>OW119922.1:34549729-39549729 GCA_933210815.1 Meta bourneti | reverse complement strand
TTTTGGCTTCTATTTCACCTTTATCACTTGAAAAAGCCGCAGAAGTCGCTGACAGAATTCTCGAATATAATCCAGCTGCCGTAAATTCAGTTTCGGTACCTTCAAATTCTAACTCAGAAATTTTATGTGAAATTCACAAACTGAGTGATCGAATTAAGAAATTAGAATTACGCAGATCCCGTAGCCCTTTTCGCCGGCGATCTTTTGATCGAAGCCGTAGTAATTCTCGAAATTCTAATAAACAATGTTGGTATCATACAAAATTTGGCATTAGTGCAAGGAAATGTTCCGCATCTTGTTCGTTCTCAAAAAACGCGGACAGCGAGGTGTAGTGGCGACAACCACCTTGCACAAAACCTCTCGTCGCCTATTTTTAAAGGACAGGAAAACAAATATACAATATTTGTGTGATACCGGTTCAGATATTAGTATTATCCCTGCGTCATTTTCCACAAGAAAAAGAAATCGCTTATGACCTTATCTGCCGCCAATTCCTCACAAATAAATGTCTACGGAGAAAAGCTTTTAATGCTTGATTTTAACCTCCGAAAGATTTTTCGATTTCCCTTTTTGATTGGCGACGTGAGTACGCCCATTATAGGCGCAGATTTCCTTTACCATTTTCACCTCATGCCTGACCTTCGAAATAAAAGACTAGTGGACACTGTCACGAACTTGACTACCCCTGGAAAATTGCAGTCAACATCAATACACACGATAAAAACTGTTTCGGGGAATAGCATTTATCACGAACTGCTTCTTAAATACCCTGACATCACCAAGCCTCCCCGTGCTGATCAACCGATTAAACATTCTGTGCTTCACTACATAGAAACAACTGGACCTCCCGTTCACGCCAAGCCCAGGAGATTAGCTCCGGATCGATTAAAAAGTGCTAAAGCCGAATTCCAACAAATGCTCGATCTGGGTCATTTACGACCATCGAAAAGTAACTACGCCTCACCTCTCCATATGGTTCCTAAAAAGGACTCTCCAGACTGGAGGCCAGTTGGTGACTACCGAGCTTTAAATTCACGAACTATACCAGATAAATATTCAGTGCCTAATATTCAAGACTTCAGCTCTGAACTACATGGTACCAAAATCTTTTCGCACTTAGATCTTATTAAGGCGTACCATCAGATACCTATACATCCTGACGACGTGCACAAAAGCGCCATCATCACACCTTTCGGACTCTTTGAAAGCACACGAATGCAATTCGGCCTCTGTAATGCCTCTTCCACCTTTCAAAGATTCATCGACAATGTACTACGAGGTTTACCTTTCGCTTATGCTTTCCTTGACGACATCCTTGTCGCTTCCAAGTCTGAAGCAGAGCACCTCCAAGCCTTATTTGAAAGATTACACTCCTATGGTCTCAGCTTGAACACTTCCAAATGTACTTTCGGTGTTTCAACTATTGATTTTTTTGGGACATCGTGTATCCGAAAAAGGTATTGAACCACTGCCCGATCGTATTCAAGCCATCAAGGAGTACCCTGTTCCCACTACTTTGACTCAACTGCGGCGATTCCTTGGTATGTTCAATTTTTACCGTCGATTCGTTCCAGGAGCAGCTCACATCCTTGCTCCTCTAGTAAAATTTTTAGATGGTCGACGCAACACCAAGAAGTCCAAACGACCATCTAAAAATCCTCCAGATCCTCTCAGTTGGACTCCAGATGCAGATAAAACTTTCATCGAGGCAAAGGAAGCCCTGGCAGAAACTACTTTATTGCACCACCCTATTCCAAATGCTCCTCTCAGTCTTTGGACAGATGCCTCGAATGGTGCAGCTCTCATGCAATATGACACTCAGTGGAAGCATATTGCCTTTCTTTCAATGAAACTCACGCCCAGTCAACGAAATTGGTCTGCCTATGATCGCGAGCTCCTGGCTATTTACACTGGCATAAAACGATTCCGTTACATGCTTGAAGGTAGGCAATTTGCTGTCTACACTGATCAAAAGCCTCTAATTTACGCCTTTCATCAACAGCCAGAGAAATGCTCACCCAGGCAATTAAGACACCTTGATTTCATATCGCAGTTTTCAACAGATATTCGTCATGTTAAGGGTATTGATAATATTGTTGCTGACACCCTTTCTCGAGTTGACACCGCTGCCATTTCTCAACCAGCTTCTATCGACTACAAACAACTAGCAGATCTGCAATCCCAAGACGAAGAATTACAACTCTTGCAATCTGATTCATCGTTGAAGTTGGAAAAGATCTATTTTCCTCTTGAAAACATCAACTTATACTGCGACACATCTCAACAATATCCAAGACCTTTTATTCCTGAATCTTTTCGACATCTGGTTTTTCAAACCGTTCATCAGTTATCTTACCCCGGTATTTCCGCATCCACTAAACTGATTTGTTCACGTTTTGTATGGCCCAAGATGAGACAGTTTATCAAGAATGCTGTAAGAAGTTGTGACAAATGTCAGCGTTGCAAAATTTTTCATCACACGAAATCTCCACTTGGAACTTTTACCCTTCCAGATGCAAGATTTGCACGTATTCACTTGGATTTCATTGGCCCTCTTCCATCGTCTGACGGACATCGATATTGTATGACCATCATCGATCGATTCACTCGATGGCCTGAAGTCTTACCAACATCCGATATGACAGCTAATACAACAGCTAAGGCACTTGTTTATGGTTGGATTTCCCGATTTGGTTGCCCAGTTACAATCACTACCGATCAAGGTCGGAACTTTGAATCTTCACTTCTACGAGAACTCACAGATATGCTAGGAATCACTCGAATTCACACAACTGCATACCACCCAATGTCGAATGGCATGATTGAGCGATTTCATCGCTGTTTTAAATCCGCCATTGAAACACATGATAACACGAAGTGGACAGACACATTGCCCATAGTGCTTTTAGGATTACGTTGTGCTATCAAAAATGACCTCCAAGCATGTAGTGCCCAGCTTGTTTACTGCACAACACTTCGACTACCATCTGATCTTCTCTCTACCGATGTTTTCACAGCTCCACCTGATGTAACATATGTGTCGCAATTGTGCGAAGCTATGAGGAAACTATCTCCTCTCAATCCTCAAAACCATGGCAATTACAGTGTTTATGTGCATCCATCCTTGCAATCGTGTACACATGTATTTCTACGAGTTGACAGTCTCCGTCCAGCATTAACTGCTCCCTATACTGGACCCCATCTTGTGCTTGACAGAAACAACAAACAATTTGTGATTAAAGTTAACAACAAAACAATTAGTGTCTATCGATAGGTTAAAACCAGCCTTCCATTTTTCCGATTATGTAATTTCACCAAATTTGCCTGCATTGTCTCATACTACTGATGTAACTACAGGTAAACGACACTCAAATGCATCGGTCCCAAGCAAAGAGACTGATCGAGAAAAAGTAATTACTACAAAGTCAGGTCGTAGAGTACATTTTCCTAAACGCTTTGAAGCAGTATTTCGTTAAATGTCAAATTATTTTTAATACTTTATATTCGCATTCTATAATTTGTTAAATGCATATCTATGTTTATAAATTTGTACTTGTACTCAGTATTTCAATGTATCGTTCCTCCGTCACTGGGGGATACTATGTAGTATGTCTCGTAACCCAGACGGCCGAAGTGCCGTTTGGTAAATATCTCATTGTGGCGCTGCGTAGTCTGACTGCGTTGCGTCACTGCTGACATATCTCCCTGGTGGGAAAAAAACCCGAGAACTTCCTGTATATATATGTGTGTAATTCTTGTTATGTCATGTCAATAAAAAACGTTAAATATTTTAACACGTTGAGATTATTATTCTATAATCCACCTCTGTCACCACCAAAAAAACTATTTCAAACAAGTCAAACAGCTGCGAAGGTGTTTGATCCCAAATCAATTACCAAAAGTTAAGCACTCGCGTTTAGTTCTCAGACCACGAGTACCTGTGCCCGATTGAGGGTGTACCTCAATTTCTGCAACCGCTGATAAATTTAAGTATCCAGCCCCTTTCTTCATAACTTTTTCAATTTTTACTATTATGCAAGTTACTTTAGAAATTCTTCTAATGAGAAGATAAGCTGCTTACACAGCGGATGCTCCCTTAGTGATATGTCTAGTCCAGTCCATCAATAGTAATTCGTGACAGAGATCGTGGATGGTCCTTTATTGTGTCTGCGATGCAAGTATACAAGAGTATATACTCTTCTATGCTTGCGTCGAGAGTATATACTCTTGTATATAAGCGAGTATACTTACGTAATTTTACGTCATAACGCAAAAGACAAATCCTTCCAAAATATTTTTAAACTAAATAATTTTAAAAATTCCTTTCTCAAGAGAGAGGTACTTTGCGAATCGCCATTATTCAACCATAGATTTATCCATTCAATATTAAAGTCTTGCGAAATCGATGGAAATGTGTTTCATTTTATGGAAACAATAACTCAAACGGTGTTTTAATAAATAAACAAAATAAAACAAAGCTTTACTTTTTTAATAAATTTTTTACCTACTCGTTTCTCAAAAAACTAACTTTTTCTAATTTATGTTGATAGCTTAAAATTCCTGGAATGTAAAATAGTGTTTGTATATTTATTTAGCTTAACGGAATAAATTTTTTGAGGCAGTATATATTTCGACTTGTAAATTTGATATGAATTTTTCTTGAAAATAAATAATACCTTTGTCAAAATTTCTTGGAATGTTTTGTATTTTTAATACGAGCCCACGTCAGAAATAATAAAAGGAGTCAGTGAAAAAATACATTACAGAACATATTTAACAATTCACGAGTTATTTGCGTCGTAGAGAAGGATTGATTACAGAAGCTCGGGCAACAAATCACGAAAGGTACGATAGTTTTTCTTTTAAAACCCGTATTTCTTACAATTCTTACCTCATGCTTTTATTCATTAAAGCAGTTCTTATTTTATTTTGTCTAACTTTCGAAAACAATTTTTTCGGGAGCGTTCTCTTTCTACCCGGAATTTCTTCCTAGCATGTCACCTTAAAATGTTTTATTCATACGATATTGGCATCAAAGATACTTTTAGAAACTCGAATTGACTGCTTTTTTTTATTTATTTTTTCGACATGCTCTTCGCTACAGATAAGATTGCATTTTGCTTCGCTTTTGAGGGGAAACATAAAACGAATTCTACTCTTCTAAAAGCGTGTCCTTTAAATGTACTTCTCATACCTATCTAAAATAGATAACTTCAAAAAAATTCTTAAATACAATGAATTCACTAATTGCAATAAATAATTACTACCAAAGGCACAATATTTCAAATTTAGTGGACATCGTAAACGTGTTAGGATATTTTGCATAACATGGCATGATGCTGAAGTAGTCATAAGTTTTTCAGATTCTAATGATAAATAGTTTCGATTTGAGTTATATGTAACACTTATGTGATCCTATTACGCCTAAAATAGCTAAATATAGAAAAATGAGCAGATAGGAACTGTTAGAAATAAAAACACTGATTTCAATTTGAGTTATATGTAACACGTATGCGATCCCTTTTCGCCTAAAATAGCAAAGTATGGTACAGGGATGATAGGACTGTTATAATACGAGGTCTGTCCGGAAAGTATCCAGCCATTGTTAATATAAAGAGAACGGTTTGCGAGGTATCGTTGAAACTTGGTAACCAAGAAGGGACTTTGATGTGATTGCTTGAAAAGTCACGTACACAAAGGACTATCCAGTTGGGTGCTGGACGCCCTTGAGTGAACATATGTTCTGTGTGATCGTCGTATTCACAATGGCAGAGTGAGTAGAGCAGCGAATTTGCCAGTAGGAACTGCTACAAATAAAACACGGTTATATAAAACAATCTATGCGACCTTCACCTAAAATAGCAAAGTATAAATAAAAAAAGCATAGAACTGTTACAATACTAGGTCTCTGGAAAGTGTCCAGCCCCTGTTAATATAACGCGAATGGTTTGCGAAGCATGGTTGTAATTTGGTAGCCAATGAGAAGGGACATTGATGTGCGTGCTTGAAAAGTCACGAGCCCATTGGACTAATCAGTTGGATGCTAGACGCCCATGTGTGAGCATATATTCTGTGAGACAGTCGTATTCACAGTGACAGAGCAGCGAATTTGCATCACATCTTTTGCATTAAACTTTAAAATTAGTCTTCAGAGACACTTCAGATGATTGAGAATCTCGCGGGATCAATGCGATGAGTGGAGTGCAAATAAAAATGAGATACAGTTGCTTCAAAGATGGCCGTGAATCTGTTTAAAGTTATCTTTGCTTAGGAGGGCCTTTAACAAGAAGAATTCCTGAGAAGGTTGAATATGTACGAGTTGCAATCAAGAAAGACCGGCGACTGATAACCCACAATTGGAAGATGATCGAACTATTCCAAAACCTACTGTGTGCGACCTCAAAGATAACCTCATTAAAAGCATGAAACATCGTTGTCGGCCATGTATTCCTTTGCCGGGAAACCATATCCTTATTGAACTACTTTTGTCCTATTAAATATGTATGTTTGTATTTATAACTTTTGATCTTTGTGTCTCAAAAAAGATATATGACTCATCTCATATGCTGTTACTGTTTTCTGTAGCATGTTACGATAAAGATTTTAACTAAATTCCATTCCAATCGACTGAATAGACTGTTTTCCCCTAGTTTTTTTATTTCCCACTTAATTTTTAGAAACCAATACATTTTGTTTCAAATTAACTTTTCCTTTTTCGACAAGTTTAGAAATTTCCTACTTTAAATTAATATTTGAACTATTCTGTTTGAAATGCTGTTTTACATATTTATTCTTTCAATCGAAATTTACTAATTAATCTCGATTGAGCAAATTGGAAACTTTATATATTCAAGTTAAATACTTATAATGAATACGTTAATTGCATTTAAAGTTTGGTAACTTGAAGGGATTTGCATTTCGTCATTATCAAACATTTCGCTAATAGGTAACTTAATGAGACTCACATGTGCTTATAAAATTGTATCGGCTTTAAAAGTCCCAATTTCATATCGCTGACTGTAACACAAAACACAAAATTCCCAAACAAAACTTAGTAATAAGGTATAAAACTCAACAGTTACTGAGCAGGTAAATCTTTCCAATTTGTTTAAGCTATCCGTGGTTTTTGTGCTCTTTAACCGTGTGAGCGGTTCAGACGCATGTATCTATTGATCAACCTGCAGCCTTCCCTCCTTGAAACATAACCAGTATTGACTTTCTTAACCAAAATAATTTTATCTGGGATACTTTCAACCCACAGATGTGGTTATTTATTCATTATGTTAGTTGTGGGTAAAAGCGATACAGAACTACTCGGAAATATCACAAAGCTCAAAGGATTAAAATACTCAAGGAGTTGCTAGGATATTTTCTAGTGGTTTGTTACACTGCTTTTGTCTTTACATAGAAACGAAAATACACATGGCACAAACTATCCATATAGTGCAACTCTAGTTAGACGACAGATGGCCTTGGAGAAGTCCATATTTGCAGAAAGGTAGAAAACTCGGGAAGGAATTAAGCCGCCATTCGCAAATTCTTGTATGCGCCAGCCATAAGGGATTGCTTGTTTCACCAAACTCGTAATCACTGCTGTCGTTTCTGAAACATACTAGACTAAATACATCAATTGTGGAGATTTTCAATGTTCAACAAGCGCATTGTTTAAAGTGATGAGTTGGCTTGTTCAAGACCACACGTAACTTAAATGCCAACTAGCCGGACGATATTTCGTTTTGTATTTCTTTAAGTTAGCTGATAATACTTGTTGAATATTTTTACTTTTTACGCTGAATAAAGAAGATATACGTATATCCTTTACCAACAGCTTCCCCAATGTGTCAAAGGATCAAAAAATATTCGAGGAGTTCTAAATCTCATACATTTACAGTGATCAATTCCTCAGAAGAATTGAGCTTCATTCATGCTTTTAATTTTCTTAAGAAAAATAATTTCCAAAATTTTAGAAAACAAAAAAAAGTGAAATTTTTTGTTCTGATAAAAAAAATCCGAAATATGAGCGAGGCATTTTTTGTCAAGCTAAATGTAGGTGGAGGTAGGTATTTCTGAGGCGGAATGTGTTTCCCGTACGTATTCCGAAGACGATGTCGCTTGGTAGTCAATGCTAATTGGATTAAGCGCCAACATCGCCCAAAAGTCTATAAGTTACATTTCAAGGTAACCCCAATATGCATCTTGGAGAACATTTAGAGAGCAGATGTAAAATCTTCTCTTTCCGTCCAGTTTGTTAACACTGAAAATCTTCCATTAATTTCCATAAAAGCTTAGAATAGCATTTTTCTGACTTTAACCATCTGATAATGCAAAAAGTGGCAGTCTTTTTACAATGAAATTTGATACTTAAATCCCAATGAAAACTCCACCTTTGCAAAACAATATATTCCGAACGGGTGTTCTTTAATCCACAAAAATACTTTTTAAACAAAAACAGTTCAACTCTGTCCAAAGTACCCACAAACATCACGTAGCCTCCAGAATCTACCACTTACTAAACCCGAACATGCGAACACCACTTTCCCCCGGCATAAATCAACCCGTTTTTCTTGACAGCGATACCCCTGCAAATACAGAAAACCACCCCAGCGGAGGGAGAAATGTACCTTCTCTTGTGTTTCCCGTGTACTAAACAGAAGGGAAGCCACGGAATCAAGTCGGCAGGACCTTCAGAAATATCGGCACGTTCCTTTATTACGTTCGTGATGAAACTCCGAAACTTGAATTGTTGACGTGCCTTGATTGGGGCTGCGCGTGCCTTGAAATTTCACTCGCATACTTAGCAGTTGTTTGAGTGACCTGCCATCGATATCAGATGTTAGGAGTTAATATGGAAGACCGCTTCGGCTGGAATCGATGACTCATTATCCACGAATGACAGATTATTGGAGAGCGGTCCAATTATCCGCCGACTTATGCACTGAAGAGGCAGCTGGTTGGCTGAACGCAGGTGCCTAGTTTAAATTCCAATACGTTCGAAACGTGTTGCAAGAGTTGTTTTTTAATGTTTAATAAATAAAATTTTTCTCCATTCTATTTTCAATTTTTTTGTTAGTCTCCAGAGTTATATTTATATAAAGTCCTACATCAGTAAGCTTAACCTTTTGGGAGAACGAACTACAGAAAATTATGTTTATTTATGACCGACATCCATTTTTGGACTTTATATAGACTTTAGACTTCTATTAATTTTAATTTGAAATAATAAATGACTTAATGTTGTGAGTATTAGTTTTCTTAATTGAAGTTTTAGATTTTCTATCTTGTGTTTTTCGCCTAAACGTGGCCCCATAAAAAGCAATAAAAAATTGCATTGTAAAAATGTTTACAATGCAAGAGTTTAATAAACTGGTAAAGTACCAAATTACACATCAAAGCAATTGTTACTTATCACCTGTACTTATTTTTTAATGCCCGACCACTGATTCCTTCGGCAATACAAGAGGCAAACGAGTGGCTATTTGTGAGGGAGCACTCAATGGGTAAGACGCCGTTGCTAGGGACAGAGATGGAGACAATCAACAACATCCAATCGAACAGGAAACTTATTAGGTGGCAGACAAAATCTATGACTACTATACCAGGTAGGTAGCGTCGATACTTGATATAAATCAAATGATAAACTATAATATGAAATCCCAAACATGAAATAAAATCCAGAGAATACATGAGTATGCAATGCTATCTGCTATGGATATATTTTAACAGAGTTGTGTAAACCTTACCTTAAGAATGGTATTTAACGATAGATGTTTATTAATACGAAAGTTAACTCCAAAATAAGTTGTTTCGTGTGTCTATGATTCTGGACAGAATGGGCTTGTAGGAGAAATTTATGTTGCTTGGAGGTACAGGCAGCATAAATTACATTCACTGAGATGTTTAGTCTGCTGAGTCTATGCAGACCTTGAGGTAAGAGTAAGTGAAAATTAAGTAACCACTGTTCAGAGCGTCTCGCATCCCAAGAGCGTGACGAGGAACTTATGTAATTATAGACATTTTAGAATGTTTAAGTGGGATCGTTTCTCTGTCGCAAATGGACATGTAGCACCTAAATATATAAGCAATTTATTGAGATTTTGCATGATGTTTTGGTGATTTGGAACTATGTTTTGAATTATATTCATTGGTCGGTGCGCGAACTTCTATAAGAACATATTTTTCAAGATTTTGATGGCGATACTTAAAATGCATAAATGCCAGAGGGGACTATGCTGAAAAATATGGAATGGATGTGTCTTTTTATCAATGTAATGATTTGTAGGACAAAATTTTCTGTTGGCAGCTGAAACTTATACTTCTCTTCAAACTTAAAGTTGATTGTCTTGTGTATTCTGACTCTAGCCATCTCATACAGAATTACAGCCCGAAGGATCTAGATGAATTTTGAAATATTTGTTGGAAATAACCTGTTTTAGAGACTTTAGATTACCTACTTAAGTAACATATCTTGAGTGGACGAAGGTGTATAGATACAAATGTTTGGATTGTATAAACTAGTTACTTATTAGGCTGTTTTATCTCCATACCTTGAAAACTAAAACAAATTATCTTGAAGATGAGTTCACTACGATTTCATGTTCATACACTGAGTCAACTAATCATTTATTCATAGGACTAGGGTTCTAGTACTTATCTCACATACAAATGAATTGGAAATGCGTGACTAAATTCACGCATACATACGTTCTGCAATTAGTCTTCCTGCCTTACTTCTTGAACAAATTTGACCTCCCAGAAAAATAGAATATTTATTGGGATTTTTTCAATCAATACACTTGGTTATTTAGTTGTTATGCGTGTTGTGTGGTAAAAGGGCAACACGACACTACTCAAATATCTCCTTATGATCCAGTGGATTAATACAAAACCAAAATTATCTATCTCATGAACACATTACATTTTCTTGCTCATATTCTAAGATCCAACGACTCATAGGACTGACGTTTTACTTATTTCACATACCACTGATTTGAATAACGACGAATCTTTACAAACATCTGCAATCTCACCTCTCGGGATTTTACTATTTACGATGTCTCAGGCCCATCGCAGCGAGGCATTTAGAGTGCAGCAAAATAAGGAAAAAGCATATTTCGCTTCCCAAAAAGAATCGGTGCAATCAATACACTTGGTTATTTAGTTGTTATGTGTGTTGTATGGTAAAGGCAACACGATACACTACTCAAATATCTCGTCATGATCCAGTGGATTAATACAAAACCAAAATTATCTAGCACATGAGTGCACTACATTTTTTTGCTCAAATACTAAGATCCAATGACTCACAGGACTGACTTTTTACTTATTTCACATACCACTGATTTGAATAACGACGAATCTTTACAAACATCTGCAACCGCACCTCTCGGGATTTTACGATTTACGCCGATATCTCAGGACCATCGCAGAGAGGCATTTAGAGTGCAGCAAAATAAGAAAAAAGCAACTTTCGCTTCCCTAAAAGAATCGGGACATCATTGAATTCAGATACGTTATCCATTTCGATTCCTCTCCTCTTGCTGCATGTCCCGTCGAGCTTTGAGGAAGGAGAAAAAAATAGCTTTCGCTTGATTTACTTTTA
Organism: Meta bourneti; assembly: GCA_933210815.1. Classification (NCBI taxonomy): domain Eukaryota; kingdom Metazoa; phylum Arthropoda; class Arachnida; order Araneae; family Tetragnathidae; genus Meta; species Meta bourneti. Next base: position 39,538,130 of record OW119922.1, on the reverse strand, counting down.
TTTCTTCTGTGACTTCCCATCAAGAAGCAAGCGTAATCCTACCTATCCTATGTGCTTCCTTTTCTTCATATGTCTCGTCTCGGAGTCTCTCCTTCAGTCGATTTTAAGAAACGATTGCTGCTTCGATTTTGCATTGGCGTGCATTACCCGAGAGACACTAACTGCAGAGAATTTTATGACTTTCCGTGCATTGATGCTGAGACACTGAGGCGGTTTTCTGAGGCTCTTTTCTATTTTCAATGCATCGCATATGAGCTATTTGCCGAGGGATGAATTTTCCTTTCGTTCCAGTCTATAATAAGCTGATAAAAGTGGCTGATAGCACTGGGGCTCTCTGTTATCAGATGAAACTATCTGAAATCTCGAAAACGAGGTTGGACTTCTTATCTGGGAAAACTCGTAAATCAATCAAGGCAGTGTCTGTGACCTGTAAAGTGAGAGAGAATTTCGATTCGGTGTTAGATTGCAAAACGATTCCTTTCAAGTATATGTCGCATCAGCAATTGTGTGGGGATTTTATATGATACTCTTCTTGTGATTCAGACAGTTGTACATTTCAGGAGAAAGACAACTTCATTTCAGATTAGTATGAATGCCTGATGGTTGATATGGAAACTGGTTTGAAACCAAAGGCAAACAAAAGATATGTATGATTGCTTGTTAAATATATAAAAATACAAAGTGAGATTGTTTGCGCATATCATTCGAATGTCCAACGAAACGAGTACAAAGAAATATTTCTGCCAGGGCAATTGGAGTTAGGCCTAGAGGAATACCAAAGATGAGATAGATTGGCTGTGCAGTTAAGGACTTCGGCATTTTCAAAACTAAGAACTGACGAATTATTATCAATATCAGGTCAAGATGGAACAGTCACACTGAGCTGTAAAGCCAATTGAGAAGACAAATGACTGCATACTTTTATAGATGAAGAAATAACAGGTTTACATATTGTTCTATCAGACTACAATATTTTATTAGAACATCAAATCAAGGGACCAAAATTCATTTCATTTGATCACATAGTCGGAACCACCATCGCGACCATTGCTAAGTCGACTTTAGTTCATCTGAGAATAAAATAAAAAGAACTCCGAACCAAGTGATGAACATAGAGACTCATTTTTCAGGGTTTTCAGAAATCAAGGTTTTATTTGCAATCTCTTTAATCGTACACAGCGTTTTTGTATCAGTCTCTGCTCTATCCACAGTTAGTTTTGCGACGTAAGTTCACAGTGCTCCAACACATAGGTTGAAACATCTATTCACTGGATTATAATACTTAAACATTTAATTGCGAAAAGAAATTGGTATACATAACATTGTAACATAGGATCGGAACCACATTGGATAATTAGGTTGGAGCATTCCATGGAAATACCAGATAGAAATATGCCGATAGATAGAACATGATTGTAAAATATGAATGATCAATACTCAAAATATAATTCTATTAAATTATTAATTATCTATCAAAATATAATTCTATTGAATTATTAATTATCTATCAAAATATAATTATATTAAAATATTAATTATCTATCAAAATATAATTCTATTAAATTATCATTGACTGTCGGCCATATTATTTAAATAAAAATAACTGCTTTACAAAATGGACACCGAAAATAAATCTCTATCTTCACATCCAGATAAAATGTTTTGTTTCCTTGCATATTCTGTCACGTTATTTGAGCCTTTTTTGATATTCGAACATAAAAAATTAGCTTTAACTACAATAAAAACAAAATAATAACCAATGACTCCGATGAATCTAGAAAGCAGACTTTAATACGAAGTCGTCACTGCGAATTAACATCGTTTAACTTTTACATAAATTTCGATATCGAACAATTACTTTTCTCATAACGCCTAAGGCATGAAAGTACCAACATCCCAATTTATATTTCCGTCAAAGCGATGAGTGTCGGTCAAATATCCAACTTCTTCCACAATGTTTTCCTTTTTTCAACCATATCACAGAACTCAATGGAGATGAATGGAACTTAACACAGATTAAATGGAAATTTAGTCAGCTTTTCTGTCTATTCGTCCCATTATATTTAAACACAACTATAGTCCTGGTATTTATCCATACATTTTTTTCAATCCCAAGAGCACATATCTCACACTGTTCGAGTATTTACAGAGCCCAATACTTCACGTTAATTGGGTCTTTCTAGATATACAAATAGAAATAACTTTTATAACAAAATAAAAATAAAATATGTGCGAATGACACCAATGAAGTCTAGAAAACCGACTTTGGTACCAAATCGGTAATCTGAAATAACATCGTTCAACTTTGTACATAAATTTTGATGTCAAACAATTGCTTTTATCATTGCCCGAGGTACGAAAATATCTCAATTTATACTTCCATCAAAACGATGAGTGTATGGCAAATATCTAACTTCCACTAGATTTTCTTTTCCTCAAGTCATATCACTTAATGGAGTTCCATTCAATCAGCTTCTCTGTCAATTTATCCCATTATATTTAAACACAACCATAGCCCTTGCTTTTATTGATACATTTTTTACCAATCCCAAGAGTACAGATCTCTCACTGTTTCGAGTATTTACAGAGCCCAATTCTCTAGAGTCTTCTCCCTGCTTCTGAAGACATTGGTTAATGTTTTCTTAAAACAGCAAATCACTCCCATGGGTAGAAATAGAGAAACCGTTTACTAGATAGGCCATTAGGGGGAAAGCGCTGCCGGCGATAAAATGCATTGTTGAGAGAAAGAACAACACTTGGGGCTGCGTTTTCTATTTTTCACACGCGAGGCCTGGCTTGTTCTCGGCTTTTACTAGGGAAGTAACAAATGGCATCGCTCTCTGGACCCGGCAAATCTTCGAATTATTTCCTATGATTATTAGTCATTTGTATAATGTCGTCGTTTCGAAAGGGTTTCTCTCTCTCCCTTAGCGTTTGTTCGAAAGTTGAATTACCCGGCATTTCATAAATTGATCAATAGAGGTGGAATAAGTTCGGATTGGAAAATGGTTGCTTAGTAATATTTTATGTCTTCAGACATTCGGCTATAACATGCATCGTTCGAAAACAAAATTAGCGTTGAAATTTCAACGAAAAAACTTCTTAGTGTTATCAACAAGTCTTTAAAGTTTCAGCAAGACGTGTGAAGTACAGTACAACCTTGTCTACCAAAAACGGACTTCATGGTGGATTTGGGTTACACTGCTATACAGGGTGTTTCGAAAATATGGGGCCAAATTGTAAGGAGAGGTAGAGGGGCCCAAAATAAATATTTTTTTAAAGAATGTGCGTCTGGAAAAAACGCGTTTACGTGGTAGAGGGTGTAAGGTTAGGTTTGCTTTGTGGACGACTGAGGTCCTGTAGAATCAGACATGTACTTTTTGAGAAACTTAAACAAATAGATTTATTTAACAAGGAGATTATATCAATGACAACATATACAACAGACATACACGTCCAGCGACGCTATGAGCTGATAAACAGATTTTAAGAGACGTTTGCCATTTCGTAATCAAAAATTATGTTCTAAAAACTAATTCAGTCAATATCTACGGTTTAGTGCTCCACCTTTGCAGAATCAGCTTTTATCACACTTGCTCCATTTATTCTAAATGTTAACTTATAGGCAATTGGCTTACCAATAAATCAGTGACGAAAATCACGAACTTCGAAAACCAGCGATGTGGTGCCAGCTAGGGATTTTGCCGAGACGGGCATAGAAATACTCCCACCCTATCAAGAATTCTTAATACACATTTACTTTACACAAAGGTGGAAAATAAAAGATCACCACTGACTTCTTAAATGCACAATTAACAGTTCTAGGAAATAATCAGAAGCACAGTATTGTTTCATTACAAAAGTATTAAATATATGCTGATTAAACGAACTGATAAAATGGTTGAATCATACTTCAGTAGGGAGTTCTGTAAATGTCCTCTCACCCGTAAGATACCATCACCATCAATAAAGTAAAATATATACACAAAGAATTTTTCTTAGGTTTCAAATTTGCAATTGTCTTGAACTCAGTTGCATAGAATTTTCATATACATAGAAAATATGCAATTTAAAATTAGAGATCACATGGTACTCAAACAGCCTTATTTAACAAGGAAATTATAGCATTGACACCATAGGCAACATACATGAACGTCCAGCGATGCTAAGAGAGGATGAACAGATTTTGGGAGACGCTTGCCTTTTTCCTTATCAAAGATTATGTTCTAAAGATTAATTCTAGTTAGTATGTAGTGATTAGTGCTTCACCTTTTTTGAATCGGTTTTCACCTCACTTGCACCATTTATTCTAAATATTAACTTATGGGCAGTTGGCTCACGAATAAATCAGCGACGAGAATCACGAGCTACTAAAACCAGCTACATGGTGTCAGCACGTGATTACATACTTAGTTGAGTCGATAACATCGTTTCTGTGGCGTAATACGATTCCCCGCTCGGATTTTCAACGGTATGCACCACTACGCGAATTAGGAGATCGCAGCTATGCATCTGGTATTTGGGACTGCGAACGGAAACGGACGATTGTTTATTTTGACAATGTTTTTGAAATTTAAAAATGTCATTTTTAAATTTATTAAAATATTTGTTTAGGGCCCTCTATCGCCTTTTACAATTTGTCCAGATATTTTCTAAACACCATGTATTCATTATTGTATTAAGTTAATTTTTGTAGTGGCTGTTAAGTTCACCATGCTACTCCCCCTCCAAAATTTAGCAATGGCTAAATTCCAGATGTTGCAACTAATTGGTAAATGGGCAATTGTGTGAGACTGTGAGGGCTATATTAAGATCTCGGGTGTACTTCCGCATGCAATATTGTACAATGGATTATTGCTACCATTTGACTGATGTGTTGCCTTTAAGAACCGAGTGGGTGCAGACGGCAATGTGCTGAGACTTAGCAGCAGCGAATATTGAAGCTGATAAAAGTGTAAATATCGTCCGCTAACACAGTGATATGCATCGTATGGCAATTCAACTGCACATCATGAATGGACAATCCATCGGAGTGTGTACCGATTGAGGCGAGCGCCATCTGGAATTTGTCAGATCGATTTGGCTGGTCTTTGAAAGTGCACGTGTTCACATCACAGAACGAACCTGTTTAACATTCAAGTAAACAGATTAATAGATGTAGAGCATTTCTAGTCAGTAATCATGCAGGAAGCAGTACCTAAATAAGTTTTGGTTCGTTTTAATAATTTCATACATACGATATAAATACAACAAAGTCAACAGGTTCGTTCCACTCAACGATATAACAATACGTACGAAAGACAATGCTACCTAAAAGAACTTTATGGTGGAGCACTTCTATAAGTACTATTGAATTGCAAATTAATTTTTGTAGTGGTGCTAAGTTCACCACAAAGTAATTAGCTCAATAAGAAGTTATTGCACACGGGAAATTGGCTATTTTTATGGTGAACTTAGTCACTATTACAAAAACTAACTTACAATACAGCAGTATATATTATAGCAGTGCAACGAATCTCAATCATGAAGCCATTGAAATTACACTATCTTCACACGCTCTGCTACATTGGAGATTGATAGACGTGATTTTGAAGACGTGAAGTTTCAAATAAGCCATATGACGCTTCTGATCAATTCCAGAGGGCTCTCCCGACAGTCGACATGCACTTTGATAGATGGTCCACGATAAGCAGGTGAGTTGCCATACACTTCCAACGACTGCCTAAAGTCCGGTGATAACTTTCACTACTATTCCTGTTACGACTTCACCCTCCGTTGTCACTCAGCCTTCTTCACATAACGCTTCACACTTACTCAGCTATTAGTCACAGTAAATTCTAGAGGGAAGTACTATGGTGAATTTAGGCATCATTATACAAATTGAATTAAAATATAATAGTATATATAGCAGTTCAATGGTTATCAACTATGAAAGAACTCTTTTTATAAACTGAAGTTGCAGTCTTTACAACACTGTAAATTGTTGCTTGGGGGAAATGAGTTTCTTCCAGTCAGTTTCAAATTTCAAAACACATACTTATTTTAGTATGAAAAGGACGAATTGACTTTGTTGTATTTATATCGTATGTATGAAATTATTAAAACGAACCAAAACTTATTTAGGTACTGCTTCCTGCATGATTACTGACTAGAAATGCTCTACATCTATTAATCTGTTTACTTGAATGTTAAACAGGTTCGTTGATGGCATAGAGATTTTGATTGCTTTTTTCCAATTTTTCAGAATTAAATCTTTAATTGTGGGCGTTGTATACTTAAGGTAGGTAAACACTCTAATTTGTTCAACAATATGAGTTAGATCTATCGAACATTTTATTAGTGATGACTATATAAATGTCCAATAAGTAATACTACTTTCTTTTATAAATGCAAGTTTTTAATCAATTAAAATATTTTTAATAATATTGAATAAACAGGCTAATCTATGGCATTCATATTTTAATTGTTATATCAAAATATGAATCTTACATGCATATTTCATTGCGTATCTATAAATCCCAATTTGAACTCCGAGCTTGAGTTCTTTCTGTCAGATTCGATTCCTCCCTGTGGTATTTTTCTATTTTGTGTTAATAAAACTTTCGTCGTGTGTGCGAATGTTTTCGTCAATCAGAACAATGTCAAATAAATGGGCAAGAATGTCCATTTACTTGACGTTGCTTTTAGTGCTGCTTGGACAAACAAGGCCCTTGAACCATAACATCCAAACCAACCAACCCAAGCTTAAGTTCAATGACATTAACAAATATTTTCACTCATGCTTTTCCGTGGAGAAAATTTTATTTTTGTGGTGTGCCCTGATAGAAATTTCTATAAATGCCTAAGTTTAGCAATTTGAAACAATTTTTGAATCTACGAAATCGCAAAAATGAACGAATTTTAATTTTATATTTGAAACAAATACATATTCATATGTATACAGATTGTAGCTCTCCATGTAAATTATTTCAAACAGAGTTTCTAACTAAAATTATGTTAAACAATTTAGAAATTGAAAGAAAGCAATTCGTAATATGAGTTATTTTGCAGTGTTGAAATATACACATAGATGGCGCTGCAAGTAGACGTTAGATGTGGTGTTGTGTTTATGGAAATGGTAAAGGAGACTGTGGTTCAGTAACTTGGTTAACTAAAATCCAGTGGGGCACTAACAGGGCTTCAACCTCCTCCAAAGAAACAGAAAACATATTTATCGTCTTCAAAATATTGTTAAGCGAAATAAAAGTAGTACAGAATTTGTTGAGTACAGCATACGTGACTTACTTTAAAATAAACGTGGTTTGAGTTTGAAATATTTTTCTATAAACAGTCAGGGTTGAAGCATATCAGTTAAAAGCTTGTTTCATTGGCTTTAAAATAAGTCCGTTCAGATTTCTAACATAAGAAAAATCGATATTTTGCGAAATTCGTTTCCGAATGAGAAAAAGTTTTGCCATTTCTTTTTCAAATTTTCAATTAATGGCTTAAAATTATTTTAATGTCCCACCTTGAAACTTTCAAAGCATATTAGGCTGATAAGAACTAATTTAATTAACTGTTTCAGAATTTTTTAAATCTAGGTTTAAAAAATAATAATTTTTATTTTTGAAAAACATATTCGTTTAAGTTGCATAAAATGTGAAACCTAGCTAAATAAGCTTTTATTTGACACTAAAAATAAACTTATAACATAGATATATCACAAAATATTAAAAGTAGAGTTGCTGAAAAAGTTTAAAAATTACACATAAATTCAAATTTTCAATTTATGTTCTCATTAAATGAATCAAACGATTATTTCAAAACCAAGGAGATATCAAGATTGAGTGCTGTGTTGAATTGACATGGAATGACCCTAGAACATTTTATAGGCAGCAAGTAAAAATCTTGCCACCGAAAATATGTATTTCTTATTGTCATTAAGTGTTCACTAATGTTACAAATTTGAATACATTTATTCAAGTATCTCCAGTGGAAAATATAAGGTCCGTTTCCACTGCAACTGACTTGTGCGTACTTCTTTCATGGTAGAGCAGTCTGTATTCTATACCAATGTTCATTGCCAATTATACGCGTAGATAAGGATGGCGATCTGTTAAGATTCCGTAACGATTGCTTCGACGTTTTCCATCATAAAATTTAAGCTTCACACAAACCAGTTTTATTTCTTAATTTTTCATAACGCACCCATCTTGTTGCCCTAAACATGATTATTGAATCAGGGAAACGATTGTGAAGTTAGAGGAGAAAGGTAACTCCCAAATAATTGCATCAGTGCTATGATTCTGACCACTTTCCCAATTTCTTTGGAAGGAAAATTCTGGGTGTGCTCTTTATTACAATATTAATTCTCTTTCCACATTCGGATTCAGGTTACAGTAGAATTGCATTTTCAGTGCATGGCTTAATCCACCTGAAAGTTCTTAACATTTTGTCTTGAACAATCCTTTTCCTTGTCAACGCTGTTTAAAAATACGTAAAAATTTAAAAGGAACTTTAAACTGCTCTTTTTTTATTCCTCTCTCAAGTATCTTATTCCTTACGTGCGTTTTTACGGCATTGTATAATATACAACATTCCTAAATCACCTAAATAGCCCGTTGTGTTCCTCCAGGGAGACGTAAATTAAATACCAACCTACCTAACTACCTAAATCACCGAATGAAAAATCCGGAACTGTGGTTATTCATTTAGACAATGGTTCGTGAAGCGTTTTACTAGATGAAATTTTCACATAGAATGACGATTTCGCTAGACGAATTCAGTAATAATGATTTTAATTTTACGAGGATAATTAAAAGTTTCGTCACTAAAATAAATGTATACATATTAGACAAAATAAACTAGTGTACCATAAATAAGTTAACTTTGTAGATCTTGGAACAAATGTTTACCAAAAACCACTTTCATACGTCACTCAATTCAAAACAGTCACTGAATTTCATTGCAACAGAAATTTCGAAGTCTATTGAAGTTACGAAAAACAATGTTTGAATTATCTTAGAGTGCACTTTTAAATGATAGAGGTTTCACGATGTTAAACGAAAGAGTTTCCTCAAATTAAACCGAAACAACACATAAACTTACTGAACTTTGCATGAGTTAAATCTTATGAAACGGTGATCCACAAAACCGTTACTGTCAATCCCGATTTTTATTGTTAACATCTTAATGTGTATTCTTGTTACTTTCAATGCAATTTTTCTGGAATATAATTGCTTTCCTAAAAGCTTGCATAGGTATTCACCAGATCGTAAATAATACTGAATCTAATATTCTACAATTCTTTTACACGAACTAATGTTCCGAGAAATGATTTCTTATGCAGATTTTTGAATTTTTAGCGATACATTTATTTAGTTTGCATTTAAATATATTTCTAACCATCATTCATAGACAACCAAGTGTTAGGATCTTAATTGAATTATTTATGAACTCGCTTTTAATTTTTCTTTCATACGTGATTATAATTTCAAAACGATTCACAACTCTGCAATAATTGCAATCATACATCGTTGTGGTGCTAGTAAAATATCTATGTAGCTAGATAAAAGTTTAAAAAGCACCTCGTTTATTAAAAGTTCCGCCATTACAAATTGTGTGAATCAATAACACCTTTGGTGTGACAATGGAAATTTGCGAGTCACTATTTTAATCACCCCTGGATTAATATACCATTATGTGCTTTATCTAAAACTATATTAATCAATTATGTCTATTTCTTAGAAGCGCATTTAAGTGATGCAAAATTATTGCTACATTATTGTTGTTCATCAATCAATTAATAATCTGCAATGATTTACTTAGGATGACAAGTTAAAATACTTATAAGCAGTTTAATATGAGCTTTTTGTTTCTATGTTTTTTATGTTTAGCATTTCTGACTCTACTTTTACGAATGCTTGAACTATCAAAAATGTAACAGAGCCATTTAATTATTCCTTTGACTTTTCAGAAAAAAAAATATTTTTACTCAGTGAACAATAATGATTGCATTATTTTAAAGGTAAGAAATCGATCTTTCATTAACATTAAATTTCCATATCGGTATTTGGACCACTTTTCAATTTCAAGATCACAAATTAATAAATTTAATGTGCGTTTCACATTACATAAAAAGACACAAGAAAATTCAAAGAGCTGTTTTCTCCTATTCTGAGTAATTATTTAAATATATGCAATGGCTTAGTCATAATTTTTAAGATTTCATTTCGTTAAGTCGATATTTCGATGCATGTGAACTAATCGAGCGAATAACAATAAAAGCTCAAGCGTTTGCATTCCTTATGCAATGAACTCTTCCACACAGTCTAATGCAGGGCAATTAATATTTGGTTAATAAGGTTCTTTCAAAAATCTTGTCGATTTCGTAAAATGAGATATAATAAGTGTAAGAAAAGACATGCGCGGCTAAATTATGGTCGATGCCATTTCATAACTAAGGAGTAGTTTCCTGTTCTATGAAAACGTACTCTGAAAAAGTATTTCGTCAGTGTTCCATTAACTGTCTCAAAAAAGATTCTTTAATAATTATTTTCTTTTAGTCTAGCTTTTACTAATTGGCTTTGCCCTTTCTTTGTCTCAAAGACTTAAAGTGGAGTAGTTTAGAAGAATATGAATAATTACAGGAATCTGACATTTCTTTCTTTAATCTAACTTTTCCTAAATTTTCCGAGAATAGGAATTAGCTAATTACAGCTTGAGACTACGTATTGTAGGATTATGGTATGATTTTTACTAAAGCTTTCACAACACTGAGGATTTTTCAGAGTCAACGTTTGTCTGAAAAATGCAAGGGAGGCTTAGGTAGTTGAAAGAAAATACTCGCCTTTGAATTCCCTCAAAGTAAATGCTATTATGCTATTATTTACTTTTCAATGAAATGCATGTTTAGCAGAATTATTTTAATTTCGCGAATCAAATAGCTTTCTCAATAACTTCAAAATCACAATTGTGAGTCCCCAACTCGGTAAGTTTATCTTTTAGACGAGGGTACAGTCCCAGCAGATTTATTCGTAAACACCTTTCTAATTTTTTTAAGTTCATTCATTAAACAAGTGGATTATGGCTTAATTATAAATATTATTATTACTCTTATATATAGCCTGTTGACAAATATAATGTTACATCTAAATTTGTTACCAATCACTGGACTAAGCAATCTTACAACGAATAGTAGTTTCCTTATTGCCAACATCATTAAATTATTCTGTGATGATTTATATCGACACATCTTGTTCTAATTACCAACAACTTTTATTAGATGCGTCACAAACATCTTCAATGCCCCGAGATTTCTTAACACCAAAATTAGCCCTCAAATGTTTCGACGAGGTATCTCGACCATTATTTGACCAATTTTGGGAAAAACGTGATATCTCGTCGAAACAAAACTACACTACTACTCCAAGGGGAATGAAGATATAAGTAGAAAAACATATTGTCCCTTTCCCAGGACTGGTTGATAGTTTGGAACAAGTTTTTGCACCAGAGGCTAGCCACTACAGGGTGGTTTTTTTTCTCGAAGATAAGTCACCAAGAGAGTTCCAGTGTCCAGGAAACAAATTCTAGTGTCTCTTATTCATACTAAAATTTAATTCTGTAGGCCTATTACTTTTAGAAAATAAAGTCACTTGAGTTTCGAAACAAACACTTACCCTCAACAATGTAAACTTGGGAAGAAACAGTATCCAGTATTATTATATTTAAGAACTGTATACAGATTTTTTAAATCTTCAATTTCAGTGGAAGAATTTTCTTAATGCTTACTTCCATAGTGATTGGTCACTAACATTTGTTACAGATGTTATTTATGTTTTTCAGCTCAGAGCTTAATAAAGCTCAGAGCTTTCGACCCATTCACGAATTTTATTCCTCTCAGAATATTTTCACTATGAAATATTGATTCATATAAAACAAATGCTCCAAAATCAAAGATAGCAAAATACAGAACTCCACATGGCACGGTATAATTGATGCTAGAGCCTGTTACCGACTGTTGAGATACACAGACATGAATTGTGGTATCAGGGTTCAGAAAGGAGGAGAGCTTCTGTACTGATATACGCGGTGTGCTTTCTAAGTTTAAAGGTTAAATCTCGTTATAGTATTTATTATTATAAATACATACAAAAGAGCAAAATAGAAAACAAATTTATCACCAATGCTGGTATTGCTGTCAGAGCTCTTTCGATGTGTGGAGGTTGTAACGAAAACCGAAACACAACTTAACACTAAATTTACCGACCTTTTGTAAATACCTATTATTACCGAAACGGGTTTAATCACCCGTTTTCCATTTGGGATGCAGGTATCAGTGGATTAATTGCTTGAAATAATAAACAAAATTATCTTTGAATAATAATTTATAAATTATAAACTAAATAACAGAAATTCTGTAATTATACATAAGTTGTTTCTACTCGAATCTCGATACAGCAGTGTATATGGAGTAGTTTTAGAGTTCACAATGCTGTAAAAATATATAAAGTATTAAACCGGTCAAATGACCCTTCACAGTCAACATAGGTTTATTTCATACTTGCTTCGGATGCAGGGAAAGTTGAATAGGAATATATACTACTTAATTAATATTATTATCATTTCATGGAAAGTCGTAAAGACAATTGAGAAAATGCGATAAAACTTAAAAAGTAATTTTAAATCAAAATTCTAAAACGGGTCATTTGATCCGCTTGTTAAATTTAATGCTCAATCACTATTTATTGTATCTAAACAGGACTATTTTCTCTACTCCTTTCCCGATCGAGTTCCCGGGCACATCATTACTTCATAACCAATTCAATGCCGTTGCATTCCTCTTTCAGAAACCTGTGAATCAATTCTTAAACATGCTGATTGTTGGACATTCTCTTCTGACTTCAACTCGATCGTCTAACCCTTGGGTTCGCTATTGCTATTCGCATTCCTGTTCATAATTGACTTATATTAAGTCCTAATAAGTCAATTTTTTTTTAATCTTTAAGTGGTCCATGATTGGTTTGTTTTAATACGACAGGTATACGTTTGTGAAACTAAAAATTGAGTACTTGGAATACATAGTTGTATTTTGTGAGGCAAATCTACAAAGAGATGTCTAAGGAAAGAACTGGAATATTTTATTGTAGAATAAACCTCGTATCCGAGGTTCCTTTCTCAGAGCCTTTGGAGTCCCTTGCTTTGGACTTCTTATCGGACATGACTACGAACAAAGACACTTACACCACATTAGGTTAGCAAAATCAGCGACCTGTCGCCTTTGCGAACTGGACGGAAGACTGGAGATCACCTCAAGAACTGCTCTAAAATTCCTTACAATAGATTTTGCAAATACTATTAATAGTGTTTTTAAGTAATACTTTTTTACTTCAGAATTCAATTGGGGCGGCTCATCGATTGATGAACGAGATGCCGGAGACGGGCTTAAGATAAAAAAAATTATTAGGAGTTTCAAAAAAATAAAGTAGTGCATCTTGGCCGTTTTCGCTAATCCTTTGTGTCATTTCATCTGCTTTACCCGTCATAAAACTAGCTCCGGTGTTCGACTGCAGGTGTGGGGGCTAATCATGATGCTTTTTATGATGATTAGAACTAAAAATCATTCGTCCTAAAACTAATCCCAAATGTTACAATGCAACATATAATGTTACATAACAACAAATAATGCAACAATTCTAAATTAAAATATTTAAGGCTAAAATTGAAAGAAAATATCAAACGAAAATTTAGGTAATAATTTTAAGCACAGATTTAGTTGTAAACTTAAGTCAATAGTGAAACATTGTTTTTCGCAAATACAGCTGTTTTGAAATTATTGATAAGCAATTTTATGTTTTGTGTTTCACCATAACACCACTATGAAAAATTATTAAATTGGTATAACAACTTTCGCATATTTCCCCTATAGCATTTACTATTAGTATACTATCTATTCACTAACGAGAGAAAAGTCGTGAATTTCGGATTTCAGGTATAAAATCAACGATAATTTTTCAATAAAGGTACATCCATTTAATTCGATGTACATAAATGTTTCCATACGTTATTGATTTCGCATTTATTTCTAATGTATCTGCATTATATCATAGATAACTTAATAATAAATTAATTGATAAACTAATACAACCAACCAATAAATTAATTATTTTCGTGTATTTACTTGAATTAAATCATCTGAAATTTATAAAACTGTTCAAATACAAAAAATCCAAGAAATTTCGTATTCCAGTATGAAGTACTACTAAAACGTAATAAAGATTTTATATTATTCTTTGGCATTTATTGTACTAAAAGTATGAAAATGAAGTAGTTTTCGGAGATCTAATTTATGATACATCCTGGAAAAATAAACTTTTACTATTAGATTGGATTCACTTAGCTGTTAATGTTATAGTTACAGAGCGTGCAGTGCAACATAACCTTATAAGTGAAATCCATTCGAAGTTATTTTTTTCTCGCAAAGACAATGCAATAAAAATCATTTTTAGCCCTATGAAAAAAGCTCAAAAACGCAAATGTATGGATGATCCAAGTGCTTTCTAAGAGCTTGATGGCAGTCTTTTACAATGGTAGAAGAATGGAGGAAGAATAATTGACCATGAGTAAGTATCCACTATGCATATTTTCTGGACTGGATGGTAGTCTCTATGGCATTGGGACAGGGGAAAGTAGGTGTTGAAGGTACATATTACGCATGGCCAACATCATTATCCAATCATTAAGAAGCCATTAGACAAAGAATAGGGCAGCAACATTCCCTGAGCATTCCTGGCCTTTTTTAAATTTTAATTCTTTTACCAAGGGATGCCATGTTCCTGGGCTTCTGCGGACGCTATTAGATATGAGAAACATGCATTACATACGTTTTATGTACATTGTATCCTTTAGGAGACCAATTTGATGAAAACTGTGATGACCAGCCAGAAATTTGGTTAAAATAGTATGAATTTTAAACCTCTGAGAAGTTCATCATGCATAATTCCACCTTTCAACCTCCAGTGTTCCCTCATGACTGTTAACCAAATTTGACCTTCTGATCCAATAGAATGTTCCCAAAGAATTCTATTAGGAAAAGAACGATATAATATTTCCAAAGGATTCCTTCCTAAGGAAAAGAGCAAAAATAGAATCTTTCCAAAAAAGCAATTGAACTTTTTCAAAAGATTATAATCTACAGAATGAGCAAATGGATTCATTCGAAAGGATTCTATTCCTAGAACTGACTAATAGAATCATTCCAAGGGGTTCTATTCTAAGAAAAGGACCAATAGTATCTTTATATAGGTTGAAAGAATACGCGAATGAATTCTTTCAACCAATATATGTGGTTATTTAGTCATTAAGTGTGTCGTTGAGTAAAAGCAATACTAGTACACTTCTCGGAAATCTCAAGACGCTCAGAAGGTTAAATTGGAAACCATAAACTCGTTTCAAAACTATTTTTGGGGCTTAGACTTAATAAAACTGTCTGAAACGAAGGGACTAGCTCATTTAAAATCTTAAAATATATTCACCAAATGGAAAGAGAGAGGAAGAGTGATATCTTCTTATGGGAATCACAAGTAAATAAGACCTGCCAAATTTACATTTCATTAAGTAAAGTTTCAGAAACGTATTTTTCTACTTTAAGTATAAAACTTTTAATTTAAAAACTTTTAGACGTTGATACCAAAGCTTAAAAATGCTTTGAAATGAAAATTCCTTCCTTTAAGGACTGGATTTTCGGATTAAAACTCCCACTCGTTTAGAGAAACGTATTAAAATTTGAGAAAATGGAATGGGATTTTTATCTTTGCTTCATGGTTAATAAGAGAATGAGTTAAACTTTCTTAAAAGAAGAGTTGAAAACAATTTTTATTTAAACTATTTATTTATAATTTTAAAAATAACTCACCTCACACTCTCCTTTCGAATTATCTCTTTGTTTCCTTCACGAATAACGAGATCAATTTTCAAATAAATTGCAGGCAAGTACTACACAAGCAGTCATAAGCATGGATGTGTTTCGGTGCTTGTATAGGTGGAATGGGGTAAAATATATATATATCTTGCCACACACACACATATATATATATAATATATATATATACATATATATATAATATATATATACATATACATATACATATATATACACACATATATATACATATATATATATATATATATATATATTTATATATATAAGGATATATATATATATATATATAACTAAGGAGAAAGGCTTCTACCCCTCTTGCCACACACACACATATATATATATACACTGCTGGCCACCCAAATTGCAACACTAAGAAAGACAAGTGATATCACAACAAAATTTATTTTGTAGATAACATGTTGACCTAGTATCAAATGATTAAATTTATAGACTTCTGTGAAGTGTGGTTCCTGCCAAAATCAGTAGCCAGAGTAGCCGCCATTGTTGGAGATCACCGCTGCCACACGCCTCGGCATTGATTCAAAGAGAGTTTGGATGTGTTCTTGGGGTACAGCAGACCAAGCAGCTTCCACACGTTGCCAAAGTTGATCTGGTATGGCAGCTGGGGATGTATTCTGGGTCAATCGTTGAGCAACCATGGACCACATGTTTTCTATCGGCGAAAGATCCGGAGAGCGAGCTGGCCAGGGAAGCAATTCAATCTGGCGATTGACGAAGAACCCTTGGACAATGCGTGCCACGTGTGGTCGCGCATTATCCTGTTGAAATATGACTGTGGGCAAGCCCTGAAGGTAAGGAAGGACAACTGGCTCCAACACCTCGATGTAGCGCTGGCTGTTTAAAGTACCGGCAATGCGTACTAGAGGAGTGCGAGAGTGATATCCAATACCGCCCCATACCATAATACCCGGTGCAGGACCAGTGTGGCGGTGCATAACGCAGCTGTTCAGCATCCTCTCTCCACGGTGTCTCCAGACTCGAATCCGACCATCGTGGTGTTGCAGACAGAAGCGTGACTCGTCAGTAAAGACAATTTCATTCCATTCTGCCGTCCACATCCTTCTTTCATCGCACCATTGGCGGCGGAAACGTCTGTGGTTCTGCGTCAAGGGTAGACGAAGCAATGGACGTCTTGCGGACAGACCACTCTGCTGTAAACGGCGTCGAATGGTACGCGCAGACACTGGATGATGCGGTACAGACTGAATGTGCTGTGCTATGGTTCGTGATGTGGCTGAGCGATCCGTCACTGCCATACGCACAATATGCCTGTCATCACGTGAAGTGGTGCACTGAGGTGGATGCGATCGAACACGTCGGTCCGTCGTACCCTCCTGCATCCAACGATCACATATCCGCATTACAGTTGTTTGGTTTCGTCCAACACGACTACCGATTTCCCTGAAAGATAATCCACAATCTCGGTAGGCCACTATCCTTCCTCTGTCGAACTCGGATACTTGATCAAAAGATGATCGCTGTTTTCTACGAGGCATAATTGATCGTTTTTTTGAAAAAACCACAAGAAAAACACAACTGCCGTACTTGAAATCGTCGAAATCTCCAAGCCTTAAATAGCGCTTTGAAGTGGCGCCACAGGCGCGCGTGATGTGCGTCTGCGCTGAAATTCTAATCATTTGCATATCTCACCTCCGCTAATGCATGTTGTAAATTTCATATTATTTGCATGCTTCCTTCAGGGTGTTGCATTTACGGTGGCCAGCAGTGTATATATATATATATATATTTATATATTCTCCTTAGTTCTCCTTTCTCCTTAGTTCACTCAAATGTTATCGAGGGCCGAGAGCTATGTCCATGTATGGTGGTCAGGAAGTAAGGACTAAACTTCTAATTGGTTGGAGCTCCGTGCTTTGTGGTCACTATGGAAACGGTCAAAGTAGGGAGGACTGAAAATTAATATTAACTTTAGAACATCCGATTTTTTGAAAGTAGTAGGCAGACCATGTTGGTTAACAATTTTGTAAATATTCCATCTGTTACATATTTCATCTCATCATAGTTTTAATAAATAGTTTTTTGAAATGCGAATACTTGAATTCTTAGAGTAAAAATTATACGACTGTATTGATCCTATATATATATAAGTTAGGGCCAACAATTAAATTACGTAAGAAACAATTTCTATGTGATCTTAACTAGCACCTATGCACCCTACCACAAATTCAAGACCTTAATGGTCTTCGAATTTTATGGTTCTGATAGGCAAAACTGATTGAAAAATGATATTTGGAGTACAAGAGTGATTCTACGGGACAGTTACGATAAAATATCCGAAAACCCCCAAAACCCAACAAATATCCGGAAAACCCAACAAAACTACTTGTTGATTCAGTGCCCCTGCATTTAAAAGTTGTTCTACTAACAAAAATATATGCAGCCAAAATTTGCTTTGAGTTTTTATTTTGTAAAAATATCATCTTGAATATGGAATTATTTTTACAGCCAAATATTTTTGCAATTTACCATTCCTATAAAAATTGAGTTCAAATTATTGTTTACTACAGTCTCTAAATAAATCCTTGCTATATGTACTCAATTTTAAGAGCCACAGTAACTGAAATGTCAACTCAGATGTTACAATAACCGTAAATTAATTTTTAACGTTATTAAAATCTTCCACAATACTGCAATTATCAAAGTATTAACACTAATTAAGCACCACATGTAAGGGAACTATTTATTGGAACAGAATAGTTTAATAAATTATGTATAAAATGTCTGGGTAGTCTATGCATTTCGCGTTGATGGGATACAGAATCTTGAGGACTGAGCCAAGGGTAGAAGAGCAAATTTTGTGCCGAATGAAGATCTGAACTTTAAGTAAACTTTTAAAGTTTTGCTTAAAGTCTACTTTATATTTGGTCACTAGAGAAAATTGCAGAGTATCTTAGCAACGCGTGGAAGAAAGGATTAATTTTGTCTACCAAAACGTACTTCGTGGAGTTCGGCCTTCACTGCTATGTATAATACTGCATTGTAAGTTGGTTTATGTGTTGGTGGATAAGTTCACCACAATTCACACCTTCAGTATTTAAAGTGGCTGAATTCGATAGCTAGTTGCCTGATTCCCGTTAGTTGACTCATTGCCAACTGCGGGACGGGACCGTGAAAGCTGTGTTAAGATCACGAGTGTACTTGCCAGATCGTGCAATGGATGATTCCGACCATTTGACTGTCATGTGTTGAGACAGAGGGCGAGGGCAGCCGGAAGTAGAGGTTGAGTAGAAACGAATAGCGAACTGTGATAATGCTGAGAGTAGTGTCTGTTAACACAGAGCTTCCTACAGTCACTGGATAGGTAGGTATTTTAATTAACGTCGCACTGGAGCAACATAAGGGGCTATTGGCGTCCGTCCGGGATCAATCCCAAAAGGAAAGATCCTAGGAAAACACCGCGTAATTATGAACCACGGTCGGATGACGAGGCAACACCTGAGCTGGCACCCCACTCTCCAAACTTCCACACCAAGCCAACGTGAGAACATTTGAGGCCACAGCAGATTTAAAGTGCACCAGTCCCCTTTGTACACCACGGTCTTTGGTCGGATTCGAACTCGCAATCCGTTACTCTTCCAACAATGGCCCTGAAAGTCACTGGAAATGATATGCTTAGCATTGGTAATTCAACTACTCATATACCGAACCATCCATCGAAATTTGAGACGATTGAGGCGAGCGTCATCTGAAATTTGTCAGAAGCGCCATCTGTCTTGTTTCTGAGAGTGCGCGTGTTCACATCACGTCTGCCAGTTACCAATTTAGCAATGCGTAGAACACAGGGCAACTGTGTCTACCAAAATGTACGTGGCAGGGTTGGGAACCCTTCTATATATACTACTGCATTTTAAGTTAATTTCTGTAACGACGGATAAGTTCACCACAGTATAAATAATAACCGCATATTGCTATAAGTAGAAGAGATGTATCTCTGGCTGATGCGAGTACAAAGATCGCAAGGATTGGCCAGCAAACTCACCCGACCTGAATACCTTTGACTATGAATGGGACGCTTTTGGAAGACTTTGCTGTCCTCAACCACCTCCCCGAACCCTGCAAAGGCTTCGAAATAGACTGATGCTTCGCTAGTAAATTGTGAGAAGCAAGCGGAACAGGTTCGATTTATCTCTAGGAGTATTTCTCTCTCTTCTGTATCCCAGTGGAAGAGCAGTGGATTAACAGCCGGAGGATTGCGAGTTCAAATCCAGCCAAAGACCATCGTGTACAAAGGGGGCTTGTGCACGTTCAATTTGTCGTAGTCTCAAATGTTGGCGTGGTGTGCAAGTTTGGAGAGTGGTGACCTCGTCTTCAGTTCAGATGTGACCTCGCCATCTGACCGTGGTTCAAAATTATGTGGTGTTATCCTCGGATCTTTCCTTTCAGGATTGACTCCGGACTGTCGCCAAAGGCCGTTTGTGTTGCTCCAGTGTGACGTTAATTGAAATGCCTACTTCTCTCTCTTCAGCATCAGTAAACTCTCCTCGTGTGTATGCCCACTTACTTGGCGTTGTTTGGCGCAACTTGGATAAATATGACCCTCTCGACGTAAAACCCAGCCAACCACTTATTCCTTAATTTATGGAAACCAGTGTGGATTGATTTGAAAGCATAAAGGAAAGAAAGAGTTCTTAAAATATAATTATCTCGTAAGTAGAATTTAATTGCATAATGGGCATACCAATGCGCACCCTGTGTTTCAAACTGGAAAGCAAACTAAGACAAATTCAAGAGATTAATAGTTTAAGAAAGTTTTATATTTTGGAACTAAGGTTTTCGATTAAAAGTGCGAAGTCTGGAAAAGCTGTCAACCCTTGGATAGCAAGAGATCTAGGAAAGGAATTAATTAATAGTTTGCGTCCCTGCACTTCTGATAACAAAAAGAAAATGTCTTTGGAGGAAGCATTGAAGTAAAGTTATGCAAGTTTAATCAAATTTCCAGGAAACCTGGGGCAAAAGATTAGTAGATTGAATTCTTCAAGAGGAAATACTAAGAATTGAGAAAAATTATTGGTGAATGTTATAAAATATTAATATTAAAGGTATTAGATCCAAACGCTGCCTATATTAAATTATATGCTTAAAACTATTCTAACGATGCGATTTCAAAGTTTTCTTTATTTCAAAGCAGCTTCAAACATTAAATGGAAAATTTTAATGTAGTGAAAATTAATTCAATTTAAAAGACAGAATAAGCTGACTTCAGATAGGAAGCGCAAGGCACAAAGCGACACGCGCAGACCAATCAGAGCGTTTTCATCTCTTGTGCCGGCACCTCTGATTGGTTTGGGTGTATCGTTCTGCGCCTTGCGCTTCCTCTTTAATTTAGATTTGCTAAGCTCTGTAACGGTACTTCTCATTTTGCATTTATTTTCTTATCAGCTCAATCGCTCTATTTTTCAAGGTTGTTGCTCCTGTGATTACTTGTCTCGGATCCATTTTCTCTAGAGAGATCTCAAAGTATTTTGCTTAATGCGTAAAGGAGCATCAATATTTTTTATTGTGACACATAATCGGGCACTTCTTTTCCGGAAGAATATCTATGTCTTGAAAAGAAAACTGAAATATTTTTAATCCTGGAATAGTTATCCTTTTTACACCCTGTTTTCATCCTTTTTCCCAAAATTTCACAAAAACGTCATTCGCTGAATATATTGTTTTGGGGAAGATTAAAAAGTTATGAAACAAGTTCTCGTCTAACGCCGATACACAGTTTTTTAATTGATTGTTGGATTACTTTGTGTCAGTCTGCCGTACAGCCGGAACTATGTGTGCTTTCGCAGACTCCACAGCATTTATAGGGTCATACACATTGATCAGGCGTGGCAAAAACCGCATCAATCGAGGTTCGGCTTCATGTCATCCAATATCGTGGATTAATATTAAGCTCCATCCAATAGATTTGACTGAACACTCCGCAAACTAATGCATATATGACAATGCAAACGATCTGCCGTGTGAGAGGGCAGATGATCTTTGGGAAATCCATTTCTAAAAAGGTAGTAAGCTCGTCAGGGCTGTCATAAGAAAAATCAGAATTGTAAATGCTATGGGTGACTAGCCAAGTCGTAAATACTAATATCTCTTCCTGCACCCATAATCCGACTCCCACGAGTTGGCAGTCGAATCAAGTGGTTTTCAACCCTTAATTAGTTAAATTAAGGGTAATAAGGGGTTAAATTAAGGGCCTGCGTTACCCTTAATTAGTTAAATTAAGGATAACGCAAGCAGATCGCTTCTATAACCGATGTCTTACGCGCGGATTCTGGTTCTGTTTATCTTTCGGTGCCGAACGTGATAGCTATGACAATGAATTTGCTGGGAGAAACGGCGATTGCTATTCATGACAGCGTGTGCAGTTTTCATACTTCAAAGATTGGCTGATTCAAGGTCTTCCAATGATTGCCTTCTCGTCAGAGCCTCACAATAACGTGGAGCCAGAAACTAAGCCAATATTGTTGAAACACATTGTTTAATTGTAATATACATTAGATAATTGATTTAACGAATCAGATTATGTGACTCAAATGCCAACTTAGATCATAGAAGTTGTTTCTCGGTGGTTAATCCATAAAAATAGTAATTCAACCACAGCCATAAAAATTCATCTTATAAGTGCATGAATTAAATACTAAAACATAATCGATGTATCCTTAAAAATGTCTCAATCCCTTCCATCCGTAACTTGTTTCAATTTAAATTTTAAATCAGTTCATCGAAATAAGAATCCATCTTATCCATACAAAGAATAATGAAAAATAACCATTTCATCTGTAACTATTCAATCCATCTTACCCGTAACTTTCTCAATTAAAACTTTGAATTGACTGTCAAAACAACCGCTTCAAGGATTTGAATAGAATTATCAGGCAAACATCAAGAAATCTGACAGGTTGGTGATATCATTTATGATGATTAATCAGTCCATAACAAATCAATATCCACCATCTTAAAAATCTATCTTATCCGTACATAGATTGATAAATGGAAAATAATTTATTTCATCTGTAACTGTCTCAAAACCTCTTAAACATAACATTCTCAATTGAAATTATCATTGAGACTTTGACTAGCAAAACAACTTATTCAAAGGACAGAACTTTAAACAAATGATAAAAAACCTGACTCGTGTTAGAGATATTATTAACGGGTGATCAATCAGTCCATGATGAATCAGTCCACTTCTAGAAAAATCCATCTTATCCGTACAGACATTGAATAATGAAAAAACATCCCCAATTTCATCTGTAACTGTCTGAATCCACCTTATCAGTAATTTTCACAAATTAAATTCGCATTGAAATTTTGAACTGCCTGTCAAAATAACTACTTCAAGGATTTAATAGAACTATCAGGCAAATACTAAGAAAATCTGACAAGTTGGAGACATTATTTACAATGGTTAATCAATCCATAAGAAATCAATCCACCATCTTAAAAATCTATCCAACCCACACATAGATTGAAGAATGAAAAATAATGAATTTCATCTGTCTGTCTCAATACCTCTTATGCATAACTTTCTCAATTGAAATTCTCATTGAAACTTTTGGCGGTCAAAACAACTTATTCAAGGGTTGAAACAGAATTTCACAAACAAATGCAAAAAAAATTACTCGTGTTGACGTTATTAGTGGTGATCAATCAGTCCGTGACGGATCAATCCACCTCCATAAAAATCCATCTTATCCGTAATATTGAATAACGAAAACCAATCCCCCATTCAATCTGTAAACTGTCTCAATCCATCTTATTCGCTATTTTCTCAATTGAAATTCTCATTGAACTCTTAATTGACTATCAAAACAACTGCTACAAGGGTTTGAACTGAACTATCAAGCATATGCAAAAAAAAATCTGACTCGCGTAATTTCTGTAATTTCCGGCGATTATTCAGTCCATAAAATTTATTCCAAACGATGTCGTCGAAGGAATTTAACGTCGCCTTCTCGACCCAAACCAACCACGGAGTAGGAAATCGAACTTAAATCCCACCACAAAATCTACCCTTAAGACCAGAACACATCAATGGCTCTGGGCAAGAAGACCGCAGTTTTTGCCGGAACTCAATCAGTGGAAAAGGAGCGGGAACTAACTAGATTTCCTTATCGTTTTCCCCACCGTCGATTCTGGATCACCGCTAATGACTCAGAAGCCCAGATTAGGAAAGAAAGGGAAAGAAAAACAGGGCGCCCTTCCCTCCTTGGACAAGGGAGGGATCGACCCGGGCTGTGTTTGAACCAGAATGCCTGACCCTTTTCGAAATCACAGGAAGGGAGTTGATTCTTTTTATAAGAGAACAATTATCAGGAGGACCATTCACTGTGGAGTTGTTTTGCTAAGGGGTGTTAAGCCGTTAGAGTTTCGTAACTCTGATTTGCGACTTAACGCGACATGGTTTGATTAGTTTATCGGGATAATCAGAAATGAACTGTTTGTTATAAATCTGTTAAGCTAAGTAGTACCAAACTTATGACCACACATTCCGCGCGTGTTATATAAGTCTGATGAACCAGTAATTGAATTTTTCTATTTATGACGGGTTTGAGAGGGATTTTCAGTGTAAGAAAACGAACCAGACAGTCTGAGAAGATTTTAAGATTCTTGTCCGAATGCTCTCGCAAGATTACCTTAAAATGATTTTTTAAGGTAATCTTGCGATGACCCCTAATGAGATTGGGGTTACCTTAAAATGTAGTTTATCGGCATTTTGGCAGTGTTTGGCATTTAATCTAATTCGCTTGACTAATAAATCATCAATGCGGAATTTATTCTTTGGTATTTTTATTGGCGAAGTGCTAAAATAGTGTTCGTTGGTTGGTTATTTTCGGGTTTTGGGGAGCAAGGGCCATATTTGGCCAAGACAGAAAACACAATGAGGGAAGAACAAAATTCAAGTAGAAGGGCAGGCGAGGGTAAAAATGGAAGGAAGTGAAGATCACTCGGGTACCCCGGGGTTGTGATGCACGTACACAACTAAAGATGTGCCCCTGAGGACTGAAAACAAACCAACTGATGTCACTTTGCGAATACGTTCAGGAAACACGTATCGCAGCAGAAACACTTCCACCACCTACGTTGTAGCTTGACAAAAAAATACTTCTCATAGATTGGATATAAAGTTTTTCTAGTGCCGACCACTGACTTTTTCGGACTTAGGCACTACAAAGGGCGCACTGGCGACTATTTCTGATGGAGCATCCAGTGGGCAAGTCGCCGTTTATGCTAACAAGAACAATCACCAACATCCATGCGCTTACAAACCGAGATTCAAATCTCGGGACCTACTGGGAAGCAAACAAACACAATGACCAGGTGATTTTATATAAAGTACATACGCATCGTTAATTTTAATATTTAATAACAAGTGGCCTTAAGAAACTTCTATTAGTAGATGGTAACTTGGAAACAATTAGTTGATCACTGATTAATTGATGCATTCAAAATATTACATTTCATGTAAAAAAAATTATAATGGACAGTTAAACTAAAGCTAGTTTCCATTTTCAACTTACTTTCAAATATCTTTGAAAAAGTAATTCAAGTACAACACAAGTTTTTCAGAGTAATTTTTAAATTAAATGAAGTAAAGTAGCTTTATTGTTCAAACATTATTTATTTTTATTTAGGTTGCCAAACATGGATCACTAGAGTTATATGTTTTGAAATAGAATCCACAGCAAAGGATTATATAGTACAGAATCTTCTGCTATAAACTCGAGTTTATATGTCAAAAATTGTATTTCACGCTTAGAAGGTATGTAGTTGAATTTACGTCTCACTGGAGCAAAACAGAACGGGCTATTAACGACTGTCCGGGATTAACCCTGAAGGGATAGATCCAACACCACTTGATTTGGAGCCTTGGGCTAAATGACGTACTTCTAGACGGACTTAATTACATTAACTCAATGAATGATCATTTTATCTTGATTCAATAGGCTATTAAGCCTGGTTAAGAGATTTAATTATCTTGGTGATAGACCCATGCAAATAAAATCAAGTTTTTTTACAAAGACTTTTATGTAAATAAAACTATAAACATCACTATCATTTGTTAAAGTGTAGTTAACTTATAACATAGTCCAACTGCATCCTTGCTTCCTGGTAGTAGCGTATCAGGTTCGATTACTCCCTATGTGTATTTCTCTCTTCTGTGTCAGTAAAATTTTCTTTATGCATGTCCATTACTTGACGTTATCTATCTTATGTTTGGCACAGCATGGCCAAATATGAATGACGCCATAAAATCCAACAAACCTTTTACTAGCAAGCTAAGGAACTTTTGAGTAATGCCCTCAGTCATTAACTTTTCCTGTTATGTTGTTCCTGTTCTGATGTTGTAATTTCTTGTCTTTTTTTGTGTCTCCTTTTATTACTGCTTTAGGATGACTCCCTTTTTGAGGTTTTCCCCTTAGTATTGTATCATACTGCGAATCAAGACAGGAGACTAATCACGTTTTTCGAGAACCATGACCCCTTTTAACAATAATTACCTTTACCGTATCGGGGAAGGCGAAGCAGATATATCTGTATTTGTGACTCAGTTGGATAGTTTCTTCGCTATGACCCTCTCAGGACCAAATTTCACATGTGCTGTCGTGAAAGTGAGCAGGACAGTGCTCGGAGAAAAATAGTATTCGGCCACTGAGAGGCATAGAAACAAATATACCGACTGATTTATTTCCTACTGAGGCCTGGCGATAAAATGGCAGCAGGTATTTAGTCCTTATAAGTTAATTTTTTTATCCACTCGGAAATTTTAGTATGGAAAATTAATTCCAGCTAGTAACACCCTCCCGCTCTATGAAAAGAGTTACAATTCCACAGGGATTTCCTTCAGACATCTCCCCAACTTTGTAAGTATTTATTTAGTGAAGTCTCCAGGGATGCCTATTCAACTGATAAGTCCCACAAAAGGACAAGCTCGGGGCATTTCTAGTGGTTATTTGGTTATTGTTCTGTCCTGACAAATTATTTTTATATTTTACTGTTTATTGTTTTGACCAAACCAGTCGGTCCTGCTACTACGTCACAATCCATGAACCATCGGCCTTCTAATAAAATAGATGGAAAATGTACTTGCAGCTTCATCTTATTTCTGCCGATCACTCGGTTGGAAGACTTATCGCGCGGTTATGGGAAAAAGCATGTATCCGACACATTTTTAGATGTGTACAGGCTTTAGGAACCTGAGGTACTCTAGTGATCTGTTCTTTCCCCATGGGGCTTACTGTCTGGTATACACGGAAGTCGTGTCCCCGGGACCCCCAAAGCGATCTTTTCTTTCTCTCCGCTACCCTCTCTTTTCCCACTTTCACGTGTATTAATTGTTGTCAGTCTTGTGTTTGGCGCAACTTGGCCAAATAGGGCCTTTGGGTCATAAAACCCCCAAACAACCAATAATCCTAATGTGGGACAAATTATTGATTTGTTAAAGTGATTATCCATCGCGATTAAAAATGCTTGTCTGATCCAATAGCCAATCGGTTCAAGTTGATTCGTAATCCCTCATCCCTTCTGAGGCATTACAACAATGACTCCCGCCCATATGTCCTGTCTACTTCATTAGAAGGTCGATGGCATGAGCGATTGAGTATAATGCAACTCTCCTTCTTGTATAGTATTGAGTGTCGTATATTTTACCAAAGCTTACATTAAAAGAAATATTTCCTAATAACATTTCAACCCTATCGCGCTTACAAAAACTTTTGTTTTCGTCTTGTAAACGGAGAAAGAATCCACTTTAAAGAATTTTAATCAACTTTAGGATCTAAAGGTTTCCTTCGCATTCAGAATCATACAAAAATGTGATTTCGAAATGGATTGCAAGTATTTATTCACTTAATGGAAACTGGAATCGATAAGTTAAAATCGTTGACTGCAGTCCTCCCCAATTTGCCTTAGACATCCATTAAAGTTATTTTTGGAGCATTAAAGTCTTAAGAATGTAAAATGGAAATACTTTTAAGATTTTAACCATTGGTTTTTCTTTATTCCATTCAATTTGCTCCAAGCTAGTGAATACCACCATTAGCAATCTTAAAAAATATTTATATTCTCTTCTGGAGTTTTGAAAAGGAATATAATTTATGAAATTGGAAACATTTAAATGCTTATATCTGAGAAAATATTCTTTTGAAAAATCGACCCATTATGAGATCTTTTTATGCAGTTTTTTTATGTGGTGATGATAATGGAAAAGTTTAAAAGAAAGAGTTGGGCACGGGTGAAAGGAACCGATAAAGAAGTTGAGATATATATCTCATTCAAGGATCATTTTTAATGCCAGTTTCCATTAGGAAACCATGGAATTTTCTCCGCTGAAATGATGCGGATTAATCGAATTTATCTTACTTTCATCTTACTTTGGAGAGAAGTATGAAAATGGGAATTATTCGTAAAAATGAGGCTCTTTATGAAGAGAAATGTGAGTAGTTTCGCCCTCCTTTCTGAGACTCGAAATACGCTCGTAAATATACCAAACCATAGTGATTAATTATTATTCTTGGTGGAAATGTGACTACGTTTTTCTATGATAAATGCGTATGTGCATTATTGTTGAAGATCTCGCTAGCTAAAATTCAATTTAGAAAATAGTGGTTGTACTCATTGATGTACAACCACTGTTTTCTAGATTGGGCTTTGTTTCGCGTCTGTAATAGTTCTAAAAAACAAATGGAATTGGTAATATAGAGTTGTCAGTAAAGATAAATAAGGTAGCTCATGTTTTTTCATTCTACGCTCGTCTCCAGCCAATCGACGAGCAGCCCAATAAAATTCCGAAGCAAAAAATATGGCTTAAAGGCACTATCTATAGTATTTACAATTCTATTGTCAGGAATTTTATGGCAATCCTTGAGGTTTTTCTCCAGTCATTTCGTCCAGTTTACAAAAGGGACAAGTAGCACTAAATTAAGATATGCAAGACCATAAGACGAACAAGCTATTTCTTGTGGAAGTTGCTTTCCCGAATCTTCGTTGGTCAGTTTCAACTGGATTTAGATGGATTCGGATTGACCCGGATTCAATTTTTGTGAAGCGGTTCTTATGAGTCCTTATAGTGTTTCCATATATAGCTACTATTTCGTTATTTTCGTTATTTTCGTTATTTCATCACTACATTTTACTAAGATATATCAATTATTTCACACAAATACATAACATTATACACTATCTACCAATAGGTATTTGGACACCTGTGGCAGAAAAGAAAAACAAAATTTATTCATATTCAATAGTTGGTAGAGCCTCCACGAGAGGCAATACAGCCTCAACCCTCCGGGGTATACTTTCCACAAGTCCTTGTATGACGGCTAGTGGTTTTTTTCTTCCACTTGGCTTGGAGAAGACATGTAAATTCCTTCACCGATTTTGGACGGTTGTTGCACCCCTTAATTCGGCGATCCAACTCGTCCCAGAGGTTCTCGATAGGGTTCAGGTCTGAGCACTGGGCAGGCCAGTCCATTCGGTTCACCCCATTGTCACCATACCAATCCATGGTGGACCTCGCAACATGACAACTGGCGTTGTCGTCCTGGAAGTAACATGAGTCCAACCCGTAAAACTGCCACAACGTAGGAAGCACACTGTCATCTAAAATAGTGCAGTAGGCGTCGGGGTTGAGCTTACCATGAATTGGGACCAAGGGTCCCAGTCCATACCAGGAGAAATACTCCCAGACCATAATTCCACCTCCGCCGAATTTACTGTGGGCACAATGCATTCTGGCAGGAGGCGTTCTCCAGCCAGATGCCAGACCCAAACCCTGTCATCCGAACGCTAGAGGGTGAACCTTGATTCGTCGCTCCAGAGCAGTGGTGCGCAAACCGTGGGTCGCGACCCCTCTGGGGGTCGCTTGAAAATTTTTGTGGGTCACCAAATTCAAAAAAATTTATTTGAAATAAAAATATAAAACTTTTTTTCAACAAGTATCAGGTACCAGTAAAATAGTGAAATGAGATATTTATAAAAAAAGAACTATATTTTTTACGAAAGCAATTAGTTTTCTTTTCTTTAATTCTCGTCTGAATAAGCTACAAATAAACATGATTTATACAGAGTAATCCCGGACTTTATTTTCTTCCCACGTGGTAGCCGCACGTGATTGAACAAACGCAAAGAAATGAAATATTGTATATTTATAATTTTGTTTTAGTTTTAATACCCTCATGATGGATAAATGGCTAAAAATAGGTACCCAACGTCTAGAAAATGAAAAGAATGACAATACAAATGAGAATAATGGGTCAACATCCAATGAACTTAAAAAACTGAATGAATTCAATGGCACTGTTTCTGCATAAAAAAATATCGAACAAAATGTGCTATCTAATAAAAAATTGAGAAAATATCAAGATTTGACAGAAATTTTGGTTAACGATTGGAATCGAATATGCCGATTTGAAGAAAAAGGCAATTAATATTTTGATTCAGTTTGCATAGACCTACTTATGTGAAACATGTTTTTCTTAATTAGTTGGCCATTAAAACAAAATATCGATCTCGATTGGATCCAGAGGATGACTTACGGCTTGCGATTTCCAATACAGATCCGAACATAGAAGCAATCATGAGCTCTTTCCAAGCACATACCTCACATTGAATTCTTATGTTGTAAGTTTGTTTAAAGTATTTTCCATGAAAAATATTTATACCCATATGCATAAATAAAACCATTGCTTCATAAAATTATGTGTTTTATTCAGACCTCTAATAAGGCACAAACAGAAGTGCAAATCCCAAACAGAATTCGACTTTAACTACGTTGATGATTAAAAAAACGTCTATTGTCTATCCAGGGGTCGCGACAAAATAGTAAACAAAATTGGGGGGCGGAAATGAAAATAGTTTGCGCACCACTGCTCCAGAGAACCCGTTTCCACTGATCTACGGTCCACTTTCGACGTGCTTTGCACCACATTAACCGAGCAGCGCGGTTGGATTTTGTGATCAAAGGCTTATAGGCGGCAGCACGACCATGAAAACCAAGCAGATGTGCTTCCTTACGGATGGTATTCATCGAAACAACACTCCCGGATGCCTGTTGAAACTCCTGGAGTATGTGAGCCATCGGTTGGGTGCGGTTCTTCCGAATTTCTCTGGTCAGCACCCGTAGGTCTCTATCTTCCAATTTCGTGGGTCTGCCAACTCGGGGCACATTCCAACAATCACCGCTCACCTTCCACTTCTGAATCACATAGACCACTGTCGATTTTGGGTAATTCAGCTCGCTAGATATGTCCCTTAATGATCTGCCATTTCTGTGATACCCGACGATTACACCTTTCTCGAAATCAGATAACTTTGCACTTCGTGGCATCTTGCATGCGACTAATGCCAATGTTGTTTCCCACACGATATTTAACGGCGGAGGGCGTGACGTATATCAGGACCACAGATATCGTCATTTGCATGGGTGTCCAAATACTTATTGGTAGATAGTGTATCCATACTATTCGTATACAGTATTCAGACTATCTTATTTTCTTCTGTTTCTACACGAAATAATGCATCCACCACAAAGATCTTGTCTGCAAATTTTAGTGCACGTTTAGACAGGTGAGTTCTTACAAATTACATCAGATTTAATCAGTAACGTGACACTGAGATACATAAAAGTTAGTCTGCTGTCTCATTTTTTTCTTGTACTAATGAAACACAAACATATAAGTTTAACAAAGGCTTCGTTACAGACATGCATTCAACCGGTGGAAATAAGTCTTAGATTAACTGCAGATAAAATCGTTAAACAATGATTAGAAGAAATTGCAAATGGAACCATCGTCCAGTAGAAGTGTACGTACTGAAGTTGATATACTGTTTGTATACCACGAGAAATCCCGACCCCAAGTCTGGTCCAAGTCGCTATAGAAACAGACCTCGTTCCTTTTGACAAGGGGTGACATAGGGGTTTCGCTGATGTTGGCTGTGGAACAGGTAGTTTACTTACATAGATCTCCTCTGCGACAAGTAAGAATTTCAATAAATATATCTCCAATCTGTCATCAAGTGTACCAATGAGACAAATTTGAATATATTTCTTCAAACATACCCTATGGAAAATAGAATGAAGTCTGTTTTTACGGCAACATTCATGGGCACATTTTGTGTCTGAAGCAGTGATAGTCAGAGTGTACAGTCGCGAAAAAAAACAAACAACCCCCTTTATTTAGAGCACCATTCATAGTAGAGCAAATTCAAAGATATCATTCAATAGGGAATAACGTCCTATACAAATTCAAATCCAAAAAAATGCATAAGGGACAGTCTTCATATAAATTTTGCACAAACAACAAAATTTCCAATGGAAACACCCTGTTTTGATGCCTTAATCAGATTTCACATAGTTAAATTAGTCTAAATATGAAATTTCATGACTTTACTACCTTTATATCCGGAGATATTTAATGTTAAAATTAATGACAATTTCAGAGATCATTTCCACATTGAAAATCGTTATTCGAAGATTAACTGTGTTATAGCTACCCGATTTTCAAATTTGAACAATATTTCAAACGTATTTGTCAGCGCGTGCAAATTATTCGAGAATTATTACATTTATAATTCAAATGAAAATGATTCGAGAATTAAATTATTGTAGTTATTATGCAAGTGCAAATGATTCGAGAATTATTATATTTATTATACGAGCTCCAACGATAATATTGTGGATTGTAACCATGATTAAAATGTGATAATAGAAGGATTTTGGAATTGAGAATAATTCGAAATTGCGAAAGTGTTCATCGATGTTTTGTATAATTTTGTATCGTCTTTAGTGTTCTTAATAAAAGTTATTTTTTAATTAGCGTTCGTCTCCATGTATGCAACCAAAAAGCCTACCTACAATTATTTAATAACAATCAAACTAATATTCCGATCATTCAAAAAGTGAATAGACTATGTCATTCAATTTATCATTGATTAGTAGAGTTTACCTATACGACACATAACTGGTAAAAGGCAATGTATTTTAGATTACATAAATGAAATTTCCAACCATTTTTCAAGAATTTAAACATTCCTCAGGTTTGTTAGAAATCTTTTAAACTTTTGGTTGTCCCTAAAATCGCAAAATGAGGAAAATTTAAGGCAACGCAAAAACTAACCATTGGAATTACCTGAAATTTTGCATGGTTGTATTAGAAGTCCTGAATCGATTCCCATCAAAATATAGTAAGGTTCCAATTCATAATTCTTTCAAACATTAATTTAATAATTATTATTGCATACTAAAACAATTTTTAAAATAAAATATTATATGGATTTTGTTTGGGTTGCTTAACAGTAACACGGTACAAAATATCATCGCTATAGAAATATTATTTAGGAAGTTATCCATAAAAGTCTAAGAAACTGATTTAACATTAGGAGCTCCAATCTTTTTGTACTCGTAACTTCGAAACGGTAAGACCTAATGACATGAAATTTGGTACCTGAAGTTAAATTTTGATAGAAGAAGATAGATTTGAAATTGTGTGTCAAAATAGGAGGTATCTGTTGTAAATTATGAAGTTGGTGCTCAATTCAATATGAAGATGGCCCCCTATGCAAATTTTATGCATTTGAATTTATAGAAGGCGTTAATTGCTGTCGAACGCAATCTTTGAATTTTCTCTACTATTCAAATTGCTCGAATGAAGATGGGTGGTTCGGTTTTATTTTCGTGACTATATAAAGTAACCAGAGCTTCAGATATAGACGATACGTTCACTGTGAAACACGTCGCGTACAGTTGAATCAATAGAGCTAAGGGTGTGCTCAATAACAGACGAATTCACAGTGCTTTAAGTAGTATATAGAAATGGAAAATGCTCGCATCGGGGCAACATACCGAACAGCTGCCAATCCTGCCATTGCCTTCGTATTATTGGTTGTTGGTTGGTTTGGGTTTTTATAGCTGGAGTCATATTTTGCTATGCAGCGCCAATCACAGGACAGACAATATCAAGTAATGGACACACACACATAACGAAAGTTTTACTAACGCAGAAGAGAGAGATACACCCAGGGAGGAAGGCGCCGAGGGCAGCCGTGGTTCAGAGGGTATGCCCACTACTCAAGCAACCTCCTGCGAGTTGTATTCCCTGGGTGTATTTCTCTCTTCTGTGCTAATAAACCTTTCCTTGTGTGTATATGTCCATTATT
Source organism: Meta bourneti (assembly GCA_933210815.1). Classification (NCBI taxonomy): domain Eukaryota; kingdom Metazoa; phylum Arthropoda; class Arachnida; order Araneae; family Tetragnathidae; genus Meta; species Meta bourneti. Next base: position 39,504,022 of record OW119922.1, on the reverse strand, counting down.
GATGTTTTCTGTCTTCTGTTTGAATTAGCATAGTCAAATATGGATCTTGCGCCATATTTGACCCAATTCACTCAACCATCCATTGTCTTCGTCCCAAAAACCAATCTTATGGCTTCGACCGTTACAAGATTATTCATGAGACTTGTTCCAAATGCGTCCACACTCGTGAATTTAGTTATTATTTTTCCAATACCAACTTAGGGATTGTTCAAGCTTTAATTGGTGTTAAAGTGGCAGTCTGCGATGACCCGGTAGACCACCGCAACCACCATAAACTGTGGGGGAGGAACATGCCTTCCTGGTGGATTTGGGGAAGGCTGGTCTACCAATTTCTTAAGAGCGACGCCTTTAACCACTCGGGCACTGGTTGGTCACATTTCGTTACATTGTAAGTTACCATTTGCTGATGATGCGCAGATTAATTTCAAGCATCAGTCTAAAGCTCTCATACTTTACCGAAATCGGAAGATAGATTTGGATGCTCCAATATGGAAATAGGCGTTACTCTAAGATTGCTTTAAGCAATCTTCACCAGCTCATTTTCAAAAACTACTTTTCTTTCCGGTTCTTTATAGTATAAGAGTGTAGTGATGTCCACCGTTAAGATATGTAGTGTATCGAATGGAAAAACGTCATGTTCAGTTCGACTATTTGAGCAATGATGATCACTGGTTGGAAGTCTAGAAACGACATAGTCAACGAGAAGATTATGTTACTTTTTGTGTAACACAACCTTATTCCTTGTCATGACTAGGTAGATGGAAGAGCGCCTTGAGTAGGCATCAAGGTGCTCTAGACTATAAACGAAAGAGAGAGAGAGAGAGAGAGAGAGAGAGAGAGAGAATGCATTACATAATGGAAAAACAATTTCCATAAAAAGGATTTTTTTCATTCGCTACTTAATTTAAAATTCTAGATAAAAATACCCAAGCACTTGAGTAATGACTTTTCTCTTTGTTTTTCACGAAGCATTTTTTGCATTTACGGTAATAGCTTCACTAAAGTGAATGAAAGTATAAGCAAAACCATGTGAATTGCATTACGCTGGGAATAAAATAAATTTTGACTATATTTCCTATTCTTAAAGTAGGAAAAATACGAAATTTCTGAGCTTCTACGAGAGTGACATTTCGCTGGGAATAAAAACTATACTCTATATTTCCTTTCCCAAAATGTGAAAAATACGAAATTTCTAAACTTTTAAGAGACTTATGTCATCAAAAGAAATAAAAATGGGATTTTATTTCGATGTTTTTAATGAAAAGTCTAACAAATTTTCAAATTATATAGAAAGGATTACAGGTAGTTTTGGAAAAGACAAAGATTCTTTCGGATCCTAACTTGCTGATTTCACAAAAACCTTTTAGACAACAGAGTGACTTCGATTTCAACTCTTAATGCAAGTTGACATAACCATTCAACGAAGAGCTTTGGAGTTATGTCTACGAGATAAAAAATCTGATGTATAATGGAATTATTATGATGTCGAGTTCATTCCAAGTGTAAACAAATGTCTAATTGATTTAAAGCAGCTACGCAAAGTACACTTTCAATAGAAACTTTAGAAGCTATTTTTCTGCATTAACCGTTAAACAACAATTATTCTAAGGAACCATTTATCAATGCAACTTTCAGTTTGATGTTGATGGCGTTTTAGTTTCAACGGGTGGGTCATCTTTTTGAGTACAATAAACGAAAGATGGGATTATTTACGCCTTATAAATGTGTGGAAATTTTTCTGATTCCCTGTAACGAATTTTCCATTTAACGAACAATTTAGAAAAATCTTACGACGTCAGGTCCGACGACATTTTTTCTTATTTCGGTAAGTTTTGGATAGTATCCGCTTGGTATCTACAATTTGATCTTATTTAAGACTCACGAAAAATAAACAAAAGTTTATCCCTTGAATATATACGAACATTTTATGCTGAAACAACAGTGACCGTTTTGTGTTCATTGTATTTAGGTTTTTGTTTAAGAATAAAAAATATTTTTTACAGAATTAAGAAATGTTCCAAAAAATTTAAAGAAAACTAACACAAAACCAAATTCTGTTCTCAATTCAAAATTTATTGGTGTTTAGCTGATTTTAACAACCCCTCTTTGTTACAATATTAGTCTATAGTGTAGTAATTTTTCAGGGTGAACAAAGATATCGATTTTTTTTAAAGAAAGTGGCGCCATCTTAACAGAGAGTGGCATATTAAAAGTATTATTTCTTTTTTAATACACCTTTCAATGGGAATTCCCCCCAATAAAAGGAAATAACTCTATTAAGATTCTAAGTTTTATACTTCGTTATTACACCTTAACATATAGGTTTATGTCCTTTCAAGTTGTTAGGAATACTTAAATTTAGTAAATTAAAGAACTTAAGTAATTTGAGCTTACAAAATAATTTCATTTTAAGAAATAATATTAGGTGAACTGTAATTAGTTGTAAAATAGTTTCTTGAAAAATGTTCAGATCTGTAAAGCAATTATGTTATTAATATTGCAGCAATGTGTTGTTCGTCAGATACCGATGTTCCGGATTTCTGGTGAAAGTTTTGGCTCATCCCAAAATGTCTGGTATTTTAGTAGTGCTTGATTTTATTTGTGTAAAAATGTCGTGAGACGTAATATAAAATGCCATCGAACATTTTGCACGTTTATCACTCTTGTATATTATTCCTATATAGAATTTGGGCCGTCGTAGACAAATTGGTAGATTTACTGGTTAACAATCGATCTGTTGCGAGTTCTATATTATGTCCAACCAAAGACCGTCGTGTACGTGGGTGTTGATTCACGTTAAATCTGTCGTGGCCTCAATTGTCCTCACATTGGCGTGATGTTGAAGTTTGGAGAGTGGGTGCCAGCTCATGTATTGATAAAATTAATGGTTCAAAATTACGAGGCGTTGTCCTATGACCTTTCTCTTCGAGTTGAAACAGGAATGTCGAAAATAGCCCGTTGTGTTTGTTGCTCCAGTGTGACATGAATTCAATTACCTTACGCAATTTCGTTAAACATATCTAAAATTATCGGTCCACAATTTATTTCACAAAAACGTTTCACTTCCATAAGCATTGTAGTCTTCTAAAAACGAGAAAAAGTAAACGCACCTAGGAAAATCAGTCAATATGAAATTTTGATCGATTGTAAAAGTTTCATGTGAATAAATGCTGTTTTATTTATTAAAGGTTTTTATTGCATCCTTACACTCACGATGGCATGGTTGTAACTGACTCATTTGTCACCTCTTGGCAAGCCATTATTACTACAAGCTAGAACACTACACTTGTTTTGTTACACGAATTCTGATATTTTGAAATGCCAAATAATCACATTTCTTCATAATGTATTTCAATTATTTGATTTTAGTTGCATGCTATGTATAAATGAAAATATTCTAGAATCGATTCCCTAAAATACATTATTCACCACAAATAAGTCCATTAACTATTCAAGAATAACTCCTCTTTTTTCTTCTCTTTTTATGCGAAATTTTTCGTCTCTGCTACAACCATCTAATCGAAATACATCTTTATACTACCCTTGATGACGAATCTACCTTTTGAACTTTCTCACGTCACTAACCATCAATTCAACCCAACAAATTGTTTATTTATTCCTTTCCTGTCGCCCGTTTCATTCCACCACATCATTTGAGGGGAGAGTGGACTTTCGAAATCCCCAAAAATCGATTTCTTTTTCAATTCTAATGTTAAAAATTAGTTGATATCAAATTCTGTGAATAGAAAAAAATAGTTTTTCAATTGCGATACTTTTTGACGTAGTTACATATACAACATGGAAGATCTAGTAGATAAGTGTTGCAAATGTACTACAAAAACGCTCTTTTCTCCGATTGAGATTTTTGTCATTCTTCTGATTTCAAAATGTTTCCTGTGTATCAGGTTTAAATTGATTTGCTTGAAATATTTGTGACAGTCCTTGAAACCTTTTTGCATGTGCCTAAGTGCAAATAAGAGATTCGTCAAGCTACCAAATTTTGAAATTTGGGTTTAAAATGTTGCTTAACATATGCTTTCATTTTGCACATTTTTAGGTATTTTCGTACAAAAAATTTCTTTAAAATGGAGCGATCACATACCAAATGCAATTAATTTGATTTATATGTACACAAATTATCGTACGAATTAAAATTTTGGCAATACAAGGAAATTTAACGCGCATGGGAGCAATAAATGTCTGCTAATTTATCAAAATTTTTGACTGATCTTTATGTAATAACTACCGAATTACTTTACATTTTTGGACCAAACTTTATACAGGGTGATTCTATGGTCATGGGACAAACTTCAGGGGTGATAGAACACAACGAAACAAACACTTTTCCCCATAGAATGTATGGTCGCAAGTGCAGCGGTTGGCCGCTAGAGAGCGCTTGTATAAAAACCCATAGAATGTCTATTGGGTGAGTCTAAACTAATACGACAAACTTCAGGGGATGATAGAACACAACGAAACAAACACTTTTCACCATAGAATGTATGGTCGCTAAAGGGCGCTTTCCATTTCGGCGCAAACACGGTCCGACGCTAGTTGGACAGAAGAGGCATGAAATATGGAAACAACACTTTAATGTCGAATAAACACCAATAACTGCTTGACAAAACAAAATAATACAATTAGATTTGTATAAAATAAAGATAAGTACAAGGAACATTGGGTAAGAAAGAAATGACATATACAAAACATATCGCCGACGTATCGCTTTTATACAAGCGTTTGACTGCGCTCTCTAGCGGTCAACCGCTGCACTTGCAACCATACATTCTTTGGGGAAAAGTGTTTGTTTCGTTGTGTTCTATCACCCCTGAAGTTTGTCCTATGATCGTAGAATCACCCTGTATATCAGCAGCTTCATGGAAACCTGTGCAAATTTCGTAGCAATCGAACAACTGTAAAAGTTTGTTTTGAAAATCCACTCTCCCCTTAACACTCCGATGGTGGATCTGAGAGATCCACGCTCTCATAGAGACAAAGAAATTGGCGATATCAAGTGCAATTAAGAGTCATTCAAATGTATTAATATAAAAGTTTTACGTTAATACATCTGATTTATTCTATCACCTTTTCCTAAACAATATGATATGTATTTGTGATTATATCATCGATTTTCGGTCGTGGATCTCACAGATACAATGTCATCATTGGTGTTACTCCAGAGACTCCACAATCGGAATGTTAAGATGCACGGGCGGCTTAAACTCTGCCTTTGGTGCCAACATATTTTCTTAATAGGCCCTAATCCAATAATCCTCTAAGTCTTTGAGCCCCTAGAGATTAATTTTCAACTGTTCATGCGTTCACCCTTAGAAGAAAGATAGCGGAGCTATTTCATACTCACGCAAAGCAGAACCGTTATACCCTCAGCAGAACACACAGAACCCTTCGTATAATCTATGATGTTTACAATATTTCAACTGGGATTTAATAAAATTGTTGTTTCCCTGGATATTTCTGTCTCAACATAAAATTAGTGAATTAGTTTCAATACAACCCAACTCACAGCTCACTCCACCCGTGGGCTCCAGAGAATAGAATGTCAGAGTCACGCGTCCCACACCTGCAACTTTGATTTCTGTTATTCTGTTATAACGCCATACGCATCTACTTCATTAAGCTGATATTTCTTTGAAAAGGAAAAATAGCAGTTTTTGGAATCAGTTTGGAGTTTCATCAGCGTGCTTAAATTTATTCTGAAAACTGGTAAAATTCATCATTTCTTGAATTGAAATTTTTTTACATTTGTGATCTCCGACTCTTACAATGACTGCCCATCATACATAATATTATTTTAAACGCATATTTAAAAACGTTTCTAAATGTTTTATAACAATCCCAACTTCTTAAAACCTCACGGTTTTATTTACAAGATGGTGAAGTACACTAAAAAGGCAAATTGGGTAGCTTTTACTCTTGGAAAAAAATGCTTAATAGCACACATAACATGCACATGACGTATTGCGCAGAATGCGAATTTGACTTTATGCTGTTTAATAATGCGCGGACATGATTACAGCTCGGCAAGAACTTTTTAAAGATATAACGATTTCATTTGAGATCTATTTTTTTTTCACAGGAGGTCGGCCGTAAGCCACCCCATACTATCCATGTAGTTAGGCGTAGTCTTACGTAAAAAACAAAGCACACCGGTCAACATACCGGAAATAATTAGTTACAGTTCTTGGGAACATTTACCAGCTTCAACTCGTATTCCTTAGCTAAGAAATTCGAGAGGCTGGTATTGCTAGACACGGCCCGTTAAATTTTTAAATTACTATTTTCAAACACATGGAATTCTAAATAACTTAAAAAGCGCGTCTTTTACCATTTTGAAATTCTGTCAAGGTTATTTCAAAAAGGTTGCAGTCGTCAAGTAACACGACTGAGGTATTTTGACCCATGGTAGGGTACTGTGACCCTAAAAGTAATTCAACCTGAATGCATTCTTCCTCCACTTTTGTCCTCAAAATTCTAAAGCAAAGGTTAATATACTTGTGTCAGACTAACGCCTCGGCCCCGCCAAAAATGGACAGCGGTCGTTCGAACGATGGCAAGACGTGAGTGTCCTCTCTGTAGGTAGAAAAAAACTTGTTCGTCCCAAGTTCATAAGCTGCGACTGATGAAGCGGCTTCCTGACCCATTGCGTTGAACCACAGTCAAGTTCATGATTGAACATTTCCTCTGCTTTCCACTGCAAATTGAAAAAAATTATGTGAATGGAATGTGTAAGGCTGTGCGTTTTAGTGACTCACTAAAAGTTATTTTGAGATTTACTACAGGATGAGTTGGATACATAAGTGGTGACTCAGCGGGTATGTTTTGATTTCTGCAATTTATGTGGTGAAAGGTTGTAATTTTTTTTTAAGTTTGTGTCGTGGATTCTGCTTTCGGGACAATAGCACTGCAAAAATACATTTGCACTTTCGTAATAGTACATAATAATCTTCCTGGAAATTACGTATTTCTTACATTTTGTCGATTTATTTGAAAAAAAAATTTCAACCCTCCTGCCTTGACAAAGTATCTCGTCATTATCAAAACTGACCAGACTTGATGGACGATGTCTCGTCATTAGAAGAAAAGTGGACAGATCTTGCTCTCGTCATCATCGAAAAATCGACAGGATCTCGTCAAGCAACAAGATATCTGATGACAAGATATGACAAGATATCTCGTCATAAGCAAATTAGTCAGATTTTGATAGACGAGATACCTTGTCAAAACCACCTGTAGAATTAACGATGGCTACAGATTAAAAGCAAGATTTTAGTTTGTTTTGATGAATTAAATTTTTAATAGATTTTCATATTGTTTTCCAAAGCATTGAAAACCGTTATATTTCAGATGATAGTCACTTTACAGTAAAAGGGGAAAAATTATTTTGCTTTATATTCATTGAAGTTACAAAATTTTTTTCTTAAGGAGTTATTTTTAATTTTATTAGTTTATTATTTAAATCTGTTTATTTTTTAATTTTACATATACTTCTATAAGTTTTCTGTGAAAGTATATACAGCAATAAACGCTTGTTTCAGTAAGGATTCATCATCATCATCGATTAGATTTCCCTTAATTTTTCTTTCAAAAATCATTGAAGGGGAATACAACGTACAGTGCTATATATGATATGTATACTGTAAAGATATATTTTTATATGGACAGCATACAATGTGTAAAATTTTTTAAATTAACCCACTGAGCGTCACGAGATTTCCGATACGTGTACTATTATTTTACCCTATAATACACAATAACTAAATAGCCTCATATGCTTAAAAGAATCCTAGAGAGAAATCTGTTTGTCACGAAGTCTAAAACTGGTTGGAAGTCATGCAATGAAAACTGAAAGTTGCATGATGGAATAATGCGTGCATGACCTTAAGAAGGTCGATTTTGAATAGAGATTTATATAAAGATATTTGAAGCCTGACAGCAAAATATACCAGCTTTCTATTTTTTAACAATCTATTAAAAAAATATTTATATAAATGAAGCTGAACCTAGCATACAGGCATATGTCCTTTCATGATAATATAACTGATCGTAATAACTCATCAAACTGTTATACAGTTTTCAAAAATTAGACAAATCAGGCAGTGTTTTAGAGAATTCCAAGGAATAATAGGAATAATAAATTTCACACTTTATCTTATACATTCTTTACCACATGAAAAGTCACAAAATTTGTGTGAGAAACTTTTTAAAGTATACTAATTAAATCACTTCGAATTGTCACCATTTTCTCACACTAGATAACTAATCACAATTTTTTAAATGAAATCATCTTCTTTGAAGACAAACTTTTTAAAGAGAAAACCGTCAACAAAACAACACACTTTTTCAAAATCAACCTGGTCATTTAATTACATTGTTTTGTAAGTCATATGTATAGTTAAAACTTGTAATACGTTTTTGAAGAGTTGCTTTTGTTATATTATGAACTCGAATTATATGTGTTGGGTAAGAAGTCTTCGTCTCTGCGTGGAAAATGGAACAGAAATTTGTTTTGTGTACTTGTAAGTAGCTTTTGGTTGTACGAAATTTTTAATTTAAAAAACACTTTCACAGCAGCAAGAAAAGCTTTAAACCTTTTTCTGAAATCTCTTCTAAATATTTTTAAATTACCACACATTATAAATTTTAGAACAAATGAAGTAAATAAAAAATGAATAGTATTTTTTAATTGATCACAAGTAATATAAATATTAATGTATTTAATTCTTACAATATATGTTGACTATTCTGAATTTTATGGTTCTTCGTTGAATTAATAATTAGTTAATAATTCTACAATTCTTGACATTTCTGTTAGATACATTGTTTTTAGAAAGCATTAACTACTTAAAATATGGTAAAAATACTATAATTATTCATTAAATAACCAACTTCATTTATAATTAGATATATTAATTTATCCATTAAATATTAACTTTACATATTAGTTCCACGAATTATCCATTAAATATTTCTTGAAATATCAATTGTACGAAAACACTCACATAAATAGTTTATTCATCATTTTTATAATAAGCTTATATTCGTTCTTTTTATGTTTGTATTCCATTCTTACAAAATAAATCCATAACTTTTAAACATTAAAATACTTAAGATTCATACAAATACAATTGTATGATGCTTTATATTTAAGAATTTTTCTACGTACCCATAAAACATTGGTTCGAAACAACATATTCAATGAAACTGCGCAGTTATAATTGGGAAAAAATCATGAAAGAAAACAAAAATGAAAACTATATACAAATTAAAATCTAATATTTTCAACAAATTCATATTTGTTTCATTTAACAAATATAGCACCAAAGTAAAACAACTAATCCATAGATCTCTAACATATGCGGCACAGAATGGACCATATATGTATATTGGCAAATGCCAATAAATGGATGTGGTTCAAAATTACGTGTTGTCCTAGGTTCTTTCCCATTGGGATTGATCCCAGACCGCCACCAATAGCCCGTTGTGTTGCTCCAGTGTGACGTTAATTAAAATACCTACCAACACAAATTGATGTAAACAATATAAATTCAACCGCTACGCGATTCATTCGCAATTTTACTGCAGTCCGATTACAGATAATGAGAAATCTGGAAGATAGAAATTCGCACAGAAAAGAAATGTAAAAGAACGCGAGAGTACTTTTGGTAGATAGGCAGTTATTTGATTAACGTCGCACTGGAGCAACACAAAGGGTTATCGGTGATGATCCGGGATCAATCCCGAAGGGATTGATCTCGGACCATCCAAACTTCCTCCAAACTTCTTCCAAAACTTCCGGACCTCCAAACTTCCACACCATTCGAGGACAACACCATGTAATTTTGAACTACGGTCAGATGACGGTGAAAGTAGTTTAGACGTCGATTGGTTTATTGATTGGGTTTTATGGCACGATGGGGCCATATTTGTACTAGCTGAGCCAAACAACATCAAGTAAACGTACATGCACAAGGAATGTTTTAATTGATATAGAAGAGAGAAATACTCCCAGGGTGGAATAAAACCTGACAGGAATCGAAACTGCGCCTCCTACAACTCACAGGTTGAGATTAGACGACAAAAAAAATCGCTTTTGAACAATTGAATGGAAGGCTAATGGTAATTAATTAACGTCACACTGGAGCAACACATCGGGCTATTGGCGACGGTCCGGAATCAATTCACAAGGGCAAGGGAACAGCGTCATCTGACCTTGGTTCAAAATTACGTGGTGTTGTCCTCGGATCTTTCCCTTTGGGATTGATCCCGGACCGTCACCAATAGCCCATTGTGTTGCTCCAGTGTGACGTTAATTGAAATACCCCCCCCCCCCCGAGGAGAACAGCACGTAATTTTGAAAAACGATCTGATGACGAGGTCAAACCCTGTGCTGTCAGCCCCCTCTCCAAACATCCACGCCATGCTAACGTGAGGACATTTGAGGCCACGGGAGATTTAACGTGCAGCAACCCCGTGTACACCACGGTCTCTAGTTGGACGTAGTTTCGTGAAAGTAATTTAGACGTCGATTGGTTGATTGAGTGGGTTTTATGGCACAATGGGGCCATATTTGGCCTGGCTGAGCCAAACAGCATCAAGTAAACGAACATACATGCATAAGGAATGTTTTAATTGATATAGAAGAGAAAAATACTCCCAGTATGGAATAAAACCTGACAGGAATCGAAACTGCGCCTCCTACAACTCACAGGTTGAGATTAGACAACAAAAAAATCGCCTTTGAACAATTGAATGGAAGGCAAGTAATCCGTTGCTTTTCCAACCGGGCTACCGCGGCTCCAAGTGAATGCAATGCAATCAAAGTGAATATTCAGAAGCTAATTGGTAACACGATTGAGGTCATTTTGATCACATTTTGCCATTCGCTTCATTTGAAACAAGAATTAATACCAATAGGCTGGTTGGTCTGTAGTTGAATTAACATAACAACACAAAGTGCCGTTGACGACGGTCCGGGATCAATCACGGAGGAATTCGCAATTACCATCTTCGTAATTTCAAAGACGGTCAGATGACGAGGACAGTACCTGAGCTGTCACCCCATTCTCCAATAACATCCGTGGAAAATGTACAAACCCTGCTTTGTATTTTCGACAATTTAATTTAATTTAAAGTATGAAGAGTACATATCGATTTTTATATTTATTAGAAATGGATTTGAATAAAACATCAAGTCTTAGTAATGGCACACATCAATAGACGTGAGAAATTTAGAAACTTCACGCAGATGCTATGCGGGGGGTCGCCATGTATATCCTATTTCATTTAACGAGACTGACTCCTGTTATTTCTTTTAGTTCATTGCTCGCAAACCCATTATTCGATGGTACTATAATCTCTTACTATCACCGCTGTGAGGATTAATAAAGCCAAAAAGTCGCTTAGTAAGCATTAGATGCGTCTGTGTGCATTATGCTCCATTAACTCTCCACTTTGGGAGAAAAGCTGATTACTCTAGAGTATTGGTTATGGCCAAATCTTTCAGTATTAGATCATGTTTCGGGAACATAATAAATACATACACAAGAAATATGTATGCCCTAGACACACGATATCGATATCAGATATTGCATATCGTATTTTTATTTATTTGTTCATTCTGTGTAATTATTTTATACGGACAAAGAAGTGAATGTAGTTTTTCATGAAAAACGCTAATATTGTATTTTTATTTATTCGTTCATTCTGTGTAATTATTTTTATACAGACCAGGATGTAAGTGTACGTTTTTTATGAAAAGCTCTGATACCCTAAACCTCAAGTTGATGAAAATACTCAGATAGCGTACAGTGATATGAATGTTTATAGTTAGAAGAATGTGATTTATCTTTTTATTCTCATCTTGGCAAATTTTAAGCATTATCCAGTATTAAAAAAGAAAATCTTTCGATATAAAAAAAGAAAAGCCTTTTTTAACTTGTGTATTCATACCTTAAAATAAAATAAAATTTCAAGCAAAATACAAAGCAGGATTTTGTATACTTCTTATTGATGTTAATTATTATTTCAAATAAAATGAATGGCAAAATGTTCACACCTCAGTCTTGGTACCACAAGTAACTTCTGAACATCCACTTTAATTACATTATATTCACTTGTTCAAAGATAATTTTTCAACGTCAAAACTACTTTCTCATTCGTTTACATTTTCTTTTCTGTACTAATTTCTATCTTACAGATTTATCAATGCCTTCTGTAATCAGAATGCTGGAAAAGTTAATTAAATTGGCGAGCTTTCCATATAGTTTTAGCAATATTATACAGCTCCATAAGCTTAATTCGAGCCCATTCAAACTAAATAGAATTGCAAATTAATCCCGAAGTGATGATAAAAGAGGTACAAACGGCTCTAACTTCTATCTATCCACTCTTCTTTCGATCTAACTATCTATTTCACTAACATTCGTGGCATAGAAATCGACACGATTTGTTTATTATTCAACGGTAACAAACAGATGTAAGCAATTGAAATTCGACCGTTACGAGAGTCATTCACCAATATTGCTGCTTTGTTTAAATATGTCGTGGTTCAAAGTGACAAGGTGTTGTCCTCGGATCTCTCCTTGATTGAGCCCGGACCGTCGCCAATAACCCATTTTGGAGCAATGAAGATGCATAATATTGCTAAAACTACACAGAAAAACTCAAAAAATGCCGAGTCGTCTTTGAACAAGGGAATAGGATGCAATTAAAGAAGACGTTCATGATCTAAGTGTGGTGACCGGAACTAGGTGCACTTTTTGTCATGCATTTTATTGGAAGTAAGATTAACACCAGGTAAATATACACGAGAAAAGCTATTATATGTCTTTGGATAATTTTATTTCATTTGAGGTATGAAATGCGAATATGGATGTTATTATTCATTACAAATGGATTGAAATGAGGTGTGGGTGAGTAGCTGAACGTCGTAATGGAGCAAACAATGGGCTATTGGATACGGTCTGGGATTAACCCCGACGTGAAAGATCTGAGAACAAGACCTCGTAATTTTGAACCAGTCATATAACGAGGTTAACACCTGTGAGCTGGCACCCACTCTCCAAACTTCCCCACTATACCGACGAAATTGAAATGAGATATGAAATGTGAATAACAGCACTTTTCCATCAATGGTTATTAATCATTAAGAAAGTTTATCAATTAAGAAAGTTTAGATCAGATGCTATGCGCGATACTGCTAGTTTGTAAATAAAATTTGCAATGCTTCTAATCGTCAAATTTTCTCTAAAAATGAAAACGCTAACTACTTTTCGATGAGAAATGTTTTCATTCGCAGACAGAAGTGTTAATTCCGTATCTGGGCTAAATTAATACAAGTGTGCAAAGAATTAATAGATAGGAAGTTAATTAACTTCGCACTGGAGCAATACCACGGGCTATTGGCGACGAAGCTTTAATAGGATTATTTAAAATACACAAGTTTACATTCATTTTATAGCTCAACATCTATCATCTATCTTGTATTCATTATTACAGCACTAGCTCATATTTCTTTGACTAAAATATGATGCCGGCTGTTTTCAAAACTATATTTTACGCGATTGTAAATAAAAATATTTTATACAAATATTAGAAAAAATGTGTAGTTAAACGAAACATAAATAATTAAAGTTTTGTATCTTCCAAGATTCACAGTTACTGTACAGTGACTTCAAACATCTACGGGGTTAAATCTAGAACATAAAATCTCCCTTTACTGCTGCCGATTTCATACATGTTAAAATATGAATAATATTGGAGATATTTTTTACCTGAAGAACATAACAGCTCCTAAGAAGATTTGGATTACGTAAATGATCTCCCCAGATGGAACATTATTCATATAGGCATAGAAAATGTATAAATAAAAATCGCGAACTTCTGAAAAACCGACCGTAAATAATGTAAGTATTCGCTTGCAGTTAAATGTTATGCAAAAGCACACACGTAAAGACTTAATAAATCAGGGAAGATGAATATACTCTGAATGGTTTTTTTATGGGTTATGAGAAATATGGCTTATTTTATAGACATTCTTTTTTGTACTAAGTAGACACATAGTAATTCTTTGTTTATTCTCTTGTTGACTAAACTTTACTCCATGACCAAAAAAATGTTTTATGAATTGTATTAGGAGCGATAAATTATATTACTGTTTAAATAAAAGTTAAATCTGATGGATTGCAGATTTTTCAATAAGCAGGGTTTATTCACTAGATTGTGGAATTTAATAGTGAAAAATATAACAAAAAATTAGAAATCTAAAAGGAATTTTAGAATGTGCGTATTTATAAATTGTAAACCGAAAATTAACCAGAAATATTTATTTCCACACATTTCTATTCTTGAAAATTTCTGGAGTACAGATCATAAAATTGCGATCTTGATGGTAGTGGATGATTCAATGTTGATTTACTTAATTCTTAAGCGTCTTGTCAAAATGTATTGAAGATATCAGTGTAAATGCTTTTGTTTACTCAATAGACGTTTACTTATATACTGAAGTGGGGATTTAGTATTATATTGCATAAGGTTTTTCAATATTTTAAAAATACTACTAGATCAAAGTCATTTTTTCTTCTTAAAATTTTGTAAACAAATACTTACTCTCTATGTATACGAAACGGTCATTTGTTTTCAGTAATCTATGGTGTCTGTAGAACATGTTAAGAAAGTTCTACATACTAAGTTTAATATAGTTGTTTAGAAAGGCATCTCGAAGATAGAAAATGTTCATTTTGAAAAAATTGAGTTTATCCCACCAAGTGGTTTTGACGAGACATCTCGTCCATCAAAATTTGACCAATTTTACTAATAACGAGATATCTCGTCATTAAGATATTGCCGATTTTTTTGACAACGAGTTAAATATTTGGTGACTTTTCTTCTAATGATGAGATATCTCGTCCATCAAGATCTGGTTAGTTTTGCTAATGACGAGATACCTCGTCCCGACAACCACCAGGTGGGTTGTAGTACAAAATTTAGTATTTTAATTGAGGTTATTGTTTATTAGTTTTATTTATATGTTTAAAAAACTTCTAATAGGAGTTGAAACAAACATGAATTATCATATGATAATGCATAAAATAGGATATCCAAATCTCTAAAACTTTCAAAACTCGAGATTCGGAATGCTGGAAAAGCTAAGACCATATGGTAAATGGGATAATTTGCTACAGAATTGACCTTTCAGTGCTGAATATGAAAAAATGGCGGTCAATAATCTGTAGTCAGAGAACATTCACAACTAGGAGACAATGAACGTGAACTATTTAGTAGGTAACCGAAATGTATCAAAAAGTGTAACCGAAATTTGAAAGATAATCCATTTATCATGAAATCAAGTTTTTGCTCGCAGGCTTTCTCAAATTCTAGACCCCAATATTTTCTAAAATATGTCTCATTTTTAAAAAAATAAATGCGTTGGGATTCGAGTCTCGGTAGACCTCACACTTCTGCATGAACTTAGTACGGGGTTTTTCTTAGATCAAGCTGCAAAAGAGCAACCAACTGAACCATGAATAATTCAATGCTTGAAGAAGTTCCAGTGGTTTCAGTGAATTTTTCGGTAAGAAATTCTTGATATTTTTTAATTGGTAGTAATGCCATGGCCACCAGGGTTCTCTAACATCGCCCAACTGCAGAAATGGCGGTTACAATAGTTAAAGCACTAAATTGGAGAACTGTACAATGGAGCTCTCTTAGTTATGAATTATATTCTCACAGACACAGATCGATTTCAAGTTTCCTCGACCTTGCTTACCAGTTTGATGTTTCTTCGTTTCCATATGTAAACCAATCGTGAACTTCTGAAAAACCGGCTATAAACAATGCAAATGGTCGAATTGAACCAGTTGAATTTTATGTGAAAGCAAACGCATTAAGACTCGACAAATCAGGAGAGATAAGGATTCCAGGGGCTGTGAAAAATGAATTTTTTTATTCCTCAAAA
Organism: Meta bourneti; assembly: GCA_933210815.1. Classification (NCBI taxonomy): domain Eukaryota; kingdom Metazoa; phylum Arthropoda; class Arachnida; order Araneae; family Tetragnathidae; genus Meta; species Meta bourneti. The sequence goes on along the minus strand of OW119922.1, from coordinate 39,488,046 downwards.
ATAAAGAAGGAGAGGGCTTGAGACCCATCAACTCTGCCACTTCTGTTCAGTGCAAGAGGTGTCTTATATCAAGTTGTAACAAACACGAACCCACTGCAGTCATGGCTGATGGTAGAAGTAGTTCCAGATACTCTCAGTAAGGAATTCTTGATTTGTTGAGTTCATCAGGGTTTTCTAACATTACCCAACTGCCGTAATGGACGAATAACGAACCCTCCAAGTGGTTTCGACGAGATATCTCGCCCATCAAAATTTGATCAAATTTGCTAAGGACACCCGATTTTTTTACTCTGACGAGATCAAGATCTGGTCAGTTTTTTTCTATTAACGAGAGAAGACAAGATCTTGACGTACGAGATATCACGTCCATCAAGATCTTTAGTCGCTATTCTAGTTTTGTTAAGGAGATACATCTTCGAGACAACCATCAGGAGTTAAAGCAGCAATTTAGGAAGCTGAAATACTCAGAGTTGTGAGTTCAGCTGAGGCACCCATGTTGAAATGACTGCTTAAAGTTCCCTCGTTTCTCCAAATCAGCTCGTCATTGTGGCACTAGGCCTGCGGGAAGACATTTGGAACCTCTCTTTTTAGAAACGATTGACCTTATTCGAATAGAAGTTAATCGTTTACAATGTGGGGTAAAATATTTACTTTAACGCACAATAAATTGCAGATTGAGTTAAATTGAGTATTGACTCAAATTTATTTCATTGTTTTGTCCTCTAAGAAACAAAATAGACAGTGAACCAACAGATTCATTGAAGCAAGAAATTTTTCAAAATCTGGAAATTCTTCTGACTCCAAAAGAAGAAATTTCAAAAATTTATTTGTTTCTTTACGTTACATATGTAATGCCAACACGATTCACGAATCGGGAACGATATTTATCACTAACGGAAACTACCTGGGGCTCTGAATTGTAAGACTTATTGACTTAAGAAGACATTTTTATCGGCTTTATTCGTACTTTCATATTTGCTCACAAAATATACTAGAGGCAAAAATAGTTTATTTTTCCCAAAGCCGTAAACGCAGTACTTCTAATATTTTTTAAAGAAACGAATTGATTTACCTCTAGGCGAGGTCATGTTGATACTTGAAGTTGGTGGTTTCCAACCCTTTTTGTCTATTCCTACAGGGTTTAAATTTACTTTTAATGGCTGTTAGTGCTTTTTAGTTTACCACATTCGGCGTACAAGCAGTTAGGATCAAATAAACAAATTGTTCAATTGATTTTCTCATCCTATTGATTCATATTATACATAATTTTATTCAGTCTAAATCTTCCACCTTCGTATATTAATACATGAAAATAGAAACATAAAATTGAGCTTATATAGGATAAAGATTTATCTATGCATTGAAATTTAAAGAATTTCAAGTTTTCGATTCATAATTCTCTTAAAGAACCTTTAGTTCCTGTAATATCCACATTGAAATCTGATAATCTGATCGATATTTCTTTACTTCTTTTCATTTTAAAAACGAAGAAATCCGTTATAGCATCTGATAAAATGTTTCATTTTCGTTTAATCAATTTACTATCATACTATTAGTAGAGCTTAGTAAGGATTTAGGTAAAACTATGCATTGAATAATTGGTTCAATTCGGCATTGAAATTCCTGCCTACCTTTAAGATAGCTTTAAAGTTTTTCATCTAACCCCAATTGTTTAAATTGAAATTTCCTCGATCCAAATAATGTGCTTTTCATGTTCTTCGAAAAATTCTTTCATTATTTAACTTAAAATTGTCGGTAAACATTTAGTTTTTACAGTTCATTAAATAAAATCAGTTGATTAGAAATTTAATCTAAAATGAAATTTCAAAAGAATTACAGAATTACCTTAATTTGTGAATCAGTGAGATTAAATACATTGTATTTAAACTTTTCAATAGAACAAATATAAAAATAAAATACGAGTATTTAAATAATCTTATTGATGACTACATTTATTGCGGTTTTATGTTTCTATTCAATTACGGTTTTAAGCTAGCGGTCAAGTTCTAAAGATAATTTCTTTTAAGTCTAGGTTTAAATAAAATATTTTTTAATGTTATTTAGATAGCAGGCTTTGTTTGATAAAAAGTCTTAACTATATAGATGCAAATCTTAACAAGATAAAAAAGAACTTCAACCATTATTAACTAAACAAAGGAAATTTCAAAAGTATAAGAAGTTCCTACAAGTATTTAATCACCAATAATTGACTTTATCCTGCTAATTTAAATTGTTGCAAAATTATGAAAAGTTATGCAGTTTGATTTCAACAAAACTTGATTATAAAAAAAGAAACACGAACGATGGATGTGACCGATCTCAACATACGATTTCTCAATTAACTTCAAAATGTCATTTTTACGATAAAGTTGTATTTGTCGCCGGAGCATTAGTGGCGAAGGCTGAGTCATAAATCTCAATGCACACAATCTGGAGTTTGAATGTGGTTGTCTTAGCAACCACAAGAAGTTTTTGAACGTGTTAGATGAAGAGTGAGAGAGCTAGTTCGATTTTTTATGGGAAAAAAACGAAAATAAGTTGTAAAAAAAGTTTGGCTGTTTCGGTTAATTCGTATTTTTTGCTTTAGAACCTACAGCCCAATTCCTGAAAATAAAATGTATTAATGATAGAATTTACCCCCTAATACATTACATAATCAATTTTTAGAGGCTTGGGGATCCAAAGATTGATGCTGTTTGAAGAGATTATTGATGCAACTTTTGTATTCTAAAATTAATACTACATGAAATTTTGCATTAGAACACTTTCATTTTTAACCAAAATTTGCTTTCTAACTATGAAAGTTCGTAGGAAAAATATAAAGACATAAATGAACAAGCAATGCCAGAGGCAAGACACAAGGAAAAAAGCCGCGATCTCAAGCATTTGTTACGAGGCACCCTCTTGGCAACCTAAAGTCCCTATCCAAATAAGAGGGATGATAAATTTTTGTATTTTATCAGGATTGAGCAGAAGGTGAGAGTTATAACGGTTTGAGTCTGCCCTTATTCTAGAATATATAGTATAGAATTCTTTTGATATCCTGATTCAAAAGTTAGTTCTTTTTCAGTTGAAATTGGAAAAGTATAGTAGGATAATAGATACCGTTTCTAACGTCATTATATAGTGGGGCTCCCGAGTGAAGGTGATCGACCATTGATTTCTTAATAGGTGTGAAAGGTTGTCTCGAATAAAGTCTGTCATACGCAGAAGCCAAAGAAACATGTGCGGCGATCGCCTTTGATAATTTATCCCTTGCCAGCTTTGGAAATAGAGGGATAAATAAACTCTGTACCAGAATCAGCGCTAAAGATGCCAATAGAGGAAGAAATTTACATTCGTTTCGACTAGTCCCCTGATACAACCAACAGACTCGTTCAAAACTAAGTGACTCAACTGCCTTCTCACAGGAGCCGGACTACAATAATTAGCTTTTTATAAACCGAATATACACTCATGTCCAAAAGTTAAGCATTATTCGTAGAATGCGAAAAAATCGGAGTAAATGTGGATACAATGGTTCAAAATCACTTGTGGAAAATCTCGGGACGAAGGTAAAACATTGTACATATGCAAAAGAGTTCAGTCGTCGTCGATATGCGCAAAGCACCGGCGCAAGTTGGAACGAGTATAAAACGGCCTCAAGCGGCATGGCCAGTTTAAATAGAAATTTCACAATTGCTGTGGTAAGGAGCGTTGTTAACAATCAATAGAGACGAATGATGTCACAAAGATGCCAACTGCATATGTTTGTGAAGAGACGAAATATTGGAATGCTGGAATCCGGTCGATCCCAAACCGAAGCATCTCGAATTCTGAATGTGCATCAATGTGTGATCTTCAGACTGTGGCAGAGGTTTCAAACCGCTGGAGGTGTTACCCGATGACCAGTACCAAGTCGACCAAGGGTAGCAACCGCTCGGCAAGACCGATATTTGGCTATAACTGTGCGACGTCAGAGGAATCGTTCTGCCAGACAACTGGGTTCAGCCCTGACAGCCGCCACAGGAGTCCTAGTTTCGAGATAAACTGTTTACAAGAGACTCAGACACGTTGGTCTGTATGCCAGACGACCAGCAGTTTGCATCCCCCTGACGTCTGCACAGAAACACAAGCGTTTACAGCGGAGTTTTGCAACATCGGCAGTGGAATCGACAATAGTGGGGCAATGTCATGTTCAGTGACGAGTCCAGATTTAGTCTGCAAACTGATTCTTGTCGTACCACAATCTGAAGAGTACGTGGAACGCGTTTTCACCCGGGAAAACATCACGGAAAGACATCGTTTTCCTTCAGGGAGTCATGGTGCGGGCAGGCATCATGCTGGACGGCCGCACAGACCTCCACATCTTTGACACGGGGTCTGTTACTGGTCAAAGATACAAAGTTCTTGAATCTACCATTCGCCTGTTTCGAGGTTCTGTCGGTCTTGGTTTCATATCCATGAATGACAACGCGCCTCCTCACCGTGCAGCCCTGGTCGATACCTTTCTTCAAAGTGAAGATATCCACCGCATCAGTGGCCTGCCAACTCTCCTGATCTGAATCCTATAGAGCATGTGTAGTATATGCTCGGGAGACATATTGCAGCCCTCCGCCACCCACCAAGGATCCGGAATTGAAAACTGCTCTGCGTGAGGCTTGGAACTCTCTGAGCACACAACCCATCTATACCCTGATTGAAAGTATATGAAATCGTTGTGCAGCATGCGTGGCTACCAGAAATTCCCACACCGTATTAAACTTCAGCATCACATTGTTTTAATTATTTTCTAACACTAAAGTTGACACTCGTATTGTGAACCTTTTTCTTTCAATCCTTCTCTTTGAATAATAAAACTCATTATTATCCTTGTTTTGCATTCTTTTCATATTCTATAACCCTATTACACCCGCATACCACGTTTCCTTCCATTCCGATGTAGATTTTTAGAAATATTAACATAAACGGCAATCATGCTTAACTTTTGGACAACATGAGTGTGGCTACTTTTAGCTCAATTTTGTATACATTCTATTTATGTTCATCGTTGACCCTCTCGCCTAAATTACTTATCTGAAATTTTGGAACTTTTTACCTAGGTACTTTTCTAGATTGCCATTCAATTTTTCTACCATGCCAAATCACAATTTCTTCTTCGTAGCCTAAACAACTTAAATTGATACTTATGTTTTCCTGTAATGAAACAATCTTTCACCATTTTTCTTGGAGCGTCGAACCTTGTTGTATAAACATGAACCTTATTGCATACACACCTTATATAACAATATTTTTCTTGTAGCGTCGGACCTTTAAACGCGTGTTCCTCAAAACAATAATCCCTTCCCCTCCTCCAAAAATGAAATCCAATTCCGGTTTTTTCATTTCAGCTCCTTTCTCTAACCAGTTCCCTCTCGGCACAGCCTGTATTTCTCTACAATGATGTGGAACTTTTACCAGAGGAGTTTGCCCCAAAAATAATTTTTCCCAGCCTCGAAAGATAAAATTCAATTCCCTTTTTCCATTTCAGCTTCCGCTTTTAACCTGCCAGCTATCAGCACATCCCTGTGTTTCACGACAATGATGTGAAATGGGGAACTTTTACTAGAGTATTTTGCACCAAAAATAATTTATAATTTTTCCCACTCTCCAAAAATAAAATTTAATTCCCCATTTTTCATTTGAGCTTCTGCCTCTAACCAGTCAGATTTCGGCACAGTCCTGTGATAATGATAGGGAACTTTTACTAGAGGAGTTTATACCAAAATAATTCATAATCTCTCTTTCTCTTCCTCCAAAAATAAAATTCATTTCTGATTTCTTCATTTTAGCTTCTTTCTCTAATCAGCCAGCTCTTGGAACATCCCTGTATTTCACTACAATGATGTGTAACGGGGAATTTTTACCAGAGTAATTTATACCAAACTAATTTATAATCTTTCTCCTTCTCTAAAAACAAAATAATTCATTTCCCTTTTTCATCTCAGTTCCTGTCTCAAAACAGTCATCTCTCGGCACAGCCCTGTATTTCACTACAATCTTGTGCAAATGGAGAACTTACTCTAGAAGTGTTTTTACCCAAAATAATTTATAATATCCCCCTCCAAAGATAAAACACAGTTCCTTTTTTTCATTTCTATTATTAATACGAACCACAACTTTGCAATGCCTTGTATTTAATTACAATGATGTGCAATTGGGAACTTTTAAAAGAACATTTTGAGACCATAAAGCACAAACAACTTATCCTGCAAGCCATGATCAATTATCAACACACTAAAAAAATGGGATTAATTTGTGACAGCCCCCTTAAAAAGAATTAGTAACATAGATTTTCAATACAACACTACAGATACGAGAGTAAGGTTTGAGAAACTACTAAATTCTTACGAAAAGTGGAGTAAAAGTTGTGTGGAGAATTCCTTATTGTTTTAATTTTATGTTCCTTTTCGTATCGCTAAGTATTAATGTATTACAAATTTGTATTATTTTTGCATAACAATACTATGTTTTATTTTACTTTGGAATTTATTTTATTTTCGCTTTTTTTAATATACGTATTACTTATATGTTTCGTACTTGCATTGGCAATCTTTGAACGCTGTGAAACAAAACATGATTTGGCCCCCTCATTTTATAATAATATGAAAATTAAACAATATCATATTACGATAGTGGATTCTAAAAGTCATACGTGTAAAACTTGTTCAAAAAGAATTGTTTAATATCGTTGCCAAAGCTCTCCTGATCAATCTGTATTAATAATTATATTCGTAACTGCATTCGTAATTATACAATTTTTTGAAATCAACTGTAGTTCTAAAATTTTGACGTTATATCACAGTAAAGAAGTATTCCATAGAAATAATTTTCCTCCTGAAATTTAAGCACTTAATAACTATTTTTCAAGTTTATGACAGAAATCAGGAATTACACGAATCGAATATTTCGTAGTTTTCATTTTTTTTACAATACTTTTTATTATTTTTACATATTTTATATATTTTATATATTTTTTTTACAATACATGCTTAAAACTTCACAATTCCACATGCTGAAATCTGTCACAAGTTCCGGTTCTTTGGATAAACTTCGATATCATTCAGATATTAATGATCCTAATGTCGAAATATTAGCATACATGCATCCGTTAACACGAGAAAATATATTTTATTTGTCACTATGTAGTCTTCAAGAGCTCTCATACTGTATTGATGGGAAAAGGAAATTCTACAATTTTTCATCGCCGTTCATTTATCTTCCTCTGCTGAAGATGCTATCATTTCCATATTTGCTGATGATATATCATGCGTGCTTACGACATGGCAAAGAGAGTGGGGAAGAAATAAAATAAAGGGAAAAAACTCTATACCTCCTTTTTTTCCATTGGCTCCGTCATGAGCCTTAGGGGGAAAATCGATTCCTACTATGTTGTTAAAATATTGCGAAATAGCTTAGATTCTGCTTTCCAACTTCGTTAGGGAAATTTTTTGAAAAAATCTCTGTTTATATTTGTAAACTGCTAAACTTGGTATAAGAATATTTTCTGACGAACCTAATAAACGTAAATGATTTGCTTATTAATGTGAAAGTTTTACTACACTTTTTTGTTCAGACAGTTTACTCAGTTTTTATTTATTTGTTTAAGCCTAAGAGCATAAAAATGCTTTTATGTGGAGTGGTATGGAATATTTTTTTATTTTTCCAATATTTTTAACTTCACTGACTTCATGAGTTTTAAAATAAAAAGGATGGTGTTGGTGAAAAGCTTTTAAGGGGATTCATTTTAGAGTTAAATTAGATGGCGAATTGTGTAGTAATCAATATGAAACAAACTTTTTATTCATAAATCCTTTGGTGTAAAATTCCTCAGAAACTTAATATGAATTTAATTTTTGTAACAATTTTTATAATTACAGGTTCACTTACTGTTGAATTTAGGTTAAGAATTTCGTATTTTTCAGTTTACCACGAATATTCTACGTTATTCAACTTCGAATGACATAAAAGCGTCATTTTATAACGATTAAAATATACTTAGTGTCCATGTTATTAATGACAACCTGATTGAAACATTGTTTGAATATATTTTGGATGAATTTATGTCAGTGTCTGGGGACGGAATAGTGTATCATAGTTCATAAAAAAAATTTGATGGTAACAAATCCATCTTCTTGTTGCCCTTTCTAATATTTTCCAATAAATTCTCAATAAAACAAAGACATGATGATTTTTACTGCCAGTGCAGAAAGATAATTTGTAGCCATATTCTTAGATCAATAGTTACGAGAGTTTTATCGATAGAAGTGAAGTGCTTGCATCTTGCTAACCGAAACCATCCAGCCTACCAACAAGTTTAAAGCTCAACATGTATGTCCAGGAATAACTTCCACTGTACTAAAGGGTTCAGAGGGCCCACTCCAATAATAGTATTCATTTACAAATCAAGAACACGAATACAAATGGTATACAATTTCAGAGAATTTAGAAGTTGAAGGCAGACAAAGAGACAAACGCAATTAGTAAATATGATTTCCAGTGTAGAAAGATAGAATGTAGGCAAATACATAGTTCACTCATTAGGAGAATAGTAGAAATGAAGCGCTTGCATCTAGCATGACCCAGACCATCCATCCAATCAAAAGGTTTAAGGTTCACTGTGGATGTCCGAGGAGAACTCCCATCGCACTAATTTGGTCCAGCAGACCCACCCCCTGCAATATTAATTTACAAATGAAAATGGCAAACAGTGCTAGAGAAGTTAGAAGTTAGCACATGCAAGCACCGGAGAGACAAGTACAAATGGTAATTTTGATTGACAGTACAGAAGTATAATGTATAGCCAAGTAGTTAGGTCTCTCGTTAGGAGAGCGGTGGAAGTGAAATACTTGACTGCAACTCAATCCGAGCATATGCCGATGTCTGACTGACTACTTGGAACTTTCTGGTATTCCTCAAGTCGACATATGAATACAAGCCAGATTCCTTCAAGATCTACAGGAAGGCATTAGGATATCCCTGTTTCGGAGCGATTTACCGAATCCGAGTAGAAATTCACTGGATCTTACCAACTAGGGACACTGATCACTTTGGGTTTAAACCCAATAGGGAATATTAATCAGATCGAGAGGGTTAGGTTAGGCACGTTTCGGGGTCAAGCCTATTTAAATCACGAGCACTTCAGGCACTTGGTTTAGGGGCGTTTCTTTTTGTTTGCTGGAGAGAAAAATGACTTCACAGCTTTCATAGCTTACGATGTAATATGGTGTGAACTCTACGTTGAGAGAGTAACAGACTTGGTCCAGATTATTTGCATTAGAGGTGTCTGTCTGATGAACTGAAAAATTCAGTTTATTATCCGCTCACTTCGAAGACCAAATGAAAATCTTCCCTTCATTGCTCTCAAACTCAGATTTTAGTCTGATGATGTAATTGTAAGTTTCAACAACTCTAAAAATTCACAAGCCGTTGTGTTGTACGTACTGTTGTGTCAACTATCTATGATCTTTTGTTAAAAGTCTATTCGAACAGAGTTCTTTTAGTTTCTTAGATTGTATTATTAAAACCACTTTAACGTAACATCGGAATTATGTAATATGGTGTGAACTCTACTTTGAGAGAGTAACAGACTTGGTCCAGATTATCTGCATTAGAGGTGTCTGATGAATTGAAAAATTCTGTTTATTATCCGCTCACTTCAAATGAAAATCTTCCCTTCATTGCTCTCAAACTCAGATTTTAGTCTGATGATGTAATTGTAAGTTTCAACAACTATAAAAATTCACAAGCCGTTGTGTTGTACGTACTGTTGTGTCAACTATCTATGATCTTCCTTTGTTAAAAGTCTATTCTCACACAGTTCTTTTAGTTTTTTAGATTGTATTATTAAAACCACTTTAACGTAACATCGGAATTTAGGAATTTATTTTTCTTTAGTGACTATTCTTTTTTTAGTCACTTCACGTTGATGCTTTCATTTCGTTCTTACGAATTGATATGATTTCAAAGATATGTATGAAGCGTCTGCCTTTTCAAAAACCACTTAGGTAGGTAGGTAGGTATTTTCATTGACGTCACACTGGAGCAACACAACGGGCTATTGGCGTCGGTCCGGGATCAATCCCAAAGGGAAAGATCCTAGGAAAACACCACGTAATTATGAACCACGGTCGGATGACGAGGCTACACCTGAGCTGGCACCCCACTCTCCAAACTTCCACACCACACCAACGTGAGGACATTTGAGGCCACTACAGATTTAACGTGCACCAGCCCCTTTGTACACGACGGTCTTTTGCTGGATTCGAACTCCTAACCCTCTAGTTGCTAATCAATTGCGCTTCCAACAGGGCTACCGCGGCCCCCCAAAACCGCTTAGGAAACAATTATGTTTCATTAACCCTCTCTGAGAGGTTCTCACGCATATATCCGTTCTGCAACCTGTAGTTTTCCCTGCATGACTTCTAATTAGTTTTAACCCTCCTGAACAATAGAACCTTTCCAAGGATTCTTTCAGTTAATAGATGTGTTTATTTAGTCGTTATATGGTAGAAGCGAGATAGTATATTTTTCGGAAATCTCGTGACGTGACGATGCTTAAAGAGTTAAATCATTTTGCAAACTTTTATTTTAAATCCCTTTTTATCATTAGTTCCTCCCTGTTTTCGATAATATCTCAACTTGCATCAAACACATCCATTTTGAACTCAATTTCATAAATTCAATTTTAGACACCTTGCTCTAATATCAATTTAAATTAGATGACATTGATAAAGTGTATTTTGCATTAATATAGTAGTACACTATAACTATGCTCTCATTATGTGCCCTCAATTATTCTTTGCATTTAATATTTCTTCAAATAGTACAGCAGTCATGCAATTTTCCAGCACGATTAGACGAATCTGAATGCATCGGTGCATCAGTCCTCGGAAATATCTTTCTCACAAGTTGCTCCCTTCTGACAAGTAAATCATCCAGGGGCACTTTTATATAAGAATGGTCTGTAAAAATAATTACATAACTAGCTTTAATATCCATTTCATTACAGTCCCTGAAACCATGATAACTCTAGACTATCTCAAAATGGGCCGCATTACAGATTAGATGACATTGACAAAGTGTATTTTGCATTCCTATAATATAGCGCACAAAGTATATTCTCATTATGTCCCCTCAATTATTCTCTGTAATTAATTTTACTTCAAATAACACCGCAGTCATGCAATTTTCCTGCACGTAAAGACGAATCTCCATACATCTATCCATCAGTCCTCGGAAATATCTTTCCCACAAGTTGCTCCCTTCTGACGAGTTGGTCATTTCTGGTGATCTAGGGGCAGTTTTATATATAAGAATGGTCGGCGAAAATAATTACGCATCCTACAAATGATGATTGATGGAAATAGAATGGATGGCGATGACGGATGGTGGTAACTCCCACTCGCCTCCCTTGCCGAAAGAAATGTGTTAGTCCACCCCTGATGGAATGGGTTCACTCAATGCAGCTGCGCCTCAATTTTCCATCTGACCATCCCCTAATCTATTAAGCTGCAAATGATGATCTCTCGTGACGCTTTTTCAGGACTTGGAAGTGTTTGGTAGATGCATATTGGGTGAGGAAGGGCAATTGGAAATCCAAGTCTTCAAGGTTCATCTCGAACCAATTATTACCCAGTCCCGGTAATTTTTTTATTTGTACCACACACTCCCACATTCTTTACAAATATATTTACACTCGATCGCCATCAGTGGTGGTTTGACAATATCTCCATCCTCAGACATCTCATCCTTTTCTGCCTACCACCTCCTAAAATAACTAGTTTTAATTCGATAGTCACAGAGAAATTCCTAAATAGGAACAATTTTGTTTTCTCTTTGATCAACTGAGATGTTGGATATATTAGAAGACAGTCCCCAAAGCCAGTTCACGTGACAATCTCATGAAATAAAAATACGCATTTTAAGTATCCAATGCTCAATTTGCACAACTATGTAAAAGGTTTTCTTGTTTCCTTCGTACAAGTTTTATCACCTTTATTATAAACACAATTCAAAAAAACAAACACTCTTAACTTAAAAAATCAACCGTACATTATGTAGTACAAAAAATTTTCAGGTTTTTCACTGACTAGGGCCCTCCATAGACCTCGGGCCCTGGTTTTAAATTACCACCGATATCCCACAATAAATTGCTCAGATCAACAGAAGTAAAGTATACTATAGTATGGTTCTCGTAAGAAGGCGTCCGACCTTTGGTCAGTTGATTTCTGAATAGGTGTGGGAGGTTGTCTCTGATAAGAGCTGCCATACTCAGCACATACACATGTGGGAATATCGCCATAGATGATTTATCCCTCCACCACTTTGGAATCGAACGATAAAGTAGGTGCCGGAATCAGCACTAAGGACGCCAATTGAGGAAAGGACTTGTTTACGTTTCCACCAGTCCCCTAATTCAAGTAATAGACTCGTTCAAAATCACGTGACCCAACTGCCTTCAGAAGCATCCCGCTTACGAACATCTCTTTTATCTTTACATTAGCAAGCTCGATGTAAGAAAATATCTAACACCCTCTGTCTGTGATGATAAAAACTAATCAAAACATAGTCATAGTTTAGAGTAAAAGAGACGATAAGAGTTTAATTAGACTAGAAATTTTTCAAGGATTTCGGAAAAATTTTATCTCGTGAGAATTTTTGCATTCAGCAACACTAATGAGCCGTAGCATGGAAATTTTCTGAGATCTGAAAGCCCTTTAAACGTTCGTTAAGTTCTCATTACTGCAGGCTCAGCCGATTTCACGCTGCTTGATCTCCAATTGGACGTGCCACTTTCTTTGTTGATGCCCCTTTGCAAAAATGAATTTGCTTTTGAAAATCAATATTTCAAAGACTGAGAGCTGTTTTCTGCGAGATGAGCTCAGTAATTAGAGGGATCATAATGTACCATTCTCAATTAATTACTCCTTTCCACTCAAGCAGGAATTCTGCTTCGTCATAACCAGGGTTATGGGACATCATCTTTTAGGCATTATCTCCTTATGAAAGACTAATTAATCATCCGCTATCTGAGAAATAAGGCTTATCTTTCGCCAGCACTAGCCTTAAAACGTTCTAAATAATCTATAACAAGGCGAATAAATTTAAACAAAATGCTGTTCTTGCGTTGATTTATTTCTGTCGCAAGTGGACTTCGCTTTGGAAAGAACATAACTAAGAAATTTTACTTTATAAAAATATTAGAAAGTAAATATTTATTTCATATTTATAAAGAAATTCAAAGAGTAAATCTTTCCGGATTGTTTTTAAAAAACAATCATACCATTTGATATTTTCATGATATTCCAAATATCTCCACTCTCATAAATTAAATATTTATAAAGGTATGAATATTAAATATTCATGACATATGTAGAGTGACATATTTGAAGTGTTTAATGAACTTTTAAGAAGAGTTAATAATTTGGAATAAAAATTATCCGATTCTTTTTCATTTAGTTTGAAATAGCGCGTTGTGTTGCTCCAGTGCGACGCTAATTAGGTGGTACCTACCATTTAATTTAAAATTCGAAGTTCTTAACAATACTTTAAAATTTTAAAATTGAAATTTCTATTTTTCCTTTTTTTTCAATTTTACCAACGGATTTTGGATATAACGCTTTTTTTGTTCAACACTTTCCATATTTATTTTAAAAAAGCCTAGGAAAATTTAGTTTCAAAGTTTTTACAGTATTTTTTCCTTTAAAAGAGTGTTCTTTCTTTTTTTATGACAATCCTTAGATGTTGATTATACAAAAAATAATCTAATTTTTCATTTCACTCTTTAAAATGATAGAACACAATATGAAAAGTATAAATGCATTCTCTTGAAGCAAAATAACATACAAGAATGTGAATGAGCAATTGTTGGCCAATATTTGGTACTCCTTCGGGGGTACACTTTATGAGGGGGTCGTCGTGCTCAGTGGGCTCAACCTGCGAATGTTTGGTGGCGCAGACTCGAATTCTGTAAAGTTCGATTCCTCACTGAGCGTTTTTCTCTTCTCTGTGTCTATAAAACTTTCCTTGAGTGTGTATATTCATTACTTGACATTATCTGGCGCAGAATGTACGAATATACCCCTTGCGCCATAAACCCCAAACCACTTAATAACAGATAAACAAAATCTCACATAGTTAGTGTCATGAGATATTCAAGATTTTAAGCTCAACCAGCTCTGTACAATTAAATTCAAAGTGAAAACTAAAAACATGATTCAAAAATAAAAAGACGTTACTTATGGAACATAAAAACAAATATGAGTACACTTTTATTTTACTCAAAACTTAAAATTGAATTCTAATTAGCTATAATTTGAATTGGTTTGGGTTTTATTGTGCAAGGTCCAAAAGCGGACAGCTATAATTAGACTTTCGGATTCCTTTAAACCATAAAACTCCTTATAAGATAAACAAAAGTCTTTACTTATGGAACGTAAAACAAGTAAAGCAGCAGTTTATTCTAATTTTACTCAAAATTTAAAATTGAATTTCAAAGAGCTAAAATTAGGACATCAACTACTTTAAACATAACTTGAGGAAATAAATTTCTTCGGTAATGATGAAAGTAAGATAGATGTTACATAACTTCTAGTTAACAAATAATCTATATTATTTAGATTAATGTGTCTTCGGTTTTCAACGAAGTAGCACGAAATGCTTCCTATTAGATGAAACTAGTGAAGTACCAATATACTCTAATTTTACTCTAAATTTAATTTTAGAGCCAATATCACGGTATCAACTCCTTTAAACGTAACTTGAGGTAATAAATTTCTTCAATAACTATGAAAAGTAATATAAATGTTACATAACTTCTAGTTAACAAATAATTGCTATTATTCAGATTAATGCTTCTTCGGGGTTTTCAACGAGTTGTCAAGCACCATGAAATGGTTCCTATAAGCTGATCCAACAAACCTTCAACAAACCATATTTTATTATTCCTTTCAATTTTTCTTATCAAAGAAGACTACAACTCGACTGAGCTTTCGTCCATAATGCGCATCCATGTGTGCTCACTCTTTGACATTTCTGAGCAATTACCGCAGAGACACACAGCGGCGGCGTTCCTTCCTTCGGCTATTACTCGAAATCGTTGATGTTAGCCACGCACATCCGAAATCGTTATTCCAAAAGTTCTGGGCACCATAAATAACGGTAATCTCCGATGATCCCGAGTTTCGATAAAAAGCAAGCGGTTTGATCTATAATGGAAAAATTATGCATCATCCTCCGCAAAAAGAGTAGAAAATGTCAGCGAATCGGAAATCGCAGATGATAGGAGATGTAGGAAAGTCATTGTTTTTACGTTTGGTGGAAAGTTTTTCCCCGCCTAAGAGGAGAGTTCTGGACACTATCTCTTCAGAGATATCTTTGGTATTTTGGTCTTTGTGGCCAGTGAATTTTCTGTAACGGATCATAACCACGAAGTTTCTTTTTCTAATAGAATTTGTTCCAGAGTAGAACTGCTCTTCTCCATTTTTATTACCGGTTTTGTTGAATGAAAAGACTATAAACTTGGTGCTTGAGATTTTCGGCATACACTTATAGTCCGGTGCTCGTTATGATATAACTATAATGAATATATTATATTCATTATATCGGTGTGTTCATTTGCAGTCTTGATCATATATTAGAACAATAAGGCAGCACCCTAAAATATCATATACGTTATTTTGAAGCCTAAAATTGGTTAAGTAAAGTATTCTAAAGGTAAATATAAACGATTTTAAAAAGTAATAACATTCTATGAAAATTTTTTTTGTAGTCCATAAAACTAATTTAATATCAAATAGCTTATATTATCCTGACAGGATTGTTCTAATAAAAGTAATTATATGTATATACATTTATTTATGAATAGAGGCAGTTTCTGTCAAGCTAAATGTACGTGGTAGTATTTCTGTTGCGGAACGTGTTTCCTGTAAGTATTGTGAAAGTGACATCACGGCTTGGTTTCGAATATGAAACGTATCATGCGAGATTCAGGCAGTGGAAGTAAACTATTCACTTTCTGTCTGGTTTATCTGTTTACACGGAAAATGTTACACATATATACAAACATATCTATACTTTAGAGAAAAGAGACAGCTAAATCTGAAGATTTTATTTTTCAATTTATTAATGATTTATTAACCTCCAACAAAACATGCTTTAGTTTATCACTATGTGGCCAACTTTTGCCACCCGCGAGGGAAAATAAAACCGATACTTGCAACTAAAGTAAAATAAAGTGGATTCGTAGCCACTACGAACCCAGACCTTGTTGAACCGTGACCAGATCGAACAAGTTATGTAAATCATTTCAGATAATATGCTACCAAATTAAATAATAATTTTTACTATTTTTAAAAATTAAACGTAAGGAATAAGACATTAATGAATTCTACAAATTTCAAAATGAGAAGTAATAAGCCAAATGAATTTAGCTTCTCTTGAATCTAATGAAAAGTTTTCTTTTGAGTTGTCGCTTGTCTCTAGAAGGTACACTGTATAAAAAATTCGTATAAAACACAAGACAATTCATTAGCCATCGTGAAAATAAAAATGATTGTAGAACAAGCCGAAATAAGACATTATTCGATTCCTATGAAAGAACAATAGAAGCTAAATAATTTTATGTAGACACATTCCGCATATCGAACGATACTGTATTACGAAGGCACAATAGAATGAGTACTGAACAAAAATCGAGTTCATTCACAGTATTCAGCATCAAGTAAAAAAAAAACTTCGGAGACAGTTTTATTTTTCGATTACGGGGAACAGAAACGTTTCCCAGCCAAAAAGATCTGACAACAGCAATCCCCAGAAATCTCGGAAAGCCCACGAACTCTCTTCCAGCAAGAAAGCGGAAATTCTAGAATATTCCAGAACCGAACTGTCCGAAAAAGAAAGGCGAAAACGAACGGGGTACACATTCCGTGAACGTGTAGACGGAACAAAGAGCTCACGCAGGAAATCATTATTTTCAGGAAATATTTCTCTCGCTGCCAACTCGGGAAAGGGAAAGGTGTGAGGGAAGGTGAACAGGATGCCGAAAACTAGCTGGAAATTGCTCTCTGAGTCACAGCGTGAACCAACCTCCCTCGTGGTGCACGATGTAAAAATGTCGTCGGGGAGGAACAAGCAATTAGTCTAGCATGGAAATTCTTTCGAAAGAGTTGAAGATAATTTTTGATGTCATGCTTGTATTAAAGAAATTTTCTTGAGTTCACCCCGAAGGGCTTTTAAAAAGTAACGAGGAAAGATCTAATGAAGAAGACTATCACCAGGTTTGGACTTTACGGGTAGCGGTTGTTAAAATGTTGCGCGTCTGCATATGTTTCAGAGTCAGAAAACTGCACTCTCCATCAGCAATTGGTTGAGTGATTACACTGTCGTCTAGTTGTGTTAAGTCTTAAGATCTCAGAAGGGTAAGTCATGTGGGCTTTCGAATCAACTTGGGCCGATTGGCTAATGAAGCGCAGATAAGTATTTTTGATCGCTCTGGATAATCACTTAAACAAATAATTTGACTCACATAAGGATTCATACTTTTCCGTATGACCACGTGACAGATCTTCAAACCGAGCGACCGGAAGTTATAGCACGAAGCTGTGCGCACATACTCCGTATGCTCCATTAGAAGATTTATGCTGCCTTGAAGTCTGATATTTTTTCTCCTTCCAAAACTTTCCAATTAATAAAATTCGACTCTTAGGCCAAATCCTAGAGGCTGAACCCCTTACCCTCCCCACAGTAATTTTATGGAATAAACCGCCCTCCCCCAAAAAACCGGAGGAGCAAATATTAAATTACCAGAGAGTTAGCCAAATAAATTTTCTATCAAAAGCACTCACACCAAGCGTGACAAGTCCTAGAGACCCGACTTTCTTGAAGCCCCTTAAAGTTTTAATAAAATTTAAGGGGCTAAATATTATAAAGAATAAATATTGCAAATATAACAATGATATTGGCAATGATATGTATGAGAGGCATTTTTGTCAAACTAAATGTAGGTGGCGGTAGTGTTTTCTGTATTGAACATGATTCCTGTATGTATTCCGAACGTGACCTCACTTCGGAATACACATTGAATTGTTTATATATAGAAATTCGTAATTTTTTTCGAATACGATTTCAACACTTCGTCAATAAAAATTTCGTATAATGAATTCTGAATAGATTTTTGATAGTTGACTGGTCAACGTTAAGCATTCCGTCTGGGTAGTTTACTCTAAATGTCTCTCTCATACACAAAATAGAATTCAAAACACACTTGTGTACAAAGCAAGTGGAATTTTACTTACCCTAAACATTTTCCCAAATTTGTGTCTGTTGCGTTATAAAAGCATATTAGATGCCTTATAAATATTGAGAACAGTGGGAGCATTCTCAAGTTACAATTGATTGAATGATCATTGTAGCAGCACGTAGTTGTGGATTCTAAAAGACCAAACTTGAAGATACTGCCCTTTTGACTTGCATGGCAGAGATGTAATTAATTCATTGCTTGCATGAAAGGTTCATTCACGGCCAAGATCCTGAAAAAATGGGAAGCTTTATTGAATTCATGTAGCATCTAATGAAATAGAAGGAGCATGTGGGTGGAATCGCTGTTGGATGATCTCCGAAGTGGTTATATGGACTTGGGAATCGACTTGGCCGATTGGCAGAGAGAGTAACAGAGTAGTGTAAGGTAACAAACCAATAATTTGTCCTACATGAGGATTCATGCTTTTTCTCAGTACCACGTGACATATTTCAAAGCGAGCACTATCATGAAGCATCGCTCTCATACTCTGCTGCATGTTTTATTAGAAAGTCGATTGTCAAATAGCACGAAACAATGTATCAAAAATTTATTTTTGCAATATGCTTTAAATCTACTCATCTTGATTGATTCCACCTAAGCGTATCTTTTAAATATTATTTATTATTCTTTCCTTACTGCAACTTATTTTCTAAAGATATAAACATGCTTTGAACATAAAAACAACTCTTCTGCGTCATTATAACTTTTAAAAACAGTTATATCGAATGCAAAACATCTTCAAAACTTTTTCATCCTAAATTGTTTATCGAATTCAGATTGCAATGGGTTTCCCATTCTTTCAATTTCAAACTACTTCCGGGATTTTAATATAAAGAGATAGACCAATCTCTTTGCTTCCTACCATTACAAAAGAAGGACAAAACAATGCCGCGCGCGCGCGCGCGAACGCCATTTTCCCATCAATAAACTTAACCTAAACTCATCTCTGACAGAAATTACTTTCAGAACACAAAGAAGTAAAATAAAAACTGAAAAGAGAAAACTTCGTACCTTCCCTCTTAAAGGGGGGGGGACAGAGCGGGCATGTGACAGGTAAAATCTCGTCATGTAAACAAGATAGAAGTCATAATGAACGTTCATTTTTTCTTTGACAATCCAACTATTTCAGACTGGTAGATAAAAGTAAAACAGACCCATTCAAAACATAGTTCGTTTCGTTTCTCAGAATCAAATTACACATGCAAACAACACAAAACACCAAAACACTGATTCACTATATTTATTTCTTCCAAGGAAAGACAGATGTCCAACGTAATTCTCATAAACTACGAATTTTGAAAACAACCCTATTTTTATTTTAGGTGAGCTATAAGTCTAATGAACCCCTGGACGGAAAATAAAGTAAAATATGTCCTCTAATCACTGTTTTCTACATGTTTTCACATCCGCCTGCTATTATGCCTCGTGTTTAACATACATATATCTATTGTAATGCGGGTAAATTAATTTAAATATTTTCAGGATTCTTTTGATCTAACCGCATTGTTTGTGTGTTGTACGCAAGGGATTGTTGATGTGTTGTTGATTTAGAGGATTAGATTTACAAAAATTAGATGTTTACTGAACCGAAAAGATTTGTTTTCTTGACTTTAAGAAAGCGCGATGAATGACTATTTTTTATTATATCTTAATTTAAGGTAGAAAACATCGAATCGTTGTTATTGCAGGTCCTCTAACTGCGGTATTTTGCCGCACTTGACATTAAAATGATCCTTCTATAAAGAGGTTAGGCTATTTTGAAATCTAGACCAATTTTTCTACTGCTGTTTCTTTTCTCTGAAATGATATTTTCCAGGAATTCATAAATAGTCTGATTGCTTTCTGCAATCAGGCTGTTGAGGAATTTCATTTGAGTAATTTTAGAAATATTATACATTTTCGCAGCTCATATAAAAATATTTCAACTAAGCGGAACAAATTGCCAGATGGAATCTCTTAGCATCTATTCTTACATTGTTTACATCCATTTACCAATGTACAGATAATGTCGATTTCCTGAAAACAGTTAGTGAAATATAATCTGCCAAAAAATCGAAACACCCTAAAATATTAATCGATATCCTTGAAATTCGGTACACAAAGTCCTCTGTATCAGACATGCAAGTAGGGCAACAATGAACATCGAAGGCGTTCCCTGGCGCATGTGAAGTTAGTAACCTGAGTCTTATTAAAGAGGTTTCAAAGGCTCGTTGTGAATTTCTGATTTGATTTTGCCATTGAATTGACATCAGTTCCCAAGAATGCTTAGACACTGCATTTTAACTCAGTATACTCAAATGAATGACTTTGAAAATGGTCACAATGTGGGACTGCGACAACAATTGGAAAACTCGAAGAAAATGCGGACAAATCGGCAGTCATTTGGGGCGAACATCAATTGCACCACCTTATGATGGATGTGAAGCAGCAGCTGCAGAATGCTTGTATGATTTGTCACGGGATATACTAGTTTATACGAATATAAGGGATCTGGAACATCAGCTGCTGAATGCTTGGTATAATTTACCGCAGGATAGCGTAAGAATTGCATTTGATTGGATGCCATGCCGCAATCGGCATGTATAGCGGCCAGAGGGGCTTAACTATTTACTAATGCAATCTACTTTCTGATGTATTTCTACGATAATAAAGAGTTTTCTTTATTTGGTAGTGATCATTTCTTTATCTCTTCACCTACATCACGTATGCAAAAATTCATTACGATCGGAAATTGTCTTCTGGGTGTTTCGATTTTTTCTGTCACGAAGTGTATATAGTATTAATCCTTGCAACTAGTTTTGTCTGTTTCATCAGTGTTTGGCTTCGAGTTCTAACAAAAATCAGCATTTCAGTTAGCAGAACATCAGTTAAAAACAGAAACACTATTCAAGCTTTAGGGATCTTTTCTGATCCTGTGGATTCTTTAGATGAATATTGTAGTGTTTTCAATTTTGTACTGTTGTACTCCAGTGGGTCCATTGAATACTTTTAACGCTATAAATTGCTTGTTACTTCATCGTAATACTTCATATCTTGATAATTCACTGCGAAAATATCAAAATCTTAGTTTAATTTTTACATCTTAACTCGAAATATGCTCGGAAATGAGATAACACACAAAGCATGAAAATAGATATGCTATATTCATTTTGCAAAAAATTTTCAAAATGAAAGT
Source organism: Meta bourneti (assembly GCA_933210815.1). Taxonomy (NCBI): domain Eukaryota; kingdom Metazoa; phylum Arthropoda; class Arachnida; order Araneae; family Tetragnathidae; genus Meta; species Meta bourneti. Next base: position 39,466,552 of record OW119922.1, on the reverse strand, counting down.
GTACTCGATATTTTATGAAATATGTCTTTAGTATTTTCAGGTTCATTATATTAGTGATAAGTTTATTTGTGATATGGATAGAATAACGTGACTTTTGGTAGGGAAATGACATATCTGCTGCATAGTGCTGTATAATAATGAACGGATTCGTGTATAATTTCATGTAATAATTGTATATAATGTCTGCATAATAATATGCAATGCAGAAAACTATTGTTATTGAGTTGATAATAAAACTGCTCCTTCAAGAAAATTTTATAGCTCTAGTCTCTTAAAGCATGACGTGTGAAAGACAGTTCAACTTTGTCTTCCAAAAAGAACATTGTAGAGATAGGTTTCACTGCTAGCATATACTACTGTATTGTAAGTTCATTTTGTAGTGGTTGCTAAGTTTACCACAATACTAGAATTCCATTGTGGTTAAATTCGATAGATGTTAATAGATTACCTATTGCGTGAGACAGTGAGATCTGTAGTAAGATCATGGGTGTACTTAGTGCGTGGTTATGCCATAGATGATTGTGACTGTGGACGATCCTGTGGTAACTCAACAGCCGAATGTGAAGCGCCATGTTAATAGAAGGCTGAGTGGTAATGAAGAGTGAAACTGTGGAAGAAATAAATGCAGTGTCTATTATCACAGCGCTTCAGACAATTGTTGGAAGGGATTGGTATCGTGTTAGCAAATTCAGCTGTTCATCGTGGATCATCCATCGAGGTGCGTATCGCTTGTTGCGAGCGCCATCTGGTATTACTCAGCAGCGCCATCCAACTTAATTTGTTTAGTGGGCGTGTTGATAATCACGTCCACCAGTCACCAATTTAGCAAAACATGTGAATTACAACGCGACTTTGTCTTCCAAAAGATACTTCATGGTGGAGATAGGTTACACTGTTTTCTATACTACTATTTTATGTTAATTTTTGTAGTGGTGGATAATTTCACCATACTGTATACTTTCACCATACTATCATTACTTCAGGCTTAAGCGTGCAACTACACCACATATCAGATAATACACAAAGGGATGTTTCGATTTCTTTCAGCATTTAAATATGTGTTAAAATTCATTAATTGTAACATTTCATGAGGAAAGTATTTTCAATTTTAATTTGATACTCGGACCTGAAAATGTTCTACATCTTGAAGATTTCCATAAAAATCCGTATTTTAGAATAACTTTCCTTAATGTGCATATGATTGCCTACGCACCTGATATTACTCATCAGATTTCGCACAATATCGGTAGGTTATAACATGTTTCAATATCACCCTTGAATATTTCTATCAGACTTAAAAATACGACCTTTTTCATTGAAAACATTTGACCCACGCTTTCCACAATACGATAACTATGTAACTAAACCCTCTCCACATTATGAAACCATAACAAAAACAGAAAGCGTGACTTTCGTTTTCGCAATGCTCCTCGTCTGAAGGGAGATGAAAGCTCACCGAAACATTTCAAGATCACCTCCATAAACCCGGCGACGCTTGTTTCAATGGATGGTGGCGATTTCTTCAGCTTGGCCTACGATGCGAAGAGTCGAGCGCATTTCGTCCGTGAACCGAGTCGGGCTCATCTTTATTTACGATTGTGAAAGTGACACTTCAATTTCGCCAATTTGCATTTCTGCGTGACGTCACAGAGGGTAGTTCCAAGAGGGAGAGTTAAATGAAGGGTGAGACGGGTCGTTTTGTTTAGGGCATGATCCTCTTGTTCGTTTCCAGGATTTTCGTTTGGGGAGATGCGGATATTGGGGAAGTGTTAGTGACCTGGGGTTCTGGTTTGCCAGTCTGCATCCGGATTGGAGTTTGGTAAAGAAAACAGACTTTTTAAGCAACCTAGGAGATTTTTATGTAAAAGACACAGAGAAATTCTGATACCTGGAAGTAAAAGACAAACAAGAATAAAGTTGTTAATCATGTCGTCTAGCTATACAGTGGTTATAGCATTTTTTGCCACCCAATTGGTCCCGGGTTCGAATCCCGGTTTATAAGCGTGTTATTGGATGTTGGAGATTGTTCCTATTAGGTAGGTAGATAATTGAATTTACGTCGCACTGGAGCAACACGACGGGCTATTGGCGACGATTTGAGATGAATCCCGAAAGGAAAGATCCGATCATAGAGGAAAGATAAAAATAGTGTGTGTAATGGTAAACTTTTTATGTGCCCAGGATCATGTGAACAAAACTAGCAGTAGCTTGACACTTAGACTACTTTCGTTTGCCGGGAGGAAATGAATATTCATCATCTGATTGGTCCACGGGACATAGTAGTAGACTTTGATGAATTCACCATTTTTGTCGCCTTTCTATAGAAATGCTCATTCACACTCTTAATAAGATATTATATCGTGGAGGCAATACGATGCCAAATCGGTCAAACAAGGCAATTTTTCATAGAGCAGTCACGCGATTGCAAGTTGATATGTTGGTTACATTTTTGGAAATGAATATTCATCATCTGATTGGTCCACGGGACATAGTAGTAGACTGATGAATTCACCATTTTTGTCGCCTTTCTATAGAAATGCTCATTCACACTCTTAATAAGATATTATATCGTGGAGGCAATACGATGCCAAATCGGCCAACCAAGGCAATTTTTCATAGAGCAGTCACGCGATTGCAAGTTGATATGTTGGTTACATTTTTGGAAGCTCCTTTCGACAGTAATGATCAATCTATTCATATTTCAAGTCTATAGATCCGAGGAAAAATCCTCATAATTTTGGGCCCCGTTTAAATGACTATATCCCTGTTAGTAGAGGTGGCTAACTTACTGGGTGCTCCTTCATTAGTAGCCGTCAGCTCGTTCCTTTTTATGCCGAAGTCGCAATAGGTCAATCAGAGGTCATTGAAATATTTCGCTATTAAAACGGCAAACTATTTCAAAGGTCGATGATTAGAAATATTTCTAAACTTCTTATTCCTATATCGGAACACAAAATTATTTTTGATACCTTTTTATCAATTTGAATTTTATATACTCTCGAAACAATGGATACATAAAACATGTGAGTCGTTGGGTTTTAAGGCGCAAGGGCCATATGTGGCTATGCTTGGCCAAACACAATATACACCACATCGAATAATGGATATGCACACGCAAGGAAAGTTTTACTGACACAGAAGAGAGAAATACACCCATGGAGGAATCGAATCTGCGCCACCTACAACTCGCAGGTTTCAAGCAAAGTGGGCTACACACTCAGCCGCGACGGCCCTAATATATGTGGGATCCTATACATATACTATAATCTAAGCATACAGAACTCTAAATTAACTTAAATGTTATTCTTTATTGCCATAGATGGCGTTAATATTTGTTTATTTTGCTGCATTGTATCGGACTATATTCTTGATGGGTAGATAGTTGAATTAGCGTCTCACTGGAGCAGCACAACGGGCTATTGGCGACAGTCCGGGATCAATCCCGAAGGGAAAAATTCAAGGACAACTCTTCGTAATTTTGAACCACGGTCAGATGACGAGGTCAAACCTTTAGCTGGCATACCACACACTAAATAACATCATGCCAACGTGAAGACATTTGAGGTCACTCAGATTTAACGTGCACAACCTCATGTACATGACAGTCATTGGTTAGATCGAGTTTAGAATTAGAAACCCTCTCTGCTAATTCGCTACTCTTCAATCCGGGTTACCGCGGGCCTTGTTTAATGGAGGATAGATGCAGACTAAGTAACGCAAAGCAACTATAACGTACTCAGCAGCCTTGCAAACATGCTTTTCAATTTCAGTAAATTTCTTTATTCACGAAGTGGTGATAAAACAGGAATGCCTACATACGTATTACTATATTTAAAAGAAGCAGTCTTGGGCCTTGTGGTTAAGACTTAACCCTCGTTATGGTTGCCTCAACAAGGAATCTCGTCATTAGCGATGTAACGCCAGTAAAAGAACTTTTAAGAGTAATGTGTATGGGAAAAGACATTCACTGAAAGCTTGCTTCAGGAAATCTATAGTTCAATGCAGTATTCATGAGGTGCGGATTCATGAGGACTTTAAAATAGTGAAATATTGGAACTGTGCCACGCTAAAGAACAATGGGAAATACAACAATTCATGGAAATTTAACGATAGAAATATGTTCGCGATTTGTGAATTTGCATGAAAGAGCATTGGGTTCTTTTAGTGTGGAAATGGATTTCACTTCTGTTGCATACAAGTCAAGCTTAGGATTACATTTTCAATTCTTCAAACATTATGAAAAAGCATTATTTTTACAAAAGGATTTTTGATTCAGTGAGTATATATAGTAGGTCTGATTTCCTCTCTAAGCCTTATTTTTGTGAGCTGCCTGGCTTTTTCGGTAAGAATTCAATCCTTTTTCCTATATTTGCTAATACCTGAAACTTAAAATAAACTCAAGCTTGCGTTAGTCTTTCGGATACAGGATTCGAAGGGAATTATAAAAGTATTTGTTTGTGTTATGTTAAACACAAGGCTTAAATATTTATTCAATACTTTTAATTTCGTAGTTCTGATCGATTTTACTAATGAATTACTTTAAACAAAGTTGTGATTGCTATTTTTTATGTTATGAAAATCCAATATGTCTTGACTCCACCATAGGGGACTTTTATATAATCATTAATTTAAAAGTTTAATATAATTCAACGACAAAATAAGGGTTCGGTTATAAATAAAGTGTATGATAAATTATGAAACTAAAAGATATTATTTTACTATAGATGTCAATTTGCTTGATAACTTTAAAGACCGATTTAATTATTTATAAGTACTTGCACAGATAGTAACAACTCTGTCAGGTTCACACGCATGTATCAGTTTAGTATTTATTTACATCGTAAATTATATGCACACTGATGGTATTATTAAACTTAAGTATTAACTTAAGGGGATCACGATATTAATAGTTTATGAAAATCAAAACTACTTTGACAAAATATAATTCAGAAAAGGAGTATAAATTGTGAGCTATTTGATTTTCTCAACAACAATAATATTTTCCAAGGATTTTCCTAATTCTAAAGTTATTAAATTGTCATAAAATTTAATTACCTCAAAGTTATTTCAATACGATATGTCGACTCTTTCATCTCATTCTAAAATCTTCTTCGAAAAACGATAGATTTAACCCTCTCAATGTTTCACACACATTTATGTTCTGCAATCTGCAGTCTTCGCTGCCTGACTTTTAACCATTGATGAAATTTGACCAATAAAATGTTTCTTTTTGATTCTCTCAGCCGATAGATGTGGTTATTTATTCATTATGTGTGTTATGGGGAAAAGTAATACTACACTACTCAGAAATCTCATGACCCTCCGAAGGCTAAATTTTGGTTTTATAATAGTCTTGGGGGAATTATTATTTTTCCAGAAGATATTCCTTGTCACACTTTTCATCACGTTTAGTCTGAATTTGAAATGTTGGATATGAACATTATTCCAGAAATCAAACTAACTAAATAAATTTTAAAACATCATTTACACTTGACGTGAGAATTAAGTCATAGCGTATGTTAAAATGGTAAGCACTGTGAGGGATTTCAATACTTTGCTCTAGTTACTTCGTTGAAAGTTATCTTTCTTATTTTCGTCTAGAATAATGGAAAACTGTAATCCTCTAGAATAATAGTTGTTAAAATTTTCAGACCCTACATCAGTGGATACAATCTATTTTTACGATGAAAAAAAACCGGGTTTCTTCTGATCTTATCTTCTCACGATACGCACGTGTATAAGACACTGGTTGTAAAATATATTTAAAATCAATGACAATTCATCAGTATCTTCCTTTGTGAATTTGATCCTCTGAACTATCAAATGAATCACGCAATACAAACGAAATATCAAGTATCAATCATCCAAAAAATAAGGACAGCGTACTAACACAAATTAAAAAAATCCGGCTAAATAACCCCATTGCTAACTTATTGATTAAAATCAGTACGATATAAATCGAAATTGCGTTTCGTCTAATGGCCTCCAAATCAGTAATCACCGAACTGGCAAATTGTGTGCTCCGCAATGCATTTCCGGTTCATTCCTAGTTCTCCCGAACAAGTTCATCAGATGAATGTCTGTAAGTTCCTTCCTGCATTCCGTAATCCGTCGGTCAAGTTCGAAATGTGTGCCGTCCGCGAGCCATCTCGTTCAACCGAACGTCCGCGTAGGCGGTGGAATTAATACGTGATCGCCATTCCGAAGAGCAAGCACACTGCAAAGTGGGGCTTTTTTTCTGCTTTCGTGACTCAGCGCGTGAGAATGACCTTCGAGATGCGTGGCGTGAGGTCAGCAACAAACAGAATGTGTTCGTCTCCTGTTTTTCTGCCGATGTGGTCGAATGACTCGATCGTGGTCATTCATTCAATCCGGACGCGGCGAGTTTGACTCACGTGGCTGCGAACCGGCGCCTTGCTCAATCTCCACTCCGGTCAAAACTCGTGAAAAGCTTGTGGAAGTTGAATACAGGGATGTCTTTATTGTTCAACCCTGTGAGGAACCCCTCACAATAAAGACAACCCTGTATTCAACTTCTACTGCAACCTGCCGTCTTCCCTGTGTGACTTTTAACTAGTTTTGGTCTTTCCATGTTGAGTAGATGCAGTTATTTCGCCATTACGTGTGCTGCGGAGTAATAAATGGTAGAAGCGATACCACACTACTCGGAAATCCAGTGACGCTCTGAGAGTTGAGATCCTGGTTATTTAAGCAGCTTACAGTGATTTCTCGACATACCATCTAAATAAATTGAACAGTGGTTCTATGTACGAGGTTTTCCACTAGGGTTGTCGCTGGTCTCATGTACCAACCCGAAGGTATATGATACCAAGTTCAAGAGCCATGCCACAGAATCCGGTGGTTATAAGGACTGTAAATGATTGTGCACTTTGCACACACATGTCCAAAATAAAGAATAATTATTTATGTGTATCAAGTAAGTTCTCCTGATCTCAATCCAATAGGGCATGCTTGGGATGCTCGCGGACTACACATTGTAGCCTACATAAGACCAAAGAAGAGCAAAGACGTTTTCTAGTGCACGAATAGGATTCCTTGCCTCAGGATTTCTTGGGCAGCCCTGTGAAACGCATGTCTGCACGTTGTGAGGCGTGCCATTAGGGTCAAAAGTCAGCACACTCCACTCCCTATTAAGTTGCTTTTAACAGAGCAAAAATGTTTTTTCGAAATAACTAAAACCTAGTGTTCAATTATGCTTTTTTTCTTTAGATCCCAGTATCACCACGAGGTTTGTAGATTGCACATAACTTGGAATATACATTTGTCATTTGAAGTACTTCGGTGCAGGTACTTGGCACGGATTTTACAAAGGATTTCATTATCCTTGATTTTTGGACATGTGCTTTCATGTTTCATAGTAGAAATTTATAACTATTTATATAATCGGGCTCTCGCGAGTTAGCATTTAAGTCACATGATTTTGGACAAGTCTGTTCGTTAAATTACTGATTAGGTTAAATGTAAACAATGCCTCCGTACGATTGGCATCTTTAGCGTCGTTTCTGGATCCAAGTTAATTTTTTGATGCTGGAAGCCACAACCGGATTACGAATTAGAGAAACAAATAATCACCTATGTAAATCGCCATGCATTATTTTGAGTACGGCAATCCTTCCCTTGCGAGTGCTCTCATCGTGTACTACCTTTGTACAAATGAACTTCACGATGGTCATGTGCCTTCTCGCCGGAACTGCGCCATAGTATTTTCTTAGTGAAGACGCACTATACTATTTATAATAAAGCTGTAAAAGTGGGCAAAGGAAAATAAACAAAATTGGTTCGATGAAATTTACACTGAGTACTTGAAATACGCATTATTAATTTAATGAGGGATCCTCCGTCTAATTGGTACCCGAGACCATCATTAGCCTAGTACTATTTGTTGCCCTGGTATAAGTGCCCGTTATCCAACCTTGTACTGAAGCCCTAACTACATAGAGGGACAGCTTTAGGCATGCCTATGCTCCTTTGGACATGCCAATGATCTGTTAATAAATTGTAATACGTATCTTTGTTTTGTTAAGTTAGAAAATTTAACTTTTTGGTAATCTAATCAGCGTTCTGCCCACGATTATTCAAGCGGTTAAAATCACGTTAAGGACCCGTTACATTGCGAGTACGGGTTTTAGGTCAGGTTAGATCACATAAATTAATCATTCACTAAATAATCACTAAATTAAGTTCGTTTAGTTGTAAAATTTATTAAATAACCAAATTAAAAATCTACTTCACATTGAATGTCTGATATGAAGTATTTCTTCGCGCTTTACCATTTCAGTTTGTTCTTAGCTTAAAAGTTTGTTTCCTGACTAAAATTGGAAATCAGATGTCTTAAATAACATCATTTTTTATACTTTGAGCTTTAAGGCTCTTAAATTATTAAATATACTTTTAGAAAATTAAAATATAAAGTTCAAAAATAAATCAAGTAAATAAAAATGAAGATAAGACAAATTAAAAGAAGAAAACCTTCCTCCTCAAAACTAATTTCAAAGATAAAAACATCACAAAATATCTACAAAATCAATGAACCCTAATTAATTATTGTCAAACTGAAATCTTTGTCGTAACAGATGTGAGAAACCCGCTTGCTCTTTATACTGTCGACTTCCAACAGATCTCTAATAAAATATTGTATATTTTTTTATAATAATCCATACCAAGAAGTTCCAGATCAATGCTACGAGAAAGAATCCCGATTTAACGAATTGGTCTTCCACAAGAAAAAGTCACCATCAGCATCTCCTATAACGTGTAACAGCTTGACGAATCCCCAGAAAAACGGAAAAGGCAACAAACAACAATACCATCACGCACACAGTCCGGATTCATACAAACTTCCCAGTATACGTCCCAGAAAAACATCTCAGATTAAAAGAACCACCCCGATAAATTCTGCCATTCCCACAATAGGCAGATCTCTTCTTTGTTGACAAGAAGTGAAAGTATCCCCCCTCATCAACAGACCAGTTCTTCCCTTGCGATCTTCGGAGGGAAACGAAGCGACAGACTGAAGAAAGACCGAGACAGATAAAGAGAAATAATAAAAAAGGAGTAGGAAAATAAGAAAGTAAAGGAGAAAGGCGGACCATCGCAAAAGCATTGTTCCGGTGATTTTTCAGCGGGCATAAAAGGCCGGGGATGATACCAAGACAGGGAGATCTCGTTTGTGTCCAGGGTTCATTGCCAAGGGCTTACACTGTAAAGAGATAATCGACAGGCAGGCTTATGGTCTCTGTTATTGAACTTATGGAAAAGGCGCATAAATATTGCATTCCGTTTCCTCCTTTATCGGAAAATAGTTGAAGATTTTGAAAGTTGCAGCTTATTTACTGTCGCCGGATCGAATTTCCCTTTCTATTGGTAAGGATATTATTTATATTTCTTCTATAGAAAGATGTGTTTCATCAATCTCAAACATGTATTCAACTTTAACGAGATTCTTCAATTTTAGAACTATTTTTAGACATTGGATGACATATCTTTCAAGTCTCTAGTTCTTAAAAATCAAACATGCTTAATGATTTCAGATGGAATATATTTCAGATAACGCATGAAAAAAAAATAAAATTTTAGCTCAAAACTAAAATGTCAATTTATTTTTCATGTATATATCTCAATCAATTGCATTATATTTTCTTCTATAAAAAGTGCCGGGTTAATCTCAAACCGCTTATGAGACACGTATTCAACTTAGACTTGATAATTTGTAATTTTTTAAATTTTAGAACTGTTTTTTAACTTGATATATGTGAGATCGTATCCTTCAAGTCTTTCCAGTTTTTCAAAATAAAAAATGAGTATTGAATTTCAAAGCTTAAACTTCAATTGTCAATACCTTTTCTATGGGTTCTATATTAATCAATTACGTAGTATTTTCTAATATAAAAATATTGAGTTAATCCTAAGCAGTTCATCACACGCACTTAAACATGATTCTTTTTAGAGCTATGTTTAGAAACTGAATAATGTATACTATTTCAAGTCTCCAGCTTTTAAAAATCAAACATACTTGATGTATTTTAAAGGTCAAAACTAAATTCTCAATAATATCAATAAAGAATGTTTATCTCATTGTGAAATTGATCGAGTTATACATTCCTTATATCAGTTACATTGTATTTTCTTCGATAAAAAGTGTTGGATCAAATATTTTATGTCCAACTGTTTTATTTTTCTTATAGATTTGAAATATATACATTGACTTGTTCGTCATAAATTACCAAGAACTATATTAGCTTGTTATTATGTTTTGCATATTTGTCATTTAGTTAAAAGTAATATTTTATCTTATGTTAAAAAGTGTATAATTATTTATTCGAAATTTGAAAAATCGCATCGTTAATAGGAATATTCCGACTTACTTGAATCTTTTGTATTCATGACTGAATTCTAATCTATATATATATATATATATATATATATATATATATATATATATATATATATATATATATATATATATATATATATATATATATTCAATTTTTTCGCACTATTTCATTTGTCCTTTTTGGCTCATTTTGATGAAAAATTAATAGTTTCCGTGTGTTGGTCTCTCTGTAAGTGTGTGCTCGCACTATTTCCAAATAACTGGATATATTTTCAGGACACCTGCATGCTATGAGTACTTGCAGCAACTTAGTGACTGGACTTTGCGTCAGTCTACCTGTCTTCTCATTCTATGTCTGTTTTTATGTTTGTGCAAGCATGGAATCAATTTTTTAAATACATTTTCATAATATGTTACACATTTTATAAAAATATATTCTAACTTAGTGAATACATTATTTAAATTTTCTTTGCCTACATGTATAGGTATGTTTCTGACTTAAAAAGCTGAATCCCCGTACTCAAAAAACCAACCTTAATTTGGCCGTGTTTGAATAGCTGGGATATAAATTGAGCATTCGATTAATCATACTGTTTTACTACTAAAGTCGGAAAAAAAATTATTTTTAATTAAATTCTAATACTCTACTTATTTTTAACTTATTTTTTCTTTGCGAAATATAAAGATTTTCTAAACTTTTGGGACAGTTTGGTGTTTAGACAATAAAACATTCAATGTTGCACTAGAGATTGGCAGAAATTAGTTATGTCCAATATTGCTAAAGACGTGTGTCTAAGTCTGGAAGGCATGTGTACGTTTTGACCAACTTTCCTCAAAAGTACTTGGTTTAACACTCGTGATTGTAAAATGCCTTTGTATGAAAAGAACTAAAGCATACAGCATAAAACCTTTTGAATCAAGATCAATAAAATTTATTCGAAGTATTTTAAAATTTTCGCATAGGTTTTCTTTACAAAATGATTAAATTCATTAAAACGCACATTCTTTTCCTTGTTCCAAGTAAAATGACCTGGTTTTATCAACCCTCCAAGTGGTTTCAACGAGATATCTCGTCCATCAAGGTCTGACCAAATTTTGCTAATGACGAGATATCTCGTCCATCAAGATCTGATTGGTTTTGCTCATAACGATATACCTCGTTGAGAGAAAGGGGAATGGTGAGATCTAAGTAGATAAAACAAATTGTCCCTTACCAAGAATTGGTGAAAGTTCGAAGCAGGCTTATGCTCCAGAAATTGGTCACCAGGTCAGTTTTCAACACAAAGATTCACCTGTAGGGTTAAAGACTATTAAATGGGCAAGTATAAACACACGCGGTGGTTCAAAGACAAAGGGCAACCTTAACCCTCCCACAGATTTCCGATGTAAAACTTAACCTCCATAAGGCAGGTGCTAAAACACATTTTCAGTTTCCAATTCTAAATATAGTAAGTTTGTTTAATACTTCAATTTATAAAAGTATCCCTAATGTAAAGTGACAAATCCTAAACCTGTCTTCTGCCTATCTCCATCGCAAATACAGTGAGTCAAAGTAAAAAAACCGAACACCAAAGAAAATGAAAGGAATTTGTGCGTACAGTCCGAACGAACACAAAAATTTTGTAAAGTTATATATAAATTGAAAGTACATTAAGAAGTGTTTTATTACATAAATTTTAAAATCTATAGTTAAGGTAATTTTTAGTTTAATGAAATGATAAATAAAAGTATGGACATTCTAATCTCAAAATGAAAATCGAATACTTGCATTTAACAAGCAAATTTCTTTTAAAAAAATTAAAAAAATTTATTGTTAATATTTTGTATGCATCCCTTTGCTTTATTTGACAGCTCTGAATCGTCTTGGTATGGACTGCACTAGTTTTTTGCAAAATGTCATGATAATTTTGTTCCATTCTTCTATTAAAGCATTCTTTAGATCTTTTTCAGTTTCAGGTATAATGAATTAATAAGCACGTTTATTTTGATTGCTTCAAACAACTGTATTAAAAAATATCGTCTGTTCGGTTTTTACTTTGACTCACTGTACGTTACTCTTTCACGATCGCTACAACGAGCATCCCCCAAACTATCGAGACTTCCCAAAATCCACCCTGCACTTTTTAATCCACAATACTAACTCATTAGCTAAAAATCATTTCAAAACGCCATTAAACTATCCCCACACACCAGAAACCAGAAGATAAGGACGGAATCATACCCATCTCTACGGAAATTAATTAGCACCCTTGATTTATTCAACACACGCGGTGGTTCCAAGATAAAGCTCAACCTGAGCTCTCCCACAAATTTCCGCCTGTAAAAATTAACCTCCACAAGACCGGTGTTAAAATACATTTTCAGATTCCGATTCTAATTAATTAGTTTGTTTAATACTTCCATTTATAAAAGTAGCCTTAATGTAAGACGGCACTGGAAGCAGAAAATTCGATTAAATGGTGAACGCTTTAGTGGATCCTGGGGATTCCTGGCTGGAGTTTCGTCGCTGAGAGCTATTAGAGCGTATTTTTCGCTCGGTTAGACACTGATGCTTTTGCGCGAGAAGATTCTGTATTAAAGCGATAAATAGAGTCGAAAGATAGAGGCTCGTGATTGGTAAATGCTGTAATCACTGTTATTTAAGGAAATTATTGTGCCGGATGGAGCATAATATGTGTGTTGTCAGTATGATACATTCATCGGTTGTGATTAAAATCGTTTTTTAAACATGCGATTTTTTGTGTTTGGAAGCATAACGGAGTTTGTTTTATTGATTGGGGAGTAATCAATAAAACTGTAAGAGGTAAGGACGTAGTAATTTACTTCGGTTTTTTTTCAACCTTTATGCAATATAGGAGTGTAACGTACTGAATCGAATGGTTTACTAAGGACGACACAGAAAAAGTACAATTGAGATAGTTATTTATCAGACAGAAGAATGTAAACTATTTGCATTCGAATTTTAAATTATGGAATGATAGTAAACTGGTTCCTTCTGCTGTGGGCGCTATAAAGAGGGATTAACCATCCAAGTGGTTTTGACGTGATATATCGTCCATCAACACATCTGTTCAATTCGCTAGTCGGGAATATCTTGATGACGGAGTTTCTCGTCATCAAGATATTCCTGATTTTTTTTATGATGAAGAGATCAAGATCTGTAAGTTTTCTTCTAATGATGATATATCTCGTCCATCAAGATCTGGTCACTTTTGCTAACGATGAGACACCTCTTCGGGACAACCACCAGGAGAGCACCCCTAAAAACTATCTGGACGTTAAGGTAGGTATATACTTTAATTAACGCCGCACTGGAAGAATACACGGGCTATTGGCGACAATCCGGGATCAAATCCGAAGAGAAAGATCGAGGACAACACCACGTAATTTTGAACCACGGTCAGATGACGAGGTCGAACCTGAGCTATCACCCCACTCTCCAAATTTCCACACCACTCCAAAGTGATCTGGACAGGAAGGTGATATTTCAGATAGATACGTTGAGATTCACGACCGGTAGTTAGTGGAAAATCTGTCGTTGCTGACTCCTGACTCCAAACTGTTGCTATGGATGTAACAAAGTCAATAAGAATTTTCAAAAACTTCAACTTCTGTTAATTCAGGATGTTAAGTACCCGAAAAACTTTCGTTCTTATCTAAAAGATTAATTTTATTATTAAAATACATACGGGGTTGTGTTTGATAAAAATCAGAATAAAATTCCAAAAAAGGACAATGCAAAACAGTTGTCACATTACGCCATCTATACCTTAAATGTGCGAGTAAGTTGGTGTATTTTTTTGATAGTCACGCTACAGGTAAATAGCAGATATGTAAATAAAAGGGTATAGGAAGTTTAATTTGCATTCCTTTCCTACATTTTACCTACAAAATTATTTCAATTTCAAGCTAATGCAAAACCCATTTCCCTCAAAATATAATAGAACTGTTAATTATATACACAACTTGTGATACACTAAATATTGTAAAGCTACCGATTCAAAATCAACAGTTTTTCAGATAAACTCACGTGGAAAATTCCAGTTATAACTATTAAGTCGTTTCTCAATCCTCACTGACTCCTAGTGATCAAACGAGGGAAAGATCATTGAAGATCAAAGAAGGTTCCTCATTTTCAATTTAAATATCATACTGTTGGCTTGGAACAGAAACCTATTAACATATATTAATATTTCATTATAATATATTGATAACAGATATAGAACAACTACTCAATAATGTTAACACGAGACATGATTCTTCTTATAAAGTCCAAAAGTTAATGGAAACCTTGCATTTTCCTACAGTGCAATCACCAAAAGTCAACAACAAAATAAACAAATAGATGTAGTCAAAAGCTACACAATTTCGAATGAAAGTCATTGATGTGTCTAAAAAAAACTTTCACCAAACCCATATAACGATTGATTTAAACTTTTTGTGTTAAAATCAGAACTTTTCACCGATCAAAACTTTCCAGCCAATAACCACGATCAAATTAAAAGAATCTTCCAGAGGAGATTAAGTCACTGAACGGCAAACAGTTAACCGAAAACTATCCAACGTAATTACCCTTCCTCGGTTTAACGACTTCGACTGTGAGATTTACCAAGTCTTTGATGATTACATCCCTCTTCTATCTTGAAGCCACACACCCTGAGCACATTGATCCAGGCAGAAAAACAAACTGCCACGAGTAAAAAAGACAATCGGTTATCACACACAATTAAACGAGTTAGATTCTCTGAACGGGCGAATCGATTTATAGGGAAACTCGCCGCAGAACTATAATCTTGTATTAATTCGTCTTGAAAAGTTTGACTTCGGCAGCTAATGAAAGGAGATTCTTTGAAGCTCGTTCCCTGCCTCGATAAAAGCTGTAAATATCTCATTAAGGCTTTTTCCTTCAGCCTATTCGTTAAACAGCACTTCAAGTTAAGGCGAGTAACACATCATACAACTGTATCATAAAAAGTTGGAATGTGGCGATTTGCTGTGGGTTATCGATTGAAGTTCATTGACTTTGAAATAAACTTAACTTTATACCCCGGGAAACGGAGCTAATTTGTGAAGTTTTCTTTAAAACTGTGGGAATTAATTAGGAACTATTAGCGGGTTTAATTAAGTGCGTTGAACAAATTTTCGATAAAGATTATGCTGTCTTTCTTCTCTCTTAAAGTTATGTTGATTCGCTTACCCCCTAAGAATAAATTGAATAAATTAATTACTAGGCAAATCCCCGTCAAGGGTATTTTTCTGCTCCAGTTAATCCGAGTACAGTGATTTAAAAAGGTACATCTGAGATGCGTGATTTTTGAATCTTTTTAATTGTATTTTCCACGAGAGAAATTAGAAACTTAAATAATTTTCTTTGCTTGGTATTCTCACACTGTTTGTATATTACACTAATGTTTATCTAAGAAATATGCTTATTTATTTTTATATATCGGTCTCCTTCGAGTTTATAAGTAGTAACAATTATTTACGTCGTCAATTATAAGCTTACTGATGGCACATTTATAATACTTAAACTTAGGGGGCCATGATATTACTTGTTAATAAAATTAAAATTTACTTTGAGAAAATATAATTCGGAAACTGAGTGTAAATTGTTGGCTATTTGATTTTCTCAACAAGACTAATATTTTTCAATGATATTTTAAGTTTAAAAATATTAAATTGTCATAGAAAATTTAATTTCTCTAAAGTTATTTCAATAAAATGTGTCGACTAGTTCATCTAATTCTGAAAATTTATTCTAAAAATAAGAGATTTAACCCTAATAGAGGCTCACGCACATATATATTTTCTGCAACCTGCAATCTCTTCTGTATGACTTTTAACCAGGTTTGACCAATTAGAGCAATAAAATCTTTAGTATAACTATTTCAGTCAATTCATATGGTTATTTAGTCATTATGTGTGGTGTAGGGAAAATTCGAAACCTCGTGATGTTCACAGAAGGTAAACTTGCAATTCTCCCTATTTGAATCTACCTATTTTAAAAGAACACCAAACTTCATCATTGTAAATAAGTGAGATAAATTATTTACTCTCTCATCTATAAATAAAATGTTACCACACAGTGAATGTATCCATTAGTGTGATTAAGCAACTACATGCATGGAAGAAAGTTGTTTGGCCAGGTCTTACTGAATTAGGGGCAGCTTAAACGTAAACAACGCGTTTACAAGTGGCGTTTTCAGCATTGTTCCTGGTTCCAATGTAATCTTTCAGTGCCGGAATAAATAACAATGATTGTGAGTTGACGAAACAAATAACCACCTATTGTGGTCACCAAACACTATTTGCTTATAACGCCCTTTTCGATGGCGAGCTTACTACCTTTCTACATAATCATCAAGGTCATCTGTCTTCTCACCAGAGCGGCCTTATAGTGGAAACTAATATAATACCGTTTCCAGGTTAGTGTTTTTGTATGCATGGTTTTTTTGAGTTAAGGGAATTTTGCATAATGCGATTTAATTGATATTTGCAATTTCTGTAACTTACTCTTCAAAGTTCTACTTGAAGTTCTGCAACTTTCTCTTTAGAACTCTATTTGAAAACTCTTCTACTTACTCTTTAAAATTCTACTTAAATAGATTGCCGGTGTATTTTTGTTTACCTTGTATGACCACATAACGATAGGTTTCAACGATTTGTCGTCACTATCTGCTATATTAGAATTTATCTGAATGATATAAATCATTTTCGAATTTATCACCTTTGCCTCACGTGAATCATAAAAATGTTTGACGAGGACATAAATGATTGAGTGACATTGCGAAATACATTAAAATCAAATTGTTGCAATTACAAAATTTGCAAAATAGCAATCTTTTCAAAACATTCATTTCCATGTTTCAAATCAGTAATGAAAAACAACAGTGTTCCCTGGTTGTATCAATTAGATCTGGACGAGATATCACGTCTAAACCATTTGGAGATTAAGTGTAATACAAGAACTTTTTCGACGAAGTTTTAAGAGCTATTTGAAATCCTACAAAAGCTGACTCTTAAATATTATAAGCAATGATTGTTGGATTTTGTGTTAACCTCGTGCCAATGATATATGCATGTAGCGTTTGTTTCTCATCAGTTTCTTATCATCATACACTGCTGTTTTAAGACACTAGATAATCTAAATACGTTTCAAATCCATCACACATATCCCTCGTGTGGCCCAAAATATCTGTACAACAGACGAGTTTCTGACATGGCGTAACTTCACAACTTCCATTGTTGTTTCTACCAGCGTTTCGCGGAACCTTGAAAAAGTAAAAAACGGTCGATGATAACCATATTTTCTTCCCTTCCTATGAAACTGCATCACTTTCGCGAAGCCCGACATTAATATCATGTTTCACTTCCCAGAGATGAGCTCCAAGAAGGATAACAAGCTGTTTTTCCACGCACCCAACTTCATGGTCGGATGCGTTCGTGTTTGTCTTTGAAGTCTGGAGAGTAGAAGTGAAAAAGCGTTTTTTCTGTTAACCCCACACTCAGTTTTCTATCGCTTCTAACATAGGGAAAGCTAAATTGCTCATTCATTTTCAAACGGCTGAGAAACAACGGCTTAGAAGCAATGGACCGTTATGCAAAATACTTTTTCACACGCCATGCCGTGTAATGAAGTTTAAGCCTTTCTGATTTTTATTCAGAAATACGTAGTGGTGGAATAAAGCGTATTTGGTAAAATAAGAGTTTGTGACTATTTCAGTATTCATCCATGTTAAGTGGCGTAACATTGAAATGGTGAGAGTATCCTATAACTAAATCTCTTCATTCCAATCTGAAAGTTCCATTTTTTAAAAATTTAGTATTTTGTTTTGAATTTTCTATTTGGAATTTGTATATTACTTTCGAACGGCTAGGAATAAGGTTTAGAACAAAGGCTTAGTTATGCAAAGTACTTTCTCACGAGGCTTACAATGGTACGGATTTTAAGTCTTTCTGATTTTTATTCGGAAAGATGTAATGATATAATAAAACGTAACTAGTAAAATAGTGGCTATTTTTGTGTTTTTCGATATTAATAGAGGGTGGGTGTTGAATTAAACTAGCACTGAAACAGTTGAACGGGCTATTGGCATCGGTTTGGGATCAATACCAAAGGAAAAGGTCCGCGGACACCTCGTAATTGTGAACCACGGTCACAAGATTAGCACCTTAGCTGGTATCCTGCTCTCCAAATTTCCACACAACGCCAACGTGAGGAAATTTGAAACCACGACAGATTTAACGTGCACCACCCCCACTACACGACGATCTTTCGTTCGATCTAGTTTCGAACTCGCAACCCTCCAGCTACTAATCCGTTACTCTTCCAACCTGGCTATCACTGTCACCCCCTCCGATATTAATTAGAGCTTTTGAATTTTGTTTGAATTTTTCATTTAGAATTTGTATGCACAATTTTGTCGTTTAAATGTATACTTGCAGTTTAAACTATAATTTGTACAAAAGTTCTTAACAAATGCTCTGAATTTTACGTATTTCATATATCAGCTTGAGTTTTCTGGTTCAAGTAAATAGAAATCATGTTGGAAAACCTCAGTTTCAGGTTAAAGTTCTTAGATTGATATGATTTTACCTTATGATTTTTAATTTATCCCTTCTCATCTCAAAGTATAGTTAGTAAGTGGTTCTCTATATCTAATGACATTTCGTGTTGATGTTTTAAAAGTTTTAAAAATAAAAAAAAATGTACGTATATAAATGTGTTCTCTTAAAATGTGTTTCTGGATGTTTGAAACTTATTGTCAAAATCCAAAGAAAAATTATAAATTATGTTATTCCGTTGAATACACGCACACACCCCTTGGCTCTTTGCTACTTCAAGTTCAATATAAATGTTATAGTATTCTCAAATCGGCTTTCATTTATAACCCCAGACGTTTGAAGCGAGCATTGTATCAGTTGCCACAAAAACGGGGGAAATGAGTTTCGTGCAGTGATAAAATACTTTTATTTAAAGTGTACGGCCGCTCTATTCTACAGACTTGGCCCCATTCTACTTCTTGTTTCTAAATTTTAAAATCTGTCTTGGTGGGAAGATATACTCGTCGAATAAAGAAGTCATCGCCTCAGACAATGCGCATTTTGCAGGTTGTGACAAAAAATACTTTTCCGACGGGGAGAAAAAATTGGAAACTCGCTAGACTAAGAGTGTAGCCCTCAATAGAGATAAATAAAACAGATTAAAAAACCCACGGTGTTTAACTTTATTTTACCATACTTATCAAACGATCCTCGGAATTTTGTTCACTCCTCTTTGCTTGTGCTAATGTAAATCAAGAAGACAATATCAGTTAACTCTTTCGTGTTTGTTTCATGCTACGTATGTGTCCTACACTTCACAACGTTAAACAATATCATCACTCATCCAATTATCAATTGAGTTTGCTCTGTTTTCTAGCGTTATTAGGCGTTTTTATACGCAGTACTTTAGCAGCCGTTAACTCTAAAGACCAAACTTGGGGATACTGCTTCGTTAACTAGTGAAGGTAGCCTAGTCGAGTTGGCAGTCGAGTCAAAGTGTTTCTAGCGATCCTATTAGTTGAATTAGGGGACTAATTAGGTTAACGTAAACAAATCACTTCCACAAATGGAGTCTTTAGCACGGATTCTGGTTTAAGTTTATCGTTTCGTTGCCGAAAGCGTTAGCAGTGATTACGCGTTGGATGGGGAGGAAACCATTCACGACGATCACCATTCATACTATTGATTATGGCAGCCTTCTTCAAACAAGTTTCACACTTTTTCAAAAATCAACTGACGAAAGGTCGATTGTCTTCTCGAGTGGCACTTTATGAGACTGATTTATTTTCACTGGAAACAAACCGAACGGAAGAGGTGGTTAATTTTCCGATATCCGAATGCACTCGCGTGATATATATCGGGGGTATCTTTAGTAGCTTATCGCCATTTTGGCGACGTTTGGCGTTTAATCTAATTGATGTTGACCAATTAACTACTAAATAAATTAGAAATTCGTTCTTTGGAATTTCTATTGGCGAGTGCTGAGATAGTATTCGAAAAACAGGCAAAGTAACGTCACATCCGAATACTTATAGGAAGCTCGTACCACAAAAGCACTAACGGCACCTACATTTAGCCTTATCGAAAGACCCTCTCAAAGAATTACAATTTATACTTTTATACTAAAATATCGCAAAAACTTTTTATTGCGTAAAGAAAAACAAATGAAAGTTTTTTGAGTTACTTCTTAAAAGGACTTTTAGAAGATTTACATATTTTAAAAATGATATAAATAGACCGTCCATTTTATGTTTCATTGATCTAAAGCTCTAAAGCTAAAGAATACTAAGCTCTGGATTATTTTTCTCTCCTCTTCACCTTTCATCGCAAACACTTTCAATTCTAATCTCATAGATATTAAACGCCGAGAATCAGATGAGATAATGTAGGTCGCGCTCACTGCGAGATGCTACCATCTTTAAATTATAAAGCACGTGCGGGGATTTACACTTTATTGCTCGTAATCGCATTACAAATGTTTCATCGGGCGTTATTTTGGGAGGCCATCTGCGCTTTTGTTATTTAAGATTCAGGTTGCATTCCACATTAACTTTCTGAAGTATTTTAAACTTTCCTGTCTCTGAAGCGATAGTAGATCTACAGAGAATTATTACAAAATGAAAATAGTATCATTTTACTTTCTCTTGGAGGAAGAATACTCTTGAAGCAAAAGGTTCATTAAGAAAAGAAGAGATTCTAAGTGAAAATTCTTTTACCCGTCTGTGCCACGAAAGCTATTGTCAAGGTCTATCAAAAGTTTAGATTTGAATAAACGGAAAATATACCGACTTAGATAAATTGTTTTTCCAACAAAGTAGCCAAATTATGATGATGAAAGATGAAAAGGGTATTTATTATCGAAGCGAAGGAATATAATTTAAAAAGTACTGTTTAGTAGATATTTATATTGTGTTGATTTATTCTATTCTATTCTAAGATTTTTATATTCGGGGGGTTTATTACATTTAAAATGATATATTATCCGCTTTTATACACTTTTAAAATAATACAAATGATAATAGGGGTATTCAAAATATGATTGATTAAACTTTCGCTGAACAAAATTGAAAACGTTTCTTTTTGTTTAACAAATTCTTCACAGTTATTTTCTGACGAATAACGACAGTACAAGAAATATACTTCATAAAAAGTTTCAATGTGTTGTATGCTGAGACTTTAAGAGCGCTACTTTTAACTACTATTAATTATGTTACTGTTAAATATTACTGGCTGAAAACATTTATAATAAGGCTAGTAATCAGTACCATATGAAGTTTGATTGTATTTAAAGGCTTGAATTAAAAGGTATAAATAATACAAATTTCAAAACTTCTTATAATTACCATTTTACATAAAACTAGTATAGACCCTCTGAAAACCTCTGTTCTGAAGGGTCCATTTCTAGAATCTATTGATGGATTTATTTTAAGAGAGCAATGAAAATAAATCACTTATTATTGTATTTTTAGCAGTTTATGTTATTGAAACTTTTTCAAATTTTAAATTATTAATTATTTTTAAATCATGAAACATTTTTTATTATTTAGAGACCAAGTACTGATATTATTATGACCAAATTCAATTGGACTCATAGTTGTAAATCTTATGAGAAAATAACAAACCATGCATCAAAAAATAGTTCGTAAAATGAGCATTAAACGAAAATATTTAATTACATTAAATCTATACACGTTTAGACAGTTTATTATGACCCATATTCTAATCACCTAGGACAAATAGAACGAGGTTAATGTGTAGCCTATGTTGCCCACAGGGTTTTATAGAATAAGTGTACCAAATTTGGTGTAAATTAGTCAAACGGTGTAGATTTGTACAGCGAACAGACATACATGAGTTAGATTCCTGTAATTTATCCTGTTTGCATTTATCTCTACTGTGTCTAAAACTTGTATTGTATGTCTTATGTTTGGCGTACCTTGGCCAAATTTTGCCCATGTGCCATCGAAGCCAAACAACCCTTTTTGATTACCAGCAAACGCGAGTCTTATGGACCATGCAAAAGGTCTAAAATTTTCTCGCGAACTCAATTATTCAGTAACAGAACGTCAACTTAGTCTCGAGCAGAACACTTACGCTTTCATATCAGCTGACAAATAATTAACACTGGGAGAAAGCATCAACTTTCCCTCAAACCAAGCATCACCAGGCGATTGAACCTTTTCTTAATTTTGCAATAGAAAGACGATCTCACGTTCTAGGTCAACGCTCTCCAAGGTAACGTCAGAAACTCACACGGAAACGCTAATTAACTCTTTTAAAATAAAAATAACGACGTCATCTTCCAAAGCGAGAAAGTGCAAAAGCCGGCGCTGTGCCCCCAAGTAAAAGGAAGTGCAAGCCCAAACCACACGAAAATAGTTCACAGAACCCTGCTGTCATACATCGAATCCAACTAAACGCTCGACAAAGGAACTTAGTATGCATTTCACTTGTAATCCAGAATCCAGTAGCGTCCACGGACAAGGCCACAGACTATGTGTGCGTAGGTTTCCGGTGTAGGTCAAAATCTTTGGCACATTACCACCAACGTCCAACTGGCAATTGACTCTGATCTTCTTGCTTCTGCCGTGTCAGTAGGTCAATCTCAAGAGCGAGTGTTTTGGAGAGCAAGTCGCTTTTTTAGATTGGAGTAGTGAATCGTGCTGATAGTTGGTGGGACGGTTAGGTCTGCTAATTGAGTGTTAATGACAGTGTTGGGTCGGAAAGTATCATTAAAGCGTCCTAGGTTAACATGAGTAAGTTGATGTTTGATGTTTTTAAGTGTTTGATTGAGGATTTTAATGATGCGTTTGTTGAAACTCGAAATTAAATTGCTTGGTATAACTGTTTTAGCTTCTGTAACTGATTTAGCTTCTGTGTATGTGTACCCATAGGTTCAAAAACTTTCCTTTAAACTTGAAACTGTTTTTAATTTTTATACTTCATGTGCTATATCTGAAGTCTTTCCATTTTCTTTCGAATTTTGCTATACTTTTAGAAATCGCCTTGAAATAACCAGCACTATGTATTTGTGTTTTAGGATTATATCATCTCATAAATGAAATTTTCAAGATACGAGTTCCTAAGCTTTTCAATACCAGACTGGTGAGGGGGGGTGTCCAATAAGTTATTATACAGGTGTATTTGACGTTGTAGTAAAAATGCAGCATGGAAATATAATGAAAATTTAACTTGGAAATGCAATGAAAATGTAAAACGAAATGGTGTAATGCATTATGTACACGATGTGTTTGGTTTCTTAAACTACCCTTTACTCGAGTTTTGAACTCCTGTGGATATAAAAATGTTAGAAACAATATAGATTAAAAACTAAAATCTTCTGTCTCTTTCCATGTCGCTTATAAGTGAAATAAACTGTCAAAAATATAGTTATGGGAAAACACAAAGAGGGGAAAATTCTACTCCCTAAGCTTTACTCCTCACGAAGTTTGTTTCTCAAAAAGAAATTTAACCTTCACGCAAAGAAAAAATAGCTTATTGAATACACACACACCTCACCAATCTAAATATCATATTCTGGTATAGAAAAGCCAAACAACTCATCTTGAAATTTTATATTTATAAGCCGACGATATAATCGTAAAATAAATATTTAGTGATGGTTATCCTACGGTGGTTTCTAGAAATATAGCTAAATTTATCGGAAAATGGAAAGAGAGACTTCGGATACAGAAGTCAAGCTTAAAAATTAGAGATACTTTCAAGTTTGAAGAAAGCTTTTAAAACCTATGCGCACACACAGAAGCTAAATCCTCTGATTTTGATATCTAAATTACTTATTAAAAAATTACAAGCAAATATTTATTATTTCTGTATGTTCAATGTATTAAAAAATTACACAATACATAATTCTACAGCAAACATTTAGTCAAGAAATATTATCTTACTATATAAAAGACTTTCGAAGACGTGTATTACTTTTTATCCTATCTCTATCATGATTAAAGTTTAATAAAGTGTTTGAATACTTTCAGGAAATTGCTCGTGAAAAATACATAAATATTAATTCATGACTAATAATAATAGCGATAGCTAAACTGCTCGTGAGTTTAAATTCACGAGCTGAGTTTATAAGTCTGATGTACTGGTGCGAAGCAATGTTATGATAAAATGCGAACAATTTATTTTACAAAACGATATTTATTCAAAAATAAAAGTTAAGGTTTAGATTTTATCTGACGATAACTATTCATTTAAAATAACAAATTTTATATAAGTTTTGCAAAAGATTTTATTAATGTTTCAATTTCGTTTGTTTCTCCAGAATGAAATTGATACATTTATCCTTATTGGCATTCTTTTACTATTTGGCAAATAAAAGACAGGAACAACGATGTTCCATTAAACATATCGGTCCGAAAGGATTCTTAGAATTTGCTAATGGAATAGTAATATTTGAATAACAAAATTTAACTTTCTTCACGCTTTCCTGTTCTTCTATTGCCAAAGAGAATATATGCACTCACGAACTAAGTTGAGTCTGGAAATTTTTAATTAAAAAAAGGCTACGGAAAGTTGGAAAACACATAACTATAAGTGATGAATTGAACATTGACTTTATTATTAATGTTATGTAAAAATAATTAAATAATACCCCCCCCCGCCGCAAAAGATAATAATAAGCACTTAAAAGTGATTGATAGACCCCTTGTATTCTTGTCTCAAACTTTCTACAGCTAGGCAGATAATGTTATTTAAAGTAAGGAATACTATTTCTTTCCAAAATCAACAAACACAACTTGGCCTTAAACTTTTGTGGTTTTACGAAAAGCCCGTTTCCCAAGACCTCCAGTGCTAGAGGCTTGAAAAATCACGCCTGGAAGGCGAGGAAATTAAAATTGCTTCCAAGGGGAAAACAAGAATGCCTTATGTGCTTCTAAACATGCATCGCCTTCTCGTGCTCAGGCAACCAAACTCCATTACTTGCTGCTTGTATGACTAAATAGTCGGTTTATTTTAAGTAGGTACTAGAGTGAAACATGATGGATCGCGTGGATAATGAATTGCTCGCGTGATTCCTTTGTCTAATAAAGATTTTCCTCCCAGCTTAATTTATCAAGTTTGAAATTATGGAACGAGCTTTGTGGTTATATAAGAATGAGCAATCCATATCCAAGTGTACAGGCTGGTATGTTGTTGTAATAATATTTAAAAGTTGTTCTAGGTTTAAAAGATTTTCTCTGTAATTTGAAACACAAAAATCTGTATCTATGCTTTCGATATTATTTCTGTGTATACACGATCATGCACGAATTTTTTTATTAATCTTTAGGCATATTAGCGATACATTTTCTTCCGAGGAAAATATTAAGGCTGGAGCAGCACGTGACTAAACAAACGACATACACATGCGCGCTCCTTTTCTGTACAGAGAAAATGTTGTTACGCATGCGTATTTCAGTCAATTTACTGTCGCGCAACTGATGTTGATTCACTGTGGGATTTTCCTAATATTTACTGTTAACACACATCTCATAGTGATTCGGAACTGATAACTAGATGAATATGTGTCTGGAGAGGAGGGTAATTGGGTTTTATGGCGCACATTTGGCCATTCTGCGCCAGACGCAGGACAGACAATATCAAGTAATAGACATACAGGCACAAGGAAATTTTTACTGACACAGAAGATAGAAACATTCCCATGGAGAAATAAAACCTGCCTCGCCTACAACTTGCTGGTTGCTAGCGCAGTAGGCATACCCACTGAGCCACGACGGCCCCAATATGTCTCTGGAAACCTTTTTTGCAATGATTCGGCCTTACTAGCAATTAAAAAAACCATTTTCAAAAATCATTAAAAAAAATTCAATGTTTTAATGTATACTATTTATGCATTTGTTAGGAGTTTCCCTAAAAATTTCTTTCTCGTCATCTGACCGTGGTTCAAAATTACGTGGTGTTGTCCTCGAATCTTTCCCTTTGGGATTGATCCCGGACCGTCACCAATAGCCCGTTGTGTTGCTCCAGTGTGACGTTAATTGAAATACCCCCCCTAAAAATTTCTAAACAATCTGCACAGGTTCAAAATGCGCCCTGCAATTAAAAACTTTCCAACTATTTTCTTGTAAAAAGTGTCAATTTAAGAAATCTAATTCAATAAGTGCAACAAAATAAACGCATCAGTTACCATCAAGATGCTGGCCATATTTTTAGCAATGCAACATGGTCCGTACCGAGAGTAAACTTGTGGAAGTAAGTCATTACTATAAGCATTGCTCGATGTATTGTAGATAACCTTTTTAAAATTACCTATCAGCTAGATAAAATTTATTAAAGCATCAAGATTGCCTGATTACTTTGGAAGTTCTAGTTAATTAAAACTTCTTTTTGCCTTAATCAGTTTCTAAGGATTCGTACGCTAGATGATTATACCTTTGTTCGTTATGAATGTAATGCTTGACAGACTAACTAAAATTTGTTTTTATGTACATTTTTAGATATGAAAACGATTCTTGTAGATTTAATAATTGATAAATTTTAATAACATTATATAAAGAATTTTTTGCATTTCATTGTTGCTATACTGAATCTTTCATTGAAATTTTCAAATTGCTTAATTAATTTCCGAAATTCGAACTTTAGAATTAAAATATTATCACAGTTTTAATCAGAATGTATCGCATACATCAACAATATAGCTTTTCCGATTATTTCCTTTGACTAAATTCATGAAAATAAGCTACTTATACAATAATGAATCTATAATTCTATCATTGATAAGCAAAGCCTACTATTTTAACTTTGTGTGTGATAAGTCGAGTGTCTTATTTAACCTCCTGGTAGTTTTTTATCATCATGGGATTTCTAGGTTGCATTTGTTATTAGTTAATAATCGGATGGTATTTAGTGAAAACGGTTAATTTTGGTTTCATTTTAACTGTTCTGAAATCTTTAAAATATTTCTGGTAATACTTTTTTACAGTTATCTGGTAATACAGTCAATTACATTATATTGTTATTTTGTTTTTATAGTGTTTAAACTAAATAGATTTCTTTAATCTATAATTTATTGCAGACTGTATTTTGCACTGTATATGTATATGCCCGATTTTATGTCATGAACATTTATTCCAATTTATGCATAACCTACGTATAGTGAGCGCTTCATTCAATTAATTGTAAGGTAAAAACTGTTTGGCTCAAACAAACCATCAATTTTGAACGTGATGACAAGATATCCCATTCAGAGAATATTTAATGGAAATGTCTGCATAGCCATTTATATTTGTTGTTATACTTTACGTACCTAGCTAAATCATCGCAGAAAGTCAGGATATTCATCTCAATAGTAGTTTGTCAATAAACATATGAAGTACTGATTACTCCTGGAAACAAAGTAGCAGATGTATTTAATGTCATAAACAGAATACATATTGGGTCATTTACAAACAACTCTTTGGTTACACAGCTTCCACTAAACACTGAAGTTCCATTACTTTTGCTGAATTTTTAAATAACATCTGCAAAATAAACATTATAAAATGTTGAAGAATTTCCCGATTATGTTTCGAAACTAATAAATGTTCTTAAATATAAAAATGGAAGCATATTTCCACTTTAGTTATAGCAATACCGCTTTCGAACTTTTACTAATATTAAGTAACAAAAGGGCTTTTATGCCGTAATTTATTCATTGGAAAGGATGCAAATTTCTGAAAAAAGTTTAGTTTGAGCTCACTTTAAATTTATAACCTCGTGCACTTTAACGCTGAATTATTTCCTATCCTGGGTAACTTAAATAACCTTTTAGAAATAGCTTGTGTGTCAATGTTAGGGTTGGGAGCTAAAAAGTTTAAGTAAACATTGAATGAAACGAAAGCATTTAAAGATTTGGTTGCTTTAGATACATATGAAGGAATATTTAATTATAAAAAGGATTCAACTTGAATTAGAACAAATGGGATCTCGCAATAATTGTTATGCTTAATCTGCATAGAAATAATTATAAAAACATTTGGTTTGAGATGTATTAATCTGTATTATTCTAGACAACTCTGTGCTTTGTTTATGGAGTACATTCTGAACACTGTTTAAAGGGTGGTCGAAAACAAAAGTATTAAACCTTATTCACATAGGGATGTATATCCACAAGAGACTCGTAAGGGTACATTTGGGAATAGAGTGTGGGGGGACTCGCTTGGTCATCATGATCACCTGCCACTGTAGATACTTGTCATAGTGTACGAGAAACACTGTTTTCGAAGCTGACCCCATCGCAAGGTTCGCAGTCGCGGCTGCAAATACCCACGAAAAGGCAGCAATTTTTGAACATGCACGGCAATCGATGAGTTTATGCTGTCAGGCATACATTGCTGCTGGTGGTCATAATTTTGTGCACCTAGTGTGAATTTCTAAGCGTGCAACTACTGCAAACTGTAAAATAAGTTTGCTTGTTCGCATACTTGTCTTTCATTTGTGCACTTTAGTGTACCCTCTTTTAGGTAGCTTTTGCAGACATGCATTCCTAGGCGAATGCAGTTGAATTTGGTGTTCCTAACTTCATTTAAAGTGTGCACAGGAAGTTTTGAAACACCGAGCACAATTAGAGTTGTTTAAATGTAAGAAAGGAAAGTGGCATTACTAGATGTATGCTTGTTCCTAGCATCAACGTCCTCAGAAAATCAGTTTTTAAATTTAAGAGACTGGGTGTACAATATGGAAGTGTCTAATGTAAAAAGGTTAGTAACAGTGGGGTCATTTTAATAACATAGATAAATTTTCCGTTCTTTTCGTTACAACATAGACACACATTAAGTTAAAGCTTTAATTATATTATCATATATGTTTATGTGAACAATATTTAAGATAAGATGCTGCTAATAATTGCACATTTATTTGCCGAATTGATTTCCCAAAAAAAATACTTAACAATCCGAATCAAATGAAAATGTTTAACATACATAAAATGTGCATAAAGTGACCTCGGACAATGGAGCGCAATCTCTTGAGGGCAAAAAATAAAATCTGCTGATCTAACTGATTATAGAGAATATATTATTCTTTGAACATTTTATAAAACCAAAATTATAGATTCATATCTCTAACAGTATAATAAGTTGTCGATATTCTCAGGATATTTTTCGTGAAAGAAAACACCTAAAGCACACACCTTAGTTCATTTATCCGGTGAAAATAATTGATGTAATTTTCATGATACTTATGCAAGATTCATTTGTTGTCCTAGATAGTTTCTCAACGAGTACAAGTTCTTTCCACCAAATATCCCTTGACATAATAAAGTCGTTTCACAAATCTCGCTTTTCATCAGCCGTACATTTGTGTGTATGACCAGTATTATATTCAATTGAAATCCTCTTCACCTATCGGCGGGAAAGACGTCTCTGTGAACAAGACATCAACTTTGTTCGAGTGACGTTTCTATGCGTGACAATGTCACCAAGATTAACTTGTAGTATTTAGCTCAAGGACGTATGACAATTCATCTGAAAAATAGTGAATAAGACACGTTTTTCTGAAAGCATATTAATAAAGTATATATGGTGTATTGTGTAATACATAGTTTCCCAAACTTTTTGGCTCAACGCCCAGTTTCTAAAGAAAAAGTACACTTTTCGGTGCCTCTTACACTGAAAACTGTCTCAACTAATAATAAATTGCAAGTATAGTTTTACTTAAAATTTTTGAATTACAAAAAGCTAGTTTAGAAACAAAGCAACTTGGAGCTGAAGTTATAA
The DNA here is from genome assembly GCA_933210815.1 of Meta bourneti. Taxonomy (NCBI): domain Eukaryota; kingdom Metazoa; phylum Arthropoda; class Arachnida; order Araneae; family Tetragnathidae; genus Meta; species Meta bourneti. The sequence goes on along the minus strand of OW119922.1, from coordinate 39,436,435 downwards.
AACTATTTGTTAAAATGAAATTTTAAACATATCTAAACACAATAGACTATACAGTTACCTTGAATAATTAGATTCCTGCCGCTGGACTTGTAAGAACATGCGTAAGTCTGCTTAAATTTGTGCAAATATCTACATGCTAACACTCGCATGTTACGACCTGTCATCTTGTATTAGACCAATCGGTTATAACTTGCATTTTACAACGTACAATTCTTGCGACAATGTACACCGTAGTGAGTGTATTTGTATGGTCAAGTAAATAGGTGTTTGTTTACCACATTTTGTAAGATAATTTTTTAATATCTGCTTATTGCCCACTCTTGCTTCTCAACCCCCCTATTTCTCATGGGACCAGCATTGCTTCCCAAGGTTCATGCAGCTCCTACAGGGGGCGGTAGCGCACACATTGGGAAACTATCGTATAGTAATACCAGCCATTCCCCAAATAGTACTAAGTACCTATACTGAATAATTATCCCTCCTGATGATTGTCTCCACGAGGTATCAAGTCATTAGCAAAACTGTCCAAATCTTCATCTAGTCGTCATAAGAAATTGGCAATATTTTGATGAATATATATCTCGTATTGAGCAATACTGGTCATGATGGACGAAATATTCCGTCGAAATCATTTGGAGGGTTAATGAAAGAAAAAGGTAGTTGACTTGGGTCAATACCTGGTTAGGCTCACTTCAGGAAAAGTTACACGTACTCGCTATTTTGGTATTCTAAAATTAAGATTCGATATTTCAGTTATTCTCATTTTCCACTTAAAAATTGAACAATATGAATGTCATCGGTTTATAAAATCGAGAAATGAATCTTTTTAGAGAACTATTAATTTATATATAACCAAACTTTAATTATCTTGTAAATCAAGCTAGGATGCTATGGAAATTACACTAAAATTTAACATCGTGAATCAAAAAATATTCCATCTTAAAATGCTTATAATACCAATTTTTTAGATCATTCGAGGTATCAATGAGTTTAATTTTTTTTGTTGAAACTGCTATGCTTAATGGTTGCTTGTGTTTTATGGCGCAAAGGTCATATTTCGCAAGGTTAACAGAAGACAGACAAGGCCAAGCAATCTGTATACACACGGAAAGTTTTTTTGACATAAAGGGGAGAAATACACTCATATCTCTCAGGAATCTAAACTGCTCCACCTGCTACTCGCAAGTTGGGGGTGCAGTGAGCAAATTCACTGAGTCATGGTAATGGTAATTAATTAAAGTCGAACTAGAGCAACACAAGGGGCTGTTGTCGACGATCCTGGACCAATCCCGAAGGGAAAGATCCGAAGGGTTTAATGGGAAATGTTTCATTGAAATTGTAGAACTAGGTTTAGGTTTCTCTTTGTTGATAAGAAAATTTTCTAATTCTGATTGAAATTATGTAACTAATTCAATTAACCGATTTGTTATACTTTCTAACATACAACAGATATTAAATATACTGAACAAGAATTTAACGTTGAGACATTAAATTTATAAACTTCAAACTCGCGCATTGAACTTGTAATGTGAAAGAATAAACATACGAAATGGATCTTTTTTTAGATTTGTTTTAATGGCGCATGAGCTAAACACAAGTAAAACATGCGAAATAGTACAGTAATGGAAAGTTTTGCTTTAGTTAATAACTAGCAGAATTACCCGGCGATGCTCGGATTGAATTGGTTAAATGTTGTTTCTATTTCATAGAAAAATGCAAGCATCATTTATGTGTACGGAAAATATTTTTAACATCGTTTTAACTTTTTCATAGCTTCTACAATTTACTTCGGACACAAATATGTATACATAATATATCCATCCATATAATCCATTTCATATTCGTGACACTCTTGCTGTAAAACAAACTACAAAAGATTTTTCTGAGATGACTTCTTCAGAAGTCGATTTTGAGTTTTGGAGTGATTACGAATGCCAATTAAGTTCATTTTCAGTAAAAATGAGGAACTTCCAGGGAAAAATCTTGCACTCAGTTTTCCAATCAATATTTATTTGTGGTACCCTTGCACCATGGATTCAATGTTTTCGAATTACGTTATCGTTGTAAGAGGATGGCAAATTAAAATGTTACGGCATTCGTGGTTAATTTATTTTGAAGAACACGTTTTTTCCTTGAAAACTCTATTCAGTCGCACGTGGAATAACGGAGCTTGTTTTTAAAACAAATGTCATCATTGTAGACAAAGCAAACTCAATCGATTACACTTTTTACAAAATCACTGCTTTCAATGAATGTTTCACAGGTACCTAAGTTGTATACGAACAGTTTCAACTTCAAGTAAGCAACCTAGACCTTCTGCCACTTAAGACAAAAAATTTATATTTTTCAACATTCCTAATTTACATGCTTTCTTATTATGATATTATTCCAAGATCATCAAAGTATTATTTAAAATTCGCTTAACTCCAACAGAAAAATTTAGTTTTAAATCGGATCCTTAAGGTACTTTTTTCAATAGAGAGACTCAGTTTCTATAGGGAAACCACGTACCTATTTAGAATGATAGATGTAGTTACTTGACTATGGAGTGCAGTTTTCAATAATACCCATAAAACATGAAAAACAAATGTAAATTAAATTAATTTTAATCGTCTGGTAATGAAAATATGTCAAAATTTAGAAATATCTTTGAACTACAACGTATGCCTACCCGTTTTGATTTAACGTAACATATCTTATTTTAGAAGAACTTTATTTTACCAGTCATTTTTAAAAAAGAACTTATACACATTACTTAAAAAGGTTTCCATTTACTTTTATGAAACAGAGTTCTACAAACTATAACGTATTTAACCAAAGACTTAAGGAAAGTTCGTCGAAATATACGTATACCACCAAGAAATTACCCATGTCTAGTGGTATTTGGCAGAAAGTAAAAATATTTTATTACAATTTAACTCTTAAATAATATATCTGTAATATGGAAAGTAATGGAACACATAAATACAAACAGGAACGAAATTCTACTCATTGAAAAATGTAGAATTCTGAAAAACGAGATCTGAGCAAGCGTGTCGAATTTCGACGTCATGAGAATATTCTGAAATAGAGAAATTCGAAAAGGACTCTTGAAAAATATTGATAGGTAATAATGAATTATTTATAAAACGAGCAAAAATTTACAAAACTTAGAAATGCTCAAATATGACCGCAACATTTCGTCTTAACTCAAATACATAAACACGGAATTCTAAATCTAATTTATAAAATAAAACATTCATCCTGGTGTTGCCAGATACCGAATTGCAAAATTACGCTTTTATGATCAATGAGTTTTTTGTTTTGGCTTTTCGGTGTTCCATTACAAACTGCAAGTTGTGTAAAATTAAGTATTTTAAATATCCATTTTCATCATTCAAATATTCCTAAATTATTTATATTGTGGAAAGAAATAAAAAAATAAGTTCAAACATAATTAGCATTTTTAAATGGTTTAAATATAACGTTTCGGAAAAAATTGTTTTTCGAGTAATACTGGTAAAATAATTTTATTAGAAAATTTTATTTTCGATCAATACTGGTAAAACAAATTGAGTTGCGTATAGCAATCGTTTTATGCTCAATGTTTTTCCTATGGCAATCTCGAATTGATTTAGCCCCTTCTGCCCACCTAGGTTAAAGAGAACGGGATTAATATGTAACTTGCGTTACTCGCAGGGTTCCAAAGTATAAGTGTACCAAATTTGGTGTGGATTCGTCAAACTATGTAGATTTGTATAGAGAACATACAGATAGACGCCAACTCTGCTTTATATGTATAGATAAAACCGATTGAACACACTCACGCTTTAGCTTTTCCTGATAAAAATTACACCCATCATAAAATTAGACTCAAACTGCTTTTTGGCATTAATATTTTCATATTTTAATTAAATTTAATTATTTATCGCAAATAGAACAGCAATAGCAAAGAATCTTTAATAACATCTTCATTCATTTTGAAACTTTCCAAAAATTCATTTTCGAAATTGCTATTTTGAACTTATTTTACTTTTTGTGTGATTATATTTCTACATTCAGAAATACTTAATCTTTTATTCATTTTCATTCAACGACAAACGCGATATTAATATTTGTTGACACTTTGCGCTTTGAACATCGAAACAAACAGTTCAGAAAAAATTGAAGGATAATTTTTGCCGCAATACTATCTTGATTATTCGTGACCCTCACTAAACATGCTTTGTTTAATTTAAAAAAAATCGTTTTTCCTTATTCATTGCTTTAAATTTCAATTGTTGATTCATCATATTTTACTTCTAAAATATTGACTTTCAAAATTGGATTAGAGAAGCCTTCGAGTAATTGACGCAGCAGGAAATATGTAATGCAAGCAGAAATGTTTTGTTTCGTCTTTTAAAAAAGTTTACAGATAATTCTCAAATAAAATATTTACCTGAAAAATTAAATTCCAAACTTAAAAATGCAACTAACAAACGTATCAAGGAAGCCAAAATATTATTCTTTTTTAACTTCCTCTTACTTATAAATGACAACTTCATACTAAAGAATAAAATACAGTAGTTTCAGAAAACACGTAAAAATATTTCATTTTTAAGTAATAAATTATGAAATTATTAAATAATACACTATAAAATTATGAAAATAAAAATAATGAACTATAAAATTAAGAAGGAAGAAAAAAATAAACTCTAAAATTATAAAAGTGCATAAAATAAACTATGAAATTAAGTAATTATAAATTTACAAAATAATATTTTTGTATTAATCATGTTTTTCAATGTAAAGTAGAATACCGCTATATAAAGTGCTTTATTTTTTAAATAACAAAATACTTCAAATGCGCTTTCGTCTTTCAATATTAGATCTACTCTATAAATGTTAATGAAAAAAATGTTTATGGAAAGGACAATTATTTTTCCTCCTTTTTTTTCTTGTTTTAATTTTTTGATTTTAGAAATGATTCTAAATTAAATATTGTCTTCCCTCGTCAAACATCGCTTCCTGTACAATCAACGATGCATACTTTTCGTGATCGGTTGCAGTAATGATGTGTCTTTACAGTTTGCATTTTTACGTTGGATGGAAAGAAGCGCAATATTTTTATACCCTGGTCCACGTGTTTTTAGAATCGGACATATGCAATGATAGAAAGGACATCTAAAAGCCATATCACTGACTGAATTTAATGCACTTAAAGATAAAGTTTAGTAGTATGGATCTTATTTTTGGTTGCCAGCAAAAGGATGAACATCCTCTGCTCAGCGAATCATAATCCATTTGCGTTGTCATATTTGTGAGAAACTTTTTTTTATGCGTTTTGGGCTGTGACAAAAAAGCAGTTATCGTGAATGGAAGAGGAAATGAAGGTTGCTGTGTCCAGTTTGATTCCAAGACGAGAAGCTGTGCAGTAAACAACAGGCTCATCCGCTAATTACGATTTATTTATGTGATATGATTTTTCAAAATATGTGCAGATTTAATACTTTTACATAAAATGCTTGTTTTATTTAATTTTAACTTAACCAGCCTAACTGTGCCAACTGCATGCTGCAATTGTTAGATAGGCATATATTCTGACTTTGAGCGCAGTGGGAAAATCCTGGTACAATAAGGATGCCGTTAACCGAAAATGTTTCGGAAATATTGGCTTAAACTATACATTTCACTCATGCTAAAGAACGCGGAACATTTCTCTCTTCGTCCTTCAAGTATGGATGTACAATAAAATATTTAGTAATGATAATTTATGATATTCTGTGAAGCCAGACAATCATTAGGATCAAACCGATAAACCATTAAAGTTAACACATTATCTTCACTCATTAATATTAATTTTCAGTCATCCAAAATGCAAACCAATCTTAATATTGCAAGTATTTAGTTTAAAGAACTACTATCTACGTGTATCTTTCTCTGACGTAGCCTCTAAAAAGGCCTCATTTATATTTGTTGTATGTCAACGACTAGATCGAGTATCTGGCGATTCTGCTCGCGAATCACATTTTTTGATGTAAGACACACACACTTTTTCATTGGATTTAAAGTAGTAAAACAAATGCGATAAGTAGTCTTAAATAAGTACTTTAAAAATAAATTAAGTTGTGCTGTCAAGTACGATCATGCACTTGAAGTCAACTTTTTAATAAGGAATTATCACTTGTCAGATGAAGCGTTCGGTTGTTTGGTTGTTTTTGGTTTTTATGGCTCTCGGGCCATAAGTGGCCATGCTGAGCCAAACACAATACAGACAACTTCAAGTAATAGACATACACGTACAAGGAAAGTTTTACTGATGCAAAAAGAAAGAAATACACCCAGGGAGAAACCGAACCTGACAGGTATCGAACCTGCGCTGCCTACAACTCGCAGGTCGTAATGGTTCGGTAATTAGATTGAAGATCCAAAATAGTATATTTTGAAAAGTAGAATCACTCAAAATTTATTTTTGCATCGCTTGCAGCAGAGGTGCCATTTAATATAGAAAAAATTACAAATTCATTTGCCTATAATTTGCACACGGGTGCGTCTTCATATCAAAATGCACATAACCTTCCTGATTTCCAATGACAACACATCAAATGTGATGCCAAACTTTGAATCTGTAAGACACGTTAACCTCGAATAACAAGCTTCAAATCATTTGGTCCAACCGTTTCTGGATTATGAGAATGTTGGATTTGATTTACCTAATGTTAAATTAGTTTTCTATACTTCCATTCATATGTTCAGAAATAAGTTTATAAATAAGTGTAATTTTTTCGAGATTAGCTTCGAAGTTAAATTATCATATCATATCGATTTGAAATTTGCCGTCAGATGTAGGTGTCATTCAAAATCATGAAGTACAATTTAATATGAAGGCGACCCCTTAAGCAAATTTTATACACATGATTTTTATAGAGGATGTTATTTCTTATCGAATGGTATTTTTGAATATCCTCTATTATGATCGATTCAAAAATAAAAAGGGATGATGCGATTTTTTCCGCACTCTATACTGTAAACAGAATTTGTAATTTTCGGTCGACGGAATTGTACAAATAGTATCCTCCTTCGAACATGGAGTGTAAAATGTAGAATCACACCCATATCTCCTTCCTTTATAATTTTTATTCGCCATGCTCCACTGAAGCAGAAGCGTTTCACATCAAGGTGAACTAATCTGTTTAATATTCTGTCGATACATGCTCGTTAAATGTTGGAAGATTATCTTCATTAACTTCTGTGTCATTTCCCTGGCCTTCAATCGATATTACGCCGATTATTATCGAAGTATATAGATTAATTTGGTCATTGTCAGTTTTACTTTGTATCGAAGTTTTCCAATACTTTCAATCTTAAAGAATAAAAACACGTATATGATGTATCGATATTCGAATTAGTGAAATGATTCGATCGGCCGATTAGTGTCGGCGTTATGTTAATCGTGACATCGAGCTGACGTCACTTTATTTTATAAATATAATTCTGTTCTCTGTCTTATCTACCATTACTGTTGGAACAATTATATTTTCATATGGAATGAGTATATTTTACATTATTCTTTTGGGCTTCCCCGATTCTTATTAGTAGATTAAGAGGTAATACATTCATTTTTTTTTCTCTAAATGTTCAGATGTATACTTTTGTGATTTTTGTAGAGACCTTAATAAATGTTTCTCTCTCTCTCTCTCTCTCTCTCTCTCTCTCTCTCTCTATCATAGTACATATTATCAAAAGAAAATCTAAAAGACTAAGTAATGATGGTAGCTACACACTGATATATCTTGGTAGGAAAAGAGGCAATGTTCAATTACGCTGATTTTGTGTGAGGTTTACAAATAATTTCAATGTTCTTAAGGAAAAAAGGGAAAATGTACTCTTGTCAATACATTATTAATTACTTAAAAAATTGGAATATATTTTTTGCACGTTGCATCAAAAATTAAAAAATAAAAATTACTAAATAAGATCGTACCAAAAACTTCCAAAATGAATATTGGCCCTTTATCTGCCAAGGTACAGATATAATTACAATAACAATTTTCAAATTTTATTCAAATACTTTTCAAACATGTTTCCAAAAATAGGTTCCTATAAGAAAGAAGAATCGTATTTTCCTACTCAAAAAGCTTTTGGATTATTTACTAAAAATGGACAAAATCCTAATTTGAAATGCGGTCAAAGGTAATTAGGGTGTTGTTAATTTTTTCCAGTGACACTTATATCAAGAAATTGAAATAATATTTTAAATAACCGTGACCTGCAAACGCACGGCTCTACTAAACGGTAAAAATAAAAATGGATAATCTTCGTCTTATGGCGTAGGATAAAAAAAGTTATGAAAATCATTGCATAACTTTAAGAAATACGTGTCTCATTTTAATTTCATTTTACTATGGGTTAGTTACTAATTAGCTGAAATGTATGTATAGTTTCTAACAAAAGGAAATTATTAGTTCTTACACCTCAGTCAGTATTGACAGTAGTTATTAGACACTGCATATTCAATTTTTATACACATTTGATGAGTAATCAGAAGCAATGTCTGACGATTCTTTTGAATTTCATGCGTGAATTTAGAAAATAATTAAATTTAAAAAATGGAAGTTTTATTACTCTCTTGTATCTGGTACTCTAACATTTCTCAAAATTTTTCATAAAGATGATTGTGAGAAAAATAATCATGTATGTGTATTTAAAGACAAAAAGAAGATGAGGCGAAATTAAATTAAAAACGAGTAATTTTCATTCTAGAAATAAGGTCTTTTCATTTATTCTCGAATAAATATACAGAATTTTCTCTCCACATATCTCTAAAAACGAATTATTGCTGATTTAAAACAATATTAATCCGAATGTTCCAATACTCGTAAAATTTGAATACCATTGTCCCTGAATTAATTTTTAAGCCATGAAATTGTTTTTGAAATCGAAGATAATGAAATGCAAGTAGTGCGGTACACAAAATTATTTTACTTTTTCATCAAACCGTAATTGTTTTCTTCTAAAATTTCACGCTTCGAACAATGCTATGATGTAAATCTAGTTCGCATCTAATTAAATAATGTTTAATTTATTCATCAATTTTTAATTCCTAAGCATGTGTTGTGTATTTGCAAGACAGTTTAAAGAGACAACAATGGAATTCATTTTAAGCATTATGAACAAAATCAAAACCATCGATATGAAATAGATTAACATCCTACTCAACATGAAGCAAGATCTTTTTTATAATTTGCTATGTAATAAAAATAATGAAAATAAAGCAAAACTGTAAAAGAAAGAGAAGCATCAATGCTATTTAATGCAGGGTTTATTTCATCTTATACCTTATTCTCAAGTTAATATTCATATTTCGTTATCATAAAAGTATCGTACTTGAGTTTATTTCTTTGTCTAAGGGGCACAGGTTTTTTAACGATTTGGTAAGATCAATTCCAAAACAATAATAGTTAAGGTATCCATGGTAATTATTGCTCGTCTGGATGGGTACTATCACCCCTCTTATTTTGTAAGAACAATTTAGACTCGCCTATATATATATATATATATATATATATATATATATATATATATATATATATATATATATATATATATATATATATATATATATATATATATATATATATATATATATATATATATATATATATATATATATATATATATATATATATATATATCAAGCTAGGCAAATTTTTACTTGGTAATAGTCCACATTTTAAACTTTTAAACAACAGTAATTAATTTTAGTTAATTTTTATTGCTAATTCTCACAAAACGCATTGGCTGAAATTGTATGATAATCTGTACGTTGCCACTAAACTTCTGAAATGGATTACTTATTAATGAATAAAAACATGTTACATAAAGCAGATAGTTTTGTGTGAGACTTGGCAACTATCACGTTTAAAACAGAAATAGTAAATAATACAGTAGTAGGGGAAAAATTGCACCATCTTTCATAAATAGCACATTCCACTATCCAGCCATTTTATGTCAAAAATTTGTACAGCTGATGATGATTAATGGCGGTGAGCGATGTAGATAATATTCTAGTATAGTATTGTGGTATTAAATGACGCATAAAACAACCAAGTAAAATTAAAATATTTAATACGCCACTTTATGCATCGCTACTGAATATACATTGATGATTGCAGTTATAAGTTAATGAGAAGCTGCTCCAAACACTACTGTAAGAATTTGAAAAGTTGATAAATGAGCTAACTGGATGATTTTTTTAATCACAAAACAAAGAAATACGTCTCCAGTATTTTATTAAACTCTCACTCCTTTGATAAAGGCTGTCCACGTGTCTGTCATAGGCTTAATCAAATTCTGATAGCGTGTTTCATGATTAATTGCTCTTGCAACTGCCTTTTGACACGGGACCTTCTTATTAGAAACTTTTCTCCCTGGTTGAGACCAGCAATTTTGATTTTGGTAAACCAACTTGGTTGTTTGGATTTTTATGGAGCAAGGACTTTACCAATGCTGCGCTGGACATAAAACAGATAATATCAAGTGATGGACACACGCACACAAGGAAAGTTTTACTGACACAGAAGAGAGAAGTACATCCAATGAGGAATTGTACCTGACAGGAATCAAACTTGCGCCGCCTTCAACTCGTAGATTGTTAATGCAGTGAACATATCCGCTGAGCCAAGAAGGCTCCTGGTTAGGGCAGGAAAATTCAGTTTTATTACCATCTCTGAAATATCTTTTGCACTTGAAATGTAAAAACAAGAAGGAAATTCTGCGAAAACTCTACTTTAACATTTAATACAGCTTCAGGGAGGATGTACATGTTTAAAGGCTTGCTATGTCGACTAAATGAAAGATACTCTATCACGTTGAAAAATGTCTCTCATATGCTTCGCCAAACTTGCCTCCGATGGAACACTTCAGAGGGCAGCGAAGGATCTTAAGGTATTTCTCAGCATTCAAAATACTATCCATAAGGTTTACCTTATATACTATCCTTAAGGCCTATCTACACATACACGAAAAATGTAATTTCAAAGCAATTTACTGGGTGGAATGTTCAGAATTTTTTCAGACATATTTTCCGAAATTCGACGATGAACAAATATCGGAGTTGTAGAGATTAAATTTTAGTTTATGGTCAAAAACAACCTTTTGCAGTTGTCTATGGTCCTTTTTTGGCTCTGTTGGATACTTGAGGTGAGGTGACTTCACCTTTGTAAACGACAAATTTTTCGTATACTGCCGCACACAGACGTAAACTATTAAATGGATAGAAAATAGTGTTAATTATTAACGTGTTAATAAACTTTACTAGCCAGTTTTAGATCACGAGATTTCGTAACATTGTTTATGTTAAAATCCCCTTAAAAATTGATCGGAATGTATAATTGGTGTCTTCTTGACCCTGCCTTTCGTTTTAGTACAGTACTCTCAGTTTTTCTCCATTCCACCAACTGTCGTGTTATTTAAAAGTGATCAAATACAACTCTAAAGGGATATCTTGAGTGGAATATCCTTCCTTTACCTCCCCTAAGTTAAATTACTTAAGAATTCACAAACCAACAAAACTTCAATGACTGTTAAAGGTTAAGGGGCAATAATTATCATATATTTAAAAAATTTGACACATTTTAAGGGTTGTGCAGTAATTGTTTCTACTACTTTGTATATTTTTCATTCTGTTTGTTTTATTGTTATAAATTTAGTTTTGTATTTATGTCTCAAAATAAATAGATACATCGTTTATGTTCTCTTATAATAAAATGCATGGGCTGTGTGATGTAGCTTTGATATGTTGTTTGGCAATGAGCACTTTTATAAAACAATAGTAATATATGTTAATTTATCTCTATTCGCATTTTTAATAATTTTGTTTGATTTATACTTGAAATAAATCCAATAATTTTAATTGAATTTGCTAAAAACTGTCTTTTCCCTCTTAATTCTGATCACTAATTATCAAAGAATGTACATGTGCTATGTAAGGCAGAGTGTTTAATGTGTGATTTGAAAATGGTCTCTTCAACACGAGAAAAGTTTGTATATTAGTAAATTTTTGTTGCTAATCATTTGCATGATATAATTTTAGTTTTAATATTGGAAACGTCTTTGATCTTCACTCATAATTTCACATTATTTGAAGGTCTTGGGGCAATAAAGTGATAAATACAAAGAAATATATTTCTGTAATGAAAAAAATTAAGAACGAAATAATGAAGAGGATCAAAATAATTTCTGATTATTTGAATGAATGCTTAATGCTTGAAAATTTAAGATAACATGACCACTTAAATAGAGGGAAACCATTATATTTTTGGAATTTTTAAAATCTTTTAAATTGCTCTCCTGAAAAAATTGAGGTTTTATCATTATGTTGCCTGATGCCCTTAATTTTCTGTTGACAACTTAAAAGCATGGGCTTTCGCTGAAAAAATCAGACAGGTTGCCACTGAAAATTGATCAAACTCAGATAAAAGAAGACACGATTTCCAATTTTTTTAAATACAAATAACAGTATTAAAAGCTGTCACCATAGATTGACCCAGGTTTACGTAAACCATGGCCCCTTTCCATTTTATCTTAATAAATTTAAGAATAGACCGTTGTGTTGCTCTAGTGGGACGTTAATTAAATACCTACCTGCATACCTAATAGATTTAACATTCAATTAAACCCTAATTGCCTTTAGGGGGAAATTGACTCAGCAATTCACTATATAACTAACTGTCCCCTCACTTCTATATGGTATTTATTTAATGAATACCAAATGATGTAAATTTGAATGCTTGGTGTTCAAATATTACAAGAAACAAGAAAGTTCAGCCAAATAATAACCTTAAATTATCATTTTTACAACATAGATATCTGTGAAATCATGTGCAAATTGTCTTCCTCATAATATACCTGAGCATTTTTACACATTGTTCTTAAGCCTTCACTCCTAGGAAAATTACCACACCCAAAATACAGTTTCATTGATCTCAAACTTTCAAACTCGAACAATTTTTATCTTTCTCCTTGAATTGGATAATTAAAATATGGTCACTTTTCTTTTAAAAATAAACAATAATCGTTAATGATTATTGTATAGCCCATAGGACCATATAGAATATAGAAATCCTCAGAGGGACATTTGTTTTGATTAGTTCCCTCTAGGATATGTCGAAGTCCGCTGCGGCGTCAACACGTCAATTGAAAATTGATCGCCAAATAACAAATCGATATGTTTTCGCCTAGAATTTCTACATCAATACGAGTACGACTAATCCAGAACACCGAGTAACTACTGACCAAACTGTCGTATTTGATGAAGCACAAGACATAGCCAAGTCATCAATTTCAGCATCTGTCTCCTATCAATCCCAAGTGACGCGCACGAGCTACGCTCAAGACAAACAAAACACGAACAGAATAATCAGGATTTCTAGCGTAAGGATGCGAAGTGAACTTTGGCATGGTAGATCCGGGTGAGGGGAATTCCTCCGACTATTATCGCATTATGCATATGAGAAGGAGACTGTCAAAGTATGCGCCAAGGGCCTTTTTTTGAAAGAAACTGAGCGAAAGTGTTCGGTCGTTCGTTTACCCTGGCTGACAGAGCGCACAGGATACAGCGATGCGGTAGTCTGGAGTTTGGGTTTTCTTTCCGCTTTTGGAGCAATTAGTTTCTGGAGTCTTCGGCTAAAGAATAGTCACTATGGCATTCAGGTATGGGTAAAGATGCATTACAGCGGACGTCTTGTCACCAATTGAAAATTCGTCGCTGTTTCTAGTTATTCAAGCCGAAGTCGCGTGTTAATTTTTTGCAATGTTGTATGTATTTATTGCTTAATTGGTTGATTTATTTGGTTTCATGGCCATATTTGACCAAGCTGTCCCAAACAACGTCAAGTAAATGGACAAGCACTCAAAGAAAGTTTTTACTGACATAGAAATACACTAAAGGAGAAATCATACCAAATCATTCAATGGACGGATGCGTTTAATATTATCTATTACAACTGATGTCCTTAATGGTTGGATGGGTTTTTGAGCGCAAGGGCCATATTTGGTCCAGTTACGCCTTACACAAAACCGACAATGCCATGTAATGGACATACACAAGGGAAATTTTGGCACAGAAGAGACATGCATCATGGTAAGTTACAGGAATTGAAACTGCACCGTCTGCAACTCATAGGTTGTTAGCGCACTAGGCAAAACCCACTGAGCCACATTTATATTTTGGAATGTGAGCCATGAGTACTTAAAATGATAAATGCCAGTCATGGTTTTTTGAATATGATAAAAACAAAATATTGTTTCGACTCAAAATAAAATAATATAAAACATGGGAAAAGAATTATTCAAATGATATCAATGTAAGCAAACAGCGTAAAAAGGGTTGTCACACCGAAAGCTAAAAACGGGAGACAGGTTCCCAGAATTATAGCCAAATCATCCAGAATTGCGGCCATACACAACTTTTTAAATAGTCAGGCCCCCACAACTGCATTTCACACAGCGGTACTAGATTAAATGACGGACCCCAGTACTAAGTTGAGATGACCGGCACTTTATGAAGTTTCAATTAAAATCCCAAGTACTCATCGTTGACTTGCCCTCGGTACCCGATTACGTTTTCCCGTGGGCCTTTCTGCTATTTCTGAAATTTTGCCGGGAGATTTTTAGACATCGTCAAGTTTGGGAGTTTCAGATTCTTCATCGAATAGACCTTGAAAGGAATGTTAAATATAACAACTAATCTACATATTTACAAAAATATTCTACTGTAGATAAGTTTCATATAATTTTAAATAAAAAACGAGAAAAACAATATAGTATACGCTGTCTCTAATAAGTACATTTTTCTCATCCCTCGCTATATAGTTTCTTTTTGTCCTCTTAAAACCGCAATACATATCACGAGGTTACTGTATTCTGTCACTGATTTATCTTACGCTACCTTACGTTTTCTGTCTTTCACAGTGCGTGCAATTTGCTATTTTGTCCTTGCAGAGGAAAATTGTTTCGTGATTGACGTTTTGTTCCTTTCGCTTTCGTGTTTATTCTTCGACTAAACTCTAAATTTCTTCCATTCATCTTCCTTATAGCTCTTACCTATTTATCTTACTTCCCCTCATTTCAAAAATACCGATTGTAATTTGACTGATTGATTTTGTTTACCGACTTCCGTTAATTTGCAGCTCCTGTTCTTTTAGATCAGTATCGCGCTTCCTGATTTGTCAAAGCACGAAAATGCTGATCTAAATATCATGAGAATCATTACTTTTAACTACTTTTTCCTCTTGTCACAGAAGACAGTCAACGAATTGAAATGTCCCATCAGTAACTGAAACCGTCACGTTTTTACTGCCCGACTCTTAAGACTCGAAATTCGCTTATTATAGCATGTTTCTCCCTTTTATAAGAGTTATTTTATGCTTACGCCATTGCATACTCTAACAGGAAAGAGTTTCAATGCAATACGTCTAAAAGTAACGGTATAGAACTTCGACTTAATATGAGAAATACTTTTTCCGAATGAGAAATAGAATCAAATAGCTTGAAAATGTGGTTAACCCTCTTTCTAGTTTCGACGAGATATCTCGTTGATCAAAATCTGACCAATTTCGTTAGTTACGAGATATCTCGTCATCGAGAAATTGCCGAATTTTTTATGATGATTATAATTTTGGTGATTTTTTTTATTTGAGATCAGGTTAGTGTTCACCTAAGACAAGGTCAGTTTTCTGGTCAGTTTTGCTAATGACGAGATACCTAGACGAGACAACCACAAGGAGGGTTAAGCCACACAAAAAAAAAGAGTTCACTTGTAATCACCCATTTTTCTTTAACTTAGTTTCATTTCTTCAGCATCTTATCAAATTATTGACACACTAGTTCGTGATTGACATTTCTATTTATCTGCCAAGTAAGTCTTAGTTAAGCTACTGTTGTACACCATTTAAATGGAGGGCGACTTTTTCCTCCACCTGTTCTTGTAGTGTTCAAAACTTTTTTGATTAGAGAGGCGTAGGTTGGTGTATGACATACTGGTTTCGGGAAAGACTTAACCAAGACAAGACTTAACCTTTGTCACAGTAAACTAACATAAAGCTCCACCTAATTCAGATCTGATCTCAACAAATTAAGATGAGTGTCCTGATTTTTAAGGTATATGTACATATCTGGTGTATATTCTACTTTTATTGCGAAGCATCTAAATGAACTAATTTGTAATTTACAAATATTTTTAAAGCAACATTTAATATTAATAATTATTAAATTAAAATAAGATATTTTTATTTACATACGAAATTTTTTCAATGTATTCCACAGAGTACAACACTGGGTCTAGTACCTTGTTAGAGTAAACTGTAAACTCAGAATTATAAAATAAAAACGAAACGAAACATGATTATTTATAGAAATTTTACAGAAATTTACAAAAGGCAGGAAAAGCATGCTTTGACCGAACTAAGTCCAAAGGAACTGGGGCTAATGAATGGAAAATATCTGTACTTATTTAACTCTGCTCAATAAGGTTCAAGCAGTCTGAAATCAGACGGTTTGTGTCCTCTTTACCGTTTCCACACCTGCATTGATCCCTTGAGGACGATCCAATCTATGGATATGTATAAATACTTCCCATGCCCAGCGAAGGATTGCATTGAAAATCCGTTGCAAAATAACGGTTTTCAACCTCAATTGCATGGTGGGGAATTTCATGAAGTATTTTTCATTAACCATCCTGATGGTTATCACGACGAGGTATCTCGGCATTAGCAAAATTGGTCAGATCTTGATAGATGAGATATCTCGTCGAAACCACTTGGAGGGTTGAAGAACTTCCCTGTTTCTTAATGTGCTCATATTTTCTGAAAAGTATACACCTATAATTTGACAGCGTTTCAACTACTTTGGCAACCCTTCAAACGATAGGAAGGTTAGGAAAATCACAAATCGATTGTCTCGCTGATGACGCATATGCATATTAAAAGCGTCATACGTCACAATCATATCCCGTTTGCTACAGTTTATTGCACTTTCATACGTTTGCAAACGGTTAATGAAGAGGATCTTTAATATCCTTCCGATTTCGTGAAGTTACAAAATGGAATCGACATTTCCCGTCACATTGATGTGAAGATAATAAATATATCGTGACTAGAAAAGTTGTACTAAAAGGTATATTAAGATTTTTATTTTTCAGAGGCATTGATGACAGATACGTTTACACTTCTATTGGAAAGACCATAGGACCATCTAGAACGACCGCTTTATGAATTAAAAACTCAGAGTAAAGGTAAGAAAATTCGTCTATTTCTTATTGGAGTAATATGAATTATCTGGTCTTGTTCAGAGTATTTTCACATTCAGTTTTAAATCAAATCCTGTAGCAATTCTTAAACCATCTGTTTTATCACAGGCCCATGGATTCAACGTTCTTCGTCTCATTCAATGAAGTTATCAAAAAAGAATACGGATCTACATAAATCGAAAAGCGCAACTATAGATAAAAAAATATTTTGAATAAGCTGACAATGGTACTTATTTGCACAGGAAAGAATTCTTACAAATATATTTGATGAAAATTATAATAATCTATGTATTCTACAAACCTTTCAATCGAATATGTCATAAGCTTAGAGCAGAAACAGATTTTCTGACATTTTTTCGGAGACACTAAATGCTTGTTTTGAAGATAAGAAATACATGGTCATATTGCAATATATTTTTAAGATATATATCTTTATCAAAATGCTTATAATTTTTATTTTTTGACAAAAAAACTAATAATTAGTCTTTAAATAGCTGTATAGTAAAAGCCGTTTTGAGTCCGTTGAGTTTCTGCTCTAAGCCAATTATATAAGAATCAATATATGATGAGCGTTAACTATCAAGTTTATCATTTAAAAATATATGGCATTAGAATACCGTTGGTTAACTAGTACAATAAAATTTTAAGAAAAATATTTAACTTTAATTTAAGAAACAAGGAAAAATAAATTAAGTTTCGTAATGTCCTGTTATATATAACTATCGCAAGAACTGGCGTATTGTTTTAGAGTTCTTTATTGTTAAGTAGCATTGTATAGTTTACATATACAAACACTTATATATAGTCCCAAGACATTTAACTTTCATTCATAAACCTGGTCTCGCAACTCACCCAAGGGGTAGTTCAAAAGGGGACCAAAAACCAAGCATTATAAAATATAACACCGGTAAGGATTATATAAAGTAAAACAAATCGTCAAATAATGGACGTAAAACAGTGCATATTTTCACAAGAGAAAACAATACAAAAGGAGACCAATCACTTTTCACAATGACTCTCTTCACATTAAATATCATTCTTTACACTGAAATATATGCAACCAAATTCCTCCTGTAAGGAAATAGAAATGTTATAATGGTATAGATAAAATTCTGAAATATTTTTTTTAATTGTGCAATTTCGTCTGCGATGTGAGATGGGAGGCTATTACACATCTTTATGCATTTCAATCAATTACGGTTTTGATTGAGACCTATTTATGGTTATTAAACTTTTACCTTATTCATTTTCGATCCTTTTGACTTGCCTGAAGACCTTTCTTCATAATGGTATCTATATAAGTGTTTACCCTGGCAAATTTGGCTGCCCAGGTAAGTAGACTTAAAACGTAAAAGGAGTTTTAAATATGAAATACGATAGCAATCTCACTATAAATTCTCATAAATTCTCATTATAAATTCCAGAAAACTTAATTTCCATATCCATTCGTGCGCATAACTGGATTGCGTTTCTGATTTCGAACTTGGCCTTAGCTCTTCCATCTGCATAAAATTCATCCTTTGCACGCCATTAGCTTCAATATTTCAAGATTGATGGGTTTTGCTTCCGTTTGTGGAATCCGTTAGCTTCGGAGCTAACGGACTCCACAAACTGAAAAGGTTTACTAAGATTTAAGTTAGCTGAAAATCTTTACTTTTCAGTCAAATAAAATTTAAAAAAAACTGCTTATATTTTTCTAATGTTTTATCTCGCGGTTTTTTCATATGCCTAGAAACATAGCACTTATTTGATTGCTGCTAGTAATACCTATTGAGGCAGTAAATACATTATCCAAAAGTAATCCGAGTCGAAAACATCATCAGCAAACACAAATCAGAAACATCGAATTGCAGCCATTTTTGAACTTCTGTCCTCCACTCCCAACCTAAATCCTCAATGGCTCCTTTTCATTTGAGACGCCAATTGCCCGCTGTGTTGCTCCAGTGTGATGTAAATTTCATCAATCTACCTACCATTTCATTTAAATTAATTATATCAATTTCATTAGAAAAAAGTAAAAATGGAACTTTTCAGTGAGCTAAAAGCGAATGAAAAATTATTGCAAATCGAATTTTTTTTCCTCGTCGTCTAACTGGTATAATAGACACAATGTTTGTCTGCCACCCAGTAGGACCCAGGTTCGAGTTCCGATTTTTTAGCGCATGGATGTCGGTGATTGCTCCTGTTAGGAGTAACGGTGGCTTATCCACTGGGTGCTTCTTCAGAAATAGTCACCAGTTCGCCTCTTATAGTGACAATGAGATCAGTGGTCGGGCACTTAAAAAATATTTCTTCCACAGGAAGGTAATTGAGTTTACATCGCACTGTAGCAACCCACAACGAGCTATTGACGACGGTTCGGGTTCGATCTCGAAGTGAAAGATCGAGGGATAACGCCTCGTAATTTTGAACTACTGTCAGATGACGAGGTCAACACCGAATTTTTTTCCTGGTAGAGCACGTATAATCATAAGACTTGACAGTTGTACATCGACATACAACCCAGACCATAGGCGTTCCCAGGTACTGCTTTCGGAAGTACTAAAAATTCAGAAAATATATATAGAGATATATATAGTAATTTCCTTCTATAATGGTAATTTTTATTTTTCATAATTCGTCTATTTTTTTAATTAAGATCGAAATATTTCATTCCTCTTTCAGCTTAAGTCGTATTTAAATTTTCAGTTTATAGATTTAGCCAGTGGCCGCCTTGCTTTATATCGATAGTGATGACAGCAAACATCAGTTTCATGTAATCAAACACAGATCTCAATACAGGAAGGAATTTATGATTTTTTTAAAATTTTATATCCTGAAACAACATCTTATATCGCATAATAGAACTCAACGGGGTTATCGGAGAATAGTCAAACATACATGGCTCCCTTGACCAAAGGTCACGGTTCTCTCGGGAGCTGCGACGCAGTATGACATCTTTTGCATTACAACACGAAAAATCTATAACCGCTTTTATTCATCTGTCTTAATTCCAAAGCCCTAACATGCACTTTTTAGAAGATGGGCAGAATCGAGTACTTTTAAAAATCGATTACTTGGTGTTCGACTACTTTTAGATATCGAATTCATGTATAAAAAATGATTCGAATATTTAGAATGAATACTTTGCCATTCAAATACCTAGGATGAATACTTTGATATTCGAATACTTTAAATGAATGCAACTGTATTCGGATACAACGAAAAATAATCGAGTATAACGAATACTTTTAACTGCCTTTTAAACAGAGTACATGAGTACTTTTGTATTCGAATACTCCCATCTACATTTTAGGCAACCAAAACCAGCAGCCATGTAGAGTAACATACGGATTTCTTTTTCAAGATTTCCTTTTGTTACCAGAGATATTGAGATCTCAGTACCACAAGTAATATTAATCTGTAATCACAAGTAATAATAATAATAAAGATGAAACTTTGAGTTTGACCTAAAATGTCGCTTTCAATTAAGTAGCACATCTTTGCTCACTGAACACTGTTTCGAAACAACTTTTATCATGCAACTAATAGCAACGATGTTTTATACTTATCTCTTTCGCGTGTTATATTAACAACTAGAGTTCCATAATTTTTCTCCTTTTGAATTACTGCTTAGTGCTAACATTAAAAATAACCAGACCTCATTGATTACTGAAGTAGTGTGGCGTAATTGTCACATTACTTCAGTAACAAAAAAATCTAATTATGTGGCGCAGTAGTTAATCACTAAAACGTAACTTGCAATTTCGTTAGAATATTACTTTCTATCAACACTCTAATTTAAATCAGACCAGGAAATATGACTTAACTACAAAAAAGGAAGATAATAATTTTCGAAATTATTTTCGTTCTTTCCAAATATTAGTCCAACTGAAAATAAATTAATATCTAACTGTCGGTAACACGAGGATAAAAATAATAATGGCATAAAAACTACACATTAGTGTGTCTTGCTTGAAACTGAAATTTGTTACATATATTTCAAACAAAACATACACCTGTGAGTTCTCCCACAACAAAGCACCTTCACTACAAGCTAATGCAAATTTACAACTTTTCTGAAAACAGTTAAAAACCTGTCTGATACATACCTTAAATTTAAGGAACGGTTGTTTTAATTATATGAGGAGAATCTAAAAACATGCACGCAATTTGAAATAGCTCTATTAGGATGCTGTTCATGTAAAGCAAAATATAAAGTAAAAGTAGAATAAATAATATAAGAGGAGTTTTTGAATCATAATTCAATTTAATCACTGTTTGGACGTAGCTTTAGCAAAATTTAAGCAGTACCTTTAGCAAGAGTTCTCGATTGATGTATGACTAGTCTGGAGGTAAAATCAACGAAAGAGCTAGCGAATCTCGGAAAGCATTTTAAAGGCTTCTTGTTTCTTAAATCAGATTAATGGTCTCGGTGGAATATAATCGAGTGCGGTTTGATGCGTTTGTTGATTTACTTGGAGTTGAGAAGAATAGGGTTTGGTATTTTCTGTTGCCATTCATCAAAGCTGAAATACCATCTCTGCTTCGTTCTTTAAAAATATAGTTTCACCACAACGTGCCATCCCAATTTTCAGTGCAGTAGAATGAAAAATGATAAGTTTTTTGTATTTTCTTCAAATGTCTTACTTTTCATTCAAATAGCTGCTTTACACTGATAATTTAAATCATTTTGATAACCAGCCTAGATTTATCCAAAACCTGTATTAGAGTCAGTATGACTTGTTCGACCATTAAGTGTCAGTTAAAAAAGAAATACTTTGAAGTATGGTTTTTTACAATTTCAAAATAAATCTTCATTTACAACATTTTAGTCGCCGCGCCGGTGTAATCAAGGGTATTATTATTCAGCTTTTCACATTATCCTGAATAATAAAAGCTTAACGTAATCAAAAGTATTATAATTCGGCTTTTCTCATTATCGTTAATGGAAATAACACTGCAATCTTCTGTAGAAAAAATAAACAATACAATTATACATTGCACAAATTTTTTAAAAAAATCAATTGATATCTTTTCGATAAACCCTGAATGTAATTTCATCATCTTATCAAATTAATAAAATTTTATTTATTTTTATTGAATGTTAGAAATTGATTTTTTCTCAGACAATTTTTATGCCCGAGAACTGGACTCTTTTGCACAACAAGAGACTGACTAACGGCTATATGTGAAGTGGGTAAACCGTTACTCCAAATAGGGAGAATCATCTACATCTTACGCTTACCAATCGGGAATCGAATCCTAGACCTAATGGGTGCCAGAGAAATGCTATGGAACAGCTAATTTCATAAAAAAAATGGAAAAGGACGACGATAAAACAAGTCTAACAAGTGTTATAAGTTTGTTTTCACATTATTTTTGTTTGTTAAAAATCGATTTCAGATTATTAGATATTAAAATGCAATTTTAACGAATCTCTTTTCACTGAATGGATATTGCAAGAACAGCTTAAGACATGCACAACAACGAAATTTATATATCATTAGACAACTTTTTCTTCATCTAAAACATTCTACGGTATTCATCATGGCAGCACAATTGTCAACTCTCGTTAGCCTTTTGAATAGAAACGCTAGTGAAGTCAGGATAAGGAAACGTACGCATTTGTTTGCTTAATTATCTACATCATAAACGAGTTGATACACATTCTAAGATAACCATACACCTTATACTTAAATAGCACATGTGTCCTAAGAATAACTGTGGAACAATTGAAGAGACATTTCAGCCTTTGCTCTGTGGTCAGCATTTTTAATTCACTGTCTCATCACAGAGAAAGAAAGCAGATTTTAAGAGCTATTTGAGAAAATAAACCCTAAAACTTTCCAATACCTACCACTGTCTATTGTCTCATGCGAATGACCCCATCAAACTTTCGTCATAACAACGCCGCGCAGTGTCGCACAAGGTTAATACCTTATTCGCCATTAAGAATTATACAAATCATTACTTCATCAACACCCAAAGGCTTATGAAGCCGCCTCAAAGAAATTTTCCAACAAGGAAATTAAATGAATGCAAGAATGAAATAAATAAACAAATCTCATTGATAGTTTCCTATAAAAACAAGATCAACAACCTACGTTGGTAGAATGAAAGAACTGCAAGACGAGACAAAAAATCCAAACTAGAACAATTGCATGATTACTTCGACAACAAATAGGCGCGGCTTGGAGGTTCGAACGATGGTAACCTTGAACCTTCCTTGTTCGTTGACGGAAGTCAGAATCCGTTTCCCGCCCTTTTTACCAGTCATTATTCTACTTTGGTTTCTAAAGGTCAGTGTCACGATAAAGGTGTTGTCTAACATTTTTTGTAATCCTTTTGTACTATGGTCTCCAGATTGTTTTTGTAACCTAAAATAAAGGAACTAACAAGGGTTTTTTTATGAAGTCGGAATTTGGTCGACATCAGTCGTCATTTTTCTAACAATCGGCGATTTTTTTAGGTCAAGTATCATGAACTGATGAAAGTTCAGTAAGAGAAAACGTTTTGGGGACCCACAGTTTCACCTCAAGACTTTCGAATTTCATAAAAAAATTGTTATTAATAAAAGTTTTTTCAAGTCAAAGGTCTACAAACCCGTTCGCCTGATCATGACTTTTTTCATGAAATTGAGTGACGTTCTATTAATTAATAAAAGATATACTTAAAAACAAAAAGGAATAAGATCCTTCTGTTCTCTCTTCAGGTATGTTTTTTATTTCAAACCGAGCAGTGTTTTACAGTTTTTGGAATGTTTACGATAATTTCCAACTGAGAATCCCAATAAAGGTGGGTGGATAACATTTTGGTGTTTTCAGTTTAAATTGAAATTTACTTAACATTCGATACGATGGGAATTCTTTGAAGGGGCAATTGCCAGAACATTTTGGTCTTCAAACAGTAATTTATGAAAAGTTGAGTACTTCAATCACTATAGTAATTTGGTTTGTCACCAAACGGTCATCTTTTCTTACACGAGAACAAATTAGACCAAAACATACGACTTGAAATTATTCTAATCTTGATCACACCACTGTATAAAAAAGTGTCAGGTTCGAATAAAAAATGTAATAAGCCTACTAAAATGTGTTCCAGTTTGAAAGAAAAGCAATATGGTACCATATTAACTAGTAGTCGACTTTCAAACAAACTCGGGAGGAAACATCGCAAACTTCCAAAAGGAATTTACAAAATTGGAAACAAATATTCGAATAACAAACAATAATTGCGTCTCTACAACTGTTTACTAACGAGGAAACGGGATTAAAATCAACTAAAGCATATTTGACAAACGACGTGGCAGCGCCATTTGAATTTAATCTTCAATCATCAGGGAGGCTCTCTGCCTGAAGACTGTATTTGACAACTATATCAATATTCTAAAGGAATGAATTCCGCTTTCAAAGCGATGCTGAACAAGCAGGAATTACTTAGTAACCAGCGAACGTTTTGACAGTTTAATGTCTGAGGTATGTTGCTCCTGCGATAAAATGACGCTTGTGTTAATTTGCTATTGATTGAATCGATTCTTAGGCGGAAACAAAGCTTTAATGAGCAATTAGTTTGATACAATGACATTCGGAAGTTCAAAATAGGTTTCTGTAACTTTCACCTTTTAATTCAACTTCGATGCGGTTAAAAATAATTTGTATTTTCCGTTGCTTCGACGCTTAGTTTTGTAGTCTCAGCAAAATTACAGTACTTATTGCAGAGGGATCTACGAATACGCTTAAGGCCGTGTTAGAAAAACAATGGTTCCATTATTAGACTAGAATGACCAAGCTTTCACAATTACTGCGGCATTTGTAAAAATTTAAAAGAACAGTAATATTCGTACTTTGAATTATTACAGTAACACTAAAATTATTATTGAATGTATGTTTTGCAGGCCACTCTAAATGTGTTTTATAGTTACATAAAGGTTAGTGGTTAATAAGACAAAATATTGCAAACTAATAATGTTATATTAATACGTGTTTTTATATATTCATAGTAGTACAAAAATATGTTTTAATTCGTTTATTTTAACAACTTCGATATTACTTTAAAGTACTTAAGTAAAATAACTTTAAAATAATGTAAAGTATATATTTAGAGTAATTAAAATATAGTTTTATTTAAACTGTGATGTTGGAGTTTTTTCTTTTATTTAATAACATAACTTATAATTATAGCGGTAGAATATGTACGTTGCTTAGCAATTTTATCTTCATAGGCTTACTGTAATTTAACAATTTTGGTGGAATTTAAATTTCGAAAGAGCAGAGACTAAGATTTAGGTTTGGTTTTCTTGTTGCTCTCTACATTCGTTTTTTGTAATACGAGGGATAATTTGACCGGGACCCATGGCTAAAACAAATTTCGTCCTTAAGAATTGAGAATTCTTAAATTCTCGCCATTGAGAATTCTTCAATAAAGTACATCCATGTCTAGGCCGGGACTTGAAGCTAGGCCGGGACTTGAAGCTAGGCCCACTCCCACTCAGCCCCTACAAGGTTGACGTGTTTCAAACCTTTGCTTATCATACCATTTGTACCACTAAACTTCTGTATCAATATATTTTCTAACGTAAAATATTTAGGTCGGTAGATAGGAAGTTGGTAGGTAGGAAGTTGAATTAACTTCGCACTGGAGCAACACAACGGGTTATTGGCGACGGTCAATCCAGAAAGAAAAGATCCGAGGACAACACCTGAGCTGACACCCCATTCTCCAAATTTCCACAACACGCCCAACGTGAGGACATTTGAGGCCAAGATAGTTTCAACGTGCACCAGCTTTCACATACACTACGTCGGAGCTGGTGCACGTTGTCGGTCTACTAGGGTCTTTGGTTGGGCCGAGTTTCGAACTCGTAACCCTCCGGATGCTAATCCGTAACCCTTTCAACTGGACTATCGGGGCCCTTCAAATATTTAGGAAACACATTTCACCTGATATTGCAGACATGTTACAAGTCTTGATACACAGATTTCTTTTGGAATTGTGTCCACTTTTGCAATCTAATAACCGTGATCTGAAAGGCTAGTTACTTATAGAATGACTTAGTTACTTATAAAATGAAATTTTCATCCATTGCTTTCTTTCATCAACGGGAGACTTTAGATATTTTTATGCAAAAATGCTAATAATATTTAATTAAACATTAAAAATACATTTATTTGAATGCTTAAAATTTATTTATGGAGGATCAAAATTTCGATAAAGTAGAATTATAGGAAAAATCGAAATCAAACTGCGCAAAAAATCGTTAAGCGTAAAAATATTAGATTTTAAGAAGCGAGTAGACGAAAGTATTTTGAAAGGAGCAAAAGCATTTCATTACTAAAATAAAAGGGAACTTGGCTGACGGCCACCATACTAAAACTCTCTCAGAAAGGCCAAGATATTTTTCCGCATAAATAAACATTCCACCAAAATAAAACTTTTAATTTAATCATCAACCACAGAGAGAAAGGAAATGAAAAAAAAGCATTTTTCTAGTTTCTCAAACTTTTAGTGACTTCGTTTTTCAACAAATAAATTGCGATACCAGACATTTTGAACAAGAGATAGCTTAGTCCAGTCTCTAGGGTTCTTTTCCCATCTTGTTTCCTATCACTGTGCGTTTCGGTCTCAATCCATCATTCCCTTTCTAGGGACTTAGGGATTCTCAAATGACGCGGGAATTGTTACGCGAGACACGTTAAAAATGAAATAAGTTTAAATTCTTACTTCTTTCCAGTTTAATAAAAGTTTTACTCCACACAGAACCTGGGTTGTGTCAAGTAGTCTCATTCCATTTCGTTTAGTGCAGAGGTGTTCAACTTTTTTGTTTGCCTGAGCCACATTGAGCGAAGAGTTTTTTATTGAACAAAAGTAAACTCCTCGTGGCACCACAAAAGTGCAACACTGGGTTGATAGAAGTAAGTTGATTTATCAAAGGAACAGTGGAATATAAAATAAATTTAATTAAAATTACACGATTTTATGAACCTAATATATGAAAAGAAAAGCATATTATAGATCCAAGAGAAACATTGTTTCACTGGCCATGTTTTACCTAATCTTCTCAAATCATTTTGAAGGCACATTCTTGAACGATCAAATGCAAGACAACTGAAAAGCAAATTATCCACATTCTGTGGTTACTTTTTTGAATACTCGCATATATCATTAGTCCAAAGATTAAAGCTATATAGGTACTTAGGGATGAATTGTTTTGGGTCGCATGTAAAACATAATATAATTTATTATAAAAAATTCCTTTATTTTTATACCTATTATTATGACATTTAATATGATGGAAGACCAATAAATCAGCTTAGTGATCGGGGTCATGGTTAATGGATCGAAATGTTCTTGGTTTGAATCCTGGGTAACCCATGGATGTTGGTCAGTATAGGGGCATGAATTCGTGGTCTATCAAACGAGTTGTGTCTAGAATGTATAGTATGCATGTGCGGATTAACGTGAATCCGTCCCTGTGCTACACCAGGGTAACGCAAAGTGGTTTATGATTCCGCCTTTGTGGTGCCATAATGAATAATGTTCAATTGGCCGGGCATTAGAATAAAAATTTAAACATTAAAACAAGACGCAAAATGTACATAAAACTATTGGTGCGTTTGAGATTGTTTTAGCAGAACTAATAATACTGAGGATTCACGTCATATTTCCTCACAATGGTCACCATGGGTCTATAGGATTAGGACAATGGGGGTCTTGGACATGAGGGGAGATGGAAAAGGAGCGAGACGTGAAAATCTAGGGAAAGTCCGGAGACCGGAAGGTTGAAAAAAAGGTGTACTCCTTTGTACGGAGGTGATTCCATATAATGACTTGCAATGAATTAATAGGAAGATAAATGTATTAAATACTTTAAATCAAAATTTAATAATCGTAATAGGCTGGCTAGTCTACAAGCTCCTGGCCTCAAATAAAGGAGGTGATCGTAGATTTTTAGAGGTTTGACCAATAGAATCCTTCCTAGGATTTTTTCAATAAATAGATGCGTCTATTTAATCATTATGTATGTTGTGAGGTAGAAGCAATAATACACTACAAGGGAAATCTCGTGACGCTTATCGAGCTGAAGGGGAGTTGGAACCTAAACATTTCAATTTTGATTTTTAGATAGGGGGATATATATTTATGTTCTTTCCAATGATACTTCATTTTTAAAGTATATAAATAGTCGAATGAAAAATACTTATTAATATAAAAAATAATAACTGATACCTAAAACGAAGCTCAGAGCCGCTTTGATAACTCGCTAAGTAATATAGCTATAAACTTTAGAATGAAACACAGCGGCTCCTAAAATTGAGAAGCAAGGGCTAAAACTGTGTAATAAAAAATACTTTTAATTTAAGTTTTAGGAATGGTAAAGTACCACTTAGAATATGTTAGATAAATAAATTATGAAAAATATTCGTTAAAAATTTAACGAATGTGACAGTTCATATGTCACATTCGTTACATTTTTAATTATATATTTTAAAGGTCAAATTTACGAAATTTGACTCGCAAAAAATTAAAATTGTCTTTGAGTTGAAATTTCAGTGTAAAACCAACAGACCAGACAGAAGACGGGGATTTTACTTCCTCTTACCCAAATGTTCTCGCATGCTTGTAGGTTACCTTAAAATGTAGTTTATCACCTTTCTGCGGACTTTTGGTGTTTAACCAATTGACTTCGACCAATTCACTGTCATATATCAGTTGAGAATTCATTCTTTCGAATTTCTATGGACGACGTGCTGAAATAGTATTCGAAAAACATGGTGTCGTCAAGTTGTAGAACACGTACAGAAAGCACGTTCCATCACAAAAACTCCAACGCCGCCTACATTCAGCTTAACAGAAGAGGCCTCTCATGCATCCAGCACACATCCTCCAGAAACGAAATTTAAACGCCAAATAAAATTTTGTTGCATATATCTTCGGTTATTTTAGTTTCGTAAAAATGTAGATTTAAAATCTAAATTTAAAAATGCTATCGTGAATATGGAATTACTTTTAGCCATATATATAGCTCTATGCCAACCTGAAAAGAAACTAAGTTATTATGTACTACACAGTGTTAGCCTTTCAATAAAATCACTTCTTGCTGTAATTTTGAGAGCCACTGCAGGTGTACATCAGACAAACATAGGACCAAACTAAAAAATACAGCTGAACCATCCTACTGTTGATTCTTTCTTGGAGACTACGAGGTACTTCGTGCACACTAACTCACATTGAGCTCTGACATCTAACCACCGTTCTATACACTCACCAAGCCCACAGATCACACACACACATCTAAACGTGAAATATACCCAACGTGACCACAAATGGCGTATCGGAGCTTAGGTCAGCCCCATACATCTCCCAACCCTGAGATAAAGCTGTGGTGGAAAAAATAAAAACGTGGACAGCGGAAAAATCAAAAAGGATTGCCCCTCCAAACATTCCCCTGGGGCTTACAGATAACTAGGAATATTGCCCGGGTTCTCGCAGATTCAGCGGATTTCCCCTGTAATAAATAGCTGTCACTCTGCCCGAGAACGATCCTTCCGTTTACGGGCGCGTTCGGGGCTTTCTATTACGCCCGTAAATAGCCCCCGGTTGCCGCATCTATTTCCATTCCATAAAAACGCCCCGGCGTCCCGCATGCAATCGTAAATTACGGATCCCGCAATAGGCGATGGATCACGCCGGTAAATAAACCGAGTCATAATTGCGAGTGGGGATTGAAAGCAACTTGTAATTATGACTCGGTTTTCGTTTTGATGGGATCTAAACGTGTGAGAAATACGTGGGTATAAACCGCCTTCAGAAAGTGTAGCACGTCTTGGACTTCAGCTGAGTTATTTTCGAGAACGGAATTTATTTAGATTCATGGTCTGTCTTTTGTTGGATGGAGCAGATGTAAACCTTAAAAGAGTCAAGTTTCTTAAGTATTAAAAATTTATTACATTCATAATAATTGTCATGGCTCATACAAAAATATAAAACTTTAGTGGACTGTAACTAATTAATTATCCTAATTACGCAAAAAGTAGTTCCTGGAAAGGGTGGCGATATCTTATAGCGTCAATAGATTATAAATAACTGAGAAGTTGGAAAAATTATTGGCACTCTCCAAGTACATGAAAAGTTGCTCCAATAAAAGAGTGTCATAGATACACTCTGCCCACGACGACGTTATAATACTTTACGTTATCAATTTATATAAAGCAAAGTTGGAGTCTGTCCTCTATACAAATCCCCGTTACACCTCTATACACACCGTTTGACCAATCCACACCAAATATTTAGTTAACTATTCGTTAAAACCCTGCGGGTAACATTGGCTACTAATTAACCACCGTCCTATTTGCTCTAAGTGTGTAAAAACAATTTCAAATCCACGTAGGAATAACATCATTATTACGATTGCTATACGAAGCTCATATTGTTTTATCAGAATTTCTGGACGAACAGTTTTTCCCAAAAGAATTATATTTAATTAGTTTAAATTTCATACATATGTTTAAACTGTTATTTTTTTCCAAAATATCAATAATTAATAAATATTTGAATAATGATATGGAAAGATTAAAAACATTTAATTTTGCACGTCTATTGAATGCTAAAAGCACAACCGAAAAGCCGACTAATAATAGAAGATTTATTTCTCTATTCTGGTATCTGGCAGTGCCAGAATTAATGTTTAATTTTTTACATTTCGTTTAGAACTCTGAGTATGTATCTGAGTTAAAGACAGCGAAATAATACGGTCATATTTGAACATTTCGAAATGTTATGAATCTGTTCTTTTAGAAAATAAATTGTTATTGTCTTTAGCAATCTCGAATTACTTTTTTCATAAGCAGATTCGAAGTCAAAATCTGAAGCACTTGCTCGCATCCTTCATTTTTCAGAAATCTACATTTTTCAGAAATCTACATTTTTCAACGATCGGAATGTCGTTTCTGATTGTTAAACTGCTACTACTGTATTTATGTGTTGTAAATAAATTAATAAGGAGTTATATTTTAAATAATTTTTTATTTTAAGTAAAATCTAGTTAATGACATGGGTTCATTTCTTGGCGGTATGAGTATAATTCGACCAACTTTTGATAAAAGTCATTTGTTCAATACATAATGTGATTTGTAGAGTTCTGTTTCATAAAAATAAATCGAGTGTACGAAACAAAACCCTTAAAAATAAGACAGAAACGTTTTGCTTTAAAAAGAAGAGTACAATGTTAAAATAGAGTCTTTTTAAAAAAATCAGATAGTTAACGTTAGAAAAATAATGTCCTATTTTAAAATAAGACCAATAACGTTAAAATAAGACAGGTAACCTTACGTTGTAATACAAAGATTTATTTTAAATTGGGGCCTAAGTTTCCATTACATGACAACTAAAATCAGTAAAACTTACATTTGTTTTTCATGTTTCACATTATATTATTTGGGTTGTATTGAAAACTGTGCTCAATAGTCAAGAAAAAACATCTATCTTTCTAAATAGGTACGTGGGAAGAAACCATTTAGAAACTTGTAGCATTTAGAAACAGAAAATACGTGGACCATTTAGAAACAGAATGAATCGACAAAAAAGTGCCACAAAGAATCTTTTTAAAACTGCATGCCAGTTGAAGTAAAGCAAATTTTAAATGAAACTTTGCTTGATCTCGGAATAATATCGCTGTCATAAAAATATCATAACAAGGAGTTTAGAAATGTTGAAAGTTTTTTGTCTTAAGTGACAAAAGGTCGAGGTTGCTTATTGAAGCGTAACTTGTTACAAGAAAGTACTCTTATGCAACTTTGCTGTCTGAAATATTCGTTGAAAACATTGATTTTATTTCTTAAAAGCGCTGTAAAATTGACCTTCAGTTTCCTGAAATATTGTAATGGATCAACTTTGTTTCGTATGCATCGACATTCTAATGAAATAGACGGAGCATGTGCCCGTAGCTTCATGTAATTTCTTCCAGTAGCTCGGTTTGGAGATAAGAATAAATTTGTTAAAAAGAATAATGTTAAATGACAAACTTTTTTTGGTTAATTGGATAGTAAGCCTATTTGTGCGAATCAGAATTTTTTAAAGTTATACTGTAATGTTTGTTGCCATAAATTTAAGATTTGAGTCATTCAAAAAAATTTTTAACTGTATAATTTTCTATGTTATCTCCATTCATTTCAATGGAACATTCCCAGTCTTCAAACAGTAAAGATTTATTCCATTTCGGATCAGTAGACATATTATTTACAGCAGATAGTAAATAATATTAAGTTCATTTTCACTATTAGATTCTTATGATAGAAGTTTAAATTTAACGAAAAAAAAATTTTATATCCAGGATCATTCCTGAGGTATGAGCTGCCCACCAAGTGCAAACCTCAACCACCCCTCTTCTCCAAAACATTCGATTTTCTAAAAGAACGCCCATCCACCATCAAGCACACATCACAAAATAATTGGTGGTCCAATCTTTCTCCCGGTTCCTTAAATGTAGTTATGTTCATCGACTTTAAAATGAAATAGACGGAGCATGTGCCAGCAGCTTCAGGTTATTTCTTCCAGTTGCTCGGTTTCAATATCTGTCACGTGGTTGTGGGTAAGAGTATGAATCCTAAATTATTGATTGGTTAAAGTGATTATCCATCGTGATCAAAAACACTAATCTGAGATTCGACAGCCAATCGGCTTTATCAATTCGTAAGTCCACATGATTTACCCTTCAGAGATCTTAGGATAGCGACTCCGCCCATATGCTCCGTCTATCTCATTAGAAGGTCGATGTTCGTATGTACAGAAACCGTTTATTTTAAATTAACGGTTTCTTTTAATAATAGTTAATTATTATTAAAAACAAGCTGTTATTTCACGTGCGGAATGAAATTTTTAAGCAAAAAACGTACTTGCTTGAAAGGAAGTTAGTCGTTAATATCGTATCAATATGATTTGTCATCCTTTCATATTGATGTTGAAATTCAGAAATACCACATCCCTGGTGCAAGAGTACTACAAGTCAAAAAATATATATATAGGAAAACTAAATGCAATACTACGCTGTAAGATGGTCATTTGTTTACAGGAAGGAATTTAATGGGCATTCATAATAACTCCAAAACTCAAAATTGACTTTTGTAGTAGCCACCTTAGTAGTTTTGTCTTACACTATAGCTCAATGTTTGTGAAATGTATTATATATATAGTATATACAAGTATATGTATATACTTGTATATATATATATGTGTGTGTATATATATATATATAAAAAGCATACCTAGTTTGACCAAAGTAACTTATAAAAGCTATAATAGTGTTTAAGTGAAGTTTAAAAAATTATTTTCCACTCACTTAAATTACATTACATTCCTTTCTCCATTATGGAGAAAGCTGATTATTCTGATCACTTTCAATTAACGTTTAAACTCCTCAACGCGGATAATTCTGTTAGTAATTTATAAAAATCAAAGAAATGTCACCAATCAAAAATTATTTTCACTAAATAAAAACAAGTGGTTAGTGGTAGATCATTAGATATAAAAATAAGTAAGTAAAAGAAATAAAATTGTTACAAAAATTTCATTATTAATTACTAAGTAGAAATGTATGTAAGAACTAATTTCCTATACGTATTGGTGTGCTGTTTTATGTAATAAAATATATTTGTAACGTTTAATAAATGCATAAAAGGATCTACAATCTATTTTGATTTGGGGAAAGAAATACTTTTAAGTCTAGAAAAAATGTTTCATTATCCACTTTTTCCTGACCAAACTTGCCCCCACATTACTTATAAACCAAATATACAGGTATAACATTCAGCAATTTTTTCGATATCATTGTAATAGATCCATTTAACAATGATACAGCATCAATGGGTAGCTTCAAAGTAGCTATTTCATAGTAGTAAAAATAGAACACTTCCTTAGAGTTACTTGCCACTTCTTTTGTTCACAGGTCCCAGATAATTGATCATAAATATATATTGAATCAAGAATATCTTGTTTGATATAAAAAGGAACTACTTATTCGAGGAAATAAAGTTAGTCATTCAAATTCAAATCTAATGTTCTTAACACAATGAAGGTGCGGACTTCCTATTCAAATGGGATTGATTAGAGCACTGCTTCTCATTCGTTATGTGCCACGACACACAATTAACGTCAAGCACTTAATTCTTTATCTTATCAATTAATATTTCAATTATCAACAGCATTTTAAACGTAGTTAACAAGTCCCCGTTTTCAGGAAAAGAAAAAAAATGTGCGAGATTTGCATAAAAACTGATATATTTTGTTATATCAATATAAACGTTAAGTACTTTTCAACTATAACTAAGCAATTTATTGTTAATTACCGTGAGTGTAATCTTTTCAGCTGTTTTCATATTTATAAAACTTAATTGTTGACTAAAGTGTTGTGTTAGATGCCAATAAGCAAAAATATGTATCTAAAGCAAAATAGGGAGATTGAAGACTGCGACTTTCATGTCTGTGGTAAATTGGAGACATATCTCACTCTTTATATAAAAAATACAAAATAAATTAGAAAAAAATAACTTCAAAACTGTAATATCATTTTGAGCAGAACTTCTTAAACGACGGTAATAAGTTTTAATACTTAAAGCCCCTTGTGATTTTGACGAGATACCTCGTCAATGAAGATCTTATCAATTTTGCTAATGACGAGATATCTTGTCATTAAAATATTGTCAAATTTTTTATGATGATTTGATCAAGATCTGGTGTCAAATTTTTTTCTAAGGACGAGATATCTTGTTCATCAGGATCTGGTCGGTTTTCCTAATGACGAGATACCTCGTCGTTCACCAGGAGGGTTAAAGACACAGGTAATTTAATGAAATAGGTGATTTAAGACTTTTCTCAAAACTCCACATTTCCCTTCAGGTGTTGACAGACCACCTATCAAAATCGCTTACCTATAATGTTTCCGGCAAAGGGAAAATAAAGAGGCAGCCAATACGATAGTTTAAAACGATTTATCGCTTACTATGCCAAAGATAGAAAATCTTGGAGAATTGCAAATGAAAAAACACCATCAGTGTATTTATCCAAGGATTAATTTTCCGCGTCATTGTTTTAAAATAGAATGTTAAGACAAAGGAAACTAAGTAATACCTATAAGACAAAGAAAGTCTAATTTCATAATTTGCATAGTTTTCCTACGAGTCATCAGTATCCCAACTTTGCTTAACGCCCCCAAGTTATAAGTACATGAAGTGTTCCTTGCCCGACGGATCGGAAGAGTAATACCTGCCTTCTTTCTTTTCGACCACCTTATTTCCGGCTTAGGCCACTATCGACGAGTCGGCATATTGCCAAATGGTGTGGTAACTGAAGCGATAACTAGCTGGATCTTTTCCTTCCCTTCCTTTTCAACCCTTCACATCACGTAAAGCTTTAGCGTCTTTGTTTTTTCAACTCATAACATTGTCCATCAACAAGATCACGATCTTGCATTATTGGCACAATCAGGTCTTACAGCTTCGAATTTCTTAGATTTTGGTACCAGATGTTTTTGTGCGCATTAAGAGTGTTATTTTCGTTAGTTGAAGTTATAAAATTTTAGTTAGCATGTTAGAGATTGCCTGGTCAGAAACTCGAAACCAGTAATTCTACAGTTGATTCCTAACTCTTAATATTAACATCGGAGAATGAGAGTTTAAAGATCACCCTCAAATTACCTAAAATTTGCTTAGACGGAAATACACACTTTTGTCTACTCCCTTAAAATGATTTATAGGTCTCTTACTCAGTTTATATTGTTACAGTCAAAATTATTCGATAGAACAAGATAATGATGGATAACTCTCATGATCATTAGAGTAGAAATCATTTAATAACTATCACGTCTCTAGGAAAAATTGATATACCATTCAGAATGATGATCATTATAATGAAATCATTAGACAGAATAAGACAATCTCAGTTTCTAGCTAAATAAAACATTCAACTTGATGATCACGTTAAAAAACTAGCTTTCACACGTATCGAAAATTCGCTGACGAAAGCATGTTAGTGACTCCAAATACACTAAATCAACGAGACAATCTTCCACGAGGTAGCATTAACAAACTATCACGTTTCTAGCAGAAACTAGATATAGTATTCAAAATGATGCTCATTATAAGGAAATCATTTGACAGAACAAGCCAATCGCAGTTTCTAACTAAACAAAAGTTATGTACACCATTCAGAGCAAGATGATCATTAGAGTAAAAATCATTTGAAAGAACAAGATATCACCTTCTCTAGCAAAAAGCTAGATATACCATTAAGTGTGGTAATCATTATAAAGCCGAAATCATTCAAGAGAACAAGATAATCGCTGTTTCTAGTGAAGTAAACATTAGACACTCCATTCAGTATAACTATCACGTTAACAAAACTAATGTTCCTACGTATCGAAAATTCACTGACACAAAAGCAGATTGTCCCCAAATACATACAATCGCCTAACACTGGGAGAATCTGACGGTAACAGACAATCTCCACCAGGTAGCGTTTCGTAGCAAGAAAAATGCCGGTAGTTTCGGATGGAATGAAATACGGGCGATCGCCGCTGAGTTGTGATTAATTACAGTAATTTGTAAAGAAGCTTTCAGACCTTCAATTAATCAAATTCCGCAAGCGAAGACAAATTATCCGATTCGTAAATGGACAGGGGCGCATTTAATTCTCATTAACAAAAGAGGGGCTCATTATAAGTTTGGGTAACTATCTGTAAAGCCTACCATTTTAAATTCTAGTTAGATTCGTTTTCCCTGAGAGGGGATACTAACTATTGCAGGTATACGAGTAAGCACAAAAAGGTTTTAAAACTGAAGTTCTTAAATTAATTCATAGGAACGGAGTGATGGATTGCAGAAGTCTCGATTGAAACTTTGGATAACTTGTTCTTGTCAGTAAATTACTTGTCAACTTATTATTCTGGGTGCTATTTGTTACTTTAGCGATGGAATGAAGGCAGTAGTTGTTTAAAGTCTATGCTGCAAGTAAACACAAATATTCTGTCAAGCCGAAAACTTGTTTGCCCTTCTTTCCAAAGTCGACATAAAAAGCTTAGAGACTGCTCTGTATTTTACTTTTATTCAAGTTTAATTTAAAGGTGGTCGTAGAAAAATAGTAAATGGTCCGCACAGTGCCTTTCTTTGGTAGCAGTTCTTTCACAAATGTGTGTAGTAATGCTGCTATAGTGGCGTATTTTAAACCAAAATCTGTAATATTATTTGAGAATGAAAACTAAATAAAGTTCGCCAAATATTACTTCTATTCAATCCTTTAAAGTATGTCTATGTAAAAACATTTTTTACTTTAGTAAATTTGTTAGACTCTTTTTAGCTTAGTATTTTATATTGGCTCACGTAACGGATATCCAAATAACGTATAAATACTTGTCTTTTCTCACACTAATTCCCTCTTCACACAACGTATATTCGAAAGAAACAAGTAGTGGTTCCACACTTAGATTAAGGAACTCTTATGCTTGGTAGAACTTGTATGCTTAGTCCAAAAAATGTCAATTATTTCTTTAAACTGTTTGATCAACTGTTCAGAATACACTACTAATCTAAACTCTCTCAATCGATTTGTCTTGATATGAAACACATTTCTCCTTAGATTGCAGCAAGAGGAAGGACTTAAATTTGTGCACATACTTATCTTGAGTGAGTAAATATTGAACGGTGATTTTTAAACTTTGCGCTTTTGAACTATTTACCCTGACCTGCATCCAATCGCAAGCTCTTTCGAATAGAATAAAATAGAATAAGTCAACATTTACTTGAGAAGTTACTGTCGCTACTTGTATTTAGCAACATGGCATATTGGGCAATATTTGTGTTTTCCTCTACGATCTTCAGCTTTAAGTTTATGCGATTATACTGACCATACTATGTCAATTGCTCATCGTAATTCAACACTCACTTTGAAATTAAAGAGCACACATGACTCTGCTCGAGCCTACTGCAAGTGACTTGAAATCTTTCTTTCCGAAAACTCATTAACGTGGAAATAGGCGGTATTATTTTTTGTGGTCTTCTAAAAAAGTGATTGGTGTGAGTAGCAATCCGAAAAGAAACAAATCCCAGTGTTATTTTGCTAAATACATGCTAAAAAATTAAGGATAATTCTGAATTCAAGCAAAGTCACCTGATCTCAATACAATATAGCATGATTGGGATGCTCTTGGACATCGCATTGCAAAATAAACAATACCACCAAGGACCGAAGACGTGCTCTATGCGCGAATGGTACTCTTTACCATAAAACTTTTGAACAGCCTTTTCAAAAGCATGTCTGCATTTTGTGAGGCCTGTGTTAGGGTCAGAGGCCAGCACATTCCCTATTAAGTTGTTTCTAACAGGGCAAAAAAAGTTTTTCTTGTAACTGAAACCTAATATGTGTTCACCTAAGCATTTTATATTAATTTCTTTAGTTCCCAATAGCACCACGAGGAATGTGGGTGTTCTTATTTGTTCTACATAGCTTGTGGAAAATTCGCTTTTCATTTGAAGCACTTTGGTGCAGGTACTTGGCACCGGATTTCATTATCCTTTATTTTTGGACATGTGGGTATTTATTGTATAAAGGTAAAATTATAGACACAAAATAATGCTTGTTAATCCACATTGATCCTGCCTAGTTACTACTAGACTTCCTGCATTGTGCGAAATTGGGATATTTATCTGCATTTCACGTAGAAAAGGATTATCAATATTTCATTTATTCGATTTTATCTGAGTTGTCGGGTTTTCCTTCTTATCATTTATCAATAGTATGTTATCCAAGGCCACCCACTAATGTGGCGAATGTCAAACCAGTCCCATTTTCAAAAAAATACAGAAGCTCTCTATTGAAAAGGAAGGTAATTTGTATGAACCAACGAACCGTATTCAATCTGCATAGAAGCGCAATCCATTAAAAACCACCTGAAGGCGTCAGTGAATTTCGGTAAAAAGAGAACTTTCCCTCTCTATTTCTTAACTCGCGTGATCGCCTGACATCTCAATTGTTCGCACTCAATTTTTTGTTTTTTTATCACTTAGTTCCTACGATTCAGCGGTCAAATCTCGTCTTTCAACCAAATAGTTTAAAAAGAAAATGGCTCTAAAGATGGAATTCTGAAGCTTCGTTTAATTGAGGCGACGAATTGAATGAATCGCTCAATCACTCTCGTGTCGGGGAAAAGGCAACAAACGAACATCATTTGACCACTGGGGCATGTCTCCAATCGCTCAAGTCATCGAAAGTGATTACAGAAAATTACGAATTAAAGTTGACTCACTTTTTGCAAAAATGCTGTAGGTTCGAATACGTTGTGATGTTCATGTATTTCCCAGAAATGACTGTCGAATAGTGAAATTGGCGAAGGAATAAGGAAAAGCTTGTGTTGTCGCTTAAACCTGCCTTCGGGTATTCTTTCAAAGAGAAATGTGCCTAGAACATACATGAAACAATGTATTTTAAGAAAATGTTCTATCTTAAGAGTTTGATTTCTGTTTCACTTAACGGTAGATATGAGGTAAATGTTAGCGGTCATTTAGGAATTATTAACAGAACTCACTCTACAAAGACCTTAGGCTGCAGTATTTATAGAAAGAATAATTAGAAATTGCTTTCTAAAGTCGAAACAAAATAAGTTAAAAAATTTGACTTACAAGTGTGGTATGCTTTTATGCTTGCTAAAATAAAACTACAAATATATATTCTGTTAATATCAATAAGGACTTAAATACAGCATTAAATTAGTTTATTAAAAATTTATTTTTAAAATAACTAATTAGCAATATAAAATTTGCAACATCACATGATTCATACACACTAAAAGCTCGTGTATTAGTTCTGATACTTTCCAAAATTTACTATTTTACAATAGCTTTATCTCTATACTAATTTCTACATTTTTACTCTAATTATATTTTATAATTTTTGTAATTGTTGCCATTTTCTAGGGTATGTAGATAGGTATTTTAATTAACGTCGCACTGGAGCAACACAACGGGCTATTGACGACGGTCCGGGATCAAACCCGAAGGAAAAGCTCAATGCTAAGACGATGTGCGTATAGAAATGCTAAATAAAACAGAGACAAGATAAATAAAACAAAAAACACCGAACAAGTACGGAATGGAATATACAATATAGCGAAAGGAAAATTTCACAGAAAATTTAATTAAATCAGAAGTAAACCTCTTTTTCATGATTTACCACCTAACAAAAACTCCCATTTTCGCTTTTGTACTAGAAGCTTTTTCTATAAATCTTAATGTAGGTAGTGCTTTTGCCGTAGAAGGTGTTCCTGTACACAGTCAGGAAGTGACGTTACTTAGCACTTTTAAGGTAACTCCGTTCTCTATCGAACGAGATTACTGGATAACCTAAACTAAAATCCTCGTCTCAGGGTGGTTTGATTATTTACACTGAAAATTCCTCTCATAGGAAGAACTTCATTTGTGAATTTAGGCCGTGATAGCCTAGTTTGTAGAATCGCATATTAGCAACCCGAAAATTGTGAATTCGATACACGATCCAACCAGAGACCGCCGTATACGTAGGGACTGGCGAACATTCAATCTGTCGTGGCCTCAAGTGTCCTCACGCTGGAATAGTGTGGATGGGGCTTGAGAGTGGGGTGGCAGTTCAGGTGTTGACCTCGCCATCTGACCGTGGTTCAAAATTTAGAGGTGTTATCCTCGGATCTTTCCCTTCAGGACCGTCACCAGTAGTCTTAAGTTGCTCCAGTGCAACATCAACCCAACCATCTACCTACCATTTAAAATTAGTTAATAATAGTGAATGCAAGAAGCAAGTTTTGATAAAATTCTGCGACTACTACTAGCCCGGGGCAGTACTTTCCAATATGTGATAAAAAAAGATAAGCTCCTTCCACTGTGTGAAGAAAAAGAAATATACCAGCCGTGCGTCTTCAGGTCTTTAAGAAGATAAAAAGAAAGCGTTAAAAATAACCTTTCTCTTTCACGCTGGCAGCCTGCGGGGCATAAATCAGTACAGATACTCCTTTCTACCCCTGGAAGCCTGTCAATTAATGCCTTCCACTGATTTATAATGGGTGTGAAGACAGGTGTTAGTGACGCTACCGCACTATTATTCTCGCTCAATACCTCCAAAGAACTCGAACTGTAAATTATTGGAAGTTGTACTCACAAGGACAGCAGTAAATCATTTCCGTTCTCTAAATGACGGAAGTGGAGTTCTATCGACTTTTGCAAGTGGAAAAAGTTTCTTTACTCTTTTTATCAACTTATAATTTAAAACAAAGACATTTTTTGTTCACGCAAAGCAAATATCAGTTCTTATTTCAGTAGAAACAAGTTCATAGGGTATAATAATAAACTGGTATTTAAATTAGGTATTTTTTTGTTGTACAAGTTTATTTTAGTTTCTTCGGAAATGGGAAGGATATAATTTGCCGTTGGTTTACAGTAACAACTCAACTATTAAAAGTATTAAAATTATAAAAACTATAAAACTAAATTATTAAAAGTATTACAATTATAAAAACTACAACACTAAACTATTAAAAGTATTAAAATTATAAAAAATACAAAATGAAACTATTAAAAGTATTAAAATTAAGGTAGGTATTTAATTAACGTCACACTGGAACAACACAACGGGCTATTGGCGACGGTCCGGGAGCAAACCCGAAGGGAAAGATCCGAAGACAACACCACGTAATTTTGAACCACGGTCAAATGACGAGGTAACACCTGAGCTGGCATCCCACTCTCCAAACTTCCACACCACGCCAACGTGAGGACATTTGAGGCCACGACAGATTTAGCGTGCGCCAGCTCCCTTTGTAGGCGACAGTCTTTGGTTGGATTCTAACTAGCAACCCTCCGTTAGTCCGTTACTCTTCCAACCAGACTACTGCGACACAAGATATTTTTGTAATACTTATATTATAATTTTATTATTTAATGTTATATTAGATCGGAACTAGAATATGGATCTAATTTGGAATCTTTATTATGACTATTGTACCATAGATATTGAAAGAATAGAGAATGAATTTTTGAGATAATTTTCATTTATAAAATTATGAATAATTTATAATATATGTATATGTATTTATAATTTACATTTTCAAAATTATGAATCTTCAGAGGTACATTCTCTGAATTATGAAATCATTTCGTTTTCGTTGCTTTGAATCTCCGTAAAGACATTGCTTTAACAAAACATTTTTCAACTTTCTATATATTATAATTGATTCGCCTTTTATAGTTTCTTGTATTGATTTTAACATTCCATATATATCGCCAGAAATTGTAAATTATTTACGTTAAACCTTAAAAAAGAATATGTAAACAATTTTGTACAAAATAGATTTTTATTTGTATAGTTCTTTCTCGGAGGTTGATATATTTTTTATTGATGTCAATTCAAAAAGTAATCTGCTTAGTATTTTTTGGAACCTATGACGATTGCATAGAGGCAGTTTCGTGCAGATATTTTACTAGAGGATACAAAATAATGGAAATTTGTTAAATGACTTACGCCCACCAACAGGACGTGGCTGAGCGCTTTGTAACTTCTTTCAACGGAGAAACTATTTCCGTTACCCGTCATGTTAAAGGAAGCATGAAATTAAAAAATATCAATGTTTCCCTTTCGTGGTGATCTTTCAACTTAAAAGTGAAATAGTTCTAAAGTGATTCATCTTCCACGCGTGGACTATACAGGTGTAAATCCATCCTACAAAGCAAATGTTTAA
Organism: Meta bourneti; assembly: GCA_933210815.1. Lineage (NCBI taxonomy): Eukaryota > Metazoa > Arthropoda > Arachnida > Araneae > Tetragnathidae > Meta > Meta bourneti. Next base: position 39,393,443 of record OW119922.1, on the reverse strand, counting down.
ATTCGGTAGTTGGGAGATTTACTTTTAAGTCACACAAACATTGATGAAAGAGACTTTAAACTTTCAAAAAACTCAGAAATAAATGTGAATCTTTAGGCTAGAATATCAATATTAAACGCTGTTTATCCGTTGATATTATTTGTAATTATATCAATTAATCCGAGAAGCAATACTTAAATTTATAGTATGCTACGTTTGTATTCCTATTTGTATTTCCTATATCAATTTTCGTCATCCGTGATTCAAAATTATGTGGTGTCCTCGGATCTTTCGCTTCGAGTTTGATCCATGACTTTCGCCACTAGCCCTTGTGTTGCTCCAGTGCTACATTAATTAAAATACCTCCTACTTATGTCAATTTTATTACTCAATCTTTTTCATGTTTTTATAATGAATTAAATTTACTATCTGGATTCAACAGAGGTTTTGCTGCTTCAAACAAACCAAGTCACGATTCTGCTTCCACAGTAGTTTCTTTTCAATATCGAACAATTTTTTTAGCTTTGTCCGCTTCATGTGCTTGTATTTTTTTCTTCTTCCGATTAATTGGCTCATGACAGCGTTTGACGTTTGTGTTGATTCGAGTGTGATTAAAAAATTTGTCTCTCTTTTTGCGTAATACTCTATATTAAATTTTACTTCTATGATTCTAAGGAACGAAGTAGAGATCTGAAAATAGATGTGTTGATTTAGAAATTTTAGACACAATAAGCTGTGCAAATTTCATGGCACCAGAGCTTTTACTGCTTTACATATAAGATTACAGATGGATGAATTTTATGTTGCATTTTTTACTATATTACTTCTAAGGATTATTCCACAAAATTCAAATTTAAGAAACAAAACCTTAAAATTAAATTTCTTGAAATATCATTAAGGTTCTACCTAAAAGGTTTATGAAAGTTATTTCGATTCTCTAACGATGATCTTTCGCAAAACTCATTAATATTTATATTCATCGTCGATATTTTAAAAATAATACAAAGAAGGTATTTCAATTAGTAAGAATACTTAATATTCGTGGTATACTATCGTTAAAAGCTTCCATGAAGCCTGAATTAATACAATAAAAACAATCAGCAAAAATAGATTACCTACAACTAATGTGCAATTACTAACCCACATAAGATCTGTATAAAATTATGAGGGGTTTGGAAAAAGAAATATATCCCTTTATAAAAGGATATACATACATGTCCAAAAATTAAGTTTCCTCCCTGGATGTATTTCTCACTTGAACGTGGGTTCATTACTTGACATTGTTTTTCTTGTGTTTGACATAGCATGACCAAATATGGCCCTTGCACCATAAAACCGAAACCCAATCAAAATTTAAGGATAATACAAATCGCGCCTCAAGCAAGTCACCTAATCTCAATCCAATAGAGTATTCTGATATTCTCGGATGTCACATTGTAGCCTGCCTAACTCCACTAAAGACAGCACATGCACAAAAGTGCAATAGTCTGAGGATCCTTGCCTAGAACGAATGGGGCTCCTTGCCATAGGAACTATTGGACAACATTGTGGAAAACATGTCTGCATGTTGTGAGGCCTGCATTAGAATCAGAGCTAACACCTTCCGTATTAGGTTGTTTTTAATAGAGCAAAAAATGTTTGTTTTGCTTTAACTAAAACCTACAATGTGTTCACCTAATCATTTTTTTTATTTTTGTTCCCAATAGCACCACTAGGCATGTGGGTGTTCTTATTTCATTCTACATAGCTTGTGGAATATTCATTTCTCGAATTCCATTATCCTAAATTTTGGACATGTGTATAAAATTTAGATATTTGATGACGAATTAGATCATTTTTTGCTATAAAAATAGAATACACCATTCGGGTTTTAATGCAATTATTTATGTGTACCATCAAGTAAGAAAAAACAGTATAAATTTTAAAAAAATTAGGACTAAAACATGTTGCAAAATAAGTAAACCCTCCAGGTAATTTACAATCTTAGTATATCACTGAGGTAGGTTGATTTTGTTGGCTTTTATGGTGCAAGGGCCACATTTCGCCAAGCTATGCCAAATATAAGACAGACAACGTCAAGCAATGGGCGTATATGCACGATGAAGATTTTCTTGCCAGATGAGAGAAGACACCTTGGGTAAGTTACAGAAACAGAAACTGTACCGCTTACAACTCGCAGGTTGACGCAGACACGAAATTTTTCGTTGACTGAGCATTGCTATTGAGAGGAGTTCCAAAAAGAGTGATCAACATGTCAGCTAGTAATCTCGTGACGGCTCTGAAAATTTGACTTCATTAGCCGATTTGGCATCTTATCGCCTCGTTTGGTGATATAACATCTTATGACAGGGTAGATGTGTGAATGCGCATTTCAATAGAGTGGCGACAGAAATGGTGAAATCGCCAAAGTCAACTATTTTGTCGCGTGGACCAATCAAATGATTAATCAATGGATGGGTGTTTTCTACCATCCCGCGAACCAATCAAATGATGAATGTTCGTTTCCACCCGCAGAGGAAAATAGTCTATAAGGGTTACATTGCTACTGATTTTGGTCACATGATCTTGGTAATATAAAAAGATTAAAATTTCTTACTCTACTTTTATATTTCCATTATGGTTTCTAGCGCAGTGGTCAAACTCCGGGTCGTGATGATCCCGAGTAACACTCGGGAGGAAAAGGCACAGAATAGGAACAAAAGATTTCTATTTTATATGAAATACACTTAATTCATGAGTTGAGCCAATACTAACAACTTCATTCTAGTTTAACTCATGCTTTTCAAAAAAATAATGCTTACTTATTTTAAGTTGCTCATCCGAATGATTTAATTGCAAAATTCCTTTTGAATGTCAAAGCAATTCCCAATCTCGTTTCATCAAGCTTTAGGCGGTCGATTGCTTATAAACGCTGACAAGCCCCCAACGTAGAGCAATATGTTAAGCTAACAGTGCGTGACCAACTACTCTGTGATATATGAGACATTTGAAAACTTCTGGCGGAAGAATGACAAGTGACCAGTTTATTCAGTAGGAGATATCTTTGTCCTCTAACAATAAGTTTGACATTTACTTTTATTTCTTCTAAAAAGCTAAGCTTCATTAAACAAAGAACGTTGACTGAACTGGTCTTCATTTTCTTGTATTCCACTGCAGATATCCTTAGGCGTTGCCACTTACCATATGTAAATATCTACAGACATCTGCTCTCAATATATTTTCTTATCGTCTTGACAATAGGAAGTGGTGATTTGAATAGACCTGGCTGTTTTGTCCATTGTACGCTTGGGTAGAGGAAATGGATTTCTCATTGTATTAATCGGAATATTTCGAGATAAGGTAGATTAAGGACCATTGGAAATTGAATTTGAGTTGAGCAACAATAATTAAAAGTAATCAGGTGATAAATATGTTTAGTTCGAAGTTCAAATGGCGAAAGTTTAAATTTGTGTTGCGTTTTAGAGTTGAAACAATGTGGCTGTGCTTCAATATGGCATATGTTTTCCTCGTAGGGATATTTGAATTTAATGTTATATTCCCTCTTCATAGTAGTTGAAGCTTATGTAAGTCAAATTATTTGTTTATCGTTATATTTATAATTATAATATTTCATAAGTGATACAATTTTCTTGATACTATAAATTAAAAGTGAGATGTGTTCACTTAGATCATTAATTATTTTAGGATCCCATGTTTTTGCATCGTAATAAAAAGTAACCGCATCTTCAGCAAAAAGCACAGTAAGATTTTTTAATAAAGTATAAATAGTATAATTATAAAACTTTCCAATAAATACAAGCATCAAGAGTTTTTCAGTGACAAAAATTATGTAATTATGTATTCGTTGTATCACTGAAAAATACAAAAATTACTTCGTAGGCTAAGAAAAGCAAGATGACAAAATAATTGCAAACTATTTTAGAATAATTTATTTCCTAATGATGGTACTTATAACTTAAATGAGAATCTTGGTGATTGTTTAATTTCTTTTTAATTATTTGCTTAGATTTTTTCGATTTATTTTAATTTCCAATATTTAATTTGCTCTTCTTGTAATGCGGAAAAACTTACTATAGATTCTGTAATGTGGAAAGTCTACTATAGATTCTTTAACAATTATTTTTGATGTTAAAAAAATATTGCCACTCGGAAAAAATTTATTTTAATAATACTGCCATTCTATCATCAAACAAATAGCCAAATACAAAACCCAAAGGCTTTGTTTCAGATTCGTAAAATTTTTGGGCATATTGACTCATTCAATCAAAACACAAATTGAATTCTAACTCCAGACGTTATTCAACTTTCGGTTATGCAAATTTTACAATTGCTCTGCATTTCCATTTTCACGGAATATTTGAATATGTGACTTCGGGCAAAAGTAAACTTTTCACTTTGGAAGCCCTTCCATGTTAATTACAGAAGGTGAATAGAGAGTTCCGAACTTCTCTCAAAATTAAATTAGAATACTTATGTATTCTTAGTTTTTAATTTCAAACTTTCCTTAGGATTGACCCCTACTTAAGTCCCGGATAAATTTATCAAAAAGATCGAAAATTTTTCCTTTCCCATCGAAAGACAGACTGATTTTACTTTCAAAATCCTGTTCCCCTGTTTTATATTTCGATAGTTTCTATTATAGGTTTTAATTTTACTTGTTTTTAAATTGCTGCATTAAAAGAATCAGGATTGTTTTAGATTTTAGCTTTGGATTTTTTCGATTGAATTCCTTGAAGTCATTTCTTAGTATTAATGGAATCTTCAATCTAAAATTTAAGCAATCACACTATGCAACTAATATTTATAAACATAATTACCCCTACGGAAAATGTAAAACGGTATTGTTTTATCAAATGGGGCTTGTTGAGTTGTTTTCCACTTTGAAAATTTCAATCTAGCTAATCGTTTTTCCTGATCGTTAGATGTAATGGAAATGCCTTGGTAGAAAATAGAGGCTTTTTTCATAAATAAACCAACTAAAAGACATTCTTACCCATTTATTAACATTCACTACAGTAAATTGAATTACATTATACTTACAACTTTCATAAAATATATCCTCGAAACGTATTTTAGACTTTTCGAAGTACAATGTTTTCCTATCAGAAATTTATACTATCATTTTCCTTATTTATATTTTGTTTATCATTTCTCTCTTCGTAAACAATTTATGGTTTTTTAAAAGAAAAAGTATTTAATGTATTGGTTTTATCAATTAAAAAGTATTAATTATATATGAACTTTAGACGATAAAAGGTATTTTTTGAGGTACATATGTGAAACATTGAACACCACATTAATTCATCTCTATCCGTTTGTAATATGGAGATAGGCTCATAAACCTTGATATTACGCGCGCGCGAATGCTGATACAATAAATGAATTCCTGCGTTAAGTACTATGAAGTTTCTTGTTTGAACTAGCTTAAACAAAAATGAAAATATAACCCTGTTGATCCTTGATTCATCCGAATTTATTTTCTATTTTTAAATGCTGCAACGTACTCAGTAGTGATTATATAAGTCTACAAGCCATGTCTTGCTCCTGAAACTGAAATATGCGCAGAAAAGCTGTTATAGTCACATAAAATGTCGATTGTATCATATTAAAAGTTTACAGGATCACTTGAATCTGAACATTTTTGACTGAAATGTGTTTTCGAGAAGCTATTATCTGGTGTTATTAATATGACTATGAGCAACGGAAAAGAGGTTACTGTATACATTTGTAAAAGGTAAACAGCGAGTTGTAGTTTCTTACCCCACTTGGTCTAGACAAGCTAGACCAAGTCTATGAGTTCATATGCTTTCAAAAAATCCAAGACGAGAATAAGATAAAAATACAGATCCTCCCTTGGATAGCCCAAGACAAGCAAGTTAGTTAGAAGGAGAGGCCTGCTCCATATTGCATTTATGACAGATCTTAAGATAGACTTGTACCAGTGAGGGTGAGAGGAATTTTCCAAGTCCAATTTTCCTTACCTTAATAAGATAGGCCTGTACAGTTATGGGCGAGAGGAATTTTCCAAGATATATTGTTCTGAAATTTCTTTTTCACAAAAAATATTTAATAAAAAGAAATAATTTATTGTAATGACTGAGATACCCACATTTTCAAAGCTATCATCCATTTCATTTCTGAGGTCCACATGAAAAGGGATCCATTGTAAATGTATCTCATGGAGCACTGGTAGTTCCCTAAGTTCATCTTGTTTATCAATTCCTTCGGACTAATGATTTTGTGCGAGTGTTTTAAAAAGCAGCCACAAGATGTAGAGTATTTGCTTTTTAGTTGTCCTGCATTTAAAACTTCAAGAATGTGCCTGAAAAATGATTTGAGAAAATTAGATGAAACATGGCCAGTGAAACTCAATGTTTTTGTAAAATCAAATCTGCTTTTCTACTCATTTGTCAAGTTCATAAAATCTTGTAATTTTAGTTAAATTGTTTTCCACTGTTTCTTTGTTAAATCAACTTACTTCTGTAAACCCCGTGTTGTACTTCTGTGGTGCACGGGGAGTTTGCTTTTGTTCAATTAAAAAAAATCCTATCTCCAATTTTGTTCCAGGTCTTTAATATTGTATGAAGCTAAGGCTGTCAGTATGTAACCATGTGTTATTACCCTTGTTCGTAGATTTTATATCATTCAGTCCGTCGATGGCTATAAGTTCAGGTCCGAATATGAAACAAAATTATGGATTTCTTTCTTGATAATAGTGAGTAGTTAAAATTGCTTTTGCATTTCATAAGGCGGAGTTGAATTTACGTCGCATTGGAGCAACACGTCGGGCTATTAATAACGATCTAGGACAATCTCGAAGGGGAAGATCTTTGGATAGCACTTCATAATTTTGAACCATAATCAGATGACGAACCCTGATCAGGCATTCTACTCTCCAAACTTCCACACCACGCCAAGTATTTCATCAGGAGTCAGTCATATAGCACGGTACTCTAGTGCTATGAGTACAAAAGTAAGAGTTCTGCTGTTTATTGAATGTTTTAGTCTTCAATTTTTCAAACCATTGAAACAGTTTACTTCTCTAGAATACTGAAGACTTTACTACCGTGATTCTACGAATCTAAGTACGAAGAGCACACACACGCAGTTCACTCATCTATTAATAATCTAGCACTGCCATCGGTGCTGAGTTGATTGTCAACCCCATCTCGTTGCATCACTCACAATTAGAGTAAAGCCGAAATCAGCTAAACACCCCAAACCCAATTCACACACACCGAAGTAAACTCGCCTATGATGGCAATAAAGAAACAATAAACGCGACCTGCAACGCAATTAAAAATCGCTTTCCATTGCACACAACGGATATTTCGAAAATCCAAAACCGTCTGCCACGAGAAACAAAAAATAAAAGAACGAAAAACACCACCAAAGTCCATCCGCTTTTTTATCCAACCAACCCTAAATCTGGGGAAGGTTGGATGGACGGGAAAAACACCACGAGTTGATGATAGGTAGATTCCCTTTCTCCACCCCCTCGCCTCCCCTCTCCGAACGCGTTCTAGGTGTTCCGCCGTCATTTGACAATGAAATTGGCGTTCGCGAGTTCACTTTCCCTGTAACTGTCGCTGCGTTCACGCGCGCTGTGTGTTCCAGTTCAGAGTAATGTCCCGAGCAGCCGGTTAGAGCCCCTTGTTAGGAGCTGGAAGGAATCACATGTGCTGGTGACGGCTTAACGCTGAGGTAAGAGCTGTGATTTAGACGTTGCCGTTAATTGTGGAAATGTTACGGTTAATGAGTTAACGCCTTGGAATGTCAGGTTCTGGAATTTAATTCCACTTATAAGGCTGGTTATTGTTGGGTTATCAAATATCGTGTTTGCGAGCCCCTTAACATGTTAAACACTTTAAAGTGTACTCTTAAGAGAGGGAACAGTGTTTAGCCTTAATTTATTCCAAGTCCATTAAACTGTGTTTGGTATCCACAATGATGGTTCTAAAATACTTAGATTATTACTGGTGTTTAAATTTTGTTAGGATTTGTATTATTTCATATTTTAAGTTGTATATTTAGATGAACTTAATTAAGTGCAATCAGTAGCATTTAAAATTGTCTCCATGTGTATATGTCCAACAGTTTAATTATTTTTTTATATTTGACGTTCTTTCCATTTTCACCCTAATTAGTTTACTTAGTTTATGGTTAATCAGATGTTCCTTTGCCGAAAATGTGTTTACTTGTAATTGAAAAATTATCAACTATATACAAATTGTTATCGATACCAAAATATTGGATTTGTAATGAAAAATATCAAATTTAAATTTCCAGAAGAGTATTGCTGTGTTTATGTTTTTAATATCAACAGTTTCTCAATAAGAATGCTTCCGATACTATAATAATTTATAGCTAATCTGATATCAGTGATATTTAGTTTTAAAAGTTTCCTTCAATGTACGATACACTGCTTTCGCTATTTTATTATTTATAATTCTTATATTTTAGAACTTTCCCATAGTTTATTTTTCCAACATTAAAATTTCAGTAATTCCAGAATTGTTAAATGCTTTTTGGAAGTCAATATATATATATATTGACTTCCAAAAAAAAAAATAATATATATATATATATATATATATATATATATATATATATATTGATCCCGAAAAACAAGAGATGTTTGGTTTCATGTTCTTCAAAATATCAGAAAAATATTTAATTTTGCTTAGTTAAATACCATTAAAAAAATTCCGAATTCTAAAATTTAAGGAAATACAAAAAATTTGAAACCTTCAGAGCAGTTGAAAGCAACGTAAAAAATGCGTTACATCACGTTGTGCTAAAATCAAAGGTGGCGTTTACAGTCCCTATATTCCCGCTGCAATTTTTGATGCTCATTCATTTTATAAGAAAACGCTACAACGGTTCAAAAGCAAACGTTACAACGGTTCCAAAGCAAACGTTACAACGGTTCCAAAGCAAACGTATTTCAAACGTGCTACTGATCATTGAGAAAATCAAGATCACAAAGCCTTCAATCTATCGATAAATAAATAAGATTATACTACTTAAAGACAATTAGAAATGTGTCAATTTAGCTCACCACAACTACCAAAAACAAATTAATTCCGTTGTGCTAAATTGAAAGTTATTGATTGAAGTGCCGTATCAACCCTTCAAATGGTTTCGACGAGATGTCTCTTCAATCAAGACCAGAACAATTTTACTAATGACGAGATATCTCGTTGACACAAAACTAACCTATTACTTCAAGGGAATGAAGATCCAAAATAGGAAAACCAATTTATTCCTCATCCATAACTGGGCACAATTTCGAACAGATTTTTGTATCAGGGGCTGCACACTGCAAGGCAGTTTTCTATTCTAAGTTAAATACACCAGGAGTATTAAAATATCCAGATACTACCCGAGTCTAGTAAAAAAAGCACATATATTTTTTATATTATTATACGTATTTAAAGAAATCCCTTGACTGGTATGCACAACCTGCTTATACAGAGATTAACATTTTTACTGATTCTATGTCAGCCTTATAAATGATTGAAGCAATGGCAATAGATCAAAACCTTGTTAAAGTAACAAAAACCTCATAGCTGATATTTCTGAAAGGAAATCCGTGCAAGTTTTGGGGATTTAAAATCACATTGGAATTTATAGCAATGAAGTTTATGATCGTGAAACTAAAGAATAGTTAAAAGAAATACATATTTTTATCATTGAAAAGTATACTTTCTATCAAATTAAAAACATCAGCAGAAGGGAACATAAACATTGTGTACAATTAAATATACAATGGTAAAATCTCTGGAACACAATATGGAAAAAAGAAATATATTTCCTCATTCTCATCTCAAAAGTTAACGCAAAACATATTTATACAGATTTGTAAAACCAAATCATGGAGTATATGGAATTTATCGAAATAGATTTCATAAATAAAAGCCTGTGGAGAACATCTGGGAACAGTTGACCACCAATGTTTTGGCGAACTGGAAAAATATTAGGACATAAGACTTCAAAAATTCATCAGGTACACCAGTATGAGAGGGATTTTAGAGTAAGCAAACAAACCAGACGGGCTGTGAAGATTTTACTTCCGATACCCAAATGATCTCACATAATACCACATATCGGGGCTACCTTAAAATGTAGTTTATCGCCGTTTTGGCAACTTTTGACGTTTAATCTAATTGGCGTTGACCAATCAATTATTATGTCTATTCGGAATTTATTCTTTCGAATTTCTATTGACGAAGTGCTGAAATCATATTTGAAAGACAAGTCAAGTGGCGTCACGTTTGGAATACGTACAGGAAGCACTTTTAGCCGTAGAAACTCTATCACCACCTACATTTAGTTATACAGAAAATGCCTAATATTATATTGTCCCTTGGAAATAATTGAAAATTCGAGGGGATAAAATCTAAATGTTTATTTGGAAAAGAGGAACACAGCAAACAGCAAATCGTAACGGAAGAAAAAGTGGAAGTAGTAAGAAATATACAATGTTATTTAGAAGAAAAAACAGTCTGAATTTTTATGATTTTTTATAAGATGCTATTCCAAAAATACAAAAATGAAAGAAATAGTTGTGGAAAAACATTCTCTGCCATCCAACTCTAATGGCGTTTATGAACCTGGAACTTTTGTTTTCTTTCAATTATGTAATCGTCTACACAGTTCTGCACGATGCAATATATTGCAACCTTTTTACCCACTGTTATTCATTATTTTTGCCAGCAGGTCATGGTTTGGAAACTTCTGTCAGTTATACCAAAATAGCAAATGTCAAAGCTTCCTCGGCCCCAGCTCATGAAATTCTAAGTCCCAAATTATTGATGGGTACAGGAAAAGTCATCTTACACTTGTATTCAGCAGACGGTGCAATGACCTTGATTAAAAAACGCTGCAGTGAGCGAATTGAATTAAATATTTATTACCATTGCAGACCTTTTATTTTTGCGTCTACTGAGCATCTCCGCGTGGATTATTTTTATTTTAATTGAGTTTCTTGCAAGTATCTAGTGCCGAATAACGCTAGCAAATAATTCAACGCACCCAACTATGGTCTTATTATACTACCTCACGGGATACCATACTTCAAAGAAATTCTTCATTTTTAATGTGATGGGATTCACCTAAGGAGGAAACACCTGCTACTTTTCATTTGTAATAAATTCAGGTTTTAATTATGAACTTCATCTTGAGAATGTTTGGGAAGCAAGTTTTGGGGTTTGGTTTGGTTAGTAGTTCTACGATAATTTTTTGCACGATGGCTAGACCTGTAGGCTTTTAGAGCAAAATATACTTAAAAAGACTTAGATGATCAGTGGAATTGATTTATTGGTCAACTCCAGTTACTTATTTTATTTGTGTTTTCGTAACATTTTATTTTATTCATACACTTTTCATTACCAATATTATCTTTATATTTGTTATATCTATTGCTCGTGTTTCGTGGGGCAGGGCTCCATTTATAAGTATTGGAGGCCCAAGAGGATCGGGTTCATAGGAATGGCGCCTTTGTCTCCTGATATAACAGGAGACAAAGGCATCATGATATGACCTAAAAGTATGGTCAAGTGCCTCCGTGTATTTGGTTACTATATTATCTGTGTAATATTTATCCCTCATAGTTGGGAAACAGGCCGCAACTATAAAAATACTGGGGGTCATACAGGTTCGGGTCCCAAGGAATTTATCTTTGTCTTCTGAAAAAGCAGCCACGTCGCTGAATCAGTTAGCCGTCTCTGCGTATTTGGTTAGTTATATTACTTGTGTAGTATCTATTACTCATATTTGAGGGAACAGGCTCCAGCTATATGAAAATACTAATGGCTGAAGGATGTCGGATCCCTTGGAATTGGTGTCATGATATTGCAGTAATATGACCTAATTAATGTGGTCAAGGGCTTTCATATATTTGTATCCGTAAAATAATTATCCCTCATTTTTAGGGGAATAGGCTCCAACTTAAAAACATCAGGGATCCAAGAGGTTTGGGTCCCTAGAAATTTACTCCTTTGACTCCTGATATAGCAACCATATCAGTGAATCAGTGTAGTCACTTCTGTGTATTTAGGTACTTATATTTTATCTGTGTAATACCTATCCCTTATACTTGGGGAAATAGGATCCAGCTATAAAAATATTGGGTGCACAAGGAGATTGGGTCACCAGCAATTGGTGCTTTTTTCTTCTAATATAGTAGTCATATGACCTAATCAGTGTAATCCGTGTATTTTGCAACTCATTAGACTCCGCATATTTTGCAACTCATGTTATGTAATATATATCCTTCATATTTGTGGGAACAGGTTCCAACAATAAAAATAGTAAGGGCTCAAAGGTGTCGGGTCTTAGGAGTTGGTCCCATGATATATCTGTCATATGACCTAATTAATGTGGTGACGTGTCTTCACGTATTTAGCAACTCATATTATTTGTATAGTATCTAATCCACATATTTAGGGAACGGGCTCCAACATTAAAAATATCGGGTATAAAAATACGATCCCTAGGAGTCCCAGTGTTCCTGTTGATGTGATAGCTATTGAAAGAAATACTCCGAGGAAAAGTTAGGTAAGTTTGGACAAATCAGATATTTACGAGTGCCTTGGAACCAACTTTTTAATTGCATAACTAATTGCGTAGTTTCCACTGGAGAGTAAAATCAGAAGATAGAATTTTAAGAATTATTATAGAAAATCTTTTAGCTTTTGGACAAATGTTATGTTTCCCCAACAGCTAAAAGTATAACTTTTGAATTTCCTATAAGAAAAGTTCTTCGAATTTTTTTAATGACTATTTAAATTTCATTTCGTTTCAGTCTTGAATGTATATAGATTTATGGTGTTATTTTTTAATTAATTAATGGCGTAGAAATTAAATAATTGTTGAAAATTATCTCAGTTCCCTTTAATTACTTTTTAATTTACTGAATAAATGTATCATATGCTGCTGTGCCAATCAAGAGGGCAGTAACTCCATGTTTGTTCTTTCTGAGTTAACGACTGTCACATGTAACGCATATAAATATCTAATACTGAAGAGCTCTCTAGATAAAACAGCATTATTTCTCAATCGACTGTGCTGTTTCATCCCATTATGAGACTTTAGGTGTTTTTATACACAGCATTTTAACAACGGTGTATCCTAAGCCTTATTTACTAGCATGGCAGTCTGAGTGATACTTTTAAAAGCATAAAATTGATGTTTGAATTGAAGGGCTTCGGACAACATTGTGATAAACCATTCTTCATGAGAGCAATTTTCAAGTTAAAGAAAATTCCAAAATTGTAATGATTTATCTGCTATTCGAGAGGTCGTCATCTTAAACTTTCAAGTATCAAGCACTCATTCAAACAATTAGACATTTTTTTATCCCCTTGAATATTTTATTTTAATTTTTGCATTACGGAAGATATATTTCTGTGGTTTATCATTACTTTGCTGAAGCCCGTCAATTGTTTTAGTCCATTGTGCATATAGTTACTATTAGAATAAAAATATTATTTTATTGACTAATTTCAAGTACAAAATAAATGTTTACAATAAACATCTCTGAATGGCTAAAACATCATCCACAAATATACAATTGATGTTTGAATGATTTCTTTCACCACTACTGTTAGACTTTTGTTTCAAGCCAAATAAAGTTATTTATATACAAATTGTAATATCAATTTATTTTATTTTTATTCTTTTGTAAATCGAATTGTTCACGGTTACAGCGATGGTTCAGTAGAAGGCAATAGACGAAACAAATCTATTCAAGTATTGGAAAGTTGCTTTCTGCACAATCAGCACTGCTGGTGCTAAGAAAACCGAAACAAAAGTATTCCTCAGCATTTTTCGAAGTGATAAAGGCGCTCGAATTTCAAAGTTTGAATGAATTGTTTTTCACTTTCCCCTTCTCAATTTCGCACAGTTGGAAAAATTGAGCTGTTCCTGGCGTTACATCTAAAACTCTGCGGTTCAAAAATGCAAAATTTGCCGAATCCCGCATTGAAAACTACCTCAAGGAATGTGTTCTTTTTCAAAATGAATCTATGACTTTCCTCACGATTTTCATATAAAATAATACACCATGAAAGAGACTATTCATTGCATAGGGTAGTATTTTTTAAGAATTACTGTCTTGTAAACATTTTAGAGACAAAATTATATTTATATCTACAAAGTTATTGATGGTGTTTTGTACAACAATAACTTGTAAGATTATAAGAGACACTTTATGATCAACTTTATCTTTAGAATGCATCTAGGACGATGTGATCAATTTTCTAAAGGAAAGACGAAAGTTTTACTAAAATATAAATTTTTATTCTTCTTTACCGAAAGATGTTCATTACTTACAGCAGTTTCAAATTGCTGTTTATCCCGTCGTCGTGGCAGTGCTTTATAAAATATTGCATTACATTCTTTCCCCAACCAATAAAATTTTTACTAATATATGTGTTGCCGTCAAGAAGCTCTTCTCTGCAAAAATATCTATAACTCATTGCGAGTATTATAAGCTAATATTTTATTTATTTCCTTGTAAGTACTTAGATAAATCAAGGGATAACAAAGAAGCAAATGCGAGACTCAAGTTATTTCTAATATCTCTTACCTTTACAATAAAAATCTTGTTTAAAAAAATATGTAATATGTAAGGGGGATATTTTATAGTTGACTTGAAACTTTAACTGTTATTGTTATGGAATATTTCTTGAAACTCGTGTCTAATTGTATGTTGGAATAATATTATTCTACAAGAAAGATTATTAATAGAAAAAATTTATGTCATTAAATTGAGTTTTTTAATTACGTGTTTAGTTACTTGAATTCTCATTTTAAATCAAGTTCTCGTAATAGATTTATATAAATCTATATTCCTCTTTTTCTTTTCATATATTTTACTTGAAGAAATAATTAAGAAACAGCTGTCATAAAATCATTAAATTTGGATTGATTGAACAACTTTATTTTAAATACTATGGACTTTATGTTAACATTAAAACATAACAAGAGAACAAGTATAAATTTATCTTATGCTTATTCTTATCGTATATATAATATAGATTGAAAAATCTAACACTTGTAAAATTATGAGAAACTTGATTTGAGACAAACACTTCTCTTCTACAACACTAGAAAGCTTATATAAAATAACTTATATCAAATCTCAAAGTTATGTGTCCCAAAGATGAATTCCTTAATCATTCTTTACTGCTAATTTTAGCAGTGTTGCGCATAGCAACATAGGAAGGTCCTCCAATATGGAAACTACTGAGCTCCTGAATGGATAAGAATCATGTAAATAATCGATACCATGTCCAAATAGCGAAACATGATAGATCCCATACTTAAATAGAGAACCTAGTAAATAATATATGTGCCATATCTAAATGTATTACCATGTAAATAATAGATGCCATGTATAAATACATGTAAATATTACAAATGGAGTGTGGAAAAAGCGTCAAAGTAAAACAGCCTTTTAAACTGTCTAGAACACGTCATAGTTATTGGCATGTTGAAATTTATACAGAATCTTCAGGTCTTGATAATTCTACTTTGACTTTGATAGGCATGTTGCATGCATCGTATAAGATACTACGATGAAATGTACAGATGTAATTAATATGCGATATGATATAACATTCTGAATAGACAAGACACCTTCGTGGGGGCATGCTCAATTAATCCTTATAACTCATTTAAACTGGTAGTGTCTCATTACGACACTAAGCACGGAAGTATTTGATGGTGTTAGGTAAATATTTTCCAGGTGGTCCAGAATTAGTGTTTGACAGTTTATGTTTAATACTTTGCATGAATCTTTCATTTTGTCACTCTGAGATAAAAAGAAAAGAGAATTTCATACACTCGCACTATTTCAAACTCTTCTACACGTATTTTGACAGAGCAGTGCTGTTTTTGCAAGTTCTTCCTCTGTCAATACGTACTTCTTTATTTTAACAGGAAACATTGTGCACACACACGTGAAAGTTTATCATACTATCTACATGCATTTCTTATCAGTTATCTGTGCAGGGAAGGCTCCGTCGAATCCTCGATATTACCTTGTGTACATTTCCGATCTTTCTGCATGTTATTTTCCCATTACTTATATTCAGCAACTGATCAAGATATGGCCTTCACGGAGGGTGAAAGGTTTCCTTCTGCATCCGTCCATGCGTCCAGCGTTCTGGACTGGTGAACAAATGGAAGCTCTCAAGTGTTGAAGAAGATTTACCTGGAAAGGGTACTATGAAGAATTATATGATACTTTTACGGCTTTCTTTATGTCATGCTCACTGAGTAGCTTGCAACATGTATTCATGTCGGCTTTTGAGGTCATTGTTCGCTAAAGATAGAAAATTGCAATGGTTTGGGGGTTTCGAATTCTTAAATTGTTTTATTTTAATTAAAAATCATAACATATAGACCTGGCCGACTCAAATTGTTCTACAAACCACTTAATTAAGTTGAAATTTTCCAGCGGGTCACATATAAATTAAATACTCGCCTGTTCAAAAACTAAGGATAATATTGAATTTGTATTAAGCAATGTCACCTGATCTCAATACAATAGAGCATGCTTAGGATGATCTCGGACTTCGTATTGCAGCCTACACAACACCACCAAAGACCACACAAGGACAAATCCGCTCTCTAGTGCACGAATGGGATTCCTTGGCACAGGAACTCATTGTCGAAAGCAGGTTTGCTTGTGAGGCCTGCATTATGGTCAGAGACCAAACATATTCTCAATTGGTTTGTTTTTAATGGAGCAAAAATGTTTGTTTCGCCATAACTAACACAATGTGTTCGCCTAAGTATTTTTTTCTTAAACACCACGAGGGATATGGGTCTTATTCCTCACTGCGTGTAGAATATTCATTAGTAATTTGAATATTCTACACGCTCTAATCTCGTCCATTAAGATCTGACCAATTTTGCTAATAACGAAATATCACGTCATCAAGATATTGCCTAATTTTTTTTTGATGGCGAGATCAAGATCTGGTCATTTTTTTCTAATGACGAGATATCTCATTCATCAATATCTGGTAAGTTTTTCCAACGAGTTTTTGATACCTCGTAGAGACAACCACCAGGAGGATTAATGGAATATATTTTCTTTTCCAAAGATTCCATGCCGAAGACACGAATATGACATTTTAAATGGCATATTCGTGTCAAAACTGGTCATAGGTCAAAAGTCAAACATAGGTCAAAACTGGTTATACAGATAAGACAGCAGGTTACAGAACAAATGTATGCAGGAGAGCCCCTCAGTGGGTTAAAAACTTAAATTTACTATAAAGTTTTGTTTTCTACAACGTATAGTTTAAAAACTTTTTTCCTGGGGGAACATTGTTTCTATGTTTATATTTATATTATAGTTGTGAAATTTTTCACTTTCAGAGCAGAAATCAAAACAATAATTCCATTTTCATTAATTTAATACCTTTCTGTTAAAAATAATAATTTTCCACCGGTAGAATATTGCAACAGCATGTTACAGACTTCCACTATGTACCTAAACGAAGCTCACGATTTTTTGAGGATCTTCCAACGCTAACATTTCGCATGATAAAATTTTAGAAATATGTCAAATATTTTATAAGATCCACTCTTATCATGTATCTATAAGCCATAAAATTTCTACCCAAGACTGAAACTTTTCTTTCTTTGAAAAAAGCACTAGTTAAATCATTCAGGCATGCATAAAAGAAAAATATTCAGTGGAGTGAATAGAGGTGATCTTCAAAATTTGATTTCCTTTTGCTCTTACTTTCCGTCATGAAAAATCTCAAATTCTATACCAATTCCTCTTGTTTCCTCGTCGGTTTCTTTTCTACCTTTCTATATGTATATGTATATGAAGGATAGTATAAAAACGATGGATTTTGTGTATCGGGGTTCCCATATAAGGGTGTCTATGGTACCCTGGTACCCGTGCCTGATTTATACAGATGAATCAGGAGTTTTTCTAATGTAGTCTGCTAGGTTTAAAGGTTATAAATATTCTCATGTGTTTATAGGGATGTATATAGGGTTTATAGCGTCTTTGATGCCATTTTATAATAGTGCTTTCATCATTTAATAAAATCAACCTAACTCTAGGCTAGATTCTTCCTTGATGCGATTCGAAAACCATCATGATTACCTGATGCATTCCGTATCATGATACTCCGAAAGTCTACTTAGAAATCAAATGCAAATGAGCGTTTATGCCAGAAACATCAATCCATTCGATACGAATTCTGCTTTTAGTTTCTTTCGACTTCAGAAGTTGATACCTGTAATAGTGATTTCCTCCCATTAATAAAATAAACCTAACTCTAAGCCAGACTCTGCCTTAATGAAATTCACAAACAATCAGAATTCTATTCCTCGATGCATGATGAATCATGACACTCCTAAAGTCTACTTGTAAAGTAGTTGTAAATGATGCATCACGTTACCATCATGGCAATCAGAAACTTGCTGATGTTGCTTATTCCTCCTGGCCTAACACCTTTCTAGACCAAATCAAACGAGTCATTCGTCTTCAAAGAAATTATGATGTTATCACTAGTCTGGAATAAATATGAAGGGCTCAATATAGAAACAAATGTGATTACTAGAAGCTTGTTCCCAGGATAAACAGGAAAAAATTGTTGACCATTCAGGAATTTTATGTTCCCAAGGTGCCCACTTCGTAATCTAGATACAACCGTTTGAGTCTCTCTTTTCCCTTTATAAAACAAGGATAGATCAGGAAATTTTCCTGTGTACCAGTCATGGTTGTGAGGAATTCGCTATATTGCATTATTAGAAATTTTTGTTTCGGAGAACTCGTGCGAAGTTAGAGAATCATGCCCCCAAGAGCATCTAAGGAACCCTTCTTTGACATTCTGTTGGCAATGTCATTTTGTCTGATGTCAATAGAAACTTTGTATTATCGTTTTACGTTCGTTTGTCTCTTGTAATGGGATTCCCCCTTTGTAAAGGAAGGATAGACCCGGAATTTTTCCTGGGTACGTCACGATTTGGCTTTATTTTGGAATTTTGTTTTGTGCTCAAATCATCCCAATACTTCTTGCACACGAGCCATCGTGTCTATTTCCTGAATCACATCACTTCATTCTTCCCGAACACACACAAACGGCAATCAGGAACGTTATCTCATCTTGCTACGCCGCTTTTTCAAGAGAAATCCCGAAGCGGAAATAGAAGTTTTCCGGTAGCCATCGTAAAATAGCTTCCCTTCCATCGAAACTGGCAAAGACCGCCCTTGACCTTCGTCTTGAAGACGCTCCCCCCGTCTGACCTGTAAAATTAGTCACGTTTCGCTTCTTCTTCGGTTCTTTTCTTCTCTTTTACCTGGGCTGTATGTATGCCTCTCTTGTCTGGGGAGGAATCTCTCCAGACTCCGAAGTGTGACGCGCAACTAACGGACCCGTTCCTCATAGGAGGGTATATCCGCGTTATAATTTAACACTGTGCGTTCTTTGAGTGCTGGGTACTTGTTGAGAGCGATCAAGATTGAACAGTGAACGTGATGGGCACTGTAAAAATGTAAATGTGCCTTTCTGTTTTGGTCGTGTGTGAAGTTTGGTATGTTTGCGTGGGCTTAGAATACGTTAGGTTGAGATCATGCATTTTTATTTTCATACCCTATAGCAATATGGAATGGATAGCGTGAATATGATTACGACGCTAAATCGTGAAGTTTTTATGAATAAACCTTAATTGACTTTTATTATTCAAAGTGTTTGCGCCGAAGTTTAGCTTTAAAAGACTAAAAGCCAGTATTATTCATTTTTAAAATCCATGAGGGTAACAACTTATAAGTAGATAGTACTCGTTTATCTATATTCATATCAGTCTGGGGTGGATTTGCCATGGAAAAATATTTTGTACGTTGAAAACATTCCAGTAAGTATTTATATTTTTGATTTCGTTGTATCATACATCTTCAATATTTAACAACCAATAGTGCGTTGGCTCATAAGAGTGGCCAATAGGGTCGTTTGTACACTACAAATTATCGTTTTTCTGATGTTTTTCTCTGTAGCGTTCCTTCGATCTTCAACGATTCATGTTGAGTATAATAACACATACAGTGAAAAGTATTTCTTCAATATGCATCATCATTTTAATGTCTGTTTAACTTAATATATATGCATTATTCCTTTTCTTAATTATTTGTTTTATCTCTTCAATAAATATTTGTAAAATATAAATATTACATACAAAGTACAACTGCAGAAATTATTTTAAGTTTACTTGCATTTAACACCATGTGTTGCATTATGCATTGTAACAAAGTGTAAAGTATTGTTAAATTTTGAGGTAAATTCTGCCCTCCTTATCTATGAAAAAGAATGAAATTCTTTCGTTATATTATTCCTTAAGGTATACAAATTTCAAGTCTAAGCAGGGTACAGTTGCTTAAACACTGTTGGTATAAAATAATTTACAGTAGAACATATTGGATAAATAGCAAACAAGCGATGTATAAGACAGACAGACATTAATAGAAATTCGTTCGTCGCTATGTTTCATATATTTTACGAGGACCATTTGGTCACTAAACACCGACTTATTTTACTATTTCCATTCAATTCTAGTACCATTATTCAGAGTTATTTACAAATATGTAAAGGTGAATAAATGCCAAATCTTCAAAATTAATATTGAACCAATTACTAATCTACCCCCGATAACTTTAAAAAGTTTCATATTTTTACCACATATTCTTCGACTCGTTAATAATGTTTACACTCTTATTTGAATAAACTTACCCATTGATATAAATTGAAGAAATGCTTTCCAACGCGCTGATTCACATGGCGCGCTTGCCCCATGTGGTGGGTCAAGGGCATACCATGGATTGTTTTCTTGTTTTCAGTGTAATTGTACTGTGAGTGGAGCAAGTTCATAAAATTTTATTCGTGCCCTTCTTTGGTCTTCGTAACTTCCCTGCCTAAATTCTAAGCGCTCTAGTGTCGAAACTAATCTATAGCACTCCTTCAAGTATTTCCAGCAGGTGGCAGTCTCTGATTTAATCAAAAACATGTTCTATATGCAGTGGATACCCCACGAACGAACTTGATTCACTTCACCCTGACTATTTAATTAAAGTTAATGATATATAATTAGCCATATATTAAACTATCAGAACTGCTCACCAACAAAAATCCGAATATGTAAACCATTTGAATGCCCCTCGTTACAATTTTAAACGATACTCATTAAAGTACATACAGAACACACGATACAGGTCGATCATCGTTTAGAAATCATCGACCTTCCTTATGAAATAGACAGCATATTGGGGTGTCTCTATCGTAAGATCTCAGAAGGGTTAAGTCTAGTAGGCTTACCAATCAACTTGGGCCGATTGGTTATCGAAGCGCAAACTAGTGTTTTTGATCACTGTGGATAATCTCTTTAACCAATCATTAATTTGTCCCACATTAGGATTCATGCTTTGTCCCACAACCACGTGAGAAAAATCTTCAAACCAAGCGACTGAAAGAAATAGCATGAAACTGTGTGCACATACTCTGTCTATTTCATTAGAAGGTCGATGCTGCAAATTCCTTTTCTAGTTCTATCTACAGGATGGATATCACATCATGATCATCATTTCCGTACTACATTCTACAGGAAGTATCTAGAACTTCAAATTTACACGTTTCTGCAAAACTATGTCTATTATAAACTAGTTGGCAAACGCATAGCATCTGCACGCAGCTTTCTTAATTATTCATTATTAAAACCATTGACGTCAGTGTCATTATTTCTTACATTTTATGCCTTATTTAAATCCATTTATGATGAATATAAGCATAGATATGCACGTTTCATAGCTCCAAGCTAAATAAAATAAATCAAAGATAAATATAGTAGCATTAATTAATTCTTAATTTCAAAATAGTGCATGGCAAAAAATGCACACCTCAGGTCTGTAATTACAATTAGCTTCTGAACGCCCCTTCATTGAATCCCATTCACTTGTTCTAAGGTGATTCTTTACTTTTTGACATCAAAATCAGTTTCACGTTCGCTTACACTTTCTGTTCTATGATTAGTATCTACCAGATTTCTCATGGACATTTGTAATTACACTACTGAAGAATTTCATTAGAGCGGCGAGCTTTTCCATGTAGATGTAATTATATTATGCAGCTTCATAACTCAAATAAAGTACGTAAACTATGCGGCAAAATTGGCAAATGAATACCACATCGGTTGATTTTGTGTTGTTTTAACCGTTTGTCCCCGCGATATACAAATGATGTCGATTTCTTTGCCACCCACGTTTGTGAAATATATATGAAGATAGCTTTACCAAACTATATATAAAGTGCTTCCTGTAATATAATGATAAGCAACTTTTCAAATTTTTCAGACCAATTATCTGTTTCAGACCAATTATTTTTAATTATTTTTCAGACCAATTATTAAGTTTTAAAATATTTCAAAATTGTAATGGTTTATCCACAATTCAAGAGGTCATGTTACATTAAACTTTCAATCATTAATAACTCATTCAAACAATTGGAAACTCTTTCGATCATTTTAACCCTCTGGGATGTTCACACGCATATATCTGTTGCTTTCGTGCAAGACTTTTAACCAGTTTTATTCTTCTTGACCAGATAGAATCTTTTCTGTGATTCTTTCAACCAATAGATATGGGTAATTAGTCATTGTGGGGTAAAGGTAACTGCTCGGGAAATCAAAAGACATCAGAGGGTTAAATATTTCATTTTTAATTTTTTAATTCTGAACTTATGTTTTGTGGCTTTTACCTGTGTTGCTCTCGACCCTTCATTTGTAATATGAGATTTAAATACCAAACAAATCGTTCAGACCAGCTACTAGTTGCTCCTTTCAATCTTGTATCTCGTTTTCCCGAGCTCTGCCTCATATTCGCTGTTAACTGCAGAAAATTTTAATTTTCAAATCAATCATTGCGCACAGTGCTTGTTGCTTATTGAAAAATTACACCAAAACTGTGTCGATATCATTTCTTCAAAACTCTTATTACATTTCATTACTAATTTTATGTTAATATTTCATTCAATTATTTAATAAGGGCTATACTCCTTCGGCATGATCATCAAGAGCTTGGACAATTTCCAGTTCGCACCATGCGTACATACATATGCGATAATTGTTGGCATTACTCTTTAATTGGTGGAAGTTTTCATGTACTTGGCGAGCGCCAAGAACGTTTCCAACTTCTCATATTGTGCCTTATTACATGACGCGATAAGTCGATGTCCATTCCAGGAACCATTTTTGTGCACATATGATAGTACTACTCTTACTGTACTTAGGATCGAACAAATTTGAATCAATGTAAATATAGTTACAGTCAACTGAATTTTGTAGTTTTGTGTGGTTCTCGACACTAATGACTTCGTGGTAACTTTTGCTGTCCATTCTTCTGGGTAAAAATCTTAATAAAAGATATAATTTTTTATACAAGTCCTCCAATTTTTTTTCATGGAAGCATAAACTCAATGCTCTATAATTTAAAGTGTTTATTAATAAACAAAAGTCCTCAAACCGATTTACCAAAAAACACTTTACTGGGGATGATTACTCCTAAAAGCTGAAATCAAAAGCAGAAAACAATGAAATATGAACCATAATTTTGCCCCAGCAAGAAATATTTCACGTCGTAACACGTTCTTTACTCTCACTAATGTCTTCGTCTACCTGTTAGTCGGCCTGGAACATGTTATCAACATCGCTCCGATTCAAGTGCAACACCTAATTTGGTTCCGAAAACATTTGCCGCGAACTATGCCTGGAACTCCGATCCATTATCAAGGGTACAAGGGAAAGGGGGAATGTGTTTAGTTCTAGAAAGACTGGAGGAATTTAGTCTATGCTTTTAGTCTTAAGTAAGGATTGCAGAGATTTATAGACGGTTCAGGAGAGGGAGTAATGAAATTTCTTTCCAGCAGGGGACCGATTCATTGATCGTGGTACTGAACTTCTATGTGCGGTTTCTCTGGATACGGAAAGTCTTCAGAATATTTAATTTAACAGATTTGTAACCATTTATACAGGGTAGTTCGAACCTTTTTGTGAAAGCTTTGAGTGAAGGTAAGGACCACAAAATTAAACCAAGCGCCACATGGAATTGCAAGAATGCCCTGTTCGACACAACTGTTCTGGGCCGTCGTCGTCGCTTTAGACACTGAATTGGTAAGA
Source organism: Meta bourneti (assembly GCA_933210815.1). NCBI lineage: Eukaryota > Metazoa > Arthropoda > Arachnida > Araneae > Tetragnathidae > Meta > Meta bourneti. The sequence goes on along the minus strand of OW119922.1, from coordinate 39,369,266 downwards.
CTAACTTATTTCATTTCACAATGGATGACATTTCACTAGATGGATGACATGCACCAGCATATTCGGCGGCTAATGGAAACGATGAGTCGATATGAGATCGTATGCATCGTGAACGGTACCACGACGGACGTGTGCCAATCGTTTGCAAAAGACTGTGTGAATCCACTGATTATGCATGTTGGTCTGCGATAATTGATGTGCACTCCTACCTTGGAACTCCTTCTAATTCTTCCATGCGTCAGCGCTGTCAGGCGTGTATTACTGTTGGTGATCGCAACTTGTTTTGATCTACACTGAATTTGTAAATGTATAGTTTCTGAAGTTGTAAAATTAGTGCTCATTATTCAGCACCTCACACTCGGCTGTTAAAAACAACACAGAAGAGTTCATGGCTGGAATGACCATCATATGGAAGTACACCCGTGATGTTAACTCTCCTGGTCGTTGTCTCGACGAGCTATCTTGTCATTAGCAAAACTGACGAGATATCTCGTCATTAGAAAAACTTATCAGATCTTGATCTTGTCATAAAAAACGGCAATATCTTGATGACGAGTTATCTCTTCATTTGCAGAATTGGTCAGACCTTGATGCCAAGATCTTGATATCTCGCCGAAACCACTCGGAAGGTTCATACAGGTCTCACTTAATTGGTAATCTATCAACTAGTAGTAGCATCTATCAACTAGCAGTAGCATCTTTCAACTAGTAGTAGCATCTATCAACTAGCAGTAGCATCTTTCAACTAGCAGTAGCATCTTTCAACTAGTAGTAGCATCTATCAAATTCAACATTTCAATTCATTACAAATTTTGGAGAGGGAGAATTGTGGTGAAATTAGCCATAATATAAAAATTAACTTACAGAGTAATATATCTAACACAGTGCCTATCTTACCTTGAAGTAGTTTTGGAAGATAAAGTTGCACTGCTTTGCTAAAATCGTATAATGCATTTGAAGTAACTCTACTTGTGATTACTAAAAATCTGTATATTGGAATAAAAGAGAATGCATATAAAAAATCTTCAGAGTGAAGGTGTTTACGTCTTTGCGCAAATATTGGTTTCTAATACATAGTACCAATTTGTGTACCTTTACGATTTTAAATTGTAACCTCATCACAAAACATTCGAAAGCATCGAGTTTCAATCAAATAGGTAGGTAGGTATTTTTAATTAACGTCTCACTGGAGCAACCCAATTGGCTATTGGCGACGGTCCGGGATCAAACCCGAAGGGAGAGATCCGAGGACGACACCTGATAATTTTGAACCACGGTCAGATGACGTCAATTAAATAGGATTATGGATCGGTAGTCATATTATATCTCAGTACTACAGCATTATATAAAAATGTGATAGATTGCTTACTTAGTCAAAAGTTAATATTTCTCATGAGTTTTACATTCTAATGACTCGACCATTAAATTTCATTAATGAGTCAAGAATGCTTTTATAAAATTGTTTGTCTAAAAAATTAAAAATATGTAAAAGATTCAGCAGCAGCATTCTCTTCATAAAAAACACCAAACTTATATAAAACCCTGATATAAAAATTGTTTGAGTATTTGAACTTTGCTTCGAAATCGATAAGAGATTATTTACTGTGTGAAAGTGTAACTAAGCAGAAAAAACTAAATATTCAATACATAATCATTTCAAAGTTCAATATCATAATTCACATCATACCTCGATCATAATCCTCGTGTGAATTAATCTGCATTTAAAATAAGCTAGGAAGATTAAAATCTGAAAAGAAGATCGCTTTATTTTAACTTTCTTTTCGCATTATGTGTATTAGGGGAGGTTTAATCTAAATTTTCCCACGCAGTAAAAGTGACCGAAATACTGTTTTAGAGGTAAGTGTCTTAAATTCTTATCCTAAAAAAGTGATATACTGATATTTTTTATATACAATGTTTTAGGAATTTCTGGATGGAACTTCTGATAACAATTTCCGTCATTCTTTTGTGTCTTTGTCAACTGTCAAAGTTGAGTAAACAGGCTTCTTTAAGGCCACAATTCTCATATTGAAGTAACCTGTTCAGTATTGTAACCTTATCTTATCTCAAAATATTTGGAAGGAACAAGTTCTTATCTGATAGGATTACGGATCTGTAAATAGTTGGATTCTTATAAATAATTTGTTTCACTACAAAACGTATATCTTAAAAATGTTTGGATTGGATAAGGACAAGAGCTAAAAAGTTAGTACGAATGGTGGTTTGAACGCATATTTCAATTTTCTAAACGGTTCAGATTTTTCTCGAATAGGTAAAACCTTGCTTTTTCTTTCTTTATTGTTTATAATTACGTCTTTAATACTAAACTATTCAGATATTAATATCCTCACGAAAAATGTTCATTTTACTGATTAAAAGATATATTTGTTTTTAAAGACTTTTGGATACATTTTTCAGAAGCAATCATTAAATATTTTAAATACTTTCATACATTTTGTTGTGATTTTACTTTTACAAACTAACTTCTATCTATAATTGTATTTTTCTACTTTTTCGAATTTCAAGCTCTTGAATTTTATAATTTGATATTTTACATAAAAGCGATTGATATTTTTCGATTGATTGGATCATATTTTTATAACTAATCTAAAATACTCGTGGATACTTAATTCTATTCTTGCCGCTACCCTCCCCCCTTAGAAAGGTTGAAAATAATTCATTTATTAGCTATAATTTTATTAAATCTGCTGATCAAGCAACTCGTTTTGCTCTTGCACTCTCATAAAGGCTGAAAAGGGTAATTTAATAGATTTCATTTGATTCCTTTCAGTCGGTTATTATAAACTGTTCCGATGAATGAAATTTAATACTTGCAAATATGTGTTTTGATGAATTTTTAGTCAATAGACTTTTAATGAATTTTTAGAATTCAAGAGTAGGAAATCAATAACGAGTAAATTTTTGACTTACTCATCTGTGTAATGTTCAATATGCAAAGCTATTCAAAAGAATTTAAGATTTGAGCAATTCTTGAAAGTCTTCATACATTTTGATGCAATTCATTGCATCAAAATGTTTACATTTTTAGAATCAGTCATAAGTGACTTATGATACATTCTATTATACTATTTTGATAACGATTCATTCAGTCATGTCTGATTTATGATTCATTCAGTCATGTCTGATTTATGATTCATTCAGTTATATCTGATTTATGATTCATTCAGTCATGCCTGATTTATGATTCATTCAGTCATTCTAATTTGTGATTAATTCAACCATTCTGATTATGATTCATATTCATTCGATCATTCTGATTCCGCATAATATTGCAAAATCAGCATTTACACAAACATCACCTAAATAAGGATGTGCTATAAAATTTTATAAAACTCCTTTTGGGTAGTTATAGAATATTAGCTGTATGAGAAGCAATATTCACTAGTTGTTAATCCATGAATTTTCTATACTTATGAGGTCAAGCCACTCTACAAAATTGACAACTCATATTTATATATTTATAATATCTTCCCTCATGTTTGTGCAGACGGACCCAGATTCGAGTCCCTAGTACGGTGCGCCTCCATTTAGAATGCAAATGACCTTGGGTAAGTTCATTAGTAGAAAGATAGCTCGCTAGGGTAAATAATTGCCTAAACCACAATCATACGTGGTGATTACTTGTTTTGCCAACTCGTAACACTGCTTTCATCTCTGGAGCTGAACAATAAACTCGGGATCGGAATCCACATCAACTCTCCAAATGGTTTCGACGAGATATATCGTCCAAGATCTGATAAATTTTGCTAATGACGAGATATCTCGTCGAGACAAAACTCCATATTACTCCAAGAGGAATGAAGATCCGAGTAGGAAAAACAAATTGTTCCTAGCCTATAATTGATGATAGTTTGGAAAACATTTTTGTATCAGACGATGGCCATTACAGGGTGGTTTTCAACGCGAAGATAAACCACCAGGAGGCTTAAGGACTCCAATGGACGCTAGAAAGTCGTCTGGTGGTGATGTTGCCTTGGATGTCTTTCATTAAATTACGTGATGATTGTATTTTCCTCTTAGTTTCAGATGTGTGTGTGTGCAATCACTTATGCCTGCTATCATTTCTATCTACATGATTTTGTGGTAGATAGGATTATTTTCTACCTATTAATTATTCTGTTTCATTAATACCAGTCTAAGTCCTGACGGACCAATTAACTTTTAAAAAGTTTGAATGTTGTTGAATAATGGTGTATTTTGGAATGGTGATCTGAAATATAAGTAGAATGAGCATTACTGTTGAGAGGAGCTTCCAAAAGAGTGACCAATATGTCGAATAGTAGTCACATGATCAATCTGAAAAATTGCCTTGGTTGATCGATTTAGCATTTCATCGCATCATTTGGTGATATAAAGATCTTATGACAAGTTAGATATGTGAATGCGCATTTCTATAAAGTTGTGACAAAAAGGTGAAGTTACCAAAATCTAATACTATGCCGCGTGGACCAATCAGATGATGAATCAATGAATGTTAGTGTCCGCAGACGGAAAGTAGTCTAAAGGTCACTTTACTCATATTTGTGGTCACATAAAAAGGTTATCATTACTCACTATACATTTATATTTCTTCTATGGACAGATTTGTTTGTCTTTCGCCAGTCATGGATGAGGGAGTTAATAGACTCATTCAAAACTACATGACTCCGTTTTCAATTCACCTCAGTCGTATTATACTTGGCATCCATGATATGACTAAACGTTGCAGGAGAATTCAGAGATTGAAGGGAACTAATCCTTGTATCAGTACATAAAATATAATAATTTTTACGTTTAAGTCGCTGTTTTTGCTACACCAGGGCTTTTCAGAGAAATCAGCAGTTTTAAGAACAAAACTTCGGAAACTGTCCGGTAGTGGCTAGGATAATCTGATGCAAAAATCTATTGCAAATTGGCTTCTTTTCTGGGCAGACAAGTGGTTTTGACGAGATATCTCGTCCATCGAGATCTGATAAATTTTGATAATGACGTGATATCTCGTCCATCAAGATCTGATAAATTTTGATAATGATGTGATATCTCGTCTATCAAGATCTGATAAATTTTGATAATGACGTGATATCTCGTCTATCAAGATCTGATAAATTTTGATAATGACGTGATATCTCGTCTATCAAGATCTGACAAATTTTGATAATGACGTGATATCTCGTCTATCAAGATCTGATGAATTTTGATAATGACGTGATATCTCGTCTATCAAGATCTGATGAACTTTGATAATGACGTGATATCTCGTCTATCAAGATCTGATGAATTTTGATAATGACGTGATATCTCGTCTTTAAGATATTGATGACAAGATCAAGATCTGGTGAGTTTTCTTCTAACAACGAGATATCTAATCCAGCAAGATATGGTCAGTTTTTTAAATACCTTGTGAAAGATACTTCGTCCAGACAACCACCAGCAGAGTTAATAATGTTAACTCTCCTGGTGGTTTGTCTTCGCATCGGAAACTGCCCTGTAGTGGCTAGAATAGTCTGATGCAAAAAATCTATTCCAAATTGGCTTCTTTTCTGGGCAGACAATTTGTTTTCCTACTTGGGCTTCCATTTCCTTGGAGTAAAAGGACAGTTTTGTCTCGACGAAATATCTCACCAAGCAAAACTGGTCAGATCTTGATGGACGATATATCCCGTCGAGACCACGTGGAGGTTTTAGAATAAAATGATGCTAAATTTCGTTGAACCCATGGTTTCCAGTACTGATCTCCAACGTGAGTGTATTTCGAAATTGCCTGAACCCAGGAGCGTTGCAAATCGGCTTATCTGATTGTCCGTCCACCACTAGCAAAAAAACGAATCCCCAGGCCATCATCCGGTGTGCGTGCCATCAGCGTCCACAATCTGTTCCAGGGGGATAGAAATGGAACGCCAATAATTCGTCCTAAATGCCCATTGAGCTATCAAATAAATGGGAGGAGCGCTCGTTTCGGCAGGAAAAGTGAATTTCATATTTAGGGGAGGGAACTATCCTCTAATTCCGTAGTTCTCACTTTCATTCCGGCGCTCGTTTCCATAACCTACAAACCCATTTTTGACACCGCTCTCTGGTGGGAAGTGATTTGACTGATGGTTTCAGCAGCGGCGAAAGAGACTTTTTGTTTTACAAGGTCAACAACGATGTTGCAGTGGGAGAGCGTTGAGCACGCGTGAAATGGTGCTCGCTCGATTTTTTATTGGGTGATGAAAGCATCAACAGATTGTTTCAGCTGTTGGAAAGAGACCGATATCACGAAAAATTTAACCTTCAATTTAAATTAGTCTTTAATTTATGGGGCAGTTGGTTCAAGGCTCAAAAGGGTTAAGTCACAATGAATCGAAATGCTTTTCATTCATAAAAGATTCACGAAATTTATTTTAAAACAGGCAAACATGATTTCTACAGAATTTGAGACATCTTTGTGTCTTATTAACCATTTAAGAGACCCGCACGCATATATCCTTTATTCAACCTGGAACCGCGGTAGTCCTGTTGGAGTAGCGGATTAGAAACCGGAGGGTTGCGACTTGGAAACTCAATCCAACCAAAGACTGCCGTATAGGTAGGGCTGGTGCACGTTAAATCTGTCTTGGACTCAAATGTCCTCAAGTTGATGTGGTGTGGTTAGTGTAGTTTAGAGAATGAGGTACCAGCTCAGGTTTATCCTCGTCATCTGACAGTGGTTCAAAATTATGTGAGGTGGTGTCCTTGAATCCTTTCTTTTAGAATTGATCCCGGACCGCCGTCACAATAGCCCAATGAATCGAAATGCCTTTCATTCATAAGATGGTAGGTAGTTGAATTCACGTTGCTCCAGTGCAACGTGAATGACTTCTAACCAGTTTTGACCTTCTTGACCATTGGAATCTTAGAATTCTTTCAATCTATTCATTATGTGTGTTGGGAAAAAGAAATACTACACTATTGGGAAATCTTGTGACGCTCATAGTCAAGAGATTCTGATAAGGCATTTAGAAGATATTCACTAAATACCTAACCTTAATTTTTCCACAGGAAAACAAATTATTAAATATCTCACCAACAAGACAAAGATCACCGCTAATTATAGATTCGTTCTCGGAGCTGACTGTATTGATGAGACAAGAGACAGACTCAAAACGTCAAGAGGAGTGACGAAGTGACTGCTTAAATGCTTTTAAAAATTATGTTTTCCTTTCTTTTTTGTGTGTTTCAATGGGTTTTTCCATGCTCTAAAAGCGACTGCGCAGGTTCGATTATTGTATCGCCCCTGGGTATTTCTCTCTTTCATGTCAGTAAAACTTTCCTTGTGTATATGTCATTTCGTAAACGAAAAACTAGCCATATCTAGCCCTTGCGCAATCGAGAAACCAACCAACCACTTTGATAGGGAAAAAGTCTCACAAAAAATAAAAACATGCAAATTAACTCAATTTTAAAAAGCGTGTGAAATATTAAAGTTCCAGAAAACTGAGAGCTTATAGATTATGTTAAATATTTATATTTGAATCGATTTATTTTGTAGCTGATTTGCTAATTTTATTTTGAAACTGGATTTTTTAAATTACGTTCGTATTATGTAAGTAACTATTACTGTGTGAAATATTTTATTTTCATTTTTTAATTATTTTAGAAGATTAACAAGTTTTATCCTTATTATAAGCTGTTTACTTGAATAAATTATTGAACATTTCCTCGTCACTTACAAGCATTAGTCACTAAAAGATATGCGCTTCCATGCCTATTCCAAGCGCTCAAATTTGTGGATGTGCTTTAAGAATAGGTTTCTAAGGTATTTTACGATAACCTGAGGTGTCACGCTATCTTATCCTTTAGTAAATGGCATTTTAGATATCAGCTTAAACTCTTAGAATCTCGTAAGGACTCTTTCTGGGAAGATGGAATCCTCATGGTTTTTCTATCGCCGTATTAAGATGTGGTACTTGTCTTTCCCATACGAATATTTTTTTTTTAAATCGCCATTTGCTAAAATTTGCAAAATACTACACTGTTATCTATTTGATTTTGTCGATCTCCAATACTTGCAGTATATTTCTAAATTTTTCTCTTATTCAGTTATCTTCTGAGAGTTCGGCATTCTGATGATGTATCGCAAATTAAAGCTTTAACTTTAAACTAGTTGCTCTTTGACACAAGTTCTCTTTTGTGGTCTATCTTGTTATAAAGTGCTTAGGTGAGTTTGCCTACTGCTCCAGCAACCTGCGAATTGTAGGCGGCGCCGTTTCGACTATTGTTTATCCTGTGTATTTCTCTCTTTTGTCTCTAATACTTTTCCTGTGAGTATTTCTATTACTTGACGTTATCTGTCTTGTATTTGTCACGGCTTAGATTTTTGTGTTTGGCACAGCTTGGCTAAGTACCCATAAAACCCAATCAACAACCCTTGTTATAAAGAAATTACCCATTATTTGAATTGTGTCTACTTTTAGGACACATGTTGGTTTTAAAAACATCTCCAATTTATTTTATCAACCTTATTATAATAAACCTTTCTTCACATGAGTTTAATTCGCTTATATCATCTACAATTTCAATTAGAAAAATATCAAGTATCTAAACTTTTGAGTCGCACTTTATATTCAAATGTATTAAAGGATTGTGAATCTCACGTAATTTGCAAAATTTTAAAACTGATTTAACTTCAACTCTGTAAAGGCTCTGAAACGCCAAGTATGTGATCTAAAAAGCTCTTTTGTAAAAGTATAAATTGATCGGAATAACTTAGCTGAAACATTATTTTATTGATTCAATACAACTTTAATTATCTTTTAGCAATTGCTAAAAATAATCCAGCCTCGCACTTTTATCATAGAAATTTATCGCTAGTTATTGACGGGTAGTTGGTTACCTTTCATCCGTTTCAGTGACAGGAAATCGAATACTCTTACTATCAATCATAGTTTGGTTCAATAGCTTTTGTATAGTAAACAAACAAGAGTAACCTCATCTCATTCGATGTCGTATACGTCCTTTTGAAGATCAAAGTGGAAATTTCCTATGCCTATTTTCATTCAAAATAACTTTATTATAAAAATTGGTTATAAAATATATTAAGTTTCCTTTATTAACGTTTGAATTTTTTTGTTATATTAAAGTTGTTTATGCACTGACATGAATGTTGTTAGGTAAAGTGTGTACAAACTGCAAAATAATATTGTTTGGGTCATTACTATAAGCATTGCTTCAGTAAATAAAAATACATTCTACCGTTGTACAGTAGCAAATTCTAAGTCATTTTTCTAATACGTCTTGGTTACTTTAAAATTTCGTGAACAATATTTCCTATCTATAAAAAGAGCTTTTTCAAAATAATACATTCCTTTTGTTTTCTATTCTTTATCTTATTTTATTTATTTTCTCAATAGTTGAGATTTTGTTCCGTTTTTAAATTATTTAAACTAGTTCAGTCTAGATTTGAGTGATAAATAATTCACATATCGATGTAAAAGTAAATATATATGTGTGTATACATAGAGAAAGGGGTTTTTTATTGAAAGAAAATTCACATTCTCCTTGTTGAACGCCCGCATATTCTGAGATTCCGGATAATATCGACTCTAAACTAAACTGATAAGTCAAACTTATTTGCATTTCGTCTTTGTTGATTTTTCTTTTGAAAAAAAATGCAAACATAGGGCCAGAGGTGACATGATAGATAGTCATATATTGATTTAGCCTTATTTGTCTAACTTCTCAAAGCGATCGAAAGTAAATAAAGTGAAGATGAAAAGAAGTGAGATGTAAATACCAAATGATGTTACCTTGATTTTCAACTCCGAGGTCAATCTTTCAGTATTGGATTTCACCAATCTTCCCCATCGAACTTTTCTCAGTATTTGTTGCAAGTAAATGTGGTTCGTGAATTTTTAATTCTGTTATTCTCGTTTTATTCGTCTTATTTTTCTCCAACCACACTCAGCAACCCAAATATTAAATTTGTTTAACTTCAAATACTTTATAAATCGATTGAAAAATTATTTCATGAAATATTCACCTTGACTTTTAAATACGTCAATTAAAATCTCACTTGCATGTTCTTATACAAATTCTATGTGAATGCGAATTGTGTCATGAAATTTGTGTAAAGGCTAATTGTATACGATTAAGAATTCATAATTATCAGTATGCTTCATTTAAAAATTAGTTCCTAGTACAATTTTGATTCAAATATAAAATAAGCTAGTGTATCGTGTATTACTAGTTCTTGTGAGTTTTTAATTTACATTTTCTCGATTATTTTTAAGCCAAGCTTTTCTTTCCTTTCTTTAGGAAACTACTGCTGAACAAAGTGATGCTTCCGAGAACTAAAATAAGTAACAAAATGGCGCCATCAATCTTTCATGCTTCCATTGTTTTCATAGTCGTTTTACTACATTTCACTTCCCAGGTATGTGGGCACGGTCGATTAGTTGAGCCACCTTCTAGGTCTAGCATGTGGCGGTTTGGTTTCAAGACGAAGCCCAACTATAACGACAACGAATTATTCTGCGGTGGTTATACGGTGAGTATAATTTTAGCATATACTTCAAAAACCTAAATTTTACTAGTTTCCTTTTTCATTTGGGACATCGTTTCTAATTGAAGTTAAAAATATGTTTGTTCATACGTATAAAAGTCATGCGTTTTATCGTATTATGTATGTAGCGGTTAACGAAGGGCTGTCGCAGGCAACTAGGAGGTGACTTTTTGCAGTTATTTCTTCAACCTTGGTGACAAGGGTATCTTTTTAAGCAAAATCGTCTCAAAAGCTCCTATTTTTTCAAAATTTGGATGACTTTTCGAAAAGTTTGGCGTCCTGTTTTGAAAATTCACCAAAGGTCAACGAAAATTTAGTCCCTTTTTTAACTAATTCTTGATGAAAAATATATTTTTCGGATTCTTACGGGAGAAAATTTTCCAAGTAATGCCTTTTTCGAAGTTTTGGAGCCAAATTGTGGCAACCAAGAAATAAAAACATCGGAATCTGTGATTGCTAGATAGTCGTTATTTAGTTTTTTTTATTTTAAATTTAAACTTCTTGGTCACATCTTCATCGTCTGTTTTATACTTAATTAGAACATTTTGTGCTTAAGCCGATTCATTTTGTATCTGAGCAACTTTAAGAGGAGACTTTTCCCCCTCTATACATTTTAAAAATTTACCTTACTAATGCTACTATTTAAGGGACTTTGGCTGTGGCAGCCGTGTAACCGTAACCTCTACCACATCTTTTCACAACTACGATACATTGGTAGATACAGGCATCAGTACCAAGTTCAATGATGATCACAATACCAGTTTAGTTACCTTGTCCCTAATGAAGTGAAAATAAATATCAGAACTTAAAAGTTCAAATTACACAAATGAGTAACTTCTCTTTCTTTTTACAATTGTTGTACACCTTTATTATCACAAACACGATAAAAAGATTTATGTTTTAACATAAAAAGCACAGACAATGCATTACCGTACATAAACACTTCACATTTTCTAAGGGGCCTCTTTGTATCTCAGGTCCCGGTGGCATCCACTATGTGGGAGCCCTGGGAATAGATGAACTCTTTCTGCTATCCCGAGAAACTTGGGATTTATTTTTTGGCTGTTTTTTGTTATGTTAGTAATGAATTTATAAGTACCTTTTTCTGTGCTTCATTAATGTATTTGGACTAGAAAAACTTGCTAGCACACTGTACCACTAAATACTTATTTTTGAGCTATGTTCTTTGGTTCCAAACGGTCTCCCAAGGATTCACTGAATTTAAATACTTATTCACATATATTTTCCTTCTAAGTATTTATTAACCAGAACACCGTCGGCTTGCAAATAAAAAACATCAAGTCAAAATTTCCCGAGATATGAGTCTAAGCTTTTTTAGACCAGAATGTGGTGATCTTTAGATTGATGGAAGCGTTTCTGTGTCCACTAAGTCATTTTTTTTCTTTCCATCATGGGGATTCGAGGTAACCCATGTGGTAGAGTCGCGGATTTGTAATCAAAGGGTTCGAAACTCGATCCAACCGAAGACCGTGTACGTGGAGTTGGTGTACGTTAAATCTGACATGGCCTTAATGTCCTCACGTTGAAGTGGTGGTGAAGTTTGGAGAGTGGGTGCCAGTTCTGGTGTTGACCTCGTCCCCTGTTAGTGGTTCAAAATTACGAGGTGTTCTCGGCTCTTTCCGTCGGGGTTGATCCCGGACCGTCTCCAATAGCCCATGGTGTTGCTCCAGTGTGACGTAAATTCAACTACATACCTACTTAACCCCCTATTTTTGCATGATGGTTATATTTCTTGAGAAACACGCTTAGTGCTTTTAGCATAGTGAATAAAAGTTCCTTCGTTTCCTCAGAAGTATGCTTTAGAATCAGAGTGTTTCACTTCTAAGCCGACGGTATAACACATTTTTAAACTGACTGAGCTGCTTAAGATAGACTTAAAATATTACGAGTTGACACCGAAACAAAACAAGCAAATACAAAATAAATACCAGAAGGCCAAGGGCAGTTCCTGAACAAAACATAAAAAACATCAGAAGACATGAAGATATTTTAGACCCAAATAAAACCGTAATAACAACAATGAACTAAAATCTATCAGGGATATAGAACATTCATATCAAATTGTACTCGAATTAAGCTTACACATTCAATAAAGTTGTTACATGTTGAATGTTTGTTCTAAATTGAAATATGTTTTAATGTCTGTTAGCATTGTCTTTGGAGAACAATAAAAACAAACCATAAACGAAAACCACATTCCTTCGTTGTTCTGTAACAAATGAGTCAATGAGAATAAACGATGTTACTGCGTTTGCTTTTCAGTGATAAGACAAATGTAGTATGTTTGTCCATAAAAGTTAACGCAATGAACACTTATCAACGCGCGCCATCTTGTCTGCTTCGGTCATCATCTTTCTAACTGGATGACAAAGTTGCTTTGTGGTGCTGGCATTGTCGGACTTCGAAGAACAATTGCGGCAATTATTTACTCTAGAGATAAGAGGTCGGAATCGGTCTTGTTGACCACAGGAACTCAATGATATCTTATTATGTCTTTGCTTAAAAATGGAAACAGTAGTAAAGCAATCTTGTCCGAATTCGATAATTTACCAGCATTGGGAAGGATACAAATTAAAAAGGAATTTCAGGGAAATAACATTTTAAGATTTTATTATACATTTTCATTAAATTTAAAATAAATGCAACTGTTTTCCTGGAAATAATTACATAACTACTTGAAATGTATAAATATAAATAATTGACTGGCTGATCAAAACATTAGTTTTAGAATTATAAACTGCATGCTTTATACACACAAATATCAGAATTTCATCATTATTTTTTGTTCGATTTAATCTAAGCTTAATTCCCAAACTTTCAATAGTATTCTTGAAAATATCAAAGGTATTTCGATATAATTATCAAAATAAAAATTTTCTGATTAATTGAAAATATTCTCACATGAAAGGATGTTCTCGGTTTCTTTGAAGTGTTATAATCCCCAAATTCATTATAAGTGAAAATTAAATCCTTTTCTAGGGTTCTTGCAACTTTGATTGAATTTGTTTTAATTATATTCTAAAAAATTTCAAAAAGTTCTCATAAATGAATAAAAGAGTTATTTGTATAAGCAAATGTTTCATTCAATTTTTAAAGTCAATATTAATTATTTTCATTTGAAAAGCCCAAATTCTTTATCCTGTTAACTTCTTCCGAACTGGAGATGTCACAAAAGTTGAAAAAGTAATTTGCCATTAGCCAGATGGATGGGGTAGATAGAATTTCTAATCTAGTTGACTTTAGTTACTAGTGATGACTGACTTAGTTTAGTTGTTAGTTATGAAGTAACGGGGTTAGTTCAGTTACTAGCGATGAAGTAATGGGGTTAGATTAGTTACTAGTTATGAAATAACCGGGTGTTAGTCTTCGCTACTAGCGATGAAGTTACAGGGTAAGTCTTAGCTTCAGCGAAGTGAGTGGGAAGTACATAAACGATGAGATTGACAGGTATCTAATTTAAACTCAATGAGTTTGGTCCTTAAGTCAGTATTTGATAGTCGCTAAATGAACAGCGCCTGCAACTCATGATTTAGGTACCAGCAGTATGGAAACTGAGAAGTATTTACCTTTGTGTATAAGCTAGAAAGAGATGAGGGTAAGGACCATTTCAATGAAGATTAAAAATACCACATACAGATTGTTACACATTAAAAAATAGTTATATACATTAAAAAACATTTAAATACATTAAAAATGTTTATATATATATTAAAAATAATTGAATTAATTTCATGGATGATTCTGGATTGTATTCAGATTTCCCCTGGAATCAACTAAAACTTTCCATGAAATGGCGCTTTCTTAATGTTTACTACCAAATTTTACTGATTGAATTATCAGAGCTGGTATATATATTGAATGTTCCATCGCATCTACCTTCAATATGTCAACGAACGCAATGTCGATATCACGTTTACCTCCATAGGTATCCAAAGCTGCTTGCCATGATTTAGGACTTGTACCCTAAAGTTTAAAAATCCAATCTAATCCATACGTTTCGCTAGAGATCGGGACATTCTATTTTCTGCATTTATGGTCAGTTCTCTTGAAATACTGTACCCGTAATAATTAAATTTTTTAATATACTTATTAAATGACATTTCTTAAATTGATACTTTTATTTGACAAATTATTTTTTGTTATTTAATGCTAGGATGCATTGCGAGTGAATGAAGCGAACCAACGAAGATCGCTTAGCAATCTTCTGGGGTAGACGAGCAGGGAATGGAACCCCGTAGTACATTTTATTTATTCTGAAAACATAACTAAAATGTAAATTTATATGGAAGTTCTGCAATTTATTCCTTAGTTATTAACTACCTTAACAAATACAAATAAAAATGTATATAAATCTGCTCGCGCAAATTTCAAGGTAGATATTTGTGAAATAACGCTAGGGCTCTAATTTATTACTTTTTAATGTTTAATTTTTATGAATTAGTATCCTTTAAGAATATCTGGTATCTATATCTGGTCTGCAGGCCTGAAATCAATCTATTCACTACAACTGATTTATCTTACGCGTAAGGTTTTTGTAGACAGGCTGGCTTCTCTAAAAGCTAATAAATAAATTATATTTTGCATCCTACACCAGCTAAGGCAACTGCAACTGTTGAACTACATAAAAAATAGCTTTCAACGACAATCAACCAAATCGTAAAAGTTGAAGGCAATTAGAATTCAGTCGTTTAACTTCAGATCACAAATTACCTTAGACACATAACGTTACCTTTCCCTTACGGGTTTCTGTCAGTTTCACGTCCTTAGAGGAGATTGATATCTTAAAAGTAATTCTTGCGGTACATTACCCTTTTCTTCTTACCTGTTTTCAATGAGAAACACGTCCGAGATTTTTGTTGTTGATCTGACCTGTTCATCGAGAGCCAGAGTCTATTTTGATGGCATGGTAATAAAAGTAAATAATGCGGCCGTAAAAAAATTCATGAACCTTCCTAAATAGATAGAATCCAGAGATGTGTACATAAACG
The DNA here is from genome assembly GCA_933210815.1 of Meta bourneti. Taxonomy (NCBI): domain Eukaryota; kingdom Metazoa; phylum Arthropoda; class Arachnida; order Araneae; family Tetragnathidae; genus Meta; species Meta bourneti. The sequence goes on along the minus strand of OW119922.1, from coordinate 39,353,735 downwards.
TTTGACCTTATCACACTCGTATCTTCTAGAGATATAACGACAATCGTTAATTTCTTGAATTCGTATTTTTAACTATCCCGCTACAATTCAAATATAAACATCACAGCTTTAGTTTGTTTTCGTTGAAAAATTTTAATTTCGTAGTCAAAGTTGTAACAATCGCATTTTGAGAAGTACATTTTTTTGCTTTTCTCATTACAGAAATAAGCATTGCACATTCCTTGTATAGGTTGACAGGCTATTAAAACAGATTTCTCTCGTTAGAAATTCATCCTTATACTAACAGTTGCAATAGATATGAAGTGTTTTGGTTTTTATACTTATAAAATACATGCATTTTTTCTGCGCATTTATTAAGAAGTAAGCAATCGCGAGGAATTTTAAATGGGGTGAATTGTTTTTTCATTTTAAATTCATAATTATTATCTCCTGCTATGTGAGGAAAATTTCAAAACAAATTTTCTTCAGGAAATACTATGCAAACGATACGATTAAAAGATGTTTACTCTTTTTTTTGCTGTACAACTATGCATGCTTGATTGCAAAAAACTGAAATTGAAGCTTCCTGAAAATTTTTTGCAAAATTAATGAACATCTGTGAAGCTCTGCCTCGCAAAATTATTGTAACAGATCTGGTTGAGCGGTACACTAGATATTACCGTGTTGAACACAGAGACAAGCAACATAGCCATAAATGATTTATTTCTTACATATATAGTGCACTATTTACATAGACAGTATGTACATCACATCGTCCACTGCAAACCTGCGTTCTAAAAAAACTTAAAAAAACTACATTATTCTTTATTTGGGGACCTTTATTTGAGGCAAGGTGCTGGTAGACTAGTCAGCATATTATGTTTATTGAATTTGTAGTTTTTCTCTGATGACGATATATCTCATCAGTCAAGATCTGGTCAGTTTTGCTTATGACGAGGTATTTCATTATCTAGATATTGCCGATTTTTTTTATGATGATGAGGTTAAGATCCGATCAGTTTTCTTCTAATTACGAGATATCTCGTCCATCACGATCTGGTCATCTTTGCTAATGACGAGATACCTCGTCGGGACAACCACCAGGAGGATAAAGAAATCGAAAATGTCTCAAGATCCTAGATATATTCGTCATTGAACACTATCTGTTCTTCAAAATGGAACAAATCGAACTTGTTATTTTGTTTTATCCATCTACACTGCTCAGGTTCCATCCCTGTAACTTATCCCGGGTGTATTTCTCTGTGTCTGTAAAACTTTCACTGTGTGTATGTCCATTACTTAGTATTGTCTGTCTTGTTTGGCGTAGCTTAGCCAAATATGGCCCCCCTTGCTACTTAACCAACCACCACCACCTACTATCATTAGCAAAGCTAAGATTTCTAGTTCCATCTTGGTCGCACTGTTTTATATATGGTATTCTACATGAGACAGGATGTGATTAAAAGGTCAAATAATGAAATTGCTATATTATTCTGAATTAAGTCCCTGCCTGTTATTGTGAGGTGGTAATGTAGCGTAAATACTCGTTTCGTTTCCGCCAAGCATTGTTCTGAACGTGAAGTACGCGTTAGTGAATTGTTACTGTCAGCACTTCTGCAATCCAGCGTTTACATAATCCATCTAACATTCTCTAACAACCATGACTGACTCTTCAAGGTTGATGGACTTTCTATTTTGTTTGACAGAGTAAATTTATTTATTTTGATATATTTGGTATTCATGAAAGGAAAAAGGGATTGTCACAGATAACATCATCATTGTATTTTTTAAATAACTCTCTCTCTCTCTAACACATACCGGCCTCCTGGACACAGTATTTTTGCTCACTGTGATTACAATTTGCAAGTCGTAGAGACACAGGTTCGATTTCCGTAACTTACCCTGATGTATTTCTCTCTTCTGTGTCAGTAAAATATCCATTGTGTGTATGTCTACTACTTAACGTTGTCCGTCTTGTGTTTGGCGCAGCTTGGCCAAATATGGCCCTTGCGCTATGCAACTCAACCCGCCATCTAACGTATACTACCATGCTAGTCCAAGAGGCAGTATCTCCCAAGTTTAATCTTTTCGAATTGACAATTGTTTGCTATCTTAATAAGATCGGATAATTGAAACACTAGATTATTAAATGTCTGATTAATTAGTTAACTGTTGATTGTGTGTGTTCTTAATTGTTTTCTAGTGTTATGAGGCGTCTGATACCTTTATACTCAGGATTTTAGCAAACATCTAACATTATTCATTATTCTAACATCTATAAAGACCTGATTCGATGATACTTCCTTCCATAGCGTACTTGGGTATTTCATCACATATTTTAGATACTTGTAGTCATTATATACCTAGGATCTTATAGGTTATAAAATTTGCATGACCACTTCTGTAAGGTTGAAATTGTAAATAAAATCGTAGATTTCAATCATTAAAGAGAGTATTGCGAGCTTAGTCACCACTATAAAAATTAACTTACAATATGGTAGTATATATATCAATGCAACCAATCTCAACCATGAAAAACCTTTTGGTTTTCAAAGAAGCCAAATTCTGACAAATTCCAGATGGCGCTCGTCATAATCGACATGCACTTTGATGGTTAGTCCATAACGAACAGTTGAATTGAATTACCTTTGCAATGCACATCACTTCAACAACTGTCTGAAGCTCAGTGATAACAGACACTGCTTCTACTCATATCACGGCCTCACTATTCTTTTCCACTTAGCCTTATTTTCACAAGTGCCTCATACTTATTAAAGACAACGCAGAACAGTCTAACACTCGCAATCTACCGGTGTGTGGCCATGTATGTGGAAGCACGGTTGATCTGACAAATCTGTCAGTGCAAATCCTGAGAGTTGTGTGTATTAAAGACAACACACTGTTAAAGTTAACACAGGACAGTTAAGTAAATCGCAATCTTCTGGTGTGCGGCCACACATGCGGAAGTACACCCATGTTATTACCCCATGCCAGTGCAACTCTCACGGTTGCACTGGCAATATGTCAACTAGTAGCAGTATCTATCGAATTCAATCATGCTAAAATCTAGAGGTGGAATACTGAGGTGAACTTATCTTCCACTTTAAGAATTGACTTACAATACAGTAAAACATATAAGTGTACAACGAATCGCAACTATGAAGCACTTATCGGTAGACTGAAGTTGCACTGTCTTACCACGTGTTTCTACAAGGGTTACACTCCCATGAAAGGAACTCAAAATATTAGAGAAAGTACTTCTCATGCTCTGTATTCATATCAACTAATGTTCCACTTCACTTTGAAACAGGTCCATTGGCAAAGAAACGGAGGCAAATGCGGCGTTTGTGGAGACGCCTGGCATCTACCCTCTCCTCGACCCAACGAGGCAGGAGGAATTTATGGCCAAGGAGTTATAAGCAGAAAATACAATCCTGGTCAAGTAAGAAACCAGTTTTCACTCAATACTGATATCTATTCATGCTAAAACCTTACACGTTCTGGGACTAACCTAGTATTTTCAGTAGAAATCACGATTTTACGTGTAATTAATTGACATGAGTACACATGTATTTCTGAATCCATGCAGTCTTAAGTCCGGGTATCCAGGCTTACAGATCACCCGGGTATTTAAATGCATGTGTGCACAGTACTTAAATATACGTGTATTTAAACGTACGAAACATGTGTAATTAAATACACGAACACATGTGTATTTAGACACACTAATACATGTGTATTTAGACACGAATACATGTGTATTTAGACATACGAATGCATGTGTAATTAAACACACGAATACATGTGTATTTGAATATTTGAATACTCGTGTATTTAAAAAACCGAAAAGAATAACGGTCTCACGAATATTTAAAGATTATTGCTAATATTGTCTAATTCTGTGATTAACCATTTATGTACTATACACGTGTATTTAAATATACGGATACATGTTTATTAAATACATAAACATGTGTATACTTACATACACGAATTTACGTGTATTTAAGCATACGACTACACGTGTATTTAAATACAAGAAAACATCACGGGGTCAATTTCAGGAACTAGTTTAATTTTGTTAGAGACCATTTATATTTTAGTCAGAATGTATGCAAATTGAAAATATAAATAATGGAATATATATAAAATACTTTAAATATTTTCCATTTACTTCCTATGAAAGTTATTTCTAACTTTCATCGCTAAAATTGTAAATGTAAGTACTTAAGACCGTGATATCTAATTTTCAGTCATTAATGTTTTCTAATTTTAAAACATTCAGTCTCTATTACAGATATGAAATTAAATCATTCCTAATTTTCTTTTCTATCGCTCCATTATTTATGTTTACAGCGTGTTGCTGTTGAATTGTTCAATACACGAGGACTAATTAGATGGATTTGTGCTCATGGAATACACTGCCCGCTTATTTTTATTACGTTATTCCTCTTTTAAAATGTATATCTATATATTTTTGTAGAATTTTATGTTTGATTACATCAGAAAATTCCATATCTATATTTTAAACAATTTAATTTGTTCTGTAGAGGTATCTTGAATGCTTAATTGTCATGTTTAAACTTCTGTTTGTTTGTCAACGATAACTTTTCGTAAGACTTCTCTAAATATTTTACGAAAGAAAATTTTGGTTGCTTTCGAAAATCATTCCAGTGATAATTTTTCATATGCACTAAAATTCAGCAACATCATTAATAGGTACTCTAACAAACACTACTGATGGATTACTTTGTACAAAATCGACTGGAAGATTAATTCAAATGAAGTTATTCACCCAGCATCACAACTCCCGCATACTTCTTATCACTTGAGCATAACCGAAAATAACGTATGCACCACACGATGATCTAGAAGTCGCCTCGTGGTGTGCTATCTTTAGGCCACGGTGTCAAGAGGTTAATGGAATAATCCAGGGGTTGTATCAACCGGCCAACCTTTCCGGTTGATCGATTGTAAATCGGAGACCGGTCAGTCTCCCTTCATCAATCACGAGCCGCTTCACTTCGCACGTGACCTTCTCTAATGCGAACCCTGGTTGGTGTCTCGCCTCGTGGATGGTATGCATGCTCCAGTGGAATTGATAAAGCGACACTGGGATCGTTTCCTGGCTTCTTTTTAGAATGGTGTGTTTCCTGACCCTTCCGCTTTGTATCCTGGATGAGGAGGGGAGGATGCAAGAGCCAAGGCATTGAAGTTCAAAAAGTTAAGAGATAAGTGGATGGCAGTTTTGGGGGAAAAGATGGATTCGTCCCTTGCAACGGTTTTTGATTTTTTTTTCTGGCGAGTTTCTGAGCATGAGGGTCAAAATGTTTAGAAAAAGAAGGTAGTTTTGAGAAAAGGTAAATTCGTCTCTTGCACAGGTTTGATGCTACTTCTACAACAAATGCTCTTCTGGTGAGCTTTGAAAATAAGAACCAATTTGAGTATGTGGGCATGAAGTTCTAAAGGTTTAGATAAAAGGGTAGATGGTAATTTTGTGAAAAAGTAAATTTCGTCTCTTGCACGGTTATTGATGCTACTTCTACTTCAAATGTTCTGGCGTGTAGATAAGATTCAAGAACCAAGGCGAGTTTGTGGGCATGAAGTTCAAAATGCTTTGAGATAAATTGTTGGTAGTTTCAAGAAAATGTGGATTTTCGTCTCTTTCAACGGTTTTGATGTTTCCACAGCATATGTTTTTCAGGTGAGCAGGCAGAATACAAGAACCAAGTTGAGTTTGTTGGCATAAAGTTCAAAAAGTTTAGAGAAAAGTAGATGGTAGTTGTGAGAAAAGATTAATTCGTCTCTTGCAACAGTTTTGATGTCTTTCTATAACAAAGGGCAAGTTTAAACAGCAAGTGACAAAATAAATTTCCATCTGTTTTTGAAACTGTTGAAACAAACGCTAGGTTTAAATACACACTAAAATCCCATTAATTGGCAGAGTATCCTAGAAGTATGCAAGAACCAAGGCGAACTTATGGTCATGAAGTTCAAAAGGTATTTAGAAAAGTAGTTGGCTATTTTGGATACGACTCTTGCAACGGTTTTGATGAATCTTCTACAGCAACAGTTATTTTAGCAAGTTTAATCAACAAGGAAGATTTAAATTTCCATCTGTTTTTTAATAGTTTTGAAACTGAAACGCTGGATTTTAAGATAAGACAAAATAAAATTAATTAGGATAGAAAAATTTTAAGTCGAGGAATAAGAACTACATAAATTGAGAAATAATCAGGACCTTTCCTGGGGAGTAGTGTGCAGGGTAGTAATCATTAATAAAATAGAAACAACCAAACAACAGGCCCATGGTATGTCTTCAACTTTAAATAAATATGTCAGCAGCAAATTTCATATTGTTAATTTTTAGTGATTCGTTTTTTGTCGGTTCTTTCTGAAATTCTAATAAAAGGTACGAAAGTGAATTTCCATATTTTGTTCTTAATTTGCAATAGACCATTTATAAAACACTTATCAACGGCGAGGATATATTCAAGGGGCGTTCCAATGGGCTCTTATCCTTCCCGAAATGATTTTGGAATTAAAAAGCTATCAAAAATATATGCTAAAACTAGTAGATATATTGGAGATAATCAAAGTTTCACTGGACAGGTAAAATATGCTTCTGAATCATCAATAGTCTGAAAACCGTAAAAAATCATTAAACGGCGATGCTCATTTAACATAAACATCGACCTTATAATAAAAGAGAAGGATCATATGGGCGGAGTTGGTATCGTAAGATCTCTGAAGGATAAACCGCAAATCGACTTAGCCATTTGGTTATTGGAGAACAGACTAGTGTTTTTGATCATAATGGATAATCCTTTTAACCAATCAATAATTTAGGATTCATGCTTTTACCTACAACCATGTGACAGATATTGAAACCGAGCAACTGGAAGAAATAACCTGAAGCTGCTGGCACATGCTCCGTCTATTTCATTTTAAAGTCGATGAACATAACTACATTTAAGGAACCGGGAGAAAGATTGGACCACCAATTATTTTGTGATGTGTGCTTGATCGAATCGTTCGTCGATCGGCGTTCTTTTAGAAAATCGAATATTTTGGAGAAGAGGGATGGTTAAGGTTTGCACTTGGGGCAGCTCATACCTCAGGAATGATCCTGGATACAAAAATGTTTTTCGTTAAATTTAAACTTCTATCATAAGAATCTAATAGTGAAAATGAACTTAATATTATTTACTATCTGCTGTAAATAATATGTCTACTGATCCGAAATGGAATCAATCGTTGCTGTTTGAAGACTGGGAATGTTCCATTGAAATGAATGGAGATAATATAGAAAATTATACAGTTAAAAATTTTATTGAATGACAAATCTTAAATTTATGGCAACAAACATTACAGTATAACTTAAAAAAATTCTGATTCGCACAAATAGGCTTACTATCCAATGAACGAAAAAATTTTTGTAATTTAACATTATTCTTTTTAACATAGATATACGTATATAACCTTTAAGAGATTTATCAAAACTAAATATTAGCGCACCAACATCAAGATAACGTTTTCATACATGGAGTAATTTTCTGCTCTGAATCCCCTGGATGTAAGGTAGTAAGAATTATCCACCCTACTTAAATATAGATTTCGATATGGTTTTAAGACTACATGTATTAAAGTTCTATGTTTATACCTATTAACTGAGCTTAGTTTTCAACTTTCTGAAGGTATTGGTATTGGTATTTTCAATTAACGTCACACTGGAGCAACACAACGGGCTATTGGTGACGGTCCGGGATCAATCCCAAAGGGAAAGATCCGAACTTTCTGAAGGGCATGCGAGCAATGGAGCCGCTGTAGCCTAGTTGGTAGTCTTGGATTATCAGCCGTTGGAGTTGCGAGTTTGAAACTCAATCCAACCCGACCGTGGTCCACTAGAGTTGTATATTAAATCTGTCGTGGACTGACGTTGGTGTAGAAGTTTGCAGAGTGGGGTGCTTGCTCGGCTGTTCACCTCGCCATCTGACCGTGGTTAAAAATTACTAGTTGTTGTCCTCTTTCTTTCCCTTCGAGATTGGTCCCGGATCGTCACCAATAGCCCATTGTGTTGCTCCAGTGTGACATAAATTCAATTACCTATCTACCGTTCTGTTACCTGCAGTCTTATCTGCATGACTTTTGACGTTTCAACCTTCTTAACAAATAGAACTTTTCCTAGGATTCTTTTAACCAATAGATGTGGCTATTTAGTCATTAAATGTGATATAAGGTAAAAGAAATTTACACTACCCTCAAATTTCGTGACACTCAAATGGTTTATTGCCTTAACAATATATTTGGGATGGGGTAAAATTGTAAAACCAATTCACTACGATTTATATTTCGTCATCTTACAAGTCAAACATACATTAATTCAAAATATAATTCTAAGAAAACGAAGTGGAAAAACTACTCACTAGCAAAGCTCACTGCATTTGTCGAGAAGATATATAACTTTCGTGCAAAGAAAAATAACTTACTGGACTTCACCATCTAAAGATCACCACATTGATCTAGAAAAGCTAAATAAACCTTGGAAAATAAATAAATAACATCTTGGAAAATTTTGACTTGCTGTGTTTGTATCATTTGTGTGTCAACGATTTAAAATTTACTTCAATTTCGTATATAGTACTTAGATGTAATCGCATTTATAACTTTTTAGTTATCGTGTTATTTAATTGATTTTCTACCGCATTTATTGTTTCATTCTTTCCCAAAGGTTATCAAAGCAACTGTGGATTTAACAGCCAATCATAGAGGATTCTTTGAATTCAAGCTGTGTCCTCACAATAACCCTTCAACTGTGGTCAGCCAAGACTGCCTGGACCATTATCTTCTCCAGTTAGCAGATGGTTCGGGTGCCAGGTATTACCCCTCAGAACGAACAGGACCCTTTAACGTCGATTTACGCTTACCTGCTCACATGACATGTAGTCAGTGCGTTTTCCAATGGACGTACACTGCAGGTGAAGTATTTTTACTAATATTTAAATTACAATTCTGCTGAGATGAAAGGAACAATATTAATGACTTCACAGATTTGTAACTGCATATCCATGTCTTATTGATTTGATGGTATCTCTCAAATTTTTTGTTTTAATCAATAAAATCGGTGAAACTACTGTGGTGATAGTATCAACTTTCACTTCACTTTCACTAAATGCTATACAGAGTTAATATCATTCTACGATTTCATCCTTCATATATATTCAATTTTATATAGATAAGTTTTAGCATTCGTGTGGTGACCCGTGCTAGGGATTAGCCTGTCCCTAGGTAAATGGTGTCTACATAAAAGGCATATACCTGAGGGTTTCCGTCGAACTTTGGCAAGAGGCCGAAGTCTTCGTTTAGTGAGGAATGGCCGGAACTCCCTCTCAGATATCTCGGCCGAAATTTGTTGTTCTTTGACAAGAGGACAGGAATCGGCATGGACGCTGGCAAGTGTCAGTTATCTTTGGGATAGCTCGCAGTTTCTACGAGAATTCAGTGCGGACATCCTCCACTAGCTGTCTCTCCTCTTCTGCCATAATTAAGGCAAGGAAGTATATTCCTTTTTACCTCGACTCTCGTCAATCCAGAGGAAATTTCTAAGATCATCTCATATATATTCAGCAAGCAAGTGGCCACCGTCGATCATAACGTAACATTTATCCTGTAGTGCTCATAGTATTGTTGGTAAATGCCATGTTTGGTTATGATGACATAAACTCATGGGCTCTCCAGTACTTTTGCACAAATCAATCCGTTTGCACAATGCTGCTCACATATAGGTGTGAAACCTTGACATAATTCACCATGCCAGTAATCGCCGTCGATCATAACATAACACTGCTCGTATCAATGGAATTATTGATAAATGCCGTGTTTGGCTATGATAATATTAGCTCATGGGGCTCTCCAGTACTTTGGCACAAATCCGTTAGTCTTTAAATTCTGTGAACCCGTTCAAATTATCAGCGTTGAAAACAACTTGTCTGGAGTCACATGAGAAACATAAGGGAGAATCTAAGATGTCAATATGAAAAAGCTGGGTTCATGTCATAACCTGTTAAATATCTGAAGTGGTCAACTGCCAAAGATCTTGGGGAGAGCTGGACGAGATTCTTCTTGTCAACGAGTGGCCTCAACTCTTACCATAGGCTACTTGGGAGAGCTTAGTTTTTGCCCTTAGTTTGAAACCTCTGCTGGTAAGTAATTGAGCCAAAAGAGAAGGCAAAGGCTTGAAGGCTTTGGAGGACCTAGATTTTCTTTGTCATGAAGTCAGCCTTTAACTGCCGTTTCACTGGAGTAATGTAAAAGTGTCATCTAATCATCCAATTCCAAAGAAACGATGAAAAAATAGTAACATTAAAGAAATTTGAGGATAGTGAAGGTATCACGAATACACCAACTTCCTTAAAAGAAAACATATTTAAATGTATTAAATCTTTTTGCTTGATTTTAGGTTTTTACCTTAAAATTTGCTTTCATATCTGCAATGCTTCAAGTTTCTAAACCATTCTCCATTGAAAAAATCAAAGTCATTTCTTCAATTTCAATCAAAGAATGTGTTAGTTTTTGTTTCGAGTTTCATATACCGAAGTTTAAAAATAAATTTTTAGTTTGTATTCAGTTTATGCAACTACTCACGTTCATGCAATAAATGGAAAGCTGTTCTTAATATAGATTACTTTTACTACTAATATAGTTTCTTATTAATATTAAACGATTGAAATAATAATATCCTTATGTATAACCCTCCTTTCTTCAATAGCATTTTAATAGCTGTACTAATTTGTATTTAATTCACAATCTTTTTTATTTATTCCTATGTTATATCCGAATTAGCAGAAGTTTGTAAGAAAAATAATCACCAGCATTGAATGAATAACTTGAAATATATATTTTTTTCAGGAAACAATTGGGGCAGATGTGAGAATGGCACTTCAAAAGTCGGCTGTGGACCACAAGAAACCTTTCGAGGCTGTGCGGATGTCGCCATCGGCGATGTCGAAAGCAACGACATCCCTTCATACAACGAAAGACCCGTCGAAAAACCGTCTATATCTGCCATCCCACCACGAAGATCGACAATGAGACCCAGATACAGACCTCAACCGAGACCCAAACCGACCAAACCTTCAACACCCAGACCTCTTGCACCAAGGAGGAGACCCTCCTACAATCGAGGCCAACCCATCACTTCTCGTAAACCGTACACAAGGAAGTCTAGGCCAAGTAGACCCACATCGTACAATAAACCACCAAGCAGGCAGTATACTACCAGACGACCATTTTATAATTCAAGACCTTCCACTTACAGGCCTATCTACACACCAAGACCAATACCTCATCGTCCCCTCTTCAATAAGAATACAGGGACCAAGAAGGTTAGGCCGACCTACAAGGCTAAAGTCACGCCGAAGAAAACTACCAACCTTGAGACAGAGGGAAGTAGATGTAGAGCTGTCGGTGTCTGGGCTTCCATATCAGGAATAGGTAGTTGGTGTGACAGCAACTGTGCAAGAGGGTACTGCCCAGCTTCTCACTGTGATTGTAGTTAGGTATAATTCATTAGACACTCAATCGGTGAGTTTTGATCGGGAATTGTTTGTTCATAACTCACTGTTTGAGCTTTTGATGTACTAATGTCAAATCTTGAATGCGCTACGGTCAAAATAGAGGCATTTCAGTCGATGTTTTTGTGAAACTTTTTTCCCTGTAGACGCAGGTATTAGAAGTGCCTTTGGGGAAATTTGACTCGGGAAATATTCGAATTATATTTATGGAGCAGGTCTTGACTAAACATCCGGCGTGCAATTCTCTCTTTATGTTTTAAATTTCCATTGCGTTGCGAATGAACTTATTTAATGGCCGGGTTACTTTTTCCTCGTTGTTAAAATTTCCACTGTGCTGCGAATGAACTCATTTAATGGCCAGGTTACTTTTAGCATATTAAAATTTCGCCAATCATTTTGGGCTAGACATCTGAACTATACTCTTAGACCTAATAATTTGAAGGGCTACTGGCAGAATAGTCACAGTTGTATAGTTAAGTCACAGAATGAAAGTTTGGTAATGAAAAAAATTAAAAATTAAATATTCAAATGGATCAAAAGAATTTCTGATCGTTTGAATGGATGAGTTATACTTGAAAGTTTAAGATAACATGACCTCTTGTATAGTGGATAAACTATATAACTTAGGAATTTTTTAAGCCTGGAGCATTTGAAAAGTGTCTTATCACTGTTTCTTGGAGTCTTTCATTAGAATGTTTAAAAATGAAACTCGCAAAGTTTTTAATGTTAAAATTTTAAAACAATTTTGAATCCCAAGGAATTATTTATTCCTGAGGGGTTGAAAAAGTGTTTTTCAGTGAACACAAAAGATGTTTGATAAAGAATTCACGTTTTGAACATATCTAACTTAAAATCCTTTTCGTTTGGGACAGCTGACAATGGTTGGAATACTATTATCATTTTTTCTATACTTCAAAATCTAATATTACTTTTTGTTAAGCATGATAAATTGAAGCGAAATACTATGATAATGTATTTCGTAGAAGAGCATTCATCTTTATTGCCTGACAACTATTGCTTTTTGGAGACTGTTTTTGTTTTAATGCTCTTTGATGTGAACTTTTTCTTTTAACTTTGTTGAGGAACAAAGAAGACTTTTCTGTTTTGTATAACCATCAATAATTTTAGTTTCATCATATTTAATCATCGCTGGCTGATGAGTGTTTTTTTCCTGTTATTTTTTTCACGACCGTTTGGATCGACGTGTTTTGATCTTAACGGATGCAGTATGATTTTATTTCATTTTGTGTAATTCTTACCCTTATTTATTTTATCATTAATACAAATTGTGTCAGTATTTTTATACCTTGGATTGTGACCTTTCTAATTTGTGTAATATTTATTGAAGAAAAATAAATATTTAAAAGATATTAGGGCGCGTGATTTTTGTGTTGTCTCTTATTCTGTACTTCAAAAGTATTATTTAAAAGTATATTAATGTCATTTTTAGTCTGCTTCGTAACATCCTTCCGTTTTGAATTGCCTGATTGGGCTATTCTTTATCTCTAGGGCTACTTAATTTGTTGGGCACCGAAATTTTGCATAAGGCCCATTTTTGGACTAAAAATGGTGTGCTGTATAGCATCCTGTATGTATCAACATAATGAATTTCTCAAAAATGAACTTCATAAAAATATTGTCTTTTACGTAATTTATCCTTCATGAAATTTTTCAAATTATTATCAATACACAAGTTCTCAACACTCTTCTCTCTGGAATGAGAGGATTTTCCTGTAAAGCTTAATATAGATGACGCTAGTGTTTTTGCGGTAATACGTACTTGTGGTTTCATTCCGGAAGTGACGTTCTTTCCTTAGTTTTCGAATGCGATTTCAACACCTTTTTCGTCATCTGACCGTGTTTCAAAATTACGTGGTGTTGTCCTCGGATCTTTCCCTTCGGGTTAGATCCCGGACCGTCGCCAGTATCCCGTTGTGTTACTCCAATGCGACGTTAATTAAAATACATACCTACCTCAACACCTTGTTAATAGAATTTATTGCAATTTTATCTTTCGTTTAACTGAAAACATAGCTGACGTCTGTGTTGCAAATTGCTGCTTCATGGAGCGGGTTCAAATTGTTCCCCACGAATAGGGTCAGGTAGGTAGTTAATTAACGTAGCAGTGGAACAACACAACGGGCTATTGGTGACGGTCCAGGATCAATCCCTAACGGAAAGATCACGATTAGGGTCAGGAAATTAACGTCCTTCGTCATTGAAATGGGTTATAAGTAAAATTAGTTTTCATTAGTGGTTTGTTAGTTCAATTTCACACTAAAATTCTCATTCAAAATTATTTTTTTGTGACAAAATATTTGAAAAATTTGGTCACTCTTAAAAGCAAAATCGGGAGCTTCCTTAAATCCGGTAACTGTTTTTTTTTTTGATAATTTTGGACAAAATATTTACAGTTGATGAAAAATTGGATTTAATTATGAATTTGTGCAGTGATATTTTTTGTTAAATTGTAGAATAATATGACACCTTACATAATTTACACACAAAACAGAATTTATTTACGTCAGCATCAGCAATCGCCACGAAAGAAATTCGAAAAATCGTCGGATGAATTTAGAAGACTGATAAGAAAAATAATTATTTTCTTGTACTTATTTGGAGATTTTTAAATTTTTAATTTTTTCTGAACACACGTATATATATATTCAATACCTTCCTCATCTTAACGCTTCTAAGTCATTCCTAATTCCTTAAGCCGCTAGAAAGTCATTTCTAATAACATAAGCTACTAGAAAGTCATTTCTATATTTTTAACCTCAAACTAAAAATGATCAAAGAAACTCATTCATGCTTGAAATCTGCCACAGCATTTTAAAGATATTGACTGCAATGTAAATTTGAAATCCGATAAAGAACAGTGGAAACTCATTAAAATGTAATGTTTGGTTTGACTAACGAACTTATGAAAATGGTGTTTGAACTATGGTTCAATTTAAAAAGTAGGTTTCCGTAGACAGTGAGTGAACTAATGTACTGAAAACTTCGGATATTTTGACAAATATTCTACAAGCAGATTCTGTTGAAAATCCAACTTTACTTCACATTCATTTATTCACGCATTATATCAAAAGAATTTTAATGAATATTTGCGTCATCCATATTCAATATCCAACTTAACTTACAAACTTTCTGTTAGTTCCCGAGTTTCAAATTAACTTAGAACAGTCCAAGAATTTAAGCAAGTTTCATTACAAGAACAAAGTACTGCACGTCTTTCATGGGAGGTTCGAAAAAAAATGGGGCTACATTAAGGAGGAGAACTTGTCACTATCAAAAGGAATCACCAAGATAAATAGAGGATATACGTGACCACATTTATGTCTGATTAAAGTACGTCATACGTAAATTGTATCTTATATGTGTAAAGCGGCTCATGACAAAGCCCTTTCAGGTGTGCGAGAAGATCATAAATTATAAAACCTTTAAGCATGCAATTCAAAATTTGCCTTCAAGGACTTCTTAATCACTACATTGAGTGCTGTAATGTGAATTTCTCCGTGAGTGGAAGCGTGTTATACTCTTAAGATAATAAGCTTTTCAACAAAGTAAGAATGCATTTATCCATTTAGATTCACTTGTTTAAATTTCGAAGCGTATAAATGGGATTGAAAACTGAAGATTAATCTAATTTTTCCTGATGGAATCCGCTTAGAACATAGCTTCGAAAACCTTTTGGCTCAACGCCCCCTTTTCAAAGACAATTATTTTCTGCGTCCCCCCCGATGAAAAACCATACTAATACTCAATTAATAATAAATTGAAAATATCAATACTTTTTGAATTTCTCCCAAATATATATGTAACCGTTTGTGTAATTTTAGAATTTAAACGATCCAGTTTAGAAATAAAACTTGGAACTGAAATTAGCAATTCAAATGAAATGGCAAAAATAAACGGCACACACACTAAATTGGTTACTAATATTAGTAACTAATAAGTAATAAAAATCAAATCAGTAAAGTTGAGAATAATCGCCAATGAGTAAGCATAATCACAAATACACGAATGGTAACACTCCCTTGTTATACGAAATGTCTTGTTTTCAGACCGAGCAGTTGTAACTTGCATTATACAATGTATAATTCTTGCGAAAATGCATCACTGTAGTGAGTGTGTCTGTCTCTTTTACAGACTGATCAGTTGTAACGCATTATACAACGCATAATTTTTTCTACAAGGCATCACTAGTGAGTGTGTATGTCTCTTTTTCAGACCAATCAGTTGTAACTTGCACTACAAAACGCATAGTTTTTGCTACAATGCATCATTGTAGTGAGTGTCTGTCTTGTTTTCAGACCGATTATTTTTAACTTGCATTATACAGCGCATAATTCTTGCAACAATGCATCAGTGTAATGAGTGTGTCTGTATAGTCAAGTGGATAAGTTTTTACTGAAGTGTTTTAGTATCTTATTGCCCGCTTTGGTCCTAAACGTACCCCTATTTTCCCTTGGGGAAAATTCTTACCTTCCAATATTCAGTATTCAATATATATAGATATGTGTGTATATGTTACTGTGAAAGACCGAAATTAGAAAATGTCAATATTCTCCGGTGAATGTCGACACACACACCGAATACTTCGGTGAAAGACCGAATATTCGGTTATATTCTTATACGTTCGAATCATCGCCGGTGTATGTCGACAAACACAGATAAGCTCTGGTGGGGGTCGAAACGAGAAGGCGGAGAGGCCACAGCCAGAGAGGTCGCCTTCAGTTTAAGCCGTTGCAATAAATAAGATTGTATAACGTTAATCACATAATTTATGTGTAAGTTTATTATTGGTATTATTTTCTTTTCTCATTTAGAATGTACTGTTCGCTTAGGTTCAACAGTTTATTTACATGTGCTGTTACTTAAGCTTTCTCCTATTTTGACATATATCATGTTTTAATAATAAAGTATGATTTAAAAAGTTGCATTTTTGTCTTAACGTAACAAAAATATTTTTATTCAACATTCACCATTAGTGCATGCTGAATGTCGACATTTTCCGGTATAAATGAGAAATAATTATGTTTAGCAAATATTTCGGACATACACCCAGAGACTATGTGAATGCTGACATTCACCGGAGAATAATCGACATTAGCCAGATATCGATCTTTCACAGTAACATACATATATGTGCGTGTATTGGAAATTTTATGATTTAAGTACAGCTTAGGGGAATAAATTGACCCTCCTTTTATCTTTAATTTTACATCGTTCATAAAAGAGCAGTTTTAAAGGTACCATTCGATAGGGATTAATGTCTTCAATAAATTCATATGTATAAAACTTGCCTAAGAAGTCACACCAACTTCATTATTACTAATGACAACCTAATTCTGAGGTCAAATAAGGAATCTATGTCAAAAGTTAACCTCGAATATCAAGCGATGTGTAATGTCATTTGTTATAATACTTGACAACACAACTTAAATTTGCTTCTAAAATCTGAATTTGAAACCACTCATTGCATTTATTTTGACCTTGTTGAAAAAAAATAGTTTTTCGTCGCCAAATTTGATTCCCTAAAGGAATATATATATATATATATATATATATATAAAATTTAGCATTAAATATGTGAATTTTAAACTTATTTTCCTCTTCTGACGAATTCTATAAATTATGGCTGCAGTTTTGGTCATAAATTTCTCATTACTTTGCTTAGTACATCCACGAAAACTTACACAAAATGTTTTGTATTCATTCATTATTATTTCCATAAACAGTAGAATTAACGATGAAAACTAAATGTTTCGTATTTTTCAAACGTTATAACCTTAACAGTATTAATATATAGCAAGAGATTGAGTGATTAACTTACTTTTAACTTATAAGGAACTTTTAAAAACATTTCAAAATGGATTCGTTGAAAGTAAAATTGCGCTGTAGACTGAAAAGTTATTCAAGATAAAACTTTGTGCATGAAAAAGAAAGTAAAATAAATATTTTTGTTTTATTATGTAGTTTTTTGAAAAATATGTTATTCAACTGTCAATTTCTTTTCGAAATTAACGTTATATCATAGCTAGCACTTGTGAAACACATTGAACTTGTTAAGTTTCAGCATTTGAGTGCTTCTGAGTCCCTTTTCTTTAATATGTAAAGTTCTTTAGAAGGAATAGAGAAAAATGAACCGAATCAGTCTGATTATTGGCACAAAAGTCAATATTTCACTATTTTCGCTCTCTTGTGGTCATAAATTCTCTATTTACAAGACAATCAGTGCTCAAAATATTTTTGTTCAGTATTTAAGTTTTAAAATGTGATAAACTCCATTTTGGGAAACCTGTGTTTAATCCTCTGCACGCCAATCCTAGAAAACAGGCGATAGGCCTTAAAAAGTTTGGTGACGCCATCTACAGGGATTTCAGCAATTTATTTTATTCTCTAAGAGCAAAAGGATTAAGTGTTTTACACAGATAAATATTATTATGGATATTTGATTCTATTACTTTTAAACACTGAAGAACTTAGATTTTTGAACTCACCTTATTAAAATAAAAGTCGAGTAAACAATCAGTTTTCCATCAAAAGATGTTCTCGATAGGTAATTTGTCATTTTACACGAGAAAATAATATTGATACACGATAAATAAATATCGGAAAACTTTAAAACTTCAATTTAAAAAGAAAGTGTTTCTAGAAGCAAAGGCCTACATTTCTTCACATTGAATCCGTTCTTAATTTACTGCAGTTGTTCATCGTCATTACCATCAAAGAGAAACCGAAAATTTCTTGCGCTCAAACTACATTTACATGACTTTGATAGGAATATTTAATAAATCAAATAATAATAATGAAAACAACTAAAATACTCATTGCAAAAAGTGAATTTAATTGTTTAATACTTTTAAAACAAAAAATGCTTTTAATAACAACGTAAGTTTTGTAAACTGGATTTCTTTCTCCATTATTGAAAATTTAACATAAAACTTCATAAGATATTGTTTTATTTACTTCTGATTTATACAATGATACATAAGATAGTGATATCTATAATTAAAAATAACAAAAGTAAGATTCTTATACGAATCTTGTTTAAAAATAGAATGCAGAGGGGTTTTTTCCTTATATAGATGTGTATTTTATTTAAACTTAATTACATGAAAACATATATTCTAATCGACTGCTTACAATTGAGTATGAATTGAATTGCGATGTTTTTCATTTCTATTTAAAATTTACATTTTCCAAACTTATGTACAATTTAAATGGTCTTTATTAACAAAACACTACTTTGAAAAAAATTTCCTTTAAAACTTCTTTCAAGTATTTCTTGCAAAATGTTATATTATGTCTATAATAGAAAAGCTATTTGAAAAAATTATTTTTGAATTTAGTCTTCTTTAACGCAAATTCACGTCCCAACCCCGAATGCAGCTATTTAAAATTAATAATGATATAAATACCTGCTAAGTACATAAAAGCTTTTAATGTTACGAAATATTCTTAATAATTTGACGCGAAGAGATATTTTAAATTCTATGAAACATTTTAAGGAATGAGAAGAATTGCATAAAATTATTCTTCTTTTCTCTGAAATGATTTAAGCTTATTCTAAATTGTATCTACAAATATTTAATTGAAAGCGTGAGTTTAAAATGAAAGTTTGAACAGTTCAGAAGAGAGAGAGCTATCGATAATTATATCATTGCAGTAGTCAAGCATGATTGAGAAAATAAGTATTTGTATCTATCAGCATATGTGCATACACAGAAAATTGAAAAAGCAATTAAATTTTTCTTCAAGAAAAAATTTCAAATTACTTAAAGAAGTACATTATCGGAACCAACAATGCATATTTATATATCTTGGTTTAAATGCATTTTTATTGCCTCAGTATATATAAGTAGTATTTTTATTGCCCTACTATTTGAACATAGAAGCACATGATGTTTTAAAAAGTTCAATTCAAATTTTTTTCATACTCTTTGAATTTACCAGTATCTGTTGATTTTGTACATTCAGTTTCTAAGAAGGTTGAGTTTCAACAAAAAATACATTTAAAAATAACTTGATAAATTTGTAAAATAAATTCTTCTATAAAGACGGTATTGTAGTGCTGCCATCTATGAAGCTAAAATGAAACGATACGATAATATGACAAATTCCATCTGTTAGCAAAATTAAAATCTGTTTAAGAAAAATTTAATTGCTTTTTCAATTTTCTGTGTATGCACATATGCTGATAGATAAAAATACTTATTTTTCAATCAGGCTTAACTACTACAATGATGTAATTATCGATAACTCTCTCTCTCTCTTCTGAACTGTTCAAACTTTCATTTTAATTCCGTTATATTCAAAAATTCATTTAATGTAGTAGTGTAAAATTGAAGGCGAATTTTTATGAAATCTTTTAGGCGTCTTCATCTTTTAGGTACTATTTATTATACGTGCAAATAAATCGAAATTTTGTGCTAACTAGAACTATTGAGAGATCTTTAATTATTAAATGTGGTTATATTATACATTTAAATGGTAGAAAATGAAAAGGTTTTAGTAAAATGGCACGGTATTCAAAGCTAATATGAATTTGATACTTACATTTTTATTTCTATTTGCAAATTTTTAATTTGTTCCAAAAATTTTATTTCCTAATTAAATTTTCATTCGAGCAAAAAAATTAAGTTAGAGGTAAATATTTGTTGCTTATTACTTTAAGCAGAGAAAACTATTTATAAAAAAGTATTTAGTTACCGAAACTCAATCAGAATAAACAAAACATTTCCTAAGAATTATTCTTATCTTCTAAAGTTAATTTTGTTTCCCTTTAGTGGCTTGTGTATCTGTATCCAACCACTCTGAGAACAAACATATCTAGAACAGGCAAATAACAGTTCATTCTGAATGGTGTCATGCAGTAGAATTTATGTAGTGTGTTTTGTCGTGGACTACGGTTGTTTCACTAATTTCATTATAACACAAGACTATTCAATTGGAGAAAATTGAAGTAAAATGTATGATAAATTATAAAAATACGCTCTCGTTGGGCCAAGTATGCTTTTATTTTAGAAGAAAAATATCAAGTCATATAACATTAAATATTGACACTACAACAGATAGGATGTCCAAAATAAATTTGGAAAACCGAACGATAAACTTAAAAACATATATATGTGGAATCCATCCCCATGCCGCCACCAGAGGTCGCATCCAGCGCGCGGAGTAGAACTGTAACTTTATTTCCCTAACTCAGTTCGAGTTGAGCTGGACTTGTGACTGTGAACGCTTCCACGCGCAGGTGGAGCGCCGTTTATACAATTCGTGCATGTGCCAGCGTGTAGGCTGTGCCGGCATCCATGTAACCTTCCATGTATATAGTAGTTCGTAGAATAATTAAATGTCGTATTTGTCCTAATCTCCGTGTCATCCAGCTTCACTTCATCACACCCTAGACACCGTACTACAAGTGGGAGCTGCGGCCGTGATTTGTACCTTCATCAGGGCATAGGTTTGGAAATTTGGAGATATGCAGTTCTGGTGAGATTCCGAGGACGGAATGGGGTTTCAGGAATGGCCGAGTTGTGGAATCCATCCCCATGCCGCCACCAGAGGTCGCATCCAGCGCGCGGAGTAGAACTGTAACTTTATTTCCCTAACTCAGTTCGAGTTGAGCTGGACTTGTGACTGTGAACGCTTCCACGCGCAGGTGGAGCGCCGTTTATACAATTCGTGCATGTGCCAGCGTGTAGGCTGTGCCGGCATCCATGTAACCTTCCATGTATATAGTAGTTCGTAGAATAATTAAATGTCGTATTTGTCCTAATCTCCGTGTCATCCAGCTTCACTTCATCACACCCTAGACACCGTACTACATATATTGCAAGAAAAATCTTGATATTTTATTAAAGATAAAATAGATGAAAAGAGTGATATTCAATTCGGAATAAAACTATGCACCTTTTATCCCACAGAAAGTCTTGACTACATGATGAGTATGATTTTTACAAATTTCAC
Source organism: Meta bourneti (assembly GCA_933210815.1). Lineage (NCBI taxonomy): Eukaryota > Metazoa > Arthropoda > Arachnida > Araneae > Tetragnathidae > Meta > Meta bourneti. Next base: position 39,332,205 of record OW119922.1, on the reverse strand, counting down.
GACTACATCACAAGCTATATGGCTAAGCGGAGAATCATAACTAAAGCCGAAAGTGCCCATTTCATTCTCATCAGGTCATGTTATAGACATAATGAAGAAGATAATCGTAAAATACTGGAAGATATATCGAAAAACGCATTCTAGCACTTATGGAAAGGACTTAATACAGTTATATTTATAACGAAAACGGCATAGAATGTTAATATTCATTTTATTCTAGGCATCGCCGTGGTTCAGTGGATTTGCTCCTGCTCTAACAACCTGTGAGTTGTAGGAAGAGTAGGTTCTAATCCTCCCTGGATGTATTTCTCTCTTCTCTGACATGCTTTCCTTTTGCGTGTATGTCGTTTATTCGACGTTGTTTGGCACAGCTTGACGAAATATGGCCTTGCGTCATAAAACCCAATAAATCATCTTATTTTAAACTTGAATCTAAAGGAAAAGAAATGATGCTTTTTGCCCTACTTAAAAGCAGTGCTGCCTATATAACTAGAAATGTATTCTTCATACTGAAGAAAATCCATCTTATGCAGTATTTGGTTAAACAGAGAAGACAAAGACCATGTGTCCACCTGATTCTAGTTAGGACACCTTTCGTCGACTTAAAAGTGAAACACACTAAGTCAATAAAGAGATCTGAGAGAGCGAAAATTCTTCTCACTAAGCGTGTTTTTCAAGAATAAATCTAATCTTCTTTCAAAAATAAAGATTTAGTGAACTTCACCAGCCTAAAGATCGCCACATTCTGGTCTACAAAAGCTAAAAAACTCATATTGCGAAAATGTTGACTTCGAGTGTTTCACATGTAAGCCAACGTTATATATAAAAAACATAAAACATGTAACCATATGTTGGAAAACACTGGAGTATCCTCTTTAAAAGAAAAGACCTATTTCTGCCACCTGTGGCTCGAGGTTCCTTTCATACTTAGAAGCACGACTGTATATGATCACGTTCCCTATCTGCTTTTTAGGGCAACATGGAAAATCAGACTCTCAAAGTCCTCATTACAACTAACTGAAAACAATCAAAGTGCATTATTGGAGTATATTTTCGTGGGTTTGACCATCCATCTCAGCCTGGGGTCCTGCATGAGCCGGTTGATTGCCTCTTCAAACGTTTCGCCTCTCAGAACTTGGGGTTTGGCTGATGGCAGCTTTTTCTTGTCTTTGTCTTGGAAAGGTGTGGTGGGTTTGACGGTGGAAGATGTCTTTTTCTTGTCTTTGCTGCTGTCTTGCCAAGATGTCGTGATGGGCTTGACGGTGGAAGATGTCTTTTTCTTGTCTTTGCTGCTGTCTTGCCAAGATGCCGTGATGGGCTTGACGGTGGTAGGAGATGTGACGTGTGTCGATGTGTGTTCAGTTATGTCCACATCGGCACAAGACTTGAAGGTTTCTTGTGAGCCACATCCCAGTGCGAAGGATCCGTTTTTGCATTGACCCCAGTTGTTTCCTAGAAAACGACAATAAAACGAACGTTTCAGTGGATATTGATTAGCTCATTTATTTTACATTATTTCTAATAACGTCATATAATATTGTATCTCTACATGTTATTATGGAAATTATATATCTCTACATGTCTTCTAATTCTACAGTGCATACTTCGTTTTAGCACGGAGCCGTAGCAATTTTATTTCAGTGGTTCGTATTAATCTAATATACAAAATATTGGGTTCCTTTTGACTTGCTTGGTTTAAATTTTTTTTAATTTCCAATATTATAGGCACTATAGACAAATATTCTTAGCCTCAATGCACAATAGAAGGCACAACAAAAACGGGAAAGGGTGCAGACGTCTTTTCTGCTGCGCATTTTACACAGGGAGAATTGATGTTTAGTTATTAAAAGAATTGCTCACCCGCCACATACGTCCACTGGAAAACGCAGTATTTACAAGTAAATCCTTTTGGTAACCGCAATGCTAAGTTGACTCTTGATGTCCCATGTTCAGCAACTTCGTATCTAGCACTCGTTCCATTGACGATGGTCAAAAGGTTTTGGTCAAGACATTCTTGGGTGACTTCTTTCTTGCGATTCTTGTTGGCACAGATACGAAATTCAAAATGCCCTTTGTGGTTGGCAGTTATATCCACAACTGCTTGAATTACCTGAATAGAAAAAGTTATAAACAAGCAAATACTATACATTTTATTTCTATTGATATATTTATCGTGAAAACAACTCGTTATCTATTACGATAACTGGTATTTGTCAATCATTACTATACTTAATCAATTTTTATAAACTTGAAAAAATACACACATTTTAAGACGATACAAGGCCTTGTTCCACTTGGGTAACTTCGCATTGCATGCCCATATACTATATAACGTAGGAAAATGATACACAGGAGAAAACCTTAATCAAACTAGTAGCCATAAATATTAAAAGCTTCAAAAATGACAACAAAGGTGATAAAAAATATCAATAGCTATTTCGGTGGAGGTAACGTCCACAATCATCTGGACAAAAGTATTCAAAAAATTACCTATAAAGATAAAAGAAACAAAATTATTCTCGAGTTAAACATAAGAGATCTATCTGCATTTATTTAGCACACTAGTGAATAATACCATTGTTTTCCTGTCTTTGCCTATGATCTGGAAGAACATCATTAAAACAGCGGGTGTGGGAACACTATTCAAAGATCCATATTTAAACTCGAGTTTTCCTCTTTTTTACTTTTGTCCTGATGATGGTGGACGCCTTGCTCCACCGAAATAGATATTGATATTTTATCATCTTTTTCATTTTTATTTGTCATTTTTTAAAACTTAATATTTGACTAACGCAGAACATACTATTTCGGTTTTAATTAAGATGTCTTTACTTAAGAATGTATAACGATAATCACAGTGTCGTGCAGAGAGCTGGTTTAATGCAAGGGCTGAAATGTAGGAAATGTCTGTAGGTTTCATTTCTTTGGGGGGGCAAGGTTATTGGATTAAGTGCACATTTCCCTCGTTCAATCAATCATGGTTCATGAAATACTAAAGCTGAAATTTCGATTCTTTGTCAAATAGATATACTAAGAAACAATGCTAACTCTTAAAGCTTTTATTAAAAGAACCAAATGTATCAGGACATTGAGGACAGTATTCAGTGTCAAAAATTCCGGTTTCAACCTTCAAAGAGCATTCAGAGTTAATCAAGGTTGTGGGCAAAGAAATTCTATTTTTTTTCATTTAAAAAATGTCATCAAATGGCATGTCATAAAGGCGAAACACTTTTATTGAATTTTAATCAAATGTAAGCACTTTAATTAAAATTAAATTAAACTGCTTAACCAAATTTCATGATCAAGACATTCTTTCAAAAGGGTACTTTTGCCAAAATGGAGGAAAAGGTCTGGTCCTGAATTTTTGTAGCCCCAGCCCTGATATAATTGTAGTTAATTCATTGATGAACATCGAATCCAAAATCCTCAGAGCTCCAATCCTAAACTATGGTGCATGTGCATTTCAAATTAATATATATTAAAATGTATAGCATTTTGTTTCGAAACATTTTGATAGGTAGGTTGTTGAAGATTTGCAACGCAACGGGCTATTGTCGACGGTCTAGGAATCCCGAAGGAAAAGATTCGAGAACAACATCTCGTAATTTTGAACTACGGGTAGATGACGAGGTGAACTCCTGAGCCGGCACCGAACTCTCCTAACTTTCATACCACACCATTTGAGATCACCATCAATTTAACGTGCACTAGCCCCCGCATACGCGACGGTTGATCTTTGGCAAAATGAAGGTTGGATCAGTGGTTGGATCGGGATTCCAGTTGCTAATCCATGACTCTACCAACTGGACTACCCTGTCCCCGCAACATATTGGCTTTTGTTGGGGTAATGTCATGTTGCATTGTATATCTTTTCACTCTCACCCTGAGAATTCAGCTAAGCTGAAGCTAAATTGCATAGAAGCTATCAGCAGGAGATTCTTTGTACAGTTGATCTGCTAAGATTTTTGTGGAAAATAACTTTATTTTGCTTTTTTTATTAAAAAGTATTCCTATAAATATCTGTGTAAACATAAAAATTATAGACCTAGCAAAATATGAATGCATAAGTTTTGAATATTTATAGTTTAACTATACATTATTTTAATAATTCAGTCCTCCAGTGCTTTTACTAGATCTATATCTAACATATCTGCTTAATATGACATGACGAGAATTGAATGGTATTTTTTGACGAGAGTTCAATAATTGGGCTTGAAGGATTGAAGCAATGCATATTGAATAGGTAAAAAAGTCATAAGAGGTTTTTATTTGAGCTTTCAACGGATTGCGTTTTCAGCTTGCCTGAAGTAGTACATTGCATTTAATATTTCGGAATTACATTAATTCTAGAGTCATAAACAGTCTCTATATTTAGAAACAGGTTTTAACACATCTGACCTCTGCTACCTCCGAATATTCTAGAATGATCAGACTGATATGCGTAAAATAATGTGGCAAAGAAACGACACCATTAATTACTAGGAAGATGTAAATAAATGTCATCAGATAATACTCGTGTCATCAGATAAATCCATCAGGATGGTAGGACGTGCATTTCTTTAAAAAATTTTGTGGGTTTGTAATTTACTCAGCACTATTTGAAAATATTGAAATATTATGTTACCAAAAACGGATATGAGCGAAGTTTATTGCTGATAATTATTTTTAAATCTCGCGGTGTTTGTTTAATATCCTGAGCCTTGTATTCAAAACTGCCCCATAAAAGAGATTGTATAGATAACAGAAAACAGATCTTTTAGATATTGGTTTGAATAATATAGATTCTGCATCCATGAGCTTCAAGGCCATTCCATTTTTCTGAAATAGCATTCATAGCCACTTTGTAAAGCTAACTAAAATGGGATGCTTACTAGCAACTAATATATTGTTAATAACGAAATTAACAACTAATTAAAAAGAAATACAAAATGATTTTAAAGGAAATTGAAAATTCCGGGGTGTTTTTCATGATATTTATAATACAACTTTAGGACTATCATTTAAAAGTACAACCTCAAGATCTGAAGGGAGAAAATTGTGGTTACAAAACATATTTTATCTTTAATACTGGGTTGATGCAAAAGTTCGTCCCGCATCGCAAACCGAAGTGTTATCTACTTCACGCGTGTTTTGATATTTTGAAAGAAGTAATTTCAGCGAGTACTTGGGAAAACAATTGTGTTATTTGTTGAGTTTTTTAAATTTTGTTAAGCATTAAAAATGTCAGAAAGTAAGGAGCATTTTCGACATATGCTTTTTTATTTCCAAAAAGGCAAGAATGCTTGCAGACGCAAAAGAAGGCATGTGTTGTGTATGGTAAGGTGCCGTTGACGATTCCACGTGCAGTAAGTGGTTCAGAAAGTTTCGTGAAAACAATTTTAATTTTAGCGATGCCCCATGTTCTGGACGACCAACTGCGGGATTATGCAGCTTCCGGAGAGATGTAGAAAGGTCATCGAACAGAACGGGGCATATTATATTGATTAAATGTAATTTTTAGAATATAATATTTTTTCGATTTTTGTCGAAAAAACGGGACGAACTTTTGCATCAACCTAATATATACTTCTCCTTTTGCTGATCAGAACTATTTATAGAATTCACGAGATTTTCCTCTTAACCATCATTAATTATCGTTTAATTATTAACTTAATTCTATAAACCCTTATGGTATACCTTCCTTTTAATTTAAGAAGCACCATAAAATAATAAGCCCCATTTGACAAGCAATCAAGCAATAAATATTCTACAGTGAATAGTCTGCTCACGTGTTGACTATTTATCCACGTCATGGAACTTTATAATGATTAATCACAAGTCAATATATGTTGCAATACAAAATAGTTCATGTGTTTAAAATATTGTACAATTTGTATAGATGTTAAATGCCTAAAAATCTGGGGATTAACAATATAATTTCATATCAATTGTTTTAACAAAAATATCAAAATGGAAGTTTGTCGAAGTCAAAAGTCGCTCTCAGAAGTTTTTTGCACTTTTTTCCGTAGTAAACCAACAAAAAATTTATACAAGTTGGTTAGTACGAGTATAAATATGAACCTAATTGAATTATTGCTGTTTCAACAATTGAAAATGTGTTGACAAAGAAAATAAATGCCTACGCCTTTCAGTTATATGTTATTGCGTTTGAAATAGGTAATTTATAATCAATTTATCATAAGGCACTCTCAGTAGTACTTCAACTTTATCAAGACCACCTGGAAATATTTTACATTATAAAGTCAACCACCAATTTCATTTTAAAACTGTATTCAATGACTTTATGATTGTGAACTAGTTGATTGAAATTAATGATTCTCATTTTCAAAACTAAAAATATGGATTCAGCTCAGTTTTCAGACTATTCATTTGTGGATTACCTGTCCAGGTTTGTAACTCCTGACAATGATTCCATTTCCATATTTTCCTCCAACTTCATTCGGCCTGGGTGTAGGAACATGCCAAGGATCACCACAAACTCCACATTTGCCTCCGTTTTGCTCCCAGTGTGTCTGAAAAACAAGCACTTGCTATTGTATGGATTATACGACATTTGTAGCTGGGAGAGATGAGAATCAGTGAAAAAGGTAACAGAAGTTCATGCCAGGTGGCAAAAATAGTTTTAGTGCGACATAAATTCAATTACCTAAATAGAATTTACGTCGCACTGGAGCAACACAACGGGTTATTAGCCACGGTCATTTGCATTTATTGTATGACAGCTATTAGATCGAGCAGAACGCGATTCCACTGGCGAATCAAATCTGCCGAAAGAAAATATCCGTGATAAATTTAAGTTGTGTGAGTATTACATTCACAAGAATTGAGGGCATAATCAACTAGTAAATGATGTAACTAGAGTAAAATCTGTGAAAGACAAAGAGAATAAAAAAGTAAACGTGACATGCTTAATATTCTTTACAAATCAGCAAATATCAAATTTTAGATAAAATATTTAGTTAATTTCTAGTTGGCGGTATGTCGTTGAGCTTGGCGTCAGTTTTTCGTCGCCAAGGTGAAAGGCAGTTGCCAGGCATCAATCTGGTAGCCCGCCTACAAAGCAGGAATAAGAGCTTGGTTACCAGAATTGAGAGTGCATCACCCATACAATCACCAAGCTCTAGGACGTACCTTCAACTAGAGATTAACCATATATTTTTTTGAGAAAACATTTATGGCATGTTTCTAGGAATCATGAGGTGTATATATATACATTCGTTTCTCCTTTGTTTTCGTTTCTGAAAGTATAATTTTACGAGTTTTATTTAGACTTTATTTCTTTAAAAATGTGATGGTTCCATGGACTTATCTAAAATGGCATGAATTGTACTTCTGACTTCGAACTTATTAAAATAAACGTGATGTGTGTGGGAACTGTATTCGATGTTCATATTACATTCTATTCCGGTTCTAATTTCCTATTTTTCAGACGTCAGTAATTGTCCTCAAACGAGATTTTTAAGCAATAAAGAAAAGAATGAACTTGATTTTTCCACATCACAATTTTTAATGAACTCCAATTTTCATACCACAGCAGGTAGCATATTTTCTATACAAAAATATGAACTTCTAACTTACATTCATTCCACCACAATATAGACCATCGTCGTCATAGTTTTTCGGAGTTCCGTAACCAAATCTCCACATGCTAGATCGAGATGGTGGTTCCATCAAGCGAGCATGACTCCATACACTTCCAACGGAGCCAAGAGCTAGCAGAAGTCTCAGCATTGCTTCAATGAACTTGTGTTTCATCACTATGCCTGTAATAAAATTGCATGTAAGAAATCCGTTTTCAAGTTTTGATTGACCATCCACATCGTGGATATTCAAAGCACATGATTCTTTTGACACATTATCTTGAAAGCACACAAAATTAACGTATTCATTAAGTTAGATTTTAAAACTTAAATGACTTCCAAAATAAGTATCAAGCTAAAAAGTTTTGATATTTAGATAATTATATATAAAATTAACAAAGTGCACTACATAAAAATAATGTGTATTATAGTATATAAAAAATTATACTACATAAAATAATGTGTATTATAGTATATAAAAAATTATACTATATAAAAAATGTGTATTTTAGTACATTATACTTTATAAAAGTATTATATGGTTTATAAAACATTAAATTAATTGAATTTTATTTAAAATGCATTTTACAATTTTAAACTGCACGCATCCTAACTTTTTTAATCGTAATAATCATGGTACATTTGTATTAAATCTTAAACGATCCTATAAGTCGAACAATGCAGACTAATTTCAAAACAAATGTGCAGAAACATGCTCCAATTTATTAAGTTCAAATTAATATCACTTTAACAATCTAAACACAGCAAGAGCATCTATAAAATTATTCTTAACAACACAAAATGAAATAAAAAAAATTCATGAATTTGAGCTTTAGAAAATTACATTCACTTCGAGAAATTTTGAATAATCAGAAATAAAATTCATTGTGCATTAACCCCCGTGGTATATCGCCATTCTTGAACATCGTGAAAACCTGATATCATGATGAATTACTTATGAGAAATACAGAAGCATAAATTAGGCATTAAAATTATCAGTTTCAGTGAACAAATTAAAAATTGAGCACATAATAAATTCATAGTAAGCATTTCAAGTATTGCAAAAACACGATAAAATATCAATTAAAATTTTTATAAAAATCTAGTAGATACATAAAAGTACATATAACTGTCAAAAATACGTATATACATATAAACGCATTTGAGAAAATTTTGCATTTGTTTAGGGATATGATTTTCTTTAATTAAATGGCTTCTTTTCTTTTATTAGAACTCCGGGAAGCAGTGATAAATCACACAGAAATACGTTCGGTAATAAAAACGATTAAAAACAAAATAAACAGGTTGGTTGGTTGGTTGGTTTGGGGTTTTATGGCGCAAGAGTCATATTTGGCCATGCTGCGCCAGACAAGATATACAACATCAAGTAATTAACAGACACACACAATAAAAGGTTTTACTGATACAGAAGAGAGAAATACACCCAGGGAGGAATGCACCTGACAGGAATCGAACATGCGCCGTCTCTAACTCGAAGGATGCTAAGCGCAGTGAGCATACCCACTGAGCCACGACAGCCCCACAAAATAAACAGGAGGATCAAAAGAATCTCTGATTGTTTGAATGAATGCATAATACTACTTGAAAGATTAAGATAATATGACCGCTTGAATAGTGGATAAATTTTTACGATTTGGGAATTTTTTTTAAATCATGAAAATTTCTACCTTAAAGCTTTGAAAAGTGACTTACCCTTATGTTATGTGCCTGAAAACCTTCACTTCCAAGGATGAAATTCAAGCAACGTTTTCAAATCAGCTGCAGTAATTATCTAAACATTGAAATGTTCATAGGTCATCAACAAGGAACATTAAAGCCTAAGAAAAATTCAAACTATCCAACATATTGAGTCATCCTGAACAATGCTGTTTTTCAAAGTTTTAAAATAAAGCAAAATAACCGCATTCAAGTATAATCTCAGATGAAACTTTTTAAATTGACTTATCATTATGTTGCCCAAATAAACCCTTCAATTCCAAATAACAGACCCAAAGAGGCACTCGAAATCAAACAATTTAAATGAACATATCCAGAAAACACTCTTACAATGATTGTTTATTTTGTGGAGAAATCATTACTTAAAGTCAGAGTTAGTGAAAATTCATTCAACAAATCTTACGTAATTTGAGTAGAAGGGGTCTGGCACTTACTTGCTGAGAATGGAGCAATGAATGGACACGGCAAAAAGCTTAAGGGTCGCCCTTATCACCTTTTAAAGAGGATGAAGTTCACGCTCTGCTCAGCTAGACAACCGTAATCACTCACTACTCAAGAATTCTGAGAGTTCCGTTCTTTTTGGTGGTTTCTTTTTTCAGGAACAGAACCTTAATTGATTTCTTTTTCGAGCTTTTTCTTTACCTGAGGGAAAGGATTTCTTTTTTTCTTGTTATTTCGCGCGCGTATTTACTTGTCGTTAGTGGCATCCGCGCGAAAGTTTGTGTCTTTTTGAGTTTGGGGTAAAGTGGAGTAAGTGGGAAAGTATGCTACACTGCAGGGTTCTTTTGTTTTTATTTCCGTGATCAAATCCGTTGCCTGTCTATTTGAAGTAAAATTATAAAATGATTTATTTTCGATTTGTACTTTTAATTTGTGAGCTGTGTGGAGAAAATAGCTGTAAATTTGAAATGAGAGACGGAGAAAATGATGTGCACATATCTTCGGACTTACAAGTGAAACACTAAGGCAGAATTCTTAAGATACTCGTATTTTATAGCTCTTCTAAGCTAGAATGCGATTACCTTCAGCCTGGTTACGTCCACTAAGTTATTTTTTCTTCGCATGAAAGTTAAATTTGTATTCGAGAAATTTTTCTCCTTCGTTTTCTCAAAACCATGTTTTTCTACTTTGTGTGTTTAACTTGTAAGTGGCGATATATTTGAATAGAATGAGTAATTTAAAGGAGGAAGCATCCAAAATTGTTTAGGTTTCTTTAACTAAACTACCATATGCATTCATAATCACATTATGATTTTTAAGTAACTTTTCTTCACTCAAAATTCTACCATAAATACCCTTGCACCATTCATTTATAGTAAAAAACTATATTTTCACACCTGTTTTCTAACTGCTGCTTATCAGATTTGTTGGAAATAGTAACTTTCATTTAAATAAAGCAATCTGCAAAGCGCATAATCTAAAGAGTTTCTCAAGGTATCTAATTGATAGTCTTGTTTTAGTGAATTCGTATTTTACGAACTAACATCATTTTGTGAACTTACATCAACACTCATCCAACTACCCTAGAGCAAATTTTAATTTCCTTCAAACGAAGTTCCTAGTTCTACAAATTTTCTCTTGGTCTCTTGGAGTTCGTACGTAGACTGTACCTATCAGTGATTGGAGAAACGAAAGCTCATTTTAGAGAACACTTATTTTATGAACCCTCAAGAACTTTCAAAGCCTGCCCAAATATTGTAGGACAAATTATAATTTGCTTTTAACAAACTTTCTATTTTTACACACTTTTATCTCTTACAATTTGCACAAAGAAGCGTCGATTAACCCTATCAGTAACTGCACGCTTATTTCCATAATAAAAGCAATTTTTCTTATGTTTTAAAATAACAGCACCAGTTTTATCGGAGAATTTAAGACATTTCTTGTTTCATTCATTTCAAGACATTCTTTCTTTTACGCTTATCTGTACAAGAATATCTTATAGTTCTGTTTGGTAGGAATCACCCTGTTATAAAATCATCCAGAAACAGTCAAGACGTTGATCAAACGATGAGGAAGAGCAGGCCACAGGTATGAGGACTTGAGCCACTTTACCCAAAAGGGTCGAAACGTTCCGAAAAACCGAAACATCGAATATCGGTCGACGACCCGCCTCTGACCTTATCCGGCGAGTGTGAATATTCATGGAAATGCTACTGCCGATGAATCAGGCGTTCGATGAAAACACGGAGATCCGCGTAGAACGTAGGAAACGCCTTCAAGAAAGTATCCCAAGACGCACAATAAGCGGATGCGATTATTGAGGGTAATGGAAAAGAGAACAGACGATTGATTGCGAGAAAACAAATAAAGCACTATTCTTGTCTTCAGAAGATATCGGTGATCGTGTTGAGTCATGTACAGCGCGTATTAACGGTTTTCACTTTTGGAAAGTGAAAATGCAGCGCGTAGGATAAGAAATGAAAGCTTTTACCTTGAAACAGAGGAACGCTGATTTACATGAATCAATTAGCAAATCGGAAATGAAATAGTGCAGTTTCAAAAAGTTTTTTTTATGCCAGCTTAATGGACGTGTTCTTCAAGAATTCGTCATCTTGAACATGATGGTTTGTGTTAACCCAGAGCACAGTTGCATGTGCTTCACTCGACATGAACTGAGGGAACATGCCTTCCTGGAGGATTTGGAGGAAGCTGGTCAGCACATACGGTGTCACCTTGAAAGTTTCAAAATGTATTTAAATGAAATTATTATAAGCTTGATCTCTCCACCTGGTTCTAAAAATTTTAGAAACATTTTAACCCTCCAAATGTTTCTACGAGATATCTCGTTCAAGTTCTGGCCATTTTTTTTTAAAGTATGAGTTATATCGTTTGAGACAAGACTACCCTATACTCCAAGGGAAATGAAGATCCAAGAAGGAAAAACAAATTGTCCCTTTCCAGAATTGGTGACAGTTTGGAACAAGATTTTGCACTAGAGGGCAGTTTTCGACTTGAAGATAACCACTAAGAGGTTTAATAAAACACTTGCAATTGGAATTCAAAATTTGTTCGTTTAAGTAATATAAATACTAAATAAACAAGTTTAAACTTAACTGGTCACAGTTCAGACTATTCAAATTGATTTCATGATACATTTTCCTATTTTGTTTGTGTAAACTCCATTTGGTATTTATTTTTGTAGCTTGTGATACCTTAGAAATCGTTTTTCCAAAAACTGTTAGAAAATATTCGAACAGTTATAATTACAAATCATATAGTATTTAAAACTCGATGCGCACGCTCTATTCAAAATAAACATTTCTTACAGTATGCAATCCTTGAAACAATAATTGCAACACTTGTATTTCCTTTACATACTCTTATAATACATTTCATATGGCATACAAGTGAATCGATTTAAAATGCAACATTCAAACTTTGATAATCTTTTACAACTATATGCATCTATTCTAACCTGCGAAAAGAGATTTTCATTGGTTGCTTACTTACAATACTTACCTAAGCTGTAATTGTAAACTTGAATCTTCCGTGGCAATGTACAACCCCTTTTAGAAAGATTTTAGTGGGTGTTTATATACTCCTTCCACTCTGAATAAATCTACTTTACTCAAGATGAGAGGAAATGGAGTTTGACAGTTGTCATTGTGTGGTTAGAGAAGCATGACGAAGGTCTCAAAAATATTACATCCCCATTTCCATTTTCTCTATTAAATCATGTAGCGTAGGTGAAGTGACAATTTCCATCATGAAAAGTATATTTTAGGAACATGTCAAAAAACTCTCAGCGCTTACAAGTTGACAAATTGTCAATGGCGAATCTTTTTATGGCGAGCCAAAAATTGGCAAATAATATTCATGATGTTGCTGACGTGCCGATAGAAAATTTATCATTGTAGAATTTCATTGAGACAAATTTAAAATTTAACATTCATTTCATAAAGATGAAATAACATGACATAGACATTATCGCACAAAATAAAGATATTTTTGCTGTAGCACGTTGTATGTCAAATGCTTTTTATCTGGTTTATATTTCGTCACTTTTAGTAATACACAGGTCGAACTACATTTAACAGTCATTATGTTTCTTAAATTTATTTCGGCGATTTCGAGCCACTCATACGGACTCTACCCAGCAAAGGGTACTGAGTCATGATGGCATGCCCCTCAGCATTATATCATGTAGTTTAAAATCAGCTGTAGTTTTTTTCAGCTGTCGATCCTTGTTTATAGAGAGGATTATGTATTTGTTGGGTAGTTCCTTTCATACAAAACAAAAACAAACTTGTAAAGTGTAACAATTAAAATAAAATGTTGAATAATTTATAAGTTTATAAAATGATATTCCCTTAAATTGTTGATGTGCAGCAAAATTTTCATGTACTGGGAAGGGATAAGATTCTGTGATTTTTTAAAGATTATTTGACGTTCCGTGTTGTGTTTAGCGCAACTTGGCCAAATATGACCCTTGGGCCTTAAAAGACTCAGCCATTATTTCTAATTATCTATGTTTCAAAGAAAAAACGTTTCTCGCTTGCATAGTAAAGCTCTTCAAAGTTTCTAACAACTAATTAAATTTTATTTTGTCGTGCGGCTTGTTTTCGGCATATCATTTTACATTAGTGTCACATTACGTTTTGACTGCAAGTCTTCACATAACATTAATTGTTTCATTGCAGAATACAAAACAACCTCTGTTAAAATCATTCTTAATGTTCTAAAATCGAAGTTGTCATACTACGCTTTACAGAAGCGCTTGAAATAGTCTGAATACGACACATTTTAAGGACTTTCTTTCATAAAAATGGTTTGTAATCTCTGAGAAAAATTAAACAGCGCAACATTCGATTTCATGCCTTCAATTATACAAAAAACATAGCTACTTAGTTCGAATTTTTTACGAAATGAATGACCGAAAATAAAGAGTAATGTAGAGAGTATATTCTCTTACAGTTTTTGAATACTCAAAAGAGGATTTCAATAAGCATTTTAGTAATGGCGTAATGAGTGTATTGATGCTCTTATATATATGATGGATTTGTATTATACTACAGAAGGAATGCTTCGATTAAAGGAAATTGATTTTTGTTTTATTTCTTGACGTAGACTGAATGATTAGTTTGTGTGGCAGTATATGTTAATGAAGGTAGAAATTTTAATATATTTCCACTTATATACATATATTTTAATACCTGATCACTGTCCTCTTAGGCCTTCTGCAATGCAAGGGGCGAACTTACGGCTATTCGTGAGGAAGCCCCAGGGAAAAAGTCGCCGTTGCTTATAACAGGGATTATCACCAGTATGCACAAACCGAGATCCAAACCCTAGATTTACTGAGCTGCAGACAAATGCTATGACCACTGTAACAGGTAGGCGGCTCCGAAATTATATACAAACATTAAAATTTAAAGGATTATGACGAATGAAATATCATACAAAAATTAAAGTATATTTAAGGTAAATTGTGCTTAAGTGCGTGCAAAGAATTCATTAGTTTATTATACCAACTGAGGTCAACATTTCTTAAAAGTATAATGTAAAACAAAACTTATTACTTAATATAATTTCATGTAAACAGTATATAGTGACGTAAATTTGTCTCATGATACTTAGCTATTTATCCATGTATTTATATGTTCAATCTTCTGATGAAAATCTTGATCATTGCCATCAACAAATTTTTAAATTCACTAGCAGTTCTTGCTATCTTTATTATATTATTTAGACATATCTCAATGTGTTTGTATATATGTTTCTCTTTATCAATCCGCATTCCATGAGAGTATAAATTTATTTCATGAGATACAGAATTGGTTTTTCTCAATTCTTAGGGTCTTCGAAAATATTTTCATTGGATCTGAATTTTTCGGAAAAACAATTTTCAGAGTTTTATATTATTGAGGTAATCACTCCCATCACTCACTCTGAGATTTTATTTAAACTCGAAGACACTTTACACAGCATCTGCTTTGAAATTTCTCCTTTTTCAGTGTCGTTACTCATTTTTCATGCCCTATTTAAATCCGGTTATAATCAATATAAGCATTGGAAAGGTGAAAAAGAGAAGGGAAGGGTGTAAAAATGTGAAGGAATGAGTGAGCCCGCTTACTTTGTCAATGGGAGTAAAGCAGGAGTCGCCTTTAAGAAAAGGAGGTTTGAGTTTTTTCTGTACTTGTGTGAGGCTTAGCTAAAGAAATTAACACAAGTTACCCCCGAAAACTCAAAAATAAATACCGAAGATATGTGAAGAATAAAAATCATAAGACAAAACATCGTCAACGAAATTTGAAACAGTGATAGAACAACCAAAGGAATAATAACAGCGAAAATAATAATAACAGCCAACAAAAATATAGTACTACCATTCATAATTGACGCCCTGTCAAATAATTTTGGATATCTGTTGCGAGAAGCAGGATAGCGAAAATCGATAAATTATTTTATTCAATTTGAGGCTAAATAGTAGAAAAAGAAAATATGAACATGTGAAAAAAGGGGGAAAGGAAATTTGTAAGCATATTATAACATAAAATTAAAAGTGTAACAGTGATGAGTTTGAGGAATTATGGAGAACTATAGTGATAATAAAATATAATAAAAATAAAATATGGCTCCCTCTAGCGGTGAGAAAAAAAAGATAAAGGAAACCTTTTTTATGTAAGGTTAAAAAATGGAGGGGGGTAATGAAAGTATTATGGAAAAACATTTTAAGAAAACTGTTGGAAAGATCATTATTCTTGTGGGTTGTTTAAGAGTTTTAGCTGCTTATCAATAGTAATTTGGTACCTGCAGATATGATAAATTCTGTGTATTTGATTATAGATTATATTCCTGTAAATACTAATAGAGATGTTAGAAACAAGCTTGTTAATATTAAATTGAAAGTCATTTCTTTTGTCATAAATATCAATAGTTGATTTTGTACTCACATCATAATATATGTACTTTTTAACTATAATAAACTTTGTAGCTCCACCAATTTTTTCCGAGTCTCTTCCATCTGTGTCTGCAAACATAACTATTCAAAATTTATCGATCCCCACCATAAACACATAATCACTGGTAATCTCAATATTGTCAAAAATGCATCACTTAGACAAATAATATTAGCTCATTCGTTTAAGAAGAATTCGTGTTACACTAATCACCGAATTTTTCAAACTTAAGGGCAAAAGGATTCTTTTCAGTCGTATTATCAGAAACATGACTCCGAAATTATAGAAGATTTATTTGTTGAAGGAGTGAAGAAGAAAGAAAAAATAGATGAGATGATTCTAGAGAATATAAGTAATAAGCGTGCCTTCTTTAAAAGAAGCTACGGCTGCCTTAGAAATAGTTTACCCCTTTTTGCTAGGAAGACAAAATTCATCTGCTCAATTAAACAGCGTTGACAGCATCAAAGATTTTCTTCAAGAATGTCACGAAAAAAAATGAAACACAGAAATCGATAACAACTTTTTCGAGACAAAAATTGCGTAATCAGGAAATATCTGCGTAATTAAGAATTATCTGTGTAATCAAAAATCATCCGTATAATCAAGAATCATCTGCATAATCTTTGTGTTGAAGAAAACCATTTATCTGGGAACCAAGAATTGTGCAGTACGTAGTATAAATTTATTAATATTTTATTTCGTTGTTAAAATAATGCTTTTTCTGAATTCGAATAATGTGATATACGGATAGTACGAATTAATGTGAATTTGCTTTACTCTCCGTGAAATTCGTCATAATGAGGTTTGACTGTACCTATCTATTTATATATACTAGCAGAATTTCCCGGCGATGCTCGGGTTGAATTGGTTAAATGTTGATTGAAAAGTGATAAGACTAATCACTTTTCTTTCATAGAAAAATACAAACATCATTTAAGTTCCACGGAAAATAACTTTTAACATCGTTTTAACTTTTTCATAGCTTTCACAATTTACTTCGAAAGCAAATATATAATACGATATATCCATTTATATAATTCATATTCATCGCACTTCTGCTGTAAGACAAACTAGAAATGTTTTTTCTAAGGTGACTACTTCAGTAGTTGAATTAGAAATATCTTTGAACTAAAACGTATGGCTTCCCGTTTTAATTTAACGTAACCTGTCTTATTTTAAAATAATTTTATTTTATGAAACAGAATTCTACAAACCATTACGTATTCAATCAAAGATTTAATGAAAGTTGGTCGAAATGTACATATACAGCCAAGAAATTACCCATGTCTGATATTTTGCAGGAAATAAATAAATCATTAAATTTTAACTCCCTAATAATATATCTAATATATATAAAATACTAGAACACATAAATACAAACATAAACGAAATTCTGATCCTTGAAAAAATGCAAAATTCTGGAAAGCGAAAGATATGAACAAGCGTGTCGAATTTCTATTTCCTTAATATATTCTGAAATAGACCAATTCGGAAAAAGAATTTTGAAAAATATAGATGGACAATAATGAATTACAAAAGAGCACAAATTTACAAAACTTAGAAATGCTCAAATAGGACCGTAACATTTCGCTGTCTTAACTCAAATACACAAACACGGAATTCTAAAATCTAATTCATAAAACACACCATTAATTCTGGCGTTGCTAGATACTGAATTGCAAAATTACGCTTTTATGATGAATTAGTTTTTCGTTTGGGATTTTCGTGTTCCATAATAAAATGTAAGTTGCGTAAAATTAAATATTTTAACCATCCACATTTTTCATCAAATATTCATAAATTATTTATATTATGGAAAGAAAGAAAAAATCAATTCAAACATAATTAGAATTTTAAGTTGTTTAAATATAATGTTTAGGAAAAAATTATTTTTAGAGCAATGCTGGTAAAACAATTTTATTGGGAAATTTGATTTTCGATCAATACTGGTAAAACAAACTGAGCAGCGTACCGCAATCGTTTTATACTCAATTTTATTTCTATGGCAATTTCAAATTGTTTTTATCCCCCTCTGCACACCTCGGCTAAATATAACGGGGTTTAATATGTAGCCTACGTTACCCGCAAGGTTCCAAAATATATGTGTACCAAATTTGGAGCCACATTTGGTACACATACTCTTTAATTTGTTTAATGGGTTTAATATGTAGCCTACGTTATCCTGTGGGTAACATAGGCTACATATTAAACCCCTTTCTATTTGTCCATGGTGTGTAGAGGGGCTAAAAACAACTCGTAGGAATAGCATTGAGTATGAAGCTATTGCATTACGCAACTCCATTTGTATAACCAGTATTGGTGGAAAAATAACTTTTCAAATCAAATTGTCTTACCAGTATTGCTCGAAAAACAATTTTTCCAGTAAAAATTAAATTCTAATATTTATGTTTGAGCTGATTTTTTTATTTCTTCTCATTTTTTAATAATTTATGAATAAATTGATGAAAAAGAATATTTAAAATATTTAATTTTACATAACTTAAACAATCTGTAATGGAACACGAAAAGTCAAATGAAAAACTCACTGATCATAAAAGCTTAATTTTGCTATTCTGTATCTCGCAACACCAGAATCAATGTTTAATTATATAAATTTGATTTAGAATTCCTTGTTTGTATTTGAGTTAAGACAGAGAAATGTTGTTGTCATATTTGAACATGTCCAAGTGTTATAAATATGTGTTCTTTTTGTATGTAAAATCACACACACACATTATCGTCTTTATCAATATTGTTCAATATTCTTTTTTCAAATTGGTCTATTTCAGAATATATTCAGTAAATAGAAATTGGACACGTTTGCTCGTATCTTTCATTTTCCAGAATTCTGAATTTTTTCAATGATCGGAATTTCATTTCTGTTTGTATCTATGTGTTCCAGTATTTTACATATTGCAGATATATTATTTAAGGGTTAAATTTAAATGAATTAATTTTATTTTCTGCGAAATATCACTAGACGGGTAATTTCTTGGCAGCATATGTATATTTCGACTAACTTTCTTTAAGTCTTCTGTTGAATACATAATGGTTTGTAGAATGCTGTTTCATAAAAATAAATGAAATAAGCAAAACAAAATCTTTATAAGTAAGTTGTGTAACTTCTTATTTCAAAATGACCAGTAAAGTTTTAAAAAAATTACTTTAAAATAAGGCGGGTTACATTAAATTAAAACTGGTAGCCATACGTTGCAGTTCAAACATATTTCAATTTTCACATAGATTTTAATTACAAGACGATTGAAATCAATTAAATATACATTTGTTTTTCATGGGTATTGTTGAAAACTGTACTCCATAGTCAAGTATATACAGCTGTTATTCTAAATAGGTACGTGGCTTCCATTTAGAAACCTAATCTCTAAATTTATAAAAGCACAATAAGGATTAGATTTAAAACAATGTCTGTTGGAGTAGAGCGAATTTTAAATAAGACTGCTGATCTTGGTTATATTAGTTAGGAATTTGGAAGAATTGAAATTTTTTTGTCGTAAGTAAAAGGTCGAGGTTTCCTACTCTATAAATTGAAGTTGTTCTTAAGCAATTTAGATACGTATGAAGCATTCGTTGAAAGCAGTGATTTTCTTTTAAAAAATGCTGTAAAATCGGCATTCTGCTTTTTTTAATTGTAATCGATTGAATTTGCTTTGTTTACACTGATGATATTTATTTTTAAAACAAACTCCGTTATTGCACGTGCCGCTGACTGGAATTAAAAAAAAAATGTGTTTGCTTCAAAATAAATAATCACGAATGCCGAAACGATTTAATTTACCATCATCTCATTTTGACGATGAAATTCGAAAACATCGCATACCTAGTGGAAGAATGTCACGAGTAAAATATATTCATAGAAAAACTGAGTGCAAGACAATACGCCGAAAATTCGCCATTTTTACTGAAAATGAATGTACGGGGATATTCGTAATCACTCCAAAACTCAAAATTGACTTCTGTAGTAGTCACCTTAGAAAAAACTTTTGTAGTTTGTCTACCAGCTGAAGTGCAGATGAATATGAAATGTATTACATGAATGGATATATCATAAAACATAATATACATATTTGCATCCAATGTAAATTGTAGAAGCTATGAAAAAGTGAAAACGATGTTAAAAAATTATTTTCCGACACTAAAATGGTTCTTGCATTTTGTTATGAAAGAGAAGTGAGTCTGACCAATTTTCAATCAACATTTAATCAATTCAAACCCGAGCAACACAGGTTAATTCTGCTAATATATATATATATATATAATTCAAAATTACAAACCAAAACAAAGAGAAATCCATAAATTTTAAAATCAAGAAATTTAAGAAAATTTTGAAAAAAATGATGGAAGTGTTGGTGGATGAGGGCGCCATCAGGGAGGAGCCTCACCCAGTCAACACAATATGGTGTTTTCTGCGTGTGAGCGGCAGTACACCAAAAGTAGCTCACACACCCCTCCAAACACCATAAGAAAATAAATTAGAAAAACAAAAATTAGAAAAACAAAACCAGGGACAACCAAGGACACATACCAAAGATAAATATAATACAAAATTAAAATTAAATTAAAATTAAAAAGGAGAAAACAAACTTACCCACATAGATTGACCTAAGCTCGACAACAATCAGCCGCAAACTACATGAGGACCGCCAACAAATGCCATTCACAACGCCGTATATGAGAAATCGGAACCGCAATTCCGACACGGAACCCCGACTCGAAATTCCGACTCGGAAGTCGAAAAAATACTGTTCCCCACTTTCCAAACTTTTCATATTTCTGGAAAAATTTCCAATATATGCTCATTGTGATTCAAGATTCACGTGACTGACTATGATCATCACGGTTATGATTATTTACACGATTATGTACATAAATCATCTAATTGTAACCAACATTGATGATTAAATAATACTCTGCAATCATATGATCAAATAGCCTCGCCGGTTACATTACGTCATCCTGAGATGAAAGAAAAGAAGAAAATGAAGATGACACAAATGCCAAGAAGAAATGGATCCTGGTTCATAAGGATGAAATTTGATCGAAGTATTTATGTAGCTAAACATGCTCAGTAATAGCATTTTCATCCCACAACTTTAGGATGAAACTACACTTTAAAACTCCGAAAAGTCTATGTTATTAAAAAATGGTATTAACTACTTTATGTAAGTATGAAAAAAACATGGCATATAAAGTTTGGACTAAATATATGTATAATCAATTTAGAAATTAGAAACTATTATAAAAACATTTTCTCTGTACAATTACATTCTTCTTAATTTTTTAATAATTACTATTTCAATGGAAATCTAAATTTTAAATAATTTAGTATGAACTAATATTGAGAATTTAATAATATCAAATATCTATGAACTTTTCATTAGGTTGCAATTCCTTTGTTACGTTTATCTCCGTATCTTGTTTAATTGCTCAAATAAGTTTCATATCCTACAAAAGTTAGAGTAAATGAGCTTTTTGAACGTTTTTATTCTAATAAATTTTGTTCATAAGTTTTAAAAATTATCCTAAATTGGCTCAAGTGATTTCTCTCAGAGATTGAGATGTCAACAAGGTAATGCAAAATTAATTCTTTTATGACAAAATTCTTTGAGTCGTTCTTCAAACTGCACTTGGAAAATTGTTTTTGTCCAGAAAGTGACTTGAACGATTAAAGACCAGAATTAGTGGTAAAAATCAATTTATTGTAATTTGTATATAAATGACATGAAATATTATTAACTATCAGCGCATGAAGCGTTATCACTATCTCTGCATAATTTAGACTTTCCAAAAATTACATTCATTTGAAAAAGGTATATTTTAAATTTTCGAATCTATTACTTTGAATTTAGTCTATAGTTTATGTATCTTGTGCACAAAAGCTACAGGAGGAAAACGAGGACTTGCATTGCTTAATTTCCATTGATTTCAATAGCTTACTTTAGTTATTTCGTAGAAACTCTATAAAGTAGAGCTGCATAATTATGAATATAAAAAACTGTGATATTTTACTTGGGTATACGATCGTATGATCGTTGCCCACAAGGAAACATTTTTCTATGGAATTGTAACAAAAGATCTGATTTCAATTCAAGGAATATAAACAGTTTCGCAATTTCAGATGTTAAAACTGCTTAAGCAAACAAGAATTTTTGTCTTTTGATAGATGTTTGACAATACTGTGACGGACGTAGTTTTTGAAAAGATTATTTTGAAAATTTTTATATAATCAATCCTGCGAGGTGAGTGCGTGTAAATCTGTGAACCAATTACTGACATGAAACGTCTTCCAGCGATCGACCCAGTAATCGTCAATTATTTTTCTTTTGACTACTTACGTGGTGATACAGACGATATGACAATGTTTTGCAAACAATGCGTTTTATATTTGAACAACCTGTTACAAACATCAGAATTAATACCTTATTCAACACAATCTTTATGATAGCTTATGTGCAAATAACAATTACTGCAGCACAATATATTTATTTCCTTTTAAATAAGCCTGAAATAACAGTTTTGTCTTATTTATTACCAATATTTGCATTTTCTTCTAAATTTAGGTTCATTATTCTTGATAAATTATGGTACATAATTTAGGTTCATTATTCTTGATAAATTATGGTACATAATTCGATAAATTATGGTACATAATTTATTAACTTTCCATATTATAAGTACACCCGAATTAAGTTGCATGCCAATGTAACTTTATCATAAAAGACATAGCAAAGGAAATTACCGTACATAATGTCAGAAGAACGAGGCGAGTTAATTCCAATAAATGAATATACTCTGGTTTTTTTCCAGCCTTTTTTCAGTCAAGTAAATGTGAAGTAACTGATATAGTTCTGACCATCAATGTAATTTATATTTTACAATATTGTCTCAAAGGATTCTTCAATAGTTTGAAAGACCAGAATATTAAAAATTCAAAGTAGCAGCAAATTAAGATTTTATAATCCAGTTGATATCTCTGATAGATCTTCTAGTAGCATCGCAGAATTTGAATCAGACAATAATTTCTAAAATTAAACATTTAACTCCAAAAGTCCATGCATTTAAAATTATCATTTTTTCAAGATTTATTTTAGTACATATTTCAAGTTCTTGTATAATCATGTCAATAGAAATCACCGATGAACCAATATAATGAACTGAAAGATAAACACATATTTAATCATGGTGATAAAGTTTTAGTAGCTTGTTATATCAGACTCATTTGAGAAAAACACTAATTCAATCGTCTGGTCCAATTTCATTACAGACTTTGTTATTGTGTATGATAATGTATCAATAGAGATGAAAACATGTAAATCTGAGAGAAATGTTCAATAGATGTGAAATCAATATTTATTCTTCACAATATTTACAATACAGATAAATACTTCTTGTGAATCAAAATAAACCTTGTTACAAGAGAAAAGCACAATACAACGGTCTTCGAAATAAGTCAAATATTTCCTTTTCTTTTATGGTCCAACAACAATGCCTTTGCATTCCACTAAGAATTTTTACATACATTAGTAACAGTGAATATTTAAGATGCTCAGTGCAGCACAGACCACTGAACGAAGCATCGAGACTTTCGTGAGTATCTAGCTACTTACAACACTGAAAAAGTTTCAAATATTCGAATTAAATTTTGGCAGGATAACTTTTACTATAAACCAATAACGTGAAACAAGTATTTCGTGTTAACCCATTTAACAAAAATCTCAACCCATCCAATGAAGTTATCTGAATTTCCATTCCCAACAAGAGACTTCGCAATATTCTATTCACATGTACCAAAAATCTTTGTACCGCCGGCCACCCAAATTAAATCCATCTTGAGAATCACTAATCCCTCTCATAGTGTTCGGTTCAGAACCCTGCAAATAAAACCTCAAAAATTCGATATCCTCCCCACTTTTCTGAAAGAGATCACTAATCTGAGAGTCACTGTCATCACCTAACTTCGCTGCTTCTGTAGAAAACAAGTCGTGTTCTGTTCCAGACTTGCCGAGGAAAATCTCTTCAGCAGTCGGTGAATCTGCACCTTGCCAGTTTTCAAAGTACTTGTGCAGATCATGAGCCTCCCAAGGGTGGACCTGCCCTTGACTAGTTCGATTTGGCGACACTGCCTCGTGTGTGGATTGTTCAGACACTGGTTCAGAAACCAGCCACGAAAAAGGCTTCAAATTATTTTTCACATTGTTAAGTTTTTGGCCAACTTTTTCCGTGTTCTTATTTTGTTGGACCTGCCTGGAGGCGTCCAAGGCGTATTTTGGGTACTTTGAAATTGAAGTGTCTTTGAAGTATTTTTGTTTTGTACTCTTGTAGAAGGAGTTGGTGTTGATCTTGCCCCTGATGTCGTTTTGGCTCGGCCTGTGGGAGAAGATGTTGATGTTTTTGCCGATTGTGATGTCGGCGCAGCCTCTGAATGTCTCCTGAGGCCCACATCCGAGTCTGGATTCGCCATCCTCACAACGGCCCCAATTGTTTCCTGCAGATATAAAAATAATATTTTTCAACTTTTACTAATAACAGAAATCTCAAAGACGCAGTAAATGGGATTGATTTTATGACAGATATACTTGAGTGTGAATGCTTTTGAGAATAAATTTTTTAATCCTCTGAGAGTCATGAGATCTCTGTGAGTAATGTTCTTACCTCACAACTCACATAATGACTGAATAACTACATCTTTTGGTTGACCCAACTTTCTATCCGTCCTTTCTTTGAAATATAATCATTTGGAAAGATTCTGCAGGCCCTTCCCTTGGAATAGAATCCTTTGGAAAGATTCTCTTGGTCATGAGACGATCAAAACTGATTAGAAGTCATACAGAGAGCACTGTAGGTTGCTAGGTGGAATTATGTGTAGGAACCCCTCAGAGGGTTAATGTGAATTATAACTTATGAAAAGCAGTTTTATGTAAAAGAAAGGAAATGTTGAAGCTTTGAAACTAAGTTTGTATTTATTCTGTTATAAATTTTGCATGATTAACTTATTTCCGTTCTGTTATTGAAAATTTTAGTTCTAATATTTATTTTATATCCTGTTTAGCGGTTTTAAATTTTGTGATTGAAAAAACAAACGTCTTAAACAGCAGTAAACTTACGCATATATGAGACTTTTAAGAAGTGTAGTTTATTCTTTTAACCAATTAAAACTGTTGTGTCAATTTTATGATTTTTGCAAGTTTATTTTACTTAAAAATGCCTACAATTTTAATTACGAAAAAGAATAAAAAAGAAACTAAAATTTATAAAATGCAACATTTAGAGATGAAATAATTATTCAGTTAAGTAATATAAGTATCACTCCTATTAGTAAATATACTCCTCACTCCTATTTGTATTATCCTATTTGTCACTCCTATTTCCTATAAAATCACTCCTATTTGTAATAAAAAATAAGTAATTTTTTTATTTCAATGTAGCAACAAACGCAACAAAAAACATCGAAACAAGATATGGGACGAGCTAATTGCATGAATCTAAATATT
Organism: Meta bourneti; assembly: GCA_933210815.1. NCBI lineage: Eukaryota > Metazoa > Arthropoda > Arachnida > Araneae > Tetragnathidae > Meta > Meta bourneti. Next base: position 39,306,477 of record OW119922.1, on the reverse strand, counting down.
TATGATTCCGGAAAGATATATTTTCCATAATGCAGCACATTCATTTCGCTATATATTTATGTAAATTAAAGGTTAAAAATTAGAATTTTAAGAAAAATAAAGAGAAAAAATTGGGGAAAAGACATTAACTCTCTCTCAAAACTAAAAATATCTTATTTTATTTATTAAATAAAACGATAAAAACAATATTTCAATAAAAAGTAAATGGAAGTAAACAACTATGCTTTTGTATTTGTTTTTCATCAATTTTAATAGCTTGCAACTTTTATACTTCTTGTATTGGGGAATTTTTAAAGCATGTTAACATCTTTCTTACCTGCTACATATGTCCACTGAAAAACACATTGAGAACATGTCAGTCCTTTTGGCAACTGTAGTTGAACTCTTATTTCACCGTTCCCTTTGTCAGCGATGAAATATTTCGTATAGGACCCATCAGCTAGTTTCAGAGTATATTTATCTAGACATTCTTGAGTGGCTTCCTTCTTTGGATTGTTATTCGGACAGAGTTTGAATTCGAAATAGCCTCTGTGATTTGTCGTGACATCCACAACTGCTTCCATAATCTGCGAAAGAGAACAAGAGTTGAGATGCAAGAAAATTGCTTTTGATGCCCGACCACTGACCTCATACAAGAAAAATCACTTGTACTTAATTACTTTCTAACAGGGAGATAACATTTTCTGAATAATAACAAACATTAAAAAATTCAGGAATTGTAAAGGAGATCTGAAAAACTTATAATTTTGCAGATTTTGGGCTTTTGTTTTACAGTTTCCTGTAACAATTTTTGAAAATTTTTCATAAAAGTAATTTATTCGTATCTGAAAGGTTAGATAATATATAATTCTTTAGCATGTATGAATTACTATACAAAGCAATTCTATTGTTGTAATTGAGTTTCTAACAGTAAAAATAAATCTAATATAAAAATTAATTTCCATAGAATGTATCTATAGGAATGCCAAAGTTTTTATAAAAGAATTTCTTCAAAAAGTTCTAAAATAAATCCTGTGTATCTTTATTTTTAAACCAGCATAGTTTTAAAAAATTATACTATGTTTGAGCAGTTCTTAACCCTCCTGATGGTAATCTCAATAAGGTATCTCGTCATTAGCAAAACCGACCAAATCTTCATGGAAGATATATCTTATCCATCAAGATTTCGTCGTCTCTCGTCATTAGAAGAAAAGTGACCAGATCTGGATCTCGTCATAATAATGGATCGTATAATCCTTCAAGCACTAAGTTACGAGAATGTAAGTCTGCGTTATCCCGTGAGAGGTGCTGCCACGTCTAACCCAAGCTGAACTGTGGAAAGACATGTCTTCCTGGAGAACTGGTGAAGTTAACTCGCATTTACGTCTTCGTGAAGAAACCAGGAAACTTCAAGCAGCAAACCTGACTTTGGCAGATAAGATATTTGAACTCGTAACCAAGCACTTTATCGTCTTTAAACAGGGGGATCGCTCTCGTGGGATAACCAAGCTATCTTTCTGCTTTCAACCCATTATTCTGTTCCATAATCCCCTTTTTTTTCAATTTTTCGACATTCTTTGCTTGACGTTGTGTTTTGTGTTTGGCGCATCTTGACCAAATATGGCCCTCATAAAGCCCCAAAACAACCAACAACCAAGCACGTCAGTCTACCAGTTTCTTAAGAGCAACCCCTAGTGGGGAACATTTTAAAAAATAAATCACGATTTCGTCGTGTATTTTCAAAGCAGATATTTCTAAATGATAGTTAGCAAATTAATTACCACTTAATTTGTAAAACTTTTAAATGCCTCTAAAAATACCGAAAATTTTAAAACGATGTACTTTTCTTTCGAAACTTATTACGGTTCATTGGCATTTAGTGTTAATCCAGTCGTTATTGTTGACTCGCGCGTAAGACTTATGCACTTGACTGATAAGATATGCAAATCCCTCGCAAGTTGTTTTTACCTGTCCGGATAAGTACTGCCTTGATATGATGCCTTGGCCATATTTTCCTCCAGCTTCATTGTCTCTGGGATACGGAGTATCGTAAGGATCGCCACATATTCCGCACTTTCCATGGTTCTTCTTCCACTGAATCTATGGAGAGGAACAATTTAAGTTTATAGATGAGAGGAGAAAGATAGATTAAAATAGTTCAGAAATAAATATCAAATTTATAAAGATGAGATATTATTTAATGAACAAACTAAAAGGTATTGAAGTTTAATAGCGAATCTCGAAGACCGAAATGGAGTGTCTTATTGTCTGATATTGAAATGCAACGAACAAACTAAAAGGTTACGACGTTTCATATTTAATCATGGAAAATAAACTAAAAGGTTATGAAGATTCATATTGAATCTAGAACTAAATGAAGTTTCGTATTGTTTGATATTGAATCACAAAGAACGAACTAAAAAGTTAAAGTTTCATATTGAATTTTGAAGAACAAACTGGCAAGGTAATAAGGTTTCATGTAGTGCATTTATGTTAATTTCAACCTAATTTCGAAACAAAACCCGTAATAGAGCTTAAAATAGAGGTTATTATTTGTTACGCTGATTATAATCTATTAGAAAATAAAAGTGTTAAGAATCACGTTTTCCAAGAATATTTCCTCATGTTACAGAAAGGAAAATCCAACCATAAATATTTTTTATATTGTTTTTCCAAAAGCGGACTAATCTAATTCAAAAGTGGTCGATCATCAAATTTCCTGTGATTTAACAAGTTGAAATAAGGCTGTCTTTGTGTTGTTTAGCGCACTGCAGACGTTAGTGAGAACATAATTTTATTGTGATTTGTCTCCCTTCTTTAAATAGTAATACGATAACAAAGGGTAACATGTGCAGGTATCGTTATTGGGTAAAGAATAAAAGGCAACTGCGACTTTTGTATAAAAATTTATATTTCAACAGGAAAACAGCGATGCACACACAAGTACAAAAATAATACTCGTTTGATTATTTTATCCTGTGCGAGCGCCCGCCAGTGTTGATGCAGCCAAGTTACGCCGCAAATTAATCGTCTCGTTTTACTAGTCTTTTCGTGCTTAATGTAGAAAACACGCGGGTGTTATACATATCGACGTCGTTGAAGCTGTGCTTCCCACCCAGTCTTAAAAAGTAGGCTGAGGAGGATTAGCAAGTACACTTCTACCGTAACGAGTAGTGTAGGTCTGGAATAGAGGACTGGTATCAACAGCTTCCATGGGATACGTAGACTGTTGATCCGGTGGCTCAGGCACATCAGCGAGCTTGACGCGAACGATGTTGATCACCTTCTCTGTACCATCACCTAGTGATCTTTCTATTCGGAATTGATCCCGGACCGTCGTCAATAGCCCATAGTATGACGTTAATTCAACTAACTACCTATGTCAACTAGTATTTCAGTCTTTCAGTAGACGTTTTAGAACGGAATAAGGTCCCTGATATCGTGGTTGAAAAGCTTTTTCGAGGGGACTATGCTTAACCTCCTTTCGACTAGATACCTCGTCTAAGATCTGATCAATTTTACTGAGGACTAGATACCTCGTCGAGACAAAACTACCCTATTACTCCAAGAGGAAATGAAGATCAAAGTAGAAAAAACAATTTGCCCTTTGCTTAGAACTGGTGGCAGTTTGTAACAGGTTTTTACACCAGAGACTCGACACTACAGGGCAGTTTTCGACGCGAAGATAAACCACCAGGAGGGTTAATACAAACGGGCTTGTGCTATACAACGTCGTTGAATACGTGCCGTCGCAAGTGAAAGGAAGGTTTACTTTCAGCGTTGCATTCTAAAGACGTTGTGATTGAAACCATTCACTTCATACGCATCGCACTGGAAAATAATTCTGGGAACAGGGCAAAATTGTGCTTAAAATTATAGAACTTCATAATTAAATATTTCTGAAATGGCCGCTCTTGGGGCGTTTTCGCACGGAACCTCCACTCCTGTCCCTGCCCTTTAGCTACATCGCAGGTGCTTCTTACCTGTATGCCACCGCAGTAGAGAGCATTGTCGTTGAAGTTCTTTTTGGTGGGAAAGCCCAGCCTCCACATGCTGGATCGGGATGGCGGCGACATCAAACGAGCGTGGCTCCACACCTTCACAGGTAGCTGCAACCACATCAAAGAGAGAATCCACAGAACCAATGGAAGCATTATGGAAGAAACTCTGGCTTTATCCAAACGCTGATCTACGAAAGATTAAATCAACTCGAATTTGAGTCTCCGTCAAAGTTCGTACGTGGAATATTTCGTTGGTTTTTTATTAACACGTGGCTTTATTTAACAAAAAGAATAAATCTATGTTATAGCATTATCGGATTTATTATAATCATCATATTTTAACCTGTTCGATAACTCAGCTTTATAGATTTAGGTTTTTACTATCGAGAAATAATTCCTGCAATGTAGAAGTCTCGAAACTATATTCATATTGTACATTAATAAAGGAATCCATTAAGAACATTTCTGTTGAAAGAGGCCAGTGCCCAAATTCAATGATTTTAAGTTATGTCCACCAATCACTTCAAGGTAAAAGAAGTTATAATGGAAAATTACATGGTGCATACTAAGAAAATTAAAATATTGGGTAGAATTTTTGTACGTTGTATTAAAGGTTAAAAATAATAGTTAAAAATTATTGAATTAGCTATTATCAAAATTTGCAAAGTGAACATAGACAATTTTTCTAGCATACAGACTTAATTTCAGTCTTGTGTACCATCTATTAAAAAGTTGAATCATATTTTAATACTATATTTAATTATATTTTACTAATACTTTATACTATTTTTAAAGTAATTTCCAAAACTAAATTTCTGTATAATAATACTATTATATTATAACATATAATATGAAATATAAATATAATACAAAATCTGCTTCATACAGTTTTACAATGTATAGATAGTAGGCCTAGTGAATTATATTTTATAGGATGATACAACTTTCAATTTATAGTAATTATTACTGTTTTAGAAAATCAAAAAATGCAACTTTTCATCTCACTTGCTTAAATACGCAACATTTTGCAAAACCATAAGACAGTATTTCATCCTTATAGCTGTCAATTGCATATTTATCGCTTAAAAGACAACTCAATGTAAGAAAATACACAGAAAAACATTCCTTATTACAAATTACAGTGAAATAACGCTGAATATAATATAATTTAATAAATAAATAATTTACAATTTATGAAAATCAAATATAATTTAAGTAATTTTCGTGGTCATCGTTTTATTTACGCTAAAATGTGATCTTAGTACACTTCTTTTTAAAATTAATGTACATAATGAATTCACTTTTAATCAGTTTAAAAAGAAATATCCAAACAGAAATCTCGGAAAAGATAAAAAGATTGAAAAGGGAAAAATTAAAGATTTTTATTTAATTGGATTACAATTGGATAATCTATTAAAAACAAGCAATTCTTTATTAGGAAAATCATTTTGTATGAACGAGCGTTGATTACAATATTAAAATAAATGCTGATATTCTTCCCATACTGACATAATGACGACAAAAATGAAACGATCTACAAATAGATACAAGTTAAAGAATAAGTGAACATATCGTCTTCGATTTGCTAGACTGGGTGTTTAAGCTGCATTCCATCAGATCATTCGTCTTAGAAGATTAGAAAGTTAAGAAGTCCTAAATGCATAGCAACTAGCTAACTCTATTTTAAGTGAAAGAGTGAGAACTAGGTCCGAATAGCTAAGTAAGCTATGAAAAGGTGAATTTGAGTAACAATTACACAATAATAAAGGAAGAATGAAATTATAATTTGTATCTTTAAAAAAATTAAAAACTATATTTGCACAATTGTAACAATAATACAGTTTTCTCACCTTATAACTACTTTATATTTGAAAATCTCGAACCTTTACCTTATTAATAATTATATTTTTAAAAGAAAGGATAAAATCACGATTGCTACCTTAAGAAAACATTGAAAACTATGTTCTAACAAACATATTCTGACTTACCTTATATGACAACAATGGTCGGTACAAAGCATAAACATTTATTAACTGGTCTTCTTATATAGATACAAAACAGTACCGGGCATTTCCTTTAAACATAAAAAAACTAGGGTTCATCTTTAATGACCCTGACGAATCCATATGAAATTTTGGAGAAAAGTCTTTGAACTAGAACTCTGAGTCAGACTGACACATGCTTTGAGAATTCATCTATTTGGATGGCAATAATCCTTCCGAAAAATTTGTTTAAGAAAATAATCAACGTGGAGTTCCCCTGTCACAGGATCCACCCCCTACGGGGAACTTGATTTTGCGGTTACATAGATCTTCTTTAGGGTCGGATGAATCACCATGCATTGACTGCTTTCTCATCAGGTGAAGGGTTGCTTACTCTTAGAATAGCTTTTGGACTTTTCTATGGAACCCAACTTGGGTTTTCCAAAACCATTTAAAGGAGTTGGCCCTATATAGATAGCCCTCATGTATGGTGCCGTATTTCTCAAAGCCTGTGTCAAAGGGTGTGGCCTATAGCGTCAGAATTTGAGATTTTTTCATCAAAAAGGAAATACTTTTTAATATTTACCTAAAACATGTTTTTAGAAAAACAAAAATTACGAAATGTTCAATGGACGATGTCTTACAAAAGAATACCCACTATAATAAGAATGAAAAATAACATTCGAAGAATTTTAAGGGTGTGTGGAATAATTGAAAAATCGGGGTGTTCTAGCTTATCCCTACCGTCAATAAATATACTACGCGAATATAAAAGATGTTGCCTATAGCGGCAGAACTTTTTTGTACCAAAAAGTAAGTACTTTTTAATATTAACCTAAAGTCTGTTTTAAATCAGAACAAAATTATAAATTAGTTCATTGCGAGGACGTCTCATAGGAAGAAGGCCCAACATAGTAAAAATGCAAAAGAACATAAAGAGAATAGTAAGAAAAGGGAGTAATTAAGGTGTTCTAGCTAAGCCGTCATAAATAATCTACGAAGAGGTAAAAGGGAGTGGTTCTAGCTAAACTCTGTAGTGAATTCTTTAGAAAGTAAAAGGGTGTAGCCTATAGTGGCAGGAGATTTTGCAACAAAAAATAAATTGCTTTAAATATTAATTTAAAGTCTGTTTTAAACAGGACAAAAATTAAAATTCGTTCATGTAGATGACGTTTCATACAAGCAAATTCAATATCATAAGGATGCAATAAAACATTCGGAGAATAATAAAGGGAGATATTGGAAAATTGGAGTGTTCTAGCTAAACTCTGCCATGACTTCGACGAGAAAGTAAATTGATGTAGTCTATAGCGACAAAATTTATAGTTTTTGCTCCAAAGAATAATTTTAAGCATTTATCTTAAACCTACTTTTAGGCAACAAAAGTTTCAAATTATTCCATTATGATGATGTCTAATAAATGAAGACCCAACCAAACAAGTAATTTAACTAATTAATATGGTTAGTGATTACGTCTGTCATAGTTGAGGCAGGTTTCAGGTTACCTTAAACTCGGGAAGAGTATAAGTCCTGTTCTTATTCTCAAAACCACTGCATAATGACAAAACAACCAAAACTAATTTGTGTAGTACAAACACAAAAACTGATGCGATGTGATAAATCTTAACTTAGAAAATGGATAATGCCTGAAAATTTAGTTTCCCCAATCCATCAATACAATAACATAAAGAATGTCTCCGTTGTATTTAAGTTTGGAAAAGCTATTGAAATGTTCCGGAAGATTTTTAAATGATTAACAAATATATGTTTGTAAAATAAATGTAAAAGAAAGGATGTATTATGTAATTCCAAATGCATAGAAATGACAGACAAGTGACCTATTTGAGATCAGTTATTTTCATAAATACAATAACCACTTTCTCAATATATCCTGCTTGTTTGTAATAAGTAAAAATCGCGACACACCAACTGGAATGATATAGTGTATAGCAGAGGTGAGAATCACTTATTAGAAAAAAACACAATTTATTTTGTTTAAAATTATGTGAAATTGCAACTTCTTAAAACAATTTAAAATTATGTAAAACACATAAAAAGAATAGTAATGTGGTAGAATATTTTAGAAAGTAGGTATTCCTTCTAATTCCCACTTTCGAGGCACCAAAACGTTTAACCAAATTATCTTATGATTATTGTTTGAAACAAGTGACCAAGTGTTTGTTTAGAATTAGGACCTATGAACACCTAATTCCTTAAAATTCATCGGAGGAGAGTAAAAAAACATCGATGTATCGAAAAGCGATATATCTAGGGATTTCTTAACTGCTGTCCACAATGAGTGAAAACTTTCAAATAGATATCCATCGTAAAAAATTTCTCGTTTTAAAATTCATATAATCCATAGATAAGTTGATACCAAAAGAAATCATGGAAAATTAATTTTTCAAGACACGATTTTCTTAAAAAATACTTTAAGGGATGAATTAATTTGATGCTGAAAGCTGAAAAATCATTCAGAACAATATAACTTTAAAGTTTTATGACACTCGAATAAACTATTCCAATAGCAGAGATAGATTACCTGAAAAATATCTGCTTTGTGATCCAGAAGTGTAAACACATGTTTTCACTCCAAATCTACTTGTCCACAAGACGCTGCGCTTTCATCTTAAAATCTTATTTATAAGCAAGTCCCCTCCCCTCCGCCCACTGTTCCATCTGGTCGGTCACCCAACGCGCTTTTCCTTTGGATTCACCGTACGGACATCATAAATACGACGCTTCAGCTATTGCGGCAGGTGCCATAACCGAACGGGGTAAAAACGTACGCGTAAAAAGGAATCGGAATATTCGATCCGTTTCTTTGAAGTGAAGAAAAACATCAAACGACGTCAGCCGTGTAGAACAAAAGCACCACAAACAAACAAAAAAGGGGGAATTTGTCCACGTTCTCTTGCTGCTTATTATGGATATGCTTATAAATAAATTTTTAAGGCCTCCAAAGATGGGTTATTTCCGTCATGGAGGGAATAAAAGAAAAAGAAATTGTTCACAATTCGTTCTTTGGAAGCCATAAGGAAGAGGGGTACAATGGGTTGGGAGTGGGAAATGCAGTGCGCGGTGTGGGTCGGTTTCTTGTGAGAAATGCAAAAGAAGGTTCGAAGAATAGTTTGGGGAGGGAGTAATTGGAAAATTGGGGTGTTCTATGTAAGCCCTGCCGTGAATAAATATTCTATGAGAATGTAAAAGGGTGAGGAATGACTTCCGTTTGTATTTATTCAAATGAAGGTTTGGAAATGGAATAAGAGAACGCAACAGCTCACATATTTCTGTACAGATAAGTTAGTTACATAAGATTGGCTTGGGAACTAATTGAATCTCCTATATTGTATTGATTGTACAAACTGATTGATTGTAAAATGGGCCGCGGTGGCCCGGTTGGAAGAGTAACGAACTAGCAACCGAAGGGTTGCGAGTTCGAATCCAGCCAAACACCGTCGTGTACAAAGGGGGCTGGTGCACGTTAAATCTGTCGTGGCCTCAAATGTCCTCACGTTGGCGTGGTGTGGAAGTTTGGAGAGTGGGGTGCCAGCTCAGGTGTTGCCTCGTCATCTGACCGTGGTTCAAAATTACGTGGTGTTGTCCTCGGATCTTTCCCTTTGGGATTGATCCCGGACCGTCACCAATAGCCCATTGTGTTGCTCCAGTGTGACGTTAATTGAAATACCCAAATACCCAGATTGATTGTAAACTATAATTTCATATGCTTCTGAAAATCATGCTTGGGAACTCATTCTTGACTGCAAGGGACAGTTTCATATCAATATGTTTAAAGAGAATGGTATCTAGAAATAATTAAATTTAAAAAATTCTTATCACTTAATAACTGTAAAATACCCAGACGGCACTAGGCGCCAAAATTGTAAGAAGTTGTTGGCAGCCAAACGACAGAGCATATATAATAGCTCTGATCTCAAAGCTAAGCTAACAGTGCGTGTGTGTTAAAATAAAATTTGGTTATTTATAGAACTGACTTATGATTATTACCACTGAACATACCAATGCTTTACATTGGTGCATCGGCCGGGAAACTTTGAAAAATGGGAAATTGTGATCGTGTTGCGTATGAAGATTCGAGCTTGATGCTTTACCAACTGTTTGGATTATTCGTGTTTGAAGAACGCGAGAATTAGATCCTGCTTTGAAGTAAATCTGGTGAGATATTTATTTACCTTTTGGAGTACAAAGGTGAGGATTTGAATTTGTTAGAAAATTTATACTGAAATAGAATTTATTTAAAATGGATAAGGTAAATAAATTGATTGAGAAGCGCGGTAACGTCCGAAGTGCAGTTACGAAGTTAGTCAATAAAAGTCAAGAAACTCTTAACGAAGGGTTAGATGCTTTAACTGAACTTCTTGAACTTTTAGAAACTAAAGAGCAAAATTTGAAGAGTTACGATTCCGATATTGAAGATTTGATAGATGACCCTGAAAGGTTCAGAAGAGAGATTAAATCGTCCGAAGAGTATGAAGATAAAATTTTGGTAACTAAAGTAAAAGTAAAATCCAAAATTAAAGAGTTGATGAGAACACAAAATTCATCAGAAACTGTTTTGGCAAATAATTCTTCCTTTATTTCAGAAACAAGGACTGCATTGAAATTGCCAAAGTTAGAAATATCGAAATTTAATGGTGATTCTAGCAAATTTTTGGAGTTCCTTAATTGTTTTAATAATGCAGTTGGTGAGAATTATTTACTTTCTAAGATTGAAAAGTTTCAATATTTGAAAACATTATTGGTAGGACCTGCTTATAGAGTTGTTGCTGGGTTCGAATTAAATGAGAAAAATTATGATTCGTGCATGCAACTTTTGAAAGATAGATACGGTAAAACTGACGTTATTATTAATTCTTATATGTCAAAATTATTGAATTTAGAATCGGTGAAAACCTCATGTAATGTTAAAGGGTTACGTAAATTGTATGATGAAATTGAAGTAAATATTAGAAACCTACGTTCACTTAATGTAACTGAAGGTTCGTACGGACATTTGTTAAATCCTATCATTCTTAAGTTATTGCCCCAAGATTTGGTTTTAGATTTCCATCGTAAAAGAAATAAAAGTAAATCTTGTGAAATTGGTGAAATAATAAATTTCATAAAAATGAAGTAGAATCCAGGGAAATCACGGAAAGTTCAAATGGTAATGCTAAAACTTTTGAGACTAATCGGCAACCATTTCCAAACTATCGAAAGAATAATTACAAACCTAGATATACCCCAACCGCGGCAGCTTTAAATACGCAAATAAAAGATAAATGTATATTTTGTTTCGGGTTTCATGAATCGATTAATTGTAGAAAAACTAGTGCTGTAGAAAAATTCGATAGATTAAAGTTTGAAGGTAGGTGTTTTCTTTGTTTTGAAAAATATCATATGAGCATTTCTTGTAAATCTAGGATAAGCTGTAAAAAATGTAAGTCTAATTCGCATCATGAGGTATTGTGTAGAAGGAGCAACAAAAATGTTCTTTCTCCACCCTATTCCTCCGACACCCCTGCTGAAACGATCCCGAAAATAAGAATTCCTTCGATCACTTCAGGTGTTTCTGATCAAAGGTCTGAAAATATATCTGTTGCGCACAATAATATTCTAGGAAGTAGTAAAAAATCTTTTCTTCAAACTTGTTCAGTAATTGTGTGCTCGAAAAATAATAATAAATCGTTGGAAAGTAGAATAATGTTAGATTCCGGATCACACCGATCTTTTGTGTCTAAACGCATTGTGAAAGAATTAAATTTAAAACCCTTTCGCTATGAAAAATTGTCTATATACTCATTCGGTGAAAAATACCCTCGAGAGAAAAATTATCCCGTAGTTAGTTTGACCTTGCACAATCGAAAAGAGCCGGATAAGTGTTTAGAAGTGGAGTGCCTAGTCACTGAATTTATTGCTAATTTTGTCAGACGGAATCCTTCGAGTGAAACTTTAAAAGTATTGACAGCTGAGGGATTAAATCTCGCCGATACCTTCCTTTCAAATGGAGGTGCAAGTGTAGACCTGTTGGTTGGATGTGATTACTTCTGGGACATTATTTATGAGCAGGAAAGAATAAACAACGGTGAAATTTCGCTTGTTGGTTCGTGTTTTGGGTGGCTTCTTGTAGGCAATGAAAGAAGCGATTTTGCTAACTATAGCTTTGCTAACTCTTGTTTACTTATGGATTCTGAGAATGTGCTCTTTGACCTCAAACGGTTTTGGGAAATCGAGGAGTTGGAGTCAAAACAAAATCTTTCTGAAAAGGACAAGTTGTTAATTGATTCATTTGAGAATTTGTTGATATTTAACGGTGAGAGATATGTTTGTAAGTTGTGGGAAGACTTCGCGTATCCCCCTGAAAGTTTAGGTTCGAATTATGAAGTCGCAAAGAAGCGTTTTGACAGTTTGAGATGTAGATTGAATAAAAACAAAGATATTTCGGATCAGTATAAGCAGATAATTAATGAACAATTAAAATGTCAAATTGTAAGTAGATGCAAAAATGAGGACCCTAAATTAGGATATTACATGCCCCATAGAGCAGTCGTTAGGAATGACAAAGAAACAACTCGAGTTAGGATAATTTATGACTGTAGTAGCAAAGCTAAAGAAAAATTTAAATCTTTGAATGATTGTTTGGAGTCTGGACCTAATCTTAACCCTAATTTAGTGGATATAATTCTGAAATTCCGTGAAAATCAAATTGCGTTTACAGGCGATATAGAAAAGGCTTTTCTTATGATTGAAATTTGTCAGGAAGATAGAGAATATCTAAAATTTTTGTGGTTTCATGATTCTGTAAATGAGTCTGACCAAACTTTATGTTTAAATCGTCTTCCATTTGGTCTAACGACATCACCCTTTGCATTAGCTTGTGTACTAAAGTTTCACATTGGCAAATATAAGGAAGATATGCCTCAATGTTTTGAAATGCTTAATTCTTTTCTTTATGTAGATGATTTGTGTCATGGGTCTCAGAATGCCGATGAGGCGTATTTGTTAACTTACAATGTAATTAATATTCTAAAAGATGCTGGATTTCATTTGAGGAAATTAAGAACAAATTCTCTTAAACTTCAAAAATTTTGGGTAGATAATAGTTTTGAGGAAAATATGGATTTTGGTCTAAGGACTGGGTTCTTGGGACTCATTTGGGATCATACTTTGCAAAAATTAAGTTAGACTTAAAAACTGTAAAGGGTTCCATTCAAAATGCTACAAACACCAAACGATTTGTTCTCGGAGTGATCTCGAAGATATTTGACCCTTGTGGTGTAGTGAGTCCTTGTGTCATGATTTTGAAGATAGTCATGCAGAAGATATGGGAACGAGGTTTAAAATGGGATGAAGAATTGCCTAGTGGGGACTTATCACTCAAGTGGAAAGACTGGTGCGACGAACTGTTTCACTTGGAAAAGCTATCTTTTGATAGAAAGTTTTTTGACAATCAGTGCGACGATATTTCTTTGCACATTTTTTCCGACGCTAGTCCAGCAGCGTACGGAAGTGTAGCGTATTTTAGATACAGTGATATTAAAGGTAGAGTTAAGACTACTCTTGTCATCGCGAAGGGAAGAGTAGCCCCTTTGAAATTAATTTCATTGCCAAGATTAGAGCTTATGGGGGCGGTGATTAGTGCGAAACTGGCAAAATATTTGAAAGAACTGTTCCCTGAGCTATGTAAACGAACATATTTGTGGAGCGATTCGCAAATTACTATTCACTGGATTCGAGGGAACGCCAAAGACTGGAAACCTTTTGTTTGCAATAGGGTTTCTGAGATACAATCCTTGACTGATCCACAGCAATGGTTTCATTGCAACGGTGATGACAATCCCGCGGATTTGATCTCAAGAGGTGTGCGTGCTTCGAAGCTTGCGACTGATTCCTTGTGGTGGAGGGGACCAAGTTGGATCTTGGAGCCAGAAGCGAATTGGCCATCTGGTCCTTCGGTACTTGTTGATGAGGAGAGTGTGATATCTGAAAGACGGATTAAAAATCTTTCCCTTCAGGTGTCAGTCATCGAGCCATCACCCCTGCCTTTATTGGACTTAAAAAGGTATAACTGTCTACAAAAACTTTATCGTGTGACTGCTTACGTGAAACGTTTTTTGTTTAATTGCAGAAACAGACAGAAATTGTATGGACCAATAGGTGCATCAGAAATCTTTGACTCTGAACGTTATTGGTTGAAAACTGTGCAGCGGAAACATTTCATGCATGAAATTGACTGTCTATCGAACGGAAAACGTTTGGACAAAAATTCTCCTGTGCACTGTTTGAACCCTTTTTTAGATGAAAACGGTCTTCTTAGACTGAAGGGAAGGCTTCAGTTTTCAGATTTTGAGATCGGGGAATAAACCACCCATCTGTTCAAAATTTATTTGCTTCCCATGGTATTAAATGGAAATTTATTGTTGAGAAAGGAGCATGGTGGGGAGGGTTCTGGGAGAGGCATTTTCAAACTATTAAAACCTGTCTAAGAAAAATTGTTGGCCGTTCAACGCTCACAGTGAATGAGCTTGAAACGCTTTTTATTGAAATTGAAGCCATGATTAACTCACGGCCAATAACTTACATTTATGATGATCCTTCAGAGCCCTCACCATTAACTCCTGCACATTTCCTAATTGGGAAGCGATTAATTGGTCTTCCTCTTTCAAAAATTTCAAGGGAAGATTTGTGTGGTTCAAGAAGTGCTACGGTAAAACGATATAGACATCAGCAAACATTGCTTAATCACTTTTGGAGACGTTGGAGAAAACATTATCTCCTCTCTTTAAGATCTGCAAATGTGTGTCCTCCAACAAACGTTAAAACTCATTTTAAAGTTAATGATATTGTGTTGATTCTTGATGATCGTTACCCACGAAATTTGTGGTCTATGGGTAAAATCATACAAATATTTCCAGGAAGAGACGAAAAAATCCGTTCCTGTCTAATAAAAACTCGATCTGGGACTATTAAAAGACCTGTACAATTATTATGTAATCTTGAAATTAATGATGAAAATTAACCGTTTATATATTTTTTTTATATTCGATAATTTAGTTTATTTCTGTGTTATTGAATTGGTTATTTATATAAAAAAAATGTTAAAATTACCTAATCTTGAATTATATTTATTGAAATTTATTAACTTGAATTATATTTATGTTCCTATTGAATTTATTTGTGATTTGTATCTGATTAATATTGGATTATTATATGCTCAAAAGGTAATTTATGTGAACTCTGAAAGAGTTCAGGTGGGGAGTGTAAAATACCCAGACGGCACTAGGCGCCAAAATTGTAAGAAGTTGTTGGCAGCCAAACGACAGAGCATATATAATAGCTCTGATCTCAAAGCTAAGCTAACAGTGCGTGTGTGTTAAAATAAAATTTGGTTATTTATAGAACTGACTTATGATTATTACCACTGAACATACCAATGCTTTACAATAACTGCATACCGTGTCTTGTGTATACAATGATGTAGAGCAGGAGTCAATGAATTTTTCTGTGGGCTGCCGACTGGATTGTAAAAGGTTGAGAAGAGTACGGGCCAAGTGTTATTAGTTTGAAGAAGGGGAAGATGTTGGGGTTATTTTCATTAACAAAACTGAAAAATTGTGAAAAATACGGGACACGTGCATTAGCATGAAGAAAGAGAGGATGTTGGATGAATTTTCATTAACAAGACTGAAAGATTGTGAAGAATACGGGGGCACGTGTATTAGTTGTAAGAAGAGGAAGGTGTTGGGGGATTTTCGTCAAGACTTATATTCAAGAATCATGTAGTTGAAATCTTCGAGATATCCTCCAAGTTTTTTTATATAACAGCACTTTACATTTATTTTGTTTACAAATTGAAAAAACTTGCTCACACAAAAACGTTCTTCCAAAGATGCTTAACACTTTCGGCATTAAATTTTTAAACAAACTTTCCTAGGCTTGAGTTGAAATCAATTACACGAAATTCTTTAAATTTTGACTTATATGCCGCGAACATTAAATATCAATTACCTCCAGTTGGAGGTTGGTTGCAGATCATATAATGACCTGTCTGCGTTCTCTTAGAACTCACGCCTTTTTCATCTTATTTCACCGACATTCTTAAATCTGCAATAGCCAGTTGTGTTGCTCTAGTGCGACGTTAATTAAATACTTACCTCTTAAATCTGCCTTTTAGAAAATTTAACCCAATTCCAATTTTAAAACAGATTAAAATCAATTCAATTTATAGCATGCTATAAAGTTTCATAATATTTTTATTGCCATGTAAAAGCCATATAAAGCCATCTTGAATCTGCATCATATAAGATTCTCAAGACAGCGAGCGAACAAATTTGCCTACTTTCCTGAAAGCTCTCCAGAAAGGGAAGTGGCACCTTGTTAGATTTCCAGTGCCTTTATAACCCGGTAAATCCATAACTGGATAAGTATAAGGGGTTTTATTTCAGAGATTTATATTGAAATAGGGTAACGCTGATTTCCATAGTCTCTGTTGATTGTTAGTGACAATGGTAATCTCTTGATGAACAAGTTGTTTTTGACCATGAGAGAGGAAAACGGGTTTACCCCAAATTTGATAAAAATGTATTGGATTTTATTTTCTTTATAATCCAAGAAAATTTTCGAAACCATACACGCTCCAATTGTTCAGTTTCATCTTCAAAGGGTGCTTACCAATCTTTATGTCTCTTTCTATTTTTGTAATTTAATAATGTAACCTTTTAATCACACGCCAAAGATAGTAGGTGTTATCCTACTATCGCTGCAATTTTTTCTAAACCCTACCAATGACTGCTTTGGTCTTCAATTCTACAAAGGGTGAACTGACGATTATTTGCTGAGGGTCCAACGGACAGCTGCCGTTGCTCCTAACAAGGACAATCATCAACATCCATGCACATACAAACCGATATTCGAGTCCTTGAACTAGTGGCAGACAAAAGCCATTACCATTATACGGTTAGACGGCGATTTCCATAAATCAATTAACAAAATAGGAATAACCATACAATTTCAAAATATATGAAGGTATTTAAATGGAATTTGGTGAAAATCTTAATCACTCCACATGGTTCGATAAATTTCAGACTCATTTTAGCAAATTTGAAATTTGCATATGGAAAACGTGAAAATAGAATATAAATACTAAATAAATATGTTTAAATCTAACAAATAAGTTCAGACAGGATTTATGTAACTTACCCACACAAGCATGGAATCAAAATGATTCCATCTCATTGATATATTTTCTCTTTCGCTTCTGTAAATTCCATTTGTCATTTAGTTGAGAAACTTTTGATATTCTAGAAATCGTTTATTTCTAAAAAATGTTAGAAAAAGTTTGAAGAGTTATAGTTTCGAATCAAATATTTTAAAGTCGATAAGCACGCTCCATTCAAAAGGAATTGTCTCACAATATGCAATTTTTCAAAAAATAATTGTAAAACTTGCATTTACTTTACATATACTAGTACGACATTTCATGGTAATATGTGAAATGGTTCAAAGAATTCAAAAATCAAATCAATAGTTTGGAAAATTGAATACATTTTTTTAATAAAATGTAGCAGATCATTACTTATAACATGTTAATATACAAAGTGTCACAATATGTTAAGCATCCCTTATAATGGTTCTTTGTTATCATCATGAATCCTCCAGCATGACGGCAAAGAGTCCTAGGATTTTCTCCTATAGTATACAAACTTCCCAAACCAGAGGATAAGGGGTTCTAAAAGTATCGCTTCTATAAGAATGGAAAAACAGAGAGCGATACAGATAAGACTACTTTCCCCCATAGGTCCTTGAGAATGGCAAGTGGTTCCAAGTTAGATTATTCCCTATAATTGCCCTTCTAAATTCTTTACTAGATAGTACTAAGATATTTGGGTTAATTTTCAATGCAAGTACAAGATTCTTTAATACAATATTAATTTAAAGGTCTACTTAAATAGTTTTCAACTGACTCCAAGTGCCTTATTTGCCTTGATGAGGAAGAGACGGGAGCATATCTTGCTCAACTTCATCGGAGAGAACATTTTTAGAATTACCTTAAAGAAAATTGGTTATTCATCTTCTATTTTTGCTGTTTATCTAATGTTCATTTTATGTATACTGCTTCGTTGGTTTATAGAATACATCGTGAAATCGGCGTTAATATGCCAGACTCGAGTATCAAAATGCAATGTCCATTGGTGTTACATCCCTCACTTTTATGTGTAGTTACTGCCTTAGGTTTAAGTAAACAATTCATATCTTTGTTATTACAAATTATCTATGTTATTACCAAGTTAGCATTTATCATTTTGATTAAATTAATTCTTAAAAGGCAAACTTCATTGGAATAATAGGCTGGCATACCATGTAGCAGATGTTTTATTTTGACCGCCCTACAGGTCCTGTCCCGGAGGAACTTGCTGCTGAAAATCCATAGGGCGTTGGAAAACCTATCTACTCTAACTGTTCAGATGGACACGGGGGTATAAAACATTGGAACGAAAGTACATGAACTATACTACATTTAAATAAAGAACTAGAAATAAGAGTAAAAATGAAACTTATATAGACAGGTGACAAATAGTATGATGAAACAAGGCAAAAGACAAGACGCAGTACAACAATGTACAAATAAAGCTTCCAACTTGCACTCGTGTTGGGCAAAACAATACATACAGAAAGTTTCAAGCATCATGAAATTTAACTTTATATTTTGCCAGCCAAAATTGAATAACTTCTCAATATCTGTCTGATATACAGGTCCACGGTAGCCCAGTTATTAGAGGCGGGGATTAGCAAGCGGAAGGTTGCTAGTTCAAAACTCGATCCAACCAAAGACCGCTGTACCCATGGAGGCTGGTGCACGTTAAATCTGTCGTGATTTCAAACGTTCTCACGTTGGCGTGGTGCGAAAGTTTGGAGAGTGGAGTACTAACTCAGGTGTTAACCTCGTCATCATCTAACAGTGGTTCAAAGTTACGAGATGTGCTCGGATTTCTCCTTTCGGGATTGATCCCACACCGTCGTCAATAGCCCGTTGTGTTGCTCCAGTGTAACGTTAATTCAATTATCTACTTACCTGTAATTTAATTTAATATTTTCCAGAGGTATTAGCATTGAGTTTCGTTGTTTTGAATGAGTTTATTTGTTAAATTTGGGGCAGATTAAACGTAATGAACTCCAACGATTGGCGTCCTTATCAGTGATTCGAGTTCCGAGTTTCTCTTTCGATACGGCAGGTGATAGCATAGATTACAATTTGACGAAAAAATAATATGATAATCGCTATACAGGATTTTGTGTATGGCAGCCATTTTCCCTGAAGAGCGCATTACCTTTCAAGACATGGACTCTCCAGAATCAGCTGCCTTTTCACAATTCGATATGAGTTATCTCTTTATATTCCTGAGAGACGCATTTTCCAACACGCATTCACCAATAGCCCATTGTGTTGCTCCAGTGTGATGTAAATTCAACTACCTAACCTGTCTGATATGCACCATAGAGAAATATCAAAGTAGAGTGAGCAGTCATAAACTTTCATGCGCCCAGGATCATGTGATCAAAATTAGTATACCGTTAGACTACTTATGTCTGTAAAAATGAACATTCATCATCTGATTGGTCCATGGGACGGAAGAAGACGCCCATCCATTAATTCATCATTTGATTGGTCTACGCGACATAGTAGTAGACTGGCGATTTCACCATTTTTGTCTTATATCATTTGTTTTATAAAAAAAGAATATTCACACATATTCGCTGTCATAAGATGTTATGTCGCCAAACGAGGCGATAAGATGCCAAATCGGTCAATCAAGTCCATTTTTCTCAGAGCGGTCAAATGACTACTAGTCAACTTGTTGGTCACTTTTTGAAGCTCTTCTCGACAGCAATGCTCAGTCTACTTATATTTCACACCTTTGGCCGTATTAATCAGGGCATATTACTGTCTAATCCGCTAAGATAAAAAATTCTATGAGTTCGATTCCTAGAGCCTGCGGTGCAGTGGATGTTAACTCTTGGCATCATGTTCCATGTTATAACGTTCAATTGTTTTAGATTTTTAAATTTTTCATCACTTACAGTGTACGTTGATTAACAACTCCCTTATAAAATCAAATATATAATCAAAGGTGTGTACTTAAACTAGTCTTATATAATTTTAGTAAATTTGAGATGTCAGCGTATGAAAACAATAGAGCAAATAGATATAATTTTAATTAGTCTCATAAAATTCTAAAAACTTCTTTATCAGCAGTGAGAGAAAAAATTTAATTGACAATATAAATGTCCTCCACAGCACAATGTACACACCTAATGGTAGTTTCAAATTTTTGGAATGAATAAATGTGTTATTTCAAGACCCTGCGACTATACAATAGACTGATCCAAATTTTCTATTAAAAAATTAGCTGTTAAAGTCACCAGGGGCAGGAGTGCATAAAACAGGTAGCAGCATATCATAAAATATATTAAGTACTGAAATGTCACCTGCCTATAGACCTCTGGAAAGAGTGCTGATTCATCCTTTCCCCCATCGATTATGTTGTTAATTTCTTTACAGTTTTGAGTACCACCCAAACCACCCAAATATTGTTCCACCCAAACTTGTGTGTATGAGGCGAAGTAAATAGATCATAATCATTATGATCTCTTTCCATGGCACAAGGCCAAATGCCCTTTTCACACAGGACTGGTATTAGATCGGATTGGACGCCGTAGGGGGGACACTGTTTCCGGTGCGGCTTTCAGCTATATATGATACACCTTACGGAGGAGTTCCAGTGATTAGGAAAGACCGAAGCAATCTCCTATACATATAAACATTTAACAAACAAAAAAAAGAGAGTTCATAAAAAGCATGAGATAAATGAAGGACAAAACATGTACGCACAGAAATACGCTATGGAAGGAAGAGGATTACAAAATTTGTTAAATTCACAGAGAACAAAATATTAATACAAACTATAGGCAATTTAAGGGAACGATAGATATTCAATAGAAGTTTAAGAGCAAAACGACTTAAAAGATTATTATAAAACATGGATAAGAGAAGTTACTAAAGAAAAGCTCAGTTATTTCGAGAACTTCCGACTTCTCAGCTCTCACAGATATAATCAATGTTGTAGCTGAGAAATGCCATCAGAGAATTTTGAAGAACTGGTTTTAAAAGTGTTGCTTGCCTCACGATCTTCTGAAACGGAGAGAACTTCCTTGGGTAATCCTTTTGAATCTCGGTATTATCTTGCCTTCTTGAACATTTTTCTGTATGAGTACTTCTATTCTTTCTTCGTTGTTTCTTATATATAGTCCTCGGAGGAACATCCAAGTACATATTGCCTTCTCGGAATTTTTTCTGCATATACAGTGCTTAAAACCTCTCCATAATGAAGAACATTTACTTTATTTTTCTTACATAAAACTTTTTACTTTTATTCTGATAAATCCTTTGGAATTGTATCTTTTTACCTTTCATTTCCTTTTCTTTGCACTTAGTTTCACGCTCTAATTCGAATATTACTAATTGCTAAATAATAACAAATTCATATCGTACTTTCCCAGACTCTCTTCTATAACCCTCTCAGACTCGTAGACATATCGTGCAGAAAAGTTTTCCCTGCCTTGATCATCATAAGTTGAGGAGCTCAGAAACCTGCAGCTACTTGTATCGGGAATAGACCCATGATTCCAATACTTGACTCACGACTGAAAACTAAATTTCTTTAATAAAGTTATTATACTTGAAACTTATTCTCACACATACACATATATGTTTAAGCCTTCGACCTTCCAATGAAATAGACAGTGAATGTGAGCAGAGTCTCTGTCGTAAGATCTCATAAGGATAAGTCACGTGGGTTTGTGTATCGACTTATGCCGATTGGCCATCAAAGTACAGACTAGTTTTTAATCACACTGGATAATTACTTTAACCTATCAATAATTTGACATCCATTAGGATTCATGCTTTTTCCCACAACTGCGTAACAGATTTTCAAACCATGAGATAGGTAGAAATAGCCTGATGTTGCGAGCATATACATCGTCTATCTCATTAGAAGGTCGATGGATGGAAATAGTGCAAATACAGGGTGATTCGAAACTCATGGAACACATTTCAAGGGGTGTTAGAGCACGCACTAAAACAATAATTTTTTGTTTGCGATGTATGTACCAAGTGATGCGTTTTGGCACAAACATAAGAATTGCGCAATAGATGAAACCGAATGTTTCATTACATCATTATTTTAAAACTACTTATTTAAATCATTATTTTATAATTACTTATTTACTTCATTGTTTTACAATTACTTATTTACAATGATTTTTCACACTAACTGACCAAAGTTGTGGTCACGAACATTAATTCAAGCTTGGCAGCGGCGATGCATGGATTGGCTGACTGTTTCACCCCTAGAAACACTTGAACATCGTTCCTTTGCTGGAATCCGTCAGTTGAAAGGCGGGTTTCGCAGGTGATGGATCATTTTACGAATTCAGAGATGGCAGACATGCATCTAATGTATGTGCTGCCAATGGTAACTGACGAGCGGAGCTAAAGTTATACCATGAACGCTTACCCCACTAGGCCAGTGCCGGATCACAAAATGTTAGAGCGTTTGTACCGCCAGCTTTGTGAAAGAGGATCATTTCAAGTCAGCAGACTCGATACTGGTCCGATAAGACGTTTACGTGTTCCATAAATGGAAGAACATATTCTGGGAGAGGTTGAAGAAAGACCCGACAAAAGCACAAGAGCTATTGCACCTAGTGTAGGTGTGTCAAACCACATTGCACGAGGACATATTACACCCATTTTATAAAAGGAGAATTCAAGCATTGAAAGCTGAAGATTATTCTCAGCGCGTAGAATTCTGTCGTTTTTGCATCAGAGTGCATTGCAGTCGGACTTCCCAGCACATGGGCTCTTCACTGATGAGGTCAGTTTTACACGTGCAGGCGCTTTTAATTCGCACAATCGTCATGTATGGGCAACCACTAATACACAAGCTAACCATACATATGCTCACCAGGAACGATTATTTATAAATATGTGGGAGGGTAATGTCAATGACTTTCTGATTGAGCCATATCTTCTACCACATCGATTCGACGGTAATAATTAACGTATTTTTCTGGAAGACGTCTTACCGGAATTGTCAGAACCAACTCTGACATGTCCAACGTGTGATTCAATCCTATCTGTTGGACACATTTTAAGTGAATGTCCTGATTTTAATACTATTAGACTCAACCGCTTTGGTGTTACTAACCCTAGTATTAAAGACTTATTAACTGATCCTCCTCATCAAATCTGTTTTTATTGTATTTTTATCAGACATAGGTTATAATTTTATCTAAAAATGGTTTAAAGTGTTTTTCTACTATTTTATCTTTGTCGAATTTTGATTATGAGTATTAAATTTATATGAATGAATGACGATAAAAATTTATTTTAAATTACCGCTAGTTTGGCGCAGCTTGGCCAAACCTGGTCCTTGTGCTATAAAAATTCAATCAATCAATCTTACCGGAATTATTTCAAGATGTCCCAGTTGCCGTTCGAAATCGAATGTGGTTTCAACGATAGGACTCCAGCCCATTTCAGCATTCATGTGCGCAATTACCTAGATTCCACATTTGGGGATCGATGGATTAAAGCGATGTGGACCAGTCCCTTGACCATCCGATTTGTCCAGTCTCGATTTCCTCTTATGGGAACATCTGAAGGCCCTCCGGTACGAGACTCCAATTGACTCTGTTGAGGACCTCGTCGCTAGACTTTCGGTCGCTGCTGCAAGTGTTCGGGAAATACCTGGCTCCTTCGAAAATGTCCGATAATCCATGCATCTGCGCTGTCAAGCTTGCATTAATGTTGATGGTCGCACCTTTGAGCAGTTAGTATACTAAAAAAATCATTGCAAGTAAGTAGTTGTAAAAGTGATGTAAATAAACATTTTGGTTCATTTCCTCGCAATTCTTGTATTTGCGCCAAACGCATCACTTGGGCCCATGTATTTCAAAACAAAAAATGATTCTTTTAGTGTGTTCTAATATCCCATGAATTCCGAATCGCCTTACATAATTCAACTCCACAAACGTTTAATTTATTGTAATCACGTGCTAACAAAAACATGCATCATATTTGGAATTCTGTATATAAATAGGGTTGGAATAAAAAAATTAAACAAAACGATTGTCTGTGAATTTTTTAGAAGAGTTTGGAAGCCTTTTTGTAAATAAGTTTGATAAATGTGGGATTTAACTTGAGACAGCCAATAAGTCGCACATACATACATAGTGAAAATATACTTTGAATCTAAAATCATGTGGATGTGCGTTATTGATGAGATAGCCCTCTGTGTTCAAACCTCTCATCTGTAAAATTTCACTTTTTAAAAACCATACTGTAGGGGAAAGAAAGAGTAATAAATACTTAATTTACGATTGTCAGAATAATTATTTTTCTACTCTCATGCAATCTATTTTAGAGAGAAAATTTTCAGCTCGACGGCACAAGAACATAAAAGACGTAAATTTCTGAACCACGCAAAAGCGATAACCCAGCATTCTTAAGTTATCGCCATATGCAAGCTTCCTTCTTCTGAAAATAAGAAACCGTCCACCGCACGCTAGGGGAAAATCTGGTTCGCAATAAAAGTCATATTTCATAATTCATGTTAAGCGTTTCGAGTTCTGAATGTCATTAACATGACCTCCAGACTTCAACGGGAATGAAGAAGGAAAATCTGAGCTTTGTGAATCGAAAGGCGGGCTTCGTCTTCGGTCGACTTTATACACTCTCCGCTTTCTCCTTAAATGGAAAAAAACGTTTCAAGGAAGAAAATGGCATTAAATACTAGTTGAAGGAATCTCCATAAATGCGTGTAAAATTAGTTGTATTTACATCACACTGCTATTTGCTATTGGCGATGGTCCGGGATCGATCCCTAAGTTAAAGGTCCGGAGGACATTTGTATGCCACGACAGATATAACGTGGTTGGGTGATTGGTAGTAGAATTTACGTCGCATTGGGGCAACACAACAAGCTATTGGTGACGGTCCATCAATCCCGAAAGGGAAAGATCCGACGACAACCTTAGAGACCAATTACGAACCTAGCAATTTTGAACCATGATCAGATGATGAGATCAATACCTGAGCTGACACCCCACTTTCCAAGCACAAGGCCAACATGAGGTGCTTGCATCAGACACCACGTACACGACAGTCTTTGGTTGGAACGAATTTCGTACAACCCTCCGGTTGGTAGAAAAAGTAGAGTGAAAGTTCTTACAGTGGACACACAGATCTACTACAAGAACTTTCCATTGTGTAAACCTGACCATACACTGGAGCAGCATGCTACAGAACATATACTATGCGCATGCGCATGTCATTCCTGAACAGAAAGCATGTCGGTACGCATGCTCAGTTCAACCAATTTACTGCCGCCGGATTGATGTCTTCCTTCGGGTATAGCTTGCCTAAGAGCAAAGCCGCTATCGATCACCACAGTTGGAAGTTCTCTCACCAGTTCGATTACAATCAAGCGAAACTAGTCCAATCGTCAAGATCTATTCTCGATTAAAATTAGGGAAGCTTTGTAAATTTTTACGTTAACTAGCACACTAGTAGATGATACTAGTGCTTTCCCGCTTTGATACACAGTCTGGAAAGGCTTAATTTAAAAAAATATAATGGTGTCAGCACTATTATAGGTTCCAGAACACATTAACATCCTCAATAGAATTGCAATAAAATAGACTCGTAAAATTCATCTTTACAATCCAAGTTTAAATAAATGGCTTCGGGCAACTAATGATAAACCACTTTTCAAAATTTTCAGGCTAGCAGTTTTCAAGTTTTAAAAAATTCGAAAACTATAATGGTTTATCCACTATTCAAGAGGTCATACTATCTTAAACTTTCAAATATCGCGCAGTGATGCAAAAAAAAAGAAATTGTTTTTATCATCTTGAATGTATTTAATTATTATTTTTTTCATTAAGAAAAACATTTCTTTGTCTTACCACTATGTTGACCGGAGTATTTCAAATAATAGTCTAAATCAAGTTTGCCATCGAGCCATAATCCTTTAATTAAGATAGTTTCTTTCTTAGCAATTTAGTAAAATTAGGCATCTTAACCTTCTGAGGGGTTTGCACGCATAATTCTGTTCCAGCTGCCTTCCCTCCATGACTTAGTCAATAGTGGCTTTTTAAAAGATTCTATTCTAAGGAGATGATCAATAGTGTCTTTCTCTCTCCCTCCAAAGAATCCTTCCATTCTCAGGAAGAAACCAAAAGAATTCTTCCAAAGGATTCTATTCTCAGGAAAAACCAAAAGAATCCTTCTAAAGGATTCTATTCTCAGGAAAAACCAAAAGAATCCTTCCATAGGATTCTATTCTAAAGAAAGAACCAATGAAATATTTCCAAAGAATTTATTTTGTGGAAAAGAGCAATAGAAACTTTCCAAATAATACTATTTTAAGAAAAGGAGTAATCGATTTTTTCGAAATGATTCTATTCTTAGGAAAGGAGTAAAATAATTTTTCTAAAGGTTCAAAGAATCCGTGGATTTCTTCACCAATAGATGTGGTCTTTAGTCAAGTGTGTTGTGAGTTAAAGCAATCATACACTTCTCAGAAATCTCATGATGGTCAGAGGGTTAATTCATATTGTGCTTTTGAACACGCTTTTTTCTCTTTGTTAACTTCTGTCCTGATGATAATGGAAGTTTTACTCCACTGAAATCGCTTTTGACCTCTTTTCTGCCTGTTTAAATCTTTATTAGTCATATTTAGAAATTGTTAAGTTTTGATTTAAGTTCTCGCATTTTATTTACAGTTCATTTCTTAGGTTGTGATAGGTATGGAAGCTTGTTGCAGTAACTTCCGAAATTTCTAACCTAATATCCTTTGAAATAGTATTGGCTACACTTTATTAATAAACTGTAAACAGTAAGCAAATATGTAGTGTAAAAGATAAAAACCATAAGTCAAACAAGTAGTTAATAGTCTAAAAGATCAAAACAATGTCTAATAGAAAGGATAAAAAGACAAGTAAATTGATAACAAAAGACAGGAGGAAAAAAAGTTTCAAGAAGAAAATTTCGTAACTAAGTACCAGTTAAAGAATCTTCAGTTCGTGAAATCTAACATTTCATTTGTTGTTTATTCAATAGGTTGTGACTGAAGCTTATTGACAATATCTTCTAAAATTTCAAATCTAAGATGCATTGAAATTCTATTGTCTATACACTTTATTAACAAACCGTAAACAAATCAATCTATAGAGTCAAATTTAAAAAACATTCGTCAAAACAAGTAGTTAATGATCTAGAAACTTCAAAAAATGTCTATTTAAAATAAAAAGACAAGAAAATTAGTTAAAATGAGAGTGGAAGAGAAGATATACTGTTCAAATAAAACACATTTAAACTCGAGTTTTCCCACTTGTTTGCTTTGATTCTAATGATGGTGTTGGCTTTGTTCCACCGAAATAGCCACAGACCAATTTATCATCGTGTTTTACTTCATTAGTAATTTTTCGTAGCTTTTAGACTATTGACTATGTTGGAAACATTTTAGCGAGAGATCATTTCAGAAAATGAAAAAAATACTTTAATTTGTTAGCTATGGTTGGGTTTCTTACGGTGCAAAGTAAAGAAAAACATTTCAAGTAATGTACATACACTTACAAGGAATTTTTTATTGTCACGGAAAAGAGAAACTAGAGTAAATTATAGGAATCTAACCGGCACTGACTACTAGGTTGCTAGTGCAATGAGCAAACATATTGAGCGACTATTAGAATCATGGATTAAATAATTTATGAAGTAAGTTACAAGTTGTGATACAGGATATGCATAACTATTTGATGAGTGACCATGATGCAGTAATTTATAGCAATGTGGTCATAACATCTAAAGCTGGAGACTGGTGACTGTAAGAACTAAAATGGATACATCATAAGACAAAAATTATACGTTTAAAATGTAAATAAAACTTAAGTAAAGTAAAACAATTTTTGACATTTAATATCTTGTCGCTTAAACATGAAAAACAACATTAATTGTATACAAATTTCTTCAAAAATAATAATTTTAAAAATCTTATATAATATCCTATCCCTCTCATTTCCTATGTCATTTCTAAGCTAGATTGATTTTAGAACCTGAGAGCAAAAAAAAATATTTTTATATTTGTTTAAATTTAAATTAACAAAGAAAAGTGGAAGTGAAAAAATTATCCAAACGAATTTAAAAGTGAAATTATTTTTCTTAATTCAACCATCCCACAAAAACGCGAACACTAACATAACTCGCTTTTGTGGTTTTTATCAATTTGATACTTAATCTAATATGCGGATGTTGCTTATTCAATAGCAATAGTTATCATTCAAAACGGAAATCTAGCAACAGGATACCTTCTTTGAGAAAGATCAATTTAATCCAACTGATCTAGCTTTATCTCCACGAAAGACCTTCCTACACTTTTTCAAAGCACATGCTTTGACATTGACATGTAGTAAATCAATCAAGGGCCTTTAGCGCAGATATGGATAAAAGAAACGGCCGAAACCTCAACAGAATATATCCCATGCAACATGCAATTGTTCAGCATTTATTAAATAGAAAGAGGTAGGAACTCATCGGAAAAGGATAGTTCCGAAGGCAATGTGGCATTTCGCTTTAATCGTCTGCTCGTTCTTGCTGCCGGGACGAGTTCAAGGACATGGGAGGTTATTCGAACCACCTTCCAGGTCGTCCATGTGGCGATTCGGATACGACACCCCTCCTAATTACAACGATAACGAACTCTTCTGCGGTGGAATCTATGTAAGTATTCAGTTCAATGGGTTATACGGAAGTCAAGTGTCTGCAAAGAATGATGATGGTTTAATGATGGTGTACCACAATAGTTGTTGGACTCTCAACTCAACTCCATCGTGGGATACCGACTCTACAAAGGGCTTGCGGTAAAAAAAATTCCACAACGTATAAGATGACTGAGGTGGGAGAGGATTCATTTTACTTTAAAACTAAAATTTCAAGTCATTAAATGCATACACAGGTGCTGCTCAATGATTTACTGTGAGGGCTTTTTGAACCAAGAGAAAGATGGCAGGGGTTGAATTGATTTTTATGACTCGATCCAAAAAAAAAGTTAAGCTACGCCAAGCGCAAGACCAAATAGAAATCTATAAAGTCATGCGCAAATGCAGAATTTCAAACAAGCAGCCGGAGTAATATTAAAAAGTAGGTTAAAACCATTGAGGTGGGTGCGCTGCATGAAGCAAAAATATATCATAAATAAATCTAAGCTATGAGAACAGAAGATATTAAAATTCGCTATCAACGAGAGGGAGGGGAAAAGCTAAAAGGAGAAGGGCAAGTTAGGGTAAAAACGAAAGGGAAGAAGGATCACTAGAGTACCTCGGGTTTGTGACGCCGTCGTTTACTTGATGAAAGTTAACCCCCTGAGGGATGAAAAGAAAATTAATTTTAGGGTCGTTATTATTAAATGAAAATAATTAATTAGGCGTAAAAAATTTGCTCGTTACAGATGTTTTAATTAAAACCGGTTGCTTCAGTTCAAACTCCCTGATAGCCACAGATTTACGTTGCCGAAAGAGGTGGACTGTCAGGTATTTACTCCGTGAGTCATAGTGCTATGGTGCTGTATCTTTGATGTTGAGGTGAGTGGGAATATAGTACTCCTTTTCAGATTTCATGCCACAGATGCGAAGGTCGCTGCTACAATAACGAATGCCCTTTTCCATAATTTGTGAAACTAGCAGTAACAAGTCCTTACTCAATTCTAAACTGCCTTCGGGACCTCCTTTTCATTGCTATGAATCATTCTATGTATGATTTTCTCTTCGTTAACCGGCTACACGACAACTTTTAACTTGATGCTCTTACTTTACCCTCCTGGTGGTTGTCTCGTCATAGCAAAACTGACCAGATCTTGATGGACGAGATAACTCGTTATTAGAAAAAAAACTGAGTAGATCTTAATCTCGTCATCATCAAAAACTTGGCAATATCTTGATGACAAGATATCTCGTCATTAGCAAAATTGGTCAGATCTTGATGGACAAGATATCTCGTCGAAACCACTTGGAGAGTTAATAATAAAGATCGCACGAGAGTAAGACACCACATAAAAAACCTCAAAATGAAATCTTAATAGATTTAATTCTTATATCCCAAAACCCTTTAGGGTTATAATGCCTTCATTATTCAATAACTGAGGATTGAGATATCTTTATAATGCTGTATTCTGAGAATCCCAGGAAACTGGATACTTTGGAATTCATCTCGCCTGGATTGGATTTGTTTGCCATTATTTCTACACGAAGGCTAATTAGATCAGAATCTACTCCTTATAGGGGATTCTGAACTACAACAAATATACATGCCTAGACCTAGAACTTATTGAACCTAGGAGCAAACCACGCGACTACCAGGTCTTCATTAACAACGTCCGAGAACACATTAAAATTTATGTATAGAATATTCATGCTAGAAAATTGCAATAAATATACGCGTTAAATTCTCCTTAAGAATTCAAGTTTAAATAGTAACCAAACACATCTGGTTACAATTCTTGAATTCCGAAAGCATCTTTCCCTCATAAATTCGAA
Source organism: Meta bourneti (assembly GCA_933210815.1). Classification (NCBI taxonomy): domain Eukaryota; kingdom Metazoa; phylum Arthropoda; class Arachnida; order Araneae; family Tetragnathidae; genus Meta; species Meta bourneti. The sequence goes on along the minus strand of OW119922.1, from coordinate 39,275,861 downwards.
ACAATTAGTCCTCTTATTGCATATAGTGTATTCATTTACAATCACGCAAGACACATATCAAGCAAGCACACAATTTTAAACTTGTCTCCTTCGATGCTATTTTAACATATATATATATATATATATATATATATATATATATATATATATACATTTCCTCATGCATGCAACCTTGTATCTTCTCTTAAGAGAACTGTGTAAGTGAACCCTGCATCTTAACTTGGAGAAATTTATTGAACTATTTACAAATAATATTGTTTCAGATCGTTTTGTCTGTATTTAAATTCTACATAAATTCCGCTATAATTACAACAAAATGGAAATGTTTTGCGAATTTTATGCAATATTATTTTATGCAATTTCTACTTAATAGTAGTCTTACTTAATACTACTCAGTATTTCATAGATAGTACTACAAACATAGTCTACTTCATTGTAGTAATACTTAGTGTCTAAATTTTTGACAATATAGACGTACTAACTATTCAATTTAATGTTTTTTAAACTGACACTTTCACAAAATGTAATCATTAACATATGCATTCTGTTCTTCATTTTCTCAAATCAAAATATAATTGAAAAACTTCCATAACTAGTCACTATCCGTTACCAGTCAACTCTCTTTCATCGTATTAATAGAATGTGTAGATTTTTAAAAATGAAAAGCACATAAATATAAAAGTATTACATTAAAACTTGGATCACTAGAACTTGAATTGTAAAATATTATTTTATATCTTCCTCCCTTGATGATTATTTGATTTTTCATTGATGCCAAAATCAAAGCCTTCCTAACACATTTAGACACCCACGTTACCTATATCGCAGAAGTTCTTTTCTTCTAAGTTATTGATTAGTTTCATACCTATAAATGAAATAAAATTATTCCAAAATACATAACAGCATTTCGTTTTTTATTACTGGTTTTAAATCTCATTTCCAATAAAACGCAGAAAGCATACCTCATCTCATGTTATCATCAGATTCTACGGCCACTTCCAATTTCATCCCTTTACCCTATTCAAAGGCGATTTGTCATTTTTTACGCTAAATTTATTTGATTTCTGTAATCAGACTGATCAAGATTTTCATTTCAATGACGAGCTCTTCCATGCAGTTCCTGCAAAATTATGCAGCCCCACAGCTCAAATCCAGCATATTTAACCCTCCTGGTGGTTCTCTCAGCGTGGTATCTCATCATTAACAAAAACTGACCAGATCTTGATTGACGAGATATTTCGTCATTTGAAGAAAACTGACCAGATTGTTATCTCGTCATCATCAAACAATTAGCAATATCTTAATGACGAGATATCTCTTCATTAACAAAATTGGTTAGATCTCTCTCTCTCTCTCTCTCTCTCTCTCTCTCTATATATATATATATAATATATACATATACATATATATATATGTATATATATATATACACATATATATATATATATATATATATATATATATATATATATATATATATATATATATATATATATATATATATATATATATATATATATATATACCGAGAGAGAAGTAGATTCCCTGTGAGACATATTTCTCAGTATTAGTCGAATAAATATGTTGCTATGTTCAATTCGTTCTTCAATATCAAATATAGAAATTTAATTCATATAAGAACATTAACTTTTCGATAATTAAAAATTAACTTTTTCTAGCTCTTTAAAATCTAAGATACATTTGCATTTCACTTTTCTAAAGGTTCATTCTCAAATTAATGGTGGCAAATGTGGAGTATGCGGCGATCCATACAACGTACCTCAACCTCGACCTAACGAAGCAGGAGGAATCTACGGAAGAGGAATAATCGTTAGGAATTACACTGAAAGTCAGGTGAGTTCATGAATCCAAAAATATGTAATCACATAAACATTTTATGGATTATTTCAAACAATAATATAGCAAGAGAGAGAGAGATTGCTTGCAAAACCCTCAAATAATACGAGCACATAATTTACAGGAAAACTGATCCACTGAAACTTATTGCCAGTTGTCTCCAGAGAAAAATTGCTACTTACTAAGAGCTCCTCTACATTTACGTTTTCAATAAGTATTGGCATAAATGAAAACACACAAATGACGCTAAAACCCTCTGTACTTTCTCTACATAGTGTCAAAAGGATAACAAAGGATTCATTTGCAATCTTTAAAAATAGGTCTGATTTTATGGAAGACGTATCACAAAAACATGAGAGGTTTCTTACATGGCAACAAACCCTGAAATAATACGAACACATAATTTACAGGATAACTGATCCACTAAAAACCTTATTACCTGTGTCTCCAGAGAAAAAGTACTACTTACAAAGAGCTCCTTTATATTTACATTATCGATAAGTATAGGTTTATAAATGAAAACAAAAAAAAATATAAAAGGATAATTAAGGATTCATTTGCAATCTTTAAAAATAGGACTGATTTTATGGAAGACATCTCAAAAATATGAGTGGTTTTTTATATGGCAAGCCTTTATTTGCATTCTCAATACTTGTAATCAATCAGGATATGATAGTACATAATAATGAATATTATGTCTGCAAATATACTATCTTCACAAATAATGTCGTTGTCTGATTCGCATTTAAGTTAGTTTTTGCTTATAGCACAAAACCTCCTTCCAGCATAGCATTCACGAAATCGGTATTTAGGATAGTATTTGAAACCGGCAGTTATGATCGTATATCTAGGTGAAATTATTTAGAAAAAAATTAACAAACATCACATTTATCTTTCAGCGATTCTTTGTGTCCCGGTTGTAAAATGTCCCGATTCTTGACAACATATTCCTTAACGTTTGCAACGTAATACACTGAAGAGTTCTATTTAATTGTAAATAAAAAATAATTTGTGTTATCGAAAAAGGTATTTATATTGAAATCAATTTAATTATTTACTCGATCTCTGAAGTTCCCTTAAGATATTATTTAATTTAAATCACACCATATGATTTATTTGATTTAAAAATTTAAAAACAAATACTATCTATATTATAAATAAATATGTTAAACAAAATACGATTAAGAAACCACTACTACAATGAATATCGAACAATTTTTTATCATAAACTTTAATCGCCATTTACTACCATAAATTCTAACTTTTAAAACTTGATGCAATACTTATTAAATATCATCATAATTAAAATTCACAATTATATAGAATATCGTTAAATATAGCCCTTTTTTAATACATTTTCGTTTATTAATAAAAAAAATTGAAACAAAATATTGACCAAAGCTTATCCTTGCTTTAACTTTCCATTTCAGATTATTAAAGTTACAATCGACTTAACGGCCAATCATTTGGGTTATTTTGAATTCAGAATATGTCCCAACAACAACCCAAAAAAGATTGTCATTCAGCAATGCCTGGATAAGTACCCCCTACAGATGGCAGACGGTTCTGGTACAAGATTCCATGTGCTGTCCAATCATTTGGGATGGATTGACATTTACCTAAGGCTTCCTGCAAGACTCACCTGCACTCAGTGCGTTTTACAATGGGAGTACAGAGGAGGTATACCATAATTATATTTATTTCAAAGGCTAAATAGATGTTTTATTGTTTACTGCCCAAACTTAGAGATAAAGATTTCTAATCATACAGATTATTTTATATGAAACACTTTGTATAGTATTTTTTCTCATACCTCGAATTTTTATATTATCTAAACACTATCTATTATAAAATTGTTATAATTATGTAATGATTAATTATACAATAATTAATTATATAATAATTACTTGTATAATACTTAATTATATAATAATTAATTATATAATACATAAAGGTGTTTTTAATTTAATATTTTCAATTCCTATACTCACTTTTACGAAATATCTAGACGGAAAGAAATTGCTCTAAAAGAATGCATACTTTTTATACGTAAATCACGAAAAGTATATTATTTATATAAAAACATATTTATAATGAATCTAACATAGTTAGAAACATTAATAAAAAATAATATTGTTCTAGTCATCTATTGAGGAAACAGATAGACTATATTCCATGAAACAAATTTCGTATCACGATTTTCATGATGTTACAAACCAACCGATTTGTGCGTAAATATAAACTCATTCTCGTAGAAAATATCGTTTTTCTTACTTATTCTAATTTCTCTGTTTTCATTTTAGAAAATAATTGGGGAATGTGCTCGAATGGGAAACAGCAACTTGGTTGTGGTCCGCAAGAAACATTTCGTTCATGTGCTGATGTTGCAATCAAAAGGACTTCTAAAAATACAGCTTATTCAATACTGAGTTCCAAGAATTCAGTGTAACGATTCTTTTACTGAAAAATGTGTTCAGACATTAATCAAATACAGTGAGACATAGAGTGGAATTCGTAAAAGAAAATATCGAATAAAAATAAATGCAATCTTTTTGTCTCATTTTTCAACTGTTTCCACACAATCGTTATATAAAAATGTTTTCTTTCTTGTTTATATGGCAAAAAAATATTCGTTTACGGGGGGAATGACATTTTGAATGGCTTCCCTCGGAATTACACTGGGGAATTGCAGAGGTTTGCACTCGACAGGAAACTGAGAACCTTTAAGGCAAAAAGTCTAGTTTCACCTTATCTAAAAAATGCTTGTAGGTGGATTAATGCTGTTTTAAAGCGGTATTTAACCCTCCTGGTTGTTAATTTTCGCGTCGAAAGCTACCCTGTACTGGACAGCTTCTTATGAAAAACCTGTTCCAAACTCTCACCAGTTCTGGGCAAGAGGCAATTTGTTTTTCTTACTTGGATCTTCATTCCCCTGGAGTAATAGGGCAGTTTTCTCTCGACGAGATATCTCGTCCTTAAGAGAATTGACCAGATCTCGGATGAAATATCTTGTCAAAACACTTGAATGGTTAAAAAGCAAAATAAATCATACAGAGTTGATACTTAGTTTAATGGTATGCAAAATGATCTATGCGAAGGTAAAAATTTTAAAAACTGTCTAACTTCTGCTGTAACGTTCCGCACCTTTCAACACCCTTCTAACCATTCAAAGACCCTCATGATATAATAATTATGATGATTGATGACTTCTGAAGTACACAAATGAGAAATCCATTTGTTTCAAAGGTATAGGTTTTTATGTTTTTATAAAATAAATCCAACTTTGATATTTTTACCAATGACAGAAAATAACAAATATATTGTTGCAAATGGTTTTTGTCGGAAAGAACTATTTGAAATGACACATCCTTAATACTTTAAATCATCTTTACTGTTTTTCTTGATATTTTAAAAGCAATATCCCATTGAGCTTTCTATTCATGTATAATTACTCTTCTTTCTTTCAGTAATGACTTGCTGTTGATATTTTTTCCTTTGAAGGAACCTATTTGATTTCTTGTTTATTTTGTCAAGATTGATGCAAAAACTATTAAAAAGTTATTCTTTAAACTCACAAATACTGCAAAAGGAAACATCAATAATATATCAAATGAAAGTGGTCAAGTCAAGTGGGGTTCGGTGAAAAATATAAAGATCCTTCAGGTTTAAGATTCCTCATTCATTTCTTAAATTTATTTTGCTACTTTGAGTTTATTCAACTTAATGCTACAATGGTCTACAATTCAAAATCGCCACAATTGATCGAAAAATTGGATTTTTGATTTTAACGTTAAAAATTAATTGTTATTAAATTATGTGGATAGCAAAAGAGAATTTTTCAATTGCGATCATTTTTGACGGAGTTACATGTACAACACACGAAGCATCTAGTAGATAAGTATATTATGCCTACTCAAAAACACGTTTTTCTCCAATTGAGATTTTTTGACATTCTATTGATTTCAAAATGTTACCTGCACATTTGGTTTTAATTGATTTACTTAAAATCTTTTTTTGGATAATCTTTGAAATCTGTTGTATGTATCTAAGTGCAAACAAGAAATTCATCATGCTTCCAAATTTTTAAATTTTGGTTTAAAACGTTACTTAAAATATGTTTTTATTATAAAATTTAAAATTTTGAGAATACATGGAAAATGAATGTATGTGGAACTTATCAATGTTTGCTAATTTATCAAAACTTTTTACTATGTTGTATGTAATGAATTCCGAATGACTTAATATTTTTGGACCAAACGACGTCTTAGCCTTTTAGTAGAAAACTGCGAATTTCATAACCAATCGGATAACAAAGCCCTTGCAAATAAATCCCCTCTAACAGCAACTTCGACAATTGAGTGGTGCTGCCATCTAGTATCACCAACGTGTAGCAAAACTGTAAAAACATTTAATTTCATATGAGCATAAATTCACCGGTGGCATAATTTCTTCAGTGGATATATAGTACATATGCCATATATATCAGGTCTAGAAATTTGCCTTTCTGAGAGTTGGGCAGTTAGGTTAAACAAATTTTTGCATATATGCGCATTTTTTTAAGGAGGATGTAATATTTTGTTCACTAGTATCTGGTAGAAAAAGAAAAATAGAGTACTTTTTGGAATCCAAAAGTGTTCTTATCAATGGTGTATACTAGAATTTTTTAGGCAATAAAAATAACTCTCAAGAAAAATTTTATCAAAGCTTTTATTTTGTAGGTTTACGATACAATATATTAGAATTAATCATCCAAGCCTCCACTAAACAAGACTTCAATAAATCTAAAAATAATAATTTTAGGTGGAAAATATGTTATAAATTTTGTGTCAGCATTTAAAATTTATTGTAGCAAAAAATATTTTCACGTGCAACAAATTCATTCTTCTTTCATGCAAAAAAAATTTAAATACGTTAATTTCTGAAAATGTTCATCCACTCTCGTGACTGAATACAAAGCAGAATTTTTTCTTTGTTGCGTGGGTATTTCCGGTACTTATCGTGTATTGGAATTATTAATTTCATTGCTGATCATACCGAATCTTTGGGAAATTGAAAAGTGCTGCCATCTATTATGCTTTCTAACACACAAAACTTCTTTAAAAATCATAGTTCAATTATAATTGTTTGCCCTTAATACAGAAAGAATACCATTACCGCAACTTTTCTTGGAAAGGTGAAAAGTTGTGTTGTTGGAAAGTGTTGTGTTGATTTTTTTTAATATCACTAAAATTATTATACTGAAACAGAATCCAAATAGGTCTTCTATCAAAAAATTTTAGGTAATCATTAAACGTAAAATTAGATATTTTCATTATTGTGAGGAAATTGATGCAAGGTGCCAGCATTAGATTCCCAGTTTTCAAATGATGTAAACATCCAAATGACTTGTTTTGTATTTTCTATTTGTTCTTATGAGACATACCAAGTCATTCTTCAGATATCAATTGGATAATTATTTTAATTCAAATTAATTTTCATTTTTTCACTATCATGAAATTTTGAACTAAGGAGTTTTCAGATGTTTCAGGAGTTTTCAGATACGGGGGTTACCTGTAAATATAATAATTATCGGTAATATTATAGTGTGTGTTTCTATACAATATGAAAATAATTTAAAGAAATAAACAATTTAAAAAACTGTATCATAATACGAACGGTTTGTTAACCTAATTGTTATTATTAAATTAATAAATAAAATTCTTATTATTTCAGACTAAATTTTTATAACAGAAGTAAAGTGGGCATGCAAATCTTCCAAATAAATTTTTAAATGCCTATTTTTTTTATCGGGATAACTTACGAATGGGTTGTTCTTAAAGTCTGCGAGCGAAACAGTTTTTTAAATTGTTTATTTCTTTAAATTATTTTCATATTGTATAGAAACACACACTATAATATTACCGATAATTATTATATTTACAGGTAACCCCCGTATAACACGGCACTTCTATAGTACGGGTTCACTCTAACACGGTTCGAGAATTGGGAACATCCCCGTATAACACGGTGCTTTTATGGAATGATTGGAACAACGATGCGAAAAGGACGGGCATTATGAAAGTTTAATTTAAATGGTGTAGCATGTGAATATCCTAAGATCTACACGCGTGAATATTATCTCGAGATAAATTAAATAGAAAGTAACAGCTTAGAAGAGACATGGTGTCTCTTGGGGATCCCCGCTCGTCATCAAAAAGAAAAAATGGCTAGAACGCTTAACGCGTTTTTCTCACAAAACTGCAAGGTCATTGGACTGAGACGGAAAAAAAGAGAGCGTGTTCTCTCCACGCCATTTTATCAGTTTTCAGGGGGTCGCAAATCAGGGGAGATGGTCTTGTCAATCAAGGGAGCTAGACTTCCTGATTCGCTGTTTTTAAACTAGCTCATCTGTAATTTGTTAGACGGACACACATGACATGGCATGACGTAACTTTCTGGAAGATTCTTAGCATAGTTAATGAGCGTCACTGGAGCGAGGGAGAAAACGGAATTGAGAAATAAAGGACTTAAAAAATAAATGGCATCACTGATCTCGTAGCTGTCACTCAGAGGATGAGGATATCTTGCCAAAAAGAAAACACCCTCGGTTAATAGTACTTAGTGATGACGAAGAAAACATTGTTTAATTCATATTAATATGTATTACTTAAGAAAATTTGTAATTATGAAAATATAATAGCATGTTTTTTAATTTTTGGAACCTAACCCCCCTTTTCGTACTAGTTCTTTGTTTCGTATAACACGGATTCGCATAACACGGCAATTTTTTGGAACATAACTCCCGTGTTATACGGGGGTTACCTGCATTTAGTATACAGAAATTTTTCGTCTACTTACAACAGAAAAGATGGCTTGCCTCAAATACATCCTGTCATGTGCGTATTTGCTTCTGTTCATTGAGAATGAACAGCAGTGTATTTGAACGGTAGTGAAACATCAGCAAAGATTTGAACTATAGTAATGATATTCATTTGAGCCCTGGCACGTAGTGTATGAACAATTGAAATTACAGAACTGTCAAAAAAACATGTGCTACAATCAGAAAGTTGAGTGCCCACCTTTAGTAGTTCTGATTACTTGCACACGGTATGACATTGAACGATAAAGATCTTGAATGGCTCTCTGTGAAATGTCGTTCCACTCAGATTCAACACGCTTCGCAATTCGTCAGTTATGACTGCTGATCAATTTTTGAGCAATCGCATCCCATGCGTGTTCAATGTGAAACAAATCAGACGACCGAGTAGACCAAGGAGAACGTGGTGCTTGTTGGTCACAGAAGAAATTTTGTATTCAACCCAATAATTTTTCTCTCAAATTTCATCAACTGTTTATATTGTTGTCTCGTTTTCGATAAGGCATGTTTACGTACTAGCAGAGCAATACCAGTCGAATTTACTGACACAATTTTTGGGCCTCCTTTATATCTTAGTAGTATACCGGCCCGTATATGCGGCGGAAGTGACGTCATACCACGTGACCAGAAGTGGGCGGGGCCACGTGACGTCACAGTGTGACGTCATCCAAAAGCGGAAGTGACGTATTGTTTGTTTACATTTGGATTTTTTTTGTCATCGACTTCGTGCAGGCGTTTCAAGATGGCGTCGTTTCGTTACCATGGTGACGAATCACTCGTAGTGTCATCTGGTGGAGAAATTCGAAACTCTATTATTTTTAATTAAAAAGGAATTTCTTGGATTCGAACCCGGGACCATAGGATCCGAAGTCAAGCGCGCTATCCGTTAGGCTGTAAGAGAGTTAACTTAAGATGGTGAATTATTGTAGTGTTTTTCTCTCTTTTGGACTTGTATTTTTTCTTAGTATTAGGAATGGGTTATTTTTAGAAAATGGTTTGAATAATTGCATAGGGGTTTTAATAAATGCTTTTTCAAAACGACTTATGGCGCCATCTAGTGATTTTAAAAGTAAGTAATCTAAGGAACGAATTGATTTCTTAATGTTTTTACTTTATTCATGACCAGTGACGTCAGTGTGTTTACGTTTGGGACTTGGATTTTTTTCCTTCTGAGATTTCGATGTGACGTCACGAGTATGTCCATCGAGCACGTCTGAACTTGAAAAAAGCCAAGTCTGAACTTGAAAAAGCCTACTCACAGTACATTTCCTTACAAGATTTAATTTTGTGTTGGTGAACCGTTATAAAGATGGTAAGGACTGTATGGGTGCCCATAATGACAACGATTTGGATCTTTATGCACCCATAGCGTCTGTTTCATTTGGACAGAAAAGGCAATTTGTGTTTTCTAGAAAGAACTACAATTCTTTAAAAATTGTTCTGGAAATGGAAGCTTGCTTGTGATGAAGTATCCAACAAACCAATTTTGGTTTCACAGCTTGCCCCGTGGGAATGCATTATGCCCTAGAATAAACTTAACGTTTCGTAAAATCCTTGTATAAAGCAGCGATAAACCACTGATGTGCCCCCGAACTAGAACTCAGTGACGTACACTAGACGATATTTGGACAACGTTGCAATTGATCTTTGCCTTTCAGAATAGTATTTTTATAAATGCTTACATCTTGTTGTTTTTAAATAAATTTTTAGCGTGTCTTACCACATATACTGTATTTTGGATTATTTGGGTTTTTTTATTACCATGGTTTTATAAATTTTCTTTTAAAATGCAAGATCTGAAATGAAATTTTTCTTTCCTATATAGATTTATGGTTTTTTTTAAGTTAGATGTTTTTACTCAAAAATTAATTATACATTAGATGCTATAACACCTATTTTATAGCAGAAATTTTGTTTTAAAATAATAATATACACTTAAGTAAGAGTAAAAATTTTTGAAACTTTACAAGACAAATACTATGAATATTTTTTCTTGTACATTTGAAGAAGTTATAATAGTATAAAACCCATTTATTCTATAAATCTAACTTAAATGTTATTTTTTAATTAATCTTTCCTTGCATATTATTTTTTGCTTTGAATAAATCTTCATAAATTTTAGTGATTTAATTTATATTATATAGATTTACAAACCTGTTTTTGGATGAAATATAAGGATTTTATATTTTAAAAATTAATGTTTTTACTTAAAATTAATTATATATTAAATACTATTACACGTATTTTTAATGTTGAAGATTTTTAGAAAACATTTTACAATTGAAACATATACATTAAATATTATGACAAACACTTAAATGCAGATCCATAAGGGAATATTGGAAATCTTTTTAATGCTTACACCTTTCTATTTTAAATAAACTTTTGCTTGTCTTACCACATACACTGTATTTTGGATTATTTGGGGTTTTTTTTATTACCATGGTCTTATAAATTTTCTTTTAAAATGCACGATCTGAAATGAAATTTTCCTTGATTTTGAGATTTACTCAAAAATTAATTATACATTAGATGATATAGCACATATTTTATTGCAGAATTTTTTAATATTATACACATAAGTGAGCGTAAAAATTTTTGAAACTTTACAAGACCCATATTATGAACATGTTTCCTTACACATTTGAAGTAGTGAAAAATAGTATTAAAACCCTTTATCCTGTAAAATATAAATTAAATATTATTTTTATTTAATCTTTCCTTGCATATTATTGTTTACTTTAAATACATTTTCATTCATTTTAGTGATTTTATTTATATTATAAAGATTTATAAAACTGTTTTTAACGAAATTTTCTTTGATATAAGGATTTATATTTTAAAAGTTAGATGTTTTTTACACAAAAATTAATTATATATCAAATACTATTGCACGTATTATAACATTGAAGATTTTTAGAAAGCGTTTAACAATTGAGAGAGATATATACTTTAAATATTATTACAAACATTTAAATGCAATTTGCTTTTTATTTTTTAATTTTACAATTGAGACATTTTTAAAAGTTTGATTCTTAAAGTGCGTTTTATGCATAGTAAAAAAAAAATATTATAAAAAACCTGTAAGAGTAAAAAGAATTTTATACATTGAAACTTTACAAGACCCATACCATGTTTCCTTGCACATTTGAAGTAGTGAAATATAGAATTAAAAACCATTTGTCCCTGAAGTTCTAAATTAAAAGTTATTTTTCTTTAATGCTTTTGCAAAACCACACATTTTACTATATATGAACTTCCTTTTATTTATTTGAAAACCTTATGCACATCGTACAATTTAAAATTGCACAGCAAAATACCAATACTGTACGAAGCTATGAAGTATTTTACAAGATACTTTGGTACTGTTTTCTTAATTTTAAGTGTTCTACATTGCTATATTAAATGGATAGTTAGTGGGTTTTCTGTTTTTGAAAATAATGTGTGCACATCTGTGCTGCAAAGCAAATTAACTTTTGCCTTTTTCTTGATATTTAATGCATAATCTAAATATTTACTCACACCGCTGATAGTTTTACCCATGAGTAAAATTAAATAATAACTGAAAATTTTAAGTATTAATGTGAATTTTAAAATGAACAAAAATTATTGAAATAATGGATTAAATCTGAATTCTATGTATTCTTAAAACAATCTCTGCAAATCCAGCAGACAATTCTTAAACAGATTGAAGGAAACCACATGGAAACAAAGTAAATTAGAACACTTTTTAATAGTAAAAACATTATGATTAATATTTTTACAAAAATAATACATTGTAGTAAAAAAAGAACTTATTTTTACATACTTACATTTTTTTAAGAGACTTATTTCCGACAAGCCAATTATTCAATGCCATCACCTCAGCTATGGGCAATGCAAATTATTTTTGTGATGACCACATTATAGTTTTTGGATATCTTTGTTGCTACTTAGAGCATAAAATGCATCGAATTTGGGAAACCCATATTGTTCTAAGTTGATATTCGGAATATTCAATGCATCTAAGCGTTTCTTTTCCACACAACCACCTTTGTAAGCAATTAGGTACTGAGTGACCCTCTTGGTCTGCTCGTAATATTCTAAAAGCTTAGAGTCTAGATTTTTCTAAGGGAGCACAATTTGCTATGTCATGGGACAGAAATGAAGTGCACATACGTAATTTTTAACATATCACACAGTTGTACGATCTTTGGCACTCAGTTTATGCTTAGACGATAAGTTAAAACGAATACTTGAAGCTACTTGCGACTTTTACAGCGATGTATGCGTATTTACGTACTAAGAAACTTTCTTGAATCTGAAATTCATCAAAATGCACAATTGCACAAATATTAATCATTGCTATTGAAAAGCGTTAGCTGTTCTTGGAAAAATAATTGTAAACTGGAGGCCACGAAGAACTGGACTATATAACACCATACACTTACTAATCAGTAAAGTTAAAATTTATCTTTTGCGTTCCATAGTTACTCACAAAAGATAAGACTAAGTGAAGAATGTACATACTCAGAAAACATGGTGTTTGTGATAATGCGCGAAATAAAATTTTGTGTTATAATACAAGATTTTAACGAAAGGATATACTTAAATGTGCGTGTGATTTTTTGACTCTACCACGTTTATGCGCTGAATGCAATTCAATTCTACGACTAAATTTGAGCAAGAAAAAAAATATAACCAAATATAATTTATAAGAGAAACGTATTTTGACTTTCTTTAAAATGAGAACTTTAAAGTATACTGAATTCTCTTGATTCTGCAGTTTTATTTTTTCTAAAATTACATCAACAAATTGAATTATTTTATTTGTGTGCACACACAAGTCTTTGCCTCTGTTGAAAGGAAACTAGTATCTTTGACAAGTATCAGATTTTTAAAAATTAATTCAGAGAAGAACCTTTTTTCATGGGATTTAACTCAATCTGCTCCATAATTTTACCCTTAAGAGTAATAGAGCATATTATAGTTTTTAAGGAAAATGAATAACCATTATGCAAATTTGAAGCCAAAAGTTCCAAGCATGTCTATGCGCCTATCTACGTTTAGAGATTGACCAACGCACAGACGTTGACATTAGGGACCTAGCCGTAAACGGATCGTATTATACTGAACGATTATACCGGTGTCTTGGACGTGATCAGGTGCTATTGGTGTGGCGAAGGGCTTGAAAATTGGTAAAAAGATGTAGTGAGACACAAACACAAAGTTTTATCCAAAATGTTTGGTAGCCCATAGATGAAATTGTACAGGTGCTGGATGAAATCAACAATACCAATGGTTTTATAAAAAAAACGATGTATAGCTTTACCCCTTAGACAACGACAAGGACGAACGACTTTGTAAAATTTGCAAGGAATCGGAAAATGAATGCTACTTTACAGCCTTGCGGTCATCTGGTGACATGCATGAGATGTACGAAGAGTCTTTCAACGTGTCCTATGTATCGAACCAATATTTTACATAAAATTAAAACGTACATTTGTTACTAAACTCTATTTATTAGTACATGTAGTAGATGCAATTTCAAGTGATATACTGAACATGGTGAGGAAGAAAATCCAATTGTAAAAGGGTGGTATTGAGTTGAAAGTTATTAAATTGGCAAAAGTGCTTCAGTAAGAAGATTAGTAAGGAAGTTTGAGACTCTAAAACCCTAAAACTCTTTATTAAGGAAAAAAATCGTGTAGGAAAGACATACACCCTTATAAATATATTGACTATTTTAATTATTAGTCGTTTGTTCATTATATGTTAAACCTATTTCCTAAAGCATTTAGTAACTCCTGTTTAAGGCACCCTTTAAAATTCTTTAGTAAATAGGTTTAACATATAATGAACAAACGACTAATAATTAAAATAGTCAATATATTTATAAGGGTGTATAAGTCTTTCCTACACGATTTTTTTCCTTAATAAAGAGTTTTAGGGTTTTAGAGTCTCAAACTTCCTTACTAATCTTCTTACTGAAGCACTTTTGCCAATTTAATAACTTTCAACTCAATACCACCCTTTTACAATTGGATTTTCTTCCTCACCATGTTCAGTATATCACTTGAAATTGCATCTACTACATGTACTAATAAATAGAGTTTAGTAACAAATGTACGTTTTAATTTTATGTAAAATATTGGTTCGATACATAGGACACGTTGAAAGACTCTTCGTACATCTCATGCATGTCACCAGATGACCGCAAGGCTGTAAAGTAGCATTCATTTTCCGATTCCTTGCAAATTTTACAAAGTCGTTCGTCCTTGTCGTTGTCTAAGGGGTAAAGCTATACATCGTTTTTTTTATAAAACCATTGGTATTGTTGATTTCATCCAGCACCTGTACAATTTCATCTATGGGCTACCAAACATTTTGGATAAAACTTTGTGTTTGTGTCTCACTACATCTTTTTACCAATTTTCAAGCCCTTCGCCACACCAATAGCACCTGATCACGTCCAAGACACCGGTATAATCGTTCAGTATAATACGATCCGTTTACGGCTAGGTCCCTAATGTCAACGTCTGTGCGTTGGTCAATCTCTAAACGTAGATAGGCGCATAGACATGCTTGGAACTTTTGGCTTCAAATTTGCATAATGGTTATTCATTTTCCTTAAAAACTATAATATGCTCTATTACTCTTAAGGGTAAAATTATGGAGCAGATTGAGTTAAATCCCATGAAAAAAGGTTCTTCTCTGAATTAATTTTTAAAAATCTGATACTTGTCAAAGATACTAGTTTCCTTTCAACAGAGGCAAAGACTTGTGTGTGCACACAAATAAAATAATTCAATTTGTTGATGTAATTTTAGAAAAAATAAAACTGCAGAATCAAGAGAATTCAGTATACTTTAAAGTTCTCATTTTAAAGAAAGTCAAAATACGTTTCTCTTATAAATTATATTTGGTTATATTTTTTTTCTTGCTCAAATTTAGTCGTAGAATTGAATTGCATTCAGCGCATAAACGTGGTAGAGTCAAAAAATCACACGCACATTTAAGTATATCCTTTCGTTAAAATCTTGTATTATAACACAAAATTTTATTTCGCGCATTATCACAAACACCATGTTTTCTGAGTATGTACATTCTTCACTTAGTCTTATCTTTTGTGAGTAACTATGGAACGCAAAAGATAAATTTTAACTTTACTGATTAGTAAGTGTATGGTGTTATATAGTCCAGTTCTTCGTGGCCTCCAGTTTACAATTATTTTTCCAAGAACAGCTAACGCTTTTCAATAGCAATGATTAATATTTGTGCAATTGTGCATTTTGATGAATTTCAGATTCAAGAAAGTTTCTTAGTACGTAAATACGCATACATCGCTGTAAAAGTCGCAAGTAGCTTCAAGTATTCGTTTTAACTTATCGTCTAAGCATAAACTGAGTGCCAAAGATCGTACAACTGTGTGATATGTTAAAAATTACGTATGTGCACTTCATTTCTGTCCCATGACATAGCAAATTGTGCTCCCTTAGAAAAATCTAGACTCTAAGCTTTTAGAATATTACGAGCAGACCAAGAGGGTCACTCAGTACCTAATTGCTTACAAAGGTGGTTGTGTGGAAAAGAAACGCTTAGATGCATTGAATATTCCGAATATCAACTTAGAACAATATGGGTTTCCCAAATTCGATGCATTTTATGCTCTAAGTAGCAACAAAGATATCCAAAAACTATAATGTGGTCATCACAAAAATAATTTGCATTGCCCATAGCTGAGGTGATGGCATTGAATAATTGGCTTGTCGGAAATAAGTCTCTTAAAAAAATGTAAGTATGTAAAAATAAGTTCTTTTTTTACTACAATGTATTATTTTTGTAAAAATATTAATCATAATGTTTTTACTATTAAAAAGTGTTCTAATTTACTTTGTTTCCATGTGGTTTCCTTCAATCTGTTTAAGAATTGTCTGCTGGATTTGCAGAGATTGTTTTAAGAATACATAGAATTCAGATTTAATCCATTATTTCAATAATTTTTGTTCATTTTAAAATTCACATTAATACTTAAAATTTTCAGTTATTATTTAATTTTACTCATGGGTAAAACTATCAGCGGTGTGAGTAAATATTTAGATTATGCATTAAATATCAAGAAAAAGGCAAAAGTTAATTTGCTTTGCAGCACAGATGTGCACACATTATTTTCAAAAACAGAAAACCCACTAACTATCCATTTAATATAGCAATGTAGAACACTTAAAATTAAGAAAACAGTACCAAAGTATCTTGTAAAATACTTCATAGCTTCGTACAGTATTGGTATTTTGCTGTGCAATTTTAAATTGTACGATGTGCATAAGGTTTTCAAATAAATAAAAGGAAGTTCATATATAGTAAAATGTGTGGTTTTGCAAAAGCATTAAAGAAAAATAACTTTTAATTTAGAACTTCAGGGACAAATGGTTTTTAATTCTATATTTCACTACTTCAAATGTGCAAGGAAACATGGTATGGGTCTTGTAAAGTTTCAATGTATAAAATTCTTTTTACTCTTACAGGTTTTTTATAATATTTTTTTTTTACTATGCATAAAACGCACTTTAAGAATCAAACTTTTAAAAATGTCTCAATTGTAAAATTAAAAAATAAAAAGCAAATTGCATTTAAATGTTTGTAATAATATTTAAAGTATATATCTCTCTCAATTGTTAAACGCTTTCTAAAAATCTTCAATGTTATAATACGTGCAATAGTATTTGATATATAATTAATTTTTGTGTAAAAAACATCTAACTTTTAAAATATAAATCCTTATATCAAAGAAAATTTCGTTAAAAACAGTTTTATAAATCTTTATAATATAAATAAAATCACTAAAATGAATGAAAATGTATTTAAAGTAAACAATAATATGCAAGGAAAGATTAAATAAAAATAATATTTAATTTATATTTTACAGGATAAAGGGTTTTAATACTATTTTTCACTACTTCAAATGTGTAAGGAAACATGTTCATAATATGGGTCTTGTAAAGTTTCAAAAATTTTTACGCTCACTTATGTGTATAATATTAAAAAATTCTGCAATAAAATATGTGCTATATCATCTAATGTATAATTAATTTTTGAGTAAATCTCAAAATCAAGGAAAATTTCATTTCAGATCGTGCATTTTAAAAGAAAATTTATAAGACCATGGTAATAAAAAAAACCCCAAATAATCCAAAATACAGTGTATGTGGTAAGACAAGCAAAAGTTTATTTAAAATAGAAAGGTGTAAGCATTAAAAAGATTTCCAATATTCCCTTATGGATCTGCATTTAAGTGTTTGTCATAATATTTAATGTATATGTTTCAATTGTAAAATGTTTTCTAAAAATCTTCAACATTAAAAATACGTGTAATAGTATTTAATATATAATTAATTTTAAGTAAAAACATTAATTTTTAAAATATAAAATCCTTATATTTCATCCAAAAACAGGTTTGTAAATCTATATAATATAAATTAAATCACTAAAATTTATGAAGATTTATTCAAAGCAAAAAATAATATGCAAGGAAAGATTAATTAAAAAATAACATTTAAGTTAGATTTATAGAATAAATGGGTTTTATACTATTATAACTTCTTCAAATGTACAAGAAAAAATATTCATAGTATTTGTCTTGTAAAGTTTCAAAAATTTTTACTCTTACTTAAGTGTATATTATTATTTTAAAACAAAATTTCTGCTATAAAATAGGTGTTATAGCATCTAATGTATAATTAATTTTTGAGTAAAAACATCTAACTTAAAAAAAACCATAAATCTATATAGGAAAGAAAAATTTCATTTCAGATCTTGCATTTTAAAAGAAAATTTATAAAACCATGGTAATAAAAAAACCCAAATAATCCAAAATACAGTATATGTGGTAAGACACGCTAAAAATTTATTTAAAAACAACAAGATGTAAGCATTTATAAAAATACTATTCTGAAAGGCAAAGATCAATTGCAACGTTGTCCAAATATCGTCTAGTGTACGTCACTGAGTTCTAGTTCGGGGGCACATCAGTGGTTTATCGCTGCTTTATACAAGGATTTTACGAAACGTTAAGTTTATTCTAGGGCATAATGCATTCCCACGGGGCAAGCTGTGAAACCAAAATTGGTTTGTTGGATACTTCATCACAAGCAAGCTTCCATTTCCAGAACAATTTTTAAAGAATTGTAGTTCTTTCTAGAAAACACAAATTGCCTTTTCTGTCCAAATGAAACAGACGCTATGGGTGCATAAAGATCCAAATCGTTGTCATTATGGGCACCCATACAGTCCTTACCATCTTTATAACGGTTCACCAACACAAAATTAAATCTTGTAAGGAAATGTACTGTGAGTAGGCTTTTTCAAGTTCAGACTTGGCTTTTTTCAAGTTCAGACGTGCTCGATGGACATACTCGTGACGTCACATCGAAATCTCAGAAGGAAAAAAATCCAAGTCCCAAACGTAAACACACTGACGTCACTGGTCATGAATAAAGTAAAAACATTAAGAAATCAATTCGTTCCTTAGATTACTTACTTTTAAAATCACTAGATGGCGCCATAAGTCGTTTTGAAAAAGCATTTATTAAAACCCCTATGCAATTATTCAAACCATTTTCTAAAAATAACCCATTCCTAATACTAAGAAAAAATACAAGTCCAAAAGAGAGAAAAACACTACAATAATTCACCATCTTAAGTTAACTCTCTTACAGCCTAACGGATAGCGCGCTTGACTTCGGATCCTATGGTCCCGGGTTCGAATCCAAGAAATTCCTTTTTAATTAAAAATAATAGAGTTTCGAATTTCTCCACCAGATGACACTACGAGTGATTCGTCACCATGGTAACGAAACGACGCCATCTTGAAACGCCTGCACGAAGTCGATGACAAAAAAAATCCAAATGTAAACAAACAATACGTCACTTCCGCTTTTGGATGACGTCACACTGTGACGTCACGTGGCCCCGCCCACTTCTGGTCACGTGGTATGACGTCACTTCCGCCGCATATACGGGCCGGTATACTACTTATCTTCCAAGTCACATCTTAAAGCCTGTATTGAGCGCGTATCCTATCTGCAATCTTAGTTGAGATTTTAATCATTTGAATTTGCATGATAAACTACCCGGCTATCAAATTTTCGGAAAATCCAAAAACATTTTCTGAGTGTTTCATTTTTAATGAACAGCAGTGTATAAATTGATGCACTTTAGGTTGATTTGGCGCTTTATCATGGCATAAGGGCTAAATTTGGCCAAGCTGCGCCAAACACAAGATAGGCAACGTCAAGTAAATGGACATACACACATAATAAAATATTGACTGACATAGAAGAAAGAAATACACGTAGAGAGGAATGCGTCACCTACAGCTCGCAAGTTTCTGGCACAGTTGACTAACCCAGTGGACCATGGCGATCACTATGCACCAAAGGCAATGCACCGGATAAAAGAAATATGAAATTGAAATGGAGGAATAAAAAGGATTAATCTTATCTTTGATAAGTTTTGAGTCTATATGATCTTATGATAATAAAACAAGGTGTACACATATTTAGTAGGTATCTGAATTAACGTCGCATTAGAGCAACACAACGGGCTATTGGTGATGGTCCATCAATCCGAGATCAATCCCGAAGAGAAAGATCCGACACACATATTTAGAAAAGCTTCATCTCTATTTCTAAGTTCCGCTTCTATGTAAGATTTACCGCGCATAATAGATTTTAGAGATCTGACGCAAGTTTAAAGTTAAACATTGTCTGGATAAAGTCAAACAAACTTTTATTTTTTGGTTTCTTCATGTCTTCCTTAAAATATAATTGTGGCAGGCGTGTGGCAGGCGTGTGGCAGGTTCATCCCAGCAACCCCAATATTTAATCCCAGCCTTCAGCAACCCCAATATTTTAATAATTAAGTATCCAACCCAAAACGCAATTATATATTTCAATATGGTATTAAAAGGTCACCAATTCCGCGCATATTATTTACAATTAGTATTTTTAATTTTCGAGATCAGTTTCTCAAACATTAAAAACGAATCGACCAATGTGATTTAAATATTTTCATGTGAAAAAATAAATTAATTAAGAGATTCGCTCTCTTAATTCTGAAAGGAATGTGTTACAAATTTAAAGCTCCACTGTCCTTAAAAGTCTTTTTCATACTTTCGTAAGACGAATTGTAGAGTATGGCTGCGTAGTACCCATCATACAAATATTTCTGTTATAAAATTGAAAAAATTCAAAATATTACTTCTAAGGCACATTTCTTTTAAAAATCTGGTTTTTTGCGAAAATCAACTGTCTTATCTTTTGCTATCCACATTCAATGTCTTCTCTAGAATGCAGAGCTCTCTTAGTGTTTAAATTTTTTTATAATTTGTTACATGATAAAATGAATTGCACCGACTTTTCAGAATTTAATAATTGTATAACTAACAGGTGAAAATTGAGGTTTTGATTCTTTCTCTGTGGTTGTGTTTTGATAATGATTTTTTTCTTTTTTTATTTGTTAGCATTGTTCGATGTAATTTTTGCTTTGTGCTTTTATGGTGTACTTTTTGTTGCATAATTGTACTGTTTTTAGCTCTGTCGTATAACTGGAGGGATCTGTTTTACAGTACGAATAAATAAATAAATTCTACTTGAAGTTCGTAAGTTATTTCGAAGCAATTCTAATATATTGGTTTGAACTTGGTAATGATTCGTTACATAAAGAAATTGAAAGTTATAAAAATATGATGCATACCAAAAGCATTTATACCACATATTCTTGTACATAAACAGCCGGTTCGATAAGAAGAAAATCATATTTGAAAGACTTCCTGAAATAAAAAGCTTGGGTATTTGACTCGGGAAACTGCGCTAAACTGCCGATGCAAACTTATATTAAGCTGTATACAAGTTGGTTACAAGTTTCAAACTCTCAGAAATAAGCACTAGACATGTTAAAGGTACCCTGTCACAATACAAAAAGAATATATTTGATAAATATAAATTTTATACTTAATTATAATGTCAAATTAATAGGTATCAGTGCCCTAGCGTCCATCGAAAAGTCCAGAAGCCCGGTATCCCCTGTTAAAAAAATTTTTACGTCATCGATTGAATTTAAAAAATCTAATGTTAAAAACAGTTTATTTTTTACCCAAATCTTAGCGGTTGTCAATTTTGATTTAAAATGTGCCCTTTCTCCTGCACTCTATCGCCGCGACTTACGTGGTCTTGTCACCGAACCAAACTTTAAGATCTATGATCATGACCTATGAGACGATTCTATGAGGTATCCTTGTCACCGAACCAAAATCTATGCTCCCATGACCCATGCGCCAATTCTGAGGTATCCTTGTCACCAAACCACACTTCAAAATCTATGATCATGACCTATGCGACGATTCTATGAGGTATCTTTGTCACTGAATCTCATTTCAAGATTTATGATCATGACCTATGCTACAATCTATGCGGACTCCTTGTTACCGAATCAAGCTCCAAGACAGAGCACTGTTTACTGTTTGCTACACTTGGAAAGATCAAATTCATGCATGTTGACGTGTAGTTCGTTGTCGAGTTGCAGACAATATTCTTTTATTCCTTGTATCCAATATATTGGATGTTTTGTTAGTGCTGCAATTCTATAAAAAGTGATTTTTTTATACCGGAAAAAATTATTAGATTTTTAAGACGACTTTGGTACGCCACTTATCTTACGAACAATTATGTTTGTTTATACCTAAGATTCACTTCACAATCCCTCATAGTTGCAAGCAACGAACAGACATTTCCATCTTAATAGTACGAGAGATTTCCTAGGTTGGCTAGATGTACAGCTAAGAGGGGAAATCGAATTCCTCTTTTAGTTACGCATCGTTCATTGTAGAGCAAATTCAATCTGAGCATCACCAGTTGTAAATGTTACGTTACTCCACTAAATGGTATCATTCCTTTATTTGACTGAAACAAATCATTACTGCAATAAACAAAGAAGAACGCAAGAATTTTGAAGTCTGTAGATTCTACAAAGCGTAAAGTTATAAAACAAAAATTCTTTTCTACATAAATTACAAAATTTTTCATCGTTCTCTCTAGATAGAAGTTTTCCAAGATTTCTTCATGAAGTATCACTCCCTGTGTTGTCATTCTCTTAAGCCGACATCTAAAACTATTAAGGCTATCAGGAAATGTTTATCAGTTTAACAGATATGAAAAATACTTTGAATCACAATTAATCCTAGGTTGTCAAATATTTA
Organism: Meta bourneti; assembly: GCA_933210815.1. Taxonomy (NCBI): domain Eukaryota; kingdom Metazoa; phylum Arthropoda; class Arachnida; order Araneae; family Tetragnathidae; genus Meta; species Meta bourneti. The sequence goes on along the minus strand of OW119922.1, from coordinate 39,252,915 downwards.
TATTTTATAACGATAGTACAATAACGAGAAAAAGTGTTTATAGACATGTTTAGACTCGGAAATTAAAGAGAAATGCATAAAAAGATTTGTCGAGTGCTATACAAAATTAAGCAGACAAGTTAAGCTATGCAATAAAACTCATTGTAATTTGTTTTTCTCAATCCAAATTCCGTTGCTAACTAGCTTTTTTTACGTTACTGGCATCACTAGTGATACGAGAATCATCATTGAAAACATCTGCTCTAGGTTAAGCTACCAATTTGTTCCAATTAAGCTCTGCTTTTGTTTTTGTTGCGCGTCATACCGAATCCCTCTGCAAATTGAAATGTAATCTTTATAAGAAAATATATCGATATCTCCGAATGAAGTCAAGAACCATCGATATCTGTAAAATATAATTTATAAAACTGAAAAACACTGTGAACAATGATATTTATGGTTAAGTATTTTTTTGCCAAATAGTTATATTTACATAGCAATAATAAAATAACGTAAAATATGTTTGTTACATGATTAGATTTTTGAGTCTTAGAAATTAAAATGAATGGGAATATAGAATAGTAAGGTTTATCTGACGTTTTACAAAAAATATACAAATTATGGTAAGCAATCAATTGAAAAAAGTGGCAACAAATTAATTGAAGTTTCATCGGCTACTAATAGAATACCTCATATATCACTGAGCTAGACAATTCGACCCTTTTTTCCAAATATGCACTACTTTTGCTTTTGCTTCAGTTTTTCAGAGTCCCTCAACAAATTGAAGGGAGATCCATTATGAAAACATACCCCAACCCATATCTCCCAATGTAGTACCTTCAATATCTAAAACTTTTATAGCTGTCGGGAGAAATACACTTTTATAGAACTGAAAAATACTGTGAACAATAACTTAATCAGTGATTAATCAAGTACTATTTTGAACCAAATATTTATATCATTATAAGCGATAGTAAAAATGTAGAAAAATGTGATTTGTAGACATGACTGGATTTTTAAGTGCCAAAAATTATTAACTGAATGAGAATATGTATGTACTACAAATTGAAATGTGATCCTATACAAATTGAAACGTGTACTACTAGAATATTCCTTATGTCCCACAATTTGAAAACTACTGCGATCGATTAAACGACCACTTTTTACAATTATGCTTTGCTTTTATTTTAGCGGGCGTTTTTCAGTCCTTCAACAAATTGAAATGTGATCCTCATAAGAAAACACATCCCGCCTCAACCTTGGAACTAAATATAAAAAAAGTTCCGAGGGAGCAAGGAGAGAGAAATTCCAGTCCTGGGTGTTCAAAGCAACCAATCAGCTCCTGTGTTTGTTCATCGAGTCGATGTGTGGGCAGGTAAACCGGTCCGGGGTCAGGTGCGGCGCGTGGTGGGGGCAGGTCTTCGTGTGTGGGCCCCACCGACATGTCAGGGCCCTCCGCTTGCTGCCTGACCCCCGGGTGACCCACCTCCATTTATAGCCCGGCACCTCTGTGGGAATGAGCAGAGGCCGACGTGTAAACTGTTTGTTCTGACTTTCAGGCTTTTTGACTTTTGATAGAGTGACGATGCCTGATTAACTGGAATAAATACGCCTGCGCAGTGTCCCGGGGTGGTCCTTTGTGCACTAATCTGGTGGTGGATTCAGTCTCCCATGATGCCCCCCGCGTGCGCTGTAATCTGCGCGAGGTGTGAAGGATTATGAAGTTGTGCAAGGTTGGAAGGGAGGTTGTGCCTCGAGGCGAGTGAACGAAGATTACGCAATGGGATTAAATAAAAAGTCTTTTCTGTCGTGGGGTTCGTACTGACTGGTAGTTCGGTGAGGACGGTGGATTAGTGTAGTAACCTCATGGTGTCAATCCTCACGCGTCTTCTCCAGTAGATCCCTTATTCGGAGGCCTACAAGGGCGCACCCAAGATATCAGTCTGGATGGGGCTACCTTCGTTTAAGAATTTCTCTTATTTAGAATGGCGGATACTTCCTTGGGATGATTACAAATAAAACCAAGCGAACCATAAGTAGGGAGGTCGTGCTTTTAAAAAGTTTATTTCCATGAACTATAGAGCAGTTTTAGAGTATGTTACTGGGTGCTAAGTGTAAAGTGATAAATCCAAGATGAAAAGATGTTGTATTGAATGGAGACTGCGCCCCAACTTCTTATCAGCACAGAATATAAAATATGTTCAAGGAATTTTATATAATTAAATTATTCTGTTATATTATCCTTGAAATTAATGGTGGGACATAGGATAAAAAATCACAGTGAAAAATTTGTTGATCTAAGCAAAGAGAAAATATCTAAAACGAGTTCAACTCCGGCTCCCCAACCCTGGTCTAAAACATCTAAACAATACATAAATACCATCATAACATATGTAACGGCATAACATTTCATTCAAAAGACAACAACCAAATTCATACAAGGAACAGCAGCAGTGAAACTATCAATATTAACTACTCTACATATATTTCGAATTCATCATTAAATTTATGCAGAAAATGCATTAAAGACTGATAAGCGAAGTGGAAGCTAGTCTGAGTAACCTTCGCTATGTCACAAGATTCGTAAGAAACCAGGAATGTTAGAATTTTCTCATTGTTAATTTCTTAAATTCCTCGTATTGAAGAGAGAAATCTGATTTACTACAGATGCTTCTTTATGATTTCTGCAGTTTCCAAAAACCTAAACATTCTTTATGGCGTCATGTCAATTAAAATTCCTTTAGAAGGGGAAAATGTAAAATTAAATCTAAACTTTGGAAACAATAAAACAATAAAAATTAAATTAAAAAGAAATTGTACAATTGAACCTAATAACTTTAAAATCAAACACCTTGGAGAATATATTGCGATTACTTAACATGCATATTCAAATGATAAAGACATTAAAATTTTACATTTACTTTTAAAATAACCATAAGATGAAAAATATTGAAATCTGAGGATCTACGCGTTGCGAATGAACAGTTTACATCGAAAGATTCAGATCATTCATCTTTCAGTTATATGTGTAGTTTAGTTCTCCAGTTATCTAAACAGAACTAAGTAGCAGTGTAGATTGTAGAAACTAAGCGAAACAAACTCAAACACTGCAGATTCCATACCTAATTTCAAGTAAATACAATAATTTTAAATAAACTAATGACCGAGATGAAAGAATCATAAATTTAATATATGTAAGGAACTTCAACAAGGAAAAATATGGGTATAAAACGTCATATCGATACAACAGCAAATGTAAATGATGACACCTAAAAAGAAAAGTCATCGCTATAGCTACAAAAGTAAAGCACTGTTCAATTTAAAAATATCATTTGAATAAACGCTGGTGAACATAAATTATTTATACAAAAATACTGATTCTGTTTTCATTCAACCAATAAGGATACATTCAAACTGCACCAAGAAAGATTCCACTGTCAACATTCAGAGTAGTTTTCCGACAGGAACGAGGTTGACTATCCCCCTATTGCAGGTTATACTTTAAGATACCCACTGAAAGGAATGATCCAAGTAATTATAAGAATTTTAACCTTAAATAACTGTTTTAAACATCAATGTAGCAAATATTTATAATACTCCAAAAATTATTAGAAAGGTAACTGGATGTGACTAAACCCAACTCTAAAAATTAGGAAGGAAACTGGAAACAAATTACACGAAAACTCATTTGATACAAATATACACATGAAAATGACAAATTCAAAGCAAAGTATTAAATAAATAAGCATTTCAAGAATTAATACACTATCATAACTACTTAGATAGGTTCAGTATTACTGACATCACTGGTGACAGCTATGCAAGGATTAGCGGAAACTGTTTTTTCTGTCTCAAAAATCGAAAAATTGATATAAGGATATATCCTCAGAGCAAAATAGGGTTTTCTACAAGTTTAAAAACTCAAAATATGAAATAAAAATCAAACAAATCAGGCGATTTAAAGTTTCATTAAATTCCATTCCATTATGCATCAGAAATTCATTTCATAATATTTCATTAAGCATCAGAATTCTGAAGACTTTTTAGATGTTACTATATAGGATAGTTAGTCCAAAAGGAGAATTAAAATTGCCATTAAATCAATCAATCAACCAAATGCAAATGTATTCATCTTCTATAGTTCTGTTAATGAAAATTGTTTTAAGAATGCTTCTCAAATATCCAAATAATGCACGAAATGTTTTAAGAAATACATAAAATTACTAACCTCATAAACAACATCTCAACAAAATTTAATTGGGATCTTTATTGACGCATCACAATAACAACAATAACAGAATTCAGTAACCACTTATCTCATCAAATGATCAAAAGAAGACATGAAGAACCCATATCAAATCCCTCAACCAATCAAGTTAATTATCCGAACATGAAGTGGGCACTGATAAAGTGTCAAATACTCAAAAGAATGCCATTCAAATTTCCAACCACTCTTAGAAATCCTATGCCCTTCCCTTCCAGAAAGGGTACCTTAATCCAAGCACTTACTAAAACTAAAATTGAATATAATCGCCCCAAACTTCTAATTAATTGCCGCGAAGTCAACTGTGCTGAAACTTACACAACGGGACCGAACAACAAAGATCGAGTTCTTCCCGGCAGATGAGGGACTGTGTAATCTCCCCCATTCCACCAAGGAGGCGTTCCACTGTTGACATTACTTGAACAAGGGGAGCTGTCGAGCTTTCATTCATCCCCATAGCCGCCGGTTTTATTGCCAAGAATCTTCCCAATATCCTTTCGAAAACAATGACCAATGTCCTCCCCTTCAGTTTGTTCTGTTAAGCACTCCTTGATGATTGGCAAACCTGGACTCCCTCTTGAAGGGCAAATACGGACCTCACAGACCCATTGTTCACCGAACCCCGTCAGCTGTGAAAGACGAAAGCCCTGGACTGAATGCCGGGGCTATTTAGTATTGGATTGTTGTAAGATTCCGAAGACCAAATAGGTTGTTGAGGACATTGTATTTTTCATGTCCACTTACCTATATTTTCACTTTTTGATCGTAGTTAAGCTTTCGATCGCAGCATGTTCCCCAAAAATATGCTCAGAAATCAAATTTCCAGATTTATTGTTAACTGAGAAAAGTTATTAACCTACAATAGAATGAGCAATCAAAGTTAACTAATGTAAATGGAAACTATAATGTTTCATGAAACTTGTACTTTAAAATAGAGGCATTTCTGGCAAGCTAAATGTATGTGGTAAATGTTTCTGCTGTAGAACGTGTTTCTTGTACGTATTCCAAACGTGAAGTTATTGTTTTGTCACTTGGCTTGTTTCTGAACGTAACATCTGCATTGTGTTTCGAATACGATTTCAATACGTCGTTAATAGAAATTCCAAAATATAATTCCGAATTTATATATAATAGTTGATTGGTCAACTCCAATTAGATTAAACTTCAGACTTTGCAGAAACGGTGATAAATTACATTTTAAGGTAACACCGATTTGTATCATGCTAGAGCATTTGGGTAGCGAAAATACAATTTTCGCATTCGGTCTCGTTTGTTTACATTAAAAATCCCTCTTATAAAGGAAATATTTGTGTTCCATATGGAAGTATTGTCGGCATCAAACCCAAGGCAAAAATATACAAAATCTTTCGTTGGATTGGGTCTTATGGTGAAAAGGCCACATTCTACCAAGCTGCGCCAAACACAAGACAGACAACGTCAAGTAATGAACATATAAACACATGGAAAGTTATACTGACACAGAAGAGAGAAATATTTACAGGGTGAATAACACAAATCGAACCTGCGCCACCTATAACTTGCAGGTTACCAGAGCAGTGGATAGACCCATTGAGCCACGGAGACCCCTATTGATTTAAGAAAACGCGTTTATGTTATTGAAGCCTAGAGAAAATTGTTATATGTAGTGTTTGAAAGTTCAGGTATCACATTTTAGATTATTTTGGGTTACGAATCAGAATTCGTACCTTTAGCATAACATGAATCATCGAATAACAGTTTGAAAAAGCATTTGGATGAAAACAACCGCAAGAACAGATTCGGTTGTTTTATCTTTATCAAATATGTGACACTGACAACATATTTGACAAAAATATTATCGCTGCAAGTACAGCAGCTAAAGAGGGAAGGATACTACAATAAAAGAAAAAGTGTTCAAATATTTATTTTGTCGTAAAGGTTGAAAACTTCAAGTGACTAGAAAATTATAAAAAATACTCATGTTAGGAAAAAAGTAAAAAAGGATTGAATCTCAATTTACAGTGATTTTCGCTCTGAGTAACACACTTCCTGGAACTTGAAAATAAAACAAAAAGTTTCGAAAAGTGCTTCAAGATTCATTATTGACCACTTAAAGAACCAACTAAAAATACAATTGACGTAAAATTTTAATGAAAAAAACGATAAGCATTTCTAAACTCAATCTCAAAAATTCTTTTCATCAATTGCTTTGTGATGTTTTTTCAATGAAAAACCAACTTGTTAAAATATTTTTTGTAGTAGAAATACATTCATTTTCATAGATTTCCATTATAATGATGCAAAACTTTATTGCATCATTATAATCGAAACTACTTTTTTAGAGCAATATACGAATACATTTTTAAATAATCTTTCTATTTGCCCATTGTACAAGAAACATTTCGCACAGATGAGCTATGTTTTTACTTTGTATTACATGAACCTTCAAACAAAATTAATCTGATATTCTACTTATTCGTTACATACAATATTATTTATTTCCTAACAAGCTATTGTAATATTCTGTTCTTGAAACACTATCGAAAGTGCATTGTGTGTGCTGCATTCTGTCGATTTAATATTTGTAGGATAGGTAACTTACTAATAGGGTCATAATAATTTTATAGGATAGATTCATACTTATTTTATGTAGTACCCTTTGCTATACGCATGAAAGTATTGCCCAATTAAAAATGTTCTGACTTATACCAGCTTACATAATTACAATGATACAGCTAACTTATTCGGCTTAAAAATAAATAAATATGTTTATTCACTCAGGATGAAAAATCCTATGAAGTGTTTCACTATCCAAACTATTAAAAACCGCCCAAGGGAGCCACGAGAAATAATTAACTTTAAAAAAGCATACCAGAGTTAGCTAATTTTTTTATTTTAAAATCAATTATTCTAATTATTTTTGGAAAAGGAAGAGTCGGGGTTTTCAATTGGTTCATTATTCCTGATATTAACTTCCATGTTAAGCATTAAAGATTCATGGATCACCTGATAGAATCGCTTTGAGAGGGATTTTAAGTGCAAATAAATATACCAAACGTAAAATGGAGATTTTATTTCTTGTTACCCAAATGTTCTCTCTCACATGATTCACATCGGGTTACCTTAAAATATAGTTTATCGCCGCTTTCGAGATGTTTGGCGTTTAATCTAAGTGGCGTTCACCAATTAGCTATCATATCGTCGGCTTACAAGTGAAACACCAAGTCAAAATTTTCAAGCTGTGAGTTTCTTAGCTTTAATAGGCCAAAATGTGGTGATCTTTAGACTGGTGAACTATGTATGTCATAAAGTTATTTTTCTTTGCATGGATTTTGTCTTGGGAAACACATTTAGTGGGTAAAGCATAGGAAGTAAAATGTCCCCCTTCGTTTTATCAGAACTATGTTTTTTGACTTAGTATATTTCACTTGTAAGCCGACAATAGAACAATTCAGAATTCATTCCTTGCAATTTTTATTGTTGACGCGCCGAAATCGTATTCGAAAAACAAGCCAAGTGACGTCAGAAATCCGTTCAGGAAGCATATTCCACTGCAAAAACTCTACAACTACCTACACATAGTTTGACAGAAAAAGCTTCTCATAGTGAATGGCAAAAAGTACTCAATTTGTCAGAAGTGGCCTTGGAAGTAAAATCTTTTCCAATGAACCCAAATCAAACCGGAAGAGGAAAATGCCATTTTATTAAAATACATCGCCAGGTACAAACGAACACACGCATCTGTTCTTTTTTTTATATCGTCAAAAATTACCCCAGTCGCACAGTTTCCGCAGCTATTACGAATTCATTCCGCGTAACACTAGAAGGAAGAGGAATAAGAAACATCTCAGTCACTGGTACATCCACTGTGAAAGTCCACCCGGTGGAAATGTTGCACAATGCGGGCGCGACGACCGAAAATTTACTCCTAACCTAATGAACCAACAAACCGAAGGTCATATCCATATCCTGACCAATGTCATAACGCAGGAATCCGAGGATATAAGGTCCCACTTCATTCCAACGCCCATTATCGCCGCGGATTGTTCACAGCATGGGGGAGGTGTGGGAAATGGCCAAATTTTCTTACACGCATTGTTATTGTTATCAGCGCAAAGGGAATAGACAGAAATACATAAGTTCGATCTCCCCCTCCGAGGGAATTCCCTTTTTCTTGTCCGATTTGAGCAGAGTTGAACTGTTACGATTTTACACTCGCGAGCACTGACTACAAGGACGGTGCGAGGGACAGGGATGAATGGGGGTCTCTCCATTCTTGTTGACGACGAATTTGGTGAGGGGGGATATGCACAGCACCTTCAGTCAGATTGGGTTGTATGGCTCAAGTGCCATATTTGGCCAAGCTGCGTCAAACACAAGACATACGTCAAGCAATACACATATACGGACAAAGAAAGTTTTACTGTCATCGAAGAGATAAATTGTCTAGTCAAAGTCTAGCCTTTCCGTCAAAAGAGAGGCTAGACTTCAAAACCTGGGGCAAAGGAGGCTGTATGATGCCGCTCTCTGCCCAAACCAAAATTTATGCATTTAAAATAAATAAATGTTAGTATTTATATAATTAGGATAAAATATGCTTTAATTAGTACCACATTAAGTTTGTAATAAACTATTCTACACAATACTAATTTTGATTGCAATTATTCTATTTCAATGGATCTCTAGGGCCGGAAGTAAGAAAAGTCACTATTTGTCTTGTTTTGTGGTCTATAGACATTTGTAGGAACATAATTTCTTTACTTTGTTTCTCCTCTGAATAGTTATACGATTGCAGGTGCTACATAAAAGGAAAAATGGACTTTTAAAAGCGTTTCATTCCAAAGAAGGAGGTCATGTAAGCATTCCCTTCAAACGCAGAGAACTAGAAAATACTTCTATAGCAAGAAAAAATCGTGTTTAAAATTAAAGGACATTTTCTTCGTGAAAATCGCAAAACTTTTTTATAAATTTTTCTGAAATGCCATCCATTAAGACATTGGCGCTTGGGGCCATCATCCTGTAGTCCACCTTGGCTAAGCCTCTGCCTTTCGTTTCAGTTTATGTATGCTTTTGTCTCGTCTACATATATAACCACTTGCTTTCGTAGCATCATGTATTTATCCAACATTACCTACAAAATAAGAATCAAGGATCTTTTCTGATTAGATAATATGAAGTATTTTTTATTTTAGTACCAGTTTCTATAAAAAAAGAAAAATTGAATTTTTCTTCAGATGATAAATTAAAACAGGTGGGTTAAACAGGTAAAAAAGCAGGAAAATTAAAACAGGATTTCATTGGAAGGTGGAACCGACTTGGTCTATAGAAGCGCAAACTAATGTTTTCCATTATTCTCATCAATTAGTTGTTTTGGGGATTTATGGCGTAAGGGCCATATTTGGTCATGCTGTGCCAGACACAAGACTAACAATATCAAGTAATAGACATACACACACAATGAAAGTTTTAATGACACGGAATAGAGAAATATGACAAGGGAGGAATGTAACTCACAGGAATCGAGCCTGCGCCGCCTACAACTCGCAGGTTGTAGCACAGTGGACAGATCCTCGCTCATCAATTAGACCTGCATTAGGATTCGTGCTTTCTTCAATACCATGTAACATTCACCCGGAGATCTTCAAATCGAGAGATCAGAAGTAACAAAACCTTTGCTCCATCTATTTCATTGAAAACTGACAATTAAAGCTAAAACTGCGGAAAGCAAAATCGGTTTGAAACTACAATGGCATGCTGCATCGTAAACTCAGATACAGACCCTTCAAAATACTTTTATCAACAAGTGGTCGACCCCTCCCCAATAGAGATATTCCGCATTTACCAGCCCGCTGAACCCATGCATTGATATGGCCGTTCACCACAAAGACCCCCTTCCATTTCTTTCAATGTGATTACCTCTCGGGATAATACAGACGTCATATTATTATTCCGCAGCATCGTAATTTTATTATTACGCTACGAGAGAGCGGGCAATAAATACAGATATCTTTAAGAGTGCCGCTCGCTCCAGTAGGTTGTGTTTTCTCATAGGACGCACTTCCTCCGGTTATCTTCCGGAATCAGTTTGTTTTCGGAATTAGTTCACCGGATCGATTTTGTCAGTGGTCCGGGCGAAGAAAAGTCGAGGAGCCGTGGGAAAAAAGATTGAAGCCCCTCCCGAGGAACGGTTTCCAATACTCGTCTCCAAAGGCACTTCTTTTCTTTCAATTGTCTTTCACCGTTTCATTCCGTCTGTTAAAACTTTTCCGGAATGATCGGATTAACTAACACACGCTGTAATCTACTTGTTATGATGAATAAAAAGACCTGTGGAGAAAAAAGGAGTTTAAAAACGCGTAATTGCTCCTAATCTTGGCAACTGTATGGACGATCCAAACATTGTCTTACATCTTGAGGCAGTCCTTTACAAAGAGAGAAAATGGGAGAATTGTAGACCATGTGTAAGGACCAACTACGTACATTATCTCTACTTGATGCTAACAACAATCAGAAGCATGAGGAAGGAAGAGTGCGCTGAAGGTATCCATTGCGCATGACAAACACCATTAACCAATCATCATGAGAAACTAGGAAACTGTAATCTACTTGTTATGGTGAATAAAAAGACCTGTGGAGAAAAAAGGAGTTTAAAACGCGTAATTGCTCCTAATCTTGGCAACTGTATGGACGATCCAAACATTGTCTTACATCTTGAGGCAGTCCTTTACAAAGAGAGAAAATGAGAGAATTGTAGACCATGTGCAAGGACCAACTACGTACATTATCTCTACTTGATGCTAACAACAATCAGAAGCATGAGGAAGGAAGAGTGCGCTGAAGGTATCCATTGCGCATGACAAACACCATTAACCAATCATCATGAGAAACTAGGAAACTGTAATCTACTTGTTATGGTGAATAAAAAGACCTGTGGAGAAAAAAGGAGTTTAAAACGCGTAATTGCTCCTAATCTTGGCAACTGTATGGACGATCCAAACATTGTCTTACATCTTGAGGCAGTCCTTTACAAAGAGAGAAAATGAGAGAATTGTAGACCATGTGCAAGGACTAACTACGTACATTATCTCTACTTGATGCTAACAACAATCACAAGCATGAGGAAGGAAGACTGCGCTGAAGGTATCCATTGCGCATGACAAACACCATTAGCCAATCATCATGAGAAACTAGGAAACTGAAATGATCGGACATCTGCATTTCTTGGTTGGATTTTGCGGTGAAAATCAGGACGTTAAAATAGAAACTGACATCTCATTCAGATTTACGTCAAAATTCGTCGGCTTTGGTTCAGGCTTTATCAATTTTTTTTGCAACCGAATTTTAATTTCTTTTATCAAGGGATGCCGGACCTCTGAGCCTATACCAAATCTAATGGCCCGTGAGACTTGAGACTCTCAAGAACTAGTTCAGGATAGTGAATAAGCCGGCCTGAGTGGCAGCCAAGGTAGATCATGTGCTCGGGCGAGACCTGAAGTAAATCGCATTTAGAGGAAAGTGCTTGCGACCCAATTCGATCATCATTGACTTCAAGTGTCCAGAGAGAAGCCTGGAGAGATCAATTCTTCCTTTCGATGCCTCACGTCTCTGAACTAGCAGGAGCTGCATCCCCTTTTCTTGTGTGTTGTGTCTAGTTCAAGTAGTGGAAAGGTTTTTTAACCCCTTTGATGGGGGGTTGCCTCGACAAAGTATCTTGTCATGAGAAGAAAACTGACCAGATCTTGATCTTCATCAAACAATCAGCAACATATTCATGACGAGATATCTCGTCATTAGCAAAATTGATCAGATCGTGATGAACGAGATATCTCGTCGAAACCATTTGGAGGGTTAACTTCAATCTTCAGACACTAAAATCTTTTTCACTTATTTGTAATGGTTTTTTTTAACCAAATGGCTTACCAACTGCTTATATTTATTTATTTATCAAAATAATGGCTTTAATTCAGGGGACTAGGCAGATTATTGTACTTCGTTCAAGTGATCATACTATTTAAGTTCTTTCTTTAAACACTCATCGACTTTTACTTTAGTTTCTAATCTTTTTCAGATCTTACAGATACCTCAATAATCATCTAATTGAGTCAAAAATTATTTAACTTATGAATGAATATCCTTACTTTACTTCCCTGATTCCCCCGAGCTTTTATTGCTTCCAGTGGCGGATCATGTTATTTTTAGGCCCTAAGAGCAAGTAATTTTGAGGCGGATTATCCTGATTATTCCCAGATTTATGACCAAAATATATTCATAGGTGTAGCTAGGAGGGTAAGCGGCCCCAGGCGCCAATGTCTAGACGTGAGGTACTTCAAAAATATAAAAATCCTAGTAGTTTCTCTTGAAAAAAATATTTTCTAAAAATTATATAGGTACATTATCTCTCTCCGGAGATCAAAGAATGGTTAAATTAGTGATAGCTTACGGTTTTTTTTTCATTATAGCTGTAAGTTAATGTAGGAGGATAGTCACGATAGATAAAGCATCTGGTGAGGACTATGGCTATCTAAAGAAGATACATGTTCTAGAGCATCTGGATTTTCTTTTAAAAATAGAACAAACATTCAAGGTTCTCGGAAATACTCAAAAACTGGGGAGCTGATGTAACAGATCTGACAGAGCTGAGATTAGATGTTACCGTTGTGAACATAGAGAGGAACGCAATCCTGCCATAAATGATTTATTCTATACGTATGGTACAGAGTATCTACAGACTAAAAACATCGCACCGTCCACTCCGAATATCTGTTCTACACTCAGAATTGTAGATAAAGGTATCGGTTTTCTCCAATAGCTCGAAACGTGTTCTGCGAGGAAAAGTGATAGTGACGTATCGTCTGGGAGGTCAACCACTGGCGCCAAGACGTTTCCTATACAACTGAATCTCACAGAATTATTAACAACACGATTCAAACGGACATGGATAGCATTTTTCAACTCCCTGGAAGTTTCGTTAAAACTCTCACAGCTGGTCAAACCAATTCTCCAAAAATAATTTTGCATTATACCTAAGTAATGCATGTAAATCCAGTAACAGAAATAAAATTTAAATATACGTAGCCCTCAGAATATACTAAAATTGTGAGGGGAGAGTGGAAGTGAATTCTTAAAAACAATTTTGTTGTGCGTGGAATGTTGCATATAATAAATAAAATGTAATTAATTTGATTGAAATAAAAAATATATTTTTGAACTTTTCCGCTCAGGGCCTTAGAATTAAAATAAAGTGCTTATATGATAAAGAGAAGAATAATAACTCAGTTTCACAAATGAAAAACAATAATATGAATTTAATCCTACTTCAAGATTCTCGCTTCGACGGTTTTCAATTCATTGAATAAGGAAATTTTATCATTGAATTCGTCGATTGGTAATCACCAAAGTTCGGATGTTCTGGTTCAGGAAAAACATACTTGCTTTATTTTACCTACCTTGTACCTTAATCGTCGAATTCCATCATTTAGGATTTTTTGATATATCTGCCTCATTTTATATCGTTTTTATTTCAACTATAAATTTTGAAAAGTTTACTTACAAGAAAATCTAATTTTTAGCACCATTAGATCATTAGACCTCAAAATTTTCGATTTGTAAATTTGAAGAAACATGTGACCATTCTGTTCTCTAAACCACTCATTGTTAGTATAATTTCAAACCCAACTATACTATTAGCATTTTTTAGTATTTTCAATAATTTTCTTGGGTATATTGCAAAGTCGCTTGTTTGCTTTGTTTTCCCATTCATGAGTATGATTTTACTTTAGACTTTACATGGTCAAGATTATTTTTCAGAATTTTATTTTACGATAATTTTTGAAAATCTCAGTATTTCCTCAAATTTTATAAAAAATACCCATTTACTAGAAATTTCCATAAAAACATGCTAAACGCAAACCAGTTCATTAACTTCCCATAACATGCGAGACGTAAATGTTTTTTTTAAATAAGTAGGTGGAAGTTCACTAGGATTTCAGAAAACATAACTCATTTTAAAATTTTACATTTTAGAAATCCAAGGTTACTTCGGTAATGCGTTGTAAAGAAAAAGTTAATTAAAAGTGTCCGAAAATAAACGGTGAAGAAATTTGAAAAAATGACGTGTAGGAAGATTCAAGGAATTGGATTTCCACCCTTTGATCGATCGTCATAGCATTGTATCATTTGGAAACAAAATGCAGTCCAGTATAGTTCCCATGGGGAAATAGGGTATAAACTGAAGTTCCAAGAAACAGCTTTACAGACGCCCTTCCCCTCAAAAGCATTCATTTCTTGACAAAGTGTTAATAAGTTTCCCGTTGGACAACATAGATGATAGCCGGGAAAACCCAAATGACTTTATGAGTTTTCCAAACTCAATTAAGATAAGGATGAAATGGATTGGATATATTGATCGAAAGGTTTGGCTGCCCATGCATTCTAAAGTTGATAGTTGAAATGGGAAACAGATTCGGCCAGGGGAAATGTCCGTCTGGAGAATACCACAGCTGGCTCTTATCGATATAGCCGTCGACAACCCATTTGGGATGTTTGGTTTATCTCTTCAGATTAATTAGTTTTTATCAGTGTAAGGTCAGTGGAAAACACCTTTTTCACGCGCCGATGGGCTCCAATCGTTAGGTAGGGGGGTGCAAAAATGGCTCAACGAAGCTACTGCTATATTCAAGAGAAAGTAACCGAACTAATTTCCCGTAAAAGCAAAATTTAAAAGAAACATTTTCTATGTTACTGGAAATATTACGAAAAATTCTTATTTAATTATAATACTTTTCCGTTGAGGCCCATATGTAAAAAAAATCCTAAGCACGTGCCAAGTGGGTGATCCACCACTGGATGCTTCAGACAAATCAATTAAAATTATTGCTTTATAGGTAATGACTTAGTATTCGGCATTTGGATTCAACTAAAAATTAAACTGTCTAACAGGAAAATTTATTTGATATTCCTCTGAAATTTTAAAAATTCACTGAACTTTTTGTAATAGGATTATATAATATATAAGAATAAGATGAACGATATATTAAAATTTATTTTTCTGTTTAACTGTCAAAGAACAACACGCAAGAACCTACATATATCTGTAAACAGTCAAAAAGTCACGTAATGTTCATTTAGCTGTTCTGCCTTTCAATTAGAGTAGAAAACCGGGGGACAAGATTAGGCCCCTCCGAAATTGTTTTCTGAATACGTTCCTGTAATTTAACAGTATTCTTTATCTAAAATTGTGAATAGAAAATTGGGTAGAAGATTGGGTTCCTTCTGAAATTGTTTTCTGAATTCGTTCCTGTAATTTAATAGTATTCCTTATCTAAGATATTGTGTTTGACATCACTACTAGGACATACGGCAACGCATTGTAACGGTCGTTTTGACACACACGATTTAGCATGACGGTGGCATGTCAACACCTGCAGAGGACGACGGAACGCTGTTGCAAGCGTCAACAAATCCGCACGTGCACTTAACCCTTTGTGTCGAAGAGCATTGAAGCGCACGCACCATCTCTAAGTGCTGCCTTTTACCCGGGGCATTGTTCGATAAAAGAGAGCTGTGGTAATGGACTACAGTTACCAGTTCGCTTTGAATACGGGGATGCCTTCCATTCAGTTGCAGGTGTTGGCAAAATACTGACAAATAAGGTTAAGTGGAAACGAGGAAACAAGTTCTTTTACCGATAAGAAAAGACTAGCGTGAAAATGCATAGATTGAGCTTCTAACTTTTGCTTCAAAGAAGCTTGGATTAATTTCAGAATAAATCTTCGAAGAGACTTCACAATGGTAAAATGTATGTGATGGTAAGTCATGAAGGTATAGTTAAAAGTGAATTTTCGTTTTTCTTTGTAATGTTTTTTGGGCCGCTGTAGCCCGTTTGGAAGAGTAGCGGATTAGCAACCGGAGGATTGCCAGTTCGAATCCAACCAAAGGCCGTCGTGTACAAAGGGGGCTGGTGCATGTTAAATCTGCCGTGGCCTAAAATGCCCTCACGTTGGCATGGTGTGTAAGTTTGGAGAATGGGGTGCCAGCTCAGGTGTGACCTCGTCACCGTGGTTCAAAATTACGTGGTGTTGTCCTAGGATCTTTCCCTTCAGGTTTGATCCTGGACCGTCACCAATAGCCCCTTGTGTTTCTCCAGTGTGACGTTAATTAAAATAATTACCTACCATCTAAGGTTTTTTTTATCCTACCTCAGCCTTTTTGCCTTGAGTCTCTGTCTGGCAGCCCATTATAGTCTAGAAACAGAAATGAAATATGGAACTCTATCAACTGTATTATTCGTTACGAAGTCAGGAAGATCAGGGCAACTATTGAGGTGGGATCCTGTCATGTCTGAAAGGTCACAAAGAAGGTGGAGAGTCTGACAAGCCGATTTGGTAGAGATGATTTTGCACACAGACGTGTTGAGGGAGAACACGAAAACAAGTGACCTATAGATCTCGGTAGATCTGTGGCAACTGAGACCTTAGCAAGGATGTTAAGTATTTCTGTTTAGTTATATTTTTGTAAATATTAGGTCGCAAATGTTTGAGTTTTGTACTTGCGTATATGCTACTACGACGTTAGTAAGATCATGGCGACTATTGCGGTGGGTTCCTGCCATAACTCTCACCATCATGTCAAGGAAGAGTTACTGACAGTTAATTGGTTGTCAAATTAACTTTCGGCGTCCCAGAGAGGATGGCCCTTCTGGCTTCTTGTCGAGATGAGATGACTTGAACAAACTTTTCGAATGAGGACAAATTGGAGCTTGATAAAGCGATTCGGTTGAGATGATTTTCCAGGTAGTCGTGATCAATGAGAACACGAAAACAAGTGACTCCTATAGCTCTAGGTAGATACAGTGACAGTTGAGACCTAAACAAGAAGTTCAAGTCTTTTCTTTAGTTATATGTTAATATTACGCCGGGAATGTTTGAGGTTTGTAGTTGCATAAAACGAATATGGTACCTGCGTAGTCAGTAAGAAAGAGCGACTGTTGAGGTGGATAATGGTGCCCTCTGAATGTCTGAAAGGCCACTCAGAAGGCACGTTCTTTTCTAATGTCAATAAAATGATAAATAAAAATGCATTCGACGCCCTTTTAAAACGAATTTTGATTTTAAGAATTTCCATCAAGTTCCGATCTGTCATAAAAATAATTGTAATTCCCTTTTAACAAACTTTCCATGAGAAAAGAACTTTTACTCACTTTTGGGATTCGTAAGAGAGTCATCAATTGTACTAATTTGTTCATGGTTAATAGTACATTTACAAGTACAGTAATTCTTCTCGATACAGCACCCTTCTTGTATTGGAAAAAGCGCGTAATTCCAAACAGAGCGGTGTAATGACAGCCTGCTCAATGGAAGTACTTAAAAGAATTTAACTGCTTGAAATAAAGAATGAAAAACTATATATTAAATTCCTTGAGTTTTTTTTATTTAAAAGTATGTAACACTGCAAGTTAAAAACAAATCGATTTTAAAACCTTTTAAAATAATTCTAAATACTTTAAACATTACAAGATATTACTTTGAAAACAGTAATTCCTTCTCTTACTCAGTTTTGGGACAAATCTTTTTAGGAATTCAGTTTAATATAACCTTGAAAGAAGGGATATTTGATCTCTCTATTCGAAAGAAATTAATTGAGATGATTTTTTCCTGTTATTCCCAAACTTAAAACTTACTGAGGGACAAGCACAGAAGCAACATAGCCGAATATGCGTCATATGGAAAAGCTATATAACGAGGGATGTCGGTCTTTTTTTCATGGTGAATTCGAAGTATTAACAAAAGGAAGAGAACAAATTACTACTTTTATTTTTATTTCGTATGTTCAAAAATAATTCTCGGAGAACGTTTATCAATTCAAATTAAAGCAGAACTTGATCAGTAGCCAAGCGCATAATTCTCTATCTACTGCTTTTGTTAAGTCTAGAATTTGCAGTGTCTTCGATAATAGTAGTCTGAAGCAAAAGAAAATAAATTGCGTCAAATGACGACAAATTGAAAGATTTATTGCACAAAAACATTCCAGACTATTTGATCACTTATGAGAACAATGAGATTTTTGCTTTTATTTATTGATCAGAATGGGTAGAGGACCAGTTCTTAAAAATGTTTTTATTAAGAATCTGTTCAGTGAATCACATATTGAAGTATATTTAAGCAATTCAACATTCATTCAGTAAATATTCCAGGGTTTTTGTTATCAATGCGAGTCACCAAATTACTAAATAGTCAATTAATTAAATAATCAATAATTTACAATACAAACTTTTAAAGTTTTAAAAACGATAAAGGAAATGCACTTTAACTAATTAGTCTCTAACTGAAAACTAATATTAACAACGAATTACTTTATTGGGTTTAAACCTCTATTTATCTTATTTTATCCCATTCAAAATGAACTAAGAGGGAAAACAGTAATTCAAATATAAAGCTACCGATTTTGTAAATCTAATATTCTCCTAAAGTGGTTTCTCTCTTCCAAAGTTTATCTTTCTCATTTCTGTCTCTTACTTTTCGGAAGTTCCTCGCATTTTCACAACTTTTATTTGATATGTGAGTGAACATCGTCCATCTTTTACTATCTATATCCATCTTTTCTATCTCTATCTGCGTATCTGTATTTATTATACATCCACTTATATAATTTCTCATGTCTCAGTTTTTCTCTCTAATTTAATCTCAATTTTTACACTTTTTTGACTTTCCATCTATTTTTCACATTTTTTTGTGCGTAAGATATTATTTACTCTGGTTTGTGTACTGCGATCTCTTATAGGAAATCCTAGTTGACTGAAAATATGTTTCGCATGGAACAGGCTTACGTTTTATTAGGAAGATTTTCAGTGTCAACAAACCAAACTGTAAAAGCGAAGATTCTACTTCCTCTTCCAAAATGCTTTCGTGGGATACATATTGGGGCTAACTTAAAATGCAGTTTATCGTCACATTTTGGCATTTAATCTAATTATCTTTGATTAAATAGCTATCATATATCGATTTAGAATTTATTCTTTGGAATTTCTATTGGCGAATAGCTGAAATCGTTATTAAAAAAGCAATCCAATTGATGTAACATTCGTAATACATACAGGAAACATGTTCCACCGCAGAAACACTATCCCCATTTATATTTAGCTTGACAGAAAAAAGCCTCTTATACTTATATCTAATTCCGATTGCATTTAATTTTATCTTTATTTACCTCGTTCGATTATTATTCTCCTTTCGTCTGTTTTAGAACTCAATCTTTTCAGTTTCTTGCTCTTATGTGTCAGTTTAATTTGCCTCTCTCTGAATTTGTGTGCAAGCGTGTGTATTTTTTCTTTCTATCAATGTGTGTGTGTATGGATCTGCTTTGGGGTCTTCTCTCTACTTGTGTGTAGTGTTCCTGTTAGCGCCTTCTCTTGATTAGATGTACATTTATTCGTGTTTCTTTTACCTCTCTATATATGTTTATGTTTTTCTCTTTGTGTCTCAACAATCCCTCGCGTCTTTGTATTTCACATTTTAGCTCCATCTTCTTATCGCTACTTTTATTTTGACTTCTGTCATTTTTCACTACTATTTCACTCTTTCGGACCTTTTCATCAATCTACTTCAACTTAAGAATTTGTTAAGACAAACAATAATTCCTCATTGGTTTCGTTGTTTTAAATACCATAGGTAAACACTTTCTTCAGTCGATTTCTAATCTTCAGTTTTTGAAAACGCTTATTCTCAATAAAGGTTATTAAATATCTTTTAATGGTAATACCACGAAAAGGTGAGACAAAATGTTTTACCAAGTAACTTTTAGATACTGCTCCAGTTAAAAACTTTCAAGCCCTATGTAGTTGAAGTAAAGATAATGTTACATAAATGAAATAATATTTTCGGTTATCACAAGAAGTTTTATTCAGAGTCAAGAAATATCAATTAAAGGGCTTCGGACAATAGTTAAGCCACTCTTCAAATTTTTCATGAGAGAAATTTTCAAGCTCATTAAAAAATTCCAAAGTTATAATGGTTTATCCACTTTTCAAGAAGTCATGTTATCTTAAACTTTCGAGCATTAAGCACACAATTAGACAGTTAGAAACTCTTTTGATACCCTTGAATAATTAGTTTTTATTTTTTCATTTCGGAACATATTTAGATCTTATCACTATGTTACCCGAAGAACCTTAATTAGTTTTACATCAAGCTTACATTCCAAGATTGCAATTTTCTTAGAAGATCATTCTCAGCTAATGGTGTCTACATTATATTCATTTTAACACTTATAATAGAAATACGCCATTCACGCAAGTATCCAGTAATCAACTAAATATTTCTCCATCAGAAAAGAGAAATTAAATAAAAATAAGGATTATTATTTTCTCTGAGCATATAATATACTTGTACAATGACCTCTTTCAGCATCTTGACGGAGCTTCAAAGCTGCTTTAATTTACAAAATAAAAATTTCTGCCTATTTGAATTGAGTCAAACCTGAACCCGAGCTAGCTTCCCATCTCCATCAATGGATATACACGTCCTGCTGTTTCGTTAGAGAAAACCAAATTAGTCGAATTAGGGATGTATTTTCCTTAACAACGCATAAGCTCCATAAAATAAATCCGCCTTCCACCGTATATTTGTGCAGACGCATTTTTGAAGCGAAACAAGCACTGAGCGCAATCATTACCAAGGAAAGGCACCAGGGAAGAACTCTTGGGTAATGACCGTTCGAAAAATGCATTTTTCTGCAGAAAATAAAAGCAACGGGAAGATCTTACTCCTCCTTTCCCGTAGCAAAAGGTAGTTACTAAAAGTAATTGCATTTCGTACATGACTTCGTGAAAAAATAATAAGAGAAAAAACACAGAATGATAATAATAATAAAAAAGGAATGTAGCAACGGGAAAAGGGTTCCCTGTTATTTCTTTCTTCTCTTCTCCTGTTACCCTACAGGGACTCTTTGTTCTGGTTGCCAAGGGAACGCGAAGACGTGGGTGAATCCGACGAATAGTGGATTAATTAAAAAAGTTTTCTATTCATGAATAGAGGAAAATATGAGGGGAGGCTGAGAAAGACGGGGTTCTGGAACACCCGTGTGTTAACAAAGAGTTGCCTGCAAATTTTCTCCCTTCACAAAATAATAAATGAAGCTTGTTTTGGTGTTAGAAAAGTTCTCTCTCTCTCTTTTACTCGCATCTATCTCTTTCTTTTGAAAGAGGAAGATGAATCCCCCGTTTTGTGTGTGCGTGTGCCGTGTTCTTCTGGCTTTTTACACTCTTTGTTTATTTATCTCCGCGAATTTTGTTTTATTTTGTGGCAACGGCAAATTTGTTTTCCCTTTGTTCCCGCTCTCCAGGGTTTCGGGAAAATAAAATAAAGGATTCGTTTTTTTTTCTTCCGCTTGCTTCGTGCTTCTTCTCTTCCGAATGTGTCTGTGGGACAAAAAAATAAAGGAAACCCTCGTATTTACTCAGTGGGTAAATGCCTTTTTCTCTCCTATTTAAACAAAAAAATAATGGCGACAGAAAGAGACAGAGAGAGAGCTTTCGCGAAAAAAGTAAAAACAAACAAACTTTTTCGAGAGAAACTAGTGTTCTAGACACTTCAATTTGTCTCTGTCGCTGGTGAAGAGTACACGGCGGATTTCCAGAGCTCTCCCCCTTCTTGAGGAACATTTCGGAAAACACGTAAACAAATGACAAACTTTCCCTCGAGTTTCAATTAAAATGAAGGGATGTCTTCACGACATTCAGAGCAGCACTGTAAAATTTAAAAGGCTTTTAAGCTCTCTGTGGTGGAAGCCGGAAGAGATTCAAAAGGTTTTCCCTTCTCCCACTGGTTTTGCTTTGGTATTTAAGAATCAAAAGTTTTCTTTATTTGAACCTTTGTATTGAGACTTAACTTTCAAATTTAGGGAAGTTTCTTTTAATTCATACTTGAGAGAGCAATATTTAAGAAAGTTACTCTTAAACTGTCACCAAGTCGTGATTATTTGTTTCGCAAACAAACACATACCTCGTATGGTAATTCCAAAAATTGAAAATTTTGAGTTTCTTTTTGTTTTGTTCAGAGGTAATTTCGCGTAAACAAATTGCTGCTTATTCAAATAGTTAACCCTTGTTGGAAAAATTATTTACTGTCAAATAAAGATGTCTATTATAAATGTCAAATTGCTCTTTGAATCTGTCAATCGGGCTGTATTGTTCCAGCTCCAGGTAGAAAAACCTGGCTTCTAGAACTAAAACCAGTTTTTTAAATACTGTATTTTATATACTATGTACAGGATTAGGTATCCATAGAGTTATAATTTGTAGAAAATGGATTTCTTTTTCACAAAGCATCTTAATGAAATTTTAAAAAATTAAGTAAAAGCTATTTCTTTACTAAAATGAACACAATTGAAAATAATTAGCACTAACATTTCTCCAAACCTCGTACATTATATCATCTCTCTAAGGTCTTGAGATGCTTTCATCCCTGGACAACAAAGTACCATTTCTATGAGGCGGTTGTTTTTATATCCTGCACAAGATAATATAATCTGCGTATTAAGAACACACCATTATGAAACACTTTTGTTAAATCTGGCTTAAAATATTTTATTTACAATGCATAAGTTAATCTATGCGTTGTGTCCGCATTATTCCATGATCTACCCTACAGTTATATCCCTATGGTATCGTATGGAGCCAGTATTATCCTCTTTTACCAACTAAAATTTTCCAAGAATTCTTTCAAACAATGGACTTAACAGTTAAATTATGTATTGTAGGGTAAAAAATGTACTTGTAGATATCATAACTCTCAGAGGGCTTTAAAAATCGAGTGTGAAAAAAAATTGCCTATCCAGCTAATTTAATATTGTAGTAATATTTAATACAAGACTAATATTTAAAGAACTAAAACCCAATTTGAACATTGCAGTCCTCACAGGTTCAGCACATGTGGTGAAACTGTTTTTATTCCGCGAATTGTCTCTGAACTGATATAGACCTCTTATTCACATTTAGACGACGGCAATTTTCTGTAAAATCGCCATTGCCATAACCATTAATGTCTCAAGGCCAATCACTAGAGAAAGTAGGTATCTATTTTCCTGGATCAGTGTTTAGCCATGGATAACTTTATGTTGCATTGTCAAGAGTTCGACGATTTAATGATGTTGCAGTTAAAGTTGTCCATGGACCAAAACTAGAAAAATACTTCAGATTCCGATAAGGTATTTACAGAAAATACCATGCACAAAGAAATTTTCCAATATCATTGACTTAATTGATAAATGTAAAAACTCACCCACAAAAGAAAATAAGTAGTAAAAAAACATGGGGCAGCAAATGGAAGGGACTTCATATCCCTTTCGCTTGCTACCCCATGTTACCCCACTTGGAAACACTTGTTACCCCACCTTAGGAAGATTATCATCCGACTAAAGCTTTCACTTTTCGAACTTCTGTATTGTAACAATGAAGCATATTAAGAGTATATTTCAATTCCCACTAATTATTTACTATTATTCCGCAAAAGACAACAAAAAACTCTTAAATAGCAGTAAACGTTTTCTAGTCCATTGTATTCTTATCTCAACGGACCTTACAGCTAGTAAGGTTCTAACGAAAACAATTGTTGACTACTTTCCTCGTTCCACATTTATTTAACAGCACCCCTTCAAGAACAAAAAAGGGACCCACAAAACAATTCGCTCCATATCGAGATACAACTCAAAGGAAAGAAGACAAATAATTAAAGAGATTCTCAAATTATCCTTAATCTTTCGAATGGTTTCGACGAGATATGACCAATTTTGCTAATGACGAGATATCTCGTCATCAAGATATTGATGATTTTTTTTATGATGACGAAATCAAGATCTGGTCAGTTTTCTTCTGATGACGTGATATCTTGTCGAGACCCAGGAGGGTTAATGTTGTTTAACTCTCTGAAGGTTTCACCAGCACAGATCCCTTCTGCAATTCGTAGTCTTCCCTGCTTGACTTCTAACCCGTTTTGACCTTCTTGACTGGTTTGTTTCGTAGGATTCTTTCAATCAATAGATGTTATTTAGTCATTGTGTTTTGTGGGATACAAGAAATACCACACTATTAGAAAATCTCATGACGCTCAAAAGGTTAATTAGCTTTACACATCGATGCTAAAGTTCCTATACAAATTATATTTCTGACGTTGCGTTATGTTATTGAGGGCATTTGCCACTATTGCTGTAGTGCAAATTCGAGTTACTTTGAAATTTTACTCTTTCTATCATGTTTATATCTTATCGAATCTAAAAAAATTGTCTCTGTACTGTAATAACTCGTATATTTAACAAAATACCATGCCACTAGTACAAAAGTAATCTGTTCAAATATTTTGCTGGTTCCGCATTTACAAAAAGGGTACCCAGAAAACTAGTTACCGGTCAAGGTACCCCTCAAGGAGAAAGCGAAGATGTAAACAGACCCCAAATAATCCGAAAGATCCATGTCAGACTTTGCGTTAAGTTAATGATGGCATTTGCCGCTATTACAGTTGTGCGAATTGATCCCCGAGTTCCTTGACATTTCATTCTTTCTATTTTGCCTCCTATCAATGAAAATTGACACTGAACTGCAATACTCGGTACATTTAACAATATCACATGATATAATTACAAAATAACCCATTCAAATGTCTCGCTGGTTCTGTATTTATTAAAAAAATAGCCCACCAAAGAGACAAAAAAGAGGACCAAGAAAATTAATTTACTCCGTGTCGAGGTGCCATTCAAGGAGAAGGCAGAACCCCATATTATCTGATGGATAATGTCCCACGTTGAGTAATGTTAAATATGGCATTTACCCTCATTGCCCCGTCGCAAAAATTGATCACTCAGTTCCCTTGAAATTCAAATATTGCTGCGTATTTTCTCGCATCTATAAAAATTGACTCTTATTTGCAATATGGGTACATTTAACATCATCACACGAGACTATTTCAAAAATAAATCCATTCAAATGCTTCGCTGGTTCTGTATTTATTTATAACAGCTCCACCAAAAAGACAAAAAAAGATCTAGAAGAGTAATTTGCTCCGTATAAATGTGCTACTCAAGGAGAAGAGGCAAAGGGATCTCCAAATTATCCTTATTGTTATTTTATTTGCTTAAGACCTCACGGCCAAAATTGCTGTACAAATCACATGTCTAGGGATACTGTGTCCCACGAGGCGTATTGTTACTTAGTGCTGCTATTACCTCGTCCAAATTTATTCCTGAGTTCCCTTGAAACTTCATTCTTTTAATCTCACATCTTATCGCATTAATAAAAATTGACTCTGAACTGTAATACGCGGCGCATTTAACGACATAACTTGAGATTATTACAAAAAATAATCCATTGAAATGTTCCACTGGTTCCACATTTATTTTTAACAGCCCAACAAGAAGACAAAAAATATCTAGAAAAGTAATTTACCCCGCGTAACTGTGCCATTCAAGAAGAGGCAAAGGGACCCAAAAATTATCCTTATTGTTGTTTAATTTGCTTTAAACTTCCCGGCCAGAATTGCTGTACAATTTGCATGTATATGGGTGGACATATTAAGTCCCACGTGGGACATACTATGTCCCACGTGGCGTTTATTTACTCCATGCCGCTAGTACCTCGTTCAAGCTGATCCCCGAGTTCCCTTGATACTCCATTCTTCTAATCTCTTATCTTATAGCATTAATAAAAATTGACTCCAAACTGCAATACGCGGCTCATTCAACAGCGTAACTCGAGACTATTACAAAAATAATCCATTGAAATGTTTTGTTAGTTTCGCAGTTATTAAAAAAGAGCCCGCCAAGAAGACAAAAAGGGGACATAGAAAACTAATTCGCTCCGTGTCGAGGTGCCACTCAAGAAGAAGGCGAAGAGGCAAGGGATCCCCAAATTATCCGAAGGATCAATGTCCCGTCTTTCCGAGACGTCTCCGCCATTAAAACTTTCTAAGAATCGCAATCGATGCATTGAAAAGGGCGGCAGCACAATGATTAACTCTCGCTGAAAATCACTGCAAACCCTTATCGGGTGGGGCTGTGGGCTCTCGAAAGGCGTCTAAAGCCTCACTTGTTGGTTTTAGACTCGGCCATCGATGAAACTTGTTCCTAAATGAGTGTTATTTAGGAGCCATCTTCGATACTCCGGACAGTTAAGCTGCTCCCTCTTCACGCACCTCTCGGGAGAGATGATTTAGATCTGCAAGAGCACCAAAATAAGGGGGCCTTCACCTGCGTCCCCGATCCCTTATCTGTAGGTCGCGATCCTTGGTCTCTTCTCTTGGTTTCTGAGGTTCTCAATCAAAAACATCAGAGGGGCATTAAGACCAGAGGCCGGGCGGGCTTCTAAAATTTGTTTCCCAAAAGATTTTTTTAAAGGCCCATATCACGAAATTGACATAAATTGTCAATTAAATTGGTTTTTAATTTTTAATTTTGGAGTTTTGATTATAACTTTAGTCATACACTTTTCTTTTTGCTAATTCGCAGCCCATCGAACTTAATCATTATAGCATTATAAAGGCATATTTGTAAACCACTTAGCATTCATTACTCTGGTGCAGCACAGGGAATGGGTTCACATTGCATCTCACATACATGCACTCTTTCAAGGTACAATGTTCTTATAAAGAGGTCACACATTGATCTCCTAGATGTACAAACGTCCATGCCTTAACCCCGAATTCGAACCAGGAACTTTTCGATCCCAAAGCCAGAAACCTCACTACTAGACCGATTGGTGGAAGTTATATATACTATATATATAATTATGATTTAATGCATTTAAAGTTTTCAATGTCTATTGAATGGATTTGAATTATTTTCACTGGATAGAGCTAGTAGATAGGCTGCATAGAACTAGAAAATGGTTGATTGAGTTGGATTGTATGACACTAGGGTCATATTTAGTCAAACTATGCCAAACGCGCAATCAACGTCAATTAATGGTAGGTTGTTGAATTTGCGTCCCACTTGCAACACAAAGGGCTATTGGCGAGGACTCGGGATCGATCTCGAAGGAAAAGATCACAGGACTAAACTTCGTAATTTTGAACCACGGTCAGATGATTATGACAACACCTCAGATGGGACCTCCACTCTTTAAACTTCCACATCAAGGTGAGAACATTTGCAGCCAAGACAGATTAACGTGCACCAGCCCCCACATACCAAACGTCTTTGGTTTTATTGACTTCTAAATTTTGCAACCCTCTGGTTTCTAATCCTCGACTCTACTAATTGACCTACCATGGCCCGTCAAGTAGTGGACTTACACACACAAGGAAAGTTTTACTGACACAGATGAGAGAAATACACCCAGGGAGGATTCTAACCAGGATACAACTCGCAGGTTGCTATCGCAGTGGGCATTTTGGGGTTTATGATTGTCTGCAGTTTGCATAATAGTTTCCTAACTAAGTTTTAATTTTATGAAGCAAAGCTGGCGGATGGATATAATAATAGGCCGAAAAAGAGCCTGTTTTCATTGTTTTATTGATTCGAAAAATATAAATTTTGAAAATTAGCCCTCATGCCAACCAACACGGCTCCAAATATACAGGCCCATCTATAATTTGCCGCTTTCCACACAGCCAACCCTCCCCTGCAAATAACTACTTAGTTTCATTGAGAAATCCTGACATGTACATTTTTGTCTTTGTAAAACTGAATTCTTAACTATGTTTTCTCTTTGTAAAACTTGTCACTGATTTACAAGAAAAAAACCCGATAATTGTGAAAATAGAAAAATAGTGTTGAATGATCTCATGTTTTCGCAACTTGGTCCGACCTGGTACTTACTTGCATTAAAAAAAAATGAAAAATGCCATTTTCAGGTTTTTCGGTCATTTTGGGGTTTTTGTGCTATTTTTGAGGCATTATTTTGCATTTTTTTTATTTCCAAGAAAAGCAATTTTTTGATGAATTTCCCTAAAACCATATTTTTTCTTTTCTGGGAAAACTGTTATCTTTTTGAAATTACAGATAATTGAATAAAGTGGCATATTTTATTCAAACTGTGCTCCTATGTTTTTAGTAAAAGTGATGTTTTCAATGTTTGACTTTTGGGGGAAAAAATTGAAAATTGGCACATGAGGATTTAGTTCTTTCTGCAACTATGCACTAATGAAATACAAATAAAGTAAGCGAACTAAAAAAATTTCATTAAAATATTTTTCAGTAAAATTCAATCTTTAAATTTGACACTGGAATTGCCAAACATATTAAGTTTTATTTTCCTTTTGTTTGTAATCTATTTTTATCTATTTTTCATATGCAAAATAAAGACTTTCAGTTTGACAGAGAAACCAATTTGCACTTTTATAGGTATTTTTGATCGCATAGGAAATGTTCAATTCATTTTCTGTTCCATAAGATTTCTTTCTACGGAAGTTTTGTAATACTGAAATTTGATCTGAAAGAAGAAACATCTTTTATTCAATGTATGGTATAAAATTATAAATATTCCATTTCAAGATCGTGAACGAATATTTTTGTTGATATATTAGAGAGGGGAAGTTAAATATTTTTAATAACTGGGTCAATTATTTCTTTTGTTAAATGTTGAAATCCTAGTTTAGAAAAATTTCAGTCATAATTAAAAAATATGTAATTCTTTTTATTAATATTTAAACTGGTAATAGAAGAACAAAAAATGCCTTTCAGTCCATCGAAATCTTTAAGAGAAATAGACATTAAAGTTGTAACAGTAAATAAACGGTAAAAAATATTGAATCTTAAGCTAAAATGGATAACAAAACAGCTTAAATTATCTCCTAGGTTTTCAAAGTTGTTCACACTTTTCATTTTTAATACCTTCCTTTGTTCTTAAATTTAAAGTTAGGTTGAAAATTAGGTACGACTTTACACACTATTTTAGTGGAAGTTAAAATTGTTTTTCAATTGCAATTAAATTTGAAGTTGAAAATAAAATTTGAATTAAGTTTTACCTTACTTCGGATGAATGCATAGGAAGTCATAAAAACTCGTCGAAATGCCGGTTATCCTTCTTTCAAAAAGGAGTAGTTTTAAACGTGTAACTTATAAACTTATTTTTTTACCCCTCCCCTTTTAAAAAGGTTCTCAAACTGTTGCCATATGTCACATCGCACTGTCATTTGTGGTCACCCCCTTCCATCTTTCTATCTAAAATAGTTCTCGTTCCGCTCTTGGATGCTTGGGAGGTGCTACAACGCGTGCTCCGCTTCCATTGATCAAGAGTACTCCGACAGACCACGCCAATAGGAGAGCGTCTCTCGGCTCAATCTCTTATTGGTTCGTTTGAGTCAAGTGGACTCCACCCCATTTCCCGAACACCTTCTCCCGACTCATCTTTTTATTGCTCGTTCCTCTCTCTTCTCGCCTTCGTCTTCTTCCGTCTTTCGACTCGCGCTCTCCATCCTGCGAGGTCTGGAAACTGCGAACGGTCAACTGCTGCTGGAATCCGGCCCGGGTCACTTTCCGTCTTTTCCCCCATCGGACGCGTTTAGTGCACGACTCGGATGGAATGTCACAGCGTGTGACAAAGCTCCCCGCGCATGCGTCCAACGTCAACGACTCTCCAAGAGCCCATTGGTCGTGCCGTCCCGTTGTGTTCGCCTCCACCCCCGCAGCATCTCTCGCACGCACTCACACACACGAGTAGGTCGGTCAGTCGCAGTAAGTGCCCTCAGCCCCACTATAGCCGACCCGCGTCCGCTGATAGCCGGCCCTCGAGTAGCCACCAGGAGTTGGAGGATCTCACTCCAGGGAGGTAAAAAGGACATCTCCAGTGACCCTGAGTAGGGGGGCTAGGCTCTGGCGTTGTGGTGAAGCAATGTCCCTGAGTCCCAAACATTCTACCCCGTTTTCCGTGACCGATATTCTGAGTCCACTCGAAGAGAGCTACAAGAAGGCCGTTGCAGCCGCAGCAGCCGCGGCAGAGAATTCAGGACTAGGTTCTGCCTACAGGAGTCCCCAGTCGCAAGCAGCTATGAACGTGCCCGTCACCAACCCCTACATGCACATGTCCCAGCTGTCCCACCCCAACACCTTCCCTACCCAGTACTGCAACGGGACGGACATCTCGGCGCATTACGGGGACGTTCGGCAATCGGCACCAGGATGGTACAGCACGACACCAGACCCACGTTTCGCAAGTAAGTCGATGTCTTTACTTATATGGTCATTGTCACTCCTGTTCCTAATCAATCCTTTTCATCATCTAAGGGTCAAGTGTCAAAAAACGTTTACAAAGTGCTTGGTTTCTACAGAAACATCAAAAAGACTGTTTGAAATTAGTCATTTGACTCTCATTGGATATTCAGAAAATATAGTTAAACCTCCAGTGAGTTTAAAAATATTAATCAGATATACAGCTTTTTCACGTAATACGACGCAATGCTGTCGTACCTTGCATTGTTGGTTGGTTGTTTTCCGGGTTTTATGGCGAAAGGGCAATATTTGTCCAAGCCGTACCTACTACGATGTGAAATTATTTATACTTAAAAAAGTGATTTTTTACTTAAGGTTTTCTGACGCTTAACCCTGATAGTTCCTAATCAAAGGATCTTCTTTTGGTCTTTATGAAAATCTAAGGGTCAAGTGTCAAAAAATAGTTACAAACTTCAATTCTTCGGAAACATTAAAAAAACTGCTTTGAATTGAATCATTCCACACTTATTCTATTGGCAGTAAATGTAGTTACAGTGAATTTCAAAGAGCAAGGAGATATACTGCTCTTTGACGTACTATGACGACTAGGACGATCCGAAAATATTCTTATCACATAAATGTGATTTTGCAGCTAAAGTTTTTTGACATTCAATCCTCATTGTTCCTAATTAAGAGTATCGTCGCTTTTTCTCTGTGGAAATACGAGGGTCAAGTGACTAAAAACGCTGTCAGCTACTAAGTTTCGATTCTTCATAAACACTAAAATACTTTATTGAATTGAGTCATTGACATTTATTTGACTCACTGGATATGTAGTTACAGTTCCAATTAATTTGAACCCTCGAAGTGGTTTTGACGAGATATCTCATCCATCAAGGTCTGACCAATTTCGGTAATGACGAGATGACATCATCAAGATATTGCTGATTTTTTGGTAATAGTGAGATCAATGATCAGGTCAGTTTTTTCTAATGACGTGATAACTCGATCATCAATATTTGGTCAGTATCCCAAATTACGAGGTACCTTATCGGCACAACCACCAGGAGGGTAAAAACATTGATCAGGTATATAAATCTTTGACGTAGTACGAGGCAATATAATTGCACCTAGTATGACGTAAACCTTTTTGTACCTCAGAAACGTGATTTTGAAGTTAACGGTTTTTGACGCTCCACCCTCATTGTGTCCCATCAAGGGTAGCTTCAGTTTTTCTTTATGGAAATCTGAGGGTCAAGTGTCAAAAAACTTTGTCAGCTATTAAGTTTCGATTCTTCAGAAACATTAAAAATCTGTTTTGAATTGAGTCATTTGACATTTATTTTACTGACAGGAAGTGTAGTTTCAGCTCCAGTGAATTTTAAAGCATTTAGCAAAGATATACGGCTTTTTGACGTAATACGACGCAATATAAGTGTACCTCGTAAGATGAAAACTGTTTTTTATCTTAAAGAAGTAATTTTGTAGTTATTTTTTTGACACTTGAACCTCATTGTTCCTAATCAAGGACATTTTCTTTTTCTTTATGCAAATCTGAGAATCAAGTGTCAGAAAATGCTGTCAATTATTAAGTTTCGATTCTTCAGAAGCATCAAAAAGACTTTTTTAAATGAATCATTTGAACCATTTTTAATTGACAGGAAATGTAGTTACTAATCTAATGAATTTTAGGGTATTTTAAAGCAAACATACATCTCTTGGACTTAAACTGTCGCAATATAATTGCAATTAGTACGAAGTAAAACTTTTTATGCCTCCCAAACCTGATTTTGTAGTTAATGTTTTAAGTCACTTAACTCCCATTGTTCATAATCAAAGACATCTTTTATGTCTTGAGAAAAATATTATGCAAATTCTAAGAATAAATGTCAAAAATCGTTAATCGCAGTGTTTCGATTCAACGTCAAAAAAATGTTTTTTGAACTGAGTCAATTTGATATTCATTTGATTGACAAGAATTGCATCTTGGTTTCAGCAAAGTATAAATTAAAGATTATAGCTCTTTGACACAATATGTATTACGATGCATGTTGTGTCAAAGAGCTGTAAATCTTGAGATATTTTCATCATGTGCTAGTATGATACAAAAAAGTATGTACGCAAAAATGATGAACTCTATAAATTACGTTTTTAGACACTTAACCCTGATTTCCTAATCAAGGTTATTGGGTATATTCTTTTTACTTGAAAGCCATTGTATAAATACAAGGGCTATACTACTAAGTCAGCTACTAAGTAACGAAAACTGAAAAGTTTTGAATAGTCAGAAACGTTAGAAAACTGTTTTTAATTTAATCAATTTGACATTTTATTACAGAAAGCATAGTTACTTTCAAAGTAGTTGTCAAAAATTTACAGCTCTTGATGCTAATGTGTTATACCCAGCATGATGTAAATATCTCGAAAACTGTTAATGAAACTTTTTTACACTTAATCCATATTGTCTCCATTAAAAATTGTCTTTTGTACTGTTAAAAATACTTCATAAATTCCAAATAAGTCTCAAAACATTATTAGCTGCAAAGTTTCGAATCTTCAAAAAGGTAAAAAATTTTCGAATTGAGTTAATTGTACTATTAATTTTGTTGTAGTATTTTCAAGATTTTCTTTTAAAGCGTCTTAGATGTTTCTTATTTATTTAACAATTGATCACTTGTAAAAAATGGAGGGAATATTTTGTAATAAATCTAATGGTTGTACTAACGATCGAATTGAAAAAACATCGAAATTGATGTGTCTTGGTCATTTTGAGATGAAAGAGACGAGATAGACGAAAAGAATTGAAATTGAAGGGGTGTTTGAGACACAATGCCCCTGCTTGTGTCAAATACTTTTTTTCTGATATATCAAGAGCATTTTTCTTTGTTTTGTTTTACCGAAGATTATTTAAACTAATGATTAACTTAAAATAAAAATACGCAATTAAAGTAGCTTTTTCAGTACAAAACTTTCTATAGGTAATAAAAATTTTATAATCGTTTAGTTGCAATTATATTTTATAAATTAATGGCGATTGAATAAAATTATCGTTAATTAGAGGCTAAGTATGCATTGTATTGCGTTAAGGATACTTAGTCTGTCAATTGTGATAAGTTGAGAATATTTCTCATCCGAGATTTGCATTCAAATTTAGATTTATATCAGAATATAGAGGATGGGGATAATATAGGATAATTTGTATCAATTAAACATATTTCGTTACAGATCTTATCTATTTAAGGACGGTTTTCTTTTGTGTTGTCCAAATCATGCTTACTTTTATTTTGTTTACTCAGAGTTCAGAAATTCTTTATGCACTCCTATGAATTTCATTATTTATAAAATTGAAAAGAATCATCATAGGAAACCCATTGTAGTCTATTACTTAGATGTAATTTACGGGGCATTTAAGAAATTGAAGTAGTCAAAAGTAGTAGGTTGAATTGAGGTAATGGTATGAGTGATTTGGTTTTGAAGAGGGCATGGAAATTAAAAGTATACCATACCCTGTCAATATAGTAATTATGATATCAATAGAAACAATTACTATAGCATACAGTATATTTTTTGTTCCGAAACATATCAATGATTTGATTTTATGTTTAATTTGCTAATTTATTTGGATTGGGGATTGGATATTAGGGTTTTATGGCACAAGGTCCAAAAGCG
This sequence comes from Meta bourneti, assembly GCA_933210815.1. Taxonomy (NCBI): domain Eukaryota; kingdom Metazoa; phylum Arthropoda; class Arachnida; order Araneae; family Tetragnathidae; genus Meta; species Meta bourneti. The sequence continues at coordinate 39,218,894 of OW119922.1, read as the reverse complement.
GACAAGTTGCGGCAGCTAATTTATTTGCAATGCCGTAATAAATTGTTTGTGGCAAATATGAAGCTCATAGTTGTCAAAGAATAACTGAATTTCCAGAAATTCTTATAGTGAGAGTTTGTAACTATTTAAGTTCAACTTTCCCCGAAATTAAAGCTTTTGTGAGTTTCACTTAGGTGTATTTATAAGAGAGAGAATATTTTAATTTTTTCTTAAGAAAGCGAATTATTATCGGAATGCGTAACCAAAGATCGTAAAATAGTAACAGCTTTTTAAAAGTTAAGAATTAAAAACGTATCAAATGATGTCATTTCATAAAACGTTTTCAAATAATATGTAATGCATACCATTTTTTAAAAAAATTAAGGGACTTTGGAATAAGCCTTTATGTCTAGAAGAATTCAACTTGTTTATCAAAATAATTAACATCGACAGCTAATGAGCACTGTTTTGATTAATAAACTATTATAATTTAAACTGGCCTTTGATCATGTTCTATCGATACGATTATCTTTGTTAACATTCCACTAAACTTTACTACGTGAATATATATATATATATAGTTTCGGTTACAAAAATGATCCCAATTTTTTTTTAGTTCTTATATTGACTAAGACCTACCTTGAATTTTGAAATAAGTTCTTAAGATATTATCCCTATGATTAAGTCCCTATGATAGAATTTACGCGACAAATTAGCATACTTTATTTGATAGATTTGATTTAAACTTTGGTATGAGGGGGAAAAGTTCGGTATTACTCAGAAACAGAAAAAAAGTGTTTAAATTAAAAAAAAAAACGAATTTTATTCACAAATCAAAACATAGTATAAATAATTACCAGTCCGTATATAACTACAATCAGTCTTTTTCACTGAATTTTTACTTTCTGTTGAAACGATGAATAGCTAATTTCTAAACGCGCGAAAATTTGTATTCTTAAAACTAAGCTGATTATTATATAAACTAAGCTGATTATTATATTATATTAAGTAAGAATACTGTTTTAACTGTTACTAGTTAACTACAGTTAATAGCATAAATAAAATATCATGTGTTAAATTCCAGTTCACTATATAAAAAGGTAAGATTGCAATGAAGTTGTTAACTTCAGTTTTCCAAACCTGTTACCGACAACATCAAAAATAATTATTTTGTTATTTATATAATAATTAATTAATCGCGATTCGGATAATTTAATCATGATTAACTCATTTCTAGAACGTAATGGGCATGGGCGTTACCATACTTTTATTGTTGCCTACACAATGCATATCACACAAGTTACCATGTCCGTATATATTTCATATAAATATTTCTAAATATTTGTTAACTTTATTAGGGAATTTGAGAAAAGATCAACATTGTATAAACAATAATAAATGACGGGATATCCTAAATTACTTTCAATATAGGATGAGCTACTATGTAGTATTAGTATTGACAATAATTAACAATTATAAGCAATTACAAGTAATAAATAGTGTAGCAATATCTCTTAAGCGTTCTAGAGGTTAAAAATATTCTTACTAGGAAGACTGCCAGGCAGGTATGTTAGGAAGCTTTTATGATAAAAATAAAAAAATTGAATAAATGAAATCCTTAGGATCTCAAGCAGTCTTCTGGTCGGATAAGCCTCTCGGGTGGGCCGTATTTGATCTGCGAACCAGGTAAGCTATCCTGAGGACCGTACCTGCTCTGCGGTCTGGTAAAAATATCCTTTGCAATTCCTTTGTCTTACGTGTATAGGTTTTTGTGGACACTACTTGATCCCAACCAGGACAACAGCTATTTCGCAAATAGCTAAGAACATTGTTTTATAAAAAAAATCTGTTACGACTATAAAAGCTGTGAAATAAGTTTAAAAAGGTGAGTTTCTAATTGCTACCTATTCGTCATAATATAATGGGAAAACTAAATATTGTTATCCAAATATTCATTCGAAAATAGAAGGGGAATCGAAAAAAGTCACCGTTTCTATTAAAATAAACCAGCCTTGATTAAACCAGTAATCCTAGCTTGAATGTCTTTATTGCAAAAAACTTGCGTTTAAACACTTGCACGTTTAGAAAGTGCGTATATTTACATTAGTTTTCTGTTATTTACCATACATAAAAATTACTCAATGAAAAAAATAAAAATAATAATTATATAATTAAGAAGACAAGCAAAGCAATGAAGATAATTAAATTTCCTCAACAATGAGTGTGAAGAAAGTTTAGCTTGCTTTATCTATTGTGTATTTAGATTACAAATTAAATGTTGAACATTTAGTTTAAATGTGGAATCTAAAACACAATAGCAGAATTTAATTTATGACTAGTGGTTAGATTGGCATCGGGTTTTTCTGATAAAATCACGTTTTTTTTAACTCACTTACTTTCAATTCTCATTCAGAATATTTGAAGTGGGATAGATAATGTCTTCCAAATAAGTATTCTAAGCGCTATGTTTGTATTCTCTTTACATGAAGTTGAAACGAAGTATTGGATAAGTTGGAGTATTTGAGACTATGGACACCGAATGCACACACACAAATACTTCAGTTTTTTAATTGATTACACAATTAAGTTTTTCGAACTACTTTTCTTAACTTTCTGGCATTTATATATTAATTTGTTTTTGAAAAAATAGGGCATAAAACAACGCAAACGGCTTTACAAATAAGTAACTATTATTGAAATGTGTAGAAAATATTTTTTGTTGGTAAACAATGCATAATACGTTAATTTTGACCAGAAAGTTAATTCGGAAAATACTTTTGTTATTTGATATTTTTTTATCACTCACGACCATTTAAGCCGTGCATCAAATTTATTTGTTAGCTTTGGCTACGATATGTTTACTCAATTTATTTTACACATTTACTTAACCACAGTCAATTCGATTCTTTGGAAGTTTAACTAAAGACCTCTCCATTCATAACATAAAAATATAGAATGCATTCAGAGCAAAAGAGCTTTGTCTTAAAAAAAATATTTGCTTTAGAAAACGAATATTTATATCCTTAAATTCAGTTTTTATTTTCGTATCTATGTATGTTGAAGAAAATAAGAACAGTTTTAAATATTTCTTTCAACAGTTTGAATAAAAAAATGAAATTTATTTAATTTAAACACCACGACAAAACCTTATTTTGAAAAATTTTAGATCGAAAATGCTTCTGAAAGTAATTTTTGTCAAGCAATTTTTAACTCATGAAAAGAAACATTTTGTCTGTTTATATTGTATCATTTTGCTATAAGTTTAAAGCATCGTGTTATACGGTTTGTTGCTCTAAGGTTATTTTTTTGCCGTAACAGGTGTAATTAAACTAGTCTGTCGGAATTTTAAACTGTTATCTCTCTCTCTCTCTCAGGTATTCTTTATTAAATCAAAAAATTACCATATTAATATTTCAATAAACTCCATATGAATTTCATTTAAGTAAATTTTATCTACAAGTTTATTTTCTTTAAAAGCATAATTCAAAACATATTTTCTTTAGAAGCATCAAACCTATATTTTAATAGTAGTATAATTCAAAGCAGCATGTACTTAAGTATAACTCAAGGAGTTCGTCTTAACTATAAATTTGACTGATAGAATATACTTACTCGAAGATAAATTTCTTCTCACAGCACGAGCTCTTAAAAAAATCCTCTTCATTGTTCAATAATTTAGGAACAAAATTACTAGTTTCTTCTAAATTACGCATTGAATGCTTAATAATTAAGTTACAAACTAACTATTATTAAATGCTAGTTAACAAGGGACACGTCTTGATTACAGATACGGAAATTGTAGTCTAGAGTTGCACAAAGCGTAACCAATTGAATTGAGGATGGTTAGAGAATCGGGTAGACTGGACTGGAAGGGGGGAGGGGGAAGCGGCCCAAGGTACCAATGTCTAAAAGGACCGCATTTCTGAAGCATTCAAGCCTTGTTTCTCTTACAAAAATATTTGCGTCTTCTGACTTCAGAGCTTATATTAGTGTTTGTTACTTATGTAGGAATCATTAGGCCGCTTTCATTATAACTTCATTAAAATTTATTATTAAGTATAATAAACATAATATAAGATGGATCCAAAGAAGATCAAATCTATGTAAATAACAGCATAAATAGAGAAGGAAATTTTGTAAAAGAAAATGCTCAGGGACAACCTTTAGTGTTTCATTTACCTAATTTGCCAGGGGCTCCTTTCCAGGGCCGAGTAGGGATCGGAATGGACATACAGGAACATTTTAATTATTTCAATCCACGATGAGAGGTATGGTCATTTTGCTAATCAATCATCCAGATTCATATAGTTATTAATAGACTTTATAATTTAAACTCACAGATGAAAGGATTGTGCTTAATAATAAAGAACGCATTGTAAAGAAAAATCTATCTGATCTAAAAGGTACAGTAATAACTTCTACATTTGAAACTACATCTGAATCACTGTACTGATTTAAGTTACAGAACTTGATCAACTAATTGTGCTTTATCAGCACAGAAAAACACATTACGATCCTCAAAGCATTCTACTTCACACAAAAAGGAGGACTATCTTGTAGATTATCCAAACTATCTCTCCCATTAGTACAATATCGGGAGTCCTCTAATGGAGTTCAGCTTTAGTGTCAATAGTATTCCTCAGTTGAACATTTATATTTTAAGAGTCCAACCTTTTCTTATTCGAATCTTTCTCAGGCAAAAAGGTAAGCTTTACTTCTCTAATAAGTTCCGTATCTCACGAGTTCTATTTTTCTTTAAAATGTTTGTTTTGCCATACATCATTAACCATTAAATTTGATCAGCTGATAAAATGGGATATACTCCTTTTTGTGAAATCTAGACACAAAATTAGACGTGCTGATTTCCCCATTTGATTCAAGGAATATTAGGGTACTTTTGAAAGTTATAGTATTTACCAATAATTCCGCTCTTGTTTAGCCATTCTGTCAGTCTGTAGTCAGTTTTTGCATAAATGACATAAACACAATCAAAATAATTTTTTCTATCACAGCAATGTGGTAAAATTTTTATTTTTTACTTTTTTCGTGATATGTTGCTTGCTTGAACATCAGGTAAAGTGTGCCATTGCTGCAATGCTAACTAAATAAATGTATTGGACGTTTTTATTAAGACGGGAACTACAAAATCAAATGTTTTGGTATAAGGAAAATTTCTTTAAGCTGACAATTTTTTACATTATGCTCAGCATTAAATCATTCGATTAAAAATAACTAGCTGAGAGCATTATGATTCGATAGCAGATTCGTTGCCGAACTCAGTGATAAATTCTGCATAATTTTTATAGTTCCAAACGCGTACAAGTTGTAAATTGTGAGGTTCTTAAAGAAACTGAGCACGTAAAACCAGTTTCAGTCATTGAATATTAAAATTATTGAAATAACTACAATATTGTTCTTCTAAAAATTCATTTAAATACTTTTTTAGAAATGAGCTTTCTTTAGAATAAATCAGATCTGCGGATTGCAGGTCAAATACTTATTATACTGTGAACGATATTGTTCTTGTAAAAATTCATTTAAATATTTTGATTTAGAAATGAACTTTCTTTAGAATAAATCAGATCTGCGGATTGCCGGTCAAATACTTATTATACTGAATTTCCATTTCTTCAATTTAGAATAGAGACACGAATTTTATCGCGCTAGTCGAAATTGCTTAGTGTTCAGCTATTTGAAATTCATGCGAATGTAAATTCGTCTCAGCAAACGTAATGTAACGGTAACGTACAAATAGAAATAATGAACGTAATGAAATTATATTAAAAGTACAATTACTTGTACTTAATAATTAAAAACGTGAATAACGATTAGTGAATGAAAATTAAAATAATGCTAATTAAGATAATTTATCTGTATTATTTGAAGAGATTCCTTTTTATATTTTTAATACATAAATTTTTTTTTGCACGGCATCAGCTTCATTCGCCCTAGTCTTAAAAAGTCTAGCTACACCTCTACGGGAATCTTTTCATAAACGGTTTTAAGTTGTCTGTTGTATCAATGTATCGGTGTCTTTTCAAATAAATAAGCTTGTGTTATTTACAATTCTACAATAAGGATATAATTAAGAAGTATGAATCGTGGAATAGCAGAAAATTTAATCAAAAATGAGCCTAAATTGATATCAGTAATTTGGCATATAACTAAGTACAATGACATACGTATGGGGTCGATGAAAACAAACAAGTTTTATAAATGTATTTTTCTAATGCCTGACCAATTAATGGTTTTAAAAATGTAATTTCAATTAAAATAAGCTTTCAAGCTAACAGATATAAACTTTATTTATAAAGATGGAATTCGATATAATTAATCATAGGCTCAATTTTTTAGTATCAAGAACAAATCTTACAGTATCAAATTATTTTAAAGTTTTGGTAAATTTCTGTAACTCACATACTGAAATTGAATGAACTAAATCTTTTACAGAGAAAATTGTATTAAAGAGGATACAAGGTATTGTTCAAATTACATTTTAAACGAAAATGTAAGTAAGCTGACAGATTTATAAAGTTCCTTTAGATTTGTGATTACCTAGGCAATGTTTATTACGGTATCTGAAAATTTTATAATTTGAAGAATTATAATAATAGTCAAGAATAGCAATAATCATAATAAATAGGAGTATCTGGAGTCTAACTTTAAGATAGCTTGCACAGTAGTTGACTGTTTTTTACTTATCTGACAATTCCGGTGCTTGGGTAAGTTTTTGCAATTTCCCATCAAGTTATGTTATTCTGCTTCAAAAAATCTCTTTTGAAGTAATACGATGATTTGTAAGTTGTTCAAATCGAAATTATTTTTTCTTTTGTTCCGTTTTATTTTATCTGTCAGATAAACCACGCATTCGTGGGTAAGTTTCATGAAATCATGATATTCAAAATTGTAATGGTCAATAATGATTATACATGTATCTTCACGAGATTCCGCTGGCTAACCAAATCTCAAAAAATGCGATAGAAAGCAAACATTTTCATCGAGTTTTAAACAAACCCAGTGCAATGAGTAGTTTCGAATCCGTATTTTAAAAAAGTTTCCATTTGTCCTGTCGAGCAATATGCATATCAAGCTTTATTCGTAATCAATAAGCATTAAGAAAATATCAGGTTTTCGTAAAGTTTCAAGGGAATACGATAGCCCAATTAGAAGAGTATCGGATTAGCAATCCGAGGGTTGCGAGTTCAAAATTCGGTCCAATGGTTGGGAATGATGCACGTTAAATCTGTCGTGGGCTCAAATGTTCTGACGTAATGTGAAAGTTTGGATTGGGGTATCAACTCAGGTGTTGACCTAGTCATCTGATCTTGGTTCAAAATTACTAGGTGTTGTCATCGGATCTTTTCTTTCGTGATTGATCACGAACCGTCGCCAATAGCCAGTATTGCAGTGCGATGTTAATTAACTATTTGCCTACCTATCTATTGTTTTAATGCATCAGGTGAGTATTATGCTACTATAGCTTTTATCTTCATGGGGTCCGAAACCAAGAGACTTCCTAGAATCAGGCTATATATTCCTAGGATTTCTGGATAAAGCGTCGGATTTACCACAAGCAAAAATATTTCCTATTGGGTCATCAAAGAAGTCCTAAATACACCATTGACAAGTTTTTCTCTTATGTTCTCTGATACTTTTTATTTTACATAGCACTTACCGAGAAGTTTGTCCCACCTTTTAGCAAGCGAAGTGAGTATGGTACGCGGAACGAATCAAATGGAATTGAACAGCAATTTTAAAGGGTTTGACAAACGATAGAGAGCAAAGGGAAATCTCTAGTTTTCAGAAATTAGTCTTTCTATGTATGGTGACTACATCTATTTTTGATTCCTCAGTGTTTTATTGTATTCGCAGAAATACACGGTGTGTACCATTGACATTTGTAGACACAGTGTATTTCTGCAATCATTTTTTAAACACTAATAGTCACTGAGAAATTAAATCAGGCATAGGATACACTCACCACAGAGACAAATTTCTTAGAAATAGGAATATCTCTCTTTGCTCGCGGGGGTCGCCGTAGTCATGGTAGAGTTGCGGATTAGCAACAGGAAAGTTGCGAGTTCGTAACTCGATCTAACTGAAGACTTTCGTGTACGTGGGTGCTGGTGCGTGTTAAATCTGTCGTGGCCTCAAATGTCCTCATGTTGTGGTAATGTGGAATTTTGGAGAGTGGGGTGCTAGCTGAGGTGTTGACATCGTCCTTTGACCGTGGTTCAAAATTACTAGGTCTGTCCTCGGTATTTTTTCTCTTCAGGATTGATCCCGGACCCGTCGTCAATAGCACGTTGTGTTGCTCCAGTGAGACATAAACCCACCTACCTACCTTTGTTCGCTATATTTCACCAACCCTTTAATATTGCTGTGCAATTCTACTCCTACTATGCAAATCTCCACCTCGCCTACCAAATGGGAGACGCCGACTTAGTAGTCGGATGGTTAGAGCTCTGGCCCTCGGTTCAATAGGCTCCTGAACCCCGGTCTAGGCATAGATTACCCGGTCTAGGTCTAGGATAGTCCAGAATCCACTTTAAGCCGTAAGTCCAGATGTAATTAGGTAAAAACGTCCCAGTAAAAAAAGACCGTAAAAGGACAAACCAAACCAAATCTACCGAAGGGTAAAAACAGCTCTTACAAATGGACACCTTATGACGCTGGAAGTCAAATAAGCTCTCGATTGCAATGACTGCGTTCAAGCCTATTCTCCATAACGTTATTGCCAGACAGCATTCTAACGGTGCGTTTTTCTACCACTCGGAGAAAAATACGATAAAATTCATTCAAAAGAACCCATTTCTTTTACATCACAGCCCTATCCGAACACCAGGACGCATGCAGTATGTATCAATGAGGGCACTCCAGGTGAATGCATCTTTTGGATCCGCGATTCCTCTTTGCGATGCAAAATTCCTTGCTCGACTGATAGGAACACCAGCGAGCACATTCCCCCTGAAAAAAGATGCTCTCTCTCCAGAGAGCGAAGAGATGAATGTTCCCTTTCGCCTCTGCCCCCGCATACCTGGAACGAGTCTTCCACGAGAAGAGAAGCCGGATGGTGCTTCACGGATCCCCCGGATTGCCCGGATCGCGAACCCCTTCCCCTCCGGTAGGATCTTTTCAACGGCGAACCCACCAACCTTTCTCTTTTCCCAAATGATACTTCAGCGATTGTTGCCGATGCGATGCTGTAAGCCCAACCACAATGACCCTTGTATGGATGTATCTCTCTCTGGAGCAGCGAATGCACGCGTTATTTAAACATTAAACAACCCTCCTCTGCTCCACCCCGTGAGCGCGTGTCCATGTATGCATGCAGTGATCCTGCTGGTGGAAAAGAAGAGCATCGGCGAGCTAGACTTTCTGGTGGTGGCTCAACTGTTACAACATCCCTTTTCGAGAACCATTCTGGGTTAAAGGAGAGAGCGCCGAAAGGGTCCTCCATCCATGGCCCTGGTAATTCCTTCGAGTATATTAGAGGGCCACTCAGCTATCCGTTGGAGGGTCACTCATTGGTGCTGAGCAGCTCCCAGTGCCTCTTCACACCCCCAGAGAAGCTTTTCTTCCGCGGCGGATGGGCACAAGGATGTGCTGGAATCGCTTACAGGAGGTGGGACCTTTTTTTCCAACACTTCATTACCTATTTTTTAAATTCCTATTTAGCCCAACTTTATTATTATTATATCGGTTCCTTAACTTTTTCCCTCTTTATGGTAGCTTGAAGTTTTTGCACCTTGGAGTGTCGACGTGGAGGGTTTTTTATAGCACAAAAACAGCTTCGAACAGCAGATTTTTTTTTTTTCGAAAAAACTAATTTAGTTTTTTTCGGTGTGCCTAGTTATCTTTCTAGGGTACTTTCGGTTTCTGGAAGAGTAATAGAGTACCTTCAGTTTCGCTATTCTTTATCCGCATAGTTTGTATTTAATTAATTTCCCCTGTTATTATTTTTATACGTGTGTGTGGATATACTTTTGAAAATTTTCTTTCGTAAGTCATTTTCCTGTGAAGCTGTTTTCACTTTTACTGAGTGATGACTATCCTTATTGATAAATGTTTGAATCCAGCTCTCGAGAGCTTGTTGATACTTCAGTATAAGTTAATTGACTTCAATAGCCAATTTATTAATCTTAACTATGCACTACACACCAAGGCTTATGATTATTTACTTTTAGAAATGATCTTAAAATGTGTGAGATATCAAATTAGTTCAATTCACACGTAAGATTCAAATAGGGCATGTATCTATTCGAAATCAAAACAAAGATTTGCGATTTTGTACCCCTAGTAAAATGTGTCATAGCATATTCATTTTAAAGATGCTGTTATTTTTAAAATTTTTATAATAAGTTCATGTTAGTCTGAAAATTAGATACCTGTTCGTAAGAAATTTCTTTAGAAAAAGAGAAAATTGTATTTAAGTGTCAAGTCAAAACTGTCACACACTGAACCAGATGTTCTTATTATAACTTCACCTATTCTCCTAATTTCTTATAAATGTTTGATCTTGCGTTATAAAACCCAAATCAACCAACTTAATCTCTATATATATTTCACTAATAACTCTTCGGGTTTGATACCGAGGACCGCCGCCAATAGCCAGTTGTGTTGCCCAGTGCGACGTCAATTAAAATACCTACCGACACTAATAACTACGTTATTCCTAAACTCTCCACTCTAATGAAATTCTTCACTTCTGATTACAGAACGCAATGATAAATCTGGAAGATTTAAATTAGCACAGAAAAGAAAATATAAGTGAAAATAGGCTTAGAGTCGAAAAATGCCGAATTGCTTTTGGTTGGTAGGTAATTGAATTAATATCGCTGGAGGGCTTTTGGCGACCGTCCGAGATCAATCCCTAAGACAAAGATCCGAGGACAACACCTCGTAATTTTGAACCACGGTCAGATGACCTGGCGACCCACTCCAAACTTCCACACCACGCCAACGTGAGGAAATTTGAGGCCAAGACAGATTTCTCTCCACGCATACGACGGTCTTTGGTTGGATCAAGTTAGGAACTCGCAATCTTCCAGTTTGTAATCCACGACTCAACCATTGGGGCTACCAAGGATTGGAATCGTCTTTGAACAAGGGAATGGATGTAAATTTAAGTATACGTTCAGAATCTAACTGTGGTAACATGACTGAGACGTGCTTTTTCCTCTCTCTCTCGCCATACATGTAATTGGAAATAAGAATTAACACCAATCAAAGTAAACAAAATGCTGTTATAATATTTTTGAATAATTTTATTTCGCGAGGTATTAACTTCGTTTATGTGAATACGGATAATTTTTCTCTTATAATGATTGAAGCAAGATATGAAATATGAGAAACGACACTGCCATCAATATATATAAGAAATTAAGAAAGTTTGGTACAGATACTATGCGTGGATCTGCTAGTATATAATAACGCGAAAGATCACTTTGATGTCAGTATTCTTTTATTTTTCTAAGCTAAATTTGAAAGGGTCGATAACCCATGACATGCACTTGATAACTTAGAATGTAAAAAAGACCTTTTTAAAAAGTCATCAACCCATACGTATCGGCATTTATCTTAATATGTCATGAACAAGAAAGATAAAAAAAAGAGACCGAGATCAAAAAGAAAGAGGAAGAAAGATGATCCCTTAAAGTTCATGGTATACACACTGGAGTGTTCGAATTTCGAGAGCGAGGCCTGAAGACAGGTTCCTCCCCAAACTCGGAACACCCGGTCTCGCAGGTTCCTCAAACAAAACTGCGCTATTCTATATTGATTTTGGATCGTCTTTCCAGATGGTAAGGGAAGTGGAAAGTGGAAATAAGAGGACAGGACCGTGCACATGAAACAATTCCAGAAATTTTTGTCGGAACTCTTTCTGTATTGTTTTTCCGGTTCAGGTGCCGAGGGTACCGGAACCTGTTTGTTTGAAGTAATAAAAGGGTTCTCATGTTTGGGCCTCCTGGTCGTTGACTGTTTGCCGTTCGCATGGACTTTCGGAAGACATTGGTTGTTGAAAGCCTTGCTTCTAAGTAATCGTTCAGTGCTCGAGAGTCTCTTGTGAATGAGGTGAAAGTTAACTGGATCGGTGTCAAATAGATGAAGACTACTCCTATCGAATCAGTCAGCAATATAACTTTTACCAGCAATTGTTTTCCAATCAAGACATTGTTCAGTTTTATCTTACTCTGTATTGATGTTTTCAAGTTAGAAGTTTTCCATTTTGTGTTTAGTAATCGACAAAAGGGTTCTCGTGTCACCTGAGTCATTGAATTGGGCGACTGTTGAGGTATTTGAAAGAAACTGGCTGCTGATAATCTTACTACTAAGTATTCGTTCAGTGCTCAAGATTCTCTTGTGAAAAAGGTTAAATTAACCGGATCGGTCATAGAACTATCAGCAATACATGACGCTTACACCTATCAAATCTATATACGATATATTTTGAGACAACTTTCAGCAGCAATTGTTTTTTAATCCAGACATTCTTCAGTTTTATTTAACTCTGAATTGGCTGTTTTCGAGCTAAATTGTTTTTTTTTTGTTTTTTCATTTTGCGTTTAATACTTGAGTTCTCGTGTCATCTAATCATTGAATTGGGTGACAGTTTGACCTTCACATGGTTATATCGAAACAAATTGGTTGCCGGTAGTTTTACTGCTAAGTAATCTTTCAGTGCTCAAGAGTCGTTTGTGAATGAGGTGAAAATTTACTGGATCGGTGTCGAATAGACCTGTACATGAAGATTACTTCTATCAAAAATCAGTCAGTAATATACCTTTATATAATTCTTACCAGCAATTGGTTTTCAGTCGAGGCATTTTGCAATTTTATCTGACTCAGTTGTTTTTTTTCAATCTAGAAATTATTCATTTTTCGTCTTTAGTAATCGTCAAAAGGATTCTAGAGTGACCTGGTCATTAAATCGGGCGACTGTTTGACGTTCACAAGGGGCTTTGAAAGAAATTGACTGCGACTAGTCTTACTGAGTAACTATTCCCTGTTCAAGAGTCTTGTTGTGAATGAAGTGAAATTAAATAGATCGGTGTCAAATAGACGAAGGTTACTTCTATAAAACTAATCCGCAATATATTTTAAATGCAGCTTTTACCAGCAATTATTTTCCAATCAAGACATTCTACAGTTTTATCTGATTCTGAATTGGTGCTTTGAAACTAGAATTTTTTCATTTCGGGCTTAGTAAGGTGACGAATTGAGTGATTGACGTTCGCAGATGGCTTTTCAAAAAAATTGGTGGCCATTTGGGGAGAAGTAATAAGTAGTAAGACCCCGTGTTATGGATTCTTAATACTAAGTAATCGTTTAGTGCTCAAGAGTCTTTTAGGAATGAGATGAGAGTTGACTAGATTTGTGTCAAATAGACCAATCATAAGTGAAGACACTTGGAAGTTGATACTTTAAACATCAATTGTTTCTCAATTAGGATATTCTGAACTTTACGTTATTCTGAATTGCTTTTTGCACGCTAGTATTTGTTTTGTAGTAACAAAAGGGGTTCTCATGTTTCGGCCACCTAGTCATCGACCTGGTCGCTAGTCTGCCTATCTCACTGGGTTTCGGAAACTGTCGAAAATGTTACTTCTATGTCTCTGAATGAATATTTTATGAGAATTCTGGTTGAGAATAAAGTTCATGTAAGTTTGATTGATGTTAAACAGACATATTAGCCAGACAGTTGAAAGAAACTTTTCCCAAAAATTGTTTCTTGATACAGAAACAAATGTTTCTGATTGAAAGAAATCATGTTTCTTCAATAATTGAATTTATACAATTGAATAATATATTATTCCAAATTATTATCAAACTTATAGCATATCTTGTTTTATCGAGCTTTTTCTATTTTTCTTGATTTTGTAGTAGGTATGAAAAGAAAGACAAAAATATTTTTGATGGATAATATCGTCGTCTTAGAGCAGGAACTCGTTAACTGACACTTTTTCGGAGACACTAAATGCTTTTTTTGTCAGTCAATGATCTTTAATGACGAAAAATACATGATCATGTTATATGTTTAAAAGACGATTGTTAGAAATCCATAGTCATGTTATAATATATTTAAAAGGTATATAACACTATAAAAATGATTATATATATTTTATTTTTGACACAAAAACTAATAGCCTTTAAACAGTTGTAAAGTCCAAGAAATGAGTTCCTTCATTTGATGAGTTTCTGCTCTATGCCGACGATGAGCACTTTCTTTTTCTCGCTTACACATGCTTTATGTTATTGACTCTTCACATTCATATATCCGTTCTGCAACCTGTAGTCTTCCCTGCATGACTTCTAACCAGTTTTAACATTCTTGACCAATAAAATCGTTCCTGAGATTCTTTCAACCAATATATGGGGCTATTTGGCCATTATGAGTGCTATGGGGCAAAAGCAATACCAACCACTAATCGGTAATCTCGTGACACTGAGAAAAATAATGCAGATTGCTCTTATTAACAAATTGGATAATGTTTGGTAAACTATATCTGGTTAAGTTATAGAGTACAGTCTTTGAATATTTAGAAGACTCTATTGAGGTATAGGAAGAAATAATACTGTGAAAGAATTATACAAGGGAATCGGTATACTATGTCAAAAAAATAAATCGCAACAAAATCCATTACAAAAAGCTGACAAGAAAGAAGTTCGCCATTTCAAAACGCTCAAAATTCATTAAATAGTCACTGCAAACGTACTGGGATATTTATTTATTCAGAACATAAATATCATTCCTGAATCATAAATCTCAGCCTCGCAACATTTTTTCATTTTGCATTCAGAACAAATCAGACCAACACAAATCTGAATTCTCGATATTTCTTTTTCCAGCGCGTTGTTATTCTTTTACCTTCCCACCCACATCGCATTCTGACGTCCCAGTTCGTTGTCCCACTTGAAGCGGGCCGCTTCCAAAGATCTACACGTCAAACGCAAGAAGGGGAGGGGTGGGGGGTTCGGCACTCAGGTCAGATTTACCTGTTTCTCACCCTAGGCAGAGTCCAGTTCGGCAGCCACACACAAGGCCCGTCGGTCAATATTTACTTTGCAAACCCCTGTTTCCCCTCCTTCTCCTATCCCTTTGAAAGTCGTGTCTTTTCCTCGACCCGATGGTTCCGGGGACAGAATATGTCACAACAGTTGGCAATTTAGAGGATGCGTCCTCCCTTTTCAAAGTGTCCACCTTTCCTCTCGGAGGCATTGTTTCTGGAGTAATTTTAGGATGCATCTGTGAAGCTCAAAACCATGATAGGATGAATAGGAGATTTGTAGATAGGAGTTTTATAGTTTTATACATAGGAGTTTTATAGTTTATAGATAGGAGTTTTATAGTTTATAGATAGGAGTTTTATAGTTTATAGATAGGAGTTTTATAGTTTATAGATAGGAGTTTTATAGTTTATAGATAGTAGTTTTACAGATAGGAGTTTTATAATTTTATAGATAGGAGTTTTATAATTTTATAGATAGGAGTTTTATAATTTTATAGATAGGAGTTTTATAATTTTAAAGATAGGAGTTTTATAATTTTATAATTTTAGAGATAGGAGTTTTATAATTTTATAATTTTA
This sequence comes from Meta bourneti, assembly GCA_933210815.1. Classification (NCBI taxonomy): domain Eukaryota; kingdom Metazoa; phylum Arthropoda; class Arachnida; order Araneae; family Tetragnathidae; genus Meta; species Meta bourneti. Next base: position 39,203,325 of record OW119922.1, on the reverse strand, counting down.
TAGATAGGAGTTTTATAATTTTATAGATAGGAGTTTTAGGATGCATTTGTGGAGCTCAAAACCATGATAATTTCAGGTTGGAAAAGTTTTGATTTTGGTGGACGATACGATGAATAGGAGTTTTGTAGAAAGGAGTTTTATAGTTTTATACATAGGAGTTTTATAGTTTAATAGATAGGAGTTTTATAGTTTAATAGATAGGAGTTTTATAGTTTTATACATAGGAGTTTTATAGATAGCATAGGATGCATTTGTGAAATTCAGCCATGATAATTTCTGGTTGGATTAAAAAGTTTTGGTTTTGGTGAAAGTTCGAAAATGTCAATGGAGGCTTGTTCTTAGCAATATTCGAGTATGCGTTTATATGAAAGGCAATCGAAAAGAAGCCAGAAGCATGGTAAATTATGACATTGTATAATTTACCATGTCTCCACCTACTCCTTTGAAAGCTGTGTTTTCCGAACCCGATAGTTCCAGGGAAGGAATATATCACAACAGTCAGCAATTTAGAGGACGCGTTCACCCCTTTAAAATTATCCCCTTTTCTCTAAAAGAAATTGTTTCTGGTATTGATTATGGTGTATTTTAGGATGAATTTGTGAACTGCTAATGCATAATTTCTAGTTACATTAAAAATTTTCGAGTTTTGATTTTGGTGAACGTTTGAAAATGTTGGAAGCTCGTCCTTGACAATATTCGGATATGCTTAGGTTTGAATGGCAAACGAAAACAAACCAGAAGCATGGTTAATTATAACATAACTTATAACTTAATTTAGAGGACGCATCCTCTCATTATAAAGTGTCCTTCCTTTCTCTCAGAGGTATTGTTTTGGAGAAATTATAGAATGAATTTGCAAAGCGCAAATCAAGGATAATTTCTGGTTGGATTAGAAAATTTTGAGTTTTAATTTTGGTGAGCATTTGAAAATGCTGGAGGCTCCTTCTTAGCAATATTCGGTTACGTTTTCATTTGAAAGACAACCGAGATAAAAATCATAAGGCATAGTAAACTATAGCATTTTTTGTATTGCTTTGCTTGAATATCGTGATAAAAAACAACGGGAAATGCAATGTCAAGTAAGTTTCCCGTTCACCTTGCTTGTCTGGGGATGTGCATGGAGGGTTTTCATTCTAATCTGTTCGTCTTGGTCATTTTGAACGTGCATGAACTCACGGATAGTCTAGCTTGTCTAGACTATGCGGGCTAAGAAACAACAACATACAATACTAACTTTTGGAAATCCAATTTAGTTAATTATTAGTTGTAGAGTACCACAGAATGTTGCTTGCACAGCTGAAATTCTTTCCTCCGAATTAAATAAAATAAATGTAATCGTTTTCTAACTACATTTTACATGGTAATAAACTGATTATTAAGGATAAAATTACAATTTAGCAAATATATAAATGAAGTATAAAAGAACAATATAGGGAATGACATTTTTTAGGATTACAAGTATTCTTCTATAATTACCTTTCTACATTTTGTACAAATCCCTTAAAGAAACATTTCTTTAAATTTACGGTCTACAAAGTGAACATTTTGTTTCGATTTCATTTAGGTTGATATGTTTATAAAATAAACACAAAGCACACATTATGCTACAAATCCACATTAATGTCAGAAGTTCTTAAGAACCGCAATATTTATAATTTTTAATAGAGGACAATGATAGCAACGACTACATAAGCCCAAAACAGATAAAATTGTTTTTGACAGCGCAAATAAATCTTCAGGTGTGTTTTTGAAATTTACAGCTACAACACAACGCTTTTTTGCAATGAGGTATACCGTAAACATCTCTAAAACATTTCAACTACATTTTGAATAACTATATCGTCGACTTAGAGCAGAAATTCATTATCAGACAAAAATATTTTACTGTATAGCTGTTTAAAGACTAACTATAAGGCCAAAAGTAAAAATTATAAGCATTTTGACAGTGTTATACATCTTTTAGATTATATGCCGATGTATTTCTCGTCTTCATGAATAGAGGTATTTAGTTTCTCTGAAAAAATCAATGTGTTTCTGCACTAAGCCGCAACGTAAGAAATACTTTTACATTTTACCTACCACTCGTTATTGAAATATTCCTTTATAGATACAAATTTAATGCATTTTCCCGTAAACTTGAACATCCAACTTTAAATTTGAAGCATATGAAATAATTTATCACATCGCCATATTTTAATCGAATTAACAAAGGTAAGTACTATTTGATCAAATAAATTTTTCAAACATTTTTATCGTTCTTGTTGGTTGGACATGGTAGTTTTCGATAAGATTAGTAAAATTATTTTGCTTAGTATACATTAGTCGAGTCATCAACTTCGATCGGTACACGAGCATGGAATTGAAACTGTAATTGTAAATGCAATGTGATGGAGATACCATAGACATATTTTAGGCCATATCCAGTTAATTCTCTTTTGAGTTATCATTTAAGTGCATTTTAAATTTCTTTTAAATCAACCACATATTACACAGTAAGATGAAAATATCTCAAAATTAACATGACGAAAGTAACACATGATATTTACAATTTAAATGTAAAAATTCTCAAACCCGTCCTCCGACATTAAACTATGAAATGAGTTACGCGATCAAATAGACCGATTATATGCATATCTGAAGTTTTTCTTTGTAGCCTAAATTCTAAATTAAAATTTTTTGAATCATATTCAGTCATGATGTAAAGTAAAAAATTGTTACGTTACAATCTAGTAGCTTGAACGATAATATTGTATGAATGACGCTCGATTATTGCTTGAAAGAACAAAACTATACGAAAAGAATAAAATATTATAGTGATTTTTAACTACTATTTAATACTTATTTATCTTCATTGAATAAAAAATGCCTCTTTCTTTAAAATTGATATTCAAAGTTGTAGAAAATAGTAAAAATCAAATTGAAAAGCAGAAATATGAATGATATAACCTAGAATTAACGAATTCGAACCTTAAAAGTTAAAATCATTTTATTCCTTCTTTATAATTTTATATCAAAAGCCGTAATACGAATACGCATATTCTCAATGGACAACAAATAGGAAGGAATTTATGGATTGAAATTGATTTTATCAGCATTTAGAAATTCAATTACTTTCTTGCATTTAACACAATAAAATAACTGGAAAACAACAATAATATTATCATATTTAGTTTGAACACACCAACATTCAGATACAAACTTTAAAATTTAAGAAATTATTATTGTTAATTAATATTTAAAACCAATTGGCATGCTATTGCATTTAACCGATGCCTCATAAGGAATATGTTTTAAAACTCTTTCACGGAGTAAGATCATTATATATCTTGTGACAGAGTGGCGTGAAAATGATTTTGGAATGGGGGTAAAAATCTTATTGTGTCAAAACATTGTGTGACAATTTACAAGAATAAATATTTAAAAAGTAAAGAAATAAACGAAGAGGCACGGAATGCAAAGTTTTCAAGTACAAAACGGTACAAATAGGCTTTATGTCAGCAATATGAAAAGTACAATGTTTGTTTAGCTGTTGACGACGTGAACAGTACCCTTAAAAGGCAAGCAAAATTATGTGGGCTTTGATCTATTTTTCCTACACTTTTACAATAAGCGCTCAGTTTGTTCAGCTGCCCTTTGTTTACTATCGGTTGGTGGTTTTGGTGATATGGACGAAAAAAATTCTTTTGTTCCGTCATTACCTGCTCACCTAAACGTTCCTACTTTAGGTACAGGTTGTAGAGTGAGGGGCTGTTGAGAAATTAAAATGGTGCTGATGAACTGAAATGTAGAATGGATCAAAATTAAAATCAGAAGGATAACACTCTTGTAGTTTTGGGATACTCCAGTCATTTAATTAAATATTTTTCAACACTTAGGAATTGTAAGGCAAGGTACTAGCATTTAAAAATTGCTGAAATTCTGAATTTCGTTAAACAACAGACGCATGTTCTCTGGTTTTGGTTTCATATTCTCTCAACGGGAAGCTCTGACATTACATAAATATATGCTATCTATTCTTATGATCATCAATGAATCAATACCAATTTTCAAGTGAAGAAAGATTAAAAAATATTAGATTCATACCTGCCCTAAACACTTAAATTTAATGAAGCTTTAAAGAAGTTCTGAAATGCAATGAAAATAGTACGATAGCTATTAATTTAATGTTCATTCACTTGTCTAGTTCTCAATGGCATAGGTACACAAAATAAAGCACATTTTTTGGCGATCAGTGGAGAATGATTAGTTGAGTTGGGTTTTAAAGCGCAAAGGCCAAACAAATTTTAATACACGATAAAATGTAAATCACGAAAAAACTAATAAGTACCAATACATGTATGCTTCCAAATTGAAATTAGTCAAGGTAGAAAACATTAATAAAGTTTATAAAATGGTAAGTAGGTAGTTGAATTAACGTCGCACTGTAGCAACACAGCTAGCTGGCTATTGGCGACGGTTTGGAAGAAAATCCGAGGACAACGCCTCGACAATTTAAGCCACGGTCAGATGACGAGGTCAACACCTGAATTGGCAACTCCATTTTTCAAACTTCCACACCACGCCATAAAATGGCTTTCAGTGATAAATAAAAATAATTTTCTGCGCTAAATGTCTCCCCATATTGGATTTCAAACTCCAAATTGGATTTGTCTATTATTAAAATCTTGACATGCAGTCAAAATATAAAACAGAAAATTTATGACAAGTTGAGTCCAATAATGAAACAGGTTTTTGCAAGGAAGAATAGATAGTTGATTAATTGGAATTTGCGTCAAACGAGCGAAAATATTCAGAAAACTTAATCGACGGTAATGTAAACAGTCCACAGGCTCGATCGTCACAAGTGAACTGTGCAAAATACAAACGGCAGCTAATTCTGAACCCTGGTCTAAATTACAATTTCGATTGACAATACTGTGAATAGTAAGAAACGAGGACACAAATGTTGATTGTTTTCAGTATATATGTAGAATTTATGTAGTTTAACGAGAATCACATAGACACAAGTTTATTTATAAATTTTTAAATCCTGGATTCCTAGACGTTTAAGTGTAGGGTTTCATTTTTATAATCTATAATTCCTATTAAGATTCGTAGTTATAAGTTTGCATTTCTGAACTGAGTTTTAATTTAACTAGATATTGTTGTATTCGTTACCACTTTTTTAATGTTCAATTAATCAGGGAACAACACTTTTCAGATTAATATTTTATGTTTAATGTTTTGAAATCTGTATGCATAATGTTTGAAAGGAAGTAAGGGATGATGTCAAGAATAAAATACCTTAGGAAGAATTAAAAATAGCAAAAATAAATTAATACTTAAAAATTCATAAGTCTGTAGAATATTCAATGAATAATTTTTGGTATTTTCTTTTACTATTTACAAATAAATATAAATAATATAATATTATCAAATGAATATAATTGTAAATTTAAAATCAATGCACTTATGAAAACAAAGTTATTCTTGTTCAAGAGACAGCATCTTTTGCAAATCAGATAAACTATATATATCTGTTGATTTTTATTTGGGTAGCTCAATTTACTAGCTAATAATACTTTTATACTGATCAAATCGTCTGTGAATATTGAATTAAATACATAAAAAAGTTGAATCCCAAAGTGAAACATATCATTTTTATTAATTTATTAAATTATTTTTATAAACAATGTTCTCTAATCAACAGTTTTTAATTCGTCCTAACTCCTGCATTACTCAATAAAATATTACTATAAGCAGAATATTACCGGTGTTGCTCGAGTTGAAATGAGAAACTACGGTGAATAATCTTGTACTCAGTTTTCTCCGAATTTCACCATCATTAATAAGTGGATGAGAATTTAATTTGATACAATGTTCATGGATAGTTTCTTTTAAAACGAATACACTTCTTGAAAATTTCATTCACTGGAACATGACATAGCGAAAAGATTATTTTAAAATTAAATATCTTCCTCGTGAGATGATTTTTTCTGTAAAGTTAAATGCTTCGATAGCGCTAGTGTTTTGTAAAAGAACATGCTTCTTGTACATATTCCGTTCTGGGTAACCAGAAGTAAAATTCCTCGTTCCGGTGGTTTGTTTCTTTGCACAAATCCCTCTCATAGACGAAAGTGCAAGATGATTATAATTTTTCAGAAAACTTTTGACAGCCTTTTTTGCAAGAAAATCACTTTCAACAAACGTTTTACAGGTAAGTTGGGTCAAAATAGATTTAACTCGTAAAATAAGAAACATCGACCTTCTTTTGTGAAGGCAATTTTTTTATTTTTAAAAGTCCTAGTTCTCTCTCTCGGATATTTTCTAGCGTTAATAATTTTACGGAACCGGCAAAGTTTAATTTAAAACTTTTTCTAGTCCAACTGATATACAAGTTCAAATTGAATCCTTATGGCAATTTTTGTCAATTAGGAGATTCGGTTTCTGAATGGAAATCTCATACTTGTTTAGAATTATTTATTTCGTTAATTGACTGTTGAGTACATCTGTCAATGAACCCCACTAACTTGATTTGAAACATGAAAAGTCCTAAAGTTTACATTTCAATTTATGTGATTCATTTTAACGTAACCTTTAAGTAGTGAAAACAATAATTTTACCATGCAATGGTTTTTGTGCAATGAAGGTTCATCGCTTATTCGTAATAGCCAACCAGACACTGAAATTAATATATTACCGATAATTTACAAAACCTGTTTAGATAAATACATAGAAAGACATATTATTCAATTCTGCTTAACCGTTTATCTCAAAGTGACAACATGCCCATTCTCCTATACTTGTATTGTTTACAAATTCACTCAGTTATTATGAATGAAGTTGCTATATGCAACTCTATTTAATGATATCTTGGAATAGTTGCATACATTAGTTAAAATAAGTTGGGATGGGTCATGATTTATGACTCAAGGGCCATATTTGATCATGATGCGCCAAACGAAAAGCAAACCAATGGACATACACACAAAGAAAGTTTTACCGACACACTCTATTGAATTAATTTATTCTATTTAGTGTATTTTAGAATACTTGCATGCATTAGTTGTGATAAATTTGGTTGGGTTTTATAACGCAAGGGTCATATTTGGCCATGTTGCGTCAAATGCAAGATAAGTAACGTCAATAGACATACACACAAGGAAAGTTTTACAGACACAGCAGAGAGAAACGCACCGAGGATAAGTTACGCTTATCGAACCTGTGTTACCTACAATTCTCAGGTTACTGGTAGGCAAACTCACTGAACCACAACCACCGCCCCCCGACAAATTTGAAAATTATGAGGACAGTAATGAGGTCTTTATGTGGTATCGAGAGTGTGTTATCCTAAAATTGACTCCAGAATGAAAATATACTTCCAAAAAACGTCTAACAAATAAAATTGGTTCGTTTTGGGTTTTATGGCGCAAGGGCCGTATTCGGCCATGTTGCGCCAAACACAAGACAAACAGCGTCAAGTAATGGATACACACACACAAGGAAAGTTGAACTGAACCAGAAAAGAGAAATGCACTTAGGGAGTAATCGAACCTGACAGAAATCGAATGTGCGCCGCCTACAACATGTAGGTTGAGAACGCACTGAGCCACGGTGATCCCAGCAAATAAAGTTGATTATATTGTTGCACATTTATTATATCTTAAAAATTGGAAACAGCAAGTCTATAATTAGATTTATTCGATTTTTTTCATTCGTCTCAGCAGTCCCACACCAAAGGCCAAGTATTGAACAACAATAATCGCTCAATAATAGTTAATACGCGAAACACTTAACGTTAGTATTAGTCTCAAAAGCAGATCAAACTAAATGTGATTGATTTAATTGGCACCTTTCAGTGTGGGGGCCCTTGTTAAGAAATAAAACAAATTGCACCTAATCCGCTGGATCATAACAACCCCAAGAGTCTCTTAAAGCGTATTTTCATACCACAGTTCTCTTTCGGCTCGCAATTTTCCCTGCGTTTCCATCCAACGCATTGTGGCACGGGTGTTTTCGAAACTGGAACCAATTATGCACTTGATTCGCCGAACAGAAGCCCTCGCGTCACTGTTTTTTGAGAGAAAGAGTCAATATTTGGTCTACGGTTTCCATACGTTTACCAGCACCTGTCAGAAATAACCTGCATTGAATGGCATTTCTGCCCACGTGGGTTCTGTTGCATCGCGAACTTTTGCTCTTGCATAACCTGTGGTGTATTTGTTACAGATACCGGTTTGGACACTGCGATCTCTTATAGGGAATTTCAGTTGACGGAAAATATTTTTCGCCTGAAACACGCTTACATTTTATACATGTTTTATGAGTAAAAAGTACCAGAAATATATTTTACAGAACAATATTTATTCCAAAGTAAAAATTCTTATTTATATTTTATTAGATGATTATTTTATTCCTAATAAGCACATTTTTATCGGCCTCGCTGTATCGCTCTTTTAATAATGATATATTGAGGGTGATTGTTTTTTTTAACTTAAAAAGTGTACGATGGTTTGTTTCCAGGCAATGCAAAATTGTTTTGATGTAAAGTTTTTTCATTTCAAAATGTATTAAATTAAAATCGAAGAAATGGTATTTGTGTCCACTGGGAAGTATATGAGAAAATGTTAACGTTTTAAATTTGTTTAAAATTTTAACCCGGAATTTTTAACATTCAGCAACATTCAACATAGTAAAAAACAAACTTTTTCATTATCGGTATTTGTATGTTCGAATTTTATAAGAAAACCATCTTCGATTCTAAACGCAAGTGGATATCTATGTAAATAAGAATGGAGTGTTTGTTTGTATATTGAATGTTTTCGACCCATTTCAAGTTTTCTATCCGTTTTGGACCCTTCTGATGCTAAATCCGTCTCTTGCGCGTTTGGTGTTTCTGTCTGTCTGTCTGTCTGTATGTGTGTGCCTGTGCTACGTCCAAACGGTTGAATATATTTTCATGAAACTTTGCATATTGTGAGTTCTTACATTCATTTAGTGACTGAACTTGGTTGCGTAAGTCTGTCTGTCCGTCTTCCGGTTCTATGTTCGATTTTGTGCCTGCGTGTTTGTACAAATATCACATACGATTTATTCAAAACATTTTAATGCAATGTCCTATACTTGATAAACCATATTTTAGTGTAGTGAATGCATTATTTTAAATTCTTTTTCTTGCCTATTTAAACGAGTTTCATGTTAAAACATCTGAGTAACTCTACTTAAATCAACCATAATTTGCTAGTTTTGGAGAAGCTGGAATGCATATTCGCTTTTAAAACAAACTTAGTTATAAATATCTTATCAAATTAGTCATCTTCCCTTAATGGTAACGAAATTGGAAAAGAGTGTCACAAATACAAAATATTGGAAGGTAAATTATGTGAGAGAGTATGAGCAGTAGATTTGTCATTTTTACGAATTGAGTTGAGCAATTTTACAGGAATAGAACTAAAGAAAGGGAATTCCTAATCCTTCCTCAAAATCGTCTTCTGTAGCAGTTACCTTTCGCCAATTTTTACCTTTAGCAGGGGTGCGATATATGTGAAGTGTATTACATGAATGGATTTGCATGTATAGAATTTGTTTCCAAAGTAGGTTGTAAAAGTTATAAAAATGTCGAAAAGGTGTTAAAAAATTATTTTACTTATACTTAAATGATTTGGCCTTTTTCTTCGAAAGAGGAAAGTGATTTTTTTCTGGTCACTTTCAATATATAGTTAACCAATTCGACCCGAGTGAGATCGGGCAATTTTGCCAGCATTTTAATAAAACAAAATATTTTGTTTCTGTAAATTTGATATGGATGGGAAAAATTGTTAGTTATCTAAATAACTGTTGGCAATGTATATTCGACTTATTTTACATACAAGTAGTGAAATTTATGCATCATTCAACGGGTCAGGAAATAATGTATAACTTTATTTAATGTCTATTTTTCCTTATTGTAAATCTACATTTTTCTAGACATAACTAAACACCGAAAGTCTATGTCAATAATCTAGCATTAAACATTAACACTTTTCCCTGAATCTCATAATTTAAAAAATAGCAACTTCATAAAGGATAATTAATGTTTCATTTCTTTGAAAACTATGTATAATTATGTGAAGCAAAACACTATTAAATATGAATGTTTTGCAGCATAAATATAAAAAATACAAATTGATATTATCCATATTCTTTTTCATTGGAAACGCGTATGGTTGGTACTAAAAATATGAATTTGCGCATTACAATTCGCATTTTCTAAGAAGCTACACAGCATGAGATACTCAGTTTCTATTTTATACTGGAATAACAAACTTGTATAAGAAAACTCTTCTAGGAAATATAGTAATAATCATAATGGCAATAGTTTGTTTCACATCTAAATATGATAAAAGTAACTAATTAAAAAAGACTAAAGCAAGTAAATTATAAGTAAACATTTTGATTATAACGTAACTGCAAAGATCATATTGCAATTTTCAAAAATAGTGAGATCAAGCTATTTCGGCATTAGTAAAGTCATCAAAAGTAAAGCAATAAGCAAAGAACAAATCGTGCGTATCGGAACACTTTCAATTAAAACTGTATTTATAGAAGTTTTTTCATAAATAGGAAATTATTTGATTTATATTATCGTTTTTTAATTTACCCTCTGCATTTTGCATTACCTTCCCCACTTTCCAAACTTTCACACCACGCCAACGTGAGGACATTTGAAGCCACGACAAATTTAACGTGCACCAATCCATTACTCTTCCAACCGGGGTACCGTGGCCCAATAACACTCGAGAGTCTAAATTATGGGCATGGTGTAACTCATAGACTCATCAGGCGCATGATAATCCTAAGACATTCAATATGTATGCAACATAAGACTATGATATAATGCATACGACGTAATATAATTTTCGATATGTTACACAGCATCCTGGATAGACATACTACCGAGGTGGCATGTTTTGTTCATCTCAGTTACACTCAATTTAAGTGTTAAAGACGACACTAGTCACGGGAGTTAGTTTTTGAATTTGTAGAATCAGTCGTTTTTTCAAACCAATTTATCATTCCGGGTTGGAGAACTTCTTTGAAAGACAAAGAAGTTTCAATTGAAGTTCAGTAAGTAAAAAGAAAACCATATTTTAGTATTAGAAGAAATAAAAATGAACGCATGCGACTAAGAGTGAAATTTCAAAACAAAATTCCTCAACGCAGTTCCGTGAGTTAAATATCTGTTTCGGGGTCCCTCAATCGTTTCGGCTTGGAGCAACAAGCAGGGGATCCCTTCGATGCAGATGCCGTCGTACCCCCATCGATTACCGCGAACTTGAAGCGATTATCGATTTCCCATATGCATGGGTAAAGGGCGGATCATTCTTCTTTGCCTCGCGGTCATCTTTTTGATGAATTGAATCATCGACTCAAATTCGCTGTTTAAAACTACAGGGGTGAAGGGACTCGACTGCTCGTTGAGTAAAATTCCCCCGCGATCAGTCCGCTTTCGAATTCTTTAGCGATTTTGAATGCGAGCAAATTGCTGGTTAAACCATTTATAACCTACTCTCCAGGTGCTGAACTTTATTGTGGAGCATTGTTATTTAAGAGGACTGCTTTGATTCTTTCTTTGGCCTATAATATATTGGTGCAATGGTAAAATATAAACTACAGTTCAGTGACCTAGAAATTAATTATTCCTTCTTTGATTCATACTATATTAGAGCAATGGTAAAATATAAACTCCAGTTCACTGGGTGAGAAATCAATCCTTCCTTCTTTGGCCTATTCTATATTGGAGCAATGGCAAAATATAAACTCCAATTCAGTGACCTAGAAACTAATCACTCCTTTGGTCTATACTATACTGAAGTAATAGTAAAATATAAGCTTCAGTTCCCAGTGACAGAAAAATTAATCATTCCTTCTTTGTCTATACCATACTGGAACAATGGTAAGCTTCAGTTCCCAGTGATCAAGAAACTAATCATTCCTTCTTTCATCTATATTATGCTGGAGCAATGGCAAAATGTAAGATTTAGTTCCGAGTGACAGAGAAATTAGCCATTCCTTGTGAAACTTTGAATTCAACATTACCAGTGGTTCTTAACCTAGTGGTTCATTGGTTGAGTTCTATGGCGCTATAATATTATATAGTATATGGATTATATAAAATAATATATGGATTACATACTATAATTTATGAATTTATAATATTATTTTTAATTTATAGTACAGTAACAGGTAAACGTTAAAAAATCGTACGTTTTTTATTGGTTTAAAGACTTTTAGGTTTTTAGTAAAACATTGGAAGGAGAATAAAAGAGCTAAAAATTGTGTTAGAATGGATGATTTATTTCTTAAGCTTATTATGAAAACGTTGAACGCATTTCGGATAAATTGATTTTTTTTGTAATTTTATGATTTTTGTTGAATTTGTTTAATACCATAAGATAATTATCAAAGTCAATCAATGTTCGCAGTTTAATGAATGGGTATACCTTTAAAGTTATTAAAACTACTTAATTTGTATAGGGTATAGTATTTCTACTGTATTACTTTTATTAAATCGAATGTATTAGATTTCAGTAACACCTAAATCTTAAGTGTAGTAAGATAAATAATCTTCAAATTCCTCTTCATTCTAAGAAATTTTTAAAATGACAAATGCCGCTCAAATTAAATTCTTATCACACAAATGAACTCAAAACTCAAGAAAGAAGATTAAACTTAATTCTTTGAAACAGCTATTACATGAATGAACTTTGCTGTAAGTGGTATTTGAAATACAATAATTTGTTTTACTAGTTTAAGCTTTTATAATTTACTTAACTTTAATATTAATTAGTGGAGCGTAAAAATTCATATTAAAACTGTTTTATTAAAATGTGGTTGGTATTTAAACAAATATCTGGTAGTTTTAGCTTTGAAAGCTTATATTTTTCTTTTGTAATGCTATTAACAAATAGCATTGTTTCAGTCCACTTTACCGTTTAAAGTGTTCCAAAATCTTAATTTCTTGTAAAAAATGCTAAATATGTATATTTTATGTGTAGATAGTATACAAATTATTTTTCCGGGATATTATAAGAGAAATGTTAAACAAAAATCAAGCAGTGCATATTAATTTAAACTTTTCAGATTTCCAAGCTTACACTTGCTAATAGATAGAGTAATTCTTTAAAGGATATCGTTAACTAAAAAAGTACACGAAAAAATACTTTAATTCGTAGATCTCGATCGATAAACTAAATTATTAAGAAATATTTAGCAATTAGTTGTTCTTGATCAAAGAGTTTCATTTTAGTTCCGCCCTTGTACAACTAAATTCCTTCTCAATTTGTAATTGTAAGGGAAAGTATTTTTCTATCACATATAAGATATTTAAATGTAAAAAGAAAGTGGAATAGGAGATATCAATGGATTTTTTATAAAATATTATCTGAGACTAAAATAATGCACTCGATAAAAAAATTATAAAATTAAAAGTTCGGTTTTTTATCGAACAAAAGTTTAAAATTCTGAAAAGGCAAAATCTTTACAAGGGCGTGAAGTGTGCTCAAATTTTAATTAAATAATTTATTAAAAATCGGAAAATATTAATCATACAAATTTTTTCGTTTTACAATAGTATGTTCTACAAATAATACTACAGCAAATGTTTGCAACACTGAGAGTTTTGAAAAGCTAATTCTTACAATACAATCAAGTAATGTAATAAAATCAGCTTTCACTATCATAAAAAGCGTTTTGAAGTCTTTCAACATTAAAGTGATGGTTTACTTTTTATATGCAATAAGATGAAAAACAATTAAGTCCTTTTCAAAATAAAGCAATCCCTAAAGTAATTAAAGTTTGGCAATCAGACACCAATAGTTCATACAAATACTGAAATTTCACACTAAGAAATTAAATATTTCTATAGAGTATATGAAAGAGCTTAATAAAAACTACCTTACAACACTTTTTTCAAATGGCTATGTTCTCGCTTTACGGTTGATGAAAATGTATGGCATACTTGGGGTTCAAGTATTCTTTATGCAACACCCAAGATCAGTTACATAACCAAGACCTCTTTTTATATTAACAAGTTTTCATCTCACATCATGTTACTTTTAGATGGTTTTTAAAGTTCCCAAGATATCGCAGTCACAATAAAAAAGGGTAGATGTCCCGAAAAAGATTTTCACACAACTACACTAAAAAATTAACTGCAATTAAAAACGCCATTACTCGTGAGCTTTGAAAGAAGTAATCTAATAGTTTTTAAATGTCGTTTAAGTACAAGAACCATTTCAATTACAGAACACTTCTATTCAAGGGATGGAAAAAATGATTTTTTGTCGCATCCTTCTTGCATACGGAATCAACCTTTTTAGAACGATATAGAAAGAGAAGCCGAGAAACTTAAAACTCTTCCTTAACTACTCAAGGAAGAAAAACGAAACAAAAAAAAATCCGCCGTATCCTTTTAAAAATTTAACGCACTCTAATTCTCGCTTGGTGCCTTTGAAGTACAGGTGAAAATTCCCTCTTCAAACGCGTGGAAATTTCCAGAATGAATTTTCGAGCCGCATTAGAGCAAACAAAAAGCAAATAAAAAGAAAGCGAAAATTCCCTCCCGCTCTAAAAATGCATTTCCAGATTTGATTATGCCCCGAAATAATGTGCATCACATTATCCGAATCCCGCGAGCACGACGACAAAGGTTCCCGAGCGTCCCGTTCTTTTGTCTTCCCGGAATCGTCCGCGAGTACGGGTGCAGTTAAAAGCGGTTCGGGTCTCGTCAGCAGCACTTGAGGCTCCGTCGGTAGCGCACTTCATCACGGAGCTCTCTGGCAGAAAGCAAACATTGCCGGCGGCCGTTCCATAATTAAAGCAATATTAACGGCCTCTAAGTTAACTACGCTTTTCTCCCCTCCCCACCCGGTTTAATTCGGGGGAGAACAATTTATCAAAAACCCCTGACATGATTACGGAGCGCCCAAAAACAATGGACGATTGTTTTAGTTCCCCTTTTCATTTTCATTTAGAACGAAGGGAATTGTTATTAAAAAAGGGATGTAAAAGGAAGGAAGGTAGGGAAAATTTAATATATTTCTTTTGTTGGAGGTTGAGAGTATTTGTAGCAGCAGGTTAAAGACGATTACATGCACACAATGGTCGTGGCTTCTTAATATTGGAAGACGTTCTTTCTGGACTGCATGTTAATCTAATTTCAGTCAAAGAGTATTTAAATTAAGTTTCTTAAACCTAAGAAAAAATTTGAATACTTATGAGCATTCGATATTTCATGAAAGAGAATTTTAAGGAAATCTAGTCAAACATATTTACTATTTAGAATAGAACAAACTAAATTTATTTAAAATATGAAAAATTCGTACCTTAGCTTTTGAATAAGTCTTAAGGATAGTAATAATTGATATTTTCAAAAATTCCTACATGCTGAACTTCGTTTTCCAATCAAAGCAATAAATAAGTTAGAAATGCTCAACATTACGGAGCATCCTAAAACAATGGACGTTTATTTTGATTCCCTTTTCCTTTTCATTTAGAACGAAGGGAATTGTTGTTGAAAAAGGGATGTAAAAGGAAGATAGGGAAAATTTAATATATTTCTTTTGTTGGAGGTTGAGAGTATTTGTAGTAGCAGGTTAAAGAAGATTATATGCAAACAATCGTCGCGGCTTCTTAATATTGAAAGAAGTTCTTTCTGGGCTATACGTTAATCTAATTTAAGTCAAAGTATTTAAATTAAGTTTCTTAAACCCGGGGAAAATGCGAATATTTGCGAGCATTCAATATTTCATGAAAGAGAATTTGAATAAATTCCATTCGAACATATTTACAGATAGTAATAATTGTTATTTTCGAAAATTCCGTGTGCTGTACTTCGTTTTCCAATTTAAGCAAGAAATGTTTTAAAAATGTGTAACATTATGGAGCGTCCTAAAACAATGGACGATTAATTAAGTTCCTCTTTTCATATTCATTTAGAACGGAGGGCATTATTTTAAAATAGGGAATGTAAGAGAAAGGAAGTAGAAAAAATTTAATGTATTTCCTTTTTGAGAGTTATTTGTAGCAACAGGTTAAAGACGATTACATATTTTTTGTGGGTTCTAAATATTGGAAAACGTGAATATTCTGTGTAGACGATTCAAGTCAATGTAAAGATATCAAGATAATTTTTCTCAAAGAGCATTTAAATTAAGTTACTTCCACCGAAAGAACAAATACGAATATTTACGAGCATTTCACTTCGAACAGATTTTTAACTACTACTGTCTAGCACAAAACAACTATTTTTTAAATTGCATGAAAATTTAATTCCTTCTTCTATTCGTCTTTCTTTGATACGCATTCTTTGAATTTATTTATTCACTTACTTAAGCACATTAAATATATTAATATATGTTTTATCAAATTTAATTTAATTAGTTAAAATGTTTTGAGTTTGTTTTGAAAAACAAGAAATTTTGTATACACTTTCAAAGCATAGGTTAACGATATTTTCTGCAATGAAATAAAAATAAAATTTTAAAAGGCAAGGAAATTTGTTTAACATAGTTTTTATGTACATTTTATTACATAAAAAAACTATTTTTACCATACTCGACAAGTTCTGATATGAATATTACGGCATATTTAAAATGGGATAGAAAGTGCAAGAAGGCTTATACCTACAAACTACAATGAATTTATATTTGAAAATTTTCTTACTCAATATCTATCGGAGAATTTTGTTGCCCTTAAAATTTATGAAGCTGAACAATGTATATCAATACTCAAAATTCAATTACATCTGGATTTATAAAAGTGCTTAAAGTTTAGGAATTTAGAGTATAATTAAACAACCCTCTCACAAAAAAATGTATCTTCTTTAGCCTTTGCAATTAGAAAGGTTGTCTTTAATTTAAACTTCTGTTATACAAAATTTTGAATGCTTAAAATACCTTTTAATCAGTTAATGCAACATCCTTTTAATACAACATTCTTTCAGTGCAATATTCTTTTATCTCTTTCTCTTTCGGTGCTTGGGTCCTTAGTTCAACAGGCTATGGATTCGAATCCCATTCTTTGCAGGGAAGTACATAGTGGCTCAAATTCCACTTTCAGCTTAGATAATGGTCTAATTAGCCCTCATGTTACAAAATATGAGTTCAGAGCAACACATTAAAGTGAAAATAAACCAATCATATGTGTGGAGAATTGGGCACCTGAAATATTGTTCAGTAACTCTAAGTGTACTTAATATCTCCTTTTTAAAATATTTGTAAATTTTTTTAATTAAAACAAGTTTTCACTCCTACTGCATTGTGTTTGGAGAGTGGGGTGCCAGCTCACGTGTTGCCTCGTCATCTGACCGTGATTCAAAATTACGTGGCGTTGTCATCGGGTCTTTCCCTTTGGGATTGATCCCGAACCGTCACCAATAGCCTGTTTTGTTGCTCCAGTGTGACGTTAATTAAAATACCTACCTACTAGATGGGGTTTACAATTAAAATTGATTATTTTATTCCTCAAGCACAAGGTTGCATATGGTGACTTGATTACTTCTGTATCACTTTTGGATGTATATTTAGGTGCATTATTTTCCTCAACTTTTGGAAAACTGTTTAAGAAAACTTGGAATAGGTAAGATAAAATATTTGAAGAGAGAAAAGTTACTTAATAAGATAATCATTAATTAGCCAAGCACTAACCTTAAAGCGCAGTTTAATTTTCTTTTGCTTAATAGTAAAATCATAGGTATACTTTGTATGTGTTTGTAATTATTTGTTGTTTGATGTCATATGGCTTTGTTGTATGAAATATACAATTTTCCCAAAATTAATCAATTTGGATTTATATACTACTAGCAGAATTACCCGGCGATGTTCGGGTTGAATTGGTTAAATGTTGATTCTATTTCATAGAAAAATGAAAGCATCATTTAAGTGTACAGAAAATATTTTTTAACATCGTTTTAACTTTTTCATAGCTTCTACAATTTACTTCGGACGCAAATATGTATACATAATATATCCATCCATATAATTCATTTCATATTCATCACACTATTGCTTTAAGACAAATTAATGAAGCTTTTTCTGATATGACTTCTTCAGAAGTCGATTTTGAGTTTTGAAGTGATTACGAATGCCAATTAAGTTCATTTTCAGTAAAAATGAGGAACTTTCAACGTGTCTTGCACTCATATTTCTAATCAATATTTATTATTTGTGGTACTCTTGCACTATGGATTCGATGTTTTCAAATTACTTTATCATTGTGAGAGGATGGCAAATTAATAAGGCATTCGTGGTTAATTTATTTTGAAGCACATACTTTTTCTTGAAAACTCTATTCAGCCGCACGTGGAATAACGGAGCTTGTTTTTAAAGCAAATGTCATCAGTGTAGACAAAGCAAACTCTCAATCGATTACGCTTTTTACAAAATCACTGCTTTCAATGAATGTTTCACAGGTACCTAAGTTGTATACGAACAGTTTCAACTTCAAGTAAGCAACCTCGACCTCCTGCCACTTAAGAAAAAAAACTTCTATTTTTCAACAGTCCTAGTTTACATTCTTCCTTACTATGTTATTATTGAACTACAAAGTATGACTACCCGTTTTGATTTAACGTAATATATCTTATTTTAGAATAACTTTATTTTAACTTTACCAGTCATTTCAAAATAAGAAGTTATACACCTTACTTAAAGAGGTTTCCATTTATTTTTATGAAACGGAATTCTACAAATTTAAGCGTATTTAGCCAAAGACTTAAGGAAAGTTCGTCGAAATATGCATATATCACCAAGAAACTACCCATGTCTAGTGGTATTTGACAGAAAATAAAAATTATTCAATACAATTTAACTCCTAAATAATATATCTGTAATATGGAAAATAATGGAACACATAAATACAAACAGAAACGAAATTCTGGTCATTGAAAATGTAGAATTCTGAAAAAACGAAAGATCTGAGCAAGCATTTCGAATTTCGACATCATGAGAATATTCTGAAATAGAGAAATTCGAAAAAGACGCTCGAAAAATATTGATAGACAATAATGAATTATTTACAAAAAGAACACAAATTTACAAAACTTAAAAATGCTTAGATATGACCGCAACATTTCTGTCTTAACTCAAATACACACACGGAATTCTAAATCTAATTTATAAAATAAAACAATAATTCTGGCGTTGCCAGATACCGAATTGCAAAATTACGCTTTCATGATCAATGAGTTTTTTGTTTGGCTTTTCGTTTTCCATTACCAAACCTAAGTTGTGTAAAATTAAGTATTTTAAATATCCATTTTTCATCATTCAAATATTTCTAAATTATTTATATTGTGGAAAGAAAAAAAAATCAGTTCAAGCATAATTAGAATTTTAAAGTGTTTAAATAAAACGTTTCGGAAAAAAATTGTTTTTCGAGCAATATTGTTAAAACAATTTTATTAGAAAATTTGACTTTCGATCAATACTGGTAAAACAAATTGAGTTGCGTACCGCAATCGTTTTATGCTCAACGTTGTTCCTATCGCAATTTCGAATTTATTTAGACCCCTCTGCACACCTAGGTTAAAGAGAACGGGGTTAATATGTAGCTTGCGTTACTCGCAGGGTTCCAAAGTATAAGTGTACCAAATTTGGTGTGGATTGGTCAAAAGGTGTAGATTTGTATAGAAAACATACAAACATACATACATACACACATCCATTTTTATGTATATATGTAGATGAACAGAATTATGAATGGAGGTTCAATTCAACTAACTTGAACTGAAACTAGTCTTAAATATTTCCCTAGGTCTTTTAGGTACGAAAGTATGTTTACTTGGCTTTGCAGTCCTTCAGTAATTATTCAGAAATAGAAGGGGAAAATACTTCCGATTTCAAAAACAAAACAACTGTCAAAAACATTTTTAAAATTACCGATCACCAACCAAGCATGAAATTATTAAACGGTAACCATTGAAATCAAGTTCCGGTTCATTTTTTGTGAAAAACGTTAACATTAATAATGTAATTAATAAATTCCGAATTCTAGTAAAATCGTTCCTTAAATTCTGAGAATAACTCATAAATTTGTTTCGTTTAATAGTTTCTGTGAGCGTGATATGGAAGTAACATATCTCTCTTAAAATTCACTAGCTATGAACAAAAATAGATGTTCGTTTTTGTGAAATTAGACAAAAAGACTTAACTTATTTTCTTTGCAATACCACTTTTCAATGCATCTTAATAGAAAACGTTAATAAATCAAGAAGAGGTAAATAATTTTGAGACTGAAGGTGATGCCTACTGTGCTAACGAGACTTCATAAATCTAGTAAAATTCAAATAAATTGAGATTATTTTTAGATTTTTTCTTCGATCATTTTACAAAACGGATTAATCTATAGGATAATTTAATTTAAGTAACTTTTAGTATCATATGTCGTACTACACGTAAATCATCACCATCGTACAACATATAAAACCAATAGGAATTTTCCATCTACACATGTGAATGTATTCAAACAGAAAAATACGATGTTTTTCTCCATTGGATCAAAACTTCAATTTTCAGACAGGATTAGATATTTTAAACACCGTTCTCAATCACAAATTATTGTATTTTATGTAAAGAAATGAGAAAATATTCAAATATGAATTTTTGTAAATAGTTAAAAACAAAGTTTATTGGAAAGGATCTTCCCAGTAATTGTGACGTAATGTTTTTTAAAACTGCTGAAGTTTTAGAATAATTTCAGTTATTAACTATTTTTTCTCTGAGTAAATTTTTAATTGGTGCTAGATCTATTTGAACAATTACCCTATCATTTACAGAAATACACGCTAGCCATACACAACGCCACACATTATTAAATATATCATATAATAAGATTTTCAAAATAGTAAATTAAAATCTCGTATCCAGATTTTGTATTGTTTAATATGCTCATATCTTTTAAACGCAATGTTAAAACTTTCTTGCAATTTATATTTAAACTGCGTTATTATTTGGGTTCATAATCACGAGAAATACTGGAAAATTTCCTATGGCAAAAAACTACTTTATAGAATTAATGGTTTCTTATTATTTCTTTATTAAACCATGAAAAGCATTCGTTTAATCTACTTCTGCTAGGGCAGTCCTTTTACTAATGAAGTAAAACTCAAATGTTAATGGCCCCACAATTTCACCAGCGATGGTTAAAAGCCTTTAGAGTTGAATATAGAAATGTCTTGGTTCCTGAAACATCATTTATATAATTTGTATCTAATTTAATCTAATTTACTAATTGATCGTCATAAAGTTCGTTGAGTTCAAGAGAGATTATAACGTACTTATATTTTTAAAAATAATTCTTATATTACTAATAATAGATGTGTTACTCTTTCCTATTATCTAGCATGTAGAAACAATTTCTATTAATTGAATAACTCAAAGTAATGATTAAATAAAATTATGATTGCTAACGAAGATAAATTTTTAGTGAAAATTCCTTTATGTATGTTTCTCGTAATTCTCTCTCTCAATACACTCCCATTAAACATTAATTACATATAATTGAGAATATTAATTGGTACTTTGTTATTTCCACCAATAAAAATTATTTTTAAGTTATGAAAAGCATCAAAAGGTTTTATTGAATTCTTATGTATCCCCCCTTTACCATTTTTTATATTGTTTAGTTTTAAGAATCAATTGAATCGATTTTTTATGCATGTTTGTCTTTGAAAGCATAATTAAGTTTTTCTTCGCGTAATTGGTTATGGAAATAAACATGAAACGCTGCATTTTTTATGTAATCAACTTTTTAGCGATAAATACTTACTTTTTTGTTGTCTGGATAAATTGGTATTTTATTCAATTTATCTTTGCTAAGAAATTGATTTTTTTGTTCCAATTCCCTTTTTTCAGCGATGAAAGGGCCTAACAAGTAATTAAAATATTTGTAATGGGATAGGTAATCACATTCTCCAGAGATGTAATCCAAGTTTCAGAAGGATTGCAAAAACATTAAAAGAACTCAGTTTACCATAAAAATTATCTTTGTAGATAGGATATTTTATGTCACTCAATAAACGTTTATAATTAAATGCAAAAACTGGGCTTTATGAAATCTGTTGTCAATAAATAATGACAAATAAAGCATTCCCCAAAACTCATCAAAGCACTCAATTAGATTTATACTTAACAAATCGGTTTGATTTTTTTATTATATGTGTTGAAAAAAGTTATTTTATGCACAAATAACTGTCTCAAAATGTTACCAATGTTTCTATCACTGACTCTTTTATAAATAGTTTTTGAAAAATTTGTGTTAAAAATTTTTAATGCATACTTTACATTTCAATAACAGATAAGTATGAATAGCATAACTTATATAAACTCAACCATCATACTTACATAATATGTAAGCATGATAGTTTACCCTCTGAGGGGTTAATACGCATAAATCCGTTCTGCAACCTGCTGTCTTACCTGGACGACTACTATACAGTTTTGACTTTCTTGACCAATCAAATCTTTCCTAGGATTTTTCAAACAACGGCCATTTAGTCTTTATGTGTATTGTAGGGTAAAAGCAATACTAGATTAATCAGATATCTCGTGACACTCAGAAGGTTAAGTTTAAGTAAGAAAACATAAAAAGATATATTATGTTTTTATGTTTCTGTTTCGCGTCAACTAATTACTTTGATGAATCTATTCGTAAAATTGCGTGTTATACAGTCAATAAGTTTGAAAATTTTTAAAGTAACTATTTGGTAATTGAGGAAGGGAGTTGTATTTCTGATTAATTAGAAAATAGATCAGTTGCAATATTATAAATTCAGTTATGAAAAACATCAAAAGGTTACATGGAATTCTTACATATCCCCTTTCACAATTTTATGGAAACAATATTAAATTTTGAAAAGCATAAACTTTCTAGAGATGACACAGATTGTGTCCTATCAAAAAAGATTATACTTTTGAAATGAGCAATGCATTAGCTTTACATCTAACTTCTAAAATTTCACTTTTGAAATTGTTTTATATGAGCCAAATGTGATAAAATACACGCATAACATAATTACTATTTATGTTAAGGGTTTTATATACTCCCATTCAGGATACAAAATTACTATACGTAATAAAATTAATGAAATGGTTATGCAGTTTTAAAATTTTGTTTAGTTTGCACAAATATATATTATAAAAATACTATGTTTTATATTAAAAATATTCTATTAGATCAACATTTCGAGATACTTACATCATTAAATAGTTACTCTCTATAGTTTTCATTCTATTTAGCCTCGATTCTCGAAGCTTTATTCATCGAATTTGTGAAGGCCTGTTTTATTTAATGCCGAATGCATTTATTAAAACCTGTCAACGAGCATTTACTGTTTGCATTGAAAAGGTTCTTGTAATTTTTGTTTTGTGTTTATTACAAAATGTTTCATATTACTTTTATCAAAGAAATACACTATATTCTTATGTCATATTGAATTACTTATCCGTTGGTAGAAACTAATTCTATCCCCTTAGCTTAAGAGCATATACGTATATATATATATATATATATATATATATATATATATATATATATATATATATATATATATATATATATATATATATATATATATATATATATATATATATATATATTTATATGTATATATATATGTGTATATATATATGTGTATATATATATGTGTATATATATATATATATGTATAT
This sequence comes from Meta bourneti, assembly GCA_933210815.1. NCBI lineage: Eukaryota > Metazoa > Arthropoda > Arachnida > Araneae > Tetragnathidae > Meta > Meta bourneti. Next base: position 39,179,638 of record OW119922.1, on the reverse strand, counting down.
ATATGTATATATATGTATGTATATATATATGTATGTATATATATATGTATGTATATATATGTATGTATATATATATATGTATGTATATATATGTATGTATATATATATATATGTATGTATATATATATATATATATATACATACATATATATACATACATATATACATATATGTATGTATATATATATATATATACATATATATACATGAATTTATATTCTTACATATATATACATATATATACATGAATTTTATTTCTTTCATATATATACATATATTTGAAAGAAAACGTTCTTCCAAATTGTAGGCCGATGTAATATAGCATAGTACTTAAAGCCCAACAAACTGTTTTAACCCCAAATGTTTCCAAATTTCAAATCAAAATTATGCACATTAAAAATGACCTACGTATGCTGCGTTCCGTTTAAACCATTTTTATTCTACTTATATATACTGTGTTGTTTTAATGTATACATGGTCTAGTTAACTTTTGAGTAGCAAGAAAATTAATGTCGACTAAGAAAACAAACCTACCGCAATGAAACCTAAAGATTCAAAGACAACGATAAATTTACTTACCAGAAAATATTCAGTTTGTTAAAACTTGCCTTCTGCATTCTTTTTCTTAAGATTAAAATTCGTAGAAATAAATTCTGTAAAAAAATTGAAACACTACTGGAATAAATTTAACTCTAAAGATTCAAATTAGATGCTTACAAATATTTTTATAAATACATCGCAGAAATGTAAATACCCCATTTATTACAATCCTTAGTTTGTAAAGACCGAATTTGGCAACTTCAATAAAGATTTATTCTTTGTGTCTTTTTCTGACACTTATATCTTTTTCACACAGGCTATGATTCAAAAGTAAATTTCTTGAACACAAAAGAGAAATCGTAAATAAATATTGCTTAGAGTTCTTACTTCATTTTTGTGATAAAGGAATTGTTGAAATATGCAATGGAGAAATTTTGTCGAATAGTAATCATTAACATTTATGAAAATTTAAATTTGTTTCATAAACATATGCTATAATTTTCATAATTATCGAAACACATTCATTTATTGAATAGCTTTTGCAATTATATCATTAATTTCATACCAATACATCCATTTTTTAATGTTGCTTTATCACATAGTAAATATTCATATTTCTACCCAAACATATAATAGCTAAGCAAACTGATAGGTTAATACTTAGAATTAACAAATCCAATTTGGATTAGGTACCTTGGGTGAAATATGTGTAGTTCGAAAAACAGCAGAATTTCGAAATAGAATCGGGCTGAACAACGCACATAAATATTTTAAATTACTAGGAATTTTGCTATAAACTTTATTCTCATTCACTAAATCACTTCAGATTATCCAACCTGATATTCCATAATACTTCAGAATTCTTTTCTAATAAAAATCAATATTTCTTTACTTTATAACTCCCTTTCAAAATGCGCCTTTTCAACCTCAAACAAACCAACTTTCAATTCCACTAAAAATTCTATGAAGTCATTACGCTTACAAAATTCCTTCAGTACATCCAACCTGTTTATACCATACTACATAGTCCTTTTCTCGAAAAATAGATATAGAGTAACTCTATCTTTCATTACCCTTTTAAAAGACACTTTTTCAATCTCAAACAAACCGATTTTCAATTCCATCTCCACTTACATGAAGTTGCCACGTTTACAAATCCCTTCAGAACATCCAATCTTAAACAAACCTCTTTTCAATTGCATATCCACTTTCATGAAATTACCACGCTCACAAAATTCCTACAGAACATTCAACCTATTTATTCCATACCTCAAAACCCTTTTATAAAAAAATTGATCTCTCATTATCCTTTTAAAAGACACTTTTTCAACATCAAACAAATCAACTTTCAGTTCCATCTCCTCTTACATGAAGTTACTTGCTTACAAAATTCCTCCAGAAAATCCAACCTGTTTACTACATAACACCTCAAAATCCTTTCATCCCCAAACCGATCTTTCATTACCCTTTTAAAATACACTTTTTCAACTTCAAACATCTTTCAATTCCATCTATTCTTACACAGGAAGTTACCACGCTTACAAAATTCCTCCAGAACATCCAACTTGCTTATTCCACAACACCTCAGAACCCTTTTCTCATAAAAATCGATGTTTTACCACTCTATAATTCCCTTTTAAAAGACTTTTTCAACCTCAAACAACCCAACTTTCAATTCCAACTCCTCTTCCATGAACTTTAAACGAAAGTTACAAGCGAGGCAAAGCAAACATTGCACACGGGGGTCAGCACAGCAAACTTTCACAAACCCCTCTAATAGAATCACCCCAATAAATACCACAAAAAAACCACCAGTCCTTCATTGTCAGCGTCGGTTGGTGGAATTTGGAGAGAATTCCCCCTAGTACGCGTCCGAGCACAAATTGGTTTTCCGCAGTCCTCCCAACTAATGAAGAGGCCAGGCTCCTCCCCGTTCTTTATTCTATTTCCCAATTTCTCCTCGTCTAAACCTCAGGAGGGACACAGGGACTGTGTTTCCACCAATTATGGCTACCGAGCCAACGTGCCCGGCATCGGAGTAATTGTCGGGGAATGTTTTAACCCCTAATCTGGGAAGACTGCTTCCTGTTCGATGCGAAGATCTGTATCAGGAGGAGATTCCAATAAATTTGGTGCTGAACAGTGAAGTAGCGTCCATGGAAACCCGGAATCCCTTAATAAAAAATAAATTGGGAAAAATTCGGAGGTTAAAATAAAATATCGATTGTTTAAACCAGAAGCAAAATCCACGATTTTTTGCTTGTTAAACTTAAATCTGAGAGTGACGTCGGTTTCTGTTTCAATCTTCCAAGTGGTTTCAATGAGATTTCTCGTCCATCAAGATTTGACAAATTTTGCTAAAGACGAGATATCTCGTCAAGATATTGCCGATTATTTTTATGGTTTAAGGTCTGATCAGTTTTCTTCAAATGACAAGATATCTCGTCCATCAAAATCTGGTCAGTTATGCTAATGATGAGGTATCTTGTCGAGGACATTAACCCTCTTGTGGATTGTACCTTACGAGGACAATCCCCAAGAGGGTTAATGTCCTCGATTTTCTCTGCAAAATTTCAACTAGGTACTGCGGCTGCCCGATCATTTTAGCCTGAAATAGATTTTTACTATGATTGGTTAACGGTGTTTGTCATGCGCAATGGGTACCTTCATCACATATTCTTGTCTTCACCCCCATGCTTCTTATTGAGGCTATCATCCAGTAGTGGTAAAAAGCGTAATTGGTCCTTGCGCATGGTCTACTTTCCTCTAATTTTCTGACATTTGTTAAAGCCGGACATCAAGCTCAAAGAAAGCATTTGGATAATCGGTATTGTTGTGAAGTTTGCGCGCTGTATACTTAGGTAGTTAAATTTACGTCTCATTGCAGCAACACAACGGGCTATTAGTGACAGTCCTGGACCAATCCCAAAGAGAAAGATTCTATGACAACATCCCACAATTTTGAATAACGGTCAGATAACGAGGTCAATACCTGAGTTGACATCCCCACTCTTCAAACTTTCACAATACGCAAACGTAAGGGCTTTCCAAGTCACGACAGATTTAAGTGCACCAGCACCAGCCCCAGCCCCAGCGTACACGACGGTCTTAGGTTGGATCACGTCGCAATCTCCGGCTACAAAACTGCAACTATACCAACTGGACTACCGCTGCCCTTCCAAGCTTGGATGCAATTGAACCTCTTGAGTTCCTTTTAAATTTAAGGTGTTAAATTTAAAAGAAGTTTAAAAAATTGTTCCTCGTAAAATTATTTTGCCTCTATTGCGTCTAAATTATTTGTATCGTTTTTCCGGGAAAAAGACAACGGTGAATCGTGTTGACTAAAGCTAATCATTTGATTTTTCGCTTTTTATCGAATCTCGACTTACGCTAAACTATTGGTGATGAAAGCCTCGTATGTTTTGCGAAATGTTTTGGAAATTAAATCGAGAAATGAATGTGAAGATTGTGAATGATTCCCAGATAACTTTTGTTAAAATTGCCCAATCAATTTGATGGAAAATATTCCTAGGGATTCTGGAAAAACAAAATACCGTCTGCAAGCTTTTTCAAAATAAAATTACCGAATCGATTCTGTGATTGTTGATGTCCATATAGCATTCGATGAAATCAACGATCTATTTTCTTGTAAAATTGCCGTCCATTTCTTAGAAATTTTTAAAATAAATGAAGTCGCCGGATTGATATGAGGATTACAAATAAATTTCAAATATAACTTGAATTAAAAGTTATAATTTATGTAATGAATTTAATCTTACCTGTTCAAGGACATGATGGAATGTGGATATTTTCTTAAAATATGCTCTAAAGGAAAGTATTAATTGAGCAATCAAAATATTCTTATGCATAAAACATGTATTAAGTGTGAACGAAATCTCAAAATAAGCATTAAATATAAGTGACACTTGGATCATTTCCACTAATTATGGCTACGAAACGAACGTGCCCAGAATCAGAACAATTGTCTGGAGATGTTTTAACACTTATTCTGGGAGAACGGCTTCCCACGTTGGGTGCGTATATCTGTATCAAGACGAGGTTTTGATGAAAATTGTCCTATCAGTTTCGTGATCGTCTTTATGAAATTTTTGAAAGTAAACAAAATAAGTTTCAAAAATTGCTGTGATGATTGCGAATGAAGTCCAGATAACTTTTGCTAAAATTTCCCATGCAATTTATAAAAACGCTATGTACACAATTTTTCAAGATATACAATGTAGCCTAAACTTATGTTGTACTTGTGAATGAAGTACAGACAATTTCTATGATATTGTTCAACCACTTTGATGCATAAATTGCTGTCTTTCTAAATTTTTGAAGAGCCAGACTAAATTAATTAGATGTTTATGAATGAATTAAGAACGAAAACGAAAAACTTTCAATACAACCCAAGTCACTCAATTGGTATATTGATTGTAAGTAAAGTCTGTAACTCTCAATAAAAATTAAAAATAGAAATGGATATTTCCTTTAAATACTCTCTAAAGAAAGTTATAGTAGAGCAATTAAAATATACTTATCTATAAAACGTGTAATAAGTCAATAAAACTTAAAAACAAGCTTTAAGAATGATGCTAAAAATAGACTTGAAAAGGGACATAGGGGCTGTGTTTCCACCAATTTCGCTATCAAGTTAAGTTGCCTGGCATCGGAATAAATGTCGGAATGTTTCAATCCTTATCTAGGAGTACTATTTTCTGTTCGGTGAATAGATCTGTATCAGGACTATATGTGGGTGGAATTGCCTCATTAATTTGGCAGAAACAGACTGTTTTCAGTGAATTTTTACTAGAGGCAAAGTTTAAAAAAATGGGATGATCGTTAATGAAGTTAAGAGATAATTTTTGATAAGACTGCAGATCAATTTTATATGAAAAAGAAGACTACGCTTTAAGAAATGTTTGAAAATAAACAAATCGAAAAATTGAGTGACCATGACTACAATTCAAATAACTCCTGATTACATTTCTAAAGCAATTGAGATAAAGGCTGTATCTCCATTATTCAAAATAAACAGTACAGCTAAACTGACGTTGTAATTTTGAAGAAGTCCGGATAATTTCAAAAACAAATTTCCAATCAATTTAGTGGTAAAAATGCTCATATTTTGCGAAATATTTGAAAACGAATTCACTAAATTTGTGTAATGATTAGGAATTAAATTGCATCTTATTTCATACGAATAACTTCAAATAAAAACTTATAACTTTATAAGAATAACTTATAATAAAAGAGTAATAGTTGAAAACATTTATTACGGTTACGTCGCAGAAATATGTACATCCTTTTTCAATCCCATGAATGCGTGTTTCTGTAAATTTCAAATTAAGTCACTTCAGGAACTGTCTAAAATTATTTTCTTCTTACGTTTATTTTTTTGCACATAATACATCACAAAGACTAAATTACTATTACTTGAATACGAAGAAGAAATAAATAACTCTTGTTTATTTCTTATTTTTTAAAGACATAAAAATTATCGTAAAATATTATCTATCGAAATATGCTCTCAATAACGGATTTATTGGCGTTTATGCCGGTTTGCCATTCTTGTTCTCATATTCACTGAATATAGTCCGAGATTTTAATTCTTATTTTTTTAGGAAACTCCTTGTCAATTATCTTCCTTGTCTCTTATTGTCAATAATGTTTCAGTTTTCGTGACTCTGATAGACGATAAATATTTATTTTTTACTTTAGAATATTTATACTTGTTAGGATAGATAAATTATGAATATTTCGCTTTCATTTTTACTTTTTTAAAAAACTAAATTGAATTTGCCTGAAATTTTGATATTTGCTTCACTCGTCATCTAACCGTATATGAATTCGGTAAGCACTATATGTGTGAATTATGAGAAATCTATTATTATTTGGAAACCTAAAAGTAAATTTTCAGTAAATAAAAAAAAATTGTCCAGGTTGTGTAAAAGAACTGCATAAAGAAGGAAACTGACATAAAAACCCTGTTAGTATCCTAATTCTTAATTCTAAATAGGCTAAGTTGGCTGCAACCTAGTTAAATTGAAGGAAGGCCTAATTCGGAAATTTATGCAACAAAAAATAAATATTTTAAATATTAATTTAAAGTTTAATTTTAATTCAAAATATATTTTAATGTACAAAATCTGCAGGAAACAGAAGAGTAAGTCCGATTCTTTTGCTTCCTTATATTTACATGTTTCATCATGGCAAAAATCTTCATAAGGGAGTAAAACTTCATAAAAGTGAAGTTATTCTCCAAATCAAAATTCATGATATACTAGGACGCAGAACAAACGGTCCGGTTCTTTCCATTAAATGATAAATAACTTAATTTATAAAAATCAATTCAATCGATGCATAGCACAAAAATTTTTTCATCAATGTTCCTTAGCCTTAATGCGGTTACGCGAATTAACACATTAAAGCTGATGCAAGTTTGCTTTCGTACGCAGTCTATACGATTGCCGTAGAACGACATTTACAGAGATTTGAGAGTGATAGGGTAAGAATTGCCTATCGAAAGTTTTTTCATGTGAAAACAGACATATGGAATACATTTTTTGAAAGTCACTTTCGATAGAGATACAATTCTTCAGTAAACGTTGTTCTGTAGCAATCATTCAGATTGCTTTCGAACGCAATCTGTAGGACTGCCGTCGAACAACATTTACAGCAATCTAAAGATTGAGTTGTAAAGAGTGGAGGAAATTGTATAACTATAGTTTGATTTCATTAGGTGAGCAAACACATAGAACACATTTTTTTAAAAGTCACTTTCGATAAAGCTATAATTCTACTTTGCAGAAGTAACATAAGAAAATCAAATGAAATGCAAGTGAAGTTGTTAGAGCGGTTAAGGAACTGACCCTGAAATAAATTTGAATTCGCATGCATCCACCATTTAGCATCATTTTTGGAAAGTTTCTAATGATATACAAAAGTAATTTATCAATATTAATCTACACCGAAACATGGCTAATGCAATCAAAACAAAATAGAGGATTATTTATGATAGGAAATCTAGAGCATTTGAGATATCTTTTCCTGAATATGCTATACAGTTTATAGTGTTTTCTTAATTGCTTCTTAGTTATTCGAGGTCAACTTTCACTCATATTATATGTAACTAAAATTAAAGCATAAAAAATGTTATCTGAATAAAAAGGAAGTTTCAGTCTGATTATTCAGTGGTATTTATAAATTAACTTCTTGATTGAAGAAAAAAACTATAGATGCATTGCGATTTAAATTATTTTTTATACTTGTGATGATAGGGGAAACGATGTTATTTTTAACGGTACATAAATATTCTTTTGTTCTTTTCGGCAAGAAATGTGAGCAAGTTATATTCAAGTATATAAAAACATCAAATGATGACTAAAATGAAGTCAGGAGATCAAAATAGAAGATCTAAGTCCGTTTCGAAGCTACTGCTCAACACTGTTCGAAATATAGTAATAACTTTGATTTTGAATGTGATAAAATAAATTCCCATCTCCAAGTTATACTTTGGAATTCAATATCATTAAAGATCCATACAAATTTTACCTCATAAAAGACACTAGTTGGTGACATTAATGCTTCTCCACCTTTAATATATGACTTTCAGGACATATTCAGAAAAGTGGGTGTCGGTAACACTCAGTGAAGGGAGTTTATACTTGTGGTTTACTAGTCACTACGTCGTTTTACTAGTCAGTACGTCGTTCCACCATTCTCTGTAAATGTATATATATATATCTGTATTTCTCAACTTAATGTCACTGAAGCTTTCCTTCTGTATGTATGCCCATTACTTGATGCTGTCTGTCATGTGATTGGCACAGCTTGGCCATGAATGGTCAATGCGTCATAAAACCCACCAATAAAAAATGTTATCTGAATAAAAAGGTATTATGTATACCTATCAAACTGTTGCCTTGAACCATGGAAGAAATGTAGTCCCAACCTAAATGGCCATACATTTCTATTTGGACTCCCAAATTTTCATTTATTAGTTGTCATTTGACGGTTATACTTAATAGAATAATATTTCGGCTAATCGCCATCTTTGTGAACAAGTTATGTTATGAGTGATATTTGGGTCTTGAACGAAGCTAGGAATGTAGTCCTTCTAAAATGGCAATAGACCTCTATTTTGGACTCCTGATGTTTCGATTATTAGTTGTCATTTGATATTTTTACTTGATTGAATACTATTTCGATTTATTTTCACTTCGCAAACAAGTTATGTCATGAGTGCTATGAATCCTATTTGGATCTTGGGCCATGAAAGGCTTGTATTCCTTTCGAAATGGCAATAGATCTCTATTTTGAGCTCCAGGATATCCGTTCATTAGTTGTCATCTTATGTTTTTACTTATTTGAATATATACTTCGGCTGATTTTATCTTTGTGAATAAGATATGTGATGTTATGAGTGGGTGATTTCTAAAGGTGTTTTCTGTTGGTATCTTTGCAGTCTCCCGGCTGATGGGTTCGTCGACGGGCATGTCAATGTCCAACATGAACATGTCCAGCCTGAGCGCGTGCAGCGTGGCGGCTGCTGCGGCAGCCGACCAGAAGGTGTCGGGGGGCGGCGTCCAGTTCCCGCTGACCCAGCGTCGCAAGCGGCGCGTGCTCTTCACCCAGGCCCAGGTGTACGAGCTGGAGCGGCGGTTCAAGCAGCAGAAGTACCTCTCGGCCCCAGAGCGGGAGCACCTGGCCAGCCTCATCCACCTGACGCCCACGCAGGTCAAGATCTGGTTCCAGAACCACCGGTACAAGTGCAAGCGCCAGGCCAAGGAGAAGGCGATGGCTGAGCAGCAGCAGTCGCAATCGCAGTCCCCGCGAAAGGTCGCCGTGCCGGTGCTGGTGAAGGACGGCAAGCCCTGCTCCACGGGCTCGGCGGAGGACGACGGCAGCAGCGGCGCCGGCGACCTGCTGCAGGGCGTGCCGCAGCAGTCCACCCCGCACCCGCACCAGCCGCTGCCGCAACACCAGCAGCCGCAGCACCGGAACAGCTGCCTCGGCGACTCGTGCGCGCAGAGCTCGGCGGCCGTGGCCCGAGTGCACGCGCTCGCCGCCGCACAGCAGTCGACGTGCTCGCTGGGCGGCGGCGGGCCGGGGTCCGCGGCGGCCGCACTGCAGGGCGCCCTCAACGGCATGAGCGGTTACGGACAGGCCGTCGCCGGGAACCTGGACCTCAGCGCCGTAACGAACGCCGCCATGTGCCCTTCGTACTTACAACTGCAAGGAAGGACTTGGTGAAATTGAAAGAAAAACTATTCACAAAGACAAGAACTATTCGGTTCACTGATGAATTTGTACATAGTTTAGCCTCACATCGGAAGCTTAACAGGGAACCCTATTTTTGTGTAAATATATATCATACTCATTTTTGACAGCCCACTGCATACCAAATCGTCCATTACGTAGCCCTATTGATGAAAATAGGTGTACTGTTTCCATCGTTTGAGCTGTACCTATAATTTTGTATACCAGACAACGCTTTTTTCGTTCGTTTTGTTTTCTTTTATAGTAATTAATGAAATAAAATCGAAATAGGAAAGATAACTCTCCAATTTCTATTCAAATTTAAATTCCATGAACACGAAAGATTTGAAAACGTCATGAATTGAGGAACTATTCGAAAATCCATATACATTTCGTTTCGTACATGAATTTTATAAAACGCTTGATTGTTTAGTAACTTTTCTTTATTTTTATAATTAGTGAATAAATAAACTCGGTTCCATTTCTCGTCTATGATATATGAATTTATCAAACACTTTCTCTGAAGAAATGTAAATGACCTACAAATAAGATTTTCAGAAAAAATTAATTTTAAAATTTTGTTTCCATCACCGAAAATTCTAAAAATTAGCAACTTATAAAATTCATTATCATATAAATTCACTTTCTAACGCGTAGTTTAAACTGTTGTTATTCACTCATTGAAGGACAAACTCAATCAACTCTTAACACCTCTTGTGTGCTCCTTATTAGTCATGTTCACTGTTAATTAAGTGAATTATCATTCACTATTATGCCAAATTGTAGTAACATCCCAGAGTTCGCTTTTTTTACTATCTACCCTGAATCGAGAAAGAAATTAAAAATTGTTCTAAAAAAACTTAAGGAAGTTAAACGTTCAGATTAGGAATATTTAAATATCATGCACACATAGGAAAATTTATCAAATAATGTGTGATCGGTTTTTTTCACAAAGAAATTATAGTTTATCGTTAAAGATTAATGTAAGATATGTGTTCTCCTTTCTTACTTTCCATCCTTCCATCAAAAGTTACACTCTTTTTATTAAGTCAACGAAACCATAAAAATCACTTACGAAATTTCAAAGTGCCATAAGTCAAGAATTTAAAGCGTTATGCATCAAATATTTGAAAATGAAATATTATATTTAACTAATTTACAACATTCAAGAATGTTAGAAAATGTACAGTAAGAATTAAACAAAAAATTTTTGGCTTTTCATCAGTAAATCGTTTTCAGGAGATATATATAGTCTGTTATTTTTTGAAGAACACAATTATTGTAAGTCAGAAAAATAAAAAAATCACTGATTAATCTACAAATAAAATGTTAAGTAGCATTAGCTTCTACATCTATGATTCCGGGCTAATTCCACGAAGCTTAATTAAAATATAATTTACTTTTTAAAACATAACAAATGAAATATTTGTTATTTTAAATTGAGCTTATGTATGTTAGTATTAATAAAAGTAAAAATTAGAAGTAAATCGCAAAAATATTTTTAATCCTTCAATTAAAACTTTCACCTTGTGACTCTTGAATTAAAACTATCTTTGTTTAAAAGCTCTCACATTTACAGCACATTTCAGTCAAGTACAATTAAGTACAGATCAATTTAATATTTTTTAATAATAGTTCCTTATATTCTATTTTTCTATCTTCAATTAGTTTGTATTGTTCCTAAACCCTAAAAAATCCACGTTGCTTTAAATGGAGTTCATTGAAGAACTACATAATACTACGCTACTTTTCAAACTGATTTTAGTACACTAAAAACATAAAAAATTCGTGTTCACGCAATCCATTCACGCTTGTCTATTTTATCTTCATCCTGTACCTAAAATATCCTGAAAATTAAAGTATAAAAAAAATTATTTATGCGATACTATTTTTCAATTTTTAATCGAGGAAAATTCAGTACAATTAGTCAGTTAGACTCTTCAGTTTTCTACATTCTCTAATTTTCCATCAACATATAAAAAAAAGACAAATAAAAAGGTGAAGCATATATTTATGAGTTCTATTGAATTTTAATAGTATAATAGTTGTAAAAGGTAAATAATGTTATATAATAATTCAGGATCTACAATATTAATTTAAAAATTTTACTATGGAATATTTCATTCGATTGTAAATTGTTTTATATATTATTTCCAAATATTAATTATGTGGAATATCTTTCAACTATGCGTATTTATGCGTTCTGATGGATTTTAATTATTAAGTAATATGTACAATTCATGGCCAACAATACTAATTTTTAAAATTACTATGAAATACTTTATTCGATTATTAATTGTTTTGTGTATTGTTTCCAAACATGAATTATTGAATATTTTTCAACTGTTAGATGTGTGTGAACAATGTGTGGAAAAATTATCTTAAAGTATTTTTAGAATTGTATTAATTAAGAACGAACGAATGTTTCTTCTGATTCTTAAAAGATATTTAAATGTAATCCTTTAAAGCAATACTTTTCATTTCCGATGTTTAAAAATATTCAAATATGTATTTTAACTTTATTCGAGAGATTTTTTTGTCAACTTACTAATTGTTTGAATCCCAATCAAAGCAAGACATCTGGTTTAGAAACCACTTTAAATTCACCAACGTTTGTCTGATTAAAAATTCCAAGTTTATTACAATATTTAAACACATTTTTAAGATAAATTCATGATATGGTTGTTGCAGTACAAAAATGTCGACCAGTATTAACACGCAAATGAGAAAAATTATAACCTAGTACAACTCTCAGTCTCGCTGTATAAATTACCATTTTCACACATTTATTCTTTGTATATAAATATTTCCTTGTACATAAAAGAATAATTTACTATTGCATTATTCTGTCTGTTAAAGAAGCATTTACATCTGTTAAGAAATACCCGATTCATGTGGCTTTCTTAAAATTCCACGATTTTGCAAAAGAGAATGTATGTTTTGAGTTTGCTTTAACGCAGCTATTTATTGAAATTATAAAGTTACTTCTTTAAGAACGAAATTTATAACAATACAATTTGTTCCTGTACAAAGACAGTATTATAGATTTCACAGCAAAACCTTCTCTTAACTTATTTTGGGTCAATGTGTGAGTTCAAGCATGTACTTAAATCATTTATCACTAATTTTTAAACTGAAAATTTCTGTACATAGATCGATTTGTCAATTCTTGTTTGTGTATGTCTGATTCAGCTATGTGAAAAGATTTTTCATGTTCTTTTGTATATACGTTGACTTGACAACAATAACAGTGAGAAATTAAAAACTCATTATTAAAAATCATTTGACTCTTTTTCTTGAAATATCATACATAGTTAAAATTTTTTAATGATGAAAACTGAAATTTTACCTAAATAGTGCTCTTAGTATATAATTTACTATCACCATATGTATCGTGTAATGGCCAGTATTCAAAACTAACTATCTTACTTAGTATACAAAAGGTATCAGAGAAAATTCACTTAACCCAGTTGAGTTTACCAAACAAATATTTATAATGAATTGAATGAACGAATTTGTGAAAGCGAGATTATTTTATTTATTAGAGCGAGGTATTTGAAATTTTATTTAATTTTATTTTGCGTGTAAAACTTCTAATTGATTTAAATACTCGATTCATCTGCTGAAACAATGGCTACTTTTTAATATCACAGATTAAGTACCCATCAAGATAATGGAAAAATTGTGCAACCTAGCAACCTACAGTCTTCCCTGCATGACTTATAACCAGTTTTGACCTTCTTTTGACCAATAGAATCTTCCTAGAAGATTCAGTTCAGGAAAGGACCTATATAATATTTTAAAAGAATTTTAATCCAATAGAATCTTTCCAAAGGATTCTAATCTCAGGAAAGGACCAATAGAAATTTTCTAAAGATGAAAGAATCCATGATTTCTTTCAAGCAATAGATGTGGTTGTTTGGTTATTATGTGGGCTGTAAGGTAAAAGCAATATTACACTACTTGGAAATCTCCTGAAGATCAGAGAGTTGAATTGCAATTCAGAGCGCCAAAAATTTAAATGAAAATTAACAATAATTGTAATAGTTGCATGTTACTACTTTATATACAGGATTTATCATACATATAAGAAATATCGTATCAGCTAAGATATTGTGACATAAAAATGAAAATGAATTCCATCACTCAAAAATGAAATGTTATCAATAATATACTAAATTTTGACAAAAGGGACTTTTAAAAGAACTATCGAGTTTGAGGTCAAAATAAATCAAACGCTTATTCGTTTAAAATAAAAGAAATCATGTTTACAATTAATCTATCTCCATGACTTGTACCAGCATTGTATTACTACAAACTGGATAAAATTGTAACTTCCAAAGAATTTTAATGACAGTTGTATAAGTATTAAACTACATTTATTTCATATTTCTTTGTAAGAATAGATTTTTAAAAGTTTATTAATTCTACTTTATGACATTACAACTTTTATTAAGTCAACCTTAGAATAGCAGTTAAATGGTAAATAACTCTTCAAAAAAGTTACTGTGAAGTGACAAATCATATATAATTTTCATGACAATTAGTTATGTTTACCAAGTATTCAGAGAAACGTAATCTTTGAATATTTTTGAAGAAATTTATTTTTTCCTCTTTATTAGAGCTTTTATAGCAAGAAGTAATATTGCAATTGAGTTTAAAAACGAAATCAAAAACAAAATAATTCTAAATCAATTTAAAAAGTATATATTGAAATCAATTATTGATAGATATATAAATGGAATACACATGTTTCGTTATTTATGACTGAAAAATATATGTGAGGTAAATCAATACGTTTATTTTTGAATTGTTAAGCTTATAATTATAATATTTATAATAGATTTATGCACAAATTAAACTTGATGTTAATGTCTATGAAATGGTAAAAATGTGAAACATTCGGTGCATGAAGTATTCTATATTTTAAATTCCTTCAGGGACACAAAAATCGTAATGCATCTAACATTAAGCTGTACTTAGATATGAAGTATAAAATGCCGTTGCTTGCAATGAATTTGAAATAAGTAATGAAATTGGAACAGATAAATTATTTTGTGCTAACATATTTTTAAACAGTATAATGAATTTATCACAATTTTAAACATATGTGCTTTACTAAAGACGCTTTTGGTATTACTCGAAAAGGAATAAAGTTAAATATGTTCTTTTACAGAAAACATATTAAAACACAAAGTTAATGCGATGTGGTTAAAATAGGGGTAAACAGTAGTTCAAGAGCAAATTAACACTAAATTTGAACGAATAAAATTCACCGTATACTGAAATCAGATGTTGAAACGCAATGGAAATTAAAATATAAATTTACTTTATAGTTAAAATTTGCATCTTTCATAATGTGACGAAAGGTGTTATGTATTGAGATTATACTTACATAAACTTACATTATCTTACCTTATACTGAGAATATGATATGAAATACACAGAGCAATTTCTTTTTCTTGACAAGTTTTTCCTGGGTTTATAGTCTATCTGGATTGTAGACATTTTTGTTGCGATTGTAGCAACAAGAAGTCTAATTTAAGCATCGCCTTTATTCAATGAGTTTATAATTCTAAGATAATATGTCTGAATATAAAAAGTTTCTATTTACTTTTCAGCTAACTTGTACAAAGTTATTGAAGTGCATTACAGTGTTTATGAAATTGTAATCTTGTAAGATAATCCTCCATCTAAAGGGGAATGTAAGTCTTCATCATTATTGTTTTATTGTAGAAAATCCATATGAATTTTCTTTTTAGCTCCTCATTTGAATGGAAAACTAAATTTAGTCATTTACTACTGTTTCTATATTCTTTTAATACTATTTCAACTCAATTGATATCAGCATTAATAATGTGGCATACTGATCTATCATTTCAAGAGAAAAAGAAGAATGAATTAAGACTGTCAAGGAAATCTCTCTTTAAATAAAAAGAAAGGATAAACTCATACATACATAATAAAGGATACATTCAAGTTATCCCATTTTCCCCCAAGGGTTGTGCCGAACTAGATTTATTCCGACTTGTGAAGCAGAGAAACCAATTTTAATCAGAACATGGAAAACAAATGCAGTGTGTGTCAAGATGGACTCTTTAAAATAGCTTCCATCAATAATATGACAAACTAGTGATCATATAGTATAAACCAACTTCAAACAAAATATAATAACTAAATGTAGTGAACCCTGTTGAAGATGGGTTCTTTGAAAGAGCTTCCATCATTAACATTCTACAAACTTCAGTGATCCTATAAGTTTTGCAGCAGCCATTACATTGTGCTTTAAACTCGTTCTTTTTACGGTAATCTCTCTGATATCCACGCAATATTTTGAGATGTAGAGATTACCACGAGTTATTTATTTTTAAGTGCATTGTGAAACGAATGTATCAATAGCTTATTTCAGTCTTCATCTCCAGGTGTAGCTTTTGAGTTTTCAACTCGATCTATCATTATAGATTCAAACTAAAAACCTATTCAGAACATCAAATCATTTAAAAAACTTTTTCACTCAAATCAAGTTCAACACGACATATATTGCAGCTGAAACTGATTACTTCTATCAATATTATCTCCCTCACTAATAAAAACGTGGAGTAACTACAGACATTACATTTGTTTTTCTAATGGAAAGCCAATTAAGTCTTATTTATTTGTTCCGCATGTTAGCAGTAATAAAATGTTTTTGTTTTTATGCGTCTAGTTTAAAAGAAATATAATTTCTTAAGAATTTTTCAATGTTCTGCAGTGCTATATTTTAGAAAAAGTTTGTGACTGTCAAATTTTAAAATTCAAGTAACAGAGTTAAAATAAGACGGTGTAAAAGATCCATTTCCGTTTAGTGCTCGTGCCCAACATTCATTTCCTAGCTTAAAGCGTTAACTGCAGCCAATGTTGTAAAGTAACAACAAAACACAAAGCTCATCCCTCAAGTAAGTAATGTAATGTTAACGCTAATAAAAACATTCTTAACTTCACGTGGACAGTAACAAAAAGCTCCTGTTTCTATGTGTCTAATTCGAAATATTAATTTCTTAATAATTTTCCAGTTTTTTATGTCTGCTTTGTAAAAGTGTCTAGTGTACTTTAGTAAAAGTTTATGCCATTCAAATTTAAAAATTCGAGTAACAGAGTTAAATACGACAAAGCAAAAGGCCCATTTTCTCTAAGTGCTCACATGCCAAATCTCGATTTCCTATCATAAAACGTTTACCACAGCCAATGTCGTAAAGTAACAGCAAAACACGAAGCTCATCCCCTCAAGTCCACAAGAACCGCCTAAATCGCATAACACACCCCATCGAAACTCTAAAGGGAAACGTTAAACTCCACCAGGGATCAGAGCAAGGCAGGCAAGAAAAAGATCGGGGCAAGCAATAAAGCGGTTGATTTTACGCCTACGTGGTCAATCCCGGATCGAACGCTGGGACGAACAATCACGACCGTGCTTCCCGACTCAAAACACGAGGGGGGGAGCCTACAAATGCGCCTGCGCCTTAATTACGGCCGAGGGCCAATTTGTTTGTCCCCCTGACGATTACTATCGGAAGCCCCGGAGGGCCGATATTGGGCTTTTGTCAATACGCGCGCCCCTGCGCATGGGGGCTCGCGGGTCACGTGACTGCTGGTGGTGGGGGGGCCTTCTTTTCGTGTTTAATCACGGTGATCGTCGAACCCTTTATAAGCCCGCTCGATCCAATTACTACGCACGCAGTTAAAGGGCAACGGGGAAGGGGTGGAGGTGGCCTGTATGTTTTTATCAATTCACGGACGGTCTGTTTTTGTCTTTTGTCTCACGTTCCACCTCGATTTCAGCGTGGCGAAAGGAATGATATTAACCCACTCGCTTTGGACTTTTTTGTTTATAGTGTAACATTGGTAATGATAAAATTGAGGAGTTGCAATTTGCGATAGGCATTCTAGGCCAGATTATTTATGCGGTAGAATATCTGGAGAAAGTCTGGTATATACGCTCATGACTAGCTTGTAAATTATAATAGAAGTTTTAATTCTTGGTTTTTGGGATGCTAATAAGACGCCAAAGGGCATTCTTTATTTTAGTAGTTCAACGCCAAGGGGGCGTTTCGTTTTGTTTTCTGCTGTTGTATGTTTAATTGTTAACATTCTACCTTTGAATTAAAAGTTGATTTGTACAACAATAGTTTTATTGAATCTAGAATTCTAGTCCATAAACCAGACGTGACAGTTAATTGTTGGTCAGTGCTAGTAACACATAAAGAGAGCTATTACTTTTGTTTGCAGTGCTATATTGGCGATGCTCATACTCTGGCGCAGGTGAGTCACATGGTTTTGGACGAGTCTATTCTTTAAATTAGATGATAGGCTGAAAAGTAAACATAGCGCTTCCCAACTGGCGTCTTTAACACGGATTTAAGCTCTTCTAAGTTTATAGTTCGGTGCCGAAGTAAATAAGCACTGATAACGAATAAGCCATCCACGTAAATCACCATTCATGCTTTCGAATATAGTAACCTTCTCACCAACTTTCACGCATTTTGAAAAATCGACTGACCCGAAGTCGACTGCCTTCTGGGCGGAGCTACACTATACTGTCAGTGTCTTGATAAATACTGTTAACCCACCAATGGAGGTATTGTTTTTGTTTGTATTATGATGTGCGGAACGAATACATTAATGGGATCAGCTAATTATGAGTCGACAAGTTGATCGAAAACTAATGGGAATCATAGTGGGCAAATATAGTTTTAAATATACGCAAAAAAGACAGTACAAACAAGATTCTTCTATTGAAAAATTCTTATCCGACTATCTAAAGTTGCTACGATAAGTACACATTTTTTAATTTATAATCATTCTGGATTATTTTAATAAACAAACAGCACGCGAACTGATAGCTGGTTTTTATTGGGATTCACTCGTTTGAATATGCGTGGCTAGAATACCACCTAACTCACGATCCTAGAGTAGTACTCCCAATTTGGTATCAACCGATAACTGGTCACTGTAGGATTATCTTTAAGGTTGCTCCTTGGGATAATCTGAGATGGATAATAATGCGGCTGAGGGAGCAGCCTTGAAAAACTCTCTTCAGTTCTTTTGGCAATATTCTACTTGTGTCAGGCAGGGTTTATAGCAATGGGAATCATAAAAGTAAATGTAAAATCTCTAGTAAACGCCAAGAAAGAGATGCGAATAGCAGTTTTTTTAATATCAAGTTTCACGATATGAATAACTATATTAATAATTTTAACTATCGACGTAATGAATTAAAATATAATTAATTATTAATGATTGATTAAAATTTGATGATTTAATTACATTGTACTTAGATAATTTATTCAAATATAGTTTTCCATACAAAGGAGCAGTCAATGTATACTTTTTAGTAAAGGGAATCGAGGACAATAAATGTTTGAAAAAAAAGGCTGTATTAAACGTTGTATTAACTTCGTTCGTTTGAACGTTCTTAACTGAAATGATTTGCAATTCGCGAAAATCGGATACTTATTGAAATAGCGAAACATTAAAAAATAATGTAAACAAATGGAATTAAAAATATAAATATTTTAAAATATTCAAAGCCTTTTTGTAATGCCAACAAAAATAAGATAAATATGTGACAGATATCCAGATACAGATAAGAACCGATTAATCGATGCATATTCAAAAGTAAATAAACCTGGGCTTAGTGCTAAAGAGAATATTTTTCGAGAATCGATCGCATATGCCTTGAGGTGAAACTTCAAGGCAACGCTATTATAGATAAATATGCTGTTTATTGTTCATTAGTATGATTGTGACCTGTATACAATGTAAATGATAAGTATTGAAATATAACCAATAAGAAATTATAGCCATAAGAAATGAAAATCTAGTTCCCAATCGTACAACTCATTCAGAGTAAACAATTTTCTCTAAGCTAGAACTGTAGTCAAAAAGGCATATGGTTAGTTGGAAATGCAAATTATAAGGCGATTAAGTGCCAAAAAATGTTCCTTGTTATTTTTATGGTAGAAAATGTAAAACATTAAAAGAAACTTACCAATTCTTTCGCAGCATCTTCAGCCATATCTTTAGACATCAGAAGAAAAAAAACTTTATACTAAATAAACCAAAGCCAAGATTACAAACTTCAAAATATTGACGAATAGAATAAGATCAAATCTATAAATTAAGAGTACTAAATCAATTAAATCAAAAAATTTTATTATTAATGGCTGATATGCTATTTTTCAGTTTATGAATCGACACGGCTAATAAAGTTTTATGTAACAATGCTTTACTTGTTCTACCCACTGCTTTAAAATCTGAAACACATTCGTTTGTTAATACACATTATTGGTTTTCAACAGAGTTGGCGACAAACAATACGCCATCCTTGCTTTGTATAGAACAGAATTATTTTGAGTGCTTAGTGATAAATAATAGTTTTGTAGTAGACAGTAGTTCAATTTGCTTTTTTCTTGGAATTTATACAAAATTTGAAGTAGGTCTTATAGCTCAACTCTTCCGCCCTCTTTTACATTTTAAATTATAGAAGTCATAAAGATCTAAGTTTAGTATCTTGTGTATTAAGTTGTTTGGGTTTTTTTATGGCGAGATTTGGCCAAGATGCGGCAAGCAATTCAGTGTATTAGAAGTTAAAGGTTTAAGCGTATTAGAATTACAAGCGACCCAAATACTGTGTGAAAATATTGCATAGTTGTAAATAACTGAATCGACAGTGTAAAATAGCATTTAGTGCTTTATGATATAGTTCTCCATATGCGTGAAAAAATCTTTAAGACACGAGAAGAAATACACTGCTGGCCACCCAAATTGCAACACCAAGAAAGACAAGAGATATCACAACAAAATTTATTTTGTAGATAACATGTTGACCAAGTATCAAATGATTAAATTTATAGACTTCTGTGAAGTGTGGTTCCTGCCAAAATCAGTAGCCAGAGTAGCCGCCATTGTTGGAGATCACCGCTGCCACACGCCTCGGCATTGATTCAAAGAGACTTTGGATGTGTTCTTGGGGTACAGCAGACCAAGCAGCTTCCACACGTTGCCAAAGTTGATCTGGTGTGGCAGCTGGGGATGTATTCTGGGTCAATCGTTGAGCAACCATGGACCACATGTTTTCTATCGGCGAAAGATCCGGAAAGCGAGCTGGCCAGGGAAGCAATTCAATCTGGCGATTGACGAAGAACCCTTGGACAATGCGTGCCACGTGTGGTCGCGCATTATCCTGTTGAAATATGGCTGTGGGCAAGCCCTGAAGGTAAGGAAGGACAACTGGCTCCAACACCTCGGAGATGTAGCGCTGGCTGTTTAAAGTACCGGCAATGCGTACTAGAGGAGTGCGAGAGTGATATCCAATACCGCCCCATACCATAATACCCGGTGCAGGACCAGTGTGGTGGTGCATAACGCAGCTGTTCAGCATCCTCTCTCCACGGTGTCTCCAGACTCGAATCCGACCATCGTGGTGTTGCAGACAGAAGCGTGACTCGTCAGTAAAGACAATTTCATTCCATTCTGCCGTCCACATCCTTCTTTCATCGCACCATTGGCGGCGGAAACATCTGTGGTTCTGCGTCAAGGGTAGACGAAGCAATGGACGTCTTGCGGACAGACCACTCTGCTGTAAACGGCGTCGAATGGTACGCGCAGACACTGGATGATGCGGTACAGACTGAATGTGCTGTGCTATGGTTCGTGATGTGGCTGAGCGATCCGTCACTGCCATACGCACAATATGCCTGTCATCACGTGAAGTGGTGCACTGAGGTGGATGCGATCGAACACGTCGGTCCGTCATACCCTCCTGCATCCAACGATCACATATCCGCATTACAGTTGTTTGGTTTCGTCCAACACGACTACCGATTTCCCTGAAAGATAATCCACAATCTCGGTAGGCCACTATCCTTCCTCTGTCGAACTCGGATACTTGATCAAAAGATGATCGCTGTTTTCTACGAGGCATAATTGATCGCTTTTTTGAAAAAACCACAAGAAAAACACAATTGCCGTACTTGAAATCGTCGAAATCTCCAAGCCTTAAATAGCGCTTTGAAGTGGCGCCACAGGCGCGCGTGATGTGCGTCTGCGCTGAAATTCTAATCATTTGCATATCTCACCTCCGCTAATGCATGTTGTAAATTTCATATTATTTGCATGCTTCCTTCAGGGTGTTGCATTTACGGTGGCCAGCAGTGTAATATAGATAATTATAACCATCGTAGTAATATCAAATAGAATTTTGCTTAGTATGAAATATTAACTACTTCCACGTTAACCATGTATAAATTTTGGTTACTTTCCAGAATTACAACAATTATGTTAAACCAGTTCTAGAACTCTTGAAGTAAATATTAAGTCATTTCGGAGATGAAACGGGAATAGTAAATGGAAAGTTGGAAAGCAACTTCAAAAACCATAACAAATAATAAGGATCTATCACAATTGCACAACTTTCAGTCCGATACATGTAAAAACTAGTAGTAATTTATGTAGCCTCAGGGATCTCATACAATTTTAAAAAAATATTGTTAATGATTTAGTTGCAATAGGCTTAGGGTCAGATCTCCTCTAGGTGCGACATCATGTTATTTTTAATATGTAGGTAGATATTTTAATTAACGTCACACTGGAGAAACAGAACTTGCTATTGGTGACGGTCCGGGACCAATCCCAAAGCGAAAGATCTTAGGACAACACCACGCAATTTTGAACCACGGTCAGATGACGAGGCAATACCTGAGCTGGCACCCCACTCTCCAAACTTCCATACAACGCTATTTTTAATAGGAGGGTCGCAATTGAGTAAGAACGTACAATTCATAATCTGAGGTTTTCTTTCAGATGATTATCAAAATGCCATGATTAAATTTAAATAGTGGATTAAACTTTTTCATTTTCTGTAACAGATTGATAATTTTCTTACAATATAACAGGTTGATAATTTTCTTACAATATAACAAATTTATAATTTTACAAGAAGTGTGAAAATAATAAGTCGCATGCAACATTAATTTTAGTGAATACTCTTTTAATTACCGATTATTTCAACTGTGGAATGTTATCACTTTGTGAAAATTGCAACTAAATTTTTTATGCATTTTAACCAGGACAATGTGTCAAAACACATCACAAACCTTTTCTATCCAGGACTTATAATTCAAATAAACCTTGGCTTATTAACAATAAAAGTATCCCTAGTGTTCCAAGTGCAGAGGGGTCGCAATAACCCGATTTTGACTGTTCACGATTGTTTGGCTAAACATTTGTATCGCCTAAAAATTCTCTGCATAACCCCTACTTTCCCTATTGTTCTAAATCCTAAGAAATGGACATTTGACCCCTGCAAATGTGTGCTATACTCTCTTGTAGGGAACTCTGGAGCTGATACAAGGAGGCTAGAGGACGGATGGGCGACTAATTTTCCAATTTCTCTAGTCTTCCCCTTTTTTCAACTTTTCGGACTTACTTTTATTACTATTACTCTGTATTGTGAATTTTTTCCTGCTTGCCATTGGAAATTAAAAAAATGTATTGAAAAATAAGACTCATTAGAATGCTCGGTTTACTGCCACTTAACAGAATATGAATGAAAATTTTACATGTTTTTAACTTAATAATCTTATAGTTAATTTAATATTTAATTATAGTAATAAGCGATGTATACGAGTATATTGATAATAATAACAATTGTATTGTATGTTGAAAATATATATTGATAATAATAACAATTGTATTGTATGTTGAAAATATATATTGATAATAATAACAATTGTATTGTATGTTGAAAATATATATTGATAATAATAACAATTGTATTATATGTTAAAAATATATATTGATAATAATAACAATTGTATTGTATGTTGAAAATATATATTGATAATAATAACAATTATATTGTATGTTGAAAATATATATTGGTAATAATAACAATTGTATTGTATGTTGAAAATATATATTGATAATAATAACAATTGTATTGTATGTTGAAAATATATATTGATAATAATAACAATTGTATTGTATGTTGAAAATATATATTGATAATAATAACAATTGTATTGTATGTTAAAAATATATATTGATAATAATAACAATTGTATTGTATGTTGAAAATATATATTGATAATAATAACAATTTGTTTTTCATGTTTTCTATAAAGATATAGAAGTGCATTTGTGTCCTAATCTGAGAACAATTATAGACAAGCGACCTCTAAGATACTTGCACATAAGGCCTCGAAATGATCCGCCACTTATGGGTACACACAAAGCCAATGGTGTATGCTTGTTATATTTTAAAATTCAGAGACTGCAGGTTTTATTGATAAGTGTCTGGTTATAAGACCGCCTTTTATTACAAAAATAATTACCATACTGAGTAATATTTAATAATAAACTTGTTTTTCCAAATGAATTATGAGAGATTATTTGAATATGAGGGGTAGGTTCCAATCCACCTGGAGATGAAGACTCTATTCACTTTTCGGGTGATCAGAGTATCAGTAAGATTGCATTAAGTAATTGTATATTAGCTTTTCGGTTGCATACATGGAGACGAACACTTGTTAGAAACAATTCGACATTTATTAATAGACTAAGGACGATTCAAAACTCCAAAGAACGCCGATTTTACACACTCTTCCTATTCATCCAAATTCAAAATTTCTTTTTAATCACATTCCATATTATGGTTAGTTTACATGTGCATAGTTAAAAATACATTAGCAATGTAATTTTTGTACGTGCTTAGTAAAGATAATATCAAGACACAATGTTTACATCTACACTAGTAACAGTTGCACGCGCATGATCAAAATTAAATTCAAGGAGAGCTTGCAAGCGTTCACGATGAGTATTCAAAATTTCGAAGGTATTGTATGCTCGTACATCTAACATACAGATGCATCTACCTTCAAATGAAAAAAAGAGTGTGAGGGCGGAATCGCTGTCATAAGATCTCTGAATGGTAAATCACGTGGACATAAGAATCGACTTAGCCGATTGGCTGTCGAATCGCAGACTAGTGTTTTTGATCACGGTGGATAATCACTTTAACCAATCAATAATTTAGGATTCATACTTTTACCCACAACCACGTGATAGGTCTTCAAACCGAGCAGCTGGAGGAAATAACATGAAGCTTTGGGCATATGTTCCGTCTATTTCATTATAAGGTCGATGCACAGATGCCAATTGAATTGTTGATAGTTGAAATCCTAAACAGCTGGGTGACAACATTTACAGACTGGTTTTTTAGAGCGAAAGGGCAAGATCTGGCCAAGCTTGCACCAGGCAATGTTTTACAGTAAAGTAAATAGACCACAGAAGAGAGAAATTACCCAGGGTAATTACAATAATCGATCCTGCGCCGCCTACAGCTCACTGGTTGTAGCGCAGTGAGCAAACACACTACGCCACAATAAATATTACAGAATATGTCATATTCAAAACTTAACCAAGGATGTAAACTTTACATTCATATTCACTATGGAGATAGTTAGTTTACCAATGTTTTCTTATTGTGTGTGATAAGTTAGTTTAATAATTGATAGTACACGAAAAACAATTTTATTCATGTTTCAATGCCCTTTATTTCTTATAATTGAAATTAGTAAATTATTTCTGAAAGTCATTAAATGGTAAGGATAAGATTATCCTTACCATTTAATGGTGATTTAATTCGATTGATAAG
Source organism: Meta bourneti (assembly GCA_933210815.1). NCBI lineage: Eukaryota > Metazoa > Arthropoda > Arachnida > Araneae > Tetragnathidae > Meta > Meta bourneti. The sequence continues at coordinate 39,154,143 of OW119922.1, read as the reverse complement.
ACTAGAGTAATCAAGTAATTAAACACCAAGCATTAAAGTTACCAAAACTGTTTAATTCCTTAGACTCCTTCAGTCATAATACATTTAAATTTCGAAGGATGTTAGAAATGCAAATATAGAATGAAATAGTTTTGTTTTGATATTTTTTGTTTGAAGCAATTACACCTGAATTTTATATGCTTACTACTTGAATTGAAATAATTACAAGATTTTCCAAATCCATGCACTTCATTTTTTTAAAAAATTAAAGAAATACCATGTACCCTGAGATTTCGGATAGAACACTACCGTGAATAAAATATGAGTAAACAAAATTAAATTTCAAAAACTATAAATAAGTTAAAAGAAAATTAGCTTAGTTATTTTATTAATAAGAAAATTATTCTATAAATTAATTAATTAATTATTTAAAAATTAGTGGTGTTTGTTTTAATTTGAAATGTTTAATTCATTTTGTGTTTATCAACATTTAGAAAATTCCCCGAAAAGCGCCAATTGTTCGCCGAAGCTCAGAAGGTTTCCGCATTTTATGCCTGATGTTTTGAATGTTTGAATTTTGCTGATCGAAATGTTTTGAATTTCGGAATATTTTTATATCATTCTGTGTAACACATAATAAACATGTTTGTATAAAATATCTGTGAGGATGTGCAAACGGCTGATGATCGACTTAACCACACGTGCAGATGTCCGCTGAAATCCGGTGACTGGTAGAAACTATTTTCCTGACTCAGCGAGAGTGAGTTAGAATTGAACTAGTAATTGAAGGCTTCCACGCGCAGGTGGAGCGAGCGCAGTTTTGAACTAGTAACTGAAGGCTTCCACGCGCAGGTGGAGCGAGCGCAGTTTTTTTACAGAATTAATGCAAGTGGCAGCGTGTAGGCTGTTCCATGAATTTGAGATAACGGTTGCTGTACATAGTTTTTAGGTAGAGAAATAAATTGTGTTAGTCCTAATCTCCGTATCACTTCGTAACACCCTAGCGATCGGTCCAAGGTATAAGTTCAGGCGATCAGCTCGGATCTCCACACGACATATCCCGACATAAGATGGTGGCAGCGGTAAAAATGATGTACCCGGAGTGGTAAAGATCGATGTACCGATAGCGGTAAAGATTGATGAACCGGGAACAGTAAAGATTGGCCAGAGACGAGAAATTCCGAGGAACCCTGTTGAAGCAGACGAACCGGGAACAGTAAAGATTGGACCAGAGACGAGAAATCCTGAGGAAACGGACGGCGAGGCTACGCGAAATCCTGGTGAAGCAGACGAACCGGGTGAGTGTTGTTTACCCTTTCTTTTAAGAGAAATAATCAGGGATCCATTGCTAAATAAATGTTAGGTGAAGCATATTTGTTTGTTAAATGATGAGGTGTAGTTGAAGCACGGCAGTGCGGGAAATACATCCGTATTTCAAATTTTAGAATTGCGCGACAGCGCAGGTGACACGTCAGTGTTCTTAGCCAAAAGTGCTGATTATAGTTTCTCTTGAAGAATTGTGATACACCAGGAGTGGCAGAAGGTATTTTTAAAGCACGACAGTGCTGGAATTTCAGAGTTACGAATTGAGCGTTAACTCATGTGACACGTCAGTGTTATTGTTCACATGTCATCGTTATCAGTTTAGGGTGAACCATTATTTTTCTCTTTAAACAATTGTGATATATGCTAGGGGTAGTCAATCAGTAGCTGAAAAGGGTTTTTATTTTAATGGTCTTTTAGTTAATACCAGTTAGAAAGGAAAATATATTGGTGAATATGGCTTTTTTGGGAAAATATAAGAAATGCGATCTATTTACTTTAGCATTGGAGTTAGGGGAAACTCCTGATCCAAATATTAAAGTTATAGGACTGAAAGATCTCATAACAGGAAGTAAGTCATACGAAGTCGAATTCGTGATGGAGATGCTTGAAACGATAGTGAGTTCACGAAAGGAGATGGAAGAGAAGGAGAGGGAAGAGAAGAAGGAGAGAGAAGAGAAGGAGAGAGAAGAGGAAAAGGAGAGAAAGAAACAACAAAGAGAATTTGAGCTAGAAAAGTTAAGGATAGAAGCAGGAATAAGGATAAGCAATGATTCCATAGAAGGAAGAAGTAGTCCTACCGATATACATGTCGACATGACGAAATACATGCCCAAATTCCAAATGAAAGAGGGTGATATCCTTTTATACCTCTCCCTGTTCGAAAGTCAAGCTAGGCGGAGGAAAATTGATGAAAGAAATTGGGTATCATGTCTTTTGACCCTAATGCCTTTGGAGATAATAGAATTGATTGCGAGGGTTTCGGAAGAGGGATTAGAAGATTATGAACACATTAAAGACCTCTTGTTAAAGAAGTTTAAGATGAATCCAGAGGGATTTCGCCAGAAGTTCATTCAACATCAAAAAAGTCCTGATAAAACTTGGCAAGATTTTACTTATGAAGTAACCAATTATTTTCAAGGATGGATCGAAGGACTTGGTATCTCCGATTTTGAGAGTCTGAAGGAATTGATGATAGCCGATCAAGTCAAGAAAAGAGTGCCACAGGAAGTCAGGGACCATTTTATCGATGAATGGGGGAAAATATCAAAACCTTCATTGCTGGCTGAAAAGATAGACGAATACGAATGTGTTCGTAGAACATACAAGAGACAGCCAAGTACCACCATGAAGACAAATTCGGGATACAAGACCCAGTATGATGCAAGAGGTTACGGTGGATACCACATATCTCAGCAGGACACCAAACGAACCTATCACAGAACTCAACCAGAACCGGCGAAACATAATTCCAGGCTTGTTTGTTTCTCATGCGGAATGGAGGGACACATGAAGAGGTTCTGTCCAAAGTCGGATAAAGGAAGATCAGATCACGATAATAGAAGGAAAGCGAACGTGAATAGGATCATAACTGAAGAAAGCGGTGTGGGGGATGAGAAAAGGACACTGAATACTGGCGGAACGGCGGTGGTAGCTAAAGTTGTATCCTTTAAGGAAAGATCCTGGCGAGACAATCTTTGCCCCTTGGAAAGAATCTTAATTAGTGTTGACGGGAGGGAGGCAAAAGCCCTAATTGATTCTGGGACTGAAATTACCGTCATACGGAAAGATATTGTACAAAATCTGTCGCTGGAAGAGAAATCGTCCATCTTTATTAAAGGAATCTTCGGTCCAGCGGAGAAATGCCCGTTAATGAACGTTCCCATAGGACTGATCATAGGAGGTAGGGGTGATGTGCTTCACCAAGAAGTCCTCTGCGCAGTTGCTCCCTCATTGGTGGAAGATGTGCTGTTGCCACCAGATATCCGAGACATGCTTAGAGGAAAGCAGGAATTAATTTCCACCGATATTGGTAGTGGAAACATCTTGGAACCACCTACAAAAGAGGGGAACACAGAAGGGAATTCCGTTGAAGTGAATAAGGACACAGAAGTGTTAGTGGTAGAAAGCACCGACGGAGACCAGGAAGAAGGGATATCGAAGACGGAAAGCTTCCGTAAAGAGCAAGAGGAGTGTAGAGAGCTGGAAGAGACCAGAAAACAGGCTAAGCAAGGTAGTGGAGGATTTTTCTTTAACGATGGTTTGGTCTTTCATAAAGACAAGATTCTTGGAGAGAATGTATGTCAATTGGTTCTTCCTAAACGTAGAAGAAAAGAGGTTCTTAGATTAGCCCACTGCTCAGTGTTTGGGGGACACATGGGAGCGAGGAAGACAATAGAAAGAATTAGATATTCGTTCTATTGGAACGGGCTATCAAGAGACGTGAGACAGTTTTGTTTAGCATGTGAAGGTTGTCAGTTGACGAGAAGGGTCAAACACAAAGATAGGGCCCCAATAACTCCCGTTGCGCGGCCAGAATTGCCCTTCCAAGTGGTCAATGTGGACATCATAGGACCGATAGATCCTCCAAGTTCTAAAGGACACAAATTTATCTTGTGTATGGTAGACCAACATACAAGGTGGGCTGAGGCGATCCCTTTGACGAGTCTTACAGCCAAAGCAACGTGTGAAGCTTTATTATCTATTTTTATGAGGACTGGAGTGCCAAACGTAATTGCCTCGGACAATGGTACAAATTTCAACGCTGAATTGACTCAGGAATTTGAAAAAAGAATGGGTTCAACTCCACGGTTCTCCACACCATTATATCCACAATCAAACGGGTTAGTGGAAAGATTTAACCAAACTTTAAAGAGTATGTTACATCACACCATTAAGGAAGAACCACGGACCTGGCACACCAAAATACCGTTCATTTTATGGGCATACAGAGAGGTCCCGAACAGTACAACGGGTGTAGCACCTTTTCAATTGCTCTTTGGTCGGAAGCCAGAAGGTCCTTTGTCGATTCTAAAGAATACCTGGACGGGAAGACACGAGGGTTTGCAGCTGGATACAACCCCAATACATGTCTATCTGGAGAAGTTGAAAACCCGACTGGAGGAGGCCGCAGAGAAAGCCAAGATAACATCTAATATACAACAAGGGAAAATGGCCCATTATTATAATTTAAGGTCTACAAGAAAGACTTTCAAGCCGGGAGATAAAGTCATCGTGCTCTTGCCAGATTCTACAAACAAATTATTGGCCAGATGGCAAGGTCCCGGAATCATTGAAGAGAAAAAGAATGAACATTCTTTCATTATAAAGATGCCAGACAATAGGATGAGGCACGTTCACCAGAACAAGATAAGGGAATTTGTGGTCGGTTCCAACGCGGTAAATGTCATTTTTGAAGGTGAGGAAGAATTTGGTAACATAGAAAACGCTCCAATTGTCGAAGCAAGAGACGAGTTCACCCAAGAAGTGAAAATGATCACGACACCGTACTTAAATCCTAAACAGGAGGAAGAATTGAAAAGACTCTTGTGTAAGTTCGAAACACTTTTTTGCCGACCAATACAACCCGTGGGAGTAAGTCAGCACAAGATTGAATTGCTGCCTGACTCCATCCGGAGAAAACCACATAGTTATTGCATACCAATAGCATACCGTTCAGAAGTGGATAGGCAAGTCCAAGAACTTTTAGAATTGGGTCTTTTGGAGCCGTCCAATGCAGACATTACGTATCCCATTGTATGTGTCGCGAAGAAGGATGCCTCGATTAGAATGTGCATTGACTATAGGGCGCTTAATCTGATAACAAAAGTGCCCAGTTATCCTATGAAGGACATGCAGGAGTTGATCTTCACTGCGGGGATGGCCGAATGGTTAACTTGCTTGGATTTGGAAAGGGGATATTATCAAATAAAAATGGAGGACGAGAGCAAAGTTTTGACAGCATTTTCCACCCACAACGGGGTGTATCAATGGAAAGTGATGCCATTTGGATTGTCAGGAGCTTCGGGAACTTTCCAACGCATTATGAATCAAGTGTTGCACAAACATTCCGCTTATGCGCAAGCTTATATAGACGACATTGTTATATTCTCTAAAACGTGGGAAAAACATTTAGAACACTTGAAAAAAATCTTATCTGATCTGGAATATCTCGGATTTTCGGTGAAACTTAAGAAATGCATATTTGCATCCAAAGAGATAAAATACTTAGGACATAAGATAGGAGGGGGAAAGCACTCTCCTGACAATGACAAAATATTAGCCATCAAACAGTTGAGAAGACCCGTATCAAAAAAGGAAGTCAGATCCATTCTAGGACTGATGGGATTTTATAGGACTTACATTCCTGGTTATGCAGAGATAGCAGCCCCTTTAACGGAGTTGACAAAAGGGAAAAAATCGGGAAAGGTATTTTGGGGGAAACGCGAGGAAGAATCATTCCTCCGGTTGAAAAATGCGTTATGTGAGGTCACTGCGTTAAGCACCCCCAATGCCGTCGAACCCTTCCAGGTCCACACAGACGCGTCCCACTACGCTATTGGATGTTGTTTGACCCAGAAGGACGAACATAGAAACTATAGGCCAATTGCTTTTGTTAGTCAAAAATTGAATAACACCCAAAAGAATTGGTCTACCATTGAGAAAGAGGCCTATGCCGTGTTATTTGGACTGAAAAAATTTGATAAGTGGTTGCAGGGTAACACTGTGGAGATCATAACTGATCACAATCCGCTAAAATATCTGGTCGAGACAACTCCTAAGAGCCCCAAGTTAACTAGGTGGGCACTTGCCCTTCAAAGGTGGAATTACAAGTTGACCCATCGCCCTGGGATTTATCATCAGGGAGCTGATGCTCTCTCCCGCTTGGAAAGAGAGGTCGATCAATAAAGGCTTGGTAGCATATTTGGATGAGATTGTTATTTTTTTATAACTAAATATGGAGAGTTAAGATGTATATTAAATATAGTGTAAATAATGGTTAATTTTATATGTATGGTGTTAGTCGAATGTTATTTTTGCAATACTTTAGGTTAGGTTTTGTAGATTGGATCAATTTAGAATGAAAAGGTATTGGAGTTCGGGAGTATCAATATTTGATTGTTGGTGGTGTAAATAGATATAGCATTTGGATGTTAAGATCTAATATTAGCTTGAAAAGTGGTTGCAAAGTATAAATGTTCTTATGCATAATTTTTTTTTGGATCCCTTGATTTCTCTTGGGTTGAGAGGGTAACCACTCCTGATCTGACCGGTTGCCACAAATGTTCGGACTATATTATTAGTAAAACAGATTTTTTTGGAAAAAAAATCTGTTTTCCTCTTGGCGGCGGCGTGTGAGGATGTGCAAACGGCTGATGATCGACTTAACCACACGTGCAGATGTCCGCTGAAATCCGGTGACTGGTAGAAACTATTTTCCTGACTCAGCGAGAGTGAGTTAGAATTGAACTAGTAATTGAAGGCTTCCACGCGCAGGTGGAGCGAGCGCAGTTTTGAACTAGTAACTGAAGGCTTCCACGCGCAGGTGGAGCGAGCGCAGTTTTTTTACAGAATTAATGCAAGTGGCAGCGTGTAGGCTGTTCCATGAATTTGAGATAACGGTTGCTGTACATAGTTTTTAGGTAGAGAAATAAATTGTGTTAGTCCTAATCTCCGTATCACTTCGTAACACCCTAGCGATCGGTCCAAGGTATAAGTTCAGGCGATCAGCTCGGATCTCCACACGACCTATCCCGACAATATCCTCAAAGATTTTCTGATCTTTGAGCCTAAAGATAATGATGATGCATTCTGCGTTCAATATGGGGTGACAAGGAATATGATAACACTCCCCCAAACAACAACAAAACAAACTAAATAAGGGGTGGAAATAAAATCACTCAACCCGAAGCCCTTACCGCCTGTGCTTGGCACTTACTTCATGCGCCGTTGATTCGAGCAGGGAAAAAAGATACCCCTAAAAATCGACGTTGTCACCATAGATGTCTGTATTTGTCATAATGAGATACGATGATAAAAATAATAGAGCATAATGTTTTCGCCAGACGTCATTTTCTAGAAAGAGCATATTTGGAACCTCGTGGAAGATATATCCTGGCGATATATTGTAGATATCGCGTTAATTAATTGGTATAAAAGATATAGTTTATTAAATGCACACCATTTCATTGTACGTATAGGACATCTCAAAGTGACCAGAATATGTTTCATACGTAAAGGCTTGCCAAAAACTTGGGATAAGCTTACTTGGAGAAAAGATAGTATATAGTTTTTGATTAATTAAGTATAATAAAAGACATGGCCATTTTCATGACTAGAATATTAGTATTTTGTCCTACACGTGAGATGGAATGCCTCTACATAGGATGTATTTAATGCAGTTATCTTCTTGTTTACGATTTTCGAATTCATCTTATGAGAGACTATGCTTTAATAAAGACGCAACTAAAACGAAGATTTACAAATTTAAACATTTTTTACGATGTAGTTATGAAATTTAATTTCTAAATTTATGCATCAATTTGTTCGAAAACATTTGTGTTTGTATGTATTTATTTTCAGTATACCAACTGCTGTACACAACTATCACAAAGTGTAACGAAGCAAATGGTAATAGAATAAAAATTAAAAATTTCCCATAAAAATTATTTGCTCTTAATAATAATAGCTTATGTGAAAGGAGGACGATTTGTAGTTAGGAATTATGTTGAAGCACTAAATAAAAATGTGATTATTACTTAAATACATATCTGTCTGTAAGATAACAATAAATTAAAAGCAAAATCATCGATTTAATTAAAAAGACGTCAAAACTGCGGGATGAGTTTTGATCAAGCGTAATAAAGAACATAACTAAATGCAAGTACAAACATGGTATAAAGTATTTCTGAGTTTAAAATCATAATGCACAAAATGCATACTTACGAATTTGTGTATTAAAAGTAAAAACTTCAGAAAATCATTTCAATTTATATAGGATTTCTTAAGATTAAATATCCCTGTCCCGTCAAAAGACAAGTTTTTATTGAATTCAAAACAAGCACACAAAACAAGAAATGAGAAAAAACGAAATTTACAGCTCTATCCCCTATTTTCAAATATATCTGCATCAGGTCAAATGTTATTAGTTTGACACGTTCTATTTTATTTTTGTTCTTGATCAGTTCCTAAAATGGTGTATCTGTCGAATTTCTGAAATCTTGTTCTAATGTTCTCAAGTTAGCAAAGCTATATTGTGTGATCTTCTTTTTCCAAGTGTTCTCAAGGCCAAAGATAAGTTACAAAATATATCTTAATAAGCTAGATTTCACGCCTTCAGATAACTTAAAAGAATTATCATTCATCATTTAATATAGCAAGAATTACACTGAATTGTTGTTTCAGCGCATTTAAGCAATATTTTTATAACTGTTTATAGTCCATTTTTTGCTAAACTTTAGTTGTAATTTCAAAATAATTACTTGCAAGTGGACGATATAAAAGGAACCGAACAAATCACGGAGGTGCTGAAATTTTTGAAAAATTAGCACTCGAGCAGAAATCCACAATATTTGCCTTAACAAACCTAAATTTGTTTAACCCTGCCATTGCGCAGACACGTATGACGGTTTGGAAACCCGCATTCAACTAAATCCCACGAATTATAATTAAGTCTGAAAACCTTTTTTTTAAATCTCATTATCTAAGTCTTCATTAACATCTATCGAAACGCATTATTAATTTTTATTCTTCACTTCCAGAAGCAAGGGCGAATACGCCCAAAACGCCGTCTTTTCGAACGCGGAGCCGAAACTTCACAAGGCGCGACAACAAAGCGCTCCATTAATTAAGAACACCACAGGTTCGAAACGCCGAAAACGATATTAGAGTTTGAAAAAAAAAACGTTCCACCGTTTGAACCCTTCTGCCAATTAAAAGAGGTATTTTAATTACCTTTAAATTCTTTTTAATTAGGGAGGGCCTCGGAAAATTTATCGAAATCCCGTTTATTTGTGTACGCAAAACATCCATTCAGATTCCTCCCTTCCTCAAAATAGAAGTGACTAACAAGCACTCGAAATTAAAGCACTTCACCTGTGTTTGTTTTAAAAACCGGCACATTTCCGCGTCCCGAGCTTTAATTCTCCCCGCTTTTTGGAAAAGTTTAATAGTTGAAAGGGGGTGTTTAAAAGTAAGGAGGTGGACTGAATGGGGAAGAACGAGGGAAAAAAGGAGTATTAAATAAAGCTCACGCGGCTCGGAAAAAGTTCTTCATTTTGCGCGATTTCTTTTTTTTAAAAAAACGCCGCTTGCTTTTAAAAAGAGACTTTGAGTCAGGAATCCCCCAATCGCCCACTTCGGCACTGAAGAGCCAGCCGACACCTTGTACAAATTACAGAAGAGGAGCTATCCACATAAACGCATTGCGATTTAAAATCCTCCCTCATTGCAAACTTCTTTTCTCGCGTCTTACACGCAGTCTCTTTCTGGGATTCTTCTTTTTTGTGTGCGTGTCTCTTCTTCACTTCGCTTCTCCCTCCCCCGTTTATTCTTCTCGAACATTTTAAAGACTTATGTTGCACCACCAATGCCTTCTCTCTCTTAGAAGTGCTTAGTAATGATCTTTGGGGAGAAATTTATCAATGGGACAGTTTCGGGGAATCTTTTTGAAGAGAGGAAGAGAGAGAGAATGAGCATTGGTGAGAGGGAGAGAGCGAGAGAGACGGAAAAATTAGAAGTTTTTGGTTCAGGGGTGAGACAAAAGAAAAACCAGAAGTAGGAGGATTTTGTGGTCTTTCCTGTGGCTACTTGACGTCGCACTCAGCGGTTTTAACGACTTTCAAGTCGCTTCGGGAGTTGTGGGAAAGAAATTAGGCGAGAAGAAACGTGCGTCGTACGGTTTGTACGCTCAAGAGGGCCATCTCCTTCTTGCCGAGCGATTTTTACGCCAGCTTGACGCGTGCGTTTGCGCGCAAAAAAACGAATTTCGGCAAGGGTTACGAGAAGAAAACAATTAGGATTTAAACGATTTTTAATTGTGGCAGCGAGAAGTGTTTTTTAAAGTGAACTGAAGATGGTATTCATGTGCTCAGTGGGATAATCGCTGCCCTTTGCAATTTAAAAAAATAAGCGGATATTTTAGGAATGGTAAACTTGTTGCTAAACAAATTTTAACGGAATAAAAGTTTTTAAAAGGGAAGAGTTGTACTATGTAGTATTTTCTAACGTGAAAATGTCATTTTTACCAACCTAAATTTATATTTGTGTTATGCGTTACAGACATTTAACCTCCATATACTCAATTATTACACATGAATACAAAATTAAATATATTTTTATAACTTACAAAATTAGTATGTCAAAAGAGAGAGAAATTATATATTTTATAGCTTTTTGCTGGTGACTTTCATTGAACTATTATGACAAACAGAATCTCCAACTGAATTATAGGTTATTTAGGAAGAAGGAATAGGGAAAATAAAAGATGTTATTAAAATATCTAATTCCAGCATTTTTATTTTATGTTTGGACCAATAGATTATTTTACAGATCTTTCCTTCCTTTACAAATAATCGGGAAAAATTTTATTTGAAAACTACAAGATTAAACAAATGTTTTTATTCATTGAATTTTGTCTATTGTATTTGAAAAGGAATTTCCATTACTATAATATTTGCGATCACAGATCATAAATTGTCAGATGCTTAACTTAGTTTTTTAGAGATAAGACATTAAAAAATTAATAAAATAACCTTTCCTAATCAACTGTAATGGTAGTAGAGCAATGTCATAAATATCTCAAAACATAATATCTAGTATTCTGAAAAAGTAGTTCAATATCTATAATATTTAAAAATGAAAATAAACTGTTATTTTGGTAAGGTTAGGTTTTATGACGCAAAAGCCATATTTGGCTAAGTTGCTCCAAACACAAGAAATGCATCGTCAAGTAATGGACATAAACACAACCCTAAGTTAGTTTTACTGATACAGGTGAGAAAAATACACTCAATGTAAATGATAAAAATCGAACCAACACCACCTAAAACTTTCAGGTTGCTACCGTAGAAGGCAAACCCACTGACCCACGGCGTTCTCAATATTTTAATGAGATTTATTGTGACTCAATCACATCAAACAAAATGACAATGACATTTTTTATTTGAAAATCAATCGACTTACAAAAATTAATCTTGAATTGTCGCAAAGCTTTTACCATGGCAACTTTAAATGTGAATGCTCTTTGAGTATTTGGAAACCTTTAAGGAGGACACATGAATTTTGAGATACTGTAACTGAAACTTTAAAAATTTGGCGTTTGTAACTAATTTAAGAATAAAAGTAAAGGAATTCTGTATAAAACTATCAGTGGAACACCCTCAAACCTACGTTATCTAAAATAACATAGTTTTCGTTTCCTGTATGGCACTCAAAAGATAGAGATGTTTATCCAACCCTTTATGTTTGTATTAACTCTTTAAATTTCTGAGATCAAAGGGTTACTAAATTTATTTCAAGTTCATCACAATTTACAATGAACTAAGAGGTTCGGAATCCTAGATTTTGAAGGGAGAATGAGGTTTGGTATTTGAAATCCAAGAGATTTTCTCGAATATAAGCATTCATAATACTCCTAGAAGAGTTCCACCATCATCTCAAAGCCGAACTCAACATGAATGTTTGGTGAGCTCAGAGAGTCTTATCCAAAACTTCCCAGATGATAGTCGCGACGAATTTAAAACATCTACACTAGAATTGCTTAAACTTCTCATCAGTGCCATTCTAATTTTCCGAAAGGCAATAAGACTCTTCCGCGTACAAGTCATCCATACGCTATTCAAAGCACCACGGAACATGAAACGTTTAGAAGTTTCAGGATGATGGAATCCAGATTAAGTTTTTATTCCCCGGGGTCGGAGACTCAAGCAAAAAAAGACCCCGCCTTCCGATTTTCTGCACGAACTCTTCGATCAAAGTTTGCTGGAAAACTTCACAGAAGATACCAGTGACGGGTGAAGGGAATTGTTCTGCAGAAGCGTCTTTAGTTTTATGCATGGAACCGTTTCTTTAACAGCTCAGAGGCATAAAATAGGCGCTGGCAGAAGGGAAGATGGGTCCTCTTTTTCTTCCGTGATTTCTTCGCGCTACATTTAACTTCCGATTTTTTTTCCTTTCGAGGGCAGTCGTTTTCTGAGCTGGCTTCTACGATCCGACTAACAGTCCTGGAAAACTTGCTTCCTTTTGCTCGAAGCGCTGCTCAGTGCAATTATTCTACGTGTTTTCCGGGGTCTTTGCTTCTTATTAGCGATGGGATAACAAGCCAGGAAGAGTATTGGTGCAAAATGGTGGGAATCATTGGCAGGTGCAAAGGCGTTGTAAGATATTTGAAAATATCTTCTTTTAACTAGCAGACCCGCGCGCAACATCTGCGCTAGACTTTCTTAATTGTTTACATCTATTAATGGCAAAGTGTCATTACTCTCATTTCATTTCTTATTTATGGTACAGCTTTGATATAAACACTTTTTTGTGGCAACGCTTTTGCGCGTTTTTTGGCGTGCTTTTTATGTCTCCAAGGAATAATTTCTTAGAAGAAACACCGTTCAGGTAAAGCGGAAAATAATTTAAAAATTAACGAAAAAGGAATGAATTTAAAAATAGAAAAATACACACAACTGATTATTCTTAGTACTACTAGGAAAGTACATATTTACTTTAATGAAAAAATCGTTACTTTTTCTGAAATACTCTGTTATAGAAGTTTGTCCAAGTTAAATAATTTATTAATTTTAATTCCAATAGAGTCAGGCTATATAATATGAATGTTATTACAGATCACATTAGTTCTAGCAAACAAGAGTTATTTAGGCATGGTAAAATAAAAAAAGATAATGATTTACAAAAATTAATAAAAAGATATTCAAATAATCGCGAGGTTGCCATAATCCTAATAAAGCGGGATTGCCTTAGCTCGACATAACTCGCTTACAATAAGCAAGTCACGAAACGCGTCAAAAGCGTTGCTGCAGAAAGTCTATATCAAAGCTCTACCTTATTTATAGCGAATATGACACGGGTAATCACATTTGATACCTCCAAATGAAATAAAATTATCCAAATATATCTAACAGCATTTCATGTACTTCTTGCTGATGTTCATTCTTATTTCCAATAAAATGCAGGGCAAAAAGTTCATATCTCAATTAGTATCTGAACGTCGTTCTTTTAATTGTTCAAAGGCGAGATTTGATATTTTTCGACTCTAAACCTATTTTCGCTCTAGCACACATTTTCTTTTCTGCGCTGATTTCTATCTTCGAGATTTCTCGTTATTTCTGTCACCATACCGCTGAAGAACTCTTTTGGAGTGGCGAGCCGTTCCGTGTAGTTTTATCAATATTGTGCAGCTCCATGTAACTCAAGAATATTTAAACTAAATAGAAAAACTTACAAACGAATCCCATAATGGTCGATTTTACTTTGCTTATATCCGTTGTTGCCATTCGTCAATACATAAATAAGGTCTATCTCTTTGCCACGTACTTTAGTTGTAGGTAGTTAAATTGGAGTCGCCCTGGAGCAACACATCGGTCTATTGCGTACAAAAGGGAAATACATGCAGGGTGTTACGAAAACACATTATAAAGGGTGGTAGAGGGGTCCGAAATAAACATTTTTTGTCAAAGAATGTGTATCCGGAAATGCCGCGTTTAGGTGGTAGAGGGCGCTGTTTAGATCAGTCTATAACATCGTTTCTGTGGCGTAAGGCGTCATTCCCCGCTCCAATCTTCAACTGCATGCATCGCTACACAAGAATTCAGAGCTCTCAAATAGGCATGTGATGTATGGGGCTATAAATGGAAACGGATGAGCTGTTTAAAGGTCACACAGTGGATTTAAAGATTCATAGTTCGAATCCGGGACAAGGGATGAATATTTGTCCGTCCTAAATGAATGTGTTTCGTCTTTATAAAAGTTTATTTTGGGACTCTCTACCACCCTTTACAATCGACCAGATATTTTCGAAACACCCTGTATATAGATGCGAAAGTTTTTTATTGTTATTATAATTTCCAATGACGGACAAAAGAACAAAATGCGCAATTCAAAGGTTGATAAAAATACGCACAAACATAAAATTGATAACAAAATGTAAGACTAGAAAGAGAAATAGAAAAAAATTAGCTGCCCACATCAGTCATCTAGCCTCCCAGAATTGGCAGCAGAGGTCTCTGCAGTGCAAATTTGCAGGTGGAAGTTGTCCATTTCTTGGGATTTAATACAAAGCGCAAAAAATTCTGCAAGAGGGTATGCAGAATTTTTTACAGGTAGATATAGTTAGCCAAACAATCCCGACCAGCCGAATTATTGCCATAGTATCTGCCCTTGTGGCTGATATATTCACGTTTAATAAGCCAAGGTTTACTTGAGTTTCTAGTTATTTTCGTATAGGATGCTTTCCGAAACCGAAGACCATTTTGCAGTTTAAAATGGTTGCCTATGGAGGTAGGTTTTCAATATTCGCTAAATGAGAAGGCAAATAAGAAAATACGGAAGAAAAGAAGGAAATGTGATTCCTCATAGTGAAAATTAAAATAATTTTTACATTTTGTGTTTCTAAATTTTGAAATTTTTTATTCCAAGATATAAAACTCGTCACGTACTTTGGAATAAAATGTAACCCTTCAGAGTTGCCAAGTCCTAGGGATCTGATAATACTTGGGGGGGGGGGGGGGGCTGCGGTAACCGGGTTGGAAAAGTAACGGATTAGTAATCGGAAAGTTGTGAGTTTGAAACTCGGTCTTGCCGTAGACCATCGTGTACACGCTCTGTCTGTCTGTCTGTTGTGGCCTCAAATGTCCTCGCATTGGCCCGGTGTGGAAGTTTGGAGATTGGGGTGCCAGCTCAGGTGTTTTTCTCGTCATCCGGCCGTGGTTCAAAATAATAAAGTATTGGCCTAGGTACTTTCCCTTCAGGATTGATCACGAACCGTCGTCAATAGCCCGTCATATTACCCCAGTGCGAGAATAACTCAACATAAATTTTGAATCTTTATTAGTCGTTTTTTGAAGTTACGTTTTTACTGCCAATTTGACTAAGGTTTTCATCTGTTTCTACATAGAAATTTGTTTCGCTAGTTCATTTTTATAAACAGTGCTCAAGGACCTGGAGTTATCTCAACAATTGTAATGTTAATTGGGATAAACGTGAACTATTAAACACCGATGTGTCGTACCACTAAAATCCCAAATTACGACGAAAATAAACTCATCCTCGAGCAATTACAACCGATGGGATCTTCATCCCTGAATTACTGAAGAGTGAATCTCTTCGGCATATCATCCCAAAGTCCATGAAATCCACCCGACATCAATTTCGACGTCTTCAAAAGGGAGTTTTCTCTTGGAGAAGGCGGTGGAATCTTCTCATCCCTTTTGCGCTATGGCGCTCAAGGCCCAGCCGATCGATCCCGCCACTTCCTCACTCCACCCCTTGCGTTCGAACTCCACCCCCTCGAGCACCCCCGGGCGGAACATTCGACTCACAAAAAGACCGAATCGACCTTGCTTTCTTGCCGAACCCCGATCTTCTTTTCATTACAAATCGTTTTTCCCCCTGCTTCTTTTATTTCTAGTCTACCTGCGGGTGATTCCTACAGATGTCAGGAAAATAGAAATTCGAATGAGAAGTAATCGAAGCCTAAGTGAAACGCCGGCCTGCATTTAAAGGCATATTTCACTTCACTGTAATTTTTGGGGTGCTTCTTGTAGATTTGATGCTGTTAAATTCAAACATGACATTTTAAACCGTCACTTACCAAAATTTTGATTTTAAATTATTTACTGATTTTTTAAAGTTAATTTACTTTCAAAGATTTTAATCGGAAACTTATTTAGTTTTCGAATTTTTAAAGAAGCTATTTTCTTTCCACACGCTCTTTTTTCTGCTTCTTTTATTTCTAGTTTGTCTGCAGGGTGATTCCTACTGATGTCACGAAAATAGTAATTCGATTGTAAAGTAATCAAAAGTCTAACCTGCATTTAAAAACATCTCCTCTTACCTGTAATTTTTTAAGGTGTTTGTTTTGGTATATTTATTTTAAGTATAAAAAATCGTCTCAAAATATGCGACTTTAAATGTTCATAATTACCTATATTTTTCATAAATCTAACGAAAAGTAACATTTTATATTTCTTTTGTAGACGCCGATTTGGTAGGTATCAGCATAATTGAGTATTTCAATTTATTTGAAATATTATTTCGTTCTGTACGAGTGATTATAATAACTTTAATAATCTAATTCTGTACTTATCAAAGTGGTTAGAGTAGGTAGATAGGTAGCTGAATTTAAGTCGTTCTGGAGCAACACAACTGACTATTATCGACGGTCAGAAATCAATCCGGAAGGGAAAGATTCGAGGACGCCTTGTAATTTTGAGCCACGGTCATATGATGCGGTCAATACCAGAGCTGACACCCCACTCTTCATACTTCCACATCACGCCAATAATATCATTTCAGGCTCCGACAGATTTAACGTGATCCCGTCCCCACGTTCACGATGATCTTCGGTTGGATAGAATTTCGAACTCGCAGCCCTCAGGTTGCTAATCCGCTACTCTTCCAACCGGGCTACCGAGACTCCAGTTTCATAGAAATCCGTATCAGTTGTAGCATTCATAAACTCTCAAATTTAAAACACTTTAAATTCGGTTTGGTTGGTTGGTTGGTTGGTTTTGGGGGTTTCATGGCGCAAGGGCCATATTTGGCCAAAAATTGGGATTGGTAGGCGGTCTTTACGAAAATTTCATAGATGGCAAGATGTGTCGCGAAAAGTATAAATGATAATCTAATGATTTGGTTTAAATTCTGTTAGATAGAGGACTTATGTCAGCATCTAAAATGGTGGGTCGTGGGGGGCTAGCAGTGGTTAGGGGAGGGTTGCTCTTGCGCGTAAACACTGAAAATGGCGACGCCCCGCGGCGTTTGGAAAGTGTTACTTTGGAACGCGACGAGATAGAAAGTTGAAATCGGTGTCTATTTGGAGAAAATAACAAGAACCATAATGACATTTAGCAATATTAATCAATAAAATAAAATTTGTACACACGTAAGCCGCTAAGTGTCCTTATGTCGAAGGAAATTTTCATATAAAAAAATTGCAAAGGAAATATGAACAAAAATGTATAAAACTTATATCATTCGAAAGAAATATTCGAAAAGAATCAGAAAAGCCCATATCGACTAATACCGAACGTAGACTGTATAGAGAGCGTAGAAAAGCCGAATGTGGCAGCCACCTGAACCGATGGATGTTGACTAGAAATGTGACTTTTAAAGATTATAACAGGAAAATTGTACCCAATATGATTCCAGTTACCAATGTACCCATTATGCTTACCGATGTTTTCACTGTTGATGTTATTCAAAACAAATTACTTAGACTATTTGCATGGTGAGTTCAACTTGAAGTACATTTCAACATCGCTCACTACTCTGGGCAAGACGTGTATAGATTTAATCTTTGTGAGAAACATCAATTTAAATACTATGCCATGTGTATCTTACTTCTATCATCGGCCTTTGAAAAAGAAAATTATACTTCATTTATATTCACCAAGACTTTATTTATATTTTACGCTTCCTCTAATAACACAAAGACAGATTCACGCCTTAAACGATTGTGGTTGTGTTACCGTACAAAACACATCCATTTTTTGTTATACACTCTGTAAGAATCATCTTTTCAGTAGCTTATGAATTGTGTTTTGTTACTATAATAAACTGGTATCGATGTAAAATAGCAATATAAAGTACAGATGGCATTCTATGTACCAAATTGCTTTGATTGCGATTCTTCAACAATCAGTCCAAAGGTAATCAAAAACGTAATTTTTTTCGTCATTTCTTTAAATAACTTCTTCCTTCTATTGTCGTTCAAACTCATCTCCCTTGACAGTGCACTTGTGCAGCCGCTTTTAGTGCAAAAGGTACAATTTCGACGTCATTTTCTATTTTTCACTGCGTCGATCACATTTCGATACAAAAGTGGGTATTGCTGTTCGAAATTTGTTAACTGTATCCGTAACACTTAAACCTCGATTCTTGCTATCTACGTAACTCTCGAGCATATACATTGAAATCTCTAATTCTCAAGTTTCATTCCGATTCGTTGAAAATTGCCGTCGCTAGGAGCTCGCTCATATATGGTGAAAGTTACTTTATAACCACCCGATCTGTCCACCACCGGAATTTGCTAGTGACGGTGTTTGGTTGCCGTTGATCAGTTTGTACGGTAATCCATGCGTCGACGCTATCAGGCGTGCATTGTGGCAAGCCGAAGGACCTTCAGAAACTGTAAAATTTAGAGTTAATGAAACGTGGTTCACATACTTTGTCTCTCATTTCTGCACCTTTGTTTACCATCTATCACATCCTGCTGACTCTTGCAGACTTGCATTCCTATGTGAATAGAGTTGAATTTTGAGTTTACTACCACCCCTTAAAAGTTCATAAATGAGTTTTTGAAAACACACCATGTATATATCTGCACAGATGATAAAGTTAGGATGTGTGTTATGACGCTAAGACATATTTGGCTCAAACACAAGACCTACGTCATGTAATGGAAATACACACAGGAGGAAAGTTTTATTAATTCAGAAGGTAGAAATACACCCGGGGTACGTTACAAAGATCGAACCGTGCCGACTACAACTCGTATATTTCTAGCACAGTGGGGAAACCCACTGAATCACTAGTTGATACGGATGACTACACATTTTATCATGGATACATACGGTATTTATATAGCGCATGATTTGGAAGTGGGGCTACTTTCACCCTTTCCGAGAAACCCGCAATTCAAAGAACAGTGTTGAATGTTTCGTCATACCCTCACGTCAATCACACCATTTCATTCTTAGGTTCGCAACAATATTGCTATCGCAAATACGAAGCCATCAATCCCCAATGTGGAGAATAAATATTACGGGGTATGGGATGAGGAAACTCCCGCAAATCAAATGTTCCTAGCTTCGTGATGTGTATGTGGAGCAAGATAAATATAATATTACGAGACGTGGTTTAGTAAAATTTAACTTGATTTTCTGAAACAACTCTGTGTTTAAGATTGGCCTAAAGACAGGCAAATCTAGAATAATAGGATGGAGGTCGAGATGCTGCGATTAAAAAGTAGTAAATTCTTTTTCGAGTACGTTGTTCGGTTAGGTTTTATGGAGGTATAACGTACAGGATAAGGTGTTCCGATCATCTCAGATAGCCGTACACGGGTAATGTTATATATGTATCCGACTTTCGCAGAGATAACGTCTCTGAAAATACCAACTTGCTTTGCTTTGATGTATTGCCAGACCCAAGACAGCTATCTGTAGGCACATCGCACTACCTGCATGCGCAGACCAATGCCACCACACACACACAAATGACAAACTTATACTAAGAGCAAAGAGCTGGATTTGTCATCAGTAGTTTTAGTAACTGATATGCTCTCTAATAGGGCCATTTTTGAGTGGTAAGCTGAGTGTGGATTTGTACGTAGTCAAAAAATAGGGATGACCGAAAGGCAAGCGCAGTATGTCTTCAACTTTAAATAAACTGGTCAAGCAATAAATAATTCGATACTATTAACATCCCAGAGCTCACACACTACTACATGGGCCACCGCCCGTTCCTGAAATATTTATTTCGAATTAATATTCATTGTAATGACCTCTGCATCTATGGTAAGGAAGCAGACCCGGACAACCATATTACCACCTGTCCCATCGCAACTCATCTCCTTATCAAGGAACCAGCCCCTCAGCATAATGACGCCTTGTCTAAATTCCTGGCAGTTCACCCCCTATTACGACGAAAAATCATATAAATCGTACAATTTGTAGTCGCCAGGGAGTTTGAATTGAAGCAACCGGTTTAAATTCAGTCAGGTCTTGAATGCGCAAAATTTTCTTTACGCCCAAATACTCCTTTCAACTAAAAATACCGACACTTAAATTCAGTCTCTTGCCTCTAAAACCCTAGTAGTATTTTTTTAAGAGCAGCAGCTACGTGTGTGCCTTTTATAACTCATAATTTCAGCTTTGCATTACAAAAATAATTAGTCATCTTACACGATGTGGCAATTTTTGTACTGTGAACCCTTTGTAGGATCTGTATCCCGTGATGAAGCTGAGTTTTTGCATAAGTTTTAATATCAGAAAATTATACTTTGATTAATGATTATTCAATCTTCGTCGGTTCTTTTCGCGATTGTAATAGATACTTATAAATTTACATACCATGTTCTTTAGATTAGAAAACTCAAAAAACAATCATCAAGGGCTGGGATGTATTCAGGAGGGAAGCCTACAATAGTAGAAATGGTTTTGGAATTAAAATGCTACCAAAAACAGAATTATGTCAGAGAAAATCATCCAAGTACGATATACGCCTAAATACGTCAATAATAAAAACAATACAAAATAATAACACAAATACGAAATAATTTAACACAATGCTTATCTAATATTATCACATTTAGGAACAGGAAAAAAGGAGAGGGCCATCCAAAATTATTATCTCAATACTCAAT
The DNA here is from genome assembly GCA_933210815.1 of Meta bourneti. Classification (NCBI taxonomy): domain Eukaryota; kingdom Metazoa; phylum Arthropoda; class Arachnida; order Araneae; family Tetragnathidae; genus Meta; species Meta bourneti. The sequence goes on along the minus strand of OW119922.1, from coordinate 39,133,247 downwards.
TGGGAATGAAGGGCGTTCTTTTAGAAAGTTAAATGTTTTGACCAGAATGTCTTCAAAATCGGAACAGTACTGGGGACATACATGAAAATTCATATATCATTGACATCTTTACCAAATTTGTATTTGAATACCTCCGAATTGAGATACAACAATAGAAATAGAAAATGAAGCATGTACTCGGATTTTGGATTTAAATGCACGTAACAAAGTGATTATAAAAATTTGAAATCACCATGAAATATTTGCTAAACTATCTCAACTCATTTTATTAGGACTTGAATTCCAGTCTTCGCTTCCTTCCTGTGGAATGCATACTTTTTGTGCACGTGAGCTTTTCCAGGAAGTTGCTTTTGTAGAAATAAATCCAATATCCGGTTGGTACGATTTTATATCTGACTCTTTTTATCCTTCTAGCTGAGGAGGACAGAACAGTATGGATTTTGGTATCGAGCTCTCCAACAGATAGGTTTTGAAGTGTGTCCATATCGCTGGAAACATATTTGTATTCCAAATAGAAATGAAATCCATTTCTTTGAACCAAGCATTCAAAAGTATCAGTTGACTTTGAATCAATCTCATTTTGAGCCAATATTTTCTCCTTCTGTGTAGGCCATCCCAACGTGTAAGTCCGCTTTCTAAAGTGAGGCAATTGTAACAGCTGCGTATGTCTATTTTGATTTGTGAACCGATTATTTCATGCTTGCTACTATCATTTTGTTGAAGACGTATTCTTTTTTTCATTCCCGTAGGGTTTTTCAAAAAATTAAGATAACTTTTTTAAGATTCAAGGTATATTAGTCGTTAAATGGTCATATTAAGCATTAATATATTTCTAATTCTGTCAAATATATCGTACTTTTAAAAACACACTTTACTGTTTAGTTTTGAATATATTTCTTTAATTGTCTTAAAATAGTTCCAATTGTTTTGTCGACCATTTTTAGTACAATAAGTGAACCAAAGTGGCTTATAAAAAATGCCAAATCATGTTCAAAATGGAGCTAGAAGGAAAACACTCTCAAAGCATAAGAATTTCAACATCACTTACCTAGAAGAATGTTTTATGTATCTACTCAGGTTAAAAGCTTTACCCCTGACTTTAATAAAAACTCTTACCGTTAAAAATCACTAGAAATTAGGACAGATAGCAAAGTCTAATGCTAGCAGTTATTATTTACCAGTTTCCAAATTGCAATCTTACATTTCCATTACAGCAGGCGAGTTCTTAAATTATTGTGTTCTATCAAGAACCATACGAATGGCAAATTCATCACTTTCTTTAGGGAGCTAACACTCATTCAATATAAATACCAGTGTACACGACGGTAATCTTCCGAATACCTTTCCAACAAAGCAACAACCAGCAAGGTGACTCATCAAATTTCGCACTCTACCAAAAACCAATCAGCCACACAAGATTGACAACTTCATTACTTCTTAGGGAGCTAAAACTCATGCTACAGTATAAAATACCAATGTACACGTCTGCAATCTTCAGAGAACCATTCCAAAAATAGTAACAACCTGCAATATTCCTCATTCCTAATAAGATTTCGCACTCTGTCAGAAACCGATCACCCACACAGGATTCGCAACTTCATTATTTTCTTCAGGGAGCTAAAAACTCATGTACCAATCAAAATACCAGCGTACCCGACTTCCGAATACCTTTCCAACAAAGCAACAATCTGCTAAGGCGACTCCTATCAAAAACCGATCACCCACACACGATTGGCAATTTCACTACTTTCTATAAGGAGCTAAAACCCATGCTACAATATAAAATACAGTGTACACGACTTCCGAATTCCTTTCCAACAAAGCAACAACCTGCAGGTCTACTCAAATTTCGCGCTGTATTAAAAACCGATCACCCACACAGATTGGCAACTTCCATCACTCTCTTTAAAAGACCTAAAAATACACCTCTCGGCAAGGTCATTCATGATATGGGTCATAATGCAAAAGCATAACAACACACCAAACCCGCGTCACATCGTGGGAGAGAGCCGGAGCTCTTACGGGTCAGCGGCTGCTTTTGCTGTAAGCGATGTCGCCGGAGCGTGCATAATGGAAATGGCGCCGACATATGCCACTAGAAACTGTGGCTTCTGAAGGCTTTTTTTAACATTATTATTGCTGAAAATGCGATCTCTGGGGGTTTTGACACCCTGTGGATGTGAGACAGTTTGCTTATTGTAGCAGTGAGAGGGCTACTTAGCAAACCGAACAAGTTCTGCTGGCAACAATGAGTCGATCAAGGAAGTGAGGCGTGGTTTTATAGGGAGGGAGTCTTGTAATATGTGTAGCTGTAAAATGAAATGAGACTTTTGCTGTTGTGTCTAATGTAAACAAGTTTCATAGAACTCTAAAATTTAAGTTTATATTTATAGTAGCAGGTAGGAAAGGGTTAGTGGCGTTGTTTTTTCGAGGGGCAAAGGTGGCATTCCGAGCGTCAGTGTCTAAAGGGGTAGCATGTCAAGTATCTGTATAAAAAGGGATTTTCTTTGATTTTTTAAAAATATTTTATAATTTTAAGCACAAGTTTGTCACTAGGAGTGAAAACTTTTAAGCACTAAGTTTTAGAATGCAACACTTAAAAGTCAATTCTACCTTTCATGTAGACCTCTATTGCTATTCAGAAAGGAGAATAAAAAAAAGTATTAAAATTTCGGACTCGCAAACATCTTGGCAGCACAAGATTGGACATTTTTTATTACTTCGACCTGGAGACCTGTTAACAGGAGCCATAACAAAGTATTGACGAATCACATTTCTTTCTATGGAAGCAAATTCTTTAAAATCCTTATGAATCTGTTTCATTGGCTCAGTGTTTCCACTTGCAAGCAAATCACCCGTAGGGCTCATTCATTCACATCCCTAGAATATATCATTGTTCTTAGAGAGATATATTTCATTCATCAATAAAATTTTTAAGTGTCCATTACTTTTATAAGTAATCTGAATAACACCTTATTCATTATCCGTTTTAATATTAATTTATTTTCCTATCGGTTATTTTGTGTGTTTAGATCTGAAATTATTTAAGCTTTGAAAATGTTACTCATCTTCAACGAATCAAATACTAGGTAAAGGCACAATGTTTTAAAAAATACTATCATGACAAGTGAAATAGTAATTCAAATTAACTATTTTATTAAAACTTTCAAATGTGCATGTGAAAAGATTGTATGCTCACATTTTTGTACTTGAAACTAATTTTACAATGGGTTTATGGATGAAATTCTAAAACAATTGGAACTATCGCTGTGCAAATCATTAAAAAGTAAAATGCTAAAAGTTGAATATACATCAGCAACAAAACGAAACGTTCCATGGCTTTAAACTATAAGAATGATTAGGACCCTTATCGTTTGCAAGACTAGTCACGTTTGCTTTACCAGACTTTCCAAAGAAATTGTATCACATAAAATTGGACAGAAATGTGTCTTAAACTGTAAAGCAAAAGATAAAACTCAAAGAGTTTATTAGTGTTACATCTTAAGACATAAATTTCGTACATACTTTTTATTAAAAGAAATAAAACTAAAATATAGAACTTATATTAGTTAGAACATTGCTAAAATAACTGAGAAACTTGTCTTGTTACCAATTAGTTGGAACAGTCAACTGGTGATTATACGTTGGTAATTACATACTTCGCCAACTCGTAATCACTGCTATTTTTTTCGGCTCCGAATTATTTACTCGAAGCTAGAATTGAAGTGTTTCAGGCAAAATAATGGTAAACTACTTTTTAAATTTTTCTGCAGAGCAATTGTCAAATTTAAAAAAATCCCAGAAATATAATGGTTTATCCGCTAATCAAGAGAAAGTTGTCTTAAGTATTCAATTAAGCACTCATTCGAACAATTTCTTGATTCTCTTAAATACTTATTTTCATTGTGAAACATATTTGTGTGACTTTCCTGAAGCCCTTCAATAGGAACGCTTTGTTACGTCTAACCTACGTCATCTGGCCGTGGTTCAAAATTACGAGTTATCCTCGGATTTTTCCAGTCGGGATTGATCCCGAACCTTCGCCAATAGCCCGTTGTGTTTTGCTCCGGTGTGACGTAAATTAAAATGCCTACTTCTGCCTGCTTTCTAATTTAAATAAACACGTTCAAACCATCTTACTCAAATGTCACCTTCCCGAAGTCGTACTTCTGGTAAGCATGGGGTCGGGAGGATGTTCAAGGGATCTTTCTTTCTTTTCTCAATCCTGTCTTTTCCCAATTACTTGACATTGTGTCTTGCAGCTTGGTGAAGCTTGGCCAAATATGGCCCTTTCGCCATAAAACTCAAAACCAACTAACCAACCAGTTGCACTATACGATAGCATACTCGTCTCATTTTGGGGGAAAACATACGATACAAACAGCACCTGTACCGGAGTACAAGCCTGACTCCAATTTCACCACGCTAAGGTTCTCCCCTAGGTTGTTTACCACATGCCCCAATATTTGTCACTTTCACACCATGGGAGAGAGATTAGGCGTCAATGAAAGTTAACCGCCTCCTCCAGTATAAATAACAGAAAAGGTGCTACATCACAACATACCGCCTTCTCCCTACAAGCCTCCGTCTAGTTGAGTGCCTGCATTTAATGACCGATGCCGTAACAGAACCGGCAGTTAGAACCTGAAAGGGACTACATTTAACGCCTTTCAGGGCTTTCAAACGGGGGCGGGGACCTTATACACGACTTAATTCCATTCTAAAACTCCCCCTCCTGTGGAGGTGGAATGGACCCCTGCACTGCGGAGGTGGCTCCATTTGTATGGAGTTAACCTCTGCGTGGAAGGGAACATAATAGAGTGACAATTCTTGCGGTCACGTGAGGAAATAGGAAAGATATTGCCCGCCAAAATATGTCCCAGGAATTTGACATTCAATGGACGACATATCGCGTGGGTCAGGTATTGGTTTTTTTCATCTTGTACGATTGGCGGTGGGGTTTCGCGGCATTCATTCAAATATTCTTTCTCTAAATATAGTTTTTATTTTTTGTTCGAATTCCTGATATTTGGATGGTTGCTTTGTGTTTTTTCGGCGAAGAATTGAATCTGCGAGATCATGCACCTGAGAAATTATATGAATGACTGGTTTGCGTCAACCTTTCATCTTTTCTATGTACATATTCATGTGCATCTGTATTACGGTGATAAATTCAAGCCCAAGAGCCATAGCATAGCAATTTGAATGTTTTTCCTGTTGATAATTCGTTTCAATTTCCAAAATTTACTGTGAAATTATTTTATTACTTATAATTATTTTATCACTTATAATTATTTTATTACTATTATAAATTATTATAAATACTACTAATAACTATTGTAAATACTATTAAAACTATTATAAATATTTTATTACTTATAATTATTTTATTACTTATAAATATTTCATTACTTATAATTATTTCATTACTTATAATTTCTGATTATTTATAAGGGTTTGTCTTTGTGTTACGAGTAATCTGTTTTTAATTTTTATTAATTTATTAATAACTAGCAAAATTGCCCTACCTCACACGGGTTGAATTGGTTAATTATATATTGAAAGTGACCAAAAAATAATCACTTTCCTCATTCGTAGAAAAATGCCAAATCATTTAAGTGTGAGTAAATAATTTTTTAACATCTTTTCGATATTTTTTATAGTTTCTAATACCTACTTTGGACACAAATTATATACATGCAAATCCATCCATCTAATACATTTCAGATATATCGCACTTAAGGTACAAATTGGCGAAAGTGAGACATTAAGGTAACTGCTACAACAGATGATTTATGGGGAGGATTAGGAATTCCCTTTCTTAAGTTCTATTAATGTAAAATTGCTCAATTCAATCCGTAAAAATGACGAATCTACTACGGATAGTCTCTCACATAATTTACCTGCCAATATTTTTTATTTGTGGCACTCTTCTAATTTCGTTACCATTAAGGGAAAGATGACAAATTAATTTGATAAGATATTTATCACTAAGTTTGTTTTAAAAGCTAATACGTTTTTTTTAATTCCGTTTTGTGGCACGTGTAATAAAAGAACTTGTTTTAAAACTTAATGTCTTCAGTAGTGATAAAGCAAAGGTAACCTATTACCATTTTTTTAAATGGTAAATGAATTTGACAGCGTTTCTTCTAAAGAAAATCATTGTTTCAAACAAACTTTCTCTATATAAGTTGTTTAAATATAGCTTCAATTCATAAAATAAGCCACTTTGGCCATCTGTAGCTCTGACAAAGAATTTGCAATATTTCAAAAGTCCTAGTTCGGATATTTTTAACATTAACATTCTTTCAATAAGGGCAAAATTCCACTTAAAATTTACTTCATTATAACTTACATGCCACTTTAAACAGAATACTTTGCGGTGGTGTTGCGTGTGATGAAAAGGAATTACAATTTATTAAAATAATAAATATTTAAAACAGAAAAGAATTAAAACAAAATAAGCTGGCGGAAAAAAATTCTAAAGAAATAACCCCGTGATTCTTTTTAATCTCCTGATCTCGCACAGTTGCCACAACTTACAACTTAAAATTAGATAGAATTTAAAAATACGAGATTAATTCAGAGCGAAAAAGATATCACTGCATGTGGCAAACGAGCACGAGTTTCAGCTTTGTTGCTAAGTATCGTCTGTCCCAAATGTTTGATAATAGTTTATATTTTGCAAAGAAATAAATAAGGCTCAAAATAAAAAGGTATTTGAATTTAAATTCTGTAAAAATAGTTTTTTAAAAATTAATTAATTTTTCAGCAGTACTGGTAAAACAATTTAAGTAATTGCAATGCTCAATATGCATTCCAGCTTCTCCAAAACTACCAAATTATGGTTGATTTAAGTAGAGTTACTCAGATGTTTCATGTTTTAACATGAAACTTGCTTAAATACGTAAGCAAAGGAATTTAATATAATGCATTCACTACATTTAAATATGGTTTATCCAATGTAGAAAATTGCATTAAAATCTATTGAATAAAAAATATGATACTTGTACAAACACACAGACACAAAATCAAACACAGTACGGGAAGACGGACAGACAGACTAATGCAACCAAGTTCAGTCATTAAATGAATGTAAGAACTAACAGTATGCAAAGTTTCATGAAAATATATTCAACCGTTTGGACATAACATGGGCACACACATACAGACAGATGGACAGACAGACAGAAAGACACCAAACGCGCAAGAGGACCCAAAACGGATTGAAAACTCAAATGGATCGAAAATATTCAATGTACAAACAAACAATCCATTCTTATTTATATAGATGGACATTGTTCAGTCATATCGAACCAATGGAAAGGCTGCATACGGAATTTTTCGAAATACTAAATTTTTTGTTTAACATGCATGATTAAAGTTTACACAAAATTGGTTACATGTAGGTGTAAAATTACTTCTGCATATAACGCGTTAAGTATTCCTATTCTGGATCATATAACACATTTTAGATCATCCAGTGAAAAGCGCTAGTATGATTATTTCGGATCTTTCCCTTAGGGCGTTGATCCCGGACCGTCGCCAATAGCTCGTTGTGTTGCTCCAGTGCGAAGTTAATTAAAATACCTACATGGCAGTATGATTATTACAGAATAAATAATATCCATGAAAATAAATTACTGTAAAACTTTGTAAAGTCGTGCCTATACATTGCCTCACTCTACAAGGTTGATGTTTACTTGTGCCTCAATAAATTTTCGGTTGAGGTATTTTTAATTTGAGGAGGGTATTCTCTTTCCTTAAGATATGATTATCAATCTAGCAAATCGTTACTTTATTTTACTAATTTAAAAGTAAAGTTTGAAAATGTGAGAAAATCGTATGTACATACTAGAATTTTGTCTCCATGCATCACTTTAAAACGCATTATCACCAATTTTGTGTTCAACGTGTTGTTTTACACAATAGTGAATCAGAAATGTTTACCTAAATTTATAATCAATCCATCTTTATTAGTAAATGTATTTAATTAGTAAAAATTCAACTCTAGCTATTCCATTCCCCTCAGTATGAGAGATTTCCAATGTAAAAAATACCGAAAGAGACGAGGATTTTACTACCAACTGTTACCAAATACGAAATAAGTACAGGAAGCACGTTCGACCTCTAAAACACTAGTGCCATCTATATTCCGCCTTACAGAAAAATCCCTTCATATCGAGAATTTTTCTTGTCTCCCAATAAGTCTTGTCTCTCTAAAAGATCGATATATCGACGGATTACTGTAAATGAAAAATAGCAGAAAAAGAAATGTATATTTCCTTTTCAGATTCAGACTTGACATGCGATTCAATTTTATTGAGCTATAAAAGTGATAAAACCGAAAAACAAATGCAAATAACATTACGCAATATCCGTCTCAGTAACTACTTGTCTCAAGTTAAACATTAAGATTAATAATGTTAGAAGGCGCGAGACGAAAAATATATTTCTAATTAAGGGTATAAAGTTTCGAAACTAGGGTGAACTAGCCAATCCCTGATCACTTACCAGAAGTTGACCATTTCCTCATATTTCTCATTAAAACAGGCAAACTAGTTTATTCAAAAAAAAACTAAATTTATATTTATCTTATAGCCAATGGACTTCTGGAATAAACGATAATTAATCTGAAGTTCACTAATTTGTCTTTTAATTGATAAAAATAAAAACAGAAGTAGGTGTCACACAAATCACTGGGATCTCTGATTTCAAAGTGATAGCAAAAAAAATACTCCAAAAGACTTAATTGGTGGAAGTAATAAATTTGTGAAAAAAAGGAGGTAACTGGCAAATCGGAAACCAATGTAGTAAGTATAAAAGCACGTGCTGTAAATGCAATAGTTGCTGCAAAACATGCATAAAATGCACTCCAAAAAGATATGCTTTGGAGTTTGGATCAGATTTTTGTCAGATGCCAATAAAGATGCCAATTTTGTTTGCTGTGTTTTGAACTGATGGAATTTGCAATAAGTGACTTTAGTTTCTATTATAAGTGATGCAAAGAATTCTTTAGTATTAATTATTGCAACATTTTTCTACTTGTTTAATATTAGCTTGTTACACATTTTAGCTAGTTTACTTGTTTAATATTAGTACTAACCATTATTATCATGTTTACGTTTAATGTTCGATAATTTGTTCGTTACTTAAACTATCATCTAAATATATGTTTATCCTAGCTATAGTTCATACAAATATACTGGTGATCGCTAAAATATTTACACAACTGTTTCAATTTGATTTTTATTGCAAAAAATAAATACTGGCCAGCATCTGGACGGGTAGTGATCAATTACTGGTTCAATCACTATTCTAAACTTTGAGTTGAAAATTCTAAAAACTATAAAACATTAAAAATTGTACTATAGTTCATTTTAATTACCATCTTTACAAGATACTAGGTACAGAAAATCTTGAAAATGCTATTGCAAATTAGCTCTAAGAAATTTTTTCATGAAAAATTAGCACTAACTGGTCAATTACTGGCTGGTTAACCTTAGTTACGACTTGGCTTACCTCAGATAACATCACAAATCCCATTAATGGCAGAAACGTATGAAACCCCAATTCGCAAATTAAGAAGTTCATCGCTCTTTTCGAAAGAATGGTCTCCGCAACACATTGACAGAAACGAAATTATTCCCCCAATCGTTCTTTTTTCCCATTTCACTGCATTTTTCACTTCACGCTGTCTTGTGTTTGGCACAGCTTGGCCAATTATGGCTCTTGCGCCATGGTTGGCACAGCTTGGCCAAATATGGCTCTTGCGCCATAAATCCTAAAAACAACCAGCCAGTGTTGCAAGGCGCACGACGAAAAATATAGTAAAAAGAAGCTCGCATGTCGAAACTGGTTGCGAATCGGTAGGTAGAGAGATACTTAATTAACGTCGTACTGAGGCAGAACAATGCGCTATTGGCGACGGTCCGGGATCTATCCCGAAGTGAAAGATCCAAGGACAACGCCTCGTAATTTTGAACTATGGACAGATGACGAGAATACCTGAGCTGGCACCCCACTCTCCAACTTCACACCACGCAAACGGGAGGACATTTGAGGCCGTGACAGATTTAACCTTTACCAGCCCCCCCCCCCTGTACACGACCACGACGGTCTTTAGCTGGACCGAGTTTCAAACTCGCAACTCTCCGGTTGCTAATCCATTGCTCTTCTTGAGCAACGGATTGGCAACCGGACTGCGGTTCCTGAGAATCGGCTTCATGGTGATAACCGCGTCAATCCCATAAATGGCATCACAGCCCTAAGGTACTCGAGTGCTCTGTCCTCTTCTGTTTTAAGCTTATCCGTCTGCTTTTTGCTTTTTTTCCCCTCACTCATTATTGTCTTGTGTTTGGCGCAGCCATAAAACTCAAAAACGACCAACCCATAAATGGCAGAAACGTGTGAAACGCCAATTCGTATATAAAGAAGTCTATCCCTCCATCCAGGATTGAGTCGAAAGAATGGTCTCCCCAGGACATCAAGGAAACGGCTTTTAGCAGCTTGGTTTCAAAGCTGGTCTTCCACAACGGCAACAATCAAAGATTCCGCAAAAAGCTTAGCGACTGCGTGGTACTGGATGCGTGAAACGCGATTTGTCCCCTTTTGCGCCGATTTAGACTCCAATTGTTGGTAATGGGATTGGCTTTTTGACTGCACCTCTCGATTTTGTAGGGTCGCATTATCGATTGGGTGCAGAAAAAAAAAGAACTGGAATCCCCATAGGATTCTCAAATTTTCCGGTTTGTCAAACGACATTTTTTCATCCTCCCCATACCCAGAACGAGTTGCTCGGGATGTGTCGCCCCGGAGTTAAGCCCATTCTTCTGATTAACTGAATTATAGTCGGGTACTGATTAACATGGGGTTTAATTAGATTTGGTGTGTATGGGATTATGTCCTGTTAGTTAATGTGTCGGTCTAGGCAGGCCCTTGCCTGTAATGCGGGAATATTTTCCGGTGGATTTTCCTCTGGATGCAATAAAAAATCAAGCCCCGTTAATGACGTAATTGTATTTGCATCGTAATGAAGTGATTATGTGAATTGATAGGTGAAACTATGTTGTCAAGGAGGGAGAGCCTGGATTCTCTTAAAGTTTCCTCTAATGGCCATAATCAGTGTAAAAATTATATAAATATGGTTAATACTTGCTTTTTCAGTCTTTCGAACTAATATATCGTCTTTTAATATCAAAACCTTATGTCTTGAACTCAAAATTTTCTGGAATGATATAAGCTGGACACCAAATTGTAGACTTGTTATGATATATGAAGTTTAAAAATTTGCCGATAGAGGGTCACATCAATTATAAAGGACACAATCAATTCATCAATTATAAAGGGTACATCATCAATTATGCATTCAATATACATTCATTATACAATTATAAAGGCAAATATAATTATTAATTTATTCAATTAATAAAGGCTCATACATCAATTATAAAGGGCACTTTATAATTGATGTAGACTTAGGAGCTTTTGAAACAAGTTTGGCAAGCATTTTTGAAACCAAATAATGTAAAAACCTCATATCCAAAAAGAGGACTTGAGGGTTTCTGTAGTGAAACGACGATTTGTGGAAAAATCCAGAAACACTTTCATTAACACTCCATTTATATTCCTATTCATTCCTCGATTGAGTTTTCAGGGACAGATTCATTATTAATTCAGTATCATTGCATATTCATCACTGAAGCTGAGTCAACTCCTAAATTTGCTGATCGAGCACCCTTTTCACGCGCTCTGTTTGCCGTTTCGCGCATACTTTTTTCTGTTCTTTTGCTAACCTCGAAACAGCTCGTATATCTCACTCCTGGATCCTATATTAGTTTTTCCTGTTCACAATGTCATTATAGTAGTATTATGTCTTAATAAATCAGGTTTTTTTTTGTCTTAAGGCACAAGGTTTATGACTGCTTTGTTTCTATATGGAGTCTAAATTGTTTTTACAAAATAAGAGGGGTGATAGTACCCATCCAGACGAGCAATAATTACCAAGGAACATAGGGTCGCATTCCACTCTGAGAGGCAAAAAAGAGTAAAGTCGAAACGTGTCGAGCATGAACAAGTCATCGCCTCTGAAGTCGTTTTGTACCTGCCTACGTAGCATATCTCCTAAGCAAGATGGCCTGGTCGGTAGCGCACTGGCGTTCAGTCCGGGGCGGATCTGTGGCTTGGCCTCCTCGCTCATCGGACCTCAACCCACTGGACTTTTTCTTCTGAGGGCACATGAAATCTTTAGTGTACCAGACGCCTGTGGACTCGGCTGAAGATCTCGTAGCGAGAATCGGTGTTGCCGCAGACAAAATTAACACAACACCAGGAATCTTCGAGAGGGTGCGCCAGTCATTCCTTCGCCGGTGTGAACTGTGAAACGACACGCGTAGCCGCCACTTTGAGCACTTCCTGTGAGTTTTTCTCTGATCAATAAATCAGGTTGTGCAACTTTTGGTATCGTTCATTCGCTTTCCCAACACTGTTGTAAGTTCATGTTGAAATTCTTTTACTCTTATCATCCTCTCAGAGTGGAATGCGACCCTATGTTCCATGGTAATTATTGCTCGTCTGGATGGGTACTAGCACCCCTCTTATTTTGTAAAAACAATTTAGACTCACCCTGTACATATGACAATTATTTCAGAACATGAAGTACAAAATGTCCTATAAATTACTGTCGAATAAAAATACCTTCCCAATTCCCTACAATGCAAAACTTTATTTGAAATAAAATTTTCAATTTTGTTCATACGACCTATCTGAACGATATCTCAATAGACTATCTTACTACTCGCAACGATGAAAGTCCTTAAAAAATATACAGAATCCCTGATTAAATTAGAACCAATAATGAACCTATAGTTCATTTTGGAAATTGCTAGAATATGAAAATTGCAAATTTAGTTCATTCATTCCTATTAAATGTTTATGAAATTCAATGAACAAGTCCATGTGTTCTTGAAGAAATAATAAAGTGTTACAACATGATCCACATGGAGTGAATCCAGAGAGGCATTTCCTTCAGAGAGGAAATACTTTGTGAATGTTTTTTGAAAACTCTTGTAATGCCATGTGTAAGAGTTATATCATTCGGTATTCCTTCCCGAAACTGAGAAGTTCTCATATTACCGGACTCGTAGCCGAATGATTAGCAGCACTCTGGCTCTGGGTTCGAATCCCATTTTTGTATGGATGTTTCTAGGGGTTCGGAATCAACTTTAAGTCGCCCGCTCCGGTCTACTTAGCCCTCATGTACAAATAAAAAGTGAGAGTGACAAATCAAGCCAATATTGCAGAATATGATCATCAAATTAAATTGAATAAATTAATCAATTTAGTAGATTCAGTAGAATCAATCAAAATTAAATTTGCTCTTCTCTTTGACACTCAAGATAATATCAAATAATATCAAGAATATATCACGATAATATCAAAATTATCAGGATAATATTGGTATAATTCAAAATGTCATTCATAAATTGGCATTGAATATAAATTGGCATTAAACATAAATTGGTCTCCCTATGCGTTGTTTAGAGTATTTATCTGTCCCACGCATCATCTTAAAAGTTTTATTTTTAAATTGTATAACAGTGTATTTTAGAATGTAAATATAGTAAATAGTTGTCAGTTTAAATAACTCAAATCATGAACCTGACAGTTACCATTAGAGTTTTCGTTGTGTTGCTCCTGCGTGACGTTAATTAAAATACCTACCTACCATTAGAGTTTTAAATTATAATTTAAACGCATTGAAATGTATTAAATTGAAGAATTTGTAATCATTTTTTTTATTCCACAAGACTGTGTGTGTGGAATTCATTACATTCAGATCAAATATAAGCAACTTCCATTTCCCTTAATCCAGCCAAAAATGCCCATGACAGAGAAGCTCCGGTTACCAAAGCACACTGACAATGCAACCGCTTTCTTTCTCAAAAATGCAATAAATTCACAAACAGCAAAGAAACTGAGACTGGAAGGCGTGCATTTTTCTAAGGGATTTTGACGTATCCCCGTGCTGAAACACTTGGAAAGTGTATATACTTTTTTCCGCTCCTCGCGGATCAATTGAAAAGCCCTTGAACGCTGGCAAGCACAATACCGTGTCAGGAACTGGTCTAAGCTGACTCGCCACTCTTGTCATTAGGGAGACAGTAATGAAATGCAGCACATTATGAAAGCGACTAACTCCGTTTGCCTCGGTTAATCTTCAGGTTAACCGCAAGCTCTCGCACTCGGGGCTTTTGCACCAATTGACAGCGGCGAGTTTGGAGATCGGAATGAACTGCGGGTTGGTGTGATTTGTCGCACTGCGGGTTTATTTTAACTGAATACGTCTTTAAAATCGGAAGAGTACTGAGGGACATACATAAAAGGTCGAGGGTTTTTGTCTTGTGATTTCAAAGAAACATCCAGAAGACAAATACAGCGTGATGTAGGTTAAGCATGTCCGTACCTAGCAAACTATTAGTATGCGGAGTCACAGTGGGTCAGGGGTATTGCCCAACCTGTAAGTTGCAAACGACGCAGGTTCGATTCCTCCCTATGTGTATTTCTATCTTCATTGTCGCAAAAGCTTTATTTGTGTATATCCATTTTTTCGATGTTGTTTGGCGCAGTTTAGCCAAATATGGCCCTTGCGCCATAAAATACAATCAACCATTAGAGCAGGTAATATACTTTTGCACCAATTGATAGGCTCAAGGTTTGAAGATAGGAATTTATTGCGGTTCGGTTTGGTTTGTCACTCTGCGGCTACAAGTCAATGAAAGGAACTTTCAGTGCAAACAAACCAGATGGTCTGCAAAGATTTTACTTCTGCTGTCCAAATGCACTCGCATAAAACATATCGGGGTTACCTGAAAATCTAATTTATCGCTATTTTGGCAATGTTTGCGTTTAATATAATTGTTGTTGATCAATCAACTATCACGTATCAAATCGGAATTTATTGTTTGGAATTTTTCTTTTGGGATTGATCCCGGATATTCACAAATAGCCCGTTCTGTTGCTCCAGTGTGACGTTAATTAAAATACCTACAATCTTTGGAATTTTTATTCGCGACGTGTTGAAGGTAGGTAGGTATTTTAACTGACGTCACTCTGGAGCAACAGTTCGGGATCAATCCCAAAGGGAAAGATCGGAGGTTGGCTTGGTTTCTTGGGAGTTTTATGGCGCAAGGGCCATATTTGGCCATGCTACACCAGACACAAGACATACAATATCAAGTAATAGACACACACAATGAAGGTTTTACTGACAAAGAAGAGAAATACACCCAGGGTGGAATGCACCTGACAATAATCGAACCTGCACCACCTACAACGGAAAGATCGGAGGATAACACCACTTAATTTTGAACCACGGCAACATAACGAGGTCACACATGAGCTGGCACCCCACTCTCCAAACTTCCACACCAGCCGTTGCTCTTCCAACCGGGCCACCGCCGCCCTGGCGACGTGTTGAAATCATATTTGAAAATTAAGCAAAGTGCTGTCAGGTCGGTTAATATGTACAGAAAACACGTATCGCCGGAGCAAAACCTGTATTTAATTTGACAAAAAATGCTTCTCATAAGATCATAATGTATTTCTCTTCACTATTATAAACGTAAGATGATTCTGTGATACTTTTCATAATCGTGTAATATCGAACACCATTGGTAGGTAGTTAACTAACACCGCACTGGAGCAAAACAACAGGCTATTGGTGACGGTCCAGGATCAATCCCAAAATGAAAGATCCAAGGACAACACCACGGAATTTTGAACCATGGTCAGATGACGAGACAACACCTGAACCGGCATCCCACTCTCCAAACGTTCACACCACGCCAACGTGAGAACATTTGAGGCAACGTGAGTTTTGTATAGTCTAAAGGCCAAGCTGCGCCAAACAACTCCAAATAAATGAACATACACACACAAGGAAAGTTTCAGTCACAGAAGAGAGAAATACGTCCAGGGAGGAATTGAACCTGACATAAATCGAACCTTCTCCTCCTACAAGACACTAATGATCCTATACCCTCATAATAATAATTGCTCATTTGGTACAACAATGACATAACTAAAAACTACGTAAAGAAATTTGCAGTTAAAAAGAGTTCTATCTCAACTAACTCCGGCTGAGTGGGTAGTTTTAAGTTATATGTCATAAAAAATATAATTCAAGCTTGAAATGCGCGCCCTGAAATTTCACGTTGTAGAAAAAGAGATAAAATCAAGGAGAATAAATGACGTAGCTATAAATGCAATCAAGGAAGGAGTCGATGAGAGTAATGTAATTAATGGCATTTGAAAGGAAAATCTTTACAGTGATATAGTGGAACAGATGAATACCAGCATTACTGGTACATTTATCATAAAGAACGGTAACATTTTCCCCTGATGGTGAATAAAGATTATTTGTATCAAGAAGGATGTGTAATGATTTAAAACCTGTTAGTGTCGGAGTCGCCAAAAGCTTGGTCCAAGTTCTGATAATGACTGACTTGGTACAATCCTAGATAACAATCAAATTGAGTCTTGGGACTCCTTCCATTCTTTTTTTCTTCAATAATTTGGTTTTGTTTGAACACGAATTTAAATATTGTCAACGATTCATCATGGGTTATGGTTTGCACATAACAATTATTAAAGATTCAACTTGAGATAAGTTGCATAATTTTCTCTCAGATTAACTGCAGGGAGAGCTGTGAATTTTCAATTCCTAGTTTACGAGTATTATTTATAGTGTGGAATTTCTATGTAAAATATTTTCTTTGAAATATTTTGGTATTGAGAAACTCCTTAACTGCTTTATGAGGCGATTTTTCAACTGGAGAAACACAATTGGCTATTGGTGATGGTTCGGTAGGTATGGTAAGCATTTTAATTAACGTCACACTGGAGCAACACAACGGGCTATTGGCGACGGTCCGGGATCAATCCCAAAGGGAAAGATCTGAGGACAACACCATGTAATTTTGAACCACAGTCAGATGACGAGGTCACACCTGAGTTGGAACCCCACTCTTCAAACTTCCACATCAAGCCAACGGGAGGACATTTGAGGCCACATGTTTAAAGTGCACAAGCCTCCACGATGATCTTTGGTTGGATTGAGTTTCGAAATCACAACCGATTGCTAATCCGTTTCTGGGTTACCGCAGCATATGTATTTCTACGCTGAGTGCGCATCATATCAAATGACTCGTCCCTGGGAAGACTCATGTTTGGTGAATAATATTCTGTCATTTGCTTTCCATTTGCTGTAATCACCTTGCAGTTGATCCAAGGCAAACACTACTGCATCGTCATCACCAAAGCAACACTTACAACTTTCCGGGTAATGTTTACTTTCCGGCGATAATTGGACGATCAGAACTATGGACACCAGCCCCCAAGCATTTGCACCCTCGACTACACTTATTTGCATATTTTTCCGACCACAAAAAGGGGAGACGTTGCCAGATCGACGGGGGGGGGGGTTGAGGAAAGTGGGTTCGGCCTTTTGCACGTGCGTCAATGGCAGAGCAAACACGTCTAATGAAGAAGGTTGGGCCTCGGCGGGATCGGGGGGTGTCGAAAGGGTTAATTGAGGCTTCGGATATGAGATAAAAGGAATCCAAATGCCGGAACAGTTCTGCGATTCACCAACTTCCTTATTGAAACTGGCACTTGCCCCTTGTTTCGATGGAACAGGTTTGTCTTGGAAGAATCGTTGACTGATTTGAGCGAAAGTAAAATGGATTCTGTTTGCAGAATACAATGTATTTTATAAACATTTGGTGAGATAACAGGAGAGTTAAGCTCAGGTTTTGGGAGCGAAACTGGATGGGACTGGAATCAAACCCATGAGATGTAGAATCAGGTGCTATTGTTGTCTTTGAAGCTGGTATAAATTAGAGTGATTAATCGATTCTCATCCTGTTTAAGCTAGGGTCGAAGTTTGTAAGAGCACAAATACACCAGTAACATACCTCAAAGTATAAAAACGACAATATACACCAGAAACATACTTGTGTGTGTTTATAAATTACAGCGGATTGCCGATTCCCTTCCGGTTTCCGATTGGTTCCCTTGAGTGGTAGGTATAGAGGTAGGTATTTTAATTAACGTAGCACTAGGAGCAACACAGCGGGCTATTCCTTTGAGTGGAGATCGAAGCTTTTAGCAGTGCACAAACACACCAGTGACATACCTCTATCAACTACAAAAATACACCAGTAACATACTTGTATGTGCTTATCAATTACAGCAGATTGTCGATTCTTTTCCCCTTTGAGTGGGTACAGAAGTCTAGCAGAGCACGAATATCTTGTACTAGTGACATATCTCTAAGTGCAAACTAGAGGCCGTCGTGGCTCAGTGGGTATGTCAACTGCACTAGCAACCTTCGAGTTGTAGTCGGCGCAGGTTCGATTCATGTCACGTGTATTCCTCCTTTGGTGTATTTCTCTCTTTTGTGTCAGTAAAACTTTCATTGTGAGTGTAGGTCTATTACTTGATATTGTATGTCTTGTGTCTGGCACACCATGGCTAAATATGCCCCTTGTGCCATAAAATCTCCAAACCAACCAACTAAGTGCAAACTACAAAAATACACCAGTAACATACTTCTGTGGGATTATAAATTACAGCGGATAGTCGATTCCCCTCCATTTGAGTGGAGGTCAAAGTGTTTGTGATAGAGCACAAATACACCAGTGACATACCTCTATGAGCAAACTATAAAATTACTCTAATAACATGCTTCTATGCGTTTATAAATTGTAGTAGATAGTTAATTCCCTCCTTGTTTAAGCAGAGGTCGAAGTCTAACAGTAACATACCTCTACGTGCTTATGTATCTGTATATTCCGGCATATCATTTAGAAGCCTCCCTACACAGCAGGGACTCAGTGAGTTTGCCCACTGCGCTAGCAACCTACGAGTTGTAGACGGTTCAGATTCAATTCTTTTAACTTACCCTGGGCGTATTTTTCTCTTTTGTGTCAGTAAAACTTTTCTTGTGTGCGTATGCCCATTACTTGATATTGTCTGATTTGTGTTCAACTTGGGCCAAATATCGATAAAACTCAACAACTACACATACACCAAGATTTATTTTCTAATGCTTGATAGTACTTCGATTTACCACAGATACCACAGTACTTTGATTTACCACAGATACCACAGTACTTCGATTTACCTTCGTACTTTTAACATATATTTCAAATGGCCCCTTTAATTTGATTGGAAACCAAATATCCCTTTCACGGAAAACTATGAGAGGTGTTTTCTGTCAAGCTAAATGTAGGTGGCGGGGGTTCTTGTGGGGAACATGTTCCCTGGACGTATTCCGAACGTGACGTCACTTGACCTATTTAAATAAGATTTCAGTACTTTGACAACAAAAATTCTAAAGATTGAATTCCGGATTGATATGTGATAATTGATTGGTCTATGCCAATTAGATCAATCACCAAACGTCACCAAAACTGCCATACAATTCGAAGGTTGCTAGCGAAGTGGGCATACCCACTGAGCCACGACAGCCCCACACAAAGAGGGCTGGTGCGTGTTAAATCTGTCGTGATCTCAAATGTCCTCCCGTTCGCGTGATGTGGAAGTTTGGAAAGTGAGGTGCCAGCTCAGGTGTGACCTCGTCATCTGACCATGGTTCAAAATTACGTGGTGTCATCCTTGGATCTTTCCTTTAGGGTTTGATCCCGGATCTCGCCGATATCCCGTTGTGTTGCCTCTAGTGCGACGTTAATTAAAATACCTACCTACCTCTCTCAGGTAAGTATTCTAATTAATGAATGAAGAAATCCTTCAATGTATCGTGGTTCAAAATTACGTGTCCTTGATGTCCCTTTGGGATTAAACCCGAACCGCCACCAATGCCCCGTTGTCCAGTGTGACGTTAATTAAATGGTGTTGCTCCAGTATGACGTTAATTAAAATACCTACCTACCTCTCTCAGGTAAGTATTCTAATTAACGAATGAGGAAATCCTTCAATGTATCGTGGTTCAAAATTACGTGTTGTTCTTGATGTCCCTTTGGGATTAAACCTGAACCGCCACCAATGGCCCGTTGTTCAGTGTGACGTTAATTAAATGGTTTTGCTCCAGTGTGACGTTAATTAAAATACCTACCTACCTCCTTCAACGTATCAATACTTAATCAGCATCGAAATCATTAATCGATGCATTTCAAGTTACAAAATGTATTGAATCAAAGCTCCGAGCCAAAACATTGCCCGAACGAGTCTCTAAACGAAAAGATCTCTTTTGACGATTCACCAACGCATTACGCGATCATGAGGTTGGGTAGCAACGGTATTTGATATCTATTCCTGATTATTGCCCTGGAGCCTTCAAAGCTAGCAATGGCCCTTGAGATATTCTCTTTTCCTCTAGGTGAATTGAAAGTTGCTAATCGTTGACAAGATAGAGCTTATTGAAAAGGGGATCCGTAGAATAAAATGGGACCCACTCACCGTAAAATGGAAACGAGTCGCAAATTCTTCCACGGATTCGTTGGTGAATAGACTTGGTGGAGGGTGGAAATCGTGAGAGATTTTACGTATTCGCAGGCTCTGCCTCGGGTACTCGGAGAGACTTTAGTGAATGGGTGTGCAACAGAGTTTGGAGCCTCTCAACCGAAATTATCCGATGAAAATTTCGGGTTGCTATCCCTGAGCCCCGGACTTCCAGTCTCGTCTTCCCATTTCATTTTTACATCGCGAAGAATGTTAATTAAATAAATTGACTTACCACATCTTCAGACGAATTAGCTTCCCATTTGCGATTCGGGTTTATTCAAACAAGCGTTGAAATTTTCTAAGTCATCCGAGATCTCTAGAGATGGTTTCGAATTGCGGGATTTTGAATAAGTGACAAACAGAATGTTAGTCGTAATTAGTATTTTGATCATGGTGCGTTTTCCAAGAACAAACATGGATTTAACTTCAATTGATTCGTGGAGCTGACTTGTTATTCACAAGCTAACGAAAACTGTAATCATTAAACATTTATAGATTGGATAGTTACTGGTCCTATTGAAATTGTTAAGAAAGCAAGAATTTATTTTTAATGCATAACTACTGATATCTTTGGCCTTCGGCAGTACAGAGGGAGGTCGTTGAATTAAAGTCGTACTGGAACAACACAACGGGCTACTGCCGACGGTCCGGAATCATCAATCCCGAAGGCAAATACAAGAGGTGGATGGACAGCTATTTTTAGGTAGGTAGGTAAGTATTTTAATTAACGTCACACTGAAGCAACACAATGGGCTATTGGTGACGGTCCAGGATCAATCCCAAAGGGAAAGACCGAGGACAACACCACGTAATTTTGAACCACGGTCAGATGACGAGGCAACACCTGAGCTGGCACCCCACTCTCCCAACTTCCACACCACGCCACCGTGAGGACAATTGAGGTCACGACGGATTTAACGTGCACCAGGACCCTTTGTACACGACGGTCTTTGGTTGGATTCGAACTCGTAACCCTCCTGTTGCTAATCCGTTACTCTTCTAACCGGGCTACCGCGGCCTTCGGATATTTTTGAAGGGGCACCCGGTAGGTAAGCCACCGTAACTCCTGACAGCGACAATCACCAATAACCATACACTTGCTAACCGCGATTCGAACCCAGGACCTACTGGGTGGTATAGAAACTCTATGACCACTATACAAGTTAGGCGGCGAATAAGCAAGCATTGATTGATTACTCATATAATTCAATTTGTGTGCTTGATCTGATCCACTTGAAAATCGTCAAATAGCGGACACCTACACAAGGAAAGATTTTTACAGACACAGAAGAGAGAAAAGTACACCCAGAAAGAAATAAAACTTGACAGGAATCGAACCTGCACCGCCTGCGACTCGTAAGTTGCTTGCGCAGTGAACAAACTCACGGAGACATGTTGGCCCTGCAAGTATAGATATGGGTTCTAATCAATCACAGTGGTAATATAAAAATAGAGTGACTAATGGTAGGTAATTAAGTATTAAAAAACTTCTCACTGGAGCAACACGAGAGTGAGTAATGGTAATCTTTTTATGTGCCTACGTTCATATGACCAACTAGTAGTAACGTGAGCCTTAGACAACTTTCGTCCGCTGGGTGAAAATGAACATTCATCATCTGATTGGTCCACGGGACGGGAGAGGACATCCATACATTGATTCATCATCTAATTGGTCTACGTAACATAGTAGTAGACTTTGGAGATTTCACCATTTTTTGTCATTCTATAGAGATGCGCATTCACATATGTACTTTGTCATAAGATTATATCTCCAAACGAAACGATCCTTCGAGTTGTAGGCGATGCAAATATGATTCCTGTCTGGTGCATTCCTTCCTGGATGTATTTCTCTCTTTTGTATCAGTAAAATTTTCGTTGTGTGTGTCTGTTTATTACTTGATATTGTATGTCTTGTGTCTGGCGCAACATGGCCAAATATGGCTCTTTCGCCATAAAACCCCCAAACCAACCAAACGAGGTGATAAGCTGCCAGAAAGGCCAAGTATGTCAATTTTTTAAACAGCAGTCACATGTCTGTTTTTGAGAGAAGCCTCAAAAAGTCGACATGTTGGTCACTTTCTGAAGCTCCTCTCTATAGCAATACTCAGTTTACTTATTGTATATTTCACGTCTAAGGTGTAGAACACTTGAGGAAACCAATACGCTGAAGAACCATTGCAGTTTTCCATAAAACGTACGGTCACACACAGCACTGCCATCGTTACATAAGCATATTTATAAAGGAAAAAAGATGCTAAAATACGGAAAGTGTTTCCATCGACAGAAATTCCTTACATTCAATTCCTCTTTTTTTTCGGAAGCAAGCTTTATAACCTGACTTAAGCTACGAGAGGGATGTCCAACGTCGAAAATCCATTCATAAAATGCGTGGGTCTGCGACAAGGGACCCGACAGATTTGGAAAGTCAGGCTCCGTGGACAAATGACAGTCCAGCAAATCCGCGAGCTTTGCTCCCTGGCTGTTGCTAAATCTCAAGAAATCCGTTTTCTATGTGTTTAGTATTTGCAGGACGGCCGTATTGGAAGGACGAGACACATATTGAAAGCAACACAAAATGAAGGACGGAATTCGTAGTAGACAGACAGCCTTGTAAACTGTTTTGCAATATTTCTCGCCAGTGTGTGTATGTCAGAGGAGAGACATCTAAAATAACTGAGCAATTAAAATATTTTGACACCACAATGTTTCCGAATAACGACATTCTCAATACGGGTAAATTACTGACTTAAACTCGCAGCGCCGGTTTTTAGTTGTATTTTTGTCCTTAGAGGTATGTAGGTAGGTAGTTGAATTAACATCGCATTAGAGCAACACAACGAACTATTGGCGACGATCAATCCTGAAGGGAAAGAACCGAGGATAATACCTCGTAATTTTGAACCCCGGTCAGATGACGAGGTTACACCTCATCTGACATCCTACTCTCCAAACTTCTACATTACGCCAACGTGAGGACATTTGAGGACGCAACAGATTTAACGTGCAGCAGCCCCATGTACTCTACGGTCTTTGGTTCAATCGAATTTTGAACTCGCAACCCTCCTGTTGCTAATCGGCTACTCTTCCAACCGAGCTACATTGGCCCCTTTTTTCGGTGGAAGGAGGTGGCATTAACTGCTTGTGAATACTAACTTCAATCATGTACTGCGCATCAGTTTCGTATGAAATAGACCGTGCATGATAGACTGAGTCGCTGTCGCAAGATCTCAGAAGTGCAGGTCACGTGGGCTTGGGAATCGACTAGGGCCGATTGGCTATCGAAGCGCAAACTAAGTGGAAACTCGTTAAGTGTGGAAGTTTGGAGAGTGGGGTGCCAGCTTAATGAGTGTTTTAGGCTACAACATTTAAAATTTCAAAATGTGTAAGGGAGTATTGTAAAATAATCTCAAGATGTTTTGTGTACTGCAGACCAGGAATGGATTATAACAATTACTTTTACGGCAATATGTAATCATGACCCCGGAACTACATGCAATCGTACAAACCACTGAAAAAAAAGGATACTATAGTAACTTTTTAGTTCTGAAAAATAGTAATCCGTTTTTCGCATAAATCATGAAAACAACAAAAATCGCTAATCAATTTCTTATTCTTTTACTGATTGGTATTTCTAACTGATATTTATTTAACCTCAAAGCATAAATTGTCGTACATATTTGATTTCTGGAGGCATTATGTCCCTTATTGACTACATTTCCCCATACTTTTGTCGTCGTATAAATCGATCTCTGAAGTAAAACCTTAAAAACAAAGAAAAAAAGCTAAAATAAAACATATATGTCGTGATTAAGATAAATGGTAATGGTCCTGTCACTTGAGGGACAATCACACATAGATTATAGTCCTGCAAATGATTGAATCTTTTATTATTCCTTACTAATCCAAATTTGTTTTAACTTAAACTATCTTCCTTACAAGCAAGCTCGTCCAAAATTTGTGGGTACATCTGCCTTTTTTTCTCTTCAGGTAGGTAGGTGATTGAATTACGCTTCATTGTATAACACAACGGGCTATTATTTTCTATAAAAAAAGAGCTAATATCATGCTGTCACGTATGGGACATCTCAAAGTTATCATATCTGTACCGAACGTAACACTCGATGACATGCAGAATGAAACAAGTTCCGTATAAAATGAATTTTAATTGCGAGATATGTTATATAATTTAGTAGAATTTCTGTACGATAAAATATATTCCCTGTAGTATATAAGTGGTTTTAATTCATTGAAAATAACTAATCAGTATTTTGCCCTGAAATTTTCGAAGGATTGATTTCGGCTAAAATATTATCTCCATAGAAAATTTCAAAACTCAGTTCAGTATATTTCTGTCGATTCCACAGCCACACACGTATCCTCTTTATTAATATGTATTATACTATGTAATATTATATACATTATAATGTATTGGTTGTTTGGTTTTACATCATTTTATTGTTTACACATAGAAGCTTGGACTTTTTATTGTTAACATACAAGCATAAGATTATTGGACTAAGTATGAGTAACTCGAGAAGTTGTTATAAGGAGAAATTGAACAATCAACATCCGTAAATACACCATTAGATAGAAATTCAATAACGATGAGATTTTTAAAGCTTGGCTAGTGGAATGTAGCTATGATGTGAATAAAATTTTTTGTCTTAAAGAGGGAGGATTTATTTAGTATTATTAGATATTATTAGAAGGCGTATAAAACGTTTTCGCGCCTTTTCCAAAGAGTGTTACATTTTAATATAATTGGGAAGTATGTGTAAAAACTTGAATGGAATTTATTTCTTTGTACATAGAAACTAAACAAATGCATATTCGTTACAAAAAAGTGAATTATATTTTCTTGTGTCTATGACAATTTCATTAGTTGTTTCACAATATACACTGTTTTTTAAAGCAGATTCTGATATTGGCTTTTCTACTGTATCTTGAAAGTTTTTAAAGAAAATTATCTATTTAAATTTAATTTTGATTCATTTAATCATGAGTTGACGCTTGTTTCCTTCAAAAAACACGATCCCCTACTTTTGTCAATGTTTAAAAATGAAGTGTTCCATATTATATACACGAGCCTTTCCCTACCGCTAAGCCATTGTCAACTTTTAATAATATGAATTATATATATATATATATATATATATATATATATATATATATATATCAATGATGAAATTTTTTGCTTTTCTTAAAATATTTGTAATAAATTGTTTATATTGAAGGCTGCATAAAATGGAAGGCTGAATTTGAAGTGGATAGATTTTTCTAAGTGATTGAATTCAAACATATAACAATAAGCATTTCAATAAGATGTATCTTAACATCAGAAGAGACACTTTCTCGAATAAAATACTGTTACAGCAGTGAACAATTTTAGTTCATTTACCAGAGTATATTTTTTGTAATTTTAAGCCGCATATTTACCCCTACATTTAATAACATAAACCACAACACATCAGTATTGAAATTCATTACTCTTTCTAAGTTAAATTTTTACTATAAGTCATTTCCAAATGAACCATTCAGTAAATTTTTACATTCACAGGCACAGGTTCTTATGATAGCGATAAATTTAAATTTAGATATTTATCTACTTTTCTTTCACACACGTTTTCCACATCCCAATACGAATTTGATGGGGTTTTTTAAATTTTTTCCGCCGTCTTTAAACCTAGATTATTAGTTTAGTTAAAACATTCCTAAGATAGATTTAAATAAAAAGGCACCGTGTGGGGTAAAAAAAATTTTCATGATACAAATATCTAGAAATATTTTTTGAATGAACTAAATAATGTTTGTATTCATTTTTTAATAAAAATTGTCTGCAAATATAAATAGATACGATATTATGGTTACAAAAACCATGTCATAATTGGAAATTTCATTTGCATAACTGAATTTTCTTTAACTTAATAGTAACTAATAATCGAATATTCTACATTCACTTTACAGAGGATCCATCCTCTGCTGATTTGATTGCTGGATTTATAACAACAAAAATACACGATGAATACATTTACTATATCGTTATTTTTTCTATAAATTTTTATGTAATTTTAAAAAATGCTTTAGAATAATTTTAATGTGCTCCAAAGTTGCAGATGTAATTTTACAGTGTTTCTTTTCAATTAGATACAAAAGTGACATTCTAAAGCAATTGTAATTATTTAAATCTACGTTTCTGTTTTAATTTAGAATTTGTAATGTGAATCCATAAAATGAATAACTTTGAATTCAAATCATTTACTTAACTCTTTATACAATGATTCTACAAGCCTACAATTGCTTCTAAGAGGAAAATTATTAAATTTATTACAAAATTAAATTGTCATGTAGAGAATAATTATATCATACATAAAAAATAGTTTATTTTCGAAAATAATACATATTTTAAAATATTTTATCACAGATGTGTTGACCACGTTGCAAATATCGAAAACAAGTATTTTTGAATAACGTTTCGTGTAACACTATTTGAAATACTGCATTTTGTAAATATTTTTATAGTTTATTTGTCTGGCTTCCATTCAACGCTAATTGATGTTCCCTGCGTTAAACACGATCAATACTACTTGTTTGCTTTCAATTTCATGGCTCGATTTGACCAAAACACAGGGTGAAAACCTGCGAGGTTGATTGAATGTTAGGGTATTGGTACTGAGTCCCCCTTGGAACATAATGTACCAAACTCTAGCTATAGTAAACACACAAATGGTTCTTAAAATTAATTTAATTCAAATTTTTTTCGATGCACAAATAAAATAATTATAAAAAAATGATGTGATAAAAATCTTTTGTAAAGTGAAAGTAGTAAATCAATTTATGTAAAGCAGATTTTAAAATCAAATACCGTCGGCTTACAGTGAATCACAGTAGATCAAAAAACATAGTTCAGAGAAAACGAAGAGGAAGAATTCTCACTATGCTTTATTCACTGTTTTTCTCAAAACGTAATCTAACCTTCATGCAAAGAAAAAATTACTTAGTAGACACACACAGACACCACCAAATTAAAGATCACATTATGGTCTATAAAACTTATCTTTAAAGTTTTGACTCGGTGTGTTTTACTTGTAAACTGGCGATATGATGGATACACCCCACGTCATAACTTAAAACTAGGTGAGAGGTGAAAAACTTAAAACGAGCTTCCCTCAACTATGTTACCTAAAACTAAAGTGAATGAATTAAAAAAAGTTGATAGTTAAAATTTCAATTTCTGTTAAAATAAGTTAAAATGACAAAAAACAATAATAACCTTGGGCATCGATTCTCAAACTGGATGCTGAAGGAATCTTTGAGTGTGGGGGGGGGGTGATCCTGATCACAAAGGAAATAGGGGTGTTGAGGAGTAAGAGTTGGCGATTCGAAGATGCTAAAAAATGTACCACCTAAATGCTTTTTATCAAACACTTATCCTATGGACCAGACAGACACATTCACTACATTCGTGTATTGCCATTGATTCTTTTAACTAAAAAGAGAAAAACTGCAAATAGGTGACGTGGAGATTTAAGGATGCTGCTGAAGAAATAGTCTTATGTCGACAAATTGGAAGCACACCAGGCTCATCCTCCTCATAAGTAATTATTTTTAATTTTACTGATTTATTGATATTAATTAGTAATAACAGTGAGCAATCTATGTGTTTATGAGTAATTTATTTTGTGTTATTTCATTTTAATAGACTGTTTTTTAATTTCAGTTTTAAGTTGTCTTTTTGAAATTCAAAAATTGCGCACATAGCTACATATTATATTTTGGTGAAACTCAAAAGTTATAGGCACCTCACGTGCAATTTAGTATTAATTGAGAGAATTTTCATGAGAGGGGGCACAGAAAAAATTTCTTTGGGAAGGAGGTATTGATTCAAAAAGTTTGGGAAACTGTGACCAGAGAATGATCTTCTCCAAGGAGAAATTGCCTAGGGGAAAATCGGTAAGCAAGCTACAAAAATATGATTAGATTTTTATTTTATCCCCTCACCAACGACCACTCACACTTGCGCGACATCCCCATGTTTGTCGAAGGGGAAAAATACATCATAGGTTTCATATCTATTATATAGAGGTGGTGAGAAATCTGCCAATCACACTGTCCAGGGCATTTCTTCTGTATTGGTGGCTTATCCCCAGTCCTGACCACGAGGAAATATTTTTTCACCAACTTTTATTTGACAAGGGTCGCGGTTTTTCACATCCCGTGTGGAGACGGGGGACAATGTTTGACACCAACTGTCGAAGGAGGGCTTCAAAATGGAGACAGCTCTGAAAGCAGGGCGTTGGGTTCGATATTTTTCTAACGACTCTGTGAGGGGGTGTCTCCTCATTTGCGCTACTTTGGAACAACAGTGTGGGTTGTGTTGTAAGCCAAAAGGGGCAATTTTAATTTCAGTAAATTAACATATTTGTTTGCGAGTTGCTATGCATACCAGTAGCCTAACTAGGATTTTTTATTTGGGGATCCAAAAGTTAGAAAGACCATTTCTCATTCTAAATGAATTATAAGTGGTTGAGTCTGTATCTTGACAGAAAAAGGGCCATTGTTCATTTCGCAAGTTACCTGACAGTGTAATTCTTTTTTAATTTTTAACACAGCGCACAAAAAATACTTTTCACTGTTTTTATTCTTTCATTATGTATTGATAGGAGGATATAACACATTTTTCCATTATAAATTTTATTACCTGTAAGTGATTTGTGGACATAACTCAAAATAATTGAATTTTGACTTGTGTCCTTTTTCTACCAATGTACAGAATTAGTGGCACATATCTCTTGGTTGGAATGAACCCACTTTGGAATGATGTAGGTATATGAAGGTTGCTGTGTTTATTATAAACGATGCATGTCCCGTATTCAATTTATTTGCAATGTTCTACAATTTAAAGAATTACATTGGTAGACGAATGTCTACCACTGTAAACCCCAGCTCACATGCTTTCTTTCGTCGGTTTGGATTCCCATAACCTTTTTGAGAATCCGCGAACTAATCAAATGGTTTGGACTCTTTAAAGACGAGTGTTTTCATGGACTTGGCTAGCTGTCAACATCTGACTTCTCTGTTTCCAATTTTATACGGAACAAGAGGTGTTCGACGATTAGAAGCATGCGCAGGTAAGCATTCTAGATTCGGTGTTCTGGTTCACACAATATTGTGGTTCACCACAGTGTATAATACCCAGTGAGAGTGCAAATGACACGGTGAAAATACAAGCGTATTAAAGAAGACCAATAATCAAAATAAATACTCTGATACGTGACATTAAAGTAGAAAAAATTAATCAGAAGCGCGTGTTCACAATCACGTCCGGGTTAAAAATTTAGTAAGACTTGTGAAAGAGTGCAATTTTGTCTATACCAAAAGAACTTCATCGTGGAGATAGGTTACACTACTATATATGCTGCTAGTACTGTAAGCTAATTCTTGTAGTGGTATCTAAGTTCACAGCAACACAAATGATTTTACAACAGCTATTCCGTTGTTATTTATGATAAACATTAAGTTTTCTTTAATCCTAAGTTTATCTCCGGCCTCTCGGTGATCTGTCGACGAGCAGTCGAAGAGGTCTGAGGTGATAAAGTATGTTAAATTAAGGCACTACCAGGACATTATCAACAGTATTTGCAATTTTATTGTTACGTTAAGTAGGTAGACAAGTACCAAAATTTTGTTCCCGAAAATTCCCTTTTTATTTTGTATCCTCCTGAGCTCCTGATGTGATGAACATATAAGCGAAATTCAGAGATTGTTTTTTTTTCGATGCACAAAGAAACAATCATGATAACTTACTCTCATATTCCTAAAGAATAATTAATTTAATAAAACAATTTTCTGTTTTGTTTTAAAAATTACAAAAACAAAAGATTTTATGTACTGATAGCATTTATTTACTTTTGAGATATTTAAAAAAGATACAATACTTTGGCAGGGCTTGGACCAACAAAGCTTCCTTTAAATACGCTACTGATGATCACAACTAAATATCAACAAGCGTTTATGTAAATAATTTATCTCTTAATATATCCTGTTTGAAAACCAATTTGCAAATTTATATTTTTGAATTGAATTAAATATAAAATAATGAGAGATTAAAGATTATTTTTGAATGAATTAAACTATTGTTGATTGGTTGCATATTAGACTTGTCCAAATTGTGTCAAACACTACATACATTACAAATAAGCCTATTAAAGAGCGCACCCAATTGCAGATGAAAATAGTTTCTCAGACAAGTGGTTGCAAATGAAGTTACTGTATACCATGTAATGTATTACTACAATGCAGAACAATATCCAAATAAAATTCTTTTTATTCCGAGCACTCATTGAAATAACGTTTTTAAGTTTCTAACGCATATATCCGTTCCTACAACCTGAAAACTCAAGGACTGAGAATTAATTTTGGCCATCTTGACGAATAGAATCTTTTCTACGGTTCTTCCAACCAATATTTTCCCACCGAAATGGAAAAAATATATAGCACAAACAAAAAATATTTTGCACAAAAATTACAGCAGAATTTGCGGAACAGAATACTGCTTTCTCTGCCACTAGAATGTTGAGTACATTACACAAAAGTACAATGTCTGAGAAATGTGACGAAAGAAGTAACTTTAAAAGATAAAAAATCGCCAGTTTAATATAAAAGACTCATAGACATCTGCCGGTTAACGTGGGTAAGATATTCTCATTTCTTCAGATTTCTCGACAAACTTCAGACAAGGTAAATCTACTCCCAAACTTCTTTCACACCTCACGAGTCTTCAAGTTGCTCGTTGTCTGGACTAAATTGCCCGTCTCGATGCTCTCTCTCCAACTACCTAGAACCGAATCTTATGTTTTACTTCGCGCAATTTCTCACGCTTTCTCAACTCTTTCAATGGAAACCGCTTGGGACTATTAAAAAGACGCCCATTCTTCCTCCTCGGAGAATGCACGTTTTTTCTGCCTTGGTGCAGGCGAATTATTTTTTATCCGATGCTAAGTTTCTACAAACTTTCCGAGTACCACGAAGGAAGTGCCTCATAACAAGGAGATAGACGAGCTAAGTAGCCTCCTAATGCAGTGAATGGGATGCTTGACAAGGTTGAATCCATCAATAGGGAATTGTCAGCGTGGCGACAACAGGGTGGAAAGCAGCCGTCACACCGTCCAAGCGTTTGGTGATGAGATAGATATGCACACTCTTTTGTTGCTGGGAAAGTAAAGAAGGACGTGAACAGTTCCTTTACAAGCGGTTCTACGAGTTTCTTGAGGTCGTGACGCACTTCAGGTTTGGGTTCTTCCTCTACAAACGTCTGGTTGTTGAAGTTCTGGAAATTAGGACGGTCGGGATAAAACCGTTTTACAAAGATGCGTTTCTTGAATGCAGTGGTTATTATTCCCTCGATTGTATTGTATCACATTCTTCCTACTGATGCATCTTGGCCAAGAAAGGCGAAGTGGTTCAGATTCTCGTTTTTGAGAAGGAAAGAGTATGATGGGTTTTGAAAGTCGGATTCAGTAAAACTTCTTGATAACAAAATTTCGGCTGACGAAATATTGTTATGTTACAATAAAAGTGGGGAGACAAATGCAGCCTTTAGTTTGATCATATCGTAGGCTTATAGATGGTTGATTGATTGGTTAATTTGAGTTTTATGGAGCAAGGTCCAGTATTGTACAAACTGCGCCACCGTCTTATAGATGAAACACACTAAGTCAAAAACAGTTCTGAGAAAACGAAAGGGGGAAATTCTACTCCCTAAGCTTTACTCAATAATTGTGTTTCTCAAGAAGAAATCTAACCTTCATTCAAAGTAAAAATGACTTAGTGAACTTCACCAGTTTAAAAATCATAACATTCTGGCCTAGAAAAGCTAAAAGATGCATATCTCGAAAATTTTCATAGTTTTTTCACTTGCAAACCAACGATATCTTGTATATCAAATAGATGAGAGAAAAACTAAAATTCTCAATACATTGAATTCATTATTGATGATTATTCAAGTTTAAAATTTTAAAAATACGAATTTAGGGTGGACATTTCATAGAGCTTCAGGGTGAGAATTCTTTTACGTGCGTAATTTATGCACTACTTCGAGACCTCAGCAATCCCACATAAGTAGTATATGAAACTGTCATCTCATCCTTGTGATTTTTCCTTCTGTCTACAGTTTTTAAAAGTTGTCCACTTGGAGCTAAGTAAATATTACCGAAAAGTGTATAGGGTAGATATTAGAAACTGTAGAAAGAACAAGCAGGTTCTAGAATTTAGAGCTAGAATATATGCAACAGCTGATTTAAAAGTCCGATATTATGAGCACAACACAGAAGACTGGAGATGATTTATTGATTCCTCCAAAGTTAGCTTAAAAGTTTTAACTCTTTTTTTAACGGAAACAAATTAACTCACGCTATCTATGTCACTGTAAATAAAAAAAAAAAATTGTAAAATATCGAGTGTGAACTAATAAGAATATTTGTGATGCTTTAAAAATACTTCCTATTTTGAATTTCAAATGGACTGCGGCAATACTACGGCGATTAAGATTCACGAACATGGGTAATGGGTGAAAACAGGTTAGGATTCCATTTCTGGAAACCAAATTTCTTAACTATGTGATAACAAAAATCAATCTTCTAATTTCCCATTATGCAAATAATCATGTCTCATGATTAACACTCTGTTTATACCAAAGTACGAAGTGAGTCTGTGGTAATTATTTTTCAGGGCAGAGAATCTGAGCACAATTTAAAATTTTTTTACTCTAAAATATGCACAAAATGCTACAAAACAATCCAGCACAGTTAATTCGTAAAACCTGATAGCTGAATGTAGAAAAATTCTTAACCTCTTCAAGAGGTACTGAAGAAAAACTATCTCCTCACAAAAATAATTTTATATAAATTTTATTTATATAAGATGTTATTATTTATATATTTATTTGTTAAATCAAAAAATTATTTTATTTATTTATATAGCCTATTAGTTTACTACACCCTCACCCTATGGGGTAATGCATCTATATGAGGACAAGATCATTGGACACAGGATGTAGCTGATACTAGGATGCAACTGAATGAGGATAGCAGAAATCAATGAATGGGCTTAAGCTTTTTGAGGATAAAAAAAGTTTTGATTTTATGTATCCGAAAGGGTACTGCAGGAATGAAGAATTTAAATGAAAAATACCCTTTGATACATAGATCTTCCCCATAGAATCAAATATAATAGGAAGCAACCTTACTTAACGCTAATAAACTAATACTAACAACTTAAATGTTTTGGAGTTAAAAAAGGTTAATCTTTTAATGTGTAGTCAAACGGGTTTTTCAGGAGTGAAAAGTGCTCTTTGGTACAAAAGTCTTGCCCCTCCCTCCCAATCGAATAGAATGGGAAGCAACGTTTTTAACATTAATAAACTTAAAATGTTGACAACGTTAATAATGACTTAATGTACTGAGGATATAAAAAGTTATTCTTTTAATGTGCTCTAACAAGTATTGTAGAAATGAAGAGGTTAAATTAAAACTGCCCCTTGACATGAAAACGTTTTCCACCGAATCAAATAGAACAGGAAGCAACGTTACTTAACGTTGATAAGCTAATAACAATAGCAACGATTTAATGGTTTTTTGGGTAAAAAATGCTATTCTCTTTTAATATACTCTAACAGTATTTCAGGAATGATGCGATTAAAGTAAAACTGCCCTTTCAAATAGAACGGGAAGCGACGTTTCTTAAAGTTAATAAACTAGGGAGCAAAAGAGTTATACTTTTATTACACCGAAACGGGTGCTTCAGGAATGGAGTGGTTAGATTGAAACTGCCCTTTCGTATGAAGATCTCCACCGAATCAACCTATCGAACAGAATGAAACGCAACTTAAGGTCAATAAACTAATAATAAAACGACTTAACCTTTCGGGGTAAATGTTATTTTTCTATATACGCAAACAAGCACTTCAGGAATGAAGGGCTTAAATTATAAGTGCCCTTAGGGGTACGAAAATCTGTACCGAATCAAATAGAACATGAAGCGAAGTTACTTTAACGTTAAAAACTAATAATAATAGCGGATTAACTTTTGGGTGTAAAAAAGCTATTCCTCTAATATGCGCAAACGAGTACTTCAGGAATGAAGCGGTTCGAGTAAAACTGCCCTTTCAAATAGAACGGGAAGCGACGTTACTTAAAGTTAAAAAACTAATAAAAATAACAACGACTTGGGAGTAAAAAAGTTAATACTTTTAATTACACCCAAAGGAGTACTTCAGGAACGGAGAGTCTAAATTAAAACTGCCCCTTGGTACGTTCTCTCGTAGAACGGGAACCCAAGCTTCATCCCAATCTCTCTGCGATCTCAATCTATCGGTGCGAGAAGTCGGTGGTGTTGCACGAGGCACCTCACGCGTGCAAGGGATTGATATCTCCCCAGTGAAAAGAAGCCCGATCTCCGGGACAAACAGAACTCGGCACCGAACCCGCTACTTCCGACGGATGCTGCCATCAGCAGTTGGACAACCACAAAGGGCCGTCAAACCTTCCCTGCCAACGCCACCTTCGCCCATTCTACTGGGCCATCAAACGAGGGGACGGGGAAAAAAAGGGATCGCACTGCCACGACCTCTCTGTCTGTCTGTATCTTTCGATTTCTGGTGCTGAAAGCTCGTGCAAGTGATACCTCGGAGAGAGCCTTTTACTTCACTTCCTTTCCTCCGACGGGGGACGGAATAATTAACTGCGAACCGCGTGCGCTTGAGGTCAATGTGGGAGGATGATGAATGGAAGGGTTAAAAGGCGGGAGATGGAGGCTTTTGCTTCTTCGTAAATGCGAATGGTGGATGGAGTAGTATTTGATTAGGTGAGGAGTGTTGGATGAGATCGATTCCACCAGGCTCAGATTTTATTTGAAAGTCAATTAGAACTCAGATTCGAAGCTCTGAGTGTTCATATAAAGTTGAATGCATTTGCATTATAAATATAAAACTACCAGGGACTTATTCAAAGAGGGGCCCGAGAAGCCCAGGCATCATCAGAAATTTTATTTATGCTAAAATGTTTTTCAAAATTAAATACTTAAATTGGTTTAATCGATGTAAATCGAAGTTTTGATCAGTCCAAAGATTGAGGGCGCTCCCTGCTCAAAGGAGTTAGGTGTCCTTATTTTAGCGTGTCTATGTCCTTATGTTAGTGTGTCTTTATGTCCTTATGTTAGTGTGCAAGTCTTTCTTATGTTAGAGTGTATTTTCCTTCCTCCGCCTTGTTCGGCCATAACTTCTTGTTTTTAGTAGCCCGGGAGGAATAGTTCATGGAGAAGCATAAGAAGAAAACCTAGACAGGTCTGAAAGTAGCCAAAAAATATCTGCTCAATTAGCATTATAGTAATTGGGTCGCCTACTGATGCAAACATGTATGCACTGGGCGACTGTCTTTGAATGGCAAGGGTTGAAACAAGACGAAAAATATTTTCACTTGTCCACTTGCCTAAACGCAAGAACCTATTCTAGGGTAGTAACCTTCTAGCCTTCCTTGATCTCAGGTGTTGATCTCGTCGTTAATTCGCGACGTTAATTCAACTACCTACCTAACATTCCCTGAAATATATTTTATGTTAAACGACAATAAAATACATATGTTACTGTGAAAGACCGATATCTGGCAAATGTCGATATTTTCCGGTGAATGTCAGCATTCACATAGTCGCTTGGTGTATGTCCGAAATATTTGCTAAATATCATTATTTCTCAATTACACCGGCAAATGTCTATATTCAGCATGCACTGATGGTGAATGTTGAATAAAAATATGTTTGTTACGTTAAGACAAAAATGCAACTTTTTAAATCATACTTTATTATTAAAACATATTACGATATACAATGTCAAAATAGGAGAAAGCTTAAGTAACAGCACATGTAAATAAACTGTTAAACCTAAAACGAACAGTACATTCTAAATGAGAAAAGAAATAATACCAATAATAAACTTACATATAAATTATGTGATTAACGTTATACAATCTTATTTATTGCAACAACTTAAACTGAAGGCGGAGAGGCCTCTCCGTCTTCTCGGCTTCTCGTTTCACCCTCACCAGAGCTTATCTGTGCTTGTCGACATACACCGGCGATGGTCCGAATGTATAAAAATAGAACCAAATATTTGGTCTTTCACTGACGTATTTGGTATGTGTCTCTCGACATTCACCGAAGAATATTGACATTCTCTAATTTCGGTCTTTCACGGTAACATATACACTGAGACCAGTTTAATGAAAGTAAATTGAAGTTTGGTTAATTTATAATAAGTTTGGTTTAATCACACAAGTAAAATATAGATGGATTAAACACACAAGTACAACATACTGTGAGATAAAGACTTCGTAGCCTCATGGTTAGTGCCCTGGTCCTCAATTCAATTAACAGGTTAGGAATTCGAACCCTGGTAATGGCGTGGATGTTTGTTGTGATTCAGCAACTATTTTAAGTCGGGTCCTGATCTAATTAGGCCCATACAGAAAAAAATTACAGTAGACAAACTATATAAGCATTCAGAAAAATCAACGTTTCTTTTTTATTCAATTTTATTTCTTGCATAAAGAAGTTAAATACTTAAAAAAATAACTAATGTTCGATTTCTTACTACATAACATTTCAACATACAATATTGGTAGTTTGTGTAAGCATTATTACCAATACATGCAAAACGTACAGATAAAATTTCGTCACATTCAATGAAAAAAACAAGTTATTCAAAACAAATATTTCCACTAATAATAACATGAACACAAACAATCCCGCTCTCTGGCAGATCTCTTATTTTGTTACAGAATCGGGGGCTGTGTACCTTCTTTATATCGGACAGAAAAATAATCCTCTACCCCCAGATTTCATCTATGGAATCTTAAGGACATAATATGGAAGTATGTCCCCTTTCCTAGGAATCGATCAAAGAGAATCTTCTCGCCTTAAGTTATATGGGTTCTATTGAGGAAACCAAGCTTCATTTAGAGCAAGAGCATTTATGCGCTATCATAGCTCTGTTGAAGCAGTGGTTTCTCTTTTTACGTCATGAGGCGTCAAAAATATTTTTAGAAAGGATTGTACAGGGTATTTCAAATCTTCCAATGCATTAAGGGGAGGTAGTTAACACAAAACTATTGTATTCACAAAGGGATATGTGCCCGCAAGCGCCACCTGGATTAGTTCGATGGCGCTGTTTGACAGAACGACAGTTGGCTAGTTAATCTATGCGTCGAGGCTTGAGGTATGCATTACTACCGGTGGGCACAACTTTGAGCACGAAAGTGTGCAGCCACTGTCCAACTGTAAAATTAGGGCTAGTAAAAATGTTCACATACTTGGTGTCTTCTATTTCTACATCTTTGTGCAACCTATTTTCGGATGGCTCAGATTTTTCTTTTCCTCGTTAAATTCTATCTTCCAGATTTCTCATTCCAGTATGTAATCAGACTACTGAATAATTTCATTAGAGCTACGAGAGCTCATCCGTGTTTTAGCAATATTATGCAGTACTTAGCTCAAATAAGCATATTTAAACTTTGCAGCAAAAGTGGCAAATTAATCTCGTAGCGGATGATTTTTTACATTCGTGCCACATATGTTAGTGAAATATTTATATATAGAGAGAGGGAGATGATGACAAGGTAGGTAGGTAGTTGAATTTACGTCACACTGGAGCAATGCAACTAGCTATTGGTGACCGAGGACATCTCGTAATTTTAAACCATAGATGGTGATAAGGAGTGACAAAGATGCTTTTTCAGAAACTGAAACAATGCTTACATTTTTGCTTAACCTCCCTAGTCTCTATGAGGTATCTCGTCATTAGCAAAACTGACCGAACCTTTATGAAAGCACCTCGTCATTAAAAGAAAACGGATCAGATCTTGATCATAAAATAACAGGTAATATCTTGATGACATTGATCAGATCTTGATGGACGAGATATCTCGTCAAAAGAGGGTTAACGAGAAAAATTACATTTTTAACTGGTTCAATCTATATCAAATTATTCCAACCCGAGAAACGCTGTGTAGTATTAAATGAAATAAGGTACGTTTTACGAGAGTGTCCCCCCCCTTTTAAAAGGCCCATAAAAGCCGGATAAAACCCTACGAAATCAATTTTCTCTCCACACAAAACTCTTCACAGTTCCCTTCGCCACCGCGATCTCCAAATCAATGAATGCAATCGACACCGTCCCGTGCACGTGGTAAGCACACGAATCCAACCCAAACCAATCCCTCATTCATCCTCCATTCTCTCAAGCAGAGAACGCTGGAGTGTGTTTTTTTCCCCATCCTACTTCTTCCCTATCCTCAATCGTGTACCTTACCTTTCTATGGGAGCAAGAGCATCCATGCGCTATCATGGCTCTGGTGTAGCCAGCAAGCAGTGGTCTCTCTCTCTCTCTCCTTTTTACCTCTTGAGTCGTCGTGGAAGGAGAGCCCTCGTCCCGATTCAAAAGTGGGAGTCTGAGAGTTACTTCAGCGCAATTGGAGGACGTCTGAGAGCCCATTGCGCCCAGGCTTGATGCTCTCCAGGGCCGCCCGAGCCTACTTCAAATTGCCGACCCGGAAAAGGGCTGCCCGAATAATGGCAAGGTATTCCCGTGTCGCGCTTGTGTTGCTTACCACGAAACAAAATAGTTAGAGGGACCTTCTTAAACACTCTGGAGAGTGTGAAAGTGGAGGGCTTTCATCACGCGACGAGCATCCTCGACAGACGCTTTGCTAGGGATCGGTGGGTTTTGCGGATGGGATATCTTGTGGCTTAAACGGTACAAAGTTAAGTGGTGGCGGAAAGCCTTTTTTCTGACTACACGGGATCGGGTGGATTTACAATTCGCGTAAAGAATTTTAAAATGAAAAAATCTTGTGCTATCAGACAACTGTTAAACGAATCGTGGACTGACGTAAAAGCGATGGCAGTCTGTTTTAAAACTTTGTTTCTTACAAAATGTAAAAGTTCTTATCAGCTTCATTATAATTAATTATTATTAGGAATAAATTTTTTTCAAAATGTATGTTGAAGTAATCTGCCAGCAAATAAAAAGAATTTGGAAGTCCAGAGAAACTAAGCTGCCATTGGTAACTTAAATAAAAATCGTTAATAATTGTTATTAATTTAAAGTAACAGATAGAATCTGTTTATGCTAATTGAATCCAGACAACTGTGCTGCTAGCATTAAGTTTTGAGAGCTCTTGGAATTCTACGATCTCAATTCAATATTCAGTTGAACTGTACGGTTTTACATCTGATTTTATTTATTCGAATTCTGAAGCAAAACTATTTAAGCCGGAAGAAAGCATTAATAATTATCGAAGTTAATTTCTATGTTTTCGATATCTGGTTGTTAGATTTTGTATGCATATAAATTTACTCAAGTTTTACGCTGCACACATTGATGTTGGGATGTTTGATTTGGACTTAGTATTGAATGTTACGAAAAAGCAAATTGCTACTAATGTTTGAAGAGTTATGTAGTTATGAATCTAAAAATGACAGCAATTGTGTTGGCTGTCATTTTTAGAATTGTTGAAATTCATATTTTATTATTCATTGTGATGGTACTATGCAATTAAATGTAGAAATGAACTCGTTTCCTTTATAGATGTCGCTTAAATTTCTAAAGAACTGAAAGAGGGTCTGGTTTGTTTGTCCCTTTATTTAAGGTTAATTTGGGCTCTGCTTTGAATCAATCGAAAAGAGAAATGGTTAATGTGTGTAATGTATGTTGAGATACAGACAGCCACCTGCCTTAAGAGAACTCTAGCATTCTTCGTATATGCCGTGAGTGAGGATTTTATAAAGTTGGCCATGGAATCCATTGTAAGGCTCTGGTAAGAAGATAACTTTTGGGAAGTCCATTTCTAGAAAGGCATGCCACTCATCAGGAGAGAGGCTGTCAATACGGAAACTCATGCATAGCGGTCGCCAGAAGTGATTATGTCGACAACGTAATTATCACTATCACTTCCACACGGAATGATAAACTCGGAATGATAAATCTGTGCTAATGACGCCAACGGGAACTCATTGTTTACGTCTAATCTACTCCCCAATTTCATAAATGAACTCTTTCAAAACTCTGTGACTCACCAGAGCCAGATTACACCCAACTCTCCAAGTACAAACATCAAAATAATTAGTCATGTTAATTAATTATTAAATTTTTGTATATTGAAAAAAATTAATGTAACTTGTAGCAATTTCTGAGTGTATTGCTTACATCTGTAAAAGGAAATACATCAGTGTTTCGTTTTGAAGTTGAAAAGCCCCTGATATGTACCTACTTCAGCAGGAACATATTCATGAAATAAGTTGAGGGTGACCCAGTCTTCTCTCAGTGTTTTACTTGTACGATTAACATATCTACGTATGTTTTACTGTTATGATTTACGTAAATATGTTTTACTGCTATGATTATGTACTTAGGTTTTACTTGTATGATTAACCAAACTTCAATATATGTCGATTAAACTGTTTTCAGAGTGCAGTTTTAATTGCTTTTGTAACTTAAAATATATTTCAGGGAGGTAGGTAGTTTGGATTTACCTGGCGCAAGGGCCAACTTTGTCAAAGCTGCGCCGAATTTCAAGTAGGACTCAAGCATCACTTTCCATTCAAAGACAGACACCCAACACCTACATGGGTTCTTCACTTGCTTCAGTAACCTTGAATACCAAATGAGCATTTCGCTCACAAATTTTGAAGATTTTGAGACCTGTCTACGATTTAGCTGTTTACGGTACAAAACTTCGATTTACATCCATTAAATTAACTTCATAATTTTTTGTAGCATAACATCTCAGGGGTACCGGGACCTATGAATACATTTCCGATTTAGTTTTATAAATTTTTGAATATTTTGCTTACATCCGTAATAATCAGTGTTTTGTTATGAAATAGAAAATCCCGATATGTACACAACCAAAGAAATTACCATCGTGCTTTTAAACTTTGATCGCTTGTTGGTGTACAGATGTAAGCTGTAACTTTTGTTTTCACGACCCAATGCATCTAGCCTACCAGTAAAAGCTTTCAAATCGGTCAAGGGGTAGGCTGATAGGAGTGCCATGACACACAAAAAACAATACACGAAACAAAGCTCCCTACAAAAGATATGAAATAAAAGCAAAACTATAAACGCTCCAGCTTGACATAATATAGATGACACGCAAAACATCTTACACTTAACCATAAAGCATTGGTGTAAATACGTACAAGGTAGATAGGTAAGTAGGTAGTTGAATTAACGTCACACTGGAGTAACACAAAGGGCTACTGATGACGGTCCGGGATCAATCCCGAAGACAGATCCAAGGACAACACCTAGTAATTCTAAACCACGGTCAGATGACCACAACAACACCTGAGCTGGCACCCCTAACTTTCACACAACACCAAAGTGAGGACATTTGAGGCCACGATAGCTTTAACAAGCACCAGCCCCCTCGTACACGACTGGTCTTTGGTTGGATCGAGTTTCGAACTCACAACCCTCCGGATACTTATTCACTATGCTGCCAACCGGGTTACAGCGACCCCAGCGTAAATACAAGAAAGTGGAAGTTCGTCATAGTTTTTTTTTACAACAAACGCTATATAAGACACATGGGGGAGGTTAGTTTATAAAAAATATAAAACACACTGAGTGTATACACACAACTGGGTACGAGAAATAATCCCAGTCTCAAAAATTTAACTTCATTCTACCTCGACCGCTGTGGCGCAGAATCTATCCACTAATTCGCCGTTGTGAAGTGTTGTTCATAACATTGAGCTACAGATTTGGTTTGCCATTCTGCGGTCATTTTGCGCAAAATGAGTGTGAACAGGATCAGCACGTGTTCTAAGTCAACTTTACAGACGCCGCCGACCTAATCATGTTATCTTTCACAAACGGCGAAACCGAAAATTTTCTAATTTCATCCCCGTACATCGCCTTAGGCCGTGGCCCGAATCTTTCAAACGAAACTACACCAAATTCTCGCATCGGTACACCGGAAAAGAAAGCCGCGAACCAATTTTCGCGTCCCCTTCGATCGGGGTTTTCTCTTCCCACCCGACTCCCCATTAGTAAAAAAAAAGTAAAAGTGCGAATAAAACTTTAAAAAAAACCACACCGGCGCGAGGGAGGAGCTTTTAAAGTGACAAAGATTAACTAAATAAAGCCCAAAAAACATCCCCACACTACGAGCACCAGTTATCTAAGCCCATTTGTAAACCATTAACAAACTCGCTTTTCAATATAGTACGTGGTCGAGGAGTAGTCAAAAGATCGCGATACAAAAGGAAGTACCGATTGCCCCCGAGCTGTATACAGTACCCCCAGAGATTGCGGTATTGCCCCAAAAGGGTCACTGGGGCGTAAGCGCTCGCGCCCTCAAACGTACCGGTATTTCGTCTTTTTTTCTCTTTCCTCTAAACTCGAACTCTTTTTGCGATTTTCCTCCTAGCTTTTTAAATGATCGTTAGACATTGTGAAAGCGCGACGAAGTGAAATGGACAATTCGGGACTCCTTTTCAATAGGCGAACATGGGCGTCGTTTTTAACTCGACTTTTAAATCGAGACTTTTTGTATGGCCTTTAACCATTGTAGAGTAATAGCTTCGGGAGGGCTGGGTTTGTGTTTTTCCCCCTTGGGATCTCTGTGCAGCTACCAACCAGCCAATTCAAACGCAATTTATTTTCACGCCTAGCAGTTAAGCAGCTGTTATTGATGTGGGTTTCGGTTTGTGAATGTAACAACCAGCGAATCTTTCACAGCTTGCTGATATAAGTGCTTCAATTTCAATAGCCTGCTGAATCTTCATTCGTGCCGTTTGACAGATTGGTGAACTAGACCATCAAAATATGAAAATGGTATAACCATTTCAACAGTAAATAATCTGATGAGAAAAACATGGGACACATATTAGAACGCATATAATAAAATTTGAGTGAGCTATATATATGCAAGAAATTATAAGTGGTGCGTGTAACTTATAAACCGTGTAGTTAAAAACTACAATTTAAGTTGTAGAATTATACATATACTAGTAGATATAATTCCATTCCAATACAAAAACATGAGTTATTTCCCGAGCAATTATAATTTATTTATCTAGGAACTTAAAAGTATCGGTTTTCAAAGTCCGTTTATTCCTTTAGATAGGTTCTACTTATATAAAGAACTAAAAGTATTCAAACACAAAGGGGGAATATTAATATTTTTAATATGAACTGAAGTCTTTTACATTGCATCACACTTCATCTTTCAACCCCATTTTCATCATACAACGTTTCCATCATGTTTTAAACTACCATTTTATAATCATTATTACATTAACATATTTCAATTTTATACATTTTATTGAAGTATTTCAATGATATGTATTTGCAGGATTTTTACTCTAACTTTTATGGTTTTGGTTTGGCTACTAGCTTGAATTTTCTAATAATTAAAAATAATTATTTGGTCTTGCGTTTGGAGCAGTTTGTGAATTATTAGACTTTTGTGGTCATAAAATCCAAACCAACCAACTGAATCTTTATATGTAACTACTCAAAAAATGTGAAATCGATCTAAGATTTATATTGAATCTTAGAGAATACTCGTGGCGGAAGTTCGCGTAGTATGAATGGAGCTGTTACAATTGCGATATGGGGCATCAAAAGTGTCAGCCCACAATTCCTTCCTTCCAATACAAATTTAGCTCAGATGTTGACCTCTTCATCTGACTGTTCAAAATTAGAGGTGTTATCCTCTGATCATTCCCTTCGGGATTGATCCCGGACCGTTGTCAATAGCCCGTTGTGTTGCTCTAGTGCGACTTTAATTCACTAACCCCCTCCATTACAAATTTACTGAACACCATTAACATTTTTATCTCAATATGAACTGATTGTGAGAGGGAATTTCAGTGTAAGTAAACAAACCAAACCAAA
The DNA here is from genome assembly GCA_933210815.1 of Meta bourneti. Classification (NCBI taxonomy): domain Eukaryota; kingdom Metazoa; phylum Arthropoda; class Arachnida; order Araneae; family Tetragnathidae; genus Meta; species Meta bourneti. Next base: position 39,088,768 of record OW119922.1, on the reverse strand, counting down.
ACCGGAGATTTTACTGCCACTGCTAAAAAATAAATTGCTATTTTAAATAAAGTTTGTTTCCGTTTTAGCATGAACTAATAAACTATCATAATAATTCTTATAATTTTTATAGGCGACGCGATGAAAACGTATTAGCGACGTACAGTATTCGAAAAACAAGTCAGGTGACGTCAAGTCCGGAATAAGTTCAGAAAACACGTTCCACCGCAAAAACCCTACCCCCATCTAGCTTGACAGAAAAGTCCTCTCATAGTTGCCAACCTGAAGTATTTGCGATTCAACGTGTCGATGTGAGATTTACAATTTAAAATGTATATTGAATCTTCAAGAGGAATCGGGACAAAATTTGCATGCAATGACAATCAATGGCCCAATTCGAAGCACCGCTCATGAAATCTCTCCGTCAGCATGGGATTCGTTCTGACAGTGCGTCTACAGCGAATAATTGGGGATGGATATCGAATGGGTGTCCCAGTTTAATTTGTACAGTCGCACACAATGGAACATGGGAGTCTCTCTGGCACAAACGACACCCCCGCGGTGTTCCGCACACACGCAGACGACATTTTTTCCGAGGGTAGGGGGTGGCCGTGAGAAGACGACATTTCGTTCGATGACTAGCACGCGGAGAATTTCAAGAGCTCGTCCAGCGTACGCCCAACTTAATATTCAAGTGGAAGCGGGGATAGGTTGTTCACATTTAAGTAAAAAATACAATAAAAAAGAGGGGCGGCAATTCTTCCCTTGTGTGCAGCCCCTTCAAGGGACCCACGACCCACCGCTGAGGGGCTGAGAGGATTCGATGGTGCATAAGCGGTCGCTAAACACATGCGGTACGTTTTAATTTTGTCCAGTCCCGTCTTATTAACTAGCAGGTTGGGGGAGACATAAGAGGTTTCCGATTTTCCAATATTAAACATCGAGGAATCTCTCCCCGATGCCTACTCGAGTCTCCTTCCCCGACTGGTATATCTCGTGATCTCATATACAAGACGGCGCTTGCTTTTTTCTAAGGGTCTCCTGCTCAGGGATACTGTAAAGAAACTTGATCCACATTTGCAGCCCTTTTTCATTAGGAATTGATAAAGTAACTGAAAAGGCAGGCAGTAACCTCTCAATATATAGCACATCTTGAGGGACAAGGAAAAAGCGTTATATATCGAAGGCAGCGATGAAGCAAGAGTCGAAAAACCTGCTTATTCGATATAAAAGTGCACAAACAATACATTAAATTGAGCGCTTTTTATTTAAAGCTAGCAGACCCGCGCATAGCATCTGAGCTGAAATTTCTTTTTTAATATTGATGGCAGTGTTATTCACATGTGATACCCTATTTAAGTCCATTTAAAATGAATAAAAGCATCGATATGCACATTTCATACAGGAATTACAATTAGTCAAAACTAAAACGGTATTTGTTTAGATTCTTCAAATGTGGTTTCAAAAAGTGGTATTAATTCTTATTTCAAGTAAAGTGTGCAGTAAAAAGTTCACTAGCAGACCCACGCATAGCATCTGCGTCAAAGCTTATTCCTTAATTACTAAAATACTCTACATAAAAGGATTTTAGGATGAGAGCAAAGCTACTTATCCCCAAAGTGTCGCTCCTTTTCGTGATACAACAATGAAAAATAGTTGAACGATTAAACAAGTATTTGTAAAAAACAGACTTTACTAAAAGTATTGTATTAAGATGGTATTTTACGTTTCAATCTCAACAATGTTACCTCAGTTGCACATCCTAAATGTGCAAATCTGAGAATTTCTGAACAAATATTTCATAGATGGGTGATACACAATTTTAGACGAATTCACTATTCAGACACCAATTGGAATTCATATAACCTTTTCTGGGAATAAGAACGAACAGAAATTTTGTTGAGCTGAATCAATTCCTAGTCAAAACAAGACTGACAAGATTAAATTATTCCCGGAATACTTAAGTTTTATTCAGGAATTATAAGGAGATGCCGAACACTCTTTCCTAATCTACCTACTATATCATATTCGAGAAGGTATCCAACAAGGATGCCCTTTCAGCTGATCATTAAATTACTATAGCACTGAAGAAGATATACTGAATTTATATTCATTTTTCCAAACAAACCGTAAAATATTGCTCAACTTACTTCCCACTTTCAAATAAGGAATTGACACCTCTTAAAATAAATGAATTTGTTCTAGCACTTTACGTAAGAAAGCTGACTTAGAGCTCTCATTTGAAGAAGGCAGTAAGCATAAAATACTTTCAATCTTACTTATTTCGACTTTCAATTAAGCACGGCTCCAATGAACAGAAGCATGCACTCTAACAATGGATGAAAACGCATTGACTTACTCCGTTGGAAAGCAACAGCGTGCAAAACGCCGAGACCGAGGCAACTAAGCTGTTGCTGTCAGGCCTCTCGCTTAAGAGTAACACGGGTAAAAGAAAAATCTCTAAATGGGCAGCCATTAAAAGAGTTCTTCGCATTAGGTTATTTTTTCAAGGGATTCATAAAAGGGAGCGCAAAAAGCTTTTAAAGCTCAAGAGAAAAGGGCGGGGAAAGGTAGCTTAGTGTCAACACAAGGTGCATGGCGACGATATAAGTTGGGATAAAACAGACTTGCATACATTAGTTTCGTGTTAAACAAGGAGTACCGGAATGACAGGATCACGGAGGCCGCCATTTTAGTTTCGTCAAGGAAATCGACCTTTGAAGGAAATGCATCTTTCACCTTTGAGTACTTTTGCTGAAAGATAAATGTTATAAATTCGCAGAAGAAAAACCAAGCGATGTAGCCAAAGCGTACCCTGAATTCTGGTTCATGAAAATGCCCTTTCAATAAACAGAATTCTGTGGGTTTGTTTGTGCATACGGAACCCACATGTCTCAAGTATTCTATTTAATACAGGGAATGGAGTTAAACAAAACTTCTGAATTTATGTAAAGGGTTTTCCACACTTTTAGTAGAAGGAAAATTAGGGCACTTACAAGACAATTTTAAAGGCTACATTTAGCATTGATTAACCTGGGAATCCACAGGTGAAGAAACGTTTCACAAACCCAGTGATAATACTAATCAAAGGTCAAGTTCCATTGATATTGGTTTTAGCGAGTGTAAGGAAAGATCTAGTGCATTGGGAGGGACTCCTTAAATCGAAGAATAACTGTCTAAGGTCACTTGGGTCAGCGATCATTGCTTTTGAATGCAGGCGAAAAGAAATATGTCGTGTTTTTTAAAAAACAAAACCTTTAAATTTTTTAACTTGAAATAAATATTAAGGCTTTTTAAGGGTTCTTAAAAACTAAAATGAAAAATCAGGCCTTTTTAAGGCCCGTGGGAACCTTGTTATATTTTATACAAAGGTAGAAAACACTAAACCCACCATAAAACTAATTCAAAACTTAATTCATTATTAACATAACGTGCTGTGATCCTGTCCCCTCTATGCTGTTATAACAACCTATGAGAATGAGAATTTTCTTCTATGAAAAGGAAGAAGAAAAAGATAATTGAAAAACGAAAAAATATATATATAAAATTAAGAAAAAAAAAACAAAAACGAACCAATTCTGATAGGAATAAGTTTAAGCCAACCCATGTAGATAAAATACATTTTGCAGATGGGAACTGTTAGATTGTTGGTTCAAATAAGTTTTGTATTGAAATATAGTGAACTCTAAAGGTACAAACGTGTTTGCACGATCGTTGGTTGAGTTTTATGGCATAAAGGCCATATTTGGCTAAACTGCGCTAAATATGATAGATAGCTTCAAATAATAGACATACATATCCACATAAGGAAACTTTACTTACACAGAAGAGAGAAATATATCCAGAGTAAGTTACAGGATTCGAACCTGTTTGAACGATGGAGAACATAAAATCATCTTTGAATTTTAGTTCCCTTAGTCTATGAGGGGCATAAACGCATACATAAGTTCAGAAATCTGCAGCCATCCCTGCAATACTTCTAATCAGTTCCGAGTCTTAACCTTGCAGAATATTTCCTAGGATTCTTTCAAGCAACAGATGTGCTTTTAGTCATTAAATGTGATGTAAATTAAAAACATTACACAACTCGGAAATCTTGTGACGGTCAGAGTGCTAGTCAATATGCATGTGTATACGTAATATAATTTATTTGCAGCTTCAATAAAGAAAATGAATTCTTTCACCTCTGAGATGTTTGCACAACTCTCAAAACAGACCCTGATTCGCAAAACACAACCCTAAAGGAAAGAATGTAAGCAAAAAGTTGTGCTGTTAAATAAGAAACACAAGATGGCGACAGACAGGACAGTTTTTCTTCGGGTAAATTTGTTTTATTTGCTAGTGCAGACAGTTGGGGAAGGAAAGACCTTTTAGAGAAATTTAACCGAAGAGTTTTTGCTAGAGCAATATTTGAACTATTCACTCATGAATATGTTGTGGGGCTTATAGACTAAGAAGTTAAATCCAGAGAACTTCTGAAAATCACCCCTAGCATGTTAGCGCTGGGCTGTTTTAGTACAAAAGAAAAGTTCTTTTTCATGCGTGACGCAATTTGTCTCTGAAGCTAGGTTTTTTTTGTTTTTCTATATAACCTTTTTATGGAGACCCGCTTTTAAAAATTAAATCAAAACCAGGTGTATGTTTGCCATGACGTGACTAGACTAATTTTTCGGTATTTGTAGGGCCTTTGGAAATCGTTTTACTACATATAAGTTGGTAGATAGATGTACATAAATTATAGGGCCTAAACTTTTTCTTGCAAGAAATCACTATTATAAAATGCTTCTAAGGCCGTCTTCAATACTGTACCTTAAAATCTTTCATTGGAAACACGTATATTTACAAGAGTCTAACTTCAGAACTAGAGTTTTCTCGATAGTTGATGTTATTTTTCTAGTCCACCCTTATTTTTTAGTGTCTAGTCAACAACGGATACAACAGACTGCTGTCTATCAACCACGAGACTTATCTCCGTCACAAAGCCTACACCTGTCTGTTGCCGTAGAAATGGACCTTCCCATTTTCCATAGGGATGCTTGAAGAAATGTATCCAACTTTGTCACATTGAACTTCTTGGCACATTGGTTGGTTGGCTTTTATGGCGTAAGGGCCATGCTGCGCCAAACGCAAGACGTCAAGTAATGGACATACACAGAAAGTTTTACTGACACAGATGCTGCAGTGCAACGTTAAGATACCTATCATACCTTACTGACTCATAAGCAAGAAATACACCAAGGTAGGAATCGAACCTGCACCGCCTACAACTCGCAGATTGTTAGCGCAGTGGGCAAAGCCACGACAGCCCATGTTGCCACATTGGAAATATACTTATAATTTTTACCTGTAGCTAAGAGTTACCTGTATAGTTAGTTATAAGTACATATATCAGTAGTTTACTAGAAGTCCAGCAGTTGGTTAGATTTATACTAGTATATATAAACTTCTTTCCATCGCCAACAAAATAAAATTACACCAGTTACCTCTATTCAAAGTGAACAAGCCCTGTTCCTAAAGCACTCCCCACCCCACACTTTGTGGAAGGAGTTCTCGTGACAAATAGACATCTAACAACTTTGACTATGTGAGGAATATTAACAAGATCACTTTTGCCGTGTAAGAAATAGTCCTTGCGCATAGGTTAGACACAAATCTCATTAAATTCAAATGTGATATGTTGCACTCGAGATTCTGTGAAACAATACAAGATGAAACTCACCTCGAAGCAATGACCTGTTTACAGGCCCATTCCTCTTTCGTTGAAATTTCCACATTTTAGTCACATGAGGTTTAATACCTAAAAATTCATTCCTGAAAAAAACCAATTAAGTGGTGTTGTTCCCGTACCTTTCCCTTGGGATTGATGCCGGACCGTCGCCAATCGCCCGTTGTGTTGCTTCAGTGCGACGTTAATTAATTCCCTACCTACCTGTAAGAAACCTAAAAATTAACTATTTATTTTTTTATTATAAAAGTTTAAGTTGGGACATCGGAAAAAAAACTATTGCAATTTTTGTCATGTATTCCCATTCATCTGCGATTGTTTACTACCAATATAACTTTGTACAGATATTTGTTAAATTGGCCTGATAGGGCACTATACATTTTGTACTTCTCTTAATGATTAATAGCAAATGTGAAGATTTGTTTTCGATAGTTGTTTAGGGCAAGTACCTCAGGAGAAAAACAAATCCAAAACTTTTCCTACTTTATCACCAGCTTCCTCTAAAACCCCTTTCAGTTCAGGAAGCAATAGAGATGCACTAACACCACAATTAAAATATGTTGCATAAACTAAAAGCTCAAAAATTGAAATGACGTTTAGCTGTGGCAGCCGCCACAGCTAAAACGTTAGTGAAATAGTATAAATTTTTAAAAATAGTAGCAAAACGCCATGTTCTTAATCTCTCTTTTTAAATCTTATTTTAGTAGCTCAGATTTTAAATGAATAGGCTAAAGCATAAAATGTGCTGATTGAGTTTGAAACAAGTGTTGAAAATCACACCAAGTATATAAAAAAATATTTTTTTTCTTAATAAGGTTTTCGTGACAATCTAGCAACCACAGATTCCGTTTTTTTTCTTATCGCCATGGCTTGGCGACAAAACTTCGAAATTGACATGCGTTGGAAAATTTTCTCACATATTTTTTCCGTCTGCTATTAGTTTGAAAAAGGGACCAAACTTTTGTTGACCTTTGGTGAATTCTCGAAAAAAGTCGCCAAACTTTTCGTACTCGCCAAAATGCTGATAGGAGATTTTGAGACGATTTAGCTTAAAAATACCCAAAGTCGCCAAGGTTGAAAAACGGTAACAAAAATCGCCTCTGGCAGCCCTACCACTTAAAAAAAGGTTGAATAAACAATAAATTCTTATCAAGAATTCTCTAAAACACCTAAAAGTTTATTATTTGACCTAGCAATTAATTATTAAAAACTTGAATATGTGTGTGTTCTAACTTTTAATAATATAAATTGGATCACCCGTCTTATCAATTTCTTAAAACCTTACATTAAAACAAAACTAAATATGTCATTTCAATGTTGACTAAAAATATAAGGTGTAAGTTATGAGTATTCACTTTCTATACATATACAGGGGAGTTTCAAGAACTGATGAGAAAATAAAGTCACAAACTGATTTATTTTTTTTATTAGGAAACTTTCGACTTACAAGTTTGAAATGGGTATTCCAGTCTTTTAAAATGCCGACATAGTTCATTGTTCCGATATTCACTTTTAAATAAATGAGATATAATAAAAAAATACAAGGCAGTAATTATGAGAGCTTATCAATGAATAACAAAACTTCAATGTGTAACAATACATTTTAGAATGATTCTTGGAAAAATGAATCGCAGTTGATCTGCGTTACTCATACAAAAGTAGTCGGTATAACAAGATATTAAAATGTTGCATAGTTGGGAACAGAATTAAAATGCAACACTAAATTAAAAGAAACAATGTCCCCTTTTCAGTAACGTCCATATGAAGAATACGAACTGCCTCCACGAGAAGATTGATAACCACCCTGAAATGATAAACGATACTTTAACAAAACGCAAGTCTCTCAATGTTCACTTCTTTTTCAGTGAATAAAACACAAGCATAATATTTAAAATGATTACTAATTTATTAAAGGTAATTTGCCAATGGAAAATATGCACAATATTTCGTCGGATTATTATCAAAAACCTCATAGGTTCAATTTGTTTTGATTTTTGAGGTTTTAACATTATTTGGTAACAAATATGCTTAAACACCTGTCTAAATCACTTATAAAGCCCTTATCGGTGAATTTCGAAACCCTGTATCTCAAAACTGGGCAACAGTTTAGCATCTAGTTTTTTATCACTCCTGAAAAATTTTGATTTCAAGATCTACGAGGTTTTGATAGTAAAACGATAAGCAAACTAAAGTCACTCAAAATTCATGAGAAAATATTACATAAGTAAATGAAAAAATGTTAATCAAGTTTTTAATTTTTTTCAAATTGAGATGATACACTTATAAAGGATATAAGTTTTAGTGAAAAATTGATTTAACAGTAAAGAGAATTCAGTTACAAATTAGTTCACATTAAAAACTTTCCTACAGCACTGAACATTACTTTCCCATGAAGAACCTTCAACGAATTCTATATTTATAATAACTTCACAAAATTATTTAATGTTTTGCAGCAAATTTCGCTATATTGACTAGTAACTATATTATATACTTTCACACATCAATGAAAAATTTACTCTAAACTTGCAAACTATAGCAAGAAATTCATTTTACTCAATTTACCCAAACATAGCACAATCATTTTGAATACATATTCGATTTGCATGTGAAAAAATGTAAATGTGTCTCTTACACTTCTGTCCCTGGGCTGGTTTCTATCCTGATATCTAGAAGGGGGCACTTGAGGATATCTGGATGGATCATTCTGAGACCATTGGCCACCTCTTCCATCTTGATGTGAAGGCACTGAACCCCAATAGCCACTGCCATTACCTCCACCACTAGGCTGTTGTCCAAAAGCCCTATTAAAAATAATTAACAGGATCAAGATTTTACCACTCAATTATTACACAATTTGACTAAAATATTTATGTCATAGGCTGGAAAGGCTTTCGGGCGCTCTTACAGAGTGCTTTATTTAATACCACTATTTGCTGAGAGGGATTTCTTCTAATGAAAATTTCTGGGCTGCCACAGCCAAGGAACTTATGGAATAGAAGTATTAGTAGCATAATTTTTTAAATAGTAAAGCACAATACAAATAGTTAAAAAACAAGAAGTGTGCTAATTAAGTATGAAACAGACGTTGAAGATCTCGCCAAGAACTAGAAATTTTAAATAAAAAACCTAAATATTTTCTTAATAAGGTTTTTGTGACAATCTAGCAAAGACAGATTTTTTCTCTTATGGTTGCCACGACCTGGCGCCAAATCTTCGAAATTGGTGTCCCTTGGAAAGTTTTCACCCTGAAGAAAAATCCTAAAAATATTTTTTCGACCCGTTATTAGTTAAAAAGGTGACAAAATTTTTGTTGAACTTCGGTAAATTTTCAAATCAATATTTTTTTCGAAAAATCGCCAAAATTTTGAAAATAGGAGCTTTTGAGACGATTTTACTTGAAAAGATATCCCTAGTGGACAAGGTTGAAAAATAGTCCTTTTAATCGCTTGTGGCAGCCCTGAAATTTACACATAAAGTAGCAAAATTATAGAATACACTAATATGTTACACAAAAACAAAACACTTACGCGTAGGGTGTTTGGCTATGTGCCCCAAGAGGTGGAGGATTTTGTCTGTGGTTCCATTGATCGTTTCGTCCTCCATACTGGCCTAAAACACAATTCAATTGTAAGAAACTTGAAATTCCGTAAAAACTGAGCAAGTGAAATCACAGCACACATATTATAAAAAAAGAAAACCAGAGTAAAAACAAATAAATGAAATTATTAATACTAAACCTATGAAACAATTAAAACAACACCCATTTTAAACTAATATTTTTAGTTCTTATAAAAATACGAAGTGTTTCAAATTCAAAGAAAATCTACTTCTCCCAAAGAAGTGTGATGGTATCAGGAATAGGTTGGTTGGGTTTCATGGCGCTAGAGCCACATTTGGCCAAGCTGCGCCAAACAACGTTAAGTAAATGGCCATACACATAAGGAAAGCTTTAAGTCGTGGTCAAATAAGAAGCGCAAAGCGATACGCGCAGACCAATCAGAGGTGCCGGTGCGAATGGTGAAAAAACTGATTGGTCTGCGCGTGTTGCCTTGCGCTTCCTATTGAACCACGGCTTTACACAGAAAAACAACCATGAAATGATCAAACCTGCACTGCCTACAACTCACATGTTGCTAGCGCTATGAGCAAACTCACTGAGCCACGGTATCAGGAATACAAATTGATTCAATTTAATGGAATCGGACAACTGAATCCAAAGTTGATTCTAAAGGAATTATTCTGATAATCGGAAAAGAAAAGATAATCTCAACCGGTAATCGTCTTAAGGAGAACAAGAACATCAGAGATTCCGTCATTTTTTACTGGGTGTTTCTTCTGTGTCAATAAAACTTTTGGTATGTGCTTGTCTCTTTACTTGACGGAAAAAACATTGCTTGGTTGTTCAGATCTGACATTGCTAGACAAATATTCGATAATGATCCACTAAATTAATTTCAAATACAACATCGAGTAAATTTCCGATCAGTGGCATTGCCAGAGAGGTCTATGGAGCCATAGCTCAAAGTGTTGGTTTCTCATTTAAATCTCTTTACAAATCAGATACTAGATATACATGGAATATAGTTGAAGGGCTCTTGGCAACATAGTGATAAACCACAGAAATATATGACGCATAATAAAAATTCAAAACAAAATATCCAAGAGGATCAAAAGAAATTCTAATTGAATGTGTGCTATTATTCCGGGAAAAAAGAAAATTGTCCCAAAAAATTTGTAAACTGGCTTATAATGTTGCCCGTAACCCTTCATTTGTAATACTCTTTAAATAAAATATCAGTTATTAAATTAAGCACTCAGTGCGATATACGAATGCATATATGAATTTATTTTTATTCCCTAACACATAGTCATCAACAATTCGCATACCTATTATACTACAAACGCTTCACCATGATCCGTAGGTCCTGGTCTAATTGATCCGCGAGTAGCAAAAAATGACTGTAGAGCGCCAAACCATATATCAATGCTTCAAAAGTGACAGAATTTTTTTCAAGCAAGTTTATTTACATTTCCTTAAAGTTATTCAATTGTCGTTATAAAAAATTGGAGAATAAAGCCATTAAGTGATTTCTGTTATATCAACCGAGTCTGATTTGCGATCAAAACTATGCTTGCAATATCCTTATTTGAAGCAACGATGATCACTGAAAATATTACATCAAATGATACCAAATCTAGGATCTAAGAATAGCAAATGCTGAAAACAGGAGGCAATAACAAGCTAATAGCGTTCAAATATAGCTCCTGAACCACAACAGTGTTCCGTAATTGAAGGGAGGTTTGTGTGGGTGGAGGAAAAACAAGTTAAGGTTGGTGAAAGACTCCCCTCATTTGGAATGAGCAGATGCCGATATTCCAGAACTCATCAGTTTTCACGCTTGACCTCTTTGCTTGAAAGGAAACAGAAAAAATCTTGGTAATGGGAATATAATACAGGCCACATGGCAAATATCTAGAGTTTGTAGCTTTGGTCGTCGCGGGTGTAAAAGTATCTGTTCATTAAATTTGTTTTACTATTTACAAAATAATAGAGAAAAGTGGTTTATCGAAAGTTAATTATTGTTATTGAGATGCTAGAACCAAAATTAGAAACTTTGTAGTTGGATGATAAACGACGGCGAAATTAGCAGACATTGAAAATTTGTAAAATTCAAAAGTTAAATGAAAAGAAAGAAAAAACGTACTAAGAATTAATGTTTTTTCTGTTTAGCGAGCTAAACGCAAGTCAAAGCATTAAATTCTTTAAAATTCAGAAACACTGTCGGAAATCATTCAAGAAAGAAAAATTACCCAACTTGATTAAAGTGAATTACATCAAAAATCATAGCAATAAACAATTTTAGAAATATTTTATTATTGTTTATTGCTCAAGACATCAAGTGGTTGTGTTGACTATCAACGGTTAATTTTTTGCAGCACAAGTGGTAATGAAACAGGGAACCTGAGGCTAAAAACAATTATTTGTGAAATAGTAATAAATTAAGCTTTTTTATAAAGTGGCTTGATAATAGATAGATTTAATTTATATCGAATTAACTGCTAAACACTTATTGTTAAATTTGAAGAAATAATGACTAATGACTTGTATTTTTTCCCGATTCATTTCTCATTAAACTGAACAGTAAAAAACGTTTTTGCAAAGCATGAAACTAGTTTAAAATGTCATTTGATGGAAATAAGAAATCCAAAAAACTCCATGACTATGAAACGAAAATTGACAATAAATCCAAAAACAGCAATTATCTTTCAAACAAAAAATTGTATTCAGAAGATAAAATAAATGATGGGTAGTCTATTTTCGGAAAAGCCTACCAAGCTCAACGAAATAGAAAATTTCCCCAAGGTTAGGCAAAAATGGTGAGAATATTTGCCAACTAATGACATTTAATGTTTTCTAAAAAGAAACGATAGTAACCCATTAACAAGCAAGCAAACAAATAAGAATAAACTAAAGGTCCAACTCTTCATTACACAAAACCACATCCAATCCAATGCAACCATAACCAAAGTCAGGCAAAAATAGTAATAGTAACCATCTAACGATATTTAACATTTTCTAATAAAAACAAGCGATAGTATAGATAATTAAACCACACCAAGCCGACAAAAAATAAACTATTTACTCCAACTACTCTACAACACAGCCTACCCACGACAAAAGATATTTAAACAGCAAAGAATCGCTACCCATCAACACAACCTTTTTCCTTGATAAAAATCCGATCAAATACCATCAAAACAAAAGTTAGCCAAAAAATAGTGAGATTCCAACTAATCATATATCGCATTTTTCTAATAGAAAGACGAGGTAGTAACCCACATCAAAAGAACAAAAAGACTAGATGGACATAAGTGACTAGTGTAGTTAGTGTAAAGAAACTAGTTGGGCATACGCATCAATTCAATGTCCAACTAGTCACTTTAAGTGAACAAAAATCCGATGCAACGAAACCATAATCAAAGTCAGGTAAAAATAATGACAGCTTTACTTCGCCAGCTAACGATATTTTATCTTTTTCAAATAAAAAGACGCAATAGTAGACCACATCAAGCCAATAAAAATTAACTATCAACTCAAACGTCTCCATTCTAAAAGACAGTTTACCCAAGACAAAAGATAGTTAAACGGCAAAGAACCGCTACTCACCAAAGACACCTTTTTTCCTTACTACAACTTCTTACTTACAACTTACTAAAAAATCCGATCAAATATAATGACCAAAGTTAGGCAAAAATAGTGAAACTTACTTTGCCAACTAATGATATTTCACATTTTTCTGATAGAAAGACAAGATAGTAACCCACATCAAAACAACGAAAAGACTAGTTAGACATAACCGACTAGTGTAGTTCGTGTAAAGAGACTAGTTGGACATACGCATCAACTCAACTCTATGTCCAACTAGTCTCTTTACAAACAAAACCGGATGAAACCATAATCAAAGTCAGACAAAAATAGTAGCAGCTCTACTTCGCCAGCTAACGACATTTCACATTTTTCTAATAAAAAGACGCGACAGTGTAGATATAGACCACAGCCAGGTCGCCAAAAAATAAACTATCAACTCAACTAGTCTGCTTTCTAAAAGACAGCTACCCCACTATAAAAGATAGTCGAATGGCAAACAACCTAACCAGAAGCCATTCCCATCGAGACAGGAAAGCGCACGCAGCCTAATTCCGCAGTAATTAAAAAGGTTCACGCCAAAGAAATAAACCTCCAGCAACCTCGCAATTCAGATCCCCACATGCACAGCGACGGGAAAACGACCGAGAATAGACGGCAGAAAAAACACGGAAAAAAGAGATCGACCGAGAGCGAGGAGCCAGCTAACTTGATATTCAGCGAGGGCCGTGGCAGGAAAGCCCGTACCTTCGAGTGCTTGGTAAACAAGTCAGACGGCCGTCTTGCGTCCGGTACAGGGAGCCCATAAACACAGGAGGCGGCGGGATTCATTCGATCTCTGGTATTACGGGAGGGGAAAGTTTTTAATCTTGCCTCGATACGAAAAGGCGGAAAAAACCGCATTTTCCGCGTTTCTTTATCTGAGAGATTCCTTTTGCGGTTTGCCGAGATCCAGCTTCGAGTGCTTCACTTGTTGAAATTCGATTTTATTACCGTCGCTCTTGTGGGCGATCACACAAAAAGAGGGAACGGGGGAGCGAAGAGAAATCAAAGCCAAAATGGCTTTTATATGCGCGTGTGGATCCTTATGTGAAGTAAGTTGGGCAGTGGAATCTAGTCCCTTCTCGAACTCAGGTTAACTAAGCTTCCATAAATTTTAAATATCATTTTTACTCAACCACAGTTTAAAGTTCAATTGATGAGTACTTTTTTAAGCAGGGCCAGATTTGGCCAATGCTTTTCCGTCAGGTAAAAATGGACATACACAAGGACAGTTTAAAGGGCGAGGGAAAATAAATCAGTCAAAACTAGGGTGTGAAAAAATCGTGATTCTTTTAAATAAAAAAATAGGACTTATTTGATTTAAATCGGATTTCCATGATTTTAATTAATACGTTGTCCTAGTAAGTTTAAACTTGTTTGACATAAAGATTTTATTCAGAAGGTATTATTAAATAAACTAGGAAAGTGAGTTGCTTGTTTGCAACACACCGAAAAACATGTTAAACAGTATTTTATAAGAAATTACAAACTCCGTAAAGTTTATCCAACCTTTTCACATGGGGGAAGATATGAGTAACCAACCTTCCAACATGAGACATTACAAATATAAAATAAACTAGTAATGATATTTCTTTAACAAAATAGAGTTCCGAAACGCTTATAAATGATACAAGGTATAAAGATACAACCAGGCCCCCAATAATTTCAACAAGTTGACGTCACGGCATCTTAAGTTAAAATGGATTTTATACATATTTGTATGAAATTTTTTTATACTTATTTATATGAAATAAAATGAATCCTGTAAAACTTGATAAAAATGAAGCTGATTCAATTGACATACCTCGTCAAAACGGCTTTTATGAGCGCTTGTGAAAATAGTTTGGCAATGAAAACTAGTCCCTCTTCGGTAACTCAAATTAACTGCGCTTCATAATCCACATATCATTTTCACTAAATCAGAGTTTCGAAGTTCAATTGGCTTTCTCTTAATGGTACAAGGGCTAGATCTGACCAAGTTTTGCCAAGCAATATTTTTCGCCACGAAAACGGACATACACACATAAGGAGTCTACTGACACAGAAGAAATACACCTAGGGTAGATAGAGGAATCGAAAATGCGAACAGCTCGCAGGCTGCTAGCGCTGTGGGCAAACCCACTGAGTCACAGTATGAAGTTCAGATTAACAAAACTTATAAAACCACAATTTTTACAAACAACGTTGCTACCGGGTTCTTTGCTATATATTCACAGGATAATTCTATAATTTTTCTATTCTACCCGAGATTTTCATATCCATGAGAATTAAAGTATTTTCTGATTTCTGAATGAAACACATTAATCGTTTAGGTATAAAAATTTTAAAGATAGCTAAACTACTAGACTCTTTTCAATAAGTAGCTTCTAAAAATTAGTCTTAATAGGAAGTGTAGTTGAGTAATAAAACTTATACACAGCTACATTTCCAGATTTTGTCCCTTAATATCAATCTTTATGTTTAAAGTTAGTCAAAAGCATATGCTTAACATAAAAAAAACCCTAACAAATATATACCTCGTAACTCAAACGAAGTACTCATAAACACTGTAAAACATTTAAAAAATCATGAACGATAAAGGAATTTTGAAGACAAACCATTTTCAACAGATCAGTCCAAGAGGCTTCGACCCTCCTATATACAAGCAAGCAGCCTCTTGGAATCATCTTTGGAATTTCATATTAGCTCTTAACAAACTTGGGAAGTCACAGATGAGAATAGTCAAATGACGGAAGAATACAAACATATACGGTTCCTGATGAGTGGCCAGGATTGTAGCTTTTGTTTAAGAATAAACAGCATGACCAAAAATTGTTCTCAAATACAAACAAAGCCTAAGAGATTCAGATTGTTGTAGGTACTTACTCAGAACAGAAGTCGTTCAGCGTTGGAGCATTAAACGGAAAGGTAGTTTTATACTGATAACGAGTGGAATAATGGTATCAGTACGCTACTTTATAGGATGAAAATGTTTAAAGACGGGAAATATAACTTCAAGCAAAATTATATCGGTAATAGGATAATTGTTTTATCTTCTAGTTACATTAATCGAAATTAAAGTTTGACAATCAAACGACCCTTGCCCATTTAGGTCAGAACCCCGGAGCTGATGGTCTCAGAATTTGGATAGAAAAATCACTAGTCGTAAACATCGCAATCACGAATTTTGTGCTGTTACATTATCTTAGGCCTGTAACAGAAGCCTCTTAAGAACAATCTCGTAAAGGAAGTTGGAAGGGTGGTAGAGCTTAAGGGAAATCATAAAGGCTCGAGACGAAAACTGGTTGGTGTCTTATTTTATAACTCAGAACTTGATAAAATCGCTGATGTCTAATTTGCGTCATTTGACCTCGCGGTAGCAACTTGCGAGTTGTAGGTGGCGCAGGTTAGATTCCTGTAACTTACCCTGGGTGTATTTCTCTTGTTTCAGTACAACTTTCCTTGACGTTGTCTTGTGTTTGACGCAGTTCGGTAAACTATAGCCCTTGTGCCATAAAAATACCCAATCAACCAAATTTTTTAAAACGCAAGGATCATATTTGGCCATGCTGTGCCAAAACACAAGACAGACATCAAGTAATGGAAATACACAAAGAAAGCTTTACTAACATAGGAGAGAAATACACCCAATAAGGAATCGAACCTGTGCCACCTACAACTCGCAGGTTACTAGCGCAGTGGACATATCCACTGAGCCCCGACGGCAGCCAGTTTCTCGGAGAAAGTATTTTTCAAAGTGCCTCCTGTGGGCTTAACTTAAAATATGTGTTTGATGGTTGATACCATTCTTTTAAAAGGGCGAGCAATGGGCAAATGAGTGTGAACCAGAAGAGATGAACAGTGATGGTTTCTGCAATTCTGAAGCTAAGAGTGAAAGAAGGTACGAATATAAAAGAAATAAAGTGGGGAGCAGGACTTCCAGAAATTGCAATTTAAGCTTAGTTCCCTGTCTAATTAGTCTTTAATTATTAATTGAAATTAAATTTTTAGACATTTAGTAGGTCAACGAAATTCGGGCCCTGGCAATAATTAACCGCGGAACGTAGATTAGAATATCTCTGACAGAGGGAAGAGAGATCATATATTTTGTTTTACCATACACCAATTGGCTGAACCATGTTATTTTGTGGTGCAGCAAATTTTGCAATTCTGAAGGAATAGAACCTATAATGGTGGCAGAAAGGCTACTAGTAACTACAGTGGTACACTTAGCAGAAAAGGTAGGTTGGTTGGTTAGATTTGGCTGTATGGCGCAAGGGGCAACTAAAATGCGCCAAACGTGAGATATCTTCAAGTAAATAGCAGAAAAGGACTGTAACGGACTTGTGCCTCTGACAGAGGGAAGCAATCATATATTTTGTTTTACCATACATCAATTGCTGAACTTATGTTATTTTGTGCAATCCTGAAGGTAAAGACCATGCTGCGCCGAACACAAGGCAGACAACATCGAGTAATGAGCGATGTTGTCTGCCTAACACACAAGGAAAGTTTTACTAACACAGAAGACAGAAATACGTCCAGGGGAGGAATCGAATCCTACAATTCACAGGTTGCTAACGCAGTGAGCATACTCGCTGCGCCACGACGGCCCCTTCAACAGAAAAGAATCAGTCAGAAGTGACCGATCACATATTTTATTCCATCCGATATGATTGTTGAACCGTGCCAGTTTCTGCAACCCCGACGCCAAGTGTGAAAAGAAAGTGCAGCCACAGAAGATACGATAGCCGAAGGACTTCCAAGTAATAATTAACCGCGTCGTCCGGAGAAGAAAAGAGTCACTTGCTGGAGGACTCGTACCTTTGTGTCTCTGAAGGGGCTGCTCACCGTCGGATGCTTAAATAAGAGGCAGTAAACGCTTCCGTCCCTCCCACAGTCTCCATCCCCGCCCCGGTCCTGTATCGGGAGAAGAGAGAACACACAATATCTCATTTCCTGTTGCGCACAATGGAACGCTCGCTTCCAGAAATTTCCCAAAATCCGGCGCTCGGGAAAAGGATATTATTCGCCCCCTCCCTCGCCAATCGAAATCGATATCGAGCAGCGATTGTTGCGCGCGAGGGAGAGAGACACCGTTAAATAACTACAACAACAAAAAGAAATCGAAGTAATAATAATAATAACACTAATAACAACAGCAGTAGACGTCATAAATAAATAACAACGGGAGAAGCGAGTCGGGAAGAAAAGGAAGATTTCGACTCCGGGGATTCCTTTTGTCGGGAGCGGGCACGACTACAAGATCAACAAAAGGGAACGGGACGAGCCGAATGCTGTAGAATGGATTCCGCCGCAAAAGCAATATCAGGAAAGAGAGAGAGGAAAAAAAAACCTGCTTTGGGAACAAATAATCTTTTAAAAGCAGATTTCTTTCCTTCACTCTTTCCTCAGTGTGTAAGAGAGCATTTTTTAGTTATTTCTTCCTTTTTCGATAAAATTGAGGCGTCGTTATAAAAAGAGTGCATCGCTTGGCAGAAATACGTTTTAAAATTTAAGTACCATTTTAACAGCGACATGGGGGAGGAGCTGAGAGATATGGATTGGGAAACTAGAGCAATCGAGGATCTATAATCTGAAGTCTACTCTTTTTTTGTAGAGAGTTATTTTTAGATTTCTTATAAGAGATGAAACTTACGCTGCCGAAAAGTCTCAATAAAGGAGGAAGCAACTCAAGAATGGAGAGACTTTTTTCGGTTTGAGAGATTTTTAATATGGTGACTTTAATAAGAAAAAAGGGTAAATAAAAATAAGTTCACGAGTAGCGAGTAAATTTAATCATCCAGCGGTTCGGGAGGGTTGTATTTTTATAGCGACGTTAGTTGTCGCACTGGTTCCGATACAGAAAGCCTCGGTGAACAGCTTTCTTAATAAACTTAGAAAATAAGAAAAGCATTCCCCCCGCAGTACCAGACCGTAAAATAGCAAGATTCGTTATTAAAAGGCCGCATCTCGTGTATACTACTTTGAAAACTCCTGTTTTTACTGTCTAATGATATTAAAATTAAAATAAAAACATTAGACGAATGTTTCGTACAAACACGATATAAATGAAATTTAAAGAATTCAGAGTTAAAGTTATTGCGATACTTTGTAAGTTTGGGAGTTATCAATTATACAGGTGCAAATCATCAGCTAGCTTTGGGCAATCGCAAGCTGTTTAACACGCAAAAATTTTGAACAATCATTTGATAGAACGAAACTTGACAAGCTTAGCAGGATTTTAAACGTTACGATGGATAGTTTTACTCAACATTTATCCACTGCTGAAGAACATGCGAAAATAGCTACTAGTTCCATAGTGACATAAAAAATTTAGTTTTCTCTCTTATCTCCTTTACTACAAAACTTATTAGTAATGAAAAATATTACATGCTATAATATGGAAATAAGTACAATATGCTCAAAAGAAGTATAAAAATGTTGGCTTCCCTTTACTAGGCAACCCACTGAAGAAAGATTGGGGTTTAAAAAAACAGTTTTTCACTATACCAAACAGAAATTTTAGCATAATTTTTTACGCGTGTACGGAGTCTTGTGAATAGATTGTTGAAACTTTTCAGTCACATAAAATTTCAAATCAGTTAAGAAATAAAATTTTTTAAAATTGCAAATCACTACACGTGAAAATAAAGCCCGATATATAAACTAAAAATGAATTTCCTAACATTCGAAGGATACCACAAACATTAAGATCGAAAAATTTATATTTGAATTAGTGGCATACAATAACAACACGTCTAAAAAGCTTGGGCAGCATAAATGGTGATTCAAAAGCAATGATTTCAGTCTGTCCCTGAATCAAACCCCTAGAGCATAGCGGCAGTTTAAACTTAAAATGAAGGATGATATTGTTACACTATTTCTACGAGTGTAAAGAAAATTGATCTGATTGAGGTTGGAAATGAATGTAGGCTCAGAATCAACATTCAAGTTAACAATTACTGCTCTTTTCGATGTGGCACAAATGCCGTACTGCTGTTAGTCAAGAAGGCAGTCAAGTTTCGTCATTTAGGTTTGGTATCGTATGACGAAACCACTTGACGATCACTTTCCCACACGGCCAAACAGATAAAATCGTTTTGAGGCACTAGGAGTAGTAACTTTAAGACTAATTGTGTTCTGAATATTCTCAAATTTACTAACATATCATTAAGATGCATCTAATACACCTTATTGAGACACAAAAGTTACCCCTTTTCTTCAGGGTCAAAAATAAGATACGACAGAAAACAGAAAGAGAAGACACCGGGCACATGTTCTCATGTTTTTTATGGCGCTAAGTAGTTTTATCGTCAAATGAAACCTGTTTTATGGAGGTTAAGGTTTTTTTTGGCATTTTCCACGGTCATTTTTTGCTCCACGAAGTCTAGAACGTTTTTATCGAGGAATAGACGCGAAAACAAGTATAGCAAAGCATCTGTAGCCTAATTTTTAAGGTAATTTTTTTTAAAGAAAATAATTTTATGTTCCTGGAAGTTGTAAGATAAATGTTCATTAAACTATTTTATCTATTTTGTAGCCCTTCCATAAATAAATATCCTAGGTTCGCACCGAGTGGGTGATCCGCCACTGAATTAGAATGTTGGTCATTTTGGTTTACTAGATTTTATGGCGCAAGAGCCAAGCTGTGCCAAGCACAAGACAGACAACGTCAAGTAATATTGGTCATTTAGGATTAATCTTTATAACTACGTTCATAAATATCATATCTTTAAATCAAACAGTGAACACTCAATTAACAGTTGATTGAGTGCTCATTCTGTTCATCAATCGTCGCTACGTCTCTGACAAATGCAGGTAGCATAAAATGATGGAACTCGGAGACACTGCCTTTTTGACTAACAAGGCAGTTTAGAGCTCTTCGGTTTCTTTAACATCAAATAAAAGCGCACTCCTTCACATTACAGCCAAGAGTCTCACAGCCAGATAAAACATGCCGTACTCTTCCCTGCAAGAGGCTTGAAGAAGGAATAAAGAGTGATGAGAGAGTACTCAGGTCTGGAGTATTTATCCTCCGGCAGCGCAGAGCATTCTTCCGCAGCAGTTCCGTAATTACGCAAATTCAACAGCTTGTTTACTAAAACTCGAGCCGGTCGCGAACGGCTCGACCTTTGGTGGCAGTGCAGTCGGGGGTGCACTTCGTTTTGGGGCGCGATTGGAAGAAAATAATGGGTGCATTCTATACATTAAAAAAAGGGAGAATGGGACAGGGGAGGGAGAAATAATAAAAGTGTTGAATAACACACAGATGAAAACTCTTGAGATCCACGGTTGACTCAATGAAGATCGGGAGCGCGCGGAAGTTGAGTGTTGCGTTGCCAACTGCACTGGTCCGAACGCAAATAGGGTTAAACAAAACAAGACAAAGGACAGAAAAGAGCAGAATGACAAGGGAGGGTGAGATTTAAAAGTAGAAAAAGCATCCATACACATGGAGAGGGGAAGGAAGGGAGAATATATAGATATATATAAAGGAAGGGAGAGATATGCGCATATAAAAAACAGCCTCCACAAAAGAGTTCCACATATAAGAAAATTCTCTCGTGATAAATCAGACATGAGGCAGCGGCAAACAACAATGGCGTCCGTTTCCATGGTAATATCCACTCGAGATCTCGCAGCTTGCAACTCAAGTGAGGGCCCCAAACGACTGAATCATACATGTGAATGGGGTAGGGACCGCTTCGAGGGCCCTCGACATCGCAGGACCGTACAGCCCAACTGTTCCCAACCTCAAAGGTCCATTCTCGCGGTGCACACCGGGATAGTTACGCGGTGGCCGGTCACTGGGACCCCCCGACAGGTTCTCAGGAGGAGGGGGCGCATCAAAAACATTGAATGAACATCTGTTCAGCTCAGCCATCTTCGCATTAAACACAGTTTTTAAAGGGAGCAGAATGACTCCATAACACTTCGATGCGCATTACTTTGAAGAAATTTAAATAAGGAGCACTCTCCCCCATTTCGAAGTTGACACACAGCTAGAGGTTCAATATACCATCTATGGAATCTTCAACTCCGCGTTCAGCATATCTGCTAACACTATCGCTTTCCTGCTTATTTTTGGTTCCACTATCCTGCTTGTTTGTGTTACATCACATCTTGGCACGAGTCCGACGACATCGTTGTCTTTTATTAACATGAATACACATAAAAAATAATTAAAAAAAAAGGAGGAACAATAATGAGTTTAGTCAAAATTTTCCTAAAACGGTTCTCTCCAGTACAGAAAATCAAGATGTACTCCATGGTTTCTATTCCTCATGTTGGTTTTATGGCGTAAGGGCCATATTTGGACATGCTGGGCCAGACACAAGACATACAATATCAAGTAATAGACATACACACACAAAGAAAGTTTTACTGACACAGAAGAGAGAAACACACCCAGGGAGGAATGCACCTGACAGAAATCGAACCTGCGCTGCCTACAACTCGAAGGTTACTAGCGCAATGGGCATAACCACTTAGCCACGACGGCCCCTCTATTCTTCAGGCAAAGACATTCATCTGAACCAGTAAGGTGGAATCTGTGGCATGAGTGTTAGATCACACACATATAAAAACATACTATTTCAGTAAAATTTACTTCACCCCTTGACTAATATTTCAGTTACCAAAATTCAAAACACTTGTGAAACTTGATTGATACAGTTTACATATTTTTTTATTTATTCGCCTTGATAATAGTATATCTATCTAGAGAAATGTAAAACTAACAAATATAATTAACAGAATAAAAAAAGATTAAAATTCATGTGCTTTGTTCAGTTCAGGTCAGACATTTCGGTACATCAAAACACAAAATGTTATAAAAATTCGTAGACAAAGTAATATTTTTCATAATTGCCTATCGGAAACCTAGATGCTACAGACATTCCATAACAAATGACAAGAATGGTACAGTAATAATCGCATTCAGACTACTTTTCAAGGATGCCAATAAAATTAAAATTGTTTGAGTGGCTCAGAAAATTTCAATTTAAATACAATTTTTTTTCTTTAAGATGACTTAGAGTTACTTTCGTAATTGTATTTCTGTCCGGGTACCCAATCCTTATACGCTCTTCGCAATAAAAGAATGTAAATATGCATTCATTTTTCACCAAAATGTAGGTTAATCTACCTAATGCTATATGCTTCGAAATTTAATAAAGATCACGAATGGTTGTATTGTTCACTGTTATCAAGTTTGAAGCACAGATAAATACCATTTGAAGGAGAACATGTTGGATATTTTTAATATCCCATTGTTCAACTGGAAGAAAGATTTGTTTGAAATATACAAAAGTAATTAAACCCAAAATACTTTTTATTTGAGGATAAATCAATTCAAGTCATAAATAAGAAAATTATTTGTAATTACTACGTGTGGCCTGCATAAAGACACATGAAACAATTGTCAAAAAATGTCTACATGGAATTAAAGGTAAATTGGTTTTTTTTAATCAAAACTATCTTAAATTATTTTCTCCGATACAGGTAGGACTATGTAAGTGTCTGAGGAACTTTCACCACCTGATAAACAATAAATAAAATAGCAATCACAACTTTCTGACGACCGAGACCACTTTTTACTTTAGAAAACAATTAACTAACTTCAATGTAATCTTAAAATTATTCGCAATACTGATTACTGAAATGTATAGTTACCAGTTTTTAAATACATTGCTTGGATGCTCAGTAACAGAGTATGCCGGAAAAATTGCATCACAATTATCATTTTTTGAAGTTATTACTGATAATTAATACCAGTGTTGGGGTTATCAACTATTTGTTTTCAATTGAACGATTGGCTAACTAAAATTTCAATCATGACAAAAAATAATCGTGAATACAGTTAATCATGATTGAAAAATTAGTCAATCATAACTAAACCTATTAGTCATCATTAGTTTTAGTCATGAATACGTTAACTAAATTTCTATAGTAAAGGTATAAAAAATTACTTTGGTGACATATTCTATTTTCAATTTGAATGACTTTCTTGAAACGCGAATAGATTTAAGAACTTCATTACTATAAAATAAGCTAATTTAACCAACATATTTGATCCTTTATTTGAAATTTTGTTGTTACATGAATTTGTTACGCTGTAAAATATAAATCAATAAATAATTACATCGTGCATCGTGTTATTCTCTTTTTCCTTTAATTGTAATTTCCTTTTTAACATATAAATAGGTATTTTGTTGCAAAACTTCACATATGCACATTTTTACTGGACTTGGAATGTTGAATGGAGGCACATTTCAGTCATAATTTTTAGTCATGATTACAAAATTAAAAGCAAAAGTACATCAATAACTAGTTAACACGGAAGAACTACAACTAATTGATCGTTACACATTAATCATAATTATCGTTAGATTAAACGTTACCCAAGACTGATTGATACCTGCTGTATCTTTTTAAGTTGTTTCAACAATTTAAATTCTTTAAGTTTAGATTTTAACAGAATTAGCCACTAAAATCGATGCAACCCCGGCAACGGTCTGCTTACCCATAACTCAAAGAAAAGGTCTGAAAACGTCTACTAAACCCCACACTGGACGAACAGATCACGAAATCCGACAACGGAATGTTTTGACTTTACGAAAACACACAGCTCGAACAGCAACGAAAAAGGGGTCGATGGCATACCTGTCAACCCCTGACGTCAGGAACAGAAGTGACCACCTTTCTCAGCGAGTGTCCGCTGACACATCCGACCACAACACACAGAAGCATGCTCCCAGGTACAGGCCACATCAGCAGTCAGCGAATCCCCAAATCCGTAATACGCTTTTTGTGCATAATCGGCCTCAACCGACGCACCACTTGAAGGCGACAAAGGCTCCAAATCCTTTCTCTTAATCCCACCTAATTCCATTGTGAGGGGATCCCGCGATGCGGCCGCTTCTGGGCAAATATCGGGAGAGTCGAACATTCCCTCTCCTCCACGTTTTCGGAAGGTCCCCGCATTCTGGACTAATCTACGCTCGTAGTATTGGCAAGCTATACCAACATACTCAAAACAGCAAGACCCTCTTTCCCTTCCCGATTACATTGCCCATATGGTAGAGCATGCTTTCGCCACGGAGGGAGTCCCACGGCTTTTTTAGCAGACCCTCTACGAGGTGGAGAGGGTGAATTTGAGCGAAAATAGCAAGCAAAGAAAACATTTTAACGCTATAAAAATTAAAAACAACCGATTAAATGAAGCAAACGCATAAAAAATTATATTGATTGGGTTCAGCGACATAATAAAAACGACTGCTGAGATGGTACAATATTTTATTGTTTCTTGGCGAAAAAGTCTTTATCACTGTGCTGGTCAAAAGGAGGCAGCCTATTAATTCCTCGTTATATCATGAATTTTGGATTCGCGGACAGAGAAAATTCAATCTCTTTCGAACGAATTATTTTTTTAGGAGCTCAAAGTAATTTATTTCAAAGAGGTCATTGAAATCGGAATCGGTAAAAACGTCTGGTCAAAAAGGCAGCCCACTAACCCATCGTAATATCGCACCTCGACATATCGAGTGTATTCCACTATATCCTTTTTTTGTTTGTCCCCGAAGAATTTCGAGTTGCGAGTACTTTAGGATCTCAAAGGTATCTTCTTTCAGGCAGTTATTTGAATCAAATACCCAAATTGAAAAAGATTTGGGTGTCTCGAAAGAGTGAATGAGAAGAAATTTTTGTTCAAAAGGTTTCTACCGTAGATTTTGCGCTAACTTGTAGTTTCACATATTTTTTATAAAGAAACCCGTAATTTAACGTATCATTTCTACCCTTTCATTCTTAACAGGCCCATTTCTTTTCGCTCAAGCGATATCGCGCTTTAGTCTTGATCCCCATGATACGTGATAAATCGAGGGGGTTCCTGTCATCCAAGTTTGGTCTTTTAGAGTTGACGATTGTTATGCGCTAGGAACACAAGCATAACTAGTAATATAGTGATAGCTAATATTAGATAACAGTATGATCATTGTTCATTAAGTGTGCTGTTTTCTAGCCCTATAAGGAAGGCTTCAGCATTTTAACAACAATTAATCCTCAAGACCAAACTTGCGTGGGTTTTATGGCGCAAGGGAAATATTTGGCCACACTTAGTCAAATACAAGACAATAGGATAGATAGTTGAATTTTTCGTTGTACTGGAGAAACACAACGGGCTATTGGCGACGGTCTGGGATCAATCTCGAAGGGAAAGATCCGAGAACATCTCATAATTTTGAATCACGGTCAGATGACGAGGTCAGCACCAAAGCTGGCACCTTCCTCCAAACTTCCACACCACGCCAACTTGAAGACATTTGAGGCCACGAGATTAAACGTGAACCAGCCCTCACGTACACGACGGTCTTTAACTGGATCAAATTTCGAACTCGCGACCCTTCGGTTGCTAATCCGCGTCTTTACCAACCGTGCTACCGCGGCCCCACGACAAAAGAAATGACCAAACAGAGAAACTGACTTCTAGACTTCTGACGGCAGTGTAAATGTCTGCAGAATATTAGGACGAATTTCATTTACTTTCACAATGCGTTCGACAGAAGCAGAACAATCAGGAATCTTGACTTGTTTAGCAGTCATAGTTAACAATCTGTAATTTCGAAGGAATTGGAACTGCAAGTCAGTAGCCTGATTCCAGAAGCATCAATTCACGGCCATTCATAAAAATTGGTCACAACGAATCAAGGAACGGATAACAAAAATACTGAATCGATATCGCTTTCATACGATGGCTGAAGTGACAAGCACTTGAGCTGACTCTTCATGAAATGAAAACGGTTGCGCAGTCAGATGTTAATTGAGATGAAAAGCACTTCCTAATTTAACAAGTGTTTCCTTTTCAGCCATCTGAAGTATTGGACCAAGTTGCAAAATAATGCACTTGAAACTTGCTATAAAATGTAGCGATGAGCGGCAAGTTTCTGGATATTTCTGGCGGACGCCACTGTGTTTATAAATTGTCTTAAAGTTTATTCAATTGTTAAAAACAATTGGATTTCAACGCAGTTTACCTGGCAACATGTACACCATATAACACAACGTACCAATAAATAAGGAGCTTAACTATGG
This sequence comes from Meta bourneti, assembly GCA_933210815.1. Taxonomy (NCBI): domain Eukaryota; kingdom Metazoa; phylum Arthropoda; class Arachnida; order Araneae; family Tetragnathidae; genus Meta; species Meta bourneti. Next base: position 39,061,802 of record OW119922.1, on the reverse strand, counting down.
AGTAGTTTGTCACACTATGATCACTATTTGCTACACGAGGACTAATTAGATCAGTCACTGGGAAAACGCAAGTTTTAATTGTAAACGTATAAATATAACGTAGTGCATTTAACGAAAACACGCGCATTTTTTTATGCCGTGTTATACGAAGGCCTACTGTATTTACTAAGTACGCGGTTAAAGCAATTCTAACGCACATAAATGTATTTAAACTAATTCGGTATTAAAAAATGTAAAGTATGCCTTTAGGGTCGATTTCTGATCAATCTTTAAACCAATAGCGTAACATTGATAACGGGGTGATTCTAAAATCGAATCAAAAGCCAGAAAAATCTAATGCTTAGCTTTAGACAATCGTATAAGTCAACTAAATCCGCCGTTATTTCGTTTAATCAAAGACAATAAAATACAAATCATTTTTAGCACCAAGTTAAAGGAGCCCAAAAGAAGTAGTTGCGCCCAATCCTGGCTACTCTGTGTGGATGATCCAAGCGCTGTGTTATAGCCTGAGGCAGTCTATTACAAACAGAATGAAGGAGTGATAGATCATGCACAAGGACTAACTGCCCATACTATCAGGACTTGATACCAACATCAATAGTTTCAATGGTTTTGGGTTTCATAGCGCAAGGTGCCATATTTGGTCATCCAAACACAAGATAGACAACATCAAGTAATGGACACACACAAGGAAAGTTTTTTACTAACACAGAAGAGAGAAATATACACAGGGAGGAAACGAACCTGCGCCGCCTACAATTCACAGGTTGCCAACGCAGTGGACATACCCACGGAGGCCCAGATCAGTAGGAAGCATAGGGTAACAGTCGCTTTTGCTTTAGGTTCCATTCATTATTTCTTATTCCACCAAATTTTTATTTTTTATTAGGGGATACAGGGCACATGGGCTTCCGTCGACGCTACACCACTGTTATAAACGAACGAGAATTCTTAATCAGAGGCTTCCAAATCCGCATCATTCATTACACACAACACAAAAAAACGAAATCGGGGTATTTCCTGCCCAGTCGACATCAAACATTCTTCAGTTAATGCAGACATCTTTTACTAATGCGAATTCTTTACATATCACATAAAGAATACACACACTGGAAAGCACCAAACACAATGCAATTCTCATTGCAGAAATATCACTAAACGTCCACGCCCATGAATACAACACACATCACAGCTCTATGGCAAACTGTCAAATAAACCGCATTGAGCTGAGAACTCGGCCGGGGCGCATGGGGTGTTCAGTCAGTACATAAAAAGCGAGAGGTCGGTTGATATAGATATTACAGCCCAGCTGGACGCGGGATTCACTTGTGGCAGTATATGGAGTTAAGGGATTGAAAGGCAGTGGTGGCAACGTGTGCTTTTGACACCTGCGTGTCCAGTTCTTCGGACTGCATACTGTGGGGGATGGAGTGACCACACGTGCGTCCGTGGGGAACACCTAGTTTAGCAGGGAAGGGTTGAAGACAGAGTGGGGCGGAAGAATACGAACAAGTTAATCGGAGGTGCAAAGTGGTTCATTCAATTGATATCCTTACGACGTCGGAACTAATCCTTCACACTTGAGTGACAGCTCTTGTGTTGGCCATCACAATGTTTACTTAAAAGACGCGTAGAATATGTGTACAGTCGAAAGCGGACCTTCAAAATTCCGAGATTATTTTGGGGAGTTTTGTGGCTTGACATTGTGACGTTTCCATACCCGGGCAGGCAATATATAATAGCATACGAATTTTTACACGCATTTTTGAAATACTTAAGATGGAGAGGTGAGTAGAAAAAGAACTGCCTTACTCTGAAAAAGAATTCATAGCATTATAATCCGAAGAAAAAATGGGAAAGGACTTCAACAAAAGATACTGAGAAAACCGACATCTTCTCCCGAGAATACTATAAAACTTTTTTCGCTGGTTGGAAAAACCTATAAATATATAATTCTGTGATAGAAATTATCTTACTTGTGAGACAACAAGGTTGAGCTTATTTGTATTCAACAAGGAATAAATCGACAACGTTCGCATTAAATTATTTACGCCAGCTTTTACACCCAGCTTTCGCTGCTTCAGGCAAACCAAGAACAGCTTTACGAGTATGTCCCTGCTTTACGTGCTTGTGTTCTTGCTCGGCTCGTGGCCGATTTTAACATTTTATGTTGATTTGAATTTGATTAAATCATTCCTTTAGTTCATGACTGTTCACAACGTTTTTTTTATATAATTCATAAAAAACGTCATAACGCACTGACACAAATACAATAAGCAAGGCGTGGAAAAGATAAAAATTTAAGAAAGGTTCTGCTTTAAATTTTACTTCTATGGGTTCTAAGGGCTGATGTAGCGAGTTGAAAATAGTTGCGCTGACCAAAACTTCCAAATAGAATAAGCCGTGAAAATTTCATGAACACAGGAGCTCAGTGTTCGAAAGTTTTTTATACAACAGACATAGATTTTCTACTTTATTTGATTAAATGAAGCGAAATACGATAAAGCATTTTACCCACGGCACCGGGCATTAAATAAGTACGAAAATTTAACGATTCCAATCTAAAATAGTTCCATTGGCCAAGTACATCAAAATAAAGTGCAGAATGTTTTATCATCCATGTAATTTACAATCACCCAAGAACAATAGCATTAACCACCCGTCCAGAAAGCAAGGAACAAATCCCGGTTTCACACAGAAGCTCCTCCACGCCTACAAATAGATGCTACAAAGAGGAAAAGTTTACTTTCGCGGTTGATCAATCAAAATAATATACAGGACCGTAAATGCTTGCCAAAGCGTATTGACCCCTTGGTCCAAGGGACTATTTAGCGATTCCCCCACCCTAAAGATTTGAGTGGTTTCTATAGTGAAAGGATCAATCGAGTGTGAGACCCTCGTTATTAGTCAATGATTATTTTTGATCGCTAAATCCGAGCAGAAGCTGTTAGCACGTGCTTCAGTGAAAAAGGAAGATGGGTGACCAAAATTATCATCTATTGAGGGACCGAGTAAATTCTACAACGATTGCGTGTATCTGGGATTTGTCATTGTCATCAATAGATGACATTTTCCATCATGGACGGTTCGGTCGATTTTGCCTACCTACAACAAAATTTGCAAAACCGATTTGGATTTAGCAATCCATAGCTCTATTTTTGCTCTGTAATGCCTGAACAAGTCAAGAATGTGCTAAATAGTTTTATTTCGATCGGGATGGTTGGTTTTTCTGGCCGAGCACTGTTTTATATGTCAAGTAAAATGGACTTACATACACAAAGAAATATTTTACTGACCTCCGTCAGTAAAATATTTCAGACAGATAAACAAATACACAAGGTAGATACAGGAATCGAACCCGAGTCGCCTACAGATCACAGGCTGCTAGCACGGTGGGTATTTCGATTGGGTAGATAGGTGCATCAACGTCGTACTGGAGCAACACAACGGGTTATTGGCGTCGGTCCAGGATCCATCCCAAAGGGAAAGATCCGAGGACACCTCGTAATTTTGAACCACGGTCAAACAAAGAATATTTCGATTGGGAAAAACGCATGGTATGCAAATTTCTTATTGTTGCTTCATGAATATACCATCGGCTTGTAAGTGAAACACCAAGTAAAAAAACAGTTCCGAGAAAACGAATTGGTAAAAATTCTACTCCGTATGCTTTACTCAACAACGTTTCTGAAGTAGAAATCCAACCTTCACGCAAAGAAAAAATGACTTAATGGATATATTTCACCAATATAAAGATCACCACATTCTGGTCTAGAAAAGCTAAAACAAACCTCTCATATTTGAACATTTTGACTTAGAGTGTTACACTTGTAGGTCGACGATATAACTGTTCGAAGGGAAACCTAAGATAAAACTAATTGTCTTCTCAGAGAGTATTGCTAATGTACCATTTTGTGTGTTATTACTTGTAAATAAGAGAATTTGAGAATACTGCCAACTCTGAATTTTGTAAGGAATAAATGGATTTTCTACCTTATTTATTGGTATTTACTGCAATCAAAAATGGTCGTCCTTAAAAATCTTAGTTTTGGTAATGGTAACATTGTGTCCTTGAGGTAAAACAATACAGAAACCATTCATTTTCCAAGCTATTCTAACCATTCCAACGACTTTTGAAAACACCAAAGTGCAATTGGACTCCTTCGTACCCGTCTGTTCCAAGACAGTGGTTGCCAGTCGGATCGGTCATCTATGTGCCATAGATTTCAGCGTGAAGTTCCTCCAGAGGACTGAATTCACAATTTGTACGCAGTCCCTTCTCCAACTGTCAGAGACCGAGGGGGGCACTGGGGACGCGTTATATAGATGGGACTTTAATGGAGTCATCGCCGGATGCCACCGGCAGAGACCTCTTGAAACAACCGCAGAGACCACCCCCCAGATGAAAGGGAGAAAAAGAATACCGACCGATCTCCCACCCCCTCCGCAAATCTACATCCCGTTATGTCATCACGCCTTTCCAGGTAGAAGGGGGAGGACGGCAGATACTCCCTCGGGGCCTTCCCATAAAAATCCCTGTTATCGGATTTAAAACAGAACGAAATAAAAGAAAGAGCAGAGAAAAGAACGTTATTGCCGTGTTTAACATCGGATTACGCCCATTCCCCTCCACATACAAAGAGCATCGCCTCGAGATAGGTGGAAATTTTCTACTAATTCCACAATCGGCTTACCCATGGCAGGGATGAGCAAAGGAATTGTCAAAGATCAATGAAGGTCAATTAAATTTTCTGACAGTTCTGTATATTCAAGCATTTGGGAGGTAGTATATGGTAGCAGTTAAGGAATTTTTTCAGAAAATTTTCAATGTAGGCCAGACCGATGGTCTAGGTGCAGGAATGTTATGGCCTTAATCAAAGATAGTCAATTTTAACATAACACTTTTATCAATTCAATTGAAACACTCAAATCAAATGTAAAATTACACAACCCATCATTTCCGTTACTTGATTTCTTAATATCACAATTTTAGAATTTATTTCTCCACGAGAAACAATAAATTGCAACAAGTTGGACATTGAACTCTTCAACGGGATGAAAAGCTGAGAAGTAAAAACAAATGAAATATCATTTCTTTGTTCCCCAAGAAAAAGTAAGTGGGCTCACTTTATTTTTATCTGTATTCATTTTGATGTTTTGTCACAATTTTCCTAGTAGTAAATACCATATATATATATATATATATATATATATGTGTGTGTGTGTGTATGTATATATTCAACGACGGATATAAAGAGAGACCTCAGTATAAAATCAAACGCGACGAAATTCAATCGTCAATTGTGCCGCTTAGTTAAAATATGCTTGATTTGAGCCATGGCTTGAGCTAACAATGCTAAATCGCCTTTGAACAAGCGAATGAAGTGGACTTTCAGCCTTTGAACAAGCGAATGAAGTGGACTTTCAGCCTATGATGGCACTATGGCTTCTGAGACTCGAATTCTTGGCCGAAATCCATTTTTTCGATTTTTAGAATGCGCTTAGTCATACACCAATATTGAAACCAAACAACGTGAAGGCCAAGGTCTTGTATCTACTTTATGTACCTGCGTTTAATTTCCATTTTTTGGGGTAGGTTTATTGGGTATTTGTTATGATTTTTGTAGTCTGAATGTCATCGAGCGTATACCAAGTTTGAAAGTGTCTGCTACTTTGTTTTTCAAACATTTTGACATGCCGTAAGTTGCTTTACTATAATGTAATATATCTAAGGAACCACCCGCAAGTCTGTCCATAATATTTAAGATGCAGTTGAAATAATTTGGATATATTGTTTTTGTTTTGTAAAATGTAAATATGAATAGTCAAATTTACAAAAAATGGCGGTGTTTGGGTATTTGGGTATTTTTAATTAACGTCACACTGGAGCAACACAATGGGCTATTGGTGACGGTCCGGGATCAATCCCAAAGGGAAAGATCCGAGGACAACACCACGTAATTTTGAACCACGGTCAGATGACGAGGCAACACCTGAGCTGGCACCCCACTCTCCAAACTTCCACACCACGCCAACGTGAGGACATTTGAGGCCACGACAGATTTAACGTGCACCAGCCCCCTTTGTACACGACGGTGTTTGGCTGGATTCGAACTCGCAACCCTTCGGTTGCTAGTTCGTTACTCTTCCAACCGGGCCACCGCGGCCCGGCGGTGTTTGGAGGTAATAATGTTTGCATTGTAGGATTCAGAGCTTATCAATTTTTAATTTCATACAAAATTTTCTTGAGATTACTTGCGATCCTCAATAAAATTTCAGTTTCTAATAGGCAAACATTTCAAGAACGAAGACATTTTTAAAATTTGATTGCAGGGAGGAAAGTGACAGACGAGAAGTTCTCAATAATTTTTGATTAAGTAAGAAACGCGATTGGTGAGAATATTAATTCATCGACTGAGAAGGTAATAAAGGAAAAATTTCGTCGCGTATGTCGCACTTTCGACGAAAGATGGTGCCGAGTTTTTAGGTGAAAAACTATTTCAAAACTAAAAATTGTGCCTGTCCGAAAAGAAATTTTGTAGTGAAAATAGATCACCGGAACTATCAACATCCCTTAGTCTGCCATATAGAACACATATTGAAAGAGAAGCGAGATAGTGATTTGCAAATTCATAAACTTGATACATTGAAAATATCTTTTCCAAAGCATTAAGTATTGGATATAAAATACAATCTCTTGATGACTTTAATTGATAACAAAGTACTGAAAAGCAGGAAATCAAGTCAGGCTCTCTTATTCTATATCCTCGAAATTTTCAACAATTAAGGATTTTGAAACGACCAAACCAAATACTTTGCCATATGGCATAAAAACGTTATGTTCTTGGATTCTTTTCTTTGAATATATCCTATCGATATGACATGGCATATCGATATGACATGGCATTTGAATATATCCTATCGATATGACATGGCAAGTTAGGGTGACTCAAAATAAAGGCATCCAACAGCAGGAAAAATTCAATGCAATACATTTACACGTATTAACCGAAACCCAATGGACAAACGACGGCGACACTGAAAGCCGAATATTAAGACAACAAATATTTTTCAGTAATTGGATGAGAACCAAAATAATTTCAATTTACTTCTACAAATACTATATCGTTTGAAGACTATTGTCACATAACTGCTAAGCTACATAAGGTGAAGTAACATTAACACAAGTGCTCGAAATCCTGCTTTATCAAAAATATTTCATTTGGAGGTATGAATATCGATGCTTTTATATTCATTATAATTTTTTAAAGTAAGGTATAATATGAGTAACGACACTCATTAAGATACAAGCAATTAAGAAACTTTAGCGCAGATGTTATGAACGAGTTTGCTAGTTTTTAAGTATTAAGTTTGAGTTTTCTAATAACATGTTGGTACCCAATTGTAAATATGCGTCAAATAAAAATGCTTGAAACTTCCGTCTTAATATTTAGTGACTATAACTAGATACTAAATATTCTTAGTCATTTTTTGAGCACATCCAACCCGGTCGAATACACCCATGCAACAAATAAATACCCCATTATCAGAGAACCGTTCTATTTCCTAAGGGAGGAAAGATAACATAAAGCGAGTACACCCCTTTTGCAAGGACTTATTAGTTACCCTTTCCACACCCATTCATCTCTGACAAGTTCAGTGGTCAAGGGGTTGATCCAAGTGGACAGCAGTTTTGGGGCAAAGAGGGAGCATAATGACCAGCCGACGAAAATATTTATAATACTTCAATGTCAGATCCATGGGTGAAGAGGCAGTACAAAATAAACTTCTGGTGATAAATTATCACGGAATAGGGCAAAGCAAAATGGAAAAAATAAAAATAACGCCCAACGGATATTCATGTAGATACTTTATACGGTACTTCACAGCCAAAGCATTTGTGACATAGTAGCATTAATTTTTAAAAACAGTAGCAAAATTCTCCTCAAACCCTATTTTAGTAGCAAAGTGTGTCGTTACTCACTATTTCATACCTCATTTAAATTCATTTATAATGAGCACACATATTCATGTTTCATACCTCCAAATAAAATTATTCAAAAATATATAACAGCATTCCATGTACTTTCTTAGTTAATTTTTAGTTCCAATAAAATGCATGGCGAGAGAGAAAAGCACACCTCAGTCATGTTACCGAAATTAGATTTTGAACGTCTACTTCAATTTCATCTCATTCCCTTGTTGGAATGCGATTTGGCATTTTTTGAGGCTACACTTATTTTCGCTTATATTTTCTTTTCGGCACTGATTTCTATCTTCCAGATTTCTCAGTTTACAGTAATCAGACTGCTGAAGAATTTCATTAGAGTGGCGAGCTCTTCCATGTAGTTTTAGTAACATTATGCACTCCATAATCACGGCTCGATTTGAGCATGCAGCTCAGATCGAGTATTGAAATTAAGCGGCGAAACTGGCGAATGAATTTCATACCGGTTGATTTGCTTATATTGTTGCGTCTGTTGTTGCCATTCGACAATAAACAAATAATGACGATCTCTGAGCCACGTACGTTAGTGATGCGTGTGTGTATAGATGAATTATAATTATTTTATCAATCTTACAATTTTATTAATGTCTATAATTTTTTTTAATCACGTGAGAAACAAAGCTAAGACGAAGATGAAAAAAAAAAAAAAAGAAATCTCCAAGTCAGTTGTCGATCGAAATAAAGCAGAATCACGGTTAGGAAGTTTGCTTCTGCGATAGCCCAGAAACTGTTGAACAATTCCAGTAAGGCGCCGGCTTTATAGAAAAAAGTAGACCATGTTCTCTGATATTGGATCCTTTCCGATACCACTTGAAACTCCCACTCCCGAGCGGTAATGAACTATGCTTCCAACATTATTAAATGCCGGACCAATGGCAGACAAAGAGGAGATGCTGCAGAGATGCTATTAGCAAAGCTTCAACGATGAGAGGGAAAATAAAATGTTACGAACACAAACAAAACACCCAATAAGAGAGAACTAGCTGGAATGGATATTGTTTCTTTAGATGTGTTCGGAAGAAAAATTGGAAGCAGCTAAGGCAGGGGGAAATCGATCAGTTTCTGTTTAGTTGCATTGAAAGTAATCAAAAGAATTTGGAAAATGTGAAGCGCTCATGACAAATTTAAAAAGTTACATAGAGGCCCAAATAATTTGTTGCAGATGTATGTCTTCGTCACATTGCATGAAACTCTTCACAGGTACATATTAATGTTTCACATAGAAACTATCATATTCGAATTTCTTTTAGAGTATCAACTCTTTGTTTGCTTACTTTTTTAAGTTTTTAATCTTCGAGAGAGATTTTTCGACTCAATAGTTGTAATATTCCCGCTATTTTGACGATAGTAAATATAAATTATGACACAATGGTGAAAGAAATCTTAAAATTAAAATATTTTTTAAATATTCATTATTTGAACAAAATATTAAAAAATTATTTTGAATGTAGTTCTCAAATGCGCGAACACAGCTTTATATATCTAATTAAGGCTGCAATACCGCCATAACTAAAAAAATGAATTTCTAGTTTGATCTGTAGGAAGAGTAAATACATTCACGCAGAATCATGTATAGTCTTCCTACAAATCAAACTAGAAATCCATTTTTTGAGTTACAGCCGAGATTATTTTTTTATTTAAATAAAATTTTAGCGATTTATATATTTAAAATAAAAAGTGGATTTATTGGCCACAAAAATGCAGTAAAAATGTTCCACATAACTGAATCTGAAACAGCCTACTTATACAAAACAATTAAATTTTTGGAAGGATTTTTTAAATAAAGAGCAATTTAACAAATGGCTAACTCTTCATTTCACATCAGTAGAAGCAGTGAACACTTAGAATGATTTCGTTGACTCAGACTGTTTTCACTTTGGACATTTAAATTCTTTTAAACGTTCAATTAAGATTACACAACGCTGTTTCTTAAAAATTAAATTCTTGTTATTTCTATGGCAAATGTGGAGGCTCAGCTTATCGTTGTCTCTGGTATCCCAATAGAGATTGTAGAGGTTCAGGGCCTGTTGAGGAGTCCCGACCGGGCAGACTAGGTGATCCTCATCCATGCTGGAATTCGAAGCTCTGAAAATTGTGGATTACCCTAGAGGAATGTATTCCAAATCTCTTCGGGTATGCTGCAAGGTGATCATGCCCAGTTTCAAGTTTGAAAAGTGATTGTTTCTTTTCGTGGTTTCTTTTTATTGTCCTGTCACATTTTTTGTATGTTGTCAGCATTTCTTATTTTTATTTTTGGAAGGTTTGTTTCTTTTTTTTATCATAGCTCAGATGTTTTTCTGGCCAGAAGCCTTTTACCGCACCTTGGAAGGTGGTCCCCCATTAGTATCGATTTTAGTACTTATTTTGGCCAACCTGTCTGCCAATTATGAATTCTTAAAAGTCCACTATGCACAGGCGTAAAATAATTAATTCACAAAAGCGAACAAAGCATGCACCCTAAAAGGCAAGTACATGAAGTATACGAAGCAATTTGATAAGGTCGAATGTAGGTAGCCAGAACCACCCCCACAGACAAAGCTCTCAATAATCTCTTCACGAAAAGCACGTTCAGTAGAAATAACACAATGAGAAGAGGAAAAAAGATAAAAATATCCCATTTTCTCTCTCCGTACTATCACCTTCTGGATCTGAGGAATCATTGACAAACGGAGAAAAAAATCCTGAAATTTGATAACAAGGGATGAGCGCTAGCGCACGTTGGCAAGGATTTATATGATGCGGGTAGAGTTTCCGTACTCCCCCTCAGTGTCTTATGAAAAAATGCAAGCGGGAGTATTGTCCATACTAAATGCGACACCCGTTCCGCACGTGCTAGATTGAAGCTACGTCAGTTTCTACCGAAAAGGTGTCACTTTCTTTAATGTCGAATTTGTACCAATTTTAATCATGTGTCAATAGAATAGACATTTAATCGAACACTAACTTTAAGATTTGTCAGAAATGACAATCTTTTAAGATTTTTGACTCTTCCTAAAATATTTCACATCCAAACGTTACATCATCATTGTAAACAGTTGTCATACATGGTTAGTTGGTTGATTTGGGTTTTATGGCACAAGGCCCAAATATGGACAAGCTGCACCAAACGAAAGACTTAATACAAACTAATAAAGATTGATAAGTTCAAATAGCCTAACCAATAATAAAAGTACATTAAAAAGATGAGAAAATTAAACTGATGGTATGGATGCAGTATAAGTGATATAACAGCTGCAGGGTTAAACATGAAATGTGTAAGAAATAAGACTCTTGAAAAAACAATGGGGTGAAAAATATGAAAACTCGCGACTGATACGATAAAAATTGAGACTAATATGGGGTATTCCCATTTTAGTTGAGTATTAAAATTGAAAAATCCCGAGTGATTCAAAAAAGTAAAAAGTGATGAATGCAGAGGATGGCCCAACAAGTCTGATAAAATTGGGCATGAAGAATTAAAAAAACGTTGGTAAAAATGTCTATGATTTGTACAAGTTAAAATATATAATTGACAGAGAGGTTCTTGGTAATGCTGGCTCGATGGAGCGGTTTTCCCAACCAATAAAAATCTATGTGTGACAGTTATACAAAAGTAGTCTGACTACCTCGAGAACTAACTGCTCCCGCCACAAGTCTTAGAGGTGGCGGTCGCAATAGGTTACTTGGTTTTGGATTTTATAGCACAAAGGCCATATTTGGTCAAGCTGCACCAAAGTTAAGTAACTGGACATACACAAGGAAACTTTACTGACCCAGAAGAGAGAAATACGCCCAGGGAGGAATGCAGTCGCAATAGGAACACGTTCGTTCATTTTGAGGAAGGAAGACTGGCGAATGGCTTAATTATATGGTTTTCAGCGAATATTGGCTGTGGTAAAAGGTAGTTTATTAGTATAGATCTTGGCAACAAGTAAAAATCATAAAAGAACCAATATGAAAAAGTTGGGTACATTTCTTCGATCAACTATGGAAATGGGATAAGATCAGTTTTCTACTGCAACAGACAAAAGCAGACTTAATGACGGGAGCTATTCTCATAGTAGACAGACCGGTTTGGTGCTCCTGTATGCAGAACACAAAACATCTTAAGATCGGAATGTTGTAGTACACTAGCACCCGATTTAAGTCCAATAGTGCATTCCGCTTTTAATATCTATCCACTGCGATGAATGAATGGGATTTTATACTCAAATTTTGATTTCAGGCGTTCAATGTCAATGTATTATTCATATTTAATAATCATTTGGATCGTAAAATTAGTTTCATCTCATTTATTCGAAGAAAAATGAATTGTTTGACGAAAATGGAATAAAGACGAAAATGCTAAATTCATTTCATAAAAGCTGGCAAGTGACTGCAAGCATCGAATATAAATTACTTTAAGGCTCCCCAAAATAAGCTACTTAGATTATTTATCATTAAAGGATATTCCCAATTAACGATTTAACATAACTGCCATATTTTGAAAAGATTGAAATCCCTAGACGAAAAATACACTAAATGGAGAAGAGATGTCATCAAAATTAAACACTCTACACCCAAAAGACAATAAAATAACGATTGGCCCCCATTATCAAACGAACAAGATGCAGATACAGTAAGATTTAAGCAACTGCGAATGTGCATTTTCGATACAATGATTTACAAGCACCACTTGACTGACTACATGGAGTAGATATGGAGCCGAAATCCGCATTTACAAAAAAACATTTCCATCGAAGAAAGAATTCGAAAACCGATTTGATGACACAGAACCCACTTGTTACGAGCAAAATCCACCAATTGGAACACAAAAAGGACTACTATATCTTCCCGGGTCCTGAATAATTAGTAAAAACACGAGTGTTTCAAAACTACCCTCAAATAATACCGAAAGTGGTTAAAAGTTCTTTTCAAAGATCCCCTTTCTTTTGGGGCGAACGCGCGCCTACGCAAGACATTCGATTTCTTAAGTGTTCCCTTCCCCACTCGAGATGCCAGCCGCCTTTTTAATCGCGGGACGCACTACAACAGGCGGGTCGTTAGCGGCTGGGCTGCAAATGAAGACATTCAATTTTCTTCCGTGCCAAACAATGCAACAGTGGGAGCCTCCTCTAATTGGCCACTTCATATTCTTGGACAGCGGGAGTTCCCAACGATGGATATAGATTGCCAGGGAACAAGGAAGAGGGCCTTTATCCGGTTTCAAGAATCGGGTGCACCCAGGCCGAACGCGCCGGCTGACAGCGTTAAATCGCTGCATCGGAGGAGAGTTATCCAGTAATTAGTGCTCTCCCCGTAATGATCGTAATTACGGGACTTTGTCCCTCTCCTCCACCCCCCAGACTGTCGAAGGTCCTCCGCACTCGCTTATCTCGCGCTGCCACTCCATCGGATTGTTAGTGGCGATGGATGCAGATGGAGTTGGATAGGTACGTCAGTCTGGAAAGGTCAGGGGGACGCGAATTTTTGGGATCGATCACACGCGACAGTTTAAGTGGTCAGAACTTTCGATGGAATTTCACGCTGATTGGAGAAAGCCATTCATCCAATGACGCGCTGCAGTGGGACGCCCGTTTAAATGGGCAATCTTTCTTCTCGAGGTCCTTCCGCAGTCACCGCTCTTAACACACACTCGAGCACTTCCAGACAGGAGTTGCGAGTTCCGCAAACAGCAAAACGAGCAACTGTTATTGTTTGATGCAGATTGTTGTTTCTGTCACGATGCATTCGAAAGGAATAGAAATAAGAGTCTTCAAAGTTTAGAAACAGCTGAACTTTAAAAAAAAAATGCGCTACGAAAAGACCTGGGAGAGCTGATAAATGCATTCAGAAAATAAGAGCCTTTGAAAAGAAATTATTACGAAAGGTTGAGAAGAAATAATTAGCAATATTTTTCTAAACGGATAGGGAGATAACGATATGAAAATTATTGAGATCCTCAGTGAAGAAACGTGGTATTGCAGTTGAGGAGGATTTAGGGTATGGGACTAATGATCCTCCAAGACAGGAAGTATGGAACTAAAAATTTGCTAGAGGCCAGCACGCAATTTTAAGTACCCTGGAATTATTCATTGTTCACTATGCACCATCAAAAATCGATTTATCACAGCAATTATGGTTGAATTTAGATAACAATCTTTAACTCAGAAAAAAAGGAGTATAATCCTTTTGAAAACAACTGTCCAGTATCTTTTTTAAATGCCCGACCATTAACTTGTTCAACTACGGCACTGCAAGGGGAAAACTGACGCCTATTTGTAAAGGAGCACAAAGGGTAAGCCACCGTTACTCCTAAGGACAACAAATTGACTGAACTACGCATGCGTATCGACAAGTTTTCTGTATAGTGGGATGTTTAGTCGCATGTTTCTCCAGTGTGTGGCAGGATTAACAGGGACAATCATTAACATTCAGGCGTTTACAAATCGGGATACGAACCCTGAATCTACTGGGTGGCAGACAAACACTATTATCACTATACTTTCAAGTATCTAAAACCTGCCAAAAACTTAACATCAGAAATATGAGCTGCGACATTAATTGATTTCAACAAGACTCAGAAATAAAATCAATACATTTCATATAAAAAATACAAATGAAACAGTAACACGAAACAGAACCCCATGGTTGCAATTTCTAAAAGTTTTCGTAGACATCCAAAACACGAAGGAAATGTATTCAGAACGGTCTGGGACTGAGAAAAGAGGGCAAAAAATGACGATATAAAGAAAAGCCATAGAGCAAAGAAGCAATTGAATTGGGGTGGAACGGAAAATGAGCGACATAAAGAAATAGGAACAAATCCAAATTGTTGTTTCAATGGAAATCGATAGGGAATATTTTTCTGACTCGCCGACAAAAATAAAAGGGAAAATAAACTTTTTGTTAGGATATACAAGGCAATTTTATTGTTCGCGAGGGATCCATCTGTAGTGGAATTCAGCTGGACTTCCTCCTCAGCTTTCGAAAACAAACGAAGCGGATTTATTGCAATCCAATTACCTTTGCATGGAAGTTTTCGTAAATAGGGGAATACCCATGACTTTTATTCCGAATAACTCGAACTCAGTATTGCGATGAAAAAGCAGAAAGTAAATCCAGGTGAAGATGATTTCACGCGTTCACGCGGTGGAAAAATACGCGCTTTTGTCAATTTGGATTTTGAGATACATGTTCTAAGCCCTTTAATAATAAGAGCATACTAACTATTAAATACTTATTAAAGGACTAGATAAAACAGCAAGATACACTTGAAAGAAGATTAGAACATGGAGAAAATATGGATGAATTGTTAACCGAAATTAAAAGTTTAGTGGTTGTCAACACTCCCACCACCATTACATAAAAGTTTTTGTGTAAACAGAAATGATATTTCTCCAATACAATAGAACTCTAATGCCATGCACATGATAAAATTTAGAAATATGCATGATTGGTTGTAAAAATAGTGATGTCAATTATATTTTTTACACCATGGCACAGCAAGCAAATTTAATGAAATACAACAAAAGCATTAATATTCTTCCAAATAAACTTTTGCTATCAAACCGCACATTTTTTAAAATACTTTTTGAGTTGGTTAGTTGTAGGTTTTATGGTGCAAGGGCCATATTTGGCCAAGCTGCGATTAACACAAGACAATGTCAAGTAAAATATGTCGTGAAAGGGGAAAAAAGAGGGGTTCGGGAACAGAATTGTGAGATGAAAACTGAAAAAGATAGCTTGGGTATTTCGAGAGCCCGATCCCGTTTTTACTAAAGACAGTAAACCTCATGAGAAAAGAAAAGATCATTCGAGTACCTCGGGTCCGTGAAGCCTGTACACACCTGAAGATGTGCCTTTGAGGGCTGTTTTTTGATGTTACTATGGGATAGAATCAATAGCCTATACGTACTTAAGAATGAAAATGTGGATAAAATGAAAATACCTAATGATACAAGGTTTTCATCCAAAGAAAAGTTGCTGTACAAATAAATAATTTTACTCTCGTCTTTACTTTTCTTGTAACACGTTAAAAAATGTTGAGATGTTCACAAAGCACAAATATTTCAAATAACAAAACATTTGAAATAAAGAACGTCCGTCTTTCATTTGATATGTGAAAGGTTTGGATGATCTTACAACTGATCATTAGATTTGTGATAATTCAACGTTAACCATATGTTTTGGTTATTTATGTCATATATTTTCCACTTAAGTTACATTAAATCTCTGAATGAATTCACATTGTCTAGGTAACAATTAAAAGTTTGCGCCTCTCACGTCTCCGTAGAAGAATAACAAAGCTTAGGGGAAAACATTACCATTTTACTACGCGTTTTTAATGATAATCGTTAGTGCTTAAAATCGTATGGGCATTTTACACTTTATGTTGACAAAGATGTAAATCACTTGAAAAGAATTTACAATGCATTTTCATTTGAAACTAGAAAGAGCTTCTTTCCCTGACTGCTAAGAATTTTCAACGAGATTTCACCCGTTATCTCCAAAAGTAGTATTTTAAAACAGTTTTCAATTTGAATGGATGGAACAGTGATGACGTCAACACAAAGAGTGATCCCCTTAACCAATAGTCAATTGACGAAAAACCAACAGATCTGTCGTTTATAAAACGATCCCAAACAACAACATTAACTTTTTTTAAGTTAACTGGTATGTCGGGATTGGTATTAATGAAATCGAAACAAAAGAATTCTATTCGCCATAAAATCTTACAGATGAAAATGATAATGCAATTAGAGATTGGAATATCATTTAAAACGAAGATGAAGACAACCATAAAGTGATTCCATACGAGACAGCCCAGGCAATTACCACGACCAGACTTTTCTTAATCTCTAACGTCTATTCCATTCAGCCAAGACCGATTTATTTCATGTTACCAGTTCAAACGAGCGTCAAAAAATTGGAGAGCCGTTCGACACATTTGATGGAAAGCTTTTTGAAACGACATCACCCCACAACATAAAAAAAAACACACATCGAATTAAAAAGAAAAAAAATCCCAAACTAAAATCGCAAGGCCTACAGCATAGCAACTGCTCCAATGCCAAGCTCAAAAAAAGCTCACGTAGAAACCAGCCCCTACAACAAAAACAAACAGCGAGCGTGATTTCCAAAAAACCGCACCGGCTGATACACGCGCGAAATCCAGTTAGCCCTCATTTAATTGCCCTTTATGTAGCCAATTTAATACACAACGCCCTCGTCCCGCACGCCCTCTTCAGAATCGCTTTCGCGAAAAATAAACCAAAACAAAAAAGAGAATTAAACAAAACAAACAAAAAAAAGGCACGGCACCGCGTCCACGTCGCCGGGACCGGGGCGCAGGCAGGCCCGACCGCCAGGGGCGAGGCGCGTCGGCGCATCGATCGTGCTCCGAGAAGGGCCACTCGAGAAGGGCGCCCTAAGCTGCGGAACATGCCGTTGCTAACCAGACTCGGAGGCGGCCCATTCAGCCTTGCAGCTAGCAACATCATGCGCCTCCGTCCCGCCTGCGAACCGTGAGTCACCTTGGACGGATCCGCTCTCTCTTATCGCTCCATCCACTTCGAGTGCCTCGGATGTGTACGGACGGGGACTCCCGGTTAATTAATAATTAGCCCTGTCCGATATGCATCTCGCTGTTGCTACTGCCAGCTTCCGCGGATGCTGACCACCGCTGGGGGTGGATGGGTGCAAAAAAAAAGGGAGCGCGGCAGCCGCTAACAAACTTAAAATTTTATTTTTTTTAGTTTGTTTTTATTGCCGTTATTAGGAATGACGTGATTGGGAAGGGGCAGAATTAGCTTTCCCGGCAATTTAGGTGCAGTGTAGCTGTTAAAATATTTCGGGACAACCTGATTAAGATTTTTTTTTAATTCTGCCAACTTTTAAGTTTTAAAAATTTTATACCAAGTGGCAAAATAATTATAACCAACAGACTGTTTTATGTAAAGGAGCTGTGCCGCTGATACTCGATGGCTGAATCTGTGTAAAAGAGAGGCACACCTAATATACGTGCACAAGTACATTGATCAAGAAATGTAAGGCCATGTACACGCGATAGCTAACAGCTACACGTAATGCAGCCATTTCAGATGTGGACGGTACGTCATATCACCTTTTGACTCAGACCACCCAGCCTACCAACAAGGATTTAAGGCCGGACAAGGGATGGCCAGGAGGGTACCCTGGCTCCACTGGAGCCAGAACTAGGAGCTAGGCAGCATTTACGTACATTCATTCAAAGAAGCTACATACATATATATTTACAATCATCCCCTGCAAGCGGGTACAGCATATAAAAAATTTTAAAGCTTCAAGGAAAACCACATATCTTTCTAATTAACGCAAGCAAAAGATTTTGAACAAAGGCGAGGACAAATGACAAAGCTTATTAATTACTATACATTTAAACATGCACATCAAAATCTTGAGGGAAGTCAAGGACAAATACCAAAATTTAATTACTGTGCGTTTAAAACATGCAAAAATTTTGAATAAAGAGCATCATAGACTAAAAAAATGAGCAGACAAAATTATTAAAAGTATTCGATCAGAATCGACAGTTAAAATATCCAGAAAAGATATCCTAATGGAATAAATATGTACAGGTTTCAGAAACCTTCACGTCAGTTTACAATACAGGATTTGCACCACCGTCCACGGCGGAAGCGACCCGGATACATTCCCGAATCCGTCGGAAATTGCTTGTTATTAATAACATTATTTAGCCTAGAAGCGAATATGTAGTGTCGGCATAGTCCACTCCACCACATGGACAGTTTAATTTTAATACTTATTAAGTACAAGGTGCCGTGGTCTGTTAAAAAGAAAATTAAATACCTATTTGAGAGAAAAAAGTTAGGATTGGGGATTTTAATTTATGTATAAATTTTTCCTGTGGAACCTTGTTACCACAGGGATTTCCAGGTAAATATTACATGAGCTTTAATAGCTCAGGGGATTAGAGACATGGGAAGAGACACCTCCATCACCTCGTCAGAATTAGTTGCCGACTTGGCCTCTTGGTCCGCTAGCTCGTTACCGTGATCCAAAGAGGGCCCTGACCCAGCTGAGCCAAAGATAGAATGTTTCTGAAGGTCTTTCCTAACGTTTATTTATAAAATCACATTTATAACAAAATTTCGATAAAGCTTGAACGGAGCTTAGGCTGTCAGAGTAAATATTCTTAATTGTTCTGTGATTGTGAAACCACAAGACTGCTTGGTGGATGGAAGAAATTTCGGCCTGGAACACGGAGTTAATAATAATGTGGAGGACACAAATAGAAAAACCAGTTTCACTATTGTATTTTGAACCGATATAAATTAGGAACTCTGGGTTTGAAATTTGAGGAAGAATACATCTATCCAGGAGATTAATTAGGTTAAGGCTAGATCAAAATTACTGAGGGTGTACGTCAGCTGAGGCAAGGCTTTCCTAAATTAAATTTGTTTATAAGTCCCTTGATTGTAATGCGGATTAGGGAATACCGAGGAGTACATTAAGTAGTGCCGTCGGGGTGGTGCTGTAAGCGCCAGAAATCTGCAACAGCCGAATACATTGAATCGAGTTAAGATTGTTCTCTGATCAGGTTCCCACCCTAGACGCCAACACCATAAGTGATGATTTTCTTTACAGCAGAATCATACCAGACTTTTGGTTCCCAGGGTCACCATCATAAGTCCTGCTGAATCTCTTGCATATTTTGAGGCATTTGTCTAAAATGGAAGAAATGTGAGGAGTCCAAGAGTTTATTCTCAATAATTATACCCAAATAATTAATTTTATTTGCGAATTTAATTGAAGCTCCGTTCATTTAAAAATGGGGCTCCTACCAAGTGGTTGACTCTTGCCAAAAATTGATATTTTCTCTTTAGAAACTTTTTGTTTTAGATAATTAAGGGTATTATTAATTTTATTAAGTACTAGTAAAATTGCCCGACCTCACTCGGGTTGAATTGGTTAACTATATATTGAAAGTGACCAGAAAATCACTTTTTTCTTTCGTAGCAAAATGCCAAATCATTTAAGTGGGAGTAAAATAATTTTTTAACACCTTTTCGACATTTTCATAATGTTTACAACCTATTTTGGACACAAATCCTATACATGCATATCCATCCATGAATACATTTCACATATATCACACCCCTGCTAAAGGTACAAATTGGCCAAAGGTGAGACACTAAAGTAACTGCTACAAAAGACGATTTGAGGGAGGATTCCCTCTCTTAAGTTCTATTCCTGTAAAATTGCAAATTCCTGTAACTCAATTCGTAAAAATGATGAATCTACGGCAGATACTATCTCTCACATAATTTACCTGACGCTATTTTTTTATTTGTGACACTTTTCGAATTTCACTACCATTAAGGGAAAGATGACTAATATGATAAGATATTTATTACTAAGTTTGTTTTAAACGCGAATGCGTTTTTCTTGAAAATTCCGTTTTGTGGCACGTGCAATAACAAAAGCACATGTTTTTTAAAATTTAATACCTTCAGTGGTGATAAAGAAAAGGTAACCTATTACCATTTTTTAAATGGTAAATTAATTTGACAGCTTTTCTTCTAAAGAAAATCATTGTTTCAAACAAATTTCCCCTATATAAGTTGCTTAAATATAGCTTCAATTCGTAAAATAAGCCATCTTGGCCGTCTGTTGCTATGACAAAGAATTTGTAATACTTCATTAACGTTCTTTCAATAATGGCAAAAATCCACTTAAAATTTGCTTTATTCTAACTTACATGCTGTTTTAAACAGAATACATTGCAGGTGGTGTTGCATGTGTTGAAAAGGAATTACAATTTATTAAAATAATAAATATTTAAAACAAAAAACAGGGAATTAAAACAAAATAAAAGTTGGCGGGAAAAAGTTCTAAACATATAAATTCATGATTCTTTTTTATCTCTTGATCTCATACAGTTGCCACAACTTGCAACTAAAAATTATGTAGAATTTAAAAATACGGAATTAATTTGAAGCGAAAAAATATATCTTTGCGCGTAGCAAACGAACACAAGTTTCCGTTTCGTTGCAAAACATAAACTAAGGTTCAAAATAAAAAGTATTTGAATTTAAATTCTGTAAAAATAGTTTAAAAAGTAATTGATTTTTCAGCAGTACTGGTAAAACAATTTAAGTAATTGCAATGGTCAATAGGCATTCCAGCTTCTCCAAAACTACCAAATTATGGTTGATTTAAGTAGTTACTCAGATGTTTTAACATGAAACTTGCTTATGCAAAATAATTTAAAATAAACCATATTTTAGTGTAGTGAATGCATTATCAAATGTAGGACATTGCATTAAAATGTTTTGAATAAATCTTATGTGATACTTGTACAAACACAAAATTGAACATAGAACTGGAAGACAGACTTACGCAACCAAGTTCAGTCACTAAATGAATGCAAGAACTCACAGAATGCAGTTTCATGAAAATAAGTTCAATCGTTTGGACATAGCTAGCACGGGCACACATATACAGACAGATGGACAGACACCAAACGTGCAAGAGACGGATTTTGCATCAGAAGAGTCCAAAACGGATAGAAAACTTAAAATGGGTCAAAAATACTCAATGTACAAACACTCCATTCTTATTTATTATAAATATATTCAATTATATATATATATTCAATAAAGGTGATATTTCTTTCCAGAATATTGTGTGCTTCCCGAGAGCACCATCAGGTCTTCAGCATTAGCCTGAAGGAAGTGACTGGAGTCATTAAGACAAAGAATTTTATTAAATTAAATAAGCCAAAGTATGGGGCCAAGAACTGACCCTGGAGTCCTATCCCTAAAAGGATTTTCCTTTTAATGGATATAGAGCCATCTATAACAAATACTGTTCTTTCACTCAAATAACTCATGATAAATTAGGAATAGATTTCTGGTATTCAATAATAGTTTACAATTTCCTGTAATATAGTCCAATTCACATTATCAAAGACTGCTGAAATGTCCACAGCAATAAACGAGTAGTGGCTATTTTTTTTGTGTTTACATTTTGGCAATTAAATTAGATACAGCAAGTTCACAGCTTTTCAATTCAAAAAGCCAAATTGATTATTGCATAGAATGTGGTTAGAATGAAGGTAAAAATTAAATTTATTCACAAAATTTATTATTCTCCTTTGGATTTTACTTAGAGTGGGTACTAAGTAAATTGGTCTAATAAATGTTAAGGACTGGGTTTCTGCCATTTTTCAGTATGGTAGCTTGGTATTACTAAAATTCTTAGGGAGATATCCTAGTTAGAAGCATTTAGTGAAGAACAAAGTAAAAATATCTTTATTAAGGGCAAAAAGGCTAGATCAGATAGTACAGATGAAGGCATGGTCCATGCCTCTCTTAAGATTACTGAAGACAAAAATTAGTTCATGCTCGGTAACCCTTTCTATATATGATCCATTGTATTCACGAGATTCAGGGAAATTACTGGTTTTTCAATTGGCCCATAGGAATGTTCAAGCTGCATACAAATCTTTTCAGAGTAATTTAAGTTGGGTTGCTCAGGATTTTGAAAGGTATAATTTTTCGTACTGTTGAGTTTGGTAAAAGTTAGTTTAAATGTGGTATTAAATTTATCGATTGAGTTTTCACAAAATTGTTTCCATGAGGTCCTTTTTGTTTCATTTTAGATTATTTATAACTGAATATCTCTTTTATAAGAAATTTGACAATTCCTGATATAATCATCACACAGCCACCCAATGCCAGAATGAGACACAAAAGTTGGGATGCTATCAGGAAAGTTAGAGCTAGTTTGATTAAGAATCCTAATATTTTTCTCCTTGGAAGTTCTCAAAGTTATAGTCCCACATAGTTTAACCTGCTTTGAAGTCTCCAAAAGTCCAATAGTTTTGATTAGCAAAAGGTTATCAAACTCCATGATTTGAGAGGAGGAAATGGATGGTACAAACGTTTACTTTTAAATTATTGAAGAAAAATTCAATTAAAACAAAAGAATTACATGTGAATTTAAAATGATATTTAAGGTTTTTATTGAGGATGAGAATGCATTATGAGTTGAATTATTAGTAACAGAAGCATACTGTGAAAAACCCATAGGGGGTTCCATCAGGTTATCGAGGAGTAAGGGGCAGGTAAGGTTCTTGAATATATAGTACAAGGTTTTGTGCAACCAAAGTATGGTTGTTGGCTAGGCATACATACAAGCATGTGGTGAAAGCCACCACAACAAAAATTAAATTACAATTACTACAATGCTATATACTATTGTATATATATGGCAGTGTAACCATTCTCCTCCATGAAATACCTTTTGGTAGGCAAAACTCCACTATCTATCACACATCTTACTAAATTGATGACTCTGATGTTATTATAAACATGCACACTTTCAAAAACAAGTTAGATGGACCTTCTGAAAATTTCAGATGGCACTCGTAACTATCGGTATGCACTTCAATGGATGGTCCACAAGGAATAGTTGAATTGCTAATGCAATGCTAATCACTTCCAAATGTCTGAAGCCATGTGATAACAGATATTGCTCCAATTCTAATCAGTTTTACCTATTCACTGCCACTCAGCTTCATTTACACTTGGCTGCTAAACACAGCACAGACAGTCTACAGTCGCAATCAGCCATTATATGATCTTGCATACAAAAGTACACCTGTAATCTTAATACAGGTCTCACATAATTGACAATCTATTAATTAGTGGTAGCATCGATGGAATTCAGGGTGTTGCCAATTTATGAAGGGGAAGTATGGTGGTGAACTTAGCCATTCTACAAAAGTTAACTTACAACAATACAATCGAAGTTTTAAAGCAGTGTAACCATACTTCAACATGAAGAACATTCTGGTTGACAGAGTTGCAGTCTTTCATGTGCTTTACTAAAAACAAATTTGGCTAGTGACTGTAACAAATGTAAAGTTTGCTAGATAAAATGATCATGTTTGTGCAAAACAGGGTGCAAGCTTCTACAAAATGGTTGCAATTGCAAAGTTTACAAAGACTGCGTTGAAGTTTACAGAAATGGATCCCATGTCATTTATACCAGTACAATTACCAGACATTTGGCTTGAATTGATTAATTGTAAATTGAAAGTGACAAGAATAGTCACTTTTCTCTCATCAAAAAAATATGGCAAAACACTGTTTCAGCATTATATCAGTACTTACAATTTACTTGGGAGCAAATTATATCAGAGGCTACTTCTGTAAAGTTAAATGTAGATGTGGCACTGGTGTTTTATGGTAGATCGTGCTTACTGAACGTATTCAACAAAGGATAACAGCAAGTATAAAATCTTCATCTTTCTGGAGGTTTGTGTATACTTATAAACCTTCTCACACAAGCTATATCCATTTCACATACATTGCATTCCTGTTGCAAGATAAAAAGTGATGGTTGGTCAGCTTGCGTGTTATTGCACAAGTGCAAAAATTTGGTCTAGCTGCTCCAAACACAAGACAAGTAATGGGCATAAATGCACTAAGAAAGCTTTAATGACACAGAAGAGAAATACACCCAGGGAGGAATTGAACCTGTGCAGTCTACAACTCACAGGTTGTTAGCTAAGTGGGCAACAAAAGGTGATACTAAGATGACAACTACTTAAAGTGATTTTGAGTTTTCAAGTGATTATGAATACCCCTTCTCAAATTTGTTTCCAGTAAAAATTGCCATAGCTTGAATAGTAAAAATGACAAATCTATGGCAAGAAGTTTTGTGCTAAGTTTCCTATTGCTCTTTTGATTTATGGCACCAAGGCTGTGACATTTCTGAATTTCCCCATCATTAAAGGAAGGATGACAAATTAATTTGAGAAGCTGTTCATGAGTAATTTTATTAAAGCAAACACGTTTTTATTCTGGAAGATTTCATTTAGTGGCACTGAAATAACAAAGAACTAGTTTTAAAATTAAATGTTTTCAGTATAGACAAAGCAAAGGTAACTGAGGAATACCATATTCAAATTATGAAGTCATTTTGATGGCGTTCTGTTTTCAGTAATCTCTAAACATGTAATATTATTTGCTAGACTAGCTTCAACTCATAAAGTACACAACCTTGACCTTCTGTCACTACAACGAAGAATTTTTAATTTTCCAAGTCTTAATTTGGATATTTTTTAACATTAATATTTTTCCAAGATTGACATTGTTTTATTTAAAATTAGCTTTTCTCTAATTTACATAGTTTCAAATTGAATTCTAATAGCACTTTTTTCAATTCAGATATTCAGTTTTTGAATGGAAACTATGTACCTGTTGAAAATGAGTGATGACGTTACTTGCCTATTGGGTGCGGCTTTCAAAACCTATGCCAAAAATTAAAAAATCTTTGAATAATTACAACATATGATTAGAGTTCTACTGATTTTAAAAGAATATTTTATTTCTTTGCCATGAATCAGAGTTTGAAGAGCACATGTTAAAAACCAAGGACGTTTGAGAAAAGTTGCTCAAAATATGACGTCAAGAAATGAGCACTTCAACATGTCAGCTTCTTTAACACTACCAAGGTACAGTTAATTTAAGTATGGTAAAGGGTATGGATATTCAAGAGTTTTAGAGGGAAACTTGTACAAAAATGAAGACAAAGGAATGCTAGATAGTTTATTCACTAAGTTATAGTACTGTGAGTACTCAAAGTGTACAAAATTTCATGAAAATATATCTAGCCATTTGGATATAATGCAGGCACAGAGACATGAAATGTGGAAACCACTTCTAGAACTATGTATGAAAAGCTCTACTGAAATGTGAAGTAAATTTATGGAATAATCCCTCTGGGTTTGTGACTTTAAATGTGACAGCCCTATGTTTAATAATGTCTATCAACAAAAAGATGAAGTCAAATTATGTCATAACAATAAAATAAGAAATAAAGTTCTTATTTACCCTGTCAAATAAATATCACAACCAACCAAGAGCCTAAATATCAGAACTCATGAGAAAATAGAGCATTGTCGAATTTCAGGAATATTTATCGCTGGAAAACCACGAGAACTATGATTGTAAAATATAAATTATAGATCTAGAAACAGGAAAAAAAAATAAATCAAGGAATTGGGTCAATTTACTTTTTGATTCATTACATTCCAATCACAATTCCAGTGAACACCTTATCATGACAAGACAATCCCTTACTATTTTTGATGATGTCAATGATTTTTGAACAGTCAGAGAAAAATATTCCATTCAGATCATGCAAGTGTGATAATTTTTTAATCAGATTCTAGAAGGAACACCAATTATGTCTATTAAGGAGGTGCTTGCAAGCCAGTTAGGAAATATTACTCTGAAAGAAAAATAAAATGGGCAATTTTAAGTTAAGCCCACAGGATTTAAGCTTGATATTTACGAGGGATGGTTTCTCAAGACTATGTTATACTTCAAAATTAAAATAGCTCAATCACAATTGAGATGATACGAATATTGAGTTGCAGAATCCCACTTCTAATATTTTCCCCAAGCTATAGGAAAATATAAAATGCTCAATTTGAGAAAAAGTATCTTAAAAATTAAAAACTCAGATCTGCATTTCACTGTCTCTTAACCCTTTCAGATATGTTTGAGCTACTGATGTTCCTATTCCTGGAAAATAATTAAGACTGGGTAACAGGGACCTTGAAAGTGAGGGACAAAGGGGCAGAACTTTTGTTGCTTTATCTTTTCACATGCCAGAGAAAAACATAAAATGGACAATTTGAGAAAAATAGTTTAAAAATTAAAAATACAAAAAACATTATAACTCCATTACTTTCATACATAGTTGATTAATTACTTAAAACCATTCCAATGAAAGTCAAGGGACCAGAGAATTTGTTTTTCAGTTTTTGAACTTTTTCCAAATTAGAGTCCAATATAACATCTGCCGAAATCAGGGGATTTTTAAAATGAGTTAATTAAGCATGATTACGACTTTTTTATGGAACTGAACAAATTTCAACACGAAAATGTTTCGCACAGGTACTTCTCCATATGAATACTTCTGTTGACTTTGTACAAGAATTCACTAATATTAGTGAAGAATGAATAAACTTGAGATATTTTGAACTGTTATTCTATTTAATCATATGTGATAAGTATGTAACAAAACTTATCTACATGGTTAAATATATAAATGATATAAAAATGCAGTGAATCGAAAATTTAGATCAAATGCTAAATTAAATTTAGGAAAATATTCAATTAAATATAAAAATACAACACATCCAATAAATACTACCATTACAGATATAAAAATTATAGTTTGTAGAATGTCCGTTGGTATCACTTTAATGACAATTCTTGTTGACTGTTAATTGACAAATTCTTGTGAATTTAATCATTTTATTTGATAACCACATAGCAGAATTTTTTGTGCATAACACAATTTAGAGAATTTCTACACTAAACTTACCAAGAACCTTTCAGTGCTTTATTTTTATTCTACAAATCTGACAATTGATTTACTCTGCATTGCTCAGGCATAACTAATCTTTTTCTTATGAAAACATTGTAAAATAAGATAATAAAATTAAATTTAACGAAAATTAAAAATAATAAAGATGTCACATTTCGATATTATAACTATTCCATGCCATCTATTTACTGGCATCGAAACAACACAGAAGGAATTTTAGGGAAATGGGCATGATGGATGTTCTAGTGTTAACAGGTAGTAAACATAATTTTTTAACATATTCAACAAAAAAACCTTTGCAATATGTAGTATTTTAACGTTTTATTTTATGTATCCCATTTCTATTCAGAATAATGTCAGTCCTTAGTATTTGAGCACTTTTGAGAATATTCCTCAAATGCTACAAAACTTTAAGGAAATATGCTTTGTTGCTTGATCTGATGTGTTTATGATAAACTTTCCCCGGATGGGCAAAAGAAATGACCAACACCAATTTGACATGGCTGCTACGTTTTCATGTTTTGTAATTAAATACCTGCAGTCCTGATTTTGTTTAGCTGAAAGTAATTTTGATATAAATTTGTCTCCAAATTATCCACAAGAACAGGAACTAATGTTATATTCTTGAGAAAACTTAAAAGTAATAATCTAATGATTTTTAAGAACTCGAAGCACACATTCAGAATTGTTTTCACATTTGCTTGTTGTGGCCTCTCAGGCTGCTCATCATTCAAAAAATTCCAAGGTTATCTTAAAATGTTCACACCATTCATAAACTACCATACAACTCATACAAACCTGAGAGACTTCCTGCGACTTCAAATGTCTTTCCAAATTTCTTGAAGTTTAAGACAAAATCTGATTCAATTTCCTTGATTAAGTGTTTGCAACATGAGAAATGCAACGAGCAGCTTCACAAAAGCAATAACAATGCACTATTGTAAAATAACTAAGAGCAGGAGTAACAGTACAGGTGGTGCAATGTCCCTCTTGCCAAACCAATCCCTTTTATCTCGCATGGTTCTTAAGTTAAGCGATCATTCAGATACTTTTTCATCACACCTCCTACTTATTATGATTTTCTCTATTTCTTTCAAGTATTCAAATACTTGATTACAAGTTACACTGAGACTCCTCTGATACATTTAAATGTAAAAATACCATACAGTAGAAAAATATAAAAAATACTTGTTGAAATATGAATACAGGTATTTCATTTTTATATTTTTGAAGACTAATTTAAAGAAAACACAAATGAGCTTCAGTGCATGTTAGGTTTCCATTTTTAAGTAGTCCAAACAATCTGAAACAAGGCTATATTATTTTTATCACTCTAAGAATACACAGAAAAATTATGAAATCAACATTTGCAGAAAAGGTACATCTAAAACATTAAAAATGTTTTAGGTGTATATCCAAAGAATTATTTTTTTTTTAATATTTCTTATTCTTGAAACAATCTTTAATGGGTTTAATGATACAAAGGAAAAATCTATGTGAATTAAAAAAAAATTCAATAAAGTTGCAGAAATGTGATGTCAGAAAGTAAAGATTTAAGAATCATTTCATCAGATAAAGCTGACTTACCAGATGAGTGGTGAGACTGAGCACCAAAAGTAGGAGGATGTCTTGGATTGTACTGATTACGCCTGTCGCCATAAGCATTAGGTGGTGGAACGTTGCCATAGCTACCATAATTTCTATCTCTCATATTGTGACTGCAAGTCAAATGGTTTGTACTGTAGTTTGAATTCCATTAAATACAGTTTAAAGTAATTAAAAAACTTTATAGCACTTTTGAAAGATAAATGTAAGATTTTATTTACGAATAAGCATTACAATACAATGAATTATTTTTCAGTTACCTAATGTGGTGTATAGCTACATAAAACATCACTATAATATTCCAAGTGATAAACGATCAACTTACAAATGGTTAAATTAATTATATTACATTTACTCCTATTCTTTTCCATGACTCAAATACCTTTTATCATACCTTTAAGCCTGCGGGTCATACATGTATACAGGGTGAGTCTAAATTGTTTTTACAAAATAAGAGGGGTGATAGTACCCATCCAGACGAGCAATTATTACCGTGGAACATAGGGTCACATTCCACACTGAGGCAGAAAAGAGTAAAGCCAAAACGTGTCGAGCATGAACAAGTCATCACCTCTGACATCGTTTTGTACCTGCCTACGTAGCATATCTCCTAAGCAAGATGGTCTGGTCGGTAGCACATGAAATCTTTAGTGTACGCCTGTGGACTCGGCTGAAGATCTCGTAGCGAGAATCGGTGTTGCCGCAGACAAAATTAACACAACAGGAATCTTCAAGAGTGTGCCAGTCATTCCTTTGCGGGTGTGAACTGTGCAACAACACACGTGGCTGCCATTTTGAATACTTGCTGTGAGTTTTTCTCTGATCAATAAATCAGATTGTGCAACTTTTGGTATCATTCATTCACTTTTCCAACACTGTTGTAAGTTCAGGTTGAAATTGTAATTTTACTCTTTTCTGCCTCTCAGAGTGGAATGCGACCCTATGTTCCATGGTAATTATTGCTCGTCTGGATGGGTACTATCATCCCTTATTTTGTAAAAACAATTTAGACTCACCCTGTATATTAGCTATGCAACCTGCAGTTTTCAGCACATGTTTTGGCCCATAGAATGTTTTCTACTGTCTGTCTAACGTAAGAACTGTTCCTGCCACTAAGTCTGGGTAGTGGCAGGAACAGTTATAGGAACTGTTTACATAGGAACAGGGCTTGTACATTTTGAGTAAGGGTGATTCTTGGGATGTAACAAATAAAAATCATAACAAATACAGCCTATGTCCAAAAAGTTCCAGGACTGCTGTTAAAAATATGAAATGTAATATACATTCCTTGTTTCCTAAAAATAACTGCCTTAAGAATCCACACAGCTTCCAGCATTTCTGAAGGTCCTTGAAGCAGTTCTGGAAAGCATTTACTGGTATGCCTGTGAGTTATTTTGTCACAGCTATATGGATAGCTGGAATGTCTGTATGACAGTTCTTTTAGTACCCGTTTTATATTGGGGAAGAGGAAGTAACCATAGGAGAATAGATACAGGGAATACTGGGATGTCACAACCATTATCTGATGATGTATCAGGAACTATTGAACCTACAAAGTGGTATGAGACCTCCCATTAGCATGGAGCAAGAACCATTTCCCAGATGTCTACAACTATGTCCGACATCAATGAATACAACATGGTAAATGTCCTAACACTTGCCTGTAGAAATCCTGATTTATTGTTTCACCCACAGGTGCAAATTCTTCTTGGACAATACCTTTACAATCAAAAAAGGCTAAGTGAAGTGTGTGAACTTCCTGAATTTTTCCTTCTGTGAAAGCTGTTGACAAATGGCCACTTTGATCATCATTTCGAAGGGACTCTCTCCCGACCATCAAGGATAATACAGCATCCCCATAAGCTTCTTATAACAAAAGTACATTTCTGTAGCTGTTTTACCCAGTTTTTAAAAATGATATTGCCTCTCCATTGTAACAGGAAACGAGAGCATGCTATCACTTTTGTAATTCCCCAGTGCTGCTTCTCAAAAATGCCAAAACAGAAGTTTGGCTGCTCACTTATTGCACAGTGACTGATGTTTCCAGGAGTACATATGCAAATTTCGTGACACAACTGTTTTGCGCACCATTATGTCATACTTCAAACTTTTTGGACATAGGTACATATAGCTCTAATTTGTCATTAAGTGAGCCAATGTGATAAACTTTAATGCATTTCTTCAAGCATCCCTATGAAAAATGGAATAACCAGTACCATTCTACAACAGATAGGCAGACTTTGTGGTGGGAGCGATTCTCATGGTCGACCAACAGTAGGATTCTTTCAACCAACTAAATGTGGCAATTTTGTCATTAAATGTGTTGTAGGGAAAAAGCAAGTCTCAGAAATCTCATGACACTAAAAGAATCCTCACATCTGATCTTGACTTCAACTATGGTATGGATACAACTAATTCTAGAACAGTACTTGCAATGATCAACCATGTATTCAAACACAAATCCATAACTTGAATCGTAACAATGCAGCCTTTAAATATTGCAAATGAACAAAAGACTAGTGAACTTATCTAAAAAAAAGTAACACTAGTTTTGATAAAACTTACTTAAGCATTCTATGGCCACCTCGATCGAGAGTTGCTCTTTTATTGTAAGGGGCCATGCCAACTTGAGGTCGCTTGAAATTCCTTTGGTTTCGGTAATCTGGCACATGTGTTTGACCAGGCTTTAGAACCTTTGGAGGATCTCTAAGGGGTAAACAAATTGAATGATTATGAAAATGAAATCAATTTTGCCAATAAATATTTTTTAAGTAAACTGAAACTATTCATTATTTTCACACAATTGAACACAATGTTTTAAGTTACAAGACAATTATTTTTACTACCTTCAAAAAACAGGAGAAAATAATTGCAGATAAAATAATTCCAAGCACTAAGCAGAAATTTAAAAAAAATGTAAAACACTCCCAATTAAAAAAATATAAATTAATCCCGATCATTCATAGCTTAAGAATTGCACCAATAGTTTAAATTTGTCAAATGCTGATCCAAAATATTTTAATTGCAAGTAAAATGCAAGTATAAGACAAAGAGAATTCAATAAGATTTTATTCAGAAAAACATTTTGGCACATTCCAGTGAAGGCATAAAACCTAAAAATTTATTAAAGAGCACAGTATTCTGATTAAAAAATTGCTAAGATATCCATACAAAATGGCAAATATGTACATGACATAAAAAATTTTAAGTCAATGTTTTATGAAACTTTCCATTTCTTAAAAAAACACAGCTATAGACAAACATTTGCAACTAGCTAATGTATATTAATATATGTTCAACAGTTCACAAATTATAGCAATGACAAATACAGAGATTAAAAAATGTTTGATATAAGTTTTAATCTTTGTGATATGAAGGTTTCAAAGAATAAAAGTAAATCTAAACAAAAAATACTTTCTACCATTAAGTAGCAGAAAAAAATATTTAGCTAACTTATAGCCCCAATTCTCTTTTACTTTTCTTGATTTGTCTTTTAGCTTGAATTTTTTTAAAAAAATCAAAAGTTTTCTGCAATCAATCTGAATAGTAGAGTAAGAGGATAATGCACAACTAACTGATCATGAACTGTAAAGGGTGTTTCAGAAATCAACTCTTTATTTGTTTGAAATTTTAGAGATTCTGATTAGTTTATCTAAAATTCATATAAAATTTTGTTTCATTCTTGTCAATTCTACCAAAAGAGTTGTCAGATTGGGTGTAATTGCACTTAAGGGCTACATTTTAACTTGTTAGGCTCTGAAATGTTACATTGGGATGCAAGGAATCCTGCATCAATTGTTCCATTTGAATAATTTAATACAGAGGACATTTAAGCCCAACATCAAAATGGCGATAAATCATATTAATTCATATATATAACCTAACTATTTTCTTCCTCTCCTGGTAGTTTGTTTATATTTACTCTGACAAACCTATCACAAATAAATTTCTTTTTTCTTCCGAAATACTTATTGTTTTTTCGGGTACATTCGGTGTTTTATAAAAGCGAAATTTGGTACTTTCTCTAAGATCAGACAATCCTCCCTACACTGTTAAGTCAGCACTTTGATTAGATAGATCAAATAATGTTAGAAACAATTATTTGGGGTTCTGAAATAGAGATCACAGAAATTTCAAAATACATTATGGCTTCGACAAGATGAAACAAAAGTGGACAGAATAATCAGGTAAGAACAATTTGGGACTTATAATTTATAACCCAAAAAACTCAGACACAACAAATCTCTAATTTTCAAATTTTTTAACATTCCATACATACACATTCTCATAATTAGAAATGCTATATCAGAAGAAAGAATTTATTCGTATTTTATACATAAATAATAATAGAGAACACTTACTCTGCTGATTTCAGTCTTTCTGCTGGAAAGATGAAATTTTCTGGATACTGAGGGTCAATGAAACTAATACTGAAAAAGCAAAATATTTACATTAAGATAGTATATTATTTTAGTAGCATTACACACACAAAAAAAACTAATTTAATTATTACAATAAACTACACAAAATATTACATTTTGTTTGATCACTCAAATCATTAAATTGCTTTGCTTTATAAATTGTGTGGGTGAGCAAAATATTGAGTTACTATTGAAGAAAAACATAATTTTTTTTTAAAGGTAAAAAATGTGATGAATGAAACAAGTTCAAAGAAGTACTAAATGTAACAGCAATAACAGGGCTGCCACAGCCTAAGCACTTGTAAAATAGTAGCTTCCGCAGCACAAATTCATAAATATACTAACAAAATTAGTCTTCTATTCAAGCATATTTTAGTAGCAGTTTTAGTTGCTAAGATACGAAATGAATAAGCCCAAACACAAAATGTGTCAATTAATTATGCAACAAACCTTAAACTCACAAAGAAATTTCATTTTAAAATACAATAAATACTTTCGTACTATGAAATCTGAATTTCCAACAGTCTTAATAGGCAGAAGCATTTCTATTTATTATTAAACTTGGATTGAATTTTTTCGATTGTTAAGTAGTAGCAACTTGGCAGCATTTAGTAAAACAAAGTTTGGACATCATCTTGGCAGGAGCACTATTTTATCAAGTGGAATTTTTCACTATTTACCTTAATGCTGTAATCAATGGTTAAAATCCAAGACAGAAACAAAAGATTCATGCTTTTGGTTTGAAACAGGGGTACTTAATTTTGGCTTTTAGTGAATTTTCAAAAACGTCGTCAAAATTTTGAGTCTTTACAACTTTGAAAATAGGAACTTTTGAAACAATTTTGCTTTAAAAGATTCCCCTAGTCACCAAAGTTGAAAAAAGTAACAAAAGTCGCCTGTGGCAGGTTTGCAATAATTATGCAACTAACCAATCGAAAATGTTTGAGTTGTAAAAGTATTTTCCAATTCACAAACAGAATGTTTTGATTTCTTTTATAAAACTTATTAAGTTATGACAAAAACTTATTAAATCACCAGAAAATTCACTTATAAAATGGTAATTAAATTAATATTACAAAATAGGAATTTTGAAAAATATACTAACCAAATAGTAGCATTTCCAGGTATATCAGGTACAGCATGGAGAGGGCTTTCAACAGTTCTGAAACATAAAATAAATTAAATGTGGACCAAAAAATAACCATACTTAAAAGGAATAGTTGCTGCAAGAGATAAAAGCCAACCCATTTTTGTATAAATTGTGGTAAATTCAAAGACAATTCAACAAAGTGGCCTGTTTGCGACCCTATGTTTCGATAAGTTATTGACAAATTTAAAATTTATATAGCATTGCATTCTTCAGGAAAGGGTCTCTTTGGAAACGTCAGAATATAATTTAATAGCTGTCATTTCTGAATCTGAGGGATCGATGAAAATAGAAATTTTGCCAATTTGCTACAAATTTCAAATTGCTCTGGTATCTAGAAATGGAAAGACAATATAAAAAGTTATTCTTAATTAAGAGCCTTTCCTAACAAATAGCGTGGCGTAATTTGGTGATTGTATTTCTACTCCTTTATAAAGAAAAAACATTTAAAAGTAAAAATTATGGAAAAATACGATTTTTCAATTTTTAAAAATGCATATTTCACTGTGAGGGAAAGTTCGAAGAACACCAAGACTTTTCAATATAAAAGAGCAAGATGTCTATTATATGTCCTGAAACTTTCATAATTGTAATTTGATTATTTTTGTCTCGGGAAAAATTTTAATTAGACATAAATTTTACTTTTTTATCGCAGCTGATAATGAATTATAACCTCCAACAATATAAAAAATGCGGTATAAGAATGAAATATAACTTTTATTATGGTGTACGAGCAAAATTTTACATGACATTTCTTTTTAAAGTTTTTTTGCTTAATCCAAGGAGTGTTTCCATCAGTAAAATAATTAGGTGGGAAGTTAATTTTGTTAGAGAAATCTTTTCGATTTGCTTTTTCCTTCAGAAGAGTAAGTCTTAAATACTACTACCTGTGAATATTAAATGCGTTTTGTAAATATTAAGCATTATTAGTCAGGTAAAAACTAATTTTGAGAGTAAAAAAAATTAAACATCCTTGTCAAACTCGATTCTCCTAAATGTACATATTCACCAATCCTTTTCCCATATTTATCATAATCACTAGTGAAATAAGTAGATTTCAAGAATTTGGCAGCACTGGAAAATTTTAATTTAAGCAACTACGAAATTGAACAAGAGAACCTTTATCAGATTGAAAGTGAATTTGAAGACAAGCAAGTAAAGGTTTTAAATGTTTAAGGTTTTTTAATTGTGATTTGATGTCCTACTTTTAAAATTTCCTTCAAAAGTTAAAAATAATTTGATATTTCATTGTTTCCATTTGAAACGAGTAATATGCATAGAATGGGAAGGAAATGCTATGATTGGCGATAATAAAGATTGCCAGTTAGTGCGATACTGATGGAATATGGTAACCCGTCGTAGAACATCCGAATAGTCATTTGGCGACGAAACTTTCAGTCGCCAATTGATTGGAAGGCAAGAACATGTTTTTGCACTTTACTAATTTCGTTATTGTTGCTTTGGGACTCAAAATACAATCCTGAATTTTTTTTTACAAGTAATAGACATATTAAACTATATATTTCCAAAATATAGTTTTCGTCAGAGCTGTCCTTCATTTCATTTTGTGTGCCTATTTTAAGTGGAAAACCGCCATTTTATAACTTTCCTTTGCTGTTTGGAAGATGAAGGAAATAAAAGCCGACTTCCAAACCTAGCAGTAGTTTTATCATACCTAGCACTGTATCTGATATGAATTTTAACGATGCATTTAATTTCCTTTAGCCCATAGAAACCTTTTTAATTCTATCAAAATTGACTATTTTCCATTTTTCACTACTAATTTTTAGATTAAATATGATGTTTAAAATTAGTGTTTTCAAATAGATAAAAGGAATTCTTCATAGATTACAAAAATATGAAATATTGTTGTCTACGTTAAGTAGTTTTTGAGAAAGAGACTTCAAACATGCAGACCAAGCGATTTCACAACTGCTCTTCAAATTTCAAGTCCTTAAAATGCCTGAAACTTCTAAACTATTTCATTTTGAGCCAAAATATTTTGGATATCGTTATTTATGCATAAATTTAACCCCTGTAGTAAATTTCATGAAAATCCGTCACCCTACGGCCAGTTTTTTTCTGATTTTTGCTCTTTTCACATGGAATGACTCACCTGCCTTATTTTGAAATGTTAAGTAATTATATTTATCATTTCTTTTTATAAAACGATATGTTGGAAACTCAAATGACTTTTGGAGAAAGATAATCGAATTAGAAGGTTTAAAAAAGCCCATTTTCATTTCAACAGATGAAATTTTCAACAAAATATAATTCACCATCTTTTACATCATATCAATAGAATAGGATTTTCAGTTAAATATAATTCAATATCTACCATTTCACTGTCAATGAGGGTTGGCTTACAGCACCCCAAGCAACCACTTTAGTAACTACAGCCTGTAAAACAGCCCCATAGACATAATAAAAACAATACTAAAGTTTTTTGTCAACACAGTTAACCATGCATAAAACCAATCAAGACCACTTTTTTTAGTTAGAAAAAAATTTAAGAACCAGTTTTTAAAAAGCCTTTGAAAACAGGCTTCTTGTTCCACGAGTTCAGATAGATAACAAAATGTACATTGCCAACATGTCAATTCCTGGAAATTTTCCAATTTGTATGGGCTGACATGCAGACTCATGGTCAGTTGGTAGTAGTGGTCTCAAGAATGCAACCAGTGAATTGTATAAAGTACTGTATTATTTAACAAATGCAACATACCATGTGTATTTAAGGCATCCACATATATAACTAAAAATACAGGTAGTAAATTTTTAAGTGTTTATGGGGCTAATTTGGCTACTTTTCAAAAATCATGTTTTAAACTAATTGTTTCTGGGAAGGAATGAGAACCATGAATATTAACCTTGATTTTGTTATAATAACATGACATCCACAACCTTTCTATTGCTTTCTTATTCAATTTTTGGCGACCTTGTCTGAATAGATGCAAAACAAACTTTGAGAATGGAAAATTTATTCTCTAACTGAATTTACTTTTCCTGTAGTATTGAATTTTCTTTACTAGAAGTAGAGAATGTTTTCACATACAAATTAAGGATAATTCATAAGTTGGTAACTCAAAATACATATTGGATCTCTTTTGACAATATGGCTAAAAAAATGTGACAATATGTCATTTGTAAATTTGGCAATATAAATTGTACAATCTTACAATTCAGACAATGTCTTTATATCCTAACTGTACATGCTGGTAGATATGTAACTATCTTGAACACAACAAATTATAATGAAAATGCAAAATGACATACGCATTAGGTTGAATGACATCTTCCGATAAAAGTACATTTCCACTCATGCCTGAGAAAAGTTTCGGATTAATGCCTATTTCCTACAAAAGAAAAACGTTAATGTGAATTTTCAATTTAAAATTTCAGTAAGTACAAGTAAAATATCAAACAAACACAAAATGTGGCACTTAATATTCTTTTTTATGCATCTAAGTAGTGATAATTGGAAATTTTAAAAACAAAAGTTCTACACGAATCTTCATAATTCACATTTTTTACAAATTTTAACAGAATACTGATTCATAACAATCTAAAATAAAAGCAAAAATCAAATTAAAATGTAGATTTTAGAATCAATATTAACACAAGAGTTGAACTAATTTATTACCAGTTTCCAATTTGATCCATTTTCATAAAGACCAGTTATGAAGTCGTAACCTTGATGCCCCTGTCTTATGTACAATCTATCCTTCCCCCGAACATTTCGCTTCACTAGAATAAAAATTAGAGTAATGTAAATAAATGCTTCAATAGAGCAAATATATTTTAGCAACAAATCAATATATATATAAATGAAAATCTTTACATACAAATATTTTGAAAACAAACAAAAATAAGAAACATTACTTTACAAATGCTATACTTGTTTCTAAAGAGCACTACAAAATTTCATTTCTTTAAAATTATATAATTGAAGTATTTGGACAAACAGAGGTCTATGTGCAAAATGTTTCGAAAATGAGATTTTAATGGGATAATGGTCTATGTAACATTAAATATCAATTTCTACACTTAATTCCCAAGAAAAACCACAAGATGGTTTTGTGGCTCAGCATCTGATATCATGAAACTGCACAATCGAATGTGGAAGAACAGTATATGTGGGAATACCTACCTTCCCCTACTGCTGAACTCGCATTTGTTTACGGAGAAGGTTAAGGAAACACTAAATCTTGTGGTTATTGTTTTGGTCTATTG
The DNA here is from genome assembly GCA_933210815.1 of Meta bourneti. Lineage (NCBI taxonomy): Eukaryota > Metazoa > Arthropoda > Arachnida > Araneae > Tetragnathidae > Meta > Meta bourneti. Next base: position 39,023,014 of record OW119922.1, on the reverse strand, counting down.
TATTGGTTTGGGTCTCTAATTATTTTCTTTACCATGGAAGTATGACCATGGAAGGAGGGAAAAGGTAAAGCGTTCACCATGTAACACCAATCACCTGAGCAAACTTTACAAAATGGTGTATGGAATAAAGGATCATTTGTCACTTAATCATGTCACACTAACATTAGTATTTTTAGCTCAACATGAAAAATTGGATATGTAATATAAGCAATAATTGGGCCAAACACTTCAATCTTTACTTTGAACAAAAAGTAAAAAGCATCTCATCATATTAATTTTACAGAAAATTTATCCAAATATGAATATAATAAATGTTAAGAGAGTTTAAAATGACAATTCTCAAAGAAAGTGAGTACTCTAAAAGAATTTAAAAACTTTGGATTGGATGAAAAATAAAAAACTCACTTTCATCTCCAGTCAGCTTACAGTATACAGACTCCAGTTCTTTTAATAGTCTTCTTTCATCAACAAATGGTAAGAGAGCAACACCTAAAATACAGATTTTTATAATTAAATAAACTTTAAACTCTGTTCATATCAACTAGATAAATCTTTAAAAAAATCTAACTTAAAATCATAAAATCAATTTTATTAATAAATAAAATTTCAGCAAACATTGCCATAAATAGAGGAGAGAGAGATACACTTACACTAATATTAAAACAATCTCTTTTATATAATGTTCCTATTATATAATGCAAGCAGTTTGATTAAAAGAAATTATAAAGATTGAAAAAAAGATTACAAAGAAACAATTACGAATGCATCAAAGAATTTTAAAAACATACAAGGACTCATGTTAATGTATACAGGGTGATTCTACGGTCATGGGACAAACTTGGAGGGGTGGTACAGCTTACTAAAGCATACATTTTTCATATAGGAATGTATGGTCGGAAGTGACGCGTGGAGGCACGAACACAAAAATGAGACACGAACAGAAAAACATTGTTTATTTACAAAATCCTTGCGAAGTGCTTTGCAGCAATGTTTACAATAAATCCAAAAAATTGCGACCAACAGTAATACAAACTCGGCAGCTGTGATTGGCTGGAAATGCTGTGGGTAGAGGGCAGTAGTGTGCCTGGCCATCTGTGATCTGATACATCTGCAGGAAAACGTCATCTGCAACTGTGCTGTCGGCCGTGATGAGAGATTTTACAAATAGTGAAAAGGACATGCATATTATGTACGGTACTAATGGGAATGACAGAGCAGCGCTACGGCTGTATCAGGAACGTTTTCCGAACAGGTGTAAGCCGAACCACAAAATGTTTGAGCGATTGCATCGGCACCTTTGTGAAAATGGTTCATTCATTGCCAGCTCTCACGGAAGAACTGGACCAAGAACTGTACGACATCCAAACATGGAAGAAACCATCTTGAACATTGTGGATGAAACACCCCACACAAGTACAAGATCTATTGCATGTCGTGTACATGTGAGTCAACCCACCGTTTGGAGTCTTAAATGAAGAACGTTTACACCCATTCAAATATTCAGAGTCCAAGCGTTGCAGGCAAGTGATTACCCACTCTGCGCATAGAATTCTGCCAATGGTTCTTGCAGCAGTGTGCGTTGCAGCCGGGTTTCCCAGCTTCTGTGCTATTCAGATGAGGCGACTTTTACACAGGAAGGTGTTTTCAATGTGCACAATACTCAAGTGTGGGCAACAGAAAATCCACACGCTACACGTCCACATGCATTTCAAAAACGCTTCTCTGTGAATGTTTAGGTGGGTGTTCTGAACGATTTCCTCACAGGCCCATATCTCCTACCAATGCAACTCAATGGCTCACATTATCGTATTTTTCTGGAAGAGGTTTTACCAGAATTGCTGCAAGATGTTCCGACTGTCATTCGTAATCACATGTGGTTTCAGCATGATGGTGCGCCAGCCCATTTCAACGTGGTTGTCCGCAATTACCTGGATGCCAGTTTCGCAGGGCAATGGATTGGGCGTGGTGGACCAGTCCGATGGCCACCCCAATCGCCATATTTATCGAGCATCGGTTACACCTTATGGGGGCATCTGAAGACCATCATTTACTGCACTCCAGGTGACTCAATTGAGGACCCCGTTGCTCGACTATCCATTGCGGCTGCAAGCGCGCACAAAATGCCTGGCATCTTTGGAACTGTTCGCCAATCACCCCTTCGACGCTACCAAACATGTATTACTGTTGGTGGTCACAATTTTGAGCATTTATTGTAAACACTGCTGCAAAGAAGCACTTTGTAAATAAACAATGTTTTATGTTCATGTCTCATTTTTTGTGTTCGTGCCTCCACGCGTCACTTCTGACCGTACGTTCCTATACAAAAAATGTATGTTTTAGTAAGCTGTACCACCCTTCCAAGTTTGTCCCATGACCGTAGAATCACCCTGTATACTTAACCTCTATAATTCATTCCTGCATTTAGCAGATTATTTGCATATTTGTTGTTTTTATTAAGTGAGTGTTTTCTTTTTTAAATTAACCTACACATCAAGAAACAAACCTACATCTATATTCTACATAAAATTATAGAAATAGTAAAAATTTCTATAAAAATTGAAATTAAAAATATACTGATACATATTTGAAAGAAAGTGAACATTGAAATATGCTTACCCTGCCATGCATATTTCTTTCCATTCAAATCAACTTTAAAATCAGTGGGATAAAAATCAATAATTGGAGAATCCTATAAAAATAATTTTAAACTCAATTTACAAAGTAAATAAACACATTAAGGGGACACAGATCCTTTTGAAAAAGTATTTTTAATTGACATTTAACAAAATGTTTTAGTGTACCAACACACAAGAAATATACATTGTATACGAAAAAATATGTTAAAAAATAATGACAAAATTCTATTTTAACAAAAAATTCCTACTTCTATTGCAAATTTTAATTTTTTTTTCCAGTATTTTTTTCCTTGAAATGTTTCACAAAATTTTGTAAAATCCCTTTCAAATCCCACCAGACACAGAGCATGACCTTCTTTGGATGAAGAGCAGCTTTTGGGGTGGCTAAAGGTGGTTCATTCCGCTTTCCCAAAGATCTTTTTCGCTCATCATTATTATAAATGATCCATTTTTCATCCCCTGTCACTACTTGCTTCAAAAATGGTGTCTCCTCATTGAGTTTATAGAGCGAGTCGCAAATGGAAATGCGATCCATCAGATTTTTCTCCGTTAAATCGTGGGGAACCCATACATCAAAAAGGTTTATGTAGCCAAGCTTCACAAAATGCTCGTGGATGGTGGATTTTGACATATTTAACATTTCTGTTAATTTACGTGTCGTATAGCATGGGTTATTCTCGATCAGTGTTTTAATCTGATCTTCATTTGTGGTGGAGGGCCTACCCGGGCGTTCCTGATCTTTAAGGTTGAAATCACCAGCTTTAAACCTAGCAAACCACTTCAGCACAGTTCTTTCAGCTACAGCACCTTCGCCATAAACAGCGCATATCTTGTATGACGCTTGTGTGGCATTTTTGCCTTTCCGGTAAAAGAAAAGCATTAAATGCCTAAAATGCACTTTGTTTTCTTCCATATTCAAAGGCGTATAAAACTGACAAAAATTAACGTATCGTAACCAAATTTTTTCCAAATATGCCTGAAGTACCGTCTTTTACGATATGTACGCATGTCATTTGTTTTCAATCGTTCTGATATATTCAGACCTGTCCTTACGCCACCTACCAAAAATCGGTACGAACTTTATGGACAACCCGATACTTTTGTCTTCCATAGGCAAGAAGCCAATTTTGATTCTGTTGAACTACATTGTAGATTTCCTATCTCTTGTGAATGTCTTGTAATATGTTTGTCCATTAAATTGTTTTGTTTAAAAACAGCGACCATTGAATTTTGTATCTGTTGATTTAACTCCAAATGTCCAAAACTGGACCACCAATTTATGTGTAAATTGTGCCAGCGACTTTTAGTTTTCCTTTCGAGAAAAAGGACATGACAGTTGGTCGGTTTCACTCCTGACTTAGTTGGAAAAACTTTAACAAATTGCTAAATAATATAACTAGTTATGAAATTTTGCAAACAAATTTTTAAAGTTGTACAATTAATATTAGACAATGAACAAAATTTAATGTTTTGGGGTAGTGACCCCAGAATTCAATTTAATTCAACTTACAGGATCACTCATTAGATCACCCCATGGTTCAGGAACGTGCTGCTTGCTGCCAGCTGGAAATACAGCCATTAGTTGTTCCAGGGGTTTGAACTGAAAGAAAACATAACAGTATAAGCTATAGAACAAATAAACAAATGTGATCCTGAAAAATCAACTTTAAGAATATAAAGAGCAATTTACTATTGAAGCTGTTTCAGCATGATCCTTAATTTTTCTATCGTTTAAGCCATTGACGAAATAGCATTCATTAGAAAATAACTCTTTATTTTAAATTAGTATAAATCCTTTGTATGACAAATTAAAAATATTACCAAAGGAAAATTCTTAAAGTAATGTTCACATTGAAAAGAAATCAAAAATTTAAAATTTAAAACAATTTTATGTCGCTATATATTTGTATAACTTGCTTCTCATAACCAAACCAAGAGTTCTATAAAAAATTCTGATACTTATAAATTTATTGACTTAATTGTTGTGTTGTAAACTTTGAATTAATTTTATTCACATTTTTTTTCCACTAATACCTAATAAAATAAGAAAACAGAAATGTATTTCAAACATCCAGTTGAAAATGTAAAATAGCAGGAGATTAAAATAAGTTTCACTTACTGGTGTTCCATGGTCAAATTTAATATCAATATCGCCTATATTAATAAAGTCAGATGCAAATGGAGCATAATGGTACGGAAAGTACCAATTCCAAGAAGCACAACCCTAATAAAATTAAAAAGACAAAGTATATTAAATAAAATAATTTGCATATATTTATTTTAAAAGAAATTTATCAAAACAGTTCTGGAAACAGTGCAGTGATACTTATTAACTGCCATACCAGCCAACCTGAGAAAAAAATACGGAAGATTTTTAACAACATTAAAATCAAGGCACTTCAAAACGAACACAAAACAGCGAAATTCAATGCCTTATAGCTTACTAACAGTAGAAAATGTTAATCAAAGCATACAAATAAAAAACTATGTTACAGTATTATACTTATATTAGCAAAAATTCTATAAAAATCTCGTCTCAATTACGATAATGCTAGAAAAGTCTAATTCATAGTGTAATATCTCAGCACTGCAATGGAAAATAAAATAACTTTCCCGCTTTTCTTTCACATTATGCTTGAAAATCCATTTCCCAAAGTCAATTTACCAACAGTAAATTTTCTGGCAACTTGCCAAACTGATTTCAATATTGTTCCTTCATGGATTACTATGACATAATTCCAAATGCTGAATTTAGCATCATTTGAACTTTTTCCATTGAAAAGAAAAATCCGAAACAAAAAGTAGCTTTATGGAAAACTTCCAAAAAATCTGAGTCAGCAGGTATGTGTGGGCTGTCATATAAATTAGAGGCCCTAGCAGAATGGAAGGCAGTAGCAACTTCAGATCACTAAACAGCACATCATAGTACATACATGTGAAACTACTTTATATATTAACTATCATATTTTAAGTTGTATTGAAGTGGCGGGTTTAGTTTCTTGTAGGACACTCCCTCTAGAATTTAGCAATGATGAATCAGATAGATGCTACCGCTACTTGAATTATTGCGAATTGCATGAAATTGTGAGAGCTGTATGAAGATCAGGAGTATATTTCCGAACAATTGGGAGCAATAAACTGTCTAATTGTTGCCTTTGCCAGCCAAGTGAGTATGCACCATCATGTGAAGTGAAGACACAGAGAGTGAAACTTTATAGTACTTTAAGATGCAAATTCTGTTATCATAGGGTTTCAAACATTTATTGGAAGTGATTTGTATCCCACTAGCAATTCAACTATCAATCATGGACCACCAACCAAAATTGCAGAAAACCCAATGTGGTGAGCACCAGCTTTCCATATACAAATTCACAAAACCATGGATTGGTAAAAAAATTCTACCTTTAGACGAGATCCTTTCCAAAACTTAAAACTCCTAACCTTAGTTCATACCTTTTACTATCAGACTGTAAAATGGTATATCAAGACAAGAGCTTCGATAATAATGACAACATTCTTGCATTTTTAATAGAGAACTTAATAGCTAATTAAGAAAAACCTGAAAATTCACTTAAGTTCACTGCACTGTCCAAATACTAACATTTTTCAAAACTTTAAAAGTTGTCATTAACCATTCAAAAATTAGTTGCATTTATCATTATTTTTTAACTAAATATATAAGCTTACAAGAAAATGTTATTTTAAACAGGTTTTATGAAAATAAAATACTAAAAACAATATTAAATACCTGGTAATAATATTTAAGTACCCAACAAAGGCCTTCAACATATGCTGCAGCCTAAAGAGGAAATAAGATTTGTGAAAAAATTTGTGATGTCATTTAAAATAAAGCATTTCATGTTTTGCAATCAGAGCTAATTATTTGATTAAAATACTTACCACTTTGTGTCTAAATTTTATATCATCCTTATCAATTTTAAACTTAACTTCATAATATCTTTCCTTCCAGCCATCTTCCCACAATCTATATAATAAAAATAGAAAAGTTTTTGGTAACACATAATCAAAAATTAATTTTTTTAACCATGAAAATTTTTTAGTATTCTAAAATCCTTCAAAATTTATAATTCAAGAGTTCCAAGAGGATAAATCTAATGTGTAAACTAGTGATTGGATATATAGGACTTTATACCTAGAAAGACAGGAGGGGTCCCTATGGTTATTTCACAATACATTGAAATTCTTTCTGTTTGGGGACTATTATCACCTTGCAATGACATTCCCAGTGATTTGATCTTGCCTTCCTCTTTTTACATTATACTTACAAATGTTTTGTTCTCTGTCAGCTGTAAACTGTTTTAGCAACAGAATGTTGTCTAAATAGTAATTCTTTTTCTAAATATTTGGAATGTCTGATACCTTTCTGATATGCATGTTGAATAGGGCAATATTGTAAGTTTCTTTTCTGATAGAGAATAAAGAAAATGGCTTCAAGACACGGTCTCACTGAGATTTTGAATAGAATGCAAAGATTGGATGGATTCGGGAAATAGTGAAAGTAGATTTCCATATAATGAAGATACAAAAATGTAGCAGTTGTAATGATGAACAAGCTAGCACTAGATTTCAACCTCTTTCATGTACAAATAATCCACAAAGCCTTGGACATGTGTGCACCAGAGACAGAAGATAACTAAACAAAATATGGCATAGACATTGTAGACCAAATGGTACACCATTATACTGTCAAATCGAGAAACAGAACTTGTCGTTGGCTTATGTATTTTGACAATATTTTAGATATATATGCAGTAAATACTTGGACTTTATATAAAGTAGTGGGGAAGCAGATACTTAGAGAAATTTTATCCCCCCACTATGTGAAGAGCTTCATACTCAATATCAGGCAGCTAGAAATAATAATGCAGCTACACAAAGGATTCGACACAGGCAGCATAAAAGAGATAATCAGAAAAGACAAAAATACAAGGTGTGAAGATCTTACAAATGTAATCACAAAAAATAGATGCCCAGATTGCAGAAAATGCACCTTGAGCCTTGAGAAGCAAGATATAGTGTATGTATTCAACGAATGTAAAAACTAAAATTAAATAACAAAACCAGTCTAATGTGATATAAATTTTGAATTTGAGTAATAATCTCTCACATCTGTTACCTAAAATAATGTAAAGTTTGATCCAGCATTCTATAAAAACATGAGGCCACACTGGACCCTTCCGTCTTTTTAGGTATAAGGCATCTTCATATCTTTCTAGTGTTGAATAATATTAAAATGGTGGAATATTTTTAAAGCAGACATACTTTCTCATCCTTACTTTTGATGTTTTTTACCTACTCAATTTTACCGTTTTGAAAGGTTGGGATATGCGCTATCTAGAAATCTTTTGGCTATTCGTGGGAGGAAAGTGGTTTTGCATCAAGGAGTCTATCTATTATAAAACAATTGTTCACTAAAATATATCTCTGACCCAGCACTGAGACTTCAATTCAAAGTTTAAGAGGATTTCTTCTTTTTCAGCAAAAGAAATCGATTTTGCATTTTTTTATGTAATCTTATTCTATAGTCTAGGAACAAACATATGAACCAAATTTGAAGTTGAAATTCACAAAATTGGCTCAGTTATTAGCCAATACTCTGCACTTTTCGTGAGTGGTTGGCAAATCTATAAAACTACAGGATTGATCGACTTGAAATTTTTACAGCATGTCGAGCAAATATCCTTTTATCATTTAATGAACCAGAAAAGATGTTACCTTTTTATGGAATTTGATGGAATCACCATTTCCTCAATTGTTTTATTTGCCAAATGATAGGTACACGTGTATGAAGTAAAATGCCATTCAATTTTTTTTGTGTACGATCACCTGGAGTTGAGAAATCATGCCAACCAGGGACCACTGAATAGTGTGTGCCATCATGGCCAAGGAAGGTTAGCAGGCATGATTCTGCATGAAAACAATGAAAAATATCTGTTGTGAACTCTTGAAATGATAATAAATAGATATACAAAGTTTGGAATTATTTGACTGCATAATTTTCAATCAAATAATTCCAATTTTTCAATTCAAATCAATAAAATAATCAATAAAAAAATTTAAAAAATGCAGTAATTTTGGAAAAAAGAAAAGAAAAAACCTGAACCCATAGGTTTAACCAGCAATAACATATAACATAAATGATACTTGAGCAAGTAACCTTGCATAATATTTACATAAATGATACTTGAAGCAAGTAACCTTGGAGCTCCCAATTCTAAAGATTGAGATTTTCTTTTTTGAAAACCTAATTGGGGGGGGGGGGACAAGTAAGAGTGATGAAGCTGAATCTGCAATATTATGAGGGGTTACTAAATCTAATATTTTGAAGTCTATCACAACAAAACAAAATCTATAATTATAATTTTTATAGAAAAACTTTTCTAAAATACAAGATTAAAGACAAAGCATTGAATATATTGTGCAATATCATTCTTACTTTACATCATCTTCTGGCTCCTCCTCAGATTCTGACTCAGAATCATCTCTCTTTCTTTTTTCACCAAGAACACCACCATCACTATCAGCCTAAATTTCAGTTTTGAAAAATCATGACAAAATTTAATTGTTTCACAATGATTAATGTATTCCATGATTAATGTATAACTATCTATTCCAGCAATTTTCAACTGGTGTGCCATATGGATGGTGAAATGGCATAAATTGTAAGATTCATTTCAAATCAATGATTTAGTTTTGAAATTTTGACAAGTGCCTATGTTTACAAATAAAATAATTTTAAGTAATACTCATATTAATACCCGAAAAAATAATTTTGAGCATTATTTTTTATTACAAAGCATCATAAATAAATTGTTTAAAAAAGATTTTTTAAAAGCCACTTTGGAGCAAAAAGTGCAAATGATTACTATTGTTATCTTTTGTAAATCAATCAAAATTATACCTATCTTTTGGTATTCCACAGAATTTTAGCAGTTTATTTGTGCTATGAGATGAAAAAGATTGAAAATCCCTGATCTAAACATTCAATAAAACCTATACAATGAGGCAAAACAACATATTAACTCCATAGCAGTCACCCCACAAACTTAGCTTAGAAAAAGCTATAAATATGCTATTTGAAGTTATCTTCAATGAGCTCCTCTTTAAAATATACTTGGCAAAGCATGAATAACAAAAATTTACTAAGATATTGATCAGACCATTAATACCTTAGTGAATTTACAAAGAGTGTGTATAGTGAAGCTGCGACGAGAAGACAGTCGACCTTGGATCAATCGATTTTTGAATAGGTGTGAAAGGTCGCTAGGAGTACTGCCATATGCAAAGGCATGAAAGGCAGTTATGGCAAAGACCAATAAACTTAGAAAAAGAATCTACGCTAAAGATGCCAGTTTTGGAAATGCTTTGTTTTCATTTCAACCTATCACCTAATTAATAGAATAAATCCCTCCAAACCCATATGGTCAACTAACTTCACTCAGGAGCAGGATTATATTAAGAAAAAGTTTACAATTATATCCTAATTATGAACTTTTTAAATTTCAGTAAAAAAACAAGTCATTACTTACAGGCTTTAGCATTGATTCAAGACGTTGCTTACTATCTTGTCCACTGCCACTAGATGATGTACTAGCCATTCGCATTTGATATGCTTCCTGACGGGCATTTTGCACAGGTGAAGGTGTTTGACCCAATGACTATTAAATAAAAAAAAGTTAATAATCGTAAAATTATACAGTCGAAACTAAAATGTTGAAAACATTGTAATGCTTTACTCTATAAATTTTGACTTAAATGTTAACATGTGCAGAAGAAAGAATTGTGGAAATAATTTCACAAAGAGCTATAAAACTAATTTATGAGACACTATATCAAATAATCATAGACGCATCATTCTTTCTGAGACTAATAACTTGTAATTTCACTTTATCTTGGAACTAAAATACATAATTTGGGCAAAATCTGTAAAAATGCATGTTTCAGTATAATTGATTTGTCAGTTAATAACTAGCAAATTCCAATTTATCAATCAACTATTTTTTCGCATGCAGAGATAATAACAAAATCAGACTCAATGAGCACATATATGTCAAGCCTAATTTCGAGTTTTGATATATTTGCACATCTATCAATTCAAATTGAGCTATTTTTGAAAATCTTAAAATCAATGCATAGAAAAAGCCTGGCTCTTTGGTTGAATTTCAGCAGTTATCAGGAATATGAAGAGTAATAGTTGTTATAACTATTACTGGAGTAGAGGTAATAAAAAAAAATACTAGGTATTGCAGCAATCCTAATTTTAGCTAAGATTTTCCACCCTAATGCTTTTGTGTTCTCTAACTTTTTAAATAAAATAATTTTATAACTTCAGATAATATAAACAGCTTTCAAAAACTGCCAACTTTATACGAATTTAAAATTAAAATGCTATATAAAACTTTTAGAATTTTTGGCATTCATTTAAGATTCCACCAGAGATCGCACTGAGACTATCGCAAATGAAAATGATATACAAATACGCTTTATCCCATATCACAATGATGTATATACCACAAGGTGAAACCCTGAAAGAATGATCCACATATTCCACATTTACCTTTTCATAATTCTTAATTAGGAAGAAGGAATTCAAGAACATTACCAAAAATTGGATTGCATACTCCCTGATCCCAGACTTATTTCATTACATCCCATGATTCCAGACTTATTTTGACCTTCTACATATAAAATGTGTTGCTAGTGTATCAGAATATAAAATTAAAGAATTTATCTTAAAATATTAGTGAAAACACAAATATAAAATATTATAAGTAATCTTCAAATTATGTGTTTTTAGAAGCATAATAATAATTAACTGTTAAATAACCTACCATTGGACCAAACTGACCACCTGGTGTCCTAGAAGGTCTGTTATCTCTGTTTGTCTACGAATGAAAAATGTTTCTCTTTAAATTCAACAGTGGCTATATATACTAAATTATACAGATACTTGAAAGCAAATCATTAATTGGTTCAATGGTAAGATAACACAGATGTCTTCAAATTTGTAATTATATTTACAAACAGTTTTAGAAATCTTAACCAGTAATGTAATTTTAACATTAACATTTTTACATCGATGTTAGTATTTAACAAAGATTTTCATATACATTCACACAAAAGTACAGTAATACCCCGAAGTTATGCGATAGGTGGGTCTGACGAAAATCGCGGGTACAACTTTGCACATATTAGGGGGACTGGAAAGTAATGTCGTTTTTTACATTAAATTCAAACAAATAAATTTTTAACAAGTTTTTATTTTTAATCAATGATGTAATCACCCTAGTTACCAAGAACCTTTTGCCATCTAGTGTGCAAATTTTCAATGCTGGATCTATAAAAATCAATTGGTTTTTGAGCAAAATATCTGGAGATGGCATTTTGGATATCATCCAAATTTTTTGTCACATAGAAAATGCTGTAGTGATCGGAATAAATGGAAATCCGATGGTGCAATGTCGGGCGAGTATGGTGGGTGAGACAGTACCTCCCACCCCAATTCATTAACTTTTTCCAAGGTTCGTCTTGCATTATCGTGTTGCAGAATAATGCCTTTTCTGTATAGCTGGACACTTTTCAATTAAAGATTGATTTACTCGATCCAATTTTTCACAATAAAGGTCTGCATTCACAGTTTGTCCAGGTTTCAACACTTCAAAATGAACGATTCCGCGAATACTCCACCAAACTCACAAAAGTGCCTTTTTGGGATGCAAACCTGGCTTAGCAGTACTTCGTGGCGATTCATTCAGAGAGAGCCACTGCCTTTTGCATTTTGGATTATCGTAGAGGACTCATTTCTCATCTCCAGTGATCAAGCGATCAAAAAACGCTTCTGTATTGTGCCGTTGAAGCAATAAGATTGGGTGCTGGAACCAAACACCTGCTCTGCTTACTTTACCAATCTGCTGCAAATGTTCTTAGATGGTCGACCAAGGTTGGTTAAGAGTGTTTGACAGTTCCTCGACTGTCTGACACCGATTTGCTTCCACTTCCGCCCTTAACACGTCATTGTCTAAAGTTGTTCGTCTTCCTGATCGATACGAGTTGGAAAGATCAAAATTACCGCATTTGAACTTAGAAAACCACCTTTGGCATTTACGAATGTCTAATGCACTTGGATAAACATCACAAATGTTTTTGGTAGCAACTGTTGCGTTACTACCCTTGTGAAACTCAAAAAGCATACAATGCCGGATATGTACCTCTTCTGGCCATTTCACAAAATTGCAAAAAAAATTTAAGATTTAATTATTTACAAGTAAACAAGTCACTTTAACCTTAAAATGTCTTTGGCTTTTTGAAGTACACAATGAAGTACACACACAACTTTGAAGTACACAATGAGCTGATAAATGGTAAACAAATATTGACATGCACAGAATCGACATTACTTTTTTCGGTCCCCCTAATAAATACATATAAATTTTGTTCAATTGAGACCAAGAACTGACAAAAACACTAGTTTAGAAGAAAAATATTTTATAGAATTGCAGTTCTTTATACATATTAATACAAATTACTGAAAAAATAAATGAGTTACGTAAAAAGTTATTTCGATGTAGATGGCTTAATAAAATCTAACAAATTCATCTGACGACATAATGCCTTCTTTTTTTTCATGCAGAATTTCTTCGTAGCAAGTTAATAATTTTTTATTCCTTGCTTTGTAGCTATAATGCATTCTTCATTGGAGTCTGTTTTCTAAAATTTGTAAGCTATTTTCAATTGAGCTGAGACCTTCTGTCAAAATTGCAATTGGCATGTCCTTTTCTGGTGGAACTGGGTCTGAAATGTCGGATACTTCAGTGACGTTTTGCTCACGCATCTCTATGAGCTCATCAATTGTCAGCTCCTGACTATGTGAATCCAACAGCTCGTAGACATCACCATTGACTTCCAAATCTAATTGCCTGGCAAGATTAACAACTTCTTTTATCACATGAGCAAGATGATCAGTTTCTTGTGTTGTTTCCGTCTCATTTTTTGAAAAAAATGGACAAAGTACACTGCTGGCCACCGTAAATGCAACACCCTGAAGGAAGCATGCAAATAATATGAAATTTACAACATGCATTAGCGGAGGTGAGATATGCAAATGATTAGAATTTCAGCGCAGACGCACATCACGCGCGCCTGTGGCGCCACTTCAAAGCGCTATTTAAGGCTTGGAGATTTCGACGATTTCAAGTACGGCAATTGTGTTTTTCTTGTGGTTTTTTCAAAAAATCGATCAATTATGCCTCGTAGAAAACAGCGATCATCTTTTGATCAAGTATCCGAGTTCGACAGAGGAAGGATAGTGGCCTACCGAGATTGTGGATTATCTTTCAGGGAAATCGGTAGTCGTGTTGGACGAAACCAAACAACTGTAATGCGGATATGTGATCGTTGGATGCAGAAGGGTACGACGGACCGACGTGTTCGATCGCATCCACCTCAGTGCACCACTTCACGTGATGACAGGCATATTGTGCGTATGGCAGTGACGGATCGCTCAGCCACATCACGAACCATAGCACAGCACATTCAGTCTGTACCGCATCATCCAGTGTCTGCGCGTACCATTCGACGCCGTTTACAGCAGAGTGGTCTGTCCGCAAGACGTCCATTGCTTCGTATACCCTTGACGCAGAACCACAGACGTTTCCGCCGCCAATGGTGCGATGAAAGAAGGATGTGGACGGCAGAATGGAATGAAATTGTCTTTACTGACGAGTCACGCTTCTGTCTGCAACACCACGATGGTCGGATTCGAGTCTGGAGACACCGTGGAGAGAGGATGCTGAACAGCTGCGTTATGCACCGCCACACTGGTCCTGCACCGGGTATTATGGTATGGGGCGGTATTGGATATCACTCTCGCACTCCTCTAGTACGCATTGCCGGTACTTTAAACAGCCAGCGCTACATCTCCGAGGTGTTGGAGCCAGTTGTCCTTCCTTACCTTCAGGGCTTGCCCACAGCCATATTTCAACAGGATAATGCGCGACCACACGTGGCACGCATTGTCCAAGGGTTCTTCGTCAATCGCCAGATTGAATTGCTTCCCTGGCCAGCTCGCTCTCCGGATCTTTCGCCGATAGAAAACATGTGGTCCATGGTTGCTCAACGATTGACCCAGAATACATCCCCAGCTGCCACACCAGATCAACTTTGGCAACGTGTGGAAGCTGCTTGGTCTGCTGTACCCCAAGAACACATCCAAAGTCTCTTTGAATCAATGCCGAGGCGTGTGGCAGCGGTGATCTCCAACAATGGCGGCTACTCTGGCTACTGATTTTGGCAGGAACCACAATTCACAGAAGTCTATAAATTTAATCATTTGATACTTGGTCAACATGTTATCTACAAAATAAATTTTGTTGTGATATCTCTTGTCTTTCTTGGTGTTGCAATTTGGGTGGCCAGCAGTGTATCTTCCAGGCACCATTCAATGTTTTTTGGAAATTTGATCCCAAGATTTTCCAATGATTCTTACGGCATCTAAAACATAGAATTGTTTCCAAAAGTCTTTAACAGATATCTCACTGTTTTGCCCCATAGGTTTCATTCAGATGTGCTAACGAATGCCGTGTGTAGAAAGCCTTAATGTTTTGATGACTCCCTGGTCCATCGGTTGAAGCAAGCTGGTTGTGTTTGGAGGTCAAAAACACATCTTTCACATTGCAGGAGAATCAGATTTACTTCGTTTGGACAACATAGTTTTTTAAGGGTTTAGAAAACGTATAACAAAAAAACCTTAACTTTCGTCGATCGTAGAATCGTAATCGTGCACATAGAGTTCGCGCGAAAAGTGTCCAATGCATATCACAGCAAGAGAAACACTTAAGATAACGGACGGCAGTAATGCCAAACGAAAAAAATCAAGGGCCACGTAACTCTGAGTTCACATAAGTCAGGGTATTACTGTATTTAATATTTAAACATAAAATCTCTTCAAGAAAATGATTTACTAATTTTGCAAGAACAGTTTTTCAGTTCAGACATTACAACACTTGTCATTAGACATATTTAAAGTTTGAAGAAAAAAACACAAAAGTTGAATTGATTTGCACTGTATATTTATTTTTGCAAACTCTTTTCATGATTGCATATTTGAATGCACAACACATTTACAAAATTATAAATTTATATATTTGGAACAGCAGTACAAGGGAGCCAATATTTAGTTTTAAAATCAGGACCACTAGCATTCTTAAAGCCATAACAAAAATTGATTCAATACAATTTGGTAAAACTACAAGGCAAGTTTAAACCATTTTATATAAAAACAAGAACAAACATTCTAAACTACTGAAATTGAAATGCAAAAAAAGCTAAATTAATGATTTTCAACTTTACAATCTTGATTTTTGTTGCAAACAAACAATAAATGTTTTTTTTACAGAATAGCAATTAATCTAATCATTTATTACCTTCATGTGCTTTTTCCTGTTCTTTTGCCTTGCTCGGAATGCTAACTATAAAATAAATGAAGGCAAGTTTTAGGGATTTTAGGCATAAGGGCCACATTTGGCCTTTCTGTGCCACACAAGACATACAATATCAAGTAATAGACATACACACACAATCAAAGTTTAACTTAAGAGAAATACACCCAGGGAGGAATGCACCTGACAGGAATCGAACCTGGGCCACCTACAACTCGAAGATTGCTACCACAGTGGACATACCCATTGAGCCATGGTCTCATATAATAAGAAAATTGAAATAAAACAAATAATTGCAATACATAATTATTTATTAGCATTTCAATTTTCAGGATTGCAAAAGGAACAATTAATTGCACTCACTTTTACTGCCTTGAACATTTTAATTTATTTTTTGAAAATTGAAGAAACTAGCTTATTAGGTAAATGGCAAATGATTACAATTTCATAGAGACAATATTTTACCTGGCCAAGATTTTGACATCTTTTTGTAATATTTCATAGGGAATCTTCACATAAATAGAAATTCTGTTTGAAATTTCCTGATTTAAAATAGTTTTTAGGTCATTTGGGAGGGGTATTTTTTGTTTTAAGGGCATTTAAAATCACACACAATTTCCGAGTTACTTGAAGGTTTAAGGTAGTTTAGTTTTTCTCTGGTTTTAGTTTTGTTTTGGGTTATAAAAACGTTTCTGCAGAAATCTTCTCCAATACCAATCTGTCAGTGGAAGATATTTTACTACAAAACACATCTGTCAGCTTCTGGCATCAAAAACCTATTGTGATTTATCCTTCAATATCATAAAACGTTTCTACTTTTTGGGTGAATTTGGCACCAGAAAGAGTGGAGGCTGGTGGGGGATTACTCTAGTCTTGTTAGAAAGTGAAAGATGACATTTTACTTTAAAATCTGAGTTCATCAAAACATTTAGTTTTGCTATCTAAACCAAACTGCGGCCTGCAAGCTGAACAGTACCAAGACAAAAATGCCAGTTCTCAAGTATTAGAAAAATGTACACAAATGTGTCACAAAAATGGCCGAGTTCAACTGAGGTTGATTGCAAAGGTATTGCTTCGTATTTATCCCATGAAGAATTTACCTGTTTAGATGATCACTTCTGGTAAGTAAAGGGACATTTCCTTCAGAACAGTGATGCAAAAGAGTTCAATTAGGATATATATAAGAGCAAAAACATACTTTATATAGTTTGTTGGTACAAGAAAATACCTGGATGATGGAAAGTATGCCAATTACATTTTTGGTTATTTTTTTAGGTTAACAAAATAATTTTGTGTTTTTTTTAAATATTTATATAATGTTATATATTTTATTTATTTATATATTATATAATATTTATATTACATAATATTTTTAAATAATATTTGCACAAGTTAATTCACACAAATTCATAGATATTTATCTATACCTCTGAGTCTTGTCTTCTTTTAAAAATTTCGTCTTCAACTTCTCCCAGATCTAAGAAAAAATTTTGCATCTCACACACAATTTATAAATGATAATAAAAAATATGAGAAAAATTACTTTCCATTATACATGAAATAATGCAAATTTGGATATTTTCAAATGTTCTGTAAAAGAACATAAAAGCCTCTCAAATATGTATTAATTTAAAAATTATAAGAATATACATTAATTCAACAATTGTACATTATACTACATTATAAGACATTCATATTTATTATTAATACACTACTGGCCATCTAAACTGCAACATCAAGAAGGAAGAATCCAATAGTCTTAAAATTTGCATGATAGATCAAGGAAGGATATGCAAATGATTAGCACTACAGTGTCGGCAAATCATGAGTGCCAGTAATGCCCCTCTGTAAGCAGTATAAAAGGGAAAACAGAGTCGTCAGTTTTAAGAATTGGAATTGTGTTTTTTTTGCTGTTCCTGTGTATACGAAGCTTAATTATGCCTTATCAAAAAGTACAGCAGTCATACGAGCATGTTCCTAAGTTTAATAGAGGAACAATTATCGCTTATCAAGATAGTAGATTATCCTTATGAAAAATTAGAGCTCAACTTGGACGAAATCAAGCCACAGTGATACGAATAAGGAATTGGTGAATGCAGGAGGGAAGAACAGACAGATGTGAACGATTGCATCAGCCTCATCACAGCACTGAACAGGGACAGATACATTGTGTGTATGTCCATTACGGATTGTACTGCAAATCAAGAACCCTAGCTCAAGAATTAAGGTGTGTAGCACAAGAACCTGTGCAAGGACATACAATTCAACATTGCCTGCAACAGTGGGGAATTTTTTCAAAGCATCCATTGCTCTGACTATCTTTGACTCAACACATCAAGCATCTGCAACTGCAATGGTGCATAGAACACTGCACATGGACAAATGAATGGCATAACATTGTTTTTTCAGATGAATCTTGATTCTTTAAACAGCATTACAATGGCTGCATCCAAGTTTGGCCATGCCATGGCAACAGATTGCATGACTTGCATTATGTATCGCTAGAGTCTGGCCCCTGGAATTATGATATGGGGTATTATGGTACAAAGCCAGTTGTCCTCCCTTGTCTTCCTGGCTTGCCTGTCAGCAGTTTTCAACAGGACAATGTGCAATCAATCCCACATGGCATGAAATGTAAAAAATTCCACAATGTCCACCAGGTTTCACTTCTTCCATGATCCACCTGTTCACCATATCTGTCGCCCATCAAACATATCTGGTAGATGATCATCCAATAACTGGCACACCACAGAAAGCGCATGGATATGCAATAAACTTCTGCAAATTGTGAAAGTAGCAAGGACTGACATATTCTGAACACACATCCAAAGTCTTTCTTCAATGCTGAGACGTGTAGCAGAAGTTATTAACTCCATGGTGGCTACACAAAATATTGATTCTTTAGCATTCCTCAAGTTAAACTGAGCTGTGATTTCAATCATTTCCCCCTTGTGCATTATGTTATTCGTATAATAAATATGGCTTTGATATCTTGTCTTTCCTTGGTGTTGTACTTTGGATGGCCAGCAGTGTATGAATCATTTTACAAATAATTAAGTATTATTGAAATATAAATTTAACTATAAATTCCAGAAAAAAAGCCTTGATAGGAAAACATACCAGTCATAATGAGTTGAACTCTACTTAATTCTACATGTCCACTGTTGGTAACAAACCCCTGCAAAAAAATGCATAAATTGTTTAAGTGAGCAGTCAAAGGGAGTAGTCAAACTAATCTTCTTTTGTAGTCTGTTGTAAATGAATATTATCTTGTCTACTTTACTATGGTAATAATAGTAATCAAAATGATATGAAATAATAATTTATTGAATAAATAAAATTTAATTCTCAATTTATATACATTGGTATGTTACATGTATCTCACAACATATTCTCTCCATGGAAACAATCATCTACATACAACTTAGCTGATATATGAGGCAACATTCACAAGTACTAATGAATTTTAATTATTCTTTCTCAGAGATAATTTTTAATATGCATGCAAATAATCGGAACTGCAACTTAGTACAATTCCAATTAGAACATTATGTAGGCAATCTTAATAAATTTTTCGTATTTCTTGAAACTTCCTCTTCAGATAGATGATGGTTTAGAATTAAAAAATCATGTTGTTACCCTTGGTCAAAATATAACCTAGACCAAGACCTAAATATGTTGCTTTTCAAGTCACAGTGACTAACTCCTGTTCAACAGCTGTCCCAGACACTGATACAATCCAAAATTTGGGAAGGAGTTGCATTCGTTGCACGGACAATCTAGAAAGTTTGTTTCACATCATATATCTAATATGTCTGCTTTTAAGTCTTGCCAGAGCAGTCTATCCCATCTTGAAACTTTAAAATATGACAATCCATAGACTTTGTGACATACTACGAGCCGTATTTTTTAAGTGCCGTTTTGAAATAAAAATAACTACGAGGCGTATTTTTTAAGTACCGTTTTGAAATAAAAATAAAACAAGTAGACTTTTCTTAACAATTTTATTTTTACATGAAAGCCTGTACTTTAATCTACTTTTCTACATAATTCCCACCAATATTAAGGCACTTATCGTATCGTACAATCAGCTTTTGAATACTATTCTCATAGAAATCTGCCGCCTGATTAGACAACCACTGCAACACGGTCATTTTGACATCGTCATCATCGCGATGACCACCCAGATGCCTCTTCAAATGCAGGAACACATGGTAGTCACTGGGCGCTAGATCGGGGCTGTACGGAAGGTGATCAAGTTGTTCCCAGCCAAATGATCTGATCAGCTCTTGAGTTCGATTGGCCGTGTGTGGACGGGCATTGTCATCAAGCAAAACGATCCCCTTACTCAGCATGCAGCGCCTTTTGTTTTGGATTGCACGGCACAGTTTTTTTAAGGTCTCACAATAAGTCGTAGAATTTATTGTGTCGCCACGAGGCAAAAAATCCACAAGCAACATCCCCTTCCTGTCCCAAAAAACAGTACACATGATTTTCTTGGCTGAAATTGTTTGCTTGAACTTCACTTTCTTGGGTGATGTTGAATGCCGCCATTCCAAGGATTGCTGCTTTGATTCTGGTGTAACGTAAGCCACCCATGTTTCGTCGCCTGTGACAATTTGGCTTAAAAACTTGTCACCTTCCTCACTGTACCGCTCTAGGAAAGTCAAAGAACTGGCTAAACGTTTGCTTTTATGCTCCTCAGTCAGCATTTTCGGTACCCAGCGTGAGCATAACTTTCGATAATTTAAACGTTCTGTCACAATTTTACAAAGTACACTTCTTGACACTTCAGGAAAGTTATCAGATAACGACGAAATCATAAAGCGTCTGTTCTCTCTCACTTTTTCATCAACTTTCTGCATCAAAGCGTCTATAATGACTGAAGGTCGCCCACTTCGTTCCTCATCATGCACGTTCGAATGGCCATCTTTAAAAGTTCTCACCCACTTCCGTACCATCCCATCGTTCATAATGTTTTCTCATACACTTCACTGATCTGACGATGAATTTCAGCAGCTTTCATGCCTTTAGCACTAAGAAAACGAATCACAGCGCGTATTTCACAGTCGGAGGGATTCTCAATCGGAGGAGGCATTGCAAATACTCAGAAACAAACGTAAACACGGTCAAATGATTCTGTAATGGCGTCTGTGGCTTGACAACAGATGGCGGTACACAGCGCGCATGCGCCAAATGCCGACCGCAGTGATACAGCTGCGGAATTTTATAACGGTACTTACTTAAAAAACACGCCTCGTAAGAATGTGAAGGAGGAACACATCATGTTTTGTTGTTTTATGATTTGTATGAGGAGTAAATTTCTGCAGCAGTGATATCATTATTTGTGGGGCTGATCCACTCACAACCCTCCTTGCCAGCAAATCTGCTATCTCATTACAAAATAAACAAATGTGAGATGGTATCCATTGCAAGCAAATAGAGCTTGTGTGCCACTTGTGACAAGGTAGAATGATATCTTGTCTAGTTCTGTTTATAATGTAAGGTGCTGTATTGAGAGTTTTTACTGCCGATCATAATCTGTAAATGCTCTTTCCCAGAAGACAGCATATCTTAGAGCCTCTCTGATAGCAAAAATCATAATTTATGTGTAGGGATCAAACCAGATTCCTTCCCAAATCAAGTTTCACACACTTTGGTAGGAATAGAGCATGGGTTTCGTTTAACTGTACATAGCAATTCATTTAATATCAGAATACTATGCTTAAATTTTAAAATATTCAGAAAATTTTGCAAGTAATTTATCAACACAATAAAATAAAAGCTGCATTATAAGATCAATAATATGAACGACTGTTTTTTACTCATCAGAGATGGTGACTTTTCAAAAGTGCCACTGTACATAGATTAAGAATTACTTATTGAACTGATAAACATAAGAATACATACCCCTGTTTTGTAAACTGCATTCTTGTACAATTCAACTAGCCTGTCAATAGCTCCTTCCCTATAAAACAAATTGTATATTTAAATATTTTCAACTGTTTTAAATAGAGACAGAGATAGGAGAAAATAATGCCAACACTAAACAGAGGACAAAATGAGATCACAATAAACAAGTGACATTTTAAATGAAAAGCAATTTTACTTTTTAAATATTTAGCACTTGCCTGAAATCTTTTACATTTCAAAATGATAGATTGAAAAAATTATTTTTCAATAAAGGGAAATGAAAGGAATTCATGATTGTAATTTACGTTACCCATATAATTGCATACCTAAGACATATTCAGGAACAATATCGTCTTTTGTCCATAGAAATTCATTGTCAAAATCGTATGTCTAAAATTATTATCTTGTTGGAACTATTTCATGCTCATTCATCAACAAATATATTTCAATTTTTCAATTAAAACAAATTGGTATTTTTGGTACTGAAAGCAATATAATTTGAGCAGCTAAGAGGTTTTGCAGATGTGCTAAAACTTAATCATTCCAGAAAATCAGACATTGAAAATAATGTTTATAAAGAAATGATGAATATTTCCTCTCTCTCACAGATAGCTTCCTATTGTTGACTAATTATAAAGTTATTTAAAAAAATAGGTTAATAAACGAAAGAGTAAATCAAGACTTTTAAAAGTGGGATACAGATATATATATATATACACATATTTGATAATTGTACTTTACTAATAACTATATATCAATTTCGAAAACTTGTCTATTAAGCTAATCTTCAACAAAAAATCTAAAAATAGTATATTGAATACTTATGATAAAATTTAAACTACTGCATTCTTGAAACAAATTTAAACAATAGTCTACAATACCTTATTTCAAGTGAAGGAAGATGAGGTAAGAAATCATTTCCAACGAAAAAGCACATGAAAACCCAATCATCAATTACTCTCTGAAAATTGTCATAACATTATTTTACATGTTAACTAACAAACAAAAAACTAAAATTCAAAGGATGCCAAAGAATAAGAAATATTAGAATCAAGAGCTCTACATGGTTGGTGTTTTTAAGGCACAAGGGCCATATTTGGCCATGCTGTGCCAAACACAAGACATACAATATCAAGAAATAGACACACACAAAGTTTTAC
This sequence comes from Meta bourneti, assembly GCA_933210815.1. Classification (NCBI taxonomy): domain Eukaryota; kingdom Metazoa; phylum Arthropoda; class Arachnida; order Araneae; family Tetragnathidae; genus Meta; species Meta bourneti. The sequence continues at coordinate 38,999,848 of OW119922.1, read as the reverse complement.
TGACAAAGAAGAGAGAAATACACCCAGAGAGGAATGCACCTGAAGAATTCTAAATGTATTTGTTTTCTGTAGTATTTGTGCATTTTATTTTTCATCATAAACTGATTGTTCCATTTCAAGTAAAAACTCTCAAAAACACCTTCTATTAGAATTTTAGGATGCTATGCCATTTGATTCAATTTGAAGAATTCAAATTGAATTTTACTAAAAGATTGGCAAATTCTAAAGATTGGCACATGTCAAAAAAATTAATCTATCATTTTTTAAATAAAATATAAATTCAAATTCTGAGCTATCTTTTAATTTATTACAAGAAACCTGAGTTTTTCAGTTTTTTAAATCATTAAGCATGAAATACAGCTGGTCTTCCAAACATTGTGTGTGTTAAGAAAACAAATTATTCTCAGAGAAATTTTTAGCTCAATTTGTTTTAACTGAGAATATATGTATATTTTCCTATTTTCATTTCTGATAAATTTTAATAAGCAATAGGTGTTAGATGTCTATGACAACTTTGATAAATACATGAATCAATATAAAACAAAACATAAGTCATATGATGAATAAAAACAAATTAAAACATGAATGTGACAGAAGCGATGGCAAAATTTAAGAAATGTTCATAATTTCAGATTTTTATACAAAACAATGACTTCTGAGAGAATATAGAATAAGTGATATTACTTGTTACATGTGCTTTTATAATCAAGAATATATTATATCTCATAAGATGAGTAAACATTAAGCGTGTTCAAGAGTAAACACATTCATTCATAAAAAATATTCTGATTTCAGTATTAATTATACAGTGTAAAACTATTGAAATTTGAATAGAGAGTAGTAGACATTGAAAAAAATTATAAATAAATCAACCCTTCCCCATGTATTCATCTAAATTTTTATGAACGTACATATCATGTTCTACATTTGTACACTTCAAATCACTGATCCACAATTTGAGTTTTATATACAACAAAGGAAAGAATATAACAAAGAATATTAACAAATGAATTGATTGTGAAAATATATTACCTCCAAATCAAACTGAAATGGTAAGTTATCCATGAACAACTCTTTAGCAAGATATTCTCTTAAAACATTTAACCTTATGAATATGAATTCCACGTCCGTTTCAAAAGGCTTTGTTAGTTCATCAAACTGAAAGAAACATTTCAAAAAATGCAATTTAAAACAAAAAAAGAAATCTACTCTAAAGAAATTTTCTGAGTTTTAGAGTGCTACATGTTCTTAAATTATGGCAGAAGCCATAATTTAAGAACATGTAATTTTAAAAACTAATTACAATCTATGTTCCAATTATAAGTGTTTCAAATATAAAGAATAAAGTTACAGCACTTAATTTTCCCTATGAAAACCAAGTTTGCCAGCTGCAGTATAAATACAACATCAAACAAAAATTTTGTTTAAAGTACAGGTTACCCCCGTATAACACGGGAGTTATGTTCCAAAAAATTGCCGTGTTATGCGAATCCGTGTTATACGCAACAAAGAACTAGTACGAAAAGGGGGGTTAGGTTCCAAAAATTAAAAACATGCTATTATATTTTCATAATTAAAAATTTTCTTAAGTAATACATATTAATATGAATTAAACAATGTTTTCTTCGTCATCACTAAGTACTATTAACCGAAGGTGTTTTCTTTTTGGCAAGATATCCTCATCCTCTGAGTGACAGCTACGAGATCAGTGATGCCATTTATTTTTTAAGTCCTTTATTTCTCAATTCCGTTTTCTCCCTCACTCCAGTGACACTCATTAACTATGCTAAGAATTTTCCAGAAAGTTACGTCATGCCATGTCATGTGTGTCCGTCTAACAAATTACAGATGAGCTAGTTTAAAAACAGCGAATCAGGAAGTCCAGCTCCCTTGATTGACAAGACCATCTCCCCTGATTTGCGACCCCCTGAAAAACTGATAAAAAGCGTGGAGAGGAAGAACACTCTTTTTTTTCGCCTCAGTCCAACGACCTTGCAGTTTTTTTAGAAGAAACGCGTTAAGCGTTCTTGCCATTTTTTCTTTTTGATGACGAGCGGGGATCCCCAAGAGACGCCATGTCTCTTCTAAGCTAAGTTACTTTCTATTTAATTTATCTCAAGATAATATTTACGTGTGTAGATCTTAGGATATTCACATGCTACACCATTTAAATTAAACTTTCATAATGCCCGTCCTTTTCACATCGTCGTTCCAATCATTCCATAAACACCATGTTAAAAGGGGATGTTCCCAATTCTTGAACCGTGTTAGAGTGAATAAGTGCTATAGAAGTGCCGTGTTATACGGGGGTTACCTGTATGCATACATTCTCAAAGCATAAAATGTAATAGCAATTAAAATTAAATTCTAAGGAGCAGTATAGTTTCAATAATTTTTATTAAAATTGATTATTAGAGAAAATTACAATAGTTAAAAAATTTATACAAATAATGCAATAGAAACCAATATTTAAAAATCTTTTTATGCTGGTCTGGTTTTAAATATTTAATTGGTTTTTCAGTAGGTTGCTATAATACAATAGACTCCTACATATCTGTATATCTGGACTAAATTAGTTCTTCAAGTTTGGTTTGTTGCTCTAGGCATATTATGCGACCCATGGGCTAATTATAGTATGAAGTCGATTCCAAAACACTCACACCCAAAGTCAGAAAGGGCCTGTTAAACTGAACTAAATGGAACTAAAGGTCCTTCAGATACAAAATATTTAGAATATTCGGATTTAACTTTTTCCAGAAAACTTAAAGCATGTTAATTGCAATAGTAATGAAGAATTCTTCCTTTTTTAACAGGATATGTAAAGGATGGTATATATACAAAAGTATTCAGTACAAAGCTTTCCCATAGGCCTGTTTCCTCAGTAATGGAAACAAAATTAAGATCATAATTCCCTATCTAAATTTTAATATTGAACTATCAGAATTTACAATGACATTCACTGAAATAGTTATTTTGTTGTATCTAATGGCAAAAAATAAATTATTAAAAGGAAGATATAGCTCCCAAATTTAATTTGATTGTATAAAACTGTTCGCTGCCAATGTAAAGTGCCTGCCAAAAATATAATAACTTTTAAAATGATTCTGTTTCATAACATTTTAAAATTTAACTGTGAAAAAGTGCTATCAAAATATTTACAAAACTAAATTAGCAATCCAGAAAACTTAGAAATAATGTCAATTGGAGATATATCCAGATACGTGCAGGTCAACTCTGAACAGGTTAAAATAATGTAGTAAACAAAGAGTAACAAATTCATAAAAATCATGCTTTTTCATAAAGGCTACAGCATTCGTAATAAAAGTTCTTATAAATAGATGTTTATTAAATGAACATTCATCTGTGACAAAATTTAAATAAAGATAATGAGACCATGGATTATATTTATATATTTTATGTTGAATTACAAGATATCAAAATCACACCTCAAACAGGCATTGTTATACTTTCTTACCTCACCTTGCTTTTGTTTAGCAGCTCCAGTGCATTCTTTCATTTCATGACCTGTAACAGATATATTACTTAATTAAACTTTATCTCAAATAATCAACTCAACCCTCCAAGTGGATTCCCCTAGACCTCGTTTCAACACGATCTCGCCAAATTTGATAATCATAGGGTCATCATATCGAGATAAAAACTGCCCTATTTTGCTAAGGATGAGCCCACAGAGAGATCACCTGCATGTCTCACTACGAAGCTTGTTGATTCATTTCCACTAATGAGCTTTGTGAGTGCCCCCTTCCTGATGCTTTTTCTCACAGCAGTTGAATGACAGGTGTGTTTCGTTTCATTTAGCATGCATGGAAGTTGGTCCGAAAGGCTTTCAAAAACTGTTTTGCTGCACCTTCTCATGCCTCTGAGCATGTTTGCATGCAGTTGTCATGTGTTTTGATGATAAGATTTTCCGTGAAAGTCCCAAAATAGGGCACACAAAGAATGCAGAATCTCTCAGATTTCCAAAAATCACTAAACACCTTTCAGCTGATTGATCAGATCAGAGCGTCCGTCAAGTGCCTTGAAATAAGAATCAACAATGGTTAACTCACACCTTAACAAAGAAAACCTCAACTATTCCTAAGGGGGTAAAGGGTCTCCAAGACTGAGGTGTGGAGGGGATATAGGGATTGAGGAGGTGAGAAGACTCACAGAACTTCAAAACAGCAGAAGAGACGAATGAGTTTGAGATTTACTATCATCTGTTCCTTGTTAACTCCAAGGGGAAAGAATATCCAAATCGGAAAAACAACTGGTGTCAATTTGGAACAGATTTTTGTATCAGATGCTGGCCACAACAGGGCAGTTTTCGACATGAAAATAAATCACTAGGAGGGTTACTAAAAGCATATGATCAATTCTCTAAGCAATATAATATAATCATCTTAAACTCTTTATACTAAAGTTACTAATTATTATAATGCTTACCTATCTGACCACACAATTCACAAGGTCTAGGTTGGTTGGGTTTAAACTCTTCTCGTATAATTGTAAAATTGGGCTCATGGGTAGCTAGGCCTAAAATAAAAGTGTTTACTATATTTTTAATTATCTTATCAAAATACTTATTTACAACTTCAATGCACAATAGTATTATTGCACCAAGTCCACTTTTATAACACAGAACTGAACTTTAAAAGTTACGAGCTTTTGTTAAGTACTAGAGCAAATAGATAGCGCCAGAAATAGTTCTTGTATGTTAAAATATTTTAAAGTTACTTAAGACAAGGAAATACAAGAAAAAAGTAGTTCACATTTAACAATCTAAATTTTCCAGACACCAACATAAAATATTATTCCACATTTTTCATGCTTGATGCTTATCTTATTCCCTAAGCACAATTATAATTTGTTTATGTGGCATTTTCTATGTAACTGAATATATTTTCATAAACTGCTGGCAATAAATCTTATATGTATAGCATTTGCTTTAATTATGGTCTGAAAAATCGAGACCTCTAAGTATATAATGTTTTCCATTAAAAACTACAATTTGGAACTTATAATTAGTCCCTCTGGACAGATCATACAATTAAAATGCAATCACACATAAAAGCATTTTAAAAATAAAGGGGAAACTTACCTAACATAATTAAATCAGCTGAAACAGACAAAATTTAAATTAGTAATTCATAGGAAAAAAGAAGTAACAATCCAAAAAATTAATTTTTATTCAAATCCCAATCATTGTTTTCCCAACCATCATAAACAGTTTGACAGGTGATACACATATCAACAGATTATATAATTTTCAGAATGAATGGATACATGAGTTGCTCAGAAGCCAATGCGGTTAAGTCAATTTTTTTATATTTTCTGATTTTTGTAAATTTTAATGGAATAAATAATATTCTTCTTAGTTATTAAAGGATTTACTTGTTGCTTCATTTTTTCTAGGTCAGACAGTCCTTTTTTATAGCTTCTGAATATGTTGTATAATAATTTCAGAAGCCATTGTGAATAAGTCCACTTTTTATCAATTTTTTTTTACAACTTTGAAATAAAAACTAAATTATTCTTCTTTCGATATTTGTTGGCAACACTGAAAAACAACAAATTCATAATAACTGTAACTGTTACTTCTGCTATTTAGAATTGTTCGAGATACAGACTTGAAAAGAACGCCAATTTTTAGTGAGTTTTATGTACGTGCTTTCTTTTAATTTGAAATATCTAAACTTAGGTTAAAACATAAAAATATTATATTGAAGTGTTTGTGAAAATTATTGTGTTATCAAAAACATTAAATAATTTTTCTTTAATAACTGTAAAAACTGATTTTTTAATTCAAAATAGTAATAGTCAAAATAATAAAAGAATAATTCAAAACAGTAAAAGAAAAAACCCTTTCAGCGTTGTCGAAATGAATCACCAAGATTTCCTTTCCACAAAACCACTGGAAGATGCTATTACCAACAGAAAAAAAATCAACAAGTGGACTAAGTCAATTGGCTTAATATACGTTGTTTAAAACTAGAAAGGTCAAACCCAAGCAGCATTAAGTTCAAATATAATTTTGACAAGGATAATACCTTTCAATTAATTGACATAAAAAAATAGGTAGGCCAGCAATCTTAAAAAATATAAATCAACCATTATTGTATCCTAATGGTAGAACAATTTCAAAAGAAACAAAAAGACATGATGAATTTATTAAAGTATATACCTCGAATAAAACACGACTTTTACAGGACATTAAGAACAACATGTGGAGATCAAAATTTAGATTTAGATAACTCGGAAGATGTTTGTTATGATGAATAAACATAAAACTTATGACAACAAATGTTATTGCATTATTTTTACATAAATTTCTTATACTTTTCAGCTACCAAAAGGTATAAGTCCTAAAGTTTTTAAGATGCTGCCATTGTCCCAATAAATACTTACATTTTTATTTACACATCCTGTTTTGTTGCAGAGCCCCTACCATTAGAAAAAAGACTATACTTTTCTGATCAAATTAATAAACCAAAAATTTTAAAAATTAATGTACTAGGGGTGTTCAAATGAAAAGGTACGAAACGACACTGTGGGTATAATTGAAGTCTTTATTCAAAAGTAATCACCAGAGGACTGAGCACAGCTATCCTACTGTTTCACGAGCCAAAGGATTCCCTGTTCCCAGAATTCCTGTGGCTGTGACAAGAGCCAGTCCTCCACTGTGTTCTTCAGTTCGTCGTCCGAGTTGAAGCGCTTCCCTTTGAGATGTTTTTTAGCGGACAAAACAGATGGAAGTTGTAGGGCGATATGTCCGGGCTGCAGGGCGGATGCTCAAGCTGCTCCCTCTTGAACTTGGCCAGTACACTTTGTGTGACCCTGGAGACGTGTGGACGTGCGTCATCGTGGAGCAGAATCACTCCCTCCGTGAGCAGCCCAGGCCGTTTGCTCTTGATGGACTTGCGTAGGCTACGGAGTGTCTCACCTACCGGTTTAACACCCTTCCGCAATCAGAAATCTGATAACACCTCGCTGCTCCTCAATCGTCGAATTTTGCAATGTGAACGCCATGATGTCCTCACACGCACTGCCGCGTCAATTGGACGGAACACTTAAACTGCATGCTTCTCTTCTGCGTCATGTGCGGGCGCCCGCGCATGCGCACAACCACGCCGGTACTCGTGCATTCGCTTCCTTAGATGTCTCACTACGTTATCCCAAAGCGGCATATTCAAATTTCAACCGGTTTGGTTTTTACGACGTTTCGTACCTTTTCATTTGAACACTCCTCGTATTAAAAACATTAATTTTCTCACTTTTTGTTTTCTGGACGTAACTGCATTGGCTTCTGAGTGACTCACATAATACTTTGACTTATTTTAAATGGCATCTATGAAAGTTGAAAGGAGAGTAGAGAAAACAATGATTTCACACTAGTTCCTATTCCTCTATCAAAGTGAAATCATCATCTGCTCATTTTAATGGCTACTGGGTTAATATAATAAAAGTTTGAGATCTGCAAAACGGATGTAAACAATCTTCACTTTGCATTAGGTGTCACAACAGAGGATGTATTAACTAACATTAAATGCAATCACAGCATGAATAAACACAAGTATTGTTTGTATTATATCCTGTTTCATTAAAACAGAACGAAACATTTTTCTGTAATTTATAAACAATTGAGAGTGAAAAACAAAGTTGTAGGTATTTGATATGGAGATAAGAGTTATATTTTTTAAATTACTCAACATTTTGTCTTTGGGGTTTAAGTTTTGAGATTAGAAGAAAAAATTATTATCACAAATGGTAGTCATACTTAACATTGGTTATTGCAGTATATATTCAGTCCTTTTGATAATGAACTTCAATAAAAAATGGAAATACAATCAAAATTATGTATTGCAAATTCTGAAAGCCAAAGCACTTGTAAGCTCCACCCAAAACATTTCTACCAATTAAGTTTGGAACCTTTAAGATCCTAATTCAAAGAAATCATTGAGATTTTCTCAAATCCAAAACAAATAAACCCAAAATTTTGCACATTTTGAAATTTTGCAAATCGAAAATCCATTGGGGACAAGTTAAAAAGAGTGATACAGACAAATGCAGGATAAATTGTGCTGCAATATAATGAAAGATTACTGCACTTCATATAATAGAGGCAATTAAAAATAGGATGAAAAGATGGTTGGTTGGATCGGGTTTTATGGCACAAAAGCCACATTTAGTCAAGTTGCTCCCAACATGAAAAAGATGGAAAATATAGGAATAAGTCAACCAAATTAAATTTCGTACAAATAACAAATACTAAAAGAAATAAAATTAAGTTTCTTAGAAAAATTTAAGATATAAACTCATGAGAACAAATTAATACAAAACACTGAGAAACCTTACAGAATCAGTAAAATTATAAAACACAAGCAAAATTTAAAGACTCATTCAGGTTAAGCCAAAAACATTAAATTTATCTATCCTAAATGCAGAAAGCGTTGCAGAAGAAAGAAAAAGTTAATTCTTCAATACTGAAAAACAAAAATTTCAAGATTAATCTCTATTATAAAATGCAGTAATTCAAGGAATATTTTACAAAAAACTTTCATTTAGTACTCATCACCATTATACTATTAAAAATATTTACCATCTGCTCCACACAGACAATGTCTTGTATTAGCATCATGTTCAGGATTAGCTGAAAGATATCAAAAATGATGCATTACATATGGATTTATTTGAATAAACAATTATTCAATGGAAAACAGTTACATTACCTAAACACTCACTCATTTAATCAATATTAATGATCAGATCATATTTTATAGCATCCTTTCATATTATCAATACATATATTGCACCCTCTTGCATTAGTGCCATAACTCAGTCTATTTTGAATGCTTCTCCTAGGAGCAAAAACATTTTTTGATTTGTGGTACCCTTACACTGGTATAAAAATACACAAATTTCCATGATTAGCTAAAATTATATTAATAATTTGATTAACTTGAATGAACTCTAAACAGTAATAAAGTCAAAACAAGACCTTTCCAGAATCAAACCTAAATTTGAACCTTTCAGGAATGGTGGGACGTTCTGGCATCCAAAACGCCTTGAAATGATTAAAGATAGGTGCATGAATATGCTGGGTGTATTAAGGCTGGCAAAGATGTATTATTTTAATATTCAGGTATCAAGAAATGCTCTAAATGGGCAGTGAGACATAGGTTCAACCTTCCCTTTAAAAAAGTGAAAGCAATACATTTTTGTTAAGTGCGCAACTCATTCTTTTAAGATGATGAGTTTTCACCCATAAAGGTGATTTAAAACAATTCTTTTTCAGGGTAGTGCCCTTCAAAAGTTTAACTCATAATCACAGAACATATAACATAAACTAAATATCCATAAACATGTTAGAAAACTCATTTTCCTTCATAAAAATAAATGAAAATGTATAAAGGTTCATAAAATATCTTTTAACAATTGTTTTAAAATCATGACTGATTGATAAAAATGCATTTTTTAAATATTGTTGAAATGTATCTTACATCTTTGTCTTCTGATAAAGTCCATGATTTTGTGCTCGCCCTCTCCAGGTACATTGGCATCTGATAAAATAACTTCAATATTTTTCCATCCAGGATCACTGTTCAATCTGTCATGAATGTAGTAATGCAAACATTTGGCTAGTCGTGCCATGAATGGAGTGCCCTTAGATATAAAATCAATATTATTACAAGTATGACAAAACAAGCATGTTTAGAATATAGAACACTGAAGTTCACATGGTTTTCAGGCTCAAACACTATTGATTCTGTTTATTAAAAAATACAAAAAATAATAAAGTTTCTAACAGTAGGTATGAAATAGACACAATTTTATTTCAGAAGGGGGAGATTAAGTGAAGATCTGGAACTCATTACATTTAGAAAGGTATTACATTTTAAGTCTTTTTATCCTAAATTTGGTCACCAGACTGAATTTTAAAGAAAAGGGATCAGTGTAAACACAAAAAGTGGCACATCTATATTGACTTAAAAATAGAAAACATTTATGATTGTTGATTCCAAATATTAAAATGACAATAATTCACAAATGGTCAAATAATTTCTTTAAATTCACTTATAATTATTTGTCTCTTTTAAAGCTGTTTTAAGTGTAAGAAAGTTAAGTCGACGAAGAAAAAAATTTCAATCTCTTCATACTTTCATGTATATTTTGTAGTAAAATAAACTGTCACTCAACTTAAAAATTATTATTTTATGTTGAGAATTTTACAAAAGCATTCTATACATTTATATTTAATAATTAATTTATATTTAATAAAGACATCTTCAAACAAAAATCAACACTTTCTGGAGACTTGGGAGCCCACAGCCTAATGTGGCAATGTCACTAGGACTTAAACATAAATAAAATTATTTTTATAATTTTATAGAAAACGAAACATTTTGAAAAATATTCAATATAATTTTATATATTGCAAAATTTAACTGTTTTCTAGTGTTAGTTCTAATACTGAATGCTAAGTTGACATCAAGTTTCAAGTAGAAAAAATTGTGATTCCAGTATCTTAATATTACACTAAACAAAATTCTCACTAACACTGACAAATGGTAGTAAGATAATCCATAGATTGGATTAATATGGTTGGACATGATATTGATCAAGGACAAAAGCAAAAAGTAATTCATTCGAACTTGTACAAAAATATTTAAATTCTAGTAAATAAAATGTTAAGTTGTAGTACTATTTAAAAAATTAAAATTTTAATACATTAAAAGAATTATTTATAAGTTTACAGTTAAATTTAATTAAAAAATAGCAAAGATTGTTTCATTGAAAAAGCTTGCCTAGGAAAAAACATAATTGTACAAAAGATAAAAATTGGCCCTGAAATATTTATAAAACTTGTGGGCATAGATGAAATTCAAAACAAATTTTTTAAAGTTCTTCCTTAAAAAATTATTTAATTACCAAAATAACAATCATCATATCTAAAAAAAGTCAACAGGAATCAAAACGTGAATTTGAGAACTTACAGGAGTAATACAATTACTATCGAAATGCTCCTCTTTGGGTTTTTCTGGAGGCAACTGAATTCCCTTACATTGCAATTCTACACGTAAACGGGAAATCAAATCAGTCTTCTCTACTGTTTCTTTTGATGCCCGAAACCTACGAGACCTTTGCTGATTCATTTTTGCTCTTGGAGCCTGAATAAAATAATTTTTAGGAAGAAAAATATAAGAGAATGACTACAATAATTATACTATAATTTTTAATTCAAACTATAAATCAAGGTTCAATCTCATCTATTTACAAAACTAATCATTTTTACAATTTAACAATATTTGTAAGAATAATCTGAGGATTCTGGCTATATTATAAATCAAACTTTGACATTTTATTATCTGGAATTCTGAATTTAATTAATATTTTTATAGCATAAAACACACATGAAATAACACCATAAACCAAAAAATTAAGATTAGTAGCATCAAATATCTCCAGGCTGAATAGAAAAGTGAGTTTAGATGTTCCATATTCATAATACACTCAAAAGTTTGCAAAATTACATTCTATTGAGGCTGTCTGTCAAGTACGTTGTAACTAAGTTGTAAATCTAAAACTTAAAATTTTGAGTCATATTCAATATTTGTTAAAAGAAGATATTTGAGATGGTTTTGATGAGATGTATTGTTAATTAGAACTAAAATATTAGCAGAATATCCTAGAATTTTTACTACTGCATGCCTACCAATCCTAGCAAAAAAGAAAGATTTTTTCGATAAAAACCAACATCCAACTGTCAGAAATGAAAAATAATTAAAGCATCAAATTAGTGACAATTGTGCCAAATTGGGCTTTGCGAAAGTAATTCAAAAAAGTAATCCTGCTCTCTACTACTGTTATATCCTTGGCAGCAGTTAGAATGCAGCAAAACTGACTTGGCAATATTTTACATAAAATGGTGCCAAATATATGCAAAACTAAGCCATTAAACTTTTCCCTGGGTGATTTTAGAAGTATACTTGTAGGTTTTCCTTGAAATTTGTGCCCAAAGAAAGTCCTGAAAATATTTCATCAGGAAAATCGTAAAAATGTCATTTTCAGGAAGAGTTGATAGGTATGCTATTAGGCATAGAGTAAACTAGAAATTTTAATCCAATAAATAAAATTATTCAGTAAAATGAGAACATTCAAATAAAAGGAACAATTTCCTTTAACTTATCAGAAGAGTAACTTGAAACAATTTAAAACTATGAATGCAAATAAAAAACATTTACTTGAGATGGTATATTTTCAACTCTCAAAATTATTTAATGCAGTTAATATTAATCATCCATTTCTAATACTTACCACCCCATCAATAGCCATGTACAGAAGTCGTCGTGGTCGAACAATGCTAAAAATTCTATCAATGTATTCAAAGATAGCAACCATCATCTCCTCTTCATCTTTTGGAGCTGGTCTGAAAAAGCCAAGTTGAATAGTAAGATTTTTAAAAATATTGAAATAAAATAAAAACAGAAACACTCATGTTTATGGTACATTAGTTGACAGGTGATAAATTTTAAGGACAAAATAATCTTACTTATTTTCTGGATGACAACAAGGGTGAATAATTCCATTCATGTCTAAGTAAAGATTATCAAAGTCCACATCATTTGGATTTGCTTCTGATGTGTCAACTGGGATTTTAACTCCATCGACAATTTTTGGCTGAAAATTGAACATAGAAAAGTTTGGAGATGTTTCTTTTAAAATAAACTCATTTATAAATTTTACATCACTTAATTTTAAAATTTGTGAAATAACCCATTTCCAAATTATTACAAAAGTAAACATAAACATAACAATATATAAAAATTATACAAAGTATTAATTAAAAAAAATACCTTTAAGAGTTAAAAATGTTAGGATACAATGAAACCAAAGCTTTTATTCCTTAATAGCAGAATAAAGAAACTGGTTAAAAATAACAAAAATGTTTGCAATAACTTTTAATTCGAAGCCAAAGAAAACAAAATGCAGATAAAATTTAGGAAAAAAAATACTCCCAACTTATTAGACATTATTGATTCTTTAGAGACAAAAGATAAATTCTTAGTACTTTTTGTAAATCTCTAAAAATGAATTTCAATCCCATAAAATAAAAATACAATACAGGCAAACTTATAACATCAAATTTCATTTCATAAAGAGTGAGAAACAAAAGTAGAGTGAAACTAATAAAAATAACAGAATTCATTAAGAAATTCTGAGAAAAATCAACTTACCTTCTCTTCAATGCAATGGACAACAATAGAAGGATACTTCCGACTCAGCCATCTAAAAAAGGCTGGAACTCCCATTATGTGAGCTTAATGAAAAAAAATTTTAATTAGAATATTTAAAACAGCAATATAATAAAAATCAATATTAATTTTTAAAAAGTCTCTTCACATAAAAAACTCAATCAGAAATAATTTGTAAAACAATGAAGAAATGTAATAAAATAAGAATGGTTTATTCATAACCAAAAGAAATAAATTTTTTGTAGGAGCCACTATGCTAAAAGGCACATTCTTAGGATCCATAAAAGTGATAAGAACTGCTGTGATATAGAATTAAAAACTTTGATAAGTCTACTTCACAAATGACAAGAGGGCTTTGTGTTATAAGGTACCTGTTGAAGTACTCCATTCCTCTCCCCTCCTGTATCTTTGGTTTGCAAAGTTTTATGGAATATATCAATAAACACAAAATATAGTTCTTACATTAAACTTAGCAAAGTTCAATGAAGGAAATAAATTTCTTAATTAAAATAACTCAAATATATATATATATATATATGACAATACACATATAATTTAATAAACATAACCTAAGCAATCAAAAATAAAACATTTTCAGGAAGTCTATATACAATGGTGGAAGTTTGTGGCAAAATACAAAAAAGATAATCAACAGTCAAGATGTTGACGATATGAAATTTTATTAAGAATGTCGATACAGATAGAAAATCTGTTTGTGATCTAATTCTCAATATGTTCAGTTTTGTTAAATCATGAGATGATGCTTGTATTATTAAAAAGTTTATTTTAAAAGAACTACATGATGAGAGCAACACGTTAGCTGGCATGAAAAGCAGAGAAAAATTAACTCAACCTCCAAGTTGAGGTAAAAGTACATATGAGTTCCTCTCATTTGCCACAAACTAATTTAAATTTGGGAGATGCCCAAAAGTTTATTAGGGCATTTTTTGATCATTTAACGTTTCACAGTGTGATAAGTTTTAGTAAATTTTTCGTTGAGTTAAATCAGTTACCCAAACTTTTTTGGCTCAATGCACTCTTTTCAGATTACTTTTTCAGCACTCTCTCTGAAAAACGTCTCTAAAATATCTCAATTAATAATAAATTGCAAATATAGCATCTGAGGGAAATTTTAGAATTTCACAAAGTTAATTTTTAAATTAAACTTGGAACTGAAATTATAAAGCTATTTATTAAAATGATAAAAAATAAATTATACATAAACACACTAGATCGCTCATTATTATTGGCAATTAAAATCAATCAAATCAGTAAAATTAAATATATTGAGAAGGATGAGCTTAAAGTGCTACCCAATAGGTCTACATTAGGATCTATTTTCCTTAGCAGCATCCTTATATTGTATCAACTATTTGCAGCTGGTTCCTCTTTTCAGTTGAAAGAATCAATGGCAGTGCATTACTGTAATGAATGGTCAACTGGAAAAGCATTTTTGAACAATTTTTTAACATTTTACTGCCCACTCTTGCTCCTCAATGCTGTTCCCCTGGGTTCAGCATTGCCACCCAAAACTCCTTCAGCACCCACTTTGGGAAACTATGAGTTAAAACATTCAAAAATGCTTATTCAAAAGTCTATTCAACAATTTTCTATTTTAAACTATTGGCAATAAAGAAAAATATGAGAACTGATATCCTAGTGTGATACGTTCAAAATGTTTTTTCGTTTCACCTTTGACTGGATTAGGCATTGACTGTTCCAGTTTAGTATGCACTATAGCAGCAATGTAAGAAATTAATCAAGAGCTTACCTGTGATTTCTTTGGGTTATAACTACCTGAAAAGTTCAAGCCTCCCTTTCCCTAGTCCTCACTGTCTTAATGTGTACAGAGCTACTTCAGCTGAGCACAATGGGAAAAAATTGAGAAAAAATACTCTATTTTGTGGGTCAAGGGGAGCTATGAGGGAGTCAGCAAAGCTAAATACAGTAGACACTAGTTGTTGGACATGTCAATCGATGCTGTTCTGTGCTTGATGAATTAACAGAATAGAACTCACGATTAACAAACAAGTTTATTAACAATAATGATAACAGAGTGAAGCTGCAAGGTTGTTGCTCGGCAGGCAGCCATCTTGGAAGTAATAGATAAACAAAACACAGGTGACTAAGCAACCCTTTGAACATAAACATGCAGGAGCGATGACATATGGCTTTAACCTGACCTATGGCTTAAAGTAGATTCTGAACTACTATGAACATCTATGCCTATATTGGGATTTGAACTTAAGAGTCTGTTGAACTGAGAAACATAGCACTAACCTCTCGGCTACCTGGATGGCAGCTACTTTGGAATGCTAAAATACATTGTCCTTAAAACCATACAAATAATTATCTTTCACACATTTCAATACTAAATATCTTACACCATAAGGCAGATCATATTTTGGTTTAATAGAACAGACTAATACTTGAGAAAAAGCATATTTTAAATGAAAAAAATCAACTTCATTCAGAGTTAAGCCTAAGTAATCTTCAACCACCTTAATACCTTAGAGCATTAAGGAACAGTAGGAAAGAACATATATAGTGTCACCTGAAATTGAGTATACACCATGACAAGATTTTTTTTGAAAGCCTATAACTCTAATAAATAATTTGAAATTAATTTTTATATGAATGATTAGGAACACTTTAAAAACATATTACGCAAAAATACACACCATTCCTTATTTGCTATATCTAAAATTAGGTTTTAAGCATTAAATTTACAAAACTATAGGTCACAAAATTGAGCATATACCAAACCAATTTCGTCCAGAAACACAAAATAACGTAAAATAACTTTTTGTTGGTTGTATTTTTGCAAGTAGAACAGCTTCTAGGCTGGGCCACTGAACAAACAAGAATTTGTATTTTATGAATATTTTAGTCCATTTTTCTTAGAATCATTCTTACATTTTATGCTTTGAATACTGTAATTTTAGATACTCTTTCCTACTAGGACCACACATTATCAAGCCATTGAGGTTCTGAGGTTATAGTAGGGTATATAGTTGCTGTTAAAGGTGGTAAAGAAACTTTAACTTAAATAGGTTTGCTCTGTAGCTTTTCTCTCTGCAGAGACGTCATATATCGATGCAAAAATCTGATTCAATCCAAATTTTGAGCACTTTTTAAAAATTGTTCTTTAATAGTTAAATGTTTAACTCTACCATGATTCCATTAGAAAACCATATAAAGAACCGAAACATTTCCATGCTTCGAAGTGCGAATAGTATGCCATACATATTTCTATTATAGTATAGTATGGAAACGATTCACTTTTAGGGTTCTTATAAACATATCCTCTGCCATCACCTTGAGAAACATTGAAGTTGCTTTTTTTTGCTAATATATGCTTTATGATTTTGCCAGTTATAACCGATGTTTGTGGTGGACTGATGCCACCAAACATATTAGTTATTACCACACAACTCTAAAAGAAAAATCGCTTCCATGGCACACTATAACCACTTCCAAGCATTAAAATGTTTCATATCTTGTATGAGGGTAACAAGCTGGCTGGAAAGGTCTGGAGTTTTCATTAATGCAATCATGAAAAAGTGAAATATTTAATTCTATTAAACACCAATTTTTTTAAAAGTGCTGAAAATTCAGATTTAGAATCACAATTTTGTGTCTATAGGTAATGTCTCTACAGAGATAAGAGGTAGAGAAAAAATAATAAAGTTAAAATTTCTTTACCATTTTAATCAGCAGCTATACAACCCATCATAACCTCAATGGGGCACGGAAATTTATGATCTTAGAAAAAATAGTTTCAAATCACGATATTCAGAGAACAGAAAGTAAGAACAATCTTGAAACAAATGTCAAAAATATTCAGAAATACAGATTCTCGTTCATTCAGGGCCCTTCAGCTCAGATGTTGTCATGCAAACACAAAAGCAATGAAAATTAGCTAATATGGAATTGATTTTAGCTTAAAGGGTTTAAAAGGATTTGAAAGATATCTTTTCATGGTTAATACTCAATTCAGGTCATTAAATTTAGTAGATATATTTTCAGTTTAAAATCATTTGTTCACTTGAAAACCTAATATTGCAAAATTATGTATTCACTATTCATTCGGGTAAAAGGAATGCCAATAGGGTCATCCCATGCAAAATGAACAAATCGGCTGTGGCTGACATATCACCAATTGTAATGAAAATCAGTTTTTAAATAGGTCACATATAGTAATGACTAACTACAAAATATTAGGTTTCAGAAATCTATATTTTGTTAATTGATATTTAAAGTTCAAGGTCGCACAAATTTAGATTTTCTAGCACTAAAAGTGGCCTGTTTGCGACCCTATATTTTGATAAGTAATTGACAAATTTATATATTGTTGCATTCTTCAGGAAAGGGTATCTTAGGAAACGTCAGAATATAATTTAAAAGCCATCATTGCTGAATCTGGGGGATCGACTAAAATAGAAATTTTGCCAATTTGCTACAAATTTCAAATTGCTCTGGTATCTCTAGAAATGGAAAGACAATATAAAAAATTATTCTTCATGAAGAGCCTTTCCTAACAAACAGCGTGGTGTAATTTGGTGATTGTATTTCTATTCCTTTTTAAAGAAAAAAACATTTAAAAGTAAAAATTATGGAAAAATACGATTTTTCAGAATCCAGATATGAAATCCATCACCCTACGGCCACAGGTATTTCTAATTTTTGCTCATTTCACATGGAATGATCCAATACTTAATCTGCTTTTGGAAATGCAACATACAGTGGCTCCCAAAAGTGTTTGTACACTTTACAAATTTGTAGAAAAAGCGCTATAGCCTGGAATTGAATTCAAATATAAAGTTCAATATTTTTTCATATCATCTCCATGTGATTCTGAATAAAACCAAACATTCTTTAAAAAATATTGACTCATTTTCTTTTTATAAAAATGAAGATGCAAGGAGGCAGAGAAAGAACACGTCACAAAAGCGATCGTATACCGAAACATTTTCGGATAAATTCATAAATAAAATTATCGTTTATCGCTTTTTTTATTTTTGCATTGTGGTGACATTTAAAAAATCGTTTGGCTTTAATCTTTGCTTGCTTAGTTCGTAATATTCTACTTATTATTTAAAAATGGCTCGTAGTCGTAAGGAAACAACAGACAGCATTCAAAAATTGATTATTTTTCATCAGAGTAGTGGTAAATCAGTTCTGAATATCTCTAAATTAGTAAATTTATCCCATTCTATGGTGCAGAATGTGATAAAACGCTTTAAAGAAGAAAATCAGATCGAAAACAAGGTAAGGAAAGGTCATCCGGCAAAGTCAACTCAATGTGATCAGAGATTTATAGTAAGAAAATTTGTGAAAAATCCACGTTTGAGTGCTGTAAAAATTTCTATAGAATTTACTGAAAAATTTTCTACTTCAATTTCATCTGAAACTGTCCGACAAGTGCTCAGATCAGCTGGATTAAACGGGTGTTCTGCCCAAAGAAAATTTTTTGTAAGTGAGAAAAATGGAAAGCTTAGGCTTTCCTTTGCAAAATCAATGATAAATAAGCCCGAAACGTATTGGAATAATGTCTTATTTGCAGATGAAAGCAAATTTAACATGTTTGGTTCCGATGGGCGTATAACTGTATGGAGAAGAAAAACCAACCCTGACGTTACTTGGCGACATTTTTTAACAGACGTATTACATAAAAATGTACATAAGTTTAATATGTTATTCTAATCTTTTAACAGATTTCACTGTAAATGAGGGTTTCCTGCTTAAACGGGGCTGCCAGTTGTGAACTGAACCCTCAGTTGCACTCCATCAGATTTTTTTGTAAAATGGAAAATGAAATTTCAAAGCAACCATTATAGAAACCCTGGCGGTTTTTTATGTGCAAAGAAATTGCACATTCACCATAATAAATAATGTTAATCTTTTGATTATATATAAAAATAGTTATCACAGTCAATATATAAGTCTGGGTTAAATATGTCCATATATACATAGCGTAGGGACGCTGTAGGGTTGCTAGAATAGAGTGGAAAAAAGTGGGGGTTACCAAAAACAACAAATCGCAATTGAAGGTTGGCGACAAAAAAAGTCGCCAAATGGATTGGGGGGTCTATACTGCAGCTGTTCTACGATCCTAAGCACACGGCTCTCAACGTTCGCCTCTGGTGTCTCTATAATTGTCCAAAGTTCTGAAAACACCACCTCAGTCGCCGGATTTAAACCCAATAGAACACATTTGGAGAGAACTGGAGGTTAGAGTACGAAGACATGGCATTAAAACGAAAAGCGAACTGAATGATTGAAGAATGGAGGAACATTGATGCAGAAATTACAAAAAATCTAGTGAACTCTATTCCCAGATGTTTAAAAAGCTGTTGTGGATGCTATAAGATATTCTACTAAGTACTAATATACCGAAATATTACAATTTTTACTAATATAGAGAGATTTCTTTAAAGTGTACGAAGACTTTTGTGAGGTAACGTTTTTGTTACTTTTTGATTATTGATTTTCCAAAAAAAAGTTTTATTATATTTTCAAAATATTTTATTTAGTAGTTTTGTTAAGAACAAGTTATAGATGCTATTAGAAAATTCCCATTCTGAAACATTGATTTTTATTAATGGATAGAGCAGTATTTCTTTGAAATTAGTAAGTGTACGAACACTTTTGGGAGCCACTGTATATGCTAATTTCTCAAAATTTTCAAGAATATCTGACAAATCTATATATTCCTGGGCATCGAAAGTTTCCCAAAATCTAATTCAAGATGCAAAATTAAAATTTTCACACAAAAACTTACTATCTGACCAAAATCTTCAAATCTGTAGTCTAAATTTCAGTGTAAGCCGAAAATTTCCATACGAGCATATACAAAAGAATTTGAAAACATAAAGCAGAAAACAATTTATTAAATTACACAGCTTGTAGGCGTACTCCTTCGTTTCAATGTAAGTGGCTCAACGAGTAGAGTTGTATACAGGGGTTATCATCATGTACTTCACGCACAGTGATATGGAAAGGTATAGTAATTAATTAACGTCATAATAGAGAAAAACAACGGGCTATTTACGATGGTCTGGGAACAATAGATCCGAGGACAACACCAAGTAATTTTGAACGACTGTCAGATGACGAGGCAGACGAGCTAACGCCCAGTCGGAAAAGCAACGGCGGCGCACGTTAAATCTTCTGTGTCCTCATGTTTCCTTACGTTGGCATGGTGTGGAAGTTTGGAGAGTGGAGTACCAGCCCAGGTGTTGTTCTCGTTATCTGACCATGGTTCAAAATTACGAGACATCATCCTCGGATCTTTCCCTTCAAGATTGATCCCGGACCGCGTCACCAATAGCAGGTTGTGTTCCTCCAGTACGACGTTAATTGACTGCCTACCTACCACGTACTTAACTTTCCGATCGACCCAAATGTACATTTGGGTCGATCGCTTTAGACTTTCTGCAAAACTAAATACTGAGAGCACCAATGTTTTGGTATAGTGAGGCTCCAGTAAGAAAGCACATGACCTTCTGAAAATCCATTTGTACATAGGTTATACAAGGTGACTCACTTAAGAAAGGGGTAGATAAGTATGTAGATATTTTAATTAACGTCACACTGGAACAATACAACGGGCTATTGGTGACGGTCCGGGATCAATCCCAAAGAGAAAGATCCGAGGACAACACCACGTAATTTTGAACCATGGTCAGATGACGAGGCAACACCTGAGCTGACACCCCACTCTCCAAACTTCCACACCAAGCCAACATGAGGACATTTTAGGCCACGATGGATTTAACGTGCATCAGCCCCCTCAAGAAAAAAGGATACCTCAAATATCATGTATTGCGATCGCCATTGGTGATTATTTGTTTCACCACCTCGTAAATAGCCCGTTGTGTTGTTACAATACGACGTTAATTAATAACCATTACCATTCACCGCCGCTTAATTACTGCAATGGCTTCCGACATCAAACGATACACTCGTAGCCATTAAGTAACACAACGGGCTATTACATTCGAAGCCAGAAATCACGCTAAAGACGATAATAGTGGGAACCATAGTGGAAATAAAAAGTAGATTGAGCAATGCTAACTTTTCTGTGCCCAGGATCATGTGACCAAAACAAGTAGTAACGGGACCCTTAGACTACTTTCGTCATCTAGGTGGAACCTAACATTCATAATCTGATTAGTCCATGGGTCTGGAGAAGACACCCATCCACTGATACATCATCTGATTGGTCCACGCGACAAAGTAGTAGACTGGCGATTTCCCTAATTTTCTCGCCATTCTATTTTTCAATTAACGTCACACTGGAGCAACACAATGGGCTATTGGTGACGGTCCGGGATCAATCCCAAAGGGAAAGATCCGAGGACAACACCACGTAATTTTGAACCACGACCAGCAATTGGGAGGGTGACCGCTTGATTGCTGGCTTAAGCCGGGGATGCGCCTAACGATTTTGGCTCCGCTGATCAATTAAGTTATCTAGCCCTTCCACCTTTATTTTTATTTGAAAAATAATTTCATTTAAGAAATTTCTTCTGGTTTTTTCCCTTTTCGATGAGATGAGCTGCTTCGCAGTGGGTGCTCCGTAAGTGATATGTCCAGTCCAGTCGAGTCAGTACCCTGTCATTAAATGTTATATCACCAAACGAAGCGATAAGATACCGAATCGTTTTCGAAATTTGGGGTGTGACTTCGCAAATTACAGGGAGAGGGAGTCCATTTTCTTAATTTCAAGAAGTTTGATGCGTTATTAATGCTGTGCAGCAAAGCGTAGCCAACGAAAACCTCGAAACTTCCGTCGGCCACGAGGTAGGTAGGTATTTAATTAACATCGCACAGGAGCAACACAATGGGCTATTGGCGACGGTCCGGGATAAGTTCCCAAGGGAAAGATCCGAGTCGTCGGCCAGGAATAAGAACGCAAAGAAAATAATTTAAAAAAAAACGGCATTTGTGCAAGTTAAACAATAAGTACTTTAAGACACATATTGACTTTAATGAGACCAGAAAGTGTGCAAATGTTAGAGTTTGTCAACGTTAACAATATTTAATTAATGTGCAAAATTTCAGATCTACAAATGGAGCCTTTTGTGCATTGGACAGTAGCTACCACTCGTGAGTAAAGTGTATAGAATTTTGTAAGAGCGGATGTATGCTAAAGTGGTTTGCATAGCACGTTTGTATCTGTGTGAACAACATGTAGCGCGTTACAAAAGGTGCATTTAATTTTATGACGATAATTATGAACAATTCGCGTTAGGTATGTATGTGTACATGACCTTCAATCTAATGTTATACCCTGGATGCATTGCTCTTTGCGTGTAAAAACCTTCTAATACTAATTGTTTTTCCTTCATCTTTTCACGTCATCTGACCATGGTTCAAAATTACGTGGTGTTGTCCTCGGATCTTTCCCTTTGGGATTGATCCCGGACCGTCACCAATAGCCCATTGTGTTGCTCCAGTGTGACGTTAATTGAAATACCCCCCCCCCCTTCATCTTTTCTAATCAAAGTTTTATAAATATATTTTGTAGATTATCTACAAATACTTAGAGATGATTAGAGTAACTGCAGCAACCAGGTAAATATATAAACTAAACTTATAGTACACTTGTTTACCGTTCGAAGTACAGGGCCATGATTACTCTATATTTAAGTTTGGTTGTTAATTGACGCTACATTGGAGCAACACAACGGGATATTGGCGACGGTCCGGGATCAATCTCAAAGGGAAAGATCGAGGAAAACCCCTCGTAATTTTCAGGTTTTGACCATGGTCAGATGATGAGGTCAAAACCTGAGCTGGCACTCCACTCTACATACTTCCACACCACGTCAACGTGAGGACATTTAAGGTCACGACAGATTTAATGTTCACCAGCGTCCTCGTACATGACGGTCCTTGGTTGGATCGAGTTCCGAACTCGCAATCGTCCGGTTGCTAATACGCTACTCTACCAAGAGCTACCGCGGCACTAGGAAAATGGGATCGATGGTAATAATCCTTAAATCGAAAAAATTTTATGTTAAATTTCATAACTGTTGGAGATAACGCGATAGTTGAGGATTAGTTATTCCGTTACGTTATGGATGTGCAGGGTCAGTTTTAATTTTAAAATAATATTTAAGAGAAAGCTTCTGATGTCTGAACTTTAAATTAGCTTCCCCTGTCATGGCATACAGACTCTGGACAAGTGATGTACGAAAGGCTCCAATTGATATTCTCAGGCCCTGATGATGAATCGTGTCCAGAGCCTGCAGAATAGACTTGGCAGCAGATCCGTATACAATACAGTCATAATCGAGCTTCGATCAGACAAGCGCTTTACATATTTTTTAAAAGTGAAATAGAGTCGTCAGCTCCCAAAGTTGTATTTGATAAAAATTTTAAAATATTAAGTGTCTGGTTGCACTTTCGTTTAAGTAAGTCTATTGCATCATCTTCCGCATCGAACTCCATGTCTGACTCGGTAGGGTGGAGGGCCAATACGCTGTCCGTTTTCTCAGTTTTCCGGGATTTGGCTGGTCTACTGTTCTGATTTTCTTTTTCTTTATTTTATCTTACTGAATTTGGTCTAGAAATTGTGGCTATTCATTTAGGATTTTGCGGCAGTTTGTTGGAAGGTTTATCATTTGCTTTGTTCTTATTTGATTTTGGTTTTGTGCTTTGGGATTGAGGTTCTGTATTAACTGGGTGAGAGACATCTAGAGTTGAATTTATTTGAGTTTCTGCATCTATTTTATTTGATATGATGAGGGTGTCGACTGTTTGGGTAGCTATTGTGTGGGTAGTTTTAATTACCGAAGCATATGAAGTGTTAATTCGTAGTGAGCGTGATTCTACTATGTTACGCGGGGTTCTGGGAAGGAAATGTTTCGAGTTACTTTTATTGTTTGTATTTTTTTTCTTTTATCCATCTTGGGCAGATCTTAGAGTACGCGGCATGCTCCCTGGCAATTGAAACAATGTTCAGGTTCAGTGCAGGTGGAACTGTCATGTCCAGGCTTTGCGCAGCGTGCACAGATGGGGACAGATGCACGACACGAGGTTTGTGCGTGCCCAAACCGCTAGCATTTGAAACACCGAACGGGATTTGGGACAAAGCACGAACCTCGCAGCACAAGTACCCAGTTTTTACTTTCGTTGGCATAACGGGGGAGTCGAAGGTTAGAATTACATTTTTGGATGGATGTCATTGTGTCTGAGCACTATCCGTTTAGCGGCGATTACATTTTGATCTCTCATTTCGAAAATGGATTCTCCAGAAACCATTAGCAGTTCTTCAGAAGATATAACGACTTTTGTGTAATTTAATGACTTGTGGGGGAAAACTGTAACTTCTACTAAAACTGTAACTTCACCAAAGTTTTTATGTTTAGTAATTTTGCAGACTGTATGAAAGAATTTAATTCAACCAAAAGGTCTCCAGATTTCAATTCTTTTTACATTTTTAATTTCACCAGCAGAATGCTTTATACATTTTTCAATTGAAACAGGGGACATTTTTGTAATTTGCCAGAATTATTACGGATAATTAGAAATTCTGGAATTGATTTTTCAAGTCGATTAGCTTGCAAAGCGCTCTCAGTATTTTCATTTTCAATTGTCTTTTCGTTTAAAACATGATTATTATTTTAGTTGTGCTCAGAGGTCGACGGGTTAAGGCCTCCGTCTGGCCATAGATTTGAAGATGGCATGAGGATAGAATAATTGTCCATTCTGGTGCGCCCCGCCCTCCATGGAACCCAACCAGGGAAGGCAGCATCCGGCAGTTGCCAGCAACAGATCTCGGAGCCGCCCCAGTGGTCGCACCAAAATATAGTGCTACAGCGTCGGGATGGGGATCCGCCAGTTCGCCCAGGGCATCCCTAGCTGCAGCCACTAACCCAAAAATACCTAACACAATGAAGTCCAGCACGACAGGGGAACTAAGCACCCTGACGTGGTGAACCCCAGAGACGTTAGGCGAGTCGATTGACTAGAGCGGGCTCACTCCAGCCACCCGTCTGCGGTGAAGCTTGGACCAAAGGGCACGCGCATCAGGTACCCCAGGACTTCACTTTCTCCCGGTACTGGACGCCGCACACGGCAAACATGCTGGTCAGAAAAAACGAACTGACATATTTATAAAAAACTAAGAACTGAGAAAAGTGACATGAAAAAGATATGAATGAAATCTTAAATTAAATGATAATTTAATAAGCAAAATAAAAAAATTGAGTTATAATTGTATAAATATAAACTTCATAAATTTTTATGCTGAAATATTTCCATGGCACAATTTCGAATCGCAAGTCGTGATAAATAGGGAAAAAAGGGGGTGGGGTGATAAATAGCGGGATAGGAAGGAAGAAAAGATCGCTTGGGTACCCCCGTGTTTACCAAAAAGACAGAAAACCCCTGGGAAGAGACAAGATCACTCAGGTACCCCGGGGTTGTGAAGGCCGAACAAACCTAAAGAAGGTATGCCCCTGAGACTTTGTACAGGTCACACATATATAACCCCAGACATTAACTTCGTTTCATAACCGGCCCTGACGTGTTCGATTTGTGATGCGATCTTATATGGCGGACACATTAAGCGTATGGCTGATTTTAAAACTTTTTGATTAAACCACTTTGGTGCTACTAATCCTACAATTACTAATTTATTGAATGAACCTTCTCTTGCAAATCTGTTTTCATTTCTATCAGATATAGGTTTTAATAATTTTATTAAAAGGTGACGATGAGAAGGACTTCACGTGTGAGACACCGTTTACAAAGTAAAAGATATCTCTCGAACGAGTCGAAATCAACTTTGGAAGAATCCCACACAACCTCTTGATAGCCGAAAGATGGTGCAATCTAAAGACTCTTAGCGTGACAGACTTCCTCATCGCTGTTCCCTCCTCTTGTCCTGTGGCCACGAGTTCATTCAATGTCACATAAAATAAAGAAAATAAGAAACGCGTCACTGATACACAAGTGCAGGTGTGAACGATTTCACATTCGAGACACTTCGTTTACAATGAATGTAAATGAAACCTTTCGAGTGGGTCGAAATCACCTTTTGAAGAATCCCACACAATCTCTTGGTAAGGGATCTTGATCTGAGGGATTTCAAATTGTTTGGATTTGGGAGTGAAACTATAGCCCTGAAAGCTATTTTAATTAACGTCGCACTGGAACAACACAACGGGTTATTGGCGCCGATCCGGGATCAATCCAGAAGTGAGATCCGAGCACAACACCTCCTAATTTTGAACCAAGGTCGGACGACGAGGTCGACACCTGTGAGCTGGCACCCCACTCTACAAACTACCACACCCTATTCCTGAGTCGGATACGCTCGGTAACACCAACGATTTGAAACGCGTTTCAAATATTTGTTAATTTATATTACTTGAATTTGTTGCAAGATTCATAGGAAAGGTATGAAAAGGAAATATTTAGGAATTATTATAAGATAAGCTGAACACTAAGAAAAAACAGTTTTCGTTGTCTCGATTTGTGTTTATTTTCATTTCTTTACACTAGCGTATTATATCTTGTAAACTTTTAATAGACATTGAAATTTCGTTCAACGTTTTCGAAACTGTCTTGTTTAATTTTTGAGAATGTACCTGAACCGCATTCCGTCAAATTTCACCGAACAACAATCTAGAATTAAAAATTAACCAAAAGATTTTTAATAACTTTTTCCGAGATAAATAATTTCGTTAACATATCTTAGTTTCCCAGCATTAGTTTTGTAAAAGTTAATTGAATTTCTTCGGTTTTAAAATTTGTAACTCTTATTTATCGATAAACGTGCTATGGATTTAGACCTTACAAGTTATCATTTCGGTTGAAGTTCTATATATAATTTTACAAGACACCACCCGCAAAACCATTTCGACTGCTTATTGGTAACATAGCTTACACATAATGTATTTTTATAGAAACATGCACCAATATATACTTTTTACTGATCTGATAGTTTGCCTAACACATGACGAAATAACTAACGTTAAGTCTAAATATCATACTACAGATTCAAAGGTAAGAATTTAATTTACAATTTTGAAGGAGACTTAGTAAGAGTAAAAACAATTTAATAAAGTGGTGAAAACATCATAACAAGTTTGAATAGGTCGGAATATGATTGAGTTGAATGGCGCAAGTTCCGAAAACTAACAAGCTGCGAAAAAAAGATTATGTTAGCAACATGAAAATGTAGATACCTAATTGGTAAAGTAAACAAATTTAAATGTTCTCATGATTTTAAACATTTTGATTAAAGTGAAAAATACATTAATAAATTACAGAGCTAAAATACAAATTTGATGAATTGATTAAAACTATTCAGCTCAACAGGATATATAGTTAGGTATTTTAATATTAAATGAGGCATTTCAATTACTTTTATCAACTTCAATTTTTTGATACCATTTGTTTAAAACATCTTCAAAAAATTTAAGTACTTAATTGATAAAACTGAAAATATAATTTGTTGAATATTCACAAATGCAACTAACACTTCCTACTTTGAGTAGCCACTTAATTCGGTACATTTTTATACTAACAAAACTTTTTATTCCGGTACAGTTTGAATAGCCCGTTGTGTTGCTTCAGTGTGACGTTAATTCAACTACCAATTCAACTATCGGTGCCGTCAATGTTTAATATTCAATTATTATTCAATTTCAATGTAATTTTCCAAGTACTTTTCAACAACTTTAAAACGCTACTATATATTCACCACTAAAGATCCATTTTTTCTATATTTAAGGAAGGTTCTTACTTATGCTATTCCCTCGCTGAAAGCTTAACTATTACCCAATTTTTATTTAAAGCTTGTCCTTCAATTGAATTTTCACGTCGAAGATTAAATTATCCTTCAATGTTTTGACCATTCAACCTATTTACATATAAAGATTAAACCATTATTAAATGTTTATTCAGTGTGTGCCCTTCAAGTTATTCTCTAGGTTGAAAATTAAACTCTTCTCCCCTATGCTTAATTAATATCAGATGTTCACCTAATTTCCAAGTATCTTCTACAAATGTCCAAAGTGTTGAAAAACTATTTCATATTCAACGTTGAAGATTTGACCATCCTTGAAAGTTTATTCAACGTTTGAGTATCGACTTATTCTCCACGTTAGATTCAATTTTCTATCAATGTTTATTAAATTTCAGCTATTCAACCAATTTTAAACGTCTCTTCTTCAATAAATGTTCAACATTAAAAAACTATTGTCTTCGACGTTGAAGTTTCAACAGTATTTCAACACTTATCCAGTGTTTAGCCTTCAGTGTTTTCAATACTGAAATAGCGCTGAACATCCAATTCAACCAAATTTCCATATTTTTATAATCGTTTTTAACGTTGAAAATCCGTTTGGTTACTTGGGATAAGACAATTTTCATTAAATATTTATCCAAACTGTTTTTCTTTTTTATACGAAAACTATGACAAAATTATTGAACAGTAAAACTGTACTTTTTCGTACTGTTGTACACACCAATTGTTATAATTAAATTTTGACAGTCGAGTTCCCTATTTCATTAAAAAAATTTATTCAGGGAAATTAGTCAATCAACTTTTGAATTTTTTTACTTCTTTTCGGTTTGTGATGTATTTTAATGTGTTTTGAGGCAAACAAGATTACAATACGAGATGTATCCAGAACAGTGAAGCTTTACATACCTTCATTTTACATGTACAATGATCGTGACAAATTAGAACATACAATTCGTTGGAAAAGAAGTTGCTACAAATTATATTTTGCTAATTAAAGGGTTCCATGTGCATTAGTTGCAAAAAATTTAAATTTAAATATTTCATTAAAAATGGCACAGGAAAATTTTGGCGGGTAAATACAATCTAGTAATAAAATATTAAATTAAACGAATTTTGAATCGACTCTTTCTGTTATTACTTCTCATAATTTCCGAAGTTTGTATATCTGTAACAGAATAGCAAACCCTTGAGATTTCTAGATTCCAAGAATTTGTCTTGATCAATATATTGAATATGTAATAAAATAAGGAATGTGTGTCGTGTACTGTTAAATGCTTCAAAAATTATATCTGCTCGTGCTGCCATCTATCCTTTAAAATAGTGAAACCTCATGCTCATTATCCGATGAAAAGACTGGCAACAATTCAGCTTTCAACTTTTGTAACTTCTAGAAGCTCAATATCAAGCTATAAAAGCGTATGGAATGAGAAGCCAGGATTTTATGTTGATATTAGAATACGTTTCAAAGTCAGATCACATCAATATCGAAGTTTACCTCAGAAGGAAGAAACTGTAATCATGAAAAATTCCACAAGACTCGACATATTCTTGAGGGTCATCTGTACAGTGTGTTAAAAAGTTTTTGAACACTTAAAATTAAAAGAACAAACACTCGGGTTGTAAAGTGACCGTAGAGCGACAAACCTAACCACTTCTCAAAGACCTAAACTGCATGCAAATGTCTTTACTTGTATTTAAAAAGGAATTAAAACAACGACGATTCAGAATAAATGTCTGAAATTATCAATTAATTTCAATCTGTGATTTTTCAAATAGTTTTATTTTGAATTAGATTTGTTTGTGGAGAGCTTTTAGAAAGCAGTGAAAAGTGAATAAATCATGAAATTGACCTTTATAAAGTCGAAAGAAAATATTATTTCAATTTATAAAGGTTAACTAACGTTTTATTATATGTATTCTGTTTGTTGCTTAATCCACTGGGTTAAGTTGGCCACAACGGAAATATGTAATCCCCGATTCTGAGAACCCCGATGACTGAAATGAACATGAACCAAGAAAATAATCAAACAAGCTACTCAAACAACCCAACACACAAATAAAGATCCTAAAAGTTTGGCCAGCAAATCGAGAAGTCCAGAAAGAAAAAGGAAAACTAAATCCAATCTACCAACTCATCAAATAGATATCCAAGAGGAAAATATTGAAAGAAGCGAAAATTCAGATAAAAAAGATGTGGTAAAAATAAGATCCAAGCAACCAGTACATCTCTCAGAAAAGATAAATGTTAAATCTAAATAGTCAAACTCACATTAAGTTAGAAAATTTAACTTTTTACAAACATTTTACATTAAAAAAATTAATGAAAATAATTCAGTGGAATTCAAGAAGCATAAGAAACAAAAAACTGTAGCTACAAAACTCTCCTTTCGAATCGTCAGATGTTTGCGTGTTTCAAGAAACATTTCTTCAAACTGACTTAAATTTTTATTTGAAAATTAAAACAATCCATAGACAAGACAGAGCGAACCACATCGGAGATCCATTAATTGTAGTAAACAGATACTTACTATCCCATCATCTAAAAATTCAGAATGTCTCATTCACTGAAGAAATCCTAGGCATAAGAGTTTACCTTCCAGATACTCAACCCTTAAATATAATAAGCACATATTGTCCAAAAGGCAAAATCCCTCTTGAAGACTTAGAATCTATCTTGAACATCTCAGGGCCAACCTTAATTCTGAGAGATTTCAACTTATCAACTTTTGGGGAACAAAATCGAACTCAACAAAAGGAGAACAAATTAGATATTCAAGACAATAACATGTGAATCACAAATAACCATCTACCAACCCACATCTCTCCTACTGGACCGATATCTCTATCTCTAATCTCATATATCAATCTGTTCTCCAAATCTCCTTCCACTTATCGTTTTTGAAATTTCCGACGACACTTTGAAAGTGACCACTGTCCTATTATTATTAAAATTGGAAATAATACTCATCCGAAATTTCGAATAAGATACAGATGAGATAAAATAAGGGGGGCGATGGAGTAAATAAAAATTTATCACACATTGAAACTCCCACTAAGCAAGAATTTCTTAACATATGTGAAGTTCAGTGGCAGTGCAACAGGGCTTTAAAGAACACCGAGAACTTCTTTAAAAGATAAAACATTTAATTTACAAAATAACAATTAAGGACAGGACAGTTACAAACATACTATTTGAAACAACACAAAATAGGACGGTCGTCTGTTATTGACGTCTTCTCGGTTAAAGGTCCGAAATCGTTCTCCCGCTCGAACGCCCTTGCAACACTTTCCGCGGGAATCGTTCATGTTCTAGAATGTTCTCGTAACTCCCGGAAGTCGCTCGTGTTCTTCTGGAATGTTCTCGCAACTCCTTCTATGCCGTTGTTCGCCGTTGGTGAATCAGAAGTGGGAAGAGTAGCGGATAATCAAATATACAGGGTGAGTCTAAATTGTTTTTACAAAATAAGAGGGGTGATAGTACCCATCCAGACGAGCAATAATTACCATGGAACATAGGGTCGCATTCCACTCTGAGAGGCAGAAAAGAGTAAAGTCGAAACGCGTCGAGCATGAACAAGTCATCGCCTCTGACGTCGTTTTGTACCGGCCTACGTAGCATATCTCCTAAGCCACATATCCCGCACGATGGATCGGACGTGGTGGACCTGTGGCTTGGCCTCCTCGCTCACCGGACCTCAACCCACTGGACTTTTTCTTTTGGGGGCACATGAAATCTTTAGTGTACCAGAAGCCTGTGGACTCGGCTGAAGATCTCGTAGCGAGAATCGGTGTTGCCGCAGACAAAATTAACGCAATACCAGGAATCTTCGAGAGGGTGCGCCAGTCATTCCTTCACCGGTATAAACCAACACGCGTGGCCTCAATTTTTGGTATCGTTCATTCGCTTTCCCAACACTGTTGTAAGTTCATGTTGAAATTCTAATTTTACTCTTTTCTGCCTCTCAGAGTGGAATGCGACCCTATGTTCCATGGTAATTATTGCTCGTCTGGATGGGTACTAGCACCCCTCTTATTTTGTAAAAACAATTTAGACTCACCCTGTATACAACGAAAACAAGAAAATTCAAAAACTAACATTACACGATCTCCCCATACGGTGAACATCAAAATGCAGTGTGCCACTAAGCAAACGGAAATACCCATCACAATCTCGCGAAAAATTCTTTTAACAGAACATTGCATATCTTACAAAAGAAAACACAACAAACCTCAGAACAGAGATGAATAAAGAGAATACTGGGACAGAAAAGGGCATTGTATGTCTTGTGTTTGGCGCAGCATGGCCAAATATGGCTCTTGCGCCATAAAACCCAACCAACCCAAAACAGATTGCCTTTGGTTGGTTGGGTTTATGGCGCAACTAAAAAACAATTTTCATCACTAACGATTAAAGTGAA
This sequence comes from Meta bourneti, assembly GCA_933210815.1. Taxonomy (NCBI): domain Eukaryota; kingdom Metazoa; phylum Arthropoda; class Arachnida; order Araneae; family Tetragnathidae; genus Meta; species Meta bourneti. The sequence goes on along the minus strand of OW119922.1, from coordinate 38,967,407 downwards.
CCTTTCGCAAAATTCTTAAGCAGCTCATCTGGACACCAACCAATTGAGATGATAAAATAGAGAATTAGAAGGATTAAAAAGATCATTAAATAAAACCAAAACATCTACCCAGAAAAGGATTTCAGTGATTCTACTGGACACTATCAGAACAATTTCTTCACATATTATTAATGATTTTCAATGAATTTGGAAAGCATGCAATATTCCAAACGGCTGGAAATCCATCTTTATGGTCCGATCCACAAACCAAAAAAGATCTTATCATCGACCAATCAGTCTAACTTCAATTCCAGGAAAAATCTTCGAAAAAATGCTTCTATAACGACCTACGAAGACACTTTATTGAAAAACTTACTAGAAAAATCTCACCTCGGTTTCTTCCATTCAGCGACAGGCAACCACTGGGCATTTACCAACTTTATTGACAAATTGAAAAAGCAAACCCAGAAAAGAATTTGTTACAGGTATTTCTCTAGACATTCACGCTGCATACGACTCAATCTGATTGATGGCCTAAGCGAATATACCTTACATATAACGTGAAAGGCACGTATAGCTCTGGATACATAATTTCTTAAAAGAAAGAATAATACATGTAAAACGGAGACTATTTCAAGTTCATGTATCTCAAGACACGGGTTAGTGGCTACAATCCAATATTCCTGTTCTTTAAATCCCTCGCGTTTCATGGTTTTGTAGAAGATATGGTGATGTCTGTGTCAATGCTCCTGATTAGTGTACCAAGATGTAATGTTAACACACAAGTACTTCCTTTAGCTCAAACTGGTTCCAAAGTACTTAGGCATTCAGGTATACCCCTGAGTGCCAAGGTATCTCAAAGGGGCTTAACTCGCTTCCAGATCTCATTTAAATAATTGATCTCTTTAAAAGTCGTATATGAAGATGTTTTTAACATTTTTGCCTGCTTCAATCTACAAATATGTGGAAAGTACTTTTAGATTATTAAAACGTTAAGACAATCGAAGCATAAAAGTAGAGGTCCTGGTTTTAAAATTCAGAATGTATTCCTTATCGAGAACTTTTGGAAATTGGTACTAGACAATAGTTTTAGAATGACTACTCCAAAACGAATAGAAGCTGCATTGAATGGGAAGGAGAGCTCCACAACTCCTTATTAATAAATAATATAATAGTTTCGGCGTTCATATTTTTCGTCCAATCCCTGAGAGATGGAACTTTTCGTAAATAAAATTTTAAAAAATTGGTTGGTTGTACTAAGTATCATGATTTTTTTCACCTGATTTGCAAAAACGTTCCATCTCTCAGGAATTGCACAAAATAATATAAACACTTTGAAAATGTTTTATTTATTCTTTATTAATAAGGGGATGAGAACAGAAAAGGACGTCATACTAGAAGTTAAATTGTTCGCCTCCAGCTACCGGAAGTGACATTATATCGGAAGGTGAGTTGTTTTCCTCCTGATGCCGGAAGTAATATCATATAGAAGTTGAGTTGTTTTCCTCCTGATGCTGAGTGAAGTTGAGTTGTTTTTGAACCGATGTTGAGTTGTTTATATGCTGCTTGTTTCCAGTTTGGACTTGTAATTTACACCGTGTGCGTGCGCGGTGGCGCAGGTTGAGCTGTTTTTCTCCTTCTTGTTTTTCATTTTGGACGTGTGTGTTCTAGTGGAGTTTGAGTTGAGCTCTTATTCTCCTGTATATTCAATTTTACGTTCGTAATCTGGCCACATGGATGATTGTGAAGTAAGTTTAGTTTTACAGGAATGGCAATAATTCTTAAGTTTTAGATCCTAACTAGTTGCTCACAGATAGCAGATTCATTCAGCTCATATTCGTTGTTAAAGGTGAGAGAAGAGTTTCCAGTCACTGGATTTCACTAGAATTTATTTATTTTAGAAACTATGGATTTTAATCGAGACGGATTGTGTTTTACGAATTCCAGAATTTTTAATGATGAAAATCTTGAAAGCATTTCAGAGCACTGGGAAAAGAGATTACTTACTTGAAAGCGAATAGACGATTTTAAAAAATACAAGGAAGGAGATATTCCGTTCCTCGCAAACTGGTGGATTTTGGTGATCCTGGACTAACTTATTCCTTTAGCGGCGTTTCTTTATCTGCGAAAGCGTGGACCTTCTACTGGAAATGAAAACTCAAGTATAGAATGCTACCGGAGAAAAATTTCAACTTATTATTGATGAACCCTTATAAAAATGGCCTAGATAGTATTTCCCCTCATAGAGATGATGAAAAAGAGTTAGTACCCTTAGCATCAATAGCATCAGTATCGTTGGGTCACGCACGAGAATTTATATTTTCACGAAAAGGTCATAAATAAAAAAAATAACTCTGGAAAATGAAACTTTACTCATGAAGATTCCGACAAACAAACATTGGTTTCACTCTCTTCCTAAATATGTGTAACGTTTTACTACCTAGGAGTAACTTAACCTTCAGATGTATGACAAATTAATAATGATTTAAAATAAGTTGCTTCCTTAACAATCAAGGTAATGTGAGTCACTAAGAGGATACAATGTTATCAAGTTTGAAGCAGAGTGAATTTAATTAACTAGATGTATCACTGATAATTAATAGCGATTAGAACGAGTGCGAAAGGGGAATTTGTTTCATTGTGAGAAGTTTCAAGATCCGGAATGCATTTAATTAACATAAATATCACCGCCGATATTTGTGATGATTTTTAGAAATCCTGTACGAATACATGTGTGTATATGAAATAAAATATGAGTGTTAAATGCGTTTTATACATAGTAAAAAAAGAAACCGTGAGAGTAAAATTTTTTGTCTAAATTTGAAACTTGGCAAGACCCATACTATGAACGTGTTTCCTTGTACATTTGAAGAAGTGATGATTGTTTTAAAATCATGTACCCGAGAAAATAAAAATTAAATGTTATTCTCTAATACATACATCTTTCCTTATATATAATTTTTCATTTTAAAAATAAACTTTTACTTAAATTTTGATGACTGGATTTTTATATAGATTTACAAACTGCTGTTTTTGTAAGTTCTAAAATGAAATTTTCTTTAATATAAAGATTTGGAATTTTCTTAAAAGTTAGAGATGTTTATACTGATACATTTCAGATCCTCGAAAATTAATGTATTACACATTAGATAGGCATTACAAACATTTTAATGCACATATTCTTTTAATTTTTACAGTTAAGGAGTTTTAAAATGTGATTTTTAAGTGTGTTTTATGTGTAGTAAAATAATAATAATAAAAAACCTATAAGAGAAATCTTTTATACATTTATATATATTTAAAACTTTGCAAGATCCATACTATGAACATGTTTTCTTGCACATTTGAAGTAGTGAGAAATAGTATTAAAAACCATTTTACCTTGAAGTTCTAAATTAAACGTCCTTTTTTTAATGCTTTTACAAGCCATACATTTTACTAAACATAAACTTCCTTTTATTTATTTGAAAACCTTGTGCATATTGTGCAGTTTAAATTGCAGAGCAAAATACCAATACTGTACGAAGTTATGAAGTATTTTACAAGATACTTTATTATTCTCTTAATTTTAAATGTACTACATTGCTAAGTTAAATGGATAGTAAGTGGTTTTTCTGTTTTGAAAATAATATGTACATTTCTGTGCTGCTAAGCAAATTAATTTTTACTCCTTTCTTGATAGTAATGCATAATCTAAAGATTTACACACACCGCTGATAGTTTTACACATGAGTAAAATTAAATAATAACTGAAAACTTTAAACATTAATATATTGAATTTTAAAGTGAACAAATATTATTGAAATAAAATGGATTAAATCTGAATTCTATGCATTCTTAAAACAATCTCTGCAAAAACCAACACAAACCATTAAAACAGATTGAAGGAAGTCACATGGAAACAAAGTAAATTTAGAACACTTTTTAATAGAAAAAAACCCAGCATACACCCATATTGTTCCAAGTTGATGTTCGGAATATTCAATGCATCTAAGCGTTTATTTTCCACACAACCACCTTTGTAAGCAACTAGGTACTGAGTGGAACTCTTGGTCTACTCGTACAATTCTAAACGCTTCCAGTCTAGACTTTCTAAGGGAGACACTTTCCCATGCCATGGGACAGAAAGGAAGTCAACATACGTAATTTTAACATATCGCACAGTTTTGTGAACTTTGGCACTAAGTTTATGTTTATAAGGCGATAAGTTAAAACGAATACTTGAAGCTACTTACGATTTTATAGAGATGAATCCGTATTCACGTACTAAAAAACCTTTTTAAGTCTGAAATCCAACAAAATCCACAATTGCACAAATATTAAACATTGCTATTGTAAAGCGTTAGCTGTTCTTGGAAAAATAATTGGACTGGAGGCACGAAGAACTTATTCATCTCTATAAAACCCGAACCTAGATCCGAAAACCCGATTTTTAAAAAATATAATTATATTTATATACTCATTTCTACATTGAGTTTCCCTGCTCAGTGCTCATCTCAGAAACCTGTGAACTAACTCCTAAATTTGATGATCAAGCACTTTACTCACCTGTATACTTGTCGTTTCTTGCATACTTTTTTCTCTTTCCAACTTAAACCTCCCCCACGTCTTTTCTCTCTTGCAACTTTTCCCTTCACGTGGCTATTCTCTCTTCTAACTTTAACTTTCGACATCTCATACCTAGGTCCCCAATTTAAAATTCATGTTCATAAAGACATTATATTATGTCCTTATAAATAAACGTTTTCAGTCGTCTTAACCAAAAGGCTAATTGTTTAATTTTAATACGATATACGAGATTTGTTTGATAAGTTTGGTAAATTTCTATGAAATGTCACCACAATTAATTTGGTGACGTCACGGCTGGCAAATATTACTCTTCAAACTAGCTCATGCCAAATTTCAGCCAGAAGCGATGTTTTATTCGCGTTCCACAGACGTTTTAAGCGAGCATTGTAGCAGCTACCACAAAAATGGAAAAAACGGATTTCCTTGCAGTAATAAAACATTTTTAATTAAAGAAGTGGACGGCCTCCCAGATAAAAGAGGAGTTGCCTGAAGTTCATGGAGACTGCACCAGCATTTAAGATGATTTATTTCTGCACAGATGAGTTGAAACAGAGCCGAACATGCACTAAAGCTGAAACGATATTGCTGGGACTGTAGACATCTTAACTAAACGAGTGCACAAAATTCTACATGAAAAATTATAGATGAAAGACCTGTGTGCGCGATGGGTGCAGGGAATGTTGACTGTCAACCAAAACCGCACGCGAAAGGACATTTAAACGCAGCGTTTGGCGATATTTAACCACAATCCGCTGGACCTTTTGCGTCGATTCGTAACTGTGGACGAAACATGGGTCCACCACTACACACCTGAGTCCAAACAGTGGTGAAAGTGCGCCGAAGGTGAAGACAGTTTTGTCAACTGGGAAGGTGATGGAAACTATTTTGAGTTACCCAAGGAATCATCCAAATCGACTACTTGGAGAAGGGAAAAACCATAATAAGAGCTAATTATGCAACTTTATTGGACCTTTTGAAAGAAGAAATGAAAAAACCGGTCCAGATTGACGCTCAAAAAAGTGCTCTTTATCCAAGACAATGTGCCGTCCCACAATCGACCATTGCAATGGCAAATAGCACAAATAAGGCTTCGAATTGATTCATCATAAATCCTGTTCTCCGGACTTGGCGCAGTGCGCTTCTTGTTCCCAAATTTAAAAATTTGACTCTGTTAGAAGAAATTTCAGTTGGATAAGGATGTCATCGCCGTCGTCCGTGCAAATTTTGCAGTCTTTGACAAAAGCTACTTTTCTGATCGGATAAAAACATTGGAAACGTTCTGGACCAAGTGTGGACCTCAGAGGAGACTATGTAGTGAAATAAAATCGAGTTTTTCCAAAAAAAAGGTGTTTAACTTGCCTTTTTATTAGACTGATTAAACGACCCTCGCGCATATAATGCAGAGTATTTAATCATCTCTGGTTACCTACATGAACAGAACTAATATCATACTATTGCGAAATCAGGCAGATGAATAAATTACAAGCCCTTAAAATAGCTTTAGAATGTGAATTAGATCTTAACTACAAGAAACAACTTTTAGCACAAAATTAAATTGTTATTACCTAGTCGAAAACGAAACAATAGCATGCTTCATGAATGAGGTATTCATGGCTCAAACTTTTCAACAAGTGTTTCTAGTATTTTAGAACATTTATTCCATAGTGGGATTAAAAGTTTACAATATTGGGGACGATCGTGCATTATTTTACAAAACACTCAAAAAGAAAAGGCAGTATGAAAGTATCTAGATGCCCATTCTTGGAACTAGATTTTTGAATTGTTGACAGATTTTAGGTTAGGTAAACAAATAAGGCATGCGACTGCAATTGAGTCACAAACAACTTTAATTGTCACTTACTCAGGAAATGAAGCGATTTGTCGTAGATCACGAAAGGAGACAGTGGGGATTTGCTAAAAAAAGCGTTCTGCAGAGATAAAAAAGGGAGAAAAATATTGACTGTAAATATGCCAGAAAGTAATTGCAAAAGGGCGAAGAACGAGTGAATGAGTTTGGAATTGCTTAGTGTACACTGCCACAGACCCGAAAGCAATTTTCTTCCCTCGTTAGTTATAAGGTTTAGTCGTAGACGACTACGTAAAACAACTCAATTACAAGATCTTGATCTTGTAACGGTTAGAACATCACACCGAATTATTGCTGGCTATTCAGCAAAACAGATAAAAACATGTACCAAAATATCACGTCAAAGTGTCAAGGAGCTGGAATAATGTGTCCCAAACCATTACATTATATCTCTATTGGGTTGAATACTTAGAATGAAGCGGAGTACAAGGCGAATATTGTAGAAACCTGGAATTTCGTATTCAGTTAGAAACATCATTGCATCTACTCTTAGAGCTGCTTCACACCAACAGAATTCAAGCCAATCCGAATATAGTAGAAACTGAGTAATGAAAATTCGGAAATGTTGCTCCACAGCAAATAGCTCTTATTTGCCTTAAAACCTTCCACGCTGCCTAAAACTGAAGCATTATGCTTCAATGAATGAACCTGAATCTACGTTAGCCAGTTTCTACTGCATTCAGATAGATTCGGATTGATCCAGATTCTGTTGATGTGAAACGAATTTCAAGATACCAATGTACGTTTGAAAGAAGCAGTGTGAGCTGACGGATCGTTACATTGAAAGTGACAAAACTTGTTGATATTTTTCCAATAAATTAGTGTAGCTGAAAAAAGTGCACAACCGAACTAAAAAGAACCTTTCGTAGTGGCGCCAACTTCAGGAAATTAGTGTCTCAGTAAATTTCACTCGTGCATATGTGTTTTCAGAATTCTATTTTGTTTATTAGCTCATTGCCAATGCTGTTGGAAAATTTGTAATGCTTATCTTTCTTGTAGAAGTACGATGGGCCCCAACTTGGAAAATATTAGAACACAAGGCTTTTGGGTCTCTAAAACTTTGGTAGCTGGAGAGCTGGTGCACAAAAAACAAAGGGAGCTGATGCACGTTAAATCTTCCTCTTTGGGTTTGATCCCGGACCGTCGCTAATAGCCCGTTGCTCTGATCCAGTGCTACGTTAATTAAATACCTACCTACCCTAAAACTATGCTTACTTTTCCCTGATAAAGCGGTCAAGTGGCCTAATGAAAGAGATATACTCACCTTGTATATTTGGTTTCTAAAATCACGTATATTTGCAATATCATGTATATTTGCAATATACGGGGGTCCCGGGTTCAACCATAAAAATGTTGATACTCCAAAGGGATCGGGTGTCAGGGACACTCTTGGAGTGTATTTTGTTGAAACAACTTGACTAATCTTTGGTAATATTAAGTACCTCTCTCGGCTTGGGGCACAGCTCTAATCAGGAAATTATGTTTTGGAAGGAGAAACGGGTTCTGGCCCTTAGGAGTTGACACCAGTGACCTTCGTTATTAAAATGTTGGATAACAGTGTCGAATGATGAACGTGTAAACGTTTCGGAAAAACTGGGAATTCTTGCTTTGTAATTTATATTCTTAAATGTGTATTTTTAACAGCTTTATTTTATAGGTGCAATTCTCCCGTTTGCGCTTTTACGATTATCAAAATGTAGTGATATACCTTATATACTATTTCCAGTTTTTAATAATTTTAAAGGTCAGTTGTGTTTATATTTTATTGATGTGTTATTAATGTTTAGAGTTCATCACACTTAGATAAATCAAAATTAACAGAAAGCAATCACCGGTTCAAATAAATGATGAGTGTGGTATTTGAACACTGCGATATCTTATTAATTAAATACTTATATATCATCGGCTTACTAGTGAAATACATTGTCAACATTTTCTAGATGGAATATTATCTTTAGACTAGTGAAGTCCATTTAACCATCTTTATTTGAATGTAGGCTAGATTTTTTTCTTGAGAAACAATGAGTTAAGCTTAGTAAGTAGAAGTTTTCTTCCTTTTCTCTGGACTTTTTTGTCTTAGTGTGTTTTACTTGTAAGCCGACAATATATTAAAACTGAAATCATACTTGATTCCATCGATTGCAAACAGAACAAAACTGAGAAAATAACCACTGACTGTTTTCAAATAAAGTTTATTGGTTCCATCTTTTTATTACAATCGGCTAAACTACCTGTGCAATATGACACGTGAATAACATGAATTTTTGAGGGAGAGAGAAATAAAATATTTAATACAATTTCAATGAAAATGATCGTTATGGCCATTAAAACAATCTACAATTTCACACACACGAGTATATATACACATTCTCAATGACTGATCAGATGAAAAATTAAACAAATGAGGAGATGAACTTGACATGTGCGACTTGATGAAATCTTGAATAATAACACAGATATTTTAGCATTTACATATGTTGACTGGTTAATATGACTTCTAGAGCAACTCTCAGCGCAGCTTCAAGGAAATCGCCATAAGTGAGAATTTTAATATGAAACCAGGGAAATCCGGGAAGTCGTTTCCCTTCCGGAAACGAAAGCTGGAATTAATTTCATTTAGTTTTTCTATCAAAACAGTCTTAAAGACTAAGAAAAATCTCCACCGAGAATTCTGTTTTCTTAGGGCTTTAGATCATGAAATTAATATTTGTTGAACCGATTCGAAATTTCTTTCAATCGCGTACTTCTGTACCAGTGATTTCGAAATTAAAACAAATGTTGGACTGCCGGATGCACTTAGCTGGAACAAACCACTTCGCTCCCTAGAGCATATAAGTAAAGCGCATCAAAGTAACTATGTTGCATTTATTTAATATCTTGCTTGGATTTGTCCTGGAAAGATTTTGCAATGTTGGATTTTTATAAACAGCATGACTGCCTCCAGTATTACATGGTTAATCATTGTTTTCCTTTTGATTAGGAAATATATCAGACTAGTGAATACCTCATTAGCATATGAACTGAAAAATAATTCAATTGTAATTCCAATGTTTAATCAAAAGTTAAAAATTCATTATACTTGCGATGACTTTAGTCTATGGTTCAGGGCAAGAAAAAGTGAGAATTTGTCACAATTATCAGAATGAAAATTCAGAGAGAAATTTTTTTTGTTCTTCAAACGGCTAGTAAAAATTTGTTTTTGCTAAGAAATTTGACGAAAATTTGAGATACTTTGAAATGTCAATCTATTGGTGATTACAACGAAATTAAGCAAAATAATATTGTAATTAAATGCTTAGATGATCGCTCAAAATGCAATATTCAAATATGCAAAGTTAGGCATGTGCAAACTATACCTTCCATTTATACATAAAACATAACAAGTTGATCTTAAAATCATCTAATTTTGTACAACCTTTCAATAACAGTAAATGATTACTCGTTATTATGGATTTGAATAATATATTACAAGGTTTTTAACTCTTGTAAAGAAGTCTGGTTGCATTATTCAAAATTCTAACGTGTTTCAAATAAACTTATATAAGCAGATTTGAAAAATTTTACTTTAGAAGCGATATTGAGTCACATGGATGTTATTTTATTCTGTAGTGATATTATTTAGAGTTCTAGTTGAATGTATTTCTTACGACTAAAGGATAAATGCATACATTTTGTAAGATAGTTTAAGGAATACACACGATTCATTTCATGACTTTGAAAAACAGAATTCGAAGCTTACATTTGTCAAATTAATATGAGTGTTTCTTTGGTTATTTATTATAACTGATTCGGTCATATCAATTATAATTCTTTGGAATAATAATTATTGTTTTAATTTGGAATACGTTTAGTACAGAAACCGGCAAAATACGTACGAAAACCCTTATCTACGCTGAAAGTAGGAACACACAATCTATCTTAATTCCAAATACATCTGCTGCGAAACATTCATTTTAACCTTGTATAGGACACATATCAAAATTTATTGAGACTAAAAATTACATTATACTTTTCTGAAAATTAAGCTACATAATAATAAAATTTAGAAAATTTTGTTCTACTATTACAGTAAAATGTTTAAAAAAATTAAGCATTCTAATTCACAAAATATATTTTTATCATGATATATCTTACTCCTGATATGTATGTTTCCAAATATGGCACATTATGAAAAGATATACTGAAGACTAATAATGCTTATATTTCTATTAATTTTCTAATATGGTCCCCCTATTTAGAAAAATTTCAATTTTTGTATTGAACTTTGAAACGTTAGAGAGAAACTCAATTCGTAATTTAGGAATTGAAAATACGGGTCTGAATTACTTCACAGCAACTCGAAAATCAACTTTCCATTGGCTCTGGCATTTTAATTTTATAATTATTTAACAGAACATTTAGAAAAGTCGTTGCTTATAATATAAAGTAACCACAACTCTTGTCGTTTTACGTCAAAATGTTTGAACGAGTAATAAGAAACGAGTGTTCTTTGCAAAACTGTTCAACTGTAACTGTTCATAAGTGCAATTAGGGATGGGGAAAGAAAGAACAACCTGTTCTTCAAAAAGAACGGGAACTGCCTGTTCCCACTTTTCACAAAACCCTGTTCTCCGTTCTTTTTGTAAAAAGAAACATTGCAATTTTTTTCTACCTTCGATTTTAAACGGGTGGGAATTTTGCTAAGAAAGTAGTTTATCTTTTCTCGAATTTTCTAAGTTCGCTAAAAATTTTCGTATATTCTAAATTATGCTAAGTCCGAAACACAGCTGTTCATCCTACAGTTCCTGACTCACTGTTTCCTGTTGATTCAATCACCCGTTCTCTGTCCATAAACCTACTCCCTGTTCTGAGACTACTTCCTGTTTGAGAGCATGAATCAAATTTACCGAAGGAATCGATTCCTGCTCTCAAACTGATCCGACCCTGTTCTCCGTTCTCGGAGCTGTTTTACTTCCTGTTTGGAAAATGATTCCTGCTCTCAAACTGTTCTCCGTTCTCGGAGCTGATCTCGATGGAACGCTCTGCGATCGCTGGACTGCACCCGGAATTGTTCTTGACTGAACCAAGGCCCTGACGTTTGAGGAATTTGGGGAAAGACCGGCCTAATAATTGTGAATTTTTTTAATTAAGCAATGGCAGTGTGGTAACGAAAGTTTTAAACAAATTAAAAAAAACATTACTGTAAGATTTTGTTGTCTAAATTTTCCTCTAGTGGTGTTGCCTCTACTCGTTCTTAGGATTTGTAATTATCTTAACTTCTTTTTAAAACCAAATTTTACCACACAATGGAATGCGAGTTTTAAAATGTGTGGACATATTTCAATATGAAAGATGGAGATTCGGATCGGGCGTCATGCTCTATTTTTGCTAACTATTTTTATAAAGTAGTATTCATTGTTGTAGCGTTTATATTTTACGTATTGTACATTTTTGTAATGTATATTTCAATTCTATTGATTTACATTATTCATGTTTTTGAACGTGCAGAGATATATCATATAATGATTATATATAATCTAGCCTTTGTTAAACAAAAAAATTTTCATTTCAAAGTGGTAACCTCAAGATGTCTTAAGTGCCTAATTTTTTTTAATGGCTGTTCCCTGTTGCTCAAAGATATATTTAGACGTCTGCCCTGATTATCAGGGCTCGAATTTTCTTGACCAAAAATTTTCTCAAAATATATAACGGAGGGGAAATTTTTTGTTCTATGCACCACGAATCATATCTTCAGGTAGACGTAAGAAACATCTCGATCAACTCAAAAATCCAAAATTATGCGATATATATATACCTTTCGTTTTCTTCTATGAAAACAAAAGAAAAACAAATCTTCCCCAATAAAAAATCGTTGATCGCGAAAACGCTAGCAATAATTTTTTGTACTTAGCCTTTTCCGGTATTATCTACAATAAGTATGTACTTACAAAAAAATGAGGTGTCAACAGACTCTGGTCCCTGTGTGTCTACCACGAAATCTCCCGCCATAGAGGGCGGTTGCTATAGGAACAAGGATCGTATTGTCTCAAGTTGAATGTGAGAACAATAGTGAGCAGAAGAACAGGCTAAAGAACAGTTCTTTTAGAAAGAACAGGAACAGCAAAGAACTGTTCACCTAAAAGAACACTATTTTCCATACCTAAGTGCAATACAGTTTATAACAACTCTATAATAATGTGAATCTTGAAATACTAGTTTGACAAACCAAGCTTTATTCTGAATTGAGAATAAAGGAATGAAAAAGAAAAACAAGCACAAAAACATATTTCCTACGGAAGTTGAACGATAAAAATTCCAAAAATATAAATAGAAACAATGAATAAGAAATTTTGATAGGTGCAATGTATAACAAAGTAGTTCAAAAATTCCCACCACTTCATTTGACACGAAGCTTAATTTTTAAACTAGTTTAATAGTTAAACGTCTTTATTATATCTCCAAGATATCAAGAGAGGAAATAGTTTTCCTAATTTAGTAGCTCATTGTTGCAAGAGGGATAGTCTTCCAGCAGAATACTCGGATAGCACGGGAGGCTCTTTTTTATCATTTAATGACCATGCAACTTGTAATGAATGAAAAAGAAAGTTCAAAAGTTCTATTTTTTGAGATTGAAAGGATATCTGAGACTCGATATCAACTTTGAAACATATCGCTTTGGGCCTTTGATATATTTCCCGGTTCGTTGAACAGTTCTATTGGTTTACATTGATCAAGTCGCGTATGCCACTCGATCGAAAAATAATTTTTTTCGGGACTTGGAGGATTGAATTTTTTTCTGAGGTTTCTTTTAGTTGATTAAATAATGATCTAACAGTACAATTCAAGGTACATTTACACCAGTATAGATCTGTAGCTAGTTTTATCAACTGTCCGTACAGCTAGCTCTGTTTGATATTTCTACACAGAACTGTTGGATAATAATAATACCTAAATGACGTATTTATACTGACTCTTGAATATTGATAATCAAACGATATTTATTTCAAAGCAAAAATTCAGTTCCATATTTTATCAGACGATAATTGTTCACTCGTGTTTTGCAAACGATTTTTATCGTTTTACTTTCCTTTACTTACATAGATAGATGAGATAAAAATGCATACATTTTTAATTTCAGAATAAATTTATATATTATCTTCATTGATGTTTGCTAGCTATTTAAACAATTAATCAATAAATGTTCCACAAAAAAGGTTCTGAGAATTTGTTAATTGAATATTAATAATAATAAATAACAAAAATCCAACAACAAAATTAGATGAACTGTCAGACATTATCAGAAAAGAAAACGGTTGGTCTACTTGATACAGAACTGTCCGACAGATTGAAACATGCATCTCGCTAGTGTTTAGATTTGCACCTATAGAACTGTAGTGAGAACTGTCTGATAAATTACTAGTAATTGTCAGACAGGAACTCCCAAGTGTTTATACTATTGGATATTCTGTCAGAGCTGTATGGCTACAGATCTGTACAAGTGCAAAAGTATCCTTAGATCGAAGATTCATAAATTGATTTTGAAAACTTTTCTTACGTTCCAGATTTCATTTATGGACTAGTATTCTTATTTGGCATAAGAAATGGAATTTCATGGGCAGTTACAGAAACCCTCATTCCTTTAAGAAAAAGAGTTCGGCTAATTTTCCACTCTTTGTCCCTGATTAGGACTTGTTTAGGCTAGGTCAAAAGAGGCACTATTCAAGCTCCACCCCCGCAATAGTATATAACTATACATAATCATGTTTCTTGTGAAATTGTAATAATAATTTTGCAAATTATTCTACCTAGATACTAGGTTCCATGTTGTACCTGCGGTACAGGGAGAGAAATTTTTGTTCGAAAATGAAAAGTAATAAGAGTTCACAACCGTAAAATGAAATGCAAGTAGTAGAAGTTTGCATAGATAGTTGTTCTAGTTATGTCTTACCCCCTATCATTCCCTGAAACCATATATAAATCTTATGAACTTCCCACTAGAGCGATTTATTATTTCAGAATAACCCGTAGACAGAAGAGAAAACAAAGCAAAACTTCCGTTAAGGACCAGACGAACTATGTATTACAAAGTGTGGTCATTAAGGAAGAGTTTCTGGTTTCGCGAGCATGAAATTCAGAGGAATTCTTGCAGATCGAAAGGGAAATATTTACGCATGTTTACTAGGAGCTCCTTCCCAGCGATGGTCCTTGATGCCACTATTAATATTTGAGTGCGTCGCTGAGCCCGTTTCTTCTTGCAGATATTTCGATGGAATCTTAATCAATAGAGCCACTTATCCGAGGACTGGGACTTTCAGAAGCGTTAATTGGTTCAGCTTCAATAGAGTTGGGCTATGGAAAAGCTTCGATGAGGGGAACTTGTTTGGCTACTTTTGCACACTAATGAATTTCGTTCTTGATATCTAAGACACTTGAGCATGATCCTATTTTTAAGGAGTACAATTTCACCAACTCCAAACACTTTCGTTTCCAATCAAACATCAACACAAAACTAATGGAAACAACACTGGATTCATGGAAAAGTTGGAAATTTGGTTAATATGTTTTCGGAAGTTTTAGAATTAAAATGCCTATCACTTATGATTGGATTTTGGGGTTTTGTGGCACAATAGTTACTTTTGGCTATCAAGCTGTGAAAAACCCAAGGCAGACAACGTCAAATAATAGACATACACTCACGAGGAAAGTTTTACTGACACAGAAGAGAGAAAAACTCTTAGGGAGGAATCTAACCATGGGCGCCGCCGACAACATGCAGGTTGCTAACGTAGCAGGCAAACCAACTGAGCATTTATGAATAGCATTAACATTTGAAAAACATGACATTAATTTGGTAAGGATAATAAAATTACAAATTATTTGAATAACGATTATTACGTGATGAAAACGAATTGCAAGGAAAATCTATCTACCAGACTGGAAAAGGGCAATATAGGTTTTCAACCAGAATTGTTTTCGAAGTTTAATTATACGGTCATTTTATGAAGTAGAATGAAAATAGATTTCTTTTGCCTGTAAGAGCATAATAATATTGCGTATACTATGATGCCGGAATCATGCATGAAAGGAGATAAAAGACATGCAAATACCTAATGGTTCTGGATCTAAGGGGAATCTGAATTCTGGACCTGTAGAAAAGGTTCTACACATTTCTAGAGGAGATGACATTCCAGGATGAACATTTGTCTAACCAAAGATTTTAAAACAGTGTGCCTTACGGATGGTGAGACGATTTAAATCGAGTAAGATTTATTCATTCCAATAGTTTAATTTTGAACTTTTGACAATTATATGTTCACAAATAATTTCAAATAATACCCGTATAAATAATTTTGATTTTTATTACAGTGTCGAAAATAAATTGTTTCAAAAAGTTTTTTAAAAGCCACTTCGGAGCATAAAGGGTACTTACTATTTCTGAGGAAATCAATCAAAATTATACCTTTATGTCATATGGGCATAAAAATAGCATTTTTATGTCGCATAATTTTAGTAATTAGTTTGTTTGCCATAAGATGAAAATCGCTGGTTTAAATAACCATAATGTTCTTGAAAGCTCATATCTGTTTAAAAATAATTGACAAGCTACTTTCCTCATCGATTTGCTTTTATAAATATTCAATTGAATCCTCAATATTTTGTTTGCATTATGTACCCTATAAATCAAAACGACCATAGGAAAGTTGATTTTACTGCCTATGCCAACAATACACATTGTTAACTATAATTACAACACCTTATTTTTCATTATTACGCAGTACATTCAGATGTCCGTGAATTGAGTTGTTATGAAATTCATCAATCCGATTTCTCATCAATTTAGAAGTTTGAATGCTACCAGAAATAATGTTAGCTGAGACACGTTCTATGAAACAAATTCTCGTGTGATTCGTGAAACTGAACAAATCCTAACATTATTTTTACCTTCGAAAGTTTCCGATACATAAAACTAGGTAAATTTGACACAATGAGAACTTCATAATTGATTGCAAAACATTTGATTGCACTTATTCGAACGAATTATAAAGGATTTCTTTTAGTTTCTTACCGAACATGGATATTTTTACGAGCAAAGCGACATCGATACACATAGCAATGGGAAAGGGAAACGATATATTGGTAAGCTCGACAGTTCAATAATATATATGTATATATTTTATAATATACCGATTTCGCCGCTTCAAATTTTTGTACTGTATAAAAATATCCACATCCATTTCATCACCTATCTTTTTAGAACCATTTCCAGCTAGCTGCCTTTCTCTTCTATAAATACATTTCTCGTGACACAAACTATGCATTTGATTTTGTTTCCATCCCGAGACGAGATCCACGCACAATAATGTAATGATTTACACACATACAAGCACGTTCAGATGCACACAAAAGAATGAGATGGTGTCGGTTATAACACGGAATTCGCACAAGTATGTATATCAGCCTTCAGCACCTTTTGTCCGAAACGAGACAGAACAGAATGATGATAAGAATAACATTAGTAATACTACGTTTCATCTTGCCCGTTTTCGGAACATTTAAGTAGACGACACATCACATTGAATCACCGAGAAGACGTGGGAACACATCGAAATGGCAAAGCAGCCATCCTCTGATCAGTTACACTGGTGCCGGTCCAGAAACTGGTTCGGCTTGTGCATGTTGCAGGGAAGTAAGACAACAGCCGTAGACTCCGGTATCGCTCCGTCATTGGACAGTCCTTTTCAACAGTCGTCCTTCTGAAATGGAAACGGAAGACATTAGATGAGAGACATATGGGCGGGTTGGCTGCCAAGTGGTGAAGTCCAAAATTGCAGTTTCTCAGGAGAGAGAATTGAAAGTTTTCAACTGTCTATATTTCAGTGTATTGTTTTTTACACAACACAATAGAACGAGCTGAACACCAAAATAAAGGTAAATAACGATGTAAGGTTACACCGGCTGTGTGTGATGGGCGGACGCTGGACACACACCACTTGTCACCAAATGGCTCGGCCATTCCGTTTAGTGGAATAACATTTAACGCATACTGTGGCCAAACTATTGAACCACTTGGCAATTTGATACATCTAGCCACCTAGTATTGGAAAATGGTGCAAGTCCGTTTTCGGATTTTTGGGACTTACACCACTTGGCAGCCAACCCGCCCATATTATAGTCCGCGAGTTGGGACTCGAGTCACGTGATTGTGGAAAAGTCTTTTTTTAAACCCTCCTGGTGGTTTATCCTCGCGTCGAAAATTGCCCTGTAGTGGCCAGCCTCTGAACAAAAACTTGCTCCAAACTGTCACCAGTTCTGGGCAAGGGACAATTTTCTTTTCCTACTTGGATCTTCATTCCCCTTTGGAGTAAAAGGACATTTTTGTCTCGCCGAGATATCTCGTCCTTACAAAAATTGACCTGATCTTGGACGAGATATCTCGTCGAAACACTTGGAGGGTTAAATTAAGTGATAGATTGGAACGTAAACAAACCAACTGAACTTATTTTGAAAGACTTTTAATTCAAGATGAAATATGTTATAGAAATGTTATACAGTTGTTTCGATTTGAAAGAAATCTTGACAGAGGTAATTAAACGATAGTCTAAAATGGAAAGTCGTGGGAATGGCAATTGGTAGCAGTGGATAGATTCCGGCAGAGAATATCAGCGCAGGGCTCTTTTATTATGAACGATTGGCAGTGCTTTTCTAGTCAAGTCCGGTTCCCTCGAGTTGGCAGTCGAGTAAGTGGAATCTTTTGGACGAATCTTTTGGTTAAATTTAGTTGGAACATAGACAAAAGCAACTGAACTCAACTAACTATAAACTGAAGACTTATAATTTTGAAACACTTTCAATTCAAGATGAAGTATGTTGTGGAAATTTCTTACAGTTCTTTGAATTTGAAATCTTCACAGGTAATTAAAGGATATCGACATAATAGACATTCTAAAATGAAAACTCGCGAGAATGGCAAGTGGTATAGATGTCGGCAGAGATCTCAGCGCAGAGTGATTTTATTATGAATAATTGGCCATGTTTTTCTTGTAAAATCCGCGAGTAGGTAGTCGGGTCACGTGGTTTCGTACGAGCCTATTTAAAATAGGTGATAGACTGGAACGTAAACAAAGAATTTCCACAGTAGACTGCTTTCCACGAAAGCCAACCCAAACGGTCAATTCTTATAAGGACACGTACGAGTGCTCTTCTGATAATCTGGGCATATACAGCAGTGATACCCAGAGAACTTACTTTTAGATTTAAGAAATTATATTTTCTATATAACTTCAGAAGGTATGGAAAGTTGATAAGGAGATAAGGCAAAGAGAGTAAAACTTAAAACGATTTATCAGTGGACTGCCATTTCAAAGACGAATGTCATGTGAGGCCAAAGGACGTTTAGAACTAGCTAGAAATCAATGCGAACTGTAAAGTAGATAACCGAGTACACAATTGCAAGGCATTTCACATATTATCATAGGCTTCCTCAAATTCCAGAGAAACAAATATTTCCTAAAAAGTACTTACACCACCTATATAAAAGGGCAGGAGCTTGAATCCCTGAAACTCTTCTCTCTTTGCGAGGTCCTGTGTCACACAGAAAAATATTGCACTTTTCTCGAGAAAAGCGACTTAAAATGTAGATATGTATCACTCTCGACGGTAGTAAAGCTGCCAAGCGAAAGCCAGTGTTCCATGCATGTTATAATATTTTTGGAGTGATAAGGGTCAAATTCAAACAATTGTATTAAACAAGAACAAACTGTATACGGAGGGATTTCAGTCACAAGTTTCCTTTTTACACGCCAACGATACCAAGAAAGATGTTAAAGACATGGACCTTCAAATGAAATAGACGAAGCATGTGAGCCCAGCTTTATGTTATTTCTCTTCATTGATCCGGGGTAAAGATGGTGTGGCATTGAAAGAAATAAAATCTTAATGTGGGACTGACAAACGTGATGAAAAACACCGGTTTGTGCTTCGATATCCAATTAGCCCAAGTCCCAAGCCCACGTGACTTATACTTCAGAAATATACTCCGACTACATGCTCCGTCTATTTTATTTGAAGGTCGATACCAAGAGCATGTTCCATTCATGCAAAAATATTCTTTTAGTGATAAGGGTAAATTAAAACAATTCTATTAAACTCGAACAAACTATATGTGGCGAGATGTTGAGTTTCCTTTTGCCGTTCCAACAACGTCAAGCAAATATAAAAGCTCTATTGCTGCATAAACAACTAAACTTTTCTCACTTTTTATAAAAAAATCTGGTTGTGCTATGGCATATGCATTTATTGCTGAATATTCATTATGTTTTACCGTTTTATAAGTCAACAAAATAAATGTGTAACCCTATTCTTTCCCTTTTCTGAGTTATGACGCTCATCCATCAGTTAGAATACTTTAGACCAGTGGTGCGCAAACTGTGGGTCGCTTGAAAATTTTTGTGGGTCGTCAAATTCAGAGATTTATTTGACAATAAATAATATAAGGCTTTTCTTCAACATGCATCAGGTACCAGTAAAGTAGTGAAATGAGATAATATTATTTATAAAAAAAGAACTATAATTTTTTACGAAAACAATTGCCTGTATTAGTATATAATACCTATACTTCGGTAACCGGCAGGCGAACAGACATAGTGATAAAAGATAATTGTCAATTTGAGATGCCCTTTACCTGCTCTCTGGTGTGATTCATATGGAACTTGGGTCGATCTGACGTTTAGCAGTGGCCATCTTTACTACAGCTCTTTCAATCTAGGTGTGCACCCCTACTATTTAGTCTTTATACTGTGATCACAGATAGGACCGTGCAGTTCTTTCCGTTTGTGCCTCAGTAGTTTGGTTTTGCTGCTTCTTACATTCATTCAAGTGCATTCTGTAATTCTGTTTATATACTGCTTTTGCTAATTTTAAGTAAAATTTGCAATCGGGTATGTACATAACATATTTTCTAAGTATAGGACAGTTCAGTAGGGTGCTCGGAGGGCAATAATAAACAATTAATTTAAAAAATCATTAAAATGTTTATAAAGAAAAACTGTTTTTTTTTTAATATTTTGTATTATTTTTTCGTTTTTGATTTTTTCGAAAATCAATTATCCTACTCTGATATTTCCTTGGAAACGCTACCAGGGTGATTAATATTTTAAAACGTGTAAGGAAACAGTTCTTGTTTTTGGATTACAGATTGCGGCGCACTAAAGAAAGCCTGCTTTTGCAGTTTAAATGCGTGTAAAAATTTAAGATCATAGTAAGATGAATTTTGAAAAATAAACTATAATTATAATTTTTAAATATATATTTTCTTATCTTTGGAGTAAGTAATGTTAAACATAATTATATTAAATCACTATAATTAATTTTGTATTTTTTAAGCTCCAATATTTGTATGTTATGATTCACTGTAACCTCTGGGTACAATATAGATGTGTGCTCGACTGGCAACACCAGTTGAGATATTTACTTGCCTCGATTACCATGTGTAAATTTTTACTTCAGCGTTGTATTTTTTATTTTAAGTAGCGAGTATGTGCAATTGGTATAAAGAGATGTTTCTCTAATAATTAAGTTTTCTTTTCTTTAATTCTCGTCTGAATAAGCTATAAATAAACATGATTTATACAGAGTAATCCCGGACTTTATTTTCTTCCCACGTGGTAGCCGTACTTGACTGAATAAACCAAAAAAATGAAATATTGTATATTTATAATTTTGTTTAGTTTTAGTTTTAATACCCTCATGATAGATAAATGGCTAAAAATTGGTACCCAACATCCACAAAATGAAAAGAACGACAATACAAATGAGAATGATGTACCGGAACTTAGAAAAACTGTGAATGAATCCAATGGCACTGTTTCTGCATAAAAAATATCGAACAAAATGTGCTATCTAATAAAAAAAATTGAGAAAATATCGAGAAGAATTTATTAAATATGGATTTATATATTGCGTTGTTAATGGGAAAGAATATCCGTTGTGTGTTAATTGCAGGGATAAATTAGCAAATAAAAGTATGAAACCTGCTAAATTAAAAAGACATTTGGGAACCAAGCATAAAGAATTAGCAAATAAATCTGAAATATTTTTTAGAAAACGAGTTGAAAGTATGAAAAATGAAATGTATTTTTGAAAAAATACACAATTCCTGAGAAGGCTTTACGGGCATCCTTAGAAGTTTCATATTTAACAGGGAAAATTTTGAAACCACATACAATTGGAGAATCACTCCATTCTTCCTTCAGCAATTAAAATGACATCAATTATGCATGGAGAAAAATATGGTAACGATTTAAAAACGATACCATTATCAAGAGATACCGTTTCTCGCCGAATTTCCGCCATATCACGTAATATAGAATCAGTTCTGTCAAATCGATTACAAAACTCTCCTGTATTTGCTCTACAACTTGACGAAGCTACTGACATTTCTAAACTGTCTCAATTAATTGTTTATGTGAGATACGTTTATGAAGAAGACATATCAGAAGATTTTTTATATTGTAAAAAATTGGAAGGAAAAACAAATGGAGAGAAAATATTTGAAATTATTAATAGATATTTTGAAATAACTGACCTTACCTGGACACACTGTGTCGCGGTTTGCACTGATGGTGCTGCAGCATTAACAGGTAGTAATAAAGGACTAAGAGAGTTAATAAAGAAAATTGCTCCCCATATAGTATTCAACCATTGCATGATACATACACAAGCTCTTGTTGCAAAAGACATTGATGAAGAATTACAACACAAGATATTACAGGATGTTGTTATTGTAATTAATTACATTAAAAGCAACAGCGCCCTAAACAGTCGTCTCTTGTCAATTCTCTGTAATGAGATGGGTTCTGTGTATGAGACATTATTACTACATACCGAAGTCAGATGGCTCTCACGCGGCAAAATACTGCGACGTATTTTCGATTTGAGAAACGATGCTTACATTTTTTGGTAGAAAAGAAACATATATTGGCAAGTTCATTCATTAATGAAGATTGGCTCGGAAAACTCAGTTACATGGTTGACATTTTCGAAAAACTTAACGATTTGAATTTAAGTCTATAGGGAGAGAATACAAACATATTTTAACATAGAGCAGTAAAATTGAAGCTTTTAAGAATAAACTGATACTTTGGCAAGGAGAATTGAACAAAAACAACATAGACATGTTCCTGTGCTTTTCAAAATTTACTAAAGAAAATAATATAGATTTTTTGATATTTGAAAACACCATTTATCGTCATATGATAAAATTGGAAGAAAACTTTTCGAAAAATTTCCAGATAATGAATTAGGTTGGATACGTGATCCATTTTAGTTTGATATTTTTAAATCCAATATATCTTTAAATGTAAAAGAACAGTTAATTGATGTTTCAAGCTCTGCGCTTGAAACACTGCGCATTCAATTTAAGTCTGTGACTTGCCAAAAATTTTGGTTATCGATTGGAAACGAATATGCCGATTTGAAGAAAAAGGCAATTAATATTTTGATTCAGTTTGCATCGACCTACTTATGTGAAACCGGCTTTTCAAAATTAGTTGCCATTAAAACGAAATATCGATCTCGATTGGATCCAGAGGATTTTCAATACAAATCCGAACATAGAAGCAATCATGAGCTCTTTGCAAGCGCTTACCTCACATTGAATTTTTATGTTGTAAGTTTTTTTTTAAAGTACTTTCCATTAAAAAATATTTATACCCATATGCATAAATAAAACCATTGCTTCGTAAAATTATGTTTCATTCAGACCTCTAATAAGGCTCAAACATAAACGCAAATCCCCAAAAGAATTCAACTTTAATTACGTCGATGATTAAAAAAACGTCTATTGTCTATCTAGGGGTCACGACAAAATAGTACACAAAATTGGGGAGCCGGAAATGAAAATAGTTTGCGCACCACTGCTTTAGACCACCAAAACCGGAAATATGAAATTCGCTGCACATTTTTAATAAATACATGACGAATTCTACAAATTTTGCATTGGGAAGTAAAATATGTGCTTAAAGATTTTAAATCTCCCCTTGGTTCTCTTATAAAATCTACTTTTTGAGTTTAAAGTGTGTTTTTGAACAGTAATCTGTATGAAGTATCAACGGACGGCTAGACAAGCATACAGAGAAATAATTTCTTAAAAATTAAACCTAAATGAAACGCTATGGTCTAATACCCGAAAACGATTGAATAAACGGAAATGATTTGAAAAAAAATTTAATTAAAGGAGTTAAAATTACTTAAGTGTTTGAGCGGTGTGCCACATTTTGGTCAAGGACAGATTATGAACAGTAAGTGAAAATACATTCCAATAAAGAATAAAAAATGACGCATTTAAAATAAGATAATTCGCTTATCTAAAACTTCTTTTTAAGAGTCAGTCACTGAAAAAAGAATATGGAAAATAATAAAAGTGTCTATTTCCCGAAACACGATTTTAAAAGCAGACAAATGTCTTTCAGCGAAAATGCACTTAGGACAATAAAAAAGAAAATAATTTATCGTATTCGAATCGCAAATTCAGTTAAGCTTCTGAGTAATTTTTTAAATAACAAGTGTCAAAAACTGCAAACAAATCAGCACATATTTTTGTTGTGATCAATTAAGGTCTCGTAATTTTACAATTAATTCCTAAATTAAACAACATTATAAATAATTCTTTTTCGAAATCAATTTGTAGATAACGTCAATTTTGATAAAGGCTCATGTAATCCAGAGTATACTACAATAAGGTAAGGTATTGTGATGAATTCCAAATTGCTTTTTATAGAAATTAAAATTATATTTATTTTTACAGACGCGTGAAAGGCAAAACAAAATGCTTAATTTCATAATCGAAATGCCACGGCGACCGGAAGCTAACTGTTTTCAGTTCCATTCGAAGGTGCAAACATCAAGGACACTTAGGAGACAGGAAGTTTCCGAGATACTAGACAGTTATCCTAGACACACGGGCGCTAGGAAGTTACAGTATAAAAGTTAATAAAATATAAAGGTAAATGTGAGAACTGATAATTTAAAAAGCTTCGTATTTTGTCTCAGAATATTACTAATATAAAAAAAATTAAAAAGCACAAAACAAAATAATCTAGACTATTTATTTTGCCATGCAATGTTTTTCTCGTGAAAATAAAAATGATTTTTTCCAAGAAAAACAAACTCTCTATCTGGATCCCGGAACAACGGTTACCAAATAATCTTAAATTGACGAAATCACAATCCATTGATCTTTTTAGTGTTTCACAACGAGCAGGATTGTTATGCGCTGACTGCGAAAACACTTATTTTCTTCTGGCAACGTGAGCAGCGACGATTTTGCCCATAACATGGATGATCTGGTCTGCCGGTTCTTCATGACGACTGGCTGCCACGACGGGGACGACTGCCTCTTCCCTCACGTGATATCCAGCAACAGGGTTGCGGACAGGATTTGCCGTTACTTCTTGAAAGGACAGTGCATGTTTGGTGGATTCTGTCACTTCGACCATGTGGTGGTATTCAGGAATTCGTCTGAAGTGTCCGAAAGTGGCGGAACCCTCGGCGCAGTTTACCGGATGAGTGATATCGATATGCAAAACGAAAATCTGTTCTCGACCACGAAAAAATATAAACTTCCCATGTTACTCAGCTCAAGAGATACAATGTCTGGTGCAAACGTGCCGAACGATGCTGATTCCATTTATGCATCCAAAATTCATCACCACCCACTGATATCAACTCTCAGTAGTCAAGAACCTAGTACACCCGGACAGATTGTAGAAGATTTCACCGAAAATTTACAGGGAGTAGGGTTTAACTTGTCTTACAAACTATGCGCTGGAGAAGAGTCGTGTCCGCTTGTGAACCAGGTACCCAATGTGACCTTTACAAGTACCGTTGGACTGAATATCCCAGAAGCATTTGATGTAGGTATCACCGAAGATGGAATGACATTCGTTCAGATGCAAGGAGGAAGCGACGAACTGAAATGCGGTCTCTGTAGCAGGGTGGTGTGTATTCCATCTTCAATAGAGGACTGTCAGTTTGGTTTGCTCCAGAACTGCAATCATGTTTACTGCTTGATCTGCATTCTCTCGTGGAACGGAATAAGCGAACTTAAGGATAAGTCGTGTTATCGGAATGTGAACGTTCTTTGCCCACAGTGTAAGACTGTTTCAAGAAATATACTTCCCAGTTATGTTTGGATGACAAATCTCGAGAAACATGGACTGATGTCTTGTTAAGCAAAAACTTTTATATTGTCTCCTGTCTCAGTATTCAGTTATGATTACAGTATTTTTATGAAGTAGTGACACTATCGTACTATTGTAAATATATGGAAACATATCGGTGAATAGAAAGTTTTAGGTAATTTGAATATTTATTATTGAGTATTTTTTATTTAAGTAACTACAGAGCGGTAATATATGGAAAAATACCGGTGGATTGAAAAATTTACCAAGGACAATCGTTTTTATTGAATAACAAACTATTGGAATGTAGATTTTCAAGTGATGTTACAATTTATTAACGATACTTTAACTAATTTAAAGACATTGGTTATACAAAAAAACCTTCCAAATATTCCACTGCATTTCTGTAGGATTTGATGAAGTATTAAGATATAATGATGTGTGTTGAAATCTAATATTACCTATGACATTTATGGAAAATAAGAGTTGGCGAAAAGTTTATTCTTTTATGAAAGTATTTAAATAATTACTGTTTTTCCGTAAACACTTTTTTTCCCATAAAACTTTTGTGCAAGAAATGATGGGAATAAGTGTGATTCAGGTATATATATCTATAGAATTTCTTTCAATACTATACATTGATTTTTATATTTTCATCTGGATAGCACGAAAAGATATTGTTCGTGTAAATCAAATCATATTTATTCTTATGCAATTGATTCTTATTTAATTTATGTAGTATATGTTAGTTGCGAAAACTTTATATTTATACAAATATGCAAAATAAAGCTGAAAAAGAACAAGGGAATCCCAATTTTATACATCATATATTCCTAAGCAAAGTATTTTCTTCCAATCAATAAATACTAGGAGAGATATATTATTAATGTATTCAACTTTATACAAAGTTACCAGAATAAACTTAGTCACCTTGTTTTGACAGTTTTCTCAACCTAATTTGTTACTTTTAACTTTAAGACGTCCAATTATAAACGAACCTCTATTGTAATAAAGCTGTCAAAAATCTTACTATTTTTAATCTTTGAAAACTTTTATCGACGAAAAGCTGTCACAAGTTGTTTTGGTCCCAAAATAACAAGCCTTTAAATTAAATACAGCGGAAAAAATATACTGTCATCTAACAAAAATTTTTTGAAAATTTAAAAATTTCTGGCCATAAATATCTATTATGGTAAATGAATTTTAAGCAAATGTAGTTTTAGTGGAAATTGATATCTTCAGATATATTATTTGCACGAACTGAGCTTTGTTGACATTTCTTTATTTCAATGATTCGTTTTGATTTAATTTCGGGACTGATCCCGGACCAGACCAATAGCCCGTAGTATTGCAAAACAGTGCAATACAATTACCTAACTTGATTTAAAGTAAACTTCAGTAAATTAATATAAGCAGTGATTGTGATTGAAAATAGAGTTTGACTCTGCATTTCCATGTTTCAGTTATTAGAAAATTTGATTTATCTCTAGAATTTTATGGATCCAACAAGCTTTTAAAATTAAGTCTTACATAAGCTCTTGGGGTTTTATCTATATGTATCTGGGTACATAAATTATATTTCCAAGCTCAAAAAGATTACTTGAATATTTTGAACTTTGAATTACTTTAGACATTTCAATGAATTGGACAAGTTATAATAAATGGTTCTTTTGAAGAAATGGCTAGATTTCAAAGGAAAGAAATAACTATTACTTTAGTTAATAAACGTAATTACTCTAGGAGTAATACTATTTTTTACGTGTTTAACAGAAATTATGTGTGTGAGTTTGTGAAAATAAAAAGAGCACAAATTCTTATAAAAACTCGAAAGTGAAATATTCTGATCATAAAAGAAAACTCAAGTAAATAGAATCCCTTCTATCCAAAATTATATCTGTACCTTGCTAGAAAAAAAAAAGGCCAAAGCCCAAATTCGCTGCTTTTGAGTTATGTTCACAAATCACTTAAACGGAATGGACGTTATAATAGAAAAAGAGCCATGTCCTCTTAATACATTACGAAATAATCAAAACATTATAAAGTATTTTATGTACGAGGTATTAAAAAATAATAAAAATTACTAAATTATCTGTTATAAAAAATTTGCAAAATAAAACATTGGCTCTTTTCTACCAAGGTAAAGAAATATTAAAAAAGGGGCAACACGAGTTTTGAGTTTTATTTCCTAGCTGCAGAGGTCTTTTATTGATCTTTGGATCTCAATAGGATGTGGTCCAAACCTGGGTTACAGAGGTATTATAAGTAATCCAACGTTTTTCAAGCAAGTATATTTGTGCTACTTTATATATATATATATATATATTGAGGTTTGACAACTTATTTCTTTCAATTCAAGTGTTTCGTGCAGCGATGCGCAACTGACTTGATGACAAGAACTTGATGATATTTATACGCAGAAACATGCGCGCGTGTTCATTCTACATAGATACGATGTTCTGGTTCGTGCGATATTCTGATTCACAAAAGTGAATTCAGTGAGAGCGAACGGTAGAATATGGAAATAAAAAATTCAGCAATAAGAATAAACATTCTGATTCTTGACATTAAAGTAGAAAAAAAATAGTTATATGATATATTTTAACTGAGAATGACCATTTTTGGTACTTGAGTGTGTATCGACGTTTACCTATCGAAATATATCGTTAAGTTAATTTTTAACAATAATACAATTTATTATTGCACTTAGCATAGATTGAGTTGAAGGGTTCTGGGGAGTGATAAACCACGAGAATGTTCCTTAATAAAAAAAAATAAAAGCAAAATATTCCTGAGGAATTTCTGATTGGTTGAATGCGTAATGTATGGAAGTTTTAAGATATACGATCTCTTGAACTGTGGGGGGGCCGCGGTAGCCCGGTTGGAAGAGTAGCCGATTAGCAACCTGAGGTTTGCGAGTTCGAAACTGGATCCAACCAAAGACCGTCGTGTACATGGGGGCTGGTGTACGTTAAATCTGTCGTGACCTCAAATGTCCTCAAGTTTGTGTGGCGTGGAAGTTTGGAGAATGGGATGCTAGCTCAGGTGTGACCTCGTCATCTGATCGTGGTTCACAATTACGGTATAGTTGTATTATAACGCCTCGTTTGGTGGAAGCACTCTTGGTGCGTATTTTGGCACACTTTTTATGTCGTCAAGGAAAGAATTCTTAGAAGAAATCGTTTTTTAAACGGAAAATAATAAGCTTTAGCGGAAAGACAATTTAACGGAAATGAAAAGAATATTCGAAAGGAAAATTTAAACTTTCCGCTAGCCGAGGTTGCCATAAAAACGTGAATGACTAATAAAGATGGATTGTATCGAGTGAGTATTCGAATACATATAGAAAAACGATTAATCGATAGTAATAATCAGAACTACGATATATGGTACTTATTTAAAAATAACTAGTTATTGAGATATTTTGTACCGGTTCACGGTTCGAATCCGCTGCAAGAGGAATTTGATGGATTGTTGTTTTAATGTGAATGATAATTTTTGACAAGACAATCAAATTTATACTCTTTTTTTAATATCTTGATCAAGTTGTGATTAAAAAAGGAATTTATTTTTCACTAAACTCAATTTTTTCTGAATTATATTTAATTTTTCCGAATTATTTATATAAATTTTTAAAAAAAATTTAAGTATAACTACTATTGTCAATCTATTTGAACTAGACAAATTGTATTTTGAAGAACAAAAATAATACCATGTACAAATTGCTGAATTTTCTGGTCACGCATATATTTTCTGCAATTATAAATGTGTCAAGTATTTTTTATCTCGATTTTACAAATCATTATTTTTAAATTTTAGTTTTCGCATTGCAAAGATCTGATTTTCTACCATATTTTGAGGAAATCGTTAATAATCACTTTTAACAAGGAGCGTAGCCAGAATTTTATTTTGGAGGGAGCCCGAAGATATGAATGAAACTTTTTATACAAAACTCTTTAAAGACACTTTTAAAAAAGTTTGTATGAATGTAAAAAAATATTTTGTTTCTTTTGACACCAGAATCTGAAACTTTAAAATTATTTCTCGAAATTTATCATAATAAGCGACACATCTCGGTTGAATGTTCTCGGTCTAAGTACAAGAATGGTTCCGTAAATATTTACAAAAAAAAATTAAATAATCAAATCTCGTTCCTGGAAATTACTTTTCATTTTTGCAACCACTGTTTGGAGTACGAAGATGTGAGAAGAGGTAGAGTCAAAGCAGAAAAAAATAGTCATAATCATTTTACTATCGTAATAAAGATTTTGTCAGATATTTTTCAAGAGAATTTTAGTTATTGTCAGATATCTTTAAAGAAAATAACAGCCATCTTAAGGAATGAAATAATGTTATTTTACTTGAAGAAAAAGAAAAGCATATCAAGCATTATGTATCTTATTTTGCAGATATATTTTAAATGTCAGAAATAAAAAAGCTTGAAAATTAAATTAAATTAAAAAAAATTAAGTGTAAATAATTAAAATTAAAAAATATAGCTGAAGTTAAAATTAAAAAACTTCCAGCCTGATTTTCAAAAATTATCTTTAAAAATATCTGACAAAATCTTTATTACGATAGTAAAATGATTATGAAAGGCAAACCATTGTGTAAATTACTGATAATTAAGCCTGCCTGTTCGGGAAATTGCTTCCAGAAATTTCTGTGAGATGTAGCACCGCCTTTTTACATACATAATTACTAAAAAAGAGCCATATCCATTGATTGAAAGAATTCCAGGAAAGATTCTATTGGTCAAGAAGGTTAATACTGGTTGGAAATCACGCAAGGAATATTGCAGAACGAATACATGCGTGTGAATTCCTCAGAGGGTTAAAGAACAGCAGATGAAGTCTTTAAATTTTAAGTTTAGAGTCCTACTTTCGTCAAAAACTATGTATCTCTCGAAAAGTACTACAACAGATTCCAGAATATAAAACATTGAAGCAAACCTACAGTAAAAAAATTCTATAAACGCCTAGCAAATCTCTAAAAATAAATCTAAGAAATGTTCAACACGAGCAAACAGTACACGAAATTGTTTTATAAATGGTAAACACTCCAGACTTTCACTCATTCCCAACCACGAATGCGTAACTTTTTTCTTCGGAAAATATTCCCATTTTCCAAAACCCCAACAATAATTACGGATTTCACGGGAGGCAGCAACATGACAGAACTTATCGCACGAACTCACCGATCCAAGCGAAACATCCGCAGTTCCAATATTTGCATCTTATTCATCCATGCGTTAATTCAATTAATAACCGATTCCGAAGTCAGTTGGAAAAACAAAGGGGACTTACCGTAGGAGAGATTCTTTGTAGGGCTCCTTCTTCCTCAATGGTTTCCATCTCCGCTTCGTTTGTTGCCTGCTGCTTGTCCTCTCCCTCTGCGTTGCTGCTTTCCTTGCTCTCAGCCTTTGGTTGCTGATCCTGGATCTCCTGCTGCTCTTTTTTGTAAATATCCACCCAGTAGTCGTAGTTCTCGCGAAGGTGGATGGTCTGCAAACACCTCACCTTGCGGTTTTGGAGAGGACGGCTTCCTTCCGGAACAGCTGCGAATCGGAAGTGTCTGATTAGAAGACAATGAGTTGTTTTATGACACAATTTGATTTGAATATACACGTTAGTTCTGGAAGATTGAATGCTTTCAACTTAACATTAAGGTTGTATTCCCCCCACACAAAACGCAGCATTTTTAAAACCGTGCTAGACGAATATAAATCAGTGTTGTAATCCAAATAGTAGATATTATATTTCCAATGGCAGGCAGAAAACAAAATACACAATATAAAGGTTAGGAACAAAAGTGCACACAAAAATTGATAAAAAAGGTAAGACAAGAAAGAGAAATAGAAACGTAGTCTAGAAAACAGTAGAAATATAACTAACTAAAATTATTTATTGAAAAGTAAAATTTCTGATTTATAGTTTATCGGACGATAATTACTAATTTAAAAGTATAAATTGTATATGTGTTTTGAAAACAACTTATTGACTTTGAACATTTGACAGATTGAATGATTCGAATTTAACATTAGGGCTGCATTTACAAAACACAGCATTCTCAGAGACGAAAACAAGGTAGTTGTTCTAAGTAAAATACCAGATTTAAAAAATTTCCAATGGCAGGCGGGAAAACAAAATACAAAGGTTAGGAATAAAAGCTGATTAAAAAAGGTAAGACAAGAAATGGAAATAGAAACGTTGTCTAGAAACAGCAGAAATATATTTTACCAAACGATATTTATTGAAAAGTAAAAATTCTGATTTATATAATTTATCTGACGATAATTATTCATTTAAAAGTATAAATTTGATATGTGCTTTGCAAACAATTTTTTAATATTTTAATTTATATTTTTTTAAATATTCTTTTGCTATGGGGAAATAGAAAGGAGATAAAAACAATGTATAGATGTTCCACAAATATGTAGAACGAAAATATTATTGGAAATTTTTAATGGAATTATAATGTCTGAATAAAATTATTAACTTTTAACACACTTTTCTATTATAATGCTAAAGAAACATGCACGAATGAATGCACCCGAGCACCTACATAACATGTAGTATTGAGGTATAAGAATAGTAGTATGAGGCGTTTTCTGTCCAGTTACTTATAGGTGGTCGTAATGTTTCTTCTGCGGAACGTGTTTCCTGTACATATTTCGAACGTAACGTCACTTGGCTTATTTTTCGAATACGATTTGAGCTCGTCACCAATAAAAATTCCAAAGAATTAATTTCGAATTGATACATATACGATAGTTGATTGATAACGCTTATTTACATTAAACACCAACGCCACCAAAATGGCTTAAACTACATTTTTTGGCAACCCCGATATGCATTAGATGTGAACAGGTAGCAAAAGAAAAATCACTTTCCGGCTGGATTATATGTTTATACTTAAAATTCCACAAGAACACGTGATTTCTGGTAGATTGTTGAATGCTACCTGCTTAACCATCAGGGGACCTTATTTCCGTTTTATATTCTGTTTTTAAAAGTATAATCTATTGTATTTACCATAAGTTGTTCTTTATTAGTTGAAGAAAAGGAGTTGACACTGACGAACTTGCGAGATTTCCAATGCAAACAATTTTCGTAAATAGAGAAAGTATTCTGTGGTATCATACAGAAATGAGAAATATAAGTGCAGGATTGAAACTTTGACATTTTTATCCAAGCTAATTTCGTTCGTAAATACAAGACTACTGAGATTTTTGAAACTATCAAATTCTCTAAGTATTACGTCGCTTTTTCATTTTACTCACAGTTTCAAAGTATGTTACTGTGGAACCATGCTTTCTAACATTTACTTCATTTGGAAAACAAATGTATCCAAAATTTGATTCAATTTTTGTATCCGCATTCTATCCCTTAATCTTCAAACCAGGATAGGAATGATATTCCCAACCCATCCGGATTCCGGATAAAAATAAATCATTCCTCAAAACTCATTCTCAACCATCCTTACATACATATTCTGTGATCCTTGGTTTTGTGTAAAAGACAAATAAGTTTTCTAGAATTTTCTTTCGAAGCTTCAGTAAACAGTGGCGTATGTCAAGTGATCCGTGGAACATCTTTTAGAAACTCCTCTAAAATAACATTTGTTTTTATACCCAAAATAGAGTTGTTTTACGACCAACGGTGATCAACAGTGATATCTGTTATGATTTATATTTTATATGTTTATTTGGCCATCTTCCTAGTAGTCTAATAATTTGTTAAAGATACTTGAATTTATTGTTTTACAGCTTTACTCGTTCGTATATGTTTTCTACTGTTACTTGTTTTGTGCATGGATCATTCCATGTGAAATGAGCAAAAATCAGAAAAAAACTTGTGGCCGTAGGGTGACGGATTTTCCTGAAATTTGCTTCAGGGGTTAAGTTTATGCATAAATAACGATATCCAAAATTTTATATCTCAAAATTAAATATTTTGGAAGTTTCAGGCATTTTAAGGACTTGTAACTTTGAAGAGCAGTTATGAAATCGCTTGATGTTGCATGTTTGAATATCTCTTTCTCAAAACCTACTTAATGTAGACAACAATATTTCATATTTTTGTAATATATGAAATATTTTCTTTTTATCTATTTGGAACAACAATTTTAAACATAATATTTAAGCTAAAAATTAGTAGCGAAAAATGGAAAATAGTCGATTTTGATAGAATTAAAAAGTTTTTTATGGGCTAAAGGAAATTAAATGCATCGTTGAAATTCATGCCAGATACAGTGCTAGGTATGATAAAACTACTGCTGAAGTTTGGAAGTCGGCTTTTATTTCCTTCATCTTCCAAACAGCAAAGGAATATTATAAAATGATGGTTTTACACTTAAAATAGGCACACAAAGTGAAATGAAGGACAACTCTGATGAAAACAATATTTTGCAAGAATATAGTTTAATATGTCTATTACTTGTAAAAAAATCAGTATTGTATTTTGAGTCCCAAAGCAACAATAACAAAATTAGTAAACGCAAAAACACGTTCTTGCCCATCCAATCAATTGGCGACTGAAAGTTTCGTCGCCAAATTACTATTTGGATGTTCTAAGATGGGTTACCATATTCCATCAGTATCGCACTAATTGGCAATGTTTATTATCGCTAATCATAGCATTTCCTCCCCATTCTATGCATATTACTCGTTTGAAATGGCAACAATGAAATGGAAACAATGAAACCCCATATCAACAATGAAACACCGAATTATTTTTTAACTTTTGAAGGAAATTTTAAAAGCAGGACATCAAATCACAATTTTAAAAAAAGATCAAGTAAAGGTTTTAAATTAAATATTTAAAACCTTTACTTGATTATCTTCAAATTCACTTTCAATCTGATAAAGGTCTCTTGTTCAATTTCGTAGTTGCGTAAATCGAAATTTTCCTAGTGCTACCGAATTCTTGAAATCTACTTATTTCACTAGTGATTGTGATAAATATGGGAAAAGGATTGGTGAGTTATTTACATTTAGGAGAATCGAGTTTGACAACGATGTTTAATTTTTTTTACTCTCAAAATTAGTGTTTACCTGACTAATAATGCTTAATATTTACAAAACGCATTTAATATTTACAAGTAGTAGTATTTAATACTTACGCTTCCAAAGGAAAAAGCACATCGAAAACACTTCTCTAATAAAATTAACTTCCCACCTAATTATTTCACTGATGGAAACACTCCTTGGATTAAGGAAAAAAACTTTAAAAAGAAATTTGATGTAAAATTTTTCAAGTGCACCATAATAATGCACTCACTGCCAAAAGTTAAGCACGGAGAGGAAAATGTTAATTTCCGGAAGCCAATCTGATTTTGAGAGGCTGCATTTCGCTGCAGAGGTAGATGGAAGTATGCAAATATGTTCTGTAACAGCCAATCACGGTTTCGTATCGAGAAATATGCAAAAAAGGCAGTCGTATAAGAAGACAGCTTTGTGAAGAGTTAGAGGAGTTTCATGTAGTGCTGATAAAAAGTGTTAAGAACTTTCGTACGATTAGTTTTCAAGACAGACGTGTTTCTATGGCTTCCAGAAGACGAATGGCAGATAGTGAGCGCTGGCGTTCTGTACGACGCCTTGAAGCAGGACAATCAATCACAGATGTTGCTCTTTTCTTCGGCGTTCATCATTCCGTCATTTTACGATTATGGAAACAATTTCAAACAGTTGTCCGAAGACCTGTGGCCAGTCGCCCAAGAGTTACGACCCCCGCGGAAGATCGATATATTGCTGTTTTAGCCAAGCGGAATCGAAGAGTGATCTCCATACGTGTGACATCTATGGTTGCAGAGTCCATTCGTAAGACGACGATATCTGCCACTACTGTTCGTTGAAGGCTACACATGAATGGACTGTACGCCCGGGTACCACGAGTTTGTGTTCCTCTATCCGTCCAATCCAGAGGGGCACGATTAAAGTGGTGTCGGCAACATGTGAATTGGTCTGTGTCTGATTGGACCAACGTTATGTTCACGGATGAGTCGAGATTTGCCCTGGAGCCAGATGACAAGCGTGTAAGGGTCTGGAGAGAACAAGGCACACGCAATCGGCCCCAGAACATCATCGAGCATCACGCATTCCGAGGTGGAAGCATCATGGTGTGGGAAGGGATTTCGCTGGGATATCGCACCGACCTGCATATCTATAGACGGGGTTCTGTGAAGGCTGTCCAGTATCGGGATGAAGTCCTAGAACCCACTGTGAGATTGTACGCTGCATCAGCAGGTCCTGCTTTCGTTTTAATGGATGATAATGCGCGTCCCCATCTAGCCAACATCGTCGACTACCTGAAGAGTGAGGGGATTGCGCGTATGGATTGGCCGGCGTACTCGCCCGACCTTAATCCCATTGAAAATCTTTGGGATGCCCTCGGTCGTGCTGTGTCTGCACGTTTCCCACCCTCAGTCACTCTCACAGAGTTGCAAACTGCTCTACTGGAGGAATGGCGATTACTTGACTCTGGGTGGTTGATCACCTCATGGAAAGCATGGTCACACGCTGTAAACTTTGTATGAGGATGAGGGGTGGTCACATACCCTATTAATGTCGGTTTTGTTTGTTTTGGATTTAAACATCATTTTGTTACTGACTCCAATATGACTTCATCTTATAATTTATGAAAATTCAATATTGTATTCATCTTTCTAATTCTTTGTTTTGTTTCATGCATAAACATATTTGCTACTTTCCTGCCGCATTTCGTGTTAATCAAAGATGTACTTGTCGATTTTTTCGCATTTTACCGTTTCGTGCTTAACTTTCGGCAGTGAGTGTAGTTACATTTCATTCTTATATCGCATTTTATATTATCGGAGGTGATAACTCACCAGCTGCAATACAAAAATAAAATTTACGTATAATTAAAAATTTTCCTGTGACAAAAATAATCAAATTACAATTATGAAAATTTCAGGACATATAATAGATATATTGCTCTTTTATGTTGAAAAGTTTTGATGTTTTTGGAGCTTTCCCTCACAGTGAAATATGCATTTTTAATAATTGAAAAATTGTGTTTTTCCATAATTCTTACTTTTAAATGTTTTTTCTTTATAAAGGAGTAGAAATACAATCACCAAATTAAGCCACGCTATTTGTTACAAAAGGTTCTATATTAAGAATAATTTTTAATATTGTCTTTCCATATCTAGAGATACCAGAGCAATTTAAAATTTGTAACAAATTGGCAAAATTTCTATTTTCCTCGATCCCTCAGATTCAGCAATGTCGACTATTAAATTATATTCTGACGTTTCCTAAGAGACCCTTTTCTGAAGAATGCAACAGTATAAAAATTTTAAATTTGTGTCAATAACCTATTAAAATATAGGGTCGCAAACAGGCCACTTTAATGCTAGAAAATCTAAATTTGTGTGACCTTGAATGTCAATAATTAACAAAATATAGATTTGTGAAACCTAATATTTTGCAGTTGGTCATTACAAAATGTGACCTATTTAAAAACTGATCTTCATTAAAATCGGTCATATGTCAGCCTCAGCCGATTTGCTCATTTTGAATGGAATGACCCACATATTACTGTGTGATCAATCTAGAACATTCTACCTGGAGTATTCACATGAAATATTCCACCTCTGGAATATTCCATCTAGAACATTCGACGTAAAATGAAAATGTAATAGTTAAATAAAACCACTTCGACTACCAAAATATCCATTCTGAATCACAATACAATTGGTGGGATGTCGAATCCGAGACCGTGGCGATTTATTGCCAAACATGGTAACCTTGTTGTTTTGATCCAGCTTTATGGCAACCATATGAAAAAGGTGTTTCGTGTAGGAAAGTCAACGTTTTTTTATAACGAATATACTGGCTTAGGACGCCATCTTGATTTGGCAACAAAAATTGCTTGGCGACAAACATGTCTCGGATTCTACATCTTTACCCAATTGATATTAATGTTTATACAGTATTACTTACCGCTTGTGGTGTTATTGTCACTAACTACCGTTGTGTCGTCTGTACACTTCGAATTTGGGGTATCTGTATCATCAGAGCTCCCTAGTAATCAAAAAATAAGTTATAGGAGATTGAAAGGTTTACTTGGCGTTATTTGTAGGTACAAACAATTTAAAAACGACCGTCAAAAGTGCTGAATGGCTTTTGAGCAAGGGAATGGGATAAAATTGAAGTTGATGTTCAGAATCTAATTGTGGTAACACGACTGAGGTATGATTTTTGCCATGTATTTTATTGGAAATAGGAATTAATATCAGTAAAAGAAAATGAAATGATATTACATATTTTTGGATAATTTTATTTCATAAAGAGGTTTGAAATCCATTTACTGAATATTGAAGCCATATTTTTTATAAATGGATTAAAAAAGATATGAAATGTAAGTAACGATTTTACTATCAATAGATATAAGCAATTAGGAAATTTTAGTGCATATACTATACATGGGTCTGCTAGTTAAAATATAAACAGAATGAAGATACATTTTATAAGGTGCACCTCTTTCAATAGAATTTAAGATAATAAAACAGGCTACAAAATAAGTGTCGAGAAAAACGTTGAAACATTAGAGACAGTCATTTGTTTTTCGGTCGTACTGATGTGAATTTAACGTCAATTCTGTGCCTTGAAAATTAACACATAACGAATAGTTATACTGAAAATTGAACAGAATATAAGAAGATTACGAACAAGTTTGCTCTAGTTGTAATAATTAAAGCAAATGTGTTTTAAAATCCCTTACATGTGGTATGTAAAATTAAAACGACTAATGATTGCACACTTTTAACAATGAATTTACAAGAAAAATCCATTTCCTCAAAATGCAGCAAAACTTCTAACACTAAAATACCTTTAATGATGTGCTTGGAAGAAATTGCGAAAAACAGCAATTACTTTTATTGAGTGAAACGTCTACACGAAAAGGTCCAAATAAATATTATTTTAAACGTGCAAAAGACGGTCACGCAATACAAACAAGCCTTGTTGTTTCAAGAACATATTTGCAAGCACGCATAGGAAGTACACATCGTAAAAAATAGCAAGTACAGGTGAGAACATTCGTTTTGAGGATATAACTTGTGGGAATAGATTTTTCTTTTACAGAAACGCTTCCGAAATTTGCTAAACAAATACTTCGCTAATCAAACTGATTATATTAGTAACAGCTTCATCAAATACCTTTGGTACTTGTATAAATATGATTCTAAAGGGAAAACATGTAATTAGTTTGCATAGGCTATGCATATTAAACGTACTTTATAGTAGTAAAGCTTGGCTGAGTGAGTACTTCTGACTAGATCAGAAATTCACTCATCTCAGACATATATTTATTAAGACGAATACGATAAAAAGAAATATATATATATGAACTGAAGGGATACACACTGAATAAAATCGATTTACTAGAACTGTAATAGTCACACATGTATAAAGAAATATACTACAATTTTTTAGTAAGAAGTATATGAAGAATTCTGCAAATTTCAAATTTAGAAGTAAATATGTTTAAAGAATTTTAACCTATCTGGCTCTCCTGAAAAAAAAACTTTTGTCGAGAAGGTGCGATAAAAGTTCTTTAAATTATAATAAATGGGATCACTTCTTTCACAGAGGTGATTTCTTTAAACCTAAGCAACACCTTAAGCATCGGCTACAGTAATTTTAAACATTTAACAATAAGACTCACTAGTTGATACTGTCTGTCAATCACGAGAATTGCTCAAACAAAAAGTCTACGACTATCTGTCGCCATAGAAGTGGACCTTATCCTATTTTCCAATTCGTAGAAATGCGTTCAAGTTTGTCACATTGCCGCACTTGATGACAAATTGATATAATATATTTATCAAGATTTCTATTTGTAAGATCTTTACAAGTTAAATTACCTCTTTCCGTCATCAAAATTTAGTTGAGAAAAGCAAAATAAAATTAATTCATCCCGAGAGTTACTCCTACTCAAAATGAACGAGCCCTGTTTCTATGGCAACAGGAATCACCCTGACTTGGTGTCTGGAGCAGTTTTCATGGTAGACAGACAGTACGATTATCTGACGACTACTTGTGAAGGAGAACCCAGGGTGGTAAACCACCGCTACCCCTAACAGGGATAGCCATCAACACCCATGCTCTAACAAATCAGGATTGGAACCCCAATCTTGGTTTGCAAAATCGAATTACAAATTCGAATGGGCAGACAAACGTTATGATCATTTTAGCAGTTGGATGGCTGTCCTTGGCAACAAGGCCAGTAGAGCTTGGAGCATTCAAAAGTTTCCCCCACTCAGTGGCGTGTCCTATTCAAGTGCTGGGAAGTCGAGGAACAATCCATACGCGCGAAGCAGTACAGTCAACCTGTTAATCACCAGAAGTACCCTCGTTCCTGTCCTTTCGAGGGACTTATTAGTTTGATGGGCACTTGCGAAAAGGCTGCAAAGTGGAAATTTGTCAGCATTTTGGACGGGCCAATGCGATGCATATGGGAATGAAAGTATTCATGTCCAGTCGTCCAGCGGAACACTGCCACACTCACAGGGCGTGGAAATAGGATTCAAGCAGAGGTGCTCTCATTGGTTACCTCGAGTGACTGTTCAGTCTGCCTTGGTTTACATTTTTGGTGGCGGGGTTAATACTGAAGAGTAGGACAGAATCGAGTACAACGAATACTTTTAGGTATCGAGTACACGAGTATTTCTATATTCGAATACTCCACCATTTCTATTGAAGAGGCTGACCTAAGAGGGTACTTGATTGTGGGATCATACAGTCCTCTTAGGTCAGACTAGTTGGTAAGTTATAAATGTTTCACATATAATTTGAAGCATTCGTTGAGAGATACGTATTGGGTGATCCTATATGTCAGGCATGTTTTTTATTGGTCAAAATGAATGATTTTCAGTCATTACGTAATGGCACAATGTGTAGTATGTTTCATTAGAATTTGCAGTTTAAAGAAATTGTGAAAAAATAAACGTTATCATGTATCAAATGTTATTTAATATATATATAAGCTTCCTTGAAATCAAACCATTACTAAAGAGCTGTATCGTGAACTGATATGTATAAAGCAGCTATTGATGCTCTGTACAAGGTAAAACAGATAGGGCATGCTTTTCCATTATGACAATATGCAGCATCACGCGACACGAGAAACACTACAAGAATTTGAAGACAATTCGAAAAATTGCGAAAATTGAGTTTCATAAATCACACAAAATTTCCAAAAAGTTTGGAATTTTTTTGAATTTGGAATTGGATGTCCGAAAAAAAGTCCGATTCATTCTTTGGATTAAACACAAGAGATTCCAGGGTACTGAAAATTTAAACTTAGGTTTGGAACGAGTTGTCAATAATAATGGTAAATATATATTAGCTTAAAGGTTGAAAGAGATTTTTTTGCGTTATTTAAAAACTTATTCTCTAAAAATAGGCATTAATTTTTGGGAAATCCAAAACATACACCACTATCAGATTTATAAGTTTACACAGCCACGAAAGGAAACCTACCATTTTCTTCAGAACTTTCCTCTTCCTCTTCCCAGATACCAGGTAAAAGTCCGCCTTCTCCGTACGCATTGCAGAGAGGTGCAACTAGATGAGTTATGAAAGATTCTTGTAGCTTTGCCAGCTGAGGATTTTTTCGGTCCATGTAAGGTGAGA
Organism: Meta bourneti; assembly: GCA_933210815.1. NCBI lineage: Eukaryota > Metazoa > Arthropoda > Arachnida > Araneae > Tetragnathidae > Meta > Meta bourneti. The sequence continues at coordinate 38,926,177 of OW119922.1, read as the reverse complement.
CTTGTAGTCCTAAATCAGCCTCCTCATCTCCCTGAAATCACATTAGGTCATGATCTTTCAACATCAAGTTGACAGGAAGGTATTTTAATTAACGTCTCACTGGAGCAACACATCAGGCTATTGGCGACGGTCAACCCCCGAAGGAAAAGATCCGCGGAAAACACCGCGTAATTTTGAACCACGGTCAGATGACGCCTGAGCTTGCACCCCAAACTCCTACATCACGCCAACGTGAGGACATTTGAGGCCACGACAGGTTTAACGTGCACCAGCCCCCTTTGTACACGACGGTGTTTGGCTGGATTTGGACTCGCAACTCTCCGGTTGCTAATCGGTTACTCTTCCAAACGGGCCACTGCTGCCCAGGAATGCCCATAGGATAAGTTACAGAAATTGAACCTGGATTGCCGACAGCTCTTTTTAAAAACATGGTCAAATATACTACTAGTTTTATATTTGTTTTCCTCTTTTTTATGTTATAGTATTATAACATAATAATTTTATGTTATAGTTATAGAAATTATGAAAATATAGGACATTTTATTGCTTATACACATTAAGTATATTACATTTTTATGCTGTCCATATCCATTTCATATGCTGCCCATAACCAACTTCAACATCAAGTAATTAGGAATGTAATTGCAAAGATGAGATTTTGTTGCAGGAATTTTAATTATATGGGCAGTTTCGCTTATATTAAATTTTACACAGCAACATGAAAACTTATTTTTATCGTTCAAAAATTAAAAAAAGCCTCAATTACCTTATTAGGAACGAAAATATGAACAGAAGCTCAGTTCAAGAATCAAGGATCGAAAAAAAAAAACAATCAGCTTATCAGATAGATTCTAAGCACTGGTGCTACACGACTGAGGATCAATCCTCGATCGTTTTGAACATGGAGATAACCTGTGATTTAACAGGGATCCAATGAATTGAAAAAGTAACGAATTTAAAAATGCTTTGAAGTGGGCGTCAATTGAAGAGTATAAGATGAGACCGATTTGAGAAAATTCGCAGAAAACGATTGAAGTGAAGACTTTTGGAGTTCGTCATGTACAATGGATAGCAATAGCGAAATAAATCAAGTTCGTATCGTCCCCTTTCAAGAACTAAATGCTTATGTAAATGAACACCGTCTTTTTATTGCTGAGTTTAAAGTGTTTAATATACTACGTTTTGGACACTTGAAGCATTAGCTTTTCAAGTGCTTGTACAATTTTATAAATATCAGCACTGGAGTTTTAATTAGAGAATCGCCCTTCTAAGACAGACAGTATTTGCTTTACTCATACCAAGGATTTTATATACAATTGAAAAGTTCATAAGTGACAATATTGAACGCGAAAACATTAAATCTGTTTAGAAACGTATAATTGTAAACGATCTAGCATTTAGTTTCAATTTATGTGAATCCAATATGATTTGAGAATATGTAGCAATGTTTATACATAGTTAGGCTTAATTAGCTTTTAAACGTACTTATGTCCACGTCTTTTTTAAACCAATAAACAAATTAATATTTTTACAGTTTTTGGCTGTTCTTATAAGACACTAGAGGTAGTTATAGTAACAAAATAAAGTCGTAAGGACTACCTGATGCTAAGAAATGGTTTATAAATGGTTGTAATGGAAATAATGTAACCCAATTTAAAGGGATGACAAACCCCATTAGCTCAAGGGCTTAAACGCACGTTTAATAATGTTGCTATTGACAGTATAGATAAGATCTTCGAAATTCATCCAAACTAAAGGGTACCAGACAATCAGCGATCGCCTACCAGCAATTCACATTCCCATATTTCTCATTTAAATGAGCAAACAAGTCTAGTCTATCAAATTATCAATCAGTTTGGTATTTTAATAGACAATTAACAATAATAAATGCTAACCAACCTAATGTATTGGAACTGGCACTAGATGTGTGTTGGTTAATTACTGGTTAAATTACTGGCGAGGAAAATTATGTTAAGCAATTAAATATTAAAACTTACGCTACGGTACACTTTAATAACCTTCCTTACCAGATACTAATTACAAAAATTCTTTAAAGAGAAATTACAAATTAGTTCCACGGGGGGAATTGTTTAATGAATAACGTGTACTAATAGATTAGGGTTCTCACTCTTTAAGCAAAAGAAAATGTAAGGTATTTTTAAAGCTGTTTTACGTATTTTTACGGCTACATTTAACATTAACCGACTAACCCGTGAATGCACAAGTAAAAAACTTTCCAAGGTACCATGATTGGATTTCAGACTAAGTAATGATACTTATCCAAGATCAGATGTCATTGATATTGGTTATGGAGGATGTAAGGAAAGACCTGTAGGTTCTTGTGCTCTCTTTGGCTATAGAACACAGAAAAGTGTGACAAAAGTTAATATTTTTTTATTTAAATATGATTATCTCCTTAAAAATTCCAAGAATCTTTTTGCACCAATATTTTCATGGAACATTTAGTGATTTATTATTTTTCGTATTCTTTCTTTTGCCACAGAGCAAAGGAATATCAATAAAGATAATTGCACGTATTAAAACACAAAAAATCATTTAAAAAACATATATCGAATTTGTACTTTTAAATGAATAATTATCGTCGGATAAAATATAAATCAGAATTTTTTACTTTTGAATAAATATAGTTTGGTAAAATATATTCCTGGTATTTTACTCATAACAGACCTGTGTTGAATGGATCTCTTGAAATTGTGTCCAAAGGACTTATCTAAGGTTACGTGTCATTGATCTTGGGCTTTGAATGCAGACAAATAAGATATGCAGTGTTTTTGTAAGAGAAGAGAGAATAAGACTTTTCTAACACTTTTTCGGACTTTATAAGCAAATATTAAGGCTATTTTAGGGATCTTAAAAATTGAAATGAGAAGTCTGACTTTATTTATGAAACTGGGGAGCCCGTTGGTTAATTACTGGCTGGTTAATCCTATGTTAACAATGCTTATATATACTGCCCAAACATAAAGGGTAATGCAACCCAAGATGAATCCCGTGCCAAGTACCTGCACCAAAGTACTTCAAATGACAAATGAATATTCTACAAGCTAAGTGGATAAGAACATTCACATGCCTCCTGGTGCTACTGGGAACTAGAAAAATCAAAAAAAGACTTACGTTAACACATTGCAGGTCTTATTTATTGCAAAACAAACAAGTTTTTGTTCTGTTAAAAGGAATCTAATATGGAATGTGTTGGCCTATAACCCTAATGCAGGCCTCACAACGTTCAGACATACTTTTCACAAAGCCGTACAAGAGTGACAAGGGGTATCATTCGAGCACCAGACAACGTCTTTGCTTTTGGGCGGTCTTGTGTAGGCTGCAATGAGACATCCGAGAGCATCCCATGCATGCTCTATTGGATTAAGATCAGGTGACATTGCTTGATACGAATTCAGAATAATCGTTAAATTTAGGACATGTATGTATTTCACATTGAACGACACGTTCAGGCTTTCAAAACGGATAGAAAATTCTACACAGTCATACCATAACTCTTTCATCAATGATGCACTTCCCATGAAAAATGATCGGGGAACGAAATCACGAACTTAATTACCAGCAACAACTCAAGAAGTAAAGACGGAATGGCTCCATAGCTCACATACTTGTTCGTAGAATTCTTCAGCTATCCTGTGCGTCCACTGAACATGAATATCGTGCCGCTTACACGGTCCGTTAATATCCGCCAGTTTGATGCACATCTCCATTGCCAGAAGTCGGTCCGCTTCAGACATCCAATCAATACCAGAAGCATCTTCATCATTAGCCTATGGGATATGGGATTCAATTAGATAACACGAGAAATTTAGAAAATTTCGATGGCACATATTCCAACACAAGAATTAATTCATCCACAAGCGAATTGAAATTCTAATCTGGGACTTCCGATCTGTCCGGGAGATTTGGAATGTATTGAAATTATAGCTCAGTAAATTCTTAGGTTAGCGTATAGATAAATTAGTCTTTTATTTAAGAGGGTGAGATGATTCTTTTTAATTACCAGAGGGTTTCCTAAGATAAATACAACTCTAGAAATTAATGAAACATTAGATTCTTTCGAAAAATTTAGCGTGCCCATTCAATTTCTATGGTAAATTAAGGAGAGTATAGACAGAATGAAAGCAAACGTAATCTTATAGTATCATAATTACAATAATATTTTAGCACAATAGCTTGAGGGTTTCTAGTTCATTCGTGAGTTGAGAAATTAAGAACGCCGCAGATAAGGACGAAACAAATGAAATTTGTAACAAAATGTAGTGCCATTACGTGGACATACTTTAAAACAGGTTAAAAAGTCATTTGTTCCAATGATGTTAAATTTAAATACCCCAGAAATATTAATTTGGGAATCGAGGACTTCAGATGGGTTAGATAATTTCATTTTAAATTACAATTATTTAATTCCTGTTTAGACATTATTTTATCTCACATACATTCATTTGTCTGAACGAATGGAAGAAAATAATAATTTTCATCTGAATTTTCTTCCATTCGTTTGTCTGAACGAATGGAAGAAAATAATAACTTTTCATCTGAATTTTCTCGAGTAGAAATTTTCTGTTTTATAAGAACAACGAAACAAAGAGAATTACTTTCTTAATAGATGAACTCGCACTACTATTCACAACTTTGAAATAAATGAGGTATTGCCTATATTAGAGCACTAAGTATCCGAAAATAAGCTATTCGTTACTGTATGAATTTCAGTGTTATTGATAAATATTTTACTCATGGATCAGCTTTTATTTATCGCAGTTAAAAAGGCTGTACAATAGATATTTTACAAAGTAGTGCTTTAATTGAATTTTTTAGAATTGAACTTCAATTTTCACAATAGGAATACATAACACATAAAAACAGTACACATTTAGGACCTCAACAGTATCGCGGTCAACAATTTGACAAAGAATGTACAATATAACAGATATTTTCCAGAGATGTGGTTACTAAATTTCAATTTTAACAATATGGATTATATATTCCATGGTTCAGTGTGGTACATGAAAACAGGACGAAATGAGTGTTAAAAATTTAGAACCTGAACGGAATCGTGGCCTTCATTTTCACAAAAGCGGCGTACTAAATGTTTCAGCGTTATACTTCAATTTTTAACAATACGAGTGATATAATCCATGGTTGAGTGACACATAAAAATAATACAAAATGAGTGTTAAAAATTTTGAATCTGAACGGAATCACGACTGCAATATAGCAAAAGCTGTATAATATATATTTTTCAGAGAAGTAGTATATTACTAAATGCTTTAGAAAAAAAATTTCAATTTCAAAAACAAGAATGACACATTCCATGGTTGACTTTGGCACATGAAAACAGTACAAAACGAGCGTTAAAATATTTTCAAAATAAGGTAATTAATATTTTTAATACAAGACCAATTGGGGTAAAATACGTAATCCATTACATCATATCTTAAGGAGACGAATTAAACCCATACCGCATCTAAATATATACGATTGAACACGCAGAACGTGCCACACACTGATTATAAGGCTCGAGTACAGTACCCATACGATTCCAAGTCAAGCTTCATAGAACAGAACGGGACGCGCTCAAACTCATTAAGTCCTATCATTAGCAAGTTGTAAGATGGAGCATTAACCATTCAAGTTCGTACATGGTTGCTGACCTTGGCGTTGAATTCTGCCACGATTTCGAAATGCCTCTTGAGATCAGTGGCTAGTATGCACTCGATGACCAAGAACCGAAACCTCTTGAACTCCGCGGTGTCCAGGTGGCAGAGGAAGTTAAACTCTGGTCGAGACAGGAACAGATTCCATGCTGCTGCGGCGTGGTGGTTTTCCAGTACAGATCGATCATTGTAGAGCACGGCCTGGAAGAGAAACGAAACCAGAGTTTTACCATGTCATCGAGGAAGTTTAGTTCAACTAATAGACTCATGGATTACTAACTAATAGACTCATGGATTAGTAATATACGAGTATTCATATAGAGAATTTTAAAGGGAATATAGACGGTATAAATTACCTAATTAATTTATCTACACAGACATTGTTACACTGTAAACTGTATTGGATAAAGTAAATGACAAGAAAACCTTAGCCAAACGGGTAGTCAATAGTTTAACTCTCCAAGTGGTTTCGATGAGATATCTCGTCAAGATATTGGCGATTTTTTTATGACGACGAGATCAAGATTTGGTAAGTTTTCTTCTAATGACGAGATACCTTGTCGAGACAACCACTAGGAAGGTTTCAAACCTTAGGCACACACCTTAGAGCCTCAAAAACGACTAATAAAGAAAATAAAATAAGATAATAAAAGTATAATTTTTTCGGTGGAACAAATCGTCCAACACCATCAGGAAATGCTAATAAAGAAAAAGAAAATAAGATGGTAAAACTGGTTAATAGTTATTTTGTTGAACAAAACGTGTTCATCATCATCCGGCGACATATTTGACACATTAGTGACAAAAGGGACATATCAATGAAAGATACAAGTGCTTCCCAACGTCAGTAACAATACTGCCATCAATAGATGCAAGCAATAGAACTCAGCTGGTGGTTGTCTTGACGAGGTATCTCGTCACTAACAAAACTAACCATATCTTGATGAACGCGATCTCTATTTATTAAAAGAAAACTGACCAGATCTTGATGGACGCGATCTCTCTTTATTAAAAGAAAACTGACCAGATCTTGATGGACGCGATCTCTCTTCATTAAAAGAAAACTGACCAGATCTTGATGGACGCGATATCTCTTCATTAAAAGAAAACTGATCAGATCTTGATGGACGCGATCTCTCTTCATTAAAAGAAAACTGACCAGATCTTGATCTCGTCATAAAAAAATCGGCAATATCTTGACGGCGAGAAATCTCGTCATTTGCAAAGTTAGTCAGAACTTAATGGACGACATATCTTGTCGGAGACACTTGGAGGGTTAAGAAACTTAAGCGCAGATGCTATGCGTGGTTCTGCAGCAAAATCTAAGAATTACCACAACGAACTGAACAGGCAGCAGCGACTTAAAACCAAGCGCTTACCCTCTCACCCATCAAACATTTGAAACTGGAAGAAGCATGACTGAGAAATCCGAATAAGTCTACGTGCTGTTCCAAAATGTCCAACTCTATTTCTGTAACCCGTTATTCCTCCAGGAATTCGGAAGATGACTTCCCTCTTTATGCCGAAATACGGCAGGGGAAAGAATATTACGCCCTTTCACGGCATTTGGAACGCGGGAGCAGCGAACGGCAACAGGAGGCTAAAGGGACTTCTACTTAAGTCTCAGATGGCCGGTTGCACTCCAGGGGGCCTCATAGAAGTAGTCCCGAGTATTAAGAGAACCGATCTTTTGTTTTTCTATGAACGGTTTTTCTACGTGATCAGATCACTGAGGGCGTTTTTCACAGATGCTTGCTTTGTCTAGGAAAATGGTGCGTAAAATGTGAGAATTTCTTTCCACTGAGGCTCTTGGCCGTGGTTTTAAGTTTGTTTGTATTATAGATAGGAAGGTAGAGTTGAATTTACCTCGCACTGGAGCAAAACAAAGGGCTATTGGCGACTGTTCGGGATCAATCCCGAAGGAAATATCCGGACAACACTTCGTAATTTTGAACCACGGTTCACATGATGAGGTCAAAACCTGACTTCAAACTTCAACACCATGCCAACGTGCGGACATTTGAGGCCACGACAGATTTAACATGCACCATCCCCACTTACACGACGGTCTTTGATTGGATCGAGCTTCGAACTACTCAACTTTCCGGTTGATAATCCGTAACTTTACCAACTGGGATACCGCGGTCCTTATTTGTAGAACCCACGACATATACAATCCATAAAACTTCTGTATGCTGCAATCTATAGAAGTGAGTCTCAGAAAAATCAGATATTATTTGTGTAGCAAATATGTTATTTCCTAACACAAATAAAAATCTAATTTGTGAAATGTTTTCTATTAAGACTCAGACGTGGTTTTCAAATTTTATTTGTCGAACCTACAAAAGTGATACAGTTTATAATTTCTGATTATCAGAAAAATCAGACATTTATTTGTGTAATAAAATGCCTTATTTTTTAATACAAAAAAGAGACTTGTGAAACTTCTTTCGTGAGAGGGTTCTGGATTTAAAATGTGTCAAAGTATATCAGAAATAAAAAAGCATAAATCGTACATCTTTAATTATATTGAAACGAAAAATGTTCGAAAAGGAACTTTTTTCACCGCAATGTGAAGCCTAAACGTGAGTACCCTAAATTTGAAAAACATTTCATGACTGTTCAACTTTAACAAGTACCATCAATGAGTATAGAATTAACAAATTTTGCATAATTACTTAATTCTTTTAGAGCAACAATAAGAAGTCATTTATTGCAATAACATTTTAATATATTTGCATTTTCAGTATTGCCCCATCATGTAATAAAGAGCCCAATAATCAAAACGGTAAAATCCAATAAAAAAATAGGTACCGCTGCTTGAGAGGATTCTTGAAGTAAACTACATTTAACATTGATATATACAAGGCATTAATATAAAAAGGGGTAAACACCCAATAGAAACTAGGTACTGCTGCTTCAGATGATTTGAACTACAGTTAACATAAGTTTGCTCACAGTGCATTTAACGAGAAGTGCAATTTATATAAAAGCGCAGTTGGCGTTTTTTCACGTGAATGCCTCGTATATTTAATGCCTAGTCGAAAGGGGTAAACCCAATAGAAACTAGGTATCGTTGCTTGAGGTGATTTGAAGTGAACTGCATTTAACATAAGTTTGTCCGAAGTATTGACCGCGTCCACTCCGATTGTAAAGATTGTACTTATTTCTACAAGAGCTAGCGGCGCGATCAGTACTTGGGAGGATGAACGCCTAGGTTGTATTGACCTTTATATACATCCAAGTTATGGACACCTTGAATTCCTAGGTCAAGTACTCCCGACAAATGAGTGGTGCTTTACTGTGGGTGATCAGGTTTTACATCAAGATTCCAGATTGAGAACCACTCTTCAAATAAATTACTTATTCTACGAAACACTGAAAACAGAATCAATAAGTGTTCGGTATATCTTGGTCGAAAAAGGAGCAATGGCCATTTTGCAATTTTTTGATAAAAGCTGATTTAATAATTTTTATTATTTACATTTTTTTAATACAGCGTACAAAAATATTTTGTTTCATGATGTATTTATTAATAGGAGGATATTGGCACTTTTTCTGTTATAGCTTTCATTACCTTAACGTGATTTGTGGACAACTCAAAAACAGCGAATTTGGGCATTGATCCTTTTTCTCACCAAGGTCTAGATAAATAATTCAAATATCCAGCATTATACATTACACTCATCGTCTAATACAACATAAAGTATTTTCAGGACCAAACATTCGAGACCACTTCAAGCACAAAAACGAGAGAGACACATCATTTTTTGAGGAAACGGGATGCCATTGAGAGAGGGAGGGCACGTCGACAAGATTAGTGGACTTACTTGCGGCGCGTACGTGGCCACCATGAACGCGTTCGTCCGTCCGGGATGGTCGTAATCGTGCATCGCGGCTGCGGCGTAGAGGGCCATCAACTCAAGAGCAGGGTAGTTAGCTCCCAGAACACCGTAAGTTACCTCGGCGGCGAAGCTCGGCCGGTGTACGGGTATGACGCTCGAAGGATCTGCAGGAAGGAAACAAAAAGAAAAAACGCTCAGAGACCAAATGACAAAACCGACTTTTTTAACCCCCCCCCCGTGCGTCACGAAATTTCCGAATAGTGTGAAGCTTTGCTTTTACCATATAACTAAATAACCACATCTACTGGTTGAACGAATTCATGATTCCTTCAACCTTTAGGAAAATACTTTTGGTCCTTTCCTTAGAACTAAGTCCTTTGGAAGGATTCTATTTATCTTTTCATAAGGATATAATCATTCGGAAAGATTTTAGTGGCCAAGAAGGTCAAAATTGGTTAGAAGTCGTGCAGGGAAGTACGCAGATTTGAAGGTGGAATTATGAATGTGAACTCCTCAGAGGGTTAAATAAGCAAAGGGAGATGCTATTGCAAACAGATTTCATGTGAAGGCGGTATTTTAATAGCGGCACACAACTCTATTTTGAGATACAGTAGAACCTTGATTATCCGAGTAATACTTTTTTACCCGAGTATTACCGAAATACCGAGTTTCTTTAACCCTCTAAGGGGTTGACACTCATACCTAACACGCATATCCAACCACCAAGGGAAAAAACCGGGAGATTTTTGTGACAAATTGCCACCCAACTGTTAGAAATGAAAAATGCCTTAAAATTAAAATAAAATATAATTAAAAGAGTCAAATTTACGACAATTGTTCGCAATTGGGCTTTAAGAAGCAATTCAAAACAAAAGTTACCCTGCTCTCGACTAGTCACATGCTTGGCGGCAGTTCGAACAAGACAAAACTGATTTGGCGATATTTTACACAAAATGGTGCCAATTATAGGCAAAATAAGCAATTCAACTTTCCCTTGAGTGTTTTAGAGGCATATTTGAAGGTTTACTTGAAAATTAGAGCCAAAGGTAACGACCATTTATAACGACGACAATCTAACAACCACTGATTTTTTTGTTAAAGTTGCACCTCTCGACGCAAGAACTTCGAAAATGGCGCCAACTTAAACATTTTCTCCCTACAGAAAAATCCGGATATTATTTTCGTCCGGAAAACTGTTCTTCCGAAAGACTTCCGGAAAGATTGGCAGGCAGGCAGTATCGTTCATTCATGGATTGCGACGACTTGGTACTAAATGACGAATTCGTAGTCATTTAAAAATTTCTCATATTGAAAAGAAAAATCCGGAAGATTTGGCAGGTATGCGCAAGCATATATTAATTCTGCAATCTTTCTTGCATGACTTCTAACGAATTCGTTCAGATGCGTTTTTATAGCTCAAGGGCTAGATCTGGCCTTGTACTGACTAGCCAATTGTGACCGTCTTGACTAATAGAACTTTTTTGTATTGATTTATACGGAATTCTCTAGACCAATAGAATCTCCAATCTGTTAGTATTCTTTCAACCAATAGATGTAGTTATTTAGTCAAAATGTGTGTAATGTGGGGTAAAATTACATTATTCATTGTTGACTGGTCTGGTTTAGCGGTCAGAATGCTGCCTATCACAACGTGAGATCCTTGTAATCCTTGCTTTATGAATCTTTCAGAAGCAGTAGTACTGACATGTATTTTGTATAGCTTGTTTTGTGTTAACCACGTCCTAGGCCTCGTCCATTACCTTGAGTTTCTGGTTATTCGAATGGCCTCTGTCCGTACTACCTCGGGTAATCAAAGTTCTACTGTATTTATTTATTTATATTGTGACACAGCAAAAACCCTTTTACAATCAACAAGAAAATTGCACACAAAACAATAGAAGACTAAGCACAATATAAAAACCCTACACACCAAAAGGGACAAATAAATAATAACACATGAAAAGGTACAGCCGATCAACAAAGTATCCGAATACCTCTTGTTAGGCCCGTCACTGGAATAGTAGAATTAAGCAAAAAGTGTCATTAGTCTTAGAATAATGCCTCTACAAATAAAGGTGTATTTTATTTGATTAAGGGTCAGTTTTTATTTTTATTAAGAAATTATTTCGAAAATTTCATGTAGCAACACTCACTTTTATAAGGTCATAAAAATATCTCCCATATCAAAATTACGCTAAATATGAATTTTCTTGCAAATCTACCGTATTTGCCGGAAATATTAGAGAAAACCCATTTTGGATTCGTCTTAATATTTAGAGTTTTAAAATGTACGTCACCAAAGCATAGAAGATTTTAGTATATTTCCCAATAGGTCCAGATTGAAATTATTAACTAGATTGCAGAATAAATAATCTCAAAAGAAAACCCTAACACTCAGTTCGAACTTGATCTGTTCTTTTCGCAAGGTTTCGTAATACAGTACGAAGTGGTCGTATCATTTCATAAAATTCTGATTTTTTTCAAAAATAATATAAAATGGGCCAAAGTTACACCCAGACTATAGCAAACATTGCCCTCTCCTTAATTGCTTAAAATTTATTATATATTCAAATTAAGTTTGAATTATTTTACGCTACTGAATGCAAAAAATCAATACAATGTAAAGAATTCCCCTCCAATTTTAATTTTTGTAAGTTTAAAAATAATAAAATTTATTAATTAAAATATGCAGAACAGCAAAAAACGTTTAATTAACACATTTAAACGATAATTATACCCCCCCCACACAAAAACACGGTAACTCCTTCAAATTACATCTCTCTTGCAGATGCTTTTGCACGTATGATGACAGCAAATCAGAGCGTCGCAGTTATATTCGTGAGACATTCTACCGATCTACGGCATATTGTGTATATCCAAGTTAAGTTTACCTCAAGCATAGAGGAAACAATTTTCTCCACATAAATTCGGAGTTCCATTTAAGGCAGTCCAAAAACAAATAAAATTGATGCAGTTTTAAGTAAAGGAATGTATGTCAAAAAACTCCGAAAAGAATGATATAAAATTTTGCACACCTGTTTGAGACACCTGTGAGTTGACTGTACTAAAAATTTATACACTTTTAAATTAATTATTTTCTATTATGAATTAATTAATAACTGATAATAATTAAAAATATTGCTTTGAAATTAAAATAAGGCACACCTTTTGTTTGAGTAATTTATCAGTTTAGTATAGCAGAATAATTACTTTGATCAGCTGATTATTTTGGAAGATAAAAGAAAAGACTGATGCAATCACTTAACATTAGAAGCTCTGAATTTCAACGACTTATGATTCATCATAGATTTAACCAAAATAAATGGATTTCATATGAGCTCTGGCTATTTTGATCCAGAAAATCATCAGAATCTGTAATCAACACTAGGGGTTACTGTTTAAAAAACTGAGTTGATATAAAATATTTAATATGAAGACGGACTCTAATGCAAATAAATTTACATTTACTTATAGTAGATATTATTTCAAGTCAAATGACACTTTGGGTTTTGATTATACGATTCCAGAGACGCGAATAAAAATCGGTGTTTGGACGATTTTTTGACCGACTGTACTAGGGAATAAAATATGCAATCCATATAATTCAAGAAATAAAGTTTTTGTTTTTAAAAGTCAATGAAATTTTTTGGAAGAAAATGTCTAGGCTTGGTGGTAAACTATCTGTGATGTTCATAATTTGGATAACAACGTTCCTAGACCCACGTATCCTGGATCACGAGAATCAACAATCTATCATTCTGTCAACACCAGGAAAAGGGTCCGATTTGATGGACTGGTATCGTAGTTTGAGGTGGCATCATGTAGGAAGGGCGATGGACATTCCAGATCTTCATTAGACCAGTGACAGGTCAAATCTACTGGGATACTTTTCAATCTTTCTTGAGGTTTTCCACGAGTACCATCCGTCATCCAGTCTTTAAAGGTATGATAAAAACCCATTACATAGAGCACACCTGGTCACATATTTTCTCTAGTGGATATTAGAAGAATGGAATGGGATTCTGGACTTTTACTGAAGGGGCATTCTGGAATGCCCAATAATACTTTTATTGGGAATCCTAGACATGTTCATAGACATCACGCTCAGACACAATTAAATAGAGAACAATTTAAACAGAAAAAGAAACAATTTCCATCTCAATCTTTTCAGATATTCCATCAAGAATAAATAGATCTAATTATTAAAAGGAAAAAGAGGGCATTATACATAAATACAGAAAATCAGGTGTACATAATGTTGCTTCAACTGTACATTTTAAAGATATTTGCTTTTCTGTCTATCACATATAATGAATTCAGTCCTTTTAAATTATACATTATTGCATGAAGAAATAAAAAATTTGGAACAGACATTTTCGTGCGGGTTATCAAAGTAAAGAGTAAAATGTTTACATGTAAAGTTAGTACACTTATTTTTTAAGTTACAAAATTAATCATTAAAAAAAACTAAATAAATTAGTTTTTATTCAATTTAGAAAAGAAAGAACTAAAAAGCTGCAAAATTCGAGTACTTTTTTTATCATTAAAAGGAAATTAATAATCCACTCCTCCCAAAAAAAACAGAACTGAAGCTACAAAAAACCTTCTTAAATCCCTAATTAGTTTCCCAGTATCATTAAAAACCTAAGATATTAATTTCTAGTAAGAAAAACGTACTACCGTTTCGACTCAAACTCCTGATTGAGTTACAAGCGAACTGCTTTGTACTACTCAAGATAATAGCGGAAAGTGAAGTCAATTCAATCATTTAATGCTTCAGACTCATCTTTTCCAATTTGATTTCTGTATCACGTAACTAGAATTTATTGTATCGAGTGATGATTATCTGTAAAACAGAAGAGAATTTCTGTGAAACTTGATAAGTCTTTTCTTTACTCCAAAATATTTAGCCAACAATTCTTAGAGAAAAATACGAGTGTACTTTATAAGGTTTGAAAATGACCGTCGAAAATTCTCAATACCGACTCTTTTAATACTACTCTTTCCCCTCATGGTCGAAACTAAAAGTGTGATTATAGGACTTAAATAAATTAGGTTCTATTTCCGTAGTATTAAATTCTAAGGTTTGAAAATGACCTTCAAAAATTCTCAATACCAACTTTTAATGCTACTGTTTTCCTTCATGGTCGAAACTGAAGGCGTGATTTATGGACTTAAATTAGGTTCTATTTTCGTACTACTACATTCAATGAAAAAATATCTCAATGTATTTTGTTTACTGTATACAGGAGCACCAAATATGACATTTTTTATGAAGACATGCAGTCGAGAATTATTTTCTGAAAATATATGTGTAGACTTCAAAAAGAAAACTGAAATTATCTCTTTAAACTCTCTGGGAATATTTACCTTTCTCACATAAATCACGAACACAGTAAATAAGGGTATTGCTTTTGGTGAATGTAGCGTTTATGTTTCTTATGTTCATTTATCCATAGACCTCATGGTAAATATTGCTGTTCAGATTACAATTATGGCTACACTATGCCCCATTTGCCGCTACTGAAGTATTATAAATTGGTTACCTTAAAAATAAAGCAAATAAATCTAAATTAATAAAGTATCATAACTAACAAAACCGGGTAACCGTAATTCTCACTTAAGTCATTATGTGTGTGCTGTGGGGAGAATGCAATTTTACACTACTCGGAAATCTTGGGAGGCTCAGATTGATATTCTTGATTTCATGAACTATTTATTTACGTTTAATCTTCACCCTCAAACATGTTTCCCTTTACCATACTTTTAAAACATAATTTCATGTTATTTTCACGTAAAATGCTTTTTTTACAAGAAAAAATCCATATTATCGAACTTAAAAATTTGTAATTTCTATATTAAATATACAAGGTAAAACAAATCAATACATAAGGCAAAAATACTTCACTCGAAGAAACCTCTTAACCCATATGCTCCAAGACGATGCTATTAAAAGCAAGCTTTCATCTACATTTCGGGTAAGGAAGTCATAACTTTTGTAATAACTTCAGATTGAATAATACTGGAACGCAATTCCAGCTATTACTGCTTTAGGGGATGAAAATGAATGATTATATGTTTTATGTATTCATAAGGATTCCAGGTAGTCGTCCCCAACTAGGGACAAAAATAACTCAGCAGACAGCATTCGGAAAATATGAATATCGACATCATCTACGTTCAATTTCGCTTATTCACCAGGTTCGAATTTTAACAACATTTAATTGCTCAACACTTTTTATTGTATGAATTGAAAGTAAAATTACATTGCAGACCATCGAAAATGAAACACCATGAAAGACAACAGGTATCAAAATAATTTTTATTACGCAAATAACATACGGCGCAAGGGTGAAATTAGAGAAATTCAAAGCTCCGTTCGACTTGAGCGATGCGAGGAAATTAGTTTTTTGTGTAGTCACCCCATGAGCAGTAATAACTGCTGCTACACGTCTCGGGATTGAAGGAAAGAGGCTTTGGATGCTAGTTGGGGGTCAGTATGCTGCTTCCACACGTTGCCAAAGTTCATTTGGCGTAGACGCGGGTGATCCGTCGTTGGAAGACAGGATCTTAGTTGATCATCGAACAGACGTGTTTGATGGGCGAAGGATCTGGTGAACGGGTGGGCCATAGAAGGAATGAAACCTGGTGGACATTGAGGAATTGTTATGCGTTGCATGCCACGTGCGGTCGTCGCGCATTGGCCTTTTTAAAAAATGGTCGAAGGCAGGCCATGATGAAAAGGGAGAACAACAAGCTCCAAAACTTCAGACACGTTGCAATAACTTCGAATGTAACCGGAAATTCTTACTAAGCGGGTCCGGGAGTGGAATCGACACCATCTGTGAAGCTAGATGTAGATGGCGGTAGTATTTCATCGGCGGAACGTGCTTCCTATATGTATTCCAAACGTGCCGTCACTTGGCTTGTTTTTTGAATACGGTTTCCTCACGTCGCCGAAACAAATGCCACAGAATGAATTCCGAATTAAGAGAAGATGATTGATAGGTTAACATCAATTGGATTAAACATAAATAGTTGCCAAAATAGCGGTAAACTATGTTTCTATGTTTCAAGGTACCCCCGAAAATGTCATGCTAGATCATTTGGGTAGGGGAAGTAAAAATACCTTTTTCCGACGGATTTGTTTATATTTTTGAGAATTCATCTCATAGCAACCATTTGTTCAAGTTAGTATGAATGAGGCATTTTCTGTCAAGCTAAATGTAGGGAGCGGAAGATTTTCTGAGGAGAAACGTGTTTCTTGTATGTATTCCGAACATGACGTCAATAGATTTGCTTTTCATATACAATTTCATCATTTCGCCAATAAAAATTCTAAAGAATGAATTCCGAATTGGTAAATGATAGTTACTTGGTCAACGCCGATTGAATTAAACACCAAATGGCTCTAAGATACAATTTGAGGTAGCCTAGATCTGTATCATTTGAGATAATTTTTGTAGCGGAAGCAAAACCTTCTCACTCTCTCTGATTTGTAAAATTGGCTTTATTGAGGAGAATAAAATATTTCCTTAAGTTTTCCTAGGCCCAAAATAAAACAGAAATTTTGCTTTTATGTTTAATAGATAGTCCTTAACCATAAGTTTGTGAGCTTTTCTTTTCTCATAACGGTACACCACCTAAAAAGTCGAAGTGCTTTATCAATTTTCAGTCACCACTCATGTGTGGCAATCCATCCGTACAACTTTATGCATCACTATAATTATACACTCTATCGTGATAAATTAGTGGTCCAACTGACGTCCTCTTTAACATTTCACCCACGAAACAAGATTACGCGAGCGACGCACGAAACAGCCCTCGGACTTTAAAAGGCGAAACGAGCCCCCGTCATTTAGATGAACTTAACCAGAACGGAAAAATGAAGTTGTGAAGCAGGGCACAAACCGAAACATTCCCCTCCGACACTCAAAGCAGCACGGCCCGAAATAAAAAGCCCTAATCGCATCAGCAAGGAGGATAATTGAGGCAACTAAATCAGGACCTTCACTTGCAGAAACGGCGTTTTTCTTCAACTCGTTTTAACTCCTCGAAGGAAAAATGATGAAAGCAGAAATAATAAAGAATAAGCGGGGGATGTAAGAGCGCGACCATTAGCGGCTGCAGGAAATTTCTCTCCAGACAGCGCGGGGGCCCTAAACTCAAATTAAATCTTTTCAGTCAGAGAGCATGTGAGTGGCCCTGTTGAGGACTCCTTGTAGTGGGCCAATAAGGGAAGGATCTTTCGTTGCCGTGGAAACGGGGCTCTACAGGTGCCCGGGTAAAAGGTGGGCCGGGGATGGGGTAGAGGAGAAGCAGCCTGTACCTCAACGATAGTAAAGTTATCTCTCCCCTTTTCCGGCAAAATCGATCCTGGAATGGCCGTTAAAAGAATTTTCGGAAAGCCGCATTAAAGTTCGTCTCTAAGCCTCGCAATTGTCTTTTCGCTAATCCGGACAACGGATGAAGGAGAGGGAAGTTTGTCAATGGGAGGGGAGAAGGAGGTGGAGAGTCATAAACACGCTTCACCTTTCCGTCTCGGTTTTTGTGTCGGGCATAGTGGAATTTGCCGGGGTCTAAGATTAGGCAACACACCCCTGGGGAGAGTTTTACAATCGATATATTTAATTTGGACAAGTATTTATTTCCTTCGACAACTCAGAGGGAGAGTTGAGTTGAATTAAATTTTAGAAGTTCTGAGAACTGCCAGTAAAGCGCAGAGCTCGTTTGGGACCGAAGCTGGAATAATAAAGGGGATTTTTCAAAACTCCTGGTGGTTGTCTCGACGACATATCTCGTCATTAGTAAAGCTGACCACATCTTGATGGACGAGATATCTCGTCACGAACGAAATTGGTCAGAACTTGACGAAGGAGATATCTCGTCAAAACCATTTGGAGGGAAGATGGAGGAGTGGTTATATTCTCGAATTATTTAGCGTGCACCCTCCCAACATACAGTCAATCGAAGATGATAGTAAATATAAATTGGAATTTCGAATCTCTTTTCCAATAAATTTTTCATAATTCCGCACAACTATGATCCAAATTCACTCTATTTGCTTTTCAGACTTTTCGTTATAGCTTACAAAATGAAACCTTTTAAAAGATGTTTTTTGCTGGTATTACCTGCAGAAAGTTACGAATTGATATTAAACAATTTTGTTAATTCTATATGTAGTTCATGTATTCTTTTTTGACAAACTTTGAACCTTACTTGTGTTATGAAGACATAAGTATAGCCCACGGAATATTTTCTTTAAAAAATGAATAAAATGCCATTGTTGAGAGAATGTTTTGCAATAGGTTACTAGAACTGACAGTTGACAAGCGAAAAAACATGGCGGACAAAGTGTGTTCCGATACCATAACAATATTATTCAATTTATACTGTCATTTAATACTTAAAAGGTTAACAAGATGTAGCTCATACTTTAAACATCGGTGTTTGCGTGCCCTCGGGTGTTTAGACCATAGTTGCGTGAAATTACGGTATGAAATTATGTCTACGGGGAAATGCTAAAAGTTGCTTTTAAAAGGTTAAACTAATCAGTACTTACTATAAAAGATAACAGTGTGTCTTAATTTACAAAGAGATTACTCTTAAAGAAAGTCACAAACAAATTAATTCTTTATGTATTCATGACTTTAAATGAAAACGACACTAGATACTTTGTAAATCATACAGACATTTTCATCATTTCACGATCTCATTCTTGCAAAAGGACATTTGTGACTTAGAGATAAAAGACTTCTTTTTTATCTGCATGGCCCTGAACTGCGCTGCCGTGCTAATGAAGAAGACACTATTTCAAAGTTTCTTTGACATCAACGGTTGTTAAACTACTGCGTGTAAAAGTATCTGAAGCCTCATAATTCTGTTTAAAATAGTTAAAGCACACTGAATCAACAGTTGGTTGCGTGATGAAGCTGTTATCTAAGAAGCAGCCTGTAACGCAATCTTCAATTCACAAAGACTAAACTAGAACTTCATTAACTAGCTTAGTATACTCACTTCTACCAGAGTCAACCCGTTCCTAATCGAGTCCCTTCTTGCAGAGATATCTATAGATAATGAAGTTAAATTGATATTGAATATTCTTTGCCTAAAGTTATTTATCTTAACAATAGTCCTGCAAAATTTACTTTGATGAGATTGATTTTACTTTCAAACATTTAATTACAATTTATTGTCTTTTTCATCAAAGTAAAAACTACAATAAAAGTATTATAAATAACTCATAACCCTCTCAGGTGTGCACACTCGTATACAGAATGTTTCGAAAATATCTGGCCAAATTGTAAAGGATGGTAGAGGGGCCCAAAATAACATTTTTTGTCAAAGAATGTATGTCTGGAAATGGTACGTTTAGGTACGAGAGGACGCTGTTTAGGTTAGTCGATAACATCGTTTCTGTGGCGCAAGGCGTGATTCCCCGATCGTATTTTCGACGGCAAGCGCAGAATTCGTTTAGCGATGCATAGGTTCATTGTGTAGCTCCCTCACATTTGATACCTTATTTAAATCCATTTGTAATGAATATGAGCACAGACAAACACATACCTTCTAGCATCTACGAGTAACATTTCCGGACACACATTCTTTGACAAAAAATGTCTATTTTGGGCCCCCTCTACCACGCTTTACAATTTGGTCAGAAACTTTCAAAACACCTTGTATACTTTTGGCAACCAGAAGCATTAACTGCATGACTTCTAACCAGTGTTTGACCTCTTTGACCAATGGAATGTTTCCCAAGATTCTTTCAATCAACAGATATGATAATTTAGTCATTAAATACAATGTCATTAAAAGCAGTACTACATTAATGGGAAATCTCGTGACGCTCAGAGCGTTAAGAGCATTTAATACATTCTATTAAAAATCTCACGCATGAATATGTTCTGCTAGGACTCCCAATATATATTATTAATCAGAAATGATATATTTGAGACGAAGACAGCTTTTGAAATATTTACTAAAATAATCTGCTTGCTTTAATTAATGGTTGTTTGTTTAGCTTGTATTTGCAAGTTCACAATATCTAATTTAATGTTTAGTAATAAATGAATGAAATACACGTTGAATAAACATTCGTGAGTACAAAATACACGATGCGATGCAATTAAAATCCATCAATAACCTATTGTTTCTCTGCAGACTAAACTCGGGTTTCAAACTCTGCCTTTTTACCTCCATTCATATTAATTTACTTTCACTATAATGGTATATCTGATTGAAAATGATAGTAATTATATTACCATTCATTTAGAGAGTAGAAGGGAAGCGACCAAAAAGCAGTTATTGCTAGACGTCTTGAGTTTGAGGAAATGTTTCATCCCTTT
Organism: Meta bourneti; assembly: GCA_933210815.1. Classification (NCBI taxonomy): domain Eukaryota; kingdom Metazoa; phylum Arthropoda; class Arachnida; order Araneae; family Tetragnathidae; genus Meta; species Meta bourneti. Next base: position 38,905,306 of record OW119922.1, on the reverse strand, counting down.
CAACGCAGACTAGTGGGAGTAAATTTTAAGTAACTCTGACTATAATCCTTTTCAATCAAATTGAAAGTCCCTTCCCTCCATAATACTTAATTCCAGTACTCCACTGCCTCTTGTAGCATCCACGCCTTACCGTGATATAAGCAGAATGAAGTGGGGGATGAAAATAGGGACTGACATTAAGTACACATGCTTGTCCCGCTGATGTGAGAAAGACTTTAATCACGGTGCACGAGATCGGAGTTAGATTTCAGTTCTTAGCAGGTAATGATTGTTTTCTGGTGTGATTCTAAAGCTAGAAAGAATTTGCTTTTCATGATTAGAGATCGTGTGAGAGAATATCGTCTCAATTCTTCTAACTTTAATTTTCTAAATATCTAACCTGGAAAGTTTAGTAACCAATTAAAATGTATTTAATATCAATAAATATATACATTTAGCAACATATAAATAGGGTTTACTGAACTGTAAATTAGTTGTTGATTGCTTATTTTCGTATCTTGAATAAGAGTGAATTTATGTTGAGAGTAGTGTCTATGACTATATGCATCGTAATTTCTCCCGAAAGTGACAGCTCAAAATATTAAACTTTGCGGTTGGTAGGGTTTCATGGCTCAAGCGCCATATTTGGCCAAGCTGCACCAAACCAAACCAAATAAATGGACATATATAGAGAAGGAAAGCTATACTAACACAGAAGAGAGTGAACACTTGTGAACTAGTAGCATTAATAGCATAATTTTTTTTAAATAGTAGCAAAAAGTCTCTTTTTCAATCCTATTTTAGTAGCAATTTTAGTTGCTCAGATACAAAACGAATAGGTAAAACACAAAATGTGCTAATTAAGAATAAAGAAGTCGTTGAAGATCTCGCCAAGAAAATTAAATTTTAAAATTAAAAAACTAAATATTTTCTTAATAAGATTTTCCTGACAATCTAGCAACCAGATTCCGATGTTTTTCTTTCATGGTTGCCTCCGCTTGGGGCAAAAACTTAGAAATTGGCGTCTCTTGGAAACTTTTCCCTCTGAAGAAAATTCCGAAAAATATTTTCGTCGGTATTCATTAAAAGAAAATAGATTACGTTTTCTTTGACCTATGGTGAATTCTCAAAAAAGTCGCCAACATTTTGAAACTAGTAACTTTTGAGATGATTTTGTTTTAAAAGAGATACCCCTAGTCGCAAAGGTTGCAAAATAGCAGTAAAAAGTCGCCTTTTAGTCTCCAATGGTAGGACTGCAATAGGTTTAGATCATATTAATATAATTTTTAAATAGAGAAGTTATCTGAATTTAGCTCTCATTACCTTCGGTTTTATGCAAAGGAGAATCCGTGGCATAGGACGGAATCTGCGTGAATCCCGGTATAGGTTGTGAAGTGAGGTAGTATACCCCTTGAAGTACGTCAGCAGCATGCATACGATTGTGATCTGAAAGAGATATAATAAAGAGATATAGTCATTGCCATGGACAAAGGTGTACACACTTGTAGATAATAGAGCCGTAATGAGTCTTACGTTTGGATCATGATTTGTTAAAGATTGAGTATGCAAACATGCTTAAAAACATGAAAAAACTAAAACGACGAAGATAAAAGAATAAAAAAGGCGTTAAGTGGGGGACATAGCCACCACTCAAAAATTAACTTGCAGTAGTATACATTGACGTGTGAAAAGTCATGGGATGGCAGTATACAAATTTACAAGTGGCACTCGCATCGCATAGCGATAAAAGGTATAAAGAGTCAGATGGTTCTATATCAGTGCTATCTGTTGGATTCTTGAATGTCTTGAAAGACGTTTAATAACGTGATGATGGCTACCCGACAAGAATGAATCGAGTTTGAAAGTGGAAAGGTAGTTGGAGCTCGATGCATGAGGCATAGCATTTCGGAAGTTGAGACTTTTTTGAAGAAGACTCCTAGCTCCAGTGTCAAGGGTGTATCGAGAGTAAATGAGGCCCCATACTATATTAGAGAGGTATCACATGACTTTTAGTGTGTGTAGCAGGGCAACCTATCCCCACCATGAAGTACTTTTTGGTCGACTGATGTTTCAGTGTCTTTTCTTGTGTTTTCTCAATTGGTGATCCGGACGTGATATGAGTACGCGCGAATTAAAAAACAAACTAAATAGCGCTTCTGACAAATTCCAAATGGTGCTCGCCACAATCGGCGCGCACTTCGATGGATGGTCTACGATGAACAATTGAATCGCCAATATGATGCATGTCACTTCCGATAACTGTCTGAAGCACTGTGTTAACAGATTCTGCTTCAACTCCTATCACAAATTCACTCTGACTCATTTAGCCTTCATGGTGGTTGTATCGGTGAGGTATCTTGTCATTAAGAAACCTGACCAGATTTTGATGGACGAGATATCTTGCCACTAAAAGAAAACTGACTAGATCTTGATCTCGTCAAATAAAAAAAAATCGGCAATATTTTGTTCACGAAACATCTCGTCATTAGCGAAATTGGTCGGATTTTGATGGACGAGATATCTCGTCTCGAAATATAGTTATCATAATTTGTCACAAGCCAATCTGAAATAGTGGGGGCATCTATCGAATCCAGCCACTACTAAATTTTAGTGGGAGAGTAATGTAGGGAATTTATCCACTATTACAAAAATTAACTTTTAATAAAGTAGTTTAATCTTTCTCTACCATGAAGTACTTTTTGGTTAACTGGCATTGAACTGTCTTTACATACGTTTCAACAGTTTTTATACGTAAAAGATGTTGGTCAATGTAAATGAGCTCACACACTAATCAGATAGTTGTGATATAAAGATATCACACTCTTTGAAATTCACCCATGCCCTGCTTAGGGGATATCTGTTTAAAAAATATTCCTGTTGCCTAATGTTATAAACTAGCAGCTTTTAATACGAAGATATACTTTTAATTTCATATTCTTGGAACCTAATCAAAAATTTGAATTTTTAATCTCGAAATACGAACGCACTTTTCTTCGTGTTATTATGGTCATTAAGGTTTGAATTTCTTAAGGCTCTGCGTTATTTTTTGATTTGTGTCAGTTTGCATCCTTGCACCCCCACAGGTCTGCGCTGGAAGGTAAATTATTAGCAGCCAATTAAACGTTATCTATTATTGAAAGCACAAAATAAAAACATCTAATTAATCACCCCCCGCTTTTACATAATTAATACTTCATATATTGCGCTTCGTTTTTATAAAAACATATATTGTAGTGTTCTATAAGCAGCTATCTTGTAATAGTATCTTTTATGCCAAGAGGCTGTGACAGTTAACAATGATATTAAACAACAATGTTTTAGTTTCAATGAATACATAATTCATATTCACAACATTTTAACTGAAATTTTGATTAAAATTTTTTTTCGATGTAGTTTTTTTGAATAATCCATCTAAGGGCCGGTAAAATATTGCTTCCGGTGGGTTGCGAGTTTGAATCTCGATCCAACCGAAGACAGTCGTGTACACGGAGGGCTGGTGCACGTTAAATCTGTCGTCGCCGGGTTCAAAGGGCCGGTCATTCAATCCAAAGGCCGGTGTTCAACTTATATTAGACACTATAACAATACAGTATTTCTTAAGGATCAACAGATAGCTTAGTATATTAATTATTTAGTTACTTTTAAGCGCAGTGCATTAATTGGATATCATATTAAAATCAAAGTACCTTTTCAAAAAGTAAAAGTAAATACCAGAGCCGATTTTCAGTTCTCTTTTCAATCTCATATTTAAAGATAAAAACCACATTTTGATTTTGTTTTCAAAATTGATCCAATAATCCTTTTTCATGAGCAATTTCCATAACAAACAGCGAGCCTCCGAAATCGAAAAATCTAATTTTAAAGGATTAAAAACACCGTGTTAAGCTATTATTTAAGAAGTTTGGCATTTCCCCCTTTTCATCTTCAATCTTAGTAATTCTTGTGTAACATAACTTCTCATCTCAACTCTATTTCCCTACATTCTTAGTTCAGTATTTCTTTGTAAGTGAAAATGCATATGTAAATAGGTGTAACAGATATGATCGAGATTAAATGATGTTAAGAGGCAGTAGGTCAAATATTATCTAACAAAATCAAAATTTTTCCTACATTCTATAGCAGGTAGGTAGATCTTTGATAGTGTTTAAAATGTGAGAATTTCTTTCTATTGAGGCTCTTGGACGCGGTTTTCAGTTTATGGTAGATAGTTGAATTTACGTTGCACTGGAGTAACACAATGGGCTTTGGGCGATGGTCCGGGAACAATCCCGAAGGGAAAGCCCGAGAACAACACCACATAATTTTAAACCACGATCAGGTGACGAGGTCAACATCTGAGCTGACACCCACTCTCCAAACTCCTACATCACGCCAACTTTAGGTCATTTGAGGCAACGGAAAATTTAACGTGCACCAGCCATCCGTGTACACGACGGTTTTCGGTTGGATCGAGATTCAAACTCGCAACCTCCGGTTGTTAATTCGCGACTCTACCAACTGGAATTCCTTCTAATGGAAAATGGGCAGTTGCTATAGACATTTGGAAGCTAAAGATAGAATTAAAAATAATATTTGTTTTCTATCACTCAATGTTTCAGAGAAGTGTGGAAGGTGAGCTCTATTGGCAGTGGTTAGTAAAATATTATCATGTTGATGCTCCTTTATGCTGTATTCAAAACTCTTTGAGATCTCTGTAATGAAAGATCATAGAACTAAACGGCTGGGGCCTAAAATATCCCTGAAAAATATATATATTAAGCTGATACTGAAAAATATACAAAATAAGCTGATCGATTTAAGCGAGGAAATAAACAACACAAAATGAGAAGTACTTACCAGAGTTTTTCTATACGTACATTTTATATAATGTTTTACTATTTTTGATAATTATTAATTTTTTGTTCCTTATATATTTATAAAGAATTCAAAAAATCTCTACCCATATGAATAAAGATTAACTCCCTGGAAAAAGATCGTATTTGTTAAATTTTATTCAATGCTTTTCGGTACAGCTCAAAAGAAACCCTCACTTCACTTTCTCTAAAGCAGACAGCATTCTCAAACTAAAGTTACCATAAAAAATCACCAATTTGTTCCTCAAAAAACCCAGACACTCAACTAATTATCAAAGCATAAAACACTTTTCCTTTTTATAATTAGTCTGAAGTACTTTTATGCTTAAAACTTTCTTTATGGCTAGGTAACAAAAAATATTGATTAAAGAGAAGCGAAAAAAATCACTAAAAATTTACAACTGTTTTCTGGAGTGGAAAACTAGGCTATTACTAAATCTGAAAATTTTTTTTAGTTTAAATTTATGAAAATTTTTATTTGTTCATTTTTCTTCTGCTCAACTGCTAAAATGTCTACCGTAATATGGGGTGAGTCTTCCCACAGTGTATCTAAAAATTTCACAGGCTTGAATATAAAATAATCCTTTGACTCATGAGTTTTCATGAGTCTTTATATGTGATTCAAAAATAATTTTCAATTTAACAAAGCATTTAGTGAGAAAAATTTGAAAAATTAAAAAACAGATAGGTAATGGTGGCAAAGTCACCCCTGTTTAATGGTGATTTCCCACAATCAGAACTACCATGCATTGCAACTAGGTAGGTAGTTGAATTACCGTCGCACTGGAGTAACACAACGGGCTATTGCAGACGGTCCGGGATCAATCTCGAAGGGAAAGATCCCGAGGACATCTCGTAATTTTGAACCACGGTCCATGTATTGTGGGAAATGTGGGTATTGTGGGATGTATGGAAACGAAATGACACATGATCTGGCCAAGGCTGCTTCTATGTCAACTCAACCTATTATCCTCATCCCATTTCTAACTGATAAACCACTATTAAAGAAAATGTTTCAGGGAAAAAAATCTTATTTTGAATGCTTCTCTACAGGGAAGAGATGGTCCTACCTAATTTGGATAAACGTACAATCCCTCGTGACCTCCCAAGAGCGATTGGTACTGCCTGTGTGTGCTTCCAAACTTTGCTAGACATGATTACCTTCAGTCCAATTTGTATAGCATTGAACTGTCTGACACTTCGACCTGTAAATTTTGTTGACATGCAAATATAAACAGAGACCACGTTTTTGATTTGCCCTGTTCTTGGTGACATCGAGTGTACAGATCTATTTATGTTTGAAGTGACTTCTCAGTTGTACAGGACTGCGAGCCATTTCATGCACGAAAGAGCAGCAAGACATAGGATAAAAAAAATTTACACCCAAATCTACAAAAATGCATTCTATAAACAATGTCAGAGCATTGCATCATATACTAAATGAAATTAAGCGCATAATAGGAATTCCAAAGGTGGGAACAGGTGATTTAAATTGCTGAATTCCGGTACTTACCGAGCATGAGAATATTCCGTCATTTCCCAACGAATTCTTAGTGTGCGTTAAGATGATGTATAAATTATCTTCATGAAAATATTGTTTGAGAATATTCACTGCTTTACCAGTTGCATCTATATAATCGTTTGCAACAAACTTCATATCAAAGGCATCCAGGGTCATCCTATAGCAGCATAATCAAGAATTTGTTCAAAGATTTTCTCTTCTGTCTCATTAAGGACTGCAATCACCAATCAATATCTTTTTAAAATTTTTGCACAAAATATGATATCCGTGCCATGTCTAACTTGATTGGTGAAAAATTTGTAGCGGCTAGAAAATTAGTAAATTTCTTGTTACAGCGAGTTTTACGTTTTTGCCACTAAGCGCTGACTATCAACCTCCCTATACCACTGCCACTTGAAAAAAGTTAAAAGTGAAAATATTTTTTAAAACATTTACATTACATAAATGCATTATTATTATTGCAAGTTCCGAATTCTTAAACTCTCGAGTTGAAAAAAAATGAACATCTCGAAACTTTAAAAATAAGAATTATTTTAAAAATGTTCGAAAATGGAAGTTATTCCATGCATTTAATGAACGGTATAACATCATAAAAGTTTATAAAGTTAGGGCACTGAACGATGAACTCGGATCCCGAGTTCTCGCTAAGGAAGCCAATTGCTGGAATGCGTTGTTTACGTTTAACCTGCCTCCTAATTGAAAGAAATTGAATAGACTCGTTCAAAATCACGTGACTCAAATGACAACTCGCGGGAGCCGGACTTTATAACAAAAGTACGGCCAATTGTTCATAATAAAATAGCCCTGAGTTTAGATCTCTGCTGCTTTTATACCGCTGCTATCAAATGTTTGTACCCTATTTCCAATCGCCATTCTCACTTTTCATTAAAAAAAACTCCGATTATGCCGATATCATTTAATTACCTGCCAGGATTTCTTTCCGATTCAAACAACTTTTTCCATAGCTTAGTTCATATCGAATTAAAGTGTTGCAAAATGATAGGTTTTCAGTTTATAGTTAATTTGGCACAATTTCAAATAATTCTTCAAAATGCTTGATTGTTAATACCTTATAATTACACTGCAGAACAAGGCTCTTGCGCATTAGAAATCAATAAGCTTAAAATCAGTACAACAAATTAAAGACTCGTTTTTGTGTTCTTTAAAAATAATTTTTTCTCTTCTATTGCGTCCTCCTATGTGTCGTTTGGTACACTAGGAAAAAGGTGTATTTATGTACATCAGCACATTCACCCTCTTTAGCCATGTCCAGTTGGCAGAGATGTCAATTACACACTCCAAACTGCACATAAGTGTCACTAGGAGCTTTGGTAACTTGACAGCCTTTTAGGAGCGTTCAGAATTGACTAGCATTTCAGATGCATCATTACCATGTGAAAGGAATTTCTCAGAAGCTTTGAAAAACTCTTCGCAAATGCATGGCAATAAGTTTTGTTTTATAAGCGGCTTATTTTCTTTCTATAAGGTTATTTTTGACTATTCAGGGTTATGGTTTTATTATATACAGGACGTTTTTTTTATGAAAATACCATTTTGTTTCGGAATACTTTTGAATTAAATATTTTTAATTTGAGTTGTTTTACACATATAGTTTACTCAATTAATGAAAATTGTCAATTTGGAGTGGAGGCATTTTTGGACCATTTTTTCGAGGATGCTAATGAAAATGCGGTTACTATCAATTGTGAATGATAATGTGCGATGTTACAAAATTTCCTACTGTTTGAAATTGATCCACAAGCTTTTCAGCACACTTGGTTTCGCAAGATGGTGCATATATTCTACAGCAACCATTTGAATTCTAAGGGACGCATTTTTTGTCCAAGTAATGTCAACATCTGGTGATGTCGATTGGCCTCCTCGTTCCTCTGATCGCGCCAGATTTTTTTTCAATGGGGCTACTAAACCTTCTGGTGGTTGTCTTGACGAGGTATCTTGTCATTAACAAAACTGACCAGATCTTGATGGAAGAGGTGTCTCGTCATTAGGAGAAAACTGACCAGATCTTGATCTCATCATCATAAAAAATAGACAATATCTTGATGACGAAATGTCTCATCATTAGCAAAATTGGCCAGATCTTGATGGACGAGATATCTCGTCGAAACTACTTGAAGGCAGGAAACGCTAACAAGCCAACAACGATTCAACAGCTTAAGCAAAACATTCGCGAATAAATTGAACAAATCATCCCGGAAAAGTGCTTAAACGTCATGGAAAAGGTGTTCGAAAGTGCGCCTACTTGCAACGCGGTCAGAAGCGGTCATTTGGGATATGCCCCAAAATGGGAAATTACATACGTATTGAGTAAAGTAATGTATAAGTAAACAATATGTAAAAATTTAAAACAATGTTTAACTTAAAAGTTATTCCAAAACCAAATTTGGCCTTGATATAAAAAACACCCTGTCCATATGTGAACATTGCATTGTTTAAGTACTATTAGATCACCATTAAATCTTTCAGAGAAAATTCAAAAATATGTACTATTCATTGATTTTCAAAAAACAATTTTTACTCTCCTGCCACAACAAATGAAGTATTGAAGAACTAAGTTACACTTTTGAAAGATGACATGAAGCTGGAGTTTTATTCCTCAAGCAACTATTACTTAAGAGAAATGAGGTTTTCCATAAAATTACAATAAGATAACCAACGAAAGATTTAGCGTTTGACATAGATTTTATTCACATTTGATAATAGCATTTCGTCGACTTAGAAATAAGTGAAACACACTAAGTATAAAACAGTTCTCAAGGTGTTTCTCAAGAAGAAATCTAACCTTCATGCAAAGAAAAAATGGCATAGTGGACTTCACTAGTCTAAAAGGTAGTATAATAGAAAGTATGTCTATATATTCGTATAACATTAAACTACCAAAACTTTTCCATCCACTCTATTATTTAACAATTCAACAATTTAAATTCCATAAAATAGTCTGGGTAATAGTTTCTGGGTGACACAATTATCTGGGTAATAATTAATATAGAGTGTAGGGTACGTAAAAGTAAAGTATGAAAATTGACAAATAGTTATACAAATGGCATTTTCTCCCATAATTAAATAGGGCCGCGGTATCCCAGTTGGAAGAGAAACGGATTAGCAACAGGAGGGTGCAAGTTTGAAACTCGGTCCAGCCAAAGACCGCCGTGTACACGGGGGCTGGTGCACGTTAAATCTGTCGTGGCCTCAAATGTCCTCATGTTGGCGTGGTGTGGAAGTTTGGAGAATGGGGTGCCAGCTCGATATTATCTCGGATCTGACCGTGGTTCAAAATTATGTGTCATTGTTCTCGGATCGTTTCCTTGGAGATTGATAACGGACCGTCGCTAATAGCCCGTTGTGTTGCTCCAGAGCGACATTAATTAAATACCTACCCATAATTAATTTCCTCTATTTCTATAGGTAGGTATTTAATTAATGTCGCACTGGAGCAAAACAACCGGACCACCGGCTATTGGTGAGGGTCCGGGATTCATCCCGAAGGAAACGATAGAGGATAACACCACGTAATTTTGAACCACGGTCAAATAACAATCACTATTTCTATAAAATTTGCATAATGTTGCATCTCCAGCCTGGTAGCTGAGTGGTTAGCGTTCTGGCCTTTGGTTCATCAGACTCTGGGGTTAAATTCCCGGTCTTGGTATGAATGATCGTAGTGCTTCGAAATTCACTTTAAGTCAGAGGTCTCAGTCTAATTTTCCCTCTTGTAACAAAAAATGACCATAGCGCGATTTTCAATAAGTTTATGGACACACACACTTCACCATTCAAAAGATCATTACATTCTGGTCTATAAAAACGAACAAAACCTCATACCTTAAAATTTTTGACTTTGCAGAAGTGTGTTTCACTTGAAGGCTTACAATTTAATGCGTTGTTTTATCCAATAATATTTAAAAAAGTGGAAGGTATAAGAATTTAAATATTTTAATCAGTTCGCATACGTTTTAAAGTAAATTTTATGTTTGCCTAGTTTTGTGCAGTTGAAACGAACATTGTGTAAGACATTTGTGTTTTAAGTTATGGTTTTTAAGCTTTCTTTTAATTACAAATATATCATCATCGGGAAATTTACATTTTCATTCATGGGATTACTGCTATTACTCATACTTTTTGTTAACAATAAATTGTGTGTTTCACTAGAAAGCCAACGATTTTTCGTTTGTACGAAAAGTTAACTTTGCATATTTTTCTTTGCCCATGGTTGAAAAGGTTTTTTTTTATGTCACAAGGGCCATATTTGACTAAGCTGATAAATAATCGTATGCACGCACAAGGAAAGTTTTACTGACACAAAAGAGAGGAATACACATAGGGAGGAATCTAGCGTTGCCTACAGCTCGCTGGTTAATAGGGCAGTGGGCAAACCCACTGATCCACGGCGAGCCAGATTCGTCAAGGAGTTGAGGATAAGAGGAAAAGCCAGGCACACGTTAAGGCATGGCAACCTTCAGAAAATAAGTTTTATTTAAATAGTCTAGACGAGTCTAAATAGTTTTTTCGTGGTGATAAAGAAAAGATACACGTTGATTAAATTTAGACATAATTAATTTAAAATTCATAGAAAACTGCAAACTGTTTGAAATACATAACTTAGATCACTTCACGTACGAAAATTAAATACATTGCACACAAGTTGTAAAAAAATTAATTGTTTATGTAAATCAAATCCTTAATTTTAATAAAAGGGGTTTATTCCTTAATTGTTCACTTGAGGCTTGGATATTACTCAAAAATGCTTTTGTTTTATTTAACCACATGAAATTTTATCCAAGAATTATGGCAAAACTGCAAATATATTTTAATTAAAATTAAAGCAGGGTGAAAATCATAATTACGAAGCTAGTGTCAGGGGACTTTCCCTAACCGAATATTAGTATTTTTCCTTTGTTTGCTCGAAGCATGGAAGAGAAAAAAATGCTGATTCGGCAGAGCTCTGGAAAGCGCTGACGTAGTATGACGTTAAACACGAAGTTCTGAACCGTTGATGTTATTTCCCTTGATAATAAAAAGGCTTTTAAGCCTAAAATATTTAAGCATAAAGAAAATTCTATAGTATTTGGAAAACACGCGGAAAAGAAGACGCCATTCCTTTAGGAGAATTAATAAAAAATTTCTAAAATAATATGTTTGCTTTTAAATATGAAATTAAATACTATGGTACAAAATTTATTTCCTAGGCCGAGATTAATTCCTCGTAATCATCAAAGAGAAAGCAAAGCTATATATTTGCCCTTTTTATTTATGTATTGTTTACTCTCGAAACTTTTGTTTTACTTCTAGCCTTTCCTTAATCGGCTTTTTGTCCGAAGTAAACAGGAATTTTCTGCCTTCATAGATTAATAAATGTCGTCTATGTCACTTAATATGATGGAATATATTCCAGATAGAAAGAGGATACGCTTGGTAATGAAAGATAAGTTTGTTATGAAGGAGTATACGATACATGGATAAAAACATTTACACGTTACTTTTGTTATTAGACAAATACTAAATGAACTAAAGTTGAAGATGAAATTAAATATAATAGCACAAAATTAATTACCTCAGTCAAGATTAATTGCTCTTAATCATCAAAGTATTCTTTTTATTTACATATTGTTTATTCTCTCGACTTTTATTTTATTTTTAGTCTTTCCTTGGCATAGCATAGATAGGAATTTTTTGTATTCATAGATTAATTAATGTCGTCTCTATCACTCAGTATGATGGAATATATTCCAGATAGCAAAACAAGGATATGCTTGATAATGAAGGATAAGTATGTTATGAAGGTGTCTATGATAAATTGTAAATGCATTTATGCATTATTTTAGTGAACAAAAATTAAATGCACGGGAGCTGAAAATAAACTTTGCATGTAATCGAAATGCTTAATAAATGATAATAAAATCATGAATGATAGATTGAAATGGGGTAAATATACATGCGGGAAAGTTGTAAAACAGATATTAACTCTGAGCGTCACACGATTTCCGAGTCGTGTAGAACTTTTTTCCCCAAAACACACACATAATGACTAAATAAACAATCTATTAATTGAATCCTAGGAAAAATTCTACTACCCAAGAAGATCAAAATGGGCCTAGAAGTCAAACAGGGAAGACTGTATGACTTATAACACTTGTACATTTTAATTATGCGTATATTTTAATTGTGTGTGCATTTAATTATGTATATTTTATGAGTTTAAATGTGTATTTTTTTATGTATGCAATTTATTTAAAATTATATACCCCAAGTACATTTCCATATATTATCTTCTCTAATATAAACAGTAGATTAGTTTTATTGCTCTACGGACATTTTTGCAGCACGAGGTCTAATTACACTTAAAGAATATAAACCGTAGAACAGGTTAGGACAGTAAATTAATTTCAGGACTGATGATACATTAGGAGATTCATGGAACTTGAATTAATATTTCAGGTAACGATTCTTCACTAATTTAAAAATATGGATTAAATGAATCCAACATTTTTACTCTTTACACAGGCTTTTGTTTTTTATTCAATGCATGCTTGCAAATTTTTAGGGAAAGGGATTTTTTTATCCTTTGCCAGAAGACGGGAAGGTTATACATTTCTCTTCTTTCCCTCCAATAGAGGCACCAGTTTACATTTCATTTGGCAGGAAAGGTGGTCTCACAGCAATAGTAGATAAATTCTCACTATGGCGCAGTTGGGTTAAATATTGCCTTGCGCCATAAAATCCACCCAACCAACCTTGAAAATCTTTTACAACGTCCGACCTTTCAGTTTCCGTCACTACAAGGGGCGAACTGGGGCGGTTATGAAGAAGCACCCAGTGATCGCTTCTCCTAATCACCAACATACACGCGCTTAACCTTCCAAATGGTTTCGTAGAGATACCTCGTCCATCAAGATCTGACCAATTTTGCTAATGACAAAATACATCGTCATCAAGATAATGCCGATTTTTTTTATTATGACATGATCAAGATCTAGTCAGTTTTCTTTTAATGAAGAGATACCTCGTCCATCAAGATCTGATCAGTTTACTTCTAAAGAAGAGATACCTCGTCCATCAAGATCTGTGGTCAGTTTACTTCTAATGAAGATACCTCGTCCATCAAGATCTGGTCAGTTTACTTCTAAAGAAGAGATACCTCGTCCATCAAGATCTGTGGTCAGTTTACTTCTAATGAAGATACCTCGTCTATCAAGATCTGGTCAGTTTACTTCTAATGAAGAGATACCTCGTCCATCAAGATCTGTGGTCAGTTTACTTCTAATGAAGATACCTCGTCCATCAAGATCTGGTCAGTTTACTTCTAATGAAGAGATACCTCGTCCATCAAGATCTGTGGTCAGTTTACTTCTAATGAAGATACCTCGTCCATCAAGATCTGGTCAGTTTACTTCTAATGAAGATACCTCGTCCATCAAGATCTGGTCAGTTTACTTCTAAAGAAGAGATACCTCGTCCATCAAGATCTGTGGTCAGTTTACTTCTAATGAAGATACCTCGTCCATCAAGATCTGGTCAGTTTACTTCTAATGAAGAGATACCTAGTCCATCAAGATCTGGTCAGTTTACTTCTAATGAAGAGATACCTCGTCCATCAAGATCTGGTCAGTTTACTTCTAATGAAGAGATACCTCGTCCATCAAGATCTGGTCAGTTTTCTTCTAATGAAGAGATACCTCGTCCATCAAGATCTGGTCAGTTTACTTCTAATGAAGAGATACCTCGTCCACCAAGATCTGGTCAGTTTTCTTCTAATGAAGAGATAACTCGTCCATCAAGATCTGGTCAGCTTACTTCTAATGAAGAGATACCTAGTCCATCAAGATCTGGTCAGTTTACTTCTAATGAAGAGATACCTCGTCCATCAAGATCTGGTCAGTTTACTTCTAATGAAGAGATACCTCGTCCATCAAGATCTGGTCAGCTTACTTCTAATGAAGAGATACCTCGTCCATCAAGATCTGGCCAGTTTTCGTCTAATGAAGAGATACCTCGTCCATCAAGATCTGGTCAGTTTACTTCTAATGAAGAGATACCTCGTCCATCAAGATCTGGTCAGTTTACTTCTAATGAAGAGATACCTCATCCATCAAGATCTGCTAATGATTTTGCTAATGACGAAATACATCGTCAAGACAACTACCATGAGGGTTAAAAGCTGGAATTCGAAACAGGGACCTACTGGGTAAATGGACGTTATAACCACTATTGATCTGTTTTGTACGATTGTTTCTGATTTAATAGAAATACTACTGCCAAAAAGCGATAACATGAATAAGACGGGATTGTGAAGCGAATTGTATTTTTCTCTGGGAGTCATGGAAAACATCGCTGAAGATCACACAATAGTTACGATCCTGAAGGGCCGCATAATTGGGGAATACCAGGGCCGCATGCTGCCCGCAGGATCGACACTCCTCGTCTAAACGTATCTTCCAATTTACATAGCGATTCTACAAAGTATACGTAATATTTCCATCGAAGGCTTTGCCCACTTACGTGTTATCGCTTTGTTGAGCTAAGACACTTCCGATGAATGATGGTGCCTTTTATATCCCCAATGTCTAATTACGAGCTATGCCGCTCCACTAATTTGCTTTTTATGTCTGTACAAAGGCTCTCGGGTTGTACCAGTGAAAAGCCGCTGATTAAGCTCCCTCTCGCTTTAGAACCGTCATTTAGCTTGAGCAGCTTAACAGTCTTATGAAACGGACTGTTTAAACTCCGTTCTTGTTACGAGTTCGTCACTAACGCCCTACAAGAGACTAAAAACATACATCTGGTTGTGAGACGTAACAGATATGGAATGAAAATTGTTTAAAATGTGGGTGTTAATTATCTGTTTGAAAAATTAGATTTTGTAATGCATCGGAAATATGCAAATGGTGTAGCTTTTTTCGTTATTTGATTTGCCACCTACGGTCATTGTTTGCTACACAGAGCTAATAAGACGGAGACATAAGACCAAATAGTCATCTGAATGAAAAAAGTAGGTAAATCGAAAAATGGCGTATTATGAATTTTCTTAAATCAGTAAAGCTGAGCTAACATAATTTAATGCTTTCACTATTTCACATTTTTGATCACTTAAGCTCTCAACTAGTAAAACAGTTTAGATATACAGGGTCTCCTTGACTTACGACCTATGCTACTTACGACCACAAAAATAAAATAAAAATAGTAAATAAAGAGATAACTACATTGGTAGGGTCAAAAAGATACAATAGAGTACATATTATGTATTTTTCACATTATGTAGAATAATTATACGTACATAGATTGAATTTTTGTGTTTTATGTACAATTTTTATAACCCGTTTGAATGAAAATAGTGTTGAAAAATATAAATCCGACTTACGACCAGTTTGACTTACGATCTGTCAGTCGGAACGGAACTCGGTCGTAAGTCGAGGAGACCCTGTATATGAAACTGGGTTTGGTGGCAAACTGTTTTTCAATTGATCTCAAACAAAAAATTGAGTCGACTAGTTTTTGCATTCAGGTGATGAAATGATGTAGGGATATCACCATTGAAGCATTACAAATAATCTACGTGTTAGGCTCTTTTTGGACTTTTTATATTAAAATAAAGATATTAAATATAAAAATGAAAATGTGATAATGGAGATTGAAAATTTAAGACGATAGAATAGTTAAGGCGTAAAATTTTTTCATATGATCATTAAAGTTCATTTAGCAAAATTTTGCCACACAATACTAAAATGAAATACAATATGATATGTTTGAAATAATTGCACTTAAATTATGTAAATACAAGGTCTGTTTAATAGTGTATTCCGCCGGGTTTATTTACATGTATTAAGTATTAACGAAGAGTTAAATAACATTGTTTCGAAGCGTTAGTTCCGATGATTGGTACACGTTTCACAAGTTATACACCTTAATTGTTTACTAAGATTACAAAATGCATAATTCATCCAAAGGGATTATTATTAATTGATTTTCGTAGATAGGGAAATAATTTAAATTATAAGTAATGGTCTGATAAACTATAAAAGACCAATTTTTCGAGGATTACGCGGATAATATATTTGATTATAGTGGTACTTTCACCTTGGAATAGTTAACTAAAATTAGTTTTTACTGATACTTTTAATGTTTAAACGAAATAAATTTGCACGAATAGTAAAAAAGCTATGAAAAAATAAAGAGTACATCGTGACATTTCATTGGAAGTCTTAAGGTTGTTTTGTGATTCGCTATGTATACAAGCATGAAAATGTATGCAATACAAATATAATTAATGCTTCGGAACCGAGAAGGTATTTTAAATTAATTTGTGCAATTTTCACCTATAAGTTGACAGTTTAACCAGTTTTGCAACTATTTTCAAATTACGTTGGTGTCTATGTTAGCTTTTCTCTATCAATGAAGTTTTCTTCTGTTAAAAATTGTGAAACATTTCTCAAATGGTTATCGTTCTCTTAGTGCAATTATTGATACAAGGAGGTGCAATTATTGATACAATATGATCCCTAATTTATACAATATTTGTATAAATTAGGGATCATAAAATAAATGCTTAAGGCAAGGCACACGTTGATCGGACAGGCGACACGAACATCTGACATGCACACGCATACTCCGTTTCACACACATCGGTGCCCACGCGCATTTCAGCCTATTTAATTTCGCAGGACTGATGTTGGACCAATGTGTGGTTTGACTTAGGCACACACCAAACGATTAGTTGTGTATTCCATCGATGAGTAGAAAATATGAATGCTGATCTGAGATAAGATGTTGATGACGAAATGCAATATTTTAAAAGGTCGCATCTCAATTTTAGAAACATAACATTCCGTTTTAGAACATTGCCATTTTTGTTGAAATAGGACGCCATTATTATATGTACAGTCGTGGAAAAAAACCCGAACCACCCCCTTTACTTCGAGCACTATTCATAGTGGAGCAAATTCATTCAATAGTTATGTATTCAAGAATATTTAATATAAATAAACCTGTAATCGGTTTATCATTGACCATTGAAGACAGAAACTATATTTTGTCGTTTTTTATAATGTAAAAATTAAAAAGATCGTTTAGAAATATTTTAGTTGCGTTTATTTAATATTCATTTTTAATTTATTGTTTGAGTTATCGTCAAACAAATGTAATAATACGACTCATTTACATCAATTTTTAATTTTGAAATTTTTTCAAAAGAAAATATTTGTTTTAAAATCTCACACTTTTGTGCCTTGTAAAGACTAAAATTGTGTTAGAATATCCCATATTGAATGAGAAATATGGAAGCTATGTGCATGTTAACAAACAATACATGTAGCGATTTCAACTTACATTAAAATAAATTTTGGCATCTGCATGCACTACTCTCGTTTTAAGATGACAGTTGGTTTATACCACCAGGGAATCATTCAACCGAAGCATGAGGTTTAACAAAATTCAATCTCAGATTCATATAAACTTTATAATTCTCAATAACGCATTTTCGTTTCGTCCTATCGATAAATGTTCATAAAAATCACGAAAATGTGGTCATTGGTAAATTATATGGTAATACTCAATAATGAAGTGGTAATACTTTTTCGGGCCTTTTATACAGTGTGATTTGGGTAATACTCAAGATATTGATCTTATTTTCATGTAGTAATTTTTTTCAATTCTCATGATTATCCAGGTGAAATTTTTGGCAAATTAAAAATGACTAATTTTAAGAACATTATTAGTAGAAATACATTGTACATTTTAGCAAAGAGGAGTAAAATTAAGCAGGAAGAAATAAAACAATTGTTTTGTATTTTTCTACAATAGAACAGTTATTTGGATTTGATTTAACCCGAGAAACGGTGAATAAATTAGCATAGTCTTTGTAATGTATTCTCTACGAAGAAGTTCAAAGGGGGTAAGAATTCTAAGTGTTTATCAGGTAAAGGATCGCTATTCACATATGTATTAGACAGAAGTAGATATAAAAGATTCTTATACCCTTATCTTGAAACCTTGTTTAACAAACGGTACAACTGGACCTTCATTTCCTTGAACATACAAGAGACATTAAGGATTGAGATTCAAATGGTAAGAAACCTAAGTGTTTACCGGATAAAAGATCACTTTCCCGTAAGTGTTAGAGACGTAACTAGATATAAGAGATTCTTGTAGCCTCTGAATCCTAATGTAACAAACGGCATAACTTGACCTTCACTTCCTTAAACATACAAGAGATTACGAATTAAAGTTCAAGTGGTAAGAATCGTAAGTGTTTATGCGTCTGGATAATGCTTGAATTTCGTACTAGGTAAAAGGACCAGCACGGAAAGCTCCCACGAACAGCCAAATTACCGAGTGCTTCACCTGCACGACGTCATTATCATAATTGACTATTAAGTAAGCTGGATTATACTCAAATTGGACGAAGCTGTGAAGGTCGTTATGCCCCATCCAGAAAATATCATAATGGCTGCAAGGATTAAAGAGTCAATTAAACAACTCGACTCTTGAATTTGGGTCCCTGTAGCTCAACTACGCTCTTCCGTTCTGCATTGTTAAGTTTCTGAACTTAGGTTATCATAATCACATTACAGGCGTCATGGTTGATTAATTCTGTTGATCATTTTCCATTTTATTCCTCAATTTAAAGGAATTACTTCAGATGTCAAGGATTGCAACTTATTATAAGTACATATGATTTTAAAATGAAGGACCATCTCTTTCTATAAGCAGTCATTCCTACTTGTTTTCCTTCAGTTGATTCGAGATTCGGATTCAGTTGATATGGGAAAGGTTATCTTTTACTTGGTAAACATTTTGGATTCTTACCCAGTTGAACTTGAACTTGCATCGGAGAACAAAATGTTTAAGGACAAGTTGTGGCCGTTCGTTAAATAAGGATTCAAGGAAAGGCTACAAGAATCTTTTATATCTAATTACACACTTTTGTCTAATACGTACAGGAGGTGATTTATTTTTACGTATTATTATGGAAGCACTTACGTATAAATATAGGATTCTTACCATTTTCCTCAATACTTAAACTCTTACATGGAACTCACCAAATACTAAGTACTTGTAAGTCTTGATTGTAAGTAGGTTTAAGATTATAGTAAACTACAAATGCTTAAGTTAAATGGCTTGCGCTAAAATAATTCAGGACTTTAATTGAGCATTGTAATTTCTATATTATAACTTGAGAGGTACCATATTTGTCGCACAGTTTGCCTCTTTTCAAGAAAAGTGACTCATCTCAAAAAATAAATTTGAAAAAGCTTAAAATATTAGAGATTTAGGAGCTCTGTTTTTGCAATTTGCTTCTTGATTTCGAATTCCTTCATATCTGTACTAGGGCCGCGGTGGCCCGGTTGGAAGAGTAACGAACTAGCAACCGAAGGGTTGCGAGTTCGAATCCAGCCAAACACCGTCGTGTACAAAGGGGGCTGGTGCACGTTAAATCTGTCGTGGCCTCAAATGTCCTCACGTTGGCGTGGTGTGGAAGTTTGGAGAGTGGGGTGTCAGCTCAGGTGTTGCCTCGTCATCTGACCGTGGTTCAAAATTACGTGGTGTTGTCCTCGGATCTTTCCCTTTGGGATTGATCCCGGACCGTCACCAATAGCCCGTTGTGTTGCTCCAGTGTGACGTTAATTGAAATACCCCCCCCATATCTGTACTAAAACTGTTTTAAATTCAATTTCGATGATTTGAAACAGCTTAATAGGACAGTTTGTTAATTAAATTTTGAAATAATTTTGAGCTGTGATGTTTTGACAAGGCTCAAACTGCTTCCAACAACTATCTCGAAGTATGATTTCCTCTCCCACATATAAAATCAAACTGCTGTTCGTTTTAGACGCATGTGAAAATTTTAAATCTTCGATGCAAAAGGAAAACAAGGGTTTTTAAAAAGAACTCCAAGATATTTCGTATTAAACATATTGCAATAAAAAACCC
This sequence comes from Meta bourneti, assembly GCA_933210815.1. Classification (NCBI taxonomy): domain Eukaryota; kingdom Metazoa; phylum Arthropoda; class Arachnida; order Araneae; family Tetragnathidae; genus Meta; species Meta bourneti. The sequence continues at coordinate 38,885,008 of OW119922.1, read as the reverse complement.
TTCATACCATCATCATAGGAAACGAAATAAGAAATAGAATAGGCAAGTATATCTCATTCTCTTATATACTGAAAACTGATGTAGCTTTGTGTTGCATTCTTATAATATATCTGGAGTTCGACCCTGTTTTCAGAATAGCAAATACAAAATCTAACTAGAAACTATGTATCGATCTTAGAAAGGCCTGATTTTTCACTTTAGTTTTAAAGGAAAATTGAATAAAATTATTACAAATATTGAATTTTGCAATAGGATAAAATAGAAACAAAACAAACATGACGGTGAAATGAAATCGGATATACAAGTGCTGGAGATGTTTTTATAAATTGGAACACCCGTAGTTCATGTAGTAAGTCATTCAACTTTTTAATCTGTTACATATATAAAAAAAGTAGTAAAAATGAAGAGAAAAAAGATGAATTACACTAGCAATATTTTTAAAATGTCATAAAATAAAATAGCTCCAACGCGATTACTTTTTGTATCAGAACAAGTGATGGTTAAAATTTGATTAGAGAGAGAATGGATTAAAGTTGTGGATAGATGTTTACCCTCGGATCTGCAGAATACTTTTCATACAGAACCAATTTATGAGTAGTCTAAGAGAGGGAGGTTCAGTGTAAGCAAACAAACCAGACAAAAAATGGAGATTTTACTTCCTATTACTCAAACACAATCGTATGGCGCATATTGGGTTATCTTAAAAAGTTATTTATCTCCGTTTTAGTGACTTTTGGCGTTTAATCTAATTGGAATTGACAAATCAACTATCACATATGGGTCATTGCATGCAAAATAAGCAAATCAGCTGCGATTGAAATGTCAACGATTTTAAAGGAAATCAATTATTAAATACATATATAGTAATTAGGAACTGCAAAATATTAGGTTTCCTGAACCTCTCAAAATATTTAATTTTTAACCAAAATAATTTGGATATCATCATTTATAAACAAACTAAACCCCTGTACTAAATTTCATGAAAATCTGTCACCATACGGCCCTACGTTTTTCTAATTTTTGCTCATGTCACATGGAATTACCCATACATCAATTCATACTTCATTTTTTGAAATTTTTACTGAAATTGTATTAAAAAACAAGACCAGTGATGTTAAGTCTGGAATTGGTACAGGAAGCACATTCCGCTACGAAAACACTCTCCAGCTACATTTAACTTGACAAAAAGCCTCTCATTGGAGGGCCGTAGTTAACCGTTGAAGACGATTTTAAACTAAAAATAAAATCTGGAACAATTTAGTTCAAATTGACTTCATTGAAGGTATTAAAAATATGAAAGGGCGAAAATATATAGCAATCTGAAGCTTGAATACGTATAATGAAAAGGAATATTTGTCACATAAAAGGATATAATGAACCAAAAGCAATACATTCCCAAGCCTAGAATAATGGCATGGGAAATCGAAATTTGGCCCTGACAAAATTTAGGGAGGAAGTTCTAGATTTATTTATGTATGCTAAGAGTCTTTAAGGGAAACTGACATGCTGACTCTAGAATTTCTTGAATGGAAAAAAATCACTCCGGTCGTCTCATCTTTGAGAATCTTCTTTCTCTCTCTCTGAATATTAGATCCAGAAACAACAAAGTTTGATGAAATGTACACCTTTTGGTTGTCATGCAATTGTGTCCAAAAGGCCCGTGGAATTTGCGGACAAAAGAACTTATGAAATAATCAAGTCTGGAGTTGTAAAGCCTAGAAACAGAAAAAGAAGCGATTTGGTAAATCGCATATGTTCCTCAGATAGCTATTTGATAGAGCAAGAGGTCAAGCTGTGTTGATAGAAAAACTATTAAGTTGTGACATATGTTGAACAATCAAACAAGGCGAACAATCAATTCTAAAAAAGATTCAATTCAGAGCTTCCCCATAATTTTTTAATCCCCGATCGCTGACAGTTTCGGCCTTCGACACTGCAAGTTGCAAACTAGTGCTGTTTGTGAGGAAAGTAATAGTTGAATTAACGCCACATTGGATCAACACAACTGAATCCACCACCTCAATCTCTGGATATAAATACCATTGAATATGTCTGGGGAATAATGTAGGAAAAATTGAGAAACGAAACAACAAGCAAAGGAATCGCTTCGAAATGTATTTGAAAACCTGTGGAAATCTATGGGGTCAACAGTAGCAAAACGACTAGCTCTTTCTATACCCAAAAGGTTGTTGAATTAACGTCATACTGGATCAACTAAACGGGCTAGTGGCGACGGTCCGGGATCAGCCCTATGCCCAAAAGACTCAAAGCAGTCATAAATGCTCGTGGTGGTCAACAAGATATTAAGTAATGCATTTTAATTTTACAAAGTTTGTCAAAGTTAAATAATTTTTTACTGTACGATGACTTGTACCTCATAATTTTGTGGTTAAGAACAGATATTTAAAAGTATGTATATAATGTTCGCATTTATATAAAATATTTGAAAGTAATATGTTTCAGTGTCGAGATAATTTACATTGAAATTATCTTTTCATATTTTTCATAGAACTACATTTTATGGCTAAATTTTTAAAGTGTGCGCTCACTTTTAACAACATTCCTCTATTGCTTCAGTGCGATATAAATTCAACTACTAACCAATCACTTTTTACACTGACTGTATATTCACATGAAAAGCACGTAGAATGTGGGGCAGAGGACCGATATCTGAAGGTATTGTACAAATTAAATCAAATTGGTTATATACTAATTTGAACAGGTGTATGGTCAAGACTATAAAAACACATTTTCATCGACAAAAATTTGCTTTTTCGAGATCCAAGTCTTTCTAAATTTCGAAATAAATGCCACTATTTTGACATTGAAATAACTTCCCGTGCGAAGCAAATAAAACGTTTAAAGACCAAACGAAATTACTGAACACAAATAAAATCTCTACAAATAATTCCGTGTTTCACAACAATTAGAAGGCTGCTATGAAAATTACATTGATTGAAAAAACTGCATTACCACACCAGTCAAAATGACTGGTTTTACAATTTTATTTTAAAATTCTTACTTCACCTTAATTTTTTTTTGAAACGATTGTCATGACATTTGTAGCGATAATTAAATTAATATTATTAGGCGGTTAGTTTTATATTTTTATTCAAAATCAAAAAGTTTTTGAATATCATCGGTACTTATACCAAACCAGTCAAAATGACTGGTGCATTTTTCTATGTGATGGAATGAGTTTTGCGCAGTTATAATAAATTATAAATACTGCGTAATTGTAGCACGATAAAAAAAATGTCATACGGGTGATAATTACAGAATTCGTGATAAATTTTCAGTCGTTGATTGAATTTTGAGGGGTGTTGGCTGTGGACCTTTGTTTAGAAAACTGGAAAGAAACATTTCTTTGGATACTGAAATATTGTATATTCTTTGGTAAGAAAACTAAATACAGAGAGAAATATTATCCTATTAATCACAGGTGGCGGTAGTGTTTCTGCGGCAATACGTGTTTCCTGTACGTGTTCTAAATGCGATGTCAATTGTCTTGTTTACCGAATACGAATTCAGCAACTTCCCAATAAAAATTCCAAAGAATGAATTCTGAGTTATTCGTGGTACTCGATTAATCAACAAATATTAGATTAAACGCCAATCATCGCCCAAGCGGCGATAAACTACATTTTAGGGTAAACCCAAAACGTATCTTGCAAGAGCATTTATGTAGCGGACATAAAATATCCACTTTCCGTCTGATCTGTTTGTTGACATTGAAAATACCTCTTATAGTGAACAATATGGTAGGTAGGTAAGAGTTTGAATTTACTTAGCACTGAAGCTACACAACGGGCTATTAGTGACGATCCGGGATCAATCCCGAAGGGAAAGATCCCTCGTAATTTTGAACTACAGTTAGATGACGAGATCAACATTTGCGCTGGCACCCCACGCCAACGTGAGAATAGTTGAGGGTCAGATTTAACGTACCCCAGTCTTCGGTTGGATCGCGTTTCGAACTCCTCCAATTGCTCCAATTGCAAATCCCAATCCTCCAATTGCTAATCTACAAACTGGGCTACCACGGCCCATAGGAAACAATGGGGGAAAATACGGGCCTGTTTGAGACTCCAATTGTGGGATCTATACATCATAACTGGGAGAGGGGAACAACCCCATAACATCTGAGGGACTAAATATATTAGGGAATAAACAAATAGAAATTACATCTACATCTGAAAAAGTCAACTTATCGTCTGGGAGTACGTCTTACAACTACTGCGTTCAACAGAAGGCGCTTGTGTGTGCTGCTTTGATTGGCCGAGAGGATAATATCCTAAACTAATTTTAAAAAATATGTCTAGAGGAGCTGATGAAATGGACTTCAAAGAATACTATTTTAGTGATTAAAAAGTACATATTTTACTTTATATAAATTAGTTAATAGTAATGAGAAAATGATTTAAAATTAGTTGAATATATTTTGCAAATGAAAAATCAAGATATAAATCTAAAGTGAACAATGTTCAAGAAGAGTAATGAGGATTTTGTTGATTGTTTGGATTGGCGATCGTCAAAATTATTCCATCATTTGAAACGACTTAATTGGTTGTAAAATGAATAAGATGCGAAACATTATGGGGATATTGGGTTGTGCAATTTTTAATAATGAACAAAGGATGGTACAATGTCTGAAGTTCGAGGTTAACTGAATTCGTCTGGTCGTGATAATTACCTTAGCTTCCTTGTATTGAATTAAGTTGTTGTGTTTTAATCTTCGTTTTAAATAATGTCGCAATTTCATATTCATTATTATTTCTATCTATGTGGTTTTGTATAGGATAGGATTATTTTCGAATTCATGAACACCAGCCGAAGTCCCAACTTGTCGATTAACTTTAAAAACTTTCAATGTAAGTTGTTGAATGGGACCATTTTATAAAGAACAGATCTGTTTGTTTATCACCAGTCAACCTATTGGATAAGGGAATCGCTCTTTTGGTGTTGACGTCATGACTGTATCGTTCTACGGACGGTACAGTGATGATGTCATTTATCAACAAAAGTCCTGTCATATGACATTGATTTTATGTAGCAATTTTAATAATGATATACAATTTATGAAGACAATAAGGATAACCACTAAGTTTGAAATTATGTTATTCAAGTCGAATATGTAACATTTTTTACTAACGAAGAGGATAATTATGACCACTTGCACGCCTACAGTTTTGCTGTCGGTATCGGAACAGTGAATTGCATAACATAATTCCAAAACTAAGTGAATTATCGTGATTGTCGAGTTTGCATAGGATCGACATCACTATCAAAAATGTTACATGACCTGTACCATGCGACATAACGCTGGTTGACAGATTCCTAACTTTCATGTAACGACAAATGTGTTTGATCAAATTAGCACGTGTAGCGTGTATGTAGTCTGCAAATAAACTAGCAGAAGAGACCTCATGTTCTTCACCAACAGTTTTACACCTTCCCATATAGACCAAGGGCCGAGGTAGCCCGGTTGGAAGAGTAGCGCATTAGCAACCGGAAGGTTGCGAGTTCGAATCCAAACAAAGATCGTCGTTTACAAAGAGGGCTGGTGCACGTTAAATCTGTCGTGGCCTCAAATGTCCACACGTTGGCGCGGTGTGGAAGTTTGGAGAGTGGGGTGCCAGCTCAGGTGTTGCCTCGTCATCTGACAGTGGTTCAAAATTACGTGGTGTTGTCCTTGGATCTTTCCTTCGGGTTTGATCCAGGACTGTCGCCAATAGCTCGTTGTGTTGCTCCAGTGCGACGTTAATTAAATACCTACCTACCCACATCAACCAAAACATAGTTGTGGTGTATTTAATTTGGACCTTGAAGTCTATAACTTCAAATCTTTAAATTAATTCCCCATTAATTAACTTCTCTTTCCAATTCTGATCACCAATAACTAGGGTAAAGACATGATAGTATCTCTAATTCTATCACTAATTTCAAAGTAAATTAATGTTTTATTAATTTTGAACTCAGACTTAACTTCCCAGTAACTGAATTCCATTGATATTAAATTTTAAATGCTCTAAAAGCAACTCAAGCAGCAGCACAGGGATAGAGTGCCCAACCGGAAATCGACCACCAAAACCTAAGCACCCTCGGTTTCAATCAGTAGTTGGTTAGGTGACCATCTGACTTGACCAGGTGTATTGAAGTTTTACACTAGCTGTTTCTTATATGTTTACTAAGTTCTAAATCTCTAATTTTCTAAATTTTTTCTCTTATGCTAATATTTTTAAAAGTAAACTGAATTCTAACTATGGTGTGGTTGGTTGGGCTGAAATTTATGGCGCAACTCGCCAAACGCAAGTCAAGTAATGGACATACACAAGGGAAGTTTTACCGACGCAGATGAGATAAATATATCTAGCGAGGAATCGAACCTGAGCTGCCTAAAACTTGTAAATAATAATGTGGAAATGAGTTGCTACGTAGAGGGTGTTCCAAAAGTGGTATGTCCTATCTATCCAAATAAACTTTAATACTACGCAATATATTAGAACTTTTAATCTCACTTAGGTTATTCCTAATTACTTGATTGTCGATACATGGCGTTAATATCCGTTTAATTTTCTTATTTTCGAATTAAAATGCATGCTAATGATTGGACTTATGCAGACAATAACGATAACCACTTAGCTTTGTAATTATGTCATTCAATTCTAATCAACTACCTTTTCTATTAACGGAATAGGGAATTATGAACACAAGAATGCACGCACGCCTACATTTTGGGTGTCAGTTAGGGAATAGTGAATTGCGTAACATAATTACAAAGCTAAGTGGTTATCGTTATCGTCGAGTCTCAACTAGTCAGCATAAGTTCGATATCATATAGATCAATCAAAAGTAAGAAAAGTAAACAAACACACATTAACTCTATCTATTGGCAATCAAGTAAATAAGAATAACAAATAGTAAGTGAGGTTTAGAGTTCTGATATTGCTTAGTATCAAAGTTTATCTGAATGTCACATACATAATTTGTTCAAACGTATTTGTCGTTATTTGGAGGTTAGGAATCTATAGCTTAATGGCGAATACACAAACCATGCGAATTTTGCATTAAGAAGTTCTAAAATGCATTGTACGTACATGCTTCGATATTCAACATACTCTTTGGACCTCTCAATCAGAAGTTATTGTGTAAACTTGCTATTAGAGAGTTTTCATAAAAAATAAAAGCTGGTTAAACGAATCATAAAATGGATATTTTCATTGAAATCAAATGCTTCTTCCTTAGTAAAATAGGTGAATGGAAAACACGAATTTATAACGTAATTGCTGTGTTTAGCACGCCTGGATTACAAGATATTTACATAATAAGAAATAAAGAAAATTCTGAGTTTGAAAATTATAGTGAATAAAAGATATAAGACAATTAATATTAATAGATTCTAAACTTATAAAGATAAATGGTGTGTGAATTATGGGAACTTGACCCATGCATTGACGATTCTTGGCAGATTAACAATTCAATGTCGTTCCTTTGATACACAATTGGATTTGTGTATGAAGTACATACTACGTTCAGTTGTCCGTGGTATGTATATTTTAGATAAGGAGTTAACGGAATATTACATGTTCGAGATTTTGTATAGTGAAAAGAGAAACATTTGGAAAATTATCTTTTGTCATTGTGGTTAAGCATTGGTTGTTATAACAACTCTATAAGGCCAAAACTTTCCATTTTATTGTGAAGATTACACGAATATTTACGATTAAAATAAGGTCCACAACGGTACAAAGAAAGGACAGAGATAAAATGGAATTATGATCATTACAAGGCAAATTCCTAAATTTAGGCATGGGTAGCAATCATTTATATATATTTAGAATGTTCGGGGAAAATGGGTTGGCTCTCTTCTAAATGTATTGGTTAAACAATCTACGCATTTTATCATTTGCTTTATTACCATTAAATATACTCATTGCAAACCATAAATCTCTTTAGACACATTATGTAAAAATAAAGAAAATGAATTTTGAAAGAGTTATTTTTAGAAACATCCAGAAGGAAATCTACATTTTATCACTTTTCAACAAATTATGAGTCCCCATTAATTGATATTTCTCCAAGGAAATATCGACGTTTCTACTTTATTGTCTTTAGCTGTAGGATAAAGATTATAGTTAACAATAGAAAACTGGAGCTGCAAAGTAAGTCTATAATAGATGAAAAATGTTTTATATTACATAATGATGATACATTTCTGATTAAACAGAAGTTTAAAAACTACAAGGTAAAAAAAATGTCTACACGATGTTCAAACTTAAGTTTCAACTGCACAAAAATATGTAAAAATAAAGACATTAAAACGAATGCGAACAGATTAAAATAATTAAATCCTACAATTTCCGCTTCCTTATTAATATTGTATAAAACGACACATTAAATATTCTGATGTCTTAAAAAATACATTCTATAATGTTTCGTGGTAATTATAAAAGTTTCCATTTTAAATTAAAAACAAAATTGAGCTTTTTAAATAGAAAAGGATAAAAACTATTTTCTTTATTTCTTTAATTAATTTTCTGAGATTGAGTCTTTAGAAAATAACATTTTAAACTTTTCTGAAGTAGATCAAACCTGGTTTTCTGAAATACACTTCAGTTAATTTTGAAGAGTTCATTCATAAAATCATCATTAGTTTTAAACAAGTCCCGCTACTGATGTCTTCATTGATTGTTTCACGAGAAATCTACAACACGGGCATTCTAATTATACTGTTCCTCATAATTTTCAAAACATTTGACCCAAAATAATTTTGCATATGTACAAGAACTGTTTAACCGTTTACGAGAAAATAAAATCCTTGAGCTAATCTAATGCACACACAAATAGGGTCAGTATTTACAACTAGTGAAGATAACACGCTTACAGGCCCCTCATAACCCCAGATTTATTGCAAGTTGAAATCGATCACACAATTAAATCGTGTTCACCACTAATCTGCAATGTACCATAAGGTACTATAACATTAATTCGACAAGCGACAAAACGTAGGATGTGCACATGCGTATTCTATACCTGGACAGAAAACATGTTCATACACATGCGTATTTCAATTTATTTAGCGTCATGGGAACGATACTGTGGCCTGCTTAAGACGTAATTCAACGTAAAAAAATAATCGCGTCGCTGTGGTTTTCATGCTTCCTGAAGCAGTAGGTTTGACTGTATTATGTCGTAAAACGGTCGTTTTACATTCATACGCTTCATGGGAAGAAAATTTGCAGTTTTTAATAAATTCATTGTCCTCGTTTTGTTCACGAACGTTAGTTGGCCCTTTCTACAATTTTTGATGCTTAAATTAACCCTCATGGTGGTTTTCGCGACGAGAGAACTCGTCATTAACAAAACTGACCAGATCTCGTCACCTTCGAAAATTGACAATATCTTCATGACAAGGCATCTCGTCATTCTCAAAATTGGTTAGATCTTTATATACGAGATATCTAGTCGAAACCACTTAAAGGGATTAATACAATTAATGATAATACAATTAATCTGAATTTTTCATATAATACAAATGCAACTCATATTAAAGCAATGTTTTACAGAAAGAAGCCGCTGAGACTCATGATCAAATAAAGGGAGCCGTGGATCAAGTTTGAAAAGAACTGTACAGGTCTATTTACTCATAACAGTTTACACGGAGGTCCTAGGTTAGTTAATCAAAAAAAAATTAAAAACTGAAAAATTAAACAAGTATAAAGGACTATTATCTCAAAAGTGCACATCCCTCATCAATCAATTTTACAGAGAACTTCAGACCAAACTTTGCAGCCATAACACAATGTTTACATTTCATGAGCACCCTTCCAGAATTCTGTCAGTCCGCCTATAGAAAGACCAGAGTCCAAATCTATCCCAGGGTCAATATTTCTTAGCAACGAGTTAGCCTCATAACCCGACAATATTTACCCTAAGACAACAGGATTGCCAAACTGCAATTTCTCGTTCATGTCAAGTCCGTCGCGGTGTTTCGAAAACTCTTTGACACTGTTGAAGGTCAACTCCACTTCCCTAATAAGATCCGCGATTCCTCTTACTATCAAAATATGCACACTTGGGATGAGTACTGGAATATGTCTCACTCAGTGCTGGAATATGTTGTTTTGTGTGCTCCTTTTGACCCTTTTTCTGTATTTAACTTATCATTTTTAACTTATCAAGTTTAATAACATTAAACGAATAATAGTTTCCGAATTTGTTTCGATCAGCCCTTTTTGGACAGATCACTTTTTTGGCGCCCACTCTGGAAAACTCTACCTCAATTAATATTAACGAGCACCTATATGGCCGCGATAGCCCAGTTGGTCGTGGATTAGCAACTGGATTAGCCGTTCCTTTGATATAGCAAGTTAAAGTTTAGCATTTTAAAAATTAAAATTCCCTGTAAGTAGGCTCATTGTTTTATTCATCTTATTCACAAATGGATTTTTGTTTAATGAACCTTATATTTGGTTTATTAATAGTTATAGATGGATGATTATTGTCTTCAGATAAAACAGACCAGATATCTCTAGGAACATTGATAGTATAATCCTATAAACGAGTAAAGAAGACTAAATCATGAATTCTATTTAGATTATTAACAGTACTATTGTATTTCTGATTTAAAAAAATGAATGAAATCATAAAATTTATGCATAATTTCGAAACTTTATTTATAAAGCAATTTCAATAAACCTAGTTTTGCAATGAGGCTGAGCTTCGATGAATAGTGAAGCTGTGATAGGAGTAGTAGTGTCTATTATCACAGAGCTTCAGACAGTTGTGGAAAGTAATATGCCATCACGTTAGCAATTCAACTATTCACCGTGGACCATCCATTGAAGTGTGTGCCGATTGAGGTGAGCGCCATCTGGCTTCTGTTTGAAAATGCTCATATTCATATCAAGTCCGGGTCACCAATCTAGCAGAGCGTAGAGGGACACTGCAACTTCAGTCAACTAAACAGCACTCCAGGATGGAGATAGGTTATACTGCTATATAAAGTACTGTTTTCGAAGTTAATTTTTTTAGTGGTGGCCAAGTTCTTCACAGTTCTATTCAAAAATGTGAATGCCAAAGTTCAGACCTACTCATTACACTATGTGTATATACAAGAAAGTAAACAAAATACATTTTAAATTGCACCAAAGTAGAAGTTTTGGAAATATGAAGAAATCTCGAGATGCAATTGTTTATTATCTTTATTAATTATTTATTTAAAATTATCTTTAGGTACAATTGCCGCCTGATCTGGATTTCTAACCCTGGCTTAAGGTAATAATTTCCTAGAGAATAGTTATAACATCTTAACAATGTGCTTTTCTATCAGATTCAATAACTCCACAAGCCATTATGTCTACATTATATACAATTATACAAAATTTTCCACTGTATTGCTCCATTGCGACGTAAATTCAACTACCTACCTAAACTTTTCATGTACCTAATTATTCCATACAATTATGCCAGCATGAGTGACATTCTCCCCTGATAAGATGCTTATTCAATCTAAATCAAGTTTCTAAAAGTTACTATACCTTGAAATTGCTACAAAAACCAAACGAAATGATATTTGTACTGATTAAAATTAGAAAGATGTATAAAATATTAGTCTTATCTTAGCGAATTTGTTGAATAAACATAAGAAAATAGCAAGTTATAGTTTTGTTCCATAATATCTAAAAATATTCAATAAATATGCGGTATTCGGGAACTTTTAATTAGGTGCTATGAATTTCTGTGCAAATTTCTCTAAAATCAGTTATCCCCACAACATCACAGTCGTTTATGAATGTTTTGTTGAGGGGAATATGAAAGAGTTGCATTACTACGTTTGATTCTCTCATTCTTCTTTACTTGTATTATCTTATGCTTTGTCTTTTTGATTTTTGTGTCGTTTTCTTTTCACTGACACGTAAATGGATTTATAGTATGAATAAATAAATATATACATTTTATTTTTGTTTTTATTCATTGCGATTGTAAACGTGGAAAAATGTCATCTTCTTCGGTCGAATGTACCATACAATGCAGTTTTCTCACAGTGGTTTTTTGTTAGTGATGTAACGGAAAAGTTTGAAGTAAAGCAATTACCATGTTTTCTTTTATTACCCTTTTGAATTACGGGAGAGGTTTTCAGTCTATTTGGAATTCAAGCGTCTTTTATTCTAAATGCATAGAAATTAAATTTAAATTTTTCTTTATTTTGCTAATGCGATTCGGTTAAACATTTAGATTTAAACCAGTTTTCATCCATTGTGGTTTCAATAGATAAAAGAAATATTATTCTCTTCGGAGTTCTTTTTTACAAACTAAGATTTGCTATTGAAAGCCAGTAATACTAAGGAAATTGAGCTTTGATATCTCGAAACTATCGATTGGGAAACGAAACAGTCGAGATAAATGGGGTGAACCGTTACCGATGTTGTTTTGAATTACAACTTTTTATGTGTGCAGTCTGTTGATATTCTGCAGAAAAAAATTCATTTTTTTTATTTTACATACACAGGGTTGGTCGACAGGACACTTTAACATTTAAAACTTTAATAATTTTTTCAAATATTTTTTTCATTTTTTTTGTTACGGGTTATTAAAAATTAGACACTAGTAGCGCTATAGAGAAATACACTTCCAAGCAACGAGCCACAATAATTGAATTTCACATAGAACATCGATGTTCCTTTGTGCTTAGTATGAAAATGGCGACCACTTAAGATATTTAATTTTCCGAATTTGATAGAAAATATCCCAAAGGATGGTTCAGTTGAAAAAAACTACATACGTTTTTTTGGAAAGCAAAAATGTTAATAAGTTTTCAAATGATAAAGTGACTTTTGGACCGCTCTGTCCCATAAAAGAAAATATCAATAAAAGCCCTGGTTAAAACGTATATCAGAATTCTAACATTACTTTTTAATCAGATGCTTAGCTTTGATAATTTTCATGAAAAGGTACATTTTATGGCAAGAAAGTCACTTATGGGAATCTTACTCTCTCTCTCTTCTTTAAGGATTAGTTTTTACATATATAAATATTCGTTCCATAATAAAAATACTTTCAAAACTGCCTACTGCGTTCCCAAATACTCAACGTAATTTTACATTAACAAAACTAATACTTTTGATCATTAACAATACTTTGCACAAATGTATAAATATTTTTCTTTAAACGGTTGTAAAGATTTGTTAATAAAATTAATGAAAATATTTGTAATCTTTTTAAACCTAGAAAACAGACCACGTGTGTAATTTGAAAAAGTTATCACATAAAATGTAATAGTAAGAACAGTAGAAAACAGATTCATAAAGCGCATTAACTTGTTTGTTAAAAGTTCATAGTAACGGCTTGGGATCAGGGGTCAGTGCCTGCACGTTTTTCACTGACTGCCGGTCTTAAAACTCGACCTATCTATCGTGAAGATCTCCTTCCCGTCTAGATGGTTTCAAGGGCTGCACGACAACCTCCTCTTTAACTGACCCTTTGTGTCAACTCAAGGAAGAAAGAAGGGATATTTCGAACTCTTAAAGAGTGCTGTGGCATTTTTGGCCCTCAGCCTTTCTTCGTTTTGAGTCGATTCCAATTTCCCTTTCCACAGCGCCCGGGACACAAATTCCTTAATTATGTAAATTTCTGTGTTGAATAAATAGCTATTTTAATTGCATTTTGGATGTGTCGCCGTTTTTAGAACACCACTCGTCCAACTACGTTACACTAGTCTTGATTCGCATAAAATCATTTTTTGTCTTAGATACAAAATAACTTTTGCTATCTTATCTCAGTCGTCAGGTATCTTAGACACTCATTCGTTTGTTCTGAAACTATTATATTCTATGCTACTTATTTGTACTCACGGGCCGGATAAATATCGTTTGCGCAGGCGCGTTGATATTTTGGCTCGCGAAGAATTAAGAATCGTTTGCAGTTTAATTTTTTGTCTATAGATCCCAGTTAGGAGCATTATTTTAACAAGATATCTTTAAAATTTTCTTTCTTGTCGTTAGAACTTCTAGTGTTAGAATTCGTCGATTTTATGCCCTAGCGTAAATTTCGTAAGGACGCATGAAATCATTATTTCAGAGCCCCGGCCTCTGTTAATGTAAATAGAATTTTGTAAATAAATAAGTTTAATTATGCAGTCTACTTACATGAATCTACTACATCACACGGGATACTACTTGTATATTGAAAAAAGACAATCTCAAACTGATTTACTCCAAAACAAATTGCTTTCTAGATACAGTGGCATTGGAGTTCCGAATTTGTATGCAAATAAAAACGATACGATGATTTAACTATGGAATGAAATAAATATCCATTCCATCCACTCTGTTCTGTATGTTTTACAATACTGATACAAAACAAAACTGATACAACAGGACGGGCTGCCAAAGCACTTGTGAAATAGTGGCATTAGTAGCATAAATGTTTAAAAATGATAGCAAAGAAGTCTCCTCTTAAATACTATTCTAGAAGCAATTTTAGTTGCTCAAACACAAAATCAATCGGTTAAAAATAAAATGTTCTAATTAAATGAACAGACGTTTAAGATCTTGCCGAGAAATTTAAATTTCAAAATTAAAATACTAAATATTTTCTTAATAAGGCTAAGTATGACAATATAGCAATCACAGATTCCGATGTTTTTCTTTCATGGTTGCTATGGCTTGGCGCCAAAACTTCCAAATTGGCGTCCTTCCAAATTTTCGTCGACCTTTGGAGAATTTTTAAAAAATCGCCAAAATGTTCGAAAATAGGTTACAATTTATTTTGAACGTACAGGTATTTTTAATACGTAAAGTTTGGAACGTAAGGTTTTGGTACAATTTTTGCTGACACAGAAGAGAGTGAACACTAGGGCTGCCACAGTCAAAGCACTTGTGAACTAGTAGTATTAGTAGCATAAGTTTTTTAAAATAGTATAAAAAAAAAGTCTCCTTTTCAACCCTATTTTAGTAGCCAATTTTAGTCGCTCAGATACAAAATGAATAGGCTAAAACACAAAATATGCTATTTAAGAATAAGAAAGACGTTGGAGATCTCGCCAAGAAAATTAAATTTTAAAATTAAAACAACTAAATATTTTTGTAATAAAGTTTTCATGACAATCTAGCAACCACAGATTCCGATGGGTTTTTCTTCACGGTTGCCATCACTTGGGGCAAAAACTTAGAAATTGACGTCTCTTGGAAAATTTTCCCTCTGAAGAAAATTCCGAAAAATATTTTTCCGTCGATATTCATTAAAAGAAAATAGATTACATTTTTTCTTTGACCTATGGTGAATTCTTAAAAAAGTCGCCAACATTCTGAAACCGGTAACTTTTGAGATGATTTTGCTTTAAAAGATATCCCTAGTCGCTGAGGTTGAAAAATAATAGGAAACGTCGGCCTTTTAGTAGCCTGTGGCTGCCCCGGATTTTGTACAACTTTCGTAACATAAAATCTTCTGAGGTTTCACATTCATATATGAGATCTGAAAACTGCAGTTTTTCCAGTAAAATTTCTAACAAATTTTGACCTTCTTGACCAACGGAATCTTTCCTAGGATTCTTTCAACCCACATCATTGTGGGTTGAACACAGTCAATGTGTTTATTTAGTCATTATGTGAGTTGTGGGATAAAAGCAACAACACAACTGAAAACCTCGTGAGTTAATTGAATATTTAGGGTGAAATGTAGCCAAATATAAAAATGTAAATTATTAACAAACTTACATGGTTTTTCTCTATACCCTGTTTCCAATGCATGAAAATAATTTAGGAACTCATGTATGGGTATCTTGAATGCTTCAAACAGCCCAACTTCGTGGAACACTTTGTAGCACATCTGAAAGATAAAAACATTGCTTGAAAACTGAATATTTAAAACTCAAAAATGTAGAACACTATCCTGACTAATAGAAGCCATAGTTATTCTCTGTAACCACTTTGGATAAAACTTCCTAAAAAATGTTTTATGAATAAAAATAGAATATATTTTCAAGAACAATACATAAGTATACCTACATCTATATGTAACTAAAATCTATTTATAACTTCCGCCATACTAGCACATTTTTGTTGGTAGATCACCTAAAAATAGGTTTTAGTTTTCTAAAATACGGAAATAGTTTTTGGATAGTTGCATTCAAGTACAGTAATTCAAATAGTTTTGCAGTGCGTTTTGTTGTATGCATAACCGCGTCTTGTTAATTGTGATAATTATTAATAAAGTATATTTAACTATTTTAATTAACTTTATAAATAAATTCTATTGTAATCATATTCTTTATTAATAGATTATGTATTAATGATTTTTCTTTTTAAACTATTCGATTTGATTTTTTTAAAAAATATTCTTACTTTATTAATGAATACTATTACATGTTAGTTAATTTTTAAAAGAAACATATTCCGCATTACCTTTTGTTTGATCCTTAACAGGTTAATACAATTAACTTCCATGACACTCGAACAAAAATTACTGAGATGTATGGATAATAATAAAATTTCAATATTTACTCTTTCATACATGCGATATAGTCAATGTGTGTGAACAACAGTAGTACAATTCTATTCTTCATTTATAGATTCATGAACCGTTGACAATTAGCTTAATACAGATATAAACTGATGTTAAACTCTACAGTCTCCATAATTGCGGAACCGTAGGATTCGTATTTTTTGTTTACCTTAAGGAATAAAAAAGTGTTATGTTACGATTTAGTCAATACGCAATTTATAATGTTTCTTTTAGCCGTTTCTTGCACTCATTCACGTAGAATAATCAATAGTTGACACTTGCGGTTTCATTCAGTGGCACCAAGAAGGGTTTTGTTTGTAGCTCTACAGTGATTTTTTTTGCAATACGAGGGTTTATTAAATAAAAACCTACTAGTTAACTGATATTTATCTCATGTTTGGGCCTCAACCATAGAAATATTAGGGCCCAATGTTTTGGGGCTCTAGAACGTGTCATACATTTCTTGACAGCGATTAAACGTTCTAAGGAATGAGGTTGAGCCACTTTGTATATTTGTTTATCTATACTTGCAATATTTATTCCTCATGTATGGGGACTTTACCCCCAACCATAGAAATATTGGGGGTAAAGGTATCTTCAGGCCCCTAGGACGTGGCACCCATCTCCTGACATAGCGATTAAACGTTCTGAGGAATGGGGTTGAGTTTATATTTGTAATATTTATAATATTTATTCCTCGTGTATGGGTAGTCGGGCCCCAACCATAGGAGTATTGGGCCCAATGTGTTCGGGTCTTTAGGACGTGCCACCTGTCTCCTGACATAGTGATCTAACGTTCTAAGGAATGGGGTAGAGCCACTCTATATATTTTTAACCAATATTTGTAATATTTAGTCCTCCTGTATGGGGAGTCGGGCCCCAACCATAAAAATAAAGGAGCTCCAGGTGTTCTGGCTCCCCGGAGATGTCCCCTGTCTTCGGACATAGTGGCCAAAGGATGTAAGGAATGAAGTGAAGCGTTACCACCGAGATAACAAGGCCAGACCGCTCTGACGTTTCAATCACGTGATTCGCTAATTAGTAGTCATAACAAACATCGCCGCATGGCCGGCTACTAATGGATTCCCTTTAATGTAGCGTAAGAAATTAAGGTTTTTTATACTATTTTACAGGAAAGTAAGTGCAGTTGCCAGTTAAATATTGTTACATAACATTTGCGGAACATTACAGTGTCAAGGTGTTAAAGGCTTTCGCATGATACATTCCGGACGACATCATCGTTTTGAAAATGAAGTTCGCAGACTTTGCTGCGTTTTGATGGTGTAAAGTCGGCTCGTGCAATCACCCTGAACCATCTTTTTCTAATATTTTCATCCTCTGGAAAGGAGAAAACCGCCACTTTTGGTGCATCACCATATTCATAATTTCCAGAACAAGAAGGTACACAGTATCTAAAGGGCAGTTTGGATAGCCTCGTGGTTAAGCCTAAAGAAATCAGTCTGGACACAAGTTAAACGTGTTGTTTGACGAAAGCCTTTAACACCTTGACACTGTAATCTTCCACGAATGTTATATAACAATATTTAACTGCAAACTGCACTTACTTTCCCGGTAAAATAGTATAAAAAAACCTAATTTCTTACGCTACATTAAAGGCAATCCATTAGTAGCCGGCCATGCGGCGATGTTTGTTATGACTACTAATTAGCGAGTCACATGATTGAAACGTCAGAGCGGTCTGGCCTTGTTATCTCGGTGGTAACGGGTGAAGCCACCCTCTATATTTTGTTACTCAGCTTATATGTATATATTTTCAATAATTATCCCTCATGTTTGGGGGGACAGAGCCCCAATCATAAAAATATTGGAGTTGCCCAAGGGGCTTGGACCCCTAGGAGTTTGCGCCCCTGGTTTCACTGAAAGAGGCATCTTTCAAGCCTTCTTAATTACGCAACCATAGGATTCAGATTTTTTTTCTTCTTTTGTGCACCATGAGGGACATAAAAAATTCTGCTCTTCAATGTTATTTCGCACGGCTGTCGATAGATTTGAAGTAATTTTCAAGTCATTTCAAAGGAGATGAAGGCTGCATTTGGATAGATATCGCGGGTCTCGCACGAAATTCCACTCCAAGGAGTGCAGATCGATATGAGTGACTAGGAATGTGTTTGTTTCGAAAGAATGTTTCAATATCACCGCGTGGATTCCCAAGGGGCTGAAAACCTGAAAGCTATGTGCACTTTCAGAATAAAAGTGTTTGCCATCTGAAGAGAGACCCAAATCTCTCGTCTTGTACTCCCCTCCCAATGTAGTAGGATTTTTGATGCAAAGCATGTCACTGCAATCTTTTAGTGGAGTCGAAGCTTTTGATACTCATTTGTAAAGATACTGCTTACTCACATGTCCTTTTCAAACTGGGAAGTAAATTGCAAATACTTATGCATGATAGCAGGTTGTGCGGCATTATAAAAGTAAATTAAGTTTAGTTTGCGAATATCGTATAAGCGGAATGCAATATGTAAATTTGTCTTCGATTGCATTTGCTCAATTTTGAATTTATAGTAAATATCCAGTGAAGAAAATAGTGTGTAGGAAGGAAAACCCTAAGCCAATACAGAGAAAAAGAAATGGATTTGATGTTTGCATTTCGTATTAGGCAAATGGTTAACTTGAATAAAACATTTGAAGATATCATTTCCATTATAAGACTTCTGCGGAATTACGTATCTCGGAATAAAAACATCTTTTTCCACTATAGTATTGTTTTTGATGCAATATTCCTGGAGGCTTTATTTCACCATTCCTTCCCATGTGTGGTCGGGATACAACTATTGCTGTAACATTCAATTTTACTAAATATCAGGGCGTTAGGTATTTTGAAAAATGGGGTAGGCAACCGGACTTGGCTTAGAGCCAGAAACTCATTAACTGACAAAATAACTTGTTTCTCTGTTATTGCTGTTTTTACAGTTATAACTGTTGAAATAAAAAATACAAGCATTGCGATGTTATATATCTCTTAAACACATTACATTATGACAATATATTTATCATCTTCGGAAAAATAAGAATTTAAGATCTAATTTGATTGATCACACTTTCGATTATGTTTTCTATATAGTTGGTAGTGGAATTTACGTCGCACCGGTGCACGTAACGAGCTATTGGTGACAGTTAGGGATCAATCTCGAAGAGGAAGATTCGAGGACAACACCTTGTAATTTTGAACCACGGTCAGATGACGAGGTCAACACCTGAACTCGTTTATATTTGGAATTAATTTTTAATATAAGCGACATGCTGAAATAGGATTTGAGTGGCATGCCAAGATACACCGTAAGTTAGGTAGATAGGCAGATAGTTGAATTAACGTCGCACTGGAGAAACACAACTGGCTATTGGCGACGGCCCGGGATCAATTTCTAAGAGAAAAATCCTAGAACAACAAATCATAATTTTGAACCATGGTCAGATGACGAGGTCAACACCTGAGCTGGAACTCCACTTTCCAAACTTCCACGCCACGCCAACGCGAGGACACTTGAGGCCACGACAGATTTAACGCGTAACAGCCTCCACGATCACGATGGTCTTTGGTTGGATCGAATTTCAAACTAGCAATCCTCCGGTTGTTAAGACTCTACTCTTCCAACCGGGCTACCATGGCTCTCACCGCAAGTTAAGGAACAGGTTATCAAAATACTAGCTCCCTCTATATTTGCATTTACAGAAAAACTCTTACAGGTGTCTAAAATCGACTCGCGGGGTTAAAGAAATGCATGGAGCAACCCGAATAAAAGTTGTACGCGCAATTTCATATCGAGTGAATGCTTCAAAATGAAGTGCAATTTTCTAATCCAAAAACGAAATAAAAGTGGCATAGCAATATTTTGCAGCACCCTTTGGACTTAGCCAAAACTTCTAAATATACTTTTGGAAATCCTGAGCGAAATAGAATCACCAGCTGTGTAAAAAGTGGCTGCATGGCAAATGGGCGCTGCATCGCACTGATTCGATTCAAGTTACGCGTGAAATATTTTCTCGGCACAGAACTTTCTAGTTTGCAGCTTTTAGGGGAAATCGCCACGAGAGTCGACAAAGCACGGACAGCGAAATTCAATGTGTTATATTCGGTCCCAAAATATGTCGACGGTTGGTTTTTCTTTGAGCAAAAATCTGCAAATACTTTTCCCTCCCTCTTCGAAAAAGTTAGACTTTGTGGAAGAAAAAATTATTCACGAGTATGTATTTAAAATCGCACTTTTTTGCCAAGTTGCTGAAAAAGAAGCCTCTCTGGAAAGGCTATTTGATGACATTAATTATTTAATTTTTTTATTGCAGAGACACTTAGACAAATACATCTGTTAACCCCCATGTGCCACTATGTGACACTTGCAAATTAGAGCATAAAGCAAAAATAAAGGTAGGAAGAAAGGTCAACAAGATTCCAGCTGCTTAAAAAATTCTCGAACTTTCCTATAACGTGCATGGATACCTTCCTCTGTTAATAGCAAACATTCTAAAAGGTGATCACAGTCCATGTCAGCCATCCTTCTGTACAGGACACATTTCGGGCTACCATTGATGCCAAAACGATGCAAATGTTTGGTCAAGCAATCATGCCCTGCAAATAATCTAAAAGCGGCCACAGCTATACAGCGAGTATCAGCAGAGATGTCTCAAATGGACCCCATACACACTTTTTAAGTTTTGTGTTATCAATCACTTTCCCATTTTTTTAATGTATAAAATAGCCCGTGTGTTACTCCAATGCGATGTTAATTCAATTACCTACCTACCTGTCTTTTAATTTGTTTTTGACAAAAATGAATACATAGAACGATTTAGTTTCAATATAATAAAAATGAATACATAGGACCAATTTTGTTTCAGTGCAAACTGCGTTCAATGCAAACTGCGCTCAATGCACAGATTGCGTTCAACGCATATATTGCTTTTGAAACTACACCCAACGGGTGTAGTTTCAAAAGCAATTTATGCGAAACTAAAACTTGTTGATCTTCAAAATATACCAAAAACTCAGATCGCGCGGCTCTAGTGAGAAAGAAAAGAGCCTTGGGGAATCCATCCCTAGAAAGGTATTTGTAGGTGGCGCAGGTTCGATTCCTTCCTGGGTGTATTTCTCTCTTCTATGTCAGAAAAGCTTTCATGTCTTTGTATGTCAACTTACTTGACGTAGTTTGGTGCAGCATGGCTAAATATGGCCCTTATTCCAGAATTCCCCCAAAAAATGAACCACACGATATCTTCCTAAACAGACTTTTCATAGCCCGTTTTCAAATGCGTAAAGTTGAGTATAAGTTTTATCCAATAATCGTTTTTTACACTAAACAGGGGTCTCCTCCGTGGACTCATCTAGAGCATTTTCGTGCCATTTGTACATAAATTAGAAAAATCTCAAATACGAAATGGGATACATAGAAATCAATTCTATTGTTAACATAACTTCCACACCGTGAAAAGCATGATTTTTATCACCCTTGGCTTAGTCAACGTAGCGAACATATCTCGTATTCCACAGCAAGCAATAAGAAACTAATTCGGCAGAAATACCAATCGGATTGTGGTTTGGGTTGAGTACATGATAAGTTTTCTTTTTATCGGTCTTCCTCAACAAATCGTTATCGTAGACTTCAGGGGCCGTCTTATTATGCTAGCGATTCATTGATTTCTTATAAGGAAACATTCCGGTGAATAAGATGCATTCTACCGTATCAGTGCACAAAAATATCATAGGTGACTTACATGCTTTTTATTTGTTGTAAAGTAAAACAATTTAAAAATGCGATATTGTATAAAGAAAATAAGTAATACGGTAATTCCTACACTTTTTGTACCTCCCTTCTTGTGGGGGCTACACGATACTTATTTTTTCTTTCAGAGATGAGTTTTCACTAAGAATAATAACCATCGGAAAATGGTAGGTAATTTGGCAAATATTCATTGTACGGGACACTTTGTCGCCAAGTGAAAATTTGTCGCCTAGAAACCTACAATGCATTTTTACTGGTCATTTTTTCTGTTGTTATTTTTTGACTGAAAATAAATTTTACAATCGGTTCATCGTTTGGACTTCATTTTTTATGTTTAAGCATAATATTTAAAAACTAACTCATAATGTGAATAGACAATAATTGATTTCACAAAAGAAAACAACCACACATCAAAATACAATGTAACAGAATACTAAAATTTTAATAAATATTGAAATGTCATGATTTTATTTCAAGTATTTTTAAAGAATATACTGTAAAAATTATAAAAATATAAAAAGTTGGAACAGGCTTGCATATTTTCTCTTGATAGGTAATGAGATTTTCACATTTATAACAAAACTTTAATGTTATGAAATTCAGAAGCTTTTATCTTTAGTTTTATCGTCGTCCTATTACTTAAAAAAAGTAGAAATACAGTACATAAATGTATTTAAAACGGATTACTTTCGAAACGCCAGTCTAATAAAATGTATAACATTTTAAGGAAACTACTGCTCCTCTTTTTTAACAAAATAATTATTTCAAATATTTTTTATAAATTTCTTACTTTGCTACAACAGATGTGAAACCTTATCATCCATAAAGCATTAATCAATGTATTTTTTAACTTAGCACTTACAAAATACTAAAAACTGGAAGATTTGCTGTTTCTTTATTTCTTATGGAAGAGTAGTTAAGAACATTTCATCTTATTTAAATCCATTTATATTATTATTTTCATTATAGCATCATATGCATTCCTCCAATTTAAATAAAATTGATCAAAATGTTAGACATTTCAGCAGTAATGCTATTTAGCATTTTGTATTAAAATGCTTTTATATGTAAACAGTATCGTGAGCTTTTATGTTCATTAATTCTTGTTTCCAGCAATGTATACAACTGTCTTTTTATCACAATTGGTTTCTTGTACGCCCACTTCAATTGCATCTCACTCATTTGATCATTGATTAGGTAATTTTGTTGACGTTTAAGCCTTTTTGACGTTCGCTTGCATTTTCTTTTCAGCGCTGATTTCCAGTTTTCATTCATATTTTATTGGCTTCGATAAACAGACTGCTGGAGCATTTTTGCTGCTGAATCAGACAACTAACACGTTTCGAATTTTTACCGCAGTTTTAAAAGTATTATGCGGCATCACAGCTTAAATCAAATAAATTGAAACTAAGCGGTAAGATTGTGAATGATTCTCGGAGCTCTTGATTTTGTATTGTTTATACCTGAGTGTGCAATTTAAAAAAATTCTCTGTCGCGTATGTGATATGTACGAATGAGATTTTTAGTGTAAGCAAACAAACCATCGGAAGACGATGATTTTACTTCTCTCTAGCCACTAAGGAATACGTACAGGAAGCACGTTCTACCACAAAAACACTAGTGCCATCTACATTAAGCTTTACAGAAAAAGTCCGTCATAGATTTTGTTGGGTTGATCTGTTAATCCACACACAATACAAACTCAGCCACATTTAAGAGATTGGACGAAACTGATAATAATCTCAAAGGGGTTTGTCTTATTTGTTTATTAATATTATTTTAATAAATATTGCCATGCATTATTATCCAAACAATGACGATTTTTGTATCCTGTACGTTAGTGAAATATATAGACATTCTAATGACTGCATTGATATTTCATGTCAAGTTAGATTTAAGTTGCACTGGAGTAACGCAACGAGCTATAGGTGATGGTCCGGGATCAATACCGAAGGGAAAGATCCGAGAACACCTTGTAAATTTGAACTACGGTAGGATGACGAGATCAACACCTGAGCCGGCACCCCACTCTTCAAACTTCCACACTACGCTAGTGTGGATTTCTAGTCAAACAAAGGCTATTACTAAATACTTGTAGCAAATTCTGAAACTGTCTCATTTCTTACTATTTAACGAATCACTATTCATAATAACAGGTATTCTAAAAGGTATCTATGTTACACCTTTTATATCTTGTTTCAGACCTGCTAAATTATTTAAGATACTATTAATTTTGAAAACACTTTTAACAAAATATCCTCACTTTCGAGTTTACTATTAACATCTGCAACTTTCATAAAACCACGGGAGTAGCAATTCTCTTAAAACAAGTTTTATTTTCGAAATTTCAGTCCAGGATCTTCTCGAGGAAAAATAAAACAGCAATTAACTCTGAGTATAAATACATGTGCATAGCTTATTACAGCTTGGAAAGTCCGTCGCAGCATTTCGTGAGCATGAACACTTGCAAATCTTTACAAACAAGCTAGAAGCAGAAATTTAATTTTACTTCTGTAGAACAAATGCTGTGAAACAAATGAAAATTAACTCAACTTTGCGTGCCTTATTTAAATAATGAGGTCTACTTAAAAGTAAAAATATAGATAAAAAGTAAGTGTTGCTGAGGAAGGAACAAGGATTTTAAAAGAAAATAAACAAATTATCATTCCTAAAAATGCCACAAAATCTTGGATTTTAAAGATATGCAGTTACAAGACACAAAGAGTTATAACATATTTAAGTTTAAATATTTTTACGTTAAAGGCAAGGTATTTAAGACGCATTTTGTGATACTTATCTATGCGAGCATTTTGGATGGTAGCCAATCAAATTGCGATCGTACATTTTGAATACATTTAATTCTTTCACAATAAAAGCTAGCTTAAAGTTGTTTAATCTTAAATTTAGTTTGTGAGTTAAGTTTACAGTTGGTTACTGATAAAGTATACTGAAATATCAAATATTCTACATTCTACAGCTGCATTGAATTGAAGAATGACATCATTTTCAGCCTGCAGAAGCTTGAACAAAACGAATAAAATAACATAGAATAGGGAAAGTGCTGTAACGTAGTGGGTGAAGTGGTGTGCCAAAAAACCCCGACGATACAGCCAAATTACGAGAAAATGGCTATTTAATTTTAATAGAATATACATTAATGTACTTTAATAGTCAGGAATTTTTGTCCCTAGGTTACAGACGCTGTAGAATTAACTCAAAACGGCAGGCGATAGCGCGCCAAAAAGAAAAAAACCACCCCCAGTTCGAGATCTTATAATCGCCTCTCACGGTTGTCCCTCCAGTTAACACTGGGGAACTGTTAATTCAGAAGGGGCCTTCGGGCACCCTTTAAAAACCACCCGTATTCCCGTCCAGATGGTTTCTTCCAGATCTTCCCGATTGATATGTTGATCTTCCCACTTGGTATGTTGAGATTTACGATCTGCGGTCAGTGGTGCAAGTGTTGACCTCTGACCCCGAACCGCTACTATGGAGATTAAGTGCCCGTAGTATAGAGCACCATAATATCTTAACAAGCATTTAAATCTATCGGAATTTGCATACAATGCTTGTGTTAAAAGACACCCATATTCTGTTTTAAGCATCAGTCGTAAAAACTGTTCTTTAAATAGAAGGAATCTTGAATTTCGAGGTTGAGGCTTACTTAAAAAGCCACTTATTTAAGAGGAAATAAGTTCACAAGTATTTTTTGCGTAATTTATCATAAACACGTTTCTTTGTGAATGTTCAATGTTTGTTTTCTATTAAATTAATATGTTCTTAAAACAAGTGTAACTTTTCGGTCGAAGCACATATGTGCACGATTTGAAATACCTCGACTCACGCATATTGCATACATTTTCCATATTTAGAAATATATTTGGAAAATAATACAACTGTATGTAATAGAATACATTCTCTATGTGAAATTATAGTTTCTAATTAATTGAAAATTAACTTTTTAGTATTTTGAGCGAAAATTCAGAGAACTGAATTTGACTGAAACACAACATCCATGCAATATTTCAATACTGCCCAGTAGTTCCTTCTGTGAACTCCATAGACACAAGTAAGTATTGATTCGACTAGTGTTTCTGTTTTAATTATCATTTGTACATATGGAAGCTTAAGCTGCACTTGTAAAAAATAATCAGATTATTGATCCAGTACTGCCTAAAATCGGACCAGAAATCGTACAACTAACATCGGTAAATACATCATGTAGGAAACCGATATCACCTGAGAGTTAAGAAGCAAAGCTGATTAAAGATAGCATTCATATGGATAAAAGGAGTTTAGTTTGAGAAATTATAATTCCCTTTGAAGTTTTCAGAGTACCGAATAAAAACCCCATTCAAAACTCTTTCCAATGTGTAAAAGTTCAATGTAATTAAAAGAAATTTTAAAAATTTGAAATGGATTTAGTTGTATTACTTAGTTTTATTACATTTTTTAAGTAAAACGAGCAGTATTTTTGCTGGATTTGTGATAAACACGTTTGATATTCCATATTAGATATCAATGAAAAAAGTCAAATCGACAATTTTGACTTTTTCTACATTTTTGGTATAACTTGAAAGTTTTTAATGTTTGATAAATTATGAATTTAGCTATGAATAATAGACAATTTTGTCGTAATTTGACGTTTTTTAATTAAAAACCCATCCACTTATTTTTGGAAAGCTTTTAAGATTAGGTATTCCATATTACGTACATTTTACACAAGTATAATACAAAGTAATCAAATTCCTAATTTTCTAAAAGTGCAATTTCAAAATATATGAAAATGTACATTTGGTAAATTATTGAATGTTTTAAATTGTGGTAGCTATAGCACCTTTATACACAACGTAGTTTATAATGTAAGTCTTTAGAAATATAAAAGTGCGTCTGTTCATTTATCAGATTTCGCACAATAAATAAAAATATTTTAACGAGAAACATACTAAGGGTCTTGTATCTCAAGATTAATATTCATCTGAATAAAAAATGTTTTCAGTTTTTCTGCTCAGAACACACGATTTTAAGGCTAAAATAAGTATCCAGATAAATATAAACTATTTATAAAAATTCAATTACATTAAGAATCTAAAAATAACAGAATATTCAAGAATACAATTATATTTTTACTACATAACAAAATGTTTCTAATACTCTTATATAATTTCTTTTACTGAGAAATTCTCATTAGTGTAACAGGAAAGAAAATATAAAGTAACTCAAAAAATAGTTCAATATTTTATGGATTTTATGCAAGGGGTAAACTCATTAAGTTTTGCTACAAAATCTTATTTTCCATTATTTTCAATGTCTTCCACACTGAAGACAAAATGTCGCTACAGAGGCAAGAAAAAACTTTTCCACAGATGTTCAAATAAAATTTAGTATGCGTTAATAAGGCGAAAGGGGAAATAATACCCATTTAACAATTAACTTTTGAGAATTTCCCAGAACGGAACGAAGCCGTTTACGGAAGCAAATGCTTTAAAGAAAGAGCAGTCTTAATTTGAATCGAAATGAATTCATAAGCCTGTTATGGATCAAAAAGAACAGTTTTTTTATCCACACAGAAACAAACAAAACTTGACGAAAATGGGAGAAAAAAAAAAAGGAAAGTTAGAATGGAAAAAACGAAGGATAAGTTAGAGTGAAAAAATGTGTTAATGGATTTTCACTAAAAATCTGAATGCTTTATTTCAAAACTAATGATTATAGAAAAAGAACACAAATCCATGAACAGAAAGAGAATGTTCCATCAAAGAAAAATTCTCGCAGCATTTAATGCATAATTGCTCTCGGCAGTTATTAAAATAAGAATACGAAGAAGTTCTAAGACCAGTGACTATTTTCTACCTAGCCAAAGAATCCATCGAAAGTTAAACTATTTTTTGGTGAAAATCATATCTTTTATCGAATAGATCTTAAGTGATTGGGGAATCGAAAATGCGGAAGAGATTCAAAAACTGAGATATTAAAAAGAGTTTTATTTCCAAAAGGGACTTGGAATAAATTTTCTTGTAAGGCTATAAAAGATTCCAGAATGTAGAATTGAATTATTTTGATTTGTGCATATTTTGAGTATACTTCAATCACACAATACTTTTAAAACTATGATTTTCACTCAATTTACTTTTATAGTTGCATATTGAGTTTTATTTTTCATATTTTGAGAAAGCTTCAATCAATAATTTGTAAAAAGCACGAACTTCACACAATTTGTTTTTACAATTTGAAAATTTTACTCGAATACGAAATAGAATTTAAATATATGAAAAAGCTTTGCGACCATTTTTTTTTGCAAGAGTTCTATAACTAAATACACATATCTGCATCATATTATTAATCCTAAATTTTACTGAATAAGATATTTAAGAAATTTAACAAAACTTTACACACATTAATTTTAACTTATTTATATATTCATTACTGAAAATTAACAGAATTATTTTAACCATTTGCTTCGATTGCTTATTCCATAATTTACTTTTGGGCGAGTTTTAATGCAAAATGCTAATCGAAGCCATATGTTATGAATTTTTTTACGTGAAGACTAAAATGTACTTTCAACGTAGGTATAAATACTTTTGGCAATGCAGTGATTTCTGTAACTGCGATTAAGAATTAAATTACCTAATTTTCTGCAGGACAGTGAAAAACTTCATCCTCTATACAGGGTGTTTCAAACTTCCTGTTCAAACTTTAAGAGGACGTTTGGTTTTGTTTAATGGCAAAGATCAAAAACATCTTTAAGACATGGTAGGGAACTCAACCGTATTCACATAAGCATGTATGTCCGCAAGTGCTACTTGGATCTTTCTAGATGGTGCTGTTGGACAGCGCGGATGGTAAACAATTTGGGCAATCATCATTTAAATTTATAGTCATCGTCATTTATCAATTCACATATGAATTTTAGTTACGTCGTGATTTGGCCCGTTTGATTAATTAAAATAGCTTTCTTTTCTTTTTGGCAATCATTCAAAATTAGGTGTTTCCTGTTCTTTACTCTATATTATAATATAAACATCAAACCATCTGAACTAGAACTGGCAACGTGTATTATTTCAAGAATGCAGAGATACCTGTCATGTACTACCTAGTACTCGGCTAAAATACACATTCCATGATCAACGTTGTGAGGCATACATTACTGGTATGAACAACTTTGAACACCTATTGTGTGAAACTGAAAGCGTGTAACTACTGCCAAACTAAAATTAGAACAAATAAAAATGTTAACATACTCAGTGTCTTCCATTTCCACACCTTTGTGCACCCTCCATCACATCCGGATGACACTTGTGGATCTACATCCCTAAGCGAACTCTGATTTTGTGTTTCCTCCCCTCAAAGATTCTACAGGTTTCGAAACACCTTGTGTAGTATTCGGCGCTGATATTCAGATGTTTCATTTTATTGGAATCTTAATTAAATTTAAAGCCAAACTATCAAACTGTTGGATTGCTTTAAAGTGTATAACTTCAACTAAATTTTATTTAATCACTCGATTTCAAAGTTGTTTGTTATTTATGACATGTTTCAATCAGATATGGAGAAAATTATTATTTCTTCATATCTAATTGATGGAGTGGACTAAATGGTTTTTAAGGGGACAGTGGACTTTCAAAACAAACTTTTGCAATTATTATCCAATTATTATGAAAGTTGTAAAAACTTTTTCTACTAAAAAGCCGATACATAAAGTTTCATCCAAAAATATTGCGTCATTCGAAAGAGTTATTACACAAAATGTGGTCAAGCATTTTGATAAATTATGTAAATTAATAGGCCACACGTGTCCTTTAATTTTCCATGTACTTTATTGCCTTTACTTCTTATAGCTGCATGCCTTATCAATTTCCTGGTTTATTTTTTTGGAATCTACCAAGTGATTCATGGACAGGATGTATCCTGGAGGAACTAACAATAGCTACTAAAATACACTGACCTCAGTAATTATCGGAATAACTAGTGCAAATGAGCAACGTTCTATAACTGGTTCTGGATATTGGAGTTCACATGAGAGTCAGGATTTCTGAGAATAATACTGATGGTAAATTTGCATATCTATTTAGAAGATATTTGTATGTTAGTAACCCTTTGTATGTTATGTATGTAAGACAAATTAATCGGGATGCTAACTTTGTTGTCTAGGTCTACCTGTAATTCAGATTGCCGATTTTACAGATTTATGATTTTTCTATAGGGAAAGCATACTTGTGATAAATCTATATTAAACCTATTTGCGAATTGTGGACTTATGCACGAACAAACTATTTGCGAGGAGTGGTATGTAAAGTTTCCTCTATATCTAACCAATGCTATAGAAAATCTGATCTAGATATACATTGTAATTAGATTGCCAAGGAGAGTTTTGTAGATTTATGATTTTTCTATAGATAAAGCACATTTTCGAAAAATATTGTAGCAAATGTATTTTGCGAGCTATGAATGTAAAGCTTTCTTTTCATGTTTGACAAATGCTATCGAAAATCCGGACGAAATGTTAAACATTTAATTAAAAAAGAAGCAATATTTTTGCAGATTTATGATTTTTCCATAGAAAAAGCATATTTGCGAAAAATCTGAAGCAAGTAGCAAATCTTTTGTGAGCTAAGGTATGCAAACCTAACTATGTTATTTTTGACGAATGCCTTAGAAAATCTAAATTCATTTATTTGGACAAAACTTAATCAAAGGGAAAAGGACAGGTTGCGTTAGCATCAGAAAATACTTTTTGTTTCCAATATTTGCAGATTGTACATTCATGACTTGCTTTGTCTAAATTTCTATCCCAGATTCCAATTAGAATGCAACATAGGCAAGCTTTTTACTGAAAGAATATCGCATAAAAGATAAATTCAAACACTGTTTACTTGAAAATATATGAATAAAACAGTACTATCTGCTGCGAGTTTGAATGAATAGACATTCCCATCTTCTTGAGTTGACATTTTACATCATACACTTGAATGAGATAATCCAACACTCTTCTAATTTAATCTCAAGTAAATAGATGGCTGAAACAATCCATTTGGGAAATAATTAAAAGTAAGAAGAATCAAACAAATTTCAAACCAATTTTACTGGGAAAAGTGATTAACTTCCAGTTCGAGAAAAATAGTTTTAACTTTAAATTGCTGTAGTTTAGAGGTTTGTACTGAACCTTTTGCTTGAAGATAGTTTTATATCTTTCATTTTGAAGATATACAGTGGGTCACAAAAGCATTTGGCCGCTTTACTTTTCTAACCCTTTTCTTGTATTTTATAAGGATGTAGTTATGGTTTAATGAATATAACCATAGGAAATCTGTCATAAGCCATAAATCAGGCACGCAAAGGTATTCTACCATCTTCCATAAAAAGTACAAACGTTAAACAAAAACGTGAAAGTCAATTAATTCCTGTAATATTTTACTTGCAATTTGTCTTACATCTTAGATTGCTTCAAGGTTAAATGTCATTGTTTGAACCAGATATTTGGTCAAATGGAACCAATTTCATTCTATTTTGCTTGAAGACATATTTTCAATGGAATTCACTATTTTATGACAAAAATGTGTTATTTTTCAGATTTTCTAAAGGTAATGATGGGATACAAATCTTTACACTGAGGTCAGATTTTAAGTCGTTTTGAATCTTTTATAAACAGACTTTCGTACACAAAGCACAACGTTTTAGTCACTGTCATGTTATATAGACCAAAATCTGTACTTTAATTCAACTTGACCACCAAATATTTTGACGAATATTCCTTCTTAAAAGATAAATATAGCATATTGAACTTTAATACATGCAATAAATTCAAGGTTCATAATTTCCCATCAATACAACTTTTATACTTCTATGTATCTTTTTAAGAATAGAACATTTTTCATGGTATTTCTTCATTGGCATACTGTACAAATATGGGTGTAAATAGTTATAATGAAATAGTACAAGTAAAAACAGATAGGTAGCCTGAAAATTCCTATTTTTTAAACTGCAACTGTTTGGTTAGTGCTAAACGTTCCTTGAATGCTTTTCAAGTTATCGATCTGATAACATTAATAAAGGCTCTGATTATTAGACACCTTAATGCTATTTTTAATGAAATAAGACATCAATCTGGATGAAACAGTGATATAAAAATGACTGTAATAGAACATAATTGCATAAGGACATTAAAGCTAAGGAATTGTGATTTAAATCTTAGATAATCTAAGAAATATTTATAGGAACATATGCTATTAATATCCAAACGAAATACAAAAGAAAGTTATTAGATCAATTTGAATAAATAATCAGAAATGAAGATTTCTTTTATGAAAATTAGATCTGCTACTAATAGAAAGAACAGTTCGGGAAATTCTAATTTTCGTAATAATGATATTGAAAGCGAAAGTATTTTCACCATACTTATAAAAGGGACAACGATTTCTACCTTTAGGTTAATAAGATGTAGCAACCTTATTACTTATTCCTTACATCATAGAAGCTGAAAGTACTTCATAACTTGTAATTTCGATCCCAGGTAATGTTCCATTAATAGAAAGGTAATGAGATATTGATGTGACGTTTAATATCAGAGAAAGATTCTCAAACAGCGTCTGCAATATACTTTGTTCTGAGTAAAATATCAGGAATATATTTTACCAAACGATTCATTCAAAAGTAAAAATTCTTATTTATATTTTACCAAACAATAATTATTCATTTAAAAGTAAAAATTTGATTTATAATTTCCAAATGTCTTTTATTAAAGGTTTAATTTCCTTATTTTAAGAATTTAATTTATATATTTATCTTTATTTGATATTCATTTGGCTACGTGATAATAGAGAAGGGACAAAAACAATAAATCAACTGAAGTTCCACAAAAATGTTTACAAAAAGATTCTTGAAATTCGATAATTATGTTAATATAAAAATTATTAATTTGAATCAATTTTCTGTTCTATTGACAAATAGAATATATTCATGCAAAAACTTACAATTCTTAGAATCATCATGGCATGTTTTACAAGTCAAGTAGCATTATAATAATCAATTAAGAAATTCAGTTATCTTGTAGGAAAAGTAGTCTGGAATAATCAATTCTATTTTCACACACACAGGAGTTCCTCTCGCAATAAATGCAAAATGCGAAAGATATATTAATAAAAAGGAATTTTTTAAATACAAATTATTGAATTAAAATTTTCTTTATAGTACGTGTTCAAAATAAACCTTTTTTATCATGTAGATCAAGATACATTTCGACGGTTACTGTTAAAATTCCTTTTGTCGTTTATTTTTGTTGAAATCTAAATAGTTTTGTGTGAAAAATATGTAGTATATATCATCGGCTTACAACGGAAATTTATTAACTAATATCTTTCGAGAGATACTAGATACATATTTAAAAGATGGTGAGAAATGCATTGTCATATTGTATTATGTTTAAAATATATATAACAACATCAAAATATTCAAAATGTTTAGATTTTTTTTATCCTACTTGTAGAACTAAGTTTACAAAAGCTGTAAAGGAAAAAAATGTCAGTTTACGAGTTTCTGCTCTAATCAGACAAGATATTTCATACAAATAAACATTTGTCGTGATTATTCTGAAGTTTTAGTTGAGTGTGTATTGGATTAACTCTTTTTTTTGCAATGAAAGAAACCTTTCTTTTCTAATTTATTTCGAAAGAAAAATAAATAGAATAAAACTCGAATATATTATTTCTAATTCATTACAAACGAATAAGATTTATAGTGGTTCTTTTAAATATTGTTGTATTTGAGTTGATAGTATTTTTTAATAGTTGAATTTTTTATTGATATGAAAACAATAAAACATACGAAACTATAAAAAATGGCTTAAGACATTTTCTCTTACAAGTTTTATAAAGATCACACTCAGAAAAAAATTTCAGAAAAGGAACTGATTTTAAGGACAGGAAGGTTACTTAGAACTGGTAAGTTTGTTGAAACAATTAAGTTAATAGAGATTTCAAAATGTCGCATAACTTAAGCTACAGTATTTCAGACACAAACCAGGAAATGGAAGTTATACTTCACATTAAATGTAAATAAATGGCAAACCTATTTATTTCTATTGTGTATTTAAGATTTTAAAATGACCACGCGATTTTTAAACGGTTTGGTTTGTCACCGTACGGTCATTGTTTACCAGACAAAGGTTTTTCGGATCCAACTTTTTTAAATCAAGATATGAATTATTTTTGAAACTTAAATCCATTTTTATGCATTTATAATTTTCACTAACGTTTTTAATTTGTAAAACATTTCTCAAAAACCCACAGATAAAAGGAATTTATGTAAAATTTAAAATATTTCTTACGAATTTAAGTAATATCTATTTGTTCAATCACTGACAAAAAATTTCTACAATCATTTCAGAAACACATAAACAAAAAAGTAAAAACAATTACAGCACCAACCTAAATTTTGAAATGCTTCAATGACCACCAAAGTGAACCAATTACACCACTCACAGCATACCTTTTCACTAGTGTAATTAACATAAGCAGACCCACTATCTTTAACTAAAAATGAATCAACACAACTACAGAACGAAATAGCTCTAAAAAGTTGGAAAGCATCCGCAATGAAGATTTGGTTCCTGTTTCCCTGATGCGCCCATTTAGCAGGTTAATTGGGGAGTTAGGGAAAAGAAGCGAGAGCAAATCCTACCTGACTCAGAATAAGATCCTGCGTTTGTTCTTTTAGTTCGAAGATCTGGTAATCCCATTCATTAATTCTGTTGAGCAGCGGATCCGAGTCCAGAGCTTCTAGATCGAACCGATGGCCGTTGACCAACAACCCTGGGGCATCGTCCTGCAAGAGAAGGTAGATTAAGATTCGAGGAGAAATAACGGGTTGTATTCAGAATGAATATTCCGAATATCTTGCGTGCTACACTAAAGATGTCTCTATTAGGGTTTACATAATTAATTGCCAGAGTATATTCTCAATACCCTTTTCAGCTTCAGCATTCGGCAAATAAATAGATTTGTCATTTATTATCTATAAAACTGTGATATAAATTTTTTCTAATTACCAGCTCATTGAGCATTACTTATTATCCCACAGCAGCGGGGATTTGTGAATCATTTTGCGTTACACTGTCGAACATCAAGGGTGGTGGGTTCACGTTACACCTCATACATACCCCACATTCAAGGCACAATCCGTTTATAAAGAGGCCATACATTCAGTTCAGACAAACACCCATGCACTACCCTGGATTCAAACCAGGGACATTTAAATTCCGAAGCCAGTACCCTGACCACTAGACCGATTGGTGAGCTATTCGAATGTATTGTCAGCTACATTCAAGTTATGAAAAATGTCTTAGGATTTGAAAATTACACACATTATCGGACTGGTAAATTGCTTACGGATCTTTTCCATACCTTCCTCAGCTTTATCAATAGGAAAATAGCCACAAATAAATATATTTGTTACTTTTTGTATCTGCAAAGCTGTGATATAGATAAATAATAATTATAAAAAATTTAACTGTTTTATTTTGAAATATATATTTATGAAATCCCCAAAATTTTTTAATTTAAAACTAAATTTGAACAAAATAACACTTCAAAATTAGAAAAAGAAATTTTTGTAAGCACTCGTATCATCAATAATAGTTTCAGCAAGTATTTCTGGCGAAATAAAATGTTGTTTGAATAATATCAAAATTTCATGAATCTTAAAATCTATACATATAAAGCAGAGTTGGCGTCTGTATGTTCTCTACAAATCTACACCGTTTGACCAATCAACACCAAATTTGGTACACTTATACTTTGGAACCCTGCGAGTAACGCAAGTTACATATTAAACCAGTTCTCTTTAACCTAGGTGTGTAGAGGGGGCTAAATCAATTTGAAATTGGCATTGGAAAAACATTGAGCATAAAACGATTGCGGTACGCAACTCAGTTTGTTTTACCAATATTGATCGAAATCAAATTTTCCAATAAAATTATTTTACCAGTATTGCTCGAAAAACACTTTTTTCCGAAACGTTATATTTAAACAATTTAAAAATTATAATAAGTTTGAACTGATTTTTTATTTTTTCCACAATATAAATAATTTAGGAATATTTGAATGATGAAAAATAGATAGTTAAAATACTTAATTTTACACAACTTGCGTTTGGTAATGGAAAACGAAAAGTCAAAACAAAAAACTCATTGTTCATAAAAGAGTAATTTTGCAATTCGGTATCTGGCAATGCCAGAATTAATGTTTTATTTTATAAATTAACTTTAGAATTCCGTGTATTGTGTATTTGAGTTAAGACATAAACGTTGCGGTCATATTTGAGCATTTCTAAGTTTTGTAAATTTGTGTTCTTTTTGTAAATAATTCATTATTGTCTATCAAAATTTTTCAAGCATCTTTTTCTAATTTCTCTATTTCAGAATATTCTCATGACGTCGAAATTCGACACGCTTACTCAGATCTTTCGTTTTTCAGAATTCTCCGTTTTTCAATGACCAGAATTTCGTTTCTGTTTGTATTTATATGTTCCATTACTTTCCATATTACAGATATACTAGCGCACCCATGCGAGAATTCTCGCATGAACAATTCCACCACCCCATCCGTTGTACGGGTGAAAGATGTAAGCGAATTTTTTGTATCCAAAATATCAAAAAAGTTTATTCAATCACTATTTACAACACTTCCTCCCTGAGATCACTGTTAGCGTTGTTCCAACCATTTGTGTAAAGCACGTAATTCTTCCGCCAAAAGGCCTAATAAGGTTATCTTAACTCTAGAATTCACAAAAATTGTTTAGTTGTAGATTTTCAATTTTTTTTCAAATCTTAACCTCGCGTGAAACATGCGTCGTTTAATATCCTTATATCATCAAATCACCTATTCATAAATTATTGATATTATGGAAAGAAATGAAAAACCAGTTCAATACATAAATAATTCGTCGCGTGTAAGAGGCGTAAATGAATCTATACTATAGAAATAATATAGATGATGAAAAAAAATATTTTCCGAGTAATACTGGTAAAACAATTTTATTGGAAAGTTGTTTTTCCGTAAATACTGGTAAAACAAACTGGTTTTCCGAGTAATACTAGTAAAACCATTTTATTGGAAAAGTTGTTTTTCCATCAATACTGATAAAACAAACTGAGTTGCGTACCGCAATCGTTTTACATTCAATGTTATTCCTATGGGGAATTCGAATTGTTTTTAGTCCCCCTCCCGCACTGCACACCTTGGAGAAATAGAACGGATTCATCAGTGCTCCGAGAAATTCTTTCTTTTGATACCTCACTTGTTAAGATTCGTCGCGTGCAAGAAGCGTAAAAGGGATCTATACTATCGAAATAATATAGATGATTATTTAGGAGTTAAATTGTAATGAATTATTTTTATTTTCTGCCAAATACCACTATACATTTCTTGGTGGTATATGTATATTACGAAAACTATTCCTTAAGTCTTTGGCTAAATACGTTATAGTTTGTACAATTCTGTTTCATAAAAATAAATGGAAACCTTTTTAAGTAAGGTGTATAACTTATTTTAAAATGACTGGTAAAGTTAAAATAACTTTATTCTAAAATAAGTTATGTTACGTTATATCAAAATGAGTAGCCATACATTGTAGTTCAAACATATTTCTAAATTTTGACATATTTTCATTAAAAGACTATTAAAATCAATTTAATTTACATTTGCTTTTCATGGGTATTATTGAAAGCTGCACTCCATAGTCAAGTAACTACATCTATCATTCTAAATAGGTACGTGGTTTCCATATAGAAACTGAGTCTCTCAATTTAAAAAAGTACTTTAAGGATTCGATTTAAAACTAAATTTTTCTGTTGGAAGAAAGCGAATTTTAAATAAGTCTTTGCGATCTTGGAATAATATAGTAAGGAAGTATGTAAACTAGGAATGTTGAAAAATAGAATTTTTTTGTCTTAAGTGGCAGAAGGTCGAGATTGCTTACTTGAAGTTGAAACTATTCGAATACAACTTAGGTACCTGTGAAACATTCATTGAAAGCAATGATTTTGTATAAAGTGTAATCGATTGAATTTGCTTTGTCTACACTGATGACATTTGTTTTAAAACAAGCTCCGTTATTTCACGTGCGGCTGAATAGAATTTTCAAGAAAAAAATGTGTGCTTCAAAATAAATTAACCATGAATGCCGTAATAGTTTAATTTGCCGGCCTCTCACAATAATAATAATGTAATTCGAAAACGTCGAATCCATGGTGCAAGGGTACCAGAAATAATAAATATTGATTGGAAAACTGAGTGCAAAACTATACGCTGGAAGTTCCTCATTTTTACTGAAAATGAACTTAATTGGCATTCGTAATCACTCCAAAACTCAAAATCGACTTCTGAAGAAGTTATCTCAGAAAAAGTTTTGTAGTTTCTTACATCAAGAGTGTGATGAATATGAAATGGATTATATGTATGGCTACACTATGTATACATATTATGTATACATATTTGCGTCCGAAGTAAATGGTAGAAGCTATGAAAAAGTTAAAACGAAGTTAAAAAATATTTTCTGTACACTTATATGATGGTTGCATTTTTCTATGAAATAGAATCAACATTGAACCAATTCAACCCGAGCATCGCCAGATAATTCTGCTAGTAGAAAATAAAAAACAGATAAATTCGTAACAAACGACGCTTAAACCCCCACATTTAAATTAGAGTAACAAAATTTGAACTTTTGACAAATACTGTCAACAATAATTCGAACAGGCATTCCTGGAGAAATGGAATGTTGTTTCAATTCTATCAAAATTTCATAAATTTTAAATAAAAAATGAAAACAAATAAACTCGCAATAAACGACGAATGGTAAAAAGCGGTATATATATTACAACAAATGAGAATATAAACTAAAATAGCAAGTTTCTGTTCAATGAAACGAACAAAGGCTACTGATGAAAACAGCCCCGTCGTCGAAGAAAATGCTTAACCATTTCTAAAATGCGCTTCGACATCGGTCCGAATTAGCTTTCTCATCTTTTTTCGCATTGATAGAATTTTCGTTCCCAGTTAAGAGCCCCAAAAGGACTGGGGTTTTGCAATTTTTCTTCAGGGATTTAACAAAATAACAAAAATTTACAAAAAGCAACGAATGGAATGGACTAAAAATATCCCGAATGGAGGACTTCGGAAGATACTTTTGTAATAAGGTTTAAGAATGTTCGTTTTGTAGCCATTCGCTTGAAGTATGGCGAAAGAGGATCCTCACATCTGGAAGTCTTTCTCATTTAAACTCGGTTCTTGTTTACTTCTCGCATGTTGGTCCCAAATTGAAATCCTTCGTGGGATTCCGCAGATTAATTCCCAGTCACGAAATTCAAAAGAGTAACAGTTTTCGTCTGCGTGTGGCTCAAACATTTTTTACTTAAAGATTTCAGCTCATTCATGAAAAAGGATTTTCCTTCACAAACAAATGATTTCAATTCGGAATTGCTAGAATTTGCTAATTCGTATAAACATGGGGAAATAAATAAACACTCGACTAAAGGTTTCATGGGAGTAAAAATAAAATGTTCGTCGAATTTTGTGAATGTGAAGTACTGTGTGTGTGGGGGGGGGGGGAGAGGGCTCACTTTCAAATTAAGTTTGTACGTTTTTATTATGTATCAGTTAATATTCACACTTTGAGCAATGATTTTAATCTGTTTTCATCTCATGGAACACATGAAGTAATTACTAAAATTTTGCGGCACACCAAAAGAATATATTTTTTACCGAACTGACAAAAAATATAGTTATGATTGATTCACAAAAAATAATATTAATTACCTATCTTTTTTTTCTCCCAAGTGCCTATTGAAAATCGTTCTGAAACAGTTTATTTATGATACTTCGTAATAAAAGAATGATGCTCAAAATTATTTATGTGGGTATTACGAAAAAATCTACTTGTGAACACGCTTGTCAAAATTTCAAATATAAACCATTGAAATAAATAAATCTTACACAACTTAAACATTTCACCATCCTTAAAGCACACTAGTGTCAATTTTGTGGCACACCGGTTGAAAATCTCTGACTTAGTAGTATTTCATTCAATACAAGCGATATAAAAGATAAAAACCGCAGCCAAACTAACAGTTATTAATAATCTAAAAGCTTCAAAAAAGTGAAAAATAAAGAGGAAGAACATGACGAAACTGGTCCATTGATATTTTGGTGAAACAAAACGTCTACCATATCAGGACCAGCAGGACCAGTATAAGCAACACGTGGCAAAACTGTTCAAATACTGACTCTTTTTAACTCGACCAATACCTAAACTCGAGTTTTCCTCTTGTTTATTTTGGTCCTGATGAATGTGAACGTTTTATTTCACCGAAATTGATTGGTGATGATGATAGTGAACGTTGTATTTCACCCAGATGACGAGAGTATCTGACCGTGTAACGTGGTTACATTCAATCTGACAATTCAGATCGAATGTAATACAAAAACGCACTTGAATTTATAACAAACTATAACATCGTCACCAGGAGTAAGTTGTAAAATTTTTTTGGGAACCTTTTTAGGGCTCAAAAGATCTAATATGTCTGTCTCCAGGACAACTGTTCTTACCACAAAGTCTGGATGATGGCCTTAGCAAGATAATCTCCACCATTAGTGAACTGTGCAAGCGTAAAAAAGCGCAATCATCTCAATGATTACCCATTAAAATGCATATAATTTCATAAGAATTTTTACCATTTTTATGTAATTTTTCGTGTAGATCGATATATGTAACTTATGAATGCAAAATTCAGTGTATATACATATGTTATATTTTTGACTTAAATACGTCTTTAAATCGAACATTAATAAGGGCATGCATGAAAAGTCGAGAATTACGAAAAAGCCTTACAACTGTTTTGTCTTATGATTCCAGAACTAGAAGAAACATCCAGAAGATAAATATAGCGTCGTGTAGACAAAGGATGGCCGTACCTGATATGATCTTCGAACCGAGTGAGCAGGCGCACCGAGAGTTCGGGGAGGGGGTCGAATATGTCGAAAGTCTACGGTGCTGGGCAAACTTTGGGCCAGAATTACTTTGAATTGCGTGGAGTGAAGACTGCGTCATTCGAAAGATACCGAATCACAGGCTTTGAATCAATAAAATTATTTGACAATATTAATACCAAACTGCACTTAAATCGTTCAAACTCTGAATTAATTGTTGAATATTCACAATAAATAATCGTTCAAAGTTCCCAT
The DNA here is from genome assembly GCA_933210815.1 of Meta bourneti. Taxonomy (NCBI): domain Eukaryota; kingdom Metazoa; phylum Arthropoda; class Arachnida; order Araneae; family Tetragnathidae; genus Meta; species Meta bourneti. The sequence goes on along the minus strand of OW119922.1, from coordinate 38,843,532 downwards.
GTCTCTTTCATTCATTCCCCAATTCAACATCAGGCCCGAGTATTCACGTCAGAACTACGGTTTTTGTCCTCGACCGCAACCAACCAGTTTTTCCATTGTCATATTACAACTATATTTTTGGTCTCTATACAATGGGAAACGACAGTAACATATATATTTCGAGTGTTCGAAGCATAACAAGTTGGGAACCGCAGATCTAGACCACTATTTTTGCTATTCTGAGTCTATTTTTATTAGAATATCTAGAAGCAAAGATCTCCATACAATTTTAAATTTTACCAGAAAAAAATTCTATGGAATGACTGAAAGCAAGAAACTGCTTATATGTTCAAATAAAACACGCATTGGTCATGGTTGAGACGGATAGTAAGAAAAATCGTAGTAGACAAACAGATGACGACAAAAATGTAACCGAAAGTTCCTTTGTGTGTAGATAATACAGCATGTAAATATTTCTCTCGATTTTGAAAGTGCAACGTGTTTCTTGGAAGAAATATATCCGAGTAAATCGTATTTGCAATTTTGAAAGACTGTCTATTCGTAATACTGAACTAACAAAAACTGTCCTTTACTATTCCTTAACAATTTGAACATCCATAAAATAGTCGGTTTCTGGGTTACACAATTTAATTATCTGAGCAACAATAAATTTAGATTTTAGGGTACTTGAAAAGAAAGCATTCAAATTGGTAAAGAAAGTAAATACGAAACATTTTCTCCCATTATTAATTTCCCACTATTTCTAACCCTATGAGGGATTCACGCTTATATATTCGTTCTGCAACCATCAGTTTTCCCTGCATGACTTCTAATCAGTTTTGATCTTCTTGGCCATCAGAATCTTTCCTATGATTCTTTCAACCAATAGATGGGGTTATTTAGTCATTACTTATTTGTGTTGGGGGAAAAGCTACGCTATTCTGAAATCTCCTGTGACACTAGAGGGTTAAATTCAAATAATATTACTTCACCAGCCAGGTAGGTGAGTGGTTAGCGCTCTGGTTCTCCGTTGATCAAACTTTGGGGTTGAATGATCGTAGTGGTTTTGAATCCACTTTAAATAGAAGGTCTGGGTCTCATTTGCCCTCTTATAGCAAAAAAGTGACCATAGGGCGATGAACTATATTAATATAAATTTTTAATACGTTTAGACAAAACAGATTTAAAGTAAAAATTAATCAAATTTAAATTATAATTATGTATTTATTATTTATAACATTGTGTAACATCATTCGCTCGTGGCTGTAGCAGTGGCACAACTAAAAAAATCACATTTTGAAATACAATAGGCTTAATGAAATACAATTAAGTTTTCATCATTATGAAAATATATAGCATGCTGTAATACACCTATGCCATCTAGCGGTCCAATATTGAATTTAGAGATGTGCCAGTTTGCTTCTGGAATGAATGTAGTTTTCCACATTATATATATAAGGCATTCACTCAATAATTCATATTTTTAAAGTTATACCATTATTGTAGCCCACGAGTGAATATTTAATATTATTCAATGCTTTGTTACTTCCAAAGGCTAGAACACAATCTTAATACAAGATAAATTATATTAAATTATGCAAGAGAAATTAGTATTCTTAAATAATAGCACACATTTTTAAAAAAGTATAAAACAGCAGACTTACAAATAAAAAACAATATAAAAATTCAAAAAGCAGAAGAAAGAAATGTGGTTCTCTTCCATCAGAATCGTTCGAAAAATCATTCCGATACTTTGTATCGAGTTAAACAAAGAAAAATTCCCAGCTAACACCGACTGAATTTTAAAAGCTGCATCTGTCACTTTATTTAAGTGACGCAGACAGGACACTGAAACTAAATCTGCAAACGCCGTTTCACTCCCCGCTACTCTTATATAATCTATCAATAGGATTAATGAAATAGCTGCGAAGACAAAATTGAAATCGCTAGCCGGGAAATATTTCAAATATTATTTATAGTCTTTCGCGAATTACCCACGGGAAATGACTTCTTTTTATATCCTTCAGATAATGTTTTGTGAATAGTTTGAGATGGAACACATTTTCCCACTGCCCCAAGGGATGGTTTTGGCGTTAATATAGAACAGATATTCCTCGCATTGTGGTGCGTGGGAAGAATATGCATTTTGTGAGAGTTCTTGAAACTAGGTTTCCATGAAAAGATTTCGAGATTCAAATTTCACGTTTTTATTTGAATTAATGGAATAAGATTTTTAGTTATAAGAAATCAATTCTATAGTCTAGGAAGAATGCAAGAGATCCAAACGTTACAGTGACGAATAACTCCGAATTAATATGCTCAAAGGTTTTAGAACATCTACAAGATGCCAATTGTTTATTGTTGACATTGAGGGAAAAGAATTTGAGAAATCTAGGTTAGAGAGATAAAATCATTTCTTGTATGTAATCACACTCGTAATAATACGAATATTCGATTTGATTAAAATAAGTAATTCTTAGCCCCAAAACAAATTTTCAGTTTTTTTTTAAATTTTAGATATATATTTAAATACCCATACAATCTTTGGTTAAAACGTATCAAAGAGCCTTTACATCTTAAAATATGATAATTAATTTTGATAATTTTTATGAAAAGGTACGTAAAGTGGCAAAAAAATCACTTTTGATAAATCTTATTTTAAAGAGAATTTTTCAGATGGAAATGTTTACAAATTAAAAATATTTCAAGAATACTTTTTCAGTTACATAGAAGAGTAGCATATTATTTTAAAGCTATATTTAATTTATAAAACAATTCATTTTTTAATTATTTTACTTCTGTTGCCTTAAACTGGATAAATAATAGAGAGTTAAACATTTATTGATTAAAATCGATTTAGATTAATTAGAGTACAAAATACTTGCACTTCAGAATATTTTACTTCATTATAAGTGGGGATTAGAATAAAAGAGAAGTAAGATACCGCTTGAATTACATTAACATGTGTTTTCATACACAGTTTTTCATACCTTTTTAAATGAAAAGTAATACCAGTTTACTTAGAAAAAACGTTCAATGCTTTTAAGAAAATTTAAGTGCTTTTATTTATAGTTTGGCATTAAGTTTACCGACCTCTTAATTCCTATTATTACAGAAACGGGTTAAATGACCCATTTTTCATTTTTATGTAGGTAACAGTGGAATTGGTTTTCGAAATAATAAACAAAACTATCTTTATTTCATAATTTAATAACTATAAACAAAATAACGAAAATTGAATTATCATGTTATTTTCACTCGAATTTCAATCTCGATTTGGCCTCAAAAGCGTTACTTCAGTTCAGAAGAGAAAAATTCGAAGTGAAGGAGTTCTGTTATCGTTAGGATGCTATATATATATATATATATATATATATATAGCATCCTAATGATACGTAATTTAGTACAGCCCGACAATAATACTATTAATTATGAGGTTACCTGTATTCAATTCAAAATAAGAGATAATAATTCGAAATTCTTTCAAATTGTTTTGCTCAAAAGACTAACAAATGTAGAACCTTTATCCAAACTTTTCAGAAAACAATACAGTAACCTCTCGCAACATCGCTCCCCATATATCACTCAATAGGCTGTATTCACATTTCTATTTATTTAATACATTTTCATTTTGCGAACAGAAAAGGAAATCCCATTCCATTTCACCATTTCTTTAGAATTAGGAGCTCAAAGGTCAAGAAAAAGTCTTTGCATGAAGGTTAGATTTCTTTTTGAGAAACACACTTAATGAGTAAAGCTAAGGGAGTAGAATTTTATCCCTTCGTTCTTTTCTCAGGACTCTGCTTGCTATTTCACTTGTAAGCCGACGATTTGTAGTTTTACATTATTTTAATTTAGAAAACGGGTAATTTAATGCATAGTTTTCTACTTTTTATTTCTGCCTTTATTTCACGCTTTTTATGTCTAAGCACGTTTTATTTTAACCCTTGCTATATCGCGCATCGACGTGTTGCTTCAACCAAAGTAAATAGTAAACCAATCTTGTAGAAGATGCACACAAAAACTGCCTGAATATAAGAGAAATGTAAAAAAAGAATTTGCATGCAACAATACAGAACTTTTAAAGAAAAAACCAAGGAGAACTGAGGTATAAACTGACTTTTTAAAACATTGACCAAAGAGAGGCACGGATACATAGTTTAGGAAAATCTATAGTCATGTTCAGTTCGTTGGCTGTCAGATTTTGTATTTAAAATAAAAATTATCGCACGCTTGACATTTGTATTGGTATTGAAAGTGTAAAACAGATTTAAATTCACAAAAAAGCATTATAATTTACATATTCTTGGTAAAATGCAATTCCTGCTCATTGATATACAAATTCTGAAACATGATCTTACTAAAGCGATATCAACCAATCCCCCAAATAACTCCAAAAAACATTTATATGCTCTAGAAACTATGCACGAACATTTAGCTATATTAAGATTCAATTAAAGGATCCAGACAATTCTGTTTTTTATTTACCTCACCTTTAAATATAATCAAATGAATTAGATTGACAAAATTAATCTAATTAATTTGATTAAGCCGAATTAATTAGATTGGAAAAATTTGTAGAATTATTTTAAATTGCATAGGCATAAATTCTTAAAATACATCACTACGGCTGCACACAACTACTGATGTTGAATACGCAAAAGAAAAGAAATAGTTACGGTCACATAGTTTATTATTACTCATTAGATTATTTCTTTCATGGATTGCATTCTTTTTCATTTTAAAAGTCCCTTTTTAAATAAAACGAGGGAATTTTACTGAATGTTATCTCAGCAATACAATTGTTATTACGTACTAGCTGTAAGGCCCGTTGAGATAAGAATATAGCGGAATCTAGAAACCACACACACACACGCACGCACGCACGCACGCACGCACGCACACACACACACACTTATTACGCTCAAATATTTATTACAATCTTTTGCTGAGTAATCGTAAATAATGAGTGGGCGTTACAATGTACCTTTGACACATACTTCATTATTCACAAGTATTTACAACTCAAAATAATCAGAATAGTAAGTCAACTAATAAATTTTACAATTCAAAAATACATCTTAGTCTCAGAATAATATCACAAAAGCTCAGTAATACAGAATTCAAATACACAATTAAACTCACAGCTCAAAAACTTCATCTCAATTAATAATTCGAAATGGAACTAAAGAATTAAACGTATTACGGCGTTGCAAAGAAGCATAGAAAATTATATACTTATTAATAATTTAATTATATTATCTCATGCGCATTTTCACTAAGTTTCTGTATAAATATCATTTACGTTTTCTAATATTTTATAATAAATATAATCTCTTGCATTACTCGTTTCTTTACATTAATATCATGGTTTAATATTTATGCATTGTGCGTGAGCAATTTCTCGTGAAAGTATTTAAATATTTTATTTAACTTTAACAATAAATGGGGGGATAAAAAGTGATCAATGTCGTCGCAAGTTTGCTTTTTATGTCGAGGGATTGGACATGTCACGCGATTTTGGAGTACTACAACGCTAATAACGTGCAATAACTAAGATTTTTGGTCCATGATGAACGTGTAAATCCGCCAAACTGGCTTGTTAGCTTTTTGAAAATTTTACAATTAGCTAAAAATATAACTTCCCGACGCGTCACCAAATAATTTATTCTTGCGAAACGGAATCGAAAGAAATCAGTGAATTAATCCCAGAAATCAGAATGGAATTGAAAGATAGCATTCAATCGATCTGCAGCAGAGGGCTCCAATCCGTCTCGCATCACTCTGACATTTAATGAGTAGGACTGTAGATCTGTCATTAAAAAGCGTCTGGCATACTCTGGGGATGGCCTGCGGCTTCTTTTGTCAACAACAACTTTATTACGGTGGCAGGGAGGACAGTCATTGCCCAAGTTTATCCATTATCAATGATTACGTTAGCGAAGATTCGCCGGAATGTTTGCCAATTCCAGTTCCAAGATTGACTCGCACTTCGCCTTCTTTTATGAAGCAACGGGCTGTTATTTTGCGGGAAGGAATTTAGATTTCAGATTCTATTCGAGAGGCTAGAATAGTCGCTGCACGCCAAAGCTTTGCAAAGGCACGAATCTGAAATTTTAAGTGCATTTTCTCGATTATTTTTCAATACTTACTATATATTTCAATGTTAACTATGTCAAAAGCACGATTTATAATTCGCAGCCTTAAGAACCTAGTGATAAATAAACTTTCAACATAATATTTTTTGCAACAAGTCAAATTCTTAAATGCATGTTTCTTTAAACGGTGATCTTGCAGACTCGTACATTTAGTGTGGGGTCGACGATATTATTATTTTTAATTTTTAATTTCTACTTCAATCACTTGATTTAAAAGTTTTTACGGGAAAAATTCTATATGAAAATTTGAATAATACTGCATGTAGTATGAGAGGCGTCTTGGGTCACTCTCAATGTAGGTGGTGGTGGCAGTATTTTGTGGTGGAACGTGCTTCCTGTAACTATTGTGAACGTGATAACATGGCTTTTTTTCCGAATACGATTCCAACAAGTCGCCACACACAATAGAACAATCAATTCTTCACTTACTTTTGTAACAAAAACGTGTTGAAAATATATACTAAATACTTGAAAAATAAAACAAACGTAATGTATAAAATAACGATGGGAATACGAAATAATTCGATTACGAGGAAAATTACAAAAAATGAATTTCGAATTGATATATAATCGTTAATTGATTTACATAAATGCAGTCTAGACTATTTTCAACTTTTTATGCTTTGCCAAAGGTACGAGCTCTAATTTGTAGCGTAAATAACTCAGTCATACATAAACTTTCACCATAAAACTATTTTTCCTATTGTATCGAACCTTGAAAGGTGTGCTTTTAGAACAGCGATTTTGCAGACTCGTGCATTTGGAGTGGTTTCGACAATAATATTCGAAACTAGCAGAATAACCCGGCGTTACTCCGGTTAAATTGGTTAACTAATTTCTGTTTTCGTTAATAAATTGTAATTCCTATTCATCACATGTAACAACTAACACACTAATAAAGGTACACGGTTGTTAAATACTCAATTTCACAAATGCAAATAAATATCATATTTAACACGTAAATAAATGTCATGTAGAATTTAAATTTTTACTAAGAAAAGTCACACACGCACACGCACGCACGCACAGACAGACAGACAGACAGACAGACAGATACCAAACGCGTAAGAGACGGATTTTTTATCAGAAAGACCCAAAACGGATAGAAAAATTGAAATGGCTCGAAAATATTCAATGTACAAACACTCCATTCTTATTTATATAGATTGATCTAATTGGATAACCCTTCAAGTAGATTCGACGAGATATCTCGTCCATCAAGATCTGACCAATAGACGAAAGATTTGGATAGTGACGAGATATCTCGTCATCCATATATTGCCGTTTTTTGATGATAACGAAATCAATATCTGGGCAATTTTCTTCTAACGACGAGATATCTCGTCCATCAAGACTTGTCAGTTTTGCTAACGACAATGTACCTCGTCAAGACAACCACCAGGAGGGTTAATTGGTCTACGCCAGTTAGATTAAATACCAAACATCCTCCAAACTGCGATAAACTATATTTTAAGGAAACCCTGATATGTACCATGCAAAGCATTTGTGTCGCAGGGAGTAAAATATCCGTCTTCTGTTTGATTTGTTTGTTCTAAAAATCCCACTCATAAGGCCTTGAAATATTACCTAAAAAACTAGCTGTATATATTTTAATCAAATATGCTATGAATTTTAGGAGGAATTACAATATGAATCCTACTTGTACACGTAACCCGCTTTGATTAACACTATTTATCTTCTTGAGTTGATTATCTATCTTCTTCACCATTGTCAAATACGATTTCGAAGAACTCAGTAGAAATGCCATTGATTTATGACCTAATGGGAAATGGTACAGTACGAGATAAAAAGGACAGAAGATTTATGTGTGATGAACTGAGTTCTACATAATGAAAATGCAGAGCTGTGTAGCATTGTTGAATGAGGAAAAACTTTTAGCAATCCAACGTAAGATCGACGGATGAATTATTTATTAGGAGAGGTACTTGAGTTCGGGAGTGCATCTAAGCGTTTCCACAAACATTTCCCGATTTCTTCTAAGGCAATTTACTCTAATATCTTGAAAAGTCAAATGTATGTAATGAACATTATATCGACTAAACAACCAGACCCGGAATTTTTAAGAAAATATTTCTTAAAACATGGAAATCATAACTAGATCAGAAAAAAAATCTAGAAAGCAATGCGCTATGCACATCGATTATGACTTTTGACATTAAAGTAATGTTTGATAGCAGTATTAGAAACTATAGAAAGTTATTTAGAAATTATAGAATTAGGCTCTTGAAACTAGAAAGCTCTTGAGCTCGGACGGCAACTAAGTGTTTTCCACGAAAATTTTCCATTCTGTGGCCAATTTACTCTAATATTTTGAAAAGTCAAAATGTATAAAAAGACGTAATTTCGAATCGACGAAACAATTAGACCCGGAAATGAATAGAAAACATTCGTAAAGCATGGAAATCATAGCTGGATCAGAAAAAAAATCTAGAAAGCAATGCTTTATGCACCATTTGATTATGACTTTTCACGTTAGATGTAATGTTTGATAGCAGCATTAGAAACTATAGAAAGTTATTTAGAAAGTATGTAATCAAATCGGCTTAAAGACTAGTTTCGTAAACTCTGGATTCTAAGCCGATTTTCCTTCCAAACCCATAAACACAATCAAGTACTCATAAGACTTAACGAGGGAATAAAAAGTAATGCACATTACAAGAGAACCAGTATTATTGGTTTTAAATCACAAAATATAATTACATGCAGTCCAAAAGTCTGGTAGTTTTATTTGAACTCAGTTTTCATTATCGCTTGTCAGATCAAGGAGTTGGGAATTGATCCCGGACAGTCACCAATAGCCCGTTATGCTGCACCAGTGTGACGTAAATTGAATTATTACCTACCTACCTTTAAAGTTTGCACAAAAATTTTTGCAAAGCCCTGTACAGACTGTTACGTAATTATTTCCCCCTCATTAAGATGTTGCATGTAGAATTATGCAAGAAGGATTTAAGAATTTAGAGTCATGTTTTTAAGTCATTTAATTTTCAATGGAGAAGGAAATAGAAAATTTTTAGATATTTTTGTACGTAAAACTAATTGCTTATAACCTGCAAGTTTAAAAATGTGTACCCGAAATAATATAGACCGATAATAGGATAAAAATTAATATATTTTTCAAAAGATATTTATTAAATGTAATACTTTAAACACTTTTCAGATTTACACCCTAGATAACAATATAAACATTCTACTAGTCATAAATAGAACCAGTTTCTGTATTGAATCGGCTCTAAAGTTTTTGTACCATTCAAATGAATATGAAAACTGGAGCTGAATGGGTTTAGAGCTTTAACACAAAAATACTATGTCATCTTATCTTATTCCAAACTTTCAGACGTTTCCTCAAACTTTAGACTAGAAGTATGTTTTTTACCTAAAAGAACTTTTTTAATGCTCCAAATGAACATGAAAGTTCCCTTCAAAAGAATATTCCGAGAAAAGATTGCCTTAAAACATACACGCATTCCATTCTCCATGGACTTTGAATAGAAAAAAATATATTCTTCTTTTGAGGGACATACAAATACCCATTTAGAATAGGCTGAATGTATACCATGCACTTTGATATGAAAGTAATACCAGTTCATATCAACCGTACGAAAGAAACGCGAAAAATAAGATATGGCGAAAGAGGTTCATGGAATACGGAATTTCATGCTATTTCTGGGGCTGCGAGAAAATGAATTAAAGAAAAATCTCGGGATAAAAATAAACTTCTTAACATTACACAAAAAATAAAAGTGAAATGGTTTGTAAAACTGGATCAATTTTCGAAATAGCAAAAAAATGTAAAATAGATCGATGAAAAAGGTACTGAAGTAATGTCTGTTCCTGAAGTAATCTATAATCAACTGAAATTAAGATAAACTTAAGATAAATTAAGATAACCTTCCAAGTGGTTCCGACGAGATATCTCGTCCATCAAAATCTGACATTTTTTGTTAATGACAAGATATCTCGTCGAGATAAAACTACCTATTACTCCAAGATATTGAAGTTCCAAGTGGGAAAACAGTCTCCTTTGTCCAGAGTTGATGACAATTTGGAACACGTTTTTGCATCAGACGTGGCTAAACTACAGGACAGTTTTCGATTCGAAGATAAACCATCAGGAGGGTAAATTTGTGTTCAATTGCAATAAAATTGGAACTGTTCTCACAAAATACTATTCGGAAGTTTTATATTACGTTACATGCGATTTCAATAGCTACAAGTAAATATTCCTTTCCCAGCAAAAATTGGTTCCAGATTCGAGTCCCAGTATGGGCATGGATATTCGTAGTGGTTCATAATACACAAGATATGACAGTGATAAACCAAAACAAACCTTTCCGGGCAATATTTTTAGAAATGAGGATTTTATTCCAAAACATGAAACGCCTCCTGCATTTGATGGAGTTGGCTTTTCGGCAGCGTGGAAATTGGCGAGTTTGGAAGGTTGAAGGTTGGTTGGGTTTTATGGTCATGCTGCATATTTGGCAATGCTACGCCAAACACAATACAACTTCAAGTAATGGACGTACACACATGGAAAGTTTTACTGACACATTAGAGAAATACACCAAGGGAGGAATTGAACCTGCACCGCATACACACAACTCGCAGGTTGCTAGCGCAGTGGGCATACCCACTGAATCATGATGACCTCTGGCCAGTATGGATCATCGTGATTTTAGACGCTGACTTCGTTGGGTAATATGCACCATTTCATGAATGACTGACATATGCTTAGCAGGTTGCGGAATCCGATTAGCAACTATGAGAATATATCGTGAACGGCACCTCTGTAGGAATTGATTTCTTCCGGGGATACTTCAAAGGCATCGTGTACGAGACGATCCCATTAACTTTGAAGGTGACCCCCATCGAAAAATTCGCTGTCGCGGCTGCAAATCGCGAAAGGTCAAGAATTTTTAGACATATATGAGAAACAATAATTATGATTTTCACGTGAATTAATAACTATTGGTTAAAATGCATTCACATAATAATTGTAATGTATTATATTCCTCCATTAAAAACCTGAGGGGGCTTAATATATCTATAGATTTTGAAGGAGTCTTGGAGGTAAAATGTTCCAGAAACGCTTGTTTAAATCATTCAAATGATTAATAAAGGGTTTAGTTTCTTTTAGAAAACATATGAATCTAAAATGCAGAGAATGTATTCTGTTTGTAAAGATAATTTATATTTTCTAGGAAAACATAACACTTGAATTCCTCGGAAGTAATCGTCTAGTTGAAATCTAAAACCAGAGCACAAGCATATCAAACGAAAACAATCTTCAAAGGATTCTACTTTTATACCGCTTTCACGTATATGGAATATGTTTAAGATATTTTATCAGATTTCGTGAGTGAGTTGAAGGAACTATGTACTTTACAGCAAGAGATGTCAGGAATATGGCTTACTTACAACTTCTATAAACTCCAATTTCGTTCATTTAAAGTCCTAGACTACCATTACTAGCTGTTTTGCAGACAACAAATATTTCACAAAAAACTTTTTTCAGAACTAGAAGAAATATTCAGAAGATAAATAGAGTCGTGTAGGCAAAGGATGTTCGTACCTGATATGACATTCGGACCGAGTGCGAAGCAGCACCGGGGTCGGGGTGTATATTCAGCAATATGTCAAAATTCTACGGTGCTGGATGAGTTTTGGACCAGTGTATCTTTGGATTGAGTGGAGTAAGGACAGCGTAAAAGTGGTGCCAATCGAAAGCTACCAAACTAGCTACAATCAATATTGGACAACAATCTCTTTTCAGCAATTAATATCAAACTGCACTTTAATAGTTCAAACTGTAAATTAATTGTTGAATATTCACAATAAACAATCGTTCAAACTGTAAATTAATTGTTGAATATTCACAATAAACAATCGTTCAAACTGTAAATTAATTGTTGAATATTCACAATAAACAATCGTTCAAACTGTAAATTAATTGTTGAATATTCACAATAAGCAATCGTTCAAACTGTAAATTAATTGTTGAATATTCACAATAAACAATCGTTCAAACTGTAAATTAATTGCTGAATATTCACAATAAACAATCGTTCAAACTGTAAATTAATTGTTGAATATTCACAATAAACAATCGTTCAGACTGTAAATTAATTGTTGAATATTCACAATAAACAATCGTTCAAACTGTAAATTAATTGCTGAATATTCACAATAAACAATCGTTCAAACTGTAAATTAATTGTTGAATATTCACAATAAACAATCGTTCAAACTGTAAATTAATTGTTGAATATTCACAATAAACAATCGTTCAAACTTCCTATATCTGCTTCATTCATTCCACAATCCAGGGGTGTCAAACTCAATTAAAACACGGGCCATTGAATGCAACTGGTAAGATTAACGCGGGCCACATCACATTTATAAATTTTCTTAAAATTATATTTTGAAGTGAGGATTAAGGAATATGGATAGGATAATTAAAACACATTATGTAATTAAGTGAATTTAGGGTAATAATTTATAATATTGCTATATAATTGCTTTTATTTAAATGTTTATTTAATTTAATGTATTTATAAAACTAAAATTAATTTTTTTACCGGAAACTTGCCAGCGCTTTCCTCTTACTAGTTTTCCAATATCTGGATCCAAAGACAGAGAACAGATAATCTTCATTATGGCAGATAGATGTTTATCAGTTAATCTTGATCTGTAGGCGGTTTTATTTAATTTCATGGACGAAAATATAGTTGCTCATACATGTTTAATGATGAAATTGTGTGTACGGTATTGCCTCGATCTTCCCTAAGTGCTATTTTCTTCATAACATATTGTCCTGTTTTCATTGCATTTCAGAGCATCGTGGGCCACTAAAAATTACCTCGGAGGCCACATGCGGCCCGCCAGTTTCACAGCCCTGCCACAATCCAACATCAGGTCCGAGTACTCACGTTAAAACTTCGGTTCGTGTCCTCGACAGAACCTACCAATTTTTTCACTTGTATGTCCATGTTTCGTGGACTTACTCAAAAGATAATTTTTAAAAATTCGGACAATATATTGCTGTGTTTCCAAAACATAAACAGTTTAGGAGTACAACCTATACACAAAGACAATCTTGAAATGGATGTTCAAAGGTTAAGAGAATTGCAATTTTGACGGCATTCAGAAGTCCATCCAACAAAAGGAAGAGATAAATTCAAAGCAAAACTAGAATGAACGAAGATTGTTTAAGTATAAACAAGATCAAACGCTCCTCTCTCCTCCCTTCATACTCTATTCTAAAATAAATCGCATTCAGTAAGCGAGATTGGATTTGCCAAGATTTGCATACCAGCACAACGGATGAATGCTGGCATTCGGTGTTTTCACAATGAGAGTACATTTTTATTTTTGCAATTTGCTGTGAATAAAATATTCCTGGATTCAAGGGTCAGCGTGTTTCGATTGTACAGCCATGAGCCGGCATTTGCAATGTTTCTGCAGAATGGAATTAGAGATTTGTTATAAGACATTAGGCTAGAGAAACTATATTGCAGACTGAACAACAGCAAACTGGGAGTTTATGCCACTCAAAATGCTCTGAGCAGAAATAACAAACTCAATCAATATTCTCTTAGAAATAACAAACGTATACCGTCTAGGAAAAGAATAAATTGTTATTGCACTTCAAACGTCAAAGTAAACCTATCAAATAAATTTGTAGACTTACAAATGTGAATGTCTAGTGAATGCATCTTAACTACTTTTGAAAACAGATGTCAAGTTAATAAAATTAGAGATTGAAAGCATCTTTAACCCTCCTGGTGGTTGTCTCGACGAAGTATTTGGTCATTATTAAAAACTGACCAGATATTCATGGACAGGATATCTCGTCAATAGAAGAAAAACAACCAGATCTTGATCTCGTCATCAAAAAATTGGTCGGATCTTGGTGGACGATATCTTGTCGAAATTTCTTGGAGGGTTAAAGCTTGTAATTATAATTAGCGTATGTTAAAGTGAAGAGGGCAATGTTGTCAACTTTTGTTTTGTTGGTAGTACTTTTACTTTTATCTTGCTCCATGGCTGTTTCTTTGGTAATAAGTAATGCCTGGTGGTTTTGTTTTTGTCAAAATGGCCAATCACATAGGTTATTCATGAAAACATTTAGGTGTAACTGACTGAATTGAATTTTCAATGAAAATTTAGCTACATTTTAAGTTTCTTCATAAAATATACTGATATAGTACAAATTACATATTTACTTAAAAAAACACATCCATCGTTATCAAAGGCTAAGTGTGAACTGTTCTTTTTGTGTACTGTCTCCACTATTAGTTAGTCTCCACTATTAGTATTAAGAACAAGAATATTAATAAATACATTGAGTATGCATATGGGAACAAATTGGAAATAAAAGCGTGCATCTGGAAACAAACTGGAAGTTTGTTACCATATACTCTTCTAGTAAACAAATAAAAAATTATCGAATTTAAAAGGTCAAAATCATTGTATCTGATTAAATGAATTTGTAGAAGTGTCTTGTAAATGCGTCTTAACTACCACTGCCAAACAGATGTTGACTCAATACAATTAGAAATTGCATACATTTAAAACATGCAGTTTTAATGGATAGTTGAACTGAAGCAGTTAATGCTGTCAACTTTTTTTTACATTTTTATTTCATTTTCTTTTGATAACCATACACTGTAATTCTACTTTGGTTCTAATCAATGCTTGGTAGCTGTTTTAATATAAATGGTCGATTATTCATAAGTTAGTCACGAGAATATTTAGCTGTAATTAACTGAATTGAGTTTTTAATGAGAATTTAGCTAGTGTTAGTTTATTTTAAAAAAATACACTGGCAATATGACATGCATATTCAATTTTTAACAAATAAAATCAAAGTCGGCAAAGGATATGTATGACGCAATAATGTTAAGAACGAAGTTGGGTTTATGTTATAGTTCCAAATATTGACAGTGTTGATACCTTAATACATTGAGTATGCATCTCTATCATAAGAATATTATTTCATTACACCAGAACAGATTTATTACATTTGACCAGACTTTATAATTATAACATTTTCAATTATTCAAAAATGCTATTTATTTTTTTTAATGTAATCCACGTAAAATTCGAACAGTGACTTGTAAATATTATTATATTCATTAATCAGAAAGGCTTGTTCAAAGCAATTATTCATCATTGCAAATGATCTACCCTGAAAATAATTTGTAAAAATTACCACCATTTAATCATCCACATAATACGCTTTCGAGTCATTAGGGAAGATTAATAATCCACGCATAAAGCTGCAGGGGTAACTTTTAATAAAGATTCACCGCTAATTAAAAACATTCTTATTTTCTTCGGTTCGTTTTTTGTTCAGCATCTTAAGTCTCAATCAAAAAGTAATCTGCTCTGTCCATGAAAATATCAGAACAGTCGAAGAGTAGTAAACCACTTTTATTAAAGTATTTTAATGTTGCAACTAAGTGTTACGGGTGTATTACTATGCGATATACATTATAATACGAAAAATTTAATTTCCTAACCTCTGCTACAGTTAATTATTTGAGGATCTAGCCATTGAAAAGAAATGCGTAGCTTACGCTACATTAGATGAGAGAGTACGAAGTCTAATCACTGAGAATGATCGATAAAAACATTTCACAATTTTTTTTAGTGGAAGATCAAGAGACATGATGTAACAAATGGTAATCATGTATTAATAATGATAAACTAGTTTGATAATCTCACATGAATGTCTTCATTAAGCTATTTTTAGATGGAATATTGAAAACAAATAAAAGATGGGATGTTATAACAAACCATGAGTCATTATTAAACTTTTTTGGAGTACTTACTGCCCATTACATATAAGTGAATTCAATAAATACCCAAAACATAACATTTACAAAAATATACATTTGCAGAATATCATGTAACGAATCAACGCATAAATAACGGAGTTAGCATTAAAATTCTACAAGTGGATTTGTGGGTGCTGATAAAAAATCTGTTTTATCGATGAGTACAGCACAGAGGTAGAGCAAAGAACAAAACCTAGTCCTGTAAAAAGTCACCAAAATTCGAAAACATACATTAGTCATGTCGAAAAACAAACTTCAGTCATCAGCTCCCAGATATAGTTTCGAGCAGCAAAAATGATCATAGATAACAAACTTAGAAATGATCATAGACTAAACCTAACCAAGCCTTCAGAGAAAATAAAGAAAGCCAATATATATTTGAAGGTCTGTTTTTTAAAGTATTGTGTCACAAATACTTCGGCATCTCACACAAACAAGTTTGACAGAGCAAAGATTGATGTACAATCTGAAACGAACGGTATATACCAACCCAATCTTCATTTACTAGCGGATTTGTGGATGCTGATAAAAATCTGGTTTCTGTATGATTACAGCATAGAGGGGTAGAGCAAATAACAAAACCCAGTTCTGCCAAAAGTCACCAAAACTGTCATCCCGTTTCTTAAATTCAGCCGTAAGTAGGCACGACAAGCGCGAGAGTAAACTAAACAAACTGATGCCCTTACGACTAAAAATAGACCGCCTCTTTCCCAAAAGTCCACCAAATCATCCTCTTTTGCCGAGAGGTAGAGTATTTCCGAAAAATATTTTCACCAGGCAGAGAAAAATACGACTAGCATTTACTTTTTGATCGTACACCGGATAAAGATTTTCTTTGGGGGTTGCTTCGTATTTTTCTTTTTGGCTGCCGAAATAAAATGACGGAACATAGGATTAAATAAATATAAATTTCCTGACCATGAATCTAACAGAGTAAGATCAACTTTTGCCTCGTTTTTATTCGAGTCCTTTTTAAAGGTAGCGTTGTAGAGATTGTAAATCTCTGGGAGATTTTGTAAAAAACGTTCATTTCCTGGTGACTTCGAAACAGCTGTAATGGTTATTTTTCGTTAAAGTTGTTTTTTTTTTCAGTGTGAGCATTGTGAAATATTTTCTTCTTGTCAACTGGTAATGAAGTGACTTTGTCTCGCAACGTTTATTACTTTTTAAAAACTTCGGTAAGCTCGGTCGAAACGTGACAAGATTAGGCGTGATGCATCTCTGGGATAATACTATTTTTTTATCTCAATAAAACATTAATGAATTTATGAAGAATTAAAAAGAAACAAAATTTACTCATGCCAGACTAATTTCTTATAGAAAAAGATAAAAAATTTAGCCCAAAGTAATAGTCCAAATCTAAAATCTTCGAAAACATAAGGATGTTGTTCAACTGATACTTAAAACTCTATCTTACGTGTTTCATACAATTTTATTTCCTTAGAAAAACACAGCAAAACTTTATGTTTAACCTTTTTTGAAAATGGAGATACGCTAAAGGAAGTTATTACTTACACAGAAGAAAAAAATACACCTAGGTAAGTAACAGAGATCAAGCCTGCGCCACCTGCAACTTGCAGGTTGTCAACTTGCAAAGTTGTCAAGCCCATGAGTCACGGCCTCTCCAATCGATAAAAGGAATTTACAAACTTTACTGCAGATGAAATGCATGGATCAACTAGCTTACATCTGAAAACATAACTACACTGCTTATTCAAAACGCTTTTTTTAATAAAACTTCGGGGAACGCAACGGCTTTTTACCACACTACACTGCAACTTCTCCTTTTATTGCATTTTTATTTTTTAATCAGGTATATAAATTACAGATATACTCTGTATTTCTTTTGCAATGAGAAATGGAACATGAAAGAACGCAGATGGAATTATAAAAACGTAGGACTCAAGAAATTTATTTACATTTCTCTATAAATAATAACACCTCAATTATTTAAATTTTGTCGAAATAAAAATAATTTAAACATTTCTTGAAAGGGTTTATATATTGGAATATTTTTTGGAAAAAGGTGTTTTCATTGTAGTTCCAAAACAAAAGTTAACTTCACACTGAAGTGTAGATCACTCATCAAGAATAAGAAAAGGAAATTAGCAGTATCTGGTGGTCATACGAATTAGAGAGTAATGTGGACAAATGACGATATAATTAATGTAAACGGCAATTAATCAACCAGAAGAAAATAGAAAATAATTTTAAGAGTTCCTGAGTAGTATAATAAATTAAAGCAAATGATCTAGCATATTAGTGCCACGCCAAATGTTTTTCTAAAAACGTTTATCAAAGAATTTTATTTGCCATTTGTATTTACAGTCCCGACAGTATTATTGAGGAATAATCTAAAAATAAGTCGTTTTGGTTACTTATACTAGTAAATATTAATAGCATATTATTTTGAATACTTTCCATCACATTGCACTGAAGTTGAATTTATCACTGAAGAGATAGTATTAACGTTTTGACGTTGTTTAAGTAAACAATGTAGTTGATAAGCACTCTCTTAGCTATTTAAACTAAGATGTTATTTTAGATGTTATTAAAGATTTGAAATTGTAAAATTTGGATACAATCGATGCTCATGGTATTACGAAATGTCATCGTCCCGTAGAGATATCCTGAAACAAATTTGAATTATTTCCCATCTAACGAAATTTACATTTTTAACGAACTTTTTCTCAGACCCCTGGTTTGGAGCATTGACTACACATGGTTTTCGGTTACTGTTTTAATTGTTCTAGATTAAGGGAACTCAAGGACATCAGACTTGAATATCAACCTCTTATAAGTGACATGTCTACACAACAGTCTCTTGATTATGATTTATTGCTGAGCATTAATGGCACTTAAAGCGTCACAGAGGACATGAATTTACTGCAATGCGTTGTCTAGTCCTGAATGCAATAACACGGGTCTTGAGTACCTTCCCGTTTGATTGCATTTAAATGCGTATTTCATATGCCAGATACGGTTCTATGTAAGCTTTATATACGACCCAGCATTTCTATATCTCTTCATGCTCACATTGATATTAATAACTACCTATTCCGGAATATGTATAGCTACTAATGCCAATAGAATTCCGCATACCAATAAATTCCGAGTTTCTGAATAGTTCTGAAAAAATATGTGTTTCGATATACATTATATAATTTCATAATAGTACATAGAACAAAATATTTTATCAAAAAAAAATGCATATGATACAATTCTGTTAGTATCCACTTAAGAAAAACCCTGCCCGTTTTAGTTTACTGCAGAAAATTGTTTGAAAGAAATTCCAAAACTGATGTGACTTATGCTCTTACCATAGACTATGGAAAGTTCAAAAGAAACTGTTATGAACTAGCAGCGATTTGGCGACGTTTGGTAGTTTGGCGATTTTATTAGGTCGCCAAGAGAGGGCGTGCCCGTTGCATTCGATATTGAACTCAGTACTTCCTTGTTCCCGCTCATGGTATGGTCCACAGCGAACTTCCTTGTAGTGTCCGTTTATGGTATGGTCCATGACGGACTTTCGTTTTATTAATTATACCAGCTCATGGGAGCTAAATGAACTAGCTCACTGGAGCATCTTTGTTAAGTTTTCTAAATAAATAGAAAAACCAATTTGATCTTGTTGACCATTACAGAAACCATGTTAATATGTTTAAACTCTATTATGAAAGGAGATAAGGTTTTAACTGTGTAAAAAATGTATCATCTCAATATATGAAATATGTATTCGAAGTTATGCCTCAAATCTTCCAGATTGCCACAGTGAAAAGGCTGACATGCACTTGAAGTGGTCAGAAAAACCTTTTTTATAAAATCGTTAACACAGTTGTAACCAAAAAATCCTATCTGATAGTTATATTGCGTGTAAAATTTCGAAAACTATTCTTCCACTAGCTTGAAGGCTTTAAAAGTCCTGAAAGTTTGGCACGTTGGCGTGGTGTGGGAGTTTGGAGAGGAGGTGCCAGCTTAGGTGTTGACCTCGTCATCTGGCCGTGGTTCAAAATTACGAGGCGTTGTCCTTTTATCTTTCCCTTCGGGATTGATTCCGGACCGTCGCCAATAGCCCGTTGTGTTGCTCCAGTCATTTTTTGTGATTAAGACTGAATTATGAAAACACAAAATTTTCTTTCAAAATATGGAGAGAGATATCAGTTACTTGTTTTACAAATAAATTTTTCCAAAAAATAGCCTTGGACGTGGACAGAGGCGAGTGAGCGCTAATTTCAAATTAATGCGGAAGTCAGCAATCGGAAGTTAGATCTCTGACGAAGGGTCTGTTTTTAAGCAATCTCATTCGTCTGTTAAGTATTTTTAAATGAAGTGGAGAAATGGAGGTATAAGTATGAACTTGAACAAGATAAGTTGGGGGCAAAACGTAACTTTTTGTTCTATTTTTGGATCATCTACATGATAATATATTACCCTCCACCATGATCTTCACCTTGTCGGGATAGTGTGCGTACCTCGACAATCCTGAGAGCTATTCTGAGGTAGTTTATTGCCGGTAGGATCTCCTAAGCCGGACGGGCCTTCGTGGAGTAGTGTCCAGATTAAGTGAGATATCTTGGATAAGGTAAACTCTGATTCCAGACCTTTCGATTGTTTTAAATGTTAGGAACGGCCATTCTTACAGGAAAAGTCATACTTCTATAGCAAATGCCCTGCCTATAATGAGACAGCAGTTGCGATCTTCGCCTACTACTTGATATATATCAAAATTTCCCCGACTGTCACAACTGCTTGTTGTATCAAATAGTTTGGATAGACCTGATCACGTACTGTAGTGCTCCGGGATGTCACGAAGGGACATTCATGATGATTCAAGACACTTTTTGAACATTTTTCGCAGGATAGATATGAAACTGATCTAACTTTGATCCTGGTGTACGAATAATGTATTATCAAAGCATGAAGATGTTATGAGGTCGCATTTATTTGATCAGTAGGATCCAAAACGCCCTTTTTGACATGAGAAATGATCCAATTTGACATCAATCCAATAGTCGAAATCTATATGGCATCTAGATACGAGTAAGAAATATGTACTTGAACTTGCGGCCAGCTCTAGTTAATCCCTCCAAGTTGTTTCGACGAGATTTCTCGTCCATCACCATCTAACCAATTGTGTAAATGACGAGATATCTCGTCTATCAAGATCTGGTAAATATTTTCTAATGACGAAATAGCTCGTCGAGATAACCACCTGGAGGGCTAAAAAATGAAAATGTTCCCCTGTATAACTGTTAATTGCCGACGTGAGGTTTAAAACATATATGAACCAATGCAGTGCCTTTTTACTCAAGCATATAGATAAATAAGGGGCGTCTTGTAGTTTGATGCTATATGTCTTGTGTTCGTCAAATACATGTTGAGTTTAGATGCTTTTATCCTTTTTATCAACATTTAACCAAAACAAACTTGTTTTAATCCACATGATAATCAGTGTGTTAGTAATAAAAAGACTCTTTTACTAAATAGGTAGGCAAAGTTAGAGTGATCTCATTTGCTGATCTTCTAAAGCTTCTTTATTAATCAAAAGTCCCTTCTCTTTTTGTTTGACATCAGTCCAATAGTTCCCAAAGACTCTAAGGAATCTGGATGCGAGCATCAATTTCAATTTTCTCCTATAATTATGTTTACCCACTGACTCCATCAAACCACATTGTCTATTTATATTTTTTATGCATCCACATAACACGCATGCGCGCAATATAGTACAGGATTCAAATGCGCAATGCAATACGGGATTCGAGAATTATTGGACTTATTCTGATTAACTTCTAGAGTTTATTAATCTAGGGCGAGCGATAAGATCTACAAGCAAATCTATGAGTCGATAATAAAAAGGCTCCATTTTACTAAACAAGAAGGCAAGGTTAGAGTGATCTCATTTGTTGAGCACCTCGAGCCTCATTATTAACCAAAAGTCCCTTCTCTTCTTCCCATTTCGACGCGATCGTAGTCTTTATTATTTTTTTCGCAGTGGAATTCCTTTCTTTCACAAATGTCACAAAACACTCGCTCTAAATGAAATTCCTCAATGCAATGGAGAAGACAGATAGACGGAACGTTTCCTTTCATTCGCCTTTCCCCAACACACCTTCACGGCTGTAATGAGTTTCATATTCCTCTTTTTACTCAGATGGCGAAAGAAACAGCGTAGTTCTCGATTCTCCTCCAGAAAATTTCGCACGCGACGCTTTTCAAAGTGCGTTTTCCGAAGTTACGAGATTAAGTGTCCTTTTTTTGCGTCGTCCCACCCCTGCCTTCTTATCCGAAGCGACTCCTGATATGTATCTTTCTTTTGTGAGCGATCCTTTTTCGAAGGGAAAATCCTATTGTTATGTTCCCGGATTTACACAATGGTAGAATTCAAATGGAGGAGATTTTTGGAGGGTGAAATAAAATAGGATCTACGGCGGACTTCAGAATTTGTCTGCTCTGCCGTGAGAGTTGTAACATGAAGTGCAGTACAATATCCAACTCAAATTTGTATGAAGTTAGCACTAAAAAGAAGTGAACGAGTATCACTTTACATGCGTGACACTTGTTCCACACGGGATGAAATGAAATATATTTTTTTGAACATTGGAAAATGCTAAAACTAAATATTAATTAAAATGACCAGACCCGTACTTAGCATCTGCGTTAAAGTTTCTAAGTTGCTTATATCTTTTGATGGCAATATTCCACTATCTCACGTTTGAGATACGTTATTTAAATCCATTTATAATGAATATGAGCATCGACAAACACATTTCAGCACCCTCTAGCACTTACGTGTAATATTTGTGGACATACATTCCGTGACAAAAAAATGTTTATTTTGATGCAATCTACCACCCTTTAAAATTTGGCCAGGAAATTTCAAATGACTCTGTATATACGTATATATGCATACATCAATTAGCAAACCTCAACAATACTCTAATGTCAAAAAATGTTTCTTTTGATCCACGCTAGCACCCTTCCACCCGCCTGGTGGCTGTCTCGACGCTGTATCTCGTCATTAGCAAAACTAGGCAGATCTTGATGTACGAGATATCTCGTCATTAAAAGAAAGCTGGCCAGATCTTGATCTCGTTATCACCAAATCATCGGCATTATCTTGATGACGAGGTATCTCATCATTAGCAAAATTGGTCAGATCTTGACGGACGAGATATTTCGCCGATACCACTTGGAAGGTTAATGTCTGACCAGGAAATATCGAATCACTCTGTAGGTGTGAGTGGGTTTTTATACAAAAATATTATAGTAGCAGAAATCAAAGTCACAAGCGAGGCAGGAGTGGTATCAGTCGAATGGGTTCATTGGGGTAAATGCTGTGTTGAAATTCACAAGTGGAGAGGCAGAAAATTCCAGGACCTTTCCGTAAATCCTGTAATATTGACGAATTGCAATATAGTGTCATATCACTGTACGTAGAGGGGTTCTGTGATGTGTGTAGGATGTTTGTAACGGCTCTAAGCTTCTGATTCTGAAGGGCTCAAGAAAGAATGAATAACTAAAAATTAGACCGCTAGGGGATTAAGGATTTAAAGGAAGATTATTGGGGGGTATAAGGGGATCTATTTCGAGAGTTTATTGGCAGAAAAGGCGGAGTTTCTATGAAATCACAAGTGCATCTTAAGCGTGGAGTACCGACGATCCGAAAGGGACGAAGAAACAAATATCTCGGCTGAGCGAGTCTGTTTGATACCATGGGTAACGAGGTGAAAAAGTTCAAAAGGCGACAAGATATATTGGGGACCAGATGCTACAGTAATGAAACAGATTTGCGGATGAAGGGAGGACAAAAAAGGGGAGTTATATTCTGAAACATTAAGCGGCTTATCTATGATGGGAATTATACATTAGGAGGTTAGCTTTATAGTATCGTTTCACATACGCATGCATGTATAAAATATGCATTTTATTTTCAAGCAGTGACTAAAAGACAATATTTTGTGAATCGAAAGCTTAGAAATTAAAATTTTAAGACATTTTTTTCAAATTTTTATATATAGATTAGACCATTACACATTTAAATCAACAAAACTCGGGCTCTGTTTATGAGACAGATACATACACACACATCATGTTAACAACTGTAAACCTTATTGACCAAACTTAAGGATTCTACCTTGTTGACTAGAATGCGATTCTCGTGAGAAGGCAAATAACTTTCGACCAGTCCACATCTAGAAAGCTTGTAAAGGCTCACTAGAGGAAAGGGCTTCGATACGCAAAATCCTGTATGGAAATCGCTATAGGCAATCACATCTTTCACCACCCGTAATCACTGCTATAGCTTCTGGCACCAGGCGATAAACTCGGATCCTGAATCTGTGTTAGCCCTCAGGTGGGTTCATACGCATATGCCATTCGGAAACCTTCAGTCTTTCATGCAAGACTTTGAACAACATTTGATTTTCTTGACCAATAGAATCTTTCGTGTTTCAACCAATCGCTGCGGTTATTCAGTCATTATATGTATTATGGTGGAAAAGCAACACCACTCCTCGGAAATCCCTTGACACTCAAAGGGTTAAAGACGCCAAAAGTGGAAATGCGTGGTATATGTTTAATCTATAACCTTCGAAGGAAAAGTAATGAAAGTATCTGTTTTTCATTACAAAATATATTCTTGGAATATACAGGACACAAATTTAAAAAAGCAAACAATTTAAAAAATACCATGGTTGCCATATTACCTACCGGTGCTATTTTAAAAGGTTTTGTTCTGTATAGTTTTATTTTCTTTATTGTCTGTCCCAAATATTCATAATTTTTTTTATATTTCGTAAAGAAAAATAAGGCTCGAAATAAACTATTGGAATTTAAATTCCGTAAAAATAGTTTAGAAAAATAATTGATATTTCAGCAGCACTGGTAAAGCAATCCAAGTAATTGCAATGCTCAATGTACCTCCCAGCTACTCCAAAACTACCCAATTATGGTTGATTTAACTCAGGTGTTTTAAATGAAACTTGCCTAAATATGTAAGCAAAGAAATTTGAAGTAATGCATTCACTAAATCAAATATAAACATTAAAATAAAATATTTTGAATAAATCATATGTGATGCTTGCACAAACACACATACACAAAATCGAACATAGAACGGGAAGACGGACAGACATACGCAACCAAGTTCAGTCACTAAATGAATGTAAGAACTCACAGTATGCATAGTTTCATGAAAATATATTCAACCGTTTGGACATAGTACGGACACACATACAGACAGACATACAGACAGATGGACTACCAGACAGACACCAAACGTGCAAGACATGGATTTTGCATCAGAAAGGTCCAAAACGGATAGAAAACTTGAAATGGGTCGAAAATATTCAATGTACAAACAAACACTCCATTCTTATTTATATAGATACTATCGCATGAATTATCGTTTCCTTACATCTATATCATGATTTAATATTTAATAGCAGAATTACCCATTGTTACTGGGTTGAATTGGTTAACTAACTTCCGCTTTCGTTAATAAATTGCCCCCCAATTCCTATTCATCGCATGTAACAACTACCACACTCTAATAAAGGTACACAATGTTAAACACACAGTTTCACAAATGTAAATAAATGTCATATTTAACATTTTACATTTTTGTAGAATTTTAGTAAGACAAAAAGTCTCTAGAATGTGCCAATGTTACTCAGAATGCATACTAGAATAGTTCGGAGTATGCATATAAATGCCTCGTACGTCATTTAAAAACAAAAGCGTTTTCCAAAATTTTCATAAAATGATTAAACCATTACTTACCTTCATAACAGTTATTGAACGAAAAACATCAAATTGAAAATCCCGAAATACATCTTAAAACAAATTTTTAAAAAGCTTCAAACGAAAAACAATGAATGTATGTTTTTTCACTACAAAACAGATTCTTAGAATATAACGGACACAAATTTAAAAAAGCAAACGATTAAAAAATACCAAGGTTCCAATATTAGCTACTAGTCCTATTTTAAAAGGTTTTGTTCTGTATAGTTTTATTCTCTTTATGGTCTGTCCCAAATATTCAGAATTTTTCATATTTAGTAAAGAAAAAGTATGACTCAAATTAAATAAATTATTAGAATTTAAATTCCATAAAAATAGTTTTGGAAAAATAATAGATATTTCAGTAGCACTCGTAAAACAATCCAAGCATTGCAATACTCAATATACCTTCGAGCTACTCAAAAACTACCAAATTATTAATGATATAAGTATAGTTAGATGTTTTAGGATGAAACGTGCCCAAATATGTACACAAAAACATTTGAAATAATGTATTCACTAAAGTT
Organism: Meta bourneti; assembly: GCA_933210815.1. Classification (NCBI taxonomy): domain Eukaryota; kingdom Metazoa; phylum Arthropoda; class Arachnida; order Araneae; family Tetragnathidae; genus Meta; species Meta bourneti. Next base: position 38,817,225 of record OW119922.1, on the reverse strand, counting down.
AATTGTGGTGTATCCAAACATAGAACATTGCATTCAAATATGTGGAAAACATTTTATGTGATACTTGTACAAACACATAAACACGAAATCGAACATAGAACGGGAAATGGACAGATATACTTACGCAACCAAGTTCAGTCACTAAATAAATGCGAGTACTCACAGTATGCAAAGTTTCATGAAAATATATTCAACCGTTTGGATGTAGTACGGGCACACATATAGACAGATGGATAGACAGACAGACAGACACCAAACGCGCATGAGATGAATTTAGCATCAGAAGTGTCCAAAACGGATAGAAAACTTGAAATGGGGTCGAAAATATTCAATATACAAACAAACACTCCATTCTTATTTATATAGATTGTGCTCGAGCAATTTCCCGTGAAAGTATTTCAGTACAAATTTAACCAATGAGAGATCGAGGATAATTTAAATATAACTTTAATATATAATATAGCAATATGTCGTGAGAGTACTTAAATAGTTTATTTAACTTAACCACGATTGGGGATAAAAGGTTATCGACATGGACGTAAGTCTTGCCTTCTATATATAGTAGGGTGAGAGTGTGTACACATGAATATATACATATCCGTATGTATATGCAATTTAGAACTCGGTTAGTGTGCTCACATAATATAATAATAGCCCAAAGTGAATGTAGGCAAAGAACAGAATGTAACATTTCCAAAACTGTCCTAATTACTTCCGGAAAGAATACATCGTTAAGCGGCATTTGGAGAGAGCAATTAGCGAATTCGAGGCGAATGACATTTCGAACGGCACTCGCCCCCTCCCCGGCAAAGTTCTATCCGAATCAGTATTTATTTGTGAAGAGTTGGCAACATTCCAGGATTTGTTTGCTCCTGAAAAGGGATAAGAGGATAGCGGCTAAATTTGGAAATGGTTAGTATGTTGTGTGATGGTTATCACCTTATTAACAAAGAATTTTTATATGGCATTTACAAGGCATATTCTTCTAATAAAACAAGCAGTATATTTGAATATTTTTTGGTTTGGTTGGTAGGTTAAATTTTTATGGGGAAGGACGAGGGATGGCTAAAATATACCAAAACACTGCGATATTTATTAAATAACGAGAAAAAATTAAGAACTCAAATAAATCTAATTATTATAAAATTAAATATGCGTTATTATTTCCAATTGAAATTAGTCATAAATAAAATTGGTAAAACACATATCAGTGAGAAACAAAAATAAATTTCTGTGATAGGATTTATAACACCTTAAAACCTCTCTGTTTAAACAAAATATAAGCTACTTTGAAAGGTTTCAGTTCGAAAGAAAAATAATATTGCAGCCCTATTAGAAGGTAATTCCTGACAAGCTCAATGTGGGTGGGAGTAGTGTTCAGGGGCGATATTCAATTCCTGTATGTATTCTGAACGTGATGTTAGTTGGCTTGTTTATGGAATACGATTTTAGCACCGAACAAAAAAATTCCTTCGAATTCATGTATGATAGTTGATTGGTCAACACTTAGGTGTACGCCAAAGACTACCAAACGGTAACAAATTATATTTTAAGTTAAAGCATTTGGACAGCACAAGTATAATCTTCGCAGATCATCTGGTTTTTTTCATTTTCACTGAAAATCCCTATAATATTCACTTTGCTTTTCAGAAAATTTTCAGTGAGAGGGATTTTTAGAGAAACAAACCAGATAGAAGACGGAGATTTAACTTCTTGTTACCCAAATGCTCTTGCGTGATCGGGGTTACCTTAAGTTATCCCTTTTGGGCGACGTTTGAAATTTAATCTAATTAATGTTGATTAATCATCCTATATCAATTTGGAGTTCATTCTTTGGAATTTTTATTGGCGACGTGCTGAATTCGTATTTGAAAAATAAGCCAAGTGACGTCCCGTCCAGAATAAGTACAGGAAGCACGTTCCACCACTGTACACAACCGCCATCTACATTAATATTTACAGAAGAACCTCTCATTGCAGACCATCAGCGATATGTAGAGGAGACTGTTGTACTTTTAACACAATGTATCTTTGAATAAACGCATTTCAGTTTGGTAACTCCTGATGTCTGGTGGCATAAGCTATAACTGCTTCTCGAAATCAATTAAGAGAGCATTACTGCTGCGATACAATGTTGTTCAAGAGAGTTAATTTAATTGGCGCTAGCCAATCAACTATCCTATATCAATTCGGAATTCATTCTTCGGAATTTTTATTGGCAACGTGGAAATTTAAAAACCAGTAAGGTGACATCACGTCCAGAATAAGTACAGGAAGTACGTTCCACCACAAAAACACTACTGACATCTACATGAATCTTTACAAAAACCTCTCATTGCATACCATGATCGATATGTAGAGACTGCTGTGCCTTTGAACACATTTCAATTTGGTAACTCTTGATATCTGGTGGCATAAGTTATAACTGCTTCTCAAAATCAACTGCAGAGAGTATTGCTGTTGTTCTACCGTTGCCCAAGACGGTCAATTAAATTATTGTTGATATCAAGAATTGGAGAACATCAATTCAGAATTCATTTTTGAATTCTGAATTCGGATGGATTTTTTTTCGTGCTGAAATCGTATTCGAAAAACAAGCCAAGTGTCTCACGGCTGGATTACGTAATGAAGCACGTTTTGTTACCCACCCAGGTATGCTATCTATATTTAGCTTGACATAAAAGTCTCTTTACAGTACAAATATTTCCCTCTCTTTTTTATATCCCATGTGTTGCGACGCCATTGACAAAAAATCCGATGCTCGAATTACTTGATACTAATCACATTTCACAGAACTTTATTTTTTCATCCTCAGAAAAGCGAAATGTATTCATTTCCAAAATTGTTTTGAAATGGGAATGGGAAACGCTTTTCCGGGAGACGGGGAAAAAGCGTTATTGTGGTCGTTTATTAAGAAAACAACCTAGTTTAAGTCCTTTTAACCTAAGAAAAATACAAATCTCCATTTCTACTTTAAGCCATTAGCAAATGGCTTTTGCATGTACCGCTTACAAATATGCCTCATATATCCGTCTCATCTGTCAGGGAAAATAAAATTTTGGGAATTTTTCTATTACGCCAGTGGTAGGGAGAATTTCCTCTTCTATAGAATACCAAACGTATATGTGCCTCCTTAAAATAAGTTATTGCGAAAAAGGGAGAAAATGGTGAGAGGTAGAGAGTTCTGGGAAGCCTATTAAGAGTTTTATTTATTGTTGGTTTTGCGGCTGTCGCAGAGATCTTTTGTTAGGAAGCTTTACCCCCTTTTCGCAAAGGAGACGACTGAATAGAGTTGTTTACTTATTTCCTCATTTACAAGACAATTTCAGACGGAAATGTTTTTAATGTTTGGGAACTAATTGTAGGCCTTTGATAGGATCACAGCGAAAATTGGTATCACTTTGTTCATTATATTCATGCAGTGAGAAGTCCGTTTTTGCAATTAGATGGAAGTTTTGCACCAGATTCTTTCGTTTTATTGTGTTTCAGAGTGATATAGGAAAAGTAAACAAGAATTGACTCACTCAAATGTCTCTGAGAAATATTATAATCTGATGTTCAATATTCATAACAATTGATAAGGCCTATTAGATATTAAGCAGAATCTTCGAGAGGCTTTCAGTGTACGCAGGCAAACCAGACGGAACACGAGAATATTACCATAGACGTGAAATGCAAGTAGACTGATGTGACCAAGATGTCGACTAGTAACGTGACTGCTCTGTGAAAAATTCACTTGGTTGGCCGATTCGGATCTTATCGCCTCGTTTGGCGATATAACATCTTATGACAGAGTAAGTGTGCGAATGTGCATTTCTATAGAATGGCGATAAAAGTGATGAAATCACCAAACTCTACTACTATATCGCTCGGACCAATCAGATGATGAATGTTCGACTCTACCCGGCAGAGGAAAGCTGCCTAAGGGTCAAGTTACTACTACTACTTTTGGTCACATGATCCTGGGCGCAAAAAAAAGGTTGCCATTACTCACTCTCTTTTTATATTTCCTCTATGGATATTACTTCCCCTATGCTCGCACATGATACAAATCGAGGTTACCTTAAATTATACTTTTTAGCCAGCCTTTCTGGCGACGTTTGGCATTTAATCTAATTGGTGTTGACCAATGAACTATCATTCGGAATTCCTTCTCTGGAGTTTTGTAGGCCGAATGGTAAAATCGTATTCGGAAAAACAAGCCAAGTGTCAAGTACGAAATACGTACAAGAAGCACGTTCCTCCACAAAATCACTACAGCCACCTACATTTAGCATTGCAAAAAGCGCCTCTCTTTCACTACGCATGATTTGTATACCGAAAAATGGAAACAAATTTTATAAACAAATAAAATAAACCGGCTACGTGGTTTATGGTCAGTTTTGCAGTTTCGTTCAAATGTGGCTTGGTGTAAGTTATGGTACATTAAAACACAATTAAAAGCACAGACCTCACTATTGTAATGAAACTCTGAATTGAAAAGGTAAGGATAAATAAAAAAGTATCAATTTTGAAAAAGAATTTAAGAAATTTTGCGTCATGCTGGAGCAACACAACGGATTATTGTCGATGGTCTGGGATTATTCGCCTCGTAATTTTGAACCTCGGCAGATGACGGGGTCATCTGTCCGTGGTTCAAAATTCGATGCGATCATTTGATATTCAGTTGACGTTCTGAACACTTTAGCTCTCAGTCGTCAGAATATCAAATGCTAGAGTATTTTTATATTTTACTTTATTACGCCTAATGTATTCGTATAGTTAGCCTTAACTATTTAAAGGGTGTTTACTTCAGACATCTCACCACTCCTGAACGGGTTAATATAATTTTGATATTTTTAAAGTGACTTTTTAAGGTCAAAGTATCGCAAAGAATTTTAACATGTCATTTTAAACTTTCATTTCAATATTTCGCTAGTTATTATTTATTGATTGACTGATATGAGATTTTTTTACAAAAGCAACACATGTGAGAAATAGTTTTTGTCTTACATTTGTCTGGAAATGCCTTTCACGAAATAGATAGTTTTCCTGTAAACTCAAAAATATAGCTTCATCATATTCATAATACACTTTTGTTGTATTTAAATTGAACGAACTGTAAAAAAATGTGTTAGTGTTAAAAAGCGGGTTTGGAAGCCAACATTGAATCAGAATCGAAATACAAATTCCGTGAGTATAGCATCAATATATTTTGTGACTGAATAATAAGCAATATTAAAAAATCGGATCTGTATTGATGCTAATTACATGGTGAATGGAATCAAATAGTAAGTGTATCAAACAAATGTCTACATCCTTCGATGTTGATTGATAATCCAAATGCAGGTGGGAATTATACTCATCTTCGCAATTTTTATTCAAGGAATACAAACATTTAAAGAATCTAAATTCAAATAAAATTATTCACAGATAAATTTAATGAACTAATTAAAAAATGAAATGCTAAAATAAATGGATATTTTTAGATTCCTATTTTTTTTTTTTATATATTATCATTCATATGTTCAATTATTTTTCGTCAAAGACATGGAATCTGAATGAATGTTATAACTTCTGATAATGAAGTACACATCAGAATAGTTCAAATAGCTAAATTTCAACATAAATAATCTAATACAACTTGTTTTATTCCGTTAAATTTTAATAAGCATCAAAAAGGTTAGGGGCAAGAAAATAAAACAGAAAAATAATTACTTCAGTCAGTTTCAGAGGAACAAAGTATGTTAAAAGCTTTATATATCGCATGCATGTTAATAACAAATCGCTCAAATAAAATGCTTTCATAAATGCAAACAGAAATTATGAGATAAAAACATATTCGAGTCATAATTATTATGAGATCTTTTATTTCTTTTTTACATTTAGTGCATATTTGATATGCTATCAATCTGCATAATTCTTTTTTCTTATGTTTCTATTAACATTTAAATAAATAAGAAGTTATGAGTTTTTTTCTGATGTCGAAAACTTATTTCGTCTCTAGTTTCTATAGAACAATGACTTATGAAAAAAATTTCTTTTTACGCATTAGTAATTTAAATGCTCTAGTTGTAAAATGAATACATGAATTTGTACGATGTTTTATTTCAGATTCATTTAATAAACTCTTATATGGTTCGAAAATAGTAACAAATATTTGAAGGACTCCGGACAACAAAGTGATAAGCCATAGAAATAGGCTCCGTAATGAAAAAAATAATAAATTAAATATTCAAAGAAATCCCAATTTTTTTATTGTTTGAATAAGTGCGGAAAACTTGGAAGTTTAAAGTAACATGACATTCTGAATAGCGGATAAGCCATTATAGTTTTGGAAAATTTTAAAACCTGAAAAATTTTACAATTGGCTTGTAATTATGTTGTCCCAAGATCATCAATTGAAGAAACTATTTAAGCAATATTCTGACAGTAAATTAACAATCCCACTAACTTTAAGCGGACTGACGTTTACTTAGATCAATACGATTTTTTAATGGCGAACATATTAAAAAAGCAGACATCGCGTTTATTCGAGTGAAAATAAAAGTTTTATTTTTAATTGAATCTAGGTACGAAGTTTATAACTTTAAAAAATAAATAACATTCTTGAAATGTAAACAAAGGATTTAAGAATTAAAGCCCAATTTTTGATTCGTTAAAATATTTTTGACTTACTAAGCTAACTTTACTAAATCAGAATTTAACTAAAAAACTTTAAATTTTATCCCTTTCAAAATAGAGGCAATTAAAATTTTATACAAATCTAAAAACACATGTCCTTTAAATATTAACATTTTAAAGGACATGTGTTTAAAGTAGTAATACTTGTCCTTTATATATTAACATTTTGATTTACAATTGCAAACAATGTTTTATACAGACAGTTACCTCCTATTAGCTATTTATACTGTACAAAGGGTATAAGGATTATTTTAATGAATATTTCAGGTGCATAATATTGTACAATGTTAAATATTCCTCTTTCGAACTTCTTTTCAATACAAAAAGCTCTAAACTAAAATACTGATGCATAACAGATTAAAAGGAATGTAGTATGAATGCAACTAGTCTAATTCATGATAGTACTTAAAATAAGTGTTTAAAAGTAAATGGTTTCAATCTCACAAGGGATTTCATTAGTAAAAGACTTTTATTTATTGCATTTTATGTTTCAATTTTTCGCTAAATGAAGAAATAAATTGAAAGCGATGCCTAGTGAATAATAAAGAAATTTAAGTACAATTTTAAACTGAATATTTTTTTAAAACTTAATCTATACTTAGCTCAGTACTTTTTTTGTAATTGTTTTTGAACTTACTTTTTTATTCCTAAATAACATTAGTGATGCTTTTTTCTTCAAACTGCATGATCACATCAGAAGTAACTTTTAAAGTTTTTAATATTTTATTGAATAGTTTCATTTTATTTTGTTACTTAAGATTTTGTTTTAGTTTGTAATATCCATGTTTACTGTTTTGTTATTATTTACGATCCTACGAAATTGGATGAAAACATTTTCAATTATAAGTAGTCAATATATATTAAAAAATACTTTAAGCCGATATTCATTTGATACTAACATTTCGAGCATTTAAATATTCAGGACACAAATTTTTCTCTCGATTTTATGGATTTGAATTTTGAATTTACGAGGATACGAGCATTTTATACGAGATCTAAACTTAAAATTCGAAAGCTAAAATGGAGCATTGAAACGAAGCAAGTCATAAATTCAAGTCTTTTATTGCTTGTTCGATAGCAGTGAGATCGGTATGTTTCAATAACATAAAAAGGAGAAAAGTTAGTCCATAAATTTCTTATTAGATCACGACAGTTTCAATTTACGACGCAAGGAACTATTCAGGAAATGGGGTGATTTTAGTTTCACGAAAAGTTTTAAGAACACAAAAGACAAAACATTGTCGCTTTCAAGTGGTTTCGTGGAAATGTTTCAGAACAAGGTAACCCCCATTTTTTAATAATACAATTAATAAAATAAATATTCATTGTACTAAATTCTTTTTCAATCGAACCTCCATTTTCTTTTACTTTAAATATAAACATTATTAGCACTGCTTTTCGAAATATCTATCGGAAATACGAGCCTTAAAATCAACTGAAAAATACAATTATTTCGTAACACAAAAGTTTAGAGGCATGCACTCTTTTGGAGCTATCTTAGAGAATTGATTTACTATACATATCAATTTAGTTACTTTATTGAAAATGTTTTGGAATTTAATTCTTTGTTAGAATCTTTTACATCAAAATGATACTTCAAACAAAGAATTTCCATCAAATTGTTACTTTGAAATAATGCACAACAACATTGAGGTTTAATTGAAAACCCGTTTCCCATTACCTTATTTGTTATATTTATGTATTAGAGTAAAAAGACTCCGTTTAAATATTTTGTTTTTAATTAAAAAAATACATGAGGGATGCGATAGAAACTAGTTATTTCTACTCGTTTTACTAATTGATTTAAAAGACCTTTGTCAACGATACATTATTCGGGTTTCTAATTTCGAAATAGAATAATGGTATTTGATACGTTTTTATAATAGTCCCAAGAAACTTTAATTGAAATATTGATGGATAACGAATTAGATATTAAAAATTATTTCAGCGGAAAATATTTTGGTCCAGAGTCTGTAAACATTTATATGGTTTAAGAATAAAATAAGTAACATAAAATTAGTATTTGTTAAAAAATAGTTTACGTTATTTATCATGTGTATCATGTTTTATTTTGTAGACGAATTAAAACTGTTAGCGTTAAAATTTTACAAGTCTTGAATTTAAAAACGAACATTGTCTAAAATTAAATGCTTTTGCGCTAAAAATAATATTCGAAACTTATTTCATTATAATAAATGTGTTTTTTACTTTAGTAAAGGGGATTACATTTATTAAAAAGACATATTTCCATTAGAAATCTTTTGAATTCATTACTGAGAAATTTAATCTTACCTTATAAAGCAGAAATTGAAATTGAAAAAACTAGATAATTTAAATTTAGCTAGAGATTAAAATGTTAGCATGTATTTTAAAACCCTACTTTTTAGATAACAAAAAGCAACAAAAATGGAGCATTTTTAAAAGGACGGTTTGAGAAATAAGAAAACAAATTCTTACATCAAAGAAATGCTTCTTAAAGAAATAGGTGGCATATAGTTACAAGTAATTTGTTATAAATTATTCTTTTTTATAATTATTATAAAAACTTCAGATTACCTATTTATCATGTATAAATAATTAAAGAAACTTTTTTGCATGAAATGGATGCAGATAATGACATGCTATTATTCATCACTTTTGAACGTTGACGATGTATATATAATAGCGGTATGATTCTTAAATTATAAACATTTAATTATAAACATCTTAAATTATAAAATTATAAACAAGTTTTATTTCATCTATGGTAATCATCTTGAAGATGTCAGTTTCCACGAGAATGGTTCCCGCCACTATATCTGGGTGGTGCGGTAACTGTAGTAGTAAGACTCATTCATTTTCAGCAGGGATAACTCTGAGAGTTTTTAATTTAATTTTGTTTTGGGCGAACATTGGCGTATTAAAGATTTAGTTTATTAGTACAAATCTCGGCAAGCAAAAAAACAATAATATATATTTCCAATTTATTGTTGAGTGAATGTCACAAACTTGAAAGCATTTCTTCAACCCTTTTGGAAAATGGGATAAGACTCGTTTTTCGAAACAAAGAGACGCTGACTCTGTGGCGGGAGAAGTTATTGTAATAGACAGATAGTAATATTCGCTGTGGTTAACAAATTTTCATGGTATTTAATTATAACCATAGTACCAAACTCAGCAAAATCACTCGCAATTAGATAAATATTAATTCCTCTTACCATAAACCCCTCTGGGCACTTAACACGCGCGAAGAAAACGAATTTTGATGTACCGTACAGTTTCGAAACCTATATCCTAGAATGCGGTTTTTCTTTTTTTGTGGTGCAAGCGAACTGTCTAGTTTAAAAAAATTATAAAAGAAGTTTAAAAAAATTAAAATAAATGTATTCAGATTTGGGTACGTCGATTCAAATCGGCTTACTTAAAATCTTGTGATTTGAATCAAGTGATACTTATTTAAAAAATCAAGATTAATATAAAAACTTTTAATGTTTTTTCTTTCTCAAATTTAATAACATTGAAAATGAAACAAAAATCAGAACATAAAGCACGTTATTTTACTTAAATTAGTTAGAGGAAAAAGATATAGATGCATATCTTTGGTTTCTGAATACACATAACTAACAGATCTTCAACATAAGTTGCGTTTCATACACAGTATCGTCCATTTTGAGTACGGATAGCTCGATTTTCATATTTTGTTTTTGACGACTGTTAGCGATGAAAATAGTGTTTTGGGGTCAGTGGATATATAGTGTAGAATCGTGTTTTTGGTAAATTTTGACATTCTTTCCCCATAGAGAGAGAAAGGTTGGAGATGCTTCATCATTTGATTATTGTGTTACAAACAAGCAAATGAGTGCTCAAGCTCTTCGGTGCTTATTTAACCCTCTGAGCATCGCGAAGAGACCGAGTATAGTAGTATTTGCTTTACTCCACAACACACGTGATGACTAAATAACCACACTTATTGGTTGAAAGAATCGATGGATTCTTTTAACCTTTAGAAAGATTTATTGGTTCTTTCTCTTTGGATTATAATAATCCTTTCGAATGATTCTATTGACCCGCTCTGAAGAATAGAATCCTTTGGGAAAATTATATTGCTTCTTTCCTTAGAATAGAATCCTTTTAAAAGATTTTATTGGCCCATTCTGTAGAATAGAATCCCTTGGAAAGATTCAATTGGCTCATTCTGTAGAATCGAATTTTTGGGAAAAATTCTATAGGTCCTTCCCTTAGAATAAAATCCCCTGGAACGATTCTTTGCTTTAGTCCTTAGAATATAATCCTTTGGAAAGATTATATTGGCCCATTCTGTAGCATAGAATCTTTTAGAAAGATTATATTGGTCAAGGAGGTCAAAACTGGGAAGACGTCACCCAGGTTGCAAAGTGGAATTATGCGTGTGAGCCCTATCAGAGGGAAGACCCGCCTGGAAGCAAATCCACATGAATAGAAAGAACCTCTCAACGCTCGCCAAAATGATATGTTCTTTTAGCATCATACAAAAAAGGCTGCCTTAGTGTTATTAAAAAGCAGTTTCCTACCTCGATGATGTCCTGCGCAATGGGGGTCACATCCTCCAGATTGGGACTCCTCGAGGACCCCTCGACGCTAACTCCGTGCTTGGTCTTCCCTCCGCACATGGTACATCGGTTGAGGTCCTGGTTGGCCGTCTGCACGGCTAGGGACTTGGGCAGGTGGTCGTCCACCGACAGCAGGTCGTTGTTCTCGCTGCTCACGGGGGACTCGTTGCTGCTCTCGTAGTCGGAGGAGACCAGCCCCTCGCTCTTCAGGGCCCTTCGGATGCATGGAAGGGGCGGAAGGGGCTGACCACCCTCCTCATCGTCCTCGGTGGTCTCGGCGTCGGTCTCGCCTCGGGCTGCTCGCATACGTCGCTGAAACATCTGGAAAGACAAAGACGGTTAGATTTCGATGTCACAGCCATGCACGAATCTGCATTTCTGTTTACCTAAATGCATTTTCTAGAACAGTTGCATTAACAATTATCAAGTGGGGAAAAATAACCCCAATTACTTCATTAGTTGTTTAGGAGTTTTTATTTTAGTTCTTCAGATCATTTTACCAATTTTTTCGGCATATTTCGGATACGTATGCCTTACATGAAGGGGGCATCAACCATAAAATTATCGGGGCTCAAGGAGTTCGGACCCTTTGGAAATACATCTTACAAATCATAATGGTAAAACTATAATGAGGTTGTATCAACCTACATATTTTAGCAACGCAAATAACCTATATTTGTAATTTATCACTCATATTTGGGGAATCAGGCCCCAACCCAAAATTATTTGGGTCTAAGTTAGGCGGGGTTAGTCGGGTCTAAGTTAGTCGGGTAGTTAAAATACTCACACCGATGGTGTGAGTATTTTGTTGTAAGAATTTATTTGGTTCATCATCGGTAATGCTTTGATATTTACTCCATTTATTTAAAGGGAACGACTCTTCCTCAAAATCAAGGGGATGGGAAAGGATTCGAGCCCCAAGTCTTGGCTCCCAAATTCTGGACTTTTATTTGTCTCATGTTATGCCAAAGGACTGAGCTTTGATTCTAATCAACCTGAATTGATAGCTACCTTTTCAACGTGACACAATCTTTATAGCAGCGTCAAAACTTTGCGTTTTTCTTATACAGAAATTTTATATATTGGTGCCTTTAACGAGGTACCTATCATACGCTCATACTTTATTCATATGCGAAAGGGCCATTGGCTTTTGAGTTAGATAGCCAAGTATTTTAAAATGGACAAAAGGCGTAAACTTATGTATTGTATATTTGCACACTCAAAATATATTCTTTATTTTTACACTAATTAATTCTTTTTTTAAAATAAACAGTTTTCACTTCGATATTTGATGTGTATATGAAATTGCTCTTTCATATATCACTTCGATATATGAAATTATAGGCATCAGTTAAGATTATTTAGTTTACGAGTCAGATTCCGCGAGCTTTAGGATAGTACATCAAATTCTACATTGAAAGAATGTTCAAAAATTAAGTATATGTGCAAACAGTTAAATAGATTCGTGGTTTTGACATCGAATAAGTGGTCAGAAATTGCATTTATGCAAAAATTGTGAAAAATAGATTCGCTGTTTTAACATCGAGTAAGTGTTCAGAAATTGCATTTAAGTGAAAATAATTGAAAAAAGGGATTCGTGGTTTTGACACATTGTCTACGATAATAATATCCAACAATACATATAGTATGTGTGGCCACAAAAGATTAATTCAAACAAGCTTTCAATATATTCCATCATCTTATTTAGTCTATTTCATAGTAAGTTTAGGATGTCATAATATGAAAAGAACTAAAGCATGTAACATTCCTAATTCACACTTATTATTAAATGATATTCGTTCGTAGATAATAAATGTGGAATCTCAATAATGTAATCAAACTTATTTTTAATTTATGAATAGAAACATTTTATTTATAAATATTAATTCGTTTATCGTCAAATAATGAATTAACCACGCGTAAACGTATCAATTTACTAATGGAGAAATCACACACTATTTAAGAAAACACCATTTATATATACATTTCAACATGTACATTACATTTTCACTTAAAATTATTAAGTAATAAAAAAACTAGGTGATACATGTTTTGTTTTGTTAATTTAGAATTTTAGCTTGATTTATTAACCAATAGATAAAAAGAAGAAATATGGATACACAAGTTTTAAACTGTGTACAAAATACATTTCAAATGACATGAGCATTAAATTTTCAGTAGAAATGTTGAATTTCAGTGCTTTGCATGACGTAAAGAATGCTTTCTAGATATAAAAATAGAGTAATAGGTAAATAAATAACTTGTTTTATCGTATAATATTACATTTCAAACATTTATTTTTGCAGTTTACAGAAAACGAATACGAAGCATCTTAAAGAGATCCGGGTGTTTACGGAGTATAAAGTTCTCGTGACTATGTGTGTAGGTGGGTGGCAAAATTTGAGTGGGAGTTACGTATGTTAACAACGTTCGCTTTATTTTTCTTATGGCGAAGTTTCAGTTGAATAAGATAGTATGAAAATTTAGTTTCACAAATAAGAAAACTAAGATAGGCATTTCACTCAACGCAAAATAATTAAAGAAAGGGAATTCCCAAGAATATTCTTTGTATTATGTCTAGTGATCATATATCCTTTCAGCGTATATCCATAATAGATTAAAAAACTTCGGTATATACCAAAAATAACCTGCTTTTTATCTACAAAAAACATGTAAAGTAGGTTTCATTCAAACTTAGTTATAATTTATGCTTGTAATTACGTTTTAATTAATGAACGTGTACGGTAAAAATATCAATTTTCTCGAATGTCCGTTATTAATTAATTTCCGAGGTACTATCAAGTTTCATCCAAAAATTACTTCGATAAATTAAATACAGATATTTATCGAAACGAGTTAATTAATTTCTTATTAGAGAAAAGTTTACTACTTTACCTCTAGGTTATTAGAGTAAATTACGTCTTTGTGGTAAGAGAATACTCAATTTAAACGTGATTGTTAGATTACCTTTGCAACAATAAAATAAAAGTGCATTTGAAGTTTGCGAACTCTAAATACAGCTATATTGAATTGAATCTCAAATTATTCTATGCTATACACGAGAAAGTGAAATAGTCAATGAATGTATCCCTCTTTATTTTCTCAGAATTGTATGCTACGAAAGCTCTAACTACAATGCTCGCACAACTTTTCAAAAATATCTTTACTTCAGTGGACCACTTCAATAATAAAGCCGAGAAATAGTGATAAGTTACAACATAAACCAAATTACGTAAAATAGAAAATATTAATCCATTTCTTTTTCAAATTTTAGATAACGAATTAATAACAGTTTCATAAAAATATCCCTTCTGTGTTTAGCAATTAACGTATAATTTCTCTAATTCAGTCGCAAATTATTGACAAAGTGAACATCACCGAGGAGGTAACATTCAAGCTGCTTTGTAATTTTATAGAGAATACATGGTGCAGTCGAAAAAATATTTAAGTGGTACAAGTATACAATGAATGAGCGAATGTTCAGCATGATATTGCTGTAAGTGTTAATCTCGAATACCAACAACTTTATTTTTAGTTATTACTCCTAAATAGAAAGCTTAAAATATTTACTTATTTCAACAGTCAATCGAAATAATTTTTTAATTTTTACAACTAAACTCCACATATTGTTGTACTTGGTCCATGAATGATTTATAAGATGAATTGGATTTCCGTCTGCTTTAGACAAAGTACCAAACCATTGTACTGTTTTTACATTAAAATTGATAACAGAACTCAGAAAAATACTTTAACTCGCAAGGATGGGTTCACGCGTTGATGAAAGGGACGATCTGCTCCATGTGACAAATCCAATATATTAACATTGCAATGGGGGCAATCTATGAAAACGCCTACATATTTATATTCCATTTGCATAGTAGCTATTACATTATCTTCTGAAATCAGCAAAGATCTAACAAAGGAAGAGTACGGAGTTTCATAGAATAACAAGATTCTTGAAAAATATAGCCTTATGTTCAATTTTTCAGATGGTTGGCTAGTTTTGGATTTTTATGGCGAGAGGGCCATAGTTGGCCATGCTGCGCCAAATATGGCAGACATACAATATCAAACAACGGACACACACACAAATAAAGTTTTACTGACACAGAAGAGACAAACACACCCATGAAGGATCGCACCTGAGAGGAATGGAACCTGCGCCACTTACAACTCTAAGGTTGGTAGCGCAGAGGGCATACCTACCGATCCACGATGGTCCCTCAATTTTACAGGTAGGTAGGTGAGTAATTAACGTTAAGCTGGAGCACCACAACGGACTATTGGTGACTGTCCGGGATCAATCCCGAAGTGAAAGATCCAAGGAAAATACCTCGTAATTTTGAATCACGGTCAGATGATGAGGTCAACACCTGAGCTGTGGCACCCGACTCTCCGAACGTCCACACCACGCCAACCTCAATCTTCCAGAAAACTTCAGCATAATCTTCATTAAAAAGGATTATTTTCTGTACATCAGGAATGAAAAAATCAGATACTAGCAGATCCACGAATAGCATCTGCGCAAACATGTCTTAATTGCATTCATCTATTGACAGCAGTTTCAGTAGCTCACATTTGATACCTTATTTAGATCCATTAATAATGAATCGATATAAACATATTTAATGCATCCAAATGAAATAAAAGTAACCGAAAATATATAAGGAAGCTTTTTGCGTACTTATTGTTGATAATTCTTATTTTCAATAAAGATCTGTAAAAAGATCACACACCTCAGTCATATTACCAGAATCAGTTTCTGAACGTAGACTTCCCCGATTGCATCTCATTCCCTTCTTTAACCCTCCAAATGGTTTCGAAGAGATATCTCGTCCATCAAGATTTAAACAATTTTGCTAATGATGAGATATCTCGTCATCAAGACACTACCAATTTTTTATGATGACGAGATCAAGATCCGGTCAGTTTTCTTCTAATGACGAGATATCTCGTCCAACAAGATCTGGTCAGTTTGGGTACTGACGAGATACTTCGTCGAAACAACCACCAGGAGGGTTTCATGTGATTCGGTATTTTGTGACATTTAAACCTATTTTCGAGATCCTTCACATTTTCTTTTCTGCACTGTTTTCTATCTCCAGAGCATCCATGGTAGCCCAGTTGGTACAGCAACGGATTAGAAACCGGAGAATTGCGAGTTCGAAATGAGAGATCCAACCAAAGTTCGTGGTGTACAGGAGCAGGAGCACGTTAAATCTGTCGTGGCCTCAAATTTACTCACGTTAGCGTAGTAAGAAGTGTGGAGAGTGAGGTGGACAGCTTATTTGTTGACCTCGTCATCTGACCTCAGTTCAAAATTATGAGGTGCTGTCCTCAGATCTTTTCCTTCGGGATTCATTCCGGACCTTCACTAATAGCCCGTGGTGTTCCTCCAGTGAGACGTAAATTCAACTATCAACCAAAAGAATATGATCATCCTTTTCAGTGTCATGAACCAGTGAATACTTTCTAAGACTCAGTGATTTAATACTTCACACATGAACCAAGAATAACTCGCTTGCTATACAGCTCTGTACAAACTGAAATTTCCATCTATTTTCAACACCGAATTTTGTCTTCTCTGTTTGGTTTTCATCGCTTATTTTATTATCACCGCATTCTTAACAGCTTAGTGAATTTAGTTAGGCATTTTTCACTTATATTACTTACTATACAATGGTCATTTTTATATGAATCGATAACATTCATAATCTCAAAACGAAAATATATAACAGTTGATCTCAACTCTAAAAATAACGGTAAAGCAAAATATTTGAGTTCCAGCATTTCTCTCTCGCAATATATTGGATGTATTGGAAGGAAGCTATATAAGCTTCATCTTCGTGAAATCAGTCATGAACATTCTATATTAACAGACAGTCAATGTAAATACTGTATTTGTTTTTCGTTTATATTTGATATTGTTTGGACTCAAGTCTGTTTTAGGTCTCTTGACTGAGCGTGTTACACTGTTTTCAGTGTTTTATTGCGTGCTTTTAGTATCTCCAAATTCTAGTTAAAAATAATTTAGGTCATAAAAAATCTCATGTTTAATTTTTAATATATTTTCATTCTGGATATAACTATTGTGGAAAAACTACTACAGAAACAAAATCTACATTTTTCATTGTAAATATGAACGAAACAAAATGTTAGCAAGAATTGTTTCTCTTACACAAAATGTGCAAAATGAACAAATGTAACTAAATTTTAGGAAGTACAACTCACTTCAGTATATATTTGTTTTCAATGTATTATAACCGTTTTGTAATAAAATTTTTTATACCGTACTTTTTAGTTGTAAACAATTGTATTTGGTTATATTTCAGTATCCTATTTCTTGTGGCGGTTGGAAGAGCAACGGATATTAGCAACCGGAGGGTTGTGAGTTCGAATCCAGCCAAAGACCGTCGCATACAAAGGGGCAAGTGCACGTTAAATCCGTTGTGGCCTCAAATCTCATCCCGTTGCCATGGAAGTTTGGAGAGTGGGGTGCCAGCTCAGGTGTTGCCTCGTCATCTGACCGTGCTTCAAAATTACGTGGTGTCCTCGGATCTTTCCCTTTGGGACTGATCCCGGACCGCCATCAATAGCCCGTTGTGTTGCTCCAGTGTGACGCTAATTAAAATACCTACCTACATACCTATTTCTTGTGTGTGTGATAAGTTATCAGTTTCTTCTATTTTTTTACCTTCTTATATACGCATCAGTAGTTTTATGCATTATTGTTAGACTGATTTTACTACAACGGATTTTTAAAGAAATGAACCATTAAAGGTAAAATTTGAGATATTATTTAAATTTCAAGATAAATATCTTATATCTGTTAGGTAAATTACGAATTTTCAAATGGAGAAAAACCTTTTAAATGCAGTAAACGGAGATATTTTACTAAACATTATATTAATGAGTTTTTATTTTAAATACGCATGAATTTTACAATGATTCATACGTAATCGCTTTAAAGTTTCTGAATTCTTTAACACAAATGAAATCTAGATAAGAAAAAATTTTGGGTATATAATAGTAACATTTAGCCTTCTCATTATTGTTTGTAAAAACTCATCAGTACATTTTAAACTGTTAAATGAATAATTTAATGAAAACTAAACATTACGATAAAACCTAATCATGTCAGTCATTTTGAATTTATTGTCACAAAGATTAGAGAGTCCAATAATTAATAATATATATAACAAATAATTATAATATCACGACTTTCACAAGTATCGCCATGGCTCAATCGATTACTCACTGCTCTATCTACTTGTGAGTTGAGGAGGCACAGATTCAATTTCTTCCAATCACCCTGGGTGTGTTTCTCTCTTGTGTGTGTATACGTTCATTTACTTGACGTAGTCTTCGAGTTTGGATCAAGGTGGCCAAATATGGGCCTCTCACCATAAACTCCAACTCGACATTAATGATATAACCCATGGGGAAGATTTACAACTCCTTAACCCTCCAACTGCTTCGACATCTCGTCCAAAATAGGTACTTGCTATGTGTTAAGTCCCCCATGTATTGTAGAGGGCGCTGTGTGAGCGCGTGGCATTCAGGCATTATACACCGGAGAGAGAGGTTCTCTTTTAGACCTGATGGGACAGACAGAGGCTTACTTAGCCCGAACGAGAACGAGACTTCCATAGCCCTAATGAGAAAGTGGACCTTCCACAACCTTGTTATATTTGTTGTCAATTAATTGTTTTTATTACAACGAATCGTGTCAATTAGAATATAGTCCACTAAGAATATTAGACTATGTCTAGATCATAACGGCCGCATCTTTGTCCGGTATCATCACAGAGACAGACTGCATGACTCTTATATTGTGCATTGCCACACCAGTCTGTCACCTCACATTAGGGCATGGGGGCATTGGATTCTACTCCTGCACCTGCCTAGGAAGCATTGCTGGTACATTAAACAGCCAATGCTACATTCTGAAGTTTTGGAGCCTGTCATCCAGCCCAGGACAATGCACGACAGCACATGGCATGCAATGTACAGCAATCTACGACACTAATCGATCTATCGGAACAACACTAAGGACGAGATATATCGTCAAGACAAAACT
Organism: Meta bourneti; assembly: GCA_933210815.1. Lineage (NCBI taxonomy): Eukaryota > Metazoa > Arthropoda > Arachnida > Araneae > Tetragnathidae > Meta > Meta bourneti. Next base: position 38,797,914 of record OW119922.1, on the reverse strand, counting down.
GCCCAATTACTCAAAGGGAATGACGATCCAAGTAGGAAAAACAAATTGTCCCTTGCCCACAAGTAGGGACAATTTGGAACCGGTTTTTGCACCAGAGGTTGGCCACTATATGGCAAGTTTCGAAACGAACTATATACCAGGAGTGTTAAACTAATTTCCGAGTTAAGAAAATTTAATATAAAATAGGCACACACAATCTTAATTCAAGATAACTGTGATCATTTTTAATTTGTATTTGTTCTTTAAGTTTCCGCAATCCATCATTTTGGTCTGCATGTTAAAAGCGATGAAGCATCCATTAATCTTTAAAATGCCATCAACTGTGTAAAAATGAAATGACGATTTGATACATCTCTGACATTTGATCTTAATTGCTTGCCTTCATTTTTCTTGAATAATATTTTAATATAGAAGGATTTTTATACGCTCGATCGATCTCTCGTTTCAATGATTTCCCTCGTTGCATTTATTGTCGGGAAGCTTTTTATTACTTGCCCATCTACGAACACGCAATGTTGTCGGACTTGGACCGAATGCACTTTAATACTCTATTTCAGTGCCTTCGGAGTTTGATTAACTTTCACAAAATCCTGCAAATATTCTTTTGGGGAATCGATGAAATGCTTTGCATTGAGCATGCGACAATTAACAGAGAGGGTTGTATCGTTTTATCTGTTTGATATATATCCAGATGAAAATCCTTGATATGTTATCTGGAAACTGTATAGATATACACTGGTTTTAATGAAAGGTGGAAAAAAACAGAAAAATCACTATTATTCGTCAAAAGATAAATCGATTTGCAAAAACTTGGGGATATGTGATAGAAAAATAATGCTGCATCAGCATATAATAAGCAAATTTGAGGCGCAGGCGTCTCACGACCTAATCATCAGATACTTAAAAACCCTAATTTTTAACTCCTCATTTTTCCTCATTTTCATTTTCAAACCTCAATTCTCATATAATTCAGGCGTCTCATGACTATTCATCAGATGGTAGAAATTTCATTTTCGTGATTTCTTGTTTTAGAATTTGGATGAAACGGGATCAATCCCGAAGTGAAAGATCCGAGGACAGCACCTCGTAACATTGAACTACGATTAGATGACGAGATCAATACCTGAGCTGGCACTCCACTTTCCAAATTTCCACACCACATTAACGTGAGGACACTTGAGGTCACGACAAATGCAAACGTGCACCAGTCCCACGTGCACGTTGGTGTTTGATTGGATCGAATTTCAAACGTGCAACTCTACAGTTACCAATCCGCTACTACCAATTGGGCTACTGTGACGGCTATCTAATAAATGTAAATTCCTTGCTACAGTGCGAGTTTCACTTTTCTTCCACTAAGCTCTGACAGGTGGCCCTTACCCGCTTCATCACTGCTACATAGAAAACGTTAAATGTACAGTAGCTGAAAAAAAAACGAATTCCCCTTTATATCGAGCACTATTCATAGTAGAACAAATTCAAAGATATCATTCAATAGCGAATAACGTACTCTACAAATTCATGTGCAAAAACATTATATAAGGGGCCGTCTTCATACAAAATTTTGCAAAAACTACAAAATTTCCAATGCCAACATCATGTTTTGATGCCTTAATCAGATTTTACATCGTCAAACTAGTCTACGTATGAAATTTCATGAATTTACTATCGTTACATCCGGAAATATTCAATCTTAAACAGTTGTCCATTTCAGGGATCATCTCCACATTGAAAGTCGCTATTCGTAGAAAGAGATTATTTGCTGTTAATTAAGGAAATGTTCATTTGTTGCTTGACTAAAAGAAGGTTACAAAGAACTTTAATCCTCCTGGTGGTTGTCTTCAAAAGGTATCTCGTTATTAGCGAAATTGACCAGATTTTGATGGACGAGGAATTTGGAAAGAATGATAATATTTACTATTTAATTTCACCGTCAACTTATCAAAATTTTCCAGAGGAAAGAGCTGAAACTTTTTATGGTAATACTAAAAGTCTTTTTGAATCGATTTCTGTCAAAATATATCACAGTTTCTATGCATAATTTTTAAAAAATATTAATTTAATAAATAATATTACAAACTAAAAGTTATTTAAAACTAAAATACTAAGTATATTTTGTTTGAGTACCTTAATAGCAACATGGCAACAAATCATCAACGCTATAGCAACATTTAGGAATATATCCATAAAAGTCGGGGAAACTGAATTAGCATTAGGAGTCCGAAACCTTCTGCATTCATGATTGTCCTGAATTTTGATATCTGAATTTAAATTATGATATAGATTCGAAATTTTGAGTCAAAATAGGGGTTGCTATTGGAAATTATGAGTTGGTGCTCCATTTAATACGAAGCCGGCCCCTTATCCAAATTTTATGCATATGAATTTATGGAAGATGTTATTCCCTGTCGAATGCCCTTTGAATTTGCTCTACTGTTAAAATTGTTTGAATGAAGAGGGGTGGTTCGTTTATTTTTCCTACTGTACAAATCTTTTTTAAAAACATTCATGTTACATCATCTTTTTGCTACCTACAAATTTGTAAAATATAGAATTACAATAAATTAACGAAACTGATCTTTTAAAAAATAAGAATTGTTTCAGTTTTATTTAAAGAATTTTTTAGAATAATACTGTGTGAGAAGGTTGCTCATTTAAATATTTAGTGAAACAATTATTTGTGAAAGTGGCAATGTTTTGGTGACGAAAGATCGTTTTCCCTTCAAGAAAAAAAATAGACGTATTCTTTCGAAAACTGTTCATGTTGAAACAATAATTGTGTAAATTTTGTAATATAATTTAGGGAGTTGTAATATAATTTAGGGAGTTAATTAAAAAGCATTGGAAACCGAAGGATTCATGTAGATTTCTTGAACAGTTCAGAGAGTACATCGCAAATCCAAATAAAGGGAATCAAAAGGTGTGATCGCGTACAGCGGTCATCTGCATAACAACATGTACACAGTCGTCTATAGACGAATAGAAATGCGGATAACCTCTACAAGCTTTACCCAATCCAGTTAGTCGTTACTCAAGCAACAGGTTTGAACAAGCTCGCCTTTCTTCACATTTACTCCTCAAGCATAAACTTGACGAATGCTGATATTATGGCTTTTCAGTTTGCAAAGAAGGCCGCAAGTATCGAATGGGAGACAGATCTGAGGATTTAAAGAAACAGTAGAATCAAACAATAACTTTATTTTGCAATATAATCACCCTTTACTTTAATACGTGTTTAGAAATTTTAGTTAGACGTGTTCCAAATCACGAAAAAATAATCAGAACTGTTGTCCCTAAAATGGTTGAAAATAGCAGAAATGACTTTTTCATCACTTAACAAATTTTTTCCCAGACAGATCCGATTTCAATTTCGGAAACACGGTTTTGAATTTGAATAATTTCGAAATTCAATTACAGAGCAAAGTTCAATTTTGAACATTTTAAATTGTTGGCAAGGCTAGCTGAAGTGTTTGCTGATACTAGAGCCGGAAAAGGTTAACCAATAAAAAATTGGTCGAAGCTTGACGGAGTTGAACCAGTCAATTTTTGTTCTGACATGTGCGTGGAAACTTTTGGGCCCTACTAAGTATTTCCGCAAGGGTACTTCCAGAGTTCTGTATAATAATCTGAGCGAGACCGTCTCCTGGTCACCAAGATGATTCGATTTATACTCTAAGCGTATCTAAAAGACATCGTGTAACAGATCTGGTAGAGGTACACTAGATGTTACTGTAGTAAACACAGCAACAAGAACACAATGTTTCCATAATTGATTTATTTCTGTACATATATACAATGTGCACTATTTATACTCAGACTGTTTAGACATCACACCGTCCACCCCGCTCCAAACCTCCGTTACAAAAAAACTTTAGAAACTACAATCACCTCCTTCAGTTGAGGTCAGGCGCTGATAGACTTGTCAGCATATTATGTTTATTGAATTTTGATTAACCCTCCTGGTGGTCGTTTCGACAAGGTATCTCGTCATTAGCAAAACTGACCTGGTCTTGATGGATGAGATATCTCGTCATTAGAAAATAACTGACCAGATCTCGATCTCATCATAAAAAATCGAAAGTATCATGATGACAAGATATCTGGACATTGGCACAATTGATCAGATCTTGATGGGCGAGATCTCTCGTTGACACCACTTTGGAGGGTTGAAGTTATTTAATATTTTTATTTGACAAGTTATTTATAGCATCAGTCTTCATATGGAATGACTTTCGTACAACGGAACACACCTTTTTTCTCAACATTCCGGTCTTTTCCTAGACCGTCTCATTTAAGGACTTTTTCCTCTGTCCCTTCATGTCCAAGGGATTCCACATTGACCGAATCTTCTAGATCCTTGGTGTCCTTTGTGAGGAAAGGTAATGTGAATCTCACACTTCGTGTACGAGACCCCTCTTCGATCGAAGCTGACATAGTAAGAATCGCTGTCGAGGCTGCAAGTTTTCATGAAAGGCCAGGAAATTCTGAACAGGTATGGAAATCCATGTGGTCGATGCTGTCAAGCGTGCTGTACTGTTAAGGATCACAAATTTAAGCACCTATTGTCAAATTGTAAAATTTGGGCAAGTAAAAATGTGTTCACATGTTCGCTATCTTTCAATTATGTACCGTACTGAACCCTCTACACATTCGGATGACGCTTGAGAACATAAATCCTTTTCTGAATGCGGTTTCATTTTGTTTTGCCTACCCCCCTTGACTCTCCCAGTAGTACGACGAGATACCTCGTCCATGATCTGACCAATTTTCCTAAAGACGAGATATTTCGTCGGGACTAAATTTTCCTTTTGCCCCAAGGGAATGGAGATCCAAGTAGCAAAACAAACAATATATAAGCAAATTGTTCCTTGCCCTGAACTGGTGACAGTTTGTAACAGGTTTTTGCATCAACGGCTGCAAACACATGTTACCCCCCACAGGACATTTTTCGACGCGAAAATAAACCACCAAGAGGGTTAAAGTGTGTACAGGAAGTTTTGAAGAATGCTGTATATCATGAGTTACATATAATTTAAAAAACCCTAGCATAATGCATACGTTTCTCAAATACTTTAAAATTTTGGATACGGTATTTTATGTTTGATATGTGTGTAAATGTTTATTTTATAAATGTATGAGCAAACAATATAAGATAAATAATAGTAACTAGATATTTTGTTTGAAAATTCCATTTTTGCAGTTCACTTTAAAATGCCAAAAATTTAGAAACAATTTGGGACTTTAAAATACCAAATCTAAGACAAAGAATACTTATTTCTGACCAATAGTTTTTAAACTCTCCTACCATGTACCGAATGCTTCTGAGGTTTTTCGAATTAATTAGAAGGATTTAATTGTATAAAAACGCAGATTAAACTAGGCTAGCAAAAAATGCGACCTAACAAGTTTTCCATTGAATTTCAATTTGAAAATCATTGAGCGATCATGAAAGAGCGTAAGAACAGTTCATCAAAGAAGTAAAATGAGCATGAAACAAAGCTCTTTCATAAAATAAATTGAAATGCAACCCCTTAATGAAACTGAATATTTCACTAAGAAATATAATAATAATATAAAGCTATTTATACTCCATATTAAAAGAATTAGCAGCTACCGTTGCGTAAATATCGATAATTCTATAGAATATAATAATTCCTTTTACCAACAGTAAAACTATTTAAATTCCATTTATTTCAGAAGCACCTTCTTTTATCGATACAAATTGAAAGTAACATACAAAACTAATACAAAATGTCCTTTTAGTGTTGTTCATTTTTCTCAATATGAATAATAGCAATAGTATAAATTTTGAATAAATAACTTTCGCTTGGAAGCCGGAAAGAATGGATTTTCATGGAAAGGAATCGCTAAGCTTCCTTTTATGTTTCACTGGAAAGGCAGCGCTGGACCAAAATAGAATATAAGACCCGAATTTCGATTTTTAGAAATTACTGCGGAGTCTAATGGAGTTATTGAATTTTGCTTGGCTTTAAAACCAGATTAGATCATCAGATTGTTTGGATGTCATTGGAAACTGAAATAGGACCAGATGCTAGTGAAAATGCTTTCTTTCAGGAGATTTGAAATGAAATTCAATTACAAAACTAAAAGGGTTCTATTTAAGTTTTATACATCGTAACCACTTGCCATGATACGTTTTTACATATAGATTTTTAATTTAATAAAACAATTAGAGTCCAAAATACTTCACAGAATATTATACACTGCTGGCCACCGTAAATGCAACACCCTGAAGGAAGCATGCAAATAATATGAAATTTACAACATGCATTAGCGGAGGTGAGATATGCAAATGATTAGAATTTCAGCGCAGACGCACATCACGCGCGCCTGTGGCGCCACTTCAAAGCGCTATTTAAGGCTTGGAGATTTCGACGATTTCAAGTACGGCAATTGTGTTTTTCTTGTGGTTTTTTCAAAAAAAACGATCAATTATGCCTCGTAGAAAACAGCGATCATCTTTTGATCAAGTATCCGAGTTCGACAGAGGAAGGATAGTGGCCTACCGAGATTGTGGATTATCTTTCAGGGAAATCGGTAGTCGTGTTGGACGAAACCAAACAACTGTAATGCGGATATGTGATCGTTGGATGCAGGAGGGTACGACGGACCGACGTGTTCGATCGCATCCACCTCAGTGCACCACTTCACGTGATGACAGGCATATTGTGCGTATGACAGTGACGGATCGCTCAGCCACATCACGAACCATAGCACAGCACATTCAGTCTGTACCGCATCATCCAGTGTCTGCGCGTACCATTCGACGCCGTTTACAGCAGAGTGGTCTGTCCACAAGACGTCCATTGCTTCGTCTACCCTTGACGCAGAACCACAGACGTTTCCGCCGCCAATGGTGCGATGAAAGAAGGATGTGAACGGCAGGATGGAATGAAATTGTCTTTACTGACGAGTCACGCTTCTGTCTGCAACACCACGATGGTCGGATTCGAGTCTGGAGACACCGTGGAGAGAGGATGCTGAACAGCTGCGTTATGCACCGCCACACTGGTCCTGCACCGGGTATTATGGTATGGGGCGGTATTGGATATCACTCTCGCACTCCTCTAGTACGCATTGCCGGTACTTTAAACAGCCAGCGCTACATCTCCGAGGTGTTGGAGCCAGTTGTCCTTCCTTACCTTCAGGGCTTGCCCACAGCCATATTTCAACAGGATAATGCGCGACCACACGTGGCACGCATTGTCCAAGGGTTCTTCGTCAATCGCCAGATTGAATTGCTTCCCTGGCCAGCTCGCTCTCCGGATCTTTCGCCGATAGAAAACATGTGGTCCATGGTTGCTCAACGATTGACCCAGAATACATCCCCAGCTGCCACACCAGATCAACTTTGGCAACGTGTGGAAGCTGCTTGGTCTGCTGTACCCCAAGAACACATCCAAAGTCTCTTTGAATCAATGCCGAGGCGTGTGGCAGCGGTGATCTCCAACAATGGCGGCTACTCTGGCTACTGATTTTGGCAGGAACCACACTTCACAGAAGTCTATAAATTTAATCATTTGATACTTGGTCAACATGTTATCTACAAAATAAATTTTGTTGTGATATCTCTTGTCTTTCTTGGTGTTGCAATTTGGGTGGCCAGCAGTGTATTTTAGCTTTAATGATAGAAATAAGTAGAATAAGTTAGATTGATTACCGATTCCAGTCGAAATACTTCACAAAATATTATATTTTAGCTTCAATAATGCAAATCTATATGAATTATAATGGAGTGTGTATATTGAATATTTTCGCCCCATTTCAAGTTATTTATCCGTTTTGGGTCATTTTAATGCAAAATCAGTGGTTTCCGTGCTTGAGCCTGTCTGTATGCGTGTGCCCATACTACGTCGAAACGTTTGGGTATATTTTCATGAAACAGCAAGTTGGGAGTACTCGTAATCATTTAGCGATTGAACTTCGTTGCGTCAGTCTGTCCGTCAGTCAACCCGTTTTACGACAGTTTGTATGTTTGTGCAACTGTCACCTACATTTTATTCCGTATGTTTTAATAAAATGATAAATATTTTATAAAATATATATCAGATAAGAGAATACATTACTTAAATTTCCGTCGCATACATTTTTAGACAAATTTCACGCTAAAACAGCTGAATATCTATACTTAAATAAACCTCAATTTTATAGTTTGGGAGAAGCTGAAACATATATTGATCATTACGATTACTTGGATTCTTTTACCAGTACTGCTGAAAAGCAATTACTTTTCCAAACATTAATTTTAAGAAATTTAAATTTAAATGCTTCACTTATTTTATTCTTTTGGAAATATAAATAATTTCCGAATACTTGGGACAGATGATGTAAAGAGAATAAAGCATTTGCACACTAGAACAAGGCAGAAATTAATTATTTTGTGTTCCAATATTGCTAAAGCAGTGTGTTCATTTTCATTTCATGCATGTGTAAATTTTGATTAACTTTCCTCGAACGTCCTTGGTGTAACTTATGTGGTCGCAGAATTTCTTTTATGAAAAGAAGTAAAACATACAGCGCAGAAACCTTTTGAACCAAGACTGGGACTAATCAAATTTATTCGAGGTATTTTAAAATTTTGACTTAGGTTTCCTTTACAAAACAATGAAACTCCTTAGAACTTCCATTTATTTTCCTTGTTTCAAATAAAGTTACTTGGTTTTATTGAAAACTGCATTCAATAGGCAAGTAACACCGTCATTCTCATTCTAAACAGGTACGTGGTTTCCATTCAAAACTAAATATTTGGATTTAAAAATGTGCTTTAAACTGTAGCATGTACCTAAAGAAAGGGAAACACGTATTCGTTGGCCACGTACAGTAATATTTTTTCCCCAGATCTTTCCCTTTGGGATTGATCCCAGACCGTCGTCAATACCCCGGTGTGTTGCTCCAGTTCTATGTTAATTAACTACCTACCTTATTTTTTTTCACTCGTATTTAATTATGCGTTTTTAAATTTTGTTATATTTTTAGTTGTAAGCTGTGGCAGCTATTCGAGGTCACGAGATAAAAAAATAATTACGAATTTATATCTTCAGAACAAGTTTTTTCCCGCCATTTTTACTTTAGTTTTATTTTACTTTGCCTTTCTGTGGTTTAAATTTGTGTGATAAATATTTTTTTTTAATAAATTGTAATTCCTATTCATCACATACAACAACCACACAAAGGATTCGATTTGAAATTGCATGCAAGTTAAAATAAATCAAATTTTCAATGAAACTTTGCCGATATTAAAAGAACATTAATGTTAGGAAAAATCCAAACTAGGACTTTTAAAATACTATTAAAATTATTTGTTGTAGTGACAGAAGAAAACAATTTCATCGTAAATTAAAAGGTTTATTTTTCTAATATGGGTTAAATATTACACATTAAGACAGCGTTTGACTTTACATATAACTCAAGAATTACAATAATTATTACTTGCAAGGCGATTTTCATGTCTTACCTTTTCATTTTCAATGCGTACAATTTTGCAGACATTACTTTCAGATTATATCAATGTACTTTCCATGCATGCTTTCTATGTTAAGGAGATGTTTCCTGACTTCATGTTTTCTAACGGGTGCACTTAAAAAAATTCATTTCCTATTTTTTACCAGCTTTTGTTTACAATAAAAAAGACGATAGAGTGGAATTGTTAATTTGTTTTATTGTCAATTTGTCTTATATTCATTTAACAGATGTTGTCCTCGTTAGTACAGTTCCCTTCCAAAATTGAAGAAAAACTATAAGTCCTCTTGTGAGTGACATTGTTAATTTCCCATATTCCGTTAACAGATGTCCTCGTTGGTTCAGTTCACTTCCAAAATTGAAGACAAACTATTAACCCCTCATCGAGAGTGATACTATTAATTTACCGTATCCCATTAACAGAAGATTTAGGTTTAATCTGGTCTAAAAAACAATGATGTTTAATGAATGTTACTTTTTAAGAAAATATTTCGTTGCAACAAAGACAATTAGATAAGGAATTTACACATTTAGAAAACACATAGATATGAGCTTTTGTAACATAAATTCTTATTTCCTACGAAAAAATATTTCGTTTTAATAAAACTGTTGTTGAAAAAATATTCAATAGTAAGGGGATCCGATACTAAAACCGGCTAAAAATTCCCGATAAAATCGTTGAAATCTAGTTTTTACTCTAAAAATATTTTTTGACACATATTTTAGACTTGAGTCCCTTTTGTTTCCGATAAATCTATCAACCTTAATGTAGTTTGTTAGTTTCTGACACGCTTAGATTTATAAAATGCTTGAGCTTCAAAACCAGTTTTTTTCGGTGCAGCATTTAAAAAACTTTTTTACTTTTTATTAGATATAGATTAAACGTAGCACATTTTTTTGCGCTATGTTCTTTAATTTTACAAGCAAAACTTTGGTACATAATAGAAAAAGAAAACTGCACTACACTGGTATGTCAAATTTACTCGATTTTCATCAGTCTTAGATTTAACAGCACATGTTTTTGTGCCTAGTTCTTTAACTTAACAAACAAAATTTGGCACATAACAGAAAAAAATGGCGCCTTACACTAATATGTCAGATTTGCTCAATTTTCATCGATTTCAGATTTTTATAGTTTTTGCAAATGAAGAATTTTTTTACTCGGTAACTTATATCTCTTAAAATCTCTCGGTAACTTATTTTTGAAAACTAATTAGTTTCAGAAAGGATATTATTATCACTATTATCACAATCAGATAAGAATTATCAAACTAGTAATAAAAATCGTGTACTGCGAAAATTCTGCGTTGTTTTCCAAAAAAATTCAATATGAATATATACTTTCATCTTTCCTTTGAACCTTATAGGCTGTATGTCATCTCTCACGTGACAGGTACCCCACTCTCCAAACTTCCACATGATGCCAACATAAGGACATTTGAGGCCACGACAGACTTAATGAGCACCAAGCCCCACGTACACGACGGTCTTTGGTCGAATCGAGTTTCAAACTTGCAACCCTACGGTTGGTAATCCGCTACTCTTCCAAACGGGCTTCCGCGGGCCCAGTAGTGTGTCTTCGGATCTTTCCCTTCGGGATGGATCCCGGACCATCACCAATAGCCCGTTATGTCGCTCCAATGAAACGTTAATTCTACTACCTACCTAACAAACGATTAAGATCAACAAGGAATACTTATAAGTGACCAGAACACTAATATTTTGGAAAACAAAGTGCATACGGAAACAGAAAGCTAATACTTTGGAAAACAAAATGTTTATGAAACCAGAACGCTAATATTTTGAAAAAGAAAATGTAAAAGGAATCAGAACGCTTATATTTTTAAAAAAGAAATCATAACGCTAATTTTCCTTTCATAAGGAATATTTATGAAGAAACAGAATGCTATACCGACTCAAATGTGTAGACATTTCAGTGACGAGTAGCATGGTAAACAAAACACAAACTCCATAAGGAATATTTATGAAGAAACAGAATGCTATACCGACTCAAATGTGTAGACATTTCAGTGACGAGTAGCATGGTAAACAAAACACAAACTCCATAAGGAATATTTATGAAGAAACAGAATGCTATACCGACTCAAATGTGTAGACATTTCAGTGACGAGTAGCATGGTAAACAAAACACAAACTCCATAAGGAATATTTATGAAGAAACAGAATGCTATACCGACTCAAATGTGTAGACATTTCAGTGACGAGTAGCATGGTAAACAAAACACAAACTCCATAAGGAATATTTATGAAGAAACAGAATGCTATACCGACTCAAATGTGTAGACATTTCAGTGACGAGTAGCATGGTAAACAAAACACAAACTCCACGTATCGAACCCCCTGAAATTTCGTATTCCGTTCTCGTTCCTCCCCTGTTTTACGAGCACCGGAAGCGGAAAGAAAGAGAACAACGCTCTGTTCCACAGGGAAAGAAGGGAATCGGAAAATGCCTACGAATCACAAAAACAGTTTCAAATCGTAAAGAATTTTACCTGCAGGTCATCCTCGCCTTGTGCGTGGGCTTTGTGGAAGGCTTCGATCTCTGCACTGGTGAGGGGGTGCAGGCTGCACACAGTCTTCCTGTCGCGCGAGTTCCGCCGGATGAAGGCGGTTGACGGGATCGACGTGGTCGAGTAAGAGCGCCCCTTGGAGCACGACGGGATCGATATCTGATTGGATCGACTGTAAAAGAGAAAGGACATGAGAGACGAGAAACCCTTCTGCAACAGTAATTATTAATTTGCCGTAAACATCGTCTACACTATACGGTAGATTATTTGAATTTACGTCACTCTGGAGCAACACATTTTGCTACTGGCGACTGTCTGGAATCTATCCCGTAGGGAAAGATCCGAGGTTGGTTGGTTTTTATGGCCCAAGGGCAATATTAGGCTATGCTGCGCACGACGCGACATACGATATCAAGTAATGGTCATACACAAAGAAATTTTTACTGACACAGGAAAGAGAAATGCACCTAGGAAGGAATCGAACCTACAACTCACAGGTGAAAAGACCCGAGGACAAGATCTCGTAATTTTGAACCAGATAACGAGGTTTACATCTGAACTCCCCACAATTCAAAACTCTCACAGCAAGTGAACTTGAGGACATTTGAGTCACGGCAGATTTAGCGTGCACCAGTCCGCACATACACTACCTAACGGTCTTGAGTTTGATGGAGTTTTGAATTTGGGCAGCCCTCCGGTTGCTAATTAACGACTCTGCCAACTGACTACCGCTGCCACCGACCCTATACAAATTGACTTACAATGTAGCAAAATGGATAGCACTGAAAACAATCTCAACCGCGAAGTGCTTTCTTTGGTGTAGGCTCAATTTGCACTTTATTTCCAAGTCTTGCCACATTGGTGACTCGGTCGTGATTACGAATACGCGCGCTTTCAGACAAGCCAGAAGGAACCTCTGACAAATTCCTGACCGAGATCGCTACGAATCGGCGTGCACTTGAATGGATAATACACTATGAATAAATGAGTTGCCAATGCGATGCAAATCACTTCTAACACTGTCGAATCACTGCCATATCACTGATCCCACTCCTATTGCGGCTTCTTTCTTCATTGCCACTCAACAACCTCTTCACATGGTGCCTCAGACTTATTCGGCTACGAAAGGCAACACAGGGCAGTCAAACAATAGCAGTCATCCATTGCACGACCACATATAATGAAGTAAATCGTGATCTTAATACAGATCATAGTTTCACGCAAACGATAATCAGTCAGATAGTGCTGGGATCTATCGAATTCAGCTACTTCTAAACTTAGAGGGGAATACTTGTTATGATCGTACACCAATACAAAACTATCTAACAATACATTTCTACGAGCTTCAATACCCGGCTTCGCCCGAGAGGTTTTCTGCTTGAGAAGAACCAAGCCACGCCTTATTTCTTCAGCAGTTCAGTTGCGTCGACGAACAGCTATTTGAGCTTTGTTTGCCTCACATACTTTTGTTGTTGGCTATTGACAGCTTTTGACGTTTTGTGTTGATTGGTCTCTTCCGTAACGTCCATATCTCAGTGTTCGAGAGATTTTGCTGGATCAGGCAAACATATTTCCTGCTTTATAAGATATAAATAAACGCATTTTTGGACCTTGCGCCATGAAACAAATCAACCAAAGGCAAGATACATACAGGGCAACGAATCTCAACCACGAAATATTGATAGATATTCTGAAGTAACACCGTGGGCACGCTCTGCTACATATCCATCAAAATACCACGAATTCATTTTCCGCGCGCATTTATACACAGACACATTAAAAGATAAAAACGAGACAGTTAAAAAAGTTCGATAAAGCCAGGAATTAATGCCCTCAGTAAGAGCCAGGGAGGAACTAATGAACAGGTATATTTATGCCCCAGAGGACTTTTAATTAAGACCTCTAAACCTTTATTCAGATTACATGATGAGAACACGATAAGGATCCCCTAAAAAGTAATTTACCCGCGAAAGCAAACGCGCCGTTAAGCTTCGAAATAAAAAAAAGGGAGTCAGATTCGGGGGCTCTCATAACGGAAAGTTGTGCGGAAATTGTTTTTCTCCATTCCTCTAACGAGCACTCGTGATACTCCGAGGAAAGTAATGACACGCCGAAAAAGAATATTTTGAATTGTTGTGGAACATCTGTTTCATTTTATCCCCAATGTTTTCGCGTTTTGCAAGAGTCTGGGGTTGGACGTAAGAATGTATTCGTCTCGTAAGCCGCGACTTTTCGACTTGATCGGCTTTTCTACTTGTAACTACAAGTGCCGTTCGGAAAGGGACGGGACTGACTTTACATGGAGCAGAAGTGTAATGCAGTGAAATTATTTGCATTGATATACCACCGGCGTTTAGTTGGTTAAACGCCGATTGGAAAGTGGGCCAAAAAATCACTTTTCTGTCAGAAAAAGCAAATATAGAAAAAAATAAGCGAGCGCAAAATAATTTTTAAAACTGAGATTTTTATAACTTCTGCAATTTATTTTAGATCCATTTCATATACTATAGGTAAGACAAACCTACAAAAATTGATACTGAGATGACTATATACAAAAGTCGATTTTGAGTTTTAGAGTGATTGTGAATGGACTTTAAGTTCATTTTCTAAAAAAAAATGACATGCTTCGTATTATTGCAGTCAATTTTTCTCCTTGTCAATATTTTTTTTGTAGCGCCTTGCACGAGGAATGCAAATTTCGGAATTCCACCACCATTATGAAAGGCTGATAAATCATATTGATACGATATCATGATCAACGTTTCAAGCAATTACACTTTTGCTTGAAAGTTCCATCCCGCGTCTTACAAACGGGATACATAAACGATATGATACTGAGCGATTTTCAGCACTCGTCGCGATCGCGTCGAGGGGTGCGATTAGAGTACGATGCTGCGATTGCATCGTACTCTAAAATTCTAAAACCTCCAAGGTCGTCTTGAGAGGCGACTCCTGTAGATGTTAACTCTGACGTCCTCTGCACAGCCAGACTAGGAGAGAGTGCCCTCTAGCAAGTGCTCTGTCCAGGATGACGGGACGTTACACCCCTCTGCACACCCAAGACCAATAAAACGGGGGTTAATATGTAGCCTACGTTACCCACAGGGTTCCAAAGAATAAGTGTACCGAATTTGGTGTGGATTGGTCAAACGGTATAGATTTGTATAGAGAACAGACAGACAGATGCAATTCTGCTTTATATGTAGAGATTTTTGAGATATTCTTCCTTGGCCACAATGCATTGTCTTACTTTTCCGTCCACTTAAGGAGAGGCCGCGGAAGGACAGTTGGAAGAGCAACGGATTAGTAACCGGAGGGTTAGGAGTTCGAAAATCAGTCCAGTCGAAAACAGTCGTGTACACGGGGGCTGGTACACGTTAAATCTGATGTGGCCTCACAGTGGAGTGGTGGGAAAGTTTGGAGAGTGAGGTGCCAGCTCAGGTGCTGTTCTCGTCATCTGATCGTGGTTCAAAATTACGAGGCGTTGTCTTTGGACTTTCCTTTAGGATTGATCACGGACCGTCGCCGATAGCTCGTTGTGTTGCTCTATGTGCAACGTTAATTAACTACTTACCCGCTAAAGGAAGATGTGCTCGAAGTGGGGTACGAAAATTATCGACGATTTCCATACAGGTAAATTACCTACATTCTCCATACCGATAAATTACTGACATCATCCATACTGGTAAATTACCGACGTTCTCCATACTAGTAAGCTACTGACATTCTCCCCACTACTATTGTCTCCATACTAGTAAGCTACTATAGTCTCCATAGTAGTAAGCTACTATAGTCTCCATACCAGTAAATTACCTACATTCTCCATATCTCTCACATTCTCCATATCTACCTACAAATTCTATACCGGTAAATTACGAAATTCTCTATACCACTATAGTCTCGATACCAGTAAATTATATACATTTTCTATACCAGTATATTACCGACATTCTCCACACCGTTGCATTCTCCAAACCAATAAATTACTTCCATTCTCCATTCTAGTTAATTATCGAAATTATTCATAGCCGTAAATTGCGTACATTCTCCATACAGATAAATAAACTACTTTCCCGTGCCGGTAAATCACATTCTCTTTCTGATAAATCACCGAGAATCTCTTTACTGGGAAATAGCCCACATTCTGACTATCGATAAATTATTGGCATTTTCCATACTGGTAAACCAATGGAAATTCTCACCACCGTTTTTAAGTTCTAGTTTTTCCGGGGCTTGACTATAGGACTTAAAATCGGATATTAGTTCCGTACTATACCATCCAATAAAAAAGTTTGAAATGTGTAAGGGGATAGAGAAAAATAATACGAATACGAAGTTACATTCATACTGAAAATATACATAGTATAATGATTGAGGTTGAGGTGGAGTTTTGAACTTTGACAACACATAAGGCGAGATTGTAAAACAAAGTCTCGGGAATTTACTCTAATGCAACTTCTAAAATAGATTTTGACAAATTTATTTAAATAGATCTAGAACGAATAAGAATTATTCCAGAACTACTTAGTTTGTAAGCCATTTCTAATGACAGTAATCCCTCTTTTGAGGAAAGCGATCACACGCAATTTTTTGTTAAAAAGTAAATATTTGCAAAAACTTACTGTATAATTTATTCTAATTATTGGTATAGTAATTCATTTGTCACAAGGTGCATGCATACACTAGAAATCACGAAAATAGACCAGCATATCGATATTTTTTTATTAATTCAAAACATTTTTCTACTTAGCTTTTAAACGATACTAAGATCTTGAAATATTCGAAATAGTTTTCTAGTTACAACGTGTTTCGTTAGGTACTGTCACCATATACAAACATGTTTCCAAAACTTAAAATTCAATTTCTGAAGAATCATGTTTTCGCAATATGATGTTTTGTTCAAACAGTGATAACTCAACAACAAATTGATCTATTATAATTATTTTTGCGTCACTATAATCTATATAATAAAGTGGATGTTTTGACCCTCCGTCAAAGTTATTAGGTAAGAAATGAATTTTTAGCTGATTTTTAAATATTAAAATTCCTGAAAAAATCTTGATTTTTTTCAGACTTCGTCATCATAAAAAAAATCGGCAATATCTTGATGACGAGATATTTGTCAATAAAATTTGTCAGATCTTGATGGACGAGATATCTCTTTGAAACCATTTGGAGGGTTAACCATTTGGAGTTGTTGAATCAATCCCGAAGGGAAAGATCCGGGAACATCCCCTCGTAAACTTGAACCAAGGTCAGAAGATGAGGTCAATACACACTTGGCATCCCACTCTCTTAGCTTCCACACCACACCAACATGAGGAAATTTGAGACCACGACAGATTCAACGTGTACCAGTCCCCAAGAACGCTACTGTCTCTGTTTGGATAAAGTTTCGAACTCGCAAGTCTCTGGTTGTGAATCCACTATTCCAACCGGGCTATCGCGGCACCTAAATATCAATAGAATTTTAAGAATATTTAACATATCTTACCAGATTAGGGGGTATTTGATATACGCTCTTCTACTTGTAAGACTTGCCGCCTAACGGGTATAATCGTTAGATCGCTTGTTTATCACCCAGAAGGTCATGGGTTCGAATACTGGTTTGTAAGCGCATGACTGTTGATGTTTGTCTCTTAGGAGTAATGGCGATTTATTTACTGGGCGATCCTTCACAAATAGTCGCCAGTTCACCCCTTGTAGTGCCAGTCCAAAGTCATCAATAGTAGGAGATTGAAAAACCAACTTGTAAGACCAAGACAGACTTTTTAACTTAATTAGTGCAACAATTCGGCGTGTAGAAAGGAAACTGCAGAAGACACATTTTCGCAAGCTGTCCAATTGATTGGATAATGGTCAAAAATCTTGTCCTTTAAGAAATATCGATTCCGAGGAACAATTCTGAAAAAAAATACCATTTCTCTAATCGATGGATTTCTTTAAGTTTCCCTGCAAGCCCGAGGACATCATGACTCTGGGAAAACAAAAGTAAGAAACGCGTTTCGCTGTTTTAAGTCGTAGTCGAATGCGTTTTCTTCTCTGAACGTATTTTTGCTCTGTGTGTTGAAATGTTTCGTAAAACAAAACCTAAAACCAACGTAAGCAAATTCGCAGGATTTGTTTTTAAAAAAGCATGCGTTTTTTTGCCGTGCGTTCAAAGTATTTGTTTTTCTGACAATTATTATCAGCCGTTATCGGTGAAAGAACATTCAAAGTTTAGTGACAAGATGTGTTGTCGAAAATATATTGACTTATTGATGGTTATGGGACTGAAGACTAGGAAGGAACAAAAACGTTTTAGTCGGTTGTAAAAGAAACTCATTTTATTTTATTTTAGAGTTCAGGTTTTTTGTATCGGTAATAAATTCTCTTAATCACTTCTTTTTTACCATTTTCTAGTTTGGGTGCTAAAACAAAAAAAATTGGTATCGTTTGTCAAAACAATTTCTTTTACCAAAAAATTTAATAAAAATATATTGACTTATTGATTGGCTATGGAGAGAATAGAGACGAACAAAATTGCTTTAGTATGTTGTAAAAGAATCTCAATTGCTTTCATTTTAATGTTCAAGACTTTTCGTACCGGTAATAAATTCTTTCAATCATCTCAATTTTATAAAATTTTAGTTTGGGTTGTATAAACGTGTAAAATATTGGTATCGTTTTAAAACAACGTCTCTGAACAAATAAGCGAGAAATTATTAAAAAAGGCATTTTATCAAGACACTATGTCCATCAAGATAAAAGTTTAGGCAAAAACTCTTATGGATGAGAAATTCAAAGAATTTTGTTGAGTTAAATAGCAGAATATGAAGAGGCAAAAGGGATAATACCTGGTTTCTAAATAGAGAAAAGAAAAACCTAGTAAAATATAGTAAAAGGGGGTACGAAAAGACCTAGGATATCTACTTTTCATAATTTTGAAAGATTCTTACAAGTACCGTATCTTACTGGTAAATTGGATTAACAAATTTTGCAATTTGAGGCCAAAATAATTTATTACTGCTTTTAGTCAGTGAAAAGAAATTATTTTTGCTCATTCATATCACCTAAATATGCGAAATCAAAGTCGAAAGATCGGATTTGGATTTTCGTTTAGAGCTCGATTTTAAAAGTAATTATAATGTATTTCTGGATTTTAATTAGAACTCAGATTTCATTTACCATCCGAGACGAAAATCGAAGTGATTTTTATTACTGAGGGAAAATTTAAAACGAAACTCATCAGCGTTTAAGCAGGAATTGCTAGACAGCCATTGAAGTTCGGTTTAAACACCATCTAAGTGCCTAATTTCAACTGTTTTCGCAATAAAAATAGCGAGTTGAGTGTAAGGCTACTTTTTTTATTTCACCACTCTCATAAAACAGATACGCCGCGCCGACTATTATAAGTTTTTAAAATTTCAATTAAAGTAGCAGGGACTCTCGACTTGTGCCTAACACATATCCGCTAGTTTCTTTATTATTCACATTTATTGATGGTAGAATCGCTATTCATTTAGAATGATGAGTAGCGAATGCGAAATGAAATTAATTAAAAATATAAAGCAGCATTTTTTGCACTTCTTACTGGTTATACTTATTTTTACTTCCAATAAAGTGCATGGCAAAAGTGCTCACTTAAGTCATGTCACAGCAATTAGCTTTCGAACATCCACTTCAATTGCCTCCCATCCACCAAGAAGACTTGGTATTTTTTTAACCCTCCTGGTGCCAATCTTCATGTCGAAAACTGCCTTGTAGTAGCTAGCCTCAAATGACAAAATCTGTGCCAAATTCTCTGTGCCATCTCACTAGTTCGGCGCAAGTGACAATCTGTTTTTCCTGCTTGGATTTCCATTACCTTGAAGTAATAGGACAGTTCTGTCTCGACTAGATGCCTCGTCCTTAGCAAAACTGACCAAATCTTGTTAGACAAGATATCTCGTTGAGACCACGAGGGTTAACAAAATATATTTTCACATTCGTTCACATTTTCTTATCTAAGCTGATTCCTATATGGCATATTTCTGATTGCCAGAGTGCTGGAGAATTTATTAAAACGGCGAGTTCTTCCTTGAAATTTTAGCAAAATTATGAAACAACTTAGCTCAAATCAAGCATATTTAAATTAAGGTTGGCTCGTATTTCTGGCACTGAACATAATGGGTCAAGCACAAGATAAGCAATAAAACAATTAATAAAAGTTTTTTCAATTTTGAATAGGTTGTATAATAAATATATTATCATTTAATACAATAAAATTACCTTTTCGATAAAATTAATTTTCTATATATTTATAAACGTTAGCGTGGTGTGGAAGCTTGGAGGGTGGGGTGCCAGCTCAGGTGTGACCTCGTCATCTGACCGTGGTTCAAAATTACGTGGTGTTGTCCTTGGATCTTTTCCTTTGGGATTGATCCCGGACCGTCGCCAATAGCCCGTTGTGTTGAGCTCCAGTGCGATGTTAATAAAAATACGTACCTACCTATATATATATATATAGGGTCGGAATGGAGGACAGATTACTCGGGTACCTCCGAGTTGGATGCCCGTACACGTATAAAAAAGCCCCTGAAGGCATATTTAAACTGTGGCAAAATATCGCATTAGTTTTTACAATGTTTACATCATTTTGTTGCCATTTGCCAATACAAGAGTTCTGTCGGTTTTCGTACTACGTTTTATAGTGAAATAGATTTAAATAGAAATTACGAAACTTACACTCTTTATTTAAGTTTTTAATGTGTAAATGGTAATTAAATTATTAAAATATAAGAAACCATTATCTTGTGAGGGGGAGTACACTTGGTTTATATTTTAATTCTTCGCTTATTTATTAGAGTTTAGATTAGAAAACAAAATTATTTTCTAAGAAATACCATGTCTAATCTTGTCACATTTTGGTAGTGTGCCACGCAAAGCTAATAAATTCGCAGATAATATTCTAAATTTACATTCGTGTTAATTATAACTTTTATAACTAAAATTTTTGTTATAACGCATTATAATTAACTTCACTCGCCCACGCTTACATTAATCAAAATGGATCATTTCAAAACGAAACAAATAACTCCGTTCAATTCGATAGGTGTGTAGGTAGTTGAATTAACATCGCACTGGAGCTACATAACGGTCTATTTTAATTCGATTGGAGTCGAATGCTTTGCTTTTTATTTAAACAAACGTTTCAAATAGATAATCCTTTCTCTGGAATTCGAGTCATGAAAAGTGAAATGTTCCACAAAATCAATCCTTTTCCTAGAATAAGGATTTTGAATACTATTTCCGCGATTTAAAAATAGCTTTATTTTGTAAGAACAAAGTGGTAATGCGAATTTTATTTTTTAACGCCGATTTGATTAAATTGGCGTTTGTACTGAAAATATATCCCTTTTAACCGAATTCAGTTTATTATTTTTAATTGAATCATAATAAAGAGGAAACCATGTACAAGCAACAAATTCAAGGAAAAAGGACTTGCAACCCCAAAAATATCAAGTATTTATCTATACTTGGAACATTTAAAAGAATCATTTTTTGTTTAAATTTATGATTCTATAATACTTCCATTGTTTTTCAAATACTTTTTAAGTTTTCGTTTATTTGTTCTTTCATTTTCTCCCTTTCATTTATTTGAATGATATACTTGCTCTAGCTTTGGCATTTTAAATATGAACTTTGACAAGAATTCATATTTAACACAGTAATTATAAGAGGGTTTTACAGTGTACATATAAGCTACCAGAGAAAAAATAATCCTGGTTAAGAACTCACTTGATTTATAGCCCTTTTGGCGATGGTTGGTGCTAGTTCCAAAATTACATTCGAGTAATGTGGTAGGTTAAGCCACAATGGTTACCAAAACACTAGAGCCGTCTGTATTCAGCTTTACAGAAAACCCCTCTCATTCATTAACCCTCCACGTGGTTTACCTTCGCGTCGAAGACTTCATTGTAGTTGCCAACCTCCGATATCTGTTCCAAATTGTCCCCATTTCTGGGCAATCGATAATTTGCTTGGATCTTTAGTCCCTCTTTTGGCTCGACGAGTTATTTAGTTATTAGCAAAACTGACCAAATCTTGATGGACAAGATACCTAGTCAATAGCAAATTAGCCATACTTTTATGGACAAGATATCTTGTGGAAACAACTTTGAGGGTTAATTTTGTGGTATCCAGATATACTATAGTATTAGGCAATATTAGAACTTCATATCGATCATCGATATAAACCATGTCTGAAGCAGCTGAAACTCGCGAAAGCTGAGATCTGACATCATGAAATTTACAAATCTTATTCCGCTTGGAATTTTTACGTCAACAAAACCATTTTCAGTTCACTACGGCACTGACTCTCACTCACTTTCCTAGAACTATAGAAGTAAACTTTAACATACAACATTACGCACGAAACCAATTTTTAATGATACTCGAATCAAAACAAAATATCAAAAGCTGTCAGGAGCCAAGCAATCGGAAGAGGAAAGAACACAAGCACATCGAAAAGCTGTTCGACGACGTAACGAAACTGCTGATGAAACAGAGGTTTGTCTGAAGCAGCAAAATCTCTCGGGAGAATCTGGGTAATAAAGCTAGCATATTATAAATTATTATATTGCATTAGATGGCGTAAGGTTTGTTCCCTTTTTGCATAATACTATGCCTAAGGATGTACGTTACAATATAATCGACGATACCGTTACCTAATTCAGCTTCGTAAATAATTATATTCTACTATGCTTCTTTTGATAATAGCCAAGCATGCTAACAATACTCCAAGAACACATGCACACCTACAAATGCAACAAAAAGTGAAAAGTAACTGGCTATTTTAATCAATTGACTAAAAAGCGTACTGGTAAGAAAAGCGTAGTCTCCGAAAGTTAAGAATCAAGATGTTTTTCTCTTAAAACATTGTAAAAAGGAATGGTAAAGATAAAAGTATCTTGCATAAAATGTACGAATGCATAAGAACAATTGTAAAATGACAGGTACCATTTTCAACTATAAAACTAATTGATATTTAACTCTCTGAGTGTTACGTGATTTCTAAGTGGAGTAGTATTGCTTCCCCCAAACACATGCAATGTCTAAACAACCACTATTGGTTGAAAAAAATCCTATGATAGATTCTATTGGTCAAGAAGGTCAAAACTAGTTAGAAGCAATGCAGGGAAGGTTGCAGAACGTATATATGCGTGTAACGGACACCTTCATAAATGAACTGATTTCGAAAAAGCCTTAGTATATGTAGAGATTTTGCCTCTAAACTATAGGCAACGAGATCTAGAATTCATTTGTCCGATTCTGTAAGATGGTAAGTTATTGCATAGATAGAAATGACAAGATGGTAGAATTGAATTTGCCGAAGCTGAAACATTGGACCCACTTCAAAAAATTTCCTTTTACGAAACCAACCTCTATAGCTCTCTGGAAACCAAGAAGCGATCGAAACCACCGATCATAACCCGAATATTCCACTGAGTAGGCACTGAATTAATGGGATTATCTTGGCGCAGGATTGAAAGAGGCCTTCTGGACACTGTGCTTCCGATTTCCTATCTTTTGTTTCTGTTCTAGGGGATTCATTAATCTAAATTCCGATTACATCCGGTGGTGTTTGAATGTGGATTGGTTCGTCCGTCCACTCCGATATCTGGGGAACATGAGAGCCTCTCGAGGAAAGTATATTTACGGGGAACTTGTTGACGTTCCGTCTCGGGGCACGATCCCTCATCGCTACAATTCGTCTCCGAAATAGGACACGAACGAAAATATCATGTTGCAAGCATTTCACATAATGAAAAATATTTTGGAATTTTCGAATTGGTTAAGTGGCCAGGAAACGTGCTGGAATGCAAATGTTCCGGTTTTAACTCCAGTATTTTAATATATATACTTCATTCGAAATATTCTTAAAGTATATATATATATATATATATATATATATATATATATATATATATATATATATATATATATATATATATATATATATATATATATATATATATATATATATATATATATATATATATATATATATATAAGCAGTGGTGGGACACAGCATGGCGAATAATAAAATAATAATAGAATTATATATATATATATATATATATATAAACCAAACAAAAACTAAATGCAAATAATAACAAGAACAAAATAAGAACAAAAATGGAGCAAAGTAACAACAATAATATTGACCCTTTAGATGAACAGCGCTGAAAGCCGCAGAGAACAAATAAAGGGAAATAATAAGTAAAGCTACCCTAAGAATAGAATAGATTTCCCCGAGAAACAAGATGAAATAAAATATGTAAATGTTAAGTGAGCCTGCCTACTTTTTCAAGGGGAGCAAGGCCAGGTTTTCACTTGAAAATGCGATGCTTTGAGTTTTTTCTGTACTTATGTGAGTCCAGGCCGAAGAGATCAACATAAGTTACCCCCGAAAACTCAAAGTACTACCAGAGAGAAAAAATCATAAAAATAATACCTGTTACCAAGGTTAGGAATCAAAAGAACAGCCAAAGTAATACCTTACCGAAAGTTGCCGCGCAAGCCAGGAGAACAAAACATTGCCAGATCCGTATTATGTAGAATAACGGATTTAAAAAAGTAAGAGGGTAGCTTGGAGATAATGTGAACAATTTAGTGCAAATGAAAGGGAGGGAAGAAAGGTAAATTTTAACAAGAAAATAAAATTGTGACAAGGAGTAAAGATTGTGGGCAGTGATGAAATTGAAGGAAAAAACGAGGGCAAAAGTGAAAAAAATAATTATATAGTTATGTTTTGGCTCCATCTGTTTGTGGAGAAAGGAAGTAAAGTCAAGAAGATAATCATTTTTAAAGAAAAAACTTTTTAATGGGCATTTTGCAGCATTTTTGCAGCTTATACGCAAAGAACACCATTTCGTGTTGTCAGGGTCAGGCTCCTCTCTGATGACGCCCTGGCCCACCATCACTCACGCCATCTTCGTCTTCAAAAAAGTCCTTCCTATATCTATTACTTTAATTTATTATTTTAATTTATGAATTTATTATTTGGCCACAACTGGCCGCAGGACAGAAGCCTTTATGAAATTTCGAAACACCAAGCTTTTTATCACCAAGTAAGCCATTAATTTAATTTTTGACCGACGCGGTCCATTTTTCCTTCGACAGATTCAGAATCAAGAGAACTTCCCTGTGTCCGTGCTAGCGAAGGACGATAATGATCACTACGTAATTGCCTGTTTTTCTCTTAAGAATTTGATACGGTTAACCATCTTTTCAAATAATCAATCACAATGGATAATTAATGTAATCAATAGTAAAAAAATCTCTATGGCGAATACGTGAGTGTGTCCAGGTGGAGCCCTGACGTCGGATAGGGGGGGGGGTGGATTATTGATTAGATCCTACTGATGTTTTGTGTCTGTATTTAAATTGTATCTTTATTATATTGTATCATCTATATATTTGTATTTAAATTGTACCTTTATTGTATTGTCTCTTATCTGCATATCTGTATTTAAATTGTATATTTATCATATTGTATCCTATCTATAAATATATTTAAATTGTATCTTTATTTCTGTTGCTGCATGATACATGTACTTTGGATATATATTTTTTCCCCCGGAGACTGGGCTATGAGGAAATACAATTTCACAATGATTCGTGTTACATTTTCTGATATTGTGATACCTTATTTCAATAAAATAAAGCTCAAAGTATGTGTAGATAATTGAGTACTAATAATCGTGATCTGCCTGGGGTAGCTATCCTACTCTGAATTTTAAATCTTATATTTTTAAAATCTATTTTAAAGATTTTGGTTTTAGTTTATTTATTTTTTTATTAGAAGAAAGCGTGATAAGCATATATTCATACAACAATGGATTGTTATTTTTGTAAATAATATCTGTATAAGAAGCTTTACGGCTATAAATTGATTTTAAGGCAATGTCATCAAGATTTGTCTTAAGAAATTGTATTAAAATCGAGATTTTATTGCAATATTTATTGATAAGATTTTATTTTACTAATATTAAGGCTTCTTCTAATGAAAGCAGTATAAAATAGTGATAATAATTTTCTTTGAAATGAAAAGGTTTTAAAAATTATATTATATAAAAATATATTATAACAGACTAAAATAATTTTATATGCATGATCGAATAAAAATTATCAGATTTAATTCCAAAAATAATTTGAGTTTATTTTTGTAAATGTACTTTTCTATGTTATGACAATTGAAAAATACATGAAATAAATGTTTTGAGAATCATTTTTTGAAGTATAAGTACAATAGTATATTATATCTCATCTGAATATGATTAAGTTTATTTTTTGTTATAAAAAATTTAAAAAAATAATAATAAATTTCCTATAAAAAATTTCTTGAAAACTAATCTCATAACCCTTGTTACTTCAAAAATTCTGAAATTTTTCGTTCAAGATAATGCACATGCCGCGCTTTCATAACTTAAAATAGGTTACCGAATTTTTCTAGATGAAATGATAACCTTATCCCGAAAGTCAAATTTAGATAAATCTTTCAAAAATTTACTAAAGTATGGGGAAAGATAAAAATAAATTCCATGTCCGTTTTATATCCAAAATCAAATACCTATCATAGAATCAAATGTCTATAGCTTCAGAGTATACTCAAAAGCTATTTCTGATATCGAATAGGGACAAACAATTCAAGACAATTTGATGAAAAGTTTTGTCCGAGTGACCAATTTTTACTTAAATAATACTGTATATCAGTATCTAAATATTTGATACTTGATGTCATTACGTTTCTATACGTTTTTTGTATTTATACACGGTATCAAAGATTTTCTGAAGTACTGAATAGGCAGCTTTTGAATATCACCTTAACTAACATTCAACCATTTTGCCATTTCAGTGTGACAGGTCATTGACAGGCTACAGCAATTTTATGAGAGGCTTTTCTGTCAAAATAAATGTAGATGGTAATGTTTTTGCGATATAATATGTTTTCTGTACTTTTCCTGTTTTGTTTTTCGAATACGATTTCTGAATTCCGCCAATAAAATTCCAAAGAATGAATTCCAGATTGATATATGATAATTTATTGATCAACGGGGCAACTAGATTAAACGCCAAAACGGCTACAAATTACATTTTAAGGCAACCTTGAAACGTATTATACGAGAGCATTGGGAAGTAAAAGACTTACCACCTGGTTTGCCTGTTTATACAAAAAATATCTAATAGAATCGAACGAACGACTTCTCCAAACCATCATTTACAATTTTTCAGAAACAAAATTTCAACATTTACTGAAACATTTTAAAAATCAATGCATTTATACAAGAAGTTGCCCCAAAATTCCATTGCTCTAAATTTTAATTAGTTTCAAAAAGAAAATGGTAGCTGGCATTCTAAAATTGCTTTTCCTTCTTGTACCCCTTGTTAATATATTTTATGTTAAATACATTTACGTCTTTCTCATTCTTTTTTTATAATACTTTAAGAGAAAAATGTTTTAATACTTAGCTTTCGGCGACTGTAGCCTTTTCTGAAAAGTACAATGCAGAACACTAATAAGCAAACTAATTAAGATTATCATTAGAAACAATCTGATGCTAACTGCATGTAATATAGTTAATCTCTGAAATGTATATGGAAATTACAAACTGCAAACATATTTGGGTTTTTCTCGAAAAGTTGGAAACATTTTTAAACAGAAAATCTTATTATATTTAGTTATATTTTTATATTCAACGTCATGTTTAACCATAAAGGTTTAATATAAAAAGCATTTAGTGAAGATATGAAACTAAATTGTTAGATCAAACTGATTTGAAGATATAAACTTTTAATTTAATAAACTAAAATATTTAAATAGAAAAGAATTTTTTGAATTGGAAGCATATTTGAAAGTAAAATTAATTATATATGTGTGTGTGATTCAATATTGTAGTCTGAATAATCCATTTAAAGTAAATGAAGTACGAAGGCATGATTTAATTTATGAGATTTACCAATGTGCTTTAAATTATCGTTTGTATTTGTTTTGTATGTATTCATTTTTATTGATACACTGCATCTAATTAATTACGTAAAATTGTTTAGGTTATACTCAAAATAAAAATGGGAAAAAGAAATCGAAAATATCACAATTGATGACACTCTTTAGTTTTATGCTTTTCCAAAAGTACAGAAATCTTTTCTGCAGAAGACCAAAGTAAACATTGGAAACGTTGTTGGATTTAGAACATACAAAATAAAATAATTAATTCAGAAAAAATTTAATTAGAAAACGATAAGAAAATTCTAAACAAAAAAAATACGTGACAGAAAATTGCAAACACACAATTTTGTTTAAATCAAGGTATGAAAACGTATATAAAATGGTGTGAATTGTGTATTAGTAATAATCCGTTGCTTTTCTTATTTGATTATATTAAATTTATCACTCCCGATAATCTATTGAATCATAGCAAAACAATCCACATATATCACAATAATTGTTGATATTTTCTTAGTTCAAGCCCATAGATTTTACACACTTTCCATAGAAAAATAAAATGCACCCTGTTGAAGAATGAAACGAAATAAAATGCTAAATATCAATTTGAAATAATTAATATCTTTAAAGACGGAACGTTCACACAACCAAACTAGAATTGAAATAGTAAAGTAAAACTAAATCTATTCGCTTTAGTAATTTTAAGTCCATCTACTGTTTTAATAACTATTATTCTTCAGTTAAGTGAAAAGTTTTCCTATCAAGATTAATTTACGCCCCATAAAGGATTTAGAAACTTTCATTGTTTTTCATTATTTTTTATTCGTTAATCTTTTTCTTTTATATTATAAAAACTAAAAAATAGCATTTTCATTTATATATACGAATAAGGCAAAGACACTAATTAAAAGTAGTTAGATAAGAACTAAAAATGAAGCAAAGAAATTCGCGAATGATATCAAATTAAGTTAACTTCTGAAAAAACTTATAAGCAGGCAAACAAATACTACACTACTAATTTTTAAATCCCAGGAACAATTTATATACAATTAAAATTATTTTGTCTGAACAGTAATATGTTATGTATATGGGGGTAAAGTCACGTAATATGCAACACCTGATTTCAAGTCTCAAAAGAAATGGATGAATGGGATTGGTTTTGATGAATTAAATGCCAAATCACCATAAAATTGACTAAGGTTAATATGCAGATATAAATTTCAGCAGGGACTTGACAATTTTTTTTATTTATAT
Source organism: Meta bourneti (assembly GCA_933210815.1). Lineage (NCBI taxonomy): Eukaryota > Metazoa > Arthropoda > Arachnida > Araneae > Tetragnathidae > Meta > Meta bourneti. Next base: position 38,768,679 of record OW119922.1, on the reverse strand, counting down.
TGAAAAATTTTTAAAAAGACAAAATCGTCATTTTTTTGTATTTAATATAAATCACTTAAGGAATTTCTCGCAAACGCACAAAATACTTTTTTTTTATCTCAAAATTTTACATTTATTTAGTCTAAAAGTAATGAAAATAAATATTTTAAATTTTGTACTCTTATTTTTAAATACATAAAACACTTTTTCACATTGGAAAGTGTTCAGGATGTTTTTTCTATTGATACAGCCTTCTGAGACTTATTGCATTCTACATAATGTTGCATTTAAGGTTGCAGGTTGTTCAATCTCCCATCTGATCTCAATCAGCACCCTGCCAATCATACCTCGTCTCATGGTTTTCTTTTTACACGTACAGTTTGAGTTTACATGTACAAATGATAATAACGGTAACATTAAGAAACATATTATAATTTAACAATGTTCATCAAAATTTATACTAACCCTCATAGTGGTTTATTTTTGTGTCGGAAACTACCCTGTAGTTGTCAGCTTCTGATACAAAAACCTGTTCGAAATTGTCAACATTTCAGGACAATGGACAATTTGTTCTCTCTACTTGAATCATCATTCTCCTTGGAGTAATTGGGCAGTTTTGTCACCAAGAGGTATCTCGTCATTAGTAGAACTGATCAGATCTTGATGGACGAGATATCTCGACGTTAGCAACATCACCAGATCTTGGACGAGATATCTCGTTGAAACCACATGAAGGGTTAAGGACCTTCCATGTGGCTGTCGTGTTCATAAAAGAAACTACTGGACGTAGTCTAGAAATCTTCCATGAATATAGTATTTCAACCAAACTGAATTCCAGTTTGGACGCGAATTACATGTTAGGTAATTTTCGATTAATTAAAAACTCTGATTTCCCATAGAGAGAAAACTGATTTCCCATTTTTATAACATGAAAATTCTGTCGTCTTCTAAATGAATTTCCAGATAACAAGGAAAATGGACGTGCAGTCGAGATGTTCCATATTACGTACACATGTGTTCGGCGGAAAAGTTAAATGTTTTCAGAAAAATAAATTTCACAGAAAACAGAATTGAATATTTATAAACATACTTTGTGATACATCAAGCAAAAAAATAGTTTTGAATTTATTTTATCTTAAATAACTAGCTTTTTTTAACCCTACAAGTGGTTTAAAAAAGATATCTTGTCCATCAAAATCTGACCAATTTCGCTAATGAAGAGATACCTCGTCATCAAGATATTGCAGATTTTTTGATGATGGCGATCTGGTCATATTCTTCTAATTACTAGATATCTCGTCGAGGCAACCATCAGGAAGGTCAAGCACATGTGTAAATTAAAATTACAACTATGTCTTCTTTCTGAACATTTCTAATAACATCTAAAACTTCTGAAAAGAATTAATGCCGAGATCAGATTTTAGCTTTCATTGTGGTTGCCTCAACGAGGTATCTCGTCATTAATAAAACTGGCCAGATCTTGATGGACGAGATACCACTTTATTAGGAAAAACTGAACACATCCTGATCTCACCATCATCAAAAAATTGTCAGTATTTTGATGACGAGATATCTGGTCATTAGCAAAATTGGTCAGATCTTGATGGATGAGATATCTCCTAGAAACCACTTAGAGGGTTAATGAGCCTCTAAATACTTTTAGCACTTCCAAATACAAAAATGCTTTTATTTAAAACCAGATTCATGACTGACGCTCAAAACAGAATAAGGGTGCCTTCCAACAAAGAAACATGCCATGCAAAATGCAATAGATTTTCATAATTACCTGTCAGATATTCGGTGTTCCATATTACGTGTACTTAACTTATATGCTAATTTACTATTTTTATTATAATTTCCAACCATTTTAATAATGATGCTCTGATAAATACCTCATCTTTATAATACCTACCTTTGTAGTTTTTTTCATCAATAGGGGAAAGACATAAATATATCCATTCTCATGTTTAATTCTTAGCCAATTAATAACCGCCTTGCATAAAATTTTGCTAACAAAGACATCCTATATACTCTTTGTTTCATAAAAAAAAGCCCTATTCATCCTTGAATTATCTAAATTTCTCGTAATTAGAGTATTCAAGTATGATAGATTCTCGCAATGCCTAATAACGTTTTTTATATCGCCTAAATTAATATGTATGCTCATTGTCTGGATCACTTGACATACTTGAGGTTCCTTGAATCGAAATTAATGAATAATTAAGCTTCAAACGACAATAGGGAAACTATTTTTATTTTATTCTACTTAAGAGAGTAATTTAACTGTTAAAAGATAGAATAATACAACTGAGAAAAAATACAGAATAGAAGTTATCTAAAAAATACTATTCCCACTTAATCTCTTCCCTAATATACATAAAATTGTTTGCCATTCAAATAGCGATTAAACGACTCAAATTACTGGCACTGCCATGATCACTTTCATAAATTTAATATCGTAATGATTTCCTAAGACCCTAATCGAGGCTATCACAGCAAGAGTGGCCTAGCTCACCAACATACCAAATGGAGATAAATACGATTTTCTTGGCACTATTTTTTATACATTTTTATTTATCCACAATATGATTTGAAGAGGCTTAAAATCTATATTGAAAATGCATTAAATGCCAAGAGGTGCCAAAAATAATTCTTTTGGTATTTTCTGGTTTTTGTGGGTTAGGTCACTCTTGCTCTGGTAGCCTCAATTACATTCATGATTTTATAGAACAATTCTGATATTGCTATGATGCACAATTCTGATAATATATTATAACCCCAATCATGGATAAATCTAAAAATTTCTAAACTTACAGGTAGGTTATTATTTAGTCTTAATCACATGAAAAATTTATGTAATGTAAAAACAAACCATAACATTTCCCGGACCAAACAAATGTAGTTTTTAAAAATGTATAGCAATTTTTATTAATTCGTCAATAAATCAAAGCGTTTGAAAAGGTATGGTACGTTTTAATCCCAGCGCTTGTAAGGTATTGAATTTACTATAAGGAAATCTCAAATAAGGAGAAAAGAAGTATTTTACAATAGAATTTAGAATATTATTTTATCAAAAGAAGTATTTTACGAATATAAAGGATCAAAAAGTGAATACCATGTTTTCTTGTCATACATTCATTTTTAAACTTCGCTTTGTGCTGCTCTTAAGAGTCAAATTAACTCAAAATCTGAAATCGAAAAAATAATGCCCTGAATTGAATTATTTTCATCTATTTTGCATTTGCGTTAAATTTTTTTAGAGTTTGATATTTTCGTCCAAAAATTATTATACTCAACATGTGATACAGAATGTCAAATACAGTAGTATTTCAATAAATGATTTTTGATTATTTTGCCTTTTCATACTTTTCTAATCTATTGTGGATGAAATGACTCAAAATATCTCAAGTTTTCAAAAAAAAATTAAATGGAGTTCACAAAATGCAACGTGGAAAATATATCAACAGTGTTGTTTCACGATAGGTGTATCTAAATTTCCAAATGCTTAACCCTAATGGTTGTTGTCTCAAGGAGGTGTCATCTGCAAAACTGACTCGATCTTGATGGATGAGATATCTCGTCATTAGAAGAAAACTAACCATATCTTGATATCGTCATCATCACAAGTCTTAATAAAGAGATATCTCGTCATTAATAAAATTGGTCAAAACTTGATGGACGTGATATCTCGTCGAAACAACTAGGAGGGTTGAGCTGAATAGGTTACACAATTCAAATGAACAAATATTGAGAATATTGCTTGAATCTACCTGGGTGAAACGGCACATCCCGTCTGAGGACTGTTTCCACCCCTTGGGGAAGTGTTCTGCGAATCGGTCGGATGTCGAAAACTTGTGCTTCGTTTTCTGGAAGGTTCCGGTTCAAGAGTCGGTAATCCAGTTGCAGAGGTTGTTGTGGTCCAAGTGCTGGTGGACATGCGACGAAGAATACTTGGTGGCAAGTTGCGGCGGAGTCGCTGAAATTGAATAAAAGTTACTTTAGAATTCTAAACAACGTACTTCTAAATAGGTTGTGCATAGAATACTTGAACACGAATACCTTATTTTTCCTTCTAATTAATTACAATCTAAGTATCCTTTTTGTTTCTGAGAGTAAATGAGAAGCAGAAGCGAAATAAACTATGTACCAAAAAAGTCGAAACACCTAGAACCTGGGTTAGATCGGAATGAAAATCAGTATGTGTGATTTATTAGGATGATGAAAATTTCATCCAATTTTTTTGACAAAAATTAAAGAAAAATTTATTTACTAAAAATTTTACATTTAATCAATTTAGTATGTGCCGTTCTTTCGATGGCCTTTCTCCATCTCTTCGGTAGCTGTATAATTCCGCGCTCATAGAAGTTCTGAGGTTTCGGGCTAAAGAACTAACTGATCCAGGTGACGAAACTTTCTGAACCACTTAGGGTCCGTGGAATGTCAACAGCACCCTCACCATACACAACACATATCTTCTTTGGCGTCTGCGAAGCATTCTTGTCTTTTCGGAAATAAAAAATCATAATCTGTCGAAAATGCTACTTATATTCTGTCATTTTTAATGTTTAACAAAATTTAAAAAACGCAACCAAATAACACAATTTTTTCCCAAGTACTCGCTGAAATTCCTTCTTTCAAACATCAAAGATAAAGCAATACTCACAATATCAAATCTAGAGGACTATTATTGCAGACATCAGGGCTGCTATAGCCAAAGCATTTAATAGTATATATAAAAATATTAGCAGAAAAAGTCTCCTCTTAAACCCTATTTCAGTAGCAATTTTAGTTGCTCAGATACGAAATGACTAGGCTAAAACACAAAACGTGCTAATTCAGTATGAAATAGACGTTGAAGATCTCACCTTGAAATTTGAATTTTAAAATTAAAAAAAACTAAATATTTTCATGACAATCTAGGAAACAGATTCCGATGTTTATCTTTCATGGTTGCCACGACTTTGAAATTGGCGTCCTTTGGAAAATTTTCTTCCAAAAGAAAAATTCGAAAATTTCCCTCCGCTAGTAGCTAAAAAAAGTGACTAAATGTTCGTTGAAATTCCGAAAACTTTTTTTCAAGAATAGTCGCCAATTTTGAAAATAGAAACACTTGAGATGATTTTGCCTGAAAATCTATGCCTATCTTGTGGCAAATTATGCCAAGCATTGTACATCTGTCCAGATCCTTTATATGCTAGGGGTGGGATAACGGACGGCTTGGGAATGGGAGATCTGGAGATCTCACTGGCCAAGGAAGGGTTTCAACTCCACGAAGGCACTTCTGGGACAGGCGAGCCGTGTGTGGCCGGGCGTTATCGGGATGGTAAAATAGCCCCTTAGACACAACATAAAAGGAAAACTAACACGTGCGATCTGCTGGCTGTATAGGTGTGTTGTCAAACTACCTGGTTCCACTACTAGCAACTGGCTGTCGTAAGTGATGACTCTCCATACCAGTATTCCAAAAATAACGGCGTTGTCGTCGTATATTTGTTTTCAAGAATTGCCTATTTTTTCTGCATATCCTCGGATAGATCGTAGTAAATAAATAAAATTCCTTACCATTGACATACCATAAAATACAGTTTAATTTTCATGTAAACACACGTTTCATGCTAAATATACTTATGTATCACAATTTAATTAGCTTTATAAATGATTAGAAATAAATGTTTGATAGATATACATTAGTAAACAAAAGTAATGCTAAAATTTATTTCGTATTTTTTCCTGAACTTTCAACTCAAGAATAACATGAAAGTGAAAATGCTAATTTTCATTAGTTTTGAACTGTAAAATGAAAAGTTTTATTACATTTAAAGATCAAATTTTGCTTAATAACAAATTAACGATATTAAATTTATAGGAATATAAATAAACCAAGCTTTTATTTTAGTATAAAAATAATATATCATCAGCTTAGAGCAGAAACTCATTTGACATTTTTCTGGAGACACTAAATGCTTATTCTCATCATGAAAAATAAATATTCGCATCCTAAACTGTTTGAAAGTTATATAGTACTATCAAAATGTTTATAATTTATATTTTTTGTCCTGAAAATTAATAGTCTTCAAACATCAGTTAATGAGCTTGTGCTCTAAACCGACGATATGTACAAAATGTTTGCACAAATCTTATCAAGAGAAAAAGTAAATGGATACTCCTCTGTACATCAGAATTACAATAGCTCTTTGCTCATTTGTTAGTAAAATTAATTTTCATTCTGCTATTAAATTATTTTACTGTGATTAGTTACATTTAATCATTTAAAATTTAGAAGAAACGTTTTAATGTGAATGGAAGTGCTTTATTTTTAGATAGGTATTATTTCATCAGCAGTATCATATCTTAAGTTACCCAACATGTGCAACTTCAATTGAAACAAAATGTTAAAGTTTCACACGAGGCGCAGTTATTTGAGAACTGAAGTTGTTTTAGTTTTAAATAAAAACCTAGCATTTTTTCATCGCCTGCGGAACAGATAAAATATTACAGACGTTTTCTCATCCTTCCCCACAACAAATACTACATTTCAAATATAATAAAAATTGCAGGCAAAAAAGGAAAAAATGTTTGACGAACTTCGGTATTAAAATTAAATTATGAGATCCATGCGAAAGAAACTAGAGTAGGGTGAAATTGGATAGAATATGATCTGATTCCGAAATGTCAAAGTTAAGTCTGGAAAGAAAAGTATATTGAGAAAAAGAGGTAAGTTACAGCCTAACAAGCCTTATGTTAGGGTTATTCACACAAAATCATGCAAATTTCTCAGATGCAGATTTTCACAATCTTGTAATCCCCAGTAGAACATATGAGAAAAATCAATTTAAAAACAGATTCAATAGTACATTACAGAATAGAAAAGCAGGAAAAGAAAAATATGAAATCCATATTTTTCTTTTATCAGCTAAATTATCATTGATCCATGGCATTATGAGAAAAAAAACGCAGTAGTGGAATCGATCGGTAAAGAACTCTTTTTATATTCACCGATACTCAATACGTTACGAAAAAAATGTAAATTATTTTTACATTATCGATTATTCTTTATGTCTGATTTGGTGGATGTGTAGCGAAACAACACACAGATAATTCTCAACATTCTCAATTATGTATTGCGAATATTTTTTGTCATTTATTTTGTCACCTCTTGTTAAATGAAGGGAATATTTTTTTTAATCCTACGACCAGACCTCAGGCTTTTCGATCTGAGTCTGCCTGGCAGCAAAAAAAACTTGAAACAGAAATACAATTTGAAACTCTTTCAGCAGAATTATTCACTGCGACGTCAGTAAGATCAGGGCAACTATTGAGATGAGTTCCGGTAGTATCAAAAAGGTAACACAGAGGGTCTTTTGGAGAGTGTGATAAGCCAATTCGGTAGAGATAATTTTGCAGGTAGCCATGTCAAGTGAGAAAACGAAAATAAGAGACTCCAATAACTCTAGGATGATCCTGTGGCAACTGAGACCCTAGAAAAGAGTTCCAGCCTTTCTTTTTATTTATATTCTAACAAATATTAAAACGGGAATGTTTGATTTTTTTATTTATAATAAACCCTCCTGATGATGTCTCGATGAGGTATGTCATCATTAACAAAGCTGGCCAGATTTTGTTGGACGAGATATCTCATCATCAGAAAATGCGATCACGATCATTAGAGGAAAACGGACCAGATCCTGATCGCGTCATCATAAAAAAATCGGCAATATCTTGATGACGAGACGTCATTAGCAAAATTGGTAAGAGCTTGATGGACGAGATACCTCGTCGAAACCACTCGGAGAGTTAAAAGGAAGATATGATGGGCAATATGGTAAAATTTATAATAATATTTTTAGCCAACTAAATAATACTAACTAATCTGTAAGAATAAGAGACATTAGACTTGTGAAATTAACAGCTTAACCTTAAGCCGTTACTGCAAGATAATTGCACATTCTAAAAATGCCATTTTATATTTTATTATTTATTTATTTTTATTATCTGGAATATGTGACCCTAAAACGCACGACATACTGTACCTGGAAAAGGTTTCTTTTGCATTCCTCTTATATTTTTGTGGAGAAGAAACTCCCTCAAGACATCAAGTAGAAGATTTACAAAAGCTCTTTATTATCTTTCATGTGTAGGCAACTGAAACACCATTCTGAAATGCATAGAAAGCTATTCGCTTCTGTCCAGTTCGTAAGAGATCCTTCCTCTGAAATAGTCTTATTCCACAGAGGAAACTGGATTGTAGTTCCACCTTTTTCTATGGGATTTTCTACGTATGAACAATCGGTAGTCAAGTCGAATCTTAACCAGCCTAAGACAAATGATGCCTGCGAGTAAAACAAATTATCCCAAAGGGAAGGGTACGAACCATTGATTTCTTGATAAGAACTACCTTCTTTGGAAAAGAAACATCTTTAAACATTGACTCCCAAAGCAGTATAAAGCACCATCAGTTGACGAATGTCTCTCGTCAACATTCAGCTTTTGATGCATATTATCAAGAATGAAATTGGGAGCAGGGAAATATAAATGTTAAGTTCACAAGATGCCTACCATCATGTATAAATAATCTAAACACATAAACAGAGCATGAAATTTTAGAAACCAACCCTAACTTGATACTGATATTTACCTACGATAGCCTTTATACCCCTTTTTCACCATCTGATCATTGTGCGGCAGTCAGGAGAGGGGACATTATGCCAAATGCGTGAAAAGTCAGTCACAGACCCATTAGACTAACCCGTTGCGTGCTAGAAGCCCTAGAGCGAGCATATGTTCTATGAGACTCGCATTCTTTATGACCGAGCGAGCAGTGAAGCGAATTCATTTCCAAATTTTACGTTAAGCTTGAAAATACATCCACAGAAACTATCCATATCATTTTGAAGTATTCCCAATGGAAGACGCTTAGTTCTTTCCATCCGAAGAAGGAGCGACAAAGTCGCAGCAACGTCAAGATCATTGTCGACTGTGTTTCTTTTTATTGTGAAGGTGTCGTCCTTCACGACTTTGCTACTCCAGGTCAAACAATTAACCCGACGACGAGATACCAAGATCTAACGTTTTGTCAATGGTGTGAGATCTCGTAGAGGAAAAATGTCCCATTACACCAGGGAATGAAAATCCAAGTGGGGAAAACAACGTGTCTCTTGCCTAGAACTGGTGACAACTTGGAACAGGCTTTTACATCAGAGGATGGTCATTGCAGAGCAGTTTTCGACGCGAAGATAAAAGTGTGTATGTACTCCTTATGTGTATGTAATGACGCGAAGATAAACGTGTGATGTACGTATTAACACACCAAGTGTGTTAATAAGTACAACTTCGATGCTCTTTACCTGCTGAGAGATGCAGTACCAGGAAAACGACCGCTGCTGTGGGTAATTGCTGATTGGCAGATTCACCACGACAACGTCTCCATCTATTCATATGACCGGCTCCAGCAGGGTTTTTTGGCAAAACATCAACTTACCTAAGCGGTTTTGTCCCCTTGCAACCCAGATTTGTAGCCCTGCGACTTCAGGTTTTTCCCAAAGCTAAAATCATCTCTGAATGGGAAGAGATTTCAGACCCTGGATGCGATTCAGGAAATCACGATAAAGAAGCTGTGATGAACAATTACAACAATAGTCTTTGCAGTGTTTTGAAAAGTAGAAGAGACGTTGGGAGAAGTGTGTGAGGTCCTAAGATGCCTACCTAGAAGACTAGGAGCAAAATGTCCTGGGTATAATCTACCTTGTTTAATAGATGACTGGATACATCTCAGACAGATCTGGAGTATAATTTTTATCTGCAAGATTTCCGTACCGCTTTTTACTTTTATTTCAGAAAATTCCATTTTTATCGTAGCTTTAAAAATCTGTATCTAAAGTGCCAAAAACATTAAACTATTTTTTCAAGTTCTTAATTTTGAAATATAAAATAAATTTAGTTACTTTTTCAATTTTTACTATCGTCAGTAGAAGTAAATGCAAGTCGTAAATAATCTTAAAAATGTAGGCAAAGAAAGAACTTATTTGCTTACCACGCATTTCAGTAAAATATGACTTTTAAAACCATAACAAGCTTTGAATAAAATGTTTGATCAGCGAAAGCTTTCGTGAAAGCTCTCCTACTCAAAGTATTTAAATACCTTAAGTACTCAACCTCAAATTTAAAACCTCCGAACATGAAATTAAAAAAGTATGACTAAAAATATTTGATCATGGAAACAATTGATCTCAAAAGTACATATGATCCAATGGAATTCTTCCGTAAAGTAACGAAATACTATCGTGGAATAATTTAATCCGTAAAAATATATTTTTCCAATAACCGATTCCTCAAGATATAATTATTTAAATTACACGTTTCATATGTTTACATGAGAAAACGATGACGGTACTATTTTTACATTATAAGTATTAGCTATTAACTTCTCTCCCTCGTTAATAACATCATTAATTTTCTAATTAAATGGTCTTTTAAGCTTACATTACAGATGAAAAAGGAATTTATCCGTTGTCTCTGAATGTTTTTCTAAATTGTGTATTAACTTCTCTTCTATTACAGTAAACTCGCTTCATAGCTACACTCGAGTTAACGACTAGCTGCGATATAACGACCTATTGAAAAGAATCCGGTAGTTCTCTTTTGCTGTAATGCTATTTTATGATCGATATAACGACACCGTAAAAGGTAAAATCTCGTTACAGGGACCTTCAGTTGGCGGTGCCTCCTGATTCGTTGAGGCGATTTAGGTTTAGTTAATTCGTTGAGGGTTCTTTTAGGCGCAATTTGGCGGTATTGTGGGTATCATAATATCGCCAAATGCGTTGATTTGCTTGGGTTTCATTTGATACGTGTCATGGAACTTTTTGTCAAGAATATAGCGAAGAATGCTTTCATGATATCAACCATTAAAAAATGGCGTCATAGATTACTCCAGACAGATTTTGCAGCAGACACAAATAAAAGAATTTTCAAGAAAATCTATAAAGTATATAAATACTACTATTATGTACAACCCACTTTTCTTTGGTTTTTGCGTGAAGTGTGTCGCATTAAATTGAATTTTTTTTCAGTCTACAGTGTTTTACTTCTTTTTAAATATTTACTATACTATAGTTGATACTTTATTTGATACTGTAATTAATTAAGTATAATTTCTAAACGACAGAGTACTTTTCGTCTGAGACACTGAAAAAATTTAGAAGGTGTGAGAATCGATCTTCACTTTTTCACCCCCTAAGAAAACGGAAGGGGAATGTTCGATATAACGACCATTCGATAAAATATCCCTTCAGGTTCGTTATAACGCGAGTCTACTATGCAATATTTCAACATGACGTTAAATAAACAGTCATGAAGCCTAACTTGTAGACACATACACTTGTCTGAATGTAAACAAATGGTGCGGATTTTGGAATCTTTCCATGATTTCGAGAAAACAAGGGTCAATGTATGTGTCGAGAGTGCCTTGGTGAACGTTTCTCGGAATAATTTTCAAAGAGGAGATATAAATAACCTCTCATGAATTATGAAATTTTACTTCCTTCCATTTATTTAAAAATGGCGCTATTAAGGACACAAAATTCTCAAAATTTAATAAAATATTAGACACTATCTTTCTTAGACACTAATCTTTCAGTGAGTTAGGATTTAAAAACCAGTTATGGAAATACCGGTTGAAACTACTTTTGGTGATTGGTTTTACTTCCGTTTATTAATATATAAATGGTGCTTTAAGGACACAAAAATGTTGAAATATAATATAATATTTCGCAGCAATATTTCTGTGGATGAGGATTTAAAAACTGATAAATGAAATACATATGAAAACTACTGTTGGTGATTGGTTTTAAATCCGCTAATTAATTTTAAAATGGTGCAGTTAAGGACACAAAAATGTCAAAGTGTAATAATATATCCCACAGTAATCTTTCTTTGGTTTAGGGCTTAAAAACCAATTATGAAATACCGGTGGAAAATACACTTTAAGTTATTGGTTTTTATTCCCGTTCGTTAATTTAAATATGGCGCTGTTAAAGACAAAAAAATGTCAAATTAATGGAATATCAGAAAGCAATCTTTCTGTGGGTTAGGATTCAAAAACTCGTAAAAACCAATTTGGATGATTGGTGAGATTTACCGACATCGGAACTTTATTACCGGTTTACTTAGTTATATTTTATTACTATTTCAGATTTAATTGGCTTTGTTTTATGATCATATTTCATGAATCTGTTTACACGACCACTGTAGCGGCAAATACTATCAGAACAGAAATAATGCCAGAAGATATCAAAACAAAACTTATTATCGTGTTGTGGAATGAATGCTATAACGTTTAAATCAAAATAATAATGAAATAATACATCCACACAAAGTGATTATTTTGTATTTTTATTAGTTTCTGTCTTACTTTCATGTTAGAAAATATTAGATTCCATAACTTTTAAACTTGCGCTTTTGTAATTTTGAATAATGAAACACTAAAATATGATATGCAGCAAAAACATGTTTCTTATACTGTAATATTCATTCATTAGTGGGAGAGATAAGCGCATAAATTTGAGATGACATTTCAAAATTTTGTTATTACATAAAATCTCAATCTCACTACAGACAAAGTAGACAATAAATGACTATTTCCTGGAAGGATAATTTATTTATCTGATATATTATTTGTTGAAGCTGTTTTTTATATTAAAATTAAGGTGTGATAAAGTATAGTTTGGTTTAGTTAGTCTTTCTTCGGTCATGCTACTGTCGTGTAGTGGTTAGCACTTGTAAAATAATCAACTCCTTTTCTTGATATTCATTTATTGGTGGGGTCCAGTGTAAAAACAAATCGGCTTTACCTTGGGGATCCGGATACCTGAATATGGTGAGAGGCCGAGGCCGGGGCAGGCCGGATAAGGAGAGGAGACGACTCGCCGGGATTCTGTTGGACTTCTATCAGACTGTCTCGGCATGGACGCTGGCTCGCGTCCGGAGTTTTCGTTTTTGTCCCCCGAGTCTTATTCTTGCGACCTCACCGATTTGCAGTCCTTCGCACTCTCTGCCTCTCCTCCTCTCTTCCGCTCTGGCAAGTCATTCAGGGGAACAGCACCCCCATTCGCCACCCCCTTTCGCCTCGACTCTCACCATCCAGCGGACATCCCCAAGTTCGGCTCATACATCGAAGATCATAACATAACATAAATATCCCCCTCCTATGAAGAAAAATTTCACAGAAATTTTTTTTTCTTCACATCAATATAACAGTTTGAATGATCATGAAAGATATCCAGCCTTGAATTAAAAAAGGTCAATTTCTTATGTATTTAACTCGCTTAGGTTGCTCTGCCCAATTTCACATTAAATCACAAATCATATTTGTTACATAAAATAACTAAAATGCATTCAATTTTAATCTTCTGAATTACCTACTGGACGTATATTAAAACATTGGATACCACAGAATAACATTTATACGATATCATTTAAATATACAAGAATTGTACATATATACAAACATCAAATACCACCGAACTACATTAAAAATACAATATAATAGAAATGTACTCTATATTTTTAATCGCATGAATTGTATGAAAAAAAACAAAAACAAAAAAAAAAAAAAACGTCACAAATTCTATCTCTCTTAATCCCTAATCACAAATCCGCGCCTCCTGGGACGGAGATTATATTGTACACTCCTGGTATTCTGCTGGGCAGGCAGAGAACTTTGAGCGCTTTCTAAAGCAGTAAACTGACCGTTATCTCTTGGAGGGATCTTTTGATCTGGAAGAAACCACCCCTTTACCCCTGCTCGTCCTCTAAAAGTTTCTTCCCCCAACGAGAAGTTGTCAGGACAAACTGGCCCATCGGTTTCACTATCAGCAGGTTTAAACGAGGGTGATAAACCGATTTCATATTCGGGAAAACTTTTTCTTTCAACCATTTTTGTGAGTCTATCAACATGTACAGATTGATTCCTTCCTGGGCTGTCAACAGGGCAGGCATATCTGGAAATTCACGGGGGTTAACTTCTTTAAGACCCTGTACGGACCTTTATTTGGTTTAGATAATTTTTTTGATAATCCTTGTTTTATTGAAGGATCATATAGAAAAACAAAATCTCCCACTTGTATATCTTTGTTTACCGCTATTCTATTTCTATTCCTCTCCTGACTTTCAGCTGCGGCTAATAAATTCTTTCTTACTTTAGAAAATACAGTATTTAGACGACCCAATAGCGAGATAGTGTAATCTTCTGGTTCCGAATAGGATCGAGGAGGAGGATTCAACAGAAATTGATAGGGGAGCCTGAACTCACGCCCATAAGTCAGAAATGCTGGAGTTTCCATAGTGCTTGAGTGGACAGTAGTTCTGTAAGCCAAAAGAGCAAATTCTAGACATCTATCCCAGTCGTTATGATTCTCATTCACTACATGAGAAAGGGCATTTGCTAACGTTGAATGCCAACGTTCTAAGACACCATCGGACTGCGGGTGAAAAGCTGTAGTCGTATGTTTTTGAATACCCAACATTTCGTAAAGTTTAACTATAACCTCGCTAATAAAATTGGACCCTCTGTCGGACACTAAATGTTCTGGGCAACCAAATCGGGCTACAAACTGCAATAACACCCTTGATATGTCCTCACTTTTGATGGATCTCACTGGATATGCTTCGCCCCATCGTGTGAAGTAATCGGTCATAGTTACAATATATTTATTGCCATCCATTGAAATCGGAAAAGGTCCCAAAACATCTATTGCCACTCTCTGATAGGGGAATTCCGGAATTGGCATTCTTTGCAAAGGAGCCAGCTTTTTTGGCTTATGTGCCCGCTTCTGCAAACATTTTGTGCAAGATTGAATCCAATTCCGTACATCTGAGAATATTCCAGGCCAATAATAATTTCTTTTGATTCGGATTAACGTCTTTTGTAAACCCTGGTGACACGCCATTGGGGAATCATGCGATTGTCGAAGTATTTCTGGCACCATAATCGCAGGAACTACCAATTTTGCAACGTTCTCTCTATCCCAATTTCTCGGTACTTTATATTTGCATTTCAAAACTTCATTTTGCACAAAAAAACTCAAAAATTGAGGCTTAACTTCCCTGTTACTACGTAATAATTTTCTAATGCTTTGACATTTAGAATCCCTTTCTTGATGTTTTATAATATCGTCCTGTAAGCAACTTAACAAGGATACTTCAGTGCGCGTTTTATTCCTTCTTTCTCCCATCAGCAATTGGTGATCATGACCAATATTAGTATTATCGGGTGGGTAAGCAACTCCTCTTGACAAAAAATCTGCCACCTTGTTGCATTTTCCTGCTATGAATTTAATATCGAAGTCAAAATGCGAAAGAGCCATAATCCACCTAGCTATGCGGTTCATTGGATCACGCAGCTTCAGAACATGAGTTAACGCGGCGTGATCAGAGAAAATTTGAAATTTTCTTCCAATTAAGTAATGTTTGAAGTAACCAGTGGCAAAGACTATGGCCAAAACTTCACGCTCAGTGGTTGAATAACTGGTTTCAGCGTCTTTAAGTTTCCTGCTGGCATAAGCCACAGGCCTAGGAAAGCCCTTTTCATCCAATTGAGCCAAAACACATCCCAGCGCTTCTTGTGAAGCATCAGTATATAAATAAAAATCCTTACTCATATCTGGCAATGAAAGACATGGGAATTTAGTTAGGCTCGACTTTAAATCTTCAAATTCTCTTTGAGCTTCCGTACCCCAACAAAACTTTTCCTTTTCCCTTGTAAGCTTCGTTAAATTTATTTATTTTTTTTATTTTTTTTTTTATATTTCAATTAACGTCACACTGGAGCAACACAACGGGCTATTGGTGACGGTCCGGGATCAATCCCAAAGGGAAAGATCCGAGGACAACACCACGTAATTTTGAACCATGGTCAGATGACGAGGCAACACCTGAGCTGGCACCCCACTCTCCAAACTTCCACACCACGCCAACGTGAGGACATTTGAGGCCACGACAGATTTAACGTGCACCAGCCCCCTTTGTACACGACGGTGTTTGGCTGGATTCGAACTCGCAACCCTTCGGTTGCTAGTTCGTTACTCTTTCAACCGGGCCACCGCGGCCCTCGTTAAATTTAAAGAGCGCTGAGTAAAATCAGGGATGAATTTTCTGTAATAATTAATGCACCCCAAAAACCGGCGTACGTCCTTTCTACTCTGAGGTATCCTAGCATTTTCTATAGCTTCAACATTTTTTGGGTCAGGTTTAACCTCTCCTTTTTCAATTAAAAAACCTAAGTACCGTATCGCTTGCTTCAGGAACACACATTTTGAAGGTTTTAGTTTTAAGTTAAATATTCTCAAACGGTTGAAAACGAACTGAAGTTTGTTCCAGTGAGATTCAACATCTCTTGAGGATATTATAATATCATCAATATAGCAAGAAATATTCAAAGGCTGCAAACCGGATAATACGATCGACATTAATCTTTGGAAAGAAGGAGCATTGGTTGACAAACCAAAGGGTGTCCTGGTGAATTCGAAAAGGCCTCTGTGAGTAATGATAGCAGTTTTGTGAATGTCTTCAGGATCGATGGTTTGTTGAAAGAAACCGCTTGTTAAATCCAAGCTTGAAAAGTATTCAGCCCCAGCCAAAGAATCAATAGCTTCATTAATGTTGGGTATTGGGTATGAATCGGGTATAACTTTAGCATTTAACGCTCTAAAATCTGTCACAAATCTAAATTCTCCAGATGCTTTCCTTATCAGAAGAACGGGAGCAGCAAAAGGGGAGGATGATTCCTGCAAAATCCCCGCTTCCAATAGCACGTTTATTTGCTTATCCATTTCATCTCGGAGATTATATGGAACACGATAGGCCTTTTTTCTAACTGGTACCTGGTCTGATAGATTGATCCTATGTGGAAGGGCACTACATCCTCCCAGATCCAATACCGATTTGGCAAAAACATCCTTATTTTCCCTCAAAAAATTAATTAATTTTTGCTTAATGCTGTCTTCAATGTGATCAAAATTAAAGTTTGCTTCCCACTCTAAATCAGCTTCATCACAAGCTCCCCAATTTGTATTGACCAAGTCTTCCTGCAAATAATTTATCTCTTCCACGGACGCATTTTGTAGGGGCTCAAGGTGTACCAACTTCAGTCCTTTATTTAACTTTAAACTTTGGTTAGAAGTGTTTAAAATCATGATCGGAATATTGGTTTTGCTATTATTCCAATGAATAGTACGACAAATGGCAATATTTTTAAGTTTTGCCGATTCGGCCAAAAACATTTCAGACACTATCTCTCCCCTTACATTAGCATGTACAACTTTCTGGCTAAAAGGAGGAATCGTTTCTTTTCTATTCAGATACGCGAAAGGTCTGGAAAAGGAATTACGAATTCTCATCCGATCATCTTGTTCAGCGGGTGTTAAGTTATGGACCGATGAGCAGTTATTCGAACTCCTCTTCGTTTCATTTATACATGGGTCAACCGACCATTTAATTAAAAAATTTTCACCACAAACTGTTTTAGTCTGAAAGTTTAGATTGCAATTTTGATTTAATAGGAAAGAATTTCCTAAAATTACCTGAAAATTCGGTGAAATATTCTCCTTGGTTATGAAAAATTCCTCTTTAAATTCGTGGCCTTCAATGTTTACAGTTAAATATATTTTGTGCTTAATATTCAAATCGGAATCTCTAATTGTGCGCAAAGAAACGTTACAATTTTCCTCCAAATTCCAACCCTTCGGTATCGCACTCCTGTGAATTAGATTGAGAGATGCCCCCGAATCCAACAATGCTCTTACACTATTACCCCCTATAATGCATTGGATGATTGGCAGATCTGTTGCCCTTTCCTCCATCGCATAGTTTCTTTCCACCTGCACATTGGGTTCAATCGGATCAACTACAGGTATGTTGATCGGACCCTCTTTTAGTTTAAAGACCCCCTATAATTTCTTGTGTAAAAAGAATTTCCTTCACTAGTCCCTTACAATCCCTCCAAGCCCGCTCCTCGGCTAAAGCAAACTGCTTAATTTCCTCTATTGTGGAGGGATTCCTGGCAACAACGCCCCTCCTGATTTGAGGATATAAGTTTGACAATAGGACGGCTTTCAACATTTTTTTTTTATAGGCCTCCTCCATCTCATTTGAAAGTTCCCCAGAACAACAAGCTCTGTATGACAATGCAGAGGCCTTCGTGAAAAATTCGGCTACAGTCATGTCCGAGGGTTGACGTAATTCCAACAATTCTCGAACGGAACTGGAGGTATCGGTTTTTATTTCGAACCGCTCCAGCAATGCATCTTTTAACTCCTTAAACCCCCCGATGCTGTGACGGATGTCCCTAAAATACGACGCAGCTTCTCCCCCTAACTTGCACTTGCAGGCAAAGTACAACTCGTCCTGAGTCCAATTCGCAAATTTAGCTACCTCCTCGATCCTTTCGAAAAATTCTAGCACATCATATGATCCTCTTTGCCCCGTGAAAGTGGGTATTAACCCCAGACTCTCGGGGGAAAAACTGTAAGGGAAAAAGGTCCCCCTCGCGCCAACCTCCGATCGCCATTGCGGCAACCCCGTAGCGTTGGTTGCAATTCCCTCAGGCACACCATTTTGAGGACTTGCCATTTTTCCTTTTTTTTTTATTATAAGATGCTCTTGCTTCTTTTAAACAAACAATTTATAAATAGCCTAATAACATTCACTTGTATAACATAGATACCCTTTATCATCTCACATAAGAATACCACTTCAACAAATTTATAATACCAATCATAAGCAAGCATGCATAATAAAAGCAATCTAAAAGGGAGCAAAGCTTCCGAATAATACACACATAAATCACAAGCTAATTTAGGGAAGCAATATTAATGCTACACAAGAAATACACATATCAATTAATAAACTAATTCACGCAAGTAATATAAATACACAAAAAAAGGCTGGACACCCACTTAATCTGATCATTCGGCATTTAAATCCTTATTAAATTAATAAAATCTCTGAGATCGCAAGTTATGTCCATGAAGACTTAAGACTTTCACTCAGCAAAAGCCGATCCTGGTCATGGCACCATTTGTCGTGTAGTGGTTAGCACTTGTAAAATAATCAACTCCTTTTCTTGATATTTATTTATTGGTGGGGTCCAGTTTAAAAACAAATCGGCTTTACCTTGGGGATCCGGATACCTGAATATGGTGAGAGGCCGAGGCCGGGGCAGGCCGGATAAGGAGAGGAGACGACTCGCCGGGATTCTGTTGGACTTCTATCAGACTGTCTCGGCATGGACGCTGGCTCGCGTCCGGAGTTTTCGTTTTTGTCCCCCGAGTCTTATTCTTGCGACCTCACCGATTTGCAGTCCTTCGCACTCTCTGCCTCTCCTCCTCTCTTCCGCTCTGGCAAGTCATTCAGGGGAACAGCACCCCCATTCGCCACCCCCTTTCGCCTCGACTCTCACCATCCAGCGGACATCCCCAAGTTCGGCTCATACATCGAAGATCATAACATAACACTACAGGAGGTTAATTGGACTGAGGAAAAAGTGAGGAAGCAGACCTTTGTCTAAATGTAAGTTTACTAAAATAAAGCATTCGATAGGGGAAATCACAAAATTACTAATGCCTTTTGAAGTTTCCAAAATTGCAAGGATCGAAAACAAAAAACGTTAAATAAACTATCAAAATTACAATTTGTTGCCAAAACCTAAAGTAAACGTTTTCGAAACTTAAACCTGTTAGTATTAAATTGGATGTGTCTTGATTTTCGTATTAACCCTCCATTAATCGCGGATCTTAGCCCTCAGTCGCATTGGTCAACAGGTGCACTGTGGTTTTTCAATGTTATGCAATGAAATAATGACAAAAAATTTTTATTATTTATAAATTTAAATAATACTCTTTTAGAGTTATTTGTTTTTAAGTATATCCTAAAACTCACTACGTTCTTTTTTAACAAATGAACACTTGATGCATGTGTAACTAGGAAAGAAAACGTCGAGCCCCTCACAGATGCACCGCGATAACATGTGTTAAGAAAGGCCCGTGATTATTGGAGGGCTTATAGAGGTTTTTGTTCTTGATGAATGATGGAGGAACCAATAACAAATTGCACATTTGTTTATGTACACATTTTTACCCTATCTACTCAATATGCAGGTTATTTACGTATCCTAAACTGCAATACTTGTTCAATGAGACAGATAAACATTTTGTTCGTAATAGTCTAACATTAATATTAAAATACATTTTCAAAAATACGTAAGATGAAAATAGCACAAGACTAGTTCCTAAAACTACATATTTAAATGTAATACTATCAGATGGGGTTATTTAGTTATAACCTCAATAAGCCCCATAACGTTTTGTTTGTAATAGTCTCTAAAATAAATATTAAAATACATTTTCAGAAATACGTAAGATGAAAATAGCACAAGACTAGTTCCTAGAACTACATATTTATAATGTAATACGATCAGAAACGGGAAATTAATTTCACACATTTTGATAAAATGCTTAACTAATGTCTTTCTTTTGATACGACGGCATTGTGATCGAGTGGTTAGCGCTCTGGCACTCTGTTCATCAGACTATGGATTCGAAACCCGGTGTAGGTATGGATGCTCGTAATGGTACTGAATTACCTGTAAGCCAAAGGATCCGAGACATAGGGTCCTGAACCGTAGGTCCTATTCTAATTAGGAACAGGACCTACGGTTTAGGAATTTAATAGTGTGGAAAAATGACCGAAGAGCGACTAAGAGGTGTGACTATTTTGTATTAAATTACTTTCAAGTAATTACTGGTGTATGTGTTGTGGGTAATGAATTGAATTTTAAAAACTGTGAGATATATTATTTTGTTTAAGACTACAATTTGAACCTTCCGAGGGGTTCATACGCATATATCCATTCTTCAGTTTTCCTGCATGACTTCCAACCAATTTGGACCTTTTAGAAGGAAAGAATTTTTCTTAGGATTCTTTCAACAAAAGATGGGTTATTTAGTAGCAATGTGTATTGTGGTGTGGAAAGCCAAAAAAGGACCCTCGTGTAGCAAAACAATTATTGTAAAGCGACAAACCTAAACAAACTATTGATGATTTAATGTTCCACAACACATAAAGAAGAACAAATCCACTGCGGAATATTAAACTTATCAATAGACAAGAACACACTCAAAGCGAACGGCCTTAAGTCAACCATGTATTTAAACTATCTGAATAAGGATGTGAAGAAAAACATGAAACGATGGATTGAGAGTGCAAAGAATAAAAAAAATCATCCGACACACTGAAAAGAGTCACTTTCCTTATTCAGTGTAAAATAAATCAGGAAAAAATGAAGGCGCATCAGGATCACACACATTGGTTTATTTAAAACTTCCAGGAACTGAGAAGGTGGGGAAGAGACATAGGAATTTATCTCCAAGGCGGTACAAAAAAAAGAATAACAAAGTGTAAAGTATTACGGGCTAATGAAGTGACAGGGTCAGAACCTGATATTTCCGGACGCACAGGGAAATGTTTATCCTTTGATGCAATGTAGCCGTCTTGAGACCGACTATGGGCAAAAGAAAACATGGATGACTGGCAGTTGGGATGTTCTTGTGTTTGGAAACAGAGCCTTAGAGTGAAAGAGCTTATGATTAAAGGTTTGTGGGGCTGATTCGTATTTTTTTTAATTTAAGGGAACATAGTTGGACGAAAGAAATCATTTTTAATTTCATATTTACAAGATTTCTTGGTGTAACTTATTCTAAAACACTTGAAACAGACATAACAAAAGAAAACAAAATCATCTTTACTTAAGTAATAATTAAACGATTTTTAAAAGAATGAAATATTTTAAATTCTTACACCGACAATTTTTCAAATTTTTTCGAATATTTATTTCCGTTTTCCTTGAAGTGTTTCTCACAATTTTGTGCACGTGTTTGCATGCACTGCTGTTATTTATTTTTTTTAAATAACCTAATTTCTAATAAACAATAGTAATAAACAACACAATGAAATATAGTAAAAAAACAGTCACAGTTTATTTTATCAAATTTTTTAAAATTAGCTGATCTGAATTTTTGTTCCATGCACATTTGTCAAATATATCATAAAAAAACCACAAAAAGTTTTAAATATCTATATTACCTTAAAAAAGCCTTAGAATTTTTAATACACTGTAATCGTGAAAAACAGAAAGCTGTCAAAAAAGGATTTAAAAGATTAAAAGTTATTCTGTTTCACTCTTGACATTCGATGGGAAAACTTTAATAACATGTTGAAGAATATAGCTACAGCCAATGAAATTTTGTACACATATTCTTTAAACTGTACAATAAATATAAGACAATGAAAAATATTCGATAATTTTGACCCTTTTCAGGGTACTGTCTCCTTAATTACTTCATTGTCCATGAGAACGTAATTTAATCCTATGAACCCATGAATAAAATATTTTGTAAAACCGAGTCAAAGTTTAAAAAACTATTAATAAAATAATATCTTTAAGAAAGAATTTGGTAGCATTTTTGCTTTATAAGCACATTTTACTTTCCGTTGTTTCTCATCTTATATTGAAACTTTTTTTTGAAGGAAGCTAAAACAGCACGATATACCATTAGTATAATATGTATGCAATTTGTTATTATCAATGAGGTCATTTAGTTTAATAATTACTTCCCATTCAAAATTTGCATCAATCAAATCGTACGTTCGTAAGCGTTGTTTTCAGCCAAAACAATAGTTACCGATCACACACATATCATGAATAGCGGTTCTGTTTCAACCCAAATTCAAGACTCAGAAACTGTATTATAACAGGTTTATGTCACTTGAGAAAATGTTGTTATAGGTTGAAGTCAA
Source organism: Meta bourneti (assembly GCA_933210815.1). Lineage (NCBI taxonomy): Eukaryota > Metazoa > Arthropoda > Arachnida > Araneae > Tetragnathidae > Meta > Meta bourneti. The sequence goes on along the minus strand of OW119922.1, from coordinate 38,745,852 downwards.
ACTGACGTGTGGACTCTTTTTAGTGGTCAATTTTGTTCATTTCTTCATCGAATACCTGCCCTCGGCAATAGGATTTGAAAAGGACAGGAGGCTACTTTACAAAAGTTACATTTACTTCTATAAAGTAGAGAAAAATAAAAACATGAAACTTACAGGAGTAAATGGAAATATTTGTAGTTACCTTTGAAAGCGTACGCATTGGTGTATTGAAATTATCATGTGCTTATGGAATATTTTAAAATTTTGACACACTAGAACCCCTCTTTCAAGAAAAGCTTGAATACATTTAGTCTTAATGTGAAAGAAGAATGAATAGTGATTTCATTATGTTAAATCTATTGCAATCGGACACATACTTGTCTTTGATCTTTCATGACATTGATCTGTGATGATCTCTTCTTGACATGCTTTGACCATCTTTAGCTCATGTCTTACACATGGACATAGATACATGATGCCGTAAAAATTCCCTTTATATCATAAAAAACAAGGTAAAATTAAAATTAATAAATATTTGTATTTTCCAGTCAGTTTGAATAATGCTGATATAAATCGTTTAATGCATCAATTCCATACGCAGCAGTTTTCATCTCACATCGAAGATTTAACATTATTTGAGCACAAAACAGATAGATATAAGTAGTAATCGGAATCTTGTCAATCCTTTAAGGATAGGTAGGCAGGTAGTTGAATTTATGTCACACTGGAGCAACACAACAGCCTATTCGTGACGGTCAGGGATCAGTCCGAAAAGGAAAGATCCGGGGACATCTGGTAATTTTTAAATCATGACGAGGTCAATATCTACAATCTTTTAAGGGAATCGATTCTCTTTTCACGTTATATCTAAGGAGTAAAAATATTTATAAAGGGAGCCGCGGTAGTCCAGTTGGTAGAGTCGTGGATTAGAAACTAAAGGGTTGCGAGTGTCGTTTCTAATTCCTCTTGGTCTAGAAAATGCCCTCACGTTGGGGTGGTATGGAAGTTTGGAGAGTGGGGTGCCAGCACAGGTCTTGATAAAATGGTCACGGTCAGATGATGATATCATCATCTGACCGTGTTTCAAAATTGCGAAGTGTTGTCTCTGCCCCCCCCCATGGGGATTGATCCCATCCCGGACCGTCGCCAATAGCCCGCAGTGTTGCTCCAGTGCGACGTAAATTCAACTATCTACTTACCTTCTCTACAGACGATACTCAATTCTGACGTCAATCATGACATAAAAACATAATTTTCCCCAGACGGTCTTTATCTTGAGTTTGTTTCCTGTTCTTAACCAAACAAATCGTTAATATCCAGAAGATAACCAAACCGGGTGGTCAAGAATGATGACATAATGCCGTGCTGATTTATAATAAAGATATATAAGTGATTTGTCCTACAGTTGAAATAATGGTATACCCTGACAGATAAGTGAACATCAAAAATAACTTTCCTACTTGGAATGTTCAAACTTACAGTTAAGACTGAATTTGGTTTACAATAGAATATGTTTATAAAATATTTTTTATTTATTAATGATATAAACTAAAATTTACCATGTATTTAAAATTTTCCACGTTAAACTTAAGTATTGTTCATTGTGATTGATCCGTAAAATAGTATTGTTACATAGGTATAGAGCATAAATAGTAAAAAGTTGTGCTCCGTATAAAATATTTCGTATTTTAAGTAATTATTTAAAACTAAACAATAAAATGCCACTAAATACACAATGTTTCCTTAAATTACAAGACATTGTTTAAATTGATTACATTCGCTCACCTAATTACTTTATTTATAGTAAAGATCCTTCTCTTTAGAGAAGTTTCAAAATATTCTTAGTTTCATGTTTGAAAAAAACCGAAGTTAGTAAATAAAAATCACTCTATAAATACTTCAACCTCTATTTAAAGCTATTTTTGTGTGTTGAAATGTTTTACATTTTCATCTTTAAACAGAATTGTGTAGCAAGAGTTTTATAAGAGTAGAAATATTTCTAAGACCGACATAACTTTTAAGTTACAGCTTTTGTTCGCGAAAACCGCGAGACAAAAGAAAAATAAGTTTAATGTATTTAAGGACAAACGTTAAGTTGTAATTTTATTAAGTTTTGCTAAAGCTACCATCATATAAAATGTTTAAATTTTTAATAGATTAAAAAAGTAGCGTTTCGCTGAAAATAATTTTCTCTTTAAAATAGGAAGACCGGCATACTTTGGCATATTTAATTCTCACTGCATTCCAAGTTAAAACGTCGTCAGAAATAGAAATTCTAAGTCAAGTTAAGAACTGAGATGTAAAGAACAGAAAATTAGCTGCATCTGGGAACTGAAGGATGAAATAGCCACATAGTTCACAATCCGGATAAAACACATCACAAGACCTTTTCATTAGTTTTGGAACAAACATCTTATCACCCATCTTAGATTCCATGTACCGAAATAAAGGATTATTTAGTACTTCTCAGTAACAATTGACAGTTTTACTGTATATACTAGTACTTGTGGCCTCAATGGGCAAAATATTCTAATAAGAACATCTGCCTAAAGCAGCTGTCCCGCAAATACTATTCAAATTATATCTCTGAAGCGGCTTAAAAATCGAATGTCGATGCGATGTGTGTAGGCAGTAGTAACTGAGTTTTTCCCCAACTTTCGTAAGTCATTCAGCACACGTGATTATCCTACAATCGAAATTCTTGAAATCACATTACTCAATATCTTTGATTATTCCACAACTCGAAGTTGTTCCAATCCTAGTATAAATAGGCACAATATGAAGAATTTCGATATTGAAATAATAAAGTGCTCGAATCAGTGGAGCGAATATCAATGAAATGAGTGCCCTAGTGAATCAATTTTTCTAATGATGAGATATCTGATCCATCAAGAACTGGTCAGATTTTCTAATAGCGAGGAACCTTGTCGAGACAACCACTAGGAGGGTTAACCCTCTTGATGGTTGTCTCGACAAGGTATCTTGTCATTAGCAAAACTGAGCAGATCGTGTTGGACGAGATATCTCGTCATTAGGAAAAGACATGATCGCGATTATAAGAAACCGACCAGATTTGATCATCAAAAAATCGCAATATCTTGATGATGAGATGTCTCGTCAAGATATTGCGATTTTTTGATGATCAAAATCTGGTGAGTTGACGATAAGATGTCTCGTCATTAGCAAAATTGGTCAGATCTTCAAGGTCGAGATATCTCGTCAAAACCACTTGGAGGTTCAAAAAAAAGTTCTCAAAGAATCAAGCAGGAAATACGTCAGGATATTTTTCGTACTGCATACAGGAGCACCAAATATGACAATGTTTTTTTTACGTTGACATGCAGTCGAGACTTACTTTTCCGTAAATATATGTATAAACTGCATAATGAATACTAAAATTATTTTTGAAGTCTGGAATATTACTATTTTTCTCACATTCCTCCTGGTGGTTTGTCTTCGCGTCTAAAACTGCCCTATAGTGGCCAGCTTCTGATATGAAAACCTATTTCAAACTGTAATCACGTCTGGGCAAGGGACAGCATGATTTTCCTTGTTGGAGAAATAAGGCAGCTTTATCTCGAAGAGGTACTTCCGCATTAGCAAAACTGATCAGATCTTGATGGACGAATATCTCGTCCATCAAGATTTGCCCAATTTTGCTAATGATGAGATTTCTTGTATTCAAGATAATGGCAATGATTACATCAAAATCAGGTCAGTTTTCTGCTAATGACGAGATATCTCTTCCATCAAGATTTGGTCAGTTTTGCTCATGACGAGATGACTCGTCGAGACGACCAAGAAGGTTTATAACCTGAGATATAAAAAAATTACTGTTCAGACATATCCTGTTGACATTATAACCCATTATAACTGCATTTGCCGCTACTGCAATCGCATGAACTCATCTCTAGTATGATTTGAAAAACAAAGCTGAAGTAATAATAAAATATTATAACTAAGAAAAAAAGGTAACGGTGTTTAGGTAACGGTAATTCTCACCAATCTGCAGAACCCGTTTTTACCGGTACTTTACTGCCAGTTTTAAGCCCTAGCATAGAATTTGCCAGCTTCGGAAGGACATGAGCTGTCAGCTCTCTGCAAAGAAGAGAGGTCTCCAATTCGCTCAAGAGCTCAAGAAAAGAGCAGCGAGAGAAGAAAGGTAATGCGGTACGACGGAAACATTTTTTAACCACATCATAAAGATGAAAGGAAAAGACAGAGGAAAGCAACACGAAAGTATTATCCCTTAATAGTCATAACTTTTCAAGCTGGATGAGGTAACGTAATGGACAATGGCATGTTTTGGGGGAGCATTTGGGTTTTGCGATTACTGCTGAGTAACGTGATCACGTTATGCCAGGTGATATTAGGTAAAAAGGCCCAAGAAATAGTTGAAAACTTCTTAGTTGAAACATCATAACAGTAGTATGCAGTGGTCTACGGGAGGCGGAAGTGACGTCATCAAAAGGGGCGGGGCCAAGTGACGTCACAGCGTGACGTCATCAAAAGGGGTGGTCGTAACCGGAAGTGACGTATCGACATGGTGTTGAGTTGTAGGGGTCCTGCTGCCACTTGAAAATATTGAGGTATTGAGTTGAGTTGTTAGTTTCGGTTTCAGTTTCTTGAAAGTTTCTATTTAGGTGAATGGCAACGGTTCAAACTTTGTACTGGAGCACGTGGTCAAATTAGAGTTAAGTGTCACGTGGTGAATTCTAGAGATGAGTTGAGTTGTAGGGGTCCTGCTGCCGCCCGAAAACATTATGCTAGAGTTGAGTTGAGTTGTTAGTTTCGGTTTCAGTTTCTTGAAAGTTTCTATTTAGGTAAGTGGCAACATCAAAACGTAAATAACTCGTATGCTTGGGTTGAGAATGTCAAAATGATATAAATAGAGCTGTCGCTGGGAAGTGTAATGTAGAACGACATCGTACAGTGAAAATGAGAAGGTAAATACAATGACAGCTCTATTTATATCATTTTGACATTCTCAACCCAAGCATACGAGTTATTTACGTTTTGATGTTGCCACTCACCTAAATAGAAACTTTCAAGAAACTGAAACCGAAACTAACAACTCAACTCAACTCTAGCATAATGTTTTCGGGCGGCAGCAGGACCCCTACAACTCAACTCATCTCTAGAATTCACCACGTGACACTTAACTCTAATTTGACCACGTGCTCCAGTACAAAGTTTGAACCGTTGCCATTCACCTAAATAGAAACTTTCAAGAAACTGAAACCGAAACTAACAACTCAACTCAATACCTCAATATTTTCAAGTGGCAGCAGGACCCCTACAACTCAACACCATGTCGATACGTCACTTCCGGTTACGACCACCCCTTTTGATGACGTCACGCTGTGACGTCACTTGGCCCCGCCCCTTTTGATGACGTCACTTCCGCCTCCCGTAGACCACTGCATACTACTCATAACTACTATTAACCTTTCTTGTGGTTATCTCTTCATTAGCGAAACTGGACAGATCTTGACTCGTCATCATAAAAGAATTGTCATTACCTTGTCATTAGCGAAATTGGTCAGATCTTTATGGACGAGATATTTCGTCGAAACTATTTGGAGGATTAATAGTGCTATATATGAAAACAAAATAAAAGAATATACCTATATGCAAGTTGAATGCCGAGTACATAAGGTACTCATTTTTTTATAACTCTAATTTGATGCTGAGGTCCAGAGCAGAGTTCAGATCTAGAGGAGGCGTTGGCTTAAAAAAATAATGAAGAAGTTTCCAAGATACACTGACTTTCACCTAATCATTGGAACTCAGTCCAATTGAAAATTTAAGGCATACATCAAAGAGAGCAGAATAGGCTACGGCTATATCTGAATATTGGAGCACATAAACTATTACTTCTCTAACACTCATATGATTTCTAGAAATATAGTGGCATTAATTATTACAGCTTTATTAATTATCTCAGCAATTCGAGTATTAATTATTGCAGCATTAATCTGACGCAACATATCTTGTTAGGGGTCATGATAATTTGGACACTCAGTGCAGTGTATTCGTAATTCTGCATGCTTAAAAAGAAATAAGTATTCTTGATACACATTCTGTTATGTTTTTCAAATTTCAGTTAACAAAACAAGTGGGGCCGTCATGGATCAGTGGGCACGCTTATTCCACTAGCAACCTGCGAGTTCTAGGTGACCCAGGTTCGATTCCTCCCTTAGTGTATTTCTCTCTTCTGAATCATTAAAGCTCTTCTTGTGTGTTTATGTACTACATTACTTGATATTGTCTGTATTGCGTCTGGATCAGCATGGCCAAATGCTGATCCAGACGCCAAACCCTTGCGCCATAAAACCCAATCAATCAAAATATTACAACACAGAAATCAATTTTATTGCTAAATAAGAATTTCTCCATAGAATATTTATTATCGATGACAATATTATGTTCGTTTCTTATGTTCCTTCTTCAAAGAAAAACTTTTCACGGCTTTTCGATAAATTAGAAAACTTACCAAATTCGAATGAAAACACGTTTAGTTTAGAAAAAATATATAATCAGTGACAGTAGATACGTCTCATGTTTGTAAAAATGTGATAGAAATGTGTCTAGAAAAAGAATCGCTCAGTTATTTACTTAGCTTACAGCACTTTATCTCAGCCAAGAATTCCAGCCTAATACCAAATTACCAACGAAATAAGCCATTATATTGACGCATGTATTTCGAATTAATCACTTAACATGCCAATTAATGTAATTATTCCTTCCTTATACATAAAAGTTACGTTCGTTTTGTTGGAAACAACCATTTCTCAATATCCAGAGGGAATTTATGCTGCTAAGACGAAAGAATTATTTTTCCTGCAACCTTTGGCGAAACATATCAGTGGTAAACAAATGCAACTTAATATAAACGGAAATATAATAAAAGGCAAATTCGCCGACCTTCTAATGAAATAGACAGAACATGGTGGATGGAGTCGCTGTTGTAAGATCTCAGAAAAGTAAATTACGTGGGTTTAAGAATCGACCTGGGCCAATTGGCTATCGAAACACAGACCAGTATTTTTAACCTTCCTGGTGGTTGTCTCGTAGAGGTGTCTCGTCATTAGCAAAACTATCCATATCGTGATGAACGAGGTATCTCGTCGTTAGTAAAATTAGAAGGATCTTGATGGATGAGATATCTAGTCAAAACCACTTGGAGGGTTAATCACGCGCGATAATCACTTCAATCAATCAATCATTTGTCCCACATTAGGATTCATGCTTTTCCCCACAACCACGTAACAGATCTTCAAACCGAGATACCGGAAGAAATTCCATGAAGCTGCCGCACATACTCCATCTATGTCATTACAAGGTCAATGGCAAACTTCATGGACCTTCTAATGATATAAACGGACCATGTGGGCTGTCCTAAGATCTCTGAAAGGTAAATCGCGTGGACTTACGAATCGCCTTCGCCGATTGGCAGACTAGTGTTTTTGATCACGGTGGATAATCACTTTAACCAATCAGTAATTTAGAATTCTTGCTTTTACCCACAACCACGTGACAGATCTTCAAACTGAGCAACTGGAAGAAATAACATGAAGCTTCTGGCACATGCTCCGTCTATTTCATTTTAAGGTCGATGGCAAACTTGCGATAACGTATGTGGAAGACTTTTTATCTTCCCTCTATTATTGGCTAAAATTATATTTAAATACCTTCACGGGGAGAAATTTCTCCTCGCGTATAATAAATAAATATTAAATCTTAATATGTAACTGTTGACTTTCTAATGAAATAGACGGAGCATGAGCGCGCAGCTTCATGCTATTTCTTCGGGTCGCTCGGTTTCTTCAAGATCTATCAAATAATTGTGGAAAATGCATAAATCCTAATGTAGGAAAAATTATTGATTGGTTAAAGTGATAGTACAGCGTGATTAAAAACACACTAGTCTGCGCTTCGATATACAACCAGCCCAAGCCAATTCGTAAGCCCGCGTGCCGCGTAAGCCCGCGTGAAATAGGCTGAGCATGTGACTCCGCCCACATGCTCAGCCTATTTAACTGGAAGGTCGATGGCAAACTTGAGATGACGTGTGTGGTTCACTTTTCTCTTCGCTCCTATCATTGGTTAAAATTGTACTTCCACTTCCACGAGAAATTGAAGGCGCGCAATGAATAAAGTTTAAATCATGACATAAACGTAAACGATAATATTTAGGATAAAATGGTAAAAAGCGCAAGCGATAGTATAATTAATTTATTAATAAATATGCAATTTTTTCGTGTAATTTGGAATTATCAAGATGCAGTCGTGAGCTGTGAGTTTAATTGAGTTGTTGAGTTCTGTATTTCTGGGATTTTATGAAACTATTACTGAGACAGTGATATATTTTTGAGTAACGAGATTTATTAATGGACTTACTATTCTGAGTAATTTGAGTTGCAACTATTCATAAACAATGAAACATATCAATGGTATGTTTCAATTCGCACTCATTATTTACAATTACTCCTCAAAAGATAATAATACGCACTTGAATAGAAATAGATGATTTCTAGAGACCGTTTGTATTCTTATCTCAAAGAGGTTTAAAGCTAATATATGTATCCATAAATGATTAAAAAAATTATGCTCATTACGAATAGCGGTTGGATTGAAATGTTCGCTTAAAGAAAAGACGTGGTTTTCTCAATCAATTCCTATTAATAGGAAATTACTTTTTATATACATCTCTTTTGAAAATTAAGCTGTTTCGTTTTATTTTAAATGCCCACATATTCATTAAAATATAAAATAATTCTTTTTAAGAAGGTGAAACATAATTTATCAACAAAATTATCAAATGTCAAGATAATTATATTTCTAATTAATATACAATGGAAAGCTAAATCTCAGGAAAGTAGAAATGTTACCATAATAATTTACATATATTTTAAACAAGGATTTATCTTAAAAATGCAGGTATTAAGAACCCCTAATTATTTCCAAAGATCAGTGCAAATATTTGAAAAGCTACTTAGGTTTCTGTTCCTAATAGGCTTTATGTAAGGTATTTTCAGAACTATAGAATATGATTAAAGGTGAAAAAACGAATGTGCATGACGTAAACCTTTCGGAAAAGAATACTTCACTTCATTTATCCTAATTTGAAAACGTGCATGCGTGTAAATTGCATACAGAGAAGAATATTTTCGACAACACACATGTGTTTACAATTAGTTGTAAGTGAATGCGAGCATTTGTTTTGAGTTTGTACTAAGAAATGGAAAGAAATAGCTTGATGTTTTACTACAGGGCCGCATAAGCCTAAGGGAAGGAAGTTAACACTTAACCCTCCTGTAGGTTGTCTCGACGAGGTATCTCGTCATTACTGGCCAGACCTTGATGCACGAGATATCTCGTCGTTAGAAGAAAACTGTCCAGATCTTGATCTCGATATCATAAAAAAATAGGTAATAACTTAATGACGAGTTATCTTATCACAAATGAATCTCACACAAGCAAAACTGTTCAAATCTTGAGATATCTTATCGAAACCACTTGAGGGTTAAATCATTTTGAATTGCACAATTCAAAACAACTGAATCTATTTTGAAGTATTTATATTTTTTGTAACTGCCAATTTTTTAAGTATACATTTCCGATTAATTTGTTGAGAAGTTTGTTTCGTTAGAAAGAATTCTACGTTAATCACAATTAACGAAACTATGTGGTTTTATGATATATTTAGTGACAGGTGGAGTGTAAGCAACGAATATGATATATTTAGTGATGGGTAAAGGCTGCAATTCAATGCATTTTAATTAATAATACCAAGTGTCTTTTACCGATATTCAGTACGTTGATACCAAAAAGAATTCAAGTAGTATGGAAGGCAAAAGATGACATGAGACACAGTTCATATCCTAGTGAATTTGTAACATTGTTTAGCACTTTTATGAAGACGCATTTATATCGATGGAAATAATTTTTTGTAATATGACTTTTATCAGTAATTAACCAGATTTGTATCAAAGAAATTCGACTTAGTGAGTGTTAGGTTTGATCTCAATGAACTTGTAAAAAATCGCCAGAGGGAAATTTTTGTGCGACCACTTGAAGCACCGACGAACCGAAAAAAGGGACATTTTTGAAGAAGGTGGGAGAATCCAGAGTGACCAGAAGGTAATACTTTGTGTGATGGAACAACAGTTTGCTTTAATTTATTCTTAAGTTACATTTCTCAGCCCTTTTAAAACTATGTCAATACAACTATCCTGTAAAAAAATCTTAACTTTGAATTGATTAGTTTTTGTCACCTGCTTTCTTAATCACTTGAGAGACAAAAAAGAAGTGTGAAAGTAAAGGAAAAAAAAGGAAGAAAATAGAGCAAATCGCATTGAGCTTAACTCTCCCAATGGTTGCTCGACGAAGTACTTCGTCAGTTCTCAATGAACGAGATATCTCGTCATTAGAAGAAAACTGACCAGATCTTGATCTCATCATTATAAAAAATCAACAATATCTTGATGACGGGTTATATCATCATTAGCACAATTGGTCAGGTCTTGATGGACGAGATGTCTCGTCGAAACCATTTGGAGGGTCAAAAGAGAACGCCTCACCTTGGAGAGGGCTGATGGCTTTTCTCCAGTGTACGGTATTTCCTCATTGTCCGACCCAGAGTTGAAGTCAGCGAGCGAAACACTTGCTCCGCCCGGGCGTTGGATTCTGTGGTTGACAGCGACTTGAGACGGAGGAGACAGCAAGTTGGCCAAGGACCGGAGGCCTCCGACCACGTGTGACGGCAGCTGGGGATCTGCTAGCATGTCCGTCACCAAACCGTGCGCCTCGGCGAGCAAAGCCACATCAACTGTAGATGCACTGCCCTGTTGAAAGAAACCTGGGTTTAGTATATTAAAGCAAGGCTGAAATGAAATTCGATAGTCGAAAAAAGTCATGGAACTTATAAGGACAGAGCTGATAATCGCACACAAAAATATAAGCCTTTTAATTTTCTAATCCATGATCAAAATTAGATTAGTTAATGATGTCCTTCAATGCAAAAAATGTCCGAAAGATGCATCGGATCTTCATGAATCTACTTCCATGACACCCCGAAGCACTGAAATAAGTGGTCAGGACTAGGCATCCTGTTACTCTGACAGTTGCGACAGTCGGGGTAAATCCTTTTTCCTTCCACACATTTCATTGCTAAATAACTCCACCAAGATTATCTCCACCTAGTCGGGGTAGTGGAACTTGCGTGCCCTGATCAGGTGTCCGTGGGGTAGGGCCAGACTAAATGAGAAATCTAGGAAAAGGTAAACTCTTATTCCAATACTGGCGACTGTTTTCCACGTTAGGAACGGCCATTCCTATGGGCAAAGTCATACTGCCACAGCAAGTGTCCCTCCTCTCTTTTAAGGGATAGTGCCCTCAGGGCACACCTCCTGTGTAAAGGCTTCACGAACCCCAGGTACTCTTATTATCTTTTATTTTCCATTGAAGTTTACTATCTGTAGAAGACACTGGGGTCGTGCTCCTGGGATACCCAAACAATCTTTTTCAGCTTCCTTCCTCTGTTCCTCAATCCCTCTTTTTCCTCCTTTCACGACAATTTTCCCTCGACGTTGTCTTGTGTTTGGCGCAGCTTGGCCAAATATGGCAGAAACGCTATAAAACCACCAAACAGCCATCTGAGGGATAGTAGGGGCAACTTTCACCCACTCCATGATGTCAATTAGAACATAACCCTTAAATTATAATACAAAACTAGTCCTATTGTTGAAGAGTTATATTACATGTATTTTTCATAATTTATAACAAAATAAACTGTTTCAGCCAACTCAAATAAATATTCACGAACCTTCACAAATAAAATTTACAATAAAAATATTTTTCAGGGCCCCTTTATCAGCCAAGGGTATTTGAAAAATCCACCAATAACACAATTTGTTAAATTGATTTACAGTTTACCCCCAACTTTTATGCGGTTTATGTTGTACAATCGTACTGAATTTTTTCTGTTGCATATTACGTACTTTTGATTTTATTTTCAACCACGTAATGGTTTGTTTAACAACATGTATAATTAAATAAATAATTATACTACTAAGAATTAGAGGGACAGAATACCGGAATGGGGTCTTAGTTGAGGAACGTTCAGTTGAAGGTTCTAGATGTTTAGACAATTTCAACATGCGGAGAGAACAAGTTAGCTTTATGAAAATGAATGAAATTTGAATGTAAAACTGTCAACCACGACGTGAGGTTCAAAACTTATATAAATTCACGCTATGCTTTTGCTCTGGCAAGATGAATATGGGTAATGCACTTGGATATTTTTTATTTCGAGAAGTAGTACTCGATACAGAGATCATTCACTAGTGTGCAAGAACACACACAGCACAATAACCACAGTTGAGATATTATATAAATTACATAGTAAGCTTCCACAATTAAGAAAACATCCACTCTCAGCCGATTGATCTTATTTTCGAGTTCAGTTTTCTTAGTATGGCTGAGACCGCCTGTGTTCAATGGATCACACGTAATTCAGAGGAACTCTCCATAATATTATGCTCTGCAGCTGTGATAGATTTATCGTTATTACACCCATAGAAGGTAGAAGTCTGACTTTGCCTCTTGCCTGATAATTCCAACTTTGCATGATGGGATGGATCTTGTTACTAGTAGATGTGAATTTAGTGACTAGTAGTCAAAAAATAAAACAATTGCGGCAATGCAATTGTTTATTGCCCTTCAGAATTGTTTAAAGCCTTTCTGAATGTCTCGACGTCAATGGATTCTATTGATTCTCAGATGTAAACAACCATTAAAAAATAGATTTTTTTAGCTAAAATAATTATGATTATTTAAATTTTACCTTTTCAAGATGGCGTCTATGGGTTATTCAGATCATTCCGTGTTATTTTTGGGTATTGTGGAGGGAAAGTGCTAGTCGAGTAGATGTTGTGCTCAAATGCTTTTATCCTTTTATACCTTCTGGTGGTTTATCTCGACGTGGTATCTCTTCATTAGCAAAACTGACCATATATTGATGGACTCGATATCTCATTAGAAGAAAACTGACCAAATCTTTATCTCGTCATCATAAAATATTGGCAATACCCTGATGACGAGATATCTTCTCGTCGTTAGCAAAATTAGTCATATCTTAATGAACGAGATATCTCGTCAAAATCGCTGAGGAGAGGGTTTAATCAACACAAAAGAAAACTATAAAAGAAAAGAGGATCACAAAAATACGCAGGCTTGGTTCCACCGATACATTTTAGAATACATTTTTTTCGAGTTTTCAGAACTCGTTAGCTTTTTATTTGCCTTAACCAATATCACTAATGTAGCAATTTTCCATGTTAAACCCATGTTTCAATGTCCATGGGGAAATTCCGTCGGAACAAGCAATGATAAAAAGCCACCGACTGTATTAACTTTTTTATGCATCTAAAGCTCTACGACAAAATTATAAAAAGGGACTTCCATTTCTGCCATCTCATTTGACTATTCCAAGCTTTTTATTGACTTGTTGATCCCCTAACTCGAACCGAAGGACATGAAAGCAGTCGGATGTAAAAAAATGGCGGACAAATTAAACTCTCGTCCGTTATTTAACTATCGATCAAACAAATGTTCGGAAATAGAAACCAATCTCTAGAGGAAAGCTTTCAAATTGTATTCCCTCCTCCATTCAATCTATTTCTTTCATGCTTTCCTTTTTCGAATAAAGAAAAATACTTCAGCTTAGAAATCATTATTGCGTTGAGATGGAAGCTGAAAAAACTGCACGGAAGATATTTTACTACTATTGAATACAATTTCGATCGAAACGTAAGAGAAATAAAGGTGCGGGGATGGTGATAGGCAATAGAAATGAATATATTTGAGATTCATCTTGCAACGGAAAAAGATTAAAGCGAATCCTTACATAGATGTAGCGAGATACATTGTCTTTTATTAAGATAGTTTATTACTAGAAGACCCGCGCGTAGCATCGGCGGTTACGTTTCCTCATTGTTTTCTTCTATGGATGGCAGCATCGTTTTCGCATTAAAAACCTAATTTCAATCCATTTATAATAAATATAAGCATCGATATACACATTTCGTAATTCCAAATGAAGTAAAGTTGATCAAACATGTAAAACAGGATTCCGTGTACATCGTATAGTGCGACTTCGAGAAGGGTGTCAACCTTAGGTCAGACGAGTTTTGAACAGGTAGTAAGGAGGAGGGGTGCCTTACGCAAAGCAAGAATGGCGATCACCGTGGGTGGTTTTCCCCAACCAACTCATTATAACTGTTGTCACTTACAACGCCGAACAATAAACATAGAACCAGCGCTATAGACTCAAGTTGTAAAAGAGCTTTGTTTGCGTTTGAACATATCACCTTACTTAAAGAATAGATTCGTCCAAAACCCCACGAATCAACTGCCATCTCGCGGGAGACAGACTATACTGGCATTAATTCTTGTTTCCATTAGATTGCGTGGAAAAAAAGAGTACGCCTTAGTCATCTTACTACAATTAGCTTCAGATTATCCATTTAATTACATCACTTTTTCAAAGGCGATTCGGTGTCTTATGACAGATAAGACAATTTTCACGTTCGCTTGCATTTTTTCTACCCTGCTTCTATCCTCTGAATTTCTCATTGTCTTCTCTCATCAGACCTTTGAGGGATTTCATTGCAATATTATACACCTCCACAGCTCAAATGGTGTCGTTTCTCATATTTCATATCTTATTTCTATCCATTTTTGATGAATGTAGCATCCATGTTCGATAAATTGATTTCTTACCTCTAAATAACATAACATTATCCAAATATTTTATTAGATTTCTTATTATCGTTAGATTCCGTATAGTATTCGTTAGATTACATTAGATACAATTCGTCAGATTTAATTTAAGCGTTAGATTTCTTATATTATTTGTTAGATTACATTACATGTAATTTGTTAGACAGATTAAGCGTTAGATTTCTTATGTTACTTGAGCATAATATAGATTTAATTTTAAGGTTGCTTGATTCGGCGGAAGGGCCATATTTGACCAAACTACTCCAAACGCAAAGCACACAACATCAAGTAATGGACATACAAGGAAAATTTTACTGAAGAGAAGTACAGACGGTCGGGAAAAAAACGAACCGCCCCTTTTACTTCGAGCATTATTCATAGTAGAGAAAATTCAAAGATATCATTCAATAGGGAATAACGTCCTCTACAAATACAAATGCAAATCAATTGCATAAGGGGCCGAAAGGATATAAAACTTTGCAAAAACAACAAAATTTCTAATGGAAACACCCTGTTTTGATGCCTTAATCAGATTCCTCATCATTAAATTAATAAATATAAAATTAATATGTAATTTCATGCCTCTACGATCTTTATATCTGGAGATATTCAATATTAAAGTTGCTGTCAATTTCAGGGATCAACTCTACTTTGAACATCGCTATTCGTAGATCGAGATCAACTGTAGTTATAGCTACCCGAATTTCAAACTTAAACACTATTTCAAACGTATTTTTCAGCGAGTGCAAACGATCAAAGAATTATTATATTTATTATTACATTTTTTAATTAGCGTTCGTCTCCATGTATGCAACCAAAACGCCTATTACAATTATTTAATACAATCGAACTGATATTCCGATCATCCAAAAAGTGAATAGAGTTAGTCATTCAATTGATCATTGATTAGTAAAATTCATCTATACGACACGTAACTAGTAAGAGGCAATGTATTTTAGATTAAACGTAAATGAAATTTCCAACCATTTTTCAAGAATTTAAATTCCTTAGGTTTGACAAACGTGTTTTAAATTTTGGAAAATCTGAATCCAAAATGAGGAAAATCTAATGTAACGTAAAACTAACACTTGGAATGACCTAAAAGTTTGCATGGTCGTATTAGAAGTCCTGAATCGATTCCTATCAAAATATAGTAAG
Source organism: Meta bourneti (assembly GCA_933210815.1). Taxonomy (NCBI): domain Eukaryota; kingdom Metazoa; phylum Arthropoda; class Arachnida; order Araneae; family Tetragnathidae; genus Meta; species Meta bourneti. Next base: position 38,729,928 of record OW119922.1, on the reverse strand, counting down.
GTTCCAATTCATAATGCTTTCAAACATTAATTTAATAATTATTATTGCATAATAAAAACTATTTTTAAAATAAAATATTAGGTGGATTTTGTTTGGGTTCTTTAACAGTAACATGGTACAAAATATCAGCGCTATAGAAATATTATTTAGGAAGACATCCATAAAAGTCTGAGAAACTGAGTTAACATTAGGAGCTTCAATCTTTCGGTACTCATAACTTCGAAACGGTAAGACCTAGTGACATGAAATTTGATATCTGAAGTTAAATTTGACATAGATTTGAAATTGTGTGTCAAAATAGGGGTTTTTAGTGGAAATTATGAAGTTGGTGCTCAATTTAAGATAAAGACGGACCTTTATGCAAATTTTATGCACTTTAATTTATAGAAGACGTTAGTTGCTGTCAAACGCTATCTTTGAATTTTCTTTACTGTTAAAATTGCTCGAAAGAAGAGGGGGGGGGGGTTCGTTTTTTTTCCGCGACTGTACATTCAGGGAGTAATGGAACATGAGCCGTCTAACTCAAAGTATGTTAGAGCAGCAAGAAAAATCACTGATCAAGTTAGCTCCTATATTTCTAGAACTCCTTATTCGTTAAATCAATATATGCACAGTATATACTTAAATTAGTTAAATAATGTGGTTATTGAAAATTAATACACATTTCTTAGGTTCACATTTCTTCTTCATTTTATATTTGTACAGACGAAACCGTCATAAGTGCATCGCTACATTAACAATTTAAATGTGACCATACTTCAAAATTTCATTTCTATACAGAACTTAGATTATGAAGGTCATTTGAAAAGTCTGCTTCTCCAAGTCTCCTTTGAGTACTACATACTTGGTCGAGCGAGTTTCTAATGTTTTCATCCCGTTGGAAAAGTACCTTTTGTCAAACTCTGCAAAATATACATTGATGACGTCGATGACATCCTTATTCGACTACAATTACTTTCCACAGAACCAAATTTTTACGTTTAGGAATAAAAAGTCACACATGGTCTAGTCGGGAGAATAGGGTGGATGAGGAATCGATTCAAAGCCTAATTTGAAGAATTTTGCCATTGCAACAGTCGATTTGTGGAAATGCACATTGTCTTGGAGAAAGAGAACTTTAATAAGTGTCAATCTTGGCCGTCTTTTTTTCAGCTCTTCCTTCAAAAGGTGCAATAACGTTGCATGATAGGCTCTTGTTATTGTTTTCCTCTTCTCTATGTCGTCTATTAGGATGATTCCTTCCGTATCCCCCCCCCCGAAAAAAAACAGTGGTGATCACCTTCCCAGCCAACAAAGCGCTTTTCGCCTTCATCGACGCATTTTCACCACTGTCTGTCCACTGTTTTGATAACTGTTTATTCTCAGGTGTGTAGTGGTGGACTCATGTTTTATCCACAGTTACGAATCGACACAAAATGTCCAGCGGATTGCGGTTAAATACCGCCAGACACTGCGATGAAATGACCATTCACGTACGTTTTTGGTTGACAGCAGAGACGTAACTAGAGGGGGGGCATCTGCCCCGGGCGCCGGATTGGAGGGGCGCTAAATTGGCCGAGTATTTTTTTTTTACTATAGATATTTACGTATGATAAAAAATGAAGAGGGAAAATTTATTTGTAGACTACAAAAACCAAAAGCTATAAAAGGAGCTAAATGTAGAATGTGTGAAGAAATAGCAGGAAAGCTTAACCTAGATCCGCTTTTTAAAGAAGTACGGAGGAGGAAGCGGAGGTTTGATGAGAAGGGCGAAGTTGAAAGCTATGAATTCTCAGAAGAAAAAAAGTTCAGATTATTGATTATACAAACAATAGATCGGATTCTGAATGAAATGAGGCAAAGGTTTCAAGTCATTCAAAACATGAATAGTTTATTTGGTTTCCTCAATGGAGCTCGGTTTGAAACAATGAATGGAGAAGAATTGAAGAACCAGGCACTTGAGTTAGCTACCACATATAAAGAAGACATAGACAAGGACTAGCTGGCGATAGAAGTGGAGAGTTCTAAGTATTATGCCTTGAATTTAAGCCCTAATATGAAAACGGCTACACCATCAGGTCTTCTGACGTTAATATACAAGAACGGACTTGAAAACGCGTCCACCAACATAACGACAGCGTTGAGAATTTTCCTCACAATACCGGTCTCAGTCGCCTCAAATGAAAGGAGTTTTACCAAACTAAAGATCATAAAAAAATTACCTCAGAAACTTAACAGGACAACAACGACTAACCAACCTGAGCATCATATCAATAGAGCACAAGTTCAAAAACACAAAAGTCCATGGGTGAGACATCTGGAGATTTAGCAGAAATATCAGTAAAGGGTATTTATTGACTTGATACCAGTTTTTTGTTCCATTTTTTCCACGAATTTAATAGTGGATTTAGATGTGTGGCTGCTTGCTTTATCCTGATGCAGTTCCATTGATTGTTGGTACTTTGGGTAAAGATATAGTATTTCTTTTTTGAAAATTGGGGATAAAATAGGATCTTGATAATATGTGGGAGTTGATTTTTACATTCTTCCCTCCTCCTTTTTACTTTTAATTATCCATTATATGCAAAACCGGCAACAATCATAAATCTCTTAGAGAAAGTTCTCACATTAAAGTTACAAAGCTGAACCACGTTTAAAGATTTTTTTCTCCTCTTTTATGATAATAAATTGTTCTTTTTTTATTGCAATCTTTTAAATACACCCACGCCTCGTATATTTTCACAACATTTTTCCATCTTTTTCCAGCTAAATGCTTCTCATACAGAATTCTGCAGCGAGTTCTGCTTTCTGCAATATGTCGTGGAGATAGACGATGAACATCCTATTTTTTGGCCTTTTTAAGATTCAAATCACTGTTAATTATTTTATTTACAGTTGAAACTGAACTTTTAATGACTTTGTAATAGTCCTTTGACTTGGCGGATTCTCTTTTAAAATTAAAGATCGTACCTTACAAATATTCTCAGAAATTCTTTTCTTTTTTGGATACGCATTTGGAAGTATTTTTCCACTTTCACACACCTATTTCTTTCTCATTAATATTACTTATAGTACCTATAAATACAGAAAAAAACATGACTTTTGCAGCGTTTTTGAATAATTGAATAAGCATAATTCTCTTCGGAAAGAGCGGAAACAGCCTTACATCCATTGCTTATTTAAAAGCGTCATTTTGAAAGTAAACAAAACTCTGAGTAAGCAGACGATAAGTTATACTTTAACTATTTAACTGCTGCGAAAATAAAATTATTTCGTAGCATAGAATTTTTTTACAGCTCATCAAAATCATTCAAAAAAATGTCCGTACAGCCTCTGTATTTATCATAATTAAATATCCTATTCTAAAGCAACAGTCTGTTGATTTTGATGCAGCCCACACATATCCCGATATCATTTGATAAAACCTTTTCATTTCATTTGCAGCGATTATTAGTATGAAAGAATATACCAAACATGCTACTCTTAGATTATTTGTCAATGAAATATCTTAGAATTAATTAGGTATTTTATCTTGTACTAAAAATGAAATTGCTGCAAATTAATCTATTCACCTTTGAAATCAAGCATTTACCATCTAAGTTTAATATAAAAATTTGGACTAGTGGAATTAATGTGTGGTGGCGATATTAGGTATTGCCGGGGAGGGTTTTCGTTTGGTTGGTCGGTGGGGGGGGGGCGCCAAGGCGAGTTCTTGCCCCGGGATGAAACCAGCCTTGTTACGTCTCTGGTTGATAGTCATCAATCCAGGCCCACATCGCGCGCACAGCTGTTTCCTCAACAATTTTTCGTACAGGATATCGTGCACTCGTTTAGTTACGATGCTTAGAGTCTCAGCAATAACATGCCCTTTCACTTGGCGGTCTTACATAAGGATACCATGGAATTTTTCGATATCCTTTCTGGTGACCTCAACTCGGAGTCTAGAGAGCGCTTGAACTTCAACTTCAGTGCATGTTCTGCCCCGTTTCAACTTATTTATCCAGAAATAAATCATCTTAAATGCTGGTGCAGAGTCCCCATAAACTTTATATAACTCATCTTTTATTTGAGAGGCCGTTCACTTCAATAATTAAAAAGGTTTTATCACTAGACTGAACTAATTTTTTGCCATTTTTGTGGTAGCTGCTACAATTCTTGCTTCAAACGTCTGTAGAACGCAAGAAAGGCGTCGCTTCTGACTTAAATTTGATATGAGCTAGTTTGAAGTGATGCTTGCCAACCGTGACATCACCAAATTATTTGTGGCGTCATTTCATAGTGATTTATCAAATGTATCAAACGATCCGCGTACTTCAAAGTAGACAACTATCAGTTTTCCTAAATTGCGAAAAATGAACCCACTTGCGCTACGAAGTGTATTGTACATATCGTTCTTCATGTTATGCTCAAAAGTATCTGAAACCGTAATGACAAGACATTAATAGTTTGAGAAGTTCAAAATAAAAATGCGAGATCGAATTCCTACCTATTCACTTTTCGAGAGTTCCAGGAAACCAGCGTGAAAGAATTGTTGCCATCTTTTAAGAACCGCAATATTCAGATTCAAATACAAATTCGAGGAAGAAAAGAACGAAAGAAAATAATAAAAAAAAGAAAAATTGTATTAGGAAAAAGCGCAAGACTTGAAATTTCAATATCGAAGCGCACGCTGCTACAAGCACAGTAAACTTTGATCACACAATCATTCTTCGCTATAAATAGCCATACTCCAATGCGAATCTGAAAACATTGACAGGAACATACATCCTTTTTCCATACACCCGATATTCGAAAGAATCCGATATTAAACCAAAATAAAAGTCAACTGGAATAGAAGCAGACGAGAAAACAAATCATTGGACAAGGGTAAAGCTCTTTTTTTAAATAGGAAGCCCTCTTTCGCGCTGGAGACAGAAAGGTCTCCTGGTCCGCAATGACGTCAAGCAGCCATTTCCGTAAATTATGAAAAAAAATCAACGGACTACAATCGGTTCTATTTGCCAAAGTGTAAATGTCTCCCAATACGCACAAAGACACGCGTTCATCCAAAAGCCTATGACCTTCGCCCCGACCTAGAGAAGAAAAAGAAAAACAAGCGAGTCAGAGAACGGGCGATTAATGAAATGGTACTGACCACGCCCAGCGGAAGTGAGGGCTTCGTGAATATTTACCAGACTGGGTGCTTCAAATTACTTGTTGATGAAGAAGTGGTGCCCCGAGTTCAGTTCCCTCGGAAAGAGTTGCAGCCTATTTTGAGTTCGCATTCAATAAAGCAATTAATTAACCTTAGAGTATTTATCGCAGGAGTGGACGGATACCGGGAGTTGATTACAAATGCAACTTTAATTAACCGTGGAAGGGAATCGGATTCTGCAGCGATCGGAGATGGACTGATTAAAGTACACTACTCAGGAATATTGCTTTTGTAGTTTCTAATTTGTCGGCGTTTTGTTCTTTGGCAAAAACTTGCAGAAATGGAGAAAGGGCATGGGAAGAAGTGGGATTTATAAGGACAGGTCTGTAAAATAATCACACATAGAAATATAACCCTTAAATTATAGGATAAGACCATTAATTATATGTATATATACTATCTTTTCTTTATATAAGTTGTGGGATTCTTAAGGACAGATTTGAAAAATAATCACACAGAAATATAATCCTTAAATTACAGGATAAGACGACCATTAATTTAAGAGATACTTTACGTGTACGACTTAGAATTAGATCTAGAAAATCTAAATTTGCTTGAGAAATGCTCAGTAGAAAATTCTAGAGGGTTAGAAAAGCACAAGAAAGAGCACACTTTGTATGTACTTAATATTTAACTTGTTAAAATATATATTATCTTCTTTCTATAAGAGATTATGGGATTTTTAAGGACCGATTTGTAAAATAATCACATATAGAAATATAACCCTTAAGTTATAAGATAAGCCCTAGATCATTATTTTAAGAGATACTTTAAACATCCTACTTACAGAGCTTGAAAATCTAAATTTACCTGAGGAATACCAGTAAAAAATTTCACAGGACTAGAAATAATTCTATTGCACTAGAACATCACAAAGTACGCGTCTGATGCATTATATGTATTTGATATTTAACTTGTAAAAATGTATATTATCTCCTTTTCCTTCAATACGTGATGAACGACGTTATTAACATAAAGTATAATTTTTTAATTAGGATGTTTTGTGAACTGTTTCTTTGGTGTGGTGTGGAGGTTTAGAGAGTGGGGTACCAGCTCAGATGCGACCTCGTCATCTGACCATGTTTCAAAATTAAGAGGTGTTGTCCTCGGATCTTTCTCTTCTTCGGGATTGAACCCGGACCATCGCCAATAGCCCGTTGTGTTGCTTCAGCGCCACGTTAATTACACTACCTAGCAACTTCCAACTGTTACTGTTTCCTGGGTCTATACCATGATACGAGTACAAGCGACCGCTCTCTATGAGTGAGAATTTCAGAATAAACAAACCAGTTGAAGAGTGGTTTTACTTCCGCAACCCAAGTGCTCTAGCATGATGCATCTTTGAGTTGCATTAAAATGTAATTAATCACCGTTTTGACGACGTTTCACGTTTAGTCTAATAGGCGTTGACCAATCAACTATGAACAATTCGGAATTCATTCTTTGGAATTTTTGCTGACGACGTATTGAAATTGTATTCGAAAAACAAGCAAAGTGACGTCACTCTCGGAATATGTAAAGGAAACACGTTCCACTGCAGAAACACAAACACTACAGCCATCTACATTTAACTTGACAGAAAATGCTTCTCATATTACATAGAATTTGAGATAGAAAACCTAAATTCAACAAAGGAACACTCAGTACAATACGAGTATACAAGATGTTGAAAAATACCACGAAAGTACGTATCTTACTGTTAATGTATTCTATACTTAAAAACTTGTACAACTGTGTGTGTTTATTCTTTTTTCTTTCCATGCATGATGTACAACTTCATACACGGAACAGTTATTACTTCAACACCAAGAGTGCGATTCCCTTTGGAAAGACAGACAAAGAACAATTGATCTGTCCTTCCTTACAAAATGGTCCCATTCAGCAACATGAACTTTTAAAAGTTGATTACTTGCCAAGTCACTTTCCAAACAGAGCCACAGTGAGTCTAGAAGCAAATCAAGACTTAGGCTGATGTTAATGAAATTGAAATATAAAGGTAGGTAGATAGTTAGCGTCACACTGGAGTAACACAACGGGCTATTGGCGACGGTCCGGGAGCAATCCCGAAGGAAAAAATCCTAGGACAACGCCTAGTAGTTTTGAACCACGGTCAGAGGACAAGGTGAACACATGAGCTGGCAGCCCAATCTCCAAACTTCCACACCAAGCCAACGTGAGGACATTTGAGGCCACGATATATTTAACGTGCACCAGCCCCTGTGTACACTTCGGTCTTTGGTTGGACCGAGTTTCCAACTAGGAACCTAGTTACGCTTCCAAATGGGCTACTGCGGCCACAGAGAAAGGATGGAAAGAACGAGAAAGTTTGCTTGGGTATTGGGGTCGCGATCCCTATGTTTAACCCCGTGGGAAAAGAATAGATCACTAGAATACCTCGGTTTCGTAAAGCCCACACACAACTGAAGGAGATTTGTCCCCGCGGGTGTCTAATTAAAGAGCAAAGTATTTGCCGCAGAAACATGCTATTGAGTTACGTTGCTTCGTCAAGCTTGAAAAGTTTTGACGATTAAACGTATGATTACTTGTCGATGAAGAAGTGTGGTGCAACGAGTTAAATTCCCGCAGCCTATTTTGAGTTCGTATTCAATTAAGCAATTAATTAACCGTAGAGTATTTATCGCTGGAGTAGACAGATACCAGTTGATTACAAACGCGTCTTTAATTAGCCATGGGAGGAAATCGGAATAGAGCCGATTCTGCAGCTATCCGCGATGGACTTATTGAAGTATACTAGTCAGGAATATTGCTTTTGCTGTTTCTAATTTGCTGGTGTTTTGCTCTTGAGCGAAAAATTTCGTGAGCAGAGGAAGAGAGCAGAAATAAAAAGTGAATACGAGGAATATGTATTTAATTTCTTTTCTTTATGACAAACACAAGTCAGTAGAAAACTAGCATAGATGATACCAATGAAAGCACCTTTCGGATGCAATTAGCCAGTTTGGTTAAATGTTATAAGTAAAAAGCACATAAATTTCAGCAGAACCTTGATTATCCGAGGTAATGTGGATCGAGACCACTTCGGATAACCAGAACTTCGGATAATATGGCCATAGAAACACAAAATAGCCCATACTAAATACAGAAAAAAATTGAAGTACTACATGTTAATACTACGGCCACTTAAAGATTTATAAAGTAAAGTAGGTAGTTAGTTAACGTCACACTAGAGCAACACAACGGGCTATTGGCGACGGTCAGGGATCAAATCAGAAGGGAAAGATCCAAGGATAACGCCTAGTAATTTTGAACCACGTTCAGATGACGAAGACAACACCTGAGTTTCATAGTTAAAGTACGGGTATAATTAATATTAAAACTCAATATTTGAAAAATTGAAAATATAATTTGCTCATTTTATTAGAAATATTTCCATATTTCTATAATATATTAAATAAATTGAATATGTCAAGTTTTTGTGTTGATTTTAGAGAGCATTTATTGTATGTGATTTTATTTTAAATCTGAACAAAAAGTATAACGAAAGAAGTACTCAATTAAAAATTCTGATGTTATTGCCGTCAATATGATCGATAAAGTCGATGTACTTTTGTAAATAATATTTCAATATGTAAAGTAAAGACACTTTCACTTAAGACACACAAAAGACCTTTCTGTCTCACAACGTGCCCTTCGTTGATTGGATCATTTAGTATAATGCATAACATGATGCTATCACAAATATTTAATTTTGTCTCTTCACGTGTTAGAATACAAATGTTACTTTCTTTGTGTAATTACTTGAGTAAGAGTATCTGGCTGATTTAGACTACATGATTATACAGATCAAACTTGACAGTGAATTTTCCTTTTATTGAAGCGAATATTGAACATAATTGAAATCAAAAACTTTTTCAGTTGACTAGAAAAAAATTCATCAAATAATTTGATAAAATGCTTCGATAAAAACTGGAAATTTGAAAGAATTGAAAAATTCCAAACATAAACATGTACTTTATCGTGAATGTATAGATATCATTGTATTCTTTATTTTATTGCGAAAATTTGAGAATCGATTCACAAAATAGAAACAAAATTGTAAAAATGCAAATACCCTTTTTATGTAATTTTAACAGATGCATTGAGAATGATTTACTGAAAAACTAGGTAGGATAAAAAACAAAAGAAAAAGAAAATATAGATCATGGATGAATTCCGATGGTTTTAGATCAATCCATCTTGAATTAATTCAAACCAATTATTCATATATACGGTTGAAAAGATAAAACCACTTTTTCTAATTAAGAGAACCAGGAAGTTCGCAATTGTTGTGTTCACTTAAAATAGGATGAAAAATTTTTTCAACGAACATATTCACTTTATGCGCCTTAAGAAAAATAAACGCACTTATTTACGAGTAAAACCAAGTTTTTAAGGAACGCTTTTAACGATTTTACGTAGCTTTCTAATGAAAACTAGAAACATTCCTCCTTTTCTATAATTGTAAATATTTGATCAATTTAAGTGACGCAACGCTTTTGGGCATGCGTGGGCGTACGGATTTTAAAGAATAAACCGATTTTGAATGGAATTGTTTACAAAGATTCACATAAGAAATGCAACCTATAATGTTTGTCAACTTTTATGAAAAAAGTTCGTTCAAACACGTTCGAATCAAAAACATTTTCAGCTCATCTTGAATATATTCACCATACAATAAGACCTTTCTGTAAAAAAGCATGAATTTTTAGCTAAACAGAATCTGATGAGATAATTTCATACTTTGAACATATGCTGTAAACAGATTCCCACATTTATATGTTGAAAAGAAGCTTTTAAACGTGTTTTGTTTAACGCAGGTGCAGGTTTCCCATTAACGTCGCACTAGAGCAACATAACGAGCTATTGGCGACGGTCCGGGATCAAACACGAAGGGAAAGATCCCAGGACAACACCACGTAATTTTGAACCACGGTCAGATGACGAAGCTGCACCTGAGCTGGCATCACACCCTCCAAACTTCTACACCACGCCAGCGTGAGGTCATTAACAGAGGTATCGTTCACCCCCCCCCCTTTGTACACGATAGTGTTTGGTCGGATTTGAACTCGCAACCCTCCGGTTGCTAATCGGTTATTCATCCAACCGTGTTACTGCGGCCCGTATTGTTTCACGCAGCTTATTTTTTTGTGCAGTATGATAATTTAACGGCCATGGAAACTCTCAACACTTTGTGATAAGAAATCTTCATTATTCAGTTCCTTCTCTAAATAGTACGAAGGATGATAGGAGGAAAATTGTCTTGCAACGCATAAAATGTACACATTTTTTCATAAATTTGAAATTTGGAAACAAAATTTTAATTCCGAACTTTTATCTGAAAGATTTCTGTTAAATAATTGAAATATTCCCAACCCATTAATTTTCATAATCAATTTAATAAAGTAAAAAAGCTATAGAAAATTTGTCATTCTTTCGTGCCATAACGATAAAAAGAAATGTGTTATGTGCAGCTAAAATTACGAAATAATTGTTATAAAAATAATTATATATTTGTCACATTATGAACGTTTATAATATTAAAATTACTCAAAAAATTATATACTTTAATGGAAAAAAAATACTTAAATAAATTACATAATTTTATTTTTATTTATAAAAGTGTTTTAGGATATTAATATATATAAAATTACATAATTCATTTATATTTATTATATTATTAAAAACATTCAACGTATATTTAACCCATCAAGTCTAAATACTACAAATATGCAATAGAAACAAACTGTGTAACTTAAATAAACCCATCTACAAAAAGAAAACAATATAAAATTATAGGTAAACAAGTACACAGTTAATAAAAATATTCATTATTCTACAATCAGCGAAATGAGCCAAGTTTAACGAAACGTCGGCATTGTAAATAAAGTAAAGAAGAGTTACAATACAATTCCATGTTCCAGGTATATTCAGTAAAACTCACGTAGAATATATTGAAAAGCATTTCGGACAGTAACTGGAATTCCTTTCAAGTTCTGAGCTTAAATAGAGATGTGGCGGTGGAAAGGCTTCAAGTAATTAGAATTTTCCACGGAGTAGTTAGAAGTGGTTCGCTATTTAATGACTTCTATTTCACGTAAGTTTGTCACGTGATCTACTAGGTACTGTAGTTAATATTAACTGTGGTAAGGACAATTGAAAATAAGCTAGTAATAGAATTCCCGTTTTCTTCCAAAAATTAATTCCAAATATATAGCGTTGCAAGTTCGGAACTAGTATAGCTCCAAATTATCAGCTTATAAGTTGTTTTTATGGTAATTAAGAAAGTATTTACAAGTAAAAATTGTCATTCTTGATATACCTCATACCTAGGTGATATGTTCTTACGGAATCACGACAGGACGTAATACCCTCTGACTTAACAAAACTATTTGTATGGACAATAATGAAACAAAATGTAGGCATTATTGACTAGAGTTCCCTACATCACTTTAGCTATATCATGATGTCCTTATACTAATAAGCGAACTTGGGACCGCCTTGACTCAGTGGGTTAGGAAACTGGGCTAGCAACCTGCGAGTTTTAGGGGGCGTAGGTTCTATTCTTCTCTGGGTTTATTTCTCTCTCTTCTGTTTCGGGATTGATCCTGGACCGTCGCCAATAGCCCGTTGTGTTGCTTCAGTGCGACGTTAATTAACTACCTACCTACCTCTCTCTTCTGTGTCAGTAAAAGCTTTCCTTTTGTGTATGTTCCCTATTTGCGACGATTTATAAGCGGATCCTAGAGGTCAAGTTGAATTATTTGTATTCTCAATCGATCACTCAAAAGAACTTCATAGGAAACAAATAAATCTCTGGACTTTAATATAAATTTTAATTAGTGTAGTAAGTTGCATTAAGAAGTTAATACCATACTGGGTAAATGGTTGACATAAACGAGAACAATCTTTCATCCTTCAAAAGACCATATTCTAAAATCCATTTTATAACTAGTAAAAACGTTCGACAGTACATGTATCTTTCCCATATAGTAATTTTGTACACAGGAGTCGATAACCTTTTTCGGGTATATATTATAAATCTCAATTATTTTATAGGTTTTTATTATCATATTAAGCAACTAAAATTTCCGTTGCACAAGCATTTGTAACCAAAGAAGGAAAATGCGCACAAATAAGTAAGGAAAGTGCTTGTTAGTAACGGGAAACGACTCATCAATTCCACAAAAATTTGATACAATATCCTTTAATTAATGAATATGTTTTCATCCAATTGATTTTTATGTGGAAAGTATGTTATGAGAAATATAAGTAACATCTCAACCAAAGAAATAAGTTCTCATATCATATTTATAATTATTTTAATTTATAAGATACAAATTTTTAAAAATTCAGTTTTATTTGACATTAGTTATGATGTTTACGAATTTAAATTGCTAAAAATTAATAGTTAAAAGTGAATAAAATTAAAGTTTAAAAAATACATTTACCTAACTATATAGCATTCTATTAAACAATAAATATGATTATAAACAAAGCTTAACCAACAACAAAATTTACTTAATTGTTTGTAATTCTACAGTAAATATTGTATAGGTATTACTGTGTAATGATAAAAATTCCAAAAGAAATTTCGCAACGTCTAAATTATTCAATATCTTGAAGCTGCCACAAAATTATGACTTATTTATTCTAAAACAATTCATTAGTATACAATTTCAGAAATGAAATAATATATTGTTTCATTTTTCATGTAATGTATTCATAAAAAAATTGCAAACACAAATAAATTACTCTTTACGACAATTTTCAAACCCATGTTGTACAATTTTCCTAGACATTTTAAAATTAAAAGAAAATTATTCATCGCATTCGAAGAAATATTCTCAATTTAAATGCTAAAATATTTTTCAATTATTTCATTTATTTTTTCGTGTTGGCAGCATATAGATACAATTTAAATTTCAATACATTGGTCTATTTATAGAACAAAAGAAAACTATTAGTGTTGTTGCATGACTACCTACAGCCCTTTAATTATTCGTTCAACCGCTTTTAAAAATGAGACTAAAATATTTTAAATTGTAAAACGAAGCAAAAAGACTAAATACATATTCTTGAGATTCTGTTTTTCAGTATCATACAGCAATAATTGCTGTTTTTAATACAAACAATATTCGTATTTTTTTGGTATTTTTGGTATTTTTAATTAACGTCACACTGGAGCAACACAACGGGCTATTGGTGACGGTCCGGGATCAATCCCAGAGGGAAAGATCCGAGGACAACACCACGTAATTTTGAACCACGGTCAGATGACGAGGCAACACCTGAGCTGGCACCCCACTCTCCAAACTTCCACACCACGCCAACGTGAGGACATTTGAGGCCACGACAGATTTAACGTGCACCAGCCCCCTTTGTACACGACGGTGTTTGGCTGGATTCGAACTCGCAACCCTTCGGTTGCAAGTCCGTTACTCTTCCAACCGGGCCACCGCGGCCCTCAAACAATATTCGATACATTATAGATCTTAACAAATTCTAAATGTCATTTTGTGTTTCCAATAGTAAAAGAGATCGTCTAATTGATAGAAAAAGTTACTAATCCTTTTGAAATACACTCCATTCGCCCTTGCATACTTACATTTCTTTTACAGTTTAGAAGCATCTATTATAATCCAAGGGTGTCCAAATTTATGACTTCAATGGGCCGCATTGCGTAAAGAGTAACAGTTGCAGGCCGCATATAAAATGTAGTTTAGGTATGTCACAAAATTCCCTTTAATTTTTCCTAGATACATTTCCAATATAACATTTCCTATATAACATAAAAAAGAAGGCAACACAAACATAAAACTAGTGATACATCTGACCTTGCTTTTGTGAAATGAACACATAAATGTGGGGTTTAATGGTTGGTTGTTTTTAGGTTTTATGGCGCAAGGGCCATAACTGGCCAAGCCGCGGCAAACACAAGACAACGTCAATTAAAAATTCGTGAAAGGGGGAAAAAGAGGGAGTGGAGAACAATGGTAGGATAAAAGCAGAAAAAGATCGCTTGGGTATACCAGTAGCGCGACCCCCGTGTTTACTAAAGACAGTAAACCCCATAGGAAAAGGAAAGATCACTAGTACCTCGGGACCATGAAGGCCGTAAAAAAGAGATGTGTCCCATGAGGGCCTGGTTTGATGGAAGTGGCAGCAATTCTTAACCCTCCTGATGGTTATCGACGAGATATCTCGTCATAACCAAAACTCGTCAGATTATGATGGGCGAGATATCTAGTCTTATGAAAAATCTGACCACACTGGCTGAAAACTGACTGACCTGTATCTCGTCATCCTAAAGAAATCGGCAATATTTTGATGACAAGATATCTCGTCATTAGCGAAATTGGTCACATCTTTATGGACGAGATATCTCGTCGAAACCTCTTGAAAGTTCCAAGGTGTCAGAAAATTTGAATCTAATTTCAATCCTCGTGATGCTTCTTCCTTGAAAATAGGGGTAGCCCAGTTGGACGAGCAACAGATTAGGAATAGGAAGGTAGCGAGTTCGAAACTCGGTTCGACTCGTGTTCACGGGGCTGGAGCCCGTTAAATCGGTCGTGGCCTCAAATGTCCCCACCTTGGCGTGGTGTGAAAGTTTGAGTGGGGTACCAGCTCAGGTGTTGACATCGTTATCTGACTCTGGTGCAAAATTACGAGCGTTGTCTTTGGATAGATCCCGAAGGGAAATCCCGTTGTGTCCCTCCAAAGCGACGTTAATTAACTACCTACATCCTTGAAAATATCTGTTCACAAGTATACCTACTGCCAAAAACCGATGACAAGAATAAGGCGCGATCGTGAAGCGAGGGATGTTTTTCTGTGGGTCATCGGAGCCATGAAACGTATCGTTAAAAATCACATATCAATATTAAAAGTTTACGATCTTGTGGAGCTGTATTACTATGTGTGCAGGGAAGAGTGTTGGACACCTCTGATATAAGCTGAAACGAGTACCTCTACGCGGGTTAAGTAATATATTTAGTGCATTGAAAGAAGTTGTAACCAGGAAACTCCTGAATTAGATATGCGGAGCTCTGACGTTAACTTGTGTGTATTTCGAACTGTTGGAATTGCGTGACCTACCTGCCAGACTATGCGGGGTTATTAATTAAAGAACATAGCTATTTGGTTAAGAGAACAAACATCTCTCAAAATAATTACAACGGAGCATTAAAAATGAAGAGATGCTGCAGGATAACGATGTTTTCCTTGATGCGTGATGACAAAATATAAAAGGCTTTTTTCAAATGTAGAGTAAATAGTTCAGTACAAGTAAAAAGGCATTTTCCTAATGTAATATGTAGTTCGTGCATATAAAAGTACTGCTGCACTTTTAAATGTAGCTTCGTTGGGTATATTAGGACTTTTAGGGTGAGGTCCAGTAATGGACAAGATGAATCAAAAGTTTAAAAAATCATAAAATCGGAAAAAAAACATTAAAAGGTAGATTCATCAGAACGTCATTCTACGCTCGGATTTTAACGGCGTGCATTGCTATACGAATTCGGAGCTTGCCGCTGAAAATCCAAGAGGGGAATGACGCCTTACGCTACAGAAACGATGTTACTAGGTCAGTCGACTGACATAAAAAACGCCCTCAAAACGCCTCAAAAAATAAACATTTTTTGTCGAAGAATTTGTGTCCGGAAGTACAGCGTTTAGATTGCTACGTACTTCCGGACACAAATTATTCGACAAAAAATGTTTATTTTGGGCCTCTTTACCACCCTTTTCGATTTGGCCAGATGTTTTTTCGAAACACCTAGAATTGCAGTAAAATATATTGTCGGCAATATAAAAATAGAAAGATGGTAGATTTAAAATATATTGATGCAAATGCTTCGACTTAAAATAGATTAAATGAAGCAGTTTGAATGGTCTTGAAAGCTTTAAATTTATTAAAGATGGACTAGACAAGCGAAATTTATTTTAATTTTACCCATGAAACTTTCTAACTCTGAGGTTATCGCTCCTATTTTGAATACCTAAAATTATTTCAAGTAATAAATGCGTCGCTACGATATTCTCAATAAAGAAAGAGAACGCTGTCTGCGAGAAAACCTCAGACAATAGAATGTGTTTAATTTCAGTCATAATATTATTAAATTTATCACTTTTGTTGGAATATTGAGAATGGAGTATTTTTAATATCAAAATAAAAGAATACTTTTAAAGAATCGCCTAGATGGAAACATCGGTATCATTTTTATTTCTGTCATCATTTAGAATTTTTTAAACAACGGAATTTTTAACAACGTTAAAAGCAATGTATAAAGTTGCACATGTTTGTGCGGGATTCTTTATCATTTGCATTTTAATTGCCGTTCAATATTTTTGTACAAGCAATGTAATATAAAATGGCACGCGTTTATGCCTTATTCTTTGTTATCTTAAATTTTAATTGTCGTTCAATATTTATTCAACAGCAATGTTTATAAAATGGCACGTGTTTATGTGGGTAGTTAGAGAGGTAGTTGAATTTGCGTCGCATTGTAGCAACACAACGGGCTATTCGGGATCAATCCTGAAGGGAAACATCCGAGGACAACACCTCGTAATTTTGAGCCACTGTCAAATGACAAGCTGAACATCTGGCACCCCAGTCTCCGAAATTCCACACCACGCCAACGTGAGGACATTTGAGGCCATGACAGATTTAATATGCACTAGCTCCATATACACGACGGTCTTTGATTGGAACGAGTTTCAAACTTGCAACCCTCCTATTGCTAATCCGTTGCTCTTCCAACTGGGCTACAGTGGTCCCCTATCTTCAAAGAAGAACCACGAGGAGAAAAATTAGATTCACATTTTCTGAGAACACCTTGGAACTCATAAACCCTCCAAGTTTCGAACTCTCAATCCTTCAGTTGCTAATCTTCTCTACCACCTGGGCTACCGTGGCCCATAACATTGGAAAGAAGAAAAGTGCAAGTTGAGTTCTGAGAAGATGCAGACGGATATTTATTAATATGTCTGAAAAGCCGTTTCTTTCGTATGATTAAGGACCAACGTTTCTCAGACAGTGTATAAACCAGAGGGAATATAAAAATAGTGTGAGAAATCTTAACCTTTTTATGTGCACAGGATTGTGTGACCAAAACTAGTAGTAACGTAATCCTTAGACTTCTTCCGTTTTCCAAGTGGAACCGAACATTCATCATCTGATTGGTTCACGGGAAGGAAGAAGACTGCCATCTATTGATTCATCATTTGATTGGTCCACGCGACATACTAGTAGACTTTGACGATATCATCATTTCCCTCGCCACTCTACAGAAGATCGTACCCTGATCATAAGATGTTATACCACCAAACGAGATGAGATGCCAAATCAGGCAACAAAGTAAATTTTTTATAGAGTTCCTCCATCTAGAGATAATTGGTTTACCAGTCAAAATTTTAAAAAATGTATTTACTGATTTTGTTAAAAGTCTGGAAAAGGGTAAGTGTAAAAATTGATAGCGACTGCCCAGAAAATGCTAAGCGTTTTAGGATGCACATTTGTGTGTGAAAAAACTTATGAACAAATATGCGTATAAATTGCGGGTTGATACGTATAAAAAAATAATTTGTGAATTTCTATAATAGGGATTAACTTCCAAATACAAATCTTGAGTACGTCAGTGATGTTTAATAAATACTTTCCTCTGAAAAACGGATTCACTCCTCACTCGTACGCGGTATAGGTTCGATTCCTCCTTGAGTGTATTTTTTCTCTTCTGTGTCACTAAAACTTTCCTTTTGAGTGTAAGTCCGTTACTTGATGCTTGTCTTATGTTTGGGGCAGCATGGCTAAATACGGCCCTTGTGCCATAAACCGCACCAACCAACTTTCTTCACTCAACTCTTTCTGCAAACTAATGCACGTGACCAGCTTTCTTCGCCATCTTTCAGAATACGGCCCGCACTATTAATGAAGCTTCGCATTGCAGCCCTAGGGTTTAGAAATACCAAGTCGTTTCTATATTATATTTTAGTTAAGATATCATGTCGATAAATCGGTCAAGAAATCAGAGTGCCGGTTGTAGGATCAAAAGGTACCTGGTTGTGATACGGGTTAAGATATAGTTGCTTTCCCGTCTGGAATCAATAAGTGGCCTCTATAAGCATCGATTTTCTAACGAAATAGACGGAGCATGAGCTCGCAGCTTCATGTTATTTCTACCGATCGCTCGGTTTGAGGAGGATCTATCACATGGTTGTGGGAAAAAGCATGAATCCTAATGTGGCACAAACTAGGTTAAAGTGAGTATCCAGTGAAATTAAAAACACTAGTCTGTGCTTCGATGGCCAATCGGCCTGTCTATCTGTATGCCCAGGTGATTTACCTTTCTGAGATCTTAAGACATTGACTCCGCTCATATGCTATGTCTATTTCATTAGAAAATCGATGATTATAGAGGCCACTTATTGATTCCAGACGGGAAAGCAACTATATCTTAACCCGTATCACAACCAGGTACCTTTTGGTCCTACAGCCGGCACTCTGATTTCTTGACCGATTTCTTGACACGATTTTAGAATGTGTGGTATGTATGTAAGGAGTAACGCGAACACATCCCCCGTGGTGCACCAAGGTAACGCAAAATGATTCACAAACCCCCTTTGTAGTGCCATAACGATTGATGTTAAATTGTTCAGGCATTAGACAAAAATATGTTTATTTATCATAAACTCACATTCCTTTTTCTCATACTGAAAACAGGGTTAAACATTAAAGAACTTCAATTCGTTTCGATTCCATCATATTGGTTGGTTGTCTGGGTTTGTACGGCGCAGGGGCCATATTTAGCCAAGCAGCGCCAAATACAAGACAGACAACGTCAAACAATGGTCGCACGCAGCTTTACTGGCAGATAAGAGAGGAATACACCCAGGGAGGAATGGAACCTGACAGGATCTGCGCCTTCAACTCGCAGGTTGATAACGCTGTTGGCAAACTCACAGTGCCACGGTGGCCCTTCTATCATATTGGAGTCCCCTCTAAATTTTGTTTTACAATATATCATGAGAATAATGTAACAGACGAAATTTGCTGCCTACTTCCACCTCAGGATCGCATTTTCAACTTTTTGCAAAACTTTACCGACAAAGGGGTTTACAAGAGGCTTTCCAAACCCTTACTGATACAGAAATGAGTAATACACCCAGTATTGATTCGAGTTTGACAAGACCTGCGCCACCATCAACTCGCAGGCTGATAGGGCTGTGGCCAAACTCACTGAGCCAAGACGGCCCCTCCATCATATTAGAGTCACTGCTAAATTTTGTCTTACAATATGTCATAAGCCTAATGTAGGGGATGAAATTTGCTGCCAATTATGGTCACTTCCACTTCACTCGTATTGATCACGAGTATTGCATTTTCAGCGCCTCCTTTCTACGTACAACCGATTCCCGCAACCCAATAGTCTTAATGAGAAGGCCACAAAGCGAGCAATCACGCTTTAATAAATTGCTAACGAGAGAGATGGAGGAGTGATCAATATCCCCCATCATCGCAAATGGAGTTGCAACCAGCTTCGTTTTAATGCCATGAAATCATAGTAGACATCTCCATTTTGCTCCCAACCCACGGAGAGATATGACAGTCAAGTTGCACGCCAGACCATCAAGTTGTCAAACTAGCGAAATTTAGTTATGCAGTATTAGTGGATAGTTTGAGTAACTTATAATAACAAGGGGAAAGAAACGATGGGATAGGGATTATTTTCTAATAAGGATTAACTGATCAAAAGTATCTTTTAAATTTAGCTTTAAAAGGATTGATGTTCGCATTCAGATCTTCTTGAATTAATTTTGGATAATGCATTTGTTTGATGTGATGGGGTAATTATATAATTGTTTATGATTACATCTGGTATGTGTCACTAACTTACGCTAGAAATAGATGCCAGAAAAAATAATAGATTAATCTGGTAGGTATCATTAAATGATGCTACATACAAGATTATTCCATAATATTATATTTTTCCCTGTGCCAGAATACGGGAAATTATCCATTTCTCTTCTTTCAGTTCAGTAAAGGCATGAGTTTTCAACTCAATTGGTAGGAAAGGTTATCTCAGAAGTAGCAGATAATATTCCAGTCTTTTAAATGATCGACCTTCAAATATGTGTTAGAGTTGCAGAGTGGACAAGGTGTGTGCCTTTACTCCAATTTCAGTTAGATATGCCTGCAAATAGTTGTTACCCGTTATCAATCTGAAAGTTGTGAAGTTTCTTCTTGAGATCTCGGTTGGAATCGGACACCATTAGTTGATCCCCAAACAGCATTCTTTTGGTGTTCACTCTTTACATTTTCATTAATTGCATTAAATAATTTCAAAATAGGTTATTCTATTAAAAATTCTTTTAAGGGATGGCTTTTTATTTTCAAACTTTTGGATTAGTAACAGCATCAGATGGTCAAAGCTTCAATTTATTCCATTGTTTTTCCTACGATCGTACTACTGGAAGTATGCCTTTTACGCCATTTTATAGTACATTCAAGATGTCAGTCCATGTTGTAAAATGTTTGATTGCTGGTTACAGTAAAGTTCCAATAATCAAATTTCAGTTAGTAAATCAAAGACTACTTTATTAACGGTGATGACAATTGTTTTTTAAGTGTTTTGAAGATTTATTCTAATAAATATTTAAACAGTACAACCATGATTACATTTCTTATGTCAAATAAAATACAATAGTAAACTTCGAAAAAGTCATTCCATGTTGTAACGTTTGGTTACTGACCACAGTCTAATAATCAAATTTGCTTTGGTAGTTTGTTTTAGCACATCAGACTACTAGCAGTGAAAAAATATTTTTTAAGTTTTTTGAAGACTTATTCAAATAAAAATTCACAACGAAACTTTAATGGCATTTCTGTGCATCAAGTCAACTGCATTAGCAAACTTAGAAAATGGTACACAGGTATTCGGTATAGGGAAAACACTATTTAGATGCAATTCTTCAACAATCGTACATGCTAAACAGTTTGTTAATATTGAAAAAAACCTGTTTGAAAAACCTGTTAATTTTAATCAATATTTAATCGGAACTGGATTTCGAAAATTTGTTAAATACTAGGAAGTTCAATATCAATAAAAAGCTTATTGAAATTAATTTCGAAAACCTTTAGTTACTAAAACATCAATTCTTAGAAGGCGATAATGAAGAATCAACAGATGTTTAATTTAAACTTGTTTATTTATTTCAGTTTTTTTTAAATACATATTCTAAAATGATGTTTGAAGCTCTGAAATAATACTGTTGATGTAGGCCCATGTGACTAATTTATAACTTTTAAAAATCTTCAATCATTTACTCAATGAACAGTGAATAAACTGGCTGAGACTACATTATTCAGGTATCTAAAAACTTGGCAAGCATACCCCCATATAATTATATAGTAAAATAATTCAACTCCATTATATTCCATTAAATAACCAATTAACTTTAGACAATCACTTTCAACAAGGTAAACTTAAATTCAAAGTGCAGTGATTTACATCTATCTGTATCTCTCAACTTACGGTACTCAACAATAACCCTATTTTATAACATTCAATAATAAATCTATTTTACGGCATGCAACATATATCTACATAACTACAATGCATGCTTTTTAATTTTCATTGTGAAGAAGTTGCCGTTTAAGAAAACTAAAATGGCAACAAAAATGGAGGTTTATTGCGACGACGCAAAAAGTGTAATAGGAATTAAGGTTAGCTTTGGACATTTGGAAATGAGATTTTTAAACTCAAAGACCACTTCGAAGCAGGAAACCCGTTGAACTTGATCATGACACACTAAACAATTAGTAGTATGAGACAATACTAATGATTATAGAATAATTTTAATTATGTAGACATATGGTCAAAATATGAACAAAAGAATAGTCACAGAAACTGTTCACTTTAATCAACAAATGACGATTGCTTCTGAATAACGGAAGAATTTAAATTGTAATATTAACCCAAGAAACGAATAACATTACAGAACTGTAACGGTAAGCTGTACCCATATACCTAATTTCATAGATATTTATATGTCAATAGTGTCATATTTAGATTCACGAGACATTCATTAGTGAAAATAATTAAAAGTAGTGATATCTAAAATAATTGTAGATTATATTTTGAGTAGCATTCACTAAATTTTATTAAAGTTACTTGATAAAGGAAGTGTGTTTGACTTAAAATATTGTTTTGAACAATATTTATGTTTGTTCAGGAAAAAGGAAGTGTGTTTGACTTAAAATATTGTTTTGAACAATATTTATATTTGTTCAGGAAAAAGTAACTTATAGAACTCCAATATGCCTTTATAAAAGCCTCATAAATCTATTAATTTCATTGACAAAGGCGGTTCTACTGTATACTTAAAAATGTTATTTCTAATTCATTTACATTCGCATATAAGTTTTAAAGCAAATATAAACCAACGTAAATCATCGAAGAGTAATTGTTTGTGACTTTTTTCATGTAAATACCATTTAGAAATACATAAATATACATCAGTCATGTAGAAATTGTAGCTTAAATTACTGACTCTAAACATAAAACCGCTATTCGATTTTACTGCCCGATTTTTTTACAGTAAATCACCCTTTTAAACACAAACGCCTCTTCTAAAATTTATTATAAATATATATATACCACTCTTCACACCATAATTTAATCACTGTCTCCATTTTAAAGGAAAGCACTCTGAAGCTATAAAACCTCACAACTCAGGCGGTAATTAAGATTAATTAATCTCTTTAAACTTTCCAAGCAGCCAGTTTGTATTTTTTGCAACAGTTAACTCCAAACTCAAACACTCCTCCCCGAGTTTCATACTGACAAAACACTAGTTTTTCTGTCCTGGCCTCGGTTAAACCCCACCTGCCCAAAGCGACTCCGAACTTGCACACGACCATCAATCATCCCTCCTCGACCTCCCACGCACACCTGTGTCCCACCCCCTCCCACGACATGACGAAACTTCTTACCTTGGAAGGCGAATTTCCCATGTTTGGAACTCAAGGCATGTTACTCCTGAGGGTTCCTCAGAGGAAGGAACGCAACGGCGGCATCGAAACGGGCACGTGTTCCACCTGCCCTTTCGGATGATAATTGGTGGCAGATAGAGAGGGATGGAGTGATGAGTCTGAAGAGAGGGATGGTGATGAGGATCTAGAGCCGGTGGCAGCGCATCGTCCGGACGACGGGAGGCGCGACTCTTGAATGTTATCCTCCTCTGCCGGCTCCGGTGCGTGGCCACTGTAGGACGCCATCTATCCAGAGGGGGGAGAGTTGAATCCAGTCCTTGTAGTCGGTTCGCACAAGTGGTTAATGAGACGAGTGAATTGGCGACTTTTGAAGTGTGGGGTAAGTGCTGGTTTTTCGAGAGTATTAGTGTGCGATTTTTTCCTACTGGAGTTTCGAAAATCGTGGCTACGTTGGGCCATACCTGCGCAACTTTTACGGATTTTCTTGAAAAACATTTGGGTTTTTCGGTCATCCGGATGAAAAAAATTTTTGGATTTTTCTTTTGGGACAAAATTTTCAAGTGGTACCCATTTCGACGCCAAATAGTGGCAACCACGAAAGAAAAACATCGGAATGAGTGATTGCTAGATTCTATAAAAATTTTCTTTGCGGCACTAATTTTCAAAGAAAACCTACAAATACTCCTCTAAAACTCTCATGAAATAGTTTCATTGCTCCTTTTTGCATATATTTGGTGCCTTTAGCTTCCATTATTTAATAGGGGTACACGAATAGAGAAACTCGTGAACTGGGAGTTCTCTAGATGTACTTATAGTGAAGGGTGTAAATCCAGCATAACTGCACTCTAAGTTTGTAAGACGGGCATCACAGAATAAAAACATGCATCCCAAGAACTCGATGTTTTACTTACAAGAGTACAATTCTTTTCCTATTCCTTTTTATATATTGTTACACACCACTATTCTTCTGAAAATAATGAAATGATTCGTACTATTTTAACTTATGAAAAAACTGCATATTACAGAGTACAATTTTTTTAACAATCCTGGTGTCACGTCACCATGGAAACATCTGAGAGCCTCGTTTCGACAAAATATTCGAAATTTATAATAATTATTTTGAGTTCTATACTAGAACCGACTAATAATAATTACCTGCCTCTATACTTATGGCCTTTAATAATAATTATAATTATCATAGAACACAAAAATATAGAGGATTCGTGACATGCGTGTTCCCAGGATGAGGATCTATGAGAGGGCTTTTCAGTGTAAACAAACCACACTGTCTGAGAAGATTTTACTTCTGCTGTCCAAACGCTATCGTCTGATACATATAGGGGTGACCGTAAAATATAGTTTATAGCCGTTTTGGCAACGTTTGGCGTTTAATCATCTAAATTGTGTTGACCAATCAACAATCATATATCAATTCGGAGTGCATTCTTTGGAATTTTTCCTGGCTAAGTACTGAAATCGTATTCGAAAAACAAGCTGTGACGTCACATTCGGGAATACGTACTGGAAACACGTGTCGCCGCAGAAACAAATAGCCACCTATATTTAGCTCGGCAGAAAATGCCCCTCATAGTGGAGAGTGTTCAAGATGTGACGAATTCATTCGCTTTTAAAAAGTGGTTTCGTAGGTAGGTAGGTAGGTAGTTTTTTTAATTAACGTCACACTACAGCAACACAACGGGCTATTAAAAAGTGGTTTGAATGTGAGATGAAGTGTGAGTATAAGTGCCAGCTTTTGAGTGTATAAAGGGAAGAGTGCAATTCTTCCAGTTCTTTGGAGTGAAAAATGTTAGAATCGTGTCCATGATATTTTGAAAACCCCACGATCGTAGCTATTTATTAGGAGACGAAGCATCGAGGGAATCGTTCATAGCGAGTTACTTAGCACCTTAAATGAAGACCGATAGTATGATGTGCTCCAGATAAACGGGATTAATTCACTTTCCAAAATAAGCTAAAACTATATAAAATTTCTACAGGTTATCCGACATAGATAAAAGGTGATATTAAGACACAGATATAATGTTAATGAGAACTTATTAGTGGGCATATGTATAGAGGTACTCATCAACTGCGAGATCGGTGGGTAAGACCTGCAGTAGGTAACTCAATTTACTTTTCAAAAGTCGACCAGAGAGAGTTTCAAAAGACGCATACACTATGATAATGAAAGCGGTCATAAGTATAGAGGGACATGGGTAAGACCTGCAGTAGGTTAGATTCAATTTACTTTTCAAAAGTCAATCCCAAGTATAAAATTTCTACAAAGTATCGAGAATAAATAAAAGGTGATATTAAGACATACACTATGATAATGAAAACAGTGGGCATAAGTATAGAGGGACATCGTTGGGTAAGACCTGCAATAGGATAGATTCTATTCACTTTTCAAAAGTCAAACCCAAGTGTAAAATTTGTACAGGGTACCCAAAATAAACGCAGGGTAGCATACTCGAAAGAATGACGCAGTTATTTGGTTGAATAACCCTTACAGAGTGAGTTGCTCAGTCAACACAGAGGCGTCGTAGCACAAAATGCATCACAAAACATTGATAACAGCAAGGACATTGTTTTTACAGCAAGTAAAGAACGCTGCTCTACGTGTGCATGGGTTGAGAGCAGTAGCGTCTGCCAAAGTTCAGGTGGGTACAGCTTCGGTTGCGTTGCGAAACTAGCGGCACGTCAAGGGTAGTTCAGAGAAATGCCCCCACCTGGGATCAGAACTTTGTTAACGCAACAAACCTCTATGTATGATTATGCACATGATACAAGATTTTATATATGAAATGACATGATTTGATTTCTAAACGCAAGAACAACTAATTTTTTAATAGGATTTATCGCTCAAAATAAAAAATTCGCGAAAAGTACCTTAAGTAGAAGAAGCGTCTTATATTTTAATTATAAAAGTTATAATTTATCGGAAGATAATTGCCTAGCCCCACATATGCAATTCAATATAAAGTGTTAGCATGCGACTTCAGTAGAAGAAAAACTGTTTTGCGAGATCTGCTTTTCTTTAATGGCAAAACAGAAGCATATATGAATGTTCATGTGGCAGAAAATTGCAATTTTCAGGTTGGCTGGCTTGCCTGGGAAAATTTGAGTACGGCTATATTTGGCCAAGGTTTGCAAAACCCGACATACGCTTATTGTGACCATTTACTGCACGTAATCAAGTAAATGGAAATTACATACACACACGCAAGAAAAGTTTTACTGAGTCAGAAGACAGAAATACATCCAGGATTAATTACAGGTATCGAACCAAGTGTAATTTTCAGGAATTAAAATTTTAGATGTAAGAACCAAATTAGTATATCTGGAGATTACTTCAATGAAAGAACGTTGGAATTATCAAACTATTGCGTACTAATATACTCAAGAATACAAAACAAACCCAACTGGAAAACTGAATCAGTGCATTTAATTCTATCGGTAAAATCCCTTAATATGTTAGCAAACGTGTACAAAAGTATTTGTATAACAGACAAGGTAAACACTTTGTTACCATCATGTAAGATATGCTTACTATAAAACGTGTCTAAATCTAAGAAACTAAAAATAATGATAGAGACTAATCTCGAATACCAAAAAAAAGTGTGTCTATATACGATATGCTACTCATAAAAATACAGTAACAGTTAAGTTCGACCATCACTAGAAGAGACTTCGGCACGCTTCTTCTTAGGAGTTCATTTCACTCCGGGTAGAGACCCTCAAGATTTGTAAATGAGATTATTCCCCATACATTTCATTTTCGGACCCCTTGTGCGTTAAAATAAAGTCATTCCTTAATCGAGACTAAATAAGACGCATGAAAGGTCGCTAAAGATTGAATAGAGCAACACATCCTGCTGAAGCTTAGTTGGCACTGTCCAAAAGAAAGGTAAGAGAGTTGTACAGTATCATGTGACGGAGGAGCTCCTCTAGTGGCGTACTATATTACCACTTTCTTTAACCCTCCTGGTGGTTGTCTCGATGAGGTATCTCGTAATTAGCAAAACTGACCAGATCTTGATGGACTAGATATCTCGTCATTTGAAGAAAGCTTACCAGATCTTGATGGACTCTCGTCGTTAGAAGAAAATTCGCTAGATTTT
Source organism: Meta bourneti (assembly GCA_933210815.1). NCBI lineage: Eukaryota > Metazoa > Arthropoda > Arachnida > Araneae > Tetragnathidae > Meta > Meta bourneti. Next base: position 38,702,642 of record OW119922.1, on the reverse strand, counting down.
GATGGACAAGATATCTCGTCGTTAGAAGAAAGCTTACCAGATCTTGATGGACTCTCGTCGTTAGAAGAAAATTGGCTAGATTTTGATGGACAAGATATCTCGTTATTAGAAGAAAACTGGCCAGATCTTGATGGACTCTCGTCGTTAGAAGAAAATTAGCTAGATTTTGATGGACAAGATATCTCGTCATTAGAAGAAAACTGGCCAGATCTTGATGGACTCTCGTCGTTAGAAGAAAATTAGCTAGATTTTGATGGACAAGATATCTCGTCGTTAGAAGAAAGCTTACCAGATCTTGATGGACTCTCGTCGTTAGAAGAAAATTGGCTAGATTTTGATGGACAAGATATCTCGTCATTAGAAGAAAACTGGCCAGATCTTGATGGACTCTCGTCGTTAGAAGAAAATTAGCTAGATTTTGATGGACAAGATATCTCGTCATTAGAAGAACACTGGCCAGATCTTGATGGACTCTCGTCGTTAGAAGAAAATTAGCTAGATTTTGATGGACAAGATATCTCGTCATTAGAAGAAAACTGGCCAGATCTTGATCACGTCATCATAAGAACATAGGCAATATCTTTATGACAATATATCTCGACATTGGCAAAGTTGGTCAGATCTTGATGAAGGAGATATCTCGCTAAAACCACTTAGAGGGTTAAAGTATATTTGCTTAACCTTTAACCCTTTGAAGGATATAGACGCATTTTTCCGTTATGCAACCTCATTCTCTTTATGAATTTTACCAGTTTTGACATCCTTGACCAATCGAATATTTCCTAAGGATTCTTTCAATCAGTAATTGGGGTTACATAGTCTTTATATGTGTTGTGCGGTAAAAGCAATGCTACACTACTCAGAAACATTGTGAAGCTCAGAGAGAGGGTTAAATATGCTAACCCCGAAAACTTTAACAAACCTACTGAAACTAAGTGATTATTCACTTTCAAATCCAAGGTACAATAATCAGATTTTCTTGCGCAAGCCTTCCAATTCATCATTGAGTATTTCAAATACATGCATATAGATTGAAAATTCTTTCCAATTCTATTCAATGCAAGCTGTTCATTGATACAAAATATAAATCACAGAGCGTTTTTCTACATCTCCTCAACAATCTAATCTTTTCTGCATCTCTCAACAATCTAATCTTTTCTACATCTCTCAACAATCTAATCTTTTCTACATCTCTCTTATTTCATTTGCTGTATTGAGCAACAGACTCAATACAGCAAACAACACACATCGCCCACGGTTTATAATCACAATGCTCCTCACTCCAATGAAAGACCACTCACTACACATCGAATACATTCATTATGTATGTAACACGGGGAAAAGGCTCGACACCGAAAAAACATTCTTTTTATGAAACTCAAGAGATCAGAGAGTAAACAAAACTGTTAAGTACACACAAATCGAGCACAAAGAATAAGGAACAAAATAGAAGATGTCTCTAATACTAAGACAGTGGGTATTAAAGAAATAGGTAAACAGCCATCTCCTTCCAAATAGCAGCAGTTTTCGCAGCCTCCTCTAGTTCTCCTTCCCACGTGTGTCCAAACACAAACACAGAAGAGGAAACTCGTGTTTGATTTTTGAGCGTTCCTGATCAACCCTGGAGGGACCATTAGCAACCGCAGTAACGTATCTTAAGTAGAAAGTTAACCCGCACAAACTTGTTCACGTGGAAGTGGTGTTACATTACTCGAATAACAGCGATCGATGGAACAACACATGTTGATTTTATTCCCAGTTAGCCTGTTTAATCGTGCATGACGTCAATAATGGGAAATTAAATTTTACAAAAAGGGAAGATAACAGCTTTAAAAATTGCTCCACGACCTTCAGAAAGATACAAATATTTCTCTATCGCAATTTACAAAACAATCTTAAGTGAAATGTTGGTGTCTAACCTTCCTTGTGGTTGCCTTAAAGAGGTATCTCGTCATTAGCAAAACTGACCAGATTTTGATGGACGAGATATATCGTCATTAAAAGAAAACTGACCAGATATCTAACTCGCCATAAAAAATTGTCAATATCTTGATGACACGGTATCTTGTCGTTAGCAAGGTCAGATCTTGAGGGACGAGATATCTCGTCGAAACCACTTGGAGGGTTAATGAGGCAGTATTTGATAATCTTCGACATAATTTAAAATGTCATTAATTCTTCTTTGGATCTTTTCTCGGACCGTCGCCAATAGCCCGTTGAGTAGCCTCCAGTGCGCCGTAGATTTAATTACCTACCATAAATTTTTTTAATTTTAGAAACGCAATTATTTTTAATGTACTCTTCACGCATAACTTTGAAAAACATTCTATTCACGAAATTCTGAAGATTGAAATTTCAATAAAAAATATATTGTAAAAAGTTATATGAAGTAATTTGAATTTGCGAAAGATTAGCAAGTTTACAAGTCAGCCAGAGCAATCTCGTTCAAGTGGAATTGAGGTTACATCATCCGAGCAACATTGATCGAAATGAAACATCTTATGCTTATTTATCCTCCATTAATCTATGTAGTCGTGGTTCAGTGATTTTGCCCACTGTTCTAGGAATCTGCGAATTGTAGATGGCGCAGGTTCGATTGCTTCCTAAGTATATTTCTCTCTTCTGTATCAGTAAAACTTTTCTTGGGGGTATGTCTATTTACTTAACGTTTGGCTCAGCTTGGCGAAATATGACTCTTGCGCCGTAAAACCCAACCAGGTAATCTGTTTAACCCTCAAATGATTTCGATGAGATATCTCGTTCACGATATGACCAATTTTGATAACGATAATATATCTCGTCATCAAGTATTGCCGTATGATGACGAGATCAAGGCATGGTCAGTTTTCTTCTGATGACGAGATATATTGTCCATCAGATCTGGTTAGTTTTGCTAATGACTAGATACCTCGTCATGACAACCATCAGGTGAACTATAGTGTATGACGTTGATAATGGGAAGGTAGTCAAATTTACATTGCACTAGAGCAACACAACTGTCGATAATGGGAAATGCAATTATTTACATAAAGAGGAAAATAATAGATTTAAAATTGCTCCAAGGCATTCAGAAATTTGCAAATATTTCTGTATCGCCATTTAAAAAACAATGTGTAAAGTCTCAATTTTATAATTTTGATCCATTCATTTTTTCACTTGAAGATTGATTTGGATGATATTTGTGTATATTTATTTTTCACGTGACGTTTTCACTTTAATACGTTTTTACTAAGAAAACTAATGCTAATTTTGAAAAGTATATAAGCAATCGCTTTTGCGTCTTGTTTAACTTCGTAAGCACTTAGGGCTTGGCTTGTGTCTTTGATGCAGTTAAGAGCAGCAAGCAGTCAATCCGAGAACGAATCTCCAACTGGTGAGGATCTGTCCGTCATTTTGGTGAGATATTTATTAAATTGTGTTTATATCGAAGAATTAGAGAATAATTTTAGGACCTCATCCAAATATCTTATCAAAATCTGAATATTTCTCAAAAGCGTAGCAAACTGTAAAGAAATTATGTTTGTCTCTAATAATAAATTGCCGAGTGGTATTTTTATTCATCGTGACTTAAAATTTTTTTAATTGAATTCATTGTTTAAATTTTAATATAGTAATTCTTTTTAAGTCACTCTCCAGCCATGCATAATTTGTAATAAAACAATCTTTAAGCCATACGAAATTCTCTGCAAATTCTAAGTGAATTTTTAAAATGTCTTCTTTTGACGAATGAGTTTTGAACGACTTTCGGAGTCAAAGAATAGCAGGTATTTAAGTATTTTTCAGTGTGATGTCGTTAAAAATATGAGTGCTTTTTTAGAACTGGAGGTATTCGAACAAAAGTGGACCAAAAATAGTTTGTTTATGCTTGTGAAGCAGAAGAGGATGATTTGGCGTTACTTCATTACGAAACTAACAAAAGATTTCTTTATTCCATTTTTTAAACACAGAATGAGGGGGGAAATTCTAAATTTTCCCTAAAATAGTTTATTCTTTGGTTAAATGGGGATTACAATTCAAAATGAGACTTACCTTCCAAAAATGAGAAAAACAGGAAGAAAAACGAAATTATGTTTCAACTGAAACGTGGTAAAAATTTGTTTCTTGTTATCTGAAACTTCAATATGCGTTCACTGAACAAATAATACATGAAGCGTGGAAACTGAATGCTCAAGAGAGTAGTAACACTAAAATAACATATTTTTTGTATTGTATGTGTTTAAAATAATCGCTTTTTACTTTTTTATGCAACGTTATGCCCTTATACAGCTCCTAGCTTAAATGCTTTTGTGGAAGTTGAGTAAAAAGAACAGGTTTTAAATATGTAGTAGTGGTTCTGATACAAAGGCAGACATACCGAAATTATGGATAGAAAGACATGTTTTCTTATTCAATAGTTTTGATTTTTTTTATTCCTTTTCTTCAAAAAATACGAAGAGTTAGTAACACTGGAAAAAGATTTCTTAGTGTAGTTATGACAGTTTTTTCTTCCCATATGGTTGAAAATAGTTGCACGACAAAACACCCACCCTTGCAAAATATTTTTGTTTCGAAATAGTTACGAAAATGTGTTTTCCACTTACTTTTTATCCCTTAGAACACTTAGTAATTTTTTGTCAACATATTTTTAACCACTTATTTTGTTTTAACTGATTCAATGTGAAAACAGAAAATAATTTGAAATTACCTGATTTCTGTATTAATGCCGAAAGTTCTTTGCCGAAAAGGATGAGTATAATGTATTTAATAAATTTCTTAAAGGTTAAATTTTATTCATCACAAAAACTCTCTTTTTCTAATTTGTTCTAGACATGTCATTAGAATTTTTTTAAATAGCCTGTAAACACTAGGCAACTACTTATTCACTTTCTGCTCATTCTGGCTTCCCGATGCAGTAGGTGTTTTCAATTTGAATAATGTCATCCACCAACTAAGAAAAATTAGAATGTCGATATCGTTCAAAAATACAAACTCAGCACCCACTGCACATCGCATAAAAGCTCAACGTTTAGAAAAACGCTGATAATCTAGTGTACCCCTGAACATAAATAGTCATCGTCAAAGATGTTACTCTAGACCAGGGATGTCCAACCTTTCGGCTTGCCTGGACCGCATTGAGCGAAGAGGAAGTATTTTGTGGGACGCATATAAAATGTAATATACACTGCTGGCCACCCAAATTGCAACACCAAGAAAGACAAGAGATATCACAACAAAATTTATTTTGTAGATAACATGTTGACCAAGTATCAAATGATTAAATTTATAGACTTCTGTGAAGTGTGGTTCCTGCCAAAATCAGTAGCCAGAGTAGCCGCCATTGTTGGAGATCACCGCTGCCACACGCCTCGGCATTGATTCAAAGAGACTTTGGATGTGTTCTTGGGGTACAGCAGACCAAGCAGCTTCCACACGTTGCCAAAGTTGATCTGGTGTGGCAGCTGGGGATGTATTCTGGGTCAATCGTTGAGCAACCATGGACCACATGTTTTCTATCGGCGAAAGATCCGGAGAGCGAGCTGGCCAGGGAAGCAACTCAATCTGGCGATTGACGAAGAACACTTGGACAATGCGTGCCACGTGTGGTCGCGCATTATTCTGTTGAAATATGGCTGTGGGCAAGCCCTGAAGGTAAGGAAGGACAACTGGCTCCAACACCTCGGAGATGTAGCGCTGGCTGTTTAAAGTACCGGCAATGCGTACTAGAGGAGTGCGAGAGTGATATCCAATACCGCCCCATACCATAATACCCGGTGCAGGACCAGTGTGGCGGTGCATAACGCAGCTGTTCAGCATCCTCTCTCCACGGTGTCTCCAGACTCGAATCCGACCATCGTGGTGTTGCAGATAGAAGCGTGACTCGTCAGTAAAGACAATTTCATTCCATTCTGCCGTCCACATCCTTCTTTCATCGCACCATTGGCGGCGGAAACGTCTGTGGTTCTGCGTCAAGGGTAGACGAAGCAATGGACGTCTTGCGGACAGACCACTCTGCTGTAAACGGCGTCGAATGGTACGCGCAGACACTGGATGATGCGGTACAGACTGAATGTGCTGTGCTATGGTTCGTGATGTGGCTGAGCGATCCGTCACTGCCATACGCACAATATGCCTGTCATCACGTGAAGTGGTGCACTGAGGGGATGCGATCGAACACGTCGGTCCGTCGTACCCTCCTGCATCCAACGATCACATATCCGCATTACAGTTGTTTGGTTTCGTCCAACACGACTACCGATTTCCCTGAAAGATAATCCACAATCTCGGTAGGCCACTATCCTTCCTCTGTCGAACTCGGATACTTGATCAAAAGATGATCGCTGTTTTCTACGAGGCATAATTGACCGTTTTTTTGAAAAAACCACAAGAAAAACACAATTGCCGTACTTGAAATCGTCGAAATCTCCAAGCCTTAAATAGCGCTTTGAAGTGGCGCCACAGGCGCGCGTGATGTGCGTCTGCGCTGAAATTCTAATCATTTGCATATCTCACCTCCGCTAATGCATGTTGTAAATTTCATATTATTTGCATGCTTCCTTCAGGGTGTTGCATTTACGGTGGCCAGCAGTGTAGTTACTGTATCTAGTAAAAAATTCCTTTATTTCTTATTGTAACATTAAAAAAGAGGGCAACAGTAACATAAAACTAGGGGGATAAAACTAGTGGAGTATCTGTTCTATTTTTGTGCAACTAGTGCAATAATGTCTGGTTTGAAGTAACTGGTTGCAATTTTCTTAGTGAGTTCTCAAGGTATCGTCAAACAATTTTGATTTAATTTTACACTTCGTGGGTGCTCTATCCTTGAAAATAGATGTCCACATATAATACTACCAAAATGCGATTACATAAATGAGGTGTGATTGTGATGCGAGGGGTATTTATCGGATTGAAAGACGTCTTCGAGTCATGAAAAATATCGTTAAAATGAAATAGGATTAAAAGGTTACGGTCTTATGGGGCCGCTTTATTAGCTGTCTAGGACTGCATGGAGCCCCACGGGTCCTTGCTTTAGACTATAATCGTTAACGTACCATGCCACGAAACTCGCCACTTGTCGTTATTGGTACTGTGACAAAATCTACTGGAATTGACTAGAATAAGTTTGTAAACTTAATTATATGGATTCATCACTGAAGACCGCATTTCTCTATTGAATCAGTCCTCCTACCGATATTATTGACTTCAATTTAAGCGGATCTTGTTATTAACAAGCACAGCGGAATGTGTCTTTCATGCAGACAGATCACCTTGAAACGTAGGTAAGCAGTTTGTCGGAGCTCAATTCAGCATTTGCAGAATTCTAGATCAGAACACACACAAGATTTGAAATTAGGGCTAAGCTCAATGGAAATATGCTGATATCCACTTTCAATGGATCATTTCTCATATCAACATAAAAGGAAATCCGACTAACTGGCTAAAGAAGGCTCCTTGGAAGCTTTAAAGTCATTGAACCAATTAACGTCACAGGAAATGGTCACTAAGTCCGAGATCTGCAGTAATGTTATATGGAGAACACTCCTACTCGTGATTGGTATGGGAACAACCAGGCTATGCTCTGAAGGTATTATGCGATCGAAAATTACAGACGGCTTTGCGAGATTCAGAAGTGGCCATACTAAAACTCTGAAATTTTAAAATGGACATAAATTTTTTCCTGTTTCCCCTAAATGCGCGAACTCACCCGCTTCTGCGGTTCACATGCTTTCGTATGTCGATTTGGATTCCCATGATCTTTCTGAGAATCCTTTGATGGTGTTTGATTTTTTTAAAGACGAGTGTTTTCACTGACTTGGTATAGCATGCGCTAGACCAATAGGAATTAAAAACAACAGTTTGTCTCCAGCTCTTGCTACTAAAGCCGCGCCCCTGGGCGCTGTTACTTCAATAAAAGCACATTTCTCTATACTCCATCATCTCAATTTCGTTGTTCCCGACTTAAGTTTGAATAAGTCTTCCTGTCATAGGGGTGTGTAAGAAGTAAGTTGTTAGACATATGTCATTCAAACCTGTAGCCTTCGGCCTACTATATACAGTTTACTGGGAAACTTGTTCTCTGAGCAGCGACTATAAGCTCTGCATAAAGTTGCCTGGGGAACACGGTTCAGACACAATACTAAAAAAGTCTCTATAACCTCAAACATTTCGCAGTTTTCTAAATTCATGATATGTTTTAAGATTAATTAAAATAAATTGCTTTCAAAGTTTGCATTAATGTTATGCCTGAAATAAAAAGTAACTGGACAGTCGAATTAAACTTTTTTACCGGTTAGAAACATTTTAACCCTCCTGGTGGTTGTCTCGACTAGGTTTCTCGTCATAAAAAATCAGCAATATCTTGATGACGAGATACCTCGTCATTAGCAAAATTAGTTAGATCTGTTAGAAAACGGACCAGATCTTGATCTCATCATCATAAAAAGAATCAGCAATATCTTGATTACGAGTACCTCATCATTAGCAAAATTAGTTAGATCTTGATGACGAGTACCTCATCATTAGCAAAATTAGTTAGATCTTGATGACGAGTACTTCATCATTAGCAAAATTAGTTAGATCTTGATGACGAGTACCTCATCATTAGCAAAATTAGTTAGATCTTGATGACGAGTACCTCATCATTAGCAAAATTAGTTAGATCTTGATGAACGAGATATGTCTTCGAAACCATTTGGAGGGTTAACGTCGTACGATACTCGTAAAATATTGTATCATCGAATGAGGATTTATTTAACTCGCCACTTAGGTGGGAGTATATAACAGATGGCATGGATCCACACATTTGCACTCTGGACCCTAATATAGGGTTACCAGTGATATACTTTGAAATTCTCGCCCATGTGTCTAAGCTGGTTCTTTGAGGCTACAATCTGTAAGTTGTATCGGTAATTACTTCGTATAGCATATATGGAATATTTGCTCCTTTTGAATGCGCTTTGTGTGCAAACTGACATTAATTCCTTAAAAGTAATGTGAAACTTATTTTTGCAGAAATTTTCCCCATCCATCCAAAGTGCTGCAGAAGTCCTTAGCAACAAGGGTGGGTGCTGATGTTAGTTTGAAAGAACAACACTTCAGAAATTGAAATATCTGAATAAAAGTTTTCAAGCCGATTGTAATTCTGCAATAAATTCTTTGAAGTGATAATTTCTAAAGCATTTTGGTCCTCAAACAGTAACAAGCAGTAACAGTAAGTCAAACAGTAACAAGTAGCAACAGTAGAGTAGCAAAACTGAGAACTTCAACCACAGCAGTAATTTGGTTCGTCACTATGTGGTCATATTTTGTTACACGAGAGTAAATTAGACAGGGACTACAATTTAAAGTATTAAAACCTAAAGCCCATTGAACCCGCTGCAATAGTACTCATTGATCACACCACTGTATAAGTGTTCCGGTTTGAACAAAAAAAGTGAGGTTAAGGCAACTTAACCTTCCTGGTGGTTATCTCAACGAGGTATATCGTCATTGCCAAAACTGATCAAATCTTGATGGACGAGATATCTCGTCCTTAGAAATAATTGACTTGATCTAGACTTCGTCATCATCAAAAACGGAAATATCTTCATAATTCGGAATTCAATCGACCTTCTTTATGACGAGATATCTTGTCATATCTCGTTATCATTAACAAAATTGGTCGGATCTTGATGGGCGAGATATTTTGTCGAAACCACTTGGAGGGTTAAGAATGACCCGGTTGGAAAGAAAAACAATATGGTAACTACTCAGGACCGTTTTTCAGTGGTATGTTGAGCAAAATTTTCAATCCAAGCACTTCTTTAAATGTTAGCAAGTGAATGTACTCGTTGGAACTGAGGTACATGAGATGAGGCATTAAAAGCCCTGCATTTTGGATCTAATAGTTACAAATAAAGCAGCTCAAATTGAAATATTTTCTAAAAGTCCGAAGTCGTTCGCACACTTGAAATTTTATTATAAACACAATCAAAAGAAACCGGAGGGAAGGTTGAACATAACAGTACAAAAACGCTCATATTTCATGCCTCCGCTCCACGGTCTGGTGACCCTTTTATGTGAGGGCATATCGGGAACATGGTAATGATAACGTAAGTCTAATCACACCGAAATTTTCAACCCAAACACTTTAAATTTTATGAAATGAATGAATTTTCGTTGGAACGGAGGTATGCTACAAGGCGATAAAAGTCCTGCATTTCTAGGGTCTAATTGGTAGAAATAAAGGCCGCTCAAATTGAGTGACAATGTAGGATTAAGACTTAATTAGATGAGAAAAAATCTATTCTTGGTGGATATTCAAAATTCCTTAATGCGGTGAAAGACTAATTGCAATTAGTTGAAGAATAAAGCGGTCTCCCCAGGCGAATTGCTGTAGAAAAGGATTTCAGCAAGAAGTGCAAGCCCTCACCTCCAAGATAATGAAGTAAGGATGCGAAATAAAATGGATGTAGGTAAAATGAAATAAATGCCTCAAGCGCTAAATAAGGTATTAGTTAGTAATTATAGGGGATCTTTTTCATCCTTTTTAAAAAAAAACAAGTTTCCGTAAGTTCATTAATTTATAATAGCTGCGAGGATCAGTTGGCAAATATTATACATTCGAATGGGATTGGTGAAACGGGCAGTTTTTAATTTTTGACAAATAGTTTTTCTTGAGGGGATATGAATGCATCATGAGAAAACATGAGATACGTCTATCCTTGACCTACATTCTTAGTCTTGAAGTTCTATGGTATCATGGAGGCAGGAAATCCAATAATTCCTGATCAAGTAAAATATTCTTAATAATTTTGAATGCTCAAATCTGAAGATTCAGAACTGTTATATTTATAACTCGGGTATTTTGCAACGTATAACTCAAATAATTACACATAACGAAATTAAAGAATTTTGGATAGTCTTGTATAAATGTTTCGAATGATTAACTCTTCTAACAACCCTGGAAAACTTAAGCAGTTATGGCCTAATAAGATATATTTCATTTAACCCTCCATTACTTGTGGGTCTTTTTTAACAAATGAGATTGTGGTACACCTGGGAGATGCTCGACGTTTTCTTTCCTCTCTCTCTAGTTACACACACATTAATTAGTCATTTAAAAAGTAAGCAGTATATTTTATTCCGAACTAAAAACAAAGAACTATAAAAATGTATTGCATAAATTTATGAATAATACATTTTAGTTGTGATTTTCATTGTGTAAAGTGCATCTGTTATGACCGGTGCGACTAACGAAGCCTAAATGCTACGATATATTTATTTATTTAAGATTTAATAAATTTAATTATTGAAAATAATTCATTCTTGGATGCAGTGAAAAAGCGTCCCAACTAATTACTTTGAAAATAACTCCGAGATAAATAACAATAAACGAAACTGAAATAGAGTAAAACCTCGGAAACGACGAGATGAGTGTGGGAATTTTAAAAATTCCAGATTTCTGAAGCTATTCAAAAATTGTACAAGGGAACGTTACGTAAAGCACGTACTTTCACCTAATAGGTCATTTCTACAAAAATTTGCGCGCAATAATAATATTAATAAATAAAAGCGCTCTGAAAGAGAAATGTGTTCTAGTTATTAACATTTTACGAATTACAAAAAATAACGCAATGACACAAAAGAAAAGTTGTTGACATTAATTTAAATCAATTTAAGTAGCATATAAGTTTGTATTGAATGTGAAGTACTGTGTTTGCTCAATATTCACTAAACACGTCTGTTTATTTAAGTGTGTTTTAGTCTATCAATTTGTCTTGAATGCTATAAAGTTATAAGTGCAATTGGGAAACGTTTTAAGAAAAGCGTTCATGAAAAGACAAGTTGTATTCAACGGAGTGAAACAAAATAATGTGAGCTGAAAGGGATATTTTATCATTACAGAAAATGTAAAAACTTGAAAATAGATGTACAATCTAAACTGTAAATGTTCTGAGAAGTTACCGGTTTTCTTAATGCCGGTTTTTTTAGGATTATCTGTATTTGCATACGACTATTTTGATTTCTGCTTTTGCTTGTTAACGATAAAAACGACAAAATAAAACAATCCCTTCTTTTTAAATGTTCTAAAAGAGGACAATAAATTGATTCCAGGTTAATTTATTTAAATTTATAAACCTTAAAATATAAAAGGCAAATTTACGATGGCATGCGTGGATCACTTCTCTTCCTCGCCTCTCTGATTGCTTAAAGTTATATTTAAATTAACTTCGATCTCTCATCGGTTAAAGTTATATGTAAATACTCTCAAAAGAAATTGCTCGAGGACAATAAATAAATATTAAATTGCGATGTAGATTTAAGGAAACGAGTAATGCAAGTGTTAACTTTCATGATTAAATAGTAAAAACGGCAATCTGCCAAATAACGGTTCTATATCATTAATTTTACAGGAGGAGTAAAACACATTTAATGATATTTCTGATGTCAATTTTACATGGATAAGTGTCCCACCTTAATCCATTCTCCGTTTTGTAAATTTGTCTGAGCTTGTTAAGGCGATTGACATCCCACGGAGAAAGCTTCAGCGTCCCCCTTCTTTCCATGGTCGTGAAATCTATCTTAAAGTGAAGAAAAGAATTATAGGACTAAACCACAGCAAGCGGAGATAACAAATACGAGTTCGGTAGTAGCGGGAGGCTGGTATATCCATTTAGACTGGTGATCTACACCCAAGCGCGCGATTCCATGACATTAGATAGTGAAGCACAAAATCATTCAGTGGTTTCCTTGGGAATTATCGATGGGAATCGATGCCTAATGCTAAATGCACCATTATTCCATTAAAATATCATTTATAAAAAAAATTGCACATAGACCATTCAGTGGTTTCCTTGGGAATCATCAATAGGATTCTATGTCTAATGCTACATAAACCATTATTCCTTAAAATCTCATTCACAAAAAATTGCACATAGACCGTTCAGTAGTTTCCTTGGGAATTATCAATGGGATTCTATGTCTAATGCTACCATAGACCATTTTATTCCATTAAAATCTCATTTACACAAAACTTGCACATTGACCGATACACGGCCCGAATGTTTAACGTACTATGATTAGCTGGTAAACCTATGTGAAACGGGTGAAAAAAGGCTATCGTAGGGTTAATAACAGAGCCAGAATATAGGGTGGATTTTAGTATCGATCCCATTATTCTCATCATGGGACCACGCCCCACAGATGTCAATTTGTAAATAGTACAAGGAAAACTTTATTTATTGAGAAGAAAGAAAAATATTCCGTGAGACTCAGAATTGAGTCTGAGGGTGGAGCATGTCTCAAATTGGTCAAAAACCAGTTTTAGGTCTTCACCAATAGAACTAAATGCAACAGGAAACAAACAACAGACATTCATTTAACCAATACAGCACACTAACTAACCCGGCCTATAAATTATCCGCTAATGACATCAGGAGAAGGATTTCAATAAAACGGACGAAATTCCGCGACGCTTTTCAGTCACAGCATTGAAATGATAAAATCCTACAGATGGAACGTACCGATCATGAATCTTAATGCATTATTATATCATTTACATCATGTCTAACAATTGTTTTCAATGTGACTATTTAATAACGTGTCTAATGCATTATCAGAGTAATCCGGCGTCTTTAATAATGTCACTTTTATGTGATTCTGGCACCCGTTTCAGATTTTTAGACTATCGAAAATAAAATGTCTTGCTGTGTAATCGAATGCGACTTCCTAAAATTTAATGATGGAAACAAAAACTGTCACAAATACTTATTAGTATTTGTCCTTTATCTTTGTCATCACAGATGAAATACAAAAGAACTAACAACAAAAACCCATTTAATCCGAATCCTTTTTTCGAATAAAAAGTCAGATTTTTGTGGAAAGAAAAGTAATTCATTAAACTAATGTTTCCTTCTCTCCTTAAGAAATATCACGGACAAAACAAAATCTCAAGAACTCCTTTCATGATTGTGAAACACTAAAACTAGAGATATATAGCGTCGTTTTACACTATTGTGTGTGTATCTATCTTATATTGAAGCTAAATAAAATATTTATTTTGCTAAAAAGATAATTCAATTAATTAATTAAGTAAACAGTACAAATGATCACAGTGATAGTGATGGTAGTAATACAGTAATAATAGTAATTTTAGTAATTCTTTCCTGCAGAGTTTTTATAATTCAGTAGTTAGTTCTTCGAAACTGATGACGTTTCATAGTCAAGTATCAGTCGTCACTCATTTTCCTGGATATCTTACGCAGATCTATTATGATCTGTCGTTGGTGACTTCCTCTGGCAATATTTTTTAACTTTTCAAAAACATTTCCTTTGTTTATTCAGTTTTTCTAATGAAAAACATTTCTCAAAAGAGTGATTTAAATGTAAATTCTTAGAATTCTTTGGTGCGGATATGACGGATGCTTGTGAGAGCAATTTTTAGTGTAAACAAACAAAACAAGATAGCTATTTTATTTATTGCTGCACAAAAGCTCTCGCGTGATACATGTCGAAATTACCTTAAGATGTAGTTTATCGCCGTTTCGGCGACATTTGGTGTTTAATTTAATTGACGCTGTTCAATTAACTGTCACTTTTCAATTCGGAATTCATTTTTTGGAATTTTTACTGTCGAATCCTTTTCGTTATTTTCCCCATCACGTTCGAATTTCTCTTCAAGTACTTATGTTTTTCCAGTATAAAAGCATTTGTAACACAAAGATAAATTAAGAAATAATGATAAATATTATTGGTGACGTGCTGAAATCGTGTTTGCAAATAAGCCAAGCAACGTCATGTCCTAAAAACGTACAGAAAGCACATCCTCTACCACAAAAACAGTACTGCCATTTACATAAAACTCGAGAGAAAAATATCTCATCTCGCGATTTAGGTTGACTACGATGTAACCAAAGGTTTGGTCATTGTTTGGCTGATTGTTAACAGCTATTTGGTCTAGGACCACAATGTGTCTCTGGCGAGTTGGCATTTTACGTCACGTGGTTTTCAAGGAGTATTCGTTAAATTAGAGGATAAAGTAAACAATACCCTTCCACAGTTGGTTTCTTCCACACAGATTTTGGTTCCAAGTTTATCGCTTGGTGGCAGAAATGATAGCGTGATTACGAGTTGGGAAACAAATAACCACCATTGGCGAACACCACAGATGATTTCACGTAAGACAGCTCTTTCCTATGGCAAGTTTCATACCTCTTTAAAAGTATACTCTCCAAGATCATCCGTCTTCATGCCAGAGCCGCAGATTGAATGGACATGATGTAACCAGATTATCATTTCGGTGTTCCATGCACTGTTTCAATGAAATGTCGGATTTTCCTAGTAATTCCACTTTATTATAAATTTTATATAGTTAGTCTGTTTTATTATGAAAATAGGAACACCTGCATAGTCAAGCCCTAGAGGGTTGGCATTTTTCACGTGGTTTTAAACGAATATACTCGATAAATCAGGTGACACGTTAAAGGTAAACAATCCATATTAAATAACTAAAAAATTCATAACTATTATCGGTAGAAATAATTTTCAAAAACATTTTTTATCAATAAAGTAAAAACTGGTCAGAAGTCTCTAATTGACTTCTCTATAAGACTAAATTGTAGAACGAATGTGTGTGTGAATGCGTGTACGCTCTCATAGGGGTTAACCCTTTTGGTGGTTGTCTCGACGAGGTATCTCGTCATTAACAAAATTAGTCAAATCTTGATGGACGAGATATCTCGTCGAAACCACTTGGAGGGTTAAAGCTACATCTCAATTCTATGACAATTTCAAAGTAGCTTTTAACAGTATCTAAGCAGACAAGTATAAAAAATAAGTTTCAGGTACCCCGTATTTTTCTTGAAATTCCTTATCCCATAGAGTGTATTATTTTACAGCAGTTACACGGAATTGTTCATACTAAAATGCCATGATCCTCTAACCGTTAGAGAGACGAGTGTAAAAGGTTTTTGTTAGGTTTTCATCTCAACACCAAATATAAGAATGTAGTTTCTGTGAAAAAGTTCTTTTAAAGTTTCGATAATATAATTTGAAACTTATGAAAGTATTTTGCAGCTGTGTTCTTAATAAAATTTCAGACATTTTTCCTAGTATTCAATGCAGCAAAAACGAGTAATTAAACAATTCTGACTTTCGTGACTAGATATAAAAATATACAGCGAATAAGCACAACTATAATAATTAAATGAAATGGGTTTAACAAAATTAATAAATCTAGCACGATATAATGATGAGAATAGAGATATAAAATAAAATAATAGAGCAACAGGGAGAGATAAAAAACAGAAAAATGTAAAAATAGATATCACGAAGAAAGAAATTTTTGTTACAGTTCTTATATATAGAAACTAATATTTCTTTTTATATTAATTTTTAAGCAAGAAATTACATTATTTCAACTATGGCTACCTTCACTAGCGTTGAAAAGTAGAAGCGCCATTCTTCTGCTCATTGAGAGAAGGATGAATTTATTCTTCTGTGGTGTATTTTTATGAATTGAGAATTTCTTCAATGATTCAGGTAGAAAATTTATAGTTTACTTTCTACCTTGAACTATATGAAGGATATAGATGTTTCCATGTCTTTGAAATAGTTTACTTCCCATGTCAATATTTATTTGCGTGTAAAAGATGACGAAAAATCCCTCGTGAAGGAGTAGTATAAATGATATAAAAAATTTCAAATTTAATACAGCTCAATTTAAAACCACCACGTATAGAAAATGAGATAAAAATCAACATTTGGAAGAAACTATTTTAGAAATAGGTATCCAAGTAAACAGTGCACAATCTCAAGATTTAGTACTTCAGTTGAAATTCTTTATCTCTGGTTTATTTTACGACACACTTACAATTCTATAGATGCATAACAGTGAAGAAATTTCTCAAAACATTTAAGAAAATATATAAACTATAATATTTTAATCTTTTCTTCATTTCACTTGTGTGTATGAATAAACAAGTTATTTTTGTCGATATTCATTAAAAATTAAAGCAACTCTAAAGGGAATTTTTTTGCAGTTATTAAGAATTGATTAGTATTATGATAAATGTATTTAATGCCTTCGATTGTGTCTGCTTCTAAGAGAACATACGAAACGAGGATCTTCCCAGAAATAAGAAAATTAACCATCCAGATGAAGTAAAATAATTTGAACATTCAGTTACCAGTCAAAAATTGATATTTAAAGATTACTCGTAATCTTTAAACTTATCGTAACTCGTAATCTTTCATACGTTAAAGACTACTCGTAATCTTTAACGAGTCTGAATTCACAATGTGAACGTTTATCACAACTGTTTACATTATGGAAAACCATAATGTAAACAGTTGTGAAAAATATTTATTACACATATTTAAAAAAAATTCCGTTCGTATATTTTTTATTTTCAATTTCATAACCCAAATGAAAATTCAACTATATTCAATTTCCTCATATGGGTCGAATAGAGTATGGGATAAATATGGTCAATAATCTTCAGTTATTCTCTGTTGCACTAGATTATACATTTGAACATACCGATATGTAAAAGTAAAAAAAGCTTATAATATACAATTCGTATTTTCTTAAGTATGTAGAAGAATCACTTAAGGAATAATATTAATAACATTAAATATTGTTGTTATTTCAGTTGCCAATGTGAATTCACTCAATTCATCTTCACTTATTTGTTTACTAGAATGTTTTGGTAGCAACTCTTGAGACTGAGAAAGTTTTTTGATCACTTAACTTATATTTCATAATTTTAATCTCTAAATTTATTTTTATAGCAATGAATATATATTTAATTTCAATACAATGTCTTTCTCGATGCTGCTGAACTTGAATTTTCAACAAAAAAATAATTGATTAAAAGAGAAATATGCAAATCGATTCAAATAAATACATCCGCTGTTAGAATATTGATAATTATTGCGAAATTACGAAATATAAGTGGAACGGATTTTATAGAAGAATAAAGAATAATTGCGCTTAATTCCGAGAATATTAGTAGTTTCTCTTAATTCGGAGAATAAAGCGATCCAAGACAAAAGTAATATTCATGATTTTGAATGAAAGATACGAATATTGATCCTATAAATCTTTTAATTAACTCAACTCAAAGAATGCCGGATAATTCCCTCAATGTTTTTTTATCAAAAATTCCATCAGCTTACCTATTTCAAAGCTCGTGTTTATAAAAATTATCAATATTCCTAAATAGGTAGTGTCGCCATCTCGTGTAGCAAAGACACAAAACAAGGAAATTCCTGGTTCTTTAAAATATAAACACAAGTCATCCTTCTAATAAGAAATGTTTGGATAAATTTCCCTAAACCAAAGGGAATATTTTTATTTTATGTATACAACGAAAAAGAACATATAGAAACTATCCCGAACTACTAAACGCGATTTTGATTTAGTGAATCGTCGTACTTATGAATGAACTAATGCTCCAATCAAAAGATTAATAACAAATGTTGTACAAATAAGAACACGCAATATATGTCATAATGTCATCCAATAAGTTTCTTTAAGTGACTTTTTTCCCATAAAACTTACTTTGGTTAAAGCTAAAGATTTAGAAATTGAAAATAAAATGGGACGGAGTCTGGACCAAGTGGAGAAAAATGCACACAAAAAATGTTACAATTTCCATTAAAAACTTATTTGAGGAGTTTATTATAGGTACGAGACAAATACAAGAACAGATAGAAGACACCAAGGAACATTCGTAATACGATACACAATACAAAAAGTATCGAATTCATATAATCACAATGTTGACTGCAAAAACATTTAAAAAGGTTCGAATGAAACTACTTTTGTATTTTTACCTCCTCTTAATTATTAAATATTAATTTAAATTTCAAGGACATCACTCAAGAATTAATCAATCTCCTTTTGTTAAAAAACAATAAATTCCTTTAAATGTATCATAAAAAAGTAGTGATTGTGTTAAGAATTTGGAAAAAGTAAAATCCCTTTCTAAAGTAAAAACGTCTGCACTGCATTCAGTATAAACGCATTACGCTTTTAGTGTCTTAAATCAACGAAAACAGATAGAGTTAAGCCTAATCCCTGCAAGAAGCTTTGTCAACCATTCGAATGCAACTTAACAAGATGAAAAAATTTCAAAAACGAATCCAAATATAAACTTGAATTACAATTTTCTGATGTAAGCAGAGTCCAAGAGAATTCTAACAGATTTTATTGATACTTTAAAAATATGGTATAATAAATGTAAAATTCCCTTAAAAATAAATATTAATTTAAGTATTAATAAATATTACTTAGCAGGATATTGTAATGATATACCAGCAGTATAAATAAGTAGTATAATACTGTAAATAAATATTTTAATAATTACAAGACCATGACATTTTTAAATTTATTAAATGGATGTAGGGAAGAAAATAGAAAAGAAATATCTAGCGAATACTTTCTTGGATTTCAGATCATACTTTACACCCCTACGTTTTTGCCATATACAATTTTAAATCTAAAGCACTTGTAAACAATATTATAGATTATACTGAATCTGTATCGATTCAAAGATATTTCTAGGCAAAAGAAATTATCTATCCACTTAATAACAATTTTAAAATGACAAGTTTATGACATCAATTACAATAAGAAACTTCTATTCTGATCTAAGGTAGTTTCACACAATTATAAAAATTAGTAAATACTCTATAACAACATATTTATTTTTAGTAACGAATAAATTAATGCTGTTATAATTTATAAATGCTAATTGCTAGGTTCTTCTATTATTTCTTTTGATGTAACAAAAGAAATTAATTCTAAAAATATAAAATTGCCTTAAAAAACGCTACAGTTTTACTTCTAAATACATTTTACTTGAAGACCTAAAAAGTGTGGTTCAGTTTGGTACTCTGCAGTCATTTTTCAATCAACTCACGATTAAAAATAGCAACAAAACCTACATGAAAACACATATAACTCAATTGATTACTTCACTCTTATAGCTCTATTATATTAACTTCAGTATTTCAACACAAATTATTTCTTTAGTATAATAAAGCTTTTGATAAACGAAAGAAATTGCACATTTTAAATTGCCTACGATAAAGCACACATTGAAATTTTAATACACTAAACATTATTTTTTTGCCTCTGTCCTTTTATACATTTAAACGATGATTTTTTGACTTGAAGCATCTTATGCAATAAATCAAATCAAATGCCGTGATTTCAAAAATATGATTAATTTTTGCGTATGACAAAAGATTTTGCATAATTTTTTATTTTACCTAAAATTAACCTACCGTTTGTGCAGTTTAAGGAGTTAGGATAACAGTAAAATATTCCAAAAAGCATACAGTTTCCCTTTTGTAAATTAAAAACATTTAAGCTTTTTGAGATTATTTTTAAAACATTTAAGCTTTTTGAGATTATTTTTAAAACATTTAAGCTTTTTGAGATTATTTTTAAAACATTTAAGCTTTTTGAGATTATTTTTAAAACCTTCAAGTTTTTGGAGATTATTTTTAAAACATTTAAGCATTTTGAGATTATTTTAAAAACGTTTTTATAAATTGTGTCCCTGTTCTATCAGTTTCAGACATTTTAATGATTAAAAAACAATAAGTCGTTAAAATATTTAATTTCTACCCTACAAAAATGACACTAAGCAAAATGTTGATGATATTTGAATTCCTCACATAAGATTTTGTCATCACTCTTCTCAAAAACAAACGTTCCATTTCACAGATTTGTGCTGTTTACATCAATTTTTTAAAAATTTCCAATTAAAAATATCTCGCTATCCTTTTTTAAAACGCTCTACATTTTGTGGATGATCAATGCCAGGATTGACATAATTATAAAGGACGACCAGTTAAATCAAACATTGAATGCAATAGAAGAGGTTTGGGATATTGGTAGTCGTTTCCGTATGTACAATAATTTGACACCTCCAAGACTCGTGTTTTCTCATGCCTTCCATTAACCAAAGTAAAGAGATGTGAATAAAAGTATTCTAGGTCGAGTGACACCATCTGTTGCTATGGTAACAGTAGCGGTACGACGCGTTCTTTGAGGATTGAAACAAAATCCAAACATTTTGCATAAGGATCTTGCCAGATGTGAATACATTTTTTCAAGTGCAAATTGAAGGGCAAGAGACAATTCTCATTACCATGTGGACACTGTTTTATTGATCGTTTGTTTTCTATTGTTGATCAAATATAATGCAGAAAACAAAAAAATAATTTCAATTCTTTATATTAATTGCACAAGAGCCAAAGCACTTTGTGTACATTGTTGTCAGGAAAAACAGAAAGCTGACAAAAAGGTCTTGATAATTTAAAAGTTAGCCGGTTTCCTCCTGAAATTCGACAGAAAAACTTTAATAGTTCGATAAATAATGTAGCTACAGCTATGAAATTTTGAACACATGTTTTTAAGCTGTAAATTTATTATATGATAGCAAAATTCGATATATTTAGTCATTTTTAGGGTATTGTCTTCCCTTCAACAAAATATAGGATACAAATTTTTTAGGTATCTTTTTTAGAATGATATAAGTTCCAAATCTTCATTTAGCATAATATTAAATTTCTAATTTTGAGCCCCTTCCAAAACGAATTCGTATTCATAACAATAAACAGCACTAGTTGATGCATGTGTGAAAGATATAGTCAGTAGGGCTGTGATTTGAATTTACATTTCCACTAAGTTCTGTCCCACCAATTACAATCAACACTAAGAAATTAACACAAAACATACGTACGTAATCATAAATGATTGAAAAAAATCAGAGATTTTCAAGCTCTGTGCTCATATAATGGCACTGGTGTGCATTATGGATGGTGAAGCGCGCGGTTACAATTGTGTACACGTTATTTCATTTCAAAGGTTTAATTTTGATCTTTTGATAAGTGCTCACAAATAATTAAAGTAATACCCACATAAATAGTTTTCTGCATTATTTTTTATTACAAAGTGTATAAATAAATTGCTTGAAAAATATTTTTTAAAAAGCCACTTTGGCGCAAAAAGGTTATGCTACTATTTTTTGTATATCAATAAAAATAATATATAATTTTTTGAATGGATCAAAATTATATCTATTGTTTTTCTGAAACAATCAGTTATATCTCTTTTTTGTCAAATTGGCAAAAAATTATTTCTGATGTGCCTCAGAATTTTATTAATAAGTTTGTACGCCATGAGAAAAAGGTTAAACATGGTTGAACTCTAGTTTGGGAATGATCAAATTTCAGTCTTATTCAAGCAAACGTTTGCACGGAACAATACAGAAATTTGCACATGATTATTATTTTCACAAAAACTTCAAAGTAACATGCAAAGTTATAGGCTCAAACTTTTTCACGCTTATAAAATTTCGTATAAGAAATTAACGTAGAGCAATTTTTCAAATTTCAATCACTCAGTTATTAGATGAAAATTAGAAATGATTTCTTAATAAAATGAATTTTCAAGTGACTTCAAATGTCCGAACAGGATACACACAAAGCTATACAATATTTTCCAATTGAAATTTTATCGAATACATACTAAACCCCACAACTAATAAATGTATACTGCTGTCACAATAAAGACAAACATTCCTTTAATTTTTGCATTCTTTTTAGAAAGAAACAAAGCTCAAAAAGTAAAATAACCATATAGAACATTCTCAAGAATGCAGACATTTCTTGTCGTATATTAATTAAAAGTGAAACAAACAAAAACGTATGCATCAGTCGTTAGAGAAAGACATCCGAATAAACTTTTTATAAATTGTGTGTCTGTTTACAGAAAGTTTAACTTGTAATTTGAATATTTAAAAAACTTTAAAACACAAATAAGAGAACTCGAAAGAGAAAGAAAAAAGTCAAAATATTGTAAGGAAATTTTAACAAATCTGAAAAAGAAATACGTTGAATTACAAGAAAAAATTGTCTATCATATATACTGGATGATACATAGAGATGTATAAAGAGCTGTTGCTATTTTTAATAATTGCGTCTGGAAAAGTTATTTGAATGGTGAAAGCTAGTTTAAAACTAAAGTCAAAACCAAGTATTTTTTATATAGCTTTGTTTCAATTTTTAAAGAATGACGCAGATACAGGGAAAGAGAAAATCCAATTAAAAGTGTTCAGAATATCTTAAATGAAAGAGGAAATGCGAATGATGGGTCTGAGGTTTCATTTTTAAATCATAAAAATATCTTGCTATATTTCCTCAGAATTTTAATTATCAAACTAGAACTTATAATTGAAAGAGGTTTCAAGGTAAGTGTTTAAATTATTTAACAATCGATAACATTTAAAAAACATCATATTAATACGAAAAACAAAAACTATGAAATCAATAATAAACGATAAATCAATGATAAAAACTTTTAATTAACAAATTTCCAAGTCAGAAACGTGATAGATTGAATGTAATTTTTATTTTGTGTATTTAAAAAAAAATTCAGAATATGCAATAAATGTAATGAGAATTTTAAAATGAATGATTGGATTATGTGTCAAAAGTAGGATATAGATAACGTAGGAAATAGTTTAACCCAGCGAAATAAGATTTGTGGTGGAAAAAGTAGACAAATTTCATTATTGAAATGAACAGAAGCAGAAGGTAGGTAGGTATTCTAATTAACGTCGCACTGGAGCAACACATTGGGTTATTGGTGACGGTCCCGGATCAAACCCGAAGGGGGCATTTCAATTAACGTCACACTGGAGCAACACAACGGGTTATTGGTGACGATCCGGGATCAATCCCAAAGGGAAAGATCCGAGGACAACACGTAATTTTGAACCACGGCCAGATGACGAGGCAACACCTGAACTGGCACCCCACTCTCCAAATTTCCACACCAAACCAACGTGACAAACCCGAAGGGAAAGATCCGAAGACAACACCACGTTATTTTGAACCACAGTCAGATGACGAGGTCACACCTGAGCTGGCATCCCACTCTTCAAACTTCCATACCACGCCAACGTGAGGACATGTGAGGCCACGACAGATTTAACGTGCACCAGCTCCGTTTGTACACGACGGTCTTTGATTGGATTCGAACTCTCAACCCTCTGGTTGCTAATCCGTTGCTCTTCCCCAACATGGTTACTGCGGCTCCAGAAGCAGAAGTGTACGGTTACAAAAAATCAATCATACAGTAAATGGCTCATGCAGATGGTTTTCAGTGTAAATATGTTCTGTGTGTTTGGTTAACTATTAAAAGGAGAATGTTTTGTCCACTTTGTGCTCAAACTTTGTGATATGAGTATGTTACTTCATCCCCCAAGACAGAATACGAAGTTCACAAGACCAATAAATAGAACCCCGTGTTGGAGTGCAAGTAAGCATATCCGCGCGTTTGTTTACGTGAATAATCTTATAATATTTTAATGAACTTATTTTCGTACTTTTAGAATATCAAACTGGTTCAAAATTACGTGGTGTTGTCCTCGGATCTTTCCCTCTGGGATTGATCCCAGACCGTCACCAATAGCCCGTTGTGTTGCTCCAGTGTGACGTTAATTGAAAAAAATACCAAAAATACCAATATCAAACAAAACAATCGTAAATAATATCTCGATTATCAGGGTGCTTTTCTGATTTTCTAACGGTTTAAAGTACTTTTCATTTACCCTGGTAGACCAAAAGACCCGATGTGAAAAATCTGATTTCAAGCAGAACTACATGAAAAATAATTATCAGCTTTTCTATTCTCAGTGTTACATAGTTGTTTGAAAATTAATTAACGAGCATTTGCGAGTGTGTAAATCATCTCAGCAAACAACTTTGCCTTCGAAAATTGTTCAACGTCACGGAAAGATCCCTAAAAGGCGTAAGGGTACTTAATTCTAATCAGCACTACTCGTTGTTGACATATACAGTCTTAAGAGTCTCAATGGATTGTGTTTTACAAAATACTTACACGAAATATGAGATTTTGCATTGCACAAGTAGTCACCCTACCTTAGATTTATCTCTCCGTTCAGATGGATAGTCCTAGGTCATTATTTAAAAGAGCCTCCTGAATTCCTGGAGGAATTTTAATGAGAGTTAGCTTTTATATAGTGTATAAGTAAATATTATGGAACACCTAATTTTTAAGGCTTGCCAAAAGTAGCAAAATGGGACTTTTTGAATGAACCAAACTCTAAATCACGACAAAATTAACTAAAATTCATGTATGAGTAGTTAAGTTATCAAATATTTAAAACTTTCAAGTTATGCCAAAAAACAGAATAGTCGATTTGAAAAAATATAGGAACGAAATATGCAATACCAAAACGAATATATCACTAGTACACAATGAAACTTATCTTTTTATATCACAAATGTATATTCATCCTTAAAGTAATAAAATAAATCAACATTTCACATTATATATGTAGCGTTTTTGCTTCGTGATTCCACAAATAGAACAGTCAATGAAAATGACAATCACTGTTTATTTGGACGGACACAACGAAGAGACATATAATACAGGTTACATTGAGAAAAAGCACAGTACAAGTTACACACGTCCACACACGAACTTTCCCTACAGAAGTGACGTAATATCACAGTCGCGTTACGTCACAAGTATTGTGCTGCCATCTTTAGTCCATTTACAACAATCTTACATATATAGTCTGCGCATCGATAGCCAATCGTCCCAAGTCGATTCCACCTTACCAAGATCTTGCAAAAGCGACTTTGCCCACATGATCCATCTATTTCATTGAAAGGGCGATGATGTTAATCAACGACTTCCAAATGATATAGACAGAGCATGTGGACGGAGTTGCTGTGGTAAGATCTCAGAAGGTTAAGTCAGGTGGGCTTAGGAATAGACTTGTGCCTATTGGCTATCGTTTTAAATCACGCCGGACAATCACTATATCCAATCAATAATGTGTCCAACATTAAGATTCATGCTTTTCCCATAACCAAGTGACAGATTTTCAAATCGAACGAGCGGAAGAAATAGCATGTAACCAGCGCGCACATATTCTTTCTATTTCATTAGAAGGTCGATGGTCGTAATCGAATGACGTCAGATTTACAATCTTTTAACGTAATCAACTTTTAATTTAATTTCGAAGTAGGTAATTACTCTAAAGAGTAATTATTAATTATTGTAGAATATCTTTGGATCGACAACTTTAAAGTTCACATTCTAATCACTTGCTCGCGATTGTTTTGTGAATCATTCTAAGATCAAACCGGACACCTTACAAATGCTAATGCATGGCTTTATGTCATTGGAATACTTTTTACTCGCAGTTCTTCAACAAATCTAATAACAAGTCAAACCAACCTTTCTTGCATTATTCTTGATTCACATACCAAAGCTTAATCCAGTGGAATACTGGGACCCTTAAATCATTTCTTGTTTCCGAAAGGATGTGAGTTTGTACTAAAATAAATTTAAGAAAACAAGTTCTTTGCGCGTTTATACTCAATATAGTGCACAATAAATAACAAGTGCAAAAATAGGAGATATAATTCCGAAAGAAAATGAGCTGGAAAGAAAAGCCCTAACAAAGTCAAACTAAAACATAAAACAACCTTGTTTCGCTTTTTAAATATCCATAGTGGAAAAGTGAAATAAAATGTCTGAGATTATAAACAATTTAAACGAAAAAGGAAATATTTCAGAATACATTAATACGCGTTTATAAAAAGTAATTGTACAAACATTGTCATGGGCTTAAAGTAACATAAGCAAATAAAGGATTACCTACTTCATTAATTAATTTAATTTAATATCCAGATTAATTCCCTTAAAGTAGAATTGCATACTAATTCTGAATAAATATCATATTTTACGTTTCCATACTAATTACATACCGCATATATTTAAGAAGTAGCACTGATAAATATTACTACATCAATTTTGTATTGTTAAATACTAGCATTTTCTTTTTGTAGCGTTCAATTGCGTTTTCAAGCAACAATGCATCTAATATCCTTTCAAAACTGAAATAAAATTTAAAAAATTCAACTAAGTCATTTTTAATCCTATAATACTTTTTTTGCACTGAAGAATTATCACTCTCCATTTCCTCCATCCTACATTCTTTTTCCAATAGATATTTCAAGAAATTTAACGAAGATAAAGCACCATTTTATCCGACATAACCTCAATATTTTTTCATTCACATTTAATTTTTAATGTTATTTAAAATTTTACCTCTAGCTGGGTGATCGCTCAACGGTTATTATGTGCTATACGAGAGCTAATTAGCCCGAAACATAGGGCGTGCATTTCAAAATACACTAATCCTCTGAGTGTAGTACACGTATATATCCGTGCACCAGCCTCCACATACACGACAGTGTTTGGTTGGAACGAGTTTCGAACTCGTAACCTCGGGTTGCTAACGCTCCGACTCTACCAACTGGGCTACCGCGGCCCCGATATTAAGCAGGGAATATAGTACATAATCGTCTTATCAGGAACGCATTTTGTATCCTTGAAAAGCCCAGTTTAATTTGGTTTGACGTCCTATAATCATATTTTTAGGATTTAATACATTGACAAGAGGTGGCGCAGTGGTCATCTACTTGTATGTTTGAGCGACTTGTTGAGTATTATGTTTCAACTAAACACGGTTCTTCTGTCTTTCCGGTGAATGACACCGATGAGGAATGTCTTTTGTGTTTGTTTCGTCCCTTTGTGTATTCCTGTAGTTGTATTAAACATGCGGTTATCAGCCATAATTTATGAGAACCCCACATGTCTTGCTACACGAGAGTTAATTCGATCGGATCAACTGTTCAAAGTTGAAAATCCCGGTAGTGTGTAACCTCTAAATGCCAAACTATCCGCAATGAACTCCAGAAATCATTATCATCGTATTAATTAAGCAAATTAAGATATCATTACATAACTACATTTTTCGGTATTAACATAACAGACATTTCGAGGAATTTTAAACATGGAAAGCTTAAAGGAAAAAAAATTAAAGACGTAAAATCCTAGTTTTAGATCACTCTGAAATACTCGATCCCCCAAAGTGCTATTTTCGCATTTCACACACCATTTTACGATTCGTGGGCTTATCGAATGATGAGGAAAACTCGATAATTCGGCGAACCAGGTTCCACCAATCTTCGACCTCGTTGTAAAACGCGGCATTTTCGCTTTCCGCGAAGCATTTTGCTCTCTAATTAACGTGCACGAGAATTAGAATAACTCCCCGGAGGTAACGTCCGTTAATTAAAGGGAAATTAATTTAAAGTTAACAAGCATTAAGCAACAGAAACGGGGAGGAATTCTTATTAAAGCCGTTAAGGATACGGGGAGATGCAGTGCTTGAGGGAAATTAAAAGAAGTTATCGGTTGAGCTGACGTTGAATGCAGACATTGTCATGAGCGGAAAGCGGGATGAGAGAGTAAGAAAGTGTTCCTTCCTTTATAGGAAACGAATTTATATTTTAAAATTATTTAGGGATAATAATTTGGAGATCACCAGTTTTGCAGGCATAGACGATGCGGAAACATGATGAAATATGGAAGAAGTCTCCGTTTTTTCTTAACCCTCCTGGTGGTTTCTCGACAAGGTATCTAGTCATTAGCCCAACTGACCAGATTTTAGCGGACGAGATATCTCGTCCTTAAAAAAACTGACCAGATATTGATCTAGTTATTGTCACGAAATTGGCAATATCCCAATGACGAGATCTCGCAATTAGCAAAATTGCTCAGATATCTCGTCTGATTGACGAGATATCTCGTTGAAATCACTTGGATGGTTAGGGGGCGGGGAATTTTATAATCCCCATCCCCCAAAACCATTTTGTTTTTAAATTTTAATGTTAAAAATTAATTGACTTCAAACTCTGAATACCAATGATAATTTTTCAATTACAATCCTTATTGTCGAAGTTACATATACAACAACAGAAATCAAATTTCAAAATTTTTCCTTAAAATGTTGCTTTACCTGTGTCTGTTTACAAAATTTTAGGTGGTTTGGTACAAAAAAAATTGTTGCTTTACTGTTGAGTATAAAAGTACCGAATGGAGTTATTTGATTTAAAACTATTATGTGAATTAAAATTTTGAGAATACTGGAAAGTTAATACGTCTGTTTTGTTAATTTATCAAAATGTTTTACCACATTTTATGTAATAACTTCCGCATAACTTAGTAGTTTTGGACTAATAATTCTATATATAGGATTTATCGTTGAAAACAGTTTGTGCAAACTTTATAACAATCGTATAATAACTGCAAAAATGGGGTTTTTCGAAGTGCACTGTTCCCTTAAGATGATGAGGAGGACGTAGGGATGCACATCAGTATGGATCAACACTTTTCTAATGATTTAAACAAAATGCGCAGGATGGACAATTATTTACATCAAATTATGTACAGGATAAGTTACATCGTAAGTGTATAACGGTAACATCGTCGTGCGATTCCGTGGAAAGCCGCCGTCCTCTGTCTGTCCGTGTGTCACCCATATGTGAATGTGCGAAAACACATTTCATTTATAAACTATTTGTCAAAAATAGAAAATATTTTACTAAACAAAAGCATATAATTTGAGTTTTTACATTTTGTCACAAGTCATTTTATGGCAATTTTGACGTTCTTTTATAGGTCATATAAATTTTAGGTCTTCAAAATCCGAGCCCTGTTAAGTATTACATATAGAAACATCATGTAAAAACCATCAACTTGTTACTTATTAACTTGCCCAAAAAATTGAATATACTTATTGTGTGATTACCGGCCATTACAACACTAAAAACTTATATTTAATGCTAATTTAGTTAATACAATCAAATCAAGGATAGAACTATAGGACAAAGTTAATTAATACTTTAGATCCAGAGGCAGCATGGTTAAAATATAATACTTTAAAAATTATATACATTAAATCGAACAACAAATTTTTTGAGGGTACAGTTTTAAATTCGTTCGAAAGTCATCCAAAATTGTGTGGTATGGATGGTGTTACCAACATTCGCAGTCATTAGTTTTAAAACTAAATTCCACAAAAACAAATACTTGTGGGAGAACCAGGACAAACTAATTGTTACATTGACTGCATCCGGAAAACATCAATTAATCTTCACAAATTCAATTTGGACACACGATTCAGAAGCAAGTGCGGTTATGTCCCCGTGTATCAATCTGCCTGTGCTATTGACGAATACTTGTATAGTTAGGATTAGAAGATTCTAGTCCGACTTCCAAGTCCATTGATTCATGCGTGCGGAAATCCATTCATATCCGCCCTCGTTAAATTACATATTAGAACGAGGTTGTATCATTGAAGTGCTTGCTATACGAATATGCGATTGGATTATTCAACGTCCATAATGCGTGACGTTCATAATAAGTGACACAATCACGTGTATATTGAATATCTGTTCAAGATGGTTGGTTGGGTTGGGTTTTATGGCGCACGGATCGTATTTAGTCATCCTGTGCCAAACACAAGACAGACTTCGTCAAGTAATGGAAGTATTGTAACGTTTCCGGTATCTAATTAGGCGTAAGACTGTTTACAGCACAATAAAAATTTATTTAGAAAAGAGAAATGTAAAGATTATTTACATATTATACGATTAATTGAAAAGTATGTGGGCACAGCTGTTAAACATCGAATCTGCCAAGGAGCCAGGAGGCTCACCAAAATCTGAAGGATACGACTGCTCCTTTCGTGGTTTCAATCTTCTCTGCCGTGATCTTTTGAGGGGGGGAGTTCGTCTCAGTTTTGGAATGTTAATCCCGGTGTTTTCACGCCATCTGCATCGGAAGGTCATGAGAACCTCCACAGCTTCCCGACCCGAGGACAGACGTAATGTCTTTCTGGCCCGGGCTTCCACAGAACTGTAAACAAGGGTTTTCCTGGAGTGGCCCGTCTGCATTCCTCTCATGGAGGGCCCAAGATAATTTAGGTGTTGACAACTTGTTGAAGCAGTCGAGGAAGATCTGAATTCCAGATGTGGGAATGCCAGACCGACCGGTACAGTATACACACAAGAAAAGTTTTACTGACACAGAAAAGAGTAATAACAGAGGAAGGAATCGAACATGCGCTGCACTACTCTCATTTCTTTTGTTTTTTTTCTCAGGTTGTTGGCGCAGTCGGCAAAACCAATGATCCACGACGGTTAGGTCCGCTCAAAAAATTGCCATTGGGGAAAATACATATTATACAGTCTGGCGGAAAGAAAGCCTGCACATTCTAAGGACTATATTAGGGTTAGGGGCCAGCAAATTCCCTATTAGGTTGCTTTTAGCAGGGCAAAAAAATGTTTTTTTTTGTAATAACTAAAACCGACAATGTGTTCAGCTAAATTTTCTTTATTTTCATTTCTTTTGTTCCAAGTAGCACCACGACTCACGTTAGTGTTCTTATTTTATCCCACATGGCTTGTATATGTTACTGTGAAAGACCGATATCTGGCTAATACGGATATTCTACGGTCAGCATTCACACAGTCGCTTGGCTATGTCCGAAATATTTGTTAAATATCATTATTTCTCACTTACACCGACAAATGTCGACATTCAGCAGGCACTGATGGTGAATGTCGAATAAAAATATTTTTGTTACGTTAAGACAAAAATGCAAATTTTTAAATCATACTTTATTATTAAAACATATTATGATATATGTTAAAATAGGAGAAAGCTTAAGTAACAGCACATGTAAATAAACTGCTGAACCTAAAACGAACAGTACATTCTAAATAAGAAAAGAAAATAATACCAATAATAAACTTACACATAAATTATGTGATTAACGTTATACAATTTTATTTATTGCAACAACTTAAACTGAAGGAGGAGAGGCCTTTCTGGCTGTGGCCTCTCCGCTTTCTCGGCTTCTCGTTTACATATACCGGCGATGGTCCGAATGTATAAGAATATAACCGAATATTCGGTCTTTCACCGAAGTATTTGGTATGTGTCGACATTCACCGGAGAAAATTGACATTCTCTAATTTCTGTCTTTCACGGTAACATATACATTTGTCATTTGAGGTACTTCGGTGCTTGACACGGAATTTATCCAGGATTGCATTACCCTTAATTTTTGGACATAGGTGTGGAAATGAAACAAAGCACACGTTCATTATCGGTAAGTTGCAAACAATTAAATATGCAAATGTAACCGAGGATTACCTACATCACTCTTCCTTACAACGCAGACCCAACAACGAGTTTTATATCTATCTTCAATTAATCGCACATGATAGAAACTAATGTACAATTTCTTATAATTAAACCTAATTGTTTCATACGAAATTCATAAACAGAACTAGTCTGTAATGGCCAAAAAGACACATTCCGACAATAATGGAGTCTATTTGTCAACGGAGCCTGACGCGTCATATATTTCATTCGATCATAAAACACAATGTATTTCTGACAGGATATTTCCCAGTCGTGATTTTCTCAACTTGCGCCATGCATAATTTAGCAGTTCATATGCACGTTGAGGGACATTGTTGGTGGCGTGGAGCAGTTTCGGGAGTACTTCCTAAACCTTGTCTGAGCACAGGGACATTGAGATTTAATTAACATTCAGGAGAGTATGATCTTCGAAGCAGTTGTATACCTGTCGGAATGATCAGGTGCATTATGGAAGCGGTGTTAATAGAAAATGATGGCTCAGATCTCCGCTGCGGTATGGAGGGATTAAATCGGGTTAGCCAGAGCTACTTTGGCATAGCCATAAGCCGAGGAGATTGAGGGTAGCTATTTTAATATGGGATGCCAGAAAACATTCCGTCATTTTAATCAAGGAATGACCATAGACGATATGAGATTTCTGGTTAGGATTTCTTTTGATGAAATAAATTCAATGTACAACTTGAGTTCTATGAATCGTCAGGAGCCATTAATCTATCTCATTTACATAAATATCCATGATACTCTTACCTCTTATGGAATGAATCAATTTGTTTGCAATGCATTAATGTTTGTGGCTTTCTTTTAAATATAAATATGATACGTCATTGGGATTCGTCTTATTAAAAAATTAACTAAATATTGATGATGCTAATGTTTAAATTGAAACTTGTAGTTGACTTCGATTAGAAACTCATTAGCTGATTAAAGGTTGTTTTTTTACTCTACACCTGTTTAAAGATTATTAGTTTTTACATTTAAAAATGATAAATATATAAGTATTTTAATAGTGTTATTAAACAGATTTTAAACAGATTTCAATATGACTATATATTTCTAATCATCATGAAAATAAACAGTGTCTCTGAAAAAATGCCAATTAATGAGTTTCTGCTCTAAGACGACGATATATATCATGCTACAGAAATCAAAACGGATCAAAAGAAATGCTATACTTTTGACAACGTATAAGCCACAGTTTATCACATGCGTCATTCTTAGATTGCATGAAAATAATTTGCTTAAATGGAAGCATTTTATTATCATTGAAAGCAAAATTTGAGAGCTTGAATGAATATCATAGTAAAACCGTCGGCTTAGAGCAGAAACTCGTTAACTAAAAAATATTTTCACTGTACAGACAGCTGTTTAAAGATTAACAGCTGTTAATTATTAGTTTTTAAGTTTAAAATGAAACTTTATAAGCATCATGTTATATATCTTTCAAACAGATTAATATAGCTATGTATTTCTCATCATTATGAACATAAACAGTGTCTTCGAAACATTGTCAGTTTATGAGTTTCTGCTCTAAGTCAAAGATTATATGTGGCGTCTCCACTGAAAGTGTAATTTTGCTCTTCATGTTTGTTCCTATTGTTTGTTTTTTCCACTTTTTGTTTATTCGAAGGTTTCTATTCATGTAATCGTAAAATGTTTGAACTTTTGTGTCAGAAAAATATGTGAGAATCTGTAGAAAAGTTGAAAAATTGTGATAACCTAAACACAATGAAAAATGTGACTACAAATGTTTTATTTAAAATTTTAAAATTTGAACAAAAAGATTCTAAAAAACTCTAGAAACAAAAAACGTTAAAAAACACCGAAAATATTTATATTTGGTGTGCTTAAAGATGCAGCAAAATCAAGGGTTTGTTCAAGAGGTTGGTTGGGTTTCGTGGCGCAAGGGTCATATCTGGCCAAGCTGTGCCAAATAACACCAAGTAAATGAACACATACAACACAAGGAAAGATTTACTGACACAGAATATAGAAATACGTAGAGGGAGGAATAGAACCTGACGTACTGAGAGGAGTTTGTTAACAAAATTATGGAAAAATTGCTTTATTATAAGGATAATTTCTATCATAAAACTCTTAAATTTAACGTTTACAATATTCTAAATTAAAAAACAAATATAAAACCACAATTAAAATTTACAGATAATAAGGAATCCTGCATAAACACGTGCTAATTTATATAACATTGTTTTTTTAATATTGAACGACAGTTAAAATTTACAGATAACCACATAAATACGCGCCATTTTACATTGCATTGCTTATAAAAAATATTTAAATACAATTAAAATTTAGAAATAATAAAGAATCCCACATAAACACGCGCAACTTTATACGTTGTTTATAACGTGGCCCAAAAATCCGCTACTCTTTAAAGAATTCTAAATGACGACAGAGAGAAAAATAATACGAACATTTTCATCTGGACGATTTTCTTAAGATATTATTTTATCTTGATAACAAAAGTACTCCCATCCCCAATATTCTAAGAACCATTCTAAACCAAAAAGTAATAAATTTTATAATATTATGAAATTAAACGCATCCCACTGTTTGAGATTCTTCCCCAGACTGCGTTCTCATTCTTCATGGAGAATATCCTAGCGACGGAGTTATTACTTGAAGATATTTTTAGATATTCAAAATAGGAGCGATGACATTAGAGTTAGGAAGTTTCAAGAGAATTTCGCAATGGACAGATTTCAAAAATGCTGTAATAGAATCTGCGGTTTAAATAAAATACAGATAACATACAGATGAATGCATGCATATCAATCATTCTGTTTTGTTGATTTAATAAAATAGAATGTGCAAAAGAAAAGTTCTAGAATATTTTAGAATTTATTGTGTAATAAGTACGTTATCCCTTTAGGGTTTATGGATTGTCTAACGTCCCACGTTTTTGATAATTTTTTTCATACACATCCATACTTGAGTTTATAAAGCTTATTTTTAATATCGGATTTGACTCTCCAGAAGCATCAAAACATTTCAGTACAATATAGCAAGAATAGATTTGCTACAAAAGTTTTTAGGACCAGCCTCTTTGTAACTGGAAATAGTTTTGAATTTTTTTTCATAGCGATGTTTTGAGCAATAAATATTTTTAATATATAATTTGCTATAACATTGCTGTCTATGATGTTTGAGCATCTGGAAGATTATTGAAATGAAAAAGTGGTGTTTGTGTAATCATAAATTTATATGTATTTTTAAAAGAACTAAAGAAGTGGGGGACAAGTTTGTCCCACTGCGCATTTAACATATTTTTACCAATAGAGGGCACCACTGTATTCCTAAAAATTTCAATTTTAATTGTGCTTTAGCTATCATGATGATGCATTTTTAATTTGACATTTGTGCTGACATAGCACAATTTCATTTTTTAATTAATTTTATACTGAATAATTGAAAATAGAATAATTGTATCTAAATTTTTTTTCTTTTTATATTACATCGTTTTTGATTCTGTGTATACTTTAATATATAATTTGCAAACTTTATATAATTGAATTTTTACATTAATATTTATCATATGAAATTGAACATACTTTTATCTAGTTCTCCATATTAACACCAATTAGGTATACAAATATTTTATCATTTGATATTTTTAATGTACGAAGTGTTTTAGATGGGCGATGGAACATGCGTATCCTATCTCCTCTTAAAAAGTATTTAAATTTTTAATATTTGAAGGACATTCATATTACTTTACCCATACAGCTTTGTATTAAAAAAATTCTTTAGGCGAGAGCCATTCAAAGGGTTAAAATGTATGGGAGTTCATGCATGACGAACTTCATTAGAATAAACAGTATCCGAATGTTGACATAAGCATTTCTGAAAAATTTCCTTGAAATGCAATCTTGTTCTTTGAATTTTGACCAGAAAATTCCTTTGAACGATTTGTACCACATTTTTCAAAGCTATAAGTTGAATAAATCCAAAGTTAATTTTCCAACTGAGTTAAAATTTCGTCTTTTCTCTAAAACATCAATTTCCATAAATTCCATTTCAAGTCCTTTTCTAGCTTTCATTTTGTGTTTAAATAAAAGAAAAAAGCACACATAGAGGTTTGTTTGACTAACCAACCCTAAGAAAATCGCTTTCAGTAGTGAATAGTGGGATTTTCTTTCTAGGAAAACTAAATCACAATAACAATTGTCTTAAAAAACGACCATAATGAGCTTTCAATGAATGCTTTTTACTTTGGTTATCTATCAATCTTCGAGTGTTTTAATTTGAAAGCATAATCTAAATGAAAATTCAAATTTTATTTAAGAATGAGAAAAATATAAAACCAGAGACCCTAAATGAAAAAATGCCCCAGAACTCTAAAAATGCCTTTAAGAGAATAACCTCCAAAATGTAAAGCAATGAAAGTCGTGTCTAATAACCAGAACAAGTTTTCTAAGACTATATCTATCAAGCAGTTTGTTTACCAATTTGATATGAAATGTATACAGCAAGCTATTTACAAAATATCGTTGAAAATGAATGTATCATTAAAATATGATTTCTGAAAGGAAAAATAATCTATTTTTATCGTATGTTCAATTAAACTTTTCGAACAGTTCCGTACGTCAAAACCAATTACTGTTTGAACCTCGTACACATCTTCCTTTTAATAGAAAAGGGAAACTAATCAATTACCTAACAAACCATTTTTTACTCATTTTTACCTTTACAAGATATAACATAACTTTGTAAAAGGAGTCGCGTATCTATTCTTAGACATAATAAAGCTTTATAAGGAAAAAGTAAAATGGAAAAGCCGTTATAAAACATCACTATTTTCAATCCAAATATTGTCGAATGATTTTTATTTCAGAAAAGTATAAATTATTTCTCAGAAGAATTCAATATTATCCAGAGACAAAATGAAACATTCCCGTCTATATTTCAAGGTTGAAGAAAATATGCATAATGTGAAATAATTAAACACTTAACAATAGTTTAATATTCAGTTTACAAGATTTTAGTCCCAAGTATAATGCCTTATCATATATTAAAGTATATGTATTAAAAGAGTATATTAATCAACTGTTTCAAAGTAAATAAAAATGAAACATAAAATAAAATAAAATAAAAAACGAAAATACAAAAATGCATATTGGTCACATAAACAAGAGCCGATCTTTTCTATACATTTCAACCAGGTGCAATTTCGATAAACAGAAAGTATTTTAAAATATTACTTTGTAAAGTCTATATTTTAATATAAAAATCTATTTATACTGATTCTTGATCCTAAATAGTAATTTTCCTCAATTTCTAAGGAACCACTGTCTGATAGTTGGTTAGCGCCTCGTATGCCCTGGGCTCCAAACCCCACCTGAGCATGAATGTTCATAGCGGTTCGGAATCCACTTTATACCGTAGATCCCAGCTCCTCGTGTATCAAAAAATACAATAGAGCAATAAAACAAACTGAACCTAAAAAATTAGTAAAATTTGCTTTTACGAAACCCTGGATGATAATATGTTCAAACACTCATAGGACTAACAATTTATTGTTCGATCCATTAAAAAATGTCATCGTCATACCTGTGATTCTGTGTTTATCTTTTTGTAAAATTTAAAATTTATTTTTATCTAAATAAAGTGTGTTTAGGATGTGTAATAAAATCATTTTTTGTCTTAAGCTGTAGGTCCCCCGGCGTAATTATCTATTGTGTAGCAAAAAGGACCGTAGACCGAAAAACCAAACCAAACCTGAAAACTTAGTAAATCTTGCTTTTACGAAAGAAACCATGGATGTGTGTGTGTGTGTGATAATCTGTTCTCAACAGAGAAGCAACACTAAAAATTTCTTGGTTCGACACATTTCAAAACAATGGTTATCGTCAAACGTGATTATTTGTTTACCTAACTGTAAAAGTTTAAAAGGCATTGCGAAGTATTTATGTTTTGGATGTGGAATGAAAGTATATTTTGTCTTAAGCCGTAGATCCAAGTCTCATTAGCCCACATGTAGCAAAAAGGACCGTGGAGCGAAAAACAAAATCCTTAGACCCAGACTAATACCACTGAAAAGGAGAGAACACCCCTATACCTTATTCTCTCTTGACGAATGGCTGCCGTCTTTCGGGCGCTAGACTAATAACAACAGGTGAATCATAAATATCCTCAGGTAAAAGGAACCCATCCATCGCGTTCCGGAAGAAAAATTGTTGACACGATAGATTTCGAAAGCTAGAAACTAGGAGAAAATCTGGTCATTAAATAATCAATAACGGGTGGATGAGCAAGAAAGCTTCCACAGAATTTTTGTTCCACTTGCAATCGGAAGAGTAATCCATCATCTCTTATACTTGTATTATGAAGCGAGAAGTATCTGTAATTTCTTTGTAATCGCACATTCATTAGTTGTAAATTAAAGTTCTTTTTGGAAATAGAAAGCAGTTTTTGTTTTTGATAGAAACATCGGTATTTTTATATCACAAACACCTCAATCACAGTAGAACCTTGATTATTCTAGATAATGTGGACAGATGCCATCTAGGATAATACGGACGTAGTGTCACGAAACAAAACCACGCGAAACACAGAAAAAATCACTACAATGCATGGTTACTACAACTGATATAGTCACAAAGCAAGGAATAATAATTTATTACTTCTGATTTTTGTCACAATATGTGTTTATCGTGATACTTTTATGATAAATCTGAACATGAATTACGTATACATTTAAAACTCTCTTTAAAAAGTCCTTAATGGTCTTTTGTTTCGTAGCACTTTCATACACGCAAATTGCACCATTTCATATTTCATATCCAAGTGTTTTAAACTACATTTTATGTTGATTATGAGAAGTTTTTGATACATTTACCTTTTTCATACCTTTTCGTATTGTTTACTTAAAAGTTTTATCATGCTTTTAATGTTGGTCCGGTTGTTAATCAGATATTTATATATATATATTTTTTCTGAATTTTATTTTGTTGAGTTTGACTCATATTATCAATTTTTGTATCGTGCGCCACAAAACCAAAATCAACCAATCACCTGCAACACAAATAAGACCAGTCAAAGACAAAGTTTGCACACTCGTTATAAAAGCTTTGTTTAAAGTTTTAAAAGAACTACTCTGTACTGAATTCTTCTAGGATAACAAGGATACACGGCTAATCGGACCTCGGATAATAAAGGTCCTACTGTGTGTGTGCATGTGTGAAATAGGATCTTAAATTATAGATATAGCACAGAGTTTATCAATTAGCTCGCGGCCCACCAAGTATATGAGGCATTGTTCGTTTTCTGCAATAAAATTCAATGTATAATAAATATATTTCCATTAAGTAGCAAGTTCGCGGCAAAACAGATAAAAATTCAACCGCTGCGAGATTTGTTCGACAATTTTGCCTATTCGTTTAAATGTGCTTGATTTGAGTAAGATAAGTACCTATAAAATACTGCTGAAGCTTCACATGAAGAGATCCACCCTTTACAGAAATTTTCCATATTCTGATCACGGAAGGCAATGAGAAATCTGGGAGATAAAAATAAGCACAGAAAGGAAAATGCGAGCAAACGAAAAATATGTTTATAGGCGTCGAAAGCTGTCCAATCGTCATTAACAAATGAATGGTATATAACTGAAATGGAGGTTCAGAAAGCTAATCCTGGCAACTAAGGAGCAAATTTCTACCACGCACTTTAATAAAAATAAGGATCAGCATCAGTAAAACGTACACAAAAAGTAAAACGTGCTTTAATTTTTTGGTCAATTTTATTTTATTTGGAGGATTGTATGTAGATATTTATATACATGATAAATGGGGGTTTTATGGCTCCAGGGCCATATCTGGCCATGCTGCGCCAAACGCAAGACAAACATCGTCAAGTAATGGATATATACACAAAGAAAGTTCACTGACACAGAAGAGAGAAATACATCCAAGTTTGTTTTATTTTAATGATTTCAATCATTGCTAGCAATGAGTTTCTTGAACACGTAATTTTGATTTGAACATGTCGTCTTTCGAAAGAAAGCAAATCAATTACAAAACTGAAAATGAAATTAATTTAAAAATTTAGAAGCATTGTTCAAGAATATGTTGCTCGCATCTACACAGGATGGATCATTCCATCCTTGTGACACTTCGAGAAACGGCAAGCATCCAAATCCAATAGCTGCAATGTAATGCAAAAATGACTTCAAAAGCGATCCATTACGAAGTTTCAAAGATATTCCCTAATAAAACATCTCTTTAAAGTTAAAATGAAAACGAGATAGCACTTATAATGATTCTTAATGACTTTTTCGGAGGCGGCATCTTATTTCTTCCAAACAAAAAGGACGAATCCTTATAAGAAGCCGAATTGTTTATCTTCCATTTTAAGTGGCGTTTGCGGAGAGAACAATTTCCCCCTTCTCTCTCCAAGGAACAGTTCCTTAATTCTCGAATTAAACTTGTGACAAAGTGCAAATTGGTTTTCATATTTCTAAAGCGTTTCTTTTTAAGATTGCGAGAAAGAAAAACTGGTGGTTATGAGTCGGAAGATGAATAATTCTAAATTACACGGCAATCATGAGGGACCTACAAAAACGGAGGAACAGAACAATTTATATATTTTTTCATCGGTACTTCAGCATAACAAAACTTTAAGAGAACGGCAACAATTTATAACCGTATTTATGTACAAACGAGGGCCGCATTAGCCCAGTTGGTAGAGTCGCGGATTAGCAACCCGAGGATTACGATTTCGAAACTTGTTCCAAGCAAATACATTCGTGAACGTGGGAGCTGGTGCACGTTAAACCTATAGTGGCCTCAAATGCCCTCACATTGACGTAGTGTGGAAATTTGGGAGAGTGGGATGCCAGCAAGGTGCTGACCTCGTCGTCTGACCTTCGTTCAAAATTACGAGGCGTTGTCCTCGATTCTTTCCCTTTGGGATTGATTCCGAACCGTCACCAACAGCCCGTTGTGTAGCTCTAGTTTTACGAAAATTCAACTACCAACTAATACAAACGAATGTAAGTCGAGGATGTCAATTGAACAATTCATGAAAATAATTTCCTCGTCATATGCAAATGTTTTATTGTGAATTCTTTATTAACCACAATAAACCAAAAGGGAAATTCAAAATCATCTTAATAATTTAACCTAAACAATCACTTACAGCTCATTGATTAGTTCTTTCTACTTTTTATGGCGCAAGGGCCATGTTTGACCGAGCTGTGCCAAACAACGTCCAGTAAATGGCTATAACCACACAGGGAAAGCTTTAATGACACAGAAGATAAATACATCCAGAGAGAAATCAAAACTACACCGTGTACAATTCCCAGAGTTCCAGCGTAGAGGACAACCCCACTGAGCCATGACGACCCCAAAGCTTATTAGAACATACACTCAGAATAAAAGTCAATGGACGTAAATGTGAAGAAATTAGCCCAAAAATTTAATTTAACTTTCTTCAAAATATTTCACTCTGAACATTTTAAAACAAATTGTGTTTCAGTTTTTCAAATTGAAAAAATAGGCAAATCAGATTATTGACACTTGGTTGCATACACGTTGGAAACGAGATATAGCTGAGAAGAAAATCCTTTCGAGAACCAATTGGTCAACTTTAACTTTGACGCAGATTAAAACTGCAAAATGCCCATTGAATAAACTAATAGCACTAAATATAGCTCGTTGAACCAATACAAAATTGCGTTTATTGCCATCAAAATATTGTAATTTATTCTAAAACTTGAAGGAATAAATCTTTGAAAGGTTTAAAAGTATCGTCTGAGGCTATGGTTAGTATTATATTTTATTTTCCATCGGAATACGAATTCACATAACTATAATAAGACCTCTTAACGCACCCCTGTTAGGAAATTATGTCTATGTATTCGAGAACTCTATTTCCTACACATCACATATGCTTACATCCTAAACTAGGGTGAACTAATTTGAAACCCATGATTGATTTTGGATAATTATATTCTGTACACGTAGGGATATAATCTCATAGTTTACTCATTAACTGTTAGGACATGGGTCTCTATAAGGGGAAACTATGGGCTTAAAGGTTGGTTGGGTTATGGTTTCTGGCGCAAGGGCAATATTTGGCAACGCTACGCATTACAACGTCAAGTAATGGACATAAGCACACACAAAAAAAGTTTTACTGTCACAGAAGAGAGAAATACACCCAATTAGGAATCAAATATGCGTCCCAAGAACTAGCGAGTTGCTAGAGCAGTGGGCATAACCACTAAGCCCCGGCCGCTTATGGGAAGTCAGTGTATTACGCTGAGTATGTGTATGTTAAATTTGTTGGTTAATAACTTTTTCCTACTGGAGAGGAGTGGCATGTGAGAAATATGAGTTCCCAGTGCTGCCCATGAGAACGTCGAACGAAGTTGGATATACATTTATGGCACTACTTGTCTCAACATTGATTACCTACTGGGGCATGTGCTGTGGTAAAGTAGAAATCAACTGATTTCACAATGTACCCATTATAGCTATTTGTAGCCCATTTCTTATCAACTTATTACTTGATATAGAATTCTAAAAATTGTCCAATACACATGTAAAAAACAATAAACAAATACAATAAATCATGTAAACATGTTCCAGTTCACTATCATATAGGACGCTGAGCTACTGCGAACAAATGACTAGCTACATGGACAAATGACATGGCTGCAAAATTAACATTTTTAGCTATAATTTGCTATTTTTTGCAAAGATTGCTAAAATGCTGTTAAATTTTAGCAAAATGCAAAACGATATGTATTAATATGATTTCTTTAAAAAATTTAGATTTAAATCCATTTATTTATATTTTTAAATGTTTTTAGTGACAACACCGAAAATAAACACAATTAATGTATAGATGTTCGACAAAAATGTAAGTATGAATAAACTTGGGCTCATATATCAATGAAATAATTAATAACATATAATAAAAAATATATAGACATCATCAAGCTTTCCTGTCAACTAAGAAAAAATATAGCACATCAAATCAAAACAAGACATCTTCTTTATAAAATACGTGAAAACATTTATAAATTTGAAGTGACCAAATACTTTTAAGGCCCACTGTTGTTCGTTCCACATTTATCTATTAACCCTCCAAGTGGTTTCGACGAGACATCTTGTCCATCAAGATCTGACCAATTCCGTTAATGACGAGATACCTCATCACTGGGATATTGAAGATTTTTTTATGATGACGAGATCAAGATCTGGTCAGTTTTCTACTTATGACGAGATATCTCGACGGTCGAAATTTGGCCAGTTTGCTAATGAGGAGATGATTCATCGAGACAACCAAGAGGAAGAAAGAAAGCACCACCTTACCCTCGAATACGTATATTCCTCCTCCTCGTCGGAATTACTGGAGGTGGACCTCCAATCCCACCCCTCACCTGTACTGGCCCTCCTCCAGATCGACCACCTGGGCCCTCCACGTGTTTTCCTCGGCGTTCCAAGAGACATGCGTCCACTCTTCTTCGAGAAGTTCGAGAAACTAAAGACCTACTGTCCTTCGCGCCTGCGTCTCAAATAGGATTCCGTCTCCGCTGCCCGACCCCTATGCCCCACGGTGACGTCACTCCCCGTGTCACCTGAGCACTAAGATAATTAAATAACATCCCAGTGTTTCTCCACCCTTACCATTGTGTGGCGGAAGAATGAATGGGCCATGTTGCATAAACAAAGGGAAAGTGGCTGAGCGAGAGGTTCGAGTTAACTTCGGTTTATGCCGCCATTCGGTGCTGTTACACTGAAACTTTCGTTTTGGGTCCCGGAATAGGAAGCATTTTTCAAAATGGTCTATTGTCTTTGCCTTTGCAAAAATGTGAGGCTGAAAAGTTAATAACGGAATTTAAGTATTCGTTTTATCTGGAAATATGTACTTATATTCCATATTATTTTGTCCTTGTAAATGAAACGTTACAAAACGAAATGACATTCGTGGAGAAGTCGAAAAACTGTAGTTCCAAATATACGTTGCAGCATAATAGCATAGATGGGTGTACCAGAAAAATTTCTTCAAATCTTTTCACGTGAACGGAAATTCGAAATGAAAAACAATATTCTTAAATGGGAAATAGTTAAGCTCAGGCATATTACATAACATTCTGGTTAACAAATTATGGTTACAAATTAAAGTATTTCAATAATTGAGAAGAGTTTAATCTGTAGTTAAAACCTGGTAATTCAAGTGTTCCAAATTGCGACATTAATGTTTAGTTGAAACTATAATTCCAAACACAATCACGAATAATACAATAACAAAATTGAGTACCCATGAATTTTTTTAAGAAAACAGAAAGTGGTATTGGAGAATATTAAACAGGCGACCTCAATTCAAGCACATCGCTTTTAAACTAGAATATATATTCTGATCAGTAAATTATGATTCAAAATTAAGTAACACCCCAATGTTTCTTCAAGTTTACTTTGGCTTATATGTCAT
The DNA here is from genome assembly GCA_933210815.1 of Meta bourneti. Classification (NCBI taxonomy): domain Eukaryota; kingdom Metazoa; phylum Arthropoda; class Arachnida; order Araneae; family Tetragnathidae; genus Meta; species Meta bourneti. The sequence continues at coordinate 38,658,085 of OW119922.1, read as the reverse complement.
CGATGTTGTTATACTGAACTTTTTTATTTGGGTGCAGGAATAGGAAGCATTTTTCAAAACTGGTCTATTGTCTGCCGAGGAGGTGATGTTGCAAAAATGCGAGGTTAAAAGTTAATAACGGAATTCAAATATTAGTTTTTTCTGGTGTATATGTATTTATATTCTATTATATTTATCCTTTAAATGGTACATTACAAAACGGAATGATATTCATGAAGAAGTCGAAAGACTGAAGATTGAAATTCCAGCACATCGCTGTTAAAGCATAATATTATGATTTGTAAATTATGATTTAAAAATTAAATACATCCCAGTATTTCTTTTCAATCGTCATCAGTGTTACACTGAAACTTTTATTTTGGATCAAAGAATAGGAAGCATTTTTCAAAATGGTCTATTGTCTTTGCCGTGGAAGCCATGTTGCAAAAATGTGAGGTGAAAATATAACAGCGGAATTTAAGAATTCGTTTTTATCTTGAAATATGTAATTATATTCTGTGTTATTTCATCTTTTAAAATGAAACATTAGACTGACATTCATGAAGTCGATAAAATGTAATTCTCTAAATAATATATTGCGGCATAAGACAATAGTATGTGCGTAGCAGAAAATTCTTTGCCAAATGTTCCACTTAAACAGAAACTCGCATTGGAGAATATTATTCTTTTCGGAAAAGAGTTAAACACATTGCTCTTGAAACAGAATATTCAGTTAAACAAATCATGGTAAAAATTTAATATATTTTCATGATTGCGAAGAGTTTAATCTCTAGTTCCAAACTGTAATCCAGCTGTTCCAAACAGCAATTTTAATCTGTAGTTAAAACTAGTTTCAAACACACACATGCATAATATAATAGCATTATTGCGTATCAAAAGATTTTCTACTACATTTTCAAAGTAAAGAAAGTATGAAAAGAATTTAAATTCAAACATACTGTTCTTAAAATAAAATATTCTAGTTAGAAAATCATGTAATGAGTTTAACGTTTTTCTAAGATAGAGAGGAACATAGTCTTAAGCAAAACTTTTTGTCCCGGTTTGAGACATTAATATACATTATCTGAAACAATTATTTATTTAGCAGTAGAAAAAATCAAAAAGGAACTTAAAGCACACTAAAAAAGTTTACTATTTTTTTCTATTCTATTCAGTTAAACTAATTAAGAAAAGAGTCACATTTTCAGAAAGCAAGAGATTAGGAGAATAAAGTTATGAAACAAAATGTTTCTCTCAGTGTAAACAGAAGGATAAAAAGATCGTAACTTGTAAAGAATAACCATAGAAAAAATATCCAAAAGCTCAAACAGGAAAACTTCCACGCCACTTTTAAGCATGCCTATTTTGTATCTTATTAGCACAAAAGAATGTTTTGAAAAAATTGCAATAAATATCGTAGTTTTTGAACTGGACAAAACATTTAAAATATCATTAAACATTTAAACATATCACTTACAGGCTTTTGCGTATAACTGCATCAAATATAATAAGAATCATAGCATTTACAAACAATAAAATAATTCAACGATATCTAATGTGTGCGTGCGTGTGTGTGTGTGTGTGTACGTGTGTGCGTGCGTGCGTGCGTGCGTGTGTGTGTAATAACAAAAGACAACATTTCAAAAGCAAACTGAGAAAATAACATTTAAGAAAATGTTAGTATTAAAATAGCTTCATGACATTTTTAATGATGACCAAAAATAGCACACTATAAAGTGAAACAAAAATACCATATAAAAGTAATACATAATAGAAATGTATGGGTATATAATCTGGTCAGCACTTCATATCTAAATAATTAACTATAAAATTCGTATTATATTTGCATAATAAATTTCAATTCAAATCAAATTATATTAGAATGTCGTTTTTAAATAAGTTTCTTTAAAGCTTAATATTTAAATTGAATCAATGTTTTTGGTTTTGATTGTAAAGGTGATAATTGGAAATGTTGGATTTCCCTTCCCTCTTCTTCGGGGGTTGGTTTAACATTCGAATAATAGTATTTCGTGATTCTGCTTTTGTTAATTCATTCCCGCCTCGAAACATTAAACGGAAAAAGTAGTTCGTAATTCAGGATCGTCTTCGATGGGAACAGTGTTTTGGGACCCTCGAAATAGTGAAATGCTCATGAGACAGTGGTCTATGTAAGATCGTTGAATGGATATTCAAACTAATGTTTCTAAGAGTGTTCACTGTGGAACATTGTGAACATTCGAAATAATGTTTCTGATACAATTTTCTCAGAGTAACATGTGGATATTCCTAGTAATGTTTGTAAGACAGTGTTCGTGTAACATTGTGAACATTCCAAATAATGTTTAAGAGACTTTAATGTTATGAGAGCCTATGTGTAACATTGTGAATGTTTCAAATGAGGTTGATAAGACAGTGTTCTCTCTGTAACAATATGAATATTCCAAGTAGTACGAGAGTCATTAATGTTAAGAAAGACTGTGCCATTACGAATATTTAAAATGATGTTTATGAGACAGAGATATCTATGCAACACTGAATATTCCAAATAATGTTTGAGAGACGTTAATGTTAAGAGGAGACTGTGTAACATTGTGAATATTCCAAACAATGTTTAAACGATATTAATGTTAAGAGACTCCGTGTCCTATTGTGAATATTTCAAAGGATATTTATAATACAGTGATATTTATGCAGCGTTGTGAATATTTCAAATAATAAAGAATACAATCCTGAATTCGACGATCCATGGTAATAATTTTTTTTGAAAATTTGCATCTACGCAGCTTCAATTTCAATCATTAACTTTACAACAATCTCATTTGTATTTTGACAATAAGTAATCTTATAACACAAGCTAGATTGCACAAAAGTTTTGAACTAGATGTCAGAGTTCTAAAAGTGTGAATGACTTATTATAAATTAGAAACGAAAGAATTGCTCGTGAAGTCAAAAGTCATGAATGAAGTACGGGTCAGCTTATACGTAGAGAACATCAGTAAGGTTTCTTCTCTAAAAGACAGTTAGATTATTGGTAAAATCGAGAACAATGGGATCTCAAAGTTTAAGAGCGGAATAACTCATCGAAAGTTTCTGATACATTGACTGAATTTCCAATCAGAAAAATGTAACTTTATAAACAGTGGTTAAATTCAAATACCGTTAATGTTAAACGTTAACTTTTTCACTAAAATATTGATAAGCAAATGGATAGCGCATTTCGCTAATTACATGTAAGGTTAGATTCTTTACAGTACGGTCTATTTTACAACTCTATGGCTAATTAGTCTTGGACGTACCGATTAAGTGAATTTCGAACCGAACAAGACAAGACATAGATCCGAACCCGAGAAATAGAAACCGAGGGCAAGCAAGCTCACTCGGCTACCGGATTGGAAATTATCATATAATACTGGAACATAAAAAATAACGTTACGTTCGTGTTATTTTCACATTCAAATTTTCATCTTAGACTGAAACGTCATTTGACTCTACCGCTAAAGTTGGGTTTGATTTCGACCTATTTATCAAATGAACTGCAGGAGACGAATGACCTTATGTTATTCAGAAAGGTCTCCAGAAAGTTGCAATATTTAATGCTAAAGTTGCAATAGGCCATATTCTGACTCGGGCCTACAGGTACAGAATCCACCTTCCTGATTCAGATAACGTTCTTGTTTGCCTGATAAACATTCTACAGAGCATGTTGTTCTTCTGTACTGGAGAAACTGTATTAGGGAAACTTTGATTGGATTACGTGACTTACAACCCATTGATTTTGCTTTTCAAAATTATTTTTTATGTATCTTAAGTATAATGTTTATAAGACAATATGATGTCGCTGGAAATGCAACAGACTCGTTTACCAAGATAGAATGTAATCCGATTTACTACTTATGCTGATTAAAATTTAAATTTTATTAAGCATTTTAATGAATTCTGATTCACACGGTGCACTAAAATGTAACAAAACATCTTCAAAAGACACATTAGTCTATTCCTTTTGTCGCTATCACTGAAACACCATCATTATCCTGATCAATATTTTATGTACATCCTTTCATCAGGTAGTTAGGTTGGTAATTTGGTTATTATGGCGGAAGGTCCAAAACGGACAAGCTATGCCAAATGCAAGACAAAAAATAAATTAAATGTAGATATAAAAATATTTAAAAAAAAAAAGCAGATAAACAAGTCTTTCGTAAGATATTTAAATAACATAAAATATTTACTTATATATGATTTTATTAATCGGATTATGATTTTATTTATCTTTTATTAGATGGGAAATGCTATTTCTTTTTGCTAATTAAAGTAAGATGAAAAATTTAAGCTGAATTGGTGTTTTCAGAAATCAGATATGCTTGATATATTTGACGAGAAATAAGACACGGGAGTGTGTGATGTGTTATCATATGAAATGTTGGCTTCTTACAAATCTGATTTTGAACATACCAATTCAGCCTTAAATCTTTTAATACCATATTATATTTCAAAATAATTTTTGTCACATTAATTACACAGAAGAAATGCATTTATAGTGATCGGCACATTATCGGATGTGCATATTATCACCAGACTCAATATTTACACGTCTGGGAAAGGTAACGTGCGATTCTTTAGGGCATGCGGGTAAGCAAATGCTCATTTGTTACGTGTACCTGAAATAAATCGCTTCTCTTCCAGTTCCTCAACTAGCGACCTTCATAGTTGGAACCCCGGAAGCTTTTGCATGCAGAATCATGAGGGTTCAGCTGCGCATGCGCACCAAAGAAATATCTATCAACACACCTTTTAGACTGCAATCGGATAGAACAGCTCTTTTCAAACTTTATCGGTTCAAGCCAACTTTTAACTTATTCATCCTGGTGGTTGTCTCGACGAGGTATCTCGTAGTTAGCAAAACTGACCAGATGTTGATGGACTAAATAGCTTGCCTTAGACGAAAAACCGACCAGGTGTTGATGGATGAGATATCTCGTCCTTAGGAGAAAAACTGACCAGATCTGATCTCTTTATCATAAAAAAATCGGCAATATCTTGGTGACGAGATATCTCGTCATTAGCAAAATTGGTCAGGTCTTGGTGAACGATAAATCTCGTCGAAACTTGGAGTGTTAAGATAAAAATCAGGGGAAACTTCGTTTAAAATTGCATTTAAGTGAAAAAATGTATAAAACTAATGGCATGTTAGTACGTTACATAATACTTGTCAAAATAATTATTGTCAAAGCGAATAGTATGTTTCATTTTCAATATAAGTTGCTTGATGCCTAACGCGTTTTTGAACGAGACCAGCTAATATCTTTTTTGGGACAAAACCTCTGGAAAAAGGACGCAATATAACCTAGGAGCACATCAAAATAAGAGCTTTTGTCAACAACGTGATTCAATAATTTTTTTTGTCCGCCGGGGGAAGGCTTTATGGTATCTTAGCCTAAGAATGTGGTTACCACCAATAACAACTCGTGAAGGAAGAGAACTCATGAGACAAAAACAAACACGCCATCGAGAATTCAATCAACAAAGAGAAGCTTCTGGTAAGTGGCAGGGAATTTCTTAGAACGCAAGAAAAAAGCTTGGAAAGTTTATATTTACGATAAAGTAATATAAATCAATTACAAGGTTCCGGGTGCATGGATGCAATTGAGTTATTTTGAAAGGAATCGGAAAAATGAAGTTAAGCCGAACAATAAAGTTTCGATAAAAAAAGATTATAAAATATCAGTGTTCACAATCCACCGAAAACTTTTCATTTCCGACTTCAATTCTCAGAAATGACTAAGTGGAGTTTTTTCCAAACTTTAAGTAATTTTCTAACTTATTTAGCCGACGCAACAGCTCAGATAATTGAAAGCATTAAATAAAATTAGCTGAAAACAATATTTGTAATTTGATTGAACCAGGTTACCAGCAAAAACATAAGCTAAGAATAATATTGTTTTGTTGATAAAATAAAATTGAGTTGGCAATTGAGTCACGTGGTCTAGAACGAGTTTATTTGTTCAATTAGGGGAAATTAAATGTAAACGATGCGTTCCTATAAATGGCGCCTTTAGCAAGGATTTTGGCTAAGTTTATAACATTCAGTGTAGGAAACGATAATGACGATTGCGAATAGGTAAAAAGAAAAATGGTCAACGTATAGACCTATGGTAAACAACACACACGCTTTTGCATATGGCAGCCTCTCCCCTAGTGAGTTTACTATATTTCTGGAACTGGACTCTCCAAGGTCACTTGCCTTCTCATCAGACACTTTCAGACGCTTAAATCCTTAGCTAATTTAATCCTTACAAATTCGTTAGATTGGGTTGATGCAAAAGTTCGTCCCGTTTTTGACGCTAGATGGCTTTGCATCGCAAAACCGAAGTGTTATCTACTTCACACGTGTAAAGTTTTGATGATGTTTGAAAGAAGGAATTTCAGAGTACTTGGGGAAAAAATTCTGTTATTTCGATGCGTTTTTTTAAATTTTGTTAAGCATTAAAAATGGCAGAAAATAAGGAGCATTTTCAACACATTATTCTTTTTATTTCAGAAAGTCAAGAATGCTTCGCAGACGCAAAAGAAGATATGTATTCTGTGTGGTGAGGGGTACCGTTGACGGTTCCACAAGCAGTAAGTGGTTCAGAAAGTTTCGTCACCTGGATCTGTTCTTTACCCAGAAACATCAGAACTTCTATGAGCGCGGGATTATGCAGCTACCGGAGAGATGAAGGATGATCATAGAACAAAACGGCACATACTATATTGATTAAATGTAATTTTTAATAGTAAATAAAATGTTTCTTCAATTTTTGTCAAAAAAAAAACGGGACGAACTTTTGCATCAATCCAATAATATGTGTTATTATATGTAATGTCGCAAATTTAATTGCTGCAACTCCAGTTAAATTGAGACATCCCCATCATACTATAGGTTAGTTGGTTGACATGCGGTCCTTTTTGGTCACGTGTGGGCTAATTAGACCGAGATATACGACCTAAAGTGGGCTCCAGCTAGCATCCGTGTCCAGACCTGGACTCGAAACCGGAACCTGTTGAAGCGAGAGTCAGAGCCACTCGGCTCAGTAAATTAAATTTAGCCAGACCCCGATGAAAAACATTTATTAATACAAGAAAAACAACACAGAAAATAAAGGGGGAATGATACAACTGGGAACTGAAAATGAAACTCGCAATTTGAACTTAGCAACAATGGAGTTGCTACTCGTAAAACCTAAACTTCTCAAATACTTTGTTTAACTATACTAACAGTGCAATTATCTTGAAAAGTCCGTAGGTAAAAACTTCTATGCAGCGTAAATCTACGACGAAACATTTCTTCCGATCGCATAAAAATATTTTAATGTTTTATTTATTTGTAACCATCTCGTATCTTTCTGATGCAATGAATCTTATAGCATACAGTTGATAAGACATATACAATGAAAACATACTTCCAAGGGAGAAAAAATTACAGGAGTCGGCTAGAAAAATCATCAGAAAATTGGGCCTGAGTGCCAGCTTATAAAACGAGTCATCAGAATTCTACCTGTTCCAATGCTGAGAGCATTGAAACTGGGACGTGGAAGCGAATTTAAGAAAGCCATCAGCCAGTCTGGTGTACCCTGAAGTGAAGTGAATATCCAATAAGGAATTTCCATAATATATCTGAAACAATTCAAAATAGAATCGCATACATCGGCTCTATGCATAGAGAGAGAACTTTCTAAGAAACTTGAAAGTTCTACAAATAACTACTTCATTTGGAATATAATTTTCAGTATGATAAAGAGATAATAGGATATACTCCTTCATCCTGGTAGAACAATTTATTTCGATGACTGCATTGTCCTTTAATACGAACTAGACTGACTAAACTGCAGTCTCGAAATAGAAAACTTGACTGATGTAAATAAAACTCCCAGTACAATGAAAGTATCTTTCCTACATGTGGATACCAGGACACAATTTCCCTCAGATATACCTCTCCAAAAGGGCACAATATATAGCTAGTATTCCAACAGAAAATTGGATAACTTCTCAACTGTACATTTTGAATAATAACCCTCGCAGGATCTTTCCCAAAATAGGAAATACATTGTGAGGAAAGTAGTATAACAAAGGCGTATATATTTGCAGTGTAAACTAGCATAATCAGTCTCAAACGAAACATACTCGTATATGCCACATCCTATTTCCACCGAAAAACGGAAGTATATTAAACGATATAGGTTTGGTTATATTTTATTCACTAAAAAAAGTACTTCTGGTACTTGGGTTAAAACTGAAGATTTTATTCGAACTAATTTGGCTATAGTATTGTTTCTCTAAAGGGAACGTTGGTAAATTTTGTATAATATAAGATGCTGTTTTGCGTGGATTATATTCCCCAACTCTATCTCACATATTGCAGCGGTTGATATTGATTTCCAAAACAAATAAACTTGCCTCCGAAGTAAAACAGTCGATGTTATCAATGCACTGTAAGATGTCACTTCACATCTCTGTTAGGTGATAACTTTCACACTGTAAGATGTCTCCTTACACAGTGAAACATTTCGAACCAGATGTAATTAGGTAACTATAAATATCATTCAACATACGACTAGAAGTTTGTTGTTTTACAAACAACAAAATACCGAACTAAAAATGAATATGATGTTTTAAAACAAGTTTGTTTTAAGCAAACTATTTTAATAACAAAGCAAAATATGTGCAATAATAAATAATTAACAAAAATTAAGTAAAGTAGCAACGGAAGCGAACTTTGCTCTGTGCGCTTCTTTATTTTAAACCCACGAAAATGTGTAAATGCAAATGAATTTATTGTATATATAAACTAAAAAATTTTTATTATTATAATTGCATTACAGGGTATTATTCCAAGTCTAATGATACTTTCGGTTTTACTCAGCGGTTTCAGAGACGTAAACAACTAAAGCTATTGGATACTTTCTGACCGAACAAACATGATAATAGATATAAATTGATCAAAACACTTAAATATTTTTCAGAAGGAAAAAGTATTGATTTAATTTATTCTACTGAATTTCTTAACATTAAGTTTGAGATTGTCTCAATGCTCACGAATGATTGGTTATAACTTGAAATCTCGTATCGCAAGGGTAGACTGCTTGAAGTTTACTGGTTTACTCCAGACGACGCGTAGATATGTGCAAATTTCCCGAAGGTTCTCCAAAATGCATGATCCCCAGTAACTCTCGGTAGATGCGATGGGGCAGGACCTCCCATGATGCCCCGAGGTAGCACAGACAACCACGCCTTCGCTAATTAATACTATCCAATAGCAGGCGTTGGGCAAATCTGAATAGTACCCAATCATTTTTTTATTCTCTGTAAATGTGGTTTTACTGCTAGCAGATAATAGCTGCAAGGAAGCGAATAGTACTAAAATAGCTCCATTTTCATAACACAAATAATTTGGCATCAAGTGTATTACACCTTTTGTAAGTATCTAGAGTTTTTTTTGACATTCCATGTGGTTTCCACGAGATATCTCGTCCAGCAATATCTGACAAATTTTGACAATGACGAGATACCTCGTCATCAAGATATTACCGATTTTTTATGGTAACGAGATCAAGATCTGATCAGTTTTCTTCTAATGACGAGATATCTCGTCCATCAAGATCTGGTTAGTTTTTGCAATGACGAGATACCTTATAGAGACAGACATCAGGAGGGTTAGAATGGAAAATATATTTACCTTGTAAATTAATTAAGAAACATTTTTAATTAATATTTTTATCACATTTTGACACGAAATATTGAAGTGATGATAAAAAAAACTCCTTCAATGTGGATAATGAAAAAGGATTAATGTATGATTAATTAAAGGATTTATTAGGGATTAGTTAAAGGATTAAACGAATGTGTAAACAAAATAACACGCGATATAATGCAAAGATAATATCGTGTGCCTACAAGTGAAACGTACTAAGTCGAAAATTTCAAATATGAATTTTTTAATTTTTCTAAGCCAGACTGTGGTGACTTTTAGACTGGCGAAGGCCACTATTTTTCTTAGCACGAAGGTTATATTTCTGCTTGAGAAACATACTTAAAAAGCATACTTGAGAAACACAAACAAATGAATAAATGTACATTATTCACTATAATTGTATTAATAAGTGGCTCTAGCAAAACAAAATCGTAATGAAAGTATTCTTCTCAAAATAATTGATAAATTGGGGAAATACAAAGTATAATAAGCGACTGTTAAAATAATAAAATTACAATTTTCACAATGCTTATAAATACAATTTTTCTTAGTTTTTTCAGAACTTTTTGGCAATGTGTTTCACATGGAAGAGGACGATATTCTACATACTTTCGAGCTAAAGTTATTCAAATTTTATGTATTACATGGAGTATTACTCTTATAATTACTTCGAAACGATAGAAAAATAACAAAATTTTAATTATAACATGAAAAGGAGAATAACTTAACACGCTTTAGAATATTACAATTAAAATGTCCTTCTAATAAAAGAAACACGTCAAATCATTAGCTTAAATGAGAACAACCTACTAAATATATTCACCTAGTGATTTAAATGTCTCGATAAGTTTCGAAATATTTCTTTCCAACCAATCCCACATTAAGCCTCGCCAATCCTTTAAGCACATTTCTTAGCAAGAAAGTCATTAAATCAATATCCTCCTTACTCTTAAATCTCAAGAGTTTCTTTTCAAAAGAGACCAAAACGCCGCAGTCACATGGCAATTAATCCCCTAAGATTCAAGTACGCTACTAATTTATGCTAGTTGAGTGCAGTTAAGTGGCAATCAATTTCCCGGTTTTTTTTAATGGGTGAGACTTGGTGAATAGAGAAAATATGGATGGTAGGATACTCTGGATTATTCCTGGATGTTGAGGGGAATGCAATGAGGAATTTATAATCCATGAACATGATTATTTATTACATTGACATTTAACAATAGGAAGTCGCACACGTGAATGTCTTCAAATAGCTTTAACGTACTTCTCTATTTCCCTCTTTGTTTAGAATATATACGAAATGCACGAATATCCATACTTGAGAACAATAGGAAATGTATTTTAAACACTCTCACTGCTGGCGGAGATAAAAATATCTCGCGTTCAGTGGTGAATTAAACACCTGGAAATCTATAAAATATTTCAAGGTCCAAATCCAAAATCTATCCTTTGTGTTATTTTCATCCTCCTCAAGGGCGAATGACGTGTTTTAACGTTCACTTTAACCTTTTATAATATTTAGGATTCAATTTTTAAATAATTCATTCACTGTAATATCTAATTCTTGCGGTTGTGCGGCACCTTAGGGATGCTTAATTAAAAGATTCTGAAAAGAAAAGTCATAAAGATGCGTAACTACCCCTGTCCTGTTAAAATGAGACAACTAAATCCGTTCTTTCCAACAAATAAGATGGAAAGAACAAATATAGTTTGTCTATTAAGAGAAGTGATCCCGCCTATAAGTGTGAGTCGTGGCGGTCACTATAGGAACAGGGCTAGTTCATTTTGAGCTTGGATGATTGAGACGATGTCCCAACTTTATTTTATTTTAGGCAAATATTGGCGTCGGAAAGATATAGTTTACTAGTATAAATCTTCTCTGCGAGAAGTAAAAATCGTAACAAATAAATTTCCAATTTGTCATTAAATGCGCCAATGTGACAAACGAATAATTTCTTCAAGCATACCCTATAGAAAATGGGACAAGGTCCGTTTCTACAACAGACAAGCGCAGATTTAATGGCGGGAATGATAGACATACATACTACAAAATCACTGTGTTCCCACATTATGTGGCCAATATACCATGGACTGTTATGGCCTGTATGTCCCACATTATGTGCCCTATATATACCATGGTCTGTTATGGCCTGTATGTCTCACATTATGTGCCCTATATATACCATGGACTGTTATGGCCTGTATGTCCCACATTATGGGTCCTATTTAAACCATGCCTGAGCATACTATAGACTGTTTTCTTGTTTGCAATGTGATAGATTGTGAGTGTTGTAAGAGCATGTTTCATTCATGCCCTGCTTTGATCATCGCAACGTTAAAAGCTCTCGCGGTGAAAGTAATCTATAGGACTGCTTCAAGCATTTCCATCTCGGGGTAAGTGTCAGCCCCTACTTTAATCACAAACAAGTATTGGATTCAGTGGAGGTACTTACCCCCGAAAAGGAACTAGCTCCACATCACCCTAATTGAATCGTCCAGTACCGCTTGACGTAGGAGGGGTCAAGTCTCTTCTCGCGGCAGTCGTTCTATATCATCACTTTCTTTAACCTTCCTGGTGGTTGCCTCCACGAGCTATCTTGTCATTAACAAAACTGACCAGATGTTGATGGAACAGATACCTCATGATTACAAACAACTGACCTGATTTTGATCACGTAATCATAAAAAAGCAATATCTTGATGGACGAGATATCTCGTCGAAACCACTTGGAAGGTTAACGAGAGAAGTTACATTTTTAACTAATGCAATCTACAGGGTGTCCCAAAAAGGTTGTTCCGCAATTTATCTTTTTACCATTTGGAGATAGGTAGGCAATGTAAATTGCAAAAGTGCACCAAATAAGGTAAGTAATTAAGATATGTGAATAAATTATCACGTGATAAAGCGGATACAGTTTTTAATTTGTATACCACCCTCTAGATAAAAATCCGAGATAGCAAAAATGCTCCTTATCTGTATCCCTATCGTTAGTAAAAAACCATATTTCTGTAGGTTGAACAGTAACGGAGGCATAGGGACATAAAAAAGTTGACTTATACCGCTTGTGCACAGCTGTTCAAGCAGTCAGATGAGGGACCGCATACACAATGCTAAAAAGCATTTTTTTTTCGGTCAGAAAGTGCAACATTGTGCAAAGTAATGTAGTATTGCAACTGCAGATGAAAATCGCAATGCATAATAGTAGACAATGTAATCTTTAATAAAAATATTGTAGAAAAAATGGTTTAAATAAAAATAAAAGGAAATTTTTCCATCTGCAGCAATGCAGAACTTAGCTCTTCATACTTGGCCATGGGTCAGTTTCCGTTCTAGATTAGATACGGCTCCCTTAAAATAGAAACTCTTGTATCTCCGTTACTATTCAACCTACAGAAATATGGTTTTTTACCAACGATAGGGATACTGGTAAGGAACATTTTTGCTATCTCGGATTTTTATCTAGAGGGGTGGTATACAAATTAAAAACTGTTATCCGCTTAAATTGTTATCACGTGATATTTTATTCACATATCTTAATTACTTACCTTATTTGGTGCACTTTTGCAATTTACATTGCTTACTTATCTCCAAATGGTAAAAAGATAAATCGCGGAACAACCTTTTTGGGACACCCTGTATATCAAATTATTTAAATCCGGGAAACACTAGGTAGTAAACTGACCAGATCTCGATCTTGTCATCAAAAAACGACAATATCTTCTCGTCAATTATCGTCTAATTACAGTCGGCATTCTTGATGACTAGCTATGTCTACATTAGCAAAATACTGATTATGATGGACGAGATATCACGTCGAAACTATTTGGAGGGTTAGAGTAGATTTGTTTAACCCATAAATTTTCTTTCGTGGTGGTCGTACAATATTAAGAAAACTGTACAAAGGGCATTAAATCTGTAGCCTTCAAATAGTGATTATGAACGGCTCTTCCCAATTTTAGACAAAGAGGATATTATCAGTATTCATTGCAAATGCATAGTGAACACCTGGCACTGTTTAAAATTCTTACTTTGTTCAGATGAGCGGCAAGGCAATCATGTGTCCTATCAATCTAATAACCGCTGCATCCCACTCTCTAGAGTGATCAGATAATCCCGAAGACATCCTCTCACATTTGTTTTTAATTCTTCCCAAAAGCATAATCCTTTGGTCGCCTTTAATTCGAGAATGGATAATAAAGGCAGCTGAGTAGTTCCGCCAAAAGAGGATAAGACAACAACTTCTCTTAGGCGACTACTAAAAGCTTTGAGGTATAACGTAATTTACATTTGGGGCTGTAAAGACTTCAGACTAAGATAGATGGCGCTCTTGCGCATGCCCAGAAGGACTTTGAGAAAGGAAAGAGTTGAGAACGAGTGTGGCGAGAGACGTGTGGGTTGTGTTTTTTGGAGAGTGATCGAGACTGAGATGTTTCGTTTTTGATATTTACTACCTTTATTATTTTGTGTTGTGTGTCGTGCCTGTACTGTGTCCTGTGAGTTCATTAAAATGGTTTGAACCAAAAAAAAGGAGTATTCCTTGTGATGATAATTTAAAATTTTGAGCAAGTCAGTACAGACGACGAAGAAATGGTGGCAGCCGTTTGGATACGATCCTGGTATTGCTGATATCTCCAGTGCAAATTATTGGGTGAGTACCAGATTTCATTAGCAACAGTGCCTTTTTAATTGTAATTTGTAAAGTTTTGCATGTTGAGTTTTGGTTCATTGAAGAATCGTTGTTTTGGTTTCATGCAGTTTTGGTTTTGTAAAAGGCAGTTGTAATATGCAAAAATGCTCTCTTATTTTAACTAGGCTGATATAGTTAAAATTTTCTTTGGTAAAAGGAGTGATAATTTCGAAAAGTGTTCTTATTTTAACTAGGCTGATATAGTTAAAACTTTGTTTGGTGAAAGGTAGTTGCAATTTTGCAAGTGTTCTTATTTTAACTAGGCTGATATAGTTAAAATTTTGTTTGGTAAAATTGAGTGGTAATTTTGAAAAAGTGTTCTTATTTTAACTAGGTTGATATAGTTAAAATTTTGTCTGATTTTGAAAGGCAAATTTATTCTGTTGATTTGCAAAACTACTCTTATTTTAGCTAGACTGATATAGTTAAAATTTTGTTTGATTGTAAAAAAAGAAAATTTAGGACACTCATGTGGTATATATAAAAAAAGAATTTTCTGTTCTGAATGGTTAGAATTAGAACTATTCAAATGGTCAGTTTGAGTTTTGTTTTCTGAGAAAAGAGAATTATTTTAAAATTTTAAATTGAGATAGCCTAGTTTGTTTTGTGTTCTTTTGTATGATGCTATCTGATGACAATTGAAGTGTTGTTAAAATTTGATTTGATTCTGTTGTATGATTCAAAATAGAATTACAAATTTGGTGTAGAAGTATATAGTTTGAATTACAAGTATAATTCTTTTTGATGAGTGTTGTCAACAGCACCAAATGCCTAGAATTTTCAATATTTAGTGCGTCTTGGGTTATTTTGCTTTGGAAAATATTTTATTATATTTCTGAATGAATCGGAAATTCATTTAAAAGAGTTTTGGAGTGTTTTGAAATTGTCATTTTCATTTGTTGCTCATTTAAATGACTAAGAAACCCCTTAGAATTGTTTATTTATTTTGCGGAATTTTGAATGTCTAACTTGTGTACTTAAGGAAATTTTTGTTAGTAATTTGAAATTGCTTTGTGTAACTAATTTGGCAAATGTGAGACCATTTTGTGTTCAGAAAAAGAACTCGAAAAAAAAAATAATCTGAAAGTGTGGATTTGAATTATTCACTTCCTGTGTTTGTTGACGAAAAAAAAGAAAAGGAAAAGAATGATATTCTGTTTTATATTTATGTGTGTGCATTTATGCTTCTGAGTGTGAATCAATTGTTCATAGAGAAAAGGGAATTCTTTTGAACTGAAAATACCTTTTCTTGATTAGACAGGAAAGTTGAGTTTATATTCTGAATTGTATTTTAATTGTAGTATTATTTTCAAAACAGCTGTTCTTTAGTTGAACTTTTCTTTAACTGTTTATTTTCTTCTCAATTTGAAAACATCTTTAAAAAAAGATATTGTTTTAATGAATGAAAATTTTAATTTGTTTATGTGTTCGAAAATTATTTCTATTGATTTTTGGTTGTTCGGTAAGAAAGTTGTAACGTAGAATTAGCGAATTTAATTCTTTGATAAAGTCTTGTGAATTCTGTTGGAATTTAATACCTTAATAGAGGTTTTTGATAGTGTTTCCCCTGGCCCTTAATCATGGCATTTCTTGCAATTGGTAGAAAGCAGGACTTAATTGCTGTTGCGGAAGAAATTGGTGAGAAGGTACCAACTTCGTGCAAGGTTGCGGATATTAAACAAATAATTTTAAAAAGCCCAAATTTCGATCGGGAGGAGGTAACGATAATCATGGAACGAGTCATAAAAGATAGACTGGAAGAGGAAGAATTAGCTAGACAAGAAAAAGTTCGTGAGGAAGAATTAGCTAGACAAGAAAAAATTCGTGAGGAAGAATTACAAGAGCGGGAAAGGGTCAGACAACATGAACTCGAAATTAAAAAACTAGAAATGGCTCAGAAGGAATTTCGCCGGTCTGAAGAGGAATCTGAAAATGGGGCGGATAGAAACAGAAAAATCCAACTTACCCAAATCACTCCCAAATTTGACGAAAAAGGGGATGAAATGGGATTGTATTTGATCAATTTCGAGAGGAAAGCAGAGATGGCTCGAGTGCCGAAGGAGGACTGGGTGGCTTATTTGCTGGCCGTTTTGCCAGCCGAGTTATCTAACATGCTTGCCCGAGAACCTCCTGAAGTGGCCAACAATTATGATGTTGTGAAAGATCTCATTCTGAAACGATACAAAATGAACGCTGAAAAATTGAAACAGTGTTTCTACAGACATCAGAAAACAGCAGAGAAAACATGGAGAAATTATGCTCATGAACTGTACAGCTACTTCACTGAATGGCTTGCTGAATTGGAAATTGAAACCTTTCAGCAACTAAAAGATTTAATCGTTGCCGAGCAATTGAAGTATCGTGTACCAGATCAAATCAAGGAGCATTTTCTTGACAAATGGATGAAGTTGAAGACACCTTTTGAATTGGCAGAAGTGATCGAGGAGTACGAAACCATCAGGCAGAGTTTCAGGAAGAAGGAATTTCCAAAGAAGTATGGCTATCAAGGTTCAAAGGGACATTTTGGTGGAAGTAGACCCAAAGTACCATTCAAGGATGACAAGAACAAACATCCGGTCAAAACCGAACCCGCAAGCAATGAAAACCGTGAAAGAGAGTTTGAAAAGAGAAGACAGCTCCGATGCTATGAATGCGGTTCGTTATCACATCTGAGACCCCAATGCCCAAAGCTCAAGAGATCTGAAGTAGTAGCTGCCAATGAAGTCTTTGGAAGACACGTGCCTGAGTTGATGTCTCCTTATACTAGTGCTGGGACAGTAAATGGAGCCCAAATGTCTATCTTGAGAGATACTGGTGCCAGCATCGATCTTATTCTCAGAAAATTTATCAAACCACATATGTACACAGGTGAGCATGTGTGGCTCGCTTCTCCATTAGTAGACAGCCCGGTCTGCTTGCCCATTGCAGAAGTTGATTTGAACTGCGAATTGGGACATGTCCTTACGAAAGCTGCTGTAAGAGACAGTTTTCTGGATCAACCTACTAAGTAACAAAACCGTTGCTCTGATCGAGAGTATGAAAAAAGATAAGGAGCTGGAGATCCAAGTTATTAATGCAGTTCAGACGAGAGCTCAGAAAAGTCTTTTGACAGCCGAAGTTGAAGAGTATCCAGTTGAGTCGAGTCCTGGAGAAGAGAATGACAGTACCGTGTTAACAGAGGAAGACGGAGAGGTATTGCCTATGGCGGAAGAAGCCTCACTTCCAGTTCTGATTAAAGCCTCACGGAATGATTTTGTCGAAGAGCAGCGCAAGAGTAAAGAGTTGAAACCACTTTTCCTAGAAGCTGAGGAGTTAGCAAAAGAAACCAAGTATGCAATCGTTAATCAAATGCTGTTCTATCTGAAAAGTGACAAGGATGGTACACAGAGAAAACTGCTGATTGTTCCAGAGAAGTTTCGGGACCAATTAAAGAAACTGTCTCATGAAGGAACAGCGGCTCACTTAGGAGTGACCAAGACTAAAGATGCTCTTTTTAAAACTTTTTTTTGGCCGAATTGTTACAAAGATGTTGAAGAATTTGTCAGATCTTGTGACCAATGTCAGCGAGTCGGGAAACCTCGGGATAAGAAGAAGGCACCCATGAAGATCGTTCCTGTCATCTCGGAGATCTTCACAAAGATTAATGTGGATGCTTGTGGTCCTTTACCTACTACACCATCTGGAAACCGGTATCTCATCACTGCAATTTGCATGTCTTCCAAATATCCCGATGCAGTTCCTGTCCCAAATCTTAGTTCTTCAACCGTGGTCGATAGTTTCCTGCAAATCTTTAGTCGGATGGGTTTCCCGAGGGAGCTGCAAAGCGATCAAGGAACGTCGTTTACAAGTGCACTCACAACGGAGTTCCTGGAGAAATTTGGAGTTAAAGTAGTGCGAAGTTCCGTACATCATCCCCAGAGCAATCCTGTGGAGAGACTACATAGAACTTTGAAGAGAATTCTTCGAGTCCTGTGTCTGGAGTCAGGACCTGATTGGGAGAAAATCTTGCCTCATGCCCTGTTTGCTCTACGAGTTGTTACTCATGACAGTACTGGATATACTCCAGCTGAGCTGGTTCATGGACAGAATTTGAGGACTCCCATGACTCTACTGTACGAGAACTTGACGGAAAGCGAGGAAGAGAAGACTAGCGTAGTATCATATGTCTTCAAGCTACTAAACCGCATGAAAAGGTGTCAAGAATTAGCCGTCCAAAACATGGAGAACGCCAAAGACAAACAAAAACTATGGTATGATCGCAAGGCTGTGAAGCGTAAATTTTGTGAAGGCGACCTTGTGCTGGTTGTCGCTACATCTAGGCCTAACAAAATGGCAGTTCATTGGATCGGCCCAGGGAAAGTCGTTAAACAGCTTTCCGAAACCAACTACATTGTGCAGTTTCCAGAAAAAGACAAATCCCATGTGTACCATGTGAACATGCTCAAGCCATATTTCCAGAGACCCGAAAATGTGAATTTAATCTGTCTAAAAGAGATTAGGAACTGTGACAACGAGGAGGACATTCCAAGTCTCGAGCAGAAGCCTGAAGTCTCGGAAATGACACAAATTTGGCAAGACATAGAACAAAATGGTCGCTTGTCAGAAGATCAGAAGGAGCAGCTGAGAGAGTTGCTATCAAAATACTCTAGCTCATTCTCAAACCAGCCGGGGTGTACTGATCTTACTGAACATGACATTGAGCTTGAATCTGAGAGGCCCATCTGTGCCAAACCTTACAAGATGTCTCCACGCCAAACAGAAATTTTGAAGATGGAAGTGGAGAAGATGCTGTCGCTCAAAGTCATTGAGCCAGGAGAATCTGATTTTACTTCTCCTCTTATTCTGGTACCAGGAAAGGATGCAAGACCGTGCATCGACTATCGAAGACTCAACAAGGTCACTAGAACCCAGTACTTTCCTCTGCCAAACATTGAGCAGCTTGTTGAAAAAGTGTCAGCTGCCAAGTATATCACCGTTCTAGATTTGACCCGAGGTTATTGGCAAATACCTCTGAGTAAACGAGCCCAAAGATATTCAGCTTTTGTAACCAGTTTTGGGACATTTCGACCGTTGAGATTGCCATTCGGTTTGAAAAATGCCCCTTATGACTTTAGTCGTTTGATGGCCGAACTGTTGAAAGACTGTGGAGAATTTGCATGCCCTTACTTGGATGATGTAGCCATCTATTCCCTAAGTTGGGAAGATCATTTACAACATTTGAAAACCGTCTTAGAAAAGATGAATGCAGCTCATCTGCACATCAAGCCTTCTAAGTGCCAGTTTGCTCGTGCGTACGTAAAGTATCTTGGGCACTTGGTTGGTCAGGGCCAGAGAACACCTGGAGAATTGAAGATCCAAACTGTAAAGGACTTTCCGACCCCTGCGACTAAGACGCAGATCCGATCTTTCTTAGGACTTGCGGGGTATTATCGAAAATACATTCCTGACTTTTCAGTCCTCTCAGCACCAATTACAGATCTGCTGAAAGGAAAAAATCGTCGTGCTGCTGTCATATGGACTGATGCTTGTCAAGAGGCGTTTGACAATTTAAAGAAACGGTTGTCGGAGAATCTGGTGTTGTACAGTCCAGATTTCTCGAGACAGTTTCTCGTCCAATGTGACGCGTCAAATCTTGGGATTGGCATCGTTTTGTCCCAAATTAATGACATTGGTGAGGAACATCCTGTCATGTACTTGAGTCGGAAGTTCTCAAATGCAGAACAAAAGTACAGTACCATCGAGAGAGAGTGCGCAGCTATCGTGTTCGCCATCCAAAAGCTGCGATGTTATTTGGATGGACACCAGAAGTTCATCATCCAGACGGACCATAATCCCCTTGTTTGGCTGGACAAAAATACGGGAACCAACCCTAGACTTTTACGTTGGGCTTTGATCCTGCAGCCATTCAATTATGAGGTTGTCCATAAGAGGGGGAAACAGCATCAAAATGCTGATTCATTAAGTCGCATCCCATAAACCTCATATCCTTTTATTTTATATTAGTAAGTTTATTGTTTATTTTGATATTTGTATTATGTGTGAAAATTTTAAATTTTTCTTATCATTAGTGTAAATTGTTTTCCTAAATTTTTAATAAGTATATAATTTTTTGTATAATATTTTTGAGTTCAAGGCACTGATTGCTATAATCTGGTACATGTGCAGTGTATTTTGTGTACTTGAACTTTTCCAATGACTGCACCTATCTGGAGACTTTTTCAGGCAGTGGAGTCATCAAAACTTTTCCCTCATTCTTCGAGAAAAGTTTCCTCCTTGTGGGGAGGAGTTTATAAGTCTGTAAAGACTTCAGACTAAGATAGATGGCGCTCTTGCGCATGCCCAGAAGGACTTTGAGAAAGGAAAGAGTTGAGAACGAGTGTGGCGAGAGACGTGTGGGTTGTGTTTTTTGGAGAGTGATCGAGACTGAGATGTTTCGTTTTTGATATTTACTACCTTTATTATTTTGTGTTGTGTGTCGTGCCTGTACTGTGTCCTGTGAGTTCATTAAAATGGTTTGAACCAAAAAAAAGGAGTATTCCTTGTGATGATAATTTAAAATTTTGAGCAAGTCAGTACAGGGCCATGTTCGTGGTGTCCCTGTATCTTGCAGCGATGCACTAAAATTAATAAAGGTATTTGAAAATAGGTATAACTCGTGTATAAGCATGTGTTATAATTGCTAATCCTATATGGTTTAACAAAGAATATATGCAAGAAATCTGTTTTGTGTCGTTAAATTTTAGCTTAGTGCTAATTTATTTCTGAACACATGGAAACTCTTCGCATTACTTTTAGAGCCAAAGCCACTGTTTAATTAATTCCATGTATAAAATGTAAGTAAATAATTCAATAAAATAAGAAAAACATGATTTGAGTGGGCAACCTGTATATAGGCGTTAGATGATGTATTTTTCTATTTAGATTTTCTCTATTGGGTTGCTCAACAATAGAAACTAGAGGTCGGAAACGGTCGAAGGATAAAAAATTTAGATATTTTGTATTTATTTTTCTTGTATTTAACCCTACAAGTGGTTTAGACGAGATACCTTGTCCATCAAGATCCGACCAATTTTATTAATATAATAAAATTGGTCGGATCTTGGTCTGAGATATTTCGTCATCAAACTATTGCCGATTATTTTGCGATAACGAGAACAATTTCTGATAAGTTTTCTTCTAAAGACGAGATATCTCACCCATTAAGTTCTGGTCAGTTTTGCTAATGATGAGATACCACTTCGAGACAATCATCAGGAGGATTATCAGTGGCTCCAAATTTGAGTATACACAAACAGATATTTTTAAAGGACTAAAACTATCAAATGATAATTTGAGCTTCATTTTTCACAGGAATGGTAAAGCACACATACTAGGCTAAAAACGATATTAAATTCGTTCACTAAAGCTTTGTTTCATATACACTATATGGACAAAAGTATTTGGACACTGCAGAAAATCAGGTTGTTTTTCCTGGTTAGGACTCGGCCCATTGCTTTATGTACCTGGTACAATGAACGCTGACGTGTACCTCGACGTTCTGGATAATTCGGCCTTGTCTACACTATGGCAATACTATGGACATGATGGTTGTTTCTTCCAACAGGATCGAGCTCCATGTCATACTGTAGCACATGTGCTGGACTGGTTTCCTAAAAATGAGGTGAATTTGCTTGACTGGCCTGCTCAGAGCCCCGATCTCAATCCGATCGAGCACTTGTGGGACGAACTGGAGCGACGGGTACGGCACCGCCACGCACGACCATCTTCACAACAATCTCTTCTCACAGCCTTGCAAGAGGCATGGTGAGCTATTCCTGCCCAGACTTATAGAGAACATGTGGGAAATATGCCTCGACGTGTTGCAGCTGTAATGCAAGCAAAAGGACGGCCTACACGTTACAAAATAGAAAAATAAAGCACTTTTTCTGAAAAACATGCAGTGTCTAAATACTTTTGTCCATATAGTGTATCTCTACATGTAAAACAGCTTCTATATGGAGAAATATTTTTATAGTACTCTTTTGGTAGTAATATAAAATATGACACTTTATTATTTATTTCATACTAGCGGAATTACCGGGCGTTGCTCGGGTTGAAAAGGTTAAATGTTGCTTGAAAAGTGTATTAGAATAATCACTTTTCTTTCACAGAAAAATGCAATCATTTAAGTTGTAGGGAAAATACATTTTAACTTTTTCATAACTTCTACAATATACTTCGGACGCAAATATATACAATTCCTGAATATATTGCAATATGTAAAAGATTAAGATATAAATACAAACAGAAACGAAATTCCGACGAAAAAATGCAGAATTCTAAAAAACGAAAGATGCGCAAAGTGTCGAATTTCGACTGCCTGAGTGTATTTTGAAATAGAGCAATTCGAAAAAAGACATTTGAAAAATATTGATAAAGACGATAATGATTTATGAAATTTAGTAATGCTCAAATATGACTGCAACATTTAGCTGTGTTAACTAAAATAGACAAACACGGGATTCTAAATCAAATTTATAAAATAATAAAACATTAATTCTGGTTTGCCAAATCTAAAATAACAAAATTACGCTTTTATGATTAATGAGTTGAAGTTTTTCGTGTTCCATTACAAAATGTAAATTATGAAAAATGAAATATTTTAAATATCCTTTTTTATCAATCAAATATTCATAATATTCATGTAAAAATATAAAACTCATCATAGAAATAAAATAGTAACAATGAACTTTAATTCAATAATGCACATTACAATTCGAAAAAAGACATTTGAAAAATATTGATAAAGACGATAATGATTTATGAAATTTAGTAATGCTCAAATATGACTGGAACATTTCGCTGTGTTAACTCAAATAGACAAACACGGGATTCTAAATCAAATTTATAAAAAGTAAGCATTCATTCTGGTGCTGCCAGATATCGAGTAGCAAAATTACGCTTTTGTGATCAATGAGTTTTTCGTTTGTGCTTTTCGGAATAACGGTGCTTGGGTTAGAAATAAATGTAATCGGTGTAGACAAATTAAACTGAATAGATAAAATTTTTTCAAAAAGCAGAAGGTCGATTTTACAGAATTTTTAAGAAAGAAAATCATTGCTTTCAACGGAGGATTCACATGTATCTATTCCGGACATTTTAAAATGTTACACGCCTTACCTAAAAAGTCTTGTGAAACATAATTCTACAAATCATTACGTATTCAATAAATTATTTAAGGAAAGTTGGTCGAAATGTACACCAACTTTCCTTGAAAATCATCCTTGAACTCCTGAAAACCTTTCCTTACCAAAAATAAATATTTTAAAATATTCTTTTTTCATCAATAAAATATCTATAATTTATTTACATTATAGGAAGAACTAAAAAGTCAGTTCAAACATAAATATTGTAATTTAATTTGTTTCGGAAAAAATTGTTTTTCGATCAACACTGGTAAAGCAACTATAGCTGCCTAAAGCAATCAATATACGCTCAATATTATTTCTATGGCGATTTCGAATAGTTTTTAGCCCCCTAGGGCCAATAGAACGGGGTTAAGAGTTAGCCTATGCTGACCGCAGTGTTCTAAAGTATAAGTATACCTAATTTGGTTTGGATTGGTCAAACGGTGTAGATTTGTATAGAAAATATACATATATACACACACACATCCTATTTTATATATATAGACTAGCTGAATTACCCGGCGTTGCTCGGGTTGAAATAGTTAAATGTTGCTTGAAAAGTGAATTAGAATAATCACTTTTCTTTCACAGAAAAATGCAATCATTTAAGTTGTACGGAAAATACGTTTTAACTTTTCCATAACTTCTACTATATACTTCGGACGCAAATATATGCATTTAATTCCTGAATATATTGCAATATCTAAAAGATTAAGACATAAATACGAACAGAAACGAAATTCCGACGAAAAAATGCAGAATTCTAAAAAACGAATGATACGCAGTGTCGAATTTCGACTGCCTGAGTGTATTCTGAAACAGAGCAATTCGAAAAAAGATATTTGAAAATATTGATAAAGACGATAATGAAATTTAGTAATGCTCAAATATGACTGCAACATTTCGCTGTGTTAACTCAAATAGACAAACACGGGATGCTAAATCAAATTTATAAAATAATAAAAATTAATTCTGGTTTCCCAAATCTAAAATAACAAAATTACGCTTTTATGATTAATGAGTTGAAGTTTTTCGTGTTTCATTACAAAATGTAAATTATGAATAATGAAATATTTTAAATATCCTTTTTTTATCAAACAAATATTCATGTAAAATATAAAATTCATATAGAAATAAAATAATAAACTTTAATTCAATAATGCACATTACACCTGTCAAATAAAGTAGGAAATACTTATACAATCAACTAAAAGTTAGATTTAGTAATGCTCAAACAACGGCAACATAGCTTTGCCCGGGTATTTATCCCAATCTTCTATTGGACAGGAAAAGGAATGAAATCAATGTATAGTGTAAAATCAAAGTAATTATATTAACAGGTTCTAAAAGTATAAGTACAGTACACGCATTATAAAGTAAAATATTTTACAAATTCACTGCAATATAAATTTAACACAAAACTTGATTATACACAACATTTTTAGTTTCACCTCCGGGAGCAAGAATAAATAAATTCTTGGGTGAACCCACCCTCGAGCAACCAACATAAAGTTGTCCGTGGGAGAAACACGGCGATCTCAAATCCACTCCGCAGTACTTGATAGCCCCTGCGACTTGTTGATCGTGATCGAGAACGCAAGTCTTACTGGAAACTGCAATCTCTTAAAGTCGAAAGGGAGATCCGTCGGAATGAGTGGTATCCGTGGGATAAAAACTGTTGCACCCTCTCCCTTTCCTGTCAAGATAGTCGCTTCCATTACATTGCCCAGCAGCTTCTTGACACACAGCCTCGTGCCGTTGCAAAGTTTTGGCGGGTCGAGGTTCCGCAGTAAAATAACCGGAGATCCCACTTTAAGTAAAAGACGATGTGGTGGCAATCCAGCCGGATCAAGCGAGTTCAGGAACTCTGGCGGGAAATTGACGACCTCATCGGCATCTACTACGGTATCGATGGACTTGTATTCAGTGACCACGCCTGGTAACATGACAAGTATTTGATTGTTTATGTCGTGGACGTCTTCATTTTTAGCAGAAAGAATGGCCCTCTCTCGCAACCAGTTCAAATCGTGATAGTTTTGGGAAACAGACGGATAGACTGCATCTATCAGCTCTGAGACGGACGACACCAGATTACAAAAATCGGATGGGAATTTAATCTTGCCAGAAGACTCGACTGCCAATCTGCCTTCTCCGATCTCCAGGAGTTTGTCTGAGAAAATTTGAGCACTCTCATCCCCCAGATGTACTCTCATGTTTTGCTTCAAAGTTATCTTTCGCACATGTCTCCACAAAAACGAATGTTTCAAACATGCATGGATCTCATCGGCCGGCGTCGACTTCGGGATGACGGGCAGAGTTTGACGAAAGTCTCCACAGAGGAGTACCAGAGCTCCTCCCATCAGGTTGTCGTTTCCTCTCAGATCTCTCAGAGTGACGTCGAGGGCCTCGAGAGCTTTCTTGTGAGCCATGGTGCATTCGTCCCACACGATTAATTTGCAAGTCTCGAGCACCTGCGCCCGACCACTTGCCTTGCTTATGTTGCAGGTAGGATTTTCCTGCCTGGCGATGTCAAGTGGCAACTTAAGTGCAGAATGGGCCGTCCTCCCTCCTTCCATTAACGTCGCCGCAATTCCCGAAGAGGCGATGGCAAGAGCAACTTCTCCCCGAGTCCTGATTTCGGCCAGTATTATATTAATCAAGAATGTTTTCCCTGTGCCCCCAGAAGCATCAAGAAAAATGATACCACCTTGTTGTTTTGCTGCCTGATCCATGATAATTTGGTATGCGTTTTTCTGATCTCGATTCAGAAGTGGCTTCTTGTCCGCGACGTATGCACTCAGCTCTTCGACGTCGTAGTTCGTTTCTCGCACGTAATCTGCGCGAAGTACGTCTCGTCGATCTCTTACTGGTGCAGGCAGGCCCAATTGCAGTAATGTTTTATTTGTCATGGCCACACATTTGTCCTCAAGAATAACCAAAGCCTCGTTGAAAATGTCCGGACCAAACGCGATTTCTAATGTCGGGGTTTCCCTCCGGACTTTGGCGAGTATATCCTCACTCAGGGCCTCCTTATACTTTTCCCATAAAGTGTTTGGATTCGATGGACTGCATGTAGTCAATATTATAGCAAACAGGTTTCTGATTTGCTCTGGTAGGGAGATCAATTCGGCTTCTCGCAACGTGTCATCCCAGTGCTGGTCTCCTTCCAGCAAACCCAACTTCTGACAGGCCTCTCTAAATGTCTGGCATACTTCGTCGTTTACCGTTCTCATCTCTGCGAAAGATCTAGGTCCTCGTACCGAGTGAAGAAGCATCCTAAGGAAATAGCATTCGGCGTTGTTGGGGTGAACAGTGTACACTCGACCCAAGGCGTCACTCGCGACTGCATCATGTCCAGGGACGGGCTGGCCAACATTTCTCCTACAGAAAATTTTCCTCGACGCATTCCACGTGTAATATCGAGGTATCTCAGGATACAACAAAGTCCTCGCAAAAGGATCCTGCTGACACAGTTGAAAGAATGCCGTCAAAGTCGTGTTTGGTGGCTGATCAATCACTCTAGGGGCGCTCTCTGTTGTGAAATAAACTCTCTGACCATTTTCTAAATGGACGCTGAGGTGAACAACAGTAGGGTGTCTTTCGTGAATCGAAAAACCCAGTATTCGCCAAACTGCCTCGTTACTGCTGAGGTATCTTCCCAATTGATACCGCGTCACTTCATCGTTCGATCTCTCGTCGCTGATACCGAAAACAGCCATATCACTACCTTTGTTGACATACTTGCACACATATTTAATCGATTTCACACTGTTGCAGTACTCCACGTTGATGTGTGCCCGAAACATTTTCGACAGCAGCGGCGAAAAGGGCACAACCCACCTATTGTCGATTTCTATTTCCGTGTTGCTGCGTATCGTTAGTTTCGCCGTGAACCCTCCATCTTCCGGAGCCCGCCGTCTGTACAGGGGATAGCCGTCATTTCCAGTTTGTGTCTCTTTAATGAATTTTCTAGGGTATTTCTTGGTACACTTTCCGTCCTTCATACACGGAGAAATGGGATTGAGATTTCCACACGGTCCGTGGATCATGTTTTTCGTTACCACTTCAAAAAGTTCGGGATCTTGTTCCGGGTCTGGCAACTCGGCAGATATAACGTCATCGATTTGAGTGGGCTGAATTTTGTCCGCTAACCAGATCAAATTGTGCGAGTGTGGCAGCCCTCTTTTTTGCCATTCAATCGTATACATCCAGCATCTCGGCACTCCAAATACATGGCCCTTTGTTATAACGTCAATCAGTTTCAACTGCTTCTGTTTAAATACTCTCGCAATCAAGTCGTGGCGCTCACTGGGTAATTGACCATTGGTAAGAACCTCCTTGATCTCCGTCCAAGTGGGATTGCAGGTGAAGGTGATAAATAAGTCTGGTCTCCCGTACGTCCTCACGTACGTCATAGCATCTTGTGTGTATTCGTGCATGTGTCTGGGACTGCCTGTAAATGTAGCTGGTAGTATGACTAAGGCACCGAGGTTTTCAACGTTCCCGTCATTTGCCACAGCATCTCTCAGGTGAATATATTCGTCAACTCTCAGTTTACGTTGATTTAGACGAATGTAAAGGAGACGTTCACTCTCGACTTTAGCGTACATATCGACGATGAACTGATGAAACAATTGCCTGCAGTTCAATACGTGGTTCTGCCCAGTATCTCGAACCATTAATCTGTACGCATAGAAATCCATCGCTGAAACTTTCTTGCTCGTTGTTTCACCTGTTCTTGGGTTGATCTGCCTCAGATTAAATTGATATCCATCTTCACCATGGGGGAATATTACTGGGTACTGCAGAGCATTGTAAGATCGATGTGTTTCCGAAATACGCTGCAATGATTCACCTCGTCGTTGAATAACGATATCCCGTTGATGAAACTCATCTCCTGAACCACCGCGACTTCATCTGCTTGAGGAGAGTTAAAGCGCCGCTCGTGTTCGCCTGCTGGTCTTCGGTCTGCTCTTATGACTACTTTATATCCATCTGTTGGCATATGTTCCAATGCTGTTTCAAACGTTTTAATAAGATTATTGTGCTCATGAAACATCCTCTGTAAGTTTAACACAATCTGACGTCTTGTTCCCGAGATGTAGGCGCACCTCTGATCAGTTTCCATTTGTTCGTTTTGAATAAAATATAGTTGTAGAAATTTTGGTGGTTGATCTGGCAGCGGAAGCAACGATCCCGCTCTATGGTAAACCTGCCCTTGCACCTTGAATGTCGACGGAAATCCGGGCTGTCCAACAACTGATGTGGCGCCGAATGATGTCATTTGGAAACATGAGTTGTATTTTCTGATGTTACTTAGAAAATGCTTCGACTCTGACGTATCTCCTGATGTGTAAGTCAAAAGGTCTTGTGGTGGTGGTTCCAGTTGGCAAAGTTTAACTTTTCCATTTTTGCAGCAAATACCAGTAGACTCTGATTTAAACTTTTTGGCTTGACAGTAAGTACAAACCATTTCCATTTTCCCGATCGTAACACTTGCATGCATCGAGTAGTCTTTATGTGAATCGTAGTGAAATCCTTCCAGTTCTAAGCTAAAATGGCTCGCAGTCCGTGATCGTTTGGCTCTATCTCTCTTATCCTGTAGTCGGGCCTCTCGCTGCTGTGCCGTCTCTGTTGCTCTAGATGTAGTAGCTCTATCTCTCTTATCCTGTAGTCGGGCCTCACGCTGCTGTGCAGTCTCTGTTGCTCTTGATGTAGTAGCTCTATCTCTCTTATCCTGTAGTCGGGCCTCTCGCTGCTGTGCCGTCTCTGTTGTTCTAGATGTAGTAGCTCTATCTCTCTTATCCTGTAGTCGGGCCTCACGCTGCTGTGCCGTCTCTGTTGCTCTAGATGTAGTAGCTGTCTCTTTCATATCCTGTAGTCGGGCCTCACGCTGCTGTGCCGTCTCTGTTGCTCTAGATGTAGTTGCTCTATCTCTCTTATCCTGTAGTAGGGTCTCACGCTGTTGTGCCGTCTTTGTTGCTCTAGATGTAGTAGCTCTCTCTCTCTCTCTCGCAATCGCAAGTCTTCTATTCCTCTCCTCGGAAGTTTCTTGTCTACGCTCATTTTTCATCATCTTAGCCGTTGACTGCACTTGGCCGATTGCCTTCCGCTTCCTTGGAGGCATTGCTACAGCAAAGAAATCTGTAAAAGAATACAAAAAGCTATTTCATAAAATAAGCAAAAGGCACACTCTCACTGAGCAATGAAATCTATTATAGAATACAAAGAAAAGCTATTTCATAAAATTAGCAAAAGGCACACTATCACAGAGCAGTGAAATCTGTCATTAAAAAGTTATTTCATAAAATAAGCAAAAGGCACACTCACTGAACAATGAAATCTATTATAGAATACAATA
Organism: Meta bourneti; assembly: GCA_933210815.1. NCBI lineage: Eukaryota > Metazoa > Arthropoda > Arachnida > Araneae > Tetragnathidae > Meta > Meta bourneti. Next base: position 38,628,163 of record OW119922.1, on the reverse strand, counting down.
AAAAACTAATATAAACTGAATGGTAAAACAAATTTAAAATTGTGAAGTACTTACATCAGTTTAGGAGAATATCAAACTTTTAACACAAATAAAAAAAATTAATGCCTTACTTAAAAACTGTCAATCAAAATATTCAAACACAGAATTCTAAATCATGTTAAAAATAAACTTTTATTCTGGTGTAAAAAAAGCATTAATTCTGATCCCATTAAACTTATTTAAAAAATTAAGCAAAAGGCACATCTCACTGAGCAATGAAATCTATTATAGAATACAATAAAAAGCTAAAATTAACGAAAAAACGAATTTAAAATTATGTAGTACTTACATCCGTTTAGAAATATAAATCCAAAATGTACACTATCACTGTCGAATAAAGTAGGAAACACTTATACAATCAAAAGAGCGAAATAAAACTGCCAGATTCACTGAAAGATGATAAACTGGAAGACTTACCGAGTTAGCTTCCTTTAAATACGACCAGCTAAGAATCGAGTGGGTGCTGGAATGTTCTCCACCATGAGTCCAATTAAGTTTCCGTTTCCCCAACTTTCTAGAAAGTTCTACAAAGTTTTATAAAAAAGTAAACATTAATTCTGGTGCTGCCAGATACCGAGTAGCAAAATTACGCTTTTATGATCAATGAGTTTTTCGTTTGTGCTTTTCGGAATAACGGTGCTTGGTTTAGAAATAAATATAATCGGTGTAGACAAATTAAACTGAATAGATAAAATTTTTTCAAAAAGCAGAAGGTCGATTTTACAGAATTTTTCAGAAAGAAAATCACTGCTTTCAACGGAGGATTCACATGTATCTATTCCGGACATTTTAAAATAAGTTACACGCCTTACCTAAAAAGCCTCGTGAAACAGAATTCTACAAATCATTACGTATTCGATAAATTATTTAAGGAAAGTTGGTCGAAATACACACCAACTTTCCTTGAAAATAATCCTTGAACTCCTGAAAACCTTTCCTTGAATTTCCTTGCAAACATAAATATTTTAAAATATTCTTTCCCCCTTCATCAATAAAATATCTATAATTTATTTACATCATGGGAAGAACTAAAAAGTCAGTTCAAACATAAATACTGTAATTTAATTTGTTTCGGAAAAAATTGTTTTTCGATCAACAGTGGTAAAGCAACCATCGCTGCCTAAAGCAATCAATCTATGCTCAATGTTATTTCTATTGCGATTTCGAATAGTTTTTAGCCCCCCAGGGCCAATAGAACGGGGGTTAAGAGTTAGCCTATGCTGACCGCAGTGTTCTAAATTATAAGTGTACCAAATTTGGTGTGGATTGGTCAAACGGTGTAGATTTGTATAGAAAATATACCCACATACACACACACACACATCCTATTTTATATATATAGACTAGCTGAATTACCCGGCGTTGCTCGGGTTGAAATAGTTAAATGTTGCTTGAAAAGTGAATTAGAATAATCACTTTTCTTTCACAGAAAAATGCAATCATTTAAGTTGTACGGAAAATACGTTTTAACTTTTCCATAACTTCTACTATATACTTCGGACGCAAATATATGCATTTAATTCCTGAATATATTGCAATATCTAAAAGATTAAGACATAAATACGAACAGAAACGAAATTCCGACGAAAAAATGCAGAATTCTAAAAAACGAATGATACGCAGTGTCGAATTTCGACTGCCTGAGTGTATTCTGAAACAGAGCAATTCGAAAAAAGATATTTGAAAATATTGATAAAGACGATAATGAAATTTAGTAATGCTCAAATATGACTGCAACATTTCGCTGTGTTAACTCAAATAGACAAACACGGGATGCTAAATCAAATTTATAAAATAATAAAAATTAATTCTGGTTTCCCAAATCTAAAATAACAAAATTACGCTTTTATGATTAATGAGTTGAAGTTTTTCGTGTTTCATTACAAAATGTAAATTATGAATAATGAAATATTTTAAATATCCTTTTTTCATCAAACAAATATTCATGTAAAAATATAAAATTCATATAGAAATAAAATAATAAACTTTAATTCAATAATGCACATTACACCTGTCAAATAAAGTAGGAAATACTTATACAATCAACTAAAAGTTAGATTTAGTAATGCTCAAACAACGGCAACATAGCTTTGCCCGGGTATTTATCCCAATCTTCTATTGGACAGGAAAAGGAATGAAATCAATGTATAGTGTAAAATCAAAGTAATTATATTAACAGGTTCTAAAAGTATAAGTACAGTACACGCATTATAAAGTAAAATATTTTACAAATTCACTGCAATATAAATTTAACACAAAACTTGATTATACACAACATTTTTAGTTTCACCTCCGGGAGCAAGAATAAATAAATTCTTGGGTGAACCCACCCTCGAGCAACCAACATAAAGTTGTCCGTGGGAGAAACACGGCGATCTCAAATCCACTCCGCAGTACTTGATAGCCCCTGCGACTTGTTGATCGTGATCGAGAACGCAAGTCTTACTGGAAACTGCAATCTCTTAAAGTCGAAAGGGAGATCCGTCGGAATGAGTGGTATCCGTGGGATAAAAACTGTTGCACCCTCTCCCTTTCCTGTCAAGATAGTCGCTTCCATTTACATTGCCCAGCAGCTTCTTGACACACAGCCTCGTGCCGTTGCAAAGTTTTGGCGGGTCGAGGTTCCGCAGTAAAATAACCGGAGATCCCACTTTAAGTAAAAGACGATGTGGTGGCAATCCAGCCGGATCAAGCGAGTTCAGGAACTCTGGCGGGAAATTGACGACCTCATCGGCATCTACTACGGTATCGATGGACTTGTATTCAGTGACCACGCCTGGTAACATGACAAGTATTTGATTGTTTATGTCGTGGACGTCTTCATTTTTAGCAGAAAGAATGGCCCTCTCTCGCAACCAGTTCAAATCGTGATAGTTTTGGGAAACAGACGGATAGACTGCATCTATCAGCTCTGAGACGGACGACACCAGATTACAAAAATCGGATGGGAATTTAATCTTGCCAGAAGACTCGACTGCCAATCTGCCTTCTCCGATCTCCAGGAGTTTGTCTGAGAAAATTTGAGCACTCTCATCCCCCAGATGTACTCTCATGTTTTGCTTCAAAGTTATCTTTCGCACATGTCTCCACAAAAACGAATGTTTCAAACATGCATGGATCTCATCGGCCGGCGTCGACTTCGGGATGACGGGCAGAGTTTGACGAAAGTCTCCACAGAGGAGTACCAGAGCTCCTCCCATCAGGTTGTCGTTTCCTCTCAGATCTCTCAGAGTGACGTCGAGGGCCTCGAGAGCTTTCTTGTGAGCCATGGTGCATTCGTCCCACACGATTAATTTGCAAGTCTCGAGCACCTGCGCCCGACCACTTGCCTTGCTTATGTTGCAGGTAGGATTTTCCTGCCTGGCGATGTCAAGTGGCAACTTAAGTGCAGAATGGGCCGTCCTCCCTCCTTCCATTAACGTCGCCGCAATTCCCGAAGAGGCGATGGCAAGAGCAACTTCTCCCCGAGTCCTGATTTCGGCCAGTATTATATTAATCAAGAATGTTTTCCCTGTGCCCCCAGAAGCATCAAGAAAAATGATACCACCTTGTTGTTTTGCTGCCTGATCCATGATAATTTGGTATGCGTTTTTCTGATCTCGATTCAGAAGTGGCTTCTTGTCCGCGACGTATGCACTCAGCTCTTCGACGTCGTAGTTCGTTTCTCGCACGTAATCTGCGCGAAGTACGTCTCGTCGATCTCTTACTGGTGCAGGCAGGCCCAATTGCAGTAATGTTTTATTTGTCATGGCCACACATTTGTCCTCAAGAATAACCAAAGCCTCGTTGAAAATGTCCGGACCAAACGCGATTTCTAATGTCGGGGTTTCCCTCCGGACTTTGGCGAGTATATCCTCACTCAGGGCCTCCTTATACTTTTCCCATAAAGTGTTTGGATTCGATGGACTGCATGTAGTCAATATTATAGCAAACAGGTTTCTGATTTGCTCTGGTAGGGAGATCAATTCGGCTTCTCGCAACGTGTCATCCCAGTGCTGGTCTCCTTCCAGCAAACCCAACTTCTGACAGGCCTCTCTAAATGTCTGGCATACTTCGTCGTTTACCGTTCTCATCTCTGCGAAAGATCTAGGTCCTCGTACCGAGTGAAGAAGCATCCTAAGGAAATAGCATTCGGCGTTGTTGGGGTGAACAGTGTACACTCGACCCAAGGCGTCACTCGCGACTGCATCATGTCCAGGGACGGGCTGGCCAACATTTCTCCTACAGAAAATTTTCCTCGACGCATTCCACGTGTAATATCGAGGTATCTCAGGATACAACAAAGTCCTCGCAAAAGAATCCTGCTGACACAGTTGAAAGAATGCCGTCAAAGTCGTGTTTGGTGGCTGATCAATCACTCTAGGGGCGCTCTCTGTTGTGAAATAAACTCTCTGACCATTTTCTAAATGGACGCTGAGGTGAACAACAGTAGGGTGTCTTTCGTGAATCGAAAAACCCAGTATTCGCCAAACTGCCTCGTTACTGCTGAGGTTTCTTCCCAATTGATACCGCGTCACTTCATCGTTCGATCTCTCGTCGCTGATACCGAAAACAGCCATATCACTACCTTTGTTGACATACTTGCACACATATTTAATCGATTTCACACTGTTGCAGTACTCCACGTTGATGTGTGCCCGAAACATTTTCGACAGCAGCGGCGAAAAGGGCACAACCCACCTATTGTCGATTTCTATTTCCGTGTTCCTATCTTCCGGAGCCCGCCGACGGGGATAGCCGTCATTTCCAGTTTGTGTCTCTTTAATGAATTTTCTAGGGTATTTCTTGGTACACTTTCCGTCCTTCATACACGGAGAAATGGGATTGAGATTTCCACACGGTCCGTGGATCATGTTTTTCGTTACCACTTCAAAAAGTTCGGGATCTTGTTCCGGGTCTGGCAACTCGGCAGATATAACGTCATCGATTTGAGTGGGCTGAATTTTGTCCGCTAACCAGATCAAATTGTGCGAGTGTGGCAGCCCTCTTTTTTGCCATTCAATCGTATACATCCAGCATCTCGGCACTCCAAATACATGGCCCTTTGTTATAACGTCAATCAGTTTCAACTGCTTCTGTTTAAATACTCTCGCAATCAAGTCGTGGCGCTCACTGGGTAATTGACCATTGGTAAGAACCTCCTTGATCTCCGTCCAAGTGGGATTGCAGGTGAAGGTGATAAATAAGTCTGGTCTCCCGTACGTCCTCACGTACGTCATAGCATCTTGTGTGTATTCGTGCATGTGTCTGGGACTGCCTGTAAATGTAGCTGGTAGTATGACTAAGGCACCGAGGTTTTCAACGTTCCCGTCATTTGCCACAGCATCTCTCAGGTGAATATATTCGTCAACTCTCAGTTTACGTTGATTTAGACGAATGTAAAGGAGACGTTCACTCTCGACTTTAGCGTACATATCGACGATGAACTGATGAAACAATTGCCTGCAGTTCAATACGTGGTTCTGCCCAGTATCTCGAACCATTAATCTGTACGCATAGAAATCCATCGCTGAAACTTTCTTGCTCGTTGTTTCACCTGTTCTTGGGTTGATCTGCCTCAGATTAAATTGATATCCATCTTCACCATGGGGGAATATTACTGGGTACTGCAGAGCATCGTAAGATCGATGTGTTTCCGAAATACGCTGCAATGATTCACCTCGTCGTTGAATAACGATATCCCGTTGATGAAACTCATCTCCTGAACCACCGCGACTTCATCTGCTTGAGGAGAGTTAAAGCGCCGCTCGTGTTCGCCTGCTGGTCTTCGGTCTGCTCTTATGACTACTTTATATTCATCTGTTGGCATATGTTCCAATGCTGTTTCAAACGTTTTAATAAGATTATTGTGCTCATGAAACATCCTCTGTAAGTTTAACACAATCTGACGTCTTGTTCCCGAGATGTAGGCGCACCTCTGATCAGTTTCCATTTGTTCGTTTTGAATAAAATATAGTTGTAGAAATTTTGGTGGTTGATCTGGCAGCGGAAGCAACGATCCCGCTCTATGGTAAACCTGCCCTTGCACCTTGAATGTCGACGGAAATCCGGGCTGTCCAACAACTGATGTGGCGCCGAATGATGTCATTTGGAAACATGAGTTGTATTTTCTGATGTTACTTAGAAAATGCTTCGACTCTGACGTATCTCCTGATGTGTAAGTCAAAAGGTCTTGTGGTGGTGGTTCCAGTTGGCAAAGTTTAACTTTTCCATTTTTGCAGCAAATACCAGTAGACTCTGATTTAAACTTTTTGGCTTGACAGTAAGTACAAACCATTTCCATTTTCCCGATCGTAACACTTGCATGCATCGAGTAGTCTTTATGTGAATCGTAGTGAAATCCTTCCAGTGCTAAGCTAAAATGGCTCGCAGTCCGTGATCGTTTGGCTCTATCTCTCTTATCCTGTAGTCGGGCCTCTCGCTGCTGTGCCGTCTCTGTTGCTCTAGATGTAGTAGCTCTATCTCTCTTATCCTGTAGTCGGGCCTCACGCTGCTGTGCAGTCTCTGTTGCTCTTGATGTAGTAGCTCTATCTCTCTTATCCTGTAGTCGGGCCTCTCGCTGCTGTGCCGTCTCTGTTGTTCTAGATGTAGTAGCTCTATCTCTCTTATCCTGTAGTCGGGCCTCACGCTGCTGTGCCGTCTCTGTTGCTCTAGATGTAGTAGCTGTCTCTTTCATATCCTGTAGTCGGGCCTCACGCTGCTGTGCCGTCTCTGTTGCTCTAGATGTAGTAGCTGTCTCTTTCATATCCTGTAGTCGGGCCTCACGCTGTTGTGCCGTCTTTGTTGCTCTAGATGTAGTAGCTCTCTCTCTCGCAATCGCAAGTCTTCTATTCCTCTCCTCGGAAGTTTCTTGTCTACGCTCATTTTTCATCATCTTAGCCGTTGACTGCACTTGGCCGATTGCCTTCCGCTTCCTTGGAGGCATTGCTACAGCAAAGAAATCTGTAAAAGAATACAAAAAGCTATTTCATAAAATAAGCAAAAGGCACATTCTCACTGAGCAATGAAATCTATTATAGAATACAAAGAAAAGCTATTTCATAAAATTAGCAAAAGGCACACTATCACAGAGCAGTGAAATCTGTCATTAAAAAGATATTTCATAAAATAAGCAAAAGGCACACTCACTGAACAATGAAATCTATTATAGAATACAATAAAAAACTAATATAAACTGAATGGTAAAACAAATTTAAAATTGTGAAGTACTTACATCAGTTTAGGAGAATATCAAACTTTTAACACAAATAAAAAAAATTAATGCCTTACTTAAAAGCTGTCAATCAAAATATTCAAACACAGAATTCTAAATCATGTTAAAAATAAACTTTTATTCTGGTGTAAAAAAAGCATTAATTCTGATCCCATTAAACTTATTTAAAAAATTAAGCAAAAGGCACATCTCACTGAGCAATGAAATCTATTATAGAATACAATAAAAAGCTAAAATTAACGAAAAAACGAATTTAAAATTATGTAGTACTTACATCCGTTTAGAAATATAAATCCAAAATGTACACTATCACTGTCGAATAAAGTAGGAAACACTTATACAATCAAAAGAGCGAAATAAAACTGCCAGATTCACTGAAAGATGATAAACTGGAAGACTTACCGAGTTAGCTTCCTTTAAATACGACCAGCTAAGAATCGAGTGGGTGCTGGAATGTTTTCCACCATGAGTCCAATTAAGTTTCCGTTTCCCCAACTTTCTAGAAAGTTCTACAAAGTTTTATAAAAAAAGTAAACATTAATTCTGGTGCTGCCAGATACCGAGTAGCAAAATTACGCTTTTATGATCAATGAGTTTTTCGTTTGTGCTTTTCGGAATAACGGTGCTTGGTTTAGAAATAAATATAATCGGTGTAGACAAATTAAACTGAATAGATAAAATTTTTTCAAAAAGCAGAAGGTCGATTTTACAGAATTTTTCAGAAAGAAAATCACTGCTTTCAACGGAGGATTCACATGTATCTATTCCGGACATTTTAAAATAAGTTACACGCCTTACCTAAAAAGCCTCGTGAAACAGAATTCTACAAATCATTACGTATTCGATAAATTATTTAAGGAAAGTTGGTCGAAATACACACCAACTTTCCTTGAAAATAATCCTTGAACTCCTGAAAACCTTTCCTTGAATTTCCTTGCAAACATAAATATTTTAAAATATTCTTTCCCCCTTCATCAATAAAATATCTATAATTTATTTACATCATGGGAAGAACTAAAAAGTCAGTTCAAACATAAATACTGTAATTTAATTTGTTTCGGAAAAAATTGTTTTTCGATCAACAGTGGTAAAGCAACCATCGCTGCCTAAAGCAATCAATCTATGCTCAATGTTATTTCTATTGCGATTTCGAATAGTTTTTAGCCCCCCAGGGCCAATAGAACGGGGGTTAAGAGTTAGCCTATGCTGACCGCAGTGTTCTAAATTATAAGTGTACCAAATTTGGTGTGGATTGGTCAAACGGTGTAGATTTGTATAGAAAATATACCCACATACACACACACACATCCTATTTTATATATATAGATATAATCGGTGTAGACAAATTAAACTGAATAGATAAAATTTTTTCAAAAAGCAGAAGGTCGATTTTACAGAATTTTTCAGAAAGAAAATCACTGCTTTCAACGGAGGATTCACATGTATCTATTCCGGACATTTTAAAATAAGTTACACGCCTTACCTAAAAAGCCTCGTGAAACAGAATTCTACAAATCATTACGTATTCGATAAATTATTTAAGGAAAGTTGGTCGAAATACACACCAACTTTCCTTGAAAATAATCCTTGAACTCCTGAAAACCTTTCCTTGAATTTCCTTGCAAACATAAATATTTTAAAATATTCTTTCCCCCTTCATCAATAAAATATCTATAATTTATTTACATCATGGGAAGAACTAAAAAGTCAGTTCAAACATAAATACTGTAATTTAATTTGTTTCGGAAAAAATTGTTTTTCGATCAACAGTGGTAAAGCAACCATCGCTGCCTAAAGCAATCAATCTATGCTCAATGTTATTTCTATTGCGATTTCGAATAGTTTTTAGCCCCCCAGGGCCAATAGAACGGGGGTTAAGAGTTAGCCTATGCTGACCGCAGTGTTCTAAATTATAAGTGTACCAAATTTGGTGTGGATTGGTCAAACGGTGTAGATTTGTATAGAAAATATACCCACATACACACACACACACATCCTATTTTATATATATAGATTAATATTTCGCAGGAACATTCATTTTCCTAGAATGCTGAAACAAACATTGATATGCAGATGCAAATGTTTTGCATAAGCTTTCAGTCGTTTCGGAATTGTATGAATTTTTCTCGCCCAAAGGTTCTAAATCCGGAAATCCAAGACTCGTGTTTTCCTGAATCTAGCAATATATTTTACTTTAGAAATTTATCAAAGCTCACAAATTGTCAGATAAAATCCCCTTTCCTATTCATCTACGTCCGTATGCATAGATACACAATATTACAAAACCTACTCGCACCTTATTTTAACTTGACACGTCGATTGAAAATGGCCATGAGCAAGAATATTTATGTTATTTATTGCGCATACTAGATTTATTGCGCGAGTAGACCCTTAAAATTTTTTATTACTTACTTAAATAAATACTTAAAAATATTTTTTCAAGTCATACGATCCACATTAAAAAGTTGTCATTGGAAAAAAAGTTTTTTTTTGCTTCTTGCGCATTTTCATGTAAATCGTTGAGGAGGAATCCTCAACGAGGAATTCAACGTTGAGGATTCCTCCTCAACGTTGAATTAAAAATATGATACAATTAATTTACAATTATGTTTTGTTGTTTATTAACACACTTGTCGATTATCACAATTTTCTGTAGCATTCCTTAATATAGTATATTAATCACGTTAAGCTTTCTCATATCCAAAATTACTTCTATTCCATGTACTTATTAAAATTCACTCAGACAGAACACATTTAGTAACATAAAAGTTCATCTTAAAACGTTCGATATTATTTAATAGACCTTAAAGATATGATTGAAAGAAGCCATATGAGGTTGACTATCCTGCATTCTAAAATAACAAAAGCCAATAAATCAGTTTATAATGAATTAAACTAAAGAAAAAGAGTTTTTTGGAGATATTACGCTGTCCTTTCAAACAATTTATCCAGTGAAAACAACAAAACATGAACTCCCCAAAGAAAAAATATCGGCATTCAATAGAAACGCACAAGGAAAGAGGACAAGTGTGAATGGACTCTGGTATTAATCAGAAGAACATTTTTCCCCACCACAAATACATAGCAATATAAGTTCTCCTTTGGGAAACTGCCAAATCTTTAATTCCAGATCAGATTAATTTTGACTCTCCGCATCTTTTGATAATTCGTTTTGGGAGATGTAAGAATGACACCCAATTTTTAATGATTCATGATGGGTTCTTATAAATATCTGATAAATATTAATTCAAAATAAAAACCTTCCTCAATAGTGTCACTGAATTATCAGCAATTTCTTCTTTCGCGAAAAACAAATATCCACTTGAGACACCAATACACTTAGAATATACTATTTTGTAGTATCCAATGAATTGCACAAACATATATCTGTCAAGAATTTGTTTAATAGGATCACTTTAGAATGCATAAGTTCTCAAATTTACTTCTATTACACCAAGAGTTCATCCTATTCCGTAACGTTACAAAACATAAGGATTACTTTATAACCATATTAATATAGATTCGACCAACACGGGCAAAAAATCAGCAACCACACCAGAGGCGTGCCAGAAAAAGGCTCTAAGGTCCGATGTTGGTTTCTGATTTTTAAAATACATCAAAATTAAATGCTATGAAAGCATAAAATACTTCATACACTGAGATATAATGGCACAAAAAAGTAAAAACAACTATTAATTGTTTACACCTAGAACTACGTCTTATGATATTAGTTGTTTCAACTATTAATTATTGCGTATGGGATGCAATGTGACAGGCCTCCTCGTGGTGCACACGGGGTAGAGCTAAATCTATCACAACTGCAGACCACAATACTATGAAGAGTTCCCCTGATCCATTGGATAACAGGTGGTCTCAGCCAGCAAGGAATCTTGAGAACTGTCCAACTTTGGTGCGAAATATTTCTGAAAAATATTAGCGCGTAAGGGAGATGATACGGTCCCTAGAGCCTGGTTGACCTTGCAGGACTACAGTTTGCTTTTTACTTTTGAACTTTTTCTCTTTGTTTTTAAATGTTGTTTCTGGTTTTAATGTATTTTCTATATTGTCCCTACTATGGTGATTGCACTGAGTGTTCTTGCACATTAGTGAATGATCTTTGTATCAAGTACTACTGTTAGAAATAAAAAAACTGATATTCTTTCCTACTTCGTAACGAATTACGCTTGTTACGAACTAGGAAAGCAATGATCGTGGATATTTTTACCTAGAACTGCGCCTTAAGGTACGATTTACAGATTAGCGGTGGATGCGACTCGCAATAACTCTAGGGTTATCTAGTTGGAAAGCAACGTCTCCAGTATCGTTTGGTAGTGCAGAGGACAATTATAAGTGCTGGTGGATTCAAGGCAGTTCGCAAAAGCGCGACGAAGTTAATGGTCGTTTTTTGCCCTGCGCCGCTTCTGTTTTCGTTTTCTCTACTTTTAAACTAAACGTGGTTGAATATTGATTTTCGTATGTAATTAATGTTAAAACAGAGGTCTAGCCGTGCGAATTTAAAAAATACAATAAATAAACAACGTTACCAACATTCGCACCATCGTTTTATTCACACCCTTCACGATCTTTTCATAGACATAAGACGTAGTGTATGTAGTTTTACGTTTAACCCTTTCAAGTGAAGTGGCTTCACCACTTACTTTAAAAAAAGTTTAAACCCTTTTTTATGCATCACTTTAAAAACTCTTAAGCTAATTGCATAGCGTGTTTTCGGGTAACCAAGCGAAAGGTAGTCTATAGTACCGTCATCTGTCGATCAATACCGTAAAATTGGTTCAAATGCATTCAACGGCTAATCGAATAGAAATTTAAGCCCGTACTTCACCAAGTTGGCTAAGATATTCTGTGCTTGAAAGGGATAAACATAGCGGACGAATCCACTTCGGCCCCACGGTAAGGAGAGTAACGGATTAGCAACTGGAGGGTTGAGAGTTCGAATCCAACCAAAGACTGTCGTGTACAAAGGCGCTGATGCACGTTAAATGTGTCGTGCCCTCAAATGTCCACACGTTGGATTGGTGTGGAGGTTTAGAGAGTAGGGTGCCAGCTTAGGTGTTGCCTCGTCATCTGACAGTGGTTCAAAATTACGTGGTGTTGTCTTCGGACTTTCCCTTTGGGACTGACCCCGGATCGTTGCCAATAGCCCGTTGTGTTGCTCCAGTGCGACGTTAATTAAAATACCTACATACCACTTCGGCCCCATCGGGTTTTTTCTTTGACTCAACCTTCTCCCATGTTCCGATTTGTACGTATCGTATCAATCTTCCAACAGCAACACAAAGCAAAAGAATGCTCCTGTATTTCCTTTTGACTCAACCTTTTTACACATACACAAATCAACTTATTGTAACAAAATATCTCCCAACAATGACACAAAGGAAAATAATTATACTGTATTTTTTTCCGGGTTGAGTTGAGTCAACCTTCTTCTCCCACATTTCGATATATACGTATCGTATCAAACTTCAAACAGTAACACAAAGGGGAGAAATGATCCCGTACTTCCCTTTTTCTGAGTTCATTCAACCTTCTTCTTCAATGTTCCCCGATAAGTACGCATGGTAACAATCTCCCAACACTAACACAAAGGAAAGGAATAATCCTGTATTTCCTTTTTCTGAGTTGACTTAACCTTCTGACACATACAAATATTTACGTACTATAATAATCTTACGTACTATAATAATCATATTTACGTACTATAATAATAACAGCGACACAAGGGAAAGTAATGATCACGGATTTCATTTTTCCTGTGCTGAATTAACCTTCTCTCTCGTTTCATATCAATTTGTCAACAATGACAAAAATAAAGAGTGAATATCAAGAAATATTGCAAAATACTTACTTTAATACTACTTAATGAAATTTATTTTATAATAGTCGCGGTACAAACACTACACATCCATTCGATTAATTAAATCACATATTCTTTCACCACTTTTTATGCTCTGACAGTGATTTTTTTTAACCCTATGGAGGTCAAGCACACATTAACCCACCATCAAAACTACAGTTTTTCCTGCACGACTTCTAATCAGTTTTGATCAATAGAAGTCTTCCGAGGATTTTTTCAATCAATAGATTAGCTATTTAGTCATGCTTATTTAATAAAATCAGTAATATGCTACTCGAAATTTGTTCGACGCTGAGGGTTAAATTGTATAGCCTGGTAACCATGAATAACATAAGACTTTATTTAAACCTCCAAGTGGTTTTCGAGGAGATATCTAGCCCATCAAGATCTGCTATTGTGGTTGCTAATGACGAGATATCTCGTCCTTCAAGATCGGACCAATTTTGTTAATGACGAAATAACTTATCCATTAAGATCTGACCAATTTTGACAGTGACAGATATCTCGTAATCAAGATATTACCAACTTTTTGACGATGACGATCTGGCCAGTTTTCTTCAAGTGACGAGATACCTCGTCAAGACAACCACCAAGAGGGATAAACTCATGATAAGTTCATTTGACATCAAATGTTTCAGTCTTAACTTTGTGGGCGTCCGAAATAAAATTCTGGCCACTACTGAGCCACACAAACTCAATCGATTCCGAATTCCACCGATACGGCAATAGAGTCCTTGCACCCAGCGCTATCTTTTCCAGCTTCCCAAACACGAGCCATTCCGAGTGTCATTTGCAAGCCATTCGAAACCACCGACAATGACTTCGATGAGGCAAAGGACCGAGCCGGGAATGCCCAGAACGGCGGAAACTCACAAAGCCGACCGGAATATATCAAAGGACGACCTGTTGTCAGGGGAGAGAGGGAGAGAGAAGAAAAAACACCCCATATTAAAATGCCTCTTTATGGGTCCATCCTTTATCGTCATCTTCGAGTAAACTGTCCGCCCAATTAGAGGGACACTGTGGAAGGGGGAACCGCGGGCTACGTCATTCTCGGCCGATGACGTCAAAGGGCCTTTCGCAACAAGTTGAGGGCCGACCGTTTGGGAGTGGGTGGGGAGAGTGTGTCGCCGTGGGTCCGTCTTTACACCAAGGTCAAGGGATTATTGATCGCCACAGACGAAAGACTGACAGCTATGACAGACAGATGTAACATACGAGTCCCGGAGCATGGTCATCATCCCTTGCAATTATTGGGATTAATACCTGATGGCGGTGTGCGTGATTTGGAGCGGGTTTCTGGGCGGAGGACGCGCGTGCTTTGTTGTGAAGAACGTGTACAGTACTTGAATGGAAAAAGAGGCGCCCGAAATAATTTCGTGGATAACATGCTGAATGGTTTGGTCCAGTGGAGTAGAGAGAAAGAGGGTGGTGGTGGTCTGGGGATCCTCCCCCGAAAGGGTGTTGTTTTAAAATGCCTACAAATAAAATACGAAAATGCGTAAAATGCTTTTATTTCTTTAATTGAAACCATTGAACGAATTCGCACAATAGTCATTCAATATTCATTACGATAGATTGGTTGACTGTTTTCGGGTTTTATGGCTCGAGGGCCATATTTGGCAAAGCTGCGCCAAAACACAAGACAGAAAACACAATGAGGGAGGAAGGAAACGCGAAATGCAGCAGGGTAGGCGAGGGTAAACATATGAAAGGGATGAAAGATCACTCGGGTACCTCGGAGGATGGAAGGTAGGTAAGTAGGAAGTTAAATCAACGTCGCACTGGAGCAACACAGCGAGTTATTGGCGACGGTTCGGAATCAATCCCAAAGGGAAAGATCCTATTATGAAGAATGGAAACAATGATTATGAATGTCATTTTTAAGAAGGGACAGACACAATCATCTTCTCATATCGTCTTCTTACAAGTGAAACATAAAAAGTCAAAACTTTCAAAGTCATGAGAATTTTTATCTTTTTGAGATCAGAATATGTTTAGACTGGCGTTTTAGTGCCAGTTTGAAATGGTGAAGGCTACCAAGTCCATTTTTCTTTGCATAAAGGTTATATTTCTTGATAAACAGTGACTTAAACTAGTGAGTAGAATTTTGTTCCTCTTCGTTTTATCAGTTTCCGTACTAACTCAATTGGTAGAGTAACGGATTACCAAACAGAGGGTTGCCAGTTCGAAACTGGATCCATCAAAAGGCAATAATGTACGTGGATGCTGGTGAACGTTAAATCTATCGAAGCCTCAAATGTCCTCAAATGGCGCGGTGCGGAAGTTTGGATTATGGAGTGCCAGCTCAAGTGTTGACCTTGTCATCTGACCGTGCTTCAAAATTACCAGATGTCCTCCGGATCTTTCCCTTTGGGATTGATCCCGGACCGTCACCAATAGCCCGTTGTGTTGCCTCAATGCGAAGTTAGTTCTACTACCTACCTACCCGTCAAGCTAAATGTAGGTCACGGTAGTGGTTTTGCAGTAAAACGTACTTCCTGTACGTATTCCGGTCCTGAAGTCAGTTGATTTGTTTTCCGAACACAATTTCAGATTGCCACCAAAAGAAATTCTACAGAATGAATTCTGAATTGATATATAATATATTTGATAAATCAACGCATTTAGATTAAACGCCAAACGTCTCAAAACCAGCGATAAACTAATTTTAAGCTACCGCCTTTGTATGCGAAGGCATGTAGGCTATCTACTATATAAATAAGAATGGAGTGTGTGTACATTGAATATATTTGACCCATTTCAAGTATTCTATCCGTTTCGGACCCTTCTGACGCAAATCCGTCTCTTGCGTGTTTGGTGTCTGTCTGTCTGTATGTGTGTGCCCGTAAAATGTCCAAACGGTTGAATATATTTTCATGAAACTTTGCATACTGTGGGTTCTTAAACACAGTATCATTTAGTGACATTTTAAAGATTCATTTAGTGACTGAACTTGAATGCGTAAGTCTGTTTGTCCGTCTTCCCGCTCTGTTAGATTTTGTGTCTGTGTGTTTGTACAAGTATCACATAAGGTTTGTTCAACATATTTTAATTCAATGTTTTATATTTGATACACCACATTTTAATTTGGCGAATGCATTATTTGAAATTTCTTTGCTTACTTATTTAGGCGTTTCACGTTAAAACATCTGAGTAACTCTACTGAGTAACCATAATTTGGTAGTTTGGAAGTAACTGGGAGGTATATTGAGCATTGCAGTTACTTGGATTGTTTTACGAGTGCTGCTGAAATATCAATTATTTTCCAAAACCATTTTTATGGAATTTAAGTTCTAATAGTTTATTTATTTCGAGCCTTATTTTTTCATTACGAAATATAAAAAAGTTCTGTATATTAGGGACAGACGATAAAGAGGATAAAACTATGCATAACAAAACGTTTTAAAATAGGACCAGTAGCTAATATGGCAACCTTGGTATTTTTTTAATCGTTTGCTATTTTAATTTGTGTCCGTTATATTCCCAATAATCTATTTTGTAGAGAAAAACAGATACATTCATTACTTTTTGTTCGAAGCTTATTTTTTTAATCTGTTTTAAGATGTATTTCTGGATTTTCAATTTCATGCTTTTCGTTCAATAACTGTAATCTAGGCAAGTAATGGTTTAATTAGAAACATTTTTAATCAGTGTATGATAATTTTGGGAAACGCTTTTGTGTTTTTAAATGACGTACAAGTCATTTATATGCATATTCTGAACTATTTTAAGCATTCTGGGTAACGTTGGTACTCTAGAGACTTTTCTTTCTAACTGAAAATTTAAATTCCACAAAAATGTAAAATGTTAAATATGACATTTATTTACATTTATGAAATTGGGTATTTAACAATTGTGTACCTTTATTAGAGTGTGACAGCTGTTACATGGGATGAATAGGAATTACAATTTATTAACGAAAACGGAAATTAGTTAACCAATTTAACCCAAGTAAACGGGTTATTCTGCTAGTAGGAAATAAAATCTCCAACTCCCGTCTGGTTTTTGTGTTTTTCTGAAAGTACTATTATTTGCAAAAGACTGAATGCAAGACTAAGCTCAACCTAAGCAAGACAACAGGTAGAAAGCAGGCAACTTCCACGCAATACCTTGACTTGATGCGAAATTCCCAAATTCAAGTATCGATCTTCGTAGAAAATAGGAATGTGTGAGTGGACTTCCTGTCGTGAGTCCTCAGAAGTGATGGTCACGTGGGCTTGGGATTCGACTTGGGTCGATTAGCTATAGAAGCGCAAACTATTATTTTAAATCGTGCTCGATAATCTCATTAACCAGTCAATTTTTTCTGCATTACGATTTGTGTTTTCTTCCAATACAATGTGACAGATTTTCAAACCTTGCAATCGGGAGATATAGCATGAAGCTATGCGTATATGATCCGTCCATTTCAATAGAAGGTAGATTTAATCAAATACTCTACGTAAGGTAGATAAGCCCTTTAGTGTTTAACCTATGGCTACCCAAAATTAATTTTTCCCATTGTTATTTATTCTACTTACGACTAAAACGAAAGATAGGTAGGTATTTAATTAACGTCGCACTGGAGCAACACAACGGACTATTGGAGATGGTCCAGGATCACCCGGAAGGGAATGATCCCAGGATAACTAAACGTAATTTTGAACCATGGTCAGATGACGAGGTCACACCTGAGCTGGCACCCCACTCTCCAAACTTCCACGCCAACGTGACTAAAACGAAAGTAAAGCAAGAGGTATAAGGTAAAGACAATAGGAAAACAAACAGAAGTTATTGTATCAATGAGAAAGATAAAAGACAATTTGGGGTGGGGGATTAATTTCCAGTAGGTGTCAACAGCAGTCGGTAAAAGTGGAATACCAAAACAAGTATCGCCGAAAATCTCCTGTCAAGGGGAAATAAATTTTATTTGAAAGATTACCTATGACATCATTCTTTTACTACTAAAACAAAATGATTAAATTTAAAAAACGAACTTCATTCAACCCGACCTTTTTATAAAAAATTCCCATAATCATTTAATGGCTTTCAATGCAAGAGTATTCAATAATCTTAGAAAAACAAGGAAAAACTGGATTAATATTCAACTTTAAAATATCTTTTTATGGAGCATAAAACTCTGAAAGGGGATGTAAAATATTTTCCTCCATTATCAGATTATGCTAAAGGTTTGTTTGATGAAACATCTTCCGCCCAGAGTTCAGTGTCACTTCCAGCAACAAAAAAGGTGAGACTTTTCTTGCATGAGTGATGGCAGGAGGAGAAAGCCTAAGAGGAGGTAAATATTGTGCAACCACTTTTCTTACAAATAGAAGATTATGCTGTCACTTCCCTAATACTCTTCGGTTCAATAACCCAACGAAAAGATTGATCTTCCTGAGTACGGGCTAGTGGGGTTGGAAAAATGGGGTTAAATTTAATTCAAGACTGGCTTTACATTGTTTTTGTTCGAAAACTTCAGTTCCTTCAAATCCCGCAATGTTTTTCTTTGTTTACAGAAATGTTCTAAAAGAAATTAGCTTAAGACCGATCTCTAAGCTTATCTCGCATGACAATTTTATTTCCTGCTGGCAGAATTATTGCTTCTACCCTCTAAGTAGTTTCGACGAGATATCTCATCCTTCAAGACCTGACCAATTTCGACAATGAGATATCTCGTCATCAAGATATTACCGATTTTTTGATGATGATGAGATAAAGATCAGGTTAGGTTTCTTCTAATGACGAAATATCTCGTCTATCAAGATCAGGTCAGTTTTGTTAATGAAGAGATGCCTCGCCAAGAAAACCACCAAGACGTTTAATGCAATTGTAAATAGATTGTATTCAGACCCCATTTAATAAATCCTACCTTAATTAATTTTTGGTTTATCACTATTTCTTTCTACGGCAGATGAGACCACCATTTGTTGAGAAAAATAAACTTAGAAATTACTTGTTAACTTAAAACATGCTTTTGGGTACACAATTGTATGAAACCTCTGCTTGTACGGTAAACAATACTTCAAATAAATGGAATGTAATATATTCTTTTACCAATAACTGATAGTCATAGCAGCTATTATCGACTCCCATCATCCCCATTCCAAAGCGAACTTCATTCGCTCAGTTGGTTGGTTTGGGGGTTTTATGGCGCAAGGGCCATATTTGGCCATGCTGCTCCAGACACAAGACATACAATATCAAATAATAGACAGACACACACAATGAAAGTTTAACTGACACAAGAAGAGAGAAATACAACCAGGGAGGGATGCACCTGACAGGAATCGAACCTGCGCCGCCTACAACTCCAAGTTTGATAGGGTAGTGGGCACACCTACATACCCACTGAGCCACGACGTCCCCTTCATTCGCTTAGAATTTTGTTCATCGAGTGTTCTGATAGTTTCTTTCGAATCAACAGAAATGTAAATTTTCCAACCTTGATCTTCTCTTTTTCAGCGTTATAGTGCGGCGTGAAGGCAGATAACCTTGGAGAAGTCAATTTCTGAAACTATAGTAAGCTCGCCAGGGCCGTCTCATACGCAAAATCATTTCTATTTTCACCATAGCTGATTATTTTTGTTGTAGAATCCTAGGAGAGATACTATTGGTGAAAAAATCTGAAACTGGTTAACTGAAAATTGAATGTATGGTTGGAAAATGCAAGCAAGGCCCTCTGAAGGTTAAAGACTCCGATTGCAAGTATTGTTAAGGTTTGTCCTGCCTCATAATTAAATGAATTAACTCATTCAAAAGTACGTGACTCAAATGCCATCTCGGCAGATACGATGTGTGTCGGATAAAGATTCTTTCCCTAGAGAAGAGCCATTTTCATACAAGGCAGAACAGAACTTAAATCTACACTCTACACATATTAACTTATTGGATTGAATACAAAAATATAAGTAATGAGGTCAGTATAGTGAGTGGCACGCTGAACAGGAATAATTCGGCTCCGGTAAAAAGGCAGATGACCTTAAGGAAGTCCATTTCAGTAAGTTCATTTCTGTTCCTCTTCCTCTGGTAGTAGGTTCACCAGGGGAAGCGGCTGCCATACGCAAAATCATTTGTAGTGTTTCCCTTAGGTGATTGTTTCGTCAACTTGTGATCAAGCTCTCGAAACCAAAGACGCCAATTGTGGAAATGCATTGCTTACATTTATCTTGCTCCGCTATTGCATGAATAGACTTGTTTCAAAACCATATAACTCAAATGCAATATCAGCAGAACCGGTCTATATCGGGTATGTGTTCTTTTCATGGTGAAGAATCTATTTCATATAACTAAAACTGACACTCCGTATTTTGTAGATTTATTTAGTGGATTGAATACAAAAAATAATAACGAGGTTAACATAGACCGACACTGGCGAATTGCCATTTGAGTCACGTGGTTTTGAGCGAATCTACTCTTTGAATTAGAAGGTTAAAAGTAAACAATGCATACCAACAGTTGGCGTCTGTAGCAAGGACTATAGTTGAGGCTTAATACATTCAGTGTTGCAAGCGGTATAAACGATTACGAGTAGGTGAAAGGTCTTTATATAGACTTATGACGACCGACACACATGATTTTTCATATGGTAGCCTATCCCCTGATGAGTTTTTTAGTTCTAAAAATGGATTCTCCAAGGTCACCTACGTTCTCATCAGAGTTGCACTATACAAAAGACTTGTGTGCAGACACTTAAGCTAAATTCTTAGCTAATTTTAATAGCCCGTTCTGTTGCTCCAGTGTGACGTTAATTAAAATACCTACCTACCTTAGCTAATTTTATACAAATTCTCTTGCTCCAATGTGTGAGCAGAGCTTGGGGATTTCCGCTGGATTGGCAAGAGTCGAGGCGTAAAGGAGATGATGTCTGCCTTACCCTAAAGAAGGCAGAGGAGTGGCAGCGAGAGGACTACGAAAGTGGACTGTCATGAAAAAGGAGGAGCGACTCCATTGATAACTTCGGAAGCTAGCTAGCGTCCGAAAGGATACCTATCTTATTGCAAGAGAACAAAAGATTTTGGCGCTGGAAGCAACATCAGCGATTACGAGTTGGCGAAACAAGTAATCACCAATGGCTATCGCCGCACATGATCCTGTTGTTCAGCAGCCTTGGCGAATTTAATACCTTCTTGTAATTGGACGTTTCCAAGGGCATTGGTTTTCTCATTGGAGTCTTGCCATTTCGAGTGGCTATATCTTTTTGGAATGTGCGCAACCATTGGCTATTAGTTTGCTGTCCTTACATAAACTTCCCACCACAATTTGACTAGGACACTGCCGTAAAATATATTGCAGCTTATTTTGAGTGACAGAAAGCTACCATTTTGCTACCTTTACACTACGACGCTTTTATTCCGCTATCTGAATATGGAACGACTGTTGTCCGGCCGTAGTCAAAAGGTTAAGTATTTATTAGCTAATATGTTTCTTGTCTCATAAAAACGTTACTTCCAATGCCTGTTTGGGAAATGTAATGGATGGTAGGTAGGCAGTTAATTAACGTAGCACTGGATTAACGTAATGGATAACGTTACTGGATAACGTAACTGGACACAACGGGCTACTGGCGACGGTCCGGGATCAATCCCGAAGAGGAAAATCCAAAGACAACGCTTCGTAATTTTAAACCACGGTCAGATGACGAGAACGCCTGAGCTGGCATTCCACTCTCCAAACTTCCACACCACGCCAACGTAAGGACATTCGAGGTCATGACAAATTTAACGTTCACCAGCCCCCGTGTACATGACGGTTTGTGGCTGGGCCGAGTTTCGAACTCGCAACACTCCAGTTGCTAATCCGTTGCTCTTCCAACTGGGCTACCACGGCCCGAAATATAATGGAATGGAAACTAATATTAGTTCCGTGATTTCTGGGAGACACACAAATTTTTATAATAAAAAACTATGTTCGTTAACCATTCAAGTGGTTTCGTTTATCAAGATCTTATCCATCAAAATCTGACTAATTTTGATAATGACGAGATATCTCATTATCAAGATTTAGTCGATATTTTTTTATGATGACGGGATCAAGATCTGGTCAGTTTTTCTAATTACGAGATACTTAGTCAATTAAGATCTTATCAGTTTTGCTAATGACTAGATACCTTATCGAGACAATAATCGAAAGCATTAAGACAAGTGTTAACTTCATTAAAGCCTAGAATTCCTTTTTTGAACCTTTCATCCACTCTCGGACAAAATTTTTTGCTATATTTATACTGGAAAAAATATGACCACTCTCCAATTCATGAATTACACGAAATCTCAAATATTCTAAAATTGTGGAAATTCCTAAACTAAAGTGATATTTGAATCACTCGCCACTCAAAATAAATGCATGTAAATGGACCACCCAATTAATTGAAGTCTTGAATGGAAAGTAATCTCGAAATTACCTGAATTCTGAATCTCAAATAGATGGTTTCGAATAACCAGAACTAATTAGTCCTGTTATTCGAGTCACTTCTACGTAGTCTTGAAATTACAAACATTAAACCTCAGTTAATTTAATTCCGTTTATATCCTTGCGCAAATTCTCATTTAATTAAAGTTTTTTTTAATAAATTGAGGGAACTTACGAAATAACTACGTATAAAGAATTTCAGAAAACAAGTAAAGATAATTAGCATTTAATTTAAAAAATACTTGAAGCTTTATAACCGAATTTATTATTTCACTATATATGAGAGGTTTTATCATTAAAAATACAGAGGGCTCTAGTGTTTTGGTACCTCCTTTCGTAACTTGTGAAGTAAAAAACATGCACAAATCATTTTCTTAGTTAAAAATAAAAGAGAAATTAATTAAGAAAAAATTGAATTTTTTGGAAATATCATTTGTTATTATCTCGTTAAGATAGAAAATTTGTTAATTTGTTCACACAAAAAATTATAGTTATCCGAATAAATTATTTACGTCAAAACACATGATTAATTCATCGCTTTTAAATTTCAGATTTCAAAAGTAATCATAACTCGAGGTTTTTCAAAATAAATTTTTAAATATTTAGAAGTTTGGATAAGGTACAGATTAAAATTATACATTTTTGTTATAGTACTAACCAATTATACATTAACACTATCTTGTAGAATATATACAAATATATATGTCGGACTATGGTCTTATCGACACAGTAAAAAGACAGGAAACACATAATTGAAAGAAAATATTTTACAAAGGGATTAAAATATAGACTTATATTTTTTATTGAAAAACTTTTATTTTTCATTAAAACAATATTTTACTGATCGTTTTTAATTTTTCTTCAAATTGTCATATTTTTAGCATATTCATATTAATGAAAAAATAAAGACATGGTTTTATCAATATAGTTTTATCCTTTAATAGAAGTTGAGGTAGTACCAATTTTAAGTACAGTGTAATACCTCGAACAGAATATAGAACTATGCAATAATAGCATAGTGCAATAATTACAGCTCGTGCGCAAATATTATACCATCAAAGTCAAGCAACGGTTGACTAAGAGTTTCAGGTATGTATAATCTACTTAAAAAGGTGTTAATCCGAATGTGGAAATGAGTCACTGTCAGTACTAATATATATATTGAATTTACAATAACAACTTCAGGAATAGTGTAAATCCATGTGAACAGTTTAATTGTGTGCTCCCTACATCTTAAGGATTGTACAGTAAGTTTTAAACACCCTGTAGAACATTATGGCATTTCTAGAAAACAAGGTCTATTGAAGGTCAATTTTAAATGCACTTTACATAAATTACTTAGATACAATTTTAAATTTTGTATACACAAGATCATTCCAAAATTCGTGTTTCCTAAATATGCATTTGAAATATTTTAAATTAATACTAACATATTTTAAATAATTATGTAATAACTGCACATTACTCCCAAATGTAAATGTTCATTGTCGGCTACGATGAAATAGAGAGGAATTCCTGTTATAAAATAAGTGTCACATTAGCACATTTTTGTTTCAAATATTTATAGTTTTTCTCCAATTTTGAAATGAACCGTAACAACGACGACAAAATTTTAATATCATAAAGCAACATAAGGATGCAGTTTGGTTGTTTATTTTATTGTAAACAAAAGCTGGGGAAAAAGGAACTTTAAAAAACTGCCCGTTAGAAAACATTTTCTTAGCATAGCTAACATATATCAAAAACGTAATAATGCCATCTGGAATTAATCCCAACAAAATTGTACACATGAAAGAAAGCCTGAGACGTTAAAATCGCCTACCAAGTAATATGAATTGTTATCCTGAAGATGTGTTAAATCCAAAGTCTTAATATCCATATTTAACCATGTTAGAAAAATAAACTTTTTAAAGTACAACTAAACCTTGTTCTTTTTCATCTTTTTTTACAAATGTGACATCTATTTGGGAACAAAAAGTCTTTACTGTGAACAGAAGGTGTAGTAAATAAAGGAATAACTATGAAATTTTATCACTTTAGATGTAAGTAGTTAGATAATCGGAACATAGATGTCGCCATGAAACAAGTTTCCCGGATCCAAGAATCACAATATCTTGCCGTTTTAGTAAAAATTTCGTTTAGTCGATAAGTGGAATTTTCACTTTCAGAGTCTCCAAAAAGAACTTCCAAATCTACTGCTTTCATTATAATCGAATGCACATTCGACAACAATAATTAACCAAATTTTTGCTTTTTCGTTCAATTAATTCACATGGAAACCTAAACATCTTATAATTTATTGCATTTATTAAATTCTAAAATTAATAATACAATCAGGGCCGTTTGAGAGAGCTGAACTGGAAATGCACTTGCACATATTCAAAAAAGTAAGGACAGCCCAAAGGTGGTATGCCTTCAATTTTAAGCTCAAATATCCAGTAATAATTTTTCTGATATTGTTAATTTTTAAATCTCTTCGTCTATATCTATATATTCTTATCAAGTATGTGCTAAACGACACAGATGAATCCATGTCTATTTTGAAATTCAGTTCCGCTAAAATATCTAAAAGCATACACCAAATATTTGATTTTTTTTATAAAAATCAAATATTTTTGAGAACTTGTTGAGTTCTGCACATGGGCAGCTGATAACTCAGTAACAGCCTCACTATAACCATTAAAAATTATTAAGCCAAGATATCCAGTAATAATTTTTCTGATATTGCAAATTTTTACACCTCTAATCTATATCCATATATTCTTATCGAGTTAGTGCTAAACGACACAGGAATATGTTTATTTTGAAATTCAGTTATTTTGGAATATTCAAAAGCATACACCAAAGTAATATTTTGAATAAAATCAAACGTTTTAGTTGATTGACTAAACGTTTGATTGTTGAGTTGAGTTTTGAGTTTTGCTCGTTGCAGCAAATATCTCAGGAATAGACCTCCTAACAACAGTACGTATTATTAACGTGTATTTCAATTTATGAATTTCAAGAGAACAACTGGAATACGACGTAAAAATGCATTCCACTTCCGTGATAGAATCATTTCCAATAAAATTGTAGTTAGCTGTGATTTAAAATGAAACACCTATGATGGGTTAGTATTTCAGTAAAACCTTCGACAAAGAAATGTTACGAAGCACAGCTATTTTGTATGCCTACTGGAATGCTGGTACAAATGTGCAGAACTACTATATTATGAATGCTTTGATCGCAAGTGATGCATAAGTAGTAAAAAAAGAGCTTAAATTGTGACACAAACATTTAAATAAAACGCAATATTGGAGTTTTCAGGGGAAAAGAACGGATCAGGAAATAGACGTAGTTGAAAGGAAGGAAATCAATAAAGTTTCTTTGGGCTCCGAGTTATAACTTGATTCAAGTAAATAAGTTTCCCAAACTTTTTTGGCTCAATGCCTTCTTTCAGAGACGATATTTTTCGGCGCCCCCTCTGGAAACCGGTCTCAACTTATAATAAATTGCCAGTGTAGCTGTGCCTATGAGTTTTGAATTTCACCAAAATATTTAGGTAGCTGTGTCTAATTTCAGAATTTTAAAATGCTAGTGTGGGAATAAAACAACTTGGAAACAACAGAAATAATAACTCTATCTATTAATATAAAATAACAAAAAAATAAATTTAACTTAATTGCACTGGATTGTTAAAAAATCAATAATGAGAATGATTACCCTTGTATTGTACTACCACCTAGTCTATATTAGGCTCTGTTTTCGTCAGCAGCGTTCTTAAATCTTCACAGTCATCTATTTGCAGTCAGCTCCTCTTTTTTTATAAGAATCAATAACAACGAACCACTGCAGTGAGTGTCTGAATAGTCAAGTGGATAAGTGTTTGCTTAAAACATTTTCTGATGACACTTTTGTTAGTATCTTCTTATTGTCCACTCTTACTCCTCCACACCCCTATTTCCTCTGAGTATAGCATTGTCCCTTCAAGACTCATTTGGGGTCCCAAGAGGGGCGGCAGCACCCAATTTTGAAAACAATGAATTAAATTTATTAATGAAATATGCTTCTGCTTTCATATGATGCAAAGGTTACGCAAACCTTTAGCTTTTTAAAAAAGTAACATTGCATGCATATAATGTGAACTGTACTTCACATTTCAAAACATTTACACAGCAAACATATTTATTCAAAATTTATAAAACTGTTCGCGTTACAGCACCTAAAATACTCTGTAAAGAATCATAAACTCAGGTCTACGACTTGTAAATCATAAATAGCAAAAGTAAACTTTAAAAAACACACATTTCCAATATACAACATAAATAAGTTACGGCGTTATGCTTGCGTCCCCAGAAAACTTATACATGCACAACAACACGTTTGACAACTCATAAACAATCGTCTGTCCAAAGAGAAAGCTAAAATAATATCCAGAAACGTTACGGATTTGGCATTTAATAGGCTTCAAGATCGATAGAACAAGAAGTAAAGGCAAAGAAACATCGAGGAAACTAAACCTAAGTGCCTTTAGGCTATGCAACAAGAGATTGTGTTGCAAAAAATGCCAGCTGTTTGTAAAGCCAAGTATAAAAATTGGCACGCTCTTAAGATTTTGTTGTTACATAAAAATGCAGCATCCTAACTGCATCTCCAGGCATTCATAAGAAACGCAGAGTTGTTCAGTAGTGTACACATTCTAAAATGCATGCATTTAAATGGCTGTTTTCAAAAGGAAAAGGTAGTAAAAATGCACATATTCTTCCAAAATCAAGACATGAAGTTTTACGAGAACTTTAGATTTTATCTCAGTGTTCATTCCAGTTTGAAAATTCAAATACTATTCAAAACAGCGACAGTAACGAACGACGCATAAAAGTGCTAACCTTTTCAAGATTCAAAACTATGGATTAAGACTTGGATCTTCATTCCTCATTGTCTCGACGAGATATCTCGCCCTTCACAAATGTGATCAATTATTGGACGATATATCTCGTCGAAACGCTTGGAGGATTAAAAGAATTGTACTCTACTGTTCGTGAAATTCCAGTAAATTGCATTTTGGGGATATCATTCCATTTCCATGAGCTCAAATCAAACAAAAAACTGAAGTAGCAATAAGTGTAGAAAGATGAAACCTTAGCCAAACTGGTAATCCAAATATAAAAGCTTCTAATGGAAAAGAAAACCAGATAATAAAAATTGTCGATATTTCGCTTCAAACAAAACGTCTACCATAATAAGCTCGCGTAGACATGGTCGTAAAGCGACAAACCAAAGCACCATCATCAGGCCTATTTGAAGAGGTTGGTTGGTTTGGGGTTTTATGGCGCAAGGGCCTTATTTAGCGCCAAATAAGCGCCAAATACAAGACAGACCATGTCAAGTACGTGTGAAAAGAAAGGACGGAGAGGAGAAAGAAGAGAAAGATCGCGTGGACATCCTGGGATTGCGACCCTCATGTTTACCAGAGGTATTAAACTCCATGCGAAAAGAGTCACTAGGGAACCTCTAGTTCGTAAAGCCCGTGCACACCTAAAGATGATGTGCCCCGAGGGGTTAAACAAGAGCGAAAACTGGAGTCTAAATATACTATCATTAAATAGCGTTGCCGCCATTCCTTTTACTAATCAAATTAATATGCTTCCAGGTCACGATAAAAGCGGGGAAGTGCTAATATTATTATAATAGTACTTCCATTCCATCAAATATTACATTCCATTCCATCAAATATTACATTCCATTCC
This sequence comes from Meta bourneti, assembly GCA_933210815.1. Classification (NCBI taxonomy): domain Eukaryota; kingdom Metazoa; phylum Arthropoda; class Arachnida; order Araneae; family Tetragnathidae; genus Meta; species Meta bourneti. The sequence goes on along the minus strand of OW119922.1, from coordinate 38,599,920 downwards.
ATGGAAGTATCCAAAAACCATTTTTATCGACTTGCTCTTACCTTTATTATTTATTATTTGAAACTTTTATATTTAGACTACAAAACAAAGAGAAGCCCTACCAAATATAATTAAGATCTATTACTTCTAAAATATTTCAGACAGTCACAGTTGATCTTACACGAATGACAGTATAACGTTTCCATACATATCTGCTAAATAACCTTCATTCAGTATTATTAACCCTCTGCATGCATGGGGGCAGAATATCGTTTCCTTCTTTGGTTACGGCAGCCGGCCCAACGCGTTTACATGTAACTTACTGAAACCGACCGAACCGGCCTTTATAATGCTTCCCCCAGGAGGAGAGGGAAAATGTGTCGTCCCATTATCACCTAATGTGCCGGTTTCTATTGTCGGGTCGTGGGTATGCCTAGAAGGGACAGATTCTTCCCGGGTAAACTGAAAGGGCGGCGGTGACTTTTTAAGTGTATCTCTTTTCATTTACTCAACCTCTCACAGACTAGATGCTCGAGGGTAAACAATTTGCGAGGCTCCCCGTTCATAACCCTGACATCTTTGTCAACGGGGAGATAAGGCTATTCACGCGCATCTCTTTGTAGCACATAAAAGAGGGGATGGAAATCGTAATGGGCTGCGGTGATTCTTGGGAGTTTGAGATCTGAAAGAATCCGAGCTTCGTATCGAGGGGATTCGAAACTTTCGGCCGGTTCGGCCGGTCCCCGTATTAATTGGTAATAAGTAAGATTCAGACCTTTAGTATTAAGTAATTAGTATTAAGTAAGATACAGAGGATTAAGTAAGTATTCAGACCCTTTCTGAGAATTCACCATTTACTTTTGTCTCAGCTTTACGGGAATGATAAAATACATGGATACCTGTACAAGCTTACAAGTGGTAACTAGGTAAAAACCCTAGGTAAAAAAACAGTTATGAAAAAACTAAGAGTTGGTAATTCAATTTACGTCGCACTGGAAAACACAAAGGGCTATTGGAGACTGTCTAGGATCAACCCCTAAGGGAAAGATCGGAGACCTCGTAGTTTTGAACCACGGTCAGGTGACGAGGTTAAAAACACCTTAACTGTCATTCCACTCTCCAAACTTCCACACCATGCCAGCGTGAGAACATTTCAGGCCACGGCAGATTTAACGTGCTTCAGCCGCACGTACATGTCGATCTTTGGTTGGTTATACTTTCCAACTCGCAACACTCAGGTTGCGATTCTGCCAACAGTGCTACATAAGCGATTCTACCAACTGAGGTACCGCGGTTCCAATACTTTAAAATAGATTTATTAGTAAAAAAGGGAAATGTGCTTATATATACAAACCAATCAAGATCTAAATGTTTATGAATTGCAATTAGTACTTGAAGAGTCCTGTATTTCTCTCACGTTTTTGTCAACTTTTAAATTTTCCTAAATTAAATTACAAAATCCTTTCCTCTACATGCTGAGCTATTTAAAATACAGTACCTTTAAACAAGATAAACATTTCGTTCACAAAATTAGCATAGGAACATTTGAGAAACCTTTTGATAGGATTACAACGCAGAGTTAATTGTCGTAGAGGAAAACAGACTAAACAAATTCATACATAATAAACATATTAATTCTAGAAATGGTGAAAAGGGCAAAATTTAACTTCTGAATGGATCATAAATCTCGCACACATTTCTACTAACCAAATGCTCACTCATTATTCAACATCAGGTTTTAATGACCATGTTCCGCAGGTATGAAGGGACGCATAATTAATTTTGCATATGTAATTAGAATTAAAATGGCAGCACTAACTCACAAACACATCTTTATTGTAACGCAGTTTTCATAATTTCTCTTTAAAATTCACTCCCCTCCCAGAACTGTTTCAAGATCACTCACCCATGAACGAATAAATCTCATTTCAGGGGAACGACGCTCTTTTATGGTGGTTATGCAGATTTTAAACATCTGAAGAAACTTATTAATATCCGCTTATGGAAAATTGTTTAAGATGTTCAGTTTGTGATAGTGGTAGGTAGTTGACGTAACACTGGAGCAACATAGTGGGCTATTGGCGGCGGTCCAGAATCAATCCCGCAAGGAACGATCCAAAGACAATACCTCTTAATTTTGAACCGCGGTCAGATGACGAGGACAACACCTGAGCTGGCACCCCACACTCCAAACTGCTTCACCAAGCCAAAGTGAGGACATTTGAGGCCACGACAGATTTAATGTGCTCCAGCCTCTGAGATACGATGGTATTTGGATGGACCTAGTTTTGAACTCACAACCTTCCGATTGCTAATTCGTTGTTCTTCCAACTGGGTTACAGCGGCCCTGTGATACTGTGGATACGATATCGTTATGCCACAAATAATTGAAGGGGTGAGTGGAAGAAGGAGCTGTGATATCTCTTTACATTTTGGGATTATTGTAGTTTTGAAGAAGTAAAAGACAGTATATATCAGATTTATTTAAAAATACGTGTAAGAACCCCTATAATGGTTTCTACAACACCACCAATTCCCAACTCCAACTCATCTAGTAAAAGTACTACTTTGAGGCTAAATATCTAAAAGCTACAAAAATGACACATAACTCCTTCCACTCACCCCCTTCAATTATATAAATTTTCAGCAAAGCGTGGGAAAGACAGTTCAACTTTGTCTAACAAAAGTACCTGTACTACCTCCATAAAATTGTTGAGGGACAAGGGGTTCCGTGGTGTGAAAAGAATCAACAGTGTTTTTTCGTAAATGTGTAGAATTGCTGTTCTAGTTTAAAAAACAAATTTACTCACTTGCAGTTTATTTGCAACAATAAATCTCGACTATCGTGCCACTATAAAGCAGTTCAACAATATAACAATATTTATGTGCTTCTAAGGAAAACTGCTTTTAGCAGAGGTTTGAGAAACAACTTTACATTCAAAGAAGCTGAAGAAAGTAATGTGTCCTGTGACAAATGTACCGTGAATACTGAGACAAATTGTACTCAGCATATATATATATATATATATATTCTCACACGTACTCTCTATAACATGAACTTTTATTTCCATAAAATTATTATTTTATACGGAATTTTACAAGAAATAAATAATGCATGGAAAGAAGCAGTATAGTCATGAAAAGATCACTTTGCATACCATCTTCATCACTAAGAAATAACACGGTGCCGCAAAATATAATTTACTAAATAAAAACATCCTAATACACAATCTGATAGTCGAATATCAGAGAAACGAAAGGAAAGTATATGGAGGAGTTACGGAAGACAATTTAGTTTATATATTTAACACTAGGTGGCGATTTTACATGTAATTGTGATGTGCTTGATTCCCTTTATCTTCATTGTTTCCAATTACCAGGTAGCATAAACATGACAAAAAAGGACCCAACGTTAATTTGTTTTTGTTTTGATTAGCTAAATGCTTTCTTAGTCAGACAAATTACCTGTAAAGGAAATATTTCTTCTAGCTTATACACATAGGCATTGAAAATTGCAGTTTTCATACAAATTTGGATATTTTTTTGACAGTCCGAACAAGAATCGGTTGATTGGGTGTGGTTTTATGGTGCAAGAACGAAACATGAACTGGATATCATCAAAGATAATGTTTCATAACAGCGTTGCAAGAGTTCAAAAGACCAGAAATGATCATCCAAACAGGTAAAGCATTCACAGGATAAATAAAGTGAGTTCCCGGTGCAATATCACTGAAATCAGTCTAAGTTGTATGGGACATTTTTCCGTGAGACAGTTTCGTATTATTTCTGATGACAAGAAGTTTTGTCTTAGAAACGATAGCGGCCCGCAGAAAAAAATTTGGGAAACACTCCTACTAGATGGGTTTTTCACATTATTAAATATTTCGATTAACTACCGAATATCCAAAAGTAAAACGATTTTGCACTTCTTTCAAAGACTTCCCACTAGCCCTCACTCTCTTTCCAGAGTCGGTAAACTTTCAATTGAAAAGTTTAGACAGGTTTTGTTTGGCGGTGAAAGATAGATTTTGTCGACAGAAGCTGGAAGTGAGTCATTTGCAATGTCTTATAGTAAAAACAAACTGTGATGATTAAAGATTGTGTCGCATTGGAATGATTCAACCAAAAATGTGATTAAAGTCCACAATAAAATTAAAACATAAAACTCGAAAAATGCGTTGAAAATCTCGAAAAAAAGTGCCCTAAAACCACAAAAATCACCTAAAAATAAAAGTATTAAATATGGTCTAAAAACTGTATAGAGATATATATTTAGAATCAGATTATAAACGGAATTTCTATATATAGGAGCAAATCCTAGAAGTGTTAAAAAATGACATGTCAACAGCTGGGCTCTGTTAATTTGTATTATTCTTCACATTTCCTTTGACAAAAGTGCAAAAAAGGCTTTTATTTCTTCTAAAGTGTTCTTAGACCTAAAGCAGCAGTAAAATTGCCACCTGGTGGTGAAAATTTGAACTATATTGTTTATTTTATAATTTTCTTCCGCCTACTTTCCTTCACTTACCTTGAAACTATCTCTGTATTTCGACTTATAGTGCTTTGGGAAGTACCTGTAACTGTGTGGAACACCCTGTACAGTACTATGGCTTAGAATGCCCCTCACAAGCTCACTTCCAAGACTCACCTCTAGATGGTTCATCCTTGCGCTGGAACATACGAAGTGCAGAGAGAATATATGCAAAATTATGGATATCCTGCCCCCCGCGGGCGGGAAGTAATATCAACAGCATAAACACAAATCCCGAATAACCATCAGATGACCAACAAGAAAATCCAGCAGTGATTCTGTGTGTGTGATTCTGTGCAGCAGTGATTCTGTGTGAAAATCCAGCAGTGATTCTGAAACGGATTGACTTTAGAGGAAGACCACTAAACCGGTAAATCCTCAAGAGAATAGGCGCGGGGTCTCTCCTGGCGGAAAATGTACTGGATAATAAGGTGCATCGCTCGAGGCATATACCGACGCAACCATGGTGAACTTAAGAGGTTTATTAAAATTTAAACCTTTAAACCAGTACCAAAGTTAACTAACGCAGAATCATAGGACCCCCGCTTCGAAGGCATGAAGGCGTTATGTGCGCGCATGTTATTTAAACCCCTAATAGTGTTAGGATGTGATCCTTAGAGTAGAGAGGAAACAGGACAACCATAATTTTACAATCAGGGAATAGTTTAATACAGTAATGCCTTGACGTATCAAGCTTTTAGGAGAACAAGAAAAAGTGCAATATACCACGGGCAGCGAAATAAATAGGTCTGAGAAATTTATTTATCAGAGAGAAAGTGGAAATTGGGCATTCTATTATGCGCTTTTATGAAAAATTTCGTTAAGCTACAATACGATAAAATATTTTTGTATACATAAGTACGGATTCGTCCACTTTGTTTTTCTTTAAATGTGCTCGGATGAGCACACCGTGGCATTTCCTTTGTCAATCAAGTTATTACCCCTCCAAGTGTTTCTGAGATATCTCGTAGAAGATATAGTCAACTTTGCTTAGGACGAGATATCTGGTCGAGACGAAACTACTCTATAACTTCAAGATCCAATTAAGAAAAAGAAATCGCCCAGAATCGCCTGGAGATCCAATTAAGAAAAATAAATTGTCATTTGCCCAGAACTGGTGACAGTTTGGAATAAGTTTCTGCACCAGAGGCTGGTCACTACAGGGCAGTATTCCACGCGAAGATAAACCACCAAGAGCGTTTAATTATTAATTATTGCTTATTACAGAATAGTGGCATTTACATAGTTTTAAAACAATTGAGTAATTTAAACTTAGAATTAATTAAACCATAAATTATTGTCTAAGCACAGCGTCCGGCACCCAAGGCTTCCCATTCTGGTCACTCCTAGTCCTCCTACCTTAAAAAAATCCCCTTTGGGATCTACGGCAACCCTTCAAGGGATCACACAAAAATTAGCTCCTGGCGATAAAAAATTTACACTATAGTAGAGACCATTTACGATTTTTCTAATTTCCTTTCGGAGTCCGAACAATGAAGAAACTCAACCCTTAATTATGCCTGTAGATGCCACTAGAAATTACATACACTGGCAGAAGGGCCAAAGGGAAAAGATAAAGATAGCTGGTTGAAATAGGTAACCTTTGAACTTCCAAGTCTAAAGAAAATTGGAATGCTCTGCTGTTGGTAAAATTAAAACTCATTGGAGTACCATTCAAAACGGCAAATGTATCCAGGAGCGAAATAACAAGAAGTTACTGTATTTTTTTGTATGCGCTTGTTCTCTATTACAAAATTACGAGGTGTTGTCTTTGGATCTTTGCTTTGGAACTGATCCCGGAACGTCGCCCATTGCACGTTTTGTTGCTCCAATGCGACGTAAATTCAACTACCTTCTTACATTTCAGAGAGATGGAAATTTTATATTTAGATATACCATTATTCTCAATTGAGTCAAATGAAAACAAAGAAACAATATGGCAATTGTGGGTACTTACAATTACTAAAATAGTTTTTAATTAAGATTTTTTTATTAAAAGTAAGGAGCATCAAAAGAAACTGGATTACCCCTTCACGTCTGAAATCCTTACCCTTATTTCTTATAATCTTACAGCTGAGAATTAATACAAATAATTTTTAGACATCAAATCATCCCCAAACGGAACCCATTTTGACGAGTAGACATTGAACTTTAACGTCCGACATTTCCACTTTCCGGTTGACAGCTTCCAAACGCCTAAAACTCGACGACGTGATTCAAGTAGCTGCGTCGGCAAGGCAGAGTCGACATTTTTTTCTCTCCGTTTCATTATTTATCCTTACTTGCTTCGTGTCTCAGGAAATGTGGTCAGGATTTTCATAAAATGACAGCAAGTAAAAGTTGTCGACACCTTGTGACATCGAAAAGTGTCGCATCGGGGTGGAGTGGGGGGGGGGGGAAGCGAACGACTTTGGAGAGAGAAAACGGTCCTACCAAATGGTGCGTGAGGAACATGCGTTGATCTCTCCGCTTTCAAACCTGTTGAAGATTAGACACAGAGTCAAGTTGGGAACTTGATAGGTTGTGACATTTTTAATATACCTCTTCGCAAACATTCAGAGAATATTTATCAAAATTTCAAAACCTGGAGGGCGTAGAAGTTGAAAGGGGAATTTCTTGTTTGATCTCTTCGAGTTGACGATGATGAATATGTAAATATCTAAAACTAAACCTTCCTGTTGGTAGAATCAGCAACACCATTAGAAGATTTTGATGGACGAGATATCTCGTCATTAGACGAAAACTGTCCAGATCTTGATCTCGTCATCGTCAAAATATAGGCAATATTTTGAAGATGAGATATCTCGCCATTAGTAAAATTGAGCAGATCTTGGTGAACTATACATCTCGTCAAAACCATTTGGAGGGTTAACAAGAGCATGAGGCTTTTCCTGTTAAGCTAAATGTAGGCGCAGGTAATGTTTTCAGAGGCACTGTTTCCTGTGCATATTCCGAATGTGACGTCACTTTGTTTTTCTAGTACAATTTCAGCACTTCGCCAATAAAAGTTCCAATCGTTGATTGGTCAACGCTAATTACACTAAACATCAAACGTCGCCAAGACAGCAACAAACTACATTTGAAGGTAACTCTAACATATATCATGGGAGGACATATGGGTAGCAGTAGTAAAATCTTCACTTTTTGTCTGGTTTGTTCGTTTACACTAAACATATTTTGGAGCCTCACGAGTGTAAATGCGAAGCTCTGATTTTCACAGTGAAATCATACGCGAAACATTCAACATTCGTTGAAGACATTGATTTTCGTTTTTGAAAACGCTATAAAATTGACCTTGCTAATTTGAAAAATTGTAATCCTGTTAACTTTGTTTCGTCTGTACTGAAGACATTTAATTTTAAAACAAGCTGTTATTTCACAGGCGGAATGGAATTTTCAGGGAAAAATGTTTTGCTGTAAATGTTGATTGTAAAGAATGAATATCGACTCAATATAATTTGTCATATTTTCATAATGATTGTGGAATTCGGAAATATCGCATTTTGGTGCAAGAATGTTACAAATAAAAAAATACTGATAGGAAAACTGACTGCAATAATAATACGCTGTAAGTTTGTATCTCTATAGGAAATGAACTTAAAGGGCATTCACACTCCAAAACTCAAAATCGGCTTCTGTAAGTCATCTCACTATTACCTTTTGTATATAGTTTCGTCTTGCACTTTAGTGTGATATATGTGAAACGAATTATATGGATGGATAAGCAAGCCTACATATTTCGTCCAAAATAAATTGTAGAAGTTATAAAAATGTCAAAATAGAATTTTAAAATTATTTTCCACTCACCTATTTTTTTTCACTATTTATATTTTCTATGATACTTGCATTTTTCTAGGATAGAGAAAAGCGATTTTTGAGAGCATTTTCAATCAATGTTTAATCAATTCAACCCGAACAACGCCGGGTAATTCTGCTAGCAATGTATGGTGTTTCAAGAACTATATTTTTATGATGGAAGGAATACCCTTTGTATATAGTACAATTAAGTATAATAAAATAAAGTTGACCCGAAGTATAGATAACAGTATGGACGCTTCATCAGTTGTTGATTGAGTGATGATCTTGTTTAGAATTTACGGCATCAGATACATTCACGCAGCATTTTAAGAACCTTTAACTCTTAAAGGATGGTTGCCTTTTCTGACGCAAGGGACATATTTGGACAAACTACGCCAAACGCAAGACAGATAGCGTCAAGCAATGGACATACACACAAGGGAAATTTTAGTGACACAGAAAAGGGAAATAGATTCAGGGTAAATTACAGGAATCAAATCTCCACCACATTCAACTCACAGACAAGACTCGTAGAATATGCCATGACTAGAATGGGAGAATAGTTAAGATTACGACTCTCTTGCAATGTTGAAAATTGAAACCATTTAACTGTGAAGCATATCAAACATTTAATTCAATTTAAGATGCAGACAACTAAATTGCCTTTGTTGAATATTCCATTTCCTCAATGAGATGTTTCCACAAGGATTCGTGGAAGAGGCTAATAGTATGCAAATATTACAATGGAGAGTCTCAGATTAGAAATGTGAACGCATGGAAAATTTATTAATTGAAGTATTTTGAATCGCCACCAGAGGAATAAATTATACTGTCAAACAGTTTCAAAACTACCTTTGGATCAGGCAAAGAGAACATTTTGAACAACCTAAACATTTCTTTTAATAGTTATAGCTAGTTTAAAGTAAATTCCAACGTATTACTGGTCATATAATTCAACAAAATAGGCGGTACGACCTTTATTTGAGAATACAGTTGTTTGTTCAGATACTACAGCCAAATTGAGTATTTGCTGATAGTTCTTAACATCATGTGATGGCCATCTTTGAACAGAAATAATAGGGTTGGCACAGATGTATTATTCAGCGATACACCTCCATGGGGTAGGCTTGAACAGAAAATGTTTTTTAAAAACGTAATAACATTAATTTTAGGGGAATGTTCAGTAATTTTGTTGCTGAAGAAATGTATTGTTCTTTTAGCGTAGACCAAACAGCGCCATACATTTTGAAGTGAATTCAGAGGTCACTCGTTTTGGCTGATATTTAAAACTTAAAAAGAATAGTCCGAAATTAAATTATTTTTACAAAATCCGTTGAAACAAGTCTCCCACGCATTTGTCTGTCATGTTTATTATCTGGGTACGAAGCACCTTGCCGGTAGGGTTCTTAATTTTACTCAAAAAATATAAAACGTTAAATATATATTTATAAATGATAGCTTAATAATAAATGACTGGATTGTTTTGAACAATATTTGTATACGCCAAACCTCAGAAGGGTAATTCAGCTTACCAAATTCTACTTCGAAAAATAGACTTATTAAAAAAACATTTGTTATACTTTTTAATCACCTTCAACACAATTCAGTAAAAAATACTTGTGAGATTCGCACCACGTGCGCTCCGTTTTACGGAGGTGAATGCACGTAAAGATGAAGACTGGTGAAATGAAAACCTAGTAGGTAAAAATATAAATTAATCGAAATTCAATAAACATAAGATGCTGTCAAGTCTACCAGCGCGTGTCCTCAAATGAAGGTCACAAATTATATTATGTGTGATAGTAGTTTTTAAAATTAAGTTTAGAACAGATATTCACGGAGTGGACGGTCTGTAAATAGTGCACTTTACATATGTATATAATAAATCATTTATGGCAAAATTGCATACCTCTCTCTGTGTTCACCATAGTAACATCTAGAATACCACTCAGTCAGGTAGGTAGTTAATTAACGTCACACTGGAGCAACACAACGGACTGGAAACGGTCCGGGATCAATCCCGAAGGGAAAGGTCCAAGGACAGCGTCTTGTAATTTTGAACCAAGGCCAGATGACTAGAACAACACCTTAGCAGGCACTTTTTCTCCAAATGTCCACAACATGACAACGTGAGGACATTTGAGGACACGAAGGATTCAAAGTGCACAAGCCCCGTGTACACAACGGTCTTTGGCTGGACCGAGTTTCGAACTCGCAATCCTCCGGTAGCTAAGCCGCTGCTCTTCCAACTGGGCTACCGCGACCCTACCACTCGGTCGGATAGGTTAAGCAGAATATTTTGAAAACAATTTGTAGAAAACAAATTTAACATTGAGGAGTTAACACGCATATAATTGTTCTACAACCTCAAGTCTTCCCTGCATGACTTCTAACCGGTTTTGACTTTCTCCACAAATAGAAACTTTCCAAGGATTACTTCAACCAATAGATGTGGTTATTTAGTCATTATGAGTGCATTGTGACGTAAAAGCAATACAACACTACTCAGAAATCTCGTGACGCTCAGAGGTTTAAAAGTAAATAGTTAAGAGTAATAAAATTTAAATTTGATAAAAAAATCCAATTTACTAAAAAGTGTACTTAAACTATTTATAATGGGATAAAAGAGCATTCCCTGTGATTTTAAACAATTTGTAAGCGCATAGAGTCAATTGCAGAAGAGATTAAGACATTAATGCCTTTTCCTGATATTACGCTCCTCGTAATTTCCTTAAAACACATCTAATGCATGTTTAAAACAGTGCTTAATGTAGTTTCCTAAGCTTCGGGATTTTGTTTCTACGAAGTATTCACTTAACGAAATTGCTTCAGCCTTCTTCCGTAGTAGGTCGTGGTAAACAACTATTAAAGGGCAGGTTTGTAAAACATCCGTTTAAGAAACCGCATTTTTAACGTTTTGGGAATACTTCTTTAAGCGACGAAGAATGTTGGAAATCTACGAGTGGGTATCATATATTTTGGGAGTAATTAAAATTACTCATATTCTACATTAGGAAACACCTAAAAATTATCAGTCTATTTTCAAGTCGCAGTGGTGTTAATTCTAAGTTGGTCGCATTATGAGCAGTTCTCTCACGCTTTGCAGAGAAGGTTTTTTGACGTAAACATAATCCAATGCATACGACTGTCTTTGGGTGATAGAATTTTTTGAATTCGCAGCCATTCGGTTGCTAATCCGCTTTTTTATCAACTGGGCTACTGCGGTCCCAAGTGAACCTTAGGATCTAACACTTAGAAGGTTCTTTGGCTGACTTAGAATTTTCTCATTATCACGTAGTTCTGATACGAATAAGACTTGCGGATCAGGCAGCCGAGTGGTTAGAGTTCTGGCCCTTGGTTCAACAGATTCTGGGTTGGAATCCCTATCAAGGCATGGATGTTTATAGCGGTTCCAGATCAATTTTAAGCTAGATCCCGACCTAATTAATCCTCGGTAGCAAATCTGACTTTAGAGTGACAGACCATACAGATAAGAATCGATTCAATTTCGACATACAAACAGTGTATTACTGGTGCACGTGTAGCTCCTGAGATCAATTGCCTTATCAATCTAACAACGGAATTAGGAATTTGTGTTTTTATAAATAACACCATGATATACGAGCGCACTTTTACTTAATCTAATTTGTAACGTTTTCGTGAACGGAGCATTTTAAACGCATGTATACTTGTTTCTTTTTGAAAAATACTATTTTTATTACGTAAAAACCATTCTGGAATATTCATTTGTGGGGATGATTGGCGTTGTTAGCAGTTGAAAAGTTTCAAAATTAAAAATACATCATCTTATCTATCTAATCTCATTGATGAGATTTAAAGTTCCTGTCCTAAATAAGCAATATTATGCTTCATTAATATTTTGAAGTACGTATTCGATTTTTTTCATTTTCATCAGTTGGCTTAAGTTTATATTTGTACAGGATTGTTAGCTCAAAAAGTTCATTTTTGCTTTAAATTTCCTAGTTTGGGAGTGCTGAAAAACAAACGTTTCCTTCAAGTAAAAATTTTAGCAAGTGTTATTATTCAGCAGATTGATTCAAATAGCTTGTGTGAGAAATCCTCACTCGGAACACAAACCAGAGTTATTCAAGTTGTAGTAACAAATGAAAGATTATCAGTAAATATAATAGAATTGAACTAAATGCAGAATGATAAATATTTATTTTTCGAAAATAAATGTGTAAAGGGGCCATTCCCAGAAACATCAATCCAACACTACTTTATTTTTCAAATTGTGTTATAGTAAGTAATTTTGGTTTGTTTTGAAGTAAAATAACAAAAATTGATTAAATTCATAAAATTGCATTTGGCAGCACTTTATGTAGCTCGTAGCATGGCAACGTGTTCTGTAGCGATGGTATAAGAGCAGTGATGTTAACTTCTCTCACAGGTTATTTTGGTTATAGTTTTATGAAAATTGTTTGTGCTGAAAATTATTGAAGCCGTGCAGTAACAATTATTTTGTTTGTAACTATTATACACATTTGATTCCATTAACTTTCTTACAAAAAATTTTTTTTTGAAGAGTTGATTTGTCGAGGTATTAAGTATCTCGTAGCATCACATAACATGAATTTTTCAATTTGACTGCTTAAATATATACAATTCAGAGAAGTAGCAAATTTCCCCTTCTTTTAAAAATATAAACTTAAATATAAAGCAGTAAAATTTGAATAGCTGAAAAATGTTTATTTATTTTCGAACTAATATCCCGTTCCGTCACAAGAAAATCTTAGATCTATACTTTTCTACTATTCGCATTTCGTATGAACATGTTTTAAGGTGGTAGTGTTTAGTTCAAGCAGATATGCTTTTTAAAATATGGCATTTATTTAGGAAGAAACTAAATTAGATGTAGCGTGATCTTTTGTTGTCTTGGTACGAATAGCCGAGTTCGTGATGAAATAAGCCTAGTAGGGACTACCATATTAAATAGTATAGCAGTAGATGCAAATCAATCTGCAATTGTGCCAAAATTTCTCTAAAATCTTATATAACCTCGACAATGTAATTAGGAATAATATTTTCAGAAACGTACTAAAAGATCGAGTTCTGAACTGAAAAATTATGTTTAAATATTTTTTCCTTTGCTCTACAAAACTAGAATATTACACACCTCATTTCAGGAAACACTCGATTATTAACAGCAATACGTTATTGTATTATCTATCCCCTCAAAGAGAAAAAGATCGTCTTAGATAAATTTGAGTAACACAAGTGGTCTAAAGAAGAACGTTATGCTCACCAGAAACCAAACAAAATGAAATTAGGTTTCGAGGGCTGGTCGTACATCAGATAGAATTACCACCACAATAAATAAAAGCTGAAAGACAAAGTTTCTATCAGGGAACTCTGAATTTACTCCTAAATAAGTTAAGACAAAAACAGCGGCATTCTTGAAACCGTACGGTCTAAGGAAAGATCAAGCGCAATAGTTGAACAGGGTTCAAGCAAAAAAGCAAATTCCACGAGTGGAATTTGCTTCTTTTCAAGGAGTATTTTTAAGTTTTCCAGGAGTTCTAATTTAATTTATTTATTGTGGAATTTTTGGGTTAAAAAATTCTTGCTGTTTTAAAATATTTATTCATTACTGAAAGTTGCAGTCGTAATTTAACTTATAGGGACAGTATTCTATGTTCTTCACTTTTAACTATTTACGTTTTTAGCATGGATGAGTAGTTTTTAAGTTGTATCGAGTCTCGTTGCTATCCACGAACCAGCATTTTCATGGCACATTTCTTCTTGGTGCCCATCTAGGAAGCAGAATTTGAACTAGATTTCCTTTTCGTTCGTTTTTTTCCTGAATGTTTTAAGACCAGTGTGAACATTTAACTACTTTTCTGGCATTATAAATAATCAAATTCGAAATTTTAAAAAATTCCAAGAATGGTATTTCAGGACCCTTTGAGTGCCAAGAGATTTCCGAGTAGTATAACTATTACTCTTACCCTACAACATATACGCATCGCCTAAATAGTCACTACATTTATTCTTTGAAAGAATCAAATAAAAGGTATTGGTCAAGAAGTTTAAATCTGGTTAGAAGTCACGCAGAGATAATTGCAGGATGTATTGCGGAATAATGCGTGCATGGCTCCTCAGAGGATTAGGTAAATATTTGAAGAAAATGTTCTAGAATCTTGAAAAAAAATTTCCTTTCGTGGAGTTTTCAAGAATTTTAAGATGTTATACGATCCCTATTTGAATTTATTTCGTTTATATCTCAGAATGAAAAAGCTTCCTTTAAAAGTTGGTAGGATAAATTTAATTGAATTCGTGAATGAATACTTTGACTACCGCAATTAAATTTAGTCAAATAATTATGTTGCACATATGTGAGTAGCGATGAGGTAGAAATTGGAGGACCCTGCATTCGTATCCAATCAAGAAATAAAATTAATATGCTTTCGAATTCTGATAAATACACATTCCATTTTATTACCGCTGTTGCAAACATTTGCTTCGCCTAGATACTGACTAAAACTGTTGTATTATTAAAACTAATTAAAATATTCTATTCATTTCTAACATAATAGACTTCATAACAATGCAAGACTTCAAATAAACACATAACGTAGTTCATTCCCACCCAACGGTGCATAAATTTGGAACTGCTTGTTATCTCTCTTTAAAACGTAATTTTCCTTTTTGAATGGGGACAATAAATACGATTAAAATTTCTACTTTAATTAAAAATAGAAAATACCTTCATCACTATCGAGTGCCATGAAAAATAATGAAACGAATTAATTAAAAACAGGTCATTTGCTTGCCTTCTAAGATTTCACAAACATTTCTTGAAGTATGTATATGTTTTGAAGAATGTTTTTTAACGTTTGGAAGGTATTCTGAATGAATACATCTTTTAAATTAAAGAAGCATGGGGAGTGCAATAAACTTAAAATTAGCTGCTCAAGATGTGTAGTACAAGAGTGTTACCACAGATTATGTACGCAGACAATACATACGTTTGAGTAAAAGGAAATAGTATCAGTTAAAAGTTTGTTAAAAATCTAGTTGACAGCACGGCCTTGAGATTGGAGTTAGTTTATCTTCGCCAAGGCAGACAGAAACGGTCGCCAATCTTCATTCCGCTAACCAGTCTAGTAGGGGGAAGAAGAGAGCGATGTCCAGAAGTGAGAGTGTATCACCCATACAATTGCCAAACTAACCATAAGTTTAAGGCCCGTACCATCAACCAGATTTTAACTAATGTAATTAATTTTTCCTGAACCAAAAGTGATTATTCAACAAATACTAAATCTTAAAATAAGTTAAACATAAGCATATAGGAAAGTTTTGAAAAGTGTGATGAGCGGAAAAAGATTTTAATATACATTAATATATAATATATTAACCGCCATTGGACAATCGTAATTTCTGAATTATTTTTTGATCCTTTATGAATGTAATTAAAAAAAACTTGGTAAAAACAGATTTCGGTATGCTATTAACTGATTTGAAATCTATCATGAATGTCCTGAAAGTAAACCACAAACTATGCATCCTCCTCAATCATCATTATCAATATCAATTATCATTGCAAAACCAATACTTTCTTTAGGTAGAAAGTTTAATTAAGCGCATCATTACTACGTACAGTCAATGTGGAATTACCAGACCATTTCTAAAGTGTACACGTTAGTAAAAATCGATGGAACGTGTTAATTACGTGTCGGTTTAGATTACCTGATCATTTTAGGCAAATTTAGCAAGCCATATTGATTTCAATCACAAAATCATAATTTCTGTATATTTATCCGGTGTGAGTTTAGACCCGTATTGTCTCTTATAGTTAATAAACGCATAATTTTACAAACTTATGACGTTAATTATACTTAACGAATAAATTTATTAGTATATTTTCAGAAAGTATTATCTGCATGTATGGAAAATAGTAGAAAGTATAGCGACCACAGGAAACTCCATCCCACAATAGTAAATAGTTCAAGCAGCATAGATCAATTTAACATCCATCAAAGGCATACAGACATTCAACTACTATGTACAGCTTTTTAAACTTTTGATTAAAATATCTTTTACATAAGGCAGACTTATCTTCAAATCAGGATAAACTCAATCTCAATTTAAAACATACAAATTACAATATTCTGTAAGTACTCACGAAAAGTCCACTGCGGAATAATTGATGTTAAACCGTTTCAGTATAGTACATACCTGAAAAGAAAATAAAGAATACATTAAACTTTATAATAGTATTGTGTACGTTTCATTGACTAGAATAAATAAGGCACTTGTATTACTGACAAAAGGTTAAAACCTTAATGGAGTAATATTTTAATAACGAACTTTAAATTGCTTAGAAGTTAATGTAGTTTACCAAACTTTTTGCCAAATATAAGTGACAAAAAGTCTAATAAAACAGTTTTCTAATCACTTGTGACTTGATTCCACTAAATGTATTGGTCAGCTTGAAGGGTAACCCCTCGTAACAGGTAAAGTAAATTGCCCATGGAGAGCAACCAACTTCAGATAGAACTAACTACTGACAATCAGTAGCTTTTCGGAACAGATTACAGGAAAAGCAATGAATATGAAATCCACAATATAATATTAAAACAAATAATCAATATGCCTTAATCCTTCACCAGCCATAGTATATCATCCAAAGACTTGCTCCATCACTCAATATATCAAGTTACTACAATTAAATAATTCGATTATTTAGTTGCCACATGGACCCTGATCTCATTCGCCATTTTGTAAATTTTTCTAAGCTGGTTAAGGCAATTGACGTCACATGGAGAAAGCTTAACCTTTTCTCTTCCTTCCATGGTTGTGAAATGTATCTTAATGTAAAGAAAATAATTAAGAGGACCAAACCACAATACGCACAAGATGTAGCGATTCCGTAACTTTCCTCGTAAATAAATACGAGTCCAACAGGAGGCAGGTGTTCCCACATAGACCGGTGTTCCACATCCATGCAAGCGATTTCGCAATATTAGATGCTGGCCCACAACACCATCTAGTGGTTTTCTTGGTATTTAACCATAGGAATCGATATACAGTATTGCCAAAGATCATTATTCGATTAAAATTTCATTTTCGAAAAATTTGCACGTTGTCCGATAATCGGCCGTACGCTTCGATTAACTGTGCAGCTGAGAAAGTCCAGCAATAAATAGTGGGAAGTTGTTGCTGGTGTGCAACAATTATATTATGTAGCTGTCAAACTTTAGATTGGACCGAATCTGGGTGTGTACCAAAATCCACCCTTATTTATTTAATTATTTAATTTCATTCAATTATCTATCAAGATACTCAAATCACTTTAATAATTATAATAACAAAGTAGTGCATATAGTTTTCTCTGCCATTAATTCAAGTGTTCATTTTCATAGAATTTCTGAATGTTGAATTGCATCTCAATGAAATGTGAATAATTTAATTGTTGACAATGAGTTAGCAAAGTTTTACAAAGTATAGAACTAGTTGTTAGTGTGAATAATTAAAGTGAGGGTTTTTGAAAAATCCGTCTATTTAATATTTTGAGTTGTAAAAGCCATGAGAACCTAAATTAGAAAATTTTAATAACCTAAGACTGGTTCGCTAACATTATGATTCCTATTTTAATTACAAAATATTTTTTATTTGTCGCTTTTCTAATCTAGCCCGAAGTCTACAAATTAGAATTGGAATAGGGTTTTGTTGAGCATCAGACTGGTGTTCTCGGATCACGAGATTCTATCAACGCTGTGTTGATGTTGAGATTCGATATACGCTACAACTACACGCTACATAGATTTGTCTTTTAAGATTTCCTTTAAGTTGAAACCATGTTCAATCTCATGGCCAACGACCGAAGGATTTCGCCATCTGATGTAAAATGTATAAAATTCAATAGAAAATTTTGTATGGAGAAAAGATTTTCATAATTAAAACCTAATCTCACAAGAAAATTCTTCTCGGACAGAAATGTTTAATTCTTCAAACACAAGATTAAAGTAAACCATAATGCATATTTCATAAATTTAATATCATAGAAAAATTAAACTTGATGGGAAACGTTTGAAATGTATGGAAATGGTATAACAAAACACAAACAATAATGTGGCATTTGCCATATTTGTTGATACCTTAAAAATATAACCATAGTAAGCACACAAATAGCTCTCAATTGATTGATTTGCTTCATAGATCCTTTTCCTAATTTGTAAAATTATAGCAGAGAAAATTTCCCTGAAATACTCAAAAACATAACCCAAAAGATTGATGTAGAAGATATATTTAGTTCAAATTCTTTTCCGATCATGATCAGAAATGTTGGTAAATTATTAGCAGCACGCGTTATTATATTAGGAACTGGGATTGGATCAATATTTGCATAATCTTATGAATATTCGATGCATTTTTAGCTATCCATACTACTTATACTAACACTTATATATCCTAAACATTTTTTTTCTTGCCATAATACACCTGGGGGTGATTAATGTACCTAGATTAGAAAAGATTCGATTAATGAACCCCAACCTTTCTAATTGCCCTGGAGGGAAATGTCGCTCTTATTTTCGCCATCTATTAATAAATAACGCTTTAATCTATGGGAGGTATGATAGCATTGGAATACCTAGGAATTCTCCCCTTATTTAGCTACAGAATTTATAACAATATTCAATCATTAATCCTTAGAACGCTAAGACTCCTAAACCATATCAACCCCATCAATTCAAAAATACAGAATCAAAATCAAGAAACAGGAACACCGAAAGCATTATACTTCATTGCCACACCTCCCAACGGTTCTTCCTAATTTCGTCTACATTATTTAATAACAATCCAAATTATGCAAATTATGATATACATTAGAATAATTAGGAATTCTTCCTTATTTAACTACAGAATTTATCGAAGTATTCAATCATTAATCCCTAGTATATTAAGATCTCTAAATACACGGTAGTCTTGACAATCCTTTCAATTGAAAAAATACAGAATCAAATTCAAGAAAGAGGAACATTAATGTAATTATATCTACTTACAACACACCTCAATCGTTTTTGATAATTATGTCTTCATTAAGAAAACAATCCAATCAATGCGAATTGTGAGAGCACTAGAACTTCGAAAATTTATCAAAATATTTAACAATTGACCGAGTAAATATAAGACGCTAAGAACCCCAAATAACAAGTCTTACCAATCCCATCAACCCAAAACAACTAATCAAATTCAAGAATAAAGGAACTTCGAGAGAATAGTGTCTCCTTACCTCACCCCAAATGGGTTTTGTTAATTTCGCCAGCATTAATAAATAACATTCCAATCTATGCGAATTGTGAAAATCATTGGAATAAGTAGGAATTCTTTATTTAGCTTTACAATTTATCAAAAGATTCAATCACTAATCCATAGCATACTAGGATCCCTAAATATACGGCAGCCTTGCCAATCCTATCAATTACAAAATCAAATTCAAGAAGCACGCACCTTGAAAGAGTCATCTCCTAATCATAGGATCCATTCCAATCCAATGCCATTGGTTCTTCCTAATCTTGTCATAATTAATAAATAACAATCCAATCTATGGGAATCGTGATAGTCCTCTAATAACTAGAAATCCACCTTACTTAGATGTAGAATTTATCGAAATATTCAATAATCAATCCTTAGCATACCAAGATACCTAAATATACTGCAGTCTTACCAATCCTATCAATTCAAAAAATAAATAATCAAATTCTAGAAACAGGAAGATCGAAAGAGTTTCATTTCCTTAGCACATCCAATGGCTCTTCCTTTTACCAATGAAACCTCCAAGCACAGGGGAACATATTTCCGTGACCCCCTCCAAATACAGTACCGGCGAATCGTAAAATAATCACGTCGTTGCCATGGTAACCGGATAAAAAAATATCCCTCCCTGCCATCGAAATTTCTCCACGATAAAACTTGAAGCACGCGAAGGTCATATTTTACACAGTGAGTGCCCCCATCGTGGCCAAAATATATTCCGAAAAGTTCTGAAAATGCAATTTTCTCTCGGCTGAAAGCAACAGCGCCGGGAGAGGCAGACTATTTTACGGCATCTTCGGCCTCTTCTGTACAGTGGTTTTGGATTTCACGGCTCTGTGGAGACGGTCCGTGTGGAACAGGACATGACTTTCATCCATATCTTTTCAAATATGGTGACATGTCGAGTCACATTTGGGAAAGAGAATCCAATTTAATGAGGAGCACTTTATTAAAAGGAGATTGGGAAGAATTAGAGCAACCAATGCAAATGATAGAATGAACACTTATTTTTCAACCTAAAACTGTACCACTTTGTTGATTAAATGAGTTATTGTCATTTTGGTTTGTAGCTTACACTTCTTACTACCGGTATATATAGCCGGCAAAGAAATTATCTCAATACTAGTTTTAAGTTCTAATTTCTTCCTTGGAGAGCTTTTTTTCAACGTATTTCCGAAATGACAGGAATTATTTGTTTTGAGGGCAATAAAAGACGTAATGTTTGGTTCACATAAGTAAGTTTTTGCAAAAATGTGTTGCACAATTCATTTCCTCCCCAAATTCCGTTTGAAATAGGAAAGCAATCGGTGCAAATCTCCAACAGAAGGTACCAAAATGACAAATTAAATCGGGAGTTTCTAAACTTATTGAGCGAAGGACCACATTTTGATACTGAAAATCATACCACTACTGGTACACGATGGTATTTGTATCTACTGCCTTGAAATAAATTAATACCTGAAGTATAATTTAAAAAATAAAGCTCTAAAATGTAATAAAATATAGCTAAGAAATGGTGTTTCGGTGACGGATCGCACCAATTTCTAGAAACTAATTTATTTCTGGGTTTTAAACTCTAACACCAGCACAAGCCACGCCTCCTATTCCCTGTTGTGATTTACCCGTTTTGAAAAAGGCATGGCTATAACAAACGTATCATACTCCACTACCACAGAAATTTTGTCTTACAGTTTACTGATAAATGTGTTCATAACCAAGCATTTTGGTTTAACCACACAGCTTGGTACCTGCTCCTTGCCCAGGTTTACCTACTTATTTTGAAAATTTGAGGACAGAAAATGCCTAACTTAATCCTCTAACAAAGAATAATATTACTTTTGTCCTATAGTTCGTTGATAAATGTTTTTTATTGGTTTATAACCAATACCAACACCAACTGGTATCTGATCCATGTCAAGATTTACTTGTTTTGACAGGCATGGAAAGAATGCGATAATCTCTCGGAATCTTTAAATGGAGTAATAATTTTAATTTGGCATCAACCTAATCTGATTATGTTGACGGGTTGGTTATGCTCCTATTAAGAATTACTATTCCCAATTCCTGAGGAGAGTTAACATTTAGCACAGAATTTTAAATGCTTTCCTGGACGTGTGGAAGGAAGGTATGGGAGCTTACACTTGCGTATCGAAACGTGAAAAAGCCAGGAAACTCCAAAGAAGCCTAAGTGACATCTGAGCACGTATTCCTGAACTAGTGGCCAAGTGCTTCAGTCTAGTGCGCTTCTAATTATTGCTCTAACCACTCGTTCACTGCTATGGTAATCGTTATAGTTACTCTCATATAAGACGTGTCCAAAAATGATGTAGGGACGGTATGAAATTTGAAAAATTTGGGCCATTCACAAGGTATAAATTATTTTTGTCATAGATAATTTATTTTATATCAACAAAGAAAGAAATTTCAGCTCCCGAAGGCAGTCGGGTCACGTGGTTTTGAACGAGTCTATTAGTTGAATTAGTGGACTGGTGGAAACGTAAATAAACCCCTTCCTCAATTAGCGTCTTTAGTGCAGATTTTGGCACAGAGTATATCGTTCAATTCCAAAGTTGATAAGGGATTAATCATCTATGACGATGGCCACACATGTTTCTTTGACTTTTACGTATGGCAGCCCTTATCCAAAATGAACTTTCACGCCCATGCAGAAATCACTTGACCCAAGGTTGACCCCCACCTCGTAGGAGCCGCAATACAAAATATTAGAACGATTTCTTACTTCTCAAAAAAGCAACTCCATTATTCCTGTACTTTACCGTATCCCTAAATAATAGATCTATCTTCAGTTACAGAAAGTGCTAAACTACTGTAATTGAATGTGGAGCTAATTGGAGACATTAAACGAGGGTATTAGCGAAGTGAATACAAATTTCTTATGCTGTCCAGTTAAACTTGATTGTCACGCAGTAACAAAGGCTTATTTAAGCACAAATGTATTGCTACGTTGGAGTATATCTTTGTAATCTAATCAGAACTTATTTTCTTAACGTATTTACTTCAAGGACAGTCCGTCATAGGAACTCCGTAGCACATACCACCCAGAGTAAATATAGCATCATGTATGGGTGCATTGTCTTGTCGAAATAGTTAATTTTAAGTGTTTAAAATATCACTGTAGGGCAAGAAATGATAAAGTAAGAAATACTGGTAACTTTTAATTTATACATATAGATGAGGAGGTCTACGTGCTTTTCGGTGTAACTACAATCTCCTACTTCGATCACACTATCATTTTCTTGCTGACTCTGAGAAGGTCATATCATTCTTCCGAAGATCAGGCCAATAATAAACAGAGGCTGTTCGAACATTTTTTGAACGATTTTGATGAGCTGTAAAAAAATTGTATGCTACGAAAGAATTTTATTTTCACAGCAGTTAAATAGTTAAAGTATAACTTATCGTCTGCTAACTCAGAGTTTTGTTTACTTTCAAAATGGCGCTTTTAAATAAACAATGGATGGAAGGCAATGTTTCCTCTCTTTCCGAAGAGAATTATGCTTATTCAATTATTCAAAACGCTGTAAAAGCTATGGTTTTTTGATATATAAAGGTACGATAAGTAATATTATTAATGAGAAAGGAAAAAACGTAAAAGTGGAAAAATACTTCCACAAAGTACCCCAAAAAGAAAAAGATACTGAGAATATTTGTAAGGTAAGATCTTTAATTTTAAAAGAGAATCCGCCAAGTCAAAGGACTACAGCAAAGTGAACGTGAGAACTTTCTCTAAGAGATTTATGATTGTTGTCGGTTTTGCATATAATGGAAAATTAAAAGTAAAGAGGGGAAAAGAAAAGTATGTAAAAATCAACTCCCACATATTATCAAGACCATATTTTATCCCCAATGTTCAAAAAAGAAATACCATATCTTTACCCACAGTGCCAACAATCAGTAGAACTGCATCAGGGTAAAGCAAGCAGCCACACATCTAAATCGACTATTAAATTCTTGGAAAAAATGGAACAAGAAACTGGTATCAAGTCAATACCCTTTACTGATATTCCTGCTAAATCTTCAGATGTTTCACTCAAGGTCTTTTGTGCTTTTAATAATGCTTTAAAAAAGGTCATTACTAAATAATGACCTTTTTCGATAATGCTTTATAAAAGGGCATTATCGAAACGTCGACAGAAAATCATTCAAGGACTGGGAAACTGTGGAGCAAGAATGGGACAAAATGCCACTGTCGATACTACAAAAGTCATTATTATCATGGAAATTAAGTTGTAGAAAGATAGTTAACAATAAGGGCTATCAAATGGAACATTTAAAACACAAAAATTTCATGTAAAAAAATAAGCTTCAGTCCATTAAAATCGTTCAAAAAATGTCCGAACAGCCTCTGTATTTTCCCAGCCATCATAAAAAAACCTGTTTCGTCACTTCGAACAACTCTCTCCCAATTTAACGTCCTTTTTGTGCTTACCTTAGCTTCTTTTTTATACGTCTCGTTGTTAAAAAAGAGCGTGAGGTTACATGACTGAAGAGCTTGGTAAACAGTGGATTTGGATGCTCTAATAACTGATACCCTCTCCACAACTTAAATACTCAAAATGAGGTAGGTAACAATGGTATGAGGTGGGTAACATCAAAAAACGAGTCGTTTCCGACGACTTTATGGTTTAGGCCATCCATCTGAATTTTTTTGAAAAATTTTGTAAGGAATTCAAATAGTTTGAAAATACAAGCCGAGAGAAAGGATTTTCACAGACAAATTAACTTAATTATTTTGCATGTTTCTATACAATAACTCCTTTTACGTTGCTCCAGCGAACTCGAAATTTTACTGTGTACAATAATTAATGGCCTATCTATTGTCTGGTTTTCGTAAACAAAAAAACTTAAAAACAGCACTTGCAATCAGTCAAGTAGATACGTCGATCAGTCTGCGTAATACGAAACGTCGATATTGCTATCCATGTTTTTTGGATATTAGAAGTGGATTTATCTTTAAAAATTGCATAAAGTTTAGAATATGTTCCCAAAGGGTATGCGCAACTATATTTAATGATACTAATAACATACCTACCATGACTTCTTATTTCATTAAGATTCTACAAATATCCTATCTTCATCAACAACCCTCGGCATCATGCTAAAAAAACAATATCTACAGTAGATCAATGATTTCTAGAAGGGCTTAGATTACTATTACTTGTATATTTTGGTAGGCAGTGTCGTTAGCTTTCAAACCACATTTCTCAAGAAAATGGACCTGTGGGGTCTAAATATAATATTATGAACAAAAGGACACTACCTAGAACACTTGACAGAAAAATTGGCTTCCATTGAAATGCACGAACTGGACAATGACAAACACCTAAAAAGATATGCTACAAAATTACTTCGACTATGAAGTCTTTTATCCATCTTTCGACTAAATGTAGGTAAACTCGGCTTAATTTCTCGCTCTATAGTTGACTTGCAAAATGATAGTCAATTTGAGGTGATGACGCTTCGTATTTTTATAGTATTAATATTAAATGTAAAACCTAATAGGATGCTCGAGCTATTTAGATTTCATATCAGTGTTATAAAATAAATAAAACTATAAACAAAGTTTTTGCATTATAATTTTTGGAACTTAATTTTAAATCATGGAGGTGCCATACAAATTTCCCGTGTGGTATGATTTTGACATTCCTATAATTGGTAAACCCTAATGGTAGGTAGTTAATTAACGTCACACTGGCGCAATACAACGGACTATTGGCGACGATCTGGGATCAATCCCGAAGGGAAAGATCCCAAAATAACGCCTCGTAATTTTGCTCTTCCAACTGGCCCGGTAAACCCGAATGTAATAATTCACAAACACCGTCAATCATTGCCACTTATGCAGTACAGAAGATAAATTAAAATTTGGAGTTTTATTCATTGCAGAAATATGAAATGTAATGTCTACTAGAAACATGGAAGAATATTTGGTAAATTATTCCCACTTGAATTTCCTTTCAACTGGAAAGTTTAAATACATACACGCTTTTTTACAAAATATGATCAAACAATCCTCAATGAAAATATTAACTACATTTATTAATTTGAAGCATGGTTACCAAGTAAAATGCGATTTCGTTATTTAATGCACTTCCAATCATCTGAAGAGGAAAATGTATCGAACAAAATCAGGTTTTTCGAAATGTACAGGCGTAGCCGCGAAGGATTTAGAGCAACATTTCCACGCCAGTATTTCGCTCCGTTGTTTTCATTTCATTTCAGCTTTCTTTTGTTCATCGCGCTATTTTTAAAAGAATCGAACAGGAGCGAAGAATTGTTGAAAGGAATTCCAGGTGAGGTATTTTTTACGTTTATATTCCAAAGCGCGTGAAAAAAGGGTTCGCGATTTTTGCATCTCTTTGAAAGCTCCCATGCATACTTTGATCAGAAGGGATACAAAGAAACGAAACAAAATGTTACATTTTCCACACAAAACAATTTTCGAATCGAAAATTCAAAAACTTGTTAGCGAGTTGTTACGCAGATGGAAATGCTCAAAGCCATTTCAAGTTAAAGCAGAAAAAATGAAATGTTGCTTTCCACTGTGCGTGATTTTCTTTTATGATAACAAATTTATGAATGAAATGCAGTTTCCCAAAACCAAGACGAAATCGGGGTTTAAAGCGTGCATTCAATCTTTTTAAACATCAAACGTAACTTTTGATACTTAAAAACAAAACTTGTCTGCTTTAATTCAAGTCAAATTAGTTTAAAATTTAACTTTATAGAGATTAATAATTAATATTTCGTAAGAATAAGTATTTAATAATTGTAAAGAATTGCTATGTAATATTATAGCCAATTTGTATTATATGCTTAAATTTTTTTCTATAAATCGTATTTCGAAATCCATCCTAGAAAAAAATTGATAATATAATAAAAATCACAATATTGTATAATAATTCCTTATATATGATTTAAATTATTACGTAACAATTCCCTCCCAAAAAACCCGAATATATTGAGTAAGAACTTTATTCAATTATGATTCATCTATGAATTTAAATATATAGAAATGAATATTTAATGAGAAAAATATTTAAATGCGCATTGAATAACCATTAATATTAAGTTTTAAAATCGGCACCTCTGCTGCAATAGCGTCATAACTTAAAAAAATGAATTTTTAGTTTCATGTGAAGAAAGACTAAGGACTGCATTTTTCCGCATGCTGCAAAATTGTCACGACTGTGTGTGACAATCCTCTACTATAAAGGGCAGTTAAGGCTCCATTTGTTGTTTGAGGGTTTTATGATGGAATGTCCATATTTGGCCAAGCTGCTCCAAACATAATACGACGTCAAGTGAAAAATGTCGCCAAAGGGAAAAATGAGATTGTGGAACAGATTAGTTAAGGCTCCAGAAAAGGGCAGCTGGAAAAGGGGGAGAAGAAAATTTTTGCAGCATGTCAAGCATGCCTTTATAAACATATAACTAGAAATTTACTTCTTTGATTATGGCGGTACTTCAGTTGGAGTGAGATATTATTTTCCATTTCAAATACTTATTTAGAAGAAAGACTTATTTATAAATATTTATTTTTAAGAACAAGTCATGCTTATAAAGCCTGCTTAGTCAATAACACTTACACAGGAATTAAATACCATTACATAGCAAACTACACTGGTGTTCAAAATCAAGAAAATTTTTCACTTGGCGATTATCTCCAGCACTACTGGACATATTTTAATGAAATTAGTTATGTACATAGGTTGAAATAAAACAAAAACCATACAACAGCTATGGTGTACACGCATGTCGTGCGTAAGACTCATCAGCGCAGGAAGGTCTAAAACGAGGTTACAAAATTGACACAAAAATGGGTTAATAGGGGTTATGGTCCCCTCTTACAGTTATACAGCTTTCACAACGTGAATTCATACTGGAAATGAGGCAGTTTATGAGTCCTTGTGGCAGTCGGTCCCACTCCTCCAGCAACGCTGTTTTCAGGTCCTGGATGGTTCTGGGAGGGGAAGGCGAGTTGCAATTGCCCTACCAATAGCGTCCCATATATGCTCTATAGGGTTTAGGTCTGGAGATATGGGTGGCCAATCCATCCGGCGAATATCCTCACTTTCCAGATATTCGTCGACCAGATGAGCCCTATGTGGACGATCGTTGTCGTCCCTAAAATGAAATCAGGGACAACTGCTCCCCTGAAAAGTCGAACATAGGGCTCCAAGATCACATCCCAATACCTCACAGCGGTCACAGAGCCTCAGTCAAAGACATGGAGATATGTGCACCCATCCAACATCCCAGACCATAAAACCTCCGCTGACATAGTGGTCCCTTTCTCGGATGTTGGAGCAGAGGTAGCGGGTCCCCGGGTCCCTCCAGATGAAAGTCCGTCGAGAATCAGTGGTTGGGCTAAACCGGGACTCATCAGTAAATAGAACAGTCCCCACTGATCCCTGGTCCAAAGTCGATGTTCTCTGCACCATGCTAAACGGGCTCTCCTGTGCACAGAAGTGAGCGGGACGCAAACAACAAGTCTTCTTGCAAGCAAACCTCTCTCATGTAGCCTTCTGGAAATAATAATCCTTGAAACTCGGCTTCTTGTAGCCGCATGAAGGTCACAAGAGAGCTGAGAAGCTGTTACGCCTCGTTGTAATGGACAAATATCGATTTTCATTGGCCATCGTGGCTCTTGGATGACCTTGTCCAGGCTTTCTCTCTACGGATCCGGTATCCTTAAACTGTTTCCATAAGTTGGACACGACGCTGGGCGTTACATTCAAGTCTCTAGCAATCTGAATCTGAGACTGCCCTGCTTCCAGTCTCCTGACGATTCATTCCATCATCCAAACGTTAGCAGTTACTCATTTTAACTATTTGCTTTTGAATTTCATAGAATGTTGCAAAAAAACCACCTCGAAATTCGACGAGGTATGCGAGCGAAGGAAGCGCGGAAAATGTCACGTGAGCTTAGAAAGCCTGTTCCTCTAAATGCACCACCCATACGCACGTGTACGAATACGTTTTCGACACTAAAGATTTGCATCTTTGTTTAGAAGCATTAGTTTTACCTTTCGTTCAGTACTTTTCGAGATATTCGATAAAATATGCAAATTCTCTTAATTGAGAATACCAATGTAGAAATTAGTGAATAATTATAAGTAACATGAAATGCCAGAATTTAATTTTCAATATCGATATATTCATTACATGGAGCATATGTTTATTTCTAATACCGAGATCCAGATGTACAAGAAGCTTTTTCTTTGCCATAGCAGTACATGGATGAATGCCGGAAGATGTTAATCTTATGTACTTGTAGGAGTTACTTCTGTAGCAATCGCATCTCTGATAGGAAATGCAATAAGCCCAACCTTGAATTCCTTGCACTCTATGTACTCACATCTTCACATACTTTATTAACAAAAGAATAAAAGGAAATCCTGCAACCCAGTTAATATGACCGAGAATTCCTGCTTCACCCATTGAGTTACTCTGCCACTTCAAGGGAATTACGCAATTAGTGAGACCATAGACAGATGGGGACACTAAACTAATAGATGAGAATCACACTCCACCTTCCAAAGCAGGTCTTAATTGCAACCACCCCTCTTGGATGAAGTTTGTTGAGTGTTGGGTGGCAACACCGCTGAATGGAATACATAATTCTCACTCGTTTTAACTCGTCTCGTGTTCACTTCTTGGGATTTATTAAATATTTATTTATGTTATTATGTGTACCAACATTTTCTTACATTCTTTTACGTGTACACGCATCAAGTGTGCGGAATTGGTACGCAAGTGTATCGGAGAAAAAGGTATGATTTACTTGCATTAACTCGAGTGTTAATTTTTTCTACGCAATATAAAATCATGTAGATATAGTATCAATTTCCTCCAATGTTCCAACTTCCTTTTGTATCTTTCCTTATTCTCTTATTATTCTTAAAGAACTTTCAAATTATATGGGTTAACTCGGGTTGAGTCGATCAACTGAAAAGAAAGATAACAATAATCACTTCTCTCCTTCATGAAAAAATACAAGTTTCATTTAAGGATCCGAAAAATAATTTTTAGCATTGTTTCGACATTTTTACAATGTCTATAATTTGTTGCATTCTTGCACCAGGAGTTAGATATTTTCGAATTTTATCATTAAGGGAGGATAACAAATTAATTAGATACGATATTAATAACTAATTTTTATAACTAATACATATATTTTTTTTGAAATTCCATTAATGGGCTAAGAAATAACAAATAACTTGTTTTAAAAATGTTTCTAGAACAGGCAAAGCAAAGGTAACCAATCACCATTTAAAAATGATAGGTCGATTTGACAGTGGTTTTTTAAAGTTCTGTTTCAACTACCTGTTAAAAGGGAACATAAGTTGTTTAAAAAATGCAACTCTTAAAGTAACCAAACTCGACATTCGGTCACGGCAACAAAATTTTTTTAATTTTCAAGTCTAAATATTTTCTAATATTAATATCCTTCCAAGATCGACAAAGTTCCATCTGAAATTTGATGAATTAACATGCATAAATGGAAGACAACTAAATTATTTTAAACATGGAAACAAATGTAAGTTTTAATATGCGACCTCGAGCATAATTGTGACGACAACAACGATTTATAGGGTATGTGACATATTCTGTAACAAGAAAGAGTGACTATTGTAAATGAAGTCTCAAATTAGTCATTCACCTTTAACTAAGAACCGAAAGACACGATGCATGCGTGGTTCTCAGTTTACATGAAAATCATTTTTTAACTCTCCAAGTGGTTTCAACGAGATATCTCGTTCATCAAGATCTGATTAATTTTGCTAATAACGAGATGTCTCGTCATGAGGATATTGCCGATTTTTTTATGATGACGAGATCAAGATCTGGTCAGTTTTCTTTTATTGACGAGATATACCGTCTTCTATATAGAGATTACCGGTCTATCAAGATCTGGTCAGTTTTCTTCGATTGATGAAACTACGTTGAAAAATATGTTATTGTATATTGTCTCAGCAAATAAAGTTTATAGCTGCATTGCTGAAAATTATTGACTCCCTTTCCTACAATCCGGTGCTCCAGACTTCATTACTTTTATACCCATTCTTTTATATATTTCATCGAAAACAATAACCCGAATCAGACATACCGGATCTGTTTTCTATGCATGGATATATGCACATATAACTTCAAATTTCTTCCAAATACTACTTAGTTTCCCTTACTGTTCGAATGGGGTGCCATCTTATTTGCTGACCTCGTCATCTGACCGTGGCTCAAAATTACTAGATGCTGTCCTCTGATCTTTCTCTTGGAGATTGATCCCGAACAGTAGCCAATAACCCGTTGTGTTACCCCAGTGCGACGTAAATTCAACTACCCGCCCATATTGTGCAATACAAAATTTTTAATTAATGGGGAGCTCTAACATACTGAAGGTTACCAATATAATTTTTAAATGAACTCGTAACCACATTGAATTTATAACTGATATTTGTATAAATTTTAGATATTCAGTGGATCCCTATCCCATATTGATAAACTGGTAAAAGAGGGTTGCCTATAACCACTACCATGACTTGTAGGTTAAATTTTGAGGAGAGTTACACAAATGCAGGGGATTTTAAACAACACAGTTTGGAGGCTCCTTGTGCGTGATCAGTATCGAGGACATCTCGGTCATCCCTCGAGTTCTTTGGGGAAAGTGCGGATCATACCACCTTTTATAAAATATAAAAGTGGGCTTTTAAAGCACTTGAAGTTTGTACCTTTGAGTAAAGAATTTTTCACTTTGTACCAAGTACATGGCCGCTCAGGCTTTGTCTGAGCACTTACTTTCTAGTATTGGAGTCGCCAGGAAGGATTTCTTAAAACATTCGGTGTGACTCTAACAGTCTTTTGGACCTGGTATAGCAGACTAGGCTTAGTGGGATAAGCAAGACAATTCATATTAATTTATTATCTTGTGCCATTTCGTGGAAGCCGAATCGAGCTTATACGCGTGCTGATTTTGCATAACGATTTGATAACAGCTTAATTTTTGAAACCTTTATACGATTATATGCATTTTAAAATTCTAATATAACCTTGTTTTCTTTATCAAATTTATGAGCGTCGCATCAGTTACTCAAGGCTTTAGAATGTGCGCAGAAATGAAAACTTAAAACTCCACCTAATTCCACTTCCCCAAGAGCCTCCGAATGAACAAACCAGATTTGATATACATCCCACGAACAAAAAAAACAGTTGATCCTGAAGATCAAAAACTTAAAATATGAAAGGAGTAAAAAAATTCGATTTCACTTTCCTCCCCCATCCATTCGGGAGAGAACGTATCACCAAAGAAGGCCGGAGGGTCTGAGGAAGAAGCTGAACGAAATGTAAATGCATATTGCCCTTGCGTCAAATAAATTTCAAAAAGCCCGGGTAAGAAGTGTGTAACAAAGAAATGTCAAGAGGCTAAACCATCTCCACTATGTGTTGACACAAAATATCACATCGGGGTGCAGGAAAAAGGAACTTCAGAAATGAAACTCCAGCTCCGGAAGGAGATGCCGTTTTTTATGTGACTGAGTAGGTTCATGGCTTACATAAGACACTTTTTATAAAACATCCGATTTCCATTGCATACAATAAAAACATGAAGTAGCTAATCAATGTAACTAGTTCATGGCTTACAGAGGACACTTTTCATTAAACTTCCGTTCTGCTGCTCCATACAATAGAAATATGAAGTAGCTAATCAATGTAACTAACTCGTTCATAGCTGGCAGAAGACACTTTCCATAAAACTTCCATTCTGCTGTTCTATACAATAGAAACAGGAAGTAGATACTCAATGTAACTAACTCGTTGCCGGTTTTTATAAGACACTTTTTCATAAAAACTTCAGTTCTGCTTTTCCATAAAATAAAATCGTCATCTGACCGTGGTTCAAAATTACGTGGTATTGTCCTCGGATCTTTCCCTTCGGGATTGATCCCGGACCGTCACTAATAGCCCATTGTGTTGCTCCAGTGTGACGTTAATTGAAATACCCCCCCCCCATAAAATAAAAACATGAAACAGCAAATCAATGTAAGTAACTCGTTCATGGTTCACGGCTTCCACAACACGCTTTTTATAAGACTTCCATTCTACTATTCCGCACAACAAAAACACGAATCAATCAATGTAACTAACTTAATTTTCATTTTAACTTTATAGCTTCAATAACATAACTCTTTACTTTTAAAGAGAGAGTTTTGTAAGTTATACAAATAACGCATATAATGTAAAGATACATATATTTTAATTTATTGCAATTCAATAGATTCGTTGAAAACGCTGCTGTAAGAAGTATTTATTAATGAAATTTAACGGATATGATTCATGATGTGTATGCCATTTGTGCACACCACTAGACATTTCTTCAGGCACTACCGTTCTACATGGTAACTGTGGTATTGTCCGAAATTCTACGTTGTTGATATTATATTTCAACTGAGTTAAGGAATGAAATGAATTCGTGAGCAACCACCTCTAGAGTTATTTTCAATTACTGTTTTAAATCCATTTGTAAAAGCTTCAAATCCTCTGCCCATTGGGAGGTTCTTATTCTATGAAAGGTTTTCATATAAAAGTGGAATCTTTCTCCGTTAAGTATTATTTGTAATGCTTATTATAGGGGTTTGAACATCTACAACTCAATATTAAAATTCGTATTATATTCCACTACCAAACAAGTCACCGGATTTGTGACAGTGCTGAAACGAAACACACTCTACTCCGAGTTTCCATAGAAATGTAACTACTTACGATCTCTTGATGATTCCGTATGTCGGGAAAGTAACTGACATAATGGCGGTATGAGATTCATCTTTTCCCAACTGAATAGCCTGTGAGTAAAATATTCAATCAACTTCGACTGTCCTACAAAAACGACGGGTATTAGAAGATGAAAAGCAAAACAGACAGCTTCGCTCCATGTGAAGCGGGCTTCATTACAAAGATGTAAAAATTCTAAAGTCGTTGCTACGGAAACGGGGAAATAAAGCCGACTAAATTTCAATTCAGCACATTCCTTGTAAAAGAATCCCAACGTCAGAGGATGAAATACTTAAAAGTATAACTGACAAAAAAGGAGAAATTTAGAAAGATGCTCCATCGACGTATGAAACAGACTTGAGAAATTTGAATTTAATGCGCAACAACGTTTTCTACAGCAGTGAATAATAACCTTTGCTCTAGTCAATATTTCAGGATTTAGAATGCTTACGAGATTGCTCGTTGATGATGATTTTGAACCTAAATCAAACTAAATGTGCCATGATAATGGTGATGATGAACTTGACCTGTTTAACTATGAATTTATTGCAATCGTAAGCTGATCATGACTTCAACCCCGAATAAAATAACTTTTGCACAGAAT
Source organism: Meta bourneti (assembly GCA_933210815.1). Lineage (NCBI taxonomy): Eukaryota > Metazoa > Arthropoda > Arachnida > Araneae > Tetragnathidae > Meta > Meta bourneti. Next base: position 38,565,937 of record OW119922.1, on the reverse strand, counting down.
ATCGAAACCGCTTGGAATATTTTACGTGGTTTTACCAATCATGATTCGTAAAAGCCACTCACAGTTCCTGAATTTAGATTTAATGAAAAAATGATAATTTTTATTTGCTTTCATTAAGAAAAGAAAAGTATCTTATTAAATAAATCCCTTTATCCCCATTTTACTTTCGTTTAAACACCTTTCAACGTGAGGCTTAAAGTTTCATTTATCAAAAAAAGGAATGTTACTTTTCGTTTAAATGCATAAAGTCATCTAACAAAGGCAAATTTTTGCTAACCTTAGGTATTTAATAAAATGAACAATTTACTAATCGCTTTAACTGTTTGAATAGCTAATTTTTCGGGTTAAAACTTTTAAGATTTCTTATGCTGCATTGTAAAGTAAATGCTTTAAAACAGGATTCTTTGTTTCATTCGTTCATTTCACTAAATATTGCAATCTTGCTTAAGCATTAAAAGCAAATATTAGATTCCATAGACGAAAATAAAAGGCCATAGGCAAAATTTAAAATATTTTCCATTAACGAAACAGGAAGATAACCTTATGCAAAATTATACAACTAATGTATCAAAATATTGTCCATTAACGAAAAAAAGATACAATAACAAAACTATATGACTTAAATATATCATCAAATATATCTCCAAAGACTGATATTCTGATACAATTAAACAAATTGTCAATTAATTTTGATGTAAAAAAACTACTCAAAAGCGAAAAAACTAGCTTTTCTTCACTCTCCTTAAAACCACACTTTCCTTTAACATTTAGTAACCAAACATTTTCTCTAATCGGCTACTTTTAATATCTTCTTCGTATTGCCACCATTGTAAGTTAATTAATAACGTATACTTGAACACCATGTGATACGCAATCTCTCCTGATAGCTTAGTCCATGTGTGTGTGCATCGTGGAAGATCAAAATCCTTAGAATTGTTACGAAGAGTGAAATCTAATTAGCGAAATGAATTGCTTCTTTGACAATAAGAAAGCCATTTTACGGTAAAATATAAAAAAATATATTTCTTCGTAATTAAAATGCCCGCGGAAAATTATCAAATTAAAACTACTCACACGTTATGCCTCCACCAATTAAGAAAAAAATTCCAGAGTTAGTGCGCCCTGCACTAGCGTCATATTTTATCGGAAAACGTCTTGGATTGTATAATATGGACTAGGTGGATTGATTGGAATAAAGGAATGAATTGAATACACACATTCGTTTTATTTCATTTATTCAGTGTATGATACAGAATGTCTGCCGATATGCAAAATTTTATTAAAGACTGAGCAATGATATGAACAATAAGATATATAAGATTTGTAGGTTACGTTGATATCTCTTGAGAATGTAAGATCCATCGTAGTATTTTTAACCACTTAACGCATTTACCCGTGTTCGACACGGGCGAAAGTTACCGGCAAATTTGCACATGCCCGTGTCTCACACGGGCGCTCTTCCGTTCTAGTAAAAATAGATAGGCTAGATTAAACTTATACCAAAGATGGCATAAACTTATTTATCATAGATGATTTACCACTTATTTATAGATGAATATTAAACTTATTTACCGTAGATGGCACCACTATGCACCATTTTTCTTGTGCAAACCAAGTGGTGCATTTTGATGTTAGCTATGTTTGTTAGGAATTCTTTGTTATAAAGCAGTTGTTAGGTGTCTAAAAGGTAATATATCCATTTTTATTACGTTAAATATCATAAAAGTAAACAATTAACCATAAATTAATTTTTACTAAGTGTTTTTGTAACTTGTTTAGAAAAAGTTATCTGATAATGAGCGACTGCGACGATTTTGAATATGCCAATTTATCAGAAAGTTTCAACGATGAAAGTGATGATCTCTTGAGTGATGGAAGTGAATCTGGTTAATATTTTATTATTATTAATATTTTGAAATTCAAAATAAACATGTAATCAAATCGTTTACATTTTGTTTGTATAATAATTTTTTTATAACTTTTACCCCACCCCCCGCAACTGAAATCGCAAAAAATAACTTACACTATACCTATATATATATTCATTTTCTGTCAAAAAAAAAAAACTCGATCATTTTTTACCAGTTTTTCCGAAAAAAACTCGTGCTTTAAGTGGTTAAGGGTCGTGAAGTCGGTAGGGTCTGTAGCCAGTGACAAGTTAGTTGCCTACGGCGGATATCTAAAGCCATTGCTCTTACATGGAGGAGGAATTTTATTTCGCTTCAAACACGTTAAGCAATTTCCTCACAATTCAAATATCTTGATGTCTTCATCTATGAATTCTGTAGACAGCACCTCACAGATTTGCCTGTTTGGGCGTTTCAAATCATTCTTAAACCATATCCGATCACAAATTGAACATACACAGCCAAGCGCATTGCCATAAAAGGACTTCTCGAAATGGACGGTGGCCATGCTCCAATGGTCCCTTGAGAACTTAAAATCTCTCTATTTGATTTCGTTATCAATTTCCATTTGTTCTGTCTCGTTGTCTACATCCATAGCTACGGCACAGCGCTCGGTTCAATCAACAACTCGGCGGCGCCATCTTTGAGCCGCTGCCGTGACGCCCGTTTACTCTCGGCACATGTCATGGCTACCTTTTTGGATTCCCCAAATCTTCCTCTTTCATTTTTTATGCGTTTTCTATACTCTTTGTGTTTCTTATTGTCGAAATATTTGGACATTTCTGAAAAAATAGTGAAATGTTACAAATTTATCGCACTTTGATTCCTCATGCTTATTCCAAAATTGTCAGATATATTTACGGTTGCTATTTATTATAATTCTGTAGTTAAACAGCTAGACAACATCTTGCTTGATGTGTTCACTCGTCGGAAAGCAGAGCTATACTAATTTCAGTGCACACGCGACCACGTCCTGGCTACCTCAACTTGGCGGCCATCTTGTTTGTGGTTATGACGTCATCAGAAATTTTCAGAATGTTATTTTAGGTCTTTGTTCTTTCCTCTATCCGATGATATAGTTAGTTTGCTGATCTGTGTTAATTATAAAAGTTATAAACAAAAGCCTGGTAGTCATAAGATCGTGACAATCGTTCCGCCGTACTGATCCTCCTTGTAAGACGTTTTCCATCCAAAAAATTTTTTCAATTTACCCAGGAGGGATTAACTCATAATTTTAGAAATAAAAATACGTTTCGTAACTCGGATGTCATAACTTTTTAAAATTTAGTACTGATACAGTACAGGATGACACTTTTTCCATCGGAATCGCAGATCTCCGAATAGATTTTTTTCGAAAACGTATGTAATATTTTTATAAAAATATATCATTGTGTAAAATGAATGAAAAATAAAATCCATGCCATCTTCAATATTGACATTGAATTTAATACAACAAATATTAATAATCTAAGTTTCATTAATAATTATATATCTGACTAGCTTTACTACCCTTCTTCACTCGAGAATTTTTGCTTGTTCAGACAGTCCAAGTCGCGCCCATAGACGTAAAATTTTAGTAACTAAGCATCACCATTCAGAGGAGTTTCAAAAAGTGTGACCAACATGTCGATTAATAGTCATGTGACTGTTTTGTGAAAAATTGACTTGACTGGCCGATTTGGTATCTATTATAATTTCCTCGTTTGGTGATGTGACATTGTATGACAGGGTAAGTGTGTGAATTTCCATTTCCATAGAGTGGCGATAAAATTGAAATCGCCAAAGTCTACCACAATCAGACGATCAATCAATAGACCAATCAGATGAATCAATGGATCCGTCCCGTGGACAAATCAGATTATGAATATTAAGTTCCACCCAGCAGACGAAGTAGTCTAAGGGTCACGTTACTACTAGTTTTGGTCACATGATTCTGGGCATATAAAAAGATTACCATTGCTCGCTCTACTTTTATTCTTCCTCTATGGTCGAGCCTGAGTCCTCAGCAGTTCCGTTGTATCGCCGAATAGCTTTATGATTGTCCGATCGCTAGATTAACATGCTTGTATTTTTTTCCTCTTCCATTTGGTCGGCTCGTGAGAGTTTTTGGAGTTTTGTGTTGATTTGAGTTTGATTAAAAATTGGTCTCTTCTTGCGTAACGTTCAGTATTAAATTTTATTTCCACGGTTTGGAAGGAACGACGTAGCGAGCTGAAAATAGTTGATTTGACCAGACAGGATAAGTTGGGCAAATTTTAATAACGCCAGAGCTCAGCTTCGAGAGTTTTTGTTGCTTCAAAAATGTTCTGCTCTATAAGATTTCGCAATCATAAACTTTCGAGTATTACTCACTCATTCAACCATTCAGAAATTCTTTTGATCCTCTTGAATATTTTGTTTTTGATTTGTTTCTTTACAGAACATACTTCTGTGACTTCTCATTATGTTTCCCAAAGCCCTACAATTTTATTAATACATAGAACCCGGTTGAAGGGTGTAGGGAAAAACCCAACAGAGTCCCAAAACTAAATTTTTCAGAAACTCGAAATTTAGACTCGTATCATAATACGGGGACTATTTTCTTTCGCTTAAAATTATTTATAACCCTCATTACAACAAATTACACCAGGAATTGTCACATACATACTATATTAACAACATCCTATATTAATTAATCATATATCTATCGTTTTGATGGACTGTGGTTTTTCTTCTGTATTAGATTATTTTAAAATATAAAATAATATGATTTTTGAATCTTTTGTAGAAATAACTTTATATTTAAAACTAGCAGAATAACCCGGCGTTACTCGGGTTGAATTGGTTAATTAACTTTCGCTTTCGTTAGTAAATTGTAATTCCTATTCATCACTATAACAACTATCACTTTAATAAAGGTACACAAATGTTAAATACTCAATTTCACAAATGTAAATAAATGCCATATTTAACATTTTGCATTTTTGTAGAATTTAAGTTTTTGGTAAGAAAGAAAAATCTCTAGAGTGTGCCATTGTTACCCAGAATGCATAGAATAGTTCTGAGTATGCATATAAATGCCTTGTATGTCATTTAAAAACAAAAGCGTTTCCCAAAATTATCATACGATGATTAAAAATGTTTTTAAAACTAAGTAAACCATTACTTACCTTGATTACAGTTATTGAACGAAAAACATCAAATTGAAAATTCAGAAATACATCTTAAAACAGATTTTAAAAAAGCTTCGAATGAAAAGTAATAAATGTATCTGATTTTTCATTACAAAATGATTCTTGGAATATAACGGACGCGAATTTAAAAACCAAACATTCAAAAATAATACCAAGGTTGCCGTATTAGCTACCAGTCCTTTATTTTGAAAGGTTTTGTTCTGTATATTTTATTTATAATGTTTATTTTCTTTATCGACTGTCCCAAGTATTCATAATTATTTTATATTTCGTAAAGAAAAAATAAGGCTCAAAATAAATAAAGTATTATAATTTAAATTCCGTAAAAATAGTTTTTGGAAAAATAATTGATATTTCAGCAGAACTGGTAAAACTATCCAAGTAATTGCAATACTCAATATATCTTCCAGCTACTTCAAAACTATTAAATTATGGTTGATTTAAATATAGTTACTCAGATTTTTTAACATGAAACTTGCCTAAATGTGTAAGCAAAGAAATTTTAAATAATGTTTTCACTAAACTAAAATATGGTGTATCAAACATAGAACATTGCATTAAAATATGTTGAATAAATTTCATGTGATACTTCTACAAACATACAAACACAAAATCAAACATAGAACTGGAAGACGGACAGACTTACGCAACCAAGTTCAGTCACTAAATGAATGTAAGTATTCACAGTATTCAAAGTTTCATGAAAATATTCAACCGTTTGGACGTAGTACGGGCACACACATACAGACAGATGGACAGACACCAAACGCGCAACAGACAGATTTAGCATCAGAAGGACCCAAATAGGATAGAAAACGAAATGGGTCGAAAATGTTCAATATACAAACACTCAATTTTTTATATTGATTACAGCATTAAACAATATATTTACGCTAAAAATAAAATATATAGACACTCAAGTTTATATTTTGAACATAGAAATTCTCCAGTTCAGAACAGTACCTTGTATGTACATACATGGACTGTTAATTCTTACGTGGTTTGAATTGAACTGTTTGTTGTACTCAGCTGTTCTCATTTTATCTTTTGCTTTAAAAGTGTAACAGCACTGCTCTAGACCATCTAGCCGTTTGACCTTTTGAAACGATAGTCTGAGTACAAAGTGGTGATTGAACTATCGTATTTTCCGTGCCTGGACTTTTGTTCATGTCTTACTTGTTTTTACACTGTACTCTTCGGTTATTAAACTATAAACAAATTAAAGATCCTAATGTTTGAAATTCGAAATATTTTTAGCTAGTGTACTTAAAAATTAGTAAATACGTTACATTATATTAATATAAAAGCAGTTCCCTCCTTCGAAAAAGAATGACTGCTCCTTTAATTTGCAATGAAAACTCAAAATGCTGTCACCTGTACCCCTTAAATATTAAACTATAATCACATTAAAGCTTCTAATTCTTGGCATACGAAATGTTTTTAGCTAGAGCACTTAAAAATTAGTAACCACGATTCAATGGTATTAATATATAAAGAACAGTTTCCTCCTTCAAAAAAGAATGACTTCCTTCACATTTGCATGACAAATTCAAAATGCCGTTCATTTAACCTTCAGTCATTAAATCTCCAAGCGGTTTCGACGCGAAATACTGACCATCAAGATCTGACCAATATCGCTAACGCTAGACGAGATATCTCGTCTTCAAGATATTGCTAATTTTTTATGACGACAAGATTAAGATCTGGTCAGGATTCTTCAAATGACGAGATATTTCATCCATCAAGAAACGGTCAGTTTTGCTAACGAGATACCTCATCTAGACAATCACAAAAAGGGTTGAACTATACATAAATTACAGATTCCAATATTTGGCTTTAAAAATGTTTACAGCTAGTGTACTGGAAAATTAGTAATCGCGTCTCAATTGTTTTAATGTAGAAAGAATAGTTTCCTCCCCACGAAAAAGAATGACTTCTTCACATTTGCATGGCAAACTCAAAGTGGCGTTTCATTCATCACCTACTCTTTTCTGATGTGTCCCGCCGTCACACAGAAAGCCAGCGTCGTTCCATCCCGATCCGGTGACGCTACCGAGGATTTAGTGCGTTGCATATCCCCCAAAGCCCACGACTTGGTCACAAGGGGCGACAGAGGGGAATTACGTCAAAGCTTTCAAAATTTATGAGGCTCCGAAAGCTATTCGATAGCTCGCCCTTTCGCCGAGGCGGTTTAGACCACTAAATAACGCCGTTTCGCCACGCGTCTCTTCTTTTCATTGCACTTCTTGGAGCATCGTCTTACTTTCCCTTTGTATCCTCCGGAGGAGAAATGAATGATGTTTATGTTTCATGGAATGTGTACCGAGCTCTACAATGGCATAGAGGGTAGTGTGTGGGAGCCTTTCCAACAAGGGCGGTTGATATGACTGTAAACAGAGGCGGGTATATGTCGGTTTCAAACTTTTATTAACATGAACAATGTAGGAGTACATAGGATGGAATACAGCTACTGCCAAGTAGGTTGACCACGATCCTTTCATTAGGGGCTTGGTTTATGCACTATTTAAAAGTATTAATGCTCACGGTCATTTGGTGGCCGCCGAGGCTCCTTGTTTGCCAACCTGCGAGTCGTAGGTGACGCGGGTTTAACTTATGTAAATTAACCTAGATGAATTTCTCTCTTCTGTGTCAATAAAACTTTCCTTGTGTACGGCCATTACTTGACATAATCTGTCTAGTGCTTGAAGCGGCTTGGCAAAAATATGGCACTGCGCCATCAAACCAACCAGCTATATAAAATGACAGGCTTTTTCTGTCAAGTTTAATGTAGGTGGTGGTGATGATTTTGTGAAGGAACGTGCTTTCTATATATATTTCGGACGTGATGTCACTTGGCTTGCTTTCCGTATGTGATTTAAGCAGGTTACCAATACAAATTTCAAAAAATGAATTCTCAATGGATGTATGATAGTCGATTGGACAATGCCAAATAAATTAAACACCACGCGTCACCAAAACGGCGATAAACAATATTTTAAGGCAACCCCTATATGCATCATCTGAGAGCATTTGAGTAACGGGAATTAAATTATTCGTTTTCCGTTTGGTTTGTTTACACTGAAAATCAATTTTATATTTATATATCGCTCTACGGATGTAATACCACCGAAACGAAAAATAATTCATTTAATGTGTAGAAAGACTAAATACATACTTATTCATGCTACCACAACTTCCCTCTACTGTAGATTCCAGTAGAAGAAAGTTGTGGTAGCACGCAAAAACATGTATTTACATTCTCTCTACACATAATTCCTTTTTGTGGCGAATATTGTATCCAGATTGCGATATGTTGTATTCAAACGAAGCAGTGGTCAAGATTTAAAAGAGTTGTTTATAAAGACAATATAATATCATGAACATGAATAATTATGAATAACGTACAGCGGACCCATGAGTGAGATAGCTGCGTGGAGATCAAAGAAGAGAGATTGTGCATAAAGACAAGCAGAGCATATGAAGTGAACGATCATCAAATTTAGAGCTTGGTTCACAGCCTTCTGAGAATGGAATGCAATGACATTGAATAATGAATTTTCAACAACTTAACAGTTAGTGAGTGACGAATGACTGTTAAGGAAAGTAAATTAGTGAATATATCGTGAAGAATGTACCAATTATTATTTTATAAAATTAGCTAATTTAATCCCATGTTGGCACATTTAACCATGCTTAACCCTCCAAGTGGTTTCGAAGATATATCTAGTCAATCAAGATCTGACCAATTTTGTTAATGACGAGATATTATCAAGATATTACCATTTTCTTATGATGACGACCTGGTCAGTTTTCTTAATGTCGAGATACCTCGTCGAGACAACAATCAGAAGGGTTAATCAACATTTTTAGTACCAATTATTATTGATCGTTCATCACATAGCCTACTTAAAATGTTATAGTTTGAGGCCAAGAAATAAATTTTCGTATTTTATGGCATGAGAAAATTTGAGATAATCATTTACAATGGAAATATATCATTTCTCTACCATTTCCTCCAGAGATGAAACTATACAGAAAGTCGAAAGAGTTACTTATTCCGTCGGAAATTAATACTTCTAAATCAATAAAAATTAGATACCTCAAGACCAATTTCCTAATGTATGTAATGTCTTAATGTATTGTACTTCATGTTTGTATTAACAAACTTGAGACGCGAACACAAGGAAGTAATTGATCTCTCTATGTGCTTGGATGTGACATTTTGCAAAGATGTTTAGATGGAATCTTAAATATATTGGTACAATTGATATCTTAGTTTATATTTCACATGTACGTGTATAAGCAAATTTTCTCATTGTGCAAACAACCCTCATACTGTTGGCGGCGAAGGTTCCATTAACTTGCTTTTAGTAGTGTCCGTAAAATCTTTCTCGCATGTATTCCATTAATAAACGTTGCTTGTGTCTGACGCAGCTTGGTCAAATACAGCTCGAGCCATAAAAACACAAATCAACCAACCAACCAGAAATGTCGAAAATATTTATTTATCCCATTTGGATTTGACAATACAAAAGCAGGGTTCCTCTCATTTACGAAAAAAATTTACTTTTCAAGGACGTTTCAGGTATTTTGAAAAAAAATTCAAGGATATCATTTAAATCACTTTAGGAATTCATTCAGATATTCATTTTTAGAGATTCAATAAAACTGAATCATAGGACTTGGAAATTAATAATTTAATGTACACATATTTTAATTAAATAATTAATTTTCAAGAGTAGTAGAAAAAATTGCTTTAAGTCACTGTAACAAAAAGGGATATACCTGCACCAGCATATTTATAATAAAAAAAGCATACGAAAAGTTACGTAAATTTTAGTTTCTATCAATGCAACTAATACTAATTAAATCAAATCATTCAAAGGATTTCCTAGTTGTGTAATATTGCGTTTCCCCCACAACACGCATAATGATCAAATAACCACATCTATTGGTTGAAAGCATCTTATTCTATTGGTCAAGAAAAGATTCTTTGTCAAGAAATTCAAATCTGGCTAGAAGACATGCGGGGCAGATTGCAGATTGCAAAACGAATATATGCATGGGGACACCTTAGACAGTTAAATCAATTCGCTGCTTTCAATAAAGCATCCAAAAAGGGCAAAAAAATAATATACGATAATGGAAAAGTTAAGGTTGCATGCGAATTTTGTTAAAAATAAATTCTACTTTTCAAGGACTAGACAAAGTTTTGGTATTATTTCAAGCATTCTTCAGGCCCCGAATTAGAAAAATAAATAATTCAAGTATTTTTAACCATCTCAATAGTTATCTCGACAAGGTATCTCAACATTAACAAAACTGACTAGATTCTGATGGACGAGATATCTCGTCATTAGAAGAAAACTAACCAGATCTTGATCTCTTCATAATAAAAAAATCGGCAATATTTTGATGACGAGATTTCTCGTCGAAACGACTTGGAGGATTAAAGAACTTTCAAGGACCATGGGAACATTTTGATACAATTCTTAATCATAGCTAAAATCTCTTAAAAATGAGTCACAAAACGAAGAGGTTTGCTTGATAGCAATCAAATAATGCACTTGTTGGGAGTGTAATAAGTTTCACTTCAAGGGAAACATCACCATTTTCTTTTTATGTTTCTACTACAGCGGAATGAGGAAATTCAGTCATTATGATACAGAATCTTTTTATTCAACATCTAGCAAATCACAAACAGCACATCGCAGGTTTCGGTAATTCAGTGCTCAAACAAACGACCTATTCCATTTAGCCAAACTAATGCAAGGCTGTTATTTATATTATTTATTAGGTATTTTTCCATCTGCAGTCGGGACATCGCTATACACGTATGGGGAGGTAAGATTATTTAAATTGCGGAATAAAGAAATAAATTAAATTGTGGGATAAAGAAAAAATAAGCCTAGTCCACGAGCCCAAAAAAAGGTCATTTCCTCCGACGAAGATAGTTAGTTTCCCGGGATCTCGAATGCATCAGAAATTGGAAAAGGTAATCAAATTTACTGAAGGCAAATGTGGTGCTTTGTTGATTGTTAAGTCTCTGCACCCAACTTGCGCTGTTTTGTTAGTGGCGCTGGATCGCCACTCATAAAATTCTTCTTCTTTTAAAGAAAACTATTTCAAACGACGTCGTAAAAAAATTTGGATTACTACAACTCTTCGAGGTAATTCTGTTTTCTAGGCTCGTTCTACATAGCAGCCTCCAAGTCCTGCATGCAACGATTATTTAGGAAAGTTGAAAAGACAGATCGACTTTTATTGTAATAACAAACATCAGAATTTAACTAGTTCTGAAATCATTGAATTACATTCCCAAGAATACGATACCGGAAGTTTTGTCGAAAAGAATGCCCAATTGATAGAAAGAAACACACTATTGTGCTAGACAAGAAGGAGGTGTCTCAAAGTTTTGTCTTAACCCTCCAAGTGATTTCGACGAGATATCTCATCCATCAAGATCTGACCAATTTTGCTACTACTCGTTAACGAGGTATTGACGATCTTTTGATGATGACGAAATCAAGATCTCGCCAGTTTTCTTCAAATGACGAGATATCCCGTCGGACAACCACCAGGAGAGTCAAGATTAACGCTTTTAAAATGCAGCGATGCAATTTTCTCATGCCTTATAGCGTTCAAAAGCTGAGCACACTGCAATGTACTGTGCTGAGTGATTTGCTAAGAATGATGTGGTCAAACTACAAAAAGAGACAATTATTTATTAGATAGATTAATTTGCACTATTTACACTTGAATTTTAAATTATGATCTATGGAATATATATTTGGGTTCCTCGGCTGTTAGCACAGTGAACCTCTGCACTGTTTGCGAGTTTAACCCTCTAGTAGAAATGGACAATATTGAATCAATACTTGAGGTATAAATACTTTCGTCACTCAATACCCGATATTTTGGATCGATACGTTTAGGTGAATCGTTGCAGACATTCCGTGAAATCTGGGTATCGAACGTACATCCGTTCAAATAGGGTTGGACAGAGCCGAAACTTTCCTCAGGAGATGCTAGTCATTTACAAAGTTGATCCAATCCATAAGAGGTCCGATACCAAGCGATTTGTACTGATACGAGGATCGATACCCTTAAAGTACGCGATACCCTTGTACTTTCTACCGTTCAGTTGTAGGGTAATTTTGAATGTGTTGAAGTTTAAAAAAGCAAAAGAATGTATTTTAATAATAAGTAAAATGAAGCCTTATCCCATCAGAATATTTCTCTAACTCCTAGTTTAGAATATCAGCCATATGCAGGTTATATAGTAATCCTTTTGAAATAAATTCAATAGGGAATATCAAAACAGTTGTTTACATATTCCTTTAGACATACATCAAACTAAATACAAAAATTCAACCACATTTAGCAACCTATTTAGTGCAAGTTGCACAACATACACTAAGGATCCGTCTTTTTCAAAACTGGATTATAGATACATATTAAAGCGGATGAATCATACAGCAATAAATTAAATATAATATATTTAAAGTTCAAGAATCTCAATAAATTTTGACACATCTCATAAGGCTTACTGGAACAAACGTCTATAAAAGGAAATGAATTATATACTTTTATTGAAAAATGTAGAAAACTGTTAGAAACTGAAAATACCTCAGAAGGTATTATTGACTACTGCAAGCATGGAACGATCAATTTAAAATTTTATATCAGCTAAGATTTTTCAATTAAATAGGAACCCTTATAGCTGAAAATAAATATAATTATTAATACGAATAAAAAGTGTTCAAGTTTCTAATGTTGCACGGCAAAATATTCTTTTTCACATAGTACGATACTTTATAGTCTCGACGGGCTTCACCAAAGCCGTAGAATCAGACTAATAACGTTTCCTCTTAGATCTAGAAGAATCCTGCTCTGACATATTTACAACGTACTTCTTTAGTAAACGTATTTACAACGTTAGACTAACACAAATCAAAAGGCTTAACACCGAAAGGAAAGACGTGAGTAAGTACTATAAATAGATCTCGAAAAAGTGAGTTACGTCACGCATAGACTTAGCGCTTCTTCAAATTACAGTCACGGTTTAGAGATGACGTGTGCCAGAGAACATACCGTGTGGCAGCAAATATATACTCCGTTTTCAACCCAATATCAAAGAAGGAAAAATATGCTGGAAAATATTTCATTTTTCTAAGAACGGTCTGTCGTAAAAATATGCCTTAGGAAATCTGAAGGGATGGAATATTTTGATAAATGATTTATCAACATTACGAAGTATCGTCCATTACCAGATAGCATTTGCGAAATTTATGACTTCAGAGAAAATTTTTGTGAGGGAAACTAAAAGTTGAGTCGTGAAAAAAAACAGGATGTGAATTCAGAAAGCTGAAGTTCAGCTCTGACGCATAAGAAAGGGGATTCTTGGGAATAGATTTGATGAATTTTGTTTTGTGAGTAATAACTTTACACACAAAAACATTTTAAAAACATATTATTGAGGGATATGCATATTAGCAACCGCCAATGAGAGTCACATTAATTTTGTTTTTGAAAAAAGCATCATAGGCAATATGAATCTAGGCAAATTTATGACACAGCTTCGCCGAAACTATAAATTTTAATTCAGGAGGCAAGAATATAATAAACAATATTGCAATAAAGCGTGTTTGTTATTTCCCAGTAAATATTGTGAGTAGAAATAATAAATCACCTAAAATGATTGATGAAGTTTTCATACATTTCGCATTAATAAAACCATGGTTGGTTAGTTGGCTGATTTGGGTTTTATGGCGCAAGGTTCACTATTGGACAAGCTGCACCAAATAAAAAACTGAAGTGATTGGGAGTCTTTTATGGGGTCATCAATTCGTGAATTGTAGCTTACCATCGACCTTCTAGTGAAGTAGACGGTAGGTAGGTAAGTAATTAACGTCGCATTGGAGCAACACAACTAGCTATTGGCGACGGTTCGGGATCAATCCCGAAGGGAAACATCCGAGGACAACACCACGTAATTTTGAACCACGAGACAACAATTGAGCTGGTACCCCACTCTCCAAACAATGAAATAGACGGAGTATATATATGCACAGCTTCATGCTATTTCTTCAGATCGCTTGGTTTGAAAATTTGTCACTTGGTTGTAGGAAAAGGATTGAATCCTAAGAGTGGGACACATTACTGATTGGTTAAAGTAATTATTCAGTGTGATTAAAAACATTAATCTGCGCCTCATAAGCCAAAAAATTCAAGTCGATTCGTAAACCCACTCCACTTACCCTTTTGAGACCTTATGACAACGACTCGATCTGTCTATTCCATGGGGTCGATGTTGATTACCGATCTAATTCTGTCATTAAATTTATCGGATACCATTATATTTCATTATAGGTTCAGTTGCCTAATACCGAATATACACTGAAGAGCAATTGAATTAGGGTTAGATGGCCTTATGCAAATTTGGAGCTGTGCGCAGGCCTGAAAGCAGCTGTTTGACAAGATAAGGAGTGCTGCTCACGGTATTAGTAATAGTCAAAAGCAGTATGGGTAAGAGTGCGGATCTAAGCGCATCTGATCGTGGGCAAATAGTCGGGGCCCGACGAATGGGTCACTCCATCTCGGAAGTAGTGCAGACACTCGAATTTTCACACACCACTGTGTCAAGGGTCTACCGTGAGTACGTCGATTCCGGTAAAACCATATCCCTGCCAGGGTCAACTGCCGCGGACAACAGCGTGTGGATGAACGAGGTCGTCGTCGGCTAGTCCTAATTGCAACAGCGGATAGACGGGCTACAGTGCAACAGATCATCCGTCGATTTAACGCTGGTGCACAACAACGTGTAAGCTGCCACACCATCCAAAATCATCAAAATCCTCTCTATGGGGTACAGAAGCCATCGTCCCACGAGAGTCCTTCTGTTGACTGCACAACACAGGATGCAACGATTAGCATGGGCACGGGAACATCGCCAATAGAGATGTGGAAAAATGTTGCCTGGAGTGATGAGTCGAGATTCGCTTTGATACATGCCGATGGCAGAGTACGTGTACAGCGTAAACCACATGAAGCGATGAATCCTTCTTGCCAGCAGGGAACTCTTCAGGCTGGTGGAGGTGACATTCTCGTCTGGGAATTGCTCACATGGACTGAAATGGGACCCCTGGTACGTGTGACATCGTCTCTCACAGGTGAACGTTACCGGGATATCCTTGACGACTATCTGCTCTGTTCGTTTTCGACAGCCCACTATAGAAATTGTCTTTCATCAAGAAAATGAACCGTGCCATCGCTCCCGAATTGTATCCGAATGGTTGGATGAACATTCCACAGACCTGCATGTGCTTTCCTGGACATCAAGGTCACCTGACCTCAATCCAATCGAGCACATCTGGGATGCAACTGAGAGAGATGTCCGAGCCTCAGACCACCTTCCATCTAATCTTCGTGAATTGTGGGAGATTGTTCAGGAGTTTGGACACGTATGGCTTCTCATCGCTTCCAGTGTCTTGTAGAGTCCATGCCAAGACGAATCGCCACCGTCATCAAGGCGAAAGGTGGTGCTACGCGCTACTAGACAGGTATCCCTAATTCAATTGCTCTTCATTGTATATACATGAAGCATATTCTACCATAAAAACACTAGCACCATGTAATTTTAGTTCTACGGAAAAAGCCTCTTAATCTTTTCTGACAAAAAATAGACCTTTTCTAAAAGTTAGAGACATGCTCCCACGAGAAGGCAGTTGGGTCGCCTGGTTTTGAACGAGTCCACTGTTTGAATAAGGGGACTTGTGGAAACATAAGCATTCGTTCCTTTCCATTCTTCAATTGGCATCCATAACGTTGATTTTGGCACCGAGTTAATCGTTCGATTCCAAACTTGGCGAGAAATAAATCATCTAAGATGATTGGCGCACGTTTCTTTGGCCTCCTCGTGTGGCAGCCCTTACCCGAGGCAACCTTTCACACCTATTCAGAAATCAACTAACCCAAGGTCGACCGCCTACTCGTGAGTTAGTAATTGAATTAACGTTACACTGGAGAAACACACGCTACGGTCCGGAATCAATCACGAAAGGAAGGTTCCGAGGACAATACCTCGTAATTTTGGTCAGATAAGGAGGTCACACCTGAGCTGGCACCTAACTCTCCAAACTTCCACACCACTCCTACGTGAATCTATTTGCGGGAGTTGCACTACACAGCAAGTTTCAAAACTCCCTGTACGCACTTTAAGAAGTAAGATATACAAAATAAATATTAATCACATGCGGATGTATGTACACAAACACTCCCAGAAGTGCCAGAGGATATACAAAGGATTTGAAATGTGACACCAAGTGTGTGAACATTTCTTATCATCCCTGATTTTACAGAGCCGTGGCAGTAGAATCGAGGATTAGTAAACGGAGGATTGTGAGTTCGGAACTCGATCCAACCAAAGACCGTCGTTTGGGTGGGGGCTCGTGTGCATCAAAATCTGTCGTAGCCTCAAATGTCCTCACACTGGTGTTGTGTGGAAGTTTGGAGAGTGGAGTGCTAGCTCAAGTGTTGACCTCGTCATCTGACCGTCATCCATAACTACGAGATGTTGTCCTCGGATCTTTCCCATAGGGGTTGTTCCCGGACCGTCGTGTTGCTCTAGTGAGACGTAAACTCAACTACCTACCAAAGCAAATTTTACAATTTGACGGTAGTTGCATACTAACAGTTTCATGGTAGATGCTCAACATTGCGACCACCAACAGTTAAATACTCCTGGCAGCGTCGTTCGTTGCCGTTAGCAACCCGTATGCTAGATTCATATCAGCTATTGCAGCACTCGTTAAATGACACATAATAGCTGTAAGTCAACGTCTAACTTGACGGCATGGTTCAAACTGATGAACTGACGCGTTGTCAAACTGATGAACTGACGCGTTGTCAAACAGCGTACAGTAAAAAATCGTTGGTGGCACCTGCTGACATATATCCCTATGTAAATACGGTTTAATTCTGAACTGACGCGTTGTCAAACTGATGAACTGACGCGTTGTCAAACAGCGTACAGTAAAAAATCGTTGGTGGCACCTGCTGACATATATCCCTATGTGAATATGGTTTAATTCTGTGTTCACTATCTCCCCTAAAGTTTGTACAGGAGATTTTTTCATATTCGGTACATTAATACAAGAATTAAAGTATTGTAGGACGCCTGCACAATTATTCTGAACTGACGCGTTGTCAAATTGATGAACTGACGCGCTGTCAAACAGCGTACAGTAAAAAATCATTGGTGGCACCTGCTGACATATATCCCTATGTAAATACGGTTTAATTCTGTGTTCACTATCTCCCCCTAAAGGTTGTACAGGAAATTTTTTCATATTCGGTACATTAATACAAGAATTAAAGTATTGAAGGACGCCTGCACAATTATTTTTCTCTATTAGGATGGATTAACAAGGGTCACTTGATTGTGAAAGATCTCAATTTAAATACGATACTTTGATAGCTATAATGAATCAAGTGATATTTTGACCATGACATTTGACCAATCAAGTGTCATTTTGACCTAGTACCATGATACCAAGATATTCAAAACAAGACTTGTTGTGGATGCAGACTACTGATATCTAAGCAATTTTTTAGTACCTCTTCATATCTCCCTTAATGGCTTTCCCTCTAATTTACATACATTAATTCTGGTATTAAAATATTTATAGCATAAATGAATACGGATGACTCATTATGAGTAGTTGTTGAATGGGTTTTTGAGAAATGTTGTTGCCCATAAATAGTTTTAACGACGCATGTTGTAAATAGTTTAACGATTCATCTATTTTGAAAAAGGAATTAAACGTAACGCAACGAAGGAATCAAGTTCATCAACAATTCAAATATAAAAAAGAAGAAATCAAACACTGTTATGAATATGCTCAGTTTGTTGTTTTCTTGCTGAAAATATAGGCTGTTTTTAGGGCCCATTTTCTTGGAATAACTTTTAAGTAAAACATTTGTAATTTATTATGTTCTGTTGTTTACTCAATTGTTATCATTACTCAAGGAATTGCTCGTATTTGAACATCGACTAAATGACCGCTCCTATTCGAGCTGCAAATGGCTCTTTCGACCACATTTTTTATTGCGTTTCAGCACATTTCCGGGATGATTTGTTCAATTTCTTCGTGAATAATTTGTTTAAGCTGTTGAATCGTTTATGCTTTTTTTGCATAGACTCTTCCTTAAATGAATACCAGGAGAAATAACCAAAAGTCTACGTCCAAAGTTATTATTCAAAGCAAACGAGTATTTTGCATATATTTTCTTTACTCTTAGCGACATTAGAAAATAAATTCTAATTAATATATATTCCTAATTGATAAATTAATGTATAATAAATATATTCTAATTAGAGGGAAAATTCAAATTAATATGTTAATGCAAAATATTTCTCTCTGCATTTTAAAACATTCTCTCAGCGATGCTTCAAAGTAATACCAAAAGAAATAACTAGGAGTCTATATGTCCAAAGTTATTATTCAAAGCTGACGAGTATTTTGTATATTTTCTTTTATTCTCAGAGCCGTTGGAAGGTAAACTTTTAAGTTCTTACTTGCGTTGACAATCCCTCGGGGATTTTTAGTTTTGAAAAAACAACCGTCACCGCTAGTGGGTTACTCCAAAGGAAAGGAAAAACATCTCAAGTCTTTCTAAAAGAGATCTTGAAGATGAAAAGTTAAATTTAGAAAGCGTCCTCTGTCCTGACGGATTTGGGAAGATAATGCGGCTTGGAGAACAAGAAAAATCAATCGGAGGTATGGCTAGCAACTGTAGCGAGGTATATCTTCTCCGTGTTTTGTTTTTGGGACTTCAGCTTTTTCAACGTTTTTGAGATGACATCCCTGACATTTCACTTCTGAGATGTAAATAGCGAAAATAACTAAAACAAGTCCCTTGTGAGGAAATACTCTTTACTTTGAAAGGCAGTGGGGGTGCATAGCATAAATAAATGGCGTGTTTTCTGTAAAAATTGTTCTGCTCGTGAAGTGTACAAAAAATTTGGAAAAATACTTTTTTCACTGTATTACCTGTGACATAATACTAGTTGTTTTCTACACATTACAATATAAAGGTTACAGTAGAGCGGAAGGATAGTGCCACCTTCAGTCTACCAAAAGTACTTCATGGTTGAGATTTGTTGTACCATTATGTTTAGGGGCCAAATTTTAAAGGAATGTAGGGTGCATCAAAATAATAATCTTTTTTGTCATAGAACATAGAATGCATGTCAGTAGTCGTTGCGCGTAGGTGCTAGAAGCCACTGTTTGGCGCTTTTAAAACTTCGTCATTTGCAACACTCGTGTAACACTCGTCATGGAGCATTACACGAATTCCGAAATGGCTGATAAGTACCTAACGAATAGGGCTGCAAATGGAAACAGATACTTCACATTTTTCAATCGGCGAGTTCCGAATCGCCAAACATTTGACCGTTTGAACCTCAGATTTGTGAAACCGGAACATTTTATGCCAGCAGCCATGATGCTGGTCGGACGGGAAATTGGAACACTCCGAAATGGAAGATATCCTTCGTGATGTTGAGAAATCGTGGCGAGAGCTGTTGCACAAGCCTAGGTGCGGGCCATTTCACTGCATAGAGAAGCAATTGCAATCATTCCATTTATGTAGCCCAGCCATTAAAACCTGAGGAATATCCTCTGCGTGCAGAATTCATCCACTGGTTTGTACTACAGAGAGTAGAAACAATGGTCGAATACAGTCATACATGCTTTTCACAGATTAAACCTCTTTTCTACCTTTAACGTGCACAATGCTCATATTTGGATACACACCAATCCACACAGCTACATGCTTAAAAGCAACTACTCTCAAGTCAATGTTTGGGCGATGTTAGAGTCTACACGCAATTACGATCACACATTCTTTGAAAAATTATTTTTATTTATTACCCTATCACCCTTTAAAGTTTGGCCAGGGAATATCGAATCACACTGTATACTATCATATGCTAAATTATCTTTTCTAGTAGTGGCTAAGTCATCCAAAGTTCTTCCCCTCAAGAATTAAGCAGTATCTAAGTTCGATGGATGCTACCCCAAATTAACTAACTTTCAATTGTAATGAAACCGTGAAAGCTGTACCCTCTTGATGGTTCATCATCGCCTCGAAAACTGCTCTACAGTTGGTGCCTCCAGTGGCCAGCCTCTGGAGCAAAATCCTGTTCCAAACTGCAACCAGTTCTGGGCATGGGACAACTTGTTTTTGCTACTTGAATCTTCATTCCCTTCAAGAAAGAGGGTACTTTTGTCTCTATGAGGTATCTCGTCATTACCTAAAATTGACCTGAACTAGATGGACGAAATATCGCGTCGAAACACGTGGAAGGTTAAGATCATACACGTAAATCTGCATTGATGTGCAATTGATGATTGTGACCATCTGACGCCCTATATTTCCATTAGTGGAAAAGAATGACGGGAAACGAAGAGTTAAGCCGAGACAGGAATAGCAGTGGATGTTGTCATTGGTCTTCGTACAGCTGCCGGAAATTATTAGCATCATATTATCAGTTCAAGTGTCCATCGTGTACCATCCATCGAAAAAAAGTCAATTAGAACCAGCGCCATCTGTATTTTGTTAGAAGCGCCATCTTGTTTGTAAGCGTTATAGTTCACCACGTCTGCCAGTCACCAATGTAGCAGAGAGTGGAAAACAAAGTAACTTCAGTCAACCCAAAAGTTCTTCATGGTTCGTAAATTTACTACATTGCAAGCTAATTTTTTGTGGATTCAAAACTTAATAGGGTATTTAATAAATATGAAAATTATTTCAGTAGTATTATCCTAGTTTACATGCAACAATAGCAAAAATTCTCTGAGGTAAGTGTGCTGAAATTTTCATTGGTACAAGGCAGTGTCAATATAATCATGTTCACGTCACAAAAAATATAAACCCAAAACTGTTTTTAAATTGCTTTACACGAAAAAATGAATGTGTGATTGACGCAGTTCAATCAAGCAGTAAACAATGTAACAGAAACCTATTTTCCAAAATAAGATAACAACATAAAGTTCATAGCAAGGAATATGGAAACAAAAACTAAATATAAATTAAAATTACAAAAAATATATAGTAAATTCAGATAAATATGTAAAATTAATTTGAGAGCCATACTGCTTTCAAGAAGACAGCGAAATAAGTAAATAAACCTTTTTTTTGTATTTTAAAAGAATAATCTAGATTCTGCTTCTTTAATCCTCTGAGGGGTTCACACGTATATATCCGTTCTGCAACCTAAAGTCTTCCTTGCAAGATTTCTAACCTGTTTTGATCTTTATCAATAGAATCCTAGTCGTTATGTGTGTTGTGGGGAAAATTAATACATTATTCGGAAATCACGTGACACTCAGGATTAATTCTTAAATATCAACTATAGGACTCGATCTTCACTTGAATTGGAATTCAACTATGAATAATATTAAAATTAATCTCTAAAACTATTGTAAAATTTTATATTGTCTATCATCCAAACATATTCACGAAAAGTATGGAGATTATTAAATATTTAATAACTAAAATAGAGTGTCAGGCATTTATTAAAATTAAAAACTAAATACGAGTGAATTGTGTCAACATTTCCCTTACGCTTCAGTAGACAAGTAAAACGAAATTGAAAGGAGTGAAAAAAAATATTTCATTGACTGAATACTGATATTTTACAAATCAAATTTCTTGAACTTAGAAATGACTCTTCAAATCCTTCGAACCATGCGTGAATTTTGCAAACATGATACTTTAAAAACAGAAAATTGAAAACAATACAAAATAACCATCCCAATTTTAATTAACAAATGAAAGGAAAATGAAAAAAAGAAAAATCAATATCCCAATCACTTTAATTATTTCAACTCTTGCCGTGCTCGAAATATCGTACTCCAGAAATAACCTCAAAAGTAAACGCTTAGAAAATTTTATCAGCCCAACAGGACATTAAGCCAAACCCAAATCCCATAAAACTGAGCACTTGTCTCCTACCAACACAATGTACTACGCTTATATCAGCAAATCAATGAATTATTTTCCCAACATGTCATCGCATCAGCGAGATTTCAAATTTATAACGCTTCAGTCCGTGTCATGAAATTATTTTCCAATGATAAATAGGACTCATGGAAGAGTTTTACGATAACATTATTTTACTTTACCATCAACTTTATGCCTTTGTTTCACACATATATAAATATTTTGAAGTAGGGAACTATTCATTATTTTTACAGGCATTATTGATTATTTCCATTAAATGACATGTCTGTCAGAGTTGGTTAATTTTTACCGTAATTAAAAGGGCGTTTCCAGTGTTTTAAGTTATATTTATTCTAATTCCGAAGCGTAAGCTACGTTAAATCCAAATCGCCAAGATATTAGGGAGCATCTCAAAAGTGAGAGAATGTAATGGAATTTTGATAAGACTTGTTATTCATTTCATGCGCGGTACATTGAAGTAGCACTAAAAGAGTAAACCAAGCCAAAAAGTATCGCTAAGACAGTAAGGAGTAATTTAAGTCATAAAATTCCTATTTTGATTACCGCGAACATTTCGTTTAGGAACATTAATTATATTTGTTTTATGAATTTGACGTGAATGAACGTCTTTTTAAGAGGGACATTTTTAATGTAATAATATGTGAATTAAGAGTTGAATTTCGTATATATGCACATGAAGTCTCTTGTAAAACATCCACATTCCTTTATACGAACTCCAAATGATCTAGGAAAAGTTTGTAAAAATGGAAGGTTCGTTAAAAGTGAAATAAATTAGATATTTGGACATGGACAAAACTTATAAAAATCACATTTCGTTAAAAAGTGCTTCAACTGTATGTCCAATATCTCCAAACATATGATTTGTATTATTCTTAGTATACAAGTTATGTATCAACTTCGTATTAAATACTATTCTACTATAAACACTTAAGCAGTAAAAAAAACATAGAACTATTTTGAACTGAGGAATCATTCAGAGTATCGTTTAAAAGAGGCTTTTTCTGTCAAGCTAAATGCAAGAGGCAGTATTGTTTTTATGGCGTGACATACAACCTGTACATATTCCGAATGTGCATCACCTGGCTTGTTTTTCGAATACAATTTCTGCACATCGCCAATCGAAATATTAAAGAATGAACACCGAATTTATGTATAATGTATAGGTCAACTTCAATTGGATTAAAAGCCAATTTTTTCCAAAGCTGCGATGAAATCTATTTTAAGGTAACCCCTCTGTCAGATTACTGTAAAAACGAGATAACTCCATTTTTACTTTTTTGAGTTAAATACACTTTCACACATACAATAAGGTGCTGTAAACTATTTCTGCTGCTTATGTACGAGATGGTTGAGCTCACAGTAGTATCTTGTATTAGCAGAATTAGCTACACACAATTATACGTGTGAAAATGTACTTTACTCAAAAACGCGAAAAAATGGAGCTATCTTGTTTTTGCAGTAAATCGACGATATATATCATGCAAAAGCATTTGGGTAACTGCAACTGAAATCTAAGTTTAGTTTGTTTACACTGAAATTCCCTCTCGTACGCAGTAATACTGCCTTGTTGCAAAGGTATAATTTATTCAAAAGTCTCCATCGTCATCCTAATTTATATTTACATTTCTCAGTCCGTTACCTTTTCGTGTAACCTTCATTACCGACTTCCAAGCACAAACGACGATTCCATCGCTGTCCAAGAAGTCAATAAAGGTAGTTGGGGCTCACGAGAGCAGAAAGACATCGCCAAACTAAGCCAGTTAGGAAATGACAAGTTAGTTAGCAAAGCTAGACAGAAATCATAATTACTTGCAACCGAATAGTTTTTCTAAGCTGCTGAACGTTCGGCATTTCGGCAAGCGGAACTGAGTATTAAGAGATGGACAAAGTAATGCACCGTAATTATTTCCCGGTTCATTTACTGTCTATACCCTCGGCACACAACTGAAATAAAATAATTACATCTACTGATTGCAGAGGACCTTTTGAAATAAAGATAGTGAAGGGAGGAAGAATATGTGACTTATCGAAATCTAAACTGAACTGGGTATATTTGAGACGCTAATTCCAAACTTACCATCAGCTTTGTAATATTAGGTTTTAGTTTTAGAGATACAGAATCGCCATTTTTAAGAGAGATTTTCAATGTTAACAAATCACCAGAAGACGAGGATTTTAGTTCCTATTATCCAGTCTGGAATAAGTACAGCAAGAACGTTCTACCACAAGAATACTAAGGGCAACTATATTTAGCTTCACAGAAAAAGTCTCCCATGTCGTCCGTCGAATTTACTATTTTTATATCTGTTAAGAACATTGATATCATTATTGATGCTTTTAAATACCAGCAGGTACAGATGAATCTAGCGCCTCGTCTGGTGGCAACGCTCTTGGCGTGTTTTTTGGCGTACTTTTTTATGACGCCAAGGAAAGAAATCTTAGGAAAATCTTTTTTTTATCTTTATAAATATATCTTTATAAATTTTTCCGCTTGCCGAGGTTGCCATAAAAACTGGAATAACCCTAATAAAGATGGATTACCTTCACCTACCATAACTCGCTAGTAAAAACACGCCAAGAGCGTTGTCACCAGACGAGGCGATAGATACATCTGTACCTACCGGCATATAAGGAAACCAAAATATTTCGACCCAATAGAGTATATAACGAAATCAGTTAAATTGACGAAGCTCTAGGAGAAACGTGAGGAAAGATCGTGTCAAGTAATACATTTAACTCTTTAATCATAGCTAACTGCATCGCGAGTATGACTTGAGAAACTATAGAGTACTATAGTGGGACTCCGACGAGAAGGCGGTCGTCCTAGGGTCAGATGATATTTGAATAGGTGTGAAAGCGCGTTAGAAGACTGCCGTTCGCAAAAGCATGAATGGTGATCGCCGTGGAGGATTCATCCCCTGCCATCACGTTATCATTGCTATCACTATCGGCACCAAACGATAAACTGAGAACCAGAATCTGCTCTTAAGACGCCAGTTGGAGAAGCACTTTGTTTACGCTAACACCAGTTCTCTAATTTAATTAATGGACTTCAAAACCACATGACTTGACAGCCTTCTCCAGGAAGCCGCACTTTAGCGGGTATAAGAATTTCCTTTTGTCTATGGGTGACTGTACAGGCTTTAGAAAAGAAAATGACAGCTTGGAGCGCTGGCTCCAATCCCAGTTAAAGAAGGATATATTTTGAGGCTACAATAAATCTTAGTCTTTAATTCTGTCTCCACTTTACGAAGCTTATATATTATATTACATAATTACTACTCAACAAACAATCAAATTATATTACAAATATTTACAAAA
The DNA here is from genome assembly GCA_933210815.1 of Meta bourneti. NCBI lineage: Eukaryota > Metazoa > Arthropoda > Arachnida > Araneae > Tetragnathidae > Meta > Meta bourneti. The sequence goes on along the minus strand of OW119922.1, from coordinate 38,540,505 downwards.
TTACTGTTTCAACATAAGCAGTCTTCAGAACGAATCGGTCTCAATTTACTTTCTTCAAACAAAAACGCTATCTGATCAACTAACGTTGCCACCGAAAATGTAAAAAAATACCTGACTAAATATTTATAATTAAACACATGGACCAACTCCCAACGTTCTGTGTTTTCGAAACAATTCATTAAACCAAATTCTTTCAATAATTCTTATTTTTAAAGTTAATTTTCTTAAATTCTTTGCAATTCGAGATCACATAAAATTTTTGAGGTAGAAAAAATAAGCTTTACAACACATTTATGCAAAATAAATATTTTTAATGACTTCCTCTGGAAGGCAGTGGTGAAGTGGGATCGACAATCAGTGCTTAGTGGAAAAAAAGTAAAAAGATCGAAGTAGCAAAGGGAGTTGAGCATTCGGACACCCGCACCAAATTTTTCCCTAATCCAGTTAGCCATGTTTAAGTCACAAACAACGCTTACAAATTCGCAAGCAGAAAAAAACAAGGCGTAGTGTCTTCGTATAAAAAAGTAGAGAATTCTATATGTTATGAATAACTTCTTTCTGTAACTATGAAACTAAATTCCCAAAGGATGAGTATAATTCAAAAAGTTTTACAAGGACTCATTTCAAGTCATCCAGACAAAAAAAAGTTAAAAGCTTCAGTGCAAATATTGGAATACGATCGCTCGCTCAAAAAATGCAGCGTAAAACACATTTCTCTTCACAAAACGCTTTTTCCACAGCAAAAATAAATTATTTCGTTTTACACTCCCGAATATTTCCTTTCTTTTAACTCCCCCTTCCTAATTCTAGAAAGACTTTAAGTATTGGCCGAGGTGTTTTTCAGATAGGCAAAGAAATGTTTAAATTCAAACCTCGCCTTTCTTTAATTGTCTTTTCGATCATTTTTTAAATGCAAATGGACGGAAGTGAAGAAGCCGAAATCCGAGATTTTATTCTGTAGCGGTACGTAAAACGAAGTACATTAAAAACGAGACTAGTTCAGCAAACCTGCAAATAACTTGTTAGTAAACAGCATTCTAGTATTGATTACTCACGCAAAAGAGGAATGAATATTTGAAGTGACGTTATTTATTAAAAATCTCTTCTGAGAGAGAAGTTTCTTTAAACGGAAGAGTGAAAAAGGTTTCGAAAAATAAATGTGGTTTTTTTATGTATTTTGTGCATTTAAAAACCAAATACAATATCTGTAATGGCACTATTGAGAATGCACCTCTCATATTTTCTTTAGACAAAATATATGTATGTATGTAAATCGCAGTTGAATAAAAATTTCGTCAAAACGATACAATATACACTGAAAAATATCTTACAACAAAAAAGTAAATATATTGCAGAAATTTTAATCTAATATATTTCCCATAAATAAACGTTACTCCAAATCTAAAAATAGTGTTATAAAAGCGTTTTATACATATACCACTAGTCTTTAAAATAAATATATGAGAGGTTTTTCTGCCAAGCTAATGTAGGTGGAGGTAGTGTTTTTGTGGTGGAATGTGCTTCCTGCAAGTCTTTTGGACGTGATGTTACGTAGCTTGTTTTTCAAATACGATTTCACCAAAAGAAATGACAAAGAATTAATTCAATTGGCATATGATAGTTGATTGGTAAACCCCAAACGGTAAAAAGTTACATTTCCGTACCGAATTCTCCTAGGCACGCTGCTCACGCTTTTGCTCAGACGGCGTCTTTTCTTTCGAATTCCAGAGGCGTCGGCTTGCTCCCTAAGCGCATCTCGTGGTAGGTGGAATTATGTTTCTACGGTGGAACGTGCTTCCTGTATGCATTCTGTACGTGGTGTCACTTGGCTCCTATTTCAAATATTATTTCAGGCTACTGTCAATCGAAATTCCAAAAATTCCGAATTGATTATCGCCAGTTGATTGGTCAACGTCAGTTAGATTAAACGTCTACGCAAACAAAACAAAGCTAACCCCGATATGCCAATGCATTTGGGTAACAGGAATTACAATCCCCGTCTTCCGTCTGGTTTGTTTACACTAAAAATCACTCTCGAGAAAATTCTTCTTAAATATTACTTTATTAGTGTCACATTTTACATGTACGTTCAGAAAACACTCGAATTACAAACATTTTAGGAGTTCAAGATACTCTCAGAATTGAGCACATTCAAAACTATTATAGTCGCCAGTAGCCCGTCGTGTTGTTCCAGTGCCATGTAAATTAAACTACTTACAGCAAAACAATTATGAATATTTGATACTTGTATTTCGTGGAGGATGTGTACATCGCCAGTAATTCCAACATTGCCAGGTTAGGGTTGATTCAAGTACAAAAGTCTAATTTTAAGAGTTAGCAAGTGATTGCGAACTCGCGTACTAGTAGCTCACACGTTGCAAGGGCAAGTGAAGCTAATTTTTTCAATTCAGCTTCAATCGAGCTATTCGTTTTGAGTCAACGAGGCAATTTTAATTTTTCCTGTGTGAAGACTCAATATTTTCTTTTTCTTGCTCTTTGATAAATCAATGTTAATTATCCAAGGAAATTATTCAAAAACTAAACTCTTTCTTGATGAGTTTAGACCTTAATTAGAACCCCACAGGGCACTCTTCACAAGCAAAACAGATTACCGCCATTCTTTTACTTCTAAAATATCTTTAAGTGTGAAATGACTCGCGTCCATAAAATGTTTTAGAAAACTTGCTCCAGGGAAAGTCGTCTTTAGTCAGCAAAATTTAATACTTGCAAACGGAAGCAATTTTTTTATGTCAAAGGGAAGAGAGAAAAGGGTAAGGACAAATTCTCTCCTTAACGGCGAACATTGGACTTCGCTTTTCTACCGTTACTTCTCTTTGGATGGTTCAGTGGAGTGGTAAAATGATTCAGGCTAATCGTGCAGCACAACCCTTTAAAATATTATTTATACAACCTATTAAAGCTTAAGTAATTTTAAAGTTATTCTTAAAAAGTTCAGTTTCTTGTAGAAGAGAAAGTTCAATTCGTCCCTGGGTGTATTCCTTTCTCCTGTGTAAATCAATCATTCCTTGTGTGTATGTCCATTTACTTGATGTTGCTTGGCGCAGATTCGCCAGATACGGCCCTTGTTCCATAAAACACAAACAAACAACTTTGTAGATCGTAGGTAGATATTTTAATTAACGTCGCACTGGAGCAACACAACGGACTATTGGCGACGGTCCGGCACAAACCACCTAAGGGAAAGATCCAAGGACAACACCACGTAATTTCGAACCACGGTCAGACGACGAGGTCACACCTGAGCTGGCACCCACTCTACAAACTTCCACACCACGCCAACGTGAGGACATTTGGGACAGATTTAAAATGCACCAGCCCCCTTTGTACACGATGGTCTTCAGTTGGATTCGAACCCGCAAACCTCCGGTTGCTAGTCCGTTACTCTTCCAACCGGGACCAACCTTGTAGAAGATAAGAAACCCGACACCGGTTTATATGCAGAAAATGTGCGAAACAAGTATGGACAAAAGCATATATAGCTTCGATTTTTACTGAACTAATACCTAGAAAAAAAAATCTGATAAAAAAAATTTACCCTAAGCGTTACTGTCTCTATTGAATGATCCGCTACTGTTGATCTGTATTTCATCGAACCTCATACCTGACGTAAAAATTTTTTCAATGCCAACTTGAATGAACAGTAACCATTCACACATTGGAGGGAACATGACAGATTCTGCGTTATCCCCGGGGAACCATGGAAGGTATTACCACAATGGACCCACCGTGAACAGAGTGGGGACGTGCCTTCTTGTAGGGCTTCTTCTAAGAAAGACCCTCATTTATGTGTCGCCTTGAAGGAAACAGGAAACTTCACAGAGCCAACTCAAACGATATACTAACACCATCACACACTTCCGTGCCATGTGTCGTGAGACACTATACCAGTTTAAATGAGTGCAATAGGGATGAACTGAAAATGTCACCGAGGTGCAATGGCTATCCAGAATGCTAGTTTTTTCGCATATTAATTGCATCAATATATTATTACATCTACACAACTTACTACATAATGAGTCTACGAATCTCACTATGACAATAATTTTGACCCTCGAGCCTTTGTTATGGACAATGTTACTGAGTCACTCGATTTTAAGATGGCGGTAGGTGTCCTCATATGCCATGATGCTGTAAGGGGCAGACTGCGATGTAGTACAGGGATAGACTAATTTCACCACAGGAATTCGAACTCGTAACCTCACTTTGCTAGTTTTGTAAAAGTGAGGCCTTCAGCCACTAGGCTACTGATAGACCTTTCCCCAAATCTAACAAGTTAGAAATTTTTATTCAACAAATGGTATCAGTTTTTAAAAAAACCACCAATATCGACAAACAAGTTTATAATTCTTCCATAATACCAAACTCGGAGGGAGAAGGAAAGTCCTATTACTCTTTCTGGAATCCATATTCAACAAACAGGAAAGCAAAAATAATGATGATCCTTTTGCGTTTGGTAACAAGAACTCACAAGCAGAGAAGTTCTCTGATATCGTTTTCCGATATTCAAATTGTCCTCCTTACCTCAGAATAAGATATTAAAAGAATAAATACACTGCAATGAGGGAAGCTTTATAACGTGAGCATTGAAGGAAACGTACCTTCCCTGCAGCATTCAGATCCAGCTTCCGCAGGACGCATACCTTCACTGTCGTGAGTTCTGTTCTTCAATTTACAACTCTAATTACAATGAAGAATAATTGCGAGTCCCGGAGACAATGAGCTCTTTGTCTTCCTAAGTTGACAGCTAATATCGCGGGTGCTTTTTTTTCTGGAGTAGAAATTTCGAAAATAACTCAGACGGGAGGTCGCTTGTTTTCAGCGAATATGCAGGATCCTACATCCAATTTGCATCTTCAAGGGAGTTTAACTTATGGATAAAAGCTATTCTTAAATACAATCGAGGAAATTGTCATTCTTTTGGGTCTTTTGTCTAGTGTCCGTCTTCTGGAAAAACGGTGCTTCGTCATGAGCCCATGCGGTTGAATAAATGTTATTAGTACCATCTATAAACCTTTACGTAATATGCTGAACAGTAGTGTAGGTAATAACTTAACTCCATCGGGTATATTTTAAGCAAAGAAAATGAAGATGGCAGTCAACAGTATCGTAAAGTACAGATGCAGTCCTAGGCAATGAGAAACATTGTACTGTTTAGATCATGCCAGAGAAATATGTTTCTCCAATTGTATCTCAGTTCTATTTATCGTAACTAGTCTTTTATTTAGATAGAAATGGAGAAAAACATCTGAAAAATAACTTACATTAGTAAACCCAGAATCAATTGGATGAAATTTATGTCATGTGTAAGATAACTGTCTCATATTTCTGTTTTGAGTATTCACTCCAGCCTGTACTGTGATTACTAAGTATTCAGAAAGAATTATGCACCTTGTATGTATACTATCCATGGTTGTCAGACTGTCCGATATTCAGTTTTGCGGCGTAGTAGACACCGTCTTAAAAACTTGATTTTTTTGTGTGTTTGGTTAACAAACTGGATATGACAATACAAGGATTGAGATGTTTAGTTCCCTTATCGTCATGACCTCCCACTGGTATTAATAGCAATTCCTTTCTTGCAAAGATTGAATAAGTTAAATGATAAATGTGTAACCACTAAATTTGTATAATTATTTTCTCTTTAGTAAATAGCTCCTGAGAAACGGTAATTATAAAACCCAATACTTTACAAAAAATATGCACATATATTAAGTGTTATGCAGTAATACAGAGAGAAGTAGAAAATATATTAATTATATAAATTTTATAATAGATATTTAGCTTCATGAATGTTTAGATAAGCGTGTATAAATAACAGAATATCCTGATTCAATTTCGCTAAATGTAACATTAGGGCCAACATTGATACATTGATTGATTGATTAGGGCCAGGTTTAAAAGTATATCACCTAATGGCAATAATTATAGGTAAAATTGCATCACTACCAAAACAATTTTATACTCATAACTCTAAAATTCCTCTAAAAAGTTATGGGCTTCTGAGTTTTCTCTTCGTCTAAAATGCTTCAAGTATACCCACCTACTCTAGTCACTTAATAAAAATAAAGACATCAGTTTGTTAGATTACATATTTATAGCATTGATTCCGATATAAAGTGTATGTGAAGAGAGATTTTTTTAAAACAAAATTACGCGTCTCAAAACCACTTGAACTCAAATAATACACTCCTAAACTTATCTAAATGCGTTATACGTGAGATAAATACATGTTGATACTTAAGAGAAAAAATCGATAAACTGAAGTAGCGGTAATTCAATTGCAAACCAACATCCCTCGTTATCTTACAGATAAGATGTAATCTTTAGAGCTGGAAATATTCCCTTCTCAAGAAGTATCAGCATATATAAGCATTCAAGAATACAACTTCTTAAGATCTTTATGTATTTACAAAATATTTCCAGAGTTGCTTTCGACTCGAAACAATCAATTAAATTTTTCGAACCATTTTTAATTGCTATCCAAAAGCTTTTACTTCGGCATTCGTCCTTTAGAAGGGCAATCCTCTGTTTTCTAATCAGCTTTACAAGCACTTTCACAAATTAGTCCGTGTAAACACTCAGTGTGTTTTGGAATGCAGATTAATGCTCTAAAAGGCCAAACTGACAGGAATTTCTCTCAATGAGTACCCTGAAATTGCGGTATCTATGACAACGAAAAGGGTGACTTTCTTCCTTTGATTCCTCCAAAGACCCAGTGTTGACCAGTAAACTTTCGTTCTTTAAAGTTAATAACATCAATGGAACTGAAGTTCTGCAACAATCAGTGTCACGAGATTTCCGAGTAGTGTAGTATTGCTTTCACCCCCCTCAGCACACACAATGACTAAATAACCGCGTCTATTGGTTGAAAGAATCATAGGAAACATTCGATTAGAAGCCATGCAGTGAATACTGTATGTAACAGAACGGATATTCGTGAGTGAACCTCTTACAGGGTTGAAACAGAATGCTTATGGTCATCAATGGTTCAGAATGGTCTCAATCTAGAGATATGAACTGAGCTGTGCTCAATGATAATATTTCTGTTATGGAGAGCAGCTGTTGCTTGTTTCAGATTGTTGACCACGATTGCTTACGGGCTCACCTTTTGAGAATTGGAGTTGTAGGTACCACAATCTTAATTAATGTGAATCAGGACAACCTATGACAGCTGAATACTTAGTCGCGTGCACTGCGTCTAGAGGTTTTAGTTGTGTCGTTCAGAAGAATTGGAGAGCTTATGGACTAAAGGAATGAAAGCTAATGTCCAGCATTTGTAAACAATAATAAGCAACAAACCCAAAGTAATATTAAATTAGCCTTTCATTGGTGAAATAGATTTGCCTATATTTTTATTGTTTTCAATACGTAGTGTGTAATGAATTGGTATTGCGATTTCAACTCTAAAAAATGCCTCTCGAACGGGTGAAGTTATTGAGTAGTAAAAAATAAAATTGGTACGTATACATTTAGCAATTCAGATTAATACTCAGAACAATTCTGATTTAGATTATAATTCTGATTCTACTAGCAAAATATCATTTGTCGAATTTCAGACTGAAGGGAAAATGAGGATGTCTTAATTCGAAATTTTAATTGGTTGTTTTGGTTTTTTGGCGCGAAGTCCAAAACTGTTTGGCCTTTTCCAACGCAAATATTTAATTTAAAGCTTGGAAATTATTTGTTTTGGCACTTCGATGTAAATGTTTAAAATTTCTCATCACAGCTACAAAATTCACAATTTTGCTGTTTGTTAAATAACCAAACATTTTATCTTTAAAATTACGAAGCATCATGAAATATTTCACTAACCGAAAAATGCGTCGGCACTCAATTTGATTAAAATATGTGATAAAGAATTTTAAATTCCCTTTCCCATTTTCGATTCTATGTATCACAAATAAGGTGCATCAATACAATGCTCACACTAAAATTGCATTGTAAATAACCTTCTATTTTTATTACTAGCTTTGATATTCATATGATTATTTCAAAAATGTAATTTCAGAAGACTCAGAAACAAACTTTCTTTCGCTTAAACTTTCTATATGTATGCAAATAAACCGTTCTTTTCCAAGATTCCAAGAAACCAACAAGTACATCAGACTTTTGTTAAATTCTACTTTCAGGGACAAGATCCTGTAGCTTTTGCTATGAGGAAAGGACTCGGGCTCCATGTTTAACAATGCACTTTTGCAAGAGAGTAAATAAAACCAGCCAAGTAAATAAGACTGTAAACTAGGAGAATCTGTTGAACTTTTTTTAAAATTTCAGCCACGATGTTGACAGTCTCATCATATCTTGCGATTTTGACGTGCTTTAAGATTGCTTTGAACCACAATCCAACTGTATTACACAGCCCACCTGATAGGACATGAAATTAGAACATGAATAACAATAGCTAAACAATGATTTCTAATGTTTATTTCAAACGAAGCTACTGGGTTTATACTAGAATATTGGGAGTTTATACACATTCGAAACGTATGCCCTGATATAAACATGTACAGCCATCGTATATAATGTTAAATTATACATATTCTTTTGAACAATGTCGCAGTTTACTTGGATGTTACAGAAACGTTTTAGAGATCATATATATAATATATTCATGTTCGAAGATTCATACGTTTATATTTCTTATACTTATAATACTACGAATATAATGATAACATACTACAATGTATACAAGTTCTACGTTTTCAGCAAGATTTTTCTATTTCTTAGGTTGATCGTATTACAACTGTTAATTTATGAAAAAAATTCTCGAACATTTTAACGCATTACCGTCTGACACAAAAACACTAATATTATAAACGCTTCAAGAGGTAGGAAGGTATTTAATTAACATCACACTGGAGCAACACAATGGGCTATTAGCGAGATCCGGAATCCAACCCGAAGGGAAAGAACCACCACGTCAATTTGAACCAAGTTCAAGTGACGAGGTCACACTTGAGAAGGCAACCCACTCTCCAAACTTCCACACCACGCCAACGTGAGGACATTAGAGGCCACGATATATTTAACGTGCACCAGCCCCCTTTGTACACGACGGTCTTTTGTTGGATTCGAACTCGCAACCCTCCGATTGCTAATCCGTTACTCTTCCAATCGGCCTACAGCGGCCCTACACATATCAAGAAGCTCATAAAAAGTTTTTGTCATTTACTTGTTTTCAGTTAAATATACACGTCGTGATTGTCCTATTAATCTCTTAAATTAACAACAGCTTGATAGACAAAGTAAATTATTATCATGCAGCTTTACAAATATTACTAATAGATCTTACAGTTTTTTACACTAGAAGAGTCAACGTAACTGCCCACAGGTAGTCTATTATTCGATTTAGAAACACTGTTCGACATCTGCGTGATACAGACTAGTTTTCAACCACACGCAAATCGATTTAACAAAAGAATGTCCCCTTAAATAGAATTCATAAAATTTCTTTAATTCCAACGAACATGACATATTTATAAAGGTTTGAATAACAGTTTTCATTCTTACTTAACTTTTGATAGACATTTTCTTGAATCCAAAAATAACGCCTATGTTCACTTGCGAGAAAAAGTATTTTCAAGGGTAAGTATTTCTGAGGACAATAGAAATGCTTAAAAACTTCTCGACTCTTAGAGGTACTTAGGTAGTTGAATTAACGTCAAACTGGATCAACACAACCGGCTATTGGCAACAGTCTATGATCAATCCCGAAGGGAGATATCCGAGGACAGCATATTGTAATTTTGAACCACGGTCAGATGACGAGATCAACACCTGAGCTGGCAACCCACTCTCTAAACTTCCGCAACACGCCAAAGTGAGAATATTTTAGGCCATTGCAAATTTAACGTGCATCAGCATCCATGTACATGAGGGTCTTTGGTTGGAATAAGTTTCGAACTCGCAATCATCCAGTTGCTAATCCGTGACTCTACCAACCGGGCTACCATGGCCCAGCATGCCAGAGTGTAGTTCAGAGGGGTTTCTGTTGACGGGGGCGGCAGACGCAAAGTACACTGCTGGCCACCCAAATTGCAACACCAAGAAAGACAAGAGATATCACAACAAAATTTATTTTGTAGATAACATGTTGACCAAGTATCAAATGATTAAATTTACAGACTTCTGTGAAGTGTGGTTCCTGCCAAAATCAGTAGCCAGAGTAGCCGCCATTGTTGGAGATCACCGCTGCCACACGCCTCGGCATTGATTCAAAGAGACTTTGGATGTGTTCTTGGGGTACATCTGACCAAGCAGCTTCCACACGTTGCCAAAGTTGATCTGGTGTGGCAGCTGGGGATGTATTCTGGGTCAATCGTTGAGAAACCATGGACCACATGTTTTCTATCGGCGAAAGATCCGGAGAGCGAGCTGGCCAGGGAAGCAATTCAATCTGGCGATTGACGAAGAACCCTTGGACAATGCGTGCCACGTGTGGTCGCGCATTATCCTGTTGAAATATGGCTGTGGGCAAGCCCTGAAGGTAAGGAAGGACAACTGGCTCCAACGCCTCGGAGATGTAGCGCTGGCTGTTTAAAGTACCGGCAATGCGTACTAGAGGAGTGCGAGAGTGATATCCAATACCGCCCCATACCATAATACCCGGTGCAGGACCAGTGTGGCGGTGCATAACGCAGCTGTTCAGCATCCTCTCTCCACGGTGTCTCCAGACTCGAATCCGACCATCGTGGTGTTGCAGACAGAAGCGTGACTCGTCAGTAAAGACAATTTCATTTTATTCTGCCGTCCACATCCTTCTTTCATCGCACCATTGGCGGCGGAAACGTCTGTGGTTCTGCGTCAAGGGTAGACGAAGCAATGGACGTCTTGCGGACAGACCACTCTGCTGTAAACGGCGTCGAATGGTACGCGCAGACACTGGATGATGCGGTACAGACTGAATGTGCTGTGCTATGATGGTTCGTGATGTGGCTGAGCGATCCGTCACTGCCATACGCACAATATGCCTGTCATCACGTGAAGTGGTGCACTGAGGTGGATGCGATCGAACACGTTGGTCCGTCGTACCCTCCTGCATCCAACGATCACATATCCGCATTACAGTTGTTTGGTTTCGTCCAACACGACTACCAATTTCCCTGAAAGATAATCCACAATCTCGGTAGGCCACTATCCTTCCTCTGTCGAACTCGGATACTTGATCAAAAGATGATCGCTGTTTTCTACGAGGCATAATTGATCGTTTTTTTGAAAAAACCACAAGAAAAACACAATTGCCGTACTTGAAATCGTCGAAATCTCCAAGCCTTAAATAGCGCTTTGAAGTGGCGCCACAGGCGCGCGTGATGTGCGTCTGCGCTGAAATTCTAATCATTTGCATATCTCACCTCCGCTAATGCATGTTGTAAATTTCATATTATTTGCATGCTTCCTTCAGGGTGTTGCATTTACGGTGGCCAGCAGTGTATTTCGGGGAGAGAAATAACCGCTGGTTAGAGCACGATGTCCAAATATTTCGGTCAGCCGCTTCCCGAGCCGCAGTAGCAAGAGTAACGGACCAGCAACCGGGGGGTTGCGAGTTCGAATCCAACCGAAGACAGTCGTGTACAAAGGTGACTGGTGCACGTTAAATATGTCGGAGCCTCAAATGTTCTCACGTTGGCGTGGGGTGGAAGTTTAGAGAGTGGATGCCAGCTCAGGTGTGACCTCGTCATCTGACAGTGGTTCAAAATTACGTGGTGTTGTCTTCGGATCTTTTCCTTCGGGTTTCGATCCCGGACCGTCGCCAATAGTCCGTTGTGTTGCTCAGTGCGACGTTAATTAAATACCTACCATACCTACCTGCCGCTTCCCATGTGAGAATTTTTGCTGTCTGCCTTCAAGTGCTCTATTTTGTCCTAAGCAGTGTTATATTATTATTGTTGTTATTTTGTATTATTATTATTGTTATTTAAGTTCCTAGGTATTTTTGTCCTAGTAACAAATCTGCTGGCCATAGTTTAGAAAATGCTGCTTTGAATGGTATATATTTTTATTCACTCTCTATCGGTTGTATCGACAAGGTATCTCATCATTAGCAAAACTGACCAGATCTTCATGGACGAGAACTTTTATGATTAGATAAAACTATTCAGATTTTGATCTCGTCGTAATAAAAAATCGGTAATATCTTGATGAGAAATCGTGTCATTGGTGTGATCTTGATATACGAGATATGTCATCGAAACCACTTGGGATTACTTACACGTTAATTTCATTATTAACACAATACACACATAATTAACACAATTAACATAATACACACATTTCAATTAAGAATTCGAAAATCTCAAAGTAATACAGAGGCTGTTCGGACATTTTTTGAACGATTTTGATGAGCTGTAAAAAAATTGTATGCTACGAAAGAATTTTATTTTCACAGCCAGTTAAAAGTTAATGTATAACTTATCGTCTGCTAACTCACAGTTTTGTTTACTTTCAAATGGCGCTTTTAAATAAGCAATGGATGGAAGGCTATGTTTCCTCTCTTTCCGAAGAGAATTATGCTTATTCAATTATTCAAAAACGCTGTAAAAGTCATAGTTTTTTATATCTAAAGGTACGATAATTATGATCAAATATTAATGAAAAAGGAAAGAAAACGTAAAAGTGGAAAAATACTTCCAAAGAGTATCCAAAAAAGAAAAAAATTCTGAGAATATTTGTAAGGTAAGATATTTAATTTTAAAAGAGAATCCGCCAAGTCAAAGGACTATAGCAAAGTGAACGTGAGAACTTTCTCTAAGAGATTTATGATTGTTGCCGGTTTTGCATATAATGGAAAATTAAAAGTAAAAAGAGGGGGAAATGTAAAAATCAACTCCCACATAATATCAAGACCCTATTTTATCCCCAATATTCAAAAAAGAAATACCATATCTTTACCCACAGTGCCAACAATCAGTAGAACTGCATCATGGTAAAGCAAGCAGCCACACATCTAAATCGACTATTAAATTTTTGGAAAAAATGGAACAAGAAACTGGTATCAAGTCAATACCCTTTACTGATATTCCTGCTAAATCTCCAGATGTTTCACCCATGGACTTTTGTGCTTTTGGACTTTTAAAAAGGGCATTATCGAAACGTCGATCGAAAATCATTCAAGGACTGGAAAACTGTGGAGCAAGAATGGGACAAAATACCACTGTCGATACTACAAAAGTCATTATTATCATGGAAACTAAGGTGTAGAAAGATAGTTAACAATAAGGGCTGTCAAATAGAACATTTAAAATACAAAAATTTCATGTAAAAAATTGAGCTTCAGTCCATTAAAATCGTTCAAAAAATGTCCAAACAGCCTCTATGTTATGTTTCGTTTTCATTTTGGCAAGGCACCAGAGAATACTCCTAACCTCTTTACGGTGTCTATGATTCACCGACCGATAGGAAAATAGTTGTTTTGTTTTCCGATGAACGGTAGTTTGTGTTTGGTGCCAATTGCTGTCAGATGAATAATTTGTTGTGTTTTGTAGTAGAAACGAAAACATGGATGAATGATTGCGAGTTGGAAAGGTTTCAACAAACATTTGGGTAAAACTCAAGACAAAGTTAAAACATAATGCTACAATCGGAAAGCACGTCTCAAAAACTTTTTCGGAAAAAAATTGTTTTCGGTCTGTGTTTTAAAAATCTGAAAAACGACCTAAAAATTTAAAATAGAATGACGAAAACGACAATAGAAAATGTACATAGGAGATTGCAAACGGAATTTCTATCTATACGGCCATAGTCTAAGTCAACAAAAGATAGCTTTTCAACAAAATTTAGGATCTGATACGAACCAGTTTCCAAGCATGGTAACAGCAAGACAATTTAGAAGAAACCTTTTTAGAAGACGACACTTTGTTATCGGTGTGTGTCCCACATCTAATCTTAATATCCAGTTTACGAGATACGTGAAAATATAACATTTTACCAGAATAGTGTCTGTGACAGCTCTGAACGATTTTGATTTAACGCAGAATAATTTCCAAACCTCCGAAACATGACAAAACTTCATTCTCAATTTTACACCCATACTATACGTGTCAAAACCAAATAGGTTGAAATAATACAAAACGTATTTGTATACTATGTATGAAGTGTATATTTACTATACACATGTGGAAGATGGATTTGAAATAGAATGGAGATAGAAATTGGATGTCGGTAGAAGCATACGTCTTCTCCGTTCATAGTGAGATATTAAATCTTTCCCCGTTCATAGAAGATTATTAAATATCTCTCCTCTCGTCTACAAATCAGGTACTATTGGGGGAACTTCTCCACAGCAGAAAGGAAAAAACATGTCTTCACGTACAAAAGAATAAATTTCTCCAGTCGCCTTGTCAAAGAAGCTTATGATAAGCCTCGTTGTCTGAGATAGAGATCGTATCTCATCGAAAAAGAAGTGCTTCATGTGGGCCGAAAAGTACGATGTGGCTTATCTGAAAGATAAAAAAAAAGAGTCCTTATGCACTTGGACTGTGTGAAAGGGCAGCTAACAAGTGCGAAAAGGGGTTCGTATTTTACCTTCCTGACGCCGGATTCGAGAATTCCTGACTGCCGGATTTAACAGAACCGAGGTGTAGGAATTGAAGAAAGGATGAGGGATTTCAATGCGCAGCGAGAACAAAGTTGTGAGGCGAGATCCGCTGGAATTCTGTCAAAAGGACCTCCGTGTAGTTTAAATTGAACTCAATGGCACTCATACAATGCACTTCTGAATTTACAAGGAATATATGAATCTAACCAGGACTTAATTTTTGAGGATCGCTGGAGTTGTGAGTAAAGCCAATCGATACTGCAAGTGAATCCGAGAATGTTAGATCTTTCATTTGAAAACAGACAAATTCATTTTCAGTAAAACTCCAGAAACACCATTAGCTTCCTTTCCGTCCATTTTGGGGGTCGGGCCGGGGAAACCCGGTTGGAAGAGTAGCGGGCTAGCAACAGGAGGGTTGTGGGCTTGAAAATCGGTCCAACCGAAGACCGTCGTGCACGCGATGACTCGGGCACGTTGAACTTTTCGTGGTCTATAACGTTTTCATGTTGGCGTGGTGTGATGTTTGGATAGGGGAGTGCCAGCTCAGGTGTTGACCTCGTCATCTGACCGTGGTTCGAAATTACGAGGTCTTATCTTTCCCTTAGGGATTGATACCGGATCGTCACCAATAGCCTGTTGTGTTGCTCCAGTGCGATGTTAATAAGCTACCTACCTACTTGCCTTCCACTTTGAACTCGCCATTTTACTGATGAGCAGATTCCGCTAAACTGTAGACACGTAATATTGCTTTCTTCTTAGATGGCAAAACCTATAGTTTTTTAATGGTGGACTTCCTGGATTTGAATGAAAACTCCTGTTTTCTTTATTACTTGAACAGTGGGCAACAAAATCGAAATATGAATACCGTTCTTTCCCATCTGAGAAAGCGTTACATTCAAGTACGGAATTTTTCACATTAGTGGTCTCATGGCGATTTAAAGTTCCATTCCTTATTTTCAAAAAACTATTGTCACATCTTTAATTAGTAATACTGATCAAGAATACTTAAAACGGAATTTAGAGTGAAGGACAACTACGGAATAATTAAAACAAAATTAACTAGTGCTGCTGCAAACTTGGAAAAATGAAGGAATTCATGCTGAACACGAGAACGTCTATGTGAGAGATTTTCAGTTTAAACAAACCTCCGGAAATACGGATTTTATTTCCGGTTCATGATTGCTCTTGTTAAGATTTTTCATACGATCAGCTGCAAGAATATTTCGAATATTATTTTCGTTATTTCAAATATTTAAAAATTAAGACTCGCACAAAAATTCAAATAACGGTAATTGAGAAATATAGCTTACACAGACAGCTAACGGTCTTGAAATCGGTTTATAATAAATTAAATTAAATAAACACATCCGATTCACATTTTCCACACTACGTACATTAAGAAAAAAATGAAAATTAACAGAAAATTAAATTAGCGTCTTATAAGTTTCAAACAACAATTTATTCAAAACTCATCGTATTCATATAGTACATAATTTCTACCAAACACCATTCAATAACTTTTAAAAATAGATATTTCAAAATCCAAGACTAGTTGGTAATTCAACAAACATAAATTCTTTTACAAAAATTCGAAACAAGTCACTCGTATATAAGTGGATTTATTGATGAAAGTGGGATCTTAGAATGAGCCGCTTCGGGACACCTCATCTATTATATAGCGTAATCTCATCCTATCAACGAGGAAACCGTTTGAATCATTAACGAAAGTCCTCCCCAAGATTGATCCTACTTGGTTGAACGGCAAAAGTATTCCAAGCCTCAATCACTAAACATTTGTCAGCAGATTACGAGCAATGCGAATTTTATTGTATGTCTAGTATGTGACCATGAATAGTGATTTTTAATCGTTTTTCTAAGAATTATGGTAAAATTTAATACCAATCAAAATGAATGAATTGAATTAATAATAGAAAATACTAATATACCAAGCACATTTTTTAAATTATGATTACCAAATTCTCTTCGGTCCCACCAGGCGTACCATGGTCGTACAGACTTAGAAATGGTGTAGGTAGGTAGTTAATTAACGTCGCACTGGAGCGACACAAAGGCTATTGGCGATGGTCCGAGATCAATCTCGAAGGGAAAGACTCAAGAAAAACGCCTCCTAATTTTGAATCACGATCAGATGAGGAGTCAACACCTAAGCTGGCACATTACTCTCCAAACTTCAACACCACGCCGATGTGAGGACATTTGAGGTCACAACAAATTTAACGTACATTAGCCCCGAAGGTCTTTGGATTGAAGAAAAGGTGTAGGAGAGGCTTCTTCTGCCAAGCTAAATGTGGTGGCGGAACGTGCTATCTTTATGTATTCCGGATATAACGTCGCTTGGCTTGTTTCTTCTAATACGATTTTAGCACGTAACCAATAGAAATTCATAAGAATGGACACCGAATCGATATATCATAGTTTATTGGTCAATGACAATTGGATTAAAAGCCAATTTTTGTCGAAGTGGCGATGAACTACATTTTAAAGTAACCCCTATACGTATCATGCGAGTCATTTCCGTGACAGGATCTCCGTCTATCGTCCAGCTAGTTTGTTTATTCTGAAAATCCCTCACACGCAGTATTACTTATTGTTTGTAAAAGAACCCCTATCATCATCTTAATTTATATTTACATTTCTACAGACCGTTATCTTTTTTAGTAACCTTCATTACCGACTTCAGAGCACAAAAGAGGACTCCATCTCTGTACAAGCGGTCAATGAAAGTTATTGGGGCTAACTAGGATGGAAAGGCAGCGCCAAACTAAACGAGTTAGGAAATGACTAGCAAGTCAGGAAAACTAGACATAAATCAAAATTACTTTCAAACGAATAGTTTTTCTCAGCTGCTGAATAAATCATTTTGGGGCAAAAAGGTTGCTTATCATGAGATGAACAAAATAATCCCTCTCAAGCAAAAATGAAAACAGAACTACTTGCACAAAATGGAAAACAGAATACAAAGAATGCAACTGTCAAATATAATGCTAAGAGATGAGCAAATCACAGAAAACATAAATCATTAAAACCAAAGAATGAAAAGGGTGTTAAACATTGAAAAAGGAATTCAGAAAACGAATTGAAAGGTTTTAGTCTTAAAAAGTTCTGAATGTCTCAGCGATTAAGTAATCAAGAAACTTCTAGTTTTCGAAATTTTCTCCAAAAATCTTTTTCAGATGAAGAGATGATTGACGCTTTAATCATTACCACTGCATTTGTAAAAGCAACTCGAGGCAAATCCAAACGTTTTCAAATATTCTTTGAAGACTTCACGGAGTAACTTCAAAAATATGTTTGTTTGCACTGAAAATTCCTCTCTTATCACAATTTTCTATAATTATTCTTACATATTTGGATAGATCTCATCAGTTTATAAATATTCTTTGAAGACTTCACGGAGTAACTTCAAAAATATGTTTGTTTGCACTGAAAATTCCTCTCTTATCACAATTTTCTATAATTATTCTTACATATTTGGATAGATCTCATCAGTTTATAAATATTTCGTAATTATTATGTAAAGGAGTTATCAAATATATGGCATAAAAATTTAAAGAAATGTATTAGAAAGATAATGGGGACCTTATTGAAGCGATATTAACTGAAAAAACGAAATGTACGATTTAATACTTTCTGGCTCCAATTGTTCCTGTTCGAGAAAGTTAAAAAGAAATGAAATAATGTTCAAACTTATTGTTCTACAAAATTATTTCTAAAGAATAGACAAAACAAACAATTCGAACGAGTTATTGCAAACCGAACCCAAAGGCAACTAATTTGTCGTGGATTTTACTGAGATGAACTTCTTATTTCTCAATAGAATGTTTTACTCATCGACTCAACGGTAACAAGAAAGCAACGTTTTGGCAGGAAACGCATGCAATAAACAGTCAAGGGGAAACAAATCTCTTACGAATTGGATTTCATAAAAGCATATCTGGCATGGCTTCTAATTTATATGAGAAGTGGGGAAAGAAACTCATGACATTATGAGCATGCAAACCAATTTTGAAGTTTGTCAGAAAAAAACAAATCACTTACAATACCTCGCATTCGTTTCTCGAGACTTTATTTTCAGAGAATTTGTGAAGCAGAGTAACTCATTAATTCCTTATGCAAATACTGTTCGAAGACATTTCTGTAACCAGGAGCTAAATTGCCAGTGAATAAAGGAAAACATTTTTCTTGAACAGAAATAAATTACTATTTCGATTCTTGGAAAGTCTAATAGTCAGAAATTATTCCAACTTTTTCTCGCTTGAAAGTTTCTCGGTGCAAAATGTAATTAAGTCATTGAACAGGCGAGATCTGTTTTTTCAAAGAAAGCTGTTATGTTAAATACATTAAAGCGTTTAAAACTCAGAGGATATTATTCGAAAAGGGGGCTTTGAATCGATATTTGCCCATTAACAAGCAATTTGATCAGTGCAATATTATTTTCTAATACTACCACCACAAACAAAACGATGGCTACAATCTTTCATCCATATACACCTTCAGCTTACAAGTGAAACACACTAAGTCAGAATTTTTCAAGATGAGTTTTATAGCTTTTCTAGACCAGAATGTGATGATCTTTAGACTGGTGAAGTGTTTGTGTGTCAGCTAAGTCCCTTTTTCTTTGCAAGATGATTAAATTTGTTCTTGAGAAATAGTGAGTAGAATTTTTCCCCTTTGTTTTCTCAGAACTTTTGACTTCGGGTATACCGACGATATAGTATTTTTATTTGACACATTTCTGGCCGCATATACTGTTTTCAATGCATATCGAAACTCATTTTAAGGCTGAATTAGTACATTTTCAATATCAAAAATAATTACCATTTGTTTGTTATATTGCGCATGTTTTGCTTTCAGTATTTACTCTAGAAATAAATACCTAGTTCGTAGAGTCGCGGATTAGCAGCCAGAGGGTTGCGAGTTCGAAACTCGATCCAACCGAAGACATTCGTGTGAGTGTGAGCTGTTGCACGATGAATCTGTTGTGGCCTCAAATATTCTCACGTTGGCGAGGTGTTGAAAGTTTGGAAAGAGAGGTGCAAGCTTAGGTGCTGTCCTCGTCATCTGACCGTGGTTCAAAATAACGAGGTGCTGTCCTACGGGATTCATCTTGAATCGTAGTCAATAAACCGTTGCGTTGTTCCAGTGACGTAAATTCATCTACCTACCTACCAACCCACATAAATACGTGTCACTTTATATTACACTGCTTATACGTAAGTATTGAATCACAATTAAAATTTACAGATAATTAAGAATCCCACATTTTCACGCGGTTTCCAGAGTCGCGGACTAGCAACCAGAGAGTTGCGAGTTCGAAACTCTAACAACTGCTCTACTAATTTCGGTTAAAAACTTAGCAATGCCCAAATATGCTAAGTCCTTTCGAGATTATCCTTACACCTTGAAAAAGTATGTCTCACCATAAAATCATTTTGTTTTTAAATACTTAAGTATTCAGTTGTACTTACAGAAGAGCATAATTTCAATTTCACAAATTGGAAGGAAATGAATATCCGTGTATGCTTTTATACACTCGAAACCACATTATTGATGCATTCATAAGTTCAAAAGCCATTTGAGGAATTAAAACTTCAGGTAACTCTTCATCAGAGTTACTCTTGTATCCTACGAGACGAACCATGTCAAAAATGATGTACATGATTGAAGAGGAATTGTCGTCACTTGAATTCTAATCAATCATTTCATTTTCTTCTTCAGGTGTTCTTCCTTTGACAGCAGAGACCCTGATGACGGAAATTGGCCCCGCCTAATAAATGACGCGCTGTTGTGAATTACTTCTACTCCTGAATATGTCACTTTTATATGCAGGATAATAAAGAATATCATTCAAACAGGGCTCACACAGCCAAAGCACGTGAAATAGTCTCATTAGTAGAATAATTTTTTTTAAATAGCAAAAAATCTCCTTTTAAACCATATTTTAATAGCAATGTTAGTTGCTCAGATACAAAATTAATCGATTGAAGCACAAAATGTACTAATTAAGTATGAAACAAGTGTTGCAGATATTAATCTAAAACTATTAAAAGCTATTCTGCAATTGCATTCTATTCATCTCATGAGAAACCTGACCAAATTATCGTTTCCTAGTAAAACGTTAACTAAAATGTTATAAACAGTATTATATGTTCAACAACCTGAAACGACAAGTGAGTCCTCCTGCTTTAAGAATTTTGCAAGGATGTTTGCACAGCTAGAGTCACTGACATTGCACTCCAAAGGTATTGCAGATCTTAAGAGTCCCGTGTAGACATTCCCAACAAGCCGCTATCCTTCCACCATCTGCCGGCATTATCCAAATCGGGAAGACAAGAGATCTACACTTGATGTTGTCTACAGCAGGAGTTCCAAAATATTTTAAGCTCAAACCCTTGTACCATGGTTTTCTCTGAAGAATGGAATTTATTCACTGGTTTTAGAAGCATCCCATAACCCAGTTTGAAACTTCAAAAATGAACGAGTAATAAAAAATTGTTTTTCCTAATGCTTGACCAATTCAACTTAACCAGTATGACACAACATTTGTGGATTTGTGAATCATTTTGCTTTACCCTGGTGCACTACGGGAGGCGGGCTCACGTTTTTAGATTTATTCGGTCTATTTAAGGTCTATTTAAAATGAAAAAGGTCTATTTAAAATTCAAAATTGAGACATTAAGTACAGATGAGGGATCGTCAAGGCTTGTCCCCGGATACGAATCTAGAATTCTTTTATCTATAAACCGGCACCCAGACCACTAGACCAATCGGTCGGCTTGGATAAGAGAAATAGTTAATTGTATTTGAAATTTAATAGTGCAAAAAAGGTCTATTTAAAATGTAAAATTTATAGGTATTAACTTAGAGGAGAGGAGCGTCAACAAGACCTAACCCTGGATAAGAACCAGGAACTTTAAGATCCATAAGCCTGACCACTAGACCAATTTGTTGGCTTCTTCAAGGAAATAGCTAATTGTATTTTAGATTTATTACTGTAAAAATATCTATTTAAAATGCAAAATTTAAAATTTATACATATTTATTGCAAAATTTAAAATTTATACATATTTATTGCAAAATTTAAAATTTATACATATTTACTATGGGATGGGCTTCACCATTTGTCGGCTCCGTTCGCCTACTCTCGAAAAAATCTTCATTGCTAATGTTTTCCCTGTGGTATGTATAACATGCATAACAGGTTTCATCTAGATCTGTTGCTTAAAACAGACGACAGCAGAAGACAATGAGTAGGCCCATTTAATTATAGCCACCCTGTATATACGAGTATAATCATAACAAGCCAAAATATTTTTAAATGCGTTTTGCAATTGAAAGAATCGAAACATATCCTGCAGCAAGTTGAAAAATTCCTGAATATTTAAGCCTTCAGTACTCGCCCACATGTTAAGAAAAATCAACCGTAGTGTCATTCGGAGTTAATCCAAAACAAACTCTGAATTGAATCGGAATTGCGAAGGCATTCGAAACGGAAATTTATTGGAAAGGAATTTTGGAAGCTCTGTCGAAAGAGAAAAAAGAAAATAAAAATTTCGAAACAAGTTTCGAATTTAAGTGTGAGACTTAATTTTTACCCCATGCGTGGGACGGGAAGAAAACAAACTGCGTCATTCTAATCAGATTGCACTTTTATTTTAAATATGTCAGAGAAAAGTATTATATTTATTGAGGAGCTTAACTTGTTAAAATGCATAGGGCAAATTAAAAATATTGAACTATTTAGTTCTAAACAGAAAATTGTTCTTGGATGAAGATTTTGATAAAATACAAATCCTCTTTTAAGATAATCAGAGTACTTTGGAATCTAAGAACAACACAAAAAATTTAGCATTTCTGGGTTTATTGTAAGAAAATTCTAGTAAAACTGTCTAATACATGGTGATACAATAATTCAGATTTTTATCAATGTTTAGCTAAAAGGTTTCTTATTATTCTAATTGTATGATTTTTAGTGAATTGTTCTGTGAAAATCATGTACCACATTTTATAAGTCACAAATATTCCAATTCACGCAATTTTAAAAGTATTTTTCAGGTAAAAGACGATTCGTGAGAGTACGAAATTTTTCACATTAACTACACTTTAGATATTTTTTAAACATTCACTGTGGGATACTACAGTAAATAATTGAGAAGAAACTTTCCTTGAAAAAATCTCTAAATGAATCAACTGAGAGGTGGATCATTCCTAAATGGCAAAGGTTCTAGCTAAACTTTCCTCGGGCCGCTTTACACGCTGTTGTAAGCCCAATACTTTCATCTTGTGCTAATTTGAACAATACTTTTGATGAACTCCCAACATGAAACTCACATAGATACTTATTTCATTCGCCATTTTATAAATTTTTCTAAGCTTGTTAAGGCGATTGACGTCACATGGAGAAAACTTCTCCCTTTCCTTTCCTTTTATGGACTTGAAATACACCCTCAGAGGGTCAAGCACGCGTTATTCCATCTTCCAACCTGCAATTTTCTTTGCATGACTTCTAATCAGATTTAGACTTGTTGACCGATAGAATCCTTTCTAGGATTCTTTCAACCGATAGATGTGACTGTTTAGTCATTACGTGTGTTGAAGGGTAAAATCTCGGAAATCGCTTGAGGTTAATGTATCGAAAAAATTAGAGAACCAAACCACAGCAAGCGCGAGGCTTAGCGATTCCGTAACATTCTCCGTAAACAAGTACCAGTCGCTCAGTAGCGGTAGAAGGCTGTTCCCACATAGACCGGTGTTCGATAACCGAGTTCGCGATTTCATAATAGTTGTTCCTGACATACACCATGTAGGTGTTTCCTTGAAAATAAATTGTAGAAATTGATGTATTGGCATAACATAGACCATTATTTTTTAAAATCTCATTTTCGAAATATTTGTGCAAGACCGCAATTTGGCCGAATGTTTCAAGCAAGAAAAATAAATTGAATAAGAGGCGGTTTTATTGCTCTAAAGTAAGATTTAGTGCGGCTCCGACAAGAAGGCGGTCGACCTTGAGTCAGTCGATTTTTGAATAGGTGTGAAAGGTCGCTAGGAGGAGGGCTGCCATGCGTAAAAGCATGAATGGCGATCGCCGTGTATTGTTTTCTCCGTTAACTCATTATCACTACGTTTCCGAACGATAAACTTAGAACCAGAATCCGTGCTAAAGACGCCAGTTGTGGAAGTGATTTTTTTTTACGACCCAACTTGTCATTTTAATTTTTTTAAATAGACTCGTCCAAAACCATGCTACTCGACCTATAACACCTGGTTTGTTTTGAAAGATATGAACTAACATGTGTTTTAATGAAAAAGTAATGTTACTGAAATGGATTTCCACTAATCAACGAAGTAAATAATCTAATTGCTACTCTATTTGCCCCAACATCATTTATTTCTTACTAGAAGAAAGAAAAATAGGCTTAAGCTTAGAATTCAAGGGGACATAAAAGGGAAAAGTTGTGCTTAAGAGCTCCGAACATAATCCGTTAATGGAAAATTCGACAATTGCCGAAAAGTTCCAAGCCAAATCCTTTTTAGATGTTATATCAATGTTTACCTATTCCCAAGTGATTGCGAAAGTGGTCCATAAAGACACTTTAAAGTCATAGAAATCGAATTTGGTTGATATCAAAATATTAAACATATTACATCGTGAGGTGTACAAAAGGCTGCACATAGTATGATTGAAACGGCTTTTGCACTCTCTCTAATAATGCGTAATGGCATTCTTTTAGATAAGAAACATGAAAAACCACTTTCAAATTTGCATGTAAGGTTCCTTAAAGCAGGGGTTAAATTTAAAATTAACAATTCGTAAATAATTCTGCCTATTTGTTCTTTGTTTCAGGGAAGTAAAGGTAGTTTCATACCTTCTCACGTAGCTCGTTTTTATCGAAATCTTTCGCATAATTTAAATTATAAATTTTGCAAAAAGCTCTACTATTGCTCATTTTCATCCTTCTCCACACATCAAATCATTGGGGTTTTTTTTTCAGATATTACACAAGATCATTCAACATCGAAAAAATTGAAAGCTATTCTAAAAAACATCGACGAAACTAATTACTTTTCAAAAAGTTTCTCGGAACTCGAAGACATTTTATGAAATTTGTTTTTCATTAAACAAACTAAAGTTATTTACAGAATCTAAAGTTACATTATGAGCAGAAAAATCATTTTTTTTTCGTCAATTTTCAAAGCATAATGGCATTAAAAATGCAAGATCATTTCTTCCAAAGGTTTGTTTTTAAACTTACAAAGGAAATGTTCTTATATAAATAAGTTCTTAAAACTGGTTAGTTCATTCATGTTTGTTCAATCACAAAAAATCATTTAATGTTCATATTTACAAGTTTACGGGATGAATAATACGTGGAATAAAAGAATTTAATAAAATATTTTACACTTATAAACGCTAGATTACATATATAATCACTATTATTACATAAAATACAAATATGGACATTAGATGTTTATTTTGTAGAGAAATATTTACGAAAAACTGCCATTAAATGCAGCCTTTTCTGTAAGATTGTAATTTTTCCAATATCTGTAGTTACTTTTATATTTATGGGGAAAACTAAAGCAGTTTAAAATGCTTAGAATTACTTTAAATGTTTTATAAAAGATTCTCAACCTTAAGCGAATCCTTTTAAAATTAAAAAGGTACATTTCTTTCAGTTACTAAAACACTGCACTTTATAATACTGAGGGACATTAAGTAAACAATCAGATTATTCCCTTTCTCTAAACAGCATTTTAAGATACAAAAGGATTTTATAACTTGAGTATATTTTTCTGTTATTAATAATTAATCATTTCTTTAATGGATAGTAATCTACAGATAACAAACTCACAGATCCAAAGCAGGTGTTTTATCACGTTATTTTATGAACAAGTTAATGTTATGTTTAAAAATGTTTTTAATGTTAAAATATGAAACTATAAAGCCTTTTTTAAATTGTGTTATCAGTTACACTTGAAAAGTAAGATGAGCGTTGTTAAAAATATTAATCCAACGCTAAGAAAAATAATTCCTTAGTCCTCCTGGTGGTTGTCTCAACGAGGTATCTCGTCATTAGCAAAACTGACCAGATCTTGATGGACGAGATATCGCGTCCAAGCTCTCATCGTCTCTCGTCATTTGAAAAAAAATGGCCAGATCTTGATCTCGTCATCATAAAAAAATCAGCAATATCTTGATGACGAGATGTCTCCTCATTGGCAATATTGGTCAAATCTTGATGGACGAAATATTTCGTCTAAACCACTTGGAGGGTTAAATAGCAAATATTAATTGACTTAACCCTCTGACCAACACGAGATTTTTGAATAGAGTAGTATTCCCTTTTATCCCACAACACACATAATAACTAAACAACCACATCTATTAGATTTTATTGGTGAAGAAGCCAAACCTGATTAGAAGTCAAGTAAAATTACAGATCGAATATATACGTGTGAACCCTTTAGACGATTGAACAAATAACAAAAATCATTTAATCGATTATAAGAGCACGAAAAATTTTTAAAAAGAGTCTTGAACGATTATTTAATGCACTTATTACTCTTACGTTCTTAATCAGACCTTTTATTTCAACAATAATTGGAACTTTTATGCTACTATTCAATAAAATAAGTATTTAAACAAAGTATGTTACTTGAAAAGTATTGCTGACAAATTAGATCCAACACATTTATCACGCAGTAACAAACCATGCTTGAGCTCTTCTCTCATTTTTAGTATACCTATGAATTGAAAAGTTCAACTAATTAGCATTCAATGGAGAATTAGAAGCTCATTTGGCGGGTATTCAAAAATTAATGCAACTCAAATCCGATCATGCCATTTTCCATTGAATGCGTTCACGCAATTCCTAGAAGTTGACTATTGATCCCTTCTTAATACGCACAGTTCAGCTGCATTAGAGTTACATTATGCAGATAGCTTACAGCTTGATTATTACATTCCCTGATAAGCCTTTTCTTTAGAAAGGTAATGAAATAAACCTAAATACACAGCAACTCATTCAAATGAATCACTCATTCACAATGAATTGTTGGATTTCAGAGTTTCCGCGAAATTTTATTTTCATTGATACAAACTTAAGGATAAAAGGAATTTCTTTTTTCCCCTCAACACACATAACGAGTAAATAACAATATAGATTGGTTGAAACAATCCTCAGGATTCTATTGGACAATAGGGTCAAAACTGGTGAGAAGTTGCACATGGTAGGTAGTTGAATTAACGTCGCACTGGAGCAACACAACGCGCTATTGGTGACAGTCTGGGATCAATCCTGAAGAAAAAGATCCGAGGACAACACCTCGCACTTTTGAGCCACGGTCAGATAACGAGGTCAACAGCTGAG
Source organism: Meta bourneti (assembly GCA_933210815.1). Lineage (NCBI taxonomy): Eukaryota > Metazoa > Arthropoda > Arachnida > Araneae > Tetragnathidae > Meta > Meta bourneti. The sequence goes on along the minus strand of OW119922.1, from coordinate 38,513,556 downwards.
TAGGCACCTCACTCTCTAAACCGCCCACACCACACCAAGACATTTGAAGCCACGACAAATTTAACGTGCACTAGCCCCCACGGGACCCCGTTGGACCTAATTTCGAATTCGCAACCCAACGGTAGCTAATCCGAAACTTTTCCAACTGGACTACAGGGGCCCCATACTTACACATGGAAGAATGTAGTTTGCCGAACGGATATATGCGTATGAACCTTTCAGAGGATTAATTTTCTTTCCCTGATCGGTTTTCAACGAGCAACGTAAATAATAAGAATGATATAGATTAGTTGGAAATTCACTTTTTTTAACGCCAAGATAATTCGTCCGTTCAGAAGCCAAGTACTGAGCGCTCTGGCCAACAGGAATTGGGTTCGAATCCCAGTCCGGAGAAAATGTTCATAGGGGTTTGGAATCCACTTTTAACTGCAGATGTCGGTCTAATTATCCTTTCCAAAAAATAACAGCAGAGTAAAAAACCAATCAAAGTTCCTGGGCAATAAAAAGTCGAAATAACAAATTTTCACAATTATCAGGAAGAACATCAATCGTTCAGAACTAAGCTATCTACCACGTTCACATTTTGTTTTCAAAACATGTTGCCAAACTCATCCCAAATGTTAACGCAAAAGATAATTATACTGATTTATATATAAACTAAGTAATAACATCGCATGAAAGACTTGGAACTTATCAACTTGGAACTATAACAAAATATATCCTTGCACTTGAGAATTGTTTACCACGCGATATATTTTTCCAAGTTGTGAAAATACATTGGGACGCGACTTCAAAAATACGAAAGGTATTCCTATTTTCTAACTGACCAAGAACAAAAAACAAATAATGTGTAGGAGACATGTTTAATGTACATTAATTTTCCATAATACATTATGCATATTCGCACATCTGATTGTTCCTATTGTTTTCATATATCGTAATTTTGCTACTATATACACTGCTGGCCACCCAAATTGCAACACCAAGAAAGACAAGAGATATCACAACAAAATTTATTTTGTAGATAACATGTTGACCAAGTATCAAATGATTAAATTTATAGACTTCTGTGAAGTGTGGTTCCTGCCAAAATCAGTAGCCAGAGTAGCCGCCATTGTTGGAGATCACCGCTGCCACACACCTCGGCATTGATTCAAAGAGACTTTGGATGTGTTCTTGGGGTACAGCAGACCAAGCAGCTTCCACACGTTGCCAAAGTTGATCTGGTGTGGCAGCTGGGGATGTATTCTGGGTCAATGGTTGAGCAACCATGGACCACATGTTTTCTATCGGCGAAAGATCCGGAGAGCGAGCTGGCCAGGGAAGCAATTCAATCTGGCGATTGACGAAGAACCCTTGGACAATGCGTGCCACGTGTGTCGCGCATTATCCTGTTGAAATATGGCTGTGGGCAAGCCCTGAAGGTAAGGAAGGACAACTGACTCCAACACCTCGGAGATGTAGCGCTGAGCGCTGGCTGTTTAAAGTACCGGCAATGCGTACTAGAGGAGTGCGAGAGTGATATCCAATACCGCCCCATACCATAATACCCGGTGCAGGACCAGTGTGGCGGTGCATAACGCAGCTGTTCAGCATCCTCTCTCCACGGTGTCTCCAGACTCGAATCCGACCATCGTGGTGTTGCAGACAGAAGCGTGACTCGTCAGTAAAGACAATTTCATTCCATTCTGCCGTCCACATCCTTCTTTCATCGCACCATTGGCGGCGGAAACGTCTGTGGTTCTGCGTCAAGGGTAGACGAAGCAATGGACGTCTTGCGGACAGACCACTCTGCTGTAAACGGCGTCGAATGGTACGCGCAGACACTGGATGATGCGGTACAGACTGAATGTGTTGTGCTATGGTTCGTGATGTGGCTGAGCGATCCGTCACTGCCATACGCACAATATGCCTGTCATCACGTGAAGTGGTGCACTGAGGTGGATGCGATCGAACACGTCGGTCCGTCGTACCCTCCTGCATCCAACGATCACATATCCGCATTACAGTTGTTTGGTTTCGTCCAACACGACTACCAATTTCCCTGAAAGATAATCCACAATCTCGGTAGGCCACTATCCTTCCTCTGTCGAACTCGGATACTTGATCAAAAGATGATCGCTGTTTTCTACGAGGCATAATTGATCGTTTTTTTGAAAAAACCACAAGAAAAACACAATTGCCGTACTTGAAATCGCCGAAATCTCCAAGCCTTAAATAGCGCTTTGAAGTGGCGCGTGATGTGCGTCTGCGCTGAAATTCTAATCATTTGCATATCTCACCTCCGCTAATGCATGTTGTAAATTTCATATTATTTGCATGCTTCCTTCAGGGTGTTGCATTTACGGTGGCCAGCAGTGTATATACTAGCAGAATTACTGGCGATGCTCGGGTTGAATTGGTTAAATGTTGATTCTATTTCATAGAAAAATGCAAGCATCATTTAAGTGTGCAGAAAATATTTTTTAACATCGTTTTAACTTTTTCATAGTTTCTACAATTTACTTCGGACGCAAATATGTATACATAATATATCCATCCATATAATGCATTTCATATTCATCACACTCTTGTGCTGTAAGACAAACTACAAAAGCTTTTTCTCAGATGACTTCAGAAGTCGATTTTGAGTTTTGGAGTGATTACGAATGCCAATTAATTTCATTTTCAGTAAAAATGAGGAACTTTCAGTGTATAGTCTTGCACTCAGTTTTCCAATCAATATTTATTATTTGTGGTACCATTGCACCATGGATTCGATGTTTCCGAATTACATTATCATTGTGAGAAGATGGCAAATTAAACTGTTACGGCATTCGTGATTAATTTATTTTGAAGCAAACATTTTTTTCTTGAAAATTCTATTCAGCCACACGTGGAATAACGGAGATTGTTTAAAACAAATGCCATCAGTGTAGACAAAGCAAACTCAATCGTTTACACTTTTTACAAAATCACTGCTTTCAATGAATGTTTCAGTTTCAACTTCAAGTTAGCAACCTCGATCTTCTGCCACTTAAGACAACAAATTTCTACTTTTCAACAGTTCTAGTTTACATACTTTCTTACTATGATATCATTCCAAGATCAGCAAAGTCTTATATAAAATTCGCTTTCCTCCAACAGAAAAATTTAGCTTTAAATCGAATCGTTAAGGTACTTTTTTAAATTGAGAGACTCAGTTTCTATATGGAAACCACGTACTTATTTAGAATGATAGATGTCGTGACTTGACTATGGAGTACGGCTTTCAATAATACCCATGAAACATGAAAAACAAATGTAAATTAAATTGATTTTAATCGTCTTGTAATGAAAATATGTCAAAATTTAGAAACATCTTTGAACTACAACGTATGGCTACCCGTTTTGATTTAACATAACATATCTTATTTTAGAATAATTTTATTTTAACTTTACCAGTCATTTTAAAATAAGAAGTTACACACGTTACTTAAAAAGGTTTCCATTTATTTTATGAAACAGAATTCAACAAACTATAACGTATTTAACCAAAGACGGAAAGTTCGTCAAAGTATACATATACAACCAAGAGATTACCCATGTCTAGCGGTACTTGGCAGAAAATAAAAATAATTCATTACATTTAACTCCTAAATAATATATCTGTAATACAGAAAGTAATGGAACACATAAATACAAACAGAAACGAAACGGCATGAGAATATTCTGAAATAGGGAAATTCGAAAAAGACTCTTGAAAATATTGATAGACAATAAGGAATTAGTATTTACAAGAACACAAATTTACGAAACTTAGAAATGCTCAAATATGATCGCAACATTTCTGTCTTAACTTAAATATACAAACACGGAATTCTAAATCTAATTTACAAAATAAAACATTAATTCTGGCGTTGCCAGATACCGAATTGCAAAATTACGCTTTTATCATCAATTAGTTTTTGTTTTGGCTTTTCCTGTTCCATACAAAATTAAGTATTTTAAATATCCATTTTTCATCATTCAAATATTCCTAAATGATTCAAATTGATATTGTGGAAAGAAATAAAAATCAGTTCAAACATAATTAGAATTTTAAATTGTTTAAATGTAACGTTTCGGGAAAAATTGTTTTTCGAGCGATACTGGTAAAACAATTTTATTAGAAAATTTGATTTTCGATCAATACTGGTAAAACAAACTTAGTTGCGTACCGCAATCGTTTTATGCTCAAATATCTCCTATGACAATTTCGAATTGATTTAGCCCCCTCTGCGCACCTAAGTTAAAGAGAACAGATTTAATATGTAGCTTGCGTTATTCGCAGGGTTCCAAAGTATAAGTGAACCAATTTTGGTGTGGATTGGTCAAACGGTGTAGATTTGTATAGAGAACATACAGACAGATAGACGTCAGCTCTGCTTTATATGACAAAAATTGATGCACGTTGTCTATCATTATATATTAAGAATTCTAAAAATATTTTATAAATGGGATATTTCTATTGAAGTGGTATGCATGAAGATGATTTAATGAAAAATTTTCAACCTGAACTAGTTACGCTTTTTGCTGTTGGAAAAAAGCGAAAATACAACCCCACAAACGTGTCAAACCAATTATACATCAAATGATGCATATTGTTTTTGAAAGTTTATTCTTCTGTAAATTTTGTTTCTTCTCATTTCTATATAAAATTTGAATTCAATAAAAACGTGTCTTTTAAAGGGAAAGGAAATTAAATATTTCCCCCTTTATTTGAAACAAAAGACTTATAAATTTTAAACTAACTAAACAAATTGCACGGCACAAAGTAAAAATGTTTCACATTTCCTGTGTCCCCCGTAAGCATTGGTACTACGATAACAACAAGTCCTCTCGATGTACAGTCCCTGATAAGTATAATTCACGCATTCTTTTCATGCAGTTTTTGTAAATATGTTGCAAACTGAGAATAAACGGATTACAATTATTTTACTTCAATACACCATAAGGTGTTTAATACGCTGCATCTAACTGTAACTACTATACCCACACTCGGGTACTAAATCATGAAAGACTCAACAAAAAAAAATAATAAAGAAGTGTTGAGGGCGGAGGATCATATCTCACTTAATTGCATTGTTAAACTAGAACAAGCGAGTAATCCAATCCTCTCAATCCATTAGTGTGAAAACCCTATATGTGTTTTAAGGAGCATTTCGCTATTTATAAACATTTAATGACCGCATAAACAACGATAATTATGGGCCTCTAATTACTTTTCACAAAATTTACTTTCCATTATTTCGGGATAATACGCTCTCTAATAAATTTAGCTATTAAATTACAAGTGACGGCCATCGTTCGAAACGCTACTTAGAAAGTAGAAAAACATAAATGTGGGTTAAATATTGTGAATTATTGGTGTTATTTTGGGGTTACAGCCTTTTGATAAACGGTAGTATTTTTAGCGAATTCTATACGAACGTCAAGTCAGATATTCTCTTTCTAACATAGGAGAGGAATAAAGAAATAAATATGCAATTTTTCATCATAAAACATTTGTTATAAACGAAAATATAGTCCTAAACATACCAATTTGGGTATCGGATTCTTTTTCGATAGGTAAGCAAGAAATTTTAAATGCAACGTTGAAAATAAGCTAGATTTTCCGCTTACAAATATTATGATCTCAGGCTGGCTTCCATCAAATGAATAAATCGCAGTAAACATAGTAAATATAAAACGCAGAGATACGCAACAACAAATGTTTATCTTTTCTACATAAAACTAAAGTACACGATATAAAATATTCTACATTTTCACATAATTCCACATTCTAGAGAACAAGAAATTTTAAATGCAACGTTGAAAATAAGGTAGATTTTCCGCTTACAAATATTATGATCTCAGGCTGGCTTCCATCAAATGAATAAATCGCAGTAAACATAGTAAATATAAAACGCAGAGATACGCAACAACAAATGTTTATCTTTTCTACATAAAACTAAAGTACACGATATGAAATATTCTACATTTTCACGTAATTCCACATTCTAGAGAGGGTAGCCCAGTTGGTAGCAACGGATTAGCAACCGGAAAGTTGCCAGTTCGAAACTCGGTTCAGCCAAAGACCGTCGTGTACACGGGGGCTAGTGCATGTTAAATCTGTCGGGGCTTCAAATGTCCTCACGTTGGCGTGGCGTGGAAGTTTGGAAAGTGGGGTGCCAGCTCAGGTGTTGTCTTCTGACCGTCGTTCAAAATTAAGTGGTGTCCTTGCATCTTTCCCTTCGGGATTGATCCCGGAGCGTCACCAATAGCCCGTTGAGTTGCTCCATTGCGACGTTAATTAACTACCTACGACATTCTAGATTCCTTTGTTGTCTTGCGTGTGATTATTCGTTTCGTTTTACCAGACTTTCCCGAAATTCAATGTCTAGTTCACAATGCACGCGGATAAGTAGATACTAACTTGAACACTTATTTTGCTTATACTAGTTTGCACATGAACTATATAGTAACGCCATAGTAAATGCATTCTTTCACTAAACCACCACTTTTGTGAACTTAATGAAGATACTACCACAGCAACAAACAAATACTGCCTTAATAGCAGACTGTTTGTGTAAGCAATTGATTGACCATTTTAAGCGGATGAGAATTTTTCAGCACAAAGAAAACAAACTACGGGAGGAAAACAACTCTGAAAAAACTATTACTTTGTTTTGCGGCGTTTGGAGTTGATTACCCTCTCACTAAATTAGTCTAGTGGAACAATTAGAGCCAGACTTCGTAGAGCAGCCATTTGCAACAATTTCAGATAAAAAAACAAAACTACAACCATCATTACATCTCTGATTAATTCTGAACCAGACATGCTGAAATTGTGCAATAAATACATACAACACAAAAACACCAGCGCACTTATACTTAATTAGCAAAACAACTGCTTCAAAGTATTAATTAATTGCGCCATACAATCCCAAAATTCTCCGATTCCAATAGGAAAATAGTTCTGGTAATTCAATTCTTATGAAACTGAAATTAAGTTAGATTAAATTAATTATATAGATTGAGAACCACCACACCCCAGTGAATACACTATTTTTTCCTTCCACTTCGTAAACTACACGAGACTTAATGGTGATATGTTTGTGTAAATATAAATCCCGACACTATTTAGACTAATAAAATAGCCCCCAAAATAAATTTCCTTATAAATATCACTGTAGAAAAATATTTAACTTATTTGAATGGATTTACTTCTTTATTTTTAATCTTGATCTGTAAAAGAAATAAAATTAATACAAATAGGGTATATTTTAATCCTGTTGTATTTATAAAAAGAAAAACTGCTGGTTACAGCATCATAAGACAAGAGTAATTTGAAAAGAATTACTTAATTTTAAAAGAAGTCAAAACTTACCCGGGTAGCCCGGCGTATCTGTCAGATAAAAATACTAAAATTAAAAACACAACTTTACAATCAAATAGCTCAACAGCTTCTGAAATTACACATTCCTGTTTAAGCGCTGAAGAGATATCTGACAGATAACGCGTCTTGTACCTGACAATAGACCATTAGTGAAACCAATGGAGCAAAAAGAGGCAACGAATTAAGAAAACATCAATCTTCTAACGAAAAAGACGGAGAATGCATCAACCCGAGAATGTGGACGGAGTCGTTGCCATAAGATCTCAAAAATGTGGATCACGTGAGCTTGGGAATGGACATGCCGATTGGCTATCGAAGAGCAAGAACATTAATATTTTTCATCACTCTCGTCATTTGGTTTCGTATTTAAGATTCGTACTTCTTTCCAATAACGCGTAACCTTCGCCCGGAGATCAAACCTAGCTATCGGCTTATGCTAGATAATCCTAGCAACAAACTGGAAAACTGAAAGCATGGAACCTGGAATTGACATAAAAACCCTTAGTTCGGACATAGAAAGTAGGGTTTAAGCTCGGTATCTGACAAGCACCGTGTGTACTGAATGGTAAATATTTTCATGCAAAATGAAGATTTTTCAAGAATACATTTTTTCAGTTGCAGCATTTATTACACATCAGTCACCTTTGAACAAAAAAGCAATGAAACAAGTTTAAATTTCAAGAGTCCATAGGTCCATATATAGTGAGAAGTAACTTCCCAGGAAAAAATAAAATAAAAAACTTAAATGAAAATTTTATGCGTGAGATTCTTCTAGAGAATCATCCTTCTGAAAAGCGTACCGTGGAATTAATTAAAGAGAGCTAAAGAACCTAGACTACGAGATGATTCGAAAGAATTAAGAAAGAAGAGAGTTTCTGTTCCCAACGAGAGATTCTTTTCTTCGACGTCACGTTTTGCCTTATTTATGAGCTCTCAAAGAAATGGCGCTCAAAAAAAATTCCATTCGAATTTAAATGCGATTAAATACGAGAAGATCCAGACAGGAATGAATTCTCGTCTCTTTCTTTTAAATCCGGATAATAACCTTAAAAGCAGTTTATTAAATTCTGAAAAAGCTGAATATGTTTCTAATGCTATTCAAATCGGAATTAAAGATCGATGCTATGGGCCATACAATTCGAAAATGGAGGATATTTTTTGCAGTCTTGAAATAAAGTTATCGATTGCCTGCATTTGAAGTTGTAAGAGCTTTTTGGTACTCTTTTTTCTTCTATCTCGCGAACCGATTCATGATCTTTTACAAACCATGACATGAATATCATGCTTAAACATATAAAATATGAATAAGTTTTAGATATAGTTAGCCTTGATTATCCAAACTTCGATTAACCCAATGTCCGTATTATCCGTCCGTATTATTATTTACTTTGTCCTTAACTGTTTTTGCGGATAGATGGTTGTTTGGGATTTATGGTGCAAGATCCAAAAGTAGATAAGCTGCCAAACCAAATGCAAGATAAAATAAAATTTAAAATAATTAGTTCAAAAATATCAAATTAACAAACAGATCAACATTAAAATTGTGATCTCATTATAAGTAAGCATAACAACGAAAACAAAATAAACACATCAAAAGTATGAAAAAGTTAACAAATTAACAAACATGTCATTCACACGAAAAATTAAAAGGACGTTTATATTGCGTCGATGTGCAAAATGAAATGATGTAATTTGCGTGTGTAAAAGTGCTGCGATTGACCGTTAAAGACATTTTCAAGAGAATTTAAAATGTACGTAACACGCCCAGATTTATTGTCAAATTATCGCAATAAATACATACTGTGACACAAATCCGAGTATATATCATTACTAGCTCTATGATTCTTTCAGTCCCAATAGTAGTAGTATATATAAAACAATTTTTTGTATTCATACGTCCCTATTATCTGAGTTTCTGACTATCCGAGGTGACCTCGGTTCCCATTATCCCGTATAATCAAGGTTCTACTGTATATTATTTTATTACAGAAATTGGTTTTGCAGTTTCGTGGGACGAACACAGGAATTGTGGGTTCACGCACCGTTACAACAGGACAAGCCGAGAACAACGGTACCTAGTACAACACCTCGTAATTTTTAATCATGGTCTGATGACGAGGTCAACACCTGAGCTGGCACCCCACTCTCTCGAAATTTCCACACCACGCCAACGTGAGGACAATTGAGGCCATGACATATTTAACGTGCCCTCACGGACACGAAGGTCTTTGGTTTGATCGAGCTTCGAACTCACAATAAATACCAAACCAAAGAACCTAGTTCTCAAGAACATTGGACATAACAAAATTGGTCAAAAGAGGCTTTCTTCATGAGTTCAATCTTTGTTGAGCGTCGGGGTTCTTGAGTTTGGAGGTTCCCAGAATTTTCGTCAATGACACACAAATTCTGTAACAAGTTTCTTAAATCATATAAGTAGTATTACCTTGATGGCACCTATATAAACAGTGAAAATCGCGAGCTGTATAGACAGTGAAAATCGCGAGCTGTATAGACAGTGAAAATCGCGAGCTGTATAGACAGTGAAAATCGCGAGCTGTATAGACTTTTGAAACCGCGAGCTGTATAGATGGTTGAGACCAGTTGTGAATGTGATTATACTCTTGTGAACCGCGATGTGAGTCGAAAGAGTAAGTTATACTTAGCTGTAAGTAGGTAATGTAAAAAGAGTTTACCCTGGTTTCAAATGTCTATACAGCTCGCGATTTTCGCTGTTTATACAGCTCGCGATTTTCACTGTCTGTACAGGTGCCATCAAGGTAATACTACTCATATATTTCAGAAAATCAAAAAAATTTTACATACAAAGATAACTAGAAAAACTAGATAGAAGATAACTAGAAAAGTGACTAAGAAATAAAAAAAAATGAATGCTAAGATTAAGTGTTAATGTAGAAGCGATATTTTTTCAACTTAAATGTACAATTCTTTGTTACCACAAAACAAGGGGTATAATAGCTAAAGAAATCCAAACTTGTAAAAATATATTGCAAAAGTAAAAATATTGTAAAAGGGGTAGAAAGTGAAAATCGGATGGTTTCCATACATACAATTCACAAGAATTTAAAGTTTTCTCTTTCGTAATAGATTGTAAAGCATGGATATTAATATGGTAGAAAAAGAAATTTTAACTTTTATTTTATTTAGTCTGAAGAAAAGAGGACTTTAAAATTGGAGGACCTGATATAATCACGGATATTCAAAGATCAAGACTTGTGAAAGCCAATGTTATAAAGCCAGAAGCCATATCAGCATACAATGGAGAAGTATCTCGGTAATCAATAAAACTTAAAAATTGTTTTGATGATTAATAGTTTTCAGGATATTATCTTTCCAAAAAAGTCTTGAAAGACCTTCTAACGAAATAGATTGAGCATGTGGGCGGTATCACGGTCGTAATATCTCAGAAGCGTTGTTCACGTGGGATTGGGAGTCATTTAGGACCGATTGCCTGTCGAAGCGCAAATAAAGTTATTCACCGCACACGATGATCGTATTGACATGTCAATGAAAGTCCTATATAAGGAATCGAGCTTTCTCCCAATACCACGTGCCAGATCTTCAAACCGAGCGATCGGCAGAAATAACGTGAAGTTGCGCGCACATGCTGTCTATTTCATAAGAAAGTCAACGGCTTGGATACAAGCAAGAAATATCTAAAGAATAAATAAGACTTAATTTATACTCTCATAACAGAATGTAACAGCAAATTATTGATGAAGCTGAAGCCGTTATTAACGTCTCCTGGTATAATTATCAACATGACTGATAAAGCCATTCATAATTGCCATAATTAGGAACATGGGAAGGAAATGTATGGAAAAGCAAAAGGAAGGGAGAGCTTTCTCCAGTCGCAATTTTTCAATCCTGTCTTGCTTGTTATCAAGGAATACCTCATCTAAATACACAAGTTTGAACACACTTCATTAGGTTCAGGTCGAGCGCGTAAAATTCAAGAGGTTTGGTGTAAAGAAAAACGCTTCAAATTAATGTGTTTAGAAAGGTGAAAGCCATTTGATTGATGTTGCTTTTAAAACTTGAGAATGAAGCGAATTAATGGCACTTAAAATTTTCTTTACAAAGATGTTTGAGGGAAATTTTAAGAGTAAGGGCAAAATGAATAAATTAAAGCTTGCTGTTAAAAATAATTGTTTAGGATGGGCATGAAATAAGAATCACCTTTTCAGAATTTTAGCAATTTCAATTATCCTGTAATATGGCTTTTCCTAGTTATGAAGCGTTTTTTTTTAATCCTTTCTTAGAATGGCAAAGAAAATGTTTGTAATAAGTTACAAATCGGCTTTTTGAAACGGGATATGGATTCAAGTTAGTTAAATTTTCATTTGCCTTTTAGCTTTCTTTCAACTAGGGGAATTGAAAGTATTTTGCAAATCAACATTCCGAAATTTTTAGGGAGAAAATTATATTATACCATGTATATAAATTGGAAACCGAATCATGAGATTAGAATTTCTCAGAGGGAAGTAAATAGAGAAGGAATTTCAAACTACAATGGTTCTTAAATTTCAAATATCCAAGTCATTTTATGTACGTCAACAATAAGTAGACGTAGTATCACATGGAAATAATGTTCCTAAAAATAATCTTTCTAATACTCTATTAATTATATCTAAATAAGTATATATTCAAATAACTACATTAATTCAACTATAAATAATTATTTGAGATATGAATAACTATAAACATAATATCATATATATGCATGATTGAATAATATACATAGATTAATTATTTATTTAATTTTTAAAATAAGGTTTAGTGAGTATTGTAAAAGTTAATTATTTATGAAATTTTACATTCTTAATAGAAATCCTCAATTTTATAGCTATAAATGCTTTGAAATAAAATTATTATTTATTTCAAATCTAGCTAGAAATGTGAAACCATTGGAAATCAATTAAATTGGAAATTAACAAAGGAACTCTCTGAAGTAAAATTTATTTCCTAATCCACAAAACTTTTTCCAAGTACGAATATAAAAGACAGAATGTCCACTCTGTTATTCCGTATATTGCATTTTCTGCTAAAAAAAGAAGTTTATGACGCTTAAGAGCTTTATTGCAAATAATAACATTGTTTCATAATTAAAATAGTCACTCATTTTTGAATAATATGATCTTGATGAAATTTTGAAATTTCGGAAGTTATTTGAAATAACGGTAATTGTAGACGTTGCATAGTAGGTAAATAATATTTGTAGAAAGACTTATTGGAATTTATTGTGTGCAAAACTCCACATTTTCAACAGAAATCCTCAATTTTACGAACTCATAAACGTTTCTAAATAAAATCGTTATTTATTCAAATCCCAAGAAATAACTCCAAATGCGGAACTATATTGAAAGATAATAAATGCAATCTTTAAAGTGAATATGAGATATTTCCCTACCCTTATTTTTCCGACTCTGAACATTAAAGAATCCATTTTATTGTTCAGGATATTTGCTTTGTTTGCCCAGAAAAAGAAGCTTGTGACACCGAAGAGTGTTCGAAAAAGGAAAATTCGTTCTCAGCGTTCTGGAAGATAACACTCGCTAGATCGATGCAATTTTTACAGGAAAGGGCAACTAAATTTAACTGTAGAGAATGACATATAAATTAAATTTTCCCTCCCGATTTCAGACTTCAAACTTGGAGGGGAAATGTTGTGACGCAAAATTCCCTAAGAGAAGAAGGTTGGAAGCTACCTCTACGGCCAATCAATTCAAACTTGATTTGACAATACTTTTGCAGGGTGTTCCGAACGTTCTTTCTGTCGCTGCAGCACAAATAAAAATGCCTCTCATTCCACTGGGCACACTGAAATGAAAAATTCTTTCACGGCAAACAACTTGCAACGGAGGCAAATTGAATTACTCAAATAACGTTATTTTAAGACGCTGCAGCAACAGGTTTTTGGGTACGGAAAGGTTAAGTACATGTCAGAAAACGGGAATATAAAGATGTAGAATAGAAGTATTTCTAACAGAATAAAGCTAATAGAGAATTTCTGTTGATTATATAATTCCTTCATAATAAAATAAATTACAGTCTAATGAACAAAAAATTCGGAATTTCAAATATAAATTCTCAGAGTACATTTCAAGTAATTCAACTTCTATAATTAATATAAAGCAAACAAATTCGATACATTGAAAAATATCGCATTTCTTGCACTAAGTAAAAATGAAAATCGTACGAAAATAAAATAAAAATGGAACAAGCATCAGTGGAGCAATGAAATAAAAATATACTAAAACTTCTTTAAAAATACGCTTTTAAAACTGCACTAAAAAGTAGAAAATAATTTTTTTCAGTACCCAAAACATTTTTATATACACATGACTAACAGTAAAAGCGTGGGCGAATTAATTAAATTTTATTACGGTTATATTTTATGTTGTCGAAAAAAATGTTGTCTACGTTTTTAAAGGGAAATTAATTATAGTAATGTTGGGGATATATTTCGTCAATATTGAATTGTTTCTTATTTCTTAAGGTTGAGGTTGCTTTACATTTTCTTCATTAGAAGGAAGTGATTTTTATATTACATAACTCTATTCTATATTGGCGAACCCTCAATCATTCAATGCTCTTTTAATTTATACACTAATGCGACAAAACTACTCGTATTACAATTAAACTTTAAATAATAAATTCAAATTGTGTATGTTTCACTATTCACTCATAATCACTTCGATGCAACATTGCTCGTCACAAACGGTCTCTATTTCTGTTTATTACTGCTGATAAAAAATACATGCATGTATTTTCATATTTTGGTCTGTATTCCTCAATACATATGTGACAAAATAAAGTAGACGTGATCAGTGAAACCATATCATATTCTTTACACAAGTGAAATTGAGAGACTGTTTTAGACTGTCTAGACTTTTCTAAATTTAAAAAGTTTAAAATCTTCAGAAAAATACAAGGAGGTAAATATCTATAATCTGCACAAACTTCAGTAGGTAGTGGGCCGCTGTAGCGCTGATGTAAAAGTAGCGGATTAGCAACCGGAGAAGGGTTGCTGTTTCGAAATTCGATCCAGCCAAAGATCGTCGTGTACGTGGTTGCTGGCGCACTTATATCTGTCGTGGCCTCAAATGTTGCCGTGGTGTGAAAGTTTGGAGAGTGGGGTGCTCCGGTGTTGACCTCGTCATCTGACCGTGGTTCAAAATTACGAGGTGTTGTCCTCGGTAACGGTAATTAAGTAACGTCGCACTGGAGCAACACAACGTACTATTGGAGACAATCCGGAATCAATTTTCAAGGCGATAGATCCGAGGACAACACCACGTAATTTTGAACCACACTCAGATGACGAGATCAACACCGGAGCAGGCACCCCACTCTCCAAACTTACACACCACGCCAATGTGAAGACATTTGAGGTCACGACAGATTCAACGAGCACCAGCCCCGGTGTACACGACGGTCTTTGATTCGACCGAGTTTCAAATTCGCAACCCTCCGATTGCTAATCCGTTACTCTTCCAACTGGACTACCGCGGTCCTGGTGTTGTCCTCGGATCTTTACGTTCGGGATTTGTCCAGGATCGTCACCAATAGCCTGTTGTCTTGCTCCAGTGTGTCGTTAATTCAACTACCCATCAATGAGTAGTAGTGAACAAAAATTCAACCCTATCCATACATAGATGAATATCCTCAGTTGTTCCCCGGATATGTAGAGGAGGCTGTTGGGTAGCATAGCAGTTAGACACTTTATATGGCAAATCTTGCGTCGGCGTTGTTAGGCATGTATTATTACTCTTTGAGCACCTACTGTGAAACTGTAAGTGCACAAATACTGTCCAACTGTGAAATTAGGAAGCCAAGAGAACTCAATACAGCTGCTATAGCCGAAGTTTATTCATATGCTAGACTAGTCTTCTGTCTTTTCAAAAGCATCATGCATTGCTGTTATTTCTTCAGCTCCTCCATGCCATCATAGTCCAAAACTTCAGGTATTTCTCTCTTTTTCTTTGAACTCTACAATAGCATTGCTTTCTCTTTTGTCCAGTTCCTTCCACTATTTCTGCTTTTTCGCAGTGGAAAAGTCACAATCACCATCAAGTACACCATCAACAGTGCCAACAATGATTAATCCTAACAGCCTCCAAAATCAAGGGGCATGGCCAAATATGGCCCTTGCGACCCCAAAACCACTAATACAGCTGACTATAGCCAAAGTTTAATCGATATTTAAGTCACTTTGAGAACCCCAATGAGCTTTTAAGTCAACAACGCAAATAAAAAACATTTACTTTTTCTAAGTTCAGATCCGATGGTAAAGAATACTTTTTTGGATAGCTCAGTGTTCTCTTATTTTATACTTAAATTATTGTACAGATAACACAACTAGAAATTAATTCTTTAAACTGTAAAACAGTCAACAATGAACATTGACCAGGTATTTATTCAATTTTAAAGAAGCATTTCTATTGAAACTTAAAAACTTGGTAAATGAGAATATAGAAGAAAATAATACACTTTTTAAGAAACACGAAATGCAACCTAGTCTCAGTTTTTCCCAAACTTCCTTTCACAACACTCCCCTTTCGAAAGGCATTTTTTTCAGCCTCCCCTCTGGAAAACTATCTCAACTAATAATAAATTCCAAGAGCAGCCAATAATTTCTGAATTTGAACAATATACTTATTTAATTGTGTGTGTGATTTTAGAATTTCCAAAAGCTTATTAGTAAATAAAACAATTTGAAATTAAAATTATAAAGCTATTTATTAAAATGAAATAAAAAATAATTTGGCACACAAACACTATGTGCACTATTATTAATAATAAATATTTATCAAATCAATAAAAATAATCACTAATGAAAGTATGAGCCTAGGGTTATGCTACAAATTTGTCTATATTAAACACTATTTTCGTCCGTAGTAGCCTTAAATCTCCATATTCAACTATTAGCAGTTTGTTTCCCTTTTCAGTTTAAAGAATCAATGACAATTATCAATTATTGTCCGTCTTACTGTTCACTTTTGCTCTTCAAAGCCCCCCATCTTCCCTGGGTTCAGTATTGGCTCCAAGATTCTTTCAGTACCCACAGGGAATGATAACGTCCTTTTTGATAACTATGCTTTAGTGGGTTAGAACAAAGCAGGCAGACTAAATGGTAGACTTAAAAATCTGATTTATAAAGACCCAATATAAGGACATTATGGACAAGAATTACTAACTTCAGTCAGAAATGAGTTATCTTAGCTGCTGGAAGTCAAAAGAGAGAAAAGTACATGCGAAATGGCAAAGAAAGCACATTAAAGGTGACCAATCAGGCACTGTTAAGTCAGGGGTTGAGTCAAAGGCTTAGAAATACAATGGCATTGAATTAATAATCAGTCCATGCAACAGCATTGCATTGCAACAATGCATTGAATTACAAATCAGAGCAACACGACTAGGCGGATTATCGTTTATAAGCTCTCGGCAAGATAAGAAGGATAAGAAGAGCATTTCACAGTGGTTTAAATTGAACATTTCAAAAATAAATTGTTTCTTGCAGGTCGTAGATCTAAGCTTCAAACCGACGACACAATCAGAACTGAGTATATTTGATTTTTCACCACAACACACATAACTTCAAAATAGTCAGATTTATGGATTAAAAGAATCCTAGGAAAGGCTCTATTGGTCAAGGACTTATGGATACAATGGCATTGAAGTAATAACAAGACTATACCTGGGAACTCGATCGAAATGAATAGCGAATATACATTGTGATAAAAAGAAAAGTTCCGGATTCCGCCACATGTATGTATGTACCGAAGCAACTTATTTTTCAATTTGATTTTCATATTTCGGAAAAAAAATTGATCATGCGTTAAATTAAATTTTTGTTCAGGAACTTGACCCAAGAAAAGCGTTTGCTCCAAAATTTTTATCAATTGTCCCATCGATTATTTCCTTATTTATTTCACGCTTCAAACCAGCATTTCATTCAATTTCAAGATGCGCAGTTTTTCAATTTTGGAACAGATAAAATTCCCAGAGCGAACAAAATCTAACTCCCCGGTGTTTACGCTACGATATCGCTATCTTCTTTCCGAGTGCCGTGGCGCTTTATTGCCCCAGCAGCGGAAGCAATGATTTCCGCTAATCCATCCGAAGGGTCCTGAGCACAACGCTTCAGTTGGGAACCACTTTGAGCGGAGATAAGCGGTCGGGAATTATCTCCCGAACGACACGAACTGCTGTGAATTAAATGTGTTTGTTTGAGCCGATGTATACCCCCCCCCCCCATCGGTGCAGAACGAGTTGTGGCTGGGCCAAACTGCCCGTAATGGGCGTTGAGTGGAGCATTTGGGGGTCATTTTTCAGTGGTCTTTTGTCTGTTCTGTGGATGTGTCATATTGATATGCGTGAATTCTTTTGTGCATTTCCGTTAGGTGATGGGTTTCTGGAATCGGAAATACATGCTGTAACGTCATCCAATGCACTAGGTGGGTGAGCAGCCTTGACAGCTCATTCGCGTAACCTTCTTCTGGACAGTGGTTGCGTTTCCTATTGCTCACCGGATTTCATACACAGCCGTTTCTTCGTCCAATTATCACTTCTGCCCACAATTGAAGGACTTTCGAGAGCCTCGAGCGTTCACTTTGATTTTGACTCTCTTGCTCTCCAAACTTCCACACCAACGGGAGGACATTTGAGACCGATTTAACATGCATCAGCACCGACGGTCTTTGGTTGGATCTAGTTCCGAACTCGCAACCCTCAGGTTTCAATTCCTGGGCTACCGCGGCCCCTGGGATTTATGATTTCAGCGGTTGGAAGAACAGTTTTCCCACATATTGGATGGTTTGGTTTTTATGGCGCAAGAACCATAAAAACCAAGGCTAGCCAAGCCGCGCCAAAAGTAGACAACATCAAGTAATGGACATAGAGATACGATGAGTCGTTCTGTCGCAGAAGAAAGACACACAGGGATTAATTGAACCTGCACCTCGCAAACTTTCGCATAGGAACTTCACATGCATGCGGTAATTTCACGTAATATGGAACACCGCAATATCTCGACAAACAATTATCCAACGATGCATACCGTCTGCTAAACAGCCTCCTGTAGCATTACGAACCATTAAGACGTCGGACTTTGACTACCGAACATCGTTGGCTGGAGTTTGGAGTTGCGAGAGTCCTGGACAAGCATGGAATGGCAACGTGTCATGTTAAGTGACGGACCCTGCTTCTACCTTGGTGCAGGTGAATACAGCATTTGCTTGTGGCTGACACACAGCCAGTGCGACCATTCTCAGTTTACTGTCAAGCGACACACCTCTGTAACTCCTAGTGTAGTGGTATGGAGAGTCATCATGTGCCCCTTCTAGTAGTGGTGCGAGGTAATGTGACAGAGCAGCGGTACGTCTAGTAGATCTTACAACCTGTTATGTCTTTCATATCACGTATCGAAGTGACAATTTACCAGCACGATAACACCCGGGCACGCCTCTTCCTCGAGTGCCTCCATGGTGATGAAACCCTTCCTTGGCCATAGATCTGTCTGGGATATGTTCAACCGTCGATTACACCATCCTCAGAATATATGGGATCTGGAGCAGCAGCTTCAGAATGTTTCGCATAATTTATCACAGGGTATAAGGACACTATATTTGACTCCATCACAGGATATAAGGACAGGATATTTGACTCCATGCCATGCCATACACCGGCATGTATCGCCGCCAGAGGAGGCATTACAACTATCTAACTTATGGCCTTTCTAATGTTATTCTACAATAATAGAGTCCTCTAGATTTTATATAGTGATCTCTTCATATATATCACACATGATAATTTTATTTCAATCGAACGCTGGCAATGGGGTACTTGGCAGAGTATTTATTTTTAATACTTAAGGGCTAAATATATATTTTTGATGTGAAGAGAAGTTTTTCGTGTATTTCCGACGAATAAATTCTGTATTCCACATTAGATTTAGTTTTTCAGATCGACAATTCTGACTTTTTTTACTTTTTTGGTATGACTTGAAAGTTTTTAATGTTTGATAAAGTATCTATTCACATGTGAATCTTATTTAATCTTGAGATTTGGCGTTTGATTCATTAAATAAATATTCTCTTTCGACAATATTTCCATATTGTGCGCTTTTACACTAGTTGGAATCTCTAAACAAGCATTGGGTCTCATTTTGTTGAAATAGTACAATCTTGCAGTGCATCCTAATCATCTTATAATTCAGCCCAAATCTGTACATTATACGGCCTAACCATACACGTTGGAAGAAATCGAAATATTTCTGGAAGGTGAGGAAGAGAACTAATGAGGAAGCTGGAAGCATTAGAATATATTAATTGCCAATAACAAATGATGTAGGATAATGATTCTACCCAAACAACATGATCCAATTACTTAATTGTATAAATATTTCAAAAATGATTTATAAGGGTATTAAAAATAGTCAATAGCCATTTCTGAGGGTCTACGCGCCTACTATCGTCAGGACTAAAGTAAAACACCAGTGGGAAATATCCACTGGTGTTATCCACTTTTACCACTCCACTACTGGTCTTTTATATCCATTAGTGGCTTCCACCACTAACTTTTCCAATAACTCTCCTGTTGGTTGTCTCGACGAGGTATCTCGTCATTCATTAGACCATGTCAAAAGTGACCAGATCTTGATGGACAAGGTATCTCGTCATTCATTAGACCATGTCAAAAGTGACCAGATCTTGATGGACGAGGTATCTCGTCATTAGAAGAAAAATGATTACATCTTGATATCGCCATCATCAAGACATCGTCATTAGCGAAATTGTTCTGATCTTGATGAACGAGATATTTCGTCGAAATCACTTGGAGATTTAAAACGTCGCAGTCCCCGAACAAAGACGAAGAACTAGTATTCGACAAGGTGAATATTGGTACGTCTTCTCTCATTAAACTCAAGAATAGATCCGATAAATGATCGAAATCGAAAAGATGGCAATGTTCCTAACAATGCTAAGCAATGGCAATTCTGTTTCCTTATTTTTAAAATGTTTATGAGTGGTTTTTCAATTTTTTATGCAATTAACTGTTATTTTTGTTGAGATTTTTAACTTCATTCCAGTATGATCTACCTAACAGCAAAAGATATAACCGAATCGATCGTTTGAAAAAGATGCTAAAGATAATTTTAATCGTCTTCCAAATATAACTACCGACGTGCTGGGCCAAAATAAAACACATCGATAAATCCTTCTCATCAAGCGTTTATGCAGTAGTCGCTGGTTGCATTTTAGAGAGGAAGTGAGTCAACTTCCCAACACTTTCGGGCAGCATCCGTTGCAGAACTCATCAAATGATGCTGGTAATAGACAGAATGTAGATTGTTTCTCGGGACAGATTTGATGGTCTACGGCAGGGGTGTCAAACTCAATTAAAACACGGGCCATTTAACTGGTAAGATTCACGCGGGCCACATCACATTTACAAATTTTCTTAAAATTATATTTTGAAGTGAGGATTCAGGAATATGGATAGGATAATTAAAACACATTATGTAATTAAGTGAATTTAGGGTAATAATTTATAATATTGCTATATAATTGCTTTTATTTAAACATTTAATTAATTTAATGTATTTATAAAACTAAAATTAATTTTTTTCACCGGAAACTTGCCAGCGCTTTCCTCCTACTAGTTTTTCAATATCTGGATTCAAAGACTGAGAACAGACAATCTTCATTATGGCAGATAGATGTTGATCAGTTAATCTTGATCTGTAGGCCGTTTTATTTAATTTCATGGACGAAAATAGTTGCTCACGCATTTTTAACATGACGAAATTGTGTGTACGGTATTGCCTCGATCTCCCCTAAGTGCTATTTTCTTCATAACATATTGTCCTGTTTTCATTTTATTTCAGAGCATCGTGGGCCACAAAAAATTACCTCAGGGCCACATGCGGCCCACGGGCCGCCAGTTTGACACCCCTGGTCTAAGGCTACAGATTTAATTGAAGAGAGCCTGGGAAATTATCGGTGTGGTTCGATATAAAGGTATTCCGGTTATAACCTATTTTACCAAATCAAAATGATCAGGGTGAATGTTACATTCAAATTAGATGGTTGAATTTGTATGGGAACGAAAATGTGAAAGTCAAACATATTTAGTACGAAATAATATTAAGTTGAATAAAAAAGGAGAAAGATTCTGAGCAAATAATTTTCTTTCATCCAAAATTAAACTAATACCATCGACTGACAATTAAAATTAACCTGAGGTTATTGCATGATATCAAATCAAGGAAAGCATTTTTTGACAAAACCAATGGAATTAGCCTATCGAAAATAGGAAAGATGGCAAGTAACTTATGTGAAAGCATCTTTTTCAATCGGCAAGAGATTGGCTGATAGATTTGGAATTTACGGCACAAGGTTCAAAAAATAGACAAAACGGGCCAAAACACACGATTAAATATGATTCTATAAACACAGATTTAAAACAAACAACCAAACCAACGTTAAAAGGTATATTAAAACTATGTAGTTAAATAAAATCAAAACAAAGTACGGAAACAGGAAACACTGCAGTTTAAAAGGATCAAATGAGTTGATTTAAAACATGTTGACCAGCAACATGATGTATGATATAAAAAGGTATGAGAATGGATGAGTGATACAAGCAATGAAAGAACAAGAAAAATCAAGGATATGAATGACATTTGTTAGCTTAAAATAAGTCCCTTTTAACTAGCCATGGAGAACAAGTTTTTATGGATTATATACTACGACAAGCGTAATTGGAGGTATTGGAAGAAACAGTTTAGTCGTCGATAAAATGTTGTATAAATTGCAAAACACCTATATTTTGTTGAATTGCTGTAATTCCCTTCAGTAAACCATTCAATACTTAAAATACTGCATTGTAGTGCTTTGTCAATGTTTATCGTGCTTTTTCATCGTCCTATACATTGCTGTTCTAATTAATTAAAAAGGCAACATCTCGAAGTTTGGTCTTTAGAATAAATGGTTGCTAAAATGCTGCGTGTAAGGACATCCCAGACATCACAACATAACAGTGGAAGCAGTCTCAATCTACTGTTGATTGCTTTAATAGTTGTTAAGCGTTAAGAACTTTAACAATCAGAATTGTAGACACTTTGGAGATACTGCGTTCTTGATTATCAAGACAGTATGAATAAATAAATGTGTGTGTGTGTGTGAATATTCATCCTTGAATTCCAAACTAAACCAGCTACTCAAATTTGAAATTATAGTTAAAGTATTCTTTAAAAATAGGGGTGCACATAAAAAGATTCATGGCTAACAAGTTCTGGTTCTTGGTTAACAATACAGTATGCATAAATACTATCGCAGAATTTGCATCCTTAAACTCTAAACTAAACCAACCAGTCTATTGAAGTAATAGTTAAAGTATATTTAATTCGTACATAAATATAGTAAAATTATTCTCTCAAACGGTGCCCACACAATTTTAAACCGGAGCACCAATATTAAACGCTTTCAAATTTTCGTTCCATAGACTGAAATCAAAGGGAAGTCAAAAAACCTATACTGCAAGCTTCTCTCAGCGAAAATGGCGTCAGTCCAACGTCTTTTAACAAACTCCCATCCTTTTCTTTCCGAAATACAACTCAACGCTAAAAGTATTTAAAAAACAAGCGCGGGTAGTCAAAAAACGGAACTGCGAACGCTACTCATGCAATCGATAAAACAGAATGCGAAATCTTCAAAAGGCATTGTCGAGGGAAAATGTGGAATGGACTGGAATCAAAGTGCTGGGAAATATAAATATGGATATATTTTAATCATTAAAGCTCGCTCCAATGTAAATAAGGTGTTCTTTTTAAAGCTAGAGCAGTATTCGTCGATGTATTTTAAAAAAATGGATTTTTGTCTTTCGAGGAAGAGGTTGCTTTGTCTTCTGTACATAATCGAGTCAAGCGTTTTAATTATTATTATAAGAGGGATAAAAATTACGTAGAAAACTTAGCTTTGATTCTCAGACTCCTTCGGAGGTGGATCAAAGGAGATGACGCATGTTTGCTCGATATGGCACGTCGCATTGTGAAAGAGGTGTTGTGGGTTATCCTTTCAAATTCCCGAAATTAAACGCTAAATTGTTCAGCTCTGAAATGAATTATTGTACGAAGTTTTGAAGAAGCGTCATACGCCGAACTAGTCGAGCAAAAAATATCAGCAATGTGTAACTCAACTGAAGAATGAATGTACTTTGTCTTTATATCATTGAAGGAGTCATTTTGGACGTTTTCATTGTAAGTTAAGTTGCAAATATTTTCCGAAAACGAACTTGTATGTAATTGATTCAAACGGTGTAGTCATTTCTGAAAAATATCGATGTGTGTGGTTTTCGCCAGTATTTTGACAATAATGTGAAAGATATGTATTATTTTAATTTCCATAACAAGTTAGAAAGGAAAACAATACTAATTGGCGACTCTGAAATAATTTAGCACACTCTGCAGTAATTAAATAATAGAAGGCAAAAATCTTTCAATCATGTTTCATAACCTTTTTCAAGTTCTCGGATATAACAGTCACTAATAGAAAGAGACAGGCTAAAATTAAATATCAAATAAATTATTTAATAAAAGAAATAAGTGGCAGAATTTGAAGTTTTCCGAAATACAGATTAAGAAAAACAAAGTACTAGACAAAGGTTATAATATGAACAATACATATATTGAGCACACAACATACGAAAGTCTGAACAGACTTTGCATTAAACACAGAAAGTAGGAAGGTAATACAAACATTTTTAAAATGACTGTTCTCTTTCGACTTCCTGAGTCGCCTGATATATTTTAGTTGCTCCATAAAAATTCCTACATAATATTCAATTTATGTAAACCTTGCAATCATGATAGCATTGCAAGTTTACATGAGAAGGTTTTTGTAAAATTTTCCGTATGTATGAGGAGGATTTGAAATTGCCGTGAAAGGCTTGTTTACATTTTCACTTTTGTTACCTTGAGCCAACGACCGGAGGGTTGCGAGTTTGAAACTCGGTCCAGCCAAAGACCGTCGTGTACACGGGGGCTGGTGCACATTAAATCAAGTGGCCTCAAATGTCCTCACGTTGACGTGGTGTGGAAGTTTGGAGAGTGTGGTGCCAGCTCAGCTGTTGTTCTCGTCATTTGATCGTGTTCAAAATTACGAGGCATTGTCCTTGTATCTTTCCCTTCGGAATCTAATCCGAACCGTCACCAATAGCCCGTTATGTTGCTCCAGTGTGACATTAATTAACTACTTACCGACCTTGGGTCAACAAATCAATCCATGCTTTATTTTGTTACCTTTGGCCAACGATATGTGAGTAATTTCCACTTCAATTAATTTCTTCATGTATTAAGGGACAAATTAGTAAAGTGTCCTCTACGTATGGAGCTGAAATACTGACGAGGAAAAAATTCAAAAGGCGGATATTATTTTCTAGTTTGAATTAATGTAACGATTATCCTACTTTTCATCCTCAAAAAACTTTTCTAAACGCCTGTTGATTTTTTCTTCTGTCTTTTCAGACATACAGGAAGATGGGGTGAAATGGTTCTTTTTTTGAAATAGTTATATCGTTAAAAATACACATCGTACAGTAAATGTGTTAACATATTCGTAAACAGCATGGAATCCAATTCGTATACTGCGAATACATCGTGCGCACGATACTAACCTCCCCATGGCTGGAGAAATGAAGTAATATTTCGGAGTGTGTCAGTCTATCTCGGCAACCGTGGGCGCAACACGACTGCGTGGTATCATGTTAAAGCTACCAACGGTATCTCTTAATGTACCAAAAGAACATTTCGCTCTGGTTAGAACTGAATATTTTAAAGAGTCGTAGTCTTGCGCTCCAAACCGAAGGCCCAATCAGAAACAAGCCTATTTGTGTTGATTTTACTTTTGTCCACGAAAAATAAGTTTTATTTCCTAAATTCTTTTAGTTAAGCTAGTTTACTCCTCTAGCGTGTAAAAAAAGTCAGAAAAACGAAATGATTCACCAGCTGTCATCGATTTTCCCTAAATCCTATTAGGGAGTTTTCGCACATACGATCGATGTTTATTTGTCCCGATATAAAACTGTTAAAAGTGATAGTTTCCAAAGACCAATGTCGAGGACATTGGATTTGACATGATTCGTAGAAATTCCGCCGATTGTTTTTGTGAAAAATCCAATGGGCTGTGAAAGTTTATAATGGGGATATTACCAAAAAGATAAACTCTAGGAACTAACTGGCTCTCGTTAGAACTCGCATCGGGTTGACTTCTTAAATGAAGAACTAACTCCTATTTTCCGAGTGTCGACAGTTTATTGGTCTTGGCATCGATTTTCTAATGAAAAAGACGGAGCATGTAAACACAGCTTCATGTTCTTATTTCTATGCCCGACCACTGACCTCTTCGGCACTACAAGGGGCGAACTTGTGGCTATTTGTAAAGAAGCACCCACTGGTCACCGGCGAATCGTCACTACTCCTAAAGGGAAAAATAACCAATGTCCATGCGCTTACAAACCGCGATTCAAACCAGGAACATAGTAGGTGGTAGTAATAGATTGAACATACTTCTTTGGCACTACAAGGAGAATTCACGACCACTTGTGAAGAAGCACCTTGTGGGTGATGATCCCGTACCATCACCAATAACCCATTATATTGCTCCAGGGCGATGTAAATTCAACTACCTATTTACCCAGCCGCTATTCCTATAAGAACAATAATCATCCATGCTCTTGTAAACTGGGATTCAAGCCCGGTGCCTACTGGGTAGTAGATAATTGCTATAACCACTATACTAGTTAAGCGACAGTTTTTCGATTCTAGACTGATTCATAAATATCTATACAGGGTGAGTCTAAATTGTTTTTACAAAATAAGAGGGGTGATAGTACCCATCCAGACGAGCAATAATTACCATGGAACATAGGGTCGCATTCCACTCTGAGAGGCAGAAAAGAGTAAAATTAGAATTTCAACATGAACTTATAACAGTGTTGGGAAAGCGAATGAACGATACCAAAAGTTATACAATCTGATTCATTGATCAGAGAAAAGCTCACAGCAAGTGCTCAAAGTGGCGGCCACGCGTGTCGTTACACAGTTCACACCGGCGAAGGAATGACTGGCTCTCGAAGATTCCTGGTGCTGTGTTAATTTTGTCTGCGGCAACACCGATTCTCGCTACGAGATCTTCAGCCGAGTCCACAGGCGTCTGATACACTAAAGATTTCATGTGCCCCCAGAAGAAAAAGTCCGGTGGGTCGAGGTCCGATGAGCGAGGAGGCCAAGCCACAGGTCCGCCACGTCCGATCCATCGTGCGGGATATGTGGCATTCAAGAAGTGCTGGACCGTGCTGGAAAACCGTGCGACGTCAGAGACGATGACTTGTTCAAGCTCGGCGCGTTTCGACTTTACTCTTTTCTGCCTCAGAGTGGAATGCGACCCTATGTTCCATGGTAATTATTGCTCGTCTGGATGGGTACTATCAGTACTACCATCTTATTTTGTAAAAACAATTTAGACTCACCCCTGCATAGTTCAAATATATCTATATTCTAATGAAACAAACGGAGCATGTTCGCAAAGCTTCATGTCATTTCTCCTGATCGCGCGGTATGAAGATCTACGGATAAAGGTTGCAGAGTATTGAATAAAGCAGAAATCACCTATCGAAGGACAAATTGACGCATCGACTTTATAACGAAATAGACGGAGTATGTGCGCACAGCTGCATGTTATATCTCCCAATCGTTCGGTTTGAAGATCCTAGTGGTCACGTGGAATTGGAAGAAACCCGAATCCTAATGCAAGACTAATTGATGAGCGTGACGAAAAACACTAGTTTTCACTTCGTTAGCCAGTCAGCCCTAGTCGATCCCCAAGCCCACATGACCTACACTTCTGACGACAGCGACTTCTCCCACATGCTTCGTCTATTACATTACGATGGGTCCAGGTCGGTAGTAAATCTTTGACAAACTGATGCAGAATTTCGGAGATGCCATGTGGTCAATAAAAGGGACTAAGGACAGCATGCGTTTAGTGAGAAACGAAAGCACATAATTCGAAGCTGCACAAGAATCTATATGTATAAATCTCGTGTACAGCTTCGAAAACGGGGCTCAATTATGTTACTTTTGGCAACGACTCAATCAAGCGTCACGTGATTCAGCTGGCGAATAAAATCTTCAAAAGAAACGTAAACAAACATTTACATTAACTAAAACAAATGCCACACACATGAGCATTTTCACATTTGTATTCAAAAATGAATTTATTTGTGTAGCCGAGTATTCTAAGCATGAAGAATGAAGGAGTGACCAAAAAGTAAGGAGCAGCGATAGCCCAGTTGGAAGAGCAACGGATTAGCAACCGGAGGGTTGCGAGTTCGAAACTCAGTCCATCCAAAGACCGTAATGTACACGGGGGCTGGTGCACGTTAAATCTGTCGTGACCTCAAATGTCGTCACGTTGGCGTAGTGCGGAAGTTTGGAGAGTTGGGTGCTAGCTCAGGTGTTGACCTCGTCATCTTACCGTGGTTCAAATTACAAGACATTGTCCATGGGTCTTTCCCTTCGGGATTGATCCCGGACCGTCACCAATAGCCCATTGTGTTGCTTCAGAGCGACGTTAATTAACTACATACCTACCAAAAAGCATGTGAATTAGTATTAATTGAAAAATTATTAATTGAAAAAACTTGAATAAAAGTTTCCTATCACCAATATGGTTCCCTGTCAATAAAGATTTTAGTTCCCCATGCCTCCGCTTCAAGGAACTCTAGGTGCCATGGGATTCAGAGAAAAATATTAGCATAAATAGTTAGCATACCTCGTTTTATATCTAAGTTCTTAATGTTATTCAATACACTCACTTAAGCTCCACCATAATTATGACGAATCAAAGTTTTGGTAATTATCTTAATTCTAACGAATTCAGCACATTTGGTGAAAGAACCCAGTACTTAAAATATAGATTGACTTTTCATACTGTATCCTTTGATTCCGACAATATATTATCCATACAGATTAAACTGAACATTTCTAGTTTAGCCATAGCTTTTCTATTACTTTCATCTTAAACTGTATGTTTGATCCCAAGCACACAATCGTTACTTTGTCGATTAATCAAATCTCGCGAAACACGAGACTAAATTTATCACTGGGAAATAAAGGAACTTCATCACTTTTTTATTTTGAACGAGAAGATAGAAGTTTTCACCTGGTCGCAAAACCACCTATTTTGTCTTTTCGTTTAAACACCGTTTCATGCAGCCAAACTTCCTGTCCCTAATGATTACAAATTTTCCATTAGCTTCCGTAAATGGTGCTAGCAAGTCATCGCTGGCATCGGTAGATCCATTTTTCATCTCGTGTGGCAACAGCATGGTCGTCAGACGATCCTGAAACAGTGCGAAATCCCAGATGGCTTACTCCATAGCGATCCATCATCAGTATTGACATATAAAGACATATTGTGGGTAAGTAAAACTGGCAACGCCCTGTATGCTGTTAAACATACAACGCTGAGTAGTGCTTTTTTGATAGTAACTCGTTTACTTACGGGAGCTGAAATTAATTTTTCTTGAAGCAATACTTCTTTCTTTGTAGTGCAATAGAAGATCAATAGATGAATGCCCGACATGCATTCGAGCTCGAATTATATCACATTATCGATTATATCCTCAAATGAATTCAAAATTTTTAATTATGAAAAGTAGAAAGGAATTTTTACTGAGACCTTAAATATTAAACGTTTAAAAAGAAAACTATTGTTGGAGTTCTTGTTGATGAAAGAAGAAATTACTAATCTTCAGGTACAAAATAAAATTCAAAAATAGCATCTAAAGTGTACTTTTAACAAAAATGTGACACGCCTACGAGGACTTTATTCCCATGCGTAAGAATTATAAAATTTCACAAACTTGTCCAAAGCAAACAAAAGAGGTGATTGTTTCGTTTTTGGTAATTTTCAAACTACAGATTTAGTGAATGCAAATTATTCACACAAAAAAGATCCTGTCTCCTGTCTAGTTCGATAAATATAAATGTTATTAATAAAAACAAACTATGCATAAATAATTTATCTTTATTCTTTCTTAAAAGAAAAAATAACCAACATGACCTCGTTACTAAGAGGGAGAGAATTCTATTAACAAATCTGGCAACAGTTCAAAATAATACAAAATCGGTAAAGAGCAAAATGAAAAATAGTTAGAAAACTATTTTAAAGAAATTGTTAGTTAACTTCTTATCTTCAAACTCTTAATTCTCTTTCACAACTCAAATGGATAAACTTTGAGACGACAGTTCTTCAAAAACGCATCGAAAATAAAAATGTTATCTACTTAAAATAACGACTAGACATGGAAGAAAAGTTCATAAAATAAAGAATATTAATTTTCCTTCCACATTGTACAATACATTAAAAAAAAACTTTTTTATAAAAGCACAAATGAAGAACTTCCAGGATTTTTCATCTGAATAAACCCTCAAACACAAGCATTTTAGAATTTCCCTCAGTTTCTAGCAACAAAATGCTTTTATAAAAATGCATTTATCAATAGATTTCTTGAACCTCGACTTGGCATAAGACCCGAGGCTTTATTTCGCATATAAGTGATGTTAATGCAAAACATTTCTTGCTCTTGTTCTTTTTAATAAATACTATTTTCTACGACCATAAAAAATACTCTTCTTTCGTTACAGAACTCGCCCATTTATGTCAGATATGGACTAAAAGAGTTCCCGATAACGCAAAAATAAAAAAAAACATGTGAACAGACTGATTTGATAAAAGCTTCTTTTTAAGAAACTGGTTGTTTCGGAAGGCAATTCACCAATTTCAGTTATGGTGATCGTAAAAGGAAAATGTGAAAAGAAATTTTTAAAGATTTAAAAAGGGTTTTTATGATAAAAAAATAATTGATACGGTCATTCTGCTACGAAATCCGATTAATTTATATATATATATATATATATATATATATATATATATCCAAAACACTGAATGGTCCAAAGATTAGTGTCAATAAATACCCACATATAAGGGTTATAAACTTTATTTCAACAGTAATTTAAGAACAATAATTTGAATTAATTTTTAACACAGTCCCCCTTCTTTTCTACAAATTTGTTCCATAGTTGCACACGAACCCGACAAAGGTTTTCTAATGACGAGATTTCTCGTCCATCAAGATCTGGTCAGCTTTGCTAATGACGAGATACCTCGTCAAGACAACCACCAGGAGGGTTATCTATATTGAAGGAACTCAACAAGTGAAACGATTAAATGGAATAGATTAAATTTGTTGATACTTACATTTTAAATAAGTAGCAATGTAGTTTCTTATTAAGGTTTCTTAATAACAACTCAAGCATAGTCGCACCTATTGAGAATCAAACCGTTTTGAATATCAATTTATCGAAGTAAACAGCTGCAGAATGCCTCGTTTACTTCATAAAGGGAGATCTTAAGACAAGCTTTAAAAAGTTTGTTTAAATCCAATTAGGTTCTTTTTGTTCATTATATTCCCACTTAATGATTATCCACAGTTAAAATACAGATCTGGCCTAAAAAAGCGCTGCTTTATGAATAAGACTTTAATACCGTTTCATTCATGCTCCTTTCGATCTGTAATCGTCCACTTGACGAGTGAGACGGGAGTCTGAAATGGACTCTTGAAGAACCATTCTCTTTATCATGCAAGGCTTGAAGGGAGCCTCTTTGTAAGGATTACCGTCTATTGGAGAAATCGGAGAACTACTGTTCATTCAGCATTTGAAGTAGCATTGTCACCAGACTCGTTTCTTTTCAAAAGTCATACCGGACAACAAGGCGTGGGTTTTTCGCATTCGGCGCAAAATTTGAACAAAGGCGAAATTCATGCCCACAATAAATGGCCTCTTGGGATAATTCGCCAAATCTGGATGTCTTGGATCGCGGCAGGCTGTGAGGGCGAGAATTTTAATAACAGTGTACACAATTTAGAACGCGGTGGATAATAATTGAGAGTTTCATGCGTTCATCAAGCATCTTTGATGTAGGAAAGAAATCTTTATATGGGTGTTAAAATTTCAAGAATATTGAAAAATTCTGTTTTATTTTTACTTTTTCTACTGTTCGTTGTCAATTCACTGAATAGCCATGACAATGAACAGTAATTCCTCAGAATTCCCCCCATTCATAAAAGAATCGAATTAAGCAGTAAAATAATTCGAACGAAATTCTTGTCGTGATTTGAAAGTTTTCTAACTGTAAAAAAAGGGCTTAAATGCAGGACGAAAAGCTCATTATATACACTGCTGGCCACCCAAATTGCAACACCAAGAAAGACAAGAGATATCACAACAAAATTTATTTTGTAGATAACATGTTGACCAAGTATCAAATGATTAAATTTATAGACTTCTGTGAAGTGTGGTTCCTGCCAAAATCAGTAGCCAGAGTAGCCGCCATTGTTGGAGATCACCGCTGCCACACGCCTCGGCATTGATTCAAAGAGACTTTGGATGTGTTCTTGGGGTACAGCAGACCAAGCAGCTTCCACACGTTGCCAAAGTTGATCTGGTGTGGCAGCTGGGGATGTATTCTGGGTCAATCGTTGAGCAACCATGGACCACATGTTTTCTATCGGCGAAAGATCCGGAGAGCGAGCTGGCCAGGGAAGCAATTCAATCTGGCGATTGACGAAGAACCCTTGGACAATGCGTGCCACGTGTGGTCGCGCATTATCCTGTTGAAATATGGCTGTGGGCAAGCCCTGAAGGTAAGGAAGGACAACTGGCTCCAACACCTCGGAGATGTAGCGCTGGCTGTTTAAAGTACCGGCAATGCATACTAGAGGAGTGCGAGAGTGATATCCAATACCGCCCCATACCATAATACCCGGTGCAGGACCAGTGTGGCGGTGCATAACGCAGCTGTTCAGCATCCTCTCTCCACGGTGTCTCCAGACTCGAATCCGACCATCGTGGTGTTGCAGACAGAAGCGTGACTCGTCAGTAAAGACAATTTCATTCCATTCTGCCGTCCACATCCTTCTTTCATCGCACCATTGGCGGCGGAAACGTCTGTGGTTCTGCGTCAAGGGTAGAGGAAGCAATGGACGTCTTGCGGACAGACCACTCTGCTGTAAACGGCGTCGAATGGTACGCGCAGACACTGGATGATGCGGTACAGACTGAATGTGCTGTGCTATGGTTCGTGATGTGGCTGAGCGATCCGTCACTGCCATACGCACAATATGCCTGTCATCACGTGAAGTGGTGCACTGAGGTGGATGCGATCGAACACGTCGGTCCGTCGTACCCTCCTGCATCCAACGATCACATATCCGCATTACAGTTGTTTGGTTTCGTCCAACACGACTACCGATTTCCCTGAAAGATAATCCACAATCTCGGTAGGCCACTATCCTTCCTCTGTCGAACTCGGATACTTGATCAAAAGATGATCGCTGTTTTCTACGAGGCATAATTGATCGTTTTTTTGAAAAAACCACAAGAAAAACACAATTGCCGTACTTGAAATCGTCGAAATCTCCAAGCCTTAAATAGCGCTTTGAAGTGGCGCCACAGGCGCGCGTGATGTGCGTCTGCGCTGAAATTCTAATCATTTGCATATCTCACCTCCGCTAATTCATGTTGTAAATTTCATATTATTTGCATGCTTCCTTCAGGGTGTTGCATTTACGGTGGCCAGCAGTGTGCATTAAATGCATTTAAATATTTACACTAACATTCAAAAGATTAGAATATGCGCATACCTGGGATACGAAACTTCCTGTTATTAAACTATCTCTGCTTTGTGTAATGTATTATCACAAAGCGATAAACAACATTTTAAACGAGCTATTTTGACAGGGTTGGTATTGAATTAGTCTAGAAAACATTTTAAAATTTACCTGAATTATATACAATTTATTTTAGATATTAATTTAATTTAATGAATAATTTTCATGTAAAGAGTAAAGAATAAAAAATGTCGGAAAATGTGTGTTTCGTGTATTCATCATTAGCTAAATTTAAGTAAATCCCTGAATCAAACTATCCCACTTACCTTATCCATTGGTAGTCGTGTGTTAAAAATACCCATGGATTACTTGATGTCCTTCAAGTTACAGAAAGCACCATCATTCCACCATCGCGTCGGCTAACAAATTAAACACATCCAACACAAATTAAACACAAAGTCTAAGACAAAAATGAGTCCAAAATACGAGTTTTTTAGCTTTTCAAGACCAGAATGTGGTGACCTTTGGACTGGTGAAGTGTGATGTCCAAGTCATTTCTTTTGTATGAAAGTGGGCCGTGGTAGCCCGGTTGGAAGAGTAACGGACTAGCAACTGCAGGGTTGCGAGTTTGAATTCATCCAAAGACAGTCGTGTACAAAGGGGCTGGTGCACGTTAAATCTGTCATGGCCTCAAATGTCTTCACGTTGGCGTGGTGTGGCAGTTTGGAGAGTGGATTGGCAATTCAGGTGTGATCTCGTCATCTGACCGTGGTTCAAAATTACGGGATGTTGTCCTCGGATCTTACCCTCAGGATTTCGATCCCGAACCGTCGCCAATAGCCCGTTGCGTTGCTCCAGTGCGACGTTAATTAAAACCTATATACCTACCTTTGCATGAAAGTTAGATTTCTTATTGAGAAACCCACTTAGTTAGGTCACCAGACGTCAGGAACTTGATTGAGTTGTTCGGATTCCGTAGGGAATCATAAATTGTCTGGGTTGTATGCGACGAGACGAATTTTTTATCATTTAATCGGCATTCTTTACTTGTATTACTGTTATTTCTTGTTTCGAGTTCTTTTGAAAAGATGAAAGTTTTTTTCTTTAAGTGGCAAAGATCGAGGTTGTTTATGAATTCACGTTTTTTTTTTATGGAACTTTCCTATCTCATTCGTTGAAATATTGATTTTCTTTTTTAAAAAACGCTGTAAAAGTGACCTTCAGTTTTTTTTTTTTGGAAAATTGTAATCGATTAACTTTGTTTTGTCTGTACTGAAGACATTTAAGTTTAAAGCAAGCTGTTACTTCACATGTGGAATGGAGTTTTCAAGAAAAAAATGTATTTGTTTGAAAAGAAATTCATCATAAATATCGTATGAATATGATTTGTCAAAAAGTATAAGTTCTGACGGTGGAATTCAGAAATATATATTCATAATGATGGTGGAATTCAGAAATATATATTCATAATGACGGTTGAATTCAGAAATATATATTCAAAATGACGGTGGAATTCAGAATTAACGCATTCCTAGCACAAGAGTGCTACAAGTCAAAAAATATTGGGGAAAACTGACTGGTATAATAATACGCTGTTTGTCATTTTTATAGGAAAGGAACATAAGGCCATACACTATCACTCCCAAACTAAAAATCGACTTCTGTACTAGTCATCTCATTATCACCTCTTGTAGTTTTGTCTTATACTAATTGCGATATATATGAAATGGATTATATGGATGGATAACCTACGTATTTCGCCCATAGAAAATTGCAGATTGTAATTGTAAAAGTGATTTTTCGGATCACTTGTAATCAAGGTTTAACCAATTCTACAAGCTACCCACCGGTGATTCTGTTAGCTTTAAAAAAAACAATGGATTGAATTTTATTTGTCCGGATTTTCCCTGAAAGGTCAGGAATTATGATTGCATTTATCATGAACTCCGTGAGTTTAACTTAGGGAGAGAATGTTTTCCTCTTCGTCTTCTAAGAACCAAGTTTTTTGACATCGCATGTTTCATTTGTAAGCCAACGATATATCAGTATGCATATCTTCCATACACAAAAAATGCACGTGCTCTATTAAAAAAATAACGAATTTAAAAGAAAAGTGTCGAATCCTGCTGTGAAAGATGAGTCAACGCTCTTCGTTCATTGCCTTATAAAAAGTCCGAGGCGGAGTTTTTAACGGAATAGGGTCAATTTTTCAAATGGGTAAAGACTCTGATCTATGGCGTTGGAAAAGGGCGTCGAAAATGATTAATGGTTTGGCGATTGCCCTATCTCATTTGACAGTGAAATCTTTCTGCCTTTTCTTGCTTTTTCGGATTCCCCTTTTCCTTGGATAGGAGATATTTCCTTACACATAAATTGTTAGGATAAGTAGAAGGGAATTTTGAAAAACTGATTTCAGCTGTCATATTAGATGGAATGCCGAAAATATTGTAAAATATGAAGACTTTAAAGAAAACTCGATGGTGTGTTCATTTGTCTGCTATCGAATATAAATTCCCAGTTGACTTGACTTTTAACTGGTCGTTTTCGCTGTCTTTATGTAAATTATTAATGCTAAAAAGTCTGTTAAACTGGTAGAAAAAATTTAAAACTTAAAATATGACTAAAGATTAAAACATGCTGAAACGCTTGTAGTCTATATAGAAAATAGCTATTTCGGAAGAGCAAAACGTCCATTATCATTAAGACATGGATATTTTTCGATGGAGAAAAACATCCACCATCATCAGGTAGGTAGTTCCTTAACGTCGCACTGGGGAGCAATTATTGGAACTATTGGCGACGGTCCGGGATTAATCCCGAAAGGAAAGATCCTAGAACAAAGCTTCGTAATTTTGAACCATGGTCAGATGACGAGAACAGCTCCTGAGCTGGCACCATCCCACTCTCCAAATTTCCACACCACACCAACGTGAGAAAATTTGAAGCCACGACAGATTTAACGTGCACCAACTCCCATGTATACGATGATTTTTTGACTTGACCTAGTTTCGAACTTGCAACAATTCGGTTGCTAATCCGTCGCTCTTCCAATTGGGCTACCGCGGCGCCCACTGTCTCAGGAGCAAAACGTCCACCATCATTAGGAATGAAGGTGGATGTTTTATTCTTGATGGTGGACGTTTTGATCCTGATGATGGTGGGAGTTTTGTTATTGATCATTTATTTCACCTGTTTGAATGTTTATTACTTACATTTTAAAGTTTTTAAATTGTACTATTAATGCTATAACGCGGATGTTGACGATTTAAGAATTCCTAAACTTGCTCTTAAAGGATAAAAACTGATGCCCTTAAAAATAAAAAGTGACATAAACATGAAATGTGCTTTTAAATTTGAAGGGAGTCCTTGGAAAAGATAGTACTACCCTTTTCCAAAATCATAAATTATGTAAATTTAAACGGGCAGTTTACGAAAGAGAATTTCGTCTTTTCTTTATGAAATGACCTCTAAAACCTGGAGGAAAACATAGTATTCAATCTCCCAAAAATTCAATTTACAGATTAAACAATGGAAATTTTCTTTCCACAAACTGAATTTCACTAAACAGTGTCTTTAACAGTTTCCGGAATAAGCAACTATTGAATATATTATTTTACTTTATGATCTTATCGTTTATTTAAAGCTGAAACTCATTAACTGACATTTTTTCGGAGATACTAAATACTTATTTTCATGAAAATGAGAAACAAATTGTCATATTGTAATCCGTTTAAAAGATATATAACACTATCCAAATGCTTATAATGTTCATATTTTACCTATAGTTAGTCTAATCAACAGCATAGCCAAAAACAATTTTCGTTTCTTAATGAGTTTCCGCTCAAAACCAACGATAGCATTTAGTCATCAATATTTAAGCATTGTAATTTCAGAGTATAATCCAAATGAAAACTTAATTATTTATTTTTAAAAAGAAGGAAACGTAAAAGTACTACCTAAAACAAAAAATCTCCGGAAGTATAAAATGCCCTCAAAATACAAAACATTCCCTTTAAGTCTCAAAATGCAAAAAAAAATGTAAATGCCGTAAAAGTTCGATCCAAAATTATAACGAACTTTGACCGCACGTATCTCTGCACTCTACTTCTGCAGTTCTCAGCGCCATATAATTTACTTTACACAATAACTGTTATTTTGTTGAATTGGAAAGGTACATTTATCGCATTGGTATGCAAGTACAGAAATATTTCACAGACAGAAGATATAATGAACTGCGCTAAACAGAGTTAATTACAAGTTTGGTTGAAGTGTTGTAGATGAACGTGCAAAGTAATTGTCATTCGGTACGAGACGAAAAAGAAAATTGTTTGATTCTCGTGGAGTCGTAAAGGCAAGTTCAATACAAGCACAGTTCTCAGACTGCAGTATATGCTTTATGAATAAATATTTGTTCTGATAATCTGTAAAATAGAATGTTATTAAAGAAGATGTTTTGAATGGCAAGAATTTAATAAAACGTTTCAGAATAATTTTTTAAAGTATTTTTATTCTTACGAAATATGCTTGACCTGATAATCCTTCAAGTTGTTGTCTCGACGTTAGCAAAACTATCCAGATCTTGATGGACGATACCTCGTCCATCAAGATCTCGTCGTCTCTCGTCATTATAAGAAAACTGACCCGATCTTGATCTCGTCATCATAAAAAATTGGGAACATTTTGATGACGAGATATCTTGTAATTAGCAAAATCGGTCAAGTCTTGATGTATGAGATATCCTGTCTAAATCACTTGGAGAGTAAATTTTTGTTTTCTAAACTACGACATTCCGTTGCAGCTAGCAACTAATAATACGTTATCAATATACGTTGATATCAATCCTCCAATTTCTTGTTACTTATGTCAATTCAAAATTTGTGTTTACAAGTTTTAGGGTTGTTTTCGCTCTATAAGTTCTATCGCTCTCTAGTATCGGGGAATCTCAGGCTGCATGAATCGCTTTACAGCGAAGCAGGTGGGATCTGTGCATCGAGTCAGGTTGATTACAAAGGGCAGAAAAGCTCGGTGACAATGACAATTCTGTGCAGATGGGCGGCAAGACAATCATGCTCAGTTATAAGGCGAAAGGTTGCCACTGCATCATGCCGTGGTTTGCCAGGCACCTCTTCAAGACAACCACTAGTCCATTATTTTGTAGATATTCTACCTTGCCGATGTTGTTAGTTGTCAATGAATGTGTCTTCCTTCCGGTAGATGTTCTAGAAGAGGCCAGCCACTTTGATGACAGGCGTACTTTATTAGGGAGATAAGCAGGACACAAAGTACTTTTTAGGGAGATTAAAATGTTTTAAGGGGGAAATTTTAAGTTAAGTGGATTATAAAAATTAAGGATAGCCTTAGGTTTTTTACCGTTGCTGAGATGACGAAAGTCATACCAAGTCAGATGAAGTCCAAGAACTTGAGTGCTGTAGTAAGGTGGGTTTTTTGGCGATCTGCCTGTTCATTGCCAAAAAGTATCGCAATGTCCTGGTATCCATTGAAAGACAATCTTTTCATTTTTACACTTTCAAAAGCCCCTGTCATTGGTGTACTTCATATGAAATTGGAGCTCCCATACAGCTAATAGACTGGAGAGCAGCATGTGATTCAGACATGTATTTTTTAATCTTAAGTGTAACAATAATTACGAAAGAGTAATGCGGATAGCTTTTACTTCGCAATCGAAAGCTGTTTTGAATTTTTTGCAGAAATAACAAGCTTTAGTTCTGTATTGTATAAGTTTTCAACTCCGCTCCCCTATCTTCGCTATACCTGTTTGGTCATACACTCACCCTAATCTGTAACCTTAGGAACGTCTACTGTGATCGACACATCAAACTTATTTAACCCACTTAGGATAAGGCTAGTGATTCAATTGTTGAGATTTAAAGCAAAAATTATGTTTTCACCAAGACATTTTTTATGCTAATGGGACTTCAAAAATACTTGATTTTAAAAAGATATTTATTACAACGGAATTATTTATTTACATAAAACATTCACGGTAAATGTTGCGTGAATTATTTCTAACCCATATTATTTTAACTGAGGATAAAGTTAAATTAACAGAAAATTGTAGTACAGTAAAATTCACAAATTAAACATGCGTAAACTAATGGCATGCTACTCCTTATCTTTAGCACTTTATTTAAATGCTTTATTTTTATGCAACAAAAATATTGAACTCGGAGAAATTTTTCGTTATAATATTCGATTTTTAATGAAATTTCATTCCTTTCATCAGAAATTTCAATATGACAAAATGCCTTTTCAAAAAAAAATTATCTTTTTTCGTAAAGACGGATTTTTGTCTTCTAAGTATTAGTTGTAAAGAATCTTCTGCATAATTTTATATTCTATGTTCATGAAATAGTTGTTTTCATCCTCATCTATTCATTCATGCTCTTTATTCATACTTTTCTTTCGAACTTGTTTAAGATTCTCCCGTACTTTTTTGAGAGATCCCTGATTTTCTCAAAAAGTGAAAAAATATGTGGCATTTTTACAGCGAAAAACCACATGTATGCATAGATCCTTACAGACGTTTTTTTAAAAGCTCATCCATTTTATCCCAAAGTCAGTCAACATTGGAATCATTAAAATTCATAGCTCAGCTTAAGCTATTTACCTTTAGAATACTAAGGAAGCCTTTTCTGTAGCATTTTTTTCTCTTTAAAATGTAAAAGTAAACTAATTTTCGTTTCCCCTCTTTTTAAAATTGTTGACTTTCTAAACGAAGGTTATCTAGTATGCTTCTAGAATTTCCCTTATGGCTAAATTTTCTCTTATCTAGATTATCCCTTATTAGATATCTTTGAACATTAAGTCGAGTATATGCAAGCACAACACAATTTTATAACTTGTTTCATTTCAATTTATTGTTCTTCCTATCTAACTCATTTAATTAAAAGTGAGGCACTGATAGGGATGCCTCAGCAAAAGCACTTGCGAAATAGTAGCATTAGCAGCATTATTTTTTAAGTAGGAAAAAATTTCCTCTTAAACGCGTTATTTTAATTGCTCAGATACAAAATGAATTTACTAAAACACAAAATGCGCTGATTAAGTATGAAACAGACCTTAGAGATCTCACTAAGAAATTTGAATTTTAAAATTAAAAAGCCCCAAATATTTTCTCCATAAGATAATCATCTCAATTGTCATGATAATCAAGCAACCATAGATTCCAATGGGTTTATGTTTCATGGTTGCCATGCCTTGGCGCCGAAACTTCGAAATTGGCGTCCTTGGAAAATTTTCTCCCAAAAGAAATATCCCAAAAATATTGGGCCGCGGTAGCCCAGTTGGAAGCGCGACGGGTTAACAACCGGAGGGTTGCGATTTGGGAGCTTGGTCCAGCCACGGGGTCGTCGAGGACGATGGTGCACGTTAAATCTATCGCGACTTCAAACGTCCTTACATTGGCGAGGTGAGGAAGTTTGAGAGTGGAGAGTTGGGTGCCTGCTCAGGTGTTAGCCTCGTAGTCTGACCGTGGTTCAAAATTACGATGCGTTGTTCTTGGATCTTTCCTTTCGGGATTGATTCCGGACCGTCGCCAATAACCCGTTGGGTTGTTCCAGTGCGATGTTAATCTATCCAAAAATATTTTTCCGTCCTCTTTTAGTTGAAAAAGGGAGTAAATTTTCGTTGACCTTGGGGGAATTTTAAAGAAAAACTGCCGAAACGGCGTCAGATTTTTGAAACTAGGAGATATTGAGACAATTTTGCTGCAAACGAAAGGTTAAAAGATACCTCAACTCACCAAAGTTAGAAAATAGAAGCAATAAGTCGCAGGGATGATGTGTACGAACAAAATAAATTCTTCCCTAATTAAGGCGCAGCCTGTCTATTACTGCACCTTGCGCCATTAAACTTAAACCAACCAATCTTCCCAAATTACTCACACACACATATGTAAAGTAACTGGGGTCAAATTTTAACCCCTCCCCAAAACTTCACACCTTTGGTACCACTGCTGCCTTTTAACCCATCGACCTAATGAAATTAACGGTAGGTAGATAAGGTATTAACGGAATATATGAGCGCAGCTTCATGCTGTTCCTTCCGGTCGCTCGAAAATCTGTCGCATGATTGTGGGACGAATTATTGACTGGTCAAAGTGATTATCCAGGGTGCTTAAAAATATTAGTCTGCGCTTCGGCCAATCAGCCTACATCGATTCGTAAGCCCACGCGAGCACCTTTCTCAGATTTTACGACAGTGACTCCGCCTACATATTCCGTCTGCTTCATTAGAAGGTCGATGTGAAAACCCTCTGAATGTCAAGGGATTTCCTAGTTGTGTACTATTGCTTTCATCATACAACGCTCATAATGACTCAATAACCACATCTATTGGTAAAAAGAATCAATCCACTTTTTCCCGTACCTCCTACAAATGTGCTCGGATGAGCACACCGTGGCCATTTTGTAGTTTTTATGAGAGTACCACATCTATTGGTTGGAAGAATCAATCCACTTTTTCCGGTACCTCCTACAAATGTGCTCGGATGAGCACACCGTGGCCATTTTGTAGTTTTTATGAGAGTCACTGATTGAGAGATCAATTAACAAGAACTAATTAATTAACTAAAAATTAAGGTTTATTTACAGATGGTCTATATATTACAGAAAAGTTTTAAAAAGACTGGGTAATTTAAACTGTAGAATTAATTAACTATTGTCCAAGCAAAGCGTCCTCACAAGGCCTCCCCTCCGGTCACACTCCTCTAAAAGAAACGTTGGTGCTCACTCCTCCAAAGGGTCGCACACAAATTGCCAGCTGTTGATGTCTTCAAGTTCCTTGGGACCAGACTGTACAGAATCCTTGGAAAGGTTCTGTTGGTCTGGAATGTCAAAACTGGTTATAAGTCATGCAGGGAAGACTGCTGTTTGCAGAGCGGATATATCCGTGTCAACCCCTCAGAGGGTTAAATGGGAAAATGACTTAGCATGGGAAATATTGCCAGTAAAAAAGGGAAACAGTTTTCAGAATTGTGTCCTATTTCCCTATTACAGCATCGAAATATTTCACCTCGGTAGTTTTAGTTCTATGATGCGCTCCATTCACGAGGAAGGACGAGTACCTTCCTATCAAATGTGTTACGATGTCTTTAAATCCGGCCTTTTCTGAACCAGGAACATAAAAGGCAGACTCGACAGTAATTTAGAGAAGGGCTAGTGTGCGTTCTAAGCCGATTTAAAATCTTCGGAAATGAAAACTTAGACAAGGAGATTTCTGCAGATCTTAAAGGTGTGCTCCATAATCCGCGCAGGTAGTAGGAAGAGGTTTTTAAGACCATGCTCACAACTTTGATTTTAAACATATTATCTTAAGTATAAATCTTCAATGTATGAGAATATATCAGCTCGACTTAAGTTTAGAGTGTTCGGACAAACGCGGAAAGGTTTTGTGAGAATGGTTTTGAAAAGAAAACAAGCGCATTACCTTAGAAAAATAAAAGATGGAGGTTAATTGATAGCTCTGAATTCAGGTCTCTTTTGAACAACAGAACTTTTAATTTATCCGGTATTTCTAAATTATTTGAATTTATTGAATTAAAATGCTCATTAAAGCAGTAATGGACTTCTCTATGAAAACAATGTGAATAAAATAATTGCATAGATGACAACCGCTGATTGAATGTTTCAGGAATCCAAAATGTAATTTTAAAGATTGCTTCAGGAATCATTTAGAAAATGCTTTCAGTAATGTTGAATTATTTACAATTCTTACGACATCTTTAAGAAGGCACAGTAACAATGTAAATACATAGGATAATATTTTCAGTTTTGTTTTCTTGACATTAATTCTGCTTTAGACAAATATTCTCATGTCATAATTCACCTTTTGAAATAGAATTTCAACATTCTTCCACAGTTGCAAACATTTTTCAAAATGCCGTTTCCTGACGGTATATAAAGTTTATCAAACAGAAACTTCCGTATCATTTCTATTCAAATGCAAATGTGTTAATTTACTAATACATACTTTCATTTAAGCTCTTGCAAATAGCTATATCTTTAGATGTTACATTGCAAACAGATATTTGCACAATGTTATAGACATCTTCAGAAATTGCCTAGACTGTCAGTTCGACTTGAAAAATAAGTTATCCAAAAGGATAGAATAATTACTTAAAATATTTCTAAATTATAAAGAAACTCAAAATAAGGCGTATTAAGGTGTTTATTGGTGTATATGCGATTCAATGAAATATAGTGAGTGAAAAAATACTCATTTGTCAAAACTTATGCAGAAAAATTGCAAATCTATTTATTTTCCAGTAAATTTGGGGGGCGCGGTAGCCCGGTAGGAAGAGTAGCGGATTAGCAACCGGAGGGTTGCGAGTTCAAAACTCGATTCAACTAAAGACCGTCGTGCACGTGGGGGCTGGTGCATGTTAAATATGTCGTAGTCTCAAATGTCCTCACGTTGGCGCGGTGTGGAAGTTTGGAGAGTGGGGTAGGAGCTCAGGTGTTAACCTCATCTAAACCGTGATTCAAACTGACGAGGTGTTATCCTCGGATCTTTCCCTTCGGAATAGGTTCCAGACCGTCATCAATAGCCCGTTGTGTTGCTCCAGTGCGACGTTAATTCAACTTTCTACCGTAATGATTTCACTATTCGCTATAATGTCACAATAAAAGGTGAAAATTCGAAATGATTGGCATTTGCATTTATTCTATACATAATTTTTTCGTTCTTTTGGCTATCTAATTACTAAAATTCTATCAATGCTAAAAATAATCCTTCAAGTAAAGCAGTAAGAAACCGCAATATAAATTGAAAATAATCACAGAGTCGAGGTAAAAATAGAATAAGAATAAAATCGTAGTGTCTGCACTCGATAGACTAATCAAGATGCAAGTAATCTTGAGAGAACGTGGGAAAACAACAAATTTAACTCATCTATGCAGATAAATAAGATCAGGGAGTTTTAACCAGCAGAGCTTGTTATTAAAATAATGATTCTCAAGATTTAAATATAACTCATAATAAACCCAAATATCGTCTAGGATGAATGTTGGAACACAGTGGCTGTATATATAAGAAATAATATACACATAGACACTTCAAAGAAATTTATTAAATCGCAAGTTTTAATATTTTTCTTCCAGTAAAATTATGTAGAAATGCGAAACTGTATGCAAAGTCGGTCGGAAAAGTATCCAAACACCTGTAATTCCCGTCCCTGAAATCGCAGTCAAATAAAAAGTGTTATAAGACAGAATATAATGCTTAATACAAATGAATGCATTTTATTTGCCATAAGGACCTTATGACAGTTCATTATTTACTTGGAAATTATTTCTGAAATTTCAAATACCAATGTCATTAAATTTTTTCCCACATCAAAATTGGATGAAAAGATAAATTTTAGTGCGAATCGGACCATAATTATGGGAAATACGAGAGAAAAACCATATGGATTTCCTCTCAATATTTAGAATTTTAAAATGCAGGTCACGCATAGATTGTTTTAGTATATTTCCCAACCTGCATTTGATTGTTCCGTTTCTTGGACTCTTAGGTCTTATTTTAATTAAAACAAGGGCCCATTTCAAGAAATGTCCGGATTGAAATTATTTTAAATTGTTAACTAGGCTGTGTAGTAAATACAAAAATAAAGCTAGAAACACTTTATTTTGGTTAATACATTTTTAACAGTTTACAATTCGATAAGAGATATAGTGGCGCTTTTGTTCATTATTTCTTGGATCCTCCGAGGCAAAAAATTAATTATACTGCACACTAATTCTTGATCTCTGCTAACTGCCATGCGCCAAAAGCTGATGACCGAAGTCTTGAGAA
Organism: Meta bourneti; assembly: GCA_933210815.1. NCBI lineage: Eukaryota > Metazoa > Arthropoda > Arachnida > Araneae > Tetragnathidae > Meta > Meta bourneti. The sequence continues at coordinate 38,468,606 of OW119922.1, read as the reverse complement.
TGAGCATTGGCATTTTATACAGCATTTTACCTTGAAGAATTGTTACACTTATGACATTGAGGGACATAATAGACAATCCAAAATTCCATTTTTAGGACGGCCCTCAAAACAAGTCAAGATGAGGTAGTTTTGAATAAAGGACTGCATCTCCAAAACTACTAATGGGAATGAACTAAAGTTTTGCATACATTTAGATTTGAGATACCTCTAGTCGATCGCAATAAAAATGTGTATATCTTTCAATTAATTATTTTTTAAAATATGTATTAATTAACTAATAACATTTAGGAAATATTACTTTAAAATTAAATAAGGCATACATTTGTTGGGATTAATCAACAGCTTAATAAAACATAATTACTTTGATCAGCTGGGAAGGTATAAGAAAAAAGACTGAAATACTCGTTCAACATTAGAAGCTCTAACTTTCAACCTCTCATACCTTATAGATTTGATCGAAATGAATGTATTTTATATAAGTTCTGTCTATTTCGATCCAGAAAATCAGATTATATAATCAGAAATAGAGGTAATCCTTTAAAATATGGAGTTGATACAAAGACGGACCTTTATGCAAATAAAATTCATATTCATTTATAGTTATCCTAAATCAAACGACACTTTGGATTTGATTGTACGACTTCAAGGTCGTGAATAACAAAAGGTGTTCGGATACTTTTCTGACCGGCTGTAGCTAAGTCTCGAGACTAGCGTAGGGTAAAAAATATAATTATAACTTCACGCAAAACATAATAATACATTGGAAGTATTTATAAGTTAACATGAAAGCTGGTTTTTGATTGTTTCACAGCATCCCTATGTTCCACAATATGGACAACCCTGTCTTCAATCTTCAACAGTGGGAAATGGGTCATGAAAGTAAGGCAAATTAGATTTAGGGTCAGGCCACAGGACGTGCTGTAGTAACCAAGAAACATACATGAGAAATTGATTGAAGGATTGAAATCTTCCCCTTTGTCAACCGATTTGACCTGTACGGTGCGATCACAAAGACTGATCTTACAATTCGTGAAGAAATACGTATTCCTTGTGTACTGCAAATGAATAAATGTGTTCAAACAGTTTACTGTTTTGAATATTCGATTGAAGAGCTTTATTTTTCTTTTTACGTGGTACGTCGAATTTCACTTATTGTTCACTACATGACCCATCCCGACTTAGGACAATCGGCGAACCATCAAAGTATTTTGCAATCCCCAGTTTTTGCTTCGGATATACATTGGAACGCAACACTAGTTTAGACCAAGTTTCGCCCTCCCGCTGCAAAAGAGAAACCGTTCAAAAAGTGCGTTTTTCCTGTAGTATTTAATAAATTTTGAAGAAATAGAAAACACTGAAAGTGCTACACTGTTAATCGCCATAGATTTGACACTTTCACAATTTAAGTTAAAATGTTACAGAATACGGACATTCACAAAGGAGGCATTCAGAATCACTCATAAACCGAAAATCTACTTTTTAGTTACACTGTTGCGCAGCTATTTGATGTGTATTTCCACAGAATTCAACAAATTGCTACTTTATTGGTATGTAGGGAAGTAGGTAGTTGAATTTACATCGCGCTGGCTTACGTCGCGCAACACAACAAGCTATTGGCGACTGTCAGGGATCAATCCTGAGGAGAAAGATCCGAATATTTTGGTTGGTTGATTGGAGTTTTATTGCGCAATGGCCATGTGTCCAAGCTACGCCAAATACAAGACAAACTCAAGTAATGGATATACACACACAAGGAAAATTTTACTGACTCAGAAGAGAGATACACCCTGGGAGGAAATGAACCTGACAGGAATTCACGAATCGAACCTGCACACACTGAGCCACGGCGATCCCTCGGAATATATCACACCTCGTAAGTGTTTGAAAGCGCATGGTGGGAAAAGCAAAGTTACTCTTTCCAAACTAGGACGAAACAAACACTCCTGTGTCTCAAAACAAGACGCTTGCACAGTAAACACGCCGTATTTGTCTCCGAATATCTCTCCTATCTGTTATTAGAATCGTCGTATGTGTCTGCGCACTCCTATGCTTATCGCGCTACTTCACGGCTTTAATCTTCAGGCCGGAAAACTTCCTTCCATTTTGCAGTATCTCCATCACCAGGTGATTACCCTGGAAAACAAAATTCCCCGTATTTTTATCACTTTCCGCGCCAGAGAGAGCGGGGTCGTACCTCTCAACTCGTCCCGCTCGCTTTTGCGCGCCAAAAAAGCAGTGACGTCAAGTGGAGCGATTTTTACGATGACAGATTAACCTCGCCCGCACTCCACCGTCGTCGGCAGGTCGGGGGGGGGGGACGGCAATCGTAAAAAAAGCTCGTAACTGTAAACGCTCCGGACGGGTTGTTTGCAAAGATGTCGATCAAAACGACACCGTCAACAAATGGATACGTCGTCTGGGTCGCGGATCAAATGGCTGACTGCTCGTGGAGGGATGATCTGTTGAGAGAAACGATACTGGGCGCTTTCCTTTGAAAGAATCACTGTTTTGGCTGCGGACCCAAAAAGTTTCTTTTAGTCATTTCATGTCCGAGAAACAGTAAATATATTTATTAAATTAACAGGTTTCCATAGTAATTTTTATACCACTCTATAAAATTGATTTTTCATTCACGTGTTTCAAAGCCTTTCCTGGGATCCTTTTAACCTTCCAAGTGGTTTCGACGAGATATCTCCTCCATCAAAATCTCACCAATTTTGCTAATGTGGAAATAATTCTGCCTAATTCTGAAATCTCGTGCCAGTCGGAGGGTTAAAATGTCTACAAATTTTCAAACTAAAACACGCTTTTAATATGACTTTCAAATAGATTCATGAACATAGGATTGTGCTTAACCCTCCAAGTGGTTTCGATAAGTATCTCGTTCCATCAAGATCTGATCAATTTCGCTAATGACCAGATATCTCGTCATCAAGATGTTGCCGATTTTTTCACGATGACGAGGTAAAGATGTGATCAGTTATTTCTAGTGACGAGATATCTCGTCCATCAAGATCTAGTCAGCTTTGCTAATGACGAGATACCTCGTCGAGACGACTACCAGGAGGATTAACTTAAAGATAACATCACGATATTTCCAAGAGTGGTATTGGTTTTACCTCACAAAGCACATGACTAAATAACCACATCTATTGGTTGAATTGGTATCCCTAGAAGATTACATTCGTCAAGATCAAAACCAGTTAGAAGTCGTACAGAGAAAATTGCAGAACGCATATCGTGAGCTTACAGGGAAAATTGATCAAGTCAAAAATAGTCGAACTGAGAAAAGGTGGTTTAAAGAAACTCAGGAGTACTGAATAGTTTTTTTATTTTGACAATAATCTAGTGATCAAGTACAAATTTTTATAGCCGGTTTTTCCTGACACAGACTAAAGGACTCATTTCCTTCAAATTTTGACGATCAGTTTTCCTTGTATATGTATCAGTTTCCCACGATATATGATTGTGAAGCCCTCAGAGTGTTTGCGATTTAGCTAAGAGCGTTTCTTTCGCTTATCTTAGTATTCCTTCTTGACAATTTTAGCACATTCATTTGTAAAAAACCTTATGAAATGTCCTTTTAACCTTTTCTATAATAATTTACCTTTAACCAACACTAATTTCAAATCACTTGATTCAAAACTCTATAACTTTTTCGATAATACAAAGTGCTTATTTGTATCATCGAAATATTTATTATTCGATGCTTATTCAGCTTATTTATATTTCAAGATGATGAAAAGTACTTTCATATTCTAATATGAAAATGTACAACCAATATAATACTATCAAAATATAATGTATATTGAACTAAATTATCAAAATACTAATTTTTATTTTTTGACTTAAAAACAAATATTTAGTCTAAACAGCTGTACCGTAAAATATGTTTTCTGTAAGTTAATGAGTTTCTGCTCTAAGCCGACGATATATTTGTCATGAACTTCGCCCACCACTACAAAAATAACAATATAATAGTCTATATAGCAGTGCAACCCAACTCCTTTATGAATTAATATTTGGTAGACAAAGTTCAACTGTCTTTTTATATTGGTGACTGGAGGACGTGAAAAAGTACATTTAAATATTAAATGTTTGTTTAAATCCTGTTCGTATTTCACTGTCAAATGTTTCTGTGTCATATTTATAAATATCATGTGTTGCTATTTCTTATCTTTCATCCCGAATTTTGTCAGATCATAATGTTTGTTTTTATTCTGCTTTAACAGCATGTATCGGAATATTTATTTTCATTATTCTACTTTAAGGTGTTTAAATTTTCATGTTCTCTCCCTCACTTTGGGATACTCTGTGATGAACCAGACAATCATGCGAACCACAGCATAACATCTAGTATACTCACGCGTGCATGCTTCTGAACATATATATTTTCAATTAACCCTCCTGGTGTGGTATCTCGTCATGTTAGAAAAACTGATCAGATCTTGATGGACGATATATCTCGTCATTAGAAACCTGACCAGATCTTGATGGACGATATATCTCGTCATTAGAAATCTGACCAGATCTTGATCTCGTCATCATCAAGAAATCGGCAATATCTTGATGACGGGATACCTCATCCTTAGCAAAATTGGTCAGATGGTAACGGACGATAAATCTCGTCGAAACCATTTGGAGGGTTAATAATCGTCAAGTTCTTGTTTTGAATCAGATCAGATATAGAGATGCAAGATGTTGACAACTAGTGTTCGTATTCAAAATCAGACATCACATTTAACAACGCGTCGGATCTTTTATACTTCTGAAGAAAGCTATTTCCTCTCAATAACCAATCAGCATCTTCACATATGGCTTATACCAAAGCCCGAGACAACTCAAATCAATACACCTCCTCACAACGGTTAACAGAGTATCGAGAGAAACTTATTTGCAGTCATCTTGAGTAATGCGCTTCGTTTCATAGCACACACCAGCATACGACGCGATAAGCGTCGGCAAACACGTACGCAGAGAAATTTAAACTATCATTCTATGAAAGAAAGTAACGCAACACTTTCTGTTTGATACCCAACCCAAACCGTTTATCGCAGCAAGAGAATTTAAACAAGTATTTGCATTTCAAGCTAATTTTAAAACTCATCCAGACAAAGGAACAATTAAGAAGGCTTAACTAAGAATCTGAAAGTGTTCCCGAAATCTTTTGGGAACTCCCTCTTCAGAGGGGTACTAAATCTAACCGAAGAAGAGTGGAACTGTTACAAGATAAATTACTCCCTCAGAATTCACGCCCCAAATGGGGAATAAATTAGGGAAATGAAGCTTTTGTTTCTTGAAATGGTACAAACCTGCGATTCCAGAGTAAGTGGAAAGTAAACACTTCAACTGACCCTTTCCAAGAACTCCTATTTTACAAACTTTTATCGAGTCCCTTCCTTATACTTTGGAACAAATTGTAATTCCCTTTTGAAGAACTTTTCTTTCAGCCCTTTAGGGATCGGAAAATCAGACGGCACATCAACATGTGGTGAAATTAGCCATCACTGCAAATATTAACGTACAATACAGTACGCACATGTCCCAAAATTGAGGATACTACTGAATTCGCCTCAAGCAAAATTACCTGATCTCAATACAATAGAGAATGCCATCGGAAGTCGCATTGTAGCTTACACTACACCACCAAAGACCGCACAAGAGCAAAGACGTGCTCTAGTACTGGAATGGGACTCCTTGTCATTGGAACTGTTGTACAGCATTGTGAAAAACACGCCTGCAGGTTGTGAGGCCTTGCATTAGGGTCAGAGGTCAGCACATTTCTTATTAAGTTGCTTTTAACAAAGAAAAAAATATTTCCCCCAATAACTAAAACATACAATGTCTTCATCTATGCATTTTTTTTCATTCAACTCCCAGTGGCATGTGGGTGTTCCTATTTTATTCCACATAGCCTGAGGAATATTCATTTGTCATTTGAGATACTTCGGTGGAGGTAATTGACCACGGGATTCTCTCATCTCGGATTACATTGCCCTTGATTTTCGGATATTCGTATTTTGGATATATGCATTTCGATGGAGGAACAGTTGAATTTCCTAGTCGATGCAATTCACTTCTAACAACTGTCTAAAGCCCTGTGGTGACAGACATTGCTTCGATTCCTATCTCAGGATCATCGTAGTTGCCATACAGCCCTTCTCTTTAGAGCCTCACACTCACTCCGCTGCTGAAGACAACACAGCACAGTCGAACATTCGAAATTATCCATTGCACGACCAAGTATACGGAAGTACGCCCGTGGTCATAATACCACTCTCATGCAATGCAATCGATCAGATAGTGGCGAATATCGCATTCAGCCACAGCTAAATTTTTGGGTGGGAGTGCAATTTTAACTTAGCCACCGCTACAAAAATATTAACTTACAATATATTAATATATTACAATCAAAGTACAAAACAACGAATTTCAAACATGAAGTACTTTTGATAGACTGAAGTTAAACTGTCTTTCCACGCTCTGCTGCAAACATCAGCGTTAGAAAAAGAAAATCGGCACTTAAATTGATCAAGCTTTAGCGATAAACTTCCAAAACATCGAAGCTTGTGAATATATATTTGACGAGAGAGAAACGCTTTTTCATGAATATACTGCAGTTTCAGTTCTGAAATCAATTGCACATGTAGACAAATACTGAAAAACTTTTACTGTGAAAGCTTCTGTTATCAAACAATACATAACGGAAAATCATAAATTTCAAATAACATGGTTTTTAAAGCATACTGCCTTGGTTGAAATATACTTCCTAGCTGCATCGTAAAAAATGGAAGTGAAAAATAGCATGAGATAAAAGTTCTTACACGCAGAGAAGATTTCTCTTCCCTCCGAAAGGTTTCCAATAGTATCTCAAAAGAAAATAGAGTAAATAAATTATATCACTTTTATATTTTTAGAACCTCATTTAAGAAAGCTGAAGGACTTTTTTTGGTTTTTGTTTGTTTCGTACAAGATGTTGATAGTGTAGAGCTTTTGGTGGAAAGGTTTTTCTTTCTTAGAGATATTTCATAATAAACATTTACTTTAAAAGAATATTTTTCCACAAAATAAACGCCTCATGTGTTTTGTGCTGAAACAGCTAGAAAGGAAACTTACATATAGATACGAGGGTTGTTTCGATGGGTTTTGGTTCTATAGCGCAGGGATCATATTTGGCCAAGTTGCGCCAAACAAAGTCACGTAAATGGACATACACACAAGGAAAGCTTCAGTGACCCACATGAGAAAAAACACCCAGGGAGGAATCGAACCTGACGAAAATACAAGGGTGTTAATTATTCGCGATGCATTAGCTCTATTTCAATGAAAATTGATAATTTACAGTAACATTTTTCAGCATAGCCAGTCCCATTGCGTTACACCGCAACTGCTGAATCGTTACACAAGCTTTGTTATGCCCTCAAGAAACAGTTTTCGAGTAACCGAGCCTCAATAATAATAACGATCGTAAAAAACAAGGTATTTCAAGTGTATATGACGGTCTTTGAGTGTAGTACCTAGTTTTTCGAACCTCTGGTTGCAAATCCGTTGGTCTTCCAACTGGACTACTGCGACCCAGAAGCTCCATGACAGCCTTGTGGGAAGCATGTTTGCACGTTGTGAGGCCTGTCATTACGGTCGGAGGCCAGCAAATTTCCTATTAGGTTGATTTTAATAGAGAAAAAAACAGTGCTCGTTTCCGTAATAAATAAGACAGAATGTTGTGAGGTTCTCCGGCCAGACAAGAAAGAATTTTGACCGGAAAGAACCATTCGATCGACGACAGACGTAGTCGGGGATGTCCTTTGACGGTCATTTGGATCCTGTGAAAAGGAGCGAAAGGAATTTCGTGGGTACAAGGGGTCAACTCGAAGGCCTAATACGGGAAAGGAAGGATGTAAGGGGGACCTACAAGAGCGATGTCGATGATTCTGAACAATTGCCTTCTTTAGTGTAATGCATAAAATTGTATATATGATACTCATAAAGAAAAATTTATGTTTTTAACAAGTGCACGAAATTATAATTCTTTTCTTTCTCTACACTAGTAAAGGCGAAGCTTCTAACGGTGTGCGAGAACTTCACAAATGTGTTAAGCAAAACATTTTTTTTTCACTTATTTAATTTCCAGTCGCATCACGAGGAATGTGGATGCTCTTATTTTATTCCATACAGTGGAATATTTGTCATTTGAGGTACTTTGGTACAGGTACTTCGCACGGGATTACGAGTGAAGTACCTGTACAGAAAATTCAGTACAGGTACTCGTTTTGCTAATGACGAGGTATCTCGTCATTAGCAAAATTGACCAGTTATTGATTGAACGAGATATCTCGTCATTGGTAAAAAGCTGAACAGATCTTGGTCCCGCCATCATCAAAAAATCGGTAACATCTTGATCACGTGATATCTTGTAATTAGCAAAATTGATCAGATCTTGATTGACGAGATATGTTAAAAACATTTCGAGGGTTAATTTTTGGATGTGTATAACATTTGGCATTTTTTCACTACCTTTGTAACGTCTTGTTTAGTCTGAAAACCAACTCCAACAAAAGCATCACGAACATTTTTGAACGCCAAAACGTTTTCATACATTTTTCTGTCAAACTTCAAAATTTCGACAAAAGACATTAAAACAAATTTGCATCGTTTTATATGCATAAACCTGCATTCTTATTAAATATGGTAGTATACATATTACTCATCTGAAAATAAATTCGGATTCGATAAAATATTTTCTAATAAACAGCTTATGAAAAACCGAAACAGGAAATCATTCAAAAAGGAATTCAAAGTAACATGTAATCACTAAAGTAAAAATAAAAATAACGACGTGAACATTAACTGTTCTAGCACTCAAGGATACAGTTCCCCCGCAAAAATTCTCATTAAAATAATTTTTCCCCTTTAGGAAAAGAAAACAGGTATATAAAAATAAACAAATAGAAAACCGTTGATTCTTTTGATGTTGACGATAGTTGGAATATAAAATATAAAAAGGGAAACATGCTGAACTAAAATATTCATCCATCTTTCCAATATAGTAGTTCTGTTTCTTCACTGAAGCAAAAACAATCTAATGGGTTTTCTGGACATCTTCATGTAATTGATTCTTTGAAGCTTAAAGAAAATTAAAATGTGTTTTTCACTGTGAGGAATTTGGGGATTGATCGAATTCAGAGGAAATCTTCCGTTCCATTCCGTATTCGTTATCTTTAATAAGAATTTTTAATAAAATTATAAAAATAAATATATCTTATCTCAATGTAAAATATATATATCCGATATTAAATTATTTGAAAACGAAGCTCTAAGTGGAGAAGCTATAATGTTTTTATTTCAAACTTTGCGATTCAGTTAATCGGCTTTAGAAGTTGAATTGTAATTCGATATATAATATTTTTTTTTTTAGACCCACCTCCTCCCTACTCACCTATATGGTTTAGAGTATTTAATGAGAGGAAGAGGAAAAGGCGACCCCCAGCACACAACGAGGATCACCAGGAACCACCCTGTCAGGCAGGGAAAGCACACACGCCCCCCCCCCCCAATCTGGGCACCTACTTCCCCAAACACCCTTGGACACCACCATTTATTATTTTCTAAAATTTTGAGTTTACACAAGGTTTGGTCAACACGACCATAACAATGTTCTTCTTTCCTAAAAATTTAACATTGAAGCCATCCATAGTGGCTTAGTTCAACATTTTCTTCTTCAATATTTTAATTTTAATATATACATAAAACTGGCCTACAAGGCCTGTAGACCTACTTATCCTACAAATCATTTTTATAACAATAATTTTAAACACAATATATATTTATCAATTTACAACCTTGGTTGAATGTAGTACAATAGCATTCAACTATTTTAACAATGTTCTTCTTTCCTAAGAATTTAACATTGAAGCCATCCATAGTGGCTTAGTTCAACATTTTCTTCTTCAATATTTTAATTTTAATATATACATAAAACTGGCCTACAAGGCCTGTAGACCTACTTATCCTACAAATCATTTTTATAACAAGAATTTTAAACACAATATATATTTATCAATTTACAACCTTGGTTGAATGTAGTACAATAGCATTCAACTATTTTAACAATGTTCTTCTTTCCTAAAAATTTAACATTGAAGCCATCCATAGTGGCTTAGTTCAACATTTTCTTCTTCAATATTTTAATTTTAATATATACATAAAACTGGCCTACAAGGCCTGTAGACCTACTTATCCTACAAATCATTTTTATAACAATAATTTTAAACACAATATATATTTATCAATTTACAACCTTGGTTGAATGTAGTACAATAGCATTCAACTATTTTAACAATGTTCTTCTTTCCTAAGAATTTAACATTGAAGCCATCCATAGTGGCTTAGTTCAACATTTTCTTCTTCAATATTTTAATTTTAATATATACATAAAACTGGCCTACAAGGCCTGTAGACCTACTTATCCTACAAATCATTTTTATAACAATAATTTTAAACACAATATATATTTATCAATTTACAACCTTGGTTGAATGTAGTACAATAGCATTCAACTATTTTAACAATGTTCTTCTTTCCTAAGAATTTAACATTGAAGCCATCCATAGTGGCTTAGTTCAACATTTTCTTCTTCAATATTTTAATTTTAATATATACATAAAACTGGCCTACAAGGCCTGTAGACCTACTTATCCTACAAATCATTTTTATAACAATAATTTTAAACACAATATATATTTATCAATTTACAACCTTGGTTGAATGTAGTACAATAGCATTCAACTATTTTAACAATGTTCTTCTTTCCTAAGAATTTAACATTGAAGCCATCCATAGTGGCTTAGTTCAACATTTTCTTCTTCAATATTTTAATTTTAATATATACATAAAACTGGCCTACAAGGCCTGTAGACCTACTTATCCTACAAATCATTTTTATAACAATAATTTTAAACGCAATATATATTTATCAATTTACAACCTTGGTTGAATGTAGTACAATAGCATTCAACTATTTTAACAATGTTCTTCTTTCCTAAGAATTTAACATTGAAGCCATCCATAGTGGCTTAGTTCAACATTTTCTTCTTCAATATTTTAATTTTAATATATACATAAAACTGGCCTACAAGGCCTGTAGACCTACTTATCCTACAAATCATTTTTATAACAAGAATTTTAAACACAATATATATTTATCAATTTACAACCTTGGTTGAATGTAGTACAATAGCATTCAACTATTTTAACAATGTTCTTCTTTCCTAAGAATTTAACATTGAAGCCATCCATAGTGGCTTAGTTCAACATTTTCTTCTTCAATATTTTAATTTTAATATATACATAAAACTGGCCTACAAGGCCTGTAGACCTACTTATCCTACAAATCATTTTTATAACAAGAATTTTAAACACAATATATATTTATCAATTTACAACCTTGGTTGAATGTAGTACAATAGCATTCAACTATTTTAACAATGTTCTTCTTTCCTAAGAATTTAACATTGAAGCCATCCATAGTGGCTTAGTTCAACATTTTCTTCTTCAATATTTTAATTTTAATATATACATAAAACTGGCCTACAAGGCCTGTAGACCTACTTATCCTACAAATCATTTTTATAACAATAATTTTAAACACAATATATATTTATCAATTTACAACCTTGGTTGAATGTAGTACAATAGCATTCAACTATTTTACAACTATTTTTCATAATCACATTATATTTCAAGTACTCATGCCTGAAATATATTTATTCATACTTTAACATTCATAACCATTTTAGTTACATGTAACATAAGCTTTCTGCAATATTTCAACTAATTTGTATATTTCTTGTAATTTCCCTCAAACCTAGCATTTTAAAAAGAACTCTTAAATCTCAAATAATCTCATTCTGAAAAATCCCAAAACATCAATTCTTCATAAATTTTCATCATTTCACTGAACTAAATCCTTATTCAAAAGAAAAATATTTCAAATCCATAGTTTTAACAATTCAATCACTCATTATCCACAAACTAGACTAGTAGCTAAAAATAACAGTATTATAAAATTTCCAATTCATATTATTAAATACTTCAGTCACTCGTCATTTGCAAAACACTCCATAGTTTTAACAATTCAATCACTTATTATCCACAAAATAGACTAGTAGCTAAAAAAATAACAGTATTGGAAAATTTCCAATTCATATTATTAAGTACATCAATCACTCATCATTTGCAAAACAGACTAGTAGCAGAAAAATAACAGTCCTAAATACAATGTATAAAAACCCTTTTTTACCAGATTTCATAATATCAAGGTTATTTAAAAACAAATTCCAAACATATTAAATTCTTAATAATTCTCTATTTATAGTATTTTATTTGTCCATACGATTTATCACAAAATCACATTTTCCTAAAGTAGCAACATGTTTCTTTATTTCGTACTTTTCTATCCCATCTCATCTTTACCCTCCTATCACAATTCCAATGGTTAAGACCAGATTTAAAAATCCATTATCCCATCATATTCCTTACTCCAGTCTCAATCTTCCAATCATTCTAATAGTATCAAGGGGGTCAACCATTTAAGAAATAATAACATATTTCTTTAGTGCATATTCTCAACTACCTAACAATATCACTCTCATAGTAAATTCTTCAAAAACTTAAAGGATTACAACGGATTTAACCATCCATCTTTTCCTTTTCTTCAAAGTTATTTTTCTCCCTCCATTGCCAAATCATTTATAAATTACACCAAACGATAAATAAAAGTGTATTTTTGTATTTTAAACACTCCATCTTCATTTCATATTAGATTTTTTAGATATATTTTAAAACCTTTTAAGATGGCATCAGATTTAACTTTTCTCCAACTTCTCGATTTCCAATCAATAAAATTACCTTTTGTTCTTATCCATCCTATGAAGTAAGGCTCCGGTTTGCAACTTCTCCAGCAGTTGATACACATCTATAAATTCTATACTTCGAAATCTTATTTTCTATTATGTTATCACACCATTCCACTTTTTTATTTATGTTTGGTCTCTTTATATGATATTTCTTAGTTAGTGTGCAGTCAAAAAGGTAGTGATCTGCATCACCAATCTCTCCACATAAACATTGGTCCGATTCTCTTAATCCGAATCTTTTTAAGTATGCTACAAATGGACCATGTCCAATCAAATACCAAATAACTTTGCGGTCAGCATTTATATTCTTGAAAGTTACCCTTGGAATAAATTCTTTAAATCTAATTCCACTCTCCGAATTCACATAAATCGTTTGCCATTCTTCTAGAACATATTCTCTAAGTTTTCTCTTTATATATGAAATAGGGATTGGAACATCAATTTCCATCCCATCGACCACCGCTAATTTAGCGTTAAGGTCAGCTGTCTCATTACCCACATTACCCTCATGAGCTCGAACCCAACTCAGGCCAACCAATCTGTTAAATTCAATATCCTTTTTGATTTTATTTAAATACGATGATTTATTAGAAGTAGACTGAAAGGCCTGAATCGAACTGAGGCTGTCGCTAAAAATATTTACTCTTTTATTATTCTTGATCGCCCATTTAATAGCCAAATATATGGCGGTTAATTCCGCCTGGAAGACAGAGTTATAATTTTTGAGTTTAAATCTTTTAGCTTCGATCAAGTTTTGTCCTCTGTATATACACATCGCAGCTCCAACACCCTCATTAATGCCAGAACCGTCAGTGTATATATCAAAGTCCGAATTTGGAATAATAGGTGGGAATTTTTGAATAAGTGTCTCCGATAAAATATTTAATGTTGGGGTATTAAAATCAATCAAATCCGGCGACAGCTGAAGTATGGGATCGAACTCCCGCATTTTAATTAAATGGAATTTTTTATAGAGAGACTTCAGAGTCACGTGGAGCGGAGGAATCCCACAAACGGTGTTCAGAGCAACAGTGGGGGAGGTTCTATAAGCACCTGAAATTCTCAATAAAAAGGGTCTTTGGATTACAAATAATTTTTTCTCCTGTGTTTTATTAAGATTCCCCCCCCCCCACACTCCTGCTCCGTACGTAATAACCTTTTCAATCACCACATTATACCATGTTTTTAAGAGTTGGGTACTAATACCCCAACCCCCCCCCCTCTGACTTGTGCTAATGATCCCCCAAAAGATACGCATTTTGCCTGTAAGTTTGCAATGTGTTCATTCCACGTGAGTCTTCCATCTACTATAATTCCCAAATATCTTAAAGTATTATTGATTTTGATAGTTTCTCCAGAAATTCGAAAAATTGGATTTCTACGTAATTTCTTATCTTTAGCAAAAATCACTGACTGGCACTTACTAGTGGATAACACCAGTTTCAGATCCTTCAAACATTTTGATACTTCCTCAAGTGCTCTATTTGTACATTCCTCCAGTGCTCTTCTCGTCAATCCTGTCGTTATTAGTGCCAAATCATCTGCAAAGGCCTGTATATAAACCAAATCGGTATTCATTTTCAAAATTCTGTTGAAATAAATGTTCCACAAGGACGGCGCCAGCACCGATCCCTGTGGACAACCCCTCACAATATTTCTCTTAATATCATATTCTCCATCATTATACAATATAAATCGATCTTTGAAGTATGAAATAATAAACAGAATGTAATTACTTGGAACCTTATAATCATTTAAAATATCCACTAGCAGTAACCAGTCCATACTATCGAATGCTGATTTTATATCTAATGCGGTGAGGGCACAATGAACAGATCCCCTAAAATTTTTAACCTTATCTACTATTTTCAGAACTGCCTCCTCACAAGACCTCTGCTCTCTAAATCCAAATTGTCGCTCGTCCAAGATATTATAATCATAAATCCATTTATTGAACTTCAGTAAGAATAGTCTCTCTAAAATTTTTCCTAAGGTGAAGAGCAGACATACTGGTCGATAAGCTTCATATGAGGTGGGGTCCTTACCTGGTTTTAAAATAAATTTCACGCACCCTCCCCTAAGACTCTTTGGGAAATACGACAGTTTAAAACAGTTATTGATGACTGGCATTAGTGTATCGATTTCGTTGTTGATGACTGTTTTCCATATCATGTAGTCCAGTCTGTCGGGTCCCGGCGCCTTTCCATTCTTCAGCATGCTCAACACTCTAAAAATATCTTTTCTAGAAATTTTAATTTCACCATCATTCAAATTACTAAATCCAACATTATCAAGATTCGGCGGACTGGCGCTGAAATCCGAAAAAAATCTATCCATTAGAAGGTTTATCTTGTCCTTTTGTGTCAAGTTCGGATCAGAAGCACAAAACAGATTTAAGTTATTGTTCTTATTTTTCCTGAACACAAATTTGAAGGTGTTATCAAATTTTTTTGACAATTCCGTGCAATGGTCTTTCCAAGACTGTCTTTTCGCAGAAGAAATTAATTTTTTATAATTAGCTCTAAACTGTCGATAGCAAATACCCCTATCATTTTTCTCGTTCTCATTCTTAGAGGTTTTAAAGAGTTTATAGAGAGCAGTAAGTCTATTACGTTTGGAGGCTAGTTCCTTATTCCACCAGTGAACCCGAGTGAAGTTATGTTTTTTTGTTTTCTTTAAAGAATCATTTGCCAACCGTAAAACTATGTCCGAAAGTTCCTCAAAAAAGAAGTCAATTCCACTGGTGGTGTTAGTATTGCCAACTAAAGAAGAGAGGTACAAGGAAAAATTTTTTAGAAGTCCCGGGAACCTCCCCAGTCCGTATTTCGTCCTGAAGAAGTACCCGAGTTTGTTAGTATTTGTATCAAAATCCACAGAAAGTTCCACAGTAACATATTTATGATCACTGCAGGAGTCTAGGTCCAAAACAGTCCAATTACTCGCCAGGTTAGATAAATCCGAACTAATTAAAGTCAAGTCGGGCCATCCCTTCCCAGAATGGGCAACAAAGGTTGGCCCTTTTTCAGGAATATTTAAGATATTCAAATAATGAGTGTTGCATAGATCCAGTCCATCTTCAAATCCGTATCCCCATATTGGGGATCGTGAGTTGAAGTCACCCATGATGAGTATTCTACCTCGATGGAAATTGAGGTTATCTAAGATGTTAATGTCGTCATGGGGAGGGAAGTATTGGGTATCCAGGAAGCGCGACTCCCTTGTTTATTAAAGGCAGTAAATAGAAAAGATCACTAGAGTACATCGGGTTCGTGAAGCCCGTACACACCTGTTTCTGAAGGTGAATTTGATTATTTAGTTTATATTTCTAAAAATTCAACAACGCTTTTCGTGATGGTAGGTATTACTTTCTGGTTATCCTAAACATGTCATTGGAGAGAATCGAATGAGCATCTAATAAAACGGGATACTCAACAGGGAATGACGAACAAAAACGCAGTATTTAATTGACTCATTTAGTTAAGGCAAGTTTCTTGAAGGTCGAGAAAAGCTTTACCCCAGCCTATGGGAAAGACCGAAAACCTGCATCTGACACCGATTCAGAACGACCTGAAGGGTATCTAAAGGAGAAGAGGCGATACCAAGAGCCCTGTAGTATGTTTACCGCTCATCACGCTAGCATCAAAATAGCGGAATCCAAATTGGAGGGGAAACAAAATCGTTGTTAAAAATCACTGCTCGGAGGACTGTCTGGATTTGGCAATATGGCTACAAAAAAGAGGAAAAAGTTGAGCGCTGTTATATGCAGTTGCTCTGTTGTACATATCGTAGCAAGCAGAGAGTTAATGAGTAATTGCCATTAAAGTAAATAAATAAAGTATTGTTGCAACATACTATGTAATAATGTTACTGAAAATTATTACTCTGGAGTAGGATTATTGGAACTCACTATTCTGGAATAGAGTACTGAAAATATACTGGGAGAAGCGATGACAGGGATTTTCAGTGCAAACAAACCAAATAAGGCAGAATGCAAAGATTTTACTTTTGCTATCCAATTACTTTTGCTACCCAAATGATATTATAATGGGGTTACCTTAAAACATAGTTTTCGCCGTTCAGACTACGTTTGGTGTTGAATGCAATTGGCGTCGACCAATGAACTATTATATAAATTCGGAATTCCTTCTTTGAAATTTTTCTTGGCCAAGTGCGGAAAAAGCATTCTAGAAACAAGCCATGACGTCACGTTCGGAATACGTACAGGAAGCCCTTTTACCACAAAAACACAACCGCCAGCTACCCTCATTTAGATTGACAGAAAAAGCCTCTCACAACTGCATTAAACCTTATTTTAAAGGTACCGTTCTAGCATGCGGTATATTTTCAGTTACACCAGTTACCGGAATTCACTACTGTGGAATAAGGTAACTGGAATTCACTATTTTAGAGTATGGTTGCAGTTTCACTATTTGTGATATATTCGCTATATTAATTGGGTTTTACGGCTTAAGGCTATATTTGGCCAAGCTGCGCCAAACGACATCAAACGGACATACACACAAGAAAAGCTCTACTGAAGCAGAAGAGAGAAATACACCCAAGGATGAAGCGAGCCTTTGCCGCTTACAACTGGCAGTTTTTTCGCGCAGTGGGCAAACCCACTGAGTCATTCGTTATTTTGGAGTGTGGTTACTAGAGTTCCCCATTTTGATGTAGGCTTAGTGGAATTCACTATTCTGGAATAGGGTTACTGGTATTCACTATTATGCAATAGGATTACTGGAATTCACTGTTCTGGAGTAGGTAACTGGAATTTACTATTATGGAGTAAGGTTAATGGAATTCATCATTCTGGAGTAGAGTTAATGGAATTCGTTATTGTGATGTAGGGTTAGTGGAATTCACTATTCTGGAGTAGGATTACTGGAATTCACTATTCTGGAGGTAACTGGATATTCAGTATTATGCAATGGGATTACTGGAATTCACTGTTCTGGAGTAGGGTAACTGGAATTTACTATTATGGAGTAAGGTTACTGGAATTCATCATTCTGGAGTAGTTACTGGAATTCATTTTTGTGATGTAGGGTTAGTGGAATTCACTATTCTGGAGTAGGATTACTGGAATTAACTATTCTGGAGTAAGGTTACTGGTAATCACTATTATGCAATAGGATTACTGGAATTCACTGTTCTGGAGAAGGGTTACTAGAATTCACTATTCTGAAGTAGGGTTACTGGAATTCCCTACAATCTCCTGTTACCCAATAAGTTTCTTAATCTACCCAAAATTGGCTGAGAAGCCACAAGCTGTAAAGTTGGCCGCGAATGTGACATACATACATCTAGCCATAAAGAGTAAAATTACCAATTAGAAATCACGAACATAATACCAAATCCCTTCTGAGACACACGCCTTATTTCCCCGGAGATGTGACATCGCCGTCCTTCCATCCAAGACGACCCGAGAACAGAACACACCCGCCCCTCTGCTGGGGACGGGCGCAAAGCATAAAAGGTAGGGCGGAAAATAAAAGCCAAAAGAAAAGCACCACAGCCCCGGCCCTCAACGGTGCCAGAGCCTCCCTGGGAATTGCTTTGAGTAATGCCACGGAATGAATGGTAATGGAACTAATCCCTCGAGTACTATGAAGGACAGACTCAAATGTAACTCTGGTCCATCTATGAAGCATGGCTCCACTCGCTTCAGATGGATGGGGGTTGAGGAAAAACTAACGGAGGCGATGCATTCCGAGTCGAGTTCTCGGACGATTTGGGGGTGGGTTTGTATTCGTTCAGGGGACGATACTTTTTTCGAAAATAGAGTAATAAAATTAAATGCCCTTTGAAATATGTCCCCCAAGGAGAGACTTATTCAATGTTTGAAAAGATGTAATGGCTGGTGCAGGCCAGAGTAGATGCATACTGAATAAAAGATATGTTCCGAGTGCTTTAAAGGAATCGGATAAATTATTAAGACAACATTCGTTTGTGTTGCGTTTTTATATTGAGTTATTTACCATGCTGGAGAAAAATTGTTTGAGAAACGCGATGCAAAATTTAACGGTCGTAAAAGTCCGTCTGTTTCAACTCTGCTTGGTTTTGTTTATGGGTGTACAGCTTTCTATATTGCTATGCTTGTCAAAATGCAGTATCTCTAAGTTCGGTCCTTGCGAGTTGACGGTAGTTAAAATTCTGCATAGGAGAGGCCTTTTCTCTCAAGCAAAATGTAGGTGCCGGCAGTGTTTCTGCGGCGGAACGTGTTTGCAGTACGTATTCCGAACGTGACGTCACTAGGCTTGTTTTTTCGAATGGGATTTCAGTACGTCGCCAATAAATATTCAAACGAATGAATTCGAATTGATAGATGATAGTTGATTCGTCAACACGAATTAGATTAA
This sequence comes from Meta bourneti, assembly GCA_933210815.1. Lineage (NCBI taxonomy): Eukaryota > Metazoa > Arthropoda > Arachnida > Araneae > Tetragnathidae > Meta > Meta bourneti. The sequence continues at coordinate 38,449,330 of OW119922.1, read as the reverse complement.
GCGTTACCATCATATAAGAGCATTTGGGTAGCGGAAGTAAAATCTTTGCATTCCGTCTGGTTTGTTTGCTTGCACTGAAAATCCCTCTCATATATTAAACAACAGTATAACACAATTCAGAGTTAAGTTAATGTTCGGTGTTTTCAAACGTTTGGGGACATTAGACAGTTTTATATGCAACTTTTGAATAAATGATTATCCTAAAGGCAAAATTTGGAGACACTGCCTTCTTGAGACTGTAACGACAGTATAGAACAGTTGGAAATAGCAACATAACAAAGTAAATATCTACGTAAAATTATTTATTTAGTTCATTTTAGTATAGGATGTCACGAATATTTCTTGAGACTTAAAAACCCAATTGTGTTATGGATCTTTGTGAATATTTAAGAATATATTTAAGGTCCTCTTTGAAATTATATTGAGAGGAGAAGCTATTGAATTATTAAAATATCAGTTTAATTCACTACCTCATACATTGGCATGAATCTCCCGTATGCCTAAGCCATTTTTACACTAATTGACACGTACTTTGTTCGGACGCATATTGCAAATATTCAAGATTTGAAATACACGCAATCTCCAATAACCATTTCTCACTTTATTTTTGAAAGTACATGCTTTAAAATAGCACTCTGCGATGGCTATCATTTCTGAATCACCAATCAAATAGAAAAAACCGTTAGCGTGAAAAATTGATCATTTGGAGAAAACACTTTCATCTGTATCAACTGTTCATCTATATTATAAAGCATGTATCAAAATAATGGACTATTAGGATCCTCCAAGTTTGAAATGTTTGTAGTTAAGAAATATTTATAATAGATTGTGTTGGAAAATAACATGCTATCAGTTTAAAATAGAGTTGGATCTTGTTTTGAATTTCAAAGTAAATATACTATATTCCTTTTCCATTTTATTATAAGAATAATAAGTAGAGAATGGATCTACTAAATTGCTATTCTAATAGCGCTTTCCATCCACATTGCTCGCTATTCCTGCCCTTTACCAATATCTCACAAGTAGAAAGAAATATCCGTAAGAAATTCGGAAGAGTTTCTTAGAACGGCAGATTTGATAGTTTTTCGCACCATTCGGTTTGAGTTTGAGTTGTATTTTTAAGAAAGTAAAGTAGAGAAAATCCTCAGATGAACGATACAAGAATCACTGTGGTTGCTTCTTATAGTCTCCCTAATAATTTAAATATCAGTTTATTTTCCTTCGAAGATTAAATAAAGAGGTGCAGTCTATTTTCCTGAGTGGAACTTCCATTTTCAATTTTCTCTCAGTGAATCTAAGATCGTTATTCTTTACTCTATTTTTATCATATCAGACGAATATTTGCCTTTTTAGACTTTTTTAAAAATAGTTACTGTTCTTTTTCTGTTGAATGTGAATGAACTGCGCTCTTATTTTGTTACCATTGCTTCAAAGATTGACTCGAGAATATTAAAAAATGTCTCAGATATCTATTGTTTTCTTTTCGTAGTCAACAGTGCAAAATTGAAAGCCTGATTGCTTACACTCAAAAACGCAGTACCATCGCCAATTGGCAATAACTATCATCGTCAATTGGCCTTAAATTCGGAATATAGTAATATGCCCTTCCACTTGTGCAAAAATGGAAGGCATCCAATATGGCCGCCTATAGAAATAGTCGCTTGGAGGTGAAAGATTAGGCCGCCGATTTGGCGAGGGGCAGGTACCGTGTTCTTGAGTTTTACCACTTGATCAATTTTAACCTCTACACACTAGTGAATGCTTCTAGAGCTTCCCGCTTTTACACGTGACATTGAAGGGGTTAATTAAAAAAGTAAGTAGTGCAATGCTGTTCAAGGATAACACATTTAAACTCGAGTTTTTCTTCTTGTTTATTTAGGTCCTGGTGATGACGGACGTTTGGTTCCACTGAAATAACTATAGATCAGTTTATCATCTTTTTTTATCTACTTTATTAGTCAATTTCGATCGAAAGATATACTCTATAGACTAGCAGTTTTATCTTTCATTCCGTTTTCTTATTTTTAAAGTTCGATGTTTATTCTAAATGGTGTACAACATGAAATATATGTTCTGGTCAATACCACATTTTGAAAGAATAGGTCTCTATTCGTTACCATGTTGAACAGCTATTTTATTCAAGGGTTATGTCACTTGAATAAACTATAAAAGCATATGTAAGTAATTAATACAGTTCATGGCATAAAATTAAGAGTCTACATTTGGAAATATTTCTATAAAATAGAGGTGCACCTGTATTTTTTTAAAATATCTTAATCAATTTTTCCTCTATAAGCCTGAATCGTCTATAACTTACTGTATTTTTACCAATATTGTATTTTTTCATCTTTTTAGCATTGGATTTGAAACTGTCAAATGAAAACCTGCCCAACTACTGGAGTCGATTCCATTTTCACTCAAAACAGGAAAATTTGTAAGATTCTTAATCTCAGAGGAAAATATCGAATCATTGGTAGTATAAAACGATCGAAAGGAGATAATATGCTTTCCAAAATAACAAGAAAGTAAATTATAAACTTACAGATTAGATGACCGCGTTAATATAATATGACTCAAAATTAATTCCATCAGCAAGAGAGGTACTTTTAATTTCCTCCGCAGACGACAGAGCATATAAAGATAAGAATTACCTGAAAAAATATAAACATATCTTAAGAATTATGAATAAAAAATAATATATACATACATTGAAAATTGTATAATTTCGTTCACAATGAAGCAAACTTAAGTAGAAATCGAATCTATATTTTCAACAATTTATAAAGGAAGGTATTTCACATTACATGCAAAAGGATAGTTTTCAGAAATATATCGGTTTCTTATAGCAATAAAAGTATACATTTTCATACAAATAAATAACACAAGCACATCGAGTTCGGTCAAATAATTTCTATACTATAAACGCGACCCAAACCAACATTGTGTCATTGGATAGCTTAGGGAACAAAGACTTGTCGGTGACCTTGAGTTCACAATAAACGGGAAAAGAGGGGATCGGGCAGCGTGGGGCACCACGCAAACTTCAAATCAGTATAGTTCGGGACAGCAAAGCGCTACGAAGTCGAAATTGATCTCAAATGAAAGCTAACGTCGAGATTCGTCGATTTGAGAGATTAGAGGTGAAATCAAATAGTTTGGGTTGTGAAACTTTGGATCGCAGTTGAAATTTTTTTTTTAATTTTCAACAATGTCGGCACCATTGAAAAGTCAAGCACAAATATATCGAACGCATTCTTCGAAGAAGAGCGACTCGTCAGTTTTCGATAAACATTGAATTGACTACTGAATTCGTCTTTCTTTCATATTCTACACCCAAATAAATGGGGTGTAGTAAATGAAATGTGCTATGTGCTAACGAGACATATTCCCGTTTAACTTTTGGCACAGCTAGTCCGCTTTTGGACCTTGCGCCATAAAACCCCAAAATCCCCGTAAAACCTTACTACGACTAAGATTTTTTAGTGTGCACTATTCAAAGTACACAGGTAGGATTTTATGACTCAGAGTCCAATAATGGACAAGCTGCGCCATCGCACTATACAAAATACAAATTCAAAATAACTTATTCCGGATAGAAGCACCGGTATAACTTAACTGCACTCAATTTCAAAACACGAAGACTTCGAAATCTCTTATAAATATTGAAGGCAGAAAGCTGCAAGAAAGAGGGACGGGGCTTTATTAAATTCATCGAAATATATTCAATTAAGACGCAGCTTTTGCACTCCCGTCAGAATGTCACATAAACCCAGACTCCTCATTAAAGAAGCGAAATTTTAATGCACCGAGAAAAAAAATGAGAGATTAATTTCTGCCCGCAGAGTTTAATCACTTAGAAATGCAGATGAGAAATTTTTACGTTTCCACGCTGCACTATAATCATACTTTCTTAATCTCTATGAAAAAATCTTTGTTTCAGGAACGAGAAAATGATAGAGGGATGAGACTGAAATTTTTACGTTCGCTCTCTTATTTTTCCAAAACTTCGGAAACTTTTGCCTGTTTCCTGGGGACATAAAGATGTGGCATCCGTTTCAGAGAGGCCTTGACATGCCCACTAAGAAGGGGAAAGTTTTCAAAAATGTGATACTTTCTAGCCCCGGGGCGAGAACACTGGCTCTTATTTGCAAGAAACGAAAGTGACGTAAGTAAATATGCGCGAGAAAAAGCCTCAATTCAAATGGTGTGTGCGTGATATTTACACTCTTAATTTGATGTCTGAATCTTTCTACGAAGCGTTTGGAAATTGTGATCTTTTCGAAACGGAATTTTACAAAAGCTTTTTAAAATATCTGTGGAACTTTTTAATAATGGTATAGAGTTCTTTTAATAACGATTTAGAAGTCTTTTAATAAAGGTTTTCAATTCTTTTTATAATGGTATAGAATTCTTTTAATAAGGATATAGGATTATTTTAATAATAATAATTAAATTCTTTGAATAATAGTATGGAATTCTATTAATAGTTATATAGAATTATATTAATTATGGTATAGATTCCTTTAATTATGGTATAGAATTCTTTTAATGATGAAAAAGAATTTCTTAAATAAAAAAGCATTAAAATAAAAAGCATAGAATTCTTCTTTTAATGATGATGTAGAATTATTCTTTTATTTATATTTAGCCGTATCCCTTTCAGGAATGGTGGGATATCTGACGCCCTACCACTCTAAAAGGGTTAAAAGTTGTGTATGTAGTTGTTTAGTCCTATGAGGTTTTGAATAATTAAAGAAAATCTCAGCATTTTTCTTTTCATTCATATGTAAAGCTAATTCGTATTATCTAAACAAATTTATTTAAGCTCCGGATTAATAAATTTTAATTTATTTGCTGATACAAGTTACCATTAGAAAATGAACTGTTTATCAAGCGCAGGATTAATCAACCTCTTTACTGTCTTGGTTTATCTTTATTCTTATGTATTTATTTGTTTATTATTTTATATATTTATTTGTTTATTCTTTTATATTCTTATGTTTAGTTTATATATTTATTATTACTCTTATATATTTATTACATATTTATTTGTTTTATTCTTTGATTTTTACATATTCCTTTATTTTCACTAATACAAAATGAACAATAATTCATTCGATTCTTAGTCCCCACGCTATGCAAAAATATTTATTTTCTATGAACATTAATTCTCGGCGAATGTCCAAGTTCATCATTCTTCATTGTTATATAATAAAAAAGAAATCAAGCGAAAAGTTCCTAAAAGTTCGCAAGTCTGATTTTAGACCTTTTCCGCCATTTGAATACAAAAAATTTTTTAATTCGGTATTCTAAACTCTAAAAATTGGTCATTTGCTTTGGATTGGCAATATTATCAATTTTCCATGAAAAATACATTATTTTAAACATCAGGAATGGCAATATTAATAAATTCAGTTCTGTTTTGTTCATCTCCCAAGTCTATTTTATTATCTGCTCCAGTAATGGATCAAAAAGAAGTTCGCGTCAGAAAAATGATAAATTATATTTTTACAAGCATTGATAAATCAAATCTATATTTATTATTGTCTTATTTTATTGTATGAATTAATATATGAATATTTTTATTGCACATTTCTTTCTAAATTATAAATAACTGTATTTTATAGAACTTTAGATTATGTCCAAATTGTCTGGAATTTAATGTTCAAGATTATGATTATCCAGGATTCAATTTTGATTATTGCTTTCCGGATTATGATCCCAACTGAACGTGAGCAGTTATTCGACACTGGGGCGCTAATATAGCGCTAACAGTGATTTTAGCTGCATAGATTCATCTACGCTGGCATTTATTAAATTTGAAATAATACGATGATAGCTTTTATTAACATTCCGTTCCTTAACACATCAATGATAACTTTTAATAACACTCCGTAGCTTAACACGTCGATCACAACTTAATAACATCCATTCCTTAACACTTCGATGATAACTTTTAATAACATCCTATTTCTCAGTCTTTAATAATTTTTAATAATTTCAAATTTTGCAATCAGAAAAATTAAAATTACATAAACATCAATGAGATCTTGTATTTTCAGTTCTTTCCCATTCAGCAGCGGGGTTCAGTGAATTTTCCCACTGCACTACAAACTGCGAGTTGTAGGCAGAGCAAATTCGATTCCTGGGTGCATTTTTGTCTTTCGTGTCAGCAAAAATTTTCTTGGTTGTGCATGCCCATAACTTGACACCTTCTGTCCTGTGTTTGGCTCAGCTTGGCCAAAATATGGCCCTTGAGCCATAAAATCCAGTCAACCCACAAGGAGTGGAATTTCACTCTTCGTGGGATTTTAGAGAAATTCCTTTGAATCCAGTTGCAAGTTTAGCAAATTTCAAATAAACAAAGTTTCTATATTAACATCATTATCTTGCGCGAAGATACACTAATTAACTTCTTTCAATCCTCTTTTCTCAAATCTTTTCTCTAAGAATACATTTGCTAATCGATTACGCCTTTATTTGTTATGAATTTAATGCTTGACTGTACAATTTTAAGTCATTCATAAAATACGAATTTGAAAAAAATCATTGCATTGGTATCGATCGAAATTTGTAAAAAAGTTTATTTTCCGTAGACAAATTTGATTAGCAAACGGAATAACGTGGCGCTTGATCTAGTCTCGTTGCCATACAACAAATTCAAATTATCTCTCTTCTTTTAAAAGAATATAACTTTAGACATTAACTTTTCAATGCATTTCCTACACCGTTAGTCGATGTTTTATAATATGCTAAAGGCACAAAGTCTGATTCATAATCTAAATTTATACAATGTTCTATAAGTATATAAAAATTATCTTTGAAAAGGGGGATGAACCAAAAAAAATTTGGGAAATTATTCTCAAACATATCCGGGTGGCGTTTGCGGACATGCATCCTTGTGTGGATACGGTTTAATATCATGTCCCCTACCTCCCCTTGAAATTCGTACAGGTGGTTTTGGAACATCCTACATACAAGTGTGTAATGTGAAAACAGGTTCCCAAATCTTGAATTTACTTTTTACTAGTCACCCTATGAATAATAAAACCCAGCAAAGGATACTGGCGAAATGTTCCAATAGCCAGAATGGAAATCTATCAAGGTTGATTTTATGGAGTAAGGGTCAAATTTGGCCAAGCTACGATAAACAACGTCAATTAAATGGTAGGTAGGTATTTTTATTAACGTCACACTGAAGCAACACACCGAGCTATTGTTGACGGTCTGGGATCAATTCCAAGGGGAAAGATCGAGGACAACACCACGTAATTTTGAACCACGGTCAGATGACGAGACACTATCTGAACTGGCAACCCACTCTCCAAACTATCATACCACGCCAACGTGAGTACATTTGAGGCCACGATAGATTTAACGTGCACCAACCCCCTTTGTACACGACGGTGTTTGGCCGGAACCCTCCGGTTGCTAATCCGTTACTCTTCCAACCGGGCCAGCACGGTCCTCAAGTAAACGGAAATCTATCTTGGTACTACTACAATTTGGAGTACGAATCTAATCAAAGGTTGAACAACCATCATTCCTTCCTGCAGGGACTTTACGAGTTCCGAATAATCACAACACATCCGTCCAGCATGAGGAATTGGACATAAGGAATTCAAGGCCTGAACGCGCAGCACATCGTTCAACCCAATGAACATGGAAACCGCAGACAGTAAAAGATGACAAACCGAAACCCAATCAAACCCAGAGAGTGAAAAGGCGCTGACTCAACTCACTTTCGACGTCTTCATTTCACTGGGGCGCTGCAAATAACGATCTCGGGGCAGTTCGGGCATAGAGTAATCTGCCCCGAAACGGTTATCGTGCGAGTAATTTACGGCCTGCCGCCCTCAGAAAAGACGCATTGTTTAGGGAGTGGAACACATCAACCCGGGCATTCCGCCAAATAAATTATATTTTCATGCCAAGCACGGGGAATAATGTATATAATAACTAGAATTGCTTGTGACGTCAAACCGGAGTGTCTGGTCAGAATTTTGAGGTTCAATCGAATGGGAAGGGAATTTCGAGCTTCAAGAGAAATTTCGCAGGCGTTGTGAGACTCGAATGATTTTAGATTACTATATCAAGGATCAATTTATATAAGCAGTAATGCCAACAAATACCATCTATTTATATAGCCACTAGAAATCGACATACAGCAACTGTTGCTGCGAACTCAATGGTTAAATAAACATCACAGTATAAAACGCCATATCTGAAAAGGGGCAATCTTGCATTTTTAACGTCATACATATACTTGAATAACGTTATTTACACATAACGTTATTCAAGAAAAAATTCTAGTCTTTCTTTTTGTGCAGTTAATTCCAACTTCCACAAGTCGAAATCTCGACTGCATGTTATTGTAAAATGAGGTTCACGAAATCACCTCTATTTTTTACGGGGACTACGGTAGCCCGGTCGGAAGAGTAACGGATTAGCAACCGGAGGGTTGCGAGTTCGAATCCAACCAAAGGCCGTCGTGTACAAAGGGGGCTGGTGCAGTTTAAATCTATCGTGGCCTCAAATGTCCTCACGTTGGCGTGGTGTGGAAGTTTGGAGAGTGGGGTGCCAGCTCAGGTGTGACCTCGTCTCTGACCGTGGTCCAAAATTCTTGGTGTTGTCCTCGGACTTCCCCTAAGGGTTTGATCCCGGACTGTCGCCAATAGCCCGTTGTGCTGCTCCAACGCGGCGTTAATTAAAATACCTTGTTTTTACGATCGTTACTATTATTGCTGGTTTGATTGTATTCAATGTTTAATATATCATTTTTGTCTAATGGCCTACCACTGACCTCTTCGGACTTCGGCACTACAAGGGGTGACTGGTCACAATTTGCGAAGGAGCACCCTGGCGGCCGCTATTGCTCCTGACAGGGACAATCACCAATGTCCATGCTCTCACAAACCGGGATTTAAAACCGGAACCAACTGGGTGGAAAACAAACTCTATGACCACTAGATATTTTGCGGTAGCAGTAGCCCAGTTGGTACAGTCTCGAGTTACAAGCCGGAGGTTTGTGAGTTCGAAACTTGATCCAACCAAAAACCGCCGTGTCCGTAGAGGCAGGCGGGTGTATCTTAAATCCGCCGGGTCTTCAAATGTCCTCACGTTGGAGTGGTGTGGAAGTTTGGAGAGTGGGTGCCAGCTCAGGTGTTCACCTCGTCATCTGGCCGTGATTCAAAATTGCAAAATGTTGCCCTCGGTTCTTTCCCTTCGGGATTGATCTCGGATCGTCACCAACAGTCCGTTGTGTTGCTCCAGTGCTACGCCAAGTTCAACTATCCACCTACCTTTATATCATCCTCGGTCGCATTAAGTACTAAACAATCCGTTTTATTGCCTTTATTCACAAAGTAAGTGCTATCATTACTGAAATCAGTATTTATGTGTGTGTGACACTGGCTTGAAAGCCAAACCGACTTCTGTATATCGTTACATCGAACCCTGAGCTAGGACCCATTACCTAACCTAGTCAAGGTCTTCAGATAATGAGTGTCTCCAGCTCCGGCCAAAGGAGAATGTTTGTCTTGTAAAAATAAACAGTCTGTTTTCTATATTCCATAAGTTCTAAATCTTTTTATTGTATTATTAATAAATTTGTGCACAAGTATGTACAGTAAAATAAAACATTTCACAACTTAGCAAGTTATTGCAGTGAGTGCTTGGCATACTGGCGTTGTGGCCGTCATCTAAGTTGCCACTGGGGCCCAGTGGCAACTTAGATGACATGGGGAGAGTGTGGGCTATGAAAGTTCGTAAAATCGCATATGTTCATTAAAAGCAGCGTCCATTATTCATTCTTCAGTCGGCAGGTGATGATCTTGCATCTATCAACATAACACTAAAGAAAGTTATTTTAATTTCAATCGGTTTTTTAATTTAGTGAGCGAGTTTCTAAAAGGCAGATGTAATAATGTATAGGTGATTGTTTTGGTTCTATCTCCCGACGTCTCTATGGAAATATTTTGCTGCACGAGGACTAATTAAACCAGAGAGTTTCGATGAAATGAGGATAAAATATAAGTTGGTTCCAAGAAGACCCAGACAGGGCATTTCATTATGTCTGAGAAAGCTGAGTTCCTTTTCCTAAGACTAGACTAGTATTTTTCGGATCAAGTATAAACCGATCTCCAATTGCAGATGTTCAACAACGTAAAAATTTAAAGAATTTTGCGTATTTTATTTCTACAAAAGCCTGGAAAAAGGTAAGCTTAAAATTTTTAACAGCTGTCCAGAAAATATTAAGCATCTTTGAAAGCACATCTTCGTGTGAACAAACTTTTTCAATTATCAACCAATATAAGTATAAATTGGGAGTTTATTAAAAAACAAGAATTTAGATAATATGAGGACTTCCACTACCATATTATCTCCCGACTACAAGTCTGATTAATGAAATAAATGGACTTAGCAGATCCGTGCATATCTGCGTAAAGGTGTATTAATTACTTATATAGTACATTAATGGTAAGTTGTGTCATTACTCACTTATGAATATTAGTATCGATATATATGCATCCAGCTCATACTTCCATTAAAATAAAATTAATCAAAATATAAAGCAGCATTTCGTGTTCTTAGTGATGTTAATTCCTGTTTTCATTAAAGTTTATGGTAAAAACTGCAACCTCAGTCATGTGACCACAATTAAGCTTCTAAACGTCCACTTCATTCGCGTCAACTTCAAAAGCGATTCAGAATTTATTGGCGTTTAAATCACGTTCGCTCACATTTCCTTTCCTGCGCTGATGATGTTTTATCTTCCAGATTTTTTTTCTCATTGCCTTTTATAATCAGACAACGGAAGTGTTTTTCCTGCTGAAGAATTTCGAGATCTTCCGTGTAGTTTTATTTATTTTACGTAGCTCCATAGTTCAAATCGAACATATTTTAAGTGCGATAAAATTGGCGAATGAATCGGTTGATCACATCCGTTTATTACCATTCGCCAATATTTAAATAACGCCGGTTTATGCGCCACGTATGTTTGTGATATTCCGGGAGGTCATAAGGTAACCCTATATACGAGGCCCTAGTGACCGTAATTTTCAACGAATAGGAATAAATTAGATCTAGAGGTTTCAAGGTATGCGCTTTCGATAATTATGTATGTAACAATAATCGAGTTCTCGCGGTTACGGTTACAGTTAACAAATTTCAAACAGCAGCAACTAAATTTTTATCGTATATATTGATGACGAGATATCTCGTCGAAACCACTTGGAGAGTTAGAAGCACTAACAGGCTTTAAGAACATAACCAAACTGTAAGCATATGTAAAAAATTAATATTAAGAATATTGATGCTTATGTTAACATATCTCAATGTTAATTTTTTTAATTTCTTGAATTTTTAGACGGTTATGTTATGGCCATAAGCTAGCATCATGGATAAAAATGCCTATTATTTATCACATACCTATATTATCTATAGCATTTTCCTAATATTGTAGAAATTCACAATTATTCAATTAGAAGTTGAATTTTAACGTTTTAATACTCCTTGTGGTTATATCTACGAGGTATTTCGTCAATAGCTAAACTAGTCCATATCTTGATGGTTAAGATATATCGTCATTAGACTAAAACGGGCCAGATCTTAATATTGTCATCATCAAAAAATCACCAATATCTTGATGACGCAATATTTCACCATTAGCAATATTGGTCAGATCTTAATGAACAGCACTCCTGAAGTTGTGCACCTCTATTCTTCAGCCTCGTGTCATCTGTCAACATTCAGAAGCATACTGCTTCGATTGAAGTTCAAACAAATAATTGCACTAACGCAAAAGTGATAATATATCCTAGTTCCAACATACTCTGTGTTACTAGTGAATTGAACTATGCGTCAATAATTTAATTAGGTTTTGTTGTTGAGCAAATACGATTTCCTCTCAAATTCAATCAGAAAGTTTGACGTAATTAATATTAAAAGCAAACAGGCGGGTAAAAATTCCGTATTTGACATCTCCCCGTAAAGCACAGAAAAATCCCAAATCACACACGAAACACTCGAAGTGAATCCAAGCCAAAAATTAAATTTAATTCGAAAGAAACGCATCCAAAACATTTTCCATAAATGTATACGTTATCCGAGCTCGAATAACCCACTCGCCAGAGCGCTCCACTTCAAAAGGTCACATTCAGAAACGCAAAATTCATTTCTTAGGCTAAACTAATGAGAACTGTTTCATTTCACTTAGATTAACATCAAACGCAGGACAGCGTTTCTTCAACAAGTACCGTCGGATTTAATTAACAGTGGAATTTCAATTAAAATTGGGCTGAAAGATGTGGTCCAAAATAGCCGGATTCCGAAAAGAAATCTGACAGCGGAATAATTACTCTTTAAATGCAAACAGTGGTGAAGAGCTACTTGGGAGTAATTGAAACGTTTCAATTCGAGAGCTGGTTGGAAATTAAAATTTAGCTGGTATGCAACAAGGAGGGGCATAGATCTAGTCAAGAAAAATTTACGACACTTTCTGTATCCTAATAATGGGACAAAAGCGTCGGCGATTCGCTCTGCGCGTGGTTGTCCATCTTCATTTACCTGCAGAGGTATTCGTCCCCGTTCACACCTAAATCAATTAGCCGCGTCCATTTCGTTGAGGAAGTGGACGAAGTTCGCTTTGAAGCACTTCCTTTCTTTTAAATGGTACATGGGCTCATGATTTTACTCTCTTAACGTCCAAATTGTTTGGATGGCATATTTCCAAAAATGCCAAATTTTTTTTTTATTTCAAAAGTGAAATATTTGTTGTTAATTAGAGAATGCCAAGTGGATACAATAAAATGATATAACCGATTAGACATATAACCTATCGTAACTTCTGTGGAAAAGTGATAGAAAGAAGAAAATTTTACAGGAGTCACATAAAAGAGCTAAAAATATTTTTATGAATATTTTCACTTCCGAAAATTTCTAGAATTCCGTCATGTTTTTATTAAAATGTATAGCATATTTCCGTATTTCGTTTTCCATGGTTTATTTCAGTTAAATATAACAATTGTTACTAGACAAAACAAACCTTCCTCTGGAATCGTGTCACTTTTATCTAGAAGGAGCCGATCTATAACTTTAAAATGGTTGACTGGGTTTTACGAGGCGTGTCATATTTCGTCAAACTTAATCAAACACAAGATAGTCAACGTCAAGTAAATGGACACACACAAGGAACAGTTTACTGATACAGAAGAGAGAACTACTTTCAAGATAAGTTACAGGAATTGAACCTGTGCCGACCAGGTTTCAGTGAATGCGCGAAAAAGATGCAATGTTTCACTAGCCAAAATAGAGAACTTTCAAGAAAAATAAAATATTCTATAATTTTCTCCAATTGTTTTAGAACATAGAAATGATGTAAATTTACATTCTTGGTATTGTGTGGACCTATGAATATATTTTGCACAAAATAAAAGCAGTTATTTTTAAAGGGTTCTGGGGCAGCTATGTTGTGACACTTTATGATACATGCAGGCGCCGCGGTAGCCCAGTTGGAAGATTCGCAGATTAGCAATCGGAAGGTAACGAGTTCTAAACTTGATCCAATCATACACAGTCGGGTACGTGGGGTCTGGTGATCTCAAATCTGTCGTGGCCTCAAATGTCCTCATGTTGGTGTGGTAATAAATGTCTATCGTACGTTCTAAATAATGAACAACTCCACTTGCAGTTAAGGGAGTAATATTCCAATGGCTGATAATCGTGATATTGCCCCCAGCTGTAATACCACCAAATCTCAAAACAAATAATTTCTAGTTTTGTGCTTCTGCATGCTGCAAAACTGCCCTCTAGAGTATCCAGGCGGAGCATGCGCACATTCATCCTTTTGTGAATACGGTTTAATTTCACGTTTCCTACCTCCCCTTAAAGTTAGTACAAAAACTTTTGAAACACCATGTATGCTAATACTAAGATTCGCTAAGTCATACAATTTTCCATGTATCATTCCGATCTGAGTACAACTTCTAATTTTGTCTCCAAAAATAATAATGCAACATCCAAATAAATTTCGAATCCGTTTAAAAGAATTTTCCAAACACAAATATGGCTATCGGAAAACTACAAACCCCCTGTTGACATAGTCAAACTGGATTTTATAAAACCCGTTTCAAATCGATTATTCCAACAACCGAACTTTACATTTAATGGCATTTTTCAGATTTCGGGAGAAACTTTTGCCGTTATTGAATATTATCTATTCAAATTGGATAGCATCATAAATAAAGAGCAAATAGGAAAACGATGGTCGTCTCTATAAATAGTAAATGTTAAGTGGAAATCAATATGATTCATCCCTATTTCTAAACTAAGCCTGTTCAGGTACGTATAAAAACTCAACGATTTAAAAAGACGGGAACACGATAAAGCTTGTTTATCGGCCAAAACTGAATAATAATTCATACTTGTCGCTTTAAAGATAGTCGTTGTTGAATAGTTATTTCTGAAAATGATGCTTTAAAAACATGAAAATGGGAAAGAGGATTTTATTTCATTTTTTGGAATTTTACATTTGAAAGTTAATAAAGAGTTGTAATGAAAGAAGAAAATATTTTTCAACTAAATTTTAAGGCAAAATCTTTTCGACTAGTGCATCTTAAAGTTGCGAGCGGAGATTTGCCATTTCTTCAACTTTCTATTAAACATTCAATGAGTCTCCAAATAATTCCCGAAATAGGATCAAACTCCCAAATGTATAGTTTTTTAAATTATTTTTATTTTTGTTCTTTACATCCTATTGTTATCTATTTATTGTATTGTTGCTTGTTTTGATTTTCTTACCTAAAATTTAGAGGCCGTGGGTTTAAAAAGAAAATCCCAAGAAATCCATCTAAAAGAAAAATGTTACTCAAAATAAATTGCTTATAGTCCATACGTGAGTTCAAATTGAAGTACATTCCTTCCCACCCCTCTGGGCAACAAGTGTATAGATTTAACCTTTGTAAGAAACAGGGATGCAAAAAATACCATATGTATCAAATTTCTTCTATCATTGGCCTTTGATAAAGAAAATAATACTTCACATTTCACCACCAATACGTTTATTTACATTTTACCTCTAGGGCCAAGGTAGCTCAGGGGGAAGAGCAATGGATTAGCAACCGGAGGGTTGCGAATTCGAAACTCGGTCCAGCCAAAGACGGTCGTGTACACGGGGCTGGTGGTGTGCTCAAATGTCCTCACGCTCGCGTGGTATGGAAGTTTGGAGAGTGGGGTGCCAGCTCAGGTGTTGCTCTCATCATCTGACAGTGGTTCAAAATTACGAAGCGTTGTTCTTCGAGACTGATCCCGAACCGTCGCTGTGTTGCTCCAGTGCAACGTTGATTAACTGCTTACATCTTACCTCTAATAACACAGACAGATTTTCGCTTTAAACGATTGCGGCTGCATCCCCTTACACAACCCACCCATTTAACGACACAATGCAACAATACTCCACAATGTTAACGAATTACACACCAAACTCAATGCCAACCACCTTTTGTTCAGAAGTGTTGAAAACAAAAGTATACTCCAGGCACAGAGCATGAAAATGATAATTCACATTCGTAACACTATCACGAACTGCCATTGATCCGTAAGCCCGATCACTTATAATCGGCACTACATGTCATGTATGCGATATCAAATGATACCAGCGCCATTGTCACACCCATCTTAACCCCGGACATATTGCGTGTTGAAATCGGTCGTAATTATGTCGCGTTCACCGCTAATCTGTATCGTGCAACAAGGCAAAGTTCTACGTCAAAGCATTGCTTGGAGTAGTTTGGCTAGATCTGGCCCTTGCGCTTTAAGAAAATCAAGCAAACAACACCTGAAATGGATGGTTATATAGTGATTCACTCCCTCCTGATTGAGGAGCGGCGCTGCTAGCAGCTCGTTTGTATGACGTCACATGATTTTATATAATGCCAAGCGCATACTTGTTCTTTCTCTTTTTTCTCCTCTCTCGCCAGACACGCCGGCTCACCTTCTAATTTGTTATGTTTGAATAAATTCCATGCAGGTTTATTTCCGAGTATTTCCTTTCATCAGCACTCACCACACCAAACCACATAAGTTATAATGTCTTACAACCCAATAAAAATGTCAAGTAAAGAAAAGTTTTGATTGAAGGTAATGGGATGAATTCGTTGAAATACCTTTACTGGATATAAATACCCTTCCTCTTATGGTAAATATATTGAGGCTCATTTCGTTAACCATCAACCACTGGACATACAGACAGCCAAGTGACACTTGACAGAATGTTTAATAGATAATCATTACCTAATAATTCGAAACATGTTGTGGTGATTGGATAGAAAAATTGGAAATTCAATATGAAGTGGATTAAAGTTCATTCTGGTATTTCTGGAAATAAATTTGTTTGATAAATTTACCAAAGATGCTGCAAAATCAGATATACCTATTTGTTTCGAAGCTTCCAAAAGCACCTAATTCATTAATATCTTAGCAACAACTCATTTCTGTAAAAGGTCAAAAAAATATTTTCATTTATACAAATACGTCGTCAAAGAAATTTTAAGAATATTGCAAGCTCATAAAATTTCTCCGGTCATGCTAGAATCAATTACTACTTTCATCGTATCCACCTTATCGATTCACCATTCAGCAATTGTGACAATTCTGCTGTTGAAGACATCGATCACGTCTATTTCTATTTCCCATTACTTAACCATGATAGAAGATTTATCTTTCAACTTGTTGCTTCTCTTGGGGACTCTCACCAACTCCAGTACAATCTGCTCATTATTGGTAGTTACTGCTCTACATTTAAGGACTTAGTTTCCAGAATAACTAATAAAAATTTGGTCACTGCTAGTAATTTATCCGATGTATAAATGTAATACTTTTAAAGTGGATGTAGAAAAATAAATTTATTTTAAAAACTAGATATAATACAATAATACAATTAAACTGTCCTAATTGCGACTAAATAGCAAAAAAGTTAATAGTGCGGCCTTGGTATGATTCCAGTTTTTTGTCGTTAAGCCAATGCCAAATGGTAATGATTAAAGTAGATAAAACTTTTTCATGAAGTGTGGCTAATTTGCGATAATAGTTATTATTAATTAATGCAAACAGCTAAGTTAACAGCTAATAACTAACATTAACAGTTAGTGAATTAATTAAACACTTTTTAACCCTCCTGGTGGTTTATCTTCGCGTCGAAAATTCCCTGTAGTGTCCAGGCTCTGGTGCAGAAACCTGTTCAAACTGTCACCAGTTCTGGGCAAGGGACAATTTGTTTTTCATACTTAGATGTTCATTCCCCTTGGAGTAAAGTGTCAGTTTTGTCTTGACGAGATATCTCATCCTTAGCAAAAGTGATCAGATCTTGGATGAGATATCTCGTTGAAACATTTGGAGGGTTAAATTGGCTTTAACGTTTCCTTAACAGAAATTTCTTTCATTATTATAATTTCAATTTTTATGGATTGAATTGGATTTGGAATATTATGGCACAAGGTCCTGAAAAGGATAAGCTGCACCATTTAATTTTTATTCTTACAAAATTGTTTAATTTTTAATATATTTTAAAATTTAATTTATAGATTTTTGTAATAAAATGAGTTATTTTGAAAGTTACTTTTTAACACTACCGTTGACATGTTCTGGTGAAATATTTTACCAAACTAGCAGAAATTCATTTCCGAGTTGCAAGAGCACTTTCAATCAATTTTACAAATTAATTCCTTTTCAATCGCGTCTCAGACCGTAATAAGAAAAAATGGCAACTAATATAGAACGGTAGTAGACAGCAATAGATTAAGGTAAAAATAAAAGCACTCAGTAGTTACTGTAACACTGAGGCAATGTCGGCGTCTGAGCCATTTATGATGACTCACGAAAACTAATTTTTTTAAATAATTGCATTATTACGTAATTTCTGTTATGATTTAACTAACACGAGGGGCTGGAAAATAAAAACTACGAATTGCAATGACGGGGCGAAAGGTTTTTAATTTTTCGTTAGACAGACATTCAGCTGATTCTTTGATTCAACTTGAAAATGTTATTGCAACGTTTTCAAACACAAGGAGGAATCATTTTCAGGCAGAACTAATATTCGAAACAGTCACATTTTTAACATTTTAATGTTCTAGTATTTCATATCTTCTCGAGAAAAGTGACACAACTCCAAAATGGAAATTTAATTTTTTAAAAATTTTCACACACACATGCGATTTGACTAATTTTAAACAAACCGCGAAGATCAAATCTGGTAATCTGCTACAATTTTGACGCATGACTATGTCGAAGTTGTAATATAAACGCATAGAAACTGTGGATAGTATAGGGAGACTTACGGCCCACAGATTGTGACAAAAATAGGTCCCAATTGAAATCTTCATATCGTTAAAAATACACACCGAACGGTAATCGTGTAACCATATTCGTAAACAGCATGGAGTCCAATTCGTATACTGTGCAATGCATCGTGCGCGCGAAGCTACCCTTCCTCCCTGTGGGTGGGGGAAATGATGCAACACAATTGGGTGTGTCGTCGCGTTTGACTCGGTCTATCTCGGCATCCGTGAGCGCAACACGATTGTGCGTAGTACCGTTTAAAGTTATTGACCAGATCTATTCAAATTTTCGAAAAACATTTCGCAATGGTTTGAACCGAACACTTAAAAATTGTTTTCTTGTGAACACTTTTGACGATGTCGCAGTTTAATACAAATACTCGATGAAACAATACTCGTCCGGCTAATCTCAATTCTCCTATCGGCAAGTCGTAGTCCTACTCTCCAAACTGACGGCTCAATTATAATTGAGCCTCTTTGTTTTGTTTTTTGATAAAGATAGGAACGGATTCTAATATTAAATTCAGGAGTAAAATATGCCTCTTGGAGATTTTAAACAGTCTTGCGTCTCTCCTGTAAAAGTACTTTTTTGGAGTTGCGACATTTTTCTTGTGAAATAATAAACATTTTGTTTTAGATGAGAAAAATAGCAGTTTGAATAGCAGAAGGCAGAGAAAACATGTTTACAACTGTAGAATTAAATAACACCACCAAATCCAACCAAGCACGGCTTAATACAGTAGTCGGTGATATAAAAAGGATCCTAAATGACACATTATTTCACTATAATTTTGAATTCATAATTGGAAATGAATATTTTTAAGGCTTGGATAGCGATTGTAAACGCATACCGTCCACTTTAAAGGGGAAATTTTAAAGTAGAGTGAGCAATGGGAACCTTTTTATGTGCCCAGGATCATATGAACAAAACCAGTAGTAACGTGAGCTTAGACCACTGCCGGATGGAAACGAACATACATCATCTGATTGGTCTGCACGGTATAGTAGTAGGCAGGCGATTTCACCATTTTCTCCCACTCTGGTTCTATGCATTCACACATCTACCATCTACTCTGTCATAAGATGTTATATCGCCAAACTAAACAAAAAAATACCAAATTGGGCAACCAAGTCAATTTTTCATAGAACAGTCACGTGACTACTAGTCGATATGTTGGTCACACTTTTTGAAGCTCCTTTCAATAGCAATATTCAGTTTATTTATAAATCACATTATCTTACTGCAATACTTAACCATTCCTAAAATGCTGCCGTATTTTGTTTACCATTTTGATACAAGAGCAGCTTCTACATGTACTTCTAGCTAGAACAAATATGAGCTAATGAAACTCATCAGAGTTCCTTAAATAATAAGCAAGCCATAGTCATTTGAAAATTTAAATGTGCCTCCTGAAATATTACGTTTGTCGAGTTAGGACTTTGCTGCAACAAATGAGTGATATGTTCATACGAATGGGTAATAAACAAAATAAAAATCTACTTATAATCAAATAAGTGATGTTCGTAACAGAAAACAATTGCTCTTTAAAATTTTTTTTGAAAACTCATTTAAAGAGATTGGCAATCATTTTAGTAACTATCTTCATAAAACTGAATAGTTTATGTGAATCTTTTTAAATCAAGATTAAAAGTTCTTTGTTGACATTCTTGCGACAAAGACTCCGTCATCTCGATTCGGTATAATCACAAACGCTAAATTCATTGCCAAATGCTAATAAATAAATATAGTTGGAAAATGAGAGCGAAAATAAATGCAAAGTTCAAAACAGGTAATTATTTGTCGCACCAAAAATTAACAGATTTTGACATTGTAAATATAACTAGCAGACCAGCACATAGCAACTACGCTAAACTTGAATGATTGCTTACATCTATTGATGGCAGTGTCGCTACTCAATTTTCATATCTTATTTTAGTTCATTTATAAAGAACTATCTGAATTACCCGGCTCGAGTTGAATTGTTAATAATTCATCGTAATATTACTCAATATTATTCCTATGAAGATTTTGAATTTTTTTTAGTCCCCTGCAAACCCACGACAAATCGAACGGGGTTAATATATAGCCTATGTGTCCTGCAGAATTCTACAGGATGAATGTACCAAATTTAGTGTGAATTGGTCCACACCCATCTGCGATTGCATCATACTTTATGATTCTAAAAAAAACTCCAAGGTCATCTTGAAAGGCAACTCCTGTAGATGTTAACTCTAAAGTCATCTGCACAGCCAGACTGGGAGAGAGCGCCCTCTAGCAAGTGCTCTGTCCAGGATGACGGGACGTTACACCCCTCTGCACACCCAAGACAAATAGAACAGAGGTTAATATGTAGACTACGTTACCCGCAGGTTTCCAAAGAATAAGTTTACCAAATTTGGTGTAGATTGGTCAAATGGTGTAGATTTGTGTAGAGAATGCCAATTCTGCTTTATATGTATAGATGTAGCATCCAAAAAAAACACAAAAATAGATTTCATACCTCTAAATGAAATAAAATTATCCAAAAATATGTACCACTATTTCGCGTACTTTTACTAGTGGGAATTCTTATTTCCAATAAAATACCAGTCAAAAAGCACACCTTAGTCGTCTTACCACAATTAGATTCTGAACACCTACTTCAATTTCACCCCATTCTTTTGTTCAATTCTGAACACCTACTTCGACTTCATCCCAAAGGCAATTCATTCGAAAGTTTTTAAGTTAAACCTATTTCCGCTGATATTTCTTTTCTTCGCTGATTTCTATCTTCTAGATTTCGCATTGCTTTTGTAATCAGACTGCTGAAGATTTTCATTGGAATCGCAAGCTCTTCTGTGTAGTTTTAACGATATTATGCAACTTCGTAGTTTAAATCAAGCACATTTAAACTAAGCGGCAAAATTGGCGAATGAATACCATATTGGTCGGTTTTATATTGTTAATATTCGCTGTTGTCATTCAACAATAATTAAATAACTGATTTCTGTGCCACGTACGTTGTGCATTATATATATAGATATTAATTCTAAGTAGCAAGAATTCAATAAACTTTCTCTGAATGTCACTACAGATTTCGATTACGTACTTGACACAAAAATCACAATTGCTTTTGCATCGACGAGAGGCAACAAAGTTTTTGTTTAATCCGTCTCCGGCCTCTCAGCCATCAGTCTATAACAGCCCAATAGAGTTCTGAAGCGAAACAATATGGTTTGAAAATCACTATCAACATTATTTGGAATTAAATTGTCAGGATTTAGGGCAATCCTTGAGGTGGTCTCCAGTTGTTTCGTCCAGTTCGCAAAGAGGACAGATAGCTGATCTCGCTTCTCCAATACGGTGTAGGTATCTATGTAAGTGGTCATGTCCGGCAAGAAGTCGAAAGCAAGCGACTGCTACAGCTCTGGGTAAGGAACCTGGAATGCAAGCTTTATTCCTCAATAAAACCCTCTAGTTCTTTCCTGTAGACATTTCTTTGTAGATTGCAAGTGTACTAGTCTTTATGAATGAGAACATAAGCCTCTTGATGTTACGTAGAGGTAAAGGGGATTTAGGGTGGGGCAACTGTACTCTAGCCTCAGCCAATTGGGGGTGATGCCAATCGCCTACTCATAGTGCCTCTTGATCTCGTAACGACTGACGGTTTTGTCGCCCTTTGTAAAAACCAGATTTTCCGAGAGGCACCAAAGTATCAAATGCTGAGAAACAAAAGACGTTTTATAGTCTTATTGTCAATCTCATACTTCAGTACCTTTTCAATAGATAAAAATCGTAGCAGTACAGCACATACGAATTGCAACTGTCGATAACAGTTAATTTAATTTAACTACGATGTCTTTTTAATTGTATATTAGATAGGGATTGCATGTGTCACTCAGATGACGAAATTTACAAGTTATTTCACATGCCATCACGTGCGTTTTCTTAAGAGGGATTTCTAGAATAAACAAGCCAGACAGAAAGTGCAGATTATACATCTGCTATCCAAATGCTAACTCATGATACGGATCGTTTTACCTTAAAGTGTAGTTTATCGCCCTTTTGGCGACCTTTGAATTTTGATCTAATTGGGTTGACCAATTAACTATCATACTCAATTTGTAATTCATTCTTTGGAATTTTTGTTGGGAAAGTGCTGAAATCGTATTCGAAAAACAATCCAAGAGACGTCACGTTCGAAATATGTACAGGAAACACGTTCCGCAGCGAAAAACAGTACTATTACCCACATTTAGCTTGACAGAAAATACCGCTCACAATGGCTAAATATTAAAGCCTTAAAATATATTTGTCAAGACTAATGTTTTCCGTACTAGCTGTTTTTCTCTCATACTAGTTATTCTCCTTTTAAGTTCAGTTAAATCTTTTCAATGTACGTTGTAATTTCTAAGTCTGCATTTAGACATAAATCCATTTGTATGAATCGAGAATTTTTTTCGTATTCATGAAAGAATGAACCATTCAACTTCTAAAAAATGAGTGTAAATAAATCATAGATTACTTCCAGTCTATCAAGTTACGTGCGAAATAAAGTGTAAAAAGAACTATTTATATGAATAATCTGAATAATTTCATAGCAAGAGTTTATAACATATTCTTGTAATAGTTAGGTATCTTCACAGAGCGAAATATAATTGCTTTCCAATTACTCTCAGTAATTAATTCGACAATTCGAAATTAGTTCTAATTGAAATCTTGATTCACAGAATTTCCGTCTGCGTTCGTCAGCCAATGACTCTTCAGAATTCTATTGAGTGAAAAGTTTCATTACTTAAATCTCCAAAAGAGGAAGAACAATTCAGTCGATTAATCATTACGTCTGGAATTCATTTGTATGAATCCTTACATTGTTTAATACAGAGGACTGATATTAATTTATATTTCTATCAAACATGGAATATCTTTCATCACAAGATGAAAATCAGTGAAAATAGGAGCTAAGATATATATATATATATATATATATATATATATATAGACCATCACCACAAATCAAAAAGGAGAAACCAAATAAAAACAAAAACAAAATGCAAATAATAACAAGAACAAAAAGGGAGCAAAATAACAACAATAATATTGACCCTTTAGATAGGGCCCAAATAAAAAATGCAAGTAATAACATGAACAAAGGTGAAGCCAAATAACAACAATAAAATTGACCCTATCTATTCTTAAGGTAAGCTTTACGTATTATATATACGTAAAGCTACCTTAAGAATAGATATCAGTATCTAATGACGTCAGTATCTAATGACGTACCTCGTCATCAAGATACTGACGATTTTTTGTGATGACGAGATCAAGAACTTGTCAATTTTCTAATGACGAGATACCTCGTCCATCAAGATCTGATCAGTTTTGTTAATGAAAAGATACCTCGTATAGACAACAACTTGGAGGGTAATCAATAGACTCGGCTATTTAGTCATTACGTGTGTTTTAGGGTAAAAGCAATCGTATACAACTCGAAAATCTTGAGACAGAGGGTTTAATTAACCTAAATGTTATACTTTTCTAAAATTACATTTTGCATGGGGTCGCCGTGACTCAGTGGGTTAGCCCACATACGCTCTAGCTAGTCCGTAAACATCCTGCGCTAGCAATCTAGGAGCTGTAGGCGGCGCAGGTTCGATTCCTCCGTGGGTGTGTCAGTGAAGCTTTCAATGTGTGTGCATGCCCATACTACTTGATGTTGCCTATCTTGTGTTTGGCTCAGCTTGGCCAAATATGGCCCTTGCACCACAAAACACAAAAACAACAAACACCCTGCGTCTCAAAATCTATTCGAACAACTTGATTGTCTGAAAAACAATTCAAAAGCAATAGAAAGTAAACATCCTTGGAGGAAAACTACTTCCTCTGAATCGAAAAAGACGACTCTAAGCCCCTGTCCACCATGGTCCTCCCCTGTGTGCCAAGCTTTAAGGAATTACGTTGATCTGATACATAATACTCTGTTGTAAAAACAGAACGGAACTCACCCGTTTCTGTTTACTAATGCATTGGCTTTTGTCTCCTTTGACAGATTAAACCTCCAACCCAATACAGGGTAACTGTGTTCCTGCCCTGACGTCAAGAATGCGACGCCGGTTCGCCCTGCGATAAAAGAAAAATGCCCAAAGGCAATGAGAAAATTCCCCAAGCAGAAGATCTAGGAAGGGGAGAAGCATAAGGTTGTGTGTGCCACGACGTCGATGGTTATTAGTGAGATCAGATTCTACCCCATGATCCACCAAATTGCTTCGGCTGTAGGTATTGAAGGGAAGATTGGCAGATTTTTTCCCCCGACATTTTATTCCTATTTTTCGGATTATTGCTCGTAATAGAGAGAACTTATCTGAAGGATCATTACCAATGTCTGTATGCATTCTCCTTAGCAAGGTACATTTCTTCTTTATGTAGAAGTATGGTAGACCCAAAGCTGCCACAGCCAAAGCACTTATGAAGTAGTAGCATTAGTAGAAGAAAATTTTTTTAAATAGTAGTAAAAATTTCTATTCGTGAGACTGGCGAATTGTGAATGTCATAATGTATTTTTATGCCGATGCTCTGGTTGTTAGTTTAGTAACTTTTTACGTTTGTTAAATAATGAAAGGGATTGTGGTAGATGAGTAGTTCCATATACTGTTAGCTCCAGATTATACACGGTAATGGGTAAAACAAGTTACACACACATAGATTATCCAAATCAAGGCTGCCAGTCACGTAGCCAAGCCAGTCAAATTAGTAGCACGAATTTTTAAAAATTTCTGTCGTTTCTGTCTTTTAAAAATTTCTGTTTTTCTGTCGTGGTTTCCACAGATTGGAGCCAAAAGTTCAAAATTGGCGTCGCGTGGAAAATTTTCTGTGGATAGAAAAATCCAAAATATATTCTTTTCTGTCCGCTAATAGTTAAAAAAGAGAGAGAGACTAAATTTTCGTAGACCTTCGGTGAGTTTTCAAAAAAGTCTAAAATTTTCGGAATCTCCAAAATTTTGAAATTAGCTTTTGTGAGCCGATTTTGCTTAAAAAAGGTACCCCTAGTCACCAAGGTTAAAAAAATAGTAGCAAAAGTCGCCTTTTAGTCACCTGTGGCAGCCTATACTCCGCGCATAGTAGAAGGCTGCATGATCTTTGTTTTCAATATGCAACGCGTGCTTAAGGAAAATCATAAGCAGTTGAGTAGTTATTGAGAATTAGTGAACATCACTTGAAACTAAAAAAAACTGAAGGAAATCCAGATAATGCCAAAGCGAAGGAATTAAAGAAATTATACCGTTGTGAGCACGAAATAATTACAGTAAACTTTTGACCTTATGGTATTACATCTTGTTCTAATTTTAAAATTATTTGCACACTTGTTTCGTTTAGAAAATCTTTCAATTTTATATTTTATATTTATTTGTTAAGTTTTACTTCAAACGAAAAAAAATTGTCGACTTCCATCTTTTTCAAACACGTGGTGTTGTAGAAAAACCTCAGTCGATAGTCATAAATTCGTAAAAATGTCATGTCTTAAAAAGACTCTTCAATGTCAATTAAAGGCCTCAAATGTCGTCACCATGGCGTGGTGTGGACGTTTGAAGAGTGGAGTGCCAACTCACGTGCTGACCTCGTCATCTGACCGTGGTTCAAAATTACGAGGTGTTGTCCTCGGATCTTTTCTCTCGGACTTGATCCCGGACCGTCGCCAATAGCCTGTTGGGCTGTTTCAGTGCGACGTTGATTCAACTACCTACCTCTTGTTAACATTTTTTCTGCTTATGTAATTAATATTTGTGATACAGTGCCGAATGTTTTGAAAAAGCTAGTCTTTAGTTTTTATTATTTTATTTACACACATAAAATAAAAAAATAATTAATTAAACACGTATAAAAGCTTTGGTGAAAACAATCATTACAGTCCTACGATTTCTTCATAAAAATTTCGAATGTTTTCCTTTGATAATTTTTTGAAAAGGTACATGTGATAAAAAAAGTCACTTTTGCGAAATTGCACTTGTAGTGCTTTTGTCAACGCTTTCTTGCTCTATAAGCAGATTCATCAGGATCTTTTAAAACTGCTTCCCGAATAGCTCGAATAAAAGTACCACATCATTTTAAAGATTGAAATCTCTGCTTAATTAAAAAAATTGAATATAGGATAATTAAAATAAAAACTGATGTTTTGAATTATTTCATTCTTTGGGTTATTTAATTAATGATACTTCTTTTCACGCTTGTCGCTATCTACATGTAAAGCAGAGTTGATAACAGTCTGTCTTTCTGTCTGTTCTCTATACAAATGTACACCGTTTAACCAATCTACACCAAAATTGGCACACTTATTCTTTTTAAACCTGCGGGTAACGTAGTCTACATATTAACCTCTGTTCTATTTGTCTTGGGTGTACAGAGGGGTGTAACGTCCCGTCATCCTGGAAACAGCACTTGCTAGAGGGCGCTCTCTCCCAGTCTGGCTGTGCAGATGACTTTAGAGTTAATATCTACAGGAGTCGCCTCTCAAGATGACCTTGGAGTTTTTTTAGAATCTTAGAGTATGATGCAATCGCAGATGGATGTGGTAGCGCTGAAAATCGCTCAGTATCATATCGTTTATGGATCCATCCCATCTAGCTTCATTGGAATGTAAATTTTGATGATAATTTTAGATTATTTTCATAGAAAGACATCTTTTTTTTATCGTCGATATGGTACAGGGGACTAAAGACAATTCGAAATCCTCGTAGTAATAACATTGCATATTTATACGTTTGTGGCAACACTTAAAAACATATCTAGAATTTGTGTTCTTATTGTAGCAACACTAAGAATGTTCTTATGGTTATAAGTGTTCGCATTAAGAATTCTGAATAGCAGTGTACCGCGCATCTTTTCTCCGTACGCATGTCGAACTATTTGCTCTGTATCTATTTACCAGTTTTTAATTGTTATGTTTGAATAAAATTAAGTTTCCTTGTTCCTGAGACGCTTATGGCACAGTTGATAACACGCAGAAATAACATCGAATAATTAAATGCTGCTAGCCAGCATTTTGAGTTGGGATTCTTCCGGAAGCCAGAACCGGAACTACCAAACCCAGGTGACATCCCAAACGTTCAATGTCAGACCAATTCACACTAAATTTGGTACATTCATCCTGAACTCTTCGGGACATATAGGCTATATATAACCCCGTTCGATTTGTCCTGGGCCTTCAGGGTGTTAAAAACAATTCGAAATTTCTATAGGAATAATATTGGTTAATATTATGATGAATTATAACCCTAGCAACGCCGGGTAATTCAGCTAGTAACGTTATACAATTCACCAGTCGTTAAATCTGAATATCGCACAGGAATTTGCATTTGGCTGACTACTATTGGATAAAAATATTGATTTTTCTTCGTTTTCTTGTTAATATGTTTTGAGACTCATCGTACAGAAATACTTTTAAAACCTAAGGATGGAGTTAATCGCAAATTCCACAAATCATTTAGTCACCATTACATGGTACATATGATCTCTTGTACTTGGGACTTCGACGAATTGTTGACAGTAGGATTGATCTTGAAAGCATTGCGTCTTTATCCCTAAACACTCTTATCGAAGTTTCCGTAAATATACAGCCTCACTATCAACTTGGAAGATACTGAACTAGATAGTGAGCGAAACTTTCGTACGCAGTCATTTTCTTAAGCTGTTCCAATTGTATCAATCACATTTGAATTGTTAAACCCACAATGTCAAAGTACAGTCAACTCATTTCAACGAATTTTCATTTTATGAATCAACCCGATTTTGCGAACTACTAACTTCCATTAAATCCTGTTCAAATATCATGGAATAAACTTTAATTCAGTATGTCCAAAAGAAACCAGAGACGGGGATTTTAGTTCTTATTAGGTCCAACGGGTTCTCGCATAATATATATCAGAATTATCTTCAAATGTGGTTAATCATCGTTTTGGTGCACTGTCATTTAATCTAATTTTGGCATTGACTAAACTACCAAACTCAGAGTTCATTCTTTGGAGGGTCCGCCGTGTTTCTGTGATTTTGTCCACTCCAGAATATGTACAGGAAGCACGTACCACCAAAAATACACTACAGCCACGACATTTAGCTTGTCAGAAATAGTCTAATTGTAAGATATTGCTCTAAAATATATTTTGAAATGCATCTAAATGTCCATGAACCATATGAAAAGCCATCGACCTTCCAATGAAATAGACGGACCATCAGGGCGCAGCTTCGTGTTATTTCTCCCGATCGCTCGGTTTTAAGATATCCGGGTGATGGTCACGTGGTATTAGAAGAAAGCAAAAATCCTAATGCAGACAAAATTGGCGAATGTGATGAAAACCAGTTTGCGCTTCGTTAGCCATTTCGGCCAAATCGATTCCTAAGTCCACGTGACATATACTTCTGATATCTGACGACAGTGATGACGTAACGAACTGTTGTATTTACTGTGAAAACCCTCTGATGCAATGTAATATGACCCTTGCGCCATAAAACCCAGCGAACCAACCTGATACAATGCTAGACTGTCAAAAGGAGCTTTAAAATAATAGAAAGTGCGCTGCGGCAGCCATTTAATCCTATTGCAGGGATTATCCGTAGGTCAAGAGAGTACTATCTCAAAGAGTTTTTACCTTTTTTATTACCTAGCTTAGAGGATCTGACGCAGAGTTTTGGCATCCATTCAATTCCTCTTTCAACTGATGCAATCCACTGATCATCTTTACATCAACAAAGTTTCACTGCGTGATGGTGTAAATGTGATAAAATTTAGCAGATGAAACTCTCTTTCTCTCTCTGTTTCAAAATGTGCTTTCGGAACACATTTTGAAACAGAGGGGAAACACATTAAGGGATTGAAAATTCACTCTTGAATAACATATTCTTCCTTGATGAAAAACATCTTCCGGCGAAATGAAAGCGAAATTCGTCTTTCAGAATCACCGAATCCAATCTTAAATTGCGTGCCTCAGTTAAATATTCCTCACACATTTCTTTGAGCTGTTACATTTCCCAATTTTTCTCTTGAAAGGACACCGGTGAAGCATTTCTACTAAAATTTGTCTTTGTTTGATTTGTTTTTCGGATTGTGTTCGCAAGAATGAACTTGGCATTTTCTCATCCTCATAGAAATTGGAACATTATTATTTTAGTCTTAAAGTTTTACAGCATCGCGGAAAAATTGAGATTTTGAAAAAATATTTCCTTTCTAAAGAATCAAATATTTAACAATGGATAAATTAATATTATAAATCATTGGCTTACAAGTGAAACACACCAAGTCCAAATTTTCAAAACATGACTTCTTAGTTTTCGATAATGTGGCGATCGCTAGACTGTAGCAGTGTACTAAATCATTTTTTGTTTCGATGTAGGTTAGATTTCTTGACACTTGATGAGTTTAGCTAGTGAGAATTTTTCCACTTTCTTTTATGAGAACTGGTTTTTGACTTAGTGTGTTTCACTTATAAGCCGAAGAAATGCCTTAAATCATCTTTGTTGAATTTATGTCATCAGATTTATAATGCACATAATTTGGGACGTTTACTATTTTGATTAAATATACCTGAGCTTGATATTTTATAGAAATAGATGCATCACATTTATTACAAAAATTTCTATCGAATGATACTTTCGCCATTTTCTTAAGAGCTTAATGAAACTCGACGACAAATAAAACTAATCACTCTTTTTAAATTAACAAAGCTTAACTTTATTAAGCTCGATGAGGAGCTTTGAGCAGCAAAATGATAAGCTGTAGAATGGAAATTCAGTAATGAAAAAAATTAAAGACAAACATTCAAAAGAATTTCTGATTGTTTGAATCAATGCTTAATACTTGAAAGTTTAAAATAACATAACCTCATGCATAGGGATAAACCATTACAATTTTGGAATTTTTTTTAATACTTGAAAATTACTAAGGGGCTAGTCTCTGTCACCTGAATATTCATATTTTTGGATCATGAATTAGTTAATAATAATTTAAAAAGAAATAAGGCACGCATTTTCCTTTGGGTATTTAATAATTTAAAATACTTGAAAATTACTTTGATCAGATGATAACTTTGGAAGGCATAAGACAGACTGATACATAATTTAACATTGGATGCCATGAATTTAAACCACATCATTTGCCTAAAATAACTATATTTATATGAGTTTTCCTTCCCATAATTCTGGTTATTTTAATCCAGATACTCAGAATCTGGAATAAAATGTAGGGGTTATCCTTTTCAAAAATTGAGTTGACACGAAATTTAATGTGAAAGCCCTCTATGAAAATAAAATGACTATCTATTAATAGTAAACATTCCGAGTTTAACGACATTTTTGTTTTGTTTGTGCGACTAAAGGGTTAGGAATAACAAAAGGTGTTTGCATCTTTTTTGTCTGACTGTATCAGAGGTTTTGAAATGGACTTGGAAAAACACAAAAGAAATTATTTTGACGGAACTAGTGTTTTCAAAAACATAATCATCCGCTATTTCATTGAATTTAGTTCGGATGTAATTTTTGAATAGTAACAAATTCTCGTTCACATAATATATATTCACATTATAGCGCATATTGTTCAAATTTGAGAGATTTTCAGTGTTATCAAGCAAACCATACGGACTGAGAAGATTTTACTACCACTACCCTCAAGGTCTCGCACGATGTATATATATATACATATATATATATATATATATAGAGAGAGAGAGAGAGAGAGAGAGTAAATTATGTTATCGCCATTTTAGCGACGTTTCTTATTTAATCTAATTAGCGTTGACCAATCAACTTTTATATATCAATTCGTAATTCATTTTTTTATTAAAAAAATAAGCCAAGTGACAAACAAGCCCATTTGGATATACGTACAGGACATATGTTCTGTCGTAGAAACACTACGACCATCTATATTTAGCTTGACAGAAAAATGAATGCATGCCTAACTTTTTTGGCTGAAATTTGGCCTTGAAGCTGTGTTTCGCGAAGTTCCAGTTTCGAGCAAGTTAGCATGGGGCGAAAAGGGAGAGACACGGAATAAGAGGGCCTCAAGGGATAATGTCAAAACTACATTCCACGCGGAAGCCATGAGTAGCACCCAACAGTAGCTTGACTTGGGAGAACGAACAGAAAATTGCTTTTGAAAACTCAGAATGAAAATCTTTCATTTTTACAGGAATAAATTTCATCGATTATAAAAAAAATTAAGTGAATTCACAAAATCTATACCTTAAGATGTTCTGACCTACAATTTATACTCTCATTTTGGAAAATATTGAAACTTACTGCTTAATTTTAACACGCCAACATTACACTTGAATGCACAATAAAGTTGTATTTTCTTGAGCTAAAATATGTTCGATATATTTTATTTCATAGTTAAATAAACAAAGAAATAAATGCATGGAAAAGTCAAACTAGATTTACGAGTAGAAATACAATTCAAAATTTTTAAGTACAGAATTACTCCGAATCTAATTTTCAGGGTAAAATTTCAAAACTCACAAATGAGAAGTTCGAATGTAAAATTTTTTATTAAAGTTTTTTTTAATCCCTGACCAATTACCTCTTCGGTCATCAGCACTGCAAGAGACGAACTGACGACAATTTGTTAAGGGGCACCCAATGGGCAATCCACCATTGCTCTCGACAGGGAAAATCACTAACCATATAAGCTCTTACAACTCAAGATTCAAATCTGAGACCGACCGGGTGGCAGATAAGCGCTATGTATACAATACCAGTTAGGCGGCTGATTAAAGCTGCATGCTGTATATCTACGTAATTCCTACAAATACAAAAATTACAAATCGGAATAAAAGGAAAATGTTCAGCTTTTTCGGTAATTTTTAAGTATAGTACAGAAATCGAGCATTTTTCTTTAATTTTGTGATAAAATTAGGGGAAATAAAAATAGGCAAACAAGGTGCGTAGCAATTTGTCATTGCAAAACATCTTCCACTCCAGTCTCCTCTCACGACTCTCGTGGCTCAGTGGATTTCCCCACTTAGCTAGCAACTTGCGATTGTAGGCGGCTCAGGTTTGATTCCTTCTTGTGTGTATTTCTGTCTTCTGTATCAGTAAAGCTTAACTTATCATTTACATGTCGTTCGGAGCAGCTTGACCAAATATGGCCCTTCTCCCATAAAACACAACCAACCATATCTACTCTCTCGTCTGGCTGCTCGGATCTTTCCCTTCAGGATTAACCTCGGAATGTCGCCAATAACCAATTGTGTTGCTCCAGTGCTGAGTAAATTCAACTACCAACCTACTTCTCCTTGCTGCTTTTTTCTCTAAGCTTCCAAGGGGTCCCCTATAACCGTCCTTTCCCCTTTTTCCCCCTTTTGAGGAAAAAGCAATGTCTTACACAAATTCGAACTGTACCGTGGTGCTGAAAATCCTCCAATTTGTTCCTGCTTGTAACACTTGGGAGTTTTGACTCCACACCACTGCATTTAACCTTCCTGGTGGTTGTCTCGAAGAGGTATCTCGTCGTTAGCAAAACTGATCAAATCTTTATGGACGAGATATCACGTCATTAGAAAAAAATTGACCAGGTCTTTATCTCGTCATCACAAAAAATATTCGGCAAAATCTTGATGACGAGATATCTCGTCATAAGCAAAAATTGTACAGATCATGATGGACGAGATACCTCGTCGACACCACTCAGAGGATTAAACCAAGCATCCAATCATGCCGATTAACCTTGGCGAAAACAATAATTTCTCGATGACAGAAACAAATAGTTCCAAGGCGCAATTTCCACCGAAAAGAATCCACTCCCCATTCCAAAACACATCAACGACAAAGCAACGGTCGACATCGAATTTAGTCCTCCCGGCAAACACCCAGGCAGAAGAAAGAAAAAGGGAAGACAAATTCTGTCCACAAAATCATTACTAGGTACTTTTATTCGAGCCTCTTCCCCGAAGACCCATAATGAATTCTTGAGGCGAGGGCTGGAGGAGAGAAGCCGGCAAAAACAGACTCATCCGACGAAATTATTTTAAATGGCTGCGGGAAAATTACGAACATTCTTTCATTTCTCTGCCAAGAGATGAATTGTTGGTGTGATGAAGGAGGGGTAGACCAGAGTAACGATAAAAACAGTAATAATACGGAGGGAGAGAGTTAGAAATGAGTTTTCCTATCGCTTTGACAAATGAAAATGCCATTTCTGAAGTTCCTTGCTTAACAGATAACGGAGCTTTTCCGTTAGTATGGTTTCTTTCGTGGATTGGGACAGGTCACTTGTAGAGGGAAGTTTTGGAAATAAGAGAGGGAGTATGCTATTTTGTTATAACGGATCCGGAAATTTTAGTGAAGAAGCAAATGGATGTATAATTGCTAAAACGATCTGCTGAATTATTAGCAAACATTTTCGAAGTGATTTGAATAAATTTATGTTGAGGCGCCAGCAATCTTTATAACAGATCCAAAAAACGAGACATTCTGTCTGTTCTGTAGACATAAAAGGGAATCAAGTATAAATAAATTTCATCGTTTTTCAAATAAATACCAGATGTGTTCAGGTTGGTTTGGGTTTTATGGCGCAAAGTCCCATATTTGGCCTAGCTGCGCCAAGTACAACATCAAGTAACGGGCATATACAAGGAAAGTTTTAGTGACTTAGAAAATACAAATACATCCAGAGTAAATTACAGGAATCGAACTTGCACTGCATACAACTCTAAGGTTACTAGCAAAGTGGGCTAACCCACTGAGCCACCGCGGCCTCAAACATGGCACCAAATCCAATATGGACGTTATGCCAAACACGACCAAATAAAAGCAGGAAAGAATTTTCAAGTAAATATACAAACTAGCAAGATTAACTAACAAGTAGATTAAAAATATGCATATATAAGTACTTCAGAAGGTTCGAAAAATGTAATTGATTTATTAAAAATTGAGAAAGAATGATTTAGAATCTATATATCAGTTCAATGGAATTTACTGTACACCTATAAATAAAGCTATACCTTTAAATGTATCACTTGGAACTCTAGGGCCTCCATATAACGAGTCACCGATTTCATGAAAACGTTACTCACAAAAATGAATAACAAAATGTCAGTTTCAATTTACTTGATTTTACTATTATAGGGATATTCAGGAAAAACAAACAAACCAAACTGTCTGCGAAGATTTCACTTCTGCTGTTTTTATGCTGTCGCATGGTACATATTGGGGTAACCTAAAAATGTGGTTTATCGCCGTTTAGGCAACTTTTGGCGCTTAATGTAATCAGTGTTGACTATGCAACCTATCACACACATCTATCGATTAGGAATTTATTCTTAGGAATTTTTATTGACGAAATGCTGAAACCTATTGGAAAAGCAAGCTAAGTGACGTTACGTTCAGAATACGTACAGGAAACCTGTATCGCTGCAGAAATAATACCGCCACCTATATTTAGCTTGACAGAAAATGTCTGTCATAAATAAAGCGTAATACCTTTAATGTATCGCTTGATTTGAGCCAGGGTCATGATAAAGGGAGGGAGTCGCTTATATCATGATACCGGGCCTCGCGAAAATGTGAAACGTTTTGGTTCTGTAATGTGAAGTTCATTTTCTACGTTTAAAATATTAAATCTTCATTGTTTTTATAATAATAAAGCTACGCGATAAGGAATAGAGAAAAATTATTTATATATTTATCGTGCAAGTTAAACAATGAGCACTAGGGAAATAAATTGGAATTTCGTATGGTGTCTGATCTAATCTAGTGCCGGGATTCGCCAACTAATGCGAAACTATGGCGCCTAGAGTATCGATGTGTAGAGCTGGTTTAAGCCAGTAATAAGATCTTTCAAATGATTTCGTTATTTTAACAAAACGTCAAAAAACAGAAAGACATTTGCCATCTCAAAAATTAAGAAAATAATTCTCAAGTTTTGCATTTACAAGATGCAGAACCTCAAACTCGAAATGTTTCCGTTTAAGATAACTTCATACAAATTAACTTAAAATTTAACTCCTTTTGTTGCATATTACAGCTCATGCAATACGGTTACCTTAAAAAAGAAATTTTGTAGATTTAAAGTTTGATATATAACATCAGTAAAAGAATCTGTTTCAACACAGAAACCTCTTAGTAAACACACGTATATTTCACATAAGTACGTGGCACATAAAATGACGTTATTTGTTTATTGTTCAATGGAAACAATGGTTATAAATTATATCAACTCGACCCATATAGGATTTATTCGACAATTTTGTCGCTTAGTTTAAATATGCTTGATTAGAGCTATGGGACCACATAATATTGCTGAAACTACACGGAAGAGCTCGCAACTCTAATGAAATTATTCAGCATTCTGGTTACAAAAAGCAATGAGAAATCTAGACGGTAGAAATCATCGTAGAAATGAAAATATCAGCAAAAGTATTTTTAGCGTCAAAAGTGCCAAATCGCCGTTGAACAAAGGAATGGGATGAAATTGAAGTAGACGTTCAGAAGTAGCTAAGTATTTTAATTAACATCGCACTGGAGCAACGCAACGGGCTATTGGCGACGGTCCGAGATCAATACCGAAGAGAAGGATCAAAGACAACACCTCGTAATTTTGATCCACGGTCAGATGACGAGGTCACACCTGAGCTGGCACTCCACTCTCCAAACTTCCACACCACGTCAATGTGAGGACATATGAGGCCACTACAAACAACGCTCATCAGCCCCCTTTGTACACGACGGTCTTTGGATGGATTCGAACTCGCAACCCTCCGGTTGCTAATCCGTTACTCTTCCAACCGGGCTACCCATTCGGATTGGGGTGGTATGACTGATGTGTGGTTTTTGCAATGACTTTTATCGGAAATAAAAGAATTAACACTGGTAAAAGTGCTGTTAGATATTTTTTGGACAATTTTATTTCATTTAGAGGTATGAAATCCATTTACGTGATTACGGATGTTATTTTCTGTAGATGGATTGAAATAAGATATGAAATGTGAGACACTTTGCCATCAATTTTGCTACAAATAAATTTTTTTAACTAACTCTTTCTCGGAGGTTGATACACTTTTTAATTATTTCAATACAATTAATAATCCGATTCAATGAAGTGTTTCGTTTCAGCTATTATCTAGCTGTACTTATGTGTCTTTTTTCTTGCATTGATTGGATCATATATTTTTATACTCTGTAATTGGATTTTTTCTGAGGGAAACAACAATTAAGTAAATAAATACATAGATACAAACAATTAAGAACATTTAGCGCAGATGCTGTGAGGGATCTGCTAGTTGTAACAAATGCAAGAAACTAAAGCCCCATCCTAAGTACACACGCTTTAACGAACACGACTTCTCCGGTAATAAAGAACACAAGAACACATTTTCTCATCATTCGTCGGCTTTATGGACAATAACCCGAGATTGAGAATGTGTCGCACATAAAAAACGTCGCGATAATAACGACAAAGATCAAATACAAATCAGTCTTAATTACGCCGAAGGAGTGGCAGCAAACATTAAAGAGGAAGTCGTTAGTCATGGCCTTTAATCGTTTGGCAACGCTACAGTAAAATCAGTATTGACGTCTTTTACTACCCGTAACTTGCAGCTATCAAATGAGGCTGCATCAGACTCGGTTTTCATGTACTCTCCGCGTGAGACTGGAGCATTGTGAGTGTCATGTGTTTTTATGCCGATGTTCTGGTTGTTTGTTTAATTACTTATCCACGTTTGTTCAAAAATGAAAGGGATCATGGTAGAGTAGTTCCATACACTGTTAGTTACAAATTATCCACAATAGTAGGTAGACAAATTACACACATATGGATAATCCAAATCAGGGCTACCATAGTCAGGGCACTTGTGAAATAGTATCATATATTCCTAAAAAATGGTAGC
This sequence comes from Meta bourneti, assembly GCA_933210815.1. Lineage (NCBI taxonomy): Eukaryota > Metazoa > Arthropoda > Arachnida > Araneae > Tetragnathidae > Meta > Meta bourneti. The sequence goes on along the minus strand of OW119922.1, from coordinate 38,412,143 downwards.
AAAAAGTCTCCTCTTAAACTCTATTTTAGTAGCAATTTTAGTTGCTCAGATACAAAATGAATCGGCTCAAACACAAAAATAAAACAAACGTTGAAAATGTGGCCAAGAAATTTAAATTTTAAAATCAAAAAATTTTCTTAATAAGGTTTTAAAGACAATCCAGCAATCAGATTGTGTTTTTCTTTTATGGTTGCCCCGGCTTGGCACCACTTGACGATCTTTGGCAAATTTTCTCACGAAAGAAAAATCCGGAAAATATTTCTTCCGTCCTCTATTAGTTCAAAAAAGAGATTAGTCGCCTGTGACAGCCTTGCCAAATGTAAAAACGAAAAGTAAATAAGACTGCATAACATGGTATAGGGGTGCATAACATGGTACAGGGGTGAATAACATACGGTCCTGCAGAATGGATCCGGCAAACGAAAGTCATATCTATTTTAAATGGACTAGACTAAAGAAAATTATTTTCATTTTAATCGGGTTTTAAAAATTTTTAAAGGAATAAATTTCTTTTAGACAGATTTAATTCTCTGATCGTCAAAAGATTTCCGAGTAGTGTAGTATTGCTTTTAACCCACATAAATAACAACATCGATGATGGAAGGAATCCTTGGAAAGTTTTTATGGTCAAGATAAAAATTGCTTAGAAATACGACATACTGCAGGTTTTAGAATGGAAATATACGTGTGAAGGGGAATTGTTCTCGGAGGGTTAAATATATCTACATATATGAAGAAAAAGTTAAGTTCTAAGAAGACACAGACAGGACAATGCATTATATGTCTGATGACTCCCAAGCTTCTTTTCCTAGGACTAGAGCTACTCGTACTAAATACGCACCGCGAACTCCACCTGGAGACAATTGATCTTCAATGTTCAGCGTGAAAATATAAGTCCAAACTTAAAGAACTTGGCTTGATTTATTTCAACAAATGCCTGAAAAGGTAAAGTTGAACATTTTTTATAGATTGCCCAGGAAATGTTAAGCATCTTTGGAAGCCCATTATGTGTGAATAAACTTTTATTTTGAGGTATAATTTAAAAGAGAACAAACTACAAGAATTTGTAGGATATCTTGAGGATTTCCACTACAGGATTAATTCCCGACTAAATCTTGATGATAAAAAAATTGTGCTGATGTTAAATAAATTATTACCCCTAAAAATGGATTATTGTTGTCAATTCTTTTTTCACTCAACTAACGCCAGCCACACCCTGTATCTGAGGTCCAGGGGCCTCCAATCACATTTGTGGCGAGGCTGTTCCTAACTCAGCACCTTCAAGCTAATATATGTGGTCCGCTTTCTTCATAATCCGGCCCGCAGCACTCATGAAATTGTACACCCCAAGCACACTATCACGTTATATTCCGACCTGAAATATATGTTACAAGCGTAGAAATTCCAACTAAAACTTTTTCCATTAAATCCTAAAATGAGCAACAACGGAATGCTTGATGGACTATGTCCATAAGCTGGCATTGGAAAAAAGAAAATACGTTAATGTCTATCAATCTTGATTATTTCTCAGATAAATATCTGACTAGTAAGACATTTTGATGTTGTATTGTTAAGGTTTTTATTTTTTTTACATTTTACTCGTCTAAGGAATCCTTGTCGGACTGACTATGTCCATTAGCTGGCATTGGGAAATTTAGAAAAAACGTTGATGTGTATAAATCTTAATATTTCTCAGAAACGTACGTGACCTGTAAACCGTTTTGGTGTTGCGTTGTTGAGGTTGTCATTTTCAATTTTTGATATTTTACTCGCCAAAGGAATGCTTGATGGACTATGTCCATAAGCTGAAATCGGAAAGGAAAAGGAAAAACGTTGATGTCAATAAATCTTGATTATTTCTTAGAAACGTACGTTGACCCGTAAAACGTTTTGACGCTGAGTTGTAAGTTATCATTTTTAATTTTGATATTTTTCTCGCCAAAGGAATGCTTGAAAGACTGAGTTTGTCCATAAGCTGACATAAGAAAAAAAAAATGCTGATACCAAAAATCTTAATGATTTCTTAGAAATGTACGTGATCTGTAAAACGTTTTGATAGTGATTGGGTTGTAAGGTTGTCACTTTTAGTTTTTTATATTTTACTCATATAAGTTTAAAAAAGAGTGATCATCCGCAGTTTTCTCATTTCATTGTTTACAATATTTAGAAGAATCGATCACTCGGATGCTTGAAGATTTTTATCAGACACTTAAACGCAATTTGTTATCGAGAAAAGAGAGGGTCTCTGTCCTATGTTGCATATTTCTACGATTTATGATCAGCGATACCGTTTCTGGTAATTCCCATGTTTCTAATCTCTGTGAGTTGGCTACAGTGCTCTCTATTGTTTACACAATCAACATATCTATTATCTCAAAAGTAATTTTTAAAAGTTTATACAAAAGTAATTCCTGCCAACAAGACACTGCAACGCATCATTTTGAAATTATTCTGAAACAAATTTTTTTTAAAATTTTTGATGGTAGTTGGTAGATAGTTAATTAACGTCGCACTGGAGCAACACAATGGGCCATTGGCAAATATCTGGGATCAATCCCTAAGGGAAAGATCAATGACAACGCCTCATGATTCTGAACCATTGTCAGATGACGAGGTCAACACCTGAGCTGGCCACTCTCCAAACTTCCACACCATGCCAAAATGAGGACATTTGACGCCCCGACATATTTAACGAGCACCAACTCCCGTGTACACGACGGTCTTTGGCTGGACCGAATTTCGAACTCGCAACACTCCGGTTGCTAATCCGTTGCTCTTCCAACTGGGCTACCACGGCCCTTTAGAAATTTTTGAGCTGAATAAGATTAAATACATCTCTATCACACTACATTAAAAAGATCGAATAATTAGAAACAAGTATATTTTGACTGAGTGACAACTAAACCATCTGTAACTTACATAACATTTCCACTGACAGACTGAACAATATATATTCCTCTATTTCCAAAGCAAGATACATCCCAGAAAAATTCAAACAAATTAAAAAGAACAAGAAATTCAAGTAGTGTTTGTATTTCTCATTCATTTGTTTATTATCCCATCGATCTTCATGAGATAGGTAGTTAATTAACGTTGCACTGGAGCAATACATCAGGCTATTGGCGACGGTCCGGGATCAATCCCTGACTGAAAGATCCAAGGCTTGACGTCTAGTGATTTTGAACCACGGTCAGATGACGAGATCAAAACATGAGCTGGCACCCCTCTCCAAACTTCCACATCACGCCAAAGTGAGTATATTTGAGGCCACGACAGATTTAAAGAGAACCAGCCTCGTATACATGCACGTCATGAACATAATATGTTCACTTTTTATACATGCATCGCCATGAATACATAAAAAGTGAATATACTATCCCGGAATTGAAAAATATTTGTTACTTTCTGAACAAGTCAATAGCAACCTAAATGGAATAGTGTAAAATATATGAAACATTTCTTCATGCATTAGAAAATAAACATTGAAGGAATTTCTTTTAATATTAACAGTATAATTTTGCCATAAACAGTTACTGAATTGTTGAAAACGAACACCTGTATCAAAATTCTGAAATTTAGAGTTAAAGTGTATCAATTCCAATGTTAATTTCACCAATATACTTTCCCAGTTAATGCTTCGTCATCTGACCATGGTTCAAAATTACAAAGTGCTGTCCTCGATCTTTCCCTTCGGGATTGATCCCGGACCGTCTCCAATAGTCCGTTATGTTGCTCCAATGCGACGTTAATTCAATACCTACCTACCCAGTTAATGCTTCTAAGTGACATAAATCTATAAATTAAACAAATATTTAAGAATTTAATTTAATTTTGCTTTGAACCTTTAGAGCTTCTGACCGTCACAAGATTTCTGAATAGCGTAGTATTACTTTCCCTCACAACAAACATAATAACTAAAAAATTCGATCTACTGATTGAAAGAATCTTAGGAATGATTCAAATTCAGTCAAAACTAGTTAGAAGTCATTTCGGGAAGACTGCATAAAGGATATACGTGTGTGAATACCTCAGAGGGTTAAAATTGTAGTCTTAAACATAAAATATCAAATCTCATAGTTTATAAAATTCAAGAGAAGCCCATATCACAGGCAAGCCGGTAATTTCTTGAAAATAATTTCATACGAAATGATTTCTGTTTTGCTTTGTTTTCTACTGTCATTTTTGCTCTATTTCTTCACAAGTCTATTACTCTAATGTCATATTTGCTCAATTTCTTTACAAGTCTATTACTCTACTGTCATTTCACCCCATGATGGCTAATAAGACCGAGATCTACACATTAAGTGGATTCCGAGTCACAACACACATCCGTGTCATACCAGGATTCAAACCCAGGGCCCGTTGAACCGAAGGCCACAGCGCTCACCACTCAGCTACTAGGCCAGCTAGATCGGAGACTTAATTGAACCTAATGTTTTTGAGAGTAAACAATCCCAATGCAAATGTATTCACATTCAACAATTATCTTTTGGAGTGGTAAAAACAAATTTTAGCAGTTTCATAAGAAAATTTCCATTTCCAAAATTAAAATCAAGATGTGTTACTTTACTCTCCCTAATGACGCTGTTTGATGATCCGATATCAGACAGATAATATCTTCCCGAAAGTGAAGTATGATGTGACGTGACACCGATAAAATCGTTTCACGCTTCTTCATTCAAAAGACCCACATAAGATAAGAGTGACGCCAAAGGTTCATCCGTCAGTCGCTGTTTGGGATTCAGTCATGGCTTCTGTCAATAACTATTATCTTCTACATTGAGAACAAAAAAACAACCGAAATTTGTTTGGATTGCATCTCACTTAAACCTCCACATCTGCACTCTGGGTCCCGGATGAACTCCATTACAGGTTAAATAATTAATTAGTTTCCAAAAGTACTAAAGGAGTGTTAACAACGCGAAAATAGTCAATGGCTTTTTCTGCGGATCAAACATAGACCTTCTAATGAAATAAACGGAGCATGTGCGCGCAGTTTTATGTTATTTTCCCGATAGCTCGGTTTGAAGAACTGTCATGTGGTTGTGGGAAAAATCATGAATCCTAAATTATTGATTGGTTAAAGTGATTAGCCACCGTGATCACAAACACTAGTCTGCGCTTCGATAGTCGATCAGCTAAGTCGATACGTAAGATAACGTAATTTACCCTTTAGAGATATTAAAACAGAGACTCCGCCCACATGCTCTGTCTATTTCATTAGAAAGTCGATGCCTTCTAATGAAGTAGACGGAATATGTGCGTGAAACTTCATGCTATTTCTTCCATTCGTTCGGTTTGAAGATGTGTCACGTGGTTGGGGTAAGAATCATGAAAACGTAATGTGGGGCAAATTGTTGATTGGTTAAAGTGATTATCCAGAGTGATTAAAAACCCAAGTCTACTCTTCGATAGCCAATTTCCCAAGCAGATTTGTAAGACCACTTACCCTTCTGAGATCTTTCGTCATTGATTCCGCTCACATGCTCCGTCTATTTCATTAGAAAGTCGATGGATCAAAACGCCTGCCATCATCAGGATCAAAAATCAGTGAAGATGTGAGCTTTTGGTTCTGAAGATGGTGGACGTGTTAATCCGCCGAAATGGCCAATGACTATTTTCGTTGTTTTCACTATCTTCATTGACCTCTTCGGGAAATTTTTTTTTACAATTATCATTTCGGCTAGGCTTATACCTTTATTGTTTACTAAGTTAAATGACGGGTCCCCTTCTATCCAATCATTTTTACCGATAAACAAATTTTACACCAAGAACCTGCTCCATTTGTTTCTTATTTAATTAATAGACATACTTTTTGGCAGAATTTCCAAGCGTTCCTAAACATAGACTAAGCCGATTTGATGTTTTCATCCAATATTAGACTTCTTGGAGCATTTCTCTTACAAAACCAACATACTTTTATTTTCCACTAACATATTTATAAACCTTATTTAGAACTTATTCTCTGTCTTATACTGTTATAGTCTTTTAACCCTTTGAGGGTTACGAGATTCTTGAGTAGTGTAGCATTACTTTTTTGCTACAATAAAAATAATTCCTAGGATTCTTTCAACCGTATTGGTTGAACTAATAGAATACTTCATAGTATTCTATTAGTCAAGAAGGTCAAAACTGGTTCGAAGTCAAGCAGTGAAGATAGCAGGTTTCAGTGTGTGAACCTTTCCAGAGGTTTGGTCTGCGTTTTGTCTTCTTATACTCTCTTTAATCACAACATACTGAAATTTTTCCATGTCATGGTTTTATGTATTTCAATTCTAACTGAAGAACTATTTTCATTACTTACCAGTTTTAAGTAACTGGTCGCATAACACTTTTCTCTTTCCTTTGCATATTTGGTAATGCTTTATGACAAACAAACTGATTTATAACGAAAGATTTTTCCTTTTAAACCCACACTACTTCTGTAGTTTATGAATAGATTTTGTTCTTTTAAAGCTAATATTTTAAAAGTAGAATAAATTACGAGTATATTCAAGAAGCGCCGTTCATATAACCTCTTCTAAAAGTTTAATTGCATTTTTAATGAAGTTTTAATGAAGTCCCACTAATTTTCGCTCTCCTGTTTCGCGAATTCAAAAATGTAAGCAATAAATTAAGAACGTAAAAGATTCATCCATAAAATAAAAAATAATAGGGATTACGTGCTATTTGATGTCGAGCCTTACAGAACTTCCTAAATCATAAGTAGCAAAAATAAGAATCGTTTAATTGATTTTCTTCCCACGCAAATTGTCTTTTTTTATTCTGTTCGAAAGCGCAGGATATTCATACATTTTTTTAGAATGAAAGTTTCTCGCCATGCATTTTAAGAATCCCATAGGCCAAGAATTTAGAAATCGATGATATCACCACAAGCTAAGTACTCGATGAGTCATCGTGGGGATGTCCATAGAGGAAATATAAAAGTAGAGTGAGTAATGGTAGCCTTTTTATGTGCCCAGGATCATGCGATTAAAACTAGTAGTAACGTGACCCTTGGACTATTTACATCTGCAGTGAAGAAACAAACATTCATCAACTGATTAGTCCGCAGGACGGGAGAACACGACCATCCATTGATTCATCATCTGATTGGCCGCGCGATTTAGTAGCAGACTTAGGCGGTTTCACCAATAAAAATGTGCATTCATGCATCTTCCCTGTCATAAGATGTTAAATCGCCAAACGAGGTGATAGAATGCCAAATCGTCCAACCAAGTCAATTTTTCTCAGTAGTCACGTGACTACAAGTCGACATGTTGGTCAAACGTTTTGAAGCTCTTCTCAATATATCAATGCTCTACCTAGATTTTACGTCTACGGAGTGCCAACTACAGTTTATCGTATGAACTACTGACGAAATGAATTAAAAAATTTATGAATATCCCTTTCATTTGATTTTCAACTACAACTTTAATTTATAGTTATAGAACGTTCTATTGCACATAAAGAGCTTGATTTTAAGTTGAGGAGGGATACCCAGACTAGACTTTTTGAGAATTTGGAATTTGTTAATAACTTATTTTTCTCGACACATCAAAAGGCCGAGCTTTGTGAATGGCTCTTTTCTCTTTTGGGGGTCTTCAAGGAGAAGTAAGAAAAAGCGAGCCTGTCTTGTTTCGAGCTCACCAGACGTTTTGTGGGAAGAAAATATTATTTATTTTCCTCTCCTCTCTTTTCTGAATATTAAAACGATTCTTGGAGCTACATAATTAGGAAAGATAGACTTTTAAGGCATTGTTTCCAAAGATGGAGTGATTGGAAACATTCGCTTCACATGGATATAACTAGAAAATACTTCTGCGGCGAGCACAAAATTGAGCTCAAAATTATAAAACATTTTTCCAAGAAAAATCACACAATTTTTAAATGACTATTTCTGAAATGCCGTTCCTTTAGACATTGACAATCGGGTAAGCCCTTCCCTCTTAGCTACACGTCTGAGGTAGCATTTTCTAGAGCATTAGTGACTTTGCCTGACAGCTTAATAAATTTGCCTTAGCCTATATTTCCTACTGTTTCACTTGAAATAATTCCATTCTGATTTCTACATGAGAATAAAGGTACTGTTTATTCCAGCGTCTTTTCAAAAAAATTATTTTCTATATTCCCTTTTACCCTCCAACTGTTTTCAACGAGATATCTCGTTCAAGATCTGGCAATTTTGCTAACGACGAGATATATCATCGACATAAAACTGCCTTATTACTCCAAGGGGGTGTGAAGATCCAAGTAAAAAAGAGATTGCCTCTTGGCCAGAACTGATGATAGTTTGGAACAGGTTTTGCATCAGAGGCAAGACACTACAGAGCTGTTTTCGACTCGAAGATAAACCACCAGGAGGGTTAATTGGGAAAGTGAAAGTGAGGTACCTTTTGCTTGTAAAAACAACTCCAGTGATTTTCCGGGGCGGCCATGGTTAGTGGATTTGACCACTGTGCTAGCAGCCTGCGAGCTGCAGGCGGCGCAGGTTCAACTTGCGCAAATGCTCTGGGTGCATTTCAATTTTCTGCGTCAATACAAACTTTCCTTGTATGCGTTGTCCATTTATTTGACGAAAAAAGTCATTGCTTGCTTTTTCCCCATTAAACAATAACCAACCAGTGATTTTCCAGTCTATTGTCGTTTCCAAATAAAATTTATAAAATACTTTAAAGCTTACTCAGAAAAAGAAAACTGGCCACAATGAGTTACAAATCATCATGGAATTTTACTTCGCGTACAAAAGAGAAGATACTGTCAGGGCTAAAAGTTATTTTCAAGCGAATAACAATAAATTGTTTGAAGAATTCTCTTACGCTAATTTAATTTTGGAAGACAGAAATGTTTTGTTTGTAAAAGAGCTACCTTTAAGTATTTTGTTTACGGTTTGTTCTACGAAAAAATCTATCTCAGAAAACAGTACCTTTATGAGAATAACATTTCAATGTACAATGAATATGAACAAGTTTTTAAAAGGCTAGTAAACCCAAGCTCAGATGAAAATACGAGAAAAATTCGCATTGCAATGTTTTAAAATAGCAGTTTTCATCTCTCACTGGCACAACTAAGCAGTTTTTACTGTTTTATTTTTAAAACTTTGTTTTGACGGAGTCATTAAAACAAAAGCCTCTAAAGAAAATCAACGTCAAAAGAAAACAAACACAAATGCATTTACACATGCCAAATCAGCAAGCACTGAAGCATTTTTTAATTGGGATCACTTATTAAAAATTTAATTATGTTTCTGACGCGTTTTTGTTTTGTCTGGGGCAGCCTTTCTTCAGATAATTTTTTCTCTAATTATGAATATTTAATAAACATTTACAAAAGAATTTCGTTTAACTTGTTTTTGCTCTTTTGAAACAGTGTTCTAAACGGTACATTTTAAATATATTCAAGTTATTTAGACCTTAAAATTTACCTAGAAATTTTTTTTAATAATGTACGTGTTTACATGTTTGTTTTCCAGTTTCCTGTGTGAATTTGTAAAAAAGAATAATTAATCTGATGCAGGATAAAAAGAATACTTGGATAAAAATAATGGTTACCTCCATATCAGAATAACATATTCCGAAAAAAAAATCATAAATTTAGCAAATATTTCTTCAGCTTAAATAAAGTTACTTGAATGACAATGTGCTTTATTATTTTATAATATTAATTAAATACCCATATGTGATTGAAAAACCAGACTTGAATACAAATTTTTGAAAAATTTATCGTTGCTAGTTTTTCTATTGACGCAAGCCTAACCGTTGCAGTTATTCAGAAGATAAATGGCTTTAATCCTGGCTGTGTGGGATGACGTCAACATTTTGTTATTTTCTGAATGGCGGTGCGGTTACGTGCTGAACGACGTCATAATTTTGTAGTGTATCTCTCTCACTGCACTTTTAAAAATATTATCTATGTATATGTAAGTAATATATTATGTATGCAAATATTACGCATTATATAAATATATGTAAATATTACATAATAAGAAAAATCAATATACAAAATATTATAAAGCTATAGTATTAAAAATGCAGACAAATAAAAAGTCAAAATACCGGGGTATAAACATAGTCAAACAGAAGCCAAAAATCTTTACTGTCCATGCATGCGCGCCGAAGCCGCAGACATAGCATGGCTAGCAATATAATTCAATAATTCAAAACAAAGAGAAATTTAATACCAAAATTCTTAAATTCATATTCTTAAATTTCTCTTTGTTTTGAATTATTGAATTAAATATTACACAAGTTATACATGTATGCTTTAAAGCCTACTTACTATGTTTCTGTAAACATGCAAAATATACAAAATTTCATGAAAATATATTCAAACTTTTCCTTGGTATGTGCACTACATGATTGTAGATTCGAAACGCAGAGAGATATAAACTGGCACTGATTAACGTACTCACGGTTACGGTAAGTATATAAAATATGTAAAATTTCATGAAAATATATTAAACAGTTTAGCTTGGTACTACTACAACATACATACAAACACATAACGAAGAGGCAAACAAAATGACATTAATTAACGTACTCACTCTTACAGTAAGTATATAAAATATGCAAAATTTCATGAAAATAAATCCAGCGCCGTTTTGCTTGATACTTGCACAAACATACACAAAATGCGGAAGCAATTGGAACGAAACCATTCTTTGCACAAATACTTCATTTTTTAATAGACAAGGTAAAAATGGATAGGCTTCGTTGTAAAAAACCAGTACAATTATCTTAAGTACATCATACAATAAAATAAAACTGTTTCAATTTCATAACTAAAATTAGGAATACGAGGAAAGTTCAACTATCATTTCATGATGGCATAATAAGGATATGAAATTTAATCAGCTCCAATACAGATATTGTTTTACTGCAGTTCAAAAGATTGCATCAGCAAAATGATTATTTTCTTAAGGAGTTTCTCAAGACCTAAAGTCCCAGTGATAAATTTCACTTCTTCGAGCATTTATTTTAAAAGCCATAAGACGCAATACCTTATAACAATGCTTCTTGCGTAAAGAGTTCATGAGAGCGATCTGTCTGACATCGGTAAATATTAAATGGAAAGCCTTATCGATTGGCTTTGGGGAACTCACCTGAGACATCTGGAAAACTGATATTTTTTGCGCAACAGAAACCGCCGACAGATTGCTTTGCTACTGCTACAAATTGATTTGAATTTTTATTTACTCGACTGTTTATCGTGCTAGTGAGAAGCGGAAGCGATAAGCATGCAGCTTAAGAAAATGGAAATCAGCTATAGAGCGAAGAGCATGAATGTGCTATCACTTGGCTGATGATTTCTAATAGCAGGTATTTAGCATTACATCTGCACATATCAGAGCCACCAGAGCCAAAGCACTTGCTAAATAGTAGCATTAGTTTCATCAATTTTTAAAAAATAGTAGCAAAAAAGTCTCCTCTTAAACATTATTCAAGTAGCAATTTTAGTTACTTATATACAAAATTAATCGTCTAAATTAAGTATGGTTGGTTGAGTTTTCTGGCACAAGGGCCATATTTGGCACACACAAAACAGATAGAAACAAGTAATGAACATGCACACAAGAAAAGTTTTACTAACACAGAACAGAAATACACCCAGAGAGCAATCGAATCTGAGCCTCCTACAACTCGCAGGTTCCTAGGACAGTGAGCATACCTACTGAGCCGGCCCCGCTAATTAAGTATGAAACAGACACCAAGAAATTTAAATGTAAAATTAAAAACTAAATATTTTCTTAACAGGGTTTTCATGGAAATCTAGCAATCACCAATTCCGATGGGTTTTCTTTATAGTTTCCACGGCGTGTACCCGTAAGTATCCGTAAGAATTATACGAAATATTGTTTTACATTCTTGACTAATTTGATTTCATTTGGAGGTATGAAATGAGCATATCAATGCTTATATCCATTATAAATGGTTGGTAGGTGACACGCACTGGAGTAACTCAACGAACTATTAGCGACGATCAGGTATTTATTTAAGAAAGAAATCAAATGTAAGTTACGAACAGTCATCAATTGACATGAGCAATCTCAGATGCTATGAGCGGATCTGCTAGTTAGTGGAATTGCAAATAGTATACCAGAAGCTAGCATGTAATGCAACGGAATTCAAAAGTGTCATCGCGAAACGAATATGTCAGCGCAATATTGTAACGCTCAAAGCAATCCGACCATTTTTTGGTTTTGGTGATGAACACAAAGGGTCGCGCAGTAGAGTCGTAGACTCTGGAAGGAATTGTGTTCGTTATATCAAACCGAGCTTTTGCCCTTCCACATAGTACAACACTAGATTCGTCTACTCAAGAGCACGCTAGATACAAGAAAAAGATATTCTGATAATTGCTTCTGTTGTGAAATTGGCATCTTTACACGACATCAATCACTCGTCTTACACCCTCATGGCATGCGAAAACACCGTTGATGGCGCTTCTGAGATAAATACCAAATGGCGTTAAGAACAATCAGCTCGCACTTCAATGGATGGTCCGCGATGAACAGTTCGGTTGCCAATGCCATGCCAATCACTTCCAACTGTCTGAAACTCTGTGATAACAGACATAGCTTCTATTCTTATCATGGCTTCACTATTTGTTGCCACTAAGCCTTCACACAGCGCCTGACACCCAGCTGCTAAAGGCAACACAGGAGAATCAAACAGTCGCAATCATCTATTGCACGACCACGCATACGAAAGTACCCCCTGATATTAATACAACTCTCACTCGCAATTGGTAATCTATGAGCTAGTGGTAGCATCTATCAAATTCAGCCACTGCTAAATTACGGAGTGATGAGTATTATAGTGAACGTAGCAACCCTACAAAAAATGAACTTCAATACAGTATTATACAAAGCAGTGTAAAATGTCTCCACTATGATTACTTTCTGGTAGACTCAGTTACACTGTCTTTTACAACTCTTTCTGAAACAATGTAATTTTGAATACTGCATATGTGCTTCATGGGACCACTTCACTTAAATAACTTATCACGAAGTTTACCTAAACGCTGATGCGTCGTTTCCAGATATGCAAAAGCTTGCATGCTTAGTAATCCCACAATAAATTATAGCTGAAGTTTGTTTACCTATAACTAGCAAACACCAGCACATGACCGAGCGCCGAATGGCGCTGAACAAGTTGGACAGAAATGGCAGGAAATGGGCAGAGGAAACAAGGCGGACCGTCTCACCCATTTAGAACGAATCCTTCAGACCATCACCCTCATCAGAGCCGCAACAATTGCTGCAAATTGGCCCCAGGTTTTTTTTTCTTATTATTGACAATAGTTATTTACTAAGGGAGAATTTATTAGATTTTAAAAGAAAAAGAGGAAGAGAGAGTATTTTCTCATAGTATTTTAAAATATATATAGAGAGAAAAAGTTTTAAAAAATTGTGATATATTTACCCTCCAAGTGGCTACGACGATATATCCCATCCATCAAGATCTGACCAATTTTACTAATGACGAAGTATCTCGTTATGAAGATATTGTCGATATTTTTATGATGACGGGATCAAGATCTGGTCAGTTTTTACTGATGACAAGATATATGGTCCAACAAGATCTGGTCAGTTTTGTTAATGATCAGAGATACTTCGTCGATCTAACCACCAAGAGGGTTAATAATAAACATAATAAACAACTGTTGAAAGGAGTTAACATTATTTCTGAATGACGAAAACATTCCGCAGTTTTTCTTCGTCTATTCGGTATATTCAGGGTTTCTTATTCACGTTACAGATAAAATTATTTTGCTTGCTTAAAAACTAAAGGCATATTTTGAGTACGAGTATCTTCATAAAGGATACTAATATGACTTAGTATTTACCGACTACCATTAAATACTTTCTCTTTTTATAGTTTTCATCATTGCATATTATCAAAAAGGATTCAGTATGTAAAATCTTCACTCTGGCTTTTGAATAGAGAATCATTAGAGATAAAAATATGTACTGTTAACTAAATATTTATTCAAAAAACTACCTTAATATCGAAACATCAAAGCACTTTGAAATTATTTTATGATTCCGTTCAAAACGTCTAAAAATGAATAGGAATTTCTTCATGAATAATTCTGATGGAAATACAACATTGATATTCTTATTGGATGAGATCCATTAATGCTAAAGCAGTTAGAAAAAGCATTGACTAACAATAATTTGCTTACAGGTTTGTTAGTGAGAATTTTTTTCTGTATCGTCTTTTAAGAATAAATGAGCTCCATTAAATGACATAAAAAAGCATTTATGCTTATTTTCCACGAAGCCATTTACTTTTGCCTCAAGGTACCAGAGGGAATGTAGGGGTTAAAGATAAGGGTTCTAGATAAAAAAAATGTTTATTAACAGAAAACAAGAAATCTAGTCGCTTGTTCGAGCAATTTATCAAAAAAGAAGCAAATCTGCATTCTTCAGTGCTGCTTAAAATACTTCAGCAATGCGTAAAAGGAAGACTGAAAAGTTTTCCGGTGAAAGAATAAATTTTTTCAGTACCCTTATGCAGCACTTGTAAAACATAAGAGGTAACAAAAGTAAATTGGACATACTACTCTTTTTTGAAATTTACAAGCAGTGAAATAAAAAAAAACATCAGTTTCGATAATGCAGTTATATGTATTTCAAACTATCTTAACACTGTAACCTCTTCCGAACCCAGTTTTAATTTAAATTATTTTCTGGTGATTCAATATTTTACTTCAATATATTCTTTAAAAAGAATACAAAGATTTTTGACTGATCTGGTAACCAAGTGCTAACCACTCGGCTCAGATCATATCTCGGTTTAAGTGTGGATATTCAGTCTTTGGGAATACATTTTCAGCCGTACGTCCCGCCCTAATTAGCCTCCTTGTAGAAAAATGATAGAAAAAGGAACAAACCATCTAATCAAAATTTACCATCCAACTTTCGGCTGTTCCTTTGTTCAACCTTCTGCATTCCAACTGCGTATTTTTTCTGTATTCAAAATGTGTTTTTTGTGCGACTTGCTTCTGTATTTAGACTGTGTTCTTCTCTCCGACTAGTTTCTGTATTTAAAATATGTGTTCTGTTTGACCTACTTCTGTATTCAAAATATTTATTTTTCTGTGTGATTTGCTTCTGTATTTAAAATGTGTGTTCTTCTGTCCGACCTCCTTCTACATTAAATTGGTCTGTAGTGGTTCCTAAATGAACCGCGACAAACAGTTTGAAAACGTCTGGTTTAGATAGAAGAACCCAACATTCGTGCCTTTAACTTAGTGAGGTAGATACGGGATAATCTATTCCGCAATTGGATTCATCCGCTCAGAGATAGGATAAGGTATAATATATCAAGCACTACGTAACATTCATATAGCACCAAATATATATTTAACATTTATAAGTGAATTCTCTCTATTACTGAAGCAATAAAGCTTTCGGAGGAACTGACGCTGTTTCCAATTACATACACGGCACGGAAATCGGTGGGAGTCTGCAAATATTTGGGCCACTGAAACGATACATCGGATATTGTACCGTGCGTTTAATTGTTTAGCAGTCATTTGATTTCAGAGAATGTTGCGTTCGATAATGTGTAAGCATTTCTCATGTTGGAGAAGATTAACTTATATCGTAATCCAAACACACAGCGTAAATGATAGAATGCAAAATAGATAATATTCTAAATTATTAAGAAAATGAAAGCCAGCCCCAGTATTAGAATTGTACTTTTCATTTCTAAACTTTCATAAATGTAAGTAAATTTATATTTCTCCATATTGTATTCTTATAGTCTACGCTTATATATAGTCTACGCTTGTTTAAACAAACTCCCATTTTACGAACCCATCTGACTTTACGAACTTTATAATCTACCTGACTTTAGACTTTATAATAGACCTGATGATCTTTATAATCTACCTGGCTTTAAACTTCATAGTAGACCTGATATATTCGTTAAAATGTACCTGAATTTTTATATATTCGAAGCTCGTTTGAACAAACTTCGATTTTAAGAAACACACACGACTTTAAGAACTTTCATCAAGTCTAGGTAATATATCATGGAACAAATCATTTCCTTTTAACGTACTTCCCATTTTTACAAACTCGATCCCTTGGAGTTCGTAGAAAAGTTCATCTACTATATATGTGATGATTTAGATTAACCACACAAGTTTTAACTTTTCCCATCAATGGTAAAAACATATGTTAGTAAACAATTGCACACTTTATTTTCCAAATCGAGCTGCTTTACTTAAATTTACAGACGAAACAAAACTGGTTCAACACATTGATATCAGAATTCATGGCGGGTCTAAGTATTCACCAATTTATCTATCTTCCTGTATAACTACACCTCCAACAATGGTGACTACTTCAAAGTAAAGGGAATACTGCCTGCAAATACCATAGCAATTCAAAACTGCGTTATGTTCTAATTATTTTTAAAGTGCTCATTTTTCAGAAATCTTAGATTTCATAGCAAATAACATCCGATTCTTAATATAATTTTCAAGAATCAATTATAATTTTTCGAGAAATTTGCTACTTTAACTTCACACACTCACATTACATTTACCCAAAGAAATAATCGTTTCAACATGAAACTGAATTCGGATTTTCCACTGAAATCAACTATTTTACATCAGTAATCTGTGAAGTCATTATTTCCCAAGTGTTAGAATTAAATATGCTTATTCGCACGTGAATAACGATGTCTCGTTTAACGAGAACCAGAGAGGGAAGGGGAGGGGATGACCCTATTACGTGTAAATTATTTGCTCATTTAATATAATGACAACCTACAGGAAAAGATTGAAGCAATTTTTTCTCTCGAACACTAGTGCGCACTTAAAAAGTTTTTAGCGAGAATTGAGGTTGAATAAATCAATAGTCTCATCCAACCCATGATGTCACGGAAAAGGAAACGTAACTTTTAATTTGCCGTCTATGTGAATAACTCCGAATATAATGTTCTTGAAAAGTATAATAAATGTACTCTGCTTATAATTAGACTGTAAGAGTACTATTACATTGGAATAATTGGCTCTTTTTACACACATTTTTTCACCAGGCCCCTTTTTCTCTGAGCTTGACGAGGCTTGTAGGCTCTCTTAAGTCAAAAATTTTCTTTGATGGTCACCGAAATAAGACATAGATACCAATGTTGAAATTTCAACCTAAGCCTTTCAGGTTTAAACCATACCAAGACACCACAATCTGGTAGGATGTAGAGAAAGCTCTACGCGACTCCGCGAAAAATACAAAAATCCTATATCTGGGCCCCGTTCAGTTTGACTTGAAGGGAAACTTAAAGATTTGGGAAAAATGACCCCAAGCGACTTAAAGTTCGTTACTGTCCTCCTCTAAAGGGAATACATAGAATCCAAAATAATATTTGAAGGAAAGCATGCCACGTTGCCATGGCCAGCTGGTGATAAGTTTGATTTTCACCCCTGTGAAAAGTTAGTTCTGATGTACGGGACCCATTGCGAAAACTCCTTGGGGACTTTCCCAATATCTGTAGACATTAATTAGTCGGAGCGGAAGGACTGTGCCCCCAATTAAGAAGGCCCCTGTATCTGTACTCCGGGCCCAGTACCAGATTAGAAGATGGATTCCAGTTCCGGAGGAGACTTCGGGACTGGAATCCATTCATTCAGAAGTATTCCAGTATTCGTGTTGATCTCGCCCATATATGAATTTTCTTTGTACATTGTATTGCTTTGTATGTATAATGTACAAAGTTATTATGTACAGCTTTATTCACTACTTTTTTTTCCATTGTATTATTGAAAATACAATGAAAAGGTTAAAACTTTTCTAATTTGGAAACAGACTGACGTCGCTGTACAAAATCTTTCGCATTTCAAGGGTTCCGGTGTAGCGGAGAGGGTTCGCCGTCTGCGCTAGCAACCTGCGACTTGTAGATTTGATTCCTTTAAATCAGGGGTGTCAAACTCAATTAAAACACGGGCCATTGAATGCAACTGGTAAGATTCACGCGGGCCACATCACATTTACAAATTTTCTTAAAATTATATTTTGAAGTGAGGATTCACACACAGGAATATGGATAGGATAATTAAAACACATTATGTAATTAAGTGAATTTAAGGTAATAATTTATAATATTGCTATATAATTGCTTTTATTTAAACGTTTATTTAATTTAATGTATTTATAAAGCTAAAATTAATTTTTTTACTGGAAACTTGCCAGTGCTTTCCTCCTACTAGTTTTCAAATATCTGGATTCAAAGACTGAGAACAGACAATCTTCATTATGGCAGATAGATGTTTATGAGTTAATCTTGATCTGTAGGCCGTTTTATTTAATTTCATGGACGAAAATAGTTGCTCACACAAGTACGTATTCCCAAAATAGCATAAAATTTGTGCAGCAAACTTTTTAATTTCTGGGTATTTTTCACCTAAATAAGAATATATTTTGGGGATTCCTACTTCTCGATATTTGTCTTTCAAATCCGAATCATTCTGGAAATCAATTAATTCCAGTTGTATCGAAGTGGGAGCATTTTCAATTTCAAAGGAAAAAGGCCTAATAAAAAGAGAAAAAAAAATTTTGTAACTCTTTGAAATCATTAAAACGTTTATCGAATTCGTTTTAGATTTCTTCAATTTTACCACAATATTGTGAAAATGAGCAACTTTGATTTTGTGCTTTTAACTGCTCACAACGTAGGAAAAAAGTCAAAACGTTTTTTTATAGATGATTTTTAAACAAAGTCAGTTTTGTACAAAACTTGCTATTTTTCATCGTACATATTCGTCATTAATTTATCTTTGCTTTGCAATGTAATATTAAGATTATTCAGATGACCTGTAATATCTGTTAAAAATGCCAGATCTTTTACCCACAAAGGATCTTTAATAATCGATATATTTTATTTTTTTCATCTTTCATTTCAAGAAATACAATTATTTCCTCCAAAAGCAGATAGAAGCTCTTCAGGACTTTGTGGCAGGACAACCAACGAACTGTGTAATAAGGAAGATCTTCGAATTCAGATTCTAAATCTTTAAGGAACGAAGTAAATTGGCGATGGTTAAGTGCTCGCGATCGAATAAAGTTGACTGTCTTTGTTACTGTTTTAAGTACTTGGTTCATTTTTAATATGTTTAAACAGAGAACTTAATGGTGAATAAGGCAATGGAAAGTACTGATTTTTGGATTATCTGGATATTTATCTTGTAATTTTCTTGTCAGTCTTGACACAAATCTTTAAGCTCCACCCGTCATCGATTTACCTCCATCAGTTACAGAAACAAGCCTGTCAAGAGGAAGATTAAATTTTCCTAAAATGCTCCATACAGCATCAAAAATATCTTCACCAGTTATAGTTCCTCGATCTCCCCTAAGTGCTATTTTTTGTCCTGTTTTCATTTGATTTCAGAGCATCGTGGGCCACAAAAAATTACCTCGGAAGCCGCATGTGGCCCGCGGGCCGCCAGTTTGAAACCCCTGCTTTAAATTAAATTAGGTGAATTTCTCTCTTCTGTGTTAGTAAAACTTTCCTTGTGTACATATGTTCATTACTTGACGTTGTCTATGTTATGTTGGCGCAGCGTAGCCAAATATGGTTCTTGTGCCATAAAACCCAATCCAACTCGGGTTTTGGTACTATGATATCAGAAAGCCTTGCCTCTCTCATGTGGAAATAATATCATTATTTAATCTGCTTTGTTTATGAAATTGGTCATCTTGCATTCAAACTACTGAAGTCAGAAAATAACTGATACAGCCCGTACTTTTTTTTATCGGAATTATTATCTTGATAACAAAATCAAACACGTTGCTAGAAAAACCCTTTACCCACACATCGGATTTTTCAGGAGTGAAAAAATAGATTCGTTCTAAATAAGTAGACAGAGCAGAAGATATCTTTCAAAATCAAAAACATCTGTCCATATTCTACGTAGAAGGGTTTTCTAAAACATTGCCTCTTGACACGCAAAAAATGCACGATTTTCAAAACGGGTGACGCAGTCAATAAAATCTAAGAAAGTATAATTTTTAAAGAAGGAAATGGTCAAAACACTCCAATGCACTATTCCAAAATAGAAACAATTCGTATTGTTTTAAATACGTGAAATAACGTTCACAGAAAATATTCTAATCTTAATTTATGCTAGTATATTTTTTGCTGCGTTTTACAGAAATAGATATAATTGGAGACTGGAAATGAAATAAAGTTCGTAAGAAAGGATAATTTTTGTGTTATAAAAAATATTTTTTAGATTTTCAATACAAATTTTGAATTTCATCCTTGATTAAGTTTCGTTCATGTGTGAATCTATATTTTGAGATTCATCAACGAGATTCAGTAGAGGTACGAGTTTACTGCCTATTTTGTGGGAAAGGTGGTCTCAGCAATAGCAGATAACGTCTCACATTCTTTTAAATTATCGGCCTTGATAATTGCATGGAATCGCAGAGCGGACAGGATGCAAAGGCCTTTTTCCAATTTTATTTAGATGTGCCTGAAAATGTGACTTGTCATCGATCTAAAATGTGTGGTCAAGTATCTTTTTTTGGGATCACGATTGGAGTTTTAACTCGTCAGCAATTGCTCCCAAGATTTTTCAACAATTTTGTCTGATGTCCAATCTTTCAATTTAAATTAATTGTATTGAATAACTCATCTTTAATAGCTTGTTTGTAAATTACGTGTTTCTCATTCTGGGGCATGCTGACACCTTTCGCCAGTTGGTCGGCACCTTCATATCCAGAGATTCCGCAATAGCTTGGTATCCACTGGTGAACAATATTCCAGTGCTTTCATACCGTTATTTATCAATCTTTTGGTGGTATTGACTCTACAGTTATCGCATGACCAGCACTATTTAAAACTAATATTACTGCCAGTGAGTTAATGAGGAAACAGCTTGGATTTTTTCGAGTTCACTGCATCTCATATGACTGCTACTTCAGTATCCAAATCTTTTCAAGGGAACCTTTTCCTTCAAAATAAGAAATAGTGGTGATTTTCACTTCATTTTCATAACAGAAAGGATGCAACGAACTGGCATAATTTTAGTGTCTTAATGTGGCAATAAAAGTTCCAAAGTTAAACGAAAGTTTTTTGTTTGTCCCTATATTGCATTATACTATAATACTGCATTTGTTTCGAAGATTTAATGTGGGTCAAATAAATGTTGTCATTTAAAATATTAGCATCAGCAAATAAAAGCATGCTGAATTAATTCTTCGTGAAACACTAATTATTTTTTAAAATACAGCTACATATAAATAAATACACACAAATTTACAGACTTTATTTTATTTCGTGTCAAAATGTGGGGGGAAAATCGGCTTCTTGGAAAAAAATGTTTTCTAATTTAAATTAGGCATGATTTCTTTTTCCAGAAGTAGTTATTCTATGCGTATAAAATACACCTAATAATATATATATATATAATGTGGTTTAAATTTTTACTTTTGACACAAAGTGCTTATGAACTTTTTTCATCATTGCCACAAAATCAATATGATGAACAGAATATAAGACATACGAGTGTTTCCGTTAAAGATTTTTCGGTTCGGTTTTTACAGCTAAATACGAAACCACACAAACGGTGCAAGAATAAAACATTTCCAACTGTTGCTTTCGTTATAATTATTCTTCAAGTAAATTGTTTCTAAATGGTTCTATCGAAATGCGCATTTTGCGTTCACCCATTAAGTATAAAAAAGCAATCAAACGTTCTTTAATGATGGCGCTCAATACCTCACTTACTATCAATCTTTGATGTGCCTTTATAGAGCTAGGATTTCAACACAAGGGTCACAAACACTTCCTTTAAGATCAGTATCTGCAAATATTGATAGGAAACATCACTCATCACGTACTCTAAATCTTATCATCTTATCTGCATTACGAAACCATTAATATTTAAACAAGACTGTTTGCGGTAACTCTTATATATAAGTCACGTAACAAACAAGAATTATACTATCTGAAGTCACAATTCCAAATAGCGAAGCATGTTTGATCAGATCTTTTAAGGTATTTGACGTGATCTCGTTACACTTATACAAATTACTTACTTACTAAAGATTAACTTATATTATGCTACTATACAGCAGTGGCACTTAACGTTTCAGTGCTATACCCCACCTCGATATCTCAAAATATTTGTGTGTGATGCCCCTTCTCAAAACTATAAATACTTTTTCAACGGCTTATATATGCAACACTCAGTCAAATTTTTCAAGACATGAGCTTTTTAGCTTTTCTAGACCAGAATGTGGTCATTTTAAGACCGATAAAGTTCACTAGATCATTTTTACTTTGCATGCAGTAGGATTTCTTCCTGAGAAACTCTTTTAGTGGGTAGAATGTTTTACCCTACGTTTCTTCATAACTTTTTATTTGACTTAAACTTGACATATGCTTCA
Source organism: Meta bourneti (assembly GCA_933210815.1). Lineage (NCBI taxonomy): Eukaryota > Metazoa > Arthropoda > Arachnida > Araneae > Tetragnathidae > Meta > Meta bourneti. The sequence goes on along the minus strand of OW119922.1, from coordinate 38,389,759 downwards.
CTTGTGAATACAATATAATGTGTTAAAAGGAATTATGCAATTTGTGATTTTTATTTCTTTTCGATCATTCATTTATATTTAACGAAATGTAATTTCAATGAATGCAATACCTCTTTAAATATACAATAGTGGATACAAAATATGGTAAATTCTAGTTAGCTTTAGTAGACCTAGCAGTTTAACGCATTAAAAGTTTGGTGTTGGTTACAAATGATTTTGATTTCAGGATAAATATAAAACACACTTTGAACTAGAATTTGTATTTTAGGGTAAAATCTTACCGGTTTACCAGGGAACAAACATATATGTAAAATTAAATGCCGCTACTGTGGACATCATGGATTGATTTGATCATATTCATGCATTTATTAAATTCCTATTTAAATTGTATCTTTGTTTCTGTGGCTATAAGGTGTATGCACTTTGTATTCATATTGTATTTTTTTCTCCCTTTTTTAACAAATGTATCTCGGCCAGGCCTTAAGCCCTTTGTTGGGCCTGGGTTATATAAAACATGTTTCGCAATCTAGGAAGCAAAGCTAAAAATGGCAAAACTCATACACAAGCAACAACGCAACTTGTCAAATCTCTCCAACTACACTGCTGGCCACCCAAATTGCAACACCAAGAAAGACAAGAGATATCACAACAAAATTTATTTTGTAGATAACATGTTGACCAAGTATCAAATGATTAAATTTATAGACTTCTGTGAAGTGTGGTTCCTGCCAAAATCAGAAGCCAGAGTAGCCGCCATTGTTGGAGATCACCGCTGCCACACGCCTCGGCATTGATTCAAAGAGACTTTGGATGTGTTCTTGGGGTACAGCAGACCAAGCAGCTTCCACACGTTGCCAAAGTTGATCTGGTGTGGCAGCTGGGGATGTATTCTGGGTCAATCGTTGAGCAACCATGGACCACATGTTTTCTATCGGCGAAAGATCCGGAGAGCGAGCTGGCCAGGGAAGTAATTCAATCTGGCGATTGACGAAGAACCCTTGGACAATGCGTGCCACGTGTGGTCGTGCATTATCCTGTTGAAATATGGCTGTGGGCAATCCCTGAAGGTAAGGTAAGGACAACTGGCTCCAACACCTCGGAGATGTAGCGCTGGCTGTTTAAAGTACCGGCAATGCGTACTAGAGGAGTGCGAGAGTGATATCCAATACCGCCCCATACCATAATACCCGGTGCAGGACCAGTGTGGCGGTGCATAACGCAGCTGTTCAGCATCCTCTCTCCACGGTGTCTCCAGACTCGAATCCGACCATCGTGGTGTTGCAGACAGAAGCGTGACTCGTCAGTAAAGACAATTTCATTCCATTCTGCCATCCACATCCTTCTTTCATCGCACCATTGGCGGCGGAAACGTCTGTGGCTCTGCATCAAGGGTAGACGAAGCAATGGACGTCTTGCGGACAGACCACTCTGCTGTAAACGGCGTCGAATGGTACGCGCAGACACTGGATGATGCGGTACAGACTGAATGTGCTGTGCTATGGTTCGTGATGTGGCTGAGCGATCCGTCACTGCCATACGCACAATATGCCTGTCATCACGTGAAGTGGTGCACTGAGGTGGATGCGATCGAACACGTCGGTCCGTCGTACCCTCCTGCATCCAACGATCACATATCCGCATTACAGTTGTTTGGTTTCGTCCAACACGACTACCGATTTCCCTGAAAGATAATCCACAATCTCGGTAGGCCACTATCCTTCCTCTGTCGAACTCGGATACTTGATCAAAAGATGATCGCTGTTTTCTACGAGGCATAATTGATCGTTTTTTTTTTAAAAACCACAAGAAAAACACAATTGCCGTACTTGAAATCGTCGAAATCTCCAAGCCTTAAATAGCGCTTTGAAGTGGCGCCACAGGCGCGCGTGATGTGCGTCTGCGCTGAAATTCTAATCATTTGCATATCTCACCTCCGCTAATGCATGTTGTAAATTTCATATTATTTGCATGCTTCCTTCAGGGTGTTGCATTTACGGTGGCCAGCAGTGTAGTATATTACATTCATAACACTGTACTCCATATATATATATATATATATATATATATATATATATATATATATATATATATATATATATATATATATATATATATACTCCTTATTTTACAAAATTCTACTTGATTTGAAAAGAAGCTTGTTTCTAACTGCAAATATCTTCAAATGAAATTTTTTGAGGATATTTTGAGCAGTAAATTGTTCTATAAGTACTGCTGAATTGTATGATAGAAAGACAATTTTCGCTTAAAGTTCTATCATTTTTATCATCATTCACACTGAACTGATCCGCGAATCTAGCAATCATTCGATGGTTGGTTGGTAGTTGAATTAACATCGCACTGGAGAAACGGGCTATTGGCGACGATCCGGGATCAATCCAGAAGGAAAATACACACACACACATCACCCCGTAGTTTTGAACCACAGTCAGATAACGAGGACAACACTTGAGCTAATTAGAATTATTAGGCTGCGAGGAAAGTTTCCGGAAAATAGAGAAGTATGTGTTTCCGGAAAATAGTGAAGCATCCAATCTTAAATCGCACGCAATACTGTACAGTCTACCATGAGATCTGCTCCAGACATAAAGTCTGCCCTTGTCTATCGCCATACAAACGGACCTTATCCTATTCTTCATGCTTGAAGAAATGTATTCTTGTTACATTGGCGTACTTAGAAGACAGTTTGGAAATATATCTGTCAAGATTTTTTTCTTGTGGCCGAAATCTGGTATCAATAAACTACCTTTTACCGTCGCCAAAATTCGCGAAAAACAAAATAAAACTGCGTCATTTCCGAGAATCACCCCTACGGGGATGGACTGTACTAGTTTATTTTTAGCTCACTCATATATCGTCGGAGCAAAAACTCATTGACTGAGTCTTCGGAAATTCGTTTTTTGATATTAATCTAAAAATAAAGAGTGCCGGTAAACGGCTGTACTGCAAAATTTGTTGTTTCGTTTTTGTCAGTTAATGAGTTTTTGCTCTAAGCTTACGATAAAAACCACAGTAGAAAAACAAATAAGCAAAATGGAGACAGGCAGTAGTAGTATCATATCAGATCCTTTAGAAACTGGGCGTTAACGCCTACAACAATACCATCCATAGATATCGCCACCATCGTATGCATTAAATTTTCATTATAACAGCACGTTCTTTCCTTAGGATGTAGTCTTTCATGCAAAATATTCAGTGGTGCTTACGTCACCGTAGACTCGAGGTATCTGTCCTTATACAAACCGCGTACAATTTTTCCGGAAGCTTTCTGCACAATCTAAGACGAATGCAATCTATCAGATAATATTTGAATTGTAAATTATAAAAGGTTTTTCTCTGTTCTCAGCTAAATGTAGCGGTTTTTATTTCATTACTTTCCAATATTTTCTTATTCTTTTAAAATTGTCGCCATACTCTTCAGATTAGTGCAGGTAGTTGGGTGGAGTTTTACCTAGCGCAACAGCTACCATTGGCTATGATGCGCCGAAACACCCAACATTAAGAATCCCGGATCTACAGTGCTCTAACGCATTTATTGTAATGATTTTTTTTATTTGATATTTTCCAAAATCTCTTTTAAGTATTTATACTGTGCAATAGATTCATTTTTAAGTAGCAAAACTGGGGTATGTTTGGCCGAGATTAATGTGAACTATTGTCCGCGAATATTTTCAGAGCATTTTTTGAGTAAAAATATGAAAAACCTTCAAAACAACGACTAATAATGAAAACTTAGAAAAATCGTGAATGGCAATTTAAGTGGAGCAAAACATCCTCTGTCATCGGGATAGAAGTAAGTCACAAGAAAACGCGAGTTTTAAAAATGTTGTTCTAGAATAGTGTTGCCACAGCTAACTTTTTAACTTTGCCTTTCCAGGCCGCGTGTAAAGGCGGGACAGCACTATGCTTATTAAGTAAAAAGCCCCTGTTTATCTATTAAATAAAGCTATTAGCTTAAAATAAAAATGTTAGCAAATCTTTGTGTAAGAAGTAGGAAGGAGTACCCATCCATTTAATCTAAGCGCTAATTCCAGCATAGTCCAACCAACCGGGCGTATCCATAAAATCCATACAGCCTTTTGTTTAAATCTCTATTATACGTTACAGTAAACAGATATTTAAAATTTTGTAAAATAATGTAACGCATTAAACATTTCAAGTTTAATTTACTAACAGAGAAAAGAAATTCGTATCAATGTTTACAAAATTATAATTTCAGTGATAGTTTTTAAAATATATTTCGCGACCTAGCAAATTTTTATTTGAAAAATTCATTAACATATCCAAATATGCATTTTAAATTTCTTTTCATGCTTAATGAAACGAGTAAACATCATAAAAATATGAAGTGTAAATGTACAAATAATGATTATGCGACATAAAACATTTTATGTACTGCGCTACTTTTAATCAACTTGAGTTAATGGTTTCTAATAGCGATTTTTCATTTACTATACTAATGCAAGAACTTTTTGAATTAATCTAAGCTCTCTTTGAAGTATTCCGAGCGTTTTTCTTTAATTAGCATGCTTTAAAAGACAGAAAAATAATAAATTTATTTTGCCCAAATCTCTTGCAAAGTAATTAAAGTTATTCTAAAGAGAAGAATTCATTTTCCTAGTATTTACTTATAGCGCGTGTTCAATGCGGTGGAGGTGGAGTTCTCTTTTTCGTTATTTGAACTCAGAAACATTTTCTTTCATATTTCGTCCAAAATAATTTAGTTTTAAATTTTAAATTGCGTACGTGTTCTATTTCTTAAAATTTGACATAATAAATAAAGTTCATTTGAAAATCAAAATGTTTAAGCAAGTATTTAACAACTGGATATACTGCCTGCACTCACGAAAACTGATGCAGACAAAATCTGTCGCGGTCTGTTGTCTTAGAAACGGACCGTATCCTATTTTCCACAGGGGTTACTTGAAGAAATGTTTCCAATGTCATTATCGCACTTAATGACTTATTTTATAATCAAAATAAAAACACAGCTATCCCATGCATGTTAATTTTAAACAAGTGAACATGATACCATTGAATGAGAAGCGACAATTTATACATTCAAAGATGCCTCAAAGCAGCAATAAGTATGCTTAATATCTCCGAAACAGCTACGAGAGGGATTTAAAAAAACTGATGGAAAGTGAAGATTTTACTTCCACTCCGCTCCCTTAATGCTCGCGCATATTTTTCAGGGTTGCTTTAAAATGTAATAGTTTATAGCTCTTTTGGCGACTTTTGGAGTTTGATCTAATTGGCATTGAGACCAATTACTTATCATAAAAATTCGAAATTCCTTCTGTGAAATTTTTATTTGCGAAATGCTGAAATCGTGTTCGAAAAACTATAGCCAAGACGGAATCCTCAAACGAAAACCTTCCATTTTGGATGGATAATGTTATTAAAAACAAAAATTCAATTCACTATATCAAAAAATATGTATAGGTGGCTGATCACCTGTGATATATTTATCAATTCCACGTGATACTCTTTTATAATACTTTTAATAGTTCTAATGAGACTGACTGTATTGCTTCGCCTATCTACAGCGTGTTACTATTTTAATTATTTTAAAGATAAAACTTATTTTATATTTTATTTTATGAACACCCAAGAAGGGTGTTTTCCTATCTTATACTCAAAACTCTACTCTTAAAATAAAGTTTTAAATAATTTAAATTTAAATATAATTTAGCCTTTAAACAGGGATCTTTCTGCCCCGATGTAATCTTCTTAACCATCATAAATTCATATCACGTGTAAATCTCCATAACACAAATTTTAAGACACTTGGCGAAAAAATTATCACATAAATTACTTCGCCCTGTGTGCCTCCTTTCGGGCGCCCCGGCCACTGAATTCTGTTCCTCATGTTGTGTTATGTTAATTTCTTTGTTGTATTCTGTTCATGTTTTTGCTGCTACGTTCTAATTTTAATCTTTGCTCTTCAATACCTTTTGGTCCATTTATACACTTGTAGTATGTGTTCAAATATGTTATATTGTATTAAATAGATTTTTTTTAATCTCGCTTTCACTCTCTCCCCGTCCTTCCAATGAGAATTCTAAACCTCTGGTGAGTCGGAGGGTCGAGGGTACAGTAAGTAGTCAAGAAGGAATACGTATATAAAACAAGCTCAATCCCACAGAAACACTACCTCCACCTAAATTAACACGACAGAAAATGCCTCTTAATTGAACCTTCATTTTCACTCCAAATCGTCTTTCTTGTCGCTTAAATTTAATGGAATCAAGAAAATTTTTAAGAATAAGTTTTAAAATCGTAGTTATTTCACTCATATTGCCACTCCAATATAGAAATTGTAAAAATATCTTAAAATATAGACCTTCAATTCATACAATCCATAAGCATAAAATCAGAACTTCACTTTCGCGACGTGGTTATGTGAGAGACCAAATTCCGTCAATTCATACCTTGTCTATCTACATGTGAAAACGACTGACCTCAGAACCATCGTCAAATTAAATTACTTCGAAACACTTTACTATTGGAGACCAAACAATTATAATAAGATGTTTGAATCCGAACTGATTTACAAGATACAATTTAACAGTTAAATTAAATATAACCGTGTTAAGATGCAAATGCGATTCATATATTCTTTGAAGCACGAAGATCATAATTTTGATAATAACATGCATTATATCAAAAACATAAATTAAACTCCCCGGCATGACAACATCCATAATCCCCAGTACAGATAAGGCCACATTTTTCATGGGTAATAAACTTCAAATTTTACGCATATGAGAGCGCCACATAATTTATGGGAACGAATAACAGGTGACATAATTCAGCCACATAAGAAAACCACCAGGCAGAATTGCGAAATACCATTTTTAGGAGGCTGATCAAACTAACACGATCTTTATCGAAAATGTTATTTAAATCCATAATGCATAATTATTTTTATAATGAATCATTATACTTTTGGCCATCGAAACTGCACCATGAAGGAAGCATCCAATAGCCTTGAAGTTTGAAAGATGCGTAAATCGTGGGAAAATATGGCAAATGATTAGCATTGTGGCTCATGTGCAAAACATGCTAGTAACGTCCCCTGTAAGAAGTACAAAAAGGAAAACGGAAGCCGGTTTTCAGTATTGGAATTGTGTTTTTCTTGCTGTTCAACGGTTCTGCTTGATCGGTTGCATCAGTCTCGTCCAACAACCGAACAAGAAGACAGACATCTTGTTCACATGGCTATTACGGATCGTACCGCAACATCAGGAGCCATAGCTCAAGAATTAGGGTGTACTGCACAACGTGTGCCAGCACGTACAATTCGACGTCGTCTGAAGCAACAGGGAATTTTTTCAAGGCGTCCATTGCTGCGACTACCTTTAACTCACTCGACACCACAAATGTCTGCGGCAACGAGGTGTAGAGCACAGCACATAGACAAACGAATGGCATAACATAGTCTTTTCTCACGAATCTCGATTCTGTCTACAGCACCTAGATGGTCGCATCCGATAGGTTACAGATTGCATGACTCTTGCATTATGCATCGTCATAACGGTCCGTCATCTGAAATGGTGCACCATTGGATTCTACTCCCTATTATGACTTTTCAGTACACTCAGCAGCCACCGCTATATCTCTGAAGTTTTGGAGCCTGTTGTCCTCTTTTATCTTCAGGGTTCACCTGAGGTCAGTTTTCAACAGGACAAAGTGCGACCGCGAGGAATTCTAAGCACAGCAATTCATCTATGTTCACCAAATTTCAATTCTTCCATAGCCCGCTCCTTCTCCAGATCTGTCGCCCATCGATGGTCTGGTCGATGATCGCTCAACCGACTGGCACACCACAGACCACCCGCGGATACGCCAGATGAACTTAGGCAATGTGTGAAAGCCGTTTGGACTGATATACCCCAATCACACATCCAAAGCCTCTTTCTTTCAATCCTGAGACGTGTAACTGCAATTATTGTCTCCCATGGCGGCTACACAAAAAACTGATTTCTTCGCATTCTCCATACTTCAAACGGAGCCGTAATTTCAATCCTTTCACCTATGTACCTCGTGTTCTTTATATAATAAATATGGATTTGATATATCTTTTGTCCTTCATGGTATTTAAATTTTGATCGCCAGTAATGTATTTAAATGCAATGCTTTGCAAAATTTTAATTCCCAAGAATATTTTTCAGAATTCGGTACCGTATTTCGGAATAGACTGAATAAGTCGCAGTCTAGGAACTGTACATTTTGCGATTTTTGCAGACAAAAATAAATGCTTTCAAGTATTGCTTTAAAATATTGTGTTATGGTGACCAAAAATCGAAAATCGATTTATTGAAATGACGTTTATAAAACGGAACAAAATAAGTATTTTAGCAAGCAAGCGCAATATATCTGACATATTGCTAAACATCTCACAGTTGTGATCAAAGCAAGAATGGAGGCGGCAAATTTTCGATTAGTTTCCAGCGGCAAAAGCAATTTATTGAAGGTTCAGATAAAATTACGTGCAAACAAGTGAAATTTCTATTACACTTTATTAGAATCGGGATTGCAGGTGGTATAGCTAGAGGGGGCGACAAGGGTGGTGGAGCCCCCCTGCACACCAGTATCTAAAGGGGCGGCATTTCAGAAATATTGATTAAAGAGTGGGTTTATCTTTGAAATATTTTAAACATTTGTCCTATTCACAGAAATATTTTCCAGTGCCATGAGTGGAAGGACTTTAAACAGTACATCTTTAGCTTAAAAGTCAGTTCTGCTTTTTTTTCCATCTGCCCCTACAATCATATTACTACTCAGAAAATAGAGAAGGCATAGTATTTGAATTGTCTTATCACAAATGTCTCATGTGCATAATATAACACAAAAAGATTTTCTTACTTACCTCCGGGAGATCCAGAAACAAAGCTCGGGCTTTGCTCGTCTTTATGCATGGCCAATAATTAATTGCAAAAGAATAACAATGAGAATTATGTATTACCAACATTAATATGGTTAAGAGTATATTTATCTTAAGTACTTCATTTTAAATACGCACATTTTGTTTTGGACAAGGCACCATCAGCCACGTTTGCACCAAGTCACAAAAAAGACTAGCTAAGCCTCTGTTGTAGTATAAGGCCGCGGTAGCCCGGTTGGAAGAGTAACGGATTAGCAACCGGAGGGTTGCGAGTTCGAATCCCGCCAAAGACTGTCGTGTACAAAGGGGAATGGTCCCCGTTATATCTGTCATGGCCTCAAATGTCCTCACGTTGGCGTGGTGTGGAAGTTTGGAGAGTGGAGTGCCAGCATAGGTGAAACCTCGTCATCTGACCGTGGTTCAAAATTACGTCTTTGGATGTTTCCCTTCGGGTTTGATCCCGGACCGTCGCCAGTATCCCGTTGTGTTGCTCCAGTGAGACGTTAATTACCTACCTACCAATCTGATGTATAAATTTGTAGCATTGAACGAATAAAATAGGATGCTTACATATTTAAAATATCCAAAGCAAACATGCATGTTCGAAATGAATAGGAGGCAGATTCTAAACCTGTGATCCGATTTTAATGTACTCGCTATATTCCACTAACATACGTAGCAATGAAATCAACATTATTTGCAAATTGGAGAATGGCAACACACGGATATAAACAATATTAAATCAACTGCTACGGAATTAATTCACCAATTTGGTCGCTTAGTTAAATGTGCTTGATTTGAACAATGGATGTGCGTAATATTGTTAAAGCCGTACGGAAGAGTTCGCCGCTCAAATGAAATTCTTCAGCAAGCTTATTACAGAGATCAATGAGCGCTGGAAAATAGAAATCAGAACAGAAAAGAAGATCTGAACGAACGCGAAATAGGATCGGACGTCGAAAAATAGCGAACCTCATGAAAGGGTTCCGTGGTCTTTGTCCAATGAGCAAGCATATTGACATAGCTCATTGCCAAGGGATTGAATCTCCTTTGAACAATAGAATGGGATGCAATTGAATTGGACGTTCAAAAGCAAATAGTGGTAACACATCCTCATGTGTGTACGTTTCGTCGGAATTAAAAACACCAGAAAAAACAAGAAATGCTGATTTGTATTTTTGATTATTTTTATTTCATTCGAGGAATGAAATTGATAAAAAATTTGGAGATAAATTATAAAAGGATACCAATGAATGCCATAAAGAAACTGTATCATCCATGGAGAGCATTAGCCTATTGGGTATATAATTAAAGTTATCCAATCTCTCTGATTTAAAATAATCTTAAATTAAATTTTGGAAAAAAAAGTGGTAACAAATGATGTACAAGGTTCCTGCATGTCCTCGAACGAGTCAGATTAAATAAACAACTCCAATTTATTTTGGGAAATTAATAATCCCTCAGTCGGATTTAATAGATAGCGTGTCGAACTAAACTTTTATGAGTATAAAGCACCAAGTGAAATATGAGTCTAGTCAACTCGAAGCATTATTGGCCATTATTTAATCACAAAGGATCGTTGGACCTTCGATATATTCTCGTGGACACAAGACTCCATTTTTTATTCTAAACAAATTAAAAGATATTAATACACTCGCGTATAGAATCTGCTCTAAAGTTTCCTAATTGCTAAAATCTTTAATGGCAGAATCGTTACTCACAATAATGGTGGAAACATGACAGAGGTGTGAACTTTGTACTATGTACTTTATTGGAAATAAGAATTAAAAAAAGTAAGAGCACATTTGATATATGCAAACAAAAGTTTTATATTTTTGACTAATTTTATTTCATTTTGGAGGTATAAAATGTGCACATCGATGCTTATATTCATTATAAATGGATTTAAATAAGGTATGAAATGTGAGTACCGACACGCCATCAAATAGATATTGTCAATTAAGAAACTTCAAAGCATATGCTAGTTGTTAATAAAATGTATTTGTACTGCAGACCATAACATCTACGCTCAAGTTTCTTAATTGCTAATATTATTGATGCAATTATCGTAACTCACTTTATTCCTTATTTAAATCCAATCAATATAAGCATCGATATGCAATTTTATGCCTCTAAATGGAATAAAATTGGTCAAAAAATATAAAACAGCATTTCGTGTACTTCTTACGGGTGTTGGTTCTTATTTCCAATGCAGTGCAGGATAAAAGTTCATACCTCAGACAGTCGTGTTATCACAATCACCTTCGTTCAGAAGGTGATTGTGGTAACACGACTGTCCACTTCAATTGCATTTCATTTACTTGAAAGGCGATTCGGTGTATTTTAACATTTAACCCTATTTTCTCATCCATTTTCTTTTCTGCGCTGTCTATCTTCCAGATTCCTTATTGCTTTTTGTCATCAGGCGGCTGAAGAATTCCATTAGAGCGACGCACCCTTTCAGAGTATTTATTAATAGTATTTTATAGCTCCAAAACTCAAATCATGCGTATTTAAGCGAATCGGAAAATTAGTAGCATTTGATTTTATATGGTTAAAATCCGTTTGTTTCCATTCGCCAATATACAAATAAAGCCGATTTCTGTGCCACGTGTTATTGAAATATATATAGATTAATGTTTTGCCCTTTCTTCAAATATTTCTGGGGCTGAGATAGCCCAGTTGGAAAAGTAACAGACTAGCAAACGAAGGGTTGCGAGTTCGAAACTCGGTCCAACCAAAGACCGTCGTGTACACGGGAGTTGGTGCTCGTTAAATATGTCGGGGCGTCAAATGTCCTCATTTTGGCATGGTGTGGAAGTTTGGAGAGTGGCCAGCTCAGGTGTTGACCTCGTCATCTGACAATGGTTCAAAATTACGTGGTGTTGTCCTCGTTTCTTTCCCTTCGGGATTGATCCCGAACCGTCTCCAATAGCCCATTGTGTTGCTCCAGTGCAACGTTAATTAACTATTTACCAACTTTAAAAATTTCTTCCAAAAATTAATAATATAAGATCAATCAGCAAGACGTTTCTCAGAAACTAATCGATTGAACATAAAAGTACTGAGATTTTGCAAATTCTAGTATACATACATTAATTATAATTAAACTCAACGCGCAGATTATTTAGTATTTTTTGAAAAGTTCTATTGCATTAAGCCATGGAAGGCTATTTTAAGCTGCAATCAAGTAAAATCTTGTGTACTATTAAAACATTCACTAAAAAAATTAATAAACTATAAAAGATGAAAAGTTTTAATGATGAAAAGGATACTTATCCCACTACTTAGTGTTCAGAAATGCGTTCCGAGTAAAAGCATTGGAACATTTATATTTAAAAATATTCTAAAAGCAATCAATAAACATTTGGTTCGTTTTCAAAACGACGTCCTTTTTTTCAGGAAGAAAATTAAAAGTACAATTTTACATCAACTAATCCCCGAGAAAGGTATTAAGTCGAAATCTTCTAAAGCATAATTACCAAGAGACGGGAAGAACTCGCTCAAATTCTAAATTCATTCCTTATAACAAAAATCGATGCTGGAAAAGAGTAGCCGTTAGAAAACTTAAGAAACCGGAGTGAAATCATTCGGTTTTCACCGGGGTTTAAAAACTGGTAATGAAATAAGGGTAAAATCCGTTTTTGTAGATAGGTGAGAATGACTTTTACCAAAACTTTATACGGGTTTCCTCAGCTTGCAATTTTTAAGATCGAAATTTCAGAAATGAATTTATACGGCCGTAGCACAGAGACCGTCAAAAAGGGAAATAATGTCAGTGGATATCTAACCAGAACTAAAGTTTTTGCCGTGAGTCTAGGGTTAAATAAACCTTAGTAAAGAACTGCTACATCTACCAAAGGCGATTCTCATAAATATTGCTTTCTTGACTTATGTGGAGAAAGGATAACTGTTCCAGAGTTGAAAAATTCTTGTTCTTGGTATTTTTTACATATATTTCCCGAAAAGTATGTCTCCCTAAAAATAGGATCATATTTGGTGTTCTGTATGCAGCACGCAAAATACCTTGAGATCCTTTTTAATACTGTAATATAAAACTGGTGCATGATTTAATTGATTGATGCAAGTCCGACTACCATGCGTTTTGGTTGGTAATTTACCGGTATGCGAATGTCGGTAATTTTCAAACCTTAGTTTTGACAAAAACGTAATTTAGTTCATTCTTTTAAATTTACCGACAGTTATAATTAGACTGTCACACAAACTTTTAAGCATTCTCTGTTTATTTTCGACGTAGTAAGGAACTATTTAAGTTCTATAATTACGCACAGCCTGTGTTTCTCTATAAAGATAAAAGTACAACTTAAAATCGATAAAAAAAAGTATTGAGACTTTTCATTTGTAGTACTGAGTCACTAGTACTGAGAATGTCAAACCTTAGTGGAGGAATTTTCAATCCTTAGTATCTACAAAAGGGCATAATCTAGTTTCATTTGTTTAAATTTGCAGACAGTTATAATTCGACCGCGCACAAACATTTATGTATTCTCTGCTTACTTTCAATGTAGTAAGGAACTAGTATCTGATTTAAGCCGTATAATCACGTCCAGTTTGTGCTTTCGTTAAGAAGAAAAGTAGAACTTAAAATCGGTAAAAAAAAGTATTGGGTGTTTTCATTGGTAATTTACTAATATTAAGAATGTCGGTTTTTTACAAACCTCAGTTTTGACAAAAGCATAGTATAGTTCATTCTTTTAAATTTACACAAAGATAGCTATAATTCGACCGTCACACAAACTTTTGTGCACTCTGTTTTCGATGGAGGAATAAAACACGACATCCAGAGACTCGGGGGAGAATGAACTACTGCAGTTTTGTTCTATTCCCCAAACGCAATTCGACGGTAAAGGTAATTACCCTCTCTTATTTCGCTGAATGGCGTAATAAGGATTGAAAAGACTTAATTTCTCTTCACCTAACTATGCTGGACTAAGCCAGCTAATTGTCCAGTGAAAAGCATCTGCAACATCTAACAGAAATTCCGAATAGCAGTAGACTTTCCAATCTTAAACGTAAAAAATAGTGTAATGTTCTAATTAAAACTTATTGTGGCAGTATATTTTATTTTTCTCTAAAATACAAAGTGTCATTACATTACAAGTTCGTTTTCAGCGACTCTTCGTACAATTCTTTGTACGAAGTGTCACTGCTCACATTTTATATCTTATTTTAATCCATTCATAAAGAATATATCATCCAAAACACATAAGTGGATTTCATACCCTTTAATTGAAATAAAATTCTCTCCTGATTAGTAATGAATGATGTTTATAGTTAGTAATAAACATTAAATCCTATTTAGTAATAAATATTCTCTCCTATTTAATAATAAATATTCTTTCCTAGTTAGTAATAAATAATGTGAATAGTTAGTAATAAATATTCTCTCCTAGTAAGTAATAAATACTGTGAAAGTTAGTAATAAATATTCTCTCCTAGTTAAAAAATGTGAATAGTTAGTAATAAATAGCCTCTCAAATTCTCTCATTGTCTTTTTTTTAATCTCGGCTATAGATTATTTCGTAGTAATTTAAGTACATTTTCAAAATCAACTATTTTATTTAACAACCTCGTTGAATTATTTTCACATACTATATTTAACCTTGTGTTTTTTAACGCCTGACCACTGATCTCGATACTACAAGAGTCGAACCGGGATTCGAACTCGGGTCCTACTGGGTGACAGACAAACACTATGACCACTATATCCGTTGGGAGGCTCTTTGACAAATGTACAACTTTTTTAATATAAGCGTGAAATTAACTAATTCGAAGTAGTTGCAATTTTATAGTCTGTAGCAATTTTCAAATGTTAAAAAGGTCACTGAAATATGAGAGGGATTTTTCAGTGTAAATAAACAAGCTAGATGGAAAGTGAAGACTTCAGCTACCCCAAATGTTCTCTCTTGATACAAATCGGTGTTACTTTAAAATGTTGTTTATCACCGTTTTGGCGAAGTTTGGCATTTAATCTAATTAGCGTTGGCCAATCAGCTATCATATATCAGCCGTGGTGGTTTACTCTAAGAGAGACAATCACCAACATCCATGCACTTGCAAACCGAGATTTGAGCCCGGACCTACCGGTTAGCAGACCAACGCTATGACCAGGTAGGTGGATAATCCTGTAATTATTCTTGTTGACTTGCATTGTTTACGTTTCTGACAAATTTTAGAAATTATTCAATTAAATTAATTATTTAACCTTGATAATATTTTCACATTTTTGTGTTTGGATCGACAATGTGATATTACAAGTGCTTGACATCAAACTAATAACTTCTACTCATTAAAAATTGTTTTTCGAAGTCCTACAACAAGCAGACTCGGGAATTTCTTTTCATAGTTTATGTTTGGAGCACAGGTTATGTTTCACACGCCACATGATAATAAATATTACACAAACATTACGCAAGGAACACCTATTTCTAAAACAAACATTTTTATTTCTGGAACCTCTCTTGCAGGAAAGTAAACAATAGATCATCTCACTTTCCAAACAGCTATTTTAAATAACTGGTTTCCAACAAAACTTGATGATACGATCATTTTTTAAAATAAAAATGAGTTTTTAAAATACCAATTATCGTGCTATTCGCACATAAAGGAATGATTAATTAATTTTTTGTATTAATAATTTTCCAGATATATTTTTAAGACTTCCGCTTCATCTTTTCAGTAATTACCGCAACCTAATCTCGACATCAAAGCTTAAAAAGAATATCGCAACGTTAAATAAAAACACTTCTTTGAAAAGAGCTTAAAATGTACGGTATTTTAAACCTTTGTCGTCGTGTTTTATGATCAGAATTCCAATACATTATGTTAAAATGACAAAGTAAATTTTTCCTGTAAAAGAGTATGTTTTAAAAGAAATCTTTGTAGGATTAGTATTTCATGATTTTATAAAATCTAACCAATGCTATCAACGTACTTTAAGAGTTAGAAGAGATTCAATGAAAATCTAAAAAAGTTTTTAAAAAGGAATATACAGTTACTTGTATATTTTGTTAATTGACAATCGAAGGCATGAAAGCATGTATTTTTCATTTGAATTCCTTTTTAGTGTTGCCACTCGCAAACGAACATTCAATAAAGACAAATAAATAAATTTAATACCGAAACTTTTGAATTAAAAAACATGGTGGAATGAAACATTTGAATAAAAAGATAATAAATAACGTTTGGTAAAATAATATAAGGTATTTCGCTAATAAATAAAAATATGGTTTGGTGAAATGAAACTTTTGAATTAGAAAGGGTTAATAAATATAATTTGCTGAAACAATACGATATGTTTACTAATACATAAAAAGTATTCTATGAAAAAATGAAACTTTTGAATTAAAAAAGATTAATAAATATAGTTTGTAAAAGTAATAACATACCTTACTAATACACAAATTTTTATTGTTTAGGAAAATAATACAAGGTATTTTACTAATGAATAAAAAACATTGATAAGACAAACCAAATGTTTTAATCACAATACTAAAGAAATGGAGAAAGGCTCTTGCAAAGAGTATCCAATGAAACAATACCTTAACAAGCATAAGAACTAAGAGCATAAGAACTTCCTCTTAAACCCCTAGCAACCCTTAAATCCTTAATAAAAAGCTCACAATGTTGAATTGCGTTAGATAAAATTCAATACTCTGTATTAGTAAAGACAATGTTCAAACTTTTGTTTAAATTCATATTTCAATAGTTTTCTAGAGATACATTATAAATTCAATAATGTGAAAGATGAATCCAATCATAAATCCAACTTGCGATGAAAAGTACTCCGCAAGAATAGTTCTAAATAGCTACGTTCGAAAATTCCACTTTGCTTTCAGTTCTTAAGAATCATAATAGACAACAGCTGTGACTGAATCATGCGTTCCCAATATTTTGAAATGCGAATCAGAGTAAAATAAACTTATGCATACTTCTTTCTTATTTGAATTTAAATAATGGCATATCCACTTTCTGAATGCGTATAAAGCAACCATCATCGATATTGTTTCCAGATCATCACGAATTGACGTTATGCAACTAAAATGTGAACCGCAAAAATAATCTGTAGTTCACATTTTAACCAATTTTCAGCTTAAAGGTCTCTGAAAGTCTACAATAAACCTCTGAGCGTCACGAGATTTCAGACTAGTATATTATAGCTTTTGTCCCACAACACACATAATGACTAAAAAAGTCACATCGATTAGTGAAATAATCGTAATTGCAAAACGGATATATTCATGTGAATCATTGAAAGGGTTAAGACATTAAACATTTCTTCAACGCAGTTCTTAATCAGGTCCTGGCGCAGTCCATATATATATATATATATATATATATATATATATATATATATATATATATATATATATATATATATATATATATATATATATATATATATATATATATATATATATATATAATATATAATATATATATATAATATATATAATATATATATATATGTATGTATATACATATACATATATATACATATACATATACATATATATATATATTGATCGTATATTCGATCCCGTGGGTCAGTTGAGAACGGGATATATATATATATATATATATATCCCGTTCTCAACTGACCCACGGGATCGAATCCACGAGCAGCGGAAGCATACTCACTGAAATGTCCTCGTAAAATCAGTAGGCCAGTACTATTAAAGCATTAAGCTTTAAAATCCGTAAGCACGTAAAATCAGTAGGCCAGTAAGTCTTTCCGATGGTGACAAGTGAAGCCATTCATTGGTTTTCTTCTGTTCAACCAAATAACTCAGCATGGAAAAAACTTTATCAAATATTGTTTTTATAAATATCGCTACGTTTTTTTCTTAAGTATTTAATCATGTTATATTAAAAAATAATTATTTTCGAATTCATTTCAATCTAGTGTTCACCATAATGATATCCATGAGCTTCGAAGCTATGTTTTCTTGCGTTGTTATTTTACTTACGTTAAGTTAATCTGATAACCCAAATGGTTACTGCTCTGGACCTCAGATCAACAGGATCTAGAATCAAATACTGTTTGGGGCATGGATTTCGGTTACGTTTGGAATTCACTTTAAATAATAGGTTCCGGTCTAATTAACCCTCATATAGCAAGCAAACAATGAACATAGAGATACCAAACTTAACATAAACCCTCCTTGTTTAAATTTATTCTATGTATAATACGATGTATTAAGTCCAGTCGAAGCTTAAATAATGGTATTACTTGACGTTACAGGCAGAAAATATACCTAAACATCTTTAAGATGCTTTAAATAGTACATTTTCAAGAACCAAAAGCGAACAAGATAAATTTAAAAATCATTTTTATGCTTCAGTTTTTTTATCAAACTCCTCAAATTGTAAAAGAGAAGTCCCGGAATTTTTTTAATTAATTTAGATCTTATATGAACATAATGCTGCTTAAAATGCAAACTATTCCTTAATTAAAAAGCAAAATATTTCTTAGATCAAAAAGCTTTATTATTGTCTCCTGGTTAACCCTTATGAATTTTCAGAGAATTATTAAAACTCCCTCCTGACAGATTATTACTGAAATGAATTTAGGAGGTTTCAGTATTTATTGAATTAAAATAGACTTGAAGTTGTGAAGTTGAGATTAACTTAATATTGAAATTATCAGACATTAAACCCCAAAGAGAGTTAATTGCTAAAAAAGCAGCTTTATTGTTCACATTAAGATTGATGTATGTATTTTGACGCCCTGAATATTATAATCGTACAAGTTAAGAAGAAATGACAGTTGTATTATATTTACAGTTTACTTTATTACAAAACTTGTGTTTTCGGTTTCAGAAGTTTAAATGCCATCACTAATCCTTAATGCGAAGTTATAAAGTTTTCAAATCTATTAAACCCTCCAAGTGTTTCAACGAGATATCTCGTTCAAGATCTGGTCAATTTTGCTAGGGACGAAATATTTCGTCGAGACAAAACTACCCTATCACTCCACTGGGTAATGAAGATCCAAGTAGAAGAAAAAACTGTCCTTTGATCAGAACTGGAGACAGTTTTTGAACGAATTTTTGCAACCAGAGGATGGCTTCTACAGGGCAGTTTTCGACACGAAGAACCAACCAAGAGGAACGAACCACGAAGCCAAAAGGGTTAACACAGGTGTAAGTATTTTTCTCCCAATATTAAGTTGAAAAATAAGGATAACACACTATAGTTTTAAGCAAGTCTTCATGTGCGACATTTAATTTTATAATCTCAAGGAGTTCGCGGAAGTTTTTAATTTTCAAGGTCCTTGAACCATAAAGTTTAGGAACCACTACTCTAAGAAAAACGTTGAGTGGAATGTCCTTCTTCCAACCTCATGTAGTAAATGTGACCGTAGAGCGACAAGCCAAACCACTCACTCTTCTTCTCTCATAGTAATTTCCAGTTCCCCTGATGAAATCAATAAAGAACGCACTGAACTCCCCACACCTGAATTTAATCTGAACCAATCTCGCTGATCACCTGCTAACATATACGTAAGAAGTGTATCACACAATAGTGGTTGCACATTATGCACGTTTATCGCTCTGATGCAATAATCCGCGCATATTTCTACACATTTTTAGGGTGGTTAGTTAACTAACGTCACACTGGAGCGACACAACAGGCTATTGGCGACGATACGGCATCAATCCCGAAGGGAAAGACCCAAGAACAACGCCTCTTAATTTTGAACCACGGTCAGATGACGAGAACAACACCTGAGCTGACACCCCACTCTCCAAACTTCCACACCATGCCAACGTAAGGACATTTAAAGCCACGACAGACTGAACGAGCATCAGCCCCACGACAGTCTTTGATTGGACCGAGTTTGGAACTCGCAACCCTCCGGTTGCTCTTCCTAGTGGGCTACCGCGGCACCACATTGTTAGGGAAGTTCAATATTTTTTCAGCTTCATATTTGTATCTCTTAAGTCTCAATGTCAGCTTTCCAGCATTTATTTCTTTGAGAAATGATTTTCAAACCTTTTTGCTAAGGACAAAATATTTCATCTAGACAAAGCTGCCTTATTACTCCAAGGGAATGAAGATCCAATAGGAAGGGGAAAATGCCCCTTGCTAGCTGTTGCACAGAATACACGTTTACAATGGCCTTAACTCTCCTGTGGTTGTTTCGATGAGATATCTCATCCTTTGCAAAAGTGACCACAACTTAATGTACGAGATATCTCGTCATGAGAAGAAAATTGGCCAAGTCTTGATTTCGTCATAATAAAAAAAAATCGGCAATATCTTGATATCTCGTCAATAGCAAAAATCATAGCACACATTAACCAGAAACTTATATTCTGCCGCATACCAAAAATATGATATTTTTGGTATGCTTTTTTATAAAAACGATCTGTAATACCTACCCTTTTTGCCTCAAGGCGGCTTTTTAACCCTCCAAATGATTTAGAGGAAATATCTCATCCATCAAGATCCGACCAATTTTCCTAATGACGAGATATCTCGTCATCAAGATATTGACGATTTTTTTATGACGACGAGATCAAGATCTGGTCAGATTTTTCTAAAGACGAGATATCTCGTCCATCAAAATCTGCTCAGTTTCGCTAATGACGAGATGCCTCGTGGAGACAACCACCAGGAGGATTAAAAAAATCCTTCTGAAAAAAACATTATCTATTATATTTTGTAACAAGATTACAATGCTCAAATACACAATTTAAACCGCTTCACGATCCGTCAAATACACTAGTGCCATTCTCGCGACACACCAGCGCACCTGTTAAAAATCACTGTCCTGTATGGCTCCTGATATGCCATTAGCCTCCGGATTCAACAGGTTGCTAATATGGGATGGCTCCAAGCCCCTCATCGGTATCTTATTGGTTAAGAATGTTTCCAATTATACCAAAAGTATTCCTATCGAACAGAAATTGCACAGGAAGTTTTCACGCGTGAATAAATCATGGAAGAGAAGAGTGTCATTAATGCTCCGAATCCATTCCAAAAGCTCCGTTTATTCAGTCGTCGCAGTATCGGGCTGCATACAAATGCCAACCGGTTCCCAGTGACCCACGCTGCATCCCACCAACAACACATCATCGTCTCCGTCCGCATCCTAAGAAAGGCACACACATTCTGAATAAGGGAAGAAATGAGGTAGGTAGGTATGTAATTGAATTTACGTTGCACTGGAGCACACACACAACACGAAGGGATATTGGCGACGGTCGAGGATCAGTCCTGAAAGGAAAGATCCAAAATCTCGTAATTTTGAACCACGGTCAGATGGCCAAGTCAATACTGAGATGCCGATGAATTGGGTGGTGCTCAGTATGCTGCTGATAGATCGAAAGGTTCCTCGTTCAAATCCGGTATAAGGCATGGATATTTGTTCGTTGGGAGTGAATGTGTGGCCTCTCTATAAACGGTTTGTGCCCTGAATGTATGGTATTTATCTGGAAATCCAAGGACTATGCCACCCTCCGGACCGTACAAAACGCTCGAAACCTTACGGTGAGTGGGTCCGGAGTGGGTCTTGAAGGACTATGCCAATGAAAATAATTTATCTAATTGCACCGCCTCGAAAGTTAAAGACAATACAAAATACAATACGAACCATAGATTCATGGACAAAAAATGTCCTAACCTCAAACGCCAACAAACTTGATTAATAGCAAATACAGACTACGGAACGTGATAGCGATACATTATATTCACGCTGTCCTATATATTATTCATTGTATATAAATTGTATCATTATTAAGCACTAAACTGTTTAATTCTATATATATTAATGTGATATCTTGTATATACATTGTCATAGTATTATATACAAAATGTTTTATTATCATTTCATTATATAATAATTATTCTTACTACATTCAACAATATTTATTTATGTTATTCTTCTTGTGTAAGGTTTGTTCTGCATTTCTGTATATATCAAAATTCTGTCCCATACCTATTTAATATTTATGATGTTTATTAGTATTTCATTGGTATTTAATATTTTTGATGTTCTAGCCCGCATGGTACTATTATTATGTTGCGTTATTTTACTCGTTTTTGTTGTACAATTGCAATTTGTATATATCAAAATTTTGTACCTCAACTGTGCAATATCTTTTGATGTTCTAGCTCACATGGTACTATTATTATGTGCTAACATGTATAAAATAAATGCCGCACGCGCTCATAGAGAGGGAGAAGTGATGTCCTCCATATGTGGCAGGCTTGGTTTCTTGTTGGGTCTCTCTGTGCTGGAAAAGTCTTTTACCTCACCTCTTCTTAAATAGGCTCTACACCGTTTGGTCAGTCGGAGAGGTGAAGGTCTGGAAGGACTGGCCACCAGAGGGCACTATGAGCCATTGGTAAACACTTTTGAACTGTCATGATTTTGTAGTGAGTACGACTAGCGACTAATATTATGTTGTCGGAGAACACGATGTGTCACTCTCCGTGATTGCACTGTGGGTTACTGTTTGCCAACAAATTGAATGTTTGTTGTCCACGAATTTGCAATTAATGTCTGGACACCGAAGCAAATCCCACATGTATATGCAGTGCAAAGTGAACCCAGATCCCGTAGTGAACCAGTATAACACCAAGTGGTTCATAATTTCGCCCTTGTAGAGCCTAAAGCACTTCTAATAAGTTCAAATCGGCTGGGCATTGGTTAGAAAATAAGCAAACACCTGAGTTGGCGCTCCACTCTCCAAACTTCCACACCACACCAGCGTGAGGACATTTTAGGCCACGACAGATTTAACGGGCACCAACCCCCCTCGTACAAGACGGTCTTCAGTTGGATCGAGTTTCGGTCTCGCTATCTTCCGGTAGCTAATCCGCGACTCAACCAAATGGGGAAAGAAACGAGTATGTTGCCTTCTGTTTTCTCCGGCTATGATTCAGATGAAGATACAGCGCTAAATGATGAGTAATAGAATGTAATGGGAAGGGGGATTTGATTACGTAAAATGGCTTTGCGGCGACGAAGATGGAAAGTTGCAAAAACAAATCAACGTGGAAGGCTACTGGATAAGAAGTGATGGGTTCATTTTTTTCTTGCTGATAAAATACCAGGGAACGAAGGAGGATTTGATAATAGAAAAAGAATTGTCTGTGTTGATCTTAGTGCTGCTTCGCTTCTTGTACCGTTCGATCTCAGCTGAGAAACTAAAACAAAAAGCCTAAATGATGTAGAGAGATGCGTAAGTAATTTTGTTTACATTCAATCAGAAGGAGTTAATGGGGATGGATAGATACACAGCGGTTTTTTTTTTATTGCTTTGCTTGTACATGCATGAAAAAGAATTCGTATGTAAATTAGTGTGGCAAAAAAATCAATACCTGTCTCCCAAATACCTCGAAAGTCTGTAATTATAATCAGTAAATGGGAAGCATTCAAATTGGAATCCATAATTAATATTTCATGTATTTGTCTAACAATAGCCACCTTTTATTGACATATAAATGCTCATCCAAATGTCTTTTTAATTGAGTTTTTCTAGTTCAATTGTTTTCCATATTTAACTCTTAAAGGCTTTAACATGTTACATTTGTTTTTTATTTCCAATAAATTTCTAATGTTTTTATGTCGAGATTTTGCTAATTTTTTCTCATTTCATTAACTTCTCGTACTTTTTATTTATAAAAAGTTAATCATCGTCTAATAATGAAGAATGTTTCAAGGATTAGATAAATTGTAAATTACTCCTTAAAGTAATATCTGCGATTTTGATTTGAAGGTTGTAACAAGACACATGATAATGGAACAAAAAAAGAAATTGTCCGAGAGGCAGGAGTAAACCATTGGTCGAATCCTTTAGACTCATGGTGCCCCTTGCGAGGAAAGTTTTGTGAGTACTCACAAATGCGAAAAACAAAAAAAAGCTTAGTATACAACACTAAATCAAAAAATTGCTCCTAAAATTGAATTTAAAAAACATGCCAATTAAAGTAAGGAAATCCACATATTTATACTTTCCTAGTATGTCTGTAGGTTTTGTGAAATAGCCAATTATAACACAAATAGCATGATTTTTTTTTAATTGCGCTTTCAACTCTGCCACCTTACTTTAACATCTTTATGTAATTGCAACTCATGACAGACTACCCTTGAGTTTACCGCCAAAGATTTGTAATTAACGATGAGTGATATGACCCACTTAATCTCAAGGACAGATTCTCGAGTGCAAATTACGCCGCTTTGAACTGTGTAATGGGGATGAATATTTGATTAACATTGTTAAAAAAAATTAACCGTGAATTTTCGAGATCTCGAGGGGTTTTCATTTGTTCAACACTTTTATTTTAGGGGTTGAATACCATATTTTCCGAATAAATCTCATTCTGAACTATCTCTATCGATTGAACAGAATTGGGGAATAAGATTTTTGGAGAAAATTATTAATCTATCGAGAAAAAAATTCATGATGTTTAAAAAAAGTCGTACTTTCAGTTCAAACCACAGCCGAACTACAAGTTAAAAAAAGCCCATACAAGTTAAAAAGAAAGAAGTAGATACAAGTTAATAAAAGAAACAAGAAGGGCTAAAATGCCAAGGCAGTGCGAGAAAGTAAAAATTCAAGAGGCAACGAATATAATTTACATACAAGATAGAAATTGAATTTGCATTATCAAAATACTTAGCTATATCCTAATACAGGATAATGTGCAGGTTATTAAAATCGAAAATAATTTTATGGTATTTGAAGCCCATGATTCGGAAATAAAGCAATGAAATTTGATATGCATTACATCAAAAAATGTATTTAACTATTCTGTAATTTGCGAGGTTTTTAAATTTGGGAGTTCCCTGTTAATAAACATTTACCCTAAGTACCTTAGTAGTCTTGAATATATCTAGATTATTTGTTTCTAGCCTTAATGATTACAAAGTGGTGGAACGCCAAACATACCACCAACCCTGAAAGAGTTAAAAAGGTTTCATTTGAACTTTTTATCCAACTTAAGAAATTAAAATTTTTCATCATTTAAGAAACTGTAAGATAAGATTTATGATTATTTTCAGACAAACATTATTCCACACTTACCTTATCATTTTGCTTTTCATCGTCTATAATTTGCAATTTACCTTATCATTTTATCATTGTAACTTATCTCAGTATGATGTTCAATATGATATAAGATTCCAGTTTCCAGAAAAATGTAGTATCGTTATTTTTCTGACAGATCACTTTTTAATTTTAAGAAGCCGAAAACACTTTCCACCTGTATTTAGTTTCTTCCAATGAATGTAACTGATTTTCTTAGTTACAGTTACGAGAACGCTTAACTTCTGTAAATGAATAAGTCTGCAACATTATCCACCGCAATTACTTCAAATTGCTTAATAAGTGTGCAATATAAGTAAAGTATTGAAGCTAGATTGCACATTTTGTTGGTATAAAACCCTAAATAGCAGTTTTCCGACCACAACCCCCCCCCCCCAATTAACCCTCTAAAAACGAAATCTTATGTGTATGATAACATTTGACATTCATAGCCTTAATCTAACATAAAGTGGGTAACATTCTAAGCGAATATAAAAACGTCTACTAATATTTACATACCAATAATAAATTCAAAATACACCTCTCTAATAAAAAAAAAGGAGTTGGAAGGTCCAATACTGACGATGTTAATGTTAGAATCCGAATAGGGAAAAATATTTCCAATCAGAAATGAAGACGAACTGATGTTCCGATATCCTCAAGCTCATTCACTGGGCGCGATTATATAATTATGTGCAAAAACGATTTCTTTTTCTCTGTTAGAAACGTTAGATCTGTTGGAAGCTTTCTCAGTATCAAAACGATTACACTTTTCATCTCATCCTCCTAGATAATTCCTTTTTTGTCCTTTTCAACGAGTAATTAATAATTCGCCCCTTCCATTCATGACAGTTAATTTAACAATTTATTTTTATGTACCTTTTCTACCGGTTGAAGAGTTTATGCTCAATAAATACACTGCTGGCCACCCAAATTGCAACACCAAGAAAGACAAGAGATATCACAACAAAATTTATTTTGTAGATAACATGTTGACCAAGTATCAAATGATTAAATTTATAGACTTCTGTGAAGTGTGGTTCCTGCCAAAATCAGTAACCAGAGTAGCCGCCATTGTTGGAGATCACCGCTGCCACACGCCTCGGCATTGATTCAAAGAGACTTTGGATGTGTTCTTGGGGTACAGCAGACCAAGCAGCTTCCACACGTTGCCAAAGTTGATCTGGTGTGGCAGCTGGGGATGTATTCTGGGTCAATCGTTGAGCAACCATGGACCACATGTTTTCTATCGGCGAAAGATCCGGAGAGCGAGCTGGCCAGGGAAGCAATTCAATCTGGCGATTGACGAAGAACCCTTGGACAATGCGTGCCACGTGTGGTCGCGCATTATCCTGTTGAAATATGGCTGTGGGCAAGCCCTGAAGGTAAGGAAGGACAACTGGCTCCAACACCTCGGAGATGTAGCGCTGGCTGTTTAAAGTACCGGCAATGCGTACTAGAGGAGTGTGAGAGTGATATCCAATACCGCCCCATACCATAATACCCGGTGCAGGACCAGTGTGGCGGTGCATAACGCAGCTGTTCAGCATCCTCTCTCCACGGTGTCTCCAGACTCGAATCCGACCATCGTGGTGTTGCAGACAGAAGCGTGACTCGTCAGTAAAGACAATTTCATTCCATTCTGCCGTCCACATCCTTCTTTCATCGCACCATTGGCGGCGGAAACGTCTGTGGTTCTGCGTCAAGGGTAGACGAAGCAATGGACGTCTTGCGGACAGACCACTCTGCTGTAAACGGCGTCAAATGGTACGCGCAGACACTGGATGATGCGGTACAGACTGAATGTGCTGTGCTATGGTTCGTGATGTGGCTGAGCTATCGGTCACTGCCATACGCACAATATGCCTGTCATCACGTGAAGTGGTGCACTGAGGTGGATGCGATCGAACACGTCGGTCCGTCGTACCCTCCTGCATCCAACGATCACATATCCGCATTACAGTTGTTTGGTTTCGTCCAACACGACTACCGATTTCCCTGAAAGATAATCCACAATCTCGGTAGGCCACTATCCTTCCTCTGTCGAACTCGGATACTTGATCAAAAGATGATCGCTGTTTTCTACGAGGCATAATTGATCGTTTTTTTGAAAAAACCACAAGAAAAACACAATTGCCGTACTTGAAATCGTCGAAATCTCCAAGCCTTAAATAGCGCTTTGAAGTGGCGCCACAGGCGCGCGTGATGTGCGTCTGCGCTGAAATTCTAATCATTTGCATATCTCACCTCCGCTAATGCATGTTGTAAATTTCATATTATTTGCATGCTTCCTTCAGGGTGTTGCATTTACGGTGGCCAGCAGTGTATTTACCTTTATGTTGAAGTGAGGATTTAATATTATATTGCATACAATCTAAGTAAAATAATATTTATTTGGGATACCATGGGAACGGCATAAGTAATGTCGTTCTACGAGCATATACTTTTGGCGTGTTTGTTAGCATTGCTATAGCATTGAACTCACGTCAGTTGTGGTTGTTAAAATGTATATGCGTTGTGCTTTCAGCTGAGATGTTTTAGTGTTAAATATCCTTTACGAAATGAATGACGGTAAGCCTCGAGAAGCTCATATTAGACATTGTATGCTCTCTCAATTTAATTGCTGTCATAACGCAACTACAGCAACTGCGAATATCAATTCAATTTATTCAAATTGTTTAGACGTTAGCAGGTGCCAAAGACGGTTCGACAGATTTTGTAGCGACAATTTTGAGCTTGAAGATACCCCAAGAAGTGGTCGTTCAGTTCAATTTAATGAAGACGCTTTGTGGGCAATTGTGGAAAAGATTCTCGCTAAACAATTGAGGAAATTTCAAAAAGGACGAATGCTTCTTGGTCAACAGTTCACTTGAAATCCATTGGAAATTTTCACCATGCTGGTGTATGTGTACCCCATATATGTTCAGTGATGAGAACAAACTACAAAGGTTCTCCATATGCAACTTGCTCATAAACCGCCGTTAAAAAAGAAACGTTTTTGACATAACGGGAGACGAGAAATGGGTTCTCTATATCCCAGTGATAAGAAAAACGATGGCTTTCCACTGGAGAACCAACAAGAAAAATTCCAAAGTCCAATATCCACAGAAGCAAGATTCTCCTCTATGTTCAATGGAACATTCATGGTGTGGTTTATTTTGAACTGCTTAATGTCGGAGAAACTGTCACTGCAGACATTTATTGTGTTCGACTTGACCGATTGAAAGCAGTCATTGCAGAAAAACATCCTGTTTTGATCAACAGGAAAGGTGCTATACAACACTTAAAAAAAATTAGGGAGATCGGACGAGAAGTGTTCCCCATCCTCCATACTCACTTGACCTTTCCTCATCTGATTATCATCTTTTCAAATCCTTACAGCACTTTCTTGCTGGGAAAAAGTTCAATTCTTATGAAGAGGTCAAAAACGCATTGGTTGAGTATTTTGACTCCAAAACCGTAGAATTTTTTAAAGCTGGTATAAAAACTCAATAATCAGATGGGGGAAGATCATAGAAAACTATGGTGATTACATAGTTAATTAAATGCCGCTTTTTAAAATAATATACTAAATTTACAACTTACGATAAAAAAGGCATTATTTATAGGTATCCCTAATATATAAAATTACGGTAGGTGGGGAAAATGCTAACACATATCTTCAAAGTTCATATTGAACCAATCTAGAAATTTTTCAAAATTTCATACTTTTACATCACACTGCCAGATATATAACAAATATGTTCACACTTTTATTTTTTAAACTTACCATTGATATAACTTTTTAAATACTTTGAAGTGCAATTTCATGGGGTCTAACTTTCCCCACATGTGGAGGCAAGCGCATAACTGTTGACTGTTCTCTTGTTTGCAATGGGATAGTATTTGCGAGTGTGGCAAGAGTTTATCATTCCATTCATGCCCTTCTTTGGTCTGATCAACTTCACTGCCGAAATCCAAAGCGCTCTAGCGGAGAAACTAATATATAGATCCATCAAGCGTTTCCGTAGGTGGCAGACCCTACTTTAATCACAGACACGTTTTATGTTTAATGGACGCGCATGCCCCACCTCACCCAACTTAGAAAATCACAAAATCCTATAGGAAGTATTTAGAAACTTTTTAAAAAATAATTACTCGACATGTACTAAAACCGACATCAGTATAATCTGTGATGCTCCTAGAACTTGTTGGGTAAGTTTGACTTAGCAGTAGTTCCTTAGAAAAAATACATCGAAGATAGAAAACTTTTCGAAAATAGAGTTTAAAGTTCAAATTTTGAGTTTATTCAATTGATTTCATCGTTAGTTTTTGTTTATATTTTCTAATACGAGTTGGAACAAAAGAGATGTATCATTTGAAAGAGCATTAAAATAAACTACTCTAATTCCTAAAAATCACATAATTAATATGGTTTAAATTTTTAGGTACCAGCTCCCTGTAAGCTGCTTTTTAGACATTTTTCGTTTTTCCTGTACTTTCCAAAACATTTGTAAAAAACAGTGGTTTCGAATCGGAGAGCCGCGGCACGTAAGGACGTCGCAACTGACTTCAGGGTCAGTGTGCAAGCGGCAGTAGTGGTCAGTGTAGAGCAGTTTGCATTATGTATTGAACTACCCTAGAATACTTATGATTGTTCATATTAAAAATGAAGAACGATTACTGAAAAAAAAGCTAGGAGATGCTATTTTTATGGCTTCGTGAGTTTTCTTGCTATCAGACAAACCAAATCGCGCCTTTGCTTCCTCAGCAATTTAGTCGAGTCGGTGAACAGATTTTTGAGCTTTAGTCCACTTTGAGTGCTTGTTTTTCCTCTTCCGATTGCTTGGCTCGTGACAGTTTTTGATGTTTTAGATTTTACTTTTGCTGTTATAATGGAACGACGTAGCGAACTGAAAATAATCGCGTTGGCCCAGAAATTCTAGATAGAATAAGCTGTGAAAATTTATGATGCCAGACCTCAGCATTTGAGGGTTTTTGCCACATTTCCTACTTCTGAGGGTTCTGATTACTTCTGCTACTTCTCATTTTCTGCTTTACATAAAGGAAAAAGCAAAAAATATTAGTTATTTGTGTGTAGCTGCAGCAAATAACGAATCACTCATCTTTATTCGCCCATCTTTCATAGTACATTCGTATAGCATATTCATTTTCAAAAATACTATTCGACAAAGTAGTTTACTTATTGGATTTCATGGCGCAAGAGCCATATTTGACTCAGCTGCGCGAAACAGCGTCAATTAAATAGACATACACACAAGGACACAGAAGAGAAAAATAAACCCAGGAAGGAATCAAACCTTACAAGAATTGAACATGTGCTGCCGACAACTCACTGGTTGCTAGAACACAGAGAAAACCCACTGAGCCACGTCAACCCCATTTGACAAAGAAATAACTTCTATTAATTTATGTACTTAAGATTTGTTCAACCTTCCAAGTGATTTCGACGAGATATCTCATCCATCAAGATCTGATTAATTTTGTTATTGACAAGATGTCTCGTTATCACGACATTGCCGGCTTTTTGATGATGGCGAGATCAAGATCTGGTTATTTTATTTCTAATAACGAATTTTCTCGTCCATCAAGATCTGGTCCGTTTTGCCAATTACGAGATACCTCGTCGAGACAACCACCAGGAAGGTTAAGGTATCGCCTTAATCTCAGATCGAGACACACTTCCTAATTTTCAAAGGTAATACTCAATTTTGACCCCAATTTCAAATCTGTATCAAAATTTGACCTCGAATACCAATTACTTTGTAATTTGGTCCATCGTTTTTGAATTACGAGTATCGAAAGTTGGGAGATCCCAATGTCAATCTCCCAGGCTCTTGCCCTTACCCTCCAAAAAAAGCTTCCTAAAACGCTGACATTTTTTATATTGCTTTTCATCCACCCACCCCAATTGGTTTCGACGAGATATCCCGTCTATAAAGATCCGAACAATTTTGCTAATGACGAGGTATCTCGTCATCCCTATTGATGACGAGATACTTCATTCAGACCACCAGGAGGGTTAAGGAACCTGAAAAAATTCGCATGGAGATGAATAAGAGAAAAAAATTGGATGAAGGATATGCCGAAAAAAAATTAGGGTGCTACCATCAGAAAAACACAGGAAAAAACTAGCAAGAATGAGGCAGTTCACAAAACTCATAAAAACTCATGACCCTGACAGAGAATCAATGTATCACAGAGTCACATGGACGACCCACCTATAAGCACCGACCTCAATTACCACCACAATTGACCTTGCCAGTATTGACCCTGAGAGCGATACTACACGGTTTTTTCAATATCAGCTCTGTTTCTGGCCGATTGCCAAATCGTATTCCTCTAAGATTGCATTGATATTCTGAGACATGCAAAACAAACCCGTGAGACCTCACCTACGACACGCCCTTTCTCACACGGGGAATGGATACTTGGTGCTATGTACTCTGCAGACTGGGTGTCCGATTTAACTGGGCAAGTGGCACAAGGGAGAGATTAACGAATTCGTGAAAACAAACAATTCGGGAGGTCGATAGAACTATGATCTAAATTAGAAACTCAGCTGTATTAACCATATAGACTAACGATCTCAAATTCAACTGCATTGACTCAACTTTATAGAACAGCGGTCTCAAACTCAGCTATATTTACTCAACCATTATAAAAAACACACAGCGGTGTCAAACTCAGTTATATTGTCTCAACCATTATAGAATAGCGGTGTCAAGTTATATTGTCTCAACCATTATAGAATAGATGTATCAAATCAAGTTATACTGTCTCAACCATTATAGAATAGCGGTGTCAAACTCAAGTTATACTGTCTCAACCATGTAGAATCATCGATCTTGAACTCAGCTATATTGATAAAACAGCGGTGTCAGCTATATTTACTCAACCATTATAAAACACCACACAGCGGTGTCAAACTCAGTTATATTGTCTCAACCATTATAGAATAGCGGTGTCAAGTTATATTGTCTCAACCATTATGGAATAGCGGTATCAAATCACAAGTTATATTGTCTCAACCATTATAGAATAGCGGTGTCAAACTCAAGTTATGCTGTCTCAACCATGTAGAACCATCGGTCTTGAACTCAGCTATATTGATAGAACAGCGGTGTCAAATTCAGCTGTTTTGACTCAGCGGTAACACACTCAGACCCTTGGCAGGACCAGCGGTGTGGATACTTTATTATGGACCACTTTGCAATTTTGTGGAACTTAAGGGGCCGCATGCAGTGTCAGAAAAATTAGGAGCAGAAAGTCAGGTGGTCATAGGCAATTCAACATTTTTCTTCAGAACCAAAATGTTTTACCATGGATATAATATCAAATTTATTTTTGTTTACGTGGATGTGATAAACAAGCAATTATAAAGATTAGGGTCTTCATTGATATTAGCATTTCCAAGTCATTTTTTGTCTTAAGAGTATTTATTGTTTGGGGTCAGTTTTGCATTTTTGTCATCTTTTATGGAAATTTAATTTTGTTATGCTTTCAAATTACGAGTCACCAGGATCAACAGATGGCCCATTTGAAACATTCAATACTAACTCAATGTGGGAACTGTTCTGTTTGGAACACTGCTGGCTGTCCAGTTTGAGGAAAAGAATTTACTTTCTCCACTTTTGGAAGTGATTTTTAGGGGATTGTTTTTCCTTTTGAGGTTCGATTGTGAGTTTTATATAAGGCGTCATACAAGCGAAAAACATCAGAAGTTAGGCGTCATATATAGACTGCATCTCTACGATCCTGAGTATGCGTTGGTGCAAATGTACCTACAATCGGTCAAAAAGTATTCGAACACCTCGTTATTCGCGTTCTGAAGTTGTACAATCAAACCAAAATTATCATTTGATTTGGAATAATGGCTACAATAAATAAATGTGATTTTTATTAGCATTAGGGTTCCTCTATATATTAAATTTTGTATCTACTCAATTTTTTTCAAACTGTAACCCCTATTTTTGATTACAGATTCAGATTTCTCAATCAAAATAGTCAGACTTAATAAAAAATACATTTATTTTGGTCAAATCTGTGATGAGTTATGAGTGGTTGAAATTCTGAGCTTCTAATGTTAAATGAGTGGGTCAATCTTTTTCTTATATGCCTTCCAAAAATAATCCAACTTATCAAAGTAATTATTATGTTATATTAAATTATTGAATTACTCTAACAAAATGTATGCCTTATTTTAATTTCAAAGCAATATTTTCTAATTATTATTAAATCATTCATTCAAAATTGAAATAATAAATTAAAGTGTGTATAAATTTTGAGTGCAGTCAACTCACAGGTGCCTCAAACCAAGGTGTGCAAACTTTTAGTTGATTTCTTTCGTAGTTTTGAGCTATAATTCAAAACAGCATCATTTTGACTAGTTTTGGTAGGTAGGTATTTTAATTAACGTCGCACTGGAACAACACAACGGGCTATTGACGACGGTCCGAGATCAACCCCCGACGGGAAAGATCCGAGGACAAAACCACGTAATTTTAAACCACGGTCAGTTGACGAAGTCACACCAGAGCTGGCACCTCACTCTCCAAACTTCCACACCAAGCCAACGAGAAGACATTTGAAGCACGACATATTTAACGTGTACCAGCCCCCTTTGTACACGACGGTCATTGGTCAGATTCGAACTTACAAACCTATTCGAACTTACAACCCTTCGGTTGTTAGTCCGTTACTCTTCCAACCGAGGACTTGTTTTGGGGGCCGTACTAAAATAGAATTTTTAATTCATTTGGAGAAATTTCGATACTTGAGGTCAATTTAACTTGAATATATACAATATGCAATAGCGCTATAGATCGGTAAAAAGTCTCACGAACATAAATGCGACGCTCTGATTTGCTACAAGTGAAATCACTCACTGCAACGTCATACGAGCAAAAGCATCCGTGAGAGAAAATGTAATTTGAAGGGATTTATATCTTATACTATACAGTGTTATATAATTATTAGAGGTATGGTAAATTTAAATGTGTTTACCTTCCAAGTGATTTCGACGAGATATCCCATCAGGATCTGACCAATTTTGCTAATGACGATATACCGCGTCATTAAGATTTGACCGTTTTTTTATGATGATTAGATCAAGATCTGGTCAGTTTTGCTTATGACGAAATACATTGTCATTTTAACCACCAGGAAAGTTAATTATTCGCTCTCACCCGAAATTATAACTCCTCGTCCGGTGCAAGGAAAGTATAATGCAGTTCTGCATGTTTTTCAGCTAATGTATTTTATTATTTTTAAACTTCATCTCATACTAATTTTGAATTCATAAAGAAACAGAATTTTATGAAATGTAACAACCATATCGTATAGTGTTAGGAAACCGCGCGGATATAACCGATCAAGCTGGAACTGAGCGTTTGGGTTTGTGTGATACTTGACGATTATTTATTATACAATCTAATTAATCAATTATAATAATTTCAACCCGGACATCTTTTAAGTAATTCTTAAAGTTTCATTGAAATAGGCACTTTTTAATGAAAATAAAGCCTAAAATTCAAAAAGAAACAGGAGAATAGAGTGCATATTGGAAAATATACTAAAACACAATACGTGACCTGCATTTTAAAATTCTAAATATTGAAACGAACCACAAATGGTTTTCCTCTTATAATTCGGGTAATTATAGTCCCATTTGCACAAACTTTATCTTTAGCTTATTTTGATATAGGAAATCTTTTATTGCCATTAAAAGAGGGTGTTGCTGTGTTTACAATTTGGGAAATAATTTTAAATAAATATGAAGACGGACCCTGATGCAACTGAAATGCATATTTATTTGTTGTCGGTATAGTTTTGTCTGATGACTCTGTTTTGCTGTACTATTCCAGGGAAGGAAATGATAAGAGGCGTTAATATATTTTTGACCGACAGTACAGGTGCAAAATGCAATTAACAGCCGTTAATTTCATGCATGTATATTAATTTCTAACGAACAAATATCAAGTTTAAAAAAATTTCTTTTTTCGCTTGTCACTAGTTGGACATGGTTGTTAATGATCGGTAAATAGTTATTAACAAATGTTTCACCAATTAATTTTATTTCTATCACGTCGTATTATTGAAAACAATTATTTTTACACATTACATTTCTAAACATCAATTTAGGCAGTTCGAAAGGAGATGACACCAGAACCTTTTTCCTCATTCCTTTTGACATAACAATATTATATTCTTGAAAGATAAACATATATATGTAGAAAATGGGATGCCTTAGCCAAGCATATTACAGTATACTTGAAAACAAATAGATTTCTATTTTGCAAACAGGCGGACGCCGCAAAACAGTTGGAGCAGAGCCATGAGACTAAGACCATGGAAACAGACTGTTTTCAATTATTTCCAATGGCAGCAGTGGCTCAGAGTATTTACCCACTGCGCTAGCAACAAGCGAGTTGCATGTGGCGAAGCGATTCCTGTAACTCACCATGGAGGTATTTGTACTGTGTGTGCCCATTACTTGATGTTGTTTGTCTTGTGTGTGTGCAACTTGGCCAAATACCCAACCATTCTAGCATTTCTATAAGATCTTATGATTTGAACGATCACATTAGCCGGAGGGTAACCAACCTTTTGCATTCCATGTACGCTTTCAACCTTGACATAGATGTTCGAAGCGGTTAGGAATACACTTCATGTTCGCCCTAGAGTAGCAAAAGAGATCGTGGTAGATCGTATAGCGACAAACCAAATACAGCCAAATTCATGTACCAGTTTTTCACTAGTTCTTATGTACCATAAGGACACTTATACTCCCACTAAGTTCTTACAGATTCGTGTCTACTATGCAAAAATATCCAGAAAAACAACACAAATTTCTGCTAATTCAATGCTCCTTCGTTTCGAAGCTGTCCTACATGCAAATATATAAATCAAAAATATTTATTTTTCGTTTATATTTTTAGGGACACATTTTGTGTTGGACGTATACACAATTTTAAAGCATGCAATTTTGTAAATTTCAACTCGAAATTTAAAATTCATTTCTAAAAGTAACTAATATGAAATTGTTATTTACCCTGAATGTGTACTCTACCTCCTTAAAAACTAAGCTCAGATTATAATTAATTACAGTTTTTATAGTCTAAGAATATCTCCGTTTTATGCGAATTCAATTTTGAGATTGCTGATTATATTTCACACTAAATACCCCCACTCATTTCATTCTTTCCATAAAGCGTTATTTTTTAAATGGTAGGTAGTTGTTAGCAGAATTTACGTCGCACTGGAGGCACTACGGTCTATTGGCGACGATCGGGGATCAATCTCGAATGGAAAGATCTGATGACAGCACCTCGTGATTTTAAACCACTGTCAGATGACGAAGTGAACACCTGAGCTGACACCCCACTCTCCAAACAATGTTTATACATTTGAGACCACAACTGATTTAACGTGTATCAGCCCCCACGTACACGATGGTCTTTGATTGGATCTAGTTTCGAACTCGTAATCCTCCGGTTGCTAACCAGCGACTTTACCAACTGGGCTATTTTTAAATGGATCCGCGATTTATTAAAGGAATTTTTAAAGTTCTGTTGAAAATATAAAGAAACATAATTTAAGAAAACCCAAGTAACAGATCTAAAAAATTCCTTAAGTTATTTTTTAAATTGTTAGCTCAAACTATGAAAATGCTCGAAAGATATTGAATTTCGTAAAAGTTAGAGAGAAATGATAAATTGTGTTTGTGTACCAAATACTACGCATTTCTTAAAAGATTCTGTTCTCCTTTTAATGAACCGACTTTCTACTTTCAAGAAGAAAGGCCATTACCGCATACTCTCAAATTGACATAGCGGTGACTTACCCGATCGTATCTGTTACATAGAACATTTACTATCCAAGTTCCACCTGGAACAAATTATTTTGTTAAATGGAACTCCCAAACTTCATCAGCGGTAAATCAATATAAGGCATGTAATCTGAATATTAAATTTCGAAGACTTCCAAACGGAAGGAAGCGTTAATGGCTTTAGAATTCAAAACTCTGTTGGACTCTCCAGTTTTCCCTAAATTAAATTCATAACACTCTTTCTCAAGAACTGCGAGTTTAATACTTAATAAAGCAAGTTAATACTTTAACTTTAGGT
Source organism: Meta bourneti (assembly GCA_933210815.1). Taxonomy (NCBI): domain Eukaryota; kingdom Metazoa; phylum Arthropoda; class Arachnida; order Araneae; family Tetragnathidae; genus Meta; species Meta bourneti. The sequence goes on along the minus strand of OW119922.1, from coordinate 38,352,662 downwards.
ACAACACAGTTTGCAACAAATAGGAAAACGCCATTTTAATTAAGACTGAAAATTGCATAAAGGCGCGTGGGATGAAATATCTTTACTAAAAGAAATGAAGAGAAATCTTCAAATCCGCACACGCAGCGTGCAAATACAAAATTGTTATCATTTGCAAAACGTAAGTGATTTATTATAAATGGGAATTTTGAATTAACAGCAAAAATTGTTCAATTCTTTGTTAAGAGTTATGTGTGTTGGAACACTTTTCATACATTAAAAGCAATTAGAGTCTGTCTTATGAGCATGTTTTAAAAAAGGAGACTATGTAATCGTGAATTTTGTTTCACGACACATATGTTTAAGTATCACTTTTAGATATAAATACGTAAAAATCAATATTGTTTAAGTAATTAAAAATAACATTAAGAGCAAACAATTTATTATATAAAATCATTGTACCATTATAAGTTTATTAATCAGGGGTTATTATATATAAATGTTACACATTTTACTTATTCAGGGTTTGAAAAGGTTTGGGGAAGCATAGTTTAAAAAAACTCCTGTTGAAAATTTTAAGTTTCAATTTTAAAAAATAAAGCATTCCTTAGTTAAAAATTACTGACCACTAATTATTTAGGGTTGTACGAAATATGATGGCAATAATAACAATGTAACAATGGATGTACTTTCTATTAATAAAACGAAATGGAATCCAAAAATAGAAAGGAAATACTGCTTCTGTTCGAAATTCTTAGAAGTAACACGTCTATGAAATAATTTCTTTGAATTTTTCAATCTTTTCTTACCAAAAGCCTCTTAGAGTAAAGCGAACAATTTTGGTATAAATTTCTTTTATCAATAAGAAATATCTGGTCCTCGGTTCTGGACTTTATCGGGCTCTGGGTTCAAATCCTGGTCAAGGCATAGATGTTCATTGTGGTTTTGAATCCACTTTAAGCCGTAGGTTCTAGTTTAATTATTCCTTCTATAGCAATAAATTGGCTTTGAGCGACAATCGAAACCCATAAGAAATTTTAATAACGCACAAGTTTGGAACCAAGTACTTCCTTGATACCTTTGAAATAACTTTATGTGTACACGGATGTTAATTCTCATGGCCATATCGTTGGCTTAGAATAAAGAAACGCATTAACTGATATCTTTTGGAGACATTAAATGCTTATTTTTATAAAGATGAGCACAATGCATTGTCATATTGTAATCTGTTTAAAAGATACATTGCACTTTAAAATAGTTTTATTTCTTTTATTTTTGAGCCAAAAATGAATAGTTACTCTTTAAACAGCTGTAAAGTAAAAATTTTATTTTGTCAGTTAACGAGTTCACAGGCTCTAAGCCGACGATAAGAAAATGTCAACTGGTTCAAAGAAAAAAGAAGCATGTAAAAAATAACTTTAATAAAAATTCATCACAAATTAAACATAGTTAGTCTAATCTACTAATATAGCATCTTTTCTTAAAATAAAAAGGCTTAACATAATTCTAATATCTCAATCTTCCTTGCAATAGGTATTTTAATTCATAGCCAGCATGCATAGCACGACTGAAAGAAAAACTAATTTAATTTGATCCATTGCCAGAGTCGCGACTTATTTTCATAAATAGAATCAAGTCACCACAACTTCAACAGCTAATAAGAAATTATTTTTAACTATATTTCGATACTAAGACAATGTGGCAATCGGATCAACAATACCCATGAAAATAATTAATGAATTAAGGACAGAACTGAGATAATGGAGGAAAATTACCAGTCTTGCCCCAAATCGATAACGAAGCACGATTTAGCAAATTAACAATTAGTTAAGTCTGCATTTCATTGATTTTTTCCGTATGTACGTTAGATATCGTTATGTACGTTAGATTAGGAAGAGACAAAATGTACATTAAAAATGTTGCAAATCTTCCTGAGCCCGTATATAAAGATGTAGCAACGTAGTAAGACATGCAACTTTAGTCTACTAATATGTACCTCATGGTTCATATTCGTTGCACTGTCTATGCTCTATATATACTACTAACTGAATTACCCGGCGTTGCTAGGGTTGAATTATTTATAATTCGTCGTAATATACTCAATATTATTCCTATGGAGATTCCGAACTGTTTTTAGCTCCACTGCAGACCCAGGACAAATCGAACGGGGTTAATGTGTCCGGCAGAATTCTAAAGGATGAATGTATCAAATTTAGTTGAATTGGTCTGACATTGATCGTATAAATACACTATGTTATTCCTATGAAGATTTCGAATTGTCTTTAGCCTGTACCATATCGACGATAAAAAAAGACCACAAGTGCTCTGTCCAGGATGACGGGACGTTACACCCCTCTGTACACCCACGACAAATAGAACGGGGGTTAATATGTATCCTACCTTACACGCAGGGTTCCAAAGAATAAGTGCACCAAATTTAGTGTAGATTGGTCAAACGGTGTAGATTTGCATAGAGAACAGACGGACAGACAGATGCCAACTCTACTTCATATGTATAGATTGTATTGTAAACTAATAATTGAGTGGTGTTGAAGTTTCAACACTGGAATCTCCCTTTAGAATCAGTGGCTGAATTCGATACGAGTTTATTAATTGCCAATTGCATCAAATTTGGATACAACTGTAGTATAAAGACTTTTGTGTGGCAACACTTTTGGCGCGTTTTTTGGCGCGAGTCGTGGCAGGCTTTGGGAACCCCGTTTCCTTAGCATCATGGCAACCTCACGAGGTTTAAACTTACATTACCCACCTTTTTAACTTTCAGAACTTTTTGAAACGTTCTTTTCATTTCCGCTTTTTTGTGCATGTCCTTTGATTTTATTGGTTCTTTTGAATTGTTTTCCAATTTTTTCCGTTTTTTCCTGTAAACTTGAAGAATTCAAGTGTCTTTGATTTTGTTTTAAAAGCAGCATTTTTCCTTCGCATCAGGTTGCACATCGTTTCTTGATTTTAATTTCTTTTAACCATTTTTGTAACTCTTGATCTTTTTCATTCAACCAAGCCTTCTGTCTTTAGTGAAGATATTGATTGGAAGTATAAAATACGGTAAAACAATTTAGAAAGGAAATTTCAGGGGATTTTTTCATATATATATTTTCTTTTCAATCTAAATCTTTCACTAGAAAAAATGCCTCTCCAATTCACAAAAATTTCAAAATATAAGACTTTTTTAACACCAGAGGCACATTTTCTAATGTATTGATAATGAATTATGGCGAAATAAATTTCTAATTGCTGCACTGTTTATGCATACATGTTGAATGCGTCAAGAGAGCAGTACCTTTAAATTCAATTTGAATTCAATAACGAACCTTCCCCAATTTGTCATTTTTCTGTGACGTGTCCAGCAACTGAAACCAAATGTCTAGCCATCTCTCCCACGAGGGACCTCTTTTACATTTGAACTCGAGGGGTCATTTCGCGAGAAAGGGTTTATAGAGCGGGAAAGAAAACAACGACCATTACGAGATAAGATGCTCACACTAGCGTATCGTATAGTAACTATTCCCCTTTTTTCCTTATCCAGTGATCTCTCAATTCCATCATAGGATACCAACATTACAAAGGGTTTGCAGTAAAAAAAATTTACCACAATGTGTAAAATTACTAGATGTGGACGAGGAATGAATTTATTGAAATACAAAACAGAAATTTTGAGTAACTAAATGCACACGCAGGTGCTGCTCTTAAAATATTTTACTGCGAGGGTTTTAGAGGCAAGAAACTGAATTTAAGTGTCGTTATTTTTAGGCGAAAAGAGTCAGGGCGTAAAGAAAATTTTCCATATAAAAGACGACTGAATTTAAATCGGATGCTTCAGTTCAAACTCAACTGGCGGCCACAAATTGCCAAATTTGTATGATTTTTCTTTGGTGTAAGGGGTGAACTGCAGGCTTTATAGTGCTTTGCAGCTGGTTTTCTGATGGGACAGGTGGTAATACAGTGGTCAGGGTCTGATTCCATGCCACAGATGCAGATGTTACAGCAATGAATATTCATTCCGTATAATAGTCTATGTGAGCTCTGGGGTGAAGATGCCCTTCATACAGACCTTGGGAAAACTCAAAGCCAGAGCCTTTGGTAGAGTTCAGCCATCTCTTGCTGGTTGTTGATAAATTCTAATTTAAGGGACCTCTTCATATGAGATGAAGGGAGAGGGTGTAGGCGGATGGACCTGTAGCACTTCTAGCAAAGTATCCGCTGCTTCGTTTCCTTCAACAGCGCAATGACCTCTAACCCAATAGACACAGATGCAATTCGAGGGAGCTGCCGCTTCAATAATGAAATGTATTCTCTGGACTATCGGGTTAGTCGTGAGAAAGTTGGTCAAGAGGTGCCACGTTGTACAGAATGTCCGAGAAAATGCATGAGTTTTCTGAGCAATTTCGAAATGCTCCGGATGAAGCTGCACGGATGATAAGTAATTCCACATGGAAACTGAACTGTTGTCGTGCAGTCTGTCAAAGATCTTTCTGCTATCCAGGAGCACACAGAAAACGGTGGCGGTTCCATCCTGGATCGTAGAACCGCCTATGTAGATTTGGTAGAGTTGCTGCGGGGTGGGCGGCATTGAATCAAAATTCGATCAGTTCCATGATAACCCCCTGCGAAAAATATCTAAAAGTAGTCTCGATCATCATGAATGTCCTTCCATGACACCCAGAAACACTGCAGACGTGTTCACGACTAGCCATGCTGTTACTCTGACGGGCGACAGGGTAAATCTTATTCCCTGCCTATATTTCATAGTTTTGGTACGACTAGTTATAAATCTTGATAATAGTCTGCTGTCTACTTAACTCGAAGTTGGCTATTATTCCGGGTCTTTGCCCTATATATCAATGGTGTTGTGGTGCCCTATCTCAAACTTTCTTTTCTTTTTGTACATGCAGTCTATTTCTTCAAAGCTAAGTGCGTTTTTCTCGATCAAATTTCAGCTACAGCAGGCTCGGCCCTGAAAAGTCCGTCCCCATTTCATGGCCCGATATCTCCACATACACATCAAATTTCCGGAAAAACTCTTGAGGGCCTCAAGAGTTCTATTATCGCAATGGAAGTGGGATCCCTTAAAAATATTCATCCACATATGTAAATAATATATTTCGACGTCTTTGTAAATTAAACTTTTAAATAATAACTACAAGCCCCTAACATTTGCACTCTGGGTCCCGATACCAAGTTAGATGACGGGCCCCCCAGAACCAGTTTAGATGACCCCTCATGAAATAAAAATATGTTCGTAAGAAGTCAATGTACAACTTGCACGAATGTGTAATTTTTAAATAAATTGTCCGCTTTTATGAAAGAAAAAATATGAAAACATTTAAAATTGCAGTACCTAGAAATAAATTGGACATACGAGTTAAAAACGTTTCACATTTCCCATACATTTCAGACCCCGGCAGCATAATACGGGCACCCTACCCCTTCACGTAGAGGCTTTGGATATCTGTTTCCGTCTGTGTATTTAATTATTAATGTAATTATTTATATAAATATTTACCAATTAAAATTATAGCTATGCATTCCTTTGTCTCATAACGCTGCGATGAGCATGAATTGAAAACCAACAGGAGAGACACTGTTGTAGTTGAATTTGCATGAAATTCATCTCGGTGTAATTTGCTTCACTTACTTTTTAAATTGTGCTGTATACTAAAACAAATACGAGTACTTTCAGACGTTGAACAGATTAATATTACGGATGAATATTCAATTAAACAATCGCTTGTAAGCTTACAGTCCCCCCAGTTGTTACGATAAGTGTCTAAATGACGATCAATGAAGACAGATGTTTTGGAAAGGAAAGAGAGATGACCGTTAGAAGGGATTCGGGTTACCAGTTCCTTCAGTAATAATAAAGAATTCAGGGTTACACACTTTCACTAGCATAGAACGTTTCTTGCTGTGTGAACATAAATAATTAGCCACCGAATGAATTAAGCATAGTGCATAGTAATATCAGAAAATTTTGAATAATTACGCAAACAGGAAATATCTTGAAAATAATGGAATAGGAAAACATAAAATTATTTTCTATGATGTCAGAAAATAAATTGAACATTTCAAATGAATACTAATTTCGAAAGGGACCATCTCTAAAAACTGGAAATTCAGAATTTTTTAAACTGTAATAATTCTTGGGGTGATGGTAGAAAAACAATAATCTTCAAGGGGTATTTAGGATCAAATGGTGAAATAACTATGGAATTGTTATTTTGAAACATTTTGGACACATAAAATATTAATTTGAATTTCCGTGTGATGTACTTTTCGAAATCCTCCAATCAGAAAAATGAAGAATCGAAGTTTCTGAAAATGAGTACACTGTCTTCAGAACAGACATCTGTTCTAAAGACAGCTATTTTTATACCTCTTGTTCATTCTCTTTTGGAATATTACTTCAAAAGAAATATGGACAATATAGAAATATGGGAATCAATACTGTCTTTAGAACAGGACATCTGTTCTAAAGACAGTATTGATTCTCATATTTCTATATTGTCCATATTTCTTTTGAAGTAATATTCTAAAAGAGAATGAACAAGAGATAAAAATACAAAATGAGCGTTATAGTAGCACATATAAGGACTTTCTGGAACACGACATGGCCAAAAGATAAGGTTCCGAAAACTCAGATTGTAACATTTTCGCCAAATACATAACGTCTTTTGCGGTTAAATACAAATACATATCGATAGTTTTCCGCACACTGGAAACAATGCATTCTCGAAAACTCCATTGCATAATCATGAAAGAAAGTGAACAGAGACGGCTAGGGCAAGATTATCCGATACGAATAGTGAAACAGAGCGTGAAGGTATACAATCGAATAAGAGGAATTTGAATTTCGTTTGTTTGTTGGATGACAACCAGTTTACGGTTAAATTTAATGAGCTTTGACTCATAGTTTAGTAAAGACGTCACACACACAATGATATACTCGTGATGAACAATATCATTCAGGAAAAATCTAGAAATCTGAAACGTAATAAGTAATAGCTAGACAAAACAGGTAATTAATTCCAATGTTCAGCAAATAATCTTCCTCGACTTTTCGTTGAAAAAGCGAAGAGCAAAAATTCAGTCCTTGATATAATGCCTTATATAAATAATCTTAATTAGAATTTAATTGTTCTCGAAAGTATTTCAAAAGGAAAGTAGAGATTGCTGTGATGACCAAATTAACATGTTTTTCATGTTTTTTCAAAACTATATGCAAAAAATTAAAATGTTCTTAAAATCATTAAACTTTTTTTTGCTTCTACATAACTGTATTTCATTTTACATCAAAACTATTTTAAACAAACAGTATATAATAGAAAATTGAATTAAATTTATTTACACCAGTGACCATCTACTTTCAGTCTAACCAGGGGCGTACCCAGAATATCAATATGGAGGGGGCTGCATGGATATAGTAAACTCACAATTTGAGGAGGTAGAAATTTGATAAAAAAAACATCAAGTCAGGCGAGCCATAAATGTAGAGGACGCGATTTCTCTTAATTTAAATTTTGAGTATATAAAGTTTGGAATGTACTACTGAGATAAGTTTTACAATACTCAAAGAATAGTCACGTGTAGTAAAGTATTGATCGTAGAGCGACGAACCAAAACGAATTGTTTCTTATTTCTTATCCTACTTGGCATCGACAGGATAGACTGTCCATGAGTTGATGCACCTTCAAAAGTTCAAAACGAGCATAGGAATAAAATACAGATCCTCTCTGGACAGTCCCAGAAAAGCAAGGTGGTGACCAGAAGAGGCTTGCTCCATATTGCATTGATGAATGCTCGAGAAAACCTAAAAACCATAATCGAATGGAATTTGTTTCAAATGACCAATGGCCCTTCTACAGATTGCATGGCCTTTATCACCTTCGAATTTAAACCCCTGAGGGGTTCACACGCATATATCCGTTCTAAAACGCAGTCTTCCCTGCCTGACTTTACCCAGTTTTCATCTTATTGACCAATATATATTTCCTATGAATTCTTTCCACAAATCGATGATCAACAACAATGCTTATCAGTCATTATTGTGTTGTGGGATAAAGGCAATACTACACTACACAATACTACACTACTAGGGGAAATTTCGTGCCGCTCGGAGGGTTATGGGCACCTTCCGGTTTTCTCTGGTACCGGCTATGGGCGGGAGCAATTCACAGGAGATATTGTTGTTAAGATCAAGACGAATGGAAGATCTATTGAAGGCGAAAGCGTGGCTCAACTTCGCATTAGTAAAGAATATGAAATATTTTTAAATGATTTTTTTAATTTTCGGGTAATTTCCAAACACTGTAATTAAGAAATGGAACGCTTGCAAATGGGATAAAAAACATTGGATCAATATCTCTGTTGTTTGATGGAAGAAGAAACAATCAAAAACATCATGCATGGATTTTGACCCACCAAGTGGTTAAGACGAGATATATCATCCATCAAGATCTGGTCAGTTTTGACCTAATCTAATGAATGAAGATACCTTGTCAAGACAACCACCAGCAGGGTTAAAGAGATTACATAGGGCATTATAGTTTTTAAGGTCTGGGAGCGTCTTAAGATCCATAGTCATCCTTTATAGGCGAGTCCTTGATTCTAACATTTCATACTTAACAAATGGACTATATCCATAAAGCGCCGTTAAAATTGAAGTATTCCTTGACAGACTAACAAAGCTTTAAGAAACGTCTGGTTTCAAATATCAGATTGATTTTTCTGGAGTTATAGGTGTATGGTATAAAGCTTTTAAACTACTAATGAAAATATTAAAACCAAAAATAGTCAGTGGTCAATGGTCGGACACATATTCAGAAAAAAATTCGGAGCTGGCTAGTTTTCTCTACAAGTTTTCTATTCCTATCAAATTGCAATGTTTTATGATCGTAGCATACAATACTTTTTCTATTGTTTCTAGATATTTCTACATATCTTTGCGTCATAAGCGAAACTCAATTCGAAATTGGTTAACTTTTTTAATGTTTTTAGCACCATAAATATTCCGTGGAAAGTCCTAGAGTCCCCGGTCAATGACACTTTACAAGATGACTTACCTGATATCCAAAGGGATGGTGTGAATTCTTGCTGCCTCCTAAAGCCGGCAAGGATGTGCGTCGCATCTTGTAGACGTTGTACACGGTGTTGTTGGAGGTCCTCCTCCTCCTTGGAGTGGACAACTTCAGATCGGGCAGGATCTGCGCCATCAGGAAGGTCTCCACGTACTTGGCAGCCACCAGCCCCACCAGAGTGCACAGGTAGCAAAGAAATGCCCGGGCGTAGTCGGGGATCCAGGGTAGGCTGGCCCAAAGGAACAGCCTGCAGCCTGCGAACAGCAGCAAGGTCGGCCCTTGACCCAGGAACGAGCCGGCGAAGAGCAGGACCCCCGAGTGGACCAAGGTCCCCAGGCCGGTGACCGCCGCCCCCGCAGCGATCTCGCCCATCACGCTGGCGCAGAACAGGGCGTGAGTCATCTCGGCGGTCAGTCGGCCCCTCTGGAGCACGGCGTGCCAGAAGTGGACGCCCGCCACGGCCAGGAACGGCAGTACCGTGCCGGCGGCGTCCACGCCGTACGCGGCCAGGAGTACCACGACCCCAAGCATAATTCTAGCCGGCACGGGGTTAAAGTGCTCGAACAGAGACCTCGCCAGAAACAACCTCTTGGGCATTTTTTCGGCGGTCTTCGAGTATCCATTGTTCGGTTTGTCAGGGGTATCCCAGAACGTGACGTTCAGTTTGTGAGGCGTCGACATAGCCCGGGCCCTGTTCCGACACTACACGACAAACCAGGGCCTTCGTTTGTTTACAAACAGATGCGGTTTTCCTGCGGATCGCGCGGTCAACCCGTTTCGAAGCCGAGGAACAAACTCAAGCGTGACAACCGGAGAAGCCGACCTCTTCGCGCCGAATGGCATGCTGGGAGGTCTGCTCGATATCTCCGCTCTGATTGGTCCGCACTGGCGCTACGCCACGGCGTAACGAAAACAGTTCTGCTGCTTCTGACACATGTTGCTCTCTTGACAGGGGGAAAAAGTATTTAATCGAGGCATCAATGAAATATGACAGAGGAATATAGTTTTCTCTTTTTAATAGCTCTTTTTTATAATGTGCGCAGCGAGAAATGAACTATTAAGCATATTTAAGGATGGCGTGTGTCAATATTTCAAGCACGTTCTTTCCTTAGTCTCTGGGAAGAGAAGTAATTTGTTCTGTCAATAAACTTTTTCTTGCTATGTAGAAAGTGTTTTATAATAGTGATAGGTGATTAGATGACTAAAAAACTTATTTTTAATTTTATGTTTTTTTACGTTTTTGCTTATACTGAAAAATTCTTCCTACTAACAACTTGTCTTTGATTTGTGGTTTCGATTTCAGCTTTCGTTTTGATCACTTGTCAATGATTAATTGTATAAAATTTTAAGTCATTGTTGACAATGACTCTGAAAATCTAAAATGCTATCTTCATTTTAGGATTTTTTACAATTTCTAAAATTTTAATCAAACCTTATTTTTGTTCATTGAATAGAATAAATATTAATGTATGTTTTCGACCACAAATCATAAAACTATGGTATATTACCGTTTGTCATATAATATTCCTTTTTATTTGCGTCAAATTAAAAACAAATAGAAAGAAATAATTTCTGTTGCCTTTTAGATTAATAATTAATCTTCAATTCTGCTTAGGAAACAATAATTCAATTCTTGAACAAATTAACTATCTGCTTTTACCATGCAACTATAAAAAAATGGTTATTTGGTTTTGTAAAACATTATTTGCACTCTTACCTAATTCAAAAAATAAGTGTTCTTATTGGATAAATCAGATTTTAAAGAATGCTGTCTCGCCATTGACAGGTTTTAAATAACAAAATACTGTAAGAAATTTCAAACTGTATTAATTATCTGGAAATGAGTAAACAAAGTCTGAGTACATCGTCTAATTTTTAACTGATTTTAGAATAATTTTGACTAAACATTCAAAATTCTACGAAATATGAGGAAACACATTTTATGATTCTACGTTCTTTTCGTTTTCGAATGCAACCTATGCAATTATTTCGCAAGATTATATCAAACAATACGGCTGTAAGAAAAATAAACAGCATTTCATAAATAAAAATTATTAATTTGATACGTCCATTAATTCATTTGTAACTGCCAGCTGTTCGCCGATCTTTTCGTCTGATAAAGTATGAATAGGTCATCGCCCTTTATAATGACGCATTGTGGCTCATTTGAAGTGCAGATAAATTCATTACAATATTATTAGGTTTCAGCATTGAATACCAGGAAGCAAAATTATAACACGCGTTGAGAACAGCTCGATTTCAGAACCAAATATTTAGATTTAGTTAAGTTGTCAAAATTAGTTTCTAAAATATATACGAGTTTTTAAAAGAATCATTAAACAAATTATTTATTTCGTTAGAAAAGTTTTAAAATACGAAGAAAAGGACATTATTTTGAGGAACAAATTTTCATGAAAAAATTAAGTAAATGTATAACATTTTTTTAACTTTTCGCTTCTTAGATTTGCAATTTTTTTCACACATAAATTACATTATAGTTTCGAAAATGGACAATTGGATCATTTTAATAAAAGGCCATTCCAAGTTAGCATTTTCAAGAATTTTTTCCACACATAAATTATATTATAGTTTCGAAAGAGGACAATTGGATCATTTTAATATAAGGCTATTCCAAGTTAGCATTTTCAGGAACTTTATGTGTGTTTAAAAAGCTTAAAAATCTAAAAACTCATATTTTGAAAATGTTTTACTGCAAAAATCTTTCAAGCATGAATGTGGAATAAAAAAATTAATAAAGAGGTTCTTTATTGCCTCCTTGAAAAAATATAAAAGCTTCTGTTGAAGTTATCTTCGAATTCACGATATGTGAGTGAATGAATCTCGAATTTCAGGTCAATAATTACGGTAATCCCGAATACCACTTTACCAAACTACTTACACATTCAACGAAAAGAACTTCATGTAAGTAATTACGTATCTATGGAGAAAAGAACTTCATGTAAGTAATTACGTATATGGAGAAAACAACTGAAATTTCTTGGACCGTGGTATCCAGGTTGGAAGAGTCGCGGCTTAGCAATCGGATGGTTGCGAGTTCGAATTCCATACAACCAAAAATCGTGGGGACTGGTGCACGTTAAATCTGTCGTGGCCTCAAATGTCCTCAAGTTGGCGTGGTGTGGAAGTTTGGAGAGTAGGCTGCCAGCTCTGGTGTTGACCTCGTCATCTGACCGTGGTTCTAAATTACGAGGTTGTGATCGTCGATATCCATGTAGTATCGGATGATATGCTATATGGATATTATATATCATCAGACCACATTCAAGTGGCGATCATCAAAACGGGGAATCGCAGTTCCTCAGCGGGTTTGTCCACTGCACTAGCAATCTGCACTCTGTAGGCAGTGTAGATTCTTTCCTCCCTGGAAGTATTTTTCTCTTCTGTGTCTTCAGTAAAACCTTCCTTGTGTGTGTATGTCTTATTTGATGTGTTATATTTGGCGCAACGTGACCAAATATGGCCGCTTGCGCCATAAAACCCAACCAACCACCTCAAAGGGTAATGAAGGTTATGATTGGTTATGAAATCTCAGAGAAAGATGAAGTGATCCCCAAAACAAGACTAAATCCTGCATTCTCGTACAAATGTTTAAAATATTAATTAACCAGATCTGAAGAGTTCTCGTGGACATTTCGTCTTTGTTCATACAAATTATACATTAATTTTCTTAATTATGTTTATCTTTTTAACCGTAAATAAAAACTACATAATGATTGAACTAGTATTTTCCATTTTTATGTAACTGTAGTGAAGAAATTATACTCAGAATAAGATTTTAGTCTGATATAACATTTCTATTACAAATTTTTGTCGCAAATTTTCTAACTATGTTTAATAACAACGTTTAAAAGTAAATCAAATATTCATAACACTGGGTGAAATAGTTTCCTTTTTATGAAAACAATTACGTTTTCTATTATGCACAAGGTAACGTTGAGACATTATAAATACCCCATATTTAACATTATTATTTGAATGTTAATAATTTTTATGATTGTTTCGATAATAAATGTTAATTTCACGCAGAAAAATTATTGCTATTGTCATTGTAACATATACAATAAATCTTGTTTTTAAGTGGTTAATTTTCCATTTCACCAGCAAAAATTTCTATTTTATTAGCATATCCAAAAGCAAGGATTAAATTATATTTCACATTCTTGTTGTAATTTGAATATTTCTTTTTAAAATAAATATAATAATTTTCACCACCTTTGATATTTTTATTTTCGTGGTTTTTTACAGTAGAGAATCACAAACGTGATGAACATTTTAAATGTAGAAGATATTCCCAAAACTAAGTTGGAATATAGTAGGGTATAAGAACATTTATTTTCTTAGTTGATGCGGAAGTGATTTCGTCTCTGATATCGATACAACGATATCGGAGTATCCGAATGCAGAGAATTGAGTGGAACGCTTCACTTGCGATACAATCATGATTTATCGATGCTCTGATATAGCAATATCGTTTATCAACAATGACGTATCAGGGACTTGGTTGATCCTTGTGTCAGACTGACATTTAGCGCGCTGTGATAAAGTTATAGAAGGTAAGCTTGTTATATATGTGTGTGTAAGCTTCAAAGAAAAACTAATATTAATTTAGCTACGCCTATTCGAGCTTATGGATTACTCAATGTTTGGTAGGTAGGTATTTAATCAACGTCGCACTGGTGAAACACAATGGGCTATTGGTGACGGTCCGGGATCAAACCCAAAGGGAAACAACACCACGTAATTTTGCACCACGGTCAGATGACGAGGTCACACCTGAGCTGGCACCCCACTCTCCAAACTTCCACACCGCGCCAACGTAAGGACATTTGAGGCCACGACAGATTTAACGTGCCCCTTTTGTACACGACGGTCTTTGGTTGGATTCGAACCCCCAATCCTCCGGTTACTAATCCGTTGCTCTTCCAACCAGGCTACCGCCCCCTAATGAGTTTGGAGTATATAAATCATTGAAGTATTCAATTAAATGACTGAAATGCAAAACCTGTGTAGGGAGGTAGGTAGCTGAGAGAGAATTTGCGTCACACTGGAGCAACAGAACGGGCTATTGAATTACCTGAATATTGCGAAGGTTTATCGCAACTTTAATCGTCATCTGACCGTGGTTCAAAATTACGTGGTGTTGTCCTCGGGTCTTTCCCTTTGGGATTGATCCCGGATCGTCATCAATAGCCCGTTGTGCTGCTCTCAGTGTGACGTTAATTAAAATACCTACCAGCCTCCCAATTTTAATGGAAATATTGGTCGATTTCTGATAGAAATTAAATTCTACATGAAACTAATAAATTTTAAACATCGCCGGGTTACAAGTGAAAAACACTCAGAATTTTCAATATGATTTTTTTAGCTTTCTAGACCAGAATGTAGTTCTTTATATAGACTGGTAAATTCTATTAAGGCATTTTTTCTCTGCTCGAAGGTTAGATTTCTTTTTGAGAAACACGCATTGCTTAGCTGAGTGAGAAGAATATTTCCCAGAATTATGTGTGTTGACTTTGTTTTAACTTGCAAGGCGATGATATATCATTTTTTAAGAAATTTGTGAGTCGTAGGCCAGTTGGAAGAATCGTGGATTACCAAACTGAGGGTTCCGAGTTCGAAACTCGATCCAACCATAGACCGCAGTGTACGTGGGGGCTGATGCACGTGAAATCGGCCGTGGCCTTAAATGTCCTCGCGTTGCTGTGGTATGAAAGTTTTGAGAGTGGGATGCCACTTCAGGTGTTGACCTCGTCATCTGACTGATTCGGAATTGCGAAGTGTTGTCTCCGGATCTTTCCGTTCGAGGTGATCCTAGACAGTCAAAAGCCCGTTGTGTTGCTCCAGTTGGACGTAAATTCGACTACCTACCTATCATCGGACATTGTAATTGGGGGTTCATGTGCTCGTCTCTGAGCTCCCCATACGATGATAATCATGGCCAGAAAAAAACTTTTTTCTCGCGTTTTGTCTACCAGGTTGAGAATGTAATCAAAGAGAGCCTGCGAAAGTATTTGTGAAAATACCTGCAATGGAGAAGTGACAATTATCGATAAGATCGTAATATTACAATCAGAAGATCGAAACAGGATGTGAGAAAGAGGAAGTAAAGGCGAAATAATACATCAAAACCTCGGAAATCTACATCGACAGTACCGGAAGGGTACCGGATTTCTGAAGCAATCCAAAAATTGTGTAAAGGCTGTTATGTAAAGCACATACGTAGGGGAGATTGCTGTACCAACAGACAAAATTCCCATTTAATTTTTTCTCAGCCGCTGGGAAACATATTTTCACCTAGTAAAACACTCAGGTTATGCTCTAAACCTTTGTGAATAAAGCCATATTTTTTTAAATCTAAAATTTTGAATATTGAATTTTTTTAATTCAAAATTTGGAGATGTAATTTTCGTCCTTGGGTACAACAACCTGATATACCTATGGACACACCTGGATTTACCTGTGGACATAATATAAAAAGTTTTTTCCCTCCTTACTCCGAGGCATTATAGCCAATTTTAGTGATTTCGTATCTAAAAACATCAATTTAAAAACTCTCTTGTAGGGCCTATAACTTCTTTATAACTTTACAACTATGTTGTGTTATATGGTTTTCACAGAAAACCAAAAATAAAACACTATTTTGTAGGGAAATTTAAAGAAAAACCAAAAATAATGACGAATAATAAAAATAAATTTAAAAAAACGGCCGATGTACCTGCGGACACAAACGAATGTGTCCGAAGGTACAACGTAAGCCATTTTTGTTTTCTAAAGGGAGATAGCAACAGATAGGTGAAGATTTCGATAACTTTAAAATCAAAAAATAAATCATCAAAACCTTGATAATAAACTACGACTGACAAATAATCATAAAAAAATAAAGATGAGATGCATCTTTTTTTACTTTGACCTTCAAAAAAGAGTAAAAATATATTGACTTACCTTGAGCCTTCCGCAAGTCGGCTTCCCGTAAGCAACTGCCGATCACTAGTTTACATCCGCTAGAAACCGCCACACTACATTCCCACCTGTTTTCGAATTTTAAAACGAAATGTCCGTAGGTACAACTGTCCTAAGGTACAGCGGTATCCCCTACAATCAGTGGTTTCTGCCTTACAGGTGCCAGCGCGCACGATTAACGTATAAATATATTTGATATCTCTCAATTTGTCTTGAATCCTACAAAGTTGTAGGGCCGCGGAAGCCCGGTTGGAAGAGTAACGGATTAGCAACCGGAGGGTTGCGAGTTCGAATCCAACCAAAGACCGTCGTGTACAAAAGGGGCTGGTACACTTAAATCCATCGTGGCCTCAAATGTCCTTATGTTGTCGTGGTGTGGATGTTTGGTGAGTGGGGTGCCAGCACAGGCGTGACTTCGTCATCTGACCATGGTTCAAAATTATGTATTGTCCCCGGATCCGGACCGTCACCAATAACCCGTTGTGTTGCTCCAGTGCGATGTTAATTACCAACCAACCTGTAAAATTTTGAAATGCAATTGGAAGATGTTTAATGTTGGTTGGTCGTTTACTGGTTTTATGGCGCAAAGGTCATATTTGGCCAAGCTGTTCCAAACTCAAGACAGACGATACAATGAGGGAGGAAGAGAAAGCAAAAAGGTGGGCAAGGGTAAGAATAAAAGGGAGGAAATATCACTCGGGTATCTTGGGGTTGTGATTGCCGTACACACTTGAAGGTGTGCCCCTGAGGGAAGGAAGATGTTTAAGGAAAACCGAAAGACAAGTTGTATACGAGAACAACGGAGTGAACCAGCGTGTTTAGAAAGGGATATTTTATCACCACAAAAAATGCAATAAGCCCGTAAATAAAAGTAAAATTTTAAATTTAACCAGCAAATAAAATTTTTAGAAACGAAGTATCTGAAAAGTGAAATATCTCTGAAGTTGCCAGTTTTCTGGATCCCGGATTATCGAGGTTCCATTTTTTAAGGATTTAAGCTCAATGAAAAGAGAAAGGTTTTATGCATGACTTAAAAAAGTGACCATAAAAACGTGTGGAAAGGTCAGGTCATCCAATGACCCAAAGGTACACTCGAAATTCCCCTAATTCCATCATCTAACCGTGTTTCAAAATTACGAGGTATCCTCGAATCTTCTTCGGGGTTGATCTTGGATCGTCTCCAATGGCCCTGTGTTTCTCCAGTGCGACGTTAATTCATTACTTATATACCCCTACTCATTTTCCTATTATTTTATTTTTTGAATAACTAAGAGAAGTTTTAGTTTATAATATTTGATACTAATTGCACAGATTTCAATTTCAATTTATGTCATGGGAATCGACATGAAACTCATTTCCTATCGTGGACTCAATGAATCCAACAAACAAATACATTACTTCTGAGCTTGAGTTTTCAGATTCAATACTGAGAAACAGGAACATATTTTCAACGATTTTTTCTCTTATATGGAGCACTTTAGAGAACGAACTGGATATATCTCTAAGTCCTTTCCTTTGAATAAGGAACTAAATGCAAAAGGGCAAGGAGTAGTGACTTGAATGAAAGTGATTATCAAGTCATTAAAAATCTTAAAACCATCTCAGTCTACGACGAGTCTGGGTGAGAACACTTTAAAGGTTATTATTGAAAGAGAGAACCGTTTACTGTGAAATGGGTAGCTTAAAAATTCTCGTGTTGTTAAGTTATGCAAGGAAACCGGAGCAGCGCAATTAATAAATCAGCACGAGTATTTTAATTCGCCATTTCGTTGATTCAAGAGGGGGTTTATAACTATAGAGTAATAATTAAATTTCATCCCTTGTGAATATTCCAGTTGTTTTAAGTGCCGTAATTCACGGATTGAAAAAATATTCAGTTCCATAGAGCAAAGATCTCGCTGCATTGAAAACTTCTTTGAAAAGAAAGTTGAAAATATTTTACGTATGCAATCTTCATTCCTTAGGTATATTTTATAAGGAACATATTCCACTCTACTTTTCAGAGTCTGCAAGAGTGAATTTCGTGCTTCTTTTGCGCATGTAAAATCCAGAAATGTATAGATTGATGTTCATGATCACAAAGAACTGGGTTTTCATTAAGGATTGATTTGTTGCTCTATGGTCAGGTTTCTGTCATGTCACAAGTACTAATTAGACAGGAATCTACTGTTTAAAGTGAATTCCCAATCTCTATACATAAATGGGATTCGAACCCAGAGGCTGTTGAACCGAGGGCCAGGGCGTTTACGGGTCCTAGGAAATTGGTGACATTACTATGAACCTTATTATCTCATAAGAAGTTACTAGTTTCTGTATACTGCTTCAAACTCGACAGGTAGGTTGGTATTTTAATTAACGTCGCACTGGAGCAACACAACGGGCTATTATTTCAAAAGCGAGAGGAAGAATAGGATAAAAGATGCGCTTTGGTAGTACTGGAGAGTTGTTCCAAAGAGTTGGTTTCAACCTCTTACTTCGTTTGTATATTCTCATTTGATATTCGTACTTGCTCTATATCTTATGTTTCCTTATCGGTTTTGTTTGTATTCATGAGAACTGTTAAAAAATATCTATTGCTTAAACTGAAATTTTATTTGATATCGAAACGGTATTCGTATATTTTCTTAGATCGTGTGATTTTAGGCGCTTAATATTCTTACGGGGGTGTAAAACTATCAGGCTAACGCTTAATTCAATTTGTTTTCATTTCTTGATACTTGAATTGAGTTTAACATAACACTGTGGAAATTATTTTTATTAAAATGTCTAGCTAAGCAAATACGAAGTGGGCGTCGATCAAGCATATCTGAAACCTCGTGAAGCACCTTGGCGCTTTCTTGGTAATATATTTAAAGATGTTTTAACACCCTGATACTCGTACATAATTTTTGCTTCTGATTTTTCGTCAGACATTTGATTTCTGTGTTTAAATTTATTTGCTTTTCGAAATATATCCCCACTTCAGAATATTTGCATTTTTGCAACACGTAATGACATAAATATGTCTTATACAACTTTGTAAAGCGTTCCAGGAAGGATAAATATGTTTATAATCGACAGGAACTACACTCAAAACATGTAGGTGTTACGCATGAATAAAGGATCATGAATAAAGTTCAACTTTTCAAAAACAATTTCTCACTGCGCTAGTTACCTGAGATGTGTGCCGAGGTAGCCCGGTTGGAAAAGTAACGGATTAGCAACCAGAGGGTTGCGAGTTCTAATCCAACCAAAGACCGTCGTGTACAGAGGGGGCTGGTTCACGTTAAATCCGTCATGGCCTCAAATATCTTCACGTTGGCGTGGTGTGGAAGTTTGGAGAGCGGGATGCCAGCTCAGGTGTGACCTCGTCATCTAACCGTGGGCCAAAATTACGTGGTATCCTCGGATCTTTCTCTTAGGGGATTGATCCCAGACCCTCGCCAATAGCCCGTTGTGTTGTTCCAGTGCGACGTTAAAACACCTCGGATTTTTAATTATTTCCACGTGGTAAAGATCCCTTTGTAGTGCCATCTCGGTTCAGTTTTAATTCATTAAAATAGTTTAGCCAGCCTTGCTTCACGTACTTACACGTCATAGTTTTATGGATATCATGACGCCGTAAGAACTTTATTTCACGTTGCACCTCTTTTCCTCATTGAAAGGCATTGTTGAACTCTCTATGGACCTTTATGTTCCGAAATTGAAGCCCATTATTTTGTTCCAGAAACTGACTGCAGCTTCTCTTTCTTCTCGGGCCTTCTATCGCAGAAACTTCAGGTTTAATCGAAGAATCGTGTTCTTTGGGGTATTGAGTGTACAGGGAGTTATTAATGGGGACAGAAATCGGATGTTTCTAATTCGCTTGAGGATGTCCAATCAATTACTTCATTCATGGACATTGTGAGAAGTGGAGCTGACAGCGATGTGAGGATCAACAGATGCACCGTGTTGTTTTGATTTCATTTGTTGGGTAACTCAATGTTTGAGCATACTGCGCCCTGTCTGATTATAACGAACGTTAGGGACGTGATTTAAATTAATTGCGTGAAATGTTGCAAAAATATCAATCCACTATTAACTAATTTCTGATAAATTTTGCCATTCAAGATTTACTGTTTTAGTCGTTTCAGCATTTCTGCAGATATCTTTTTATTCATTGGTTTTCCTACTCTACTTCCAAAGAAAATTTCAGTTATTTTCTACCATGGGACGGAACGGACGTATCGATTACTGAGTACCCAACTGTTAACAGCTTACCTCCAGATCATAATCAATGAAATGAATTTGATAAGTAGTAAAAAATTTCTATAAAAGAGGGTAGGTAGGTATTTTAATTAACGTCGCACTGGAGCAACACAGCGGGATATTAACGACGGTCCGGGATCAAACCCGAAGGGAAAGACCGAGGACAGCAACACGTAATTTTGAATCACGGTCAGATGACGAGGTCACACCGGAGCTGGCATCCCACTTTCCAAACTTCCACGCCAACATGAGGACATTTGAGAGCATGATAGATTTAACTTATACCAGCTCCGCTTGTACACGACGGTCTTTGGTTGGATTCGAACTCGCAACCCTCCCGTTGCTAATCCGTTACTCTTCCAACCGGGCTACCGCGGCCTCTATAAAAGAGGAAAGTTAAAGAAAGTGTTGTTGAGCACTTTTAGAAAAGGAATATAAATGGGATAAAAGATAGAATTTAGTAATTGATACAATAAGGAGTTCAATTCACGTTCCTTTACCTACCAGGAGAGTGAGGTTATCCGGCGTATGTTTTAAAATATGTGAAGGAAATTTTTCATTATCAATTTTTTCAGTTAACGGCGCATAACAACCTCTGATGTGTTTATACGTATATATCCGTTTTGCTACCAGTTTCGGCCATTTTGAATAATATAATATTTCGTAGGATTCTTTTAACCAATGGAGGTGGTTATTTAGTCATTATGTATGGTGGGGATAAAATCCATAATACACTACTCGGTATGTAGGTAGGTATTTTAATTAACGTCACACTGGATCAACCCAACGAGCTATTGGTGACGGTCCGGGATTCATCCCAAAAGGAAAGATCCGAGGACAACACCACTAAAACTACACTACTCGGAAATCGTGATCATAGTGTTGAAACGATTATTGTAACCTCTATTCTTGACGTGATAGCAGTTATCGAATTTATGATAGCGTATTCAACGTTGTACTTCACTGTTAATCAGTTTGCCATTTAAAATGCATTGTCCTTAAATTAAAACACACGGGCATTTATTAATTTATCCTTTTATTCACGATATAAGTTATCACCTGCGGAAGATAAGAAATCAACAAAAAAATTAAATATTATCTTCTAACCATTAAAAAAAGTCCGATTCGCCCCATCTATTTATTCTGTCTGACCCTTTTGCCTATACCCTGCTTCTAATTGCTTGAATGGAATAAGAGATAATGAATAAAATTTTAAATAAAAATGAATTCAATAAGAAATGTTGAAGACAATTTTTACTTGAAAATGTACTTAAATTTTAAGATATAGGCCACTCAAAATTTTTCTACGTTAATTTTTGGTCTCAAGTCCGCTCCTTCTCACAGTTTATACCTAAGTCTTAAGCAGCAAGTAAATCAAAGCTATATGAGCCCTTATGGAACTCTTTAAAGGACATATTTAAGCCCCCTGAACATGAATGAATTCGAATAGAAAGAAATTTTAAGAATTTACGAAGTGGTATACACTTTTTAATAATAAATGCAACTTCTTTTTTCCCTTTTATCTCTTCCCCTTAAAAGTTATTTCCAACTATGCGATATGTTTCAACTATGCTATGTTTATGTGCATATACTTGTCACTAAAATATATATACATCTCTCAAACACGTAACTTTGAAAGTACCTCCAAAAATACTCTCAAGAAGTTATACAAAACTCGTGGCTTGAATATCGAACACAAATGCACTTTTTTATATTCTGTACATACTAAAATGAAAAAGTTACAGTTACCTTTCAATTTAACAAGCAGTATCCACGTCATCTTCCATCATTAAAAGCCATGTTTAGAATCATTCCACTGGTGCGTTACATTTAAAGTATGCTTCAACTGTCTTTACGTATTTACGTATCACAGAACAAGGGTGTATTGTTCCATCCTCGACTTGTCAACATCGATGACTCGGACATGATGGCAAAACACGAATTAAGTGTACACTCTCTGCTTGTCCAAAAAGGCAATATCTCCTTGTCTTCATCAGCTGAAGATTGCTGCATGCTGTGTATGTACCTAATATTTAACAATGCTTGGTACAGAAGGACCACTAATCCGATTGTTTGTTGAGTGTTCTTTATCTTTTTCCTAGGTTTATAAGGATCAGGTATTTTTATCCACAGCATTTAAACAATTATTAACACTAAAGACCAAACTTGAAGGTAGTTCATTCTAGCATGGCTGCATAGCTGTTGCCAAATAAATTTTTAAAGTGGTGGTTGGAAATAATATATCAAAATCAAACCGTCATTTTTAAAAGCGAAATACTATTTGCGATTATATTCCTGGAATCCTATTATAAAACACCTTATTAGCTTGTGTATTGAGGTAGGTACTAGGGCCAGATTTGGTCAAGCTGCACCAAGCAATATTTTTTCTTCACGTAAATGGACACAAGGAAACTTTTACTGATACAAAAGAGAAATACAACCAGGATAATTACAGAAATTAAAGCATGAGCCCCCTACAGCTAGCAGACTACTAGCAAAGTGGCCAAACCCACTGACCATAGTGGCTTCAGAGTTGTAGAGATTTAGTATTTAGACAATTAGAAATATTGAAATTTAGGCAGTCAGATATGCTCTATGAAACATATTTTTGTGATTGTTCTTCACGAGTAAAGAATATGCCAATGAGAGATCTTAATGTCAATTAATAACTTATTAAAATTAACTATAATGTTGTGGTAAAATAACATTACCCTACAGTAATAAGTAAACAAATTTAGATGTTTTTAACTAATTTTTGGGTACTGATTTCAGATCTAACCTTAAAAATGGCCACCACATCAAGTTTTTACTGAGCATCCAATTTTTGCTATCTTCTAAAACAAGCGCCCCCTTTTAGTCATGTAAAACGACTCTAGAAATTTTTATTTTCATATTTGCCACCTGACATATTATGGGTGACAATACTGACTTTTTCAATGGTAGAAAATATGTAACGTCAAACGAACCCCTATTATATTTTTCACTGAAGGAGAAGCTCAAGATGCATATTTGCGATCAAATTTTGAACAAAAATTCGAACCGTGAGCGTCTAGGATGTATTTAACGTTCTAGATAAGTTTTGCTATGTGTGCGGACAGTAAATTTTAAAATCTTGGAGTCATTCATTCACAAAAGCTGAAGAAAGCCTAAAATGAGCTGATTGATTTCTTTCGAAACAGGCTGAATTTTTAGATTCCAGATTTCAAGAGTGGAACTTTCTAGCTAATAATATATCAAAATCAACCGTCATTTTTAAAAGCTAAGAGTACACGCATTTCTGTGTTAAGATATAGTAGAGGTTTATTTCTGTCTTACTAAGAAATGCAAGATGATATGTGGTTTCGTTCAGATTTTCCAGGACTGATAGATTTAGGAATATTTTACGATCATAAGAAATGGCTTCTATTTATCGATTCTATAAGGTTATTATAAAAGCTGTCCGGGAACCAAAACCTTAGCATTCCAATAACACATGCTTGTAAGAATGAAGGTACCTTCCATAAGAAAACTTCTCGCTGCAATAAATGCGACCATTTTAAGTGGTAATATTTTAGGTCCACCACTTCATATCAAACCAGGGCCGATGAAAACTTGGGAGGGCTATAAACAAATTTTCCCCCAGGTTTCTTGCACTTAAAGGAAGGTTTTCTTAAATTAAGTGATGGCAAAACTCAAGATGGAATCTTTCCTCAGATAAGGGAACAACTGATTCTGTTTTTACAGAAAAGCTGAACAGCAAGTAGTTAGCCCCATGACAATCATTACAACTAACTACTAAAACTACCACAGCTCATTCAAGACCTTCTCAAGAACTATAAAAACATTGGGTGCCGTATGTCCTGAAAAATTCATTTCCTAGATTCTCATCTGGATTCATTTCCTGAAAACCTAGGAACAGTCAGCGATGAACAAAGAAAGGTTCTGCCAAGATATCCGAACTATTGAGGAAGGTAGGTAGGTATTTTAATTAACGTCGCACTGGAACAACACATCGGGCTATTGGCGACGGTCCGGGATCAAACCCGAAGGGAAAGGTCCGTAATTTTGAACCACGGTCAGATAAAGAGGTCCCACCTGAGCTGGTACCCACTCTCCAAACTTCCACACCGCCAACGTGAGGACATTTGAGGTCACGATAGATGTAACGAGTACCAGCCTCCCTTGCATACGACGGTCTTTGGTTGGATTCAAACTCGTAACCCTCCTGTTGCTAATCAGTTACTCTTCCAACCGGGCTACCGCGGCCTCCGAACTATGGAGGAGAGATATCAAATCAGGTGATATCCCCAATGATGATTAAGTACAGCTGGTTTTTGCAGGACATGACACAAAAGAGAAAATTTTAACTACGTATATGGATGTATGGGTACAAGAAAAAATTTAATTCAGTATTTATACATGTTTGCTTTTTTTGCTGTCTCATGCAGTGAGTGATATGTATATAAATATGGTATTTATAATTTTTCACACCGTAATAGAGTATAGATAATAACAAAAATAAATGCTATAATAAATTACAATCTGAAGCTCAGCTTTAACGTGGAATTTAATAAAACATGAGTTACTTCCACTTCCTAGACGTATAAATATTGCATTGTAATACATATTTTGAAATATAAAAATTGTTAATAGACAAAAAACTTTACTTGATGGAGGTTTCTCAGTCGCATTTGAATTCAGCACCCCAAAATTAGAAAAACCTTATTTCCCCATGTTATGAACACAGAAAGTTTTAAATTGTCGATTAGTGTAATTACTGACTGATTCACTTGTTACTTCTAACTATGCATACATTTTAATCCAACAAGTAACAACACATTTTACGTTCAATCCTCAAAAATAACGAATAACGAAATTCAAACTTAACTCGGTAGCTGGAAGAACCCCCACCAATACATTATTAAAATTAACGAAGATAAATAATTGCTGACTGATTCACACATGTTTGGTATACTAATACCTAAGCTTGAAGCAACAAGATATAACTCAAACTTTAAAATTCCTGTCTGCTCTCGGAAGAAAATTCTCTCCATAGCCTCCAGTGCTAAAACAAACCAATCACTTCTTAACGGTTGGATTAACATAAGCGGACATAATTTATTTCCCAAAATGGTGAGGGGAAATGCAAATGAGGTTATACCCTTGGGAAATGAGAACTCACTTGGGAGTTCATCGCCGCATTTAAAATTTCCAGAATGACTCCCACTAAACGAGTTACGCAAGAATCCGACGATTAAATTCGACATTACCACTTCTCCCATAAATAAAAGGGAGAGAAAGCTATTTTCGACCACCTTTCGACGAAATCTTTACGACTCGAGGCCCTCAGCACTAAAAATCACTTTCCGGGGGAATCTTCGGAGCTCTTTACTGTTTTCTGAAATGGTTCCAGGTCTTTTGATTCAAGTATGGACCTTTTTTCAAAAATTTGATTAGAATCACGTCGTAAATGCTAAGTGGTCCATGATTTAAAATGATTTCGCGTTTACGAGGCGTTGGCGTAAATTCGGTCAATAACTTTATGTGTTATATTCTGTTTCCGAATCGTAAACGGAGGTGGTGAAGTGAAATATTTCACGGAATTATTAACAAGTTCGGTTTACGAGTCCATTTACGACGTGCTTTTATGTAGGAAGAGATAGTTTGCAGTGTTAAGTAAAATCTAGGGTTCCTACACCCCGATAAGTGGTTGAGCACGACTTTCTGAAGTTATCTTTTGAAATGAAGGAAGAAATGTAAATTAAAACAGAAATTAGACGGAGCCATCATAACTATTTTGATCTTATTTAGGTTAATGGATCCCAATGAAAGGGATTTTCGGTGTAAAAACAAACCAGATGGAAAGCGAAGATTTTACATCCACTACCCAAATGCTCATGCATGATATATATCGAGGTTGCCTTGATCTGAATCCCAGTCCTTTACTGGAATAATGTATTTATCAACTCTTCAATTCGGAAACGTAGCTGCTCAATTTGTGCTGACTGAGACTTGAAGAACCGTCAAGGAGTCTGTCAGTATATATATTAACCCTCTCGCTGCGCATCCCGCGATTTCCGCGGGCAAGTAGAAGTAGCAAAATTTGCGCAGCCCGCGATTTCCGCGGGGATGCATTTTTGCCGTCTATTTAACTGTGCAACCCTCTCTTTCAGCGTTCATGGTTTCATTTTGGCTTTTCTGTGATGTTTAATTGTTTATTCAAATCTGGGTTAACAGATGGCGTTAGATGTCCACATTTCTGCGAAATATACAAGCATTTTTTGCAGCATTTTGCGCGCTCTTTTCAAAGCTCAAAGATGTCTGTCAGGAAGCGTTTCGCGAGTGATAGAACCTACATTCCTGACAATATTTCCGACACTGATAGCAGTTCTGACTCTGATTTCAAGTATATTGAAGATAGTTATAGCGAAACTGGTGAGAATTTCTCGGATTCCTCTGCGGATAGTGATTTCTAATAATTCTTCATTTCTAATAAATGTTTTGTAAGTATTTTGCATATTTTCATTAGTATATACGTTTTACCTTTGTATTTCATAAAATAAATCATAATTTAACCAAGATTAATTTTCAAGATTTTGCTTTTATATGATTATTCTTCAATTTCAATATTCCGACAACCTTTTTTATGATCTAATTTTATATTGAAAAAAAAAACTCTTACAAAATATTGTTGTATATTTTAACTCTAAAATATATGTAGATTTGAAATATGTAATAAAAAAATACGCAATTTTTGAACCTATTTTGATAAAAAAAAATTACGCAGCGAGAGGGTTAAGTGCTCCATGACATAAAATTTTAAAAATCAATGAACTGTTAAAAATATGTATCGTGTTCTCTGCAGTTTTATTTTAAAAACTGATTTTGATCGTGTAGCTAATGGCATTGGGGGAGATCACTGTTGGGATAATCCGAGAAGTGGATAACAGCTGAGGCGCAGCTTTCGAAAATAGGATATGATTTCAGCTTTTAGTGACTTGTCAATTTTACAAATAAAGCAAATCATAAAATGGTAAAAATATGAATCTAACAGTAAAATACTAATAATTCGGTACTAAACTGCAACTGATTTGGAATGCAATAAATTAAAGAATAAATTTAATTAAAATACATTTTTTTAAAAAGGAGCCGCTTAGATTCACATTTAGGTAAAGGGAACGTTAACCGCAAAAGTTTGAGAAAGGCTGGGATGAAATCTAAAGTGGGTTGGGTTTTATGACTCAATGATCACATTAAAAGGTTACCACTGCTTACTCTACTGCTATATTTTCTCTATGAGCAAACCCACCGGGCAGTAGCGATCCTGAAATCTAGAGTGGGAAACAGCGGAGAATAGTGGAGCATTTGATCTAAATCAGAAAATTGCAAATGCTAGAATTGAAGGGCCTCGGGCAACATTGATAAGCCACGGAAATATGTTCCGTAATGAAAAGCTTAAACACAGCATATTCAAAAGGATCAAAAGAATTTCTGATTGAATGAGAGCCCTAATACTCGAAAGGTTAAGATGACATGACTTCTTGAATAGTGGATGAACCATCATATTTTTGGAATCTTAAAACTTCAAAATTAGTCTCTTGAAATTTTGAAAAGTGTGGCTTATTATGTTGCTCTAAGCCAGAAGCCTTCAATTTCAGAAATTCTTTCTAATCAGATGTTTTCCGGAAATAGATATTGATGTTTTATTACATACCATAGGGTTTATGTGATTGAGAAAGGGATGTCGCAAGGAAAGATACCTAAGTTTGCATTGTTGTTGACAACACATGCATTTAACTCGAACTGAAACATAAAAACGTCGAAACGACTCCTATTAATGCCCCATTCCTATGTCAGATATCTGTCTCATAATACAGTAAAAACGCACTTGCTTAAATTGAAAATAAATAAATAACAGGAAACGAACATCTCGATTCTTGAAAACATCTAGAAATAATTATGCTATAGCGTTATAAATATAAAAAATCTTTAACTCTATAATATTAATTAGCATTCACGTATCATTTAACTCATTAATAAAATAACACGGTGTTCTCCATTTCTGCAATTTCAAGGTTGCTACAGGTGACTTGAAGGCGACATTTTGCTACTACTTTTCGGAACCTTGGCGGATATCTTTTTAAGCAAAATCATCTCAAAAGCTTCTATATTCAAAATTTTGGCGAGGATTTTTTTTTAATTCACCAAAAGTCAATGAAAATTTAGTCCCACTTTTTGAATTAATAGCAGACGGAAATTATTTTCAGATTTTTCTTTTGAGTAAAACTTTCAAGGGATGCCAATTTCGTTTTGGCACCAAGTCTTGGTAATCATAAAAGAAAAGCATCGGAATCTGTAGTTACTAGATTGTCACGAGAAACCTTATTAAGAAAATATTTTGTTTTTAATTTTAAAATTCAAATTTCTTGACGAGATCTTCGATGTCTGTTTCAAAGTTGTTCGCACATTTTGTTTTCATCAAATTCATTATGCATCTGAGCAATGAAAATTGCTACTAAAATGTGGTTTGAGACCTCTTTGCTACTATTTTTTAAAATGTATGTTACTATCTCACAAGTGTTTGGCTGCGGCACCCCTGAAATTAATTTCCGTTTGGAGCATTTTCTGTTACTCAACTTATTTGAGTTTCGGAACGCATTCGATGTTCTCCGATTTGGAAACCAATCTCCACATACAACTCAACAGATTTGTCCAGAAATATTGCTCTTGATTTCGCAGCCACGGTTCGGAAGTCTCCCTCAAAAAAATTTCCTCCTCCACCTAGCAAAATCCACCTCTGGAAATATAAAATAGCTCCGCCTGTTAGGACGGCAGGAAAATCTCATTGACATATCAATTTCCCCGGGGTCATTGGCGATGCGAAGTAAACAGGTGGGTGGGCAAATATCGAACACGGTCCATAATCGTAAGGAGGGGAACGAATAAATGGAGGTTTTGAGAGTGCACTTTACCCGAAATAGCACCGCCAAATTCTTCCACAGCGGTCCATCGCTTTTCGCGGAGAAACTTAAGGAGAATAAATTCTGTCTGGTATTCAATGGAAAGACGGGATTCAGGTAGGCATTTTTCGCTGTGCTGACAACCGAATACTTGTCGGGTCTATTTTGCCGATCTCGATGTCCAACATTTTCCAACTAACGATTTCTCGGATAGAAGTTGAAGTTTTTCTTTACCCTTTGCTCTTTCATTGATATCAACGATATAAATCAGGGATCGGCACGTATTTAGAAAATAATTTCAGAGGGAAGTGAATATTGACACATTGATTGTAGTTTGTAAGACGTGTGCACTATTAGAAGAGAGAGTTAACCCTCCAAGTGGTTTCGACGAGATATCTCGTCCAAGATCTGACCAATTTTTCAAAATGACGAGATACTTCGTCATCAAGATATTGCCGATTTTTTTTTGTGATGACGAGATCAAGATCTGGTCAATTCTCTTCTAATGACGAGATACCTCGTCTATCAAGATCTGATCAGTTTTGACTGAATCTAATGAATGGCTAGATGCTAATGACGAGATACCTCGTCTATCAAGATCTGATCAGTTTTGACTGAATCTAATGAGTGGCTAGATGCTAATGACGAGATATCTCGTCTATCAAGATCTGATCAGTTTTGACTGAATCTAATGAATGGCTAGATGCTAATGACGAGATACCTCGTCTATCAAGATCTGATCAGTTTTGACTGAATCTAATGAATGGCTAGATGCTAATGACGAGATACCTCGTCTTTCAAGATCTGATCAGTTTTGACTGAATCTAATGAATGGCTAGATGCTAATGACGAGATAACTCGTCGAGACAACCACAAGGAGGGTTAAGGAATATTTTCACAAGAGAAATTCAATTATGTCAAAGGTATAAATGGTTTTGTCTTTTAACAATCTGAGAGTCACGAGATTTCCGAATAGTGTAATATTACTTTCGCCCCATAGGGCACATAATGACTAAATAACATCTATTGGTTGGAAGAAATCTTAAGGAAGATTCTATTGGTCAAGATGGTCAAAACTGGTTAGAAAGTCATGCAGGAAAAACTGCAGGTTGCAGAACGTTTTCTCATGCGTGTGAACCCCTCAGCGGGTTAAGCCATGCCAATATATTTCAATCACAAACATTTTACACTGTCGAATTCATTTTTTAAATTATCGTAATCATCTTTAATGGGGAACAGAGAGTATATTCGTTCAAAACCAAATATCCCATTCCTTACAGCGGCGATTAAAAATCGATAGCAAAACTGGATCCTCAAAAATCGGGAGTTTAATAGTTTTTATTCTGGTTCACAAATGTCACTCTTAGAATTGCTGTACCGTAACTAGATTACATGACACCAGATTAATACCAAAACTTCCACGGGGTTAAGCAACTTAAGTTTGAATCTGCAATAGGTAATCCACTAAATATTTCCAACGCTGTATTCCTCCGACTCTGACAGCCTTAACCCGTGAGGATTCCGCGAAACGGACTCGAGAAAAGCCGGACCCAACAGTTGATCGGATAAGGCGGCCGGTTTAATTCCAAACGTCATTGAAATTTCGCGAACTAATGCTCCAAGACAGGCGAGCAGGAACCCATCCCCTAACCAGATGGCGACACTGTGCCGTGCCCGACTTCCGGCCTGCCCCATTCCCCGATAAATAAAAAGTTTCGCTTGTGCGTTCGCTTTCTTTCTCTTTTGCACTCTTCCTTCCTTCCAAGCTACACAAATAAGCTTTATGGTAAGCAAAGCCAGTAGCTCAGACGCTGCGTCTGAGAGGCAGAAAAGCGATCTATCAGAGTAATGATTCCCCTCTCGAACTTAATTGAGCCGGACACAATGCCGGACCTTGTTTCCGGACTGAAAGCCGAATTCTTGGAGATGGCTGAATGCTAGCCAGGAATCCCTTCCCCTGGCTTTATTAGTATTTTATTCGGCTTGCTTTCTCCCCGAATGCATTGTTTATCGACGGTCCGCGGAGAAACCCTGGAGCGAATAGTTCCGAAGATTTGGATGAAGGATTACTTGCTTTTCCACAGGGGTGAGGGAGTAACGGTTTATGGGGTTGTTTATAAGCCGACTCGGATCTTGTGTAAAATAAGAACCTTGATCACTTTTCAAACGAGGTTGGGTTTTTTGTCTCTCTAACACCAGTCTCAACTAAATTCATTTATGCTTGCAGACTCGCGATAGCATCTGCCCTGAACTTTCTTAACCTTTCAAGTGGTTTCAACGAGATATCTTGCCCATTAATATCTGATTAATTTTGCTAATGACGAGAAATCTCGTCAAGATTTTTTCCAATTCTTTTATGATGATAAAGATCTGATCAGCTTTCTTCTAATGACGAGATATCGTGTCCAAGGTCTGGTCACTTTTACTAATGAGGAGATACAGCGTCGAAACAACCACCCGTTGTGTTGCTTCAGTGTGATGTTAATTTACTGATTACCTTAATTGTTTGGCATGATAAATTCTTTTTCACAATTTTAATATCTGCGGTTGCTGATACAAGTATAATAATCGTCAGCTGCGTTTAAGTTTAAACAAGTCTATCGTTTTACAAAAGATCTTCAACAGTAATAAAATCAGGTTAAAAAATTTTTTAGAAGTCGTCATTCGTGTTCTTCTCTTTCGTTCTTCACTTTTACCAACACATGCGACATATGTAGATATGGAACTACTCTGTTGCCCATCAAAAACACAATATAGGTCATTGTTACATGTCTTGTATATAATGGTTACTTTGTTTTAAGAATAAACCTTCGGAAGGAAACTAAACCGCAACAAACTAAAGTTAAGAGTTAGAAAACTATCTTATCACGTGACTCTTTTTGTTATTGAGTTGCATTCTGCAGTTTGCCCAATTCGATTTGTTGACAAAATGGCAAACGTTTGATTGTTTATAGATGTACAATAGTGCACTTCAGATGGAAGTTGTCAAGTTGAATTCTAATGTAATACAAAAATGCTTCGTAGAATTTACTACGTGAGCATTCTGTAATTATAAAATAAATCCATGGGTAGTTCCGTCGAACAAGAGACGTAGAACGAGAAACCAATCTAATTATCATTTGCAAAAAAATTACTGTTAACAAACTAATACTTGTTCTCGTTTTTCACAAATGAACCAATAACAGCTGTAATTCGGATTAAAAAGTTCTGAAATGTCATGTGTACTATTTTGAATAAGTAAAACGTTCTATTTTTATAATTGTTCCCTACAAACTCTTTTTTCTGCAAGGTTCCAAGGTGCAATGCGAAAATTCTATCGAATGTATGAATAATTGTATTTCATACATTCTATTGAATGTATGCAATAATCCAGCATATCCCAACTAGCAATTTAGACAGGTTCGATCCCTTCCTGGATGTATCTCTCTTCTGAGTCAGTAGGCTTTCCTTGTGTAAGTACATTTATTTGATATTGTTTGATGCAGCCTGACCGAATAAAACCCAACCAACATAATACAACAACCTGACATAATACCCAACCAACATAACTTATTGATATTGGAAAACATAGTGCCTGTACAAGATGGCCATAATTAAACTGACATTACTCGAAGACATGTAGCTCGATATAACAACCGGAATGTCACAAATTCGGTCGGGGGACAGACATGGGGATTCCGAGTAAAAGATAGTAGGTACAAAAGTCGCCCGTAGGAGGAAATGTGGCGCCGTTGTAGCCAACATACCCGAGGATTTGCATGTAACGCAAGTAAAATCCTTTAATGCAAATTTCCTCGGATACATTAGCTACAATGCACCAGTGATTCGGATGGTAGGTAGGCATTTTAATTAACGTTGCACTGGAGCAACACGATGGGCTATTCGCGACGGCCAGTGATTCGAGCTATAAAGGTGAGAAAACTGCAGGCATTCAGCTTACCAGTTCAGCTCAACATACTTCTTACGTTACCTCAGCAAGCGTTACACTTGTGAAGTTACTTTACCTTCACAAGTGCAAAGCAGCACCCTCTCTTCGTGAGCTTAGAATCCGTTAGTACCTTCGTAAACGTCCGCTGTCAGTTAACGTATCGAAATGAAGATGAAGCTTGTATGGCATTTCTTCAGACGAAAGTCATTAGTCGCTTCTTCCCAGATACATGGCCGCCTCGCTCCCCAGATCTAACTCATTACGACCTTTTGGCTCTTAGGTTAATTGAAGTTCAAAGTTAAAGGCATTCAAGTTAGGAATCCACCATCTTGGCGGAATCCCGAACTTGACTACCTTGAAGGACAACGTATCACGGACTGTGATGAACATTTTTCAGCCACGTTTCGTTCGATTGTAGAGAATGTTGTGTACAGGGTGAATTCCTGGTCCACAAGATCAGCGGACGCATTGAACCGCGTTAACTTACACACTGGGAAGTGAGTGTGTTTCATTTAGTTTCGTCTTTGTTAATGATTAGTCTGTCCATTGTAATTATTTACATTGCAAAGCGCCAGATTTCTCCCAGTTTTGAACTGTTTTTTTTCACTGAATCCTTTCAGTTTTCATTAGTCCTACTAAACTTGGTACCATTCCGGTTGTTAGACTGAGCAACAGACGGCTTTGAGTAATCAGTTTATTTATGACCACCTTGTATATCGTCGGCTTACAAGTGAAACACTAAGTCAAATTGATAATAAAGATGAGTTTTTAAGCTTTTCTAGACCAGAATGAGGGGATCTTTAGATTGGTTGAAGTACACTAAGCCATTTTTTCTTTTCAGGAAAATTAGATTTCTAGGGAAATATTTTATGAGTAAAGCTTAGGGAATAGAATTTCCCCCTTCATTTTCTCAGAATTGTTTTTCGATTTTGTGCGTTTCGCTTGTAAGCCGACGACATATTCCAGGTAAATTAAAATTGTTAAGGTATATTTTCACTCATTTGTCCCACCACCCCTTAAAATCCTAAAAACTACATTTTTATTTTGTGCAAAATACATTTATATAAGGGGATTGCTTTACCCATATAATTTTATAAACCTTTTTTAGCATAGCTTCCATCAAAGGCTTAATGGAGTTGTAAGATCCAATACAAAGAATGTAAATTTGCATAATTTTTATGTACCTTTTCTCGGAATATACTGAAGATATCGGTTTGCAATTTTAGGAATTCTAGGCAGGTCTTAAGAGCTCTATAAACAACTTATGTATTGAAGTGAGGTTTTAGAATTACATTGCATAAAGATTTTCGAAAACATTTTTGTAAAAGTAACTACACAATCAAAACAATTTCAAACGCAAGTGAAAACATTACTCTGATGGTAACTCTATTTTAAAGTTTTATTATTGTATAACAAGTTGAGTTTTCTGGTCGGATTAAAGTAGTTCCTAGGAAAAACTACCTCGAAGTTTATTTGTGTTTATTATTTAATTGAGTTTATTTAGTTAATTTAGTTTTAGTTATAAGCTTCTAAAAAGTCGAAGTTTGGAGAGTGGGGTGCCAGCTCAGGTGTTGCCTCGTCATCTGACCGTGGTTCAAAATTACGTGGTGTTGTCCTCGGATCTTTCCCTTTGGGATTGATCCCGGACCGTCACCAATAGCCCGTTGTGTTGCTCCAGTGTGACGTTAATTGAAATAACAATAACAATAACAATCTAAAAAGTCGAAAGGAAATAATGTATATTCGAAAAAGTAGACTATCCAAATCTCTAAAAATTCTAGATGAGTGTTGAAAATTTTAGGTTCCAATTCCCTTTGACTCCGAAGAGTTAACACATATATTCGTTTTGCAATCAACAATCTTCCCTGCATGACTCCTAACCAGTTTGGATCTTTTTGGCCAACAGAATCTTTCTTAGATAGATATTTAAGTAACGTCACACTGGAGCAACACAACGGGCTATTGGTGACGGTCCGGGATCAAAAACAAGGGTAAAGATCTGAGGACAATATCGCGGAATTTTGAATCACGGTCAAATGACGAGGTCACACCTGGCATCCCACTCTCCAAACTTCCACATCACGCCAACGTGGACATTTGAGGTCAAGACAGCATTTAACATGCACCAGCCCCTTTGTACACGACGGTCTTTGGTTGGATTCGAACTCGCAATCCTCCGGTTGCCTAGTAAGTTACTCTTTCAACTGGGGAATTTTTCTTGGGATTCTTTCAACAAGAGATGAGGAAATTTAGTCAAGATGTGTGTAGTGGAGTGATAATAGTACTATACACAACTCAGAAATCTTGTGACGCTGAGGGTTTTCACATTCCAATCTGAATAGCACATGCATTAGTTTCATCTAAGAGCCTCTTACCGCTCGCAATTTCTATCTCTCGGAGTATAATAGATTCCATAAACGTAACGTTCACACGCTGTACTTCAAGACTTTCAAGAACCAACCTATTAATCTCCAGAGTGAACAATTATCGAATCTTTAGCAACAGAAATGCTATTGTAATAAAACGTTTTTCTTCTGAAAAAAAATAGGGAACATCCGTGCTAGAAATTTTTGTGATTGTTTGCAAAAAAGTTCGATTGTAAAATTGCAAACAAATTCGGTTGTTTTGCGAAAATGTTTTCATATTTGTTAGTTTAGAAAACTTTATTTGTCGCTGTTAGTATCTAATCTAACATTGATAACATTGTCTTTCGTTGGTATGGTTCGTAAACTTCGTGGCGAAATTCACTTTAATGCAGCGCCATCTATGCGCTAAATTTGGCACTGTTCTAGTGATGCATGCTGGTAGCTTCGTTCAATTTAGAAGAAATTATTACTGAAATTCACGAAATGGACATTTTTCTTTTTCTTAAGAGAAAAAATTCTTGTTACAAAAAAAATTCAATAATTAAAAAGCTAAGGATTACTTCAAAATTATTGAGATTATACAACCATGCCTTTTAACAAAGTAATGTATTAAAAACTAATAAAGCCTTTCGCGCGCGCGCGCGATCGCAATAATTGTCCAAAGAAAAGGAAAAGTGCCAAAGGGGTTAGTTTTTAAATAAATTCCTAAATTTTATTTTTAATTCAGAATATTATATTCTCTATATGCTCTTATACTTTTCCTCTTTAATCTACCTCACTGCTACTAGATGGCAGCATGCTCGATATTACTTAAAATTCGAATTCGATTTGCAAACAGTCGGATTTGAAATGGTAGTTTACCGTGAATTTGATTTCCCTCAAATATATCAAGGCTACAATTCAAATTATTTTTGTAAATTTCATTTAATACTGCGTACTAAAACTATTTTTTTAAAAAAGGAAACGTAGATTTTGCTTGCTCTGGAATAGTAACAAAATATCTTGGATCAGTTTATTTCAAAAGCTATGAATAAGTCAGGGCAACTAATTTAACATTAGGAGCTCCAAACGTTTACTCATAAAACTGGAAAGTTTGGACCAAGTCGACATCAAATTTGGTGTATAATTTACGCTTTTTTGATTGCATACAAAGTGTTACTATCGAAAAGTATGAAGTCCGCGCAAAATTGGATATTGTAGTTGAATCTGCCCCTCGGAACAACATAACGAGTTATTGGCGACGGTCAGGGATCAGTCCCGAAGAGCAATTTGATATCAAGACGGTTTCTTGTGCAAATTTCATGCATATATGAATATACAGAAGACGTTATTCCCTCCAACGATACTTTAAAATTTCGTTTACTACTACAAACGATGAGCACAAATAGGATCTCATGATTACGAATACCTTTACTTTAAAATAACGGTCTAGTTCAATCAGCTTTTGCATCGCGTATTTGTTAGCTGCAATAAAGATTGGTTAGTTGTTTTTAAGTTTCATGGCGCAAGGACCTTATTTGGCCGTGCGGCGCCAAACACAAGATAACACGTCAAATAAAAAATGCTGTGAAAGAGTAGGATTGGGGAATATAGTGAGGAAGTAGAAAGGCAGAAAAGGATGGCTAGGGTATACCTGGAGCACGACTCCCTTGTTTACCGAAGACAGTAAATCCCATGGTTTGTTTTTCGAGTTTTATGGCACAAGGGCCATATTTGGCCAAGCTGCGCCAATCACAAGACAACACAATATGAGGAATAAAAAGCAGATGGGTAGACGAGGGTAAAAATGAAAGGAAGGAAAGACCATTCGGGTACCTCGGGTTTGTGATGCCGGTACACACCGAAAAATGTGTCCCTGAAGGCTGAATCCCACGGGAAAAGAAAAGATCCCTTGAATACCTCGAGTCCGTAAAGACCATACAAACCAAAGGGAAATGTGCCCGAGGGCCTGAAATTAAAGGATACTAATTCAGTTTTGAGCATTGCATCAGTGGCATAGAGCCCTTGTAAGCCCAAAAGCCCGGCATCTCCTGATGAAAAAAAATTTGTAAGTCATCAAATGAATCAAGAAAATCTTGTTAAAAACTGCTTCTGAGCAAATCAAAGCGGATATCTACTTGGCATGGTGTGAAAGTTTGGTGTGCCAGCTGAGGTGTTGGCCTCGTCATCTGAAGTGATTCAAAATCACGAGGTGTCCTTGGATCTATGGGCGCCACCAGCTCCAAATTATTGAGGGATGACTCTATAGATAGGGTACAGATTACCAGGGATCTAAGGGGGTCCCTCTGGAAAATGTTGAAAAAATTAAGGACTAAAAACACTTTTTGAGGCATTCTGAATGACCTCCGACCGTATTTTAAAGGTACTTAAATCAGCTAAAACATACCAAATTAAGCCTCAATCAAAACGTATTTTGCAATTACCAAACACAGAAACGCTATATTAAAATTTAGAATTATCAACAGAATGCATAATTATTATGAATTATTTCCTAAATAACCCATGGCTTGGTCCTAGAAATTATTTCGAATTGAACAGTTTTTAAAACACGCATTTTTTGTCAACTAGGACTCAAAAAATTCAAATTGTTTTTCAAAAAATATTGGGGGGACGCGTCCCACCCGGTGATGACGCCCGTGCTTGGATCTTTCCCTTTGGTATCGATCCCGGACTGTCGCCAATATCCTATTGTGTTACTCCAGTGCGACGTAAATTCATCTACCTACCTTTTTATACAAATGTTGTAAGTGTAATTTTGTGAAAGGAATAGCACTGGAGCAACACCACGTACTAGTTAAAGGAATACCAAAAATACTTATTAGATTTTTTGCCAGTTATCCTGCAAACAATTATGTAATCAAGCACTGATATTTCTACCATGTTACGAAAAGTTTCTCTTTTATTCTTTATTTCTTTTTATGTCACGAGAGGGTAAGAGACAAATTGGTGTTGATTTTTCAACTTTGTACTGAGATTCGGAATGTAGATGTGGTAGACTGGAAAGTCAATTTTTTTCACAGGAGGGTGGATCGCCTTTGTAGCTCAAAAAGGGAAAGCATTAGGTGCTGGCGCCATCTAGGTAGACATTAAATCATTTCAAGGAAGAGAAAAATCCTAGAAATTTTATGCATGGCTAAGGTGATTGAATAACTGGAAGTTGTCTGAAAATGAATGTTTGAAAAAGATTACTATGATGCACTCTTTTTTTTAAGTTTGATGTATCTTGTAAATTTTAGAAGTTTCAATTTTAATTACAAGTGTGGAAATCCAAAGAGTGCCACCAGAGGACGCTATGAGCAATTGACAACACGAGTATAGTGAATACGACTACCGACGAGGTTATCAGAGAGCACGGGATACCCGGGATTGTGTTGTCTGTCCTGTTTGTCAACTGAAATGTTTGTTCACGAATAATTTGAAATCAATGCCTAGACACCAACGCAAACCCCATATACGCTGGCATACGCTTTCACTTAGTCAGGAATAAAATAGGAGTGGTCACAAAACTAAATGAAAAATTGGGTAACTAAAAACAAGTGACTTTTAATTAGGTTAATGATTTAGTTTAATTTGTCTGAAGAATTTACTTCTAATTACATTTAGTCTCGATTAAAGTAAAAGGGGTCTATCACAATGGCAGAAAGCGAAATGATGGGGACTCTCATTTGGAATCCAAGAGGGGTCTCTATCAGGAGTGAAATGAATTCTATCAAGGATTGATTTGTTTGATTGTAGGACTCATAAGAGCTCGTGATTTTCTTGACGACGTGTTTTCGTAACTTGATACATTTTAAACGAGTATCGGTTTTTTTTAATAATATTTTAGTCTCGCGCCCTTGGGCACTCGGTGCGACCTTTGTTTTAACCTTACAAATATTGCTCACCGATAGACAGAAAATTTGAGACAAAAACAATTAATATTCTAAAAATACTGAAACAAAATGAATCAAACTTGGTTTTTTGTGTATGCAAATTTATATCTAGGTTACCACACATTGCGTGTGTTTGTATGGTCTTCATCTGTGCATAGGTTCTCCATTATGGGTATGACATTATTGTTCATTAGGAGTATGGTCTTCATCTGAGTATATACATTGTTAGGTAACCATACACCAATGTGTAATGGCTACCTAACAATGTGCAGTTTGTATTAAGTGTATGATTTTTTTAATTTAGACTATTCGGTTTAGTAATTTTAACTATTTATTTAAATTATTCGAATCTTATAGTCACAAAAAGCTACTTATATTAATGCTTTGTCTCCGAAGTCTGTATGTTGGTTGGGCTTTATTGCGCAAGGGCAATATTTGTTCAAGTTGCACCAAGCACAAGTTAACATTAAGTAATGGATATACATACAAGCGAAAGCTATAGAATTCATGGTAAAGTAGTCCATTCAGAGCAAATCATAGGCAAATTACAATACTGCAAATGAAATAACCTTTCAAAAGAAAAACAGGCTATAAAAATAAGTGTAAAAAAGTTTATTTTGGTACAATTAAATAGTTTACAACTTAAAACCAGTAACTGTTAACTGTTTAATTTAAAATTTCTTCCCAGTTCGGAGTATAAAGAAATTTCTTTAAAATGTTGAGCTTCGCTTTTTTCGCGGCCATTAATTTTTTTATGAAAGAGGCCAATTTAGAAAATTCTGAAAATTTAACGAGTCTTCCTGTTCTATCAGAATACGCAGACTTTTCCAAATTATAATAACTCGTAGGAAGATGTTGAGATTTCAGTTTGGAAGGTGGGGAACTGGAGATAGAACGGTGAAATAGTTCGCGCACTACTCTTTCTTTCGCAACTGATTCCCCCGCTTCTTTCCCTTTTAACGATATCTGAGTCGCATTATGCAGAGATGAATCTTTAATATTAGAAATAAGGTTGCCGTTCTTTTGTTCGCTAATGTTGCTTTCTGCAGCAGAATATTTTACGCTGCTTTCTTTGAAAGTGGCATCTTCAGATGCATGCACATTTCCTTTTTCTGCATAAAAAGGGGTTGAAGCTGTTCCCCCAGTTTGATATTTTTGTGAAATGGGATCAAACTTGAAGAAACCTTCCTTACCCAATGTGTTCTGTTCGAAATCTTCGATAGCTGATGTAACTTTTGAATGCTGGAATGTTTGTTGGTTTAAGCCTACAGAAAGAACATCAGCATCTGGTATAGTTACCGGAGTTTCAGTAGGGTGTAATGTTGTGTTTTGTTTAAAATCTCGATCAGATTCTTCAAAGAGTTCTGTATACTCTGTTTTTTGTAACTGGTGTGTTTCTGCATCGTCAAATACCGATTCTTTAAGTTTTCCAAGATTATCATTATCGTAAACTTCAACTTTTGGTGGTGTATCTCTTGACGAAACTTCTGGAATATCAGGCTGTACAGTTACGAATGAAGATCCAACTTCAGATGCATAGTAAAATGCATTTGTTGAGTCCATCTGGTTGTCAGTTTCCAAATACTTTTTCCCCGACTCATCAGAATTTTGTTGCTCTTCGAAATTAACATCTTCGAAGTAACTAGACTGGCCTTCAAATGTAGTGCTTTCTTCCTCTGAATAAAAATTACCTGAAACCGTTACCTCGTTACGAAGGTTTTGTGAAGTAGTACCAAACTTGTAGAAATCATCCAAATTCGTTAAATCATACAGAGTTTTCGGTTTGAAATCTTTGATAGTTGGAGTCATCGTTGTATGTTCAGTGATTTGTTCATATTCTGAATCAGTGAAAAGAATAGCATCGGATGATTTACCAAGAATCTCTTGAAGGCTTGAAGAGTCATTTAGAATGATTCGTTCAAAATCTTGATCTATTGAAGTCTCTGTACTTCGTACGTTTTGGTCTTCTAAACCAGTAAAAATCATGCCCGTATTGGAGGAGCTAAGATCATCCCCATGATTAAATTCTTCAGAAAGTTCTGCAAATTCAAGCAAATGTTCGTCTGTTTTTAGTAACTGGTCTATGTTATAGTTACGCGTCGATTCTTTTTGTACACCTACGTTGTCATTTTGATGTATTTTATTTGCTTGTGGTGAATCCCTTGACAAAATTTCAGGGTCTTCAATTGCGAATGAAGGTCCAACCTCAGCTGTATTGTAAAATGTTTCCTCTGGTATTTCTTGGCGATCACTATCCAAATACGTATTAACTTTTCCCAAAGCTGAATTCTGATATTCTTCCCAGTTAGAAATATTGCTCAACTCA
The DNA here is from genome assembly GCA_933210815.1 of Meta bourneti. NCBI lineage: Eukaryota > Metazoa > Arthropoda > Arachnida > Araneae > Tetragnathidae > Meta > Meta bourneti. Next base: position 38,310,949 of record OW119922.1, on the reverse strand, counting down.
TACAAGTGTGCTATATTTTTGGTGTCGATTTCTCCTTTGGAGAAAGTTTTAGTCTTTATCGATGTGTCAGTATGTTCATAAGTTTCAGTATCCCTAAAAGGCAATACTGTAATTGTACTCCCTTTGTCGGCATCATCAAATTCTGTTTGGAAATAATTGTAATCAGTGTCATAGGAATCCAGTTTGGTTCCATATGTGTCAGGAGTATTTTCTATTGAATATTCTACATCCGATTCTGGGAATATGCTTCTGTAATCCTCAGTTCCTGATTCATCCAAACGAATTAGCTTCGGAAAATAGTTTATAACATTGGAAGGCGAATCTCCGGTTTTGAATTTTTCGTGAAGAAACCATCCTTCATCAGCAAATCCATCTGCAGAAGGATCATGGAATGCATCATTCGACTTCAGATCGGAAGAATCGGTCAATTGAGACGACATATACTTGTTGGATTTTTCTGTATCTTGAGATTTGGAGCCTGCTTTTTCAATTTCTGGATATTCCTGCATGTTGCTATCCATTTCAATAGCTCCTTGTTTAAAAGAATTCTTGTTGAGATCTTGCTGAGAGTCTGAGAATACATCGAATGCATTAGTATCTTCGGTATACAGGAAATCTGCGTCACCTGATGCAAATGAATAATCTTCAGTAAACCAAACATCAAAGTCTTCGTTTTCAACTTGATAATCGATGACTGGCTTTCGTTCTACATTATAATCGACGAGTGGATTTAGTTCCCCTTGATAATCGACAAGATTTTGTTCATCTTGATAATCGATGAGTGGATTTCGTTCAACTTGATAATCGATTGGAGTGTTTCGCTTCTCTTGATAATCGATGTTTGGATTTCGTTCCTCTAGATAATCGATAACAGGATTTCGTTCCTCTAGATAATCGATAACAGGATTTCGTTTTATTTGATAATCGTTTAGTGGGTTGTCTTCTAGAAAATCGATAGCTAGATTTTCATTTTCATCAAAATTATCTTCTAAATTACCGAAATTGTCCGACACGTCTGAAGTTTTGATCATGGCGATAGGCTCTTTATTCTTGTTCTCGACTTCATGACGAATATCTGAAGATTGAGCAGATGAAACCTTCTTATCGCTGGTAGATACGTCAGGGTACGTTTCTCTTAAGGAAACACGATTTCGCTTCGGTTTTACTGGTGGAAGTGTAACAATTTCTAACTCAGGCTGTACGACGTATATAGTCTTAGGACGTGATCTCCTTTTAGCTACATTTCCTTCTGTTTCAGAAATTCGTTTTAAAAGAGGTGTTGATTTCGACATTTCGTCGAATGTTTGAATATCGTTTTTGGCAACACTGCTTTCTGAGTTCGAATATTCAGTGTTTCCATCGTATTCTGTCTCCACGAAACCATCATTTTCGTAATAGTTGAAAGGTTCGTTTATAGATATCTTTTCATTCAATGGATCCAATAAACCGTCATGGAAAACAAGATCGTTCCCTTCACGATATCTGTATTCATCAGATTTGGGAATATTGGTACTGGATTTAACGAGTGTAGTCGGATTTCGATCGTTTTGTAAATGGTTTGTTGCTTGGGAATGTTTATCATCCTTTTCTTTGATGGAATATGAGTCCTCACTGCTTGCGTAACTACTGCCATACCTGAAACGTTCGCTATTATGAGCCCTTGATTCAGAGTCAATATCGCCACCTCTAAAATTACCCCGACTTTCTATTTCAATATTTCGAGGTCCATCCCTGAAGTAAGGTTCATTATCATAGGGATGAAATTTAGTCGGATTTCGGTCATTTTGTAAATTGTTTGTTGCTTGGGAATGTTTACCATGACTTCCTCCTACAGAATAATAATCCGCACTTTTTGCGTAACTATTGCTATTCCTAAAACGCTCGCTATTATCTACCTTTGATTCAATGTCGATTTCACCACCTCCAAACATACCCTGACTTTCTATTTCAAAATTTCGATTTCCATCCCTGACGTCAGGTTCAAGCAGTTCGACGTTTTCATCATAAAGTGACACCATCTTCTCAAACAGATCGTTGCTAGAACGTAACTTTTCAGAACTACCTATGTATTCAACATTATCATCCTTTCTCTCCTCTAAACCATTAATGCCGTAAAAGGAGGGAGCCAGGCTGCAATCAGAGGTATACCAGTAATCGCAAGTTTGTAATGCTTGATTGAAAGTCGTTCCCGTTGGACATAAGAAACTCTCTTGACGATGCATGTGGCAAAAGTGAAACACCTGAAAGTAAGGATGAGTGCGACTTAGAGATTTTGGATGAAGATATTGCTTACGGTGAAAGAAATACAAAAAGTATCAAAACGGTATCAGTCGTTGGGTTCGAGGTTAACGAAATTCGTCTGGTCATGGTAATTTCCTTGTCTGTCTCACATTAAATTACGTTTTTCGATATTCATCCTTGTTTGAAATAATGCTGTAATCACTTATGCATTGGGATTTCTATTCATGCGATTTTGTAATATATAGAATTATTTTCTGCTTCGGTTTCATTAATACCAGCCTAAGTTGATATAGCGATGAACTTTTAAAAAGTTCAATGCATTTTGAATTTGATCCTTTTGCAAGAACCGACTTATTAGTCTTTCGCCAGTCAGCTATTGACTAAGTTAGTTGGTTGATTCGGGTTCAATGGCGCAAGGTCCGAAAGTGGACAAGCTGCGCCAAACACAAGACAGAATATAGCCCAATAAAAGCGCAGAACATTTAAAAATGAAGTCCAAGACAAAGATAAAAGGTAAATTTAAAACATGTAAAATGTGTGGATGAGAATGAAAATATTTAAATACAGACAATAAAAACAAGATCATCTGAGGCATAACTAATGAGACTGAAGAATTTAATTTACATATGTACAAAATAAAAATGCATACATTTTTGAAAGTATGAAATTTTAAACAGCCGAAGATGGACAATCCAGACAAGTCAGAAGTGCTACACCACTAGCATGATTGTTTTTTAAATTATCTCTTCTTGCGATATATCTTCCAATTTTTGTGCATATTGCTGGTGTCAAAAAAATTTCCTGCAGACCAAGACATACAGGATGGCAACAATCAGTCTCCACATTCTCAACATAGTCTTAGCAATTTCAAAATATTATTTTAACCATTATGATATTCTTTCAGATTTTTTTGCGTTTGTGCCTACTCTTTTTATTTTTGTCTATTTCCATTTTCTCACCAGATGAGTCAGATGAAGAATAGGTCTCCCAGTATCGATTCTATTAGATTTTGTAGCATCTAATTTCATTTGTGATTTTGTTTTAGAAGTGTTTAAGGTCAAGATCAGATGGTTTGGGAATGTTTATTTTTGTTGATTTTTTAATGGTTGCTCTTTTTCATTACGATTGTTTCTTTGTTTTGTAATATTGTATTTTTAATTTCTTCATTGGAATTCTTCATTTAATTTCTTTATTGGGAATGGTATCTCTTTGGATAGCAACGGATTTCATCGTTTTAATTACAGATGCGTATGAAATACACTTATGTCCAAATTTATCTTTACATACTCAAAAATAATGATATTCCATGAAATATCCAATCGTGTAAACCATTTTTGTAGGGAGTGTGAAAGACGAGCCTAATTAGCATTATCCGATCAAAAGTGATCGAACGGTTTCTGATATGCAAATTTCTGATATGCAAGGTTTCTGATATGTTTCTGATATGCAAGGCGTTACGTCATCCGACGGTGAATCAAGCGCTTTGCGCAAAGTGAATATCTGAGTGAATTTCTGCAATACAGAGTTTGATTTCAGTGTGTAAGGACTCAAAACGGTTTGTTATGGCTCCGAAGTATCATTTGGAAGAATCTGTGAAGTGGCGAATTATCGGCCATTTAGAAGCAGAGCATGGAAGTAGCGAGATGTGTGAATATTTCAAGACAAGCAGTCTCTACGCCATGGAAAAAATTTCAGAACTCTGGAACTGTTGTAAGGAGGCCTGGACAAGATCGTAAACGAATAACAACTGCTTCTCAAGATCGATATCTGGCAATAACTGCCCGTCGTAACAGGAAGTCTACTGCTCGGCAGTGAAGTTCAGAGGTTGCAGCCGCCACTGGAACTGTTGTATCACGGCAAACTGTATACAGAAGGTTTAATGAAAAAGGCCTTTATGCCAGAAAGACAAGGGTATGCGTTTCATTGTCACAACAAAAGAGGGATCGCTTTAATTGGTGCAAAGAACATCAGAACTGGAGTGAACAACAATGGACCCATGTTCTCTTTACTGATGAGTCGAGGTTTAGTTTAACATCTGATTCTAAACGTGTTTACATCTGGAGGGAGTCAGGAACGCGAAATCTTCCTTCGAACATTATGGAACGTGACCGTTTCGGTAGTGCAGGTGTGATGGTATGGGTATAATGATCGATGGACGTACGCCCCTACACGTTTTCAACAGCGGATCTGTGACCGGCCAGAGATATCGGGATAAGGTCTTAGAACCTTATGTAAGACTTTTCAGAGGTGTATATGGATCTGACTTTATTTATGGCCGATAATGCTCGTCCACATCGAGCAAACCTCGTTGACGAATTCCTTGAAAGTGAAGCCATTGAGCGAATACCGTGGCCAGCAAAATCTCCTGATCTGAACCCGATAGAGAACTTATGGGACTACCTTGGAAAAGCAGTTGCACGGAGACATCCTCCTCCTAGAGATATAAATGCCCTGAAGACCGCATTGCTGGAGGAGTTTAACTTAATTCCCCAAACTGTGGTTAGCAACATTATTGCCAGCATTAAAACACATTGATATGTGTGTACGTCAGGGAAGATCACATTCCATATTAAATTCATAAGCCTTAATTTTGTTCTGAGTTATTCTTTTTTTCTGAACTTTCCTTGTCACATATTATTGCCATTTTTATTATTTCATGCTACAGTTTTATATCATATGCAGTGCTCTTAAATTTTTCCCTTTGTATTTATGTGTTATATTATGTATCATTTCACACAAATTCATAAAATTATAGTTCAGTTTCTGAGAAATCCGTGATTTTATGCATGTAAAGATAATTTTGGACATGAGTGTATTTGCTCTTGGTGTGACTTTCTACTAGTTTTTTTGCTTCGAGATATAAAATCTTGTTTTATCTTTATACTTTGGATTTCTTTTCTTTTTTGCATTGAGGACAAGACCTGGAGTAAGTAGGATGATTTTCCTTACAATTGAAGCATAGTTTCATCAGTACAGTTTTCGCCATGTTTGGGTTTTGAGCATCTGGCACAAATAGCAGGTGATCGACATGAAGCCTGGGAATGTCCAAACCTGACACTTAAGCATCTTTGGGGGTTTGGAATGAATGGTCTAATGCTGCAATTTAAGTATCCTGCTTTAATGGATGTCGGCATGCCTGGTGTGTTGAATGTTAATATTACATGCTTTGTGTTAATACTTTTATCGTCTCGTCTGATGCAGTTCCGTTTGGCTGAACAAATATGCTGAGATTTCAATTCTTCGATAAACTCCTGTTCAGATACATTAAAAAGATCAGATTCAGATATAACTCTACGACTAGAATTTAGAGTTCTGTGTGGAGTTACGTTAACTTTTAGTTTGCCAATTTGGTTTAATTTCATTAGTTTCTCAGATTGATATGCAGATACAGTTTCTATGAAAAGATCAACAGACCGCAATTTCTTTATTGCTTTTGGTTTGCCAGCAACAGACTGAATATATTTTTGTACAACAAATGGTGAAAAGGTTGCAAGTTTCCCTTCAGGGTTATTGATAATTAAAAATTTAGGTATTAAGAAATTAACATTGTTAGAGGTATTTAGGCCTCCTCTAGGGCGCAAAGAAATTTTTGGATCCATAGATTGAATATTTAACCTTCATGGTGGATCCATACCCACCACTTAGTCCAACAAGGGGAAGTGGTTACTGGCTCTGAAACATTCCAGCCTCAGCACACACTTCAAGATACCACCATGATATAGTGCTACAGTATCGGAATGCGAATCCGCCGGTTCACCCAGGGCATCCCTAGCTGCAGCACTAACCCAAAAAACTTAAGACCATTGAGGTCCAGCACGACAGAGGGGCTAAGCACTCTGAAGTGGTGAAACCCAGATCTTAAGTGAGCCGATTGACCATTACGGGCTCACTCTGGTCACCCGTCTACGTTGAAGCATGGGCCAAAGGGCACGCATCAGGTACCCCAGGATTCCATTTTCCCCCGATACGGGACGCCGCATACGGCAAACATGCGGGTCAGAAAAAATACTGACATTTCATAAAGTAAAAATTAAATAACTTAGTGATGGAATTTTTTTAAAAAAGCAAATCAAATTGGAAAACTCAAAATGGAAATTTGATATGATGGATATGATTGATGACGATAGATGATAATTGGACTTCAAAGAAAAATTGTTCATAATTACAATGCTGTTCACAAGACACATGACAGGGAAAAACAAGAGGGAGTGGGGGATAGAACAGTAGGAGGAAAAGAGAAAAGATCGCTTGTGTACCCCAGGAGTGCGATTCCCGTGTTTGCCAAAGACAGTAAACCCCATGGGATAAGAGCAGTTCACTCAGGTACCTCGGGTTCGTGAAGCCCGTACACACCTCAAGATGTGCCCCCGAGGGGGCTATTGACTGAGAGAATCGTTTTCTTGATGTTGATGTCATTATTGTACCTTCCATTAGAGTAAAAGATGAAAACCTTGTCCAAATTGGTAGTCCAAGCTTAAAATCTTCAAAAAATGACTAGTAAGGATGGTTGGCTGGCTTTGAGCTACTTAACACAAGGGCCATAATTGACCAAAGATGCGCCAAACACAAGTTTTTGTGAAAAGAAAGAATGGAGTAAAATAGAAAGATCCCTTGGGCATCTAAGGGTCGCCATCCTTGTGCTTACTAGAGGCAGTAAGCCACCTGGAAAAAGAAAAAATCACTAGGGTATCTCGGATTCGTGAAACCCGTACACACCTAAGGAAGATGTGCCCCCATGACTAGTAAGGATGGAAACATGATAAAAATTGTTTATAGCTGTTTACGGTAGAACAAAACGTCCACTTTCATCAGAACCGAAGTTGATAATCCTGATGGTGAACGTTTTGCTTCACCTAAATAGCTAAACCAGTTTTATTCCATCTTGTTTTCATCGTTATTAGTCTTTTTATTGGTATCAGAATTACCTGGCATTTGGTTTCTAAATCAGCGTAAAGTCCAGGATTGTAGAGCTGCTCAGAGCAACGGAAAGATGTTCTTGGTATGACTTTATAGTTAGGGTAGTCAACTCCAGGGATTCCGTGAACTTGGTTTGCTTGAATCTATGAAATTAAGAACCAAAATATTAAAGCCATTTAAAATTATCCATTCGTCAAAGCATATTCTTTTACTAACATAAAACATTTTTATTGGAAAACTTGTTTTTCCATCAATACTGGTAAAACAAACTGAGTTGAGTACCGCAATCGTTTTACACTCAATGTTATTCCTATGGGGATTTCGAATTGTTTTTCATATACTAAAATTAAATTTATTAGAATCTGCTGATCAGTTGAATATTTATAAATAGCAATATCAATGAGGTGAAAATTCTGTTCAAATGCCCAATTTCGTATTTTGAATAATCGAATCTATTCTTGCTCTGAAATTTGAAAAAGTAACAATGGTTTTAATTCAGTATCAATATACTCTTATATTGATACTGAAAAAGTGGAAAAACTTTCAATGCAGAACATTTTGACGATAATTTTTTGTAATGTTTTAACTTTATTTCAGGTTTATTTTTTAAACATCTTAAGAATCTTTCTGTAAATTCTCTTCGTTAATCCTTTAACAGAAAAATATTAATTTTTACTAAAGTGTAATTGTTTTCATAATTACTTGAAAATTTAAGTCTTGAATTCTTAAGTTTTAAGGAAATTTATTTTTTTAAAGGAAATTACCGATTTTCAGTGACCTTTTAAATGTCATTTGTACACATTTAGTTCGGAAGTACCAATTTCGTGGATCTTTTTGGATCTATACATGAATAACGAAATAAAATTCATTATATAATTGAACATTCAAATAAACACGTAAACTGAGTAAATAAATTGAAAGTTTCTCCCATTTGTTTTATTTAACCTGAAAATCAGCATTTGTTTAGGATTTAAGGAAATACGAGTAGGAAAAAAATTAGCTTACCCTTTCTAAATGGACTGACACACCTGCAAAATAAAAAGTGATTTATCAATACATCTTTTATGTGCGATGAAATATATGTCGAATTTTACTATCTGAAAATTGTCAGCTTTTATAAAATTATAAGCACATTTTGATAACTATTTCGCTCAAAATGTTTTACTGATCAAGTAGCAATTTGCTGAATATACCTATATTTCCATATTCTCATGTAATAACCCTGTTCAAAACATGACAAAAAGTAAATTTACTAAAAATAAGTATTTCTAATTTAGACTTTAAATTTCTGTTCAGCCTTTTATTATTGCCCACCATTTTTCAGAAAACAACGAAATATAAAATTAAGATTTGTGTTTCTTACACGCTGATTCAAAGGAGGCAGTACCTTTAAACGTTTCAGCAGAAAAAGGTAGAAGCTTCAAAATTCTGTAAAAATTTCTTGAGGGTTTCTTTGCAAATTTAATACTTTTATAGTATGGATGTTATATTTAAAATTTAAATCGCTTTAAGGTAGGTATATAAGTTAACGTCGCACTAGAGCAGCACGACGGGCTGTAGACAACGGTCCGGGATCAATCCCCAAGGGAAAGAATCGAGAACACCACGTAATTTTGAACCACGGTCAGATGACGAGGTAACACCTGAGCCGGCACCCAACTCTCCAAACTTCCACACCACGCCGACGTGAGGACATTTGAGGCCACGACAGATTTATCGTGCACCAGCCCCCTTTGTACACGACGGTCTTTGGTTGGATTCGTAAATCATTTTAAAACTTTTGTCATTTAGACACATTATGTTTACGAAAATCTAAGAACTAATTTTGGTCAAGTGGTTATTTTACGATCCGCACAACATAACTCAAAAACTACTTAATTTATAATGATGAAACTGCACTTATGGGTTGGTTTTTATGGCGCAAGAGCCATATTTGTTCAAACTGCACCAAGTACAAGACAACAACGAGGAAGAAAAAAGCAGAAGGGTAGGCGAGGATAAAACAGAAGGGAGAACAGATTACCCGGGTACCTCGGGGTGGTGATGCCCGTGCACAACTAAAGATGTACCCCAGAGGACCCTTATGGGATTCGCGCGTCACCTATAAAACCAGATTTTCTAAATCTTTGCTTAAAATGTGTTTTGCAATATTGTGATACGTTGATTGAGGTGTAAGATTTAAACATTTCCAAATCCGTAAATAAAATAATTGTGAAATCGATGATTATAATCGTATATAATTTTATATAGGTGATGGGTTCTATAATAATTGCAAAGCTCCGTTATTGTAGAGTACTTAGTTTTTGAAAATATCTTGTGGACACTTGGGCAAAATTGGCTCATTTTTGTTCGTTAACATAAAAGTTAAAATGATATAAGCTTTAAAGCGATTTTCTTTTTAAATACAGCATTCATACTATAAAAGTAATTTGAAAAGATTTCACCGAAAGTAATTTTTTTTGCAGAACTTTCAAACGTCTACCTCTTTATAGTGAAACTTGGGCGTTTAAAGGTACTATTCACCCCTTAAGACAATACAGATATTTTTATGTATAGCACAATATTTAGCTACGTATGGCCGAATTGGAAATGTCACTAAACGGAACTGGTTGGTCATGGGTTTTCAGAGCAAGGACCATGCTTGGCCAAGCAGCGCCAAACACATATTTTCAAGAAATGGTAGGTATTTAATTAACGTTGCACTGGAGCAACAAAACGAATCATTGGCGACGGTCCAGGATCAAACCCGAAGGGAAGGACAACATCCCGTGATTTTGAACCATGGTCAGATGACGAGGTCACACCTGAGCTAGCACCCATCTTCAAATTTCCACACCATGCCAAAGTGAGGACATTCGAGGCGACGACAGATTTAACGTGCACCAACCCCCTTGTACACAAATCTGGTTGATTCGAACTCGCAACCCTCCGGTTGCTAATCCGTTACCCTTCCAACAGGGTTACCGTGGTCCTTGCCAAGTAATAGACATGCACACACAAAGAAATGTTTACTGAAACACGAGAGGTAATATACCCAGGGAGGAATCGAACCTGTGCCGCCTACAACACGCAGGTTAAGAGTGCGAACCCACTGGGTCATGATGATCGCCGAAACTGATGAGTACTTGAAACCTATAGCAAATTATAATGAAATTGGATCTTTGAGCGTTATATATAGCTTTACTACCATAAAATAATTTGTTGAAATGTTTTAAGTTGGAAATTTGATAATCCTAATACCTATGCAGTATTAGTCCTTGAAGTGTGATGAAACCAACAGAAAATATCACTTCTTTAATAATGGTTTTTACCGATTCCAATTCATCTAAAATTTTGTGATAATCACACTTAACAATGATCAGATGGGTTTTTCAATAAAAATAGAAAATTTTAATTAAATGTTAACTGGTGATTTTTCATGAAATTGTACAATTTTGAATTTTTAATTAAAAACTACTATTTCAGAAATCCAAAATCCCATCCTTAAAAATTAAAACAATAGTTTTTTAACATAAGTAAAAAAATGGTGTAGCATTTAAAGGTAATTTATAATAAAACTTCCCAGAGTATATATTTGTCCAAAACGGTGATGTAGTTCTTAAAAACTTTTCTTCTGTTAACCTTTTAATTTCGATCAAGGTAAAATTAACTCCAAACAATATCAAAAAGCTTAGTTCTGAAATTAGCTCTATGGGTGCCAACTCCACCTTAAAAGCTAGCACAAGATTCCTTGGACAAAGTTTGAGAAATTTCGGCCGACACATTTACGTTTTTACACAAAATCGGTAATTAAAATACTTACAAGTTAAAATCAAGAGAAGCGTTCGTTCTAAAATCATTGTATAAAATTCCGACTTCAACCTGTGAAAGATAACGAAAACTTTAAGGCTTCCAAAATTCCATAATAAAGAATAGTTTTCGGCTCATCTGCTATTTCATAGCATATGAGTCGGAAACTAAACTATATCTAATGAGTGATGAAAGCTAATAACTATGTAGGATTATTTAAATATTTTAAAGTAAAACAGAGTAAATTATCTATAAGTAAATAAAACACTAGTATTCAAATGTTAGAATGGGCAAAGTTTGAGAAAGTAATTAATTATATTGGTACACACACGAAATGCCTAATAAGATGCGCACTTTATTTTCAAGTACAGTTTGTCACTTTACAAGTCACTTTCGAAATTATGAAAATGAAGTTGCCAATCGAGGGCCAAAGAATCATTTCAAAGGACATCGATATCATTAGAGAGCTTACCTCATGAAATTTTTAACCAATCAATCGGAAAAGAATTAAACATAGTGGTAAAATCGGTGGAACAATAGCGAAAAAGGAAGATATACTTGAAACCTCATCTCTAAAGTTAACATAAAAAGTTGTAGATTTTTAAATAAACGAAATAACATCACATGGAGCATATTAAGAACTTATGAAGTTAGATTTCAGAACGAAATATATCTTTGCTCTTGCGGAGAATACCATATTTTTGCAAAATATGGAAAAACCGTTATGACCAAGAGTTCAAAAATTCAATCGATACACCAATTTTATAACTGGTCAAAAACAAAGAATTCGTCAAACGTATTGTGCATGAGCCATTTTAGTTTTCTTTTTTAATAGTGATCCGAGGACAACACGTAATTTTGAATCACGGTCAGATGACGAGGTCCCACTCTACAAACTTCCACATCCCGCCAACGTGAGGACATTTCAGGCCACGGCAGATTTAACGCGCACCAGCCCCTTTTGTACCCGATGATCTTTGGTTGGATTCGAACTCGCAACTCTCCGGTTGCTAATCCGTTACTCTTCTAGTCGGACTACCGCGGCCCTTTGGACGATAGATTTTAAATCTTATTTGATGCAGCCTTTTAATTTGACTTTTATAGTTTAAATTCAACTGAATTTCGCAGGGCAAAAAACTAGATTCCTATTCAAGAGTATCCTGATACTTTGTGATTCGTCGTTCTACCTCATATCTTCCGCTTCTTGACAAAAGGGGTTAAGTCAAAATGGCTACTTTTCAGAATCTTAAGTTGAATGTTTCGCTTTCTCAAATATTCAGGAAGGAAAAGAAACATGCCATGATACAAATAATTGCAATTCAGATTCGTAGATTCATTTAGTTTCGATTTTAAGCATATATATTATTTTTTAAATTAATGAGGCACTTGACTACTTTGGTTCCATGATAAGTCAACCTTTTTGCACTGACGCGGGAGATATTTTGCAGCACGTGGACAGATCGATATTATTTGGGAACCATTGAACGTTTCATTTTCAATATTGACGCATACCAAAGCGGTAAGTATTGTCACCTATTCAATTTCTGTTGTCCACTGACACTTTTCTTAATGTTGGTAACCAAATTTACAAATCCACAGGAGCTGCTGAAAAGTACCTAGCATTTTTAAATTACGTTTTACTGACATTCCACAGTAACCTCCAGTTTTGGTGCAGCTTGTCCGCTTTTGTGTGTGAACCTCGCATCATAAAGCACACCAAGAAGCAACATCCAGTTTTACTTTTAGTCCTTTCGATACCAATTGAAGGTTTCCTTATATTCTTTCAACCGATAGACGTGTCTATTAGTCATTGTGTTGTAGGGTAATAAATAATAGGATCTGCTTTAAAGCCTTGCAGTGGCTTAGTCGGAGAGGGTTGATTGGGTTTTATGGCGCAAGAGGCCATATATAGCAGAACTGAGCCAAACAACGTCAACCAAATAGACACACAAGAATACTAACTCATAAGAACTAACTCATAAGAGAAATACACCCAGAGTGGAATCGAAACTGAGTCAGACAGGAACTATAGGAATGTATAATTGTTAAGATGTATACATTTTGGAAATATTTTTGGAATTACCAATTAAGTCAATTAAGTAAAGTCATTCGTGTACTTCGATCAACCGAGATGTCACTTCATGCACTGGCAGTTTTCCTTCCCTTTATTCTTTTAAAGTTCAGTCTGGTAACCCAAAGTAACATTAAGTCTAAAATTTTTAGGGTTAAAAATCAATTCTTGAAATCCCCACACAAAAATTTTGATCAGGGATTTCAAAGATCAGATATTAGTTCAAAAACACGATTTTAAATTGTACCACTCTTTCACCCGTGGACGATGTGAACAATCAAATCTGTTGACAAAGTACGGGACAGTTGAGCGATGCCATCGAACAGTTCGCCAAACCTACGTACGTATTTTGCATCCCCTAAATCTTAAATATACAGCAGGAAATTTGTTTGCCAGAAGCAGCAAAAATTCTCGAATCCCGCGCTCTGCCGTCATGAAATTTGCACAGCTTGTCTAAAATTTCTAGGTCAAAGCAACTATTTTCACCTAGTTACGTTGTTCCCTTAGAGCCATAGAAGTAAAATTTAATATGCAGCATTTCGTAAGAAAAGACTAATTTTTAATCACTCGAATCACCACAAAAAATCAAAAGCTCTAACGCACTGAACAATTGGAAGAGGACAAAAGCTGTTTCACGAAGCAACAAAACTGCTGTTTGGTTGATTGATTGATTTTAGGTTTTGTGACGCAAAGGCCATATTTGGCCAAGCTGCGACAAACAGACAACGCCAAGTAAAAAAATGTCGTGAAAAGGAAAAGTGATTGGGAGAGTAGTGGGATGAAAGCAGAAAAAAGATAGCTTGGGTATTCCGGGAACGTGTCCCACGTGTTTTTTAAATATAGTAAACCCCATGGGAAAGAAAAGATCACTAGGTACTTCGTGTCCGTGAAGCCCCATACACCTAGAGATGTGCTCCTGAGCACCGAAACTGTTGAGGAAACAGGCGCGACTTGGTTTGTCTGAAACAACTACAGCTGTAGGGCAAAGACAGGTAGAAAAGTGATATAGTTATTATATTTTTAGTTAATCTTTTGTCTTAATTTATGGACTTAAGGGAGTACATCAAAATAATTGTAATAGATTACTAGATCTGGGACCTGCCCTGTTGTGTAAATTTAGAAACTTAATTGAAGACGGATTAAAGGCACTTTGAGACCTACCTTCTGACATTGTACTGCAAGCAAACTAAATTTACAATGAAACGCATTTAAAGCATTTTTATCACAACAAAGTTAGAACAAAAATAGTCATGCAGGTACCTGAAAATTAAAAACACATCCTTTCAAACAGCTCGAAAACAACACTTCAATAGTGTGATTTAAACGCTCGATTCTTAAAGTGTTAGGCAGGTCACAGAATTAAAACCTATATAAAAATCTGTCGTCATTTCATCCAAACTGAAATTCAAAAGTGGATAAACAAATCTTACCTTTTTTAGAGCTGAAATTTATAAATTTAGAGCTGAAATGCATTTACGGGAGCAAGTTAGATGTAAAACAGTAGAGAAACCACGTGTGAATACTGGTCAAACAAATTGTGTCGTTATTCTTGATTCACGCGATGTCTCAATAAAACACAACTCCTTGTCTTCTTACACTGCATAAATTTAGTAGCTTGAAACATCACGAATCTGTAAACTTGAATTTCAAGAATAGATTGCGTATTCCGACTCTTCATAAAGGTTGGTGTAATTTTTTGATGCAAATTTGACGTTAAATTATTCAATTAAATTTACTGAATAAATAATTCACATTTATAACACGCTTGTTTAAAAAATATGCGATATTTTCTTTATACATCGATATTTAGCAACTATTAAACTTTATTTAAATGTAATGTATGTTTGATTTGGTTACTGCTATGGTATTCAACAATTAAAATGTATTGTGTCTGAATGGCTGAGTGACTAAAATTTAGAAATAAACATAAAATTCAAAGTAGCCACTATAAAATAGTCTGAAATAATTGCAGAATTGTCGTTTATATACAAACTGATGAGAACAGATACTTGCACATTAGATATTTGAAAGCAAAGTGAAATATTTAATCAAAATAAAGTCCAACCCTCCTGGAAAACAATTATTCTAGATCTTTTTTCACGTAGACTGAAATACTAATTAGTTCCTTCACTCAATGGGTAGGTGATTGAATCAACGTCGCATTGAAGCAACACAACGAGCTATTGATGACGGCCCGGGATCTATCCTAAAAGGAAAGATCCGAGGACATCTCGCAATTTTGAACCAAGGTCAGATGACGAGGTCAAAACTTGAGCTGGCACCCCACTCTCCAAACTTCCACACCACTCCATCGTGAGGGCATTTGAGGCCACGATAAATTTAACGTGTCCCAGCCCCCACATACACGACGGTCTTTAGTTGGACCGAGTTTCAAACTCGAAACCCTCCGGTTGCTAATCCAATGTTGCTTTTCCAATCGAGCTACCGCAGCCCTTTCATTCATCTAATTAAAACATTTTATATTCGAGATCGCGAAGTAGCGGATGATTTTGCGAAGGCGGGTGTCGATGAACCATTGTCCGATACCCATTCATTGACCTTTCTTGAGCTTTATTAGAAAAATCTTGATAAGAAGGCATAGATCATCCCCTAGTGAACTCTTGGTATTGTGGGATCGCCCTGGAAGATCTCAATTGCGAGACATTCGGACAGCGCTCTCCCGCTTTTTCAATGGCCATCTCAGGAGTCTCACATTTTGCTGTGGTCGCAAGTTCCATCCTGTTTGCCTTAAACGCCAGTCTGATCAGGCTTCTCCATTCTCGAGTGCCTGAAGTTGTCCCGAGACGACCTGTTTTCTGAATCTCTTTAGGTGTATGACTTTGTGCGTTTGGTCTAGCTGGAGCTAGACGTAGAGATTAGCAACATTCGAGATCTGATCAACATATTGGTTTTGATTCAAGATAAATGATTATTTATGTCGTCGGATAACAAGCGAAACGCACTAAGTCAAAAAAAACAGATCTGCGAAAGAGAAGAGAAAATTATACTCACCAAGTGTTTCTCAAGAAATCTAACCATACAAAGAAAAAATGACTCAATACACATTTCACCAGTCTAAAGATCACATTCTGGTCCAGAAAAGCAAAAATACTTATCTTGAAAATTTTGACTGCGTGTTTCACTTATAAGCTGACGATATTTTAAATTACAACACCACGATTAAAAAATGACATTTGTTGACTTTATCATTGTCATTGTAGACGAGTTTATAAAATTACAAATCCTGTTAATTTAACTAATGACAAAAATTTAAATTCTTGAGAACGAGGTATATTTGGGGTAGTTCTTATCAATGAAATTGCGTTTTGAAATAATTCACAGAATTGTTCACATGCAGTCACTTTTGTGGATGGTTGGGTTTGTGGTTTTATGGTGAAAGGGCCATATTTGGCCATGCTGCGCCAGACATAAGACATACAATATCAAGTAATAGACACAGAATGAAAATTTTACTGACACAGAAGATGGAAATACACCCAGGGACGAATGCGCCTAGCAGGAATCAAACCTACGCCACCTACAACACGAAGGTTGCTAGCACAGTGGGCATACCCACTGAACTTTTTTTTGTAGAACGATTATTCAATTGGTCAACGAAAAAAGTTCTTTATGGCAAATATCCAAAATTATTCGAATCAAAATAAATAACTCGTTAATTTAAATACTCAGCATTTTTATGAACAGATTGTAAGATAAATCGAGTAGATATGATAAAAAACAGAATTAGAACATACAAATTACAATTATTGGGAAAATATGTAATGAAAAACGTTTATTAGAATAGGAAACTGAATTCACTTACTCGACAAATTTACGACGCATATTAGAATTCAAAACCTTGACTTGAAATTATTTTTACTCAGATAAGTATACACTTGATAAAACTAATAAAAACATACCACCGACTGTCCTTAAAAACATTAACCTATGCTCTATAGGATTGAACACTGCTAAAGGTGGGAGTTTGCTGCAAGAGAGGTATTTTCTGCCAAGTTGTGGGTGATGGAAGGGTTCCTTCTAACGTGACGTCACTTGGCATTGTCTCGAAAACATTTTCAGGTAGCTGATTGGGCAACGCCAATTAGATTAAACGCCAAAAGGTCCCCAAAATGGCGATTTACTACATTTTAAGGTAACCCCGATGTGTGTCATACGAGAGCATTTGGATAGCGGCAGTAAAATCTGTGCATTTCGCCTGGTTTGTATGCACTGAAAATCCCTCTGACATATTTTGGGGAGGTTGGTTGGTTGGTTGGTTTTGGGGGAATTTTATGGCGCAAGGGCCATATTTGGCCAAGCTGTGTCAAACACAAGACAGAAAATGTCAAGTAATTGCGAAATTGTATGGTAGTGTGGCTGATTAACGTCACAATGGGCTATTGGTGACGGTCCGGGTTCAATCCCAAAGGGAAAGATCCCAGCACAACACCACGTAATTTTGAACCAGGGTCAGATGACAAGGTCACACCTGAGCTGGCACGTCACTCTCCAAACTTCCACACCACGCCAACGTGAGGACATTTGAGGCCACGATGGATTTAAAGTGCACCAGCCCCCTTTGTACACGGTTAAATTCAAACTCGCAACCCTCCGGTTCCTAATCCGTTATTCCTCCAACCGGGCTACCGCGACCTTAATTGTGAAAAGAAAGGATGGAGAGAAGAAAGTAGAGAAAGATTGCTTAGGCATACTGGGGTCGCGATCCCCTTGTCAGAGGCAGTAAACCCTAACCTAAAAGAATAGATCACTGGGTACTTCGGGTTCGTGAAGCCCGTACAAACCTAAAGATGTGCCCCGAGGGAAGGTTTGGGAGAAGGCTATAAGGGGCTTTTTCTGTACAGCTACACTGAAGAGCCAAAACATTATGACCACCTACTCAATAACGCGTTGCGCCTCCTTTGGTCTTCAAAACAGCTGCAACTCGCCAGGGCATAGATGCCACAAGTTCTTGGTACATGACTGGAGACAGGTTGTACCAAATGTCTAAGCAGCGGTCACGCAAAGTCGAGGTATTCGGACATGGTGGTGTTTGAGCTCTGAGCTGCCGCTCCATGACATCCCAAATGTGCTCTATCGGATTAATATCCGGCGAGTTAGGTGGCCAGGACATTAAGTGGAATTCACCAGTATGCTCCTCGAACCACTCCAACACAATCCGAGCCTTGTGACATGGGGCGTTGTCCTGCTGGAAGATTCCATTTCCAGTTGGGAAGACAGACGCCATGTAAGGGTGCAACTGATCCGCAATGATGCTCAGATAGTTCTCAGCGTTCACGGTCTATTCTACCACAACTACGGGTCCCAGAGTCGCCCATGAGAACGTCCCCCAAAGCATAATACCGCCACCACCAGCCTGTGTATGACCTGCTGTACAAGAGGGGAGCAACTGTTCGCCTGGCAGACGGCGTACCCTGACACGACCATCGACGTGATGAATGAGAAATTGGGATTCATCTGACCAGGCAACTCTCTTCCACTCATCCATGGTCCATACTCGTTCCGAGTCTTCGGGCCATTACGATCTGCCCTCTATCAAATTCGCTTAGATCAGCAGCCTTTCCCATCACTCGTAAAACTAAGTGCAAGAATGATTACTTACCTTCTCCAGCAGCAGTTAAATACGAGTTCATTGAAAAATGTGGGGATGGTCATAATGGTTTGGCTCGTCAGTGTAAATGCAGATGGTGCTAGTTTTCTTACAGTAATTTCGTGTATTTCGGTATGTAGTTGAATTCAGCCCCCAAGACCCACCAGAGGATTGTTTGGTTTGGGGGTTTTATGACGCAAGGGCCATCTTTGGCCATGCCGCGACAGACACGACGTACAATATCAAGTAATAGACAGACACACAATGAAAGCTTTACTGACACAGAAGAGAGAAATACACCCAGGAAGGAATGCACCTGACAGGAATCGAACCTGCGCCGCCTACAACTCGAAGGTTACTAGAGCAGTTGGCATACCCACTGAGCCACGAAGCCCCCTCCACCAGAGGAACACAACGGGCTATTAGCGATGGCCTGGGATCTATACCGAAGGAAAAGGTCCGAGCACAACACATCGTAATTTTGATCCACGGTCATATACGGGGACAGCCCCTGATCTGGCACCCCACTCTCCAAACTTCCACACCACGCCAACGTGAGGACATCTGGGGTCACGCAGATTTAACGTGCACCAACAACCTTGTACACGAGTCTGGCTGGATCGAGTTTGGATCTCGTAACCCTAGGTTGCTAATCCGTTGCTCTTCCAACTGGGTTATTAGGTAGGTATTTTCATTAACGTCGCACTGGAGCGACGCCATGGACTATTTCTTCCAACTGGGATACGGCGGCCCATATTAATTTGGAATTCATATTCTTTAGAACTTGTATTGACGGAGTGCTGAAATCATATTCCAAAAGCAAGCCAAATTACGTCAGGTGCTAAATATATACAGAAAGCACGTTTCGCTGAAGAAACACTAACCATACCTGCATTTAGCTTGACAGAAAATGCCCTCATATTGTATTGTATTATCCTTTCTTAAGTTTAAGAAATTCTTTTCATTGCGATGTTAAAAGATTTGTAGATCTATGCATATGACAGTAAATATGAACTTTTGTTCTTATGTTCTTTCGTGTCCGGCCAAAAGATCCCGAAATATTCTATTTTGCATTTCATATCCCCATTTGCACAAAAGCATGTACGTCTGATATAAAATGTGTTTTTCCTTACATTTTAAAATATGGCCCTTGCGCCATAAAACCCCAAAACCAACCTTACATTTTAATTCGTCATCTGATGTGTTACAACACCACGTGATTCAAAATTACTTGGTGTTGTCCTCGGATCTTTCCTTTGAGGATTGATTCCGGACCGTCGCCAATAGCCCGTTGTGCTGCTCCAGTGTAACGTTAATTAAAATACCTACCTACCATCCTTACATTTAAAAATCTATCGAAGCAGTTACCCAACCCATGCAGACTTTTTTCTAAAGAAATTTATTGATTGGATGGAATTTCTTCCGAGTTATAAGCATTCATTGCACAATAAATATATTCTATTGCTATAAATCCATTCCGGAAGCAAATGAAATAATGCGTTTCCGATCTTGGGAAAATATCGATTATTCAGTGCATGCTCGGTTTTTAAACACGCTATTTGTGCTTCGGGTCCGTGTATTTTTCGCAAATAATCAGTCGTCAGACATGTTATCCTGTAATTTATGATATAAAAAGCACTTTTTGGCGTGAGTTGTAAACAATGAGCTCGCTTCTCCCGCTGGCGTGGTATAGGAGACAACCGGAGACGTGTTCGGTGATTAATTCTATCGCAAATAAAACAGTGAATACCTCATCACTGTTTCTCGTTAAGTGGTAGAATAACAAAGTAGACACTTGTGCCCGAGATATGCCTCTTTGGTATTTCCTTGTTAAAATCTACAAATAGATTAGGAGAAAATCTTTTGAAAACAGACAGACTTGTGAAATTAGTTTGAGAGAGCTCTACCATTTGATATTGGAAAAGGAAATGGCGTTTCCGAAGTTCCTTCGAATTGCTGTCATGCCAGTTCGACACATCTTGGAGATAAACAGTTCTCGTAACTACACCAGGCTTACAGAAGGCGTTGAAGCCAACCTCATTGACATTCTCTCATCAGCGCTGGGATTCGACTACGAGCTGTCCGTACCAGATCACGGTAGATGGTCCGGAATGATTGAGATGGTCCACCGCAACGAAGCAGACATCGCAATCGGGTATACCATGATCACGCAACGTCGACTGAAGCTGGTCGACTTCATACCCTACGCTGTGGAGGCAAATACATTCGCCACTAAACTGCCAGGGACTCTGCCCAAGACCGAAGCATTCTCTCTACCGTTTCAGTGGGAAGTATGGATGGCCTGTTTCGCGATTGCGATTCTTGTGCCTTTCGTGTTCAACAAGGTGCTGGTGAGAAAGATCTCTTTGGGAAGGTTGTACATCGGCATGATCGGATGTTTCTTCAACCAACCACTGAATGTGGTGGGCAACAATGGTAAAGACAAGTTCCTTTTGGGAGGTTGGATTATGTATGCTTTCCTCCTGTCCTCCAGCTACACAGCAGTGCTTCTTTCATCGCTCACTATCCCCGTGCATGAACATGGCGTCCGTACCATAAAAGAGCTATCCACTGCTATTTCGAAAGGAAAATACAAGTGCTGGGCGATTCGTGGTGCGTATGCGACTACACAGTTAATCGAAAGCCCAGACAAAGATCTTCGGATCATCGGAAGGAGCATAATTCAAAAAGATTGGCGATCGAAAGACAGGTCTATCATTATGCCAAAAGAGATTGAAGACTCTGTCGCCATTTTAGGCCCGAGATTCTTTTTCTTGCTGAATTATGGAGAGCCTCCATTCACCACGATTTACCTCTTTGAGGAAACTATTGCTATCTGGAATGTCGGCGTCGCAGTAAACAAAAATTTCTGTTGTAAGAGACGATTAGCGACCATGATCTCGCGACTTATGAACAGTGGGATTTACCACAAAGTCTACGAGAATGTTGTCTTCAGACGTAATAGAAAATTGAGAGAAGAATCGATGTCCCATTACGATGTTCTGACATTGCATGATTGTATAGGAGTGTTCCTTCTCCTAGGAGCGGGATTTGCAATAGCATTTATTGTTTTAGTCTGTGAAATAATCTATTTTTTCAGAACCCGTAAAAGAGCAAAATTGTTATATCGATATCGCTTAAGATTCCTATTGGAGTTCTGATTAGAATTCATTTATAAAATCGTATGCTATACGCTTACAGATATAGATTCTTCACGAATTTTTATCTATCATCCATTCAGGTTTATGGTAAATTATACATCACACTACTCTTCTCATTTTACTTTCAGTGATCAGCTCTATTTCCACGCAACTTTTTACACTACAATACTGTATTACTATAGTTATACGATGCACCATTCACATTTCACTGCAGATTTTATTTGAGGAGAATGATAAGTGTTTTATTCATAAGTACAGTATTCTTAAGGTATTTGTACACTATTTAAATTGTTAAAAAATAAATTGTTTTGAAAATTACTTTTCAGTCTTAATATTATTTTAAATTGAGGCTGAAAGAATTAAGCCTCTTTACGTGGTGACTTAAGAAAATTAAAATTTTTAAAGATAAAATGTAATTTATAAGGGGAAAAGTAAATAAACATAGAGATGTTGAATAACTTTTTACAACGAAATAGATTTAGGTAAGTGGCTTATACAGGGTGAGTCTAAATTGTTTTTACAAAATAAGAGGGGTGATAGTACCCATCCAGACGAGCAATAATTACCATGGAACATAGGGTCGCATTTCACTCTGAGAGGCAGAAAAGAGTAAAATTAGAATTTCAACATGAACTTACAACAGTGTTGGGAAAGCGAATGAACGATACCAAAAGTTGCACAATCTGATTCATTGATCAGAGAAAAACTCACAGCAAGTGCTCAAAGTGGCGGCCACGCGTGTCGTTGCACAGTTCACACCGGCGAAGGAATGACTGGCGCACCCTCTCGAAGATTCCTGGTGTTGTGTTCATTTTGTCTGCGGTAACACCGATTCTCGCTACGAGATCTTCAGCCGAGTCCACAGGCGTCTGGTACACTAAAGATTTCATGTGCCCCAGAAGAAAAAGTCCAGTGGGTTGAGGTCCAGTGAGCGAGGAGGCCAAGCCACAGCTTATCTTGCCATACAGGCCATCTTGCTTAGGAGATATGCTACGTAGGCAGGTGCAAAACGACGTCAGAGGTGATGACTTGTTCATGCTCGACGCATTTCGACTTTACTCTTTTCTGCTTCTCAGAGTGGAATGCGACCCTATGTTCCATGGTAATTATTGCTCGTCTGGATGGGTACTATCACCCCTCTTATTTTGTAAAAACAATTTAGACTCACCCTGTATTTATGTGTCAAGATAAAATAAACATATTTTAGAGGTGTTATAGGGGAATTCATAAAAATATTTTCGAATAAAAAGGATATGCTTTTTAATGGAGTGTCAAAGTTTGTGTATTGAATTTATACTATACAAGCGTTTCATAAACTCATTTTCTATAGCTTATTTAGAAAAGTAGATTCCGGTCCCTTCATGTAGCAAAAATTTTATTTTATTGTTTATTTCTTGTTGGTGTCTGATAATTGTCTGATGATTTCTTGTTGGTAAAGGATAATAAGTTATCCTTTAAGAGTTTAATTGAAATAAAGTTTTAAAAGTGCATATTGATTTATTTCACTTATTTTAATTCTTAACAAGAAAAATATCAAGATGAATACAAAAAATTCTAACTCAAATGGGCATTTTTCCACCAGCGAAATCAGGATTTTGGAATCTGAATTAATTTTCCTACATGATCAATTATTTAAGATGTTAGGGTATTAAACCACTTATGTCCCCTATTTTTGATTTGTCATACGCCACTGCAAATTACAACTCATTCTAATTGTATCCGTTATCTCTCTGTGAAACGAAAACAAGAAAACCATTTTCGTAGAGATGTTTTTTCATATCCATTCATGAGGCAGGTGGTTTGAGAATAAAAAGGGACGAAGACTATTCTTTTGGCCCAACGCAGCTATACAGGTATATTATAAACACCGGCACCTGTTTACTACTCTCTCTCTCCCTCTGATTCTGGTCCAGGTGATGAGAGCATCAAATATCGACAGAAAGTGCTTCATTTTCATAATCACCCAAACGTGTATGACAAAAGAAATGTTTTCAGTTCGTAAGCACAAATATTTTCTGATATAACTAAGCTTGGAGAACATTTTATTTACTTTTTATGCCTTAATTCGTTTTCTTTATGGCAAAAGTTTTCAGGTATATGTTAAGTCACTCCTATGGTCAAGGTTCCCCAGTTTTCTCAACACAGAAAGAGATTTTTTGACTTTTTTATTTGTGAACATAACCAGAAAATCTCTTCGAAAATGGATAAATATTTTCCACTTTAGAAGTGTATAAAATAAATATTCAATGCTAGTATTTTCAACTCGACTGCCACTTAAGTTCATCCAATGTTTTGTGTGTATACTCAAGACCAGGGATCAAACACTTCAGCTAATTTTTACCATGTTTTTAATTGCAAATTTTCTTTCCAACCATAAGACTTATTTAAAGAAAGAAAAACCTAAAAGCTTTTAAATTCGAAATTTATGAAAAAATAGGATTTTTCACAAAACTTGTTTTGGAAAAAGAGTAAGTTGATTTCTTTTTAGGTAGTTGGTGTTGCTTTTTAGGTAGCTTTTCTTTTTAGAGGTAAGTTGTGTTCTTTTTGATGATACAATACAATGATTGACATATTGATTGACGTATCGTTCAAAACTACTTCTATCATTTTATTGACTTAAATATAAAATAATTTATTTAATAAAAAACATGAAAATTGCCTTTTAGTTTCGTTTTGTATTAAAAGTTTATCCGCGTACGTTTTCACAATATTCAGTAAAATTTGGTAAATATATTTCATTCTACAAAAGAAAGTAGCATATCGTTGTTCATAGAAATTAAAATCGCTCAACCTTCGGTGAATGAGTGGTTGGCACCACACTGACATATGCTGGCCATTTCTTATCACAATCTTCTTCACAATAGTTCTTATCTGGCAAACTTTCGAATGTTCTATTTAGCACAATCGGAACGCTATTTCCACTGTCGACATGTTGACCATTTGGACTAATTGGTAATAAATGTGGTGACACATTATTACTTGATCTAGATTGCAGATATCGCTGCCTATTTGAACGAAGTAGAGTAGTAATGTCTTCAACCGGTTTTGGAGTGGAATTCGAGTCTGAAATTGGCAAAAGATTTTCGCTTTGTGATTCAGTTGATTGGAGGTCTTCCATCTTTCTAAGCTGAATCGGAGGTGGAATCGAAAGAGGGTATTTTCGACGGGACATCATTCTAAAACATGATTCTGGCTCTTCTCTTTGAAGCGACTTAATCTCCAAATTCCTCTCAAATTCTGAAGGTCCTAAGGAAATTAATTCCATAGAGTGTGCCTTTCTGGAGATCAGATTGGTGTCGATTCCGGACACACTGTCCTGATTTCTGGAATAGCTGCACACTTCACTTGATAACTTTTCAACGCTGATTGAACCATCTTTTCGTAATTTCACAATGCTATCGATGCTAAAGTCGCCAGCCTTGTCTCTGCGGAAAATGCTGGTTTTCTTATACCCGAAGCAATTACCCAAACGCAAACAAGAGCTTTTCATGCCCATGGTGGTAAGAAAATGTGTTTCATAAATTCAATAGTCATTCCTAGTAAATCATTTACTCAATAAATTTCGAATTTGTATTTGTTTGGTGCATGCAGAATTTTACCCCACTTTATACCATAGGCTTTTACCTGTATCGTGTGTGCTAATTCTTAAACGTACATTTATTTGTTTATAAAATTCATGGTATGGCTTAGTTGTTTTACATTTTAGTGTAAAACAAAAGCTAAAAAAACAGCAAAAACAACTAACTTGATAATAGAACTGGTGAAAGATTCTTTTCCTCTGTGTAATAGAGGTTGAAAAACGGTCATTCTGCATCGGATTTTCAACTGATACAATTCATCACTCGATATGGAAAGTTTAACGGATAACTATAGATTTGGATTGTACTCAAATGACCAGTGCAGTGGCAATGACAGATCGGACACAATACATCTGTTATTTGACTGCTTGAATCTTATTGAGCAATGAACTCTTTAAAGAAAGGAGTTGCAAAGTTTATCCCTACTTTGGTCCCCAGTCTCTTTGGATTTGAATAGGTCAAAGGAGGTTTCTATTGTGCTCTATAAATCTAAAAAATACTACGCGTAGTTATGTTTTGTTTCTTTGTTGTACTGTAATTCTGATTTTGTATTTCATTCTACTTAAGTTCCAGGTCCTGTGTTGTACTCTGTTGTGCATGGGGAGAAACTTTTGTTCGTAAATAAAACGTATCCGTATGAGATAGTTTTTCTGCAAAGCTCTCTCTCTCTCTCTAAATGCAGATGGTGCTAGTGTTTTTTGGCAATCTTTTAATCTTTTTAGGAATTTTTGGCTTAACTTGATTAGATTTTAATACAGTTTCGTCACGTCCTTTATAATAAAAACTAAAGCTAAACATCGTCAAAATGGCGATCATATTTATTCTTAACCGAAAGTACTTTTTCTTCCTTCGTTTGTTTTTGTGTACACACTGAAAATCCATCTAATAAAAAAATCTTAAAATACCAAATCAAAACACCATCAAAAGACCTAACTTACGCTTTCGTTATAAATTGTAATTTATATTCATCCCATGTAACAACTACCACACTCTAATAGAGGTACACAATTGTTAAATACACAATTTCACAAATGTAAATAAATGTCATATTTAACATTTTACATGTTTTCATAATTTAAATTTTTAGTAAGGAAAGAAAAATCTCTAGTGTGCCAATGTTACCCAAAATGCATGGAATAGTTTAGAGTACGCATATAAATGCCTTGTATGTCATTTAAAAACAAGCGTTTCCCAAAATTATCATAAAATGATTAAAGATGTTTTAAAACTAATTAAACCATTATTTAGCTTCATTGCAATTATTGAACGAAAAACGTCAAATTCAAAATCCAGAGATACATCTTAAAACAGATTAAAAAAGCTTCGAACGAAAAGTAATGAATGTATTTGTTTTTCACAACAAAATAAATTCTTGAAATATAACGGACACAATTTCAAAAAGCAAACGATTAAAAGAATACCAAGGTTGCCATATTAGCTACCAGTTCTTTTTTTTAAATATCTTGTTCTGTATTTTTTATGAGCCGCGGTAGCCCGGTTGGAAGAGTAACCGACTAGCAATCAGAGGCGTTGCGAGTTCGAATCCAACCAAAGGCCGTCGTGCACAAAGGGGGCTGGTGAACGTTAAATCAGTCGTGGCCTCAAATGTCCTCATGTTAGTGTGGTGTAGAAGTTTGGAGAGTGAGGTGCCAGTTCAGGTGTGACCTCGTCATCTGACCGTAGTTCAAAATTACGTGGTGTTTTCCTCGAATCTTTCCCTTCTGGGGTTGATCCAGGATCGTCACCAATAGCCCTTTGTGTTGCTCCAGTGCGACGTTAATTAAATACCTGTATACTTTATTTAAAATGTTTTATTCTCTTTATCGTCTGTCTCAAATATCAGAATTTTTTTGTTTCGTAAAGAAGGAATAAAGCTAAAAATAAAGTATTAGAATTTAAATTCCGTAAAAATAGTTTTTGAAAAAATAATTGATTTTTCAGCAGCACTGGTAAAAGAATCCAAATAATTGCATGATCATTATACCATCGACCTTCTAATGAAATAGACGTAACATGTGGGCGGAGTCGCTCTCCTAAGATCTCTGAAGGGTAAATCACGTGGACTTACGAATTGACAAAGCCGATTGGCTGTCGAATCGCTAACTAGTGTTTTTGATCACGGTGGATAATCAATTTAACCAATCAATAATTTAAGATTCATACTTTTATCCACTACCACGCGACAGATCTTCAAACCAAGCAACTGGAAGAAATAACATGAAGCTGCGGGCACATGTTCCGTCTATTTCATTTTAAGGTCGATGCATTATACCTTCCAGCTACTCCAAAACTACGAAACTAAGGTTGATTTAAGTATAGTTACTCAGATGTTTTAACATGAAACTTGCTTAAATATGTAAGCAAAGAAATTTCAAATGTATTAAAAAACTAAACAAAAATATGGTGTATCAAATGTAGAACATTGCATTAAACTATGTTGAATAAATTTGATGTGATACTTGTACAAACACATAGACACAAAATCGAACATAGAACGGGAAGACGGACAGACTTACGCAACCAAGTTCAGTCACTAAATGAATGTAAGTACTCAGTATGCAAAGTTTCCTGAAAATATATTCAACCCTTAGAACGTAGTACGGGTACACACATACAGACAGATGGACAGACACCAAACGCGCAAGAGACGGATTTTACTTCAGAAGGGCTCGAAAAGGATAAAAAGACTTGAACTGGCTCAAAAATATTCAATGTACAAACAAATGCTCCATTTTTATTTATAGTTAGTAAAAAAGTCTCCGTACGCACTTATTATTTGAAATAAATGGCTTTATTATTTGAAGAATATAAATATTGAAGAAATAAAAATGGAGAAACAGATTATAGCATAATTGAATAGAAAGTTTCTATTGCATTTAAACAAAAAATATTAATATAATTTAACGCATAATTCACAATAGCACGAAAATGTGGCATATATAAAGCAGAAAAGTCTCCGTACAGTGAAAAATATTTCATTAAATGTTATTCCCCCTGTTTCATCATTTAATGGTAAGTTAAACCTGCTTTTGCTTTAATGACCTCTCAGAAGTTTAGGCATGACTCCCACAATTTTTTTTTGTTGTTTCTGGCGTAATTTTTTTCCAGACGTCCAGAATGGCACTTTTCAGGTTATCTTTGCTGCTGATATCATAACTTTTCAGTTCACGACCGATTTCTTCCCATAGGTGTTCCATGGGGCTTAAATCAGGAGACTGCTGGTGTGTGAAGTTGCTGAAGTAGTAAAGGCATCATTCTTTACAGAACGTTGCAGTGTGTTTTGAATCGTTGTCCGGTTGGAAGATAAATGGTCTTCCAAGCGACAGTTTCGTAGCACTAGCAAGGACATTCTGTTTCAAAATGTCTAGGTACACATAGCTATCCATATTACCTTTAACAAAACATAAATTATTCACACCAGAACTCATGCAACACCATGCCTTTACATTTTCTCCGCCGTGTTTTACAGTTCTACATGAGTGTTTTCTTTACATTTGATGTTTTGGTTTTCTTCATGCCGTAACTCGTCCATCTTAAACCATAGAGACAAAATTTTCATTCGTCCCTGAAAAGTACAGAATCCCAGAAAGTTTAGGGTTACTTGCATGCTCAAGGCGCTTTCTTCTGTTAAGTTTACTAATGAGTGGCTTCTTACATGCAACATGCCCATTGTAGCCACCCTTTTTAACTATTCTTACAGTCTGGTTATATTTCAAGATTGTAATCAGTTTTCAACAAGGATGCAAGTTGTGGTGCCTAATTCGTGTATTATCGCGAATTTTTCGCAGAATATTCCTGGTGTATATGGCTGAATTTCTGAGGTCTTCCGGATCGGTTCCTATTTTCCATTTTCTACCTAATTATATCTTTCAGTAATTTTTGCGTAGATTTAGATTTTTTGTGATTTCGCCAATATTTTACTCATTGATAAAGTCATTTCTCACCTTTATGACCAACACGCGAATAGTTTTCGGAATTCCCATTTTAGGTGATCCCACTAGTATAAAAATCGTTTGAAATGATTACTTACACTATAATGAAGTTCTTTTCATTCGATAATTATGATAATTGAATGTGGGACAGTTAGACTGTACGTTCTAATCAATTTGCATAGTGCGTATGGAAAATTTTTTTGTATGATTTTCTCAAAGTTTTAACTAATTACTTTATATTTATGAAAATTAAGTACTTTTTGTTGCGAACACATTCTCTAGTATGAAATAAGTTTCTTGTGCAGTTTCTGAATCTTTGGTGAGATTTCTTTAGAAGTTATAATAATTTATAGCCGTTTTCGTTTCAGTACGGAAACTCTTTTTATCCACTGTAGATACTAGTGCTCGCGATAAATTGTCGGTTGTTTCTTTTCTAAATATCGTTCCAACTGTTGTTAATTCTGCGACGGTTAAGCGATTTCTGTGATTCGATTCTAATTGCTAAAACCTTCCCCCAATGCTGCTCAGTGGATTTAAGCATCTCACTAGAAATTCTAAAAAATATCCAAAAGTATCATTTTCTCAAAAGTTTTGACTAAATGGATAAGAGAAAACTTGTAGTATCGGCTAACCAAATTTGATTCGTCTACGGGCGACTGTGTATGGGTTGTAGTAGTTACGAAGACCACTTGGAAATGCTGTACGCCCGACCTCAGTTAACTCTCCATTAATCACGAGCCTTTTTTTACAAATGAGATAGCAGCACATTTGTGTAGGTTCTCGACCTTTTCTTTCTTAATTACAGAGGCATTACTTATTCATTTTAAAAACTAGATAGTATATTTTATATGTAGGACATCTATTAAAAAATAAATAACTTCAAAACGTATCTGCAAAACGTATCAATTAAATTTATAAATGATGTGTTTGCAGTCAGTCTTTTCACACAGTAACGTTGAAAAGAGTCACCGTGCACCAGTGAGAATAATGGAAGGTTAAAAGAACTGGAATAATAGATACTTATGACGTTGAATTACTTTATTTCCAACTAGCAGAATAACCCGGCGTTACTCGGGTTGAATTGGTTAACTAATTTCCGTTTTCGTTAATAAATTGTAATTCCCTGCCACATTCTAATAAAGGTACACAATTGTTAAATACCCAATTTCACAAATGTAAATAGATATCATATTTAACATTTTACATTTTTGTAGAATTTAAATTTTTAATAAGTCTAGAATGCCAATGTTACCCAGAATGCATAGAATAGTTCAGAAAAGATTCCCAAAATTATACAATGATTAAACTAATTAAACCATTATTTACCTTCTTTACACTTATTGAACGAAAAACATCAAATTCAAAATACAGAAATACATCTTAAAACAGATTTTAAAAAGCTTCGAAAGAAAAGTAATGAATGAATCTGTTTTTTCATTACAAAATAGATTCTTGGAATATAATGGACACAAATTTCAAAAAGCAAACGATTAAAAAAATACCAAGGTTGCCGTATTAGCTACCGGTCCTATTTCGAAACGTTTTGTTATGCATAGTTTTATTCTCTTTATCGTCTGTCAAAAATATTTTTTTGACAGGAACTTTCTTTTTACTTTACGAAATATAAAAAGAATTTTTTTTTAATTTCGTAAAGAAAAAATAAGGCTCGAAATAAATAAACTATTAGAATTTAAATTCTGTAAAAATAGTTTTGGGAAATAATTGATATTTCAGCAGCACTGGTAAAACAATCCAAGTAATTGAAATGCTCAATATACCTCCAAATCTACCAAATTATGGTTGATTTAAATATAGTTACTCAGATGTTTTAACTTGAAACCTGCCTAAATATGTAAGCAAGGAAATTTCTAATAATTCATTAAATTAAAATATGTTGAACAAATCGTGTAAGAATGTAAGAACTCACAGTATGCAGTTTCCTGAAAATATATTCAACCGTTTGGACGTAGCTAGGGCACACAGATATAGACAAACAGATGGACAGACAGACACCAAACGCGCAAGAGACGGGTTTTGCGTCAGTAGGGTCCAAAACGGATAGAAAACTTGAAATATATCGAAAATATTCAATGTACAAACAAACACTCCATTCTTATTTATATAGATAACTGGATTGACAATTACAAATTAGGCAAGAAAAGGAAGCACTGCCTCAATTGGCTTCTCACTTATCAGTAGTGTTAAACAAGGAAAGCTCCATGGAGTGCCTTACAATGGATGATGCGGTCTTTATCCATGATGAAATTTCCTCTATAAAGAGGACATTTGAGGTTAGGCAGGACGCCGATACGAGATATACAACCTGCATTAATAAGCAAAAAAGGTTTTATTAAAATTTAATCAATTATCTTCGATTTATCCAAATCCGATAGGTTTATTTTTATGTAACAAGTTCTAAAAATTGTACAAAAAGTCATGGAGCCATCGACCTTCAAATTAAATAGCGGAGCTTTATGTTATTTCTTCCGGTCGCTCTGTTTGAAGATCTGTCACGTGATTGAGGCGAAAAACATGATTTCTAAATTGTTGATTGGTTAAAGTGATTATTCACCGTGATCAAAAATACACGTCTGCGCTCCGATAGCCAAACGCCTGTCAATTCGTAAGCCCACGTGATTTACCCATCTGAAATCTTACGACTGAGACTCCGCCCATATGCTCTGTCTATTTCATTAGAAGGTCGATGCTGGAGCACGACCACTGCGCACTATAAAGATTTATTTTTTTAACTAATAGGTTTGTTTATTTTCTTCTGTATAATTTGTCTTCTTGATTTTTCTTCTTTGTATTTATGCTTGGTAGTAAATTATCTGCTTTTGTTTTAATAATTTATATTTGTACTCTATCCATGCTTGAAATTTTGGGACGCCGCCTGCATTTGAAATTTAAAAATATATTTTTTTGTTCTAACGAAAACGATCTTATATCTCAATGTTAATTG
Source organism: Meta bourneti (assembly GCA_933210815.1). NCBI lineage: Eukaryota > Metazoa > Arthropoda > Arachnida > Araneae > Tetragnathidae > Meta > Meta bourneti. The sequence goes on along the minus strand of OW119922.1, from coordinate 38,278,690 downwards.
ATAAAATGTTGCCACTAAAAATATGCTTAAGATGCAGGACCAGATATTTACAATTAAATAACAGACCAAATTCCAAAACGTATAGTTTTCGAAAAAATTCAATAAATACATTTCTTTATGAAGCAATTCTATTTTTCAAGGTTAATTTGTTTGCAATTCGAAATTTTTAAAACTTGGTTTTGCAGGAATAAGTTGTACAACGCATTTCTGTAGTATGTGTATTTTTCTTCGTTTAACGTTTTCTCGTTGGGCAGTGAACTTATTGGTATTAACAGAGCTTAGTGGTAAAAAGCGAAAATCGGTTATATAAGGAATTTACGGATTTGATAGTCGAGGTTTTTCTCCAGGCCTGCTGTAGCCTAGTTGGTAGAGTAGCGAATTAGCAACTGGAGGAGTGCGAGTTTGGTACTCGATCCAACCAAAGATAGTCATGTACGTGGCGGCTAGAACAATTAAAAAAGAAGATCCGAGGTGTTGTCCTCGGATCTTTCCCTTCGGGATTGTTCCTGCACCGTCACCAATAGCACGTTGCTCTAGTGCAACGTAAATTCAAGTACCTATCTGCAGGTTTTCCTCAATTCATTTATCCATTGTAAGAACCAGTTCATTTGCGATTTTAATTCGAGTCGAGAAATATATACACTAATATAAATTTGTATTCTTCAAATATGTGTTTTTAAAATAATAAAATTATAAATTCCTAAAGGATATGGGCATCTTGGAACTCCATTTAGAGGAGTTGTTTGATTTTAGCATGTAATATTTAAAAGAAACAGTCATAATCGAAGTAGAACATGAAAAATTTCATTTATCTATATAAATAAGAATGGAGTGTTTGTACATTGAATATTTTCGACCCATTTCAAGTTTTCTATCTGTTTTGGAACCTTCTGATGTAAAATCCGTCTCTTGCGCGTTTGGTGTCTGTCTGTCCATCTGTCCGTGCTATGTCCAAAAGGTTGAACATATTTTCATGAAACTTTCCATTCTTACATTTGTGAGTTCTTACATTCATTTAGTGACTGAACTGGGATGCGTAAGTCTATCTGTTAATCCTCCCGTTCTATGTTCAATTTTTTGCCTGTGTGTTTGTATAAGTATTACATAAGATTTGTTCAACATATTTTATTTTAATGCTTTATATTTAATACACCACATTTTATTTTAGTGAATACATTTTTTTAATTTCTTTGCTTACATATTTAGGCAAGTTTCACGTCAAAACTTCTGAGTAACTATACTTAAATCAATCATAATTTGGTAGTTTTGGAGTAGCTTGGAGGTATATTGAGCATTTCAATTACTTGGATTTTTTTACTAGTGCTGCTGAAATATCAATTATTTTACAAAACTATTTTTACAGAATTTAAATTCTAATAGTTTATTTATTTCGAGCCTTATTTTTTTCTTTATGAAATATAAAAGAATTCTGAATATTTGGGGCAGACGATAGAGAATAAAATTATACAGAACAAAACGTTTTAAAATAGAACTGGTAGCTAATATGGCAACCTTGGTATTTTTTAATCGTTTGCTTTTTTTAATTTGTGTCCGTTATATTTCAGGAATCTATTTTGTTGTGAAAAAACAGATACATTAGTTAGAAAAAACAGATACATAAGTTATGTCGCATGAGTACGATAATATCGAATTAATAATGCCTAGAAACATGGTAGTGAAATGAAACGCAATTATAAATAGGAAGTATTAAGGAGAAGGAGTTCTCTAAATGTATACCCCAGAGAGCTAGGAAATCACTGCAATAAACTAGATAGAGACATTAGAATCGAACCTCACATTTTTGATCATGTTGCAGTTTCATAACGTATTGACACTAATAGCACAATTGTTTTACAACAGCTGGAGCAATATTCCATTTGCCATCCTTTAGTTTCAGATATTTTTACCATCTTGCGTTCTTTGTAATGGAACGAAAGCAGACTGTTCCATTACACCAAGACGTCCTTTTAGTGGCTCCAAAATGTCCACAAAGGAGTTCTTTAATCCCTTCTGATGAGTCAAAATCTGCAAGTCACGAACAAATTGCATTCTATCGAATCATTAATTCGTCAGTGGCCAGTATCTTCTATACGATTTCAAACTTCCCCGCCTTCTTATCGGACACACAATTCACTCATTGTCATGTTTTATTGGAAGATAGTCCCTCTATCTGTCAATCATACTCTACTCTTTTAATTGTTCACCAAATTTTAATTGACATTTAAGTTTATTTTTTTCGAAAACACATTTCCAAATTTACGAGATTTTATTTGAGAAAATTACCATTCAAATCTATCCGCATTTTTATGCACAATTTTCTTTTTAAATATCATCTAATTGTACACAAACTATTTACGCGTCATACTTGAAAAGAACTAATGCTTACAAATGAAATTAACGATTAAGATTCTCCTTTACCTGATTACATAAAATATTATGTTCGACTACTATCCGCACGATTGAACACAAATTACATGTCTCGTTTTGCGCATATGTATAAATATTAATTATTACATTAATTTTGAAAATTTTATAATGCTACTACTTTGTACAAAAACAATGTCATTAACAAATTAATTTAAACATTGAAAATTCGTTCTTATGACATAATTTTCTAGTTACAAACTTGTAATTTCACATTATTTCAATTTGACTTAAAAACTTCCAAGATTATAAATTTCTACATTATTTTCCCGACGGAAAATGTTTCTATTGAGACATGTAAAAATGTAAAACTGTATGTTTAAATACAAAAGACATTGATGTTTCGTTGTAGAATATCAAATCAAGAACACTCGCCTGTTTTTGAAGGTTAATAGCATCAACTTCAACCCAGGTGTTTCTCTTAGCAGCTCATTAAACGGATTTGAAACACAAGTGTATGCAGGTGTCCCTATCATCTGCTTCGCACTTGGTATATATCTATTTCACTATTTCTATCTATTTAGAAAATCTATACGAGATAAATATAAATAATAAATATAATGTATATAATATATAAATTAATAAATAATAAATTTATTTATATATAAATATAAATATATACGTATATATATACTATATATCGCTATAATTCATTCAATTTATGTCTCCACATGTGACAAAATATCGGAATTAATCATAAATCGCACTAAAACGTATACGCAATTTAGTTTTTATTGCAATAAGATAGTCGATAATGTATAGCTTCTCCCTATTTATCATCAACACTAGAATCAATTTAAGTATTCAAGATAAGTTAAGTATAAACAATCATCCTAAAATATACGACTAGTGCCTTTCTGTTAGATAAGTGAATACGTATCTGCATATTAGCTATAAAATTTCTGCTCAAACCAATAAAAATATTTTCTTATTTAAGGTTCATGAAGTAAATTTTTTATGCTTCATACTCCCAGATGAGAATTCAGTAGTTCCAACAGTTTGTGTGAATTCTCAATCGTTTAACAATTGTAGTCCATAATTGCCTTTATGAAGTTAATCGAATCAATCGAAAACAATGATATACGACATATTCAAAACCATTCCTGCGATATTAGGTGCCACGTGAAAACCTCAGCAAGTCTTCCCTTCTCAAAAACATTTTATTTTCTAAAAGAACGCCCTTCATCAAACATATATTCAAAATTTAATTTCGGATGGCCTAATCTTCTTTCTCGCGGTTTCGTAAATGCTGTAATGAAAAGTAAGCATTGTGTTTAATGGTTTTTCGGTTGTTTTCAGACAAGTAACGTATTTAGAAGCAGTTTACCCGTTCGATTTATGAAATTTATTCCCTTATATAACTAGCTTCAATATGTATTTTTAATAGCTTTTTAATTCCAAAATCCCTTTGGAAGAATCCGTGTGAATACATCCCTGCCCTTGAGTTCTTTTGGAATATTCTAATGCAAATTACAACAAAGTAAATTACAAAATGTCCAGATTCATAGGTATCTCTTATTACAATAGCAAACAAAACCTACAAAGAACGATTAAGTACAAACTAATAATGGAAAATTTAGTTCCGAGTTTATTTAAAGTTTGAGGATACTGCGCCCCTATCTTTCCGGCCATCCCTATTTTTATGACTACATGCAAGTACACGCTCGTCACATCACTCAGGAACGGCCCTGAAAAACTGTAAGTTGGGGAAACGTGCAGAAACTGGCAATTCCACAGGATGTAATCAGGGTTTAAAAAGTTTCACATCTGTGGCTTGAACAAGACACAGATTTAAAACTTTGAAAGGGGAAATCGCATCACCAGTGATGTCCAAATCACTCGGACAACTTATCTTGTCGTTCAAAAAGCATTTCCATTTCCCAAATCTATTGATTCATTGAGCATGAAAGTTTATTTGAGTTCCAAACGACGCGATTTAATTCGTTATAAAGAAAGGGAACTTCGCCAACGTCCAACAGCTGTTGCAATGAATGCATTCGCTCATTACGGAAGAGACACTGATTGCTCATTTCCTTCCAAGTAAATGTCGCCAGTTCTGGGCTCAGTAATGAGTGGATCCACCTCATTTGAGCCACAAAGGACAAAGTTCGGGAGGCCATGACTTACCTAACAGACCATAGCCTTGAATCCACGGCACAGTTGGCCTCCTTCAGTGTAGAGTCGTAGAGGTCTCTACAAAGAGCAGGGTCGGGTGTCTTTGTAAAGCAAATCTTCCGGAACGCTTAGCAGGAGGTGGGTGAAGAGCGACAATGGGTGCCACGCGACAGAGGTTGGAATATGAATAGCCATTCATACCTGTATTAAGGTGTGTATCCGTATTGTAAGAATAGGGGAGAAATAGAAGAAAAAACGGCTATCTAAATGCAGTCTTAAAGGGAGCATTTTAAAGCTGTATTATATGTGGCATAGTGTTGACTATCATTGATTTTGATTTCTTAAGATTCAGTTCACTGTTTGAAAACTTTAATGCTTAGCTCGTTCACATTTACCATTAGGAATAAAAAACGATTGAAAAGAAGTAGAGAAGATGAACTTTTTGGAACCTGGGGCAAAGTTAGCTGATGTCGCCCTATCCAAAACCAAATTTATGTAATTAAATGAAGCAATTAAAATAAAATATACTCACTCAACCATATTAATTTTGTTAATTTATAAATGTTCGCAATATCAATTTGTTATACAAAAGACTAACAAAAGGCCGGGCGTTGGTAATGACTCCTGTTAATGAGTCTCTATGGTGGAAGTAAGGAAAGGCGCCCCTCCCCCTTGTTGTTTTATGCCCACCAGACCATTTGTGAGAAGACAATTTAAATACTTTGTCTCTTCTCTCTTTTATGAATAGTAACATGATTTCAGGGGTAGATGAAAAAGATAATTGACTTCTAAAGCATTGTATTCTAAAGATATAGTGCAAGAAAGCACATTCACTTCATATGTATGGCCAACAATCAGTGCCGTTCCTGAGTGGTGTGCTGGGTCATGTATATATGGTCAAGAATATTAGGGTGCATAGGATGAGCCATAAACAAATATCCTATAAAACTTTTATATTCTCAAGAGGTATTACTTATCGCTGATAGTAGAGATTTTCAAACTATGATACTGCTCCACTGGGAGCCGAAAAGTGTGACTACTTTGATAACCTCTCTAAGTTCAGTGAGATTATTTAAGTTATTTCATAATAGGGAATTCTTAAATCCTTTGCTATTGATAATCGTTTATAGAAACTGATTATGGAACTAATATCGTCGTTTGAGGTCATTGGAGGGATAATATATGGGAAATTGAGACTGTTGAGACACCAGCCTATTAAAACTTGAGATGTCTTATGTTTCGATTTCTTTGGAGATGTCCTACTTGACTCGCTTAGTTGTACCAAGCAACGTCAAGTAAATGGACACACACAACGTCGTATTTGTGAGAAGTAGGGCTTATAGCAATGAGAGCCATATAAAGTAAACACAGAACCGTGAGTAAATGTCGAGAGACAAGTCACAATTTCTGGACTTATTTCCCGATTTGAATTACTAATAAAGAACTTTGAACTATCTAATACAATTAATTAGGTTATTTTAAATATATGTTTTAATTACATGGTACATAATAATACAAAAATACTTAATTTAATTTAAATGCAGTTCATTCAAATGCAACTTTTATACAAAGGAGCTGCCAATATTTACATTTTGGTAAAGGGAAAGTTTCAAAAAGGTTGGTCTACAGTGTTCTCAGCTTCGATATTTCGAGATGTTCACATCGAAGCCACATTTTGAGGTGTTCATATGTTCAACCTAGTGCAATGTCAGTAATGGTATTGTTTTCTTGCACTATAAAATATTAAGAAATAAAAAAAATCATGTTCGCAATCTAAAAATCAATCAAACACTTTTATACGATTAAAGTCATACATAATCAATATATGTACTTGCGAATGGTGTTAGCAACTGGTGAGAATGGCATATAACTTGGCGTGTTTGTGCAAAACCATTGCAAGCATATCAACTGAAGATCGAGCCTTAATTTACAATACACAATAATAATTGCATTAATTTTCTAGCTCGTGAAAAAAAGGCACTTTGTGACACGTTTAGTGTGCTCTTGATACCTCAGATTGTGATTGGACCTTCTGAATACCCGACCTAGCAGAAAAATGGAACAACTATCGTCCCCATGTCTTTAAATTCCTGATTTCCACTTTAATGAATAGCAATAAAACGGAATGAGAGAGTAGGGTAAGCTGCTTTCGTTTCTAGTTAATTGAGCGGCGATACATTTACATATCTGACGTCATCTGATGTTAGAAATGTCACAGATTAGTTTAGGAGTGAGACTGCATTTCAACTTGTTTAAATAATTTAATTAATAACTAAGCCCTCATAATTTGAAATACTATTATAATTTTGAATATCAGGGTATCATTATTTCCTTCCGACCTTACCTTCCAACCACCAGGACACTATAGGGCAGTGGATTCCAAATTTATACAACTCTGTCGTCTTTTTGGCATGAAAAATTACCATGCCCCTGACAATTTTCATATCAGTTTAATTTCGTACATCATACTCTAAATCATTACTTAATAAGCAAATTATTTTGCAAATATGTGAAAACGAGCATGGCATATTTCTGTATCAAATTATGAATTTGAGGACCTTGTATTGATTTGTAAAGCATTGTTTTTCATGAATATCCACCATTTGTACAAATTTCAGAAAGAGTTTTGTGCCATAAAGCAAGCCTGTTTCATATTTATAAATTATCCCTGAGAAACGTGGTGATTTCTTTCAGCTCAAACACTCTTCAAAATACTTTGACTCTAGAAGGCCGGCCAGAAAAGTAATATAACAGTACTCGATGTTCTGCCCCTACATTATCACACAATTTAGCAGAGCGCTCCATTTTATGGACTGCAAACCCTTTTCCTCGTCATTTGTATATTTTACAAGTAACTTACTTATTGATGCAAACATGTGCATCGATTTGAATTTTTGTTCTGTTGGAAAGTTTTTCGAAAACGATGTTCTTGGTGATCGCTGCGCCTCTCCTACAGTTTGGTTGGTTGGGTTTTACGGCGTAAGAGCCTTATTTGTCCAAGCTACTCCAAACACGTCAAGTAATGGACATACACGCAAAAGGAAAACTGACACAGAAGAGAGAAATACAGCTTGGAAAACACTGCAATAGGAATTTAAAATTTTGTGTTTATGGATGGATGTTTCAAATCCCTAAAGCCAATAGCCCTATTTTTAAAATTTCTTCTGAACGGATTTGTATTCCTTGGGAGGTTCACTTGCGCAAGACCTCGCGCACGCAACAATAACCATATCAAATTGATAAATCTTCTGTGCAGATTGATAGATACCTCTGGCACACGGCGGCATTGCTCCACTCCCCAAAAACATTTAGCAAGTCATCCCCCGGCATCTCCATACCCCCATCCTGACCTCTCCTTCCTCCTCGAATCAGCTGTTTATCGGGGCATACGGGTAAACCATTGTAAACTACCACAAGCAGAAGAGCAGCTGATCGCTGACGAGCAGAAAGCAGATGAAACGAGATGAAGGAGGGGGGGGACATAAGAAGCCTGAGGGGGTCGGCAAATCGGTGGCAGCACGCCGCTCCGTGACGTCACAATGCAAGTTGGTTTCGAGGTCCGTAGTTAAGAGGAACCAGCTGTTGGTGTCGGACTTGGGCTGCTGTTGCACCTTAGTGGATGAATCCTCCGCAAGCACGCTTTCAACCACCGACATCTGTTTGTCTGCCCTCGTGCAGACCCCGTGTAGGACCCCTTCTTTCTTAAACAAAGTTCTCGAAAATCGAAATTTGTAGATGTTTTTTTTCCATTCACCGAAGGGGTAGTTTTTTAAAAGATGCAGGAAATCCAGTTTCTGTCAATAAACCGACGTGGTTGAAATGAGTGGAGAAAGGGGAATGAATAAGGAAACGGGACTATTTCACGGTGGATTGGCTTTTATTCTTTACCTCGACTCGGTGGTTCTTTTGCTTTTTGCGCCATGTCCCATTTCTATACTTCAAAAAGTTTGAGGACTGTTGTAAAATAAAAACTTGTGTTGGAAATGTGTATTACAAATTTTTTCATTAACAAAAACGCAAAATTAATTAGCAACGCATAATAAAAATTAAAATATGAGATTAAAAAAAACTTTAAATTAGCCTTTCAGCTCTAACTCATCACACTCAAGAAAAAAGAAGAAATCATGTTTTATTTTCTCAAGTTCACGAGACCTCAAGCTTGGTGTTTTCAACTACATATCGCACTCTGACTGCAATAACTAAAAATATATAGCAAATAATATAAGGCTACCGCCATAGCTAAAAAATGAATTTCTAGTTTTATGAGAAGAAAGATTAAATACATGCAGTATGCTGCAAAACTGCTCTTCACAGAAATCTAAAGTTCTAGCAGTTTAGCAGAAGCATGTATTTAATCTTCCTTATAAAATTAGAAATTCTTGTTTTAGTTACAGCTGTATTGCAGCCGGAATGGAATATAGTTGTGATCGCAGTTACTCTTAAGTCCCTCGTTTTGCAAATCCAAAAGGTTCCATTTTTCACAGTTTAGTCGCTCACATTCCACCAAATATGAAAATGGAAATGATTATTCACCTCTCTTGTCCAACTGGTTGTACTTGAGAATTTAGTCTCGTCTCATTACAGAGCCACATTGTGGTTCCTTTTACTTTGTATAGTTTTTATAGACGTACAGTTTTTAGACTCGCATATAGGACAGTTCTTGATATTTCAAGTGTCTTTCAGATAGGCAATGCCTACAATTGTCCCCTGTAAATTCAAATTATCCGCTATGAGGTGTTAGCCCCACATTTACTCCTTAACATTTTTCTAATGCCCGGCCAATTGAACATTACTCATTAGGGCACCACAAAGGCAGGTTTGTGAACCACTTTGTGATACTCTGATGCACAACGTATAGTGTGTTCACATTACACCTCACTTGCATACCACACATTTTAGGCACAACCCTTTTATGGCCATACATTCATTCCACTCGGACAAACAGCTATGCTTCACCCCGGATTCGAACGAGGAACCTTTCAATACAGAAGCCAGCACCCTGACCACACACCAGCTTGATTTACGAAGGAGTCCAGATTACCTCACACGTGACCAAATATGGTCCTTTCGTCATAAACCTCAACTCCAATCAGACTACCTCAAGTGTGAAAAAAATTGCAATTTTCGGTAATGTTAAAGTGTGATTTGCAATGAACTGGAATTACATAATTTGTTTATCTATGCAGTAAAATAAAATTAAATAGCTGTAGAAGACATTAAAATGGAAACTAATTTAACAGAATAGAAATTTTAATTTTGCAGAATTATTTCTCAACAATCTAAATGTTATCCTGCCCACAACAAAAATTAGATGTGCATTCATCAATTCTCCATCACTAAACTAGCTTATATTGCCTTATTAGAACCAAAAAATTCAATTGAAGACTCAGTGACTCGTAAAAAATAGTCGAAAAGAGCTCGATTTTAAAATTTTCAAATTCTTACTTTTTCATGTTGCTCGTTAATCACAGCAGACATTTTAAAAAATAATTGGCGTTGATATCTTTAAGATCGAGGATCATACTACTCGATGGGTAAGTCATATCAAACAACTTTGTATAGCGTTTTATTTTTTAAGTTCCATGTCTTTCAGAAATGCTTGATAAAGACATTTTGAGGGGGAACAGTGTTTCATGATAGAAATTATCAGTATGAAAAAGTTATATAAAAGTGTGTATGTACTAAAAATTATAAGAGAACGATAATGAAAATACATTTTGCATACATTAAAATTTTATTTTGTCGGGTTTTTTTCTAATTAGTTTAATTTCGAGTACTTGACTAAAATTTATTTCAATATCTACTCTCCTGTAATCCTTAAGAAAATCCTTCTTTCGAAAGTATACCAAACCAAATAAAGTCAAATTAAACAGTGTTAAGGGGTATGAAAACAAGGGGATGAAATGAAATAAAAATTTCGTAGCTCCAGCCCACACGAAATACGTCTATGCGCCTTTTAAAAAGTGTCTTGAATGTCATAAACTGACTTAATAGATTGATTTTTGGTATACATGTAGAAAATTGATAAAAAATCAAACCGGTAGTAGGTAACACGCCTTGATTGAGAATAAAACTGGATGGTCATGGTTGGACTTCAACACTTTACTATTTCAGTTATTAAGAGTTGAAGAGAATTGGATATCCATCAGTGATCAAAACCTAGCTACTTTTTAACTTTAATGATAGCATGATGAAGTTTTCAAGCATATTGTAAATTTCACCATATTAACTATTCGCTTTCAAATACATATTTGAAGTTATTAATATGTATTATTATGTACATTTTTTCACGCATTTCGTGTAACTATCATGAAAGCACATATACATATTTTAAAAAAAATTAGCCTAGATCTCATTTTCTTAACCATTTACGTCGCCATGTAATTTAATCTAATTATAAGAAAACCTATTTGAAAAAGAAATGCTTGATCTGACAAACAAAAAACATTTTAAAGTATAGTAATTTTTCTATTCGAAGCGAAATTTTGATGTACTTTCTTCAAGATCTAATGTTTTCACATTTATCCCTTCTCAGCAAATAAAAACTTTTTCAAAATCTAAATTACTCAATTTAAGAAATTAATTATCACGATTGTTTTTTAATTTTCAGGAAGAATTGACAACATGTTCTTTTAATACAACATAGCATCAAACATGTTTGCCTTTAGACGCTTAGAAAAGTTATAAAATTAACAATATCCCTTTCACGATAGTGTCCCACATTTCGTTTCATAAACTCCACCTTTTTAGCAAGAATTACTACAATTATTTGCAGTACAAAAGTGTAAAAATTTAGAATTCCTAAACCATCCTAAAATATCTCAACATGGTTTAAATACCTTAATTTAAATACAGGAACAGCGCCGTTGACTTTACTACTTTTGCACTAAAATGCTGTTATATGAAAAAAAGGATAACGAAATTTTTTACGGCTAAATGGTAACACATGATTAATTATAATTAATTACATTTCGCATTAAGTATTCTATAAAAAATTTAATTTGATATGTTTGAATCAATACTAACTTTCAGGTCACTTACGATGTTCTGAAAGTGAAAAATCTCATGGGAGGTCGACGCTCATTTTAACCAATACTATTTTACGAATCCATTCGATTTTCGAACTTTCAAGTTCCTACCTACTATCATGCAATAAATTTCAATTCGCTCGAACGAAATTTCTTCTCGGTCCTTTGGAGTTCGTGAAAAGGAGCGTCGACTGTATCAAAATTTCAGTTATCTTAGATAAAACAAAAACTCCAGACTATGTTATATCAACGAACAACCGGCATCGCCGAAGACGTCTGGTTCTTGGAAAGATGATAAAGACAGAAATGACGCCAGCTGCCTTATTCATTTCTCTCATCAGTGAAAAAAAGGCACTTAGGATAGGTCTGATGCTGAACAGACAAGTTATCCAGATCCCAGTGAATGGAGTGATACGGAAACCATCACTTCTCACGGACATATTTTTAAAAATACACTTTTTTGCTTTCTTTTTCCAAGTTCCATATTCCTCAGTTCCCTCCGAGTGTTTGAATGGAACGGATATTTTGATAATTCTTTCAGTATGAAACGAAACCAAGCTGGTGATTTTTGCGGTTCAGCTTTTTTCAATTCAAACTGCTGAAGCAAGGTTATGTTGATTTGATGTCGGTAGTTTTTCATGCTCTACAAACTAGCCCTGTATGAACACGCAAAGGTTTACAAATTGAGAAAATTATATATTCTAAAGTCGTTTTATTCTTGAATTCACGTTGCACACGTGCTTCATGAGAGAATATCTTATAGTAAACTAGCAAAATTACCGGCGTTGCTCGGGTTTAATTGAATAAACGCTGATTGAAAGTTATCCGAAAAAACTTTTCTCTAGCCTAGAAAAATACAAATATCATAGGAAATGCAAATGTAGAAAAAATAAGTGCAGAAAATAATTTTTTAAATTCCTTTTTGACATTTTTATCTGCAATTTAATGTTTGATCCTTAATATGTTGTTGATAATTTGTAAAATATAAAACTTCACCTTTTCCGATCAATTGTATTAAAATTTATTAAAATATCAGGACAATCCAGTGATTTCGGAAGTACATCACTATTCATGCTTTCATGGCATCACTTTGCATAGTTAGAAGTATTCCTGGAAATCCAGCACACAAATCTTATTTCAATATTAACATCATTGTCGGGACGGATGCACACACCCAGGGTTTTACCATTTAAATTACCTTCTAGTATCTTTCCTTAAAAAGGCCCTGTTCATATGGAGCATTCTAAAGCGCATTTGATAAGGGGGTTTTCGAGATCTTCATTGTAGCACCCTACGATTTTACAAGGTCGGATTCCGTTCTGCATTAAATTGTGTTTTTTTACTGTCCTAATCTAAGTTTCTATCTTCGGATTGTAAAAGATAGTGAAAATTTCAATGGACTTCAAACCTGCGTAAAATTTTACGTCTAAGCAATACCTAAAACATGATTTTCTTTACAAAAAATTCTATTGTTTCTTACATTTTTGCGAAACGCATTTTGACTGCATTTGGCTAGGTAATTCTTCATGGTATACCTAAAAAGTATTGTCTTGTTTTTAAATGGAATATCACTTCAATTAAGAGTATTTTGTTGTCCCTAATCCACTACTTTATTTTTGCAGCCATCAAAAATACTAAGATGAAAATCTTTCTTTTCCAATAGAAAAACGTATAATTTTACATTTTACACTTATATATCAATACAATATAATCGACTTAATGACCAGAAGTGACCATCTAAACAGATAAATCCTTCGTAGGTGCGTTCTGGAGCAACTAGTATCATCAATCACGGTTGTACATATTTGCGCAAGACATTTTCTTAAATTTTTCAAAATTTTCGAATGACCAGATTATTTTTGTCCAAGGAACCTATACGGACGAGCGGTCACTGGGAAACCATGTTTTTTTTATTAAAAATCCATTTGCTAAATGAATAGGCCTTTACTTTTTTGTGAATGTAATACTTGAGACTGCACAACTCATAATATCCGTTTTTAAAATATGAATCTGAAACCACTCCCATTTGTTTGGATTTATACTGTGCAAATTTTTATTTTCAGTCGGCAGATTTGATTCGCAAGCAGAATATTGTAATGTTTGTTCTAGTCATTGTCAAACAATAAACAGAAATTAGGCCCTTTTTGCACCACCCACACAAGATATACACATGTCCATAGATTTCTCAGATCACTATTCCTACTGTTTGTTCATAATGAACAAGTAGCACTCTTTGTCTTCTAAGAAATCCGCTGACGAACATTATTTTTGTCTTTTGTGAATTTTTTTAGTTATCTTTCGAGCATATTGAAGTGATTGAATGTCCATTTTACGAAAATAGAATTAATTGAATCCAAATTGGACAAACGAAAGAATATTCTCTTACGTTTGAATTGCGTTGAACAAATACTTCTCTTTCATAAAATAATCTGGTGAATCTACACAACATTAAAAATGAAGTAATTATGCAACTGAGAACAGCTGACAATCGCATATGCAGGAGACAGATGCTTGTGGCGTCCAAGCAAACTGTCTACAGTGAGACAGTGCAAAGAAAGATTACTTTGAAGTCTAGAAACGAGAATACTTTTCAATTATGACTGTGTTCTACTTATCTCATAGTCATCAAGGCATCCATATTTAGCTTTTGGCATTAATAATTTTTAGTTAATTTGACGTTATTACTTGTTTAAGAAGCATTTGACATAGAATGCATGAAGCAATTTGCAAAATTTGAGACATCTATCATTGTGTGAACCTGAAAATCGCATATCCTGGTAGTTTGTGTATTGTTTAAGGCCGTTTTAATTTTAAAATATATACCAAGATATTCTAGAATGTTTTTCAAATTATATAGACTAGGTGGTAAATTTAAAGAAACCGATTACGATCGGTGGAATTGGTTCCTTCAGGAATTTCCCCAAGGAACATAATGAATTTGTTAAAAGTCTGAAGACTTTTACAGGATGCCATGGAAACTACAGGTTGAACGAATACTTAATTCTTGTACGTTATATTGTCCCTGTCAAAATAAAGACGTTTTCAATTAATTGTAAGATGTACTTTATTAATAAAATAATTTGAACTATGTGAAACCTTATCGTAATGTTACTAATGGAGTACATGAATTTTTATCTGGCGATATTTTTTCTTTTTAAAAAATAGCTTTTTAGAATAAAGATGAATTTCAATTAACTTGAAACCGCTGAGAACAATTTTAACTTCTTTTCTACTACGTGAGAGGACTTTATAGGTAACCAATATTAAAATGGTCATTGACAACAAAAATTTCAAAAATTTACTTCAGTGTAACTATTTGTTTATCTGCATAAGGATAAGAAAATTAAAATTCTTTCAATGCTTGAATTTGAATTTTCAACGCATTTTTCAGACTTGAAACCCCCTAAAAATACCTTTTGTTAAAATAACTGATTTATTGTACATATATTTTCGGTGTTTCGTAATGCATTAAGTATTCATAATGAAATAAATCATTATGGAATTTGCTTTTCTGCGTAGCGCATGTGTGTATCTCTGTGTCGCTTCAATAGTAACATCAGTGTAAAAAGTGATCTACCAGAAACAAAATTCGAATACTTGCTGCATATTTTTGTTTTAAATATTTTTGGATAAACCTTATGAAGTCATTTCTGTACTCAACTCGGCAGGATATGTCACTTTTAACCCTTACTTTAAAATTCATATATGGTAATCAAATAAATTATACTAAGAACGGCTTTCTATAAATGTGATAAGTAGGGCCAGGATTTTGTTTTGATTTTGTATCTTTTTTTTCTAAGATTTGAACGCCATTCGAATGAATAGAAATGTAGTATATAAATGTAGCAGAAGTGAAAGGGAGTTTTTGAGTTTAAAACTCCCAGTTTGACAAATCATAAAAATCATTCTTTTTAGAAAATCGGTACAAGATTTCTGTTCAACTTTACAATTCTAAACAAATAAAATACAAATATGGCAAACTAAAATATTCAATTAACTATTTTTAGTAAAATTTAAATTTTCTATTTGACACAGGAATAATCAAAAACGTAAGTTGCATTTGTATTTTCTGTGGGGCCTACTTTCATTACTAAGAAGTCTTTCAGTTTGCCAGAGAAATAGTAACAAATTGTATTTTTGAAGTGTTTTATGAAATATGTCGGCCGGGAAGGAAGTTGCTTTTATTGTTCTTTTTACAAAATGTTATGCGAACATTTTAGGGCATTTTTGTAGTTTTGGGAGATGTTTGCGCGACGTCATTGATATCTTGGCTCACGAAGAATTAAGAATCGTTTGCAGTTTAATTATTATTTTTTTTCCTTCTTTAGACTCCAGTAGTGACAAAATTTAGATATCTTTCGAATTTTTCTTCTTGTTATTAGTAGAACTTCTTGTGTTAAGAATTCTTTGACTAGCTGTACGTTGTTTTTGTGCCAGCGTAAATTTTGTACGGACACAGAAGCGCTCCGCATAAAATCATTACTTGAGCCACGGCCTCTGTAATGTACATGGAATATTGTAAATAATGTTTTCAATTATGCAGTCAACTTTCTTGAATCTACTACATCGTACGGGACAGAGATTATAACTGTATTTTGGGCATTATTTAGCTTTTTAAAATCCTAACCCTAGTGACGGGGTCCAGATTTTCATTTGGTGCACAAAAAATTGTATTTCTTAATTTAGGCTCTCTCTCTCTCTCTGAAATAAAATTCTACGTTGGCAAAGCGGCGGGCACTGTACCTTCATTTAACGCACCAAGAAAAAAGTGGGCTCTAGAGCAATTTGAACACTCTGCTTCAGAACTTAGAGCGTGACTTCCACACATCAGCTTAATTCGAATGCAATTATTTCCTTCGCTCGCGGCTCGAGCACCATCCCCAAACGATAAAGTAATTCCGCACGTGCCGTCTGTCGCGAAGCTTCCGGTCCATGCCCTCCTGAACACGAAAACGGAGGTTCGCAAAAATCATCTGCTTCGGCGACATTCGGCATCCTCAAAAAAAGAACCCAGATGAACTTCAGCGGCAGCATCTCCAACAAGTTGCGTCTACCTTCAAGCTACCCCCTTCAGCTGTTGAAACGCAGATGCTTCCGCCAAAGCGGTAAATTTCGGTGATTTCCACCCCCGAAAGGAAAGGGAAACTCTTCTCTTGACTTGTTCCTCCTTTTGTGGCATTTACAATAAACATGCTTTTGCCCCCCCCCAAGAAATCTTAGGAAGTGGGACTTTTTTATAAAGGGAGAAGTTGCTTTTAGCCTTGTATAAAATTGTGACAAATTATTTTATTGATTTATTTATCTTGTCTGTGAAACAATAAACTGAATTAGAAATGACTTTTGTTCTAGCTGGGTAATAAAAAGATTTACTTAGTCTTTCTTTTACCTGGTATAATTAACACAAAATAGGCAGCAGTAACAAACCAAACCATATTGCTTTTGATTATTGACGCATCTATTTCGTCATTAGTCGTTGAATACAATAAATGTTAATGTAAAATATTGTTTAAAAAGTTAAATCACGCTTGGTGAGTATCCAAAAATGTTTTCAATGAAAGACAAATATTTCTAGATTATTGTTCAGGCAACAAAAGTATACACAAATGGCCTGATATCGCTACAGAATTTTTAATGTCAAAAATACGTCTTACCTAAATTTAAAAATTCATAACGGTGGTATTACCTTAGACTATTTAACCCATCTGGTGGTTGTCTCGGCGTTATCTTGTCATTAGCAAAACTGACTAGATCTGATCGAAGAGGTATCTCGTCATTAGAAAATACTGACCTGATCTTGATTTCGTCATCACATCAAAAAACTGCAATATCTTCATCTCGTCGAAACCACTTGGAGGATTAAAATTAACATTATGAGACGTGTAGAGAAATGGCAAGAGCAAGAAAATAAATTTTTCTCATATTGAAACGAGTGAACTTATCCCGCTATGACTCAACCTAATGTTCAAAATGGGAAATTTAATTTAATAGAATAGCCTGTGCTGTTGGAAAAATCAAAGTTTCTGAAAAATTTATAGAAAACGAGAAATCTTAAAAATCATTTGGACACATTCACAAAAAATTCTAGTTTCAGAAAATTCCAAAACAGTATTTTTAGATCAGGTTTCAATCAAACAAAATGTTTTGCATTTTTCTCAACTTAAATATCATATGGCACAAACTATTTGCCTCCTGTATTATCACTTTAAAAATACTTTGGATTCTATAAGATTTCGGTGTTTAAAAAATGACTAATTTATTAATCTGTATACAAACCGATCTTACTGAACATTTTTAGAGTAATACCACTTGCTACTAAACGTTTTTACCTGTTTAACATTTGTCAATTTTAATTTACAATAAGGAAATGGCTGATTTGAATCGGATTTTAACCCTTTGCACTCGAGAAGCTTCTTTCTCAATTTTGTATGATTAATTTGTATTAGTTTTAAAAGATGCAAACTTTTTAACAAAATCATCAAATTATTAAATCCCTTAAAACTGAGCAGGGAACCAAAAATTTAATGATATATTCCTGCTTCTATAAAAACTCAATTTTATTTTTGCAACCTATTCTTGACTATCACAATTGCACATCCTAAGTACCATCATAATCGTACATTTAAAGTAAAAATAAAAACAGAATTGCACGTTTTCGCATCTTTTTTATATAACAGTGGGTCACAAAAGTATTCGTCCAACTCACGTTTTTTATTATTTTCATGAATTTTATAAATATGGTTAAAATTATGATTTAAATTTTTACCATACAACCTATCTTTCTATTTTAATATATAATCGAATAATTATTAAAAAATTAAACATATAAAATATAACGTAACCCATGAAATCAGACAAAAGTATTCGGTCACTTTCCGTAAAAAGTACAAACGTTAAACAAAAAAGTAAAAAATCAATTTATCAGATATTTGTTGCATTAGTCTTATAACTTAGATTATTTTAAATCCAAATATAATGGTTTGCGTAAGGTATTTCCCAGTATTTGGTGAAACTCGAACCAATTTCATTCTATTCTGCTTGAAGATAGATTATCAATGGATTTCATTATTTTATGGCACAAAAAAGTGAGTTTTTTTATTCAGATTTCTTCATAAAAGTAATAAGATACAAATCTTTAAAATGAGGTCAGATTAAAATCGGTTTGGTCTTTTATATACCAATCAGGCCATATCAGTAATATAAGTTTAGAAAGATCTGGTTGAAAAATAAAAAACCAAACCGATTAAAAATCTTACCTAATTTTAAAGATTTATATTCTACCATTACATTTATGAAGAAATAACACATTTTTTGTGCCATAAAATAGTGAAATCCATTAAAAATCTACCTTCAAGCAGAATATAATGCATTTGATTCGAGTTTCACCAACTACCTCGAAATACCTTATGCAAACCATGATATTTAAATTTAAAAAGGTGTAAGACTAAATGTTAAAAATATCTGATAGATTGATTTTCACGTTTTTGCTTAACATTCTTACTTTTTAAGTAAGATGTTCGAATACTTTTGCGTGTCTGATATTTCATGGGTTATACATGTTAAATTTGAAATATTTTTGGACAAACATTTAATTATTCGATTGTTTTGATGGTAAATTAAAATAGAAATATAATTTTCATGTGGTAAAAATTTAAATCGCAATTTTAATACCTCCTTTATACAATTCATGAAAATGATAAAATTATGAAGTGGATGAATAATTTTGGGACTCAGTTTACATCTTTTTTTAATTTTCATCAGTTTCCCATACAGTAACTGTCTACAGAAAGAAACAAGTGGTCATTCGGGAAATAGATAACTCAAACAAAATAGTTTTCACTCTTTCCTTACGTCCGTTACAAAAAAAGATTTCAGTCATCACTATTTTTCACAAAACACGCTTTCTAAACCAGCGACATTTTTAATGCATTTAGCGCTCATGCACTTCTTCCAAATCCTATTGAAAATCGTTTCCAATTACTGTTTCAAACTTCTGTCATTAATTAGTTATTAATTAAAGAAAGCAGCACAAAAAACCAAAAAAAACTCATCTTTTCTTAAACCGAGAAAAATTAAGAAAATCGATTGATCGAAAAGATTTCGAAAATCGTTTCCAATTACCGTTTCAAACTTCCATCATTAATTTCTTCCTCTCTGAAAAAGGAAGTAACTCCCCCGGAAAAAACTCACCCCCTTTTCTTAAATCAAGATACACGCAAGCGAAGGGTACAGAACAGAATCTAAAAAGTGGAAAAAGAGGGGTTGGAAACCTGAACGGAACATCTGCCCTGGAAGCAAATCCACTGCTCGAAACGGAAACGCATCTGATACCCCCTCCTCACAAGACGCCGTGCTCCTCGTCCTTACTTCCTTCCCCCCAATTCACAACACCAGGCCACGCGCCGTATGTTTGCAATCAACCGACCAGGACGCGTGGCCTGCTGTTAACTGGGAGGCAGATGGCACGCGCCACATGTCACATCTGAATGGTAGAAGGCAGGAGCAGGCGCGTGGCACGCCGCTATAAATACGGTGATGAACCGCCCTGCCCGCATAATCAAACTCTCAGCTCTACTGTGCGGATCTATCTCCCTTTGGATTACTCTTTGACGACGTCGATCTAGTTCATTTCCACAGAAACCGGTGCGAAAATGGGCCAGCACGGCAGTTGTATTCAAGGCAATCCCGTAAGTTGATTTCCATGCCGTTTTATTTACATACAAAATGATACGCAGTAACTTTTGTAGTAGTGCGTTGCATGTTGAGGATAGTGACTGAACTTATTTGAGAATTTTTAGATATATTAGGCAATTTAAATCGTTTGAAAGCAAACACTTTCTATCACTTGAAAATGCCTTTTCCTTAAGTTTTATAATTAGAACTGTTTTTTCAATAATTCTTCTAAAGGCAAACGATTCTTATCTTATATTCAATATGCCTTGTTAAATTTGTCAGTATTGCTGCAACATATCAAAGTATCATGATAAAATATGAGTTAAATTAGATTTCAAAACTTAATTGTATGAATTTTATGTTCTCAATAAAAATTGTATCATTTATCTGCTGACTAGTCATGGTAATAAATTCATTTTCAACAGAATTTTAAAATCATAGCAACAGCTCCTAAATGGCCATGGATGTTTCCTAATTCGTCAGCAGGATATTTTGAAATTTTACACTTCATTACAATTGTATTCCTTTTATTCAACTAATGTCATCCTTTTTTGTTACAGGATTGGTCAGGACCTTATGAAAAGGCCTCAATGAAAAGTCCGGAAGCTGACATCTACGATCACATCAGAAAGCTTGCAACTATTTCCAGTGCCAAGGACTTGCAAGAATTTGAACACTTTCTACAGAACAAAATCAACCCTACTTGTCCCCAGCACGGCTCGAAAGCTCTTCAGGGCAATGACAAGCCTGCGCCCACAGCAACCTCCAGGAATACATTGCCACCACAGAACAAATTTGAAGACCTCTTCCGAAAAGAAAGCGTCTGCAAGGACATCAACTTCAACCAAAATCAAGTGGACAGCAAGCCTCCCAGTGTGAAAGAACTCATAATCAACAAGACCACATGTGCAGTGCACGGTCAGAAGAGGGAACCTGAAGTCCCTGTTTCCTCCAGTTGCCACCTTCATGGGAAGTCCAGAGCAGATAGTGGGAAAACAAGTGTCACAGAAGCTGAAACGAAATCAACCAAGCAGGAGAAACATCAGTCACCGCCAACATACAAGCACCCACCACCACAGAAACAGCCCCTGAAATTGAACTTCCCAGAGTTTGAAGAACTTTCAGAAGACGACTCCGTATCAGTCACCTTTTCTTGTCCTGAATTCTTGACAAACCTGATATTGCCATCAGAAGAAATAGAATCATTGGATATCTTAGCATCAGTTGGAGTCCAATCTGCTAAAGGTAATTATTTTAAAAACACTGAATTTTTAACAATAACTTCGAATCGTATTCATGCTAGTTTGTATATTAAAATGTATTCTTTCAAACTAAAAGTCTGTTCATTTTACAGAAACCATCCAGCGATTGGAGGACCGTGCAGAAAGCATTGTCGAGACTTTTGGAGTAGTTCTGAAACACTTGGAGCATGGGGACTGGTCGACTTTCTGCATCAGCACATCCCGCCTGTGTGAGGACATTAAAAATGTGATGAGAGATTACCATCTCAACTTTGAAGTTAAAGATTCTGAAACAATTAAGGTAAGATGGTTCCATATTTCATTTTAAAATACCTAAAAGTTTCAAATTTGGAAGTTTTTCAAATAAGAGTAATGTAGCATGAAGTTAAATTGGAATTTTCTTTTGCAGATTAAAAGCAAAGTGACTGATGCTCTGAATAAACTGACAACATATATTCTCAGGTAATTATACACTACTTTGTAAGACAATCTGTAATAGTAAAAATAAAAAGAAATGCTTTTATTCTGTCATCTTACATCATTCATCTCAAATATAAAAAAACTAAAATTAAAATTCTATGACGAATAAAGCAAGATTCTATAAATGTCATTTCCAATAACCAGAACATGAAATCAATTGAGATAGTAATATTTTATAATTTGAAATGTGCTTGCATGGTTTTCTAAAATAGCATCTTTATAATTACAGCTTGAATCAGATATCATCAGCAGAAACAAATCACAGCATCTTACTGCCTGCCTTTAAAGTATTGGGTGAAGCACTTCATGAGATGATGGAATTCCTTATCAGCAAAGAACTTAAAGTAAGTAAAACTCTAAAAATTTTTATCTAAAAATTCTGCATTTATAAAACAAGACTTTAAATAACACAAGTATTATTATTTAAGTCTCTTATGTTCTATGACTACTCTTAAACAATCATTCAATAAAACGGACTTAAACTAAACTATTATCAAATATATTATCTAAAAGCTGCATTTACCTAAGATTTATATGAAATATCTATATCAACTCATTTATCTCACCAGGTGCTGATTGATTGTTTGAATCCAGAAACAAACCATTCTTCCATTCGAATGGCAACTTGTGCCCTTGCTGAAATGTCTCTATCTGGAAACTTGATGAGCAAGCTCATTGCTCAGGTAAATTGCATTTCATTCCATTATTTCCAAATTTTCACAAAACTAAATATTTCCACTATAGGAAATAAGTGAAACATTAAAATAAAAAACATCCAAAGAACTATGTGAACAGCTCAATTTAGAATTTAAAATCTTACCAAACTAACCATTATCATAAAATTTAATGTTTCCAAACAATTTAATTTATATTTTGTTTTCCTTCCAGGCTGGTGCTGTCTGTCCTCTTTTAAATATCTGCAAGGTTCGCAAGTGTAAATATCTACGTCCTCTGGCTCTGCGCATTTTGACCGTCATTTGCAATTCCCAGGAAGCTGTGGCTGAGTTCGAAAATGTAAGTATATGTTCTTTATTCAATTATTTAAAACACTCAAGTAAATAATCTATAAACTTTTTTGTCCTATCAACAATCCATATTAATGATCCTGTTATTTTTAAGGTGTCTGGGTTCAGAACAATAATGACATTATTGTCAGAAGAATCTGAAGAGAAAGTTTTGTGCGAAACTGTGGGACTTCTGGCGCAAATTTTGAAGCAGTGGAGCGAGAGTAAATGCTCAATTGAAAAGAAAATTGGACATAACCTCAGCCAATTAGTCAAATACTTAACCGGTAAGTTGAATAATAAACTATCATTGATAGTTCAATTTATTAAAAGTGTAATGTAAATGTTAAAATATTGATAATCAATCTTATATTAATATCAAGTATCAAAGATAACTTAGATACAGCATTTTGTAGCTTAAGATTGGCTAAAAACATATTTACAATTATACTCAACTGAAATATAACCATTTAATTTTATTTACATTAAAAGGAATGCATCCGACTAGTTAGATGCTAGTTTTAAATAATCTGCTAAATTTATAGATAATATAATTGGCTTACAAGTAAAACAAAGCAATTGAGAAAATGAAGAGGGAAACATTCTTCTCCCTAAGCTATACTCACTTAATTGTTTCTCAAGAAATCTAACCTTCAAGCAAAGAAAAATAGCTTAGTGGACTTCAGTCTAAAGGTAACATTCTGGTTCAGAAAAGCTAAAAACTCGTATCTTCAAAATTTTAATCTAGTGTTACACTTGTAAGCCAATGATATATCGTAAGCATTTGTTTTAAAATAACTAAACAGTTCTCAAATCAAACTAAAGTTATTGAGGATAAAGTTATTACACTTATTTTCCAAATCAAAAAATAGAGAACTATGCTACTTAATTCGATATATTTTAGAAATTTTACAGCATAGGATTAAGTTTGAGCTTAACATTGTTTCTCATGCAACCTTTTTATTAACAGAAACTGCAAAGAAATCTTTGACCCCTGAAATGTTCCTCCTGTCCGCTGCCTGCCTTGCTACGCTATCAGTTTGCAACACGCAAGCAACCAGCTGGTTGAAAACTCATGCCCAAGAAATGAGACTACTTGCAAGCAGCAACAAACAGGAAAGTTATGTATAAGTTTCAACTACCTCTAGTAATCCAATATGGAGTCAGACGTCTTTCATCACCTCATTCCTAGTCAAAATTATGTACATTTGTACATACAAACTTTGTTACCAAAGGATTATGAACTTTATATATTTTATACTAAATTGCTTTATTCTTGCATTTTTATTACGTGCAGAGTACTAAGTCAAAAGAAATCATGGATGTATGAATGTTGTGTACCTTCTAAATGTATTTTAAAATTCTTTTTCAAAAGGTGTATCATGTTGGGATATTAGCCTAATACCTCATCTTTGTCCACTGTTGTGAAAAATGTTTTCAGCACAAACATTCTTTTAAGTTTTTCCGAGGTAACAGTGGATTTATGAAGGTTTAAGATCCTTGAAAATTCGAAGCATTGACAATTATTTCCATAACATATTCTAAGATTGTAACCATGTAAGATTACTGAACAGAAAAGTAAATTAAATCAAAAATAAATTTACCCACTGCTTTAATTTTAAAACATTAAACTTATTGCATGAATATAAATTATACATTGAATTAGAACTGATAAAAGAAATAAACTCCAAATATAAGAGAACTTTAAGTCAAATTTTAGATTATTTTAAGTGAACTTCAAGCAAAATGATTCACTGTTTACTGTTGCTAATTAAAAAGTGCATTAGAATATATTTGTTATTAAAATATATTAGTCAAAAATGAAATGCTTAATTTCATTCAAACTAGAACTTGATTGAGAATGTTTGTGTCTTGAAAATTTGCAATATGCTTGATGTATTTTAAAAATTACATACTTATCAAATGATACTAGTCTTTACCAAAGTATTTTTTAATTGTACATACACTTTATAAAAATTTTAGTTAGTTTATGAAAGTGCATTGTATTTCTAATCGTTTACAAAAAAGTAACATCCAGCTAGGATTACCAAAGTTAAAATACCTAGTTTTGTGCATATTTCGATTACACAACATGGTGTAGCACAAGTAAAATTGTATATAATATATTGTATCTATCATATTGACAGTTTTATAATAAAAATTTAATTTTGTACAATTCTTTTCTGTTTCTTTGCTAAGATTAAGATGAGTTTCACTTATTAGGGGAAATTGTGCATATTCGATAAAAACTTTCATGATTAATAAAATTAATCCCTCCAAGGCAGCAAAAATATTTGAATTAGAACATTTTTGAATTTCGATTAAACTAAATGTAAGCTTTATATACATGTAAGTAAAAATATCAGTACCAAAAGTCCAAAGTAATTTTTGTATTTCAAGAGTCAATTGCAACATAGTAATAATCCCTTCTGAACCTCCTGAAATACTAAATGAATTAAAGGTAAAAATTAATATAAACAAAACAATGTAAAGGAAATAAAATTTATTTTGTTAAAATAAAACATCTATCCTTGTTATTAAATACATTTATCCAAAACAATTTTACATTTAACGAAAAAAACACATTTCTCAGCATGACTTTTCAAAATGTGTGCTCGAGTTAACAAATACCTAGTGATTTTCATTTAAAAAAGAAAATTAAGCGTATTTCAGACACCAATTCATGCAAAGTACTTTTCAAGGATTATCACAATTAATACATCTTATAAAAAAACTGCATTGCAAACAAAATTGTCAATTGGTAGAGATTGAAGAAAAAATGAGTGAATCTAAATCATTTTAAACTCGATTGTAAACATGCCCCAGCAGCATTTCAAACTAAAGACTAAATTACAAAACTGCACTTGTTACTTCTGACCCATATATGTGTTAAGTGTAAAAATCTATTTCTCGTAATTTAACTGCTTTAAGAACATTCTGTCAACAGCAAACTTACAAATGCATCTAAACTTTCTAATTACAAAGTTATATTTAAAAATCATACAGAGGAAAAAGTACATTTTATGATCAGTTCAAACTACATTTTTGATTCCAACTGATAAATTTTGATACTCGTTTTCATCTTTATAAGTAATTACATGTACCATTCAAAAATTTACAACAAAACTCCGATTTTCAATCAAGGATGCTTTTAGAATTCAAAAATTAGAAGGAATCATTTAACTTTCAATCATGCAATAAATGAATTTTTCGATATTTTAACAATTTTCCAAAACAAAATTATATGTATAGCAAGAAATTAACTTAAGAATTCATCTCCAATAACTAAAATTTACAAAATCTACTGTCAATTTCAACAAAAATTTGCTCCAAATCAACTTATCTGCAATAACTTGTTGCAGAAGTTACAAACAAGAATGATTCATGCAAATACAGAAAAATTCAACAGCCATAAAAATAAAATTTAACAAAAAAAAAAAACAATATGAAACATCATTAAATGCAGAGCACTTTTGGGGGAAAAGAAAATATCCCCTGCATAAAGGCTGAAGCATATATAACCTTGCAGGGAAAATAGGTCATGAACTGATGACCATACATCCAAAAGCACCATAAAGGGTGTCACATACACTTATAGACAAGTATGGCAGCATTTTAAAGCAAGCGTACACCTTCAAACAGCAAATGTCTAAAATAGTTCAGCAAAAGCTGATTGAAAAAAAATGAAATATTCAACTAATTGGATTTAAATATAAAAGAATGAAATAATTGATACCCATCTGTCTTTGGATCTTAAAAAAACTGCCTTAATTCAAAGCTATATTTATATGTATTCCAATAGCTGAAAAAACTTGTACCAGCTTTCATACAAAAGTGTAAAGATATCTAAAAAATACTCAGATGAGAACACTTTAATCATGATATCATGATGCAAGTACTCATGAAGGTGTACACTTGGCTAGATTAGAGTTGCACAATTATTTTTTAAAAAGAATGAATGGATGGTAATTTTCTCTCTTCATTGATATTAACAATTGCCTGTTACAATGATCGCAAAGAATCACAGAATTTGTTCATCCAGCAAAAGGATATATTTCACAATTGTAGGAGATTTATCTTGATTTCAACAATCTTACTCTTAATCAATGTACAGAATTATTACTAGTCGTATGTCAAACATCTTTCGTCAGATCTTCAGGTTTAGTGTCAGATGCAAAATGTAACAACTTTTCTTTGAGCATGTCAAATTTATCCCTGTCTACAGCAAATCTTTGAAAATGATTTAAAAGGTTTATACAGGGAATTGCAGGAGGAGATATTGAAGAATTTGGCAGAACACAAAGACAGTCTATGAGATGCAGAACAACTTTTGTCCTATTTTTGTGGAAAAAACACAAGTTTAAAAAAATACAATATTGCAACATGTTCAGAAAATAAACGCGTTAGGATTTTAAACGACAATCATATCTTTAAATTATATTGCTTAAAAATTTACTATAGTGTGGCTAGTAATTGGGCTCATGACCTTGGGAAGTCAATTTATAGAGGTTAAAAAAGCTAGCAGGTTAAAAGGCTGCCATATTTAAAATCATGTATTGTGATTGCCATAGGTGATTATTTGTTTCGCCTACAAGTTATTACGGTACAGCTTTGCTATACGCATACTTCGGTGGCAACACTTTTGGTGCTTTTAATGGCACTTTTTATGTCGACAAGAAATTCTTAGAAAAAAACGTTTTCCTTAATGGAAATAGAAAAAACAGTTTTTCTTAACAGAAAATAATTGGCCTTATTATTGTGAACACTTCTACAAATCCAAGTGTGAAAGGGAATTTTTTGCAGCAAACTTCGTCGGAAAGTTGCACTTATCGCACAAAACATTCGATTCAATTAATCCCAATTCCTTAAGGAAATCCAAGAAAAGTTGTTCATCCTGACATAAATGCATACAAAACAAACAATTAGCTACTTCCTTACTACCTAAAGTTGCCCTACCACCAGATAAATTAAACATCAAATTTCACAAAACGCCCTGAAACTTATCGACATAAACTGCCTAAATGCAGATACATGTTAAAATAGAAAAAAGATGATTTTCAAAAATAGAAAACAGCAAGAAACAATACAATTTGATGCATTGGGTCGTGACTAAAATCAAACTGAGCATTTTAATTCTTCCAATTTACATGAAACAGAACAGAATTTGGAAAAAAATTTAAAGCCAATGAAATCAAAGGACACTTCAATGGAAATGAAAAGAACATATTAGAATATTCAAAATTAAAATTAAAACTTCCAGCTTGCCAAGGTTGCCATAAAAACAGGAATAATCCTAATAAAGATGAGTTGCCTTTACCTGCCATAACTCACTATAAAAAGTGCACCAAAAGCATTGCCACCGAAGTATGCATATATTATAGCTGTACCGCAATTACTGCTCTGGCATCAAACGATCAACTTGGAGCCAATGCCAATTGTGGGAATGCATTGTTTATGTTTAACCTACCCCTAATTGAACAAAAACTCATTCAAAATCACATGACACAAATGCTGACTTGATGGACTTTGGGCAACACAGCAAAAACAAGCCAAATTATTTAATAAAAAGCAAAATATCATATTTTATAATCAAATCGATTAAAAATGTCCTGACCAAACATTATTAGATATGCTGAACTTGAACAGATAAATTTCTGTAAGTCCATCAAAAGAATGTTCTCAGTGTCTTATTTATGGTGGGGGTATAATATAAATTATTGTACATATATTATAATTAAATACATATATTATAATTAAATAATGCATAGATTATAATAAAATATATTGCAAACAGATAAACACTGTATTTAATTTTGATGCAGAAAAAATTCTAAAACCAGAAACCTTACCATCTTGATTGTAAGTCTGACTCTTGCAGAGGTAATTTGGGATACAACGTTTCAGCTCGCATGAGCATTGTGCATATCACAGATGTCCCAAACTAAAATTAAAGAATCAAAACTTACCATTTTTTACTTTCTATCACTACACAAAAAAATCATTATTCATATTTTAACTTTTAAACTAATAGTTGCATTTCACAGAAACATAATACAGGAAAATTAAAATGAGAAAATAAATAAAACCCATTACATTTATAAAACAAATTTAATTGCAATACCAAAGAAAAGTATGTTTCATTTCAGACTTTCAAAACATTAAGAAAAATAGTGGAACTATAGAAATACCCACTAAGAATTAACTATAGAAAGTCCAGAGAAGAACATTTCTAGTAATTCCTATCCAACAAAATATTTATTCTGGCATGCAAAAATCTCATACCCGAAATCCGATTTACCATTAAATTGATTCCACAGAAAATTATGCTAGCTGAATAAACAAAATTAAGGGCCAGATTCAACTAAAGTATAATCAATCTCTTAGGGCGACAGAAAAACTACGATTGGGTCTCATTTTCCTGTAAATAAGATCGAAGCTGTTAAGGTTACAACAGGAGTAAGGTGAGTGTTCAAATCATTGACGTCACATGATCGTCAATTGACCAATAAGAGAATGGTTGTGATCATTCACGAGTGAGTTTGTTTCTTTTTGTCTTTTTGGTTTGTCGCTCTGCGAGTTCTACGAATGCTATTGTTTAAGTTGGTAAAACCAATTACCAAATTTCACTCTTAAAATTCAAGCATTAACCATCTTTTCCTAATTTCAATCAATTTTCCTTTCACTATTATTGAATGAGCAAAGAAAACAAAAGCCATTGAGAACATATTAAGCAATACAGAATTACAAGAATTTTACAATTGATCTTATCTGAATCAGAACAAGAACAGGATGGGCATTTGCTACAAAATAGATAGAAACAGTCCAGCTTGTGTATTCTGGATGAAATTATCTGGTTTGCACGATATTCTGATTCAAAAGCAGAATAAACATTCTGATTTGTACTGATTTTGGAGTAGTTACATATGGTATTTTAAAAGAGAATGACCATGTTTTTGTACTTGTGTGTATATCATTTTCTGTCGAAACATATATTTTTATATAAAAGTTGAAGTTCCCTTTTATTTACAAATAATTACACCTGCATATTCACCCACCAGGTCACACTGCTCAAGTCATCTTGTGTCACTCACCTTAAAAACAAAATATGCATAAATATTTTGGACAAAATAAAGCATATTTTGTCTTCATTCTTACTAGAAGCAATTCTTTCTACCTATAAGCTGTATTGTTACTTGCATATCTAGCAAGTTTGAACATGTGATCTAAAGAATCCAATTTAAATTACACAATTCCAACTTTCGAATTGAAAAACATGATTTCATTCATAAATTTATCCAAACAGATGTACAATTTTGTTCACAAATGTATAATTATTGGTTCAGATAAAAATTCCGAGCAAGACGTGGCTTTTGCGGTTCAAATACACAAACCAGTCATCTTTGGCTTTTGTAGGCGAATATGCGTGCAATCAATTGATTGCATGCATACCCAAAACATTAGGGAATGTAGATGCATTGTAGAATGCATGCTTATTTGCCAGATGCTCATCAACAGTAATGTATTTTCTGATGCTTCCTAGCAAGTACATCGCAAAATCTGAAGATTCCTTAACAGCGATAACACAAAATTGTCATTAGCTACAACTGTTTGAAGGTATTTAATTAATGTCGCACTAGAGCAACACAAAGGGCTATTGGCAACGGTCAGGGAACAACCCCCAGAAAGAAACGATTTGAGAACACCACGTAATTTTGAACCATGGTCAGATGACGAGGTCGCACCTGAGCTGGCACATCACTCTCCAAACTTCCACACAACGCCAACATGAGGACATTTGAGGCCATGACAGATATAACGTGCATCAGCCCCTTTATACACAGCAGTCTTCAGCTGGATTTGAACTTGCAACCCTCCAGTTGTTAGTCCGTTACTCTTCCAACATGGCTACCACAGACCTAAAGCAATATCACTGTTTGAAAAGATCCTGAGCTAAGGAATCTCAATGCAGATAAGACCAAAAAATATTAATTAAATTTTACAAAACAGACAAGTGTTGCTATTAAAATTTGTCACTGAAAACAACATTTCACTTCTGTTTTCAGTTAACTGATCAATGCATGTCATATTAGACAAACCCAAAATGAATCAATGCACATCATTAGTAGACCCAAGATAAACACAATGAAAGATAAAAAAAAACTAGATGTCAATTGATTCAAATAAACCACTGAAAAATTTGTGTTCTGTTTTTATCATTTGTAACCCAAAGGTTATTCTTGTCTCATTCGATTGCCATTTCTTATTTCATGCAATGCACTATTGAATATTAGAACATTTATTTTCTGATGTTGAAATCTCACAAGTTAAAATTATTTTGTGTGACAACATACAGCATGACAAATGAAACGTTTTAAAAAATCTTTGCAAATCTGGTGGGACCAAGCCAAATAAGTGCCCAATAGGAAATATGGCCCATGTCAGAAATGCTCCTGATTAGTGCTTATAGAACATTGAGTAAGCACTAATAAAACATGAGAAAATAATAGTTATCTAAAATACACTCAAAATGCATAGAACAAACTGCTTACCTGCATTTGTACAGAATATACATTGGTATTTCATTGCAAATCAGCATGAAGAAAATCGCAGGTGCACAGAAAAGTCTCCGTTGACTCTGCCTGTCTGTCATTTAAATCCAAAGGATTTCCTCAAACTCGTAAATATCAAGCAACTCAGTTAAAAAATTATATGAAATGAAGTAAGTGTTTATTACTGCTTAATTTGGTTTTGATTTCGCTGACATTGTGATTCATTTAAGTAGTTTGTCAGAATCAGTGAGGTGACATAAGACTTTTAAAAAGTATAGCGTTATATTTAAAGATTCAATCACATTCAGAACTACACAACAGAGTTTTTGAGCACATTGGAGCCATCTGGAGTACCCTCGTACATATTACAGCTAGAAATTGGTCACCGATTATGCTTTTCAGCCCCTGAAGCCACTATCATGACTGGACATGCCGCAGGCGAAGACGTATTCATTCCTGGGATCCCAATCATCCCTTCGGATCTCCCATTCCAATTTAAACGACTTCAGATCCCTGTTCGTGTTTAAGTTTCATCACGAGCATCAACAAGGCACAAGGACAATCGCTGAAAGTTGTAGGACTCGATCTCATTAAACCGTGTTTCTCTGGTCAACTGTGTGTGGGGTTGTTCAAGAGTTGGAAAGCCAAGAATCTTTACACCCTAACTCCAAATGGAAAAACATTGAACATAGTGTATCATGAAGCTCTCTAAGCAAGAACCAGTGAGGTGGAAGAAATGAGGCGACATGCCCATGTCATGTCGGGTGGTAGGACTCATTCTTAAAATTGTTTTTCTTTTTAATGTTTTTAGAATCAGTGAGGACAAACAAGAATGATGTCATGGGCAACGCTGTGTGGGTACTGCTAGTTTTAGAATAAATTGACACACATAATACATAAAAGACAAACTTGGCCATGACTACATGGATCAATTTTTATACTTGTCACCTCATCGGTTAAAGTTACGAGTCATCAATGACTAGAAACTAGTCAAACCTGTGTTGGAAACCACATGTTATGTTTTGACTTCCTGTTTACAGACCACTTTTTGACAAGGAATTTCAGCACAACTTTGAAAGTTACTTGTATTTAAATATCACATTCCAGAACTGTCTGATTGCTATTATGGAGGTTTCACTAGCATTTTTAAAGATCAAATAAAAAATGTAGGTTTCCTAAAGTTTAAGTGCCTAATTTCATTTTTATCCAGATAGACTGGGCACTAAAATTACTTTAAAATTTGGTGCTCCCATTTTAAAAATAAAACACTTAAAAACAACCAAGTCACTTACTTTGTTTTTAAAAGCAGCTATAAAATTGCTCTTTCCTTTCCCTCTTACAGGATTTACTAATGCATCATTTTCTAGAGTTTCACCAAGTAGCACCAAATGTTGAAATGGAAATATCTGAATGGCATCAGCAATCAATTTGACATGCTGAACTAAGATGAGGTCATTTTGGTCTTTTTTAAGAATCACAGGTAAACTTCGAAAAAGACAGACAAGACATTGTAGTTGCTGGTCCTAATGAAGAGAGCCAATATAAATAACTCATGATTAGAGGAAATAATTATAACTACTGAAATACTTTAAAGGAGGAAATACATACCATACTAAATAACTTAAAAACTCGCATAAGTAACGAACGTCCCTTCCGCACAGTCATTATATTTTGGAAATAATCTTCAGAAAATTCATCGATTAAACCACAAAAAATTTCTTTAGTTAATTTTGCAATGATTTCTCGGTGGGACCCACTTTCACTTTCAGGTTTAGCTAGAATTCTTCTTTCTTCGTCTTCTATCTCCAAGAAATAGGAATACAATCTCTCAATGTCTAGAAGAAGTCGCCGATACCTCAGAAGGCTTTGATTGGTGACCACTTTGCCTTCATCATCCTCAAGTGACCTCTTCACAGTAATATCCAAAACTTTTCTAGGAAAGTTAACACTCACTGCCTGAAGTTTCCCTAGGGAGCCTTCATATTGGACTGAAAAAAGAAATAACTGAGATTAGCAACTCAAGTACATCATACCTATCAACTTCCAAGCAAGAAAATCTAGAAGATTGTTATGACATAAAAAAACAGTGGCAATGCAGAATATTAACAGAAATGAATCTTCTGCATTAAAATAATTGTATGCAGTGCTATAAGAATGACCTATGGAGAAAATTCTTTTTAATTAAACCTATAATGTGAGGGAGCATTTTTGAAAGCAGTGAAACAATCACGATTGTTTTAAATTTTAAAAAATCGAATTTATTTAAACCAGATTTTAATGACTTCAATTAATTTGTTGGCCCTATGAGTTGAAACTTGGACATGAAAATCAGTGGCCTCTAGATAGTATTGATTTATGTTGAATATTAATATATGATAGTTTAGAAAATATAGCACACCCATTTTTGAAAGATTAAAACAATTAGTTATTCTTGGACCTTGCTGTTGGATTTATTCTTTTTATTTTAATTCTATTTTATGATACAAATTCATTATTTAATTTTAAATTTTATAATTTTTATGTCATAATTTAAATTTTCCTACCGTTTTGTTACTCATATGGCTTTATGAACTTAAGTTTCTGTGCAAACAAAATCTAAATGAGTTTCCCCATTCTATAGATTTCTGGGATACAATGTTTTTCAAAGGGGAAACCAAAAACTTATCTGCTTTCATTGGAATTTTCGTAATTACAAGCATGATACTTGATGAATATTTTGTTTTTGCATACATTAAGAGATTTTTTTCTATTACACTAAGTTGACTTTCTTTAGGAGTGTTTATTAAATAAGCTAGAAAATTAAGAGCATAAAACAGTGCTTCTTTATAACTTACTGAAAATAAATGTTAAATAATGCTGATTCCTTTTGCAGATAACAAATTTCCCTCCTGAAAAGGCATCATTAGTTCGAGTATATCAAGCCTTTCCAGAGGGAAAAATATACCAAAATTAACTGAAAACACTTAGCACAATGTTGCATGTATGAACTGGCCCCACATGTATTAAACTCAGTCTTTGCTGATAAATATATTTATGACACTTATTTTCAGTGAGCAATTAATTACTTTATATAAAAATGCCCCAAAAATTTCATGTCACCGGTTATGGGTTAAAATCAAACTAATCTAAACCACTTGAGAACAAAATTGGATAATATTGCTTTCACATGGCATTGTTGTGCTGTTCTATTAACTCTAATCATGTCCTTAACTAAGCTAATTCCTGTCACATTTAAACTTTCAAAATTTACCCTGCTATATGTCCTAATATATTAATGTTATTAATCATGAAATTATTGTTTAACATCAATTAAAACTATCTAGAAACTAAACTGATGTCCAACAAGTTTAAACTTGTTGGACATCAGTGTAGTTTCAAGGCATCAGTATTGGGAAGGCTGGTTGGTTTGGAGGTTTTATGACACAAGGGCCATATTTGGCAATGTGCCAGACACAATACCAAGTAATTGACAAGGCATACAATATCAAGTAATTGACATACAGTGAAAGCTTTACTGACACAGAAGAAATATACCCAGGGAGGAATGCACATGGCATGAATCGAACCTGCGCCGCCTATACCTCAAAGGTTGCTAGTGCGGTGGGCATACCCACTGAGAATTTTTTACATTACTTCTGAATAAGATTTCCATGACAATACAGAAACCCCAAATACCGATATTTTTCTTTTATGGTTGGCATGGTTTGCCAAAAAAATTGGAAAATTTTCTCCCTAAAGAAAAATTCTTAATTTTTCTACCCTTATTAGTTAAAAAAGGGACTAAATTTTCATTGACAGATAAATTTTCAAAAATAGCCATCAAAGTTTTGAAAATAGGAGTTTTTGAGATGATTTGGCTCAAAGATACCCTATTTGCCAAAGTTGAAAAACAGTAGCAAGTCGCCTGTGGCAGGGCTGAAATATCTAAAAATTACTTTCAGTTTTTCATTTGCTACAATCATGAACTGGGCTTATGCACTTTTTGATCTGGGACATCCCTGATATGAAATTTATTTCATAATGCAGGAACATATTATGTAAATGTATGTAACTTACTCGGAACAAAAGCTCGGCTTTCATGTTTTGTTGTTTCAGGAAGAATCAGTTCAGGAGCATCTCCTGCCCCTTTAGTCGCATTTTCAGAATATTTTTTCCGGCACCTCCTTGCAACTTGAGTCTAAGAGTAAGGTAGTCATAAGTTAAATATAAATTACATAGAGAAAAAAGAGGAACATGATAATTTTAATTATAAAGTTTTTAATTCTTTAAGATGTTTAATATGGAAAAAAACTAAATTTTAAAACTTCAGTATATTTTGAAATGCAAAATCATCCAAATTAGAATAGATACAAAATACTGGAACAGTAAACAAGATATATTTTACCTTACATAAAAATATGAAAAATAATAAATTCATGAAAAAATATTGCAAAATTCTGTAAAAGAAATCTTTTCATTAGCTTCACAGATGAAAAGAATAGTTAGTGTTATGTCTATAAAATCTTATAAATGATAAATTTCCACTATTCATAAAAGTATAAAATACTGTCCCAAAATAGTATCACATTTGCATTTTTATTTAGAATATTAATGGTTTTCTTTCCAGTTTCAAGTGAACAGAACCAATGATGGCAACATTTGTTAATGGTATAAGACAACCTAAGAAAGCCACTTGTGATCATCTTTTCCATTGTATGCAACAAAGGCTGGTAAAAAATTGAAAAAAATAACTTTTTAACCGAGTACTCATTGGAAAACAGTTTCTTAACATTGCAAACATGAATGGAAAGTGTAATGGTGTCATATGGAAGTAATGCCTACAAAATTGTACACATTAAAAAAAACTGAGGTGTGGAAATCACTTAACAATATTAATCGCAATTCTTAAGTTATATTAATAGCTATACTGTCTTAATATGCAATACTTAATCATGTTAAAAAAAGAAAACTTTAATTTATAATTAAATCTTTTTCTATTCTATCTTTTTTTACAAAAGTGACAACTATTTCAGAACAAATTTCAAGTGTCAAATGTGACACTTATTTTGGAACAGGGAGTACAACTTTTGTATTTAATAGAATTTAGAAAATAGGAATCCATACAAAAATGCATGAAAGAATATTAGTACATATATTTTTCAATTATAGGTCTGCTTGTAAGATTTTAATAGTAATAAAACGAATCTCACTGTGAAATAGTAATCTTCAACATAAGGATTTTCAGATTTTAATGTTAACATTTGTATCCTTATAAGCCATTCTTTCTCTTTTTGTGTCATTAGTCCGGCATATTCGTCTTCTGAACTCAGATATGCATTTCTCATTTCATTGTTACCATAGTAATTATTATTCACAACCATAGTAATCGGGAATTGTTGAAATTGCCTACAAAGGAAGTATGTAATAAAATTAGTTTCATTCTTACTATACACAACATAAATGCATGAAATTTAATAAACTGTATGATTCTAAATCTGAACCATTTTTTAATAAAACAAGGTACAAGTTAAATCAAAGTTATTGGAAAACTGTCATATTATACAACTAAAATTATAGTCCACTAAAGCATTCTTGCAATCAGATCAAGATTGGGTTAATTTGAGAATTAATATTTGAAAATTACATTTATTATCTACATTTAAGAATTTAAGGAAAAATATTCAAAAATACTCAATATTTTATTCTTAAAAGAACTTCAGATTATGTACAGTTAGATTTAACTTAATAAATATTTCAGCACGAAGTTCAAGTATTTAGTAACTAGTTGAATCATTAAACACTCACTTGTGCAGAAGAGGATGGGCAATACTTCTTGGAGGTAAAAACATGAACTTAGAGGGATTCATACTGAAAGAATTAAACAAGTCCTTCAGTCCAAAGTGTTTTTTTATTCTCAAAGTTGTTCAATATCTTTAAAATTTGTGAAGACCAAAATTACAAATATATGCACATACAGAAGAAGCATTTAAAATTAAATGAACTCAATAACATCAGTGACACTAAGGTTGCGATGCAATATTTTACTGAAGTAATAAATTATTCATTTTATGTAGTTTTGAATAAAACAAAGCAGTTTGAAACACATTCAGATTTGTATTAAGAAAATAGAGGTAAAAATCTTTTAAAATTGACATAATAAATACACGATTTCATCACTTAATAACAAGTAAAAATAACCCCTTTGGAGGCAATAAATATATAAATACACCAAAAGTAATATTAAATCAAAAGAACTACCTATCTAAATGTTACATAGGACAAAAGAAAAGATAAAAATTAAATTGGAATAGGGGAACTTTATTTAAACAGGTATCACTTTAAATATTGCTTAGCTTCAGAACAAAGACTATCTGAATTCACATATATTTACGAGTGCATAATTTTGGGAAAATCTGTTAATTTTATAAAAAATACAAAGTATCAAAAAGAAAGTTCAAATTTTAACAAATGAATCTCAATTTGTCATTTTAAGAATTTAAAGC
The DNA here is from genome assembly GCA_933210815.1 of Meta bourneti. Lineage (NCBI taxonomy): Eukaryota > Metazoa > Arthropoda > Arachnida > Araneae > Tetragnathidae > Meta > Meta bourneti. The sequence goes on along the minus strand of OW119922.1, from coordinate 38,240,697 downwards.
TAAAATATATATATATATATATAAACATGAATATAGAACTATTTTCATTTCATACTTCATATTTGATGGATTAAAGCCAGGTGGTAGATTTGGTAAGACTGGACCTCTAACTGGCATTTGGTTAAGCATCATGTTATCTAAAATAAGTTCAAGAAAATGAATATTTTTTATGCTTGTATAATAGCAATATTCATATCTGCCAACATGTCAATTTTGAAAATCTTAAAAAATTAATGCATGATTCAAGGTGATACAGAATGTATATATACGTAAATCCCAAAAATAATGAATTTTGAACATTTACTATGTTTTTCTGTGTTTATAAGGCAGATTTAGTCATTTTCAAAACATGTTTTTAGCTACAAGAAACTGGAAACAATGACTTGATTTTGTGTTATATTTACCCTTTTCTCATTTCATAAATTTTTGATGACTTCTACTCTACAGATACCAATATAATTTTGAAATTTTCAGTTGTACTACATTGAAAAATCAGTAGTCAAAATGAACTTTACAGAATGCAATATAAAATTACTGAATTGTATAAAACCACTTTGTAGTTTTTATAGAAAATTTACTTTTTTCATAGTATAGAATGTTCCCAAGAAACAATGTAAAATCCATGTTGGCATTTCTGTAAAACCATCAGATCTCTTTTGAAAACAAAGTTGTAAATTTTGTGAAACCTTAATTTTACAGTACTTTTGTACAATTCCACCAAAATTAGTTCATATTACAATCAAACCACACGAATTGGCAAGTATGCAATTATTGGATTACATAAAAAGTGTATTTCATAACAAAAAAATATGGGAAAAAGTCCACAAATTAAAAGTTCACAATAAAAAAAATTTCTTAAACTGATTTTAAATTACTCAAATATTGACTTACTTATCCTTGAATTGACAAAATATCGGTCTGGTACTGCACATCCATTTCCTATAAAAGATATATTAAGCCAACTTTTAGAGGCGAAACACTTTATTGCTACATTCATTGTCTTTCTCAAAGGAAATAAATGCAGCACTGTATTATAGCTGTACTACAATAAAAAACACTTGCAAATTCACTAGTTTGTTACAGAATTAACTGACTTCTTCCGTTTAAGAAAATTTCACAATTTCTGGAAGTAGGTAGGTAGTTGAATTAACTTTGCATTGGAGCAACGCGACTGGCTATTGGCGATGGTCTGGGATCCATCCCAAAGGGAAAGATCCAAGGACAAGACCTCATAATTTTGATCCATGGTCAGATGACGGGACACCCAAATGGCATCCAACTCTCCAAACTGCTTAATTTACCTGCAAGCTCTAGATACCGAACTTATGACTGAAAACTCATTGTACTTCAAAGTATTTTCTATCAGATTAACTATTGTTACACTTTCATTTGAAGATAACTATATTGTTTCAGACTGAGTCAAATAAAGCAAACAGCTGTATACATGGCCATAATAGGCCAAAAATCATTGCCTAATTGTGAATTTCAATATTTATATTTTATCACAAGACTGCAGAATAGGCTCATTAGCACAAAAAATAAAAAAGGATGATACGAAAAAGGATCCATGAGCAATATAACCTACAGTGCTTTTGGAAACAATTTTTTCTACCACATTGGGTTGTTGCACTAATTGCAATGACAAAACTTAAAAATTATAGCAGGTTTTTTTTTATCTTCTATATCGGATAGATCACAACAAAGCAAGTCAAGAAATCAAAGGCAAATGAAAGAACAAAAATAAATTACTTAGTTCAGGGCTGCCACAACCAAAGCATTTGTGAAATAGTAGCATAAATTTTGTAAATAATAGAAAGTCTTAACTCTATTTTAGTAGCAATTTTTGTTGCTGATACAAAATGATAAGGCTAAATCACAAAATGTGCTAATTAAGTATGAAACAAATGTTGAAAATCTCACTAAGAAATTAAAAACCTAAATATTTTGTTAAGGTTTTCATGACAATCTAGCACACAGATTGTGATACTTTCATAGTTGCCATGGTTCGGCTTCAATATTTTGAAATTGGTCTCTTAGAAAATTTTCTACCAAAGAAAAATCTGAAATTTTTAAGTTGACAAAATTTTTAAAATAGGAGCTTTTGAGACGATTTTGCTAAAAGATACCTCTAGCCACCAAGGTTGAAAAATAGTAGCAAAAAGTTGCCTTTTAGTCACTTGTGGCAGGCTTGTTAGTGTTAGCAAAAACTAAAATTAGTGTTTCTTTAATGAAAATAAGGACTTGCTATAATTCGAAACAAGAGATTATTCTATTTATTTGTTCAAACAAAACTTTTCATTTTCCAAGAAACAAAAATTCTTGAGAGATGTACTCAATATGGTTAACTTACCAATCAGTGGACCCATTGGAGGTCTTAATGGGACAACAGGTGACGACTGGTTAGGTGAATTTAAATTGCCCTAAAAATATAAATTTTAAAAAACAATTAGAACATTGTTCAAGATTTTTCTCTGAATAGTTTTAAAGATTAATTCCAAACTTATAGTTTTTCAACCTTATGCAATTATCCATTTATTACATTTAAACTTAATAAACAATTTTGATGATTTAAGTAAAACCACAAATTAAAAGCCTAGGAGATAATTAATTGCATTTCTTTCCAAATGAGTTTCAATAAAAGTATCAATTTTCCACTACGAAGATACAAATGCTCAAGTTTTAATAAAATTAAACAATACACTTATTTTATATTATCAATATACTCATCACAATAAACTTGAACATAAGGCATATATTAAAAAATTAAAGTTGAGTAAAAGGAACACTTGTTCTTTGTAAGAAAAGTGATTCAATCTTACAGAAATGCTTTTAACAAATAACTACGAGCAATTTATACAGGACAGCTAATACTAATTTAATAAATTCTACCAAAATTCAGGAAAAAGTTAGTAAAATAGTAGGTTCATTGAAATCAATGTTAATTGGTTTTTAATTTATCTGCTAAATAATTTTGAACCACAAAGCCAGTGTTTTATCAGAATGAAGCTTAGTATCTGATTTGTATGAAGGGGTAGAGAAATTATCACAATAAAAAAATCTAGAAATCTATCATTGCAGATTTATATCAGAAAAGTTAAACTAGTAAATTGCAAATAAATCGTGAGGAAAATATTTTGAAACAGGTTATTACGTACAAAGCAATGAAAATTATAAATATGTTAAGCAATATTTTAAATCATGAACTGATTTGTTAAAAATATAAAGTGTTTACATTTCTTTAAAACCGAAACTTACAAACAGGAAAATTTGACAAACAAGAAATAATAAGATTTGAAAAATATAACTGATAGGTAATGGAGTTCAAGACTAAAAATTTTGTATGCTGAAGCACCACATACCCTTGCACCAATAGGAGGCATCATGTTAGGCTGCATCATCGCACCCATCCAAGACAATTTAGGATTAGGAACTGTGTTTAAAACAGGAGGATAGCGCAATCGAGGATCAGAATGCATTTGCCTTTCTACTTCTTCTCTTGTCAACATCCTATCCATAGCAATTTTGTTTTGATTTTGCCCTAGGTTATTAGGAAATCCACTAGAAGATTTATTTGGGACATTTTGGTGACTACTTCTGTTCAGTTGGGAGACTTGGGGCCAGCTACTGTTAGAAATATGCACATGGTCTTTATTGGAAGATGATAGTAAGTCCTTTTCAAGATCTTCTGCATGCCATGCTTTTGGTGGAGTAGCAAAAACACTGTCTGATGAGGAATTCAAAACTGCTGATTGATCCTAAAATTATAGATTGAAATCAAAATGACTTAATTATAGATTATAAAAATCATTCAAATGTTAATTATCCTGATGAAAGAGTAGACAAGATAAACAGAAACAAATTGCTTCAAATAAAATTCATCTCATGTTTGCTTATCATACATATCTGAAAAACAAAATGTTTTAGGTTATTTTAGTAACTCAGTAAACTGACATTATGTACTTTATTGATAAGGTTTTATGTCACAGGGGCCATATTTGGCCAAGCTGCAAACAACGTCAAGCAAATATAAGAAGGGAATAAAAAAGACAAAAGTATATGAAGTGTTGAGGGTAAAATTAAAGGACAGATCACTTGGGATGTAGTTTTGAAAGGGACAGAATAGTTTTTTATATTTCCTGGCCATCTATCGTTTTGATAAAAATGTCAATTGTCTTACTTTAAATAAAAACTATAAATATACCTTAATATTGGTCAATCACAAATTATTATTCATTACCTATAATTGTATATCAATATCCTTGGATACCTGTGATTTGTATAACCATGAAGTTGCATTATTCAATACCTGCAAATTTATTTAGAAAAATATATAAGAGTTTTCAGTCATTTTTTAAAACTTTATGCCTAGGTCTACAATGTCAAAGGAGCAAAACTGCTGTTAACCTTTACACTACAGTTGGGACAGATGAGTCCCATCAGAAGTTTCCTTCGTAGAGCGGCTTGGGACTGTTGGAATTTTACCCCCTTTTATTTGACTGCTGACATCGATCACGATTTACGAGCTGTCAGCGACTGGCCTTTAAGAAGGTCCTTCCTTTTGTTCGGTGCCTCCCCTATCTATCATTGAGTGAACTCTTTGGAAAAGATAGAAAGTGGCCCAGGTGATATCTCTCATGCCAAAGAATATGCCAAGTACAAAGGCATTTATGGGAGCGCTTTTCTCATTCAACGCAACTATTAGGGAAATAACATGTCATACCTTCCTTTATCACATTGGTAGAATAGCTTAAAACATACCGACTGATCTTGTGTCCGAACAAGAGACTTTTGTAGAGTCGAGTCACATTATTATGACCACCCCTACATCAGACGTCAACAGAGCACAATCAATGAAACGCAGCACGTGGCGCTAGCCGGTGTGGTGGGTATAAAAGTTGGAAACCTAGGCTATCTTGGAACATATCCTTCGTTGCTGTGATGGGTAAAACGCACGATTTATCTGACTTGCAAAAGGGGATGATCATTGGCTTTCGTGCCAAGGGCGGCAGTATTTCGGAAACTGCAGTTTGTGAATTGCTCGCGTACTGCTGTGGTGAAAGTGTACCGTGACTGGAGTAATGGCAACATTAAGAATAAACGGCGTGGAAACTACAGTGCACCACGTGCCATTGATGTGAGGTGAACGTCGGTTACGACGGTGTGTGAGGACTGACCGACATGCTACAGTTGAGCAACTAAATTGTCAAGCGAACCAGGGGACTTCCAGACATGTCTAAGACGATAGTACAACGAACCCTGTTATGTATATAGGGCTATGAAGCAGATGGATGGTCACTGTACCCATGCTAATGAAGTTGCATTGGCTAAAACGGCTTCAATTTGCGCTGCAATACCAGAACTGGACTGCTACTGATTGCAAAGGGTTGCCTTCTCAGATGACTTGCGTTTTCTGCTCTATCGAATGGATGGACGTTCATGTATCCGACGAGAAACGTCATCCGAGAACAAACACCCTGCAACCATTGCTGAAAGAACACAATATGGTGGTGGCAGCGTTATAGTGTGGGGGAATGTTTTCATGGCATTGCCTGGGTTCTTTCGTACCTATGGAAAGTACACTCAACGGATTGGGTTATGTATCCATTGTTGCCGATCATGTACACCCATACATGTTGACTGTTTTTCCTCAGAAGGATGGGATCTTTCAGCAGGACAATGCCACGTGCCATATGTCCAGAATTGTCCACGATTGGTTGGAGGAGCACAACAAAGACTTCCAAGTGCTCCACTATTCCCAAATTCACCAGATCTGAACCCAATCGGGCATCTTTGGGATCATCTCGATCGCCATGTTCGCAGTATGGACACTCCACAATGCACCCTGCCGCTGCTGTCAGACGTACTGCAGTCTGCATGGCTCCAGATACCTGTAGCAACCTTCCGCATCTTATTGACTCACTGTCATGCAGTCTAGCTGCTGTCCGTGCTGCGAAAGGCGGTTATTTTGGATATTAACAGGTGGTCATAATGTGACTCAACCCTGTAGTTGATAGCTCATCTACAGAATTCCCAAATATAAATTGGAAATTTCCCGAACCATAGGATGAAGTAATTGTTTACGACTTCACTGAAAATGTTGGGCTTTGCTCAAACGTCCATCTGATAGAACTGAAACGAGCTTGATTATTTTTCCCTGATGTTCAATTCGGAAGTTATACGAATTTTAGTTGAAGAAACTAACAAGTAAGCAGTACAAATTTTGAGCATACATGCAAACTCTCCAAAGAGAAAACACTCATCGGATTGGAAGCCCACAACCGCTTCAGAAATGCAGAAATTCTTAGGATTGCTTCTACTGGGCCACATAGAGAAGGAAATTTTCCACTAACTTTAAATATTTTACTTTACAAATTGCCAATTTTGAATTTTGATTTTTACCTGATTTGCAAAAGGGTATGTTGAAGAATCAGAAAATTAAAAATTTTTAAGTTTACTAAGCATCAAATCGATGCATTTATGTTATTTTAATGTTGGTTGGTTTTGGGTCTTATACCACAAGGGCCATATTTGGTCAAGCTGCGCCAAACATAAGACAGATAACACAATGAAGGAAGAAAAAGCAGAGGGGTAGACTAGGATAAAAATGAAAGGGAAGAAAGATAACTTGGGTATCTCGGGGTCATGATGCCCGTACACGCCTAAATAAGATGTGGGCATCAGGGAGTTATTTTAATGTAAAAGAAGCATCCACTTTTCATGACCTTAACATAATGGTAATGTGATCATATTTTTATTAGCTAAAAATTATGCAAACTGTTCCAATTTATTTTTATGTTTCGATTGTACCTAAACATTCAATATTTTAGGTGGAACCATGATCTCCAAATTATTTTAATTTAAAGATGATTTTTCAATCATCTTTAAAACCATATGCAAAAATAACCGAAACTGTCGGTCAATATTCATAAAGTTTGTAGTACACCTTTTTGTGACATAAAATCTTTGTCGCAAAAGTAGTGATTTTCTTAAATCCAATGGAAACGAGCGCTATAAGAATATTAAAATTAGATCAAAATGTTGGAGACTGGTGTGCATATGATACTCACTTGATAAGGAAATTTAGTCATTTTATATATCTTCTCTTGTCTATGACTGAATACTAAAATTGATTTTAAAGTGAATTAAAACCTTTTTTACATCTATTAAAATAACAACCAATTACTTCCTACACATACATTCATTTCATTATTTAATCATTTTTAACAAATTCATAAAATAATAAAATTTTAATCATGTGCAATAAAATAAAACTCCTAAAGAGAACGAAACATAAGTATACTCTTTATGTGCTTGTTTACGTATTAATTATTTAAAAGTATCTGCCATTTTTTTGTAATGTAAACATTTTACACTCTATTTTCTACCAAAATATGAATATTATGAATGATAATTAAAAGATTATACAAAATCACTGACCATTTTTAAAATTAACTTATCAAAATCTTGTATTTAATTTGAAAAAGTAACTTGTGCTTATCAAAATCAGTCATTGAAATACTAATAAGTAAAACAAATGGAGTATGCATTTGCTACTGTCCTAACTTTCTTAAACAATTTTTAATTCAAACCTCATACAGTTCCCAGTAAGAATGTGGGGTAGAAAAGAGCATATATAGCGAAAAGTGGGAACCAGAGATTATTGAAACAACCATTCCCCTAATTTCCATTGAGTGGCATTGGGACCACACTATGAAAGGAAAGCGAACTAGGTGGTAAATCATGTCATTCAAATTCAAGACTCATTCAAGTCATCCAAGTTCTGTAAAGGGAAGGAAGTTAAGCGAAATATGCCGTTCTACGAGGCGTTAACGAAATTTGGCCACCGTATCGTAAGTTAATGAAGATCTATCTCCAGAAAGAATTTACCATCTTACTTTTTCATGAATATGGAATATTACACAACCAGTCACATTTCTGCCATCTCAATGTCCTGTTTTTTTCTTAATGAAATGTGGTCAGCCTATTACTCAGTTTTTATTAAACCCTTAATTATCTTTAAAAGAATTCCTATTTCACTTTTAACCCTCAAAACACAAATATAACATGTTTTGTAAAATCACTTACATGACATGAGTGACTGGTAGAGCTATGATTGAGAGATTGGAGAAATGAAGATATACCACTATCTTTTGGAGTTGTGCTCCATATAGAATGAGTCTTTGGTGAACCCTAAATCAAAATAACAAAATGAAACAAATTTAAAACTGAAACAAGAAATGATAAAGGGTTACATTTCATTATAAAATTACTCACACAATCTTCTGTTTCTAAAATAGCTGGAGGAGGTGGAGAGTTTGATGATCTATATGAAGATCTCATGTGGTTCTAAAATTATAAAGGAAAAATTAAAATCCAAAAAGACATTATTAATGATAAATCACTAATTAAATAATTATAAGTAACTTTAAATTATGCTATGGCATTTGACAGTAAAAGTAGGCATGAGAGTCAAGGAAAAATAATCAAATAGAAAACTTAGGGTTGTGTACCGAAAGCAAGAGTTCCATAATTTTTAGGTTTAATCGGAAATTAAAGTTTGCTGGCTGAAAAAAACTCAAAAACGTATATAGGGCCTTAGCAGAAATTGGAATAAATTAAATTTATATATAAACAGCCCCCATTTCACCTCATACAAATTAAAAAATTGCATGGATCATTTTTTGCTCAATGATAGTTAAAATGCTCCGTTTAATGTCTTTTTGTGACTATTTCATTTAAATCTAAAATCTGTTTTAACTATTCTAGTCCAATCAATATTTAAGAATTCTATAAAACAGGCTTGTTCAAAAACATACAAGAAAATATTCAACTACTTACATGTCATATCAACTTTTATATACATTTGGCAGTAATGTCCTTTGGGTCATTCTATATGGAGACACCTGGTAGGTGTTGCAGCAGTCATGGTTCCCCCCCCCCCAATTTTTTAGATACAAGGAAACCCTATAAATCTCAATTTTTAAATATTTTCTTCAATATTAGATGAGATATGGGAATTTAAAAATTGGCCAATTTTACAAAATAGGGCCATCTTGGATTTGCCACTTAATTTTAATGGCCCTAAATTGAAAATCATGGTTCTAATTTAGCAATTTTGGTACCAAATGGAAGCCATTTATTTCAGGAGTGAAAAAATACGAAAATAATTTTAATTTTAATGTATATTTTTACATGTAAAACGAGAAAATCACTTTTAAAACAATTCATGTCAAAGGACTATAGAAAAAGTGAGAACCCTCATTTTTCCAGTAACTAGAATTATTAACACATACTTTAAAGTAACAAAAATTCAGAAGTAAAATTTTTGATTTCTGAATAAAAGCTAATGATATATATATATATATATAGAGAGAGAGAGAGCATATATTTCAAAACAGTAGTCACCTAACAGTGCAAAAGTGACCATAGCTTAAGAACCTATGGTCAAAATTGAATTTTTATGAAGTACTAATTCAAAGCAGGTTCACATCATACAGCATTCTGATTTAAATTTAAATTAACATCTTATATATCCCAAGATATTTTATAAAGTAATTTTTGCGTAGTTCGTAAGTACTTACAATTGCATGACAGCTTCGAGCTATTGTCATGATAGCAGGATCATCCAAATCATCTTCTAAACCTAGCTGAGATATACTTTTTGATACAATTTCCTGAAGAAAAAAGAAAACATATCAACAAATTTTACTGCTGGACACATTCATCTTATTGCTGGCTAAACATTCAGAAATACCAGAGCTTTCATTAATCTAACTTACATTTTGACTTTCATCCGTTTCCAAAAGAGAATCATCGAAAACTGAATTCTTTCCACCATCTTTCCTTATTATTAATTCAGACAACTTTTCATGAGCTTCTTCCCAATCATCTAAAAGAAAAGTAATACCAAACTTAATACATAGACGATTTATTATAAGATAAGAGTCAAATTCAAATGCAATTACTTGCTACATTTATTCTCACACATTTTTACCAGTTCAATTTTTAATAACACAATTTGTCGTATCAATGTTACATGAGAAAATGTTACCAATGTAGAATGCTACATAGCTCTGGTGAGAAGGCAGACCTTCAGCCAGACAAATTCTATAAAAAGGAGGTAAAAACATACCATGAAAAAGGGACTGCCATAGGCAAAATCATAAGGTGATTGTCATAGATAATTATTTGTTTAGCCATCTCGTAATAACTGGTATAGCTTCTGGCGCCGAACAAAAAACTCAGACCTTAAATTTGCTTAAGATACCAATTGTGGAAGAGCATTGCTTAAGTTTTTCCTCTCACCTAATTTAACAAACATGACTCAAATGCCAACTTGTCAGACTATAATTGCACAAAGGGTTGAATGCATTTTAACAGATAATATTGTTAGAATTCATTATTTGTGTTTTAGATACAGCTGTATTATATGTCTCGTTTGGTGGCAACGCTCTTGGTGCATTTTTTATGTCGCCAAGGAAAGAAATCTAAGAAAAAATCGTTTTTCTTAAAGGAAAATAATAAGCTTTAGCGGAAAGTAATTAGCGGGAAAAAATACAAAACTTTGAAAAACATGTTTTTTAACAGAAAATTAGCAGAAATAGATGGAAAATAGCAGTTAAAATATCTTTTTAATTTGCCATAAAAACAGAAATAATCCTAAGATGGGTTGGCTTCACCTGCCATAACTCGCTACTAAAAATGTGCCAAAAAACATGCCAAGAGCACTGCCACCAAAAGAGGCGTATAATACAGCTGTAGTTTTATTTAAAATGAGTTGATTCCAGAAAGAGGACTACAAATTTGTAGCACTGAGTTGTGAAATGTAATGTCACAACAATAATATTGGTATCAGTAGTCAAAATGATTTATAGAATTTGTTTGCTCAAACAGATGAAACTCATCTTATTTGGTCTTAGAAGGAACAAGATAAATGTTTTAATTTTATAAATATAAAAGAAATAAAATATAGCCAAGTGCAATAATTTGTAACATGTTATTAGGCTAATGTATAATAAAAATGTTATACATAAAAAGTAAAAATGTATTGTTAAAATTTCAGATTGAAAGTAATTGTTTTGAAATATCCTTAAATTGTTGATTATTGGCAAGAAGCTTTTTAAGCCACTTATCTTCGCTTTGATCACTATACATAAGGTACATAATATCAATAAGGTATACCTAACTTTTTGCAAAAAACTTCCATTTCAATCAACAGAGCTACTACTCGGATCCCTCCTCAATTCAAAAACACTTTAAAATGTATAAGTACTCATTTAAATGTGCAAATACTAGAAAGGCAGGTTGGTTACATTGAGTATTATGATGCATGGGCCATATTTGGCCAAGCTGCAAACACAAGATGGACAATAAGTTACAAACAAATGAAATGACACGAAAGTTTTACTGACACAGAAGAGAAATACACCCAGGGAGGAATCGAACCTGTGATGCCAACAACTCAGGTTGCCAGCAGTGAACATACCCACTGAGCCACGGTGGACCCTACTTGAGGATAAGAAGTTTTAAAATGATAATCCTGTAGGTATGTACAGGCGAATTATCCGAAAGAGTTAATTCCTTTTCTTAGTATTTTTTTATTTTTAAACATTTTATTATTTACTTGTACGAAACACAAATAAAACTGATATTTTTCAGTAGGTACTGTTATAAGGAATTACACAAAAAGATTTGACTATTGAAAAATGTTAGCAGTTGAAAAGCAGATTAGCTTCTTTTTAATTCTAAGACATTTTACCATTGGCAGCACAGCCGAAGGTTTCATCATTTAAAGCATCATACTCATCTTCTACATCAGCTGTCAATAATTCCTCACCCAATCCTTTTCTACCAAGCACCTGATGGCAAAAATACAAATTGAATATGTTAATGAAACATTTTGTTTTAAATTCCAAACAAAGAGGGTTAAATCTTAGTATACAGTGTGTGGATGCCACCAAAGTTCACCAAGTTGGCATCATATCATTGGTTTACAAAAGAAACACTAAATCAAAAAACATAGTTCTGAGAAAACAAGGGGGAGTTCTACCTAAGCTACACTCACCAAGAGTTTCTAAAACAATCTAACATTCATGCAATGAATCTTATGAATGAATGATTATTCATCAATGAACCTTAGTGGACCTTACCAGTCTAAAGATCACTCTGGTCTAGAAAAGCTAAAACACATCCTTAAAAATTTTTGCTTAGTGTTTCACGTGTAAGCCGAAAATATTAGAGTAAAGCTAACACATTACCATTTGGGGAACAGCTGCAGTATAGACCCCCCTCCATTTGGCGACTTTATACGTCGCCAACCCTCGATTGCAATTGATGTTTTTTCCACTCCATTCTAGCAACCCTACAGGTTGTACCGTTTCAATCTTATTGGAATTTCATCTTATTTTTCAGTTAGTATTTTTATTTGTTAGTCATGTCCGTTCAAACTACTGTTTTTCAAAGTTTCAAGAGTGAGTTGGGAGTAAATTTAATTTTAAATTTACTAATATGAGACATACTTTTGGTAGGCCTGGCTAATCGAATTTTTCTTATACATTTGTGCCAGGAAAAAAAATGGTGTTGGATTTTTGGGAACGATTTTTGGATGGAGGCGCGCTTGATTGCTAATAAGATGATTTGTTCCAAGTGCAATTCTGAAATGAAGCTTAAACCGATATTCAACTTATGTACATTTTTTTTGTAATACGTCTGTTAAAAAATGTCGCCAAGTAACGTCAAGGTTGGTGACAAAAAAAGTCGCCAAATGGAGGGGGGGTCTATACTGCAGCTGTTCCCCATTTGGCAACCAAAAAACTGAACCCATATACTATCAAGGCTGTACAGTTAACTTGGATTTTACCTTATAAAGATATTCATAAAAGCAGTATTTACAAAACAAGGGAGACATAGAAAATACTTTGTTTCATTTAACCTTTACATCAGGGCATGCCGATTTAAATCAGCTTGATTTGTTTCAAGTGATTTTTATTAAAAAAATCATTGATTCATTTCAAAATTTTAAATTTCACCTTTCTTTCTGTTATGTTTAATATTGAAAATGAAATAACTGAACAAGGTGCATGTTATTTTATTCCAATAAGTTGAGAACTTTGCTCGTACTGAGTTCATACCAAAATTATATTGAAAATCATCCTCCCTTTGAAGACACTAAATAACAGTAGTTGCGGATTGGGATCATTACCAGACAAGTATTTTCGTCTTGGGCCACTGACCAATAGGTGTCACTCGCAAGCCTGCTCATCAGTGTTGGTTTTGTTTTAAACATTCTGTGACTATAAATCGCACATGGCTAATTTTACAACATTCACCATGTATTGAGTGAAAATGCTCGAAATACATTCACTCAAATTATTACAATTGTGGCAACTTGCTTTCTTTTTAAGACGTTTGTTATTTATAAGTATTGTAATCTGCTCATAAAAAATATAAAGACACACAACAAAAAGGTTTTACGCAGTATCACAAAGCATTCCAATTTTGCACTTAAATCTTGATAATTGGCAGTTTTAATAGTTTTGTTCTGTAATATATAGGTTAATTTTTAATTCAATTTATTGGGAACTTTTATGCATTCATCCTTTAGAATTCTTTACCCTGCTAGAATAACTATTCAATATTTGTGGAATTGAAATTTGGAATGTAAAAGTTAATTCGTTCATCTGATAATTGAGTGGTTTGGTTTTGGGGGTTAATGGCACAAGGGCCATATTTGGCCATGCTGCGCCAGACACAATACACTATCAAGTAATTAATACAAGACATACAATATCAAGTAATTGACATCCTAGTGAAAGCTTTACTGACACAGAAGAGAAATACAACCAGGTAGGAATGCACCTGGCAGGAATTGAACCTGTGTCGCCTACAACTCAAGGGTTGCTAGACCAGTGGGCATACCCACGGAGCCCCGATGGTCCCTGATAATTGAGTGAGTATATTGAGAAAAGATTATTTGTTGAAGCAGAAAGCTGTTGGAATTGATAAATCTTTTATTGCAATCTCAAAATTCCATTGAATTGGCATTATCTGTGGGATGCTATTCATTTTTGTTTTATATATAAACCCTTTTTGTGTGCTTGGAATATACCTATGAAATACTTGTCAATGCTCAAAGAATTTGAAAAATAAACATTTGATTTCAAATTGATGTATTTTCATGTCATCTCATTTTTTACTGTTAACTTACAAAAAATTACAATTTTTTCATCAATAAGTTATTTTTGCAAGCTAAAAATTAATAAGTAGGAATTTTTTCAAGAATCCAGTTCCTTTTATTTATTTTCTATTGGTGACATGATTTTTTCTCAAAAGCAAGTCTTGAACCAATTAACTATTTTATATCAAAATAAATTGAAGTAATTCAAACATTTTATTTGTATGATAAATATATAACGTAAAAAATTCTGAAATTTTGTATGATTGAAAAAATTCATAACATAGTGTCCGTAGGATCCGGCAACCTTATTTATGTAGGTCCAAAAAATTCCCATCACTGGTTACAAGTTAAACTCAAAGCAATCTAAGCCTCTTGAGAGCCAGATGGAAAACATTGCTCATCTTGACATTTGAGGCGGTACAGCTGCAGTCTCTGCCGCGCGCGGTGGCAACGACTCTTGGCGCGGCGTTTGGCACACTTTTTATGTCGCCACGGAAATCTTCCAACATTGAATATATACTGCATACATACGGATGAATTATGTAAATCTGAATTAAACAACATTTTGACTAGAAAAACACTGCAAATATTGATTAAATATATGGATCCGCTCTCCACTGTGTCCAAACTAAAAAGAACAACCAATGCTGGACAGAACTGAACGCCGGCAAGGTTGCCATAAAAACAGGTTAACCCTAACTAGGAGAAAATTCGAGAAAAAAATGGGTTACCATCACCCGGCATGAGTCGCTTATAACTACGCCAAACGCCGCGCCAAGAGTCGTTGCCACCGCGCGCGGCAGAGACTGCAGCTGTACCAATTTATCTGACTATATTTCTTAATACATTAACCTTTAAACTACAGCACTTTTATGCCACTACCCAAATATGGCTGTTGTACCGCCTGTAGTAGGCCCGGTTAATGTTTTACTTTAAAATATTGATGTTTAAATAAATCAAAACTATCTAGAAACTACACCGTAATATGCATGCCTCATGTAACAAATTTAAACTTGTACGGGCAAGGAACTAATTAAAATTCGATTTAAATCGAATACATCAATGTTTTTTATTTTTTTATACAGAAGTTTTTTCACAGAAATTGTACCCTCTCAGCATAAGTATTAGGAGTAAGCCATAGCATAAATTCTAAACATAAAATTTAAAATGATAAACAGTAACAGACACATCAGATCACCATGAAGTCTAGCTAAGAAAGGGAAGAAAGTATATCATGGAAGCAGGCCTTGAATGATGAAAGAGGGTCATTCTCAGAAAAAAATTTAATTCTCACCTAATTTTTAAAAATATAAATATTATAATTTCTCAAATTGGAGCCTGGTGTATAAGATGACAAATTTGTATCTTGCAATTTTGTACAAATACAGTTCAATATCTGGACATTTGAACATCACACAAATGCTTTCACTACAAAAATAAAGAAATAGAAACACATTTTTCAAGGGGGTGCTGATCACTAAGAAGGTTAAGAACCACCATTCTAAAAGGAGTAAATTGTAATGGTAAACTGCTGTGTACCCCAGTCAGACTAATAGGTAATTTGTTGCAAACCCAGAATATAAAAACAGTTTAACAATTAGTTATTCATCAACTAATGAATAAATTTTCTACACCCTGCAGCCAATGAATAAAAGGTGTGGGAGAGTAAATAACAGTATAGTAGTCAAGATGGGTTAGTCCATGTGACCAAATATGTCTGCCTATATATTATTTAATAGCTAAATACCTTAAGAATATATTCAAAACAAAAATTCTAAACTCTGCGTTTTGAGTTTGGTAACACATAATATTCCTGTTTAATACGTGGAATGCCCGTATCCGTAAAAATGACCACTGAATATACAGCACATTGTACGCTAAGTAAATAACGAATTGTTGCATACACAAAACAAACTAATTGAGTGAATTTATCATCTTAGCAATAAGCATAATTTGGGATAGAATAAAATTTTATGAAGTACTCACATTTCCTGTTGGAAATTTTGTATCGAAACCAAAAAAATTGTCAGCCATTCTGTAAATATCTGGAGAGGCTAATGACGACAGCACTGCGTCACATTTTTAATAACAGTTCACTTTGTATACGAATATGTCGTGCTCTTTTCGTTTTCAACACAAAAAAACAAACTTCTGAGTCACATCATCGCACTTCTACGAGGTAAATTAGGCTTAAGACAGAACTCAAAAAATTAAATAAAACATCAATGTAACAACCTCAAATTAATCGACTACGTTATTCGGGTTGAAAATAAAGATTTTCCAATCAAAAAACGAAGATAAAACTTCTAGAATTGCATCATACCACCAACACATTTCCTATCCATCCGTTCATCCAAACAAACTCACATGATTCTCATCGCGATGAACGTCATTACAACGTTGCCAAATTCTTGATGGTAAGGGAAGCTGATTGCCAACAATTTTCTTGGGCCCCGGTAGCCCGGTTGGTAGAGTAACGGATTAGCAACCTGAGGATTGCGAGTTCGAATCCAACCAAAGACCATCGTGTACAAAGGAAGCTGGTGCACGTTAAATCCATCGTGGCCTCAAATATCCTCACATTGGCATAGTGTGGAAGCTTGGAGAATGGGTTGCTAGCTCATGCATGACCTCGTCATCTGACCGAGGTTCAAAATTACGTTACGTATTGTCCTCAGCTTTCCCTTTGGGATTGATCCCAGACCATCACCAATAGCCCGTGTGTTACTCCAGTGAACGTCAATTAAAATACCAACCTACCTACCAAAAAATTTTCTTTGTTTCAAACATAATTTTAACTGGAAATAATTTTTGCAATGAGATTTTGGGTTCTAATAATTAAAAAAATTAGAGAAATTACCACTTTTCAAATAATTAAAACTTACAAGAATCCAATATAAATAGTTTACATCGTCTGCACAACTCTGCACGTCCTTGCTGCGTACTTATAAAAAAAAAAAAGTAAAGACAGTTGGGAAGAAAATACACTTCTCCATAGATTAATGCAACAAGAGATATTTTAAATATCCAGACACATCACTGGCAAACTTGACTTGTGCAATATCCAAGTTTATTGAAAATTATTAAAATGAGGTTAAGTTTCCTCAGATTGAACTATGCTGAGCAATACAGGTATGTTTATCTGTGTCATAAATTTGAACTTACAACTGTATTCTGAAACTATTAATAGTATCTTGATTTTTTTTAACTTTAAGAAAATAAGCTGAACTTAGTGTATTTGCCAAACCTGATCTTTATTCTGATGCTCAAAAAGCAAGTTTGCAGAAAACCCTGATTTGATGAAACTCGGATGAATTATTATTTTTAATCTATGTCCCAGCAGACTGAAACATGTCTTTTATGAGTCCAGAATGACGGAAATAAAATTTTTCTACGAGCTAGTAGATCGTGGCCTATGGCTAAAGTGAATTTTGAATGACTGCTTAGGCTGGTTTTATTCAATCAGAACTAGTGTGCTAACCACTTCGCTACCAGGCCTGCTTTATTATCTCAGTTCAACAAGCTGTGAATGCAAATCCTAGTCATGGCATAGATGTTCATAGCAGCTCGAAATCCACTTTAAACCTTAAGTCCACCTTCTGATTATCCCTCGTGTTGCAAAAATGACCAGAGCCACAAACCTAACCAAAACCTGCTGTAATTCATTTGAATAGAACAAGCTTTAAAATGTAAATGTCTCCATTTTAATCACAAATCTAACCAAAACCTTCTGTAATTCATTTGACTAAAACAAGCTCTAAAATGTAAATGTGTCCATTTTAATAAGTTTGATTAAACAAATATTTTAAATGTAACATCAAGGCCTTATAAGTACTTGAACCTAGAAAAATGCCAGGCAATTGCCATCATTTTTCCATTGTGTTTTCATGTGATTGTTTAGTAATCTGCTTTTGAGAAAATTGTATTTTATTTCATTATTTTCTATAATGATGTAATACAATGAACAATCAGCTAGTTTATTTTGCTTTAATTGCTAAATTATTGTAATGTTTTTGTTGAATCTTGCAATGCACCGTTAATATATTCGCATTGACTTTGAGTGCACAATGAATCCAAAATTTAACTACAACATCAATTATGAAAGTTTAGTTGTATTTTTATGAATAATATTAAAAGCCTCATCAGTAGCAAAATTTGACTGTCCATACTGTTACTCCCAAAGTGTGACAAGTATTATATTGTTTTTCTTTCAGCCTACTAAAGACTAAATTACATACAAATGTAGGGCTTTATGGCCACGAGGTACTCTAGTGATCTTTTCACATGGGGTTTACTGTCTTTAGTAAACACTGGGGTCATGCTTTCGGGATACCCAAGCAATCTTTTCTGCTTTCATCCCACTACTCTGTTCTCCAATTCCTCTTTTTTTTGCCCCTTTCACGACATGTTTCACTTGATGTCTAGTGTTAGGTGCGGCTTGACCAAATATGTCCTTGTGTCATAAAACAGCCAAACATCCTGCTCAGTTGAACAGAGCAGCAATATGGGCACGCTTTTTAAACTCGTTCTGTAATTTAAAATTTCTACTCGACAATTATTCATCTCTAAAATTACTTCAGGTGCAAAAATAATATAAAATATTTTTATCATTGATTATGTCTTGTGTTAAAAGTTTTATGTCTTAAATTATCTTGAAAAAAAGAGCAGCTATAGTCTGGTTCCTGCAAGAAGGCAGTTGAATCACATGGTTTTGTATGTTTCTTCTTTAAATAAGATTATAGGTTTTTAGACAGTGATAAATATAAGATGGCCATTATTTTGTAAAATTGACCACTTTTTGTATCAGCTATTATTGGACAAAGTATTCAAATAAGTGAGATTTGTGGGCTTCACTGCCATGTCTATGGTAAAAATTTGAAAAAAATCCATGACTGGTGCAACATCCACCAGGTGTCCCCATATGGAATGACCCTCCCCCTAAAAAAAAGCATAAAAAACAATTAAAAGCATCTGGGATGTTATATATTTCTTTATGTTAACCCCATTTTGGGGGTAATTTCAGTAACCCCTTGATATATTGTGCTTCTTGGGAGACAAGAATAATCACAATATATCAAAGAGAACAATATAGTAAGTGCAGAGAAAAACTTTGCTAGTTACAAATGAAAGGACAGAAGTTGCATATTAAATAACTTGTTTTTATTTACTACAATTAGACAAGTCAGTAAAACATTGTAAAATAATTCTAACTTCCAGTAGAATTCATTCTTATCCACACTTTAGTCACCCTAATGCACAGCTAAAAAATCGAAACTCCTCGAAGATAGTGTTTATTCGGAATGAAACTTTGCATGTGTAATGTACATCAAATCTGCTCTCTTTATTGTTGTATCTCTATTGAATTGCATCAAGAAAGTCATGAATTAGGAAGTTATAAAGCCTCTTCTGGTGGCCTATGGCATGAATGGAGTCAAACAAAATCCTTATACTATCCTGTAGCAAATTAAGCCAAACATTCTGCAGCTGCTGCTCCTTTCCCCTTATATTCTGTGAGTGGCAAAATTGACAGCCTAGCATATCCCAGATATGCTCAATGGGAGACAGATCTGCCTATTTCACTGGCCAAGGAATGGCTTCAACACCACATAGGCTTTCGTGGGAGAGCCGATCCCTGTTTAGCCAGGTGTTATCATGCTGGTAAATAGCCCCTCAGTTACATGACTTGAAAGGCTAAACACAAGTTGTAAGATCTGCTGGACATATTTCTGTGCTGTCAAACAAGCTCGTACCACTTCTTGAAACGACCATGTTGCAAGCTTTTCATAATTCAAGTGAATTGAAGTGAAGCAAACTACTCAGGTTTAGTTCGCGTTATTTAGTCTCATTTCGCACTGCTTAGTTTCTATTTATAGTACCAGTTTGCTATTCAGGAGTAGCTTTTACTACTTTGTCTGCTTGTATGTATTTTTGATTCTGTCTCGTAATGTGTATGTGCTATTTTAAATAAAATAATTGAAAAGCTGGAATTGCTTGCTGTGAATTGAAGCTAAAGATCTCACCACCAAAAGGTTAATATCAGGTAGATATTCTAACGAACCTAGAAAGTGAAACCGGGCTTCAGTTTATGTCCTTATTTCAGACCGGCTGTCATTGGGATGACTCCCCACATAATTACACTAGGAGCTCCTGCAGTTTGCTGCTTTACTGTAAACTGAGACTAGTAGCACTAGCTGGATCTCTGCCATATGTGAATGTAGTGGTCATCTGCCCCAAGGCAGTAGCAAGGTTCGTTACTAAACATGCCTGTTCATGACTCAGGACAACACTATTCCAGACACAGACAACAATGATGGTAGTCAATGGCAGACATCTTAACAGGTGAAGTGTGTAGTGCCAGATGACTGGCACTGGTTTATAATGCTGTATAGCAGACGATATACATCATTGGATGATCAACAAGAAAGCTGTTAGAGCAGTTTCAGCTTGTCTCACTGTTAGCCTATCCTCTCACATTTGTCCTTCTAGACCAACCAAAGCCTTTGTAATGTGTATGTGTAATTCACTGACCCACTGCTGCCACGGCATTCGGTGTATGTCTCAAATGACAGACCATTTACCAACCTGCTTCCCAGTCCCATTCATAGTCATTCAATTGAGTATGGTGAAGCATGTCCATTATTAGCCCTTGCACCATAAAACCCCAGACAACCAACCGTTCAATTGAGTATAAAATGTTCGAATGCAGCATCCATGCATTCTTGATCACAACTGATGGCATTTCAACAGTAACACCAACCTGAATATTCACAGTGAGCCTCTGACCTCTTCAATAAGCTTTACTTAAGATACACTTCACATGTACCAGGGGTGTCTAAATTTAAATCATTTGCATATCTGGCACAGGATTTTGCATACCAAATTTCATAGTTATCAATAAATGTTAGGTGTTCTGATTTTTGGGAGAGTATATTTATTCTGATTCAGTTTAGTTTTCTTACAGAAGCTGGGATATGTGCTGTCTCATAACTCATACTCAGCAGGGAATCGAGGCACTTTTAATCTTTTATCAATTTTATAACAAAAAATTTTAAGTTACCACTCTATTGTCTTAACATTTATTAGTCATGATAATCAATAAAAGGAAATAATGATATTAAGAATGATTAGAATCTAGATTTGTTTATGAAATATATTTTGTAAAATAAACTATTATTTATTTTAAATTATTTGTGAATCATTAATTTGAAAAGTTTTTCACTTTTATATTTTAAGAACTGTCATCAATTTTTACAGTAAATAATGGTTACAACTTTGTTAAATCTAAGACAAAACTCATAAACGTACTAATCTTTTTCAGGAAAAACATGAAAATTGCTGAGCGTGCTCTAGAAAAGAAAGAAGGAATGAATTTAATTGGTTTTATCGCCTGTGGCTTTATGGCTAGTGCAATGTACGTGAAGTTCAAAAACAGAAATAAGCCAATATTTTCTGACTGAAATTGTTACCATGTATGAAAACTATGTATACCATTTTCTTAACCAGTGTATTAGTCTGTAACTTCCATGGAAATTCTGTAATAAAATATGAATGAAATAGCCCATGTAAATTTAAAAATTTTTGAAAAAACAACCTTATAAAGAAAAACGCCTCCACATTTTTTACCCTTACCCATGGTTTGATATTATTAATTAAAAATGGGGGGATGTATAACTAACATTTTGATGGATCGAGATTAAGTGGTTATTATAATTGTAAATCTTGCCTTATGTGTAACTCTTCCAGTTCGTTTCTTTTGCAAAACTACCTGTTCAACATGTCTGGAAATGTTAATATTCGAGAATTTTCTATCTAAAAACCTCCGTTTTCAGGAAATTGCAATTTATTGATTGCAGAAATTTACCTTAAGCTTATTTTGTGTATCATTCACAATATATATAAGCACTGTTTAAAAAAAACATTCATATTTGTTAGTTTTTATTGAAAACCATGATATATTTTTCACATATTACTAATGTTGCTGCTATGAAGTCTAGATATATGATACACAACAAATATCCCCATATTTTTGCATAAAGCTGTGCTGTGTACAGATTAAACTTATTGGTTGGGGATATATTAAAAACGAACTCGGGAAATTAAAAATAACTACTCGTATTGTCAAAATATATAATTCATACTTTCAGCAAAATTGGAAAGTTTAAAAAAAATTAATATAGTGAGTATTTCTTTAAAAATCCTGTGAAAACCAATGGAGATCTACATAAGTGCTTAAAAAATTTGGCTGGATGTTAAGTACACTATTTTAGAAAAGTACACAGTACTTAGCAATACATTTTTAAATTGATTTTTTTTTTAATTTGTGTATTCATTCATAAATTAAAAAATATTGCATGGCATATTTATATTTTCAAGGCCCTTAGAAGTCTTGTTCTCTTGGAGAATATTCTCCAAACGATTATCAAGAAATTTGCATCTATAAAAAAGCCAATTTTTTAATGAATGAATATGAGGTAAGCATCTTGATTTTTTAGTTTTCTTAAAAGCTGATTATAGCAACAGGAAAATTCATGTGTAGTGATTCACTAGTCATCATATGTATAAAATCTTAGTAATTTTAGAAACGAGATAATTAGGGAATATAATTAAGTCATGTGCTAAAAATGTTTATTTTAATTTGAACATCTTAAATGTGTTTAATCTGTCTATTCTGTGCATGATGCTAAAGTATTCTTTAAAAAAGTAATGTTTTATAGTTGCTGTGAATAACTGACAGATTTTATATAGATGTAAATTTCTTGGTTCTTGAGATTCTCAAAGACGAAAATAATTGCGAATTTTCTTCTAAAGGCATAAAAAATATAAAAATGTCATGCAATGTTCTTTAATAGATGAATGAATACATAAATGAAGAAATGATAAGTTTAAAAATGTTGTACTTCTGAGACTAACATAAGGAATAAACATTTCAGTTATTTTTGTACTCTACTCACAGCAATTTTGCTCGTGTGAATTAGTTACTTTGACAATGTGTAGTATTTTCGAGTACACTCAGAGATCATTTTTCAATATATCCCCAACCAATAAGTTTAATGTGTATGCTGTACAATTATATACAGAAATATGAGGGTATGTAACTTATCTCTAGGCTTCGCTGCAACAGCATTATCAGTAATATACGAAAAATGTATCATGGTTTTCAATGAAAACTTACAATTATAAATAATTTCTAGAAAACTACTTACATGTATTGTGAAATAATACATAACATAAGTGCAATTTCATTTCTGCAATCAATAAATTACAATTCCCTGAAAACAGGTTTTAAATAGAAAATTCTCAAATATTCTTCAAATTTTAATGTTTGCAGAAATTTTAGCAGAAGCTGTCATCAAAAGCTCTTAAATAACATTACATTGAATTATGAAGTAGCTATTGCAATTTAGATATGGGATACTCTGGTAAAAAACAGGTTTGATGCTATTTTCCCACATAGGGGTTGTTTGGATAGCCTATGTACGAGCTTATTTAAAATGTGATTTTGGTGTTGCAGCACTAGAGTGTGGCATAATGTCAAACCTTTGTTAAAAAAAGGTGATTTTTAAAATGCTATTTGAAAATTTTTGTATAAATTTATTTGAATGTTAATTTAGTTCCCTAGAAAGCTAATGCAGATTTTTAACCTCCAACATAAAATATTGAAATTTCAATCTCTGACAAGTGCTCAAGCTGTGCCAACAGTATTCCTCCACTCACACACTCGAATCCTCCGGCTCACAGCTCAAGCACCTTTTTCGATACAATATTTTAACATGATTCATTTCTGTATATATATATCAATATAGTGTGATAACTGAGATTTTATAGCTACAGTAAATAAAAAATATAGGGTGACTTTTTATTAACCTACAACTTTTAACTGAAATAACTTCTCAGTGTCACTAGATGGCGCTACGAATGCGTGCAGTGAGAGAGTATAAAAGGAACTTGTTTCGTGTCAGTTCTAGCTATTTTGAAAATGCCTCCAAGGTGTCTTATTCAACCGAAGATCATATTTTTATTGTAAAAAATTGGTATTTATGTGGTGAAAATGCAACACTATTGCTACGGAAGTGGTCTGCAATATTCAGAAACCGACCTAAGCCTTCTAGAGCAATGGTAAGAGATCTGATTTGAAGGGAAAAGCTGGCGCAAACATAACTGTTAGAACAGCAGAAGTGATTGATACAGCAAGAGCAATCAGAACAGCCATGTGGAAAGATATCGGACATTTTCCTTACAAGGTCCAAACTTGACACTTCATCCGAGATACTGTTATCACTCGGCGATGGGACTTTGCCAATGAGATATTGGACCTCATCGATACTGGGGAATTGGATCACAAGATATGGTTCTCTAATGAAGCCCCATTTCTGATTGTCTGGTCAGGTGAAGACAGAATTATCGCTTTTGGGATCCTCCAATCCTGAATTTGTCAACGTAAGACCGTTGCATTAAAAAAAGGTAACAGTTTGGGCTGCTCTTTGTGGATCAGAAATTACCGGACCAATTTTCTTTGCGTCAACAGTGAAAGCTGACGCCTATGACGTAATGCTCACAGTCGTTTTTTCCCAAAATTCGTAATCTGGGTATGAACACCAGTGAATATTGGTTCATGCAAGACAGTGCCCCTCCACATAGAACATGCAGTGTGTTTGACACCATTAACAGTGAGTTTGGAACCCAAGTTATCGCCTATCAATACCCAAACATTGGCCACTATTCACCAGATATGAATCTATGTGATTTCTATCTTTGGGGTCATCGAAAGATTTGGTTTGCAAGAAACAGCCGACAGACCTTATTAGCCTCAAAAAGTCCATAACTGACTCATTTATTTGAAGCATTAAAAAAGAAACTCTTGAATTTGTAACTGACAACTTTGTGACTAGGTTGCACTATTGTATCACCTTTGAAGGTTATCCCTTTGAAAACCTTATCCATTAAATTCCTTTTCCATATTCTTTTCATTAAAAAATGTTTGTAGTGCTATCTGCAACGACTCAAGAGTTATTTCAGTTAAAAGTTGTAGGTTAATTAAGTCACCCTGTATATCAGTCAAAATCAATTTCCAATTATTGACTGGGAAAAACATTTGGGATGCATGTTGCTTCAGTGCTTTACTTGCATTGAAATTTTTACTTGGTCATTAATACAGCAAATGCTGCAAACAATTATAAAATAAAATAATAAGTGATACTATTCTAAAGGCTGAAGACTTGTTTACTTTTATCCAACAAACTGAATCTACCTAGCTGCTCACGTGGGGAAGGTTATTTATATAGTGAAAGAGTAACTTTAATATACTAATCTGACTAAATACTACCTTTACCTGACTAAAGTTTATTCCTATAAATCGTTTTAATCATACTCATTTATTCTTATTTCATTCTTAGATTTGGGTATAATTCATTCTGGGATTTTGGGAAATTAATCTTAAACAAATCTATGTAGTACGTAAAAAGCAATTTCAATGATTCAGAAGAGATTTCCTTTATCCAATTCAATTAAATGTACTATTATTGAGGAAAGCACATGAAAATATTCCTGGAACATTAAAAATAGTGTTAAATAACTAACAAGTTCATCATTCCTGTTAGAAATTATTAGTTTAAAATACTATTTACTCAACACTAACCAAATATTTGTGAATAATAATTTACGGTATTTACTGAATTTGAATAAATTATCAAGTACAAAATTACATTTTAACATTGCACTTAATTTCATAAACAATTCATTGTTCCTCACCTTGTTACTAAAGAACTTTAAAAATACTCTAATTGTTTGGTATAAAGGAATGGTAAAAAACTACATGTTTAAAATACTAAACAAACATTAATTCCTATAACTATATTTAAATATATCTAAGAAAGCATTCAGCAGATGTTTCAATAAATGACAATTTCGAGGTTGGGCTTTATTTATGCAATTCATAAATATTTTACTTTCAATCCTCCAATTCTTGAAAAGTTGCAAACTCATGTCACAGTTCTTGAAGATCGAATTTTGGTGTATAATCAGAGGCCAACTTTGTCATATGATTGGATGTTTGGGTTTAATGGCTTAAGTTCCAAAAGCAGACAAACTGAGCCTTTGTCATATGAATGCATCATTGTAATAAGGAAAATATATTCCCACTAGAAGTAAAAAGAGAATCCCGATAAAATTTAGGGATTTTGAGATTTTTTGTCCTTTTACAGGAAATTTGAATTGTACTGAGGGATTTTGACGGTATTTCATTATCTTCTGATCATATTGGATTTCCTGATCAGGGTTATAACACAAAATAATTTATTTAAGCTTATTTATTCGAAAACTGCAAAGCGCTCATATTCAGATAGCATATTTATACAGGAACTTTGAAAAAATGATAAGTTTTTTAAAAGGCTTTTTAGAAAAAATGAATTTAAAATTGACCAATTTGAAAAATCCATATTTTCAATACTACTTTAATCCTACTAATGAAATCAGCATCAATATTTTATCTAAAGTTTTACAATTTTTCTGAAAGAAAGAAAACAAAATTGTACTGTCTTAAATACTTTAGGAGATATGCAATTTTTAGGTGATGTACTCTTAGAAAAACAAAATTTAGTTTGTAACATCACTTTCAGACCTGTATCTCGAAAAAAATGTTTTTGATATAAAAAATATGTTGATTCAAGGTGGCCCAAAATATACCTGTACAAAATATCATTTGATTAATAGATGGTGAGGTGCACAGTCTTGCTTAGATCTGAATGGTAATATCAAACACTTGGCCATAAATATTGAATTTATAAAATTCAATCAGTTAAGTATATTTTAAAATAATTTATTTTCAATAAAAAAACTATGCTTACAAATATTTATATACAGATCACAACATATTTAAAAAAACAATCATTTTTATTTACAAATTTATATAAAAACATCTTAGAGAGATGAATAATTTCTATATTACATTTCCAGTTTTCATCCTAAGAAAGAAAATATCACACCTTAAATTTTAGAATCTATATAGTAAGTGTTTTTTAAAGAAATTCCAATAAGTTACACTATAATAAAACTAACTTCATATCTGAATCAACTTGAAAATATGCAATATTCTTATAGAAACTTAATTGTAGCTATATCATAAGAACCGTTACCCATTTAATTCTGTAAAATACTCATTTAATATATTTGTAATTACTGGACTTAATAAGTTTATCAGGGAATATAAATTTATCATACAATACAAAAAATTAATATCAGCAACTGCATAGTTGTTACTATGTTGTTACCAAAAGGAAGAATGTACAGTTGCTCTAACATGCAAGTTAGTGGAGACAAATATATGAATTTTCTGTTTTCCTCCAATCAATAGATTTAGATTTTATATCACCAAAATTATACCAAGTATTGGGTCATCCGGAAAGTTCTGCAGGTTTTTTATGATAAATACCAACAAAGCAGTACAAAAACTTAAGAAAATGTTATTGAATCACATAAGCACCAATTTGTTCTATGACTTTTTGCCATCTTTCCGGCAGCTGGAAAATTCCTTTTTTAAAAAGTCATTAGACTTATTTGTTAAGTTATTGAGGTGCTGTTTGACAGTCTCCAAAGAATTGAACTTCAGGCCATTCAGAGAATTTTGAAGTGACCTGAAGAGGTGAAAATCTGAGGGGGCAAGGTCTGGTGTATATGGGGGTGACACAAAACATCTCAGCCATACTCAAAGTCTGTCTGACATTCATTGTCATGCTGGAAGATACCTCAACAATTGGTCAGTTCTGGCCACTTTGCTTCGATTTCTGCTTTTAATACTGCCATTTAAGAAGTGTTTTTCCGAATTTATTGTCTGATTTTGTGGCAACAATTCATAATGAACAATTCCTTTGTAGTCGCACCATACACAAAGTATTACTTTTTTGGGGATGCAGCCCCCTCTCGATGTTAATTGGGGAGGTTCATTTGGCTTACCCCATAATCTTTTTCTTGTATAGTATCCACTTCTCATCTCCAGTAATGAGCCATTTCAAAAAAGGAGCTTCTTCATTTCGTTTCAGCAAACAATCACATGCCAAAATTCGAGCAAGCATATTCTATTGTGTTAAAGTATGGGGTACCCATACATCGTAGCAGCTTACATACCCAATCTTCAGATGATCATTGTGATGAGGCTCTCCGTCCAACACATGGAGGAATGTAAATAAAATTACTTAATCAAGAACCCCATGCAGAAGCGTCACTCTGGTAATGTACATGGACTTGAAATCCATTGAAGTTTCTCCAGCATATGGGAAAGCCGGCATCTCACAATCATGAACTGTACTTTTTGGAATATTTAGTCTGATAGTTCCTGAACTGGGTAATGTGGATTTTCAGCAATGGCATCTTTTAATAGGTCCTCGTTTACAGAGGATGGTCGTCCAGAGCGGGCATCATCTTCGAGGCTGAAATTTCTGATGTCAAATTTATCAAACCACCTTCGAACCGTCATCAGAAACAGCACTTTGTCCATATACAGCACAAATTTTACGAGCAGTCTGACTAACATTTTTTCCTTTCTTAAAATAAAAGCATAATAAGACGAAAATGAACTTTTTGGTTCTCATTCTTAGCACTGCAGTGAAACAAAAATTGTGCTTCAACACAAGTTAGAATTATGCAGTGAAAGCAGAAAAGACCGAATTTACACATCTGCTTCAATCAAGGTCACTCCTTATCAGCGGTAGCAAAATAGTAATAAGAAAGCGCGCTTTGATTTGAAAAACCGCAGAACTTTCCGGATGACCCAATATTATTGATATTTAAGATGAGGGACTTAATTCCATTAAACCAACCAGTTTCACTTTGCTAAAAAATTTGAAAAAGTAATTAAATTTGTAAATAACTTGTTAAATGGGGGTGAACCAGCCAGTTCCTGACCACCTACCAGAAAAGACCGTTTCCTCATATTTCTCATTTAAACAAGCCAACTAAACAACTAACAACAAGCCAAAGTATATTCCATAATGAACCCAATTTATGTTCTTTGAGCCAATAGACTATTAGAATAAATGGTAACCAATCTCAAGTTCACTAAATAAAAAATTGAGATCCTTAAAAATTTTATTTTGCTATCAAATATTAAAAATTATACTATAACTGGGCTGACCATATTTCTTCGAGACATAAACAGGATGGGGTTGCAATATTCTGTATTCATCAAAAAGTAAGACAAAAATTATTTCTGGAGATAGTCTTTATAAAACTAGTTTTGCCCCTTTGACTTTGCAGGGATAAACTTAAAGCTTTAAAAATAAACCTTTAGGAAATTTAAACTGCCACTTCGGCATTGAATAACAAAGCCAGGTCGCTCGGTACAACTGTTTTTTTTTCAATAACAGTGTTTATGGTTATTGCTAAATTTCAACATCTGTTAATATTAACAATGCGCAAACTTAGTTGCTATCAAAGATAGCAACTAAGTTTGTTCAAGTGTTATATTGATTTGTGTTGGCTATTTTATAGCAATCTCATTTACAATTAAGTCAGAAGAAGGTTTCTTCAAATGTGATTCTGTTGTCTGGCCAGCATGCACTGGTTATTAAGTTCAGGAATTTTTTGTGGAGTGCAAGCTGCTTGATTAATAAGAAATATTGCACTAACACTAATTTATGTTAAAAAGCCTGATATTTTCTCTAAATTAATCAAGCGAAAGTGTATACATAAAAGAAATATGCAAGTTTTGAAATAGAGAAATATTTTCAAGTTGAAAATAATTTTATCATACCTCCAACACCTTTTAAATGTTTAGTATCAACTACAAGTTTTCCATCTTTATCTTTTATCCTTATTCTGCCATTGGCAAAACGAGTCTCCTGTCTCCCACTGTTATAGATAATCTTTACAGAGCCATCAGGATATTCTCTTCGCTAAAACAATTCAAGCATTCGTAGTTAAAATCAAACATAAATCATACAAGCATACCTGTCGACATTTCCCTTCTGGAAACTACAGCTTTGACAGGATCATGACATGCATAGACCCGCAAAATATATAATATACAATTTAAAGCACCCATATATACATAATCCCAAAAATACTGATTGTTTTGTATTTTACTACATTTGTGTTTATAATGGCTGCTAAT
The DNA here is from genome assembly GCA_933210815.1 of Meta bourneti. Taxonomy (NCBI): domain Eukaryota; kingdom Metazoa; phylum Arthropoda; class Arachnida; order Araneae; family Tetragnathidae; genus Meta; species Meta bourneti. The sequence goes on along the minus strand of OW119922.1, from coordinate 38,210,419 downwards.
GTTTCAGAAGAGATAAGTATTTGTTGATTAAAATAAAGTAAACATGATCAGGAATCTTGTTTTAAAAACTTAAGGAATGAAACTAACTTATTGATTTGAATAATCCAATGGCCTGTGTTATATTGTTTTGTGGAGGAGATTCATTTTGTTTAACATTTGGTTTGTTACTCTTGGTTCTTCGCTATCTAGTGCTAATTAGACCAAGACTTTGTTTTATATTAAGAACTGCCAATTGCAGAACACAACCCTACCGAAATGACGCTTCTCAATTATGTTTCTTGTTGGACACATGGTCTGAAAACATGCCACCTGTTTAGTGGAAGGCGATTCTGTAATTATGCAAAATATCTAGAAGAAAAAATGAATTTGGGAATGGAAAATTTATTTTCCATTGTGTAGAATTTAGGTTTTCTGTAGTACAGATTGTTTTTACTAGAGGCCAGTGTCTGCATCTCTGTAAGCATGTGATATCTCTTTTGAAAACAAAATTTGAGATTTATATGCCAATTTTGTGAATCATTCCACATGCCTGTACAATTGAGCCAAAATCTATATTGTATGGCCAAACCATACAAGTTGGCAGGTATGTACAAGTAATTGAATATCTTGGTCTCAGATCTTCGGTAGGGGTATTCAAAAAGGGGATTGACCCCCTTAAAAATGGTGGTACCTGATTTTTAAAATACTATAAATCGTGAAAAACTTATGTTATTGAAATAAGTAACTATTTTATTTTAAAATAACAATATTATGTTATGAATTTAATATTCATTATGAAGTATAACAAGCAATGATTAAAGACATTATTTTTTCTGTCTTGATTCCATCATCTCATATCAACATGTCATATCATTCCTCCAGTGATATAAATGCAAAAAGTGAATTTCCAGAAAAACTTTTCAAGGCAACCTAAAACTACTTAATGTAATTTGTGTTTTGTAAATATCTGCAGAACAATCATTGTAGTAATTCATGTATTTAGATTAACCAAGATGTGTCACTTGCGCTTTCTGTAATCTTTGTAAAGTTCAGTCTGGTAACCAAAAATACCTTTTTAAAAATCTGATTACATCTTAACTTTGCATAAAAAGTTCCACATTTAAATTTAGGCCTCCATAATAAAGTGCCCACACTACCAATGGTATTTTTGCAATTTACAAGAACATATTTAAAAGCATAAACATGAATTCAAATTAAATTTTAAATCTAATAAATAAAAAATAAGCTTAATACATTTAAATTATAAAAATAAAACAAATTCCAAAAAACGGTGGAAGCAATAAAAATATGTGTGCCAATAAAAATACAAGGCAAACTTAAAACATTGTTTTCAAAATTTTTAAATGATAACAAAGTGTAGCCTAGTAAAATTGATTTAAAAAGGAACACCATTATAGTAGCATAAGTGTAAAGACAAAATTAAATTCCAAATCATATTTTGCATGAAACATGTGATTTTCATTGCTATATAAAAATCAATGATGATGGAACTTCTGAATTGCTTTTATCCTCACCTTAGATGTTGCTGTCCTTATTAATTTTTCTCCATTACTGAATTCTATAGTTTCTGTTCCATCAGCATCCAAACGTAATACAGTTCCATCTTCTCCAAGTACTTCTTCAGTTCCATTAGGAAAAATGTATTGAGTGGTGCTGTCAGGGAATCTAACTTCTTTTAATCCATCAGGATGTATTTGTTGAATCTGGCCACTGGGAAGAAAGCACATAAATAACTCAGATAGCTCAAATCATACATCACACAACATAGAAACTTCCAACATGTTACAAAATATATTTTATGAACTAAATACATATATAAATAGTTTATGAATTAAATGTAGTACTGCATGTAAAACAATGCAGTACTGTGTAACTTAAATATACAGAGGCTGTTCGGACATTTTTTGAACGATTTTAATGGACTGAAGCTAAATTTTTTACACAAAATTTTTGTGTTTTAAATGTTCCATTTGATAGCCCTTATTGTTAACTATCTTTCTACACCTTAATTTCCATGATAATAATAACTTTTGTAGTATCGACAGTGGTATTTTGTCCCATTCTTGCCTGTTTTCCAGTCCCTGAATGGTTTACGGTCGATGTTTAGATAATGCCCTTTTTAAAAGCACAAAAGTCCATGGGAGAAACATCTGGAGATTTAGCAGGAATATCAGTAAAGGATATTGACTTGATACCAGTTTCTTGTTCCAATTTTTCCAAGAATTTAATAGTCGATTTAGATGTGTGGCTGCTTGCTTTACCTTGATGCAGTTCTACTGATTGTTGGCACTGTGGGTAAAGATATGGTATTTCTCTTTTGAATATTGGGGATAAAATATGGTCTTGATAATATGTAGGAGTTGACTTTTGCATTTTTCCCCTCTTTTTACTTTTAATTTTCCATTATATGCAAAACCGGCAACAATCATAAATCTCTTAGAGAAAGTTCTCACATTCACTTTGCTATAGTCCTTTGACTTGGCGGATTCTCTTTTAAAATTAAAGATCTTACCTTACAAATATTCTCAAATTTTTTTTCTTTTTTGGATACTTTTTTGGAAGTATTTTTCCACTTTTAATTTTTTCCTTTCTCATTAACACCTTTAGATATTGAAAAACCATGACTTTTACAGCATTTTTGAATAATTGAATAAGCGTAATTCTCTTCGGAAAGAGAGGAAACATAGCCTTCCATCCATTGCTTATTTAAAAGCGCCATTTTGAAAGTAAACAAAACTCTGAGTTAGCAGACGTTAAGTTATACTTTAACTATTTAACTGCTATGAAAATAAAATTCTTTCGTAGCATATAATTTTTTACAGCACATCAAAATCGTTCAAAAAATGTCCAAACAGCCTCTGTAAAATTATAAAAAACACTCATGGTGATTTAAAAATAATGTGAAAAATAAAAGGCTATGCTTAAGATAAAACATTTTAGTCTTTAAAGTAAAAATTATTTAAATCTTTTATCCCATTTTTAACAAAATGAGTTCCAATATTATTCAACACAACAAAAAGATATATCAGCATTAACAGATCTCCATGAATTTATATCACATAATATGAAAAATAAATAGCTGTTTTAAGATAAAACATTTTAATCTTTAAAGTAAAAAATTATATTTAAGTTTTATCCAATTTATAACAAAATGAATTCTAAAATATGATGTTATTCAACATAACAAAAAAGATATATCATTAGCATTAACAGATCTTCATGAATTACTATGACAGCAAGATTAATTTTCCAAATAAGAAGTTAGGGAAGATAGATTATATCTTAGTAATAATGTTTATGTATTAAGCAAAGTAGTTGATAAAAACAAATGCAAATATCATATAAAAGAAATAGCAGATTTCATAGAAATATCTTATCTTTAGTAGCAAAGCCAAAAAACCTTACATATACACAAAAAGATTTGTACTTACTTGGGAAATTCCGTAATTTCCAAGCCACTTGGAAAATGTTTTTCAACTACACCAGTAACATATCTATAAATCTTCAAATATAAGAGTAAAATTTTAGGTTGCATTAAATTATAAACATCTCAAAGGCACAAATTTGAATACTAATCAAATTTTGAATTTGTAAAAACAATCATAAAATTAACTTAAGACAAATGTTTATAAGTTATTATTAACAAATTCTTTTGGAAATAGATAGTGGGTGACAATACTGAACATTAAATCAAGCAAATGCAATGACAAACCTATTCCCATTGGTGAGCTGGTAAAGAAAGAGAACTATGAAATTTTCAATTCTCTTTTCATACATAAAATGCATTTAAGAACAGAAGAAATGCATTAAGATTTAAGATTAAAATGCTCAAGCACAACTTACTTCACTCTTATCTGGAAAAATTTCTTTAATATCGCCATTATAATATAAAATTTTTGTAGTTTTCCCATCAGGGCTAATATGTTTTAAAGTACCACTTGGAAGAATTATTTCTCTCTCACCAGAAAAATAGATCCTCTCCAGCTAGAAGAGAAATAGTCATATTAAAAAAATTCCACATTTTTTTTTCTTTAAAAATAACTTTAACTTTTAAATAAAAATTAAGTACAAACTAGAAGTTTACACATATAAGCACTTAACTTATAGTTAGATATTTCTCGGCTTAGAGCAAAAACTCAACTTGCATTTTCCGGAGACACAAAATGCTTATTTTCATGATAGGGAAATAGTCATATAATATGTTTAATAGATATATTATAGCATTATCCAAATGCTTATCTTTATTTTTATACTTAAAAATGGCCTCAAAACAGCTGTACAGCAAAAAATTCTTTTTGTCAGTCAATGAGTTTCTGCTCTAAGTCAATGATATGTGTTGACTTTTTTAATTGTGCTGTACTTTTTATTTTACATTTCCCCACTAGACAGCCAAATATCCCTGATTCATATTTATATACAAATAGCTTAAAGCTATCAGTGAGGCAATTTTACCATACTTTGTATGTTTTCAGTCAGTGTTAAATAAAGAAAAACTTTATGGATTCAAGAAAATAAAATTATTTTTTAAACGTTGAGTAAATAACAGTTATAAGAGAAGTGGGGCATCTAGTGTCCAACCTCCTTCAAATGGTTAAGGCGATTTTTATAAATATTCCAATTGCATCAAGATTGTTAAAGTATATAAACATTCACTCATTTGATATTCTGATGTCTAGATGGGCAGTGAGACATGAGGGGTCTTACCACCCCTTAAAAATACTAAATTTTTTTATGAACAAAATATGTCTATTGAGGTGATAGATCTTCACCCATAAAGATTTTTTCTCCAAAATAACATTATATTAGCATAGTGCCTATTGTAATAAAATGCATCATGCTTCTTAGTGGTTAAAAATCAAATAGTTTCTAATAAAAAAATAGACAAATCCATATAATAAAGATAAAGGCTTTTAGCTGATTAATTTATATAATAATTTACAAGGGAATATACAAGTAAAATCAATGCCATTAGAAATGGCGACACAAAATAGACGTCAAACCCAATCAAACTCAAGATTCAGTACAAACATGAGGGATGAGCCTGAAGTGGGTAGGTAGTTGAAACAACGACACACTGGAGCAACATGACGGGCTATTGGCACCGATTCAGGATCAATCCCAAAGGGAAAGATCTGAGGACAACACCTCTTAATTTTGAACCACAGTCAGATGAGGCCACATATGAACTGGGACCCCACTCTCCATACTTCCACACCAATGTAAGGACATTTGAGGACATAACAGATTTAACATGCACCAGCCTCCATGTACACAAGTCTTTGGTTGGACTGAGTTTTGAACTTGCAACCCTCCAGTTGCTAATCCGTTACTCTTTCAACTGGGCTACCATGGCCCTCAAGCCTGAAGTGGATAAGTGGGAGTTGGGAACGAAATGTCACACTTGACGTCATAGCATTCCAACAATTTCCATACCCTTTAAAGAGCTATTATTTGTAAAATATAAAATTCAATACATTAAATATTTATCCCAATTTCTAAAGCACTTTTCATAGAACACAATTATTTATAACACCTAAAGTTATTTTCATTTGAAACTACAAAAGGGACACCAATTTCAGGATATTCACTTAAAAATTTTAAAACATTCATCTAAACACAGTACTGTTGGATAATTACTGAATGAAGGAAAATTTTAAAAATGTTTTCAAAATTTCAAGTAGGCTTCTTACTTTATCCCCTTGTCTTATTTCCTGGAACACTATTTCTTCATTAAGTATTTCATCACCAACATCCACCTCAGAATTCTTGACTGCATTGCTTTGAACAGGTTGATCAATCTCAGAGGAACTATAAATATCATGCACCAAATCTTTCTGAATACCTAGACTAGCATCATGATCATATTCAGGAATCAAATTAAACCGCACTTTGAGTTTTACAGGACTTGAATCAGATTTGCAGTTGTGATCAGTTGGGTTCCTATATTCAAAAAAAAAGATTACTTTAGTTTTAAATAATATAGTACATCAAGTTACATCATCATAGAGAGTAGTTTCTCCATGCAATGCCAGCCACCATGGAAAAATTGGACCAAACCAACTTTCAACGATTTTATGTGAATGTATCTAATGTCTATATTATTCAGTATTATGCTCGTGTTTAATTTATTGCAGTTACACACTGAAAAGTACATGAGTTCAAACTAGAATTTTGTATTTGAAAGAATTGCAGTTGTAAATTAATTCCCATTGAACGATATTGTGTGGATTCTTTTGGAGGTGATTCAAATCGTTACAGATACATTTTATCAATGTGAAATCACCTTTCCACCTATACATTATAACAAAGTTCAGTTTTCTTAAGGTTCCTGATTAAATTCATCAGAAAACATACATATTATACATTCAAGCCACAATTTGTTTATAGAGACTACACTTTCACACTACATGGGCAAACATCAATGCCCTACCCCAGATTCGAACCAGGAACCTTTCAATCCAGAAGCCAACACCCTGATCACTAGACTGATTAGTCAGCACTCTAGAAGTTTGATATAGAAAAAGATTTTACAAACTTCAAAAGAATAAAACATCTACGATAAAAAGAATGTTTTTACATTAATTACCATTTTCACTTCAAATTTTCTGCAAGAATTATAAGTACACAATTTATTTTTCAGATATTCCTTTGGTATTCACCCAGAAAGAAATTGGTGTATTTTTATTCTTAAAGCTAAGCAATGAACTACTTTCTGCATACAAATATACATATTTTAAGATTTACATACAATTCAGTAGGTTGAAGGACATCCTGTGCACATGTGTCTCCAACTTTATCAGCTGTTTTTGCAGTATCTGAACATGATGTTTGTCTTTCTACTTTAGAATCAGCTTTTATTTGCACTTCTGGCTTTTTCTTCGTATTTCTACCCTATAGATTTTAAAAAATGTACTAAATATTTATTCCAGGAAAAAATAAACACTTGTGACTATAAATAAAGAAAATAGTTATACATATTATCCCTTCCAATCTAAATGTGTACATCATCGACTTAAAAGTGAGATACACTGTCAAAATTTTCTGTTTTTGGTTTTCTGGATCAGAATGTGGCGATCTTTAGACTGATGGAGTCCTCTAAGCAATTTTTCTTTGCATGAAAATTAGATTTATTTTAAGAAACACATTTAACAAGTGGAATTCTTACCCCTTTGTATTCTCAGAACTGCTTTTTGACTTAGGGTCTTTCACTTGTAAGTTGACAAATCGTCCCATATTAATTTTCTGTTACGCACGTATCTGCATGAGATACCAGATGACTCCTCTTAAAATGTAATAAATGCATATTGAAAATATTAGAGCTACAATTTTTTTAATCCTTGCTTGTTTCTTTATATGTGATGAGTTTGAAACTAAATGTGTATCTAAGAGATACGAAAGACTTTCCATGTAACTTTAGAGGAAGCATCAATCAGCAGGTTAAACATCAATTTTAAAAGGTTTTTAAAGGTCAAAGGTTTGCCAATAATAAAATTAGGTGAAATGTGAAAAACTAGCAACTATAAAATGAATGAAGGTATCACAGTAATCTGTTTACATAAGAATTTGTCTTTTGCTTGCAAGGTGGTGTGATATGTATTTGAAATTCATCTAAGGCTTTTAATTAAAATCTTTGTATCAAGTCATGGTAAGATTTATTTATTATAATAGAAGTTATTATGACTGATTAATATCATTTAATTCTCAAATTGCATAACGTTTTAGATATTTAAATAGCTTATTTGAAAAGCCAGTTAAAATTATCAAAATAATTGTATGCATTATGTATAAAATCTATGTATTACATACCCTCAAAGCAGTCAACAAATCTTGACACTGCTCTTCAAGTGTTATGTTTTCCAATTTTAAAGTGTCTCTTTCTTTCTCAGCAGCAATCAGCTGATTTTTCATCCTCCTGCAGTCACTTGTGAACTTATTTTTTTGTCTTTTCATGCTTTCTTGTAACTTTTCTATCTATAGAAAACAATTTCTGTTAAAAATATACTAAAACTCATAAAAGCTAGCAGACTTACCCATAGCATCTGAGCTAAACTTTCTTAATTGCTGGTATCTTTAAATGGCAAAGTGTAGTTACTGACATTTCATATCTTTTTACAATGCATTTATAGTGAATATAGAATCCATATTCAAATAGATTGCATACCTCTACATGAAATAAAATTATCCCAAAATAAATAACAGTATTTCATTTACTTTTATTGGTGTTAATTCTTATTTCCAATAAAATGCATGGCAAAAAGCACACTTCAGTCATGTTACCAGTTAGATTCTGAAAGCCTACTTCAATTTCATTACATGCCTTGTTGAAAATCAATTTGGTAATTTTTAACACTAAACTCGTTTTTGCTCATATTTTCTTTTCTACACTGATTTCTATCTTCCAGACTTCTCTCTCATTGCTTTCTGTAATTAGACTGCTGAAGAATTTCATTAGAGGGGCAAGAACTCTTCAGTGCAGTTCTAGCAATATTAAGCAGTTCCATAGCTAAAATCAAGCATATTTAAAATAAGTGGCAAAATTAATGATGAATCCTGTAATGATGGATTTTATAGTTTATATCTGTCTGTTGCCATTTGACAATAAAGAAATAATGTTGATTTCTGTGCCATGTACATTAATGAAATATATATAGAGATAACAAAACTAAGAAAATGACAGTGATTATCCTTATATGGTTTAACTCTACAAACAAAACATAAAGTTTAAAATTAAAATGTTTATTACTCAAATATTAAATAGGCTTAAGATTTGTAATTCAAATTCTTAGGGACTATTATATATATATATATATATATATATATATATATATATATATATGTCAGAAGTTGGATAGAACAGGAACAGTTGATTGACAGGAAGAGTTCTACTTTTTACTAACACAGAACATTTATTACAAAAATATTTAACATTGATGTTCAGGAGTCCACATTCAGAAGAAGTAACAATCTCCCATTCTTAAGATGCACGATCAGCCACACAGGTCTTGCGCCATTTCACTCTCGCTGCCCACTCCATACAAAAATTCCCATGTTCTCCAGTTAGAATGAATTATTTTCCTGCTCTGCAGAGCGTTTCCATTGCGATCAGAACGCACGGAACTCCAACCAATCAGAGCATAGTGACGAGAACGCATGGAGATCCAACCAATTAGAAGATCGCTCTCGGAATGCGAATATGATTAAGTGTTTTAAGACGAATGGGGAAACGATTCAGTCTTGACATATATCTATATATTAATATGTGAAGAAAAAACTTTGTACCCCTTTTTAAGCACATTGCGTGCATGGAGGAGTATGAGATTTGGCATAATTAAAGTTCATATGGAGAAGGAGTGCAGAAAGATAAAATTAATGTATAATATGCGTTACAAATATATTAAATTAAACAAAATAAAACATTCATTGTTTACGTTCATATACTGTAATCTATATATTAATACGTGAAGAAAAAACTTTGTACCCCTTTTTAAGCACATTGCGCACGCGGAGGAGTATGAGATTTGGCATAATTTGCCACCACATAAGTTAGTATTGAAAGTTAATTGCATCGTTTTGCTGATCAGAAACTTAAATACAAAGGAAGCATTAGTCAATGGAACAAGAATGCGCATCAAATTTATGCATCGTAATACTATTGATTGCGAAGTTTTAACTGAAATCGCACGCAATAAGAGAATTTTGATTCCACGTATAAATTTAACATATTCCGGAAGTATTTTACCATTTAATTTTCAAAGAACTCAATTTCTAATTATACCTGCATTTGCGATGACAATAAGTCTCAAGGACAAAGATTCGAAAAAATTGGAATTTTATTGAGGTAGCCAGTTTTTACACATGGTCAATTGTACGTCGCAGCAAATAGAGTTCGATCATTCAATGGTTTGAGATTTTATATTTCAGAATATAACGGTCAAGGACATTTAGCAAACGATGAAAGAGTTTTTACAAAAAACATCTTCTACACAGAAGTTTCGAATCATTAAATTCATTGTCAAACTATTTCAAGTTCAATGGACAAAATTTTTTTTTAACCACCCGGATTTTTGTTTCAATAAAAAATATATAAAAAAATACGAAGCACGTATTCCTTATTTCATTTTTTGGATTTATTTTTATTTAAATTTTATATAATTTGAAAAAGATAGGCAAATTAACTGTGTAGCCTTGGTGAAACCTGTGGCCAGTATAGCAATAAAAAAACCCAAGAAAATGTCAAACAACGCGTTATTGCTTTTTAGATATGGCTTAACCAAGCTATACCGCATTTTTCCTATGACGTATTTGTACATGCTCACAGGTTACGTAATAGAACAAAATTTAAAAAAATTATATGCAATGAATATAGAGGTATACTCTTTGACAAAAGAACCTTATTAACGTTCAAACTTAAAAATTAAATGAATTATGGTCGAATTTCGACCACTGGGCGACCACTAGTATATATAATATTGCTTATATTACAAGCCTGATTACATAAATAAAACTTAAGAGCCACCACATAAAATTTACTAACAAACATAATATTTCATCAATACATACAAAGTGAAGCATTAAAAAGTGATGAGAAAGTCGGCTAGTAAGTAACTTTAAGAGAAAATGCAGACAATCTTCAGGTTTTGATACGGATGCTAACAATCTTCAGATATTAGACTCATCTCAAATTACTCTATTATACATGTAAGAGCAAGTTCTTTGAACTAAGCTTTTTTAAGTTTTGAATGAGAAAATAGCAGCTGTTGATATTTCGGATGACTGGATTCAATCAGAACTAAAAACAAACTAAAACTAGTATTAACCAAAAGAAAAAATAATAAAACCTCTTGTCGAAGAGCTGATAATTCTTCTCGTTCTTTTTTACCAGGATTATCTCTTCGCAACTTTTGAAATCGATTAAATGTTTCTTTTTGTCGCCTGAAAGGGAAGAATTCATGAACAAGCAATAAACAAAAAAGCATTCTAAAATTATCATTGGATACATTAAAAATAGAAATATTTGTTTTTAGAGATATTAGATTAGAGTTATGAGTTATGTTATGTTTATTATTCTTTATTAGTTAATTTGGTTAGAGTTGTGTTTTTAGATTTATGTTAGTTATTAGTTAGTTATGTTTAGTATTCAAGGTTTGTTTTTATTCCAAGTTGTTGGTATCACTACAAAACTTAGTGGAAGAATTCAAAAACCTAAGATCTACCAAAAATTATTATCGTAATAACCAATTTAATATTTTTGCTGTTTGATTTCTATCAATGAGGTTATAGAAATTATCAAAAATAAGCTGATATACTTCATAAAGTATTCCAATTTCAGTTAAGTTTGAAGAGAATTATTCTGACTTTACAATCTTTACTTTATGTGTACAAAATAATTTAGATAAAGTATTTTTTGCATTAGTTAGATGATGGTTATTCTGTAACACAGATATCCCATAGCTCCTTTGTAAGAAAATTGCATTTGAAAAATATATATATATATGAAACGATACTTAAAACTAACCCCCTAAGTACAATTCTCACTACAGATATGTCCCTTAGCGGTCCCCTTTTCTCCCAGTCTTTGTCTCCCTATCTAAGTGGTCAATATATCTTGCCAACCCCTTTCACCTTTGAACTCAAGCCATCTCGTTAACTTGGACCTCCCAAGGACTCTCCTGCTCTCAAATCGCATATTAAGATCACATTCCTCCTTCATAAAACCACCGACTTCTACCAATGAACTTTCTTGTTAGATCTCCTGGTCCAATATATTTCTCTTAATCCTAATCCCTCTAGCGAGATCATTGTAAACTGTTCATTCTTTTACAAGCTCCATGGGTTAAGGAGCTCTGAGCCGTTCCAAACCCTTAACGACCTCCACGCCTTGTGATGTACTACTATTGAATTAATAAAGAATTGTTAAGAACTTTCTGCCTCTCCAATTGCTCTCTGGTTGCCTTATACCATTTTTGCCACTCTCGTCACAACTGCAGGCTTATAATTTCTGTTATTATGACACATATATATATAGAGATAGATATAGTAAATACATATTACATATATAAATATTTAGATTCCTTCAACTGAAATAATTAATTATATAATTTGTTAATATTATAGTTAAATACAATTTTTATGGTATTAAATTAATATCTGAAGATTTGCATTTTTATTTTTTAAAACTACATTTTAACGACACAATATGTTGTTAAATTATATAATTTTAAAGTAAGCGAGAAGAATGAGTGTATTTTCTGTATAATTTCTTCGAATCAGAGCAAGTAGGATACCCCAAAAGGAGCTACACTAGGACCATGTTATCTATTCCTGGATAATCTTGATTAATATTAAAATATATTATCTCACTATCAGTTAAGTAATATTTTGTTTTTTAATGCTTGTTCTTTACCCTTGGATTATCTTGGTAGTGATCTCATGCAGCATTACCAGTTTTCTATAACATATTCTGCACAGCAGAGGCAGATTGTTTCTTGATTAAATCAGATTGTTTCTTGATTAATTAGAGGCTAACAGAGAGCATTCAAACTTCTCCATGTCCAATGTCATGGCTCCAGTCACGATGATCCCTGTACCACTGCAACTGGGCGCGTTTTGCAGCCCGAGTTAGTGGGACACAAATCATGGGTTTCCTTGCATATAGCCCTCTTTTATGCAGCCTGTCACTCACAGTATATCTAGATAGTCGAGTTCCTGTAGCTGCAGCAAACTCCCTTGAAATCTGGGCTGACGTCAGTTGCCTATTTCTTTTAGCAATCACTGCCAAATAACGGTCCTGAGAGTCTGTTGTGGCACGTTTTCGACCTTGACCTGGTTGTCTGCATACATCACCAGTGTCTTTAAACCGTTTCCAGATTCTTGACATGACGCTTTTGGCTACTTTTAGGTCTTTACAGACCTGTCAGTGTCTGTAAAGCACTGACAGGTCTGTAATAGCACCATTTTATAGTAGTTCCTTCCATTCTCCCTATTAAACACCATTTCTTACAATCCATCAAATGCCTCCGCAACGACATGTTCCACCTACTACACGCGAAAATTTTATCCAACTACTTGTACAATCCTTGACATTTGAATTTTAAGCAACCCCTTACACTCCTTTCCACACGTTCCGAAAGAACGGGCGCAAAAATTTGCATATTTCTGTGTAGCAAAGGTGAATCCCATTGGACGATGTGATAACGTTGACCTTGAGTTACCAACCAACTAATTTTCATTGGACTTCACTTAATGGAATTAACGTAAAGCACCATTTTATAGTAGTTCCTTTAATTTTTCCCGCCAGTGTGCTATGGAGCAATTAGCAGTTTGCCAGGACATCACAAGGATATAAGGATTAATACTATTGTTCTTTACAAGTTGATTTATATTGTCTAAGTGACATAATTTCAAGAAATCAATGAATGATTTCATGATTTACTGCAAAGATCATTTTGTATTTAGTGCAAACATGCTTTTTTGGGAAAAAATATTTGGTCACAAAACAAAACTACTCAATCATTTTAAAAATCACCAAATAAATCAGTAAAAACTACAAATTGAAATAATTTAGCAATTAAAAATTATATCAAAAGTTTTATCTTCTATTATTACATAATACAGTGATATAACTTTTTAATATTGGTTTTAAATTGAAGGTAACATATAACTCTCTCCCCCAGAAGATAACCAAATTTGAAAAATGAAGTCCCATTCAAAGCTTACAAATCAAAAATAAGTCTTCTTGCCGTTTTCATTATACATTTGATTAGAATAAAGAACACGAGTAAATATTTTGATATGTGAAGAGATCGACAAAATATTACTTTAGTTGTTTTCTTTCATTTTCAATTTCAATGTCTAATTTCCTTTTTTCATCTTCTTTATACTTCTGAATTCCATCATGTTCTTTCTTAAGCTTTTTTAAAATCTACAAATTATAAAAAGCATTTAAAAAAATATATTCACAAATTGATAGACCTATTTTACAATGCTCATATTTCATTTCCATTGCAAGTAATGAAAATGAAATGAGATTTTTTTCATTTCTACTTATATATAACTTTGGTCAGAAATTAAAAGCTAATAGAAATGCCTATCAACCAATCAGCATAGCAGCGGATAAAAAGTCTAATAGGCATCAAATGTTTACTCTTTAATGAAGAAAATGCAAACCAGGCTATGAACTCAGGATTTTTATTTTTTTAATCGAAAATATTAGATTATTTGGTTTAAAACAAATTTGTTTTTAAGTTTTACATTACTAAAAATTAATTTGTGTCCTTTGTAAGTATAAAATGCTTAGACATAAGAAATGCAAGTAACAATGGGCTTCTAGGAATAACTGAATTATATTAAACATTAATACCTGAGGTATTTAGGAAATATAGTGTGGCAAGCATTTTTATTTTTAAGATGTAATATCCTTTTCAAAATGGAATAAATTAAAAATATAAATTTATAAACATTTGTTCATATAAGAGGATTTGTTTAAAGATTAAAACAATTAAAATTAATTTTGTGATTTGTTATTGCTTACTGACTTTAGAATTGTATTTTATAAAATAAATCCATAATACTTGAAATTCCAGGTGAAAACAAGACAGGAAACATTTAAGTAAAGGGAGATAAAATTTAGTTTTAAAAATTAAAGGGGGGTACTTGGAACCACAACACTGGTCCCATACATATAACACAGCCTCTGCTAATTTGCGACTTCAGTTGTCGGTGACCAGGGTTGATTGGTTGGTTTTTAGGGTTTTATGGTGCAAGGGCCATATTTGGCCAGTTGATTGGTTAGGAGATTTTATGGCGCAAGGGCCATATTTGGCCAGTCAGTAACCAGGGTGATATAATCGTTGGGTAGTTGTCATAGTCAGCCCAATCAATACTGTTCTCTAGTGAGTGTTCTCAAAGTAGGGAAATCATTGATTGATTTTTTGTTGAAAGCGAATCATTATTGGGGTATTACTGAGTATGAGCAAATTTTTAAACTTGTTTGAATAAAATGTCATGCATGCTGCCCCACAATATTTCATTTTCAAGATTATGATTAAACTTCATTAAAGAAAATAAAAATTTTAAATTTTTATCATGATTTTTAAATAAATTGTTTGATTGCTAAATGAAGCTGATGAAAATTGGCATACCCAGGGCCGACAGCCTTATCACTTAAATGCAATCAATTCTTTCAACTTTCCCTGAGTTGTTCACAATTACATACATCAAATATTTTTTAATGTCACCAAATCAATAGTAAACAAAAAGTCTGTATGATTGTTAAGTCTTTGAAGCTCTGACAGTAAAATCAATAGTTTTTCAACTGAGTTTATTTTCCCAAGACTCAGACCAAATTACCCACAAACTAAAAATTAGATCCTACCTCCTCTCTTTCTTTGCGAATGACAGACAAACGTGCATTAGTCTCCTGGTAAATTTCAATTTCATTTTCTAATTCAATCATTTTTTCTCGCAATTTCTGTTTATCCAGAGGGATGTGGTTTAATTCCATTTCTGGATTTAAGTTGGATGCAGTTTCCTAAATGCAAATACAAAATATCTATACTTGTGTGCATATTTTGATGTAAAATGTGCAACACTAAATGAGAAAATAAAAATATATTACCTTTTGTTCAAAATTAAGGGCATGATTCTTATAATTATTTTCATTCTTTTCACCTGAAAAGAAAACATTTTTGCCAAATATTTTTATTTCACAAAGCTTTTTGAAACAAGGATAATCAGCATGTATATCTTAAATTCTATATCTTATATAAATGTATATCTTAGTGAGGAAATAATTTTAAAATGATTATTGACAAGTATTTGAATTTTAAAATATGTAAGCTTGTTTACTCACTAATATACCAATTAATAAATCATGGAACAGTATTACGGCAATAGAAACTTGATGACCTTCAAGGAATGTCCAAAAATAATCACAAGTACAAATATTGAAATAAATACATATAAGCACCAGACCAGTTTGAAAACTCAATGTGTTGATAAACGTTTTTAAGGTAGGTAGGTAGTTAATTAATGTCACACTGGAGCAACACAACAAGCTATTGAACGTTTTTAAGGATTCAACTCTAGGAAAAATCTAGTTATATAGAAATGTAGGTGCCATAGATTATTTAGGCAAATTGAAATTTGGCCTTTGGCATGGTGTATAAAACATAAAACAGCAACCTAAAAAATGCATTGAGATGCACTTAAAAGGGTTGATTCATGATTTTGGTTGTGGTGCAATATATGTATGTGTATATGTCTGCACACAAATATGTTGATAACACTTTTTAAATTTAATCTAAACATAAATTTTAAAAACCATAACCTCATATGAAAGAATAAAGCACAAAAAAATTAAAGGAAAAGTATAAAACCAAATGCAATGGAACCTCTTGTACCTACATCTCTTCACATCTGTTTTAAAGTAAACCTGCAGTTTTCCCTGCATGGTTTCTAACCAGTTTTAGACTTCTTGACTAATAGAATCTTTCTTAAGATTATTGCAGCCAACATATGTGGCTGTTTAGTTATTAAGTGTTGCAGGATAAAAGCAAAAACTCTTGGGATGTTCTGTGCAGGTGTAACATGCATCCAAAAATGACCAACATAAAAGTTTGGAAAATGTTTATAAAAATTACATTAAGTTTTCCAGTAAAAGTAAACAATAAAAACACACTAACAATTCCAATTAGTAAATATAACCATTGACTTCATTGATCTAATTATAATTATCAATTAGGCATGACTGAATAACATTACAAAAACATGAAAAATCAGCATCAATCAACAAAGTAAACATAAGATCTGTAACCCTGGTCAATCCATCCAGGGCAACGAGAATCCATGATGGTAACATAGTTCCCTCAGTGGGCACTGAAGAAATCTTTGGACGCACTGCTGGCACCAAGTGAAATGGAGGTCATTGAGGTGCAAGAGTGGGCAATAAGATGCTAAAAAATGCTGTCAATGTTTTAAGCAAACATGTATCCACTTGAACATTTACAACTGATCAATGTAAGTTTACTGTACAATACTATAAGTAAGAGAAAAGACTTAAATCACTATTAGACTGTTTCTAAATTGTGTGATGAGCAGTTACCAATTTGGTACACTGCAAGTGAAACATCTTACTGCAAGCAAATACCAATTTTTGTACTTATTCAGGGCCTACTGATTACGAAGGATAATATTCTAAAATACAATCAAATTTTATACAAACACAGCTACTAAATACTTTGGTCAAATTAAAAACTTCTAGGCATAGCTACACTTGCAATTCATTAGTAGTTAAGAAGTTTTTCAGAGCAGACTGCAACAAAAATTGTCTTTGAAAAGAGGACGTTGAGCCCAAAAAGTTCAGGAAACTATGGACTAACAGAATCCTGACTAGAAGTATACACAAACCATATTCAGTGGACAACATTCGTAAAGCACCCATGTACGTATCTACTATCACCACTACCCTGAGATGTTAGTTTCCATTTGGTGGTTTAATAGTCATGCCTCTGTAACCGGACTTTACCATTGATGATGAACTGTGGTAAAAAATTGAGGACATGGCAGATATAGTGTAAAAGTTTCAAAATTTATACTAAACAGGATTTCAAAGTGTACAAAATACTATATAGCACTGGTACTGCTATTTTTTTATAATTTTATTGTTCTTTGAGAATTAGGCTTAACTTTCATAGGCACAAGAGAACATACATTGTAAAAGTACAATGTAGTGTGCAGTACATTTTGTATTAATTAACTTTAACATTAGTAATGTCTATAGTGCATAACTTATCAATTAAACTTTAATGCATGCTATATGAATACTATAGTACATAAGTCATTTTAGACTTTTAGTAGTCAGATATATAGTCATTTTTTTATTTATGCATAAACAATGTCAAAAAGGTGCAACTAATTCACAAATCATAATTACCATCAACATCTAGGTTCAATTTCTCAGTTGCAATAGAAGTTTGACTTGGAGGAACAAAAATTATGGAATCTAAGGAAGAGTCTTTGCTGGAATTGTCATTTGATCCAGGAGACTGGGGTGCATTATGGCTTTCATGCTCAATAGGGGTGCTACAACGTTCACTAACTTCCTTATCACCTTCAAAAGTATTTTTGTTTAAGCCAGAAATTTCATTCTGTAAAGAAGTTATTCTTGGATTGATATCTGATATCAAATTCTGCAGCTGTTGTTTTCTTATTTCTATTTCCTCCAAATTTTTGTTTTGATTGTTTTTTGCAGAGCTGATTGGAAGATCAATAGTCCTTTTCAAATTTTCACTGGAAAATATTACCAACACCATAAAAATCAGTATTTCTGAAACCTCATATATACTCATTAACTACAATATGCTATAATAGCTTATGAATTACAACAAAGATCCAGCAACATAAGAGTTTGGAAAGATTCAGAGAACATATATGAGGCAGACTTTTGATATTTTTTCACTTAAATGTATATCTGGTAATACAACTTCTTTCCCCTTCTAAACTTTGACTAGAAAAACTTATTTAAAATTGCTAGAGTATTGTAAGAGTTATTTTACTTTCAAATTAATTGTAATTTTATCAAATAAGGTAGAATTATACTATGTATATATATATATATTTGTTTCTCTACAAACTAGTAATTTTTACCCATTAAAATATCAAAAAATACTCCATAGTAGAAAATTACTTTTGGGTATATGCTGAAGGTAGATTAATTAACATCTGTCTTTCTGTAACTACACCATTACAACAATGTCGATTTTAATGAATTCAGAAATTTGATTGGTGGATTTTGTATGGAATAGCCTACATGAAATATGCTATTTAATAGAACTGAGAAATAGAATTTATCATAGTTCTGTAAAAAATTTATTGGGACAGGATATAAAAATATTTTTAAATGTACGTTTATTTTGCACATACAAAAAATGCAGGTCCAAATACAGTACTTTCCTATTATGAATGCAGTTATATTCAATTTCTGATTTTTAGTTTCATCTGTTTCAAGTGATTTGGCTATTTATAAAAGCTACACATTTATCTTTCATTACACAAAAATCAATCACTTATTCAAAAATAAACCACTATTAATAGAATTTAGATTTGACAATAACTAAAATATTTACCAAATACGAAATATAACCAAGACTTTTTCCACATTTGTTAATTACTTAAATATATGGCAAAATATATAACAAATAAGAAATCAACTTTTAATTAATATAGAAATTTACTTTTTACCTACTAAACAGATATGGTTTAATACATTCTGTACACAAACAATTTTGAAAATATAACAAAAACTTACTGTCGAAATTCTTTTACATAATTTTGCAAACTTGGTTTTTGAACTGGATACAATTTCTACAAAACAAATATAAAAGTTATTTTTTCATGCAATATATTGAAACCTACAAAACCTTTACATTTTTTAATGCATCCAGTAGAGCATGTTTTAAATATTAATTGGTCATAAAAATTACATTTTAATGTTAAAAGCTATTGTAATCAAATTAGAATACTACAATTTATTAATCATTGTAAGAATTAAATATTATGAAACAGCAATTAATTTAAAATTTGACTGGATAGATGCAGTATGACTGAAGTATTTTAACTTAATTTTACAAGTAGTATGAAACAAAAATTACCTCGATAGGTTCCCCATGTAGAACTCTTTGGACAACAGAAGAATCACTATTGAAAGAACTGTTTTGGGCACAATTTTCAAGCATTTCAAACTCAGCAAGTTCTTGATTTTCCTTAAAATAGTTTAATTTAAAAAATAAACTAAATATAAGTCAAAAACTCTGAAAACAATAATAAATGGTTAGTGTCAAATTAATAGCGGAATAAATTCCAAATCAAAGTCAGTACTTAAAAGCACTTACTACACTTAAATGGACATCGCAGTTATCTTCAAAATCTTGAACATTTGAACAGTCGTCAACATTATTATGTTTTACTCCAGAACTTCTATTTTCAAATAAATTGCACTCAGGCATTTCTTGATTTGGTGATTCGGGACTCAATTTTTCCCTGTGCATAAAGGCAACAGGTTCCCTAAATTGCACACGATTTAATTGTCGAGCAGATGTGCTTTTTTGGATTGCCAATTTCGATTTCAATGCTGATTTTGTTTGAGTCTCTGAAATGGTTTTCTGAAAACAAAACAATAAGAATATTTGGTATGGTTTATTATGAAGCATGGGCAAGATCTTGAGAACATCTGACAAAAGCATTAAAGTCAATCATAAAAATATTACTAACATAAATGACGATCACCGTAAAATGCAATGTAACATCAATTTACAATAGCCTTTGGAGGAAGTTTTTGCAATGCAAAAACATTTTTATGCATGTTTAAAAACCAAGAGAAATGGCAATTAAATGGTTGGCAACCCTTGACAATCTTTTACTGACAAAATCTTTTTTTACGCTGTAAATATTTATTCATTTAGAACTGTGAGCAGTAAAAGTATGAATTATTTTTTAATTTTAAGATGATCAAAAGTTTTCACAAGGCTCTCTCATGAAGGTATTGAAATTTGTTATTAAAGGTGAGTTTACAATGGTGTTCTGGGTTGATCAACACAAATTAAACTATCTAAACAGTTCATTTCACAAAATACAGCCATTGCATTATTATAGATGGCTGAAAAAGTTGGCAGCAAATATTTCCATTTTAAATTAGTTTTCAGTTGTAAACTGTGGTTTACATGGTTCCTTAAAAATATTTCAAACATTTACATTTCAGCGAATGCAAATTCTGTAGCTTTTTGTGATACACTGTTTTTGCTCCTGTCTTCAAAATAACCCTTGATATATCATACTTTTTACCAAGGAGGTAAGAAAAGGAATCAAGGGTCAAAATCAGCAAATGAATCCCGTAATGATCGATTTCATATAGCTTATATCCATTGTTGAAATTTAATAAACATTAGCAAAATACATATATAGATGTTTGATAGAAAATCATCAATTACAGAAATATACAAAATAAGTGAAGCAGTGAGTGAAGGTGAGACGACGCATTTCATGATTTCATCCACAGCGTCGTAAAATTGAAATCAATTTCACAACTACTAAAAGAAATGAAATCTGTAAAAAGTGACATGGAACAAAATATCTATGTTGAAAAATAGTATATGTACTGAAATTGTTATCTTTTTTTAAAATAATTGTTATTTTCGTTAGCAGTAGTAACACAAGTATTCAGATTTTTCAAAAAACACCCTCTCATGAGTTAAGTTATAACTCTTTTGGAATTGTCTTGTTTTTTGTTTGAAATATTTAAGAGATTTCATTCAACAGGAAATTCATTGAAAAATATAACACTTGAACTATGATTTTAAAAATAAGAAACCTAAGATTCTATTATTCACACAGTATTTCAAATGCAATATTTGAAATTCCTCCCAAACTTAAAATTCATATGCAATAAGTTTATGTTCATGTTAAAAACAGTTTTACAATACACAATAGAAATCAATGGAAATACAAATAAAGTAAAAAATAATAACCTGAGGTGCAGAAGACTTATGCAAATTACTGATGTCTCTATTCTGTTTTGGTGTGTACCTTAACAATCCAGAACCTTTCTTTAAAAAAGGTTGCTTTGGTCTTTTAGGAGCTGCAGCTGCAGAATTATGTTTATCCTTTTCAAAAATCAGTTTAACATAGTTAAGAACTACATCACAATAGATATACAATTAAAATAAATTAATAAGCAAACAAATAAATTAGCCTAACTTTTTAAAGCATGAGTCTATTTGACAAAAATGTTGCAAACATTGTAATTATGAAATTAAATTCAATATATCTAACTACTTTTTGGTATATATAAAATGTTAATCACTGATTCAAACTCAAAAATCATGCATCTTCTGTTTTTATATACAAATGTCACAATCTGTTGTACAAATAGTCCTATTTATACAATTGGTGGTTCATGACTTGGGTTGGTAGTAGGTAGGTTTCGGGGGTTTTATGGTGCAAGGGCTGTATTTGGCCATGCTGTTAAAATTTCAAATTATCATTTGCACTTAGTTGTCATATTTTTGTATAATTTGGTTTCCTAAGAACGGCAACAGTATAAGAGAGATCACACAGCTTCTGCTCTTGGCAAGGAGATAAGATTTTATCTGTGTGCTTTCTAAAAAGGATGTTTCATTAAAGTAGCTGTGTAAATATCTGTATGTAGTATTTGTGGAGTCAGATTAAATAAAGTATATCTTTGTAGAGAACGACTGGATAATTTGATTCATGGAGTCTCAAAACACATGCTGCACCAAACGCAAGACAAACAATTTCAAGAATTCAAGACATTGATCAAAAGAATAATACAATTTAAGTTTTATGAATTCCCACAATTTTTCTGGGGGACTGAGAAGATGGTTACCATCATGGAACCGTCATTAACATTCCTTAGTTAAAATAGTCAAATCTCATAAACAGGTTTTTGTTTTTAATATTATTTTGTGGAAATGATTATAGCCTGTAATAAAATTCTGTTTACTGGCCTTTAAGCCACCTATTAAACACAGGACCTTGGCATTCAGAA
The DNA here is from genome assembly GCA_933210815.1 of Meta bourneti. Taxonomy (NCBI): domain Eukaryota; kingdom Metazoa; phylum Arthropoda; class Arachnida; order Araneae; family Tetragnathidae; genus Meta; species Meta bourneti. The sequence goes on along the minus strand of OW119922.1, from coordinate 38,187,858 downwards.
TAAATGCTTAGAAGAGATTACCGATGCATTAATCTATTATCTACTAATTATCATTAGCAAGAAATGCAGAGACAAGCATATAACCATGGTCAATATTAACCACAACAAAAAATGCACTTGAAATACGAATAAGCTCTTCAAATATAGTATAACAGTAAAAACTGAAAAATTAATGAAATACATTTAATCAAAGATAGTACAGAGAATTGCAATACATATTAAAGGAGTTCTAGGAATTCAATGACTTAATCAACAGTAATTGCTTTTTGCACACACAACATAGTTTACTCCACATAATTAAACATTTAAAGTATAAATGTTAGAAAAAAGAAAATCATGTACATAAAAAATTAAGTTAAGTTAATTTTACAATTAAATCCAGCTTAAAATTTAAAACATAAATTGTTAATGAATACCAAATATTCCTCTATAAAATTATTTTTTTTATCCAAGGCATCACCAAAGTTGTTTCTTCCTGAAATAAAGAAATAATTTTAAAAAATTTTACCACTCAAATTTCCTTTATTATTAAAATGTTCATATTTTTCTTAAAATATAGAAGAAGCTAACACATTAAACTACAGGTATAGGGTTAAATCAAAGAAAATAATGGAATAAAAGTTTTCTAAATATAAATGAGAGTATGTGCTACAACATAACATACATATTTTAAATAATTAGAATAAATCTTACCACTTGGGAAGGAATTCATATGGCTAGCTTCCTATTGAAAAAGAAAAAATTAATTGGAGAAAATGCCAAACAAATAAAAGGATACTTAAGAAGGGCATTAAAAAAATTTGATATTGAATTGTTTGAGTGTAAGAGCAAAAGTGAAATAATAATTATCTTTTATAAAACTCATTTTATTTAACAACATGCATTATTTGCTTTCACTCGTATAAAAATAAAACCAAAGAATGACCAACACATCAAACTATATCATTTTAAAATCAATAAATAACAATTTATTTTACATTTAATTATATGAATAGTAAAATAAGTTGTAACATAACAATAAATTGCTAATAAAAAGATTCAGTTATTTTTAAAAGAGACTAAAACTTGAAGGTACAGAAATATTCATATACACAAAACACAAATAAACTGCATTAGATTTTTTCAATTAAATACGGTAACTTCAATTATTCTGCACTTAAACTTACTAAAAGAAGTTTCATAAAAGACTAGGAAATATACCTAATGTCTAGTTATAATATACTTAATCTATTTTATTTAAATGTAATGTTATGAATAACATAATAAAGGTTACGAATAAAACTAAGAAAGTACAAAAGATTCATATATAAAAATGTATTTTTTAATGTTAAGAATGATACAATTTTTCTTGAAAGGTCATTTTATCGAGTTTGCCAATAATTCTTCTCTTCTTACTTATTCCACTAAACCAAGTCTGAGCTAGACCAGGTCCAACAGACAGTTAGCCCTGAGTTCATTGAGAGTCAGCACCAGACTTTTTAAGAAATCCTCATTAGACATTTCAATACAGGAAAGAAGGTTGGTTGCATTGAGTTTAGTTTATGACGCAAGGGTCATATTTGGTCAAGCTGCACCAAATACAAGACAGACAATGTCAATGAACAAACACTATGCAATAAAAGTTTTACTGACACAGAAGCGAAATACACCCAAGGAGGAATCGAGCCTGTGTTGCCTACAATTCACAGGTTGCTAGTGCAGTGGACAAACCCACTGAGCTTGAGGCAGCCCACAGGAAAGGAGCTCGTGTAAAAACAGGAGCCATGGGAGCAATGTGGAAAATCATTCCTGTTGTGAAAATGTGAAAAGGCGATCTGATCTGCCCTGTCCCCAAAGAACTCAATTGTACTAGGCCAATGTCCTTGATACCAGTCACGTGCAAGAAGCCTCCTCCAAGTTGTTCGAAATATTTGGCTTTGTGTATAACTTCTCAGAAGTTAACCTACAAGTCGATAGTAGTGGTTCTATGCAACCCTCATATACCAGATCATCAGCTGTCTCCTTTTCTTTTAAATCAAAAGGGATCTACTGAATGTGTATTACAGGATTTTAAGACGACAATTTCTTTAGAGGTTAGATTATTGGGTACACTAGTTTTATAGCACTCCACAATTTCTCATATGTTGAATTGAGCTTCTATGAGTTTGGATCCAAATGTTATTGCATCAATTAAACAAGAAACAACTGACTATAATGAATCATTTAAAATATAAATTTTGATTACCTTGCTTTGGTTCAGAGTTGAACTGTCACCAGAAGTGTCACTAAAACAACGTAAAAAATGTCCTGTGACAGATGAATCTTGAAGAGTGCTTTCAGACCCTGTAGCACTATCAGAAGTTCCATCAAGCATTTGATTTTTAAGTAGAGCTGTCATTGCAGAAATTCCTTCTTTTAAAAACATGGAAATAAAACTATTTTATATTACGACAAAGTGATTCAGGACATTAAGATCAAGTGATTGAATATCTTTTCCAAAATAATCAAAAAGAAAGCTAAGTTGAAATTAGAAATACCTTGAATTACTTAAGTTATTTTACTTTTGCTTATAGAAAATATCTACAGCTCTATGAGATTGATAACCACAATATGAAACTTCTTAGATAGGAAAAAAATAACTGACTAGTATAGTTCTTATGTAATTTTTTATAGCATTGCTCACAGGTATTGCAAATTAATCTGTTAAGTGTTTTGTTGAACTAACTTAGAGAATGTGATGTAGTTTTTTCAATATCCTCATATTTGCTATTAGAATAAATCAAATTAGATCTACTCATACCTGTCAACATGTCAATTTTACAATTTTTATGTTCATAAATATGCAAACCTGCAAAATGATAATATACATTTTAAAGCATCCCAATACATAAATAGATCCAAAGTATTCTTCAATTTTACTACATTTTACATGTTTATAATGGCTGATTTAGCTGTTTTCAAAAAGTAACATTTTCCAGCTTATTTTTAAGGGAAGGAATGGAGAACCAGACTATCAACTATGATTTTGACATTAATTTGATATCAGCTAACTTTTTCTGATTTCTTGAAGCCTTCTGTCTGAAAATGCACAACCTATTCAGTGGAAGACGATCCTACAATTTACACAACAGCTAGAGGAAAGGTGAACTTTGAGAAGGAAAATTTATTTACCATAGAATTTACGTTTTCCATAATCTGTAGTACTGAATGTTTTCTCAGAAATTTCAGAGAAAATGTAGTAGCTGGAATCCCTGTAAACATGCATCGGATCTCTTTCGAAACCAAAATGAAAATGTAAATTGTTTTTAAATTTCACTAAAAACCGCCACAATCTTACTGTATCCCCATTTAATCTTACAATTCAGCCCAAATCCGTACATTGAACAGCCAAACCATACAAGTTGGCAGATACGATACTGGACTTCCAGAAAGAATCAAAGGACTTGATAAAATTAAATTGAATATACAATAACTTTTGTCCATCCAATTTTTTATTTATCATGTAATTAAAATATGAGTATAGTCTTTAAAAAATGCATTACAGGTGTATATAAATCAATGGGTATTATTTTGGGCATGTATTCAGATATCTTTTCATTTATTTTTGTCAACTCACATTTTTAACTATTTTTAGCAAATGTTCAAAAATGTATTAATAGAAATTAATATTTTTAAGATGTGGAATGATGATTTAAAAAATTCATACTGTCATTACCTTGGTTATTTTCTAAGAATTGTTCTAAATTCTTCCTGTTCTTCTCTGACTGCTCCAATAAGCTCAGATGTTCAGTTAACTGCTTTGTTTGGAATTTTTGTAATTGACTTTCTCGCCATTTTCGCAGTTGATTAACTGATTCATAAATAGCTGACTTTGCTTCTGTAATACACAAAAATAAATACAAGGATTTCATCAGGATCTAATCAAGGAATTCTAACAAAGTTGCTATCAGTTTCTAAACAATTTTACAAATGGTTCATTTTTTCAATTTAATAAATATAATGAAGTTTTAATATATAAATATTTCACATTTTCATATATTCTAAATCAATGTTCATTCAAGAATCTGTCCCAGTCCACAAGCTTTAACTTTCCTTTCTATGTTTCGCCTAGGCTGAAATCTACACAAGCAGCAACACTAGGTTTTTTTTATATGAGGTAGAATTGAAAAGGACAATAGTCAAAATTATTTGTCAGTTAACATTCTGAAGATCAATTGAACCTTTTTGCTGGTAACTGCATATACTATTCTCTTCAAGGTGTAACCATTTACACTGCTGTCTGCATTTTTCTTGGTAAGAATGACACATTTTTATGCCTAAGCAGTGGGGACGATCCTAAAAGCTATTTAAAATAGAGTTCATGTACAATTTTTAAAATTCCTTATGAACTTGAAACCTTAATGGCAATGTCTATAGAGGAGAGAATGATATGTGGCAATGTTGGTGGACAACCCTGAGAGACTTCACATTGTGAACAGAGCCATGGGAAAAGGTTAAAATAGCTGCTTGAAGCAAGTGTATCAATTTCAGAGATCATAGTGTGAGAATTCCTCTGCTTCGCAAACTGAAAATTCATCAGAGACAAAAAAAGAACATAGTTGAATGCACAACCTAACGAGAGGTTATAGTACTACTGAAAATCTATAGAAGGTTCTAATGTACTAATATGATTGTTCATAACTTAACAAGATTTCTTTGAGCAAAAGATCATTTGGCTTGACTGAAGGTGAGTGGCATTTTATTTTTAAAATAATTTCCTACCCAGTGGGCAATAATGGGCAAAATCTAGTACCCCACATTTTTAATCTTCATGTTAAAATTTGTGACCATTATTCAGGTGTTTTACAGTTCACAACAAGGCCTTGCATCTCTTCATTTTCATTTATATTTTTGGAATATATTTATTCATGAGGGGATACTTTTGGTATAAGTGATATCCATAATTTTAAATATTTGCAGCCTTTTTATTCCCTGTAAAAAAATTTTGTCTCCTCTTCAAATACAGATGATGAAAATAAACAGCAAGGAAATTAAATTTGCTCAAACTAATTATTTATTTTGTGTAGTGCTTTGATTTATAGATAATGTTTTTAAATAAACAATCTGTTATTTACTCTCCCACATTTGCACCAGAGAACTCGCAGTGATATTTTGTATACATGCTATGGGGACACCTTATTCTTCATAAACAATCCTTTTAACTCACAAAATATTATTTTTAGTCCCAAAGAAATTAAAAAGCATTGTCAACAAGTCACAAGAATTCAGCAGCAATAAACAATAAAATTGAAAATGTATAACAATAGTTTAGACATGATAAATATTCATTCAACAAAATTTTCTCACCTGAAAGTTTAGGTATATTTAATGCATCTTCAGAATCCCCAGTCATTCTTGAAACTTTTATCTACCTGAACCAAAAATCCGTATAAATGTCATGCAAAAATGTAACATAATTGTGAGATAAAGTCTATTGAAAAATCTATAAAATTTGAATGCATGAATGGAAATAGCTTGTGATGTATTTTCTCATATGATCATTCATTATGCTTTCTTTGTAAATATGGTATTAAATTGGAATTTAATTAACCGTTTTTAGAGTCCCAGATCTTATATCTTATTCAATTTTGACAACTTCAATCAAAATTGAAAGTCCTCTAGTTTTGACTGGAAATTTTAATCTCATTGAAGGATGGTTTGATTGTTTTATAATTTGCAGTACAGTATCATCTATTGATTGCATTTTGTAATAGGTATGATCTATTAAATGTTAATTATTGCAAATTATTGTTCTTGCATTGTGAACCTGAATCAATAATTTTCTGGAAGTGATTAAAATCAATCTCCATCAAACATTTATTCACTGCAGGAAGAGATATTCAGTTGATTTTTTCATTTTAACTGATAAATTGACAACGAAATAAAATGTACGAAAGATTTCGCTCACTGTTTGGCTATTTCCTTTCAAACAAATTAAAAATTCAACAGCACTAATTTCAATAAATACGCAGAATATTTATTAATAAAATCGCATACACACAAATGCACTGATGTTGACTTGTTTCTAGTTTCATTTCATAATTCAGCGCGCGAAAGTTGCTTCAGTTAACTTCGAGAAAAATATTTCGTGGCTCAGTGGATTTGTATCTACGCTAGCATACTGCCACAGAGTATGCTACGCATAAGGGGAAAAAAGAGCGAACTGTTCTTTTTCACCTGTTCTTCAAAAAGAACGGGAACAGCCTGTTCCCACTTTTCACAAAAACTTGTTCTCGGTTCTTTTTGTAAAAAGAAACATTGCAATCTTTTTATACTTCGATTTTAAACAGGTGGGAATTTTGCAAAGTTCTCTTTTCTCGAATTTTCTAAGTTCGCAAAAATCTTCGTATATTCTAAATTATGGTAAGTCCGAAACACAGCTGTTCATCCTACGTTTCCTGTTGATTCATTCATCCGTTCTCTGTCCATAAACCTACTCCCTGCTCTGAGACTACTTCCTGTTTGAGAGCAGGAATCAAATTTACCGAAGGAATCGATTCCTGTTCTCCGTTCTAGGAGCTGTTTTACTTCCTGTTCGGAAAATGATTCCTGCTCTCAAATTGTTCCGACCCTGTTCTCCGTTCTCGAAGCTGTTCTCCGTTCTCAGAGCAGTTCTCTGTTCGCAGAGCTGTTCTCGATGAACGGTTCGCGGAGCTGATCTCGATGACTGCTCCAGGAACTGTTCTCGACTGAACCAAGCCCCGACGTCTAATGAATTTGCGAGGAGATTAGCGTAATAATTGTGAAATTTTATAATTGTTAGGCAATGACATAATGATGAATTTTTAGTTTTAAACAAATTAAAAAATTTTTAAAATATTGCTCATCAAGATTTTGTTGTCCAGCTTTCTCTGGTGGTGTCGCCTCTACTCGTTCTTAGGAGTTGCAATGCTTTTAACTTTATTTTAAAACCAAATTTGACAAAATGGAAAGCAAAATTTCAAATGTGTGGACATATTTCACAGTGAAAACAGGTGCATTACATACACACCTAAAAAGATGCATAGTATTTCCATTTTGAAAAGAAAAGAAGTACTTATTTCGGAAGTCCCGCAATATCATCTTCGACAACAATAACAAAATATTTTAATAATCTAGTTGATGACACGTTGCCAGAAGTTTTATCAAGAATGACCGCGTTGGATGGACTTCCTTTTACCGTACTTTGCACTTCAACTGATCTTCGTAAATCTTTCATTGCAGGGGGATTTCAAAATATTCCAAAATCCTCAAATACCATTCAGAAATTAGTGATGGCCTATTCACAGAGTGCGAGCAGCTGTTGTCAGTGAATTTAATGGGCTAAAATTAAATGGATATAGAGCAAGTCTAACTCTTGACGAATGGACATCAATAAGGAATCGACGATTTTTGAACATCAATGTACATTGTCAAAAACAATTTTGGAGTCTAAGTCTGGTTCGTGTACATGGAGGTTTACCAGCTGAGAGATGTGTCGAAGTAATTAGAAGTTTTTGGTCTGTGCCTTGATAAAGATTTAGTATGTATCAATACAGACTGGGCGTCGGTCATGAAAAAAGTAGGCAAATTGAGCAACAGTTCTGTCTAGCGCATGCCATTCAGCTTGGTGTAATCAAAGTGCTATACAAAAAAGTACGTATCGAAGTTGAAAAAAATAACTCACAATCGGATAATGAACCTGAATCGGAATGTGACTGTCTCAGAAACTGAAAGATAATATTGAATTGGATATTGAACAATGATGATTCGGAATTGGAAGATGAAAATGCATTTGAAAGTGGGTTCAGTATTGCTTACTCAGACGATGTTGATGGAAATTCGGCTTCAGATGTTAAACATGAAACCATCTTACCACTTATTACAAAAATTAGAGTGGTGGTACGATTGTTCCGCAAATCCCCAACAAAAAACGATGACACTGCAAAAATATGTGAAATTGGAATTTGTAGAGAGTACTCATTGATTTTAGATTCAAAAACACGATGGAATAGTTTACTCACCATGTTGGAAAGGTTCAACAAATTAAAATCATGTGTTCAGAAAACCCTAATTGATTTGTCATCGAAAATTTCATTCTCTGAACAGGACTAATTTTTTAGTGGATATTATTTTTGCCTTATTGCCAGTAAAACGTACAGTGGAAGCCTTATGTAGAGCAGATGCAAATCTATTGACTGCTGACGCTGTTTTAATTCCATGTTGACGTATTTAAATGATTTTCATACAACACTCGGTAATGAACTGAAAGAATCTCTAGAATTATGAATTCAAGAAAGACGTAGTAACGCGTCAGCAGTACTTCAATTTATACATAATGGGTATCGAACCGGCGATAAAAGATCGGAATATGTGTTTAAAAAGTTGGGGTAATATCAACTTCGATGACAAAGACGATGATGTGGAAAAATCTTCTGTTTTATACATGGGACAATTGCTGCAGAGGACAATTGACAAGGAGCTTGCTGATTCGGCATCACTGGATAATTAGCGTTTTTCGTATTTTTTACAAAACCGGTTTTCGAGTTTTGGAAAAAATGAAAATCGAAAAACCGGTTTTGCATTTTACTAAAACCGTGCAATCACTACTCCAGTGTGACGTTAATTAAATACCTACCTACCGAATTTGTCCTTTGGACTTTTTATTGACAAGTGCTGGAACCGTATTCGAAAAACAAGCAAGTATGAACAAGCATGAGAATATGTACAGGAAACGTATCGTCGCCAAAATACAAAGTTTGACAGAAAATGAATCCCATAGGTGGTAGTGTTTCTGTGACGACGTGTTTTCTGCACGTATTTTGAAAGTAAAGCCAGTTGGCAAGATTTTCGAATGATTTCGACGCCAATAAAAATTCTAATGAGCGAATTCTGAATTGATATATGATAGTTGATTAGACGATACCAATTAGAAAAACGCCAGTGATGAACTACATTTTTAGATAGCTCCGATGAGTGAGAGCATTTCGACAGCAGACGTAAAATCTTCGCAGTCTGATTTTTTTGTTTTCACTGAAAATCTCCCATAGGAACGTGTGCTGGTGTGTGTTAACTCGAACGATCACAATATTATTTTACTCGAAATTGAAATACTACCTGTAGAAAAATTAACGAAGCCAAAGATAAGGTAAGGTAGTTAAAGTAACAATGGAGCAACACAGCGGACTATGGGTGACGGTCTAGGATCAATCCCCAAGGGAAAGAACCGAGGACAACACTACGAATTTTGAACCACTGTCAGATGACGAATACAACACCCGAGCTGGCACCCCACTCTCAAACTTTCACACCACGCCAGCGTGAGGACATTTGAGGCCACGACCGATTTAACGTGTACCAGCCCCCGTGTACATGACGATCTTTGGTTGAACTGAATTTCGAACTCGCAACCCTCCGTTTGCTAAACAGTTGCTCTTCCGACCGAGCTGTCGTGGCACTACGAAGCCAAAGGTAATTCTGTTCGAAGTGATGACTCAATATTTTGGATTTCAATCATGCTTCAAACAGAAACATAAAATGGAAAATCAAGCAATAATTTCATAAATAAAAACAATTGTATATCGAACTTTAGACAAGTTACAAAGTACGCTTTCTATGCAGTGCGACTATAATTGAAAGATTGTTCTCAATGATGGATTATTTTTATTCAAACGAAGATGGTATGAACGAAAGAAGTTTTTATGGCGCAAGGGGTAGATCTGGCCAAGCAATGTTTTTTCCAGAAAGTAAATGAACATAGAAGGAAGATTTTTACTGACACAAAATAAATACACCGACTAGTTACAGATTGGTTGGTTTGTGGGGTTATGGCGCAAGGGCCGTATTTGGCCAAGCCGCGCCACCCACAAGACAGGCAATGTCAAGTTGTGAATAGAGGACGGAGAGAAAGAGCGATTGGCTTCCTGGGGTCGCGATCCCCATATTTACCAGAGGCAGTATGACGCCATGGGAAAATAATAGATCACTAAGGGACCTCGGGTTCGTGAAGCTCGTACACACCTAAAGATGATGTACTCCGAGGGTGACTAGTTACAGGAATCGAAACTTCGCCTACAACTCGATGGTTGCTAGCTCAGAACATCACTCACAGCGGCCCCGGGGAGTTGAATTAACGTCGCACTGGAGCAACACATCAGCGGCTCCAGGGAAAAGGTTTGAGGTTAAGAAAAGAGGCTTAATATATTACAAAGATAGTTACTTTTGCAATAAATGAGCTCTATGAAAAATAATCTATAAAAAGGTCGACTCCCTTGTGAAAATAACACAGAAGCTTCAATACATTATAAGCTTTTGAACATTAATTTGTACAGTAACTCCTGCTAGATAGCTTCTCGTATTCTATAAAACATTTGCCTGATTTAAACAGAAAACTTGACTTCAGGTTTTAAAATACATTTTATGAATTGTGGATAGGTAGTATCAATCAGAAAAAGGGATATTCCGAAGCTCCTCACATCTCCGATTGTTTTATTGCCAACTGAAAAAGGATCTTACAATGAAAGTATGTTAAAGGAAAATTCATTGTTTTTTTCTAGATATTTTTCATACAATTCCTTTGTTCCAGAAGTATGTTCTGCTAGCCGCATACGAGGGAATTTGATATTGAAGGGAAATAACTATTCAAGATTTTCTGTATCGTAAACTAATTTTATACACGGTCCCCACCATTTAAAGAATGAGATTTTGAACCCATTTACATCTCAGAAATGGGCTTCTGGTCATTAGCTTCTCTATCCTTCATTTTGCAAATCAGTATTAGAAAAATGCAAACTTGTGAGGAATATCTACAAATGGGAGGGATAAAAGTTGATTTGGACCAAATGATGGTTCGAAAGATGTTCCATTGTTATATCTTATCAATGCAGTTTAGAATTGTTCATGAAACAAGAGAATTCTAGCTTTCAATAATCCATGTCTTTTGTTTCAAACTGTTTTATCAATGTTGCATCATAAACAAATTGTTACCTTTGAATATGAATTCCACCCAAAAGCAATTATTTGTCAGAACTTGTACTGCACAAATTTTTGTTGAAATCATGTGCTTTGGGTTAGCTAGGATGCATCCACTGTAAGAACTGTTCATGATTCAAGTGTGAAGGGAGATTCGTCTCATATCAACATGTCAGATGTATCAAGTTTTGTTCAAACTTTCTAATTCAACTTGCTGGAGACCATTTCTATAAATGATACCATACCATAAGTATGCAAAATGTTGGGTTTCTTTTTCAGATATTTATAATTATGCAATGCAATTAAATTCTTATAACTTACAAAGATGGTTGCCTGTTGTGCTACAACAAGCACATTTCCTTGTCTACCATAAGATTATCTAATACTATCCCTCATCAACGTTAACCTATATTTCATTGATTTTCACATTTCCAGTGTTTAGCTACATGCCATGGTGTATTGATGTTATTTCTGTGGTGCCAAAATAGCCAGTTCAGATATTTTATTCATTACATGAATATCGTCATCTGACCGTGGTTCAAAATTACGTGGTGCTGTCCTCGGATCTTTCCCTCTGGGATTGATCCCGGACCGTCACCAATAGCCCGTTGTGTTGCTCCAGTGTGACGTTAATTGAAAATACCAAAAATACCATTACATGAATGTGCAAAATTTCAAGTTGCTTCAGTCATTTCTTTTGCGAGTAAGAGTAAAGGCAAGATGTACCAAATAAAGTACATAAAAGCAACAGAATAGTGTACCAGTTATAGTAAAAAGTAGGTACAAATACTAATAAATCCATTATTCTAAAATATTTTTTTCCAGACATTTTAACAAGCTTAAAAAGCAAGGTACAAATGCACCTGTTGCAAGACAATTTATGCGTGTGAAATTACTGACTTAAAGTTTAATAATTGTTGGTATTTTAAATGTGTGTAATGTGTACATATGTATTTACACAAAGAAAAAATGCTAATTACAAAGGATACAAAACTGTTTTATTTTCAATAAGAGGTAGAAAATATTTGGCAATAAAATAATCATTTTATTGATTGGCTGAAAATTCAGTGATAATTACAATAAAGCATATAACAAAATGAATTAAGGCAAGAAAATAATTAATGACAATTGACTGTTTATAAAAATATGCTCACAAAATAATTAGATGTCTTTGGTAATATTAGTTATATTAAACTATATAAATTTTAGCCTTCTGATTTATGAAATAGATTTTGCTGTCGAAAGGCAGAAGTAGAAAATATATATACGATCCCAGCAAAAAAAATTATCTGCTGGGGAAAAATGTAGCCCCATTAGTCAGTAGCTATTAAAAGTTTCAAGGCAGATTTCCAAGCCATGTAATTTAACTCTAAACTAGAATATTCAGTTTTCGAGACTATACTAAGATCTTTTGCTGTGCAGAGATGCATTCAGAAGGTGGGAACTCAGGGGTAATATGTTCCCACGTTCTTGACGTTACAAAATAATGTCCCCCATAATGTTCCGGTTTCAAAAATAACTTAAGTTAGTTAGCAAGGGACACAGAACCTTAAAAGTGGTCAAATACATTGATTAAAAAAATTTTTTTTTACATTAACGTGCAGCTTTAAAGAATATATGTGCAGAATTTCATAGTTTTAGCCACACTATTTAGAGCTATTAAAGCTTTTCCATTGATGTCAGGATCGGAACTAATTTTTAAACCATAAAGTTCTTTTTTCAGCTTCCTGTATTTCATGACTACAATGTTTTTAAAATGCTAAGGCTTTTTTGTACTTAATAGAGATTTGAAATTTTTTGTGTAGTTTGATATATTTGATAACTTTGTGCGTGGAATAAGGATTCAAAATAGTTAATTAAAAACAATTGATAGTCAGGATCTTTTTTACTGTTTTTCAGTCTCTAAAAAGTATTTGTAAAAAAATAACAGTACATGCAAACCCATACAGAATTGGGAAAAAACTTGGAATAAATAGGAGCAAGAATTTAAAAATATTTTTCATTTAATTTATTGCCTTATGTAAAAATGACTTTTCTTTCTTTTGTAATGTGCATTTTATGTTATTGGAAGAAGGTACACTACAAAATTCTGTTGTGAATGTAAAATCAAAAAAAAATTTCCAAAGCATACTGTGTCCCCTTAATGGATGCAAATCAAAGTTCCGTTAAATCCATAAGTAACAAAATCATAAAATATATTTACAAACGAAATGCTCATTTAATATTATATCAATTTGATATATTGCTAAGGCAAGCAAAGAATCCATTTATGTGTTAGATGAATCAATAGGAAGAGATTGGACAAGCTGAGAAAAATACCATCTATTTGCCAAGACATGAGTGATCAAGGACATGTTTGATGAAAGGTCCACAGGGCTGAAGCCCTCCCCAAAATATTTTAAATGTGAATAAACAATACAAACTGTGCTAATTCAATCAGCATAAATCAAAGTTTCATTTAACACACAGTTAAAATGCATGCAAGTCTGAAGCAGTAAAAAAAATCAGAAACAATGCTTATTTAGTATTAGAATAGAAACCAGAGCCCCCTTCAAAATTATTTTCTGTATATCTGGCTGTGTATAACTCACTTTTTCTCAACAAAATATTACAGAAAATAATCTGGATACATTTATTTTTTTCCAACTGCAAAAGTTATGGATGAAAAGTAATAGCATGCCCACCAACTTCCAAAAAATCTGGTTTTTATGTTGTAAAAATCTTCCAATGTGCAACTGCCGGAAATGAAAAATGTCTAAAAATAATTATTAAAATGAATTAAAGCACAAAATTAGGCTTTAAGAAAGCATTTTAAAAAAGAAAAGGTACCGTGGTTCTCTACTACTGACTGCAAGTCAGCATTCAAAGTGGTGGTATAAGACACAGCAAAATCCTGTGTCCATCAGTTGCAAAACACCTACCTACATATTTAAATATTTTATATCTTTAACTATAAATGAGCAAAATGAGGCACAATAACACAATTCTATAAAAACAAAATCGATTACAATTCAGTGATGGCACATTATGTATAATTGGCATAATTACATACAACAATCACATCTAATCATATAATTGCTGTTCATAAATAAAATAATTTTATAAAGTACACAAATGCAAAAAATATTTTTTAAATGCTTGTCAGATACTAAACAACACACTTATTTGGTTTAATGCAGAGATATTTATAATATAAGACAAAACCATTAAAGCAAAAGGATTGTCTTATATTTCAAATTAACATAATAACAGCAATTGAAGCGCAAGTCAATTCTTTGCACCTGAGGTGCCTGGATTTTCATACGAAAATTCACTGTATTATTTAATCATAGACCCATACTAGAATTGCTTAACAAAGACAATATAAAATTCAAATCTATTTTGGCCCCGTTTTCCAAATTAAAATCAAACACAAAACAATTAAAAACATTTATCACTCTCAAATTAATTAAATTACTACATTAAAATCTCAAACCTATAAATTAGAGGGCTTGCTATAATCGATGGAACACGCAATATAAAGGTAATAAAACTTAGTAATTATTGCAAGGTAGTGTTTTTACATAAAATATAAAATAATTCGATAATTATCTTTATAAATGCATCCAATTGAAATCACCACAGTGAAGTTGAAAATACACTACACTAAAAATGGAACATTTATTTCAATACAAAAATAAAAATGCTTATAAAAATATAAAATATGTAAAACACAAAAACAGTACTTCAAAATTGATACCAAAACTAAAATAGCGAACATGCAAATTAAAATATATGTGCAAATATAGAAATAATTAAAAGAAAAAATATTTAAACAAAATTTTTATTCTTAAAATGGACAATTAAAAGTGTAACAAACCTTGAATCAAGTAAAAAATGAAGAATTTTGCAAATGGCTTTTTTAACTCTAGACAACTAATTCTTAAATTTTATGACAACTTGGATATATTTTAACCCTTCTCCGAGATAAGTCCAGCCTTTTGAGGTTAAAAAGCAGAATTAAAATGTCATTGTTTAGGATTTCAAAAGAAAGTTTAAAAAGTTATTCATTAAATTGTAGCAGTCAATTAAAATTTCAACTTTTTTCTGTAGTGCAATTAACAAGGGAAAAAATTAAGAAATCACTCTAAAAAACATGCTATTATAATTTTCTAGAATAAAATAGACTTACATTTTGTAATAATTTGTCAATACAAAGAGGAATTCTGTTTAACATCAACAGTTTTTCTTTTGAGGAATGTTTTATTCTTACTTTTTTAGTACACAAAATAGAACACTTTTCTTAAGTCCTCAAACAAAATCTCTACAGAAAAACTGAGATATGCTAAATTAGAGATTATGAAAATTATATATTTTTTCTCTAAGAATCATTTTCTTATTAGATACATTTTTCATGTCATAAAGTATGACTGCTAAAATATATTGTAAGATTTAAACATAAATTATATAAAATATAAAATCATTCTTGCCAGATTTCAAAGTCTGATAAAAATTAAAAGGCAGAAATTTTACTTTGTTTAGCTTGTTAAATAAACTTTTCGACGAAATTTCATAACCTTTTAAGAGGCTTGGACAATACTCGAAAAAAAAGTTGAATTGTGATAAGAATGACCTCTTAAGAAATTATTTATATAAGATACACATTCTACTTAGCATTTATTTCATGTGCAGATTAATCATGTTGTAAAATTTACTTTATAAAATGATTTGAATTTTCTTTGAAATGAAATCATGTTAATTAAAATGTTTGATCGAAATGGCCAAATTACTTTAAAGAAATGGAAAAAACAACCTAACAAGTGAGTTACAGCATACAGTTCCTTTTCCATTAAGTAAGTAACTCAATTACTAGTAATATACAAATTTAAGAAACATCAAACACACTATTGGGCTATAAAAGCTGATGAGATCAATGACATTTTGACATTCAAAACTACACATTAAAATTGTTGTGATGGAAAATGCACATAAAATATTCAAAATGGAATTAGATGGCTAACCGACTAGCTAACTGGAAACATAACCCATCTAATAACACAAAATTTAAATAACCAGTTACTTAAAGACATGTATTAGAAGGTACAAAATAAAACCCTAACTCAATGGTACTTTCAGTCAGAAATGATTAGAGATAAATATTTCCCCCAAATCAATGATTATTCAGAACACTTGAAATTATGTACATTAACTGCGATAAAAAGAATTTATAATACGAAAACTTTTAAATGTAGGCAACAGAAAAATGCCTAGCAATGTGTCAGTATTGGCCAACAGAATTATAAAACAGCCTATATTGGCAACAACCAATTTTCTTTATAAGAAATGGACCTATGATAGAGGAAGACTACATCAAACAATCAAAATCAATTAAATATATATCTACTGTGAAAAATAACAGTTATATTGCATCGCAATATATTAATAATTATCAATACATCAAGTTCAAAACACAGTTAAATACAAAAGTACTGAACAGTTTTGCAACTGTTCAAAGAGTTAATACTCTAGTTTTATTATTTTTAAAGCACCTAATATCTTTTGAATTTGCATCAAACCTGAAATAAAACAGATAATTAATACATCGCAGAATAGTAGCAATTGTATTAAAATATATACAAATGTTAACATAACATATTTAATAATTTGCCAGTACTAAGTTATTTTTACATCTTATACTTGCATTTAATCTCCAATAACAGTGTAAGGAAGATCAAAAATAAAATTATTTAAATAAAGCAAGCTTAGAACCTTGAATAATTTATGAATTAAATGCAAAATATTTATTAGCCAAAAAAGGTAAATTTAAATAAAATTCAAAATATTTAAATTACAGAAACCCCTTATTATATTATACCTTGATATATTGTGCATTCGGCTGTATCTCTCTTTTACTTGGTCCCCAATGCATTGTTTAGAGAACACAGATTTAAGATTGTAGCAATGTTATCAAAATCTCAAGTTCAAGTTTAGGATGTTAAAAAATTAAACTAATAATTGCACTTATCAATTGGGTTTTGGTTTTATGGTGCAAGAGGGGGAATCATATTTGGCCAACTGAGCCAAACACAACATTAAGTAATGGACATACACACCCAAGGAAAGTGTCACAGAAGAGAGAAATACACCCAAGGAAAGTGAAACTCTTATTGGTAGGTAGTTGAATTTATGTCGCACTGGAGCAACACAGCAGGCTATTGGCGACAGTTTGAGATTAATCCCAAGACACCTTAGGATTTGGAACCACGATTGGATGTTGAGGTCAACACTTCAGCTAGTATCCCACTCTCCAAACCTCCATACCATGTCAACACGATGACATTTGAGGTCACGAAAGATTTAACATGTTCCAGCCTCCACATACACGATGGCATTGGGTTGGATTGAGTTTCAAATTCACCCCCAACCCTCGATTATTAATCCGCAACTCTACAAACTGGACAACTGTGGCTGAAATTCACATTGTAAACAAAGCTTAGACTAAACTGAATAACTGTTATATGAAGAAAAGGATTAAAGGAAAAGGATAAAGAATACTCACTTTGAACGATTTTGTTTTACAACCATTAGACAAATTTTGATTCAAAATGGATGGACTGATTGTAAAGTCTTTAAAATATGGGTGCTTCATGGCAGTGGCACAGGAAATTCGGTCCACAGGGTTGAAACATAACATCCGCTAAAATGAAATAATGCATTTTTACAAAAACAAGCGTGCTCTAAAATGTAGTGAGACCTGTGTATGGCAAACAAGACAATTTTTCAAAGTGGTCAAAAATACAAGCAACTTTTAGTCATAGTAAATTTTAATATAAATTTAATGCACATATCTCATCTAGTTAAAAAACGTTAATTTAATTAAATTGATCAATATTTGGAATAAAAAACATGTTAAACTGTTTTAAATGTCCGAAAACTTTTAAGCATTTGAAAATTGCATCAAGGCTCTTTTGAATAAGAGTAGTTAATTTCAAAACTATATTATAGTCAATCTTAATAATTTATTAATATATATAATAATTTATTAATATATATAATAATTTATTAATATATATAATAATTTATTAATATATATAATAATTTATTAATATATATAATAATTTATTAATATATAAAAATAAGTGCATTATTAATGCACTCAGATGTAACTATCAATTTATGCAATAAATACTATACCTTTAACAAATCTGCCCCATCTGTACAAATTTCTGGTACAACATTTCTAAAAGGCACTCCTTTATAAAATTTGAAAGATGTCCAAGGCAAAGACACATCTGCAGGCCATTCAGATTGTAAAGGACTTCCAACAACTCTGAATACATTAGAAATATATATTACTTTTTACAAAAAGTAGCACAGGATTATGGATATTTCACTTGTTTCATAACATTAGTACATAGGTATTTTTCAGGCCATGTTCAGAAAATGTAAACTTACTCAAAAATTTTGGCTAGTTGATCTATTTCATTTACACCAGGGAATAAAGGCCTGTAAAAAGGAAAATGTTCAAATCAGCACACTAGCCAATTTTACCAATAAAAATTAATAAAATTCAAACAATTTTTTGCCATCTTTTAACACTTTCTTTTTCACATTTCAGCTTTAGATACTTTATTTGATTTGTAGTTTACTGATTAGTTAGTAAATCTTCAATTGTTTTTTGAGCAATACATTATTGCTTTTAGTAAAAATTTCACTGAACTTTTGTAGATTTTATAGTTTTTAACTAGTTAATAGTTCAACAAAAATTGTTATGAAAATTTTAAAAAATTATACCTTTATAAGTTCAGAAAATATATTTCAATTCCATAAAATAAGGATTAGTTCCTACTGCTGAGAGAACTAAAGATGATTCATACCATTTTAAGGAAAACCACTTTTAAAATCAGAACCTAACCTTTAAGTAAAATCACAGGTGTATTTAAAAGAAAATACATTTTATATCCTTTCTGTAGTCATATATTTCCATATTGAGATTGTTTTAAAAACTTATTAGCAGGGTATACCTATTTAAATCAACATTTTAAATTTCACTTTCCTTTCTGTATTAAGTTTCTTAATATTGAATATGAAATAACTATGAAGAGATGTATGTTATTTTATTCAAATGAGTTAAGAACTTGTCTTGTACTTAGTTAACCACCATCATTTATACTAAAAATCATCCTCCCTTTGAAGACACTAAATAACAGTATTTGTTGATTGGAATCATAATTACCAAGAAAGTATGTATTTCCCTTTTGAGCCATTAACCAACAGGAGTCACTCACAAGCTTGTTCATCAGTATGGGTTATTTTAAACATTCCATGTGACTATAAATTGCACATGGCCAATTCTGAACTGTCATTCTCCATGTGATAGGTGAAAATACTCAAACTATATTTATTCACAAAAAATTATTAAATTGTGGCAACATGCATTTTTTAAGATGTTCTAATTATTTTATTTAGTACTGTAGTCTCTTCATGAAAACAATAGACACCTAGTCACAATGAAAAGGTTTATTGCAATATCACAAAAGTATTCAAATTTTGCACATAAATCTCTTTAAAATTGGGAATTTTAATATTTTCATTTTAATTTGTATAATATGTTAATTTTTATTTAATTTTCATTGAGAAATTTTATGCATTGATCCCTAGAATTCTTTACACCGCTAGCATAACTATTCTGTATTTATGGAATTGAAATTTGGAATATAAAAGTTAATTGACCATCTGATTATTGAATGAATATGTTGACAAAATAGATTATGGATTGAAGCAGGAAGCTATTTTAATGATTATGATTGCAATGAATTTTTTATTGCAAGTTCAATATTTCCACTGAATTGACATGTTCTCGGGGAATGCTATTACACTTATTCTATGCTATTCATAGAGAAAAGCTTCATTTCCTTGTATGTTATTTATAAAAACTTTTCGTGTTTGGAATATAAGTTAGAAATATTTATCAATGATCAGAGAATATATGAAGAATAGGCATATTTGATTTCAATTCATGTATGTTTTCAAGCCTTGTTTCATTTTTTATTGTTTACTTACAAACATTTTTCACAAATAAGTACTTTTTGCAAGCTAAATATTTGTGACAAGTAGTACTCTATTAATGAAACTTGGTGCAAGTTCTTTATTTTCTATTGATGACATGATTTTTCTCAAAACAAGTCTTTAACCAATAATTACTATACATAAAAATAATTAAAGAACTTCTATATATTTTATTCATATTTGATAAATATATAATGGAAAAAATTCTGAAATTTGTATGATTTTAGATTCCTGTATGCAATTCCTTTCAAAATTGAATTTACTATTAAAACATTTTAAATAAATAAAAATGTATATACATACTCTCTTTTGTATAACTCTGCTAAAATACAACCACAACTCCAAACATCAACAGGAGTAGCATATGCTTGAGATAGGAGAACTTCTGGTGGCCTATACCATAATGTTACTACCTGTGTTGATTAAAAGCAAAATATAAGTTCAAACTTAAAAAAAGCCTACCTAAAAATCACAATGATAAACTGTGAAACTTGAGTATTGAAATATACCTACAATAAAGTAAAGAATTTCGGTCTTACCACAGATGTTAAGGCAATTTGACCAGTATATATTCGAGCCAGCCCAAAATCTGCCAGTTTAACAATTCCTTGGTTAGAAACAAGAATATTTTGAGGCTTCAAATCTCGGTGCAAGACTCGGTTGAAGTGTAGAAAATCTAAACCATTAAGTAGTTGAAAAGTTATATCCTAAAAAAGACATTTCATATTATCATTTAAAGGGTTACCTATGAAACAATTTAGAAATGATCAATTCACATTTTAGCTAAGATTTAGCGAAATATTTTAATTGATTCAAGCTGTTTTAAAATGTTACAGAATTTTGGCTGATTTAAACAAGTTTAAAAACATTTAGATTATTCAGATGTTTGAAAACATATTTAGAACTAAAAAATGTTAAGATCTGGATACAAAGATTGTTTTATACATTACTACTAAGTACAAACAATACATTTTACTTTGACAAAATACTCACACTCCAGGTAAAAGAAAAATTAGGGACTTTTTAAGGCTATCTCCTTGTTTTTAAAGGCTACATTTAACAGATTCCAAGAGATTAACTTGTAGGTGCAGATGAAACTTTTACAAGTGCTAGGGTTGGATCTCAAACCCAGTTTTGAAAATATCAATTTTTAGCTAACCTACATATCATTGGCTTACATGTGAAACACACCAAGTCAAATTTCCAAGGAGTGTTTTACTTTTCTAAACCAGAATGAGGTAGGTGATCTTTAGATTGGTGAAGTCCATTAAGTCATTTTTTATTTGCATGAAAGTTAGATTTCTTGAGAAACACACTTAGTCAGTTTAGCAGAATTTTTCTCCTTCATTTTCTCAGAACTGTTTTTAGACTCATTGTGATCCGTTCATAAGTTGGCAATATATTAGTACCTAAATTTTTGATGACAATTGATTTTGGAAAAGTAACATTGATCTGGTTTTCAGAATGCATGTGAAATAAAATATGCAGTGCTCTTGTATAATCTAAAGTTCAAAAATATTTAAGGATTTTCAGCAAATGTTAAGGATTTTTAAAGGCCTTTGAAATCTAAAATGAAACAAGACCTTTTGAAGGCCTCCGGGAACCCTGTTTGAATACAACTCATTTTTAGATGTATTGCTACAACTTTTATTCTGTTATAAGTGAATAACGAGTCTGAAAATTCTACGATTTCTTGTATTCTACTGTGAACTACTTTATACTGACACATTACCATACACTGAAGTATCCATGTTGCCTGTTTTTCTAAAATTAATGTTTCTCACTCAATATGGATTTCAAATATGCTGATGCAGAATAAAATAATTGTATGCATATTATTTATAGTGAAGTAAAAAATGTTTATTCCTTTTGAGGTAAAGTAATAATATTGTAGGAATAAACTTCATCATAGAAAATCACTTGAGCAATATTGCACTTACTTTGATCCTTTCTGGACCTAAGCCCGGTGCTGGGCATCTGTCTAAATAAGTTGATAAATCTTGATCTACATGTTCAAATACAAGGTAAACTAACATCTGTCTCTCATTTTCCAATTTTCGTCCATGGCATATGTCAAGCAACCTACACAAATATAACAAACTTTTAAAAAGGTTGCATTCTATAATGCATTGAAAAGTAGAATTTGCAATTGGAAAAAATGAATGAAATGGGGAGATTAAACTAGGATGTGTAACTGGCAGCATAACACAATATTTTCAACAGGATACCGAGATAAAATTTGGTCTATTATGAACAATGCGTTAAATAAAGTGGGTTTCTGCAGCTGTACATGTAGTCTCAATCAAGGAAATATACCATAACATGACAAAAATGTCATTATATGGCTTTTGCCTGCAATTTTGAGGATTAAAGTGAGTACTTTGATTTTAAAGTTTTCGTAAGATAATTAGCAACAAAAATCACAATCAAATCTAACACATTTTCTTCTGGTGTCAAAATATCACTCATGATAAAATTACAACAGGGTCATTACATATGGAGACATCTGGTGGGTGTTGCACCATAGTCATGGGTTTTTTCAAATTTTCGCCATAGATAGACATGGCAGTGAAACCAATAGATTTCAATTATTTAAATATTTTGTTCAATATTAGATGAGATACAGGGATTTAAAAATTGGTGGATTTTACAAAATGTTGGCCATCTTGGATTTGCCACACTGTCTATAAATGACCCTAACTTGAGAACTAATAATTCAAATTTAGTAATTTTGGTACCAAATGGAAGCCATTTATTTCAGAAGTATATCTAAACTATAAACCCCCCCCCAATGGTAATTTTACATCTAATTCAAAGCAGATTCACATTAAATGTAAAAATATCAATAGAACATCAAATTACTGTTCTATGTAACAAAATGTTTTTTATCACATGGTATCTTTGGAAAAGTATATTAAGTATCACTGAAGAAAAATTGTTCTTAATTTATTTAAATTATTTTTGAAATATACTTTATAAAATGTAAAATGTTTTATAATATTCAATTATGATATTTTGATAAATATATTTACATTTATGCTTAGGACCCATTTTTGTTAGTAAAATGATCCCTACTTTCATTGACAATTTGCTCAAAAAACTCAGTGTTTTATGTGTGCATCACTTTCTTTTACAAAATCTCAATGCCATTATTTAAAAAAAGGAATAATTGAGTCGGAATACTGCTATCATCGCGGCAGATTTTTCTGAAAATTATTCCTGTATTATACAAAATTATATTCAAAACATTCATTGGAAAAACGAGCAGGCAACAGTTCATCCTTTTCTAGTGTATTCTAAGGATATTCGAGTGAAATCTGTTTCTATGTTATAATGACAATTTAGTGCATGACACTTCACAAGTTCCACAAATTAAAATACTTCAAGTAATTAATTGACGGGAGAACTCAAGACCAATACAAAAAGAAATTTTGAAAACTTAATTTTTGTCATAAAATCCATGGTGTAAAAGCCGAGCGGCATTTTTTTTACTCTTGCATGGAAAAGGAGTTTGTGATGGCATTGGTGGCACTATAAAGCATATTGCCACCAAAGGAAGCCTTCAGCATCCATGCTGATGCAATGTTAGATGCTTTTGGTTGTACAAATTTGTATTAAAGAAATAGATTCTTTTTGTAACGAAATTGAAAATTCAAATTTCTAACAGTAAATTAGCAGATATGTATGTAATGGCAAATACAACAGGAAGAAAAACTAATAACTGTTTTACAGCAATTAACAAAAGTCAAATATAAAGTTCCAGAGTTTCAGGTTCTTCAACATTTGTTGCTACCAATGGGATTGAGGAAAACAATTTAATTATCAACATTCCAAAATGAATAATATGTTGTATGTGTGTATGGAATTAATTGGGGGATTGGAAAGATTTTGGATTGTCGTGAGGAATATGATTACAAATTATGTTCTTGCTATATGTCATGAACCCAATGTATGCTATATGTAACCAGAGCTGTAGACACATGTTGGATTCCTTATGAATACATAATAAAAATCCTATCTTCTCCCATAATTACAACAGGAAGAACCTATCATGTTGCTCCTGATGAAAATCAATTATTTGAACTATTGTTCCAAAACTTCACGACAAATTGAATTATACAATAATAATGATTTCAACTTTGTCATGGCGGCCTCTTATTTATGCTCAATATTTATGTTTCAAAAGTTTCTAATAATGCGATCAATATATTGTTCACATAGTTCTTTAATCTTTAAAGACTCGTATGTTAAAAAAAATTTCAGTGCCCAGAAATTTTAATTTATATTTATCAATTTAAAGTACATGTGTGATATTTTCTACAAAGTTTCTAAAAAAATATTGGATTAACTTAATATATTTCAGTAATGTCAACTGTAATATATATATTTTTGAGTCTAGTAATTATTTATGTATAACAATGGGTTTAGTGTTTTTTATTTGGGGCTAAGTACGTTTACATTTATTAAGTTAAGAAACTGAGAAGTATAAAAATTTCCCTGTGTAATTTTGAAACAATGTACCTTAAGCATAAATGTAAATAATGATGCAGTGATTTTCCAACACCATGTGATAAAATTTTTTTTAATTACATAGGATAGTAATTTGATGTTCTATTGATGTTTTTACATTTAATGTGAGCCTGCTTTGAATTAGTACTTCATAAAAATTCAAATTTGATTATTTTTTAAGCTATGGTCATTTTTGCACTGTAAGATGACCATCTTTTTGAATTACATATGCTATCATTAGAATAGCTTTTGCTCAGAAACCAAACATTTTACCTCTCTGAATTTTTATCAAATTATAGTATATATGTTAATACTTCCACGAAGTTTCAGAAAAAATAAGAGGTTTCATTTTTTATAATCCTTTAAAGTTCAATCAATTGTTTTTAAAAGCGATTTTTTCACTTAATGTGTAAAAAAGTCCACTAAAATGCAAAATTGCCATTGTTTTTGTAGTTTAGATACACTTCTGAAATAAATGTCTCCCATTTGGTACCCAAATTACTAAATTTGAACTATTAGTTCTAAACTTAGGGTCATTTAAAGACAGTGTGGCAAATCCAAGATGGCCGCCATTTTGTAAAATCGACCAATTTTTAAATTCCTGTATCTCAGCCAATATTGGACAAAATATTTAAATAATTGAGATCTATGGGTTGCATTGCCCTGTCTATCGTAAAACTTCGAAAAAAATCCATGACTATAATGCAACTTTTTCTCAAAATGGGAAATGGGTATTTTCACATGGAATGACCCAACGCTAGCAAAACATTCGACAAATAGGGCACAAGGAATGAGAGAATATTATCCTAAACGCGATATTGAAATATGTAGTAGATAAGCATGGATTTTATTTTGAAGTTCCAAGTGCAGCTGAAGACAGCACACTGCCTTAAAGCTGCAGTTGAGACCACAAGCAAGGGCAAACTGCATATTAGCTGGAGTGAGGCTGGCATCAATAGGAGGCAAGGGTAGGTAGGTTAGGGGTACCTATTGTGCACTACTAACCAATCAGATACAGAAATCACCAAATGCTGGGATGATCAGGTATCAGCGGGGTGGTTTGGTGACAAGCAGCCCACAGTCATGCAGGTAAAAATGCACATTAGAAATCGAAACTGATGTCATGGATGGATTAAAAGGGGGGGGGGCAGAGGGGGCGACCGCCCCCCGAGAGCAAAGAGAAATAAATAATAAAAAAGGTAAAAACTCATTCATCGGAAGGCAGAAATCAAGGTGTCGGTGGCAAAGTGGAAAAGGGAAGATGCAAACAAAATCCTTTACCAAGCTAAGCAGTTGAGTGTTTGCAATTTTGCACACCCCAGAAAATTTCCCTTCAATTAGATCTTTAATGTTGATTCTTTCTTCTCTTTCTGAGCAACAGAAGAAAGATCTTTCTCGACACTAAAACTGATCAAAACTTAATTGAGAAACTGTTGTGGGCAAAACAGCTTAACTAGACTTGCTTTGCTATATGTTCATAGAGACATGCTTATTGACAAAGAAAATTATAGATATGTATATTGAGAAGGGGGAAAGAAGAGAAAAACATGTTTTCTTAAGTACAAGTAGTTTAAAACCAGTTGTTCTTTTGTGATGTCAAAAAGTTTAAGTAATTGAACTCAACATTCATACGTAGGTTACTCTTTTAATTTTATATTAAAACTAAAAAATGCAAACCGTCTGCTAATATGCATGAAGCAGACCAAATATGTACTGTACGAGTATAGTGCTATGTACAATATAAACTCAATAATTTTTTGAATACAGAATTTTTATTTCAAAACGTTAACTACTCAGAATATATAAAAAAACAATATTACATTCAAAACTAGTTTATGCAGCTTAAGTTTTTGAGTTACCGTAACGCGTAACATCATTCTTACTGTTACATTGTACTTCTTTGGATATAATGATTAATGAGACATTAGTCTAAAATACATTTTGTAATAATACAATTAATATGAATATCGTTTTTTTATTCATGCAACTTTTCTTTCAAAATGAGTGTCATTGTATGGAAAAATAAAAGAATTTGTAAAGAATAAAGTTTCTATTTATTACTTTCTTAATGTTATTTTTAAAATAAAAGTATGTATATTTAGGAATTATGAGCTAACAAAAACGTAACATTCGACCTACAAAATACTATTTTAAAAGTATTTGCATGCTAATTTCAATGTTTTCTCTTAATTTTCTTAGCAGTTCTATGTTGACAAAAGGACAATAGAATTTGTGGTTTTTGTGTTAACAGTTATGTAAATGGAACCAGTTTTGCAAAGGCTTTAAAAGCTACGCATTTCAAGAAATTTAAAGTGACTGTCTAAAATAAAGTACATTTTTACAATTATTTTATAAATAGTTTTAAGTCTCAAAACAGCTTAAAAATGCTAGTTTTTGAAGGTATTATTTCAAAATTTTAAGGGGGAGGATCACCGGACCCCCCGTTTCTCTGGGGGTATCCCATACCCCCAGGCCCCCGGGTTTGTTGCATCTCCCAACCAGCCGCCCCCACCCACAAAATTGCATTAATCTGTCACTGACTGATATCCGCAAAGATTTGCGTAAAAAAACTGTATTTTGATATCTAGATTCAGTCGATTTCTTTCAACGGTATTTAAAAACTATATATACAGGGCTCACTATAGCTTTCACGATAGTGAGTTTTTCCTGGACTGGTTTATAAAGTGATTAATTCGATTGGATGTTGGGATTTTATGGCGCAAGGTCCAAAAGTGGACAAGATGCGCCAATGTAAAGTGACTAAGGATCATGAAAGGAAATAATTTAGAT
This sequence comes from Meta bourneti, assembly GCA_933210815.1. NCBI lineage: Eukaryota > Metazoa > Arthropoda > Arachnida > Araneae > Tetragnathidae > Meta > Meta bourneti. The sequence continues at coordinate 38,160,564 of OW119922.1, read as the reverse complement.
AATTGTCAGCTAACACCCCCCCCCCCCATTTGGAAAACCTGAATTATATATAACCAAGGCAAACTGGATTGACGACATACTTCTAGAAATGTTTCGTCAATCCTGTTATCAGCGCAAATTAAAATTTTCGTATCTTTAAACCGTGAAATATTTAAATTAAAAAGTATCAGCATATGAACCCGCAGAATATTTTAGCATTTATATATATATAATCCGATTTTCAAATAAAATAAACAAGATCATGAATATCTTATTTAAAATTTTCAAATGAAAACAAAAGTTAGTCTGCCCAATGTTTTAACAATTTGGGAGAGAATTATCCATACACATTTTATCTTGTTTCGTCTACATAGATTGAGACCTATTTAGAATGCATTAGATACTCCCACAATAAAATACTTATATTTCAGTTGCAACCAGAAAAGGAAACAAAGCACAACTTTAAACGTTTTGCTCCACCTTTTTAGGTTATGACAAACATCACTTCATATTTCTGCAGATTGCAATATCCTAAGCAAATATGCTACGATAAAAGTATGTTGAAAAGAAGGAAGTTCAACTAATGAATCTGAATTCCAACAGAGATTAAATTAATGATCACAAAATGAAATTTTTGGATTAATTGAATTAGCAGATTTTTAAAAAGAGCAATACGATTAGATTCTAGCTCAATTATTCATTACGGAAAATCAATTAAATTAAAAATAAGGCATGAAAAGTAAACTTTTATAGGTCAACTTTTGGAAAATATCATTTCTTAAGCAATCAGTTATACATATTACAAATGCATGTTGTTTTAGAAGTTTCTTTCAAATAACGACTGGCTGGAACGTTTGTTTTTAAATGATCGTATTTTCCCCAAACAATATTAAGTAGCAAAATGTTTTCAGTAACACTCGTCACATCCGATCCTCTCACAAAATTCTAAAATAAGCAAAAATTTTAGAAATTCCAGAGCAAATAAGGTGCTTCAGGTGTACGGAGGAATTGTTCTTACGCGATGTACGTATTATAATCGATGGGGAATGAACGAAAGGAAATCTATTGAAAATCAAAAAGCAGGTGGTGCAATAGCAATAAGGAGGGGGAAACCGGAAGTATGAAACCACAGTCCACAGATATAGTATACAAAGTAATTCTATTGAAGAACAAAGAGAGAACACTGGCGTGAGCATCCGGTTTTTCATTATGAGTCCGGCCTACGAATGCGGCCCAAGAAAACTGAATAAAATGGGAAATTTCAAATAAGAATTCAAGAGGGGTTCACTGTTATTGAAAAGTGTTGCTGATATGTTGCAAGAGGAAAATTGTTATGACAAACAATATACTTTCAGAATTGAGATAAATCAAATTCTAATTACGATGCACTCGAAGTGTGAAGTAATTACTGTGATTAGAATTGCGACACTGGCTGGCAGGGGCCGCGGTAGCCCTGTTGGAAGAGTAATGGATCAGCAACCGGAGGGTTGCTAGTTCGAATCCGCCAATAGTCCGTTGTGTTGCTACAATGCGACGTTAATTAAATACCTACCTATGGCTGGCAGACTTGTGCTGGTCTTACACATAGATATCGTTTCAGGCATGCCTCCCGTGGTCTTAATTTTCATGTGCTATTGTAATTTTCGACGGTATTCTACAAGTGCGATAAACTTAATTCGTATCCAAAAATACACGATTCTTTATGATTTTAGGGCGTCGATTCCACCAGATATTGCAGTGAAGAAATAGATCATGACGATAATCCGAAAGAAATTGGTAAAAAGAAATTAGTGAAAATTTAAACTGGAAAAACCCAGTTTGAAAGAAACATTTTTAAAGCCCTTAAAAATTCAAGAAAACTTTTCCTCTATCACACGCATCAATCAAAATTGCACATTTTTCTTCAAGTAAACAAACCACCAAATTCCAATGCTTTTGTCTAGTGATGAGGAGTTTTAGTTTCAAGCGATAAATTATAAGACAGGAATAAATTAAGAGTGGCTGATAACACAAAACATAAGTGGGGGAGTCCATTTGTGACTGTCCCTGCCGTCCCACGATATATAGCGGTAGATTATTGACAGGGCATGATTCAACAAGCATTTTCATCGTTTTGACATCTATAGTAGTCCGAAATGTGTCCTATGTAGAGGAATGGCTGAAATGGACTGTGATCACTTTTTGGAATATTCGGCGACCATGCATGCTATTGGAAGGCTCGAAAACTTTTGAAGGAGTGGGATTCTTGATTTTTTCTACCTTCGTTTAGTTCTATGCTTTAATTTCATGTGTCACATAGTGACACATGGGGGTAATAGATGTTTGTCCAAGTGCCTTTTCAATAAAAAGTTTCAAGCGAAATCATTTTCCAGACAAGGACATTTCAAAGATTGTGCTAAACGCAATCCCAAGTTTTAACTATTGCACGTGAACTGCGTGTATTTCGCAGAAATCATCCTCATCAATTTAAAATGGATTCCAAATCTATTTAAACTGCGATAGAAAGGGGAAATTTGCGAGAATGGTTCGTGCCATTCTCGCAAATTTCTTCAAAAGGCCTAGAGCCTAACAGCAAAATTCCACCTACTCTGCGGTTTGTAAATTACTACCTTGGAAACTCGAGCGGGTCGTGGGGGAAGCAAAAATTCAAGCAAAACTGTGCAAGGAACTGAGGTTAAACAAGACACCCATAGGTCAAGTCTAGACTAGGTGAAAGAAAAATTTTTGTTGGGGAGGGTTTGCTTTTGATGGGGACGGGGATAATGGTAGGATTTGAATATTTTTGAGAAGGCTCTTTTCCGTTATGAAAAAGCCTCGGGCTTCTGTAGCGGATGTCAAAGTAAGCGTAATAGGAAACGAATTTTTAAGTAATCGTTGAGTAATTGGAGCGTCAAATACAAGAGGCCCAACTCCTTAGCCCCAAAATAAAATAACACTGCATTAAACATTTAAGAGCACTTTCTCGTGCGTATGGAAGTAAGGGATTCTGAGTTTTTAGCCAAACCTTCAACAAACGATAGAGCAATAAAAATACAATATTTTCTGTACCAAGGGGTGACAGAAAGATGTAAATGTAAAACATTGTTAAATATTGCGCAGGAAATGAGAGAGACGGTGATGCAAACATCTTCATACCATCGACCTTAAAATGAAATCGAGGGAGCATGTGCCCAGTTTCATGTTATTTCTTCCAGTTGCTCGGTTTGAAGATCAGTCACGTGGTTGTGGGTAAAAGCATGAATCCTAAATTATTGATTGGCTAAAGTGATTATCCATCGTGATCAAAGACACTAGTCTGCGCTTCCATAGCCAATCGGTTAAGTCGATTTGTGATTTACCCTTCAGAGATCTTACAACAGCGACTCCGCCCACATGATCCGTCTATTTCATTAGAAAGTCTATGCTTCATACCAAGGTATCAACTGAAGAGTTAAAAGCCATCCACGTAATCTCTGGATTTATTTTTCACGACACAAACAAGGCCGAGCCATTACTGAGGTATTGGCTGCGCACGTACAAACCTAAAATGTCATAAAACATTCAATGTTCCAAACAAACCTCCTTTAATACCTCTTGGTATTAAAATGCCCAAAATAAATAAACCTAAATATTAAAAATCCCAGATTAACAAGTATAAATTTTTCGCAACTCAAAACAGTACTTTTCTGTTTATTAAATAGAAATATTTTTGGTTTCTAAAACGTTAGTCTCATCGCGAAGTCCCTTAAGTTTTATTTACTAAACATTCCTTTTTAAGTTAACCGGTTCTATTTTTTCCCGACTACGTGCAAATGTACGGCTACTCGCCATTTCAGGAACGGCCCTCAAAACAAACACCGAATTCTTAGCTTTCAGCGTTAGAAATGGGTGCAAATGAAAATAATTTTTTTAAACAGATGATATTTTACTCTGAAACTGGGGTGTAAAAAGTTGATGATGGGTTAGTTTTTTATGACCAGATCTAGATGGGCAATGTTTTCTCCTTCAAATAAATGCACATAATACTAGGAAAAGTTTTACTGATACAGAAAAAGAAATACATCCAAAGTATGTACGGGATCGAACTTGCGTCGCTTACTGCTCACAGGTGTTACCGCAGTGAGCAAATCAGTTTGTGAAAAGTTGCAAGTGATTTTGTAACGCTGAAATCGCGTGATAAGCGCAACACCGACATTGTCTTTATTTTAAATAGTTTCTTGCTATTTCTACAAATATTTTAGATTGGAGTTTTGCATAATAGACTGTACAAGTGTTTCGCAATCAGTATCAATATTAGTTGGATATTTTCTTCTTATTTTGTGTTCTACATTATATATAGAATATTATACATGTGTTTATGTTATATATGTTCTACATCTATATTACATAGAATACACTTATAGAAATGACGTCAAGCATAGTGAACTCTTGGATTATACGCGAGCGGTTTAACCACCGACGGCTTTCAATAAAAAAAATTGGCGACTAAAACGCTCATTCATTTTCATACCCATGTCGTAATATGAACGACGAAGACTTTTTGCAAATTTAAAACGAGAACTCACTTAACTCAATCTATAAAATAGGAAGTACATATGAATCACTATCAGTAAGTCTTGGGCAATTTTCTGATGAAACTGCTCCTGAAAATATTACAAGTGATACTACACCATCAATGGGAATAAATCACACCATTAAGATCTATTCAGGAAAAGAGGTGAAGAAAATGACATCGTGAGTGGCTGGATTGCGACAATCATGACTCGGGATTCGAGCACTTAGCTGGTCAAAACGTTAAGCTGAATACTAAATTGGTTTTCATGGTCCCGAATTAAAATTGCCGAAAAGAAATTCAAATAAATAACTGATTATTTAAGACAAAGAGCAAAATGATGTTTTTGTAGTGGGTAATGCGCAAGAACAGATACGGTTTAATTTTGTGCTCCCTACCTCCTTTTAAAACTTGTACAGCAAGTTTAGAAATTCTTGCGAGTACGTTTTCGGTTGGTTGGTAGTTGAATTTACGACGCACTGGAGCTACACAACGGGCTATTGGCGGCCATTAGGGATTAATCCAATCCATCCGAGGATACCTCGACCTAGTAATTTTGAGTCAGTCAGATGACGAAATCAACACCTGAACTGGCACCACACTCTTCAAATTTCCATACCACATCAATGTGAGGACACTTGAGACCACAACAGATTTAACGTGCACCAGTCTCCACCTACACGACGGTCTTTGGTTTGGTCGAGTTTCGAACTCGTAACTCTCCGATTGCCAATAGCTACTCTACCAGCCGGACCACAGCGCCCCTTCACAATTTCTAGATTTCAACCGTGACGTGTTCGGACTAGGGATTCCGGACTTGAGTCCCCTTCTACCCGGAGGCCGTGGATTTTTTTTATTGGTTACTCATAAAAGTTTAAATATTTATCGCTCCCGTTTGGCCCTTCTATAAAATTATGGGTGTCTAGGAGTTGATTACAAGAGAAATCGGGTTGGTTGGGTTTTATGGCGCAAGAGCCATTAACCCGACGTTGTTTGGCGCAGCTTTGTTGCCGAAAAGGATGTTTTACTGACACAGAATACATCCAGGGAGGAATCGAACAAACATCGCCTACAACTCGCTGGTTGCTAGAGCAGTGGACAAGCCCACTGAGTGACAGCAGAAATCGGGAGTTGACAATGATTTTCGAATATGCGCAATTTCACGAGAACAAGATTTTTTTGGGAGGAAAGGGCCGCGGTTGCCCGGTTGGAAGAATAGCGGATTAGCAACCGGAGGGTTGCGAGTTCGAAACTAGATCCATCCAAAGACAGTCGTGTGCATGGGGGCTGATACACGTTAAATCTGTCGCCTCAAATGTCCTCATGTTGACGAAGTTTGGAGTGTGGGGTGCCAGTTCAGGTGCTGACCTCATCATCTGACCGTGGTTCAAAATTACAAGGTGTTGTCCTCGGAACTTTCCCTTCGGGATTGATCCCGGATCGTCACCAAGAGCACGTTGCTGACCGCCCAGTTAATGCTAACGTTAATAGAACTACCTAATTTCCTTGGGTTACTGAACAAAGGGAAGATTCTCACGATTTCGCAGGTTAAGAATACCGACGGGTAATTTTCAAAACTAAAAATCAGGTACGCAAATTGCAGTAGTTGAATTGTTCTATTGAAACAAATGTCCACGGCAACACCGGATTAAAACACATTCTACCTGCCTGAAACCAAAAAGTGAGAGATAACAGAAAATAAACAAGTGATTGCGAATTCTGTCCACAAGCACGAGAGGAAGTGTGGGAAAATCTCACTTCTGCAGTGTCGGGTTCAAAAACTTCTTCGAAACAATCAACGCCCGACTCGAGGTCAAACTATAAAGACGACGCGTTTCCTCTCTACAAGCTTAAACACATTTCCTGCTTTTGAGTACAAGATTAGATAACATCGAGAAGAGCAACGATGAATACGCTTTGGAAAATTTCAATAAATAGTAAATCAACCGGCGGCCTACGAAACAACGTTAAGGGGAAGGAAGAGAAACACAATTTTCGGAATTCCTTTAACAAAACGGTTCAGAGAATCGCTTACGGAGCAACATTTCTACCTCCCTACACGAAAATCACGTATCTAAAATTGACTTGTTGAGCAGAGTATGTGCCTCCTCATATATGTATATCTTTTCGGGTCTCGTACGATTTTCTTCCAGCGTGTCTAGAGATGGGCAGAATCGGGTTCTTTTTAAAATCAAACACTTGGAATTCGAGTACTTTTAAATATCGAATAAATATTATTTTGACACATTCATAAAATGACTAATCGCTAGTAAGAAAAAGCGAACTAAGCAAAAATAATGGTTCATAATTGAAAAAGTTTGCTCACACAAATGTGCTTTCAAAGATGCTTAAAATTTCGAGGCAGTGGTTATAAAATTTTTAAGCTTACTCTTTTCCAGGCTTTTATAGAAATCAATTAAACAAAATTCTTTAATTTTTTCTGTATGTCCTTGAATATTGAAGGTAAGTAATCTGATAGATGTCGGTGCATACCTGGTCCGAGAAACGCTGGTCCCTAGCACCGGGAAAGAAACTTGGTCTTTTCAGGTACGATGTCATCATTTAGAACTCGACTTTCTCCTTTTCTTTATTTCACCGACATTCTTAAATCTGTCATTTAAAAATGTTAGCTTACTAAATTCTTTTAAAAACAGAATAAAATTGAAAAAATTTTCTCGTGTAGTCCAGTGTTAATAGCTGTAAGGACCTTCGCGGGTCGTATGTTGTACACTCCTGCACTAGGCCAATCCCTGCCACCATTCCGACATAGGCAGTGTGCAGAGGATTGGAAATACGAAGTAAAAAGGTAGTGGCTCTTTGAATATCTGCAAGCTACAAAAAATTGTCAATGTGAGCCATTGATCACATTGTACTTCATTGGACGAATACATTGAAAACCTTATCACCTTTTCCTTACTTACAACTGATAAAAAAACATTGTTAACTGCATGGCAGAGCGAAATGTTTATGGAAGAATGAATGGAATAACCGCAGAGAAAAACCTTTGTTGAACTCGTTGGTTGGTTTTGGGTTTTATGGTGCAAGGTTCTCATTTGACCGATATGCGCCAAACACAAGACAGTAAAAAATGACGTGAATGGGAAAAAAAAGAGGGATTGAGAAATAGAGTAGTGGGATAAAAACAAAAAAGATCGCTTCGATATCCCAGAAGCACGAGCCCCGTGTTTACTAAAGACAGTAAACCCCTTGGGAAAAGAAAAGATCGCTAGAGTACCTCGGGTTCGTGAAGCCCGTACACACCTAAAGGAGATGTGCCCCTGAGGGCTTTTTGTTGAAATCGAGCCCGATTGATTTAGTCAGGGTATGTAGAAAAAATAACTTTTGCAGTTCAAGTTGAATTTATTGAGTTCAAAATCAATTCAACAAAGCAGGTTTTCAATACAATGCTTTTTTAATTAGTCAATTACATAATTTTACAATTTCTGAATTGATTATAAAGGAAAGTGTAAGATGCAGAGCAAAATCTTTAACAGATTGGAATTTACCAAGTCAGGAATCTTATAATGTATATGAAAACTTTTCCTATCTCAATCATTTTAGCCATGACAGGAAATTCAATTATTTCTCTATCACTGTTTGAATCATTGAATATTTCACTTTTAATGAATTTAGTCTGACACAGGATACAATTTCTTGGTTCAGATAATATTTCCCATTTTTAGATGAGTTTGCTTTTGCAACTACATTGTTACTGGAACTAATAGTGTAGAGATATATCCTATCCACTTCTATTTCATTAACAATTGATAAATTTCCCATCCATAATTTGATAAATATTGAAGATAATACAAATACTTCATAAATAATTTTCAACTTCCAGGTACTGAATTTTAGGTATCAAGGTTTTACCAGGAATTTATTACATTTTCTTAAGAAATTTACAAATTGCCTGAAATTTACAAAGCATTGAAATTTTTATTGCCATTATTTCTAATGACAATGTAATGTTATTTTTTTAGGGTTTAGGTAAATAAATAACCATGGTTGTTAAAATTATTTGTTAACATAATTACTCAATATATTCATTCAATAGTTAATATATCTATATCAAGGGTAATGCCGTAGTGTCAGAAATTCCTTATGGAAGGGGCTGCTACTTATATCTTTAACTATCTTTCCTGAAAAACTAAGTGTTTCTTGTTCCAGCAGCTCAATGTTCAAGTCTTGATGCAGAGCCGTTGGCAATTAATGCTACTTTAAAGCATTACCTCTCCTTGAATGATTGTCCTATTTGTATTCTGACAGACTCCATAGTTGCCTATCGCTGTCTTTGCAAGCATAGACCAACAACTTTTTAAGAATTGAGGAAATAAGACAGCTTCTTGTCAAATTAAAAGACAAAGGCATCACTTTGCAGTGGGTCCTGCACATTGCAAAGTTTATAGTAATGAAATGGCTAATAAGTTAGCAAAATTGTAAACTACAATAGGCCGAGTTCCTTTGTCAGCAACTACCATCTCTGGGTGTCTGGGTAGGATCAGGGGAGAGGCTCAATCACTTTTTGATGTACTTTATGGAGGAATATGGGAATTAATCGCCATCTCTTTCAATTCCAGAGTGAGCCTAATGACCTCCATTACTTCAAAAAAAATCCAGAGCAGTTGCCAATTTTTCTGCATAAGTCCGAGCAGACCATATTTTAACTCAGGTCTACTTGAATTGTTTTCATTTGGCTGACTCCAACAAGTGACTTATTTGCCTTGATCAGGAAGAGACTTTGGAGTAAATCTTGTTCAACTGCACAGGAGAGAACATTTTTAGAATTTTCTTAAAGAAAATTTGTGATTCATCTTCTATTCTTATTGTTTTTCTAGTGTTTGTTTTATGTATATTGCTTCGGGGGTTTGCAGAAGACATTGTAAATCGGCATTAATACATCCGACTCGTATATCAACATGTATGTAAATACCTTTCCTGAACAAATAGAACCCAATCCAACTTAATAAATGACAGAAGTTTCCAGAACACGTAATTAAAACAATAAGTTTTATTTTAGTAAAATATTCACACAAGATGAACATAAAACTAAAACCAAGGTTGTGTGTTTCTAGCTTTAGTATTCTATTAATAAACTTTTTAAAGAAAATTTGTTTAAAAATTATCAGATCTTGGAATGGTTCTACCAGGGTTCAAAATTATGGTTGATAGTTGTATTTTGCACCTATAAATTTTATTTTGACAACCAAGTTCTAGACCCAGTTGTCATTTTTGATATACACACCTAATTTGTGGATTTTTTCACTAGTATGACATGAATTTCAATGGTCAAACTACCAGATCCTAGTCATTAAACTGTCTGTTTATGATATCCACTTAAGCAAAATAATTTTGAAATTGCACCCCAAGAGAACAGTTTGACACAGGAAAAGCTAGACATTTGGGAACCTGGGGCAAATTAAGCTATGCATGTGATGTCAACCTCAGTAAAAAAAAACCACATTTCTGTTTTTGAAATGAGATATAGTTATCTAAATAATTAGGATAAATATGCAAGAACCATATTAGTGAATTTGTAATACAATTATTGTCCATTATGTACTTTTTGATTGCAATTAATTATTGACTATATGCATAAAAAAACTAGCCAACAGCAGGGCTTTATCAATGGGATTTCAGGAGGGAAGAAATAAAATTTGTTGCTTGAATAGTTTTGTACTCTCCAGATATTTCTGAAAGGGAATTTCATTGTTTCGTCTCCTCTTTTAAAAATCGTATTATGATTGAGGTAGGCTTCATGGAAAGAATTCACTTCACTCAAATGACACTGGAAAATACTTCTATGAAAGAGACATAATTATGCTTAAAATTAGACATTTTTTTCTAAAATAAACCACAAAACTTTTTTAATAAATATTTCTAAAATGCCTCTCTTTAGACATTGGAGCTTGGGGATGGTGTGATCCATAACCTACCCCTCTGATTTGGCAACTGGAGAAAAATATTTAAGAGCTAATTGATGCCAGACTTTCTACTCCTAATTTCTAAACTCAAGTTCTGACCCCTGTACCTCCCCCAGTGTACACCACCAAGGCAAAGTTCTACAAGCTCTATTAAGGCACAATATTAATCTCTCCATAGTTTAAACCTAAGAAAAAGTTTCTTATTTTTCACCTAAAAGGGACCTATTTAATAGTAGCACAGCATAACATTGATATCTGGGGATGCCAAGATTCAATAGAAAGCGAAACAAAATTTGATGCTAGCTCTGGACAACTTTATAACTCCATTTACTGTTATTTTTCTGCAAAGACAACACAATACATTACAAATCATTTGTAGTCCTAAGTTTAAAAAAGGAGTCCAAAATGCAAAATTATGCCCAATCTTGGCAACTCTATATAGATGATCTAAACATTGTCTTGGAGTTTGACAGCCTTTTTCAAAGGTGTAAAATGAGTAGAGAATAGACCATGTGCAAGGACACACTGCATATATTATCTGGATTAGATGTTAGCCTCAGTCTGAATCATGGTTGGTAGGTTAGCTAATTTTAATTAACAATGTAATTTTAATTAACGTCGCACAGGTGCAACACAACGGCCTATTGACGGCGGTCTGGGATCAAACCTGAAGGGATCCAAGAACAACACATAATTTTTAACCACAGTCAGATAACAAGTTCACACCTGAGCTAGAATCTGAATCATGAGGTAGGGGAGAAGAGAATGTGCTGAAGGGACCCATTGGGCATGACAAACACCACTAACCAATCATTAAGAAACTATTTAAGGCTGAAAGGATAAGGTATCAGCAGTCCCTGTTTGGTGTTTGCAGTGATGTGCTACTAAGATTTATGATAAAAAATATCCTTTTTGAGTGATGTTTTATCGATATTTTTTTGCCACCACATTTTCCCTAATCTTAATTATTTTTATCAAGGGATACCAGGCTTCTATGGACACTATGGCACTAATCTTAGTTATAAATTTCTGTTATGAAATAAATTGCAAAACTTAAAAATATGCAAAGAATATTTTCTTACTTCACAACATTAGGATGCTCAAGAGCTGTTAGTTGCTTCAGTAAGGCAATTTCCCGGATCGTGCTCACAGGAACACCATCTTCTCCCAGAGGTATTTTCACTTTTTTCAAGGCTACAAACTGACCATTGCTTGCTAGGTCTCTGGCTTTATATACAGTACCATAAGCTCCATTTCCGATGACTGTCATTTCATCATAGTTTTTACTACTGTGCTGAAAAATACTGAATGATGTGATATTGGCAGGGACAGCATTTTGCTGCTGGTTTGAAGTGGCACTTAGGGTATTTGAACTGTTCCTTGGGGCAGTTGAATTGTGTCTCTGCACACCTGAGCTATTTATAGATGAGGAACAATTTTTGGCAACAAGATGACTTGGCATACTTCACACACAATTTCTGTTCACTAGCAAAGATCAATCTGCAAAAGAGATTTTTAAAATTTATTAATTAATTTAAAACAAAATTATTCATAAAACTTAATTAAAATCAGAATAGATTTAAGTATAAGAAGGTTGTGTTGCAAGCTCTAATGCAAGTTTACTAATTTAATGTTCTTGAAATTAGAAAACAGAATATTCAAGTTTCCTAATACCATAAACTTTTACATTTCCCTCATCTCAAATAATTGTCAGATACATTTTACTTCTTTAATAAAATTACTTATAGTACATTCAAGGTTCCGTAGCACTGACCCAGATACAAAGATATACTTAACACAATACAATATTAGGCAACAGTTGCAATTACAATTGTAGCTGTACTTGTTGCAACTATTGCTGTTTATAAATGAATGTTCAAGAAAAAACGGTTTAGAAACTTTTAAGAAACAGAAAGTCCATTTGATATTAAATGCACTTAGTAACAAGAACACTGTGTGATGAAAAATGCAAATTACAAAAATATCTACTCTAAAGTTATAAATTGATAAAATTTTTAAAATACACTAACCCAAATTAGGATTACAGAAAGACAGGATTTTTTTGAAAATTAATGAATAAGGCTGAATTCATGTATACTAGGAAACTGCCTAATGATAAGCTCTCTAAAACAAGTTGATCAATGCTTCACCAGCACAAGCACTGGTACTTAATGCCTATTGGGACTTTAGCTATTTATATAGGTGTGGCCAAAAATGCATGCTCAATTTTGATCAAAGCCTACAGGTCAGGTGCTGTGGACTTGCATTCCATCGCTTGTTATCCATTTACTAGCCAGGAGGATGTACGTGCCAACAAAATTAACCTGAATATCCTGGTATATATGTGAGGACCAACTAACTCCAGCCACGCCCATGTACCTGAGATCTGGGATCTCTAACCAAATTTGCAGACAAGATTGACATGAGAATCAATGGCACTTAAGCACAAGTTCAAGTGGTCAGTTGCCCAATACAAATCCTAATAGTGATTAGGTTCAGCATATGAGATCATGCCCAATGAGGCTTAACTAAATTTCATGCCCAACGAGATGTCAGAAAACTGATGAGATCCAGTGTTTTCGGAATGGCTCAGCTGACAAATGTTTCAATACATATTAAATTAAAAACATACTTATTAACATGATATAATATGTTAATGTTTAAAACTCCATATATGCAAATACAATGAATTTCTGCCTAAAATGAATAACATTAAAGGATGGTTAGACATTCAAATTGACGGATTGCAAGCACTGGTATTGTAAGAATTATTTGAAATACACACAAAAAATATTTTTAGAGCAAATGAAAATTATTGATCTTAAAGCATTACATGTGGTAGTTATAAAAGCTCATTTTCTTATTGGCCAAATATGAAATTAAACACGTTTGTCATAGAGTGGAACTACAATTGATGTTGCTGTAGAAATGACTTCTAGTTATATTTTGTTTTAAATTTTTATTTGTTCCAAGAATTCAACTGTAAGTTTATAATGATGAGTCAGCTTAATTACAAATTTTGATAAAGAGGACACTAACAAAAGAAATAATCACTGCTCTGACTGGATAGTGTTAATGAATTGAGCAGCAGTGATACTAAAAATTAATCCTGATACAAAACATGAAGTGGTAAGAAGTTCTATAACTGATAGAGATTGCTACTAGAACTGAAGCTAATCTATACTATCTTGTGCATTAGAACCAATTAAAAGGGCACTATTTAATGACCTTAGGCATCATTAAGGAATCAAAAGGAAAGGTTTTGGAACACATAATTTCATGAAAAATAAAAAGAAATTCAGCAGAAAATTGTGTTAGTTTTATACTCTTGTTCAACAAAAGGCATTTATAGAAGAACCGAAAATTTTTTTTAAAAGGTATTTTTTAAACATCACTCTAAAAGTACACTAAGGCATCAGAGAATGCACCACAAAAGGTTTCATTTCAGCATTCTAGAATTAAGCAAAGCATTACTAATTAAAGACCTTGAAATACAATTGTATTGTCTCAAATATCTTCCAGAATATAAACGTTTTTAAAGCATTTAAATTAATACACAGGACATAAGCAATGCACATGCAAGTTTTTATCTTAATTTTTTTATTAAAGATGTTTGTATACACTAGAAATCATGAAAATTTACCAAAATATCAATCTATTTTTTTAATAATTCAAAATATTGTCCAACCCCTTAGCTTTCAAATGATACCACGATCTTGTAAATATTTGAAATAGTTTTCAAATTACAAGGGTTTGGGTTAGGTACTGTCACCATAGACAAACACGTTTCCAAACTTTAAACTCGATTTCTGAAGAACTGTTTTTGCAATAGGATGCTTCTTTCGAACAGTGATAACTCAACAATGAATTGATCTATTAGAATTACTTTAGTGTTATTATAATCTATATAATACAGTGGATGTTTTGACCCTCAGTCGAAGTTATTGGTTAAGAAATGAATTTTTAGTTGATTTTTAAATGTTGAAATTCCTGAAAAAATCTTAATTTTTTAGACTTCCTTTGTGAAAAAATTTGTAAAAAGAACGTATTCCCTCTAGTTGATGGAGGGTCAAAACATGAAGAATAATATTAGGAATAATTTCCAACAGGAATTGCCTTTCTGTAGATGAATTTGAGATATCACTGTTAAAAAAACATGCTAATTAGATAATTATATCTAAATTAGATAATTAATGAGTAGCCTAATTATAATTTTTCACATTAAAATGAGTTTAAGCACAAACCAATGACCCATTGCGAAAAAATTGGATTTTTAAAGTCAAAATTAAAAAAAATGTTCTAGTGTATACATATACCTTAATCCCACCCCCATAGGAGAATTAGTAATACTGGGACCATCTTGAAGGTGAGGTTTTGTACTGTAATGTGCTGTCAGTTTCTTAGATTCAAGGTTTTCTAAGCATATTCATTGAATTTATGGAAATAAAACTTTATTACTGTACAAAGATAAGAGAAAATGAATATACTATGCACAAATTGAACAATGAGTCTTCTCTTGTGGAATGTATATTTGAATTTTATGAGGAACCTGTCAATTAATCTGGTATTGAGATTATAGTACTACATACTGGGGCCTGTTCTTAAGAGTTTATGTGTCATGGTTATTTTTGAAAAGATTGGTATCTGAAGAAATAAGATTTCTATAAAATGCGAAAAACGTAGGAAAGTGGTCACAGAACATAGCATTAAACAAATTTATATTCTTTTTAAGTATCTAGAAATCATTGTGAAAATGCAGATTGGAACATGTACATCTCTGATCACCACAAAATGAGGTTAATCAAAGTTAAATGCATACATACAACTTAAGAATAAACCAAAATGAATTGTATTCAGCAAGATAAAAATATAATTAAATGTTCTTTTTTAAACCCTTCTAAAATTACTACTTTTTAAAATAATCTTTTTACCAAACTGTTTTGTTTTCAGAAAGATAAAAATATAATTAAATGCTTTTTTAAAACCCTTTTAAAATTATAACTTTAAAAGAATATGATATAGTAAAAAACACAGAGGATGCTTATCAAATAATAAATATTAATTTTTTCAAAACTTTTTGATTAGCTATTAAAATTTTAATAATACAAATATAAAAAACAACACTAAACAGTTTGTACTTCATGCAGCAAGATGTGAATTTAATATAACAAAATTATTTTCGATTAAAAGCATCAATCCTGATTGAAATGCAAAGATGTTAAAGCATGAAAATCATGAACCTTAATACTATGAAACCTGTAAGAAATTAAATTCGAATCAAAAAAAGTTTAAGCGACAAATATTTATAAAAGTAGAATTTGAAAAGAAAAATAACACTATCATAGTAGAATTTAAAAAATGAAAGCACACAACAAAGGTTTGAATGAAAAAAAATATCTGAGAAGAGTTGACGATTGTTTCGAAGTTTTCAAACATTAATAACACGCTAAGAAATTTAGGACGGTGCAGAGGCTTTCAAAGCTAAGAATTTATCGACGACTGAACTGAATGTTATTAGAAATTCCACCAAAAATAAATAACAAAATAAAGTTCCGAAAACACAAAAAATCTCACATATAAAATGTTTCGTATCGAAGAGAACTTTCTCAACATTCACATTATTCTGAAAATTTCCAAACTTACACTCGTCCTCTCGATTAACAAAAGATAGCAGTAACACATGAAAAAAATATGAAATAAATAAATAAATATCACCTGTCTGTCCGTACTCCAGCTGCCATCCAACAGAGCCCGATCACACATTCCTTTCTCTATGAATGAAAAGGAAAACACCGCCGAATGGATGCGATCGGAGTGACATCTATGGGGAATATTTATTATTAGTTTCCCGGTATCGGGATGGAAGTGCACAAAGAATAGCAACAGTTTGCATTGTAGGGTTACTATATAGAACAATATATCACTTTTTATCAGCACATATTTCACGATGAATCGAATGAGTAAATTTGATAAAATGTACCTGGAATTCCATAGTTTGACCTGTTTTAATTTTATGAATCCAAGCATTGTTAATGTATAAATACCATAGGATGAATTCAATTTCAAAATCCTTCTTTATCTAAAGGGGGGGGTATTTCAATTAACGTCACACTGGAGCAACACAATGGGCTATTGGTGACGGTCCGGGATCAATCCCAAAGGGAAAGATCCGAGGACAACACCACGTAATTTTGAACCATGGTCAGATGACTTGTCTAAAGGGAAGGTTCATAGAAGGTGAACAACCTTTTTAGAGATTTTACTTTGTTTCAGTACAAAAAAATATCAGACAGAAATTCTTTACCTCATTAATCAGCTTATCAATTGTCGATAAGTAATATAAAAGAATAGCATAAATAAATTCCAATACAAGTAGGAATTGCACCTGCGACCACAAATCTACGGAAGCCTCTAAATCTATTCTAGTTCAATCGCGTTTTCTAAACATGATACAGAATTCTAATTTCTATTTGAATCAACCGTGGGTCACATAAATATACGAAAACAGAAAAGCGATTGAATTTATTGGCGTAGATTTGCGTACATTTTAATAAGGCTAAAATTACCATAAAAATTCAAATTTGTTCGAAACTTCACACTTGTTTATGAAAAGGTGATAAAAAGATAAAATTATAAGACCTTTTCTTATTAGGAATAAAAATACGAATTTTTATAAAAGGGATAGTTGAAAGAAAGGACTATAGGAAACACGAAAAGTTTTGTTCTGTGTACTATGAGGTCTTTTCCTAAGTTTGAAGAAATACGAGTCTTTTCATTGTATGTACAATAAAGCTGTACATGTGTTTAAAGGAGAAATAACTTTATACATTTGAACAAGTTACACTATAAGTACTTGGAATGTTTTTATTTCATGAGCTTATCAAATTGGCCAAAGTGCAAATATGGGCGGCCTTCCCCAATTACATTCTTCAAAGTAATTTGAAGAACCAATCTCGCTTTGAATAAGAGAATATAAGCATTTCTTTTAAGATGGAGTTTTCGGGCGATCGTGAATCACAAATTAAAGCCCGTGACAAAGCATCAGAACAATCCAATTTCGAAATTTTATCCCAATTCAAGAGCAAAAATTGTTCAATATTAGATATTATTTGTCTCCGCCATAATTATGGAAGTGTAAAACCAGTAATTTTCTAATATTTGCTTCAATGTCAAAATTACGATGGTACTTGCAGTCCTATAAATTGTCTTACAAATATCAAAAATACAATAGAATCTTGTAATTATTAGGCATATTCTAATTTAAACCTGAACAAAAAATGCAGTTTTTCTTAGCTTATTGAATAAGAGACGTGCAAACACACACAAAACTACCTAGAACAAAAAATTGGATTAAAAAAAAATAACCACTGCAAAAAGGCGTTTCGTTTCGCTCCATCCATTTCGGTTCATTCTTCACGATAGCCGCGTGATTTGAAAGCAATAGGCTTGTTTTGCTAGTCATTTTGACATTTGGAAAACAATACTTCCTGCTTCTAAGGGCATGTTTTTGTTTTAAGTCGCTGGAACGAACAAGGAATCGAAAGTAGTTCGGTCAAACGAAGTTAAGAAAATGCATGGATTTAAGAATGTTTTTCTTTTTCAAGTAAACAAAGTGACATCACCATTGATAGTTGTGTAACTCATAATGGCTGTTTATTTACTCAAGTACTTTTATTAATAATTGCTCCAGAAAATGCGACTTGGTCATACATACCTTGAAGCGTTTTTCTAGCAGATAACGATCTTCTATACAATTCCTTATCGAAGGTCGTTCTATACAATTGATTTTTCATGTCAATAAGAATGTCTTTCCAATATACCTAGTCACAGTACATTGTATTCTTTTGGTTAGTCTTTTCTTGATTTAGCTATTTTCATGTTAATACTTGATGGCATACACCCTCAAACAATTTTGGTAAAATTCTGTTATCCCGAGTGAAGTTCCTGCTTGAGTTTTCAACGAAACACTATAAGGTGGTTAAGTTTAGTAATTTATGGAGGCATTATATATATATATAAGATTGTTCCAAGTAAGAATTATTGCATATACACTGCTGGCCACCGTAAATGCAACACCCTGAAGGAAGCATGCAAATAATATGAAATTTACAACATGCATTAGCGGAGGTGAGATATGCAAATGATTAGAATTTCAGCGCAGACGCACATCACGCGCGCCTGTGGCGCCACTTCAAAGCGCTATTTAAGGCTTGGAGATTTCGACGATTTCAAGTACGGCAATTGTGTTTTTCTTGTGGTTTTTTCAAAAAAACGATCGATTATGCCTCGTAGAAAACAACGATCATCTTTTGATCAAGTATCCGAGTTCGACAGAGGAAGGATAGTGGCCTACCGAGATTGTGGATTATCTTTCAGGGAAATCGGTAGTCGTGTTGGACGAAACCAAACAACTGTAATGCGGATATGTGATCGTTGGATGCAGGAGGGTACGACGGACCGACGTGTTCGATCGCATCCACCTCAGTGCACCACTTCACGTGATGACAGGCATATTGTGCGTATGGCAGTGACGGATCGCTCAGCCACATCACGAACCATAGCACAGCACATTCAGTCTGTACCGCATCATCCAGTGTCTGCGCGTATACCATTCGACGCCGTTTACAGCAGAGTGGTCTGTCCGCAAGACGTCCATTGCTTCGTCTACCCTTGACGCAGAACCACAGACGTTTCCGCCGCCAATGGTGCGATGAAAGAAGGATGTGGACGGCAGAATGGAATGAAATTGTCTTTACTGACGAGTCACGCTTCTGTCTGCAACACCACGATGATCGGATTCGAGTCTGGAGACACCGTGGAGAGAGGATGCTGAACAGCTGCGTTATGTACCGCCACACTGGTCCTGCACCGGGTATTATGGTATGGGGCGGTATTGGATATCACTCTCGCACTCCCCTAGTACGCATTGCCGGTACTTTAAACAGCCAGCGCTACATCTCCGAGGTGTTGGAGCCAGTTGTCCTTCCTTACCTTCAGGGCTTGCCCACAGCCATATTTCAACAGGATAATGCGCGACCACACGTGGCACGCATTGTCCAAGGGTTCTTCGTCAATCGCCAGATTGAATTGCTTCCCTGGCCAGCTCGCTCTCCGGATCTTTCGCCGATAGAAAACATGTGGTCCATGGTTGCTCAACGATTGACCCAGAATACATCCCCAGCTGCCACACCAGATCAACTTTGGCAATGTGTGGAAGCTGCTTGGTCTGCTGTACCCCAAGAACACATCCAAAGTCTCTTTGAATCAATGCTGAGGCGTGTGGCAGCGGTGATCTCCAACAATGGCGGCTACTCTGGCTACTGATTTTGGCAGGAACCACACTTCACAGAAGTCTATAAATTTAATCATTTGATACTTGGTCAACATGTTATCTACAAAATAAATTTTGTTGTGATATCTCTTGTCTTTCTTGGTGTTGCAATTTGGGTGGCCAGCAGTGTAGATTAATTTTCACTTAAATGAGATGTTTTTATAATTTGAAATAGGAATTAAGAAAAGGAAGACAATTTGACTTAAACTGCAAACATTACTTTTTCTTAAATTACATCTAAATTTTGAAGTGACAGTTGATTTTATTTTAAATGCAACTATTTCAATAAAATTTTGATGTGAATATTGCTGCATATTCTTTTTATCTCCCAAGTTTTATAGAAATATCATAATTAAACATTCTTCCATAAAACACAAGTTTAAAATTTTTATGCTTAAGTATAAAAATATACCAGTACTAATGCATGTATTGAATGTTCACCAAATACTGAATACTTGAAATAAATCCGAGAACTGGAAGTTATCAGTCCCTATAACTTAAAATTAGCATTATACTCAACCAGGACAAGATGGTTTATCTGTCACAAAAAGGTAGCAGCTGTATCATGCACATCGGCTAACTGAAACATCAACTTATGTCTATACTTGTCGACTATCATCAACACATCTTAAATATGTGGCTGTGCTAGTTGGGTCTGTGACATGTTGAAGAATGTAGCTTTTAATTGCATAGGAAAAATACTTGTACAGTTATAAACAGAACTCATTATAATTCATTTAATTTTAATGTAGTTAAAATAATTGTTAAGTTATGATGGCAGCAAAGAGGAAACGTACAAATGATATATCAGTATAAGTACAAAATGTTTACTCAAAAAATGCATTTTCATAAAATCTCACCCACTCATTACTGAAACCTTTTTTATTAATATACAGATATACATTTAATATAAATACAGTATGTTGTCCAAATTTCTCTCAGCCCTTTTTCTCTATGCATAAAGTTATGAAGTTTTGAATACGTTTATGAATCTATTTTCTTATTACAATAGCCCAGGTTTTCATGAAGACATCTAAAATATTCAGCCAATATCACTGTTCACCAATATAAATAAACTCATTTTACATCTTGAAGATTTTAATACAAATGTCTTACAGTAAAACAATGGAGAATAACAATCTCTTCAAATGCACACTAAAAGAATAAATTATAACAGAAATATTATCAACATTTTAATATTTCAAACAATAATACTTTCAATAATGACAGACTTATGACAAACACCAATAGACACACATATAGGAGACTCGAGAATCAACTTTCAGCACCTGGGAAAATAGTTTGATTATGCATCGGACAATGCAGCTACTCCTGGTAAAGTTTTACCTGTAAAGAAAAATTGAATATTTATAAACGCTTTTTTCATATTTTCATGTTAATCAATATTTGTTTTCTTTACACTTGTGATATTAAACCTAACTTATATATTATACAAGCATTAGTTTTGTACACATCACTTTTCTGTGTTTCAAAACATTAAGGTTTCAAAACAGTGAAAGGGATGTATAAGAAAATGTATTCAACAACCTTATCATTAAATCAGCGATTTTCAACAGGTGTCCATATGAATGGTGAAACAGTTTAAAAATTCTGTGAAATTTATCTAATTTCAATGGTTTAGTTTTGAACTTTTGACAGACATGTTCATAAATAATTTCAAGCAATATCTGTATAAATAATTTTGAGAATTACTTTATATTTCAATTATTATTTTTTAAAGTATCAAATAAATTGTTTAAAGATTCTTTAAATTAGTAATTAGTTTGTGTGCCATGGGATGAAAGCAGTTGAAAATAGCTACATTAGATAAGTGGGTCAAAAATTTAATGTGTAAAACGTCATGTATAAGTGATCAAAATTATGGTGGTTATAGATGATTTTAAAAATATAAGAATGAATAAAATAGTGGTCAATAAATAGATGTCCAAAAAGATATTACATTAAATAATATTAGATTTATTATAGCGATGATTAAAATTTTACCCTTTTTAGGCAAATTCTGAACTTATTAGTGGCAAAATAAAAGCTTCAGCTATGCAAACTTATTAATATTAACCATGGCACAACTAAAATCTAAATCTAAAAATAGTTTATCAACCTACTTTGCTTTAAAATTGTAATTATTCTTCTATTCCAGATTTTTTAAATTTAATGTTTGGAAATATCTAAACATAAGTAAACCCAATTTATACAAAATGTGATTATAAAAATGGAAATAAAATTAATAAAAACTTAAGTTGAAAAGTTTGACATGAGTAAATGGACAAAATCCAACTGCATGCAAATGATTAACTCAAGGTCAAAGTATGCAACTGGTAATATTTTGTTTGTTGCTCATAAAAGTGTCAAGAAATTACACTAAAAATAAGATGTGTTTTTTGAATGGATTATTGTAAAATTCTTGAATTTATATATTAGGAATCATGCCACATAAATTAAATTCATCAATTTGGAATAAAATTATACACACACAAAGGGAATTTATTGAAGACTGAGGGCCGTTTCCCAATTATCAAACTTAAGTGTCATTATTTTTTTTAAATATGCTTCAATGGCCAGATCAGTTAGGTCGTGAAAGAAAAAAGTGAAGGACATTTATTTCCTAATAGTCCTTTGAATTTCAACATAAGCACTCAAAAAGGAGCTATCACAATTTGGTTATCAACATGTGTTTCACCGTGTGCTAATATTTATTTTGTTAAGTGCAAGAACAATAATTTACCTTCCAAAAGTTCTAAACTGGCACCACCTCCAGTGCTGACATGACTAACTTTATCTTCTGTTTTCCATTTGGCACAGCAGGTTGCAGTATCTCCGCCACCTTAACACAAATAAATACAAATGTGAAAAAATCTTATCCATGAAAAAGACAAGATACACACACAATCACAATGTGATTCAATCATAAAAATGTAATGAAAATAGTTTTTAAAACAATATTTTATTTGGCCAATTAAGACAAAATAGGATTGTAAGGAAAATAATGCCATTTAGTGTAATTCAAAATAAATACTTTTGTTAATATCTCAGTAATACTTTTAGAAACTCTTTCAACATATAAATGCTTACCAATAATAGTTGTAGCACCTTGCTTTGTAACTTCAACAACTTTATCCATCACTGCTTTTGTACCTTTGGCAAAATTTTCAAACTCAAACACACCAACTGGACTATAATAAACAAGAAAACGAATTGTATTACTCAAAAAATAAATATGAATTTAGAACATATTCAGAATTCTTACAAAATGCATTTATGTAATAGAAATTAAAATATTTCATTGAAATATTAATTGTTTAATGCTGTTTTTAGCAGGTCAAAATATTTTACTGTATTTAGAAGTTAGTGCCAAGCATATTCCATTGGAGTTCATATGCGAGAAAAATTCACAATGCAATGACTTTTGTATAACTTTGTTAGAATGAATTAAAACTATAAAATGCATGTTGTTTGGTGCAAAACTAAGATAAAAGCAAGGGAAAACTAACAAAAAAAAAGGAATATTTAGCTTAAAAAATAAGTTAGAAAAAAATTTCACAGGATTGTTATAAACCAGAATTTAAACATGTATAGAGCTCAAACTAGAATATTTAAAATCTTTAAGTGTTATCAAATTTGGAAAGTGAATTTACAAGCACTCATAAGCAATAAGACAACTATAGTGTGAATAAAAGTTTGATGAGCAATAGACCCAAATCAAATTGTAAGAAATGAAAATGGGATTTCAGATGATCCCTCTATTGATGTTTCTGAAACTTATCAATAGCATTTAGAATACTGGTAAAAATATTCAAAAAATAAAATACTTAGTCACATAGAATTAAGATCAGCTAAATTGTGAACAATGAAGTATTAATAGGCAGTTATTTTGCAAAATTAAATATACATTGTAAATTTAAATATACATTTTAATCCATGCTAAAAACTCTTAGGCAAGCTACACATTGGTACAACCTTAGTCCTGTGACACTAAATTGGTTGAAATGCTCATGCATACCGACATGTATCAGTACAGAAACAGAGTATGCATGTGGACAGAGTGCATAAAACAGAATGCACATGTCTGCGTGCATATACTCTAGTGTGTGCCAGGGCTTAGAAAGAACACAAAATTTGAAAATTCCTTACCCATTCCAGACAATAGTTTTAGCTCGGCCAATAGCTTCACAGAAGACGGCTGCACTTTTAGGACCACAATCCAATCCCATCCAACCTTTTGGAATACCATTTTCGATAGTAGCAGTTCCAGTGGTAGCATTTTCAGCAAATTTGTCTGCAGTTACAAAGTCTACAGGAAGATGAATTTTTACTCCATTCTTCTTTGCTTTTTCCATTAGGTTGCCAACTATTTTAGATCCAGCTTCATCATACAGAGAATCGCCTATCTAAAAACAAAAAGATTTTTCAAACTTGCATCTAAACTACAAAATACTTAGTCAGGGCAACCCGATTCGTGCTACTTTTCATTGCAAGTTGGCTTGCGACAAAGGTGATGCGATCTGAGCGGTTTAATCGATCAACCAGTCTGGTTAGGAAGAAAAGTGAACCCAGGTCGCACTGCCCATGTTGTTCCATCTGCCACCTATCTAAGAAATAGGTTTCTGAGGTGATGCAACTTGTGGCTGAGTCACAGATGGTCAACAGTTGTGCACAATTTGGCAGGCAGTGCTATCCTGTGTGACAAGAGCAATAGAAATGTATTTATTCACTGGGCTGAGCTGCTCAAATCGCTCAGTCTGACACCTACTTAAGATGCATTAGCACATCAATACCTAGATAACTGGAACATTTCAGAGATCTTCAGTGGGCTAAATTATTGAATACATGTGAAATTAAGAATACTTCCAATGCTAAACAGTAGATAGAGGAATTCATAATTAATCTCAAAAATTGAAATGAAATAACAAGTAACTATCTTTTCAATGATTTTTTTAATGACAAGTATTGCTGAGAAATATAACCAACCATCAATTAACCAAATTTATACCCAAAATAAGAAATGAAATTCTGTCCCTCAAAAAGGATATTAAAAAAACCCCCAAGAAAATCAAAGCATATATGTGCAAGAAAACGAAACTTTGTTATCTTTAAATAATTCAAAAACATAAATCAAATTAAAATCTCTTAAAACCACTTCAAGGTTTGATTTAATAAGACTGAGTATTCTAAGTAACAAATCAGTATTCTTCAATTAAATATAAAATATTTAAAGACATATGTATTCTCAAATTAGAGTAGCTGTATAGCTAACATTAGTATATATATATATATATATATATATATATATATATATATATATATATATATATATACAATTTTAATACATTATAATTACTACCTTTATCCCCATAGTAGAACTAACACAAAGTTATTTATCAAAATACTTGCAAGAAATTCTAAAAATATTAAGATGATTTATTTGAAAAATTATCTTCAAATATTTATAATATTAAGATAATTTATTTTTAAATTATACATTTAGTGACAATTTACTCTGTTTACTGGTAGAATTTTAAATAAAAAAGCGGTTCCAATGCTGTTTCATACAGTTTTGCAAGTGTTCATAAAACAAGTTACGTTATTTGGAATACAAGTGCATAGAATGCAATTACTGAAAACATACCTCCATATTGTTCAATGTTCTTAAGAAAGTGAAGGACATTCCACCTCCAATAATCATTTCATTCACCTTATCCAACAAATTTTCAATGAGCTGTATCTTATCAGCTACTTTTGCTCTATAAAATACATAAAAATAGTTTAGTAAAACATCAGACAATTCAGTTAGAGTATCTTATTCAATAGCATAAACCATGATTTTCCAAGATTTTTCATCCCTGTGGAAAAATTTAAAAAAGTCCAAATAATTTAATTTTTTTATAATTTAAGAAAAGTATTAAATACTAATAAAGATCTAAGACACTTTAGCTGAGATATTTTCTAAATACACAAAGCTATATTTTATGGGATTTGCAGTAAATGCAGTTCAGAATACTTTTGACAGAATGTTTTAAAATTAACTAGAAATAGACTACTCACAAAGAAAAGTTATGTAAGGCATAAGGAAAATAATTTAACTACTTTGAAATGCAAAGTTGTTTAGACTACTAAGTACTTTAGCTCCTCTGGTGATCATGTTCAGAGTGTCAAAAAGTATAGCATCAAGGAAAATGTCAAATAATCAAAATATTCCAAAATTTAATGTGCAGCAAAGTAGTTTATTGTTTTATAATTAATCAAACACTTTTTATAAACCTGCTACTAGGATTCGTAAAATTTTCTGAATGGACTAGTAAGTATATAAATGGTTTAGCTGAATAAGAATTTAACTGTCATTCCCATCTTTTTATTTTGTTTGGGATTGTTTTCAGAAAATAAAGAAAAAGGCCAGCTGCAGTCATTACCGACATTTATAGTTTGCCCCTTTTCACTTTGACCTGATATAGAGTATTGCACCTGTTCTTTTAAAAGTACCCTCCATGCTTATACAGAACATTCTTTGTGAGAAATTAAATGAAATATTAAGATTCTCATGACCCAGAGAGAAAACTTAATATAAATTCCTAACAGCAACTTTTAAGTACAATTTTATAAGTTTATTTAGTTCTTTTTCAGAAGAATACATTTTAAAATATGAAATCTATGATATTGGAAAGAAAAAACAGATTTTTTTAACATCAGGTTCTTTCTTCCCCACACAAACAATTAAATAAGTATTCATATTTTAAATTTTAGAATACAATGCATAATGGACTTCAAGAAGCTTAAGTTCAAAATAAAATAACTACATTAAAAATCTAACAGGTTTGTCCAGTTAAATGACTAGTAAAAACCAGGTATGAAACAATTTATTTGCCTTTGTACACATGCTCAATGGAAAAAGATGTTCTCTAACTTTAAACTAGATGCAAAACTAGTTTGTAGGTGTACTTTGATCTAGAAATCAAAGAACAGATTTATTTCCATTAGAATTGTATAGTCAAATATGAAAATACTCTGCCTCAAATACCAACTCATTTTGCATTCAATCTCCCCCCCCCCCACCATAAAACACATTAAACAATACTTTAAATCAATAAACTTCAATTTTTAGAAAATATTCTGATCTGTTATCCAGAGAAATTTATATTAGTTTTTGTAGAACATTCCTGAATTGTACCAATTGAAGAAAAAACATGATTATTTATAAAAAATTTCCAAACATTGAAAATTTTATTTGACACCTTTTAGTGTAGAAACACATTACTTACCCTCCTAGGATTGCAAGGAATGGGCATACAGGATTATCAAGAGCTTTGGCAAAATATGCTAGTTCCTTCTTCATTAAGAATCCTGATGCCCTTTGTGGAAGATTGCAGCCTACCATGGAGCTAAAATTAAACATTTGAAATTAAATCAATCGAATTAAGTAATTAAACAGTGATATTTTTTAGAATTACTTACCTATGAGCTCTGTGTGCAGTGCCAAATGCATCATTTACATATACATCACCCAATTTTGTGAGTGATGCACGGAATGCTTCAACATCCTCAGGTTTAGCTTTTACCTTAATATAAAGGGAAACAAGTGTTATTAACACAATGAAATATTACAATCACAACAGATGTATTTTCAAATGACTACCTCAGGGTAAAAGGAGAAAACAGTTTGGCCTTTTCAACCCTTTTAATAGGGATCACATGGGTACACTACTGTTTGTCCATTTCAGAAAATTGCATAGAAATAATTATATTATGACTTGAATCAATATTCTTTAGTCTGAAAATATCCTGAATTGATTTTGATTCATTAGAAACTACTCCATTTAAGGGACTTTCAATACCAAAGTCACTCAATCACCAAAATCGATTTTTTTAATTTTAGCTTTAAAAATTAATTGATATCAAATTCTGTTGATAGTAAATTTTTTTCAATTCCAATAATTTTTGACGAAGTTACAAATGCAATGTAAAACATAGTAGATAAGTATAGTAAGCTTATTACAAAACAGATTTTTCTCCAATTTTGATATTTTTTTACATTCTTTTGATTTTGAACTGTTCCCTGCTCACATCAGGTTTTCCTTGAAATGTTTTTTTGGATAATCTTTTCAATGTTGTATATATCCCAAGTGCAAATGAGAAATTAATCATACTTTCAAATTTAGAAATTAACCATTAACAGATATAAAGAAAAACAATGGGGTAAGTTGAGTACAAGGAACACACAACAGCAATTATTTAACTTGTGAATCCGTCTTTGTCATTAGAGAATGGTAAGATGTAAGTTAATAGTCTTAGTGGTTATAAGTGGAAGTATAATTTTATTTATCAAAGGCTGATGATAGCAGAAGCGTGATATAAATGGCATAATATTTACATCGATGTTTCTTAAAGTTTAAATCTATACAAGTGTTGCCCAGAGTAGTGGGCAATGTAGAAATGTACTTCGAGTTGAACTCACATTGCTTGTAGTCTATAAATAATTTGTTTTGAGAAATACCAACATTAAAATCACCTGAACCATAATGGGTACATTGGTATCTGGAATCATACTGGGTAGTTTTCCTTATAGAAATTTTTAAAGTTATATCACATTTCAAGTCAATATCTATCGGTTCAGGTGGCAGCGCACTCGAAGTACTCACACCAGTGTTGATGCGCTTGGCTTTCTTACGCTTTCTATACAGTCTACATCAATCTGCATTAGACAATTTGGGCTGTTCTGGTTCCTTTTGAATTTTTCCTTCCAATGATACAAGTTTCTTACATTTCTGTTCACATTTCCTTTGTACTTTTATAACATTATGAAAATATTTTTAACTGTGCACACTTATCACCTTATTTATAACTTTGCAAATTTTATTTTATCAGTTATTATTGCTAAATAATTTTGTAGATGTTATTCTCTACAAACCGACACCAATTTCAATGCCCTATCTCTTTGAATATAAAGTTATATTTCAAACACTGCAGACACCATTTCCAGTGTTCACTCTTCCTCTAATTGCTGTACATCCCACTACCCATCATTTTAGACAAACTTTCAATCCACAATACATTTAAATCATTGGATTATCATTTATAGTTTACGAGATGCAAGAGTGATAAATCTGACCATTTTTTGGTTGCTTAAGTTTTTGTAGACCCCTATATTGGACTGAATTAAAAGTCATACTCAAGTCCAAAAGAAAATTGAGCAGATGCTATGTGCAGGTCTGATAGAGTGAAATCTCCTCAATTATCCAATTTGAATAGTTTGGATGAAGTGTATCGAAACACACCATACAAAAGTAATTTTATGAAACAATAAATTTGTACAGAATTTTTATGATGCAGATAATGCAACTATGTTACAAAGAATTGATTTTGTAAGAAACTGGCCAAGAAAGCATGTTTTAAAAAGAGCTAAGAGGTGTCAAGACAAAAGATTAAAAAATAAATGTTAAATTACAAAACTATTTGAAAGATAATAAACAAAAACAAATTTATGGTACAAATTGTGTGAAAAAGGCATCTAACATATTTTTGTTAGTTATTAAATTACAGCATTTGTTAACATACCTAGGGTTTTAAAAACCTTGGATTGTAAATAGTTTAACTATAATAAATACCTTTTCAACTAAATTTATAATTAATTCTTGTTTTAACAGATCTAAGAAAAAATTGTTTAATTTATCATGTATTGTAAGTTAAATTGAAACTTTACAGTAGAAACTTTACCCAGTTAAAAATGTACATTCTACAAAAGCTTTATATGTTTTTAAGTGGATTTTTTTCAACTTAAAATGATTTTTTAGTAAAATAGGATTTAGTTGGTTACCTTTCCTCCACTTGCATCTACACCTTTCCCTTCTTCTTCTATATGGAAGCGGAGATTTTCTAACAATATGACAGATCCATTAGCTGGATTTGCACAGGCTGATTCTACTTCAGGACCAACACAATCAGATAAAAATGTGACATCTCTGGGAAATGAATAAAATTATTCTAAAATCCAACTCAAAGTACATGAGAGTATTTAATCATAAATCAGTTGAAAAAGTATTGAGTAATTACTTAAAATAGTCAAATTGAGAATTACCATTGAAATAACCTATTGAAGGAATTAAATTAGCAATGTTATGTGATCTAGTAATACTATTTTAATTCTTTAATTATATTGATTGTTAATATACTGTATATGAAATGTAAAATATGTAAATTTGTTTTTTGCTCTGGACATTTTCTACACAATGGCTAATTAGACTGGGACATACGGTTAAAGTGAATTTCAAATTATGGACATCTACATCTACCTAAATGGGATTCAAACAATGAGTCTGTTGAACTAAGGGCCAGAGTACTAGCCACTGTTACTAGAATGGCATGTATATTTATAAAAATTACCACAGCAAAATAAGAAACTTAATTTTATTGTTTAATGTACAAATAATTCACTGGTTTGGGGAAGACTGATTTAGAGTTAGATGGCAACTTACAAATTATCTTCCATAACCTTTGACAACTTTCATAGATAAATTAAATTCCATCTTGCATTGTAATTATGAATGCAATTCAGATTACTATATACTGACAGATTTCATAACATAAAATATCCCAACAAGAAACACACAGGATTTGAAAGCAATAGAATCATACTTTCAGAATAATATAATCTTCAAATTACAACTTTCAGATTAATTGGAATTGGAGAAATAATTTATTGTGCAAACATTTTTATACAATTTTACAAATACAAAAGAAAGAATATTTCACCTAGAAAGAAGCTTCTTTAATTCATCAGCAACTAATTTTAGGGAGTATTTTTCAACACGTTGTCCATCAGGTCTTCCTAAATGGCTCATCAAAACTAGAGATTTTGCTCCTTTTTCTAATGCATATTTAACAGAGTCAAGAGCTGCTACAATCCTACAAAAGCATTTTTCAGTTAAAAAGTACTAAACTATTGGTTAATATTAAAAAAGGTGTAGGAAAATGTACACAACTTAAAAACACATCATTCAATAAAATAATGCTTATTGGAATTTTTAAGGCAGAGTAAATATGACAGAAACTTAATACATATTACAAGACAATCAACATCCTTTGCACTGTTTTAGTAAAGTAAATTCTTTGAACATTATAATTTACTTTGGCCTTCAGATAGATGGTTTCTCAAAGTGAGATAAAACCATAATTTGAAAATACCCTAACAAGACATTAACCATTATAATACTATGATGTACATGTAAGAGAATTCAATTTTGTGCACTGATAATGAATAGTAATGATTATATGCATTAATTAACATCATTATTATGCAAATAAATATTTTCATGATAATAAATACCAATTATGTAATTAACTATATTTATGTAAGGCAAAAAAGGGTTGGTTGGTTTGAGTTTTAAGGCACAAGGTCTAAATACAGACAAGGGGCATTAAACACAAGATAGGATTTGACAATTAAGCAATTAAAGTTTTTTTATATGTAAAGAATCAAGATTCATATGAACAAGCTTGAAATTTATTAGTTAAAAAGTCCAAAGAATTTTTAAAGAAAAAACAATTTATGCAGCTTTAGGAAAAGCTTTAAGTACTAAGACAGAAGTTAAGTTCTTGAAAATAAGTATACAGATAACGTTATGAAAGGCTATTTCTAATTTTACATTTGAAAAGACAGCAAAATATGGAAGTTTTAAAAGTATGAATGAAAATATCAGAAGCACTGAAAGTTCGATAGTTTTAAACGATCAAGTTTAAAATCTTTCCTAGTAAACTGATTTTTAGTACGAAAAACCTACAAATGTGTAATAAATATTGTAAACACTTAAAATATACAAAAGTTCATACCTTTGAGTATTTGTGATGACACCATCCTTAATTGGAACATTGAAGTCGACCCTGAAAAATTACGAGAACATGTAGGAGACTTGGAAATAAAGTGAAAAATAAATGATCAGAAATTCAAATATCATTATCTAAGTTATAACGAAGTCAAAACACAAAAGCCGAAAATCGCAGGGAGCGAACTGTCAAATAATTTACCTCATAAGAACACGTTTGTCTTTCAAGTCCAAAGCATCAATGCTAAGCTTGTTTAGCGCCATAATAATTTTTTAAATAAAACTTTCCGACTTGAAATGAAAGGAAATTAATCTTTCTTTAGTTTTCACGAACGTCTAATGTTGATGCACAAAAAGCGGTTTAGAAGAGCGAATATGTGACCTCTAACGAAAACCAAACTTATAACGTGAGCCGATACCAAGGTTACTCGAACGCTGCCAAACTGTTCTATAATCTGAACATGTAAATTTTTACTATTTTTCCAAAGATAGGCTGTTATTTCGAGAATTAAAATTCACAGTAAAAAATAAAAAATGTATAACTTGTGATAAAATTATTTAAATAAAACAAGAATGGGACCTTGTTAACAAACAAAATTTTATTGATAACATTAAACTGAACTGAAGTAGCTGAACCGGCTTTCGCAGATGGACGAATTCATTCAAATTATAAATAAGAACTGAACTGTTAGCTGTTGTTCTAACTAGTGAACTAGTTTTGAATTTGTCAGTTCTAATAAAACTGCATCTGCCAGAAACAAGGAATTGTTTTTGAAACATTTCTAAGAATAAAGATATTCTTCCGTTTCTTTGAGATGGCTGCATCTAGTGTACCCAATCCTTCAACTTTGCTTCCTTTGGAACTCATTGACAAATGTATCGGCTCCAAAATACATATAATTATGAAAAATGACAAGGAAATCGTCGGTACCTTGCTTGGCTTCGATGACTTCGTCAACATGGTGTTGGAAGATGTTACCGAGTATGAAAGTACCCCCGAAGGTCGGAGGGTTACAAAGCTTGATCAAATATTATTGAATGGAAATAACATAACTATGATGGTGCCTGGTGGAGAGATACCAGAAGTTTAATTCTGTGCTTTTGTATAAAAATGTCTTAAGTTGTTTATCGTGATCATTGTAAAAAATTCTGAATGCTTCACCAGACGTTGTTTTGAAATAAGATAAAAAATATTTTTAAGTTTTCTGATTATTTTATTTATTTATTCTATCTACATTTGACGTTGATGCTACTGAACTGCTGGTTTCCTTCGATTGTCCCAGAAAGATTGAGAATGTTTTTTATGCAACCAATGAAATTTAATTTTTTACTGGTGTTGAAATTTAATTTTATGATTATTTTTTTCTTTTATTATAGTATGATTTAATATCTATTAGGGTGAACCAGTCAGTCATTGACCAGTTGGTGCTCATTTTGAATGAAAAAAAAATTCCTTCTAGTTGCAGTTGCACTTTCAAGATTTTTTGTTCAGAGTATATAGTAAACATGATTAAAATGAACTGTGGAACAATTTTGAATGTTTGATAGTTTCCAGAATTTTTGACTTTAAGTTTATGATAGTGATTGAACCAGTAATTGACCACTATTTCAAATTGAAATATTTTAGTGATTACCAGTATATATTTATATGTAATATTGCTAGACTAAACATTTTTTACATTATATATTCAAAGTAAAAGATCAAACATCTAATATTAAACAAGTACACATCACTTTGAATTCCATCAGTTTCTCCCAGGGTATGACGATTTAAAGCAAGTGGTTTTTAGTAAAAGAAACCATTGATTTAAATCAAAAGTTTTGATTTCTGTATTAAGTTTATAAATATTGAAAATGAGATAACTAACAAGATACATATTTTAAGAACTTAATCGATTAAGTTAAGTAGTCTGTTTATGAAAGTTTTCTGGCAGTATTAAAAACATTCCAATTTTGAACATAGATCTTTATAATTGGGAATTTTCATTTTGCTTTGTGTAATGTTGGTTAATTTTTTATTTAAATTTAATTAGGAAATCTTGTGCAGTTATTTCTAGGAATTCTTTACACTGCTAAGCATAACTATTCTGTATTTATGGAATTGAAATTTGGAACGTAAAAGTAAATTTGCCCATCTGATAATTGAGTGAGTAATTTAATAAAATAGATTATGGATGAAAGCAGAAAGCTATTTAAAATTATGAGGATTTTTATTTCAAGCTCAAAATTCCATTCAATTGGCATGTTGCTATTTATAGAGAAAAGCTTCATTTTCTTCTGTTATGTATAAACTAATTTTGTGTGCTTGGAAAAAACTTTAAAATACTTATCAATGTTCAGAGAAAATTTGATTTCAATTTATGTATATTTTCATGTCTCGTCTCTTACTATTTACTAACAAATAACAATTTTTCACTAATTTTTTTACAAGCTAAATATTAATGTGGAATTTTTTCATTAATTTTGTGTTTCCAAGATCCTTTATTTTCTATTGATGACAATGGGATCCTGCAACCTTATTTATCTAGGTCGAAAAAATTTCATTCCACCAGTTATGGGTTAAAATCAAACTAATCTAATCTGCTCGAGAACCAGATGGGAAACATTACTTATGCTTGGCATTTGTTGTGCTGTTCTATTTCCTCTATCATGTGATTAAACTTTGCTAATTCCTTTAGCACGTTTTAATCTTTCAAAAATTCATCCTGTTATATTTCCTAACACATTAATGTTATTCATCATAAATAATGTTTAACATGAATCAAAACTCTAAAAAACTACACTGATTTGTGTTTTATGTGCAACAAGTTTAAACTTGTACAGGCAAGTGATTAATTAAAATCATAAAAATCCAATTTAAATTTTAAAAAATCTGATTGTTTTGAAAAAAATTGTGATTTTTTTTCATATCTTGGTTTCTCCCAAACTGAACTTCATTGTCATTAGACAAATCATCCGATCTAACTGCAAAGCATGTCTTTGGAATGCATTTTATCACATTTACTGCATGTGCTTTAAAACTACATTTGGTTTTGTTTTGCCAGTTACCTTTACACTTTTCATTCAATTCATTGTCTACCTCTTTGGAAGTATTTTCCCTTATTCCATCGTCAGTTTGAAATTTTTTCATTAGTTTTGACATAACTTGCATTGAGTCTGTTTTGCCTATTTCAACTTTTTCTCGTTTATCCATCCCTTCTCAACATAACCACCTTTTAGACCCAGCTGCATAGGACAATCTCTCATTTTGAACCTTTCTTATTGAGGTAGGACTCACTAGAGTATAACACATGATCTAGAGTTAGAATACAGAGCTAATAGATGGTTGATTTAGGTTTTATGCTTCAAAGTCCAAAAACGGACAAGCTGCAACCAAAACAGGTTTAGTTTAAATTGGGGTACTATACAGATTCTTACAAAAAAGTTCACTTCTGGATTTATTCTTGGCGTTTGATCAAATCTTCCAATAATTGACCACCTGGTCAAATACTTGGTATATGCTCATTTATTTAATTTGCCTCAAATTATTGCCACACACTTAATCATGAAGTATCCAATTTAAAATCAAAATTTCTGTCATTGACCAGTTTGGTCAATAACTAGAATACACAGTTTTGTTCTAGTGGATTGCCCACAATGTTGATGACTATAAAATTAATTTAGATATGAAAAATTACTATGTATATCAAAATTAGATATATTTATTTTGTCAAATTTTAGTTTTAAATAAGACAAAATAAAGATGAATTAATATTGAAACATCACACCACTATGCTGTTATTTCAATGATTTGACCTCATCTGCAATTTAGAAAATTGAAATTTATATTTAAATCAAGGTATGCTGATTTAAATTAAGTGATTTTATTAAAAAATCATTGATTTAAATCAACATTTAAAATTTCACTTTTCTTTCTGTTTAATAATATTGAAAATGAAACTGAACAAAATGCATGTTACTTTATTCAAATAAGTTAAGAACTTCACTCATACTGAGTTCACCCCAAAATTATACTGTGAAAAATCATTCTCCCTTTGATGACACTAAATAACAGTATTTGCTGATTGGGATCATAATTAGGAGACAAGTATTTCCATCTTGGACCATTGACCAATAGGTGTCCCTCACAAGCCTGCTCATCAGTGTTGGTTTTGTTTTAAACATTCCTTGACTATGAATTGCACATTTCCAATTTTAAACCTTTCATGTGATGAGTGAAAATGCTCGAAATATATTCACTCAAATTATTAAAATCGTGGTAACTTAAGACATAATAACTGGTAACTTAAGACATAATTCATAGACACAAAGAAAAGATTTTCTGCAGTATCACAAAGCATTCCAATTTTGCACATAAATCTTTATAATTTGCAATTTTAATGGTTTCATTTTGTTTTATGTAATATATTGGTTAATTTTTATTTCAATTTATTGGGAAATTTTATGCATTGATCCCTTAGAATTTTTTTACACTGCTAGAATAAATATTCAATATTTATGGAATTGAAATTTGGAATGTAAAAGTCAATTCACTCGTCTGATAATTGAGTATGTTGAGAAAAGATTATGGGTTGAAGCAGAAAGCTATTGGAATTGATAAATATTTATTGCAAGCTCAAAATTCCACTGAATTGGCATGTTCTGGGGAATGCTATTACACATGTTCTTGCTGGTCATAGAGAAAAGCTTCATTTTTTGTTTATATATGAACCGTTTTTGTGTGCTTCAAATGTACCTATGAAATACTTGCCAATGCTCAGAATTTGAAAAAGACATACTTGATTTCAAATTTATGTATTTTCATGTCTCACTTTTTACTGTTAATTTTCAAAAATAACAATTTTTCACCAAGTTATTTTATAAGCTAAAAATTAATAAGTAGGAATTTTTTCAAGATGCAAGTTTCTTTTATTTTCTATTGATGACATGATTCTTTCTCAAAAGCAAGTCTTGAGCCAATTAATTATTTTATATCAAATTAATTGAAGTAATTTAAAACATTTTATTTACATGATAAATATATAATGCAAAAAATTTTGAAATTTGTACGATTGAAAAAATTCATTATATAGTGTCCAGCAACCTTATTTATCTGGTTCCAAAAAAATTCACGTCACTGGTTATGAGTAAAACTCAAAGTAATCTAAACCTCTTGAGAACCAGAACATTGCTCATGCTTGGCATTTGGGGTACTGTTCTATTTATACTTTATCATGTGATTTACTTTGCTAATTCCTGTCGTGTTTTTAATCTTTCAAAAATTTACCTGGCTATATTTCTTAATACGTTAATGTTTTACATAAAAATATTAATGTTTAAATAAATCAAAACTATCTAGAAATTACACTATAAATTTGCCAAGTAAGTACAAGTAAATTTGCCTCATGTCCAACAAATTTAAGCTTGTTAATGCAAGGAATTAATTAAAATAATAAAAATCCAATTTAAATTAAAAATATCTGATTTAAATCCTATATTTTGATTAAAAAATGATTTTTTCATACCGATTTAAATTTAAACAATTATAACAAATATTGTATTTTAAAATGTTCTTACTATTACATGTTTTCACAATGAAACATGCAATTTGGGTAACTTTTAGTTAAACAATTACATTTTAAAAGTAGCCATATTTTAAAGTGCATGTTGCGTTCCTTAAAATGAAAACTTGCAGTAATTTATTAAAAATCATTTGCACCAAATTTTATATCAATTTGAATTCCAATCTTGTGCTCAAGATTTGATTCCAACATCATTGTTGACCTTGGTTTATTCCAGGGCTGCAGCTTAAAGCAGCACATTTAAGTGTGATAAATTTTGTGGAGTTATGTATTAAAAGATAAATGCTTTCAAATATTAATTAAAATGTACCAAAACTACATTTAGTTATTTCAAATAAAAGCAGACCCAATAAAATGTTTTTAGCAGACAAACTCAAAATCATGATACATATCTCAGTGGGAATTAGGGCATACATATGCATCTCAAACTGGCATAATAAAAGTCAATGGACAAAGTGCTGCAACAAGAGGTATGATCTCCCAAGGTAATAATGCAAGCTTAACTGTGATGTTCCATATAACTATTGACACGATTGGAAATAACTATTCTAAAGCAATTATTAGTTTCCTCTTGTCAGTGTTCATTTTCCCCTTATGACTAATTCTTAGATTTGCTGACCAAAAGCAATTATTTTTTGTGTAATAAAACTGTTATAAATCTTGTACAAGTAAACCAACATTGCAATAAGTCTTATGTTTCGATACATTTCATTTGACAAAAAAGTATATATACATTTTTACAATTAGTATTAAGTGTTAAAATTATTTAAAAATTAACATTACACAAATTTTCATTCTTCAATAATTATTTTTTTTATTGAGAATGGATTCTTCAACCTGTTGTAGAAAGTTAAATCCTATTTCAATTTTAAAATCTGAAAAACAATATGTGGATACAACTATAAAAAATAACAGGCATATACCTTGTGGGTGACCAGTCACTGCACCTTGTTGGAGATGTCTTTAGATAGCTCTACACATGCTTATAGGATTTAGAGTACCATAGTATTTCAAGATTCAGCTCATAAAGAAAAATATTGGTGTGGCTGAATCTTTCAAATGCTTAATGAGCATTTTAATTACCATTACTACTTTATTCCGATTGTTTTTAATTATGCTCATATTTTATATGCGTTTAACGAAGCACCTTATCACCCCCCCACACACAGACAAGCTATATAAAAATAAAATCTGAGGAAAAGACAACATTTATTTAGGCAAGAAACGAAAATGGTACACATCTCCAAAAACGAACAGAACAATTACCCACTTGCTTCTAAACATGCTCTTGCTTTCAAATGAGACAGAAAACAGACTTTCAAACGGGGCACATGAGCAGAAGAGAGCACAAAAATGAGTGATTGGAAGCAACTGATACAGTTCTGATTGGGGAGGAGAGAAGAAAAACACTGGTGTTCTACAATTTAGATGCTGCATTTTTTGTGCCAAAAATATTTCAGATAGGACATATAGGCCTTGGATACATATCATCGGCTTACAAGTGAAACAAAAAAAGGGGAAAACAGTTCTGAGAAAAATTCTACTCTCTCTTTGTTCACTATGTTTCACAAGAAATTAATCATGCAAAGAAAATATAACTTATTGGATTTCCAGTCTAAAGATCATATTCTGTTCTAGAAAACTTAAAAAGCTCATCTTGGAAATTTTGATTTAGTGTTTCATTTGTAAGTCTACAATATAATGGTTTAGTGTTGAAAGTATTCCTAACCAGTTTAGCCAATGAGGTGTGTTATGTGAATGAATTGCCAATGGCATCTGCATAAGGATGTAGTACATGTTTAAGGATTGTCTTCAATACTTATTCATCAGTAAACACTAACCTCCATGGATTTCATCCCCATGGTTGTATTTCACTTCAACTACTTTCTTTTAGTTTTTATAGTGATGTCTGTTCCCCACGGAACCATGATTTACACCTGTCCATCCCTAAATTAGATTACTGAGAATATTCAATGCAAATTATTCTAATTTCAGATTTTTCAGAGAAAGAATATTTCAAAAGGCCACCTCTCAGATAAACTATACAATATAAATATCAAAGAACATTTTAACTAAAACACTGACAAAGTTCAAAGAATGAAAAGTCAATGGAGTTTGTCTTGATGCAAATTGGATCTCTGGCTTTTGTTGAGTTATATTGTGCATTAAGTCTGAATATATATCTTAATTCATCACACTTTTAAACATGAAACTTATTCTAAAGTAACATGTGGTTCTAGTTCTTTGGAAAGTGATGTGGAGGTTCTATTTCCCAATTTTGAGGTGTTAATTATATTAAGAAATAATACATGGTAGCAGTAACATCGATAGTTAGTTTCCTGAGATTTAATTTGCTAACAAAACAAAGCTGCCTGCAATGAAATTTTGATACATAATAGGTTCATTAAATTGTTCTGATAGTTTCCTATCTTTTTTCAGGAGCTTTGGTGAAATCATGGATGTCACAAAATGTTATTAATTTGCTATTTATTAGTTAATTATGAGTGAATAAACTTTAATTTCACTTGGAATCAAACTTTTCTAAGCTAAAAACTGAAAAATAATGGTAAATTTTTTGTCCAAGTAAACTAAATGTTTGTAATTTTTAAATATAAAGTATACAAATGAAAAAAACTGCTCCACATTCATAACTTCTATTTAGGATGTCAAAATAAAAATTCCAAATTTTAAAATTATCAAAATTGAGGATGTTTAAATACTTGTATTTATCAAAATTCTAAATGCTACAAACCAATGAATTGTACAATATTTAAATGTACTGTGATTATTCATATTCGTTGTTTTAAGTATAAAAAAATCATCGATTACAACTTTTATTTCATAAAAGTACAGGTAGCTCTCCTACAACACGGTTTCGCACTAACACGATAAGAAATTGCGAAAACCTTTGTACAACACGGCACTTCTACAGTACTGGATAACATGATTTTTGTTTAACATATTTAAAAACTAAATTATCTTAAAATAATGACAGGAAGGAATAATGAACTATAGTACCTTTACATGAAAATATATATAAATAAATTATAATTGGTGTCATAGTAGAGCTTGCTAAATCTATCGGAGGTGAAGGCTTTGTGGATATGGCTATTGAGGATGTTCAAGACTTATTAGTGGAAGAAATTGACGAAGCGGATTTGATGGAAATGGCATCCCATGTTGGAAATCAAATTAATTCTGAGGACAATAGCACTGGTGAAGATTGTGAAGTTATAATTTAACATGAAAAAAATTAGGAGGCCTAAGCTTAGCTAAAAATCTTGAATCATTTTTCTTGAATGCAGACCCTTCCGCTGAAACAAGCCGAAAATTCAAAAGGGAGCTGTAAAATTGTCCGTCTTCATACCATGAAATCTACAATGACCTTGTAAGAACCAGCAAACAAACCAAAATTACAGATTTTGTAAAGAGGATAAAAGGTGCAAAAAATCTAAATGAAGAAGGTTCAGAAAGTGAAGGTGATATCGTTCAACCGAAAAAACGTTCTCGTTTGATCGTACTGAGTAGTGATGAGGAAGAAATTTATTAAATTAAGGTTACATTAAATGAAAATAATATTTTTTTTTCGTTTTGTGTTATACATACATTTATATTTTTAATAAAAATTAAGTTGCTTATATGGAATTTAAAAAGTGTTTGTTTTTGATAGGTTTTCGGAACCTAACCCCCCTTTTTATACTGGCTCTGGGTCTCATATAACACGGTTTCACACAACACAGCATTTTCTACGAACCTATCTACCGTGTTATAGGAGGGTTACCTGTAATGTCTAAATAAAGCAATATACATATATTTATACAATTCTGTACACAAAATAGTTTCAATATTTGTTATAAGATGATGGAGGGGCAAACTCTGATTCTCGATCCTCTCTTCTTTCTTCAATCCATTCATTCTGACTTTCTGTAAAGCAGTTAAAATATGCGAGTGAAATAACTTTGGAAAAACATACTCTTAAAATTGTTATGAGTTTTCAATAGAACTTTAGTTAGAAAATCAGTTAAATAAAATTCACTATCTATTTCTTAAAGAAACTTCTTATGAAAGAGGCTAGAATAAAAAATATCTATATGCATCACAAAAAAGAAAATATTTATTTGTAACTAAGACAGCAAGTTTCTTTCTCAGTCTGAGATTAGTAATAAAACTAAAAGTAGTTAATATATTTAACATAATCCTTTTTAATCACAGTTCAAACAAAATTGAAGATACTTCATATACTAGATATTTGATAACATGATTAATTATGAGCTATCAGGTTATTTAATGTTTTGTCAAAGTATAACATAAAGTATACTTATTTTATAAACTGATAATACTTCTCTGAATTGTATCTAAAACATTTCTTGATAAATTTAAAAATAGGTAAATTGAAAATATTTTAGTACAATTTTACATTGGAGACTAATATTTAAATTAGTTACTAAATAAATCAAGTGTATAGCATAAATAAGAAAACATTAATTTTCAAATACACAAGCAATTATTATTCTTTCTTACCTTTCTAGTAATAATCAAAAATTTAGCAACTGAATCTTCTACATCATACATTACTTAAATATGCAGCCCCATAACAGTATCTGTTATAAAATATGCAACACTGCATCAATAATATTTTCGAGAAAACTGATTTAAAAGTTTAGAAAATTGTAGATGCGATGCACACTATATTGTGTAAATTATGTGATATATATGTCAAGGATGAGGAGCCCCAGCAACACAAACACAGTACCTAGCAACGCAAATCAGGAGATCCCTTCAGTTGGAACGGATATACTTTTCTTCAAAAGAAAATGAACATACTTGAATGTGAGAGGAAGGATGTTGCTTTTTCAAACTAACTGAACTTAATTTCGATTTCTGTAAATACTTGCACATAGTTTAATTTCCAATAAATTTAAATAATTTAAAACGTACAGTTATTTTCATTTAGTTCTGCCCTTATTTCCTCTCCAGCAAGACACAAGTCTATCAAGACTTAAATAGGGGCTCGGCAGATGAATTTGAGACTGGTTTAGTTTTGAAAATAAAGACGGTGATGTCAAAGTTGAGATATTTTAAAAGACGAAAGATGCCAATGAAACTTTTCAGATGAGAGTTTAAGTTTGCCAGCTGAAAAACCAAGTTCCCTTGATGATTTAGAAGCAATTATCGTTTCGGAATTGCTGACAAGTTTTTAAGGAAGTTGAAGAAATTTCATGACGTCTCAAGAAATTAAAAAAATTGATGAAGTTTTAAAGAAGTTGCTGAAGAAATCTGCAAGACATCCCAAGAAATTGAAAAGAAAGTTCTTAAAAGAAAAATTGAAGATGACATTTGAAGAAATATCAAGTAGTACCGCAATTCCG
The DNA here is from genome assembly GCA_933210815.1 of Meta bourneti. Classification (NCBI taxonomy): domain Eukaryota; kingdom Metazoa; phylum Arthropoda; class Arachnida; order Araneae; family Tetragnathidae; genus Meta; species Meta bourneti. The sequence goes on along the minus strand of OW119922.1, from coordinate 38,118,044 downwards.
ACACACCATTCTTCTTGTAGGTAACGACGCATAGTGGATGAAGACGCAGCTTGCCGCCTACTTCTAGACCAACAGAAACTGAGTTATTTACCTTTTCATTTTATTTACTTTCTGTTTGAGTAACTTTCATAATGGCAACTCTAAATGATTACCCTCATATTTCATTAAACTTGAAAAATGGTAAAACAGCACATATCAGATTGTTGCATAAAATTATTTTTGATACTGAAGGCGACAGATCAAATTGCCAGAGATAAAGAGAATTTTCTGGGTTTTAAAATGAATTCAATTTTGAAGGAAACAAAATATACTTAAAGATTTTACTTTAAGACTTAATTGCTGTGTGTAATCTGTTACATCTTGATTTTAATACTGAGAGTGAACAATGCTGTGACATCATTTTAAAAGCATTATCTGATTTTTTAACCTTCATTGTGCAAATTGAATCCTGTGAAGACGATGAGGCATATAATGAAATAAATAATACTGCTCCTCAAATCAATTCCTCCCCCAAGTATAATTTCCTCCCCCGAACGCAGCTGTTCCGGCCGAAAGTTGATCAAACGGCGTCAAACTCATTCAAGCAGAATCTCTCTATAACCCAATCAAAACAATCAAGTGTTGGTTCCCGAAACGCAAGTGCTTTTTCCAAAACAAAACTACGTGTTACAACCACACCTCACTTTGAACTTAAGACATTTGCGAAAATCTCACAATTTTTAATGGAAGAAATACATTCCAAATTCAACATTTTCTAGAGGAATTGGAAAATAATTTTTCTAACATTCAAGATGATATTGCAAAAATAATAATAGCTAAACGCCAATTAAGAATTTTGCGCAAACGATTAAATCCGTTTTTTCTTGGAGCGATTTTAAACAAATTTTATTGGGCGAATTTTCTTCCAGTCAATTTGGCTGACATTCACAAGGCACTGCAATCAAGAAAGATAAAGCCAAATGAAAGAGTTTCAGATTATGTAATTAGTATGCGACAAATTGCAAGGTATGGTAATGTAAACGAAGAAGCGTTAGTACTATATATTAGACGGTTTACCTTACTCCCAAAATAAGTTTACTCCCTATTGGTGTAAGGCGATAGGTGAATTAAAGAAGTTAGTTGTTTACTAGAAAATGTACTTTGATGTTAAAAGTAAACCTTGTTTGAATGAGTGCGGTCATTCTTATCACCCCAAACATTTCCCGCTTATTTGAAAATTCCTATCAGAAAGAATCTTGACCAAGTACAGAGACGTGGAAGCGGTATCCTGCATCTCAGACAAATAGAAGTATGAGAAACTCCGAGATTATTTGTTATTCATGTGGGATAAAAAATCACAGGGCAAATCAATGTCCCACAAAAGCACGCAGGGATAAATGCTTTCAATATAGAGAGTTTGGCCACAAATCTGAGACTTGCCAACAAAACATACACAAGTATTGCCGTCAGAACAGAAGGATTCCTCTAATGTGATCCAACCTGTAACTTCTCAAGTTCCCAAAGATTTAGCATCTCAAATTCAAATAAAATTGCAAAAACAAGTTCTTTTTGCTCTGTTTGATTGTGGTTCTTCTGGAAAAATAATAAACAAATCTATTTATGAGCTACTTGGTTCACCTAAACTACAACCTGCCAGTCACATATTCTATACCCTATCATGTTCACAGTCCCAGACACTGTCACACAAAGATAATTTTTGCACAAAATTCAGTTGAGGTTCTTTCCAACATAAAGTAATTAATTGGGGACACCAACAGTAGTGATTAGTTTGAAAAGTGGTGTATTATTTAAAAATCATAATTATATAAATCTTCTAGTTCCTCAGGCAATGCAGCAACTCATTCAACATGTACACTCTCAAGGACATTTTTCTGCTGTGAAAACCGCATTCCATTCTCAAACGTGAATTTTACATCCCGAATTTACAAAAGGTGATTGAAACAGTTGTTGCCAAATAGAAACTGTGTACCCTACATTCTCTCTAACAGGAAAACTGGGAAAGCTGAAGGTTTTCTCCATCCGATTCCAAAAGGCGACACACCTTTACACACATATCATGTTGATTTCCTAGGCCCTTTGCCTTCAACAAATAATCAATATCAGTACTTATTTTTGGTCATAGATGCCTATATCCAGTCAAGTCTAAATCGGTGGTTGATGCCTTGGACAAGCTCAAAATTCAAGATGACTTTTGGCAATCCCATGAGAATCATTTCTGACAAGGGACCTGCATTTACATCCGCTGAGTTTCAAACCTACTGTAAGGAAGAAACCATTGACCATATTACTATAACTACTGGAGTGCCTCGAGGAAATGGTCAAATTGAGAAAATGTTTGGAACTCTCATACCCATTCCTTCCAAGTTATCATTAGAGAACCCCTCAAAATGGCATCAACACGTACACTCTCTCCAATGCATCCTAAACAATACAACTTCATCTACAACTAAATATACCCCTTTTGAACTTCTACTTGGAATTAAAATGAAAAACACAAAAGATTTGCATATTCAAGAAATCCTAAAGGAAGAACTTGATCAAAACACTTTAGACAACAAAACTAGCCTCCGACAATTGACTACACAAAACATATTGAAAGCGCAAGAAATTAGCCTTTGTCAGTGCAACAACAGCTGTAAAAACACATGACGTACCATGGGTAACCATGTTGCAATTAAACATACCCAGTTCAGGACCGGCCTAAAGCTGCGGTCAAGGTTTTTTAGTCCATATGAAGTCACAATGGTTCAGCCTAATGACCATTATGATGTCAAGAAGATTGGTTTCCATGAAGGACCACAGCTGATGTCCAGTTAGCAGACTTGATGAAGTGGCCAAATTAAGGTCACAAGATTCTTTCTTTTACTTTTCTTTCGTTTTTTTCCCTATATTTTCAGAATGTTGCTGCCCTCCAGCACCCAAGGTCGGCCGCCACCAAGATAGCCCGGTGTCAAGGACGAGGAGCCCCAGCAACTGGAACACTGTGCCTAGCAACGCCAATCAGGAGATCTCTTCTATGACCTTCAGTTGGAACAGATACTTTTCATCAAAAGCAAACGAACATTTGAATGTGAGAGAAAGAAGGAAGGATGTTGCTTTTCCAAACTATCTGAACTTAATTTAAATTTTTGTAAATACCTGTACATAGTTTTATTTCCAATCAAATTAAATAATTTAAAATGTAGTTATTTTCAATTAGTTCTTCGCCTTATTTACTCTCCAGCAAGTCTATCAAGACTGAAATATATACATTATATAATTATATATATAACATACTTGTTTTATGTTTTTGAGGAACAAATTGCTGTAAATCGTTTTTCCCAATATCCCATGGTCGAATCTTTGGCTCCTTTTTCATGGGTTTTGGGTCACTTTCTGGGAGAGGTATGGAAGACAGGTCAGTTTCTTGAGGTTGGGATACATCTGTATTTTCTGTTTCTGAAAATATATGGAAAGGAAACTATTAAGAAATAAGTAACTTGTGCACTACTCTTCTATTACGAGGGAAACCAAAACAAGGGGTATTTACTCATATAGTCCTACCAAAAGCAAAAATATTAATTTAAATATCAGATTAAGAACTATTTCATATTTTACTCTATCTAATCTTCATCTTGAGTAATGCATTTTAAACGAATAAATCAGCTATGGAATTATAACAGCTCTCTATTCTAGAGTTTTTAACATTTTGATTTTAATGCTAAGTATGTTGAATCAATTAAAAAAATATTTTAAACATTGTCCTCTTCTAATTTAGTTTATAACTTGTTTACCTTTCTCACATTTAAATAAAAACAAAGTAGATATATTTGATCATTAAATTCACTTTACATCGAATTGATACAATAGATGCTCTTCTAAACATGATTATAAAGCAAGGAAGTTATTAAAAACTTAGAGAGTAAATGAATATAAAGTAATTGATAAATATATATGCTGATTAAAGAGCAAGGATAAAATGTCACAAATATCTCATTTTTAAAGAGATTAATTTATTTACCCTAGAACGGTACCTATAAGTATAAGAGACATAATTCAGTGGAAGAACAGTGGCCATTTTGTTTCGCGGTGGAACCTTACCCCCACCTCCCAGGTATGCCTCAACTGAAGCTTTCTTGGGGGTTAGTGTTCCTCAGATTGCTGAACAGTTCACTTCAAGGTCAGTATTTTTTCCAGAACCTGCTATGCCTGTGTAACTTTCTAAAATGCAGCCTTTGATTATTTGAGTTGAGAAAAATAAAGAAAAAATTAGAAAAGTCATTTATAGACAGTTCAGTCTCTTATTTACAGGAATTGGACAAATTATAAACACTTCGAAAATATTTTGTTTTTACTAATGAGTTGGAGCCACCTTTTTCCCTTCTTGGACTAGATACTCTAAAATAACATCTATTGTAGCTTCTATTCTTCTTGAAGTAGTCACTAAAACTACTACAATTCATTTTGAAGTAGTCACTCTAAAATTACTTTTATTCGTGTATTGAAGTAGTCATTTTAAAACTACTTCTATTCGCCTTGGAGTATACTCCAAAATTACTTCTATTTATTTTAGAGTAGTCACTCTAAAACTAACTTATATTCTAGCTTTTCATCCTGGAGTTGTCGTCTCTCTAGCAGCACATTCTAAAACTACTCTAAACCTCAAAGAAATAAGTTAAACCCAAGAAATAAGTTAAAATTTAAAAATCATGACCCCCATTTGTTGCTCACTTGGGCTTGGTGTTTTAATCATCCCAAATTATAAAACTGCCTAAATAAAGAGCTTATAATACCGATGTAGCCCTCTCCAGATAGATATCCTGGGTGCAACCTTGAATTAGATGGTGGGTGATTGAAGATATTAATGAAGGGTAGGTGAAATAAGAGAAGTTTACACATCTCATAGAGTAAAAACATTAATAAATACATCTTTAATCTGCTATTGAGAACGAGGAGTTTGACTATGATGTTATCACTGAGTTATAATTCTTCAGAGTGATAATTGAGATGGACAATTTTTGTATCCAAATTTGTGACAGCATTAATCTTAAAGAATTTATTTATAGAAGAGCTGATATAGTGTGAATCTGGTCAAAAGGCAGATGACCTTGAGCAAGACCACTTGAAAAATTATACTAATCTCTTGAGGGCAAAAGGCTGCCATACACGAATCGACACACAAGCCACCAATTATGAAAGCACATTATTTATGTTTCAGGATGTCACCAAATTTGAAAAATAGATGCTCAAAAATCATGCGACTCAACTGCCATCTCACCAGAGCTGGATTATAAACTATTAACATGAGGATACTTGATGTCGACATGAGTTTTTAAAATATTTATTTTTCACTTGATTTGTTTACAATAGGTAGTTAAATATTTTATAAGAAACTTTAACACTAGAAAGATAAGAAATTGCCTTATACCTTGAAAGGAAAGGACCAGTGTGGACCATCATTCTTATAGAGCTCTGAACCAAATTATATTCATTATTTTAGGCAATGAATACTATATTATTATTCAAATAGAACATTTTTATATCACACTAACTTCTTTTAATTAATTTTGGTTGGTATATTTGCTGAATCAATCAGTATATGGCACTTGTCTCGAGGTGCATTTTGCTCATACCACTGTCCTTTTATTACGAATTAGTTAATACTACAAATCGAAAATATAAGGTGTGAGGGAACAAATACTTGAATAAGAATTTTGAATAGATAACATCAGATGGATTTGTGTGATGTCAAGAAATTGGGTTACATGACATTGAAAGTCTTTAGAATCCCAGATCAATGTATTTGGTCAATCTTTTCAATCGAATAAAAATGTGAGGGAATTTTTGTCTTGCAATTCCTTTGAAGCAGACTAATGTGTCAGACTGATTGAGTAATAATGTTCCAGAAAATAGCTTATAAGAGTTGACAAGAAACGTTGGTTAAATATTATGTCCCATATAAAAATTTACCAAGAAATTACATTACCTGTATTTGCAAAGGCTTGTAAAACTGATTGATCAATATTTTTTCTTTCACATATCTTTGCTAATCGATTTTGTAACATTGCTTTTCTTTTCTGCTGCAGTCTTTGCTTGGTAAGTCTTTGTTTTTCAGTCTAAAAATAAACAGATATATTAATAACATATTAAAATGCAAGTACCCTTAAAAATTGTGTATAAAGGGAAATTTTACTAACTTCCAGTCGTAATAAGCTTAATTCTTCCATCTGTTCCTTCCTTTTCTTTTCATCCATGGAAAAGGCAAAATATCCTGTACCATGATCTCGTACCTCTGAAAACAATCATGCACTTTGTAAGTTAAGGTCCAAACTAAGTTTCAAGAATAATTCAGAAGTATTTAACACATTGACTGCCAATCCCGCGCCAGTGCGTGATTTGGCGTTGCCGGTGAAGGGCCAATCACGCGCAGGCGCGTTATGTGGGGTGATGTCTCAGGTGCCAGTCACGCTAGGGCGCATGAAAAGCTACGCTTCATTGTTTGTTCTCCAGTTCAATCGGCATTACGTTTTGGGTATGTATGCTGGTATTGGCGTGGAGTGAAGGTTGGAAACTAGTTATAAAGGTGTGTGGTTTCTGATTTATTGCTTTGTAATAGAATCTTGTAACATGAGTTGTACAGATGATAGTTCTGCAGGGCCTTCACGTGCAAAGAAAAGAAAGTTGCAAAATAATAAGCTAACGGCTGATGAAATTGCAAATTTGTTGGCTGAGCTATCGGACGAGTACCCGAGTAAATTTAGTTATGACAGTGACGAGGAATTCTTTCCTCCCAAAGATGCCCAGGTGTCGGATTCAGAAGATTTCATGACAATGCCCGTCCACACACGGCCAATCGAACTCAAGAGCTGATCGGATCATTTGGCTGGGAACAACTTGATCACCCTCCGTACTGCCCCGATCTAGCGCCCAGTGACTACCACGTGTTCCTGCATTTGAAGAGGCATCTGGGTGGTCAGCGCCTCAACGACGATGTCAAAACGACGTGTTGCAGTAGTTGTCTAATCAGGCGGCAGATTTCTACGAGGATGGTATTCAAAAGCTGGTTGTACGATACGATAAGTGCCTTAATATTGGTGGGAATTATGCAGAAAAGTAGATTAAAGTACAGGCTTTCATGTAAAAATAAAATTGTTAAGAAAAGTGTACTTGTTTTATTTTTATTTCAAAACAGTACTTAAAAACACGCCTCGTATAAAAAAACGTAATTCCTCCATCAGTAATTTCCTCCAGATCACGTTTTTAGGGAACGGGCGCGAGTGAGCAGGGGCGGAGCCCCCTAGTATACATATATGTTTGTTTGTGATAGTTTCATATAAAAATAATGCATATTGTTACTTATTTTGATTTATTTTTACATGTCACGCGCCAGCACGTAATGTGGCATTTGGGAAATAATTTTACCTCTAGTGCCAATCACGCGCTGGCGCGTAGTGATAAAACTTTATAATTAAAGGCTTACATAATGCTTAGCTATCAGTGTGATACACATAACCATCTTTTATTACCACTTTTAAATCATATTTCTTATAATAAGTAAGTTGGCATATGGGTAAAACCTTGCTTCAATGTTATGGCAATAACTATTAACACAACCTCGCGTGACCGGCAGTCAATGTGTTAAAGAAGTAAAAAAACATAACATCTTTTTTCATTTCCCATGGCAAGGACACAATCATAATCCAAAAGAAAGATTAAGTATAACTCGCAAAGACAAACAATGACTGTAAAAAGATAAAAATCAATATAACACACATAGAGAAACAATGAAGAAAAGACCGAAATCCTTGTCTCTTGCTTCCCATTAGCTAGATACCTCAGAAAGTTAGTGGAGGGTTGTACATTAAAGCAGGTGGTGTCTGTCCATTACTCCACCAGAATTATAGATGGAGCAGTAAGATTCTGTGGGGATACATAAGTAATGTAAATGAACAGAGGCTGTTACGTCCTGTACCATGTCGAAAGCCACAACTGCCTCTCCTCACACCTTGTCAGCTACATTCTTGAGACATTCGCTTTCCAAAGTATTTTGTATTTTTTCAATGTTAAAGATCAAGCTGGAATTTTGATGTCAGTGTCTAAAATATATAAATAGTTTTAATTTTCGAAAAGGAAGCCTTGTCAATTTGATGCTACAGCAATTTTGAGCCTTTTTCAGCAAGAAAGTATGCTTGCTTATTTGCATAAAGATTACGATGGCCTACTATCCATTACAAAACAATTACATAAAATAATTAATTTTTCACAAATTGTAGTTACGATACAATCTATGATGCATTCTTTAAAAATGTAAGGGAAATCTTTAAAGAACCCTCAAAAGGTCTGATGTGATTAGTGAACAACTCTTGTACTTCCCAGGAACTCTTGTATTATAGCTCATTTTTTGGATCCTCCAGGCTCCCGTTTACACCTATTTCTCACATATATTTCATTGACAATCGAGAAATTAAAATTACATATTATTCATGCCAAATACATTTAAATATAAACTGCCATTAAGATTAACAGTTTAGACGTAAGAGGTACTCATCCATAAAAATTGAAAAATTATCTGTAATAATTGATAGAAAGTTTAGCATATATTAATCAATAGTGGAATATTCACTTCTGGATTGTAAACAGGAAGTATTCCTTATTTTCAGTGATTTAAGAAACAAATTGATGTGCCAAACTGTGATAAAATCTTAGATGTTGTTTTAAGCATCCCAGATGCAAATGCCAATACTGAGAGTTTTTTTCACTGATGAGAAATAAATGGACTGATCAGAGAAAGCAAAGCAGTTTAAATGAATTAAGTCCGAGCTAATAGTAGCAATTTATTGACTGTAATTGTAAAGAGTTTTTGAAATTTACACAATATAAAAAATGTTTTGTTCTTCAGCAATCAGTGGACACATATATTTGGACTAAGAAGCATAGAAATTTGTAGATTTTCATTCTATGTTGTGATTGTATATTATATACAATGTAAATTAATTGTTTTGTTTTATATTATCCATTCTATGAACATTTGTAGTGAATGACACTGCTCCCCTAAAAAAAGCAAAATTTGTTGAGACTAAATCTCCCTTAAAATCATGACCGAAAAATGGTCACTCTATCTGTGATCGATGAACCAAACTCATCGATCACACTTCAGTTAAAGCAAGTGATCCATTTTTTTAAGTTTTAAGGTGGAATTCAAATTCAAAACGGAAGTAAAGAAGGAAAAGAGTAAACATAGTATTTATATTGCAGATGCTTTGATAACAAGAGAGGCATGGCCTTGATATGTCTCTTTAAAAGTAAGACTATTTAAGATTCCACAACTGCAGTAGTCACTAAGATAAAAATTACAGATGTTATATTTTGTCTTAATTAGCTAATGATGATGACATATTTCATGCACTGCAAAAATGAACAATAATTTCGAGTTTTAACATTTATTCATATTGTCTTTATTTTTGCATATTGGGAAAGAAATAATGTAGAGCAGTTCAAAATTTGGGTTTATAATCAAGGAAACAATTTTTGTCACTTCATCAAGTTGTTATTGAGTATTTTAAATAGCTTTATTCAGAAAAAATAATCAAACAATTAATTCTTTATTGATATAAGTAGAGAAGTCTTACAGAAATGCTGGGACCATTCCATATTAATTTACACCATTGAAAGCACTATCCCAAAACCTTTTATAAATTCGATTCACGCTCTTTTGACACAAAGTTATTCAAACATTTTCATATTTTAATTATTTTTTGCCCTTGTTTGATAATTTTAAAATTAAAAAGTGATGAAAATTTGTTCAAAATGGCTAAATGACATCTTTATAAGGTGTTCACAGTGTCCTCATGACAGAAAAACATGTATTTCTTTTTTTTAACTTTCAAAAAATAGATATACATTTAATTATACGAAAATAAGTAGTACCAATGTAATTACTACAAGTAGATGTACCAACATTTGCGTTTGCTTACAAGTATTTAGTCATATAACCACAAAATTATTTCAACACATTTTTCAAAGATCATTTCCATTCAATTCTTCAATGACGAAAGTTGAAAATCATTATCACTTGATTTCTCAGAAATAAACACAGAAACATAATATTCGAGAAAGTTGAAAATCATAAATTACCATTTTGTTGAACATTCTGATAATGAGTAAATGGCTCAGAATTGCTGACTCCAGGTTTGTCTTCCGTGCATTTAAATGAGATTTTTTCTGGATCTGACCTCTCTTTTCTGGAATTAAAATATATAATTTAAAATTAAAATTATTAGATAGCATGAAAAACTTTAACAGTATAATTGTGTAATAAAGTACAAAATATAATTAAATAGTTTTTAACCCATCATTGTTTCTAATATTCGAGCAATGTCAGGAGGGAGAATGAGAGTTTTATTCAGACTATCTTTTTCTGCTGTTTTAAGCAGTTTGCTCAATAATAACATTTCATATATTTTATTTGAAGAAAACAGTTAATACTTAGAAATCAATAATGAAATTCCTATAAAAAAAGATGATTTTTTTTTGCTTCTGAACCTTTATCACTGTCTTTTAAGCAAATGTCCCCTCCAGTGCTTTCTGTATAAAATATTTTTCTTAAAAGGGAATAAATACACAAATGGGTCACTTGCAAACAAAAAGTTACATGTAAAATTAAGTGGGAAATAAACTGGAATAATTGATTGTCTATAAAAATACAAATCGTAACATCAGTGGTCACAAGAGGAGAAAAATGTTCACAGAAAGCACATGGCCATCAATACCTCACTGTTTGATGACACTTCAATTCTTTTCCGAAACTGATAGCAGATTACTAAGATTTAAAAAGCCCACTAGAATGGAGGTAGCATATTTTGGATATATACCAAACAAATGCTGCTTTCTGCAAAGTACGGCAGAAATGCTCATAATATGACCAACGATAGTTACTAAACCACTTTTCTTTCAGAAAAAAGATTTAAGAAAGGAATGCATAAATATTAATAAAATGATTTGTACTTATAGCAGGGTCAGAAATTAGGAACAGTAAGTCAGGCACCTAAACATTTTTTCTTGCTACACAAAATGTTACATTTTCGTGCAATTTCAAATTTTCTTAACATAGATATGTATAACATATAGTGCAATGACAGGGGCTGTCAAGGCAATTTGCATTTTCAGATAAGTTTTCTTTTGAAGGGAATATTTTGCTTCCTGTCATTATTTTGGATTTTCTGCCACTTTCTTAAAAAATAAGAAGTTAAATTAAGTGGACCAGCAAAAATTCTGAAAAAATACACATTAAAAATGATGACTGGGTTGAAAAACCTGGTCATCTTAAACATTCTTACGGAATTATATTTTCAGAGGCAGCAGTAATATCATGTGGAACAGTGTTACAAGTACTACTGGCATTTTTTCTTTGAATGTTTTGAAGTTCTGGAGTACTATACAAAACTTTTCTTTGGAAGTCCACTAAGTAGTTTTCATTTTCTTCATCATCTATTCAAAAATTGAACAAATAGAAATCACACAATAATCGCAATGGTAACACAAAATTACATTTGATAAATTTACAGAATGTTTTCGTTTTGAATAAATTAGAACAGATAATTTAAAATTTGAATAGTCCTGTGATAAGAAATTGAAATAGCACAAAATAAAGAACTTATTATTGACGTTCTATTGAATATAATTATGCATACCTATAAGGATATTATTTGACACAATCTTTTCATAAAGCTGTGCTTTTGCTTCCAAAGCCAATCTATCAAGAGTAAAAATTATGCATTCACAACACAATATTCATATTTACAAGCATCAACTTTGAAAAATACTTTTCCATTAAAAAAATTTAATTTTTAAAATGCAACTCATTGACATAGATAGATAATTTAAAATAAAAAATACACAAGAGTAGCAAAATATGAGCTTTTCTGATAGATTTCAATTATTTAGAGCAATTTTAGTAGATTCACCCTTTTTTGTTCGTTGAATTGATTTTAACTTCTCCAGATATATCACAAGAAACTGTAAATTATTTTTTGTTGAACCTTTAAAAAAAGAATTTTATAACAATTTTGTTTCAAATAGATTTTTTAAACCCTCTGAGGGGTTAACACACATATATCCATTCTGCAACCTGAATGACTTCTAACCAACAGTTCTGTCCAGATATCAAGCTGTATGAAACCCAATAATCATGGAAAACATGTTCTGATGTAAACATTCTATGGAAGTTTCTGTCAGACACTTGATGAAACTAGCTACAAATCTATACAGGTGTAAGCATACTTTAAGAAAGAAAAAAGCAGAAAATAAAAGAACTAAGTAAATTACTACTAAGATGATAACAAAATTCAGTGAATATTTTTCACAGCAAGGTTTAATTCTTCAATTTGTCTAAAACATGAGTGAGATTATACACTATTAACTGAAAAACCCTAAATTTCAGTAGAATAAAATTCTTTGTATAACTAATAAAAACTTTCTGTTCAACATGTTTTGTTAGTTTCAAGTAAACAGGCAATCCTACACCCAAGTAAAAGAAGTTTCACTACTTCAACATTTGATCAACTCTATAGTTACCAAAAATTCAATTAAAACAACAATCTTTTACACTAACATTCCAAAATAGTTCAATTTAGTTTCATTTGAACAAAACATCTAAAGATTAAAATTTCTCAAATTAAACCTATAGACAATTACTATGGTAATAGTAATTGTCATTTATACCATTGTCATTTATACGTTCAACAATAAAGACTTAAAACTGGTTTGGTTACATATAAGAAATTTTTCTTAAGTTTTCATAAATGTTAAAGTGTTGTGCGACTTTGATGAGAAGACAGTCAATCATGGGTCAATTGATTTTTGAAAAGCACATTAGGAGAAGGGTGACATAAGCAAAAGCATGAATGGTGATTGCTGTGGATGTTTTCCCCCAGCCAACTCTTTATCACTATTGCTTTCGGCACCGAACAGTAAACTTAGAACCAGAATCTGCACTAAACACACCAGTTGTGCTTTATTTATATTGCTACCAGTTCCCTAATTTAACTAATACACTTGTTCCAGACCACATGACTCTACTCCAACTCCTGAGAGCCGAGCTACACTTCATAATGCTTCCTAAGCTTCACCTTAACCAATATGAACTATTAATTTCTTAAACATTTGTCAGCTATGCAGGTTTTTAATAAGTTATCATTTGAACCTAAAGAAATAATTTTGGGTGAGATGTCGAATCCGAGACCGTGGCGATTTATCCCCAAACATGGTAACCTTGTTGTTTTGATTCAGCATTATGGCAACCCTATTCAAAAGGTGTTTCGCGTAGGAAAGTCAACGTTTTTTTTTTTTAACGAACATACTGGCTTAGGACGCCATCTTGATTTGGCGACAAACATGTCTCGGATTCTACATCTTTACCATAATTTTAATTAAATGAGCAAGTGTTAGGGAAAGATAAATCAGTTTCAGAAATACAATACTAATGTTTACTATGACAGTTCACTGAGCTTTATGAGTTAAATCACTGGTGATACCAATAATACATCTTGAGAACATCAAGTTTCTGCTCATCAAGTTCTCAGCATTGAATAATCAAATACATTTTAAAAAATTTAATCTCACCTAGACTTCTGTAAGGCAAGCTCTTCTTCTGTATTTTGTTCCGCAGGTTTCTTAATAGTAATAGGTTTCACTTTTTTCTCATTTTCATCTATCTAATATAGCAAAATAAAGTGGTTGTCAATTTTGCTTTAATCAACTGCCATAAGAATCAGTAATTGTTTTTATGGGAAGCAAAACAATTTATTTTTACTATTAATAAACTGTTTTGTAAATTCGTGTTCTAAAAGTTATAAGGTAAGGTAACATTCTTGAGGTAATATTCTAACATGTAGCCTAGAGCTTTAAAAATATATTAATAAAATATGGTAATCAACTAATTAAGATTACTTTTTTAATAACACTATGCAATAAATAACAAAAATTCTATTACAAAGACATTATTGAGCAATAAACTAATAGCAAATATTGAACATACAATCATGATAATTTATAAAGATTATTTTGAACATGGAGACTATATTTTAGTTGAATTAAAATATTTCAAAGACGAATGGTTTACCTTGCGTTTTAAAGGTTTATGTTTCGATGATTCACTGCTCTGAACTAATTTGGCTTTCCGAAAAGATTCATACTTTTTATGCAGTTCAGCTTTCAAATCAATTATCTAGAAAGATAGTGATAAATAGAGATAGTGATTAATAAATTCAAGAAATATAATTTCAAAAAGCCTTTGATTAGCCATTAGTTATGACAATATTAAAATACATAACATACAGACGATGGATTTAGGTTTCCACTCCCCGTATCCATACTTTCGATAAAATAGAGTAAAAATACAAAAATGAAGAATTCAGTCTGTAACAGATTTACTATTCGGTGTAAAAATGAAAAATATGACGGCGCACACGAATCAAAATTGTCGAAAAAAAAAATAACTGTTGTTATGGTAAACAAATGCGTATCTTCAGTTCAGTTTGGTATTGGTATTGGTAATTAACGTCACACTGGAGCAACACAATGGGCTATTGGTGACGGTCCGGGATCAATCCCAGAGTGAAAGATCCGAGGACAACACCACGTAATTTTGAACCACGGTCAGATGACGAGGCAACACCTGAGCTGGCACCCCACTCTCCAAACTTCCACACCACGCCAATAGTTCAGTTTGGGGAGGGGGGGGGGAATTTCAATTAACGTCACACTGGAGCAACACAATGGGCTATTGGTGAAGGTCCGGGATCACTCCCAAAGGGAAAGATCCGAGGACAACACCACGTAACTTTGAACCACGGTCAGATGACGAGGTTCAGTTTGGAGATTTCTACTGTTTGGGACACAGAGGCTTCACTGAAGATATGACTTACAGCGTCCTCGGTGCGGGTCCGATGTCCCTAATTGTGGGCGGAGTTGGACATGTTTCATTCAGAGCAGCAGCCATTTTGTTGCTGATGCAAACTGAGACTTCTGTTCGTTTCCCGCTTCTCTTGAAAGGTAAGTTTCTTTTTAGTTTTTCATAAAACATAGTCATAAATTACAAAACTACTAATGTGAAATTGTGTGTAATTTTAAAAATTGTTTTACAATCAAGTTAAATTAATTACGCTACTATTTAAATCCCAATTGTTTGATAGAAGTAAAAACGAAATCGTTCTATTTAGTGTTAAGACATTCGCCCAAGATTATTGATTTTTGTTAACAATCTTTCAAAGTGTTAATTTATGCACTTTTTACTTAATTAAAATCGATCGTAATTGAACTTATGAAAAATGTGGTATTCTGAATTCTGTACAATTGTGCTCTACTTAATATATTTTATTTTGTGCTGTTCGTTGGTGATTTTATTTACATACTGTTTTTATGCAATTAAAACTGATCTTTTTCTGAACTATAACCTATTTTATAAATACAATTATAAAGATTTATGCGCAAAATTGTAATGCTTTATACATACTTTCATGGAGTATTTGTATAGCAATGTAAATTTTGTGGAAAATTCCTTTTCTTTGTCCTCTGTATTTAATTAGAAATGGTCCATACAAGCCCAACCCAGTGTTGTAAATGGAGGACTAGGAGATACTCGTTCGAGAGGAAGTTCTCCCATTAATTGATGTTCAATTTTTGGTTTCAATCTGTAACACTGGAGACAATGATCGAGCTAAATTACAACCATTAATTGGCCAAAAGATTTGATGAACAGTGTTTAGTAAACTTTGAGCTCCAACATGTAAATCGCGTTTATGAAAATATTCTATAATCATTCTAGCTAATTTATGGCCAGCAGGCAATATTATAGGATGTTTCTGATAATAATTCAAATTTGCTTTACTCAGTCTACCACCCACTCGAAGTAGACCCCTTTATCTAAAAACTTTAATTTACTTCCTTTAGGGATCGTAAACCTTTCTTTAGTAAGGATATTTCTTCCCCAAAATTAATTGCCTGGATCCTCTCTATAAGTATATTTCTTGACGTGAGAAATTCCGTAGTTTGAATCCTTCCTGATGTTCGACCATTTGCACTTTTAAAATTTCTAAGAAACCTGAAAATATAATTTAAAAATCTTATTAGTTTTGTATAATTGTTGGTTAAACATTTAATTTAATCTGCAATGGTATTTTTCGTGGTTACAGCTAGAGTCAATTCTTCAGTACGCTTAAGTTCAATCAGATAATGATTGTCCACAATACTGTTCCCAGGATCTGTAAGAGGGAGTGTTGCCTCTTAAAGGGAATGGTGGACCCTTCCACCATATCTGATTCAAAACTAGCTCCTCAGCATGCATTCCTCTGGAAATTATGTCCGCAGAATTGTTGGTTGTTGAAACATGTCCCCACTTATGCTGCTCGCTCAATCGCTGAATTTGAGACAGCAGGCTGCTGACGAAAGTCTTTAATTGATGAGGAGGAGTGTTTATCCAAGCAAGGGCAATCGTAGAGTCTGATCACAGGTACACTTGGTTAATTTCTAACCTGAGAGCAGTTCGAACTTTGTTCAACAACTGTGCAAGAAGGTAAGCAGACAGTTCGTCTAGGTATAGTAATTATTTTCAAAGGAGCAACACGTGATTTGCTACATAGTAATTGGCAATAAACTGGTTCACCGCCAGCTACAGTTTGGATGTAGCAAGCTGCTCCATAAGCTGACTCTGAAGCATCAGCGAATCCGTGCAAATTAATTATTCCTGCTTGTATGGACAAAACACATCTAGGTATCTGGAAATGTTCTATGTTCTGGAATGCAGCCAAAAATATTGTCCATTGCTGGGCTAGGGAACGGGCAATTTGTCATGCCAATCAATTCTTAAGAGACAAAGTTTTTGCAAAAATACTTTAGCATTTTTTATGATTGGCCCAATAAGTCCTAAAGGATCATAAATCCGGGCAATAGTAGATAACACTTCTCGTTTGGTGTAAGTTTCCTTGTCATTAATTGACACTTGAAACTTAGAGAACTTAGAGCACTAGCTGTACCATAAGTAAGCAATTGAAGATTGTATATCTTAACAGGATCACTGTGATACTTTCTTTCCAAAGAATTCGATGAAAGTGATATTGAGATGGGTCTATCAAAATATGACAGTACATTTTTTTCAATGTCCGCTGTGAAGGCATAAATGTGTTGCGAAATCTTAGCATTATTGCAAACAAGTCGTCTTGAGTCACCCCACCCTTAAGCATAATATCGTTGAGATATTTTCCATTGGATGTTTCGAACTAGCATTAAACACAACGTGAAGTTTGATGCTACTTTTATCTGGGCGATTCACACCGTGATGAGGCAAATAACATGAAGAGGTTTCATTTGTCGTCTCTGCCATGTGACCTAACGATTTGTACTCTTCCATAAATTCAGTATAGAGAACTTTTATTTTAGGTTCACGTTCTAATCTTCTCCATAAATGATCCAGTCATTTTGTAGCTATTTCTTTTGAATCCCCCAATGTTAATTTGTTTTCACAACTGTCAGGCTTTAACGGCATTTGCACAACATAACGACCATCAGCGTTTCTTTTATGAGTTTTCATAAAATGCTCATCGCAATATTTCAACTCATTACTTATTGGAGGATTGATTTCCTCAAGATTTTCAATCTCCCAAAATGCCTTCAAAGTCTCATTTAAGTTGCCAGTGTTTCTAGTTAAAAAACAACTGTTTGTAACCTTCGGTTTTAGATTTGAACTTCCAACGTTACCGACACTAAGTATCCAAAACAACTATCCTGTAAAATAAGCTTCGCTTCTAAATAAATTTTAGAAGAGAAGCCATTAGTACAGCAGTTGATCTTTATTTGTTTTTGCGAAGAAAGATTTCTTTCGAGAAAAGTAATTCTTGTTGCAACTGGGAAGTTTTGTATTCAACACATTTTTATGAGCTGAACAATTGCTTTTTGCTCATCCTTCAAGAACATTTGTTCGTTCTTCCAAAAATGTGAGATAATCATCAAGTAACGGAACCTCGCTCTTTTTTACGGAAAGTTCGTATTTTTTCCGCGTTTCTTTATCTATTTTTTTGCAGCAAAATGTTCAAAATCAAAATATCCGAGAAATCATTACTTATATATTTAAGATTCTGTAATGATCTTAAATTATGTTTCACAGTGTCTAAGAAATGCCTCAACTGAGAAGGAGATTCATGCGACAGTTTTTCATAGTTTAACAAATTGTTAATGTGAGCATCTACAACTGCTAGTTTATTCTCATATCCGGTATATTGTTCTCCGGAACTAAGGTTCTAGAGCGGAGAACAATGAATCAAAAGCATCTTCACATGTTTCCATGTGCTTAGCTTCCCCTTTGAGTGAAGCTTTCAAATAATATAACTTTTGGCAGTTATTCAAACTTTTGTTTTCACCAATTATGGATATAAATTGGCTTTTAAAATTGTGGAATTCCTCATATTTTCCCCAAAATTGTGGGAGAGGAATTTCTGGCAATTTGACCCTCGATGGTTGATCTCCTTCGATTGCTCTTTCATTTTATTCAACATTGGATTCAAAATTGGAAAGGAGGATTTTTAAGCTTACCTCCAAATTTTTCCAGGTCTTCCTCCAAATCTTCCAGAGTAGTTATAGATTCTCCGACATCTGTTTCGGAAGGGAACTCTTGGTTATTCCCTTAACAATTCCTTAAGTCCACTTCTTATTTCAGTGAGGGTATCCAATTTAGTCTTTACTCGAATATGCGCACTGGTATCCGATGGATCAGTCTTTCACAAAGGTTTGAACCTTTTTTATCATGGATTGGATAGTTCCCTCTTTTACGATTTAGCGTCAGCATCAAAACTTTATCATCTGACTTATCCATAAGTTCGCTTATTTAGTTCTATTTCTCCGGCTCGACGGACCAAATGTAATGGTCGATAAAATCAAATTGGTTTTCTATTTATTTAGAAAACTTAACAAATATGCTCCCATAAGCTGGTACAATTAGCTCCCAATAGCTGGTTCAATTAGTTCCCATGAGTTGATATAATTAATAAAACGAAGTACGACCATACCATAAACGGATACAACAAAGAAGTTCGCTATGGACCATACCATGAGCATGAACAAGGAATCAGTTCAATATCGAATGTGTCGGACACACCCTCTCTTGGCAACCTAAAGAAGTCGCCAAACCACTAATGTCGCCAAATCGCTGCTAGTTCACAACAGACAACACTTCGTAATTTTGAACCACGGTCAGATGACGAGAACAACATTTGAGCCGGCACCCTACTCTCCAAACTTCCACACCATGCAAACGTGAAGACATTTGAGGCCAAGATAGATTTAATGTTCACCAGCCCCCGTGTACACGATGGTCTTTGGCTGGACCGAGTTAAGTTGTGTATTAAAAGCGTTCCGATCGGATCCCAATTGGATTATGTAATTCGGGAAACAAAAAGATCCAATAAGAAAACTTTACTTTTACTGTTCAAGATTAGTATTTCACTGTTGTCCTTGGGGATAGAGCACTCTTCAGGGGAACCTGCTGCTGTGAAGTCCGATTACGGGACTGTCGAAATTGTATTCTTTAACTGTGAGTGATTCTTTAACTGTGTCAGTGGGTCCAAACAGTGCTAAACGGCCCACGTCTTATACTTGTAAATTCAGTTTGTACTTATCTTCTGCTCACCCGGCTGTCATCTCGAATGTTCGTGTTTGATCTGCATCCCTTATGTTAAATTAAAGATTAAGTTTCTTTTGCAAAAGAGTTTCCTGTTCACGAAGGTAGGTAGGTATTTTAATTAACGTCACCCTGGAGCCACAAAACGGGCTATTGGCGACGGTCCGGGAAAGATTCGAGGACAACACCGCGTAATTTTGAACCACGGTCATACCTGAGTCTCCAAACTTCCACATCACGCCAACGTGAAGACATTTGAGACCACGACAGATTTAACGTGCACCAACCCCCTTATACACGACGGTCTTTGGTTGGGATTCGAACTTGCAACCCTCCGGTTGCTAATCCCTTACTCTTCCAACCGGGCTACCGCGGCCCTTCTGTTCACGAAAACATAATGCCTGGCCCTTTCAAGAGAAAATGCGCAAATTTATCTCTTCTCAAAAGAATGTTACAGCTGACAAATTTGCCCATTTAATGATTACCAACCTTGCATTATCTCCAGAGCTATAAATTCCATTGTACAAACAAAAAACACGCATTTTCTATAGAAATGTAAGTTAAAATTAGTACAGATCTCGAATTTGCGAATTTCCTGAACTCAATTTTTCTCTCTATGCTCTCTCTAACTTAATTATTCCGGTATCAAAATCGTACATAGAGGTTAGAAATACTTTACCTGTACATAAATAATTTATGTATTGGTAATTTAATAATACTTTTTCGTTAGTATAAAAATTTCTTTGTCAACGAAATATTTCAGTGCTCTCATCAAGTTAGTTTTGACGAGAATCCATTGTATAATTGACGAAAATAAAATAAAAAATATATTAAAAAGAGGAAATATAATGTACAGGGTATTTTTTAGTAGAGACCCCATTTTGCTTTGGAAACATAAATAAAACATTTTAAATTAATTTTCTTAAACATTGTTTGCTCAATTAATGACCATATTTATAGAATCGCCCGTATTTCGTCACCTCAGGCCATCCTATAAATACGAACTCTTTCGACCACAATTTCCATAACGTTCAAGCATATTTCAGCGGTGATTTGTTCAATTTCTTCGCTAATATTGTGCTTAAGCTGTTGAATCCTTGTAAGCTTGTTATCTTAGACTCGTTCCTTTAAGTAGCCTCATAGGAAATAAGTCCGGTGCGGTCAAATCAGGGGAACGTGGGGGCCAATCGGCATCACCAGATTTTGTTCGGCAGGGAACTGTTTCCTTTAGAATTCGCATGGTTGCACGAGCTGTATGAGAGGTTGTTCCATCTTGTTGAAATCGGGTGTGCTGTAAACTTGTCGATCCATCTGAAACAGAAATAAATTTTGTAACATCGCCCAGTATAGTTAACAATTGACAGAAACCGCATTTTCATCAGCATCCTCGGAAGAAATGGTCAAATAATGCCTCCTCTCCAAATTGCCAATCGTCATTAATTGAGTAAATGGTATGCAAAAAAATTGAATTAAAGAGATCTTATTTAAAAGTTATTCCAAAACAAAATGATGCCCTTACATAAAAAGAAACACCCTGCATTTGTCAAAAAGGCGAAATTGAATTGGAGAAATTCTTTTTGATATTGCATTCTGTTTAAACAATGGTGATTCTTAAAAAGTCGAGAAAATTAAAAAATCAAATTAGGTTAACTTGGATATTACTTGCCCTTGGGGCAACAAAAATTATAAAGCAAAATATAGCATGCAATATCGGTGAGAATTTCATTTCAAGAATTCTGCTCTCGAAAGATAACTAAAACAATAAGCATTTCCCATGAGAATTTTCTCGTTTGTTTGTGAACATACACGTATTCGACATATAAATTTGATGGGTTTATTTTTACCATTATTCAACGTTGTCGCTTGTTTATCTTACAAGAAAGTTAGGAACTGTTCAAAACCAGGACTTAAGGAATCCATTATTACTTTTTTTGCTTGTGGATCTTTAAAATTCTTTTCTTCAATCTGTTCAGTGTACTTCTACTGTTCCGATTGTGAAGTTCAATTTCTTTCCCCCCCCCCATCATCTCCCGTTCAACATTAAAAATTCTACTAGATAATCAGAAAGGGCTGAACAAATTCCGCTAACTTGCTCGATTATACTAGAAACTACATGATTTACTAGTTATCCAAATCATTTATCTCAAAGCCTTTCAGAAAGCTTATTAACTATGCACATGTCAAGTTTTTTTAAACAAATTATTTGCACTTTCTTTACCGCAACCAGTTAACACTTGAACTGTGAAGGTGAATGATTATTAAGTTTTTAACTCTTTCAGAGATTTGCAGTTCTTGATTTCACTTATTCTACTCACTAATTATTTTCAGATTAACCCTCCAAGCGGTTTCTGTGAGATATCTCATCTATGAATCCAATTTCGCTTGTGACGAGATATTTCGTCATCAAGAAATAGCCAATTTTTTTATGACGAGATCACTATCTGGTCAATTTTCGTCTAATGAAGAGATATCTCGTCCATCATGATCTGGTCAGATCTGTTAATGACGAGATACTTGTCATTAACAAACGTCATCAAGATATTGCCAATTTTTGATGATTACGAGATCACCATCTGGTCAGTTTTCTTCTAACGAGGTATCTCGTCCATCAAAGTCTGGTCAGTTTTGCTAATGACGAAATAGCTCATCGAGACAACCACCAAGATAAGACACTTGAAAATAATTTTAGATAATTTTTTAAAAGTTTTCTGAGCGAATATGTTTCTTAAAAATCTTCAACAAAGCAGATGATAATATCTCATTATTCCATTGCATGAGATTGTTTTTAACACAATTTTCCCGTTTTCTCTTTGTGATTCTATTCACAAAGCAGTCTAGTCTCAATTCTTGATCTATGCCTCAGGAAGAGCTATTGAAGGTTAGAGGCCTTTTGATTTACAATATCCCACTTTCGAATTTATAATCTGTTTTGGAGTCCTATGTCCGTTTAGTAATTGTTAAATGTTTGGAGTTTGAGTATTTTGAAACGCAAATCTATTAATTTTATTTGCTTCAGAGGCAAAACTAATGACAAAGCAAGTTCAACATGTTTGGCTTTTAAATATAGTTAAGTCGATACTATTTGTAAATGTAAATGAAATGCAACGCTAATACTCAAAATACTCCAGAATTATCTGTTACAGTGTTCTTTCTATCTTCCCTTATTTCATTGTTACTTCTATGTATTTACCCAAAGGAAGATTTATTATGGGTGAATGAGGAATAATCTACTCCAGACTTCAAAAGTTAACAAATACACAACCTTTATCATGTGTTTGATACAATTCCGCACAATTATTTCTCAAAATTAACATTTAAAAACTAATACTTTAAGTTTTTGCAAGATGAGTTAAGCATCTGATAGGGATAATTGAAAAGAGAGAATTCTTTTCTTGAGTGGCGAAAATTTAGTGCTTCTAAATTTAATAATCTACACGGGATGAAAAAAACAACTTCCATTCTTCGTTAAAATATCAATTAACGCATTTCGGAAGGAAAAAACACATAACACATGGAGTAACATTTCTTCCTTTGAAAAAAGCCTTTTTTTTCTGCGCATACGTCTGTTAATCTTTTCGATGCAAGTGGAGATTGCTTTTCGAGCCTAAAAGCTTTCAACTGAAAGTGCAAATAATGGTTGAGTAAGGGAAAGAAAGCCTGACAAATAAGCCTCACGTGTTATCAGACTGAAATGCCCAATAGAAGGTAAAAAAGTTTGTGGAACGTCTCCCTTTCTCTCCTTAGAAAATTTTCAGAAACAATTTCACCTTTCAAGTGCATTTATTTTACGTGGCTCACGGTTCTTCACGGAAGAAACTCTTGAAAGGGAAATTTGATTTAAAGTACTTTTAAGAAGACTTCAAAAAGCTGTACTGCTTTCAGATGAAGGGCGAGTCTTGTCAAGATAAACAGCTGTAAAAGCGCAGAAAACAATCAGCAGTGGAAAGCACACGTAGAGAAATAAACAACAGCCTCTGTTAACGATGTAGCAGTTTTTAGGCATAGAAGAATATTTCATAACTCCATTTAATATTCTAATTTGTTTTTAGAAGCTCCGTGGAGAAGTCTTTTTCGTAATATTTAGTAAATGATTCCGCTTTTGCAGATGGATCAGTTCATATGAGCTACGAGATGTAAAATTACATTTTATGTAAAAAGTAGCTATCTCTAACAAAGATGAAATTAAAATAATTTTGAAAACATCAGAATCCATTCCACGTATCTCATTAACAAGAGGGTAAATTGTTAATTGTAAATCGGTATGTAAAAATGGTAATATATGAAGTAAAATTCAATGTACACATATATTTGGGAATTTTTTTTCAAAAACTGGCATGCTTTGAAAATATTAATAGATTTCCGTTAGATTCTAGAGCTTCGACTTTAGAATCATTTGCGGTTGATATTGTAAACGTTCTATATGAACAAAAATCAAGCCACTTTTAAAAATCAACACTGATTTAAGGGCTGCTATAGCCCCATTGGAAGAGTAACGGATTAGCAATAGGAATGTTGCGAGTTCGAAAGACCGTCGTGATCGCGGGGGCTGGTGCACGTTATATCTGTAGTGGCCTCAAATGTCTTCATGTTGGCGTGGTGTGGAAGTTTGGAAAGTGAAGTGCCAGCTCAGGTATTGACCTCGTCATCTGACTGGTTCAAAATTACGAGGCGTTGTCCTTGAATCTTTCCCTTCGTTATTCATCTCACACCGTCGCCAATACAGCCAGTTGTGTTACTCCAGTACGACGTTAATTAATTAACAACACTGATTTAAATTGCTATGAATAACAATAATTTTGTACATCGCAATGCATATTCGTAACTATATTTTATGCGTTTAAAATTGGTTTCAGATAACATAAAGTACAATTCATAGCTATGTTTTAAAACAAATTGAACTTACCATATAAAAATGATTTCTGTGAAAGATTTTAATGTTATAACATTTATTGTGTTTCTGTGTTACAATCTAGTACTTTCGTACTGTAAGAATTTATGTTTCTAATATGGTTCAGTGAAAATACCAGCAAGTGAACCAAAAGTACTAAGTTATAGAATCATGGAGATGCATTAATTTAATTTTAGCTTGTGGAACGCATTGATACCTAATCTGCCGATCTTCGTTATATGTTATTGTATGCACTCATTTTTATCCAGTTTTAATCAATTCAAAAGAGTGAAATAAATTGCATGTGAAGGTATTGTAGTTTCAATCTTCTAGCTTCCACATTTTGGGTGATAAAGACCTATGGTAATGATCTTATCGAGCTTCTGTGTAATACCTCCAAAAAACTTTATTATCGCCTCCAGCATCGGAATAACATTTTAATCTCAAATGAGAAACAGGAATTTATGTATGCAGCAAAGTTAAATTAGACTTTGATTACCTCAACATCTCATTTAACTTTGAAGTATTACTCTACTTCTACCTGACTGCAATCTTGATTACCCCTCTCTTCACTGATTTTGTAATCTTAAATCTTAAATGAAGTATCTTCGCAGATTCAAATATTGGCGTAAGAATTTTTAACTAGAAATGGGTTCAATTCTGATGAAAAAGAAAAGTTTAGCATACGAAGTTAAGAAAAATTACATATACGTAACTTTCGGTTTACAAAGAAGATTTAATCACCAAATTATACGAAATAAACCGAAATAGTTTTTATATACATTGCAGGGAAGGAAATGTACTAGTATTACGTTCCAAAATTTAAGTAATGTAATGAAATAAAAGTGCTTTTATTTTGCCATTGTTTGTAGTTCATGTACATTGAAATGAACTCACATGAATTTCATAATGTCGTACATTTGTCCAAAGAAAGCTGATTTTCAATGAAATGATTTAATTCCTAGAATAAATTATAAACCAGCATTTCATTCAAAGGTAACTGGAACATATTTAAAGCTTTTACTTTTGGAAAAGGTAGCAGGCATTTTGTCTTTTCAAAAAATGATAAAAAAATTTATTGAAAAAAGGACCACATAACTTTGCACACCACTATCACTACCACAATTTTATATATTGATGAGCAATTCGGTGTATTTCGGCCTATTAATACTTGTTTTGCTTTTCATTCCCATACATAAAGGCTGAACTTGCTGAGTTTAATATTGCAGTACACTCAAACCTGTTTTTGTGCGTTGGATAGGGGAGCATAAAAGAAAACGCATAAAAAAATCGCACAAAACTTCACGAGTAGCTATAAAAATTATTTTTCGCAACACATTTAAAAAGTATTTTTTTTATGCGGTGAATAGGGACCGCATAAAAAAAGTCTCACGTAGAAAATAACTCAAAACCTTACGAAATAACTAGGAATTGCTTTTTTAAACGGAATCAAGACACGAGGCTTGGCAGCTACTTGGAATCTCGCCAAACCTTTTGGAATCTGATTTAGAAAATGCACATGCGAACATTTTTAAATATCTTATTTACATATGTACTTATTTTACACATACAAAACTTTTCAAAATGTATAACCAGTCAGTAACTTCGGAGTCTGACAATACGCGAATTTTCTTGTGGTAAACTGGTTCAAAATTTTTTTTATTGATAACTTCGTCAATTATGTTCTAATTTGATTGAAATTTTCATATACCGCACAAAAAAAATCGCACAAAAAAAGACCGCACAAAAACAGGTTTGAGTGTATTTGCATTCCACTAGAAAATCCTAGGAAAGATTCTATTGGTAGAGAAGCTCAAAACTGGTTAGAAGTTACACGGGGACAATTTCAGGTCGCAGAACGGATAAATGCGTATGAACCCCTCAGAGGATTAATACATTTAGTTGATGAAATAATTTTCAATATATCATGTAGTATAATGCTTCTGACTTAGCTTTATGAGTTTCGAAATCGAGATACCTACTAGGATCCGATCAAACTTTCCGATCCACCTTAAGCCAAAATTCTTTGCTTGTCTTCAAAGTCTTAAGCGTCTAACTGATAAATATCCTACATTCCTTGAGAAGCTTTTTAATTAACAAAATAATTATAAAAGATTTTGATGCTAGGACTGGGGTCTTATCTTCTATCGAGCGAAGCGAGTCAAATAGAATTTCGTAGCAATTTTTGGGAGTTGAGCGATGGCGAGCACGGATATGAGCTTCATAGTATTAGTACATATGCACAGCTGCACTGACAAGATTAAAAAAAACAGGGCATTTAAATGATGCGATTATGTGGGCAGCGGGAATGATGTCACCGGTTACGCGTATTCCACTGTCGTTCACGCAAGAGCGTCTTGAATAAATTTATACGGACACCCGTATGACACGATCGCGTTTATAGGATAGTGAGTGCTTTCTACAGCAGATAACGATTCATTGAATTTCTCAAAAAAGTATTTCATATGGTAGGGTCGTTGAATTTACTTCGCTCTAGTAACACAACGGGCTATTGGCGACAGACCTGGATCAATCCCTAAGGGAAAGTAATTTTGAACCATGGCCAGTTGACGAGGTCAACACCTGAGCTGGCACCCCAGTCTTCCAATTTCCTCACCACGCTAGCTTGAGGACATTTGAGACTACGACAGATTTAACGTGCACTATCCCCGTGCACACGACGGTCTTTGGCTGGATCGAGTTTCGAACTTGCGACCCTTTGGTTGCTAATCCGTGGCTCTAGCAACTGTGCTACCCTGGCTCCCATTTTCGTATGAGCTGGAAAAATATAAGTAGAGCACAAGCACAATAAGCACCTTATCTTTTGACTAACTGACTTTAATCGAAAATTGCTAGTGGAATATTTTCTAGTTTACTGCAACATCTGCATCCTCGAAGTACCTGTCTTAATGTACAGTTTATGGAAGTTTTTCCACTAAAAACTGAACATCTAAAAAGCTGTTCTTGAAATAGCCTCCACTCTTACATGTCCATTATAAAGTGTTAAGTGAGATTGAGGGTAAAAAGCCTCGTAATATTCAAATATACTTTCTTACTGAATATTAATTGGTATAACACTTCTTTCTTTCTTTTACAAATTTATACAGCTTTAGCATTAGAAATAGAGAAAAGATTTTTAAGTTTTTAAATTTATAAACAAACTGCACATTATATTAAAAAATTTCACATTTCGATTGCCACGGTGCCCCAGTATGAGAGTCCTGCCTTGAAACACAGTAATGTCTATAAAAACAATAGTTATCGTATTTTTGGTGCAGAAACGACCATAGTTGGAGGGGTGCAAAGAAAGGTGCCAAATCATTATTATCATTATTATAAAACAAGGACACTTCAATATTTTTTCTGTAAATAATGTTTCAATTTCGAATAGAACAAGAATAAATTTCGTGAGTCGCTAGGTATAGTTGATTAACATACACTGACGAGCCAAAACATTATGACCATCCCCACATTATGACATGCCACGGTATCCCGGTTGGAAGAGTAACGGATTAGCAACATAGGGTTGCGAGTTCGAATTCAACCAAAAACCGTCATCTACAAAGAGGGCTGATGTACGTTAAATCTGTCATGGCCTCGAATGTCCTCACTTGGCTTGGTGTGAAAGTTTGGAGAGTGGAGTGCCAGCTCACAGGCGTGACCTCGTCATCTGACCGTAGTTCAAAATTACGTGTTGTCCTCGGATCTTTCCCTTCGGGGGTTGATCCGGACTGTTGCCAATAGCCTGCTGTGTTGCTCCAGTGAGACGTTAATTAAATACCTACCTACCAAAAGAAACAAATTCCTTTTGGACTTCAATTTAAAGATCACATTCTGGTCCTACAAAAGCTAAAAACAGTTTTTAACTTATTGTGCTTCACTTGTAGGCCGACGATTTATCAAAATAAAGAGGAAAGTTAGATATTTCGAATCGAACATCTAGTCTGAAACTGAAAGAATTTGCATTTGGACAAAGCTCATTACACTCACATTTTCAAATTTATTGGATAGTTTTATAGATGTAATTTGTCCTCAAGAACGAACGCGTTTTATAGGTTTGCAATTTACATCTTAGAGATTAGAATCCCTAATATTCTAAAACCGGGAAATACGTTACTTCATCTCTCAATCTGGATCTAGCATTGTTTAAAAGCTATGAATTCAGTGCACTTCATTGGACCAGACTTCAATCGCGCTCTCTCCAGACTATTTGTATTACTCACGGGCGAAGTTTGTTATCTGTATTGTTTGGTCGCGTGGTTAAAACTTTAAGCAACAAAACAGTTTGTTCTAACTATAAATTTAAAAATGACAGAAACTTTCATAGTCATTTTGACATTCCTAGCATACTTGTGAACTGAAGTTCACAAGTATGCTAGAACTGCACAGAAAGAATTCTAAATTGGTTTCAAAGCTTCTAACAAAACGCATTTGTCTATTTCCACTCGTAGAATGAAGTTTTTCTTTTACTAACACCAACTTGAAAAATGAACCAGAAACACTTACTGGATATTCTCTTTGTATTGAAATTTCGAAACAAGAGTGGATTCCATTATTAATGGAAGTTTCCCAAAGGATGGAATATTTTCATGCATCCATTTATCTTAAAAAAACGTTGGTAGGAAGGTTTTCAAGGGTCATGCTTCATGTTTCCTTCATCCTATGGTTGAATGATGTATGGTAGTAGAAAAACGTTAAATTTCAATATATTTACTTATTATAACCGCTTATGTATTCAATCAAATTAGAGCTGCAATTATTTGAAATTATGTTGAAGAGAATTATTTAGATTTCATATAGTATTAAGTTTAAGGAGTACAGTGGACTTTCAAAACAAACTTTGGAAGTTATCCGATTGCTATAAAATTTTCAGTTTGTTTTCTATTGAAAAGTTTATACATGAACTTGGTTCAAAAGCATGAAATTGTGTGGAGGTTATTCCGAAATACAAGGTCAAAAGTTTTGATAAATTGGGAAAAGATTATAGGTCCCATCCGCATTAATATTCCATGTATTTCCATTATTTTAATTCATTCATATAATAGTTTCCATACATATAAATCAAATTAACTTCATTTGGCAAGCTAATCATTCAACTGTAAACATAAAAAATGTGTACTAAAACACTTAAAAATTTCGCAACAAGGCATAGAGTAAGCAACATTTCAAACCGAAATTTCAAAACTAGAAAACATGATGTACTTCTTATTTATACTTAGATATATACAACAAATTGAAAGTACAATCCAAAAAAGTTTAAGGAAATCTACAAAAACACTTATGCGTAGGGAACATTTCGAAATCAGAAGAATGTCAAAAACTATAAATCGTAGAAAAATTTCTTTTTTGTAGTAGACCTACCATATTTATCTGCCGTATGTTTTATGATGTTATCAATGTAACTCTATCAAAAATTAGCGCAAATGATTTTTTCTATTTATTGAGTTTGATTTAAATTAATTTTTAAATTAAAAATATAATAATATTTTCTTTTGCTCTATTAAGGTGATTTTGGAAGTACACTGTTCCCTTAATCCTCCTGGTGGTTGTCTCGATGAGGTATCTCGTCATTAGCAAAACTGACCAAATTTTGACTGACGAGATACCTCGTCAGAAAAAAACTGATCAGATCTTGATTTTGTCGCAAAAAATTTGCCAATATCTTATCGTTAGCAAAATTGGTCAAATCTTGATGTTAAATTTGATGGGTTTAGCTTCTTCCAATAGCACAATGCGCAGCCACACAAGTCTAGACACGCCAAATTATGGTTAGAGGAACACTCATCTGAGCTTGCCATTCCAAAGTCACCAGATCTCAACGTTATCGAACATATCTGGGATGCCATGCAACGCATTATGGAACACAAAATCCTACACCTAGGAATAGATCAGAATTTTAGACTGCTCTGCAATAAGTATGGTGTTCAATGTCTACAGAATACTTATGCAAGCTCGTGGAGTCCATGCCCTTTCTATTTCTGCAGTTCTACTCTTCTAAGGGAATATTACCAAGTATTAGTACCAAGGTGTACCAATTTTCTGGCACTTTGTATTCATATACATATTTTGTAGTAACATGTTAAGTTGATAGTAAACAGCTTGGGACTGTTCAAATGAATATGCGGCTGAATTTAAGTCACTAGAATATTTACTTAACACATTTCACAAAAGTTTTTGATCACCAACGATGACTAAAGTTTTTAGTTATTTCTTTAATATATTGTAAGTATCGAAATAATGAAACATTTTGCTCCAAATTTTAATCTACAAATGGGTCGTATTCTGAAGGATCTTTTCAATGAATCCATGTTTTCTTAATTCATTGAAAGGAACATCTTAGCATGTAATAACCATAATATATCAAATTTTATTCTTAAGTTTATTTTTGAAAGCAGACTCTATTATCATAGAGACTAATAAAAATCATATAGTGTGTTAAAGAAAGATAATTGTTTGCAAGATTGTTATGTTCTAACATTTTTATTGTGAAACGTTTAAAACCTTTATAGTCGAACAGAATTAAATGAAATAGGATAAAATTATTAATTTCCTCTCCAGATATTCTCCCACTCTATGACTTAAGAGGATAGTAGACTTTCAAAATCAGCGAAATCGAGCAAAAATATATTATTTTATTATTAATTTAAAATTAATTAATATCAAACTCAATTAAAACAAAAAAAAGCATCTTTCATGTTTTTTAAGAAGTTACATTGACAAAATAAAACAGAAGATAGGTAAGTATGGTAGGTCGACTACAAAACTTTACGATGACTAAAGTTTTTAGTTATTTCTTCAATATATTGTAAGTATCGAAATAACGAAACATTTTGTTCCAAATTTTAATCTACAAATGGGTCATTAATTTACAGAAATGTGTTTTTCTCCGATTGAGATTTTTTGGCATTCTTCTGATTTCGAATCCTGCTCATATTTTTCTAGATTTCCTTACATTTTTTTACGCTTTCTGAAGGTAAGCTTTCCTATACAAATAGAAAATGTGTGACCAAGGGAACTAAACCGTTTCCCTTCAAAACGTAGGAAGTTAATTTTAAATGCAAGATTGATTACACGACGTTTGTTTGATGATTGATCGCCTTGAAAGTAACTACTTGATTGTTTGAGGCAAAAATCTTTACCTTCCTTTGACAAGACTGAAAAACTATTCGATACTTTTCTTGTTTCGAATGGATCCTACGTGATAAGGATCTTCCGAGAGAGGAACTTGAAAATTCTACAGATAAAACAAAACTAGTCTTTAGAATTTGGAATGACTTTCAGAAGGATTATTTGAGTTTATTGTGAGAATAACTCACGGATATTTATACCTAGCTTGACTCTGATATTGCTATTAGTGGTTGAGCCAAGTGTAATAAGCAACAAATAGTTTTGTTACTTTATAAAAGTATTACTTTAAAAGTGGTACTAGTGCAATATGCAGAATATCAGCTTTTCCTTCCGGTTGCCTTTTCTCTACAATGGATTTAATATTTGCTATTCTTACCCATATTTGGCAAAAAGAAATATAACTTTTCCACGAAGACCAAAATTTTGCAGTCATGTAAATCCATCTGAATCGATTTCTATCATAATAAAGTGAGTGCAAAAAGTATTCGTACAGTAGCTATTTTCAAATACTACTACGTTTAATATGCCAATTCGTTCAAAAGTGTGACTCAATGAAAAATGATAGAATATAAGAGGGAATTTTTCTAAATTTATTTCCATAAGAGCTTGGAAAAAGATAAGTTTATATATCTCATAGCGAATGCCCAGACAATGTTAAGCATCTCTGGAAGCACATTTGTGTGCGAGCAAACGTTTTCAATCATAAATTAAAATAAGTGTAAATTTCAGGCTAATTAAAAAAACGTGAATTGGGGGATATCTTGAGGATTTCTACAAGAGGATTAACTCCCGACTGCAAATCATGTTTATGAAAAATGTAACGAGTCACATTGATGTTTAAAAAATAATTACCTCTGAAAATGTATTATTATTGTCAAATCCTTCCTCACACTAATGTTATAGAGGCGTACAATGGTTGTAAATTAACATATTAATTCATTTGAACATTTACAATTATGCATATACATACGTATATGTACAGAGGATTATTATTACATGGAATAAAGATGCTGCATGCAAATCTGAATTGAGTCTCACACTGATCACACAAGCACTAAATTCGTGAACATTCTGTAGTGGGTATGTGGTATTGGTGTGGAGGTAGCATCATGGTTATATACAGGTATGGTGAGGGGTCAAATATGCGTAGATGGAAAGTTCAAGAGAGTGGTATTTACCGACTGGTCTTTGACATTTGGGCGCTGGGGTGTCGCTGATGCAGGGCACGCTGAGATGAGGATGTAGCTACGGAGTCAGGAATCATTTTTTAGCTTCCACTTTGGTTTGTAGAAGAACTTTCTTTTCCCGACATCCACTCTTAGCATTTTTCAGATGTCTGGTGTTCCTCCGAGAGCTTCCCAGTTTTGTCCTTTTTCGGTAGCTCCACCCCCAATAAAATCCAGCTTCATACCCAATGCTCGGACCAATGCTTAACTCCACTCATCCCTTATTCAATCACTGTGGCTGCTCGACTCCTCACAATTCACTATGTTGTGAATCGTTCCATTAGGTATTGTCTGTTGGCTTCAACTTGTCACACCATGGTGACAACTTATTTTATACATTTGGCCCGCTTTCTTCACAAGCCGGCCCTCAGCACTCTACACGTTATGCATCCATATTCTAGAGTGAACTTGTAAATGGAGGAATGGTTTACCTGTTAATCTGTGGGTTTGGTTGCGTGGGTAGTTTGGGAATACTTTCCTTTTGCAATGATCAAACATAATTAAGCATAAAAGTTGTTGATATATCTATTTTAAGCATTATCTCTGCACTTTTATCTAATGCAGAGGTTCTCAAATGTATTGAATATTAAGATATTCATAACGAACCGGATCGAGGGATACAATTTTCTATAAAATTATATTGAATCTATAATTAATAAAGAATATTGTAGGACAGGTAAATAATTGTGTGTTTCATTTAAGCCATTCACGCAAAATGAGTTTCCGAAATTCTTTTTTAATGATCCAAATCGTCCAAAATCGTAAATATGGTAACGTTCTAAGACAAAAGGGACAATTTAAGCCATTTTCGCCTTGGATGATACAGAGATCTCAATGAACGACATTACGATTCTAAGTAGAAATTGTTATTTTTTAATTAAAAAAAATTAAATTTTCGTTATTGATTATTTTTGTCAACATATTACCACTTGAGGAACTGGACAAACGATAAATAATTGAAAGAAAAAAAGGAGTTGCAGATTCACGAACATCGTTAAACAATGATGGCAGACGATATTTTCTCTTTTCATAAAAGTTTATTCATTTTGTTTTGTATTTTTAGTAATAGAATTGAAGAATCATCTTGTAACAAATCGTGAAATATCAAACGATGTTTGTTATACACTTATCATTCCACTTCTTCTGTTACGCTTTTTTGAGTTTCTTTTTTTCAAAATAATCCTTTAAGTTATATTCCTTCGAATTTTTAATTATTTCTACGTGATTACATAGTATACGGGCTGTTTGAGTGACCCCTGATCAAAATCTATGTAAATAAGAGTGGAGTGTTTGTACATTGAATATTTTCGACCCATTTTAAGTTTTCTATCCATGTTGGACCCTTATGATGCAAAATCCGTCTCTTGAGCGATTGGTGTCTGTCAATCTGTCTGTCTGTTCCGGTGCTACTTCCTAACGATTGAATATATTTTCATAAAACTTTGCATACTGTGAGTACTTACATTCATTTAGTGACAACTTGGTTGCTTAAGTCTGTCCGTCTTCCCGTTATATGTCCGATTTTGTTTTTGTGTTTGTACAAGTATCACATAAAATCTTTTCTATTTTAATGCAATGTCCTATATTTGATACACCATATTTTATTTTAGTGAATACATTATTTAAATTTCTTTGGTTTCATATTTAGGCGTTTCATACTAAAACATCTGAGTAACTCTACTTAAATCAACCAAAATTTGGTAGTTTTGGAGTAGCTGGAAGGTATATTGAGCATTGCAATTAGTTGGATTGTTTTACCAGTGCTGCTGAAAAATCAATTATTTTTCCAAACTATTTTTACGGAATTTAAATTATAATACTTTTGTATTTTGAGCCTTATTTATTTTCCTTGCGAGCTATAAAGTATTTCCGAATATTTGGGACAGACGATAATTTGCAACAAAACGAAAACTCGTGTTCGTTTGCCAGGTGCAGCGTTATTTGCTCGGAATTAATTTCGTATTTCAAAATTTTTTCTAATTTTTAGTTGTAAGTTGTGGCAACTGTGTGAGATCAAGAGGAAAAAAATCACGAATTTATATCTCTAGAAGAACTTTTTTTATCGCCAACTTTTATTTTGTTTCATTTCGCTATTTTCTTTTTTGTTTTAAATATTTATTATTTTAATAAACTGTAACACCACCGCAAAGTATTTGATTTAAAGAAGATCAAGGTGGCCTATTTTACGAATTGAAGTTATACTTAAGCAACTTATATAAGGAAGGGGGGTTTTCTTAAAACAATGATTTTTTTAGAAGAAACTATCAAATCGATTTACCATTTAAAAATGGTAATAGATTACCTTTTTTACCGAATACATTTAATTTTAAAACAAGTTCCTTTATTATTACACAAGTGCCGCAAAACGAAATTTTCATGAAACAACGCATATTCACTTTTAAACAAACTTAGTGATAAATTTTATCAAATTAATTTGTCATTTTTCCCTTAATGATGGCGAAATTAGAAAACGACGTAAACCTGGTTCAAGAGTGTTGTACCTTAAGCAGGGGTGCGATATATGTTAAATGCATTATATGGATGAATATGCATGCCATAATAACAGATATCATAAACCTGCAGTCGTGATGAGAGTGTCAAGTGTGGTGTAAAGCAACCGGAGAGAATGATCCATTTGTATTGAATAATGATGGTTCCGCCAATGGAGAGGCAGAAAATTCTATAACAATTCTTAATTAATTCAATAGACGAGTAGTTACATCATAAGGCGTGGAGGTTGTGAAGGGTTTGGAGTTTGAATGGCTCTGAGAGGGATCCTTAGCCCAAGAGGCTCGTGAAAGAATGAATAGTTTTCAATGATCTCGTTAGAGGGATTAGGATTAAGATAAATATATTGGACCAGGAGATGTAACAAGAAAGTTCATTGGTAGAAATGGGTGGATTAACGAAGGAGGAATGTGATCTTACATATGCGATTTGAAAGCAGGGGAGTCCGTGGGAGGTCCAAGTCAACGAGTTCAAAGGTGAAAGGGGGTGGCAAGATATATTGACCACTTAGATAGGGAGACAAAGACTGGGAGAAAAGGGGACCGCTAAGTATATCTGTAGTGAGAATTGTACTTAGGGGGTTAGTTTTAGGTATCGTTTCATGCATGTATAGGATTTTTGTCCAAAGTAGGTTGTAGAAATTATAAAAATGTGGAAAAAGTGTTAAAAAACTATTTTACTCACACTTAAATAATTTAGCATTTTTCTACGAAAGAGGAAAGTGATTGATATCTGATCACTTTCAATTTATAGTTAACCAATTCAACCCGAGTAAGGTCGAGCAATTTTGCTAGGGTTAAATAAAACAAGAATTAGGAAGACGGTGTTAGTCGCTGCTTATAGTAAAAGAAGGACGCTGTAACAAAGTAACAGAGCATGAATTCTTTCAACATTTTTCTTCGTGTAACTTGTCGCTCCACGTTTATCCCGAAATCGAATATTATATATAATGACCCCACACAAAAGAATTATACGTAACAAGGATTTCTTCATCAAATGATCGGATATAATTCTTTTAAGATCTTAAGGCCTGCGCCACACACTAGCTCGTGGAACGCAGCAAGGTGGAAAGCAGTCTGGCTTCGTGAGTGGTTGAGAAATTTCATCGTATCAAATGAGACTCATCCTGGACAATGATTTTTCGCCAACGGCTGTCTTGCTAACCTTGAATCACAAAAGCATAGAATCATTTTTTAAATTTAATTTGCCATCCGTATGTTTCACTTCATTCATGCTCTGCGGATGGCGAATGAAATTTTTAAAAATGGCTCTATGCTTTGGCGATTCAAGATTGGCAAGCTAGAGGTTGGCGAGAAATCATAGCCACACAGAACAATTCTCGTTTGATACAATAGGAAATATAACCACTCACGAAGGTCAGACGGTTTTTACCTTACTGCGCTCCATGAGCTAGTGGACCTTAGGGGCACATCTTCTAGAGGTGTGTACGGGCATCACAACCCTGAGGTACCCGAGTGATCTTTTCTCCCTTTCATTTTTACCCTTTCCTACCCTTCTGCTTTCTCTTCATCCCTCATTGTATTGTCTGTCTTGTGATTGTCACAGCTTGGTCAAATATGGCCCTTGCGCCATAAAACCCTCAACCAACCAATTCACGAGCTAGTGTGCCACTCGAGCGTTCCGGCGACGGAACATAAATCAAAAATTCCACAGAGCTTTCAGATGAAAGTTGTTTGGCTTCGTGAAAATGGCAGAATAATCACATATTTTCAATGTCATATTTATCACTCAATTTGGCGACGCTCGTTGAACAGGACTATTGTAAGACATATGACAGACGAGCTTGATCCGACGGCGGTAATTTCACCACACATTCTGAGGGATATCGAAATATACTGGCACACCATAGACGTGAAATATAAGTAGACTGGGCATTGCTATTGAGAGGAGCTTCAAAAAGTGACCAACATGTCGACTAGTAGTCAAGTGATTGCTCTGCGAAAAATTGACTTGGCGGATTAGGTATCTTATCGTCACTTGATGTAACATATAATGACAGGGTAGGTGTGTGAATTCGCATTTCCAGAGAAGCGACAAAAGTTGTGAAATCGCCGAGGTTTACTATTATCAGATGAGGCAACAATGGATTAATCAGATGATGAATCAATGGATAGGTGGCTTCTAAAGTCCCGTGGACCAATCAAATGATGAATGTTTGGTTTCAGCCAGCAAACGAAAGCAGTCTAAGGGTCGGTTCACGTTACTACTAGTTTTGGTCACGTGATCCTGGGTACATAAAAAGGTTACCATTGTTAACTTCTTTTATATTTCCATACACGAGGTCCTTTTTGCGATTTCACCTCTGATCTGCGGTCTGAAATCGACCGATCTCCATCCGGACCACATGATGCTTGACAATCAATTTTGTGGTTTTTATTGCCGAATCCAAATTTCTATCTTTGCAATCGTTGTAAAGTGAAAATTTAAACAGATTTCAAATCT
Organism: Meta bourneti; assembly: GCA_933210815.1. NCBI lineage: Eukaryota > Metazoa > Arthropoda > Arachnida > Araneae > Tetragnathidae > Meta > Meta bourneti. The sequence goes on along the minus strand of OW119922.1, from coordinate 38,080,186 downwards.
ACGGATTGTACACCAGATTGTTATCTAATACATTGGAACCAATATGATTTGGTTCGCATAAAATAATTTTTCCACTGTTCTAACATTTCCTTTTCGTTAAATGCAATTTGGCGATGATAGTCCTTACAGCTAACATACCAGGAAGTTTATTTTTTATCTCATTTCGAAAGGGAATATTTAATTGGAGTATTTGTTGATCAGCCGCTTTGTTTTTACAGGAACAGATAGGATGGAAAAGAGGCGGATTACATATTTTAATGAATTTCTACCCGATTTCACACTACAAAAACCTGTCACAGACAAGAGCTTTCAGACGAAAGCTGCTTCGGCTACATGAAAAGGGCAGAATAATTGCATATCCTCAATGATATTAATCGCTCTATTTGGCGACTCCTCGCTGAACAGAACTCTGAAAATCAGCATCAAAAGAGTAAAAGTATGCACAGAATAGAGCAACACTAGTTGTTTACTGTACGTGTGGAATTTGAAATGAGACGTTGCTGGTATGCATAGCTTAAGAAGTGCGCTATTAAGGCCCCGTTCACATGAGGCGTTTTCCAACGCGCGTTTTACGTCTAAACAAAACGCGGGTAGCCAAAGTACATAGAGTTCTACTGGAGTGTTCACATGCAGAAATCGCGAGAATCCAAGCGCTAGATAGCTTCGGCGCTTCAACAATCTCAGGTCGTTCTAGCGATTAGAAGGCGTTTGGAGAAGCATAAGTTTGTTCTGCACCGTTCACATGACACGCGTTTTGATGCGCATTAGGGCTTTTTTATTCCCCTAGTTCAAGTTTCTATCGTTAAAGATAGAGTGAAAATTCCAACGGATTTGAAATCTGCGGAAAATTTTACACTTAATCGATACCTAAAATGTGATTTTCTTTAAATAAATTTCAACTGTAACTTTAATATTTTCGCGATACGCAATTGACGAATATATTAATTACGAACACAAAAGGGAGTATTAATCTCGTTTTTATAGAAAAGATATAACTTGATTGGAGTATTTTGTCTGAATCCACTGCTTTATATTATGACCATTAAAAATAGGATGAGAAAATTTAATCGTATTCGATTTATTGAAGAAATTTACCCTGCTTTCACACAAAACTTGTAAAAATATTATAGTTTATAACTAAAGGGGATAGTGAGTAATTTTATTTCTGAGAATAACGTATACCGACAACTGTCCGTTCTAGTTTTCATGTGCGGCAAACGTCTTTAAAATAAAGCTAAAATTAAATATTCAATTTAAAAGAGAGCTAAACTTTAGTTATTTTTTTATTTGTCCTCAACGGGTGAAATGCGTAAGATAAATTTCAATTTTCATTCATTTTTCACATCCTCGTGTTACATTGAACTCGATATCATTTGAAAATGAACTTCTGATTTACTGAACTTAATTTACTGTGAGCTTATTTTTCATAGAATTTATATTTTAATCTTGCAGTTAGTGTTATTACTACTTAAATCGAAATTTTTATATTATATATACGTGTAGACGCAAATTCTATTAGCAATCTCCTGGTTTTTCGATATGTACTGTTTTTGGGTTTCCTTTGAGATTTTTTAAAATTTTAACATGATTTTCTCGTTTCACCGTGGGTTTAATAAAATTTTAGTTGAAATATTTCCCAGTCGTTATTCCATTTGTGATACAAATCCCCTGAAAGAGGGTAGGTTGGAGGGTTAGTTTTCGTTTCAGATAATCGGAACTCGGAAAATTGTGTTTAAAAATTAAAAACTAATTATTGTTACATATGTGTTTGTGCTGATACATTAAAATGTTTAGAGATAGGTTTTAAAAAATATAGATTTATTTGAAGGAAAATTAAATAAAAATAGTTATAGATCGTAGGAAACACGATAAAACCTGCAAAAATAACATAAAAAAGAAAGGTTATCACCAGCGCCGGATTTTGCGTGTCATCTTTTGATAGTACTTCGTAGATAATGCCATATAAACAGAAATTCCGTTTCTTTCCTGGTTCTAGAAATGTAGATTTTTGTGGCATGTATTTTTATTTTACACTGTCAGTTTTAAAATTTTAAGGAAATTGTTTGGTCATTTTCCAGTTAGTTTCGTTTTAATCAAAGTCTTATATAAATATTCCATTTTTCATACGCAGTTTCGCTTTTACGATAAAACACATTACAAATGACATCTCTGCTAGCTTCTTGAACACAAAAAATCCGTGATCAACCCTTAACACAAAACAAATCCTTATTATTTTTTATTGGAGGGTGAATCATCGACACGGGAGAGTAAAGGTTATAGGGTTTTTCCTCTAATCTTGACAGTAAAAAACGAATACTTTAGGTTTTTAGAGTTAATGAAAATGATTAATAATGCCACAATTTGAACTACATAAAACACTGTTTCTCTGATCCGCTGGCTCATACCATTACCTAGGTCCAAAATAATTCCGTCCTTTGAAAAATTTTGAAAAACGTACGAAAGGCTAACGTGCAAAAATTTACAACCGAGGTTGATGGCATTGCGCAACTCATCGTATACTATACGTTACGAAAGATTTACCTGTTTAGTTTGTCACTTCTGGTTAGCAAGTCGAATATTGAATTTATTGAATTTATTTATGTACAAAGTTCAAAAACACTTTATTCACAGGCAAATAGGGAATGGATGTTTCACAAATCGAAAGAATATCAAATTTTTACGTCATTTTGAATATTTTCTAGACTATTTTAGGCATTTTTTGCTCATTATACATTTCTAAGTTAACCAAATCCAGGCTCTTGTGAACACAGAAATCAATTTTAGGTTGGGAAAGAAAGATTTTCATCCTATTTTTAAAGGCTGTAAAATTAAAACAGTTGATAAGGGGCAACAAAATATCTTATTAAAGTGACATTCCCTTTAAAAACAAGGCAATACTTCCGCTTACGCTTAGTATTTAAAAGGAATATCTTCAAAAAGATTAGTTCGACAATTGAGAAAAAAATAATTTTTTCAAAGAAAATCATGTTTTTGGTATCGATCTGTCGTAAAAGTTTACGCTGATTTGAAATCCGTTGAAATTTTGATTCTATCTTTAACCATTCAAAAGAAAGAAACTTGGATTAGGGGAATACAAAACACAATTTAATGCATAACGGAATTGACCTTGAAAAACGCCCAAGAGGTGTTCACATGATAGCGCTCGAAAATTCTTATATAACGCGCGTTGGAGAAAGTTCATGTGAACGGGGCCTAAGAGGTGATCACGAGGTTTCATATAAACTATATGAAAAATAAGCTCACAGTAAATTAATTCAGTATATATAAATCAGGCTAATAAGTTCATTTTGAAGTCATATCGAGTTCAATTCAACAAGAGGATGTGAAAAACGAATGAAAATTGAAACTTATCTTACACATTTCATGTTGAGGACATTAAAAAATAAATTTAAGTTTAGCTTTCAAATTGAATGTTTAATTTTAGCTTTATTTTAAAGACGTTTGTCGCACATGAAAACTAAAACGGACCGTTGTCGGTATACGTTACCGCAGAAATAAAATTACATACTATCCCTTTTGATGCAAACTATTATATTTTTTACAAGTTTTGTTTGAAAGCGGAGTAAAATTACTTCAAAACATAGAATACGATTAAATTTTCATCCTATTTTTAATGGCTATAAATATAAAGCAGTAGATTAAGGCAACAAAATACTCCATTCAAGTTATATCTTTTCTATAAAAACGAGATAAATAGTCCATTTCGTGTGTGTAATGAATATCTTCATCAAATGCATATCGCGAAAAAAATTCAAGTTACAATTGAAAAATTATTTATTTAAAGAAAATCACATTTTAGGTATCGATCTAATCTAAAATTTTCCGCAGATTTCAAATCCGTTGAAATTTTCAATCTATCTCTAACAATCGCGAAGATGGAAATGGGAAATAAAAAAGCCCTAAGGCGCTTCAAAACGGGTGTCATTTGAACAGGGCAGTTCCTATGTATTCCTATGTATCTCCAAGGGCCTTCTAATCGCTAGAACGTCCGGAGATTGTTGAAGCGCCGAAGCTATCTGACGCGTCAATTCTCGCGATTTCTGCATGTACAGTGGCAGTGGCTCCCAAAAGTATTCGTACACTTTAAAAATTTGTAGAAAAAGCGCTGTAGCCTGGAATTGAATTCGAATATAAAGTATATTCCAATAAAATATATTTCCAATATTTTTTCATATCATCTCCATGTGATTCTGAATTCTTTAAAACATTCTTTAAAAAAATATTGACTCATTTTCTTTTTATAAAAATGAAAATGCAAGGAGGTAGAGAAAGAACACGCCACAAAAGTAACCGTACACCGAAACATTTTCGGATAAATTCATAAATAAAATTATCGTTTATCGCTTTTTTTTATTTTTGCATTGTGGTGACATTTAAAAAATCGTTTGGCTTTAATATTTGCCTGCTTACTTCGTAATATTATATTTATTATTTAAAAATGGCTCGTAGGCGTAAGGAAACAACGAACAGCATTCGAAAATCAATTTTTTTTCATCATAGTACTGGTAAATCAGTTCGGAATATCTCTAAGTTAGTAAATTTATTCCATTCTACGGTGCAGTATGTGATAAAACGCTTTAAAGAAGAAAATTGGATCAAAAACAAGGTAAGGAAAGGTCGTCTGTCTAAGTTAATTCAGTGTGATCAGAGATTTATAGTTAGAAAATTTTTGAAAAATCCACGTTTGAGTGCTGTAAAAATTTTTACAGAATTTACGGAAACATTTTCTACTTCAATTTCATCTGAAACTGTTCGACGAGTGCTCAGATCAGCTGGATTAAATGGGCGTTCCGTCCGAAGAAAATTTTTTGTAAGTGCGAAAAATAGAAAGCTTAGGCTTTCCTTCACAAAATCAATGATAAATAAGCCCGAAACGTATTGGAATCATGTCTTATTTGCAGATGAAAACAAATTTAACATGTTTGGTTCCGATGGGCGTATAATTGTATGCAGAAGAAAAATTGAGGAACTTAATCCCAAGAACTTAGTTGGAACAGTAAAGCATGGCGGTGGAGTTGTCCTTGTGTGGGGGTGCATCTCAGCATCAGGACTAGGTAATTTGGTATTTATTGATGGCATAATGAATCATGCTCTTTATTTAAATATTTTAAAAGACAATTTAATATTATCAGCCCAAAATTTGGGTATTGGAAAAAACTTTGTTTTTTATCAAGATAACGATCATAAGCACACGGCTCTCAATGTTCTCCTCTGGTGTCTTTATAATTGTCCACAAGTTCTGAAAACACCACCTCAGTCGCCGGATTTAAACCCAATAGAACACATTTGGAGAGAACTGGAGGTTAGAGTACGAAGACACGACATTAGAACGAAAAGCTAACTAAAAACTGTAATGATTGAAGAATGGAGGAACATTGATGCAGAAATTACAAAAAAACTAGTGAACTCTATTCCCAGACGTTTAAAAGCTGTTGTGGATGCTATAGGATAGCCTACTAAGCACTAATTTACAGAAATACACTGCTGGCCACCGTAAATGCAACACCCTGAAGGAAGCATGCAAATAATATGAAATTTACAACATGCATTAGCGGAGGTGAGATATGCAAATGATTAGAATTTCAGCGCAGACGCACATCACGCGCGCCTGTGGCGCCACTTCAAAGCGCTATTTAAGGCTTGGAGATTTCGACGATTTCAAGTACGGCAATTGTGTTTTTCTTGTGGTTTTTTCAAAAAAACGATCAATTATGCCTCGTAGAAAACAGCGATCATCTTTTGATCAAGTATCCGAGTTCGACAGAGGAAGGATAGTGGCCTACCGAGATTGTGGATTATCTTTCAGGGAAATCGGTAGTCGTGTTGGACGAAACCAAACAACTGTAATGCGGATATGTGATCGTTGGATGCAGGAGGGTACGACGGACCGACGTGTTCGATCGCATCCACCTCAGTGCACCACTTCACGTGATGACAGGCATATTGTGCGTATGGCAGTGACGGATCGCTCAGCCACATCACGAACCATAGCACAGCACATTCAGTCTGTACCGCATCATCTAGTGTCTGCGCGTACCATTCGACGCCGTTTACAGCAGAGTGGTCTGTCCGCAAGACGTCCATTGCTTCGTCTACCCTTGACGCAGAACCACAGACGTTTCCGCCGCCAATGGTGCGATGAAAGAAGGATGTGGACGGCAGAATTTTACTGACGAGTCACGCTTCTGTCTGCAACACCACGATGGTCGGATTCGAGTCTGGAGACACCGTGGAGAGAGGATGCTGAACAGCTGCGTTATGCACCGCCACACTGGTCCTGCACCGGGTATTATGGTATGGGGCGGTATTGGATATCACTCTCGCACTCCTCTAGTACGCATTGCCGGTACTTTAAACAGCCAGCGCTACATCTCCGAGGTGTTGGAGCCAGTTGTCCTTCCTTACCTTCAGGGCTTGCCCACAGCCATATTTCAACAGGATAATGCGCGACCACACGTGGCACGCATTGTCCAAGGGTTCTTCGTCAATCGCCAGATTGAATTGCTTCCCTGGCCAGCTCGCTCTCTGGATCTTTCGACGATAGAAAACATGTGGTCCATAGTTGCTCAACGATTGACCCAGAATACATCCCCAGCTGCCACACCAGATCAACTTTGGCAACGTGTGGAAGCTGCTTGGTCTGCTGTACCCCAAGAACACATCCAAAGTCTCTTTGAATCAATGCCGAGGCGTGTGGCAGCGGTGATCTCCAACAATGGCAGCTACTCTGGCTACTGATTTTGGCAGGAACCACACTTCACAGAAGTCTATAAATTTAATCATTTGATACTTGGTCCACATGTTATCTACAAAATAAATTTTGTTGTGATATCTCTTGTCTTTCTTGGTGTTGCAATTTGGGTGGCCAGCAGTGTATTACAATATTTACTAATATGTAGAGATTTTTTTAAAGTGTACGAAGACTTTTGTGAGGTAACTTTTTGTTACTTTTTGATTATTGATTTTCCAAAAAAAAAAGTTTTACTATGTTTTTAAAATATTTTATGTAGTTTTGTTAAGAACAAGTTATAGATGTTATTGAAAAATTCCCATTCTGAAATATTAATTTTTATTAATGGATAGAGCAGTATTTCATTGAAATTCGTAAGTGTACGAACACTTTTGGGAGCCACTGTATATATGCTCCAGTGGAATTCTATGTACTTTGGCTACCCGCGTTTTGTGTTGACATCCAATGCGCGTTAGAAAACGCCTCATGTGAACAGGGCCTTAAACTTTTCAATGGAATGTTTAATTTTGCTTTATTTTCAATCTTTCCAAACCTTTCCCACATAAAAACTAAAACGAGTACAGTTATCGGTATGCATTACCTCAGAAATAAAAAATTACCGAGTATCATCCTTTGTTGCCACCCATAACATAACCATACCCCGATTAGACACTAAACTTGCTATAACATTTTTATGACTAATTTAGTGTCTAATCGAAGTAGTATTTCTTCAAAACATCGAATCGATTTAAATTTTCATCCCACCTTTAATGGCTGTAAAAATAAAACAGTTGATTAGGCGACAAAATACTCTAATTAAAGTGACATTCCCTTTAAAAACGAGATAAATACTTCCTTTTGTGTTTACATAAGGAATATCACTACCAAATCCAGCCAAAATACCATTCCGATAACAGATTACGATAATAATAAAATAGAAGTTACGGTAATAGTAAAATAGAAGTTACGATAACAGAAAATTATTTTATACAAAGAAAATCCTATTGGTATATTGAATTAGGTATCGTTGTGGGGTAAATTTTTCACAGATTTAAAATCTGGTGAATTTTTCATTCTATCTTCAACGATTGCAAAAATAGAGATTTGAATTGGGCAATAAAAAAATAATTGAACTGCAAACCGCATGCGGTCTGGCGGGAGCTCTGGTCGATTTCAGACTGTAGATCAGGTAGGTAGTTATTAGCGTTGCACTGGAGCAATACAACGGGCTCTTGGCGACAGTCCGGGATCAATCACTAAGGCAAAGATCCAAGTACAACGCCTCCTAATTTTGAGCCACGGTCGGGTGACGAGGTAAACACCTGAGCGGGTACCCCACTCTGCACACTTCCAACGTGAACGTGAGGACATTTAAAGCCACGACAGATTTAACGTGTACCAGCCCCGTGCACACACGACGGTCTTTGGCTGGAACAACATAACCATACCCAGTTTCGAACCCGCAACCCTCCGGCTGGTAATCTGTTGCTCTTCTTACTGTACTATATCAGAGGTCGCCAGCATGAGTGTGGTCGATTACAGTATATTTTCACACCCCTCAGAGCATGCGGTGAAATTACCGTAGCCGGACACGCTCATCTGTCATAGGCATTAAAACTTCCAGAAAAGCAGGTGCCACGGTATAACTAAGCTCCACGTCAATTAAAATGCAAATAAACTTAAATATCCTTGAGAAAGACATTAGCTTTATTCTTTAAAATATATTAAAGACAATGTTACGCGATCTCAGACATGAGGAAACAGTCTTCCCAATAGACTCCACTAGAGATAAGGTTTTGTTTTTTGCTGTAACAGTAGCCGCGTAGAGTAATAGCTTCCTCGCTGTTTCAGTCGTAAAAGTTTTAACGGCATCCTCCCTCTGTGATCCCAGAGAAAAATAAATATAATTTTCAAACGTTGAAGGGAAATTTTCTTTGTTGGATGGAGCAATTTTATACGATGTAGCTTTTCTTTGGGTGTAACTGGGAAATTTTCCTCCAAAACAGATTTTGGAACATCGCCTCGAAATATTTTATTTTTCTCTTCGAGAATTTCTATTAACGTTTTCACTGAAACTTGTGAAACAAGCTCAAGACGAAGGGATGCGTCAAGAAATAAGTATTGTAAAACCATCTGTATAACATCGTACGCTGACGTGAAAAATACTGTGCTAAGTCTAAAATTAAACAAGAGGTAGTAAGCACGCACTCACAGTAGCGTTAATAGAATTCTGTTTTGTAGGGGAACAAAGTTAAAAATGAATCTTTTAAGCCAAGAAAAGCCACCCGGTGGTTTTCTCGACGAGTATCTTGTCATTAACAAAACTTACGAGATCTTGATGGACGATGTATCTCGTCTTCAGAAGAAAAGTGATCGGATTCTGATCTCGTTATTGTAAAAAAATCAGCAATATCTTGATGACGAGATATCTTGCCATTCAAAATTTGTCACATCTTGATGGATGAGATATCTCGTCGAAACCACTTGGAGAGTCAAGATCACATATTTTGAAAAAGTTCTTTCCATGTTATCTTCAGTTTCCAGAATATAAACTTTAAAAGGAATGCTGTAGAGGCATAAAAAGTGATACATCCCGATTGATCCAAGTACACAAATGAGTAATTGTCGTTCCGCAAAATTATGAAATAAATTACACTAAATAGGCATTAAGCAAATATTCAGACCTTGTTTCTAGAAATTTACTTTTTGCATTTGTATCATTGTTGGAGGATTGATACGAGACGTATAGTGGTTCCCGAAATTGGGTATACATCATGAAGAGTTTGCTTTAAAAGCCAAGAAACTGTAGTAGATAATAATTTGAACTAAATCTTTAAAGGAATAGAAAAGGTACACATTTCGCTAGAAAAGTACACATATTCGGCTAAAAAATCTATATTTGCTATAATATTTTTAAAGATAGGTATTAATTAAATGTCAAATTCAAGAAAAATTCTGTCATCAAATCGAGTACACACCGAATTTATTTAGAACAGAAATCAATAAAAACGCAATTTTTTTTGTTGGTATAATCTTGCATAAACAGGTTCTAAGCCGAGGAGCACAGAATTAATAAAGAATTTGTGTCGTTTTGAATATTTTTGCCCATTTCTTTCGTAGAATCATTCTCACGTTGTGTGTTCCGAATATCCTGATTTTTAACCACTTTTTTCTGCTAGTACCTCAAAGTTTCAACCCTATTAAGGTACTGGAATCATGGTAGGGGTGCATAATTGCTATTTAAGACGTGGTGCATATGCTTTAATTTTCATTTTTTTCTCTCTTTATCTCTTTTATCTCTGTGGAGATGTTATTTATAGACACAAAAATTTGATTCTAAATCTAAATTTTGAATCACATTTTTATGGAGTATGAAATTGTTTTTAAGCCTAATATGTATCTAAATGTGCACTTTACCATTCCTACAAAAATCAAGTTCGAGTTATTATTTACTACAGAGTTTTGGGCTTTAAAAGAAATCTCTTCAGGGTGTATACTGAGCTTTGTGAGACATTCAAGAATATGCGCGAACATTGCTGACATATGTTGAATCATTGCAGATTCTCTTAACAATCCATAGTAATTGCTTTCATGCTTCGTAATGAATTCAATATTTGCTAGTTTAATTTATGAAGAAAAAACCAATTTCATACATTTATGGTACTTTATAAAGCAACAGTATTTAAAGATCAGAAATCAAAACTTTCGAGAAGGGGACAGCTTGGGACTTCTGTGTTTCCAACTGTCCACTTCACCGCACATACTTAAATGTAAAGGCCTCCGGGTAATATTATTATAGCCACAGAAATATATGTTCCGTAATGAAAAAACATACGTATTCAAGAGGATCAAAAGAATTTCTGATTTCTTGAATCAGTGCTTGAAAGTTTGCATGTCTCATAACATAAGATCTTGAATAACGGAAAAACCATTATAATTTTTGAATCTTTTAAACTTTAAAATTGCTCTTCTGGAAAATTTGAAATGTGGTTTATCATGTTGCACGAAGCTCTTCATATATACAGGCAGAATTGAAGGACAGTTTCGTTTAATACAAGCAACAACAGTTTTACAAAACAAAAAGTCACATAGATCAAGAGTTAAATAACATTTAAAACAGCGTGAATATTGCTGGACATTGATATTTATGTTAGAAAATATTTAAATACACGGATTAGGCGAATATTTAATTCATATTTACAAAATATATATATATATATATATATATATATATATATATATATATATATATATAGAGAGAGAGAGAGAGAGAGAGAGAGAGAGAAAGAGAGAGAGGAACATCATGATTCTGAATTTTTCTTGAAAAAAGTTTACATAACGGACCCTTATGCAAATAAAATGCACATTTATTTACAGTAAGCATTATTCCAAGCCTGACACTTGTTTGAATGTTCAATTCCAGGGACTGGAATTGAACAGTCAAACAAGAGATGTTTGGATACTTTTTTGACGAACTGTACCAACAATAGTAGTAATTCCACATTAAATGAATTTTGATCAAAAAGTTATTTTATAAAGGCAATAAAAATGTTTTCAAGAGAGATTTTGTCTTTAATTTCATAACTTAATTAACCGCTGAATGTTACTTCGCATTCAGGGTAGAATGTTAATTCTTTTCATCTTTTTTATTTCAATGTTAGTGAGAGCTTATAAGAGTTTTTCATATTTATTTAGAAATTATATCCAAAATTTCAAATATTAACATTCACTTTTAATGTCATTAAAGATTTCCCAAGAAGATTTTTTTACGCGAAGTATAAATTTTCCTTCAAATCGGACTATAATTGCCGGAAATATAAGAGAAAAACAGTTTGGGTTCGTACGGGTATATTTAGAATTTTAAAATGCAGATCATGCATAGTGTTTTAGTGTTTCCCAATCTGCATTCGATTCTTCAGTTTCTTGGACTTGTAAGTTTAATTTTCATTAAAACATGTGCCTATTTCAATGAAACATTAGGAATTATTTAAAAAAATGTCCGTATCGAAATTATTTCACATTAACTAGATTGCATAATAAATAGTAACCAAGTAATAAAAAAAGCTACAAATACTTTATTTTATTTTACATTTTATTTTATCGTATACAACTCAATAAGAAGCGTAATGACCGTTCTTGTTGGTTGCTTCTTGAATCCACCGAAGCATAGAATTAATTAAACTGTGGTGGCGTTAGTCTACGTATGAAAATAAATCACGTGGATCTGGCAATGGATCAAATTAAAATGATCTTTTCGTACTGGCTGCGAATTATTTCTGTGTTCGGCTGCATCGAGTGTTTCGCCTACTATAGTTTTGCTAATAACATCGGGTCTCTGAATAACTTTGAAAAGTAACTTCAATGAAAAATCATCAAAAATTAAATAAAAACAATGAGATGACTAGTCTACCAGAATAGCGTCTTATCTCAAAATAAAAAGCGTAACAATAATACTAATATATCAATCCTCCTTGATCGCTTTATTCTAAAAATATTTTAATTCGCAGTCAGCACGACTGAAAGGAAAATAATTTTATTTTGGTGAATTGTCTCAGTAACGCGATTTATTTTCATAAGTAGACTGATGCCACAACATAACTTCATAGTAAGTCTTGATCAAGGCTAATTAATTGCGATGCGTCGCAAGCTGATGACCAAAGTTTATCACCGGAGGAAATTATTCTGAAATCAAAAATTTCCATATTGATCTAAGATTGTCTATCGGGTTGCGGTCTGCAGAATTTCCTCGTTACGCAAGAACACTGATGCCACGACCCTCTATTCATCTAGCTACCATGGCACTTTTGTGTGAATAAAGCTTGTCTGTTAGGAAATAATGAATGACATACTTGATTGTTAACTTGGCCTCAAAAGCGGTTTTGGGCATTGATATGTTAAATTAATATCTCAAACTAAAAGTAAATTTGTATCACCTGTTGAAACATAAAATATCCATATAGAAAGCGATTCTCAATGACATCAAGGATCATGTCACATTCCAGTATGTCACAATACGAGATCCGTTTAGTCGGCCGTTAACCCTCCAAGTGGTTTTGATGAGATATCTCGTCCATCAAGATCTGACCAATTTTGCTAACGACGAGACATCTATATTGTCGAATTTTGGATATATCTCATCCATCGAGATGTGGACAGCTTTGCTTATGCTTCGAGACAACCACCAGGAGGGTTAATCTGATGTAGGGTATCGATGCCTTGGCCAGACATGCAGCTCCGAACAGATAGAGAAATTCTGTTCTTCGCTGAATTCTTACTATATTTTGGGTCAAATCTATGTCCACGTGGTCTATTCACCCATGCATTACTAAATAATTTCGTCGCGGTGAGCAATACTAAATCCCAGTCAATTACAGTTCACTTTAAGTACCTTTGAACGAAACTGAATCTTTCACAAGCTTGATTTCTCAACTTTAGAACGGGGAGAAGGCGGTCGCCACTATTTGACTTCAGAGATTTTTTAGTTTAAAATTCGCATAGAGAAACAATTTTCTCAAAATAAAATAAAAATTCCATTTTCGGACTGTCTCCCAAACAAGTTAAAAATGATGCAGTTTTGGATAAAAAACTACTGAAAGGAATGAACTAAAATTTTGCACACTTTGTTTAAGACACCACTGAGTCGATTGTACTTAAAATCTAAACACTTTTAAATTCACTATTTTTTCAATTATGATGAATTAATTACTAATAATTAGAAAATATCGCTTTGAAATTAAAATGACATGCACTTTGTTTGGGTTATTTAACAGTTTAATTTAACATAATAAATACTTTGATCAGCTGATTATTTTGAAGTTATAAGGGAAAGACTGAAACATACATTTCTTTAAAATTAGATGTTCTAAATTTGAAGCACTCATAATTCATCATAGATTTGACCAAAATAAATGTATTTTATATGAATTCTGGCTACTTTGATCCAGAAAATCAGAATCTGTAATCAAAAATAGGGGTTACCCTCTAAAAAATTGAGTTGATACAAAATTTAATTTAAAGACGGATCTTTAGGCAAATAAAATTCACATTTATTTATAGTTGACACTATTTCAAGTGAAGTGACACTTTTGGTTTGATTGTACGATTCCAGGGACGTGAAATCAAGAGGTGTTCCAATACTTTTTAAACTGACCCTACGACGCTTTTTTTACATGTATACGAAAGATGATTTTGGGTTTTCAATTTTGTCTTTGAACAGCTGGAGATTATTATCAGTTGTTAGACAAATTTAATTTTAGATTGCCCCCACCAAAAATTAGTTTTCAAATCCTTTTCTTTTTTTGACATCCTCTCATCATGCAATTTGTTTTCATGAAACTCCTCTTCAGGAATTTGGATTTCTTTGAATCTTCTTCAAGGAAAAGCAATTATACTGTAATTTACGAAACGATACGAAGACGCTGTTTCAGTAGAAAGCGAGTAAAGAAAAATTTCTTGAAATTCTCGGAAAGGAAAATTTATCGTCATTATTTGGAAAATACATTTTCTCTTACCTGTTCAGAATTCGGCAAACTCTGTTCAAGAAATATACCTTTACAACAAAATTAGAAAGAGACAATGCATTTCGTAATTGATTCAATTCTTTACTATAAAGAATAAAAATATAGATCTTCGATAAGTTTGACTTTCGAGTAAAATATAAATTGTAATATTATGTTGTATGGAAAATCCAGAAACAAATATAGTGACAAATCACTGAGTTGTAGGAAAACAATAACGAAAGAGTTGTTTTGAAACTTAATAATTATAATGGTACATGATTAATATTGATTTTTACTTTGTTCCCTCTAATTTCTTTTTTGCTTGTTGTTCAACTCTATTAAGACTATTTTGTAATTATTTACATGTATGATTCTATTTGATGTTTTTTACTAAGAGAGGGTTTCCTATGAAGCTAGAGTGCAGTAGTGTTTTTGTGAGTGTACGTTAGGGGGGGGGGGTGGCGAAAAAATTAAATTTCGTCGAAGCAAATTCTAATAACGAACAAGTTTGTTAGTTCACCTCAAATGGTTCGGTTCGGGGTTTTTTATGACGCAAGGGCCATATCTGGCCATGCTGCACAAGACATAGTATCAAGTAATAGACATACTCATACAATGAATTTTTACTGACACAGAAGAGAGAAATACATCCAGTGAGGAATGCACCTGAAAGGAATCGAACATGCGCAGCCTACAACTCCACCTCAAATGAACACATCTGTTTTTTCGAAATTAAACAATATCTTAGTGAAGAGAATAGTGGTTGAAGTTTTCGAATTCTGGCGTTTTGGCAGTCCCGCAAGATACCGCTGGAAATCATTCCAGCCTTGGGTTATTTCACATGGTCTCTGCTTAAAGTGACCTAAAATAATGCTTTTCAGCAGTAGAAACTCGTAAAATATTTTAGGAAGCTCAATTAGGGCCAGTCATTTAAACCAAATTTAGCCCATTTTTCGTATAAATAAGTGACATAAGTTGCATGGAACGCGAATGCTATTTCAAAAACTTTTTCTGTCAAGTTAAATGAAGGTGGCGGCAGTAGTTCTGCGACGGAAAGTGTTTCTTGTACGTGTTCCGAATGTGATGTCACTTGTATTTCGCGAATACGATTTCAGCCCTTAGCCAATACAAAT
Organism: Meta bourneti; assembly: GCA_933210815.1. Lineage (NCBI taxonomy): Eukaryota > Metazoa > Arthropoda > Arachnida > Araneae > Tetragnathidae > Meta > Meta bourneti. Next base: position 38,064,803 of record OW119922.1, on the reverse strand, counting down.
TCCAAAGAAGCAATTCCGATTTGATATATGTAACATCAGGTATACGCAATCACGAAGACTCTTGCGTCAGCCATGTGACATTCCGAAAGACGCAACCAGAGAGCATATTGCATCATCCAGACCCCCAGCAGCAACGTTGCAGCCAGCCATTGGATGAAATCAACCAATGATGATCAGCCAACGCCCAAGGCGAAAACACCTACGCAGAGAAGGAGCAGAGCTAGTAAAAGATGAAGACGGTTAAGATGTAGCTCAGGAACTGGCTAATTTGCAATCACCCAATAGCTTTAATTTTCATCTGTATATAGTTTCACATGTAAATGCTTATATCCCAATTAAATTGCTTAAAATGATGAGAACTCCTGCCTCCAATCCATTAAAACCAAAGGACGAAGCAACCCGTCCATAATACATGGGGGCTCGGACCACTCCATAATAAATGAGAGCTCGGACTAACTCCATAATACCGATGCCAACCACGACAGATGATGCCTGAACCACCTAAGACGATGCCAACCACCACAGATGATGCCTGAACCACCTAAGACGATACCTGAACCACCTAAGACGATGCCAGCCACCAACGATGATGCCTGAACCAACACGGAAGATGCCGGAAACCACAACGATTGCTTAAGATTGAAGGAAGACGACGGCGGAGACACGACGAAACTTCAAGCCAGTACGGCCAGGTCACCACAAGACGGATTTGAAGACGATACAACATCGATGTCCTGGACCAGAAAACGCCTCTGACGAAACTGCCTTCCTGTCGAAATATCTAGTGGGCTATCAGCCGAAAAATTTGGATTACCATCAGATATCATCTTCGTCACATCTGTGAGTACAACCTCATTTTTTTGTTTGGAATTTTAGTATTCACCACAATGACGACTCTCACTCTCAATGAAATTCCATTTATCTCCAAGGGCTTAACGAATGCAAAAACAAAAGTAATTAAGATGTTGCATTTCGTAATTTTTAACTCTTTTGGCGACCGAATGAATCGGAAAAACTTACGACTGTTTTCTGGATTTGACCCTGAATTTACGCGATCAGAGGAATCCGAGAAGGAAATGTTAACATCTTTAAAACATACCGATTTAATTCTCGTATGTGATTTTTTGGGTTTGAATTGTAACGGCTCACCCAAACAGCTGTTAAATGTTATTGACGACAGTCTAAAGGATTTCGAGCTGCTCAAATCAACAACAGAAATTGAGTCGGATTTTGAAGAGCAGGAAACGGATCCGATAGACTCTCATCTCTTTCCTCCCTCTCGTGTTGAAACCAGAAGTATACAAGACGATCTAGCTCAGAACGCATCAACATACATCGGTCAGCCGAACGATCCAAATCAACGCGTTAATTCTCCAATCGTGAGAAACGAAACAATAGCTGAAGACCATGATTCACCACACAACGTCAATCACCGAAATTTGTTTTCCTCAGCTGCTTCTGAAGGTCACATCCCAGATCCTTTTTTCTCGCCCGCAGAGACTAAACAAACTTTCGCACCAACTCCTTTCTCTGGTGCCAGTGGATTCGTTCATATAGGATTTCAGGACTTGGCTAATTCCATTCCAAAGTTCCACGGAACATCCGATGCATTTGGAATTGAATTATGGCTAAACGACCTCGAGGAAATATTTTTTCTTAACGGAATTGTCAATAATTCTCACCGAATAATTTTTTGCAAAAGATGTCTTTCTTCTTCAGCCCTTAAATATGTTCAATCCTTACATGGTATTGTGACATGGAATTCTTTAAAACAGAGTTTACTCGAGGAATTTTCAACAAAACTTAATAGCGCAGATGTCCATAAAATGTTGCAACAAAGGCGTTTAAAGTATAATGAGTCATTAAGTGATTATTTAATTGATATGAGAGAAATTGGCTCACGTGCAAATATTGATGCATCTTCTATTTTTGATTATGTTATTAATGGAATTCCTAGTTCTGCAAATAACAAAATAATACTTTATGGGTGTAAGACATTTCCCGAATTCAAAGAAAAGTTACGAATATTTGAAAGACTTTACCAACAAGATAAGAGTTACAATAAGAATTTTTCTTGCATTTCAAATGAACGCCATAGAGATGTCAGACAATTGCAAGATAATAAACGAAATTTTGAGAAGGGTAACCAAAATTTTGAGCATAAACCACACAGTACTCGAAATCAGATAATCTGCTTTAACTGTGGCCGTCGGAACCACAAATCAAGTGCTTGTCCATCTAGATCTCCGAAATGCTTTAGTTGTAATTCTTGGGGACATAAAAGTGACGCTTGCCCAAAAAACACATTCTCAGCTTCATCGAAATCTAAACCTCCAGCTGACCACACCGTTAACTCAGTTACTCTTAACGTGGGTCCAACATTGAACTCTATGCAAATTGAAGTTAAAATTAACGATGTTCTCTTAGATGCCCTTGTAGATACAGGTTCGCCAGCCACTATTTTACAGGAAACGTGGTATAAAAAAATTGCATCCCCATCGCTATACCCTTCGCAAATAACTTTCACTGGTATTGGAAAACAAAGAATTTACCCTATTGGATTTTTTCAAGGTTCAATCATAATTGACAACACTTCATTTCAGTCACACATACACGTTGTTCGTGATGACTGTATACCTTTTCCACTTATTTTCGGAAATGACTGTATTCAGCAAGCTAACTTTTCAATTGGGAAGACTGGAGTTAAATTGATCAAAGATGAACCAAATCTGCTCATTAATTTCGTCAACACTGAACTCATTGATTTGAGTCATGTTCTCAACGCTGAGCACAAGATTGAGTTACACAATATGATTAAGGACTACACTCCACACAAAGTAAAAAGCACTGATATCAAGATGAGCATTGTCCTCTCTGATGACATTCCTGTATGCCATCGTCCGAGACGTTTACCCTTCACTGAACAACAAATCGTTCGTGAACAAATACAAGAATGGTTAAAAGGTATAATTAAACATAGTTATTCAGAATATGCTTCAAATGTTGTTCTATGTAAGAAGAAATCTGGTTCTTATCGTTTATGTATTGATTACAGACAACTTAACAAAAAGATTATTAGAGATAGGTATCCACTCCCTGTCATTTGTGATATGTTAGACAGACTTGAACAGTCACACATTTTCACAAATTTAGATCTTAAAAATGCTTTCTTCCATGTAGATGTTCGAGCTCTAAATACACATCCTTTGTCACGTCAGATGGACAGTTTGAATTTTTAAAATGTCCATTTGGTTTGAGTTCAAGTCCTGGAATTTTCCAACGTTTTATTAACACTGTTTTCCGAGATTTATTAAATGACAACACACTCGTCATTTACCTTGACGACATCATCATTCCATCGAAAGACGAGGCTGAAGGTATCGCCAAACTCAAACGTGTTTTGACAGTTGCCTCTGAATATGGCCTTAAGCTCAATCTAAAAAAGTGCAACTTCTTGCAAAGAAAAATTGAATTTTTAGGACACGTCCTTGAGAAAGGAACAATTCAACCTTCACCTTCTAAGACTCAAGCTGTCCAGAATTTTCCTGTGCCTAAGACCGAAAAACAAGTGCAAAGTTTTCTAGGCCTAACCGGCTATTTCAGGAAATTCATTCAAAATTATTCTATAATCGCCAAACCACTGAGTGATTTGTTAAGAAAATCCACTCCTTTTCACTTTGGTTCCCAACAAAAAGAAGCGTTCCAGACTCTCAAACAAAAACTTTCGCAAAACCCAGTTCTACACATTTACAACCGCGATTCTACTCTAGAATTACACACTGATGCTAGCTCACATGGATTTGGAGGTGTTCTCTTACAGCAATCTGATGACGGAAACTTTTATCCCATCCACTATATGAGTAAAAAAACTACACCACAACAAGCCAAATATTCAAGCTATGAACTTGAAGTACTTGCAGTCATAGAAGCGCTTAAGAAGTTTAGGACTTATCTCCTTGGAACAAAGTTCAAAATCATCACTGACTGTGCTGCATTCCAAAAAACGATGCACAAGAAAGATTTAACACCAAAAATCGCCAGATGGGTCATTTTTCTCCAAGATTTTGATTATGAAGTCGTTCACCGACCCGCTACACAAATGAAACATGTTGACGCACTAAGTCGTTATCCAGTCATGATCCTTTCACAAGACTCCATCACACCAAAGATCGCTGATGCACAAAATCAAGACGCGTTCATTTCAAGCATCAAGAAAGTCTTGCCACACACACCAATGAATGATTATATTGTAAACAACGACGTGCTTTACAAAATTGTCGACGACCAAGAACTTATAGTTCTACCACAGTCTATGCAACATGAGATAGTGCAAACCACGCACTCACAAGGACACTTCGCTATCAACAAAACAGAGACACTCGTTACAAAAGATTTTTTTATTCCTAATTTAAGGAAAATAGTTGAAAATGTAATTTCCAACTGCATACCGTGTATTCTTTCCTCAAGAAAGAAGGGAAAATCTGAAGGATTTCTTCATCCCATCCCCAAAGGTAACGTTCCTTTGGACACGTACCATATAGATTTTCTTGGACCTCTCCCGTCCACCAACAAACAATATCAATACCTTTTCACCGTAGTAGACGCCTTTACAAAATTTCTTTGGATCTATCCAGTTAAGACGACATCAGCTAAAACAGCCATCGAAAAATTAACTGTGCAACAAACCAATTTCGGCAACCCTTCACGTATTATCACCGATAGAGGAAGTGCTTTTACTTCAAATGACTTTGAAACGTATTGCCGTGACGAAAACATTGAACTAAAACACATAACCACTGGTGTTCCCCGCGGAAATGGTCAAATTGAACGTATGCACCAAACGTTAATCCCTGTTCTTTCCAAGCTTAGTATCGATGATCCAACTAAATGGTACACACATGTTCCACACGTTCAACGCATTATAAACAGTACCACTTCAACAACAACTCAATACACTCCATTCGAGTTACTTATTGGCATACAAATGAAGAATAAAACTGATCATAAAATCAAACAAATTCTAGAACAAGAATACTTACAAACTACTATTGACGACAAAAACGAACTACGTAACACAGCCAAGAAAAACATTTTGAAAGTACAAGAAACTAACAAGAAGCACTACAATAAACGCAGAAAACAACCCACATCGTATAAAATTGGTGACCGTATTGCTATACAACGAACCCAATTTGGGACAGGCCTGAAACTAAGACCTAAATTTTACGGCCCGTATGAAATTACACATGTTCTACCACACGATCGGTACGACGTACGAAAAATCGGTTCCCACGAAGGACCAAACACAACATCCACTTCTGCTGACCTCATCAAATTTTGGTCAAGCAACTGAACTGAATTGACATTTTTACTTCTTCATTTCAATTTTCATCATTATTCATTTTGTATTCTTACTTAATGCTAGTTCCTCGCTACTTCCATCGTTTCCATTTTCAACAAACTTCTTCAACCCTCATGATGAGATCTTCTCCCCAAAGACGAATATGATGCGACAGGACGAAAGGGAAAATTGAGAGGAAAAGACGCCTACGACGCATCTTTCTTTAAGACGACTGCAAAGACGAAAGAAGATCAAAATATAAGACGACACCTTCCAAAGACGAGAAAAGTACGCAGCTTTGAAGTATAGTTGCAAAAGACGACTTTTCTGAAGACGAACTTTCTAGATGTGCCAGAGCATCCCAAATATGCTCACTGCTGCATTTCTTTTGTTATTCCTCTCTCTTTCCGTTTCTTTTTGTATTTTCAGACACCTAGCTGTGCAGGAGGTCCTGCAGGGTCGATGGCCGAGTGTAACATCAGGTATACGCAATCACGAAGACTCTTGCGTCAGCCATGTGACATTCCGAAAGACGCAACCAGAGAGCATATTGCATCATCCAGACCCCCAGCAGCAACGTTGCAGCCAGCCATTGGATGAAATCAACCAATGATGATCAGCCAACGCCCAAGGCGAAAACACCTACGCAGAGAAGGAGCAGAGCTAGTAAAAGATGAAGACGGTTAAGATGTAGCTCAGGAACTGGCTAATTTGCAATCACCCAATAGCTTTAATTTTCATCTGTATATAGTTTCACATGTAAATGCTTATATCCCAATTAAATTGCTTAAAATGATGAGAACTCCTGCCTCCAATCCATTAAAACCAAAGGACGAAGCAACCCGTCCATAATACATATATGATAGTTGATTGGTCAATGCCAATTAGATTCACCGCCAAACATCGCCAAAAAGGTGATAAACAACATTTTAAGGCAACTCCGACATGCATCCTGTGTGAGCATTTGGGTAGAAGTTTGCTTGTGTCCCTTGAAATAACAAATTTTTTCATAAATTTCATAATCTTTTGAATTCTTTTTACAAAAATCAGACCAAATACACGTGTTACAAATGGATGCTTCATGAATCTGGCTCTAATTGTTCCACACGAATAATTCAGGGTCGGAGAAAATTAACTACAAAATCTCCAAAACGGCGATAGCTCAAATTAATTCTTAACAGGAAGTTTTACTCTTCCGATAATAGTTAATGTTTACACTGAAAAAATCTCTCAGATTGTTGACAAAAGCATTGGCACTGGTTTCAATCTTAATTAAAGTCGAACTATTAATTTTTAGAGTGGAACTTTCTTTTCTGCAATCTACTCTATCTTTAAATGTCTTTTTTTGCATTTATTATACTTCCTTCCTGCTTCATTGAAAACAACTTACCTAACCGATATTTCTATTCCTCGGAGGATCGAACTTAGAAATGAAACGCATGATAAATAGCAGAGCTGATAATTTTATACAGGACAGTTGCAGCTGCTCTAACTCCAGAGCTCCAGTCCGCTTTCATAACTTTTCGTCATATATTGTCTCAGGTGACTGTCACAGTGATCAATCACGAAAGAAAATTTGCTAAAGAACGAATGGTTCGATAAAATGGAAATGAAGAAAAACAAAGGAGAATAGAGCACAGAAAAAATAGGAAGCCAAACACGCTTTTAATGTTCTGAAACCAACCAATCCTCGCCAGGTTTTTTAATGTTCACTTAACCAATTCGAAAAATACATCTCCTATTACATACTTAGATTATTACACAGGGGTGCAAAACTTAAGGAACAGTCATGTTTCCAGTCGTTATTTTTGCAGTGAAGTGACCTGGATGTGGGAATATGATATAAAAGGTACATCGGAAGCTATCGAACCGATGAGTAAAAACAAAACGATAACAAGAATAGAAGCGAACAGTAAGAAAAAGTCTGAACTGAAGTGGTGACATTTCACTGGATGACACGAGGCAGACGACAGAACTGCTTATCTTCGTTCTTTAGCTGAACTAACCGAAATCTTAAATAAAGAGAGGAGGTGGTTGGTCCTTAGAGGCTGTATGACCACCTTGAACACTGTTGGAAGCTTTGCACCGCATTTACATACTGAGAATGAAGTTGCGAATGAGTTCCTGAGGTAGCAGAACACATTCCTCTGCCAGAGCGGAGCCGTCCTGAAGATACGGGCCAGAACCTGCGGCGTTGTGGTTGCTTTTACGTCACGATATGGGGGCTGTCGTTCCCGTTTGTTCTAGCAGACATGCATGCTTTAGGAGGCGCTCGAAACATACAAATATTAATCTTTCTTCGGATTTTTAAGTGATAATTTATTCAAACAGTTTTTTAACGGTATGATGGGTGTACATAGTAAAAAAAGGGGAGGCATCTTCTCTTCTGACTTCACGGCATATGAATGATTGTTACTTCTATGGGGATTCGTTAGGCGTTTTTATTGTTAATGTAGTAAGTATAAATGATACGAAAAAGATCACATGCCACCTCGATAAGAGCTTGCATAGAAAGAACATTTTCAAGAGGAAATGTCCCCAAGCCTATCCCTCCGAACAGTAACCTGACAACACTTTTGCTTATATAGTTATAATTTATATTGCTGTATTACAATATCACCACCAATATGTATAACATGTATTCAAAAAAGATTGTTATCAGCTTAAAATGTAACTTAAAACAATAGGTTTCGAGCTATTTGAAATTCAATAAAGATTTTTTTCTTCACTTTTAGAATGTTTTACTCAAAATTATGTGTAATTTGATTTTCTACAAATTTTGGATTAATTTCAACGATTCACATGGATTAGATATTGAAAAATTGATCATTGTTTTATTTCTTTATATTCATAAATACATTGATTTCTTATTGTAAAAATTTTTGAATGTTACTTCAGAGAGGAAATTAAATAAAAGATGTTAATTGTAGCGAAAGAAAATTTAAAAATTGCTTACAAATTAAAAATAGAATTCCAACTTGAAAAATCCAACAGTCCAAACCTAATATATTAAAAAAGAGTTCGTTAGTTTTGTTTTCCACAGGGATAAAATGAAATTTCTAATTGACTGTCTTTTGGTTCTCAAAATATGCGAGTTCAAAAAGCAATACAGTTGTGCCTGCAAGTTTTACAAAGAGACGTGACAAATGGTAAAAATGAACAGAATGTTTTCATTCACACGTTTTCGGATGATCTGATGACTATCGCTCAGCTAAAATGTATCTAAATCAAAGTAACTAATCAATTAGTTTTAGCTAAGTAAAAGTGCTAGATGTATCTGTTTAAAAGTAATGAAGAAATCATTCTTTTCATGAATTTGTTTTTCACATAGGAACGAAAGGAAAATATAGTGGAAGACAGATTAAAAAAATAATTTCACTTTCTCAGAAAATTTGTCACTATATTCTATTTCTTATCTTGAGGAAAGGGAAGGAAATTAAACTAAATGCGGTAAAGCAGCTAAATGAGATAACACGAAAAAAAATCGAGATTAAGAAAGTATTACTTTTGTATAAGCAATTCGTTCATTTGTTACAGCTTCTGTTTTGGTACACTGTATTTAGCAATAACAAAACGGAAAGAATAACCTGGGAGATAGCTGAGACTGAATGCTGGATTATCATAGAACAATACCTGTGATTTCGCATGCTGCATCTTTGAAAGGTAGTAATGCTTTATGTTATTCTTGTGAGACAGATAACCGTTTCTCTAATTCTTTAAATTAACATTTTTAACAGCTTTTGTTTTGGAAAACTGCTTTTAGCAATGACAAGGCCGAAAGAATAACCACTTGAAATGAAAGATAACAGAATGAATGTTTGATTATAATGGAACAAATCTTGTGATTTCGCATGCATCTTTGAAAAGTAGTCATGCTTTGTTATTCTTGTGAGTTAGATAAATGTCTCGAAATTCTTTACATTAAGGTTTGGTTGAAGCATTCTTGACAGAGCAAATGTGTAACAAGCTGTATAACATGCTGCAAACAAGAGACACAGTTTTCGTTGCTTTAATATTGCCTTAATTAAAGCAAAACCTTTGTCATTAGAATGAATCAACCACAAATTATCTTTTATAAATATTCGATAACAATAACATCAATAAATTAAGTAATCAATTATTTAATGAAAGAAGTGAAGACAATTATACTTTAATTATCTAACTTTCAATAATTGTATTCTTTATCAAATATTTTGTAGTTTCGTTTGTTACGTTAATTTCAGAAAAGTATCGTCTGAAGGAGAAACTCCCTTTCGAGGAAAACTAGTCCAATCCCTTATTTATAGTTCTATTGCGACATGCAGAAATTCTATCCTCGTCCAAACCGTCCCAGTGAATATTACTCTATTATCGATCTGTATAACCAGGACCATACAGTGATGACCTCATCAAGGATAGCAGTGTCTTAGTTTGAAGTGTCCGACGGCAATCTGTTACTCTTATAGGGAAGGCAGACCCAATGCGACCCGAATAGTTTCACGGATTAATAAACACTGCTTGTAACTAATGTCGCGTGCTATTTAGTGGAGTTGTATTAGAGGGTTTACAGGCAATTTATGAGCAGCAGCTTGCGAGTATGGTGTATTGCTACCTAAATATGAACTTTTAAAGCAAGCTTTCTCCAGATCTGCATTTCGGGAAACTTTTTTTTCAAAACAAATTAAATTATAATATTTATGTTTGAACCGACGCTTTATTTCTTCCCATAATTTAAATAATTTATCAACATTTGATTGAGAAAAAAAGAATATTTAAAATATTTCATTTTACATAACTTACATTTTGTAATGGAACACGAAAAACCCAAACGAAAACTCATTGATCATAAAAGCGTAATTTTGCTACTCGGTATCTGGCAACGCCAGAATTACTGTTTAATTTTTTAATTTGATATCGAATTCTGTGTTTGCGCATTTGAATTAAGACTGTGAAATGTTGCGGTCGTATTTGAGCATTTCTAAGTTTTGTAAATTTGCGTTCTTTTTGTAAATAATTCATTATTGTCTATCAATATTTTTCAAACGTCTTATTTCGAATTTATCTATTTCAGAATATACTCAAGAAGTCGAAATTCGACACGCTTGCTCATATCTTTCGTTTTTCAGAATTCTGCGTTTTCTCAATGATCGGAATTTCGTTTCTGTTTATATTTATGTGTTCCACTATTTCACATAATGCAGATATATTAGTTAGGAGTTAAATTTTAATGATTTATGTATCTCCTGCAAAATATCAGACATGGGTAATTTCTTGGTGGTATATACAGTGGATAAAATATGTTTCCTTACGGCAATGAAAACGGCGTATAAATTATTATAATTTTTAACGAAATCTCACCAGATTCAGAAACTGCACAAGAAACTTATTTTATACTAGAGAATGTGTTGACAACAAAAATTACTTAATTTTCACAAATAAAAAGTAATTAATTAAAAATTTGAGAAAAATTAATAAAATGAAAGGCAAAAAAAATCTCCGTACGCACTAGGCAAATTGATTAGAATGTACAGTCTAGTCCCGCAGTCAATTATTATAACTATCGAAAGAAAAAAACTTCAATATAGTATAAATTATCATTCCAAACGATTTTTATAGCAGTGGATCGCCTAAAATGGAAATCCCGAAAGCTATTCGCGAGTTGGTGATAAAGTTGAGAAATCATGGTTTATCAATGGTGAAAATATTGACGAAACCGCAAACAAATCTAAATCTGCGGTAAAAATTATCGCAAGATATAATGAAGTAGAAACTAGAAAATTGGAACCGATCCTGAAGACCTCAGAAATTAAGCCATATACAAGAGGAATATTCTGAGAAAGGTTCGCGATAATCCCCGAATTAGTGCACCACAACTTGCATCCTTGATGAAAACTGATTACAATATTGAAATATAACCTCAGACTGTAAGAAAAGTAATCAAAATGCTTGCTATAATGGGTATGTTGTACGTAAGAAGCCATTTATTAGCAAACCTAACAGAAGAAAGCGTCCCGAGTTTGCTAAAAGCATGCAAGCCCTTAACTTTTTGGGATTCTGTACTTTTCAGGAATGAATCAAAATTTTGTCTATGGTTCAGATGAAGAAAGCAAAAACATAAAATGCAAGCAAAAAACTTGTGTAGAACTGTAAAATACAGCGGAAGAAATGCAAAGGTATGGGATTGCATGTCTTCTTCAGGTGTGGATAATTTATGTTTTGTTGACGGTAACATGGATAACCTAGACCTAGACATTTTGAAACAAAATGTCCTTGCTAGTGCTACGAGACTGTCTCTTGGAAGACCATAGAAACTTTCTATGCAATTATGCTAATCTGTTTTTCCATTTTTATTTCTTCAATATTTGTATTCTGAAAAAAATAAAGCCATTTATTTCAAAAAAGTGCGTACGGAAACGTTTTTTACTCACTGTATGTATATTTCGACCAAATTTCCTTAAATCTTTGGTTGAATACGTCATGGTTTGTAGAATGTTGTGTTTCATAAAAGTTAATGGAAATATACAAAAAACATTTTAAGTAAGGTGTGTAATTTCTTATTTCAAAATGACCGGTAAAGTTAAAAAAATCACTTTAAAATAAGATGGGTGCCATTAAATTAAAACGAGTAGTCATACTTTGTAGTTTAAATATATAACACAATTTTGACATAGAGTTTCATTACACGAAGATTAAAATAAATTAAAATTTACATTTGTTTTTCATGTTTCATGGGTGTTATTGAAAGCTGTACTCCATAGTCAAGTAATTACATCAATCATTCTAAATAGGTACGTGGTTTCCATTTAGAAACCGAGTCTCTGAATTTAAAAAAGTACCATAAGGATTCGATTTAAAACTGAATGTCTGTTGGAGTAAAGAGAATTTCAAATAAGACTTTACTGATCTTGAAATAATATCAGAGTTAGGAATTTTGAAAAATTGAAATTTTTCGTCTTAAGTGACAGAAGGTCGAGATTGCTTACTCTACAAATTGAAGCTGTTCTTACGCAACTTAGATACATGTAAAACATTCATTGAAAGCAGTGATTTTCTTTTTTAAAAATGCTGTAAAATCGACCTTCTGTATTTTGAAAAATTGTAATCGATTGAGTTTGTTTTGTCAACACTGATGACATTTATTTTTAAAACAAGCTCCGTTATTCCACGTGCAGCTGAATGGAATTTTCAAGAAAATATGTGTAATAATTTAATCACGAATGCCGTAACAATTTAATTTACCATCCTCTCATATTGATGATGAAATTCGAAAACATCGCATACCAGGTGCAAGAATGTCACGAGTAAAACATATTCCTAGGAAAACTAAGTGCAAGACTATACGCCGAAAATTCACCATTTTTTCTGAAAATGAACGTACGAGGATATTCGTAATCATTCCAAAACTCAAAATCAACTTCCGTAGTAGTTAGTCACTTTAGAAAACACTTATGTTATTTGACTTACAGCAGAAGTGAGATGAATATGAAATGGATTATATGGATGGATATATCATGTATACATATTTGCGTCCGAACTAAATTGTAGAAGCAATGAAAAAGTTAAACGATGTTAAAAAAATTATTTTTCGTACACTTAAAGGATGCTTGCATTCTTTTATGAAAGAGAAGTGATTAGTCTGATCACTTTCAATCAACATTTAATTAATTCAACACGAGAAACGTCGGGTAATTCTGCTAGTGCAAATATAAATCCGTTATCTAAATTAATAAGCCCAAATGTTCATTTTTTTCTCTTCTATTTTGCCCACTTATTTAAGAGGCATTTTCTGTCAAGCTAAATGTAGGGGGTGGTAGTGTTGCTGCGGAGGAACGTGTTTCTTATTCGTATCAGAACGCGACGCCACTTGGTTTGTTTTTCGAGTTTCAGTACTTCGCCAACAAAAATTCTAACGAATGAATTCCTAATTGTTTTTGATAGTTGATGGTCATCTCTCATTAAATTAAACTCCACACGTCGCCAAAACGGCGACAAACTGCATTTTAGGGCACCTGAACAGCCAGAAGTAAAATCTTCACCTTTCGTCTAGTTTGTTTACACTGAAAATCCCTCATCGTTATTGTTCATGTCGTGCATTGTCATTTCCGTGATAGATATTGCCAACACTCTTAAATTGGCGTAATTTAAACACGCGTTTCACAAGCACCAAGAACGTTGCCAACTCGTCAGCTGGTATCTGATCGCTCGGCGCTATAGTAAATATCGCCAGCGTTCCTTTTCAAAAATCATTCTATGTGTACTTAGGAAGGACAATCTATAAATAAAGAAATGGAGTGTTTGTTGTACATTGAATATTTTCGACCCATTTCAATTTTTCTATCCGTTTTGGGTCCTGATACTAAATCTGTTTCTTGCGCTTTTAGTGTCCATCTGTCTGTGCCCGTACTACGTCCTAATGGTTAAACATATTTTCATGAAATTACGCATACTGTGAGTATTTACATTCATCAGCTGAACTTGGTTGCGCTAGTCTGTCCGTCTTCCCATTCTATGTCTGATTTTGTGTTTGTGTATTTGTATAAGTATCGCATAAGATTTATTCTACATTTTATAAATCATATTTTAGTTTAGTTGATACATTATTTGAATTTCCTTTGTTCACATATTTATACAAGTTTCATGCTAAAACATCTTAGTAAGTATACTTAAATCAACCATAATTTGGTAGTTTTGGAGAATCTGGAAGGTATATTAAACTTTGCGATTGCTTGAATTGCTGTACTGCTGAAAAAGCAATTACTTTTCCAAAAGCTATTTGTCATAAAGCCCCCAAACCAACCAAAAGTATATTTTTACGGAATTTTAACTCTGGTACATTTATTTTGAAAATCCCATTTTTTATTTGCGAAATATAAACCATTTCTGAATATTTGAGACAGACGATATTTTGCAACCAACGAAAAAGAAACGGAAACTCGTGTGTTTGCTCTGAATTAATTTCGCATTTCTAATTTTTGTCCACTTTTTAGTTGTAAGTTGTGGCAACTGTGTGAGATCCCGAGATCAAAAAATAATCACGAATTAATAATTTCAGAACAACTTTTTTTCCCGCCAATTTTGCTTCAGTGTTATTTCGCTGTTTTCTGTTGTGTTTATAAAATATTAATTCTTTTGATAAATTGTAAATCTTTTTCTTCACATGCAACAAAATATTCTATTTAAAATGGCATGTAAGTCATAATAAAGCAAATTGAGTGGAATTTTACCGTTATTGAAAGAACTTTAATGTTAAAAAATCCAAAATAGGATTTTTGAAATATTAAAAATTCATTGTCATGGTGACAGGTCAAAGTGACTTATTTTACGAGTTTAATCTATATTTAAACAACTTATTAAATATATTAAAAGTTTTCAAAACAATGATTTTCGTTAAAAAAACTCAAATATATTTATTATTTTTTTAAAATGGTAATAGATTAAATTTCCTTTATCTGTACTGAAGACATTAAATTTTAAAACCCGTTCTTTTAGTATTGCATGTGTCACAAAACAGAATTTTCTATAAAAAATATATTTACTTAAAAAAAACTTAAGTGATGAATCAAATTAATTTGTCATTAAAAATTTGAAAATTTCGCATGCCTGGTCCAAGGTTGCCACAAATAAAAAATATTGGTAGGTAAACTATGAGAGCAAGAGAATTCACTGGAGATTCGTCATTTTTACGAATTGAGTTGGGCAATTTTACAGGAAAAGAACTTAAGAAAGGGAATTCCTAATCTTCCCTCCAAATCGTCTTTTGTAGAAGTTACTTTAGTGTCTGTCGCCTTTCGTCAGTTTGAAGCTTTAGCAGGGATGCGATATATGTGAAATATATTACATGGATTGATGGTTGTATTACATGGTTGTTGATGCGTTCACCTTTTTAAAAACGCATAAATAAAATTCGACGGACCACAGCTGTCTTTTCTGCTTTTTATTTAACAGGACGTCACACACATTTTGTACAACATATAAAGACAGCTGGACATTATTGAGTTGAAGCAATTGTGGGTGTCGAGATAAACATTAATTACCCACTTCTGGTTATTGCTGCTAACTTTGCAGCGTCTAGAAGTCAACTGGCGATGGGCTCAGTCGGCTCGGGTATTGCGCATGCGTGAACATTTTCGCCTCTCTGGTTGGCGCACGTGCGGCAACATCCCGCCCGGCCTTGCCATGTTCTCATGCAAGAACTTAACAATTCTATTTTTTTTTAATGTATAAGTCCAAACATAAATGAATGTTTAAATTTCAGTTATAATCAATGTAAACTAATAAACAATAACTAATCACTATGAACACAATAATCACAATAGTAAGATAAACAGTATGCACTTAAGCACTAGAATTTTCATAAAGAACAAATATTATTATTTTTTTTGAAAACAATACATTTAATTTTCAATAGGCAGTACACTCAATCTGGAGATGGACCTTTTATAAACTCCCTTACTGGTTTTCACGTCAACAACTCGTACTTTTCTATCCTGTCCGGGATATATGGCTATTATTCGTCCCAATAACCATTTATATGGTGGGAGATTTTCTTCCCTTATCAAAACCATGTCCCCTATTTTTAGATTTTCTTTATCAACTACCCATTTCTTTCTTTGTTGTAGACTATTCAAATATGAAAGGCTCCATCTTTTCCAGATTGTTTGTACCGATTTTGTAATTCTCTGCCAAGCATTAAGGCGATTTGTCTTAATATCAGTTAGAGACGGTTCGACTATGGCCGTCATCGGCCTTCCTATCAGGAAATGTGCCGGCGTCAGCACCTCCAAGTCATCAACATCGGCCGAGAGAGGGGTAAGCGGGCGAGAATTCAAAACAGCTTCTATCTGGGTCACGAGAGTTAGCAACTCTTCATAAGTAAATTTTGAATTCCCAGCAACGCGTTTTAAGTGATATTTAAATGCCTTTATGTTTGCCTCCCAGAGGCCTCCCCAATTCGGACTTCTTGGGGGAATAAAAGACCATTCTATGTTTTCTTCCGCGAAAAAGGCAAATAAAGATTCCTCTTTTTCTTGAACAAATCTAAATAGGGCTCTAAGTTCTCTATTAGCCCCCACCATGTTTGTCCCATTATCCGAGAATATTCTATGGCATTTTCCCCTTCTCGAAATGAATCTTTTCAGTGTGTTTATTAGAGCTTGTGAAGTTAAATCACTGATTATTTCGAGGTATATGGCTTTTGTCACTAGACATATGAATATACAAACATAAACTTTAATTTCGGGACCTTTTCTCTGATATCTGTTTTTGATTAAGAATGGCCCGCATAAATCAATTCCAGTCGAATTAAAAACTTTATCGGGTGTTATTCTCTGCATTGGCAAATTGCCCATTTTTTGTGAGCACTCATTGGGATTGGCTTTAAAGCAAATGACACAATTGTGCACGATTTTTTTGCACAAATTTCTTCCATGAATGGGCCAATATTTTTGCCTAACCTGAAAAAGTAAATGTTGAGGTCCAAGATGAAAATACTTTTCATAATATCTTACGATAATTTCAGTTAACTTACCTTTTGAGGGGAGTAATATAGGGTGTTTACTTGAATATGACAGCTGAGAATTCTCTAGTCTGCCTCCTACCCTTAAGATACCTTTACTGTCTAAAATTGGTGATAAATTTAAAATCTTGCTTTTATTTGGAATACTACCACTGGACTTGAGGGCTGATATTTCTGCAGACAATTCCTCACTTTGAAGTTGTTTGACTAAAAACACCTCAGCTTCAGAGATCTCATCCGATCCCAAGGGACCTTGTCTCTTATTCATAGGGTTCCTACAATTATTCACAAACCTAAAAAGAAAACTCAAAATTCGAATTATAGTTAAAAATTTGCTGTTACGGTTAACTAGATAATCAAAAATTGTGTTTTCAGAATTTAAAGTCAATAAAGTGTTTTCATTAGAGACTTTAGATTTTAGTTCTGGTAAGTACTCTTCTTCATTCGGTACTGGACACTCATCATCAGTTTCCACGAGTTCATCAGACTGTAAGAAGAAAGGTCCATTCCACCATTTTTCATTATGTAGAAGCGATTCAGCTTTAAGACCCCTGGACAAGAGGTCTGAAGGATTGTCCTTTCCGGAACAGTGATACCACGTATCGGGATTTGTCAACCTTGTGATTTCCTGGACTCGATTCGCCACGAATTGTTTCCACCTTTTTGAAGACCCTTTGATCCAAAATAAAACAATTTTGGAGTCTGTCCAATGAAACACAGTGCAGTGCCTTTTCTGACTGATGATTTCTTGAACCTTTGAACTCAAGCGAGCTGCTACCAAAGCACCCAGAAGCTCGAGCCGAGGTAACGTAACACTCTTTAATGGTGCTACTCTGATTTTAGAGGTGACGAGGTTTACAAGTACCTTACTTTGTTTTTTAACTTTCACATAAACTGAAGCTCCATATGCAAGTTTGGAAGCGTCACAAAAGGTATGGATTTCTATGATGTCATTTTCTTCTTTGGTAGAATCTAGTACCAATCTTGGGACTCTGAGCTCATTTAAGCGCGGCAGCTCCTTGCACCAATTCAACCACTTTTCTTTAATCTCTGGAGGTAAAATTTCATCCCATGTGATTTTTCTCGACCAGAGTTCCTGAATGAGGCATTTCATTCTTATTGTAAAGGGGGTAAGCAAACCCAACGGGTCATAGATTTTCCCAATGGTTTGCAGAAGAAATCTTTTAGTGTTTTCATTGTCTGAAATGAATTCTAATAGACCTTTTGTGTCCACGGTCAGACAATCTTCTTGTGTTTGCCAAGCCAAACCAATACTTTCGTCTTGGTTCCCAAGCTGACAGAATTTTCAACTGTATATGTCTCGAAACCTTCTGCAGCCCACTGACTCATCAACGTAGCGTCATTGGAGATCCATTTTCGCATCACCATCCCTGCTTCTTTCATGATATTTTTGGCACAGCTGGAAATAAAAAGTGCCTCTTCACGAGTGTCTTGTCCTGTGATCCAATCATCAACGTACATGAAAGAATCTAGATGTTGTACAGCTGTGCAAAACTCATCTTTATACTTATCAATGTGATGTTTAACAGTAGCCGCTAACAGGAACGGGCTAGCGTTGACCCCAAAGGGTACCCTGTTGAAACGATATATTTGCAGGTTTGGCCTTTTGTCAATACGAGGATTACTGTCAGTCCACAAAAAACGTACAGCATCTTTATGGTTGTCTTTCAGGCAAATTTGAAGGAAAGCTTGACGTATATCAGATGAAATTGCAATTCGATTAAGTCTAAAGTTGATAAGCACATCTAGTAGATTTGGATATAAGTTGGGACCCTGCCACAAGCAGTCGTTCAAGGACAACTCATTAGTCTGGTGCGATGCTGCGTCAAATACTATACGTGTTGTAGTTGAAACCCGACCTTCCTTTTTTACGGCTTGGTGGGGCAAATAATATGTTGGTTTGTCTTTATTTATTCAGAATTTTCGACTTTCTCAACTATTCCTTGATTTAAATAATCCTGAATAATTTCTGTGTACTGTGAATAAAGTTCCGAATTTTTTTGAAACCTTCTCCACAAACTATGGAATCGTTGTTTTGCTACCGGAAGATTATCTAATAATTGTTTCCAATCTTTACGAAATGGCAATCCCACTGTATATCGCCCTTTATTGTATCTGACTGTTTGTTCAAAGATTTCCATGGCCTGATCGTCTTCACGAAAGCAAGGATCATCTTTTATGCCAAGAGATTCGAGTTCAAAAAATTGTTTCAAAGTGTCGTCTATAGAACTATCGTCTTTAAGAAGAAAGCACGATGCCACATCATTAGTTTCGATTTCGTCGAGTCTTCCACCCGCGACCCAACCAAATTCAGTTTCCTTAAACAGTAATTCTTCACTCACTTTGTAAAGATTATCTTTCATTATTCGACAAAAAATATCTGAATTTAATAACGCATGAATCTCTTCGGCTTCGAAAAAACAAGGATCAGCTAATTTCAAAAATTCAGGAATTTTTATTTTTGAAATATCTAAATTAACACTAGGCGTCAACCCAGTAATCTTGTCAGTAACTAAGAACTCAATAGGTTCCACAAAACTTCCGTTTTCATTCGAGATGAAAGTCGTCAATTTCCCTTTCAAATTTTGTTTTGTTGAATTTAATCCAGAAACCGAAGTTTGTACCTTTTCTAATCTAATACCAAGGAAATCACTCGTTTTTCTGGACAATATATTAACATTTGACGCGCTATCAAAAATACATCTACATTTTATTAATGTTCCATCTTTATTTTGCAACCAAATTATACCCGTAGATAATAACACACTCTTTTTATTTTGATTAGATATGCTTGTTAAAACAGTGTTTTGGAAAGTGGAAGAATTTATTGCGGCAGATGAGCTTTCGTTTTGAATTTTGATTTCTGAATCCGCTGCGGACACGTGTTTACTTTCGACCGGCGCCTCTTTCACACTAGCGTCAGCATGTCTACAAATTGATTTAGAATGCTTTCCACCGCAGCTACATAAATAATTCGAACGGCACTCATTTTTTCTGTGATTTTTTCGTAAGCACAGTTCACAAAGTTTATGTCGTCATCTGACCGTGGTTCAAAATTACGTGGTGTTGTCCTCGGATCTTTCCCTTTGGGATTGATCCCGGACCGTCACCAATAGCCCATTGTGTTGCTCCAGTGTGACGTTAATTGAAATACCCAAATACCCACAAAGTTTATGAAACTTAACCAGTTCGAATCTTTTTCCGAGGGAATATTGTAGAAATTTTGCACATCTGAAAACAGGATGAGGATTCTTTTCAGAACAAATTATACAGCTTTTATTTTCATTGTTTTGATTAACCAATAGAGTTTTGGATTTGGAAACGAAATTAAAGGATTTTCTCATCATCGTTTTTCCTTCGGGAATAAAATTCCTGTCTACAGCTAACAAGACTGCTTCACGTTGTTCTAAAAAGGTCATGAATTGATCAAAGGAAGGGACCTCTTTAGATTTTTGTAACAATTCAAAGTTCTTTCTGGATTCTTTATCCAATTTTTTAAGCATAATATTTAACAGAAAAATGTTAAATAAATCATTTTGTTCATACTTTAGCATCTTTAAAGCGCGTAAATTCTTTTGGATACAATCGATCATTGCACGAATTTCTTGTGCATTCTCACGTTCTATTTTCTTAAAGTTCAAAATAGATTGAATATGAACATCAACAATTAACCGTTGATTGTCATATCGCGATTCAAGGGCTTCGTATAAGGAAGAAAATGAATCGAAAGTAGATGCAAATTCTTTAACTTCTTCTACAAGACAAGAATTTAAATAATATAATTTCTGTGACTGAGTAAGTTGATCGTTCGACGTTATCAAATCATCAAATTGATTTTTGAATGCACTAAAATGCTCATATTTTCCCGTAAATGTGGGAAGCACAACAGGTGGAATTTTAGTTTTAACTAGCAAAGTTTCAGTTTGTTTTTCGTCAACTTCAGTCACAGACTCACATTTCTTATTAGAATTAATAAAGAGCTTAATCTTTACCTCTAAATCTTCAAGGCGTAGTTCACACTGTTCTATATCATCCTGAAATTCTATTAATTCAGGTGCTGGGGCCTTTTCTATGCAGAAGGAGTATTGTTTCAGTTCATCAACTTTTTGCTGCAGTTGATCTATTTTCTTCAATTTCACATCAAGTTCCGTTTTACTTCTGTCTGTTGACACTTTATCAACAAAGTTTTCAATTCTGGTAATACTTCCTTTTAAGGAAGTTTTCGCTTTTACGAGTTTTTCTATGGTATCCATTTTGCTGAGTTCTGTCTCCCGCTCTGACGGGACCAAGTGATGCGTTCACCTTTTTAAAAACGCATAAATAAAATTCGACGGACCACAGCTGTCTTTTCTGCATTTTATTTAACAGGACGTCACACACATTTTGTACAACATATAAAGACAGCTGGACATTATTGAGTTGAAGCAATTGTGGGTGTCGAGATAAACATTAATTACCCACTTCTGGTTATTGCTGCTAACTTTGCAGCGTCTAGAAGTCAACTGGCGATGGGCTCAGTCGGCTCGGGTATTGCGCATGCGTGAACATTTTCGCCTCTCTGGTTGGCGCACGTGCGGCAACAGTTGTAGAAATTATAAAATATCAAAATGGTGTTAAAATTGTTTTACTCACACTTAAATGATTTGGCATGTTTCTGCGAAAGAGGAAAGTACACTGGTGTTCAAAATTAAGAGAATTTTCACTTTTGGGTGGTTATCTCCAGAACTACTGGACATATTTTAATGAAATTAGTTATGTACATAGGTTGAAATAACACAAAAAACCATCCAACAGTTATGGTACACACGCATGATAGTGCATAAGGAAGGTCTAAAACAGAGGTTACAATATCTACACAAAAAATGGGTTAATAGGGGGGTAGTCTCTTATAGTTATACAGCTCTCACAATGTGAATTCCTACTGGAAATGAGGCAGTTTATGAGTTTCTGTGGCAGTCGGTCCCACTCCTCCAGCAACGCTGTTTTCAGGTCCTGGATGGTTCTGGGAGGGGAAGGCGAGTTGCAACTGCCCTACCAATAGCGTCCCATATATGCTCTATAGGGTTTAGGTCTGGAGATATGGGTGGCCAATCCATCCGGCGAATATCCTCACTTTCCAGATATTCGTCGACCAGATGAGCCCTATGTGGACGATCGTTGTCGTCCCTAAAATGAAATCAGGGCCAACTGCACCCCTGAAAAGTCGAACTTAGGGCTCCAAGATCACATCCCAATACCTCACAGCGGTCACAGAGCCTCAGTCAAAGACATGGAGATATGTGCACCCATCCAACATCCCAGACCATAAAACCTCCACTGACATAGTGGTCCCTTTCTCGGATGTTGGAGGGCAGGCAGCGGATCCCTGGTTCTCTCCAGATGAACGTACGTCGAGAATCAGTGGTTAGGCTGAACCGGTACCAATCAGTGAATAGAACGGTCCCCCACTGATCACTGGTCCAAAGTCGATGTTCTCTGTACCACGCTAAGCGGGCTCTCCTGTGCACAGAAATGAACGGGACGTCAATAACAGGTCTTGCATGTAGCCTTCTGGAAACAGTAACCCTTGAAACTCGGCTTCCTGTGGCCACATGAAGGTCACAAGAGAGCTGAAAAGCTGTTTCACTCCTGTTACTCCTCGCCGTAATGGACATAACGATCTTAATTGGCCGTCGGGGCTCTTGGACGACCTTGCCCTTGCTTTCTCTCTACGGATCTGGTATCCTTAAACTGATTCCATAAGCTGGACATGACGCTGGGCGTTACATTCAAGTCTCTAGCAATCTGCACTTGAGACTGTTCTGCTCCCTGTCAACCGACAATTCGCCACCTCATTCCATCATCAAAACATTGGTGCTACTTATTTTAACTGTTTGCTTTTGAATTTCACCGAATGCTGCAATGAAAACACCAGGAAATTAGTCGAGGTGTGCGAGCGAACGAAGGGCGGAAATTGTCACGTGCGCTTAGAAAGCCTGTTCCTCTAAATGCATAATCCACACGCACGTGTACGCTTACGTATTGCACACTAAAGATCTGCATCTTTGTTTGGAAGCATTAGTTTTAACTTTCGTTCAGTACTTTTCGAGAAATTGGACAAAATATTCAAATTATCTTAGTTTTGAACACCATTTTATGAAGTGGTTATTCTGGTCACTTTTTCAATCTATAGTTAACCAATTAAACCCGATTAACGTCGGGTAATTATGCTAGTAATACAATAAAAATAACATTTAAGATTAGAAAAAGACACAACCAAAGTGCGAAATAGCACCAGAAGGAATTTTTCCTAGGCAAAAATATCCAGGATCGGTGACCCTGCTTTAAAAATGTATTCTAAAAGCTAATTTATGGCTAAAGTAAAATTTAAATAAATGTAGCTAAGCATCTTCACAAATATTTGCTGAAAGTTACATTAATGTATTGAAAGTAAAACAAGAAAGAAACCTTTGAGAATGTAAAGCAGGTATTTTGACAAGCCGTACACGCATAATCAATATCAATCAAAAATAATTTCATAGATTTAAATGTAAATAAATTCATTAATACGCTTTATTTTGGAACAAAAAAATTCTTAACCAAGCTATCCTTCGATGTACTGAACTTTAGTGAAGGAGTTGGAAGTTTTCTCATTATTTCCCAAGTCTCACGGGAAATGCAAATGTATTATCTAAAGGGAAGAGCTTCAAAGGGATCTGGTGCTGCATAAATATCACCTGACAAGCAGACTAGCCTGTATAATTGACTGACCAAAGAGAACTCCACAGATTTCACTACTTTGCCTAACGGTTTTAACTCGTCTGAAAATCTTAGAGCGTTACTTTAGAAACTTTCTTTCGTCTTCTCTGAGAAAAGCGAAATGAAATTTGTGGATAGCAGGTTTCTCAAATTTAAAACTTTTGTCCCAGCAGTATTAATGTTAATGCTTTATCGACAGAAATTTGCTTTATCGAATCGCAAATGCTATATAGACCAGTAAAATACTTTATAGACAGAATTAACAAATTTGTATTGAAACATCCGGCTTAGGTGTCTACACATTCGAGGGCGCTGCTATCAAAATCTGCTGCGACGTCTCTGTTATGCGTAGGAAGAGTAACGGATTAGCAAACTGAAGGGTTGCAAGTTCGAATCCAACCAAAGACCATCGTGTACAAAGGGGGTTGGTGCACGTTAAATCTGTCGTGGCCTCAAATATCCTCACGTTGGCGTGGTGTGGAAGTTTGGAGAGTGGGTTGCCAGCTCAGGTGTTAACCTCGTCATCAGACCGTGGTTCAAAATAATGAGGTGCTGTACTCGGATCATTGCCTTTCCCGATCCTCCGTGTTGCTCCATTGAGGTGTTCATTCAACTACCTATCCTAGAAATAGCTACCATCGTTCAAAACTTGTTTGGTCTATTTACAATTTTACCTGCCATCTTGAATATTTTTTAATGAATATGTGAAAATAAAAGTCGGTTCAGAAAAAAATAATTGGAAAATGTTCCCAAATCTTTAAAAAGAGTGAATATTTATCTTAAAGAACATTTCAAAAATAGTCTAAAGACACACACTTAAAAATATTTCAATTCCAAATTGCAGAAAATAACTTTAAATTATCACGGAATTCCAAGTTATCTTCTGGTTTTAATTGAAATCCCTAATGGAATGCGTTTCAAAATACTTTTCTTACGAAGTATATGTGAGTGTGTCTGTGAGAGAGAAAGGCATTCATAAATACGTACACTCATGTCCAAAATTATCTTTACATACATAAAATCACGGATTTCTCAGAAACTGTGAACTATAATTTTATGAATTTATGTGAAATAATACATAACATCATCACATAAATACAAAGGAAAAATTTAAGAGCACTGCATATGATATAAAATTGTAGCATGAAACAATAAAAATGGCAATAATATGAGACAAGGAGAGTTCAGAAAAAAAGAATAACTCAGAAAAAAATTAAGGCTTATAAATTTAATATGGAATGTGATTTCCCCTGACATGTACACACATATCACGTGGTGGCGATAATGTTGTTAACCACAGTTTGGGGAATTAAGTTCCACGCCTCCAGAAATGCGGACTTCAGGGCATTTATATCTCTAGGAGGAGGATGTCTCCGTGCAACTGCTTTTCCAAGGTAGTCCCATAAGTTCTTTATAGGGTTCAGATCAGGAGATTTTGCTGGCCACGGTATTCGCTCAATGGCTTCACTTTCAAGGAATTCAACAACGGGGTTTGCTCGATGTGGACAAGCATTATCGTCCATAAATAAAAGTCAGATCCATATGCACCTCTGGAAAGTCTTACATAAGATTCTAAGACCTCATCCCGATATCTCTGGCCGGTCACAGATCCGCTGTTGAAAACGTGTAGGGCCGTACGTCCATCGATCATTATTCCTGCCCATACCATCACACCTGCACTACCGAAACTGTCACGTTCCATAATGTTCGAAGGAAGATTTCGCGTTCCTGACTCCCTCCAGATGTAAACACGTTTAGAATCAGATGTTAAACTAAACCTCGACTCATCAGTAAAAAGAACATGGGTCCATTGGTGTTCACTCCGGTTCTGATGTTCTTTGCACCAATTAAAGCGATCCCTCTTTTGTTGTGAAAACAGTGAAACACATGCTCTTGGCTTTCTGGCATAAAGGCCTTTTTCATTAAGCCTTCTGTATACAGTTTGCCGTGATACAACAGTTCCTGTGGCGGTTGCAATCTCTGAACTTAACTTCCGAACAGTAAACTTCCTGTTACGACGGGCAGTTATTGCCAGATATCGGTCTTGAGAAGCAGTTATTATTTGTTTACGACCTTGTCCAGGTCTCCTTACAACAGTTCCAGAATTCTGAAATTGTTTCCAAAGTGTAGAGACTGTCTGTCTTGAAATATTCACACATCTCGCTGCTTCGATGATTGTCAGCCCTGCTTCTAAACTGCCGCTAATTCGCCACTGCACAGATTCTTCCAAATGATACTTCGGAGCCGTAACAAACCGTTTTGAATCCTTACACACTGAGATCAAACGCTGTATTGAGGAAATTCACTTTGAGCAAAGCGCTTGATTCACCGTCGGATGACGTAACGCCTTGATTTGTATATCAGAAGCCGTTTGATCACTTTTGATTGGATAATGCTAATTAGTCTTGTTTTTTACACATTCCCTGCAAAAATGGATTACAACGATTGGATATTTCATGGAATATCATTATTTTTGAGTATGTAAAGATAAATTTGGACATGAGTGTATATTTTCAGTCCCGGAATAATGCCACCGAAACATAATAACGCATGCCTGCCCACTTCGGCACGGCACCACTACAGAAGCAGCTGACAATGTCCGGATGCCAAACCCATCATTTTAATCATCCAAGTGGTTTTTGACGAGATATCTCGTCCATCAAGATTTGACCAGTTTTGCTAGTGACGAGATATCTTGTCCATCAAGATTTGTTCAGTTTTGCTAATGACGAGATACCTCGTCGAGAAAACCATCAGGAGGGTTAGCGGACGACGTTTTAGCGGTCGCCTGTGAAAGGTTCGTAATGCTGCAGGAGGAGGCTATATAGCTGACGGTAATCATTGTTGGATGGTCGATAAAGAAAGTTGGAGCAGTTCCAGTTTGTGTCGTTATCAGCCCATCCTCATGCAGTTGCTCCTCTGTGCCGACCAGAGTTTTCGTGATGTGATGTGTAGTTTCGCTGACTCATTGCTGTTAACATCTTGTCACGGCATTCGGAGTATGTTTCAAATGACAAACGATTTGACAGTATGTTTCAAATGACAGACGTCAACCTGCTTTCCTATCCCGCAATGCTACCTCCTTCATAGTCGTTCAGTTACCTAAAGAATTAGAAGATGACACCAAGCGTACTTGAATCCGTCGACTGCTCACCCCACAAGGGGACTGTGACGAACCATCGGCTCTGAGACAGATCATGTGGAAGGAAACACGCCAAGTCTGGTTGACGATGCCAAAGTTTAATTACTACTAGCTGAAATACCCGGCGTTTCTCGGGTTGAAATTCTTTATAATTCATCGAAATATTTCTCAATATTATTCCTATGGAGATTTCGAATTGTTTTAGCCCCCTGCAGACCCACGACAAATCAAACGGGGTTTAATATATAGCCTATGTGTCCCGCAGAATTCTACAGGATGAAAGTACCAAATTTAGTGTGAATTGGTCTGACATTGATCGTATAAACACGCAGTTATTCCTATGAGGATTTCGAATCGTCTTTAGCCCCCTGCACCATATCGACGATAAAAAAGACCACTTTCTATGAAAATAATCTAAAATTATCATAAAAATTTACATTCCAATAATAAAGCTAGTGTAAGAATTTACAGACGGGATACAAAAACGATATGATATTGAGTGATTTTCAGCGCAATCTCACCCATCTGCGATTTCATCATACTCTAAGATTCTAAAAAAACTCCAAGATCATCTTGAGAGGCGACTCCTGTAGATGTTCTTACGTCATCTGCACAGCCAGACCGTGAGAGAGTGCCCCCTAGCAAGTGCTCTGTCCAGGATGATGGGACGTTACACCCCTTTGCACACCCAAGACAAATAGAACGAGGGTTAATATGTAGCTACGTTACCCGCAGGGTTCCAAAGAATAAGTGTACCAAATTTGGTGTAGATTGGTCAAACGGTGTAGATTTGTATAGAGAACAGACAGACAGATACCAACTCTGCTTTATATGAATAGATGCCCGTGGAAAGTTAGTCCTGTTTGAGCTTGTTGGGACTCACACTCCTTGGATATTCTTCCCCTATCTATAATGACCCTAATTGGTTAGGGCTGTGGAATTGTCCCCATTTGAAGAAGCACATTACGGTACAAAAACTTCCTACTCTCCGGTCCCACCTAGCTCTGGGGCCCCGGTATTATGGTAATAGCGATTCCCCTTCATATGTGTTGGCCCAATGTTAAATAATTTATAACATATTTTCACAAGTTAATAAAAATGATGCACGAGCAATACATTAATTTGGAAAGACTTGAAAATTATACACTTAAATTACGCATCAAGAGACATGAGATTTCTGTGTGATCTCATAAGGCAGGTAGGTATTTTAATTAACGTCACACTGGAGCAACACAACGGGTTACTGGCGACAGTCCGGGATCAAACCCAAAGGGAAAGATTCGAGGACAACACCACGTAATTTTGAGTCACGTGATCTTGAAAGGATTTTCCAAGACTGGAAACTACTATTGATGATTTTGGTTGTTCTGCCTTTGATATTGAATTAATTAAAAAGAATGTTGAGTGAATGTATATCTCGGTTGGTAAGGCGCAAGGGCCATAAGCTGCTCCAGACACAAGACAGGGAATGCCAAGTAATTGTGAAAAGAAAGGATGGTAATGAAAAAGAAGAGGAAGATCATTTACCAGAGGCAGTGAACCCCATGGGGGAAAGTTTTTAGATCTCTAGGGTACATCGAGTTCGGACGTATATGTCGGATTAATTTGATATGAAAAAAATTTACGAGTTGACTTATTTTTCAAATAAAGAAATCCAATTCTCCAAACGACTTGTTTATTTCATTACATATACAGGGTGATTCTACGGTCATGGGACAAACTTCAGGGGGTGATAGAACACAACGAAACAAGCACTTTTCCCCATAGAATGTATGGTCGCAAGTGCAGCGGTTGGCCGCTAGAGAGCGCAGTCAAACGCTTGTATAAAAGCCCATAGAATGTCTATTGGGTGAGTCTAAACTAATACGACAAACTTCAGGGGGTGATGGAACACAGCGAAATAAACACTTTTCACCATAGAATGTATGGTCGCTAGAGGGCGCTTTCCATTTCGTCACAAACAAACGGTCTGATGCAAGTTGGAAAGGAGAAGAGGCATGAAATATGGAAACAACGCTTTAATGTCAAATAAACGTCAATAACTGCTTGACAAAACGAAATAATACAATTAGATTTGCATAAATTAAAGATAAGTACGAGGAACAACGGGTAAGAAATGACATGTACAAAACATGAGAAACTTTTCACATAGAAATGAAACATGTACAAACATTAGTCGGTAAGTACAACGCAAATGCACAATTACAGAAGCTGTTCAAAATGTCGACCACCACACCTGATGCTGACCTCGCATCGCCGAGCGCAGTCAAACGCTTTTATACAAGCGTTTGACTGCGCTCTCTAGCGGCCAACCGCTGCACTTGCGACCATACATTCTATGGGGAAAAGTGTTTGTTTCGTTGTGTTCTATCACCCCCTGAAGTTTGTCCCATGACCGTAGAATCACCCTGTATACAGTACACAGAAGCCCATTCCACAGAACAATAGTGATAATGACCAGCGCTGACTTCTGAATGCAAGTATGATTTTAGGAACTAGAGCCAATTATCTGCGACGTAGATTTTAAGGATCTGTTTCTCGCAAGCCCCTACATCTGCACTCCGGGCCTTAGGACCAGCTTAAATGACACGGATCCTTCATAAAATGAAAATAATTCCAAGTATACATGTTTTACCTTTCAAGTGGTTTCGACGAGATATCTCGTCCATCAAGATCTGGCCACTTTTGCTAATTGCGAGATACCTCGCGGGGACCTATTACTGTAAGGGGGAAATGAAGATCTGAGGTAGGAAAACAAATTGTCCCTTACCTAGAACTGGTGCCAGTTTGGAACAGATTTTTGCATCAGAGATTGGACACTACAGAGTGGTTTCCGACGCGAAGATAACCACCAGGAGGGTTAACTTACAAGAACATACAAATCTATTTTACCATGAAAATATAACTTTTCAAACTTAGAAAACAGATTATACATTACGGTAGGAAAAATAGTGCTTCTTACATATCCCGTGCCCTTGCTCTAGGGCAGGGAGGTTCTTAAGTAGTGGACTGGGCATGTACTTGCACATATTCAGAAAACAGGGGCGGCCAAAAGACAGGTGCAGTTTGCCCCTAGTTTTAAATACGCTCATCCAGCAAATTTGCGGTATCATTAATTTGATACTTTTTCGTTCCTTGTAGGTTCGTTTGTAAATTATTTTTGAGATTATAATAAAAGATACTTATGAATTGGCGTAATTTGCTCTTTAGAAATTAGAATATTAAAACATACTCATCAAAGAAGGGGAAAGACAACGGAGCTCGAAAATATTTTGCTGAAGCTAATTATATCAGAGAAAATTGAAACTTCGTAAGTCACATGCGTAAAATGTACGCCTGAATAAGTCAATAAGGTCTGAAACCTGTCAAAAAATCATAAAACGCAATGCTCACATTAAGGAACCGGAGAAAGAAAGATTTGGTGTGTTAAAATACGTTTGTTAAAGAGTTTTCTCTCAGAAAAATCAATTGTTTGAGGGGACGACTTGAACTGCGACTAGAACTGCTAACAGTTTGAAAGAGGTTACTGCACCAGAGGTTGGTCAACACAGGGCAGATATCGACGCGAAGATCAACCACCTGGAGGGTTAAGTGTTCGTGAGTTAATTTGCTTATTTTTATTGGAGACTTTCGGGTTAATAATGAAATCTAGTAATTGATTTTACTTTTGCAAGTGGATCGTGTAACATTTATCTATTAAAAAAAATGTCCATGGAAAAGTTTTGACACTCTTAACTTTCGTAGTGGTGCTTCGATCCCCACAAGGCAGTCTTCACGTCAACAAATCTCTTCGACTATCCGAAAAAAATGCCCATTATGATGAATGATATTTAAAAAAGGAAATATCTATCCACTTTTTAAATTAAGTTCATACGGTATAAAAGATTCCGAATGTATATTTTGCAATAGATTCGGGTGGGATGAAATCCATCAAGATAGGTAAATAAGCCTATAGCAGAATATTTGTTTATCAGGGTATGTTTGAAGACCGTATATTCGTATAAAAACTGAATAAAAAATATCTAGATTTTCCTATTTTTGGTGGAAAGATATTTATTCTTGGTGCGCTTAGAGGTATTTTGATGAGCCTTGGAAAATATTTGGCCTGAATTATTTCCAAAACGACATGCAAGACGTTTCGAAATTCTTTTGCGTTTAAACGTTGTAGCTTCATGCAAACAAACCACGTTGAAATTGACTTTCATAAAAAAAGTTTTTCCAGAGCTTAGAAATGATTTCCAACGATAAAACGGAGTTAGCAAATTTCGATGAAATACTTGTTCGTTTGCAATTCAATGACGTCATTATTCAAAAATATGAGCATATATTTACATTATAAACA
The DNA here is from genome assembly GCA_933210815.1 of Meta bourneti. Lineage (NCBI taxonomy): Eukaryota > Metazoa > Arthropoda > Arachnida > Araneae > Tetragnathidae > Meta > Meta bourneti. The sequence continues at coordinate 38,033,725 of OW119922.1, read as the reverse complement.
GGCAGAAAAATCGCTCTGCCAAAACAAATCGATACTCTCCGAAGTCAGTGTTCGATCGGAATGAAACTTGGCATGTGTGAAGAATATGGAAAGATAAAGAAATCATCACAATACCAAATCTAGAGGACTAATTATTGTAGAATTATATAGAAAGGTTGGAAACTAATAAGTTGTAACATGCCTGTGATACGTGCCGATATTCGGCATGGCATGGAATCCTTTTTGTATCTCGCGGCAAATTGTGACGGCATTCTGCAGCTGCTGCTCCAGATTCCTTATATTGCAAAGGTGGCGCAATTGACAGCCTAGAACATTCTAGACATGTTCAAAGGGAGGCAGAGCTGGGGATTAGCTGGACTCTTTACAAGAAAGGTTTCAACACCACGGATGCACTCCTGGAAGAGACAAGCCATGTGTGGCCGGGTGTTATCGTACTGGTAAATACCGTCTTCTTGAACACATGGCATGGAAGGCCAAACAACAAGTTGTACAAAAATGATCTAAAATGCCTAAAAATTTGAAAAAGAGACCTGCAAATTTATTTAATTGATATTTTTCCAATCTCAAAATATATTTTTTGCAAACTGTCTGAAAATAATACATATTTTTATCAAGTACACTCAAGTTAAGCATAATTGCTGTTTATGTGAATATTTCAGAAAATCTACATCGAATGGAAGGAAACGCGGTATGCGGGTGTAATAGGGTTATAGAAGAAAACAATGCGAATAACGATGACTTTTATTATCCAAAGAAAAGAGTTGAAAGAAAAAGGTTCACAATACGAGTGTCCACTTTAGTGAAACAGAATGATTAAAACAATGGGATGCTGAAGTTTAATACGGTGTGTGGGAACCTCGGTAGCCATGCATACTGCACAACGATTTCCCATACTTTCGATTAAGGTATGGATGAGTTGTTTGCTCAAAGAGTTCCAAACCTCACGGAGAACAGTTTTCAATTCCGGAATGGAGATTGGTGGGTGGCGGAGGGCTGCAATATGTCTCCCGAGCATATCCCACACATGCTCTATAGGATTCAGATCAGGAGAGTTGGCAGGTAACTGATGCAGTGGATACCTTCACTTTGAAGGAAGGCTTCGACCAGGGCTGCATGGCGCATTATCATCCATGAATATGAAACCAGAACCGACAGCACCTCGAAACAGGCGAACGGTAGGCTCAAGGACTTCGTCCCTATATCTTTGATCGGTAACAGACCCCGTGTCAAAGATGTGGACGTCTGTGCGGTCGTCCAGCATGATACCTGCCTAGACCATGACTCCCCCTGAAGGAAAAGGATGTCTTTCCGTGATGTTTCCCCGGTGAAAACGCGTTCCAGGTTCTCTCCAGATCGTGGTACGACGAGAATCAGTTTGCAGACTAAATCTGGACTCGTCACTGAACATGACATTGCCCCACTGTTGTCGACTCCACTACTGATGTTCCAAACTCCACTGCAAACGCACGCGTTTCTGCGCAGACGTCAGGGGGATGCAAACTGCTGGTCGTCTGGCATAGAGACCAACGTGTCTGAGTCTCATGTAAACAGTTCGTCTCGAAGCTATGACTCCTGTGGCGGATGTTAGGGCTGAACCCAGTTGTCTGGCAGAACAGTTCCTCTGACGTTGCGCTGTTATCACCAAATATCGGTCTTGCAGAGAGGTTGTTACCCTGGCCGACTTGGTACTTGTCGTCAGGTAACTCCTTAAGTGTTTGAAACCACTGCCAGTCTGGAGATCACACACTGAGGCACATTCAGAATTCGAGACGCTTCGGTTTGGGATCGATCGGATTCAATCATTCCAATAATTCGTCCCTTCACAAACATGTCCAGTTGGCATCTTTGTAACATCTTTCATCCTTATTGATTGCTAACAACGCTCCGTACCACAGCAATTGCGAAATTTCTGTCTAAACTGGCCATGCCGCTCAAGCCGTTTTACTTTACCGTATACTCGTTCCGTCGTGCGCCGGTGCTTTGCGCATGTCGACGTCGACTGAAATGTGTTGGAATGTGTCTCAACCTCTGCAAAGGACTTGCAATTATAGTGCCGTATGGTATATGAAAGTAGAAAGTTATGTTAATTTTGAGTGTATATAAAAGATAGCAGAAGAAAGTGATAGATGAGAAGTCTTGATTTGAATGCATGTTATGTTTGTAAATACGAGTTGGTTTCAATACAATTAATTTTTAATGTCTCGTAAACTTTAATGTCCTTAGGCCCCAATCGATCAAAGCCAACAATGGTTATAGGCTTAAACTAAACTTTGCTTCTCAAATAGAATTTTTCGTGCAACCCGCTGTTACTTGTAAAGCGAAAGTTTGAAATCTGAATTTGCCACTACCGGTATCCAGTGATGGGGACTCAAAAAACGTCCATGTTTGCTTTCCCAAAGTTGTCGAACTTCAACTATGCCACATGGAAGACTGGCATGACGGTATTGCTAATCGACCGTAACTGCTGGGAATTTCACGAAAACGGCCTCTATTATTGAAAGATGCTCCAGAACAAGAAAAAACTATCGTTGGAGAAAGCAGAGATCATATACAACTATCTACCAGGGAATAGATAAAAAATATCAAGTCTTGATTTCATCTACTGAGGACGGTAAGGAAGCTTGGGATATTTTGAAGACCAACTTTGAACCAACATCTAGAGCACAGGTCTTGTGGACGAGTTCGTTTCAATCCGCTACCAGCCGGAGGACGAATCCATTGGAATCTTCTGCAAAGAGTGCATAAGAAACTTGCAAATCAAAGAAGGTGGATTCGAAATCCCAGACCTCTTAATTTGCTTCCAATTGTTAAGACACTTGTTCACGAATGCGATAATCTGGTACAACTGCTATACAGGATGGATGACAATGAGTTCACCGCCAGATAATGTGTCTAAACATTTAGTGACAGAATCCAGCCGGATCGAGCTGAAGCGAAAGGATAAAGGCAAAAACTTAAGTATCGTGGCCGATGCTTATGCTACCAAAAGCAAGTCACCTAGGTACAAGGAGACACGGACGTCTCCTGATCACAGCAGATGCGTAGGCCCAAAATTAATTCATTCAAGTCCAAGAAAGTTAACGGTTGGTTGTATGGGGTTGCGACCATTTTGCAACTACTGTAAAAAGTCGGGACATTTAGAGTCAAAATGCTTTAAGAAATGCAATCAACAGAAACCTGGTGGAGAATTATTCTACATGGAGGACAATCCGAGAACTGATCCTCAACTTGCCTATGCAGTTTCAAGTTTTCAAAATGAAAAACGGAATTTCTTGATTCTGCTGCAACTGCTCATTTCTGTATGTTTACGACATTCAAAGAACTGCCACCACAGGAGATCCTAGTGTCGAGAACAGAACCTCGGAAGTGTTAGGTATGAGTGCTATTCAATTTAGTTTTAGATAGAAATTTTGATGTAACTTTGAAAGATGTGTTATATTCGCCTAATATGAGAAGAAATTTAATTAGTGGTGCTCGTATTGACCTTGTGGGAAACCAAATTAAATGGGGAAGTAACAAAGTGATTATTTATAATAGTTATAATAAATATTTGTTTACTGTTCCCATAATTGGAAAATTGTATACCTTAAAAGGTTATCCCAAGATTAAAAATTATGTATATGTAACTGGTTTAGATCTAGAAAAAGTCCACCGTAGGTTTTGTCATATTAACATGCCCTTAATTGAAAATATGAGTAAAATCAATTGTGTAAAAGGAATTGAAAAACTTAATTGTAAAAATATAGATAAAAATTGTAAGATTTGTGCTATTGCTAAATCCACTAGAATATCCTTAAAAAGAAACTATATGTACGAAAGGAAAACTAAAAATGTTTTGGAAAGGATCCATATGGATTTATAGGGTCCTGCTCCAGTTAACTCTAGGTGGAAAAAAATTACTTTTTTATCTATTGATGATTTTTCCGGTAAAGTAATTGTTTATTCGAAATAAAAATGAAGTTTTTGATTACTTTAAAAAATACTTGGTTAAAGCTGAAAGACAGCTAAATGTTAAGTTAAAATGTGTCCCAACTGACAATGGTTTAGAGTTTTGTCACAAAGAATTCAAAGTTTTTAAAAGATCTTAGAATAAAAATCGAAAGAACTTCAACTTATATCCCTGAACAAAATGGCATTGCAGAAAGGTTTAATAGAACAGCCATGGATAGTGTCAGAGCTATGCTTCAGGACATTGGTTTACAACCACGAATTTGGTTAGAAGCACTTTTAGCGTTTATTCATACTAAAAATAGATGCGAACACAAATGAACTGAGGGTTTATCACCTAACGAAATATGGACTGACTTCAAGCCATCAGTAAAACATTTTAGAATTCTTGGCTCTTTGGCATATGTTCATATTCCTAAAATACAGAAATAAATTACAACCCAAAAGTTGGTATTTTGATAGGATATGGTTTGAAAACTAAAGGTTACAGAATATACAGTGAGTGTAGAAAGTATTCGTACACCCTTAGCGTACGTTTAAAAAATGCTTGTAACTTAAAATCTATGCAACTAAATTTAACAATAATTAATGAATAATATGTACAAGTATTTATTTAGTATTCTACAAGATTTTTCATTAAAAAAGGGCAACCATACATATATTTATAACAAAAAAACATAAACTTCCATTTGTCTAGTGGTGCAAAAACTATTCGTACAGTTAAAAAAATGTGCAGTTTTTCATCAAATATTTTGTATTTAATACCTGGTTGGGTATCGTTTTGCCTTAATAACTGCTTGGAGCCTTCGTTGCATAGACTCGACCATTTTTGAAGTTACAGAGCTGGATATGGAATGCCATTCTTCTTGAAGAGCTTTTTTAAGATAATCTTTGTTGGAAATTGATCTTAGTCGTACTTTTTTTATCCAGAATATACCACAAGTGCTCAATTGGGTTGATATCCAGTGACGGGAGGAAATTTCATGAATTTTGGTGTATTATACAGTACCCAGAGCCGCGTATTTACGGCTGTGTGCTTCGGATCATTATCGTGCATAAAAACATAATCACGATTAAGCTCCATTTTCTTGGCACTGGACTGCAAATTATTTTTTAAAATGTATATGTACATCTTACGGTCCATGATTCCGTCAATTACTACTAAATTTCCTACACCAGACGCACTCATACATCCCTAAACAAGCACAGAGCTCCCTCCATGCTTCACTGTTGGAAAAAGATTCTTTGGATCCATCTCTGCATTTGCTTTTCTCCACACCATTCTGGCACCATCGGACCCAAAAATGTTAAATTCGCTCTCATCTGAGAATATAACTTTTTTTCCAAAATTCTGGGCTTTCTTGCAGATGTTTTTGTGCAAATGCCAAGCGCAGTTTACGGTTCTTCTCATTTACGAAGAATTTTCTCCGAGCAACTCAACCCTGAAATCCTGCTTTTCTGCATGCATTTCTTACAGTACTTACCGAAGCGTTTTCTCGGGCATTTCTCAGCTCAACTGCAAGTTTTTGAGCACTTATTCTTGGATCTTTCTTCAATTGCCGAACGATGAATCAACAGTCCGAAGAGTTGAGAATTGATGGTCGACCAGAGCGAGCCTGATTAAGCAAGCTTGAAGAGGCACCAAATCTTTTAATTATGGACTGTATAGTAGAACGGGGTCTCCCAATCACATACGAAATTTGATTTAAAGTTTTACCATCTTTATAAAGCTTTAAAATTCTTTCTCTTTCCAAAACAGGTCTCAGTACCTTTCCGTCCCATTTCGACAATTTATACTTCGAAAACAAATTTCAAGTTAACTTTTTACTGAATATATATACTCTCTAGCATTCCAATTCATTTACCTACCTTGTACTTCTGAAACCAATCACGAAACGCAAAAGTAAATTAACATTTTTCGCGTGTACGAATACTTTTTGCGCAGGAGAAACCCATTTCTAATTTTTGCAGTTAAGTTTTAAAAAATAATTTTCGGTATATTTTGGTTATTGGATAAAAATACACTTTGTAAAAGATTTTTCGGACATGTAATAATTATTTTAATGATTTTCATCGAGTCTAAATGTTAAAAACGCGTTTTTCACTTTAAAATTCGCACTGTACGAATACTTTCTACACTCACTGTATATTCCTAACGAGAAGAGAATAGTTGAAACTGTCCATGTTCGTATCGACGAAAGTAAGAAAGCTGTTGATGTACTATTTGATAAAAACTTCGAGTATGTCTCTTTTGATCTTAATTATGGTACTCCTATTTATCAATCAAACGAAAATATAAAAGTGAAATCAGAAAGTGGAACTCAAGTTTTAGAATCTAAAGGTTTAGTTAAAACTGAGAACTTGAAATCTTTTAACATTTCAATTTGACGAAGAATCGAAAAACCTAGAAATAAAAGCAATAGGATTGATGTATACTATTATTCTCCTGAAAATTTGAGATTAAGATCCTTAAATGATATTAAAAGTATTGTACTAAAAATAAGATTAGGTTTGATCCTGTAAATTTCAATTTTAAACCAGAGACTGAACATCCTAATAATGTGGATACTTCTAATGTGCCATCTACTTCTAGTGATGAATCCAACTTTTTAGACCAGCAGCTGTACGAAATGTAGGATCAGTGTTACAATGTCGAAATTCCCAAAAGTTACGAAGAAACGCAAACAAGTAAGGATAAAATTAAATGGAATGCTGCCATGAATGAAGAGATTCCAATAATGAAGGCAAGTATGGAAATTAGTGGACTCACCCCAAAATACAACCATAATTGGAAGTAAGTGGGTGTACAGCTTAAAAATGGACGACAAAAATATTCCTAAAAGTATAAAGCTCGTCTTGTTGCTCAAGGTTTCAAGCAAAAACCCGGCATTGATTTTAAAGATATTTTTTCACTAGTTGTGAATTTTTCTGTTAAATTATTGTTTGTACTATTGATGTATTGGAAAAGGCTATATACGGTCTGCATCAAAATGGCAGAGAGAATGGAATTTGGAATTGGACAGTACTTTAACTAAAAATTAGGGTTTTCTAAATTAAATTGGTGTAATTGTCTACAAATTTAAACATGTAAATGTAATTGTTTATGTAGATGATATGGTTTTGTTTTAAAAAAAAGAACATCTGATAAATGAAGTGATTAATTGGACAAAAGAATTGGATCTTACAGTCCTAGGAAAAACTAAATATTTGTTAGGCGTAAACTTTCAAGAGATTGAAAATTCAGTTTATTTACATCAAATTACCTATATTGAAAAGTTAATGTTAAAATTCAAAGATCTTCCTAAAAGTTTTGTGAATTTACCTTTTAAAGTTGGTTGTAACTTACCCGACAAGATTAAAGAGGAAGACATAATCGAAAATCGATGAGAAAATTTCCCTATCGTTCTTTAATAGGATGTTTATCAGTTTTATCGGGCAGATACAGACCAGATATTGCATTTGCTGTTAACATAATGTCGCAATATTATAATGGTTACACTTACAAACACTGGTCTTACGTTGTTGATATTATGAACTATGTTTTTCTTACGGAAGGATTTTAAAATTAATCTTTCCAATGTAAAAAGTTCAAGTTTGGTTGCTTTTTCTGATGCGAATTGGGAAGTAATCTCAGACATTCAAGCAGCGGTTATTTAATTTACGAGGGTCATTTCATAAGTAATGCACAGGTTGGCAACACTGCGGAGTGAATCACGCAACAATCGTGAAAATTACACCAGTTTCAAGGCTTGAGGAAGAAGCGCGTGTTTTTGTTCCATCGATAGCGTAATTTTTTAGTAACGCGAGTTAGAAATGGAGCTTGCACCACCAGTCTCGGGTACTGTGACTGTTGAGGATCAAAGATCGTACATTAAGATCGAAACTTCACGTGGCAAAATCCCGACAGAAACTCGGTGCTTTAAGTGAAGTTTGCGGTGAATTAACAGTGGACCGTAGTACAGTGTCTCGTTGGGCTAATCGTTTTCGTGTAGGTCGTGTAAGCATAGACGATGACCCAAGACCAAGACGGCCGAAAACATCAACAGATGAACGAAGTGTGAAACACTTGTGACAGATGTTCTGGAAGATCATCGTGCGACATGTGAGGAAATTTCTGAAGCCACAGGGATTTCACCAAAGTCAGTATTCCGAATTCTGACATGATTTGAACAAGAGAAATTTCTGCGCGATGGGTCCCTCGCTGCTTGAGTGCTGAACAGAAGCAGAAACGCCTGGACATTGTGACCTTGCTGAAACGAAGATTTGACGTTGAAGGTCAAGCATTGTATCGAATTGTTGCTATTGATGAAACGTGGGTTAGAGACTTTGAGCCGGAGTTGAAATCAGTCCAACGAGTGGAGAGGTCAAAGTTCCCCACGACCAAAAAATTTCGACGAGCTCAAAGGTGAAACAAATGATCTTTGCTTACGATCACCACGAAATCATCATGAGACAGTTCCGTGTGGACAAAGTGTCACAGCAGTGTATTATTGTGAATTCATTCAAAAACTGAACAGAAATATGCACAGAACCCGACCTCAGTTGCTCGATGCTGGGCCACTCATTCTCCATGACAACGCTTGCCCTCACATCGCTAATGTCGTATATGAAAAGCTGCTTGAATACGGTTGGGAAGTGTTACCTCATGCACCCTACATTCCGGACACGAGTCCACCAGACTGACACTCCCAAAGTTGAAAAAACCTATGCGTGGACGTCGTTTTCCTTCTCTGGAAGAGCTTTCTGCCGCCGTTATCCGAGCCATTCGCCAGATGAACAGAGATGGTGTATTAGATATAAAGCTTCCCAGACGTTGGGACTCGGTCATTGCGAAGCAGGGAGACTTTTGAAGGATTGTAAATAGACAGTATAAAAATAAACATGTAAGTAAACAAGATTTGTGCATTATTTATGAAATGACCCTCGTATTTTTGTAACATGCCAGCATATATTTTCATGGAAATCTAAACAAAAGTGCATAGCTCTTAGCTCAATGGAATCCGAATTTGTTGCACTAACCGATTGCATTAAAGAAGTTATTTGGTTTAGTAGAATTATGAATGGATTGAGTTTGTGCGATTACATAAGACCCCTAGTGTATTGCGATAATCAATCTATTTTTCGAAAAATAGTCAAGAAAACTTTAAAACGAAACATTGATATCAAGTACAAATTTATTCGTAAATTGATAAAGGATGAACTATTCAACTTAAATTATATTTCATCGGAAAATAATTTGGCTGACTTTTTAACAAAGCCTTTATTAAATAAATTCAAAAATATTAGAACAATATTTTGTTAAACCTGAATCCATGTTGAATTATACATCTGCAGAGATTTTACAACCGATGGGGCCGCATTTTGGAATTGGTCTCAACCTCTGCAGAGGACTTGAAATTATAGTGCTGTATGGTGTATATGAAAGTAGAAAGTTATGTTAAATCTTGAGTGTATATAAAAAAAGATAGCAGAAGAAATAGTGTTAGATGAGACGTCTTGATTTTGAATGCATGTTATATTTGTAAATACGAGTTGGTTTCAATAAAATTAATTTTTAATGTCGTAAACTTTAATGTCCTTTGGCTCCAATCGATCAAAGCCAACAAACTGTTTTGCATATGCACAACGTTTTACCTTCGTCCCAAGATTCTTCACAAGTAGGGATGAGGAAAAAGAACAACCTGTTCTTTTTCACCTATTCAAAAAGAACGGCAACAGCCTGTTCCCACTTTTCACAAAACCCTGTTCTCCGTTCTTTTTGTTAAAAGAAACATTCGAATTTTTTTCTTTGATTTTAATTCTAATTCGATTTTCGTATTTTCTAAATCTGAAACTGTTGTTCATCCTACAGTTCTTCAACATGGCACGTCCTTTACATGCTTAGATTCGTTTCTTCGAATGTATATTTCATATATCCCATCAATATGACATACGCTTTTGACGGAAATTATGGGGAACCCAAAATAAAGACATTCAACAACTGGAAAATATTTGTGCAAGAACATTTTTAACGCAATTGCATTTATACGTGGGCAAACTGAAACCCAATGTATTTGTAGTGCAAACGATGGCACACTGCACGTCGAACATTTAAATACAGCAATTGTTTTCCGTAATGTTGATAACTTAATAAGTTTAAAATAATTTTAATTTGTCCTGTCAATACCAGACATGAAAAAATTTGAAGACTTGTCACACAACGGATAAACAATACATGGTAAAATACTCCTGGTGCCCAATTTCAGTAACCATACATAAAGTTCTTGTCTAAATGGCGCATGGACAAATAATGAAAAATACTTCATTATCTAAAGGTTACTTCGGAGAAAAATCTAGAGGAAGAAATAAACTTTACAAGCACCATAAACAATTCCGCACCACAAAAACGAGTAAGCAAGCAATCTGGGTGAGTTTAAATAGTCATACTTGAAATCAGATCCTTTGATTTCAAGTATACGTTTATGGAAACGAATAAATCGCCATGATAAACTAAAACCTTCTGAAGTAGTTGATATTCTTCTATAGCTGAAAACAAAAGCTTCACAAACAGGAGAATGAAGATAACGTTACCTTAGAGGAGATAATACCTGTTAATTTATTAGATACAATAGAATTAGAAAACCTTTTTTACCGAAATTGGATAAATTATTAAAAATTCCAAATTAAATTAACATTAATTACTTTAATTTCGTTACAAGAAAACGAATTTTTTCTACAAATTTCCACTATTAATCTTGACCCAAAATTAATATTTTACCAAAATTGGTCGGTTGGGGTTTTATGGCCCAAGGGCCATATTTGGTCATGCTGCGCCAGACTCAATTAACGGACACATACACAGTTTTACTGACGCAGAAGAGAAATACACCCAGGGAGGAATCGAACTTGACAGGAATCGAACCTGCGCCGCCTGCAACTCACAGGTTGTTAGCGCAGTGGGCATACCCACTGAGTCACGGTGGCTCTTAACCAAAATTGAACAAAAATTAGCAAATCCTTAAGCCAATTCGATATCGTAGTTCAATTTTAGCCCTCCCGAAAAGTTGTATCAGAAACCATAGTGCACGATTGCGATTCTAATTTCTATTATAATGTGCATGAACACGTACATAAAGCAAAAATTGAGAGCCTCAATGTTTGTATCAAAACAGTTGCACGAGTACAATTAGGGAATCCACTTATTGATCAGAAGTAACTTTGAATATGTAAATACTTCATAGGATAAATGCAGTTAATTCCAGGTATTACAATCGATTCTCGGACATTTTGTATTTACGGGATCGATATTTTTTTCTAAACCTGGCACATGAACAACGCTTTTGGAAATACTGCTTCATTTCAGTTAACAATAAGATGTAATACTAGTAAAACGCGATCTTTCGTTTTATCAAGAGAAACTCCTATTTCTCATCGACCTTTTACGGTGTGCATGATTCACCCACCAATGGAAAAACACAAAGGACCTGTTTTACGTGAAGGGTGAAGCCAATGATTATCTGGCGCCAGAAGTTGACAGATAAGTCAATTGTAATGCGTTTTGTAGTAAAAATGAAACCACCTATGAGAACGATTAGAGCTGTTTCAACAAAAATTTGATTAAAACCCAGAACAAAGCGAAAACGTTAGCCGAAACCTCGACAAATGACCAAAAAAGCTCTAATCTGAAAACACCTAAAAATCAAGAGACAAAAATTGCATAAAAAACTACATATCTACGATCAGGAAATTACATAAGGAGTTTCTATTTATACGGACATTGTCTACGAAGCGCTAAAAAAGTTAACATGTTTACAAAATCCAAGACCTGCTAATAATAGTTTCGTCGGGAGTTTTTGATTTCTAAAGGGCAAGATTTCTCCCTGCACACAACTTCGCATCGATCGTATTCCAGAAAAATGTATCATTCTGCTTCATTTGCTCTCCACGTCTTTCATTATTAGACCTTCTGTTACCTTCTCAGGTTTGTCCGACGCACGCATGTCTTCCATCAAAAACGAATGACTCAAAGAAAGGAATTAAGGACATCGGATTTTTTTAACATTGCTGTACTGCTTTGTCTTTAGAGTGAAAAAGTTTGGAATTTATCAAACGAGCATCAAAGAAACCAACGCAAGTGCTACTTCGACTCGTCAAATCACATGTCACGATAAAAATAAATTGAAAAGAAATAATGAAAAACCTAACTCGAGCCCCGAGTAGCTTCTAATTGGTCCGTGAACGACGGTAGTCGAATTAACGTCGCACTGGAGCAACACGAAAAGAAATAATGAAAAGCCTAACTCTCGAGCCCCGAGTAGCTTCTATTTGGTCCGTGAACGTAGGTAGTCGAATTAACGTCGCACTGAAGCAACACGAAAAGAAATAATGAAAAGCCTAACTCTCGAGCCCCGAGTAGCTTCTATTTGGTCCGTGAACGTAGGTAGTCGAATTAACGTCGCACTGGAGCAACATGATGCACAGAGCAACACGAAAAGAAGTAATGAAAAGCCTAACTCGAGCCCCAAGTAGCTTCTATTCGGTCCGTGAACGTAGGTAGTCGAATTAACGTCGCACTGGAGCAACACGAAAAGAAATAACGAAAAGCCTAACTCTCGAGCCCCGAGTAGCTTCTATTTGGTCCGTGAACGTAGGTAGTCGAATTAACGTCGCACTGGAGCAACATGATGCACGGAGCAACATGATGCACGGAGCAACACGAAAAGAAGTAATGAAAAGCCTAACTCGAGCCCCGAGTAGCTTCTATTTGGTCCGTGAACGTAGGTAGTCGAATTAACGTCGCACTGGAGCAACACGAAAAGAAATAATGAAAAACCTAACTCGAGCCCCGAGTAGCTTCTAATTGGTCCGTGAACGTCGGTAGTCGAATTAACGTCGCACTGGAGCAACACGAAAAGAAATAATGAAAAGCCTAACTCTCGAGCCCCGAGTAGCTTCTATTTGGTCCATGAACGTAGGTAGTCGAATTAACGTCGCACTGAAGCAACACGAAAAGAAATAATGAAAAGCCTAACTCTCGAGCCCCGAGTAGCTTCTATTTGGTCCGTGAACGTAGGTAGTCGAATTAACGTCGCACTGGAGCAACATGATGCACAGAGCAACACGAAAAGAAGTAATGAAAAGCCTAACTCGAGCCCCATGTAGCTTCTATTCGGTCCGTAAACGTAGGTAGTCGAATTAACGTCGCACTGGAGCAACACGAAAAGAAATAATGAAAAGCCTAACTCTCGAGCCCCGAGTAGCTTCTATTTGGTCCATGAACGTAGGTAGTCGAATTAACGTCGCACTGAAGCAACACGAAAAGAAATAATGAAAAGCCTAACTCTCGAGCCCCGAGTAGCTTCTATTTGGTCCGTGAACGTAGGTAGTCGAATTAACGTCGCACTGGAGCAACATGATGCACAGAGCAACACGAAAAGAAGTAATGAAAAGCCTAACTCGAGCCCCATGTAGCTTCTATTCGGTCCGTAAACGTAGGTAGTCGAATTAACGTCGCACTGGAGCAACACGAAAAGAAATAATGAAAAGCCTAACTCTCGAGCCCCGAGTAGCTTCGATTTGGTCCGTGAACGTAGGTAGTCGAATTAACGTCACACTGGAGCAACACGAAAAGAAATAATGAAAAGCCTAACTCTCGAGCCCGGAGTAGCTTCTATTTGGTCCGTGAACGTAGGTAGTCGAATTAACGTCGCACTGGAGCAACACGAAAAGAAATAATGAAAAGCCTAACTCTCGAGCCCGGAGTAGCTTCCATTTGGTCCGTGAACGTTGGTAGTCGAATTAACGTCGCACTGGAGCAACATGATGCACGGAGCAACACGAAAAGAAGTAAGCCTAACTCGAGCCCCCAGTAGCTTCTAATTGGTCCGTGAACGTAGGTAGTCGAATTAACGTCGCACTGGAGCAACACGAAAAGAAATAATGAAAAGCCTAACTCTCGAGCCCCGAGTAGCTTCGATTTGGTCCGTGAACGTAGGTAGTCGAATTAACGTCACACTGGAGCAACACGAAAAGAAATAATGAAAAGCCTAACTCTCGAGCCCGGAGTAGCTTTTATTTGGTCCGTGAACGTAGGTAGTCGAATTAACGTCGCACTGGAGCAACACGAAAAGAAATAATGAAAAGCCTAACTCTCGAGCCCCGAGTAGCTTCTATTTGGTCCGTGAACGTAGGTAGTCGAATTAACGTCACACTGGAGCAACACGAAAAGAAATAATGAAAAGCCTAACTCTCGAGCCCGGAGTAGCTTCTATTTGGTCCGTGAACGTAGGTAGTCGAATTAACGTCGCACTGGAGCAACACGAAAAGAAATAATGAAAAGCCTAACTCTCGAGCCCGGAGTAGCTTCTATTTGGTCCGTGAACGTTGGTAGTCGAATTAACTTCGCACTGGAGCAACACGAAAAGAAATAATGAAAAGCCTAACTCTCGAGCCCGGAGTAGCTTCTATTTGGTCCGTGAACGTTGGTAGTCGAATTAACGTCGCACTGGAGCAACACGAAAAGAAATAATGAAAAGCCTAACTCTCGAGCCCCGTCTAGCTTCTATTTGGTCCGTGAACGTAGGTAGTCGAATTAACGTCGCACCGGAGCAACACGATGCACGGTATTGGTATTTTTCAATTAACGTCACACTGGAGCAACACAACTGATGCACGGAGCAACACGAAAAGAAATAATGAAAAACCTAACTCGAGCCCCGAGTAGCTTTTATTTGGTCCGTGAACGTAGGTAGTCGAATTAACGTCGCACTGGAGCAACACGATGCACAGAGCAACACGAAAAGAAATAATGAAAAGCCTAACTCTCGAGCCCCGTCTAGCTTCTATTTGGTCCGTGAACGTAGGTAGTCGAATTAACGTCGCACTGGAGCATGTTATTGTTATTGTTATTGTTATTTCAATTAACGTCACACTGGAGCAACACAACGGGCTATTGGTGACGGTCCGGGATCAATCCCAAAGGGAAAGATCCGAGGACAACACCACGTAATTTTGAACCACGTTCAGATGACGAGGCAACACCTGAGCTGGCACCCCACTCTCCAAACTTCCACACCACGCCAACGTGAGGACATTTGAGGCCACGACAGATTTAACGTGCACCAGCCCCCTTTGTACACGACGGTGTTTGGCTGGATTCGAACTCGCAACCCTTCGGTTGCTAGTCCGTTACTCTTCCAACCGGGCCACCGCGGCCCCGCACTGGAGCAACACGATGCACGGAGCAACACGAAAAGAAGTAATGAAAAGCCTAACTCGAGCCCCAAGTAGCTTCTATTCGGTCCGTGAACGTAGGTAGTCGAATTAACGTCGCACTGGAGCAACACGAAAAGAAATAATGAAAAGCCTAACTCTCGAGCCCCGAGTAGCTTCGATTTGGTCCGTGAACGTAGGTAGTCGAATTAACGTCGCACTGGAGCAACATGATGCACGGAGCAACACGAAAAGAAGTAAGCCTAACTCGAGCCCCCAGTAGCTTCTAATTGGTCCGTGAACGTAGGTAGTCGAATTAACGTCGCACTGGAGCAACACGAAAAGAAATAATGAAAAGCCTAACTCTCGAGCCCCGAGTAGCTTCGATTTGGTCCGTGAACGTAGGTAGTCGAATTAACGTCACACTGGAGCAACACGAAAAGAAATAATGAAAAGCCTAACTCTCGAGCCCGGAGTAGCTTTTATTTGGTCCGTGAACGTAGGTAGTCGAATTAACGTCGCACTGGAGCAACACGAAAAGAAATAATGAAAAGCCTAACTCTCGAGCCCCGAGTAGCTTCTATTTGGTCCGTGAACGTAGGTAGTCGAATTAACGTCACACTGGAGCAACACGAAAAGAAATAATGAAAAGCCTAACTCTCGAGCCCGGAGTAGCTTCTATTTGGTCCGTGAACGTAGGTAGTCGAATTAACGTCGCACTGGAGCAACACGAAAAGAAATAATGAAAAGCCTAACTCTCGAGCCCCGAGTAGCTTCGATTTGGTCCGTGAACGTAGGTAGTCGAATTAACGTCACACTGGAGCAACACGAAAAGAAATAATGAAAAGCCTAACTCTCGAGCCCGGAGTAGCTTCTATTTGGTCCGTGAACGTAG
Organism: Meta bourneti; assembly: GCA_933210815.1. Lineage (NCBI taxonomy): Eukaryota > Metazoa > Arthropoda > Arachnida > Araneae > Tetragnathidae > Meta > Meta bourneti. The sequence goes on along the minus strand of OW119922.1, from coordinate 38,017,692 downwards.
GTAGTCGAATTAACGTCGCACTGGAGCAACACGAAAAGAAATAATGAAAAGCCTAACTCTCGAGCCCGGAGTAGCTTCCATTTGGTCCGTGAACGTTGGTAGTCGAATTAACGTCGCACTGGAGCAACACGAAAAGAAATAATGAAAAGCCTAACTCTCCAGCTCCGTCTAGCTTCTATTTGGTCCGTGAACGTAGGTAGTCGAATTAACGTCGCACTGGAGCAACACGAAAAGAAATAATGAAAAGCCTAACTCTCGAGCCCCGTCTAGCTTCTATTTGGTCCGTGAACGTAGGTAGTCGAATTAACGTCGCACCGGAGCAACACGATGCACGGTATTGGTATTTTTCAATTAACGTCACACTGGAGCAACACAACTGATGCACGGAGCAACACGAACAGAAATAATGAAAAACCTAACTCGAGCCCCGAGTAGCTTTTATTTGGTCCGTGAACGTAGGTAGTCGAATTAACGTCGCACTGGAGCAACACGATGCACAGAGCAACACGAAAAGAAATAATGAAAAGCCTAACTCTCGAGCCCCGTCTAGCTTCTATTTGGTCCGTGAACGTAGGTAGTCGAATTAACGTCGCACTGGAGCATGTTATTGTTATTGTTATTGTTATTTCAATTAACGTCACACTGGAGCAACACAACGGGCTATTGGTGACGGTCCGGGATCAATCCCAAAGGGAAAGATCCGAGGACAACACCACGTAATTTTGAACCACGTTCAGATGACGAGGCAACACCTGAGCTGGCACCCCACTCTCCAAACTTCCACACCACGCCAACGTGAGGACATTTGAGGCCACGACAGATTTAACGTGCACCAGCCCCCTTTGTACACGACGGTGTTTGGCTGGATTCGAACTCGCAACCCTTCGGTTGCTAGTCCGTTACTCTTCCAACCGGGCCACCGCGGCCCCGCACTGGAGCAACACGATGCACGGAGCAACACGAAAAGAAGTAATGAAAAGCCTAACTCGAGCCCCAAGTAGCTTCTATTCGGTCCGTGAACGTAGGTAGTCGAATTAACGTCGCACTGGAGCAACACGAAAAGAAATAATGAAAAGCCTAACTCTCGAGCCCCGAGTAGCTTCGATTTGGTCCATGAACGTAGGTAGTCGAATTAACGTCGCACTGGAGCAACATGATGCACGGAGCAACACGAAAAGAAGTAAGCCTAACTCGAGCCCCCAGTAGCTTCTAATTGGTCCGTGAACGTAGGTAGTCGAATTAACGTCGCACTGGAGCAACACGAAAAGAAATAATGAAAAGCCTAACTCTCGAGCCCCGAGTAGCTTCGATTTGGTCCGTGAACGTAGGTAGTCGAATTAACGTCACACTGGAGCAACACGAAAAGAAATAATGAAAAGCCTAACTCTCGAGCCCGGAGTAGCTTTTATTTGGTCCGTGAACGTAGGTAGTCGAATTAACGTCGCACTGGAGCAACACGAAAAGAAATAATGAAAAGCCTAACTCTCGAGCCCCGAGTAGCTTCTATTTGGTCCGTGAACGTAGGTAGTCGAATTAACGTCACACTGGAGCAACACGAAAAGAAATAATGAAAAGCCTAACTCTCGAGCCCGGAGTAGCTTCTATTTGGTCCGTGAACGTAGGTAGTCGAATTAACGTCGCACTGGAGCAACACGAAAAGAAATAATGAAAAGCCTAACTCTCGAGGCCGGAGTAGCTCCTATTTGGTCCGTGAACGTTGGTAGTCGAATTAACGTCGCACTGGAGCAACACGAAAAGAAATAATGAAAAGCCTAACTCTCGAGCCCGGAGTAGCTTCTATTTGGTCCGTGAACGTTGGTAGTCGAATTAACGTTGCACTGGAGCAACACGAAAGAAATAATGAAAAGCCTAACTCTCCAGCTCCGTCTAGCTTCTATTTGGTCCGTGAACGTAGGTAGTCGAATTAACGTCGCACTGGAGCAACACGAAAAGAAATAATGAAAAGCCTAACTCTCGAGCCCCGTCTAGCCTCTATTTGGTCCGTGAACGTAGGTAGTCGAATTAACGTCGCACCGGAGCAACACGATGCACGGTATTGGTATTTTTCAATTAACGTCACACTGGAGCAACACAACTGATGCACGGAGCAACACGAAAAGAAATAATGAAAAACCTAACTCGAGCCCCGAGTAGCTTTTATTTGGTCCGTGAACGTAGGTAGTCGAATTAACGTCGCACTGGAGCAACACGATGCACAGAGCAACACGAAAAGAAATAATGAAAAGCCTAACTCTCGAGCCCCGTCTAGCTTCGATTTGGTCCGTGAACGTAGGTAGTCGAATTAACGTCGCACTGGAGCAACATGATGCACGGAGCAACACGAAAAGAAGTAAGCCTAACTCGAGCCCCCAGTAGCTTCTAATTGGTCCGTGAACGTAGGTAGTCGAATTAACGTCGCACTGGAGCAACACGAAAAGAAATAATGAAAAGCCTAACTCTCGAGCCCCGAGTAGCTTCGATTTGGTCCGTGAACGTAGGTAGTCGAATTAACGTCACACTGGAGCAACACGAAAAGAAATAATGAAAAGCCTAACTCTCGAGCCCGGAGTAGCTTTTATTTGGTCCGTGAACGTAGGTAGTCGAATTAACGTCGCACTGGAGCAACACGAAAAGAAATAATGAAAAGCCTAACTCTCGAGCCCCGAGTAGCTTCTATTTGGTCCGTGAACGTAGGTAGTCGAATTAACGTCACACTGGAGCAACACGAAAAGAAATAATGAAAAGCCTAACTCTCGAGCCCGGAGTAGCTTCTATTTGGTCCGTGAACGTAGGTAGTCGAATTAACGTCGCACTGGAGCAACACGAAAAGAAATAATGAAAAGCCTAACTCTCGAGCCCGGAGTAGCTTCTATTTGGTCCGTGAACGTTGGTAGTCGAATTAACTTCGCACTGGAGCAACACGAAAAGAAATAATGAAAAGCCTAACTCTCGAGCCCGGAGTAGCTTCTATTTGGTCCGTGAACGTTGGTAGTCGAATTAACGTCGCACTGGAGCAACACGAAAAGAAATAATGAAAAGCCTAACTCTCCAGCTCCGTCTAGCTTCTATTTGGTCCGTGAACGTAGGTAGTCGAATTAACGTCGCACTGGAGCAACACGAAAAGAAATAATGAAAAGCCTAACTCTCGAGCCCCGTCTAGCTTCTATTTGGTCCGTGAACGTAGGTAGTCGAATTAACGTCGCACCGGAGCAACACGATGCACGGTATTGGTATTTTTCAATTAACGTCACACTGGAGCAACACAACTGATGCACGGAGCAACACGAAAAGAAATAATGAAAAACCTAACTCGAGCCCCGAGTAGCTTTTATTTGGTCCGTGAACGTAGGTAGTCGAATTAACGTCGCACTGGAGCAACACGATGCACAGAGCAACACGAAAAGAAATAATGAAAAGCCTAACTCTCGAGCCCCGTCTAGCTTCTATTTGGTCCGTGAACGTAGATAGTCGAATTAACGTCGCACTGGAGCAACACGATGCACGGAGCAACACGAAAAGAAATAATGAAAAGCATAACTCTCGAGCCCCGAGTAGCTTCTATTTGGTCCGTGAACGTAGGTAGTCGAATTAACGTCGCACTGGAGCAACACGATGCACGAAGCAACACGAAAAGAAATAATGAAAAGCCTAACTCTCGAGCCCCGTCTAGCTTCTATTTGGTCCGTGAACGTAGGTAGTCGAATTAACGTCGCACTGGAGCAACACGATGGGCTACTGGCGACGGTCCGAGAACATCTCGTAATTTTAAACAATGGTCAGATGACAAGGTCAACAGAGTGCCACCCAACTCCAAACTCCCACAGCATGCCAACGTGAGGTCATTTGAGGCTACGACAGATTTAATGTGCACCAGGCCCTACGGACTTAAGCCAAACGGTTGGCGGTTACGTTCCCGGTGTGTTGCTCCATTGTGACGATAATTGAAATATCTATCTACCAACTCATTCCGAAGCATTCACTTGTTTACTCTGGTTTGAAGTCCAGGATGAAAGTGATGCAATTCAATTAAAAATTTTAAAGAAAATACGTGATTCAGCGGCACGTAAAAGGCGCTTAAAAGCAAAAACAATAATTTCTTAAAATTTTGTACACATTGACTTGGTGTAGAAGTTTGAGAGTGGGGTGGCCAGCTCAGGTGTTGATCTCTTCATCTGATCGTGATGATGAGGTGTTATCCTCGGATCTTTCTCTTCGGAATTGATCCCGGACAGTCGCCAGTAACCCGTTGTGTTGTTTCAGAGCGACGTAAATTCAACTACTTAAAATTTTGTTGGTAGGTATTTTAATTACCGTCACACTGAAGCAACACAATTGGGCTATTGGTGACGATCCGGGATTAATCCCAAAGGGAAAGATTCCAGGTAACGGTAATTATTTAACGTCGCACTAGAGCAACACAACGGGCTATTGAGGACGGTCCGGGATCAAACCCAAAGAACCTAGTCTCGAAATCCTAACCCTCCGATTGCAAAAAAACACCGAACCACCCCCTTTATTTCAAGCACCATTCACAATAGAGCAAATTCAAAGATATCATTCATTAGGGAATAACGTCTTCCATAAATTCAAATGCAAAGAAATGCACAAGGGGTCGTCTTCATATTAACTTTTGCACAAACAAAATTTCCAATGGAAACACCCTGTTTTGATGCCTTAATCAGATTCGGCATCGTTAAATTAGTCTAATTATAAAATTTCATGACTTTACTATCTTTATATCCAGATATATTCAATGTTAAAGTTGCATCATCTCCACACTGAAAATCGTTATTCGTACATCGAGATTAACTAGTTACAGCTACCCGAATTTCTTCAAATTTGAACACTATTTCAAACGTATTTGTCAGCGCGTGCAAACGATCCGAGAATTATTATATTCATTAAGCAAGTGAAAACTGTTCGAGAATTATGTTATATTTATTATGTAAATGCAAACGATCCGAGAATTATATTTATTATACGAGCGCAAACGATGTGAATTGTAACCATGATTAAAATGTAATAAAAGGATTTTGGAATTGAGAACAATTCGAAAGGGAGAAAGTGTTGATAGATGTTCTGTATAATTTGTATCGTCTTTAGTGTTCTTAATAAATGTTATTTTTTTAAATTAGCATTCGTCTCCACGTGTGGAATCAAGAAAGCCTACCTACAATTATCTAATACTATCGAACTGATATTTCGATCATCCAAAAATTGAATAGTCATTCAATTAATTGATCATTGATTGGTAGAGTTCATATATACGACACAACTGGTAAAAGGCAATGTATTTTAGATTACATAAATGAAATTTCCAACCATTTTTCAAGAATTTAAACATTTCACAGGTTTGTCAGACGTTTCTTAAACTTTTGGTTGCCTCCTAAAATCGCCATAATGAGGAAAATTAATGTAACGCAAAAACTAACAATCGGAATGACATGAAATTTTGCATGGTCATATAACAACTCCTTTTGAATTGATTCCCATCAAAATATAGTAAAGTTTCAATTAATAATTTGTTCAAATATTAATTTAATAATTATTATTTTATACTGAAAACTATTTTTAAATTAAATATTTCAATTTTGTTTGGGTTGCTTAACAGTAACATGGTACAAAATATCAGCGCTATAGAAATATTTAGGAAGATATCCATAAGTCTATGAAAATGATTTAACATTAGGAGTTCCAATCTTTCTATACTCATAACTTCGAAACGGTAAGACCCAATGACAGGAAATTTGGTATTTGAAGTTAAATTATGATATAGATTCGAAATAGCGGTTTCTATTGTAAATTATGAAGTTGGTGCTCAATTTAATATGAAGACGGCCCCTTATGCAAATTTTATGCATTTGAATTTATATTTATAGACGTTAGTTGATGTCGAAATCCATCTTTGAATTTTCTCTACTGTTAAAATTGTTCGAATGAAGAGGGGTGGTTCGTTTTTTTCCGCGACTACATTTGACATTTTCCAGAGTCTGAATTTATTCTGCATGCTTTATGATCATCCGAATTGTGGTTAAGTATTCAATTGCGTGACGGCGACTGCATTTTTGGAAGTTTTCTCTGAAGGCGAATCGTTATAAACATGCACAAAATTGCAATTTTCTACGAACTATTCATCCTTCGAGTCACTTAAAGCTCTAGAAACTGAACAAAACGATTTCAGATTACCATCCAATCGACAGTTGATAGCGGGAAAGGTAGTTCACAGAAAGAAAACAACTATCACACAACCATTAACTATTCAAAACAACTAAAACAGAATGAGTTCTCCATTTCATCAGAACTTGTAAAGAAAATAAAAGTTTTATGTCGAAATTCATTCCTATAGCAACCGTGGTTATAATGCTATGTCAATATATAAAAGCTTTGCCTTGTGTATCTCCATTATTCAATAATTTATAAACGGATCCTTGAGATCAAACCAAGTCGAATATAAGAATATAGTTGTATATAATCAATCAAAAAGTCGGATCGAAAGACAGTCAAAATAATATTCATTCAAATTAATGTTTAATTCAGATTAAAATTTGAATTGAATATCAATAATTATTAATAAATCTGACGAAGTAATCGAGTTTAGAGAAAAATTTATTTACCTTCTATAATGCTAATTGAATTCCGATAAAAAAACTCCAAGCTCGATTTTACACAAAATCCGATTTAGATACCCCTCGGGGGTACATCTTGAGGTGTGTACGGGCTTTACCAACCCGATGTACCCGAGTGATTTGCTCTTCTCCCGTGGGGTTTATTGTCTTTGGTAAACACGGGAATCGCACTCCCGGGGTACCCAAGCGATCTTTCTCTTTTCCTCCTACTGTTCTATCTCCCACTCCCTCTTGTTTTTCCCTGTCATGTGTCTTGTGAACAGCATTGAAATTACACACAATTTTGCTTTGAAATCCATTATCATATATCGTCATCAATCACATCCATTATATCAAGATTCTACTTTGAGTTTTCCAATTTGATTTGATTCGCTTTTTAAAAAATTCCATCACTATGAGTTATTTTATTTTTACTTTATAAAATGTCAGTACTTTTTCTGACTCGCATGTTTGCCATGTGCGGCGTCCCGTATCGGGGGAAAATGCAATCCTGGGGTACCTGATGCGTGCTCTTTGGCCCGTGCTTCAACTTAGACGGGTGACCAGAGTGAGCCCCCTCTGGTCAATCGGCTCACTTAAGTTCTCTGGGTTTCACCACTTCAGAGTGCTTAGCTCCTCTGTCGTGCTGAGCTGCACTGGTTTTAAGTATTTTGGGTTAGTGCTGCTGCTAGGAATGCCCTGGGTGAACCGTCGGATCCACATCCCGATACTGTAGCACTATATCATGGTGGTATCTTGAAGTGCTTCTGAGGCTGGAATGTTCCAGAGCCAGCAACCACTTCCCCTTGTTGAACTCCGTGGTGGGTATGGGTTCACCTTGAAGAAGTTAAATATTTAATCTATGAATTCAAAAATTTCTTTGTGCCCTGAGGTTGACCAAATCCCTCTAACAAAAATAATGATTGCCCAATACCTAAATTTTTAATAATCAATAACCCTGAAGGGAAACTTGCAACCTTTTCACCATTTGCTGCACAAAAATATATTCAGTCTGCTGCTGGCGAACCAAAAGGAATAAAGGAATTGCAGTCTGGTGATCTTTTTATAGAAACTATATCTGCATATCAATCTGAGCAACTACTGAAATTAAAACAAATTGGCGAACTGAAAGTTAATGTAACTCCACACAGAATTCTAAATTCTAGACGTTGAGTTGTATCTGAATCTGATCTTATTAATGTATTTGAACAGGAGTTTATCGAAGAATTGAAATCTCAGCATATTTGTTCAGCCAAACGGAACTGCATCAGACGAGACGATAAAAGTATTAACACAAAGCATGTAATATTAACATTCAACACACCAGACATGTCGACATCCATTAAAGCAGGATACTTAAATTGCAGCGTTAGACCGTTTCATTCCAAACCCTCAAAGATGCTTTGTGACAGAGGTTTCGACATTCCCAGGCTTCATGCAGATCACCTGCAATTTTACCAAATGATCAAAACCCGAACATGGCGAAAACTGTACTGATGAAACTATGATTCAATTGTAAGAGAAATCATCCTACTTACTCCAGGTCTTGTCCTCAATGGAAAAAAGAAATCTAGAGCATAAAGATAAAACAAAAGATTTCATATCTTGAAGCAAAAAATAGAAAATCAGACACCAAAAACAAATATTTCATACGTATCTGTAATTAAAATGATGAAATCCGTTATTATCCAATAGATACCATTCCCAATAAAGAAATTGAAAAATCCGTTGCTGTCCAGATACCATTCCCAATGAAGAAATTGAAAATACAATTGTACAAAACAAAGAAACAATCGTCCAAGAAAAAAAGATGCAACCCTTAAAAAATCAACAAAAACAAACATTTCCAAACCATCTTGTCCTAATGTTAAACACACTTTTAAAACAAAATTACAAATGAAATCAGATGCTATAAAATATAATAGAATCGATGAATACTGGAAGACTTATTCTTCACTTGACTCATCTGGTGAGGAGATGGAAATAGACAAAAATAAAAAGAGTAGGCACAAACGCAAAAAATCCCTGAAAGAATATCATAATGGTTGAAATAATATCTTGGAATTACCATGACTGCCGCAACCATGTTGAAGATGTGAAGGCTTTGATTGATTGTTGCGATCCTGTATGTCTTGGTCTGCAGGAAGCTTTTTCAACACCAGCAGTATGCATGAGAATTAGAAGATATAATATTGCAAGAAAAGGATAATGCAAAAAACAATCGTACTAGTGGTGGTATCACTTCTGACTTGACTGGATTATCCATCTTCGGCTGTTTAAATTTCACACTTTCAAAATGTTATGCATTTTTTTGTACATATGTAAATTGAATTCTTCAGTCCCATTAGTTATGCCTCAGATGATAATCCTGTTTTATTATCTGACTATTTAAATATTTTATTCTCATCTACACGTTTTAAATTTACCTTTTATATTTGTCTTGACTTCATTTTTAAATGTTTTGCGCTTTTATTTGGGCGATATTCTGTCATGTTTGGCGCAGCTTGTCCACTTTTGGACCTTGCGCCATAAAACCCCAACATCCAATCCAATCTGATTTAGATAGTGATTTGGGGCTGGGGAGGCCTAGTGGCTAAGAAAACATACTTTTGTTTCCACTGGAGCGTAGGTAGAGGGCATAGGTTTGATACCGGTTCTTTTGTCCAAAATGCCTTCAACCCATGCATGTGCACGTTAAAAAAGAAGACCCTGACTGGTGGGTGAGATGGCAAGCAAAGAAGGCAGTCTTCCCCTGTGATCCTCGGACCAAATATAGATGTTTCGGAATCCACTTTAAGCCGTAGGTCCCGGTCTACTAAACCTTCATGTTGCAAAAAATGACAAACCAAACCTCGGTTTAAATTGATTGCGACTAGGTTACTCGGAAAAATCCGCTGCACTTTGGCCACAATGCTAATGCCTAACTTTTGAACGGATCTTTAACTTGGGTTTAGTCCCGGACCGTTACCAATAGCCCTTTGTGTTGTTCCAGTGCGACGTTAATTAAATATCTACCTAACTTTTGAAATCATTTAAAGAACGATCAAATTTAGCATTGTGAATATTTGCAATGGTAACATTGTGTTCAACTCAAACGCATCTGCTTATAACTTTCAGAAACCCGACACCACACAAATGATTTTAACGATTTTTTAGTAGTTCCAATGTTTATGATTTTAATACCACATACCACCAAGTCATTTTCGAGAGATTTCATGAATTAATTTTTTCTCTCTCTATTCAGTGAATCCATTTAACTCTGAGCATCACGAGACGAAGCATTGCATTTACTCCACAACACATATAATTGACTTAACAACACTTATTAGTTGAAAGATTGATCAAGAAAGTCAAAATGTATTGCTTATAAATTTTATAAAATTAAAGTAGATTTTTTAAATATTCATTTACGTTACAAGTATTTATTTCATCAATTTTTTCTTCTTTCTATTATTGTCCAGATTTTTTTACATTCGATTTCTTTTTTTTGCTGATTTTCCTGTTTAAATACTTCATTCAGATGAAAGTTCTCATTTTGATATAAGTTTTAATCACTTTAGTTATTTCCGGAATCATGAAAGAAATCCATCCTGTCAAAACCTTTACGATTCCATGGCTTGCATAAAAATCTGGTGGGGGTGAAATCGAATGAACTTGTTTTCTATTACTTTGCTGACTTCACGTCTCTTAGATGAGGGTACAGCAAGTCCACCGTATGATAAATGCTCCATTCATATGCTTCGTATAAGAACAGACCAAGTATTCTAACTTCCGGTTTTCCACTGACGTCACAGATCTTATAGAATTCCGACCATGAAGGGTATAGGGAATTCTTAACCTATTAATGTTCCATTATTCTTGAGTGGAACCAGTATTCTTTCCCTAGCGGAGTGAGACTGTTAATTGATTTCATGTGCGCATGATCGTGCTCTCATCTGCGCATGTGCCCCGTATAAAAGCAGCTGGTTTGTTGCATTGAGTTTTATGGCGCGAGGGCTATACTTGGTTAACATGCGCCACACAAGACAGACAGCATCAATTAATGGACACACAACGAAAGTTTCTTTGTGTTCTTCAGAAACGTTCTTTTTAAAGCAAGAGAGTAATAGTTTTGTTGATCGTTTTGAGATGTGTGTACCGTTTTGATCGTTTTGAGATGTTCTTGTCTGTCAATATATATCGTGTAGGTTGAAAGGTTCGTCCTGAGATTTTATTTATAGCTAGCTTGATAGGTTGCTAAAAAAACTGACACCTAACTTAGCTATCCTGGTGATTAGAGAATTCGTTGACTATTAACGAAACGTTGTTGCCTTAGTATCTCTAGCGAATTCATGGCGTTTTAAGGAAAAACGTTGAAAGCGGACTTGAAAGTTCTTTCTGAAGAACTAGGTAAAGTCGTCAATCCAACGCAATACTCAAAAGTGGAAACTAAGAGGAAGATTTTGTTAAAGAACTGTTAACGACAGAAAGGATAAAGTAAAGCATAAGGAAGTGCAACAATGGATACAAGAAAAGAAAAGGACAGAGCTTATGAATTAGAGGGAAAAGAAAAAGGACAGAGTTTACGAATTAGAAAAGAAAGAAAAGGACAGAGCTTATGGACCATTGCCTCGGTCCATCCGACTCTGGGTTCGTATCCCGGTATGAGCATGGATGTGCGCAATGGTTCGGAATCCACTTTTAACTAAAAATCTCGGTCTAGTTAAAAAAGTGACAGTATAGCAACAAACTAAACAGTGGATTATGAGAGGCAAGTCTGAATCAGTCAACAGATATCTTTTCAAAATAAATATCTATTTAAATTGGTAGGTAGGTAGGTATTTTAATTAACGTTACACTGGAGCAATACAACGAGCTATTCTATTCAAATGGGAAAATGCCTGACTGGTTGTTTTCAGGTTTTAAGGCACAAGGGCTATATTTCGCCAAGATGCGCCAATCACAAGATAGACAACACAATGAGGGATGAAGAAAAAGCAGAAGGGTAGGCGAGGGTAAAACTGAAAGGGAGAAAAGATCGGGCACCTCGGGTTTGTGATGATACCTGTACACATCTATAGAAGATATGTCCCTGAGGGCAAAATAATTGTGGTATCAGCAAAGGTACTAATAACAGTATATATTTCTATGATAAAGTATGCCCAATGGAACTGATCGTTGTATTATACCTTCCCTATCGTTCTTATCAGAAACAAACGCTGTATTTCCTGGTCTGTTTTTTTTCTGTCCGTATAGTCTACTCCAGGGATAGGGAACCTGTAACTTTAGGCCACACGTGGCCTTCTAGGTCCTTAAATATGTCCTCTTGACTGAATCCGAATTTCACAGAAGAAATCCTTTTAAAATACTAAAGAATGAAATAAGTTTCAACGAAATGATCCTCCCAGATTTACCGACACAATTAGTACATTAGCAAATCATAAGGGCTGAATTGGCAGCCTCTATTCCCATGATTCAGTTATAATATGATTCTAAAAGGTCTGATAACGTCCCCCGCCTTACTGGCTCCACCACCCCACGAGGGCGGTTGGCGAGAGTTCACGGGATCGAGAACGCCAGTTCGTGATCAGCTTCTGGCAAGGTGCACTGTGTTTCTGTTCGAAGTAGAATTTGTGAAGTTGCACAGCTCGACAGTATTTTTTTATTCTGTCTACCCGAAAAAATGAACTACTTATTGCTGCGAATCCACATTCATCTGGAACTACCGACCTCCATGCTGCAACCAAATATTCCAATACCTTCCAACAAAAAGCAGACACAACAAAGTAATCTAATGATTGGTTATCCTTAAAATCAACAAATCGCTTTCATTTTTCGAAATTATTAAGTACATTGCAGTTGGAATTTTACAAAATAATGTAGGGGAAGGTGTCATATCATGGGACAGTTGTACCTTGAAACAGTTTATATTGTGCTGCCTCCTTTTGAGTAAGTAGCAAAATAACACATTGTAGTTTACCATTTGCCCACTAGAGAACCTTCTCACAAAGATTGGCATTCCGCAGGTGTTGTTTACTGAACACAGCTAATTGAAATGTGTCTTTTGGTAAGTAAATATTTTGGATTTTTCATTTTGATTCTTGTATTTTTACTGATTATAATTATATTATTTTTAGGGTTGATAAAGTTAGTTAAAAATCTGTTCTATTCAATGATGATACGATTTCAATGTAAACATAACCTGATACTACTTTCTAGACTTTTTTATTTATAAAGGCAACCAGTTGTACCTCGGGACAAAATAAATGTTGTACCTTGGGACATCCCAAGGTACAACATTTATTTTGTCCTTTGATGCAACAGTTTGGGTTTACAAATTTTGAGAAAGAAATAGAGGAAGGGGATTATGCATTAGTGAAACTGACTGGAGAAAAGAAAACAGCTAATTATGTGGTGCAAATTGTGAAAAAAGAAAACTTTGTTTATGAGGTTGAGTATCTTGTTAAAACAAGCAAAAATACGTTTGTTTTAAAAAATGAAACAATATGAAATCGATGAATGTTACATAATCTGCGAACTACCATTCCAATCGTCTGCAGGAAGTTCAGAGCGACAGAAAAATTTGTTGAAGTTTGCAGTTAATTTCAATGCTTATTATGTCCAATAATTTTACTAAACAGTTGATCTCAGTTTGGAATTTTTTAAATCTTAAGTTTAGTTAATTTAATGGCTTTATTCTTGATTTCTAACATTGTAATATTAAAGAGGCTAATGTAATTTTCAGAATCATTATTTACTATTATAAATATTGAAAGTATGCAATTTTTAATAAATACGGAATTTAGTATGTGGTGGAATTGATTTATTTTGTAGCCTACTTTAAACAATCTAAAGGTAACATGTATCCCAAAATACAACATGTATCCCAAGGTACAACACCATGTTGAACCTTAGGACATATGCATAGATTAACAAAGAAATTTATTAAACAGTTTGTTCGAGGTACAAATCAATAAAAAAAGTTAAATTCTTTCAAAAGTAACTAATGTAAATAACTTATGGAAAAAACAAGCTGCAGCTACATTATATCCCAGGAAAAATATTTGTTTAAAACTGTCCCAAGGTACACCTTCCCTTACATATTTAAGTATATCAAATTGGAAGTTTCTCGAATGCGGCCTTGTTTTGTTACAACGTAATTAATTCGACCTTCCAACATGAAAAGGTTCCCCATTCCTGGCGTACTCGATTGCAAACAACAAAAACCAACGAATTGACTTACTGTCGCCACTGTGTCACACTGACATCTCCGAGGTCGTAATAAGAGCTAAGCAGTGTTTCCCGAACTGCTATCTGTTATCCGTGACCCAAGGATATGCGAAGGCATAAATAAGTTAACGAATGACTGCTGTGACATTGTATCATATATGGCAGTTAGTTAATATTAGTGATGGGAGTATTCGAAAAATAAAAGTACTCATGTACTCGATACTTGAAAGTAATCGTTGTACTCGATTTTTTTCCAAAGTATTCGAATACCAAAGAACTCGGATCCAAGGTTAATCAAATACAAGAGTATTCAGATAGAAGTATTCGGTTACAAAAGTACTCGGATCCAAGGTATTCGGTTACAAGTAGTGATGGGAGTATTAGAATACAAAAGTACTCATGTACTCGATACTTAAAAGTAATCGTTGTACTCGATTCTTTTCCAAAGTTTTCAAATATCAAAGTACTACTCGGATACAAGGTATTCGAATACAAGAGTATTCAGATAGAAGTATTCGGTTACAAAAGTACTCGGATCCAAGGTATTCGGTTACAAGAATACCCATCCTAGGTATTCGGATGCCAAAAGTACTCACTTTGTGTATTCGAATACCAGAGTATTCATCTTAAGTAGGCATTGTCACATTGCATGGGTATCCATGGTTCTCGTTTGTTATGTTTCTTGTCTTGACTGCTTTTTCCAATTTTACATGTCCTGAAAATGCACGTGATGAAGTGTCGAAAAATTCCATCGATTAAGGGATTGGATTTGAAATTTTCTGGAAGCAATTTCCCGAACAGGCTGGTTTAATTATCAGTAAATTACACAATGGTTTGCCTTTTATTTTTGAAAATCAAGCTGGAAGTTTTTAATTTTTCAATTTTAAATTCAGTTATATTTTTAATTGTAATTATTTACACTTAATTTTTTTTAAATTTAATTTAATTTTCAAGCTTTTTTATTTTGGTGGAGATGTCGAATCCGGGGCACTAGATATTTATCGCCAAACTTGGTAACCTTGGTGTTTTGATCTGGATTTATGTCAACCCTATGCAAAAGGTTGTTTTTTTACGAAGAAAAGTTCGTTTTTTTAACGAAATTGCGATGTATTGCGTTCTATGATTGGTTAGCGTTTTAAAATTTGTATTTTTTTGCGTTCTACGATTGCTTAGCGCTGAAGAATGATTTTCATTGGTTACCGCTTAACCGGCTTTTTTGCTTGCAACGGATTCTATCAGTGTTTCTTTGGTTTCCGTGCTTGCCGTTGGATTTCCAAAATTTTGATTACTATCTTTTCAAGTAAGTGGCACATTTCTATCGATATTTATTGTTTAAAATTTTTTTTAAATTAGAAATTAAATTAATTAATTATCGTTCGTGGTATTATAGATTTATTAGCCGCTCACTTACCCTTGATTAGATATGGTAATGGATGGTTTGACTGGACGCATAAATGAGGTTTTATGTAAAAATATATGATGAATCTTCAGCGAATCCGGAGAGATTGAAAGTGATTGAATGGTGCCAGAAAGATGACTTGATTGCGAAGTGTAAAATGTCCAGAAGGTGGGAGTGAAATGGCTTTGAAAGACAGAAAGGATGTGGGCGATAGGTACGAATGGTTGTGTAGAAAGGATGCACATAAAAGAAAGCGACCGGTACGAAAGGGAACATGGTTTGAAAACAGTAAATTGCATAGGTGTAAGATTTTTTGATTATGTGGTACTGGGTGAATGAAACGCCAATTAGATGTGTTATGAATGAAATGGATATGGCGACCCATACCATCACTGATTGGTTTAATTTTTGTAGAGAAGTGTGCGGATGCTTACTTGCAATTTAATGGAAAGACTAGAAGTAAGTTTGGCAAAAGAAAGTATAATAGGGGTAAGCAAGGGAGGGTAAATGGGTGTTTGGTGGAACTGAAAGGGGTACGAACAGATGTTTTATGGTTGTAGTGAATGATAGGAGTAAGAATGTGTTGAGTAAGATTATTCGTGAAAGGATTTTGCCGGGAACTACCATAGTGTCTGACTGTTGGAAGTCTTATGCTAGTATCGATAACCCGAAGGACAAAGATTTGAAAGGTTATCGATTCGAGCATCTGACGGTCAACCATAGTCAGCACTTTAAGCACCCGGCTACAGGAGCCCATACCAACGCGATTGAGGGGACGTGCGGTGCCGTCAAAATATCCCTTAAGGGAACGAGCACGGTCAAAGACCAATTTGATGGTTACCTTGCCGAATATACACTACTGTTTGTGAAAATTGCAACACTATGAAAGAATCATCACAAATAAATGAAATTTATTCCACGTATTACTTATAGTGGTTTAAATAAACGATCAAATTTACAGAGCAATAAAACAAAAACAATGCCAAAAATCAATATCTTATGCAGCCCCCACGCGCAGCGATGAGAGTCTGTACACGTCGTGGCATCGAATCATACAGATTCTGAATGTCATGTTGAGGAATGGAATTCCAGATGGCCTCTATCTGATGCCAAAGTTCCGCCGTACTCTCTGCCCGACGAGCGGTACGAGCGAGTCGCCGTCCGATGTAATACCAGACATGCTCAATGGGCAACATATCCTGGGAACGTGCAGGCCATGGAAGAAGCGGAACCTGTCGTGCACTGTAGAAGGCTTGTACATTCCGAGCAACATGTGTGACGGGCATTGTCTTACTGAAATACAGCTCCGGGAATGTGTTGCAGGAGGGGTAGGACCTCAAGCTCCACAACTTCCCTGATGTAGCGCTCGCTGTTCAGGGTCTCCACAATTTGGAGTAAGCTGGATCGCCCATGATATCCAATAGCGCCCAGACCATAACGCCAAGTGTTCGTCCAGTATGACGCTGAATAAGACACTCCGGGAGAAGGCGTTCACCTCTGTAGCGTCTGACGAGTACGCGTCCATCGTTATAGTCCAGACTGTAGCGGGACTCGTCTGAGAAGACGACTTGTTGCCAATCGGCACGCCACTAGCTGTGTTGGTGAGCCCATTCTAGCCAGAGGCGTCGGTGGTTCAGCATCAAGGGAATCCTTGCACGTAGCCCATATCGCAGCAGACGTAGACGAACAGTGGGGCAGACAATGACACACCTGTAGACGTGCTCCAATGTTGTGCCAAAGCACGAGAGGACGCTGTACGGTCAGTCACCGCCATGCGGATGAGGTGTCTGTCATCCCAGGGTGACGTCATATTGCGTGGCCCACTGCCGGGGTTTCGACTTGTCCGGTTCTCCATGGTCCATCTCTTCCACAAACGCATCACTGTTGTGGCATTACGCCCCGTGCGAGTGGCGATTTCACGATACGAAAGTTCACCCTCACGGAGGCCGATCATGCTGCCCCGTTCGAACTCCGTTAGTTGCTCGTATGGCACTCGTTTTGGGCGAGGCATTTTGACTTCTAATCAATCATTTACAACAGTCAAACGACGATACACTGATTTTAACGCAACTGTACAGTGCTTTTTATACACGGCTCACTTGGAAGTTTACAGGGTGTTTCTCGGCACACACATGCGTGATCGCTTTGTAATTCTAATCATTTGCATATCCTAACCTGTTTTGCATTTCCTGTAAGTTTCGTTTAATTTGCATGGTTCCTTCATGGTGTTGCAATTTTCAAAAACAGTAGTGTATATGGCGGCGGAAACATAATGGAACGGAAATCCAGCGGATGTTCCTGGCATTTGTTGCCGAAATCGTTAAAATTTACAACCCCGAAAAGGAAGACCAAAGAAACCCAGAGGAACCTGATTAAATTGGACCGTAAATTTAAAATTTTTTTACTTTTTATTGTTTATTTGTGCATTCCTCATTTTCACTTTCGGATATAACAAATCGAATCGCCAAGATGGATGCCATACTGGCTTTGGACGCCATCTTGATTTGGCGACAAACATTCCCCGGATTCGACATCTTTACCTTTATTTCTTATATTTAAAATATATCTGCAAATAAGATACATAATGTTCGCTGTGCTTTTCTTTTTCTTCAAGTAAAATAACGTTACTTCATTCTTAAGATGGCTGTTATGTTCTTTAAAATATCTGACAATAACTAAAATTCTCTTTAAAGATATCTGACAAAATCTTTATTACGATAGTAAAATGATTATGAATATTTTTTTCTGCTTTGACTCTACCTTTTCTCACATCTTCGTACTCCAAACAGTGGTTCCAAAAATAAAAAGTAAATTTCCAGGAACAAGATTTGATTATCTAATGTAATTTATTTTGTAAATATTTGCGGAACCATTCCTGTACTCGGATCAATCGAGATGTGTCACTTTTTATGATAAATTTAGAGAAATAATTTTGAAGTTTCAGATCCTGATATCAAAAGACAAAATACTTTTTACATTCATACAAACTTTTTTAAAAGCGTCTTTAAAGAGTGGTGTATAAAAAGTATCATTCTTATCTTCGGGGCTCCCTCCAAAGTAAAATTCTGGCTACGTTCCCTGTTAAAAGTGATTATTAACAATTTCCTCAAAATATGGTAGAAAATCAAATCTTTCCAAACTAAAATTTAAAAACCATGATTTGTAAAATCGAAGATAAAAAATACTTGACACATTTATAATTGCAGAAAATATATGAGTGACCAGAAAATTCAGCAATTTGTACATGGGATTAATTTTTGTTCTTCAAAATACAATTTGTCTAGTTCAAATAGATTGATAATAGTAGTTATACTTAAATCTTTTTAAAAAAATTTATATAAATAATTTGGAAAAGAAAAAAAATTAAATATAATTCAGAAAAAATTTGAGTTTTGTGAAAAATAAATTCCTATTAATCACAGCTTGATCAAAATATTAAAAAAATAGAATAACTTTGATTGTCTTGTCAAAAATTATCATTCGCATAAACAACAAGCCATCAAATTCCCCTTGTAACGGATTCGAACCGTGAACCGGTATGTTATAAATCCAGTGTTCTAACCACTATACCAAGAACGACACAACAATTAGCTGTTATTTTTAAATAAGTACCATATATCGTAGTTCTATGATTCTTACTATCGATTAATCGTTTTTGTATATGTATTCGAATACTTACTCGATACTTAAAAGTACTCGATGTAATCGATTCTCAAAAGTACTCGATGTAATCGATTCTCAAAAGTACTCGATTCGGCCCATCACTGGTTAATATACAGTTAAGGTCATCCATTAGGATATCATCTCGAAGGGGTGGCAAAGAAATACAGTTTTTAAAATACAAAATGAAGATCTGCAACCATTTTATGATTTTACTGTAAGTCTAGTTTATATCGCTTCACTAGATTTATTTTAAAGCGTTTACGTAATCATAAAAAGAGATGCATTTGAATTGATCCGAGCACAGGAATCATTTTTAAATAATTATGTTCGCCAAAAAATATTTGTGACAACAATAACATTAAGTAAGTATTCGAATCTTGTTTAGCTCGGCATTCACTTTTTTATTTTACTTTCACTTGAAGCTTTGGTAATCGAAATGAGTGAGATGATTGAGTCAGTGTGAAAAACATAAAAAACTTCATGTTTTCATATTTTCTTGTAATTAATAATTTAACTCCTTCAATAAAGAAAAAATTATTTAATTCCTGAATTTCTTCATGTTTTCTTGTAACTAATAATTTAACTATTTTCCCGAAAATTGCAGCAAAAGATCCAGATATACTCGTAAGCGTGGCTGTGTATATCTGGATTGTGTATACTGTGTATATCTGTCTGGTGTCATCAAAAAACTTTCCTGGTATATGCATGTCCATTTACTTAACGGAAAACATTGCTTGGCACAGCTTGGTCAGATCTGGGGCTTGCACCATAAAAAACAACCAAATATAAGCTTAGATTATCATACGTACACTAAATTCTAAGTACCCTATAGCTCCTTGGCTTATAGGTTTAAAGATATGTTTTAACGAGGATTTTCAATTCAAAACAATTTGATGGGAATTTGGTTTTTACTTTCATAAATATTACCACTTTCATTAGTTGACCAGTCTAGCAATAAAACGAGTAATATCAAATGCAGAAAACCGGAAAAAACCTATTCAATTAAAAGTTTTATTTCCTGATTTTTTTCATAAATTCGTCTAGTGGTATATTGTTCCCCTTGTGTAATTTCGTTAGGTACTGAAGTGGAAATAAGAGCTAAGAGAGATATATTTTAAACTGTGTGATTGGGTTTGAGAATAAAACCATAACATTTTGAGGAAGTTGAAATGACTTGCTTTCATAAGTTTGACTTTCAAAACAAAAATTTATTTGAATATCCTTTTCTTTGTAATAGATGATTAATGCTTGGTTTGTAATTATCTATATCAGCATAAATTCAAATGTGTTGCCATTTTTTCATGAAAGCTTATTTTACCTACTATTTTGAATTGGTGCCGTGATTTGTCATCTAACATAAATTTTATAACTGTAAATCCGATTGTGGGATTTCAATGGTCTTGAAATTATCATAAATTGCTTCATAATTTAAAAATAATTTTCTATAAAAACTGTTTTAGAGAAGTAGTAGCTCAATAAAAATCAAATGATAATAGTCAACAGTGATTGATTTCCAATTAATGTAGTTAGCTATGAAAAGAAAACACGACAGTAAACAGTTTTGAAAAATACTAATAAATTAATGTTTTGGGATGAAACTTTCGATTTCCACTGAACTGAAAGGATAATAAAGAAGGTAGTTTACAAAATGCTTTCAAACATGGTTTAGTGAGTGATTCTCCCAATAAATATTTAATAAATTCAATTTGAAAGACCCCACCTAAACACTTTGGAAAAATGAAGGTAGTAAATCAAAGCAGCATTTTCCTTTGAAGTTTTCTTTATTTACTAAAATCTTTTTGCGATACACTTCTCTTATTTTTAATTTTTTTTTCACTTTCCAAAACTAGAAAAGGGAAAACATTAAATAACGAAATAAAAACTTCATTACAGTGCAAATGTATTCAGATGACGAAGAGATGATTTCGGCAAATCTGCATCAAAAAAGAAAAACTTTAGAGCTGAATCCAATGACTAATGCAAGAATTGGCCAAAAGAGCAATTTTAATTAACACTAAGCACAAGACAAAACAATTACAAGAATAAACAAACATAAAAAGTAACATCTCGGGGGAACAAAACTTCAGCGCGTCAGTTCTACGCTCGCCTTGGGAAACAACTAGAGAAAAATGGTTCATTCTCTTTCGCGGAGAGTGTGTCACGTGGTCCGCCATCGCCAATCAAGGCGCATATCGCTGAGACACACGTTAAGGGGCTGTGATGCGCTACAACCTCCCCCTCTGGCTCCGACGACGTCCCGACGAGGAGTCAGCATTACGTGCTTTAGGAGGGCGTCCTCTCTTTCTTAATGGGACCACAGGAGTACTGTCAGTAGCTTTACATGCCTTGAGAGCTGAAGAGTGATAAACTCCTATAGGTGTGGTTGGATTTTTGGGATCTGCAATTTCATAAGTTGTAGGTGACCGTTGTGTGAGCACCACGTAAGGTCCGTCACGTCGAGGCATGAATTTGGCAGTCCTTTTCTTTTCTGCGTTACTCACAGGGTGCATGGTGACCCAAACGTGATCACCAGTATTGATCCGATGTTCTATAAAAGGGGTAGGCTCTCCCCCTAGCTTGAAGGTAGACTCAAATTTTTCCAACAAACCATTCATCTTTCTGCGCTGATCGGACGTTAAATGTTCTCCTTCATCAGAACGCAGTGAGCTTGGTGATATAGCTTGGCTGTATGAGAGTTGCTGGTTGCAGCTTGAACGTTCATCTTCTTCATGAAAATTTTCTTTGTTGCTACAGTTGTCGACAGGCTGTTGACTCTTTACTGGTGGGTCTTCAACAGATAGCAGATATTTTACAGGGATATCTTTCTTGAAACCAATCTTCCAACAGGGATTGTCAGAGAAATGCCAATTTTTGTTCTTCATGTCTAGAACAATTCCGGACTTTTCCAAAAAGTCGGTTCCTAGTAGAGTACGATTCTTTTTTGCATTTGGTAATGCCAGTAAATTCAGCGAGACTGATTTTCCTTCAATCTCTATTTTCACCATGGCGGTGCAAGCCTCTTCAGTTGTTTGACAGCCATTTGCCAAAGTCATTGTTACTACTTCTCTTTGGAACTCTACTCCTCTCTTTTTTAATTGGTGGTACATGATCTCTCCAGCGACTGTTCTGCTGGCACCACTATCAACACAAACCCTGGCTCTTACTCCCGATATACAGATATCTATTAGCGCTAACGGGGATGCATCGGTGTGACAGGTATACATGCGGATAGAGTTCGCTTGGAATGGCTCCCTTCTTGTCGATGACGAACAGTTTTTGCATTTTGATTTGATGGTTCCTGGTGCTCCACATCCGTAGCACGATATTTCTTTCTTCTCTTCCATACCCCTTGGTGTAATTCTGCCTTGTGAAAAGGAGTCCCTCCTACTTTGACTGAGGACCCCGGGATCCCGCCTACTGTTACTGGGAATCCCTGGCAGACTTTGTCTATTATCTCTTTGTTCCAATTGTGACTGTTGGGTTCTATAGTAATTTCTTTTTTGGAACACGGGTTTTGTTTCATGTTGCTTCGGGTTGACAGTACGTAAGTTGTCGTAACTGACCATCTTCTCCACTAGGTCACTTGGGGTGACCCATTCGCTCCATACGTCCAAGAAATGGTTCTTAACCTCTGAAGGAACACGTTTCTTCATTTGATCCAGGATCATGAGGTCTTTCAATTTCTCAAAATCCGTTATGTTCAATTCTGCTAGCCATGCTTCAAAATAGCTACGCAGTTCAAAATGGAAGTCCTTCCATGTGCTCTCAGGACTTTTCTTGTGAGTTGCGAAGAGCTGTCGCATTCTCTCAGCACTTAATTTAAATCTCTGAAGCAGCATTGTTCTAATGTGATCAAAATCATGAGACTTCTGTTCTGGTTCTCTGGCGATGAGTTGTGCCACGCTATTAGGTAATAGGCCCAGGAGATAGGCAACCCAGTTATGTCTCCCTACTTTAAGAACTTTCATCTGTCGCTCGAATAACTGAAGAAACAATGTCATATCACCATCATTCGGATCAAAATCAGGTAGCAACTTTTTCAAGTTAAAGTTGGGTTGATGGTCTGCAGACAGAGGATTAAAACCAGAGACCTGCTCCAATTTCTGTGATTCTACCTGCAGACGGAGTCTTTCCAACTCGTACGCTCTTTCCCGTTCTATTCTTTCATTTTCCCGTTCTATTCTTTCATTTTCCCGTTCTATTCTTTCCTTTTCCTCAGCCTTTTCCCGTTCTATTCTTTCCTTTTCCTCAGCCTTTTCCCTTCTATTCTTTCATTTTCACGTGCTATTCTTTCTTTTTCTTCTGCTTTCTCTTTTGCACGGTTTTCGCTTATAGACAGAAGCAGATTTTTCGTGAAGTCTTCATCATAACTTTCATCTCCAGTGATAAATCTTTTTATATCAACTACTCTAGCATCAGCAGGTATTTCGATGCCGAGTTCATTCGCCAACTCTATCAGATCACATTTAAGAGCTCTTGCCAAATGAGACATCTTTAGGTTACGAAGTGTACAAATAATTTTGAATACGAAAGTAAACAAGTTCAGTAAAAAAAATTTTTAAATATATCCCACACAGTTTGTTTTCAAGAAAAAAAATTAAATTAATGACCACTTATAGGTACTACTTGTTCAGCATTGTTAAACAAATTACTTTTAAAACATTAACATTTGTCCAATAACACTTAAACACATGTTATTTATGAACATTAAATTCCAAAACACTTTTCAATATTCAAAACCAAAACATTAGATAACATTCCACTCGTGAGTTAGTCTTATTTCAATAATACTTCAAAAGAAATGATAAATTCTCGTAATATTTCAAAATTCCAAAAGAATACCAATGCTTAAACAAAATGAAATCTATATTTCCTAATATCTAATCCTTAAAGGCATAATATAAACACATTTCTGCGCACATTGCACTTGATTCATACATATATTAACAAAACCAATAACACTCAAAAGGAAATCCCAATGTAGCTCAAACACAAAATAAAGAAAAAAAAATCGCTTTAAACATCTAGAAAGGTTTTTTTTTTATTTAATGCAGCTGGCAGAAAACAGACCTTGAATCTATTGAGTTATGACTCATGAACATGACCGAATCAGAATGCGATCGGTTCTTGCACTTTTAAAACGAAATAACGCTGTAGCTTTCGTTTTTTGAACACAATTAATTCATACCACTTATTAATTTTACAAAGTAGCTTATTACAAAATGAATACACATAACGTATTTTCAAAAAAACTTATTCTAGCAGTACACTTAATCAAAACAATACTACTTTGCACTTTTACTTTAAGAACAAAACTTTTCATAAAACACAAATACTTTTCACAAAACACAAATACTTTGCACTTGTGAACCAAAGGAATAATAACATTTAAAGTGATTTCACACTATATTTTAAACAAGAATACTGTTTGAACACAAAACGAAACTTCAAAATTCTGTTGCTGGACACGGGTTGGCCAAATCGAAAGTACTGCTAGACAAGAATGATTTTAAACAAATTAAAATAAACTTATCTCATTCTTCATCACCACTTGGGGATACGAGCATAAGGATGATCCGTGGAAGGGATTTCCACCTATATTCAATAGGATACACCTGGGATGAGGCTTCCTAAAATAGTGAGTTCGACGCCGCTGCAGAACACTAAAACCATGGCTTTTCCTACCAGTATGCTAACTCGGGATGAGTTTCTAAACATCAATGAAACACAGGGTGTGTTTTTCTTTCAATACCAACAGTGTTGGACCTAGATTCCTGAACAAAAAAACGAGTTGTTCCCAAAGGCTTTAATTCGGGCCACAAGATTGGGCGTCAATTTTAGAGCTGAATCCAATGACTAATGCAAGAATTGGCCAAAAGAGCAATTTTAATTAACACTAAGCACAAAACAATTACAAAAATAAACAAACATAAAAAGTAACATCTCGGGGGAACAAAACTTCAGCGCGTCAGTTCTACGCTCGCCTTGGGAAACAACTAGAGAAAAATGGTTCATTCTCTTTCGCGGAGAGTGTGTCACGTGGTCCGCCATCGCCAATCAAGGCGCATATCGCTGAGACACACGTTAAGGGGCTGTGATGCGCTACAAAACTGAATTAAATATGTATGATGTTCATCTATGAAATGAATGGTTTCAACATGCATATGACTATGAACGTGATTCTCGCCAGTATAATTAATACGGATTACTCCATACTATACCAAACATCTGTTTAAACTCCATTTATCATTTTCATATTTACAAATCACAGTAAAATGAACATAAGAAGAGAAGCATACCCAAAGCTAATTTTTGAGGGTAATAGTTATGGAAAGCAGAGTTTTGTAGAAAAAGTTAACCATTATGACTATAATTCTTTCATAGTTTTCAAATTCTGAGGAAAAATCGATTTCCTGTATCATATATTTCAATAGCGTACGTGGTACAGAAATCGGCATTATTTGTAGATTGGTACATGGCAACAAAATTTATAAACAAATAAAATCAATCGCAACGAGATTCAAGATAAATTTTATCGCTTCGTTCAAATGTGACTAGGTATAAGTTGTAGAACAGGGTTGAACAGATATGAGACAAGGTCCACATAGATTTACTGTCACTTATGGGAAGGTCGCCCAAATCAACATGAAAGTTATCTATCATATATTACTTATTTTATTGATATTTATTATTTACATTTTATATTGTTACAAAAGAAATATAATATAAAAGTAAACATAATTTAATTTGATGCGTGACATTGCATTGATTTAACAATTGTTTTAATATATGGTTCGATTTTTGTAGCAACCGAGCTCAAAATTGATTCTAAATTTCCATTAGTCAAGCGATTTCGATTTTTCGCGCGGGGCCGTCATGGCTTAGTGGGTATGCCCAATGCGCTAGCAACCTTCGAGTTGTAGGTGTCGCAGCTTCGATTCATGGCAGGTGCATTCCTCCCTGGGTGTATTGTACGTCTTGTGTCTGAACCAATTATGGCCCTTGCGCCATAAAACTCCAAAACAATCAAATCCAATTTCTCACTCTGCTAATACTCACGACTGAAAAAGTTTGTTCACAAATATATGTTGACCCAGGGAGTCTCGTGGATTTTAATGCCATTACCTAGCAACGAAATTTTAACCTAAACTACCTATCGTGTGACTTGTTGAAGTTTAAAGTAACACAGGGTGAGGCGGGCCGCCAGCACATCAACGGGGGCCGCGGTCTGTGATCCTGTTATAGAGCAACAAATAATTATAAAACCGCAGCGAGCCCACCTTTTCAATAAAACTCTTCAGCAGTCTGGTGAAGAAAGGGCAGAGATAAATTTTGAAATAAAAAAAGACCGAGTCGCTTCTGAACAAAAAATTTAAATGAACGCTGAATTCGATGAATTTCGAGACAGGAAAACAGTGACTAGTCATGTGGTGAAATTAGAAATTCATTAGAATTATCGCAAAATCATGCTGAGTTGTGAATATTTTACGGTACTTCATAAATAAACACGATTTACACAACTAAAATGGACAAATGCTGTTTTTTCTATTTTGATCAATTTTATTTCATTTGGAAGTAATAAATGCAAAATAAAAACATACTAAAGGTTAAGGCCCCGTTCACATGAGGCGTTTTCCAACGCGCGTTTTACGTCTAAACAAAACGCGGGTAGCCAAAATACATAGAGTTCTACTGGAGTGTTCACATGCAGAAATCGCGAGAATCCAAGCGCTAGACTGCTTCGGCGCTTCAACAATCTCCGGTCGTTCTCGCGATTTGAAGGCGTTTTGAGAAGCATAGGTTTCTTCTGCAGCGTTCACATGACACGCGTTTTGATGGGCGTTAGGGCTTTTTTATTCCTCTAGTCGAAGTTTCTATCTTCGCGATCGTTAAAGATAGAGTGAAAATTTCAACGGATTTGAAATCTGCGGAAAATTTTACACCAGATCGATACCTGAAATGTGATTTCCTTTAAATAAATAATTTTGCAACTGTAATTTTACTATTTTCGCGATCTGGATTTGACGAATATATTCATTATGAACACAAAAGGGAGTATTCATCTCGTTTTTATAGAAAAGATGTAACTTGATTGGAGTATTTTGTCTTAATCCACTTCTTTATGTTTATGGCCATTAAAAATAGGATGAGAAAATTTAATCGCATTCGATTTATTGAAGAAATTTTCCCTGCTTTCACACAAAACTTATAAAAAGGTGACAGTTTATAACTAAAGGGTATAGTGGGTAATTTTATTTCTGAGAATAATGAATACTGACAACTGCCCGTACTAGTTTTCATGTGCGGTAAACGTCTTTAAAATAAAGCTTAAATTAAATATTCAATTTAAAAGCTAAACTTTAGTTATTTTTTTATTTGCCTCAACAGGTGAAATGCGTAATATAAGTTTCAATTTTCATTCATTTTTCACATCCTTGTGTTACAGTGAACTTGATATCACTTTTGAAAATGAACTTAAGTTACTGTGAGCTTATTTTTCATAGAATTTATGTTTTAATCTTGCAGTTAGTGTTATTACTACTTTAATCGAAATTTTTATATTATATATACGTGTAGACGCAAATTCTATTAGCAATCTCCTGGTTTTCGATATGTATACTGCTTTTTGTTTTTCTTTGAGATTTTTTTAGTTTCAACATAATTTTCTCGTTTCATCGTGGGGTTTAATCAAATTTTAGTTGAAATATTTCCCAGTCATTCTATTCGTGGTTCCATTTGTGCTACAAAACTCCTGAAAGAGGGTAGGTTGGAGTGTTAGTTTTCGTTTCGGATAGTCGGAAATCAGGGAAAATTGTGTTTAAAAATTAAAAACTAATTATTGTTATATATGTGTTATTTGTGCTGATACATTAAAATGTTTAGAGATAGGTTTTAAAGAAGTATAGAGATTTATTTGAAGGAAAATTAAATAAAAATTAGCTATAGATCGTAGGAAACACAATAAAACCTGCAAAAATAGCATAAAAAAAGAAAGGTTATCATCAGTGCTGGATTTTGTTTGCGTGTCATCTTTTGATATTACTTCGTAGACAATGCCATATGAACAGAAATTCCGTTTCCAATTTCCTGGTTCTAAAAATAAAGTATTTTGGGGATATATTTTTACTTTACACTGTCAATTTTAAAATTTTAAGGAAATTGTTTGGTCATTTTCCAGTTAGTTTCGTTCTTAATCAAAGTTTTACAGAAATATTCCAATTTTTCATACGCAGTTTCGCTTTTACGATAAAACGCATTACAAATAACTCATCTGCTAGCTTCTTGAGCCCAAAAAATCCGTGATCACCCCTTAACACAAAACAAATCCTACTGTTTTTATTGGTGGGTGAATCATCGACACTGGAGAGTGAAGGTATAGGGTTTCTTTCTCTAGTCTTGACAGTAAAAAACGAATACTTTAAGATTTTAGAGTTAATGAAAATGTTTAATAATGCCACAATTTGAACTACATAAAGCACTGATTCTCTGATCCGCTGGCTCTTACCGGTTCCTAGGTCCAAAATATCCCGTCATTCGAAAAATTTGGAAAAACGTACGAAAAGCTAACGTTCAAAAATTTACAACCGAGGTTGATGGCATTGGCACCGTATACTATACGTTACTAAAGATTTACCTGTTTAGGTTGTCACTTCTGGTCAGCAAGTCGATTATATTGCATTTATTTATGTATAAAGGTTGAAGTTCAAAAACATTTTATTCACAGCCAATTAGGGAACGGATGGTTTACAAATCGAAAGAATATCAAATTTTTACGTCGTTTTGAATATTTTTTAGATTATTTTAGGCATTTTATTGCTCATTATACATTTCTAAGTTAACCAAATACAGGCTCTTGTGAATACAGAGAAATCAATTTTAGGTTTGCAAAGAAAGATTTTCATCCTACTTTTAATGGCTGTAAAATTAAAACAGTTGATAAGGGGCAACAAAATATCTTATTAAAGTGACATTCCCTTTAAAAACAAGGCAATACTTCCTCTTACGCTTAGTATAAAAGGAATATCTGAAAAAAGATTAGTTGCGACTATTGACAAAAAAGTAATTTTTTCAAAGAAAATTATGATTTTGGTATCGATCTAACGTAAAATTTTACGCTGATTTGAAATCCGTTGAAATTTTGACTATCTCTAACCATTCAAAAGATAGCAACTTGGATTAAGGGAATAAAAAAACAATTTAAGGCATAACGGAAACCGACCTTGAAAAGCGCCCAAGTGCTGTTCACATGGTAACGCTCGAAAATTCTTATCTAACGCGCGTTGCAAAAAGTCCATGTGAACGGGGCCTAAGGGATTAGAATATGAGTAGTAATCAACTGTCTATGTGTATGGATTTAAATGTTTTCTTCAATGCTTATATTAATGTTTTCTCTTGGTACATGATTTGTCATTTCTCTTAAGTTTATGCATACGTATCCAATTGTATTTAGCCATTTTTACCCTCCCGGTGGTTGTCTCGACGAGATATCTCGTCATGAGCAAAAATGACCATATTTTGATGGACGAGATATTTCGTCATTAGCAAAGTTGGTTAGATCTTGAGAGACGAGGTAGGTCGTCGAAACCACTTGGAGGGTTCATGTTAGTAATTTGTATCCAAATTAGGGAATTTACATATACAGGATGTATATGTAAATTCCCTTATTGGTTGTCTCGACGAGATATCTCGTCATGAGCAAAAATGACCAGATTTTGATTGACAAGATATTTCGTCATTAGAAGAAAACTGATCGCATCTCGATCGTGTCATCATCAAAAAATTGGCAACATCTTGATGACGAGATATCTCGTCATTAGCAAAGTTGGTTAGATCTTGAGAGACGAGGTAAGTCGTCGAAACCACTTGGAGGGTTCATGTTAGTAATTTGTATCCAAATTGGAGAATTTATATATACAGGATGTTCCGAAAATATCTGGCCAAATTGTACAGGGCGGCAGAGGGGCCCCAAATAAACGTTTTAATAAATTAAAAAATAATTTATTAATTTCAAAAACGAACAAAATAAACAATCTACCGTTTCCGCTGACAGCCCATACATCATATGCATATCTGTGAGCTCCGAATTCGTGTGTAGCGATGCATGGCGTTGAAAATCCGAGCGGGGCATGACGCCTTACGCCACAGAAACGATGTTATCGACTGACCTAAACAGCGCCCTCTACCACCTAAACGGGGGATTTTCGGACATATATTCTTTGACAAAAAATATTTATTTTGGCCCCTCTACCAACCTTTACAATTTAGCCAGACATTTTCGAAACACCCTCTATATACTATATTAGTATTACTGCAAATTGTTGGCATGAGGTGCGCAGTTTATGCTATGCACCCATTTGTCCACTGTTGGAAGAAAGAATAAGACCAGTACGAAGTACAAGAATTGCCGTTTTTCATGTCTGATTGATTTTATTATTTGGAAGTATATGGGCATATCGATGCATATATTCACTGTAAATGGAATTCAATGAGGTATGAAATATAACGACACTGCCATCATTAGACAAAAACAATTAAGAAACTATCACAGATGCAATGCTCTAGTTTACTAATTTTGGTAAGTAGTTTGCTAGTTTTGGTAAACCAACAAAACCACCTGGCGTTACTCGAGTTTTATTGGTTAACTGTAGATTGAGAAAGTGACCCGAGAATAATCACTTTCTATACTACCCTTCATAGAAATGTCTTATATAGAAAATATAACGCGTTTCATAGAAGAATGGAAACGTCATTCAAGAGACCGCAAATAATTTTTTAACACCGTTTCGACATTTTAAAAGTTCTACAGTTTACTTTTGACTCAAATTCTACGCATGCCATATTCATCCTATAATCCACTTCACATGCATCTTACCCCTGTTGTAAGGCAAAACTGCAAAGGTATCTAATACAAAAGTCGATTTTGAGTTTTGGAGTGATTATGAAAGCCCCTTATCAAGTTCGTTTTTTTGTAAAATTAGTACTACACTGCTGGCCACCCAAATTGCAACACCAAGAAAGACAAGAGATATCACAACAAAATTTATTTTGTAGATAACATGTTGACCAAGTATCAAATGATTAAATTTATAGACTTCTGTGAAGTGTGGTTCCTGCCAAAATCAGTAGCCAGAGTAGCTGCCATTGTTGGAGATCACCGCTGCCACACGCCTCGGCATTGATTCAAAGAGACTTTGGATGTGTTCTTGGGGTACAGCAGACCAAGCAGCTTCCACACGTTGCCAAAGTTGATCTGGTGTGGCAGCTGGGGATGTATTCTGGGTCAATCGTTGAGCAACTATGGACCACATGTTTTCTATCGTCGAAAGATCCAGAGAGCGAGCTGGCCAGGGAAGCAATTCAATCTGGCGATTGACGAAGAACCCTTGGACAATGCGTGCCACGTGTGGTCGCGCATTATCCTGTTGAAATATGGCTGTGGGCAAGCCCTGAAGGTAAGGAAGGACAACTGGCTCCAACACCTCGGAGATGTAGCGCTGGCTGTTTAAAGTACCGGCAATGCGTACTAGAGGAGTGCGAGAGTGATATCCAATACCGCCCCATACCATAATACCCGGTGCAGGACCAGTGTGGCGGTGCATAACGCAGCTGTTCAGCATCCTCTCTCCACGGTGTCTCCAGACTCGAATCCGACCATCGTGGTGTTGCAGACAGAAGCGTGACTCGTCAGTAAAGACAATTTCATTCCATTCTGCCGTACACATCCATCTTTCATCGCACCATTGACGGCGGAAACGTCTGTGGTTCTGCGTCAAGGGTAGACGAAGCAATGGACGTCTTGCGGACAGACCACTCTGCTGTAAACGGCGTCGAATGGTACGCGCAGACACTGGATGATGCGGTACAGACTGAATGTGCTGTGCCATGGTTCGTGATGTGGCTGAGCGATCCGTCACTGCCATACGCACAATATGCCTGTCATCACGTGAAGTGGTGCACTGAGGTGGATGCGATCGAACACGTCGGTCCGTCGTACCCTCCTGCATCCAACGATCACATATCCGCATTACAGTTGTTTGGTTTCGTCCAACACGACTACCGATTTCCCTGAAAGATAATCCACAATCTCGGTAGGCCACTATCCTTCCTCTGTCGAACTCGGATACTTGATCAAAAGATGATCGCTGTTTTCTACGAGGCATAATTGATCGTTTTTTTGAAAAAACCACAAGAAAAACACAATTGCCGTACTTGAAATCGTCGAAATCTCCAAGCCTTAAATAGCGCTTTGAAGTGGCGCCACAGGCGCGCGTGATGTGCGTCTGCGCTGAAATTCTAATCATTTGCATATCTCACCTCCGCTAATGGATGTTGTAAATTTCATATTATTTGCATGCTTCCTTCAAGGTGTTGCATTTGCGGTGGCCAGCAGTGTATAACCCAAATCAAAAATGGTGAATCTACGGCGAATAGTCTCACTCAAAGTTTCCCAATCCATATTTTTTATTTGGGGTACTCTTGTACCAGGGATGCGATGTTCCCGAATTTCATCATCGTTAAGGGGAAGATACAAATTAATTTGTTACCATATGGATGACCAATTTTTAAAGCAAATATATTTTTTATATTGAAAATTCCATTTAGTGACTCGTGAAACAACAAAGAACTTATTTTCAAGGTAGATAGTTGAATTTATGTCGCACTGGAGCAACACTGCGGGCTATTGGCGGGGGTCGGGCATCAATTCCGAAGGAAAAGATCGAAGGACAATACCTCATAATTCTGAACCAAATACAGATAACGAGGTCAACACCTGAGCTGGCAAACACTCTCCAAACTTGGCCACAAATGCCTTCATGCCAACATGAAGGCATTTGTGGCCACGACAGATTTAAAGTGCACCAGCCTACATGTACACGACAGTTTTTGGTTGGATCCACTTTCGAACTCGCAAGCCTCCGGCTACTAATCTGCGACTCTACTAACTGGGCTACCAATGCTCCGCTTATTTTCAAATTGAATATCTTGAATATAAACGAAGTAAAGGTATCGATTACCATTTTTCAAAAAACTGTGGGTCGATTTGAAGGCATTTCACAGGAAATGAAAACAATCTTTTTCAAAAAGCTTTTAAAAGGCAATATAAGTTGCTTTTCTAAAGCTTCAACTGATATTTTGCCTCCATTTAATAAGAAAGTTTCGAATTCACTACTATTTATTTAGAAAAAGAAAACAAAAGAATTATATATATATATATATATATATATATATATATATATATATATATATATTGAACTTGATTAAATTGAATTCATGTTTTCTTTTCAAAGGACAAACAATTACGATTTCAATTATTTTTATTTCATTGTTTCTCTAATATAAAAATGAATGCTTTACATTGTTGGTAATTTAACTATAGGCATTACGAGAGTATGAGAGGTATAACAATATAGACTCGTAACAATGATTTACCTTTTAAATTCTGTTACGAATATTATCAAACAAGCAACTCATTTTCCTATGCTAGCAAATATTGTGATTTCTTGGCGATTTATTTTCGAAAGCGAGCTAAATATGGATAAACCTGAGATTATTGCAGGGTTATTTCTATGTCCTTGGATATGGGGACTTTTCCAGTTAATTATAATTGGTAATACAGCTTATGTTATACTATTGACTATATACTTCATGTTGGTCATGACTTTCAACAGCGATAAGGAGGAAAACATAGATACGGATTTGATTGAAGAAGGAAATATTAAAAGAACGATTGATATGGATTTGATTGAAGAAAGAGATATTAAAGGAAAGGAAGAAAAGATGGATATGGATTTGATTGAAGAAAGAGATATTAAAGGAAAGGAAGAAAAGATGGATTTGATTGAAGAAAGAGATTTTAAAGGAAAGGAAGAAAAGGTGGATATGAATTTGATTGAAGAAGGAGATATTAAAAGAAAGATTGATATGGATTTGATTGAAGAAAGAGATATTAAAGGAAAGGAAGAAAAGATGGATATGGATTTGATTGAAGAAAGAGATATTAAAGGAAAGATGGATATGGATTTGATTGAAGAAGGTGGTATTAAAGGAAAGATTGATATGGATTTGATTGAAGAAAGAGATATTAAAGAAAAGAAAGAAAAGGTGGATATGGATTTGATTGAAGAAAGAGATATTAAAGAAAAGGAAGGAAAGATGGATATGGATTTGATTGAAGAAAGAGATATTAAAGGAAAGGAAGGAAAGATGGATACGGATTTGATTGAAGAAAAATATATGAAAGGAAAGAAAGAAAAGGTGGATATGGATTTGATCGAAGAAGGCGGTATTAAAGGAAAGATGGATATGGATTTGATTGAAGAAGGTGGTATTAAAGGAAAGATTGATATGGATTTGATTGAAGAAAGAGATATTAAAGAAAAGAAAGAAAAGGTGGATATGGATTTGATTGAAGAAAGAGATATTAAAGAAAAGGAAGGAAAGATGGATATGGATTTGATTGAAGAAATAGATATTAAAGAAAAGGAAGGAAAGATGGATATGGATTTGATTGAAGAAAGAGGTATTAAAGGAAAGGAAGAAAAGGTGAATATGGATTTGATTGAAGAAAGAGATATTAAAGGAAAGGAAGGAACGATGGATATGGATTTGATTGAAGAAGGTGGTATTAAAGAAAAGAAAGAAAAGGTGGATATGGATTTGATTGAAGAAAGAGATATTAAAGAAAAGGAAGGAAAGATGGATATGAATTTGATTGAAGAAATAGATATTAAAGAAAAGGAAGGAAAGATGGATATGGATTTGATTGAAGAAAGAGGTATTAAAGGAAAGGAAGAAAAGGCGAATATGGATTTGATTGAAGAAAGAGATATTAAAGGAAAGGAAGGAAAGATGGATATGGATTTGATTGAAGAAGGTGGTATTAAAGAAAAGAAAGAAAAGGTGGATATGGATTTGATTGAAGAAGATATTAAAGGAAAGAAAGAGAAGATGGATATGCATTTAGTTGGAGATATTAAAGGAAAGAAAGAGAAGATCGATTTGTTTGAAGAAAGAGATATTAAAGGAGAGGAAGAAAAGCCCACACCTGTGGTTGGATCAAAAGGCCTAGAAAGGCCTAGAAGCACAGGACCGAGACATCTGTGGACCGCTGAGAACGATGAACCCAAACAAGGTCTGGATCTCTTCTCTTGCATTCGACATTGCTTAAATTGGCGAAATTCGAAAAGGATTCAACACATACCTTTGATATGCATTGAAGGAAATGAAGATGAAGAGAAACTTTCTACCAATGTTGAAGCCATTAGTTGCGATGCAAGTGCCGATGACAACATGTTCTCGACCACATCTGAAATCTTAACATCTTCATCAGGAAAAAGAATTGGACCCACACCTGTACTTGGATCAAAAGGCCTAGAAAAGCATAGAAGCACAGGACCGAGACATTTGTGGATCGCTGAGAGCGATGAACCCAAATCTGGTCTGAATTTCTTCTGTTGCATTCGACATCGCTTATATTGGCGCAATTCGAAGAAAAGAATTTAATGCATACCTTTGAGATGCACTGAAGAAGTATATGAAGACGAAGATAAACCTTCTGCCAATTTTGAAGCGATCTGCTGCGATGGAAGTGCCGATAACAACATGATCCCATCCACATCTGAGAACTTAACTCCAGCAGAAAAAGAAATGGACGCATACCGAAAATAAACAAACTGTTACAAAGAATCAAGAACAATCTGTTCGAAAAGAAAACTGTTTAGATTTCTTCTATAGTAAAACTTAGTTTAAGTAGAGTAAGTTTAAGTCTCCATCAGAAAACGGAACGTGGCACATACCGAAACGAAATAAACTGTTTCATAGAATCAAGAAAAACTATTTATAAACACTCAGACTATTTCCTATTGTAGAAAACTTAGTGTTACAAGTAGGTAGTAGTAATAGGATTAAAGTGACAATTCTTCATAGTATTTATTAAGTACAAAAAATGATTAATTAACATTAAAAGACAATAAAAGATACATCCAAATCTTTTGTGTTTTTATTTCATTGATCACACTTGGAATTATTAATTTGAGGGGAGTTTTAAGATTACGGAAATACTGTACTACGGAAATCGCAATATCATTTTCACTTTTGAAATGAACTGTATCACACATTTTAAAAACACCAATATCATTTTGCTTACTCGTGAAGCAGAATGACACATTTAAATGCTCATTTGTGTAAAGAAAGTATTCCTAAAACATTATTCATTTCAAAAGCTCATAGATTTCACGGTCCTTAGTATTCTAACGAAATGGTTTGATTTTTCACATGTAGAAAGTGAATTATTCAAAACTAAAATAAATTTTTAGAAATTACAATCTGAAGAAGTTCCGATTGGAAGTTATATAATTCCGTACTTTTTAAGAAATTAAGTCTTTTGGTTAATTTTACACCATCTTATCTTTCAATGTAAGTTTACAACACTAGAGAACTACACTGATAAGAATACACTACATTGAATAATATAACACTTCAAGAGATTTAAATCTACCAACGAGACATCAGTTTTTTATGAATACATAAACATCTCTATCCTTCGTTAAACACATTAATTAATAAAATATTTTTTATTCGGTTAAACACATATAAAGTTAAAAATGCATAGCACATATAGAAGGACAATACGATAACTATCATGCACATTGTTTAATAGTAATACCAGAAGAATAAGAAAACTTCAAAGTATCGAGTAAACTTTGGACCTTATGAAAAGATATTCAACACGTGCAACTGAATACTTTAACAAAAAAATTTGTTGATTAAAATACATAAATAATGGAACATTGTTGATTAGATAGGTAGGTAGGTAGTTGAATTGAAGTGGGCAACACAACCGGCTATTGGCGACGGTGCGGGATCAATCCCGAAGGGAAAGATTGAGGAAAACCTCTCGTAACTTTGAACCAAGGTCAGATGACGAGGTCAGCATCTGAGCTGGCACCACACTCTCCAAACTTTCACACCACGCCAACGTGAGGACATTTAAGGCCATGACAGATTTAACGTGTACCATCCCCACAACGGTCTTTGGCTGAATCGAGTTTCGAACTCGCAACCGTCCGGTTGCTAATCTACTACTCTCCCTACCGGGCTACCGCGATCCACATTATTGATTAGAAATGTGTAACTGGATATCAAAATTTAAAAAAATAGCACAATTTCGCAATTAAGAAAAGCAAATGGTTGTAGAAGTGTTCACCAGTTCAAATAATTTGAAAATATACCTTCCTATGCTATTTCATGAGGTCCTACTTGCCCCACATGATGGGACAAGCGCATGATCACGGACTGTTTTCTCCTTTGCAATGTGATTTATTCAGAGTGGGGCAGGAGCATATCATTTCATTCGTGTCCTTTGACCCGTGCTGCTGCTCTGCCGAAAGTCAAAGCCTCTAAGGGTGAAAGTGATCTATAGAATTCCCTCAAGCATTTCCAGCAGGTGGCAGCCCCTATTTTAATCACAGATGCGTTTTATATTTAATGCACGCACTTACCCCGTAAATGCTCTTCCCCACCTCACACCCAAAATACATTTCTCCGAGTATCAAAAATTAG
Source organism: Meta bourneti (assembly GCA_933210815.1). Taxonomy (NCBI): domain Eukaryota; kingdom Metazoa; phylum Arthropoda; class Arachnida; order Araneae; family Tetragnathidae; genus Meta; species Meta bourneti. The sequence goes on along the minus strand of OW119922.1, from coordinate 37,980,255 downwards.
TTGTGCAGATGCATCTTTACATTGGGAAATATAAGCCTTTTACTCAATTTTCTTCAACGATCTGGATTTTTAAACCAATTATTTTGTGTATCTACAGCGTGTTTTGGAAATATCTGCCCACATTATAAAGGGTGGTAGAGGGGGTCCAAAATAGGCATTTATAGAGAGTACACATATCCATGTCTTAACCCGGATTCTATCCAGAAAACTTTGAATCCAGAAGCAAGCAGCATTCTGACCACTGTACAACCTTAATAGCTCGTCCGTTTCCGTTCGCAGCCCCATACAACACATGCGTATCTGAGAGCTCTGAATTCGTGTATAGCGATGCATGCAGTTGAAGATCGGAGTGGGGAATGAAGCCTTATGCCACAGAAACGCTGTTATCGATTGACCGAAACAGCGCCCTCTACCACCTAAACGCGGGATTTCTGGACACACATTCTTTGATAAAAATTTTTATCTGGGATTCCTCTGCAACCCTTTACAATTTGGCCAGATATTCTCGAAACACTGTATTTCTCTTGAAACATAATAAAAACAAAATGATACAATTGTCATAAGCGATTGATTTCTCTATTTTAACTAAATTCAAAACTAACTCACATAAAATAGAATGAATATGATTAACAATACCGTCATTAATAGACACAAGCAATAGGCTCCTTAGACGAGAGGCACTGCGTGGGTCCCCTAATTGTGATTTGTTGCTACTGGTTATAGTGAATTGTAAATAACGTTGAAACTGAAAAAAGAAACGGGACAGTAAAAAGTAGATAATCACTAGTAAAACGTTTCAGGACATTACATTAGATTCTCTTCAAACTGAAAAGAGAATAAAGTAATAGATAATTTTAAATGAGTTTTAGAACATGGTTTGGTGAGTAATTCCCTACGAAATATTTGATAAATTTTATTTTGGAAGACCACTTACAGAGAGAGAGATCATATCACATAAAAATGAAGATAGGAAATACAATAACCATTTCCCTTTGAAATTTCCTTATTTTACTAAGATCGTATTGCGATACGCTTCTCTTGATTCGAGAAATTTTTCCCTAATCAAAACTTAAAAAGGGGAAATTTTTAAGAACTAAATGAAAGATTCAATAGAGCGTGCAAATGCATTCAGGCGAAAGAATTTATTCAATAAAGAACGAATTCTGCAAATATTTAAAAAAGAAAAATCGGATTAAAAATTTATATTTGTTGACGAAATGAGTGGTTTAAACATGATTATGTGCGTGTGTGATAAAATAAATATTCTCGTCACTAATTATAATAGATTATTCCATATTACTGATCTCCATAAGCTTACACTCTTTTTACCATTTCTATGTTATGTTCGTGTGTGATAAAACAAATACTATCGTCACTCCAATTATCATAATAGATTATTCCACATTACTAACCATATGTTTAGGCCCCGTTCACATGAGGCGTTTTCCAACGCGCGTTTTACGTCTAAACAAAACGCGGGTAGCCAAAGTACATAGAATTCTACTGGAGTGTTCACATGCAGAAATCGCGAGAATTCAAGCGCTAGATTGCTTCGGCGCTTCAACAATCTCCGGTCGTTCTCGCGATTTGAAGGCGTTTTGAAAAGCATAGGTTTCTTCTGCAGCGTTCACATGACACGCGTTTTGACGGGCGTTAGGCTTTTTAATTCCTCTAATCCAAGTTTCTATCTTCGCGATCGTTAAAGATAGAGTAAAAATTTCAACGGATTTGAAATCTGCGGAAAATTTTACACCAGATCGATACCTGAAATGTGATTTTCTTTAAATAAATATTTTTTCAACTGTAACTAATATTTTCGCGATACTCATTTGACGAATATATCCATTACGAACACAAAAGGGAGTATTAATCTCGTTTTTATAGAAAAGATATAGCTTGATTGGAGTATTTTGTCTTAATCCACTGATTTATACTTATGGCCATTAAAAATAGGATGAGAAAATTGAATCGTATTCGATTTATTGAAGAAATTTACCCTGCTTTCACACAAAACTTGCAAAAATTTGATAGTTTATAACTAAAGAGGATAGTGGGTAATTTTATTTCTGAGAATAACGTATACCGACAACTGTCCGTTCTAGTTTTCATGTGCGGCAAACGTCTTTAAAATAAATATTAAATAAAATATTCAGTTTAAAAGAGCTAAACTTTAATTATTTTTTTCATTTTTCCTCAACGGGTGAAATGCGTAAGATAAGTTTCAATTTTCATTCATTTTTCACATCCTCGTGTTACATTGAACTCGATATCACTTTTGAAAATCAACTTAATTTACTGTGAGCTTATTTTTCATAGAATTTATATTTTAATCTTGCAGTTAGTGTTATTACTACTTTAATCAAAAGTTTTATATTATATATGCGTGTAGACGCAAATTCTATTAGCAATCTCCTGATTTTCGATATATACTGCTTTTTGGTTTTTCTTTGAGATTTTTTTAGTTTTAACAAAATTTTCTCGTTTCATCGTGGGGTTTAATCAAATTTTAGTTAAAATATTTCCCAGTCATTATTCCATTCGTGGTTCCATTTGTGCTACAAAACCCCTGAAAGAGGGTAGGTTGGAGGGTTAGTATTCGTTTCGGATAGTTGGAACTCTGGGAAAATTGTGTTTAAAAATTATAAAACTAATTATTGTTATATGTGTTATTTGTGCTGATACATTAAAATGTTTAGAGATAGGTTTTAAAGAAGTATAGAGATTTATTTGAAGGAAAATTAAATAAAAATTAGCTATAGATCGTAGGAAACACGATAAAACCTGCAAAAAATAGCATAAAAAAAGAAAGGTTATCACCAGTGCCGGATTTTGTTTGCGTGTCATCCTTTGATAGTACTTCGTAGACAATGCCATATAAACAGAAATTCCGTTTCCAATTTCCTGGTTCTAGAAATAACGTTTTTTGGGGATATATTTTTTACTTTACACTGTCAATTTTAAAATTTTAAGGAAATTCTTTGGTCATTTTCTAATTAGTTTCGTTTTTTATCAAAGTTTTACAGAAATATTCCAATTTTTCTTACGCAGTTTCGCTTTTACGATAAAACGCATTACAAATGACTCATTTGCTAGCTTCTTGAGCCCAAAAAAAATCCGTGATCATCCCTTAACTCAAAACAAATCCTATTTTTTTTTGGTGGGTGAATCATCGACACTGGAGAGTGAAGATTGTAGGGTTTCTTCCTCTAGTCTTGACAGTAAAAAACGAATACTTTAAGATTTTAGAGTTAATGAAAATGTTTAATAATGCCACAATTTGAACTACATAAAGCACTGCTTCTCCGTGATCCGCTGGCTCTTACCGGTTCCTAGGTCCAAAATATCCCGTCATTCGAAAAATTTTGAAAAACGTACGAAAAGCTAACGTTCAAAAATTTACAACCGAGGTTGATGGCATTGGAATCGTATACTATACGTTACGAAAGATTTACCTGTTTAGGTTGTCATTTCTGGTCAGCAAGTCGATTATATTGCATTTATTTATGTATAAAGGTTGAAGTTCAAAAACACTTTATTCACAGGCAATTAGGGAACGGATGTTTTACAAATCGAAAGAATATCAAATTTTTACGTCGTTCTGAATATTTTTTAGATTATTTTAGGCATTTTATTGCTCATTATACATTTCTAAGTTAACCAAATACAGGCTCTTGTGAATACAGAGAGAGAAATCAATTTTAGGTTGAGAAAGAAAGATTTTCATCCTACTTTTAAAGGCTGTAAAATTAAAACAGTTGATAAGGGGCAACAAAATATCGTATTAAAGTGACATTCCCTTTAAAAAATAAGGCAATACTTCCGCTTACGCTTAGTATAACAGGAATATCTGAAAAAAGATTAGTTGCGACTATTGACAAAAAAATAATTTTTTTAAAGAAAAGCATGATTTTGGTATCGATCTAACGTAAAATTTTACGCTGATTTGAAATCCGTTGAAATTTTGGCTCTATCTTTAACCATTCAAAAGATAGAAAGTTGGATTAAGGGAATAAAAAAACATTTTAATGCATAACGGAAACTGACCTTGAAAAGCGCCCAAGTGCTGTTCACATGGTAACGCTCGAAAATTCTTATAAAACGCGCGTTGCAAATAGTCCATGTGAACGGGGCCTTAAACTCTTTTTACCATTCCTATGTTGACAAATCACAGTAAAAACAGTATAGACTATAAAAAGATACATACAACAAAAGGGGATAGTTATGGAAATTAGCTACTATTTGGTGTAAAAGGTTTACATTTATGACTATAATTTTTTCATAGAAACCACAGTTTCAGCAGTATAATTAAGTATTAATTCGAAATATCTGACTTAATTACCGTGAAAGTGCGTTCCTTTTGGGTAAAAGAGTTTTCCCTTTAGTGGTTGTAGAATTTATTCAGAACATATTTTGGTTATTGCTAATTTATTGAATTTGCTAACGTTAATTTGTGACTCAAAGCTATTTGGAGAAGCAGGGCCGCCATGGCTCAATGGATTCACCTGCTGCGCTAGCAACCTGCAAGTTGTAGGCATTGCAGGTTCGATTCCCCATTGCAGGTTCGATTCCCCCACCGAACCCCAAACACCTAGATCTGTTTGTTTCTTTTTATCCTAAATGTAAGATACTCTTTAAAGGGGCCAAAGTCCTTAGAAAGCATGAGTAGCCTCATGTATTCGATTGCAGTGTAGTAAGATACTGCGAGAAGGACCTTGAAAAGAGTACACTCCAGTTACCATATTACCCTCCATTTCATACGGATACTCTCCATCAGAAAAGCGGGCTAGGGTAGCCCAGTTGGAAGAGTAAAGTATTAGCAACTAACTAACTAACACCAACTCACATTCCCGTGCCTAGTGTCGTGAGACACTGTACCAGTTTAAATAAATGTGGTTGGGATGAATAGAGCATGCCACCGAGGTGACATGTCTATCCAGAATTTAGAGCACGTTACATTTATACATTATTATATCTATACAGTAATTACATCTATATTATACTAAGTTACACTATATACATATATACAACATGAGAGAAGAAAAAAAGTAGGTTTTTCAGTCTCTTTGGATGATCAAGTCCTGATGATTCTCAATGAATCTCATCATGTTAATAATTTTGATCCTCGAGCCCTTGGTAGTAGCAATGTTCCTGAGCCATGCGATTTGAAGGTGGTCGGCAGGCGTCCTCATATGCCATGATGCTGTAAGGGGGCAGACTGTAATGTAATGTAGAGGTGTGCCGATTTCACCACAGGAGCAATTTTCTGAACTGATTTTTTTAAACCTCGTTAGGTAGGATGGGAACGGACCATGCCCTGTGAAGAAGAGTGTCTCTTCCCTGGTCCAACTTGCCGATTTTAGTGACACTCTAGGCAACACATCATGTACCATCCTACCTGTTTCTCCTTCATCCCATTCTTTCTGCCATGCACCAAGTAGCCAGCTAGTGGTTTCCCTCCTGCAATGACTTCTGGGCCATTTCACCCCTTCATCAATGCACTCCGTTGTGGTTGCCTCTTTTGCTAACCTATCTGCTTCTTCGTTTCCTTCATGGCCCGCATGGGCTTTAATCCAGCCTAGACAAATTTCCTTGTTGTTATTTAATAAACATTGTATTCTTCGTGCCAGTGGACTCGGCGTTTTTGGATTTCTAAGTGCCAGGAGACCAGCTCGGCTGTCTGACCAGATCTTTACATTTTTATCTGCTCTTGCTTCTGCCGCTTTTATGGCTGCTAAAATCCCATACAGTTCCGCCTGGAAAACGGAGTTTCTGTCTTGCATTCTCGTGAACCATTGCTGGGTTATACGCCCTCCTTGCATAGAACAAAAAGCACTTCCCACTCTATTTTCCATTTTGGAGCCATCGGTGAAGTAGCTTATGCCGGAGTGAGGTACTCCCACTGCTGGGTTTATTCTGTCATATGAAAGAGTTTTAGCTGGATGTACAGACCAACCTATTGCCCTTTCCTCGTAGTCATCTTTGTCATAATTTGCATTTCCAAGCTTTGTACTTATTCTCATTCTCATTTTGACGCACACTGCTTCTTTTTGAAGTGAAAGATGTAGTGGTGGAATTCCCGCAATTGTTTGAAGGGCCAAAGTGGGTGCTGTTCTGTAACTGCCTGTAATTGAGATCAGAAATTTTCGTTGTATCCCATTAAGCTTTCTTATAGTTCGTTGAGTTGGGTTATGACCCCAGACCACTGCACCATGACTCAACATTCTTTCTGTCACTGTTTTGTACAGCAGCTTTCGAAATTTCTGCCCTATTCCCCATCTCGTTCCAGCTATTCTTTGTAGCATTTGAAATTGGAACATGGCTTTTTGTCCTAAAGTCTGTACATGAGCTGCCCAATTTAGCTTCTCGTCTAATGTAAGTCCTAGGTACTTTAAAGTACTAGTTCGTTTAATTCTTTTTTTATTCCAGTAGATGGAAGGTCCTCTCGAAAGATTACTAAGGAGGAGGTACTTAGTTTTTTCTTCGGACACGTTCAGACCTTGCTGATCTGTCCAGGTTTTTAACAGGTCCAGTGCATTTGTGGCTAGCTCACCTAATTTGCGCTCTGATTTTGCCGCGATAATAAAGGCAAAGTCGTCAGCAAATGCTTGCATGTGGACTCCTTCCGGCCATGGTAGAACTAATGCTTCATCGGCCACGATATTCCACAGCACTGGTCCGCTGCACGATCCCTGTGGACAGCCTTTCCCTTGTTCCTTGATTGCTGGACCCTCGCTTGTCATGAGCATGACTTTTCTGTCCTCAAGTACTTTAGCAAGAGTATTTTTAATATTGGAAGGGCATTTAGATTTCGCTAATCTGTTTTTGATGATATTATAGTGAAGATTGTCGAATGCCCCCTCAATATCAACCGACACTACAGCGACATGCAGTTTTTTCTTTTTCTCTTCGTTAATTCTGTTTAGCAAGGTTTCTAGAGCATTGTCAACAGATGAGCCCTCCTTGAATCCAAACTGGAGTGCATGTCTTTCTTTGTTTTCAACTTGATGATAAGTCAACCTTTGTACAAGCAATCTCTCCAAAGCTTTACCCAGAGTTGGAAGAAGAGTAATTGGTCGATATGATTTTATTTCATCGTGTTTTCTTCCTTCCTTGTGGAAAAGAATGATAATTCCTACTTTTAGGGGCTTAGGAAAGGTCGCAAGATTTAGACATTTATTGAAGAAAGCAAATAGAAGTTCTGGAAATTTGTTATTGATAATTTGCAACACGAGATTATCTATACCATCATATCCAGGTGCTTTGCCTTTCGGAAGATAATTGACAGTTCTGTTGACCTCGTCTTTGGAGAAGTCTGGGTCCCTTAGCGTATTAGTGAAATCTTCAATCGTTATACTGTTGCAGTTGTTACACGGGTAAAGTGATTCCAGAATTTTACCCGCGAGTTCTTTGACAGAACCTGCGTTTCCGTCACCTGCTATTTTGAAAATTTCATCTGGTATTGTTCCTTTCCGAAAAACTGCCTTGTACTGTTTACCGTAAGGAGAACCAGCATCTGTACAGAATTTTCTCCAAGCTTCCTTTTTGGATTTATTTACATCTTTTACGAGTTGAGCTCTTTTCTGTGCATAAATTTCTCTAGCTCGTGCTTTTTCTTCACCCTGTGCCTTTTGAGATCTTCTTCTAAGAGCATTTACTTCCCTCTTTTTGATCTGTAGCTCCTGGTTCCACCAAACAGGTTTGGTATTATTGTAGGAAAATTTCTTTTTCCTGAATGCCTTATTGCAGGCTGTGGTGATAGAATTTTGCAAGTCCTCAGTTATTTTGTCCAATGTTTCTGGCTCTGAGCATTTGGCAATGTCTCTATATATTCGGGCTGCATCCTTTTCGAAGTTGAGTGCGAATTTTGTGTGTCCTCCAAAGGCTGTTTTGTACCTGGTGTACGTCGATGATTTTCTTACCGATGAGATAACTGTTCTGACGTACATGTGGTCACTCAGTGTTTCCTCATCCAGTACTTCCCAGCCGCACTGATTCGCTAGTTCTGGGTGAGACACCAAAGTAATGTCCGGCCAACCCACATTCATGTTGTTGTTAAAGGTTGGAGGTGATTTGGGATCGTTGAGGATCTGTAGTTTATGTTCGTGTATGAATTCCAGTAGTTCTGACCCTCTAGAGTTTTGGTGGTCGTACCCCCAGTTGATGCTATGAGCATTTAAATCGCCACCAATTAAAAAGTATTCATTTCCACCTTTCCTAACATTTTCGCTGAGTTCTTGAAGAGTTACGTTAAGGTCGTCTTGAGGTGATGAGTAAGCTGAAAAAACCATTAGAGACCCGTTAATATTTTCAGTTTTAACCACCACCGTGTTATCGGTAATTGCAATAATAGCTGGATGCAGATTTCTATTTGTTATTATAATCCCTGCTTTTTTATTTTTCGAGATCCAGTGTATCCACGAACCGGGTATTCCTATGATTTTATTTTCCTTTACATATGGCTCTTGTACCAAAATCACATCTGGTTCATATTTCTCTGTCATAAACAAGAGTTGGCTTGTTGGAGCTCTTGCTTTCCTTAGGTTTATTTGAACGAATGTCAATGTGGGACGAATTTGTGTACTTATGAATTGAGTTGATGTGTGGTGTGACATTTTAATAGGAGATTGTCTTTTTGAATATTTTGACTTCTTCTTGATAGCATGGACATATAACATCTGCTGAAGAGTGAGCCATGTTTATATTGGCTCCATATTTTTCCACTTGCTCCCAACAGTTGATGCATTTGAGAGATTGGCTTTTGCATTCAACTGTTTTATGTGGTCCAGAACAATGAGCACAGTATATTTTGTGAGTATGGCAATTGTTTTGAGTGTGGCCATACATTTGGCATCTATAGCACCTCTTGATATTAAAATGTTCTTTAACATTGTATGTTGACCATCCAATGCTGATCTTTCCCCTTGATTTTAGGTGCTTGAATTGTGGGGCTGGTAACGACACAATGCAATGCATTTTATCTTCATTGGTTTTAATTTTGAATTTAATTTGTACCTCTTCTGGTAATGCTTTTGTTTCTGTACAAATAGATGCGACTATCTCTTCATCTTCTGTTTCTTTCGGTAAACCAAATATTTTTAGTCTTGGTGTTCTAACTGCAGGTTTTCTGGATTGGATTAAATTATTTAAAACGCAATTACTGTTTATACATTCCAGCAGCTTTTCAACATCTTCTTCTCCGTTGCAAACTACAGCAATTCCATTATTTTGTAATGGTCTTGTCTTTTTTACCTTTATTTGTTGTTTTGAAGGCTTAATATGCTGTTTCACGATGTTTTCTATTGTGCCTTGAGAATCTTCAATTTTCGATTTTGGGTAAAGGAGGATTGTGGAAGGTTTCTGCTTTGTATTGGGTTTTGATTTCTTAATCTCATAAGATTTCAAAATTTGTGAGGCATTTTCTTGGGGTGTGGGTTGCTCATAAGCAAGTCTCCTTCCAAGTTCTTGTAATATTGAGTTGCATACGTTTCTTGATGACTTTGTGATGTAGTGCCTAGATGGTGTAATTGGGTTAATGATGCGTCCTAGTTCTGCTAGAAGATCTTCCGAAGGAGTATCTTGATGAAAGGAAAACTCTCCACTTTGTGACTCTAACAAAGAAGTCATGGAATTGATAGAGTTGTTCCGTCTCAGGTTGTACGAAGAATTAACTGCTGTCAGGGAGGGCTCGAGGGTATTACTGACAAATTCCATGTATATTTCAATGAAGACAAAAATCTGATTTTTCAAAGATAAAGGGGTTCTACGAACAGTGAACAGAAGAAAACATAATAAATACTTGAGATAAGCATGGAGTGACTGAATCACTTTCCTTGCACCTGTTTCGCCTACAACAATTTAAAAGAAAAATTAACTTTCCCAGAACCAAAGTTAAAGCAAGGATTATTTTAAACGATGTTTTTAACAGCAGCTTAATAGAGCACATGTAAACACTTATTTAAAGCTGTAATTATATTTGAACAAAATCAAATGAATTTAAAAAAAAAAGCAATGGACAAGAATAAAAATGCGTTAAGTTTCACTACATGAACACATTTAATTATAAATCACAAATATTCCATATATAATTTTTTTAAGTATTATGATACCACTAAATATTTGTTTTCCACCATGACATTATAATTTACAAAACCAAGATATATTAAAAGGTATACGATGAATTATAATAATACACTAAATTAAAAACACTGATTCACTATTTTTTTTTTAGAAGTTTGAGTCCTTTAAATAATTTGGTTGTTCACAATAATTCCATTAGCAGTACAAAATTAAGAATACACAACATTCGATATATTTATACCAATATGTAGTGCTAAAAGGGTACAGTATGGTAAGTAAACAAGGTACTACGTAACACGACTTAAAAAATAATAATAATAGTGAGAGGGAAAAGACCTAACTAAGAAGTGAGCCCAGCTAAGTTTCTCGACAGGGGAGAAAGAACTCGGGGAAGGGGCTCTTATCTTTCTGGTCACTGATTGGCCAGTAAGGGTGTTACTTGCGAGGAGGTGGGCGAAATGACGTACGGACGCTACTTTCGAAAGGATGGAGGGGGTTGAAAAAAAAAAATGGCTTCTTATGTAGCACTATTTAGGGAATCTGTATATCGTTTAAAGGAGGTGAAATAGGAAAGAAATCTTTCTTAAAAACTGCTATTTAGGGGTTAAGTTAAAAAGAAATGTATTGTCAGTACTATGAAGTATTTAACTTAGGAGAATCTTAAGCAAGATAAAAATATACTTGTATCTTACAAACAAAATAGAATTGAAGAACCAAGGGAGGAATATATTAAAACTCAATTATCTCTAGAACTAGAGAAGGTATAACTTAGCTGATTATATCTGCTTCTTCAGAAAGTATTCATCCTTCGATTTCTGCTAAAAATTCAGATCCTGAGGTAGATTTTCACCAAAAAGTAAAAGGATAAACTAGGAGCCTTCTATGTAACGTCTACGCGTTGTATCGTCGTCCGTACGTCCCTCAAGTATTAGCAACAGGAGGGTTTCGAGTTCGAAACCCGGTCCAACCAAAGACCGTCGTGTAACGCTAAATCTGTCGTGGCCTCACATGCCCTCACACTGGCGAGGTGTGGAAGCTTGGAGAGTGGGGTACCAGCTCAGGTGTTGACCTCGTACCTCGGATGTTTCCTTTCGTGGTAGATCCCGGACAGACACCAATGCAGCCCGCTGTGTTGCTCCAGTGCGACGTTGATTAACCATCTACCTACCCTCAGAAAAGCTTCAAGGTGGCTTTAGGCAAAATGAAACAGAAACCGAAGGGTCGTTGGCTGTGGGTCTTGTACGAGAGTATGCTTTATCATTTCCCTCATTCGGTGTGGGTTTTAAACCAAAGTATCTATTCCAAATAGAATGTTTATAAATTTAAAGCAATTAGTTTGACACAATGTACGAAAAACGTTTCGCATTTTCTGCCCATACCGCAAACCTCGATTCCTGGTACCATGGTATCGGTGACTCCTCTTATGCAGGGGCTGCGAGGATAGGCATTTGACCTTTCAATAACTGTTCCTATGGCATTACACACTATTCGCCTCTATATTAAGCGAAAATTCCGTTCGAACCAACTCGTCATGTCTGCCCTTGGTAAGCCGAGGGAAGTTTTATTGAAACTCTAAACCATGGGTGTTTAACTTTTTGGGTTCTATTTGAGTTCACTAAAAGTTATCATGGGAACAAGTCAAATGTAACTTTTATTTATATATTACCCATAATGAAATTGCCTTCAGCTTTTGAGTGTCAGTGCCTGAAGGATACCCTATTAAAAGAAATTACAAAAACTTAATGAGGCACTGATATTGTTTAAGAAACAATGCATTTTCATGTCAGGTTCGATAGATGTGATTGCAATTTTAAATGTTTCAAAATGTTCTTCAAATGTTGATGTTTTGATTTTACTTGTAGTGGGTGGGAGGAAGAAGTACCCTTGGTGATATTTCCTCCCTTTCGTTTTACCCTCGCCTGCCCTTCTATATTTTGTTGTCCCCCTCATTGTATCTAGTATCTTGTGCTTGGCGCAGTTTGGCTAAGTATGGCCCTATCGCCATACTTATAGAACCCTATCACCATACTTAAAACCCTAAAAACCATCCGCGGAGAAAATTTATTTATGAATTTACGTGCTTCCGAAAAGTGAGAGGGATCGCGGTAGTCTAGTTGGTAGAGTCGTGGATTAGGGTTACGAGTTAGAAACTCGATTCAACCAAAGACCGTCGTGTACGTGGAGCTGGTACTCGTTAAATCCGTTGTGGCTTAACATGTCCTCACGTTGGCGTGGTGTGTAGGTTTGGAGAGTGGGGTGCCAGCTAAAGTGTTGACCTCGTCATCTGAGCGTGGTTTAAAATTGCGAGGTGTTGTCCTCTGATCTTTTACTTTTGGACCGTCACCAACAGCCCGTTGTGTTGTTCCAATGCGACGTAAACGCAACTACCGACCAACCAAAATATGATTACAAGAATAGGGGCATAAAAGTATGCACGAGTGTACTTTTAGGTAGGTAGGTAGTGGCACCACACTCTCCAAACTTCTACACCACGCCAACGTATACTTTTAGGAAGATGCATTTTAAAATAATCCAGCCTTTAGGGAATTTTCAATGTAGGTATTAAATTTTTCTTAGAGTGCATATTTAATTGCATCTTTACGCATTGCATTTTGTAAATTCGCGGGTAGCTTTATTACTTGCTGAAAATGGAATACGGAATATAGTTTGTAAGTATGACAATAGAGAGAGACTTAGAGACAGTATGCCAGTACTATCTCAAAAGTTCTGCAGAGGGAGCTTACCGTCTTCTGATCGATCATGATGGTTGAGTGAACACATTTTTCTATAGATGGTCAAAACTATTTGTTACGATAACAGTGTTAAATGGTTACTGCTATTTTGCGATAACAGTTTCATTCATTAAATTGCAGCGACGACAGTTATTATTAACTGTTAATATGAACATTCTGTTATCAATTAGCAACTGAGACTAAACATTTAATGGCTATATTAACTGCTAGAAAATGATATTAACAAATAATTTTAACAGTTATTAACTATTTAAATGGTGAACCATTAAAAGGGATTTAAAAAGTTTAGGAATTTCAACTTTTTTATTTTTGTCAAATATTTTTTATGCATTTCAATTTTTTAATTTTAAGTGTAATTCAATTAAAATTGCCACACTGCTATTCCAATAGCATTTATCGATAACTTTTAAAATTTTCGATAATAGTTACTAACTGTTATTTTATAATAACACACTTTTATATAAACTATAATCGGAATAACAAACCATCTCTATTAACTTCGAATAAGAAAAATTTACATTTTTTATTATCTTGATATCTCTATCCATTTGGATTTGCCCAATGCACTTAGAACTTAAATGGTTCTCAAGTCCACTGGGACGCTTAAATATAATAAATTAGGAGGGCCAAATGGTTAATGGCGAAATGCTAAATGCTTGACATTTGAAATAATTTTTTTTATGGTTTTTAAAAAGTACGCAGAGGATACTAAGAAGTGAAACATATCGTTGGCTTAAGAGACAAAAAACATTAGTCAAAAGTTTTAAATATGAGTTGTTTAGCTTTTCTAAGTTGTTTAGCTCTTCGCTTTCCAGTCTAAATATCATTACATTCTGAAAAGAATGAGGTGTTCTTAAGACTGTTGAAATAAACTAAGTAATTTTTCCTTGCATGAAGGTTAGATCACACGTTAAAAAAACACAAAAATTAATAAACGTGCATTATTATAATTTTATTAATAAGTTGCTTTTGCGATATATAATCATCATAAAACTAATATTTTTTAAATAATTGATAAATTGAGTTCATGCAAAGCATAATAAATAAATTTTAAAATCATAAAATAACAATTTTCACATTGCATGAAAATGGGAATTTTCCTCTCTTCGTTTTCTGAGAATATTCCCCTTCTTGTTCTCAGAACTATGTATTTTGATCGTTTCACTTGTAAGTCGACGGCTCTGTTACAAACAGCCATTGATCCGCCAGCCCCATCACTTGTAATTGTCACCAAAGCGCTATCAAACGACACTCTAATACCACTCACTGTCACGTCCCCGATAACCCGAGGCAATCGGCTACACAATTATTCACTGCTAATCTACATGTCCAAAATTATCTACATGTCCAAAATTATCTACATGTCCAAAATTATCTTTACATGCATGAAATCACGGATTTCTCACAAACTGTGTACTATAATTTTATGCATTTGTGTGAAATGATACATAACATAACACATAAATACAAAGGAAAAAATTTAAGAGCACTGCATATGATATAAAACTGTAGCATGAAACAATAAAAATGGCAATATGTGGACAAGGAGAGTTCAGAAAAAAAGAATAACTCAGTAAAAAAATTATGGCTTATCAATTTAATATGGAATGTGATCTCCCCTGACGTGTACACACATATCATAACATGTTTTAATGCTGGCAATAATGTTGTTAACAACAGTTTGGGGAATTAAGTTCCACTCCTCCAGCAATGCGGTCTTCAGGGTATTTATTTATATCTCTAGGAGGAGGATGTTTCCGTGCAACTGCTTTTCCAAGGTAGTCTCATAAGTTTTCTATCGGGTTCAGATCAGGAGATTTTTCTGGCCATGGTGTTCACTCAATGGCTTCACTTTCAAGGAATTCGTCAACGAGGTTTGCTAGATGTGGACGAGCATTATCGTCCATAAATAAAAAGTCAGATCCATATGCACCTCTGAAAAGACTTACATAAGGTTCTAAGACCTTATCCCGATATCTCTGGCCGGTCACAGATCCGCTGTTGAAATCGTGTAGGGGCGTACGTCCATCGATCATTATTCCTGCCCATACCATCACACCTGCACTACCGAAACGGTCACGTTCCATAATGTTCGAAGGAACATTTCGCGTTCCTGACTCCCTCCAGATGTAAACACGTTTAGAATCAGATGTTAAACTAAACCTCGACTCATCAGTAAAGAGAACATGGGTCCATTGTTGTTCACTCCAGTTCTGATGTTCTTTGCACCAATTAAAGCGATCTCTCTTTTGTTGTGACAGTGAAACGCATACCCTTGTCTTTCTGGCATAAAGGCCTTTTTCATTAAACCTTCTGTATACAGTTTGCCGTGATACAACAGTTCCAGTGGCGGCTGCAACCTCTGAACTTCACTGCCGAGCAGTAGACTTCCTGTTACGACGGGCAGTTATTGCCAGATATCGATCTTGAGAAGCAGTTGTTATTCGTTTACGATCTTGTCCAGGCCTCCTTACAACAGTTCCAGAGTTCTGAAATTTTTTCCATGGCGTAGAGACTGCTTGTCTTGAAATATTCACACATCTCGCTACTTCCATGCTCTGCTTCTAAATGGCCGATAATTCGCCACTTCACAGATTCTTCCAAATGATACTTCGGAGCCATAACAAACCGTTTTGAGTCCTTACACACTGAAATCAAACGCTGTATTGCAGAAATTCACTCATATATTCACTTTGCACAAAGCGCTTGATTCACCGTCGGATGACGTAACGCCTTGATTTGCATATCAGAAACCGTTTGATCACTTTTGATTGAGTAATGCTAATTAGGTTTGTCTTTCACACATTCCCTGCAAAAATGGATTACATCGATTTGATATTTCATGGAATATCATTATTTTTGGATATGTAAAGATAAATTTGGACATGAGTGTATATTGTTCCAAGTTGTAGTTCTACGTCAAACTTTCCGTGTGTGGGTACGTTCATTTTGGCGCAGCTTGGCCCATAAGAATCAAGATCTGACCCATAAAAACAACCGGAGAGAGCTCTTGTTTGCAAACGTTTCAGATACATGTAGTGGCAACAAGAAAAGGTTTGGTTGCTATCAGAATAGTGATTGAGAATGATAAAAAAATATATTGTTTTTTTCCTTAATTCTAACTTGTTCTCTTGCAATTAATTCGTGCAATTAACTCTTGGATTTAAATTGTCTTTTGTAATTAATTCATATAATTAGCTCTTGTATTAATTTTTGTTAGCCGTATCAATAATTCCTTCTTGTAAATATTGTAAATATCAATACTTAATTTTGTCCTAAATAAAAATTACCAAATTTCCATGGTCCTTGAATGTCCTTAAAAAGCATTCGAATTTTATTTTTTAACTTGTGACCATAGAAAAATACCAAAATTTCGTTGAGTTCTTGAATTGTATTCAGACTTTATTTTGAACCAAATTTGTCTGAACCTAAAACTTTTCCAATTTGTACATTTTTCTCCTTTCAGTTTTCTTCCTTTCGTTGTTCACTTCTAATTGACAAAATAATTTTATTTCATTAAATTGTACTTGCATAATACTATTTACTTTAAATTATTTTTGCAATCATATTCAATGTTCTAGTCTTTGTCAATTTTCTTCAATCTCTTGAAGGTAGGTATTTTAATTAACGTCGCACTGGGCCCGACACACGGGCTATTGACGACGGTGCTGGATCAACCTCCGAATGGAAAGATTCGAAGACAACACCACGATTTTGAATCCCGGTCATATGACAATCAATCTCCTGAAGATGAAAGCTCGATGACACAAAATGAAGTCCTTGAAGATTCAGCGGAAGTTTGTGGCAACTGGAAAAGTGCCGCGAATCTCGGTAGGTAAGTAGTTATTAATGTCACGATGGAGCAACACAACGGGCTATTTCGCGAATCTCGGAATTCGCTTTCAACGACTGACCATGTCTTGATGGACGAGACATTTGGTCAGTAGAAGAAAAGCTGAGCAGATCTTGATCTCATCATCATAAAAAAATCGGCAATATCTTGATGACGAGATATCACGCCATTAGCAAAATTGGTCAGAATTTGATGGACGAGATATCACGCCATTAGCAAAATTGGTCAGAATTTGATGGACGAGATATCACGCCATTAGCAAAATTGGTCAGAATTTGATGGACGAGATATCTCGTCGAAACCACTTCAAGGGTTAAAAGAGTGGGTATGTAGGTATTTTTAATTAACGTCACACTGGAGCAACACAACGGGCTATTTAAAAGAGTGGGAACTTTGTAATTAATTTTTCCATTTAAAGAATCTGTGATGCTGAAAGGTATTTCCCGCACTCTTTCACAGACATCTTTTTTAACCACCACTAGAAATTACTGAACAAGTGTCAGATCTGCAATTTGATGATAGTTTCACATCATTTAACAACACTGTTGTGTACTCGTGACCTGAGACAGTATTCAACTGATTTTCTAAGATATTTGTATATAGTAACTACCAAGGCAATTAAAAATAAAAATAATTTTGAAATATTTAGGAGACGACATTTTAACGAGGATAGAATTCAGAGATTTCGAGATTTGAAAAAACTGGTGCAATATGCATTCAAAAGCCTATAAAAAGAATAACTGTATATGGCGTACTAATAAATTTTATTATTAAACTATGGTTTTCAGAATGAAAATGCAACGTTCAACTTTAATTAAAGTAATAAAAAGTACGATCAGATATATTTTAATTTTATTATATTAATAATTTGAGTTGATAAGTATTTCCTTTTAAAAATACAAAACAACGAATTCATTTGTGAAAAGATCTTTTACATTTTACAATAGCAAGGAGCTTAGAAAATACAAATAGGATGCACGCACAATGAATGCTGAAATGTGACTCGGGAGATATAAAAGGTCTCAAAAGCAAATATCAACAATTGTGCCAGTGAATTCCGATTAGTATTGCTCTGCTAGTACGTAAACATGCCTCGACGTGAAACGAGTCAAGATTATAAAAAGTTCACGGACCTTGAGAGCAAGAATTATTGGGATAAGGAAACGGTTTGTTTAGCGAAATTGCTGGACGCACACACACGGGGAAACTTATACAATCATGCGAATGAGGAGATAAAACGAACAGAAGGTTCTATGCATCGTCGTGAGTCATAGGCGCTTGTTACACATGGCGATGACGAATCTTACAGCAACATCCACAATGTTAGCACAACAACGGAACGGAGGAAAGTGACACACATTAGGCGATGTGTTAGCCGACGATTGTTGCAGAGACAACCGCCCTATTTACTCCAAGGAAGATGCAAGTAGGAAAAAGAAAATTTTTCCTTGCCTAGAAATGGTGACTGGATCAGGTTTTTGCACCAGAAGCTGGCAAATACTATAGGATGATTAACCACTATAGGGTGATTAACCATCAGGAGGGTTAACCCTTTGCTATAGATGCCAGAGGCTTTAATAGTGCTGAGAATGAAGACACTGAAACGTTGACCGGGAGCGAATCATGTTTCCCGGACGATACAATATCCTGACCCATAAGGGCCGAATCCTTGTCTGCAGATACAGTGGAAAACTGTATCTGGAAGGGTGCATTGCAGAGCGCAGTAATGGTCTTACAAGCGTAGTAGTTTGAGGATGCTATTTTACTTCATTCACTCTCGCTTTGTACGGATCGCAGGCACTATGAATAGTCAGGTATACATCACAGTGCCATACAGTCCTCACACACAGACCTTCCCTTGAGCTGTCTTTCAACAAGGTAATGCTCATCCTTACATCACACGAAAATTGTTTCAACTTTAGAATTTCAGTTTTCCATCAATATTTGTAGCCCAGTAGGAAAAGCATCAGATTAGCAACCGGAGGGTTACGATTTCGAGATTCGGTTCTTCGGGTTTGATCCCGGATCGTCGCCAATAACCCTTTGTATTGCTCAAGTGCGACGTTAATTAAATACCTACCTACTCCGAGACTAGGTCCAGCCAAAGACCGTAGTGTACACGGAGGCTGGTGCACGTCAAATCTGTCGTGGCCTCACGTTGGGGCGGTGTGGAAGTTTGGAGAGTGGAATGCAAGCTCAAGTCTTCTCTCGTCATCCTACCTTGTTCAAAATTAAATGGTGTTGTTCGGGATTGATCCCGGACCGTTGCTCCAGTGCGACGTAAACTAACTGCCTAGCCTACTTAACCTCATCAATATTTGTATTTTACGTTGTTTTTGTCCAATTAGAGCGTATTAGTATTTGTGTATTGTATTACCATTCGCCTATCTAGAAATAATCATCGCGATTTTTATGAAGTATGAGAGATTTTTTTTCACGGTAAACAAACTACACGAAGACGAGGTTTTACTTCAGGCTATCGCTCGGTAGATTACTGTAGGTATTATTATTAACGTCGCACTGGAGCGACACACCGGGCGGCTATTGTCGACCGATAGATTCCGAGCTATCTTAAGACGTAGCCAAGTGAAGTCACTTCCGGAATAGTTACAGGAAACACGCTCTTCCACAAAACGCCATCGCAATTTACATTTAGCTTTTCGGAAAAGGATTATCACACGATGCGGTATTATTAATGGAAGTTGAATTTAATATTCTTACAATCTGCGAAATTAAATTGCAATTTAAAAATTTTGGTAAATTTCGATGCAGCAGAAACTTATCTTCGAAATTTGCATCTGTAAATTACTTTTAATGTCGTTCGTAAGCTACATTTTTACATAAGATTTAGGTAGGTAGGTATTTCAATTAACGTCGCACTGGAGCAACACAACGGGCTGTTGGTGACGGTCCGGGATCAAACCCAGAGGAAACCCGAGGATAACACCACGTAATTTCGAACCACGGTCAGATGACGAGGCCAACACCTGAGCTGGCACCCCACTCTCCATACTTCCACTCCACGCCAAAGTGAGGACATTTGAGGCCACGACATATTCAACGTGCACCAACCCCCACGTACACTACCGTCTTTGGTTGGATCGAGTGTCGAACTCGCAGCCCTCCATTTGCTAACCCACTACTCTACCAATCGGGCTACCGCTGTCCCGGTTGGCAGGCAGGTATTTAATTAACGTCGCACTGGAGCAACACAACGGGCTATTGGCGATCAACCCCCGAAGGGAAAGATCCGAGGACAACACGACGTAATTTTAAACCACGGTCAGGTGACGACGGTCTCGGTTGGAATAATAACGGATTGAAACTCCATCCAACCAAAGACCGTCGTGTATGTGGCTGTAGGTGTACATGAAATCTGACGTGGCCTCAAAAGTCCTCACGTTGGCGTGGAGGAGTGCTTATGAGATCGATTTAGGACTTTCTAGGTCCAAAGCCCTGAATTAAGTATTTTTAGGTTCATTAAAACTTTCATGTTTTATTCGGTACATCAAATCGCAAAAACGCACTAACAGATTTGAAATGGGCATAGAACTAAGTAGGCAAAAACGAGGAATCCGGGCTAATTATTATTTATGAAAAAAAAAAAAAAATCAACACTTGTTAGGCAAAAGCGTTCGTTTATTGTTCTCGTTTTCGAATCATGTTATTTTCAGCATATCCATAGGCACGAATCAAAAATAAGGATTTAGTCTCATGAATTATTAAAGCACTGTTTTCGAGGCGCACAGGCGCCCACACCATTTTCACGACCCTAGTTCTTTTTATTACTCACCAGGCGTGACTGCGTTTTGTGTAATATTTGCGCTCTGAAGGATGAATGACGCTATACGGCATGAATTGATTAATTTTGAGAGCTATTTCCTTGAGCCACGGGATAAGATGTCTCGCGCATTCTTATTCAAAAGTTGTGTAGGAACCGAGAGTCATCAGCTGCCGTTTCAGTCGCTCAACGAGGGTAGATTAAGCGATTCACTCCCTATTCGGTTTTTACCGACACGGCACCTTTTCCTGTGGCAGTAAGTGAAAAAAAAAACGAACTGAAATGGGCTTAAACAGCTGCCGAGTTTGATCATTGACATCCTTGAAGTTATTTGGGTCTGAAGAGATCTTTGGGTCTGAAGTTATTTGGATCTTCAAACATAAGGGTTTGGTAAAATGCATGTAGTACGGTATCTGGGGTGTAAAGATTTGAAAAAGCTGGATTGCACGGAGATGGTCTTCCACAATATTTAATTAAATACAAAATTAAGATACAGAAGAGGTATATAGATCATAGGGCACAGCCTACACTCTGGCATATACACTCATGTTCAAATTTATCTTTACATACTCAAAAATAATGATATTCCATGAAATATCCAATCGATGTAATCCATTTCTGCAGGGAATGTGTGAGAGACAAGACTAACTAGCATTATCCAATCAAAAGTGATCAAACGGTTTCTGATATGCAAATCAAGGCGTTACGTCATCCGACGGTGAATCAAGCGCTTTGTGCAAAGTGAATATATGAGTGAATTTCTGCAATACAGCGTTTGATTTCAGTGTGTAAGGACTCAAAACGGTTTGTTATGGCTCCGAAGTATCATTTGGAAGAATCTGCGAAGTGGCGAATTATCGGCCGTGTATAAGCAGGGCAGACAATCATGGAAGCAGCGAGATGTGTGAATATTTCAAGACAGTTTCTACGCTATGGAAACGATTTCAGAACTCTGGAACTGTTGTAAAGAGTCCCGGACAAGGTCGTAAACGAGTAACAACTGCTTCTCAAGATCGATATCTGGCAATAACTGCCCGTCGTAACAGGAAGTCTACTGCTCGGCAGTTAAGTTCAGAGGTTGCAGCCGCCATTGGAACTGTTGTATCACGGCAAACTGTATACAGAAGGTTTAATGAAAAAGGCATTTATGCCAGAAAGACAAGGGTATGCGTTTCACTGTCTTCACAACAAAAGAGGAATCGCTTTAATTGGTGCAAAGAACATCAGAACTGGAGTGAACAACAATGGACCCATGTTCTCTTTACTGATGAGTCGAGGTTTAGTTTAACATCTGATTCTAAACGTGTTTACATCTGGAGGAAGTCAGGAACGCGAAAGCTTCCTTCGAACATTATGGAACGTGACCGTTTCGGTAGTGAAGGTGTGATGGTATGGGGAGGAATAATGATCGATGGACGTACGCCCCTACACGTTTTAAACAGCGGATCTGTGGCCGGCCAGAGATATCGAGATGAGGTCTTAGAACCTTATGTAAGACTTTTGAGAGATACATAGGGATCTAACCTTTTATTTATGGACGATAATGCTCGTCCACATCGAGAAAACCTCGTTGACAATTACTTGAAAGTGAAGCCATTGAGCGAACACCATGGCCAGAAAAATTTCCTGATCTGAACCCGGTAGAGAACTTATGGGACTACCTTGGAAAATCAGTTGCACGGAGACATCCTCCTCCTAGAGATATAAATACCCTGAAGACGACATTGCTGGAGGAGTGGAACTTAATTCCCCAAACTGTTGATAACAACATTATTGCCAGCATTAAGACACGTTATGATATGTCTGTACACGTCAGGGGATTCATTCCATATTAAATTCATAAGCCTTAATTTTCTTCTGAGTTATTCTTTTTTCTGAACTCTCCTTGTCACATATTATTGCCATTTTTATTGTTTCATGCTACAGTTTCATATCATATGCAGTGCTTTTAAATTTTTTCCTTTGTATTTATGTGTTATGATGTTATCTATCATTTCTCACAAATTCATAAAATTACAGTTCACAATTTCTGAGAAATCCGCGATTTTATGCATGTAAAGATAATTTTGGACATGAGTGTAGTTTGTAAATGTTTTTGGACGGCGTTCCACCTGCGCGTGGAAACATGTCGATCAATCGAGGCGTTACAATCTCAACTGATTTTTTGAATGAATAAAGTTAGTTTACAGTTCTGCCCGGTGGTACCTCTAATGGCGGTATGGGGATCGTAAACTGGGATCCTACATGTATTAGAGGTTGGATGTTTTTTGGGAGTTTTGTGGCGTAAAGGCCATGCTGCGCCAGACACAAGACATACAATATCAAGTAATAGACACACACACAATGAAAGTTTTACTGACACAGAAGAGAGAAATACACCCAGGGAGAATTCACCTGACAACATGTATTAGAGGCTTTTTCTGTCAAGCTAAAGTAGATGGTGGTGGTATTTCTGCGGTGCATGTCACTCGACTTGTTTTCGAACGCGATTTCAGCAAGAATAAAATATAATTCATAACCATTAAAATGATTATGACAGTTGATTGGGTCACGCCAATTAGATTTTAAACGCCAAACGTCGTCAAAACGGCGATAGGCTACATTTAAAGGTAACCCTATCATGTTACATGCGAGAGCATGTGGTTAACATGAAGTAAAATCTCCATTTTTGTTTGTTTATATAAACTGAAAATCTCTCCCAGAAGTCAGCAACTGGACTTCCTACAGTCATGTCTGCGAGATGGAAGCGGCACATTAATCAGGACAGGTCCTTCTGCGAGATATGGCCAAATATGGCCCTTACGCCATAAAACCCCCAAAACCAGCCAATCATCTGCGAGAGAGCTTGTGACATCCCAGTACACCCCTTAGGTCCAGTTTGTATACTGCACTTACTGCACGCTTTTCCCGACTCTTATTTTCTAACAAATCAGTACCCATTAAATTGGTCGATCCTTCTGTTTCCTCTGAATCCTCTGTTTCTCCGTAAATTCAGGTGACACAGTCACGTGTCTGCCCTACCTCCTACCACGTGATGCAGTGAAACTTCAAAAGAACATTCACATCAAAACTTCCACAACACATACCTTCCATTTCCACAACACATACACCATTAAAACTTCAAAATAACATTTTTACCTTCCACATTTGCCAAAAATTTACAAAAACGTTTTGAGAAACGAAAATGCAAGAAACTTGATCCAATTTAAACAGAAATAAACTAAAATCGTAATACACGAACCTTTAAACAACGGAGTCAATCGCATTTTCAAGAATATTGTATACAGAATACAGGTGGGGGAGGGATTGGCGTCAATTCCATTGAACCGTCAATTAAATTTTCCGGTAGGGTACTGGTAACAAAAATTAACAAACATAAAAATGTTCCATTTCATTGGAGCTTAAATACGCGATACCATTATTTGTAATAGTGAAACCTATATATTTGTTCCTGCCTTCCTGTTTCCTTCAGCTGTTGCTAAACAGTATATATTAAAAAATATAAATAGTTTTTGCTTTCCCAAAAACGAATTTTAAAAGGCATTTTCATTTCAATTCTAAAACTAAAGTCGCGAGTTTCGTAGTTTTATGTGCCGTTATTCACGAAACAGCACATTATGTCGTCTGAAATGACATGGTGTATTAACTCTTCTTTAATAAAATTGTACTCAAAATGGATTTAGAGGCGAAATATCTAAAAATAAAATTGAAGGTTTAAAAGTCATTTTACGTCTTTTTTAGGTTTTTATTAGTGGTAAACCCCAAATTAAGTAATTTTAGGTGCTATATTATTTGCATATTTCATTTAGAACATCCCAAATCGTAAAAAATTTGTTAACAGATTTAAAACAGTATATGAAACTGAATAGGAAAAAGCTAGCAATCCGGGGCCTATTTTATAGTAATAAAAATTACCAATTATTAATATAGCGTCTTTTTAAACTGACTATACACGTATATTTTTAACAAGTTACTTCGTTGTTCGACGCCTAACACAATACGCTTGATAAATACTCGACCCACAGCTATGCGCTTCGAATAGGCTAGGGAACACCTCTACTGGACAACTGATGACTGGAAGCGACTGACTTGGTATGACGAGTCGAATTTCCAACAGTTTCGGGCAGATGGAAGGATACGCGTGAGGAAAAATATACATGAAGCCATGGATCCCTCATGTCAGCTGAGGATTGATTGTACAGGCTGGTGTATGTGTGTGTGGTTCCGTAATGATATGGTTTGTTTAGCCGGAATTCAACGGGACCCCTGGTACGTCAATAAACTGCTCTGGCAGGTGAAGGGTGTGTGCAAGTAGTATTACCGTGCTAACAACTGGATACCCTCGAAGGTGTGCTAACATCTAGATACCCAGTGAGGTTGCTAACATCTAGATGCCCTCCTGAGCTTGTTAACATCTGAATACTCTCTCCGGGAGTTGTTGACATGTGGATATATTGTTGTATCGGGGTTTAGCCTGAGAGATGTTCGCCCATCAAATAGAGAATGTTAAATATACACATTTGCTGTTCGAACATCCTTCGGCCTGTTATCTATTCCAACATCTACTCGACCATTTAAGTTTTCCAGTTCGGAATATATAGACAAACTAAATATAAGTATCTATTCCAATATGTATTAGAACTTTTGTTCTCAAGTTCAAAATATGAAGACAAACTATTTCCGACATCCACGCGAGCATTTGTTCTCGACATCGGAATATAAAGACAAAAATATATAAGTATCTATTCCGACATCCACTCGAGCATTCGTTCTCGAGTTCGGAATATTAAGACAAAAATATATAAGTATCTATTTCGACATCCACTCGAGCATTCGTTCTCGAGTTCGGAATATTAAGACAAAAATATATAAGTATCTATTTCGACATCCACTCGAGCATTCGTTCTCGAGTTCGGAATATTAAGACAAAAATATATAAGTATCTATTCCGACATCCACTCGAGCATTCGTTCTCGAGTTCGGAATATTAAGACAAAAATATATAAGTATCTATTCCAACATCCATTTGCTCTCGAGATCGGAATATTAAGACAAAAATATATAAGTATCTATTCCGACATCCATTTGCTCTCGAGTTCGGAATATTAAGACAAAAATATATAAGTATCTATTCCGACATCCACTCGAGCATTCGTTCTCGAGTTCGGAATATTAAGACAAAAATATATAAGTATCTATTCCAACATCCACTCGAGCATTCGTTCTCGAGTTCGGAATATTAAGACAAAAATATATAAGTATCTATTTCGACATCCACTCGAGCATTCGTTCTCGAGTTCGGAATATAAAGACAAAAATATATAAGTATCTATTCCGACATCCACTCGAGCATTCGTTCTCGAGTTCGGAATATTAAGACAAAAATATATAAGTATCTATTTCGACATCCACTCGAGCATTCGTTCTCGAGTTCGGAATATTAAGACAAAAATATATAAGTATCTATTTCGACATCCACTCGAGCATTCGTTCTCGAGTTCGGAATATTAAGACAAAAATATATAAGTATCTATTCCGACATCCACTCGAGCATTCGTTCTCGAGTTCGGAATATTAAGACAAAAATATATAAGTATCTATTCCAACATCCATTTGCTCTCGAGATCGGAATATTAAGACAAAAATATATAAGTATCTATTCCGACATCCATTTGCTCTCGAGTTCGGAATATTAAGACAAAAATATATAAGTATCTATTCCGACATCCACTCGAGCATTCGTTCTCGAGTTCGGAATATTAAGACAAAAATATATAAGTATCTATTCCAACATCCACTCGAGCATTCGTTCTCGAGTTCGGAATATTAAGACAAAAATATATAAGTATCTATTTCGACATCCACTCGAGCATTCGTTCTCGAGTTCGGAATATTAAGACAAAAATATATAAGTATCTATTTCGACATCCACTCGAGCATTCGTTCTCGAGTTCGGAATATTAAGACAAAAATATATAAGTATCTATTCCGACATCCACTCGAGCATTCGTTCTCGAGTTCGGAATATTAAGACAAAAATATATAAGTATCTATTCCGACATCCACTCGAGCATTCGTTCTCGAGTTCGGAATATTAAGACAAAAATATATAAGTATCTATTTCGACATCCACTCGAGCATTCGTTCTCGAGATCGGAATATTAAGACAAAAATATACACTGCTGGCCACCCAAATTGCAACACCAAGAAAGACAAGAGATATCACAACAAAATTTATTTTGTAGATAACATGTTGACCAAGTATCAAATGATTAAATTTATAGACTTCTGTGAAGTGTGGTTCCTGCCAAAATCAGTAGCCAGAGTAGCCGCCATTGTTGGAGATCACCGCTGCCACACGCCTCGGCATTGATTCAAAGAGACTTTGGATGTGTTCTTGAGGTACAGCAAACTAAGCAGCTTCCACACGTTGCCAAAGTTGATCTGGTGTGGCAGCTGGGGATGTATTCTGGGTCAATCGTTGAGCAACCATGGACCACATGTTTTCTATCGGCGAAAGATCCGGAGAGCGAGCTGGCCAGGGAAGCAATTCAATCTGGCGATTGACGAAGAACCCTTGGACAATGCGTGCCACGTGTGGTCGCGCATTATCCTGTTGAAATATGGCTGTGGGCAAGCCCTGAAGGTAAGGAAGGACAACTGGCTCCACCACCTCGGAGATGTAGCGCTGACTGTTTAAAGTACCGGCAATGCGTACTAGAGGAGTGCGAGAGTGATATCCAATACCGCCCCATACCATAATACCCGGTGCAGGACCAGTGTGGCGGTGCATAACGCAGCTTTTCAGCATCCTCTCTCCGCGGTGTCTCCAGACTCGAATCCGACCATCGTGGTGTTGCAGACAGAAGCGTGACTCGTCAGTAAAGACAATTTCATTCCATTCTGCCGTCCACATCCTTCTTTCATCGCACCATTGGCGGCGGAAACGTCTGTGGTTCTGCGTCAAGGGTAGACGAAGCAATGGACGTCTTGCGGACAGACAACTCTGCTGTAAACGGCGTCGAATGGTACGCGCAGACACTGGATAATGCGGTACAGACTGAATGTGCTGTGCTATGGTTCGTGATGTGGCTGAGCGATCCGTCACTGCCATACGCACA
The DNA here is from genome assembly GCA_933210815.1 of Meta bourneti. Classification (NCBI taxonomy): domain Eukaryota; kingdom Metazoa; phylum Arthropoda; class Arachnida; order Araneae; family Tetragnathidae; genus Meta; species Meta bourneti. The sequence goes on along the minus strand of OW119922.1, from coordinate 37,952,670 downwards.
ATATGCCTGTCATCACGTGAAGTGGTGCACTGAGGTGGATGCGATCGAGCACGTCGGTCCGTCGTACCCTCCTGCATCCAACGATCACATATCCGCATTACAGTTGTTTGGTTTCGTCCAACACGACTACCGATTTCCCTGAAAGATAATCCACAATCTCGGTAGGCCACTATCCTTCCTCTGTCGAACTCGGATACTTGATCAAAAGATGATCGCTGTTTTCTACGAGGCATAATTGATAGTTTTTTTGAAAAAACCACAAGAAAAACACAATTGCCGTACTTGAAATCGTCGAAATCTCCAAGCCTTAAATAGCGCTTTGAAGTGGCGCCACAGGCGCGCGTGATGTGCGTCTGCGCTGAAATTCTAATCATTTGCATATCTCACCTCCGCTAATGCATGTTGTAAATTTCATATTATTTGCATGCTTCCTTCAGGGTGTTACATTTACGGTGGCCAGCAGTGTATAAGTATCTATTCCGACATCCACTCGAGCATTCGTTCTCGAGTTCGGAATATTAAGACAAAAATATATAAGTATCTATTCCAACATCCATTTGCTCTCGAGATCGGAAAATTAAGACAAAAATATATAAGTATCTATTCCAACATCCATTTGCTCTCGAGTTCGGAATATAAAGACAAAAATATATAAGTATCTATTCCGACATCCACTCGAGCATTCGTTCTCGAGTTCGGAATATTAAGACAAAAATATATAAGTATCTATTCCGACATCCACTCGAGCATTTTTTCTCGAGTTTGGAATACATTAACAATAGAAATACAAGAATTATATTAAACTTACCCCATCTTTTTGTCAAAAGAATCGAACTCGCTCATAATCTTTTGGCTGATTCGTCAGCCTGAGGAATCACTACACAAAGTGAATCAAATTTCGAACTCAAGAATCGCTTTGTGTAGTGTTCTTTAGGCCTCCGCAGGGAGGTACCTGATCTTTATTTTCTACAAAAAATTCAAAGCTACAGGGGCTACAATGCACAAATACTCATAAATGCAACACAGAAATGTGATCATAAATATAAAAAAGTAATTTCATTCTAAAACCCGTTAAACATGCATGCTGATGCTGCTACAAAAACAAAAATACATTTTAAACAGAATGAGTTTTAATTAAAAAGTGTCCATATGAGAGAGAATTGATGCCATCCTCTGCAACGTACTTATAATATGCTGACAAACTAATTTTATTTTGTATCACTGTGTAGTTCATGTTTTTTGGAAATGATCGAGAACTGTGTTTCTCTTGAAAAGGATTCTTCCAAAATTTTTCGATAATTTGTAATGTTAAATTTCGGAGAGTAGAATGTTTTTATACCTTTAACTGTTTTTTACAGCTAGAGCCGAAAGAACAGGCATATATTTCAGATTTTAAACCTATGAATTCGTTTATTGGTTGAATTGCTTCGCTTTTTAAATAACCCAGTTCCCCTTTGTTTGAATTGTACAAAAAGTGGTTTTTTGGAAAATTGCTGGTCAGATATATCGTTAAAAATTGTTTTCATATCTTCTGCTTAGTTTTTGTATCATCAAAGAAGTTCTCTGAATTGAAAGAAATGAGTCTGTGAGCAGTTTTCTGATATCTTGTGTGAGCAACTGAGTCAATAGTTTCACATTCAGATTCACGTTCTAATAGTTTTGAAAGTTCATCTTTTAATCTTAATTCCGGTTTCTGTTGATAGTGTCCTGATAACAATTCTGGAGGAACGAGAGCCATTCTTTTAGACATGACTTCAAAAATTAAAATGAACTAGCGCGATATTGCACGTGTGCTGTTTTATATCATTTCAACTCTTGTTAAAGTCTTTTGCTAATAGCTCGACCCACCATTCCTGCTAGCCACCACTTTGTTTCACTAAAGAGTTCTTTTTGGTTTTCAGAGTGGTTTTTCGACATGCTATTTTTCTAATACAATTTTCGTATTTGCGCAATTTTTTTATGTCTATAGGAATATTACCAGCTCTAAAACATTCAACCATATTTCACTCAAAGATAGAATTTGCGGTTTACTTTCATTTCTCAACAGTATTCTTTGATTAGGTGAAGATTTTGAGAGCAAGTTCAAAAAGTTATAATTCTGTTTTATCCTTTTCGTTTTGGGTTTGTATATCAACTGCACACCTTGAATGTCGGAAAACAAACTATCTCTGAGTATGTGTTCTTCCTGTATATAAGATGTAAATCCACAACTAAATAACCCTATAGTTGTGCAGTTGTTTTTATATACACATCCACCATAAACTGAGAATTACGCGAACATAACTGGCGAGCAAAACAATTTATCTAACTCATATCTAGAGTTTTTGAACAAAATTATGTAATGAGAATTTAAATTGATGTCGCGCATGACTTTACATTTCGGAAACAAATTTTGTAGTAAATGTATCACACTTATATTCCTATGATGAGATAAACAGTTTTGAAATGTTTTCATTCAGACGATGCATCAAATCATCAATCACGATTAAGTCAACATCTTCATAGCTCTCAGGGAAACCTTGAACAAACTATATCTGGTTCTTCTAGGAACCAAGGTGAAGAATAATTATAACACTAATTTACTTTTTTTTTATCTTTTAATCATAAATGTTTCTTTTAACCATTTTACGCACGAGTGAAGTTTCATCAGGTTGGTTAGGTCCCACTATCAAACTACTAGGGTGATTTAAGCTTAACATTGTTTGCATAGTTTTTCAAATTCTAGCTCTGTAAGCAGCACACCAATAATTTCTGGTTTTATATGATTCAATTCCTCTTTCCTAAGATAACGAACGTAACATACTTTAGAATTCTTTTTTGTGCAAATATAATTTCCCCTTCCTAAATTTTCCGAATAGACACACGATGTGTTTGCAAAATCAATCTGATCCGGCTAGCAACAACCTTTGCTGTCGAAAATACAAATAAATGTTGTGAGGGATATCAAACAGATAACTACCCCCAAAGCAATCAAACTACTCGGCAGTTTACTTGTAGATGAGATGAAAATCTTTTTTCCAATTCAACCATCTCCTTCCCATTAATGTGTTGAATACTACAACGGCAACACCCGAATGACACTTGCGGAATCGAGTGACTGCATTTATTATCATCGCACCCATCGTTCGTGAAGAAACCATGATTTTCTCCACGCAAGCATTTTTTTTTAACAACGCGCTGTCGTTCTCCCCCATCGTTGTTCTATTCACAGCACCGACTTCTCCGCGCTCACTCATATATACAGCTATTAACAACCCCAAACACATTACCTAAATATGAGCAACGCCAAAAGCGTATTCAGATGTTAGCAAGCTCAGGAGGGGATCTAGAAGTTAGCTAGCTCAGGAGGGTATCCAGATGTCAGCACATCTTCGGAGGGTATCCAGTTGGCACGGTAATGCTACTTGTGCATCCTTTTTGACGAGTTGTACCCGTTCATGCGCTGTGATAATTCTGATGAGCTTGACTTCTTCCAACAGGACAATGCGCCGCCACCAGTCTAGACACGCCAAATTATGGTCTGAGGAATACTCATATGAGTTTGTGTTAACTTTGAGAAACTTTTTCAAATTTGAACGTAGGTGACAGAACATTCTTTCCGATTGATAAGGTCAATGTCGTGAATTAACATGAAAATTTAAGGTAAGCCGTTTGAATTGACGAACTTTATCTTTTTTGCATCCATAATTAATTCTCCTGATTTCTGATGCTGACATGTCGAGGATCAGTAAGCATTGCGAGTAGTAGGATTTCTGGTTGCACGGAGGTTGCATAGCAAATTACATCTTTGGTATGATCTGGTAATTGCCACGAAAGCGTTGTCATCTTGCATAGATGTAAGTTACTAACTATCCGAGTATTTGGATTGAATTATATGTGTTTAACATGGAGTCACATTAAGTAACTTTTCCAACGCGTCAAAACCCCATGTGTATCAAAAACTTTCCTTGGCCACTTTTGAATGTTACAAATCCAAAGGGGCCCGGCTAGATATTTAAGTATGTCACTGAAAAATTTTCTGTCGCATATGGATCCCATTCTTTAACTATTTCACACAAAACTTATAAAATATCGATTTTTAAAAAAATTCTAAAAACACTTTTTTCCTTGATTTTTCATTTTTTCAAGGCCAGTGGGGCCTGGCTAGATATTTATGTATATATCTTCAAAATGTTTTGAATAGAATATGGGTCCCTTCATCAACTGTTTCGCACTATTACTATTACAAATAAAATATCATTTTTTTTAAAATTATACCTAGAAACACTGTTTTCTTAATTTTCTACTTTGCCCGGCTAGATGTTTGTTGAGGAAATTTTTCTTCAGATCATTTTTGACACACTAGCCAAGAACTGACACTCTAGAACTAAGCGAATTTGGGGAAAAAGTGTTTTATGATTCACTCTATTGTCCATACATACCATTTTGAACGGGATAGTCCGGTTTTTATCATATTTCCCGGCAGTCCCGTCGCTTTAATTAAAATGTTAATTTTGTCCTCTTTTTAACAAAAATTATAAGTAAACTTTAAAATTGGCCAATCACAAATTATAATTAATAACCTTTAATCGTACATCAATATCCCCATAAATACCGGTGATTTGTTTTGCCTGTATGCCAACTGGTGGCTGCGTTATTAAGCGCCGGCTGCTTATATTTCACATTTTTAAAGCTTTTAAGTTTATCCTTGCAATGTTAAATAGGTGAAATTGTTGTTTTAATGACGATGTCCAGAAATAATTTTTTGTCATCGGACCGTGGTTCAAAATTACGTGTTGTCTTACCCTTTTGGATTGATCCCGGACCGCCGTCAATAGCCCGTTGTGTTGCTCCAGTGCGACGTTAATTAAAAGACCTACTAGAAATAATTTATCGTCTTACTTTTTCATGGATACAGAACATTACATAACCCCCGTCCAGTTTTTACCATCCCGATGTGCTGTTTTTTATTTCAGCTTAAATAGAACAAATACGGCGATGGCACTGGAAACGAAATGTATACAAATAAGCTGCTCCGAAAGCACTCATACATGGGTGAGGCAACTGAAGCCATACTCCCCCAATAACATACAGAAGTTGGCGCCACTGCCGACATTTAAAAAAAAGTATGACAAAAGAGAGTACGATCATTGATCGACCCCTTTCTTGTTGAGCAATAACACATTTGTGCGGTGAATCTAACTCGTTATTTAATCGTAACGGGTACAGATGCCCTTGAACGGGGCAGTTCGGTCCGTGTCGTGTGGTCATTTCCTCCAAACTGACATCACCCGGGAGAATTCGCGTGCCCACTAAGTACGGGATAAAAATACGCGCAAGGATTAAAGGGGACTCTTGTTATTCTGGCGAAGGTTAGAAAAAATCAATAACACAGAGAAGTCTAGACGAAACTCCACAAATTCAAAACTATGGAGGGTGTGGTTAAAGTGACCCTAGTATACGCGGTGCCAATCTGACTAATGGAACGAAAAGCAGTGATCGGCGGGAAAGACGCATCCAATGAAAGCGCAGTTCGGACACGATGCGGCTAAATATTTTGATACGGCGCCTTCCAGAACTCTCATTGTCAATATTATATTAGACGCTCTCAGGACACTAATCGCAGCCGAAGACGCTGATTGTAACGCTATCGAAAGTTTTTGCCGAATGACGAAGCTTTCTTCCTTCAACCTGCTCCTCGCTGCCATTCGATGAAAGTAATTCACACCAGCGCTGTCACAAGGAAAGTCGGATGTGTTTTATTTCGAATTTTGTGTTTCTCGGCTGCATCGTTTTCTGCGGCAGATGAAAATGTTCTTCGCGCTTGCCTTGGATTTTGTGTTTACGTTTAGTGCAAGTGATTAATTCTAGTGTGAATTTAGGAAATTAAATTTGTCTATACGAGAGGTTTTGGTCTTATCTCAATCTAAACCTTTCCGTTTTGTGATTGGAGAATGTGATGGATCAACAAGTTAGTTAGTCGGAAAACGTTAATATGGTGTTTACACCGAAAATACTTCGCGATGCGAAATGTGGATTTCTGATTTTACTGATAGTGAGCGTTAGTGTATTTACTTCATTACTGTATTTCGCCGAAAAGGATGGATCAGTGGAAAAGGTAAAACCTTATTCGTATTTTCTTGTTTTTTAATATTTTTATTAGTATGAAATGTGTTCTGAAATGTACAATTTGTTTCCTAAAAATCGTAATCACAGGAAATAGAAAAAATCGTAACTTAATAAAATTATGTTAATAATACCGTTAACAGTATGTGTTATTCCATTTTGTTTTTAACATTGAGAACGAAAAATTTACTTAAGTGAATTGCTACCAACATTGTGGAATGACGAACTTATTTTCAAATTTAACGTGTTGAATTGAAAGTTAAATTAAAATTGGCATGTTCTTGGAATGACTCAATTCTATGAAATATTTTGAACCTATTCGATTAGCTCTTCGTTATAGATTAAGGAATTTGTTTTTGAATGTCCGTGTTGAACTGAAATCCACGTGCCCTTGGAATTTACTCAATTGTATGAAATCTTTTGAAATTAATTTGATGGTTGTTTCCCTTTTTTGTAATTTACTAGAGTTCTGTGCTTTTTATTAAGCCTTGTTTTGGTTTGTCGCTTTGCGGTCATTCATTCTATGGGACTTACGATCGAATAAAAGGAAACTATTTTCATTGTACACGTGATTTCAAACAAGTTAGCATTGATATAAAAATATTGTTAAAACTACGTAAATAATAATTTCGTGTTGCAAATATTGTTTAAAGGAGACACTAAATGATAATGTTATAGTGCAGCTGTATATAGACTTTTTTGGCGTGTTTTCTGTCGCGAGTTATTGCAGATATTGACAACCCCGTTTTCTTAGCTTTAAGGCAACCTCGTGAGGTTTAAATTTACATTTCCCGCCTTGTTTCCTTCAGTTTTTTGGAATGTTTACATTTCCGTTCCTTTGATTTCATCGCTCCTTTTGAATTTATTTTTCCAATTGTCGTTTCCTACAAACTTAAGAATCATTTTTGTAAATTTTAATTGTTAAATACATATGTTACCGTTAAAGCTCGAAATCTGTTAATTTGTACATTGCTTAGGTAATCTGCAGATTAGCTGATTTGTCCCGTTAATGTGCGGAATCATCTACCAAATAAGAGTTCCCCACTTTACCTAGATAATGTGCACATTAACAGCTTTCGAATCATTAAATTGCAAAAGTTTGTTTCTCTAATTTCCTATTTATTATACGTCATCTGACCGTGGTTCAAAATTACGTGGTGTTGTCCTCGGATCTTTCCCTTTGGGATTGATCCCGGACCGTCACCACTACCTTGTATCGTCAATGCTATTTTGTCGTTCTATGTACTAAATACAGCATATAGCTGCGAGATAAAATTTAGTGCTCCGCGTTGAATTTCCAATTTCAAAGGTGCTCCGTGACTGAAAAAGTTTGAGAACCTCTAATCTAGGTGATCTGCGGATCACCTAGGTAATTTGAGAAATGAAACAATTTTCGCGCACTTTAACGGATCGGCGTAGTTTATCTGCACATTACCTGATTTCGGTACTTTAGCGGTAACATATTTTTTAAATATTAAGGTATGTAGGTATTTTTTAATTAACGTCATTGCAGCAACACAACGGGCTATTTTTAAATATTAAGAAATATATTTTACCGTGGCTTCAGTTTTATAATGTAGATAAGTTTTAGGGTGTTTGCTCACTTTGGGAAATGAGGGAGTTGCTAATAATTTGTTTTGGATGTATTCATTTATGTCAGGACAGACAGCTTTTTTGGATTTCGTTAAGGAATCAAGTTCGAAACTAGGTTCAGCCTAGGACCGTCTTGTACAAGGGGCAGACGCACGCTAAATCTGTCGTGGCCTCAAATGTCCTCACGTCTGTGGAAGTTTGGAGAGTGGGATGCCAGCTTAGGCGTTGATCTCGTCATCTGACCGTGGTTAAAAATTGCAAGGCGTTGTCGTTGGATCAATCTCAGGGATTGATCCCGGACATCCGCCAATAGCCCTTTGTGTTGCTCCAGTGCGGCGTTAATTAACTACCTACCTATTTTTTCCGAGAAACGTCCTTTGATTTCATTAGTTTTCAATAATTTTTTTCAATTCTTAAGAATTTTTTCAATTCTTAAGAATTTTTTCAATTCTTAAGAATTTTTTCAATTCTTTTCCGTTTCCTTTAAATTACGGGGGCCGCGGTGGCCCGGTTGGAAGAGTAACGGACTAGCAACCGAAGGGTTGCGAGTTCGAATCCAGCCAAACACCGTCGTGTACAAAGGGGGCTGGTGCACGTTAAATCTGTCGTGGCCTCAAATGTCCTCACGTTGGCGTGGTGTGGAAGTTTGGAGAGTGGGGTGCCAGCTCAGGTGTTGCCTCATCATCTGACCGTGGTTCAAAATTACGTGGTGTTGTCCTCGGATCTTTACTTTTGGGATTGATTCCGGACCATCACCAATAGCCCGTTGTGTTGCTCCAGTGTGACGTTAATTGAAATACCCCCCCCCCCCCTTCTCATTAAATTTCTGTTTCACGAAACTAAGTAAAAATTTGTAACAAATGTAATAATGCCAAATTTATAAAATAACAAATTGTGGATCTGCAATATTTGCCCTGGAATCCCGGACCGTCACTAATAGCCCGTCGTGTTGCTCCAGTGTGACGTTAATTAAAATACCTACCTACCATTTCCTCTAAATTTGAGGAGCCGTCATGGCTCAGTGGTATGCCCAATGCGTTAGCAACCTTCGAGTTGTAAGCGGCGCAGGTTCGATTCCTGGCAGGTGCATTCCTCTCTGGGTACATTTCTCTCTCAGTAAAGCTGTCACTGTGTCAATTACTTGATATTATATTGCACCTGGCCCAGTATGATCAAATATGGCCCTTGCGCCATAAAACCCCAAAACCAACCTCTAAATTTGAAGAATTCAAACTTTGTATTTTGAATACGGCACAGTGAAGTCACATCAGATTGTATCGTGTCTTGCTTTTATTTGAATACCTTATTTTTTAAATCATTATCTTCATTTTTCCATGCATCCTGGCTTGAGTCGTTGAAGAAGTTTCAGGGTGGGGATTCTTTCGCGAAATTTGAAGTTTAATTTTTCTGGTGGTTGGATTTTTATGGCTCAAGGGCCATATTTGGCCATGTGCGAGACAACCTCAAATGGCTGGTAGGTATTTGAATAAACGTCGCACTGGAGCAACACAACGGGCTATTGGCGACTGTCCGGGATCAATCCGGAAGACATCAAATAATGGACATACACACAAAGTTTTACTGGCACAGAGAAAGACAAATACACCCATGGAGGAATCGAACCTGTGCCGCCTACAGCTCGCAGGTTGCTGGCGCAGTGGGCATACCCATTGAGCCACGAGGGCTCCAATTTTTCTGGTGGTATAGCAACTTTAGGAAATGAGTGAATTACTAATCGTTTATTTTGTATACATTTGTCATGATAAGCAGCTTTTTGGATTTCCTTCGGGATTAATAGCCGAAAGACTTAAAAGGAAAATCAGTTTCGTGTATTTTTTTCTTTTCGCCTAAAACGGTGTTTTTTCATTAAGAAATTTTTCACGTGGTGTTGTCCTCGGGTCTTTCCCTTCGGTTTGATCCCGGACCGTCGGCAATATCCCATTGTGTTGCTTCAGGGCGACATTAATTAAAAATACCAAATTCCTAAGAAATTTTTTCCTTCGGGACAAAACACGCGCCAAAAGCTTTGCCGCCAAAAAGTCTATTCTACAACTGCAACGTTCCAGGTTCCTCGAACCTTGTGACGCTTCTGATAAGCAACCCAAAACAGATTGAACCACTCTGCATATTTGGTTACTTCTATTTGTATACAGGGTGATTCTACGGTCATGGGACAAACAGGGGGTGATAGACCACAACGAAACAAACACTTCCCCATAGAATGTATGGTCGCAAGTGCAGCGGTTGGCCGATTGAGAGCGCAGTGGCTCACGATGGCTAGGAACTAGCCATTGTGTTGAGATGACAATGACAACTGACCAACGAAAAATCTCCTTGCTTTCTTGAAGCAAGGGTCACACGTTAATCCATTTATCAGAAGATGCTGAGTTTTAAACGAGATCAGTCCATACGGAGTATAAATCTCCCCATGGAAAGGTTCGAGTTGTAGCAGGTTCAATTCCTGCCAGATGCATTCCTCCCTGGGTGTATTTCTCTCTTCTGTGTCAGTAAAGCTTTCACTGTGTGTGTCAATTACTTGATATTGTATGTCTTGTGTTCAAATACTTGATATTGTATTGTGTCTGGCGCAGCATGGCCTAATATTGCGCCATAAAGCCCCAAGACCATCCCATAGATTTAAATTGAAGCCCTTTCTAGAAGGGTAGTTAGTTAATTAACGTCGCACTGGAGCAACACAACGGGCTATTGGCAACGGTGCGAGGACAACACGTAATTTTGAATCACGGTCAGATGGCGAGCTCACACCTGAGCCCCACTCTACAAACATCCACACCACGCCAGCGTGAGGACATTTGAGGCCTCGACAGTTTTAACGTGCACCAGCCCCCTTTGTACACGGGGTCTTTGGTTGGATTCGAAATCGCAACTCTCCGGTTGGTAATCCGTTAACTTTCCAACCTCCTTTTCCAGAAGGAATTTATCATTTCTGATAAAGAAATACGGAATTCCTTAAACCATTAGATATGTTTCAAACCATTTTATAATTTGCATGTCCTATGTCTAACAAATTTAAACACTTGGAAAACGAATTTAATTAAAATAATAAAAATCCGGTTTAAATAACAAAAAATCTTATCTGAATCAAATAAACCCGATTTTTTTATTCTCATATCTCCTTTAGGGATGTTTTGTTTGTTGAAATGGGGGTTTGTAGGAGACTAAATCAGTCTTTCCACCTTTGCTACTTCTGTATTTATAGAAAGAATATTAACAGTTGGACTTAAAAATTAACTACAGCTTTTATATTTAGAACTGTTGTGTTCTAGTGGCGACGGTAGCCCAGTTGGAAGAGTAACGGACTAGCATCCAGAGGGTTGCGAGTTCTAAACCACCGTCGTGTACAAAGGGGGTTGATACACATTAAAACTGTCGTGGCCTCAAATGTCCTCACGTTGGCGTGTGGAAGTTTGGGTGTGGGGTGCCAGCTCAGGTGTGACCTCGTCATCTGACAGTGATTCCAAATTACGTTGTGTTGTCCTTGGATCTTTCCCAGGACCGTCGCCAATAGCCCGTTGTACTGCTCCAGTGCGACGTTAATTAAATCACCTACACCTACCAAAGGATTTAATTCGGAAATCCATTACTGAATAGAAATCACCATCTAAACAGATTTAGCCTTCATCGCATACATACGGTGCAGTTTCACTGTTTGAATATCTTATAATCAGACTTTTTTAAAGGAGAGACATTTTCATACAAACTTACTATTTTCCGTAGAACAAAATCCGGGTATTTTCCCCCTCCGATGATAGTTTGGGAAAATTGTTTGAATTTTGGCATTTAAAGATTCAATTAATTCAAAAATCTGGACGTAAAACGTGATCTTTCGTTATTCGCCACCAAGCCAATTTTGTTCACCCACCGTATAAAGGTAAACGCACATTAGTCGGAATCGCACGGATCGGATTTTAGAATTATTTACATTGTTTTAAATGAGACTGCGTTCACCCATCCGAATCGGAAACCTCGACTAAGATTTCGGAGGGAGAATAAAATCCGCCCCGTCCCTACAATCCTTACTTTATACACATTGTGAGTTCGTCTTGATGCCCTGAATAATGTGTTCCCTCAGGATGTCGAGAAGTGTTCTAAACTGAGCGTGGGTCACACGAAAGTACTGAAAAAACTTTACGCCATCGTCAACTAAATTAGGGATGGTAGGTAGCTAATTAACGTCGCACTGGAGCAACACAAAGGGCTATTGACGACGGTCCGGGATCGATCCCTAAGGAAAAGATTCAAGGACAACGCCATGTAATTTTGAACCATGGTCAGATGACGAGATCAACACCTGAGCTGAGCTTTCAATCCATGCCAATGTGAAGACATCTGAGACCACGATAGATTTAACGTGCACCATCCCCCGTGTACAAGACGGTCTTTGGCTGGACCGAGTGACTAAATCAGAATAACTTATGATACTCCATGCTGCGACCTCTTATTTATATTGTGTACCCACAAGTTCCGTTTTTGCTTTTTTTTCTGCTATCAAGCAACTGATAAAGAGGGTCATTCCATGTGAAATGAGCAAAAATCAGAAAAAACCTGTGGCCGTAGGGTGACGGATTTTCAGGAAATTTGCTACATGATCTTGTCTATGCATAAATAACGGTATCCAAAATATTTTGGCTCAAAATTAAAATATTTTGGAAGTTTATGGCATTTTTAAGGACCTGAAACTTTGAAAAGCTGTTGTAAAATCGCTTGATGTTGCATGTTTGAAGATCTTTCTGAAAAACTACTTAATGTAGACAAAATTTGATATTTTTGTAATCTATGAAGAATTATCTTTTTATCTATTTGGAAACAATTTTAAACATCATATTTAAGCTAAAAATTAGTAGTGAAAAATGGAAAATAGTCGATTTTGATAGAATTAAAAAGATTTCTATGGGCTACAGGAATTTAAATGCATCGTTGAAATTCATACCAGATTCAGTGCTAGGTCTGATAAAATTACTTCTGAAGTTTGGAAATAGACTTATTTCTATCATCTTCCAAACAGCAACTGAAAATTATAAAATGGCGATTTTCTACTTAAAATCGGCACACAAAATAAAATGAAGGACAGCTCTGACGAAAACTATAATTTGGAAGAATATAGTTTAATATGTCTATTACTTGTAAAAAAAATTCAGGATTGTATTTGGAGTCCCAAAGCAACAGTAACAAAATTAGTAAAACGCAAAAACACGTTCTTGCCTATCGATAAATTGGCGACTGAAAGTTTCGTCGCCAAACGACTATTCGGATGTTTACGAGGGGTTACCATATTCCATCAGTATTCCACTAACTGGCAATATCTATTATCGCCAATCATAGCATTTCCTTCCCATTCTATGCATATTACTCGTTTCAATGACAACAATGAAACTCCAAATCAATAATGAAATATAAAATTATTTTTAACTTTTGAAGGAAATTTTAAAAACAAGACATCAAAGCACAATTGAAAAAGCTTAAATATTTAGAACTTTTACCTGATTGTCTTCAAATTCACTTTCAATCTGATAAAGATCTCTTGTTCAATTTTGTAGTTGCTTAAATTGAAATTTTTCTAGTGCTGCCGAATTCTTGAAATCTTTACTTATTTCACTAGTAATTGTGATAAATATGGAACAAGGATTCGTGAGTTATGTACATTTGGGAGAATCGGGTATAACAACGATGTTTAAATTCTTTTTTACACTCAAAATTAGTGTTTACATGACTAATAATGCTTAATATTTACAAAACGCATTTAATATTCACTAGTAGTATTTAATGCTTATGTTTCCAAAGGAAAAGGCAAATCGAAGATATCTCCAACAAAATTAACTTTCCACCTAATTATTTCACTGATGGAAACACTCCTTGGATTAAGCAAAAAATACTTTTAAAAGAAATTTCATGTAAAATTTTGCATGTGCATCATAATAATAGTTATTTCATTCTTATATCGCATTTTTTTATATTATCGAAGGTTATAACTCATTATCATCTGCGATAAAAAAGTAAAATTTATGTCAAGTTAAAAAACTTTCCAGAGACAAAAATAATTAAATTACAATTATGAAAATTTCAGGACATAATAGACATCTTGCTCTTTTATGTCGAAAATTTTTGATGTTTTTGGAGCTTTCCCTCGCAGTGAAATATGCATTTTCAAAAATTGAAAAATCGTATTTTTCCATAATTTTAGTTTTAAATGGTTTTTCTTTATAAAGGAGTAGAAATACAATCACCAAATTACGCCACGCTATTTGTTAGGAAAGGCTCTTCATTTAGAAAAATTTTAATATTGATTGAGAGATTTTGTTCTGAAGAATGCAACGATGTAAAAGTTTTAAATTTGTGTCAATAACTTATTGAAATGTAGGATCGCAAAGAGGCCACTTTTAGTGCTAGAAAATCTAAATTTATGTGACCTTGAACTTTAAATGTCAATAATTAACAAAATAGATTTCTGAAACCTTATATTTTGCAGTTGCTCATTACTATGTGACCTATTTAAAAACTGATTTTCATTAAAATCGGTGATATGTCAGCCACACAGCCGGTTTGCTTATTTTGCGTGGAATGACCCTGTTGGGAAATTTGTTTTGACAGTAGAATCTGACTTGGGATCTTTCTTATCTTCATTGGGTGAAGCCAGTGAATCATTACAATTTGAAAGTCCAATTTGCGAGAAATTAGCGGTCGATTGCATGATCCCGCCTGAATTTATCGGTGCACTTTCAGATCAAACTTCTCGTAAGATGTCATCGCTAAAGCTCAATCAAGAACTGAAACTCCGAATGTTTCTTTCTCTGAAAGAAAAAACAAATGCAATTGATTCTGTTTTATTTCCCAAACTGAACTCCGACCTTGGACAGTCGAATTGCTTTCCGCTGGGATAAAAAATAATGAGATGGATTCTTTCTTGTTTCACGTAGCTTGTCTTTTGGAACAAGAGAACGCTATGGATCTGAGTCACATCAATGACAGAAGATAAGAGTAAGATTTCCGATTTGATAGGAGCCTATAAACCGCGAAAAACTGAGTACTAATTTAAAAATGACCATCGTTTTAACCGACGATATTCCGGTCTGCCTCGTGGACCTCGTAGATTGTCATTTGCAGTTAGACCTCAGCAATATAAACAGAAATTCTCAGGATTGTTATTTTACAAATTGGAATCTTTTTCATGATATACTTAAAAATAAACCCCTCCCCCTATTAATGTTACAAATGCCATCGACTCGGACAATAAAATTATTACAATCACCAATCACATAAATGAAGCTTTCATTGAAGCTTCTAAAATGAAATTCAAACCCACTCCCACTTTTCTTACTAAAGACATCAAAACCCAAATCAAATTTAGAAATTATTTCCGCCGACTTTGACAACAAAACAGATCCTCAATACAAAACAATTATCAAATACAAATTACTCAATACAAAATCAATAAAAAAAAGTACCATACCCTCTGTCTTAAAGTTAAAAATATGATCCGTGCCCATTCAGATTCAAAATTTAAAGAGTATATTGAATACCTTTCTACCGAAGATGGCTCCATTTGGAGGAAAACCAAAACACTCCAAAATAACATTCACAATATTCCCCCTCTAAATGCCCCAAACGGACTTGCTCTTTCTAAAGACCAAAAAGCTGAAGCTATTGCTGACAGCCTGGAATCGCAATTCCAACTTAATCAAAATATTGATAACCCCAACATTCCCAAACTATTACCCAAAATTTACATATTTTTAACACCTCTCACGAAAATACTATTGAACCTGCCAAAGCTTCTGAAATTGCAGACTTTATTAAAAACCTTAAACCAAAAAAGGCTCCTGGCAAGGACCTTATTTCCAACAAAATGCTCAAAAGCATCCCTATCAAAATTTTATTCTTAATTACTGTTATTATCAATCACCTTCTAAATCAGAAACACTTCCCACTTTTTTGGAAGAATGCCGTTGTCGTTCCAATCCACAAACCAAATTCAAATTTCTCTGATCCCCAAAACTACCGTCCAATTTCATTACTTAGCGCTTTCAGCAAAGTTTATGAATACATACTTCTCAAACACTTAACAATCACCTTGAAAGTCGTAACATTATTATTCCTGAACAATTCGTCTTCAGACGTAAACACAGCACAGTTCAACTTTTAAGAGTCACTAAGTTCGTCCATCAGGGACTCTCAAACTCTGCACACACTGGTATTCTCTTTCTCGATATTGCAAAGAGTTTCGATCGAGTCTGGCATGATGGACTTATCCACAAACTTATCCTCCTTAATGTACCCCTCAACTCATCACCATTTTTCAAAATTTTCTCATGCTCCGCTCTTTTCAAGTTAAAGTAAATCCTGTTCTTTTTTTCTTCTTCTCAACGGCCTGTTAAAGCAGGTGTTCCACAAGGCTCACTCCTCTCCCCCACTGTCTTTAATATATACATCAATGATATTCCTACTGGTACCCGCACCTCTCTTGCTATTTACGCTGACTATACTGCCATTATGTATCAAAACCAAAACCGACGTTTCCTCATGAAACAAATTCAGAATTATACTAATATTCTCCAGCTCTGGCTCACCAACTGGAAAATTAAAATCAATACTTCAAAATGCGCCGTCCTTATGTCATCGAATAAATCCCCTTCACAACTTCAGCCCATTATTTTCCAAAACGAGCCTATTCCTTTTGTTCGTACATATAAATATCTTGGTCTCACTCATAACCCTAAACTTACGTTCACCCCTCACATCAAAATTATCCTAAACAAAGCACTTTCTCTGAAATCTAACCTTGCTTCTCTTGGACGCTAAAGTCATCTCTCTCTCAGCAACACACACAAAGTCCTCATTTATAAAACCATCAACAGACCCACCCTTTTTTATGCTTCTCCCATCTGGGGCTTCACCTGCAAATCTAATTTAAAAATTCTTCAAGCTTTTCAAAACACCACTCTACTTCATATGGTAAACTCCCCTTTTTATGTCCGTGAAGTTATCCACAATGATCTCAAAATTGAACCGATTGCCGAATTTATCAAAACCTTATCCACTAAATTCTTCTATAAAATTCCTCAAGTTCCTGACACTCTTCTCCACAGCATCCCATCTCACGATACTTCCTTAATCAAATACAGAAAAAGACCTCGCTCTCATCTTGACAGAGAATCTCATCTTGACCACACTTTCCCACAACGATCTAAACGTCGATGTGGTGAGTTCAGGGACTCCTTAGGGAATCTTCTGAACACACCAAATTGACACTGTTTATTTTATTTTTCTACTCTTAATCATCACCATCCCTAAATCATCTTCATCCCTCAAAATTTGGACTTGAGCTAAACTTTAAAAAGTGTCAATTCTTAAAGATAAAAATTGAATTCTTGGGACTTATCGAAAATGGTAAGATTCGGCCTTCGCCAACAAAACCGCTGCTGTTCGTAACTTCTCAAAGCCTAAAACAGCCCAAACAAGTTCAAGGTTTCCTTGGACTCGCGGGTTACTTTCGGAAGAATATTCCTGGTTATTCGGTTGTCGGCTAAGCCACTACGCGATTTGCTGCGTGGTTCAACGTTTTGTTTCGGTCCAGAGAGAGCAGCTTTTGAAACTCAAAAATGCACTGTCCGCTAATCCGGTTCTACATATCTTTAAACAAGGTGCTAAGTTAGAACTTCAGCATTTATAAAGTGCATCACACATTAAGTGAATCTCATCCAAAATCACCTTTGGAATATTACCATTTTTCAAAAATCCATAAATCTTAAGAGATTTTGGTATATTATTGATAAAATTCAATACTTCATCGCATAAAGCACAAACCCTAGTAAACATGAGTAATTTTACTTCAACATGATGACGAAGGTAAAACTCATCCTATCTAGTAAGAAAACGACGGTGCAAGAAGAAAAATATTCTAGTTACGATTTGAAAGTGTTAGCTATTATAGACATTAAAAAAGTTTAAGAACTACTTATTGGGATCTAAATTTCAAATCTACACCGACTGTTCTGCGTTTCAGAAAACCATGGATAAAAGGGATTTGACTCCCAAAATGGCTAGATGGGTCCTCTTCCTCCAGGATTTTGACTGAGATAAAACATCGCCCGAGTAGTCAAATAAAACACGTTGATGCACTTAGTAGGAATCCCATTATGTTGGTTGTACATGATGACGTAATTAAAAAAATTGCTGCATTATAATTGAAAGATGAATACGCCTCCGCAATCAAAAAACTGTTAGAAGACGGTAAAGAAAGTGAGTTTATCTTAAAAAACGGTGTTTTATACAAAATTGTTAATGACAAGGATGCACTCGGGGTCCCACATTCCATGCAAACCGAAGTAGTTAGAGAAGCACATCTTCGAGGTCATTTTGCGATAGCAAAGACTGAAAATATCGTGAAACAAGATTTTTATTTCCCTAACATTAGGAAGTGTGTAGAAAATGTTGTATCCAACTGTATTGAGTGCATACTAGGGTAAACAAAAAGCAGGACTCTTGAATCCAATACCAAAGGAAAATATCCCTTTGAGTACTTTTCACGTTGATTTTATTGGTCCGCTTCCTTCTACGAAGAAACGCTACAAACACATTTTGACGGTTGTTGAAGCGTTTTCAAAATTTGTGTCGCTGTACCCAGTGAAATCAACATCCGCTCAGGACGCATTACAGAAGTTGAAACAGCAACAAGCTACATTTGGAAATCCTTTGAGAATAATTTTCGATAGAGGTGCTGCATTCACTTCAAAGGAATTCGAAGAGTATTGCAGGAAAGAAGATATAGAACACGTCAGAATAACCACCGGAATTCCAAGAGGAAATGGTCAGGTTGAGAGAATGCAAAGGACACTGATCCCTGTATTGGCAAAGCTGTCCATTGACGACCTAATGAAGTGGGTACAAGCATGTAGATGCCGTCCAGCGAGCAATCGACAGCACTACGAGCAGAAGCACCAAATGGTCTCCATTCGAATTGCTTACAGGTGTGAAGATGAAGAGTCCGGACGACTCAAGAATTTTGCAAGTGCTCGAGGAATACATCACCTCAATGATGGAGAATCGTGAAAAACTTCGAGATGAGAGGCAAAGCGAAATAGCCTGAAAATACAAGAGAATCGCAAGAGTTTCAACCGGAAAAGATAAAAAGCTAGTTGTTACAAGATAGGTGACCTGGCGGCCATCCAGAAGAACCCAGTTTTGCTCTGTCTGAAGCTACGTCCAAAGTTCTTCGGCACCTATCGCGTGAAAGCAAGCAGAGCGAATAACCTGTACGATGTGGAGAAAGTTGGTCATCATGAAGGACCAGATCTCACGTCCACCGCTGCCGATCACATGAAGCCTTGGACTAATGAAATGTGCTAGAGATCTAGTCTTCAACACTACGAAATTTTCTTTTTATTGTTTACTTTTAATTTCCTTTTTTGAATTTTTAGATATGCAGTTCTGGGGAGGTTCCGAGGACGGAATGGTTTTCAGTAATGGCCGAATTGTGGAATCCATCCCCATACTGCCCCCAGAGGTCGCGTCCAGCGCGCGGAGTAGAACTGTAACTGACTTTATTTCCTGTCTCAGTTCGAGTTAAGAGTTGGACTTGTGACCGTGAACGCATCCACGCGCAGGTGGAGCGACGTTTATGCAATTCGTGCATGTACCAGCGTGTAGGCTGTGCCGTCATCCATGTAACCTTTCATGTATATAATTCGTAGAATAATTAAAGGTTGTGTTAGTCCTAATCTCCGTGTCATCCAACTTCACTTCATCACACCCTAGACACCGTACTACATATATGATCGACTTTTTTTCTTAAAAATGTTTCGGCGATCTACCTACTAAAATCTTGACACATTCAAACTCGTGTCTTGTGTACTAATACGTGACAATGGGGGAGAGGGTATTAAACCAACATATTTTATTAATAATATTTATTAATTGAAAGTAGCCACAGAAAAAAATACAGATTAAATTTTATTTTATTATCTTATCATTAATGGGAAGTCTGCGTCTACATGTCCAACCAAGCGTTCATAATTTGGTGTGTATCCAGATAATGATAATGAATCTTCAGTATGGGAATCAGTAAATAGGGAACGATATGTAGTCTTCGTGAACTTTAAATATGAAAAAGCCGATTCACATACATTACCTACCAAAACAAAAGTAGATATATTCGCTACATTTGGTCATTGATATTGGAATACTTTTATAGATTGACGTATTTCCAAAAATCTTCCTCAAGTTCTCTGACTTATAAGGTTAGATCAGTTTGTAGAGTTATAATTTCAGTTTCTAACGCGATTTTTTTTCAATATTAAATGTGTCAGAAATTTTTGCGACAAAATGGTTTACATTTAAATCTTTTTTTAAAAGGAAAAGACAGATACTGCACAATAACTTGAACTTTTTTCAAAATCATGAAATCTGACCTCAAAGTTTTCAATCGCCTTTTTAATTTCTGCAACGTATTTTTCTGTTATAATTACAATTTTGATGTTTTTGTAAGTGATCGGACATATTTGGAAAGCTATTCAAATTGGTTTGTTGAAGTTCTATTAGCATAATAAATTTTGTTTTGTATGCATTAATGCTACTGATCACTTAAATTATTACCTTGTTTTTTCCTTGCAATTCTAAATTTAAATAACTTAATTTCGATGTAAAATCTGTAAGAAACGCTAAATCACTGAGCCAAGTTTCATCATTTAAATTTCCACATTCTTAATCTTGCTCTTCGAGAGAATTTTTTTATCTCAGTTAATAAATCACGAAATCGTTGCAGAAATTTACTTCTACTTAGCCACCTTACATCGGTATGTAATAATAACTCTGGCTGTCCTTCAAGTTGCAATTGGAAGAGACGCCTTTTGAGGGAACTGACTCGAATGGAATTAACAATTTTGAATGCTATGTCCATTATTTCTTTTGTATTTAATATTTTGCTGGTTACCACTTGTTGGTGAATTATGCAGTGGTAAATAAAAAACTTGGGAATTCGTCATCATTTTGGCATAGTTATAACCCATTTATGCGGCCTATCATTGCTCCTGCTCCATCTGTTATTGAAACTAATTTAAAAAGTGGTAGTTTCAAATTAGTGAAGAAGTTTATAAACGAGTTGAATATATCTACACCTCTAGTCCTTTCTTTCAAAGAAATCATACCCAACAATACTTTTTAGATGTATAATCTTTAAAACCATACGAATAAAAATAAGTGTTGTGTCACGTATATCTGTCGAATTCATCAAATTGAAAGGAAAAACAAGAACATTTATTAATGTCGTCATATAACTGTTCTCTTGTATTTTCACTCATTTTCTCAATCCGCCGCATAACAGTATTTCGAGACAATTGTAAATTGCAGCAATAATTTCAATCTTGTTCGTAAAATCATTAAAAAGTGAATCTCATTTCCAAGAAAGTTTTTATAAATTCCCCGTCAGAAAATGGTTTACATTTTTTTTGCTAAAATATGGCTTCCTTTGAATGATGCAATAATCACTGCACGTGATTTCAACATGGGCTTTTAAAAAATATTTTGTTGAGCTCTTAATTGAGCCTTAAGATCCCTAATTTTATTTTTTCTCAAGTCACTATTTTGTGGATAATCTGATATTTGTTATGTAAAGTTAAAAAATGCCTCTCCAGATTACCCTTTTTAGTAACGGCTACGGAGGCATTGCATATTAAGCAACAACAATTATCATTCATCATTGTAAAAAGTAATCAAATTCCTATTCTTCATGAAAATGATAAGGCTTCGATTTTTTGGTTAACTACTCATGTTAATGGGTACTAAAATGCAAAAGAAGTATACAAGTAGAGAATCTTAATTTAAAACCATACCAGTACCATAGAAAGAAGGTACTTATATTTTTGCACAGCAGTAGTATTAAAAAAAATTGAGACTTTCTAGAAACTCCAATACAATGTTACCACTATGATGAATATTAAATACTAAACAAGGAACACACAGGAATGCCAACTGATGTATTGTTACACAGAGGATTAAAAGAGGGCGCGCGATATGCCGACGTCAACTATGATACTAAAGGAGCCACGACCGTTTGAGTCACGACTAAGTTGCGTTTGCGTGTTGAAATCGTCTCCTGTCGGCTATGATCGACCAAAAATTGCTTCGCGATCGACTTGTTTGCCATTCCTAGTATACAGGGTGTCCCAAAAAGGTTGTTCCGCAATTTATCTTTTTACCATTTGGAGATAGGTAGGTAATGTACATTGCAAAAGTACACCAAATAAGGTAAGTGATTAAGATATGTGAATAAAATTATCACGTGATAACAATTTAAGCGGATTTAATTTTTATACGACCCCTCTAGATAAAAATTCGAGATAGCAAAAATGTTCCTTACCTGCATCCCTATCGTTAGCAGAAAACTGCATTTCTGTAGGTTGAACAGTAACGGAGGCATAATGACGCAAAAAAGTTGACATACCGCTTGTGCACAGCTGTTCAAGCAGTCAAATTAAGGACCGTATACATTATGCTAGAAAGCATTTTTTTCGGTCAGAAAGTGCAACATTGTGCAAAGTAATGTAGTATTGCAACTGCAGATGAAAATCGTAATGACTAATAGTAGACAATGTAATCTTTAATAAAAATATTGTATAAAAAATGGTTTAAATAAATATAAAAGAAATTTACAACGCATGTTCAAAATGTTTTCCATCTGCAGCAATGCAGAACTTAGCTCTTCATTTTTGGCCATGGGTCAGTTTCCGTCCTAAATTAGATACGGACCCCTTAAAATGGAACCTCTTGTATCTCCGTTAATATTCAAACTACAGAAATGTAGTTTTCAGCTAATGATAGAGATACAGGTAAGGAACATTTTTGCTATCTCGGATTTTTATCTAGAGGGGTCGTATAAAAATTAAAAACTGTATCCGCTTAAATTGTTATCATATGATAATTTTATTCACATATCTTAATTACTTACCTTATTTGGTGTACTTTTGCAATTTACATTGCCTACCTATCTTCAAATGGTAAAAAGATAAATTGAGGAACAACCTTTTTGGGACACCCTGTATAGTACAGCACGTTGTTGACCAACATATTTTAAATAAATTTTTTACATACTTTGTGTTTTTGTTACTTTATTTTTTTACTGTTCTTTTATTACTTGTATACACAGTGACTCCCAAAATTGAGTATACACCATGAATAGATTTCTTTAAAATCCCAAAATTCTACAATAAATAATTTGAACTTAACCAACGATGCCAATGGGGATTGTACAGGCTTGATGGGGGCTCCGTAATGATAAACAAAGTGGATTAAACAATATATTATTCAGAAGTAGTCACCTTCGGATTCTATTACCTTTTCCAACGATCTAACAACTCTTCAATTCCTTTTATAAAAGTTTACCCTCCATTTTGACGCCTTGCCGAGTTTGGAATCGCCGATTTTGTAAATGATTGTCCATTAACAAGAAAAGAGGATAGTTCCTAAGGCGCAATGTCTGGAGTTAAATACTGTTATTTTTCAAAAATTTTATTTAATATCTATCCCTGTACCGAGCGTTAAATAATGAAGAAATGGGAGAAAAAATGGGGGAGAAAAACTTTTAAAGCGATTTTTAAAACAATAATTTGGCTTGTAAATAAATATATTTTACAGAATGAAAAGTGCATGCTAAATACGTTGTCTACGTTAATCATGACCTTCATACCCAGAAAGATCGCAATAATTATATCAGATGTCAAGAGCTATATTGTTCAACCTTTAGAGATTTCCACACACGCCCCGCTTTCAACTTACCCACTTGGAAACACTTGCAGCTGCAAGCTCTCGAGTAACGAACACCAGCCCTTACCCCTGTACCAAAACTCGTAATAAATGGTACAAGTTAATTCTGAGATTAATACATTTGAGCATGATTCGCCTACAGGTATTGGGTTGTGAGAATGAAATGTCCGGAAAATGACCATCACACTTCGATGGCGATAACTGAAAAATACAGTACCTCACCCACTCGAAATAATCCCTCTGAATTGATACTGTTGCCACTTGTCTGACAAGGCCATGATCCCGGAACTAAAAGTCTTGTGGCTGGGATGCGAAGAAGTCATCAACTGCACGGTGAACCTCCGTGTCTTGAGTGAACCGTTCGCCTGACAGAAAGCGATCCAGGTGACGAAACAGATGAAAATCTGTAGGTGACGTCAGGGGAATAGGGGATGAGGCATCGCTTCATAGCCAACTCACATAGTGTCAGCATCGTCCGTTGTGCGACATGAGGACGGGCATTATCTTGCAAGAGAAGAGAACCATGCCTGTTTACCAAAGCCGGTTTCACCATCAATTTCCTATGCATCTGTCGTAATTCATCACAATATCGTTCTGAAGTGATGGTTTGGCCACTTAGCAGGAATCTGCGATGAATTATTCCAGCTGTAGACCACCATACAAGAAGCATAACCTTCCTGGGATGTAAGGGTGGCTTGGGATGGCGTCCAGGAGGCTGCTTTGCTCAACCATTGTGCAGATCGTTTCCGATTGTCATAAAGGACCCATTTCTCATCGCAGGTAACGATTCGCTGCAGTAGAGTTTCTCTTTCGTTCCTGGAAAGGAGCGATGCATAGACTTCCAAACGTCTCATCTTGTTTGCAATTGTCAATTCCTGAGGTACCCAAGAATCCATCTTTTTGACCTTACCCACTGCATCCAGACGGCGAACAATTGTAGTGTGGTGGACATCTAGCTCGGCCGCTATCTCACGACATGTTTTCCACGGTTCAGCTTCAACCACACTTAGCAGAACATCGTCAGAAACTGCAACTTCTCGGTGACCACGTGGTTCATTTTTCAGGTCCATATATCCACTTCGAAGCTTCACAAACCATCGCCGAATGGTTCGTTCATTGGCTGTATTCTCCCCGAATGCTGGGTTAATGTTTCGAGCAGCAACTGCAGCAGAATGTCTCAGTTTAAATTCGCAAAGGAAGATGACTCTCAAATCTGAGTTTTCCATGTCGAATTTAGAAGTACCTTACGCCCAAACAAATTAAATCTGAAACTTGTACTTCAGATGCGTGGTAGCTATTTATAGTAGCTCTGTGACGTAAGATGCCGGAAGCTTGTAGGTAATTACTTTTAGCTGTATGGGAGTCATTCCCGAAGCTATTTCGCATCGGACATTTCATTCGCACTGACCCAATACTTTAGTTTTGCGAACTATTAAAATTAAAATCAAAATGAGTTATTTAAAAATGGCTACGAGGCATCAAAGTAGAGTACCCTACTTTTGGTATTCCACGTAAACTACCTTTAGATTTATCAATAATAGAGAACGTTTTAAAATATTTAGCTTGTGATACCTTTTAATCTATTTTAGAGAATGAAAAATGCATGTTAAACATAGAAAAAATGTGAAGGAAAATCTTCCATACTAATTGTTTGCTAGTAAAGAGTGCTTGCTGTAAATCATACGTGAGTACTAGTACGACAAATAGTTCTTTTAAGATATCCTAATATAAAACAGTACTAAATGAATTTAGAGTTAAAGCTCGTAAAGACACATCAAAGACCTTGTTTGACATTGCGTCTTGTAAATGTGACCTCATGTTCTAAAGATTCAAAATGTACCACTTAAAGAACCAGAACTGACCAGTGAACATTACGAAAAATGGCAATATATTCAATAGAATTGCTGAAACGAAAGGGAAGAAGGGTTAGTTGGGTTAGGAAAGGGAAGGAAAGCATAAAGTGTAGCTTCAAAATGTATCTCTGACTACTGAAGTAGTGAAAATAGTACGTGCTGCTATAGAAAGTTACCAATATTACTGACTAGAGAACCTAACCTTGGACATCAAAAATAATAATGTCACAAGATTCTTGTTCAAATAAGTTAACCATAAATGAAGGAGCAACCAGTATAAATATAACTGTAAATGGAGTTGTAACTGGTTGAAATAAATTAAAACTTTAAATATCTTATAAGATATGTGATCAATACGGTATTTCAGAGAGGGCTGCAGCAGCTTTATCATTTGAAAACTTTCAAGATGTAGCGGATGTAACCGAAGACGATTGTACAAAATAATCGATAACAAATTATGATGTGCTAGACACAAGCATCTGAACTCGGAATCAACTTTTAAAGAGGCAGAAATAAAAAAACAAGTTTATATCAGGAAAACGAAAAGGACGACTTTTGGTGACCATTGATTAACCCTTTGCATTCGGATGTCGCGGTATTCCAGTAGTTAATTTCAGTGATCAGAGTGTGTGCAAAGGGTTAATTATTCTTTTCATCTGTGGAGCTCTTGCGATCCGCCTTAAGGTATATACTAGAATGATTTAGTCATTGAAAAAATGTCATAGTAATGAAATTCGCAAAGAAATGATAATTGGAAGTAAAAAATGAATTAAAAAAATGTGATTAGGACTGTATTGTGTTGATACCATTGCGCATTTCCTTGTGACAAATCGTGAAGGGGAACAAATGAATGGGTCACTAGATATTCAGTGCAAAAGAAAAAAAAAACGTGTGAAGGGGAAAAACCAAATGAGTCCAGGTAAGCATGAGCACTAGCCCTCGAGATCGTCACGTTTTTGCCGAGACTATTCAACTCTCCAAGGGGAACTGTAAGGACATGGTCCTGGTGACGTTCTGTGCAATGAGGGGGTCTAATGAGCTCTATTACTTGCATACTTACCATACACTTGCAGCACACAATCATCCTGAATCGCTAAGCGGACAAGCGAATGAAGATGACCCTTGTAGATTAGAGTGATTAAAAGATAATATCACTCTCTGAGAAAATTAAAATAATTTAACCTAGGTATTTTTATTTTTAGAATATTTTCAACTTTTTTAAGTCAGGCAATCAGCGGTTTTTATTTTGTTCTAAGTCAAAGTTGAAAAAGTTCCGAGTATGTTTTAAAAAAGTGGGTTCCAAGCATTTTTGCTTCAAGTCAAAGTTAATAGTCTGCTTTTGGACTCATGTGACTTTTCCTCATTGTTAAGGATAATTCATGCAATAAATAACTTGAAAAATATAAACTTAAATACCTTTTTCTAGAAAAACCACTTATTTGTGGATTCAGCCTTGTCCCAAAACGATAAATCTTCCTTCAATTGAAGAAAGGGTTGAACATATACTAAGTACTTTCTCTAAGTACCCAACAAAATCACGCTACTTATTGATGATTTTAAACACACATGTTCTCATAATGTCTTAAGGTTCTTGCATTGTTCTATTAAAATTTCTCGTGCATCAACAACAGCTTGTTTAAATACAACTGCATTGTAAAATTGCCAGCCACCTTTGTAAACTGATCAGGCCACTTCTCGAAATATTTTCCAATGCATTTACATCATTGCCAATCAGTCCATCAGTGAGCTAAGTACCACTCTGTCTAACACGAGAACCGCTTCAGATTAAGATCTGCTTCTGTCTGTTGCCGTGGAAATAGAATATCCTATTTCCCACTGCAGGGAATGCGCTTGGAGAAATGTATTCAAGTTTTTCGCATTGTACTTAAATTGGAAGTAATTTGTCAAGATTTTTGCTTGTCGGCGAGGTCTAAATGGGTAAACTACTGTGTCTACCAGGAAAACTGCTCCAGACAGAAATCTTTGTATTGCGGTCTATAAAAACAGGTCTCGCATGAGTGGAGTGAGCTTTTGGCGAATTCTGAGGTGGGTGATTTGGTGACGATGGATGATATCTTCTGATTTCACTAACGTCAGGAAGCCAACTGTAGTAAAGTGCGTCAATATGGCAAATTCGAATGGTTAAGGAATTCCCTTTAGAATGGGCAGTCTCTTTTTTGCAACAGACAGGTAGGTTTTGTCTGGAGAAGTTCACATGGTAGATGAACAATATGTTTCGCCTCGATATTCTAAAAAAACAAAAACAAAAGTCTTCCCCTGGAGTCACTCCCTACTCAAAATTAACTCGTTCTGTTTCCATAGTGATCGTCGCCACCAGTTGTGGTGTCGGGAACAATCCTCGTGGTTCACAGAAAGTACCATCTCCTTCCCCTTCTTTGAAAGGAGTAAAAAGCTGTCCCAGAATTCTCCCAAAACTCAACAATAATAATGTAGTCTATCAAAATAAACTTTTCTCATCATTTCTCGCAACTTTTTTCCAATTGTACGTCTTGGCTCTCGACCTACTTTAATCTATTTTTATTATGCTTCTTTATTACAATGTGTCTTCTTTTTCTGGTAAATGTTAAAGGTTGCATCATTCAAGATCTTGGTGAACATTGGCTCTAATATCTGATGTCCTCGTCACCTTTAGTCACTACGTCGAAAAACGAATAATTTTTTGACGGCGATTCGATATTTTATCAGTCCTTTGACCGTCATTCCATTGAAATTGAAATTAAAACAATACTAATGTTGCTTGTTTTGTTATAAATAATCCATTTTGCTTTGTTACAAATATATTCAAACCATTTACTTCATAGGCTGGAGAGCCTATGAAAGCGCCGATGAAGAATATAAACAGTTTTAGCAGCCTTGTACGGTTGGGAATTAAACCGTTGTCAAGTTTACAATGCCTATGAAACCGACCTTTTATGGCGTTGTTTGCCAACGTCTACTCTGGCAGGTGGGGATGAAAAATGTGCCAAGGTATTCAAGAAAAATAAAGACAGATTGACTGTTTCGTGGCGACCATCAGTTGACACCTGTCGTGATTTGTAAATACAAAAGCCTAGAGCTTTAAAAGGAGTCTTAAACTTGCCTGTGCATTATGATGCGCAGAGCAATGCATAGATGACAGCAGATTTGTTTGAGGACTGATTTTTCCATCATTATGTACCACAAGTAAAGGAAAACTTTAAGAAACGTGGAATGTTAGAAGATAGCAGAGCGCTTTTGTTAGACAACTGTACCGCTCATCCTCCTGCTTCTGATTTGGTTTCCGCCAATATTTTTGCAGATTACCTACCACCAAATGTCACTCCCTTGATTCAGCCGATGGATCAAGGTGTGATTCAAAATTTCAAGTGTTTTTATAGATCTTTTGTGCAAGGCCTTTTGGACTCTGACTGTGACATACAAGACTTCCAAAAACAGTTTAATGTCAAAGATACAATTGCCTTGCTTGGAATCAGATGAAAGAAGTGATTCTACGGCTTTGGTGGCACAAACTTTAGCCTAATGATGAAGATGCGGATCAAGCTCCAAACGTTACCAGTAATGGTCAAAATATGGTGCTAGATTTGGTAGAAGCTGTGCCAAACAACCCTTTCACAGATGTACGCCGTGAGACAGTTAGACTGGATTGGAATCGACAAAAGTGTGCCAGTGGCCGAAGAACTGAGTGACGAACAGATTATCCAAAGTGTTGTGAACCCACAAGAAGCCCAGGTTCAGGAGATGGAATTGGATGAAGGAGCCATGTCAGATGAAGCTTAAGTCTCGTGTGGAAACAGGTTTCTGATGCAATAAATACATTTATAAAATTTGCCGATTCAGCAATAGTTACAAAAGGTATAAGCCGCTCATTTTATTTGCTCCCGAATTTGGCGGAAATTCACCGGAAATAATGCCGATCCATCTATGAAAATTTACTAGAAGATGCAACTACAAAAATCTACAAAATGATATGAAAACTGTGAAAATCCGTCAATACTAAGACCGAATTTCGGCTATTTTTCTCTTCAAATTTCAATTTTAGAATTTGAACTCATCCATTTTAATTCATGATCCGAACATCTTTTTGATCCACTTCCACTGGAGTACGCTTCACCGGTATCTCCTTCAACTGCAACAGAACACCAGTCCGGCCTTCTTCCAAAATTCATAGAAAACCTCCAAATCCTCCTACAGTCTTCCAACTTGCTTCATCTTAAAGAACAATTCAAGCTCTTCATTTCGATACCCTCTACAATCATCTACTTAATCTGCACGGAGCCAAGACAGACTTCTACCTCTCGGTGCTCCAGTCTTCGGATTACAGAAGCTGCACATTCCCTCCTATGAATCAGTTGACTTTTTAAAGTCAACGGATTCCTTGATCTAGTCTGACTCCGTCAGACTTGATTGGAGATTATTAACAACAATTAATAAAATTTGCCGAATCCAACAAAAGCTATAACTCTGCATAACTCATAAATTTGTGTATAAACCGTAATGATTTTTTGAAGAGATCCGAATCACGGATGCAACGTGATATCAGAGATTTTTTTTAAACAGTAACGTTCATGTGTATTTTTTCTTGCCATAGAGCAGCTTATTACAACTTGTTTTAAATATCATACTGTATTAATTTTTCTTTAGTATTCCCATTAAAACTATATTGACGTTCAATAATCCGGCGAAGTCGCTAATCCGGCACGGCCGTGGTTCCGAACGTGCCGGATTAAAGAGCACCTACTGTAATTAGAATTCGCAGAATTGTTGTTTTTTGTGTGATAATTGAGTGACGAATTTTTTTAAAAAGGGAAACTGAAATCTACATTTTATCAAACAAAAGGTAAATATACAATAATTTTTTAATTCAAACTATTGCTGATTTTAGATTATCAGAGGTAAGGGCTAATAAATACTGAACTTTGAAAGGGTACGTGACACAATGGGGCGTATAATTTCATTAAGCAAGTAAGGGATTGCGGGCACTACGGAAATAAAATCCTTTGTCGAACTTTTTCTTATTTTGTATTTAAAATTTTTCTCTTTAGACTGACGACTTCCAGTACTCGAAACCAGAGCTTCAATTTTCTCAAGACATGTTGGATGAAAATTTTGACGCCTGCCTATTTGCGCCATTTTTCTTCCTTGGAAGTTCGAGTAACCATAGTGAAAGCTTCCTCACCAATTGCACGAGATACGATTACCTGCAGTTAACAAAGGCAAAAAAGGTAATTTTCAAATTTAATTCTTTCATGGAAACAATTGCAATTATATGAATTATTCTCGGTTTTGCATTACAAAATTAAGAGTAATGTGTATGAAATTAAAATGAAGCACATTTTTTAGACCAGAGGTTCTCGCAACCTTTTGACTCGTAGAGCCCTTTTAGAATCAATTTCTATGGCGGAGCCCCTTAGGCCTATCCTATGCTTTACAAGTTAAATGGTGTTTAGGAGTAGTGTTACAGGGGGGAAGGGGATAGATAGTAAAGAAATATTTAAACAACTATGCAATGTCAATATAATGAAATTATATTTACAAAATTTTGAAATTTACCATATCAATTTATTCTCAATTGCCACCAATGCACACGATATTGTCGAAACTTGGCCATACAAAAGTTCTTCCAAAGTTCAACTTGGCAAATTTCCGTTCAGAATGTAATTTCTAGTTTTCTTAATTTAATTTTTTTATTTCATTGTTATTTATTTTATTTTCCCGTAGCGGCCGCGGAGTCCTGGGGGTCCGAGAAGCACAGGTTGGGAACCACTGTTCTATACTGATTTGTTTGTTTGGGTTTAATGATGCAAGATCCCAAAATGGGCAAGCCGCGCTAAATGCAAGCATTGTGAAGATGAAATAATAGTAAAATTGCAAAATAAGAATTAGAATTAGGTCGCAATGGCGATGTTAGTGACATCATTAATTGAAATACATAATAAATGTAAGGAAAACGTGCCATGAATGGAGATATAAATTTCGCGGTAATTTTTTGGAGACTATTCCACTTACGAGGAGAATAATCGAGAATTTTCTTCTATGTGTGTATTTAAATGGATAAAAAATGCCTTGCAATATATTTTCAATCGATGTATGAATGTATAAAAGAAAAGAAAATAAATTTAAAAATATAGTACTTTCAAGACTAATATTACAAATAAAGAAAAATAAGTTAACATTTCAGTTACGTTTGTACTCTGCTTTAAACAATTTTGCTTAAAGTGTGTACTGCACAGCTATGTGCAGAAATATTGGGGTATGTGTTGCTTATATCTCTAGACTTCACCGTGGCAGCAGCATTATAAGTAATAAATGAAAAATGTATCATGCTTTCTAATAAAAACTAAATATAATTTCTATAAAACAGTGCATACATATAGTCAATGATACATAAAATAAGCTTCATTTCTGCAGTCAATGAATTGCAGTTTCCTGAGAAATGAGGTTTTAAATAGAAGATTCTCGAATATTCTCCAAATTTTAATGTTCGGAGAATATTCTTAGATTATATTCATTCTCGGAGAATATTCTCTGCTAACAACTCTAGGTATGAATATAAATGATTTAGGAAACATGTTGATCAACATGAAATTGATTTGATTGTAAATTTTGTCGTAAGTGAAAGGCTGATTATATTGAGAATAAAACTTGTCTGAATTCCTAGAAATTGTCGACATGCAATTAAATGCTAGTTTGTCGAAATAGATTTGAAGTAACTTAAACTTTCTCAATATTGTTCGACTCAACAAATTTTCTTTGTATCAATCTCGATGCAATATCAGGTCGAAAATTCTCACCCGAGAATTATGTCTATACCTCCGAGGCATAGGATAAAATAAAATTTTCAGGAGATTAGTTTAAAGTTCTTTTTACTTCTCCATCAATTATTTTAAAGTATTGTATCTCTTTATGTGTTGAGACGAGTATAGTGATATAGACCATTAGGAATAACAAAACGGTTAGACAAGATTATTGTGAAAAGTATATTTAAAAACAATTTGAAGTGTCTTATACACTCCGAGGTACACATGTATATCCTTCGTGAAATATATCTGATTCAATTATTGCAAGTTACTTTTGGACTTTCGCTATTGCTATCAATTGGTAATTCGCTCGTCCTATGACATGGAATAGGATCTGACGAACGTCAATTTATGCTACTAAATATTTCGTCCTTACTCTTACACGTCTCCTAACATTTTTTATTAACTGCGTAACATCCGCTTTCAGATTTCATCTCGAGTCTTCAGTTCTTTTGGGGATGAGGTTTCAGCCAGTTTGTCGAGAATAGAATAATTCGATTCTTCAGTTAACCAACCGACGAGTCATTCATTTGAGAGAGATTTAAGATGGTGTGAGGGTACTTTTCAGACCTTTAATTTTCTTTTTTTACTCTTAGATCAGTAGCCGATGGACCATCTGTCAACTCACGCAAATGTCCGAATGGCCACCGCTATGTGCCTTTGGTTACGGAAGTTTTAATTGAATTTAAAATTTCATCAAATGGCCTCATTGGCGTGATTGCTGGGTGAATCATTTATGTTAGACGCAACCGAAAACGAGATGCTGATAACTACTAAAAGACAAAGCGTGTATGTCTGGAGCTCACAGTAGAAACTACTGTAGTCTTGAAATCTTTCATAAATATTGGATCTAGTACTTCAGTTTAACTCACTTCTCCGTGATTGGGCGCAAAAATACAAATTAATAAATTTTTAATTAAAAGCTCTTCCAAAAAGAATGTTATAACATTGAAATTCTACACTGCTGGCCACCCAAATTGCAACACCAAGAAAGACAAGAGATATCACAACAAAATTTATTTTGTAGATAACATGTTGACCAAGTATCAAATGATTAAATTTATAGACTTCTGTGAAGTGTGGTTCCTGCCAAAATCAGTAGCCAGAGTAGCCGCCATTGTTGGAGATCACCGCTGCCACACGCCTCGGCATTGATTCAAAGAGACTTTGGATGTGTTCTTGGGGTACAGCAGACCAAGCAGCTTCCACACGTTGCCAAAGTTGATCTGGTGTGGCAGCTGGGGATGTATTCTGGGTCAATCGTTGAGCAACCATGGACCACATGTTTTCTATCGGCGAAAGATCCGGAGCTGGCCAGGGAAGCAATTCAATCTGGCGATTGACGAAGAACCCTTGGACAATGCGTGCCACGTGTGGTCGCGCATTATCCTGTTGAAATATGGCTGTGGGCAAGCCCTGAAGGTAAGGAAGGACAACTGTCTCCAACACCTCGGAGATGTAGCGCTGGCTGTTTAAAGTACCGGCAATGCGTACTAGAGGAGTGCGAGAGTGATATCCTATACCGCCCCATACCATAATACCCGGTGCAGGACCAGTGTGGCGGTGCATAACGCAGCTGTTCAGCATCCTCTCCACGGTGTCTCCAGACTCGAAT
The DNA here is from genome assembly GCA_933210815.1 of Meta bourneti. NCBI lineage: Eukaryota > Metazoa > Arthropoda > Arachnida > Araneae > Tetragnathidae > Meta > Meta bourneti. The sequence continues at coordinate 37,918,933 of OW119922.1, read as the reverse complement.
CCGACCATCGTGGTGTTGCAGACAGAAGCGTAACTCGTCAGTAAAGACAATTTCATTCCATTCTGCCGTCCACATCCTTCTTTCATCGCACCATTGGCGGCGGAAACGTCTGTGGTTCTGCGTCAAGGGTAGACGAAGCAATGGACGTCTTGCGGACAGACCACTCTGCTGTAAACGGCATCGAATGGTACGCGCAGACACTGGATGATGCGGTACAGACTGAATGTGCTGTGCTATGGTTCGTGATGTGGCTGAGCGATCCGTCACTGCCATACGCACAATATGCCTGTCATCACGTGAAGTGGTGCACTGAGGTGGATGCGATCGAACACGTCGGTCCGTCGTACCCTCCTGCATCCAACGATCACATATCCGCATTACAGTTGTTTGGTTTCGTCCAACACGACTACCGATTTCCCTGAAAGACAATCCACAATCTCGGTAGGCCACTATCCTTCCTCTGTCGAACTCGGATACTTGATCAAAAGATGATCGCTGTTTTCTACAAGGCATAATTGATCGTTTTTTTGAAAAAACCACAAGAAAAACACAATTGCCGTACTTGAAATCGTCGAAATCTCCAAGCCTTAAATAGCGCTTTGAAGTGGCGCCACAGGCGCGCGTGATGTGCGTCTGCGCTGAAATTCTAATCATTTGCATATCTCACCTCCGCTAATGCATGTTGTAAATTTCATATTATTTGCATGCTTCCTTCAGGGTGTTGCATTTACGGTGGCCAGCAGTGTATTTTCAAAATATGGAAAATGCACGCAGTATGGAACTTGTTCCGCCTTGTCGAGGTGGTGTTCCACATAGCGTAAACTTCGATTTAAAAGTTACCTGTACTTGTTCTAAGAAAAACAAATTCAACAGAAAGCTAGTTTTGAACATTTATTTACAAACGTATTTTTTATGATAAATCACGCAATAAAAATATGTTCAGCGTCTCGAAATACAAAAGTGCTTCTATTTAAAAATCGAATTCTCGATCGACTCCCAGAATATTTGTCCCTTCTAACGCAGAAACATTTTAACACAAATTCCGATGCATTTCTATAATTACCTGTAGAGATGTTAGTGTTCTATATTACGTGCACTTACCCTAAATGTGGAGTTATTCCTTTATGTGATATTTTAAAATTCGTATAATCTTTAGTTTTATATTGGAAAAATTCATCGATTGAGCAAACCAAACTATAAATTACGCAGCCTCTAACCATCAGTGAAGGAATATAAAATCTACCAATAGCAAATTAAGTCATTTTAACAAGACTAACGACAAGTCACACGAGGGTAAAGAACAAATATATTTTTCTTCTGAATTCGATATAGATGTGCATAAACAAGGAAATTTCAAACAGATTTTGAGTTTTTATTAATAGAACTATTTTAAACAACAGCATGTTTGTTTTATTTCAATTCATGTCCCTTGGTTGGATGGAAGGTATTTTAAGGGAATTTAAAATATCTATTGTGCTGTAAAACCATCTGGATTTGGTGACTTGTCTGATAAAGGGATTTTGCAGCTGTTCTATTATTTTTTTAATATTTCTTTCATTAGTACCCCCCTAATTGGGCAAGTATATGTTATGACTGGTCTTACGAAGTATAAATAAATGAATTTTGTTGTTACTTCTGCTGTCCAAATGCTTTAGCGCGTTATATATCGCACCGACCTTAAAATGTGGTTTAACGCTGTTTTTACAACATTGGACATTTAATCTGATTAGCGTTGACCGATCCGCAATCATGGATCAATTCGGAATTTATTCTTGTGAATTTTTATTGACGAAGTGCTGAAGTCGTATTCGCGAAACTAGCCCAACTGACATCACGTTCAGAACACGTCGGTAAACACGTATTGCCTCAGAAATATTACGTCACCTATATTTCGTTTGACAGGTACGTAGGTAGTTAATTAACGTCGCACTGGATCAACACAACGTTGACAGAAAATGCCTTTCATAAGAGGTTAAATTTCATGATTTCATACTTAAGTGACCTCTTGTAAAACGAGATACGTCTAATTTTGAACACGATTTCTAATTCGAAGTATAAAACGTAACAGCCATTCCAAACCGCTTAATACACTAATATCATTACCAACACCTGGTGCAATTGTATCCACTTTCAACGGACTCAAAATGCATTTATTCAATCCTCTTATGTTAATATTTTATTCTCGTAAAATCTCAGCTTTCATCCAAAACAATTTTAAATATCTTGAGTTCAGATCTAACGGTACGTACAAAAATGACAATATCAGGGCTACACAGGCAACCTTTGCTACTATTTTTTAACCTTGCGACTAGGTTTAGAGACTTAAAATTTTTGGAGACTTTTTGAAAATTCGCCAAAGGCCAAAATTAAGTCCCCTTGTTTTTTTTTTAAGACAATATCATGAATCTGTCTCGGATTCTCACCATCAATCACGGCGATACGAATGCTGAACTAGTGTGTATGTTGTGAGCACATGGGCCGTTGGCCCTCCGTCTCCAAATCAAATGCTTTTGGAATACACAGAACAAATTTGAGTTGTATGATTTCGCTTTATGGTTTAATTAGGACTTGGAAGTCGAGCAGGTGGGTGGTGGGTTTTCTGTATGGCGAACAAACATTTGTGGGAACAGACCTTCATAGCGAACAAAGTCAAATTAAGCTTTTGTTAGTATTCAATTTTTCTGGCGCTGGTTCTACAAAGACGGTGTCTGGTGATGGCAAGATGTTTCCCATTAGTGAACGGGGCCGTCGTGGCTCATTGGTTATGTCCACTGCGCTAGCAACCTTCGAAATGTAGGCGGCGCAGGTTTGATTCCTGCAAGGTGCATTCCTCCCTGGGTGTATTTCTCTCTTCCGTGTCAGTAAAGCTTTCACTGTGTGTGTCAATTACTTGATATTGTATTCTGTCTGGCGCAGCATGGCCAAATATGTGTGTGGCCCTTGCGCCATAAAACCCCCAAACCAACCATCCATTAGTGAACTGTCACTAAGAATACGCCAGATGGGGATATGGATCCTACTATGAGATAAAACGGTGCGCTCTCCAAGTTGGCGACCGGACGTCTTTTTATTTCACAAGAGGTCGTCAAGTTAGCGCTTTATAACAATCCACAAATTTCAATCCAAGTGTAAGAATGAATAGAAATGCCTCTGCTATTAAGACTTATTTTTTAAATGAAATTTCCTTTGGAGTTTAATGTGTATTTCATACTTAACTAACATATTTTGTGTTTGGACTTATTCATTTTGTATCTGGGCTACTAAAACTGCTAAAAATATGCTTGAAGACTAATTTTGCTACTATTTTTTTAACAATTTACACTACTAAAACTATCATTTCACAAGTGCTTAGGCTGTGGCAGCCCTGCTATATTGAATACTTTACATAGGGTAATGTATTTTATAGCACGACTGTCAATATTGATATTGTGTGTTCGTAGTTCCCTTGAAAATGATTTTTAAGTGGTGTTGCTGTTCTACAAAAGGGTTTGTTATGCATCTTAATAATTTTTCGCCTCTGATTTCAGGAGAGATGGTTTCCTCTCGTCGACCTGCTCATCGATTTCGGCACTCTGATGCTGTCGTACATGAGGATAGAGACCGTCCTCATCGAACCGTCCCTCCTCTTCTGCATGCTATCGCCCACGCACAAGGCTCTGCTGCTCAAAAGAAAGTTCGACGTCCGACCGTTTGTGAACTCCCAGAAAGTAGTCACTCTTGGGATCAGAGGAAAAGATGCTGCCATTCTACAAAGGGTATATTTCTATTAGTCACAATCTTAGTGTCGCATCGTTTGGTTTAAAGCAGTCAAGTAACGAAACTTTTATCCAATAGCGCACCCAGAGGGGTAGATAAAGCCTATCACCCCCCAAATCAACGAAAAACCAAGTTTCTATTGATTTGAAAGCATCAGTTGGTAGATAAACAGATGAGAACAGTGAAACTGGTAGAAAAAATGTAGAACTTCAAAAAACAACTAATAGAGATAAAAAAAATTCGGCCATTTCGGTGGGGCAAGACGTTCACCATAATCAGGACGGAAGTAAACCACAAGAGGATAACGCGAGTTAAGTGTTATTCCAGAATGGTGTTGCGCAACTCATTATTAAGCCTTTCGAGGTCTTCGAAATGGATCCCAGACAGTCGCCAATAGCCCTTTGTGTTGCTCCAGTACGAGGTTAATTAATTACCTACCTGTCCAGCCCTCGTGTTAAGGCGGGGTAGCAGTAGCGTCATTCACTAGTGTGTTCGATAACGTAAAAGTAGATAAGGCTTCTCTGATGTTCAACTCGAGAATAGAGCTCGGTAGGTAAGTAGGTGAATTTATGTCACACTGGACAACACAAAGGGCTATTGGCGATGGTCCGGGATCAATCCCGGGGTCTGTCGTGGCTCAGTGGGTATGCCCACTCCGCTAGCAACCTTCGAGTTGTAGGCGCCGCAGGTTCTATTCCAGTCAGGTGCATTTCTCTCTTTTGTATAAGTAGAACTTTCATTGTGTGTATGTCTTGTGTCTGGAACAGCATGGCCAAATATGGCCCTTGCGCCATAAAATCCCCAAACCAACCAACCGGGATCAAAACAATTATTTTTTACTATCCGGCAGAAAATTAAATATAATTTTGCTCAATTTACGATAAAATTTAGGTAAATAAAAAATAGTAATTACTACCATTTTTGCTACAAAGAGGCTTTTGAAAAAAAATCTTTGATAAAAAATAAAAGTATATTATTAATGCGAGTCAAAACTAAACCCTAGAATTGAAATAAATCTTACACAATTTAAATCGCTTCCCCATCTGTAAGGCACGTCAATTGAAAATCATTGTAGCTAGAGATATATTTATTTGAAAGTTAGTATTTTTGTGAAACTGAAAGAGAAAATTCCATAAAAAAAGGGGAGAATCACGTAGTTCTTACAAGTTCAAAAACTGACAACTTAAAAACAAGACCATTTTAAAAACATTTTCTAAAGTTACCGAGCTACCTGCGTTGCCACAACAAAAGAAATTGTACCTTCCTGTAGTAAGTAAATAAGGAAAAATACAGAAAAAGATGCATAATTGAGGAAATCGATTAAATCTTTTGTAATATGCTTTTCAAAATTAAAAAACAATTTTGTGTTTTCCATGAAACATTGAGCAATGTGTTACTGTGGTTATTACATGCAATCATCTTAGTTCTTGCACGCAATTTTTACGATCGTTGGATTCATAGAAGTAAAAAAATTATTCGCATCACGCGCGCTTAATCTTCTCTATTATAAAAGGAAGTGTTTGTGGGTCTTTCTGAGGTGTTCAGACGAATCTATAACACCTACAGCCATGAAATTTGGGCACACAGGTAGTCCTAAAGGTGACTGAATGTCCCTCGAAGCCCGAATTTTAAAATTTAATCTAAATTTTTTTTAAATTAATATTTTGTGCTGCGCGCGAAGCCCCTCCTACACTATGACGTATCTGCGCAGGCCGATCTGACAAACCTACTTATCGCGCATGCTAACTTCTATTAATGTTTTGAAACTGCGGACCATCCAACGTATTCATTGCAATGAAAACTTAACTATAGCGCAGATCCCCAGATATGACCATCGTCTTCCTGCAAATTTACACCGGCCCAGAGCCAATCTCAACTATGCAAAGTAATTTTTTAGATTGAACAAATTCATCTATTCACTAAAAACACCTCACTCTCGTTTAAATGATGGAGTAGTGGGTAAAGCCATGGACCGAAATCGCGAGTTGGTCCATTGGAGGGAGACCTCCTGAGTTCGAACCGACCCGACGGATAATTTTTATTTTTCGCCTCTATATTTTTTAAAAATAGTAAATATATTCTAATCCTTCCAATTTTTTCTGTACTTACTTTTTCTTTATCCTTTTATTTTTTGAATTCAACACAATTATTTTTAAAAATTTAATCGCTTTTATGCAACTTTTTCAATTCTGAAACTGGTTTCTCTGTATTGTCACTGCTTTGTCCTTTTTCGTACCACCAATGAAAAGCAAACCACTGAAGCTCCACCCCTACATGTTCGCTCCAAGTGCCAAGTTCCTACCATCATGAAATTTTCTGCACCTCAAACATCGTTCTGCTTTTATGTTTATTTAACCAGGAGATAAAGGGCCTTCGGCTCAGATGCTTCCCTAAAAATGTTGGATGAGATTGAATGTATTCAAAGCGCTCTTGATTAACTTTTGTTAATTTTTTGTATTGCTTTCTGTTTTCGTTCGGGTATTTTTCGCAAATAGTATAATGTTTGTGTTAATAAATTACATGAAATGAAGTAATAGTGTTTATTACTGTTTTATTTAGTTTTGATTTCGCTGACGTGATTTATTTAGGTTATTTGTCGGAATTAGTGCGTGACATAACAGGACTTTTTAAAAGTATAGCTGTATATTAGGGGGACCGGAAAATAATGGTCGTTTTTTTACATTAAATTCAAACAAATAAATTTTTAACAAGTTTTTATTTTTAATCAATGATGTAATCACCCTCGTTATCAACAACCTTTTGCCATCTAGTGCGCAAATTTTCAATGCCGGATCGATAAAAATCAATTGGTTTTTGAGCAAAATATCTGGAGATGGCATTTTGGATAGATATCATCCAAATTTTCAAATTTTTTGTCACATAGAAAGTGTTGTAGTGATCGGAATGAATGGAAATCCGATGGTGCAATATCGTGCGAGTATGGTGGGTGAGGCAGTACCTCCCACCCCAATTCATTAATTTTTTCCAGGGTTCGTCTTGCGAAGTGCGGTCTTGCATTATCGTGTTGCAGAATAACGCCTTTTCTATTGACAATATATATCGCTGGACACTTTTCAATTAAAGATTGATTTACTCGATCCAATTGTTCACAGTAAAGGTCTGCATTCACAGTTTGTCCAGGTTTCAACACTTCAAAATGAACGATTCCGCGAATACTCCACCAAACACACAAAAGCGCCTTTTTGGGATGTAAACCTTGATTCGTTCGGAAAGAGCCACTGCCTTTTGCGTTTAGGATTATCATAGAGGACTCATTTTTCATCTCCAGTGATCAAGCGATCAAAAAACGCTTCTGTATTGTGCCGTTGAAGCAATAACTTGCATGTGGTGGATCGGTTAGCTTTGTTTTCTTCGGACAGATTATGCGGGACCCAAACACCTGCTCTGCTTACTTTACCAATCTGCTGCAAATGTTTTTGGATGGTCTACCATTGTTGGTTAAGAGTGTTTGACAGTTCCTCGATTGTCTGACACGGATTTGCTTCCACTTCCGCCCTTAACACGTCATTGTCTAAAGTTGTTCGTCTTCCTGATCGATACGAGTCGGAAAGATCAAAATTACCGGATCTGAACTTAGAAAACCACCTTTGGCATTTACGAACGTCTAATGCACTTGGATAAACATCGCAAATGTTTTTGGTAGCAACTGTTGCGTTACTACCCTTGTGAAACTCAAAAAGCATGCAATGCCGGATATGTACCTCTTCTGGTATTTGACTGGATTTACAAGTAAACAAGTCACTTTAACCTTGACCTTAAAATGTCTTTGGCACGACTTTGAAGTACACAATGAGCTGATAAATGGTAAACAAATATTGACATGCGCAGAAAGGACATTACTTTCCGGTCCCCAAATATTTAAAGATTGAATCACATTTCTATTTCAGTAGTGGTTATTTCATAACTTAGTTTTGAATTTGTATAATTTCTTAATTTGTATAATACAAATCTATCGACACTACCATGTGACACAGACGAGGCTATGAACTACACAACAGTTTTTGAACGCATTGAAGCCATCTGGAGTAACCTCGCACATATTACAGCTAGAAATTGTGGCACCGATTATGCTTCTCAGAAATCTGCATCCACCTTCACTGCAATGGAACAAGACTATCTATCAAGAAACTAATGCCGAATACTGTTGAAGCCACCATCATGACGGACATGCCGCAGGCGAAGACGTATTCATTCCTAGGATCCCAATCATCCCTTCGGATCTCCTATTCCAATTTAAACGACTTCAGTTAGTTTCCTGTTCGTTTGTTTCGACATGAGCATCAACAAGGCACAAGGACAATCGCTGAAAGTTGTAGGACCCGATCTCATTAAACCGTGTTTCTCCCATGGTCAACTGTATGTGGGTTCAAGAATTGAAAAAGCTACATCCTAGCTCCAAATGGAAGAACATTCAACAGTGTATCATGAAGCTTTCTAAGTAAGAATCAGTGAGGTGGAAGGAATGAGGCGACATGCCCGTGTCATGTCGGGTGGTGGTGGGACTCATTCTTAAAATTATTGTTTTTTCTTTTTAATGTTTTCAGAATCAGTGAGGACATAACAAGAATGATGCCACGGGCAACGCCGTGCGGGGTATTGCTAGTGTATACTAAATGTAAAGCCGATCAAGAAAGTATCTGAATGCTTCTCATTCCTGTCCCTGGAGTCAGTCAAACCAAAAGTGTCATTAAACTTGAAATAATGCTTGCTGTATATGTGAATTTTATTTGCTCAAGGTTCCTCTTCATAATAAAATTTGTATTAACTCAATTTTTAAACCCTGCGGGAGGTTCACGCGCATAACCACCTTGCAACCTGCAGCATTCCATGCATGACTTCCAGCTAATTTTGACATCCTTGGCCAATAGAATCTTTCCAAAAGATTCTATTCTAGAAAGGAGCAATAGAATCTTTTTAAGAGATCCTATTCGGAGGAAAATACCAATTGAATCTTTTCAAATTATTCTATTCTAAGGAAAGGCCCAATAGAATCATTCCAAAAGTTGAAAAAATACATGGATTCTTTAGAAAGATCTGATTATTTAGTCATTAAGAGTATCGTGGGGTAAAAACAACTACTCGAAGATTTCGCAACGCTCAGAGGGTTAAAGAGATCCTTATTTTTGATTCCAGATTCTTATTTTCTGTATCAAAGTAGCCAAAATTCATGTTCCATTTGTTTATCTTATTTGAATCTGAGTTGAGTCGAGGGGTTCAAGTCAAAGTTAATGAGTGTTTTAGTCTTATACTTTACAAAATTATCGGCTGGTTCCAGTGTTATATTAAATTATAATCCAAACACAATTCATGCTTTTTTTATTTTCGATTTCATAATTATAATTAATTGTTATTATAGTGCAACGGCACAGAGAAGTAATAAGCAGAACGCGGGGTCATAAGAGTTCATACTGTTATAAAAATTTATTATCAAAAATTATTTTGAGCTTTTGTATTGCTTAGCGATTGTTTGTAATGTCGTTTAGTTAATAATTTTAAAGTTGACATGTTTTGAAATATTGCTGTTTCATTGAGAGCATGTTTTAATGAAAATAAGACCTTGAAGTCAAAGCAACTGGATAATTGAGGGTAAATTTGGAAATATACTAAAATGTCCTATGTGAGATCTTCATTTTAAAGTTCTACGCATTGAGTCAAATTTGCACACAAAAATATTAATTTAGCGAAAATATAATATGGAATGTTTTATTACATAAGAATGGGGTGTTGCTATTTGGAAATAGTGTCAAAATAAATTACGAAGACGGATCATTATGCAACTGAGGGGTTCGTTTAATTTAATCAGTTCGTTTATAATATGAAATTCAAATTGTGACTTTTAAATAAACAACTTGAATAAAATGTCCAGTTTCCGCGTAAGGGAACTTGGTAACAAAAGTGTTAATTTCCCAAATATAAGTTATTTGATATGGGGAGTTATAATTTATCTTTTTGAGTCCAAATGAAGGTTTTTCAATAAAATTATCTACCAGGTTTGAAAAAAATCATGAAATTTGTAACAAATTTAAAATGCTATTCTTTCAGTTTGGCGATATTTTTTACTTGATACTTTAAAAAAAAATCCCAAAACCATTCTCGAGACTTAGGATAGGATTTTGATACGTTAATGAGTTTTGAATAAAAAATTGTGAAGTAAAAAATTCCGCAAAAATCATGGCAATTTAACAATTTCAAAGTTAACTTTAAAAAAAAATATATTCAATTTATATACAATCTCTCCTATTCTTAGATTTCTTACTCTGATCATTGTGAACGAACGCATCAGAGAAATTTTAGATGATTTGGAGCGTTAGTAAAAAACTATAGCATTTTAACTATTTTTAGTACTTGAAAAATTAAAGTTGAAGAAAATCAATGAAAAGATTTTGATAAATACAAACTGTTTAAAAATGTAATAAAACATTTCATTATTTTTTTGCGAATTACTATAACCCATAAGTGTTCGTCTCTATTATGTTTTCAATGTAATAAATATTTTAAAACTAAAAATGTTTTTACCTTTATTTTATAAAAGTTAAAGGTGGCTGGGGCATAGCAGAAAGGGAGAAAATGAGTATTGGTACAAAAAAATCATGCGAACAACGAAATATCATTTGTTATAGGCCTTTTAAGTGTTTAAACAATGATTTAAGTTGTTAAAAATTAATGTTTTATTAAATCACTTCATACAAAAAGTATTAATTTTCATCATTACCAAAAGCCGAAATGTATCAGAATACACCGGCTTTGTAAATCATAATTTCTCTTTCTTGTTGACAGTTTTTGTTTTTAATAGCAAATTTAATTAGCTTTTTGACATTCTGAAATTAAGATGAATCTGATTTGCAGAAGCAGACCAACTTTCTAACCAACAATGCTCACAGTTCGTGGTTTACATTTTCCTTATTCTGTCCTAAAGAAAGTACTTTGCTGCTCTGTGAATGTTTTGGGCACTTCAAACCGAAGCCCAAAATTACATGAACAAAGCAAAATACTAGTAAATACAAATTTGCCTTTTGGAAATTCTCCAACTATTATACAGACTTGTTCCTAATGTAGATTTCACATTGAAAGTATGTTTTCAAAGTATCATCTTTTGCCAATCTTTTATATACATCCAGAAAATATACAGAAAAAATCTCATTAATTGATATTTCACACTTTAAGATCCTGAACTTTAAAAAACCTGACCCTAAAAGGTGCGGTTGATAAATTTTGGAATTCAACAGCCTTTTAGGAATTAGTGAGCAAAATCACCGATTTTGGAGTCAGTGAAATAAAAAATATATTCTTAACCCTCTTGTTGGTTTATCTTCGCGTAAAAAAATTGTTCTGTAGTGACTAGCCTGATGCAAAAATGTTCCAGACTCACCAGTTCTAGGCAAGGGTCAATTTGTTTTTCCTACTTCGACGAGATATCTCGTCATTAGCAAAAGTGACACGATCTTGGACTAGATATCTCGTCGAAACCCCGTGGAGGGTTTAAACCATCGCAAAGACATAAAACTTTGTAGAAACATTCTTCAGTGTGTAATTGATATAAAGAACAAAAAAGAAAATCAACATTTTTTACCACCTTAGGATACCAAGTCCTTCAATAAATTTTCATATAAAATCTGGTGGTTTTTACGAATTTATAATTTACGTGGATAAATTGCGATCATTTAGTGCCTTTTTTCTAAGGTTCCAGATTATATATTTTATAGTCCTAGATTCATTATTAACTCAAGTATTATATACAAAACCTGAAACATACTATTTGTTGTACGCATTAAGTTAATGCACTGTTTTAACATACCTGTTTTTTAAATTTCAGAATAATGTCTTGAAGACAATCAGATCATTTGGTTTCGATATTAAATTTCTGAAAGAGCCCACAATGGACTGGATGAAGAGTGAAAGTTCCTCCTACAATGATAGTTATTATAGTCATATTTTTTTAAAACGAGGTGATTGGACTATTCACTTGGTTGTGCTTCACACAAGAGGAAATTTTCTGTGGCATGCAGCTCTCAGACATCCGTCATCTCTAAATATTCCACCAATCAACAAACTGTTCTTTGCTGAAACGGAATCAGCATATGACAAGTATGTTCAGTATCATTAATTTTTGTCTTACAGATATTATGTTATTCCTATCATCTTTTCCGTAGGTTTAAATAATTGGTCTTCCGGTCGCAAAAATAGTCATGATTTTTCTTTTGGGAGAAAATTTTCCAAGTGATATTTTTTGAAGTTTTTGCGCTAGCCATGGCAACCATGAAAGAAAAACATCGGAATGGTTGCTAGATTGCTATAAAAACCTTGTCTGCCTTTAATTTTCAAGGAAAACCTAGATATATCTCTAAAACACTCACGACAATATTTAATTGCTCATTTTTATCATATATTTGGCGGCACTTTGTGTAAAATATCGCAAAATTGGTTGTGCCAAGTTCGAACTGCCGCCAAGCACATAACACTAGAGAGAAGGGTTATATTTTCCTGTTCGAATTTCTTTAAAAAATCCAATTTGGCGATTGGCGCCGTACCAATTCATATTTTAACCCTCCTAGTGGTTGTCTCGATGTGGTATCTCGTCATTAGCAACACTGACCAGATCTTGATGGAAGAGATATTTTGTCATTAGAAGAAAAGTGATCAGATGTGTTCTCGTCATCATAGAAAAATCGGTAATATCTTGACGTCATCAGCAGAATTGGTCAGATCTTGATAGATATCTGGTCGAAATTGCTTGGAAGGTAAAATACCTTTCGCATTGTTACCAAAACTGTATTGTCATACATTGCATTGATTTATTTTGAAATTCGAATATTTTAGCCGGTCAAAAAAGTATGCGAAAACCTTGTCATTCCCGTCCCTGGAGTATGTCGAAACCGAGGTGTAATTAAACTCGGAATAATGTCTACTTTGAATAAGTGCGCATTTCATTTGCTTAAGGGACCGCTCTCATAACAGAATCTGTTTAAGCTCAAATTTTTAAAGGGTAACCTTCTACTTCCAATTACAGATTCTGATAATCTGGATCAAAGTAGCAGGAATTCAGGTAACATAATTTTGCGTGACTTGTTTGTGCATTCTATAACATCCCGAACGGTTTTTATTCCTAATTCCAGGTAATTAAAGTGAGATTTGCAGAAAAAAAAATTACATTATGCAAAATAAAATGTGAAATTGTTTTATTACATTAAAAGTAGGTTTTGCTATTTGAAATTTGGATATAATGTCAAAATAAATATGAAGACGAACCCTCATGCAAAAATGAAGTACACTTATTTACAGCAGGCTTTCCAAGTCTTACGAACTTTTTGTACGACTGCAATTTTTCAGTGCAAGAGGTGTTTGTACACTTTTTTGACGGGCTATACAAGTGTAGAAGAAAACTGCATGACATAATGAAACTTAAGTAAACAAATATAAATATTCGAGTACTTGAAGACTAGCGTTATATGTGAAGTCATGTAGGATTGGGGGTACTATTTGTCCGAAATTTATTTGCCAACAAACCCTCTCATTTCATATTCGTATCTAGTTTTCGGAGGCTGTCTATCTCATGTTTTAAAAACTCTTGAGAGATAAGGAAATATCTTCTCAACTCTAAAAATTGAATTTTGGCCTTATAAGTCAGCAAAACGCCTGCAAACTGAAAAAAATAGATTTCCTATCTGCGATGAACCAATGAAATTATGAACGAAATTGGCTTTTTCACTACATGATGCGAGTTTTTAAAGTATGGAACAGTTTTTTATCGATACAAAAAATCCTCTTGTGTGAAGCTCTATATTGATCGAGAGAAAATTAATAAATAAAAATGTCGCAGAATGTAAATAAAAAACCCTTATTTTAAACATTAAAAACATGTTACCGCATACATTGGAGAGCACTGAAGTTTTAATATTCTTATTTTACAGAAAAGGTTTTTTTTGTTCTCGGAGTGTAGTTTAAGTCCAACTAGAAGTTATACACGAGAGGCATTTTCTGTCAAGCTAAACGTTTTTTGCGACGATACATGTTTTCTGTATCGACCTTCTAATAAAATAGACGGAGCATGAGCCGGACTCGCTGTCCTAAGATCTCTGAAGGTTAAATCACGTGGGCTTACGAATTGAAAAATCCGAATGGCTGTTGAATCGATGACTAGTGTTTTTGACCACTGTGGATAATCACTTTTAACCAATCAATAATTTAGGATTCATACTTTTACCCACAACCACGTGACAGATCTCCAAACCGAGCAACTGGAAGAAATAACATGGAGCCACTGGCACATGCTCCGTCTACCGCAAATTCTAGTATAACATGTCTTTTTATTTTTCCAAACAAAAACAAATAAAAATTTGGGCTTAGACACGTAGTTATGAAACCCGTGGTGATGACGGCCTACCTGTTTGCGGCAGAATATTAAAAAGATTATAGTTTTTAGCTACTCTCAAACGGATTTTTTAAGGTTTATCCCTTCAATTCTAAATTTACAGTCGCATGTGTTTAGTAGTTTTTTATATGCAGTCCATTCACAAAATTGCATATTTTGCTGTCCGAAATGAGGCGGTATCAAAACACCACTTTATTGTAATAAATTCACATTCAAAATGCATTTGAATTGAAATATCTCAAGAAAGGTTTTGTAGGTTTCAAGTTATTTTAGGTCCCTCTCGGACACTAAAACCTTTATGATTTTGAGTCAAAAACCCTAAATTAGGTGTTTTAGGTGATATAAAATGTACTTAATTTATAAAGGATATCTCAAATCGTAAAAATATTTAACAAATTTGAAGTCAAATGCATAGAACTGAATAGATAAAAACCCAAGGATCCGAGGCATAATAATGACAATTCAATCCAGGTGTTTCAGTATAAAGATGTCCTTATTCCCGGAAGGAAGCTACTAAATTCTATCAGTTGATACATTAAAATTTGTGATGTGTACTATTATTTTATGCTTGAATCTGACTTTTTATGCTTTTAATTGCCAATTTGCTGTGTAGGTAAGATACAAAAATGTTAATGTGTTTGTGAATAAATGCAAACAAGATCTAATTAAGACAGGCATTCTTTTGATTTTCTTAACTCAAGTATCGTTAGGTAAATGATGAAATTTTCCCAGTACTATTTTATAAATAGTTATGTTAATTCTTTGAATATTTTCTAATGATCGAAGTATTTTTTCCTTCACTTTTCCCAAAACGCGTGCTTTTTGAAATCAGAAATAAGACACACGAGGCAGAATAACGCTAAAAATGTAACAAACTGAAAAAACCTCTTCGCTAGCCGTTTCTACAACTCCCTTCTGAATTGTCTTTATTGTTTTAAATTTCAATGCACACATCAGCTGTCTATGTTTACTTTGGTTTCGGTTTCTTGTCGGATAAGTATTGATGTTTTCAAAATTCAACAATGGTTGGAATTCAGGGATACGCAAATTCAACTATGGCTGCATGAGCAAGAACAAAAAAAGTGGGACGGAATTCGGGGATTGGAAAAGCTGTTTTCGCAAATGATGGTCAAATGTCAAATTTTGAATAAGAAATGAAAAGCCGATGAAATAAGAAAAAGCTGATAAAATTGGCTCAAGCAAAGAGAGAAGGATCTAAAGAGGCAAGGAGAATATTATGGTGCAGAAAATTTCAATTGAATGTTTGTAATTGTTCATAAATAAATGAATGCATAGAATTTTTAGGGCTTGTGTGACAAATGTTACGGTACTATTTACTTCAAAACAATCTTTAAACAGTTTTCTCCCTAATCCATTTTCTAAGAAACTCACTCTTAAGAATTTTTTAAGTATGAAATGATGTGAAAGTTTTTTGTGGTTTCACTTATATATTCATGGTTAACAATTTTTTGAATGCAGAGAAAAAAATAGTACAAATAAAAATACACCTAAGTCGTCTTTTTTTTCATAATTTTAGGTGTGTGCACATTATTTTATTCAAAAATTAATTACCAAAAATGAGATTTTATATAGGAGCAAATGAGCATATTAAAAAATTAGGTTTGCAAATGTGATGACATTTGAGGAGATAGATTTTAGAAATTACAATATTTTTTTTAAATTCGCACTCTTATTTAAAAAATGAAACATGTTTCATTCAAACACTAATCTCATTACTTCATATTCCAATAAACTTCTGTGTTGAATATGAAAGCAAAACACGTTTTTCTAAAGCGCCGTGTCTCAAGTCGTGTTTTTCAAGCAATTTAGAGTGAATATAAAATAAAAGTGGAAAAGTTTGGATAATCGCTTTAGAAGTTATGCATCAGATTATATCCCAAGGATAAAATGATTCCCGTAATCCATAAAATCTTTCGCGGATCTGAATTAATTCATTAGGCTCTATTAAAAACCGGGAATATTCAGAACAAATTGATCAGAAAAAATAAAAACGGCAAACATTTACACACCGACCTTTTCCTTTGAAACATATGAAACAATATCTGATTTTATTCTATCTATTTGCATACCCTTCTGCTCTTATGTGCACTGCACTTAAATAATTTCAATAATAGAGTATTGAAGTATTGAGAAGCCAGATGGCGAATGACGTAAAGTTAAGTGCCTGCATTTTGTTTCTTTCACATCTCTTGTTCCTTTCGAAAGTTTCCTGAAAATGAAGAATTTATCTTCCGCGAAGTTTGTTCATCCAAAGATGAAAAAAATTAGCAGATTGAGCAGAACATGACGTTTAGTATGAAGACATGAGTTTGAGATTCAAAGCGATAATGCCATGGATATGAGTACATAAAAAAGTTTAATGTTTTATAAAAGCTAGAATTTTGAAAAAATAACCTTAGTTTTTCTACAACTTTTAATTGTTTAATTAATTCGAAGTGCTGAAGAATAAAAATTGACCTTAATTTTTTAATGTATCAATGATTAATTAAGAAGATTAATATAACATTTACAACTAATTTTTGTTGTGTGAAAAAGTCGATTAGCGAATATGGGACCCTCAGTACGGTTTTGTGCAATCACAGGTTTTCTGACAAATTGTACGATAAGGATTCATTTAAAAAATTATTTTTGAATCAAGCATGGTGAAAACGTACTCAGATGAAGCGAATGACTAATGTCATGAGGTTTTCGTAAAAATACATATACCGTGGTCTTATGAGTGGATTTTGAACAATATATGCCAAAAGTTTTAACTTATTTTTCTCTAATATATTTTACCACTGAGTGGGGAAAAATTGGGCAGGATGCCGACATGAAAAAAAGCCGTTGAGTTACTTCAATTGTCACTTCCTGAGTTTTATCAGCTTGGAGCCAGTTGCTTTAAGTTTTCCTATTAAGCAGATAATATTGGTAGCAGGGTGCGGAAGACAGGCATTTTATGTCAAGATAAATATAGGTGACGGTAGTGTTTCTCTACGGCGGTAAAGTGGTTCCTGTACGTATTCTAAGCGCGACATAAGTTGGCTTGTTTCCTAATACTTCAGCACTTCGCCAATAAAAATTCCAAAAAAATAAATTCCGAATTGATAAATGCAGGGCTGCCACAGGCGACTTTTTACTACTAATTTTTCAACCTTGGCGAGACTAGGGTTTGTCTTTTTAAGCGAAATCGCCTTAAAAGCTCCTATTTTCAAAATGTTGGCGACTTTTTTTTTAATTCACCTAAGATCAGTGAAAATTAATTTTCTTTTTTTTTTTTTAACTTTTGTCGGACGGAAATTTCTTTTTATATTTTTCTCTTTCGAGAAAATTTTCCTAGGGACGCGCGAATTTCAAAGTTTTGTCGCCACGACAACGATGAAAGAAAAACATCGAAATCTGTGGTTGCTAGATTATCATGAAAGCCTTATTGAGAAAATAATCGTTTTTTAATTTTAAAATTTAAATTTCATGGGCGATATCTTCAACGTCTGTTTCAAACTTTGACTTTTTGCTACTATTTAAAAAAATTATGCTACTGTTTCACAAGTGATTTGGCTGTGACAGCCTTGTAAATGAAAGTTGATTTAGTCAACATTTTAAACTCCAAATGTTGCACAAATGGCGATAATCTGCATTTTAAGGAACTCCCGATATGTATCATGCGAGAGCATTTTGACAAGTAAAATCTCCGCATACCATCTGGTTTGTTTTGCGCTGAAAATCTCATAAATAGACCTGAGAGTTCCCGTATTTCGCATGACAAATTTTGCTTTTATCACCTACTGATAAATTCTTAATCATTCACTGTAACGCAAATAATAATCACCACTAATCTGCAATTAAATATTCTTAAAAATAAATGTAGGAAAGTATTGTACTTGTCTCGGATTCAATTCATGCTCGTCAGTGGCGTCAAAGAAGCCGCATTTGCGTCACTACTTGGCGATATTTGGCAATATTATACTTGTTGGATTGTACTAAAGGGTTGGCGAGCGATAATGAACAGTTCTTTTGAGCCCGTTGCTTTTAACCCCACCTGGTGCTTGTCTCAATGAAGTATCTCGTTATTAATCGAAAACTGACCAGTTCTTGATCTCGTCATAAAAATTGTCAATATCTTGAATTACGAGATATCTCACCACTAACAAAATTGGTCAGATCTTGATGGACGAGATATCTCGTCAAAAACCACTTGGAGGGTTAAGATCGAAAGAGGGACACAAAACCTTTGACTGCTTTATTCTGTCTTAAGAATATGATAGGAACATGAGACTTTATTTCGGTTTTGTTCACTAAAACTTTGTTTCTATTTCAGCTTCACCTTTGTGTCTCTTGGCTTATATGGAGAGCCTCTGAATTTTATTTATATACCTTCAAACCCTCAGTACTTTTTGTTCGAAATGGACTCTTCTAAATTTATTGAATGTAATTCTACTGTAGTGTCAAGTTTCTTGCTGGCACAGGGCACAAAATCTCCAGGGTCACACTCCTCTCTGTCAGAAGGAAACTTCAATCGACGTGCCGTTGTGGCTCTTCAAGAACTGAAAGCTCTACTCAGTCCATTCCTGATGCATTTCTGGATTTGGTCAGGAACTATGCTTGGTACGTTATTTTAATGTTTCAAACACCAGATGCCAACCGTTTTCGATTTTCTCCTTTCATTACACCGTTATGGTGAATACATCGACCTTCCAATGAAATAGGCAATGGAGGGTGCTCGCAGAAAAGACCCAGAGCTATTCTGCATCAAGTTTAATACCTTCCCACAAAGGATTAAAGCCGATGTGGGATGTTCCGTTTGTACCCTGAGTCTATGACTTCAATTCCGTTTATTCTCTCCCAACGAATTTTCCCTTACTGCTTTGACTTTTCTGTACACCAACAATTAGGGATTTTTACGGACTCGATTGGACCACTAATTGTACCACTTTTAAAGTTAAATTTTAACATCTAAATTGTAATTTCTCTCCTCAAGTTTAATTGCCTTTTCTCTATCGATTTAATGCTAACTCTCTTCTGTGCTAGCGTGCAGCAGTCTAGGGGATTCGTCCCCGTCCAACTTTTTGACCAAAACCTAAGCACCCTCGGTCGCGGTCAGTAGATGGGAGGGTGGCCTCCCACAAGCCGCACAAGAAATGGGAAGTGGGCCTATGGTTCTTAATAGCATTTAATTTTCTTCTGCCCCTAGATCGACATTTTTATAACATATTTAACATTTTTATTCACCCATTCTTATGTTATTAACATTTATTTAATATTTTTATGTTTTTATGATGCGGAGATGAGTTGCTATGCAGCGGATATTCCGAAAGTGATATGTCCAGTCCAGACAATGGGTAGATTCATGCTGTTTCTCCCGATCGCTCGGTTTGGAGATCATGTGGTATTGGGAGAAAGCACGAATCCTAACGTAAGACAAATTGACTATCGGAATGAAAAACACCAATTTACGCTTCAATAACCAATAGGCCCAAGTTGATTTCCAAGCCCACGTGACACACCACCTGACAGCCAATGCGCCCACGCGATACGTTTTATTCATTAGAAGGTCGATTGGCGGATAGTGAAATTAAAGAAAATCTCGCGTGATGGAAAACGATGTGGTCGTTCAAAGTCTCCAGTTGGCGTGCTATAGTTTTTTCACCAAGGTCGTGAAGTCTGTATCATATAATCGAAAATTCCTAACTGTTTATCCGCATTACAATGTAGCGTTCTTTTTGGTCTGTTATGTGTCAGTGGCAGCAAAAAAAATTGAAATTACGCTAAGGCGTAACTTAAGAGTTTACCAAAATTCAAGCCTGGATTGAGAGTGAAAAAGTAGAGCACAAGAGCCGATAGCTAGAACTGTTCAGTGCGTTCAGATGGGAAACATACTGAAATTGGCTTCAATTTTTGGATGACAAATTTTCATTTGCAATCTGTTCTTTATCAAATGAGTATATTTCTGCTTAGTTCATTGCAAAAGCCTAAGTACCAACAAACAGGACGCCTTATTTTTTATTGCCTCTTTATTAAATAAAAAATATGATTTTTTAAATAGCTGATCCTATTTTTTGGATGTCTCATTTTTGCAGTCAAGGTAAGTAGGTAATTAACGTCGCACTGAAGCAACACAACGGGCTATTGGTGATGGTCCGGCATCCATCCCGAAGGAAAGATCCAAGGACAACTCGTAATTTTTAACCACGGTCAGATGACGAGATCAACACCTGACCTGGCATCCCACTCTCCAAACTTCCACATCACGCCAATGTGAGGACCTGAGGCCACGACAGATTTAACATGCACCAGCCCCCGCGTACACGACGGTCTACGGCTGGACCGAGCTTCGAATTCGTAACCCTCCGGTTGCTAATTCGTTGCTCTTCCGAAAGGGCTCCACGACCTCATTTTTGCAATCAAAGCTTCCAGTCTAGGAAATTTTCACTTTTATTATAAAAAAATATTCAAGTCTAATGAACATTTTCCCTCCTTAAAATTGTATTTAAATAATAACATATTGGTGGTTTTGTTTGTATTTAGTTGAAGAGACCTGTGTTCCAGGAAAATCTGCTTTGAGAAAAGCTTACACTAGTGGAAGAATATTGTTTTGTTAGATAACGGTTGAATTACGAAATGAGAATAATTATCTAAAGGAGAATTAATACAAGCGAAAGAAAGCAACAAAACAATATCTAATTAATTATGTGTACTATATTCTCCGGCTCCTTCGAGAAGGCAGTTGGATTGCGTGGTTCTGAACGAGTCTATTATTTGAATTAGGGGACTGGTGGAAGCGCAAAAAAATCCTTCCTCCTTTGGCAATCTGGTATTAAATTCCAGAACGTTTAATTCCATCCCGGCGTTTGATTCCAAAGTTGGCGAGGGATAAATCATCGACACATGATGCATGTCATCCCTTATCCGATACAACTATTCAGCATTTCACTGGTAACTAATAGCTACTCAGAAATCGGCTGGTCGGTCGCTTTCTCGCGGAAGCCGTACTATACCTTGTAACCTCAATCTTGATTAAAATGTCATTTTTATAAGAAAGCTGAATAACGTAACATTCTGAAAATATTCCTGAAAATGCATAATTCGAGACCCTTCTATGAAAGAATGAAGTTATCGATGTTTTCTTAAAATTGCATTGATTAAAGGATCTTCTAGTAAAGCAACAGATTGGCAAACAAACTGCACGGACCTCCTAAGACTTGTGCAGAAAACCGTTCAGAATAGAAGTGATTGTCATCAATCTAAGAGACATCGATGGATCCACAACATCAAAAATATGCATAAAATGACAATACTTAACGGAACACCTCCAGTTAAAAAGGTTTATAAGATCACATCCAATTTTCAGACTAATATTACAGCTTGACCCTCAAAAGCTACAGATCCGCAAATGTTGATACTCGAATGCCAATACCCTTTTCTTCTAAACCGATCTAACCTACCACAAACATTGCAAAATAATATACAAGTAGCACCGTATATGTATATAAAAATTGGCCACTTCCATGATTTTTATACTTTAACTTTCCATGTTATTGTCAATTTTAAAAAATACACCATAATTTAAAGGAAAATGCTAGGAAAGTACTAAGAAAGTTTAGCTATGAGCTTCGTTTCATGCTAGGAAAAGTTTGGGATCAAAAATATGATCCTAAACTTTTCCTAGTATGAAACGAAAATTGGAAACAGGCCTTTTCCAACGCTTCTTGATCAGTCGTAATGTATGGACGAACCTCAGTTGGATACCTTAGGACCCTAAGTCAGTTGGATGAACTCTTATCTCTAGGGGATAGATGGAATTTTGGTATCGCTCTAACCTGAACTATTTTGTGATGGTTACACCGATACTGTCGGGTATAAAGTGTCTCGATTTTACATGTCTTCAATTTTTTCACCTGTAAGATATGTGCAAGATTTAAATGCGCTATCATAATCGTTTTGCTTTCTTGGGAGAAATCGTCTATTGCTTCATCGATTGGAGCGTTTTCTATGTTGTCCA
Source organism: Meta bourneti (assembly GCA_933210815.1). Taxonomy (NCBI): domain Eukaryota; kingdom Metazoa; phylum Arthropoda; class Arachnida; order Araneae; family Tetragnathidae; genus Meta; species Meta bourneti. The sequence continues at coordinate 37,896,788 of OW119922.1, read as the reverse complement.
ATTCTTCCTTACCTTCAAAGATATTTGATTCTTTCACCTTTGTGACCTGATTCTTCAACTGTTCTTCTGACATCTTTTGACTTGTTTGAATTCATGCTAATTAGGTGGTTCAGAAACTTTTTCAATTTCTCTTCTCGATTCTATCTCCATTTTTTCGGATTCTTTCTGTAAAGCTGCTTTTTCAAATGTCAGATTATATGAAAATGCTGGCGACAAAGGTTAGTCAGAATCTTAAATGATGCCTTTTCATGGAGATTTTGACTAAAAATAAAGTTACCATTATAAATGACTGATCAACCGAGTTCTTCCTTGATTTCTCCCTTCTGTGTCAGTAAAACTTTCATTATGTGGCTGCCCATTACTTGATATTGTATATCTTGTGTTCGGCGCAGCATGGCCAAATATGGCCCTTGCGCCATAAAACCCCAAAACCAACCTACCGAGTTCTTCCTTGCGAGACTGAATGCACTCTGAAGTAGGAAAGTATTCTTCAACTGATGATGCTAAAATGCCTGATGGCCTCAAAACTACTTTCGGAGTTTCAATTCAAATTAACTGAGCGCTTGCATGCGCCCACAATAATTTTTATCTAGTTTAGTTCAGTATTAATAAACGTAAGATCTTCGCGGGTTGGATAGAATCAGCTCGCGGTTGTTGTGTACCCCTGATATAAATAAGTGCATATACAAATAATAAACTTTTTAAATTTAGGTTGGCATCGTCAATGTGATATTATACCTTACACAACTGACGTAGATTTTGGCGCATGGGCAATGGAGGTGGACGATCTTCCAGCTCTTCTCGATATCTTTAAAGGCAACGAACACGTCAATTTGAAGCAACTTATGGGGATGGTATGTGAAGAAATTTGAATAATTTTTTATGCAAATGTTTTATCTTCAGTCTAAAATTGTGTTGAAAAGAAGTAGACGTGAGGTTTGTTTCAGTTTTTGATCCTGGATGCGTAAAAGTGATTATTTTAATCCTGATGAAATCTTGAATAGTAAAATGTTGTTTGTTTACATGCTTTTATTGTCTTCCAGGCTGAGCTTGGACTCGAATTCTACTTGAATTGTCATAGTTTAAGGGTTGATATTTTCTTTTTATATGAAGAAAATAATGGCACCTGGTATGCAGGGCACAGGCCAAGTAAAGGATACTATTTTAAGTAAGTAATCTAGCCCGTTTTTAAATCATGTTTAACCCATCTTTGAACTGGTTTGAAAGTTCAGGAATATACTGTTCCAGATAGCATGTTGAGGGTAGTGCTGCTGTGTAGTGATTCCTCTCGACTGATACCCCCTCATGAAAGATCTGGTGTTTTACACTGTTTGCCTGTTTAAAATTTCCGAGAAATGTAAAAACCCACATGGGATTTTGAAGATCGATGTGTTCCATGAAATAGTTCTGAAGATTACTCGAAACTCACAATATCCTAGGTTAAGAGTTGGTATTTTTATATGGGGAAGAAAATAATGGAACCCTTGGTATGTAGGTCGCATTCCAAATAAAGGATACTATTTCAAGTACGCAATCAAGCTAATGTACTATGTAGATTAGATGTATGTAGTATGTAGATTAGATGTTTTCCTCTCTTGGGGTGATTGTCTCGGCGAGGTATCTCGTCATTAGAAAAACTGACCAGATCTTGATCTCGTCATCATAAAAAGTAGGCAATATCTTGATGGACGACATATCTCATCATTAGCAAAATTTGTCAAATCTTGATGGACAAGATATCTCGTCCAAACCACTTGGATGGGTAATTATTTGATTTAAATTATTTTCTGTGTTCTTTGGCTCATGGAGCTTGCTTTGTTTACAATTGTTTTTTTCGCACCTTTACACAGACACCTCGTCCAAGGATCCATCTTGTTTTCTGAACTCATGAAAATCATTGAATAATATATAAGTATTCATGTACTGAGTTACCGATCTTTTATGAGGTAGAGAAGCTTATATTTATCTTTAGAAGTATCTGAATTAATTCTTTGAAACAATAATTGGTAAAACCCCGAATACGTGTTCATAAAAGCTATGAAAAATGAACTTATTCTTGAAATTGCAAAGACAACCTGACAAATTTGACAAAATTGAAAATTTGTAACGTTTTATTTAGACGTGATATGGAACTGTGGTCTACTGCTCAAGCAACCTGCGAGTTATTGGCGGGGCAGGTGTATTTCTTTCTAGAGAGTAAAACTTTCCTCCTGTGTGTATACACATTTACTTGGCATTGTCTGCCTTGAGTTTGGCGCTGCCACTGCGCCATAACAATCAACCATAGAAGGGGGCTGACAATTTTCTATTTTTAAATTTAATTGTTTAGAAAATCAATTTCTGTTTTTGATATTTTCTCCATGAACCATTTTTTAATTCGAAAAGCTTGCATTGAACAAAATAAGAGATTTATTTAAGATTTGACACCACTGCAAGCTGACAAAACAGAAAAAATCATTGACCAGCGAAATCAAAAGACCTGGGCTGTATCGTCTTTTGGGCGTAGAATACGTCTCGAGGCTATTGAGTGGGTATTATAAATAAATGAATGTGCAGAGTTTAGGTTTAAAGTAAGCGTGCACTAGTCCGCATCGCACGGACGGCACGCACCTCACCGCACGGTTTTTAGAATTATTTATATTGTTTAAATGAGACTGCGCTCACACATCCGCATCGGACGTCGACGAACCGTGGAGGCAGACAATGACACACCTGTAGACGTGCTCCAATGTTGTGTGAACACACGAGAGGACGCTGTACGGTCCGTCACCGCTATGCGGATGAGATGTGTGTCGTCCCGTGGTGACGTCATATTGCGTGGCCCACTGCCGGGGTTTCGACTTGTCCGGTTCTCCATGGTCCATCTCTTCCACACACGCATCACTGTTGTGGCATTACGCCCCGTGCGAGTGGCGATTTCACGATACGAAAGTCCACCCTCGCGGAGGTCGATCATGCGGCCCCGTTCGAACTCCGTTAGTTGCTCGTATGGCACTGCGTTTTTGGCGAGGCATATTGACTTCTAATCAATCATTTACAGCAGTCAAACGACGATACACACATTTTAACGCACTTTACAGTGCTTTTTATACACGGCTCACTTGGAAGTTTAGAGGGTGCTTCTCGGCCCACACATGCGTTATCTTTGTAATTCTAATCATTTGCATATCCTAACCAGTTTTGCATCTCCTGCAAGTTTCGTTTAATTTGTTGCAATTTTCACAAACAGTAGTGTAAATTTTAAAAATCTGTTTTAATTTTGATTTGGACTTGTGTTTGGCACACCTTGTCCATTACTGGACCTTGCATGATTAAACTCAAGCCAACCAACCACCTTCCTCACTGTCCAGCGTTTGAACACAATAAAATTTGTTGTCAACCGATGTTCAAGTAAGAAATTTGCACAATGATCTGAGGCGCCTCCTAGATGTGGCCACTTCCGGAAATGCCCATGCTCCGAATGCACTGTGGGGCCGCGGTAGCCCGGTTGGAAAAGTAACGGACTAGAAACCTGAGGGTTGCGAGTTCGAATCCAAAGACCGTCGTGTACAAAGCGGGCTGTGGCACGTTAAATCCGTCGTGGTCTCAAATGTCCTCACTTTGGCGTGGTGTGGAAGTTTGGAGAGTGAGGTTCCAGATCAGATGCCACCTCGTCATCTGACCGTGGTTCAAAATTACTTGGTGTTGTCCTCAATTTCTTTCCCTTTGAGTTTGATCCCGGACCGTCACCAATAGCCCGTTGTGTTGCTCCAGTGCGACGTTAATTAAAAAAATCCGAATGCAGTAAGCGCAGTACACTGAATTAATCCGATCTGTGCAATGCGGACTAATATGCGCTTACCTTTAGAGAGATTTATTTAATTTTCGGGCGTTTCCTATCTCCATAAGGCTCGACAGGAGCAATAGACGCACTCGGTTGATTGCGGTCGGCCGCCTAGTCTTTCTTACGTTGTCTATAGGTTCTCCTACATTCTGCCTTGGACATTTTGGGCTGCTTCGATTCCTTTTGACTCTTTTCTTTCGTGTTTGCGGTAGGCTTGAACTTCTTTAAATTAAGATATTGAGACATTTCGGTAATTTCAACTATTTCGCACACCTAATCAAGTTTTCTCACTAATATTACAAATATCGATAGGTCTCGCGTATACGAAACGAATGGCGCCTGGCGGTATGTGTTATTATGTCGCGGTCCGGAGTTATACTAATTTTACAACGCACACCGAGGTTACGCTACGCACGCGATTTTGCCATAAAATTGTGGCAGTGCGTGCTTATCGCTATTGCTTCATCTGACACCTTGAACGTTTCCTTTTTTACGGTAGACTCTTTGAACCATCCTCTATTCAACTTTTATTATATTTTTTCTAGCTTTTATAGTTTTGAAATTATTGAAGGAAGTCCGATGTACGCATTTTAGGGACAGATTTTTAGTGAGGGACCCAGTACTGCAACGAAACCATAGACGTTTCTACGTCAAAATATAATTAGTTATTCATTAACAAAACAAATTATGCTGTTGACATAAAAATCGCGTATTCTTCAGACAAAGCCCATATGACTTCGAGCAAAAGGTTGCAGGAGTTTGCAACGGTGTAAGGCAAGTTGTGATGTTAAAACGACTTGAAAAAGGTAATTTATAGTGATGATGTATCGTGTGTCCCATAGGACATGTTTGGCGTCTTAAGAAGGAAGAAGCATTTGATAAAAAGAATGCGTAAAATGTAGTGATGCGTGTGGCCTGTTATGGAAAGGACTTTAATGACCGCAGTTTTTACATTTCTTTACTTGATCACGAGGACTAGATTACTAGAGAAATGGTTATTCTGAAAACAAATCGTACTGAGTATAATTCAATAACTAGGTAATTTTTTACCTGGATAACTTTAAGAGCTCTATCGACTAATGAAATATACAATATTAGATATACGTATATGAAAAAGGCATTTGGCGTGGGGAAACTTGTTTCTTCCCTTTATTTCAAATATCTAAAACTAAGTTCCATGTTTCTTGCTGCATTCACGTGACGATATGCTATGCATTGTGTGCAAAACAATTCTTGAATAGAAAGATTTGTGATGGCGATTTCTTTTTCAGCAAGATTCAGTCTTCTCACACTTCCAGTTGGACTTCTTGATGGCTTTCAAAGAAAAGCAAATTTATCTATTACCTAGATGAGAAAATTCGATATTTAACACATCTCATTGACAATTTAGGGAATTCTGAAGACATCTGGTGCGACCTGTCCGTTGTTGGACTTAGCGCCATAAAACCTCAAGAAACATCTTCAGAACTTGTCCCAAGAGTCGAAAAAAAAAAACCTAATATGAAGACTACAAATTGATATAAAAAAAAGACAGCTGTTCGTTTAATAATGTCAAATCGCCTTCGGTCATTAAGTTAAGGAAAAACAGTAGACAAAACAGACGTTCTTAATTCTTAACTTCCGACACCTAGAGAATTGGCTTCTTTGTGCCGCTTTGGTACTTTCTTCAATAACAAAATCTTTATTTTTAACCATTTCTTTTTTTTGGCAACAGCACTCTTTTGCCCGAAGCAGTAGGGAGGATGAATTTCATTTGCCCCTTTGATCATCTCTTATGAACAAAGCCCATGATCAAAACAGAACAAACTGCTTAAATGCCAGGAGCTGAATTAACGTCGCACTGGAGCAACACAACGGGCTATTTTCGGCGGTCCGGGATCAATCTTGTAGGGAAAGACTGAGGACAACGCCACGTAATTTTGAAGCACTAAATGTCAGGGAGCTTTAATGCATACTTAGCGTGTTCATATAAAGCAGCACAGACCAGAAAAAGACAAGCGAAGCCAAATTGATGTAACTATAAGATGGTTTCCTATATGAATATGTGAAATCGGAAAAACCATAATGTAAATTACCTAGGAAAAATTCGTCATTGTTAATGTTTATAACTAATTTAATTCATTAACACAACTATTAAACTATATAGAAGTTTATAAGCTAAAAATAAAACTCAAATCTCAGGACGAGACGCAACATTTATTAACAGAAAAGAGAAAACGGTTGCACATCGCGCAATCTTTAGAACAAACCTAAATAAACTAAAAGACGACTATTTTGCTGCGCATTTAAAGTGGTTGCCATTCAGACAAGCTAAATAATAATATGCATATAGTTAACTAGTAATCCTCAACACTAGTAATGGACAACAATTAAGACCAAAGAAAACATTTACAAACAAATAAAACAATAATTACATGTCGAGGAGTAAGGATGGGGGAAAAAAGAACCTGCTCTTTTCCACCTGTACTTAAAAAGAATGGGAACAGCCTGTTCTCAGTTTCACTTATTCACTCAGTTTCTGAGAACGCGAACAGCCTGTTCTCATTCTCCATGGGAATGGAATTTTGAAAAGAAAGTGTTCTCTTTTCTCGAATTTTCTTCTGCTATAACTTAAGCCATACGCTTTTTGTTCAATTACGCTGTCCCCCACATCTGTTCATCCTACAGTTCTCAACCCTCCATTTCCTGTTCTTGATTTGTTCCTCGCTATACACACCCATTCTTTCTGTACCTAAACTACTCCCTGTTCTCGAAACTGCTCGCTGATCTTAAACTGTTCATACACTGCTCCTTGTTCGTAAACTGTTCTTGATCTGCTCTCAAGTGAACATTCGCCCCCGACGTTTGACAAATTCGTGAGAAGACCAGCGCACTAATTGTTGAATTTCATAATTGTTAGGCAACGACATGGTGATGAATTTTTAGTTTCAAACAAATTAAAAAATATATTACTGATACAGGATTTGCTATCTATATTTCTCTAGTCGGTATTGCGTCTACTCGTTCTTTCGATTTGCAATGTTTCAACTTTATTTTAAAACCGAATTTTACAAAGAAGGATTGCAAAATTTCAAATGTGGTCATTTTACTGTGAAGGATGGAGATTCGGATCGGGCGTCATGCTCTATGTCGGAAAGTCATCTTTATATCATCTATTACGAATTTTAAAAGACATCTCTCCCACCATAAAACTAAGTGTTGCAAAACGCAATTTGACGGAAAACATCTCTGAAAGCGTGTGCCCTCAACCAGTAATGAAACAGTCGATGGTAGGTTACGATGACTACATGTTTACTTACAATAGTGCAATTTAGCGTACAGCACAATCCAATTTTGCAGTTTATGAATTTATGAATAAAATATAACTAGGCAACCGAGAAAAAAACAGACGGGGCTGTGTCGGGACACGGCCGCTAGGTTTAAGGCGTAGAATACGTCAGTGCGACCACATCGCGAATGAGAGCGAAAGAAATAATTTAGTACAATACAGTTTAAAGCATTTAATTCCACACTTCAAATTTTCATATTTCGTTACAACGAATACAAATGCAACATTTCATCAGTACCGCCATATCTTAAATTACAAATAACTACTTTTCTAACACTACAAATGTACAGCATTTACAAATTAAATGAGAGTCTATACATAAGATTTCTGGCTTCGATGGGTATTGAAAGCTATTAGATTTTGACAACGGTGGTATTTTTTTCTTGATAAATTTGTTCTACAATGACTACACAGCATAGAATCATTCACATTGGACTGAGGTAACTCGTTGCGGAACAATGGTATCACTCCACTGTTCCGTGACTGCTTCAGGTCCTTCTCAAACCAAAGTCTATCACAAACATTACACGAATATCCAAATTCATTGTTTATGAATCCAGCACGAAAATATCGTAGCATTACCCAAATTCTCTATTCATCGCTCCGCACATATATTACAATTGGTGCACTCGCTGTTGATGGTTGTGGCTCATTACCTACCTCCATGGGTTCAACTCCATCACTCTAATGAAACGTTTATGTCATCATTTTGCGTCGAACTGAGCGGCATAAGTACTTGGCGCACTCGTATCAGCCATATGCCCACCTTGACGGTGCGACTCCTCAACTTTCAAGCGCTACCGCCGAGCCCGTTGAATCTCATCATCAGACATCTGGGTCTTCTTGGATTCCTCATATATCGATCTTTCCTCCTGTAGACGTTTGCTATAATTTTTCTGGTGTTTATTATGCATGAAACGATACCTAAAACTAAGCCCAAGTACAATTCTAACTACAGATAAGTCCCCCTTTTCTCCCAGTCTTTGTCATTTAAGTGGTCAATATATCTTGTCATCCCCTTTAACCTTTGAACTCTAACCGTCGTGTTAACTTGGACTCTCTTGCTTTCAAATCGCATATGTAAGATCACATTCCTCCTTCGTTAAGTTACCGATTTCTACCAATGAACTTTCTTGTTAGATCTGGTCCAATATATTTCTCTTAAGCCTAATCCCTCTGGCGAGATCATTGTAAACTATTCATTCTTCCTCGAGCCTCTTGGGCTAAGGAGCCCTCAGAGCCGTTCCAAACTCCAAACCCTCAACAACTTCCACGCCTTATGATGTAACTACTCTTCTATTGAATTAATAAAGAATTGTTATAGAACTTTCTGCCTCTCCATTGGCGGAACCATCATTATTCAATACAAATGGATCATTCTCTCATGTTGCCTTACACCACTCTCGTCACGACTGCAGGCTTATGAGATCTGTTATTATGACATGCATATATTTGGGTATTTAAAAAAATTGTGCAATTTCCACACTTCGAAATCCGATATCTAAACAAGTATTAAATATTGAGGTTTCATTTATATTATTTATAAAGCGCAAAGAGACGAAACAAATGACACCTCAAACGTCGTGCTCGCACAAAGGAGGCCGGTGCTAGACTCACATTTTCGTGACTCAACTTTGCGCTGCGATTGCATCAGCCTTATATTATAGTTTTTAAGTTATTAAATTTTTCGTGACACTCACAAATTAAGCGCAGTACCCCGGTTTCGAAAGGATTGATGATGCATTAATGAAGATGTTTACTCACGATTTACAAATGTTTTCTATTGTCAAGGATATTGGTTTTCGATCTTTTACTCATTCTTTAAAATCCCAATATGCATTGCCTGATCGGAAAACGATATGTAATTCCATATTGCCAGCAATGTTTTAAAGTGGTAAGAACGATGTAATGATGTAATAAATGAAAGGAGCATCCTATATTACTTTGATAACCGATTTTTTGGCATCATTAAACAGTAATAGCTTTATAGCAGTCACTTCATTTGATTGATGAGGAGATTGAAATTCGTTGTGTTATTGCATGACAACGCGTCACACGAGCGAAAATTTGGCTTATTGTTTAAAGTGGAAAATTACCGATTGGAAAATAGAGAAAAAGATTACCCTTACCTATCGACGATGCTCCCAACATTAAAAAGTCCATTAAGGAGATTTCATGATGGAAACATTCGGGCTTTTTATAGCCCATACCTTCAATTAAATCGCCGAGGATGTTTTAAGGAAAGTTTAAAATTCAATTGAAAAAATTAAAGCTATTGGATTTTTTAGACGAAGCTCAATTGCTAATCAAATTAAAAAACTCATTGAGTGTATCGAACGATGAAACTCGACTTTTTATGTGATAAGAATGATCGAGCTGCAAACAGCTGCCAAAACATTTATGGCCTTTTTAAATACGAAACTGACTAACAATTTACCTTGCCTCACAACATCAGAGTAGGAAAGTTGTGATTGTAAGGTGGAAGTGTTAGGAAAATCTAACAAAAACTCTGGAGAAAAGTATGTTTCTTGACTGCAAAATGGGTGTACGAGGAAATGTTAAAAGAAAGTGAAAAGTATAATGAAAGAATTAAATATATATTTCTGTAATTTTTAAACAATTCAAAGATCGCCTAGGAAATTTAGAAAACTAACACTCCGCTAAGCAATGTAGGGCCGTCGTGGTTCAGTGGCTTTGCTCACAGCGCTAGTGACCTGCGAGGTATAGGTGACGCAGGTTCGATTCCCCTCTGGGTGTATTATTCTCTTTTGTTAGTAAAACTTTCCTTGCGTGTATATTCATTACTTGATGTTGTCTGTCTTGTATTTGACGCAGCATAGACAAATATGACCCTTGTATAAAGTAGAACCCATGTATTCAATCGCCGATATAAGAAAGTATAACAAGAACTGTTTCTGGGTACTTTAAATCTCAAGTTCCCGATAGTATATGAGATTCCACACGAAATGTCAATGATAATACCTAATAGGTCTATTTGGGTGTATATTTGATTTCAAAAGTGGCCATTTAAGATACAAAGATACATCGTTGAGAAGTAGCTGCCAAGAAATTAATTAAGGACCATTGCAATGGTCCTAACTTTAATGGTCCTTATTCAATCCTTCAATGCATTGAAGTGGTCGAGTGGAAACGGATTCACGTACGCGAATTCAAGATTATTTCGAGAATACTTTCTTGTCACACAGCTACTTCAGTTCCTCGTGAAAGAATATTTTGCAAATCGGAACAAATTCGAAAGGAAAGATCTAGGCTGTCTTGCAAAAGTGAAACTATTATTTATTAATTGTAATAGTAATAATTAGTAGTTGTGTTGATTTGAAAAGAAATGGGTAAAATAAGAATTTTCTACTAGGGGTGTTAATTTTATTTTATATAAATTACGTATTTAAAAATTCAATTTATAGTGTTCACATTTGGTATTTAAAGAATTATTAATCCCTTCGGTGATTCATTTAATTCATGTTTTGAAAATTAAAATAACTATTGTTTATTGTAACAATAGTAATATGCAGTTAACACTGATTTTTAAGAAAATGTGAAATATGAATAATGAGAATTGTATACGAAACTGAACTTATATTTTGCCAACTATTTTTAATAAGTAGAATTCATTGTGTAGTGCTTACATTTTATGTGTAACGTATATTTCTACCGTACTGATTTATATTCTTCGTGTTTTTGAACGTGCTGAGATAGATCATCTAACGATTAACACCTGTTTTTTGACAAATAAATTAATTTAACTTTCAAAGCGGTAACCCCGAGATTTGTTTAAAGTGTTTAATTTTTTAATGACGATTCCTTATTTCAAAGATTTAGACGTCTGTCAAGTGATTAGGAGGGACCGTATTTTGTTGACCGTAAAGTGACATAACATTTCTTTTTAGTGTATTACTTTCGAAAGGTTTATTTTTCCCCCTAGGCACCACGAATCGCATTTTTAGAAACCGTGGTTCAGATTTAGGCGTTATTAAACATCTCGATCAACTTGAAGAGCTAAAATTATGCGATATCTTTCGTTTGCTTTCAAAACTAGAGAAACTCTTCCCACCTTACCTGTGTCATTATTCCCAAAAATTTAATAAAACAATCGTTGATAGCGAAAACGCTAGCAAATTCTTTTGTATTTGGTCTTTTCCCGGCATTATCTACAATAAGTACTAACAAGATGAGATGTCAACAAAATACAGGCCCTGTGTGACTTCCGCCATAATATAAAGGTAGCGATTTCTGTAGGAACAGGGCTCGGATGTTTTAAGTTGAGTGTGAGAACTGGCGAGCAGAAGAGCAGGTTAAAGAACAGTTCCTTTAAAAAGAACAGGAACAGCAGAGAACTGTTCATTTGAAAGAACAGTATTTTCCATTACTCTGTACCCAATCCTTGTGGGAAAGGGTTCACTCCCGCCACCTGTTGGCGAAGGTGGTAAAATGTGCGTATGTTACAACTAAAGTTTTCTTTTTTCAAAAACGTCTGAAGGGTTCACACTCATCCGTACTGCAATCTGTCCCTGCATGACTTAGAGCCAGTTTTGACCTATTTGACCAATATAATCTTGGGATTGTTTCAACCTGTAGATATGGTTACTTAGTCACATTATGTGTGTTGTGGGGAAAGTGACACGACAGTACTCGTAAAGCTTGTGTCGCTCAGAGGGTTAAAACAACAGTAATTTCATCATTTCTGGATTCCAAAATAAGATATCCTTCCGTTACAGAAAGTGTTAAACATGTACAAATATTTTAGTGTCCAATAAAGTTACCCCGCTTATTGAAAAGTTTAAAAACGCCATGTTAATTTAGTATTTACAAGTTTCTTCCATTAAGATTTTTCTCGTGAAGTTCAAATGGCTTGCGTGTTACATAGGAACTTAAGTGCTATATTAGCAACTCGCTTTGTATAAGTGATTCTTCAAAAATTTTCCAAAGTATTGGTACCAGGACAGTCCATCACAGGATGGTTGGTTTTGAGGTTTTAGGCACAATATTTGGCCATGCTGCGCCAGACGCAATACAATATCAAGTAATTGACACTAGACATACAATATCAAGTAATTGACCTACACATAGTGAAAGTTTTACTGACACAGAAGAGAGAAATACACCCAGGGAGAAATGCACCTGGCAGGAATCGAACCTGCGCCACCTACAACTCGAAGGTTGCTAGCTCAGTGGGCATATCCACTGAGCCACGACGGCCCCAGTCCATCACAGGAATTCCAGAAGCTAAAAACTACTTTGAGGTAAAGTTAGCATTGTGTGTGAGAGCATTGTCTTTTCGAAATTGTTGCTGAAGTGTTCAAACTGTCTAAGTCAGGAAAGAAGTGGTAAGGTCAAGAGCTTTTGATAAACTTCAGTGATCGTAAGTTGAAAAGGCCAGCGTTATTTCCCCTTATATTACTAATCCCACTAAAGTAAAACACTCGGAGTTTAAAATGCTCATTTTTGCACATAGGTATAGGTATCGCCATTTTGTGTAAAAAAACATCGCCAAATCGCTTCCCCCAGTTTCGAACAGCTGCCAAAAGTATTACATTAGTATTACCAAGAGCATTATTAGAGCCGGTTACTTTTTCTGTTTCGAATTGCTTTTCATAAATAATGGTTTTACTTAAAAAATTATTTGGCACTTTTCTTTTCTGACAGATAGATCTGATGCTTACTTAAAAGGAACATAATCTATCCGTCATTCTGCTAGCACTGCTTACGATTGTTTAAGATCAAATGATTTATGTGCGTTAATATTGAACATCAGCGTTGCTTTTTATGTCGTAATTGAGGGTTGGCAGTTATGCTAATGATCTATGAAAGTAATGCAAATGATGTTCAATTTCTATTCTATTATACTTGAAATGGGTTAAATGGTTTGTAAGGTAATTTGTTTCAGACATTTCGTTTATTGTGGGCAATGTCGCATTCTAGTAATATAACAATTGAGAACCATGGAATCCTGATAATAAATCTTCGAATATTCAAGACGATGCTTAGAATTAAATTTCAGGGGTAAAGTATTCCAAACGTTCTTACATTAATATACAAGAGGAATTTCAGCTCTGGAAATGGATAATTTTTTGTATCCAGGATATTCAGGAATTGAATTGAGATTACATGTTATTGAGAGTGGCTATTCTAATTAGCATTAACAAAACGTGCAAAATTAACCAAAGCAAATAAACTACACAGCGCCTAGTTTCAAAAACCTGTTCTTGTTTTTGAAAGATTAAATCATAAATTTTATGTGCGTACGCTTCGTATATGAGACTGCATACAGATTTCTCAAAAACCATCCAAATATCTCGTAAGTAGAAGAGGAACTAATTTAAAAATAAACTTACAATGTAGTTAAATTCATATGTATTTGGTAGATCAATTTATATGGGGCCAACTAATTCTGTACACACATTTCGCTAACAACCTGTTGATTGTAGTCGGCGCAGATTCGATTCCTTTCTGAATGTATTACTCTCTTCTGTGTCAGTAAAACTTTTTTGTATATGTATATTACTTAATATTGTATGGTCTTGTGTCTGGCGAGCATGGCCAAATATGGCCTTCGCAAAAAAAGCCAACCCTAAGCAGCCTGTACATCTATTTAGAATGATTTGTTTACGTTAATTATCTTACCTCTTATTTCAATATACTTTCAACTAGAAAAAATCAAATTGTGTACAGAATTGGATGTACCTCGTTTTACTATGAAGTCATGAAATTTAACTTTTATGAGAGGCATTTTCGTCAAGCTAAATATAGGTGGCGTTTGTGTTTCTGCGTCGATACGTGTTTCATGTACGTATTCTTAACGTGACGTCAGCGGACTTGTTTTTGAATACGATTTCGGTTCTTCGCCAACAAAACTTCCTAAGAAGGAATTCTGTTCTATATGACAGTTGATTGGTCAACCCCAATTAGATCAAACTCCAATCATTGTCAGAAGCAATGTATCACGAGAGGGCATTTGAATAGCAGAAGTAAAATCTTCGATTTCGTCTGTTTTGATTGTTTACCCTAAAAATCCCTATTATACACATCCAGTTTTAAATGTTTTTCTTACTCGACATATAAAATAGTTGTGTTCCCAAATAAATTATGCCCGAAGTTATTGAAATTAAAATTTTATGACTTAACCATTATATTTGTTGGCGACTATTTTGGTGAAATGAATGCTCAACTCTTAAGTGGTCGAATTGGAAATTTAATCGATGTGCTATATTAACTTATTTTTGTGATGCTTCCTGAAGAGAACTTGAGTGACAAATGCGGACATTTTAGTAGGATAACTTACTATCTGTGTACAAAGAGAATTATAGAATCTATCAGGCAGTTATAGAAACAGGGCTCGTTCATTTTGAATAGGGGTAACTCTTCGGAAAGACTTAATTTTATTTTATTTCGTGAACGTTGGAATCGGAAAGACGTAGTATTGATATTATCTGAGACAAGTAAAATTTCAACAAATATGTTTCCAATTTGTCATCAAGTGCGCCAATGTGACAGATTTGAATACATTTCTTCAAACATACCCTATAGAAAATATGGGATGGCCCGTATCTACGGCAATAAATAGGAGCAGACACTGAAGCAGACCTCATGGTAGACAGATATTTTTTTAGTACCTTAACCTTTAGAAATTTTGTAATTTTTTTTATTTGACGTAGAACATCTTTTCCGATTGAAAGTTTCTTGATAAAAAATTAAAATATCATGTATTATAATTACATCCTTTGCAAAATTAATGATGTTTTATGAAATCTAACTCGATTAAACCCTTTTCTAATGAGAAGTGTGCTATTACGCCAAATAGTTCAAAAGATAATCACCATAATAACCATTCTTCTCAATCAATCTTTAAAGTATCTGCACTACATCTTCATCTCCAAATGATTAATCAGATTCACTTTTTTTAAGTATCCGACTTTCACCCTTTGCTCTTTTTTGTTGGACTAATTGACATCGTACACTTTCCTAATTGGAAGTTTTTTTGTAGTGGGGTTCATACAAAAAAGTTGAAATATATTGTAATACGTATACACCCCTTGCAAAATTAATGGTGTATCTGGCATCTACTTGATTAAACCTTTTTCTAATTAGAAGCATGCTACAACGATAAATTTCGAAAGATAATCACCATAATAACTATTTCCAATCAACCTGAATAATACGCACATCTCCAAATGTAATAAATCAGGTTTGTTTTTTTCAGATATTCGAATTTTAACCCTTTTCTTTTGACTTATTGTCGTCGGATACCATTTTTCTAATTGGAAGTGTTTTGGTGGTAGGGTCATGCAAAAATTTAGATTTTAATGCGTATACACCCCTTCCAAAATTAATGACATATCTGACATCTTCCCTGATTTAAACCCTTATCTAATTAGAAATATGTTATTACAACTAAATAGTTCAAAAGATAATCACCTTAAGACCATAGTCAATCGACCAGCACTACATCTTCATCTCCAAATGATCAATTGAGGACCGTGATAGCCCAGTTGGACGTGCAACGGATTAGCAATCAGAGGATTGCGAGTTCGAAATTCGATCCAGCCAAAGACAGTCGTGTACACGGGGATGGTGCACGTTAAATCTGTCGTGGCCTCAAATGTCCTAACGTTGGCGTGGAAGTTTGGGGAGTGGAGTGCCAGCTCAGGTATTGACCTCGTCATCTGACTGGTTCAAAATTATAAGGCGTTGTCCTTGAATCTTTCCCTTCGGGATTGATCCTACACCGTCAACAATAACTCGTCATGTTGCTCTAGAACGACATTAATTCAACTACCTTCTTACCCTGTTTGTACTGAAAATACCTCTCATAGGAATTGATTGCATATTTATTTAGTTTTGAATTTTTGGACTACTCCTGGCAGAGTTTCAACCAAAAGCAGACTGAAACTATTATTGATATGAAGAAATTGAAACTTTGATAAGGCTATCCATTTGGGGGCTTCAATACGGTAGTGATTTTAATTGAAAATAAAAATAATGCTATAAAATCGGCATAAAATGTGCAAAACGAAATGTTAAAGTTAAAGTATAACCAAATGGTAAAAGAATGATCAAGACAGTTTATCAATCAATTATCAGTAAAACTTGTCGCCAATAGCCCATTGTGTTGTTCCAGTGTGACTTTAATTACCTTCCAAATGATTAATCTCAGTTTACTTCTTTTAAAGGTATCATCATCCGAACTTCACCCTTTGTTCTGCCGCACTCTTGGAACACAAGGTTCTTGTACCCTGCCAGACGGAGGATGTCATCACAGCAGAGTATGGTGTGGACTGGATTAATCCGGTTACAAGTTGGAACTATGAGAGTTCCATCAAAAACAGAGGAGCCAATATTTATTGGGACAAGAGTCTGCTGAAGAAAGTATACCCAGACTAGTACAACAAGGTGTCGTTATGTGTGATTGATTCTCATCTCGTGATAAAGTACTATATTCCATAAGTAGTCATGTATTTCCCTTATACGGGTTTATTTTGTTATATTTTACAAATTTTTATTTTCTTTCAAATATACATCTTGCATTAGACACGTTATTTTTGTGTGCATTGTACTGATGGAATACGCTGTTGAATGTAGGAACGAATACAATATTTTATAATAAACCTATTATGTAAGTTCGTTTTAGAACTTGTAAAAGTGCTTGTTAACGATGATGTCCTCTTTACCAAACTGCAAACTTTTACTTCAGGAAGTTAAATAATTTAAATTGTTCAATTAAAGATTATCAAATGCTCTTTCAGATCTTTCAATATTTATATATATATTTCCATTAAAAGTGAGATTATGTCAATAAAGAAAAATATTTGGACTATCCAGCGTAAATGTGTCTTTTTCATACAACGTTTAAAATGTTAACAAAACGAATCAACTCAAATATTTTCAATCAATTTTAGACGTGCCCGTTGTAAGCTAAATTTGAAATGTGCATTTTAATGTTGAAACAATTAGAGAAGGCCAATACCTGTGGGAATCTTCAACGATATTCGCCCTCAAATATTAGATTAAAAAACTGTTTTAATTATGCACAAACTCAAATGTTTAGAAGGATGGTAGGAGGTATTTAATTATCGACGCACTTGGAGCAACACAACTGGCTATTGGCGACAATGTTTAGATGGAATGAAATCGCAACATGAAAACTCAGATTATAAGCAGATATTTCGATTGACTTCTTTTATACCGTCGATTTTTCAACACTCCATCCTCTATTTTATTTGTTGAATTATCCTCTTCATTCATCACCCGTTGCATTTTTACATTATTCAGGTCTGGTTTGGGCTTTGTGGCCCAAGTCAATTATTCAAGGATTTTACAACATTTATAAAACATCAACTTTAATTGTATTTAATGACCAAGTATTTTATTGATCATTAAAAATGGGAATAACCCCATCTTAGTGGTTTTTTCTTTTTGAAATTTTTTGTATTTTATCTCTTTATTGGGTTGTGCTATTATATACTGCGTTTGGCACAGTTTTTCCATAAAACCCAAACCAATCAACCAAATTTCACATTGAGAATACAAAGTGTTCATATTTGGCTACCCATATTACCTATATCTATATACACTACTGTTTGAAAATTGCAACATTATAAAAGAATCATCAGAAATAAATTAAATTTATTCCACGTATTACTTATAGTGGTTTAAATAAACGATCAAATTTACAGAGCAATAAAACAAAAATAATGCCGAAAATAAATATCTTGTGCAGCCGCCTGGCGCAGCGATGAGAGCCTGTACACGTCGTGGCATCGAATCACAGATTCTGAATGTCATGGTGAAGAATGGCATTCCAGATGGCCTCTATCTGATGCCAAAGTTCAGCCCGACGAGCGAGTCGCCGTCCGATGTGATTCCAGACATGCCCAATGGGCGACATATCCGGGGAACGTGCAGGCCACGGAAGAAGGGGAACCGGTCGTGCACTGAAGAAGGCTTGTACATTCCGAGCAACATGTGTGACGGGCATTGTCTTGCTGAAATACAGCTCCGGGAATGCGTTGCAGGAGGGGTAGGACCTCGGGCTCCACAACTTCCCTGATGTAGCGCCCGCTGTTCAGTGTCCCCACAATTTGGAGTAAGCTGGATCGCCCATGATATCCAATAGCGCCCAGACCATAACGCCAGGCTTTCGTCCAGTATGACGCTGAATAAGACTCCAGGAGAAGGTGTTCAACTCTAGCGTCTGACGAGTACGCGTCCGTCCAAATTGTAGCGCGAGTCATCTGAGAAGACGACTTGTTGCCAATCGGCACGCCATTGGCTGGGTTGGTGAGTCCATTGTAGTCGGTGGCTCCGAGTCAAGGAATCCTGCGCAGGGGAATCCATGCACGTAGCCCATGACGCAGCAGACGTCGACGAACCGTGAGGCAGACAATGAAACCTGTAGACGTGCTCCAATACTGTGCCAACACACGAGAGGACGCTGTACAGTCCGTCACCGCCATGTGGATGAGGTGTGTGTCGTCCGTGGTGACGTCATATTGCGTGGCCCACTGCTGGGGTTTCGACTTGTCCGATTCTCCATGGTCCATCTCTTCCACACACGCATCACTGTTGTGGCATTACGCCCCGTGCGAGTGGCGATTTCGCGATGCGAAAGTCCACCCTCACGGAGGCCAATCATGCGGCCCCGTTCGAACTCCGTTAGTTGCTCGTATGGCACTCTGCGTTTTTGGCGAGACATATTGACTTCTAATCAATCATTTACAGCAGTCAAAAGACGATACACACATTTTAACGCAACTTTACAGTGCTTTTTATACACGACTCACTTGGAAGTTTAAAGGGTGTTTCTCGCGACCCACACATGCATGAACGCTTTGTAATTCAAATCATTTGCATATCCTAAGCTGTTTTGCATTTCGTGCAAGTTTCGTTTAATTTGCATGATTCCTTCATGGTGTTGCAATTTTCACAAACAGTGTATATAAAGCAGAGTTGGCGTCTGTCTGTTCTCTATACAAATCTACACCGTTTGACCAATCCACACCAAATTTGGTACACTTATACTTTGGAACCCTGTGCGTAACGCAAGCTACATATTAACCCCGTTCTCTTTACCTATGTGTGCAGAGCGCTAAATCAATTCAAAATTGCCGTAGGAAAAACATTGAGCATAAATCGATTGCGGTTCGTAACTCAGTTTGTTTTACGAGTATTGATCGCAAAACAATTTTTTCCGAAACGTTATATTTAAACAATTCAAAATTCTATTTATGTTTGAACTTATTTTTTATTTCTTTCCACAATATAAATAATTTAGGAATATTTGAATGATGAAAAATGTGGATATCTAAAATACTTAATTTTACACAATTTACATTTTGTAATGGAATGCGAAAAGCCAAAATAAAAAAACTAATTGATCATAAAAGCGTAATTTTGCAATTCGGTATCTGGCAACGCCAGAATTAATGTTTTATTTTATAAATTAGATTTAGAATTCCGAGTTTGTGTATTTGAGTTAAGACAGAAATGTTTCGGTCGTATTTGAGCATTTCAGAGTTTTGTAAGTTTGTGTTCTTTTTGTAAATAATTCATTGTCTTAATATTTTTTAAGCGTCTTTTTCGAATTTCTCTATTTCAGAATATTCTCATGACGTCGAAATTCGACCCGCTTGCTCAGATCTTTCGTTTTTCAGATTTCTACATTTTTCAATGACCAGAATTTCGTTTCTGTTTGTATTTACAGTGGCTCCCAAAAGTGTCGTATACTTTAAAAATTTGTAGAAAAAGCGCTGTAGCCTGGAATTGAATTCAAATATAAAGTCCAATATTTTTTCATATCATCTCCATATGATTCTGAATAAAACGTAAAATTTTTTTTAAAAATATTGACTCCTTTTCTTTTTATAAAATTGAAAGTGCAAGGAGGCAGAGAAAAAACACGTCACAAAAATGATCGCACACCGAAACATTTTCGGATAAATTCATAAATAAAATTATCGTCTATCGCTTTTTTTATTTTTGCATTGTGGAGATATTTAAAAAATCGTTTGGCTTTAATCTTTGCTTGCTTACTTCGTAATATTCTATTTATTATTTAAAAATGGTTCGTAGTCGTAAGGAAACAGAACAGCATTCGAAAATTTATTATTTTTCATCATAGTACCGGTAAATCAGTTCGGAATATCGCTAAATTAGTGAATTTATCCCATTATACGGTGCAGTATGTGATAAAACGCTTTAAAGAAAATCGGATCGAAAACAAGGTAAGAAAAGGTCGTCCGGCAAAGTTAACTCAACGTGATCAGAGATTTATACACTACTGTTTGTGAAAATTGCAACACCATGAAGGAATCATGCAAATTACACGAAACTTGCAGGAAATTCAAAACAGATTAGGATATGCAAATTATTAGAATTGCAAAGCGATCAAGCATGTGTGGGCCGAGAAACACTCTCTAAACTTTCAAGTGAGCCATGTATAAAAAGCACTGTAAAGGTGCTTTAAAATGTGTATCGTCGTTTGACTGCTGTAAACAATTGATTAGAAGTCAATGTGCCTCACCAAAAACGCAGTGCCATACGAGCAACTAACGGAGTTCGAACGGGCCGCATGATCGGACTCCGTGAGGGTGGACTTTCGCATCGTGAAATCGCCACTCGCACGGGGCGTAATGCCACAACATTTATGCGTGTGTGCAAGAGATGGACCATGGAGAAACGGACAAGTCGAAACCCCGGCAGTGGGCCACGCAATATGACGGGACGACAGACACCTCATCAGCATGGCGGTGACGGACCATACAATGTCCTCGTGCGTTGCCACAACATTGGAGCATGTCTGGAGGTGTGTCATTCTCTGCCCCCACGGTTTGTCGACGTCTGCTGCGCCATAGGATACGTGCAAGGATTCCCCTGCGCAGCATCCCTTGACGCTGGACCACCGACACCTCCGGCTACAATGGGCTCACCAACCCAGCCAATGGCGTGCCGATTGGCAACAAGTCGTCTTCTCACATGAGTCCCGCTACAATCTGGATTATAACGATGGACGCGTACTCGTCGGACGCTACAGAGGTGAACGCCTTCTCCCGGAGTGTCTTATTCAGCGTCATACTGGACGAACGCCTGGCGTTATGGTCTGGGACGCTATTGGATATCATGGACGATCCCGCCTACTCCAAATTGTGGGGACCCTGAACAGCGGGCGCTTCCCTGAATCAGGGAAGTTGTGGAGCCCGAGGTCCTACCCCTCCTGCAACGCATTCTCGGAGCTGTATTTCAGCAAAACAATGCCTATCCACATGTTGCTCGGAATGTACAAGTCTTCTTCAGTGCACGACAGGTTCCGCTTCTTCCATGGCCTGCGCGTTCCCCGTATATGTCGCCCATTGAGAATGTCTGGGATTACATCGGATGGCGACTCGCTCGTACCGCTCGTCGAGCAGAGTACGGCTGAACTTTGGCATCAGATAGATCAGAATATGCTGGAATGCCATTCCTTAGCATGACATTCAGAATCTGTATGATTCGATGCCACGACATGTACAGGCTCTCATCGCTGCGTGTGGCGGCTGCACAAGATATTTATTTTCGGATTATTTTTGTTTTATTGCTCTGTAAATTTGATCGTTTATTTAAATCACTATAAGTAATACGTGGAATAAATTTAATTTATTTCTGATGATTCTTTCATAGTGTTGCAATTTTCACAAGCAGTAGTGTAGCTAGAAAATTTGTGAAAAATCCACGTTTGAGTGCTGTAAAAATTTCTACAGAATTAACTGAAAAATTTTCTATTTCAATTTCATCTGAATCTGTTCGACGAGTGCTCAGATCAGCTGGATTAAATAGGCGTTCTGCCCGAAGAAAATTTTTGCAAGTGCGAAAAATAGAATGCTTAGAGTTTCCTTCGCAAAATCAATGACAAATAAGCCCGAAAAGTATTGGAATCATGTCTTATTTGCAGATGAAAGCAAATTTAACATGTTTGGTTCCGATGGGCGTATAAATATATGGAGAAGAAAAAATGAGGAACTTAATCCCACAAGAACTTAGTTTGAACAGTAAAACATCATGGCAGTGGAGGTGTCCTTGTGTGGGGGTGCATGTCAGTATTAGGTTTAGGTAATTTGGTATTTATTGATGGCATAATGAATCATGCTCTGTATTTAAATATTTTAAAAGACAATTTAAAACCATCAGCGCAAAATTTGGGTATTTGAAACAACATTGTTTTTTTTTATCAAGATAACGATCCAAGCACGACTCTCAACGTTCGCCTCTTGTATCTATAATTGTCCACAAGTTCTGGAAACACCACCTCAGTCGCCAAATTTAAACCCAATAGAACACATTTGGAGAGAACTGGAGGTTATAGTACGAAGAGACGACATTAAAACGAAAAGCGAACTAAAAACAGTAATGATTGAAGAATGGAGGAACATTGATGCAGAATTACAAAAAAACTAGTGAACTATTCCCAGACGTTTAAAAGCTGTTGTGGATGCTATAGGATATCCTACTAAGTACTAATTTACCGAAATATTACAATATTTACTAATATGTAGAGATTTCTTTTAGTGTACGAAGACTTGTGAGGTAACTTTTTGTTACTTTTTGATTATCGATTTTCCAAAAAAAAGTTTTACTATGTTTTTAAAATATTTTATGTAGTTTTGTTAAGAACAAGTTATAGATATCATTAAAAAATTTGCGTTGTGAAATATTTATTTTTATTAATGAATAGAGCAGTATTTCTGTGAAATTCGTAAGTGTACGAACACTTGGGAGTCACTGTATGTGTTCCATTACTTTCCATATTACAGATATATTATTTAGGAGTTAAATTGTACTGAATTATTTTATTTTCTGTCAAATGCCACTAGACATGGGTAATTTCTTGGTTGTATATGTATATTTCGACGAACTTTCCTTAAGTCTGGTTAACGTTATAGTTTGTAGAATTCTGTTTTATAAAAATAAATGGAGATAGGTATTGTAATTAACGTCTCACTGGAGCAACACAATGGGCTATTAAAAATAAATGAAAACCTTTTTAAGTAAGGTGTATAACTTCTTATTTTAAAATGACTGGTAAAGTTAAAATAAAATCATTCTACAATAAGATATGCTACGTTAAATCAAAACGGGTAGCCATACGTTGTAGTTCAAAGATATTTCTAAATTTTGATTTAATTTCATTACAAGACGATTAAAATCATTTTAATTTACATTTGTTTTTCATCTTTCATGGGTATTATTGAAAGCTGTACTCCATAGTCAAGTAACGACATCTATCATTCTAAATAGGTACGTGGTTTCCATATGGAAACTGAGTCAATGGAAAAAGTACCTTAAGGATTCGATTTAAAACTAAATATTTTTGTTGGAGGAAAGCGAATTTTAAATAAGACTTTGCTGATCTAGGAATAATATCATAGATAGGAAGTAAGTAAACTAGGACTGTTGAAAAATTGAAAATTTTGTCTTAAGTGTCAGAAGGTCGAGGTTGCTTACTTGAAGTTGAAACTGTTGGTATACAACTTAGGTACCTGTGAAACATTCATTGAAAGCAGTGATTTTGTAAAAAGTGTAATCGATTGAGTTTGCTTTGTCTACACTGATGACATTTGTTTAAAACAAGCTCCGTTATTCCGCGTGTGGCTGAATAGAATTTTCAAGAAAAAAAATGTGTGCTTCAAAATAAATTAACCAGGAATGCCTTAACAGTTTAATTTCCCATCCTCTCACAATGATAATATAATTCGAAAACATCGAAGCAAAGGTACCACAAATAATAAATATTGATTGGAAAACTGAGTGCAAGACTACGCTGAAAGTTCTTCATTTTTACTGAAAATGAACTTAATTGGCATTCCTAATCACTCCAAAACTCAAAATCGACTTCTGAAGTCATCTCGGACAAAGCTTTTGTAGTGTGTCTTACAGCAAGAGTGTGATGAATATGAATTGGATTATATGGATGGATATATTATGTATACATATTTGCGACCGAAGTAAATTGTAGAAGCTATGAAAAATTACAACGATGTTAAAAATATTTTCTGTACACTTAAATGATGCTTGCATTTTTCTATGAAATAAAATCAACATTTAACCAATTCAACCCGAGCATCGCCGGGTAATTCTGCTAGTATCTCTCTATATCAGTGGTTCCCAAAGTGTGTTCCGTGGAACCCTGGGGTTCCGCGAAAAAATTTAGGGGTTCCGCGTGACAAATTTTATTTCATTAAAAAAAATAAGAATGGTGTTTAATATATTCACATTTTCCTCGGAAAGTTTACAATCGACCACCAAATTGAATTTAAAATTTTTAAATAACGCGACTGAAAACATAAGCATCGGTAGCAATTTGAACCACGAAAATTTATGTATATTTTTGTGCAATATACCGGTGTATTTGCGCCAATGCTATTGTGCCCTTGTATAATTAACGGTAACTGTCATTCCAACCAGAATGGGTTTTTTTTTAGTTTTGTTTTATTCAATAAAATCTGAAATACTAAAATAATACTTGTTTCATTTAATATCAGATATTAAATTTTGAAAAGTTGTTGTCGAAAAAATATTCAGGGTTCCGCGATCATTGGCAACAAATTTTGGGGTTCCACGACCAAAATAGTTTGGGAACCACTGCTCTATATATTTCTCTAACGTACTTGGCACAGAAATCGACATTTGTTTATCGTCGAATGACAACTTCGGAAATGAACAATACAAAATCGATGGTTACGGGATTTATTCAGAAATTTTGCCGCTTTGTTTAAATATGCTCGATTTGTGCTATAGAGCTGAATAATATCGCTAAAACTACACGAACTCGTCGCTATAGAAATTCGTCAGCAGTCTGATGAAAGAAATCAATGGGAAATCTGGAAGATAGAAATCAGCAACAGAAAAGAAAATGAGCAAAAGTAGGTTTAGTGTCAAAAATAGGTCGAATGGACTTTGGACTAGGGAATCGGTTGAAATTGATGTTCAGAATCTAATTGGTGGTAACAGGACTTATGCATGCATTTTATTGGAAATAAGCACACCTGTAAAAGTATACGAAATGCTGTTAGATAGTTTTGGATAATTTTGTTTGACTTACAGGTACGAAATCCATTTATAGTATGGATAATACATTCATTATGAAGATTGAAATAAGATGAAAAGTAACTACACTTTGACATCAATAGATAAAAGAAATTTTGAAATTTTTGCGCAGATGCACTGGTCCGAGTGTTAATTATATTTAACCATCATGTTTAGGGGAGACCGAATCCTAACCATAAATAGACCCTAGGTGTTAAGGGCTGCCACATCCAAAGCCCTTGTGAAATAGTAGCATAAATGTTTAAAAACATCAAGTCTCTTTAAATCCTATTTTAATAGCAATTTTAGTTGCCCAGATACATTATGCATCGGCTAAAGCACAAAATGTGCTAATCAAGCATGAAATAGGCGTTTAAGATTCTCGTCAAGAAATTTGAATTTTATAACTAAAATTCTAAATATTTTCTTAATTAGGTTTCCATGACAATCTTAGCTATCAGATTCCGAAGTTTTTCTTTCACGGTTGCCGGCTTAGCGCCAAAACTTCGAAATTGACGTCGCTTGAGAAATTTTCTCCTTAAAGAAAATTCCGAAAAACATTTTTCCCGTCCGCTATAATTAAAAAAGGTACCAAATTTTCGATAGCATTTGGTGAACTTAAAAAAAAGTCGCAAAATTTTTGAAAATAGCTTTTCAGATCCTTTAGCTTAAAAAGGTACCCCTAATAGCCAATGTTGAAAAATAGTCTCAAAAAGTCGCCTGGGGTATCCCTGGTCTTGGTACCCCTACCTATTTAAAAATACGACCTGTCAATATTAGATTTAGGGATACATTCTTCGCCATAGGTATCCTACCTCATGCAGCAAAAAATGTCCCTAGAAAGACAAACCAAAGAAAAAAGTATGGACATATTCTACCTCCATCCTATTTCTCCAAGAATAAGACTAGTATTTAAAACTTTTAGCTCTAAAAGGATCACTCAGTAAGCTAATTTGGATTT
This sequence comes from Meta bourneti, assembly GCA_933210815.1. Lineage (NCBI taxonomy): Eukaryota > Metazoa > Arthropoda > Arachnida > Araneae > Tetragnathidae > Meta > Meta bourneti. Next base: position 37,870,604 of record OW119922.1, on the reverse strand, counting down.
AAAAAATCTAGATCAAGGGAGAAGGGGAAAAACTAACTTTGTGAGACTTAAAATAAATCTACTTTGTACAAAGTTTAATCGCTTCGGAAGCCTTTTTCCCGTTCCTAATGATCTAGGAAACGCGACATTTTACTTTCCTGGCGCCAAGGAATCTAATCCTCTTTTCAGTTCCTGCATTTTTTCCATATTTTTGAGAATGCACTGACTCGATTAACTGGAATAGTATGTGCTCTTAAATGGATACCTACGAAAGAAAGTTGCAGAGGTTTTGTTTAGTAATTCATTAGAATTTAGTTTTCAAACGTTCTCTTAATGTGGTTCTTTCGTGATTCAGAAAGTTGTTTTAGGGGTTATGCTTTATAAAACAAGCATATTTTAATGGAAAATTCCTTTTGAAAATTGCTTACAGTGAGGTTCTCCTGTTAGACAAGAAAGAATGATGGCCGGAAGGAATCATTTCATCCCCGATTGGCGTAGGCGGGAACGATAATCTTGGTCTTGAAGAGTGAAAGGACTTTCGGGGCAATAAAGGGAACGGAGATGGGTAAGTAGGTAGGTAATTAACGCACTGGAGAAACACAATGCGCTATTGGTTACGGCCCGGGATCAATCTCGAAGAGAAAGATCCAAGGACAACGCCTCATAATTTTGTCCTGTCAGATGACGAGGTCAGCACCTGAGCTGGCATCCCGCTCTCCAAACTTCCACGCCAACGTGATAGATAGGTATTTTAATTAACGGAGCAACCCAACGGGCTATTGGCGACAGTCCTGGCAATGCCCAAGGAAAAGATCCATGGACAACACGTAATTTTGCATCACTGTCAGATGACGGGGCAACACCTGAACTCTCACTCCACTCTCCAAACTTCCACACCACGCCAACGTGAGGACATTTGAGGCCACGGCATATTTAACATGCACCAGTCCCCATGTACACGACGGTCTTTGGCTGGACCGAATTTCGAACTCGCAACCCTAATGCATTGTTCCCCCAACTGGGCTACCGCGGTACGGAGATGGAAAAACGTGAGAGAAGGCTTTATAGTTCCATGTCGATGATTGAATTACTTTGTAATCAAATGTATATAAAACTATGATACTCGGTTATTTAAAAATGTTTTAATGCAATACAGGCCTAAACGCGTCATCTTTAGAAGGACGAAAAAGAACGAACCATCATATTTACTTTATTTAAATATTTTATAACAAACCCGAGGTTTTAAAATTGTATCGCGGCTCCCAAGGGAGCCATGGCCTTCCTTCAGGGGTTGAGCTGTAGTTCAACTGAACTCGGGTTACCCTTCTGCGAGATATTTGGGTATTCCGTGGTATAAAACCAAGAAAAATGAATCTCTTCCGATGAGAATATTTCATACAAACTTCGTTTGTTTGTGAAACTTATGTCGTTTGTTGAGATCAGGCGAGAGAATGTAGAGAGATATCACTGAAGCGCCAGCCTTGAAAATTGAGGCGAGTTGAGCTGAAAATGGAAGGTCCAGCATAGTATTCAGAAAGGAGGGCCCAACCTGCTTTCTTCCTGTTCTTATTCCAATCAAAATCGCCTTAACCCTCCTGGTGGTTGTCTCGACGAGGTATCTCGTCCATTAGCAAAACTGACTAGATCTTGATGGACGAGATATCTCGTCATTGGAAGGAAACACCGTTGATCTTGTTATCATCAAAATCTGAAACGATCTCGTCATCAAAAAATTGGCACTATCTTGACGAAATATCTCGTCAATAGCAAAATTGGTCAGATCTTAATGGACGAGATATCTCGTCGAAACCACTTGGAGGGTTAATGGAAAGTGGGCATAACGTTCAAAGATTGCTTTGACAGTTTTAAGACATGTCTACGCGTGTTTTACCGGTGTTATGAACGAAGTTTTGATTAACGCTGTTGAACTAGCTTTAGCATGTGTTGATGGAGGACACGTTTTTTTTTAAGTTGTCTTAGTAATTGTACGGAAAAGTTGGCTAGTGGTACATAGATTTGATACAAAATTTCTACGATTTAAAAAAGTGTCTAGACGAATCGCTCTAATCTTGGGGAAAATCGAAAATACCCCGAAATAATGATTTTCGACAGTTAAAAATTTTCTTTAGTTGAATTTGTTGTAGAACGAAACAGTCACAAGGAGAACCATCTGAAATACAGAAGGTTTAATCGATCTACATTTACCCCAAGCCATATCCCTCTGGCTTTCGAAAATCTACACATATAAAGCAGAGTTGGCATCTGTGCATTGTCTCCGAGATATAAGTAATTCCATCCCAGCTAATTGTATGCAAAAGGCGTCTTTCGTCTCAGTTGCTTAGTTTCTTTATGTGAATGTAAGACGTACTTAAGTAACTCAATCTAAAAGTTCTTGCAAAAAAGGTAACTGTCTCGAAATGACCTGGCTTCTGAATTACGTTCTTTATCATCATAACCGATGATAGGGTTTTTCTGTGAAGTTAAATGTGGCACTGGTGTTTTAGTGATAAAGGCGATTCCGGTAAGTATTTTGTACTGGATCGATTCTGTAGTGGAAGTAAAATCCTCGTCTTCTGGTGTTTATTTTTTGAACTGTTGACAAATACCGGTCGTTTGGCAGCTAGGCCATTAGACCACGTGCTCTCTTCAACGATCCAATTGAAAACCAGGCACTCATCCAAATGTTCACCAAGTATAGGCTGTCCTAGGTCACACAAATTAGTCTGGGCAATCGGCAACTCCTATTCGACGGAGATGGTCCCTGAGACAGTAGTGGCCAGTAAGTAGTCTCGATTTGGCAACCTCTACCGGTCGATGATCCAGTTTTTTTTTAAACTGAAAATCCCTCGATAATAAATAGAAGAAATACGTCGTTACTAATAACGAAGTCAAGTATTTAAACCTCAAGTTTAAAAATTCTTAGATATTTGTACGTGCTTTTGGTGATTTTAAGCAGCTGTGATAAAACACGCCTATAACAGAGAGAGAGAGAGAGCAGTCTTTGAACGGATTAAGCCAAGGAAAGATGCTATTGGGAATGTAGATAAGTAACATCACACAAATATTGTAGAGACGAAAGAAAAGATTAATCTTGCGGCAGATGATTGGTAGGTAGGTAGATAGGTGAGTATTTTAATTAACGCTATTGGCGACGGTCCGGGATCAAACCCCAAAGGGAAGGATCCGAGGCAGATTATGGGAAAGGAAGTACTTATTAAAATAAAAGCTGTAAATTACAGTAATAGACGATAGCTCAATAGATATCAAGTGTAGATTAGAATGAACACGATGCAGATATCATTTGCAAAGGACATCAATCCTTTGCAAAGACGAATTAAACTGAAATAAATCGAACGAGAATGCCATTGACGAGCACCATCAAAGCCGCAGACCTTACAAGTACTTCTGATATAGCTAGCAAAAATTGGAATATCTATTTTAAGATGTAAAATTCGTTCCAGAAGACGTTTATCAAACTTTATATGAATGAGGTTTGAAAGGAAGTGTGGAATAAAATAACTAAGAAAAGAGATCTTATGAAGAACCTATATCAGGGATGCACAGACTTTTTAAGACCAAGTACCATATAGATTCCATGTGACTTATGGGAGGATAAAAAACCATGAAAGTTATCTATCATATATTATTTATATATTTTATATTGTTACAAAAAAGAAAGATATACGTGTTTATGTATACAATAAGAAGTAAAATGAAGAATTTATAATTTAATGGCGTGACTTTGCATTGATTTAGCAATTGTTTTTATATTTGGTTCGATTTGTGGTAGTAGCCAAGCGGAAAATTGATTCTAAATTTTCATTAATCAAGCGGTTCCAATTTTTCGCTTCGTAAAAATTTATGACTAGAAAAGCTCTTGTTTAGAGATATATGTTGACCCAAGGAGGCTTGCACATCTTAATGCCGTTATCTAGCAACGAAGTTTTAACCTAAATTATCTATCGTGTGATTTGGTAGTTAATTAACGTCGCACTAGAGCAACACAACGGGCTATTGACGACGGTCCGGGATCCATCACAAAGGCAAAGATCCGAGGACCACACCACGTAATTTTGAACCACGGTCAGATGACGAGGCAACACCTGAGCTGGCACCCCACTCTCCAAACTTCCACCATGCCAACCTGAGGACATTTGAGGCCAAGACAGATTTAACATGCACCAGTTCCCTTTGTAAACGACGGTCTTTTGGTTGGATTCGAACTGGCAATTCTCCGGTTCCTAGTCCGTTACTACTCCAACCGGGCCACGGCGGCCATCGAGTGACATGTTAAAGTTCAATCAAACACATGGTGAGGCAGGCAGCCAGCAAATCAAAGGAGGACTGCTGTCTGCGCATCCCTGATATATATATTTTGATGGTGCTTTGGTACAACAAGTGGAATGATTGGTGAAATATGAGAACACATTTATAAGGGTCAGGAGAACAAGTCGTAGATCACAGGTCCCTAAATCCCCCAGTTTCAGCACACAATGTAATAAAAGGAATCTTCTTTTATGTTGGAACATCACTGATTTTGGAATCGATACTAAGGTTTTATGACGCTAGGTGAAAGTGTCTCATAATATAGATTCTGTAATAGAAATATGTCCAAATACTTAAATTATCTTCTGCTTTTCAATTTCATTTTTGTGTTAACATCGATTTTTCCACTCAGTAAGGAGTTTGTCTCCACGTTGAGAAGGATTACTGAATATTTATGTGAGCAGTATGCGATATCTTAGCCAACTTTTCCGATCTAGCTCAAACTAAAGTTTTTATTTTTCTAAATAAATTTTCAAAACACAGTTTTTGTTCGGTTTTCGATTTTTATGTTATGTGTGCGACATGAAGCAGCTTACAAGAATGTTAAAAGTGAAATTTAAAAATCCTGTTTTCTTGTAACCCGATTATTCACGGCTAGATATTGAGTTTGATCGATGAAATTTTTTGTTGCATAAGGGTCCCATTTCCCAACTATTTTGCGCATTACTGATTATCACTAATTCAATATCAAATTTTGAAAAATTATGCCCCAAATCATTGTTTTCTTGTGATTTTCGATTTCGTTCAAGGCCAGAGGAGACCGGATAGATATCTGTTTTAGAGACGCGATACATCAATGGCTTGTGCATTTCGATTTTTGTAAGAAAAGGGATACATTCTAAGAACATAAACAAAATCTCCCCAGGAATGAAAAGGAAATTGCCTTTGCGGCTTTCTTTCAACTGGCAGCAGTAGGTTCTATGTGTATGTCCGCGTAAAGTTGTCAAGAGGGGAAATATCGTGGTTTACAGTAATTTTTCTTTTCCCTTTCGTTCACTCCACATTATCATCAATCTTCATTGCTTCCTAACTATCTGAGTAGTGGAGTTGGAGATCCAGAATTATACAGTCAAGCGTGACAAGAAGTAGGATATCGTGAAAGGAATCCTTTGAGTTTGGATTCCTTTTACGATATCCTACTTGTACGCAGGCCTATTTGAATCGTTTCCACCTGTGTGAGCGCGTGCGAGAATTATTACATTTATTATGCAGATGCAAACGATAATATAGTGTACTGTAACCATGATCGGAGTGCGTTAAAAATTAAAGGAATTTGGAATTTAGGAAAATAAGAGACAAAGTGAAAAAAAGTGTTGATCGATGTTCTATATAATTTTGTATCGTCTTTAGTTTTCATAATAAATGTTAATTTTTTAATAAGCATTTTGTCTCCATTTATGATACCAAAAATCCTATCTTTTCTTATTTAATACTATAGAACTGATATTCTGATAATCCAAAAGAACTGATATTCCGATCATCCAAAGAGTGAACTTTCCATGGAAAATTAGGCTTCGGTCATCACGCAACGTCTCCCTACAACCTGCATTGACTCCAAGTGCTTTATTTGCCTTGATGAGGAAGACTTTGGAACATATCGTGTTCGACTACACCGGAGAACATTTTTAGAACTATCCTTAAAAAATTGTAATTCAACTTCCAATCTTACTTAGGTTTAGAATAGAGTTAGTTATTTTTGGATGTGGCTGACAATCTAAAGAGTTTTGCGTGTCTGAGTAGATTGAGTTGTGAGAAATTCTTTATTTGGATATGCATTTAGCAATGATTAGGAGTTTTTCTACCAGATCGGTAGTGTTTCTGAGTTATTGAAGTATGCCGGAAATTCCGTCAATACATCTGAATAGTGTGGAGAGCTCTTTTAGCAGTTCAAGAGCTTCTTTAAAGTCTGTAAAGTTGGTATTATCGTGTTGTGTGAGAGGGGAGTGGTTTGTGGTGAAGTTTTGGGGTGGGGGGGTTGAGAAGTGGGGGTAGCTAGAGGTGGAGTAAAGTTTGAGTTAAGAGCGTTAGCATACAAAATGCCTTCGCGCTTTTCATTGGTTACGAAAGAGCGTAGGTATTGTTTTACTCGAATTTAAGCTTTGCTTTTGTAAAGTTCGGTGAATTTTTTGCATTCACGCCAAGATGCAACATGTCCGTTTTCATTACAATTAATACATTTTCGATTTTTCTGAGGGGTTCAGGACAGCTTTTAGTTCTATGATTTGATCCGCATTTAAGGCAGCGGGTTTTTAGATAGCAATTGGCACTGCTATGACCAAATAAGTTGCAGTTGAAACATTGTGATCGGCCTTTTCGGTTTTTAAAAATTTCAACTGTGATAGTCAGAAAGAGCAATTTATTAATTTTATTAGATCTGATCCCAATTTTCAGTTCTGTTAAGAGTCATTAGAAACATGGGCAGAGGTCATTTGGTAGAAGTTCGTACGAGTTGAGCTATTCTATTGAGTATCCAAGATTTTCAAGTTCAGTTTTTATTTCGTCCCTATCTGTGTCCCTGGGGAGACTTTTAAGCACGACTTTAACCGGCTCGGCGTTACGGGGGATGAGGGTAAAGTTTTGATTTTGGTTTTCAGAAAAATGAGCAGTTAATTTACGATATTCAGTTTCATTACTTGCTGAACTTTAAAGAGATCGCTGGAAAGGCGCAGTTAAGTTTTATTTTAAGATTTTCCTCTATGTGTGCTTGCAAGGAAGGTTTTATGATTTTCGGCGTATCGTATATTTATAGGTGGCATTTTCTGAGAGGGTGGGTCAAGAACTTCTTCGAGATTATCGAAGGAATTAGAAGTTATAATCTGCTGTGGCAGAGATTTCCAGAGTATTTTTGGCTCTAAGATGTTTTGGTGGTTGTTTGAACTCAGCATCTTCTGTGGCGGGTTTTTGTTCTGAGTTTTAGGGTTGGAATTTGAGTTGATCCTTTTATATGTCTTTTTGGGTTTGTGTGTTTTGCAGTGTTCAGGGCAAGTCAAAGTGAAACAAGATTCCGCTGACTTTGAATGGCGTGATAGTTGTCCTGGGCTTTCTTGAGGTTGGCCATAATCCGGGTTTTGAAGTCAGTTCTATCTGTGCATTGTTCGATGGCAAAGGTGCAGATTTCAACGACTTTGACAGCCGATGTGAGAGCTTTCTTTTCACGGTTCATATCGGTGCAGAATTCTTCCTGAGAATTCGGTTGGTTAGGTATCGTTTCCCGAGATTCAGCCATGGTGGCAGTTGAGTTAGGCAATCAGGTTCCAGCTGAGATTTACTGGACTTGGTGTCTTGACAAAGACCTTTTAAGTGTTCTGATTCGGAGACAGTCAGAGGAGCGTCAGTACGGTTCCGTGTCAGGGATCAGGAATGCATGAATGCCTCGAAATGAATTGAAAAGGAAGTAATCTCAGAGAGTAGTCTATGAACAGAGAACTGGTGAATAAATCAAAAATAGAAGCAAAGTGAGTCAAGAACTGCAAGATGAACAGCTGTGTTTCGGACTTATCATAATTTAACAAATGGCGTATGGTATAAGCTATAGTAAAGGAAAGTTCAAAGAGAAACTACTTTCTTTGCAAAATTCCCATTTTAACCATAAAATCGATGAAGAAAAGAAAAAACTGCAATGTTTCGTTTTACAAAAAGAGCGGAGAACAGGTTTTTGTGAAAAGTGGGAACAGGCTGTTCCCGTTCTTTTTGAAGAACAGATTCTTTCCCCATCCCTAGTACTGCAGATGCTGAACGCCTGGGAAGGTGTCGTAGAGACCTGGCGTTACATTTGACTTCAAAACTGATTTTTCCTGTAAATAGTTAATTTGTTATCTGTAAATGTTAGGTTCTGCGTTAGGTGGGTAGTTGTATTTACTTCGCACTGGTTCAAAACGCGGGCTATTGGCCTCGGTCTGGGATCAATCCTGAGAACAACACCTCGTAATTTTGAACCACAGTCGGATGATGAGGTCAACACATGAGCTGGTATCCCACTCTCCAAACTTCCACACCATGCCAAAGTGAAGATATTTGAGGCCACGACAGATTTAGTGTGCACCAACCTCTCTACACGACGGTGTTTCGTTGGATCACTTATTGAATTCGCTATTCTCCCGTTTTCTAATCCGCGGCTGCATCAACTGGGGCACCGCGTCCCTATTTAGTTCTGTGGAGTCGTTTTCAAATTAAACGTGTGTTCACTATTTCTCTAGAATTCTTGGATAATTGAAGATCCACGCTGCTACCCAAGGCCCTACAAACATATATCTTCATTAAAATGCATCTAATTCCATAAGTTAAATTAAACGACACAATTATTTCGAATTTAATTATTTTAACTATTTAATTTAATTTAGATGTTCAACTTATTCAAATATAATTTTTTATTCAAGGTCGCTGAGTTTCCACTTAGAGGAAAGAAGCCGTGAATAAAAAGGTTTGAAGAAGGCTAGGAGATTAAATAAAAATACGACTACTTCGCACTTATGAAATAAAAATAAAACCAATTACCACTTATTTTTTCTGAAACCCAATAAGTCAATGAAGTCTGAAAACAGCTCCTCTTGTCAATGACAAAAGGATTCTGAAATAAATTTAATTTCATTTTCTGTTAAAGACCGTAGTGTACGTGGGGGCTGTGGTGCACGTCAAATATGTCGTGGCCTCAAATGCCTTCACGTTTTCATGGTGTGAAAGTTTGGAGAGTGGGGTGTCAATTCAGGCATGACCTCGTCATCTGAGCGTGGTTCAAAATTACGAGGTATTGTCGTCCGGTCTTTCCCTTCGGGATTGATCCCCGACGGAGCGTCGCTAATAGCCCGGTGTGTTGCTTCAGTACGACGTTGATTAAACTACCTACCTACCTTCCTGCACAATAAAAAATCCAATCCAATACAAGTTGAATATATGAAGAGCGTGGAGCAACAACATAAGCCGCACTTTTAGCGAAAATGAGACTTCTACAACAAGTTAGTTCGATGCCCTCCTTTGCTATCATCTGTATTCCATTAAAATTCTAGTAGATTGTACCCCTGAGCAGACAATTATGTTATTGCTCAAGGCTTTTACGACCGTTGTTTTTTAGGAATGGATAATAGGAGATAAAAGACAGTGGCTAATGATAGACCACTGTCAAAGAAAACCAACTGCAACAGCCATGTGTTCCCAAGAAGAGAATTATACTCATTATAGTGATGATTCCAGTTCAACCTTTAATACTGATGAAGATAATGACTGCTAACATTCAAATAAGGATATGCCATCCAATAGAAAGTTGAAGTTAAAATAATTTGTGTCTGTGGTTATAATAGATACTTTTTTAATTTCTAATAATAATTTTCTTGTAAACACAAATCACTAGAATTATGTTTACTTCTCTTACTCACAAGTAAAACTAACAATTTACACAAAATATAAATGATTGTTGAAATTACAACCCTGCTATTTTTAAATGCGCCATGTCACATTCTTGCCTTCTGAAAGAAACTGAAAGATGTGAAGACATTATTACCATTTATTTCTCCAATCTACCTTGGTTTTGTCTGTCTTGTATTTGACGCATCTTAGCCAAATATAATCCTTGCGCCATAACAACCAACCATCAATCTACCACGATTATTTGAATGATTCTTATCAAGTGATGATAAGAATGATGTTTAATCGATTTTATAGTTTCTTCCTTTCTATGTAAAATATTGTCATCAAACCTCCAAATGTTTTAGATGAGATATCTCGTCCATCAAGATCTGAACAATTTTGCTAACGATGAGATATCTCTCCATCAAGAATACATATTGAATTCCAAATATTGGATATTACCGTTTTCTGATGATGAGGTGTCTTATCCATCAAGATCTGGTAAGTTTTTACTATAGACGAGACCCCTCGTCGAGATTACCACCAGTAGGGCTAATTGACATTTAACGATGTATTAGGTTAAATTTAAATTTCACATTAGACGCTTTACATTTTCATATACACCCCTGTGTTATGTAGTCTTCAGGAAAATAGACTTGTTTAAAGGCGACAATGTGACAAGTCACTAAAGATGTGCAGTATTGTAAAAAGAGACAATTTATAAAAGTACCAGAACAATCTAGTCATGTAAATGACAGTACAGTGTAAGACTGTTTAGAATGGAGAGAGACTATTGGCGACCGCCAATAATAAAAACGTTCGCCAGCTTCCGACAGGAAGTGACAATAAGTTCAGAGTACCGAGGAGGTCTGAGGAGCGAGGTAGATCGCTCGGCGTAAGAAAAACACAGGCGTTTCACCTGTGTGTGATTTGTAAATCCCATAGGGGATATATTATTGATTTCAATTTTCTTAAATGTCTTGTGTTCGTGTTGTTCTGTTAAATAAACGTGTTTGTGATTTTAACTGAAGTGGTTATTGAAGAGTCAAATCATCGTGGTAAAACAGCATCACCTGCTGGGACTAACCTAGTGAAGTACACCAATTATACTAGTGAACTAAAAATACATTAGTGTGAGTGAAGAAAGTGTAGTGGCGCAGTCAACAGGATAATCTTGTACGCGGATGTCAACGAGCGAAAAAGAAGGTAAGAGTCCTGTATTATTCGCTAGTCCCAAATATTGTTTATAATGTTAAGATATTGACATACATGAAAGTAAATAGTATTTATGAAGAACAGAGTAGTTGCTCTAAATAGTTTTAATAATGTTTTTCTAACATAATTAAACTTGAAAATATAGTAAAAGGAAACTTGTTCTGATAGAAGTTATTTTGATTTTATTGGTATTCAGTAAAACGAAAGCGGAACTGGTATTAAATTGTGTTTATACAATTAATAATTGTGTCCGTATCAATGATAATATAGCATTGTTGTGACTAATATATTTAGCGAACGAAGATATTTTCATTTTATTGGTATTCAGTAAAACGAAAGCGGAACTGGTATTAAATTGTGTTATATACAAACCTTTCTCTCTTTTCGTATGAGAAATAAAAATTGGCAGTGTTCCAATACAAACCTTTTTCTCTTTTCGTATGAGAAATAAAAATTGGCAGTGTTCCAATTTCGTTTTGGCGTTAGACGAAGCATTTTTTTTCTTCTTTTCAGAGAATTTTCTATTTCCTGTGTTAAGTAAGGTAGATGGGTTTGTTGTGTTACATCAGAGAAAATAATTTTTCGCAATAAATTTTGATTAATTGATTTCAATTGTTTTAAAACGAGTGTTGATTAGTGTATAATCCAGTTTAGAATTAAATGTGTATTCTAAATATGTTTGCAACGTGTAACCAAAACGAAAGTATAGGTAGATATATTTATTTTGTTACAAATCGAAACGAGTATTGAGTTTTAAAATTATTACTGATTTTATTTCATTATTGTTTGAATTATGTGCTTGTATTATGAATATTTCGATTTTAGAGAATAATTAGGAGAGTTAATCGCATATTTCAATAGTAATTTGAATTTATTTCCGAAATTCTTTTACCATGTCGTTCTTGGGTAGAGGGAGGAAGGAGGACTTGATTGAACTGGCGACTGAACTGGGTATAGGAGTTAGTGCTGTGAATAAAGTGATAGAAATTAAAAAGTTAATTCTTGAAAGTGAAAACTTCAGCGTAGATGATGCCAAGGTTTCTCTGGGCAGGATTATCGAAGAACGAATTCAACGAGAAACAAAAGAAGAAACAGAACGAATTCGGCGAGAAACAAGAGAAGAAGAAGAACGACTTCGGCGAGAAACCAAAGAAGAAGAAGAACGAATTCGAAAGGAAGAACGAGATGAGCGAATCAAGAAAGAAGAAAGAGATCACGAGCTTGAAATGAAACGGCTGGAATTAAGACGCAGTAATTCACCTGTAGATGAAGTCATTGAACGTTCGAACGAAACAAGATCCAGAGTGCAACTAATGCAGATTACCCCGAAATATGATGAAAAGAAAAATGAAATGCAATTATATCTAGTAAATTTTGAGCGTCGTGCAGAGATGGCTGGTGTGCCCAAGTTAGAATGGGTAGCTTATTTGCTGGGACTGTTACCAACAGAAATAGCTAATAACATAGCTCGAGAACCTCCTGAGAAAGCAAACGACTATGATTTCATTAAGAAAATGTTGTTGAAACGCTATATGTTAAATCCCGAAAAATTGAGGCAATTATTTTTCCGACATCAGAAAGATCCAGAAGAGTCCTGGAGAAGTTACACTCATGCATTGAATAACTATTTTACTGAATGGGTCAATGAGCTAGAAGTGCAGAGCTTCGATCAGTTAAAGAATTTAATGGTGGCTGATCAACTCAAACGTAGAGTTCCAAATGAAGTGAAGGAGCATTTCTTGGACAAATGGAATAAAATGATCGACCCTCTAGAAGTCGCAGAGAAGGTTGATGAATATGAAAGTTTGAGAGACGGATTGAAGAAAAGGACATCCCTCAACAAAGCAAAGGATATTCCTAGATGGCAGCAAGAAGAGAAATCTAAATTTAATGGAAAGTTCGAAAATAACAGAAACCAGCGATTTGTGAACACGACTAAGTATAGGGATAATGACAGACCCTTCGACAAAACAAAATATCAAGGATATTATCAAAAGGATAAAGGTGCCAGAGTATCTAAGCCTGCTTGTTTTACGTGTGGGGATTCAACGCATTTCGCACGAGCTTGTCCTAAAAATAACAACCAAGGACCACGGAACAGAGCTGATAACTTTAGTAGTAATTTGGTCACTACAGAGAAAACTTTAGAAGATAGAGAAGTATTATCGGCTCGGATTACAGTGCCAACATGGACTCCGGTCAAGCCAAGTTCAGTCAAGTGCGATAAACTGAAAAGAATAGAACTAAAGTGCGGTTCTGCTGTTTTCGATGGCATTTTAGATACGGGTGCGCAAATTTCAGTCATCAGACATGACCTAATTCCCATTGAAGATAGTGAAGGAGAAGGGACTGTTAAAATCGTATGTGCTTTTGGTTTAGCTGAAACAGCACCATTGGTGGTTTTCAACATGAAAGTGAACGATCCACAACATTGCGAAGTTCCAGTTATATGCGCAGTATCCAAAAAATTAGTGAGCGATATGCTGATATGTCCTACAGCGTTTGAGGCACTGAACGAAAATATCCAACAATGCCAACCAGTTGCCCCTCACGTGGGACATGAGAAACCAGAACTGAAGTGCAGTTTAAATGAAGTTACAAGGAATGATGAGGAAGAATCCTCCGAGATAAAGCATCTTACCCCATCCAGTGAAGAAAAGGAAGGTTATAAAGAAAATAGGTCAGAGTTTATAAAACTACAGCAGGATGACGAATCCTTGACGAATATTTGGAAGTTCGCGGCAGAACGTAGGAACGGCTTTGACGTCGATGATGGACTATTGATACACTCTGAGTGGGTGTGTGGAGAAAGAATCAAGCAAGTAGTGCTACCAACTATTAAACGGGAGTTCGTATTGAAAACCGCCCATGAAATTCCGTTAGCTGGACATCTTGGGGAAAAGAAAACAAAAGAACGAATAAAATATTCCTTTTTCTGGCCGACCATTAAAATTGACGTAAGAAAATTTTGCGGAAGTTGCAAGCCTTGTCAAGTCAGACGAACTGTAACTTATCGAGATAGAATCCCGATCCAACCAATTACAAGACCAGATAATCCGTTTGAGGTTTGGAGCGTTGACTGTCTGGGTCCGTTAGAACCCCCGTCCAGAAGAGGACATAAATACATCATTTGTGCGGTTGACTTATGCACTCGATGGGCTGAAGCAATTCCAACCAGAAATATAAAGGCCAAAACTACGTGCGACGTGTTGATGCAAATTTTCGCTCGTACTGGATTTCCAAAAGTGATTTGCACCGACCAGGGCACGAACTTTACGTCCAAACTAACTGGTGCTTTTGTGAATCTAATAGGAGTATTTCCAAGATTTTCAACGCCTGGGCATCCTGAGAGTATGGGAGCAGTGGAGAGGTGGAACAGAACTCTAAAAGATATGGTGAATAAAAACATCCAGGAGTATGGAAATGAATGGGATGTGCATCTTCCACATCTCCTGTTTGCATACAGAGAAGTCCCTCATTGCACCACTGGTATGTCACCTTATCAGTTGGTGTATGGACGAATACCCAAGGGACCAACCGCATTGCTGAAGGAAGTTTGGACGGGAGAGAAAGTTGTTCCAATGACTGCTTCACAATCCGTGGAAAAGTATGTCGAAGAGCTACAAGAGAAACTCAAAAATGCTCACAAAATTGCCAATGAGAATGCCCAACTAAGTCAGCAAAATTATGCCCATAGGTATAATTTGAGATCCCGAGAGAAAACATATCAAGTAGGAGACAAAGTTCTTATTTTGATACCAACATCTTCTCACAAACTATTGAATACTTGGTCTGGACCAGCGACTGTGGTCCAAATTAGTAGACTACATTCAGCCATTGTTGAACTTGATGATGGTTCAAGAAGAGAACTACACTTCAATAAAGTTCGACCATATGTGACACGTGTTCAGCACATAGGGCTTGTTTTTGATCAAGACCAAGATTTTGGACAACTACATGCTGCTCCTACCGAGCGCGTTACTACTACTAAAAGTAATGTGGAAGAACACATCATCAGGGAAATGACAACCCCCTTAGATGCCAGACAACGTCATGAACTGAGCTCTTTGCTTTGTAAATATTATGATGTATTCAGTACTAAACCTGGAATAGCTAAAGTCGATGGACATGTTGTTAAAGTTACAAATGACTGTTCACCCAAAAGACTTCGTCCGTATCGAATTCCAATTACTCTGCAAAACGAAGTAGATCGTCAGATTCGAGAACTTCTAGAACTTGGTCTTATTGAACAAAGTGATAGTGAGTGGGCTCACCCTTTAGTATGTGTTGCTAAAAAGAATGGTAGTGTACGTCTGTGTATAGACTTTAGACTTTTGAACAGTTTCACTATTCCGGATGCATATCCAATGAGACATGCTAACGAACTTTTATATCAAATAGGGGAAGCACAAGTAATCACTGTGCTCGACCTTACAAAAGGATACTGGCAGATTCCAATGAGTGAGAAAGACAGACACTAGACTGCTTTCGTAACTCATTCCGGCCACTATCAATGGAGGGTTATGCCCTTTGGTATGAAAAACGCGGGTAGCACTTTTCAAAAATCAATGGACAAAGTGTTAGCTCCCCATAAAGATTATTGCAGATCCTATATTGACGATGTTGCCATTTTTTCAGGATCATGGTCTGACCATTTGAAACATATCAGTGGAGTTTTCCAGACATTGCGTCAAGTGGGTCTCACTGTAAATCTAGAAAAGTGTGATTTTGGAAAAACGGAAGTGAAATTTTTAGGACACGTGGTGGGGTCAGGAAGACATTCTCCAGACCCAGAAAAAGTAGAAGCTATGAAGAAACTGTCGGCACCAACCAACAAGAAGGAATTGAGAACAGTGTTGGGGATAGCAAGCTATTACAGAGATTATATTCCAAACTTTGCAAGTATTGTGTTACCATTAACCAACCTGACAAAGAAGAGAGTTCCCAAGGACATTCCATGGAACCAACCTGAAGAGGAAGCCTTTCAAAATTTGAAGAGCCATTTAGTTAAAATGCCTTCCTTGTATACGCCACAGTTCGACAAACCCTTTCAGCTTTACACCGATGCGTCTGCTACTGCAGTCGGAGCGTGTTTATTACAGTTTGATAAGGATGGAAAAGAGCATCCTATAGCTTTCTGTAGCAAGAAGCTTACACCATGCCAGACCAGATGGTCCACCATAGAGAGAGAAGCTTACAGCGTCATAGCCGCACTTCAAAGGTTTGACACCTGGATTTTTGGAACTAATATCGAAGTTGTGTCTGATCACAATCCTCTTTCTTACCTTACCCAGGGATTACCACATGGCGCTAAACTTGCACGATGGGCTTTGGCATTACAAAGATATAATTTAAAAATAACCTATCGGAAAGGAAGCAGGCATGGCAATGCAGATGCACTTTCCAGATTTCCATAATGCAAAGGTTAAATTGTGGGGCCCGATCTTGTGGATTACAAAATCTGGAAACATATATATAAATTTCATGCTAAACTGTTAATTCAATCTATAAATTCCATCTTCCGTTTCGCTTACTTCCCAAGGTGCCTCAGGAGCGGGGAAGTCCGCTTCCTGGTAAAACAGGGTAGGGACCCCTCCTCCTGCGGCTCCTACCGCCCAATTTGTTTGTTGCCAACCCTAGGAAAATTATTGAGAGAGTTTTTATTAAAAAATTGAACTTCTGGCTCTTAACTAAACATATATTGCATCCGCTTCAGTTCGGTTTTAGAGAACAACACTCGTGTGAGGAGGCCATTCAAACAGCAGTCAACAAGATTAAATCTCACCGTGGAATCAGTCATTGTTCTTTAACAACCTTAGACATAAAAGCCGCATTTGATACGATGGACTGGTTGGTATTGGTGGATACACTTAACTCTTATAATGCTCCAGCCTTTATTCTAAATTTTATTAAGTCTTATCTTAGTTCTCGTTCGATTTTCTACTTTTTTCAAAATACAAAATTAATTCGTATTATTAACAAAGGTTGTCCACAGGGTTCGGTAATTGCACCAACTCTGTGGAATATTTATTTCAACAGGATTTTGGATTTGTCATACAGCTTTAGTCATGTATAAGCCTTTGCAGACGACCTGGCGGTTATAACGTCAGGAGCCACGCGGAGGGAACTTGAGAATAATCTAAATTCTACCTTAAACAATATTTATTCTGCATTAAAGGAACTAAAATTAGAATTATCCACCGATAAATGTCGGTCCATCGTATTTTCAAAGCAATCGAAATTAAAACGTAACCCAACTTTTAGAATTAATAATAACACCATTGCAGTTACACCTCATTTAAAATATCTCGGGTTAATAATAGATAACGGTCTAACATGGAGCGAGCATATCGCCACCCTAGCGGAGAGATGCCTTTCCATCGGCAATTCCCTCTCCAAAGTTGCAAGGGGAGGATGGGGAGTCGATGGCCGACTCCAGCGCTACTGGTACTTATCAGTTACCGAAAAGATCTTAACTTATGGAGCCGGCATTTGGGGTGGTTCTCTTACTAAAGCACAAAAAGCAAAACTTAATTCAATTCAGAGACCATTTTGGTTGAGAATGTCTCGAGCATATAGAACCACCCCTTCTGACTCCCTTTACATTATTACAGGTATTCCACCGCTCCATGTGACTGTCTCTGCCCTATATCTTAAATTTAAAATTTGGAAGCGGCGGCTTCCTGACCCAAATATCGAGGGACTGTCGCTATCACACTTAGATTCTTATATTTCTATAAATTCATTACCCGTTAATGTCGTAAACTTAAATTTTGAGGATCAAATTTCTAAACCCGACTTCGATGTGTACACGGATGGCTCCGGCATTGACGGAAATGTTGGGGCCTCTGTGTGCATTTTTGATGATAATAAATTAATTCAAGTTCTTTGCTTCAAACTCCAAACTTATAATAGCGTTTTCCAGGCCGAGCTCACGGCTATTTTTAAAGCTGTGGGCTGGGCCTCCGCCCATGGAAAAAAAATTAATATATATAGCGAAAGTCGTAGCGCGATACAGGCCTTAAAATCCAATTCTAGCAAATCGAAATATATTAATACATTTAAACAAGAAATTGCTCCAATAACTAATATTTTTGGCCTGTCTTGGGTCAGGGCACATGTCGGACTGTCCGGCAATGAGACTGCCGACCATTTTGCCAAGCTTGCATCGTGCTGCGGGGAGGAGATAGAGGTCCCTGCACCACGCTCTTTCCTTAACAGAAAAATCAAATATTTCATTATGGAGAAATGGAGGGAGATTCATAGTAATTCTGAGAAGGGCCTCCGTTTAAAATCTTTTACGCCGGAAATCGGCCCGGGTCTCCTCTCCGCAGACCGTTATCTCATTTGGTATCTCACAGGTCATGGTCCTTTTGTGGAGTACCTCCACAGGTTTGGTTTAAGAAACTCCAACTCTTGCACATGTGGGGAGTTGGGGAGCGCCGATCATTATCTCTTTGGCTGCCGTCACACTAATGATTATCATTTGAGAGCCCCAAGTGATGACAACAAGGGCATTTGGTTGAGGGCTGTGCTAAATAACAATATATCCATTTATAAGATTAAAAAGTGTGTGATGGCTGCCGGGGAGGTGGCGAATGGCCTCCCCCCCTACTCTTAAATATATATAAAAAATATTTTAACTTATTTTTTATCTTGGATTTTACTGGTTATTTTTAAATTTTAAAATATCATGTTTGTAATTCTTTTATTCAAATAATTGCTTGTTTCCCCTCTATCCTCTTTATGTTGTTTTATTATTCTGCACTTTATATTGATACTTTGTATTTTATGTGAGTTTTTAATGTTGTATTGTATATATTATGATTTAATTGTCCTGTTTTTATGTTTTGTTTCTATTTTGATTATATTGTTCGGTTTTGGGTGCTGCCTGCTGTTACGGACTCCATTAGCTCCTAGACTTCCTTTTGGATCCTGTGATAACTTTTTAACATCAACTATCTAATCTGTTATCTGTACAGCATGGCATTGCCCTCAAAATTGTTAAAATTCTAAATTGCGTTTTGTTTGTTGTTTATTGATGTTCTAATTAATCGATAAATGTAAAGCGAGATGTATTTATATTGTAATTTAATTGTATATAATACTCAATAATTGCCGTACGTGACCCCTGTTGTGTGGGCGTGTGCTGGCCCGTTGCCTCTTCTGCTGAGAATCACTTTCCCCGCCCCCCTAAACTGGGCTCTAAACCTCGCGGTGAGCCGGGTGGGGCGTGGGTCGAAAATAAAAAAGGTTAAATTGTATCATTTTGTAGTAATTGTAGCAGTGTATATGTTATATTAGTATTTTTTGTTAACATTATTTTAGTATATTAGAATCTTTAAATACTAAAAATTGGGCTAGCGAACAGGCTCTTTCTTCTATTAGGACACATTTAACTGTATTTTTTTTTATAGCAGCATAGTCTCTAAGGAGAACTATGTGCTCCTTATGGAGGGACATGTAAGACTGTTTAGAATGGAGAGAGACAATTGGCGACCGCCAATAATAAAAACGTTCGCCAGCTTCCGACAGGAAGTGACAATAAGTTCAGAGTACCGAGGAGGTCTGAGGAGCGAGGTAGATCGCTCGGCGTAAGAAAAACACAGGCGTGTCACCTGTGTGTGATTTGTAAATCCCATAGGGGATATATTATTGATTTCAATTTTCTTAAATGTCTTGTGTTCGTGTTGTGTTCTGTTAAATAAACGTGTTTGTGATTTTAACTGAAGTGGTTATTGAAGAGTCAAATCATCGTGGTAAAACAGCATCACCTGCTGGGACTAACCTAGTGAAGTACACCAATTATACTAGTGAACTAAAAATACATTAGTGTGAGTGAAGAAATTGTAGTACAGAAAGATAACTTATTTATTATTAACGTAGAGAAATATGGATGACATTAAACACACAAAAGAACATTAATTACAGAATTTTCCCAAAAAATTAAGGGCCGCGGTGGCTCGGTTGGAAGAGTAACGAACTAGCAACCGAAGGGTTGCGAGTTCGAATCCAGCCAAACACCGTCGTGTACAAAGGGGGCTGGTGCACGTGTCGTGGCCTCAAATGTCCTCACGTTGGCGTGGTGTGGAAGTTTGGAGAGTGGGGTGCCAGCTCAGGTGTTGCCTCGTCATCTGACCATGGTTCAAAATTACGTGGTGTTGTCCTCGGATCTTTCCCTTTGGGATTGATCCCGGACCGTCACCAATAGCCCGTTGTGTTGCTCCAGTGTGACGTTAATTGAAATACCCCCCCCCAAAAAAAAAAAAAAAATTAAAAATTGCTCTGCTGAGCATTTTGTGTTATGTGGCTTGTCAAGTTGTTGCGCCACGCCTTTCATATGTTTCGTACTTGATAAGTAAAATTTCCCTTTTTAAACGAGTAAAACTAGGACAAATAAAATTGCACAAATGAAAATATAATTTTGTAAAGTCTGATTTATCTAGGTGTTCTTTCCATACTTATTACTGAGATTGTAGATACAGTGAGATACAAAGATCAGGATGTAACCTATTGGAGGATGTAAGGAGTTCAATTAAAGGATACCATGTATGGTTGTTTAAAAGTGTAGTTACCAAAAATGTTTGGGAAGCTGGTTTATAAAGCTGCGAAAAGCTCATGAAAGTATTTCTCTTGGAAACTTGAAAAGGGATCATTAGAAAGATTGGTTGCTCCTGTAAAAAGATTACTGAAAAGATTGGTTTCATTGTTATAAACAATGAAAAACATTAATGGTTTCCTAAAATGATTAAAATATGGTGTAAATTATTACATAAGGTGAGGTATGTGCGTTCGAGGGGTAAGTGGGTCACTGAATATAAAATGTGTCTGTAATTAAAGTTTCCTGGAAATGCCTTAAAGTAGTCCTGTAGATTAATTTCACCGCTACAGGGCAGGAAAGTTGCGCAGATCAAAGAAATGCATGAATTAAATTATATGCCAATGCATATAATTTAATTCATGCATGCGGAGAGATATTAGCCCATAGACGTGAAATTGACTTGGTTGGCCGATTTTGCATCTAATGGCCTCGTTTGGCGATACAACATCTTATGACAGGATAGATACTTGGATGCGCATTTCGATAGAGTGGATACAAAGATGGTTAAATCGCGAAAGTTTATTACTTTGCCGCGCGGACCAATCAAACGATGAATCAATGAATGGGCGTCTTCTCCCGTCGCTTGGACCAATCAGATGATGAATGTTATTCGCCAGTTTCGTTATTACATGCGGAGAGATATTAGTCTGATATACGTGCGATTTTTACTTGTGGGAAATTTTAAAAGGGAAAATACAAGCTAACAATCCCAAGACAATAGAAGAACTGAAGGAAAACATTCGGGTTGCTCTAAAGAACATTGATAGCAGTGAGTTGCAACCAGTATCTCAAAATATGCTGCGATAGGCAGAGGAGCATTGATGTTCAAGATCATTTTCAACATCTGTGAAAGGATACCGTACGTCTTTACGTCATATTTCGCGTGATATTCCATGAACAGTACCGAGATAGAAACGGGCTGCTTTTACTTGGCCCACCCTGTGCTATTACATTTCTTTCAAATAAGAAAATAGTACATGGTATGCACTTGCCCTGTGAAATAGCATTGAGAAAAGTATTTTTAAAATTATATCAATGGTAAGTTAATAAGTAAGTTATAAGTTAAGTGGTAGTAAATATGAGTGTAAACACACATATTATTAGAGTCTGGGAGTGTGGTAAAAATATGAAATTTTTAAACAGACAGAGTAGTAATTGGTTCAATATGAACTTTGAAGATTTGGGTTTGCTCTTGCCCCACCTCACCCTAATCGTGGTTCAAAATCAAGAGGTGTTGTCCTCGGATCTTCCCCTTCAGGATTGATCCTGGAGCATCGCCAATAGCCCTTTGTGTTGCTCCAGCCCGACGTCAATTCAACGAGCGTCCACCCCATATTATTAAGGAATAAGGAATTAGAGAATCGAGAAAATTCCCCAAGTAAGGTTCACGTTACCGTGAACTATTCCTAAAATACTTTTATCTACCAATCCGTCTTCTAATATACTAATTATTATATACTGACAGATAATGCTGAAGGAAACAGCCGAATTCAAATTAAGTTTCAATATTTATCTACTGCAAATTCAATCAACTGTTACTCAGCACCCGTGATGCATATTACCATTTCTTTTGATACTCTTTCTATTTTACTGGTCAAATAAAATCTTTCCGGGCAAATATTTCTCATGCAGCTAAGAGCCATGAAACATCCCACCCCTCTTTAAGACCCTGTGATTTCCAGAAATTTAGACACCAAATTATGTGCACTACTGACATCCGTCTCCCTGGGACTTGTCACGGCAAATATTGGTCTTTGCGGAGAATGTTTCCAATGATTGACCTGTAAGTGTACCTTCCTTTCATTTACTACGGACTGGAGTGAGAATCTTTCACACGAAGTGGAGTGAGAAAATTTCAACTATTTAATGCTTGGGTTCCTGATCTGTAAGTCACAAGATGCTTTCTGTGGTTTTTAAAAACCGTTAATGAATTGCCGGATTTAGAGATTGCTGAAGATTACCATTACCGAAACATCATTGTCGATTTTCTTTGCTATGATGTTTTATTTTTTGAAGTGAATACGTCTTTACATTCAGCCAGGTATAGGATCTTTACTAGTGACAAAAGATGGCCAGATTTGCCACGTTTAACCCTCTAATTAACCCTTGTTGATGGACGAGTTATCTCGTCCATCAGGATCTAATAATTTTGCCAATGACGAGATATCTCGTCATGAAGATTTTGCCCATTTTTACAAGATTAAGATCTGGTCCGTTTTCTTCTAAAGACGAGATGTCTCATATACTGGATACTATACTATAGTAGAATTACATTCAATAAATTTAGAAAAGTCCATTTCGAACAAAAAAATACTGAAGGTTTATAGATATATAAATAAAATTCAGAGGCTCTCCATATAAACCAAGAGACACAAAGGTGAAGCTGAAATAGAAACAAAGTTTTAGTGTACAAAACCGAAATAAAGTCTCATGTTCCTTTTATATTCTTAAAGACTGAGAAGAAAGCAATCGAAGGTTATGTGCCCCTCTTTCGATCTTATCCTCCAAGTGGTTTCTTCGAGATATCTCGTCCATAAAGATCTGACCAATTTAAAAAATGACGAAATATCTCGTCATCAAGATATTGCCGACTTTTTGTGATGACGAGATCTTTTTTATGATGATGATCTGATCAGTTTTCTTCCAATGATGAGATCAGGATCTGGTCAGTTGTGCTAATACCTCGTCGAGCCAATGTAACCAGGAGAGTTAATATCTTATAAACTATAATCTAATAATTTAAATTTGTTAGAGGGTTTATGTCCGTATCTAAAGTGGTGGGTAATGGGGTGTTCAGTGGTGTGGAGAAGTGGAAGTACTTGCGCGCGTGAACACTGAAAATGGCGTTTGGGTAGTATGACTTCGGATTGCAGAGATAGGACGTCGAAATTGGGTCGATTTTGTAAAGAATAACGTGATACACAATATTATTTAGCAATAATAACCGATAATATAAAATTTGTAAAGCTATAAGCCGATAAATGTGTTGACTTGAAGAAAATTTTCATGTCGAAAAATTTGCGAAGGAAATATGAATCGAAATGTAAGAAAAGTATATCATTTGAGAGAAAAATTCAAAAAGAATCAGAAAATCCAGAATTGACTAATGCCGGACGATGCAGATTGTATAGAGAGCATAACGTCGATGATGATGAAAGTACTTCGAGTGTGACGCCGCCTGAACCGATGGATATTCACTTTGGAACGTGATAATTGAAAGATTATATCAGGAAAATTGTACCCAATATGATTCCAGATGCCATTGTACCCATGATGATATCGTATCCCTTTCCGTTACGGCGGCCAAATTTCGTTAACGCCTCGTAGAACGGCATATTTCGCTTAACTTCCTTCCTCCTACAGAATTTGGGCGAGAGTCTTGAATGACTTTTACGACTGACCACCTAGCGCGCTTTCCTTTTATATTGTTGTCCCAATGCAGCTCAATGAAATTTGGGGGAATGGTTGTTTCAAAACTATCGGGTTCCCACTTTTCGCTATATGCGCTCTTTTCTACCCCACTTGATTCTTCGTACTAGAAACTGTATAAGGTTTGAATTAAAAATCGCTTAAGGAAGTTAGTACAATAGCAAATGCATACTCCATTTGTTTTACTTATATTAGTATTTCAATGACTGATTTTGATAAGCACAAGTCATTTTTTCAAATTAAATACAAGATTTTGATAGTTCATTTTTAAAATGGTCAGTGTGATTTTGTATAATCGTTTATCTTCGTAATTATTTTTCATAATATTAATATTTTGGTAGAAAATACAGTGTAACAACATTAAAATAACATAAATGCGGCAATTTTGATGCTTAGTAAACTTGTAAACTTAGAAATTTAAAATTTTCTGATTCTTCATACCCTTGTGCAAATCAAGTAAAAATCAACCAATTCAAAATTGACAATTTGTAAAGTAAAATATTTGAAGTTAGTGGAAAATTTCCTTCTCTATGTGGCCCATGAGTAGAACCAATCCTACTGAGAATTTCTGCATTTCTGAAGCAGTCGTGGACTTCCAATCCGATGAGTGTTTTCCGTTTGGAGAGTTTGCACGTATGCTCAAAATTTGTACTGCAAACATGTTAGTTTCTTCAACTAAAATTCGTAAAACTTCCGAATTGGACATCAGGGGAAAATAATCAAGCTCTAGTATCAGTTCTAACGATTGGACGTTTGAGGAAAGCCCAACATTTTCACTGAGGTCGTAAACAGTTACTTCATTTTATGCTTCGAGAAATTTCCAATTTATATTTGGGAATTTTGTAGATGAACTATCAACTTACAAAAATCACTTGTTCAGACACAAGATGCTCAATTTCGCCGTTCTCAATAGCTTTCAACAAAATTTTCTTCGTCGAATTCCTTCGACTTTTTTCATTAATGGATAAGCGGATTTGTATATGAACAAACTACCGCGTAATATATAGTATTGAAAGCAAGTTGATTTCGGTCATGGTCATGTATTCAATATAAGGGCTAATTAGACCGACTGAAAGAGGAAGATTGAAAATAGTGCAAACATTCGAAATGTTTCCAATCCAATGTGAGATAAGAAAGTGCTGTACAACCGTTCCGTTGTGAGTGATACTTTGACAATACAAAGAAAAGATGCTTCGATGGTCACCGTGAGAACCATTCGTGCCCCCTCCAGTCAGATAGCTGTCGGTATGTTTTAAACCATTCTACTAATGTGATAAAGGAAGGTATGACATGTTATTTCATGTTAAAGAGTAGCGTTGAATGATAAAAGCGCTTCCATAAATGCTTTTGTACTTCTTGGCGTATTCTTTGACGTGAGAGAGATATCACCTGCGCCACTCTCTATCTTTTCCAAAGAGTTCACACAATTATAGATAGGGGAGGCACCGAACAAAAGGAAGCACCTTCTTAAAGGCCAGTCGCCGACACCTCGTAAATAGTGATCGATATCAGCGGTATCTTAAAAGGGGAAAAAATTCCAAGCAGTCCCAAGCCACTCTACGAAGGAAACTTCTGATGGGACTCATTTGTCCCGGCCGTAGTATAAATGTTACTGTTGATATCAATGTCGATGTTACTCTAAACGAATCGCTTGTAGACTATGCAACGTGAGTTCAACTTGAAGTACATTTCCACATCACCTACTAATCTGGGCGCACACTTGTATCGATTTAATCTTTCTTAGGTTGGTTGGTTGGTTTTGAGGTTTTATGGCACAAGGCCATATTTGGCCATGCTGCGCGAGACACGACATACAATGTCAAGTAATAGACACACACAATGGAAGTTCCACTGACACAGAAGAGGTAGGTAGGTAGGTATTTTAATTAACGTCGCACTAGAGCAGTGGTTCTTAACCTGGGGCGTATGCACCCCAGGGGGTGCGAGAGAAGTTTCGATGGACAACAACGGTTTGATAAAAGACGATCTTATTGAAATACGAGCTAAAGCACGTATTCAAATGGAATTTGAAAAATTGTACTTGGAACAATTCTGGTGTACACAGTTAGAACCTTACCCCAAGCTGCCAAAAGCAGCATTGCAGACACTTTTACCTTTTGCCACCACCTACCTGTGTGAAATGGGATTTTCATCAATTTGCACATAAAAACAAAAGCCAGAAATCTCTTAATTGCAAGTGATGACTTACGCGTGGCTCTTTCAAAAATGGTGCCTCGCTTCAAAAGCATCATTATGAATAAACAACAACCTAGCCAATAAAATTTGAAGCTCTGTTTTATATGTATATGTAAATGTATGTGTTTTTTTTTAATAAATAAATTATCTTGAATAGAAGTAGTTTCTTAAATAAAGAAGGGCCGCGGTGGCCCGGTTGGAATAGTAACGGACTAGCAACCGGAGGGTTGTATGTTCGAAGACAACCAAAAGACCCTCGTGTACAAAGGGGTTGGTGCATGTTAAATCTGTCGTGGCCTGAAATACACTTGATGTAGTGGAATGAACCTGGCAGGAATCGAACCTGCGCCGCCTACAACTCGAAGGTTGTACTCGATACCCACTGAGCCACGAGGCCCCTTACTCTTTGTAAGAATCATCGATGTAAATGCTATACCTCATGTGTCTTCCTTTTCCTATCATAGGCCTTTCATAAATGAAATTATTACTTCACTTATAACCCAACAAAGACTTCATTTGCATTTTACCCTTTCTCTCATAACACAAAGACGATTCACGACCCGCTTTGTCCCCATCCCATTCTTTTGAATAGGTTCGGTGAGAAAAGCATCTAAAAGCTTATATTTTGCGCAACGTTGCCGGAAATAATGCGTTGAATGGTTTGAGTTTGACAGGATCACATTAAAAAGTTACGCACGATTTACTTTCCCTGGCATTACCACTCTAGGTATGTGTAAAGCGCACAATTCTCCGTTAATGGAAGTGATGGAACACGCCCTAATTCGTCAAACAAGTTATGAATGAAAGTGAAAAAATATCAGAATTAAGTTTCCTTCTGCTGTGATAGTGGGTGGTCACAGAGAGTGCATTCAACAGGAATATTAAGCAACAGAACATCTGCGACATATTAGCAAAAGACCGTAATACAATACATGCTAGATATTTTTTATAGGCCTTCAAAAAGACTAACTTCCGTCGCTGATGACAGCAAAACTGAAATATTTCGCGCTCAAAGTGCACTGTCGCGGGAAAAAAACGAACCACCCCTCCTCATTCGAGCAATTTTAACAATAGAGAAAATTCAAAGATGGAGTTGGACAGGAACTAACGTCTTCTAAAAATTCAAGTGCATACAATTTGCATAAGGGTACCATCTTCGTATTAAATTGAGCACCAACTTTATACACTGAAGAGCCAAAACATTATGACCACCTACTCAATAACGCGTTGCGCCTCCTTTGGCCTGCAAAACAGCTGCAACTCACCTGGGCATAGATGCCACAAGTTCTTGGTACATGACTGGAGACAGGTTGTACCAAATGTCTAAGCAGCGGTCACGCAAAGTCGAGATATTCGGACATGGTGTTTGAGCTCTGAGCTGCCGCTCCATGACATCCCAAATGTGCTCTATCGGATTAATATCCGGCGAGTTAGGTGGCCAGGACATTAAGTGGAATTCACCAGTATGCTCCTCGAACCACTCCAACACAATCCGAGCCTTGTGACATGGGGCGTTGTCCTGCTGGAAGATTCCATTTCCAGTTGGGAAGACAGACGCCATGTAAGGGTGCAACTGATCCGCAGTGATGTTCAGATAGTTCACAGCGTTCATGGTCTGTTCTACCACAACTACGGGTCCCAGAGTCGCCCATGAGAACGTCCCCCAAAGCATAATACCGCCACCACCAGCCTGTGTATGACCTGCTGTACAAGAGGGGAGCAACTGTTCGCCTGGCAGACGGCGTACCCTGACACGACCATCGACGTGATGAATGAGAAATCGGGATTCATCTGACCAGGCAACTCTCTTCCACTCATCCATGGCTCAGTCTCGATGTTCCCGGGCCCACTCACTGTAGGCGTAGTTGACGATGACGCTTGGTCAACAGAGGCACACGAGAGGGACGTCTGCTGCACAGTCCCATATCCAACAGTGTCTGCTGAACTGTGTGTTCCGAAACACTTGCGCTTGGACCTGCATTGTATTGGGCTGTCAGCTGAGCCACTGTCTCGCGCCGATTTTGCTTTACCAAGCGGAACAGTCTCCGACGTCCTTTTTCTTTGATGACGCGTGGACGACCAACACCTTGGCGTCTACTGCTGGTGTCACCGTCATTTATCCACTTTGCATGAATACTAACAACGGCAGATCGTGAACACCCTACCAGTCGTGCAGTTTCGGTGATACTCGTTCGGGCCATTACGATCTGCCCTCTATCAAATTAGCTTAGATCAGCAGCCTTTCCCATCACTCGCAAAAGTAAGTGCAAGAATGATTACTTACCTTCTATAGCAGCAGTTAAATTCCATTCTCACTTAATCACGTGCCCTCCACGTCATCCAGACGAGTTCATTGAAAAATGTGGGGATGGTCATAATGTTTTGGCTCGTCTGTAATTTCTAATGGAAATTCCCTATTTCGACACACAGTTTCGAATCTATCAAAATTTAACTTAAAATACCTAATTTCATGTCAATAGGTCTTACCGTTTCGAAGTTATGAGTACAGAAAGATTGGAGCTCCTAATGTTAAATCAGTTTCTCAGACTTTTGTGGATATCTTCCTAAATAATATTTCTATAGCGCTGATAATTTGTAGCATGTTACTGTTAAACAACCCGAACAAAATCCACCTAATATTTTATTTTTAAAATAGCTTTAGTATGCAATAATAAGTATTAAAATAATGTTTGAAAAATTATGAATTGGAACCTTTCTATATTTTAATAGGAATCGATTGAGGACTTTAATATGACCATGCAAAATTTCAGATCATTCCAATCATTAGTTTTTTGAGTTACATTAAATGTTCCTCATTATTGCGATTTTAGGGGGCAACCAAAAGTTTATAAAACGTCTGACAAACCTCGGATAGTACACTGCTGGCCACCGTAAATGCAACACCCTGAAGGAAGCATGCAAATAATATGAAATTTACAACATGCATTAGCGGAGGTGAGATATGCAAATGATTAGAATTTCAGCGCAGACGCACATCACGCGCGCCTGTGGCGCCACTTCAAAGCGCTATTTAAGGCTTGGAGATTTCGACGATTTCAAGTACGGCAATTGTGTTTTTCTTGTGGTTTTTTCAAAAAAACGATCAATTATGCCTTGTAGAAAACAGCGATCATCTTTTGATCAAGTATCCGAGTTCGACAGAGGAAGGATAGTGGCCTACCGAGATTGTGGATTATCTTTCAGGGAAATCGGTAGTCGTGTTGGACGAAACCAAACAACTGTAATGCGGATATGTGATCGTTGGATGCAAGAGAGTACGACGGACCGACGTGTTCGATCGCATCCACCTCAGTGCACCACTTCACGTGATGACAGGCATATTGTGTGTATGGCAGTGACGGATCGCTCAGCCACATCACGAACCATAGCACAGCACATTCAGTCTGTACCGCATCATTCAGTGTCTGCGCGTATCATTCGACGCCATTTACAGCAGAGTGGTCTGTCCGCAAGACGTCCATTGCTTCGTCAGCCCTTGAAGCAGAACCACAGACGTTTCCGCCGCCAATGGTGCGATGAAAGAAGGATGTGGACGGCAGAATGGAATGAAATTGTCTTTACTGACGAGTCACGCTTCTGTCTGCAACACCACGATGGTCGGATTCGAGTCTGGAGACACCGTGGAGAGAGGATGCTGAACAGCTGCGTTATGCACCGCCACACTGGTCCTGCACCGGGTATTATGGTATGGGGCGGTATTGGATATCACTCTCGCACTCCTCTAGTACGCATTGCCGGTACTTTAAACAGCCAGCGCTACATCTCCGAGGTGTTGGAGCCAGTTGTCCTTCCTTACATTCAGGGCTTGCCCATAGCCATATTTCAACATGATAATGCGCGACCACACGTGGCACGCATTGTCCAAGGGTTCTTCGTCAATCGCCAGATTGAATTGCTTCCCTGGCCAGCTCGCTCTCCGGATCTTTCGCCGATAGAAAACATGTGGTTCATGGTTGCTCAACGATTGACCCAGAATACATCCCCAGCTGCCACACCAGATCAACTTTGGCAACGTGTGGAAGCTGCTTGGTCTGCTGTACCCCAAGAACACATCCAAAGTCTCTTTGAATCAATGCCGAGGCGTGTGGCAGCGGTGATCTCCAACAATGGCGGCTACTCTGGCTACTGATTTTGGCAGGAACCACACTTCACAGAAGTCTATAAATTTAATCATTTGATACTTGGTCAACATGTTATCTACAAAATAAATTTTGTTGTGATATCTCTTGTCTTTCTTGGTGTTGCAATTTGGGTGGCCAGCAGTGTAATTCGTGGATCGTTTGCACTTGTATATAGTAAACTAATGCTCGAATCGTTTGCACGCCTGACAAATAAATACGTATGAAATAGTGTTCAAATTTGAAACTCGGGTAACTATAACTACAATTAATCTCGATCTACGAATAGCGATATTCCATGTGGAGATGATCCCTGAAATCGACACCAACTTTAATATCTCCGGATATAAAGATAGTAGAGTCGTGAAATTTCATATTTAAACTAATTTAACGATGCCAAATCTGATTAAGGCATCTAAACATGGTATTTCCATTAGAAATTTTGTTGCTTTTGCAAAATTTCATATGAAGATGTCCACTTATGCAATTTTTTTTGCATTTGAATTTGTAGAGGACATTCCCTATTGAATGAATTTTTGCTCTACTATGAATAGTGCTCGAAATAAAGGGGGTGGTTCATTTTTTTTCCGCGACTGTACCATTTGGGTTCATTAGTCCTTTCGGCTTCATCACTTCACAACACTGTAAACAATTAAAAAAAGGGAAACAAAATCATTGAGTTTTAGAAACAGTCTTGCCTTGCACAGCCAATAAATGTTTTATATTCAAGAAATATTTCAGATAACTTAAAATTTAAAATACAAACACTCGAAAGTAAATTTCGGATTTGTATTTAGCGAAAACTATGCAGAAAAGCAATTCATGACAAATGCAGCTACTTCACATGACATTAAATTTACGGTTGGAAGACTAACGGATTATCAACCAGGGGGTTGAGAGTTCGAATCCAACCGAAGACGGTCGTGTACAAGGGAGGCTGTTCTCTTTAAATCTGCCGTGGCCTCAAATGTCCTCACGTTGGCGTGGTGTGTGTAAGTTTGGAGAGTGGGGTGCCAGCTCAGGTGTGACCTCGTCATCTGATCGTGGTTCAAAGTTACGTGGTATTGTCCTCCGATCTTTCCCTTGGGGATTGATCGGAGCAACACAACGCCAATAACCCGTTGTGTTGCTCCAGTGTGACGTTAATTAACTACCTACCTACCCAATTTGATTAAACACTAAAGGTTTCCAAACCGGCGATAAACTACATTTTAAGGCAATCCCGACATCTATCATGCCCAAGCGCATTCCGACAACAGATGTAATATCGTTTATCGGAGTAATAGTTTGCGGAGAAATCGTAAATAATGAGTGCTCATTGAAACCTTGATATTCCTCATTGTTCATGAATATAACTCAAAATACTCGAAATAGTAAGTCAATTAATGTATGTCGCAACTCAAAAATACATCTCATTTTCCGCAATAATCTCACGAAAATAACTCAAATCTCATCTCAATTAATTATTCTAAATGGAACTTAAACATATTTCCTGCGTTACCATACATAGAAAATTACATCCTTTTAATTATTTAGTTATGCTCTCGCATCCGTGTTTTCACTAAGTTTCTGTATAAATATCGCTTACGCTTTCTACTATTTTACAAATATTTTATCGCTCTTCATTTACTTTCATCTATGTCATGTTTTAACATTATTTATTGTATGAGAGCAATTTCTCGTGAGAGTGTTTAAATATAACTTTAACCATCGAGAGAGCGAAGATAGTCAAAATATCATTAACCAATGATAGAGTGAGTATAAAATGTGATCCACGTGCGTCATGGACAAGTTTGCACCGACCTTCTAATGAATTAGACCGAGCCTGAGGACAAAGTCGCTGTCGTAAGATCTGTGAAGGATAAATCACGTGAGCCTACGCATCGACTTAGCCGATTGACTATCGAAGTGCAGACTAGTGTTTTTGATCACGGTGGTTTATTGGCTGTTTTTCGGTTTTTATGGCACAAGGGCCATATTTGGCCATGCTGCGCCAGATACGACATACAATATCAAGTAATAGACACACACACATAAACTATTGTTGATTTTACTGACACAGAAGAGACGTCCTGCGCTGCCTACAATTCGAAGGTTGCTAGCGCTGTGGGCATACCCACTGAGCCAAGACAGCCTCTTGATCACGGTGGTTAATCACTTTAACCAATCAGTAATTTAAGATTCAAGTTTTTTACCACAACCACATGACAGATCATCAAACCGAGCCACCCGAAGAAATAACATAAAGTTGAGCGCACATGTTTCATCAGAAGGTCGACGTAAGGTTGTTTTTGATGATTTTTCATTTAATCTAATTTCGAATTTAATCGATTTTTCATTTAATCTAATTGGCGTTGACGAATTGGAATTCATACTTTGAAATTCTCATTTTCAAATTATTTTTACATCCTCACCTTTTACCACCACTCGATCCGGCCAAAGACCTTTGTGTACACGGGGGCTGGTGCACGTTAAATTGTCGTAGCCTCAAGTGTCCTCACGCTGGCGTGGTGTGGAAGTTTGGAGAGTGGGGTGCCAATTGAGGTGTTGTTCTCGTAATCTGACCAAAGATTCAAAATTACGAGGCGTTGTCCTTCGATCTTTCCCTTCGGAATCGATCCCGGACCGTCGCCAATAGCACGTTGTGTTGCTCCAGTGCGACCTTAATTAAACTACCTACTTTTTCCATCATGTTTGAACTTTTTCCCATATAATTCAAGTACAAAGGCATTTTTGTTACAAATGTTTTATTTGTCCACTTGTAAATAAAATAATTAATTAAACTGCGAGTCTGAAACGTTATCTTGATTTCAATTATGAATTGTCATTTATTCGACTTTTTCAATGTATTTTATATTTCGTATCAATTAATCTTTGAGCTATATCGTCAAGAACTGAGCGTTGAATAAAGAAAACTACAAAATCTAAAAATTAATGATGGTTAGGCGATCTTCTGAAATCGTATGCGAAAACCAAGCCATGTATGTGACCTCAAGTCTGGAAAATGTGCAAGCACGTTCCACCAAAAGATACGACTTCCTACTAGATTTAGTTTGACAGAAACCTCTCCTAAAATAGGAATGTTTGCTAGGAACAGAACAATAAGAATCTCTTCTAAGCCATCAAAATCTATTAATACACTACGGTGGTGATTCAAAACGAAACGTATAAATGATGTAGAGGAGCCAATAAAATCTGTAAACAATACAATTTTTATGATACCTGAGCGTACAAGATTGCATTATGCGTCAAACATACATATTAATGCGTCTCTCGCACCTTAAATATGGCCACGCTCACTTCTTAAAGTCGGACAATAGCTTAAATTAGATGATTTAGATGCAAGAGTGCAAATTGATTTCAAAATAGCTTCCAAGAGAATTTCAAATTTTCGTTTGAGCTGCATCGTATACTAATCACGAGTCTTACGATTTCATTAAAACTTAAGAGTTTTAAGGAATCATAATAGAAAGATATCAGCAATTCCATTAAGGATAACTTTCTTCCTCTGCTATTAGAACTTTAATTTGCTGCGATCACTTTTAAAACGGAAGATTTCAATGACAAGTGATAATCCATTGAAGACTTCGTGAATTGTCTAGGATGTTGAGACATATTGTTCAATTAGTGTCCATCACATTTGTATGTTTTTAATAACTGATCTAATAACACAAATAGTTTTTTCTGTTGTTATGCTTCCATTATATTTCATGTTTACACAATAAAAACTATAGAATAAAATTATTTTTTTATTAAAATGTAATGTGACATTTTTCTGTGTGAATTGCAAAAGGCAGTATCTTCAAGTTTGGGGCCATTTAGCAGACGATTACGAGATCCTGCATATACAGCGTGTTTCGAAAATATCTTCCCAAATTCTATAGGGTGGTAGAGGGACAAAAATAAACATTTTTTAAGAGAATGTGTACGGAAATGTCGCGTTTAAGTAGTAGAGGGAGCTGCTGACAACATCGTTTCTGTGGCGTAATGTTCCATTCCCCGCTCGCATTTTCAACGACATGCATCGCCATACGAATTCGAAACTCTCAGATATGCATCTGATGTATGGGCTGCAAAAGGCAGTATCTTCAAGTTTGGGGCCATTTAGCAGACGATTACGAGATCCTGCATATACAGCGTGTTTCGAAAATATCTTCCCAAATTCTATAGGGTGGTAGAGGGACAAAAATAAACATTTTTTAAGAGAATGTGTACGGAAATGTCGCGTTTAAGTAGTAGAGGGAGCTGCTGACAACATCGTTTCTGTGGCGTAATGTTCCATTCCCCGCTCGCATTTTCAACGACATGCATCGCCATACGAATTCGAAACTCTCAGATATGCATCTGATGTATGGGCTGCAAAAGGCAGTATCTTCAAGTTTGGGGCCATTTAGCAGACGATTACGAGATCCTGCATATACAGCGTGTTTCGAAAATATCTTCCCAAATTCTATAGGGTGGTAGAGGGACAAAAATAAACATTTTTTAAGAGAATGTGTACGGAAATGTCGCGTTTAAGTAGTAGAGGGAGCTGCTGACAACATCGTTTCTGTTGCGTAATGTTCCATTCCCCGCACGCATTTTCAACGACATGCATCGCCATACGAATTCGAAACTCTCAGATATGCATCTGATGTATGGGCTAAGAACGGACGAGATACTCAAAGGTTGTGCAGTGGTCAGAACTATTGCTTCTAGATTCAAGGATTCCTGATTCGAATTCGGGTAAGGATGGACGTTTGTCCGTCCTGAATGAAAGCGTGCCTCTCTCCTAAATGTTTATTTAAGACCCCTCTACCAAAGTCTACAATTTGACCAGATAGTTTCGAAACCCCTGTATACCCACACTATAATTGGTTTATAAATTCAGATCGTTGAAGAAAATTGGGTAAAGGCCTTGTATTTTCTAATGTAAAGATGCAGCAGGCGCAACTAATTTTTGATATTTGGAGAAATTTATTTTTGGTGTGAGGTGAGGAAAGTGCATTTATGGGGTAAGTGCGTCCATTAAATATAAAACGCGTCTGTGATTAAAACAGGGGCTGTCACCTGCTGGAAATGCTTGAGGGAGTTCTATAGATCACTTTCAGCCTTAGAGGCTTTGATTTTCGGCAGAGCAGCAGCACGGGTCAAAGGACACGAATGAAATGATATGCCCCTGCCCCACTCTGAATAAATCACATTGCAAAGGAGAAAACAGTCCATGATCATGCGCTTGCCTCATCATGTGGGGCAAGTAGGAACTCGTGAAATAGCATAGGAAAGTATATTTTCAAATTATTTGAACTGGTGAACATTTCTACACCCAGTTACTTTTCTTAATTGTGAAATTACGCTATTTTTTTAAACTTCTATATCCAGTAACACATTTCTAATCAATAGTGTGGATCGCGGTAGACCGGTAGGGAGAGTAGCGGATTTTGCAACCGGAGGGTTGCGAGTTCGAAACTCAATCCAACCCAAGACCGTAGTGGGGGCTGGTGCACGTTAAATCTGTCGTGGCTTTAAATGTCCTCACGTTGGCGTGGTGTGAAAGTTTGGAGATTGGGGCGCTAACTCACACACAGGTATGACCTCGACATCTGACCGTAGTTTAAAATTACGAGGGGTTGTTCTCAGACTTTTCCTTCTGGATTGACCCCAGACTGTTGCTAATAATCCGTTGTTTTGCTCGCTTCAATTACCTACTTACTTACCTAATCAATAACGTTCCATTCTTTATGTATTTTATTGTTAGAGTATTCAGTTGCATATCTTGAATATTGTCTCATAAGGTCCAAAGTTTACTCAATATCTTGGAGTTTTCTTATTCTTCTGGTAAAATTAAATATGCGTGCATGATATTTCATCATATAGTCCTTTATGTGTACTATGAATTTTTTAATACATTTTAAACTTTATGTGTTTCACCAAATAAAAAAATCTTTCATCAATTAATGTATTTAACAAGGGGTAGACATGTTCATGTGTTCCTAAAAAACTGATGTCTCGTTGGTATATTTAAATCTCTTGAAGTCTTCAATTATTCAGTGTAGTGTATTCTTATCAGTGTAGTTTTCTGGTGTTGTAAACTTACATGGAAAGATGTGTGTAAAATTACTCAAAAAAATGCCTAATTTCTTAAAAAGTACGGAATTATATAACTTCCAATCGGAACTTCTTCAGATTGTAACTTCGAAAATTGCTTTGAGTTTTTATGAATGAATTCACTTTCTACATGCCAAGATGTTTAGTTAGATTACTAAGGACTGAAAATCTTTGAGCTTCTTTCGAAATAAATAATATTTTAGGAGTAGTTTCTCATTACACAAATGCACATTTAAATGTCATTCTGCCTCACAAAGTAAACAAAATGATATTGAGATTTTTAAAATGTGTGACACAGTTAATTTCAAAGTGTGAAAATGCTATTGTGGTTTCCGTAATAGAGTATTTTCATAATCTTTAAAGTTCCTTCAAATTAATAATTTCAAGTGTAACCAATGAAATAAAAACACAAAAGGTTTGGACAATGACATTATGTAAATCTTTTTATTGTCTTTTAAGGAGAATTAAACATATTTTGGTACTAAATAAATAACCTACAGAATTGTCATCTTAATCCTATTACTACTATCTACTTGTAACACCAAGTTTTCTACAATCGGAAATAGCGCCTGAATGTTTTAAAAAGTTTTTCTTGATTCTATGAAACGGTTTACTATTTCTTTTCGGTATGTGCCACGTTCCGTTTTCTGATGGAGACTGAAACTTACTCTATTTAAACTAATTGTTTTCTATAGAAGAAATCTAAACATTTTTCTTTTTGAACAGATTTTTCTTGATTCTTTGTAAGAGTTTGTTTATTTTCGGTATGCGTTCAATTCTTTTTCCTGCTGGAGTTGTTAAGTTCTCAGATGTGGATGGGATCATGGTGTCATCGGCACTTCCATCGCAGCTAACGGTTTCAAAACTGGTAGAAAGTTTTTCTTCGTCTTCATATACTTCTTCAGTGCATCTCAAAGGTATGCATTGAAATCTTTTCTTCGAATTGTGCCAATTTAAGCGATGTCGAATGCAACAGAAGAAATCCAGACCAGGTTTGGGTTCATCGCTCTCAACGGCCCACAGATGTCTCGGTCCTGTGCTTCTAGGCCTCTCTAGGCCTGTTGAACCAAGCACAGGTGTGGGATTTTCTTTCTTTCCTTTAATACTTCCTTCTTCAATCAAATTCATATCTATCTTTTCTTCTTTTTCTTTACTATTTCCTTCTTCAATCAAATCAATATCTATCTTTTCTTCCTTTGCTTTATAATTTCCTCTTTCAACCAAATCCATATTTATCTTTTCTTCTTTTTCTCTCTCTTTAACATTTCCTTCTTCAATCAAATCAATATCTACCATTTCTTCCTTTCCTTTAATATCTCCTTCTACCAAATCCATATCCATCTGTTCTTTCTTTCTTTTAATATCTCCTTCTAACAAATCCATATCCATCTTTCCTTTAGTATCTCCTTCTAACAAATCCATATCCATCTTTCCTTTAATATCTTCTAATAAATCCATATCCATCTCGCTCTTTTCTTCCTTTCCTTTAATATCTCCTTCTTCAGCCAAATCCATATCCACCTCTTCTTTCTCTCCTTTAATATCTCCTTCTAGCAAATCCATATTCATCTTTTCTTCTTTTTCTTTACTATTTCCTTCTTCAATCAAATCAATATCTATCTTTTCTTCCTTTGCTTTATAATTTCCTCTTTCAACCAAATCCATATTTATCTTTTCTTCTTTTTCTCTCTCTTTAACATTTCCTTCTTCAATCAAATCAATATCTACCATTTCTTCCTTTCCTTTAATATCTCCTTCTACCAAATCCATATCCATCTGTTCTTTCTTTCTTTTAATATCTCCTTCTAACAAATCCATATCCATCTTTCCTTTAGTATCTCCTTCTAACAAATCCATATCCATCTTTCCTTTAATATCTTCTAATAAATCCATATCCATCTCGCTCTTTTCTTCCTTTCCTTTAATATCTCCTTCTTCAGCCAAATCCATATCCACCTCTTCTTTCTCTCCTTTAATATCTCCTTCTAGCAAATCCATATTCATCTTTTCTTCTTTTTCTTTACTATTTCCTTCTTCAATCAAATCAATATCTATCTTTTCTTCCTTTGCTTTATAATTTCCTCTTTCAACCAAATCCATATTTATCTTTTCTTCTTTTTCTCTCTCTTTAACATTTCCTTCTTCAATCAAATCAATATCTACCATTTCTTCCTTTCCTTTAATATCTCCTTCTACCAAATCCATATCCATCTGTTCTTTCTTTCTTTTAATATCTCCTTCTAACAAATCCATATCCATCTTTCCTTTAGTATCTCCTTCTAACAAATCCATATCCATCTTTCCTTTAATATCTTCTAATAAATCCATATCCATCTCGCTCTTTTCTTCCTTTCCTTTAATATCTCCTTCTTCAGCCAAATCCATATCCACCTCTTCTTTCTCTCCTTTAATATCTCCTTCTAGCAAATCCATATTCATCTTTTCTTCTTTTCCTTTAATATTTCCTTCTTCAATCAAATCCATATCTATCTTTTCTTCTCTTTCTTTAATATTTCCTTCTTCAATAAAATCAATATCTATCATTTCTTTCTTTCCTTTAATATCTCCTTCTACCAAATCCATATCCATCTGTTCTTTCTTTCCTTCAATATCTCCTTCTTCAACTAAATCCATATCCATCTTTCTTTTAATATCTCTTTCTTCAATCAAATCCATATCCAACTTTTCTTCCTTTCCTTTAATATCTCTTTCTTCAATCAAATCCATATCCACCCTTTCTTTCTTTTCTTTAATACCACCTTCTTCAATCAAATCCATATCCATCTTTTCTTCTTTTCCTTTAATATACCTCCTTCTTCAATCAAATCCATATTCACCTTTTCTTCCTTTCCTTTAATATCTCTTTTTCAATCCAATCCATATCCATCTTGTCTTCCTTTCCTTTAATATCTCCTTCTTCACACAAATCCATATCCATCTTTTCTTTAATACCTCCTTCATCAACCAAATCCATATCCATCTTTTCTACATTGCCTTTAATATTTTCTTCTTCAACCAAATCCATATCCATCTTTTCTACATTGCCTTTAATATTTTCTTCTTCAACCAAATCCATATCCATCTTTTCTTTCTGTCTTTTAATATCTCCTTCAATCAAATCCATATCCCTGTTTTCTTCCTTTTGTTTGATATTTCCTTCAATCAAATCCATATATACCTTTTCTTCCTTTCCTTTAATATTTCCTTCTTCAATCAAATCCGAATCTATGTTTTCCTCCTTATCGCTGTTGAAAGCCATGACCAACATGAAATATGCGGTCAACAGTATAATATAAGCTGTATTACCCATGATAATTAACTGAAAAAGTCCCCAAATCCAAGGACATAGAAATAACCCTGCAATAATCTCAGGTTTATCCATATTTAACTCGTTTTCGAAAGTAAATCGCCAATAAATCACAATATTTTCTAGCATGAAGAAATGAATGGCTTGTTTGATAATATTTGTAACAGAATTTAAAACGTAAATCATTGTTATGAATGGGTTTATTGTTATATTTCTTATAATGGCTGTTTTTAAATTACCAACAATGTAAAGCATTTATTTTTATATTTGAGGAACAATGAAATGAAGATAATTGAAATTTGAAGTGTTTGCTATTTGAAAAGAAAACATGAATTAAGTGCAATCAAATGTAATAATTTCTATAAATAATACTCACCACAAAAAATAAGCGAAAAATAAAATCAAGAAACAAATATAGTGTGAAAATGCAATGCTTATTATTTTAATATTACTTAGACAAATGCTAGCAATTTTCGCAATTCCGATTTCAATTCACCGACAACTATGTGCAATATATTTCTTAGTCGTGTTTCAAAATGTATGACTGTTCGTATTTCTTCAAATTAATGATTCTAAACACTGATTTCATAGCATGAAAGTGTAATGT
Organism: Meta bourneti; assembly: GCA_933210815.1. Lineage (NCBI taxonomy): Eukaryota > Metazoa > Arthropoda > Arachnida > Araneae > Tetragnathidae > Meta > Meta bourneti. Next base: position 37,830,378 of record OW119922.1, on the reverse strand, counting down.
AAAACTAAATTGCTTTTTCATCTAAAAGGTACTAGTGAATTCAGACGAGTTGTCTTGCCGTGAAATGAAAAGATTTTCCAAAATTAGAATTTTTTATTAAATGGAGACCTCGATTGAAGCTTTTCCAAAGCAAGTTACATTACCAGTTAAAATATTTTTGAAAAGGCGATTTTCTTTTTTTGTTAAATGCCGTCAAATAGAGCCACCGTTTTTTGAAAACTGATAATCGGTTATCTTTGCTTATACATTCAAGATATTTAATTTGAAAATAAGCGGAGCTACGGTAGCCCAGTTGGTAGTCGCAGATTAGCACGAAGAGGGTTGCGAGTTTAAAACTGGATCCAATCAAAGACTGTCGTGTACGTGAAAGCTGGCGCACGTTAAATATGTCGTGTTATCAAATACCCTCATGTTTGCATTGTGTGGATGTCGAATGAATCAAACATGTAAAGCTTCAATTCTTGCATTTCATACTGGTCTTACTTATTCTTTGAACAAATGGGTCCATGGCAAAAGCTGCACACCTCAGTAATGTCAACAATTTGCAATAATACTAATATATAAACAGGGTGTTTCGAAAATATCTGCCCAAATTGTAAAGAGTGGTTGTGGGACACAAACTAAACATTTATAGAAGGGACACAGTCATTCAGAACGGACAGATGTGCATACCTTTCCCCGGATATTCGAACCAGGAGCCTTTGAATCCAGAAACAACATTCTGACCACTGCACAACCTTTGAGCAGCTCGTCCTTTCCGTTTGCCAGCCCCATACATCAGATGTATATCTGAGAGCTCCGAATTTGTGTATCGATGCATGCCGTTGAAAATCCGAGCGGAGAATAACGCCTTACGCCAAAAAACCGATGTTATCGGCTCTCATAAACAGCGCCCTCTACCACCTAAATGCGGCTCCGGACGCACATTCGTTTACAAAAAATGTTTATTTTGGACCCCTCTACCACTCTTTACAATTTGGGCAGATATTTTCGAAACACTCTGTATAGATGAGAAGTTTAAACAAATAAAAATGGCGAACGTTAGTAAAGTTTCTGGGGATGTGGAAAAAATATGGAATTTTTAAAAATTACTAGAACAGAGAGTATAATTGGTTCAATATGAACTTTCGAGATTTGAGTTCACACTTACTTCACCGTAGCCTAGTCCTCCATTACTTTTAAAATGTATTCTTTGCAATACTTACGTTCGGTAAGCTTTCGGTATCTTTCCTAAAGAGGTACAGATTTTACTTTAAATTCGGATTATTTCTTTGCCTTACGAAAAATTTCTATGCAATAATATAAAAATTTCTACAGAATGTGGTGCATAGAATCCTATATATTGAATTATGGCCCGTTTTTAATACACTCTAAAGTAACCTCTATAGAAAGTCTATAAAAATCTCTACTGAAATGTCTGTAGTATCCTCTGTAGAATTTTACAGAAGCTCATTTCTTTTGCTATACGACTTTACTTTTCTTTTGAATTTCTTTATAGAATTCTATAGAACTTTTTCTATAGAAATGAAATTTCGTTTCTCTATAGAAAACTATAAAGTTCTATGGAACAGTATAAAATGTTTTTGTATATAAGGATTGTTAAGTAAAGAAAATAATTCATTAAACGATTTTTTAAATATTTCTTTAAATTAAATCGCAATTCATTTTTCTAACACTCATAATTTATTCTAAATGTTAAAGAAGTAAAAACTGTAAATAAAATAATTGTACGTAGGGAAAAAGAAAACATTAAAATCTTATTTTAAAATCAATCACCAGACTATGAGAATTGCATTCACTCTCACCAAACAATATTCGGAAGATTACCATTCACGTTTTAAACATAGGAATAACGATTTCTCCCCGATAGTTATATTCGAAGATACTTATCTTTTTGTATGATAAAAGAAAATCGGACGCAAGGAGTATCTGGCAAACACTGTACCAGTACCACGATAATTGCTTTCAGTGTCCTTTTTTTATAACATGGTACATCAAAGCAGAGAACAGTCAACATACAATTACGACGCTTGTCAGATAGGTCAGCTTTCCCCATGCGGTAGAAATCAAAGTGGTCTTTCCCCAGTATGATTTATTTTTAGAAGCTCTTTCAGAATTATCCAGCATTGCTCGGACTGAATTGGTCGAACGTTGATTGAAAGTGATTCGAAAAATCACTCTTCTCTATCATAGAAAATGCAAATGTAGAAGAAAAAGATAAGTGAGCGGAATTGTTTCCCTCTATTTTGACATATTTGTAGCTTCTACAATTTACTTTGGACAAATAAATTTGCTTGCCTTATCTATACCGTATAATCCATTTCCCATACATCACACTATTGTATTAGACAAAACTACAAAAGGTGATCGTAAGATGATTATTACGGAAGTAGATTTTGAGTTTTGGAGTGATTGTCCTTTAAGTTGATTTACTGCAAAACTAACTTACAGCGTATATTATTGCAACCAGTTTTCCTATCAATATTAAACGACATGTAGCACTTTTGCACCAAGAATGTTATATTTCCGATTTCCAATATCATTAAGACTGACGAATCATTGATACGATATTCATGATCAATTTTTTCCGAGCAAATACATTTTTTATTGAAAATTCCATTCCACATGTGCAATATTGGGTGGATGCAAAAGTTCGTCCCGTTTTTTTTTCACAAAAATTGAAGAAAAATTTTATTTTCTAAAAATTACATTTAAATCAATATACACTGGCGTGCAAAACTTAAGCAACGACATAATTTTTAAGCAGACAGTCATGAAATTGTAGAAAAGGGCTTGTTGCGATCAGTACAATGGACACCCAATTCAGTAGAAAGGTGATTCATATGCAAATATCAGGAACAGGACGTTACAGGTGACGTGAGGGCACTCAAAACGCGTTCAGTCAGGGCGCGCAGTGCAAGACTGCAATAAAAAGCAGGACGAAAGGCGTTATTAAAGGCATTCGCTGCAAATTCAAGTGATTTCGTACGTGCAATATGGCTAGAAGAAACCATCTGGACGACTTTACACGTGGTAGAATGATCGGCAAGCTTGAGGAGGGGCGTAGTGTGACGAATGTAGCCCAAGAGTTCGGAATCGACAAAAGTGTCGTTTCACGATCTTGGAAAGCCTTCCAAACCACAGGTACAGCTGTAAGAAAGGTTGGTGGTGGTCGGCCAAGAAAAACAACGTCAATGGATGACCGATATATCGTACTGCAGGCGAAAAGAGATCGATACCAGTCAGTGGGCAACCTGGCTTAGCAGCTGCGTACGGCAACGGGACGACAAGTGTCGCGGTTTACTGTGGCCAGACGTCTTCATAAAGGTGGCCTATTCGCCCGCCGTTCTGAACGCTGCATCCCATTGACAGCTGCCCATCGACGGCGCCGTTTGGATTGGTGTAAGGAACACAAAGACTGGACATTTCATCAATGGAATCACGTCCTCTTTACAAATGAGAATCGTTTCAGTGTCACAAGCGATTCTCACTGGAGTGCTCGTCTGGGGAGGCATCATGATGAACGGGCGGACTGAACTCCAAATTTTCTACAGAGGTACTGTTACTGGAGATCACTATTGTCAGCAAGTGATCCTCCCCCACGTACATCTGTTCCGAGGTGCCATTGGTGCAGACGATAACGCCTGGCCACATCGGACTCTTGCTGTTGAGAGCTGCTAGAAAGTGAAGATATCATTAGAATGGATTGGCCAGCGTACTCCCCTGATTTAAATCCCATAGAACATGTGTGGGATGCTTTGGGGAGACGCCTTTCGGCACGATTATATTCGCCGGAGAACTCCCAACAACTGAAACAGGTGCTCATTGAGGAATGGGCCCTCTTACCTCAACAACTGTTGGATAATCTGGTGTTGAGTATGGAGAGACGGTACCAAGCAACCATTGCAGTTAATGGAGGCCATATCCCTTACTAAGGGGTACCTGTTTGTTGTTCTCCCTCTTGGGCAGACAATCATTTGTACCAACGCTACTCTTTCGATAAAGCCTTTTTTGTTTGATTCCATACGTTCTATTCATTTTTGCGCCAGTATGCTTTCTTCATCCGTTAAGTACAAAATACTGTCTCTGTATTCTGAATTACATCTCTCCCAAGCGATTTCTTGCGGAGTTACGGCAAAAAAAAACCAGTCGTTGCTTAAGTTTTGCACACAAGTGTAGAATGTGCCGTTCTGTTTGATGACCTTTTTCCATCTCTCCCGTAGCTGCATAATCTCGCGCTCATAGAAGTTCTGAAGTTTCTGGTTAAAGAAGTGATCCAGGTGATTTTTCGAGTCTTCCAAGGAAGCAAAGTTTTTACCATCTAAGCTGTTTTGAAGCGATTTAAATACTAAATGGTAGTCGCAGGGCGAAAGGTCGGGAGAGTACGGTGGATGGACCGAAACATCCCAGTCAAGTTGTAAAAGTTTGTGACGGGTGGCCAAAGACACGGATTGTCTAGCATTATCCTGACGGAACGCAACGCCCTTTCTATTGGCTAACTCAGGACGCTTCTGGTCTATTGATCGTTTTAACTCACTTAGTTGTGAACAGCATTTCTCTGATAATGGTCTGGTTTTCAGGTAACAGCTCGTAATAAACTATTCCCTTCCAGTCCCACCAAATCATAACATAACCTTCTTCGGATGTAAACTGGCTTCTGCACTGGTTCAAGGGGTATCTCCGCTCCTAGACCATTACACAACCCATTTTTCATCACCTGTAAACATCCTCTTTAAAAATGGATCGATTTTGTTGAGTTTCAATAGAGAATCGCAAGCAGATATTCGGTCTCAAATTTTTCTCCGTTCACTTATGAGGCACCCATACATCGGCCTTACCATTCCAAATTGACGTAATCATCTTGACACTAGTTGATTCCAAGAATTTCTCCGATCTCTCGAGTTCTATGTCGATCACTATCAATTAGCGCCTTTCGTTGCTATCAGCCTCAGTCGGTAGTCCAAAACGTGGTGCATCACTAAGATTAAAATTGTTTTCACAAAGCTTTCTGAACCACTTACGGCACGTAGAATCGTTAACGATACCCTCACCATACACAACACATATCTTCTTTTGCGTCTGCGAAGCATTCTTGCCTTTTAGGAAATAAAAAAGCATATGTCGAAAATGCTCCTTATTTTCTGCCATTTTTAATGCTTAACAAAATTTAACAAACACAACCAAATAACAATTTTTTCTTCAAGTACTTATGAAATTCCTTCTTTCAAACAACATCAAAACTTTATACGTATGAATAGATAACACTTCTTTTTTGCGATGGAATGCCATCTAGGGCCAAAAACGGGACGAACTTTTGTATAAACCCAATAACAGTTTGTTTTAAAATTAAATGTCTTCAGTAAATGCTTTCAACGAATGTTTGAGACCAGGCATTCTTATTTGTATCTGTTTTACGTCGGCTAAGCTACTTACGCTACTCCTATCTATTGTTAATTGAGTGTTTTATACTATTTATAGTTTTCTTTTAACAACTAGTTTAGAAAAGTGAGACATGGTTTAATAAAATTTGCTTTGATCAGAAAAGTTGTAAATGCGCAGAAAAGTTGTAATAGTGCAAAATTAAAATGAATATAAAGTTGGGAATACTGAAGTATGGGAAAATTTTCAAAATCCAATTGGGGGATAAGAAAGACGACAAATCAAACTCGCAATGGCTTTTTTCACTGATAGGCGATATCAGTGAAAAAAGCCATTGCGAGTTTGATTTGTCGTCTTTCTTATCACCCAATTGGATTTTGAAAATTTTCCCATACTTCAATATTCCCAACTTTATATTCATTTTAATTTTGCACTATTTTTGATTCAAATAATAAAAATTAATTTCCACAAAATATTACTCAAGGTGGTACAATTCAAAAAATAATATTTTAGGACAAAGCGGGTTTTAAATGTCGTTTCTATGGAAAATATAGCATGCTGTAAAACACTTCTGCCATCTAGCCGATTCAGTGTTGAATTTAAAGATCTACCAGTTTGCTGTGAAAAAAGAGAATGAAGTTTTCCATATTGGTATGTCATTATTAATGCTATGGCCTTCCCTTATATCTAAAGTATGAAAGCTATTTTCAGTGTAAACAAACCAAACACTGCGAAGATTTTACTTCTGCTGTCCAAATGCTATCGCATGATACATATCGGGGTTACCTTAAAATCCTGTATCGCCGCTTGGCTTTAACGTTTAATCTAATTCTTATCAATTCGGAATTTATTTTTTCGAATTTTTATAGGCGAAGTATTAAATGGTGTTCTAAAAAAAGTCAAATGACGTCACGTTCAAAATGCGTACGGAAGACCGCCTCAGAAACACTTCCACCATTTATATTTAGCTTGACCGAAATTTTTCTCATAGGGCGAGCATCAAATAGCATCATCTATGAAAGGAATTTGCTGTAAAGCTAAGTACAGAGGGCTCTAGTGTTTTGAGGTAATTTCTTTCATAACTTGTGGTGCGACTTAGAAAATTACTATCGTCAAAACGGATTTAAGTCAAATTAGTTTTGAATCGGAAGTATTCTTCCTTCTCTGCTATTTAATGCCTACATTGAAAAACATCTCATTTTTAAGATTAGCTACCTCAAATTTTGAAGAATTGAGATAAAATTTTGCCAGCCTTGAAAAATTAGCGATTACTTGAGCGAAAGGTACCATGATACATTTCGATTTTCACATGAAAACAGACAGGTTACGAAAAGAAAGTAAGAATTACTACTCCAGGACGAAAAGAATAGTCTCGTCCCAACGTTTTTCGTACTTCCAGATGCTGCAGGTTGTCCTCATAGACGTGAAATATAAGTAAACTATAGGAACATTATTATTGAGAGGATATTCAAAAAGTGTGATCCACATGTCCACTAGTAGTGCTCTGTGAAAAATTAAATTGATTGACCGATCTGGCAAGTACAGCTTATGACAGGGTAGATGCGCGAATGCGCATTTCTATAGAGTGGCTACAAAAATGGTAAAATCTCTAAAGACTACTACTATGTCGCGGGGACCAATCAGATAATAATGGCGTCTGTTTCCTCCCGTCCCATGAACCAATCAGATGATGAATGTTCATTTCCACCCGCAGAAGAAAGCAGTCTAGGGGTCACGTTACTACTAGTTTTGTTCACACGATCCTGGGCACATAAAAAGGTTACCGTTGCTAACTCTACTTTCATATCTTCTCTATGCCAACATCCTGACCACCAGACTGATTGGTCAACTGGTACCGTAAGTAATACTTTTACAAGGTAGACCAGATGGTAGAATCACGAAATAGCAACCGGAGGGCTGTCAGTTCGAAACGCAATCTGACCAAAGACCGTCGTATACGTGGGAACTGGTGCACGTTAGATCTTTCGTGGCCTCACATACCTTCGCGTTGACGTGGTGTGGAAGTTCGGAGAGCGGTGTGCCAGCTCAGGTGTTAACCTCGACATCTGACCGTGGTTCAAAATTACGAGGTGTCCTCGGATCCCGGACGTCACCAATATCCCGTTGTGTTGCTCCAGCGCGACGTTAATTAAAATAAATACCCGCCACTCTACTTTTATATTTATTCTATGGTCGCTGTAAAATTTTCTTCGTATTCATTCACTTCTACGAAAAAATTTTGCGCTTTGCAATAACTTTATCTCCGCGGAAACTGATAGCAGTCTGAATAGTTAAATTGATGCAGTTAATTAAACCGAAATTAGTTTAAATATCTAATTCGAATTCAATTTCAATGCAAAGGAGGCGCTGAGATTTACGTTTAGGTAAAGGGAACAGAGGGCGAAAAAGAGCTTGAGAAAGGCTTGCGCTGGGGCTAGTCATGGCATTTAAATAATTTATTTTCATCACGTTTATTTTTTCCCCCGAAACTAAGATTTTATTTTTGTTTCTTATTGAATCAAATTCTTCGTTTCTGCGCTCAGTGATGCTATCCAATACCAAATTGATCAAATTCAGTGTGCTCTATTAGGGTGGGTGCGATCGAGGGGTAAGTGCATCCGATGAATATAAAATGACGTGTCTGCGATTAAAGTGGGGATTGCCACCTGCTGGGAATGTTCGAAGGAGCCCAAAAGAATAGTTTCACCGCTGAGCGATTAGAATTTCGACAGGAAGTTGTTCAGACGAAGGAAGGGTATGAATGAAGTGAAGTTTTTTTTTGTCCTACTCGTAATAGGGCCGCGGTAGCCCGGTTGGAAGAGCAACGGATTAGCAACCGGAGGGTTGCGAGTTCGAATCCAGCCAAATACCGTCGTGCACAAAGGGGGCTGGTGCGCGTTAAATCCGCCATGGCATCAAATATCCTCACGTTGGTGTGGAAGTTTGGAGAGTCGGCTGCCAGCTCAGGTGTTGCCTCGTCATCTGACCGTGGTTCAAAATTACGTGGCGCTGTCCTCGCATCTTGCCCTTTGGGATTGATTCGGGACCGTCACCAATAGCCCGTTGTGTTGCTCCAGTGTGACGTTAATTAAAATACCTACCTACGCGTAATACTATCGCATTGCTTGCAAACAAGAAAACAGTCCATATACAATTACTCCATCATGTTGGATCAATGAAAAAGCATTGGTAGGTAGTTAAATAACATCACACTGGAGTAATACAACGGGCTATTGGCTTCGGGATCAAACCCCAAAGGAAAATATCCGAGGACAACACCTCGTAGTTTTGAACCACGGTCCGATGGCGAGTTTAGCACCTGTGAAATGTCACCCCACTCTCCAAACCTTCACACCACTCCAACTTGAGGACATTTTAGGCTACGACAGATTTAACAAGCATCTGCATACACGACGGTCTCTGGTTGAACCATGTTCCGAACTCCCAACCTTCCGGTTGCTAATTCGTCACTCTTCCAACTGAGCTACCGCGGCCCGAAAAAGCATTGGAAAGCATTTTTTAAAATTATATCAATGAGTAAGTTTAACTCTGGTGGTTGTCTCCGTGAGGTTATCTTTCATTTTTTCATTAGTCATTAGCAAAACTGACCAGATTGTGATGCACGAGATAACTCGTCTTTAGCAAAATTGGTCCGACCTTGATGGACGAGATATCTCGTCGAAACCACTTGGAGGGCTAAACAGATAAGAGTGAAAACATATTAGTAAAGTGTCTGGGAATGTGATAAATTATGAAATTTTAATCATTACTGAGACCGAGTGCTTGTTGGTTCGATGTGAACTTTGAAAATTTGTGTTGTATTTGCTCCACCTCACTCCTTACTTTTATATTTAAAATATTTAATTATGAAATTTATAACGAAATAAGTAATTAAAAAGTTTCAAATGGAATAAAAAAGGAATAAGTAATTTAAGAAATAGTAAACAAACGTTGGCAATAAAATATTAAAGTAATTTAAAGTATTTATAATTAATTCTATTTTTCTAATATTTACTTTCGTACTCATTTTCTAAAATCTTTACGCTCATTGAAGTGGGTAATTAGGTCGCATTTTTAATAACATTGAAAATGAAAGAAGTTTCAAATGGAATGAAAAAGGAATTAGTAATTTAAGAAATAGTAAACAAACGTTAGCAATAAAATATTAAAGTAATTTAAAGTATTTATAATTAATTCTATTTTTCTAATATTTACTTTCGTACTCATTTTCTAAAATCGTTACGCTTATTGAAGTGGGTAATTAGTTTGCATTTTTAATAACATTGAAAATGATATTTTTGACGCAAATCTGGGGGGGGGGGAATACGCTAATGATTATTAACTCTCAACCTCTTTTACGTCAGTAATTCAACTTACAGAAATTTTTCTTGTTCGTGCATCATCACTTTTAAATACTGCAGAGAGAAAAATTGCATAGATATGGCCAGCAAGGTGACACAGATGAACTTTTCATCAAAACTCTACATGTCCAATTTCCTTTACATGGTTTAGGTTAAGGATAAAGCGTTCATTAGTTCTTTCGACGCATTACACAGCGATCACCATGAAGAAGCTATAAGTTGGCCTTGACTCAATCTCCACCAATGTCTAAATCGGTTACATGAGATCTGATGTTAACAAAATAATCAACGAAATGAGAACAAAATATCTTTCTATCCGAATCACAGGTGGCGCCACAATATTACATGTATGCAGCCATCGCTAGTACCTGCTTCATTTTAATAGCGTAGAATCATTTAACAAAGTATAAATGCGGTGCTAGCTGTCGGATTGATACTCTACCTGATTATTATCTTTGTTTTGATATATTTGGTAAGTTGCAAATGGCAACAGTCTAGTCTAGTTTTTGTTTTATGTACGCAGAGAAATGGCTTTTGAGTTCTTTATCGTATTTTTAGAGAGAATTAATATGTATTATTTACGCCATAAATGCTTCTGAGGGTTATTTTGTGATTTAAAGCAAAGAGTGTACATATTAGAACTGTAAATAAACTGTTTGTGTTATAAGGTGTTTTTATGGAACAATTGACTACACCAACTATATATAATCTGAATACTTCTGATTCCGAAATTCAAAACGGAACACTAGCTGTTTAATTTGAGCCAAAGCACGTAAATATATCATAAGAAGAGAACCTAAATCGTCTGAGAGTAGGGTGCCAGTTCATGTGTTGACCTCGTCATCTGATCGTGGTTCAAAATTATGAGGCGTTTTCTTGGATCTTTCCCTTAAGACAGTGATTCCCAACCTTTTTTTTTGCTTGAGTACCACCTGAGAATTTTGTAGGGTCGTCGCATATCATTGGTTATGTTATAACTTTTTGAGGGGGGTTGTGAGGATGTGCAAACGGCTGATGATCGACTTAACCACACGTGCAGATGTCCGCTGAAATCCGGTGACTGGTAGAAACTATTTTCCTGACTCAGCGAGAGTGAGTTAGAATTGAACTAGTAATTGAAGGCTTCCACGCGCAGGTGGAGCGAGCGCAGTTTTGAACTAGTAACTGGAGGCTTCCACGCGCAGGTGGAGCGAGCGCAGTTTTTTTACAGAATTAATGCAAGTGGCAGCGTGTAGGCTGTTCCATCAATTTGATATAACGGTTGCTGGACATAGTTTTGAGGTAGAGAAATAAATTGTGTGAGTCCTAATCTCCGTATCACTTCGTAACACCCTAGCGATCGGTCCAAGGTATAAGTTCAGGCGATCAGCTCGGATCTCCACACGACCTATCCCGACAATAAGATGGTGGCAGCGGTAAAAATGATGTACCCGGAGCAGTAAAGATTGGCCAGAGACGAGAAATTCCGAGGAACCCTGTTGAAGCAGACGAACTGGGAACAGTAAAGATTGGACCAGAGACGAGAAATCCTGAGGAAACGGACGGCGAGGCTACGCGAAATCCTGGTGAAGCAGACGAACCGGGTGAGTGTTGTTTACCCTTTCTTTTAAGAGAAATAATCAGGGATCCATTGCTAAATAAATGTTAGGTGAAGCATATTTGTTTGTTAAATGATGAGGTGTAGTTGAAGCACGGAAGTGCGGGAAATACATCTGTATTTCAAATTTTAGAATTGCGCGACAGCGCAGGTGACACGTCAGTGTTCTTAGCCAAAAGTGCTGATTATAGTTTCTCTTGAAGAATTGTGATACACCAGGAGTGGCAGAAGGTATTTTTAAAGCACGACAGTGCTGGAATTTCAGAGTTACGAATTGAGCGTTAACTCATGTGACACGTCAGTGTTATTGTTCACATGTCATCGTTATCAGTTTAGGGTGAACCATTATTTTTCTCTTTAAACAATTGTGATATATGCTAGGGGTAGTCAATCAGTAGCTGAAAAGGGTTTTTATTTTAATGGTCTTTTAGTTAATACCAGTTAGAAAGGAAAATATATTGGTGAATATGGCTTTTTTGGGAAAATATAAGAAATGCGATCTATTTACTTTAGCATTGGAGTTAGGGGAAACTCCTGATCCAAATATTAAAGTTATAGAACTGAAAGATCTCATAACAGGAAGTAAGTCATACGAAGTCGAATTCGTGATGGAGATGCTTGAAACGATAGTGAGTTCACGAAAGGAGATGGAAGAGAAGGAGAGGGAAGAGAAGAAGGAGAGAGAAGAGAAGGAGAGAGAAGAGAAGAAGGAGAGAGAAGAGAAGAAGGAGAGTGAAGAGAAGAAGGAGAGAGAAGAGAAGAAGGAGAGAGAAGAGAAGGAGAGAGAAGAGAAGGAGAGAGAAGAGGAAAAGGAGAGAAAGAAACAACAAAGAGAATTTGAGCTAGAAAAGTTAAGGATAGAAGCAGGAATAAGGATAAGCAATGATTCCATAGAAGGAAGAAGTAGTCCTACCGATATACATGTCGACATGACGAAATACATGCCCAAATTCCAAATGAAAGAGGGTGATATCCTTTTATACCTCTCCCTGTTCGAAAGTCAAGCTAGGCAGAGGAAAATTGATGAAAGAAATTGGGTATCATGTCTTTTGACCCTAATGCCTTTGGAGATAATAGAATTGATTGCGAGGGTTTCGGAAGAGGGATTAGAAGATTATGAACACATTAAAGACCTCTTGTTAAAGAAGTTTAAGATGAATCCAGAGGGATTTCGCCAGAAGTTCATTCAACATCAAAAAAGTCCTGATAAAACTTGGCAAGATTTTACTTATGAAGTAACCAATTATTTTCAAGGATGGATCGAAGGACTTGGTATCTCCGATTTTGAGAGTCTGAAGGAATTGATGATAGCCGATCAAGTCAAGAAAAGAGTGCTACAGGAAGCCAGGGACCATTTTATCGATGAATGGGGGAAAATATCAAAACCTTCATTGCTGGCTGAAAAGATAGACGAATACGAATGTGTTCGTAGAACATACAAGAGACAGCCAAGTACCACCATGAAGACAAATTCGGGATACAAGACCCAGTATGATGCAAGAGGTTACGGTGGATACCACATATCTCAGCAGGACACCAAACGAACCTATCACAGAACTCAACCAGAACCGGCGAAACATAATTCCAGGCTTGTTTGTTTCTCATGCGGAATGGAGGGACTCATGAAGAGGTTCTGTCCAAAGTCGGATAAAGGAAGATCAGATCACGATAATAGAAGGAAAGCGAACGTGAATAGGATCATAACTGAAGAAAGCGGTGTGGGGGATGAGAAAAGAAGGACACTGAATACTGGCGGAACGGCGGTGGTAGCTAAAGTTGTATCCTTTAAGGAAAGATCCTGGCGAGACAATCTTTGCCCCTTGGAAAGAATCTTAATTAGTGTTGACGGGAGGGAGGCAAAAGCCCTAATTGATTCTGGGACTGAAATTACCGTCATACGGAAAGATATTGTACAAAATCTGTCGCTGGAAGAGAAATCGTCCATCTTTATTAAAGGAATCTTCGGTCCAGCGGAGAAATGCCCGTTAATGAACGTTCCCATAGGACTGATCATAGGAGGTAGGGGTGATGTGCTTCACCAAGAAGTCCTCTGCGCAGTTGCTCCCTCATTGGTGGAAGATGTGCTGTTGCCACCAGATATCCGAGACATGCTTAGAGGAAAGCAGGAATTAATTTCCACCGATATTGGTAGTGGAAACATCTTGGAACCACCTACAAAAGAGGGGAACACAGAAGGGAATTCCGTTGAAGTGAATAAGGACACAGAAGTGTTAGTGGTAGAAAGCACCGACGGAGACCAGGAAGAAGGGATATCGAAGACGGAAAGCTTCCGTAAAGAGCAAGAGGAGTGTAGAGAGCTGGAAGAGACCAGAAAACAGGCTAAGCAAGGTAGTGGAGGATTTTTCTTTAACGATGGTTTGGTCTTTCATAAAGACAAGATTCTTGGAGAGAATGTATGTCAATTGGTTCTTCCTAAACGTAGAAGAAAAGAGGTTCTTAGATTAGCCCACTGCTCAGTGTTTGGGGGACACATGGGAGCGAGGAAGACAATAGAAAGAATTAGATATTCGTTTTATTGGAACGGGCTATCAAGAGACGTGAGACAGTTTTGTTTAGCATGTGAAGGTTGTCAGTTGACGAGAAGGGTCAAACACAAAGATAGGGCCCCAATAACTCCCGTTGCGCGGCCAGAATTGCCCTTCCAAGTGGTCAATGTGGACATCATAGGACCGATAGATCCTCCAAGTTCTAAAGGACACAAATTTATCTTGTGTCCACCTTGTATGTGTAGACCAACATACAAGGTGGGCTGAGGCGATCCCTTTGACGAGTCTTACAGCCAAAGCAACGTGTGAAGCTTTATTATCTATTTTTATGAGGACTGGAGTGCCAAACGTAATTGCCTCGGACAATGGTACAAATTTCAACGCTGAATTGACTCAGGAATTTGAAAAAAGAATGGGTTCAACTCCACGGTTCTCCACACCATTATATCCACAATCAAACGGGTTAGTGGAAAGATTTAACCAAACTTTAAAGAGTATGTTACATCACACCATTAAGGAAGAACCACGGACCTGGCACACCAAAATACCGTTCATTTTATGGGCATACAGAGAGGTCCCGAACAGTACAACGGGTGTAGCACCTTTTCAATTGCTCTTTGGTCGGAAGCCAGAAGGTCCTTTGTCGATTCTAAAGAATACCTGGACGGGAAGACACGAGGGTTTGCAGCTGGATACAACCCCAATACATGTCTATCTGGAGAAGTTGAAAACCCGACTGGAGGAGGCCGCAGAGAAAGCCAAGATAACATCTAATATACAACAAGGGAAAATGGCCCATTATTATAATTTAAGGTCTACAAGAAAGACTTTCAAGCCGGGAGATAAAGTCATCGTGCTCTTGCCAGATTCTACAAACAAATTATTGGCCAGATGGCAAGGTCCCGGAATCATTGAAGAGAAAAAGAATGAACATTCTTTCATTATAAAGATGCCAGACAATAGGATGAGGCACGTTCACCAGAACAAGATAAGGGAATTTGTGGTCGGTTCCAACGCGGTAAATGTCATTTTTGAAGGTGAGGAAGAATTTGGTAACATAGAAAACGCTCCAATTGTCGAAGCAAGAGACGAGTTCACCCAAGAAGTGAAAATGATCACGACACCGTACTTAAATCCTAAACAGGAGGAAGAATTGAAAAGACTCTTGTGTAAGTTCGAAACACTTTTTTGCCGACCAATACAACCAGTGGGAGTAAGTCAGCACAAGATTGAATTGCTGCCTGACTCCATCCGGAGAAAACCACATAGTTATTGCATACCAATAGCATACCGTTCAGAAGTGGATAGGCAAGTCCAAGAACTTTTAGAATTGGGTCTTTTGGAGCCGTCCAATGCAGACATTACGTATCCCATTGTATGTGTCGCGAAGAAGGATGCCTCGATTAGAATGTGCATTGATTATAGGGCGCTTAATCTGATAACAAAAGTGCCCAGTTATCCTATGAAGGACATGCAGGAGTTGATCTTCACTGCGGGGATGGCCGAATGGTTAACTTGCTTGGATTTGGAAAGGGGATATTATCAAATAAAAATGGAGGACGAGAGCAAAGTTTTGACAGCATTTTCCACCCACAACGAGGTGTATCAATGGAAAGTGATGCCATTTGGATTGTCAGGAGCTTCGGAAACTTTCCAACGCATTATGAATCAAGTGTTGCACAAACATTCCGCTTATGCGCAAGCTTATATAGACGACATTGTTATATTCTCTAAAACGTGGGAAGAACATTTAGAACACTTGAAAAAAATCTTATCTGATCTGGAATATCTCGGATTTTCGGTGAAACTTAAGAAATGCATATTTGCATCCAAAGAGATAAAATACTTAGGACATAAGATAGGAGGGGGAAAGCACTCTCCTGACAATGACAAAATATTAGCCATCAAACAGTTGAGAAGACCCGTATCAAAAAAGGAAGTCAGATCCATTCTAGGACTGATGGGATTTTATAGGACTTACATTCCTGGTTATGCAGAGATAGCATCCCCTTTAACGGAGTTGACAAAAGGGAAAAAATCGGGAAAGGTATTTTGGGGGAAACGCGAGGAAGAATCATTCCTCCGGTTGAAAAATGCGTTATGTGAGGTCACTGCGTTAAGCACCCCCAATGCCGTCGAACCCTTCCAGGTCCACACAGACGCGTCCCACTACGCTATTGGATGTTGTTTGACCCAGAAGGACGAGCATAGAAACTATAGGCCAATTGCTTTTGTTAGTCAAAAATTGAATAACACCCAAAAGAATTGGTCTACCATTGAGAAAGAGGCCTATGCCGTGTTATTTGGACTGAAAAAATTTGATAAGTGGTTGCAGGGTAACACTGTGGAGATCATAACTGATCACAATCCGCTAAAATATCTGGTCGAGACAACTCCTAAGAGCCCCAAGTTAACTAGGTGGGCACTTGCCCTTCAAAGGTGGAATTACAAGTTGACCCATCGCCCTGGGATTTATCATCAGGGAGCTGATGCTCTCTCCCGCTTGGAAAGAGAGGTCGATCAATAAAGGCTTGGTAGCATATTTGGATGAGATTGTTATTTTTTTTATAACTAAATATGGAGAGTTAAGATGTATATTAAATATAGTGTAAATAATGGTTAATTTTATATGTATGGTGTTAGTCGAATGTTATTTTTGCAATACTTTAGGTTAGGTTTTGTAGATTGGATCAATTTAGAATGAAAAGGTATTGGAGTTCGGGAGTATCAATATTTGATTGTTTGTGGTGTAAATAGATATAGCATTTGGATGTTAAGATCTAATATTAGCTTGAAAAGTGGTTGCAAAGTATAAATGTTCTTATGCATAATTTTTTTTTGGATCCCTTGATTTCTCTTGGGTTGAGAGGGTAACCACTCCTGATCTGACCGGTTGCCACAAATGTTCGGACTATATTATTAGTAAAACAGATTTTTTTGGAAAAAAAAATCTGTTTTCCTCTTGGCGGCGGCGTGTGAGGATGTGCAAACGGCTGATGATCGACTTAACCACACGTGCAGATGTCCGCTGAAATACGGTGACTGGTAGAAACTATTTTCCTGACTCAGCGAGAGTGAGTTAGAATTGAACTAGTAATTGAAGGCTTCCACGCGCAGGTGGAGCGAGCGCAGTTTTTTTTACAGAATTAATGCAAGTGGCAGCGTGTAGGCTGTTCCATCAATTTGATATAACGGTTGCTGGACATAGTTTTGAGGTAGAGAAATAAATTGTGTGAGTCCTAATCTCCGTATCACTTCGTAACACCCTAGCGATCGGTCCAAGGTATAAGTTCAGGCGATCAGCTCGGATCTCCACACGACCTATCCCGACAGGGGTCAAATAAATTCTATACACATATGAATAACTACAAAATGTATTTAAATATGAATATTACAAAATACAGAAATAAATCCACAAAACTAGAAAAAGCCGTTTATATGTAATTTTTATTAACAAATGGCAAATACAATTTCCCAGCACTAAAATGTCTTTATCAGGAAGCTTAATGAGGAATTTGCTTATGCTTATGCCTTAGAGCTTCTGTCAGGTTCAATAGTGTTTAACTTTAATCTTAAGTCGTTTCCCACGCAATGTCTATTCCTGTACTTGTTTTTCCCATACACTAGCTCTGAAAACCCACGTTCACATAAATACGTTGTTACAAAGGAGTAAAAAAATTTAGTGCTTGACCAAAAAGAGCAGGATACTCATTTCTTGTAGACATCCAGAAAGAAGCAAGATTTTCCTCCTTGAGTCTTTCATTGAACTGTCACTGATTAGTTCTATGAAACATTCATTAAGATTTAATCCAGTACGTTTGGTTTGTATTATTTTTGAACCCTTCAGCGTACCATCCCAAATGCTCTCGCGTACCGCCAGTTGGGAACTACTGCCTTAAGGGATTGATCCCAGACTGTCACCAATAGTCTGTTGTGTTGCTCCAGTGCGACATTAATTAACTACCTACCTAAATCGTTTCTTAATTTAAAAGCAAATATGATTGAATATAGCATTGATATGGGGAAAAGATAGGATTACCACACACTAGGTTTGAAAGACGCATCCCGTCCCTTCGATTGTTTTGTCTCGGTCAGATGAGATACATTCAGGTTAGTTCGTTTAGATGCATCGGTCACTGCTTCCCACAAAGAGAAAATTTGCCCGTTTTGAATGCAACACTGATACTGGCCCCTTTGTAGTACAGCAAAATTTATTGTCGTCTGAAGATATTTCCCCCATCCATCTAAACTGCTGCAGAAAGCCCTAGAAACAGGGATGGATGTGAATATTGGTTTGAAGAAAGTATTATTACTTGTTCCTAAACTGAAATATCTACAGAAATAAACATATGTAGCCAATGGTAATTCTATGGCGAATTGTGTGAAGTAGTAATAGCAGAAACATTTTGGTCTGCAATCATTAACACATGGGAAACTGTGAACCTCAATCATTACAGTAATGTGGTTTCTCGCTCTAGTCATCCTTTGGACTCATTAGACCAGGATCTACTGCCAAAGTGGATTCGGTACCACTACAGACACCCATGCTCATAGTCTCTCATTAAAATTGCTCACTTTTATGTTCAATGTATAAATGTCCCGTATTGAACAAAAGCTACTTCAAAACGTCCCGAAGATGAATAACATGGTAAATCTAGAAAACTTTCTAGTTTGAGGCGGAAGGTTTATTTAGGATAGTGTATAGAAAACCTACTACGAACTCCTTCCAATGTGTGAAAAAAGTTTAATGTAATCGAAAATAAATGTAAAGTTGATTGGTTGCTTCGGGTTTTATGGCCAAATAGGAGTCCAACAACGTCAAGTAGTGAATATACACACAAAAGGAAAGTTTTACCGACACAGAAAAGACATGCACCTTGGAAGCAATTGAACAGCAGGTTACTCGTGCAGTGACAAATCCACTGAGCCGCTGCAACTCCAATAAATGAAAATACATAAAAAGTAGTTATTTCGTTATAAGGTAGGACAAAATAAATATTATACTTTTTATATGAAAAGACAAGTTTTGACTTTCGTTACGCCTCATCGCATTTTCCGTTACTCTTGTTACATAGCTAGTGCTATTATCGAAATGGTACTGATATTCGGTTTTGTACCATTTATGTCAAAAGGCAGGTTAAGCACAGATTCGTATTAGATTTCAGGCTTTGTTCGAAATAACATTTACCATTTTATTGTAGACGGTTATTGATTGTGAGATCCGATTTTCTTGTCTGTTCAAGTATTCGTTTTCAAGATCGATTTTCCTAACATTCTTTTTCGGTTTACTTGAAAAAACTTCCGACTTAAACGCAAATCTTGGCCGTATATCTCTACTGAGACTATTTCAGTTTTCTACAAGAGGAATGGGAAGGGGGAATTCTTTGGAATTTCAGTTGTGCGTAAAGAGCGATGTCACAGCTTTGAGAAAACCCGAAAAAATCCTTCAATGTCAGAATTGAGGTTTCCTGACTCTGGAATTCGAAAGCTATTATATAAAAACGTATAAAATTTTTAGCTCATGGATTTTAAAGGCATCGTTTTCTACTCAAAATATGTATTCATCCACGACATCGAAAATGGAATTTATGGAACGAAAAATCACGCTGCAAATAATGGATTATATTAAGGCATGAAATATATAGGGTAAGAGCAGATGATATGGAACACAGCAATATCTCCAATGTATTTATCAATATGGATCTGAATTTGCATAAAAAGCTTCGGTGTTAGAAGGCACTTATATTCTGTTATGAGTATCAATTCAAAATGGAGAAATTTTCATGCTTCGACATTTTAGAAGCATTTCGTTGGGTTAGAGCAGAAACTCATTAACTGACAATTTGTTTTGCAGTACTGATGTTAAAACTAACTATTAGTGTTTAGGTCAAAAATAAAAACTCCAAGTGTTTTGATAGTGTTATATTTTGGTTCAAACAGATTGAAACCTGTTAGTATATTTATCATCATGAAAACAAGCATTTAGTGTCAAAAACCCACTTCTGAAAAATAGCAATTAATGAGTCTTCTCTAAGTCGACGATTTGCGTATTCATTCATCCAGTGACGTCAAAAATGGCAATTTTGATCAAAAAATCACTTTGTAAATAATGGATTAAAATAAGATAAAATAGAACAATGCAATACCTCAACAGTTAATTATCAAAATTTTTCTGAATTTACATGCTTCTGCTTTAGAAGCAGACACCCATATTCTGCTTGAGCGTTAGTCGAGAATACATTTTTTTAATAGAAGCTTTTCGAGGTTGCTAAAATATTTTAGTCTTTTGCATCAGATATTCACTTGAAGCAAGTTCTCGTTTTTTGATTTAAAAAAAATCGATAGACTTACTAATGTGTTCACTGTGTTTTGTTTGCAAATGACGTCGGAGTTTGGCGGGTTTCATACTTTCGTTTGATAAACTTTCGCGATATAGAACACAGACAGGTCTTTCCACATCTTTATTGCATATATAAGTGTGAATCCAGATGATAAATACTCATCACAATATTTCCTAATTTTACGTTTCTTGATGGATTTCAAGGTTGATGCTCCATCATCTGAGTCGCTTTCATCTATATTTTGTTTCAGTGTAGATCCAGTTTTTAGCCAACGATCCATTTTATGGGTCAAATAATTAACGTAGAACTACAATAATATAAAAAAATAATGAATTATTATTGTAAAATATATAATATACAATCAGAGCTGGGTAAAATAATTTTTAAAAGGATTTAATGGTGTTTTATATTTAGCTGTCAAAATCAAGCAGCGAAAGCGGGGTGTAGCAGATGCAGCCAGGATGACTGAACACGATGTAGCAGAAGCAGTAAACAAAAGCAACTGAAGGCACGACAGAAAGATGTGTGTAGCACATACAGCACACAGGAATAACATGGAGGGGATAAGCGCACAGTGTTGCCACCTAGTCAGTGATAGAAACCCGGACACTAAAAAAATTTTTTTTTTCGTACAATGTTTATTACTTATGTAGAAGAACACTGCAAGTCCAGGAATTTTAGTATCCAAAAAGCACTCGGACTCAATTTTTAACACAAACATATATTGAGACGAACGATTACATTGAACATAGACAATAATTATTTCATCGTTTAACATTGTCGTCGTTAGTCCTACGTCGTACACAGTCTAACACTGGCTGCTACTCTAGCGTTGGCCAGCAGCATCAGGTCTCGTGGTAGGTTGGCGAATGAAGCGCCACAAACAGCGGGTGTCGTAGGCCGGTACCACAACTCGGCCCTCCTGACGGATGACGGTCCTCCGCATCCTAACGTCTAGAAGATTTAACAAACTCTGCAAAAGAAAGAAAACAAGCAGAAAATATCTATTAAAAAAACTTTATAGTCTTATCGTCATAATTATTTTTCTAGGACGGTATCATTGTTTTGTGGTCATCTCGTCATTGATGTCGCCACAATCGTCGTCATTGGTGATTTTGCCATTTTCGTCGGAAATGAAGTCATCGTCATTTTCATTATTATGGCCTATTCGTCGTTGTCATCTTTAAAATCAAGACCATGTCGTCCTCGTCTTCTTCAGTATTTCCGTAATTTTCATCGTAAAACAAAAAAATAATTTTTAACACTTTTTCTGGACAAAATCGGGGTGAAAATTGTCTAATTTGGTATGTGAACATCATGATATTGTTTAAATTTGGTTCCGAGGCTTCGTGTAATCGGCAGCTGTAGATGTAAAATTTGAACCTTCATGTTTTCCCACGTTTTCAACATCATAGCGATCTTTGGGTTTGACTTTCGTTATTTTATAGGGACCAAAATATTTAGGCTTCAATTTTAGTCCTGTCCCAAATTGAGTTCTTTGAATAGCTACAAGTTGACCTTCTTAGTATTTTCGCGATTCTTTTCTTTTCCGATTGTAGATCTTTTTGTTTTCCTCCTGAATTTTTAAAATGCTTTGCTTCTTCCCTAAGTTCTCTATTTTTCATGAAACTTTTCTCATATTTTTCTAAAATTTATATTATTCTACGGTCGTCTTTATTTTTCATCCGTACACCAGTCAATAGTTCAAAAGGTGTTACTTTAGTACTTCGTGCGATAGTACTGTTCATTACTCGTTGAACAACGTCAGTGTATTTAAATCATTTTGAAGGATCATCAGAGGATAATTTTGATAATACTGGTATTAGAGTTTCGTGCATTCTTTCAACTTGACCGTTTGCTCGCGGAATTCCAGCTGTAATTAATAAATGTTGAATACCTTCGGCCTGGCAATATACACTGCTGGCCACCGTAAATGCAACACCCTGAAGGAAGCATGCAAATAATATGAAATTTACAACATGCATTAGCGGAGGTGAGATATGCAAATGATTAGAATTTCAGCGCAGACGCACATCACGCGCGCCTGTGGCGCCACTTCAAAGCGCTATTTAAGGCTTGGAGATTTCGACGATTTCAAGTACGGCAATTGTGTTTTTCTTGTGGTTTTTTTAAAAAAACGATCAATTATGCCTCGTAGAAAACAGCGATCATCTTTTAATCAAGTATCCGAATTCCACAAAGGAAGGATAGTGGCCTACCGAGATTGTGGATTATCTTTCAGGGAAATCGGTAGTCGTGTTGGACGAAACCAAACAACTGTAATGCGGATATGTGATCGTTGGATGCAGGAGGGTACGACGGACCGACGTGTTCGATCGCATCCACCTCAGTGCACCACTTCACGTGATGACAGGCATATTGTGCGTATGGCAGTGACGGATCGCTCAGCCACATCACGAACCATAGCACAGCACATTCAGTCTGTACCGCATCATCCAGTGTCTGCGCGTACCATTCGACGCCGTTTACAGCAGAGTGGTCTGTCCGCAAGACGTCCATTGCTTCGTCTACCCTTGACGCAGAACCACAGACGTTTCCGCCGCCAATGGTGCGATGAAAGAAGGATGTGGACGGCAGAATGGAATGAAATTGTCTTTACTGACGAGTCACGCTTCTGTCTGCAACACCACGATGGTCGGATTCGAGTCTGGAGACACCGTGGAGAGAGGATGCTGAACAGCTGCGTTATGCACCGCCACACTGGTCCTGCACCGGGTATTATGGTATGGGGCGGTATTGGATATCACTCTCGCACTCCTCTAGTACGCATTGCCGGTACTTTAAACAGCCAGCGCTACATCTCCGAGGTGTTGGAGCCAGTTGTCCTTCCTTACCTTCAGGGCTTGCCCACATCCATATTTCAACAGGATAATGTGCGACCACACGTGGCACGCATTGTCCAAGGGTTCTTCGTCAATCGCCAGATTGAATTGCTTCCCTGGCCAGCTCGCTCTCCGGATCTTTCGCCGATAGAAAACATGTGGTCCATGGTTACTCAACGATTGACCCAGAATACATCCCCAGCTGCCACACCAGATCAACTTTGGCAACGTGTGGAAGCTGTTTGGTCTGCTGTACCCCAAGAACACATCCAAAGTCTCTTTGAATCAATGCCGAGGCGTGTGGCAGCGGTGATCTCCAACAATGGCGGCTACTCTGGCTACTGATTTTGGCAGGAACCACAGTTCACAGAAGTCTATAAATTTAATCATTTGATACTTGGTCAACATGTTACCTACAAAATAAATTTTGTTGTGATATCTCTTGTCTTTCTTGGTGTTGCAATTTGGGTGGCCAGCAGTCTACATCAAAATCTTTCGAGGTAAAAGCACTTCCACGATCACTGATAATTCTGGATGGGTTACTAAATGTTGCTTGCTGAACTTTCAGTTTGTCTATAGCGTCTTTGGCACTTGTCGACTTTACCGGGTAAATCAAAATAAATTTTGAAAATGCATCCACTATAGTGAAAACATGTTGATAATTTTTATTTGTAGATGGTAAAGGTCTGATGAAATCAATGTGATATGTACTTAAAGGTATATTCTCTTTCGGTATAGGGTTTAAGTGTCCTCCTTTTCCTCGCTTTTTATTATACAAAATACAGTCTATACAAAGATAACGCTTTCTATCTTTTTCCTGAGTCCAGGTATGTAAAAATTTCTCTTAATCAGCTTTTCTGTTACAGCGAAATGATCTTTGTTATGATTTTCCTTAATAATCTCAGTTTGCATGGCTTCAGGGATCACTAATAAATTTCTACCAGCATCATACTTGTACAAAACGTTGTTCTTTATAAAATAATTTTCATCTTTCCCATTCTCAACTAGATTTTGCAATACTTTTAAGTAATCATCATCTTGATGGGCAGCTGCTATTTTAGCTGTCACGTAATTTTCGGAATCTATCATCATAACGGGATTTCTGCTCAAGGCGTCAACGTGTCGCATTTGCGTTCCAGACCTATGTTCTACTTCAAAGTCGAAATCTTCGAGAAACAGAGCCCATGTAGCAATCCTTGTACAAGTATCTCTTTTGCTCATTGGCATTTTGAATGCATTGCAATCGGTAACAATTTTGAAATGAAGACCTAAAACATACGTTCTGAATTTTTTTAAAGCCTCAACAACCGCTAAAGTTTCTAGTTCATAACTTGAAAATTTTTGTTGCTGATCCGTAGTTTTTCTGCTCATAAAATACACTGGGTGGAACTGGTTATCGTTTAGGTCGCGCTGCATTAAAATAGCACCAAAACCAAATTGGCTTGCGTCAGTGTGAATTTCAGTTTCGCTATCTAAATTGAAAATATTTAAAACTGGTTTTTCACAGAGTAATTGTTTCAGTGTGTTAAAATAATTCCTTTCGTTTTCATCAAATTGAAATCTATTTTCTTTTTTCAACAAATCGCTGAGGGGTTTGGCAATTAAAGCAAAATTGGAAATAAATTTTCGGAAATAACTTGCTAGTCCAAAAAATGAATGAACCTCTTTGAGCGTTTTCGGTTCAGGATAATTAATAATAGCTCTCGTTTTGTGCGGGGAAAGATAAAGTTTTTCGTCTTCAAATTTTCGGAAATAACTTGCTAGTCCAAAAAATGAATGAACCTCTTTGAGCGTTTTCGGTTCAGGATAATTAATAATAGCTTTCGTTTTGTGCGGGGAAGGATCAAGTTTTCCGTCTTCTATTATATGTCTCAAATATTCAATTTTACTAAACAAGAATTGACTTTTCTTCCAATTTATATCTAATCCATAGTTTTGAGCAATTTCAAGTACTAACTTAAGACGTTTCAATGCCTCATTTTCATCATCTGCTAAAATTATAATATCGTCGATATAAGGCAATACAAAACCTTTATTAATTAAATCACGAAATATATCATTTATAAACCTTTGAAAAATTGCAGGTGAATTACATAATCCGAAAGGAGTACGTAAAAATTGATACTGTCCATTGTGCGTTACGAATGATGTGTATGGTTTACTCTTTTCTGAAACCTTCACGCGAAAGAAACCATTTTTTAAGTCTAATGTGCTAAAAATCCGTGTACACTGAAGCTTATCTAAAATATCTCCAATCAGTGGAAAAGGATACCTATCTTTTATTATAATCTTGTTTAACTTTCTAAAATCGATACAAATACGCGGGGTACCATCTTTTTTTTTTAACCACTACAACTTGGCTAGAATATTCCGAAGAACAAGGTTCAATAATATTCATATGTAACCATTCCTGGATTTGATCAACTATTTTTGCGTTCTGTAAAATGGTAATCTTCGAGATCTATGAAATACAGTTTCATCATGTTTGAGAATAATATTCATTCCAATATTTGATTTTTTGTTTCCAATCGGTTTATAATTTGACACTAAATTACTTATTTCATTTCTAACTGTTTTACACACATTACTACAAATATTTAATTCGTTATATGTGTCAGAAATGTGAATATTCAAAATTTCGAATTCATCAGAGACCACATCAATTTTCGATTTGGTGACAGTTATACCATTTTTGCTTATCTTAACCTCTGCCTGATACAAAACATCCATTCCTATTTTAGCTTCGTAAGCCATTACACTATTAGATACTACACATTTTTAGAATCGAAAATATCATCTACTTTTAACGAACCGTGAAAAAACCTAATGGTTTCATTTTATTCTCTCCTATTCCAGACAAAACAGAAGTAAAAGGATTCAAACTAGGCCTTCTTAACTTATAAACATTCTCTCGAATCAAAGTCAAAGCACTTCCTGTATCGAAAAGTGCTGTAATCGGCACATCGGAAATGGAAATTAGTTTATGCATAGCCTCCAAAGGGTGTGGAGAGCTCAAAGCAGACATATTGGCACCGCTGACTTGACTAAAACCAGTTATTGACACATTCGTTCGATTTATGACCAAACTGATCACAGCGAAAACATTTAAATCCTTTTTTCTTATTTAAACAAAAATTACTCTTGTGGCCTAGCTCGCCGCAATTGTAACAACGGATAGTTTTGTTTGCAGATGAAAATGTATGACGGGTAGGCAGATGTTGCACTGAATCCCGACTTTTTCGAGCTTTGTTATTGTAACGAATGGTTTCTTTAAAATTCTGATCCGATTTAATTTTAGCGTAGATTTTTAAGTTTTCTCTGAATTCTTTAATATTCTTACTTCCATATATAAAATAGATTTATTGTTAGCAGAATCATTAATACCATTTATTACATAATGCATCAACGAGGGAAAATCTATATTACCCTTGTTGGCCAATTCTCGCATAACTAAAAAATATTCATCGAGTGATTCATTATCTCTCATTTTCCGATTTCATAACATTTCGTGAGATTCAGCAGAGTTAAAAATTGAACCAAATTCAGAAATTTACAGTCCTTTAAGTTTAAATCCAAGAATTTATACTACTTTCGCTTTGAATGAATAACTTTGCTTTTCCAGTTAGGGACCGTTTAGCAAACAATAACTTATGCAAAGCACTTAATTGAAATAAATCAGTAACATTTTCAAAATCGTCAATCCATTTATCAATATTTTGCCAAGAATCACCATTAAATGGAACAATAGCATTTTCAATATCAGAAAAACTAATGTTAGGCCTGAATAATTCTTGAACTGGAAGTTGAACGGAACTGTTGTTTTATTTGGTTTGTTATCTATATATTGATCATAATCTTCTAAAGAATCAGTATCCCTCTGATCATCAATTTCATTATCCTCATCTTCACGAATGATATTTTTATTCAGTAATGTAATATCGCAAAGATATGCAAGAATTCGAGTTATTATTTCAGGTTTTGCTCCCTCATCATTTACACACAATAAATTACAAATTGTTATGACGTTATTAAGAGAGAATTCTTTGTCAGTAAACTCAAATTTCTGTTTATAAGCGGGTTCTTCTGATTTAAAAGCAAAACCGTCAAATTCTCTAATACGCTTTCTGTTTTGACGATCACATTCTGTTCCAAAAATAATTTTATGCAAACATCGAATTTTCTATGGTTTTTCAATTTTCAGTGCAACCTCCAATTCAGAAATGTCATTTAACTTCATCTTGAAATAAAAAAGCTAACTCACCGGAGACGTCTGGAAATCTGCAACTGTTGCTTATTTTAAAAGATCAGTTCGAACGTTAAGTCCGTCCCGCTTATGACACCATTTTGTTCCAAAAAGCACTCGGACTCAATTTTAAACACAAACATATATTGAGACGAACGATTACATTTAACATAGAATATAGACATTAATTATTTCATCGTTTAACATTGTCGTCGTTAGTCCTACGTCGTACACAGTCTAACACTGTCTGCTACCCTAGGGTTGGCCAGCAGCATCAGGTCTCGTGGTGGTAGGTTGGCAACTGAAGCGCAACAAACAGTGGGTGTCATAGGCCGGTACCACACTTATATAAAATATAGAAACATGAAAAAGTCAACTTCTGACAAAAATACAAAAAATGTAGATATCAAATAATTTTTAAGCAATATGACATAAAAATAAAAAAATACATAAAAATCACAAAAATTATATAAAAATCACAGAACATAATAATAATAGGTTCATGTTTTATTTATTGCCTTAAAAGTATATTTTTTATTGTTCCACGCTTCTTGCCTTTTCATCGTCTTCTTGAACTGTTTGCAACCATTTTTTATAATTTCGTGGACCCCCGGTAATGGCTACGCGGACCCCCAGGGGTCCGCGGACCACAGTTTAAGAACCTATTCTCTAGTGCGTTAATTAAAATACCTAGCTACTGATCAACTTTCCCTTGTCTTTTCTGAAATTAAATTACCAGAATATTAAAGTTTCCAAAATAAATTTCGTCACCAATAGCCCGTTGTATTGCTCCAGTGTGACGTTAACTAAAATAGCTAAATATACCTACCTACCTAACTCACAAAATAAATTTCAAATGGTATACAAAATGCAAAATAGAAAATATATCGCAGGAGTTGTTGTGACTACTCAAATTAATTCCCACTTGTGAACTCAGTTCTGGAATTTAAACGCTCAAGTAGTTTAATTTTCTCTATTGGTTTTCTGATTCCAACTTAGAGGGCTGCGGTAGCCAAGTTGAAGAGTAACGGATTAGCAATCCGAGGGTTGGAGTTCGAAACTAGGTCCTACCAAGACCGTCGTGTACACGGTTGTTGGTGCATTATTAATATTCTCATATTCCTCAATACCCAGAATTGAATTAAGCTCACAGCTCAAAAGTACATAACAGTTAATAATTCTAAATAGAACTAAGGAATTAAACATATTACTGGTATTGCCAGATGTAGAAAATTACGTACTTATTAATATTTTGGTTACACTATCCCATGCACGTACTCACTAAATTTCTGTATTGATATATAGCTTGCGCTTTCTAGTTTATCATAAATATATCTTGCATTACTCGTTCCTTTTCCTCACATGAGAGGCCTTTCTTTCAAGCTAACTATATTTGGTAGTAGTATCTTGTACGCGTTTCCTGTACGCGTTCTGAACGTTTCGTCACTTGTCTTGTTTTCCGATTTCAGCACTTCGCCAAATAAAAATTCCAAAGAATTAGTTCAGAATTGATGCAAGATAAAGATTTGGTCAACAGCAATTAGATTAAAACGTTGGCGTGGTGTGGAAGTTTGGAGAGTGGGGTGCCAGCTCAGGTGTTACCTCATCATCTGATCGTGGTTCAAAATTACGTGGTATTGTCCTCGGATCTTTCCTTTGGGGATTAATCCGCGAACATCGGCAATAACCCGTTGTGTTGCTCCAGTGCTACGTTAATTAGCTACCTACGAACCAATTAGATTAAATTAGTATTAAAAGTGGCCAAACCGGTGATAAACTACATTTCAAGGCAATCCTGACATCCATCATGCAAGAGTATTCGGAGAACAGAAGTAGTATCTTCACAGACCGTTTGGTTCGTTTACCCACGTTGAAAATCCCTCTCTCATATTATGATTTAATCTTTACATATTTATGGCTTCGCGAGCATTTTATTATAAAAATATTTAAATATTACTTTAACAAATGAGAGAGCTATGATAATGAAATATAACTTTAACCAATCAGAGAACGAGGATAAAAAGTGACCCACGCTGTCGCAAGTTTGCTTTTTATATAGGGGCCGCGATAGCACAGGTGTAAGAGCAACCGAAAAGTTACAAGTTCGAAACTAGGTGCAACCAAACACAGTCGTATAGACGGGGGCTGGTGTATCCGACAGGACCTTAAATGTCCTTCAGTCACAACAGAAGGCCTAAGTTTTCTCTAGAAAATTTTCTTCTGACAAGTTCTCACTCAGTGATTATTTAACCCTCCAAGTAGTTTCGACGAGATATCTCGTCCATCAACATCTGACCAATTTTGCTAATGATGAGATACCTCGTCATCAAGATGTTGCCGATATTTGGTGATGACGAGATCTGGTCAATTTGCTTCTTATGACGAGATATATCGTCTCTCAAGATCTGGTAATTTTTGCTATTGGCGAGACACCTCGTCGAGGAAACCACCAGGAGGGTTAAGTAGAGCTCAAACGTGAAGTCAAAGAAAAGCACACATCTCACTTTCAAATGTATGAAATATGAAATTTCACATAGTTCTATGCTTTAAATCAATTCCCTTCATATACACCCCACGGGAAAATTGTACTTAATCAAAGTGTCCCACCGAACGATTTGTTTCTTGGAGACTAACGGCATTGAACCAATTAACGTCCTAGGAAATTTTCACCATGCCCAAGACTTGCAGTAATATTATGTACAGAACTCCCCTACTTATGATTGGTATAGGGGAACTCGCCCAAGCTGTGATTTGGAGGTGCTATGCGTTCAAAAATCACAGATTCAGAAGTGTCAATACTTACACTCTCAAATTTCAAAATGGACATAAAATATTTCCTGTTTTTCCTAAATGCACGAACTCAGTCTTCCTCGGCTCACATGCTTTCGTGTGTCGGTTTGGATTTTGGCGACCTTTTCTAGAATCCTTTGATGGTTTTGGACTTTTAAAACGAGTTGTTTCAAGGACCTGGGAGGGGGCTACGATAGCCCAGTTGGAAGAGCAACGAATTAACAACCGGAGGGTTGCGAGTTCGAAACTCGATCCAGTCAAAGACCATCGTGTACACGGGGGCTGGTCCACGTTAAATCTGTCGTGTCCTTAAACGTCCCCACATTGCCGTGGTGTGGAATTTGGAGAATGGGGTGCCAGCTCAGGTGTTCACCTTGTCATCTGACCGTGGTTCAAAATTACGAGGCGTTGTCCTTGATCTTTCCCTTCGGGATTGAACTCGGAGTGCTGCTCCAGTGAGACGTTTGTTAACTACCTTCCTACCTCATGGACATGGTCTAGAATGTGCTGGATCAAGAGGAATTAGAAACAACACGATTGGCCAGGCTTGAATATAAGAGTGCGAAAGAGGTTATCCTTTGGCTATATTCAAAGCTATCACTACCAAATACTTCCCTTTCCCCAGTCAATTAGAGAAAAGAAACGACAAACAAATCTTTTTTTCCATGAGTATCGTCAATAGATTGTCCCTCCAGATTGGAAGCAGAGTCGACTTAAGTTGTTTCACGTCAGGAGGATCTAATGACGCGCTTTGGGAAGATAAAAGACTGCATCATCACCGGAATATTTCATGAGCTAATGACAAATACAGACGGATACCGCCAGGGGGGGGGGGAATCACGTTGCCAATAAATATTTTCATAATATGTTGCTTGGAGGATAAAAAGTTTTCACTCTCGTCTCTGGAATACTTAGTAGTTTGGGGACTTGGCCTCTTGTGGAATCTTGCTTTTTTCGGATTATCTTTCTGACTCAAGTTGAGATGAACAATATATTCGAACAGCCTTAAGCGAATTTAGGGTTACAAATGTTCTTAGAAAAGAAACTTTCGGACATCAATTCTCATTTAGAATATTGATCTTAGATTGGACGGGGAAAGAGCCAAAAAAATTGCGCGATTTGTCATCAAGAATTATCTTGTTTAAAGCCCCAGTGATAGTATCCCCAAATATATTATCTTTTTATTATAATGTATTCTTATAAAAAATTTTCGTAGTATTATGCATTGCATTGAAAAATAACTTAAGCTTAATTGACAAACTTTGAAGACGTAAAACGTAAGCGATCTAATGCAGAAATGATAATTTACATTGCTTTCCATAAATGTAGGAACAAGTGGAATAACCGGTATAACTGAAAAACTATTCATCTGGTTTGAATTAAACTTGGTGAAATCTTTTATCATCTTGTGCTACTGTAAACAAGAACATAAGAGATAAGTCATATATTTTGTCTGAGATATACAAAGAAAAATCATAAAAATAGATACAGAAATTAAATAGGTAAAAGTACTCAATACGAGGTGTCGTTTCTCCCCACAACAGCACATTCAAAAAAGTTATATGAGGTTGTCTATTCCACTGTTACTGCAAGGCATTTCAAAACCCCTGCAAGGTTCGAGGAGGTGGGGTTAAAGCAGCAATATCTCACAAGATTGTCCAATACACGCTCATTTAGGATTTAGATCTGGAGATTGTATTGAGAAATTCATACTAGCGATAGTCTCAAGATATTGTCACGAACCTGTTCATGGAATTCAGCAAAAACACCATTGCACACCATTGAATCCGCACACATTGATACCAACATTGACACTCACAAACACCATTGAATTCAGCATGGAACACCATTGTTCGATGGAATTCAGGTACAGTCAGAGATACGTTTGTTCTGCAAGCCGATAATGCCCATTATCGGCTTGCACAACAAATGCTACCTCCTGTAACGGGAGACAGGGACCTCGCTCACTATTGGTTTGTCCAGCGCAGAACACTCCTTCATGCATCCTTCTGCGTACTGTAGACGATGATACTAGTTTTCCTGTTGCTAGGTGGCAAAGAGGTGAGTTGGGGTAATGGTCCTGTTCCTTCGTATAGATAATTGGTTCCACAGCCTGTGGATCCCCGATTGACTTGCATTCAGCCATCGTGCAACATCAGCCTGACTGTCTCCCCCAAAGAGTCTGCCGATACCTCTGTATCGTAATTCTTTAGTCAAATGCTGCTGTGAAGTCATATTTATAAAATTGCTATTTCGGATGTCGTTTCCCAAATGAGCCACTGCCTCGAATTTCCCACTGCCACTACCATACCTGTCCTTTTAGTTAGGGTGTTATCGTATCACAAGCTCCCTGCAGATAGAAATGCGTAGAGAATCACTCTTAAAAGAGTATCAGGACTCATTCGTGAGTAGTACGGACGTTCCTTGATGTTCACCTCAGTTGACACGCATTCGTGCCTAATTTAAACGATCAATCTTGTAATGGTAGACAGGGGGTGAGCTTACTACCATTCACCCAGAGCAGAGCCTTCCCTCATGCATCCATCTGCGTACTGTAGACGATGATACCAGATTTCCTGTAACTAGGCAACAAAGAGGTGAGTTGGGGTAGCGATCCTGTTCCTTCGGGCAGATAATTGGTTCCACATCCTGTGGACCACCAAATGCCTTGCATTCAGCCATCGTGCGACATCTGACTACTTGATCCCCCGTCGAGTCTGTGGAAATCTCTATATCGAAATCCTCTAGTAAAATATTGCTGTGAGAAAATGACTATTTCGGATGTCGTTTCTCGTTTCCCAAATGAGTAACACTGCCACTACCATACCTGTCCCTTTAGTTAGGGTGTTATCGTGTCACAGACTCTCTCCAGATGAAAATACGTCGAAAATCACTCTGTTAATAGTATCAGGACTCGTGCGAGAATAGTACGGACGTCCAATCCATTCATCTCCACCTCAGTTCACTTTCATTCGTGACCAATTTGAACGATCCTGCCTGAGACGGAAGACAGGGGGCACGCACACTACCGGTCGCCTTACGCAGAGCCCTCCTTCATGCATCATAAAATGTCTATTTCGAACTTCATTTCTTGTTTCTACTGTGCGAAATACTGATCGCTCTCGAATGCACGTTTTATATTTCTGACGGCTACAGTCACGTGACGTCACTCAAATTTGCTAATGGTGTGTAAGCAGTAACTTCACCAAGATTGAAGCGGGCCGCTGTAGCCGAGTAGTACTATTAGACAATTTCAAATGCATATTTCTGTACCATGGTAGAAAAAGGGCCAACGTCCAAATTCGCTGATTTTGAGCTCACAAATCACTTTAAGGTAATGAGTTATTAAAGAAGAAAATGTTAATGTCCCCCTGCCAATGCTGGGCCGTAGTAGCACAGTTAGAAGAGCAACGGATTAGCAACCAGAGGGTTGCTAGTTCGAAACTAGGTTCAGTCAAACACCGTCGTGTACATGATGCTGGTGTTAAATCTGTCGTGGCCTCAAACG
Source organism: Meta bourneti (assembly GCA_933210815.1). Lineage (NCBI taxonomy): Eukaryota > Metazoa > Arthropoda > Arachnida > Araneae > Tetragnathidae > Meta > Meta bourneti. The sequence continues at coordinate 37,796,809 of OW119922.1, read as the reverse complement.
TCCTCACGTTGGTGGAAGTTTGGAGATTGAGGTGCCAGCTCAGGTGTTGACCTCGTTATCGGACCGTTCTTCAAAATTACGAGGCGTTGTCCTTGAATCTTTTCCTTGGGGATTGATCCCGGACCGTCGTGTATAGCTCATTGTGTTGCTCCAGTGCGACGTTAATTAAGGTACATGCCTACCAAAATTGAAGCTAATTACATATTTTTTAGACAATTATCCCGATTTTAATTTGTTCTTTAATTTATGGAATCTAGTGTATTGTAATTACGAATTATAAAAACAGAATACACCACATTTTCAGTGACTTCGTACACTCAGCTCTATTATAAATAAGAAAAATCGCAAAATTTAAGTACACGTTTCTTTTCTGTTTTCTGAATCCTTTTTCGAATATAATTATCACCTCAAAGCACAAAAAAGTAATTCAGTGAGACAAGGAATTAAAATCGGAAATATATATTTTGTATGAAAGAAATATTTCACAATACATACAAAATTAAAAGGCTGCACAATCTAATTATTTTACGATGCCGTTTCTCTCTTTATAAATAAAAATACTTCTCGGTTCTTAAAGTAAAAACTGTACCAATTTCAACGGAAATAACTGAATTTAACGTGTTCTTCATGAAATTTATCTGTGGCTTAACCCCAGATACTACATTTCAACATGAAAAATCCATAAGGATAATTCAGTTTTTATGAAAAATCAAAACAAAATCACGAATAAAGAGTGCATCCGAACTATACATAGAAATTCAACTCTACTGAAACTAGTTTCAGTATAATACATGAGTTGGAGTTGAACGGGATCCGACATATTTTTTGCTGAAGTCACCGCGTAAAAATACACTCAATGTGATAAAATATTTTAAACTTCAAGACGCTACTGAAAGCAAAATGCAGTTTGGAGTGACCTTCGACGAGATAAGAGCTGAGGGCTGTATTTTCCAGTCTTATGCGTTTGCTTTATGCAGATTTCTCTTTGGTAAAAGAAATATTCCTGCTGATGTTCTCGCAAGTTTTTCTGAGAAGCTATTTTTAAAAACTGAAGTGTGAAGAAGTCTCAGTGGAAGTCTCTTTACCTCTTTCCTGCAATCAATAATCATATGTAGGAATACCCTGTAAAAAATGAAACATCCCGAAGTCAGTTCGATCAGAATGAAGCTTGACCCTCTTGGTGGTTGCCATGACGATATATCTCGCCATTAGGAAAATTGACCAGATCTTGATGGACGAGATATCTTGTCATTAGAAAAAAAATGACCAGATCTTGATCTCGTCATCATAGAAAAATCGGCAATATCTTGACGACGAGATATCTCGTCGTTAGTAAATTGGTGAATTCTTGACGGACGAGATATTTCGTCGAAACCATTTGGAGTGTTAACATGTTTGATGTACACGAAGAGATAAAGAAATGACCAAAATATCAAGTCTAGAGGACTCTTTATTATTGCAGAATTGCATCACAAAGGTACTAAATTAATAAACTGTAAAGATTCCTCTGGCGGTGATACATGCTGAAAAAACGTGGCATGGAGTTAAACAGAATTCTTAAGCTACTATGGTGCAAATTATGCCAAGCATTCTGCAGTTGCTGTTCCATATTCTTTATATTTCATTGAATCTGCAATTGATAGCCTATCCTATCCCATATGTGCTAAAAGGGTACCTGGGGTAACAGGTGTGGGGAGTCATCACTTGCGACAATTGGTCTACTTCTCTGGTAGTGGTAAGAGATAGTTTGACAGCACAGCGATGCGTGAAGTAGATACTACAACCTGTTGTTTTGCTTTTCATGTGTACAATGAAATATTTACCAGCACGATAAAGCCTGGCCACACACGGCTAGCATCTCTTAGGAGTGCCTTTGTGGAGTTGAAACCCTTTCTTGTACAGAGAGATGCCGAGATTTGTGTCCCATTGGACATTTATGGGATATGCTATGCTGTCAATTATAGGAGTATTAGGGATCTGAAACAGCAACTGCAAATTGCTTGGCATAATTTGCCACGAGATTATACATAATAACTTTGACCATTCGACTGATTGTTATATATCGCTGCAAGAGGGGTTTTACAACTTCTAACCTTATGACTTCTCTTATATAATTCTATAATAAAAAGTCTCCTAGATTTGATATTCTGATAATTTCTTTACCTCTTCATGTACATCACACATGCTACATTCCAATCTTACACTGGTTTCGGGATTTTCGATATTTTTGGTACATAGTGTATATACCTCTTACAGGATAGCAAGAAAGTTACAGAAGTTTATATGATAGAAATGTCTTGGCGTTGCTAAGAAGCATAGGCACTAGCAGGTGATCTAATTGGATTGCACTTTTGTTCTGCAACTAACGTGTGAAGGTGTTTCTTTTAACACACATTCATTCTGCAACTTGCAGTCTATCCTACATGACTTCTAACCAGTATTGGTCTTTTTAACCAATAGAATGTTTCCTTGGATTCTTTCGACCAATAGATGGAGGGAAATGGAATGCACGGTGAAATCAATGATTCACTAATTGGAAATCTCGTAACGGTAAGGGGTTGAAATTAATTTACACCATATCATATTATTATCAATATACTATTATAAAAGTCTTACGCCTTACACATTTGTTGCTACAGAAAGCTGTTAACATTTCAAATTTAGATTAGGATAATTTGAACTTAGGTTTTCTTTTGAGATAATGAGACGAAATTCTATATCTGCGTGGGCAAGATGTCGATCAGTCCCTCGGTGAGCCACCAAGAAATTCTCGAATACCCATCTGAATAAATAAAAAGTATATTAATCCTAAAATAATTTGGTTTAGGGCAGTTAGAACATAGGCGTTTCTCTTCATGGCTGAAGCTTGTGATTCGGTGAGATCGCCTCCACTGTACTACGCGCTGCCTCTTCAGGACGAAATTTCACATGCAAATTTAAAGTGACCCAGACAGCGCTTGTAGAAAAATGATATTTCCCCTCCGAGCGAAACAACTATGCAAACTGATCCATTCCCTGCTGAGGCATGGCATGCAATAGCAGCAATAATTTAATTTTTATAATTTGAATTATGCGTATTTATTTGGTAGCGAGACTAAAACAAATAGGGTATTTGCTTCAGTCATGCAACCAGTCTTCCATCTTCCAACGATGATGGCCAGTTACTTTCGGGATCAGTTTCATCTTCGAACGACATCAGGCTTAGTTACTTTGGGAAGACCAAAAATTAAGGTAAATATTGTTTGCTGAAAGTAACATCTCTTTGGAAAGCTGTAAGTTTAGTGTTGCAAACAATAGCACGTTCCAATGACATTTTAAGCTTTTTTAGACACTAGCGCATCCTTTACAACTTAATACTCACTGCTCATCTCCCTAGACACATGCGAATTCGCCGATGTTCGCATATTTGGAGATGCTCGTTTACTTTTCGCAATACACACTCATGTTTATGAAAATTACACCCTGAAGGAATTGTCCGATTTGAATGAAATTTATTGCACATATTACTAATGGTGATACAAATAAATAAAGCTTCAGACCGATGGAACCACATAAATGGCACAAAATTAGTATTTTGTTAAGTCGCCAGGAGCGGTAATAAGATCTTCTAAACGTCATAGCATCGAGTGAAAGAAGGTTTGGATGTGTTCCTGGGGTATTTGGCCTGCCAGGCTGCTTCAATCCGAGTTCACAGTTCATTTGTAGTGACTGCTGGAGAACGGTAATGGGCCAGTCGATGAGTGACCATATCCCATACAAGTTCAATCGGTGGCATGTCTGGCGAACGGGCAGGGCAAGGAAACTACTGTGCTGCGAAGAAGGCTTGCTTGTTGGGGGGCAACATGTGGTCGTGCGTTGTCTCGTTGGTATATTGCTCCAGGAGTGTAGTGAAGGTAGGGTACGACTTCGGCCGCTACAACCTACTTGATTGCTTTCGAGAGTACCCTCAATTCGTAGCAGCCGGGATAACCAATGGCTCTACACATAATCACACTTACCGTTCGTCCAGTATGACCCTCTAAAAAAACATGCTGGTAGATGGCGCTCATCACAATACCATCTAACGCGTAAGCGGTCATCATTATAGTCCAGGTTAAAGGCTGGAATCGATCGTTAGAAAACACGACCTGGTTCCAATCCGTACGCCATTGTCTGTACTATTACGACCATTGCAGCCTGAGACGTCGATGAATCAGGGTCAAAGATATCCTCCACAAAGGAATCCTTGCATCCAGTCCTCTGGACAGCAGACGCCGTCGAACTGTTGAAGCACACAATACGACACCTGTAGCAGTGCTCCAGTGGTGTGCTAACATTCGAGAAGAAGCTGCAAGGTTTGACTCTGCCATGCGGATGAGATGTCTATCATCCCGTGGTGTCATCATATTTCATGATCCACTGCCAGATTTTCGACTCGTCCGGTTCTATTCAGTTCACTGTTTCCACACTCGCATCACTACCGATCATTATGCTCCATGCGGGCAGCAATATCCCGTTACGAAAATCCTCCTTTCTGCAAGCCGATAATGCGGCCCCGTTCGAATTCTGTAGTTTGATTTATGACACTCTTTGACATCATCGACGCATAGCGACTCCAATAGAACAGTATCCAGCTCGCTGATAACGATACAATACTTACCTGGCTTCTCAACAATCCTCTATTTATACGTCTGGCACGACCGTTCAGACGGTGCTGCTGAGCCCAGACATACACATTCACTCTGTATTTCTAATCATTTGCATGCCATACCCTGCTTTACATTTTCCGTAAATTTCATTGATATCTGACAATTCCTTCAAAGTGTTGAAATTTTCATAAACATGAGTGTAGTATGTATGTATGATATTGTGGGATTTAGATTCTGTAGCGCATCAGCCCCTTAACGTGTGTCTCAGCGATATGCGCCTTGATTGGCGATGGCGGACCACGTGACACACTCTCCGCGAAAGAGAATGAACCCTTTTTCTCTAGTTGTTTCCCAAGGCGAGCGTAGAACTGACGCGCTGAAGTTTTGTTCCCCCGAGATGTAACTTTTATGTTTGTTTATTCTTGTAATTGTTTTGTCTTGTGCTTAATGTTAATTAAAATTGCTCTTTTGGCCAATTCTTGCATTAATCATTGGATTCAGCTCTAAAATTGACGCCCAATCTTGTGGCCCGAATTAAAGCCTTTGGGAACAACTCGTTTTTTGTTCAGAAATCTAGGTCCAATACTGTTGGTATTGAAAGAAAAACACACCCTGTGTTTCATTGATGTTTAGAAACTCATCCCGAGTTAGCATACTGGTAGGAAAAGCCATGGTTTTAGTGTTCTGCAGCGGCGTCGAACTCACTATTTTAGGAAGCCTCATCCCAGGTGTATCCTATTGAATATAGGTGGAAATCCCTTCCACGGATCATCCTTATGCTCGTATCCCCAAGTGGTGATGAAGAATGAGATAAGTTTATTTTAATTTGTTTAAAATCATTCTTGTCTAGCAGTACTTTCGATTTGGCCAACCCGTGTCCAGCAACAGAATTTTGAAGTTTCGTTTTGTGTTCAAACAGTATTCTTGTTTAAAATATAGTGTGAAATCACTTTAAATGTTATTATTCCTTTGGTTCACAAGTGCAAAGTATTTGTGTTTTATGAAAAGTTTTGTTCTTAAAGTAAAAGTGCAAAGTAGTATTGTTTTGATTAAGTGTACTGCTAGAATAAGTTTTTTTGAAAATACGTTATGTGTATTCATTTTGTAATAAGCTACTTTGTAAAAATATTAAGTGGTGTGAATTAATTGTGTTCAAAAAACGAAAGCTACAGCGTTATTTCGTTTTAAAAGTGCAAGAACCGATCGCATTCTGATTCGGTCATGTTCATGAGTCATAACTCAATAGATTCAAGGTCTGTTTTCTGCCAGCTGCATTAAAAAAAAAACCTTTCTAGATGTTTAAAGCGATTTTTTTCTTTATTTTGTGTTTGAGCTACATTGTGCGATTTCCTTTTGAGAGTTATTGGTTTTGTTAATCTATGTATGAAACAAGTGCAACGTGCGCAGAAATGTGTTTATATTATGCCTTTAAGGATTAGATATTAGGAAATATGGATTCATTTTGTTTAAGCATTGGTATTCTTTTGGAATTTTGAAATATTACGAGAATTTATCATTTCTTTTGAAGTATTATTGAAATAAGACTAACTCACGAGTGGAATGTTATCTAATGTTTTGGTTTTGAATATTTAAAAGTGTTTTGGAATTTAATATTCATAAATAACATGTGTTTAAGTGTTATTGGACAAATGTTAATGTTTTAAAAGTAATTTGTTTAACAATGCTAAACAAGTAGTACCTATAAGAAGTGGTCATTAATTTAATTTTTTTTTCTTGAAAACCAAACTGTGTGGGATCTATTTAAAAAATTTTTTTACTGAACTTGTTTACTTTCGTATTCAAAATTATTTGTACACTTCGTAACCTAAAGATGTCTTATTTGGCAAGAGCTCTTAAATGTGACCTGATAGAGTTGGCGAATGAACTCGGCATCGAAATACCTGCTGATGCTAGAGTAGTTGATATAAAAAGATTTATCACTGGAGATGAAAGTTATGATGAAGACTTCACGAAAAATCTGCTTCTGTCTATAAGCGAAAACCGTGCAAAAGAGAAAGCAGAAGAAAAAGAAAGAATAGCACGTGAAAATGAAAGAATAGAACGGGAAAAGGCTGAGGAAAAGGAAAGAATAGAACGGGAAAAGGCTGAGGAAAAGGAAAGAATAGAACGGGAAAGAGCGTACGAGTTGGAAAGACTCCGTCTGCAGGTAGAATATCAGAAATTGGAGCAGGTCTCTGGTTTTAATCCTCTGTCTGCAGACCATCAACCCAACTTTAACTTGAAAAAGTTGCTACCTGATTTTGATCCGAATGATGGTGATATGACATTGTTTCTTCAGTTATTCGAACGACAGATGAAAGTTCTTAAATAGGGAGACATAACTGGGTTGCCTATCTCCTGGGCCTATTACCTAATAGCGTGGCACAACTCATCGCCAGAGAACCAGAACAGAAGGCTCATGATTTTGATCACATTAGAACAATGCTGCTTCAGAGATTTAAATTAAGTGCTGAGAGAATGCGACAGCTCTTCGCAACTCACAAGAAAAGTCCTGAGAGCACATGGAAGGACTTCCATTTTGAACTGCGTAGCTATTTTGAAGCATGGCTAGCAGAATTGAACATAACGGATTTTGAGAAATTGAAAGACCTCATGATCCTGGATCAAATGAAGAGACGTGTTCCTTCAGAGGTTAAGAACCATTTCTTGGACGTATGGAGCGAATGGGTCACCCCAAGTGACCTAGTGGAGAAGATGGACAGTTACGACAACTTACGTACTGTCAACCCGAAGCTTCCACCGAAGCAACATGAAACAAAACCCGTGTTCCAAAAAAGAAATTACTATAGAACCCAACAATCACAAATGGAACAAAGAGATGACAGACGAAGTCTGCCAGGGATTCCCAGTAACAGTAGGCGGGATCCCGGGGTCCTCAGTCAAAGTAGGAGGGACTCCTTTTCACAAGGCAGAATTACACCAAGGGGTATGGAAGAGAAGAAAGAAATATCGTGCTACGGATGTGGAGCACCAGGAACCATCAAATCAAAATGCAAAAACTGTTCGTCATCGACAAGAAGGGAGCCATTCCAAGCGAACTCTATCCGCATGTATACCTGTCACACCGATGCATCCCCGTTAGCGCTAATAGATATCTGTATATCGGGAGTAAGAGCCAGGGTTTGTGTTGATAGTGGTGCCAGCAGAACAGTCGCTGGAGAGATCATGTACCACCAATTAAAAAAGAGAGGAGTAGAGTTCCAAAGAGAAGTAGTAACAATGACTTTGGCAAATGGTTGTCAAACAACTGAAGAGGCTTGCACCGCCATGGTGAAAATAGAGATTGAAAGAAAATCAGTTTCGCTGAATTTGCTGGCATTACCAAATGCAAAAAAGAATCGTACTCTACTAGGAACCGACTTTTTGGAAAAGTCCGGAATTGTTCTAGACATGAAGAACAAAAATTGGCATTTCTCTGACAATCCCTGTCGGAAGATTGGTTTCAAGAAAGATATCCCTGTAAAATATCTGTTATCTGTTGAAGACCCACCAGTAAAGAGTCAACAGCCTGTCGACAACTGTAGCAACAAAGGAAATTTTCATGAAGAAGATGAACGTTCAAGTTGCAACCAGCAACTCTCATACAGCCAAGCTATATCACCAAGCTCACTGCGTTCTGATGAAGGAGAACATTTAATGTCTGATCAGCGCAGAAAGATGAATGGTTTGTTAGAAAAATTTGAGTCTACCTTCAAGCTAGGGGGAGAGCCTACCCCTTTTATAGAACATCGGATCAGTCCTGGTGATCACGTTTGGGTCACCATGCACCCTGTGAGTAACGCAGAAAATAAAAGGACTGCCAAATTCATGCCTCGACGTGACGGACCTTACGTGGTGCTCACTCAACGGTCACCTACAACTTATGAAATTGCAGATCCCAAAAATCCGACCACACCTATAGGAGTTTATCACTCTTCAGCTCTCAAGGCATGTAAAGCTACTGACAGTACTCCTGTGGTCCCACTAAGAAAGAGAGGACGCCCTCCTAAAGCACGTAATGCTGACTCCTCGTCGTGACGTCGTCGGAGCCAGAGGGGGAGGTTGTAGCGCATCAGCCCCTTAACGTGTGTCTCAGCGATATGCGCCTTGATTGGCGATGGCGGACCACGTGACACACTCTCCGCGAAAGAGAATGAACCCCTTTTCTCTAGTTGTTTCCCAAGGCGAGCGTAGAACTGACGCGCTGAAGTTTTGTTCCCCCGAGATGTAACTTTTATGTTTGTTTATTCTTGTAATTGTTTTGTCTTGTGCTTAATGTTAATTAAAATTGCTCTTTTGGCCAATTCTTGCATTAATCATTGGATTCAGCTCTAAAATTCTAAATTTTATACCTTTTTTTTCTAAGAGACAGGAAAACCATGAGAAAGAAACGATAATATGTCTACGTGGATGGAATATGGATACTTCCAGTTACCATAGAAGATAAGTTTCGAATTGCCACAAAGTTTAAACCGGAAAAGAATGATATCGTCGTGGCCCCATACCTTAAATGCTGGACAACGTGAACGCTGCAGATATTATCTATATGAACCCCAAACTAGTTCTTCTCTACCATCCCGTAAGTGGAGTTCACACATCTGAAGAAAGTGGACTAGTTGCCGAGACCCAGATGCATCAAGATGCAGATACCTTTCAATCTGATGCAGTTCTTGAAGGAAATAAAGTACATCTGCATGGCTCGACACCTGCAAACTGCCTGGTCTCTACCACACACGACGAGTACTTCGATCTCTTCCTATAGGGCGAAGTGGATTATAACGATTACTTAGACCACCTCCTGTCTTGGTACGAACACAGAAACGAACTCTACATGGCCTACTACTACCTTGTCCTCTAGCTGACTTAAGCAAGCGTGAAGGACCACAGAGGTGTTGTTCTTAACCCCTTGGGTACAGATTTATTTGAAAAAATTCTTGCTTTTGGAAAGGATTTAATTTGCTGATGCGCGGAATAGTATATAAAGGCAGTAGTATATCCTAGTTTTAACTAGATGAATTAGACTCGTCATCCGTAACGTCCGGCAAAACAAGTGCATGACGAGTCTCAGTCGTCAAATGTACCGAAGGGGTTAGGATAGCGAGTCACATCGGCAAGACCTATTGGAGAATAAAGAAGGACTGCTGAAGAAAGCTCTTCATTACGGTAGCGTGAACTATCTTTGGAGGCTGTCATTCATAAATCCACCTCTGGAGATCTGGCGGTGCGATCCGGTGCTAACGAAGCACTTTGAATTTATCACAGATGTCCGAAAAAGCGGTTATCACTCTGTTGGGGAATTTATGAGGGCATAGCGGGGGATGCGGAGAGGCTACTCTGTCAGAAGAACAGAAGTTAAACAAACACATGCGAGAGAAAAGAGGTCATACCGATGTCATGAAGTTATGGGAGAATGATTATTTTGGTACTTTTTCTTATTGATTTATCTCTGCAACCCTTCGATATTCTGCGTATCTTGGGGGACGGGAGAAAACGTGATATACCGAGGCCAGATATATGGGAGGGTAAGAATCTTGCTTTTCTATATAAAAAAAATTGTGTGTTTGTACATTGAATATTTTCGTTCCATTTCGAGTTATTTATCCGTTTTGAGTCATTCTAATGCGAAACCAGTGGTTTTCGCGTTTAGTGTCTATTTGAATCTATGTGTGTATCTGTATTTGTGTCTGGTTGTATGTGTGAGCCCGTACTACGTCCAAGCGGCTGGGAATATTTTCATGAACATTTGCATACTGTGAGTACTCACATTCATTTAGTGACTGAGCTTCATTGCGTTAGTCTGTCTGTCTTCCCGCTTTATGTATGTTTTTGGGCCTGTGTTTGTGCAAAGAACAAACAAGTTTGTGTATTCAACCACAAAATGTTAAATATTTCGTGAAACAAATATTAGCTTAGAGATTTTTTTAAAAATTTCTTTTACCTTTGAGCTTGTTCTACGCTAAAACACAACTGAATACTCATGCGTAAATCAACTTCAATTGGCAGTTTTTGGAGAATATGAAATATAAATTGAGCATTGTGATTACTCGATTTGTTTAATCAATACAGTTGGAAAAGCAATTATTTTTTGCATAAATTATTTATAAAGGATTTAAAACTCTAATACTTTATTTCGAGCCTTATTTTTTCTTTGTGAAATATAAACATTCTCCGAATATTTGGGACAGACGATATAGAGAAAATAAAACATTCAATTTTGCACTAGAGCATGGTAAATATAAGTTACACTACCGTTTGTGAAAATTGCAACACTATGAAAGAATAATCAGAAATGAATAAAAATTATTCCACGTATTACTTATAGTGGTTTAAATAAACGATCCAATTTACAGAGCAATAAAACAAAAATAATGCCGAAAATCAATATCTTGTGCAGCCGCCACGGGCAGCGATGAGAGCCTGTACATATCGTGGCATCGAATCATACAGATTCTGAATCTCATGCTGAGGAATGGTATTCCAGATGGCCTCTATCGGATGCCAAAATTCAGCCGAACTCTCTGCCCGATGAGCGGTACGAGCGAGTCTCCGTCCGATGTAATCCCAGGCATGCTCAATGAGAGGGGAAAGTGCAGGCCATGGAAGAAGCGGAACATGTCGTGCACTGCAGAAGGCTTGTACATTCCGAGCAACATGTGGACGGGCATTGTCTTGCTGAAATACAGTTCCGGGAATGCGTTGCAGGGGGGTAGGACCTCGGGCTCCACAACTTCCCTGATGTAGTGCCCGCTGTTCAGGGTCCCCACAATTTGGAGTAGGCGGGATCGCCCATGATATCCAATAGCGTCCCAGACCATAACGCCAGGCGTTCGTCCAGTTCGTGACGCTGAATAAGACACTCCGGGAGAAGGCGTTCACCTCTGTAGCGTCTGACGGGTACGCGTCCATCGTTATAGTCCAGATTGTAGCGGACTCATCTGAGAAGACGACTTGTTGCCAATCGGCACGCCATTGGCTATGTTGGTGAGCCCATTGTAGCCGGAGGCGTCGGTGGTTCAGCGACAAGGGAATCCTTACACGTAGCCCATGGTGCAGCAGACGTCGACGAACCGTGGGAGCAGACAATGACACACCTGTAAACGTGCTCCAATATTGTGCGAACGCACGAGAGGACGCTGTACGGTCCGTCACCGCCATGCGGATGAGGTGTCTGTCGTCCCGTGGTGACGTCATATTGAGTGGCCCATTGCCGGGGTTTCGACTTGTCCTGTTTTCCATGGTTCATCTCTTCCACACGCGCATCACTATTGTGGCATTACGCCCCGTGCGAGTGGCGATTCCACGATACGAAAGTCCACCCTCAAGAAGGCCGATCATGTGGCCCCGTTCGAACTCCGTTAGTTGCTCGTATGGCACTCTGCGTTTTTGGCGAGACATATTGACTTCTAATCAATCATTTACAGCAGTCAAAAGACGATACACACATTTTAACGCAACTTTACAGTGCTTTTTATACACGACTCACTTGGAAGTTTAAAGGGTGTTTCTCGCGACCCACACATGCATGAACGCTTTGTAATTCAAATCATTTGCATATCCTAAGCTGTTTTGCATTTCGTGCAAGTTTCGTTTAATTTGCATGATTCCTTCATGGTGTTGCAATTTTCACAAGCAATAGTGTATTTCATGTCTAATATTACTAAAGATATATGTTCATTTTCTGGGTGGCATGCGTACATTTCGACTAATTTTCCTTAAAAGTTCTTCGTTTATAAAACACGTGGCTGTAGAATTATTTTATGAAAAGAATTAAAACATATAGCAAAAACCTTTTGCACCAAGACTAATCGAATTTATTCCAAGCATTTTTAAATTTTGAGATAGGTTTCCTTTACCAAACGATTAAGCTTGAAACTTGTATTTCTTTTCCATGATTCGAATAAAATTTCCTAGTTTTATTGAAAGCAAGGTAATTTTCAATAGGCAAATTTTACTATCTTTTTAGTTGAAAGTTGTGAGAACTAAACGAGATTACGAGATAGGAAAGAATGATGAATTAATATCTTTAGAGCAACTTCTGTTCCTCCGAAATTACTTTTGCTTTATTTCGCTGATTTTTTTGTGGTTTAAATTTATTAAATATCTATTTTTTAATAAATTGTAATTCTTATTCATCACACGCTACAACTCCACAAAGAAAAACTCCACGATATATAGCCGCATTCAAGTTTGACTAAGCAACTAATTTTGAATGAGTTTGTGCCGGTATTGAAAGAATATTAATGTTAACAAAATCCGAACCTAGACTTTTGAAATATTAAAAATTCTTTGTCATAGTGACAGAATGTCAAGGTTGCTTATTTTATGGGTTAAAGTTATATTTAATCAACTTATATCTGTTAAAAGTTTGTTGAAAACTGGGATTTTCTTTAAAGGAGAAGGTGTCAAATCGATTTACAGTTTTCTAAAAACTTTGCTTTGACAGACTGAAGGTATTCCATTTTAAAACAAGTTCTTTTGTTGTTGCATGTGCCACTAAATGTAATTTTCAAGAAAAAATGGATTAGCTTTGAAAAAGTTAGTCATGAATATCTTATCAAATTAACTTGCCATCCTTCCCTTAAAGATAGCGAAATTCGCATGCCTGGTTCAAGAGTTCCACAAGTCAAAAACTGTTGATAGGAAACCTGATTGCTCGAGTATTCGCCGTAGATTCGTCATGTTTACGAACTGAATTACGGCATTTTTTCAGGAAACCAACTTAAGAAGAGGCATTCGCAAACCCCCGAAATCGACTTTTGTAGTAGTCATGAGTGTTACCTTTTGTAGTGGTGTCAAACTACAGGGTGTGATGTATATGAAACGTTTTATATGGATGGATATGGCATGCATACGATTTGCGTCTAAAGTTGTGGAAATTATAAAAACGTCGGAAAGGTGTTAAACAATTATTTTTTTTGACACTTAAATGATGTTGGCATTTTTCTAGGAAAGAGAAGAGTGATTATTACACAAGTTGCTTTTTCAATCTGTATACAACCAATTCAACCCGAGAAAGGTCGGGCAAATATGGTAATTATAATAAAACGTCATCATGTATATATTAAATTGCGCGAATTTTATTTAAGGTAACCTTAAGAATAAAATCATGAAAAAAATTTGTTTTGAGATTTTTTTTATTTTTAATTAAGTAGTTTTCAAGCTTTAAAATTATGTATTTTTTCTGTGAGGTGTTTGGAAAAAAGCAAGTTTTTGTAGGCGTAAATGTTCTCATTTTGTGTCTTAAATGTCCTTTGAACTCAGATATTGCTGTATTTGTGGCATTACAGTAGTTAAATTTAATTTATCACAGTGCAAAGGTTGAAGATTCCGAAAAGTGCCTTTCTGCACGTAATGTATCTTTTCGAAATCAAATTACCAAAGGTAAGCCTTGGACTCTAATACACGTTTTAACCAGGGCTTTTATATATATTTAAATACATCGCCGGCTTAGAGCAGAAACTGATGGTGATAGTAAATGCTTATTTTCATGATTAGAAATAAATAGTCACATCGGAATTTGTTTAAAGATGTATAACGCTATCAAAATTCTTAAATTATTTTATGGTTTCCCAAAACTTACCTGTGCACTCCGTCCGAAGGTCATGTCAGGAACGGACATCCATTGCCTACGAGACGCTATATTTATCTTTTAGATGTTTTCTCTAGTACTGAAATCACAAGACAAAACAGTTGCAATGCTTTTTGTAACGCTCAGATTTATGAATGCCCCAGTGCTGTTCCGATTTTAAAGACGTATTCATGTCAAAAAATACAGTTCCTACGATCATGAGAATTCTGAAAAACGTACATCAAGTATGATTCATTTTAAAATGGGAAGCAATGGGGATAGTGCTTAGCTCAGAGTTACCTTAACCCTATTAAAAACTCTTATTGCTTGTAAGAACCCTAGAAAATATTCTATTGGTCAAGTCACAATTAGTTAGAAGTTATTAAGGGAAGACTGCAGTTTGCCGGACGGATATATTTGTGTGAACTCCTCATGGGAGTTAAAATTGAGTAAAACTACAAATTGAGTAAAAATATAAGATCGAAGGTGAAACTTTTTAAAATAATGTTGAACAAAGTAGAATATATTTTGAAAAAAAGAAATTATTTCTCTTCCACGTTTTTTAAACGTCTAAGGTTTTTAGACAAATAAGTCTGTTTTACCAAATGAGTTTGACTTTTTACTCCCCGAAGCAAATGATTTTTAATTCTAAAGAAAACGGTTTGAGATTTTCCTGATATTCGTAAACTTAAAGTTAATCAGTTTACAAATACAGGGAGCGATAATATGGCCAGTCTCTTGTTCAGAAAGCAATTTTGGTGGGAGTACTATCCAATCTTCTCGGTTTTCTATTCCCATCGAAAGAAAGTAATGCTAAATAAACAGTACGTTCAATGATCTTCTTAACCTTTTCAGACACATCAACGTGAACTTTACCTGTTGGATAAGCGAAACTTCTATTTAAAATGATTAAATTAAATTCAGTTGCAGTTTTGATTATTTTAAACATTTAACATATTTCGCGGAAGGCTCTACTTGGGTCTTTCCTCTGAAAACCTTGGTCACTCCATGTCTAGGAGAATAAAAAACAAAAGTGTTTTTCGTCCTGTTTAATCCACTGGCCATTCCGAAAATCTCGTTGCTCATAGCGGATATTTTGTTTATTTCATCAATCGGATAACTGAACATTTATTTGCAATTGTATTTGATTATTTTTAGACCTTTTACTTTTTTCCTGCTCATGTTCTTGACAAAACTTCGATTTACATAAATTAACCTGACTATCCTTTTTTTGCAACATAAAGAATATTTCGGGGTGCCAGGAATCCCAGAACCTCCTTCTGAATACGTCCCCGGATATAATAGAACATATGCATCCAGACGCAGAACATCATACATCCAGACGTGATATAACGAGGGATGCTGTCACTTTTCTCTCCTTTATTCTTCGAAAGAAATGTCTTTGTCACTTCTGTACCACCGAAATTAGTGTAATCTTCGGAATAATGCGATATGCAGAGCTGTTATCATTCATTTACCCTCGAGATGCACACGCATAATTCCATATTGTAACCTGCAGTCTGCGATGCATGACTTGTAACTGTAATTTTGAGTAATGAATGTAATTTTGACCTTGAACAATATAATCTTTCCAAAGGATTCTATTCTAAGGAACAGACCATTAAAATCTTTCCAAAGGATTCTATTCTAATGAAAGGACCAATGGAATATTTCCAAAGGTTAGAAGAATCATGGATTTTTTCAACCAATAGCTGTTGTTATTTAGTCATTATGTACGTGTGTGTGTGCGTTAAGGTAAAAGCAATACTACACTTTTGGGAAATATCGTGATACTCGAAGGGTTAAAGATATACTTTCACATTTTTGCCAAAACATTCTTTGTAATTGAATGCATTCCCTTGATTATATTAAATAATTTCAATTTTACGATGCACAATTTTATTACAATACTTTTTGTGCGGAATATTTTTGCCATTTAGATTATTCTTTGTTCTTTAGAATGTTTTCAAATTTTTTATCATTATGTTAGCTGATTTGGAATCTCAAAGCAGTATTTTATTTTTTAAGTCAGTGTTATGTGGATACTTTATTCATTTTGATATGACATTGATGATTAGAAGTTTGCGAGTATATAGAAATTCCTTTTTAATCTGTATTTAATATAAAAGCTTTTGATAAAACCTTTTTTATCAAGAACTGCTACTTTATTCTTAATCTCACGTGCTGTAGTTCTCATTGAAATCACCTGTGTATCCACTATTGGGGTTGCAAAATTAAATTATGATAAATATGTATACAATGAAAAGGGAAAAATGATTGCAATATAAAGCTATCTTTTCACCTGCGATAATAGTAACTTCATCAAATTTGTTTTTACTTGAATAGATTCATATTTCTCAGCTGATTCAGATGAACTTTTCCACAGTTTCTCTTCTTGAATCTGTCTCACACTTCGTCTAATTTTTTCTGTAAAGTTGCTCCTCCAAATGATATATTATGTAAATTTGCTCTCGTTAAAGTTATCCCAGAAATGTATATCTAAAAAACCCTTTCATGGAAATTATGTCAAAAAATAAAGTTAATTACGTTTCTAATCATCTGAGTTCTTCTCTGGCAGATTGAACGTACTCTCTGCAGTAGAAGAGGGTTTTAAAGGGGAAGACAGATGCTTCAGCTGATAACGCTGAAGTACCAGACGCAAAAAGCTCTGTTTTAGGAACCTCCCCATTACTCTCATAAGAAACCAACTGAGCAACACACATTACTCAGTTACTTTCATCTGGTCACATTACTTTCATCTGATGAATTCTGTTTTCCTTCATCAACAGTTACCGCTTGATAAAGTAACTTCGTCCGCCAGCGTGATTCCTTTTATACTGTTCGGGACTTAGTTGTACGCTCATCAATCCACTTTCTCTTTACGGAAACTTTCTGTCTTCAACATCCCTCCCTTTTCTTCGTTGGTGCTTTCTATTACCAACACATCTACCTTCTTATTCCCTTCCTTAGTAAGTTGTTCAATCAACGGTTGTTCCAAAATATTTCCACCTACAATATTGATGGAGACTTTCTATCTTCCTTTCGACGTCTATTTCGTCAGGTCGACCTGCATATTAGTATAACTGCTCCTTCCCTCTACTGAGTAATTGATTGCCATATTCCATCTTCTATCTTAAGCTTCTCTAGCTCAAATTCCATTAGTTGCTTCTTTTCTCCTCTTCATTTGTTCCTTTCGTGAACTTTCTATCATTCCAATCATTCTTTTCACGAACTCGGATTCGTTTGACTGATTTCCTGCTATGAGATGTTTCAGTTCTACGATTGCAATTTTTGGGTCAGGCGTTTCCCTCTACTCCCATATAAAGTAATGAGATCACACTTCTTATTCCTCCACCCCCCAAAAAGCCATATTTACGAATATATTTTCCTCTCTAACTGAAGTTAAGAGACCAATGAAGCTAATCTTTTCCAGTTAAAAGTCTGCTACTGGAGTACCACAATTCTGTTAAGAGAACAATAACCCACACTAACTGGTATTTTCGAAACATAATACTGACATATCACCTGGGCTGACGCAAAATTCTTAAACCTGAAATGGGAATGTATTTATAGCACTGTCGGGTTTCAACAATACATTGTAACCAAACAAAAAAATGCAATAAGTGACATTTTTTTGCAATGGATCCATGATTATTTCTTTTAACAGAAAGGGCGAACAACACTTACCCCGGCAGTCTACTTCCCTAGAATATCTCATAGCATTGCCATCCGCTTCCTCAGGATCTACCATAGCAGTGCCGTCCACTTCCTCAGGATCTATCATAGCAGTGCCGTCCACTTCCTCAGGATCTCTCATAGCATGCCGTCCACTTCCTCAGGATCTCTCATAGCATTGCCGTCCACTTCCTTAGGATCTCTCATCGCACTACCGTCCACTTCCTCAGGATCTATCATAGCAGTGCCGTCCACTTCCTCAGGATCTATCATAGCAGTGCCGTCCATTCCTCAGGATCTATCATTGCATTTTCGTCCGCTTCCTCAGCATCTCTCATAGCATTGCCGTCCACTTCCTCAGGATCTCTCATCGCACTACCGTCCGCTTACTCAAGATCTCTCACAGCATTGCTGTCTGCTTCCGCAGGATATCTCATAGCACTTCCGTCCCCTTCCTCAGGATCTCTAACAGCATTGCCGTCCGTTTCCTCTGGATCTCTCATAGCATTTCCATCCGCTTCCTCGGGATCTCTTATAGCACTGCCGATCGCTTCCTCAGGATCTATCATAGCATTGCTGTCTGCTTCCGCAGGATATCTCATAGCATTTCTGACCGCTTCCTCATGATCTCTCATAGCACTCCCGTCCGCTTCCTCGGGATGTCTCATAGCACGGCCGATCGCTTCCCAAGGACCTATCATAGTATTGCTGTCGGCTTCTTCAGGATCTCTCATAATGCTTCTTTTTTTTCCCTTCGTCACTTCGCCATTTATACAAACTTCGATTATACACGCCTCTTCTACTTCTTGTCCATCTTTACCGCGGATACATTTTAAGTCGGGGATTGGTATCCCAACGCTGACACCATTTAATGTCGGGATATTGAATCCCACCGCTGACACCATTTAATGCTGTATTTTGGCATCGAACCGCTATCATCATTTATGTCGGGAGATAGCGTGGTGATCCGAATCGGTTCCTGGTTCCAGTGGACTTCTTTCAGTCACTTTTCGGTACGTGTATCGGTAAGATTGTATTAAATAGTTGTAGATGATCTTTTCAGTTGCACACATGGAGGCGAACACTTGTTAGAAAAGTGTAGAACATTTATTAATAAACTAAAGACGATACAAAACTACAAAGAACATGATTCAACTTTCTTTTACACTCCTCCAATTCTTCCAAGTTCCAAATGAATTTATCACATACCCTATCATGATTACAGTTTGCAAGTGCATAATTAAAGTACATCTACCAATATCATAGTTCGTGCTTAATAAATGTAAAATCAAGATACAATAACGTTTACTAGAACCTAGTAGCCATTTGCATAATAAAAATCATATTTACGGAGCGCTTGGAAGCGCTCAAAGACTCCGTCCATTTTATGTGTCTGGAGTGAAAACTTTTATAGATCTAAGATTCTAGATCTGGGTCAATGGAATTCTATATACCTTCCAAGAGGCTGCATTTGTTAAGCTCTCTGCGCGGCACGAGATTTCTGAAGTCTTGTAGTGTTGCTTTTACACAACACACACAAAGTAGCCCCAGTCATTGATTGAAAGAAACCTAAGAAAGATTCTATTGGTCTAGGAGGTCAAAACTGGTTGGAAGTCGTACAGAGAAGACTGCATGTCGGACAACGGATATACTCGAATAAACCCCTCAATGAGTTAAGAATTAAGATATTTTCCGGGATCCAAAATTTCAACGGATTTCAAATCAGCGTAAAATTGTACGTTAAATCAATACCAAAATCATGCTTTTCTTTGAAAAAGTTATTTTTTTATCAATAGTCGCAATTAATCAGATATTCCTGTTATACTAAGCGTAAGCGGAAGTATTGCCTTGTTTTTAAAGGTAATGTCACTTTAATAAGATATTTTGTTGCCCCTTATCAACTTTTAATTTTACAGCCATTAAAAGTAGGATGAAAATCTTTCTTTCCCAACCTAAAATTGATTTCTTTGTATTCACAAGAGCCTGGATTTGGTTAGCTTAGAAATGTATGAGCAATAAAATGCCTAAAATAATCTAAAAAATATTCAAAACGACATAAAAATTGGATATTCTTTCGATTTGTAAAACATCCGTTCCCCATTTGCCTGTGAATAAAGTGTTTTTGAACTTAAATCTTTGTACATAAATAAATGCAATATAATCGACTTGCTGACCAGAAGTGACAACCTAAACAGGTAAATCTTTCGTAACGTATAGTATACGATTCCAATGCCATCAACCTCGGTTGTAACTTTTTGAACGTTAGCTTTTCGAACGTTTTTAAAAAAAATTTCGAATGAGGGATATTTTGGACCTAGGAACCGGTAAGAGCCAGCAGATCACAGAGAAGCAGTGCTTTATGTAGTTCAAATTGTGGCATTATTAAACATTTTCATTGACTCTTAAATCCTAAAGTATTCGGTTTTTACTGTCAAGACTAGAGGAAAAACCCTATAACCTTCACTCTCCAATGTCGATGATTCACCCACCAATAAAAAAATAGTAAGAAGGATTTATTTTGTCTTAAGGGGTGATCACGGATTTTTTGGGCTCAAGAAGCTAACAGATGAGTCATTTGTAATGCGTTTTATCGTAAAAGCGAAACTGTGTATGAAAAATTGGAATAATTCTGTAAAACTTTGATTGAAAACTAAACTAACTGGAAAATGACCAAACAATTTCCTTAAAATTTTAAATTTCACAGTGTAAAAATATATCCCCCAAATGGATAAGTAAAAATATATCCCCCAAATGGATAAGTAAAAATATATCCCCCAAAAAACTTTATTTCTAGAACCCGGAAATTGGAAACGGAATTTCTGTTTATATGGCATTGTCTACGAAGTACTATCAAAAGATGACACGCAAACAAAATCCAGCACTGGTGATAATCTTTCTTTTTTATGCTATTTTTCAGGTTTTATCGTGTTTCCTACGATCTATAGCTAATTTTTTATTTAATTTTCCTTCAAAAATAAATCTCTATACTTTTCAAAACCTATCTCTAAACATTTTAATGTGTCAGCACAAATAACACATATATAACTATAATAAGTTTTTCAATTTTTAAACACAATTTTCCCTGAGTTCCGACTATCCGAAACGAATACTAACCCTCCAACCTACCCTCTTTCAGGGGTTTTGTAGCACAAATGGAATCACGAATGGAATAATGACTGCTAAATATTTCAACTAAAATTTGATTAAACCCCACGATGAAACGAGAAAATTATGTTCAAACTAAAAAATCTCAAAGAAAAACCAAAAAAAAACCAGTATATATCGAAAACCAGGAGATTGCTAATAGAATTTGCGTCTACGCGTATATATAATATAAAAATTTTGATTAAAGTAGTCATAACAACACTAACTGCAAGATTAAAGTACAAATTCTATGAAAAATAAGCTCACAGTAAATTAAGTTCATTTTCAAAAATGATATCGAGTTCAATGTAACACGAGGATGTGAAAAATGTATGAAAGTTGATACTTATCTTACGCATTTCACCCGTTGAGGACAAATAAGAAAAATAACTAAAGTTTAGCTTTTAAATTGAATATTTAATTTAAGCTTTATTTTAAAGACGTTTGCCGCACATGAAAACTAGAACGGGCAGTTGTCGGTATACATTATTCTCAGAAATAAAATTACCCACTATACCCTTTAGTTATAAACTCACATTTTTACAAGTTTTGTGTGTAAGCAGGGTAAATTTCTTCAATAAATCGAATACGATTAAATTTTATCATCCTATTTTTAATGGCCATAATATAAAGCAGTGGATTCAGACAAAATACTCCAATCAAGTTATTCTTTTCTATAAAAACGAGATTAATACATTACTCCAATCAAGTTATTCTTTTCTATAAAAACGAGATTAATACTCCCTTTTGTGTTCGTAATTAATATATTCGTCAAATGCGTATCGCGAAAATATTAAAGTTACAGTTGAAAATTTATTTAAAGAAAATCACATTTTAGGTATCGATTAAGTGTAAAATTTTCCGCAGATTTCAAATCCGTTGGAATTTACACTCTATCTTTAACGATAGAAACTTGAACTAGGGGAATAAAAAAGCCCTAATGCGCATCAAAACGCGTGTCATGTGAACGGTGCAGAACAAACTTATGCTTCTCCAAACGCCTTCTAATCGCTAGAACGACCGGAGATTGTTGAAGCGCTGAAGTTATCTAGCGCTTGGATTCTCGCGATTTCTGTATGTGAACACTCCAGTAGAACTCTATGTACTTTGGCTACCCGCGTTTTGCTTAGACGTAAAACGCGCGTTGGAAAACGCCTCATGTGAACGGGGCCTTAAGAAAGCTAAGTATCAGCTTACAGAACACTTGTTTAGGGAATTTTCATCTCGAAATTCGATTACTAATAAAAATGGCGTGTTTGTTTTAGAGATGCAGTTTAGTTTTCTCATGAAAAGTTTACAAAATTACCAAATCAGGATTCAAGAGTCACAAGCTATGCATGACGTATATCAAAATGAAGTATTGATTCTATAAGACAAATGAGAGAGAGAACTAGAGAGAATAATTCGTTGCAAACGTATATGAAATATTTATAAGAAAATTGCAACAAAGGAAATTTTTTTATCGACTTTTAACAGCTTTAGGAATTCTTTGGTTTAATAATACAAATATTTCAATTCACGTGATTTTGGTTTCTTATATACATATATTTCTAAGACGTATTTATTTGTATCTAAATTTTATTATACTTCATATATAGGATTAAATGGATATATCTCGGATTCTTATTGATTATGGTAAACATTATTACATGATTAATTTAGGTAGTTATTTCCTTCTTTAATGCTTCCATTTTTTTAAGAAGTATTTCTGTTTTTTCATGAATAAATCTCACGAAAATTTTTATTCCACAAAATTTTTAATACTCAAATTACTCTAAATGCATAAAAGGAAATAATTATACCAGTTTTCGAAAGGGGATAGTTCATTTTAATTAAAAATTTACTAGTTCACCGATAATGAATGGTTCATTTGTTTCGTCTATGGCGAATATTTATTTTAATAAACCTTCGTGGTTGGGATTTGGGAGATTAAGTGTAAATAAATTATTCTAAACCCTACAGAATAACAAGATTAATCAAAATTCAGTTAATTTTTAATTAAAGAATTTGTTTTTAAAACGTATAAACTTTAACGCATGGTGGAAGTATTTGTGTAAAAGTTATGGGTGCATTCGGTAATTCCACGTATGAAATGCAATTCTGAATATTTTGTATTATTGTACATGTTAATGATTTAGACGCAATAATTTTCTCATTAAGGTAGTACGTGATGAAATCAACGCATTGAAATTCAAAACATAATTTATGAACTGAAATAATTACACAATTTAAAAAAAAAACATTTGATTTTTAGAGTAAGAACTTATCTCAATGTGGAAAACTGTATTCTTTCCAAATTGCATAATTGACAAATCTCTTAACTCAATACTGAACCGCTAGGTTGCAGGGAAGTTTTACAGCACGCTATGTGTTTTCATAGGAACGAAAACTATAAACTCCTTTTTATCTCAAAATGTGATTTTTCGAGTTGGGCCAATAATGCTGCCCATGAGCGACACGTTAGTAATGAAAGTTTATTAAAATAATACGCGAATAGAAATAATTGTAAAAATTAAGAAATCTGTAAAAAGGACGATTAAAAAAACAGCACGCCTCAAAAGTTCAGACGTAATTCAAATGTCGCAAATTCAATACGGAAATTTGTTAAACAGCAGGACAACATGAAAAATCTGCCGTCTTGGGCGATTAGTATAAAATTAAAGCTTTAATATTTTTTTAAGTGCTTCATCAAAATGCTTAAAGCTCAAAGTTAAACTAGAGAGGTGGTTGTATGTGTATGTGTGCTCTGGTTCGGGAACGATAGTCAAACAGGAAGACATTAGAAATCGAGACAGAATTTATATCAAAGTATATTTATCAAACTTTAAATAGACGATTAGCCCACCAGGAAGCCCATAACATGCCCATCAGGAAGGTCACGTTCCAGCACTTAACACGACGACAGCAAATCTCGAAGTATTCCATCTCCCAGAAAAGGTTATGAGAATTTTAAGATTTCAGGCTTATGCAATTTGCTATACTATTCAGTGACTAATAGCAGTGTGACATTAGTTTAACATAAAATGGTTCTGGAATCACCATTAAGACATGTCCACAATTTTAAATTATTGTAGTGAGAATGGAAGTATACTGGTCTTTAAGTGACCAATGTTTCTCAAATAGGCTGGAAAACAGGTGTTGGGTTAATTTTTAAGAATAAGTTGTGTATTGTCTATAATATTTATTTGGGCATATATGTGTATATATATTGTGTTGTGTACTGCCTTTGCGCCAACTTTGAGAGCTTGGTAATTTTTCTCACGGGTTAGCTCTGAGAAAAAAATGTGCAAGGAATTTTATCTTGAATCCCCGTGGATTGGAAAAGTAAATGGATAAAGCCCGTTTCCGTTGAAGGGGTCGCACTCATTAGTACTGGCGTATTTGGTGATTTCTGACCCAGTGGCGATGTTTCGTCTGGGTTTACTTTCCACTCGCAAGAGGGGGATTCTGATGGCTGACCATAGAATAGATTGACTTATGTTGATTGATTTGGAGATTCTTAAGAAATTCAATTACGATACAAATAATCGAATACGCCAACAACCAGTGCACTTTTCCTATCGAGAATACTATCGTAAGAGGAAGTGGTGAAGAACAGAGGAGGACTTGCAAAAACAAAGAATTTCCCGGCTACCTTACTGACTACTTGGGAGAGGATCATCTTGATGTACCCGGGAAGCACGCTCTTCCATGGGTTGTACCTGCTGCAGAACGTGAGATGTCCAAAGGGTGTGAACGCCTTCCTCTCCAGATTCGATTCCAAATCTGACATCTGGATGCCGAAACCTCACCGTATTTTTCCGAGATCCTTTGCCGACAGCAGAGGGTGAGTCTAACTGTTCTACGGGTTTTGCCATCGGTCCCCATCTCCTTTCTCCTGGACTTTTGGACTGGATCTTTTGTTTTGAACTGTAATTTGTAAGAATTGATTTTTCTGTCTTATTGGGGCCCCTTTTATTTAACTGTTAATTGCATTTATCTCACTTTAATTTCAATGTTATAATTTTCTACTTAATATTTAAAACTGTAACTGTAAGAGAAGAAGAAAAGAACTGTGTTGAGATGCTTTATTGTTTATATGGAGGCAAATCTTTGTTTAATGTAAATTCTTCCACTATACGATTAAATGACTTATTTTTAACACAACACAGGGTAATTTCGATGATCTAGACCAGGGATTGGCGAACTTTTGAGACGGAAAACCCAAACCTGTCCCTCAAAGCAATTTTAAAATTATTCGAGAGTCATAAATTTACTTTTACAAATAAGGAAAATTTTATAACAAGTATACAAGTTAATTATGTCTTTATTAAATAAAGAAAAAAATCACATAAAAATAGAGTGCATGTGTAAAATCCCGTCGACCACTCTCGCCAAACCATAAAAATGTCGCCAAACGATGCGAAATTCCGCCAATAATGGAAAGCGTGAAATAAAACACGGTTTTTCCTATTTTGTTCCTCTTCTCGTCGCCATAGCGACGTGATGACCGCCGAAATGATTGGTGTAAGTTTGGATGGAATTGCGCCAACTTTCATGGTCGATGGGATTTGACACGTGTACCAAAAATTGCTCTCATTGGTTTTAATCAGTGTAAGCTATGAGCTTGCATTTACTTAGTTTCTGTATGTCCGGTTTATAAATAACTAGTAGTTTTTAATTTAAGCCACGATACCAAGTTGGAAACAGTAATTTGGCTCCTCAAGTTACATTTAATAAATTCTTATTATAAAAAACTATTGCCCACATAAATACTTAAACCCGAAGATGCTAAGGACATAAATTTTTTCAATTCATGATATGAGTACGGAACACAATTCCATGTATTGAAAATCATCGAGTCTGCCTTCTGTAGAACTTTTATAGCAATCTGATTGAGCTGTGAAATCAGACTGCATTTTTCTTTTTCCAGTTCTTCTATTTCAGTACGAAGACGCACAAGTTTGAAGCTCCACAAGTCTGCTTTTCAAGACCAGCAATTGTATTTCAAAAGTAGCCGTGTCAATATCAAACGGAGAGAAATTTAATTCCTTCACATTGACATTAAGAGAATTTGACAAGCTAGAGTAGCTTTATCCTTCCTGAAACCTTTGAAGAAAAGATTCTCTCATGTTTAAAACTGCTGTCTTGAAATAATCTTAGGTGCATCAAAAGGTTGAGTTATGAATCAAAAGGTGCCTATGAATTCATGCACAACAATACAAAACATAGAAGAATATACACACTTTTCTAATTTGTTTCAATAGTCAAAACATAAAAAATAATTGCGTTGATAGTTTTGAGACATGTATATTTTCACATTTTTTGTTTAAATAGTATTTTCAGTTTTGTTGCATCATTTGCTATTTGAAAAACAAATTGCACTTTAAAATGCATACCTCTATATCATTTCCTTTTTTTGCTTCTTATGTACTTTCAAGGGCAAAAGAATCGTTTCAATGATTAAACATTTAAGGCGCTCTATTGGTTTTATTATTTTGCGTGTAAATATCAAAATCATTTAAAATTTAAATGAGTTATCTGTGTCATGTGTCTACGACAAACTTGAAACATACGTTAGGAAAAACTAATTATTTTATTTCTGAATAAAATTGTGAGTGGATGAATGAGTTATTAGAGGCTATATAAATATAGTAATAAGAAAAGCAAATGCATTATAAACAGTCGTCTGAAAAATGTGCTAGTAATTTTCATTTATTAAGATACTTGAAACAATACTTATAAATTTCAAGACAATAGAATAAAATGTTTTTTACGGTAATAAACATAGTGTTATTTTTATTTTCTCTTCTACGACTGCAAGACCAAGAATTAAAACAGGAATGAAATAATTGAAGTATGGCATTTTGATTAATGTGTGAGTACTTTGATACAGTAATTCTCAATATAATGTTCCACAATAATTTTATATTTATTCTAATATACTTCTATAACACAAGGCTAGCTCTCTCAGGCAATTAAGTTTATTCTTACTAACAAAAGACATTACATTTTTACAAACACGAACACTAAACATTTGACATTAATTAGAAACAATCGTTATATGGGCACTGTATCATAATATTTAAGTTTAAAAGATTCTCGAGGAAGAAGGGACAACTGTTCTCCCTCACTACTTTGTCCTAACTGACGGGTCTCATTCAGATTCACGCAGGGGAGCTGTTCTGCGCCTGCGCGTCTTTAAAGTCTTAGATGGCGTGGTATTGATGTCCGCGCTACAATCTCCCCCTCTGGTTGCGAAAGCGTCCCGATGAGGAACCAGAACAGTCTTGTTTGCCAGGGCGGCGTGGCGGACAGCTCTGTTGAGGTGATCGCACTCCAGAACGTGAAGAGGTAGTTTTAGTCTTTGGTGGACGTCCTCGTTTCTTTAGTGGAGCCACCGGCTGAGTGTCTCTGCTCTGAGCAGGAGTTAGTGCAGATATATGGTATGTTCCAAGAGGTTCTTCGGGAGATTCGAGTCTTGAGACTACGTATGTTGTCGGCGATTTCTGTGTTAGGATGATATATGGACCATCCCTTTTTGGAACAAACTTGGCAGTATGCTTTGAGTGAGCCTTGCTAACAGGATGTAGGGTAATCCATACTTTATCTCCAGGAGAGAAATACAACGGTCGTCTGCGACGATCAAACTGTTGTTTTCTTTGATCTTGCTTCTTCTCGATCCTATCTCTGATTTCGGTGGAGAGTTTCGAAAAACGTTTTAAGTATGGCGTTATCTCCGGAACGAAGTTGTCGTTTTCGATAACAGACGTTAAATTATTCATTACATCATAGATGGTACGTAGTTCTCGGCCAAAATGTAGAAAGGCAGGAGTAAATCCTGTAGTTTCACATTTATGAGTATTCATTGCAAAGCGAATACACGGAAGTTTTGTTTCCCAGCATTCGTGTTCGTTGCCCACGAGAATAGCCAATCGTGGTTTAAGATCTCGATTCTTGCGTTCTACTGGGTTTGCTTGAGGGTGATAAACAGGCGTGAGACATTGGTCGATTTTAAGGATGAAACATACTTGTTGTAAGACAGAACTTATAAATTGTGGTCCATTGTCACTTATCATTCGTCTGGGAATGCCATATCTAAGAAATATTTCTTCCACGAGTGTGATGGCACACTCTTTAGCAGTAGCTGATTCGAGAGCAAAGAGCTCTATCCATCTGGTAGCACAATCTTCAACTATAAATATCCAACGTTTATTAGTAGCCCCTTCGGGCAAGGGTCCGAACAAGTCAATTGATAGAGTCTCGAACCTTTGTGACTGGACAGGGGTTCTTAACAGTCCTGCGGTTGATTTATATCGGGCACATTCTGGGCATTTCTTCACATAGTCCAATGGAAGACCGCATTCCTGACCAATAATAACGTTGTGCGAGTCGGTGATAGGTTCCTTCTTCACCATAGTGGCCAGCAGTAGGAGCATCGTGGTACTGCTTTAAAACGTCACTTATTTCATGGGAAGGAACAACAAGTTGTGCCTCCTCGGTGTCGGCATCTGGAACGTAACGATATAGTACTCCTTGATTCATTACAAATCCTCCCTCAGTCCAATTGGCAAAATTTTCATCCTTCTGGGAAGACTCAAAACTTTCAACAATCTGACGCAGGTTGTCATCTTTCAATTGGGACTCGCATACTTCATTAGTACTTTTAGAAGGTAGGTCTGCTGCGAAGAAGTGATCAACTTCACACTTTGACTTTCGGCAAAGGGTCTTGACAGCATGTCCGCTATGACATTGGATTTTCCAGGTGTGTAGCAGATCTTAAGATTGAACTCTTGTATTTGGAGAGCCCACCGAGCTAGTCGACCGGAAGGGGACTTCAAGCTCATCAACCATCGTAGAGGCTGGTGGTCTGATGCTACAGTGATCTCAGCACCTTCTATATATCCACGAAATTTCTGAAGAGCCCACACCACAGCTAGTGCTTCTCTTTCAGTTGTGCTGTAATTCTTTTCTGCTGCGGTCAGAAGACGGCTGGCATATTCAATGGGGTGTTCATCTGGAACTTCACCTTGAGAGAGTACAGCTCCCACAGCAAAACTGCTCGCATCCGTCCGAAGCATGTACGGTTTGGCAGGATCACATTGCTTCAAAACAGGAGGGGAAATTAGCAACTGTTTCAAGGTGTTGAAAGCCTTTTGTTCCTCTTGTTCCCAATGCCAAAGACTGGTCTTCTTGGTAAGATTGCTAAGGGGTCTAGCAACATTAGAGAAATTCGGAATGAAGCGTCTGTACCAGCTACATGTTTGTAGAAAAGACTGCACTTGCTTCACATTTTTGGGTTCAGGCATAGCCTGGATGGCGGATGTCTTCTCAGGATCGACTTGTATACCATCTGAAGTTATGAAGTGTCCCAAATATTTAACTTTTGAGCATGCAAAATTGCACTTTTCGCGATTTGCTCGCAAGTTGTAATGCATCAGTCTTTGGAAGACTTTTTTCAGATCTTCTATGTGCTCTTCAAAGGTCTGAGATAGTACAATAATATCGTCCAGGTAGGACAGGATACTCACATCTTTCAGACCATTTTTGAAGGCATCAATCAATCTTTGGAAAGTTGCTGGTGCATTCTTTAGTCCAAAGGGCATGCGCACAAAACGGTAGGTTCCAAAAGGACATGTAAAGCAGTTTTGTTTCTGTCAGCAATAGAAACGTTCACTTGGTGATATCCGGCTTTTAAATCAATGGTGCTCATGTACTGTGTGTGTTTGGCAGTGTGGAGAAGATCGTCTATCCTTGGTAAGGGATATGCATCAGTTTTGGTGATAGAATTCAGCTTCCTGTAATCGACGCAAAGTTCCATTCGGTTTGGGGACCAAAACAACAGGAGCAGCATACGGTGATTCACAAGGTTCGATGATACCTTCATGTAGAAGTCTGTTAATCTCAGCTTCTAGAATTTCTCTTCTGGCTGGAGAAACTCTATATGGAGGAACAGCAACAGGTGGTCTGTTTTGTGTGTCAATATGGTGTTCGATATAGGGTGTAGGATCTCCCCCTAGTTTGAACAATTCTTCAAATTCCTTTAATACAACACTGAGAGTGGTTCTCTGCTGTGTGGTAAGCATGGTTCCCTCATTTTCTCGTAAGGATTCAGCTTTTACTTCAGAAACGTATTCCGAGTGTGGAGACTGAGGTAGGTGAATGTCCTTTTCGAAAGGGTATTTTTTGTAAGGGCTATCAGAAAAATACCATTTGTGGCTCTTAAGGTCAAGAACCAGGCCTGCATTATGTAAGAAGTCAAGTCCTAGCAATGTTCTGTTTCCTTTGGTGTCAGGCAAAACTATAAAAGAGGTTAAAATTTTTCTATTTTTTATCTGGACATTCACCTGGGTGGTGAGGACTTCAGCAACAGAAGATCGTCCATCAGCAAACGTCAAGTTGATCGATTCTTTTTCAAACTTCGCACCTTGTTTCTGAAGAATTTTGGACAAACCCTCTCCAGCAATGGAGCGTGTGGCTCCGGAATCAGCACAGACAATTCTGTTTCGGCCATTGAATATCTCAATAATACTCAAAACTCAGAAACTCTAGTGGACTGTTTATTACTCATTATACTCATTACTAATACTAGAAGATGCTCTCCAACACCTTCGCGTGGTACAGACAAGCTCAACTGGCTTGCTGCCAGAAGATACATTTTAATCTGTTACACCTAGATGGCGCTTTACAAAAATAAGAACTACACGCTTTAACATAGCGCCGGGCATTGCAATGTATGAAAGACATTCAAGTAATTGCAAATTGAAATGAAGCGTTAAATTACATAAACAATAACAAAACATTATTGGTTACAATAAATGAGGTGCTCAAAGATACATTACAACACTAGAAATAAAGTAAATTAATATACAAACAATTAGTTATTTACAGGTAATAAACATAACTTCGAAATTGGTCGTTTATACTGACCAGAAGCTGTTTTAATTTCTGCTACCCTAATTTTACCATCAGTTCCTGGATACACCTCTGATATTCTACCTAATGACCATTTGAACGGGGGAGAATTATCCTCTTTTACTAAAACTACCTCACCTATTTTCACATTATTTTTACAAAACATCCATTTGTTTCTTTCCTGCAGATTATTTAAATAATCCATACTCCATTTTTTCCATATTTTTTGAAAAATTTGCGTGATTTTTTGCCAATTCCTTAACCTATTTTCGTTTATATTAGTAAGATCAGGCTCATTTAAAGAATGAAGAGGTCTGCCAATTAAAAAATGGGCAGGTGTCAAAATCTCTATCTCCTCTACATCAGAAGTTAGTGGTACAAGGGGACGGGAGTTCAACATTCCTTCAATTTGAATAATGATGCAGTTAAATTCCTCATACGTTAACTTCAAATTACCAACAACTCTTTTAAGATAATATTTAAAAGACTTCACACCTGCCTCCCAAAGACCCCCGAAGTTAGGAGCTCTTGGAGGCAGAAAGCTCCATTCTATTTCTTCAGACCCTAAATAACCCGCAAGAATCTCATCTGGTTTACATACTAAAGTGTGCAATTTTTTAATCTCCATGCTAGCACCCACAAAATTTTTTGCGTTATCTGTGAATAATTTAGCAGGTTTGCCTCTTCTCGAGATAAATCTTTTTAAAGTTTAAATGAAAGAAGAAGTTAAATCGGTAACGCTCTCTAGATGTATTGCCTTTGTTGTGAAGCAAATAAATATACAAACATAAATTTTATGGAGAATACCTTTACGTTGATTTCTAAATTTAATAGAGAAAGGACCACAGAAATCAATTCCAGTAATATTAAAAGGAAAGTTTTCAGTAACTCGTTCTTTGGGTAAATCGCCCATAATTTGATTTACTGTTACCGGTTTCATCTTAAAACAAACTACACAATTATGCACTATTTTCCTACAAAGATTTCTACCATTTATGATCCAAAATTTCTGCCTCACATGGTATAATAAGGCTTGTGGGCCTGCGTGTAGATATTTAAGATGATAATAATTAACTATTATTTCTGTTAAATCATGTTTAGAAGGCAGAATAATTGGAAACTTTTTCTCATAAGTTAAATTACTATTTTTTAGTCGGCCTCCTACTCTAAGAAGTCCAAAGTCATCAATAAAGGGATTAAGATTCTTAATCGAACTATCCTTTGGAACCATATCTGATTTTTGAAGACCATTTAATTCAGCTTTAAAATACTCACGTTGAACTAACCTTACTAGTGTTAATTCTGCTATTTTTATTTCTTCTGCATCTAATGGTCCTACCTTCTTTGGTATGCTTCTACAATTTCTACAAAACCTAAGAAGAAAACTTATAATACGGATTATTTTAAAATACTTATTACTACAGTTCAATAAATCATTAGTAAAAGCATTCACAGTTAAAGTCAAACACGGTACAAATTCAGGATCACCACAGTTTTTGAGTTCATCAGTGTTTTTCTCAATTACAGATTCAGGTATAACTCTAATAGGGATCTAATCTTCCTTTAGGAAGTCAGGTCCATCCCACCACAATTCACTTAGTAGCAGTTTTTTGGCGTCCATACCTCTGGATATAAGGTCAGATGGATTTTCTTCAGATGGAACGTAATGCCATTCTTCAATTTTGGTTAGATCCTGCAACTTTGAAATTCGGTTAGCAACAAATGTCTTTAGTAGACGAGGTTCTTTCTTAATCCATGACAGCACAATCATAGAATCACTCCAAAGGTGAATAGCCGTCACTTCGAGTTTCAATGATGACTTCACTCGATGCATTAATTTCGCTAGAAGAACTGCCGCGCAGAGCTCAAGTCTCGGTATTGTAGTCTTCTTTAAGGGAGAGACACGGGATTTACTGCATACCAATCTCACTGACGTATGGCCTGATGCTGTTGTGGCTTTGCAGTAAATTACTGCTCCATAAGCTGCTTCTGAGGCATCTGAGAAGCCATGCAACTCTATGTCGTTAGCATTCTCAACTGAGATGAATCGTGGAATGTTCATGTCAGGAACCTTCTGCAGGGACTCGATAAATTCATGCCATTCTCGATTTTCTCTCTCCGGTAGTGGTTCACTCCAGTCTATTTTTAGCAGCCATAATTTCTGCATAAAAATTTTAGCCTTTGTCACAAGAGGACCCAAAAGTCCAAGTGGATCGTATATCCTTGCTATTTGTGACAGAACTTCTCTTTTAGTATATACATCCTTTATCTCTGGTTTAAAACTGAAGCAAAAACGATCAGTTTGAGTTTTAGTACTAGGAGTAAAAGAATATTCTACAGATGCATCAGCTTCATTTTTCAAAAGCGATGCATGATTAGCCGACCATTTATGTAGAGCCATGCCACCTCGATCCAAAAGCGAAATAAGTTGCCGTTGCAGTTCCTGAGCTTGTATTAACTGATCAGCTCCAGTAAGCAAGTCATCCATATATGTATCTGATAAGAGTACAGATGCAGCCATCGGGAATTGTGCTCCCTCATCATATGCCAACTGCTGCAATGTCCTGGTTGCAAGATAGGGTGCACTTGTAGTTCCATAAGTTACTGTACATAGTCTGTAAGTTTTGATAGGATCTTTCTCAGAGGACTTCCAGACAATTCTCAATAAATCTCTTTGACCGGGATGCATCCAAATCATTCTATACATTTTTTTAATATCAGCAACGAACGCAAATAAATGCCTTCGGAAGCGTAGCATTATTGCGAATAAGTCATCTTGATTCACTCCTCCATTGTACTGCAAGGAGTTTAGGGAATAACCGTTAGATGTTGCTGCAGAGGCATTGAACACTACTCGTAGAGGTGTAGAACTGGAATCTGGACGTACAACACCATGATGGGGCAGATAGTACACCACATCTGTTTCTTTGCTTTCTTTTACTTCCTCCATAAGTCCCATCCTTAAATACTCTTCCATGAAGGCTTTATACATGGACAGAATTTCGGGCTCTCTCACCAAACACGCCCAAAGAGAATCTAATCGTCTCATAGCTATCTGCTTTGATTCCCCTAGGTTAGACGGATTATCTTTCAAGGGCATTTGTACGACGTACCGACCACTTTTATCTCTCGTATGGGTTTTTTGAAAATGTTCCTCACAAATAAGGGCTTCCTCATTTTTTATTTTCTCACACTCAATATTTTCAACTTCCCAAAAATTTTGCATAATTTTCTCTAAATCGATACAATCGTTAACAAGACCACACTGTACATTATCCTCAGTTATTGTCTGTACACTACCACTCACAACAAAACCGAATACAGTGTTTTGTAATATTAATTTAGTATTAGATGGATAAATTTGACCTGGTTTTAAAAGCTCATAAAAATTTTCTGCTCCCAAGAGTACATCAATGGAACCTGGAATGTTAAAACCTGTATCCGCTAACTTTATGTTATTTAATTCTGGAACGCAAATATCAATTTGCTTAGATGGTGTCAGATCTGTTATTCTTGGAACAACCAAAAATTCTAAATCTAATTTGAAATTTCTCAACTCATTAGTAATCTTAGCACTAACCTTAGATTTAATTGTTAAAGACAACCCATTCAAACCAGACACTGCAATATTTATTTTTTCTTTCTTAAATTAAGCTTATCTGCACATCTCTTACTTAAAAAGTTTGCATTAGCACCGACGTCGAGAAGACCACGAACGGGAAAAACATTACCCATATCATCGTATAAAAAACCAATAAAAGTGCTAAGCAAAACAGCTTTCGATTTAGCGGATGAAGTACTCGTCGCCACAAAATAGTTTCGATCTTGACTCAGTTGTTTAGTCTCTGCTGGTACGAATTCTAAAGCTGTGGGGGAGGGGAAGGTGGTACTTTTCTCTCTTAAAGTGTTTACAATATTTTCACTCGCAACATTTTGTTTTTGTTCGTATGGGAAATGTAAGGTCACATGATGGCGCCGCCTACAAAGATTGCAAGAATATTTCGACTTGCAATTTGATACTCTATGATTCCCTAAGCAATTAAAACAAAAGTGATTAGCTTTTACGAATTCAATACGCTCATCGACAGACAATTTTTTGTAATTAGGACATTTATAAAAGGGGTGATTATCAATACATGAAAAACCACACTTATAACTCTTAACGTCTGACAAGAAAACTTTCGATGCATTTTTTGACTCGGAAAATTTATTTACCCTTGTATTTTCTACTAAAGTTTTACCTCGGGATGTAAAATATAAATCAATTTCTTTCGCTAACTCAGAGGGTTTAAACCAGCCGTCTGCCTGTCTCAGACTTATATGATAGGCGGTTTCTTTATCCAAGGTTTGACATATTTTATCTGATATAATTAATTCTTTGAGGGTTTCGAAATCAGTTGCTTTTCTCAACTTTAAATAATATTCCCAGCTCGTCGTTAATCGCGATGCAAATTGTATATACGTTTCATTGGGTTGGCGGTGTGTTTTCCTAAAATTTTCTAAACACGATTGGGGTGTAGGTTCAAACTCTCGAATTACTATTGCTTTTACTTTAGAATAATCATTTAATTCATCATCTTTTATGTAAGTTATCACATTAGTTGCCCTTTCACCTAACAAATTTAAAAGAATCTCCGCTTTATATTTGTCAGGTACGTTTTTTGATACAAAGGCCCTTTCTAATGATGAGAAAAAATAACCCCAAGCTTCAGGTCTAGTAGGAATTTTAATTGTTAAAGTACGGACACTTTTGATCAGAGTCCAAAGATTCAGTTTGATGACTGTCACTAACATCCTCAGATTTTGATTGCGCTTTTATGCGAGCTAGTTCTAATTCTGTTTTCATTCTCTCAAGTTTTATTTTTTCAAGTTCTATTTGCCGCTGCTCTTCAGACTTCCTTTCTTCAATTATCATGGTTGCTAACTCTACAACCCATTTTTTTTCTGTTATGTACTTCTCATTTTGTTTTATTATACTGCTTAACTCTGCAGTAGTCATTAGCTCATTAACATCTTCTCCTAACTCACTAGCAATTGCTTTTAAATCCTCTTTCTTAGCGCCTTTAAACATTTTGAATAACTATTTCATAACAGGAATAATAACTCAGTCACATACCTCAATTGCGTCGACGATGCTGATGTGAATAGCAATACTCAAGCTTTTAAATGGGAACTCAATTCACTAGTTGCTCCGGGAGACTGGACCACATGTTTCGGCCATTGAATATCTCAATAATACTCAAAACTCAGAAACTCTAGTGGACTGTTTATTACTCATTATACTCATTACTAATACTAGAAGATGCTCTCCAACACCTTCGCGTGGTACAGACAAGCTCAACTGGCTTGCTGCCAGAAGATACATTTTAATCTGTTACACCTAGATGGCGCTTTACAAAAATAAGAACTACACGCTTTAACAAATTCCATTAACTTGGTTGATTCGGACAGGAAGGAAAGCAACCAAAGCAGAAGGTGACTCGGAGGTCGTAACAGCACTGAATTCGGTTCTGCCCTTTGCAGGAGCACAGGTTGGACATTTGGGCTTGGTTACGCCAGGTGTGCCACAACCATAACAGTGGATAGTAGATGTTTCTTTCGGTTTTATATTCTCAAATTTCTTTTCATGGAACTCTTTTTTGGGATGCAAGTATCTTTCCGTTCTTTCTACAGGTTTGAAGAATGGTTTTCTTTTATTTGTAATAATTCCTTCTTTCTTGAAGTTATTTCGGTGATTCTCGAAGGAATCCAACTTTTCCACCAGTTCCACAG
Organism: Meta bourneti; assembly: GCA_933210815.1. NCBI lineage: Eukaryota > Metazoa > Arthropoda > Arachnida > Araneae > Tetragnathidae > Meta > Meta bourneti. Next base: position 37,760,128 of record OW119922.1, on the reverse strand, counting down.
GCGAACAGAGGTATCCCCATTCATCTTATATGGTGGTCTTTAAAGTCAGAAGGACATTTCTTCTTAATTTGGTCCGTTATTACTAGGTCTTTAAGTTTTTCGAACGTATCCACATTAACTTCTTTGATCCAACTTTCAAAATAAGTTCTGAGTTCAAAATAGTAATCCCTCCAAGTGGATTCAGCACTCTTCTTGTGAGTCGCAAAGAGTTGTCGAAAGCGTTCAGCACTCATCTTAAATCTTTTTAGGAGAATATCTTTAACGTATTCATAGTCTTGAGCTCTGTCATCAGGTTCACGTGCGATGATTTTAGTAATTTCACTTGGTAAAACAGCAATTAAGTAAGGTACCCACTGTACTTCCGGAACTTTTAGAAATTTCACTTGTCTTTCAAATAGGTGTAAGAAAATAGAGATATCATCAGTGTCGGGATTGAAGTTAGGAATTAACTTATGCAGTTCAAATCTTGGGTGTTCAACATCTGTAACGCTTGCTGACACGTTATTTTTGGCAACGAGTTGGGATTCTGCTTCTAATTGAAGTTTTTCTAATTCAAAGTCTCTCTCTTTTTCGATTCGTTTTATTTCAGCCGCTCTATCTGTCGCCAGTCTTTCTAATTCAGCTGTTTTTTCTTTATCAACCCGTTCCTCGATAACAGTTGATAGCATATTTTTTACAAGTTCCTCTTCGAAGTCTTCGGATTTAGTTATAAGGTTCTTAAGATCTATAATTTTTAAGTCATCAGTAATGTCCAGTCCCATTTCCTTAGCCAAATTTCTGAGATCTTCTTTTCTACCTTTCCCCAGAAACGCCATGATTATTTATTTATTGAGACCAAATGCAAAGTTTTGACTTTAAGTTATTTTATAAACATTCAGTTATAATGACACATTTATATAAATAGTGTTCAAATTCCACAGTATTTAAATCAATTTTCAGAGTTTACCAAGATATTAATAAAATACTAAATACTAAGTGAAATCCACAGATAAAATATCCGCAGTTCAACCCAGTAAGAAGTGAAACCGAAACTGAATATTAATGTTTATAAACAATCCCAAATGTAATACTTTTCCTGACTCAACTACGAAGATACATTCTTAACACAGTGATATTTAAAAGGAACACATAAATACATTTCGAAAAATCACAGATCAAAACTCAAGGTTAATCAACACGAATAAAATGAGCCATAGCATAAAATGAGTCACACTGGTTTTCTTTTTCGGAATGAATCCGGTACACAAGTAAAAGAAATATTCTTACTGCTTGAAGAATCAATTTTTCAATGATATCACAATTTTTAAGAGTAATCAAATTAAATTTAACTTAACATGTTTTCAAAATAGCATTGGATGTGCATTTATACGAGATATGCATGGATTGCAAAATGCTTAACTGGTCATGCTACTTTACAAAACTAAGTAATAAGCTACTCGATCTACTTCCGTTTTCGAAATCATAACATAACATAATAATAAGGATAGCACTGGGTGTGCTTCATAATAAAATATGCCTGGTTGGCAAGATAATAAAATGCTTTAACGTAATTCACATATACTTATCAATGATAAGATAATGAATGGAAAGTAGCATAATATAAATCAACAAGATTACGGATATTAAAATAAAATACATAAATGTACTTATCTAAAAATCAGACTTTATATCACATCAAATAACCTGGGCACCTGGATGGTGTATATTGCAATTCTTCAGACAGGGGAGTCTAAAAATTAAAGTGAGTTAGGACAAAGAGGAAGAGAAGGAAAACATGGCCGCGGGTTGGGCGCCAATTATAACACAAGGCTAGCTCTCTCAGGCAATTAAGTTTATTCTTACTAACAAAAGACATTACATTTTTACAAACACGAACACTAAACATTTGACATTAATTAGAAACAATCGTTATATGGGCACTGTATCATAAAATTTAAGTTTAAAAGATTCTCGAGGAAGAAGGGACAACTGTTCTCCCTCACTACTTTGTCCTAACTGACGGGTCTCATTCAGATTCACGCAGGGGAGCTGTTCTGCGCCTGCGCGTCTTTAAAGTCTTAGATGGCGTGGTATTAATGTCCGCGCTACACTTCATAATAACATATGGATATTTATAACAGAGAACATCACATGATCTTAAAGAAAGCAGTTATTAGTAGAATCTTGTTAGATACATAGGTAAGGAGTAGGTAGTAAGAAAAACCATCGATAATACCTACACGAGTAATATTTATTTTAAGTTTATATACAAATTATCATTAGTATTATAAAGTATCTGGATGAATTGATGTGAATATACTTGATGTATATATATTTGATTTAACGTATTTTAGAGTCTCATCAGTATCTGCTTAAAGTTTTCCTCCCAAGCTACACGTCCAAAAATTATGGATAATAATGAATTCGCATCAATCAAGGTTACCTAGATCTCAATCCAATATAGTATGTTTGAGATGTTTTTTTGTGTCGTATTGCAACCTGCACACCACCAAGGACTGCACAAGAGCATATACGTGCTTATGCGCAAATGGGACCGTGGTTACAGGAATTCTTGGAGAACCTTTTGTGGTTAGCTTGACTGAACGTTGTGGCCTGCATTACGATCAGAGGCCAGCACATTTTTTGGTTCATTTTAACTGGGCAAAAAAGTTTTTATCGCAATAAATAAAATCTACAATGTGTTCACTTAAGTATCTCTTCAAAAAATTCTTTAGTTCCAAGTAGCATCACGAAGCATGTGGATGTTATTATTTTATTCCATATGGCTTGTGGAAAACTTAAAAAAGAAACTTCATTTACTCTAACTTGAATGCAATTTCAAATCGAATGCTTTGTGGAGTAGTTGTTGCGTGTGATGAAGAGGAATGACAATTTATTAAAAGAATAAACGTTCATTGAATTTAAAGCACACAAAAAAACAGAGCGAAATAAAACTAAAGTAGACAGCGGTTAAAAGTTGTTCTAAAGATATTAATTCATGATTCTTTTTTTATCTCGTGATCTCGCATAGATGCCAAAGCTTACAATTAAAGTAAAACAAAATTTTAAAATGCCAAATTAATTCCGAGCGAAAAAAAATATTGCTTCACGTGGCCAACGAACAAGAGTTTTCGTTTCGTTGAGCACGAGCTTGACCTTTAAGCATTTTTTCAATTAGAGATTCAATTTTGAATGGAAACCAAAATGAGAAGGGGCCTGTTTAAAATGAGAACGATTTTGTTACTTGCCTATTGATAACAGCTTTCAATAAAATCAAGTAATTATGTTTAAAGATGGATTAGAATTTCAAGTTTTAATGCGTTTAATCGGTTTGTAAAGGAAACACTTGTCAAAAATTTAAAATACTTTTAATAAATTCGATTAACTCTACCTATCTTGGTTGATTGATTGATAGTTGGATTTTATGATGCAAGGTGTAATACCCATCTTGGTTCAACAGGTTTTGTGCTGTATGTTTTAATTCTTTTCACATAACAGAATTCTACTACAACCATGCATGTTAAACCAAAGACTTCTGAGGAAGGTAGGTAGGTAATTAACGTCGCACTGGAGTAACACAGCGGGCTATTGGTGACGGTCCAGGATCAATCCCGAAGGGAAAGGCCCACCAAGCCTCGTAATTTTGAACCACGGTCTGATGACGAGAACAACACCTGTGAGGTGCCAACCTCACTCTCCAAACTTCCACGCCACGCCAACGTGAGGCTTCTGAAGAAAGTTGGTCGAAATGTACTCATGACGACTAGAAAATGTATTCGGCAATATTGGACATAAAATGTCTAATTTCAGCCAAGATCTAGTGTAAAATTTAATTATCTATTCTCTCTTTGTATCATCTGTTGCAAATATTCGGAAATTATTTACTTTCACCAAAGAAAAAATAAGAAACTAAAATCTAAATTCTGTAAAATAATTTTAAGAAAAATATGATTATTGCTTTTCCCAGCCTTTCTGCTAAAACAATCTGAGTCATCACAGGCTCAATTTGTATCCTAACTTCTACACTGACAAAGTAACGTTGGTTTAAGTATGGACATTCAGCGTTTCTAGCATGAAACTAGGTTAAAAATGTGAGCAAAGGATACGTAAATAATGTATTCATTAAGAGAATATGTTTTATAAAATATATAACATTTTGTGAAAATATATTCAATCAGTTCGATGTGATACTTGCACAAACATGTAAACACAAAACATACATAAAAAGAGAATGACAGAGTAAAGTTCAATCACTAAGTGATTGTAATAATATAGCCAGCCGTTTGGACATAGCTCGCGCACACACCCATACAAAACGGATAAATAACTTGAAATTGATTGAAAATATTCACTGTACAAACACTCCATTTTTATTTATATACATTAAGTAAAAAATTGTTATAAATGGTCCCAAGAAAATTAATTTTAAAATATTACACAAAGTGCCGGAAAAATAGATTAAAATCTTAAATGAATTTCTCTTGAACAGTGTGGGATTGACAGCTTGATTGTTCAAGAACTTTACTTGCCCGATACCAATACAAAGATATAAACCATTATCCTTGAAGCTGAAGGAGCCAGAAAGAGGTAGATATCTGCAAAAGTTTAATTATCCAGAAATAATTATAACTCAGTGTGAAACTGTAACAAACGATGGCGCGGTTCATTATTCAAGTTATAAAATATGATAAATGACACTATCAGTATCAGCCTCATCTCAAGAAAATCTCTGTATTCTCCTAGCTCAATATCAAGGGTCAATATAGTTTAGCCAGAATAGAACCAGTAATTTTTCTGTACTAGTCTGAGCAGTGAAATCGGCCCTCGTTGTGGAGGCAAAAAAATCATCCAGTAGTTTTGTTATCATATACACTGGATCCCGAAATCGAGCGTTCACTGAGATTTTTAAAAGCCTAAAAGCGTAGTAAATAACAGTTCGAGCAGCCGCTTAATAGGTATATTAAGGGAAACTTTTGTCTGCCATTTTGTAGGCCACGTGTGTTCTAATCTCGGTTTGTAAGTGCATGGTGTTGGTGGTTTTCCTTGTTAGTAGTAACAGCAGCTTACTCCTTGGGTGCATCTAAACAGATAGTTACATGTATTTTTGAAAACTTCAGCCTTTTTCTCCATTTTTTTCATTAATATAAGGCTTTTTCCTTGCCCCTTATAACCAAGTTTATGTATAGGATTTCTTATAGTACGTGTGTGGCATGAACATTAGAACATTTTCAACGTCATTTGCTATTTCATTGTTATTAACAAAAGGATTTTTTCTAACTGACCTACCTTTCAATGATTGTGTAGTCTTTCTTAACTACATGGAAACAGTTGATACACTTAACTTTAAATTGTTAGCTAATTGGAGAAAAGTGCAAACATTTTTCATTCAACTTCTGTTTTGCAACGGACTCACAAGGATAACTTACTTTCCAGATATTACGTCAATCATCCAAATTTTTAACTTAAACTACACTTTTCCTTAAAAGTATACATTGCATTTCTCGCAACTTTCACTTTCCTATCCTAAACAATCGCACTTAACGCTTCTACCATCGGTTGTTCAATTCTTTTTTTCCTCATCAAAATTTGCGTATCTTCGTTTGAGATGTTCAAATTAATTTCTTAGTGGTTTCTTTTAATTTCACATGCGTTAATAGCTATTAAATGTGTTTTTACACAAACATTTATTTTCGTTTTAACCTGTCAACAGTAAAATTGTTGATTGTAAACGTTGTGCTCAAGTGCTTTTTCCGCCACTGCATGTATATTTCAAAAACATTTCGGTATCAAATCATCCTTTTCTTAGTGTAAGAAATGATATAAGTTATGCTTTGATCATAAAAAGTAAGCTCGGAAAATAATTTAAATTTATCAGAATTTTCTGTTCAGTAAAAATGTGCATTTGAAGGAAAAAAACCTTTTAAGTTGAGGCTCTCTTCTCATTCCCCTTTGAATTCCCTAGAATACCACGCCCACTTTCTGTCCTAATCGAGTTCTGAGGTACAAATAGTCCAAAAGCAAGAATGCTTTTACGGCTTTGAAAAAGAAACCCTATTTAACATAAATCACTAACCAATAAATGTTTTAAAAATTCGCTTTTTGTGGATGTGGCATTAGCCTGATGTCAAAAATTGTTATAAAGATTATACTTCTGGCGGCACTATATCCCACATTGGCGACATAACTGCCGCGTATAAATTGAGTCATTAATAAAATTTCCCCTGAGAAACCATCATAATACGATTATACATGTATTTGCCAGCGGCGCCGTTGGGGAAATTATTTATCAGGGTGTAATTGTCCGGTTTAGTTATTCATAAATTATTAATTCAGCCTTTCCCTCCATCCACACACATCTGCATTCAGGCCCAGTAACAGATTAGTTTCAATTACTCAATGTTCAAAACCCTCAAAAATGTTTAAATGTTTCATTAATAAATTTGGGGCATCGGTAGCCGAATTGGAAGGGCAACGGATTAGCAATTGGAGGCTTGTGAGTTCGAAACTCGGTCCAGCCAAAGACCGTCATGTACACGGGGGCTGGTGCACTTTAAATCTGTCGTGGCCTCAAATGTCCTCACGTTGGCGTGGTGTGGAAGTTTGGAGAGTGGGTTTTTGCTTAGTTGTTCTCATCATCTGACCTGGTTCAAAATTACGAGTCGTTGTACTCGATCTTTTCCTTCGGGATTGATCCCAGACCCGTCGCTAATAGCCCGTTGTGTTGCTCCAGGGCGAGTTAATTACTTACCTACCTAGTAAATTTGTACAGCTTTGCTATAAAAAGTAATGAGATAGTTTATAATTTTAGACAACAGACTATGCGAGGGATTTTCAGTGCAAACACATAAAACGCACCAAATGCGAAGATTTTACTTCCGCCACCCAAATACTCTCTTATGATATAGGAGGTACCTTAAAATGTGGTTTATCGCCGTCTTGGTGACGTTTGGAGCTTAATTTGACTGGCGTTGAGATCAATCAACGATCATATATCGATTCGGGATTCATTCTCTGGAATTTCTATTGGCCAAGTGATGAAATCGTATTCGAAACACAAGCCAAGTGACGTCACGTTCGGTAGGTAATTGAATTAGCATCACACAAAATGGGCTATCGGCGACTGTCCGGGATTAATCCCGAAGGGAAAGATCCCAAGTCACGTAAGTCACGTTCAGGGTACGAACAAGAAACACATTCCTCCGCAGAAACACTACCTCCATTTAGCTTGACAGAAAATGTTCCCTTATACAGTACAAAATCTTTTCGAATGTCTGCACAATAGCCAACTTGGACATGATACGGAAATAGTCAAGTATTTCCCAATAACTTCGTTGAGTTTGCATACTCGTGCTGTTTGGTTAAACTTTTATGCATACATTTCATTACCCAAATTATTTGTATTTTTATGATTCTAACAGCTCTCTCATGGGGACCCTAATTCCAAACAAAACATATTGGAAGAACAAAGGGGTCGGGCTCAAGTTTGGTTTTCACAGGGTGTGAAAAATAAATTTCGAACATCGCGGGCGGACCATAGAGATTGGCAAGACTTCATCACCTGTGTCCTTATGACACCGGGGGTAGGTGCCCTCAGGTCAACTTTACATGGACCCTAATTGGTGTTCTTAACCTTCCAAGTTTCTTCGGAGAGATATCTCATCCATCAAGATCTGACCAATTTTGCTAATGTCGAGATATCTCGTCATCAAGATATTGCCGAATTTTTATGATCAAAATCTGGTCAGTTTTCATGTAATGACGAGATATTTCGTTCCTCGAGATCTGGTAAGTTTTGCTAATGACGAGTTACCTCGTCGAGGCAATCACCGAGTGGGTTAAATTTGGGGACGATCAGCTGAATCCAATGAAACGGAGTGAATTGGAACTCTGGGGGTGTAAGGGGCTCGAGGGTTGATATATTGAGGAAGGACATATTGAGTCAAAAAGGAAGGAAATGTTGAGTTTTGGACATGACATCGATGTCATGTCCAAAAGACTTCAGACGACGATGTTTGTAAATACATAAAATTGTAAATGCATATTTATACTCGGAAATGAAAAGTAATTGAAAAGAAGTGACACAAATCAAATAGTCCTTTTTTGCTCAATTTCAGGTGATGTATCCAAATTAAATTTTTTAATTCAAAAAGTAATTGAATACAAAATCCGATACTAGACAAGGACCATACGAATACATTCAAAAATAAAGTTTGAAAACAGGATAAAATCTGTAAGAGATAGAATTTTTATTTTGTTGAAAACTTCCCATTCCCTTATTCTTTAAGAGTTGTGTTGCTCCAGTGTGACGTTAATTGAAAATACCAAATACCATATTCTTTAAGAACAAAATAAAAAAAAATTCATTCGAACAATTATTTTTCTGATAGATAGATCCCAATGTTTTGTGTGATAAACATTAAAACTTAAAAGGTAGTTCTAATCTACCGAGTCCTTTCAAGCAGGATATAGTTGGTAATGAAAGAATCTTCGCAACAAAAGTAGTTTTTCTGTCAACAAACTTTTCTTTGAAAGTTCAGTTGCTGTGATACCCAACCCATTGTGATTTGATATCGATGGATAGTGATACGTGGAGCAGTCCTTGTCGGCGTCCCAACTAAGTCATGGCTGGTCACATTTGATTGATCATCGCGTCGTTGCAGATAGACCATGACACAGGCATACAGGGAACTTCTTGTGATGGATGACGCTTGTTATGTCATATGACAAAGTCAGAAAATGGAACTAAAGATACGCATTAAAGTAATCCTATGGCTGCAAATTGAACCGTATGGAAGATTTGTTCAAAAGAAGGAGTGAATAATTGAATTTCATGTTTCAAATTACTATTCAGTGGCCTCTTTATTGCTAATCTGTTCAGACAGTTTGAATTTTATTTAGCTGCTGATTTGTATAATCTTTGATTCGAAATGTGCAAGTTTTGAAATCAAGTACATAATACTTTCAATGAAACAATACTTAAGGTATCTGTCTGCCTTCGGGGGTCATTTTTTGAAATTACTTCTAACTTAAATTTTATGATTAAACACAACATGAAACTAGAAACAGCATATAAAATATAAGCATCTAATAATTCGTTCATTGCTTAGATAGAAAAATAAGGTAAAAATTACAGTAAAATATGCCGATACGCAGAATGATATAACTCCAAAAGTAATCATTATATCTCTGTTTTGTAAATTTGATAATGTTTATAATGAACTTCTTCAGGGAATAGACTATTATCATGGTGATCACACATATATCTCTGAAGTTATGGGAACTCGATTACAACATTTTGAAAAGTTCCCTAAACTTTTTCGCAAGTCATGAATTAAAAGACTAAATCAGAAAATAATTCATATTTAACCATGGCTGTAGTCTATTCCCTGTATATATATTTGTGCAACATGCCTACAGAATTTCAAAGCATTTGAACTTTAACTTTTTGAGTTATGCTAATTTGCGTAAAGCAAAAACATGTAAACATCAAATTTGAGAAAAATGGAAAATAACTTTATGTACATGAAGAACTACAGCTGTGTAGTAATATAACAACCATAACTCCAGTTCTAAATTACTTGGAAACAAAATGTTAACAGAATTTGAAAGAAAAATGTTCAGACTACAATACTAGACCAAAAAAATTTCTATATTTTGACGATATTTTCGATATTTTGAAGGCAGGCAGATACCTTAAACTCAATGTGATTAAAAATGTGTTTAATTTTGATATAGGCAATTAATTAACGTCGCACGGGGTGCTGTTAGTGTACAAGGAAGGTACTTTTCAAGATGAAGTTGGATAGACGATTGCTTTGACTCCGATTATGCACGGTAGTCAGTTTTGAATAGGTTAATAGAATCAAACATTTTATGGAACCTCCTGGGTAACTGAGATTGTATGTAGATAGCTGCTTATCATCTGCTTGAGTGAGTGACAGATGACGGAATCCATTCTCTTCCTTATCAGAGCGTTATCTGCAAAGAAGGTAGGTAGTTAATTAACGTCGCACTGGAGCAAAACAACGGGCTATTGGCGACGGTCCGAGAACAATCACCAAGGGAAAGACCTGAGGACAACATCACCAGCGATCAGATAACGAGGTCAACACCTGAGCAGGTATCCCACTCTCCAAACTTCCACACCACGCCAAAGTGAGGACATTGTGGCCATGGCAGATTTAAAGTACATCAGCCCCCGTGAACACGTCTCAAGTTGAATCTAGTTTCGAACTCGCACCTCTCCGATTGCTTATCCGTTTCTCTTCCAACCGGGTTATCACGGTCCTAATTTTTTATTTAGATAATAAAGCTCTACGGAAAATGAAACTAAGAGAAAAATACTTCAATAAGAAATATTAGAATACTTCAATAAGAACATAAAACGCTCCATGTGTGTATTTAAGAATCAAACTCTCTTTTAAAAGTCACCCAATTGTTGTGTCCAATCTTATTTATATAGTCCTCGTAAGAGAGTGTATCAGTTACTCTATGTTTGAATCTTGAGGACGTGCAAAACTCATCGGGTTTCAGATGTCGATGGTAGTTCGGCAGTCTCTCAATCCTCCAACATCACGCAATTTTTCTGTGTCCCCCTTCTTAAATAACAGGAACAAAATAATGGTTACAAAATTAGTCACTAGATGGAGCTGCTACAATAACTTTAGTTAACTTCGACAAGGATGGAAGTTGGATTCTCTTTATTTCGGCGCACTTCCATGTGAGAAATTGCTTCCAAAATTAAAGTGTTTGAATACAATATGAACGACTTCGACTCGTGACCGGTACGCCTACGTTAACCCTCTGGTTCCCAAGGTAAAATGGACAGGAAAAAAGACTAGATTGCTTTCTTCAGGCTTCGCAGTGGACACTTAAAGCCAATGAAGATCGTTTTGTTTTGCAGGCATTTCCCTCTGATTTGCTCCAAATGCAATTCAGCTCTGGCTTTGCCCGCACACATCATCTGTCTCGCCTGTCTGTAGCCCAGTTAGAAGAGCAATAGATAAGCAACCGGAGGGTTGCGACTTCGAATCTCGGTCCAGCCAAGGACCGTCGTGTACACGGGGGCTGGTGCACGTTAAATCCTCAAATGTCCCCACGTTGGCGTGCTGTGGAAGTTTGGAGAGTGAGGTGCCGTCTCAGGTGTTGTCCTCGTCATCTGTACGTGATTCAAAATTACGAGGCGTTGTCCTCGCATCTTTCCCTTCGGGATTGATCCCGGATCGTCGCCAACAGCTCGTTATGTTGCCCCAGTGAGACGTTAATTAACTACCTATTCGTCTGTGTCGCCTCAGGACAACTTAGGCACCATCCTGAGCTGATTCTTGAGGGCCTCAAGTCTCACGCGCTAATAGACTTGGAGTTTTCTTTTTACTTATGCCAAGTGAGATAAGTAACGTGTTTACTATTCATTTCTATAAAAGCAAAGTAACCTCTTTTTAATATTGTAGACCTTTATTTGTAAACTGCACGTATTTAGTGGAATTTGACGTATTTAGTTCAGACGCTGCACACAGCAACAATGAAATTAACACTGTAGTATAAGGCGTTTTTAGTGAAGTTTATTACCAGAACAGAACGATGCACCCGCAGCTCTCAGACTAACTCATTCCTGAGTAGTCTGAGAGCTGCTTTGTAGAGAATACTTATTTTTACTGAGCATGGTGTATTGAAGAAAACTAAATTTTTTCATAACTATAAGTACAGTCGCGGAAAAAAACGAACCACCCTCTTTATTCATAGTAAAGCAAGCGCCATTCATAGTAAAGCAAATTCAAAGACATCATTCAATAGAGAATAACGTCCTCTACAAATTAAAATGCAAAAAAAAAATGCATTCCGTTTTCATCTAAAATTTGGCAGAAACAACAATGATGCCTTAATCAGATTTCGTAAATCGTTAAATTAGTCTAAATATGAAAAATTTCACGACTTTACTATCTTTATATTCGGAGGCATTCAATGCTAACGTTGTCAATTTCAGGGATCATCTCCCATTGAAAATCGCAATTCGTAGATCGAGATTAACTGTAGTTACCCGAATTTCAGATTTGAACACTATTTCAAACGTATTTGTCAGCGCGTGCAAACGATCCAAAAATTATTATATTATGCAAGTGAAAACGATTCGAGAATTGTATTTATTAAACGAGCTCAAACGATAATATTGCAAATAGTAAGCATGATTAAAATGTGATAAAAGAAGGATTTTGGAACTTAGAAAGTGTTCATCGATGTGCTGTATAATTTTGTGTCGTCTTTAGTGATCTTAATAAATGCTAATTTTTTAAAATTAGTATTCGTCTCCATGTATGCAACCAAAAAACCTAACTTCAATTATTAAAATCGAACTGATATTCTGGTCATCCAAAAAGTGAATAGAGTGAGTCATTCAATTGATCATTGATTAGTTGAGTTCATCTGTACGACACATAACTGGTAAAAGGCAATGTAGTTTAGTTTACATACATGAAATTTCAACCATTTTTCAAGAATTTAAATATTCCTCAGGGTTTTCAGACTTTTAAACTTTTGGTTGCCCCCTAAAATCGCCATAAAGAGGAAAATTAAATGTAACGCGAAACCTAACTATTGGAATGACCTGAAATTTTGCTTGGTCATATTAGAAGTCTTGAATCCTTTCTTATCAAAATATAGCAAGATTCCAATTCATAATTTTTCAAACATTAATTAAATTATTGTTATTGCATAACTATTTTTAAAATAAAATATTTCGTGGATTTTGTTTGGGTTCTTTAACAATTCCATAGTACAAAATATCAGCGCTATAGAAATATTTTGTCATCCGGAAAGTTCTGCGGTTTTTTTATGATAAATATCAACGAAGCAGTACAAAAACCTGAGAAAATGTTACTGAATCACAAGCACCATTTTGTTCTATGACTTTTTGCCATCTTTCCGGCAGCTGGAAAATTCCTTTTTTAAAAAAGTCATTAGGCTTATTTGTAAAGATGTTATCAAGGTGCTGTTTGAGTCTCCAAAGAATTGAACTCCAGGCCGTTCAGAGAATTTTGAAGTGACTTGAAGAGGTGAAAATCTGAGGGGGTTACATGCCTCATGTCTGGTGTATATGGGGGTGACTCAAAACATCTCAGCCATACTCAATAAGTCTGACATTCATTGTCATGCTTTAAGACAACGCCTCGACGACTGGTCAGTTCTGGCCGCTTTGCTTCGATTTCTGCTTTTAATTCTGCCATTTGAGAACAGTATTTTTCTGAATTTATTGTCTGATTTTGTGGCAACAATTCATAATGAACAATTCCTTTGTAGTCCCACCATACACAAAGCATTACTTTTTTGGGATGCATCCCCCCTCTCGATGTTAGTTGGGGAGGTACATTTGGCTTACCCCATGATCTTTTTCTTGTAACATTATTGTTGTATAGTATCCACTTCTCATCTCCAGTAATGCGCCGTTTAAAAAAAAGGAACTTCTTCATTTCGTTTCAGCAAAGAATCACATGCGAAATTCAAGCAAGCGTATTCTGTTGTGTTAAAGTATGGGGTACCCATACATCGTACCGGCTTACGTACCCAATCTTCTTCAGATGATCATGAACTGTACTTTTTGGAATATTTAGTCTGTGTGATAGTTCCTGAACTGTGTAACGTGGATTTTCAGCGATGGCATCTTTTAATAGGTCCTCGTTTACAGAGGATTGTCGTCCAGAGCGGGCATCATCTTCGAGGCTGAAATTTCCGCGCTTAAATTTATCAAACCACCTTCGAACTGTGTCATCAGAAACAGCACTTTGTCCATTTACAGCACAAATTTTACGAGCAGTCTGACTAGCATTTTTTCCTTTCTTAAAATAAAAGAGCATAATATGACGAAAATGAACTTTTTGGTTCTCCATTCTTAGCACTGCAGTGAAACAAAAATTGCGCCACAACACAAGCTAGAATCATGCAGGGAAAGCAGAAAAGACCGAATATACACATTTGCTTCAATCAAGGTCACTCCTTATCAGCGGGAGCAAAATAAGAAAGCGTTCTTCGATTTGAAAAACCGCAGAACTTTCCGGATGACCCAATATTATTTTGGAAGACATCTGTAAAAGTCTGAGTAACTTATTTAACATTTGAAGCTCCAATCTTTCTGTATTCATAACTTCGAAATGGTACGACCTAATGACATGAAATTTGGTATCTAGTTAAATTTTGACATAGATTCGAAATTGTGTGTCAAAATAGGGAGTTTCCATTGGAAATTATGAAGTTAGTGCTCAATTTAATATGAAGACGGCCCCCTTATGCAAAATTTATGCATTTGAATTTATAGAAGACGTTAGTTTCTGTCTACCGCCATCTTTTATTTTTCTCTACTGTGAAAATTGCTCGAATGAAGAGCGGTGGTTCGTTTTTCTTCCACGACTGTACATCAGCAATGAGTGAAATTTCTTTGGGTGTTATGATGGAAGGACAAATGAATTATCTTGCATCATGCTAAAGAAATAATGTTATTAGATCAAAATATTTTGATAGTGGTCATAATGTAAAAAAAGTCGTGCCGGGAATATTTCAAACTCTAAAAGTTAGGCTTATACGATGAAAGCTTTTGAATAAAAGACAAAATTTGATCGTATTTTCAGCATTGTTTAGTCTAATTTATATTCGAGTCACAAGTTTGACAATATTAAGGCATTATGCAATCAAATTAGATCTGAAAACGTCTAACACGTTAAAATAATCACTTTTTCTTGTTATCGGCAAAATAGAAAACTTTTGTTTGGTGCTACAAATATCAATTGTATTTGGGAAAATGATTTCCATTAATAACGAGCTAGAATAACCTCGTTTACGAATCCATCAACAAAATTAATAGCTCGCAGATGTTTGTTTATAAATTGTTAACGCTACTATCACCTCCTTTTGTAATCCCAGGCATAATTCGCCAAATTTGGTGGCCATTCATGCGTCACTTTACTGTTCCAAAATACGGTTAATTACGTTTGGACTTCCGCTTTTGGATTACCAGACATCCGGAAAAATTCGGAATTTGCTTGAGTTGCTCGGATTCCACCCGGAATTATAAATTGTCCGGATTTTTCGTAGAAATCATCAATTCAATACAAATATCGTATTGCTTGAATCGCTTTGTGTACAATAAATGTGATAGTCGTTCCCGAAATTGTACGTATCGAGTCAGATTTATTTAGGAGGTACTTTTTATTTCTAATATGGTTATTCATTATTTGCATAAATGTTTCTTGGACCGTTTCAACGTAAATTCTTTTTAAATAATATCGCATGAATTAAGCTTTATTTGTCCAGACTTTCTTTGAAACGTCGATAATTGCAATTGAGGTTGTCAGGAACTTCTAATTTTAGGTTTAGTAATCCTACTTCAGCTAGTTCTAGTTAGGTTTCGATATTCTAACTTGTGGGATATAACCTTCCTGAATTGACAGTGCATGCATTCCATTTATAGGGCTACTCAGTTTACACGAGTTCATCTGTAAATGTTTGTAATAAACGGTGTTCTCATAGTAGTATTGATATTGAACCAATGTCATACAGTCAGCTTTAGAATTTTGTAGGATATTTCACACCTCAAATAGATAGACGGGATATGGACAATGTATAAAACATATAATGATCTTAAATCTGGTCTTATCTGAAATTAAAGTTTGAAACAAAATTTAAAATTTGGAAAATAAGTACAGGTGGTGGAAAAAGAAAATATGAATACTCATGTGAAAACGGGTTGTAATTCGTCCTTGCAAGTGCAACTACGCGATCCAGCACAGATGTTTGCCACCTATTGGTCTTGATGGTCGGTTGGTTTTGGGGGTTTTATGGCGCAGGGGCCATATTCGGCCATGCTGCGCCAGACACAAGACAAGCAATATCAAGTAATAGACATACACACACAATGAAAGTTTTACTGACACAGAAGAGAAAAATACACCCAGGGAGGAATGCACCCCTATTGGTCTTGAAGGCCGAAGTATTAGTCTATAAGCAGTAGTCAGTTCGTACATGAACATTCTGCTTCTAACAGTCAAATGGCGTTATAACCGACATTCAGACTTCCAAACAGGCATAATCATTAGGAGTTCGCCTCGCTGGAGACTCAGTGACCGATGACAGTCAACCTTGTGGGTGTTGCAAGGCGTACTGTCAATTGTTATGGCAGCCAACACAAAACATGGTAAGACGTCATCTTCGAAACAGAACAGTCGGTGAAAGTCAATCAATCAAGGATAGACGGGTGTTGAAGTAGATAGGGGCCAGAAATCACAAGACATTGGTGTTCCAGATAACCTCCGTCATGAACACCAGGACCCCGTATCCACTGAAACGATCCAACGAGAACTGCATGCTGCGAACATGGCATAGTCTTCTCGAAAACTATTGGTAACACCGTCTAATGCTGATAAAATTATTTCAACCCACCAGACGTTATGTCTGGAAAACGTCCGCAGAAGCCTTTCATGTTAACTCTACCCCCTTTCTACTGTTAACCCTTGTAGTGGTTTCAACGAGATATTTCGTTCATCAAGATCTGGCCAATTTGCCAATGACGAGATATCTTATCATCAAGATTTTGATTGATGAGACCATGATATGGTCAGCTTTTTTCTAATGACGAGATAACTCATCCATTAATATCTGGTCAGCTTTACTAATGAAGAGATACTTGGGAAACTTCCACCAAGAGGGTTCACAAGGAGCTTGGATATACCCTAAATACTCTCCACCAGGAGGATTAAGCTTGGAGGGCATCTCTTCTGGCCTCCACAGTCCCTTGATCTAAAGATAATTGAATCTTTGTAGGGCATTTTGGAGGCCAAAGTGCGTGATAGGTTTCCACCACCAGCCACACTTTCTTCTGAGCTAGAGATGGCTCTTCACGAAGAATGGATGCAGATTCTCTTGAATATCCTACATGACCTGTATCCATCCGTCCCACGTTGGTTACATCTCGTCCATCGAGATCTGATCAAACTTGACAATGACGAGATATTTCGTCATCAAGATTTTGATTGATGATTTTTTATGACGATACCAAGATTTCTTTATCTAATGACATGATATTTCGTCCATAAAGATGTGGTAAGTTTTCCTACTGACGAGATATCTCGTCGATATTACTAACAGGAGGGTTAAGCATGGAGTGCGTTCTACGAGCGGACCAATCACCAAGTAATAAATATTTTGTGTTATTTAGTAGGTGTTCATATTACGTTGTCCATCACCAGTATATCTGTATTACAAATTTTGGTAGGTAGGTATTTTTAATTAACGTCCCACTGGAGCAAAGCAACGGGCTATTGGCGACGGTCCTGGATCAATCCCAAAGGGAAAGACCCGAGGACAACACCACGTAATTTTGAACCATGGTCAGATGACGTACACATTTTGGAGATTGGACAATACGTAGGTGATGCATTCGTCTTTCGAAATTATTCGCTGATATGTTTTAACAATAAAAGTGACGAGATATGTTATTTAAGATATACAGGGTGATTCTACGGTCAAGGAACAAACTTCAGGGGGTGATAGAACACAACGAAACAAACACTTTCCCCCGTAGAAAGTATGGTCGCAAGTGCAGCTGCTGGCCGCTAGAGAGCGCAGTCAAACGCTTGTATAAAAGCCCATAGAATGTCTATTGGGTGAATCTAAACTAATACGACAAACTTCAGAGGGTGATAGAACATAACGAAACAAACACTTTTCATCATAGAATGTATGGTCGCTAGAGGGCGCTTTCCATTTCGGCACAAACACACGGTCCGACGCAAGTTGGAAAGGAGAAGAGGCATGAAATATGGAAACAACGCTTTAATGTCAAATAAACATCAATAACTGCTTGACGAAACGAAATAATACAATTAGATTTTCATAAATTAAAGATAAGTACAAAGAACAACGGGTATGAAAGAAATGACATGTACAAAACATGAGAAACTTTTCACATGGAAATGAAACGACATGTACAAACATCAGTCGGTAAGTACAACGCAAATGCACAATTACAGAAGCTGTTCAAAATGTCGACCACCACATCTGATGCAGGCCTCGCGCGCATCGCCGAAGTAACGCTTTTATACAAGCGTTCGACTGCGCTCTCCAGCGGCCAACCGCTGCACTTGCGACCATACATTCTATGGGGAAAAGTGTTTGTTTCGTTGTGTTCTATCAACCCCTGAAGTTTGTCCCATGACCGTAGAATCACCCTATATAATTGACGCATCCTGATGGGAATCCCTCATGCATCCGAATTTTAAAACAAGAAATGATAATTTAGATATCAATATAACTGTTGAAGTTTTTGACGTGAATAACATCGGGACAGTACTGCAGGGGGGGGGGGCATGCATGAAAAAAGGAGCGTCACAAGTGTTTTGTCTTATGATTTCAGAACTAGAAGAAACACTCTGAAGGTAAATAAGAGTCGTACAGACAAAGGATGTCTGTACCTGACATGACCTTCCGATCGAGTGCGCAGGCTCACTAAAGCGGAAGGGGCGCATTATATTTAAATTCTACAGTGCAGAGCGATCTTTGGACCAGTGCAACTTTCGATTGCGTGAAGTGATTGAGTAAGTGATATCTTTCAAAAGATACCAAACTGCGCAACAATTACAGGCCTTTAACAAATGAAATTATCCTTCAATATTAATATCAAACAGCACTTTAATCATCCAAACTGTAAATTAATTGTCGAATATTCACACAATAAACAATCGTTCAAACTTCCTATGTCTGCATCATTCATTTCACAATCCAACATTCCGAGTCCTCACGTCAAAATTACGGTTTCTGTCCCCGACACAAACTACCAATTTTTTTCTCTATTCGCTATGTAGCTCACTGGTATGCAGGTATCCCTGAAATTGCTATCCTACTTATAACGTTCAAATGTTTTATTACTTATCTTGATGGGAGCAAAAACAAATTATTTATTTGCAGTCTTATCGCACATTCTTTGGCGCAGCTTAATCAAATATGGACCTAAGGCCATAAAACCCAAATTGCCTTTACTTGAAATATCACGTATAAGCGGATTTGTTTTCATAGAATCTGGCAAAAAAATACTATGCAATCCAGCGTAAAATTCTATAACAATGAGATGACACATAAAAGTCCCTTTGTTTTGCTTTGGGATAAGTAATCAGATTCCTAATTCCAGAAAAAATATGTTCCCCCTGGTGAAAAAGAATTCGTACCATGATTCACCATCCTAAAAATATTTTGTCACAATTAGAATAGCCTTAGCCTTTGACAATATAACTGACAAAACATGTCTTTTGAGAATGTGGGAATGTAGATTATAGTCTGAGGGAATATGGATATTATTGTCCTTTTTTGATATTTGGCCAAGAAATTGAATATCAATAATAGGAGGTACCACATCATCGACAGGAAGGAATGCTGGACGGGGTGAACCATTTGATATAGGATGGGGTGTCCTTGTAATGGTCATCCGGATCTTTGGATGGAACGTAGAGAGTTTCAGGTTCAAAGGAATCGAACTATTGAAAGAAAGAGCTAAGGAAGGGAAAATATGTGGAAGTCCTTCAGACTTCTTGGAGTTATCCAGGGAATTCTTTTTCGGGGAGCAGGAGGCAAGTAAAACTAGGGTTACCATTCGTCTTGGTCGGTTGATCGTTTTCTCCCGATAAGAAAAACGTGCCCATGTTCTTTTAGATGAATTGGATCATTGCTTCCTAGAATGCAAGGAAATTTGCCCATTTTTAATGGGCTTTGAGTGTAACATTGATACTGGTCCTTTATAAGTATGGAAATTTATTTGCTTGCAGAAATTCTTCCCATCCATCAAAACTGATGCAAAAAGCCCTAGGTAGGAAGGTAGTTGAATCAACATCGCACTGGAGCAACAAAACTAGCTTTGGCAACAGTCCGGGATCAATCAAAGAGGACAAATCTGAGGACAACACGTCGTAATTTTGGATCCCGTTCAGATGACGTGGCCAACATCTGAGCTGGCACCGCATTATTCAAGTTTCCACACCATGTCAACGTGAGGACATTTAAAGTCATAACAGATTTAACATGCACCGACCCTCACGCATACGACGGTCTTTGGTTGGATCGCGAGTTTCGAACTCGCAACCCTCTGGCAAATACGCTACTCTTGCATCCGGGCTACCGCGGCCCAAAAAACCCTAGGAACAGGGATGTGAGTTAGTTTAAATGTGAATAACAGTTACTTATTTCAAAATTGAAATACCTGCATAAAAAGACTAACGAAACCGGTGGTAATTAATGCTATAAATTGTATGAAATGGTGATTACCAAGCATTCTGGTCGTCAAACAGAAAAAAGGGAAAACTGCGAACTTCAATAAATTGTTTTGTCGCTCTTCGACCATCTTTTGTAACTCGATGCCAAATAAGACCGAAATCTATCGCTTAAAATGAATCCCGTATCAATCAGTACAAACATCCATGTCCTGACCTGAATTCGATTCCAAATCCTATGGAACCTAGGGTCAGAATGCTTATTGATCAGATAACTGAATAACAGTGTCCGAGTTTGAATAAAAAAAATATGGTAAGCCTTATGTTTATAAAATGTCCTGATTTGAATATAAAAAATGGGTAAGCTTTTTTTTAATAATCTCCCTGGTTTGAATATAAAATATGGTAAGCCTTTTCTACAAAGTCTCGGTTTGAAAGGGAAATAATACGGTTATTCTACCCATGAGTTAGGAATCGCAATAAATTCTGCCTCCACGAGAACTGAGATTTTGCTTTTCAAGTTTCATTTTGTACTTTGAAAATATACGCTAAAATAAAACGTAATCGCATCGCTTAAGCCTTTGAAACAAGACCAGTTAATAAGGTCTGTTACTGTTCCGGGGATGTATTATTGCACCAATGGGAGAATCACCGAGTTTGGAATTTTTTCAATGGAAATTTTCCGCGTTCCTTTGTTCTTTGAACGAGCGGAATAAAATGGCATTATTCCCTGGAAATTCCAAAGAATCCGAAATCATTCTTATCCCTCCCTAGCGACTTCCTTCTCTACCTACAGCTGGCTAGTACCTATAACAGCGTAGGGTAGCTATTAAACGATATTCTTCTTCCCAGTGGGATAATATTGTACATCGCGTGTGGATGCTTTCTTTGACAATACATTGTATTGTCAAAGAAATTGAATTTCGAAATGGAAAACGGAATTAGATAGTTTCTAAAACTGATCCCGTTATGGTGTTGCTAGTTGTAAATAGAATGGACATGTGTGTTTTGGTATTTGAATCGATGCTTGTAATTCAATCCCAGCTATAAACTAGACATTGAAATTCATTGAGGAGCGTTTTACGAATTTCAAAGTTTGTTGGTGTAAATAAAAATATTTTTCGTATTGTGTTTGCTTTTGGAATCGCTGTTTGTAATTCAATCCCAGCTATAAACTAGAGATTGAGAGTTCGGGTTGGTTGGGTGTTTATGCCATATTTGGCCATGCTGCGCCAGACACAAGACAGATAATACTAAGTAATGGACTTACACACACAAGGAAAGTTTTACTGGCACAGAAGAGAGAAATACATCCAAGGAGGAATCGAACCGGTACCGCTTATATCTCGCATTATCGCAATTCGAGATTGAGTGTCATTGGAGGTACATTTTACAAAATTCAAAGAAGCATTATACGAGTAAATTTGCAATAGCTTGTAATAAAAAAATATTGGTCATACCAGATGTGTTTCAACAGTATCCGACTTTTGACCACAAAAATAAAACTATTTTGCATATTTAGTGCAAACCCTTCAAAGTACGTAGGTTTTTTCTGAGTCGCCAGTGGAACTGATTCTACTACTGGAAACATTTTTCGATGTCACATTTTAGAAACTCCATCAGTTTTTTATCACATTTTCCAGATTCTTTTCGTCCTTAGAGAGTTATCTTCATCCCGGAAATTGTACAAAAGCTGCATGGAGTCATGTCTGAGAAGAATAAGGATTATTGAACCTGCGTATAGCAGAATTTGGCCCAAAAAATCTCGATGTGTCATGTGGGTATTGAACACTGGTGAGGGATCTTTCAGTCATCACTCTTTGAAGAGGTCTATTTCATTTAATCCCCCCTAGCGATTTCCTTCTCTACCTACAGCTGGATAGTACCTATAAGATCGTAGAGTTGCTAATAGACGAGATTCTTCTTCCCAGTGGGATAATATCGTACATCGCGTGTGGATGCGTGGTTTCGACAAGATATCTCGTCCACCAAGATATGACTAATTTTGCTAATGACGATATATCTCGTCATCATGATATTGCTGATTTTTTAATGATGACGAGATCTGGTCAGTTTTCTTCTATTGCCTAGATATCTCGTCCATCAAGAACTGATCAGTTTCTGTAATGACGAGATACCTCGTCGTGACAACCACCAGGATAGTTATAAGAATTATCAAAGAATATGGATAACAATCAGGTAGCACTCTGTGAACAGGCGGTCTCCGAGGAGCGTACTCGTGATGCACTATGCCCTGGTATTCGAAAAAATGTTAACTAGCTCTAGTTTGCTTCATGATATCATGTCTTTTTTGGTCCTGAAGAAGCCCCTGGAATTTTCCAGAGAGGTGTTTTGCCTTTGTTCCAGGTTTCATTACGTAGCACGATTTTTTCACCAAATCAATATTGGGGTACTTCAGCATGTCTTGTTCAGCGGTCAGTTTAGCTGGTAACGGTCTTTGGAAATTACCGGATTTCTCAATTCCGGCGAACTACCTTCAGGAATTCTCTATACAGGTATGTAGTTTTACTTTTCTGTACTGGAGGCATTGACTAGGCGTGAATTTTGTACTCTATTGCAGTAGTTTCGTACAACATCGAATGAAAAAATATTTAAAATGTCTAAAGGGATAATTCAAAATAATCTCTAAGTAGTTTGTGTACTATACATGAGCATCATCATGACAATAATTTTTACGCTGACATAGAGACGATACCTAATTCTTGTTGGAGGTTTTAACTCTAAGGGATAATTCAAAATAATCTCTAAGTAGTTTGTGTACTATACATGAGCATCATCATGACAATAATTTTTACGCTGACATAGAGACGATACCTAATTCTTGTTGGAGGTTTTAACTCTAAGGGATAATTCAAAATAATCTCTAAGTAGTTTGTGTACTATACATGAGCATCATAATAATACAACATAAAAATACAATTCTATAAAAGCCGCTCATTTTATTTGCTCCCGAATTTGGCGGAAATTCACAGGAAATAATGCCGATCCATCTATGAAAATTTACTAGAAGATGCAACTACAAAAAACCTACAAAATGATATGAAAACTGTGAAAATCTCTCAATAGTAAGACTGAATTTCGGCTATTTTTCTCTTCAAATTTCAACTTTAGAATTAGAAATCATCCATTTTAATTCATGATCCGAACATCTTTTTGATCCGCTTCCACTGGAGTACGCTTCACCGGTATTTCCTTCAACTGCAACAGAACACCAGTCCGGCCTTCTTCCAAAATTCATAGAAAACCTCCAAATCCTCCTACAGCCTTCCAACTTGCTTCATCTTAAAGAACAATTCTCTCTCTCAAGCTCTTCATTTCAATACCCTCTACAATCATTTACTTCACGGAGCCAAGACAGTCTTCTACCTCTCGGTGCTCCAGTCTTCGGATTACAGAAGCTGCACATTCCCTCCTATGAATCAGTTAAAAAGTCAACGGATTCCTTGATCTAGTCTGACTCCGTCAGACTTGATTGGAGATTATTAACAACAACAACAACAACATGAGCATCATCATGACAATAATTTTTACGCTGACATAGAGACGATACCTAATTCTTGTTGGAGGTTTTAACTCTAAGGGATAATTCAAAATAATCTCTAAGTAGTTTGTGTACTATACATGAGCATCATCATGACAATAATTTTTACGCTGACATAGAGACGATACCTAATTCTTGTTGGAGGTTTTAACTCTAAGGGATAATTCAAAATAATCTCTAAGTAGTTTGTGTACTATACATGAGCATCATCATGACAATAATTTTTACGCTGACATAGAGACGATACCTAATTCTTGTTGGAGGTTTTAACTCTAAGAAAAGGAACCCATCAGGGGATTTACTTTCTTTAAATAAATACGGGCATCACTACACGTAGGTACCCTAGTGATTCACCATCCTCTTTGTTTTACCCTCGCCTAATACATCTAGTCCCTCGCCCTTCTAATTTTTGTGCTCTTTTCCCTCCCTCATTGGTTATTTGACATTGTTTGTCGTGTTTGGCGCAGCTTGACCAAATGTGGCTTTTACGCCATATAATCCGAAACAACCAAAAAGGTAGATAGCTTACTTAACATCCCTCTGGAGCAACACAACGGGTTATTGGCGACGGTCCGTGATCAATCCTGAAGGGAAAGATCAAGGACAACACCTAGTAATTTTGAACCACGGTGATGACGGTGTCAACACCTGAGCAAAAAACAATGTGGCTGTTCAGATTATATTTCTTGCGGGATGTCCCATACTGATGGCATTTGCCGCTGCTGCCGCCTTATAAATTGAGCTGGTTGAAACAATACAAAAAAATTGGATACTTTCTGCCGAATCTTTCCCTTTGGAATTGATGCCGTCACCAATAGCCTGTTGTGTTTGCTCTAATGCTACGTAAATTCAATTACCTACCGGAATACACAACTCGAAAAAAAATTTAAAATAAGAAACGTAATGAAGGTTAAACATTCATCAGATTCAGTTTTGTGCTTACTTTATATATTTGGTTAATAGATTAAAAGTACTATTTACATGAGTTGAAATTATAATGGAAAAATTTAATGTACTAAATATTGTAGTGAGATATAACGATAAAAGTACTTAATAAAATTCTATTTCTGAAATGTAAAAGCATTTAAATGTTGATCAGATAATCTACGAAGCCTGGAAACATGAAGTTCAAATGTTTTTGTTATCTTACGATTTCTTCGTTATAGAAATAGCTTCAGTATTTTTATTGCAGGTGATTTGACGAAGTCATTAAATTTTTTCTAAAATTAAGTAATTACGGTTTATTATTTTACGTAGTTATTATAAAATGGTCAGAAATCAAAGAATAGTGCATTTCTTATGAAATTGTTGTAACTACTAAATGTACACTGGTGTTCAAAATTAACAGAAGTTTCACTTTTGGGTGATTATTCCAGAACTACTGGACATATTTTAACAAAATTAGTTATGCACATAGATTGAAATAATAAAAAAATAACCATACAACAGTTATGGTACACACGCTACCTACCGTGTTTTCACAACTGTTATTTTACTTTTAAGCCGACGATATGTTACTTGAATTCTTGTAATCTCGTAAATTGACATATCTTAATTAAAGTAATAATTTTATGAATAAAATCTCTGTGGGTCAATTTTGCACACCTTTGTTCCTTTGGTAATCAACCTGCATCTTGTTTCTAACTACAATATTGCAGTATTGAGTACTTAAGCGTAGTCATCGTGTTCTTTAAGGAAGATACAGGTTCAACATTTTCTCAACCAAGCGTAACACAAAAATTCGTCGGGGCTGTTGAATAAACGTCGCACTGGAGCAACAACGGGCTATTTGGTGACGGTCCGATATCAATCGTGAAAGGTAAGATCTGAGGTCAATACCTCGTAATTTTGAGCCGCGGTCAGACGACGAGCTGGTATCCCACTCTCCAAGCTTCCACACCAGACCAACGTGAGGACATTTTAGGCCACGACAGATTTAGTGCACCAGCCCCCACGTACACGACGGTCTTTGGTTGGATCAAGTTTTGAACTCGCAACTCTTCTGTTCCTAATCCACTACTCTTCTAACAGGCTACCGCGGTCTAAGAATTCTTCTGATAGCTCTAAAATCTAACTTTTATAGCTTAAAGAGAAAAATTCGAGATTCTACAGGAAAATACGATTTATTTCAATAACTCAGAAAAGGGAGCAGCTTTCATACTAGTTTAAGCTCCGAAGTTCGACACTTAGATTGAAAAATTGAAAGGTATTTGAAGAAATCAAAGTTGCTTTACACGGGGAAATTACAAATTTAATTGAAATATAAATGGGGTGAGTGGAGAGTTAAGAGAATTTCTGAGAATTCTGCGAGTTGATAACTTCTGAGAATTCTGTGAGTCAAGAGAAATTTCGGACTTGGAGTCAGGTGAATAGTTCTTTCTTATGGGTCCTGAATTTGATTCTCATGTTACAGGATATCGAGATCAATGCGTTCGTTTATTGGAAGAAAAGAAAAGAGAGCACTTAAAAAGCAAAATATCGTATTTTAAAGTTAGTTAATTCTGAGGGCATTCAATCAATTGAATTGAAACGTGCAATCGATCCACAGTACACCCGATATCTTTTCATTTTTCTCTTCTCTCACCAAGAATAAGTTTACTTCCTTTTGGTCTTACAGGGTTTTGTACTTAAATGCTGCATTCTGCACTTGAACCTTTATTTTTGTATGGCCTTTCACTTATCGCCATTATTATTTTATAATTGCCAGGTTCAATTTAAGAAAGATAAATGGGAAATATGGCGTGGACTCCATCACACATGGCCCCTCGGGGGCAGATCTCCTTTAGCTGTGTTCAGGCTTCACGGTCCCGAGGTAGTTTAGTGATCTTTTCTTTCCCCATGGGGTTTACTGTCTTTAGTAAATGTGGGAGTCGAATATCAAGCGATCTTTTCCTGCTTTCATCTCACTACTCTATTCCCCAATCCCTCTCGAATCTTTCTCTTTGGGATTGATCCAGGACCGTCGCTAATACCCCGCTGTGTTGCTCCAGGGTGATTTTAATTAAAAATATTTAAAATACCATCCCCAATCCCTCTTTTTTCTCTTTCATGGCATTTATTACTCGACGTATTGTGTTTGGAGCAGCTTTGTTATATATCGTCACTCAAAGTGCAAAAGGTCGTATGCCAAAAATTCCACTTTTTCTTTTATTATTGCTATATGTGGCATTTTGGGATTTTTTTTGTGACATTTTGTGATTCTTTTGCTCTCCTGAAAAATGCAGCTTTTAGACATACGATCTTTTGCATTTTGAGTGACGATATAGCAATAATAAAAAAAATGGAATTTTGGACATACCACCTTTTGCACTTTGAGTGACGATAAGCCATAAAATCTAAAGAAAAATTTATCAACCATCACTCATGAAATCAGAGTTGCACATACACATATATCGAAAGCTGGATTTAATTCATTGTTGAAGGCTTTACTTTATAATAAACCTTATACATAAGATGCATTATTTTCAATCCTTTTCTTAACTACAAGCCGACCAATGAAAAGCACCTTCCCTGGAAAGTATTGCTTGTTTCTATTGATGACAGAATTGTCAGGCACATTTCTCTTGATAATACATAAAATGCATTAGTTACGGGTATTTCTTGCAATTATTTGTGAAGTTTAAAACTGAACAGCTAAAATGAAACAGATCTTACACAATTTAAATCATTTCACCATCCTTAAGGAACACAAATACCATTCTTACGGTACATCGGTTGAAAATTACTGATCCAATACGAATAATGGATTCAATTATACGAGGTCTGTCCGGAAAGTATTCGGATATCTCTAACGTAACGAAAACGGTTTGTAATTTGTCAGCCAAGGAGAGATGCACTTGCGTGAAAAGGCACGAACCCATTAGACTAACCCGTTGTGTGTTAGAGCTCTTGAATGAGCGTTTCAGTGAGACGGTCGCATTTACAATGAATGAGCACATAGAGCAATGAACTTGTTAAACTCGAAAATCTGACCGCAGAATCTATTCGGATGATCAACCCTCCTGGTTGTTGTCTCGACGAGGGTTTTGGTCACAAGCAAAACTGACCAGACCTTGATTTACGATGTATCTTGTCATTAGAAGAAAACTGGCCTGATCTTCATCTGGCCATCAGAAAGGCCATCTCAATATCTTAATAGCGAGGTATCATAAGCAAAATTCATCAGATCTTGATAGACGAGATACCTCGTCGAAACCACATGGAGGGTTAAGAAGTCTTCCCAATAGAAGATGCCTAATCCTTCCAGCCCGAAGAAGGCACGACAAAGTAGCAGCACGTCAAACAATGTCAAGAGATCATGTCGACACATTTTTCGTTGTTGTGAAGGTGTTGTCCATCTCGAGTACTCCCCAAGTCAAATAATTAATAAGGAGTACTACTTCGATGTTCTTCGCATGCCGAGATACATACAGTACGACGAAAACGGCCGTAGCTGTGGCCAATTGGTGCTTGGCACGTTCATCACGACAATGTATATCAGTAATTCTCTAGTAGGGTTTTATTTTTTGACAGATTTTCAAATCACTCAGGTGGTTCAGTCCACTACAGCCCAGATTTGGCGCCCTGTGACTTTTGGCTCTTCCAAAAGGTAAAATAACCTCTGAAAGGAAGAGATTTCAGACCGTGGTTGCGACGACACATCTGGAGGCGATTACAACAATGGACTTACCAGTGTGTTTCGAAAAGTGGAAGAGACGCTGGGTGAAATATGTGAGGTTCCAAGATGCCTTCTTTGAATGACAAAAGGCGCAAAAAGTCCTACGTACATCTTGTTTTATATTACATGACTTTATACTTCACGGACAAACCTCATATTTTATTTACAATGATACTTCCTTATGAAATAAAATTGATGAAAAATAGAATACCGTGTTTTACCTTTTTTTAGTAATGTTTCAATGCTTCATTCAGATTTTTAATAAAGTATATAATAAAATATGCAGAACTCGATCACGCTTTTACAATTATGCTTCGGAATGTCCACCTTAACTGCATCACATTCGCTTACTTGGAGATGCTACAGTTTTTCACCGTCTTGAAATTCTCGCTGAAATTAAATTATCTGTTCTCTACGCCAATATTTATCTCTTAGGTATATATTTGCACTTCTTTCACCCGACTGCTAGTTTGATTACAATGGTGACTCACATTGCGTTTTTAATACATTTTTATTCTACCAAGCCACATTCGAACGAAGCAACTAAACTGACAATGACTGCTTACAAATTTTGTTTGCCAGACTATATACAGATTATTTATGCATACTCTGTCAAACAGATTACTCCAATTTCAATCCATCGAGAAGCGATCATAAGTAGTACATAACATTCAATAGACCAATAAAAAACAGTACATCTATAGACCAAACTACATCGTATAAAACCAAAGCTGCATTAATTGCATAGATTAAAAACGACGCGAAAAAGAAAAACCACGATCGAAACAACCAGAGAAAACTGTTGAAATCTGTTTTCAGACGTTAAAGCTATAAAATTACGAGAAAATATGAAAACATCAAAGAAAACTTCGAAAGTTGGGCAAAACTATTGATAATTCCGACAAATTGCGCGTATTGGTTGATTTTTTAAATAATTTTCGCTGAAAATGTTTATTCATAAATAATTTCGTTGCGAGTATTATAACAAGGTATATTATTACACGCTGATTACTTTGTCGTGTACTATAGTGCAATATTTCGCTCATGGACTGGAATAGTAGAAAAACTAAAAAAAATAAGATTTTTGGAGTAAGTACATGTCTCAATATCACGCATTCTTTTTAAAAGAAAACTGGCAAATCTCTAAATTGAATTCTGGACCGCTAGATGGCAGAAGTGTTTTACAGCATGCTATGTATTTTCATAATATTCAAAACTTTCAGCCTATTTTATCTAAAAAAAGCGATAGCCCAGTTTGAAGAGCAACGGATTGACAACAGGAGGGTTGCGAGTTCGAAACTAGGTCCAGTCAAAGGCAGTCGTGTACACGGGGGCTGGTGAACGTTAAGTCAGTCGTCGCCTCAAGTGTCTTCACGTTGGAATAGTATGGAAGTTTGGAGAATGGGGTGCCAGCTCAGGTGTTTAAAAAAACGAGAAAATTCAAGTTTCAAAATTACGAGACGTTGTCCTTTGGAATGGATGTCGGACGGTCGCCAATAGCCCGTAGTGTTGCTTTAGTGAGCGTTAATAAACTACCAACCTAAAAAAGTGATTTTTGAGTTGCGCCAGCACATATATAGAAGTAACATGAACCAGATAACGTAGCGATACTTTTAGCAGTAGTTTTCGAATTTAAAAGCCATCAGAATTGCATTAACTTCATCCATTGGACTAGAAATAGAAATTTGGTAAAAATCGAAATGAAAGCATAAAAACTTAAAAAGCCGTTTTCGGAATATGCTGAGGTGAGGTCAGTTTTTTATTCTAATGAATTCCCTTTTGAGGGTATGGAGGATATTGCATTTGTGTTCGGGATCGAATACAATCTAAACTTCGTGCAGTTGTTATGGTTACTGCATTTTACGGCTGTGAATCGAATAGAGAAACTTTTCAGAGAGGAACATTCATTCTCAATTACTACGATAGGTTTTACTTCATGGAATTGCACAAAAGAGCAGGGAATTCTTAACTCTTTGCTCTAGGGATTCCCATTTGCGTTAAAAATATTATTGCACTTCAAGGATCCCGGTAACGATAAGGAAATCGAATTTAACGAATGAACAGTCACGGGAAAGTTTTTTCTTTTGCTTTTTTCTTTTGATGGTGAACTGTGTATGGCGGGCGTGTCTGAGATTCGATTTTGATAGACATACGTTGCTGTTTATTGAAAATGCAACACCAAGGAAGAACTGTTGGATTAAACTGAAATTTGCCAGATGGGTAGTGTTGGTTGGTTGGTTGCTTTGGAGTTTTATGGCGTTAAGGTCATAATCGGTCAAGCTGCGCCAAACATAAGACGGAGAACAAGTAAAAAAATGTCACGAATGGAAAAAAGGATTGGAAACAGAGTAGTGAGATGAAAGCAGAAAAAGAACTCTTGAATAACTCCCGTGTTTAATAAACACAATAAATCCCATGGGAGAAGAAAAGATCACTAGAGAATCTTGGGCTTATGAATCCAGTACACACTTAAAGGAGATGTACCCCTGACGGCTGGGTAGTTTTGGGTCACATGAGAGTTGATTTCTTTGCTGTATACTATTTCACCTTGACGTCAGTTCATGACGTTCACTGTTGGCGTGGTGTGAAAGTAGGGTGTCAATTCAGGTGTTGACCTCGTCATCCGACCGTGGTTCAAAATTGCAAGTTGTGGTCTTCGGTCTTTCCCTTCGGAATTGATCCCGGACCGTCACTAGTAGCCTGTTGCGTTGCTCCAGTGCGTCGTAAATTCAGCAACCAACCAACCATGATATGCGCTGCGAGATCTAGTCTGCTTGTATAAATAAGCTATGGGTAGGTAGTTAATTAACGTTGTCCTGGAACAACGCAACGGGATATTGGCGACGGTTTGGGATCAATCTCGAAGGGAAAGGACCGAGAACATTTGAACTACGGTTAGATGACAAGGTCAACACCAGAGCTGACACCACATTCTTCAAACTTCCACGCCACACCAACGTGAGAATACGCTATGGAAGAGTTTCAGAAATGGATTCCCTTTGCCTGCTAAAACGCACGGTTTGTAAGTTCAATGACGGATTCTTACGATACTAAACATCATCGTAAGTTTTTACACGGCATGCAATATCTTGGGATACAATTTGTTTCTGTCAGCCATCCAGAGCCATTGATAATTCTGAAGGTTGACAATTAGATAAATTTGAGGAACATTGTTCACATGATATAGCTTTGCAAACGTCGTATAAATATCGTCAATCTAAACTTAAATCCTGTTGGTCGACTTTGGATAAATTGCATTTCTCAAAAAATAAGGCTCAAAATAAATGAAGTATTATACTTTAAATTCCGTAAAAATAATTTTTGAAAGAATAATTACTTTTCCAGTTGTACTTGTAAAACAATCGGAGTAATCGTAATGCTCGATTTACACCCTATCTTCTACAAAACCGCCAAATTATAGTTGATTTTAGTATGAATATTCAGTTGTTTTAGCATGAAACTTGCCTAAAAATGTAGACAAATGAAATTTAAATAATTATTCTCTAAGCTAATATTTATTCTATGACGTATTTGAGAGTTTGTGAAACTGTATTTAACAAATTTTATATAATCTTTGCACACACAGACACAAAAACAGACATAAAACGGAAAGACAGACGGACGCAATGAATTTCAGTCCCTAAACGACTGTGACTACTCACAGAATGTAAAGTCTCATGGCAATATACCAATCCATTTGAACGAAGTGCGGGCACACTCATAACAGAGACAGACAATAGACAAACAGACACCAAACGATGAAACCACTGATATTGCATTAGAATGATCCAAAATGTATAAATGATTTGAAATTGGTCGAAAATGTTCAAAGAAACGCAAACACTCCACTTTTTTATATATATATTCTTTGCCTTACATAATTGTATCTAATTTATATAAGATGAAATAATCAAAAATAGTAAAAGAGGTTAAGTTTCTAAGCAAAAATAAAGAAATCAAGTTGTTTTCTTCCATGTTTTATGCAGCCATACAACGCAGTCATTTGTTTTTAAATTTAATCTTTAAAACATTAATTTTTTTTCATTATTTTTCATTTAATCTTTGAAACATTTAATTTTTATCAACTTATTTGCCGGTTGATTGAACCTAACCCATGGTACCGTAGTTGTGAACTCTTGTTTAAAGGATGATTTCGTATAAAAGCATTATTTATTGCTTTTATTTACTTTTTTATAAAAAAAACACTACGATTCTTTTCGGAAGGATCATAAATTTCCTTATATTAACACTAGAGAGACATCCCCAAGAGATACCGGAATGTATCCCCTGGGAAATTAAAGTTTGTTTTCCTTTTCTAAATCCCGGGAAAAAAAATTTAATTTTACAAGTTAGGTAGATAATGACATTTAAGTTCCAAAGGTTTTTATGGAAGGGTGTTTATCAGCTCATTAATAGCATTAAATGTTTCAAACATAACATTGGAACATTAAAAAATGTTCTAAAAACCTTTTTAAAGAAAATATCCTTCGACAAATGTAATCGAGAGAAATGTTAATGTTGTTTTGAATAGATTAGGCTCTAAAAGTTATAAATTCTGTAAATACTTCTTTGCGGAACCCCAGCTACATAATTTTCCCAAACTTTTTTGGTATTCCGCAAAAAATGGATTATGTTTTCGTTAGTTAAGTAAAATAAATATAATAAACCCGTATAGTTAATATGGAAACATAGCAAAAGTTAGTAATACTGCATAAAAGCTTAGATTAAATGTTTAATGTAGACGGAAATAGAGTCCCTTCATGATGTTTATCTAATTAACATTAAGTATTTTATGTTTAAACTATTGAAAATTGTATTCTAATGCCATGACTAAACACTTGTGAATTACTCACCAAGTTTCATTGGGTGTTTTCCGTATTCGTATTAAGTATATTGTTCAACAATTTTGGTCATAACTCAGATATCTTCGATAACTAATTGATGGTAAATGAATAATTTTTCCTTGCTATATTTAACTAACAATAACCACCTCAGTCCAACAATATCCTATTTGCACATTTCTGGTTTCGAATATTAATAATTTTTCAATTTTGAAGTGAACCGTAACAACGAAGACAACATTTGTTAACGGTATCAGACAACCTAGGAATGCCAATCGATTCGTTTTTGTAATGAACAAAGGTGGTAAAAATAAGAAAAGAAACTTTTTAAAAAGTGAACCTGTTAGAAACATCTCCTAAACATCGCAAACATGTTCGGAAAGTGTAAGGATGTCATCTGGAAGTAATACCTACAAAACTATACACGATGCGAGAGAAAAAAAATGAGATGGATCGTGTATGGGGGACACAACCACAATCGATTGAAGTGTGAATTCGTCTTTGCGTTATTAGAGGAAGGGTAAGATGTAAATCAATAAAAATATTGGTGGTCACAAAGTGAAATATAACTTTATTTATTAAGGGCCAATGGTAGAAGTTAGATACGAATATATGACATAGTATTTACATCGATATTTCTTACAAAGAGTAAAGCTATACAAGCATTGTTGAAACTAGTAGACAATGTAGAAATGTACTTCAAGTTGAACTCACGGTACATTTAGTCTCTAAACTATTTGTTTCGAGTAACATTGAGACATTTAAATCACATATAAGTATAATGGGTACATTGGAATCTGTAATCGTATTGGGTACAATTTTCCTGGTAGAATCTTTCAAAATTATCATATTCCAAGTCGATATCAATCGGTACAGACGGGGCGGCGAACTCGAATGGCACCGGCGTTTACAAGCTGGCCTTTCGTACGCTCTCTATACAATCTTAAGCGTAAGCATTAGTCATTTTAGGCTTTTCTGATTCTTTTTTAATTTTTTTTCCACTGATATACTTTTTTTAACTTTTCGTCCATATTTCTTTTGCAATTTTTTCGACATTGGATGAAAATTTTCTTCCAACTCAGCACACTTATGGGCCTTATGACTTTAAAAATTTTATTATATTAATTATTGCCAAATATATTGCATATCCTGTTATTTTCTGTAAACTGATGCCAATTTCAGTGTTCTATATCTCGGGAATCCAAAACTCGTCGTCGCCATTTTCAGTGTTCACGAGCAAGCTCTACCCCTCTCCTCTTACACCTGCACACATAGGCCCTCTATCCAACAAAATTTAAATTATTAGATTATCATTCATAGTTTACCATATACGAGAGCAACAAATTTTGCCATTTCTTTTGATCCCAGAGTTTTAGTAGAGACCCGACTGAATTTAAAGACGTATTCACGTCAAACTAAGAAGTGAAAATTGTCTCCCAAATATCGGGTAACCAAGAAAGATCGTGTCTTTTTATCAATAGAGATAAATGATACACAGAGTGGATCAACAAAATTTTATTCAGAAAAGTAGTCATCTTAGGCTTCTGTTACCTTTTCCCAACGATCAAACAACGCTTCGATTCCTTTTTTATACACGTTTTCCTCTCAGGTATCAAAAGTGCTTCAACTCCATTTCGATGTTTTACCGATTTTGGAATCGATAATTTCGTAAATGGTTATTAATTACAAAAAAAGACGATACTCCCAAGGTGCAAGGTCTGGGGATTATGAGGAATGGCGTAGAAGTTCCCCTTCCAGTCTGGTAATCATTTATTTGGTCGCTCTTGCTGTGTGTGGCCTGGCATTGTCTTGGAAGAGATCTTAGATTCTCTTTCTCTTAACCAATGATGGCTGCTTCTGGATCAGTGAAATTGACATCCATTACAACTATGTTGAGTAGACTTCAGATCTAGTTGTTTCTCCATTCGGCAGAAGCTCAAAGTGAACAATTCCGACAGTGGTAAAACAAACAAAGCAATACCTTTTGTTGGCAGACTCTGGGTTTTGTTGTGAATGGCTTTGAATCTTTAGACAACTAATGGTTAAAACGCTGCTGTTGTATTGTTGTATTGTACCATTTTTCATTGCATGCCAATATGCGATCCATAAATGGTTTGATTCTGTGGAGTAGTAACAAAGATGAACAGATGGTTGACTTGTTGGTTGCGCTTAATTCATTGCTCAGATTCCATGTCTTTCTAGAAGGATAGTTTCATCGCTTACATTAATTGTCTTTCAAGTTCTTCACACGTTTGACTTCAATTTGACACGACGCGGTCTTTCAGTTAGGTCTCATCGAGACCTGATGATCTGCGGGAAAGGAGAGTTCCATCTCCAGATGCAAATTTCTGAAATCACTTTCTATCACAACATTCTGACTATCATTTGCGAATGCGGAGAATATTTTTTGAGTGGCCCCTGAAGCCTTGGTATTCAATTTGAATTCATAAAGTAAACAATTCCGAATAATTGACTTTGGCACAGTCATGCTAATATCACTTTTTAAAAACTTTAAATGATTAATTTCAGTAAATGTTATACACCAGTAAATTCTCTGTTAAATAAACTTCTGCTTAAATCTACATAACTACACTTTTAATTGATAGAGTGTGTACATGTGCAGTTTTACTATGACAAAACCTAGGAATTACATGAACTTTCTTGATTACTTGATAATACAGAGGCTGTTCGGACATTTTTTGAACGATTTGATGAGCTGTAAAAAAATTGCATGCTACGAAAGAATTTTATTTTCACAGCAGTTAAATAGTTAAAGTATAACTTATCGTCTGCTAACTCAGAATTTTGTTTACTTTCAAAATGGCACTTTTAAATAAGCAATGGATGGAAGGCTATGTTTCCTCTCTTTCCGAAGAGAATTATGCTTATTCAATTATTCAAAAACGCTGTAAAAGTCATGGTTTTTCGGTATCTAAAGGTACGATAAGTAATATTATTAATGAGAAAGGAAAAGTGGAAAAATACTTCCAAAAAAAATTTCTGAGAATATTTGTAATGTAAGATTTTTAATCTTAAAGAGAATCCGCCAAGTCAAAGGACTATAGCATAGTGAACGTGAGAACTTTCTCTAAGAGATTTATCATTGTTGCCGGTTTTGCATATAATGGAAAATTAAAAGTAAAAAACAGGGGGAAATGTAAAAATAAACTCCCACATATTATCAAGAACATATGTTATCCCCAATATTCAAAAAAGAAATACCATATCTTTACCCAGAGTGCCAACAATCAGTAGAACTGCATCAGGTCAAAGCATGCTGCCACACATCTAAGTCGACTATTAAATTCTTGGAAAAAATGGAACAAGAAACTGGTATCAAGTCGATACCCTTTACTGATATTCCTGCTAAATCTCCAGATGTTTCACCCATGGACTTTTGGACCTTTAAAAAGGGCATTATCGAAACGTCGACAGAAAACCATTCAAGGACTGGAAAGCTGTGGAGAAAGAATGGGACAAAATACCACTGTCGATACTACAAAAGTCATTATTATCATGGAAATTAAGGTGTAGAAAGATAGTTAACAATAAGGGCTATCAAATGGAACATTTAAAACACAAAAATTTCATGTAAAAAATTGAGCTTCAGTCCATTACAATTGTTCAAAAAATGTCCGAACAGCCTCTGTATAATCTTAAAGCTATTATAAAAGCCAAACACTGTCTTAATTTGCCCTATTTAACCGTGTTAGAAAAATAAACCCTTTTTAATTCAAGATAAAATCTTTTCTTTTCCATTTTTTTTATAAATTTGACAACTATTTCGGAGCAAAATTTAAGTGTTAAACGTGACACTTACTTTGGGACAAAGGTAGTATTTATTATTGAAAAGTGATTCCTGCATCTGAAAAAGATGATAATCGCGAAAAAATTTAAGTTTTGAATCTAAAATTGTAAACATTTTCAGTATGTGCGCTAACAGCATATTACTACTTATGTATACATGTTCTACAAAATAAATTTAAGTTTTGAATCTAAAATTGTAAACATTTTCAGTATGTGCGCTAACAGCATATTACTACTTATATATACATGTTCTACAAAATATATTTTTCTGTGATGTCATGTTACCTAACAGAATACAAGAAAAAGAAAACCTTTAACAAACGTAGGTACACTATATACGATACTATATATTTAGAAGAAACAAATTACTAGTAAATGTTTTGATATTTTAATTTAAAGTTAGCAAAATTTTGATTCCAAGAATGGAATAAAGCGTTTGATTATGTCGTTGTTCTGGAAGAACAATCACGCAAGTTCAAATTATGGGTATTTTGTGTTAAATGAGTCACTTGTTTTTGTCATGATTCATCCTTAAATGGGACAAGGGCAGAACTCTACTCAGCTTCTCTAGAGAGCATTGTATCATTGTTCAAATTTCTATTCTTTCTCATCATCCATTAGAAGAACGACTCAAGTGTTAGTTGTGACTCAGATTGTGATTCGAGAGGATTGGATTGGATGTTGGAGTTCTATGGCGCAAGGTCGAAAAGCGGACAAAATGAGCCATCTGATTCGAGAGATTAATCCTTTTGTGCAACGACGCAAGCGGTTCATATAACGGTTGTATAAGAAATTGTGTATTGAATTTGACAGGAACAACGATGTAAGTGCATATTATGTCATTGTTAACCTAAGCCCTGATCGTTTCAAGATGTAAATAACTGAATGAATAAAAATGTTAACAATGTTGTAAAAATTATATAAATAAATGACAAAAAATGTTTTTGCATAGTTTGTGACTTTGTGTAGAATATTTCATTCCAAATTTTAAGAGCACAATGACACAACTGCGAAATTGAGGTGAATATTTAAAATACACTAGCAAGAGTCATCATTTAAATGTAAAACACATGCTATTATTAACCCCACTTTCATAACCCCCAGCATATGTTGTAATATATAGTAATAATGAACAGTAATCTTAGTTTTCGTTTTCTGAAAAAATCGATGAAATTCCACATGCGTCATTGTTCTTCTGAGACACTATTTTTTAGAAATGTTTCTGAGATGTATAAATAAAAGCATGTTACAAAGCAGAAAACAATAACACACATTTTCAAAGGTTTTAAAAACCTTCGTTAATAATTCACCACTGCTCACAATTCTTTTATTGAGTTATAACTGAGGTAAATGAACATTTCATCGCATTTCCTATCACTACAAAAAGAACGAAATAATTTGAATAAATTATGTATGGAATTCCAATGTAATCATTTTCCACAAATCGAACTCTTAGTGCTCATCATTTGTTCAAAATGAATAGTAAATTCATATAGCAACACGACATCTGAGATAGTATGTATTGATTCATTATTTAAATCTTCGGGAAATTCTAGTCTCCCCTAAAAATAAAAAAGAAAGAAGTTGCACAAACATGTCATCAAGTACAGATGTTTCCAAGAGAACGTAATTTCAGATGCATATTTCGCTCTACGAGACATGAGTATTCTGCTTTCTTAAAGAATTACATTTGAAATTCAATTTTCTTCCTCCATTTCTTCCATCTTAATTGAAAGCGGGAGATATTTCCAAGCAGATGAAGGAAAAAAATGAATTGTACTCTTGAGCGAAGAGTAGGAAACAAGAAAAACGAATTTCCACTTCCAAAATCAAGAATTAAATTGAGCGGATTAATTATTCTTAGTTTTCAGTTCTATTTCGTTTACGAGCAGTTTGTTTTATTTACTTCAAGGGTTGTTTCGTAATTAGTGTCTTGTTATGAAATGAATGACATGAAAAATAAATATTGTTTAAAATGTTTGGGAATAAACAGAGATATGTTTATTTCATGTTCAGAGAATTTTGGAAAAGATTGATTTTCAACAAGCTTTACTTGGAATCAGATGGGATTTAGATAAAGTGTTTTCCTAATTACGTTTGAAAATGAACATTGCAATATAATTATTTTAATGAGAAATCAAAAAGGCAAGATCGATTGTCAAAACATGACCTTACAAATTGAAATCAGTAGTGAAGTTTCAGTATTAACTCTAAAATACTCAGCTATTCAATGAGATAAATATTCATGTACCCTTTCATAATATTCACCGTATAAAATTATTTTTCAGAAAATTTTTCTAAAATCAAAAATTATTTGAAAACTCAGCAAATAGTCCCCAGCAATATTTGTCAAAACGATCAATAGTTTTCCTTCAGCCCTTGATATTTCATTGGACTATTAAATACTTTTTAGTAATTTAAAAACTTTAACT
Organism: Meta bourneti; assembly: GCA_933210815.1. Taxonomy (NCBI): domain Eukaryota; kingdom Metazoa; phylum Arthropoda; class Arachnida; order Araneae; family Tetragnathidae; genus Meta; species Meta bourneti. Next base: position 37,720,613 of record OW119922.1, on the reverse strand, counting down.
TTTGAAAACAGATTTTAGCTGTTTTCTGTGCTTGTTTCGATCGAGATTTTTGCTTTTTTTCCGTTGTCCTTGTTCTATGTAATTAATAATTTTGTGTTTAAATGATATAGTTTATGTTGTACTAGCAGATTTACCCGGCGTTGTTCGGGTTCAATTGGTCGAAATATTGATCAAAAAAGCGATCACAATCACTCTTCTTTCATTGAAAATTGCAGATATAATTTAAGTGAAAAGAAAATAATTTTTTTAAACATAGTTTTGACATTTTTATTTTGAAAACAAATACGTATACATACCATATAATTTTCCTATCAATATTTTTTATTTGGGATGCGATATATCCGAATTTCACCAACATTATGGGAGGATGACAAATTAAATTGATATAATATTCATTATTAACTTCTTTTGTGCAAGTATATATATGTATTAAAATTCCATTTAACGGACATGAAATTGCAGAGCACGTTTTAAAATTAAATGTACTTTTCAAAACGGATAGTCGATTTAGCTTTTTTAAAAAGAAAATCGCTTTTTCCACTACTGTTTCATAGGTAGCTAAGTTACATAAGAATAGCAATATAATTTAACATGAAAACAAATGTAAATTTAATCTACTTTAATCGTCTTGAAATAGAAATCTATGTCAAAATCTAAGAAATCTTTGAATTGCAAGTTATGTGGCGCCCGTCTTACTTAAAAATTAACATTATTTTAACGTTAACTGCCTTATTTAAAAGTGATTTTCTTTTAACGTTACCTGTCCTTTTAAAATAAGACGTTACCCGCTTTATTTTAAAAAGTTATGTTTTGTATATTTTATTTATTTTTATAAAATATATGTATACTTAGAAGTGTACTAAGCCATTATATATTGAACCAAGGACTTTGAAGGGAAGTTGGTCAAAATATACACATTCCATCAAGAAATGAACCCATGTCTGCAATTTTTTGAATAAAATAAATAATTAATTAAAATCTAAATCATAAATAATTATTTGCAACGTATAAAAAATGGAACACATAAATAAAGCAGTATCAGCTTAATAAACAGAAGTGAAATTTCGTTCATTGAAGAAATGTATAATTCTGAAAAACGAAAGATGTGAACAAACGTGTTGGATTTCGCCTACGCATCTACTCATGAATAGAACAATTCGAAAGGCTTCTGATGCAATATTAAAGGCAATAACGATTAATTTACAAAAGAAAGCACAAGCATTATACTTAGGCTTATTTATTACTTCAATTCCTACCTATTAACTCAGTACACAAACTCAGAATTCTAAATCGTTTTATATATATAAATGAAATATTAATTTAGGCGTTGACGGATAGAGTAGCGAAATTGTACTTTTGTTATTAGTGGGTTTTTCGTTTGTGCCTTTTACATTAAGAGAAGATATAAATATAGGAAACCTGCTCAGCAAAAATTACCTATAAGTTACAGTTGTGCAAGGGTTATGCGCAATGACAGTGAGATTGAGACGCACTCTGTTGGCTCCATGAATATACTTTGCATTCACTGTGTTGCTAAATTATTTCCCGGGGAACTTATTATTAGTGGGTCTTTATCTATTTGTTATCACAAAGGGAAAGTTAAGTTGCCTGAAGTTGGTGTATGTGATGAGTTAATAATTTAATTAAAGCAAATAACCAGAAAACCAAAAATTACTTAGACGATATTCATCAATACAATAATGCACTTGCATTTGCTTCCATTCAAGTAGATTCAGTAAATCCGACAGGAAGAGGGCCTTATTGTTTTAAGATACATGGCCAAGTATATCACAAGGCTGGTAGTTTACAAGCTCTTCAAGGACAAACACCATCGTATGCAGGCCTATTTATTGTGGCTGCAGAAGAGGCGTTGCATGTCCGTTTGGATCATGTAGCCAACAGAGACAGATATGGAAATAATGGAAACTTTGCAATCCATGTTAGAACGTAGCAATCCTTATGCTCAACTGTTTAAGTTTATGTAGGATTCAGGTGGGGCTGCGTCTAATGTAGAGTTGGTATTTTCAATGATAATGCATTTAATCCAAGACGATACAATGTTCCTAGAGTAAGTGAAGTGATAACTGTATTTACAAGTACAGATGGGGCCCCACCAGGAAAATTTGACTTTGTAGTGTATTCCAAGTCTTCTGGAGCACTTATTAGAATCGTATCTAAACCCTCACAGTGATCCAATGTTTTTTCCATGTGGTGACGGTGGATGGAGGCCAGGTATGCAACATTTTAATATTCATAGGACAGCGGTGATAAATGCTGCAACACAATTACAGTATTACTGCTATCGACCTGCAGTAAGAGGAAGTTTTAATCTTATTCATTCATCAGGTAAACTATTCCAACAATACGTAGTGGATAGTTATGTCAAAGTGGAAGGTTCAAGCATTTCTTTTATTAGAACACATCAAAGGAACTTCGAGCAGAGTTACAAAGGCTTAATTGATTTTATGAATAGTGATGCACATCGAATTGGTGCTCAGGCAGGAATACCTGTGGTACTTCCATCTACATTTTTAAGGAGTCCACGAAATTTGTTGCAAAATTTCCAGGATGCTATGACTATAGTAACTCGGTTTGGTAAACCAGGTATATTTCTTACTTTTACATGTAACCCAAAGTGGACAGAGATCACAGCAGAATTACAGCTGTATGAAAAGATAGAGAACAGGCCAGATTTGGTTACTGGGTTATTTCATTTAAAGCTTAAGTCCTTGCTAAATGATTTGTTCAAAGGGGATATACTTGGTGTGGTAACAGCTTTTGCATACGTAATTGAGTTTCAGAAGAGAGGTTTGACACATGCGCATATTCTTTTCATGCTCAGAGAACCAGATTAGTTACGTGATAAAGAACAAGTAGATCCGATTGTCTCAGCTAAAATTCCTAATTTTGAACAAAAAATCCTCTGTTATTTAACATTATCAAGCAATGCATGGTACATGGTCCATGCGGAGCGTTAAACATGAACAGTCCTTGCATGCAAGATGGACAGTGTAGCAAAGGGCTCCAAAAGAATTTGTCAATTAAACAAATGTGAGCGTTAATGCTTATCCTATGTACAGAAGGAGAGACAATGGACTGACAATCTCTGTGGGGTCCCATCAAGTTGATAACCGCTGGATTGTGCCTTACAATCCTTATCTGTCCCTCAAATACGAAGCACATATCAATGTTGAGGTATGTTCGTCAGTTAGGTCAGCCAAATATTTGAACAAACACATATACAAGGGTCATGACTGTGCGTCTGTGCGTTTGTGAACTAATACAGAAGGTCAACAGCAATTGACTTTAGACGTGGTTGACCTGTTCTTAAACAGTCGTTATGTTAGTCCCCCAGAGGCGATGTGGCGGCTTCACAAGAGAACTTTGTTCGATCGCTCTCATTCTGTCCAACGACTGCTTGTGCACTTACCTGATGAGCAAACCATTTATTTTCAACCAGGACAAGATCTACAAGTAAAACTTTAAAAGAGAGACCAAGCTTACAGCTTTTTTCAGATTGTGCCAACACGATGAGACTGCTCGGCAATATCTGCACACGCAAATACCAGAGTACTACACTTGGGCCAACAGCATGTGGAATACGCGACGACGATTTTCAGACACCATTGGACGAATGTTCACTGTAAGCCCTACCGATTTCGAAACACATTTTCTACATCTCCTGCTGCATGTCAAAGGACCGCAGAGTTACGAAGATCTCAGAACGGTTGATGGGACACTCTGTGCATCATTTCAAGAAGCTGCCGAGAAGTTACATTTATTAGAAAATGATCAATAATGGGTTCAGTGTCTGCAAGAGGCAGTCAACTTCAAAATGCCTTCACAGCTGCGTCAGATTTTCACCGTTGTCTGCTATTTTGCTCACCAAGCAACAATGCTCAGCTGTGGGAAACCTTTCGACAACCTTTATCCGAAGATTTCTCAAGACAACATGATGCACAAGCCAGTGCTGACCGAGCTTTGGGTCAACTAGAACAAATATTTTGGCAACATGGAAGAACATGCGAACAATTTGGATAGCCAAAACCAACTCAATGCGATGAACAAGGAGACAATGCTCCCTTTAGAGGAAAGATGATTATGTTCGGCGGAGACTTCAGACAGGTGCTCTCAATTGTAAGACACGGCAACAGAGCTACCATTATTGAGAGTAACGTAAAGCAATCGCCCCTGTGGTCCACCATTCATACTAGAAAATTGACACAAAATATGAGAGCAAATGATGATCCCACCTTTACCAATTGGCTTTTACTGTTGGGGAACGGGGAACTTGAAATTCAAACAGAAGTATCGCCAGATACAGTAAAAATTTCTAAGCATTGCTATGTTCAGGATTGTGACTTTGTACATAGAGTTTTCGATACTCAAGTCATAAATGAAGGTAACGTTACGCAGTTCCTACGTCATGCGATTCTGTGCCCTAAAAATGAAGACTGAGACAAGATTAACGATTACGTTGTTCAAAATGTTGTTGAAGGCGAAGCTAAAATTTATTACAGCTGTGATTCCATTCAGTGCGAAGAAAACTTTGAGGAAGGACTTTACCCTATCGAATCCCTCAATAGTATAAATCATTCTGGCCTACCACCTCACAAATTAGTGCTAAAGAAAAATACAACTGTCATGCTTATCAGAAACCTTAACGCTAAAGAAGGCCTTATGAATGAGGCGAGAATGGTCATTACTCAATTGAATGAATTCACTATTATTGCAAAACTTATAGATTCAGAAAACACTGTTGTCATACCTAGAATATCTCACACCATCTGATCCGACTGTCCTGTTCAATATGACAAGAAAACAGTTCCCAATTAATATTGCCTATGCTTTGACCATAAAGCCCAAGGTCAAACATTGCAAAGGGCAGGATTATACTTGCCCGATCCTGTGTTCTCGCATGGACAACTATATGTAGTTTTCTCTAGAGCATAGGCTTTTTCCAATATTTTTGTATCCATCAAGGAAAACGACAAACAGGGTGTCATGGAAGACTGTATCGTTACCTCAAATGTTGTGATATCAAGGAGGAAGTGTTGCAAATAGTGATTGAATAAACTTTTTTAATATTTTGGGTATAAAAACAATTCGCTTACATCTTTCACCCTTACAACGGATGGGGGTGTTGGGATGTGGAATCGTTCATGCGAGAATTCTCGCATGAACGATTAGTGTGCCATGCGAGAATTACTCGCATGGCACACTAGTTTTAATAAATTGTAATTCCTTTTCATGAAACGCAACAACGCCACGAAGTATTCAAGTATTCGATTTAAAGTTGCGTGTAAGTCAGAATAAAGCAAGTGCAGTGACATTTTGCCGTTATTGAAAAAATGAAAAAAAATCTGAACTGGGACAAAAGTCTTTAGCAATATTGGACATAAAATAACTTTTTCCTACCCTCCTCTAGTGCAAAATTGAGGGCTTTATTCTCTTCGTATCGTCTGTTCCAATATTACAGCAAATGCGAAATTAGGACATTTTTAATATTTCGCAAAGAAAACATCAAGCTAAAAATAAAGCATTTGTTTAAATTGCATAAAAATAATTGCTTTCCCAACTGTACTGGTAAAACAAACCGAGTAATCCAATGCTCAATTTACACCTTATCTTTTTCCAAAACTGACATGTTAAAGTTAATTTTATTATGGATATTCAACTGTTTTAGAGTGAAACTTGCATTAAAATGAACGTAAAGGAAACTTAAGGCCGGTATTACACTCTAAAAGTTCTTTGACAAAGATCTTTTATAAAATAAGTTTGCTAAAAAGAAATATGAGAGTGTAATGGTCACCCAGTTCGTCTTTGTCTTCACAAACATGGACTCCTATATTCCAAGAATCAATCCAGCAAGAAACAGTGGCCCAACATTTTCAACCAACACAAACACAACCATTTGATGTTATCAGTCGCGCTATTAGAGATTTTCAAATATCTACTGAGAATAATCTTCCAGAAACATTATCATGTGACCCTACAAACATGCCTTGATTATTACAACTTTTGTAAGCCTATTTTGCTTTTAAATTTTTTAGTTCATTGTAAACACATACACTTGAAGATTATATGTATGATGGGTCGTAGGACTTTTTCAATTATTTATTTAACCTTTTTAAATTTTGAAAATAAATTTCAACTGATCATTAAAACTGATAATAATTTTATTCTACAAATATCCGATATTGTATAAGTGGATAAATAAGTTTCTAAATATATTAGATATAACATTAAAGCTGAACATGTTAATTCTACGATGAAAATACCACGTTTATATGGGTACTTACTTTTAAAAACTCGTCCTTCAGAGCTGCATGAATGTCTTTGCAAGTTTCTGGTATAAGTGAAGAAAGTACTTTGAGGGATATGTGTGCTATACTGGAGGCTTGAGTAGCTCTCTCCTGTGGCGAGAAAATGCAGAGTAATCATAAGCCGTTCCTCAAGAGAGATTGGATTTCGTAAATGCGTCATTTGCCGTGATATTAAAGATCCCACCTTCAGAGTCAAATAATTGAAAGTAGCTTCATCCATCCTTAAATAGTTCATGTAACTTCTATGATCTTCCGTGGCCAACTCCAGAAGCAAGTTATTATGTACACCTTTCAACTCTCACCGAGCAATCCATGGTCTTACCTGCACACGCTTCTTTTTCTTCCTATTCATTAAAATCGAAGCCATTACAATGAATGCAAATGATAAATTTGCTACAGCAATTGGTAAAAATACTTGATCCATAGCTACGACCGGTAACAACACAAGCAAACTCAAACTGACAAAAACTTTAAAAAAATATTTTATAAATCTTTTATAGTCTAATATGATCCATTTATTATCATAAAAGACATTTTATAAAATAAATTTAAATAAAAGTTTTATAATAGATCTTTGCCAAAGAACTTTTATAGTGTAATACCGGCCTAAGGAATGCATTCTCTAATCGTACATGTTTCATAAAATATTAAACGTTTTATACAATTATATTGAATAAAATGTCACCTTTGCACAAACACAAAACAGACATAAAATGGGAAAACAGATAGATTGACTGACACAAAGAAGTTCAGTCACTAAATGAGTATGAGTATTCAAAGTAAGCGAAATTTCATGAGAATATATCCAGCCGTTTGGACTTAGTGCGGGCAAACACATACCAACTTACAGACCACAAATGTGCAAGCATAATGACCCAAAACGGATAAATAGCTTGAAATGGGGCAAAAATAGTCAATGTACAAAAACTCCATTTTTATTGATTGATAAATATTTTTACAACTTAAAATAAACATTCTCTTTCAGATTATTTATATGGTAGCATTTATTGAGTCTGGTAAAACGAACCGGACTAGCTTGCAAACGATAATAGAAGTTCTGATGTTTTGTTTATTATAATGTTATATAGCAGCCATGCTTCTTGCAGTGTAACGTCATGGGGTGTTCCTTTTCGTTTTGTAACTGTTGTTTAATTGTTGATTTGCATAACGATAGTTTTTATAGAATTTAGAAATTAGTCCACAAACCTGACAAGTGACAATTGTACAGTTTTTATTTGTCTGTTGCATGTTCGGTACTTTTGATCATTTCTCATGTCATGTCTCATCATTAATTGAAGAATTTTTCATATATGTATAAATAAATATAATATAAATAAATAAATAAAATACAGATGATTGGTTCAATTTGTCTATTTACAGGCACATTTTGCTATATGAGGGCAAATTAGACCCGGATTTACATCCCGAAATCGGTATGTGTACCCAGAGCTTGATGAGTTGAGGTTCAGAGCTCTATTTACTCGAATAACTGCTAAAATAGGGAATGAGAAAGTATAAAGAAATTATCACAGATGTAAGTTAATTCCATAAATTCTATTTGCAGAGTATACACACAAATGAAGTTTCCCTATTTTTTACATTATTTATAATTTGATTTCTGCTTAACCATTCGATAGGCCTGGGCGAAATGACACGCGGAAAACAAAATGTACCAACAATGCACATAAAGGCTTATTTCTTATAATTTAATCCTCATTTACTCATTAGAATTTTAATTATTGCGATTGTAAAATTTACGCTAAAAGACAGAGTTATGTGACAGATAAAAGAAAAGGGAACGAAAAATTAATTTGAGTTCAAAATAACGTAAAAATGTATAGTACTTCTTTAAAAAAGGTTGCATAAAAAGAGATAATTAAAAAACTGATAAAACTTGTTAAATATCTGTCAAATAAGAATTACAAAATTAAAAACTCGCCTTACAATTAACTAGCTATGAGATGGCGTTTCTTTTTTTTTTTTTTTTTTTTTTATTTCAATTAACGTCACACTGGAGCAACACAATGGGCTATTGGTGACGGTCCGGGATCAATCCCAAAGGGAAAGATCCGAGGACAACACCACGTAATTTTGAACCACGGTCAGATGACGAGGCGACACCTGAGCTGGCACCCCACTCTCCAAACTTCCACACCACGCCAACGTGAGGACATTTGAGGCCACGACAGATTTAACGTGCACCAGCCCCCTTTGTACACGGCGGTGTTTGGCTGGATTTGAACTCGCAACCCTTCGGTTGCTAGTCCGTTGCTCTTCCAACCGGGCCACCGCGGCCCAAGATGGCGTTTCAGTTTAAACATAAAACCGGAGGAAAAATATACTTCCAGTTAAGAACTAATTTAATTTATCTCCATTTCGACAATGTTTAGCATCAATTTTTGTATGAGAAGCTTTTTTTGTTAACCTATATATAGGTGGTGGTAGTGTTTTTGCGGCGGAAGTTGCATTCTGTACATATTCTGAACGTGACGTCACTTGGCTTGTTTTTCGAATACGATTTCAGAATGTCGCAAATAAAAATTACAAAGTATGACTTCCTAATTCATAAATGACAGTTGATTGGTCAACACCAATTAGATTAAACGCCAACCGATGCCAAAACGGTGATCAACTGCATTTTAATGCAACCCCATAACGTATATTGTTAGAGTATTTATGCAACAGGAAGAAAAAATACCGTTTTCAGTCTGGTTTATTTACACTGAAAATACCTCTCATAAGCGACATGTCATAATTGCATTAGATTAATATGTCAAGATACGCTAGAACTTATCAAAACACTATAGCTCTGTGTAGTTAACTGAACAGAAAAACTTTTTCACAGTCTGCTGAGTATAAACAGCTCCTGAAGTTAGGAATTAAACGGAGTTTCAATCTTACAATTTTATAATGCCAGTAGTTATCTAGCAATTTTTAAGAGGTACCTGATCGATAACGCACGAACTGAAAGGTTAACTTCTACCTTAAAGTTATAAACGATTCTTTCATTTTCAAAACCTGACAGCTCAGCTTTTAAGTGAGAGGCCGCCTTAACTCAACAAGTTTGCCCATTGCGGTAGCAACCTGCGAGTTGTAAACGGCGCAAGTTATATTCCTGTATCTTACCCTGTGTGTATTTCTCTCTTCTGTATCAGTAATAACTTTATTGCATGAATATATATATATATATATATATATATATATATATATATATATATATATATATATATATATATATATATATATATATATATATATATATATATATATATATATATATATATATATATAATGAAACCACAAAGCCACCAACCGTTTAAGTTGTGAGTTGTGATTTTTGTGCTCTTCGTTTAAAAAATACATAAACAATTCTATTCGTCTAAAATTTCCACAAAATATAAAATACAAAAATGCTCTATAATTTTATTTTAATAATTGTATGCTGGTGGTGAAAATTCAAAGCAATAACTGTCCAAACGATAAATATTGAAAGAAAACAAAATGAATTCCATGTTCAAAATTATTAGACTTTGACAGCAAACGATTTTTTTCTGAAACTATTTTTCCATTTAAATTGATACATTTTATTTTATATTGTTGGTAATGCCATCATAGAACTTTAAAGCTTGTTATAATGAATAATCAAGCATCAAACGCTGTGTTATTTTATACAAAGTTGATTATTAATTATTAATCTTCATTACTTCTGTTCTGCTGTATTTCTTTTTTTCCCCAAATAATCTTTAAATTTTCTTCCTTCAAATTTTTAATTATTTCTACGCTACGATATCATTTGAATTATGAATTCGTGTTTCTTATTTTTTCAAACCGTTTTATTTTAAAAAGTTGTTTTGAAAGGCTTGATTTTATCACTTCAAATGAAATAATTTCTGCATGATGAAACATTACAAGTTCAATTTAACAAATCAATAGATAGATATAGTTTAACTAAAAGGAACTCAGTCTCTTTGATGATGAGCAGCATTGAATGTTTTATCAGTGCAATATTTTAATGAACTTCTGGAACTTAATACTTAAAAATGATTAAAAGAAAATAAACAAATAAGGAGTAAAACCAAACAAAAATAAAAATGATCGAACTGAAACTGAGACTTAAATGCATCCAATGTAAAGAGAAGTATATATTCAGACATTTTTTCCCAAAGCTTTTTAGAAAATTGCATGCTAGAATTATAGGAAGGTGAATAATTTATCCCATGACATGTTATTCAAATTTAAAGAAAGATAGATATCGAAAGAAAGAGAAAATAATTGAGGAACACAGAGTAAACAAAAACTTGGATGCTTTAAAATTAACCATTAAAGATTGGGGGAAAAGGTATCTGTTTTCAGAATAGAATTTCATTTCCTTTTGAAATATTAGAATCTTACGGCGCCTTTTTGAGCCCCATTAAAGAAAAATATTAGGTCTTTAAGCAATACATCAAAAAATATCTCCAGTTTTCAAATATATAAATTGAAAATATATAAGTATCATAAGGTTTATGTTCTTGATGTTTTATTTTACGATCAATTTTATGGATTATTAGCTGAAATATGGAGTGTTTCTTTCTCATCAGGGTGTCTACCGATTTTATTTTGGCAACAAATTCTGATCAAAGCTGACATATAGAGATCATAAAGCTCTGATAGTTTATCGTTGGATGGGCGAAACGTGAGATCAGTGATTCACTATTATTAGTTTACTAGCAGAATTTCCCGACCATAAACGGTTTGAATTGGTTAACCGTAGATTGAAAAATCATCAGAATAATCACATAAGATCATTTAAGTGTTAGGAAAAATTTTATTTTTAGCACCTGTTCGACATGTTTATAATTTTTTTAACTCTGAACGCAAATCATATACATTCATATCCACATATAGAATGCATTTCACATAAATTGACTCCCTGTTGTATGATAAAACTACGACATTTAGGTGACTGATAAAAAGGTCAATATTACTTTTTAGGGGATTATAAATGCCCCTTCTGTTCGTTTGCTGTAAAATTGCCGTAACTCAATTCGTGAAAATGACGTACCTAATGCAAATAATCTGGCATTCATAGATTTCCTATCAGTATTTTTTGACTTGCGTCACTCTCGCACTAGGTATACATTTTATTACATAAATTTCACCATCGCTAAGGGTAGGATGAAAAATTTATTTGATATGATATTCAAGACTAATTTTTTAAAACCGAATAATTTTGTTCTTTAAAATTCCATCTAGTGGCCCGTGCCATAACAAAAGAACTTGTTTTAAAATTGAATGTTTTAAGTACAGTTTTCGAACACACAAAAATCAGCTTTGATATGCTTGTCTTTGTGATATAAACTGCTTGATCATTAGAAGATTTGGTTTCGAAAATTTAGTATTTATTTCTTGCAGTACTTATATCGTCGTGGCTCAGTTGGTTTGCTCACTGCGATGGCCTGCGAATTGTGAGCTGCGCAGTGTTTTTACTCCCTGGTAGTATTTCTGTCTTCTGTCCTTGTGTGTATGTTCATTTACTTGACGTTGTTTGCCATAGCTTGGCCAAGTATGGCCCTTGCGCCGTAAAGATCAACCCCACCAATCGGCAATGTCTTATTTTCATATAGACTGAGTAGACTATATAATGGAGAGGCAGGTTTAAGGTTTACAAAATTTGGGACTTTTTCTGTGGGAAATATTTTTAAACACTAATTTAAAATATACTTTTAAAATGCAAAATTACCAATTATTTCATAGCGTTTAAAGTTAATGTACTACAAAAAAAAAACAAATTTAGAAGCTTGTTTTAATCTTTCATGTAACTGCACCCAAAGAGAATCCTAGGTAAGAAAATGGTCAAACCCAGAGGACAAAGAAAATACAAATAGACCGTGCAACAAAACTATACAAATAAATACAATAAAAATATGAACTAAACAAAACAATACAAATAGAGAGAAACAAAGAGTGTTATACAAATAGAGAGAAACAAAAAATGTTATACAAATAGAGATAAAATAATATAAATTAAGACATGACTAGAGAAGCGGTAGCCTGGTTGGTAGAGCTCCCAAGTTCAAAACTCGATCCAACCAAAGATCGTCGTTTACGTGGGGGCTGATGCACGCTAAAATTCTCGTGGCCTGAAATGTCCTTATGTTGACGTGGTGTGGAAGTTTGGAGAGTGGGGTGCCAACTCAAGTGTCGATCTCGCCATCTGACCGTGGTTCAAAATTGCGTGGGCTTCTTGTATCTTTCCCTTCGGATTGATCCTAGACAACCATCCACAATAGCCCGTTGTGTTGCTAAGGTGAGATTTTAATTCAACTTTTTCCCCAAAACAACACTAACAAAAAGTACATATAAAGGCAGCACAAACAATACAATAAAAACAGACAGTGCAAATACAACAGAGGTTAGAAACTAAAGGGGAAAATCATATAGAATAGACAATACCATGATTCCCAGTAGCGTTACAAAGTAGTTTTGCTCGATAGGGCAAGTTAAAATAGGAGATCGTAAACAGGTTGGCGTTTGCGATCACGTCGTCCGTGCAGAGAGATGCTAGGGAGTACCCAGATTTCCAATACGTCATAGATAGGTCGCAAGGTAATCATGGCAGGTAGTTATCCTGAAGGCGGCAACAGGTCAAACCTCGGTCATGACAAAACACATGGGTCATCCCATGTGAAACCGCATAGAGAAGGATCATTTTCGACCTGACCTCCGATTTTTTAAACTCGGCTAATTTGTTTCCCAGCTATATATAAGAAATTCTGGAAATTTTTAGAATTCCACTTGCAATAATTTTTTACGTATATTAATTTGAGTGAAAAATTGGGCAATTTTTCATGATTTTAGACTTACTAAATCTCTTGTACCTCTTGGACCTAGTTGTCCAATCATACTGAAGGACAGCTTATTTTGCAGAAAGATGTACAACCCTTCTAATGATGTATCATATGACCTTTTAAGTGACCTTTTGAATTTCAAGGTCATTCGATTTGACCTTTGACCTACAATTACAAAAAAGTGTATTTTTTTATTTTTCTAAAAAATGCATTTAAAGGTACACTATTTATCTTTGCTTTCTGAAAGTTTTTTGGGGACACGCATGGATTTATAGTTAAAAAATATTCGAAATAAATAGAAGTATGTAATCAGTATCCATAAACACCTGTATCTTTTGACCTGTTAGTCCAACCAAGATGAAAGAGGGCTTATCTCATGGAAAAACATATAACCTTTCTGATGATTTATAACATGATGATCTATTTTAGGGCAAAAATAATGAAATACTTTTTTGAAATTCAAAGTCAAAGCCTCGAGTTTCAAAACCTTCAAGGTAATCTTTCTAAAGATATATTACATCATACGAGTGACCTTAAAATCCGAAAGGTTACTCATAGTATCATGTAATATATCATCAGAAAAGTAATCCTTTTTTCTGTCAAATAAGCCCCCTTTCATCTTGTTTGGACTAACAGGTCAAAAGATACGGGTGTTCATGGGTACTTATTACAAACTTCTATTTACTTCGAATATTTTTTAACTATGATTCCATTCGTGTCTCACTATGAAACTTTCAGAGAGCAAAGATAAATAGTGTACCTTTAACATATATTTTTAAAAAATAAAAAGTACACTTTTTGTAACTGTAGGTCAAAGTTGAAATCAAATGACCTTGAAATTTAAAAGGTCACTTAAAAGGTCATATATACGTCATTTGAAATGTTGTACATTTTTCTATAAAATAAACTCTCATTCAGTATTATTGGACAATTAGGTCCAGAGAGAGGTACAAGAGATTTAGTAAGTCTAAAATCATGAAAAATTGCTTGATTTTTCAAACTTAAAATTAATATACATAAAAAGTTATTGGAAGCTAACAATTTCCAGTATTTCTTATATATTTCTGGGAAAAAAATTAGCCGAGTTTAAAAAAATCGGAGGTGGTCGGGTTGTGGACTGTGTGGTTTGACAACGAATGACCCATATACACTATATGGACAAAAGTATTTGGACACTGCATGTTTTTCAGAAAAAGTGCTTTATTTTTCTATTTAGTAACGGGCAGGCCCCCCTTTTACTTGTATTACAGCTGCAACACGTTGAGGCATACTTTCCACAAGTTCTCTGTAAGTCTGGGCAGGAATAGCTCGCCATTGCCTCTGTGAGAAGAGATTGTTGTGAAGATGGGCGTGCGTGGCGGTGTCGTACCCGTCGCTCCAGTTCGTCCCACGAGTGCTAGGTCGGTTTGAGATCGGGGCTCTGAGCAGGCCAGTCAAGCAAATTCACTCCATTTCAGAAAACCAGTCCTGCACACGTTTTGCAATATGACATGGAGCTCGATCCTTTTGGAAGAAACAACCATCATCGCCGTAGTATTGCCATAGTGTAGGCAAGGCCGAATGATCCAGAACGTCGAAGTACACGTCAGCGTTCATGGTACCAGGTACATAAAGCAATGGGTCGAGTCCTAACCAGGAAAAACAACCCCACACTAAGATGGATCCTCCGATTTTCTCCAGTGTCCAAATACTTTTGTCCATATAGTGTACGTTTATATCTGCAAAAATTTTTGATAGTCACATAAACAAGACATGGATGCTCATGTAGACATTTCAAACTCAAATACAACCATTGGCTATAAACCCTTCAGAGATCTTACGACAGAAGACAACGCCAACATGCTCTGTCTCTTTCATTAAAAGGTCGATGCTTTGAAGTATGTGACGACACCAAGCGTCTTAAGCTCCGCCATTGTCCTACCCTGAAAAGGGAGGGGCCACCGTGGTTCAGTGGACTTCGTTAGCAACTTGTAGGCGGTTCCTGCAACTTACCCTGGGCGTATTTCTCTCTTCTGTGTTAGGAAAACTTTCTTTGTGTATGCAAGACCATTACTTGACATTGCCTTTCTTGCGTTTGGTGCAGCTAGTCAAATATATCCCTTGCGCCATAAAACCCAATCAACCTTGAAAGAGGAATGCGGCGAACCATAAGTGCCGCTGTGGTCCAGCGTGAAATACGTCATCGTGGTGTGTTGTTATAATGACTGTGGGAAACCAGTCTTGCTTCAAGCCGACGGGAACCATCCTTTGATGCCTTGGGCGTCTCTTCAGATCTCTTGTGTGGTCTTCATAGCGCTGGCACACAGGAGTTATTCCCCCATTGAAGAAGAAGGTTAGTTGATAATTGGTACTTGAATTTATTTCCCATTGGGCGAAGGTACGGGTTCAATCCCGAAGGACACTTAATTTTGAATCACGGTCAGGTAACGAGGTCAACACCTGAGCTCGCATCCCACTCTCCAAACTTTTCGCACCATGCCAACATAAGGGCATTTGAGGCCACGACAGTTTTAACGTGCACCAGTCTCCACGTACACGAGGGTCTTTAGTTGGATCGAATTTCGAATTCTCAAACCTCAGGTTGCTAATCCGCGAATCTGCCAACTGGGTTACCTCGGCTCTCTGAAGAGAGAAGCTGGACGAAACTAATTTAAAAGAGTGATATGACTGGTGATAGAGGGGAGGGTAAATTTTAGGTTATACCCTACAGACAACAAAATGGAAAATCTGTCCTGCTCAAAGATAAAATTGCATCTTTGTCTTGGATAAGGTAAGCTATTTTGTACAGAACGCTATTTTGAAAATTTACGGGATGAATCGGAACTCGTGGAACAAACTTTAAGAAGTGTTAGAGCACACTGAAAAAATAATTTTTTGTATAGCAATGTATGGGCGCAACTGAAGCATTCAGGCGCAAACACAAGAATTGCGCAAGAAATGAAACAAACTGTTTATTTACATCATCATTTTACAATTACTTTTTTAAAATTATGAATTGAATTATTACTTTTTAAAATTATGTGTTGCAGAGAATGCAATTTTGGACGAAATGAGTTGATACATTTATAAAACAATGACTCCAAAAATGCAATACTGGTTGTTTATCTTTGGAAATGTGCACTGAAAATAAATGATTTAATTTACTTTAACACTTGACGATATAACTTACCTAGAGAAGCAGTTAGATCTCCTTCCAATAGAATAGGGACTACTCACTAAAATAGTGCCCTCTCAGCTGAGAGGGCACTACTTTAGTGATTTGACTGATTTAGTGATTTGACTGATCCTACTTATGCTCTCGTTTCCTTTTAACTTTAAACCTTCAACTATTCTATAAGCAGATGCGAGAATTTAATACAGTGCCTGATGCTGAATAAAATCGAATCTACTCCAAGAAATTTAATTTTTATTACACGACTGAGTAATAAAACCAGTGATTAAAAATTCAGACTTTTTACGAACTCATGTACTACTTTTGCATGACTTGGCGTGATATGGAAGTTTGGAGAGTGGGATGCGAGCCCAGATGTTGACCTCATCATCTGATATATTAAAGATACCTTTGAGGACATGATGACGTTTTCCTACATTGCCTATGAGAAATGCACTGAGCAACCACTGGAAAACCGTTCAATAAAAATTATGAGGCGCTGCCCTCTGATCTTTCCCTTCGGTATTGATCCCGGACCATTGCCAATAGCCCGTTGCGTCGCTCCAGTGCAAACGTTGATTCAACTACCAATCAACCTACCTATTACATGACACCATAGGTCAAATTAAAGTAATAAACAATGGTACGAAGTAAACTATAAATATGGCCTTTGCGCCAAGCCTCTCAGCCAAAGTAAACTCAATGTAATAAGTCTTTAATTTGCAAGAATATAAGATAAGTCTATTTTTATTATGATGATAAGTGAGCTTTTTGGGGGGATAGTGCGAATCCAAATCTTCAAAGTTCATATCGAACCAATTAGTACTACTCTGTTCAAATATTTTTTATAATTTTCATATTTTTTTGTCACACTCTCCCAGGTTTTCTACTAAAATTTTTACATTCTTATTTTACTTTATTGATGTGATTTTTTAAAAAATACTTTAAAATGCGATTTTATGGGGTCTCACTTGCCTCACATGATGAGGCAATTTACCGTGGCCTGCTTTATTGTTTGCAATGTGACACTATTGCGAAGGGGGCAAGAGCATATCTTTTCAGTCATGTTCATATTTGGTCAGCATAACTTCCCTGTCGAAATTCGAAGAGGGTGAAGCAGATCTGTAGGACTCGTTCCAACATTTCCAGAAGGCAACATCTACTTTAATCACAAACACGTTTTATATTCAGAGGACATACTTGTCCCATCTCTTATATTAAACTTGTCCCTGAGGTCAGGATGATGTTTCTCTCCATTGCCTCTAGTTATTGCACCGAGGAATCACTGTGTACAACCATTTAACGTATCTCCCCAAAGTTTGATTTTTATTACGCTATACTTAAAACAACCTGCCATTCGAAATTTAGACGTTTTAGACTCTGTTGATTTTTCTTTACATAACACTATTAGGCCAAATGAAAGTAATAAACAATGATGCAAAAGAAAATTAAACGATACAAGTGTTTGCAAATAGATGATAATATAAGGCTACTGTGAAAGCAACTATGATGCATTAAAGATGTCTTTGAGGACGTTTCCATACGGTTTCTATTAGAAATGCACTTGGAAACCACTGTAGTAATTATAAGGGTATTGTTAAAGTAGTTATGATGATTTATTAAAGATATCATTGAGAAGACACGATGATGTTTCCTACTTTATCTATGTGTTATGTACTGAGAGGAACCACTGTGAAAAACCGTTCAACTTGTCTCTCCTTAAATTTATTTAATTTTTTATTTCTGATGCCCGACCATGTCCTATTCGGTACAACAGAGGATGCCCGACGGTTATTTGTGAAGGAACACCAAATTCTAAGCCGCTGTTACTCGTAACAGGGCAATAATGCGCTTACACAAAATCGGGATTCGACCTCGGACCTACGAGGTTATAGACAAACGCAATGACAAATACACCAGTTAGAGGACTTATTTGGATTTTTCAAGCGACTGATTCTTAAAACTGGGGATTGAAAATTTTGACTTTTTTCGAACGCGTGACTTATTTTCCATTACATGGCCCCATGGATCAAATCAAAGTAATAAACAATGACATCAGTTGGTAGAATAGCGGATTAGCAACCGGAGAATTGGGAGTTCGAAACTTGATCCAACCAATGACCGTCCTATACGTGGGGACTGGTTCGCGTTAAATCTGTCGTGGATTCAAATGTCCTCATGTTGTCGCGGTGTGGAAGTTTGGAGAGTGGAGTGCCAGCTCAGATGTTGACTACGTCATCTGATCGTGGTTCAAAAATTACGAGCTGCTGTCTTCGTATCTTTCCTTTCGTGATCGATCCCGGACCTTCGCCAATAGCCAGTTGTGTTGCATCACTGCAAAGTAAATTCAACTACCAACCAACCTGCCATTTGTACCAACGATTTTGCTCAATTTTCGGGGGTTCACTGACTGATATGTTGTCCGACGTATGAGAGAAACAATAACATCAGCCGACTTATTGGTCTAGTGATCATGGTACTGGGCTTCTAAATCGAAAGGTTCTGATTCAAATTTACGAGTCATCCCCATATTTTCCCCTTCGGGATTGATCTCAGACCGTCGCCAATAGCCTGTTGTGTTGCGTTGTTCTAGTAAGAAGCAAATTAAACTACATATCTACTAACCCAAACCTATAACGAATAAAGAACAGCACTGTTTCAATCGAGATGCCATAGTCCTCCAAAAAGGTTATCCTTAAAAATGTAGCCTCTCTATTTTTCACTAGCGAACGCGGCACAGAAATTGACATTATTTGAGCATTGGCGAATGGCAATAGTTGAATATAAACAATATGAAAAAAAAACCCGTCACGGTATTCATTTAAGTTTTCCTCTCAGAAGATTTATTTGAGTTATAGAGCTGAAATTTATTACTAAAATTTCACCAAATGCTCGCTGCTCTAATGAAATTCTTCAGCAGTCTGATTACACAAGAGAATAAAAAATCAGGCAGATAGCACAGAAAACAAAATATTCGGAACTGAAAAGAAAATGAGGGCGAACGCTAAAATAGGTTCAGACGTCAAAAAATAACAAAATTTTAGCGAATGAATGGGTTGCCCTTAACGTGGATGCTCATAAGTCAATTGAGCTACCTATGGAGCTGGGGTTTGGGGGGTCATCTAACTAAACTACAGGCCCAGAGATTGGGTACTATTCAAAGACCTTTTTTACTGCGAATCTCTGGTGCCTACAAGACCTCCCCCACTGACTCCCTGAATGCTATTTGTGAGGTCCCCCCGCTCCACCTGACTCTACTGTCACTATATAAAAAATATCATGTCATCAGAGGACGGCAACCCGATCCCGAGTTGCAGCTGTCGCTGGTAGCAATTGATTACAATAGTCCAATAATAACTATTAATTCGAAGACCATTCTACCAAAATTTCCTCCAATTATTCAAAATTCTGACTTCAGTATATACACCGACGGCTCGGGTATCGATGACGGTATCGGGGCCGCGGTGTGTATATTCGAGGGTGATAAACTGATCGAAGCCCAAAAATTTAAATTACAAAATTATAACTCGGTCTTCCAGGCGGAATTGACCGCCATTTATTTGGCTATTAAATGGGCGATCAGAAACAATAAACGTGTTAATATTTTCAGCGATAGCCTTAGCTCAATTCAGGCCCTTTCATCTTGCAATAACAAGTCTTCCTATATCCTAAAAATTAAAAAAGAAATCTCTTCTTGTACTACAGTTGGCCTGAGCTGGGTTCGGGCTCACGTGGGGGATACAGGCAACGAGACAGCTGACTTTTATGCCAAACAGGCGGTGGTCGACGGCGAGGGGCTGGAGGTCCCAATGCCCCTCTCCTACATCAAAAAAAAACATCAAGAAATTTACTTTGGAGAGGTGGCAGTCTTACTTTAATAATTCTGAATCGGGCTTACGATATAGGGACTTCAGCCCCAAAGTGTCTTTTAATACTCTCATTACCGATCGCCGCCTTGTTTGGTTTTTGACCGGTCATGGTCCGTTTATCGCATACCTCCACAGGTTTAAAATTAAGCACACGAATTTATGCAGTTGTGGGGAGGTTGGCGATGCCGACCACTACCTCTTCAGCTGCCCACACACGGCCTCTGATCATTTAACGGCCCCGCGGTACAAAAATGACTGGTTACGCGGGGTCACACAAAATAACATCTCACTTTACAAGGTGTGTTGTGGCCGCTGGGGTGGTGGCGGATCGGATCGTCGCACCCCACAACTGACTTTTTAAAGTAGTAGGTCTAGGGCTAGGCCCGACCTAATTTTAAATTTTTAAACTTTTATGTAATTGACCTTCATTATTTATAATTCATGTACCATCATTCATTCATATTTATATCATTAAAATTTTTCATAACCATCATTCACCTATTTTTGGATTGCCCCACTGCGTGGGACATCCAAATTTTCTTAAACTTTGTCCGTCTTTTATTTTTAAATGTTTAGATTTTTAAATGTTCGAGCACCGAGCAATTGGGCGCCTTGTATAAGCCCCATGCATTTTTAGGCGCCTCTTATAAGCCATACAAATATTTGCGCCTTTTAATAAATTTTATACTTTTACTATCTCTTTCTAATGCATGGGGGGCCGCGGTGGCCCGGTTGGAAGAGTAACGGACTTGCAACCGAAGGGTTGCGAGTTCGAATCCAGCCAAAACACCGTCGTGTACAAAGGGGGCTGGTGCACGTTAAATCTGTCGTGGCCTCAAATGTCCTCACGTTGGCGTGGTGTGGAAGTTTGGAGAGTGGGGTGCCAGCTCAGGTGTTGCCTCGTCATCTGACCGTGGTTCAAAATTACGTGGTGTTGTCCTCGGATCTTTCCCTTTGGGATTGATCCCGGACCGTCACCAATAGCCCATTGTGTTGCTCCAGTGTGACGTTAATTGAAATACCCCCCCCACCCTCTTACCTGCTCGGTGCCTTTTTTCCGGAGTCGAACACTTTTATATTTACTCTTGTTCGACTCCGGTTTTTTCTTAAATTGGTTTTTTGTATTGTTCTTTGTATTTTGATGTTTTTTAATTGTTTGGTTTGTTTGATGTTCTGTTGTGTTCGTCGGCCTTGTTTGCCACTGTATAATTTCGTTTTTTGCTATAATAAATCTGTCTGGGGGGGGGGGGGTTTCCCTTGTCCTCTTTCGTGCACAGTGGGAATCTATCTCCCTCCTCCCACGAAAAACTCTAAACCTTTCGGTGAGTTGGGAGGATGAGAGTCTCAAAAAAATTGAGCTAGCGACTCAAGTGTGAACTTTTTTGCCATATATTTTATTGGAGATATACGTATATTAACTGAAATGATGTTATATATTTTTTATTTATTTTATTTTATTTACAGGTGAATGTGCATATCGCGATGCTCATATACATTGTAAATGGATTTAAATAAGATATTAAATAGGTAAGGATACTGTAATGAATAGATATAAGCAATTAAGAAATTTGAGCACAGATGCAGTTTCTAGTTTAGCTAGTTTCGTTATATTAACAGTGAACGGACTCCTGATTCTAGTCCATAGTTTTCCAAAGAGCCTCTTTACACGCGAAGTGCTTCCCACAAATATTTATCGGGAAGGATATATCGGGATATCCTCATATAAGAGAATATTGGGGATGTTATGAACTCTTACATGTCACGAAATGGATCATCCGAGATATTCCTCGGAAGTTTGATTGACTATTAAATGCATATAAAGCGACGTCCATTAGATACTGTGCTTTGGGTTGTCAGGCACTTGGTTGCGAATTCCATTATTAAATCATATCCATGACGTGACCTATGTCATCAGAAACTCCCGAGAAACTTTCCCGATGAGTTAGTTTCATCTAGATGGGTTCAATTATAATGATTCATTCAGTAATTCCGAATTCCTCATGTTCGTAGTCTCAATTAAAGATTGATAAAATCTTATTAACCATCCAAGAGGTTTCGATGCCCACCAAGATCTGATCAATTTTGATAATGACGAGAAATCTCGTCATCAAGTTATTACCAATGCTTTTAGGACGAAGGAATCAATATCTGGTCAATTTTCTTCTAATGACGAGATATCTCGTCCATCAGTATCTTGTCGAGCTTGCTAATGACAAAATAGCTCTTCAAAATAACCAGCAAGGGAGCTAAAAGTTACTAAAATTACGTTTGCAGGATTTTCAAAGGTAGGTAGGTAATTAAAGTCGCACTGGAACAACACAACGGGCTATTGGCGACGATCCGGGATCAATTCGAATTCAAGAACAACGCCTCGAAATTTTAAATCACTGTCAGATGATGAGGTCAACACCGGAACTGGCACACCTCTCCAAACTTCCGCACCACGCCAACGTGAGGACATTTCAGACCTCGACAGATTTAACGTGCATCGATCCCCGTATACACGACGGTCTTTGACTGGACCGAATTTCGAACTCGCAACCCTCCGATTACTAATCCGTTGCTCTACCAACTGGACTTCGCCGCCCTCACGGTTTTCCGTCCATGCAGAAGTTAGTTTTAGCTTACGAAAGTGGTTAGCAGATTCTATGAAGACTCGATATGTAAGTCTTCATAATAGGATTGGCTTACTGCTCTACGATTGGTTTTTGCTACACGAGAACTAATTAAACCGGAATCAAAAGCCAGACAACAACTTTAGTATAAAGTTCATAATCTGGGATGGTTGGTTCGTCTAGTCACTAGATATTTGAGAGGATTTAGCCACTAGACTCTAGTGGGTAAATCTTCTCAAATATCATGACCAAAGGTTTTCTGATTTAAGTATTTACTCCTCTTAAAGGCTGAGCAATAATCCTGAATTAATTTAATATAAAGACCTATACATCAGAAGTGCTTCAGTTGATGGGAAAATTATATCTGTGTGACGATAAATCGTAGAGTTGGTGAAATATTTATTTTCATACTACATTTACTATCTTGAACTAAACGCTTAAAACTAACTAGATGAAAATAATTTTTAAAAGTTAAGTGTCCCATACTTAACCTTTTGAGTGTTACGAGATTTTTGAGTAATTAGTAGTATCTATTTATATTTTGAATAGTATCTACCGCTTTGTCCCCAAAACACACATAATGACTGAATAACTACATCTATTGATTCAAAGAATCTCAGAAAGATCCAATTGAACAAGAACCTCAAAACTGGTTAGGAGAGGAGAAAATAGGAGAAAATCTGCAGACTGTAGAACTTCAATTGAAGGTAGAATCAAGACCCGGCATTTCTAATTTTTGGTAAAATGAAGTTACTTATACTATGCCCCGCAGCTTAATAAAAACACTCCTCTAGAAAAAAATTTCATTTTATATAGCGGCTGATTATCAACATGCGATTCCAAAGTTTAGCCCTTTTATGAAATAAAGTATAGTACGGCCCTGGTGAGAAAGTAGATGACGTTGGAGGAGGCCATTTGTGTGTGTAGAAAGGGGGTTAACTTGCCAGTAGGAAGGACTGCCATACGAAAAATCATGTGGTAGCCGGGACATAAGTGGTTATTTGTTCCACTCACTCTCCTCCTTATTGATTCTGGAACCGAATGTTAAATTCGGATCCAGAACCCATCCAATTGTGGGAATGTATTGTTTATATTTTACCCCTCAATTTAACGAATGTACTCAAATTCAAATCTACGTGGCAAAACTGGACTAAGCTACTTTCAATGACACCAAAGTAAATTCAAAGTACAATGTCAATTTAAGTAACCTCAAAGTCATTAATGATGTTTAATGTTTTCGCAAATAGTTAATGATACTTTATATTATTATACACTACTGGACATTGAAAATGCAACACCATCCAATAGCCTTGATAGAAGCATCCAATAGCCTTGAAATTGCTGCCTATGGAGGATCCACAAATTACTGATTTCGTCGCATTCTGCAAGTTGAACGGAGCTGTTATTTGATCATTTCATCCTTGCGCCTTGTTATTTGTATAAAAAAGGTGCCTTTGACATCTCTAGTTCTTCATGGTATTGCATTTTCTATGGCCAGTAGTTTATATTAAATATGCCTCTGTCGTTTCACGTTCTTTTCCTTGGCCAATGGATATGCATTGCGGAAACAATTGACGAAAACAGTTCTTGACTTTTCTCTTTTCCTAAAACATCCCTATTTTAACCAAATAGTCATATTTCAAAAAAAGTTTTGAACATAAAATTGACTTTAATTCTTTTTTTGTTCAGTTGCTGTTAGACTTTGAAATTTTGATTCTGTGTTGATTCTATTTTGGGTGGTACTATGTAGTAATATAGTGGCTATAAAATTCCGTATCAGCCAGTACAAGGACGTATAGTTGTAGATCCGATGTACCGATGTACCAGCAGGGTAAATATTAATGAACATATATCATATGCGCGATGAAGGAAAGCAAGAAAGATTTGACATTTTTCCATTAAAAAGGTATGATTTTATGTCAAGTAATGAAACTATATTTAACATTTTAAAGGAGTAAAACTACGAGAGGTATTTTTTCAAGCTAGATGTAGGTGACGGTAGTATTTCTGCAGCGATGTGTTTCTTGTACTTATTCTGAATATGACATCACTTGGCTTGTTCTTCGAATACGGTTTTTGAATGTCGCCAATAAAAATTCCAAAGAATAAATTCTGAGGGAATACGATAGTTAATTAGACAATAATATAGGTTCATTAGTTAGTTACTTATTTTATAATAGCCAGCTATATTAATGGTCAAACGTCAAGTTGGCGATTTACTACATTTTAAGGTAACCCGATACACATCATGCGAGAGCCCATTTAAGTAAAATCATTTCATCTGGTTTGTTTTACACTGAAAATCCATCATCCGTGGTTCATAATTACCAGGCCTTGGATCTTTCCCTTTGGGATTAATCCCGATCTGTCGCCAATAGTTCGTTGTGTTCCTCCAGTGCGATGTTAATTAACTACTTACCTACCCCCTCATACGGATAACGTAACTCATCATATTAATATCGGAAAATTGTTTTGCATGAAATTCTTAATGAAATAGATTGTTTTCCAAAACAAAGAAAAGTATCATTTTAAACGTTTGCAAACGTCTTTAATGCCTGGTTTATAGAACACAGCTGGATTCTGATATTTGCTTTTGCATTAAATATGTCGCTATATTTTTTGTATTCTAGGTATCGCGATATTTGGTTTTGGTTGAAGTGTATGAAGAAAATCAGTCTCCAGATATATAATTGGAAAAGGAAGATTTTAAGCATCCATCCTATGTCATGATAAATGAACAAGCAGGAATTCGGTCGAAGAGCTTTAGTTTTTTTTTATTCGGAATGCTTATTTATTTTTAACGTTTATCGTAAAGAAAACGCCATGTTTTTAATATTCTTTATCGATAGATCTTATTTCAAAACGCTGCATGGCTGACACTTTCTTATAATTCCAGGTGAAAATAGGTTTTCTTTGTTAATTAACCCTTTGCTTAACCTTAAGGTTTCATAACATCAGGTTGTAATTCAATCAACCAGTCGACCTGTTAACAAAACAATCACTGGACTAAGTCGGTTTTTCCAATAAATAAAAATTCAATATTGTAACTTTTTTAGGAACAAAACTAAACTTCGACTTGAAACAAAAATGCTTTGAACCCACTTTTTAGAACTTGACTTAGAACATACTTTGAACTTAGGAAAAATCTAGAACTTAAACTTTGACTTAGGACAATACCAAAAGCGTTGGAAGGTTTCTTGAAAAGCACATACAATGGTTGGACAAAATAATATGAACACCTGTGAAAAAAAAACAACACTCGACGGAACCTGTCGTATACTCCGCCCTCTAGTGTGGAAGAGTGCCACCTAGTGGGCGAAAATGTGCACACATCAGTCTATTAGTAGTAGTGATAGCGTTCGGATGCGAAATATATTGGGGCGTTAAAACTTCGTTATGGCTGACCTCTCAGATTTCGAAAGAGGCATGATTGTTGGAGCCCGTCTTGCCGGAGCCTCAGCAACGAAAACGGCCACCCTTGTTGGTGTCGGGAGAAGTACCGTGTTGACGGTAATGACAGCCTACAGCAAACAGGGAAAGACATCATCTGCCAAGCATAACAGTGGACGAAAGTTGAAGCTGACTGATAGACAAAAGGGTTTTGAAGCGGATTGTGGCCAGAAAGCACAAGACAACAGCATCCCAGATATCATCTGAGATGAACACACATCTACAGGAAGGAGTATAGACAAAAACTATCCACCGTGAACTGCATGCAGCAAACATACACGGTAGAGCGGCTATTCCAAAACTATTGGTGACACCATGCAATGCCTTGAAACGACGAAAATGGTGTCACGACATAACATAAGAATTGGACACAACAACGGGAGAATGTCATCTGGTCAGACGAATCGTCGTTCACATTATTCCAGACTAACGGACGTGTTTACTTTTGGAGAACGCCAGCTCAAGTCTTTGATGTTGACTCTTCTTCCTACTGTTAAGCATGGAGGGGGATCAGTGATACTGTGGGGCGCGATGTCTCACCGTGATCTGAGCCCACTTGTTGTCCTGCAAGGGCGGGTTAGAGCACCGGTTTATGTCAGTATTCTGGCCGACCATCTTAATCCAATGGTGCAAACTTTGTTCCCTGATTCTCGACCTGTGTTCCAAGATGATAATGCCCCCATTCACACTGCTGGAATTGTCGGAGACTGGCTTGATGAACACGATGATGAGCTGCAACACCTCGTGTGGCCCCCTCAGTCCCCTGATCTTAATATAATTGAACCTTTGTGGGGTATTTTGGAGGGCAAACTGCGCAGTAGGTTTCCACCTCCAACGACCGTTCTGAATTAGTGACCTTTTTGCAGGAGGAGTGGCTACGTGTCCCTGTAACTGTTGTGCATGACTTGTATTTGTCCATTCCACGACGGATACAAGCTGTAATTGATGCAAAAGGAGGGCCAACAGCCTATTAATAAAGATTTTGTCTGATTTCACAGGCGTTCATATTATTTTGTCCACCCTCTATATATAATAACGATGAAAATATTTAAGTTAAATTTTCAAATTTCTCAAATATACTGAGATTGTCTTTTAATCACTTTGATCGGCCAAAGTCGTTTTCATCGGTTTGCCCGTACAGTGATTCTGAATGATTGTATACTGAAAGAACTGTGGCATAGGCTGTACAGACCCCTCATCTGCACAGAACCCCATCAGAACTGTCTTTACACTTCTCCTTGGATAGCACGATTTCCTTTGGAGCGGCTCGACCCCTGGTTTATACTTACCTCAACTCTTTAGTAGGTACGTATTTCTTTAAATTAACGTCGCACTGAAGCAAAATAACGGGCTATTGGTGACGGTCCGGGATCAAATCCGAAGGGAAAGATCGAGGACAACACCACGTAATTTTGAACTATGGTCAGATGACGAGGTCACACCTGAGCTGGCACCCCACTCCAACGAGAGGACATTTGAGGCCACGATAGATTTAACGTGCACCAGCCTCTTTGTACACGGCATTCTGGTTGAATTCGAACTCTCAACCCTCCGGTTGCTAATCAGTTACTCTTCCAACCGGGCTACCGCGGCTCCGAGTCATTTCGTTTTTCCCAATTTACACGTTTTCTTTTGTACTGAATATCTAGGGCCTTCCTCTTTTCTCCTTCCAGCATTTTTATGCTAAAAACGTCCCTTTTTATGACAATTAGTTCGGCTACTTTTTCTAAAAATCCTATAACTATTTATTTTTACTTATTTATAATTAACTTTTTTTTATGCCCAACCACTGACCTCTTCGGCCTCCGTTATACAAGGGACGAACTGGCAGATATCTGTAAAGGAGCCCCCAGTGGGTAATTTGCCATTGCTCTTAACAGTAACACGATCACCACATCCATAAACCTATAAACCGGGATTCGAATCTGGGACCTAGTGGGTGCCAACCAAATGCTATCTTGACCACTATACTAATTAGACTACATTTGTAGTTAATTACCGTCAATTGGGGTTACTTTGCTAACCGTGCTGACTGGCCACTCTAAAAAAGAAGATTCAAGGACACAAATAGTACGAAAGCGACCACTAGAGCCCATGAGTTGCCTCTTGGCAATTCTCTGATACATAGACAACCTATTCTGAAGTGATAACTTCATCTTGATATGATGTCAGTCCACAAAGCTGATTTTCAGACACAATTGTTAATAATATAAGAGGATTTGAAGTACAGTAGTCGTGTTTAACCGACCTTCGCTCATCCGACATTCCGTCTTATCCGACGCCTCCAGAAAATCATGGAAGAAGCTGTTAGGCGAAGATGAAGATAAAATTATGGAAACGGAAAACATAGATGAAATCGAAGAAAGCATTCTACCCTGAGTCCAACGTATCCCTGGATGTGAGGATGCATCTTCGCAAGAAGTTGAAAGTTGGATGAACGAAGACGATTAGTATGAAATAGTAACTGATGAAGAAATTGTAGCTCTTGTCAATAGCGATGGCAGCGAAATTGATGATCAAGCATCAACTGTTGAGCCTCTCAGAATCTCGCGTAGAAATCGCCATGAAATACGTTGAGCAATAAGAAGCTATGAGGATCGACATAATGATGCTGCAAAGATGGCGAGACTTGGCAGCGAAGAAAGGCAATCGTCGGGAAAGCAGACTAGGATCACGATTTTTTTAAATCATCACAGGACTGAACTTTTTTGTAAGTTCATTTCAGGCAATTCTATATTTATTTGTAGTCAATTTTTAACGTTAACTTCAATACGTTTCAATACAGTACTATGTTTTTGTGCAAATTTTGTAAATAAATTACTATATAACGTTATCGTGTATTGAATTGTTTTTCTGTTGATTTTTTTGTGATGTTTAACTGCTTAATTTGTAAAATTATAACGTAGTTTGACGTTTATTAGGCTTTTTCTTAATTCCGCCCTGTTATCCGACATTTTAGCTTATCCGGCGTTCTGCCGGCCAGTTTGTGTCGGATAAGCGAGACTCTACTATGTCTTCAAACTGTCATATGTATACCTTAACATATTGCCAGGTAAGATCAATTGGATATATTTGTTATTTAAAGGCATGTAATGAAGATTAAAAAGAAACTAGTCGTTTGTTAAAATCTCATTCGAAAAAATATAGTCCTGAGTAATGTCACCCCGTGATCCAAAAAAAAAATTTGGGATGACTCTGCGCATTACATTTTTATCCTTAATATGACTATTTACCTTGCATCAAATGATTAATGGATAGTACTAACCATGATTTGGTTTTATATTAATCTAATGCCACTATATGTCAGTAAATATGGGCGCGTTCTGACTACAGAAAGTATAGGATCTGACAGAAACGCAATCTTGCAGCGAATTCTAAGTGCTGCAGTACAGGACGGACAACAAACACAAAAGGGAGCGACACGCTTCTCATATTTACAGTAATATCGAAGACTTGTTTGAGAACAAATGATAAAGAAAAATCATTCATATATCCATATAGAGCTGATGGGTCAATTATCCCCACGTCTGATCTAGTGTACATATCTTCCAGGCCCGAGGAAAGAAGAGGTATTTACCATTTTAAAGATGATTCGTCAACCTCTTTTATGTTTCCTTCTCGCTTCTTGACTTTAAATAAATGTGTTAATTATTTTGTTTTTCTTTGTGCAATTTTCACATAATATACAAGAAAAGTCATTTGATGCATTTTTTTAAAATACGTATACCAAAACAGAACAAGGTAACTAAAATGAGCGAGGGCAAAACTGAACTCGGCAAAGTCACACATATTTGTCCGGTAGCTCTGTCCATCCGGTTTTTGATTTTTCAACTGGAGGCTAGTAGTTGGTAGTTCGTTGAATTTACGTCGTGCTGGAGCAACACAACGGGATATTGGCGGCGTTCGGGGATCGATCCCGAAAGGACACATCCGAGGACAACGCCTCGTCATCTCGAACCACGATCAGATGACGAGGTCAACACCTGAGATGTCACCCCACACTCCAAGCTTCTACACCAAGCCAGCGGGAAGGACATTTGCCGCCAAAACAGAATAACGTGAACCAGCCCGCACGTACACGACTGTCTTTGGTTGGATCGAGTCTTGACCTCGCAACCCTCCGGCTACTAATCAGCGACTACTAACTGGAATACCTCGATCTTCAACTGGAGCGAGTTAGAGCAAAAAAAATATGAATATACTGAATCAACTGGTACTAATACTCACCCACATAATGTAAAAAGGTTTTTGTAAAAATAAAACAGGAGCTCTACGATATGTGTGTTTAGGTTCTAAGTTGAAAAGTGGGCAAAGTCACCCCAGTTAAGATGATACTTTCAATCAATCAGCGTAAGTATCAATTGGGGTAGTTTTATAGTTTGTTTAACTATAAAAACAAAACGATCCCCAAAAAAGATTTTAGCCAACAAATCTGAGAGCATCCAGGACAAAACCGTCCTACCTATGCAGGGGGCTTCAAATCGACTTGATCCGCCACTGGAACTGGCCAGTTTTGTTCAAAGATGAAAAAGACTGGTAATGGTAATGAGGGAGGAGAGCAAAAAGAGGAAGGTAGGTAGGTATTTTTAATTAACGTCGCACTGGAGCAACACAATGGGCTATTGGCGACGGTCCGGAATCAAATCCGAAGTGAAATATCCGAGGACCACTCCGCGTAATTTTGAACCACGGTCAGATGACGAGGTCACGCCTGAGCTGGCACCCCACTCTCCAAACTTCCACGCCAAACCAACGTCAGGGCATTTGAAGCCACGACAGATTTAACATGCACCAGCTCCCTTTGAACGCGACGGTCTCTGGTTGGATTCGAAATCACAACCCTCCGGTTGCTAATCCGTTACTCTTCCAAACGGGCTACCGTGGCCCCAAAAAGAGGGAGAAAAGAATTATCTAACAGTAGATAGTAGCTTGGTCGTGATTTAGGTTAGGTAGGTACTTAGTTAATGTCGTACTGGAGAACTACAACGGCGTATTGGCGAAGGTCCGGGATCAATCCCGTAGGTTAAGATTCGAGGACAACGCCTTGTGATTTTGAACCGCGGTCAAATGACGAGATAAACACCTAAGCTGGCAGCCTACTCTACAAACTTCCACACCACGCCAACGTGAGGATATTTGAGGCCACGACAGATTTAACGTGAACCAACCCCCTTGTACCAGGTCCTTGGTTGAACCGGGTTTCGAACTCACAACCCTTCGATTGCTTATCCGTCACCTTTTCCAACCTGTTTACCACTGCTCAAAAAGATTGGAAACCACACTCATCGCAATATGAAACTCAAACGTATAAAAATCCTTCATGTGGAGAGAATGAATCCCAGGTTCCCTCTCTGTTGATGAATCGCCCACCACCAGGGGGATGTGTTGTTCCCGGAATCGGGATCGGGACGCGCGAGTGCGTGCTCCCCCAGTTCAGGAGAGCAGCCGCGTGGAGAGAGCCGGGAATAACATGAGCACGTGAGGGAGATATGATCAAGCCCATGGATACGGACAACGGGACTAAGGCATGGGTGATAGGGGAATTGCGGTCCACGACGGAAAAAATCCAGTTCATGTATTATCCAGGTGAGCCTGCTTTAGTATATGCAAATTTTAAATATGTGTCGTTTTACATCAGTACCTGAAAGTAATTACAACTTATGAAACTGACAGGACAAAACGTGTTCTAAACAGCGAGGTGAACAGGAAAATTCTCTTTTTGCTTCCACGACATACCCAAGAGCGCGCAAAACCCAAAAATGGATGTGCATATGTAAATAAACAATATTTGTATACATGGGGAATTGTTTATTTTCATTATTATTATTATTTTGTATATTGTTTATTTACATTGTTATTATTTATGTCTTATAATGTTTATTTATTTGTTATATTATTTATTTGTTACATTGTTGATTTACATTATTATTATTTATTTATTATATTGTTATTATTCATTTGTTAAAATTATTTTTTTGTGTACATATAAACATTATTTATGCGTTAAATGTTCCAAACAGTGACTTGAATAGGAAAACTCTCTTTTTGCTTCCACCATATACCTAGGAGCGCGCAAAACCAAAAAATGGATTTGCATATGTAAATAAACAATTTTTATATATATAAAAAATTGTTTATTTTCAGTATTATTAATTTGTATATTGTTTATTTACATTGAGAGATATTATTTATTTGTTGTATTGCTTATTTACATTGGTATTATTTATTTGTTATAGTGTTTATTTATTTGTTATATTATTTATTTGTTACATTGTTGTGATTTACATTATCATTTATTTGTTACATTGTTTATTTACATTATTATTATTTATTTGTTATATTATTATTTATTTGTCAAAATTATTTTTTTGTGCACATACAAACATTATTTACGCGTTAAATGTTCCAAACAGCGACTTGAATATAAAAATTCTTTTTCCTGCTTCCACCACATACCTAAAAGCGTGCAAAACCAAAAATTGATTTGCATACGTGAATAAATTAGTTTTTGTATATATACAAAACATAATTATTATTTTAATAAATAAATAATAACAATGTAAATAAACAATGCAACAAAGTTTAATAACAAATATATAATAACACACAATGTAAATAAACAGTGTAGCAAATAATTAAGTACTTTTAAGTGCTTAATTATTTGCTTAAACTGTTTTGCAATGGCATGGAGGAGAGGGTACCATATCCGGGGGCTTTATGTGTTCAGGAAAAGTGGAACTTTTTTGTACAGTTATGAGCAGTTTTGGAGTCTATTTGCTGTGAATCTCTTGGGAATTTGGAGTTGCCTTTCGTCATCTTTTATTATTACTTCCCTCGTGTAAACTATGTGCTGTTTGATTTCGTAATAAATTGTATATTTTCACTACGCTGTACTATGTATATAATCCTAGGTAATTGTTATCCCTGTCACCCTTTGAACGAACTATAAACTCCATGAGTAGGTTAAGTGGCCTGTGTTATGAATGAACGATGTGTTTGCTAAGTTCAGGTTTAAATCCTTTCATTATATATAAAAGTTTAAAAGGAGATGGCCGCGGTAGCACGGTTGATAGAGTGGCGGATTAGCAACAGGAGGGTTGCGAGTTAAAAACTCAATCTAACCAAAGACCACGGTATCGGACGTGGGGGTTGGTACAGGTTAAATGTGTCGTGACCTCAAATGTCCTCACGTTGGTTTTGGTATAGACGTTTGGAGAGAGGGATGTGTGCCTGCTCAGGTATTGACCTCGTCATTTAATCGGGGTTCAAATTACGAGGTGTTGTACTCGGATATTTCCTTTCTTAATTGATCTCGGACCGTCAGCAATAGCCCGTTGTGCAGCTATTGGTGACGGTCCGAGATCAATTCAGAAAGCGACATTGCGACGTATTTCAACTCGCACAAAAAAGGGTCAAAGATCGCACTGGAGCAACACAAAGGGCAATTGACGAAGGCCCGGGATCGAACCCGAATGGAAAGATCGAAGACAACACCACGACGTACCAAAGAAAAATAGAAATATTTGTAAAATTGCAGAAAAACATTGAGTATTTAAATTGCATATTTTTATTTCATAGAAAACAACCTGAACCTAGTATCTAGGGGTCCAGGCTGTAATTGTTGGACTCGTGTATAGTGGAATCTTATTTTGGAAAAATTTATATTTGGAATTTTTTATCAACGTGATAATATCTAACATAATATTATCACGTTGACATTAATAACATATTATAAATATGTTATTTTTTAATCTTTCCATAAGTTATATTCCTATTTGTTTGACTTGTGATAAATAGTATACATGGAATTTAAGGGAGTTCTGAATATTGGCCAAAAATGGCAAATGTCAGGATCGAGTTTTTTCCTAAGTGAAGGAAATCTTTTTGTATATTTTGGTATTTTATTACCAGCGCTCTTTTAAACTGCTAATTTATTTTATCGTTGGTTTAGCTCCAGCTGTTTTTCTCAAATCACTTGATACTGGATACAACATTTTGAATTGCTGAAACTCCTATAGTTTTTCTCAGATGTAAAAAATACGAGGTGCATTTATTTGCTCGACATTTTTCAACCGAAGTTTTGATATATGTGACAGAAAGAGACATTGCACTGACTGCATTTGTATACCGAAGGTTTTTATTCATTTACGAATTTTTGTAAGTTAATGAATATTTGCTTCTAAAAACACATTGGGTTAAGGTTTTAACAAAGTATTTAACGTTATATGATAAAATAAAAATTATCAGATTCTATTTACAACCCTACAAGTGGTTTCAATGAAATATATCGTCCATCAAGATATGTCCAATTTTGCTAATGACGAGATATCTCTTCATCAAGATATTGCCGATTACTTTTATGATGATGCGTTCAAGATCTGGTCAGTTTTTTATAATGACGAGATATCTCGTCCATCAAGATCTGGTCAGTTATGCTAACGACGATATGTACCTCGTCTAGACAACCACCATGACGGTTAATATCAAGATCACTTCCATCCATCCCTTGTCTCTCCCGTTACCATCTGTTATCCAAAGCTCACCATTCCTACTTTACTTCTATTTCGTGTTTGGATTCCACCTGCAACAAAGAATTATGCCTAAACTCAAGTGGGATTATAATTTTGATGGGAGCATTGAATCAGACAGCACTATGAATAAAGATTAGGGTAAGGCGATGGACTTGATACGCCTGATCTTGGTGCCCTATTAAAAATATTGGAGTATTATAGTAAGACAAAAATCACAAGTCCAGCAAAAATCATAATTTTTTAATCTACATTCATAAAGCAGAGTTGGCGTCTGTCTGTTCTCTATACAAATCCATATCGATTCATCGATCAACACCAAATTTGGCACACCTATTCTTATGAATCCTGGTAACACAGGCTACATATTCATATACCCCCTATTCTATTTGTCTTGGGTATGCAGAGGGGCTAAAAGCTATTTGAAATCCCCATAGTAAATGGGAAATAACATTGAGTATTGTTATGATTTTGCGTTTGAATCTCATTATTTTACCAGTGTTGCAGTGTTCATTTTTGTTTGTTAGGCTCCTACTGCTGCATTTATGTGTTCCATTATTTTATGTGCCACAAATAGTTTTTTTATGATTTAGATTTTAACTGATTATTTATTTTGTTCAAGAGATCGCAAAGACATGGGTTCGTTTCTTGACCGTATATGTATACGTATTTCGACCAACTTTGCCTGAAAGACTTGGTTCAATACATAAGGTTTGTAGAATTCTGTGAGGCCCGGTTGCAAGAGCAGGTAGGGCAAGCCGGAAGCAACCAGAGGGTTACGAGTTCGGAACTCGATACAACCAAAGACCGTCGTGCGCGTGAGGGCTGGTGCATGTTATGTCGTGGCCTCAAATGTCCTCACGTTGGTGTCGTGTCGATGTTGGGAGAGTGGAGTGCCAGCTCAGGTGTTGACCTCGTCATCTGACCGTAGTTCAAACTTACGAGGTATAGTCCTCGGTACTTTCCCTTCCCACACCGTCGCCAATACCCCGTTGTGTTGCTCCAGTGCGACGTTAATTCAACTACCTCCCATCTTCCTTTAGAATTCTGTTTCATAAAATAAATAAATATGAAAAACTAAACCTTTTTATTAAGACGGGATAACGTCTTATTTTAAAAGGACGAGTAACTTTAAAATAAAATTACCTTCAAATAAGTCTGGTACGTTAACATTCTTATTTTTTAAATAAAACGGGTAACTATAGAATGCAATTAAAATAATTTTTTAAATTTTTACATAGGTTTTCATTACAAGACGATTAAAATCAGTTAAACTTGCATTTATTTTTTGTATTTCAAATTATGTTGATGTATTTCATTGAAAGCTATGTTAAGTTGGTAGGTAACTGTATCTATCTTTGTAAATAGGTTCGTTGTTTTCATATAGAAACCGAATCTCTGAATTGAATGAACAGTGCCTCAAAAATTCAATTTTAAACTGCATGACAGTTTGAGTAAAGTGAATTTTAAATGAAACTTTGGTGATCTTATAGAATAATATCAGGGTTAGAAAATAATCAAACTCGGACTTTTGGAAAACTAAATGTTTTGTCTTAAGTGTCATAAAATTGAGGTTGCCTATTTTTGGAGTTGAAGTTACTCTTGTGGAACTTATTTACATTCTTTGTAAACGGTAATTTTCTTTTTTAAAGGTAAAAATTGACCTACCGTCTTTTGAAAAATTAGAAACGATTCCCTCTCCTTTTTCTGTATTGAAGACATTTAATTTTCAAGCAAGATCTACAATTTATTGATCATTTTGATGGAATTTTCAAGAAAAAATTGTATATGTATCAAAGAAATTAATCACGAATATCGTATCAAGTTAAATTGTCATCATCTCATAATGGGGTGAAATTGGGAAATATCGCATCCCTAGTGCAAGAATGCCACAAATAAAAAATATTGGTAGGAAAACTGAATGCAAAATTGTGCCCCTTAGATTCCCCATTCTTACAAAAAATTAACTTAAACGGCATTTAATTGGTACTCTTAAATTCAAAACCTATTTCTGAAGTAGTCACCTTAGAATCATCTTTTGTATTTTCTTTCTTACACCAAGCGTAGGATGTATGCGAAATGGATTATATGGATAGATATATCATAAATATTTATGTCCAAAGTAAACTGTCAAAGCTATAAAAACGTGAAATGATGTCTAAAATATATTTTCTTACCCTTCAATAATATCTGCATTTTTCTATGAAAGAAGGATTATTCTAATCACTTTTTGAATCAATATTTAATCAATTCATTCTGAGCAACGTCGGGTAATTCTGCAAGTTTTCAATGAAATTTAATGTAAAAATGATACTTCTTTCTCTGATGGAATAGTTACCAGAATATGATTTAAATTCGCAATATATCTTAAAAATGTGGATGCATCGATATAAGTTCTACTTAGTTTAAATATTTGCTGAAAAATTATATCTATTTTAAAAACTGAAGCATATAATTCCTTATTGACAAAATTACTAATTAAATAAATTACACTTTGGAAAGAAAATCAATAAACTTAAAGCGGGTTTTACAGACGAATCTTCATTTAAAACTCCTATTTAATCTCGGGTTCAAATGTTTTTGTTATAAGAAAAAGAATCTTACTCTTTCTTCTCTATCTAGTGTGAGATATATGAATACATTTCTAACACATGTTTATGCACCAACTTTCCACTTATTTGATTGCTTATAACGCTTCAAGTGGGTTTGGATGATAAGTCCCGCCCATCAAGATCTGACCAATCACGCTAATGACCAGATATCTCGCGATCAAGATATTGCCTAGTTTTTATGATAACAAGATCAAGATCCGCTCAGATTTTTTCTAATGACGAGATATCTCGTCCATCACAATCTGGTCTGTTTTGCTAATGACGCGTTACCTTGGAGACAACCACCAGGAGGGTAAACTTTTCATATACTATGTGCATGGTTTTCAAAACTTCTCTCCAAAGCTTCAAGAGATGGTAAAGAAAATAAAATTAAAGCTTTTCCAGATAAGGATGTATATTCTCAAGCGCCATCTGGATGTTCTAGAGGGCGCTGCTTGGCGTTGGTCTGTTTGCATGTCCATCTATCGACTCTGTCGGGAATGTCTTACTATTGGTGGTCGTAACTTTGAGCACTTACTATGAAACTGTAAGTGTTCAACTGTTGACAATTAGGGTTCTTAAAAATGCTCTTCTCATATTAAGTGTTTCTTTATCATAGGAAAATGCAACTATCAAAAATTTACTTTGGACGAAATAAGTATGCTTGCTCTATCCCTCCATATAATCCATTTCACGAACATTGCACAAAGTTTTATTTAAATTTTGCTTTGCCCTAACTGGAATGTAGTATTAAATCGATTCTTTGTGGCATTGTTCAATTGCTCAATGGAAACCATGTACACCCTATTTAGAATGATAGATGTTGTTTCTTTACTATTGAGTACAAATTTCAATAGAATACAAAAATGTGAAACATGAAAAACAAATAAGATTTACTGATTTCAATTGTAGTGTAATGGAAACCTCAAAATTAAGGTAAATAAATATTTGAATTAGAAGTAATGGTTACCCGTCTAATTTTACCGTTACCGGTCTTATTTTCAAATTGAACTTAAAGTACTTTATTTTTACTGCATACTTTAATACATTTAAATAATTTACTTTATTTTTCATTTAAAATGACATTACCTTCTTTTTAAAGAAGACATTACCGTCTTATCCTTTTAAATTAAGACCGTTATGGTCTTATTTTAAAGGCTTTGCTTAGTACACTTGATTCATTTTTATGGAGCGAAAGTCTACAAATCATTATGTATTTAACCAATGATTTGTGGAATGTTGGTCGAAATATACACATACCGTCAAAAATTAACTAATGTCTTTAGCGATTTTTTGCACAAAATAAATAATTCATTAAAATCTTCCTCTTAAATAATGTATTATTTCCACCATATAAAATAATGGAACTAATAACTACAACAGTAGCAGAACCAGTATAAATGAAATTCCTGTCATTGTAAAAATGAGGAATTCTGGTAAATGATAGATGTAAGCAAACGCGTGTCCGATTTTGATTTGTAATTTGCTTAGGAAAAATGCAATTCGAGATTGCTCAAGACCCTAACAATTTATTCACAAAAGAAGATTCATAATACTTAGAAATGTTCAAATATGAGCTCATCATTCCGCTCTCTTAACTCCGATACATCAACTCATAATTCTAAATAGAAAGAGAGAAATGGAACATCAAAATTCTGGCTTTGTCAGATATAACGAGGTAGCAAAATAACATTTTTAATATCAGTTGAGTTTTTCGCTTGAACTCTTCCCATTAGACTCGTTTCCTTACAGAATGTAAGTTATGCAAAATTATACGTTTTCAATCTTTTCATATCATCAGTCAAATGTTCAGAAATAATGGATAGTTTGAAGGAAATAAAAAGTTTGTTCAAACAGAAGTAATAGAATTTAACGATCTTTAAATATAATTAAAATTGTTTTTCCAGCATTACGGGTAGAACAATCTGAGTTTTGTATCGCAGTCGAAATAACTGTTAATGTCGAAATCTCCATAGGGATGATGAATTGATTTTAACTACCTTTACACACCTAGGACAAATATATATAAAACTTTGAAGGCTGAAACAGGTATTGGGCACTATAGCTTATGGCTGGTATCATTAGCCAGTCTCTAGAAACACTGGGAAAACAATTACAGTCTATCCACACACCTTGACAAACCTTCTTAAGTGGCGGTTAAAACTGCGGAATACGGTTGAAATTCCGACGGGAATGTTACATTAGTAAACGTGCTATTGTCTGTCGAGGTAAACACAGATTGTCTCGCCCTATCATAGGAAATAAGACGCTTTAACAAATCGCATTGAAATTTAACGGCAGCTCGTGTACTGATCTATTCGCAAATACTATTTACCCATGTAAATAAGCAGGTTTGGAAAACACCCACGCTGAGCCCCCTTGCTCATCGCAAAGCATCGAAATATTAGGTTTCAGTTGATAAATCTTTTTGACGTGAATACGTCTTTAAAATCGGTATGGAGGTCATCGGCAGAAACTTGAGCTTCACGAAAAGTGTTGATCCCATAACTCCATGGGAATCAGCATATGGGGTTAAATAACCTACCATCGTTTAGAGGAAGACAGCCGCGAATACCAGGTCGACCCCTAATCCACTCCCCCCCTTTGACCTTTGTTCCGCGTGGTGGGGAAATGAGTCACATTTCGGGTATACGCTGGCCAGTTTAATCGCTGTAACTTCAATTCTAATTGACGGATCGGCGGGCTTAAATTGAAGAGAACGACGAGTTCTACAATTCCATTTGACTAGTTGACAGTTTAAACTATTTGTGTCAAAATTGTGTGCAGTGGAAAGTGACGATTTGTCGAAGATTTCGCTATAAAACCAAAATATCACACTAAATTTCAATTGTGGCATAGGAAATTTAAACAGGTTGAAACAGCAGTTCAAGACGAACAAAATGATACCAAGAAGTCTATGACAAGTGTAGAGAGATCTAGAGCTTACCGAAGACGTAAGAAGCAGGCCTAGCTGGCCCGCGTACTCGGCGACATCGTTGGACCATTTAACGAGCTGCCACCACGCTTGGTGGCACCAACATCGACTTTGACACCAACATCGACTTTGCCTTTGTTAGGAACATCAGCATCGACACCGTTTGTCTCGTACTTTAGCCATCACAGACACCCATCGTCCATAAGGTCGCCATAGAATACTAAGCATTTCCCACACTCTAACACCACTGTTATGCATCCACCAAAACTGGCTAAATAAATAAATGTCAAGTAAATACCAACCGTCTTCATTTCACCAGCGACCCACTTACCAGATGTTCCGTCCAAAAGTATTCAAGAACCAAACGTTACGTTACAGTGGGTGATGTGCCTATCCGCTGTTTTTTTTTTCCAACGCAGCAGTCCATTACAGACACAAATCCTTCAGCCAAAAGTATACACAAATGAGGACGAGAATTAAAGCATAAAAAATACAGTCAAGGGTAAATACAGCAAATAAAAATACAAACAGCTTGGGAAGCTGCCAGATAGCCAAAAACTCGCCTACCAGTAACATCCACTGAGAATTGTTTCGGTTAGAGCTGCACAGGTTAGTGATCGTAATGCATACATACATGCATTATCCGTACAAAGAGGGCACAAGGGGCTATTAGCAATGCCAAGGTTATGTATATGGGTAGCAAGGATCATAGTTGTGGCAAGTCTGAAATATGATACTGCTTCAAAAGGATTAACTTTCCACTATTTTTGTTATATCTAAAAGAGCAATTTTACACTCAGTTAACTTTTACACTATACGATAAATCAAAGAAGATCCAAGTTTGGCAAAGGATTTCCCCTGAGAAGTCTGGAGTACCTTTGAACCCCTCTAGACGAAGTTTATAAATCTAAGCTGAGGGGAAATGAAAACCTGTTGTCCACTTCTTTGTCTTCATTGATCTATGGAATACTAGGTGTAGCGCGTAGACAACACGAAGAAATGTATCTCTGTTTTGTGAAATTGGATAATGCGTAAGTAGAAAAATCGTTGAAGATTGGGAACTTTCATGTAGGATTTCCAGATACCCTCACATTTAGATCTCTGGAGACACTGGGGAAAGACAACGGGCTATTGGTGACGGTACGGGATCAATCCCAAAGCGAAACATCCGAGGACAACACCACGTAATTTTGAACCAAAGTCAGATGACGAGGCAACACCTGAGCTGGCACCTCACTCTCCACACTTTCACACCACGTCAACGTGAGGACACGGCGGATTTAAAGCGCATCAGTCCCCTTTGTACACGACGGTCTTTGGTTGGATTCGAACTCGCTACCCTCCGGTTGCTAATCCGTTACTCTTCCAACCGGGTTACCGCGGTCCGAAGTAACATTTCAATTAACGTTGTTAAGTATGTGTTTAAATTTGTATTTTTAAGTATATTCAACTGTAAAATTTACTGTTTTTCTTTTACGTTTACTTGAAAAAATTTAAGCTGCGAATAAATTTTTTAAAATTTGTGCTTGCACTACCAAGAATTTTTGCATGAGACAATAGATGGAAAAATCATTTAGTAAGTAAGAACATTTTCAAATTTATGACCAATTTTTACAGTATTACGTTAAGAAAATAACTGGTGTCAAATATATAAGAACTAAGAAACTAACACTATTGTTTATGAATATATAAAATATTTTAAGTGAAGAATCAATTTAAAATATTGCAAACTGTATTCTTTTCTTGTTTACATGCATGTACAAAGAGATTCATTCCCCTGTTTGTAGTTATCGAACATTGTTAAAGTGAAACCATAAAATTCTTGAACTACGACATTAAACCATTTTTACTCCTTTAGAGAGGCGCCCGTAGCTCGGTTAGCAGAGTAGTGGATCAGTAACCGGAGGGTTACGAGTTCGAAACTCGAACCAACCAGACCATCGTGTATGTGATTGGTGCACGTTAAATATGTATTGACCTCAGATGTCTTCACGTTGGCGTGGTGTGGATGTTTGGAGAGTGGGGTGCCAGCTCAGATGTGACCTCGTCATCTGACCGTAGTTCAAAATTACGTGGTGTTGTCCTCGATCTTTCCCTTCAGGATTGATCTCGGACCGTCACCAACAGCCCGTTGTGTTGGGAAGTTCCCAATAGACCGCCCTCCCCCTAGTGGGACGTTAATTCAAATACATATCTATCAAAGGAAAATATAAATATTTGTAAAATTGTTCTAGTTAAACAATGAGTATTTAAGTTGCATATATTTATTTCATAAAAGCCTGAATCTAGTATCTGGGATCCAGGCAACAATTGTTTGCCATGTGTATAGAGGAATCTTTGGAAAAACTTACGCACAATAAGAAAGGTCAGAATTTATAAATCTAATCTTCCTTATCTATATAAATAAGAATGGTGTGTTTTTGTTTGTACTTTGAATATTTTCGACCCATTTCAAGTTTTCTATCCGTTTTGGACCCTTCTTATGCAAAATCCGTCTCTTGAGCGTTTGATGTCTGTCTGTCTGTATGTGTGTGCCCGTGCTACGTCCAAACGGTTGAAGATATTTTCATGAAACTTTGCATACAGTGAGTACTTACATTCATTTAGGGACTGAACATGGTTGCGTTAGTCTGCCTGTCCGTTTTCCCGTTCTATGCTTGATTTTGTATCTGTGTGTTTGTACAAGCATCACATATAATTTATTCAAAAACTTTAATGCAATGTTCTACATTTGATAAACCATATTTTAGTGTAGTGAATGCATTACCTTAAATTCCTCTGCTTACGTATTTAAGCAAATTTTAATGTTAAAACATCTGAGTAACTCTACTTAAATCAACCAGAATTTGGTAGTTTTGGAGAAGCTGGAATGCATACTGAGCATCGCAATTACTTAAATTGTTTTACCAGTACTGCTGAAAAATCAATTACTTTTTAAAAAGTATTTTTGCAGAACTATTTCCGAACATTTGGAACAAATGATATTTTGCAACAAAACGGAAACTCATGTTCGTTTGCCACTGCAGGGATATTTTTTAGCTCCGAATTGATTTCGTATTTTTAAATTCTATCTAATTTTTAGTTGTGGCAACTGTGCGAGATCAAGAGATAAAAAAAGAATCACGAACTTATATCTTTAGAACTTTTTCCCGCCAACTTTTATTTTGTTTTAATTCTTTGCTCCGGTTTTAAATATTTATTATTTTAATAAATTGTCATTTATTTTCATCAAACGCAACACCACCGCAAAGTATTCTGGTTAAAGTAAAATGTAGTTAAAATGTAAGTTAAAATAAAACGAATTTTAAGCGGAATTTTGAAATTATTGAAATAAATTTAATGTTAAAAATATCAGAACTAGGACTTTTGGAAATATCACAAATTCTTTGTTATGGCCACGGCGGCTTATTTAACGAATTGAAGCCATATTTAAGCGACTTATATAGGGAAAGTTTGTTTAAAAAAGTTATTTTCTTTAGAAGAAACGCTGTCAAATTGATTTACCATACAAAAAATGGTAATAGGTTACCTTTGCTTTATCAATACTGAAGACATTAAATTTTAAAACAAGTTCTTTTATTATTGCACTTGCCACGAAACGGAATTTTCAAGAAAAAACGTATTCGCTTTTAAAACAAACTTAATGATAAATATCTTATCAAATTAATTTGTCATCTTACCCTTAATGGTTCCCGAAATTCGAAGAGTGCCACAAATAAAAAAATATTGGCAGGTAAATTACATATGTGAGAGTATCCTCAGTAGATTCGTCATTTTTACGAATTGAGTTGATCAATTTTACAGGAAGTGAACTTAAGAAAGGGAATTCCTTATCTTCCCTCAAAATCGTCTTTTGTAGCAATTAGCTTAGTGTCTCACCTTTCGCCAATTTGTACCTTTAGCAGAGGTGCGATATACACTCATGTCGAAATTTATCTTTACATACGCAAAAATAATCATATTCCACGAAATATCCAATCGATGTTATCCATTTTTGCAGGGAATGTGTGAAAGACAAGCCTAATTAGCATTATCCAATCAAAAGTGATCAAACGGTTTCTGATATGCAAATCAAGGCGTTACGTCATCCGACGGTGAATCAAACGCTTTGCGCAAAGTGAATATCTGAGTGAATTTCTGCAATACAGCGTTTGATTTCAGTGTGTAAGGCTTCAAAACGGTTTGTTATGGCTCCGAAGTATCATTTCGAAGAATCTGTAACGTGGCGAATTATCGGCCATTTAGAAGCAGGACAGACAATCATGGAAGCAGCGAGATGTGTGAATATTTCAAAACAGACAGTCTCTACGCTATGGAAACAATTTTAGAACTCTGGAACTGTTGTAAAGAGGCCTGGGCAAGGTCGTAAACGAATAATAACTGCTTCTCAAGATCGATATCTGGCGATAACTGCCCGTCGTAACAGGAAGTCTACTGCTCGGCAGTTAAGTTCAGAGGTTGCAACCGCCATTGGAATTGTTGTATCACTGCAAACTGTATACAGAAGGTTTAATGAAAAAGGCCTTTATGACTGAAAGCCAAGAATATGTGTT
Organism: Meta bourneti; assembly: GCA_933210815.1. Taxonomy (NCBI): domain Eukaryota; kingdom Metazoa; phylum Arthropoda; class Arachnida; order Araneae; family Tetragnathidae; genus Meta; species Meta bourneti. The sequence continues at coordinate 37,675,765 of OW119922.1, read as the reverse complement.
TCACTGTCTTCACAACAAAAGAGGGATCGCTTTAATTGGTGCAAAGAACATCAGGACTGGAGTGAACACCAATGGACCCATGTTCTCTTTACTGATGAGTCGAGGATTAGTTTAACATCTGATTCTAAACGTGTTTACATCTGGAGGGAGTCAGGAACGCGGAATCTTCCTTCGAACATTATGGAACGTGACCGTTTCGGTAGTGCAGGTGTGATGGTATGGGGAGCAATGATGATCGATGGACGTACGCCCCTACACGTTTTCAACAGCGGATCTGTGACCAGCCAGAAATATCGGGATGAGGTCTTAGAACCTTATGTAAGACTTTTCAGAGCTGCATATGGATCTGATTTTTTATTTATAGACGATAATGCTCGTCCACATCGAGCAAACCTCGTTGACGAATTCCTTGAAAGTGAAGCCATTGAGCGAATACCGTGGCCAGCAAAATCTCCTGATCTGAACCCGATAGAGAACTTATGGGACTACCTTGGAAATACAGTTGCACGGAGACATCCTCTTCCTAGAGATATAAATGCCCTGAAGACCGCATTGCTAGAGGAGAGGAACTTAATTCCCCAAACTGTGGTTAACAATATTATTGCCAGCATTAAAACACGTTGTGATATGTGTGTACACGTCAGGGGAGATCACATTCCACATTAAAATCATAAGCCTTAATTTTTTACTGAGTTATTCTTTTTTTTCTGAACTCTCCTTGTCACATATTGCCATTTTTATTGTTTCATGCTACAGTTTTATATCATATGCAGTGCTCTTAAATTTTTTCCTTTGTATTTATGTGTTATGATGTTATATATCATTTCACACAAATTCATAAAATTATAGTTCACAGTTCCTGAGAAATCCGTGATTTTATGCATGTAAAGGTAATTGTGGACATGAGTGTATATGAAATGTATTACATGGATGGATTTGCATGTATAGAATTTGTGTCCAAAGTAAGTTGTAGAAGTTATAAAAATATCAAAAAGGTGTTACAAAATTATTTTATTTAAATGATTTGGCCTTTTTCTTCGAAAGAGGAAAGTGATTTTCTGGTCACTTTCAATATATAGTTAGCCAATTCAACCCGAGTGAGATCGGGCAATTTTGCTGGTATATTCTAAGAACCGCTGTAGGCCCGGTTAGAAAAGTAGTTGATTATCAACTAGAGGTTCGCGGGTTCAAAATTGGAACCAACCTAAGACCGCCGTATACTTGGGGGTTGGTACATTTTAAATCTATTGAACCTCAAATGTCCTCACCTTGGTGTGGTGTGGAAGTTTGGTGAGTGGGATGGCAGCTCAAGTGTTTACCTCGATCATTTGACAGTGGTTCAAAATCACGAGGTGTTATCCTTGGATCTTTCACTTCAGGATTGATACTAACCGCCGCAAAAAGCCGTTGTGTTGCTCCTGTGCTACGTAAATTCAACTACCTACACTGGTGTTCAAAATTAAGAGAATCTTCACTTTTGGTCGATTATCTCCAGAACTACTGGAAATATTGTAATGGACTTAGTTACGTACATAGGTTTAAATAATACAAAAAAAACCCCATACAACAGTTATAGTACACACGCTAGATCGTACGTGAGACTCATCAACGCAGGAAGGTCTAAAACAGAGGTTACAATATAGACTCAAACAATGGGTTAATACGGGGTATGGTCCCCTCTTGCGACGTGAATTCATACTGGAAATGAGGCAGTTTATGAGTCCCTGTAGCAGTCGGTCGCACTCCTCCAGAAGCGCTGTTTTCAGCTCCTGGATGGTTCCATGAGGGGGAAGGCGAATTGCAGTTCCCTTCCAAGAGAGTCCCAGATATTCTCTATAGGTTTAGGTCTGGAGATGTGGGTGGTCAATCCATCCGGCGAATATCCTCACCTTCCAGATATTTGTAGACCAGATGAGCCCTATGTGGACGAGCTTTGTCGTCCATGAAAAGAAATCTGTGCCAACTGCACCCCTGAAAAGGCGAACATAGGGTTCCAAGATCTCATCCCTATACCTCACATCAATTACAGAGCCTCTGTCAAAGACATGGAAGTCTGTGCGCGCAACCAACATGATGCCTGCCCAGATCATCAAACCTCAACTGCCATACTGGTCTCTTTCTCGGATGTTGGAGGACAGGTAGAGGGTCCCTGGTTCTCTCCAGATGAACGTACGTCGAGAATCAGTGGTTAGGCTGAACCGGGACTCGTCAGTGAATAATAGAATGGTCCCGCACTGGTACCTGGTCCGAATTCGATGCTCTCTGCACCATGCTAAACGGGCTCTCCGGTGCGCAGAAGTGAGCGGGACGTAAACAGAAGGCCTTCTTGCACACATACCTCTCTCATGTAGCCTTTTGAAAACAGTTACCTTAAAACTCGGCTTCCTGTGCCCGCATGGAGGTCACGAGAGAGCTGAGAAGCTGTTGAACTGTCCCGTCTCTGCAATGGACAAATATCGATCTTCATTGGCCATCGTGGCTCTTGGACGAGCTTGCTCAGGCTTTCCCTCTACGGATCGGGTAATCCTTAAACTGTTTCTATAACTTGGACATGATGCACACACACACAGGGCGTTACATTCAAGTCTAACAATCTACACTTGATACTGCCCTGTTTCCAGTCTCCCGACGATTCGCCACCTCATTCCATCATCCAAACGTTGGTGGTTACTCATTTTAAGGGGGCAGTACCTTTAAGCATACAAATCAACATGTAAAATAGACTAATTTCGGAAAACTGTATCACCAAAAGTTTGATGTGTATCATAATGAAATTTTTTGCAGGGTTTATTTATACTTTATACTACAAAATGCAGAAAAATTGGTTTGATTTTTAAAAATTAAATAATATTTTACTAGAATTTACATAAGGTCATTTTTTAACATACTTTTTTTACACGCATAACTAATGCGCAACATTTTGAGTCATCCTGTGCGTTTTCTATAAAACTAATGGCTGATATGACTAACACAATGCTTTTATTTTAAATTAGAACCAAAAAATAGCAGTTAAGTAACACATAAATATAGCAATCAATTAATATTTCACTTCATTATTTTTTTCCAAATTTTCGCTCATTCTATATCAAAATTTCTTAATAAATTTTTAGCTTTTGAGTAAATTTTGGTTTTTGAAGCCCTTTTGATAATCTATTTTCATTCCAAATTTCAGGAGTCTACGTTCATTAGTTGCAGAGTTATAGGGCGCACAAGCTTGAAAATTACGGTAAAGATGTAGAATCCGGGGCATGTTTGTCGCCAAGCAATTTTTGTCACCAAATCAAGATGGCGTCCAAAGCCAGTATGTTCATTAAAAAAAACGTGGACTTTCCTACGCGAAAAACCTTTTGCATAGGGTTGCCATAAAGCTAAATCAAAACACCAAGGTTACCATGTTTGGCGATAAATCGCTAGTGCCCCGGATTCGACATCTCCACCAAAATTACCATTCTGAGATAAATGCAATTAAAGTTGAAATAGTTATTTTTAACATAAACATGCGTTCAAGTAAACAAATAGATTTGTGAAATGAAAGAGTTGAGTAGTACATATTCTGCTTATATTTGTTACATTAAAAATATTATTAAAACTTTCGAAAAAAATAAATAGCATAATTCCAAAAATAAATAGCATAATTCCAAAAATTAATAGCATAATTCAAAACTATACCCAAGAAACGTAAACAAACGAACAGCTGAAAATAAAATAGGTGTGTTCGAAAAATCCTCATTACGAACGAACGAATGCGAATTTTTTCATGCGGTTCTTTTTACCAGAATCGGAAAATTTCAAACTATCTAAATAGATCAAAATTGGAAAATCCATTTTTTTAAGGTTTTAAAGGTACTGTGCCCCCTTAAATGTTTGCTTTTGAATTTCACCGAACGTTGCAAAAAAATTACCACGACATTCGCCGAGCCGAGGTGTGCGAGCGAACGAAGCGCGGAAATTGTCACGTGCGCTTAGAAAGCCTGTTCCTAATAAGTGCATCGCCCACACGCACGTGTACGCTTACGTATTCGACACTAAAGATTTGTATCTTTGTTTGGAAGCATTGTTTTCCCTTTGGTTCAGTACTTTTCGAGAAATTCGACAAAATAGGCAAATTCTCTTAATTTCGAACAGCAGTGTTCATTACCTACATTCTCCTTTAAAGAAAAAATAGTATGCATTTTATATTACAATGGCAACTTACTTTTGATATTGTACATGGATCGTTCATAAATTAATAACGTGTCTAACAACTACTTTTGGGAAATGAGAAACATTTGACTATTATTGTGTTTTTTATTCATAGAATAAGAAAAGGTATAGGATTTCTCATAAAAACAAGGTACCACCTTCACCAATAAGTCTCAAATAGGAGTAGTAAACTTCTTTCTTCATCGGTCTCTGGTACAGTCGGAGTATTGTAAGCACACAACATACAATCCTTTCCCTAAAATAAATTCAACATATTCCAGAGATATGGAAAATGATTCCTTATATAAAATCTTTACCCACTTTTTATCACGAATCCAGACACTTTTTCCATAAAGGAAATATTACCTAAATAACTATTTATTGTATTGAAAGTTATAGGATCTCTCACCAATAAATAATAAGGTGGATACAATTGTTAAAACATCTGATTTTTTTATGAAAAACAATTCTCTACTTTAAATCGTAGGTATGGTCTAATTAGCCGTCGTATTGCACGAAAAAGCAAACCAAACCATAACAATTCTGTAACAAGGACACCTAAATAATCTCTAACAAGCACTTTATTCCAATTGAATATAATAAGCAATAGGAATTCAGAATAGTATAAAATCACAACCAGAACTCGAATATTTTTACTTTTCTTACAAATACTTACTAAGTTCATCCAGACGAAACCATATTTCGACTGAGATATATTTCTCTTCGTATTACTTTATTTTATCTTTATATGCATTGCTTCGGATTACATTTGCAAGGATAAGATAAATTTGAAGCATTCACATCGTTCGCACTCAGATATCGTACAACTATATTTTCCTCAAGAGTATGATCGAGTCTGAATAAAATTAAATATGATTTTCTCGCGAATTTATTTCCACTTCTCCAATTCAAAAAGCATTTGTGTCTCGAAAATTCTTAACAATACTTCCAATAGATATTTGTGTTTAGAAATCACTCTTCTTCTGGGAAGTGGTAAAGCATTTCTAAAAATTTCGGATTTGTATCAATCGTGATATAGTATTTATCTTCGTATTACTTTATTTTTGTCTTTATATGCATTGCTTCGAATTACGATGTCGTGACACTTTCGAATTTTCCCAGAATATAGATATTTTACAAAACTACCCGATTAACACATTACAAAGTTGTTACCTTTAAAACCTTAAAAAAAATCGATTTTCCAATTTTGATCTATTTAGATAGTTTGAAATGTTCTGATTCTGGTAAAAAGAACCGCATGAAAAAATTCGCATTCGTTCGTTCGTAATGAGGATTTTTCGAACACACCAATTTTATTTTCAGCTGTTCGTTTGTTTACATTTCTTGGTTTTGGTTTGGATTTATGCTATTAATTTTTGGAATTATGCTATTTATTTTTTTCGAAAGTTTTAATAATATTTTTAGTGTAACAAATATAAGCAGAATATGTACTACACAACTCTTTCATTTCACAAATCTATTTGTTTCTCCAATTCAGATAGTATTTTTGAATCGTGTTCGTCGTCAAGCGCAATCCCTCGTCGCCCAGTGAACGGAGATGTCAGGACGTAGAGACTCCATGAGTCGGGGGCCATCGTGAAGAAACGGCCTGAACCAGCGGCGCTGCGGTCGCTTTTACGTCACGATGTGGGGGCTATCGTTCCCCTTTGTTCTCGCAGACATGCATGCTTTAGAAAGCGCTCGAAACCTACAAATATTTATCGTCGCATTTTAAAGTGATAATTGATTCATACCGTCCCTCAACGATTTTTATGGGTGTACATTGCTAAAAAAAAGAAAAAGTGGAGAGGCATCTTCTCTTCTGACTTCAAAGTATATGAGTGATAATTACTTTTATGGGGGATTCGTTAGGCACTTTTCATTGTTAATGTAGTACGTGTAAATGATACGGAAAAGATCGCGCGCCATCTTGATAAGAGCTTGAATAGAATGAACATTTTCAAGAAGAAATGTCTCCAAGCCCATCCCTCCGAGCAGTGATTAGGGGTGCCCAAGTACCGGATGTTCTTAATTATTTCAATCTAAAATGGAAGGTATAAGCTTGTTTCGTTTTCGAGTCCTAAGATTCCATAATGTGTTAATGGCGCATTAACGTACTACTACACAGGTGCAAGGATGTTTCTCATTAGTAACAAATAGATTGCAAAGGGGAATTCGATCTAAAAGCTATACTAATGATTATTACATATGAAGACCAAGCATAAACCATTGTAGTCATTGATTTAGTCTAGCTTGAACAAATCGTGCTTTATCAGCACCGAAACACACTCTAGGAAAACCTCAAATGTTTCATCCTCACACATACTTTGTAATTATCCCGTTGATTATCCAAATCTGCCCCCATTACTTTAAGTACATGTTTATCCCCTTATATAAACCCTGGTTTGTACCATAGCTGGAATCTGTTCTTCTCATCTAGTTCAGTTTCACAGATAGTTGTCTCGCAATTGTACGTTTATTTTTTAAGTTTGAAATATTTGGTTCTCGATTATTTCTCGCGGGTTAAAAAGTAAGCTATACTTACTTTAATATATTTCTTACTACTATTTAAGTAGTCTGCTTGTAAGACCAGACCGATAGCTTAGAGGCTCGCTTCAGACAATATTGTCAAATGATTGGGGCAATTACAATGTTTCCATACGCCAAGTGTTAGAATCAGAATGCCAAAAAAGTGCAACATGAATTGAATTGTGAGATGTGCTGTCCGATCTTGTCAATTAAAAAGGAACTAACTTATGAATGTTCGCGCGGAAGAGTTTATTCACCAAGTGATGAGTTAACCTTAAATGGCCTAAGGAATTTACGGTACAACTTATTGTTTGGACTTATCAGATTTTTAATGAATTAATTAATGAGCAGTATGAAGAAGGTTTTCTGTCACAAATTTCAGAAAAGATTGTTAGTTGAACTAACTCTACTTAAATAGGTACTTTCAATGAAATATCTGTAGAGTACCGCATCTGTAAAATGCCTCAAAAATTTATCAGATACTGTGTGTGCATAATGGCAAACATTTCACTTAACAATTATTATAAAGCAAAAAATGACCTGCTGAAAAAGACGCAAAATAGAAAAAACTTGCAACGTTTAAAATTAAAACATTGAGTGGATTGTAACCTATGACTAAAGAAAAATAAAAGTTCGACTTTTAGAGGTCATGATAACCTGACGTTTTTGCTTATAGTTTAAATTATTGTATAAAATTATCTCCACCGATATTTATAAACATTATTTAAAAAAGATTGTTATCAGCTTAAAATTTAACTTAAAGAAATTGGCTTTGAGCTATTTAAAATTAAATAAAGATTTTTTTTCACTTTTAGATGTTTTACTGAAAATTATGTGTAATTGGATTTTCTGCAAATTTTGTATTAATTTCAACGATTCATATGCATTAACTATTGAAAATTGATCATTTTAAAATTTCCTTGTATTCATAAATCATATACATTATAATAAATATATTGACTTCTTATCGTAAAAGCTGTTACATTAATATGTTACTTTATGAACTTCACAGGGGAAATAAAATAAAAGGAGATGTTAATTGCTGCGATAGAAAATTTAAAAATTGCTTACAAAGTAAAAATAGAATTTGTAGGTATATTTTCTTAAGTTAAAATATTCTCATAGGAAAAAGAATACCTTAAAATTTAATTTTTGAATTTCATTCGCCTCAGACAAACACAATTTTGTTAAACATGTCTTCACTCTAAAAGAAATTTCAGAGCACTATTTGATTTACATAGAAAGACCCTAGGGTTCAATAAGTGAACAGTCATATCAATAAAAAGTGAACAGTCAGAAATGGAAGTTTTAACTATTGTAAAAGATTACCTACAAATCATATAATAAGAATGGATTTGTTTGATTCCTTATATAAATAAAACTACAGTTCATTACTACTTTTTAAGCATTCAAGTTATGAAAAAATTTATTTGTTTAATTACGTAATTTATATCCTAAAAATAAGTATTACATAAATCAAGACAATGAACACTATATTAAATAGAAAAGGGATCGAAAATATTTTTGTCTACATTTACTTAATTTGAATTTTACAAGAGGAAACATATTTCCACCAGTTGTCACATAAGCATGGCCATCGTAGTCTTAAATTGCTCTATAATTAATGAATGACCTCTTTAAAACTGCTTCTATTCGTTCCAAACTTAAGCACACTTATTTTTTAAAGGTCAAAACTCCAATGTAAGACAAATATTCAACATTTTAACGAATTATATGGTACTGGGACCTCTTAACGAAAATTGTTCCGAACACTTTATGTTAATCCCGAAAATACAAAGGAACGAATATTTTTATGTATGTAAATTAATCCGAAATTAACAACAAAAAATAAAGCTGTGTTGTGTTTTAAATCTTTGGATTTGCTTAGATTTTATTATCTATTTACGTCTGATCACAGATTCTTCGCTTGGTAATTCTTCTCTCCAATGGCCTCCATATCCTGACGTCAAGAAGCTGTACTCAGGCCCGTTCCTTTACGATGACCCCGCATGAGTGCTCTAAACACCCACGCATGACTCACCCAGCAATAGCAGTTTCCCGCCAAAATCAGCAGGACTAGGGATGGGAAATATTGTTCTTTTTGGCGAACATTCTTTGCTGTTCTGCTCTTTTTAAAATTCTTTAACCTGCTCTATTGTTCACCATTGTTCTCAAATGTCTCTACTCGAAATATGCAAGCCCTCCTCCTCCTAGACTATGTGGCGCCAGCAGTTTTCGCGATAGACAGACAGGGACCGAATTTTGTTGACATATCATCTTTGTTACTACAGGTAACCCCCGTATAACACGGCACTTCTAGAGCACGGATTCACTCTAACACGGTTCGAGAATTGGGAACATCCCCGTATAACACGGTGCTTTTATGGAATGATTGGAACAACGATGCGAAAAGGACGGCATTATGAAAGTTTAATTTAAACGGTGTAGCATGGGAATATCCTAAGAACTACACACGCGGATATTATCTCGAGATAAATTAAATAAAAAGTAACTTAGCTTAGAAAAGACATGGCGTCTCTTGGGGATAACCGCTCGTCATCAAAAAGAAAAAACGGCAAGAACGCTTAACGCGTTTCTTTCTCACAAAACTGCAAGGTCGTTGGACTGAGGCGAAAAAAAGATAGCGTATTCTTCCTCTCCACGCTTTTTATCAGTTTTTCAGGGGGTCGCAAATCAGGGGAGATGGTCTTGTCAATCAAGGGAGCTGGACTTCCTGATTCGCTGTTTTTAAACTAGCTCATCTGTAATTTGTTAGACGGACACACATGACATGGCATGACGTAACTTTCTGGAAGATTCTTAGCATAGTTAATGAGCGTCACTGGAGCGAGGGAGGAAACGGAATTGAGAAATAAAGGACTTAAAAAATAAATGGCATCACTGATCTCGTGGCTGTCACTCAGAGGATGAAGATATCTTGCCAAAAAGAACACACCCTCGGTTAATAGTGCTTAGTGATGACGAAGAAAACATCGTTTAATTCATATTAATATGTATTACTTCTTAAGAAAATTTTAATAAATATATTTATCTTAATTATGAAAATATAATAGCATGTTTTTTAATTTTTGGAACCTAACCCCCCCCCCTTTTCGTACTAGTTCTTTGTTTCGTATAACACTGATTCGCATAACACGGCAATTTTTTGGAACGTAACTCCCGTGTTATACGGGGGTTACCTGTACTTTGTAGGCATGCATATAAAATAATTTGGAGTCTACGAATTTTTAAACGATTGATTTGTTTATGGCGCAAGGGGCGAGTCTGTCCAAGCTGCGCCAAACTATAAGTAATTGAGTAAAGAAAATCAGAATATATTCGTAAATTTGAAAAAGTCCTTGTAAATCGAAACGTTTAAATTCTCTCTGGGTCCCCAGTGGCAACTAATAATGTCCCGAATCTGAAACATCTCAAGAACGTTTTCCCAAACATATATGAGGTGCCTAGGACAAAACAAATTCTCAAGCGAAAGTTATAAATTCTTTAGATTTTAATGTTATTTTTAGGTCAACTAAATCCAGGACCCGATAATCACTTGGAAGACTTCTAAGTTTAGTTTCATGCCATAGGGTAGGTAATTGACGTCACACTGGAGGAAAACAACGGGCTATTGGCGACGGTCCTTGATTCATCCCCCGGAGAGCAAGATCCGAGGACACCACGTAATTTTGAATCACGTTATGCAATGGGGAGTTGCCCCTTAAAAGATTATAAACACTTAAAAAACACATACCGAGATTACCACTTGGAAAGCAAAAAAAAACAGTTTAATTATTATATAATCGGGTGAGATGTCGAATCCGAGACCGTGGCGATTTATCGCCAAACATGGTAACCTTGTTGTTTTGATTAAGCTTTATGGCAACCCTATGCAAAAGGTGTTTCGCGTAGGAAAGTCAACGGTTTTTTTTTAAACGAACATACTGGCTTAGGACGCCATCTTGATTTGGCAACAAAAATTGCTTGGCGACAAACATGTCTCGGATTCTACATCTTTACCATATAATCTATCTAAACAAGTTTAGAACAAAAAATCTAAGCCAAAAAATCACTTTCGCTTTTCAACACATTAGTTTAATGATGAGATGCTTGTTTACGAAATGTCTTTAAAATCGTAATAGCTGATTTAAAGGAGATCTCTTTTTAACTTATAGAGAGAGCATGACACCCCCGATCCGAATCTCCATCTTTCATAATGAAATATGTCCCCATATTTGAAATTTTGCTTTCCATTTTTTGTAAAATTCGGTTTTAAAATAAAGTGAAAAGCATTGCAAATCCTAAGAACGAGTTGAGGCCACGCCGCAGAGAGAAAGCTAGACAACAAAATCTTGATCCATTATTGAATCCATTAAAAAAAATTTAAATTGGTTTAGAACTAAAAATTCATCATGTCATTGCTTAATAATTATAAAATTTCACCACGCCAGTCTCACAAATTTTTGAAACGTCGGGGCTTGGTTTAGTCGGGAACAACTCTGTGAGCAGAGCGAGACCTGTTTCAGGAACAGTCAGATAAATCAGAGGTAGATCTGTTCCAGGAGCAGTCCAGCGAGATCAGAGCTAGACCTGTCCCAGGAACAGGCCAGCGAGATCAGAGCTAGACCTGTCCCAGGAACAGTCCAGCGAGATCAGAGCTAGATCTGTCTCAGGAGCAGTCCAGCGAGATCAGAGCTAGACCTGTTCCAGGAACTGTCCAGCGAGATCAGAGCTGGACCTGTCACAGGAGCAGTCCAGAGAGATCAGAGCTAGTTCTGTCTCAGGAGCAGTCCAGCGAGATCAGAGCTAGACCTGTTCCAGGAACAGTCCAGCGAGATCAGAGCTAGACCTGTTCCAGGAACAGTCCAGCGAGATCAGAGCTAGACCTGTTCCAGGAGCAGTCCAGCGAGATCAGAGGTAGATCTGCCTCAGGAGCAATCCAGCGAGATCAGAGCTAGACCTGTTCCAGGAACAGTCCAGCGAGATCAGAGTTAGACCTGTTCCAGGAACAGTCAGCGATATCAGAGCTATACCTGTACCAGGAACAGTCCAGCGAGATCAGCTCCGCGAACAGTTCATCGAGAACAGCTCCGAGAACGGATCCCCCACTCTCCAAACTTCCACAGCATGCTAACGTCAGAGCATTTGAAGCCCCGACGGAATTAACGTGATCCAGTCCTCACGTACACAACTTTTGGTTGGATCGAGTTTCGAACTCGCAGCCCCCGGTTGCTAATCCGCTACTCTATGAATTGGGCTTTAAAAAAATAAGATAGTCATAAGAAATATTCCATCAGTATTGAACATAAAGCAAAAATGACACGAGAGGGAGCCCTTAGACTAGCCTATCCCATGATAGGTTGACCCACGTAACTAATTTGACTTTCTGATGTTTAAAGAATAAAAAATGTAAAGAAAATATCAAATGTCATTTTTGCCCTTATTTGCTCTTTCTTCCGAAAATTCCCTATACGTTATTTTATAAACCTTGCTTCCTTCCGTCCTTTCCTAGATCTTACATTGGTCATTACAACGGAAATCCATTTCCTCTTTGCTGTCTCTTATTTTTCTTGGTTCTGTCTTTTCAAAAGGCTTCGCCCAGGGCCATGTATCCCTGACTTTGAACCGATGCTTATATAGTATATAAGATTTAGGTTTGTTTACCCTCGAAGATAATCTAACCCTTATTCGATGGGTCAACATCCTGTTTTCATTTCTGCATGAAATTATTCGATTAAAATTAAAGATTTGAGCAATGGTGTTTGGGAATATCATTCACCCAAAGGGTTTTTCTATTGCAAGCAAATTGGTTGATTGTTTTGGCGTTTTATGGTGCAAGGACCAAATTTGGTCAAGCTACGTTACACAAGACAATGTCAAGTAGAAAATATCGTTAAAGCGAAACAAAGAGGCATTGGGGAACAGAGTAATGGAATGAAAGCAGAAAAAGATAGTGCGGGTATCTCTTCCGAGATACCCGCACTATCTTGTACTTAAAGCCCGTATACATCTAAATGATGTGACCCTGAGGACGTAAACAAATCTTGAACCAGTTTCTGTAAATTCAAACATTTGCTGACTTTGGCAAAGGTTTAAGAATTCTAACTGGCTTCTATCTAGATGCTTTCCTTTACATCAACTATTTTCAACCGGTGTGTCTTATGGATCATTAAATGGCTTAACCCACCTGGTGGTTGTCTATAAGGTATCGTCATTAGCAAAACTCACCAGATCTTGATGGACGAAGTAAATCATCATCAGAGGAAAACTGACCAGATTCATCGACCTTCTAATGAAATAGACAGAGCATATAATTGGAGTCGTTGTCGCAAGATCTTTGAAAGGTAAATAATGTGGGCTTACAAATCGACATAGCTCATTGGCGATCGAAGCTCAGGCTAGTGGTTTTGATTAAGGTAACCAATCAATAACTTTAACCAATCAATAATTTAGTATTCATACTTATCCCCACAACCACGTAACAGATCTTCAAACCGAGAGACCAGAAGTAACATAAATCTCCGCTCACATGCCCGTCCATTTCATTATGAGGTTTATGACCAGATCTTGATCTCGTCATCATATAAGGCTCATTTGTATATATCATTTGCATCCATCAGCTTTTCATACTTTGGTATAAATTAGTTCTAATGTTACTTAGAGTACAACTTTTTTCAAGTGATGAATGGCATCACCTCAAAAAGATGGCGTTTCTCAAGCGATTCAGTCGTTCTTGACTTAGTCATTTGAATCTTTGCTTTTGACAAATGAATGGACGATGTTTCGTTCAACTTTGAAATGGGTGTTATTAATGTTTTGATGGAAAAGTAGTTTTAAAAGTTTTCATAAAACATTACGCCAGTTACATATTAAGAACACAATTAAAAGATGTTGTACATTAATATTAGGCTTTACAATATACACTGCTGGCCACCGTAAATGCAACACCCTGAAGGAAGCATGCAAATAATATGAAATTTACAACATGCATTAGCGGAGGTGAGATATGCAAATGATTAGAATTTCAGCGCAGACGCACATCACGCGCGCCTGTGGCGCCACTTCAAAGCGCTATTTAAGGCTTGGAGATTTCGACGATTTCAAGTACGGCAATTGTGTTTTTCTTGTGGTTTTTTTCAAAAAAACGATCAATTATGCCTCGTAGAAAACAGCGATCATCTTTTGATCAAGTATCCGAGTTCAACAGAGGAAGGATAGTGGCCTAACGAGATTGTGGATTATCTTTCAGGGAAATCGGTAGTCGTGTTGGACGAAACCAAACAACTGTAATGCGGATATGTGATCGTTGGATGCAGGAGGGTACGACGGACCGACGTGTTCGATCGCATCCACCTCAGTGCACCACTTCACGTGATGACAGGCATATTGTGCGTATGGCAGTGACGGATCGCTCAGCCACATCACGAACCATAGCACAGCACATTCAGTCTGTACCGCATCATCCAGTGTCTGCGCGTACCATTCGACGCCGTTTACAGCAGAGTGGTCTGTCCGCAAGACGTCCATTGCTTCGTCTACCCTTGACGCAGAACCACAGACGTTTCCGCCGCCAATGGTGCGATGAAAGAAGGATGTGGACGGCAGAATGGAATGAAATTGTCTTTACTGACGAGTCACGCTTCTGTCTGCAACACCACGATGGTCGGATTCGAGTCTGGAGACACCGTGGAGATAGGATGCTGAACAACTATGCACCGCCACACTGGTCCTGCACCGGGTATTATGGTATGGGGCGGTATTGGATATCACTCTCGCACTCCTCTAGTACGCATTGCCTGTACTTTAAACAGCCAGCGCTGCATCTCCGATGTGTTGGAGCCAGTTGTCCTTCCTTACCTTCAGGGCTTGCCCACAGCCATATTTCAACAGGATAATGCGCGACCACACGTGGCACGCATTGTCCAAGGGTTCTTCGTCAATCGCCAGATTGAATTGCTTCCCTGGCCAGCTCCGGATCTTTCGCTGATAGAAAACATGTGGTCCATGGTTGCTCAACGATTGACCCAGAATACATCCCCAGCTGCCACACCAGATCAACTTTGGCAACGTGTGGAAGCTGCTTGGTCTGCTGTACCCCAAGAACACATCCAAAGTCTCTTTGAATCAATGCCGAGGCGTGTGGCAGCGGTGATCTCCAACAATGGCGGCTACTCTGGCTACTGATTTTGGCAGGAACCACACTTCACAGAAGTCTATAAATTTAATCATTTGATACTTGGTCAACATGTTATCTACAAAATAAATTTTGTTGTGATATCTCTTGTCTTTCTTGGTGTTGCAATTTGGGTGGCCAGCAGTGTACTTTTTCCAATCATACGTTAAGAGTACTTTATATGCTTATCTATATTTATTTAAGCATAAATTTTAAATGCATTATATTTTTTTGGTGTTGCCATTTCTAAATTTTCTATGATTACAATACCTCAGTTATTCTTACTTAAATTAATCCAAGTAAAAGTCCCTAAAATTACTTAGCAACTCTTTTGCAAGAGGTTTGAACAATCTTCCAAGATATTTCGAAATATTAAGATGCGTTAATTGTAGGTTCTTTGTGTGGCAAATTCACTTACTGTATCATTATGATAGACTATAGAGTAATTAAACATGTACGATTAAATATGTATAGTAAGGTTTAGGTAAGCTGTGCTTTCTAAACAATGGTATAGTTTGTTTTGCTTATTAGTGTTTAACTCGATTATTATGTACCATATGAGGAAAATTGTTTAAGAGCATAGTATCTTTGCGCATAAAAGATGTAGCAATATTTACTAACGCCTTATTTGAGGTTCTTGCATAAGTGTTACAAATTATGTTAATTTAATGGTATGGTGCAAATCACCAAATCGGGGAATGTTAAATTTTTACTTCGAATTTTATTTATTTACTAGCAGAATTACCTGACCTTACTCGGTTCGAATTGGTTAACTATGGATTGAGAAAGTGACTAGAATAGGTCACTTTTCTCTTTCGTAGAAAAATGGCAATCATTTAAGTGTGGGTAAAATAATTTTTTAACACCTTTTTAACTTACTTTGGCCACAAATCCTATACATGGTTATCCATCCACATAATACATTTCCCAAACATCGCACCCCTGCTTTATGACAAAGCTACAAAATGACTAATGATGACACTAAGGTAACTACTACAAAAGACGATTTTGACGGGGATTAGGAATGCCTTTCCTTAAGTTCTATACCTGCAAAATTGTTCAACTCAATTCGTGAAAAATTTTAGGAGTAAGTATTTCTTTAAGGGAAAGATGACAAAGTAATTTGATAAGGTATTCATCACTAAGTTTTTAAATGAATACATTTTTGTTGAAAATTCTATTTTATGGCAAGAACTTGTTTTAAAATTGAATGTCTTTAGTACAGCAAAGAAGGGTAACCTACTAACATTTTTTAAAAATGGCTAATCGAACTGTCAGCGTAATAAAATCATTGTTTTCAACAACTCTACTTGTATAAGTTGCTTAAATATAGCTTCAATTAGTAAAATAAGCTACCTTGACCTACTATAGATGTGACAAAAATTTTTAATACCTCAAAAATCCTAGTTCGGTTTTTTAACATTAATGTTCTTTTAATAGTGGAAAAATTCCACTTTAAATTTGTTTTATTCTAATTTAGATGCCGCCTTAAATCGAATACTTGGTGGTGATGTTGAGTATGATGAAAAGGAATTACAATTTATTAAGAATATTTAATAAATTTACAACAGGAAACAACGAAATAAAACAAAAGAAAAAATGACCGGAAAAAAGTACTCGCTGAAATTCCTTTCAAACAACATCAAAACTTTACACGTAGATAACACTTCGGTTTTGCGATGCAATGCCATCTAGCGTCGAAAAACGGGACGAACTTTTGCATCAACCCAATATTACTGCGCATTGCCAACGAACACGAATTTCCTTTTCTTTGAGTCCGCGCTACACCTCAAAGTCTATTTTTCAATTCAGAGATTTAGTTTTGAATGGAAATCACGTACCTATTTAGAAAGAATGATGGTGTTACTTGCTTATTGAGTGCAGCTTTCAATAAAACTAAGTATTTTCATTTGAAACATGGAAAAGAAATGCGTTTTAATGAGTTTGATTGTTTTGTAATCGATGCTTAACGAACTTCGAATAAATACGATTAGCTACCAGTCTTGGTTTAAAAGGTTTTGTGTGTTGCATGTTTTATTTCTTTTTATAAAAATAAATTCTGCGATCACGTTTGTTAAAGCAAGGACGAATGAGGAAAGTCGATCGTACACATGCCGTTCAGCAAATGAACACCATCGTTAGCAATATTTGACTCAATATTATTGACTCAAAATAATTAATTTCTTGCTTGCTCTAGTGAAAAATGAAATGTTTTATTCTCCCTGTATCATGTCCAAAATGTTCGGAAATTATTTCTATTTGGAAAAGAAAAATAAGTGAAGTATTAGAATTTTATTTCAATAAAAAATAATTTTTGGAAAAATAATTGCTCTTTCAATAGCACTGGTAAAATAATCCAATCGCGATGTGCTCAAAACACCAAAGATGCCAAATTATGGTTGATATAAATAATATTACTCAGACGATGTTTTTGCATGAAATTTGCCTAAATATGTAATCGAAAGAAATTAAAAAATAATTTATTCACTAAACTTGAATGTTTTATGTAAAATATGTTATTTTAATAAAATATCTTGAATAAAATTTATGATGCTTGCACGAACACACAAACAGAAAAAAGACGTAAAACGGGAAGACGACCAGACAGACTGACGAAATGAAGTTCAGACACCAAATGAATGTCAGTATTCACAGTATGCAAAGTTCTTTTAAATATATCCAGTCGTTTGAACGTGATGCGGGCACGCCCAGACACCAAACTTGGGAGACAATTGATTTTGCATTAGAATGACCCAAAATGGTAGGTAGGCAGATATTTTTAATAAACGTCGCACGGGAGCAACACGACGGGCTATTGGTGACGGTCCGGGATCAAACCCGAAGGGAAAGATCCAAGGACATCACCACGTAATTTTGAACCACGGTCATATGACGAGTTCACACCTGGCACCCCACTCTCCAAACTTCCACACCACGCAAACGTGAGGACATTTGAGGCCACGGCAGATTTAACGTGCACCAGCCCGGTGTACGCGACAGTTGGATTCGAACTCGCAATCTTGCGGTTGCTATTCCGTTACTCTTCCAACAGGACTACTGCGACCCGACCCAAAACGGAGAAATAACTTGAAATGGGGCAAAAATGATAAATGTGCAAACACTTCTCTTATTTATTTGGATGAGAGGTATTTTCAATGTACACAATCAAACCAGTTCTGTGAAAATTTTACTTCTGTCCAAATGCTCTCGTATGACACATATCTGGGTCACCTTAATATGTAGTTTATCACAACTTGGCAACGTTTCGCGTTCAATCTAAAAACTTCATTCGCCATTCAACTATAGTATAATAATTCGGAATTTATTCATCGGAATTGTTACTGGAGAATTGCTGAAATCGTCTTCAAAAAACAAACACCGACCTTCTAAGGAAACAGACACAACATGTGGTTGGAGATGCTGTCGTAAGCTCTCAGAAGGGTACGTCACGTATACTTACGAATCGACATGGGTCGATTGGCAATCGGAACGCACACTAGCGCTTTTAATGATTGGATAAACATTTTAAAATAATTTAACCAATTAGTAATTTATCCCACACTGAGAATACATGCCTTTCCTACAACATCGTGACAGATCTTCAAACCGAGCGACTGGAAGAAATTGCATGAAGCTGCGCGCACATGCTCCATTTCATTAGAAGGTCGATGAAACCAGCCAACTGACGTCACCTTCGGAATACGTATCGCGCAGGAACACTACCGCCTCCTATATTTAGCGTGACAGAAAATGCATATAAAACCTTTATGCACCTTTTCCCAAGGAACAGATTCGTAGTCCAGATTCGTGCCCAGCAATCCATCTATCCACATAGAGATAGATAAATATTCATAACTCCTTACAGTTCGATAACTTTTTTCCATTTCCTTTGAAGGAGAAAGGAAAATAAATCAATCCGTTTTCAACAAAAAATAAACAACAATCTTCCGTGACAAATTGTTGTCATTCGCAAAAGAGGAATGGAATTCAATGCTGCGAACCTAATGCTGCCGAAAAGCGTGAAATGATTGTCATCGCAAAGTTCTCCAACGCGAGTCAATCGAAAAATATGATTTAAAAAAGAATGAACACCAAATTTTCTGTTTTGTGTGAAACATCTATTCCTTCACGCTCTTCTAGATATTTACATTTCCATCATATGAAAAGATTTTAAAAGAATTCATTCTCGTGCAGCGTTGGCAGATTGGGAGCAATTGCTTCTTTTGGGCTACTTTTTTACCTTGTAGAGAGCCGAAATTTTTCGTTGATTGCTTGGGTCCATTTTTTATTTAAGAAGGATGTTATGCTGCATCGTTTGTGTATCAGCAGTAGGAGCTTGTCCTTCTAAACTGAATAAAAATAATGTATTTTACGTATAATGTCCATCATTAATATATTTTTTACGGTTATCAGGTCCGCGGTAGAGCCCAGTTTGAAAGAGCAACGCATTAGCAACCGAAGGGTGTGTGATTTTAGAACTAGTTTCAACCAAAGATCGCCGTGTGCACGTTAAATCTGTCGTATCCTCAAATGTCCCCACGTTGGTTTGGTGTGGAAGTTTTCTGAGAGGCGTGCCAGCTCATCATCTGACATTGACGTAAAATCACGAGGCGTTGTCCTTGATCTTTCCCTTCGGGATTGATCACGGAACATCGCCAATGGTCTCTTCAACGTCAATCCAACTCCAATGGTCCGTTCAATCCCGACGGTCCGGGATCAATCCAGAAGGGAAAGATTCAAGTACAACGCCTCGTGATTTTGAACCACGGTTAGATAACGATAACATCTGAGATGTCACCCCTGACCATGTCAACATGAAGCCATTGAGGTCAAGACAGATTTATATTGAACCAGCCCCCCCCCCCACCTCACGACGGTCTTAAGCTGAACCTAGTTTCGAACTAGCGACTCTCCGGTTGCTTTTTCAACTGTGATCCCGTACCTATGTGGGAATCAAACCTCGCCGCCTACAATTCGTCTGTTGCTAGTGCAGTGAGCAAAACCATTGAGCCACAACGACCCCAGGCTTTGAACAAAATGCTTTGCACAATTAGTTTTGCAATCCCTAAGTCTGTATATAATTTTTTGGTGAGTGAAGGTGCCAGCTCAGGTGTGACCTCGTCATCTGACCGTGGTTCGAAATTACGTGGTGTCGACCTCGGATCTTTCCCTTCGAGTCCCGGACCGTCCCATTGTGTTGCTCCAGTGCGACGTTAATTGAAATACTTACCTACCCACCTTGATATAATTTTATTATTTTGAGTAAAGTGATAAGACTAGTTTCCTCTTACAACGAAATGCTGCAAACACAAATGACTTTTACGGAAAGATGGTCAAAATTTACTAGTTTTAAAAGCTCATTTTCGTGTCAACAGAATATGGAATTTCCAAATATATAATTCAATGTCTTTTCCATCCACTAGTTCGCTTTAACGAAGGTCGGCATGATCACTCCAAGCAACCACTTCTGTAATTACAGTCCGTAATACAGCATTAACTAGACGTACAAAATCCTGACAGCAGTTACTAAAAGTTTTTCGTCTGTTCAGTTAGCCGTGAACTGTTATCAGAGTTCCTGTTTAATGTATTTGACTAGTCATATGCAACAGTCATCTAGGACACATAATTTACTTCTTTCGTAGATAGTGTCAAAATTAACAATTTCTTTAAAAGTGGATTTGACTGTTTGGTTTGGTTTTATGACCATGTTTAGCCATGCTGTGCCAAACACAAGACAAACAACGAAGTTTTTGCTGACACAGAAGTGAGAAATACACCCAAAGAGGAATCGAACCTGGGCCGCCTACAACTAGCAGGTTGCTGGTCATATCCACTGAGCAACGACGGACTGGTTTTGAACGAAAACTTCGCATTATGTAATGTAAAAGAGAAATAGATTACTTCGTTTTCCTAAAGCTGTATTTTTCATTACTCATAGAAAATCAAACTTCTTTTATTGTTTTATCTCTTTTTACAAGTTCGTGTCTTTTTTTTTGGGACCTTGAACCTAAACCCAACTAACTAATCAGCGACAGAGAATTCAAAGAAATATAAAGAACACAAAAACATCAACCTCCAAAATTCATCGATATATAATTAGATCAGATTTCTATAGTTAATCATATCAGGTTCTACTAATACTTCCAGATATCTATTTCGTACTTTTCTCACTAAACCGATATCGAGTTGCACGCAGTAATATGCATAAAGTCAGTTATTGTGTTTGAAACTACAAAAGCGTAACGCCCATTTCTGACGACCGATATATCCAATAGTTTAGATTTTCATCAAAACTTTTGCGTAAATTTTGGATTTCAGAGCTTTAGTACCAGTAAATTTTCAATTTCAGTTGTACAATGCCCTTTCCCAGAGTTTGAAGGGGGCGTTAAATTCGGCCCTAGTACTGTTAAATTGAATCTGGATTCAAAGCAAGCTTTTGCATACGTTATTCAGAGAAAAGGACATAGCATAGCTAATGAGAGATAGATTAGAAATAGTTCGCCTTTTGGCCTATAACAGGAATTTTGACGGATTTTAAGAGCTGTGCTTCGAATAATTTACGGTTTCAACTGCAGTATTTGAGAAAGTTTAAATTATTTTATACTGGCTACCCAACTGATGGACCTATTGCTTGTATTTATACTGATGAGAATGCTTTATGCACATTACATCTAGCTTTCGTAAGTTAGATTTGGGGGCAGATTTCGTTTACCCGAAAAATGTATGAAAAGGATATAAAATATTAAGCTATGAGAAATAATTACATATAATTTCAATTGGTATGATTTCGATTCACTTATATGTATTTATAATGCATACCTAAATATATACAGGGTGATTCTACGGTCATGGGACAAACTTCAGGGGGTGATAGAACACAACGAAACAAGCACTTTTCCCCATAGAATGTATGGTCGCAAATGCAGCGGTTGGCCGCTAGAGAGCGCAGTCAAACGCTTGTATAAAAACGTTACGTCGGTGATGCGAGGCCTGCATCAGGTGTGGTGGTCGACATTTAGAACAGCTTCAGTAATTGTGCATTTGCGTTGTATTTATCGATTGATGTTTGCACATGTCGTTTCATTTCCATGTGAAAAGTTTCTCATGTTTTGTACATGTCATTTCTTTCTTACCCGTTGTTCCTTGTACTTATCTTTAATTTATGCAAATCTAATTGTATTATTTCGTTTTGTCAAGCAGTTATTGATGTTTATTTGACATTAAAGCGTTGTTTCCATATTTCATGCCTCTTCTTTCCAACTTGCGTCGGACCGTGTGTTTGTGCCGAAATGGAAAGCGCCCTCTAGCGACCATACATTCTATGGAGAAAAGTGTTTGTTTCGTTGTGTTCTATCAACCCCTGAAGTTTGTTGCATTAGTTTAGACTCACCCAATAGACATTCTATGGGTTTTTATACAAGCGTTTGACTGCGCTCTCTAGCGGCCAACCGCTGCACTTGCGACCATACATTCTATGGGGAAAAGTATTTGTTTCGTTGTGTTCTATCACCCCCTGAAGTTTGTCCCATGACCGTAGAATCACCCTGTATGTATGAAACCATACTAAAACTGGCCTGGACCCGAGGTACCTGAGTGATCTTTTCTTCTCCCATGGGGTTTACCTTCTTTAGTAAGCACGGTAGTCGCGTTCCCGGGTTACCCAAGCGATCTTTTTCTGCTCTTTCATCCCACCTACTCTCTTCTCAAATACCTCTTTTTTCCATTCAAGATATTTTTTACTCGACGCTGTCTTGTGTTTGGTACACATCACAGTAGTGGGAAAATGCGGGTTCCAAAGCAGTGGTGGAGAAACCTAGCGGAGCTGAGTTGTAAAGGAAGTGACGCCATACCGGAAGTGACATCACAACAGGGAGTGGAGTGGAGTTGTTTCGAAAGTGACGTCACAGCGAGTCAAAAGAAGCCATTTTATGAAGATCTAATTTTTTCCTAAAATTGCTGTAAAATAACTTATCAGAGTGCGTCCTTATATAGCAGTTTTGGAATAAGTAAGCTTATATTAAATTATTTGTGGTCATGACAATTTGAAACCGAAGGTGATAAAAAACATAGAGAAGTCCTGTAAAAAATTGCTTTAGAAATGCGAAAAATCCCTAAGCGTATATCAAATTCCCTATGGAAGGATGAAAAGTTTCTCGAAAGCTCTGAACTTATCTAGATTTCCTTTCAACTTCTAGTAGAAATGTCTATGATAGGGATTTTCAGTTTAAAAAATCAAACCAGACGGGGGGTATTGGGTATTTCAATTAACGTCACACTGGAGCAACACAATGGGCTATTGGTGACGGTCCGGGATCAATCCCAAAGGGAAAGATCCGAGGACAACACCACGTAATTTTGAACCACGGTCAGATGACGATCAAACCAGACGGAAAACGATTTTACTTCTGTTCAAATGTTATCGCATGATACCTTGCCTCATGATATCGGAGTTGCCTTAAAATGTAGTTCATCCTTTCACTAGTTAGCTATCATATATCAATCCGGAACCCATTCTTTGGAATTTTTATTGACGATGTGCTGAAATCGTATTCGAAAATCAAATCGTGACCTCGCATCCGGTCTACAGGAAGCACGTCTCAGAAACACGCTAAATTAAGATTGATACAAATTGGCAATTTGAGGTAATTGCAACTAAATGCAGACCAAATGTTGAAAGATTTTTGAAACTTCGCTCCATCTTCCTAAAAACGGGTCGTTGTGGCCCGGTTGGAAGAGTAACGGATTAGCAATCGGAGGGTTGCGCTTTCAAATCCAACCAAAGACCGTCGTGTACAAAAGCGGCTAGTGCATATTAAATCTGGCGTGGCCTCAAATGTCGTCATTTTGGTTCCAGCTCAGGTGTGGTCTCATCATCTGACCGCGGTTCAAAATTACGTGGTGTTATCCTTGGATCTTTCTCTTCGGGATGGATTCCGGACCGTCGCCAATGGCCGTTGTGTTGCTCCAGTGCTAAATAAATTAACTTCCCACCTTTTTAAATTAAAAATTACATTTAAATTAAATTAAATATTTAAAATAAAGCATTTTAACTGTGTCAATTTAATTAATATTTTCGTACAGTAATTAAGGTTATTGAACAGTAAGAGTAACGAAGAAAAATAATTCAGAGCCTCAATATTTCTTCCTCAGTAAAATATATCAATTTTATAGTAAATGCATAAGGCAGCTTTATAGTGGCGACATACAACCCAAATCTGCTTCCGGTTTTACGGAAACTTCATAAACGTGTTTGTTTTCCGACAACAATATGAATTCTAATTTTGTAATATTTTGTCTCCTTTTTTGAAAAATCGAAATGTTTCACCCCTCTGTCAGCTGAAATCGTCTCTAAATTTTCAGGATGGTGCATTAACAACATCTCCCTGTTTATACCGATCTAACTAATATTAGTTTCATCGTACCAAACACCGCTTCTCATTTTATAATATAACATCTCAGCAGCCAAGGATTTATAAATTTGTGTTAACTTTTTTCTTTTGAAACAAATAATATGATCTCGGGGAACACAATGGTTAACCCTCGTGGTGAAGGTATGGACGAGGTATCTCGTCATTAGCAAAATTGACCCTCTCGAACTCTTAATTGAAAACTCTTGATGGACAATATATCTCGTCCTTAGAAAAATTGACCAGGTCTTGATGGACAAGATATCTCGTCCTTAGAAAAACTGACCAGGTCTTGATGGACAAGATATCTCGTTCTAGAAAAACTGACTAGGTCTTGATGGACAAGATATCTCGTCCTAGAAAAACTGACCAGGTATTGATGGACAATATATCTCGTCCATAGAAAAACTGACCAGGTCTTGATGGACAAGATATCTCGTCCTTAGAAAACTGACCAGGTCTTGATGGACAAGATATCTCGTCCTTAGAAAACTGACCAGGTCTTGATGGACAAGATATCTCGTCCTAGAAAAACTGACCAGGTATTGATGGACAAGATATCTCGTCCTAGAAAAACTGACCAGGTCTTGATGGACAAGCTATCTCGTCCTTAGAAAAACTGACCAGGTGTTGATGGACAAGATATCTCGTCTTAGCAAAATTGACCAGGTCTTGATGGAAAGATATCTCGTCCTTAGAAAAACTGACCAGGTATTGATGGACAAGATATCTCGTCCTAGAAAAACTGACCTGATCCCGTCATCAAAAAACAGGAATATCTTCATTATTCGGAATTCAATCAGTATTCTTGATGAGATATCTTATCGAAACCACTTGTAAGGTAAGAGAGAGCAGTCAACTATCTACAGCTCTTAAGAAGACAGGAGACTCCGCTTGGAGTCACGACAAAAATTTCAAGAACATCTGTTCTACACTACTGTACAATGTTTTATACTATTCCAAAGACATGATTTATAATTCGTAGCCGAAGCACCCCAAATAAGTACATAAACTTCCACCATAACACTATTTTTTCCTATAGCGCTCCGTGGCTTCTCCCACGCTGGTACCCTGCGATTTATCTGTAGGTGACTCAAGTTCCCAGATTCCTGCAAATACTTGAGTGTATTTCTCTCTTCTGTGTCAGTAAAAACTTCCCTAGTGTGCGTATGTCCATATACCTACCGGAAAAAAAAACACTGCTTGACCAGATCGGGCCTTTGCGCCATAAAAACCCAACCTTTAAAGTCAAAACATTTTTAACGCGTTTTCTCAAAACAACGATTTCGTATATTCGTATGTGTTGCCTAACTTGTTTTGTGGTTATAGTGTGTCTGATACCCAGTAGTTTGTAGGATCGATACCCAGTTTGCAACCGGGCCTCGATAGCCCAGTTGGAAAAGTAACGGATTAGCAACCTGAGGGTTGCTAGTTCGAAACTCGAGATCCAAACAAAGGCAGTCGTGTACGTGCGGTCCTTGCTCGTTAAATCTGTCATGGCCTCAAATATCTTCACGTTGGCATGGTGTGGGAGTTTGGTAAGTGAGGTACCAGTTGAGGGGTTGACCTTGTCATTTGACCGTAGTTCAAAATCACGAGGTGTTTTCCAAGATCTTTTCGGAGTCGCGGTAGCCCTGTTGGAAGAACAACGGATTAGCCACTCCAGCCAAAAACCGTCATATACGCGTGGGCAACTACCTACCCAGTATGTAAACGCATGGATATTCGAAATTGTCCCATCCAAAGTAACGGCTACCCATTGGATGGTCCTTCACAAACAGCCATCAGTTCTCTCCTTTAAGAGCCGAAGCACGAAGAGGTCGGTCATTAGAAAGAAACGGATTCCCGTATTTGGCACGGTGCCGACCATATGGTGTTCTTCACGAGTGAATAGGTTGAACTACGAACAGACTTTTTTTTACCATCTTGGACTTAGCCCAACATCAAGATTGTAGTACATTTTCAGTGCGTTTTGTTTTCTCTAGCGCATATCAAAGCTGTGTTATTTAAATGCGTCATGGTAGACTTGTGCATGAGCGACGGTGCGGGATCAGACCCGAAGGGAAAGATTGAGGGCAACACCACTTAATTGTCAACCACAGTCAGATGACATCCGAGTCACATCTGAGCTGGCTCCCCACTCCAAACTTCCACACCAACGTGAGGACATTTGACGGACCACGACGGATTTGATGTGCACTAACTCCCTTTGTACACGACGGTCTTTGGTTGGATTCGAAGTCGCAACCCTCCAGTGGATAATCCGTTACTCTTTACTTAGGGATTTATATTTAAATAAGTGTATTTTATGATTATACGATAAATACTAAATTGACTGGAGTTATAACAACTCCAAAGGGACCTTCTCTTCAGGAACGTTATATGGAACTTTCATCTTCGGTTCCTTTTCGAGGGTGGGTGAAGGGAATGCCGAATTTCACGCTTTTATCAGTTTTTGCAACTTCAGAAGAAAACAACTCCTGCTCCTTCAAACAAACTTCTTTTAAAACGTTTCTATCAAGAGGGAAGTTTTTCCAGCCAATGTTCTTCAGCCACTATAAAAGTGCATTTTCTAGAAGCTGGAATTTTGCTTCCCTGCTCCGTATCCTGTTTGGCAGCCCATTCGTAGCTTGCAATATAATGTCAGTATTCTTTGTTATGGTAAATATAGTACTTTTTTAAGTCTAGACGATTTGGAAATCTCTATTTTCGAAAGACGTTTTTTATCGACGCTTTCTGAGACTTTTTTGTCTCACTGGACGAAGCCGAGTTCTTAGTCTCGGGTAGAGGAGGCTCATTAATACGTGATAGATACGTTAACCTTCAAATGGATTACGACGAGATATCTCGTCTATCAAGATCTGATCAATCTTGCGAGATATCTCATCATCAAGATATTGCCGATTTTTTTATGGTGACATGAAGATCTATTCAGTTTCTTTCTAAGGACGAGATATCTCGTCCATCAAAATCTGACAGGTTTTGCTAATGGCAAGATACTTCGTGACAACCATCAAGAGGGTTAAGAGAACCCGATCGAAGTGAAGCATTTGGCGAGACCCGAAAACCGCGAATCACGAATACAAAAACCCTTGACGAATCAAAGAAACCTGAATCGACTCAAAAAGAATCAAAAGACACCTCTAGCCTGAAGGTTGCTGTAACGAGATTTTTACTTCTTCCTGCGGTCGTTATATGGATCATGAAATAGCATTACAAATGCAGGAGAATTGCCGAGGCCTTGTAAATTTGTCGTTATATCTGTGAGTCGTTAATTTGAAGGCCACTATAAAGGAATTCTATTTTAATTACATTTATATGATATTGTAACTATACAACTGGGTATAATCACGTAACTATACAACTGTATAATCTTGTATAATTCATATAACTATTGTAATTATACAACTGTATAATCTTGTAATTCATATAACTTTTATATGATCTTGTATATTTGCGAAGTCATCTGTCTGGATTAAAGAAAACGTATAAAAGTCATTATATGTAATAAATCTTATGTAGATGGAATCTCCTTAGTGTTTATCGAACATTCTTCGATGTTTATCAATATGTTCTTTTAGTTAAATCATTTTGTGTAAAACATGATAACAAATCCTGTAGTACAATATCCTTACGTTCCTTTAGGCTAAATTGTATAGGTAATTGCACTGGGGCCTGTTGCCTCATAATATACAGACAATATTTTCTTTATTAACTAACATCCTTTTTGAAATAAAGTGCAACTTATTTCAAAAAGTTCACCAAATACTACACATATTACGAAAGGTCTTTTTGGCGGGAAGGGAGGATGTTAATATGTATTTCGTGTCTATATTGATATAGGAAGTTGCATTTTACAGTATATTACACTAGTGGATTTAATACCGATATATTTGACTCTACTTTTTATATTTTCATATTAGTTATTTATTAAATATATAGTTAAGTTCTTATTACATCTCTTAGCAATCGAAGTTTCAGCCTCTTGTTATTATAAACTATTTCTCTATATTTCACTAATGTAGGTGGCACAGAAATCGACATTATTTGTATCGCAGCAAACGGATAAAAGTAATATAAATCAACCTCTGTCACCCACGTGTTTGCAGTGCGTGGATACCCGTCCCTGGAAAAGAGGATCCTGGCAGTTGAGAGGCGATATACTGATCCAATACACTGCTTCGGCCTCTGCTTCAGGTAAACGGGAGGTGCATTGCGTTCCCCAATGTATCAATCGGCAGGTGGATTGACGATTCATATCCATTGGACTTCATGAGATTTAAAACACAAGAGGAGAAAAAGACTTCACATTTCCGAAATTCTTCAACGGAAATTTACAACACTAATTTTACTTTTCATGAGCTAAAGCGAGCTCTTAACAAATCGCATCCTACTACCCCTGGTCCAGATGAAATTCATTACAACCTTTTAAAAACCTAAGTGAAAATTCACTGCCCTTAATTTTATACCTTTTTAACAGGATTTTTAACGAGCATGTCTTTCCTAAGGCATGGCGTAGAGCCATTGTTATTCTCTTTTTAAAATCGGGAAAAGATTTCCAGAGCTCCAGTAGCTATAGACCCATTGCACTCACATGCTGTTTTTGCAAGGTTATGGAGCGACTGGTCAATTCGCGTTTGGTCCATGTTTTGGAGGCGAATGGCCATCTCTCGAAGTATCAAAGTGGATTTCGTTATGGACGCTACACAATGGACAATGTTTTAATGCTGGAAACTTCAATAAGAGATGTATTCGTCAGTAAGAAACACTTGATTTCTGCGTTTTTTGACATGGAAAAAGCGTATGATAGGACATAGCGATATGGAATTTTAAAAGACATACAACGTGGTCTGCAGTGGCAACTTACCTATTTTTATCCAGAACTTTCTTTCGACAAAAACATTTCAAGTTCGCGTTGGGGATGTTTTATCAAATGATTTCTTTCAACACGAGGGTGTTTTCCTCTAGGTAGTGTTTTAAATGTAGTTTTATTTATCATTAAAATCAACGGAGTCATTCATAAACTTCCACCATATATACATGGATCACTTTTTGTTGACGACTTTCAAATCCACTGCGCAGGTGTCAACATGTCTTTCATCGAAAGACAAATACAAATTGCTATAAAAACTATCACAGAATGGGCGGACAAGAACGGTTTTGTCTTTTCTCCTCAAAAAACAAGCTGTTTTCATTTTTGCAGACACCGTGGTCTTCATCCAGACCCAGAAATTTCAATGAATGGAACCACCATACCTATAGCACCAGCGACCAAATTTTTTGGGAATTTTGCTTGATTCTAAACTGACTTTTCGACCTCATATCCTAAATCTGAAACTAAAATGCAACAAAACGTTAAATCTTTCGAAAGTTTTATCAAGCACAACGTGGGGAGCTGATTACTTTTCACTCATAAAACTGTATAAAGCTTTAGTTCTATCCAAGTTGGACTACGGTTGCATGATATATGGATCTGCAGCTCGATCGACTGTACAGACCCTAGACCCCATCCATCATCAAGACCTTCGCATATCATCTGGATCATTCAGGACATCTCCCACACAGAGTCTTTATGTAATTACAAACGAGCCTTGTCTAGAAATGAGACGAGAGACTAGCCCTTAAATATTTTTATAAAATCAAATGCAATAACCATCATCCAATGCATGACAGAGTCGTGATTCCCATTTGGCACTTTTTACTCATCTAACCATCATACATTTCTTCATTTGGGCATAGGATTCGTTCCTTACTCCATTTTTATAATATCGACATTATAGAAATATTACCTAAAGTAGACGAACCTCCACCTTGGAGGGACACAGCTATATCTATTTTAGATGATTTTAGCAGATATCCCAAAGAAACAACATCTCCACTGGTCTATTTACAACTATTTTATTATCATAGACCACTTTATCTTAACTTTCATACTGCTTTTACGGATGGTTCTAAAAACGGAGAACATGTCGGTTCTGCGGTAGTTTTTAATGAATCGGCTGTATCTGTGAAATTACACAAATACTGTACAGTTTTTACTTCTGAAATTAATGCTATCTATATGACTTAAAAAAATCGCTGATTCACAGGAAAAAAGTTGGATTATTTAGACTCCAGAAGTTCAATTGAGCGACTTGCCAATGTTTCAAGACAGAGCCACCCATTGGTGCTGAGTTCAATTAAACTATATTTTAAATTGGCCGACCGAGGTTTCAATATTTTTCTGTGCAGGATTCCAGGCCATGTGGGTATACCAGAGAATGAAGCACTTGATAAAGCACCCCAAACGGCTGATACCATGATAATACCATCCGTCTCCTTCCAAGACGTGGATCATATCATCACAAAGTCTAAAAAATTCATGGCAGAATAAATGGGATATACAAATTCAAAATAAATTATATTCCATTCAACCATATTTAAACCCAATGATTTTAGAAGACTCGAAGTCAAACTGACAAGACTTCGTATAGGTCACACCTATTTGACTCAGGCATTTGCTACACTCGGAACCAGCTCTGATATGCCCAACGTGTGATTCACGATTCAATCTTATCTGTTGGACACATTTTAAGTGTGTCCTGATTTTAATGCTGTTAGACTCAACTACTTTGGCGCTACTAATCCTAATATTAAAGACTTAATAAATGATCCTCCTCATCCAAATCTGTTCTTATTTATATCAGACATAGGTTTTTATAATTTTATTTAAAAATGATTTAAAGTGGGTTTTCTTTGACTATTTTATCTTCGTTAAATTTCATTAGTATTGAATTTATGAATAAATGACGATAAAAATTTATTTGAAATTACCGATAGTTTGGCGCAGCTTGGCCAAACCTGGCCCTTGTGCCATAAAAATTCAATCAATCAATCAGCGAGAAATGAAAATGCAAAAGAACGCGAAAATAAGTTTAGACGTTATAAGTGCCAAATCGCTTTTCCAAGTGAATGGGATGCGATTGGAACAGACGGTCAGAAGCTAACTAAAGTAATATGGCTGAGCGCAATTTTTGTCACGCACTTTATTGGAAATTGGAATTAACGACCACCGTGAAATGCCGCCTAATATTTTTGAGTAATTTTATTTTATGCACAGGTATGAAACGTACAAATCGATGCTCATATTCATCATAAATGGATTTATAAAATGTGTGAAGTATGAGTAACGGAAATGCTATAAATATAAGAAAATAAGCAGCACAATAGAATAGAAATAGATAATAGAATAACAGATGGTAGAATCTATACATATAAAGCAGAGCTGGCATCTGTTCTCTATACAAATGTACACCGTTTGACCAATCTACACCAAATTTGGTATATTTATTTTTTGGAACCCCGCGGGTAACGTAGGCTGTATATTAACCCCCGTTCTATTTGTCTTGGGTGTGCAGAGGGGGTGTAACGTCCCGTCATCCTGGACAGAGCACTTGCTAGAGGGCGCTCTCTCCCAGTCTGGCTGTGCAGATGACTTTAGAGTTAACATCTACAGAAGTCGCCTCTCAAGATGACCTTGGAGTTTTTTTAGAATCTTAGAGTATGATGCAATCGCAGATGGGTGTGGTTGCGCTAAAAATCGCTCAGTATCATATCGTTTATGTATCCCGTCTGAAAATTCTTAAACTGTAACAATTTTTGGAATGTAAATTTTTATGATAATGTAAGATAATTATTATAGAAAGTGAAATTTTTTTATCGTCGATATGGTAAAGACGATTCGACATCCTCATAGGAATAACATTGTTTTTTTTATACGATCAATGTCAAACCAATTCACACTAAATTTGGTACATTCATCCTGTGGAATTCTGCGGGACTAGGCTATATGTTAACCCCGTTCGATTTGTCTTGGGTCTACAGGGGGGCTAAAAACAATTCGAAATCTCCATAGGAATAATATTGAGTATATTATGATGAATTATAAACAATTCAACCCGAGCAACGCCGGGTAATTCAGCTAGTAGATTATAAAGAAACTTCAGCGGCAAATGCAATGTGCGGGTATAAAATAAAAAGCATTGCCAAGTATTCTCCAAAAAATCTTAAAAGGATTTTTAGTGTAACGAAGAATCCAGACGGATAGCGAAGATTTTACTTCCGCTACCCAAATGCTCTCGCATGATATATATCGAGGTTCCTTAAAATGTAGTTTATCGCTACTTTGGCGACGTTTGGCATACTATGCATGGAAATTTATAGGTTTAGTCATGCTATTACAGGTTAGGAGAGACCCTTAAGTGGGTTTAAGAGACTTGTGAGATCATATTGTGTAGGACTCGGTTTAAATTGCCTTGTCTTGCATTTCTTTGGGAGTGTCTATTTCAAAGTGATTGCTGAAACAGTTAGGTTGCACAAATCAAATAAAAAACATTCCTAAGTATTTCAAAAATAACTTATGAGAAGGATTTTCAGTGTAACAAACAAGTCAGATAGCGAAGATTTTACTTCTGCTACCAAATGCCCTAGCATGATACTTATCGAGATTTCCTTAAAATGTAGTTTATCGCCGTTTTGGCGAAGTTTGGCTTTTAATGTAATCGGCGTTTATCAATCAACTGTCATGTACCAAATGATCTGATATGATACATATCGGGGTTATCTTAAAAAAATAGATTATTGTCGAGACGGCGTTAAATAATTGTCGTTGACTAGTCTCAACTGTATTTTTTTGGTTCTTTCGAAATTCATTCTTTAGAATTTTTATTGGTTACGTGCAGAAACGGTATTCGAAATGCAAGCCAAGTTACTTCAGGTGCAGTGAACGTACAGGAAACACGTTCCACCGTAGAAAGAGTATCGCCACCTACCCATTTTTCTTAACAGTAAAAACCTCTCATCAACACGACAGAAAACTCTTGGCTAAAAGTGAATAGTATAATATTAAAATCGATGCTGGTTTCCTCATTCGTATATCGCCACTGTCACTAAATTAAAGAAATGAGTTTTTTTTAACTTTCAGTTCTTTACATATTTTTTATTTTTTATGAGACATTCATGCGATAAAAAAAGATCAAGTTGTTCTAAAAAAATTAGATTTTTCAAGTGATAGATTCTATGGCAACTTGATTTATCTGTTCACGAGCTATGGACAGATAGAATGGATAACAGAGCTTGATTTGGCAATGCAATATTTTTGATACGCCTTCTCTGGTTGGTGAGCCATTTAATCAATATGTGTGATTGCTTAAATGGCAATTATACACACACTTGCATAAATACAATTATTGTATTTCTTTAAGAAGAGTTAAGGTTCCATATTATCGGCATTTTTATAAAAAAGACAAATCCATATCTGTTAATGATATTTCATTTATCATCGAATTTTTTCTTTTGGAAATGTTGGGAGTTTATTGTTCTTTAAGCTCTTAGACGATGAATACACTGCTTCGAAACTTGAAGAAATTTAAAAATGCATTTCAAGTCAAAAGTCAATCACTTAAAATATGTTTCAATCGTTAAGGGATTGATTGAACGGAAATGAAGTAAAATCTTTTAATTGGACTCAGACGTAGTTAAAAAGGAGGAAATCTTTCTAGGTGGGAGCCAGGACCATAAAAAATCTCATATAATACTAGAATAATTGCTAAATGTCGTCTACATACAAACGCAAGTTATTAAACTGTAATGGATGTATTTATACTTTTGAAAAAAAATATTTTTCATTCTGCTTCAAGAATTTACTAGTTTTCACAGACTTCATTACGGTGAAGGATTTTTAAAGGGCACAGATAAATGAAAATTATGGTTCTATAAATGACACACTTCTATTAATCAATTCACTTAATCATGCTAGCACCGGGTGGCTAAAACGCATCTGATATATTTACAATTGATATTTTTATAATTATTCTTAATGTCCTCAGATGATTAAACTCTTGAATCAATCTTATACGAGGGGACCCGTACATAATAATTGTGCTAAGGTTTCCTAATTGCTTATCGCTATTGATGGTAGTGTTGTAAATCACTTTCACACATCTTATTTAAATCTATTGTTAATGAACATTTTGGAAAGAAGAAAAAGAATAAGAACAAACGCGTAAGTACTCAATCTTTGAATATCATTTTTCGGAAAAAATTGTTTTTTCAACAATACTGGTAAAACAATTTCGTACAGCAATCGCAATAGTACTCAATGTTATTTCTATGGGGATTTTGAATTGCTTTTAGCTCCCTCTATACTCTTAGGACAAATAGGACGAGTGTTAATATGTAGACTATGTTACCCCCAGTTTTCTAGAGAGTAGGTAGGTATTTTAATTAACGTCACACTGGAGCAACACAACGGGCTATTAGAGACGGTCTGGGATCAACCCCCGAAGGGAAAGGATCGAGTACACCACCACGTAATTTTGAACCACGGTCAGATGACGAGGTCACACCTGAGCTTGCACACCACTCTCCAAACTTCCACACCACGCCAACGTGAGGACATTTGGGGCCACGATAGATTTAACGTTCATCAGCCCCCTTTAACGCGACGGTCTTTTGTTAGATTCGAACTCGCAACCCTCCGGCAGCTAGTCCGTACTCTCCCAACCGGGCTACCGTGGACCCTTCTGGACAATAAGTGTACCAAATTTGGTGTGGATAGGTCAAATGGTGTAGTTTGTATAGAGAACAAACACCATAGATTTATATTCGTTTTTTAGCATTCGACAATGTATAAATAAGATCGATTTCTGTGCCATGTACTTTAGCGAGATATATACTATGTCGATTATTGTGTGGATGGAGTTTTTATTGTAGGATTCTATCTAAAGATCCATATATTTTTATTTAAAAATATGTGGATCTTGGATGAAATGATGGATTGAAATTGGAAGACTCACCATGGCACAAATAATGGCTTTAAGGAATGCAACAAGCATGGAATAGGGCACCATCTGCAATAAGGATTAGTTTGCAGCCAGATTAAGCTGCAAAATACCATGGACTGTGACACTAATTGAACTTAACTTAATTTCCTGGAGACCAGTTACTGATGAATCCAAAACTGAAGAGGAACTGAGGCACGATAATGTTCCCCTTTCGATCACCTTTGTTCCAAAATGGAATTGTCCGCTTAAACAGTAACCGTCAAGTTCTTCCGTGCCAGTTCCAAACAAGTAAATTAGAGAAATATAGTTGAGGTTTTGAGGTTGAGATTTGTTTTTAAATTACAGGTTATTCCTAGCTTTACTGGAAGTTTGTTCGTTCTGCAGAAGGTACGTAGTGGCAGGAAAAACGTTTATGTTAGTTACGCGAAATCTATGAAACATGAAACAAAAATTGGAAAAAAAGAAACTATAGCTGAAATGAAGAACACGGTTTTCCTTATCCTCAATTTCAAATTTTAAGAAATTCCTTCATAGTAACTTCAATAGCAGTGTTTAAAAACTAACTTGATGTAAATTAGAAATTTTGTTTTTAAAATTAGTTAAAAAAACTATGCAGATGGCATTATGTATCTCAGAAGTAACCATGAATATTTCGTCTATTGAATTAGCTAAAAATTCTCGATTGAAATTTTTTTAATTATTTGATTGACAATATTCAAATTGTGTATTTAAAAAGTATACAGCAAATCACAAATATACACATTATTGGGTTTATAGCAGTTAATTAGTTTTAAAATTATTTAATATAAACGCTCGAATATATGCTATATGCTCGAATATACGTATATGCTTATAATTGTAGTCAAAACTCATGTGTATATTTGAGATTTGCTGTTCACTTTTTAAATACACAATTTGAATATTGTCAATCAAATAATTAAAAACTTTTCAATCGAGAATTTTCAGCTAATTCAACAGACGAAATATTCATGGTCACTTCTAAGAAGCATAATGTCATCTGCATAGTTTTTTAACTAATTTTACGAACAAATTTTCTAATTCATATCAAGTAAGTTTTCAAACTGCTATTGAAGTTACTATGAAGGAATTTCTTAAAATTTAAAATTGAGGATAAGGAAAACCGTGTTCAATTCAGCTATAGTTTCTTTTTGTTCCAGGTTTTCGCGTAACTAACACAAACATTTTTTCTACACTACGTACCTTCTGCAGAACAAAACAAACTTCCAGTAAAGCTAGGAATAGCCTGTAATTTAAAAATAAACTATCCATCTAATAATTCTGTACCCTTAATAGAAGAGGCTCAATACTTATTTTGAAAGTTTCTGATAACCTCTGGTTTAGTAATTTTTAGTTTCTTAGTATTTAATACACTGCTGGCCACCGTAAATGCAACACCCTGAAGGAAGCATGCAAATAATATGAAATTTACAACACGCATTAGCGGAGGTGAGATATGCAAATGATTAGAATTTCAGCGCAGACGCACATCACGCGCGCCTGTGGCGCCACTTCAAAGCGCTATTTAAGGCTTGGAGATTTCGACGATTTCAAGTACGGCAATTCTGTTTTTCTTGTGGTTTTTTCAAAAAAACGATCAATTATGCCTCGTAGAAAACAGCGATCATCTTTTGATCAAGTATCCAAGTTCGACAGAGGAAGGATAGTGGCCTACCGAGATTGTGGATTATCTTTCAGGGAAATCGGTAGTCGTGTTGGACGAAACCAAACAACTGTAATGCGGATATGTGATCGTTGGATGCAGG
The DNA here is from genome assembly GCA_933210815.1 of Meta bourneti. Taxonomy (NCBI): domain Eukaryota; kingdom Metazoa; phylum Arthropoda; class Arachnida; order Araneae; family Tetragnathidae; genus Meta; species Meta bourneti. Next base: position 37,638,867 of record OW119922.1, on the reverse strand, counting down.
AGGGTACGACGGACCGACGTGTTCGATCGCATCCACCTCAGTGCACCACTTCACGTGATGACAGGCATATTGTGCGTATGGCAGTGACGGATCGCTCAGCCACATCACGAACCATAGCACAGCACATTCAGTCTGTACCGCATCATCAAGTGTCTGCGCGTACCATTCGACGCCGTTTACAGCAGAGTGGTCTGTCCGCAAGACGTCCATTGCTTCGTCTACCCTTGTCGCAGAACCACAGACGTTTCCGCCGCCAATGGTGCGATGAAAGAAGGATGTGGACGGCAGAATGGAATGAAATGGTCTTTACTGACGAGTCACGCTTCTGTCTGCAACACCACGATGGTCGGATTCGAGTCTGGAGACACCGTGGAGATAGGATGCTGAACAACTATGCACCGCCACACTGGTCCTGCACCGGGTATTATGGTATGGGGCGGTATTGGATATCACTCTCGCACTCCTCTAGTACGCATTGCCGGTACTTTAAACAGCCAGCGCTACATCTCCGATGTGTTGGAGCCAGTTGTCCTTCCTTACCTTCAGGGCTTGCCCACAGCCATATTTCAACAGGATAATGCGCGACCACACGTGGCACGCATTGTCCAAGGGTTCTTCGTCAATCGCCAGATTGAATTGCTTCCCTGGCCAGCTCGCTCTCCGGATCTTTCGCCGATAGAAAACATGTGGTCCATGGTTGCTCAACGATTGACCCAGAATACATCCCCAGCTGCCACACCAGATCAACTTTGGCAACGTGTGGAAGCTGCTTGGTCTGCTGTACCCCAAGAACACATCCAAAGTCTCTTTGAATCAATGCCGAGGCGTATGGCAGCGGTGATCTCCAACAATGGCGGCTACTCTGGCTACTGATTTTGGCAGGAACCACACTTCACAGAAGTCTATAAATTTAATCATTTGATACTTGGTCAACATGTTATCTACAAAATAAATTTTGTTGTGATATCTCTTGTCTTTCTTGGTGTTGCAATTTGAGTGGCCAGCAGTGTATAATACGCAAACAATACTTACCAATGCCCGGTTGGATGAGTAACGGATTAGCAACCTGAAACTCGGTCCAAAAACCGTCGTATACGTGGGGACTGGTGCACGTTAAATCTGGCATGGCTTCAAATGCCCTTGTGGCATGGTGTGGAAGTTTGTAGAGTAGGGTGTCAGCTCATGTGTTGACCTTTTCGTAACTCTGACCGTGGCTCAAAGTGACTAGATGCTATTCTCGGATCTTTCTCTTCGGGATTGATCTCTGTCCGTCGCCAATATCCCTTTGTGCTGCTCCCATGCGACTTAAATTCGACTACCTTCTTACCTAAATATTAATATTTTAAATACATTATTTTATAGAAAAGCAACTTTCGAATTTAGGAAAATTAGGAATATATTTATTCCGACGATTACTTTTTACGATGAGACATGGCAGTTTTGAAAATGTTAAGGTTATAAATGTCGAAATTCAAGTTTGCTTAGCCCTAGAAGTTACACATAACTTAATAATGATACATATTTAAGAGCTATAAAATTTTATTATCTTTACATTTTATCAGAATTTTGCTTCTCCTCCATCTAGCAATCTCGACTTCATTAATTCTAACTTTCATCGTCGCTTAACAAGAACCATTCAGTTAAACGAGTTCTTATGCTGATTTTTAGCTTGAAACTCTACCATTTATCATCATTTCACTAGATAAGCTTCAAACGGATATAGAATCTTCGAATAAACTAGAAGAAAGGAGGAGAAATTGATTGAATGGTTCCCTTGTTCTTTTGTTAATTACTATCTTTGAATAGAGTATTATATAGGAGAAATGGTCATTCATTTTGTTCTTTTCTTCTGTTTTAAGATTCAATATTCATTGATTCCACTTATTGTTCCACTGATAAAGAGCCCGGAATTGGTTCAATAAAGATCAAAAGAGGGGAAGATACCTTTTGAGTTAGAAGAAATACTTCAAAGCTTAGATATCAGCAATATTTTTATTCCTATAAAAATTGTCTCATAATCTTATATATTTACTGAATTCGCACATCTGTTAACTTCTAGTGGTATCGCGTTTGGCTTTAGACTGTTTTCAATAATTTAATTTAATAATCTTGAGCTTGGTACATCTTGCCTAGTTACGGTCCTTGCGCCATAAAACCCGAAATCCAATCCAACATGGATATTGCTTTTGATCTATAAATTATCTTTGGATAGAGTGCTAAAGTAGAATCGCTATAAAAAAATTATATTAGTTGCTTATAATTTTTTACTTAGGTTTCTATTGTCTCGTAGAAGCTAAAAATTCGAGAAAGAAGAAAATTTAAGGGTTTATTTTAGAAACATAAAAACAGTAAAACATAACAGGACAGAAAGTGGAATGGAATGATAAATAAATAACAATCAACGTTATATACAATAATAGACATCGTTTGAAGTTTTGTGATTTGTTACAAGCTTGCTTCTTTAAAGTTCTACTATGTTATAATCAAAAATGCCAACTTTTTTTAATGGGAAAATAATAGTTGCGGGAAAATATCGTCTGCCTTCCAAGCCGTTTTTTAATCTGAAACTATTGTTTTATTTCAATTGTTTATCGTCTGCACATAGGAGGTAAATCTAAAAAATATAAACGCAGTTCATTGTAAGATATCTATTTATAGAATATGATTATGCCTAAAACATTTTATTATTTAATTAGTATTATTGAGCACTTGACCTAAAACTATTCTGCGTGAAATGATTTGATGCTTTTGCAGAATTCTATTTTTGAAAAGTAACATTGCCGAAAATTTTTACAAATGATCTCTTAATGGTGCAAAAATGAAAGACTAAATTAACACCATTCCCTAGAGTGATTTCCATATTGGATCTAGCCTTTAATTTTGGGATTACCATTCATATCAGCTTCAAATTTTGAATTATCAAAGTATTTCCTAAAACGAATGTACTGGTAATGCATTCCAGTTGATGTTTAATACTCAATGTTTATTTGTATAAAGTAATTTTTACTATAAATGAGCAATTAAAATTAAAATTTTGAATATCTATTTCATCGTTGAAAAATTCCCTCTAATTATTATTCTAATAATATCCAACAAAAAATATTCTTCGATTTAGTCGTCGCCTGGGAATTGAGAGCTGATATGATGTCCTGGATTGTTATGTTTAACGAAGCAATAAATCAGCATAATTTTTCAATTGATATTATCCGACTGGAAAAGAATGGTGCGATATCATTTAGAACAATATTGGCATTTTCTATTTAGAATTGTCTTTGTATTATAGGAACTCTTCCAAAACTTCGACGCTTACGAGCAGAACTTTTTCTTGCCGGAGGAATTATTATCCCTTGAGATATTCAATTAGGGTACCAAACTCACAATGGACGGATGTTTAAGTAAAATTAGAAATACAGTTGCAAACAAAAATTATGAAAAATACATCTTTTGGAGAAAACGTTTGACGCCATTTTGACTGTGCAGATACCATGCTGTATACTACTGAATTTCATAATTTTAATCCTTTTGTAATTTAAGGGCCCGAGGTAGCTCAGGTGGTAGAGTCGTGGATTATCAATCGGAGGATTACGATTTCGAAACTCAATCGAGCCAAAAACCATCGTGTATGTGGGGCTGATGCACGTTAAGTATGTCGTAGCGTGGTGCAGAAGATTTGAAAGTGGGGTGCCAGCTCAGATGTTGACCTCGTCATCTGACTGTGGTTCAAAGTTACAAAGTGTTGTCCTCGTATCTTTCCCTTCGGAATGAATTGCGGCCGTCGCAGATAGCCCGTTGTGTTATTCCAGTGCGACGTTAATTCAAATAACCCCAAGTGGTTTGGACAAGATATCTCGTCCTACAAGATTCGACCAATTTTGCTAATAACGAGATATCTCGTCAACAAGAATGCCGATTTAATTCCGAATGATGAAGTTATTGCCTTTGATGACTTGAGTTTTTCTAATGACGAATTATCTCGTTCATCAGGATCTGGTCAATTTTGTTAATAACTAGATACCCTGTCGATACAACCACCAGGATGTTTAATGTGTACATGTGCATTCAGATACATGGATACATGTGTATGAGCACAAAGCATGGGCACATTGGTATGATGTACTCATGTATTTTCTGTCAAACTAAATGTACGTGGTTGATTTGTTTCTGCTGCGAAACGTGTTTTCTGTAAGCATTCCGAAAGGGACGATACTTGGCTTGTTTTTTAATACGATTTCTACACGTCGCAACTAAAAAATCCAAAGAACGAATTTAAAATCACGGTAAAAAGGATAGTTGACTACTCAACGCCAAATAGATTAAATGTCATATCAACAATAAACTCCTTTTTAAGGTAACCCCTTCATGTATCACACTTGATTATTTGATAGTGGAAGTTAAATCTTATTGTTGGTTTGTTTGATTAAACTGAAAATCTCATTTATAAAACGTGCTGAGATAATCTAGTTAAATTTTCCGGACACAGTAGCAATTAATATATTCCGCAGAGCGTAAATGAAATAAAATATTAAAAAATTGTGTAATTGGGCTAATTTAACAGACTTTTTCAAAACCACGTGACTCGACTGCCAAATCGTGGGAGTCGGACTATACCACGTGACAGCCCTTCTCAATCCCATGTACACGGTCAAAATTATGATCTCTAAAGTATGCATTTAAAATTTTTTAATATATCTTTGAGAAACAGTCAAAAAGAAGGGTCTAGAAGGAACAACGACTATAGTGGCATTGCATCGACATTTCTTTGTGAATTTTGTTTGCCAACTAATACTACCTTTGCCAACTAATATAGTAGTAAAAAATACGAAAATATTGTGTATTGTCTTTTCAAAATGACATCGAGAAATCAAACCCTGTGAGGTTAGAATGCAAATAAAAAGCCTAAATCTATATAAATAAGAATGGAGTGTTTGTGCATTAAATATGTTTGACCCATTTCAAGTTTTCTATCCGTTTTGGACCCTTCTGATAAAAAAATCCGTCTCTGGCGCGCTTGGTGTCTGTGTGTATCTGTCTGTCCATCTGTATGTATGTGTGTACCCGTACTACGTCCAAACGGATGAATATATTTTTATGAAACTTTGCATTCTGTGAGTACTTACATTCATTTAGTGACTGATTTTGGTTGCGATAGTCTGTTTGTCCGTCTTCCCGTTCTATGTTTGATTTTATGTTTGTACAAGTATCACATAAAATTTATATAACATATCTTAATGCAATGTTCTATATTTGATGCATCATATTTTAGTTTAGTGAATACATTATTTGAAATTTCTTTGCTTACATATTTAGGCAAGTTTTACGTTAAGACATACGAGTAACTATACTTAAATCAACTATAATTTGGTAGTTTTGGAATAGCTGGGAGGTATATTGAGCATTAGCAATTACTTGGATTGCTTTACAAATGCTACTGAAATATCAATTATTTTCCAAAACTATTTTTATGGAATTTAAATTCTATTATAGTTTATTTCGAGCCTTATGTTTTCTTTACATAATATGAAAAAAAATCTCAATATTTGGGATAGACGATGAAAAGTATAAAACTATATAGAACAAAACATTTTAAAGTAGGACTGGTAGCTAATATGGCAACCTTGGTATTTTTTAATCGTTTGCTTTTTAAAATTTGTGTTCGCTATATTCCAAGAACCTATTTTGTAGTAAAAAAGTAGATACATTCATTACTTTTCGTTCGAAGCTTTTTTAAAATCTGTGTTAAGATGTATTTCTGGATTTTAAATTTGATGTTTTTCGTTTAATAACTGTAATGAAGGTAAATAATGGTTTAGTTTTAAAACATTTTTAACCATTGTATGATAATTTTAGGAAACGCTTTTGTTTTTAAATTACATACAAGACATTTATATGCATACTCTTAACTAATCTATGCATTCTAGGTAACTTTGGCACTCTAGAGACTTCTTTTTTACTACAAATTTAAATTCTACAAAAATGAAAAATGTTAAATATGACATTTATTTACATTTGTGAAATTGGGTAATTAACAATTGTGTACCTTTATTAGAGTGTGGTAGTTGTTACATGGGATAAATAGGAATTACAATTTATTAACGTAAACGGAAATTAGTTAATCAATTCTGCTAGTGAGTAATATAGCAGAAGTATATTTTACCAAAAGATATTCACATATAAGTAACAATTCTGATTTATTAGACAATACTTATTTAAAAGAAGAAATTTGATGTTTTGCAAACGATTTTTGTTAATGTTTTAATATGTGTATTTAAATCTATTCATATTTCTTTCTAACATCAATTTCTTTTTCATATTTCTTCCATGTGGCAACAAAAAGGAAATACAGACTAATATGAATAGATGTTCCACAAACAATGAGTACGAAAAAATTCTAGGAATTTTCTAATGGAATATAAACTATTAACTTTCAACACTTTTTCCTCTTCTGCCAAAAATGAATTTTTCCACCCAAGAACCTACTCCTTCATTTCTTGACTATATATATGTATATATACGTATATATACATATATAATTAATAGTTTACAATACTGTAATTTATGAACCTGAGTTTAGTTTCTTGATTATTGGAAGCATGGTATTTTAAAAGAACGTGAAAAGGGATTTTTTATTTTTCATCTTATGCAGCTTTAGGCGATGAAATGGTCGTGGAAATGGTTTTGTTTAATCTACTCCACATATTGAGGATCACGATTGAAAACGATAGAGACAAAAAATGTGTCAGTTCATTAATTGCAGTATTTTATTCTTAACAAGCCGTAAATCATTTGAAGATATATATTATTTACCACATATATTTAGTCATAAAATAATACTTACGAAATGAATGCTAAATGTATTAATTAGACGCTAGAAACTTTTTGTGATGGCTTTTGACTGACCACATTTTTTAATAACTTTTCCTTTCTGCAGTCTAGATGTATTTTTACGATGCAATCAAATCAAACCTTGCAAATAATTATTAAGAGGGTCTCAATCTTGCAATAAAAACAGTCTAGTTGGTAGAGTCACGGATTAGCAGCCGGAGGGTTGCGAATTCGAAACTCGATTAACCAGACTATCGTATACGTGGGGGCTGGTGCACTTTAAGCCTGTCGTAGCCTCAAATGTCCTCACATTGCCATTGTGTGGCAGTTTGGTGGAGTACTAACTCAGGTGTTGACCTCGTCAGTTGACCATGGTTCATAATTACGAGGTGTCTTCAGATCTTTCCCTCCTGGATTGATCATGGACCGTCGCCAATAGCCCGTTGTGTTGCTCCAATAAGTCGGAAATTCAACTACCAACTTACCAATGATAAAAAGTTCTTTTCAAGTTGATTTGGGATCAGTAAATTCTTAGTTTAAGTAATTGGGTAATTTGATTTTTTTTTATAATTGTCTTTGAAGGTAACTACGAAATAATCTATTAAAGTAAAATTGAATGGAGCGAGAAAGTTAATTGTTTTCGCTTTGTAACTCTGTTTTAATTCGTTTTAGGCTTAATAACTGTCAGTGTATGGCTGATGTTCTCTGTTATATTATCTGTCCAAAGCTTAGCTAATTCAATTCTTTTCTCTTCACCAGCCTACATGGGGTTCTAGACTTCATTAAAAAATGTGAAGCATAATTGAACGCCCATTTTTAAAAAGTAACAGCACGGAATTGTTTTGATTTCGTTCTTTGGTGGTGTTGCCGTTATAAACCACGATTCATAATTTCTGAGCACTTCACACCAACAAAATCAAGGTCAATCCAAACTCATCTGAATTCCTTCATGGGTGTATTTCTCTCTTCTGTGACAGCAAAACTTTCCTTGTGCACGAGCTCCATTGGCATTGTTTATCTTATGCTTGGCGCAGCTTGGCAGATATGGCCCTTTCGCCATAAAACTCCAACTGGCCGAATCAATCTGAATCCAGTAGACACTAACTAATGTCGATTCGGAGGCATTGAAGGGGAAAACTCCCGATTCAGGAATTTTGAAAGGTTTTAAGACGAGCGACTATTTCTTATGAAGGTGCCTTTCCCGAATCTTCGTTAGTCAGTTACTACAGGATTCAAATTGATTCACGCTGACTCGGATTCTGTTAGTGTGCAGCGTACCTGACATCGAATCAAGTTACGGATGTGGAAAAAAATAAGTCCTACAGTCGCTCTTTCATTTTGAGTCTTTGCTCATATAACTCAAAACTATCAGAAAGCGGAAGTATATAATTTCGACTAATTTCTCTTTGGAATATAAGGGGGAGTTAATGATTCTTTTTGCCAAATCTTACTACAATTTCATGCCTTTTCGCATCTTACAAATGAAACATAATCCACTAACTTTTACGCTTATAAACTCAACTTTACACATTTTTGACGCATAATTAAGTCTTTCTCCTCGTCATGGGGAAGTAAATAATTGAGCTTCACGAATAAGTTCAACCCCTTCTCCGCTATTGCTCGGAAATGAAAGAAAACAGAGATATCGCTATACCATTGTACAGAGAAAGGACCTGACGTCTGGACTGAGTGGGCCCGGACAGCGAGATGAGTATATCAGGTGCTCAGGGTACGAGGTTTACTAAAAGCTAGCTGGCGACTCATTTCCCTAGACTCATCCCTAATTTCCATCACCTCGCGGCGAATGTGACAGGAAACTGATACTTACAAGGTGATCAGGCAAGTAATAAACATGACCTTCGATATCGACACCATACCGATCCAGCTTGACACCAATTAAACCTTCTACTGGAGCATCAAGAAGCACCTGGTATTTCTCATATCATCGCCCTAAGCTAGCCTTGTAGGATTCCATTCAATCTGTAGTGTAGTGATTGGTCGCCCAATAAATGGTGATTGCATGCACAATTTCGTTTTCATTCTTCGCACAACATGTAGTTCTACGTACAGATATGCAGCATAATAAACCATGCATCTATCTGCGGTTTGCCCATGCGCTTAAAAACATTCTCAAATAATCATGATTGCATGCAAAAGAAAGTTTTTCAAAACACTTCTATCGTTAATGAAAATGCTCATTAGGAGAGGATGGAAAAGAGTTGTTGGTATCGCAATCTTCCCTTTAATCTCAGAAAAACGGTTGTCACCGCCAAAGCAAAAATTGTAACGGATGCAATACCTAATGAACACCCAAAACTACGAAAAACCTTTAAGTGATTATCTGGAGATGGCACGTTAAATTAATTTTGCATTTCCCCAAATTATAATTGATGTGAAAGTGATTTATTAAACGGCACACTTTATTTCAAATTTTTTATTGATTACCATGAAAATTTCACACAGATTATATTACGGCGCATTTTAACTAAGCTCTTTTAAATGTGTTCAGCATAAATTATTTCTATCTTAGGTTCAAATTTAGGTTAAAATAGAGAGGAAGCGTAAATTATACTAAAAAAATTAAGCCTTAAGATCAAATTGTATATCGATTGCAACGCATCAAGACGTGACGGTTCTACGTTATGTTAAGCAACTGAAAATCTAATTGCGCTTAGAAGTGAAAGAGCACAGCTTTCAGGAATAGATCCCTAATACTGGAATTCAGTTAGTCTCTTTGGTTGAAGAGAATATTTACAAAAAAAAACAATTGCTGTGACTTTAATTTCAGTTGATGAAGATGATGCATATGGTAAAAAGGAGGAGTTAAGGGTCAAAAGCAAGAAATCTAAAAGTAGACGTCATAAAAAGAAGAAAGATACCTCTAATTTACAAGAGAAGAATCTCTAAGCACACACAGAAAATCCAATTTTTAAAGAATTAAGTGTAGATATAGATGTTGTACATGTTGAAGAAGTTATTGATATAAATGAACCTGTGTATTCCCTGAATTATCTGTATTGTATGAAAATCCCCGAAAGATCAAACTGACTGATGCTGATAAGGAAAGGGAAGAGGCAGCTGCCAATGCATTAAAAGATGAAGTAAAAGAAGAAAGCATCAATGAATCAGTGGATAAATAGAAGAAAATAACAAGGTCTGAAATTGTTCAAGTAGGAAAATCTGTTCCATGTCCTCAAATTAATCTGTTTGTCGAGAAACATGATGACGACAGCCAAGATGCCGATGAGTTTGAAATATTGGAGTGCTTTTTTCCTGAACATGAAAAGTTCATTTCTGTGAATGGAATCTTGAAATAAGATTTAAGTGCTCTAAAGGATGAGCTTGTGCTCTAAATGATGAGCTTGACAGTACCACTGAACAGTTGCAGAAGTATACTGTTATGACAATTTATCTACAGAATGAAAGAACAGCATGAAGAAAAATCAACTACAAAGACTGACTGAATGGAGGGCAACAAAAAGGCGGACCCAGACTGATGTCCGCAGCAGACATGTAGATATGGTCCACCAATTCCCACCAAAATGTGTAGGAGCGCATATAATTGTTTAATATGCTATTTCCATTTAATTTTAGATGACGAGGAGACTTACCAGTCAGACAAGCTGATTTTGACATTCGATGCGTCTTCCTAGGGCAGAAGAAGGTCCGGACAGGCCGAATTTATGGGATTCTATTTCTTATCTATTCTAGTCCTAGTGGATAAATAATTAAATTTTAAGATGTTCCCAAGCTGTGTGAAGAAGTTAGTTCACGAAAACGAGCGAGCTGACAGGAAGAATTTGAAAGAAAATGGCCAATTGGTAGATTGTTTTGTGTATGTCGAAATAAATGTTTCTGCTACGTCTTACGTTCCTGCTGTTCTGGTTAATTTCCTCAATTATATAAATCCCCTGGACGACAGTAACCTAAAAATCGTGGTAAGACTTTGACAATGAATTTCAAAAAGAGTATATGACTATTTTTTCTCCAAAAAATATATAATGAAAGTACATTATTTAACTTCGCTTATTGAAAGTTTCAAGTTAGGAAACGCGTGGGTTTAGAGAAACAATATTCCAAATAAAAACAATAAAACGTACATATCGAAAACTGCTTTTCTCTTAATTGCAATTACCAATCGCAGAATGAATTCGAATGAAGTTACCAATTCGTGTGGAATGTGGAATAAATTCCAATTCGGTGAAATGTTTCTGAAAGATGCGCTATATTTCCCCAAGATCTCCCGGGGAAGTTTCGGTTAGAAGTCGAAAAAGATTTGTTCCGCTTGTTCGTGTAGAACGCTTTTTTGCAATTCTGACTCTTGTGCTGTGACTCACTCTAATTGGAAGTAATTTCAGTATACGACAGGATATTATAACATTTTTTGAGACAATCAAAATAAGGGAAGAATCGTTTAGTTAGTCGAACTTTAACAGCTTTTTGTTACCTTTCAGTTCTCCCATTTAAATTTCTTCACTGTTTGGAAGGCTGAATTAAATAACGAAATGCATTGCTGCAATCCATTTAAGGATTGCAATCCATGCGTGTCCCAACTTGAAACTTTCCGAAAGCAAAGATAAATAGTGTACCTTTAACATATATTTTTAGAAACTTTTTGTAATGTAGGTCAAAGGACCAATAGAGTGACCAAAATCAGAAAGATCACTCAGTATCGTGTAATATATCATCAGAAAGGTTGTACATTTTTCTATATAAAAGCACTCTTTTATCTCGATTAGACAAAAAGGTCAAAAGATACAGGTGTTTATGGGTACTAATAACTACTATTTACTTCGAATATTTTTTAACTATAAACCCATTCGGGTCCCAATATGAAACTTTCAGAAAGAAAACATAGTGTGTATCTTTAATTATTATATATTTTTTAGAAAAAAATTTTTTAAAATGCGTTTTTTAATTTATAGGTCAAAGGTAAAAATGAATGACCTTGAAGTTAAAAAGGTCACTTAAAAGGTCACATGATGTTTTATTAGAAAGGTTGTGCATTTTCCTACAAAATAAGCTCTCATTCAGTATAATCGGACAATTAGGCCAGAGGTATAAGAGATTTAGTGAGTCTAAAATCATGAAAAATTGCCCAATTTTTCAAACTTAAAATTAATATACATAAAAAACTATTGCAAGTTGGAAGCTAAAAATTTTCCAGAATTTCTTACATATGGCTGGGAGATAAATCAGCCGAATTTTGAAAAAAATCGGAGGGAGTAGGGTCGAAAATGACCTATTCCGTGCGGTTTGACATGGAATGACCCATAAACATTTCGATAGTAGTAGAACTTCTTTCAAACCGAATACAATACGACAATTTATTTTTGATCATCATGAAAATAATCATTTAGTATCAAAAATGCCTTTTAGGGCCGCGGTGGCCCGGTTGGAAGAGTAACGGACTAGCAACCGAAGGGTTGCGAGTTCGAATCCAGCCAAACACCGTCGTGTACAAAGGGGGCTGGTGCACGTTAAATCTGTCGTGGCCTCAAATGTCCTCACGTTGGCGTGGTGTGGAAGTTTGGAGAGTGGGGTGCCAGCTCAGGTGTTGCCTCGTCATCTGACCGTGGTTCAAAATTACGTGGTGTTGTCCTCGGATCTTTCCCTCTGGGATTGATCCCGGACCGTCACCAATAGCCCATTGTGTTGCTCCAGTGTGACGTTAATTGAAAAAATACCAAAAAAAAAAAAAAAAAATACCAAATACCAAAAATGCCTTTCCTAAATATGTCAGTTAATGAGTTTCTGCTCGAAGCCGACGATATATAGATGGTGTCAGATGTCAACAGGTTAGATGAGAGGTACCCCTAGATGGTATTCCATGACAACAGCAATAGAAAATAGCTCTAATACAAATTTACGGAAAAGGAAACGTATATCAATATAATGTCTTCCCTTGACTAGAGTTCATCTCTCTCAAATGTCAGGGAGATGATGTACTTAACCATTTGAAAATGTAAATTGCCAAAAAGAATGATAGCTCATAAAAAGTCCATACAATCCCTCACTAGTTCTAAACAACGGAAAACACGTTGTTTCATCATATTTTTACAATCGAAAAGTTATCCGAAAGACATTTGTACTTCTATTTCTGCAAAAGATGACAAAGGCTAACAATAACAAAAGATGACAAAGGCTAACAATTGGTTAAGCAATAACACTGTTACATTTGTATCATTATATTTTCTGTTCATTGACTGAAAACAAACCAAATTTCATGCAAATGTGTGTGGAACATTCCAGTTACTTAGCCACTAAGTTTTCTATCCCAGTGCGTCATCTCTCCTGACTTACCTCTTATATATTTAATGTCGCATAATTATTGTAATGAAAGGACCTATTATTTTCATGTTCGAGTTTTCTAAATAAATTTCTCAAATACAAGTAGTATTTGATAGAATTATAGTAAAAGTAATCAGAGATCCAGGGTGAAAATATTTCGAGTTAATTAAACTCTTATTGCTATATAAACTATCATTTTTGTGCACATTTACGATTCGGTCAACGTATAGGTCTCAATAAGGGTTTCGAGGTGCCGATATGAAAGGAAAACATAGCCGGTTCTTATTTATTCTAGAAAGTGCACTAAAATAGGTTTTGAAAATGTGAAATAGAAATGCGGAAGAAAAATACCCTGGAGGTAGAAGTGAAAAGGACAGAAATTTTTAGAAAGTTTTGAATATTTTCTTAGGAAAACTATGTAACTTATGAGAAACATTTTAAAGGAGTTAAAAAGTGACGATAGTGTTTCTGAGGCAATATCTGTTTCTTGTACATATTCGTAACCTGACATTCAGTTGGCTTGTTTTTCGAATACAATTTCAGCATTTTGTCAACAAAATTCCAAAGAATATATTCTAAATTGATATATGATAGTTAATTGGTCAACACTAATTAGATCAAACACCAAACATTGCCAAATCTTCAATAAATGATATTTTAAGGTAACCCCTATACATATCATGCGAGAACATTTGAACAGCAAAAGTAAAATATTCACAGACCATCTGATTCGTTTGTTTACATTAATTTTCCAAGTGACGAGATATCTCGTCATAAAGATATTGTATTGCCGATTTTTTTTATGTTGACGAGATTAACATCTGGCCAGTTTTCTTGAAATTACAACATATGTCGTCCATCAACATCTGGTCAGTTTTGATAATGACAAAATACATAGTCGAGAACATCATCAGGGGGAGTTAAAATTACTCTCATAAGATGAAAATGCTCGAATTGTCTTCTTTAGAAGATGGAGGGACGTCGTGGCTTAGTGGGTATGTCCACTACGCCAGCAACCTGCGAGTTGTAGGCGGCGCATGTTCCATTCCTCCCTGGGTGCATTTCTCTCTTCTGTATGTGTATGTTAATTAATTGATATTATATGTCTTGTGTATGGCCCAGCATAGCCAAATATGACCCTTGTGACAACAAACCAACCAACTATCTTTGGAAGATGTAAACGTAAGAAGGAAATACACTTAACAAATATAATAGAAAGGAAGGTAGAAATTTGAATTAACGTCGCGCTGGGATCAACACAACGGTCTATTGGCGACGGTTCGGGATCAAACCTGAAGGGAAAGATCCGAGGAAAACGCCACATAATTTTGAAATAAGGTCAGATGACGAGATAACACCTGAGCTGGCACCCCACTCTCCAAACTTCCACACCACGCCAACGTGAGGACATCTGAGGCCAAGACTGTTTTAACGTGCACCAGCCCCTTTGTACATGGCGATCTTTTGTTGGATTCGAACTCACAACCCTCCGGTTGCTAATCCGTTACTCTTCCAACCGGGCCACAGTGTCCCCAAATAGAATAGAAATGCAACATAAAATGAAACATAATAACCTTGCTTTTAATATTCAGCAAACTTTATAGAAAAACATACATTTTTTTATCATTTTCATAGAGTCCCGATCCTTGGACTTGGCCCATATCGATTGTGCTTTGTTTCCTATGTGGATATTTAGATGGGGCAAGTAATGTTCAGATCAAAAGAATTGGCCCATCCCGACAAGTACCTTTGGTATACTTGCCGTTTGTTATTCTAGAGAATAACCCTGGATGAGCAATCAACTCGTAATTGTCCATTTACTCGCAACACTTCATTTGGGCATCAGCCAATAATACGGGACTAGTATCAGAGCGTTTTGCTTTTATATCAACGAAATTTTCTATCTATATGAACTCGAGCAAGCACGAGTTGTATTCTTAGAACCCTTTATTTCTCTTATAAAGGGTGATTCACGACTGGTGTTGCAGTTATTATCTCTGTTGTATATTGTTATAAAAACATTCTTTCGTTTAGACATTTATATCAATGTGTAGTTTTTGGATGTGTCAATTATTTTATGAGGGGTGGTGTGTAACACGAAATTTCAATTATATGAATCCTATAACGACAAACTTCCCATAGGAAGATTGTATTCTTCTGAATTATAATCCGTCCTAATGTTCTAATCTGTCAAATAAAAAATCGTGTTCAAAATCAAATGTTCAGTTAAGTGAAATTTTAATTTATGATGATATTAAATAACTTCATTTTTTTCAATGCCCGGCTAATTAATTGAACATTTCCATCAAGGCAAAGGAGATTGGTGAAATACTTTACATTCCCTTTTGCACCCTGGGGGATAGGTTCACATTACACAGCACATTTTTACCATGCCTTCTAGGCAAAACCCTCTTAGAGTGAAGACGTACAGTCGCAGAAAAAATCCGAACCATCCCTCCTCATTCGAGCAATTTTAACAGTAGAGAAAATTCAAAGATATCGTTTGACAGGAACTAAAGTCTTCTATAAATTCAAATGCATAAAATTTCCATAAGGGGATGTCATCATATTAAATTGAGCATAACTTCATAATTTCCAATGGAAACCCACTATTTCGACACAAAATTTCGAATCTATATCAACATTTAACTTCAGATACCAAATTTCGTGTCATTAGGTCTTACCGTTTCGAAGTTATGAGTTCAGAAAGAATGGAGCTCCTAATGTTAAATCAGTTTCTTAGACTTTTATGGATGTCTTCGCAAATAATATTTCTATAGCGCTGATATTTTGTACCATGTTACTGTCAAACAACCCAAACAAAATCCACCTAATATTTTATTTTAAAAATAGTTTTTAGTATGCAGTAATAATTATTAAATTAATGTTTGAAAATTACTAATTGGAACCTTACTATATTTTGATGGGAATCGATTCAAGAAGGACTTCTAATATGACCATTCAAAATTTCAGCTCATTCCAATCGTTAGTTTTTGAGTTACATTAAATTTTCCTCATTATTGCGATTTTAGGGGCAACCAAAAGTTTAAGAAACATCTGACAAACCTCGGATAATAATTCTCGGATCGTTTGCACATATGATTCTCCAATCATTTTCACTTGCATAATAAATATAATAATTCTCATATCGTTTACACGCGCTGACAAATAGTGTTGAAACTTGAAATTCTGGTAGCTATAACTACAATTAATCTCGATCTATGAATAGCGATTTCAATGTGGAGATGATCCCTAAACTTGACAACAACTTTAACATTGAATATCTCCGGATATAAATATAGTAAAGTCATGGAATTTCATGTTTAGACTAATTTAACGATGCGAAATCTGATTAAGGCATCAAAACATGGTGTTTCCATTGGAAATTTTGTTGTTTGTGCAAAATTTGATATGAAGACGGCCCCTAATGCATTTTTTTTGCATTTGAATTTGTAGAGGACTCTCAGTAAAAATAGAGTTGAGAGTGAATCTGTTATGTGTGTGAGAGAGAGTTACTGGTATGAAAGGCTTTTTTGTCAAACTAATCTAATTTCTCTCTGCTTTTATACTCATTAGCTAAGTTCATCAAATCTTGTAATTTTAGTTAAATTCGTTTCCACTGTTTCTTTGTTAAATCAACTTACTTATGTAAGCCCCGTGTTGTACTTCTGTGGTGCACCTGGAGTCTGTTTTCACTCAATAAAAAATGTAGATGGTTGTAGTGTTTTGTTGCGAAACGAGCTTCTTGAAAGTATTACTGACGTGACATGGCTTGTTTTTCTAATACGATTTCGGCACGTCGCCAATAGAAATTCCAAATAATGAGTTGCGAATTGAAATATGATAGTTGATTGAGGTCAACACCAATTAGATTAAATTTCAAAGATCACTAAAACTAAATTTACAGATAACCCCGATGTGTATCATGCGCGAGATTCATTTGGATAATAGAAAATAAATTATCTGTCTTCCCTCTAGTTTGTTTGCTTACACTGAAAAACCCTCTAATATATTTTATCAAACGATTTTCATAAATGCTTTTTGAATCAAAAGTTTCATTGATTTATTTTTAAAGTTATTTTGCTATGGATCGTGTTTTAAAATTATGAGGTATCCTCTGATCTTACTCTTCGGGAATGATATATAATAACCAGTTGTATTGCTACAGAGAAACGTAAATTCAAATACAAACTACCTTGCTGTGTGGCAACACCAATAATGAAATAAAAAGTTAATGAATACATGTCTCGTAAAAATGTTGGTATGAAACAAAATATTGTAATATGTCAATGGAGCAATAATTACTTTATTAACAATTATTGTGTCAATAAACAGTTTGAATTTTTCATATCGTTTGTTTACGTTTGTTACGTTCTCTTGTCTAAGTATTGTCAATAAAATGGAGATGCTTGTAAGTAACAATTTTACTTTTTCGTGTTTCTCGAAAAAGATGTTTCGATGGTTATTGCATTTCACACATGAACTGTCCTTTTCTGTGCAATATGAAGTTCTTAGTCTTACAGGAATAATTTAGCAATAATTCACAGAGGAATAGTTTAACTTTTTGCAAGCACTTTTGGTTGTCCAATAATAAATTTCTTGGCCGCAGATCAACATTATTCTCTTTTACGTTTCCTTTTGTTAAATAACATGCAATGAGATTCTGTGAAAGGAACCGCTTGTTGGTGTCAGTCCTTCTGTTCCTTCGGCTTGAGGAATTGTTCGTTTGGAACTTTTTCTTTCTCTAAACGTAAAATGCAATGCCATTGCCAAGCAATTTCGGAGCTCCTTTTTTGGAAGAATTGATCTTTTTTCCTGCTTTTATAAACGGATCCCCTTTTCTGAGTTAAAGTGTCCATCACGAAGCATCTTATGCATTGAATTCCAAATGCGCTTCCCTTCTCTCCTCAAGCTTGCTATACTCATTGATTTTTTTTATTAGTTTCCAAACTGCTCTATTTCCTCTCTTATATAAGCAGGTTCCTCGCCCGTTTTGAAGCGGAGGACTGCAATAAGGTATTCAAAATACAAGGGAGGTATTAGAAATTATTTCAACCTCTGCGTAAAAAACATGCAAATCAAGGTTCTAAAATTCTTCCTTTTTTAATCTTCTGAGAGTCTCAAGAGTCCCCGAGTAGTGTAGTATTGCTTTTACCCCACAAAGAACACAATGAATAAACATCCATTGGTTGATAGAATCATATGAGATTCTGTTGGACTATTTAAGGAGGTCGAAACTGGTTAGAAATCGTGCAGGAAAGACTTGGTTGGAGAACGTATCTATTCATATAAACTGTAACGTTTCCGGTCTCTAACTAGGCTTAAGATTGTTTACAGCATACTAAAATATTTATTTACAATAGAGAAATTTAAAGATTATTTACATATTATACGATTAATTGAAAAGTATGTGGGTGCAGCTGTTAAAACATCGAATCTGCCAAGGAGTCAGGAGGCTCGCCAAAATCTGAGAGTCTGAAGGATGCGACTGTTCCTTTCGTGGTTTCAATCTACTCTGTCGTGATCTTTTGAGGGTGGAGTTCGTCTCAGTCTTGGAATGTTAATCCCGGTGTTTCCACGTCATCTGCAACGGAAGGTCATGAGAACCTCCACAGCTTCCCGACCGGAGGCAGATGTAATGTCTTTCTGTCCCGGGTTTCCACAGAACTGTAAACAAGTGTTTTCCTGGGGGTGGCCCGTCTGCATTCCTCTCAAGGAGGGCCCAAGATAATTTAGGTGTTGACAACTTGTTTTGCAGTCGAGGGAGATCTGAATTCCAGATGTGGGAATGCCAGACCGACCGGTACAGAACCCTTCAGATAGTTAACCCTTTGATGGGTTCACACGTGCACATATGCGTGTGATCATATATACAAGTGAATATATGCAATTGAATATATGCGTTCTGCTACCTGCATGACTTCTAACTAGTCTTGACCTTCAATAGATTCTTTAATAGGATTCTTTCAACCGATAGATGTGGTTGTTTAGTCATTATGTGTGTTGTGGGATAAAAGGAAAATATACTACGTTATTCATAGGCTGTAAGAAACCAAACTGATGGACTAGATTGGTTTGCTTGTTTAAATAAAAAATGTGGGAAGATGTGTAATTGCTAGTAAGTGATCCGACTGGATGGTTCGCCCTATCTAGAGGTTAACAACTGAAACTGCGGTCTTGTTCTCTGACAGGGAGTCTGAGATAATAGCGATAGAAATCCGGATGAACCATATGGTGTTTCTATGTAAACGTAATGAATTGTTTAATTTAATACTAAAAAATTACTTCTTAAATGTTTCTAATGTTTGTCAACATGTCAGCAGATTGACAAGAGGATAGTTAAATTATCCCTGTCTTATAGCAATGGGACGCAGCTTCAGTTATGAACTTTTATCGTGGTGAATAAACCAGTCCCTGACCACCTACCAATATTTTACCCTTGGGTTGCTCCTGTGTGACTAAATTCAACTACCTACGGTAGAGGCAAAATTTGAAACAATCAGAAATTTTCAGCAGTAAGATATACACGAAATGCTGCTTTATGTTTTTGATTATTTATTTCATACATCTCAATGAAATTACAAGTCTCTCCAATTGGGTTACCGCTGCCTCCTAAATTAAAACTAATTTAAATAATTAAAAAGGTTCATGTTCCGTAGTATCTAATATAATATATTCCACTAAGGTACGTGGTACAGAAATCGACATAATTTGCATATTAATTTACATTACTTGCCGATGAAAAGAGAACAATATAAAATCAACCGTACTGGATTTATTCGCCAATTTTGGCGCTTATTTTAAATATGTTAGATTTAAGCTATGGAGCTGCAAAACAATACAAACAATAACAAACCTGCAAGATAGAAATCAGCTAAAAAAAAAAAAAAGAAATCGAGAGCGAACGCTAAAATAGGTTTCGGTATCAAAAAATATCGAATAGCTTTAACAAGTGAATGTGATGCAATTGAATTGGATGATATTCAAAAGCTAATTGGTGTAACTTGACTTGAGTGCACCCTTTTTACCATGTACCGTATTAGAAATATGAATTTTTAGCAGTAAGATACATACGAAATGTTGCTTTATATTTTTGATTATTTATTTCATACATCCCACGTACATTACGGTCTTTGGTTGGACAGTTTCACAAGAAACAATAACACAAGAAAAGTAATTATTTCGAGTTTGGAGTTTAGAATATTTTTCTTTTAGTCATTATAAAACCTAAAAAAAGGAAGGACACATCTTCCGACTAAATCTTTAGCCTTCAATTTAACGTATCTAAAAAAATTGAAATTAGATTTTTGAAATACGAACATCTTGTTGAAAACAACCTATAAAGACGACTTAATTTTTTCCTACATAATCGAGTTGCGTAACTACGAACCATCGTATTTTGTTGCTATTTAAAATATTTTATTCTAAATGCACCACTCTATTAGTGTATTGCGTTATACTAATAGAATGGTGCATTAAAAGTGTCATCAGTAACTGAAGAGTAATTGATGAAGTGGTAACACGACTCTTTTCATTTACTTTGAACACGAGCAGCTTTAAAGTCAAACTTAAATAGGATTAGTGAGAAATTTATAAATGTGCATACTGTCCATTTATAAAGTCAGCATAAGAGTCTCTTCATAAGAATAAGCTTATTATCTGACACAAATTTGGGTTACAAGTTATTGATCATATTACAATCCATTTTCAATCTGTCAGTGCTTTATGTTTCAGTTAATTGAAGTCCACCTAGCATGTTTTTGTAGATACCTACGTGTAGAAGTTATTTACGTTAAGATTTATTGATAGTTGGGTATATCTTTTTTAAAAATAACGGATTAATTTGCTATTGAATAATTTGAGGAATATATTCAAAGCTAAGCATTTTGTAAATGAATTTAACATAGATCTCTTTTGGTCATTATTTTGAGGTTTTAATTTTGACTACCATTTTGAGTAAAGTTTATCTGTATATCAAATATATACATATGGAACTTTATATATTCGAAATATATCTGTCCATCTTTGCGATACTCATATAAATATATATTTGGCTTACAGCAGAAACTCATTATCTTACAAAAAGTTAAATTTTACCAGCACAACCGATTAAAGACTTAGTTTTTAGGTCAAACATAAGACATTTTGATAAAAGTATATTTTCTTTCAAACCAGATACAATATGACTATTTCAAATTTTTCATTTAGTGTCAGAAAATGCATTTCCTAAAGATGTCAGTTAATGAGTTTCTGCTCTAAGCCGACGATAGATATGTATCCCAAAGATGAGATATACAATTTGTGTTCATAAAATCATCTCTTCCTAACCTTTTTTCAAATTAAATTTCCAGAATATTAAAGTTTCCCCAAGATAAACTTCAAATAATTTACAAAATGCTAAATATAGAAAAAAAATCAATGGAGTTGTGGTGATTACTTATCTTATATCTGCTGGGTACTGTATGCTTGTATGATCCTTGATAATCGAAAGAGCAAGAAAGAGTAACAAAAGTCAATAATTTTTATTTGATCATTATTGTCACATTTACAAACTCCAGGAATATTTTCGTACTGACATCTGTCTGGAACATCTATCGATTCATTGTTTTAACTCCTGTCTGTTGTGCCATATACAAAAGAATATTAATAACGATAAATATATGAGTTTAATTCTGAAACTAAGGGAATTAAAACATAAATAAAAACTAGCATGCCCGTGCGAGAATTCTCACATGAAAAATTCCACCACCCCATGCATTGTAAGGGTGAAAGATGTAAGCGAATTTTTTATATTCATAATATCAAAAAAGTTTATTCAATCACAGCACTTCCTCCTTGAGATCACTGTTAGCTTTGTTCCAACCATTTGTATAAAGCACGTAATTCTTCCACCAAAAGGCCTAATAAGGTTATCTTAACTCTCTAGAATTCACTTGTTAACTTGTTTATTTTCAATTTTTTTTTCAAATCTTAACCTCGCGTGGAACATGCGTCGTTTAATATCCTTATATAATCAAATCACATATTCATGAATTATTGATATTATGGAAAGAAATGAAAAACCAGTTCAATACATAAATAAATAATTCGTCGCGGGTAAGAGGCGTAAAATGGATCTATACTATAGAAATAATATAGATGATGAAAAAAATTGTTTTCCGAGTAATACTGGTAAAACAATTTTATTGGGAAAGTTGTTTATCCATCAATACTGGTAAAACGAACTGAGTTGCGTACCGCAATCGTTTTACACTCAATGTAATTCCTGTGAGGATTTCGAATTGATTTTAGCCTCCCCCTCTGAACGCCTTGAAGAAATAGAACGGATTCGTTAGTGCTCCAGGAAATTATTTCTTTTGATACCTCACTTGTTAAGATTCGTCGTGTGTAAGAGGCTTAAAAGGTATCTATACTATAGAAATAATATAGATGATCGTTTGCAAAACATAACAAATTGTAATTTTAAATTAATAATTATCGTTTGATTAAATTAATAATTATCGTTTGATTAAATTAATAATTATCGTTGATAAAATATAGATAAGAACTTTTACTTATGAATGAATATCGTTTGGTAAAATACTTTCCTTGTATTTTACTCTTACTCCCCAACCAGTATAGTAGTTTCGTGAACTCAGCTTGTGAATTTAAACTCTCAAGCAGTTTAAATTCCGCTATTATTACTATGTCATGATTTAATACTTATTAATTGTGCTCGAGCAATTTCTCAATGAGAATATTTAAATATAATTTTAACCCATAATGGAACGAGAATAAAAAGTAATCCAAGTACTTCATCGGAAGTTTGCCTTTTATAAATTTACATATATATATATATATATAAATAAATGTATTATTCATGTATAAATATAAATTTGTCTTTCAGACAGTTTGTCTGCAAAGAAAAATATTTTGACGTATCGAAAGCACATCATTTGAATTTTTAGATACTTCCTTCACACTTTTAGGTCATTTTTGTACTTTTTTGGCCGATAAAAACCGGGCTCTAAGTAATGAATAAAATTTCTAGGCAGTGTAGGAGCAACAAAAGAGGACAAATCACGTAGATGAAATGTTTTGCACACTGACTCAGGATTCTACTCGACAGCTTTTCCATATACCGGCATTTAAAATTTTCGAATAAAATTTGTTCGATTCACCCTATTAAACAAGTCTGGAAACTCTTCACTCAGTAGAGCATACAGAAGTCGCTGAAAATGACACCTTTTGCACCCATACCTGTTTTTGTGTTTGGTATCTCATTGAGAAGCATTTGCTGAAGGGGCTAAACCCTCCAAGTGCTTTCGACGAGATATGTCGTCCATCAAGATCTGACCAATTTTGCTAATGGCAAGATATCTCGTCATCAAGATACTTTCCATTTTTTGTTGATGACGAGATTAAGATTGATCAATGTTTTTAATGCGAGATATCTCGTCCAACAAGATCTGGTCAGTTTTGCTAATGACGTTGTGAACCAGCAGCGATTTGGCGACATTAGTGATTTGGCGACTTTCTTAAGTTGCCAAGAGAGGGTGTGCCCGACGCATTCGATATTGAACTGAGTACCTTCTTTGTTCATGCTCACAGTATGGCCTATAGCGAACTTCTTTGTTATATCCCGTTTATGGTATGGTCCATAATGTACTTTCGTTTTACTATTTGTACCAGCTCATGATATCTAATTGAACTAGCTCCTGGGAGCTTTTGTACCAGCTCACTGGAGCATCTTTGTTAAGTTTTCTAAATAAATAGAAAAACTAATTTGATCTTATTGACCACACAGACGTGATACCTCGTAGAAATAACCACGAGAAGGGTTATTTCTACGGTCGAAGGGTTATTGCTACGGTCGGTACGAAGAATTAAATTAAACGTCTAACGTTGACAAAATGGGGATAGACTGCATTATAAGATAACCGGATATGCCAGAGCATTTGGGTAGGGGAAGTAAAATCTCCCATTTCCGTATAATTTGTTTGTTTACACTGAAAATCACTCCGGTATTTCAATGAAATTTTTAGATTTAAACATCACGACCCCCACATATATAGCTCACTTCGATAGACGTTTTAATTACCTCAAATTACTCTCCAGCTGAAATCAAGAGCTTGCGATAGAAATGTAGCCTCATCCAGAGGAATTTCCTGGTAGCGTATCCATCTGTTTACTTTCAAAACAAGTGCTCTTGAACAATTCACAAGTGTTTTTGATCTATTGATACTCGGCACCACCGTTTTAGATCCCCAACTTCATTTCACGTTCAACATTTGCTAGTTTGTCCACTTTTACCCATTAATCTTATACCTCTCACAACGCCACTTCGGTGAGAATATTCTCTTTCCATATTGATTCAGACATCTAGAGCAAGTTGTATCAATGAGATAGTTACTTTATATAAAATAGTCTGATGGTCATAATAATTTTTTGAGTACCTTCAAATAAATGGTGGGTAGGAGTGATGGGTTATCACTAGAAAAGATAGTCCTTCAAGTGTTTTCGACGAGATATATCGCCATCAAGATCTGACCAATTTTGCTAATGATGAGATGTCATCAAGATATTGGCGATTTTTTGATGATGACGAGAATCAAGAGCTGGTCAGTTTTGCCAATGATGAAATACCTCGTCATATATATATATATATATATATATATATATATATATATATATATATATATATATATATATATATATATATATATATATATATATTAGATAGATAGATATTACCGTTAAAGCTCGAAGGCCTTTAATGTACACATTACCTAAGTTATCTGCAGATCAGCTGATTTGTTCCGTTACAGAGCGGAATCGTCTACAAAATAAGAGTTTTTCGCACTTTACCTAGATAATGTGCACATTAACAGCTTTCGAATAGTTAAAGTGCAAAAGTTTTTTTCTCTGATTACCTTTCCCTCCTCCTTCCCTTTCGCCTTACGTTTCAACTATTCTGTTGATTAATTGATTCTATCAACTGGATTCTTTAGATATCGAAAAATAAATAAATAACATTTTGTTTCAACAATTGTCAGTATATTTTATTTACATCTACTGGTTATTATATGAAATTACTTATAACTTTATGGGATAAAAGTATAGCGTGTTTTTCAATTAGTAGTACCTAGCATTACTAAGTCATTTGTCTGAATAGTAATTTAACATTACCTAGGTAATCTGCAGATTACCTGATTTACGTACTTTAGCGGTAACATATGTACCTTTTAGCAGTCTAGGGAGTATTATGTTGTGTGAAGATTGTTGAGTGTCCCCGAAGAGTGAAATTGTGTTAATGGTAGAAATTGTGTTTACTAGCATTCGCGCCTGTGTGGGGGCTTCAAAGATATGTTGGAAGCGGTTTATGCAGCACTAACAATTCAACTATACACTGTGGATCAGCCCATGAAGTAAGGGCCATCTGGCTAGGCTGTGAGTAGTGCCATCTGGCGGCTAAATAGTGCACGTTCATTACGTCTATCAGTAACCAATGTAGTTGAGAGTAGTTAGACAGAAGAATTTCTGTCTACCAAAAAGTACTTCATGGTTGCACTGCTATATATGCTATGAGATTGGAATTAATTATTGTAGCGGTGTGTAAATTTCTCAAGTTTCTTGAATTTTAATGCTATTTTTACGTATATATAGGATCTTTTTCGATTCAGAGGTAATATCAACCCAGTATTGCCAGATTAGGCACAATTACGCCCTTTGGGCTACTTTTTACCTTGTCGGGAGCATTTTTGTGCTAAAAGGGGTGCTATCCTATCTGATGTCATTTTTGTATAATCAGAATGATCTTCTCATTGCAAAAAGATTGAAATTTTACGTGTAATAACCTTCATAAAAAATTTAAACTGTTATTGATACACTAATTTAATAACACTCCTGTTGGGTATAAGAAGGTGTTTCCCATAAGTTAAATATAGGGGAGCTAGTGTCTTTGTGGTTGAATGTTCTTACTGCTTTATTCCGAAAGTGACGCTACTTCGATTTTTTATCGAATAGCTTTCAACAGTCTCTTATTTCATAATGTGTGGAGTTTTAAACTAAAAACATGGCAAACGCATGTATTGGAAATTGCTGCTCTATGAAATCTGACTTATTGTTCCCCATGAATAATTTAGGAAATTAACACCAAGCATCACCAAATGACAATAAATTAAATACGTTCTTAAACCGAAGTATTAAATTCGCCTTCCGATTATTTGTTTAGTTACACTGAAAATCTTCCATAAATAAATTCTCTCTTTCTTTACCAAATAGTGAAAAATTGTTTGGTCGTTTTTAAAAAGCAATATTTACTTCAACTTCTTTAAATCTTGCAATCCTATGTCAAACTACACATCGAATGCCTTTGTAGTCGGAGATCCATTTATGCCCAAATGTATAAGAAAAATGTTAAGCGATCTGATTCTTTAACAAATCATAAGATGATCTCTTATTCCAATTGACAATTTATACGTAATAAAAGAACTTGAAAGAGTGTTTTTAAAATCAGTAGGTTACAGTAATGGTAGGGTATTAGTGGCAGTCATAACATGCCTGAAATGGAACAATGCCAGAAATTTGTCGAATGACTGCAATCGGACAGAAAAATATATATTTGATTCAAGCCCATAAAAGTTTCTGAACATCTAGACAAAATATAAAACTACATAGTATGAAAAGAAAACTGACAAACATTTTCTCCACAATTCATGTTTTTAAGTCGCTGACACCATAGATTCGACGGTTGTTTTTTGTTTGAAACAACTAAAATGGTATATTTAGTAATTTTTTCAATGTTGTTACTTTTAGATCAATTACTAGATAAGCATTTGGTATAGTAGTTGAGCTTTTTAATTCCAAAATATTAAGTTGCTTGCATGTTAGCATAATAATTAAAAAATATATTCTAGAGTAATAAAAAAATTTTGTAGCGAACAATTAATTTTCTGTACATCACTCTGATAACATTCCTTGCTTCTATTACTGCATTCTATTCTGCATCTTGTGTTTTTCTTTTAAGAATGTTATGTTTTGAAACTTTTTTTCATTGATCATTTTTGTTACTCTAATCCAGCGATTTTCAACCTTTTTCATCGCATGGAACAAATAAATTAATTACAAAAATTCTTGGTTCAGCAAAAAAATATATATTTTTGCCGATCGACAAAAAGTAAACACGAATAATTTTGATTGTTTTACAAAAAAAATTATAACCATCCACACTTTTTGCTTCTAAGTGGCTTTTTAAAAAATACTTTGAAACAGTTTATTTGTGATGTTTTGTAATTATCAAAATTACTCTCAAATTTATATAAACGGATGTTAAAAATACGAGTTGAAAGAATTTGTGAATACACTTGTCAAAAGTTCAAAACTAAACCCTTGAAATTAAATAGTTCTTGCACAATTTAAACCGTTTCACACTGATCGAAAATATCTGGTCTAATCTAATTTTTGAGACCTTGTCCAGTATTCTTTGCTTTCAGTTTGGGAAAAATTGGAAATGCCTTCAGCAAAATAAAATACTATTTTAGCTCTCATTAGCCCGTCATAAATTCATGGATATTAATTAGATTCTTTTATATCGTGTTAAAATGTATTACTTGATTTTGTAAACAAATAAATGTTCGAAGATAGTTAGCTAGTTTTAAGCAAAAATGAGAGAACGCTGAAATTGTATTAAAACTTCAATAAAAATATATAAATTACAATGTAAAGCTACTGGTGTGAGGCAATGAACCTATTTATTATTAATCTAGTTTAGAAATTACTTTTACTTAGATAAAAAAGGGAAAATGTGATCTAAATTTTTAATAAAATAGGGGCTGATTATAGCTATTAAAGGAACATAATACTGTGTTATAATATGAATAATCTATGTTACTTGCGTTGGCACCTGTCAACAGCATGTTCGATAAAAACTCTTCAACCTTTTAAAAACAGATAAATTATCTTCTGCATTAGATTGAATTACGAAATAAAACTTCCGCCAATTATATCTGCTGTTTGCGAAAAGGTTGTATAATTGCAAAAGGAGATTGGGGGGGAAGTGTCAGAATTTACTTATTTTTTATTACGCTTTTACCAACAGCTCTTTAGAATCTTTAGAAAACTGTTCTGATGTATCATAGAATGTCCTATGCTAGGGAAATGCTGTTTATGTAATATGAGGCGTTTAGCATGATTTTGATGTTTTTGCATACTGTAAATGAAAACTAATAATTCAAAATGCAAGCAGTGTGGCGTTTCGAGTCAGAAGCTAATATTAAGACGAATAGAAGAAATGAAAAATAAGAATAGATGTTCTGAGAAAATTCTGAGTTCGTGTTTCGGATTCGAGAACTAAAACAGAAGAGTGGCAAAAACGACCGAAAATTTTCGCACTTTAGAATTAATGGTGAAAAAATAAAGTAAAAATAGAGTAAATAGAGTAATAAACTAGATTGCTGAATAGTTAAACGTGCAAAACTGTTATTTTACAGCAGTGTTAACGGTTATTATAATTTGCTATTACATATACAATTAACTGCTAATATTACCAGTTTTTTATCAATTATGAACTCAATTTAACGGTTATTATTAATTTTGATTTTTTAAAATGGCACTAATGATTGATTTTAAGTTATTAATTATTTCTATTCGCCTTAAATAATTTTAATAATTTCAACTTTCTATTATTATCAAATATTTTTAGATTTCAATTTTTTAATTTATATTAAATTCAATTCAAATTGCTTAACTGCTACCCCAACAAAATTTACCCACAACTGTTAATATTTTCGATAACTGTCACTAACTAGTTGGTTGGTAGTTGAATAAACGTCGCACTGTGGCAATACTCGTAATTTTGAATCATGGTCAGATAACGATAGTCACTAACTGTTATTTTGCAATAATACTGTTACTTAAACTGCTATCGGAATAACAGTCTATCTTTTTGGAGATTAGATTCACAACTAAACTACTTTTTTCAGTAACATCAATTTACTTCATCTTTTTTTATTACGAAGCAAAAACGTTAGAATCAATTGAAAAGAAAAGATTTTAAGTTATATTCACCCAGACAGCGTTCAATAATTAAAGCTTGAAGGACACAGGCCTGTTTAAAACACGACTATAGCAAATGTTTAACCCCGAATAGATTTTAAATTCTAAATCCAAATGTATTAAAAACAATTCTGGGGAAACTATTCAAACCTGCCATTTCGGACTTGATATTGGAAAGCGATACGCGTGGGATTTATGAATAAAATATTTTGTTGCATCTTTTTCCGTTGCGGGAATACTTTTGGAAAATGTTGGAGCGTTTAGGGGATGAAGCCTGGGCATAAACTGCTACATATTTATAGATTTCTTCGTACGTATAAGAGCAATTCGGGCTACAGAAATCTCCATACGTTTGGCTTCCTCAATCTTTCAGAAAAGGCTAGCGTTGCCCATGATTCAGGAAGATATCATCGGCAAAAGCCAGAAGACGTGTCGGTATTTTCATGACGTGTGACGTGGACTGCAACTATAAGATCCACATCTTTTATCGCATTTTGGAAGAAAGCGTATTATTCTAAGTGCAGTGAAAGTGGTACTAAGCAACCCTCCTCCATTCCGTTTGGGGGGTGGAGAGTGAATAGGAAAATATCAACATAAAAAACACAAGAAATGTCCTTTCATAGTCCTTACTTTCCTAAATTAAATTAAAATACTCATATCTTTTATAGCGTGTTTCTACCTGTGTACATAAATGTAGCTATTCTTTTAAGTTAGTGTTTGTATATCCTGCTTAAAGTAATATGGGGTAGGTAAGTATTTAATTAACGTCGCACTGGAGCAACACAATGGGCTATTGGCGACCGTCTGGGATCAACTCCAAGATCCAAGGACGACACCACGTAATTTTGAACCACGGTCAGATGACGAGGTCACACCTGAGCTGGCACCCAACTCTCCAGACTTCCCCACCACGCCAAAACCCCATTTGAGGCCACGATAGATTTAACGTGCACCAACCCCCTTTGTACACGACGGTCTTCGGTTGGATTTGAACTCGCAAACCCTCCGGTTGCTAGTCCGTTACTCTTCCAACCGGCCTACCGCGGCTCTTAAACTCATAAGACATGAATATAAAAAATTATTTTTTCAGTCATGGGTCTATTATGGGTTTACTTCTCACTCTAAAAAGCAGCTGGTCTTTGAGCTCCTCACGTGATGGTTTTTGTGTCCAGAAAAACGTTACACTGGCCCATATCTTATTTTAGAATTTCGACTCATTGCGGACCTCCCACCCGCACTCATTGTGCCTGCGCACTAGGTCCGAAGGTCATATCAGGTACGGACAACCTTTGTCTACACGAGGCTATATTTATCTTCTAAATATTTTTTCAAGTTCTGAAATCATACAAAATTTTATATTTATTTAATTTCTATTCAATTACTACCAAGTTCTCGTGCACGATTGTTGTTGTCCAATACGAATTGTAGCATAGTTGGTAGTTTCCGAATGTGACCTTCTTAATGTCTGGATCTTCTGTGTATGTTTCTTCTAGTTCTTAAATCATAAGGCAAAACAGTTGCAATGCTCGACTTTTCATGCATGCCCCCAGGACTATTTCATTTTAAAGACGTAATCACGTAAAAAATCATGTTTACATGATATGTTTATGGGGCT
This sequence comes from Meta bourneti, assembly GCA_933210815.1. Lineage (NCBI taxonomy): Eukaryota > Metazoa > Arthropoda > Arachnida > Araneae > Tetragnathidae > Meta > Meta bourneti. The sequence goes on along the minus strand of OW119922.1, from coordinate 37,608,104 downwards.
GAGGTTGTTATCGCGAAGAGTCTGGGAAAGTGATTGCGGTATGGATTTGATATCGCAATCGGGCTTTATTTGGGGCAATGGAGAAGTGAAAATTAGCTCTCAGACAATAATATTCAAATGAGAAGGTCGAAACGGAATGTGAGAAAGCGGAAATTAAAGGCAAAAATAAATATTGTTTCGTTGAAATAGTTAGAATTTCGAAGGAAGAAAATGTGAAGGTTTATTTGGGTGAAAGAGAAATACATCAAAGTATAACAGAAGTATAATAATAAATAAATAATAATCAATGCTACATAAAATAATAAACATCGCTTGACGTTTTATTATTTGTTACCAGATGCTTCTTTAAAGTTCTACGATACCATTACCAAAAACACAAAATAAAATGCGTAATCTTCAAAGAAAAAAATAGTTGCGGCATAATGTCTGCCATCAACATGGTGGTTATGAAGCTGGGATCCCCTTTATTTTCTTTCCATTATTTATCATTTGCACAGTTCGATCCTATAAGATTCAAGCAGAAGAAAAAGGGAAAGGTTTTATGAAAGGTATTTATTTGTCTATCAATTTATACTCATCATATTCAGGAGAAATAAATTTCAAGAAGTAATCCATCACTATTGAAAATAGTTTAAAGTGCAATTGTTACCAGAAAAGTTAGAAATGGAGGGTGGCGCTATTACATAGCCACAAAATAAAGCAGATGTTAAAGTGCAGCTGTGACGAAGAGAATGACTCTTTCGTAAGGGGGTTTACTTGAAACTAAGATTCCAAGTTAATGAAAGGTGAATAAGGAGAAATTGGAATATTAGGTTTGCACGATACCACTTATTAGATCATGGAGAGCGAACAGTGATGGAAATTCATGTGGCAGTATTCAAATTGGTAGAATAGAGGAAAAGTAGGAAATATTTAAACATTCATATAGCACTATAAAACTCGTCTGAAACGACCATTCTTCATTCTGTGAAAAAACGGTCGCTTACAGAGGAGGTCTGCAGTGAAGGAGATACGAAAATACACATACAGGAAAACAATTGAAATCTCAAAACAAACAAAATATGTTACGACTTTGGATGGAGTATGCAATTCACAATAAGATTTAGAACTCGGTTCAGCGCGGTTATAATTCACTTTTACTCTCTTAACCCTTCAAGTGATTTTGACGATATATTGTCACGATCACTTCGTACCTTTGGTATCTCGTCCATCAAGACCTGACCAGTTTTGCTTATGACGAGATATCTCGTCATCAAAATATTGCCGACTCTTTTATGATGCCGAGATCAAGATCTGGCCAGTTTTCATCTAATGGCGAGTTATCTCGTGCATCAAGATCTGATCAGTTTTCATCTAATGACGAGTTATCTCGTGCATCAAGATCTGACCAGTTTTCATCTAATGACGAGTTATCTCGTGCATCAAGATCTGACCAGTTTTCATCTAATGACAAGTTATCTCGTGCATCAAGATCTGATCAGTTTTCATCTAATGACGAGTTATCTCGTGCATCAAGATCTGATCAGTTTTCATCTAATGACGAGTTATCTCGTGCATCAAGATCTGGTCAGTTTTGCTGATGACAAGATATATTGTTGACACAACCACCAAGAGGATTAACATTATTCAAAATCAGGATGACGTTTGGTTAATTATTAATTAACACTAAAACTCAGGACACATACACATTTGAGGTTAATTATTAATTAACGTTAGAAAGCTGTACACTTGAGACAAATTATTAATTAATCCTAGACGCTGGACATTTGAGGCTCACTATTAATCAACTCTAGAAAGCAATACCATTAGTCAACAGTTGTTTCAATGATTATTCTTCTTTTGTCCAGTGTTGAAGATCAGGTATCCATGTACAAAACATATGTATTTAGTGAACTTAGCCATAACTACATTAATAAACTTTCGATATATCACTATACAGGGTGTTTCGAAAATGTCTGACCAAATTGCAAAGGGTGATAGAGGGCCCAAATTAAACATTTTTTGTCAAGGAATGTGGGCCCGGAAATGCTGCGTTTAGTTGGTAGGGGGCGCTGTTTAGGTCAAATTTTTAATTCGCGATATGTATCTGATGTATGGGACTGCGAATGTAAACGAAGGTGTTGCTCAAAGGTTTTAGAGCGGTCAGAATTTTGCTTCTGGATTCAAAGGTACTATAGTGAAATTAGACGCCACTGCAAAAACAAAATATGGTTGTATATATAGCAGTGCAACGAATCTCAGCCATGAAGTACTCTTTGATAAACTAGAGTTGTACTGTCTTTCCCAGCGTCTATCAGTGATACGAGTAAAGACTATAGACAACAAATGGCCAAACTTGGATATCTTGCCATTTCGCAGCAGTTTTCCAGAAGCTTATTTTTTGTCACGGGCCATTCTCCAAATCCCTCCCATCCATGACCTCTCGATTTAGCATTCCAAATTACAGAAACTTATCACCCCGTGTCGATACCTTTAAACCATTTGCCATTCGCACTTCTGCAACTTCTGCAGATAAGCACAAAATAAAATCGTTTTTTTCAGTCTCCTAAATAGGATCACTAGGACGTGAAACGGGTTTCGCCAGTCCTCTCAATGGAAGTAAATTTAGTTTTTATATAAATTATAGATCTAAAAAATCCAAGACAGTAAAAAAAGCTAAAAAGCTAAGAAACGGGGAATAGACATTAATCAAACGGAACTCTCCATGTATGTGCACTAAAGCCGCAAGACATAGCATGGCGAGTAAGATAATAATTCAACAAGAAAATTAAAAGGAAATTTTAAAACTATGAATATTTTAAAGAAGGAAGTGCTGTTGGTGGATTGGGCGTCATCAGGGACCCTGACCATGACAACATAAATGGTGTTTCTACGTATGAAAAAAATTGCTCATACACTCTTTGTGTCCCCATAAATAACCCTCCGTGTCCTCATACACTCCCCACACTCCGGGGAGTTATTTGTTTATTGTCGAATGGCAGCAACAATGTAAAATCATCAGCCGTTACGGGATTCATTCTAATTTTGTCGCTTAGTTTATACGCAGCTAACTAGATTGACGAAAAATATTTCTACTAGAAACGTCTAACCGAGCTCGCCTCTAACGAAACTTTTCAGCTGTCTCATTACGCAAATCAATGAGAAATCTACAAGATAAAAATCAGCGCAGATGAGCAAAAATAGGTTGTTTAACTTAAAAAAATGGTGAATCGCCTTTGAACAACTGAATGGGATGAAATTGATTGGATTTTTAATTTTATGGCGCAAGGTCTTGAACAGGACAAGCAGCGCCAGGGGATGAAATTCAAGTAGACGTTCAGAATCTTATTGTGGTAGCATGACTGAGGTGTATTTTTTCCATGAAGTTTTATTGGAAATAAGAATTAACACCAGTAAAAAATAAACTAAATGCTGTTATATATTTTTGCGTAATTTTATTTCATTTACAGATGAGAAATCCATCTATTAATATAAATGCTATGATCATTACAAATGGATTGAAATAAGACATGTGATGTGAATAACGACATTGTGCCTCAATTGATCTGAAAAAATCAGTCAGCTTGGCTCAGATGCTGCTGCGCCGGTCTGTTAGTATGAATGTATTTTGCACATCACAAAAAATTTAGTATTATGGAGGAATACAGCTTTACCTCTGCTGAACTAGCGGAGCATGTTCATTCAAGGACATAAGCATAGGACTCCCATCCTTATATCGCGGAGGGTACCCCTTGTTTCCTCAGAGATGCTTCGCTGACGAAGAGAACAGTATAACATTGCTTTCCACGGAAACAATGATGACCACGATCCTCTTATGTGAACAATAAGCTATTAATTGCCCTCAATTTTCAATATCACCCGGCTCTTTTTATTATACAATCATTAAATAGTGTTGATTCATACCAAAGTGTCTCCCAGTGTCCTCCTTATCTCCATAAATTTGGTGCAAGAAGTATAGAACCAAGTCCTTCTAATCCCCATAAATTTGGTGCCAGAAGTGTAAAATCAAGTCCTTTTCAACCCTATACATTTGGTGCCAGAAATTTAGAATCAAGTTTACCTCTTACCCATAAATTTGGTGCCAGTAGAATAGATCAAGTCCTTCTCATTCCCAAAAATTTGGCGCAGAAATGTAAAACCAAATCCTTCTCATCCCCGCACATTTGGTGCCAGAATTGTAGACTCAGGTCCTCATCCCCATAAATTTGGTGCCAGAAATGTAAAATTAAATCCTTCTCATCCCCATACACTTGGTGTCAGATGTATAGAATCAATTACTTCTTAATCTCATAAATTTGGTGCAAGAAGTTTAGAACCAAGTCCTTCTAATCTCCATAATATTAATGGATTTTTCAAAGGTGGAACACCGTATGTCTCGCCCTCCATGTAGGGAACTCTTTTACATCAGAATATCAAATGAGAGAATATATCGTGGGCTTACAAGTGAAACACACTGCCCAAAAATCTTTTCCAAGATTGAAAATTCTACTCCCTAAGCTTTACTCACCAAATGTATTTCTCAAGAATAAATTTAACCTTCATGCAAAGAAAAATTAAGTTAGTGGATTTCACCAGAGCCAAGATCCCCACATTCTGATCAAGAAAAGCTGAAAAACTTATACCTTAAGAATTTTGATTTAGCGTGTTTCACTTTTGTAAGCCGGCGATATGTAATTATGGGATGTGTATGGATTTATGGGTGTGAACCATTCAAAGGGATAATGTGTCTAGAATATTTATTTATACTATCCTTAACTCTTTCAGAGGCGGTGAGACACTAGACGCCCCATCATTCCTAACAGGGTTAAAAGAGGTAGCCACTCAGAATGATTATAGTTTTGAAATTAATTTCTAAACCTTTTCCACAAGATGGCATTGTTGCAGAAAATAACTCTAGTCCATATTGGGTCTTTTGGTTGATTAGACGCTGTAGTCATTTTTTGCTACACAAGGACTAATTAGACAAGGACCTAGTTGCAGTGGGATTAGCCAGATAATAGTGAAGCAGAAATGAGGAAGATTAAGTTTCAAGCTAATTTTCTTAGTTGCAAGCGCAAGTAATTGGAGGATAGTGAAGGAACACGCTTCTATGCAAAAAATATGCTGCAAACCTAATGGAAACCTGAGACTTGTTTTTAATTTAATAATACACTGCTGGCCACCGTAAATGCAACACCCTGAAGGAAGCATGCAAATAATATGAAATTTACAACACGCATTAGCGGAGGTGAGATATGCAAATGATTAGAATTTCAGCGCAGACGCACATCACGCGCGCCTGTGGCGCCACTTCAAAGCGCTATTTAAGGCTTGGAGATTTCGACGATTTCAAGTACGGCAATTGTGTTTTTCTTGTGGTTTTTAAAAAAAAAACGATCAATTATGCCTCGTAGAAAACAGCGATCATCTTTTGATCAAGTATCCGAGTTCGACAGAGGAAGGATAGTGGCCTACCGAGATTGTGGATTATCTTTCAGGGAAATCGGTAGTCGTGTTGGACGAAACCAAACAACTGTAATGCGGATATGTGATCGTTGGATGCAGGAGGGTACGACGGACCGACGTGTTCGATCGCATCCACCTCAGTGCACCACTTCACGTGATGACAGGCATATTGTGCGTATGGCAGTGACGGATCGCTCAGCCACATCACGAACCATAGCACAGCACATTCAGTCTGTACCGCATCATCCAGTGTCTGCGCGTACCATTCGACGCCGTTTACAGCAGAGTGGTCTGTCCGCAAGACGTCCATTGCTTCGTCTACCCTTGACGCAGAACCACAAACGTTTCCGCCGCCAATGGTGCGATGAAAGAAGGATGTGGACGGCAGAATGGAATGAAATTGTCTTTACTGACGAGTCACGCTTCTGTCTGCAACACCACGATGGTCGGATTCGAGTCTGGAGACACCGTGGAGATAGGATGCTGAACAGCTGCGTTATACACCGCCACACTGGTCCTACACCGGGTATTATGGTATGGGGCGGTATTGGATATCACTCTCGCACTCCTCTAGTACGCATTGCCGGTACTTTAAACAGCCAGCGCTACATCTCCGAGGTGTTGGAGCCAGTTGTCCTTCCTTACCTTCAGGGCTTGCCCACAGCCATATTTCAACAGGATAATGCGCGACCACACGTGGCACGCATTGTCCAAGGGTTCTTCGTCAATCGCCAGATTGAATTGCTTCCCTGGCCAGCTCGCTCTCCGGATCTTTCGCCGATAGAAAACATGTGGTCCATGGTTGCTCTACGATTGACCCAGAATACATCCCCAGCTGCCACATCAGATCAAATTTGGCAACGTGTGGAAGTTGCTTGGTCTGCTGTACCCCAAGAACACATCCAAAGTCTCTTTGAATCAATGCCGAGGCGTGTGGCAGCGGTGATCTCCAACAATGGCGGCTACTCTGGCTACTGATTTTGGCAGGAACCACACTTCACAGAAGTCTATAAATTTAATCATTTGATACTTGGTCAACATGTTATCTACAAAATAAATTTTGTTGTGATATCTCTTGTCTTTCTTGGTGTTGCAATTTGGGTGGCCAGCAGTGTAGTTTGACGGTGTTGAAGACTCAATATTCTGAAATATTCTCAGAATTCAATACCTCTCAGAATTCAATATTCTAGAAATGCTTAAAGGTGTTTGGGCGGTAGTTGGGTCATATATATCAGGTGACATTTATTAAATGTACTTTAGTGAGTTTTTTTTCCATCCGAATTAAATTCATTCTAAAAGGTAAAATGCTGTTATCTCTGGTAATTTTTAAGTTTTTATTGCTGTTTTTTATATTAAGTGGATGCAATATTCTAATGTTTTACATTAATTCTACAACTTCAAAATATATGTGAAAAATTTTATAGCTGTAGCTACACTATTTAGCGAATTATTAACGTTTTTCCACCGAATGTCAAGAGTGAAACGGACTACTTTTAAAATATTTTCACAGCTTTTTGTTTTTCATGACTTCGATATGTTTAAAATGTTTTGTAATTAATATAGATTTAAAACTCTTTGTGGTTTGTTTTCGTGATGCATGTAACTGAGCATGCAATTAGGATTTATAAGAATATTTACTTAAAAAAATGATGAAATCAATTGAATTTTTTATGCTGTTTTTCGTAGTGTCTGTTGGTATAAATGTAAAAATAAAATTAGTATACATGCAAACCTATACTCAAAATTGTGGGTAACACTTCAATGAAAATAAAGGAAATGAATGAAAAGATTAAAATGTACAAGTGCAACAATTTTAAAATATTGAAATATGTTTTTCAATAATTGTTAGTGTAAAAGTGATATTTTCGCAATGTATATTTCATGTGTATTAGAATAAGATTCACTATAACATTTTGCTGTAAATGTAAAATTAAAAATAATTGTTTAAAAGAGTATGTCCCCTTAACATTAAAGTGATATCTCAAAAATACATTTCGTCAACATTTAAAATTAATCTTTTAGTATCATTTAATAGTTTTACCAATTTGTGTTATGTAAAGATTCTTGTATAAATATCCTGATTTGCAATGCTTTATTGTATAATTAGACAGTAAATGTGTTAAAAACTCTAAACAATTTACGATTGATTTATTAATAACGCAGAATAAAATTCAAAGTTGCTGCAATAGATTTTATTATCTTCTTTCATTTTTGGAGTGCTAACTGTTTTGACCACTTTTTAAAGTCAAGAAATCTGAAAGTGCTTTTTTATGATTTTATTGCTCTAATCTTGTAAATTGAATGAAAGTGCTTCATTAAAAGGAAGACGTCTCAAAGAGAATCCAAAGGAATTTGAAAGGATTCGCCATATTTTTTTCTCTCGCGCTACCACTAACTTTCAGAAACTCTTAGAAGATTATTGGCTGAATATTTTTATCGAGAGAACAGTTATGTCAAAAAAGAAAACTTCGATTATCCTTAAATGTATTTTTTACCGTAATCGTTTTTTTTTTGTCTAGCGACTTGTGTAGGTTTTCTTGATTTAAGTTAATTGGATACCTTTTATATGTTTACAAAATTTCAGTATTACTGACAACAATGATTTTAAATCTCAAGAATAACTATTTCTAAAGTAACAAACTTTTCATAATCCTATTTGAATATTTTTTTCTTAATGCATTTCAATACATTTTAATTAAAGCTAGCGACAGTTTATTTTTATTTTGCGATTTACAATCCCAGTCATTAGTAGATAGAGAACCCAAAGCATTTATGCGAATTCTCTTATTAATTGCAACTTAATTGCTAAGTGCTTTTAAAAGGTTTCGTAGGGAAAAACTCAGCGTTGTCTGGTTTAATGTATCTAGAAATGCAATCAGAATAAATGTGATTATGCTAATCAGAATAAATGTGAGATCCAAAAGCCGCTTCGTTTCGATATGTTGAATCTTTTGATACTTTGTAGACCAGTAATAGCATTTTACTTTATTTGAAGTAGGTAGTTCAATTTTTTACTCTATTTATTGACATACAATTTAAATATGGTTTACATAATGTGAAAAGATTGTATCCCAATAACAATTTTTAATCTTGACTTGGCAATTGTATAGAAAACGTAAATAAGTACATAATAAGCACTAATATAATAAAAAGTCTGTACGTAATACGTATAATAAACGTAATAAATGTGTACATAATACGTATAATAAACGTAATAAATGTGTACATAATACGTATAATAAACGTAATAAATATGTAATACGTATAATAAATGTAATAAATATGTACGCAATATAAGTATAATAAACGTAATAAATATGTACGCGTAATATAAGTACAGTAATACCCCGACTTACGCTAACTCGGAGTTACGCGGTTCTTGATTTTTTCATTTGGCATTACTGCCGCCCGCTATCTTCAGTGTTTCTCTTGCTGTAACGCGCGCTTGCATTGGACTCGTTTCGCGCAAACTCTACATTCACGATTACGATTCTACGATCGACTAAAGTTAAGATTGTTTTGTTATACGTTTTCTAAACCCTTAAAAAACTATGTCGTCCAAACGAAGTAAATCTGATTCTCCTGTAATGTGAAAGTTGTGTTTTTGCCTCCAAACACGACCAGCTTGCTTCAACCGATGGACCAGGGAGTCATCAAAACATTCAAGGCTTACTACAAGAGGCGTTCGTTTGCACACCTGAATGAAGCTATGAGGCAAAACAGTGAGATATCTCTTAAAGGCTTTTGGAAATAATTCAATGTTTTAGATGCCGTAAGAATCATTGGAAAATCGTGGGATGAAATTTCCAAAAAACATTGAATGGTGCCTGGAAGAAACTTTGTCCATTTTTTTTCAAAAACGAGACGGAAACAACGCAAGAAACTGATCATGTCGCTCAAGTGATAAAAGAAGTTGTTAATCTTGCCAGGCAATTACACTGCTGGCCACCGTAAATGCAACACCCTGAAGGAAGCATGCAAATAATATGAAATTTACAACATGCATTAGCGGAGGTGAGATATACAAATGATTAGAATTTCAGCGCAGACGCACATCACGCGCGCCCGTGGCGCCAGTTCAAAGCGCTATTTAAGGCTTGGAGATTTCGACGATTTCAAGTACGGCAATTGTGTTTTTCTTGTGGTTTTTTCAAAAAAACGATCAATTATGCCTCGTAGAAAACAGCAATCATCTTTTGATCAAGTATCCGAGTTCGACAGAGGAAGGATAGTGGCCTACCGAGATTGTGGATTATCTTTCAGGGAAATCGGTAGTCGTGTTGGACGAAACCAAACAACTGTAATGCGGATATGTGATCGTTGGATGCAGGAGGGTACGACGGACCGACGTGTTCGATCGCATCCACCTCAGTGCACCACTTCACGTGATGACAGGCATATTGTGCGTATGGCAGTGACGGATCGCTCAGCCACATCACGAACCATAGCACAGCACATTCAGTCTGTACCGCATCATCCAGTGTCTGCGCGTACCATTCGACGCCGTTTACAGCAGAGTGGTCTGTCCGCAAGACGTCCATTGCTTCGTCTACCCTTGACGCAGAACCACACACGTTTCCGCCGCCAATGGTGCGATGAAAGAAGGATGTGGACGGCAGAATGGAATGAAATTGTCTTTACTGACGAGTCACGCTTCTGTCTGCAACACCACGATGGTCGGATTCGAGTCTGGAGACACCGTGGAGAGAGGATGCTGAACAGCTGCGTTATGCACCGCCACACTGGTCCTGCACCGGGTATTATGGTATGGGGCGGTATTGGATATCACTCTCTCACTCCTCTAGTACGCATTGCCGGTACTTTAAACAGCCAGCGCTACATCTCCGAGGTGTTGGAGCCAGTTGTCCTTCCTTACCTTCAGGGCTTGCCCACAGCCATATTTCAACAGGATAATGCGCGACCACACGTGGCACGCATTGTCCAAGGGTTCTTCGTCAATCGCCAGATTGAATTGCTTCCCTGGCCAGCTCGCTCTCCGGATCTTTCGCCGATAGAAAACATGTGGTCCATGGTTGCTCAACGATTGACCCAGAATACATCCCCAGCTGCCACACCAGATCAACTTTGGCAACGTGTGAAAGCTGCTTGGTCTGCTGTACCCCAAGAACACATCCAAAGTCTCTTTGAATCAATGCCGAGGCGTGTGGCAGCGTTGATCTCCAACAATGGCGGCTACTCTGGCTACTGATTTTGGCAGGAACCACACTTCACAGAAGTCTATAAATTTAATCATTTGATACTTGGTCAACATGTTATCTACAAAATAAATTTTGTTGTGATATCTCTTGTCTTTCTTGGTGTTGCAATTTGGGTGGCCAGCAGTGTAGATTTGGAAGTCAATGGTGATGATGTTTACGAGCTGTTGGATTCACATAATCAAGAGCTGACAATTGATGAGCTCAGAGATGCGTGAGCAAAACGTCACTGAAGTATCAGACCCAGTTCCACCAGAAAAGGACATGCCAATTGCAAGCTTGACAAAAGGTCTCAGCTCAATTGAAAATAGCTTAAACATTTTAGAAAACAGACTCCAACGAAGAACGCGTTATAGCTACAAAGCAAGGAATAAAAAATTTTTTAACTTGCTACGAAGAAATTCTGCGCGAAAAAAAGAAGGCATTATGTCGTCAGACAAATTTGTTAGATTTTATGAAGCCATCGACATCGAAATTACTTTTTTTACGTAACTCATTTATTTTTTCAATATTTTGTATTAATATGTATAAAGAACTGCAATTCTATTAAATATTTTTCTTCTAAACTAGTGTTTTGTTAGTCCTTGGTCCCAATTGAACAAAATTTATATGTATTTATATGCAAAGTTGTACCCCTACTTACGCGAATTCGACTTAAGCTATTTTCGTCGGACCCACCTTTCGAGTAACTCCGAGGTATTACTGTATAATAACGTAATAAGTACAAAATTCTTGAATACAAAGACCTGGACCTTTATCTCATAGATTTCATTTATATATTTTTTTGAGTTTCTCACAAAATTAAATGTATAATAGCAAACCCTATTGAACCTCACAATCGGGGGAGGATAACGATTTAACCCTCAAGCGTCATGAGATTATTGAGTGGTGTAGTGTTGCTTTTACTTCACAACATACACCAAATACCAAAAATAACCAAATTATACGGGGAAGACTGAAGGTTTCAGAGCGGATATATGCGTGTGAACTCCTCAGAGTGTTAAAGGAGAGTGGCGTATATTGATGCTCAAGTTCTTTATTTCAGGTTACCCTCGTGAAAGTGAGTTTTGAACGAAAGATAATAATTTTCTTTCTACTGTTCTTATACAGCGCATATTTAGACTAGTTTTCCAGAAATGAAATGTTTATAGTTTCCAGGTGTGTATAATGTGATTCGATGGTGATATTCTAACCACAGGTCCTAAAACATAATTCCAATTAGAGAATATTCAAAAGGTATAAAAGGTTGGACATAATTTGTTTAAAAAAATTGTATATCCGAAAAATCCAAATTAAGCTTTTATATTAGTCCTCTCCCCAAGAAAATTCAATTTAAAAAATGTACCAAGTAAAATGTTGTTTGCAAATAAGTTTTCACGAAGTTATTGAGATTCATTGTATGACTTTTTCCTCGTTAATGGATGTGCTGACCACTATTTAGGTAGGTCGTTGAATTTAAATTGCACTGGAACGAGCTATTGGTGGCGGTCCGGGATCAACCCCGAAGGGAAAGACTGAGGACAACCCCTCGCAATTTTGAAGCGTGGTCAGATGAGGAGGTCAACACCTGAGCTAGTACCCCACTCTTCAAACTTCCACACCAAGCCAACGTGAGGACATTTGAGGTCACGACACAGCTCCCCCTTACACGACGGTCTTTGGTTGGATCGAGTTTCAAATTGGGAACCCTCCGGTTGCTAATGCGCTACTAAATCGTTTAATCGTTTAAGAAAAATGATATTTATAAAATTAAACGAATTGCAAATTTAATCTAAGTGCTATATCGTCTGTTCGCTTTTGAGATACTTCCTAATACTATGGGGGGCACGGTAGCCCAGTTTGTAGAATCGCGGATTAGCAACGGGAGGTGTGCGAGTTCGAAACTCTATCCAGCAAAAGACCGTCGTGTATGCGGGGCTGGTGTATATTAAATCTGCCTTGAAAGTATACGATTGCAAGGGGCTTGTACTGGTCGGTCTGGCATTCCGACATCTGGAATTCAGATCTCCCTCGACTGCAAAACAAGTTGTCAACACCTAAATTATCTAGGCCCTTCATGCAGACCAGGAAAACACTTGTTTACAGTTCTGTGGAAGCCCGGGCCAGAAAGACATTACATCTGTCCTCTGGTCGGGAAGCTGTGGAGGTTCTCATGACCTTCTGTCGCAGATGGCGTGGAAATACGGGGATTAACATTCCAAAACTGAGACGAACTCCCCCTCCAAAGATCATGACAGAGTAGACTGAAACCACAAAAGGAACAGTCGCATCCTTCAGACTCAGACTTTGGCGAGCCTCCTGGCTCCTTGGCAGATTCGATGTTAACTGCTGTACCCACATACTTTTCAATTAATCGTATAATATGTAAATAATCTTTAAATTTCTCTATTCTAAATAAATATTTTATTGTGCTGTAAACAGTCTTACGCCTAATCAGAGACCAGAAACGTTACAGGCTACAGAATGGATTTACGGAAGACGAATGGCAAACTAATATCATCCACCTTGCCGAACCACCCTCCGCCAAATTTATCAAACCACATCCCCTTTCAAAATGTACGACCTACGTTTCTATAATACACGCCTTTGCTTATAGACATAGCGTCTGGAACATTTCTAGTGGTGAACAGACAGTACCACTCCCCTGTACCGCGTCCTCCTCCACCAACAATACCATAAACCCTCCCGGTAGCTAACACACCTCTAACACTTGCCATTGTGTGATTGGCTAATATCTGGCCCTAGTGTCATTACATTTCGATACACCAACCAATTGGCTTGCCTCTGTGACTAAATACGCAGCTTGCGTTAACTCAATAACAGCTTGCTCATATAATCAATCTAAGGAATTGAATCCATACATACATGAAATCCAATCTTTGTAATCAATGCTATTTAATTGTTTGAACGCAATTAATCCTGATATGTAATGCCTATATAGCTACCTTAATTTAAATTGAGACACTGGGAGCAGGAACAGTTATAACAGGAAAAATGGAGTAGGCAACTTAGGCTATTCATGCAGTCAGGTGGAATAAAGAATAAAGGACGCAAGGAAAGGTTAATGTATTGCATTTCTTGGAGTAACGTGTAAATTCATACAAGCCGTTTTTATTTTATCAACAACATCGTAATGGGCAAATATAGCACGTTTGCCAAATTTGTTGTTTAGGCTATTCCTGCTCTCAATGCCTCAATTGTGGTCTGTTTTCATTGGGGGTATTTTGTTTATCACTTATACTGAACCCAACGCAATTTACTATCAAGAAGACAACAAAATGTTTTTGGCGTAGTATTCTCCGGTAATTGGTAATTAATTAACGTCGCACTAGAACAATACAACGGGCTATTGATGACGGTCCGGGATCAATCCCGAAGGGAAAGATCAGAGGCAGATGATGGTAGAGGAAGTAATTAAATTAAAAGCTGTAAATTAAAGTAACAGACAATAGCTCAATAAAGATGGTATTGTCTCGGATCTTTCCCTTCGGGATTGATCCCGGATCGTCGTCAATAGCCCGTTGTGTTTCTACAGTGTGACGTTAATTAAAATACATACATACCCTCATCGAAGGTAGATGGATAATTAACGTCGTACTGGAGCAACACAGTGGGCTATTGGCGACGGTCCAGATAATGGTAATTAATTAACGTCGTACTAGAGCAACACAACGGGCTATTGATGACGGTCCGGGATCAATCCTGAAGGGAAAGATCCGAGGACAACACCACGTAATTTTGAACCACGGTCAGATGACGAGGCAACACCTGAGCTGGAAACCAACTCTCCAAACTTCCACACCACGCCAACGTGAGGAGATTTGAGACCACGACAGATTTGACGTGCACCAGCCCCTTTGTACACGATGGTCTTTTTGGTTGGATTCGAAATCGCAACCCTTCGGTTGCAAGTTCGTTACTTTTTCAACCAGGCCACCGCTGCCTGTTGTATTGATATTGGTATTCTCAATTAACGTCACACTGGAGCAGCACAATGGGCTATTGGTGACGGTCCGGGATCAATCCCAGAGGGAAGGATCCGAGGACAACACCACGTAATTTTGAACCACGGTCAGATGACGAGTGTAATTCTTCGGAAGCAGATCAATACAAAACGCTATTTTCATGATCCCCTTAAAATGAATGATGTATCCAGACTATACCAGATTTGAACACTTTATAATTATATTGTCTACTAATCGGTCTAGTGGTCAAGCTGGGAGGAGTTGGTTGACCGTGTTACCTTATTGTATGTTCTAATGAACCAATGAATTTGGGTATTAAGCACTCATTGCAGATTTATCGCTTGGTAGACTGAGGTATTTGGTATTTGGTATTTCAATTAACGTCACACTGGAGCAACACAATGGGCTATTGGTGACGGTCCGGGATCAATCCCAAAGGGAAAGATCCGAGGACAACACCACGTAATTTTGAACCACGGTCAGATGACGAAGGTAGACTGAGATATTTGATTGTCACTGATCAATCCATTTACTGCATTTATTGACTGAAATATTTAACTTTACGCAAGAACAAATCACTAATAAACCTTCAAAGTACTTTATTGGTAGAGCGTACTGAGTTGGTTGGTTTAATCCATTATTGACTGCACTAAAAACCTATAGTAAATTCTTATATCATTGATTTATTAATTATTTGACTGAGAAATCCGATAGCCAAAAGGATTAACAATCCAATCGACAATTAAAAATTCCACTTGCTACACTTAGTTATCATATTTAACTCCCAATTGCACGCGGGCCGCGGTGGCCCGGTTGGAAGAGTAACGGACTAGCAACCGAAGGGTTGCGAGTTCGAATCCAGCCAAACACCGTGGTGTACAAAGGGGGCTGGTGCACGTTAAATCTGTCGTGGCCTCAAATGTCCTCATGTTGGCGTGGTGTGGAAGTTTGGAGAGTGGGGTGCCAGCTCAGGTGTTCCCTCGTCATCTGACCGTGGTTCAAAATTACGTGGTGTTGTCCTCGGATCTTTCCCTCTGGGATTGAATCCGGACCGTCACCAATAGCCCATTGTGTTGCTCCAGTGTGACGTTAATTGAAAATACCAAATACCCAATTGCACGCTTATGAATTCGGGTATTGTTCACTCATAGATTAATCCCTTGTTGAAGACAGCCATGTCTAATAGCAAAGATTAACAAACAAATGAATTGTCAAAATTCTTTTGTACCAACGATTTTGCTCTATTTTCAGCCTTCATTGGCTGATATGAAATTCGATGCATGAACGTAGGTAGTTAGGTATTTTAATTAAAATCACACTGGAGCAACACAGCGGGCTATTGGTGACGGTCCGAGATCAATCCCAAAGGGAAAGATCCGAGGACAACACCACGCAATTTTGACCCACGGTCAGATGACGAGGCAACACCTGAGATGGCACCCCACTCTCCAAACTTCCACACCACTCCAACGTGAGGACATTTAAGGCCACGACGGATTTAACTTGCACCAGCCCTCTTTGTTGAGCCACGGTAGCCCGGTTGGATTCGAACTCGCAACCCTCCAGTTTGCTAATCCGTTACTCTCCAACAGGGTTACCGCAGCCCTCGATGCACGAACGAAACAGTAACATCAGCCGACCAATCGGTCTAATGGTCAGGGTCAAGATCGAAAGGTTACTGGTTCGACTCCGGGGTAAAGTATGGATGTTTGCTGTCTGGAATGAATGTGTGGACTATAAATGGTTTGTGCCTGGAATATGTGGTATTTATGTAAGGTGTAATGTGAACCCATTTCCCCGTGGTAATGTAAAAAGGTTCACAAATCTACTCTTAATTAGCAATAATAAGGGTGTTAGGGAACAATATAAATAATTGAATGTATATGGATAGAGTCACTGAGGTATCCATTCTGAATCAAACTGTGTATACAGTCTTCACATAACTTGCCCGTCGTTATGGCTATATGCAATTGCTTTTTGATTATTTAAATGAATGACTGTGCCTTGGATCTTAACTTTTCCATAATCGAAATATAACCTTCATGTTTCATCAGATTATAATATTTCGGTTTATTTTACATGCGAAAAGAGAATAACTGAATGAATTTAGGTAGATGAAAGTCGATTTTAACGAGTGATATTCAATTTCGCTTCATTGGAAATTCAGTGAAGGGCTAACGTTAAATGAATTGACTGCATAGGTTTGCGTAGCTTCGTCATTAAAGAAGCATCCTAATATATAGAGAGCGCGTTCAAGTGTGGTAAATTTAGAAAATACTCTCTGAAATGAAATCTTTGTCCACCTACAGAATTATTCTCATCCTACGCATTTTTAATTTGTTTGATTAATTTGTTTTTAGGCAGTAAAGTTTGATGTAGTAAATAGAAACCTCAAATCTTTGAAGTGAGCTCTAATTTCGTGGAATGATTAAGTTTGTCACGTAAGCGGGTGAGGAATGATTAAATGTTGTGAATAAATTTTCTATTCAAGTTATTATTGCACATTTTGTGACGTTGATATAAAGAATCTGTGATACTAAATAGTTATATAATTAAAAATCAATTTTGATAAAAATCGAAGGTACCCAAAAGAAAATTTTCCTACATACGAATTTAAATTCCCTTGCTAAAACCATAACTGATTGCAAACTACTTTTCTATAAATAAAAATTAACTTTTGATACTTTCTATTTGTACAACTTAGAACTTAACGACTAAATATCCCTTTCCCTCAACGAAGTGAAATTTTGATATTGGCACTTCACTTTTCCCATCCTCCTCCCTCAATTTTAAAATAGTTAAAAAAATGAAATATTTTGTAATTTTAATTCACTCTTTATTTATCTATGATAAGTAGTTGAATTAACGTCGCACAGGAGCCACACAACAGGCTATTGGAGACTGTCCGGGATCAATCCTGAAGGAAAAGATCCGAGGAAAAATAACTTGTAATTTTGAATCGCTATCGGAAGAGCTTTATTTACCCACTAACTTGTAATTTTGAATCACTATCGGAAGAGCTTTTTTTTACCCAAAACAACTGTTTTTGAATATATCGTACGATTAATTTGCAAAATTTCATGGGTGAAGTTGCAAATTAAAATGCAACGTTGACATAGTATATGTTTTTTACTGCCAGAAATTTATTTGTTTCAATCTCGATATAAAAATGAATTCATTTTTCACTTTTCGTAAAGTTTACCCACAAATAATAACATCAATTATCAATAATGATTCGTAAATGAAAAATCAAATTGTTCTTTAAAAACAGAATTTTTTTTAAACTCCATTTGAATGTCGTAGCATAGAGTAAAGTATGGAACTTTCCGTTAACAAATCAACTTGAAAATAGATATCCATGAACACTTAAAGGTTCCGAATATCGCAAAATAAATACCCAAGGCATATTTTACAACACAAGTATATTTCTTCAACAGTACGGTATACTTCTTCGATGTGAAAGGTAACTCCTCTATTTGGGGCAATCTATCCAAAGAAATGTCGGTGAAGTATTGTTTCGTTGTGTGCGTAACAATCAGATTATCTATGTTGTATTTATTTATTCTGGCGTCCTGTTCGTCTTCTGAGTAACAACTATTAATCTTGCTATTGGATGACTTACTTTTACTTCTCATCAGCTTCCGATAATGGCAATGGGCAGTTTATCTTCGTCGAAATAGGCTATTCAAGAAGGCGGCATCTCCAAGTTTGGTTATTTATATTAGCTAATATTATCTGCCTGTATATTTTAACACTTGCGGCAAAATTGCGTTGTCTCTATATTGGAAACAGAAAAGCAAAATGGAGAAGTGTTAACCCTGCAATACGCATTCCGACTAAAAAGCACCATCGATTGGTTGAAAGAATCCCAGCAATGATTCAATTGCTCAAAAAGGTTGAAACTTCTTAATAGTCATGAAAGAAAGTCTACAGGTTGCAGAACGGATATACAGGGTGTTTCGAAAATATCTGGCCAAATTCTAAACGCGGTAGAGGGGTCCAAAATACACATTTTTCGTCGATGAATGTGTGATGAATGCCGCGTTAAAGTGGTAGAAGTCACTGTTTAGGTCAGTCGATGACCTCGCTTCTGTGACGTAAGGTGTCATTCTTCACTCCGAATTTCAACGACATGCATCGCTACATGAATGCGGAGATCGCATATATGCATGTGATGTATGGGACTGCGAAAGGAAATGGACGTGCTACTCGAGGGTTGTATAGTGGTCAGAATGCTGCTTCTGAATTCATAGGTAACAATCCAGGGCAAGAAATGAATCTTTTGTCCGTCCTGAATGAATGTGTGTCCTCTCTATAAATGTTTAATTTGGGCCCCTCTTCCATCCTTTATAATGCGACCAGATATTTTCGAAACATCCTGTATGTATATTAATATTATTGCTAATTGTTGATATCTCTGAGGTGTGCAGTTTGTGCCATGCACCCATTTGCCCACTGTAAGAGCACGTAAGACCAGTAATAAGATTTGCCGCTTTTACATGTTTGATTGATTTGATTTCATTTGAAGGTATGAAATGCGAGTAACGACACTGCCATCAATAAATATGAACAATTAAAAGGCTGAAGCGCAGATGCTATGCTATTATTTTCCAAATGTCCTAAGGGGTCCGAGAATTCGTCACTTTTAATCTTCCCGTCGCCAGTTCAAAAGGCTTGTGTGTCCAGTCATCCCGAATGGACTAGCCACATTACAAGCGGAACTTCGTTAAATATATTTCTTCGGGTACCCATGGGTTTTCTACTTCCAAAGCGACAGTCTGAAAGTTTATTTTAAACTAGCAGAACCACCTGGCGTTATTTGTGTTGAATTGGTTAGCTGTAGATTGAAAAAAGTGACAAGGACGATCACTTTTTAATAATATCTTTCATAGCCTTACTCAGCTCAACTCAACTCCATCATGGGATACCGACCCTACGGAGGGTTTACGGTAAAAAAAATTCCCATGATGGGAAAGATGACTAGATGAGGATGAGGAATAATTTATCTTATCTTTCGTAGCCTTATATAGAAAATACGCCTTTCATAGAAAAATAAAGATATTTTAAAGTTCGAAATAATTTTTTATGCCGTTTCGACATTTTAAAACTTTCACAATTTACTTAGCACTCAAATCGTATACGTGCCATATCCTATATATAATCTATTTCACATACCATCGCACCTCTGTTGTAAAACAAAAGTGCAAAGGTGTAAACTGAAAAGTCGATTTTGAGTTTCGGAGTGATTATGAATGTCCCTTCTTAAGTTCGTTTCCTCTAAAATTGCAATAACCCAAATCATAAAAATGGTGAATTCGAAGGGTAAAATCCGAGTACAACACCTCGCAATTTTGAACCACGGCCAGATGACGAGGTCAATATCTAAGCTGGCAACCCACTTTCCAAACTTCCACACCATGCTAAAATGAGGGCATTTGAGACCATGACTGATTTTGCGTGTACCAGCCATCACGTACACGCCAGTCTTTATCTGGATCGAGTTTCGAACTCGGAACCCTCTGGCTACTAATCTACGAACTCTACAAACTGGGCTAACGAAGTTCCGTTCATTTTCACATTAAATATCTTGAATATAGAGAAAGTCAAAGATAACTATCATTTTTCAAAGAACGGTGGGTCGATTTGACGACATTTAACAAAAAAGAAAATCGCTTTTTTAAAAAAAGATTTTAACCAGGTAAATGTAAGTTGCCTTATAAAAGATCTTCAGCCAAGATCGTGCCACCATTTAATAAAAAATTTCGAATTTTCGTAAACATTTCATTTTACGGGAGTATAACTTGTCTGAATTCACTAGTACTAGTTTAGAAAAGAAAACAATTTTGTTTCATATTATAGTATGTTTATTATATTATTAGTTTTATTTCATATTATATACTATGAAATCAAAGTGTTTCGAATTATTAATTTGAAGAAATGCGAATTTTTTATGCATTTTCAAATATATATATTGTATATAGTTGTAAATGAATTTAAATTGGAATTTCGAAAATTATAAGAATTAGTTTATATAATCTTAAAATAGAAAACATATATTAAAATAGAAAACATATTTTAATATTTGATTCCTCATTTTATTTTTTGTGGAGAAACGATCAAATTCGATTAAATTGAATTCGTATTTTTTTCAAAAGACAAACAGTTAAAACTTCAACTATCTTTATTTTAATCTTTCTCAGATGTAAAAATGAATGCTTTACATTGTTATTGATTTAACTACAGGCATTATGAGAGATAGGACAATGTACACACTCCTAACGATGATTTACCTTTTAAATTGTGTTACGAATATTATCAAACAAGCAACTCATTTTCTTATGCTAGCAAATATTGTGATTTCTTAGCGATTTACTTTCTAAAGCTAGTTAAATATGGACAAACCTGAGGTCATTGCAGGATTATTTCTGTCCTTGGATTTTGAGACTTTTTCAGTTAATTACCATAGGTAATGCAGCTTATATCATACCGTTGACAGCATACTTCCTCATGATCATGCTTTCAACAGTGATAAGGAAGAAAAGATAGATGCGGACGTGATTGAAGAAGGAAATATTAAAGAAAAGGAAGAAAATATAGGTATGGATTTGGTTGAAGGAGATATTAAAGGAAAGGAAGAAAAGATAGACAATGGAATTGATTGAAGGAGATATTAAAGGAAAGAAAGAAAAGATAGATATTAATGTGTTTGAAGAAGGAGATATTAAAGGAAAGGAAGAAAAGATAGACGTAGATTTGGTAGGAGATATTAAAGTAAAGGAAGAAAAGAGATAGATATTGTGATTTCGTTGAAGAAGGAAAGATAAAGAAAAAGAAGGAAAGATAGATATGGATTGATTAAAGAAGTATTAAGGAAAGGAAGAAAAGCCCACACATGTGCTCCGATCAAAACGCCTAGAAGCACAGGACCGAGACATCTGTGGACCGCTAAGAGTGATGAACCCAAACCAGGTCTGGATTTCTTCTCTTGCATTCGACATCGCTTAAATTGGCGCAATTCGAATAAAATAATTCAATGCAAACCTTTGAGATGCATTGAAGAATATGAAGATGAAGAAAAAACTTCTACCAACGTTGAAGCCGTTTGCTGCGATGCGTGCCGATGACAACTTGATCCCGTCCACATCTGAGAACTTAGCAACTCCAGCAGGGAAAAGAATTGGAAATATCGTACCGAAAATAAACAAACTGTTATAAAGAATCAAGAAAACTCTGTTTAAAAAGAAAAATGTTTACATTTTTTATATTAAAACTATTAGTACAAGAGTAAGTTTAAGTCTCCATCAGAAAACGGAGCGTGGTACATACCGAAAAGAAATAAACTGTTTCATAGAATCAAGAAAACTTTAAAAACACTCCGACTTTTCCGATTGTAGAAAACTTAGTGTTATAAGTAGATAGTAGTAATAGGATTAACGTGACAATTCGATAGGTTATTTATTTAGTACCAAAAAATGTTTAACCTTAAAAGACAATAAAAAGATAAATAATGTCCTTGTCCAAACCCTTTGTGTTCTTATTTCATTGACCACATCTGGAATTATTAATTTTAAGAGTATGTGTAAATACTATATTACTATATTTTCACTGTTTGAAATTAACTGTCACACATTTTAGAAACCGTAATATCATTTTGCTTACTTGTGAGGCAGAATGAGACATTTAAATGAGCATTTGTCTAAAGAAAGTATTCCTGAAATATTTATTTCAAAAGATCAGAGAATTCTCAATCCTTTGTATTCTAACTAAAGGGCTTGATTTTTTACATGTAGAAATTGAATTCATTGAAAGAAACGCAAATAAGCTTTTAGATGTTGCAATCTGAAGACGTTCCATTGGAAATTTTTATATAAACTCGTACTTTTTAGGAAATAAGTCTTTTGAATAATTTTAGACTCATCCTTCAATGTAAGTTTACAACACTAGAGAACTTCATTGATAAGAAAACACTACACTAAATAATTTAAGACTTCAAGAGATTGAAATCTACCGAGAGATCAGTTTTTATGAATACTTGAACATGGCTATCCTTTGATAAATACATTAATAAAGGACTTTTATTCGGTTAAACATACATTAAGTTAAAAGTGTAGGAAAAGATACATAGCATGTATAGGACTATACGATAAATTATCATGCACTCATAGAGGGTGGACAAATAATATGAAAACCTGTGAAATGAGACAAAATTTTTATTAATAGGCTGTTGGCCTTCCTTTTGCATCAATTACAGCTTGTATCCGTCATGGAATGGGCAAATACAAGTCATGCACAACAGTTACAGTGATACGTAGCCACTCCTCCTGCAAAAAGGTCACTAATTCAGAAAGTATCGTTGGAGGTGGAAACCTACTGCGCAGTTTGCCCTCCAAAATACCCCATAAAGGTTCAACTATATTAAGATCAGGGAACTGAGGGGGTCACATTAGGTTTTGCAGCTCATCATCGTGTTCATCAAGCCAGTCTCCGACAATTTCAGCAGTGTGAATGGGCGCATTATCATCTTGGAACACAGGTCGAGAATCAGGGAACAAAGTTTGCCCCATTGGATGAAGATGGTCGGCCAGAATACTGACATAAACCGGTGCTCTATCCCGCCGTTGAAAGATGATAACAAGTGGGCCGAGACCACGGTGAGACATCGCGCCCCACAGCATCACTGATCCCCATCCATGCTTAACAGTAGGAAGGAGACAGTCAACATCAAAGACTTGTGCTGGCGTTCTCCAAGCATAAACACGTCCGTTTGTCTGGAATAATGTGAACGACGATTCGTCTGGCCAGATGACATTCTCCCATTGTTGTTGTGTCCAATTCTTATGGTCGTGACACCATTTTCGTCGTTTCAAGGCATTGCATGGTGTCACCAATGGTTTTGGAATAGCCGCTCTACCGTGTATGTTTGCTGCATGCAGTTCACGGCGGATAGTTTTTGTCGATACACCTTCCTGCAGATGTGTGTTCATCTCAGATGATATCTGGGATGCTGTTGTCTTGTGCTTTCTGGCCACAATCCGCTTCAAAACCCTTCTGTCTCTATCAGTCAGCTTCGGCTTTTGTCCACTGTTATGCTTGGCAGATGATGTCTTTCCCTGTTTGCTGTAGGCTGTCATTACCGTCGACACGGTACTTCTCCCGACACCAACAAGGGTGGCCGTTTTCGTTGCTGAGGCTCCGGCAAGACGGGCTCCAACAATCATGCCTCTTTCGAAATCTGTGAGGTCAATCATAACGAAGTTTTAACGCCCCAATATATTTCGCATCCGAACGCTATCGCTGCTACTAATAGACTGATGTGTGCATATTTTTGCCCGTTAGGTGACACTCTTCCACACTAGAGGGCGGGAGTATACGACAGGTTCCGTCGAGTGTTGTATTTTCACAGGTGTTCATATTATTTTGTCTAACCAGTGTATTTAATAATACCAGAAGAATAAAAAAAACTCCGAAGCATTGAGTAAATCTTGGACAATATAATGAGACGATATTCGACATATGCAACCAAATGCTTATTTTTGGCCCCTCTATCACGCTTTACAATTTGCCAGGTATTTTCAAAACACCATGTAACCCTTCATAGGGTCGATTACGCTATGAAGGCGACAAAGGCGCAATCACTTCAAGGTTTTTAATTATTACCCACCTCCCTTTCATTCTTTTAAAAAAAAATACTATCGCTTTTCCAGCAATTGCAGATCAAAATTCTATGAATTTTAAGATCCTAAAACTTCTGTGGCTGCAGTAGCCCAGTTGGAAGAGCACTGGATTAGCAACCTGAGGGTTGCGAGTTCGAAAAACGGTCCAGCCAAAGACCGTCGTGTACACGCGGACTGGAACACGCTAAATCTGTCGTGGGCTCAAAAATCTCCTTACGTTGGCTGGTGTGGATGTTTGGGGAATCGGGTGCCAGCTCAGATGTTGACCTCGTCATCTGACAGGGATTTAAAATTTCGAGGACTTGGTCTTGGGTCTTTCTCTTCGGGATTGATCACGGGCAGTCACCAATAGCCCGTTGTGTTGCTCGAGTGCGACGTTAATTAACTACCTAAAATTCCTAATATGCATTTCGAAACCATAAGAATGGTTATAAAAAAGTCGTCCCTGAATTATATCTCGAATCGTAAATTGATTTTATTTTAACTATTTGTGAGAATTTTCATTCCCATTCATTGAAAGATCATTCGTATTTTCGGCATAAGAACCGTTTTCTCTAGATTTGATGTCTTCATTTTAATGCAAAGTACAGTTTTAAATTCTTAGAAACTTACACTTAACCTTGAGCGTTAATTGTTTGATTTAAAAAATGTATTTGTGAAATATGATGGGCCAAACTATTGGCACGTTCATCCTCTGTAATAAATGTTTCCGACTTACCTTCTATTGCTGCAACAGGACGTTATATCTTTAATTGAAACATCATATGTGAGTTTCAGTAAGGGAAGTCTGTTTTGACGTTTTTATATCAGAAACTTTTTCACACACACACACATCCAACTTTAACGGAGTGGAAATACTACCATACGATTTTTGCAGTTTAAACACTTGATAAAAGTAGAATAAATGTAAAATCGTTTAGACCGTTACATTTCATGCAACGTACCTCATAATGACAGTTATATTGTTAAATAAATCGAAGTTTCCGCGGATTGTCGATAAAATTTGGTTTGTCACTTTACAACAAGAGGGCTAATTAAACCGGGACCTACGGATTAAAGTGGATTCGGAACCACTACGAACTTATAGACCGGGATTCACACCCAGTGCCTCTTGAACAGAGTTCCAGAGGATGGATTGTCAATAAGGAGCTTTTATGATACCTAGATCATAATAATTTCTGAACTTAGTTATTTCATAACTGTATCAAAATAGTTACAGTGTGTTGAGTATATCGATCACACTCTTGAAAGACGCACTCCAAAGTACTTCAGATCACTGAGGTACAGATCAACATTTCGCTACTGGAAGCTGTGCGCCTCTTTTATGGGAATTTACGGTTTTAGTGAGTGTAAGCTCATCAACTCCTTGGGAGTTGATCAGTTTCATACACGCACAGAATTACTGCTGGAATTTCTGGAGCTGTGGTACAGCTGATGATCATTTAGGAGCTACGTTAATGTTGTTACTATAAAATCCCAGCTAAGGTTGATCATGGTGTCTATAAGTTTGTAATTTCTGAAGCTGTGGTACAGCTGATGATTATTTAGAAGCTACGTTAATGTTGTTACTATAAAATCCCAGCTAAGGTGATCATGGTGTCTATAATTTTGCATATCATCGGCCTACAAGAAAAAACACATTAAGTCAAGGAACAGTTCCGAGTGCTCAATCACAACTCATCTGCACATCAAGGAACCAGCAACATGACCCTGGCGTAAGTGCCTGGCTATTCATCCCTACTTCAAAGAAAAATCATATAAATCGTGCGATTCGTGGCCTCCAGGGAGTTAGAATTGAAGCAAGCGGTTTAAATTTAATCGACTTCGATGTGCATAATATTCCTTGGGCCTAACCTCTTTTCACCTAAAGATAATGGCACTTAAATTCAGTCTCTTGCCTCTTAAACTCTCACAGAAAAATTTATTAAGAGTAGCACCTGCGTGTGCATTTCATTGCTTAAAATTTCTGGTTTGCATCACAAAAAAGTTATTCCTCATCTAGTCATCTTTTACGTTATGGGAAATTCTTTTTACCATAAACCCTTCGTAGGGTCGGTATTCCATGATGGAGTTGAGTTGAGTGTTTCTCAGAAGAAAATATAATCTTTATGCCAAGAAAAATCAATAACTTAGTGGACACTTCAGTCAGTCTTAAGATCACCCCATATTAGTCTAGAAAAGCAGAAAAACCTCTCATATCTTGAAAATTCTGATTTAGTGTGTTTCACTTGTAAGCCTACGATAGGTTTTTGCATTTCCTATGTTTCTGTGCTAGTTTCGACCATTCTGGGACAGATGTAACACGAGAGGTGTGAGCTTGTGATGGGACACTAAGGCCTTATTCCCTTGGTATTCACTCTAATCTACAGGAGCATCGGTTGGTCTCTGATAATCCGAATCTGTGGAGACAGATTTTGCATGGGCCATGCTCTGTTATATACTGAACTAAACGTACATCGTTATAAATTGAACAAACTGAATGTCTACAGTTCACAGAGGTTAGCTTCCTGAAGGCTGTCATGCAGCAGAAATAAAAAAGTCTCTTTTGCGGGCTGCTGAAGTTTATATTAAAGACCTTCCTAAAAACCAGTTTCTAAAAGTTATAAATCGGATTCTTTTTTATAAGCTTTTGGCTTATAGTTTGTCGCTGTACGATTATTTTTTGCTACACGAGGGATGATTAGAACGAAACCTTTAAGAAGGATTTTCAGTATAAACAAACAGACCAGGAGATTTTACTTGCGTTACCCAATTGCTCTCGCATATGATACATATCGGAGTTACCTTAGAATGTATTTTATCATCGTTTTGGTGGCGTTTAGCGTTTAATCCAATCGGCGTTGAACAATCAACTACCATGCATCAATTTGCAATTCATTCTTTAGAATTTCTAAATGCGATTTTTTTAAAAACGCATTCGAAATAATAGGCAAGTGATGTTACGTTCGGAATAAGTACAGAGAACACGTTCCGTCGCAAAGTAATACACCCACCTATATTTATCTTGACATAAGAAGCTTCCCGTAAAGTCTGTAACCTAGATAGACTGAAACTAGAGACTAATTTTAAAGGGACTACTCTCAGATGAATAGAAGCTGTATTAAAAGAAAATTTGCTAACTTTAAAAAATTATTTTATCCAACCTCTGTAAATTACAAATAGAACAGTTCTGTCTTTAAGATTCAGATATTGAACAAGTCGATCCAAAATAACTGTAGCTTTATTTAGATTAATTAATTAATATATACATTATGTACAACTTGTATGATAACTTTGAGCAGCATAGCTTTGATTACAATACCATCAAATAAATTAGCACAAGAGCTCGCTTAAGGGCAGAGATGGACCACTCCATCATCCCTTACCATAGAGAAACAGAATCTTTTCTAAAAATAAAACAAATAAAAAAATCACATAACTCACGCGCTGCGTCAGTATTGGCGCGTTATCGCTCAAAATGGCGACGAGAAAAAATAGACGTAATCAGATGTTCTTCAATTGACCATTTTATCTGAAGGTGGGAGAGTCATATGACCATGGTTCAAAATTACTTGGTGTTGTCCTTTGATCTTTCCCTTCGGATCGTCCCAGACCGTCTCCAATAGCCCGTTGTATTTCTCTAGTGCGACGTTAATTAAATACCTACCTACCTGAAGGGGAGAGAAAACCAATCAACATATTTTCTATTTGCCACTAACCTGAAAACATTTTTAATTAATTCACTCTTAGAGGATCTCACTGTTTTAAAATATTTGATTAAAATAAATATACAGACTGATACATTCTCAACTTCGATTTCGGATCAGAAGTTTTACTAAAACCAGTGTCATTCTACTTGCTACGTTATACAAACATTTGTTACAGTCGTACAAATAGGTGACTTAAATTGTAACTTGTTCTTCAAACATGATAATAAACATGTTTGTCTCAAACATGTAGCGGAAAGTTCCAAGCTTCCACACCAAACCCTGGTCGAGAAATAAATCACGAAACATGTTGATTCAAATCTCAGAAATAAAATCTCCAATTAAATCTCAGTCTCATTTCGCATCTCAAACGTACTGCACAATGGCTCCCAATTTCCCATCCTCGAGCTTGATAGCCTCAGTCGCTTTGTATGGCTTAGGTATGTATTCATATCGGCGGCCTCGAATTCGCAGCGCAAATGAGATCGCGCACCCGATGTGTTAAAGACGTCACTGAAGAGTGGCACGCCGAGGCGACTGAAGGAGAGTTGTTGGAATCTCTTCTTTCTATGCGGGAGGGCATGAATTCTATTGGGGTGATTTAGACGAATTTCCGGAATTTTCGAGTTCATCTCGCACGCATGAGGAGTCACGAAAAGACTGATAATCGGGAGTTCTGGGGAGATTAGAATGTCTTTAGCAACGCTCCATCAAGCAGAAAATCCTTTGTCAAGAGTGGGTAAACTACTTCAACTACTACAAACCCTTCAAAGAGGTTCCTATTGTTTGAGGGTTAAAGTAAGAACAGATATAAACTAATGCTGTTATAACTTTTAAGGTATTGGACATTTGTTGAATGATGAATTTTAAGTTACTCTTCTTTAAAAGTGCTGGATAGATGGGTAAAGTATTCAGCCATTCAGATGATCTCTATTCAAACTACATCGTCCATTGTGGAGAAAAGTGGCACATTTTAAAACACTAGGTAAATGGCGATCGAGTAGAAAGGTTTTCTCAAGTGGAAGTCAAACTATTTTCCCCTTTGATAAAGAGCCCCGTTGTTTGAGGGTTATAGGAAGAAAGAAGATCAATAGAATACTCTTTGGGACAATCTTAAAAGAATTCATGGATGTATGGTAATTTACATTATTGCTTTCAAAACTACTTCATATAGTTGAGAAACGTGATTAGTTATTCAGATTATCTTTATCCAATCTATATAGGGTACTTAAGGAAAAAGTTCATGGATCAAAAGTTTGAGCAAAATGCTATGCACGATAGAGTTGACAACTTTTCTTAAGTTGAAGTAAACTACCTCATTATAAAAAGGATAGTGTTGTTTGAATCAGAGTGAGATGAAGATGAACATAATGCTCTTGGGGCATTCGTTAAGGGATTGATAAAAATATGTGTGGAAATGGGTATTTAAATTATTGCTCTCACAATTAGCTCAGTTAGCTGAGTAAAGTGCTCATTTATCTAGAACACCTCTATTAGAGAAACATTCGATAAAAGTGACGCGTCTCTAAATGCGATTTGAATTTTTTCGATTCACAAACTTGTATTAAACTTTAAAAAAAATCAAGGAAAATTAGAACATTTTTGGAGAATACACATTTTTAAATATATTTCTCAAAAGTCTACAAATTTAAATGTGCTCAAAGATTTTAAATCTTTTGACTCGCATGCAAAATTAACTTTTTAGAGTTGTGTCACTTTTCTTGAGTTACTATGCGTGAAGAATTGTACACAGCGTGAAGAATTGTACGCAATTGAATATTGATGTTCTTCATTAGTAACGAAGACGGAACAGTATTCGTTATTTTCGCAAAAGACGTGCTTAATTACAAAGACGTGCTTAAATTCAAAACATTCTTTTTTTACATGTAATCAATTGTAAACACCTATAATTTTTTTATTACGCAACCAAGGGTCAATTTTTTACTGCAGTGGGGAGGCACGAGGACGAGGGTAATAAAATTCTCAGATAATCCAAATATCCAGAAAAAATTAAATACTGAAATATTCAATCAAGCATTGCGTTAAGTTGCATATACTGTTATTGTTACAAATATATGCGAGCATCCGTAAAAGTATTCGAACACCTCTTGTTATTCGAATCCCTGGGATCGTACAATCAAACCTAAAGTGTATTAATATCTACAAAGTAAATGTGGATTTTATTTGCCAAAAGGGTCTCTTCATAATAATTTTTTACCAATTTTAAAGGCAACCCTAAAATCTGTAATAAACATAGGTTTTTAAGATACCCTAGTGTTTTATTACAGATTTTGGTTTTCTGATTCAAAATAGTCACAATTCATATAAAATATATTTATTTTGGTCAAATCTATTATGAGCTATGAGTGGTTAAAAGTCATAGCTCCTAATGTCAAATGAGTGTTTCAGTCTTTTTCTTATTCCTTCAAAAACAATCAGCCGATCAAAGTAAATATTATGTTACATTGAACTGTTGAATAACTCAAACAAAATGTATGCTTTACTTAATTTCCAAAGTAATATTTTCTAATTATTGTTAATTAATTAATAATTAAAAAATAATGAATTGAAAAGTGCACAGTTTTTTAGTGCAATCGACTCAGTGTTGTCCCAAACCTAGGTATACAAAATTTTATTTCATTCATTGGTACCGTCATTTATTGAAAAGTGCATCATTTAGACTTGTTTTGGCGGAATGGCCTAAAATGGAATATGAGTTTATTTGGAGAAAAAAATTTCTACGCTTGGTGTCAACCTTGCTAGACTCAATACACCATAGATTAGTAAAAATTGTATTTTAAAATACTAAATATTGAAACGGAACCCAAATGTTTTCCCTAGTTCCGGCATAGTCCAATTTGCAAAACAATTTATATTTTGCCTAAATTTGATGTGGGAAATAATTAAATGACATTAAAATCGAATGTCGTTATCTGACCGTGGTTAAATTACGAGGTGTTGGCCTCCGATTTTTCGTTTCGGAATTGATCCCGGACGGTCGCCAATAGCCCGTTGTGTTGCTCCAGTGTGACGTAAATTCAACTGCAAACTACCACCACTTTGAATTTGAGTTCCAACTTTAACGTGCGATGGTTGCCTTTAGATCGTTAAATGTCCTAAATTACTTTTCCTATTGTGCATGCAGGTATATTAAAGTTTTCCTTTTTTATAGCAACATGTCTTTTTATTTCCTTCATGATCACTGAACTTCAACAATAATCAACAACTACTTGATTCGAAATCCCCTTGATCTGAGCAACAGAGCTGCACAGCATTGCTAAATACTAAGCAAATATTCTAAAGCAATATGAAATCAACTGCTACAGAATGTATTCGTCGAATGTACCGCTTAATTTAAATGGTTTTATTTAAGATATGGACTAAAACGGCAGATATGTAGCTAAAACGGCAGATATATCCGCTCTATTGCCAGTATTCCCATGACAGACGACAATGAGAAAGATAGAAATCAGCGTAGGAAAGACGAACATGAACAGTTAAGAAACTGGTTCAGATGTCCTGCACGATATTATCTGCATATTATTATCTGCACGATATTATCTGCATATTGATTTATAAATCTCTGAAAACCCGTCATTCTTATTCAAATATGGATTGGAAACGACGCATTTCGTCAACACACAAAATGTATTTAAACCCTGAGGTCACGGAGAATCCAAGAAGTGTAATATCCTGTCTGGAGTTGAATCAAACTTTTCTTTTTCTGGTATGATAATCTTGGCGAATGCTGTTTACTTAAGGCAAAAGAAGTAGATCCGGAAAGAAGATAGTAGGAAATTATCTGGAACTAAGTACTGTAAATGACAAAGCATTTTCACTCTCTAATAGTTTTCCCAGTGGCCCCAACTGTTATTCATTTCCTTTTTCCTGGTAGTCTTGTTTTAAGTTCACTTTTAAATGTATCCCAGATATTCTTCTTCGATAATATGATGCAGTGTTTCCCATTGAAAAAAATTATGAAAATATATACACAGTACATCCTGCATTGTTTTGCTGAATTATTCTGTTTGAATAAGCGAAAATCTCAGTAAAAACATCTCGAAAGAAACTTCCCGTTTGGTTAGAAAGATCATTAGTGGGTTTGGATTATGCAGATAATGTCGAAAAACAAAGATAATGGTACGCTTGTTTCTTTGAACGAATTTCCTGAAGAGGACGCTGTATAATAGGCATGGTATGACGGGTAAAAATCATAATATTAACACGTAATACTTACTGTAAGGAGTGTAACACAAAACTATTTTCTCGACGTTAAAATAAACAGCAAAGGACAGAATATTCGTGTTTCCAAATTGTGTATCTTTTCCTGTGCCTTCGTATACCTGTACATTCCCCGATATTTGCATATTTGTCCTTTGTCCAATAAAGAGTTGTGCTGTTTAACCTGGCCAATGTTTTCCTTAGAGTCCCTAGAAATTACTGTCGTTGAATAAAAGAGACTGACTGTAAAAGCCTCTCTACAAGATTATATTCTGCAATTGAGAACCTATCAGAAAAGAGAGGGAAATACCAATAACACTTTCCTAAACAATCGAATTCAGAGTTCCCTTGCCATTTATTCGGCACATCGGACTTGATTACCTCTCGATCTACTAAAACTAAAAGGAATTTGTCTGTTCCTTTCAGCATCTATCACCATATGCATCGGGCTTATATACCACCCTTTCCACAAAAAAAACCCGAATTTCTTATATTTTGTCACTTTCACCCTTTTTAAGCGAAGGTCCTCAGCTTCGAAAGAAAACACTTTATTTTCTTTCACATTCTGTACGAGTACTCTTTTTTGTTACTAAACGGTGCAATAGCAAGATGTTCATATATATTTGCGTTTACCAAAAAGTATCCAAGTCCATTTATTTTGCGTTACAGTAAAAAAAAGCTTGTTTTTATCAGAACGTTTTCGATTCACAGTGATGAGAGTACACGTGTACGGAAGGATCCACTACTTCCTTGTAGTAGGAATCTTGTACTACAGTTTCAAATACTATTACGGAAGCATGCAAAGTACTGTGATGAAAGCATTGCGATATTATAGATCAAACTCCCTCTGTCACAAAGTGTCACATTGAACACTTGATTTTTGTTCCGATATAGTTGTCAGATTTGTAAAAAAAATGGAAAAAATTTAATCGTAAATTAAAGTTTATTTTCCTAACATGGTTAAATATTGCATATTAAGACAATTTTGGCTTTTAATATTAATCCAGGATTACAACTAATATTACTTGGAAGGCGATTTTGTTTCATTGTTTAGTTTTTCTTTTTTAATGTGTACAATATTGTGTAGGATTTACTTCCAGATGACATCCTTACACTTTGAATACATATTTTCAAAGTTAAGAAAATGTTTTGTAGGGGTGCACCTCTTAAAAAGTTCCTTTTTTCTTTCTTTTTTACCAGCCTTTGTTTGTAATAAGAAAAGACATTCGAGTGCCTTTCTTAAGTCATTATATTCTGTATTAATCTATTAATACTCAAAACTTTATTTTAATATTGTATACTGTAACAAATCGAACTATTAGCGCGTTGAAAGCGAAGTGAACTTGTGGCTTGTTGACAGCCAACTACGCCATAAACTCTCAACCCTTTCTTGGCACGTTGCCAATTGCGTCGTCGAGCTGATAATCTTTTTCCTCCTTGTAAAAAAAGAGGTCTCGATTCTTTCCAGGCGTGATACTGCGCTGTGGTCCTGTCTTACGAAATGTTTTCTCGTAATTTGTACGTAATATGTAAATAAAAATTGTCTTATTTTTACCCCGAGATGCTTACTCCACAAAATTCCACTCACCCACCTGTTACAATACTAAATTAAACTATTAATACTCAAACAAAAATGAAAATGTGACACTTATTTTGGGACAGAGGATCATATTTTGTGTGTTGACATCACAACACAACCAAACGTTATCTGTCTGAATTATCGTTATCTGCTGGTGTATCAAAACATATGAGACAGTGTTTCATTAGTTATCCAAATAAAAGATTATAATTTGTATTGTATTTCCACTTTTAAAAATGGGAATGATCACATTTTCTACATGAAAATTCCGATTTTTGTAAGATAATACGAGAACAGAAAGAGCCATAGCTACAGATATATCTGCGGTGGAAAATTTAATCTAATCCAAAAACAAAATTTTATGAAGAAAATTTAAATAAATATTCACAGTTCACAGAGCGGTATTCTAGATCACAAGAAATATCTTAGAAATATTACAGATCAAAGAAATATTAAATAAAAATGCAACAATTGGGAATGATAGCGGGAAATGCAATTTGTCACTTCATGCCAAAAAAGTAATGATCAAGACCTCTACCATTCCAAAAACATCTTCAAAAAATGTTATGGCGAAAGAGAAAAGTACCACCATAAGCAATTATAGATAGGACATCTTTATGTCCACATAAAAGTCAACTGCTCATAACAAAAAGTGATATCGCTTAATATGATATATTGGGGAATAGAAACTGAACTTCCAAAATAATGCTGATAAAGAACGTATAATATAAATTATTAAAAATTGAGCAGTGTCTTGGGGTTCCTGACCGTGTTGACTGATTAGTAAGTAGTTAATTAATGTTGCGGTGGAGCAACACAATGGGCTATTGGCGACGATCCGGGATCAATACCGAAGGGAAAGATCAAAGGACAACACCTCGTAATTTTGACCACGTTCAGATGACGTGGTTAACATCTGAGTAGCCACCCACTCTCCAAACTACCACACCACGCCAACAATTGAGGTCACAATAGATTTAGCGTGCACTAGCCTCCGCGAACACAACTCTCTTTGGTTGTACCTAGTTTCGAACTCGCAACCCTCCGGTTGCTAATCCATTACTTTTCCAACAACGACCTGTTAACTGATATAGTGTAAGATCGAATTACCAGCCTTTCCCTCACATATCCTGAATTGCATTGAAGCCATACATGAAGACATTTTTAAGGATCCATCTGCCATTGCCCAAAAACTTTTTTTGCACAGACTCAATGACTTAGAGTAACTTGTTTTTTACACTCGGATAAGAAAGAATAAGATTGAATTAAGAATACTTTTAATTCACTTTCATACATTCCTTAGTCTTTGAATCTTGATATCTGGTTGAAATGATGAATGAATTTATCAAAGCAGCGAAACTAAATTTGCATAATTTTCTGCCGCTCATTGGCTATGTTATTTAATTAATTGGACCCAAGAAACAATCACTAATGAACCTTCGAAATTCTTCATTAATACATAAAACGAGATGCTTCTTTTTGAAAAGCAATCTGATTTGGTTGCCCGTGTTACTCTATTGGATGCACGACGGAAAAAATAACGAATTCGTGCATGTGCAGATTTACTGCTTGGTCGACCGATGTGTTGAGTAGATTAATGAACCCATCAAAACCACCATTTACTGTGCTCATAGAACCATGAACAAACCCCTGAAAAACCTGCAAAGTGCTTTATTTGTAAAGCTTTCGGAGTTTATTGGCCGTTCTACTTTAGTGATACTCAACTACTAAAGAAGCAATAACGATATATCCTATTGGAGAGATTAACTTACAAAAATCAAAAGTTACAATTCCATTAGCTGAGCTCATAGAATTTAGCACCAAGCATCTTCAAAGTATTTTATTTGTTATACCGGGGAGTACGTTGCTATCTTTTAAGTGCACTCAACGAACCAATAATAAATTCGGGTGTTAACCCTCTTACAGATTTATCGCTTGGTAGACTGAAATATCTGATTAGACCTGATCAACAGTTAAAATCCATTCATTGCATTTGTTGACTGAAATCTTTATTTCTACATAAGAACGAATCACTAATAAATCTTTAAAGCACTTAATTAGTAGAGCATAGTATTAGGTAGAAATACACTGCATTTTATAGTGAAATATATTGAAGTTGCCATTTGTCACAACGTATTACACTTTTATAAAATTTTGGCGTAGTTCTTTGTTGTGTATTGAGGGATATCTTGTATGCTTGAGGTGCAAGTCAAGAATTTTGGGTTAGATATTTCGAACAGATAGAGATGATAGGTAGATACAGGTAGATGATGATGTAAGATCCATATATTAACTTATTTGAGCTTCCGAAGACAGTAGTGATTATTTCCTTCCCAGTATAAGCATACGCTTGAAACTGGTTATAATATTGTGCCTATTAATTATGCTGTAATTCTAATAATAAATGAAAAGCTATTTCCGAAAGGCAATTAGCCAAAAGGCAATTGAATTTGGATGTGAGACGACAGCAACGTATCGCAATGTATTTCCTTTAATTAGGAGCTAAAAAAAACAATTAGTCTTATCGAAAATAGATGGAGAAATAAAGGCATCTTTTCATGCAGATTTAAGTTTCATCAGTAGCATTTATGTCAGTTCTTAAGTTAGTTTTAATGACTTCCAGCGCGCGATGACGTCACGTGGCTCGGATGGCTCGCTTTTGTTTCTGACTTAGTGAGGAACTACGTTGTGAGTAGCGTATAAAGTCAAATGAATGGAATCAATTATTCAAGAAAACGAAAAGGAGTTAGGTTGTTTAGAGACAAAATAAATATTACACTATTTGGGGAATTATTCCATCCATGGCTGCTCAGGAGAATCATCCCACTACTTTCACCATTTCATTCCCAGTTCATGGTCACTCATATCTACTAACAAAAAAGGTTTGTGGTAGCGTTCAGTGATCATTAACCCTCCGAGTGTTCCGACGAGATATATCGTCCATCAAGATCTGGTTAGTTTTTGCTAATGACGAGATGCCTCGTCGAGACAAAACTGCACTATTACTTCAAGGGAAGGGAAGATTCAAGTAGGAAAAACAAATTGTCTCTTGCCCAGAACTGGTGACAGCTTGGAATAGCTTTTTGCGCCAGAGGTTAGGTTTTTGATGCTAAGATAAACCAAGAGGATTAATCGTCAGTCCGAAAATAGTCAATACATTTTATGCCTTAGAAAATATTTTGAACATTTTTGTCCAAGGTTGGAAATCATTTCACGTATCAGGATCAGTGGAGTGTTTTTGACTGGAAAAAATTCGCGTTTTTTCGTCTGAGTATTACCATGCTAATAAAGAAGACAGTGTAGTGTAGTTCTGGTGAGAAGGTGGAATGACCTGGCCTATAACGATAGATCTGCCATACGCAAAATCATACACGATAATCGCTATAGGTGATTGCTTGTTTCACCAATCGGAGATTCTTGCTATCGCTTCCGGCACCGAACGGTAAATCGGGAATCAGAATACACGCTACAAACACCAATTGTGGAAACGCGTTGTTAGCATTTAATTTGCAACCTAATTTAATGAATAGACTTGTTCAAAATCGCGTGACTCGAATGCCTGAGCAGGGCAATCTTCTAGTTTGGGTTGACGTTTACAAGTATCTAAGAAGTAACACACAACTCTACTTGCAACATGATTAGATTAATCACTTAACTTTGATTAAGTGCTGTTACAGGCGTCATTGTTTGCTGAAGAACAAGACAACTTTTTTGAACAAAAATTTATATTTCAACAGGGAAATAACGATACACACACAAGTACAAAAAATGTCATACGATTAACTTGTGTTTAGAATTCTAATATTTCTTATTCTGCGTGAGCTTCTACCAGAGTTCATGCAGCGTAGGTTCTCCCTAACTGATAGTCTAATTTTGCCAGTATTTTCGTGTTTAATTTAGAAAGAGCGCCGGTATTATACATATCAATGTCGTGAAAAGAGCGTCGCCGCCACTATTGCTTTTTCTATATCTTTCTCTATCTCTACCTTTGCAAATTGGATGAAATGACATGCAACCACCTCAAAGACTAACCCGAAAATTCCTGACAATTGCAACTGTAGATAATGTTTTTAAATCATATTTAATCACTTCAAACCCCTATTAATCTGTTGCTCGTGGATATATGGTCGAGAGGCCAGAGTCGGGCATAGGATAAAAAAACTTTTCTCAGCTTTTTAAGGTATCAGATACATATATACGCAACATGTAACAACCGATTTTTGACAACTTTTCTTTTAGTCTTGTGCGTAATATCCTTTAATTCCCAACACGTTTTTGAGTAATAAGTACTTGTGATTGGATCAGCTTGTACAAGAACAGCCCTTGCCTCAAAGAGTTAAATATGTACAGTTGGGTTAAATCATCCTGAGTCCAAGTGTATTCACCAATTTTTGAAATGGGGTGTGTGAAAACGCTTTTACGCGATTTTGTGGTTCTTTGTCATCTACATGTGTGACGCTCCAAAATTGACGTCTTCTCAAATTATTATTTGATGTGGATTCATTTGGAAAGATCAGCATTCGAATTTTACAGCCACAACATTTATCTGTGACGCTCCAAAATTGACGTCTTCTCAAATTATTATTTGATGTGGATTCATTTGGAAAGATCAGCATTCGAATTTTACAGCCACAACATTTATCTGTGACGCTCCAAAATTGACGTCTTCTCAAATTATTATTTGATGTGAATTCATTTGGAAAGATCAGCATTCGAATTTTACAGCCACAACAACATGTACGTTACCAGAGAGTGACACTTCTTCATGGATATTTGATTAATATTTTTATTTACTTAACGTTAAAAAGTATATTTACACCAATATCTTGCACTATAACAGCGAAAGGACCTCTCACGTCCGTCCTCCTCTGTCTCCGCTGGTCAAGTTGCTGCCTCCCCTTACCAGTTCTGCTTTTTCTAGCCCAGATGACCGTTCAAGGGCATCCCCACGTCCCTCGGGGATTCACCTCACAGAGGGTTTCCTGTCTGTATATTACTAACGTTACCAGATAATAGATAGGAAGAGCGTAACGTCGGCTTAAAGCAGAAACTCATAGACTGACAAAGAGTAAATTTTGCAGTACAGAAATTTAGACTAATTATTAGCTTTTAGGCCAAAAATTATGAGCATTTTGATAGCGTTTTATTTTTTCCAAACGTATTATGATATGACAACGTATTTGGCATCATTAATAAGAAAAAATTAAAGCATTAGTTCTTTTTAAAAAATTAAAATATCTCTTAATGAATTTCAATATAACTGATAAAATTAACAGATAATGATATGCAATTGAATTACTATAATTGGAAGAAGGCTTTTTCTTTTGTTCAATACTTCCTTCTGGCATTTCACCATCTCCTTATCTTAGAAATGTTCTTCAATGTCAGGTTTCTGCTAACAGGTCTTTGATGTTACCTGTTTTTAGACTTTCAAATTCCTGGATGCAGTTCACTTGATAGTCTAACCTTCTGTTTACTTAGTTTAACTAGATCTACCTTTTTTGGCATCGATATGAGAAAAACACTTTTACAGGTCTTACAGAGGGGAATTTCCTGATATTCTTGGGATGTCAAAGGATTTCTATGAGCATTTTCTGATCGATTTATTTTGCGACTTCGTGTCTTCTGATACAGATTTTATGCTCCTTTTTCAGGAAAATTGATTATTCTGTATTTTCCTTCGCACCTACAGACATTTCATTTCGTTTAGCATATTAAGGTAAACAAGACAGTTATTGACACCCTTAAGGCAATAGTTATACTATAAATTCATGGAAAAAATAGTAAAAATAGTTCAATCAATTTCAAATTCATTGTAACTTTTCCTGAATTACTCTACTTAAAGCTGAATAAAGGGTTTCATACAAAAATTTATCCCTGGAAGGCATTTTGCAATATAATTAAGAATAAATAGTGCAAAATCGGTTATTGACACCCTATGGATGAGTAATTGACACCACAATTTATTGACACCCTATGGATGAATAATTGACACCACAATTTATTGACATCCCTTCATTCTTATTTAGTTTGTTTTTGCAGTATAAATGAACTTATGCAAAGGAAACTATGGCTAATCTATCTTACAAAACATGCTCATGCTCTTTTCTTAGCAAAAGCAGAAGAAACCGTCCTCTTAACTAGTACATTGTTTGTATACTTCTTGATTACAGTTATATTACTTTTCTTAATGTTCACAGTTTGAAAATCTTTTAACACAACTGACTTCTATGATTCACAAGGAATTTTTCCCGCCCTTATTTGAAACTGAACATTGACATGAAAGCTTATTTTTTAAAATTAAAGATTAGGGTGTCTACTGTCCGAGGTGTTAATAACTGTCTAGTTTACCTTACGTTCAAATATTGTCAGTATAAAATGCATTCATACTTCATTTCTGTCGCGATGCAAGAACGAGCAGATGTACGTTTCAATTAAAGACTTTGCCGATCACATCACATTAAACCAGTCATTCAAGAACAAAAATATTGTCTTTTTTCATGCTCTATTACACTGGTCATGCCGGCTGTTCCATAATGAATGTCTGGACTCCTCCAAATATTTTAATTCTTCTACATTCAATTGAGTTATTTGAACTAGCTACAGGTGTAGAGTATCCATGTTTTGATTCCGGACTATACAGATAAAGTGTAACTGAAAACGGATATCTCATTCAACGAAGAGGGTAAAGAATGTTTCCATTTGTAGAGTGCTGTACAGATTTCATTTCTTTCTTTTGTCTATTTATCTCTGACAAAACTTGAATAGCCGTCATTTGGGTATCTAGCCTGGAATCGCTAAGTTATACACTACAAGTTTTCGACTATAATATAATAAAGAGATGCTGCCACTTGTGATTTGAAGAGCAAACCCACATTCCAATCAAGTGTTACAGATTGGAATGTAGATCGTTATTTGCTCTTCCTTTGTCTGCATTTTTCGCTACATGACTGTCATTCCGCGTTGATTGTGCTCGTCATATTAGTCATTATCAGTTAGTTTGGAATTAAGATGGAATCGACGCCATGCAATTTCTTTTTAGCTTTTGCGAATGCGTAGAAAGTTGAGCATTGATCTTGTTGGGGTTTGTGGAATGAGAAGTTGTTTATACAAAGTATTCTTCGGGAAACATAGGGAGACGAGGACTGCCTCTCTATTTCATTATAGCATTCCTTGCACAACTCGTAAATTTTCGGTCTAGAGAGATTGCTATCTAAGTATTTTCTAAGAGGTCTTCTGGCAATAATGTGACTCAAGGACTATTCAATGTAATTTTAATCCATTGTCATCCTGGGTGAGTTGCTCGATTGGTCTTTCCCTCTCTTATCAATGTCAGTGAATAAGCGAAGATCATTAGCTCTTACGAAATTGCATTCATGGGTCCATTGTTGATGCAAAGGGTTCTTTCAAAATATTTTTGGCGCATTCTTTTCAATTAGTTATCTTTTACAAAGTAGTATCGTGATGAATATTTACTCTCTGTAATAGGGTTTGCGAAACAACGTTTGGAGAGCATGCACGTCTTGCTTAACATGTTTTAATATAAAAAAATTTTCTTTGTATTTTTTGTAAAAAATACAAGTTTCTTTGTAAAAAAATTTGATTGACCCTAATATACAGCGCATAAATCATAAGGAAAATCTGTGATTTTCTGTAAACGTTTTAGAGCGCTTGAAGTGATATCTACAATTCATAGCTTTGGGTTGTTTTGCTCAATCTTTTACGGGAATTAATGTAAGGAAGATTTTAAATATTTTCTTTTTATTTACATTTATCACTCCTTTTTCAACTTACATGACTTAATATTGTGTAAATCACCTCGTAAGAAACGTGAAAACAAACCCAATGAATTCAACTATCGA
Source organism: Meta bourneti (assembly GCA_933210815.1). Classification (NCBI taxonomy): domain Eukaryota; kingdom Metazoa; phylum Arthropoda; class Arachnida; order Araneae; family Tetragnathidae; genus Meta; species Meta bourneti. The sequence goes on along the minus strand of OW119922.1, from coordinate 37,566,456 downwards.
ACAACATTTGAAAACTTGTAACTGAATTCAAATGAACTTCATAAGTGCTTTTCACGATTTTAGGCTTTTTTGTCACATGCTAACGCTATATACACGAAATTCATTGAATAATTTTAATGGTTTACAGTCGAGAATTTAAAAAAAAAAACAAATGTTTCAGTCACATCGTGATTTTCGTCTTAAAATTGTCAAGACATGTTTTCTCTTACGAAATTTTAAAACTCTGAAAAACCCCTATAAAAGTTGAAATCACAGATACTGAGCGTCTGAAATTATCATATTCCATGAAAATAAGCATTTAGTATCAGAAAACGCATTTTCGAAAAAATGTCATTTAATGAGCTTTTGCTCTGATGAAAGAAGAACGTATTTCTCTAGTAACATGGATTTACCCAACTATATCAGCTATTACTTGAATAAATTCAGATTTTAGTGCTTACCTCAATAGGAATATGGTGATACAACATCCAGACAGAGGTTGTAGGATTGGTTTGTTGTTATATGCTCATGTTTGCCAAAAGGACTAATGAGACTGGAACCTAGAGAACCTCCAGCCTGTTGAACAATAGAGGAAATAAAAGTAGAGTGAGCAATGGTGACCTTTTTAAATGCCCAGGATTATGTAACCACAGCTAGTAGTAACGTGACCCTTAGATTACTTTCGTCTGCTGGGTGGATCCTGAAATTCATCATATGATTGGTCCATGGAACGGGAGAAGACTCCCATCCATTGATTGATCATCTGATTGGTCCATTCATCATCTGATAGAAGTAGACTTTGGCGATTTCACCTATTTTGTCGCCCCTATATAGAAATCCGCCATTCACTTGCCTACCCTATCATAAGATGTTATATCGCCACAAGTAGTGATAAGATACCAACCAAGTCAGATTTTCACAGAGCATTCTTGTGACTACTAATCGACATGTTGGTCACACTTCTTGAATCTCCTCTCAATAGTAATGTTCAGCCTACTTATATTTCACGTCTATGTGTTGAACCGAGGGGCAAAGCTCTCAGCTAATAGGTCATTTTGAAACTGGAATGAAGAATCCTGTTCCAATTTGAATTCCTGTAATTTCGAAGAGGCATGAGCTTGTCCAGGAATAAATCCTGTTACAGATTTAGGCGACTTCACCTTTGACGAGTTTTATTCCAGTTTAGTTTCATGTTTCTTCACATGTGACAGATTTTATTTGAATTTCAGGTATATCCCTCTACCTGCTACAAGTTTTATTCGAGGTTCAGCCTTGAGTTATGCCTCTTTACCTACATGTTTTATTTTTGTTAAAAAGACTTTTTCAGTATAGCGCTCTTCGAGGTAAATGGTAAGGTAAATTCTACCAAGTAAAATGGTTGAGGAAGTTTGGAGCGTCAATGGCGGAAAACTTTACCATGTTGGAGTGCGTGAGTATAGTGAGGGAGAACGTATGATTGATGGGCCGACTTAAAAGTAATGCTGTATAGCTGCTGTTGTGTTTGGTGTACGTGAAAGCTTAATATATTAAACGATTTGGTTTGTCGCTCTACGTTCGGTTATTGCTACAAGAGGGTTAATTATACCGAGACCTAAGGCTTAAAGTGGATTCCGAACTACTACAATCTGTGTATATTATGCTTTCTATAGATAAAACATAAATACCTTGTTATTTATGTAAAAGATGCTCTCAAAAGTTTCGCAATATTCTAATGGATAACGAAACTTTATTTGTGAAACATTACACACGAATTTATAAATTATACCGGCACACACATTGAATTATTTAATCTGGCTGAAAGGAATATTAAAAACTGAGTTTAAATAGAAAAGAAGTTTTGAAGTTTTAGAAGATATAAGTTCTTAAGGTTCTTTTAAAACTTCATCCAAATAAGAAAACAAAGCAAGTGTATTCTAAATCTTTCTTGGAAGTCTTTTACTATCCTTGGGATATTAAACGCGTCACCTATGCAGCATTATACTTCCAAATGAGGAGGGAATCTTTTTTATTCTTCCCTGAAAATTAGCTAACGAAAAAAGACACCGAAACACTTGTGAAGTAATGGAGGAGAAAAACTGGAGATACCTTATGGAAGTTGGTGCTTAAGCAAGAAAGATACTTTCTTCCAAACGGACACTGAAACCCTTTCGAAAGATTTCTGAATTCCATTAAGCTTAGTTACCGAAGAAAATGTTCGTTGCAAAGAAACTTTCCTTGACAGTGGGGGAAGGGAAAAGACTTATGCTAGAGTATTTTGAATGAAAGCGTAAATAATGCTTGATTAGAAAGTCTGATATTTCGACTAAAGAATACTTAAACTATCTTACAGATTATGTAATTATAGTGTTCTTTTATTGAATGATTTTTGCTGTAAGTTATTATTTAAACAATATCTTTATGACTGACATTTTATGGGAATATTGAGACACTGGTCGGGGGAAAATCTAGATCAAGGGGTACCAGTTGAATTTTGTATTAGCACCAATCAAAATGCAACCGTCCGAGGTTAAATGTTCGGATGAGTTGCCATGGCAGTGCTGCTACCTGGATACTATTCTGGGTGCTATTCCGCAACCTTTAACGCTGACTTCAAAACATATGAAACGGACACACACGTTTTACTCATAGACATATTTTATTAAGAGAGAGAGCCCCTGAGTATGTGGTCCCTTTTACTGTCCGACATATTTTAGTTGATTCTCCACTTTTCATCTTCATTGCCATTACTTGTTTTGATAAATATATTTTATGTTTGCAGTATTTGGTCGGGGAAAATCCACCCACTCACCCAAACCTTTCTAAATTTTTACATATAATTCCATTGTAACCCTCCAAATGGTTTCGACGATCATCTGGTCCAAGATTCCGTCAATCTTTCTAATGAAAAGATATTTCATCAAGATCTGGTCGGTTTTGCCAATGACAAGGCATCTCGTCGAGGCAAAACTGTCCAATTACTCCTAGGGTGAATGAATATCCAAGTAGGCAAAATAAATTGTTCCTTGCCTAGAACTGGTAACAGCTTGAAACAAGTTTTTGCATCACAGGCTAGTCACTACATGGAAGTTTACGACGCAAAGATGAACCACCAGAAGGGTTAAGCTCCATATTGTGTTGTTATCTTTCATACTGCAACATCATTTTATTTATTTTTTCATCAAGTAATCTAAACTTATAAATTCGAAATAATACGTATATACTAAATATACTTTTATCTTTTTTATAGACTTTTTTATAATAGATGTTTTAATCTATTTTAACTGGATCTTATCCAATCTTGTGTTTGGGGCAGTTTGTCCGTCTTTGGACCTTGAGCCATGGAACCCAAACCAACCAAAATATATGATGCTGCAAAACTTCTTGTGCAAACTTTAATGGGAAGGTAAAGGAACACGAAATTAAAACGTTTCATATAGGTATGTATGTGATCGTGTGATATCCCCCCCACTTCTGACTCATCACCGGAGAACACTGGCGACTTCCGGTAGCAGTTGTGAGAACATTCCAGAAACAGAACACGAGCTACTTCCGGAAAAGGGTTGCAAGAACATTCTAAAGGGAGATCGATTTCGGAGGACTATTGAATAAGACGTGAATATTCAGACAACCATCACATTTTGGTGTTGTTTTAAATAAGTTTGTACCTATCCTGTCCTTAATTGTTATCTTTTAACTAAATGTTTTACCTTTTAAAGAATTTCGCAGCAGCAGGAATGTTAACGCCATTTTTCTCGCCTTAATTTTACAAAGTAGTTTTTTACGACATTCCATGGAATGTTCCGTTTTACACAAAAATCTGGTGCAAATGTTTGGTAATTCGGTGTACAGTCGGGACACTGTTCACGATACAAGGACACCCTAACTCGTGCGTTAGCATTAACTAGATGCATGTCGGCCTTCTTAGCATTTGTAAAATATACATACATACATATAAATTGCACATACGTCACCCTTGAGAAATCAGCGTCTAAAATGACGATTGTCTAAACTGCCGCATTGCCGAACAGTGCCTTCTTCCATATCCAAATGGTACATAGGGATCCTCTGGGTCTACGGTAAAATTTTATGTTCCTCACTTTCCCTTAAAATTTTTACAGGGAGTTTTGAAACACTGTATCGGAGTGATGAAATTTTATAGTAAAATTTCAATTTAGAGTTGTTTTTTTGCGAATAAATTTTAAATGTAAAAAGCTAATGTTAATTTTTAACAAGATAGGTATTTTCTGTCTAGTTAAATATAGGTGGAGGTTATCTTTCTGCGGCGATATGTGTTTCACGTACGTCTTCGGAACATGAAGTCACATGGATTTCTTTTCGAATACGATTTCAGAACTTCTATAAAAATTCCAAAGAATGAATTCCGAATTGATACTTGATTGGTCGACACCAATTAGATTAAACGGCAAACGCTATCAAAACTACGATAAACTGCCTTTTAAGTTAACCTCAATGTGTACCATGCGAGAAAATTTCGACAACAGGAGTAAACACTTCAAAGACCGACCAGTTTGTTTACATTGAAAGTCCTCATAAGCGACATGCTGATATTGCATTCTACTAACAAACCAAGTTACGGGACAAGTTGGGAAAGGTTACGAATATTATTTAACTTCACAGAATATCCCTCTTATGAGAAGCTGAACCATTCTTTTAGGAAACCTCCCATTGTTTGTTTCGAATTAGTTCTAAAAGCAAAAGGCGAAAGCAAATTATCGGGAAATACAGGGAAAATTGTGAGTTAAGGTTAGATATTTGTTTTCTTTCTTTTGTGATTTCGCATTTTAGGTCATAAAAGAAAAATAAACGAGCTCCTCCTGTAGGAGTTCTTCATGTTTGCATTTTATTCATAAAAGAAATTATGGTGTGATATTCAGTAAAATAAATTGAAATAAAACTTGAGCATTTAATTTTAAAATAAGTATTCCCATTAAAATTGCATGCACAATTTTAATGAGCATTATTTCATTACGATAAAAAATCGCAGTGTTCCAAGAACGATATTTTTGTAGGTAGGTAGTTAGAGTCGCATCGGGCTGTTGGCGACGGCTCGAGTTCAATTCCGAAGGGAAATATCCGAGGATAACATCTCGTAATTTTGAAACATGGTCAGATTAAATCCGTCGTGGACATGGCTGGTTAAATCCGTCGTGGACTCAAATGTCCTCACGTTGGCGTGGTGTGGAAGTTCAAAGAGTGGGGTGCCAGCTCAGATGTTGCCTCGTCATCTGACCGTGGTTCAAAATTACGAGGTGTTGTCCTCGGATCTTTCCTTTGGGATTGATCCCGGACCGTCACCAATAGCCCGTTGTGCTGCTCCAGTGCGACGTTGATTAAAATACCTGCTATGGTATTTCCATAGCGGGAGGTGGTTGGTAGTTGAATTTACTTCACGCTGGAGCTTACATCAACGAGATTTTGCGGCGGTCCGGGATCAATCCCCAATGGGAAGATCCAATGCCTCGTAATTTTGAACCAAGTCAGATGACGGGGTCAATAACTGAGTTGGCGCCCACTCTCCAAACTTCCACACCACGCCAAAGTGAGGACGTTTGTGGCCTCGGCAGATTTGAGACAAGCAGCCCCCACGTGCACGACGGTTTTTGGTTGGATCGAGTTTCGAACTCACAACCCTCCGGTACCTCTTCCGGTGCTATACCAACTGAACTAACGTGGCCTCTATGTAGCGGAAGGATCCACTTTGATATCACGTTGAGTGCCAGTTTAGGGTGTTGACCTCGTTATCTCACCGTGGTTCAAAATTACGAGGCGTTATCCTTGGATCTCTTCCGACATTGATCGTCAATAGACCGTTGTATGCTCCAGTGCGACGGTAATTAACTACCTGCTACTTAACTAAGTTGACTTCAAGTATGAGGGATTTTCAGTGTAAAAAGAACAGAAAACGAAGATTTTCTTCCCGTTATCCAGGTGCTCTTGTTTAATTATATTTAAATTAGCCTAGTAACATCGCATCCGGAATATGTTTGAGAAAGGAACACGTTCTACCACAAAAATACTAACGCCAACTACATTTAGCTTCACAAGAAAAAGCCTACTTAAATTTACATTATAGTTAATTGCTCTATCGATCTTTTTGTTTTGTTACACTGCAGCTAATTATACTTAGTAAGTTACAGTGATAAAAATTAGATATAACGTTGGCTTAAAGCAGAAGCTGATTAACGGCCAAAACAAAACTTTTACTTTGCCGCTCTTTAAAGAGTAACTATTTGTTTTTGGCTCAAAATAAAAAGTTTAAGCATTTTTTTATAGTGTAATGTATCTTTTAAACAGATTAGAATGTGAAAATGTATTGCTCATCATTATGAAAATAAGCTGTTAATGTCTTTGAAAAATGTAGGTTAACGAATTTTTGCTCTAAACCAACGATAAATATCTTTTAGAGGTATTTTTGAATGAGGGATTTTAAGTGTAAACGAACAAACCAAAATGGTAAGCGAAGATTTAACTTCCGCTATCCAAATGCTCTCCCATAATGAATTTTATGAAAGATCTTCAAAGTATTAGTTGTTCCATGAGTAAGGCATATCAAATAGAAAAAAATTCTACAAGTAGAATTAGGGATTTTAAAAACATTTTTCATCAAAATTTTCAAATCATAATTTGATGACCCATTTTTCTAGTCAATACATTTCAAGGTATAAGAGAGGGTTTTTCTGTAAAATTAAATACACGACGCTCATGTATTTATGGTGTGATCTGAGAGAAATTTTCTGAACAAACCAGATGTTAGGTAGGTAGCTGAACTCACTCCGGACTGGAGTAACACTACGGGTTATTGGCGGCTGTCCGGGATCAACAAACCAGAAGGAAACGAAGATTTCACTTTCGCTCTCCAATGCTCTTGGCATGATTTTTTTCACGGTTTTCCTAAACTGTAGTTTATTTCCGCTTTGGGGACGTTTGAAGCTTTATCTAATTGACGTTGATCAATCAACGACCAAACATCTATTCGTAATTCTTTCTTTCGAAATTTTATTGGAAAAGCAAGTGCTGAAATTGTATTAAAAAACAAGCCAAGTGACGTCACGTTCGGAATACGAACGGGAAACACGCTCCGTCGCAGAAACATCACCACCACGTACATTTAGTTTGAAAAAAAAAGCCTCTCACAATAAAAACACACAAAATGTGTAAACTAAAAATATAGATTCAGACAAAATCGCATATATATTTATTGTACAATCCCCGCAGCATATGAAACACTGTATAATTTAATTTAGTGTTGTCGGTAAAAAACACGGTTTAGCAAAATTTAGATTCTAGAGTAAGATTTTAAATTCTTTTGCAAAATTTAAATTTTTTATACTTCTTTAAAACCAAAGAAAATGGTGTGTTTCGTTTAAACGGTGAGTAAAATTGGATTGAGTTTTCCGATTTTCTTGGACGGATTCATTTCCAAGAGCAAAACTTTCTGTTTAAAAGAACTACTGTTTAGGCTGTTTAGGGCGAATTTGTATGAGGAAATACTAAATTAACTGAAAATTTTGTGTTTTAATCTTCGTTGCAAGGTTCATTGAAGTTATACGAAGTGTAAGTTATATAAATAAGAGAAATTTGCAGTATTACCCACAGAAAATAATTGTCGAAGCATTTTTGCAGTAGCGCATAAATCAAAAGAATCAAAGAAGTAAATCAAAAGAAAGAAGGGAACTACTTGATGAAGTGATCAATTAAACGGAAGTGTGAAATGAAAACAATCTAGGCTCTAGATATTCAGCAGTGTTCTTTAGCCTCACTGGTGGTTGTTTCGACGGGGTATCTTGTCTTTAGAAGAAAACTTACCAGATCTTCTAGAATAAACCCGAACAGATCTTGATCTCGCCATTGTAACAAAATCAGCAATATCTTGAAGACAAGATATCACATCATTAGCAAACTTGATCAGATCTTGAGGGACGAGATATCTCGTCGAAACCACTTGGAGAGTTAACAATTCTATATGCATTTTTTAATAGTAATTAAAAAAATCAATACGAAATGTATATTATATAAAACTTAATTATAGGTCTGGTTGTGAAATACAAATGAGAAATTTCATACTAAAAAACGTTCATACTCTTATTAATATTTTAAAGATGAAAATGAAACGAAATTAAAAGGAGAAAGTTCCGTGCTTTCGATTTTAACACCGATGAAAAAAGCATGAAAAACACTTTTTTACTTTATTTTTGTTTCTGCGTGAGATGCACTTCCTACTTCCGATTTTTTTAAATCGAAGTCACTTAGGTATTCATTGTGTGTTTAGTTCAAGGAATTGTGAGAAATTTCCTAACTTTTTCTTATTTCCCCGATTCGATATTTAAAAACAATACTTTTTCACATCTTCATGAATTCCCTGAAGTCCTCATTTAGAAAAATTACACACAGAATTTTGGAAGCCAACTCTTTTTCCCTATTCTAAATTTGGAAATTAAGTACGTTATAACTTTTTAGAATGGAGCCTAATGAGTTACATAGATTAATGCAAATGAAAATAAATTGAAAAACAAATCATACTGGATGTACTAATATTTGCTATTATTTTCACTACTTCTCAAAGTGGGATGACACGGCAGAACGATTAAAATATGTTTTTGGAAGTTTATTATAAGCGTGATTAACTCTAGTTTTTAAAATGTATATTTCAAAAGACCGAAATTATGAGGATGAGTCAATAAATATCCTCAATACTATTGTATTTATGTTTCAATTGTGTGGAAGTAGTGTGCATCGTAAAACGAGGTTTCTGTCTTGTCACGTCTACCGAGGTTTGAAGTAGAAAGAAGAGTTCCAGTGTCGTTGCTAAGTTTTTTTATATGAAAGCTTTCACATCAATTTTTTACTCAGGCGAGTGACTAATGTTGATGAAGTTAGCAAATTAGATTTTCCACCACGAACCAAGAACTGAAAGAAACGGTATATGAAACATCTCTGCTCAATCGGAAGTGCTTTTCTCGACATAAAATAGCTTGTGAAATGATTAAACAAAAAAGCAAGCTGACTTTATTGAAAAATTATGCTATTGTAAGTTGTATATTTTTATTAAAATAGAGTTTATATCAATAATTATTGAATCCCCTTATAAATTTGAAGACTGACATTAAATTTTTGGGTTTCATCGTCAACGAATATGGCCTTCAACAATAATAAAGGAAAGTTGGTTGGATTTTATGGCGTGAGGACGATATTTGGCCAAGCTTAGCCAAATACAAGACAGATAGCGTCAAGTAATCGAAATATACGCACAATGCAAGTTTTACTGACGCAGAAGAGAGAAATACACCAGGGTAAGTTACAGGAATCGAAATCGCTCCGCCTACATCTCTCAGGTTAGATGAGATAGACGTGAAATGGTAGACTGAGCATTCCTATTGAAAGAAGCTTTAAAAAGTGACCAACGAGTCGACTTGTAATCACGAGAGTGCTCTGAATTGATTTGGTTGGCCGATTTGGCATCTTATCGACTCGTTTGGCGATGCAGCACCTTATGACAGGGTATATGTGTGATGCGTATTTATATAGAATGGCGACAAAAATGGTGAATACGATGCCACGCGGACCAATCAGATCACGAATCAATGGATGGGCGTCTTCTCCCGTCCCGTGTACCAATCACATGATAAATTTTCGTTACCACCCGGCAGACGAAAGTAATCTAAGGATCACGTTACTACTAGTCTTGCTCATAAAAAGAGATTAGGATTGCTCACTCTACTTTTATATTTCCTCAATAATCTCTAGCGCGGTGGAAAACCCCACTGAGCCAAGGTGAACCATTAATCAAGAAAAGTAAAAACCGTTGAAGAATAGAAGCGATTCGAATGAAAGTAGAATTGATTACCACTTAAAATACATGGAGTCTCACATATGTAATGAATGCTGTTATTTGTTTAAATTTAATAAATTTAAAGTGAAACAACGTGAAGAATAATGATCTTAAGAACGTTTGACATTTTTATGAATATTTTCGAAAAACATCTAAAACATTCAAGAAAAATTTGTTTCTATGACTAACTACTTTCATCCTAACACCCTCAATTACCGAAAAAACAATTCGCAAGAACTTTACGACACTTCTTCAATTTGGTTTGATTTTTTAACGTTTCTTCCAACTATGCAGAAAATGCGGTGCTTTTGAGTAGATTAACATCGTACACGAGAAAGGTACATAGTCAGGCAAACTACAATAATGTAGCAATTTGCTGATCTAATTCTATGACAAAAGTGCACACCGATGCAAGCGTAATAAGTATCACTGAGGGGATAGTTGAATTAACGTCGCACTGGAGTAACAAAACGGGCTAATGACGAAGTTCTGGGATCGATCCCGAAACTAGTTTAACTGGAATGTTATAGAAAGGACAACAAAAATTAACGCACTTAATCTTGATGATAGTAAGAAAAGAATAAATAACTCAGATAATTATAATATTACACGAAAACGTCTATTTTAACTGAGGGCAACAGATTACCCCAATTACTCATTGATATTGAATTTAGTGATGCAACTGACTATCAAGTGTCAGAGCATGAGAATGCAAAAAAACTTCTTCAAATCGAACTTGACTGTTTCATCAAAGGTTATTTTAATGTGAAATAAAGTTGACTAATAAAACATTTACTAATTTACCACGCTATTTACACTTACCGTTTTTCAGTAAGTTCGTAATCGTAAATAATTTTCGTAAATTAAAAAAGAGAACTACCCTTAAAGAAATCTATTTAAATAAAAAATAATTATACCTAAATTATTCAACAGTGTTATGTTATATTTTGCAGTTTTAATATGCATTTTAAGAAATAACAATCACAGAAGATGGCCAAATAAATTTTCTTAAGCATTAAATGTTTTATATACCAGTCGATATTTATTTGCACTAGTTGAATTTGGTGATGTATTGATTATGTTAATAATTTGATTGTGCATGAATAAGATTTGAAGAAGAAAAAAATTCATGATACAACATTCACGTGTTCGTTATTACTTTTAAAAGTGAAATAATTTTTTTATCTAATTAAAAACCATGCCTTTAAATCTTAATAATGCAGAAAAATATGTAAAAGTTATTTTTTATGCTTCATTATTTTGCCCCTGTGTGTGACGAGCTTTCTGATTCTGTTTTTTATATAAATAGAATTTCATTTAAGTGCTTATTTATGTTTAGTTGAACGAATACTGGGCTTTTATATATTTCCAAGAAATCGTACTTATTCATCGTTATAAATTCTCATAAGATCTTATTAGAAAGAATCATAAACAGAATTAGGCGCAATTGCTACTCTAGTTGGAATTAAAATGCGTAACCATGCTCTACTTAAGTTGGAATTAAAATGCGTAACAACTCAGAGGGGATAGAATGACAAGTTAATTCATCGACATTAAAATAATTTGGAAAAGTAATAGTCATGCTGGTCACATTACAAATTACCTGTTGATAACTTTTGCTACTTTTTTCAATGTACCACAAGCGAAATTTGAAAACAAATTACTTAAATGTTTGAATACCTTTGAAAGGAGAAGCATATACCCTAAAAAAGAGCTTTTATACTACTTTATTTGCATAAAATTGGATAATAGGTCGTCTTCATATTAAATGACACATTAACTTCAAATTTTCCTATGACAACAAACAATTTTGACGTCGGATTACGAATCAAAATCAAAATTTAATCTTAAATACCGAGTTTCAAGTCATTTGATTCAGCCTTTACCGGATTATGTATATGAAAAATTTGGAACACCTACTGTTTAATTTGTATTCCAGACTTTTATTCATATCTCTCAAATCAATCTCCCTACCATGATGAACATTTTTGGAATGTTTCTATTAAAGAACTCAAATAAAATCTACATAATGTTTATTTTCAATTTTTAGTATGCAATATTAATAACAAAATTAACATTCAAAAAGTATGAATCCCAACCGTTATATATTTTGATGAAAATCGATTCAAGACTACTTATAGGATAATGCAAAGTTACATCTATTTCTCCTCGAAGAAGTTAGTTCGAGGAGAAAATAGATGTAACTTTTTTTGCCAAAAAAGTGGCTAAAAATAGCTAGTTATATTTCTTATAATGGAAAACTACTAAAGAAATAAGCTAAAATTTGTATTATTGTATAAGGACCGTTTCCCACCAACTGAATACGGGTCAATCTGAATCCAATAGCAACTGACTAATGTAGATTCAGGTACATTGAAGCATAACGTTCTGGATTCAGGCAGTGTGAAAGGTTTTAAGACAAGAAAGCTGTTTCTTATGGAAGTGGCTTTTCCGGATTCTACTGGATTCAACAGATTGAACGTGCATTACTCCCCAGCGTTTTGACGGAGTTTCGAACTCGAAACTCTCCGGTTGTTTATCCGTTACTCTTCCAACTGGGCTACCGTGGCACCCGGTTTCTCTACAAAAACTATCGCCAATAACCGTGTTGCTCCAGTGCAACTTTAATCAACTACATACCTCTACAGGAAAATATCCAGTTACAGAGAACGAAAAATATATTAACCAAAAAAAATGTAAGATGAATACGTACACAAATACAGTTAGATAAGAGATAAAGCAAAACATTTCACGAAGCAGATTGCTTAATGAATTGAACTCATTAAACATTTATCAATCTCGATTATACGGTTGGGGCCATCGTGGCTCAGTGCCCACTGCGCTATCAACGTGCGAGTTATACGTGGCCAGGTTCGATTCATCCCTGAGTGTATTTCTCTCCTATCAAATTCCTTGTCAAATCCAACAAACCAAACCAAAACGATTATACCATTTAAAAAATCTATGTATAGCAAAATTGTTTCATACATTCTTTTTTAGAGGTTTAACAAAAAATAATTTAGAGTTTCTGTTGTTTATCAATACTTATCTGTTGTTTACCAACGTTTAAATCAATATAAGAAACTTAGAAAAGCTAATTAATTTTTAAAAGTTATCCCTCAGCCAGCTGGGCTCGAACCTGCGTCGACAGAGCCCAATGGAAAATAAATATAAATATACACATATATTTTAACTACTACAGAAATATTTGCATGAGAAAATAAATTAAATTTCAGTATTTAGTTTGTTTCGGACATCGGAAATATGTACAGAATAAAATAAAAGCTCTGCACTTTTCGAACTTTGGAAATTGTACTTAAAGTATGAATGCTTTTAGAATATTGAAAATAACATAATGGTAATCGAAATGACATTTTTCATAAAAAAACAGCAAGTAAAAATTGCTTTTAGCAATTCATGTTGAATGGAAAAAATAATATGTTGAAGATTGCTTCCTCTCCGGCTTATCTACATTTTCAGATCCCATTAGGATAATGCCTTTTATAATTTAGATAATTTAGCACTTTATTTTACTTTCTCAGCCTTCGAAAAGCTTGGAGAAATGTAAATGTTCTCAAAAAGAAATACAGATATTGGAGTAATGTCTCCTAGAAAAGTGTCCAAAGTCATTAGTCTGGTAAATAGCCACTTTTTAAATCCCTTTTGAAGTTATCGTTTTCACAAGTGAAGGAAATGAAGAGTGTTTCTGGTGTTTCAACACTTGTGCACTTGTTTTTAACCTTTTAAAGACACGCTGGGAAAAGAGTAATTCCTTTTTGAACGAACTGAATATTTTATTCAGAGAAAAAACGAATGCTTTCAATGATATTTACGGCCTTTAATGTTGTTTTTGAGCTCTATAAGTTGAACTTTTACTTTTTTTAAGCAAAAGTGCCGGAAAAAGTTGTTTTTTACAGCCTCAATATGTGTCGCGTTATGAGTCGATGCTAATTGACTTGTTATTTAGTTTAAGAGAAATTGTGTTTGATACATTTAGTACTAATAAATTGCAACAAGCGTAATAACGTTTGTGAAAAAATAATGTTTCGAAGATACAATCACGTTAAAAGATTGCATGCGTGTTAAAATATGTTGAACGCGCGAAGTGATTAAAACTAGACTTAAAAGGGTATAAGTAAGCATGTATTTGGTGTTCGTACATTATTTTTATATACGAACTTATTTTGTTAGGAAAGAAAACTCATACAATTTGATGCATGGACCTGTAATTGAAACAAATTCCCAATTTAGAAAAATACATAAATGGTTATTATTTACACAGAATTAAAGGGGGAGATCAAAAACAACATCACTTTACAAATTACAAAATGTGTTTATGTAAAAATGTTAAAATCTATCAAGTAGTTATTATTTACACAGAACTACAGGAAATCGAAGTCAACATCACTTTTGAAATGAAACAATGTGCATCCATAAAAATGTTAAATATCATCTGGTATTTACGTGGAACGAAAGCAAATCAAAGCCTTCACAACTTTTGAAGTAAAGAAATGTGTTTCAATAAAAAATTTACATTTTTTATAGTAGTTATTATTAACAAAGAACGAAAATAAATCGAAGCCTGCATCACTTTTGAAATTATAAAATGTGCTTCAATAAAAAATGCTACATTTGATCTATTAGTTATTATTTACATAGAACTAAAGTAAATCAAAGCCAACATCACTTCAAATTACAAAATGTGTTTCAATAAAAATGTTAGTTTGTCTAGTAGTTAGAACGAAAGTAAATCAAAGCATTCATCACTTTTTAGTTAAGAAATATGTTCCAATAAAAAATTTTACAATTATCTAGTAGTTATTATTTACATAGAACGATAGTAAATCGAAGACTACTCCTCTTTTGAAATTAAAAAATATTATTTTAATTTTATAATAAATTTATCAAGCAGCAAACGTTAAGATTGCTTTTGATACTTAAGGTACCTGCCTTCGGAGGTCATTTTTTGAAATTACTTAAATTTTTACTTCTAACTTAAATTTTATGATTAAACACAACATAGAACTAGAGACAGAATATAAAATATAAGCATCTGATAATTCAATGCTTAGATAGAAAAATAAGGTAAAAATTACAGTAAAATATGCCGATACGCAGAATGATATAACTCCAAAAGTAATCATTATATCTCTGTTTTGTAAATTTGATAATGTTTATAATGAACTTCTTCAGGGAATAGACTATTATCATGGTAATATACTCGATTACAAAATTTTGAAAAGTTCCCTAAACGTTTGCGCAAGTCATGATTAAAAAACTGTAAATCAGAAAATAATTAATATTTAACCATGGCTGTATTCTATTCCCTGTATATATATTTGTGCAACATGCCTACAAAATTTCAAAGCATTTAAACTTTAACTTTTTGAATTATGCTAATTTGCGTAAAGCAAAAACATGTAAACATATATTTTGAGAAAAATGGAAAAATAACTTTAACATGAAAAATAACATGAAGAACTACAGCTGTGTAGTAATATAAAAACAGCCATAACTCCAGTTCTAAATTACTTAGAAACAAAATTTTAACAGAATTTGAAAGAAAAAAGTTCAGACTACAATACTAGACCAAAATTGACACTTCGATATTTTGACCAAAATTCATGTTTTAAAGGCAGGCCTAATACCTTAATACTAAGACATTTTAATTCCTACGTTTTTAGAAATTAAAAACGTAATCTGCAAAATAAAATCAAAGAAAAATAATGATACGCATGACTACTCGAAAACTAATCAATAATGATGGTTATTGGTATATTGGTATACTCCTTAAAGCTCTTTTCACGCACACCCCATTCTTTTTGGTAGTGTTAATCAGAAATTATTTTTTCTGAACAAACTCAATGAAACAATTTGTTCATATTTTTCCACATTAGTAACATAGCTGAAGATTGTAGTTTATTCGAAAGCGTCAAGTCTTTTTGAGTGGTGCTAATGTCGCAATCATACTATATTGTGGGTTTCTTTGATATGGCTTTCTTCATCTTGGGGGACCGCGGTAGCCCAGTTGGAAGGGTAACGGATAAGCAACCGGAGGACTGCGAGTTCGAAACTCAGTTCAGCCAAAGACCGCCGCGTACTGGGCTGGTGCACGAATCTGTCATGACCTCAAATGTCCTCACGTTGGCACGGTGTGAAAGTTTGGAGAATGAGGTGCCAGCTCAGGTGTTGACCTCGTCATCTGACCGTGGTTCAAAATTTATCGCGCTGTCCTAGCATCCTTCCCTTCGGAATTGATCCCGGACCGTCGCCAATAGCCCGTGTATTGCTCCAGTGCAACATTAAAGAACTGCCTACTTCTAGAGAAACGACAAATAGTTATTTTGTACAGCTGCGGGAAAAGCGAACTTCATATATATTCATAGAAATCCATGCAGGAATTCTTAGGGCCTCTTCACACCAAGAGAATCCGGGTCAATCCAAATCAATTTGAATCCAGTAGAAACCGACTAATGAATATTCGGAAAAACCGTTTCCATAAGAAATTGCTTGTCTTCAAAACCTACCTACTTTTGACGCGAATATTGCATAAAATAATAAATCCCGGGTTGAAAATCTACATCAAAATAATTTAAAATGAACAAAATATCAGTGGATAGTGTTGAAAAACTCCGCAAAGTCTGAAAGGTATTTATGTTTCCTTGGCTTCAGGCATTCAATGCGGATACTATATTTATCGTAAATAGCATTTAAGTAAAGATTTGAATACTGATAGATACTGGTTTTGTTTACCATTACGGAACGATAAAAGCCTTTCGTGGAAGGCTTCGGGCAAAAATACATCTTGACGTTCATCACTTTTCCGAATTTAAAGAAATACTTGACAAAAGAATTTTAAGGAAAGGGATTTTTCACTTTTCACAAAAGAATTCCTAAAGTACGGAAGGTATTTTATCTTTTCGGTGAAGAAGAACAAGCCCAGCATTTTTTACTTCATCTTGAGCGTTTCAAATGCAGATGCAAGCAAGTTTGTTGGAAAACCTCAAAATACTTTTTAAGGATTTAGTTTTTCGAGAATCGAATAGTCTCTTAAGTATTCGAATACATTTCGAATTAGTTTTTTCGTGCACAATAGAAATATTATTTTAAATTTACCTGTAAATTTCAATCGCTTGTCAAATAGGTTAAAATTTAAGTGTAAAACAACGATGGGGGTTCAGAATGTTAAATATTGTTTCACGTTAACGATGTTTCAGAAAACTAACTGATCTTTCAGAAAACTAACTGGCATGTAACGTTAACTATGTTTTGGAATGCTAAATGTTGTTTCACGTTAACGATGTTTCTGAAAGTTAATGGTAGGTATGTGTTTTAATTAGCGTCACACTGGAGCAACACAACGGGCTATTGGTGACGGTCCTGGATCAATCCCAAACTTAAAATTAAAGGATGTTCACGTCAACGATGTTCCAAAACATTTAAAGCTACGAGGGATAAACAATTGGCATTCAATTTCAAATTCTGGGAACAAAAAGTTTATAAACGATATTTAGTGTATATAGTTTTGAGATAGAAAACTAGCTTTTATATACGTTAGATTTCTAAACGAATTTAGAGAACATCTCTTTTAATGCATCTTCTGCAGCCACACAACTGAAATTTTAGCACTTAGATCTAAACAAGTGTTCTTATTTTAAATATGTTACGTAGACCTTTAAACTTTCTTAGACCTTCAAACTCCCCTCCCAAATTTAAAAATTATGTTGACAATATTATCTCTCCTGGTTAATATTGTCTTGACGAGGTATGTCGTCATTAGCAAAACCATTCGCCGATTTTGATGGACGAGATATCTCGTCATTAGAATAAAACTAACCAGATCTTGATCTAGCTATCATCAAAAAGTCGACATCTTGATGACGAGGTATCTCATTAGCAAAATTGATTAGATCTTGATGGACGATATATCTCATCGAAACCACTTGAAGGGTTAATATGCCACAATTAATTAAAATTAAGTTAATTAATTAATTTAACAAGTTAATTACAATTAATTAGTTGAAATTAAGGGTTAAAATGCATTAAGTTACGGAGAAAAACTGTGAAAAACATTTTATAGAACATTTTGAGTATGTTATTTATTTATTTAAATCAAGGAAAGCTATTTCATATGTTTAATCTTATAATTACTGCTAAAATTTCAGACCCCTCTAAGCCCCATTAAGTTCTTAAAATTTAAATTTAACCCTTCGAAATCAAATTTCGTTTATTCAAATGAAAAAATTTGTGGTGGTACGTACGGGAATGTTTTACTTTTGGTGAAAATTAGCTCCTGTTCACATATTTATAATTATTCTAACTATAACTTATATTTCTTGTATAAATTGCGAGAGCATTGTTATTTCGTAAGATTTTCAATAAGAGAGGCTTCGGTAGCCCAGTTGGAAGAGCAACGGTTTAGCAACAGGAGGGTTGTGAGTTCGAAACTCGGTCCAGCCAAATCGTCGTGAAAAATGGGGATGGTGTTAAATCTGCCTTGATCTATAATGTCCTCACGTTGGCGTGGAAGTTGGAGAGTGGGATGCCATCTCAGGTGTTGTTCTCGTATCTGATCGTGGTTCAAAATTACGAGGCGTTGTCCTCGGAACTTTCCCTTCGGGATTGATCTCGGACCGTCGCCAATAGCCTGTTGTGTTGCTCTAGTACGACGTTAATTAATTACCGTTACCCAGACTTCGCCAATAGCCCGTTGTGTTGCTCCAGTGCGACGCTAATTATATACCTTCCTTCGATGAGGGTATGTATTTTATTTAACGTCACACTGGAGAAACACAACGGGCTATCGGTGACGATGCGGGATCAATCCCAAAGGGAAAGATCAAGAACAACACCACGTAATTTTGAACCACGGTCAGAAGACGAGGCAACACCTGAGCTGGCACCCCACTCTCCAAACTTTCACACCAACGTGAGGATATTTGTGGCCACGATAGATTTAACGTGCACCAGCCCCCTTTGTACGCGACGGTCTTTGGTTGCATTCGAACTCGCAACCTTCCGGTTGCTAGTCCGTTGCTCTTCCAACCGGGCTACCAATAGCCCGTTGTGTTGCTCCAGTGTGACGTTAATTAAAATGTCTGGTGATTGTATTATTTTGGTGATTGTGGCTTTCTGCAAGTGCACATTGGCTTGTCTTATTCCATTGTGGGAATCCCTATTTTTTAATATATAATAATAAGTAACATAAGGACTTGGTGGGGAACTTTAAGGAGTGAAGTTTTGCGGTATCATAACGTAGAAAATAGAAGAAACCCTGTGGCGATTATGGGGGCAGTGGCTATGTCCACTGCGCCTGCAACTTCCGAGTCGTAGGGGCGCAGGTTCCATTCCTGCAGAGGCATTCCTCCCTGGGTGTATTTCTCTCTTTTGTGTCAGTAAAACGTTCATTGTGTATTACTCGATGCTGTATGTCTTGTGTCTGGCGCAGCATGGCCAAATATGGCCCTTGTGCCCTAAAACCCCAGAACCAACCAAGAGATAAATCAACTCCAGCAATTAAGTCCGAGACTTCTGAAAATAGATGCGAAATTAAACGCTCGAGTAGTCTGTTTTGTTAGAGAGGTTTTCTGGTATTGGTATTGGTATTTTCAATTAACGTCACACTCGAGCAACACAACGGATTATAGAGGTTTTCTGTAAAGCTAATTATAGGTTACGTTAGAGGTTTGGGGGCGTCGATCTTCTACCAAAATAATGTGGACGGAGTTACTGTCGTAGATTTCAGAATGGTAAATCACGTGGGCTCCGATTGGCTATGGAAGTTTAGACTAGTGTTTTTAATCACGCTCGATACTCACTTTACCAATCAGTAATTTGTCCGACATTAGGATTCATGCTTATTCCCACAACCACGTGACAGATCTTCACACCGAGAGGCCGGAAGAAATAGGATGAAGCACATACTCCGTCTATTTCATTAGAAGGTCGATGTTTTGTGGTAAAATGTGCTTTCTGTACCTACTCCGTATTGGTAACGGGAAGAATCCCCTTATTGTATTTTTACTTCTAATCTAAAATTATACTTGCTTTTAGTGCTACTACGATCGTACTTATTCAACTGCAAGTTTCATCTTCGCTGTTGATTGTAATATAACACGTTTGCTTCATGCCAGATTTGTTTAATTTCAGATTCAAATTTTTAACTTACGATTTCAACTTAATTACGATCATTGTCAACTCGTCTCGTCTTAGGTAATTAACCCTCCAAATGGTTTCGACGAGATATCTCGTCCATCAAGGCTTGAGCAATTTTGCTAATGACGAGATATCTCGTCCATCACGATCTGACCAGTTTGGTTAATAACGAAATATCTCGTCAATACATTGCCTACGTTTTATGATGGTGAGATCAAGATCTGGTTTGTTTTCTAATGGTGAGATATCTCGTCCATCAATATGGTCAGTTTGCTAATGATGAGATATCTAGTCGAGGCAACCACCAAGAAGGTTAAAACCCCTTCTGACTTGATAGGTATTATGTATTTGTAATTAACGTCACACTGGGGCAACACAACGGGCTATTGGAGACGGGATGAAACCCGAAGGGAAAGATCAAGGACAACACCACGTAATTTTGAGCCACGGTCACACCTGAGCTGGCACCCCACTCTCCAAACTTCCAAACCACGCTAACGTGAGGACATTTGAAGCCATGACGGATTTAACGCTTCTGTCTGGTTGGACCGAGTTTTTGAACTGGCAACCCTCCGATTACTAATCCGTTACTCTTCTAACCGGGCTGTAGAGGCCTCTGCTAATGATGAGATATCTAGTCGAGGCAACCATCAAGAGGTTAAAAACCCTTCTGACGAAAAGGAGTGTAATAGATCTACCAACACCATCGTTTTAACCCCGTGTAACTGAGCCCGAGAGAGGGTTTTTCTGTAAAGATTAATGCAGGTGGCGCTTGTATTTTCTTGACTTCGTAACTTGGCCCGTTAGTCTGATGCAATTTCAGCGTGTAGCTTATATTATATCAAATATCGTCAAAACAGCAATAAATCAAAATAGCTCTTTTTTGGACGACCAAACCATCCATCATACCAACAAAAAGTTTAATACCGAGAGGGGTAATATGATTTATACTTGAAAGAGTGGCATGATAAAAAAACCTTTTACAAATTTCGACTTCCTTGAATTTTCATCAGTGCTTAAGTCTAGTGTTAGATATTTTATCTGTTTTGTATCATGTCAAGCATGAAGTGTTTGTATTCCGGATTTTGTTTCATGTCTTTTGTGGGTAATTTTGTCATCCATATCTTTGAAAAGCCATTGAGTTTTTTCATCTTCTGTTGGGGTCTGGTGAGAATAAAATCTTCAGTATAACTCCAGTGATAAATTAGTTTTTAACCGAAAGTATATTTTCTTATTCGGTATTTGTTTATGCTAACACTGAAACTCGCTCTAGTAGGAACAGCATGGATCTAGCTGAGCTGTTATCACGATTCCATCATAAAGTCAATAACAAACAAGTTTAGATATCTAAAGAACGTTGTTTCAACATGACAACTTTTACACTTATGACCGAACACAAAGTGTGTGAACTGGGCTACAAAACAATCTCAATCAGCCCCGATGTCACACCATCAGACTACATCTTACTTTTATGCTTACAAAATTTAATGAAGAAAGTTCTTAAATTAGAGCAGAGAGTAATTAATGCATTGCCAATCAAAAATATAGAAGCAGTATCCCGACCAGAATTAAAACGGCACCCACATTGAATGGAAACACTTTCGATATGTTTTCGACAAAATAATTAGTGGGTCTCCCAACGAAAGATTCATGACATTTTTTGGATTATAATTGAAGAAACGTCGCAATGGAGCAACACAACGGGCCATTGGTGACGGTCCAGGATCAATCCCGAAGGAAAAGGTCCGAGGACAACACCTCGTAAATTTAAAGCACGGTCTGATGACGAGGTCAGCACCTGAGCTGGCACAACACTCCAAACTTCCACACCACGCCAACGTGAGGACGTTTGAGGCTAAGAGAGATTTAACGTGCACCAGCCCCCACGTACACGGTGATCTTTGTTTAGATCGAGTTTCGAACACATGTTGCTAATCTACCGACTGGGCTACCCCGGCCCTCCGAATTGGTTGAACTGGACTACAAAATTATCAATAATCATTGGTGTCGTATCATCAGATTGCATCTTATTTTTATGTTATCAAAATTGTTTGAATGTAAAAAAGTTTTCTTAAATGATGGAGCGGAGAGTAATTAATGCATTGTCAGTCAAACAGATAAAATAATATATGACCAGAGTTATCAATCTGCCCATTAATTGAAGACGCGTCGTAGTAACAAGCTCTATATGTTTTGGATAAAATAATCTGTGGATTTCCTCCAGCAAAACGCTCATAACATTTCAGGGAGAAAGTACAATTATGTCGAACAAAGCATGTCTGGAGAATTGTTTTCGTGACACAGGAATTAAACTTTAATTGCGATCTTATTATTTTTACGCAGCATGTTTTTTTCAGATATGATTGAAATTTTATACATATTTTTAATTTTAATCATTTTGTACGATTAAGGTCGATTCCATGGCACCAGCCAAGGAAAAGGGAATGAATTTTTAAAAACGTGATAATAGTTTGAACAGGCCTAACTAATAGGCGGAAATGACGCGCATGCAGTACGGTTTGCGGAAGCCAAGTTCTTACATCCAATTAGATTGAATAACGAATCAAGAAAGCATTTTTTCGATTAAGAAATTTGTAGATTACGATTTGATTTGTTCATAGGCAGAACGAAATTTTTGATAAATTTTTCGTTTTGATAACTTTTTATTCAGGTTTATAGTTTTCTTTGATTTCAATTATATTAATAGTCAAAAAATTATAACTATTATACGGTTCTCAAATTTAGTATAGGTTCCATTTACATAATATCAGTTCAAAATGTCAATCAACTTAGAAAAAATGCAAATTCAGCACTTTGCAGTTTTATTATCGATTTGTTCATGCCAAATTCAATATTATAACCAATATGAGCAGAAAAGAAACAAATTAATTATAACTCTTACAAATTCGTTAACTTTTACAATTAAATAATGTACTCTACCAAACGAGCAATCATTGAAAGCGTAAAATATTCCAACTTATTAGGCCATGGTAGTTCAGTTGGCAGAGTTGAAGAACGATCGGAGGGTTGCGAGTTCGAGACTCGATCCAACCAAAGACGGTCGTGTAAACGGAGTTGGCGCACGTTAAATCTGTTTAGGCGCCGTGATTCAAAGTTACGAGGAGTTGTCGCATATCTTTTCATTCGGGATTGATCCCTGTCCGTCGCCGATTGACCGCTCCAATGCGACGTAGGTTTAACTACCTACCAACACGCATACTCTATAATTGTTAGTAATAATTAATTTCGAGCTTATATATATAACGTTATGTAATAATTGTATATAGTGCGTGCATTGCAATGCATGTTGCGTGCATGCAATGCATTGCAATGCAATGCAATGCTGTATTGCATTGCAATACAGCATTGCAATACAGCCATGAAGTTTTATCGTGTTGATGGTAAAATAACTCTGCAGAGATTTTATATTGCAATGATCAATAAAGTACCATTACCCTAAGCTATGCGTGTCCCACAGATCGAGGAATGCGACGCAAAGGCATGTTTGTCCTTCTTTCCACATATACAGCTTTGTGTTTGGCTTTCGTTATTTTTATTTTTAGGCAGACAGATTATACCGTAGGCTTACAAGTGAAACGCACTAGTCAAAACATAATTCTGAGAAATCGAAGGAGCTACTCCTCTCTCTAAGTGTGTTTCTCAGCAAGAAATCGAAATTTCACGCAAAGAAAAATAGTGGACACACCAGTCTAAACGTCAACGTATTATGGTCTAGAAAAACTAAAAATCCCATATCTTTAAAATTTTGACTAAAGTGTGTTTCACTTGTAATTTGGTTATCATCTTGAAGATTTTTGTGTATCTATTTAAAAAAATAATATCTTCCCTACACTTCCCTAATAATTTCATGTTTTTAGATAATTTTAAGTGATAAATCATATTCTTCTAACCCCTTCCTGCGAAGGTTTAAGATAATGAAAACTACCATCAAACTGTAACAAATATTCCAAGGCCGAGATCCATGATGAAAAGGACATGGACATTCCTTCTAAGATAATACGTTTCGTTTGTTTCGGTTCTGCACGAAAAATGTCCTAATACTTCTCCTTTTATAGTTCGATTTAAGATTTGTTTTCCTTTTACAACAAGAGTTAGACTCGACAGATGGATTGCTGACATTTTCTTGAAGATGTTTTCGACCCTAAAGTTTGCAGAATGACGTCGCTGTTTTCTTATATTTCACCTTAGTAAATTAAATGTATTCAAAGTTTATACGATTCAAACTTTAAATGTATTCAACGTGTATTGTTGGGTTGAAAAATATGTAAAATGTAGGACACAGAAAAGAAATGTAATACTTTAAGTAGTGAAGTAATACTTTTTGTCTTTCGTCCTGTGGAATTTTTGGAATAGCAAATGTTCCAGTAGAAATTGCAGAAAATGTTCTATTCAAAAGATTTAACCTTCCTAGTTCTTGTTTCGACAAGGTATCTCGTCATTAGTGAATGTGACCAGATATCGATGGACGAGATATCTTGTAGTTAGTCGTTAGAAAAACTAAACTGATCTTGATCTCGTCATCATAAAATATCGGCAATATCTTGGTGACTAGATATCTCGTCATTGACAAAGTTGGTCAAATCTTGATCTTTCGTCAAAACCATTTGGAGGGTTAAAAATGATGCAAATAAATTAACTGAGAAATCCATCCCATGAATAAAATCTAAACTCCACATTTTCTTGCGGCGTTTCTTGCTCATCTATTTATTACACAACGTACTACACAAAACAGGGGTGACAACTCATGGTGCCTAAGCCTTTTTTTAGAGGGTTTCCGAAAGAAAGCGATAAAATTTACAGAAATACAAATAATATGGGTTAATAAAATGAATAGACAAAATACTTTCGTCAAACACTATTATTAGTATACGAATACCATAAAACTATTGAGAAAAGTTCCTCTTTCTCTCAATAATTTCCCCAATGCTGCTATTGTACAGGTATTATATACTAATGAGATACGATAAGTTTTCTGATGTAATATATAGTCCATTTCCAAATTTTATAAGTTGTTTCATTGTGTTTATAATAACAAAGCTGTTCAACAGATGTTCAATTGGAAAGGGAAAAATTCATGCATTTGGTACAAGTTAAATATTGAGTACAGTAGTATCGTAACTAATTGGGAGACATGTGTTCATAGAACCAATGTGTTTGCATAATGGGACTTTAGAAGTTTATGTACACATATAAAAAAAATCTTACCCCTTAAAGCTATGTGTTTACGTGCCGGTAAATCAGAGATTTTGTTTAAAAAATTTAATTGAATCGCATCACTTTCATCCTGGGTTTCAAACCATGGCAGGGCTCTGTCTAAACAAGTGAATGTTTCAGAATGAGTGGGATATCTGGATTAGATTCATCATTTGCTGAAGACCCACCATCTGTCAGATGTACAAGTTTACGTGAGCATAGCTGAAACAATTTCATCATATCTTAAGCAAATGGAAAACTCTTCCATGTTCAAATGGAAAGGGAAAAATTCATGCATTTGGTACGAGTTAAATATTGAGTACAGTAGTATCGTAACTAATTGAGAGATGATGATACGTGACAGGGGTTCAGGGCTCTGTATAAACAAATGAATGCTTCAGAATGAGTGGGATATCTGGATTAGATTCATCATTTTCTGAAGACCCACCATCTGCCAGATGTACAAGTTTACGTGAGCATAGATGATACAATTTCATCATCTCTTAAGCAAGCCACACATTGGTCCTGAGACACTAGATTGGCTAAAATACGCATGCTTACCCATAGAGGAGATATAAAAGTAGAGTGAACAATGGTAACCTTCTTACGTAACCAGAATCATGTGTCCAAAGCTAGTAGCAAGGTAGCCCTTAGACTTCTTTCGACTGCTGGGTGCAACATCATATTCATCATATGATTGGTCCAAGGGATGGGAGTAGACGCCCATCCATTAATTCATCATCTGGTTGGTTCATTGATTGGTAGACTTTGACAATTTCACCACTTTTGTCGTCACCGTAGAGATGCTCATTCATACACTTATCCTGTCATAAGATGTTATACAGTCAAACGAGATCCTGTGCCATAAAACTCAAATCAACCAACCAACCAGCCAAATGAGGCGATAAGATGCCAAATCGGCCAAACAAGACAATTTTTCACAGAGTAGTCACGTGACTACTAGTCGATATGTTGGCCACACAGTTGAAGATTCTCTCAATAGCACAACTCGGTCTGCTTACATATTACGTCTCTGTGCGCACCGAGATGTTTTTGTAGAGAAAAGGAGTACACTTGCGCATGTCCCATGCATGACCAGGTTTACTGTTCAGTACATTCTACGATTTCTCTTGTTCGGTTAACCAGTTATTCGATTAACTGACGGTCCGATAATCGTCGTTCTATTGTAATTATTTAATATATTAGTTCTTTCATGAAGGACTCGTCAACGAACTTATACTGGGGCCCGGAATAAATAAATTAAATCCGACGAATTATGCAGACTGGATTAAACTTTTATTTAAGGAATTTTCCCCCTTCAATAATTTTCCCAAGTTGGCACCACTGACGCTAAATTTTACAAGGATTTTAAAATAAAAATTGAACGTCGATTCGGAAGGTGCGTAAAGTATAATTTTCAAATCTCAAATATTAGATGCAGTATATAATAGTCAAACATAAAAGCTTCAAAAGTAAATTTTAAATTTTTTTCCAGTTTTACTTCGGTCCTGCTAATGGTGGATGTTTTACTCAGCCAATAAATATTTACCTTTTTATCCTGTTTTCATCTGATTAGTCTTTTTCAAAGCTTTTATGTTTGCCTAACTTTTTTATCTGTTTTCCTGAAGCATAATAATCTATGTATAAATATTTGAATTTTTTATGTGTACTTGGTGAAGGTGAGTTAAGGTAAATGAGAAAAAGAAGCTCAACCCTTCCTGAAATGGAGCAAAATTCTAAGATTGTTTACCGTGAGAATAGGATGAATTTATTAGTAGTTGACTTATGTTCGCTAGCAAACTTAAAAACAGTTTCTCATTATATTCCATGGGTATCATAAAATAAAATTTTTGATATTAATTTTATAGAGTTATTATATGCTACTTTTGTTACAGGTTCAAGCTATTGGATAGTAAATCAACTATAGTTTAACATTATGTAAATAAACAATTTAATAACATTTAAATTTAATCAGACAAGGAAATGGGGTATTTAATTTAGCGACCCTGTAATAAGTTGGTCATGTATTTTGGAGCGTATAGCAGATACCCCACTGGGAAGTTTAAGTTCTCATCTGAAGAGCCTTCGGGCGGGTTAGATAGGATGAAGAAGGCTAAAATATCTCCATAGAAATTTTTATAATAATTCAGCAATTAGTCATTTTTACCCTAGACTTTTAAACTGTTACTAGTTAATACCAACAATTGTAAGTCTCAATCATAATAATAGAATTGAAATATGCATACTTTATTTGTATCATAAGGGGACAAAATACTTTTTGATTTTACATTGAATGTTTTAGTGTAACTTATACCAATACACATGAAAAATGTATTGCAAGAGAAAAAATATTTTCACAAAAGTAATAATAAAAAATGCATTAAACTCATATATCAATGTTTTAAAATTCCTACCTCCTGTAAATCCTAATTTTTTCAGGTGTTTCTTCCTTTATTTTCCTTCAAATGTTTCCCACACCTTTGTGAGTTGGTTCGCTCATATACTACTGTTATTTGTTTTTTATAGATAACGTTCAAACACACTGAAAAACAGTGAAACAAATTCGATTTTATCATTTTTTTAAAATGAACTACACTCATGTCCAAATTTATCTTTACATACCAAAAATAATGATATTCCATGAAATATCCAATCGATGTAATCCATTTTTGCAGGGAATGTGTGAAAGACAAGCCTAATTAGCATTATCCAATCAAAAGTGATCAAACGATTTGAGATATGCAAATCAAGGCGTTACGTCATCCGACGGTGAATCAAGCGCTTTGCGCAAAGTTAATATCTGAGTCAATTTCTGCGATACAGCGTTTGATTTCAGTGTGCAAGGACTCAAAACGGTTGTTATGGCTCCGAAGTATCATTTGGAAGAATGTGTGGCGAATTATCGGCAGTTTAGAAGCAGGGCAGACAACTATGGAAGCAGCGAGATGTATGGATATTTCAAGACAGACAGTCTCTACGCTATGGAAACAATTTCAGAACTCTGGAACTGTTGTAAGACCTGGACAAGGTCGTAAACGAATAACAACTGCTTCTCAAGATCGATATCCGGCAATAACTACCCGTCGTAACAGGAAGTCTACTGCTCGGCAATTCAGAGGTTGCAGCCACCACTGGAACTGTTGTATCACGGCAAACTGTATACAGAAGGCTTAATGAAAAAGGCCTTTATGCCAGAAAGTCAAGGGTATGCGTTTCACTGTCTTCACAACAAAAGAGGGATCGCTTTAATTGGTGCAAAGAACATCAGAACTGGAGTGAATACCAATGAACCCATGTTCTCTTTACTGATGAGTCGAGGTTTAGTTTAACATCTGATTCTAAACGCGTTTACATCTGGAGGGAGTCAGGAACGTGAAATCTTCCTTCGAACATTATGGAACGTGACCGTTTCGATAGTGCAGGTGTGATGGTATGGAGAGGAATAATGATCAATGGACGTACGCCCTACACGTTTTCAACAGCAAATCTGTGACCGGCCAGAGATATCGGGATGAGGTCTTAGAACCTTATGTAAGACTTTTCAGAGGTGCATATGGATCTGACGTTTTATTTATGGCCAATAATGCTCGTCCACATCGAGCAAACCTCGTTGACGAATTTCTTGAAAGTGAAGCCATTGAGCGAATACCGTGTCCAGCAAAATCCCCTGATCTGAACCCGATAGAGAACTTATGGGACTACCTTGGAAAAGCAGTTGCACGGAGACATCCTCCTATTAGAGATATAAATGCCCTGGCCCGCATTGCTGGAGGAGTTTAACTTAATTCCCCAAACTGTGGTTAACAACATTATTGCCAGCATTAAAATACGTTGATATGTGTACGTCAGGGGAGATCACATTCCATATTAAATTCATAAGCCTTAATTTTTTTTCTGAGTCTCCTTGTCACATATTATTGCCATTTTTATTGTTTCATGCTACAGTTTTATATCATGCAGTGCTCTTAAATTTTTTCCTTTGTATTTATGTGTTATGATGTCATGTATCATTTCACACAAATGCATAAAATTATAGTTCACAGTTTCTGAGAAATCCGTGATTTTATGCAAAGATAATTTTATACATGAGTGTATTCTAAATTCTTATACCATGCACTAAGTTATCAAATGCATCATGAAAAACAACTACAAAGAATTTAAACCTCTATATTAACTACAAAAAGATTTTGCGTTTCAAATAGATGGTAGTCATGAAAAACAGAAAGCTCAGAAAAATACTTTAAAGTATAAAAGTTAGTCGTTAAAAGTTGCACTCTTGACATTTGAGGGCCGCGGTAGTCCAGTTAGCAACGGGTCAGCAATCGAGGGTTGCGAGTTCGAAACTCGATCCAGCCAATGACCGTCGGGGGTGCATGTTAAATCTGTCTTGGCCTCCAATCAGCGTGGTAAAGTTTGGGGAGGGTTGACAGCTCAGGTGATGTTCTCATCATCTGACCTTGGTTCAAAATTACGAGGCGTTGTCCTTTTATCTTTCCCTTCGGAATTGATCCCGATCAGTTGCCAATAGCCCATTGTGTTGCTCCAGTGTGCCGTTAACTACCAACCTGAATTCGATTAAACTTTAAAGTTCTTATACCTTGAAAATTTTTAATAATTCGTTAGTTAATGTAGCTACAGCTATGAAATTTGCACACACATTCTTTATAGCTGTGTACTTAATATTATACAATAAATAGAATAGATGTGTGTAGTAATATGTAGCGAACTGTCCCCCTTACAAATATTATATTCGTACTAAAATATTAACACGGTTAATACACACTTTATTTAATATAAAAGTCTTAAAACCATCTTCAGTAAATCTATTTCAATATTTCCTATTGGCATGCTTGGAAAATTTCGAGGAAAATAGTATCGATAATTTAAACACTGCCCAAACACGCATTAATCCTTTTCAGCCCCCTGTCCCAATTAGGAGCTAAAACCTCTAATCTCACATTACCGTGTACAGGTATGCAACACTGTGTTTCCACACATCACTACTCTAATTTAACAATTTCTCGGGATATATGGCCTCTATCCCGCATGATTTATTTGGCTGGTGAGCAAAGTTTCACGCCGAAAGGTCTTCCCTCTACCATTATGCTCTAAAAGCGTATTAATTTCCACTCTAGCCCAAGCATTGCGCCACTGGAACCTCATTGCGATTATTCATTCCTATTGTTAAATCAGATGTATTCGATCTAATATGATATAATATATTAAATCCCTTAGATATATATACCTCTTGATTAACCCTTTGGTATACGCGGTATTTGTCAGAAACTTCTTCAGTGTTTCAGTGAAATTTGCTAGATCTGGAGACACGAGAGGGATTTTCAGCGTAAAACCAAGGATGCGCGGGCCTCACGCGGCCCTCCGTTGATTTCCTGGTGGCCCGCCTCGCCATATGTTATTTTAACGTTAGCAAGTCACACGCGATAGGTAATTTAGGTTAAAACTTCATTCCTACATAAAGCATTAAAATGCGCAAGCCTCTTTGGGTCAACATACACTATGGACAAAAGTATTTGGACATTGCATGTGTTTCAGAAAAGTGCTTTATTATTCTTAGTAACGGGTAGGCCCTCCTTTTGCTTGTATTA
Source organism: Meta bourneti (assembly GCA_933210815.1). Taxonomy (NCBI): domain Eukaryota; kingdom Metazoa; phylum Arthropoda; class Arachnida; order Araneae; family Tetragnathidae; genus Meta; species Meta bourneti. The sequence goes on along the minus strand of OW119922.1, from coordinate 37,535,673 downwards.
CAGCTGCAACACGTCGAGGCATACTTTCCACAAGTTCTCTGTATGTCTGGGCAGGAATAGCTCGCCATGCCTCTTGCAAGGCTTTGAGAAGAGATTGTTGTGAAGATGGGCGTGCGTGGCGGTGTCGTACCCGTCGCTCCAGTTCGTCCCACAAGTGCGAGATCGGATTGAGATCGGGGCTCTGAGTAGGCCAGTCAAGCACATTCACCGCATTTTCAGAAAACCATTCCAGCACACGTTTTGCAGTATGACATGGAGCTCGATCCTGTTGGAAGAAACAAACACCATATTGCCATAGTGTAGGCAAGGCCGAATTATACAGAACGTCGAGGTACACGTCAGGGTTCATGGTACCATGTACATAAAGCAATGGGCCGAGTCCTAACCATGAAAAACAACCTGATTTTCCGCAGTGTCCAAATACTTTTGTCCATATAGTGTATATCTGTGAACAAACTTTTCCTGTTCGTGAATATTAACAAAGCGACATATCGGAACCACTTTACTAATGAAAATTTAGAATTGCGCTTGGCTACTACAAAATTCGATTTTCTTCAAAGTCTGTTTTCAATTTTCTGTCTCAACTTTTTCCGTTCCGTTTTCTTCGAGCTTCATCTCCACAATCGCAATACCTAAAATTGTAATGCGAAAAAGGTTATTAAATGATTAAAAGTAAGAGATCTGCGCATGGCAACTGCGCTAGTTTATTAGTTGTTTATTTCTATTGATGGCAGCGTCGCTACTTATATTTCTTTTATTCCAATGGCTAAGGCACAATTCATAACGCAAAAGAAAGACTAGCATAACACACAAGGAAAAACGACAAACAATGACAGTAAAATATGTAACATAACAGCACATTGGGAAACAACGAAGAAGCAAAGAAACGACCGAAGTCATTGTCCTAAAAGTTCTCTCGTCTTCCAATATCTCGACACCTCGGAGAGTCGGTGGAAGGTTCCACATCAAAGCAGGTGGTTTCTGTCCATTACTTCATAATCATTGTGTGAGCAGCAAGGTCGTGCTAGGGGAAAACGCTTTAAGTGAAAAAAATAATTGCAGGAAATTGTTTTTATTGAATGCATTTGTTTACATATTCATTATAAATCAACTTAATCATTTCAAACAGCATTTATATCTCTGCTCTTATTCATAGTTGACTTATACGAATTTGACCAAATAAAGTAAATAAAGTTTTACAAGTACAGTGGACTCCCTCTTAACCGTCCACTTCGGGATCGGACCCAGACCGGATAAGGATTTGGCCGGTTAAACCGTCGTTCCCTTAATAGCATTAAAATACACTCCCGAAATCGTTTTTATTGGAATAAAACTAAGTATATAGCCTACTTTACTGTAATATGACATGTATAATTAAGAAAACTTAACCTGAAAGAACTTCCTTTGTTGGAAAAACTAAACACATGTTACTGTAGGCTACTGTATTTACAGTATATATTTGGTCAGTGGCGGCCGGTTAAAGCGGAGGCCGGTTAAAAGGTGGCCGGTTAAGAGGGAGTCCACTGTATTCGTTTACTTATCTCAATTTGAACAATTTTTTACATACCGTTTTGCCCAAACACGCTAGATTTATAATGAATATTAGCATCGATATGGAGATTCCATACCGCCAAATGAAATAAATTTGACCAAAAGCAGCATTTCACTTTATCCTTGCGGGTGTTAATTCTTGTTTCCAATTAAATTAATAACAAAAAGGTTAAAACCTGCGCAAGTTATCACAATTTGCTTCTGAACGTCCATTTGAATTGCATCCACATTCGTTTATTAACCCTCCGTTAGTACACTGGTCCTGAGAGGTTCACTATATTTTTTCAATGTTACAGAATAACTTAAAAATGTGTTATTTATAAACTTAAATTATAACTTTTTACATTTATTTATGTTTTAGTATGTCCAAAAAACTAATCATTTTTTAATTAATAATTAAAGTGTGGGCAAGAACGAAAGAAAAAGTCGAGTACCTCACAGATTCCCCGCGATCTCATTTCTAGTCGAACCACAACTAACGGAGAGTTAAAGATGATGTGGTATTTTTCACGTCAAAACATATTTTAGCGTTCGCTCATCGTTTCTTTTCTGTACTGACTTCTAAAATTCTCATTTTCTCCTATAATACGACTGCTGAAGAATTTCATTAGAGCGGAGCGCACTTCCATTGCAGTTTACCATAGCAAATCAAGCATATTTTAACTCACGGTCGATTTCATACTGCTTATATACTTTTGTGCATCTTTCAATATACATACAATGTCAATATATATGTGCCACGTACATTAGTGTATAGATAGATACGTATATGTATGGATTTGAGTAGATTGATATTGAATTAGCTTCCGATTACTTCCTCAATGAGCTTCTGAACGAGCGCTTTAATCTCATTCATTTGAAAAAGGTGAAGTGGTACTTTTTTGACGTCTAAGACGATTCTCCGATTCCGTCGCTCGCGATTTATTTTCTGCGTCAACTTCTATCTTCTAGATTTGTCATTGCGTTCTATAATCAAACTGCTCATTATTGCTCATTACTGCTCACTATTACTGCCCATTGAGCTTTACATTTGTTTTTAAGAATATAAAAAAATTACCAAACCTGCGATGAAATTCTACAAAAACGCTTACGTACGGAACTTTGCATAAATCTAAAAGAAGTAGCTTTTTATTTAATTTCTTCCAAATAATTTTTTTTCTAATGATCACTTATCCCTTACTGAAGTTTCATTCTCCAAGCTGCATACAAACGCAAATTAGTATGTATAAAATTAAGCATCTAACATGAAATGTCTATCCATGAATTAATTATATTCATAAGACATTTATCTTCCATGAAAATAATCTAATTTTATTTGAGAATGAACCGAAAAAAATCTAACATGTGAAAAAATCGTGCTACTTACTACACAAATATTATTTCATTATTTCATTATCCCGAACTTACCCTGATATAATTAACAAACTTTAAAAACCGTTATTTAAAACAGATCCCAATCAATAAGGAAGTTATAAAACTAATGTTTCATCCGATGGCGTCTGTACAGAATTATTAGAAAATTTGCTAAACCATCATTAATTATTATAAATAATTAATGATGGTTTAGCAAATTTTCTAATAATTCTGTACAAATGCCATAATTATTAATTATTATAAATAATTAATGGTGGTTTGAAAATTTTCTTTATATAACTAAGAGAAGGAATAATACTTCTGCTTCCTAAGGAGATATGCTCCTGACGTATGTGGGTTTATAAAATTTACTAATGCGTTTATCGCCCTTTTGGCGACGTTTTAATATAATAGGCTTGAACCAATAAACTATCATATATCAATTCAGAAAATATTCTTTGGAATTTCCATTGGTGACGTGCTGAAATCGTAATCGAAAAGTAAGCCAAGTGACGTCACGTTCGGAATACGTATAGGAAACACGTTTCGTTGCGAAAATGCTATCCCCACTTACATTTAGATTAACGGAAAAAGCCTCATTTTGGCATGAATTGTATCTGACAAATTAGTGTATTTCATTCAACATAAGTAGTCCTCAATATAAGTTAAGGCAAGTAGTCAAGATGACCAGATAAATCCCCACGACTTTCACAGAATTTGATTCTTTAGGCTAGTTGCACACACATCGATTTCGATCATTCGAGAAAATATAGTGTTATCAAATTCTTTTTGTGGAACGAAGAAGAGGCGTGGGAGCTTGCACAAGGTTCGATCCACACACATCACGGCACGACCGTCGTGTTGCTATCGTCCACCGCCACTACAACAGACGATCCCCGTGTTTTTTATTCCCCAAATCCAAGTTTCTATCTTTTGAATGGTTAACGAGAGTCAGAATTTCGACGGATTTCAAATCTGCGTAAAATTTTACGTCAATTCGTTACCAACACATGATTTTCTTTAAAAAATAATTTTTTGTCAATAGTTGCAGCTAATCTTTTTGCTACTTATATTCCTTTTATACTAAGCGTAAACGGCAGTATTGCTTTGTTTTTAAAGGGAATGTCACTTTAATAAGATATTTCGTCTCCCCTAATCAACTGTTTTAATTTTACAGCCATTAAAATAGGATGAAAATCTTTTTTTTCCAACAGAAATCTGAAATTGTTTTTTCTGTCTTCACGAGAGTCCGAATTTTGTTAATTTTAAAAGTATAGAAATTTTACTTCGCTAAAAATTTTCGTATTTTCTAAGTTATGCTAAGTCAGAAACACAGCTGTTCATCCTACAGTTAATAATTGCAAAATTTTATAATTGTTAGACAATGACATGGTGGTGAATTTTTAGTTTTAAATAGATTACATTTTTTTAAAATATTACTGATCAAGATTTTGTCTAACTTTCCCTCTGGTGGTGTCGCCTCAACTCGTTATTAGGATTTGCAATGCTTTTAACTTTTAAAACCGAAGTTTACAAAGAAATGGAAAGCCAAATTTCAAATGTGTGGACATATTTCATTGTGAAGGATGGAGTTTCGAATCGGGTGTCATGCTCTCTGCATAAGTTGAAAAGGGATCTCATTTAAGTCAGCTATTAAGATTTTACAGACATCTCGGAAACAGGCATACAACCATAAAACTAATGTGTTGAAAAGCGAAAGTGATTTTTTGACTTAGACTTTTTATGTTTCAAACGAGTTTAGATAAATTATATAATAATTAACATGGTTTTTTTTTTGACAAACTATTTTTTACTTTCCAAGTGGTTATCACGGTATGCGTTTTTAAGTGTTTATAATATTTTAAAGGGTAACTCCGTGTTGCATAACATGATTCAAAATTACGTGGTGGTGTCTTCGGATCTTTTCCTTCGGGATGATTTACGGACCGTCGCCAATGGCCCGTTGTGTTGCTCCAGTGAGACCTGTTAATTACCTATCTAACCTATTGTATAAAGCTGTACTTAGAAGTCTTCCAAGTGATTATCGGGTCCTGGATTTTGTTGATCCAAAAATGATATTAAAATATAAAATAATTAATGCTTTCGTTTGCGAATTTGTTTTGTCCTAGGCACCTCATATCTGTTTGGGAAACCGTACTTGAGATGGTTCATATTCGGGACATTATTAGCTACCATTGAGGACCCAGAGAGAATTTAAACGTTTCGATTTACAAGAACTTTTTCAAATTTACGAATATATTCTAATTTTCTTTACTTAATTACTGATAGTTTGGCCAAGTTTGGACAGACTTGCCCCTTACGCCATAAAAAAATCAATCAATCGATTAACAATTTGAAGACTCCAAATTATTTTACCTTTCGTTTTCTTCTTGTCAAAACGCCTGAGACGACGGTACACCAATCACATAGCAACAATACGTTCGGGATTCATTTTCCATGCAACTTGAGATGAGTAGTCACGAACTTTTAACAAACGACTGCACTTACTACACAGGAAAAAAACCGTAGTGTGTGCAAGCACGTAATAAAATAAACACACGATAAAATATCGTTTGATATTTTTCCGAGCGATTGAAAATCTATATATGTACAACTAGCCTTAGGGTTCCTTTAAACCGGACAAAGATTTTGCTTCCTGTTATCCGAATACATGCATGATAAATATCGAGGTTGTAATGAAATGCAATTTATCACCGTTTGGGCGACATTTGGCTTTTAATCTTATTGACAAATCAAATATCATATCTCAATTTGGAATTCAGTCTTTGTAATTTCTCTAGGCAAAGTGCTGAAATCGCATTCGAAACTTAAACCATGCGATGTCATGTCCAAAATAAGTACAGGAAGCACATTCCACCATAAGTACACCACCGCTATCTACATTTAGCTTCACAGAAAAACCTCTCGTGGGCATGAATTTGATCTGACAAAGTGTAATTCATTCAACAAGGCAACTAGGAATCCAAGATGACAGAAAAATCGCCACGACTTTGATCGCATCGAATTCTTTGGGTTTTCTTTCAACCACACACTGCTTAGCTTACTTATTTGTAAAACGTACTTACCAAAAGATTGCTTGTAAAGTGACAAGGTCCAGATCAGTGATATATTGATGCAGAGATTGCTGCCTTGTGTAAGGCCACAGCCGTATCAAAGCTATATGAATTTAAGACACACGACGAACCTAACCTAATTGGTGGGCATTTTAAAATTAAAATGTTAACGTTTTCGATGAACCTTGTTTTGGAATGAATACACTTGCTTAAGGCAGGTAATCACAAGGCGTGCTCCTTTCCTCTACAAAGCCTGGGTGACTATACATAGAGGAATCAAAGTTCCCAACACTCCAGAGATATTAACGAGAGTACTATCGATCGCTAGATAAGTAATAAACGTTGAGCTTTAAAGGATATATGAAGCCACATTAATTTCTATAGGATTTGGTAGTCATCCTTATTATAAGATGTCAGATAGGCACAGTTCCTTGGAATGACTTACCGATATTTATTAACGATGAACAAACACTAGGTGCAAAGTTCCCAAATTGAAAATAAATTTATAAGTTTCAAGTGTTTTAAAGCTTATCGGTGAGAGAAACAAATATGACAAGATGGGTCAAGTGTATTTTCAGGGTAAGTGCTTCAGTTAAATGCAAAACGTCTGTGATTAAAGTAAGGTACTGCCACCTGCTGGGGAACTGTTGAAGGAGTTCTATAGATTAGTTTAGCGCTTCGTATGTTGGGAGGGAAGTTGCGCATACCAAAGAAGAGCATGGATGAATAGATAAGCTCTTCCCCACTCACAATACTACAAATAAGAAAACAAAACTGTACACAGTATGCATTTGCCACATTATGAGGGGCAAGTACGACCCCATGAAATAGCATTGGGAAGTATTTTATAAAATTATATCAATGGGTAATTTTAAACAAATGAGATTTAACATATTAGTAATGAGTCGCGAGGTGGGTAGTAAAAATATATATTACCAGAATACAGAGTAGTAATTGCTGGATAGAGGAATAGAACTAGAACAGAGTAGTAATTGTTTGATAGAGGAATGGAACTAGAACAGAGTAGGTAATAGGTTTCAATATGATTTTTTTGAAGATTTGGGTTCATATATATATTTGTCCCATCTCATTTTACTTTCAGAATTAAAATGTACTTTGAATTACCTTCTCACTCAAAAACAATTAAATTCTCTTCTGGTATATTTTTTCTGCTGAAACTAACCAGAAATGTAGGTTTTGGCATTGATTGAATATTAATTTCTAAATTATATAGAAGCAATAATAAAAATTGATAAACTATAATACAGTTGAACAAATTGATTTGACTTCAATTTCATAAACATTTCACAATGCCTAATTGTGAATCTCAAGGTGAAATAAAAATAAACATTCAAAAAGCTGAACAAGTTAGTTGATGTTCGAAATACTTGCTGCATTGTAATTTTAGTTCTTGACATTGTTTGTTGTTATTGGTAACAATATTTGAAGTTTACAAATCAATATTTTCATCTCTTTGTACTGATTTTAATCCTTAATCATTTTATTTTGAGGAATTTATCAATTTACACGTTTTTTACTCTTTGCAGATGATAGCGAGACGAGTTTATGGATGTATGCGATGATCATCGTAGGTTCTGCCTTTGTAGTATTCGTCGCCATCACACTTTATCTCATGTGGTAAGTTGGTAATAGGGTAAGTTAATAAGGACCATTATTTCTTTTTTAATTTCAGAACTAAAACTAAGCATATTGAACTAAAAGCTTCTCTTGTCATGTCAGAAGTATGGTTATTCAAACATTACTTCTAACAAGAAAAACACGTAATGATTTTTCTTTCTGTGCATGAATTTAAGCATGATTTTTTCATACATTAACAATAATTTTCTTCCTGAAACTCTTCCTTCAGAGAAAATACTAACAAACCTGCTACATAACTTCTACATCTGACTATCTGCCATACATCTGACTATCTTGTCATACATATTCAAGGTCAGCTTGTGCGCATTACATATTTTTCTCTCTTACTGTAGACATTCCTGTCTCACAAGCCTGTGACATAACTTCTAAGTCAGATGATTTTTTCCACACGTTCAAGGCCTGCTTGTACGCATCACATATTTTCCTCTCTTCTTGCTGTATGCATTCTTGCCTCACAAGCCTGTGGCATAATACCTAAGTCTGATGATTTTGTCCACACGTTCAAGGTTCTTGTGTGCATCGCATATTTTTCTCTCTTACTGTATACATTCCTGTCTCACAAGCCTGTGACATAACCTCTAAGTCTGATTATTTTTCCACATGTTCAAGGCCTGCTTGTACGCATCACATATTTTTATCTCTTCTTGCTGTATACATTCCTGACTCACAAGACTGTGTCATAATCTCTAAGTCTGATTATTTTTCCACACGTTCAAGGCCTGCTTGTTCGCATCACATATTTTTCTCTCTTCTTGATTTAGACTTCATGCAGCCCTGATGTCTCAACCCTGATCAGAAATCAGAAATTCAATTTCATTTATTGTTATTTTATTATTTAATCTAAATAAATTTATCTTCAATCTCTAACCTCCCCCAAATAAGACTGCTTTTGAATATTATGTTCATATTTATATAAAAAGTATTTATTGAATGTGATTTACATCAATAGTTATTGCATGTGCATATAAATAGTTATTTTAATTTTGAAAGGATTCTCACTGAACATATCCTTACCCAAATGTGTAATTCACGATATATCAAAAATGAAGAGACTCACATCCTTCTATATTTATGTTAGAACCCCAATTGAAACTGATTCGGTTTTCTTTTATAGTCATTCCACGATTCGCCAAGTTGCTGAAGAAGACGTCAAATTTCGAGCAACGGCAGCGAGGCCTGCCTACAGAGACTACAGGCGGCCGAGCATGTGACATGAGGACCCTCTCGGCCCGGGGGCGTCCTCCAACACGAGGATGCAATCCTTTGGGACACGGGAGGCACACACCACCATTCACACAGTTTGCTAATTCATGACAGTCTGGATAGTTGAGAAAAGATGCGAGTACGAACGGAGATTGTTTCTCATCAAGTAAATGGAAGAGGATTGTTTCGGACTGTATAGTGTTATGTGACATCTGGATTTGTGCAGTTTGGAATTGAATTTGATGCAAACGACATTTTTCGTATCATTGTTGAGTGGGGGGAAGATGTATTTATTTCCATCGCAAAGACCGATTTGAATCTGACGTTAAAAAGCATAAAGACCTTATTACAACAATGAGCAAGTCAACAATTTGGAGTAAGTATTGATGAAAATGGCTGCGTAACTACTCCCTGTAAAGCAGGTAACCCATTATAAATGGCAGGTTCAGCTCGTCTGAGCACGGTTCTCCCAAGGACTTCTGTGGAAGGTAACTTATTATGAAGTCGGCTCAGCTCAGCTCGGTTTTCAGCTTCTCTAGCATTCATCTCCAACTAGATGTTTATTGCCAACGTAATCCGGATAAATCCGAATCGAAACAATCTTCTATTGCTCGTTTAGGCAGAAGTTGTAATTAGGACATTATTATTTCAAAACGACGAACACGAAAACGCAACTGTAGGATATGCGCTCATAGGAATAAGAGACTGGATGGCAGAATAAGAGTTCTTAGAACATCTGGTATTTCAAAACCGTGAAATTCTTTTCAAAGTTGGAATTTACGTAAGTTAAAACCTGTTATGCGAGAAGGAATTCTGTTCCTCTGAAAAATATTTCAACCCCCCTTACATTTTGATCCCCAGTACCAAGTTAAATGACGGGCCTTGATTAGACCTCATCCTGAAAATAATATGTATATTAAGTATTCCATGTTAACCTTAACACATTTTTTTAATGAAACCAATATATCCGTAATATATAAAATGTTTTGAAGAATTTATTTAAATGATATCAAGCATAGAATTTTGCCATTTTTATCTACCTTATTCGTTTATTAATTCAAGAATATAATCTAATTTTAACTTCGATCTGTTCTGAGCTGAGCTAGAACAGATCGAAGTTATATGGCCCTTCGTAATGTATTAACGCCTAGCTTTGCTGACAGAGCTCAAACGAGCCGGACGAACATGTTCGCAATGGGTTCCCTTATAAAGAGGGTCGTTTGATAAGTTTGTTAACTTTCTGAGATGGGGACACAATTAATTTGGAGACGTCACTGGTGGCTGCTGCTCTTCGAACTATCTCAGGCCAAATTTCAGCCAGATGCGGTACTTTGTTTGGCGTTCTTACAGACGTTTGAAGTGAGCATTGTAGCAGCTGCCACGAAAATGGAAACAATGAGTTATATGCAGTGATAAAACATTTCTATGAAAAGAAGTGGATGGCCACTCTATTCTCCAGACGGCCCCATGCGACTTCTCTTTTCCAAATTTGAAAATTTGCCTATGTGGGGAGAAAGTCCCGTCGAGTAAGGATGGCATTGTCGCCGTAAATCCGTACGCTGCAGCCTTTGATAAAGGTACTATTCCGAAGGGATGAAAAATATTAGAAACTCTCTGGACCATGTGCGCAGGCTTTAATGGTGACTACGTTGAGAAACGAAATCGATTTCTTCCAAACAAATATGTTTTCTTGCTTTTCTACCATGCTTATCAAACTACCCTCGAAAATTCCATTGTATAATTAGCTCTCATATTGAAACAAATAATCCTAGAGCCAAAACAAATTATTAGTTCAAAAGGTTGGGCTAACCTATCTACTGAGCGTCGAAGAACCTGAATGTCTAAGTGGAACAGTCAGTAGTTGGACCAATTAGTGCACATTATTCATGAAAAATTATCCAGGACCCAATTTGTAGTTGAAACAGAAATTTTATACTTAGTGGAAGGTGATTAAAATTTGCTACAATATAATTTTTAATGTTTGATATCTTGTAACAGATTTTGCTCCAAGGTCAGAATAATGATTGGACCAGTAATTGACCAACATATATTAGCATTTGTTCTAGTTGTTATCGACTGTAAGAATAGCAAACTGATTGATCATTTATAGACTAGACTTGTTTGTTTGTTTAATGAAAAATACGGTAGCGTGGTCAATTACTGATCGATGATTGTACGTATGTGATTTCATTTTATCAGATTTTATAAAATGTGGTTTATCTTAGTGTTGTTGCCTTCAATTGTTAGCTCAAAGTTATTTCGAATCGTCGTGAATTAAGAATAACTTATGTTCCCTGTTTTTCTTCAATTCTTTCTTTCGAATGTACTTAAGAAGTTTTGTAGATATTTTGTAACTAAAGACATGTTGTTGTTGTCGTGTCAATTTCTGAGTCAGATGTCGCCACGTGCATTTGCTACAGACATGTATGTTATGCAAGTAACATGCGAGACATTTGTTCTATTTCTGTGTTGTATCATATAAACTGCTCGAAATTCATTTGATCTGTTGTACACAAAATTTGACAGGAATTTCATGCAACTGTATTACGCAGAAATTGAAACAGAAGTAGGTAGTAAATAAACTGTTGATTAAGGTGGCATTTTTCACGAACAGGAGTTGTTTAAAAGAGAGATACAAAGAGTAATCTTCAAAGGTATTCATGAAAACAGCGAGCTACCATGTTTTTATGTATGAAATGTTTAAATACATTTTAATGCTTCATATTTCAATGTTGTATGTGTACATATTAATGTTTATAATTTATCTGGTGGATATATATATATATATATAAGTTTTGAAAAGTTTAAAAAATAATGCAGATTTGTATATATTTCCTGCTTTATAAAATGTTGAATAATTTGAAATTCCAGGACTGAAAAGTCAGCAAATTGAAAAATATAAGTTTAGAAATTATTTTTGAACTCGTAGCTGATTATTTTTTAATGAGAGTGTTTCATGTCATCAGTTTCAACAAAAATATTAATTTTACTGTCATACATTTTATCAAACATTATTATCTCTATTCTTTGTTTTGAAGACAGTCACATGTCAAGTGTAAATCTACAATTTGACGAGAAATAAATATCTTTGAAAATTTTGTTTCGTCTTTTGAAACTTTTACTTTTATTTCCCAAAAATACCCAACGCACATTTAAATTATTTGATTGATCGAATCTGATAATTCTGTACTGCGTATCAAAGGCTTTAGAGAAAAGTGTGAAGGTAAAAATACTATAATTTTACTATTTAATCTATTTTTGGTACATCATCATTACTTTTGTATATATAATATATCTAACTTCGACAAATTTTGACTCCATCTTGCAAACATATCTACCATATATCACACTGCGAATTTTGAAATGTCATGCATACCTGTATACAATAAATGCTAACACAACTACCATATGTTATACTGCTGATAATGCTGAAATGTCATACATACCTTCATACAATAAATAATGAGCACTTACTATGTTAAAAGTGTATATTAAACCTTCATCAAGACATCTTGCGTCTTTTTAGTTTAAATATGACTAAAAGCGTTTTATACAAAGCTCTTGCATTGATTCCAGAACTTCAAAGGATTGATCTTATACAAGAAGTTATACTGAACAAGAGAGCTCTTTTATTTTTAGTACCGAATTTCTGATTTTGCAAGAATAGAATGTCTACGCTTTGAAAGAGTTCAAGAAATGGCATATAAATGTTCTTCACAATTTCCGTGTCTGGCATAAATTCAGAAAAATATGCAGCGTTAAAATATAAAACTGTCGGGGTGACCCAGTGTTCCCTTTTGCTTTATTTGTATGATTTCCCTTCCAAGTGGTTTCGACGATATATCTCCTCCACCAAGACCTGATCAATTTTGCTAATGAGATATCTCGTCATCAAGATATTGCCGACTTTTTTATGATGATTAGATAATGAACTGGTCAGTTTTCTTTTTGATGAATGAGATATTTCGTCATTATATCTGATCAGTTTTTCTAATGACGAGATACCTCGTCAAATCAACCACCATGAAGGTTAATCCTCCTGGTGATTGTCTCGACGAGGTATCTTGGCATCAGCAAAACTGATCAGATCTTGATGAAAGAGATATCTCGTCATGAGTGAAAACTGACCAGATAATGATCTTGAACCACCATGAAGGTTAATCCTCCGGGTGGTTGTCTCGACGAGGTATCTTGGCATCAGCAAAACTGATCAGATCTTGATGGAAGAGATATCTCGTCATGAGTGAAAACTGACCAGATAATGATCTTGTCGTCATAAAAAATCGGCCATATCTTGATGGCTAGGTGCCTCGTCACTAGCAAAATTGGTCAGATCTTGATGGACGAGACATCTCGTCGAAACCCCTTGGAGGATTAATGTATATTTATGTGTATAATTAATGCATCTGCGTTATACTTACATGATTAGGCAAACTTCGACTTTCAATGAATAAAACTGGCTTCAACAGGTATTTTAAATTCTTTTTAACAAAAAATATATTTAATGGACGGTTCGAACCTTATGGGCATGGAACAATTTTGCTAATGGCGAATGAGATACCTCATCATCATCCAGATATTTCCAATTTTTTTATATTGACGAGATCAAGAACTGGTCAGTTTTCCTCTAATGACGAAATATCTCGTCCATCACGAAATGATCAGCTTTGCTACTCGGTTTTTGCGACGAGATACTTCGTCGAGAAAACCCTTCAGGAGAATTAACAAAAATTCGATAAACACAACTACCTCTTGCATCCATTTTTGTAACCTACCTACCTGAATACGTTCATGTTCTGTGTCAAGTATGCCAAATGGAATAAGCAGGATTTTAATCAACAAAAGGATGAAATCACTAAATGTTAAGGCCTTCATATTAAAGAGTATAGTCCATCAAATTTCAAGTGGTAACGGTAGCCTGGTTGGAAGAGTAGCGGATTAGCTACCGGAGGGTTGTGAGTTCGAAACTCAATCCAATCAAAGATAGTCGTGTACGCGGAGTCTGGTGCGATTTAAATCTGTCGTGGCCTCAAAAGTCCTCACGTTGGAGTGATGTGGAAGTTTGGAGAGTGGGGATCTTTCCCTACGGGATTGATCCCGGACAGTCATAAATAACCCGTTGTGTTTCTCCAGTTCGACGTTAATTCAACTGCTTACCTACCACTTAAATTCAAAGTTTAAGAGCAGTGTTTTAGTTCACTTTCACAACTACTTGAAACCCCATTTGCCTTAATTCGTTTGACTCTCTGATGGGTTCCCATGCATGTATCAGCAACTTTCTCTGCATAGATTCTAACCAGTTTTGACTTTATTGACCAATAGAATTCTCCATGTGATTCTTTCAACCAGCAGATGTGGTTGAGTCATTATGCCAGCTGTGGGGAGAAAAGCACTATTACACTACTCGGACATAACGACGCTAAAAGGGTGAGATCAGTAGCTAAATATAAAATATCGAGATTTAAACCCCATTCCTCTGCATATTTTCGAAAGTATCGTAGACAGTAAGAAAAGGTTGCGGAATCCAAGTGCTACATGTGCTGGTAAATTTTGTTAATTGAATCTTACAGAAGTGGATATTTTACAAGGATATGTAAGTTTCGGAAAAGTTGCAAAAATGGTATAAAATGTTCTGCCAGCTATTGTGTCAAGTATACCAAATAAAATAAAATAGATTGTGATCATTAAAAGGTACGTAGGTATTTAATTAACCTCGCCCTGGAGCAACGCGACTTGTTATTGGGGATCCATCCCAAAGCGAAAGAACCAAGGACAACGCCTCGTAATTTTAAACTACGATCAGATGTTGAAGACTCCACTCTCCAAACTTCCACATTACGCCAATTTGAGTACATTTAAGGTTACGATGAATTTAACGTTCACCAACCCACGTGTACACGACGGTCTTTGTCTGGACCGAGTTTCGAGCCCGCAACCCTCCGGTTGCTAATCCGCTGCTCTTCCAACTGGGCTACCGTGGCTCCTTATACGATTGGATATTTTACAAGTTTTCGAAAAATTTCAAAAATGGTATAAAATGTTCTGCCAACTATTGTGTCATTATGTATTTGCCCACTTCGTAAATTTGATAATCACTAGTCTCAAAGAAGTATGCAACTTTACTTTTGTTCATTATTTGTATTTATTCTGAACGAATCTATTGTATTTTGTTTATCCAATTGGGCTAAGGACCTTATGGGACCTGACTAATGTCCTCCCGACCACCTCACGTGTAGCCTTACACCATCTGGGTAGTCTGGGGGTTTAGGGTCTTTAAAAAACTATTAGGTCAAGTATGCCATATAGAATGAAAAAGATTGTGATCATTAACCCTCTGCACACGTCAGGGAAAAATATAGTTTCCTTCTTTGGATACGGCAGCCAGTCCAACGGCTTTATAGGCAACTTACTGAAACCGGCCGAAACGGCCATTACAAAGCTTTCCCCCAGGAGGAGAGGGAATATGTGTCGTCCCATTATCACCTAATGTGCCGGTTTTAATTCTCGTGTCGTGGGTATGCCTAGGAGGGGCAGATTCTTCTCGGGTAAACTGAAATGTCGGTGACTTTTTAAGTGTATCTCTTTTTATTTACTCAACCTCTCACAGACTAGATGCTCGAGGATAAACAATTTGCGAGGCTCCCCGTCGATAACCCTGACATCTTTGTCAACGGGGAGATAAGATTACGGGTCTCTCTGTAGCACAGAAAATAGGGGATGGAAACCGTAATGGGCTTCGGTGATTGTTCAGGAGTTAGGTCTGAAAGAATCCGAGACTTTCGTAACGAGGGGACTCGAAACTTTCAGCCGGCTGGGCCCGTCCCCGTATCCAGAGGGTTAAGAGGATGCATTCAAATCATCAAATATTAAAACTTTATATTATAGGCATGAAGACCATATCAAATTTTAAAATATAGAGAAAAATATTTTAGGTCATTTTCATAATTCCCTCTTTAAAATAAGCTAGGGAAGTGAGCTATAAAGATTACTCTCTAAGCATAAAATATATTTACGGCTAGACCCCATCCCTCTACAAACACTTGAAAAATGTGACAGCTTCACTTGCGGCAACGCGAAAAGCCACATATTTAGCCTCTATAGCTAAATTTGTTTATTGGAGCTTTTGAGAGTATTTTATTCCTTCCCATTTATCAAAATTAATGCTTAAGCAATGATGCTAAGTTCTTTCGCAATTTAACCAACTATGGATAGAGGAGAAAGAATATCTGCACTCCAAATAATTGAAATTGGATCTGGCATGGACGCCAGTCATAGCTCTTCTCGTATTGTAAACATTTTCAGACATGACATTTCCTTTTTGTAGGGTATTGTGTCAGTGCTGGACAGTTTTCGATGGATCTGGGACAGTTCAAGAAATGGATGGCATTTGGGGACGCGATTTAGAGACGCCGCTCCATCACTTTTCTGTCGTTTGGGGATGATTCGAATCCCTAACGTGTGTCTTGGGACTTAACTTGGGTGCTCGAGAAGAGGAGTTTTACGCTGAGTAAAATGGACGTTTGTTCTTTTCGTTCATACCGTTCCAAATCCACTTCAGACATTTTCAATCATCTGGGCAGATGCTATTGATTTTAATAAAAGGTATCCATTTTGCGTTTTAGTATGATTAATCCAAAATTAAATGGAGGGGGGGTATTTCAATTAATGTCACACTGGAGCAACACAACGGGCTATTGGTGACGGTCCGGGATCAATCCCAAAGGGAAGGATCCCGAGGACAACACCATGTAAATTAAATGGAGGAAATACATAGTTTTTTCTTCTTACAGATAAGCTTTTATGGATAACATTTTATAACACTAAACAGCTTAACATATAACTGATAGGGTGTAGAAGTGGTTCAACTGAAAAAAAAAAGTGCTTTGGAATAAATTCAAGGCTTTGCAGTAGCCCGGTTGGAAGAGTAGCGGATTAGTAACCTAAGTGTTGCGGGATCGAAACTCGATCCAATCAAAGACCGTCGTGTACGTGGGGGCTGGTGCATATTATATCCGTCGTGGTCTCAAATGTCCTCACGCTGGCATGGTGTGTAAGTTTGGAGAGTATGTGCCAGCTCACATGTTGACCTCGTCATCTGACCTTGGTTCAGAGTTACGTGGTGTTGTTCTCGGATTTTTCCATTCTGGATTGATCCTGGACCCTCGCCAATAGTCCGTTGTGTTGCTCCAATATGACGTTAACTGCCTACCTACCTACTTTTAATTCAATACTGGATTTCTACATGACAGAACAGCACGCTATATATCTTCATAGTAATGAAAGCTTTAAACCTATTTTCATTTCAAAACGTGATTTTTTAGTTGGGCCAACGAATCAGCCCACGAGCGGTATTTTATTGAAATGAATTACTATCTAGATAATAATTATTTGTTATTTATTAATTATTACGTCATTTTATATTATTGTATTTTATTTCATTTATTATTACATTATTTTATATTATTATATTTTATTTAATTTATTATTACATTATTTAATAATTATTTATTATTATTTAAATAACAGATAATAATGCATAAATATTAAAGTTTGAAAAAAGTTGCACTCAAAAGACTGATATACTTAATCAAGTTCCAAAATTACCATCGCTGATCCGATAGCCCGAATGGTTAACGCTCTAGCTCTCGATTCAACAGGCTCTGGTATTGAATTCCATTTTAGGTACGAATAGTCGCAGTGGTTAGGACTCCACTTCAAGCCGTAGGTCTAGGTCTAATTTCCTAGACCGTCGTTCAGTAAAAAAAGATTATCGTAGGGAGGCGAACCAAACCGAAATAATCATCGCATGAAGGGCTGACAACCATTGTAAATGACGATTACTACCATTTGGAACCTTCAGATTTTTCTAACACACATCCGTATATAGCCTAGATTTTGCGATGAATATCACTTCAAGAATAGAATCGGTAATCTTCTCCACGGATCTCCCTTTTTACTACAGGGAGCGTTGGTTTCTTACTATTTTGATAGTACACTCACTGCCAAAAGTCAAGCATGGAGAGGAAAATGTTAATTTCCGGAAGCCAATCTGAATTTGAGAGGCTGCATTTCGCTGCAGAGGTAGAAGGAAGTATGCAAATATGTTCTGTAACAACCGATCACGGTTTCGTGCCGAGAAATATGCAGAAAAAGCAGTCGAATAAGAAGATAGCATTGTGAAGGGTTAGAGGAGTTTCATGTAAGTGCTGATAAAAAGTGTTTAGAACTTTCGTACGATTAGTTTTCAAGACAGACGTGTTTCTATGGCTTCTAGAAGACGAATGGCAGATAGTGAGCGATGGCGTTCTGTGGGACTCCCTGAAGCGGGACAATCAATCACAGATGTTGCGCTTTCCTTCGGCGTTCATCATTCCGTCATTTCACGATTATGGAAACAATTCTAAACAAGCCAAACAGTTGTCCGAAGACCTTAGGCCGGTCGCCCAAGAGTTACGACCCCCGCGGAAGATCGATATATTGCTGTTTTAGCCAAGCGGAATCGAAGAGCGATCTCCGCACGTATGACATCTATGGTTTCAGCGTCCATTGGTAAGACGATATCTGCCACTACTGTTCTCCGAAGGCTACATATGAATGGACTGTACGCCCGGGTGTACCACGAGTTTGGGTTCCTCTATCCGTCCATTCCAGAGGGGCACGATTAAAGTGGTCTTGGCAACATGTGAATTGGACTATGTCTGATTGGGCCAACGTTATGTTCACGAATAAGTCGAGATTTGCCCTGGAACCAGATGACAAGCGTGCAAGGGTCTGGAGAGAACAAGGCACACACAATCGGCCCCAGAACATCTTCGAGCATCACGCATTCCAAGGTGGAAGCATCATGGTGTCGGCAGGGATTTCGTTGGGATATCGCACCGACCTGCATATCTATAGACGGGGTTCTGTGACGGCTGTCCGGTATCGGGATGAAGTCCTAGAACCCACTGTGAGATTATACGCTGCAGCAATTGGTCCTGCTTTCGTTTTAATGGATGACAATGTGCGTCCCCATCGAGCCAACATCGTCGACGACTACCTGGAGAGTGAGGGAATTGCGCATATGGATTGGCCGGCGTACTCGCCCGACCTTAATCCAATTGAAAATCTTTGGTATGCTCTCGGCCGTGCTGTGTCTGCACGTTTCCCACCCTCAGTCACTCTCACAGAGTTGCAAACAGGAGTAATGGCGATTACTTGACTCTGAAGTGGTTGATCACTTCATGGAAAGCATGGTCACACGCTTTAAACTTTGTATGAGGATGAGAGGTGGTCACATACCCTATTAATGTCGGTTTTGTTTGTTTGTTTTGGATTTAAACACCATTTTGTTAATGACTCCAATATGACTTCATCTTATAATTTATGAAAATTCGATATTGTTTTCATCTTTGTATGTAATTCTTTGTTTTGTTACATGCATAAACATATTTGCTACTTTCCTGCCGCATTTCGTGTCAATCAAAGCTGCACTTGTCGATGATTTTTTCGCATTTTACCGCTTCGTGCTTAACTTTTGGCAGTGAGTGTATAAGAGTAAATATCCCTTGCACTTCAAAAATATGACGGTACCATTATGACTAGACTATATCTGCGTCTAAGAGATCAGACCAGAGAGACTAATAGAAAGTAATTTTTCTCTAACATTTTACATTTGTTTACGAAAGAGTTAAATGCTTTAAACCTCATGGTGGTATATCCTCGTCGAAAACTTCCCTGTATGGCCAGTCTATGTTCCAAACTACCACCAATTCTGCTCAATGGACAATTGGTTTTTCTATTTATATCTTCATTCCCTTTTGGAGTAATAGGGCAGTTTTGCCTCGACGAGATATTTCGTCATTGGAAATACCGACCATATCTTGATAGAATAGACGAGATATCTCGTCGAATGATTAAGCTTTTATTAATTTTCCTATTTGAATATCGGATCTTTCCTTTCGGGATTGATCCCGGACAGTCGCCTGTGTTGCTCCAGTGCCACCTTAATTAACTGACTTTTTAGATAATTTAGTCCAATATAAGTGTAGATGCATCGATTCAAATGATCTATTAGAAGATTTTAAATCAATATCCTAAATCCGACCGAACGATTTCGTGGGGTGAGTTAAAAGCGCGTCTTTCAATGATGCAGAAAATTTTTCGATCATTTCCAAAGAATAAAAGTGAAATGAATTTCATTTAATTAACTTTCGTTTCCTTGCCAAAGTCATTACCAAGAAAGTACTCCACAAAGGAATCACGTGTGGGACATTTGCTATGCTTTATTGAGTTCGTTAAACTTCTTCGGAATCTTCTATACAATACAGACCGTGATAAAATGCTAACAAGGCATTTATCCTCGACGTAGTGGGAAACGAAGCTAATTGCTAATCGATCTACAGCTTAATAAATCGATGCAAAATTCCACATTTAAGTACTTCGTTATCGATTTACTGATCCGTTTTGAATATTGAGAAATATTTCAGAACCTACTAGTTAATGGAAGGAACATCTTTTAAGTAAATCAGAAATCAACTTACGATTTTTTTTTATTTTAAGTTTATTTTGTGTGGAAGGTAGGCAGTTGAATTCACGTTGATTAGGAGCAACACAACAGGATACTATTGTGTGAAATTAATCTATTTCAGGAAATACAGCAATTATAAATTATGATGACAATTATTTTCATGTAATGTTCATTGAACAACATCATGAAAGTAATTGTTGCTGCCACGTACAGCCTAGACCTACTTCTTTTCAGGAAGAACAGAGAAAAAAGGGAAATTATTTTTTAACTCTGGGCCGTAGTAATCATGAAAACAATAAAAAAGAAATGCTTTTTGTGGCTGTGGCATGTTTTTCAGGATTTTGCTTAGGATTAGACTCCATGGTAAAAAAATGGTGTTTTGATGATTTTTGGTGGCATTATGTCTCATATTGACTGCATTGGCCAGGCAAAATTTGATCCTTGAAGTATGATCTGCTCTTGTTACTAATGCTCTTGGTCAAGGTTCCTTCCTTGGTCAAGGATCTAGTTCAAGTCCAAAACATCATGTTTTTAAGTCTCACAGAAAGCAACTCCTTTAGATTCAGAAGCTGTCCCATACATTCAAAATAGGTAGAGGAGTTGATGTGGTTGCGAAACATTGAAAAGTTCGAAAGTTCTTAACTCTTCTCACGAAAATCAAAAATCAAATAGAATGTATCCGCTTGCCTGAGCAGTCTAGTACAGTCATGAATCTTTAGCTCTCCTGGTGGTTGTAACGACGATATATCTCGCCTTTAAAAAAACTGACCAGATCTTGATCTCGTCATCATCAAAAAAAGGCAATGTCTTCAGCATTCGGAATTCAATAGGTGTTCTTAATAACGAGATACCTCGTCATTAGCAAAATTGGTCAGATCTTGATGGACGAGATATTTCGTCAAAACCACTTGGAAGGTTAAGCCCGAATACGAAATAAATTGCACAATATCCTATCCATTCAGGGTTTTTATATTTAACTTAAAATAACAATGCACGTTCCCCTTGTCATTGATGAATATTTCCTTTATTTTTAACACAATTTAGCTTGTTTGAAACCGTATTCATTACTCTGATACATCCATCAATTTTCTTGAAACCATGTCATTCTTTCATACATTTTTGTACTTTGAACATCATAGGGCTTTTGATTACTGTGTATACTTCGGTAATCTGGAGAGATATTATGTTGATCGATGGAATTTCAAGATGTCGAGAAAAGTGGTTTTATTTTACTAGTAGTGTAGTTTACGCTCTTTAAAATATATTTTAAAACAGTTCAGGGAGTTTTGAATAGCGAGGGAATATAGTGAGGAACAAACCCTGTTTTGGTAAGAATAATTTTTAAGAATAAAGCTAAAATTATGAAACATCACAGCTAAACACACCAATAACGATGACACCAATAATGGTTGAAGTAATTTTCACCGATCTCCCAAAACAGGTAATTCATAACCCGTTTTTGAGCCTTAATGTATGAGAAAAGCGTAAACACGTCAATGCATCAACATTCAAAATCCATTACATACCGGAATTCATAATTGAAATGCAGACTAATATTTCAATCAAATTTAATTGCATGTATTAATGCAGATTGCTTAATCTTTGAGCTCCTTCGAATAGGTTGTGATTTAATGACAAGTTAATTCCTTCCATTTATAAGGTTTAACTAGGAAGTTTAGATTTGTACTATCAATAACACAAGTGATTATTAATCAGCATATCATGTTAAATTTGAATTATTAATCAGTATAAATGGAATCATTATATTCCCAGAACATGGGATACGATGTAAATTCCTACAAGGAATATGTGACTCATTTATTTACAATAGGATGCTTCCCTCTTCGTTTAACAATAATTTATCAGCTTGTTCATGAACATTTATAAGGCTTAATCTGTATCTTAGATCATTATTGTTTGGTTACGATAATTTAGTGGCTTTAATGCGTGTATTAATATGTTTAGTTATATAAGCAGTGTGTTTTGAAACACAAAAGTAGGGATTTAATGGTCATTGGATTTTGTTATAGAGAAGTAACTCACATAAAGCAGGCTTAGAATAACATGATAGTATTTAAAATCCTAAATCGATCGATTTTATTTTTTGTCAGATTTTATTGTGTGGCAAATGCTGTACTTTTTTTTATATATATTTTAATATTTCCGATTGTTTTGAAGTCTAACAGTATGGGACGACTGACTGCCGACAGACTGTGACAGAAAGAGGTCCCAATTGAAATCGTCATATCGTTAAAAACACGCAACGAACAGTAATCGTGTTGACTTATTCGTAAATAGCATCCAATTCGTATTCTGCGCAATACATGATGCGCGTGACGTTCCCATTCCCCGTGGGCGTGGGAAGTAATACAATAGTTGTGGGTGTGTCGCCACGTTTGACTCAGTCTATCTCGGCAACCGTGAGCACAACACGACTGTGAGATGTATCATTTAA
The DNA here is from genome assembly GCA_933210815.1 of Meta bourneti. Taxonomy (NCBI): domain Eukaryota; kingdom Metazoa; phylum Arthropoda; class Arachnida; order Araneae; family Tetragnathidae; genus Meta; species Meta bourneti. The sequence goes on along the minus strand of OW119922.1, from coordinate 37,512,869 downwards.
AAGTCTTGATAAGATTTATTAAAATATGCGAATATTTCGCAGTTGTTTGAAATAAATACATCAACGCTTTGAAACAATACTCGAAAGCCAATTTCAACTCCATGATCCACTGACGGCTCAATCAGATTTGAACCTATTTTTTTCTTATCTCTCCTGGGGTTGTCTCAACAAGATATCTCCTCATTAGAAGAAAACCGATCAGGTCTTGATGTCGCCATCATAAAAGATAGACAATATTTTGATGACGAGATATCACGTAACTACCAAACTGGTCAGATTTTGATGGACGTGATATCTCGTCGAAAGCACTTGGACGGCTTATGCAAGCTGTCGGATAGAGTTATGTGAAGATTTTATGGCAGCAAACATATTTTACGTCAACTATCAAAAATCACTTCGAAATTTATTCTTTGGAATTTTTATTGGCGATGTATAGCTAAGCACATATCCTATAAATATTCTTTAGTACAGTTTTCATGGACCCGAGATACTCTAGTGATCTTTTCTTTTTCCATGGTGTTTACTGTCTTTATTAAACACAGGTATCGCGTTCCCGGGATACCCAAGAGATCTTTTACTGCTGTCATTCTAATATTCTATTCTCCAATCCCTCATTTTTCCCTTCCACGACATTTTTTACTTGAAGTTGACTGTCTTGTGTTTGAAGCAGCTTAGATAAATGCTCCATAAAACCCCAAAAGAACCCATAACTATTCATAGAACCACATTTGTATGTGAATATTCCAAAAAGTTATTTAAAAAAGAATTAGGTTGGAATATAGACGTTAGCTTAGATCAAGTTTAGAAAAATTATATGGAGTGCTACCAAGAACATATTTATACCTCTACACCATCAAAAGTTCAAAGAAATTAAGATTTTTTTTATTTTAATTCACTTACGTAATGGAACGAATGCTAATTAGAATAGTTTAAATTCCAAAGAATTCTAATACGCTATGAGCAAAACTTTTACTGGTGTAATAGTTAATTAAGATTCTTCGTGCATTTTTATTGGAGTTCTTATCCACCATAGTAACTAACATCTGAGAGGATACAAGAACTAAATTGACATAGTTTGGAGTTTTTTACAATGCATCGCAATTGTTTCAACACATTAAACTCGTTTTTTTCTGTAATTGTATACATTCAGCTTTATGTTGCGTAGAAATAGCTTCCTGTCTTTGTGTGTGGTTTTGTTTTATGCGAAGAACAGCCTTCGAATTCATTTGTGAATAGAAAAGAATATTTTTGAATTGCTAACCCACTGAGCCATGGTGGCCCGTCTCTCTCTAATGTCACTGCAAAAGTTCTCGAGTATATGAATAACATTTTAGAGTACTTATAAGATTTTGTTTCTTTGAAATGTTCTCATCGCCAAGAAAAGTGGTACCCTGATAAAAAAAAAAAACATCCCAATTACAGAGTAATCAATTCTTCCAATTCAAAGAAAGACTTCATTCTTCTGTTCAAAACTATGTCTTTTAATCATTTAGTGATTAAAAGACGTAATGCTCTAATTTAATTTCTGATTACTTTTGTGAAAAAATAAATGTTCTACCTCCTAAATATAGCCTCAATACTCTTTCTTCTAAATGTCCCAATTCATTACGCATCAGTTAAACTGATTCTTCAATTCTTGCGAAGAATTCCCTAGTCTTCTATTCCTTACTTCTTAATTAGTCAAAAGAGGGCCACTTTTAAATTAAGATCCTTTGTACCAACTAATTGAAATTTAGAAAACATTTCTGTGCTGGTGTAAAATTAGTCAAGTAAAAGCCAAAGGCTTTTTACTTGACTAATTCTTTGAATTGGGAGTAGAGTGTTGAAGCTGTTTCTACAGATGCCTCATTCGATCACTCATGCATTCGAGACGAATAAACAAATTGAACCTTAGACAAGAAAAATTGCTCACCTTTGTCATTTTCTAGAGGTTTATGCTACATTTTCTTCGATGTCGGATAGTTTATCTGAACTTTTAAGGTTTCCCTTTGGCTTTCTGGTAAAAGGGGGGATATTAGCTGGTGAAAACGTAATTGACCGAATCACTGACGTCAATGAGTGGCAGAGTTTAGAACTGTCTAAACCTTTGACGCAGAAGTTTTCTGGTCTGAAAAAGTTACGCTTAAAAACCCTCGACAAAAGTTATTTGAACAAAAACAGTTTTTTTAGTTTGTTATTTGGGTATATATGTTTTATTTCAGTCACTCAATATCCGTGAAAACTTCCCATTTATAATTACTTTACAGCTTTATTTGAATAATTTTAAAATGCATCAAATGTAAAATTTACTGAAGATCATGGAAGCAAAATTGAATAGGGTCGGACGTTTGTTTGCAATGTTTCTGGCTGTGTACCTGCTCAATATGTATAGATTTTTGTTAAAGTACTCATACTGTACGTAAATTTACATCGAAGAAAAATCACTTATGAACAAGAGTAAATTTTTCTTTGTTATGAAATACTCATTTTTAAAATCGTAACCCTCAGAACTTGACTTAAAATTAACTGAAGTTACAATCTCTCCTGCCATTCTAAGAAAAGATTTTTCAGCAAAAAATGACTGTACTGGGACAAATCAAACTGAAAAAAATAGTTGTGTCTTTGGGAGTTCAACCAATTCTTTAACAAATTTATTACTAGTATCCTCAAATAATTTTCCAACTTGTATAATTCAAATAAACAAGATCGCCTCCAACCTTGTCTTCTGAAATACCGAACCCAAAGTTCCCTGAAAGGTATCACTGGCTGATATATCCTATATCATTCCTTTAATCTGAAGATGATATATATAAAACCCAACGGAGCCTGAAATCTAAATATCTCTACATCACTGTCTTCAGGGAATATCTGGTTGAGTTAAGAGCATTTGCTGTAGATAACTCCGGTATATATCAGCCCCATCAGTAAATTGGCTTCGGTAACGGTTTGTATTGAGGCTCCGCATCGGCTAATCTCGTCTCCTATACGATAAATAACGTAAGTACATTTGACAGAGAAAATTGAATTTTCCTCCTTTTCCATTGGAAGTTTTTCTGGATAGATTTCGGAGGCAAGTTTACATTTTACCTGAATCGTGAACTATCGTTTCTAAGCATCGCGAAAATTCTTCAGTTCTTTATTCGCGTATTGGTATTTGAAGTTTCGTTCCGAAAAAGAAAATACCGATAGTGGAGAAAAGTTATCCAATGTACAAATAAATACTTTCTCGCAAAGTATTTTTCAGATGAACGGCAGGAGAGGTGCGCAAAATCTGCCAAAGAAAAGTATACGTTTATTTTTTTCCTCCCCAATCGTCAATAAAAACTGAATTTTAACCAATTTGTTGTAAATCAAATATTAACTTTGCTTGGAGTCTTTTTTCAACGTCGAAGTAGATTTCATCAAACAAGCAGAATCTGTCTGTGTGGAGAAGTCGAGAGTACCGTCGAACATACAATTTCTGCTTCAGTCTACGGACAGAGTAGGGAACCATACATAACTCCAACAAAACTGCAGGTAGGTAGGTAATTGAATTTACTTCATACTGCAGCAACGGATCATTGTCGACTGTCCTGGATCAATCCCTAAAGGAAAGATCCAAAGACAACACCTCGTAATTCTAAACCACGGTCAGATGACGAGGTCAACGCCTGACCACTCTGCAAACTTCCACACCACGCCAACATGAGGGCATTAGAGACCCCGACAAATTTAACCATCTCCATACATCGGGGCAGAATATTGTTTCCTTCTTTGGTTACGGCAGCTGGCCCAACGGCTTTCCAGGCAACTTAGTGAAACCGGCCGAAACGGCCATTACAATGCTTTCCCCAGGAGGAGAGGGAACAAGTGGCGTCCCATTATCACCTAATGTGCTGGTTTCTATTGTGGTGTCGTGGGTATGCCTAGAAGGGACAGATTCTTCGCGGGTAAACTGAAAGGGTGGCGGTGACTTTTTAAGTGTATCTCTTTTCATTTACTCAACCTTTCACAGACTAGATGCTCGAAGATAAACAATTTACGAGGCTCCCCGTCGATAACCCTGACATCTTTGTCAACGGAGAGATAAGGCTATTCGCGCGCAGGTCTCTGTAGCACAGTAAATAGGGAATGGAAATCGTAATGGGCGTCGGCGATTCTTCAGGAGTTTGAGATCTGAAAGAATCCGAGCCTTTCGTAACGAGGGGACTCGAAACTTTCGGGTGGTTGGGCCGGTCCCGGTATCCAGAGGGTTAAAGCGCACCAGCCCATACGTACACGACGGACTTTGGTTGGATCAAATTTAGAACTCGTGACCTTGCTAACCGACGTCTTTAAACTGAGCTACCTTCGAGGCCCTCTAAAACTATATATATATATATTACCGTTAAAGCTCGAAAATCGTTAATGTGCACATTACCTAGGTAATCTGCAGATTAGCTGATTTGTTCCGTTAAAGTGCGGAATCGTCTACAAAATAAGAGTTTTCCGCACTTTACCTAGGTAATGTGCACATTAACGGCTTTCGAATAGTTAAAGTGCAAAAGTTTGTTTCTCTAATTTCCTCTCCCTCCTCCTTCCCTTTCTCCTTACGCTTTCTCGTGTCGCTGCCAACGCCGGCTCTTTTCACTTTCTCATAATTTTCGTCGGCTGCGAGTGCTTAGCATAACTAATTCCGTTTTCAAATTCGTTTCTGCCTGTTAGCGAGTGACTTATAACTTTATGGGATGAAAGTATAGCGTGTGTTTTAATTAGTAGTACCTAGTATTACCGAGTTGTTTGAGTATCAATTTCAGCGTACGAAAACGGTTCGAGCAAAGATCTTATTTTCACTTTAATGAGTGCCTAGTAGGTAATGTGCAGATTATCTAAGTGATCTGCAGATTACCTAGGTAATTTGAGAAATGAAACAACTTTCCGCACTTTAACGGATCGCCGTAGTTAATCTGCACATTACCTAGGTAATCTGCAGATTACCTGATTTCCGTACATAGCTGTAACAGATACAACTATAAATTATATCATACACTATAGTGTAGGTAAGATTCTACATTAAAGATTGAAAAATAAAAATTATTAGAACAGGTGTTATAAAAATCGTGCAAAATGGACATTGATGCTTTTTTTTACCAAGTTATAGATACATAATTATATACTTAAAATTATTTTGCTTTAACTTGTTACAAGTTTCACTTAATTTTTCCCTCCTATGCTTCTTATGGCGTGACATTTAATCTTCAAAGATGCCTGCTAGGGTGTCGACCACGTCATCTGACCATGGCTCGATATTATGAGGACCACGTCATCTGACCATGGCTTGTTATGGTCCTCGGATTGTTCTCTTCGGAATTGATCCCGGATCGTCACCATTAGCCCGTTGTATTGCTCAAGTACGACTTTAATTCAACTTCCTACACCTACCTTTACAAAGATGCTTAAGGCAGAAATAAGATATTTTTAATATGACTGCGTTTTTATAGTTGCTTAAATATCCATGGGTATTTATTTGCATAGATTACTCATATGCTTAATTGGTTTTCGGTTTATGGCGTAGGACCATATTTGTCCAAGCTGCTCCTAAATTGCTTATTTATCTAACTAGGAGAATTATCCGGGGTTACTCGGCTGGAACAGTAAGCTGTAGACTGAAAAAGTGTCCAGAGAATAATTAATCTTTACTTTCGAAGCAAAATGCAGATAGTCATTTAATTGTCTGGAAAATTATTTTTAAACACCGTCTCTATTATTTAATTCCTACAACGTACTTAAATCGTATTTACATGCATATCCATCCATGTAATCCATATCACATGCATCTCACCCTTGTGAGACAAAACTACAAACGTTGATACTAAGATGTCTGCTGCAAAAGTCTATTTTTGTTGAGGGGTGCTTGCTTATGGCAACCCCTTCTTAAAGGTCGTTTGCTGTAAAATTTTAGTAATTCAAATCATAAGATATGACGAATCTATGGCGAATAGTATAACATTCAGTTCTCCTACCAATAATTTTTTAGTTGAGGCAATCTTTCACCAGGAATGTGGCATTTTCGAAGTTACAACGAGTAAGTAAACAAATCATGAAAATATGTTTGGACGTAATGCGGGAACGTACATACAGATAGACACAAATTAAAGATACCACAGATTCTGCATTAAAATGGCCCAAAACTTATAGCTTATAGAAATACTTGAAATGGGGAGAAAATATTCAAAGAAACAAACAAATTTAACTCCATTTTATTTTTACACATAAATATTTAAAATAAGAAATACCAGTATTTGTCCTCTCAATCCAAGAATTTTAAACTGTTCGTTTTGCACATCACAGTACTATATCTATACTTATATATTGCTTACATTCTGAATATCATTTTCTATTGATCCCACAATTTGATATATTATACGACTAAAACATATATAATACATGTTTGATAAAGCAGATAGACACGGACATTTCATCAATCGAGTAACCTGGAGTAACGAGTTTTATACACCTTCAAAACGCTGCAATAGCATACAATAGTAAATTTAATATTCAAAGAATTCATTCGCATCGTTTTTGCTATTTCTCTACACAGAGCCATCCAACGACAGCTGCCAGTCCGAGTTCTCTCCACTTCAAAGTTCGAAAGGCCAGTTCTGTCAGGTGTAATAAATTCCCCAGAAAAGTATCTAGTTCAAAGAATTCGACATCTCTCAATGCTTTTTTTAACTTTCCAACTGCAACTTTTCTACTTTTTGGTATTCGAAGATTTTTAATGCAGCGAAAATCTTACAATAAGCCTCCTCTTAAAGGAAAGTCTTTTAATATAAAGTAGAGCAAGGTGGAACAAACCAGGAAATACCATCGTAAAGTATCTTTTAAATTAAATCAATAAGTTTAAGTAATTTGGAGTGTAAATGTTACCGCTGCAGATTACCTAGGTGATGTGCAGATTAACTACGCTGATCCGTTAAAGTGCGGAAAATTGTTTCATTTCTCAAATTACCTAGGTAATTTGCAGATCACCTAAATAATCTGCACATTACCTACCAAGCACTCGTTAAAGTGAAAATAAGATCTTTGCTCGAACCACAGCAACGTTTTTGTACTCTTAAATTAATACTCAGACAAACAGGTACTAGGTACTACTAATTGAAAAATACGCTATACTTTTATCCCATAAAGCAATTTCATATAATAATCAGTAGATGCAAATAAAATATACTGGCAATTGTTGAAACATAGTGTTATTTATTTATTTTTCGATATCTGAAGAATCAAGTTGATAAAATCAATCAATCAACAGAATAGGAAGGGAAGGAAATTAGAGAAACAAACTTTTGTATTTTAACGATTCGAAAGTCGTTAATGTGCACATTACCTAGGTAAAGTGCGGAACTCTTATTTTGTAGACAATTCCACACTTTAACGGAACAATTAAGCTAATTTGTAGATTACCTAGGTAATGTGCACATTAACGGCTTTAGAGCTTTAACGGTAACATAAACGCATTAATTAGTGTATAGAAAAACTATTAATTTTTTAAAAATTACTACTACAGAGTAATAATTGGTTTAGTATGAAGTATGAAGTTTTGTGTTCACTTTTGCCCCATCTCACCTACTGATAAAAGTACGGAATTTTAATGTATGAAATATGTGTGCGATTGTCCTACACAAGACCGAGATGTACAGTCCGGATAAAAAACGAACCATCCCTCTTCATTCGAGCATTTTTAACAGTAGAGAAAAATCTAAGATGACATTCGACAACAACTAACGTCTTCTATAAATTCAAATGCATAGAATTTGCATAAGGAGCCGTCTTCATATTAAATTGAGCACCAACTTCATAATTTCCAATGTAAAACCCTATTTTGACCCACAATTTTAAATCTATATCAACATTTAACTTCAGATACCAAATTTCATGTCATGAGGTCTTACCGTTTCGAAGTTATGAGTACAGAAAGATTGGAGCTCCTAATGTTAAATCAGTTTCTTAGATTTTTATGTATATCTTCCTAAATAATATTTCTATAGCACTGATATTTTGTACCATGTTACTGTTAAGCAACCCAAACAAAATTATGACCATGCAAAATTTTAGATCATTCCAATTATTAATTTTTCGTTACATTAAATTTTCCTCATTTTTGTGATTTTAGAAGGCAACCATAAGTTTAAAAAACGACTGACAAACCTGAGGAATGTTTACATTTTTTAAAAATGGTTGGAAATTTCATTTATGTAATCTAAAATTCATTGCCTTTTACCAGTTATGTGTCGTATAGATGAACTTTACTAATCAATGATCAATTGAATGACTCACTCTATTCACTTTTTGGATGATTGGAATATCAGTTCGAATGTATTAAGTAATTATAGGTAGGCTTTTTGGTTGCATATATGGAGACGAATGCTAATTAAAAAATTAACATTTATTAAGAACACTAAACATAATACAAATTAAACATCGATTAACACTTTCTCCATTTCGAATTGTTCTCAATTACAAAATACTTTTTTATCACATTTTAATCATGGTTACAATTAGCAATATTATCGTTTGATTTCATAATAAATATAATACTTGGATCGTTTGCACTTGCATAATAAATGTAATAGTTCTCGAATCATTTGCCCACGCTGACAAATACTTTTGAAATAGTGTTCAAATTTGAAATTTGTGTAGCTATAACTACAGTTAATCTCGATCTACGAATAGCGATTTTCAATGTGGAGATGATCCCTGAAATCGACAGCAACCTTAACATTGAATATAAAAATAGTAAAGTCATGAAATTTCCTATTTAGACTAATTTAACTATGCAGAATCTGATTAAGGCATCAAAACAGGGTGTTTCCATTGGAAATTTTGTTGTTTGTGCAAAATTTTATATGAAGACGCCCCCTTATGCATTTTTTCCATCTGAATTTGTAGAGGACGAACCACTTGGATAGTTGAACTTGTTATTCAAATAGAGATTTGAATATCGCTACATTTTTATAGCACAAAAATGGGACAGATAATGAACCATAATATGGCTTTGCAGATTATGCGAAATTGTTTTTAATGATTCACCTACTTCAGTCCTGAACCTGAACTTCGCAGAATTATTTTACAGATTACACAAACTTGTTATTTCAGAAACTAGAAGTTGTTTAAGATTCTTGTCGTAACTAGAAATACAAGAAATTGACTTTACAGTTTTGTTTTATCATTTGTTTATTATTTTAAATCACAGAAATAATGTAGGGACAAGTAAATATTTTAAAAAGAGAACTGTTGAAAGAATTAGAGCTTTCAAGTGCAATCATAAATGGGTTTAAGAAATAATGTGGCAGGTTCAGAGACGAATTTTTTCTGCTTTATCGGTTTATTAAAAATTCAAGTTTTAAAAATTAGCCAAACATAATTAAAATACTGAGTAAAATGGTATAAAAATGACTAATTTTTAAATTTTTAAAATCAATACAGCATGTAATTTAAAGTGTAGTTTTTTTTAAACAATTGAAGAAATTATATGAATGGTGATCTTATGAAACTGAAATGTGGATATATTTTTATCCGATCCCATTTTCTGCAGAATTTGTTACAGCTGTTTTTAAACTACATAAATTTTGTTTCCGTGAGTAAGGATTGTTTCCTTCAAATCATTTCCTCTAAAGAAACATACTTATATTCAAGAATTTAAACTGCTTCTAAACATAAATGGAAGTGGAAATGGAGCCTTAGATAAATGTTTTCAAATAACTTTAAAACTTTGATATCAAAATAATCCGCCTTTTCTCAGTATAGTAGACTTTAATGTGGCGTAAAAATGTATATATACCAGAAATAAAACTTTTTTTATCGATATTGTCATAAGCAACCTCGGAGTATGAATGATTCTTTATTTTCCCGTTTTTCCTTTCAATCAATTGTAAGAAAAGAGTTTTTTAAATGCGCATGGCAGCACTCAAAACTAATACCAGGCTCTATAAGATCTACATATAGCATATATATCACTCGACAAAAATACATATCCTTCTAGAAAAGTTGTCTAAAAATGCAGGAAATTTTTCTAGACGTTTTCCAAATTAAATGTTTAAAAAAAAATTCTAAAAATCTTTCAATCACAAGTTATTTCCAACACTAAATTGTATGAAGACAAACTCAGAAGCCATTTGGCTCGAAATCAAATTTAGGTGTAATTGAATCATGACTAACCATCAGGGAACATCCAATAATAGCATTAACTTGGGGACCCGGAAGGAAAGAGATAGACCAAACCTAAGACGGAGGATAATGGTCAAGGAACAGAGGAATGAGTCTGGATGGCCAAATTAGGGTCCGGAAATACGGCCTTGGACAGGAAGAAATGGAGAACAAGACTAAAGCCATCATGCGCCTTCTTGTCATGAAGAGAATGACTGTTTGGATATGTCAATCAATCCCGTTCTGTGCTTGATGAGTTAACAGAATAGAACTCAGGATTAACAATCATGTTTACTAAGAATAAATGATTAAAACACAGAGAGCGAGGTTGGTCTCGGAAGGTAGTCTTAGAATTAAGAGAAAATAAAAAACCACAGAGGTGGCTAAGCAGTCCTTTGAACATAAACATGCAGGCTCGATGACACCCCGAGTGGTCGGGTTGTCTGCGCGCCATCTGTTAGGAAGAAACTCAACAACAATGATGATGAAGAATTATCTCTAAATTTATACTGTAGTCCTACAAATAAAATAGAAATACCGATACTACAAATACTACCAATAGAAAAATGAAGGGCTTCACCAATCTATAAACAATAGCTTCAACAATCAAAAAAGTAAAAATTATAGTATACAAATACTACCAATAGAAAAATGAAGGGCTTCACCAATCTATAAACAATAGCTTCAACAATCAAAAAAGTAAAAATTATAGTATTCAATTCAGACATCGCTTTTTAAGTCTGTATTGGACTACTGTAACGTTCTCTAATCATTAAATCTTATTACTTAAATTACAATGATAATATTTGTCATCTGACCGTGAATCAAAATTATGAGGTGTTGTCTCGGATCTTTCCCTTTGGTATTGATCCCGGACCGTCACCAATAGCACGTTGTGTTGCTCCAGTGTGACGTTAATTAACTACCTACCTCCGATGATAATAATTAAAATAAAGTGCTAATTTATGTTCCTTTAGAATCAACTCCAACTGACACCAGCGTGCAAAGATTCTGTAAAAGGATCCACGTTTTCGATACCAGTGCAAAATTTCTAAGAGTTTACAATTGCTTGTAATAAGTGATAAATGTATTGATAGTGCATCAGAGAATGCACGGCGTGTCTCTCTATCCAACCAAACCATCCATTCTCTGTGGATGATATCTAAAATTCAATCACAGGAACTAATTGGATTCGCTTATCATAACTTCGATTTATTTACCTTAGGTACATAGACAACCATTGCTCTGGCAAATAATTATGAATTCTAATATTTGTTAACTGGGGTTCAACTCTCCGTGTATAAGGCTTTCATTTCTCAACAATGGAACACAAAATTTAAATTATGCTGGTGTTTTGTTGTCTCGGAATACATTACAGCGTTGCTAAAGATTTTCCAGAACTCGTTGAATATTAGATGCTCAAATTATCAACATTCTCATTACCAGTAAATTATCGACGTAAATTCTCTGTACCAGTTTTAAGTTCTAGTTTTTCCTTCGGGCCCTGTCACAAATTCAAGTCAATCTGAATCCAGTAGAAACTGACTAACGAAGATTCGGTTGCCTTGAAGAGCCACTCACCAGATTCCAGTAGTTTGAAAATTTTTAAATGAGTTAGCTATTTCTTATGGAAGCGGCTATTCTGAATCCTTGTTTGTCACTTTCTCTTGCTATCAGATTGTTCCGGGTTCTCTTGGTGTCGATGAATATGTTATTAAAATGTATATATGTTACTGTGAAAGACCGATATCTGGCAAATGTCGATATTCTCCGGTGAATGTCAGCATTCACATAGTCGCTTGGTGTATGTCCGAAATATTTGCTAAATATCATTATTTCTCACTTACACCGGCAAATGTCGACATTCAGCATGCACTGATGGTGAAAAATAAAAATATTTTTGTTACGTTAAGACAAAAATGCAACTTTTAAAATCATACTTTATTATTAAAACATATTATGATATATGCCAAAATAGGAGAAAGCTTAAGTAACAGCACACTGTTGAACCTAAAACGAACAGTACATTCTAAATGAGATTGAAATAATATCTATAATAAACTCACACATAAATTATTATTAAAAGACAATCTTATTTATTGCAACAACTTAAACTGAAGGCGGAGAGGCCTCTCCGCCTTCTCGGCTTCTCGTTTCGACCCCCACTAGAGCTCATCTGTGCTTGTCGGCATACACCGGCGATGGTCCGAATGTATACCAATATAACCAAATATTCCGTCTTTCACCGACGTATTTGGTGTCGACATTCACAGGAGAATATTGACATTCTCAAATTTCGGTCTTTCACGGTAACACATATTTCCAAAAAAAAATCCTCCTCGATCTAATCCATTCAAAAATTCGCTCGAAATAGAGAAGCAATTAGTTTTTACTTCACACGGAATGATAAATTGAGCCAAGGGGGTCCTTAAACGTATCGAGAGGAGGACTACATTTGGATAATGAAAGTATTTGGTGGACCTGCACTGCATACCTCTCTGAGTGGTTTACACTCTTATATCCGTTCTGCAAGCTACACTCTTGCATGGCCTCTGACCAGTCTGGGCCTTTTTGAGCAATAGAATACTTCCTGGGATTCTTTCAACCAACATATGTGGAGGGATATAGGAATACCCTCACGACAGGAACACCCTCATGACAGCAGCACAGGAACATCTTCATGACAGAAATACAGGAACACCCTTATGGCAGGAATACAAATCCACCCCCATGACTGGGATACAAGAACACCCCAAGACAATATTTTTTCCAGCGACATCAATCGAGACTACGTATAAACCTCAAAAAGAAACCTAATTATTTTTTACCCTGATATAATAATCCTTTACTCACTAAAATCAGGAAAACAGTAAGAAAATAGAAGAATCGCTTGTACTGGTTATGGCCTTTCCTTATTTCCTATTAGGCCTTTCAAGGCAAATATTTCAATTCCGATTACATTTCTAGTTACCTTATGGCCCATAATGACGGAATGAATTTTCCACTAATGTCGTAGAAATTGATCTCTGTACAATGATCGTAAAAATGCAGTGAATGAATATAATAAAATATCGTAACTAAGAAAACCGATAATGATGTTAGGCAATTACTGAATGCAGGAGACTGTGACTCCCCAATCTTCCCAAAATTGGTAATTTATTGCCTGTTTTTATTAACCCTATATAATATTGCAGTATATATAGTGTGTCAATTATCCATGATTAAAAGCATACTGCTTGAAAGAAGAATGGATGCAATCAATATAAAGCAATACTATATCATGTAAGACTGAAACACATGTACGGAAACACAAACACGTAGTTATTGAAAGTACATTTACTACTTAGTACTAAATGCATTTACTATTTCCAAGTAATATATAACTAGTATAGACTACTTAATGAACAATCGAAACTCAATTGCATCAATTAATGTAATTGAGTTTCTATATATTTTAATCTATATAAGGATACTGATTTCTAAAATTGGCATTTTGAATATGTTGTTAGTCTCATCTAACCCAGTTGTAATCGCGTCTCTTTCACGGGTTTGCAAATCAAGTTTTTCTACGCACAAAGAGAATAAAAGAGGGTTTTTTTGTTTCGTGAAACTAATCACATTAACCCTCCTGGTGGATTGCTCAATGAGGTATCTAGTCATTAGCAAAATTAGTCAGATCTTAATGGGCGAGATATCTCTTCGAAACCACTTGGAGAACTAAGTCAGAATAAGAAATAAATTGAATAATCTCCAAGCTGTTCAGGGTTTTTAAACTTAACTTAAAATGACAGTGTGTGTTCCTCTTGTCTTCGAGATGAATATTTCTTTTATTTTGAACACAATTTGGCTTGTTTGAAATCATGTTCATTACTCCTATATATCCATCAATTTGCATTAAATCATGTCGTTCCTTCATATATTTTTATATTATGCACATCATCGGGCATTTGATTCCTATGTGTACTTACGTAATCTGAAGCGATATGATGTTTGTCGATGGAATTTCACGATGACGAGAGAAGTAAGTGGTTTTATTTTACTAGTGGTACAGTTCGCAAATCTTTAAATATTTAATATCGTTTTAATAAACGCTGAACAGGTGCGCCGAATTAATTCTCAAGAGATCACTAAAAATTATGAAATATCATTAAGAAATATTTTACAAGATTAGTGTAATAAAATATCTAAGGAACAAACAATGTTTACAACCCATAAACAACATTCTTTCATAAATACGACTCAAGACGTTCATATTCTCCACAAAATTTACCGATATAGGATTACCAGCAGTAATTCTTTCGATTTATCTGCTACATGAAACCAGAAAGGTATCTTTCAAAATATTTACCATTAACGCTCCTGGTGGTTGCCTCCATGAGATATCTCTTCATAAGCAAAACTGACCAGATCTTGATGAACAAGATCTGGTCATCACAAAAAAAAACTGACCACATCTTGATGGACGAGATATATCATCATTAGAAAAAACTTACCAGATCTTGATTTCGTCATCATAAAAAGATTACAGTATCTTGATGACGAGGTATCTCGTCATTATCAAAATTGGTCAGATAATGATGACGAGATATCTTGTCGAAACCACTTGGAGGATTAAGTGTACAATTATACAAAGTGAATCCGTTCCTACTCATAGTCTCCAAATTATCGTACAATAAATCCTTAACTGATTTAAGCCAGATGTTTCCAAACTTTCTAAGCTCACTTGGAATGTAAATAACACGTGATTCAAATAAATACACGAAGTTTGAGTAAAAATAGTTGCATTAGAAACAGACGATCGCTAGATAATCCGAAAATAAATAATCAATTCTATTTTCATGGGATTGACAATATTTCAGGGGCATTGTTTGCTTTCTCTGACAGCTGTCGAAATTGTTTACCTAATATTCTTTCATGTCTGAAAAATCACTTAAGACAGTCTTTGTTTCACTGACAAACAGAAAGTTTCGAGTGATTTCCTTGTGAAAAAAATGAACATTTTTATCATTTTTAGACTCTTTTACCGTCTGACTGCCTGAAAACTGTTAAAGTTTTTTAACGAATGCATTTTTAGCAAAAATTGCTTATTAGTGGTAGATAGGTATGTAGCCTAGAGGTAGTCAGCCTAGAGTAATGAAAAATCGTATACGTTTTAGTAGGTAATTGAATTTACGTCGCACTAAAGCATAAGTGCGAACGTGAAACAACGTTCTATTGGCGACTATGCGAGATCACTATCGAAGGGAACGATCCGAGAACAAAACTTCGTAATTTTAAACCACGGTCAAATGGCGATATTAATGATATGAGTTCTTGAATTTTTCAAAAATTGTTTTTATTGACTGGTAATGCTGTGCACTTAGCAACCATTGCAAAAATTAACATACGATACAGTAGTATATATAGGCATGTCAGTTATCTCTATTATAATGTACTTTTTGGTGGACAATTTTTCACTGTATTTCACACGTCTTACTAAATTGGTGACCGGACGTGATTAGGAGCACGTGCATTTTAAAAATAATTCTTACCACATTCTGACAAATACCAGATGGTACTAGTAACAATCACCGACCAATCGGTCTAGTGGTAATGGGTGCTTGCTTCTGCATCGAAAGGTTTCTGGTTCGAATCCTGGGTTAAAGCATGAATGTTTATCTGTCTAGAATGAATGTGTGGCCTCTCTATAAACGGGTTGTGTCTAGAATGAGTGGATATATATGAGGTGTAATGTGAATCCCCAAACTGTTGTGCAACAGGGTAAAGCTAAGTGGTTCACAAATCCACCCTTGTAGTGCCACGATGAATAAGTTCAATTGGCCAGGCATTAATGAAAAATCCTGCAAGAATCCTCACACACTTCGATGGAGGGCGTTTGAAATGCTAATGTGGAGCCAATTACTTTCAACAATTATCTGAAGCCCTATGTTAACAGATACTGTTTCTGTTCTTATCACGGTTTCACTCATCACTGCCGCTCAGCCTTCACTTCACATGGTTGTTGAAACAACACAGGGCCACACCATAATCAAAATCATACATTGTATGACCAAGCATACAGAAGTACACGCTTCATCTCGATATACTCTCATGATCTCTCGCAAATGGCAGTCTATCAAATGGTGGCATATATTGAATTCACCCAGTGCTAAATTCTGGGAGTATTGTGAACTTAGTCCCACTACAAATATTAATTTACCATACAGTGATACATATAGCAGTGTAACATATCACTACCATACGTTTTGGTTGACAACTTTGCACTGTCTTTCACACGTGTTGCTAAAGTTTACCTGAAAGAGTCCCAAACTATCCGTTTCAGCAGCATCTGACGACATTCGACAACACCAATACAGCTTTTTTTGTAGAACAGCGATGGCCGACCCTATATCACTCCGTATTACAAACGAGCTAAGTACATGACCACCATCTATGACTCCATTTGGAATATAGCTAACCTATTAATTCAGATACTAACTTTATTTGTGAGAAGTTAAATAAAAAGCAGTAATTTTATTTTTAGAATAGCATCACTTTTTCACAGAAATATCACTTATGCAATGGTAAATTATTATTATTTTAACTACATAGGAGAAAATATACAATCTTCTCAGTAAACAAAACTCCCATTCTTTTTCTTAATAGATTTTATAAACGAAGTCCTAAAAATGAAGTCAATGATGAAATTGGCTCAGTAATCCACTGCATAACTTACTGTCTCCTATCTTCTAAATGACATTTAAAAATACCAGATGATGCTAATTTCAACGCTTCGAGTATAAATATTACAAAACCCGAAAAAGCACAGAGCCAAACCATAAATTACATTTGCTACAACATTGATAACATTTGTGAAACCCTGTAGAAATAGTCATAACTTATCTTCTTCATAAACCTAAGCATTCTTATATGACTTTCTTAACCCTCACGATATGATTGTCAGTCTGCCTGTTATCCTTTGGAACGCGAATTTGACTTTAGATTGAACTAATCACACTAAGTTTTATACTATTTTCACACTTCCTACACCTCAAATACTTATCGTTAACTTTTCTCTTCTCAACGTGGCGTTCAATAAATTATAAACTCTTAGATTAATTATGATGTGGAGGTTCGCTAAAATTCAGAACGTACTCAGCAATTGATACTTCCGTTCAGTTCGTTCTTAGCTAAAATTACAAACTAGAGTAAGTATTTGCAAGGGAATAATGTATTTCCCATGCTTGAAGATTGTATTAATCGTAAATAATTATTATTTTAAGTACATAGAGGAAAAGTATACAATCTTCTCAGTAAACTAAACTACCATCCTTTACCTTAATAGATTTTAGAAACCAAGCCCTAATGAAAGTAAATGATGAACATCAATTTTACAGCGCTAGTGATTCATTTGTTGAGAAGAAATCAAACACAAAACGGAGTTTATGGAGGAAAAGAAAGCTTAATTTTAACGAAGTGTATTATGGTAATGGGTGAGAGGACTGAGGAAAATATGTTATCTTAACTCACTGAGAGTCACGAGATTTCCGCGTAGTGCATAGTATTTCTTTTACCCCACAACACACATAATGGCCAAACAACCACATCTTTTGATTGTAAGAATAATAGGAAAGATTCTATTGGTCAGGAAGGTCGAAACTGGTTAGAAGTCATGTAGAGAACGCATATTTGGGCGTATACTCACTCAGATGGTTCAAAGCAATCGACATGATCACAACCCTGAGGTGTTACTTAGAAGACTAAGCATTTGCAAGCTAATCAGATCTTTCTGCCATTAAAGGCACAATTAATCAACTTGAAAATCAAGTTTTTACATAAAAATAGAATTAATAAAACAGCTGCCGGTGTTTCCAATTATAGAATAGCTAGAAGAAGTATTAAAAACCCAAAATAAAAAAGAAACAAAACTTCGAAAGCAATCTAGCTACTATACATTTTAATAGAAATTAGTCTCTAGCATGTTTTAGTTAAGGAATGTAGATTGTAGAACGTATATAAGTATATATACCCCTCAGATGGTTAAGAGTAATCGACACAATAACAATCCCGAGATTCCGAGACAATGCATACAAGGTAATACACTGAAGAAACGAATGCCAGGGAGACAATGAACTAAAAATTAATTACATTTATGCCCCATTAATGCTTTTGTTTCTTATAGAATAAAAGGACTATATATGTGACTAAGTATCGCCGTTACTCATGGCGACACTGAATTGCTCTTGAGGGTGCCCCCTAAATGCAATCTTCAACTTATAAATTAAGATATATTCATTTACATCATGCTTGCATTGAAACGCAAAAATATATTTTACTTTATTAGAAAGAGCCGAAGTTGCACTTTAAATCTTTCTTCTCTTGACATTACAAGTATTTCCTAACTCTTATACATATTTTTCAAACTAGTTTGCAGGAGAAAGGAAAAGTTATTATTTTAGAGTAAAGTATACAAACCTAATCCAAATTAATTCTCAATAGTCTAAAAGCTTGAAAAAATAACAAATAAAGAAGATAAAACAAGATAAAACTGGTATATTGCTATTATTGTTAGAACGAAACGTCCTCCGTCATCAAGACCATAATAAGCAAGAGCAAAAACAACAATTTAAATGTTTTTAACTGCATTGTGATGGTTAAACGAAAAGTGTTTTGCTGATCTACAAGTGGGGTGGCACAATACGGTTCAAAGACTACTTACTAGAGTTTTCCTTTTTGTTGTTTATTTTAGTCCTGATAATGGAAGACGTTTCGTTTCACTTGCTATATATTAGTTTTATATGTACACTGCTGGCCACCGTAAATGCAACACCCTGAAGGGAGCATGCAAATAATATGAAATTTACAACATGCATTAGCGGAGGTGAGATATGCAAATGATTAGAATTTCAGCGCAGACGCACATCACGCGCGCCTGTGGCGCCACTTCAAAGCGCTATTTAAGGCTTGGAGATTTCGACGATTTCAAGTACGGCAATTGTGTTTTTCTTGTGGTTTTTTCAAAAAAACGATCAATTATGCCTCGTAGAAAACAGCGATCATCTTTTGATCAAGTATCCGAGTTCGACAGAGGAAGGATAGTGGCCTACCGAGATTGTGGATTATCTTTCAGGGAAATCGGTAGTCGTGTTGGACGAAACCAAACAACTGTAATGTGGATATGTGATCGTTGGATGCAGGAGGGTACGACGGACCGACGTGTTCGATCGCATCCACCTCAGTGCACCACTTCACGTGATGACAGGCATATTGTGCGTATGGCAGTGACGAATCGCTCAGCCACATCACGCGAACCATAGCACAGCACATTCAGTCTGTACCGCATCATCCAGTGTCTGCGCGTACCATTCGACGCCGTTTACAGCAGAGTGGTCTGTCCGCAAGACGTCCATTGCTTCGTCTACCCTTGACGCAGAACCACAGACGTTTCCGCCGCCAATGGTGCGATGAAAGAAGGATGTGGACGGCAGAATGGAATGAAATTGTCTTTACTGACGAGTCACGCTTCTGTCTGCAACACCACGATGGTCGGATTCGAGTCTGGAGACACCGTAGAGAGAGGATGCTAAACAGCTGCGTTATGCACCGCCACACTGGTCCTGCACCGGGTATTATGGTATGGGGCGGTATTGGATATCACTCTCGCACTCCTCTAGTACGCATTGCCGGTACTTTAAACAGCCAGCACTACATCTCCGAGGTGTTGGAGCCAGTTGTCCTTCCTTACCTTCAGGGCTTGCCCACAGCCATATTTCAATAGGATAATGCGCGACCACACGTGGCACGCATTGTCCAAGGGTTCTTCGTCAATCGCCAGATTGAATTGCTTCCCTGGCCAGCTCGCTCTCCGGATCTTTCGCCGATAGAAAACATGTGGTCCATGGTTGCTCAACGATTGACCCAGAATACATCCCCAGCTGCCACACCAGATCAACTTTGGCAACGTGTAGAAGCTGCTTGGTCTGCTGTACCCCAGGAACACATCCAAAGTCTCTTTGAGTCAATGCCGAGGCGTGTGGCAGCGGTGATCTTCAACAATGGCGGCTACTCTGGCTACTGATTTTGGCAGGAACCACACTTCACAGAAGTCTATAAATTTAATCATTTGATACTTGGTCAACATGTTATCTACAAAATAAATTTTGTTGTGATATCTCTTGTCTTTCTTGGTGTTGCAATTTGGGTGGCCAGCAGTGTATATCGACTTGTTTTTATGTTCTTCATTAATCATGTGGTGGACTTACCGTCACGTTTTGAAGCTTTTAGACTTCACTAGTAAATATTTCACTGCATATTTAAAAAGTAAAGTCATGTGTGTGTGTGTGTGTGTGTATTACATCCTAAAGAAATAAAAAAAATCGATAGTTGTTAAATATTTTGTCAGGAAGTGTTAAATAAGGTTTAAATGTAACTTTGACCAACTTTAATTGTGAGTGATTTCAAGTTAAAGCAAGTGATTTATTTCACATGGTACCCTAACTATTTCATCTGAATAATCTGAAAATGTCATTGAAGCAATTAACGATACTATCACGCTAAAAGAAGGTCTAATCCCAGAAAGATATACGGTTCTTAGACTCATTCACACACTTTTTCGAAGAAGAATCTAACTGATTAGATCCAAATCCGAAAATTAAGGAATTATCTCTCTCAAGATTAAGTGTTTAATCATGAAATGCCACACTCGTAAGACTACGAGAACATTCTTATGCCATTTTTATTTGGAGCAAAGATTCACAGTAAAACACTCTGTTCGAGTTTCTTATGCTTCTTATGTGATGTTAGAGCTGCTCCGAGAGATTAAGAAGGTAATGGCATTGTCTAAGTGTATGAAATTCGTAATTTAGAAGTTGTCAAAAATGAATTATCCATAACGGAAGAATCGCTTTGCAGTTTTTGGTTTTCGGTGCAATGGTTCCCAAACTTTTTCAATTCATGGTGCTCCTAGTGTATCAGGATTTTTCAATGGCATACATTCCCTTTTCATAAATTAGGTGAAAAAGGTTATTGCGTCAAAAATATACTGTTTGGAAGTGATTTTAAGAGTCTGTGAGTAATAAAATCCTGGGTTTAGTGTATATTTTACAATATTTTATCAGTATTTGAAAACAAAATATGATAATACTAAAGAAATTGGTCAACATTGTTCCGTATATAAGACATACATTTTAGCAACCACACTTTCGCAATTTTATGTTAATGAACGCTTGAGTAATAATGAATACCTAAAACTATTTCCTTTTTATAATAAAGCAGATGCGTGTAATGGAAAAACTAAAAAGGGAAAATATTTATTTGAAAAATATTTACAGGATTATATTTACTCGGAATCACTGCTGTCTAAATAGCCTATTGATGTGTTAAAATCAAGTGGTGATTCTTCCAACAAATTCAACACTTCTGGAAATATTTGGCTGCGTTTATTTTTAGGCTTAGCTCGTAAACTTACAAGTGGATCTGAGGTTTAGAGTAATTTATTCATTAAATCTATATTCGTGTCTGCTCTTAACGTTTTTCTAGTAAATAGTTCCCTCTAATGTCTATTATGTTTATTTCTTGCATCTTGCGCTTCTTCTGAGAACTGATCAATTGGAAGAATACAAGATACAGAAATATATTTTCCATGCATCAGTATTTTGTGTACATTTGCGGCCATTGGGTACCAAGAATACTCCTGAGGTATATATTTTGTACGTGCTTCGTGTACTCAATAAACCTATCTAGGTTTATCTGGAAACCGAAATTTAAACATTTTAAACATTTTTTAACCGAACAACCGAAACAACCGAAATTTAAACATTATGGCATGGAAGCGCTTGAATAATCCTAGGTTGACGAATTTATTTCGGCAGACCTCTCAGCATTTCTAAAACATTTACGATAGGTGTTTTCATCGTTAGTATTGCTCGCTAGCTGTATGGGCATATCTATCAACATATCGAGTTGAACTTTAAACTTATCTTACACTTAAATCTTTTTTGGGGGACTGTTCTTATTTCCTAATTCTCGAATTTGCCATGATTTAATTTCAAGCCTGTATGAGATATAAAGTACGCATTCAGGATCATTTGTGCATGAATGCAAGGGTGATAATACGAAATAATGGAAGTTTTCGTCAACGAGTTTTGTGAAACAATGTTCAAGTTGCTCGTTTCGCTGGTTTTGCAATACGCAAATACCACGTTTGGGTTGATTTAAATGATGACACAGGATTGCACACTTTATTATTGACCATACAAAACATTGGTAGATTGTGGTACATGTTTCATTTTAATGTGAAAAGTTTCTCATGTTTTGTACATGTCATTTCTTTCTTACTCATTGTTCCTTGTACTTATCTTTTATTTATGCAAATCTAATTGTATTATTTCGTTTTGTCAAGCAGTTACATTAAAGCATTGTTTCCATATTTCATTCCTCTTCTTTCCAACTTGCGTCGGACTGTGTGTTTGTGTCGAAATGGAAAGCGCCCTCTAGCGTCCATACATTCTATGGTGAAAAGTGCTTTTTTCGTTGTGTTCTCTCATCCCCTGAAGTTTGTCCCATGACCGTAGAATCACCCTGTATACAAACTTTGGTCAGATTGACGTTCTTCAGAAAATTTAAGTTCGAGCCTATTTTGTTAAGCTCCATCACAGCTCCTCTTTATAAATGTTCAGGATACAATCATTTGACAAAATCAAAATATCGAGGACTTGTTTTGAACTGCACATAACGTATAACAGTGTGATCGATGAGTGTCTGCAGTTGTACTTCAGCTGATGTTTCCGTGATCATGATCCCTAAAGGGTAACAACTGCTTAGTTGCTTTAACTGTATTACAAGGGGGATATAATTTAAAGTTGATGTCCTTTACTTGTTGACGTATAACTTTATATTGGTGAGTGGATGGAATTGATTGGCGTCAACCATTAGTGCAAGCGCTTGCTTTGAAGGTAATTCTACTGACTTTTAATTTTGGGGGAAGCAACAGAGCTCTCTCTGACAATTGAACGGAACCTCTTTTTCACGTCTTTCGTAGTTTTACTTCAAAATCATGAAAGAATGATCATTGACAATTCTTGACTAGTTGTCTCTGCAAGGTTTATGACCCATCGGGGGTTTTTTGTACTTCTAACTGCTGGCTTAAAAATATTTTTGTGGCCTCCCAGTAGTCATTCTAAAATTTAAGGAAAACATCAGTTACGAGAACTTGCTCATGAAGATTTTTGTTCTGTGCACGCCAAATGAGTCGGGTACTACATGTAATGTTTTAGTGATATACGGTGATATAATATGGTAAAAATATAGTTAAAATTTGAAATTAGCAGTTGCATTAGATGCTAACTATCTACAAATTCAAAAGGATCTTGAAGGTTAATGAGGGTATTTAAAAATAAAAACACGTAAGCATACAATGACGATCAGAAAATCCCTATATGGGACCTATACTTCTCAATTAAACTCAAAGTAGATACACATTAGTCGGGATACAAAGTTTTACAGAACGTAAAACTTTGAACCCCTGTACTTCCTGTTAGGAGAATTTTAAATTTTTTAAATACCTACGGTCTTCATAAGAGAATGTATTTTCTTTTAAGATATGATCTAATTTTGACGATCCGCGATACTAAAAAACATTTAATCTTGTCCGCCTAGATTGCGAAATTAGCACACTGTGCGGAGCCCAAAGTCAGAACATTGGCCGATCTATCAAACAGCTGTAGTGCTCAGTTAGTGATTTATGTTAATTCAATCTTTAAAAATTAATGAAACACATATTTCAAATTCACAAAAAAATATATATATAAAGTATTAAATAAGTACATATTTTGAATAATTATATCATTGAATACATAAATCGTATTTAGAGGGACAGGTGAATCAGTTGTTCGCTGCGCATCTTCTCAAATCCTCGAATCGAACTGGGCACAGCCATCTTCATTTCTTATTCCACGTTCCATTTCCTACACGGTATTTGCTTTTTATTTCTTAGCGATCGCCGAAAACCCAGCTTTGCGCAAATATGGCGATGCAAATGAAATTTAGATACCCTGAGTTTTATCTCACTTATCAGTGAATATTCATCTTTTACTGATATCTAAAAGTCTGTTAGCTACGTGCTGCAAATTTTATCTCATATTGCAGCAGCCCAATAAAATTTTCTGCTACAGAAGTAAATTTGGATGGAGCTGTGGTCAGAAAGGGGAATCTTGAATCCGTGCTAACCTGTCGATGCTATCTCCGTGAAAGTATTTTTCAAACAAGTTGATAAGTTGTGATAGATGCTCTTCGAAAACAGATTTTATCTCCCTCCTATCATCGGCCTCAGCATATCAATGGTGAGATTGTAAAGCCACTAGGGCTGAGTGTCATTTCAATGAAAATATTGGCACCTTTCGCACAGTTTGGGGATCATTGATCTAGTATTTAAAAGTTTTACTTTACTCTCTTCGTTCCTGTGGTTCACATATAGGAAGCGTGGTTTTGAGTCTTGAAAACCAACTAAAAGCACAATTCTTTACTGTAATCGCTGAATCACATTTGGGAATATACTAATAAATACACTCATGTGCAAAATTAAGAGAATTTGCACATTATGTCGAATTTTTGAAAAACTAATGGACAGATTTTAACCCTCTGTATACATAGGGGCAGAATATCGTTTCCTTCTTTGGTTACGGCAGCCGGCCCAACGGCTTTACACGCAACTTACTGAAACCGGCCGAAACGGCCTTTACAATGCTTTCCCCTAAGAGGAGAGGAAATATGTGTCGTCCCGTTATCACCTAATGTGCCGGTTTCTATTATCGGGTCGTGGGTATGCCTAGAAGGGACAGATTCTTCCCGGGTAAACTGAAAGGACGGCGGTGACTTTTTAAGTGTATCACTTTTCATTTACTCAACCTCTCTCAGACTAGATGCTCGAGGATAAACAATTTGCGAGGTTCCCCGTCGATAACCCTGACACCTTTGTCAACGGGGAGATAAGGCTATTCACACGCGGGTCTCTTTGTAGCACAGAAAATAGGGGATGGAAATCGTGATGGGCTTCAGCGATTCTTCTGAGTTTGAGGTCTGAAAGAATCGTAACGAGAGGACTCGAAACTTTCGGCCGGTTGGGCCGGTCCCCGCATCCAGAGGGTTAATGAAATTTGAGAGTTATTTAGAGTTATAGCAGAGAAAGAGATGTACCATACAAAAGTCATGGTACGCGCACATGATTGTCAGTAAAGCTCATCAGTGCAGGAATGTCCAAAATCCACGTTGCGAGATCGAACCGAAAATGAGTCTAATATGGGGTACGATCCCCTCTCACAGTCAGACAGGTCGCACAGCACGATGGCATACTGGACACGAGGCAGTTGAGGAGTCCCTGTGGCAGTCGGTCTCACTCCTGCAGCAACGCAGTTTTCAGCTCCGGAATGGTTCTTGGAGGGGGGTGACGAGATGCAATTGCCCTCCCAAGAGCGTTCCAGACATGTTCTCTAGGGTTTAGGTCAGGAGATCTAGCTGGCCAATCCATACGCCGAATATTTTCACTTTCCAGATAAACGTCGACCAGGTGAGAACGACGTGGACGAGCGTTGTCGACCATGAACAGGAACCGAGGGCCAACTGCGCCCCTGAAAAGTCGAACATAGGGCACTAAGATCTCCTCTCTATACCTCATAGCAGTCAGGGAACCTCTGTCAAACACATGGAGGGGTGTGCGGTAGTCCAACATGATGCCTGCCCAGACCATGACACCTCCACCATCATAGTGGTCCATTTACCTAATGTGGGAGGGATGGTATCGGGTCCCAGGCTCTCTCCAGGTGAGGGTACGTCGAGAATCAGTGTCCAGGCTGAATCTCGACTCATCTGTGAAGAGCACGGTGCTCCACTGAAGTCTGTTCCAAGGCTGACGTTGTCTGCACCATGCTAAACGCGCTCTCTTGTGTGCTGCAGTGAGCGGGACGCAAACAGCGGGTCTTCTGGCATAAAGCCCTCTCTCATGAAGCCTTCGGGCAACAGTAAACCGGGTTCCAGGGGCAGCATGCAGCTCACGTGAGAGCTGTGAAGCTGTAGCAGACCTCTGTGGCGCCTCATTGAAAATGCCAAATAACGATCCTCATTGATGGGCTCTTCGTGGCTCTTCGACGACCTTGTCCAGGTCTTCTCGATGTGAATCCAGTGTCCTGAAACTGTTTCCACACATTGAAGACGACACTGGGCGTTACATCGAGCTCTCTAGTCACCTGCACTTGTGATTGCCCTGCTTCCAATCTACCGACTATTGTCCATCTCATTCCGTCATCCATACGTTCGTGGTTACTCCCCCCTTTTACCTGATAGCTTATAAAATTTACCCAAGTCTTGCGAGAAACACAGCGAATACAAAATTCAATTACATCCATAGAATATTCAGAGTTTATGGAACCACCATAAAATCCGAGGTTAATGAAGTTAATGGGTTTTCTTGCTTTCAAAATTTCGACATCTGCCAGAACCGGAGATTAAGTATGTCATTCATTATTTTCCAGCTTGAACGGAAACAAGGTGCTAAAATAATCCGGAGAACTCTGAAGAACTCCATTGAAGGCAACTAAAATAATTTGTTCCTCTCATTTTTCTCCCAGGACTTCGTTGACTATATTAAATTAGAAGAATATTGAATTTAGATAAATTTGGTCCTCTACAGGCCTGGAGAAGTATCAAGTAATGGTCTAACATTTCTTTTTCACACCTAAGAACTCCTTACTAGGTTCTTGGACAGTAGGAGGAGTTAAATGCAAGCCTTTCAGGCTTACAGATTCAATGGAATATCTTTGAAAATCGAATTTTAAAGTAGAAATCCGTCTAGAGCAGCAAAAACTCTAAACCACTAAGCTCCGGCGTCATAAAATTCGCACAGCTTATTCTGTCTGGGTCACCTATTTTCAGTTTGCAACTTCATTCTTTTATAGCCATAAACCATCTCTAAAAACCATAAAATTTAATACAGAGCACTTCGCAAGAAGACCGATTTTTAATCAAAAGCGAATAAACACAAAAAGTCAAAAGCTCTCACGAGCCTTGAAATCGGAAGAGAAAGAAACACCAGCAAGTGAAGCGGACAAAACTATTATTATTATTAATTGTATTATCTAAGACACTTAGACAAGTACATCCAATAACGCACATATATCATTACTTTATAATTTTCAAATCTGTCATATTTTACTTGGTCTTTAGATTGCTCAAACATGGCTGATGTTTTGCAGATTATTCGAGGATGTGTTCCTGGTTAGTTACGATTTTGATAGTGGCTTGAGAGAATTTTATTTCAGAGATCGGCAAACTTATATTTTTGCGATACGTTAGAAAGCCTATTGAAGCATGGGACAAATGTATTTTCTGTGGAGATTCAGGAAAGCGATTCAAGTGACATTTGCATTTTTATGACACATATTTATATTTTAATAAAGTTGAGTTATTAACATTGAACAGTTATTGAAAAGTAATTTTTTTTTCACAATTCTCTTCGTTCATAAAAGAATATATTAGAAGGGCAATATAATTACTCCTGATTTTCTCAATCCACTGATTGAGTGCATAGTTTTTGTTGAAAAATTTGATGAACACTATTTTTGGTTGACAGATTATTTTTTTAATCATTACAATTGTATTATTTTCATACTTATGCGAGTAAAAGTTTCATGTTTCAAATATGACTAATTTTTATCAAAAACGTTTCGGTGTTACGAGCTTTGAGACTACTAGACTCTGAATACTTCAAATCGGGCCACTTTTTCTTCCCTTCCACCAAACTTTTATCTTTTTCCTGTCCAGCAAGCTTCATTTTGTGGAGTATCGGAGTATCTCCCATTACTTGCTTTCCGCTGGCCGTAAAACCAAACAAACACTTTTTTCTTGGAGCCAGTTGACTATGTAATCTGGTTTCTTATTTTTTGATTCGCAATTATGGGGAGTGAGCAATCATCTTCGCATTGTGGTAACCCCAACCACCTCGAGCGATTCACAGGGGGTTAATGAATAACTCAAGTCGAAAGCGAAAAAAGCAGTTCGAGTAGGATATTCGAATTCGAACAAATTCATGGAAGGAAGTTGAATTAGGCCCTTGGTTTGTCTGAATGGAGTAAAACTTTTCGGGCTAAGTCAGGGAGTAAGTCATAAAACTACATTTGATATACTCCATTGCTTTTAAATAGGCGAATTAAGGTCACAGACTCCATCACAGTTTGTAAGCAGAGTAATGTTACAGCGCTAGTTATTCATTTGTTGAAAGTCAAAGGGAAATTCAAACACAAAACAGGATTGAAGGGAGAAAAAGGAAGCTCAATTTTAACGAAGTGTACTATGGTAACGGATGAGAGAAATGAGGAAAGAGTGTGATCTTAACACTGAGCGTCACGAATTATTCGAGTACTGTAGTATTGCTTTTACTCCACAACACTCATGACTAAACAACCACTTCTATTTGTTGAAAGAATCCTAGCAAAGCTCCCACGATTTCAAGTCACTAGTTAAAGAGTTAAGTTAAGTTGAGTAGAGTTAAGTTAGAAGAAACCAAGTTTAAATTAAACTTAATTCAACACAAAACGTCTAAATCTATCACGTTCCGAGCAATTTGAAGAGTAAAGAATATAAGCACGTGAAGCGGATAAAGGAAAGCAGGTTGCAAAACGGATATATGAGCCATTCAGAGGGTTAAGAACCCTATTTAACCTTCTGAGCGTACCGAAATTTCCGAGTAATGTAGTATTGCTTTTACCCAATATTCTCACATAATGACTAAACAATCACATCTATTGGTTGAAAGAATCCTAGAAAAGATTCTACTGGTCAAGATGGTCAAAACTGGTTAGAATTCACCAATGGAAGATTGCAGGTTGTAGAACGTATATATGTGTGTATATCCTAAGATGGTTGAAAGTTATCGATATAATCACAATCCGGAGGTGTTACAAGAGAAAGCATTTGCAAATTAATGGAGTCTTTCTACGCTTAAACACTCAATTAATCAACTTAAAAAACAAGTATATTCATAAAAAATATCATTAATAAAATAACCGGGGATGTTTTTAATTATAGAATCGCTGGAAGTTATACATTAAAAACCCAAAATAAAAAAGGAACAAAATTTAAAGAGCAATCTAATTACAATACATTTGAATAGACAGAAATTAGTCTCCAAAAAGTTTTAATTATGATGAACGTATATATGTGTGTGTTCTCCTCTGATAGTTAATAGTAATCGACATTAACAGTCCCGAGATTATATATACAAGAGTAGGGGGTATTTGCAAGAGAATAATGTATTTCCATGTTGAAGATTGAATTAATCACTTCGAATATCAAGTATATTCATAAAAATATAATTAATAAAAAAGCCAGCTGGTGTTTTTAATTCGAGTATCGCTGGAAGATATGCATTAAACTCTCTAAACATAAAGGAACACAATTTAAAAAACAATATCAGTTTATCAGTTGAAATACATTTCAACTGAAAGATCTACGTCTAAAATATTTCGGTTATGATTAACTTTACGAAAGAATATGTTTTAGTATAGTTATCGTTCTCTTTATTCTTCTTCTCAATCTCTATCTTTCTTTAAAATAGAATCAATGACTCTACACATCTAGGTCAAATTCTTCTTCAGGCGAAGTTTTTTTCTGCAAACTCATTTTGTGAGCACTTCGAAAATATCGAAGTTTGATCCTCGCATGAGTATGGCATAAGTGAGGAAATGGGTTCCGTAGCTTCCTCAATGGTGATCCACAACTTAGCTTGGAGATTATTTGCCATGGTAACCAGGAGTAATACGACACTACCACTTTTAACGACACTGTAAACGTATTTCATTTTATAAAGATAGCTAAGTCTAGTGAGGAACATGCTTGAACTATTTTTATTTTTTACTGAGTGCCTTCTTTTTCTATACTGAACTTTTATTTTTGTCAACAGCTGTCCAACGGTTTTATATAATCTATATTATTTTTTAGGTTTCTGAAAATAGATTGTCTTTCTTTTCAAAAACTGAATGAATGATTTATTTAGAAAAAAAAACAGTCTTTTTCTGGAGGAAACTAAAATTATGCTGTAGACAAATGATATTATTGTTAAGACAGGACGTCTCTTGCAGATGTATTTCTCCAAAAAAATTAAATTACGAACATTTTCTTGCAATCCTGAGTAACTGTTTCGTTTGAAACTTTTTAACAGGAAAATAATTATATCTCGCGACATTCACGATGTGTGAATTTCATGTTATTTATAGACTAAAATGGAAAATCTAAAACATACAGATGGAACTTATGAATTCATTTGACACGTTTGATAAATTATGACAGCAAATATGTGACTCGGTAGTAGTAGTATTGTATTTTCTTATTGTTAACTTGGTTTTAAAGTTAAACGTGGCAGCAGCCATTTTTCCATCGTTGAAAAATATAACGAATTTTATTCTGTGTTCTATTTTTTTCAACACTGCGAGTTAATTTCTCCATTCATTTTCACTGGTGTTATGCAATAACTTAATTTTATGTATTAGTTTAATAAAGAATTCAGTTTTTATAGTTGGAATATTATTTTCTCAACTCTATTGAAATATTTTTTCTCTTTTGACCAACACTAATCTATATAAATAAGAATAGAGGGTTTGTACATTGAATTGAATATTTTGGCCCCATTCCAATTTATTTATCCGTTTTGGGTCATTCTAATGCAAAATCATTGGTATCCGCTTTTGGTGTCTGTATATATGTTCCCGCACAACGTCCAAACGGCTGAATATCTTTTCATGAAACTTTACATGCTTTGAGTACTTACAGATAACTAGCGGGATCACGAGATAAAAAAGAATCACGAATTGATATTTTCAGAACATTTTTTCCGCCGAAGTTACTTTGGTTTTATTTCGCTGTTTTCTATGGTTGTAAACTTTACATTTATTTTTAAAAATAGTTTTTTAATGTAGTTAATTTTATAAATTGTAATTCCTATTCATCAATCTCAAGGACCACATAGGATTCGATTTAAAACTATTTGCAAGTTTGATTAAAACAAATTTTAATTTTAGCTTTGCCGATATTGGAAAAACATTAATGTTTTGAATGAAAAAATCCGGGTTAGGGACTTTTTTAATATTGAAAATTTTTGTCACAGTGACAGAATGTCAAGGTTGTCTTCTTTACGAGCTGAAACTAGAATTAAGCAACTTATATCGCTTAGAAGTTCGTTGAAAACAGCATTTCCGATTAAAAAAAGCTGTCAAATCGATCTACGATTTTTTGAAAAGTGGTTGTAAGTTATCTTTGCTTTGTAGAAAAGACATTCACTTTTAAAGCCGGTTTTTTTTTTTTGTTATTCCACGTGCCACTAAACGAAATTTTCAAAAAATGTATTCGCTCTAAAAAAGTTTAACCATGAATATCTTATAAAAATAATTTGTGTAAGGATGGCGAAATTCGAAAATGTCGCATGCCTGGTACAAGAGGACCAAAAAGTAAAAAATATTGTTATTGTAGTGATTCTCTGGGTAGCGTGGTAGATTCAAATCTACAGAGAACAGTCTGGCTTAAATAACAAACGATAATTTTATTTAAAACAATTCCTTGACTATATTAGAATCTATTTACACGACACTTTCACGAATTTCTATGCCTCTGCTAACTGGATGCGACAGGGTGTCGAAATCTCAGGACGTACGAAAGTCTCTGAGTTGGAGAAAGGTATCTCAACAGTCTCTAGATGAAACTCTACTCGTCGGGTGACGATTTCACAAGATCAGCACTGGATCCTCACTGGACGACGGGACAAGGCAGGTTCACTGCCGGACGAGAAGTCGGTACCGAACTCTCCGCAGGTCGTCGGTTCGGCACAATCAGGGATCGGCTCCACTGGGGTCGTCGGGTCAGTACAAGACAGCACGGCTCCGCTGGGGTCGTCGGATCAAAGACACTCTCCGGGTCCACTCACCGTTAAGTGTAGAGCGTAATGTATGGCCCGGAGGTGATGACCTCCACCGCAACACGAAAGGGGTCCACCGGACCCAGACCAGCATTTATTTTAAATAAGCATTACAAAGACATACAAAGCGTAACAAAAGCGTAACAAATACGTTACAACAAAACATAGACACAAAAAGCGTAACTGATTCGTTACTACAAAACCTCGTCAAGATATACAGTTATATTGGAACATATTCCTATGGCAAAAATCCTTAAATAATAGGAGAAAACAGGGTAGTGGGTGCCAATCCAACATCTACCAATGAAAATCCTCGGCCAGAATCGGCAGAACTAAAAACCCCACTCTGACCTGCAGAGGGGGCAGGTTATAATACTAAGAGAGGACAGTTTTCAAAGCCATAAGGAGAAGGTTCTACTACGGCACCTAAATTTACTGGGGAACCGAGCGTGCAATAGGTTTATAAGAGACGCCTGCTCGATTCCCCATTATAATTTTAAAGAATGGCTTATAAAAGGCGCCGGAAATAATATAAAAGTAGTAAAACATATACAATATAACAAAAGACCAAGACACACAGAAAATAAACACAACAGATACAGAACACAAGAGAAATCAAGTCAACAGAATACAAGACCAACACCACAAATACAATAAAATTACAAAGAGTAAAACATTAATGAGATATGATAAATATACAATGAAAAATGTTAAAACTGTAAAAACAAGAAAGACAAAACAGATCCAAAAATTCAATAAAAGACATAAAATGAATGGGCACCTAGTGCCACCATTCTTACGTAATAAAAAAAAACACAGAACACACAGCCATCGGGCTCAATTCCAAAGGTTCAGGTGTCCGGGGGGCCGGCCACCATCGCCGCGGCCGCCAGCACGCAGGACTTAATTTTAAATGCCGAGCCCTTATTTAACATAATACTTCGGAACCAATTTGGCTTTAATTCCTGGCTCGGCCTAGTAATGTGATAGTCCCGCGTTGCCGGACAGTCGAAGAGATAGTGGTCGGCGTCCCCCACCGCACCACAATTACACAAGTCGGAACGCCTGATTTTAAAACGGTGGAGGTAGGCCATGAAAGGGCCATGGCCCGTCAGAAACCACACCAAATATCGGTCCGAAACTAGGAGGTCGGGGTCCACCCTCGGGACAAAATCTCTGGCCCTAAGGCCACTCACCGCTGCGTCATGGCAGTCTTGCCAATACTGGATTTTAATATCTCTAATCTTCTTTTTCAGTGAGCTGATGGGGAGAGGGACCCCAAGATCCACGCCACGGACCGAGGCAAGCTTGGCGTGCCCGTCGGCAAGCTCGTTACCGACGAGCCCTGCATGTGCCCTAACCCAACTCAGGCCAAAGGTGTTAATATGATGGGATATTGATTTTTTTATGTTTATTAGGTAGTTAGACTTATTATTATATATATATATATATATATATATATATATATATATATATATATATATATACTGGATTTTAAGGCCTGAATTGCACTGAGACTATCGCTATAAATATTTATTTTCTTATTAAATTTAATAGCCCATTCTATTGCTTTATAAATCGCCGACAACTCCGCCTGAAAAACGGAGTTGTCGGCCTGGAGTTTAAATTCAAGGATTTGTATTATTTTATTTTTATCCAAAATGCATACCGAGGCCCCGACATTCCCATCAATGCCGGAGCCATCGGTATACACCTGGTAATCAGATTTAGGTATGGAGCCCCGAATGTCCAACCTAATGCTGGACATCGGGACCCCATGGCAAGAAATATTAAAATCATAATCAACAGGCGATAGTCCCAGCACCGGGTCGGGCTGCCGTCTTCTGACAACATTAAAATTAATGTACAATGACAGCAGGGTCACGTGGAGCGGTGGGATACCGCAGAGGGTGTTAAGGGAGTCGGAGGGGGAGGTAACATAGGCCCTGGAGATTTTTAGTAAAAAGGATCTCTGAATGGACATGAGCCTCTTTTTCTGTTCATTATTTAATTTACCTCCCCAAATGCCGGCCCCATAGGTCAGGACTCTCTCCGTCACAGAGAGATACCACACCTTCTGGAGCCGGCCACCGACCCCCCACCCTCCGCCTCCAATCTTTTGGAGGGAACCTCCAATCTGGTAACATCGGTCTCTTAGACTAAGAATATGGTCGCTCCACGTGAGCCCACCGTCAATTGTAATGCCGAGAAACTTAACGCTATTAACTATTTTTAAAGAACGGGAGTCCAATTTAAATATTGGACTCCTTTTTAATTTAGTAGTTTTAGAAAAAATAACTGACCGGCACTTGTCGACCGAGAGACTCAGTTTCAAGGAAACAAGTTTATCATAAATTGAATTTAAAGCATTATTGGTGTTCTCCTCCAGCAACCTTCGCGTCCCACCTGACGTTATCAACGCCAGGTCGTCAGCGAAGGCCTGGAGGTAGTATAAATCGGAATTAACATCCAAAACACTATTAAAATAAATATTCCACAGGGTCGGCGCAAGCACCGAACCCTGTGGACAACCCTTAATCAAAAATCTTGTAAAAATTTTACCGTTTAAATCAAAACTAATAAATCTGTAACTGAGATAACTAGAAATAAACTGAATAAAATAATTCGGAAAATTAAGATTATTGAGTCTGTCAATCAACAAGTGCCAGTCCATATTGTCAAAAGCGGCTTGGATGTCCAACGTGACTAATGCAGAGTGACAGTTTCCCCTAAAAGATTTTATTTTTGAAATTGCAGCGAACAAAGCATCCTCGCAGGATCTCTGCTCTCGAAAACCAAATTGTAATGGGTGTAAAATTTTATTATGAAATAAATAATAATTTAATTTAAGAATAAATGCCCGCTCTAGGATTTTCCCCAGAGTGGGCAATAAACAAATAGGACGATAGGCGTCACAGGAGGAGGGGTCACGTCCTGGTTTTAACAGGAAGCGAACCCCCCCATTCCTGAGGCACCTAGGAAAATAAGAAAAATAAAATGATTTTTGAAAAGGTATTAAAATAAGATCGGGATATTTTAAATAAACAAATTTCCAGATTTTATAATCGATGAGATCCGTCGGGGTCGTCGGATCGGCACAAGACAGGCACGGCTCCGCTGGGGTCGCTGGTTCAAGTCTCGAACGAGAAATAAGCAGGAACTCGAGATAGGCAGCCTACGCCAGGCTACAAGAACGCGTCCTCTCAGGGTGAGAGAACCGTCTTCCAAATTATTAAGAGCTCCTTAATGGGGTTGACCGCTCAAAGGGTCACTGAGCTAAGACGCTAGCTCGGGAAACAAACAAGACTCGAGATGGGCAGCCTACGCCGGCTACAAGAACGCGTCCTCTCAGGTTGAGAGAACCGTCTTCAAAAAATATATTTTCTCCCTAAGGAGTGACCGCTCAAAGGGTCGCTGAGTTAAGCTGATCGATCGAAATCACAAGCAAGAACTCGAAATGGGCAGCCTACGCCAGGCTACAAGAACGCGTCCTCTCAGGTTGAGAGAACCGTCTTCAAAAAATATATTTTCTCCCAAAGGAGTGACCGCTCGAAGGGTCGCTGAGTCAAGCCTCTCGAACGAGATCACAGGCAAGAACTGACGATTCGACTCCCTGCTTTTCCTTTTGAAACCTCCCAGCCTTTGTTCGCTGGTGGTTCTCGATTCGTTCGTTCTTGATTGGTTCTTACTTTTAATTGGTTCGTTTTTACTTTGCTCATTTTTGAGGTTGCTGATTCGGTAGAGACTCTCTGACGTAAAATGGGATCAGCTACTTAGCGCAGGTGGCTTGATTACCTAGCAGGTGGACTTAATCACCTGGCAGGTGCACTCCTAAACACCTGGGCTCTTTCCGGAACGAATCCCCTTTTGTCCTCTTCGATCCAAGTCCCGACCGTCTGGCGCCAGAGAGATGGACATGTATTGTCCGGCTCTTTTACGACCTGTCGGCGAGTTTGCCTTTGGGAGGGGTAATTGAGGGGTCCATGAATGAATCCTCACATTATGAAAACTGAGTTCCAGAGTATTCGACATGCATTCGTCATTTTTATGAATTGAGTTACGGCAATTTTGCAGGAAACGAATTTAAGCAGAGGACATACTTATTCCCCTTCAAAAAATCAACACAAAATTGACTTTTGCATTAGTCACATTAGTGTTACCTATCTTGTTTTGCCATTCAACAGGGTTGCTATGTGTGTGAAATGGATTATAAATATGGTATGGTAGGTAATACTGGCGGGGGCAATTCAACGGCTATTGGCGACGGTCCAGGATCAACCCCGAAAAGAAAGATCCAAAGACAACGCCTCGTAATTTTGAACCACAGTCAGACGACGAGCACAACACCTGAGCTGGCACCCCACTCTCCAGCTTCCGTTGAAACAGTCAAACAAACGTTGTTAGGATAAAAATAACAGTTTACAAACAAAAAATATATCTCAAACAAAAGCCTGACTTGACGCGTACAGTGCCTCAATCTATCAACAATCTATGACGCGTACAATGCCTCAACACATTTTGTACACAAAGCGATTCAAGCAATACGACATTCAGATTGATTTGATGATTTCTATGGAAGATACTGACAATTCATAATTTGGGCAACGCACGCAAATTCCAGACTTTTCCGGACTTTCTGGACGTCCTGTAACCCACATCCTAAGAGACAGGAATTAATTGTGAACCTATAAGAAATTCTCCGTTTATTGGGCTTAGGTCGTATCACTAACAAGTAGATCGATGTCCTTTTGAATTTTGGTCACGGAACAGTATTATTACGTGGATTACAGATGAAAGGAAAAATCTCCATCCTCCATCTCTATCATTCACTACCCCGTCAAGTATTGGTTTCGCAATCCGCAAGTGATCCCGCAGCATTGTGTATCTTAGTGAGAATATTTGGGCCCGTTCCACACTCTGATCCAGGATTAACCAAACTTATTGAGCGAGGATAATTAAAGGGTCATTAACCTTCTAATGAAATAGATGGTGTATGAGCGCCCGGTTTCATGCTATTTCTTCCGGTAGCTCGGTTTAAAGATCTGTCATGTGGTTGTGTAAGAATTCCTAATGTGGGGCAAATTATTGATTGGTTAAAGTGATTAGCCAGAGTGATCAAAAACACTAACCTGAGCTTCGATTCGTAAGTCCACGTCACTTACCCTTCTGAGATCTTAGGACAGCGACTTCATCCACATGCTCCGTCTATTTCAGTATAAACTCGATGGTTATGGTGACAATGGCGCAATGCTATGCAAAATTATAAACGCGAAATTACGGTGATTTGACACTATCAGTGGCCTGACTTTTTAATTCCACGAGCACCTTGATAATATTTAACCCTCCTAGTGGTTTCGACTAGATATCTCTTCCATCACGTTCTGGCCAATCTTGATAAAGGCGAGATCTCTCGTAATCAAGAAATTTCCATATGTATTAGGATATTCATGTTGTTTTTGATGATGACGGAGATCAAGACCTGGTCCGCTTTCTTCTAATGA
Source organism: Meta bourneti (assembly GCA_933210815.1). Classification (NCBI taxonomy): domain Eukaryota; kingdom Metazoa; phylum Arthropoda; class Arachnida; order Araneae; family Tetragnathidae; genus Meta; species Meta bourneti. Next base: position 37,475,294 of record OW119922.1, on the reverse strand, counting down.
TGAGATCTCTCGCCCATCAAGATTTGGCCATCGCGGTCGAGACAACCACCAGGAGGGTTAAAGGTACGCGATGCATATGGTCACAAGAACTCATATTGCAATATAACGCCGTCAAGCTCTTTGGAATTTAAACTGTTTTGTTCTGTGAATTTTGAGTTTAATAATTAATATTCTGTTTAATAATTTCATTATTTCTCTAACAAATTTCGCGTTGGTAACCTTCTTCCTTACTACCTGGAGTAAGCTTGTTCAGTAGGTAGGTAATTAAGGTTTTATGGTACAAAAGCGGACCAGCTGCGCCGTTAAACTTGCTCAGAGAAAGACAGCAAGGAGTTCTCCGAAAATGGCGACTGGCAGACATGATTATGAACACGCTCACTTTCAAACACAATCTTGATGGCACTTCTGACAAATACTATGTTGTTCTCGCAACAATCGGCGCACACTTCGATGGATAGTCCACGGTCACTCACACTCGATTGCTAAAAGTAATACAGGACAATCCACAATCGCAATCATCCATTGCATGACCACCTATACGAAAGTACTACCTTGGGATTAATACAGCTCTCACGTAATTGTGAATCTATCAACCAGTGGTGGCATTTTTGGAATTCAGCCACTGCTATATTGGAAGTGTTATGGTGAGCTTATCCCACTACAAAAATTTAATTACAATGCAGTGGTACATATAGAGTGTCATATAGCTATCACCACCATACATTTTGGTAGAAAACGTTGGACTTTCTTTAACACGTGTTGCTAAAGTTTACCTGAAATAGTCTCAAACTATCCGTTTCAGCAGCATCTAACGAAATTCAACACTACTAATACAGTGTTTTTGTAGAAACAAGATGACCGACCTGACATCGCCTGTATTACGGACGATATAGGAGTATAGCGACCAATTATAATCCATCATGAAGTACATTTTGGTGGACAAAGTTTCAATTCCTTTATTACTATGAATGAATTGGCATGATAAAAAAAAAGAGTATATAGTATACATGAAACGATACCTAAAACTAGCCCCTCAAATGCAATTCTCACCACAAATAAGTCCTTTAACGTTCCCCTTCACTTGCTAGTCCTTATCTCGCCACTAGCCATGTGGTCAATACATCGTTTCACCCACTTTCACCTTTGAACTCCTGCCATCTCGCTAGCCTTGAATTCAGACTGACCAAAATGACTCGAAATGTTTATCCCTTCCTTTCAAATTGCTACTGTAAGATCAACTTCCTACTTCGTAAAGACACCGACTTTTTGCCAATGACAGATAGCCTGACAGATACCTCTTGACAGATACCTCTTGACAGATACCCTGACAGATACCTCTTGACAGATACCCTGGTCCGATAATCTTTCTCTTAATCCTTATCCCTCTAGCGAGTCCATTTTTATACATTCGTTCTTTCACGAGCCCCTTTTAATAAGGAGCTCAGAGAGAGCCGTCTTAAACACCCTACACTTAAGAACGAACCCCTATACTGCGTTATACCGAAAAAATAGTGGAGACGTATTGTTTCGAATAAACTGCAAGACTCGTTTTTTTTATTCCTTTTGAACTGGAACAATAATTCTACACGTTTACAGAGAAATACTTTGCTGATTCGTTTCTCACCAGGGAACTCCTTGACCGCCCCCCCCCCAATAATTTCATGGAGGGGACGGAGATCTAAAATCCCCAATATAGAGCGGAAAACATTAAAAACAATTTTCAATCAGTAACCAAATGCAACGTTAACAACCAAAAAAGACAACATCCAGGGTCCCAAATCTTAGAGATCCGAACCCCTTGAAACCCCTCTGTACTACGGGGTGTAGTATTATTTAACCCCTGTCCTCCGCAATTCACGAGGGATGAATATTGCAAATAATATGAGCGACCAAATATGCAGGGTACCTCAACTCACTCATTGCTAACTATTAAACTCCTTAAATCACCTATTCGCCATATCAGGAGACACAGGTGCATAGTCCTAAGGGCCTGTCCTCCGCAAATCATGAGGGATGAATATTACAAATAATATGAGCAACCAAATATGCAGGGTACCTCAACTCTCACTCAATGTAAACTATTAAACTCATTAAACCACCTATTCGCCATATCAGGAGACACAGGTGCATAGTCCTAAGGACCTGTCCTCCGCAAAACATGAGGGACGAATATTACACATAATATGAGCAGCCAAATATGCAGGGTACCTCAACTCACTCATTGCTAACTATTAAACTCCTTAAATCACCTATTCGCCATATCAGGAGACACAGGTGCATAGTCCTAAGGGCCTGTCCTCCGCAAAACATGAGGGACGAATATTACACATAATATGAGCAGCCAAATATGCAGGGTACCTCAACTCACTAATTGCAAACTATTAAACTCATTAAACCACCCATTCGCCATATCAGAAGACACAGGTACAAATTCGGGCCAAATCATGAGGGATGAATATTACAAATAATATGAGCAACCAAATATGCAGGGTACCTCAACTCTCACTCATTGCAAACTATTAAACTCATTAAACCACCTATTCTCCATATCAGGAGACACAGGTGCATAGTCCTAAGGGCCTGAACACCTTCACCCCAACATTTTAATGGTTGATTCCATGCAACAGGTAGGTAGTTGAATTTACGTCGCGCTGGAGCAGCACAACAGGCAATTGGCGATGGTCCGGATCAATCCTGAAGAGAATGATCGTGGACAACACCTAGTAATTTTGAACCACGATCAGATGACGAGGTCACTTGAGAATATTTGAGGCCAGATTTAATGTGAACCAGTCCCCAGCATAAAGTACACGACAGTCTTTGGTTGGATCGAGTGTCAAGATCGCAATGCTCCGGTTGCAAATCCCTGACTCTGCCAACTTGGCTATCGCGCCTCCAGTCCAACAGGAGAGATACAATTATTAATATACCGAAAGTATTGTTATGATATAATAAGCAATATAAAGCTCCGAAAACATGTATATAAATAAAGCAACTGAGGTTTTGCCTGTCCCCAAGTTATCACCACTTTTTATCACTAAAATTTAGCATCTTATGCATGTAATGTATGCTTTGTGTATGCTTTTATATTCATTATTGTTCCAGCATGTTGTACACAAATACTGTTCGGTTTTAGATAGAATTAGGGCTAGTTTGATTTGTCATGTTTGCAACCTAAGGGCTAATTAGACCAAGATCTGCAGTTTAATGTAGATTCCAAACTGCTATGATCATTCATGCCTAGACCAGAATTTGAACCCAGAGCCTCTTGAACCAAGGACCAGAGAGTATAAATTTAAGTAATCTGAGCATTGAATGCTATTGAGAGAAGCTTTGAGAAGTGTGACCAACATGTCGACTAGTAATTATGGGACTGCTATGTGAAAATTATTTTAGTTGGTCTATTTGGCATTTTATTTGTCGATACAACATTTGACAGGGTAGATGAGTAAATGGCCATTTCTATAGAGGCGACAAAAATGGTGAAATTCCCAGTTTACTTCTATGTCGTGGGGACCAATCAGACGATGAATCAAAAGATGGTCGGCTCCTCCCGTCCCTTGAACAAATCAGATTATTAATATTCATTTCCTCCCGGCAACGCGAAAGTAGTCTGATTCACGTTACGACTAGTTTCGGTCACATGACCCCGGCAGCATAAAAGGGTTATCATTACTTACTCTACATTTATATTTTCTCTATGGAATAGAGTGCTAACCACGCAATAACTGGACTGGAAATAGTCACTACGTTATAAATTGATCCGCTTATTTATATTACATGAAATCTCTCTCTCAATTTGGCGCTCATAATGAACTACCACGTTTAATAACTGTCACTGTGTCTGTATTTTAACATTTAACAGTTAATTTTTAATTTATATAGGTCCTCATTAATTTGATTCTTTCAAAGAAATTGACATGACTAAAATGGTATGAGAAATGATTAAAATCAAGAGATTAATTGAAAAATTCTGCTGTCTAAAAATAAGATGCCGATCTCTCTCTAATAAATACCTCAAAATGTTTCCAATGTGATTAAGTATACATTTCATTGGTGAACACAGCATGTCAGTTTCAAAGCGAAATGTGAAAAAAAATCGAAAAATATTAATGCTTCAATGATTTGCTGAAATTTTAATTTTTAATCTAATAAACTTTTTAAGATAAATCATGCATAATCATGCCTGACATGATTTTTATAAATATCCTATCTATAAATATCCTGTATACCTAGAAAAAGTACAACTTCAAAGCATTTAACATGAAAGCATTAAAGAGAAAATATACAGAAAAGTTTTAAGTGATGTCTTTTAGAAAAAAATCAATCTTTTTGATTTGCAAATTAAAAAGTACTAAAAGAGGCTATTTCTATTAAAAAGGAGTATTTTTTAAATATAAAAGTGTTTGATCCGATTCTGTGCAAAAATAATTTAAATGAATACAATAGACTTAAATTGGGTTGAAAAAAGAACCATTTCAGTTTCAAATGGAAATAATTTCAAATTTTCAGTATCAAAATTACAAACAGAAATATATTTATACCGATAGAAATTTGTTGTTAGCGCTTCAAAGGTAATAGATTTTTCTCTGAATTCAAACAGATAAACTGATATAGGAATTACGCGAGACAGATTTTTATTTCCAGGAAACTTTTTGTCAGCGCTTCAAAAGTAATAGTTTTCCTCTGAATTTAAGAACTTAAACTGAAATAGGAATTACTCAAGGCAGATTTTTATTTCCAGTTGTTTTGATAAGATAGAAAACACGTTTTCGGAAAATTAAAGTATGAGATGAATGTCAAAAGATTATGTGAGAAAAAGGCAAAAACCTTTTATTAAAAAGATCCATGGAAAGTAAGGAGTTTCACAAAAATACAGATGATGACTTTTCGATATCTAAAATTATTTCTAAAGGTTACAAATAATTTGTGGGTTGATTTTAATTTTTACAATAGTGAATAGATCAAAAAGGGGGAAAATATTCTATAAATTGTTCACCGGATATTATTTAATTGAATAATATTTAATTAAGGAATGCTTGATTCAATGTTAAATCTAGAAAGGTAGCATGGAAAGGGGTCATGGTTGGAATAGAATGAGTTAATCTATGGTGACAAATTTGAGTACTGTTATTTGCTTTGCTTTTTAAACAATTGAAAAACGTGCCTTTCTTTATTTGAGTCTTCTCATTCTACTTACCATTCTTCAGCAATTTGTTCATTGGGGTTTCAACATTTCTAGTGGTTGTCTCGTCGAGGTGCCTAGCAAAACTGGCAAGATTCACAAAACTGACCAGATCTTGAAGGTCGAGAATCGCCACTAGAAGAAAATTGACCCGATATTGGTCTCACCACCACCGAAAAATCGCAATATCTTGATCACGTGATTAGCATTAGCAAAATTGGTCAGATCTTGATAGACGAGATATCTCTTCGAAACCACTTAATTCTCCTGGTGGTTGTCTAGACGAGATTCTTCGTCATTAGCAAAATTGGCCAGATCTTGCTGGATATTTCTCCGAAACCACGTAACAAAGCGGCATTTTGGCCATTTCAGGGTGTTTTTGAGAGCGCAGTTTACCTTTCGTTGCTAGTTTAGCCAGTCGGTTAGTTGTTCCATTTCCAGTGATGCCAGTGTATGCTTTGACTCAGTTAAGTGTATTTGAACCATGCACTGTATGTTATTAAGAACATTTTTAATTTTACTTACCATTGCGTTAGCAAAATTGTTGATTGCTGTTAAGCTTCACTATCAGCAAATATTGGAATTTTTTTACTTTTTATATTGATGGCCCGTTCAACCCTCCAAGTGGTTTTGATGAGATATCTCGTCCTTCAAAATCTGACCAATTTTGTTAGTGACGAGATATCTCGTCATCAAGATATTGGCAATTTTTTATGATAATGAGATCAAGATCTGGTCAGTTTTCTTCTAATGACGAAATATTTCGTCCATCAAGATCTGGCCAGTTTTGTTTATGACGAGATATCACGTCGAGAGGATTATCAGGAGAATTAATGACTTCATAAATTGCTAGCATTTCAGCCTGAAAGACTGAATTATTTGTATTAAGGATTGATGACCAACTGGCATATGGTATTCCAGCCTTGTATGCAATGAAAGTATCACCGATTCCTGTATCAGTATTAGAACCGTCAGTACATATGTGAAAATCGTTCGAGTCAGGCTGGTTTCAGTTAAATGTAATTTTACTCTATATTGTAGGATCTACAGCCCATTTGTGTGTGATTTCCGAGTAGTCATCATCAAATTTCGGCCCATTTTCGTGTCTCTGTGTAAGCTGGATACTTTACTGATGGCTCCTTAATTTTTACTGATAGATCCTTAAGTTTTAAAGATTAAATTAATTGGCCTGTGACCTGACAACACGCAGAGCAAATCAGTTTGCGCTGCTTTTTTAACTCCAGTGATAAGGAATACCTTCTCTGTTAGCCTTTTATATTTTTTTGAAGATTTACATTGCATAACAGATGATTCTCTCGTTTACCGATGTATACCAAATTTTAATAATATGTCGGAAAATACCCCAGTTTTTCGATTTAAATCTAAATAGGTTGTTGGTTTTCTTCATAATTTGGATTTTTAAACATTTTATATGGTTTTCCCATGATTAATGCTCAAAAAAGATAATCCCTTTGCTATATTTCTTTTGGATGGCCACGTCTGCTTACGAGAACATTTTTTACGTTGGATTTCTTGATTCTTCGCAATGCATACTTTGGGATCTTGACCAACTCTATATACTTTTACCATGGGACGTTATGTAGCATACTTAAAAAATTTTTGATCTAAAATTTAGAATTATTGATAGTTTAGAAGGCTATCGGGGCAAACGTCCGGAATTTGAAAACAACGAATTTTAAAAAATTATTAAACAAACCATAACAAATTGATTTATTTCATGATATGTTTTAAACCAACATTTAATTAGACACAAATTAAATGAAGTCTTGAAACAAAGATGTAATTGTTTTAACGCAGAATTAAAAAAGGAATTATCTTTCTTAAATATCTTTCATTGTCTAGATTGACGCTTGAAAAAAAGCTCAATCTTCTTGCAATATAAATATATATATATATATATATATATATATATATATATATATATATATATATATATACAAGAAGATCACCAAATGTTTGCCGTGTGAATTATGTTATGCGATTTTTCATTAATATTATTACATAAACTTATACTATTATTATTAGACTTATATTATTATTTTTACTATTATTAGTAGTAGTAGTAGATAAACTTATTTTATAATCTCTCCATTTTTATTATGTGCTTCGTTTACTTATTTTGTAACCAAATATGATGTTGTCTTTGATGAATGATTTTTCAAATATTGTTTCAGAACTGTTTGTGCTGCTGGTGTAAAGTGACTTTTGTGATGTGTTCTTCCTAGACTTGTAAAATGGCCTCAATTTCTTCAGGTAGTTCGTCACACAAGCGATGAAAATATTTTTAAGTCCCTCTTGTTGGCTACATTTCCAATCAAATCGTCTGAGAAAAATTATCTTCAAACCGACAAGTTTTAAGCGTTTTTTCTACAATGTGAGAGTTGTAACTATTGCAACGAAGGAAAGTGCAGCATTGGTGATTCAAGAAGTTTCGATTTTTTCGATCATCTCAGACATAGCTCATTCAGATGCTTTGGGACATATGAAAAATGAAGATAATAAGAATTTCTTAATGCTTCAGCGCCAAAAAGGATGACCCGGCTCCATGGTTGGTGTAGATCACAAACTAAAACACAAGGAAGAAAGAGCACTGAAGCGCACTGCAATGGAAGCTGCCAGGAAAAAAAGGGCTTATGAAGAAATGGAACAACGTTTTGCTACTCATCAGCTTGCTACATCAAAAACTGATGATTCAACATCAAGCCGCCAAAGCAGTGATGGTGATGACGACAGTGAAAATTCCTCTGTCATCGTTCAGCAAATATCAGCAACAGCAACAACCGCAGCAGCAGCAATAGTTCCAGCAACTCGAGATACATTCTAGTTTTTTATTCCCCGTCTCTGAAGTTTCTGATAGGTGCAAAATCACTGATAGAAATGGGGTTTACATATTAATGACTCCTGCAGAAGCCTTTCGGGCATGATACTGAAAACCTGGTAATAAATCGCACTCCTTTTTAACGCCTTAGAAAAAAAAATAGAGAAGTGAGACAGAAATTCAGCACAAATTAACCTAAACGACTGCCAAGAATTTGTGCTGCACTGAGATGGAAAGCTGCTCTCGGCACTCACAGGTGTTAAAAAGGCTGATAGACTGTCAATGATAGTAGCTTTTCTAGGCTAGGAAATTAGGCTAAGAAAAAATTTTCCAACCGTCTCTGGTACTTAGTTCTCGAAACTGTGGCTCTATCTTTATTTGATGACAACGTTCCAACAGCGGTTAAGAGAAATATGGCTCAAATCATGCTGGAAGCAGACAAAGATGAATAAGAGGAAAAAGAAGAAAATCAACTGAAGAGGTACTTTCTGCACCAAAAAGATTTTTCTCCCTTTACAAACATCGAGTTTTCGTCTTTTGTAACTCCTGGTACAAAAACTTTTTTCACGAGATTTTCTATTAGCACCGATTTCCTCGACAAAGACCCTTCAATATGGAAGGATGATCCTGGTTACGAAAATGAAATTGAAAACTTGATAAGACAGTTGTTGTGAAGTACGTTTCAGAAAGAGGTATCAAACTCATTCAGGATTACAATAACATTCTCACAAAAGATGAAACTGAGAAACAATTTGTTTTACAGATCGTTGCCGGAGACCGTAAAATATACCCAACTGCTACTAAATCCTCTCTTAGGAAAAAATAATGTTCAATGTTTGTTCGTTCACGTTATGTTTTGATTCTATAGAAATTATTGCTGTAAATAAAAATGAGTTTCTCTTATAGAAGTTGTGTGCGTTATTAAAAAAACCTAATATTTCTTAAATTTTTCATGTTATTTCAGGGATTTTTCAAATTAACTTTTGGGAAATTTGATTCAGAATGTTTTTAAACAATCGCTGGGGTTGCATGGATGTGTCCACATAAATGTCTCAAAGAAGAAAATGGTCGAGATAGGGAAGAGTATATCGCTTTTGAACGGAATTAATTGTTGCGTATACTATGTGAGTTGTAATATATCTTCCTTTTCAAGGGAAATGGGGATATAGTCGAAATGGCTACTTACCAGAATCTTAACTTTAATATTTCTCTTTCTCACAAACATTCAGAAATAAAAAGAAGCATGCAATGATACAAATAATTATAATTTGGATTTGTAGATTCATTTAGTTTCGATTTATATTATTTTTTAAATCATATTTATGCACTTGACTCCTTTTAACCTATCAAAAGTCGGACTTAACCCCTTTCGCCTTGACACGGAAAATATACGGGTTCAGTTAGAGGTTCGGACATGTAAAAACCACAGGTAGAAGAAAAAAATTATGAAACTTATAAAACCTTTATTTATAATTTGAACTTAAATCATGTAGTTAAGGCATTGTCCATTTTAGAATTCCCTTTCAGTGAATCTTGTAGTTGCTTAGTATAAACATTAACCATAAATTTACCCTCAGTGGAAAGACTGACAGTAGTTCTTTTAAAATGGTTTCCCCATGAGAATTCTACAGTACTGCTTTCATCAGCAATCATCTGGGACAAGACTAAAGCATCTCACATAAAAATCAATATAGTAAACCTCATTGTCTTATGGAAATAACTGATTTTTACAAAGGATTTTTAATTTTATAGTTAACATAAAATCTATAAAATCCAGTGTATTTCTCGTTAAGATAATAAGTTTTCCAATAACTTCATCATTTTCTTAAAGTGTTCATTAAACTTACTTTTTAATTCCACAATATTCAGTACAAGTGCTCTTATATTTGGTCACTCTTTTTACTAGATGCTTTTTAAAGTTCTTCTTGCTAAACAATGCGAATTTCAAATTTCTTATAATTTATTTTGCGAAAATTCTGCTAGTTTGAGAGAAAATATTTTGGTTTCTTAATTAAGCTTTACGTATTCTTAATCAATTTTCTTATATATGTGACGCTTATAACAGCTCGGAAGAGATAAAACGAGGATTATGTAGATGTAATGTCTTCCCAAACTGATTTCGACATTTAATTATGTCACCAGAAAAGTATTAAAATCTTATATAATACAAGAGTATAATGTTAAATAATGGAAAGAATCTTATAAGTGTTTAGGATTTATTACTGTGTATGTCTCAGAGAAAAGAAAGTTTAAATATAATGCTTGTATATGAAATAGGCTAATCGTAAAACTGTTTCATGTAAAAGTTAATCATATCGTAACACAAGAACTGCAATTAAAGTTAGAGCCCAGAATTCTCTTGTTTCTATGACATTTCTTCGTTGTAATTAGTTTTAAATTCGTCTTCGAATTCTTCCTTAAATGGGACTGTTTCGGATAGAAGCTCAGAGAAAGAACCAATAAAATAATAAAAATATATGAGAAATCTTAGCTCTGTACTGAATAAACTTCAGTTAATGGAGATAATAAATCAGTGAATTGTTAATTATAAAAGAGAATAGCAAAGCATTGAATTTCTGAACTACAGAATTACATTTTCAAATCCTTGTTGATAAACACGTTTCTGTGATATCAGTAACACTTTTCCAATGCATAGCATTAACATTACTCAGAATTGTATAACGAAATTGGCTTCACGGAAGGTGTTTTACCACATTAAAATTTATAATAGAATATCCTAGGTTATTATAATTGAATTCGACTTGTAATGATTACCGCAAGATTCACCGAAGTTTATAATTTCCGAATTCATCCAACATCAAATGCAGGCCAAACATATCCAGCAAAATATCAGTGATTGGGAATCGGATATTTCAATGCATTTAAATAACTGTTGAATTAAAGAAATTTTGATTTCCAATTATTTTTTAACGGAATTATAGTTTGTGCAGTATATAGTAACGCATAAATCTGATTTAGGTTTGGTATGTTGCTCTAAGGACATTTATTGCGACACAAGGGCTAAGTAGACCTGGATTTACAACGCGGTATAGGTGACCACATGTAAACGTTTTCTGCAAATCGTTCATTGATTGGTTAATACTTTTTAAGAGCAGGCTTGCTATGGAAGAGCAGTGTACCGTAGGTTGACCATCCCTCCTGTTAGAGGGGGTTTCAGAGCAAACAAACCAGACGGAATGAGAAGATTTTACTTCCTGTTACCCAAGTGCTTTAGCATGATACATATTGGGGTAACCTTAAAATGTAATTTATCGACGTTTTGGCGGTGTTCGTCTTCTAATCTAATTGGCGTTGACCATTTAACTATCATATATCAATTCGGAATACATTCTTTGGAATTTTTATTAGCGAAATCACATTCTAAAAACAAGCCAAAGGACATCGCGTTCAGAATACAAACAGGGTTAAACGTTCCGCCGCAGAAACACAGCTTCCGTCAAAATTGCTTGACAGAAAATGCCTCATAGAAGTTGCGTACATAGATTTATAAAAATAGAATTTATGGAAACTTATTTCTATCAAATATTTTTCAATATTGATTAAAGACATTTCTGCGGTTTTCACACACACATTCACAGCATTTTTAACTCAAAAGTATTTCACCTCATTATAATAAAATAAATATTTTCGAATAAGCATAATAATAGTCCTTCAAAACTGGGTAATTTATCACCACCTTTGAAAAGTTTTGAATGTATCTCGTGCCTGATCTATCTATACTAACACAAGTTTTAAAATAGACGTTGAAAAAGCCACCATCTAAAACTACATACATCTTTCTTTGTTAACATCCCTATCTTATTTACCAGTATTCTAGATAGTTTATGTTTATTAAAAATCGATAATACTAGCATCTGCGCTAAAGTTTCTTTTTCGCTTACATGAATTGATGAGTCATACCTTATTTAAATCTATTTATAATATATTAGTAGAATGCGTTTCTCGAGTTGAATTGATTAATAGTAAATTGAAAAAGTGACCAGAGAATGAATAACCACTTATCTCTTTCATATTAAAATGCAGATTATTTATGTGTCCTAAAAATATTTGTTAACACTGTTCGACATTTCATAATTAATGCAATTTGCTTTGAACTTAAAGCGTATACATGCTGAACCCATCAATGCAATCAGATACTTATTTCACATGTTTTTATCGACATAATTGATGAACACAATTTAATTTATAACACTAGACTTCCTTTATTGTGTAATCATTTTTCAAGCTTCTATCTTTAAAGTGATAAACACGGAGAGTATAAAAAATCTATCTTTGAGAGTGCACAAAAAGTTTGATAACTGTTTTTCAAATATTTTTTATTTGAATTTGTTCACACAAGCGCGTTCAATATTCTGTTTTCTTATAACAGAAAGTCGCGAACTATTTTTATTTGAATACCTGTGTAAAGTCAGTATTATTTTTATTGCATACCTATTATTCTGTGAATAAACATTTTTATCACTTATTATTTAGTTTAAATAAATTTTTATTGGCTGTATCAACAGTACAACAATTTTTATCAAGAAAGTTAAAAGAGCATGTTTTGGAATATTTATATTTTTAAGAAGAATTCATTCAAAAACAACTAACTTAAAATAAAGAAACGACTTCACCATACTTGTTTAATTTTGTAATTTAATAGATAAGATGAAAAAATGGAAATATACACCAAAAGCGAGGAAATAACTCTCCTGATCGTTGACTTGACGAGATCTCGTTATTAGGAAAATTGACCAGATCTTGATGGACGAGATATCTCGTTATTGCAAAAGAATTGACCTTGAAAAATTGTGACTTCATCTTGTCAGCAAAAAATTGACAGTACGTTTGTGACGAAATATCTCGTCGTTAGCAAAATTGGTCAGATCTTGATGGCGAGATATTTCGTCATTAGCAAAATTGGTCAGATCTTGATGGACGAGATATCTCGTCGAAGCTAGTTGGAGGGTCAAGACAAATAGTTTGTGAACTCATGAAATAAAAGTTTCACTTGCAAATGCAAGTATATATATGTAATATAGAATTGAATCGGAAACATTTAATATTTTATTTTAATTGAAGATAGAAAGTATTTTGTATTCTTGCTACAACGGAAAATGGATAGAGTTTGGTTAATCCAACGTAAAAGTTCGACAGTTGTGATATATCTTAAAAATGTGTCATGAATATATTATAATAAAAGAAATAAACATACACACAAAATGAAGAAGGGTTAAAATTTTTATTACTTTCTTCAATTTTAAATATCATGGACTGTGATTTAAATTTTTATTCAAAAAACAAAGGTAAAAAAGGGGCGAAATGCAACACCAGTTGATAATTCAATTTTCCCAAACTCAGCTTTTCGAATTTTTTTGAGAAAGTTCTGTATGCAGTTTTGGTAGAAAATCGCAACGTTAATGTAAGTTTCTTTTATTTTTATTTATATACATTTTGACTGCTGAAACTATGGCTTGTATAATTCCATGTCTTTCCATGGCTTGTATAATACGTTCTCTGTTTTGATTTCTAATCCCAAAAAATAATCGAAAAGAATGATGCATCACATGTCTGCATTGTTCGCAGCGATGACATAATTTCGGTCGAAATTGAAAAATCTCGGTCCATTCGACTTTGATTGATCTTGATTAATATTAATTTTTCTCTGCAGTGACTCTAGTTACGTAACGGGAAGAAGCACTTGCGAGTCATCAGGACAGCACTTTCTGAGAAACTATTAGCCCTTTTATTTATGCAGGACTTTACTTAATCTGAATCTCCCGTGGTCTCATCCATCAGATCTGAAATTAGGCTAATTCCCCATTACCATCGGTGTTAGCAGAAGTTTTGTTTCCAGAGACCATACTTTCAAGGCTGTCCGATCAAGGCTGTCCAGAGACCATACTTTCAAGGCTGTTGGGGACATTTGAAGATGTTACTTGACATGCGCGAGTCTACTCTTCACAAAAATGTCGAATTCATCGTCTTCGCCGTTGAGATCTGTGGCAGTATCTGCGGGTGGTGAATGAACCGCTTCGTCCAATACGTTTTTATCAATGAAATATTTTTGTGAACTGGGCGTCGCAGCTTGTGCAGCAAGTAGAGCCCTTTCTTCCATCTACGTCTTCGATGGTACGCAGACGCAAATCCATGAATTCTTCGGGATATTCAGTATTCCACTCTGCGAGGTAGTCACGTTCAACGTAGGGTTGCTCTTCTTTCTGTTTTTTTTGGACTCCTTTTTTAGCCTGTTTCTTTTTGCTTCGCTTTTCTCGAAACTTCTTTCTAAAATAGCAGATCGGAATTTATTAATCTTTCAAAAAAGGAAGGACACACTGCCAACAATTTATGGGAAAACATAATGTTAATAGACACCAAAATGCATACAAATATTAATGAAGTAATAAAGGAAGAGGTAAGGAACAGATCATACTCTTACATTTGTTTCCCGAAGCAATCCAACATCTTGAAAGGTAAATTAAACGCTTATAAAAATGGCGCTGTATCTTTTACAGAAAAACTGAGCTGAAAACTGCTGTATCTTTTACAGAGCTGCAACGGCCAGAGCACTTACGAAATAGTGGCACTTATAAAATAGTTTAATAATAGCAAAAACGTCTCCTCTTTAAACGTAAACCCTATTCATACTTAGTATTATTCATAAAAGTTTGCGATTCATTTTGTTTAGTTTTACATAACATTAGAAGACTCACGCATAGAATCTGCATTAAACTTTCTTTATCCATAACTAGAATTAACCTGCGTTGCTCAGATTGAATTGGTTAAACGTTGATTGAAAGTGAACAAACTAATCACTTCTTTCATAAAAAATGCAAGCATCATTTAAGTGCAAGGAGAATAAGTTTATTAACTTTTTCATAGATTCTATAATTTACTTCTGGGCGAAGATCAATTGATTATTCAACTTTATGGTCATATTTTGTCTTTTCAATGCAAGTTAAATCTATTGCAAACCCAATCAAAGTCAGGGAATAACGTCCATTTTCCTTATTAGAAAAGAGTTTCTGAAAGGGCGGGGTATGAAGTTATGCTAATTTTGCACTAATAAAACTGAGACTTTTGGAACGCTCAGTGCACATAACTCTTAGAATCGGTGTTTTACGTTTAAGGACTAGCCCTATGGCTATTACTTTGTGAGCAGAATCGAAAAAGCCCCGGAATTAGGGACACTCTCAACATTCGAGGGCACTGCTATCAAAACCAGCTGTGACAAGCCCCATATGAGTGGAAATTTACATATCAACTTCTCCAGCACTGCCAAGTTGAGGTTCGTTCAAGCGTGGTAAGAAGTATGGGCGGCATTCAGCCATTTTATAGACGTGGTGTGGAATTTTGTAGGCCAGCTCAGGTGTTGATCTCGTCATCTGATCGTCGTTCAAAACTACGAGGTGTTGTCCTCGGGTCCTTTCCTTTGACATTGATCCCGAATTGTCGCCAACAGCCCGTTGTGTTGCTCCAGTGTGACGTAAATTAAACTATCTACCACAACCGTTTTAACACTCCTGGTCACGACGAGGTATTTTGGCATTATCAAAACTGGCCTGATCTTGATGAATGAGATATATCGACCATCAATATCTCGTCGTCTCTCGTCGTTAGAATAAAACTCGCCAGATCTGGAAATCGTCCCACTAAAATAATCGGCAATATTTGGATATGACGAGATATCTCGTCATTAGCAAAATATGTTAGATCTTGATGGAGGGTATATCTCATCAAAACCACTTGGAGGGTTAACGTGAAACTTGCACAAAAATACAGATAGAGAAAAATTAAATAAATTATTCTCAAAGTTTGAATAGTTTACAAAATATATAAAAATTATGAAAATATATTAAATTTAATTTTGTGATTTGATTTTGTGTATATACTTGAACAAACACACAAATATACGTAAAAGGAGAAGACAGGCAGACAGTGTAATTCATTTACTAAGTTACTGTAAATATTCAAAATGTACAAAATTTCATGAAAATATATCTTGCAGCTTGGACCTAGAGCGGGCACACACACAGACACGAAATACGAAACCGCTGATTTTGCATTAAAATGGCCCAAAACGGGAACTATATATATATATATATATATATATATATATATATATATATACGTTTTTATACGTTTTTATAAATATTGTCTACTACATTAAAATGAGAAAATTCAGTTATATTATTATTTCCTTAAAAGGATTATGTAGTTAAATGAGAATGCACTTGACAATATCTGGTACAACTCAATGTAATATATAACTTACAAATGTTCTCATATTTCAGTTTAATTTTCTGAATAAATAAATTTCTCATACAAATAAAAGTACAAGAAAAACTACTGAATTCTAAAAACAGGGAAATCTAGAAATTGTTTAAAAGAACATCCATCTCCTGTGATATTTTTATTTTTTGAATTCCAAAATCTACTTCATCAAACCCGGCTCATACATTTGCTTTTCCATTTGTAAAATTGCTTTTGAACTCGCATAAACATAAAAAAGGAAGACACTTTTTAAGACCCAAAAATGTCATTCAAATTTTTGCAGAGAAAATATTTACTGTTTCTGACACCAAATAGTTCAACTACACGAAATTGTCTTTCGAAAGCATTTCCATCGAAAATTACGATTTCCATTTCCTTTATTCGGTTTTCGTTATCGGGGAAATGATTCAAGCAGTCTACCGGGAATTGTTTCTAGTTACTTCTCTAAACAAAAGTAGATAGTGAGAGAAGATTTATGCGGGAGTAAACATTGCCTAAGCGAATTCCAATGCTATCTTCTTCGGTTCGCATTTTTCTGAACAAGGAATAATTAACGCAGATTGAACCCTCTTAAGATAGTAAGACTCGGAGAGGGAAATAATTCGCTATTCATTATTCTCAGATAGCTTTTATGTTCATATGTTCTTATGTTCTTTAACCCAGTTTTGTGTTTTTATAACTCTTAATAGGATATCACTCACATTTTGGATGTAAGTAACTATTCAGTCAATTAATGTTTTAAATAACGATGTTATCTCTAATGATCTGGAGCAATTTCATTCATATGTTTAACAATTTGTTACCATATGCTATTATTCATATTTGCCATAGTTTATTTTTCGAATGTTTTCGTTTTCCAATGACCTTAGATTAGATCAAATTTTGATTTAGTCTGTTTTCGATTGCTTTCTTCGTGCGTGTTTATTTTTTAATTTAATATCAAGTAATATGAAAGATTTAAAACCTCAAGTCGAATTCCTAATGGTAATAAGGTTAAATGTATCTCAGATATTTAGGCTTTTAACATCATTTTATGTATGGCATATTGCGATTTGGTTAGTCGCCATACTGATATTTTTGTTACATGTTGACATATTCATGCAAAGATACATTTAACCTAATAATAATAGGTTAAATGTATCTTCAGATATTTAGGCTTTTACATATGCCATCATTTTATGTATGGCATATTCTTGTGGTCTGATTTGTCGCAATACCGTTATTTTTCTTACACGAGGGTATATTTATGTAAAGATAGTACATTTAACGTAATGGTAACATAATAGCCCGTTGTGTTGCTCCAGCAGTGCGACGTTAATTCAACTACCTACCAACCTACCTAATGATAATAAGGTTAAATGGATTGTATATTTAGATATTTTTATTCAGGGCGATCCAAATTAAACAGACGTTTAGACCAACCACTGTAGGAAAACTACTTGGCTAACAGCAACCAATTTTTATACACATACTTTCCTTAGTATGCGGTTTCGATTTCTGAAGGAAAAAAATAGTCTACATTTCGCCGCTAGGGTGGAATTTGGCGCTGCGGTTCAGGTAATTTGCATACGCGCCGAACTGATGTACACTGCTGGCCACCGTAAATGCAACACCCTGAAGGAAGCATGCAAATAATATGAAATTTACAACATGCATTAGCGGAGGTGAGATATGCAAATGATTAGAATTTCAACGCAGACGCACATCACGCGCGCCTGTGGCGCCACTTCAAAGCGCTATTTAAGGCTTGGAGATTTCGACGATTTCAAGTACGGCAATTGTGTTTTTCTTGTGGTTTTTTCAAAAAAACGATCAATTATGCCTCGTAGAAAACAGCGATCATCTTTTGATCAAGTATCCGAGTTCGACAGAGGAAGGATAGTGGCCTACCGAGATTGTGGATTATCTTTCAGGGAAATCGGTAGTCGTGTTGGACGAAACCAAACAACTGTAATGCGGATATGTGATCGTTGGATGCAGGAGGGTACGACGGACCGACGTGTTCGATCGCATCCACCTCAGTGCACCACTTCACGTGATGACAGGCATATTGTGCGTATGGCAGTGACGGATCGCTCAGCCACATCACGAACCATAGCACAGCACATTCAGCCTGTACCGCATCATCCAGTGTCTGCGCGTACCATTCGACGCCGTTTACAGCAGAGTGGTCTGTCCGCAAGACGTCCATTGCTTCGTCTACCCTTGACGCAGAACCACAGACGTTTCCGCCGCCAATGGTGCGATGAAAGAAAGATGTGGACGGCAGAATGGAATGAAATTGTCTTTACTGACGAGTCACGCTTCTGTCTGCAACACCACGATGGTCGGATTCGAGTCTGGAGACACCTTGGAGAGAGGATGCTGAACAGCTGCGTTATGAACCGCCACACTGGTCCTGCACCGGGTATTATGGTATGGGGCGGTATTGGATATCACTCTCGCACTCCTCTAGTACGCATTGCCGGTACTTTAAACAGCCAGCGCTACATCTCCGAGGTGTTGGAGCCAGTTGTCCTTCCTTACCTTCAGGGCTTGCCCACAGCCATATTTCAACAGGATAATGCGCGACCACACGTGGCACGCATTGTCCAAGGGTTCTTCGTCAATCGCCAGATTGAATTGCTTCCCTGGCCAGCTCGCTCTCCGGATCTTTCGCCGATAGAAAACATGTGGTCCATGGTTGCTCAACGATTGACCCAGAATACATCCCCAGCTGCCACACCAGATCAACTTTGGCAACGTGTGGAAGCTGCTTGGTCTGCTGTACCCCAAGAACACATCCAAAGTCTCTTTGAATCAATGCCGAGGCGTGTGGCAGCGGTGATCTCCAACAATGGCGGCTACTCTGGCTACTGATTTTGGCAGGAACCACACTTCACAGAAGTCTATAAATTTAATCATTTGATACTTGGTCAACATGTTATCTACGAAATAAATTTTGTTGTGATATCTCTTGTCTTTCTTGGTGTTGCAATTTGGGTGGCCAGCAGTGTAATATAGTCAATAAAATATTTAACGTGCAATAACTTTCTTTCAATTACGTATGGAATCACAATAACAGCTTTCACAATACGGTTTTCTTGCCAAATACGTGTGGCACAATAATAGCACAAATGTCATCCATTACCTTGCTCTGTAAATGGCATTCTCTGCACACTCGGCAACAGAACTCTATTGTCGTCGCTGCTAACGTCTTTTAAAACAGCTGTTACCTTGATAAACGAGGCTCTTTAAATAGCCCCACAGCCAAATATCACGGGTTCAGATAAGGTGACCGGAATGGCCATGACGGCCACTAGCAAGCTGTGAGTTGTAAGCGGCTGAGGTATGTTTGTCTATTTCTGACGTTGTATGCCTTGTGTTTGGTGCAGCTTGGCCCAATATGACCATTGCGACATGAAACTCAATGGAACCAACCAACCAACCAACCATCATCATCTAATTGTTGAAAAGGCATTACAAAAACTAAAAGGTAAACACATATTAACTTACTCTTTTGGTTATAGTTTTCTTAAATGCATATAGATTTAATAGGTTTGTTACTTCATACCGAAAAAGGTTTGACCTTTTAAGTTACACCTTCATTTTCTATTATTAATTAAAACTTTCCACTTGCTACAGTTCTGTTCTTAAAACCCAATGTGTTTTTCGACGGGACAGGCATGTTCATGTTCATGCTCTTGTTTTGAGAATTCGGAATTCTTTGTGCAACAGGGACAGCAGCAGTATTGGTTGGCTGAGTTTTATGGTGTATGGGCCATATTTGGCCAACCTGCGCCAAACACACAGATAACGTCAAATAATGGAGATGATCACGCAAGGAGAGTTTTACTTTAACAAAAAGGAGAAAGAGAGAAAAACACCCAGATTAAGTTACAAGAATCGACGATTGCAGGTTGCAGACCGGATATACACATATACGTGTGAACCCTTTTGAAGGTTAAATTTATAAAGCGTTTCCTCCAAATGCTTTATCAAACCATGCAAAAAACTCATGTCGAAAATATACAGATATTTTAATATTTAATCCACTGGAAACCATTTTTAGTGACTAACTTGTTATTTTTCATTCCTACAGCACATTTCGATAAGAATGATTCATTAATTTCCGATAACTTTGGCTTTCTCTAATGAACTTTTAATTGAGTTTCAGTACGTTTTTAGTTAAAACAAGTGTTAAGATTGACTATGGAAAATAGTGTTTTTTCAATTTTCTTATTTTACCTTAAGTAGAAACTGTCCACTTTTTTTCATCAGTTGAAGAAATTAATTAATTTACTTAGAAATTAACAAACTGGTCTAAGGAACTCCGCTAGAATATTTTGTGGAACAGTGTTCGAATCACAGTCAATGCACTTGGCTGTAGAAAACAGCTTTAAGAAAATGTTTGCCAAAAGTATCTCTTCCTATCTTAACCTAATTACTTAAGAAATATGTGAGAATTTTACAGCTCACTTTTGATCGTCAAATACGTAGAAAAGGCTTGGTTTTATTTGTCCCTCAAGGTCATTTTTTGCTACAAGGTGGTTAATTTGACCAGGACGTACAGCTTACAGTGGAGATTTCGCACTGTTTCGAACATCCATGCTCCGACCGGGATCCAAACCCAGAGTTGAAGCGAGGGTCAGCCTTAAGGAATGAGATGGATATTCTAAATCGTAAACATTTTGATAGGTAGTTGTATTTACTTAGCACAGAACCAACACAACAGGATATTGGTGAAGGTCTGGGATCAATTCCGAAGGGAAAGATTCGAGGATAACACCTCGTAATGTTGAACCACGGTCAGACGACGAGATCAATACCTGAGCTGGCACCCCACTCTCTAAACTTCCACACCACGCCAGATTTAACGCGCCCTAGCCCCCTTTGTACACGACGATCTTTGGTCGGATTCGAACTCGCGAGCCTCCGGTTGCTAATCCGTTGCTCTTCCAACCGGGCTACCACGGCCCATTTCTATACCCTAGAGAATATCAATATTTGAAATTCTGTTCTGTCATGGAATACGACATGAGCCAAATGACCTCTGGCAGCGCTGCAAATACGGGCTCTTTCGACCAAATTTTCCATTACGTTTGAGCACATTTCTGGAGTGATTTGCTCAATTTCTACTGGAACGGTTTGCTCAAGCTGTTGAATCGTTGCCGTCTTGATAGTATAGACTCGTTCCTTTAAGTAGCCCTATCGAAATAAATCCGACGCGGTCAAATCAGGGAAACGGGGGTTTCAATTGACGTCACCAGATTTTGCCATTATCCGCCAGGGTATGCTTCCTTTAGAATTCGCATGTTTGAAAGAGCTGTGTGACATGTTGATATAAACGATAATCAGATACAAGCTGACTGCAAATGCTATAGCAAAATTGCAGCTGTACAAAATGAAGCGAAGAAATTTATCAAATCAAAAATATGGTCGAACCAATATATTTGTAGGTCAAAGGTGGTCATTTGTCTAATGTCATGTTCCATAAATAATGTATAAATATGTAAAAAATAATTGAGTTAACAATATATAAAGAAATTAATTGATAATTGTTTACTTAAAAACGTTATTATAAAACAAAATGATTCCCTTTTGCAAAAAAACACCCTTCATATCAGAGAAATAAATTTCGGTGGTAGTGTTAATAAACTATGATCCTTTACTGTCTTTGATGAGATTCACATCACTTGCGCTCTGTGATTCAGCATGAAGACTGGTGAAATGAATGACTAGGAAAGAAAAAATATAAATTAATCAAAATTCAAAAAACATAAATACTGTCAAGTCTAGCAGCGCGTGTCCTCAAATAAATGACAACTAAATAAGGCGATTGCCGTTTTTAAAGTTTAGTTTAGAACAGATATTCGGAGTGGACGGTATGATGACCTTAGTCTGTAAATAGTGCACTTTACATACGTATATAATAAATCGGTACACACCTGTATTATACGTCTCGTTTGGTGGCAACGCTCTTGGCGCGTTTGGCGCACTTTTTATGTCGACAAGGAAAGAATTCTTAGAAAAAATCTTTTTTTTTTAAACGGAAAATAATAAGCTTTAGTGGGAAGTAATTAACGAGAAAAAATACAACATTAAAAAACGTTCTTTATCAGAAAATAACTAACAGAAATAGCTAATAGGGGTTAAAATATCTTTTTATTTTTTAAACTGTGTTAAACTCCTCTTAATCTAAATCTCTAATTTCTCAGAACTTGTTAAAGTAATCAATTCTTAAATCTTCATATGAATTTTCAAACAAATGCTTAGCCAAATAAAAATAAAGATGGATTGCCTTCATCTGCCATAACTCACTACGAAGTGCGCCAAAAAACACGCCAAGAGCGTTGCCAACAAACGAGGCATATGATATAACTGTACCAATAAATCATTTATGGCAAGATTACGTTCTTCTCTGTGTTCAACACAGTAACTTCTAGTATACCCGTGCTGTCAGGTCTGTTACTATCCTATTGGCACCTTTGAACACACAATGACACTGCAGCTTAGAAACTTCGAGACACAATTGTCAGGTAATCGATCATCTAGTACTCTCCGCTATCTTTGACATGCCTCAAATATCATTCGAATGTTTAAAATAGCCATTACGGAACGAACACGAAAAAAATTCGTTTTGGTAATTGAAGTGATAGCAAATATCAATTTAACTTTTAGCAACTGAAACTTTACAAAATTCGACTTCTGTTACAAGTACACGCCTAAACACATTACCTACCTTATTACATAATTTTTACAAAAAATATATTCGTCGGATTTCGACTTCGTTCTATTCAGTTGTACAACGATTTCCACAAAAACATTCCCGATACGATACTCCGACAAAAAAAAATAACAATTTGTTTTAAAAAATAACTCATTCGAAAAAACTCAAATAACAGACAAGCTTATTTCTGCTATTGAGCTGTCAGTTTGTAGCTTTGGAGTAGGACTTGCAGATCGGAGATTTGAAATAAGTAAGACAAATATTGTTTCAAAGCGTTTATGTGTTTAGTTCAAACCACACTGGGAAAGGATCTTCGTATATTTAAATAGATGTCGTCGAGAGTCCCTTAAAATGATGCACCGTCATGGGCTCCCGGTTACCGAGATAGACTAAGGCCCTGTTCACATGGACTTTTTCCAACGCGCGTTTGATAAGAATTTTCAAGCGTTATCATGTGAACACCTCTTGGGCGTTTTTCAAGGTCAGTTCCATTATGCATTTAATTGTGTTTTTTATTCCCCTAATCCAAGTTTCTATCTTTTGAATGGTTAAAGATAGAGACAAAATTTCAACGCATTTCAAATCAGCGTAAAATTTTACGTCAGATCGATACCGAAAATATGATTTTCTTTAAAAAAAATTTTTTTTTCATAATAGCGCAACTAATCTTTTTGCAGATATTCCTTTTATACTACGCGTAAGCGGAAGTATTGCCTTGTTTTAAAAGGGAATGTCACTTTAATAAGATATTTTGTTGCCCCTTATCAACTGTTCGAATTTTACAGTAATTAAAAATAGGATGAAAATCTTTCTTTCCCAACCTAAAATTGATTTCCCTGTGTTCACAAGAGCCTGGATTTGGTTAACTTACAAATGTATAAAATTGACCAATAAAATGCCTAAAATAATCTAAAGAATATTCAAAACGACGTAAAAATGTGATATTTCGATTTGTAAAACATTCCCTCCCTAATTGCCTGTGAATAAAGTGTCTTTGAACTTCAATCTTTATACATAAATAAATGCAATATAATCGACTTGCTGACCAGAAGTGACAACCTAAACAGGTAAATGTTTCGTAACGTATAGAATGCAATGCATTCCATTGCAATGCCAATGCCATCAACCTCTGTTGTAAATTTTTGCACGTTAGCTTTTCGTACGTTTTTCAAATGACGGTATATTTTGACCTAGGAACTGGTAAGAGCCAACGGATCACAGAGAAACAGTGCTTTATGTAGTTCAGATTGTGGCATTATTAAACATTTTCATTAATTCTAAAATCCTAAAGTATTCGTTTTCTATTGTCAAGACTAGAGGAAAAACCCTATAACCTTCACTCTCCAGTGTCGATGATTCACCCACCAATAAAAAATAGTAAGAAGGATTTGTTTTGTGTTAAGGGATGATGACGGATTTTTTGGGCTCAAGAAGCTATCAGATGAGTCATTTGTAATGTGTTTAAGCGTAAGTAAAAGCAAAACTGCGTATGAAAAATTGGAATATTTCTGTAAAACTTTGGTTAAAACGAAACTAACTGGAAAATGACCAAACAATTTCTTTAAACTTTTGAAATTGACAGTGCAAAATAAAAATATATCCCCAAAAAGCTACGTTTCTAGAACCTGGAAATTGGAAACGGAATTTCTGTTTATATGGCATTGTCTACGAAGTACTATCCAAAAGATGACACACCAACAAAATCCGGCACTGGTGATAACCTTTCTTTTTTGTGTTCTTTTTGGAGGTTTTATCGTGCTTCCTACGATCTATAGCTAATTTATTTTAAATGAGTTTTAGAACATGGTTTAGTGAGTAATTCCTTACGAAATATTTGATAAATTTTATTTTGGAAGACCACTTACAAGAGAGAGAGATCTCATATCACATATAAAAATGAAGATAGGGAACACATAATAACCATTTCCCTTTAAAATTTCCTTATTTAACTAAGATCGTTTTGCGATACACTTCTCTGGATTCGAAAATTTTCCCTAATCAAAACTTAAAAAGGGGCAATTTTTAAGAACTAAATGAAAGATTCAATAGAGCGTGCAAATGCATTCAGACGAAAGGAAATATTCAATAAAGAACGAATTCTGCAAATGAACAAATGCATTTGCACGCTCTGTTCAATATTTCATTTAGTTCTTAAAAATTTCCCCTTTTTAAGTTTTGATTAGGGAAAAATTTGGAATCAAGAGAAGTCTATCGCAAAAAGATCTTAGTAAAATAAAGGAATTTCAAAGGGAAATGGTTATTGTGTGTTCCCTATCTTCATTTTTAATCTTATATGAGATCTGTCTCTCTCTGTAAGTGGTCTTCCAAATAAAATTTATCAAATATTTCGTAGGGAATTACTCACTAAACCATGTTCTAAAACTCATTTAAAATTATCTATTTCTTTATTCTCTTTTCAGTTTGAAGAGAATCTAATGTTTTGTCCTGAAACGTTTTACTAGTGATTATCGACTTTTTACTGTCACGTTTCTTTTTTCAGCTTCAACATTATTTACAATTCACCATAATCCAGTAGCAACAAATCACAATTAGTCGACCCACGCAGTGCCTCTCGTCTAAGAAGCCTATTGCTTGTGTCTATTGATGACAGTATTGTTAAGCATATTCAATCTATTTTATGTGAGTTAGTTTTGAATTTAGTTAAAATAGAGAAATCAATCACTTATGATAATTGTATCATTTTGTTTTTATTATGTTTGAAGAGAAATACAGTGTTTCGAGAATATCTGGCCAAATTGTAAAGGGTTGCAGAGGGATCCCAGATAAAATTTTTCATCAAAGAATGTGTGTCCGGAAATCCCGCGTTTAGGTGGTAGAGGGCGCTGTTTCGGTCAATCGATAACATCGTTTCTGTGGCGTAAAGCGTCATTCCCCGCTCCGATCTTCAACTGCATGCATCGCTATACACAAATTCAGAGCTCTGAGATATATGATGTATGGGGCTGCGAACGGAAACGGACGAGCTGTTCTAAGGTTGTACATTGGTCAGAATGCTGCTTGCTTCTGGATTCAAAGGTTCCTGGATCCAATCCGGGTTAAGATAGGGATATGTGTACCCTCTATAAATGCCTATTTTGGACCCCCTCTACCACCCTTTATAATGTGGGCAGATATTTCCAAAACACGCTGTAGATACACAAAATAATTGGTTTAAAAATCCAGATCGTTGAAGAAAATTGAGTAAAAGGCTTAGATTTCCCAATGTAAAGATGCATCTGCACAACTAATTTTTGATACTTGGAGAAATTTATTTTGGGTGTGAGGTGGAGCAAGAGCATTTACGGGGTAAGTGCGTGCATTAAATATAAAACGCATCTGTGATTAAAATAGGGGCTGCCACCTGCTGGAAATGCTTGAGGGAGTTCTATAGATCATTTTCAACCTTAGAGCGCTTTGATTTTCGGCAGAGCAGCAGCACGGGTCAAAGGACACGAATGAAATTATATGCCCCACTCTGAATAAATCACATTGCAAAAGAGAAAACAGTCCGTGATCATGCGCTTGCCTCATCATGTGGGACAAGTAGGACCTCATGAAATAACATAGGAAAGCATGTTTTCAAATTATTTGAACTGGTGAACATTTCTACAACCAGTTACTTTTCTTAATTGTGAAATTATGCTATTTTTTAAAAATTTTATATCCAGTTACACATTTCTAACCAATAATGTGGATCGTGGTAGCCCGGTAGGGAGAGTAGTAGATTAGCAACCGGACGGTTGCGAGTTCGAAACTATTCTACCAAAGACCGTTGTGGGGATGGGACATGTTAAATCGGTCGCGGCCTTAAATGTCCTCACGTTGTTGTGGTGTGAAAGTTTGGAGAGTGTGGTACCAGCTCAGAGATGCTGACCTCGTCATCTGACCTTGGTTCAAAGTTACGAGATGTTTTCCTGAAGTCTTTCCCCTCGGGATTGATCCCGCACCGTCGCCAATAGCCCGTTGTGTTTCTTATTTCATTTCAACTACCTACTTACCTACCTGATCAATAATGTTCCATTATTTATGTATTTTAATCAACGAATTTTTTTGTTAAAGTATTCAGTTGCACGTGTTGAGTATCTTTTCATAAGGTTCAAAGTTCACTCGATACTTTGAAGTTTTCTTATTCTTCTAGTAACATTAAATATGTGCATGATAATTATCGTATTGTCCTTCTATATGTGCTATGCATTTTAACTTTATGTGTTTAACCAAATAAAAATATTTTATTAATTAAGTGTCTAACGAAGGATAGAGATGTTTATGTATTCATAAAAAACTGGTGTTTCATTGGTAGATTTAAATCTCTTGAAGTCTTATGTTATTCAATGTGTTAATTTCTTAAAAAGTACGGAATTATACAACTTCCAATCGGAACTCCTTCATATTGTAATTTCTAAAAACTTATTTTAGTTTCTTTGAGAGAATAATTCACCTTCTACATGTGAAAAATCAAATCGTTTCGTTAGAATACTAATTCGTGAAATCTCTGAGCTTTTGAAATGAATAATGCTTTAGGAATACTTTCTTTACACAAATGAGCATTTAAATATGTCATTCTGCTTCGCGAGTAAGCAAAGTTGGGGTTTTTAAAATGTGACGCAGTTAGTTTCAAAAGTGAAAATGAAATTGCGATTTCCGTAATATAGTATTTATGTAATCTTAAAACTCCCCTCCAATATTTCCAAGTGTGATCAATGAAATAAAAACATAAAGGTTTGGACAAGGACATTATATATCTTTTCATTGTCTTTTAAGGTTAATTAATCATTTTTTGTACTAAATAAATACTAGGCAGCCTTAATCTTAATACTTATATCACCTTAATCTTATTACTACTATCTACTTGGACATTAAGTTTTCTTCAATCGGAAAAAGTCTGAGTGTTTATAAAATAGTTATTGATTCTATGAAACAGCTTATATTTCTTTTCGGTATGTGCCACTTCCGTTTTCTGATGGAGACTGAAATTTATATTCTACTTAAATAGATTTACTATCGGAAAAATCTAAACATTTTTCTTTTTGAGCAGATTTTTCTTCATTCTTTGTAACAGTTTGTTTATTTTCGGTATGCGTCCAATTCTTTTTCCTGATGAAGATGTTAAGTTCTCAGATGTGGACGGAACCATGTTGTCATCGGCACTTGCATTGCAGCTAACGGCTTCAATGTTCGTAGAAGGTTTCTCTTCGTCTTCATTTCCTTCTTCAGAGCATCTCAAAGGTATGCATTGAGTTCTTTTCTTCCAATTGCACCAATTTAAGCAATGTCTAATGCAAGAGAATAAATCCAGACCAGGTTTGGTTTCATCACTCTCAGCGGTCCACAGATGTCTCGGTCTTGTGCTTCTAGGACTTTCTAGGCCTTTTGATTCAAGCCTTTTGATTCAAGCTTTTTCAATTGGCTTTTCTTCCTTTCCTTTAATATCGCTTTCTTCGACCAAATCCATCTTCTCTTTCTTTTCTTTAATATATCCTTCAATCAAATCCATATCTACCTTTTCTTTCTTTCCTTTAATATCTCTTTCTTCAATCAAATCTATATCAATCTTTTCTTTCTTTCCTTCAATATCTCCTTCTTCAATCAAATCCATATCCATCTTTCCTTCCTTTCCTTCAATATCTCCTTCAACCAAATCTATATCCATCTTTCCTTTAACATCTCTTTCTTCAATCAAATCCATATCCATCTTTCCTTCAATATCTCCTTCTTTAATCAAATCCATATCAATCTTTTCTTTCTTTCCTTCAATATCTCTTTCTTCAATCAAATCCATATCAATCTTTTCTTTCTTTCCTTCAATATCTCCTTCTTCAATCAAATCCATATTTCCTTCTTTTCCTTTAATATTTCTTTCTTCAACCAAATCCATCTTCTCTTTCTTTCCTTTAATATCTCCATCAATCAAATCCATATCCACCTTTTCTTTCTTTTCTTTAATACCACCTTCTTCAATCAAATCCATATCCATCTTTCCTTCAATATCTCTTTCTTCAATCAAATCCATATCAATCTTTTCTTTCTTTCCTTCAATATCTCCTTCTTCAATCAAATCCAAATCCATTTTTTCTTCTTTTCCTTTAATATTTCCTTCTTCAATCAAGTCCGAATCTATGTTTTCTTCCTTATCGCTGTTGAAAGTCATGACCAACATGAAGTATATAGTCAATAGTATAACATAAGCTGTATTACCAATTATAATTAACTGGAAAAGTCCCCATATCCAAGGACATAGAAATAACCCTGCAATAACCTCAGGTTTATCCATATTTAACTCGTTTTAGAAAGTAAATCGCCAAGAAATCACAATATTTGGTAGCATAGGAAAAAGAGTTGCTTGTCTGATAATATTCGTAACAGAATATAAAAGGTAAATCATTGTTATGGGTCTATATTGTTATACCTCTCACACTCTCATAATGCCTATAGTTAAATTAGCAACAATGTAAAGCACTCATTTTTATATCTGAGAAACAATGAAATAAAAATAATGGAAATTTTAATTGTTTGTCCTTTGAAAAGAAAAATGGTGTCCCGAAAAGGTTGTTCCGCGATTTATCTTTTTACCATTTGGAGATAAGTAGGCAATGTAAATTGCAAAAGTGCATCAAATAAGGAAAGTAATTAAGATATGTGAATAAAATTATATCACGTGATAACAATTCAAGCGGATACAGTTTGTAATTTTTATACTACCCCTCTAGATAAAAAATCCGAGATAGCAAAAATGTTCCTTACCTGTATCCCTATCGTTAGTAAAAACCATATTTCTGTAGGTTGAATAGTAACGCAGATACAAGAGTTTCTATTTTAAGGAGGCCGTATCTAATTTAGAACGGAAACTGACCCATGGACAAGAATGAAGAGCTAAGTTCTGCATTGCTGCAGATGGAAAAATTTCCTTTTATTTTTATTTGAACCATTTTTTCTACAATATTTTTATTAAAGATTGCATTGTATACTATTATGCATTGCGATTTTCATCTGCAGTTGCAATACTACATTATTTTGCACAATGTTGCACTTTCTGACCGAAAAATGCTTTTTAGCATTATGTATGCGGTCCCTAATCTACTGCTTGAACAGCTGTGCACAAGCGGTATAAGTCAACTTTTTTGCGTCCTTATGCCTCCGTTACTGTTCAACCTACAGAAATGCAGTTTTCTGCTAACGATACTGATGCAGGTAAGGAACATTTCTGCTATCTCGGATTTTTATCTAGAGGAGTTGTATAGAAATTAAAAACTGTATCCGCTTAAATTGTTATCACGTGATAATTTTATTCACATATCTTAATTACTTACCTTATTTGGTGCACTTTTGCAATTTACATTGCCTACCTATCTCCAAATGGTAAAAAGATAAATTGCGGAACAACCTTTTTGGGACACCCTGTATATTAAACACTAGTTGTTGAGAGTTAGGAGTTTGGAACGGCCTCTGAGGGCTCCTTAGCCCAAGAGGCTCGAGAAAGAAAGAATAGTTTCCTATGATCTCGCTAGAGGGATTAGGGTTAAGAGAAATATATTGGACCAGGAGATCTAACAAGAAAGTACATTGGTAGAAATTGGTGGTTTAACGAAGGAGGACTGTGATCTTACATATGCGATTTGAAAGCAAGAGAGTCCATGGCAGGTCCAAGTTAACACGACGGTTAGAGTTCAAAGGTGAAAGGGGTTGGCAAGATATATTGACCACTTAGATAGGGAGACAAAGACTGGGAGAAAAGGGGACCGCTAAGGGACTGTAGTGAGAATTCACTACTACTTATTTAGGAAATACATTTCGTCCAACTTTCCTTAAGTCTGGTTGAATACGTAATATGATTTGTAGAATTCTGTTTCATAAAAATACAGAAAACAAAACCTTTTTAAGTAAGGTGGTAATTTCGTATTTTAAAGTTAAAATAAAATTATTTTAAAATAAGGTTACATTAAATTAAAACGGGTAGCCATACGTTGTAACTCAAAGATATTTCTAAATCACCTTCTGAAGTGGTCACCACAGAGATATATTTCCTTCCACTTTCACCTAAGAAAAACTTGTAGTTTGTCTTACTGCAGGAGTGCGATGAATATGAAATGGATTTTATGGATGTATATATTATGTATGTGTTACCGTGAAAGACCGAAATTGGAGAATGTCGACTTTCACCGGTGAATGTCGACACATACCAAATACGTCGGTGAAAGATCGAATATTTCATTACATTCTTGTACATTCGGACCCTCACCGGTGTATGTCGACAATCACAGATATGCTCTGGTGGAGGTCGAAAAGAGAGGAGCCGAGGTTTTTTTTCCGATACCCTAATTTATACTGAATGGATACTGCAGTGAATCGTGATCTTTTATATATATATATATATATATATATATATATATATATATATATATATATATATAAGTTTCCTTAAGTAATTATATTTCCTTAATAAGTTTTCCTTCCTTATATATGTTTCCTTATATAAGTTTCCTTATATATATATAAGTTTTCCTGACATATATATATATATATATATATATATATATATATGTCAAGACTAAATCGTTTCCCCATTCGTCTTAGAACACTCAATCATATTCGCATTCCGAGGGCGATCTTCTAATTGGTTGGAGCTCCATGCGTTCTCGTCACTATGCTCTAATTTGTTGGAGTTCCGTGCGTTCTGGTCGCGATGGAAACGCTCAGAGCAGAGCGGGAAAATAATTCATTCTAACTTGAGAACATGGGAATTTTCGTATGTAGCTTGCAGCGAGAATGAAATGGCGCAAGACCTGTGTGGCTGATCGTGCATCTTAAGAATGGGAGACCTTAGTGGCTCCATATTAATCTTCTGTGGATAAAAATTGTTACTTCTTCTGAATGTGGACTTCTGAACATCAATGCTAAATTAAATATTTTTGAAATAAATGTTGTGTTAGTAAAAAGTAGAACTCTCCCTTTTAATCAACTGCTCCTGTTCTATCCACTTCTGACATATATGTTTTCTAAATAAGTAGTAGTGAATTCAGACGAATTTTATCGCCGTAACATGAAAAGATTTTCCACGTTTCGAAACTTTTTTTTTTATTAAATGGAGGCACGATATCAGTTGAAGCTTTGGAAAAGCAACTTATATTGCCTTTTAAAAGCTTTCTGAAAAAGACTGTTTTCATTTTCTGTGAAATGCCTTCAAATCGACCTACAGTTTTTTGAAAAACGGAAATCAATTACCTCTACTTCGTCTATATTCAAGATATTTAATTTGAAAATACACGGAGCTTTGGGTAACCCAGTTGGTAGAGTCGCAGATTAGTAGCCGGAGGCTTGCGAGTTCGAAAGTCGATCCAACCCAAAACAGTCGTGTACATGTGGACTGGTGCACTTTAAATCTGTCGTGGCCACAAATGCCTTCATGTTGGCATGAGGGCATATGTGACCAAATTTGGAGAGTTGTTGCCAGCTCAGGTGTTGACCTCGTTATCTGTACGTGGTACAGAATGAGGTATGGTCCTTCGATCTTTTCCTTTCGGAATTGATGCCCTACCCTCGCCAATAGCCTGTTGTGTTGCTCCAGTGCGACGTAAATTCAACTATCTACCTTGAAAATAAGTTCTTTGTTATTTCACGCGTCACTTAAAAGAATTTTCAATACCAAATATATTTGCTTTAAAAAATTGGTCATCCATATGGTAACAAATTAATTTGCATCTTCCCCTTAACAATGATGAAATTCGGGAATATCGCATTCCTGGTGCAAGAGTGCCCCAAATAAAAATATTAATTGGGAACTTTGAGTGAGACTATTCGCCGTAGGTTCACCATTTTTATGATTTGGGTTATTGTAATTTTACAAGAAACAAACTTGATAAGGGAAAATGGGTGCAATGCATAAAATGCACACCTCATGCAAACGACGACCTACCACGTCTATCAAGATCTAACCAACTTTGCTAATGACGAAATATCTCGTCATCAAGATGTTGCGATTTTTTTCATGATGACAAGATCAAGATGTGATCAGTTTTCTTCTAATGACGAAATATCTCGTCCATCAAAATCTGGTCATTTTTGCTCATGACGAGATATCTCGTCGAGACAACCCCCAGTAGGGTAAAAATGGCTAAATACTATTGGATACGTATGCATAAACTTTAGAGAAATGACAAATCATGTACCATCAGAAAACATTAAAATAAGCATTGAAGAAAACATTTAAATCCATACACATAGACAGTTGATTACTACTCATATTCTAATCCCCTAACCTTTAGTATGTTTTTATTTTGCATTTATTACTTCCAAACGAAATAAAATTGATCGAAATAGAAAGAACAGCATTTGTGCATTTTAGTCGTGTTTAATTCACGTTTATGTATGAAGTACCATAAAATATTCACCACTCAGCATGATTTTGCGATAATTCTCCCGAATTTCTAATTTCATCGCATGACTATTCACTGTTTTCCTGTCTCGAAATTCATCGAATTCAGCGTTCATTTAAATTTTTTGTTCAGCAGCGATTCTGTCTTTTTCTCTATTTAAAATTTATCTCTGCGCTTTCTTCCACCAGACTGCTGAAGAGTTTCAAAGGGTGGGCTCACCGCGTTTTTGTAATTATTTGTTGTTCTACAACAGGGATCACAGATCGCGGCCCCCGTTGATGTGCTGGCGGCCCGCCTCACCCTGTGTTACTTTAACTTTAACAAGTCACACGATAGGTATTTTAGGTTAAAATTTCGTTGGCATTAAAATCCACAAGACTCCTTGGGTCAACATATATTTGTGAACAAACGTTTTCAGTCGTGAATATTATTGATCTGGTGTGGCAGCTGGGGATGTATTCTGGGTCAATCGTTGAGTAACCATGGACCACATGTTTTCTATCGGCGAAAGATCCGGAGAGCGAGCTGGCCAGGGAAGCAATTCAATCTGGCGATTGACGAAGAACCCTTGGACAATGCGTGCCACGTGTGGTCGCGCATTATCCTGTTGAAATATGGCTGTGGGCAAGCCCTGAAGGTAAGGAAGGACAACTGGCTCCAACACCTCGGAGATGTAGCGCTGGCTGTTTAAAGTACCGGCAATGCGTACTAGAGGAGTGCGAGAGTGATATCCAATACCGCCCCATACCATAATACCCGGTGCAGGACCAGTGTGGCGGTGCATAACGCAGCTGTTCAGCATCCTCTCTCCACGGTGTCTCCAGACTCGAATCCGACCATCGTGGTGTTGCAGACAGAAGCGTGACTCGTTCAGTAAAGACAATTTCATTCCATTCTGCCATCCACATCCTTCTTTCATCGTACCATTGGCGGCGGAAACGTCTGTAGTTCTGCGTCAAGGGTAGACGAAGCAATGGACGTCTTGCGGACAGACCACTCTGCTGTAAACGGCGTCGAATGGTACGCGCAGACACTGGATGATGCGGTACAGACTGAATGTGCTGTGCTATGGTTCGTGATGTGGCTGAGCGATCCGTCACTGCCATACGCACAATATGCCTGTCATCACGTGAAGTGGTGCACTGAGGTGGATGCGATCGAACACGTCGGTCCGTCGTACCCTCCTGCATCCAACGATCACATATCCGCATTACAGTTGTTTGGTTTCGTCCAACACGACTACCGATTTCCCTGAAAGATAATCCACAATCTCGGTAGGCCACTATCCTTCCTCTGTCGAACTCGGATACTTGATCAAAAGATGATCGCTGTTTTCTACGAGGCATAATTGATCGTTTTTTTTTAAAAAACCACAAGAAAAACACAATTGCCGTACTTGAAATCGTCGAAATCTCCAAGCCTTAAATAGCGCTTTGAAGTGGCGCCACAGGTGCGCGTGATGTGCGTCTGCGCTGAAATTCTAATCATTTGCATATCTCACCTCCGCTAATGCATGTTGTAAATTTCATATTATTTGCATGCTTCCTTCAGGGTGTTGCATTTACGGTGGCCAGCAGTGTATTATCTTTCTTTTGTAACAATATAAAATGTAAATAATAAATATCAATAAAATAAGTAATATATGATAGATAACTTCCATGTTGATTTGGGTGACCCTCCCATAACCTGTTCTACAACTTAAACCTAGTCACATTTGAACGAAGCGATAAAACTTATGAATCTCGTTGCGGTTGATTTTATTTGTTTATAAACTTTGTTGCCATGCACCAATGTACAAATAATGCGGATTTCTGTACCACGTACGTTATTGAAATATATGATACAGGAAATCGACTTTTCCTCAAAATTTGAAAACTATGAAAGAATTATAGTCATAATGGTTAACCTTTTCTACAAAACTCTGCTTTCCATAACTATTACCTTCAAAAATTTGAATACTTCTTTCTTATATTCATTTTACTGTGATTTTTAAATATTAAAATGATAAATGGATTTTAAACAGATGTTTGGTATAGTATGGAGTAATCCGTATAATTATACTGAAGAGAATCACGTTCAGTCATATGCATATTGTGAAACCATTCTTTTCATAGATGAACATCATAAATATTTAATCCAGTTTTTCTTTTCTGACGAAGATTTGCCGAAATCATCTCCTTGTCATCTGAATACATTTGAACTGTAATGAAGTTTTTATTTCGTTATTTAATGTTTTCCCTTTCCCAGTTTCGGGAAGTGAAAAAAAATTAAAATAAGAGAGGTGTATATCGCAAAAAGATTTTAGTGAATAAAGAAAATTTTAAAGGAAAATGCAGCTTTGATTTACTACCTTCATTTTTCCAGTGTTTAGATGGGGTCTTTCGAAATTTAGTTTATTAAATATTTATTGTGAGAATCACTCACTAAACCACGTTCGAAAGCATTTTGTAAACTATCTTTATTATCCTTTCAGTTCAGTGGAAATCAAAACTTACACCCCAAAACATTAATTATTTATTAGTATTTCTCAGCACTGTTCACTGTCGCATTTTCTTTTCATAGCTAACTATTCACTGTAACCAAGTAACTCAGCAAATTACAATAAACTAATGTAAACACTTTTCAGTTAGAAAAAGTCCATGTGAACAGGGCCTAAACAAACGCGGCCCAGAACTATTGTATCGTTTCCCCGCTCACGAGGGGACCGTATAGCAAGATGTATTGCGCAATACTTAAATTGGACTCCATGCTGTTTACGAATATGGTAATACGATTACTGTGGTATTACGGTAGGTATTTTTAGCGATGTTGCGATTTCGTTTGGGACCTATTTTTCAGCAGTCGATCGGTAGTTAGTCGTATCATTCTACCCACTGAGCTAGATACAGTCCCTAGCAAAAATTAGAATCGATCGATTGAAGATTTTAAATGCCATGAAATTATTCGTGTTTATGTCATTGAAAATACTTTCAATCAAGCCTTTGTCTGAGCTGTTTTTCTGTTACTTAAAATCTTATCACTAATACTTTTGTGTCCAAAGCAATTATATATCAACACCATTCTACTTAGTTCTTTAAATAGAATGTGTTAATATATAATTACTGTTGAACTAATTTTCGCCCGTCCTCGAGGAAGGATGGATGCGTCAAGTGAACGATGTATTGGGCAGAATGCGAATTGGACACCATGCTGTTTACGAATATAAAAATACGATTACTGTTTGGCATGTATTTTTAACGATGTACGGATTTCAAATTGGGACCTATTTTGTTGCAGGCCGCAAGTCACCCTCCACGGAAATAGACGTAATCCAACGTCAAATAATATTTCACCGTTCTTAGCCTGCATGTGGTTTCGACGAGCTATCTTTCCAATCAAAATCTGACCAGTTTTGCTAATGAAATATCTCGTCATCAAGATCTGGTCAGTTCTACTAATGATTTCTCTTCGAGACTAACACCAGGAGTTAACTCAAAGACTCAGAAAATTCTAATCGAATTGATCATACATTAAATCTAGGATTCCAAGATACAGAGTAGCAAAATTGCCTTTATACCATCAATTGGCAATTCACTTGATTTTAATTGCAATATCCGTTACTAGTTGAATTATGTACATTAATCAAGAATAACATAAGAGTATGCTTTTTTTTATCACTGCTTGAGTGAAACACTAACTTTTGAAAACAAATATTTCTGTGGCTACAGGGAGCAATTCGAGGTTCTCCGAGATTGCAGCAGAAATTCCCAATGCCCGAAACGTCCCCGTATCGTTCATTAGACTTCACGAGTGACTCGAATCCGCAATGCTACCAATGCTCCCAGACTAGTCGCAGGGACGCGGTCTGCGATTAATGAAGAAGAAACAGAAAAAGTTTTCTCTCTTTACCTTCACCGAGTTTCCCTTCGCCGCTGAATAAAAGGCAAGCAGGGCAAAGGAAAGTAAACAGTACAATCGCATAAAGGAAGCCGAAGAAACAGACTTCGAATAAGTTCGGGGGGACGTCTGATCATTCTGCAGTGGAGACTGCGGTGAGATGAAAAACGTAATGCGATTTGGTACTCAAGGGCTGGAATACTGTTAGTCCAAATTGAAAAGAATGTTTGCACGCCAACTAACAATACACGCCATTAGTATTAAGCTACGGTGAAAGTACATAAGGGATTTAAATAGCCAGTAATATTATTAGACAATTTCAAATGCATATTTCTGCACAATGGTAGAAAAAGGCCCAACATCAAAATTCGCAGATTTTGAGTCCACAAATCACTTCAAGGTAATGAGTTATTAAAGAAAATGTTAATGTCCCCCTGGCAAAACGGGGCCGCGGTAGCCCAGTTGGAAGAGCAACGGATTAGCAACTGGAGGGTTGAGAGTTCGAAACTCTGTCCAGCCAAAGACCGTCGTATACACGAGGTCCGGTGCACGTTAAATCTGACGTGTCCTCAAACGTCCTCGCGTTGGCGTGGCGTGGGAGTTCGGAGTGTGAGATGCCAGCTCAGGTGTTGACCTCGACATCGGACCGTGGTTCAAAATTACGAAGCCTTGTCCTCCGATCCTTCGGGATTGATCCCGGACCTTCGCCAATAGTCCGTTGTGTTGCTCCAGATAAAAGTTAATTAACTACTTACCTTCCCCTGGCAATAAATTGTGAAATAATCGAAACATTGGAAAGTATTTTTTACATGCTGTATTTAAAATTTGAAAAATAAAAATTTCTAAATCAGCTGTTACTAATAACGTATAAAATGGACAAAGACCCTTTTTTTGCCAAGGTGCAGATTTAGGCGATTTATTCGGACAGCATAAGGTTTGTTTTGATTTTTTGCTGTACTCTCAATATTTAGGTACACGAAGGCACTAATTAGACAGAGGAAAGTGTAAGGCAAGGAATGAACAGAATTATGTTGGTGAACAGATAAATTATTTTCATTTGAGGAACATAATAGTTGAAGTACTCATTAGAAGTAAACTGATGTTTGAAAGATGACATTTCTTTTGTATAAGCAATAAAATATTTCGTATTTTCAAATTCATTTGTTTTCATTATGTACGAGGTAGATAGATGAATTTATATTTCACTGGAGCAATGCAATGGGCTATTGGGGACTGTTCGCAATAAATCCCGAAGGGAAAGATCCGTGTTGCTGTTAGAATTGAGGCCCTTCAAGAACCAGCTCAGGATAGCGAGGAAGGTAGGAATTTTAATTTACATCACACTGGAGCGACACAACGGGTTATTGGCGACGGTCCGGGATCAAACCTGGAGGGAAAGATCCGAGGACAACACCACGTAATTTCGAACTACGGTCAAATGACGAGGAAACACCTGAGCTGGCACTCCAAACTGCCACACCACACCAATGTGAGGACATTTAAAGCCACGACCGATTTTACATGCACCAGCCCCCTTTGTACACGACGGTCTTTGATTGGATTCGATCTCCCAACCCTCCGGTTGCTAGTCCGTTACTCTTCCAACCGGGCTACCGCGGCCCGCTTAGGATAGTGAATAAGCTGGCCTGTGAAACAATAGACAGTAGCTGATGTCTTCGGGAGAAGCTTAAGCGGAATTGCGTTTAGAGCGCAGAGAAATGCTTGCAACCTAATTCGGTCTTCATTGACTTCAAGTGTCCATTGCGAAGCCTAGAGAGAGCTGATCTTCTCTGATGCCTATTTTATCCAGGAAGGCACAGGGCTGACTGCAGGTTACCAGTTATATGAATCGGGGAGTTCTCCAAATTATGTTCATACACACTTTAATTTTAGAAGCGATTTCTGCATAGGTAATTCCGTCGTAAGATGGTAACGGCATGACTTCCCTCCTTATCCAAAATGTCCACGGTTTCGTTTCCGTGCTGGCCCAACATTGAAGTGATCCATTGAAGAAGTATGTTCCTATCATACAGATGCTCATACGCAAAATTAACCATGTTCACATTTTATTTATAACTGACAGACCTAAGCGTAGTATCTGAGCTAAACTTTCTTAATGGTTTATATCTATTGATGGTAAAGTGGTCATTACTCACATTCTTGTTCCAATCCAAATATAATGAATATAGATTACATACTATAAATGAACATCTAACTGAAATAAAATTATCTAAAAATATATTTCTTTTACTTGTCTGAATGTCTATTTCAACTTCATTCCTTTCCCTTGCGTATTTATGAATTTTCAGTATAAACAAACAACCCATACAAAAGGGAAGATTTTACTCCCGCAACTCAAATGCTCTCGCATGATGCCATATCAGTGTTACCTTAAAATGTAATGTATCGTCACTTTGGCGACGTTTGACTTTTAGGCTAAACGGCGTTGACCAATTAACTATCATACATCAATTCGGAAATTTGTTTTCGTAATTTCTTTTAACAACATGCTGAAATCCTGAAATCGTATTAACAAGCCAAGCGTATTCACGTTTGGAATACGTTCAGGAAACACGTTTACCACAGAATCACTTACCGTCTCATACATTTAGCTTGACATAAAAATCCCTTTCATATCTTAGGCTCACGGTAGCCCGGTTGGAAGAGTAACGGATTAGAAACCGGAGGGTTGCGAGTTCGAATCCAAACAAGACCGTGGTGTACACGGGGACTGGTACACCTTATATCTGTCGTGGCCTCAAATGTCAGATGGTATGTAAATTTATAATTGAAAGATGAAAGCACAAGAATTTTGGAAACTAAATTTGCAGATCTCGTATTTCTACAGTTGATATAAATTCAAGCCGGAATTGAATATATCCATTACAGTTGAAGAATTTGATTTAAGATTTAGTGATTTCAGTAAAATTTTCTGGGTAGTAGTTTTCATGGTTGATAAAATTGGGAATGAATGCAACGCCAGCATCTTTCCTCCAACGACTTTTCGTTTTAAAACTGCTAGTCAGGAATATAATCTTATCTTTCTTCCACACTCTAATATTTACATAGACATTTAAGATTAGAGAGTTGATAACTGTCTTCGGACGTTACTGGCAAAACTACCGCAGCGATACACAATGGCATTGCCTCGTGTGGATCCGTAGAGAATTAATTTCCTCTTAAAATGTAACTGGTGTCTTCGCTGTCAGGGATATTGTTAAAAATATTTCGTTCACGGCTTGTGTTTGGAGTCGGGTATGTCTAAACTTTCTAATTAAGTACTTTTTTAGAATTACTAAAATAAATTTCTAAGGATCAAAAATGTTAAGACGTGAAGTGTTTTTTGAACATATAAATATTCGAATAAGCTTAGGAACATTTCCTAGACTGTGTTTGTTTTATGCAGTAGTATTTTTTCACAGATTGCATGTAATTAGTCTGATTTGAAGTGTTCGTGTTCACCTGAGCTTTATTAACTCTTGTGTGTTATTGTCTATCAAAATATGTTAAGAATGAGTCTTATTCAGTCTGTCTGTGAGTTGAAGATGTATAAGTTGCTTAAATAACATCATTACAACGTCAAAGTTATCCTAAATTATGTATAAAATCTAACAGTTATCTTAAAATAAGAAAATAAGTTTAATTGGGAGACTATTAGAACAAATCGAAGTACTACTACATACGCGATTGAGGCATTTTATCTAACAGTATAGATGGATTTTGCTACAGAGGCGATAATTATACGGGGATCTACGGCTTAAAGTGGATTAAAAATTTCTAAATATATCATGCATAGACCTCACTCAAACTTAGGATCCTAATAGGGAAATATGGATGCCTCTAATAGTATGTTTGTACAGAACAGTATGTTTTTATACAGAACAGTATGTGTGTTTATACAGAACAGTGTGTTTTTTATACAGAACAGTATGTTTATACAGAACAGTATGTTTTTTATACAGAACAGTATATGTTTTTTATACAGAACAGTATATGTTTTTTATACAGATCAGTATGTTGATACAGAACAGTATCAACACTGCTTAGCTTGTCACACTTTCACTAGAGACTGTAAGAAGGAAATGTGAAATTACTACACACATAAACTTTTTAAAGATTGACAAGTGTAGGTATAATGTCAGTTTGTAAAATGATGCATATGTGACTTGTTTATATCGAAATATTCTGAGAGACATTCTTCATTAACTTGAACTGTTTCTGCTGACAATCACAGAATCCTCTGATTGTTCCGACCTTTCTGTAATGTACTTTTAAGAATAAGCTGGAACTTTGGAGCATTAATTGAATTCCTGAATATTTGAATACAGTCAATACCATCAACGCATTTCTATTTTAAGCAATATATTTACAATGTCCTTTTCTTAATGAACTTTGTCCTTGTTTCCATTTTTTATATTATGTTATTTGTATTTTACATATACAATGTAATCCTCAGGTTTTTTTAATTTTAATTTTACTTGCCTTTCCAAGTCTCATGGAATATTTCGTGAACCACGTGATTTGAATAATTTTATAAAATAAAAAAGATGCCTTCACTTTCGAACACATCCTATATTCTTTTGGCCGAACTTAGTTTAATACGTAGGACGATGCCAATCCAGGTCTGAATAGCAAAATGTACGAAAGTATGTGCTTTACCCGCGCATGTTATCTGAGATAATTTTTAATTGCTTCTATTGTTAGCAATGCATACTCACATTTGATGCCTTATTTAAGTCCATTTATAATGAATTGATCGATATGCACATTTCACAACTTCAAATGAAGCACGAGGCCGTTGTGGCTCAGTGGGTATGTCCACTGCGCTAGCAACCTTCGAGTTCTAGGCGGCGCAGGTTCGACTCCTGTCAGGTACATTCTTCCCTGGGTGAATTTCTCTCATCTGTGTCAGTAAAACTTTCATTGTGTGT
This sequence comes from Meta bourneti, assembly GCA_933210815.1. Classification (NCBI taxonomy): domain Eukaryota; kingdom Metazoa; phylum Arthropoda; class Arachnida; order Araneae; family Tetragnathidae; genus Meta; species Meta bourneti. The sequence goes on along the minus strand of OW119922.1, from coordinate 37,433,110 downwards.
ACTTGATATTGTACTATTACTTGATATAGTACGTCGTGTTGGGCGCAGAATGGCCAAATATGGCCCTTGCGCCATAAAAACCCAAAATCCAGGAAATAATTTTTTTGATTTTTCGAAATTTTTATAACTTCGATAATTTACTTTGAAGGTGAATAATTGTACTCATGCTATATGCATCTACATAATCCAGTTCACATTCAATCACTCTACTTTCTAAAACAAAACTACAGCAAGTGATACTTAAATGACCACTACAAAAGTGGATATTGAGTTTTGGAGCAATTATGAATCCCACTTAAATTTGTTTTCTGTAAAATTAATGTAACTTAAATTGTGAAAACGACGAATAATTTTGCCCTCGCAGTTTTCCTGAAAGTTGTTTTGACTTATGACATTCATCCGGGATGCGATATTTTGGAATTTCATTCCAATTAAGAGAAAGATGACAAATAACTTGATACGATATTCATGACTAATTTGTTATATGGAAATACGTTTTTCTACAAAATTCCCTTTAGTTTCACATGAAATAATAAATATTGTTTTAAAATTGTCTTAATCACAGACAAAGGAAAGGTAACTGATTGCCATTTATCTACAAACGGTAGGTCTGTTTGATGGCGATTACACCAATGAAATTTTTCATTTTGTTTACCAGATTTTCGAAGGCTCTTGCCAGAACAGTGCCTAATTTGCGCATTAGTTGTAAAGACGTCACAATTATGGTCAACCACGGTGTATTTTGATGTTTTGCAATTCTTATCTCTACATGCCCTGCAGCTATTATAAATGGACATGGAAGTATATCGACCGTGGTAATTCAAATTGCTCCCTAAGGAAGGTGTAATTAATTCTAATGAAGATTTAGCTACGTAATACTAAACGAGATGCTTCCACGTAATTACCCACAGCGATTCTAATAATTAAAAGGAGCTTTGAGCACTGTCTTAACACACCTGGTAAACAAGCATTTATTCCAAATTTATGTAAGCAAACAGAGATTAGTAATTGGGACCTGAAGCGAAATACGCTTAACATTCTAATTGTCTTGCTCACGTAGTAATGCATCTCATTTAGGTTTGAGAATTTTCATGTTCAATGAATTATTTATTCGTATAATTAGTTTAGAATGAGATTTGCAAAGTTAGATAGTTTCGAATTTAGTCCTTGAGAATTGGAAGTCTGAAAATATCAGAACATGTTTATAGTCTTATATTTTCATATACGCTTATGTTCTTATATTATAATGCTTATGCTTTTATGTTTGCAGTCTATCAAAGATATTGGGTAGTAAAATGAAATAGAGGTTTTAGTTTTTGACATGAGTACATGATTAAACATATTTACATATACTCTTAAGTGTGTGTAGAATTCGTTGCTTCTTTTGTAATGGAAATATGTAGATTTTTCTTATAATTATTTCTTATAATTATTTTTTATTCTTATAATTATTTTGTAAAGTTCCAATTTTCAGTTTATAATTTTTATTTTTGAAAAGCTTTATCGCAATTAAAACAAAATAAGAGGTAGAGAAGGCAAGATGCAGTCTTACAAGAACTAAAAATGTGTGTGTTCCAACTTCACAGGTTATTTTACAGCGCTTAATAGTTCTTAGAGATGCCTTCGAGAACTTTCTACCGCTATTAGTATTACGAGTTTCTCTTAAAAATCAAAAGTTATAACAGGTCAAAGTTTTCATGGATTCTTCCTTTTGTTAGAAAGATTTTCAGATTTTTTTCTTCATTGCTGAAATGAGTATGTCCCGTTAAAGAGAGAGTTCATTCGCACCATTTAATACATAGTAAAATTCGAACCACCCAATTTAAAAGCTAAAATAAACAATTATAAACTTCCAGTAGTTTCTCTTATGTCAATTTATTCTCCCAAAAATATTTCTATCAAGTTACAAGCAGTGCATAGGAAAGTATTAGAAAGAAACAGCAAGCCAGTTTTTTTATTCTGAAAATAGAATTTGGAACGTGGTTATATTTATGTTAGGTGCTAGCAGAAAATGCGAAAGGAATTATGCAGCCTCCTCTTCTTCGAACTCCCCCTCTTCTTCTGCAGTGGCTTCTTGATATTGCTGATATTCGGACACGAGGTCGTTCATGTTCGATTCGGCTTCTGTAAATTCCATTTCGTCCATGCCTTCGCCAGTATACCAATGTAAAAATGCCTTTCGGCGGAACATAGCTGGAAAATAAATTTAATTTCACACCGCAAAATCGTTTTTTAGATGGAAACAGCAAATATGAGAGTTGAATTTCACAAGATTTTCTTGTAAACAGGTTTGTATGCATAGTTTGTCTAGGAGTGTACCATTAAAATCGAAAAAAATACGTTTAGAAGAAATTATGAGTATTTTTACTTCAGATTAAGAGCCTTGGTAAGGCCTGTTGATAATTAAAAATAATCTTATGTGTTCAATTAATTTTGCAGAACTGTTTTGATGGGACCTTGGGACAGCAGTTTTCTTAATTTCTATATCAAAATCTGCATCTCCAAGTAGAGATTTATTTTATGTTTACAGCGCAGTGTTTTTGTGCATGTGCCAAGGCTACAAGGACAGCAGTTATTTTAATTTCTAAATCAAAATCTGCATCTCCAAATAGAGATTTATTTTATATTTACAGCGCAGTGTTTTTTTTTGTGCATGTCCCAAGATAAATCGACCTTCTAATGAAATAGGCGGAACATGTGAGCGCAGTTTCGTGTTATTTCTACCGACCGCTTGGTTTGAAGATCTGTCAAGTCGTTGGGAGAAAACCACGAATCCTAATGTGTGATAAATTGTTGATGAGTTAAAGTGATTATCCAGCGTTATTAAAATTACTAGTTGGCGCTTCGATACCCAATCGTCCCAAGTTGATTTCTAAACCCATTGCGACTTACCCTTCTTAAATCTTACGACAGAAAATCCACTCACAATGCTCTGTCTATTTCTTTAGTAAGTCAGTGCTGGGGTTTCTATGGCGTCGCTGTGACTCAGCTCGTTTGTATACTGCGCTAGCAACCTACGAATTGGTGGAAGGGCAGGTTCGATTCGTCCATATGGGTGCTTCTCTCTTCTGTGTCAGTAAAACTTTCTTGTGCGTGGTTGTCTATTTACTTGACGTTGTTTGGCACACCTTTGCTTAATATGGCCATTGCGTCATAAAATCCAAAGCAATCAACCTACCGACTCTGGTCTATATAAATACCACACAATCATGTCTACTAGAGACAGACTGATTCTGATATGCTCTTTATGCGATTGATGACAATTCTATTTCTTGCTTGTATACAAATACGCTCTTTTTTATATCAAATGTTACTTTTTAAATTTAATTGCTTTTTAATAAAAAAAGGCTTCTCTATCGCCTATGTGTTGCTTTAATTCTGGTTGGTATAGAGTCAATGTAGAAGCTCAAGACAAGTAAACTTCGCGTCTCGATTTTAGTTACGGCGTACTTTTACGCAAAATTACTAGTGAAACATTTAACTAAGAATAATATATTTTATATCATGTATAGAACGTCATTTTTCTCGAAATCAGAAAATCAGATGGTTCAATTTCGCATTTCCCTTGCATTGTTCTACATGTGTTAAGAAGTATAAAATTCACCAACCCTTACAGCAATGGAGTTACCATTACAGACAATGTCCATATTAGGTATTTCATACCTAGATAACGAAAACTTCCTGATTTTCACTTTCAAAATTTCTTAAACACCTGAGCGTCTCAAGATTATGGAGTAGTAAAGTGTTGCTTTTATCACATAACACAAAATGACTAAATAATCACATCTATTGGTTGAAAAATCCCATGAAAGGTTCTACAGGCAAGAAGGTCGAAACTGGTTAGAATTCATGTAGGGAAGTCTGCGGGTTGCAGGAAGAATGTATGCGTGTGAACCTTAGAGTGTTAATTTTAAGTGAAACTTCAGAGTAGGAATCGGTAAATGAATCCAGTAGAGCGTCTTCAAGAACAATAATATTTTTACTGTTAAAAATTACGAATTGCATAACGCGCGATATAAAGAGATGGCATTATCTCTTTCTAGATATCGAAATTCTAATGACATGTACCCCAATGTTCATAGCGATCCAATCCATCTTCTGGACTTGCGCAAATGAATGAGTGTCTACTGTCCAAAAAAAGCAATCCAGCTCTAACTATATTCTCTCCTAAAAGGAGAATCTGAGATCCCTATTCATTCTTTTCTAAAAGACTGATCCTGAAGATTTAATGAGTAAGGTAAGACTTCTTTAAATAATCGTTTAAAGATATTAGGATTCTAAAGGAGTAAATCTAACGTAATGGCCAAATCAATTCTTTATTCCTATGTTCTAGATGACAGTCATTACATTATTTTTGCAAGGCAATTCATTAGGTGAAACATATTAAACGGTATTTCCATATACACTCATGTCCACAAGGAATTCGCCCCTACGCATATTTGCCACTATTGATTGAACCGAATGCGAATAAAAATGCTACCTGCCATCTCTGAAAGGAATAATGGAAGTTTCTGCGAAATGTTGGACAAGGGCGGGTTAGGTCATTTCCGGTAATTGTGGTTTGAAGAACTCTTTGATGCTTTGTTCTGAAGACGTTGATATTGCCTTTTCACTCCAAAAGACGATTTTTAGACCACAAATATAGCATAAATGAAGCCATATCGATGACATTAGGTGTGACAGGATCATCGAGAGAAAAGAATCTGCACGAACTGAGATAGCCAGGAACTTAATATCCCTCCAAACGTCATATTCAATTTATAGTGTTCCAAACTGGTGAAGGTGTTTGAGGGCAAAACATGGTCAAGGTCATCCACGTGTCACAACTGCACAACAGGATCTGTATGATATGACCATAAGACGCTACCCAAACAGCACAGCAAATGTATTTGTTACTGATCAGTCGACTACCTCAAGGATCATCGCATCCAGTCAAAATGTTTGTAGACAGCTACATGATATCGACCTGTATGCAAGGCTATGAATGCGTTATTTTAATTATAGGGCACATGCAAACACGGAGTACGTGGTGTGCTTAAGACCCTGCTTAGACCCCACAACAATGGGGTCAGTGCACTGTTTAGTGACCAGTCTCGTTTCAGATAAGAGTTAATCTCGAGCGTATACATCTAGTGAACTCAGAGGACGCATCCTCCTCATGAGGTCTTTATGGAGGTGCCAAAAGTTATCTTTATGGAGGTGGAAGAGTCCTTGTTTGTGGTAGTATCTTTCCAGGATTGTGCACACCTTTACATGGGGTCGACAGCCGTATTTTAACAGCCAAGGTTAATAGGGATGTTATCCGCATCAGTATGTGAGGCTTTTTGGGGATGTATTTGGTCCTGGGTCCCAAATAATGAAAAAATCTATAATATGAACCCGTTAAAACCGGTGTTGAGAATTTTCGATGGTAATTTTCTAATTTTCTGGTAATGGGAATGGATTGATAGTGTGTAAACCCTGTCATATACTCACCAGTGAATTGTTCCGATATTCGCTTGAACAGCTCTTGGATAGCGGTGTTATTTCCAATGAAAGTGGAAGACATTTTCAAGCCTCTTGGCGGAATGTCGCACACTGCCGTCTTCACGTTGTTGGGAATCCATTCGACGAAGTAACTACTGTTCTTGTTCTGCACATTGAGCATCTGCTCGTCCACTTCCTTCATGCTCATGCGACCCCTGAAGACAGCAGCCGCGGTCAGGTAGCGCCCGTGACGAGGGTCGCAGGCAGCCATCATGTTCTTGGCATCGAACATCTGCTGGGTGAGTTCCGGAACGGTCAGGGCTCTGTACTGCTGGCTGCCCCTGGATGTCAGTGGGGCAAACCCAGTGATGAAGAAGTGCAAACGCGGGAAGGGTACCATGTTGACGGCAAGTTTCCGCAAGTCTGCATTCAGCTGCCCCGGAAATCGGAGACATGTTGTCACCCCAGACATGGTGGCAGACACTAAGTGATTCAGGTCACCGTAAGTGGGTGTAGTTAATCTCAGCGTACGAAAGCAAATGTCGTAAAGTGCCTCGTTGTCGATACAGAAGGTTTCATCTGTGTTTTCGACTAACTGGTGCACGGACAGAGTAGCATTATAAGGTTCTACTACAGTATCTGATACCTGGAAAATATTCAAATAAATTTCACTGCAATTCAATAAATTGCTTACTTGAATCGAAAGCTTGATTTGGATAACCTACTTAATGTAATCGAATTTTACTGTTAGTCTAAATGCCCTCAACGCAGAACTCTAAATAATTCAAAGCATATGCGGCTGCAAATTTATATTTTTGAGTTTCTTATGAATAAAATTTCAAATAAGGTAAAAGAAACATTAGTTTAGAAGATAATTATATGTGACTAAAAATTCAAATTTTAAAAATCTAACACAGTATAGGAAATTATAAGAAACCACATCCATTGTTGATTTCGTGTATTACATCGAAAAGCATTAAGCCTGAAATTATAACTCAGTATATACAGTCATGTCCTCTTATTAAAGTTATTTGCAAAAAAATTTGAACCCCAATTGTCCTTTTCTACTAAAAGTATTTAGAAATATCTTTTAAAGATGACAGCAGTCATTTAAACGCAATGTCTCTAGAAAAAGAAATCGGTGGACTACTTTATCCTGGAATGCTCATAAAGGGTTGCCTGCTTACTTTCGGTGATGGTACGATGCTGAAAGTGTTCATAATACGATCTGGATATTCCTCTCTTATTTTAGAGATCATAAGTGTCCCCATGCCTGATCCTGTGCCACCTCCCAAAGAGTGCGTCATTTGGAAACCTTGCAGACAATCGCAGCCTTCTGCCTCCTTGCGGACCACGTCCAGAACTGAATCCACCAGCTCCGCTCCCTCTGTGTAGTGGCCCTTGGCCCAATTGTTTCCAGCTCCACTCTGACCTGAAAGTACACGAAATGTGATATATCTGTACCTTGGTAGAAAAAAGACCAATATCCAAATTCGCTGCTTTTGAGTTATGTCCACAAAGCACTACAAAGCAAAAAGAGTTATAATGTAAAAAGCTCCAATGTCCTGTCAATTCATTATGAAAGAACCAAAACATCGGAAAGTATTTTTTGTATACCGTATTAAAAATTTTAAAAATAAAAATCTCTAAATCAGGAGTGAACAAAAATTTGCAAAACGGATATTGGTCCCTTTTCTTCCAATTATATGGATATAACAGTACCGTTATCAGTTTTCAAACCATGCGATTGATTCATATTTCATAAGACCTGTCGAGCAGAAAAGTGTTTGGGGAACTTCAGTGAGTGAGATAAATGATCGCTATGGGGATTTATTATAAATGAAGATTGGTAATTGCCATGAAAAATGGTTATGAAAAGATTATAAGGGGATGAGAAACGCAGACTTTTATGAATACAGACGTCTCATTAGTTCGCAGATATATGTTTATGTTGCATCCGCTGTCAATTATGTCATTTTTAAGCTATGTTTTTAAAGAAAACAGTTTTCATGCGATTTTTAAATTTCTGATTTAAAAACATTAGAGAATTCTATAACTATAAAAAGAATATTAGTTTTCTTCAGAAGTTCAAAGGAAATAAACTTAAGAATAATACAAACTTTTTAAATCTTACATTAAGCATTATGATAGACAGACACATCGGAATTTCGAATTCATATTCTCATGAAAAGGAATTTAATCTATGAAACGACTTCTACGTTTGAATTCATAGTTATTAGAGACGTTTTATTTCACCGAGTAAACTATAGTATGATAATATATAACTATACTGATCGGTGATGTTAAATATTGTTATTAGAAATATCCGAATAAAATTCCTTTACATTTAAATCTTTCCTCCCAATTTGGATTTGGGAACCAGGCATTTATCAATCGTTTCGTGTTATTAATTTTTAAGTGATAATTACAATCAAATTTTTTGCGAACTTCCCCTTTCCCTTTGTTTAACGGAATACTCATTTCAGGTAATATTGCACGTAGTTACTACCTCTTTTAGAAGCTTTATATCACAAAAATGTTCTTTCCTTGTTCAATTATACACTGCTGGCCACCCAAATTGCAACACCAAGAAAGACAAGAGATATCACAACAAAATTTATTTTGTAGATAACATGTTGACCAAGTATCAAATGATTAAATTTATAGACTTCTGTGAAGTGTGGTTCCTGCCAAAATCAGTAGCCAGAGTAGCAGCCATTGTTGGAGATCACCGCTGCCACACGCCTCGGCATTGATTCAAAGAGACTTTGGATGTGTTCTTGGGGTACAGCAGACCAAGCAGCTTCCACACGTTGCCAAAGTTAATCTGGTGTGGCAGCTGGGGATGTATTCTGGGTCAATCGTTGAGCAACCATAGACCACATGTTTTCTATCGGCGAAAGATCCGGAGAGCGAGCTGGCCAGGGAAGCAATTCAATCTGGCGATTGACGAAGAACCCTTGGACAATGCGTGCCACGTGTGGTCGCGCATTATCCTGTTGAAATATGGCTGTGGGCAAGCCCTGAAGGTAAGGAAGGACAACTGGCTCCAACACCTCGGAGATGTAGCGCTGGCTGTTTAAAGTACCGCCAATGCGTACTAGAGGAGTGCGAGAGTGATATCCAATACCGCCCCATACCATAATACCCGGTGCAGGACCAGTGTGGCGGTGCATAACGCAGCTGTTCAGCATCCTCTCTCCACGGTGTCTCCAGACTCGAATCCGACCATCGTGGTGTTGCAGACAGAAGCGTGACTCGTCAGTAAAGACAATTTCATTCCATTCTGCCGTCCACATCCTTCTTTCATCGCACCATTGGCGACGGAAACGTCTGTGGTTCTGCGTCAAGGGTAGACGAAGCAATGGACGTCTTGCGGACAGACCACTCTGCTGTAAACGGCGTCGAATGGTACGCGCAGACACTGGATGATGCGGTACAGACTGAATGTGCTGTGCTATGGTTCGTGATGTGGCTGAGCGATCCGTCACTGCCATACGCACAATATGCCTGTCATCACGTGAAGTGGTGCACTAAGGTGGATGCGATCGAACACGTCGGTCCGTCGTACCCTCCTGCATCCAACGATCACATATCCGCATTACAGTTGTTTGGTTTCGTCCAACACGACTACCGATTTCCCTGAAAGATAATCCACAATCTCGGTAGGCCACTATCCTTCCTCTGTCGAACTCGGATACTTGATCAAAAGATGATCGCTGTTTTCTACGAGGCATAATTGATCGTTTTTTTGAAAAAACCACAAGAAAAACACAATTGCCGTACTTGAAATCGTCGAAATCTCCAAGCCTTAAATAGCGCTTTGAAGTGGCGCCACAGGCGCGCGTGATGTGCGTCTGCGCTGAAATTCTAATCATTTGCATATCTCACCTCCGCTAATGCATGTTGTAAATTTCATATTATTTGCATGCTTCCTTCAGGGTGTTGCATTTACGGTGGCCAGCAGTGTACATATTAAAGACTTAAAAATGTGACTCACCAAAAACAAAATTATCCGGTCGGAAGAGTTGACCGAAAGGTCCAGAGCGCACCGAGTCCATAGTTCCAGGTTCCAGGTCAACCAATATAGCTCTTGGAACGTATTTACCACCTAGGAACAAGGATTTTAATTACAAGTTGCAGCTAAAGGCTTTTGAGTTTAATGTATATATCTCAAAACTTATTTAATACTGGATAGACATAAGGGATGAAATATTAGCATAAAATACACACATTGGCCAATAAATTAGAAACCCGTAAATATTTATGCAAATGTTGGTTGCAGGTCTGGTTATGCAAAATCCATCTATGACGTGGGTGACGCTTAATGAAATTGACGGTATAAATATGCTGTGCATGTTCATTTCATGAAAAACGAAACAGGATGGAGAAATCAACACACCTTTCGTGGTTTGAAAAATGACATTGTTACGGCCCATTAAGTAGGGGCCACGATTGCCAAGACAGAACTCACTATATTCTCGAATGCTGTGTTTTTGAAGGTGTTTAAAAGTTGGAAACAGAATCCACAGTCCTTGTCCAAATGAAGTAACCGTGAGTCTAAAACAATTAATGAAGACCGTGTTCAGCGGCATCTCAGACGGATTGTATGGCAAAAAAGGGACTCCATTGTGCTGCAACTGACAGCAATCTTTAACAAAGGCTTGTCCCAACCGATCTCGACGCGAATAATGCGCAGAGGATTGGTATAGGCAGTCGCATGCCAGTGAGAAAACCTCTAATTTCTGCGAGGAACCTAAGAGTTCGCTTACAGTGGTGTCGAGAAAGACGTAACTGGACATCCGTGGATTGGAAAAAGGTGATGCGGTCAGACGAATCACGCTTCACCTTGTCTGGCACAGACGAAAGGCTTAAGAGTTTGGCGAGAACCTCATGAAGCCATGAACCCATCTTGCCATGTTTGCACAATTCAAGGGTCTGGTAGGAGTATCATGATGTGGGGCGTGTTCTGTTGGTTTGGGACCTGGTCTCTTGGAAGGTTCACAGTCAGCCATGCAATACTTAAACATCCTGGCAGATCAAGTGCATCCTGCAATATTACATTTTTACTATGAAGGCGAGCTTTCATGGACGATAATACAACCATACACCATGCGTGCAACGTTCGAGAGGGTTCGCGGAAATAAATCTGATTTCCAACATCTTTCCTGGCAGCCGCAAAACCCGGATCTTAACCTTATAGAGAACGTTTGGGACAAGTTGTAAAGACGCATCCCACAGCAATCTCCTCATCCTTCCACTTCACAGGATCTTAAGGTTTGTGTATCCAATTCTAGGTATTCTTTGGACTTAAATGCACTTGAGAACCTTGTAGAATCTATTCCTAAACGCATACATGTTATCCGTTCAAAAGGAGGTCCAATAAAATATTGAACCTACGTTTCTAATTCATTGGCCATTGCATGTATAACATCAACATTTTGCCAAAGGCACGAAACTGCGTTTTAGATGTAATCACCTAAATACGTTTTCTAAATCGTTAAATGCATGTTTTATAACTTCGCCGAGCACGAGCACTAATTCGTAGCCGAAACTCCCAGAGTTAATGCCTAAACATTCACCATAACACCATTTTTCTAATGGCGTTGAATCTTTAAACGTGTTTTTCTCGAACTAACGATTTTGCAGATTTGTTCCTTTGGCGTGGTACCAACGATAAGCCCAATGGGCATATTGCATGGGCATCGCCCATACATCAGTGAGAGTAATCCAATCATTTGCTCAATTTTCACTAATTTAACCCTCTGAGCGTCACCTGATTTCCAAACGGTGTAGTATTGCTTTCCCCCACAGACCACATAATGACTAAATAACCACATCTATTGGTTGAAAGAATCCTAGAAAAGATTTTATTGGTTCAGGTTAAAGTAGGTTAGAAGTCATGCAAGGAAGACTAGATTCAGAACGAACGTATGAGAGTAAATCTCTCAGATGGTTAATAAGATAGAGTGAAAGATTAATAGCGGAGTGAAATCAATGTGGAGAGATTATTGACGGCTGGGGCATACGAAAACCCCCAATTCCTTCATATAAATGTAGTTTGTCTATTCAGAGGAGGGTATTAGCCATAAAATATTGTGGCCAAAAGAGTTTGGGTCATATGGACTTTACATCCCTGTCTCCTGATATAGCGTTCAACCTAATGAGTGAGATTGAATCCTCTAGCATGCTTAGTTTTTCGTATTATGTGTTTATTTGTAATATTCATTCCTTGTTTTGGGACACCGGGCCTAAACTTTAAAAATATTAGTAGGGTCAAAGTGGTATTGCCGATTAATTTGGATTAACGATTAATTTGGTTACTCAAAGATAATAATTTAATAGTTCTATCCATATCATGTGGGAAGACTCTCTCTTTTGAGGGGTAGACAGCCAACGCCATACAATTATTGGGAGTGGGCAAGAAGTATGGGCCCCTCGAAGTAGATGCCCATGATTGGTAGATAAAGAAGTTACTAATACATTTAAATTAATTTCAAACTGAATATGTTTGCAATACATTTGAAATAGTAATCGAACGTTTTTTATTCATGATTTTAGTATAAGTTACAATACTTTAATTCATAACCATCAAGATTAGACAGTATCATTTCCGTCCCGTTTTAAATGTGTAAAATATTTTCATATGGATCGTTATGAAAGTTTATCAGTTGATCACTATTGTTCATGAATTTTTTTATAGTTCATGATCATGCCAAAATTAAATTCACACTAAAAGGTATACAGTACTGAAGAAAAATATCACATTCTTCCTTAAATTAAGAAAAGCATAATTGTATATTACTTCCCTATAATTGAATCGTTTATTTCAGAAACCCGTCAACAGGCAGTTTTAAAAAGTATACTTAGCGGGTTTCTGAAATAAACGATTCAATTATGTTTATTTCCATTTAGATGTAGTACTTTGTACTAGATGGTAGATTTAGCTCAATGTAGATGTGAATATGTCTAAAGATTATATAAATAATTTCTACCGGTAAGTCATGCGAAATTTATTATTATACTATCTGTGGCTTAATGTATTCAATACAGCTTATACTGTTCACATCTATGTTTCAAAAATAAACTAATTATCAAGCATTTTAAAATTAAATATAGCTTTTAAAACTTAAAATTATCTTTTATTAGTCATATACGTATGTGTAATATTTTTTAAACTGATATGGGTTATTAACTTTTTGTATTTCATGCAAACGCTTATAAGTTTATGTAGATATTTGATCTCCATAGAAATAAAATTTAATCGTGATAGCCAAGCATTGTCCCTTTTATTTTCCGCTAACTTTGCAATGCAACTAAATGAATTGCAAAATGTCAAAACTTCATAGAAACGAGTGAAAGTGTATTCAAAAACTTAAATATATCTAAATCATTTGAAGATAAAGTTAAAAAGTAACTAAGTTTTAAAAACCTCGATATTCACACCTTTATAACTAACATTATAACGGATTTATTTACCAGTAGCTTCATTGTAGTAAACATTAATTCTCTCTAGTTGTAAATCAGAATCTCCATGATAAGTTCCCGTTGGGTCTATTCCATGTTCATCTGATATGACTTCCCAAAACTGGAAAAGAAATTCGAAACAGTATTTATAATAGAAATGATTAAACTTGATGGTAAAAGTAAGTGAAAAACAATCAATAAGTTAAATATTTATACAACACGAATTCGGTGAGTTGGATATAATTTCATTCAATTTGTAATAAAATAAATAAGGAGAAATATATTATAAATATTTAAAAGGCAATGTATTCACTCTTAAAAATGCACCCGATTACAACACAACAAAAATATTAAGTATTTCCAGTTGCGAATAAAGTTCAATCATTGGAGTATACTAGCTCATGAATTTTAAATTCCTATAGGGGATTTATAAACCATTTTGGTACAACCAATTTTAAGTTATTATTTCCTTGACCAACTTTTATGTCTTGAAATTCTTAGATATCATTATCTACCGTTTAAACGTAAGTCTCACTGAATACATATATTTACTTTTCCCAGTTTGAATGTGAGAAAAGTTTTCTTGCACTGACGATGAAATCCTAAAACTCAATTACATTCCATTCTCAATCCAATTTATAGGACAATCTTATAAAAGTATAGTAAAGTTATTAAAAATAAATGGAAAAGGGGAACAGTAAGAATTGTTAATTTCTATCGAGGAAAACATAAAAGTGAGAAACAAAAATAAGTTATTTCATGTTTTTAAATTGAAAACGCTAAACTAAATTTAAAGAAAGGTGAGAAAAGATCTAACTGAAATTAGTTGTTAATTTTCAATATTAGTCTCAATATTGAACATTCAAAATTAATTTTATATTAAAAACTAAAACTATAGCACTTATAATAAATTTTAAGCTGTAGATAGCCATTGTTTATGAAATATGTCTAAGCTGAGCCAACATCGTAATTTATATAAATTGAACAGCAATATAAATTGAATAAAATATTTTATTAGTCTTTCAAAGTTTCTGAAAAGGCTGCATTATGAAAAGTTAATAGTGCCATGAAGAATATTTAAACCATTTTAATAAAAACACATAGACAAAACAATTTCATCTCGTAAAGCATGAATACGACCGTTAAAACGTTAAATTGGGACAGTAAAAATCGAGTATTTACAAAAGTTATCAATATTTATCAGAATATCAAATCACTAGTAATAAAAGATCTGAAAAAGTAATTTAAGTTTAAGCCCCTTCTACACTTAAACAAAATATTTAAGGCATAGCTGTATCTAGCGCCTCGTCTTGTGGCAACGGTCTTGGCACACTTTTTATGTCGCCAAGGAAAGAAACATTAGAAAAAAAATCTTTTTTATCTTTACAAATATAATACGCTGAGGTTGCCATAAAAACGGGAATAATCCTAATAAAGATGGGGTACCACCTGGCCATAACTTACTACTAAAAGTGCGCCAAGAGCGTTGCCACCAGACGAGGCGCTGGATACAGCTGTACCATATTTAAAATATATTTAAAAAGTAGAAATGTTATATATGGAACAATATACGTATTGAATTAATAATAAAATAATATTTCTGTTAATAGTAAATACAATACTATAAAAGCATCAATAAAAGTACTTATTACAATGCGTACGTAATTAGTCGATATGAAAACATCTACGAATGGCTTATGAATGCATCTACGAAAACCACTTATTCTTGAAAGGACTTAATTACTTTGAAAATTTTCAAGTCAAACGTTATAATTGAATATTACCTTTGCTCCAATTTGATTTCCGCATTGCCCAGCTTGTATATGAACTATTTCTCTCATTTCTAAGTCTAAAAATGATTCAATAAACATAAAACGTTTACAAATTATCCGTTTGCAAATATGGCTGAATTAGAACAACTTAGTTAAAAAAGCTCGTTTGGATCGCGTGCATAGCTTAAAAATTAATTTTTTTCCAAAAGAATTATTTCTTTAAAAACCAGTTTTAATTTTTTTAAATTAATTGTACCAAAATATATTTTATTGTTTATTGAATTTTCCTTCTCATAAAACTTTTGTTATAATTTTTCAAATTAGCGGCAATTTTACGAAGCTCTTACGTTTAGAATTATGTATATACTAATGTCTTAAACCTAAATACATTTTTAAATGAATTGATTAAATAACAATTTAAAATTTTGCTTTGATTGGCAACACCATAAATTTGCGTCGAATGAAGGTTGAATTTCTGAATTCAAATTCGGCTATCCACATCAGAAGTGTACATTTCTAGGCGTACAGCAAAAAATATTGTGTGAAATGCACCTGATTAATACTGAACAAATGGATCTATGGTTAATCTCTAGTTGAAGGTACGACCTTGAGCTTGATGTTAATTTGGCGATTGTGTGGAAGATACGCTCTTAATTATGGTAACTCGTCGAGGGAAGGAGAGCGTCAACTTTTCATTTTAGTCATTTGGCCATTTTGGTCAACTTTTTATTTTAGATTTTAACGTATCAGAATTCTTGTTTTTCCATTGCTTTTGCGTTGTCTTTTAGCTTTAAAGTTCTTGTAAAGTTTCTCTCTGTAATTACTATTTAGAATAGAATTCAACTTCACAGAATTATTTTTGTCATTCTTATGTTTTCCGTTGCTGTTAGTGTATTAAAATTTAGAATTTAACGTATCAGAATTCTTGTTCTCATTCTGTTTTTTCGTTGTTTTATTTTCGTAAAAGGCATTTAATTGGAACAAAGTAGTGTATCGGTTTCAGCTTCATCCATGATCAGAGTAAAATATTCTAAAATAGTGTTTTACAAAAAATGAGATACTTACAATGACTCCCAAAACTGAGTATACACCATAAAGATGTATCTTTAAAAACTCAGCACTCTAATAAATTATAATTTTAACGTTTTGTATAAGTTCAAAAGGCTTTATCTTATTTAAGTAATCCGGATTAAGTGAGTGCATAAAATGTATGTTCCTTCAAATTGTTCTTGAAACTCCATTTGTATTATGAATTTCAGAAAATATTTACATATTTTAATATGAATTACCTGTCTCGAAATAGAAAATCACCTTATGAATTTCATTCACTGTATACACTTTGTTCCATTACATTTCGATCTTATTTTGTTTGTATTATCAACACACAATGTTGATCAATGGAAAAATTCCAATTAACAATGTTTGAGAGGGATTTTCAGTGAAAATCAACAAACCAGACATAAGACTGGGATTTCACTTCCTATTTGGTGTAGTCGAAGTGACTTATTTAGCAATTACATTTTCATTTAACATGGAATGTTCTACATGGAATATTTTAGATGGAATGTTCTCATGGAAGATTCTACATGGAATGTTCTAGATGGATCACACAGGAATATGTACAAAACGATTAACTCAATAGAAATACATATACGAACGAGCAACGTAATTAAATAATAAATAAATTTTTTTTTAGTAGATTGCTAAAATACTAGGAGCAACTTGCACTGCACACATAAACAAATAAAATATAAATCTTAACACCATTACCGAAATGCTCTCGTATGACACATATCGAGGTTACCTTAAAATGTAGTTTATCGAAGTTTTGGTGTCGTTTGGCGTTCCATCTAATTTGCGTTGACCAACTAACTGTCACACAATCTTTGTAATATTATTGAAATCGTATCCTAAAAACAAGCCGGTGACGTCACGTTCGAAATACATATAGAAAGTACATGTTCTATCACAAAACACTACAGCTACGTTCATTTTTCTTGACCGGAAAAGCCTTTCAAGAGCAGTGATTTTCAATCGTGTACCGCAGTAAGCTGGTGTTCCTCAAGAATAATAGTTTGCTTTACTGATGGTAAAACAGTTTAAATTGTGAAAAAAAAATTATTTCAGCGGTTTATGTACGAATTTCTGACAAATATGTTCACAAATAATTTAAAGTAATACTGGTATTTTCAATATCCTTATAAGTAATTTTGAGTATTATTTTTTATTACAAAGTATCATAAATAAATTATTTCAAAAGATTTTTTAAAGCCACTCTGGAGCAATAAGGATAAGAATTTACTATTTTTGTAAAATCAATCAAAGTTATGCCTACTTTTTGTCTGTGATCGACAGAAATCATAAATATTTTTTGGTGCGCCGCAGAATTTTTGTAATTAGTTTATGAGTGCTGTGAGATGAAAAAGGTTGAAAATCGCTGTCATAAAGAAATATTTTGTTTTTATTGTGGGGCAAATTAACATAGTCAAGGATTAGCAGCCGTAGGGTTGTAAGTTCGAAACTCGATCCAACCACAGACCGTCTTGTAGATGGGGTTGGTATGCGTTGAATCTGTCCTGGTCCCAAATGTTCTCACGTTGGCGTAGTATGTAAGTTTGAAGACTGAGGTGCCAGCTCAGGTATTGATCTCGTCATCTGGTTACAAATGACGACGTGTTCTCGGATCTTTCTCTTCGATATTGATCCCGAATGTTCGCGAAAATGTTTCTCCCTGTGGCGTAAATTCTAGTAAATACCTACTTGTTTTTATTACTGAATTTTAAAAATACGTTCAATCATCAAATATCATCACGTAATTTTAATTCTGCGCATGTTTCTTCTTCAACTCTTAATATCATATGAGATATAAATCCATTTTTTCACTACGAAAAATGATTCATTGAAAGTATTATATTTTATTCTTACCTGGTATAAACTGAAAGTTCTCTTCATCTATAGAGTAAACACCCGCGGATTGTTATTCTAATTATAATTTTCCATTCACGGCCCCATACTTCTGATAATTAAATTCCTCATATTAAAAACTAAAGTTTTTTAAAACCACTTAGGCTTATAAGTGAATATAAAAATTATCCCCAAGTGCAGTGAATTATCCCTTTCCTGGAGTGTTTAAGACAGGAGAAAATTAAATGCAAACAACCCTTCAAAAAATTATTTTAAAGCCCCGATCTCGCGAAAACAGCTTATAAATGATTCTTGAAAGCATTGGGGATTTTCTGGAGAGACTAAAAATGAACTTATAATTCAATTATAAAACTTAACAATCAAAAAATTACTTTTCTTTGCTCAAAACTCGTAAACGAGGGTATCTCTATGCACTGCAAACAGTAGTGTTCATATTTCAAATGTAGTGCATTTTCTTTTTAGCTATCTTTGCATACTAATAATCTAATAAAGCTTTTTAACTTCTTTATAAAGAGCTCCAATCCCTTTAAACTAAATGTTCTAGATTTTAAAATCTTAATCAGCAGCTTATTTAAAAGAAGTGTCAAGTACGTGAATAATACTTAGCATGTTAGAGTACTTGTATGTAACTATAACACACAAGCTGTGTTAGTAATCACCCAACTAATCTCTATTCTTCCAAAAAATTTGAAATCGACTAAAGTTAAGTGTTCTGTTACTTAAAATATTACTTAACAGATGGTGAGTAATGAATCTCTATAATTGAAGGAGTATAACACCACATATTGGCAGACCCATGCATAGCATCAGTACTTAAGTTTCTGAATTGCTAATAACAATTGATGGCAGTGTCGTTTCTCACCTTTCATAACGTATTTAAAGCGATTTATAATGAATTAAAGCATCGATGTACACATTTCATACATCCAAATGAAATAAAATTAGTCAAAAATACAAAACGAATTTCTTTTTATATTTCCCAAATGACTTATTGGTGTTGATTCTTGTTTCCAAATGGTGTTTCGTAAAATGTTCATATCTCATTCATATTATCACAATTAGATTCCCGAACGTCCCTTCAATTACATCTCACCCACTTGTTCAAAGGCGATTCGATATATTTTTACCTCTATACCTTTTCCAGGTTGGTTCAGATTCTTTTCTGCATTAACTTCTAGATTTCTCATTCCTTTCTGTTATCAGACTGCAGAAGGATTTCCTTAGAGCCTCGAAAGCTTTTCCGCGTAATTATAGCATCTTTTTGTAGTTCCTAGCTCAAATTAAGTATATTTAAACTTTGCGTCAAAATTGGCAAATTAATCGCGTAATAGTTGATTTTATATTGCTTGCATTCGGTTGTTTCTATTTGCCAATGTTCAAATAACACCGATTCCCGTGCCACGTACTTTAGCGAAATATATACAGGATTTTTAAATTGTACCAGTTCTATGCCATTGAACTCTTAATTGTGTATTTGGCAACTAGATGGCAGTAGCTGTGTGACGTTATTGTTGTTATGTAATATCGCATCGACAGAAGCGGGCGTTGCGCTGGTACGAGCATCGACCTACTAATGAAATAGACAGAGCATGTGGGCGGAATTCTGAGTAGATCTCTGAAGGATAAATCACGAGGATGTACGAATCGGCTTAGCCGATTGGCTAACGAAGCGCAGAATATTGTGTTTGATCAAGGTAGATTTTCCCATTAACCCAATCAATAATTTAAGATTCATGCTTTTTCCCACAACCACGTGACAGATCTTCAAACCGAGCGACTGGAAGAAATAGCACGAAGCTGTGTGCACATGCTCCGTCTATTTCATTAGAAGGTCGATGGGTACGGGGTAATAGTTTTCGTTTGTAAGAAGCCTGTGTGGCGGTTCCGATTGTGATTAGAAAATTATGTGTAATTAAATTAGGTCCATAAAAATTATAGGGAAAGTCCATTTGAAAAGAAACGGTTAAGCTCGCAGGGAAAAGGGCTGCCATCTCAAAATCATGCATTAATGATGATTTGTTTCGCCAACTCAGTCATTGTTGCCGCTTCCTGTACCAAACAGTAATTTCTGAGTCAATTGTGATACCGCAATATTTATATCCAACTCTCACCCCTAATTACACAAGGACTCGTTCAAAATCACGCGACTCAAAAGCCAACTCGTCATATTGTATTGATCATCGATCTTCTAATGAAATAGACGGAGCATGTGGGCGGAGTCTCTAAAGGGTAAATCACGTGGGCTTACGATTTGACAAAGCCGATTGGCTGTCGAATCGCTGACTAGTGTTTTTTAAAACGGTGGTTAATCTCTTTAGCCAATCAATAATTTAGGATTCATACTTTTAACCACGTGACAGATCTTCAAACCGAGCAACTGGATAAAATAAAATAACGCTGAGGACACATGCTCCGTCTAATTTCATTAGAATGGTATTGATATCGGATAACTTGAGAAAGACGAATTGCTATTTTTTTATTTTTCGTTAAGAAAAACAGAACATTCCTCGAGCAGTCAATCAACACAACGAAAAACTATACCTTTTGTGCAGTTCATGTGGCGTTTCTTCTTAATTATGCTTATTTTAACTGGATGGTTTTTATTCGACGTTATTAAACCATTTGTTAGAAAGCACATAATATTGACATGACCCACGAGAGCTAAACACACTGGTAAGACATAATCATGCATTGCATCATCCACAAGACAAATTTATTTGACAGTCGTCCCGCTATCTATATTCTTTCTATCAGCTGCCATCACAGAGCTTAAAGATGTTTTTGTGAAATGTACACCCCGCCCCCGAATGAGTAGCAGTTTACAATGTGGCAAGTTCCACGACCATTTTCTAACAAAAATCAAGAAAGATAAATACAATCTGAGCAGTGTTCAGCAGAAATTTGATACTAGAAAAACACTGTACTTCTAAAAAAGTTTGAGTGTTTGTTGGCGCTTCCCATCGCTACTTTAAGCGATAACGCGCTAATTTTGGAGCAGCGTGGGAGTTGTTTTTTTTGCATTTCGTTTTATTTTTACAAAAGATTCTGTTTCTCGAGGGTGAAGGTGTAATGGTCCGTCTCTCCCCTTATAGCCAGCTCTTATGGTTATTTATTTGATGGTATAGTCCATCTCGTAATTTATGCAATCAGAGCTATGGTGCTCACAGTTGCAAGTTTACATAGTGTACATTTTACATACAGTCAACATACAAGTTTACATAGTGTATATTTTAATTAATTAATCTAAATAAAGCTAGTCCATTTGATCTACTTATTAAATATCTTTGAAGCACAAAGACAGTGTAAATATTAAGGTCTAACCTTGCAACAGATTTTCCTCTTTCGATGCAGAAGACGGATTAAATCCGTTTAGTTTGTTGAAGACTAACCTGAGTTAAGTAGAGCAAAAAAGAAACAACTGCAATATTTCTCGAAAACAGTTTTATTTATTATAACTTTAACTATATACAGTCTCTAGTCTCATTAGGAGCTTAAAATACGTTCTTCACGCTGTTTGAATGTTTTTTTCAAACTAAACCTAGTCATCTATGTATTTTCTTCTGATGAATATGTGAACTCCAGATTTGAAGCATCGTCAGATGTACTCTTAAAATTCTTCATTTTCAACATGTAAGTAAAACAGAAAATTTATTTAATTGCAATTTAAAGTTTGAGCAATCCATTAAAATGTGCTCTCACAAAGAAACAGAACAAACAGCCTGGTGAAATTAATTAATAATCGTTTGAAAAACGTTATACGCCCTCCTTCCGTTTGAGACAAAGAGTAACAAGTTCATAATGCATATCAGTATCCTTTACCAGCTGTTATAAAGTTAAGTTCTTACACGTTAATAACTTTATCTTAGATAAATTACTCAATGCTTCTGAATTAATTTTTAATAATTATATACCACTACTCTCCTTTGAGAGATTTGATTAAATTTCCCAAAGCAACAAAGATTTTTATCAGTATCTTGATATTTTTAGATTATTCTTGACTTCAAACATAAGAATGTTATGACTGAGACTAAATCTGATATGGCAGAGGGTTTTTTAGTCGTGCAGATATTAAAAATATCTACACGACTGCTTTTAACCTAATAGAAGACGGGTTTTTTTTCAGATTAAAAGAATGTTTCCCCATTTTATTTATATTGAACTTAAATGCTTTTAGAAATTAGGTTCCTTTAAATGAAACCTTTTCCTATTAGAGAAGAGAATATCAAAAGAATTTAAATACACTGCTGGCCACCCAAATTGCAACACCAAGAAAGACAAGAGATATCACAACAAAATTTATTTTGTAGATAACATGTTGACCAAGTATCAAATGATTAAATTTATAGACTTCTGTGAAGTGTGGTTCCTGCCAAAATCAGTAGCCAGAGTAGCCGCCATTGTTGGAGATCACCGCTGCCACACGCCTCGGCATTGATTCAAAGAGACTTTGGATGTGTTCTTGGGGTACAGCAGACCAAGCAGCTTCCACACGTTGCCAAAGTTGATCTGATGTGGCAGCTGGGGATGTATTCGGGGTCAATCGTTGAGCAACCATGGACCACATGTTTTCTATCGGCGAAAGATCCGGAGAGCGAGCTGGCCAGGGAAGCAATTCAATCTGGCGATTGACGAAGAACCCTTGGACAATGCCTGCCACGTGTGGTCGCGCATTATCCTGTTGAAATATGGCTGTGGGCAAGCCCTGAAGGTAAGGAAGGACAACTGGCTCCAACACCTCGGAGATGTAGCGCTGGCTGTTTAAAGTACCGGCAATGCGTACTAGAGGAGTGCGAGAGTGATATCCAATACCGCCCCATACCATAATACCCGGTGCAGGACCAGTGTGGCGGTGCATAACGCAGCTGTTCAGCATCCTCTCTCCACGGTGTCTCCAGACTCGAATCCGACCATCGTGGTGTTGCAGACAGAAGCGTGACTCGTCAGTAAAGACAATTTCATTCCATTCTGCCGTCCACATCCTTCTTTCATCGCACCACTGGCGGCGGAAACGTCTGTGGTTCTGCGTCAAGGGTAGACGAAGCAATGGACGTCTTGCGGACAGACCACTCTGCTGTAAATGGCGTCGAATGGTACGCGCAGACACTGGATGATGCGGTACAAACTGAATGTGCTGTGCTATGGTTCGTGATGTGGCTGAGCGATCCGTCACTGCCATACGCACAATATGCCTGTCATCACGTGAAGTGGTGCACTGAGGTGGATGCGATCGAACACGTCGGTCCGTCGTACCCTCCTGCATCCAACGATCACATATCCGCATTACAGTTGTTTGGGTTCGTCCAACACGACTACCGATTTCCCTGAAAGATAATCCACAATCTCGGTAGGCCACTATCCTTCCTCTGTCGAACTCGGATACTTGATCAAAAGATGATCGCTGTTTTCTACGAGGCATAATTGATCGGTTTTTTTTTTAAAAACCACAAGAAAAACACAATTGCCGTACTTGAAATCGTCGAAATCTCCAAGCCTTAAATAGCGCTTTGAAGTGGCGCCACAGGTGCGCGTGATGTGCGTCTGCGCTGAAATTCTAATCATTTGCATATCTCACCTCCGCTAATGCATGTTGTAAATTTCATATTATTTGCATGCTTCCTTCAGGGTGTTGCATTTACGGTGGCCAGCAGTGTATTTTGCCAATTACTATTAACTCGATTTTTTTATTACATGTGCGTGATCATTCAAAGTCGACATCTTCGAATTATCCCTTTCACTTATAATTTAAAAAAATTCAAAACCCTTTCGAAGTATTCGAGTAGCAGAGTTTAGAAGTATTACTAATGCTATCATTAAAGATTCGATTGTCGTATTTTTCTGATCAGTGGAGTTACTTTTTTATGCATTGGTATGATCTCTGGTAAAAAGAACTTCCGTTTTCCATTTCCAAAACAGTAGAGGAAGTCAGAGTAAAGGACACTGAGCTACGAGCTCTCGCTGTGCAGCAATCGCAAGCGAATAACGCTGGCAGACATCGCCTAATGTATCATTATCCTCCATTGTTGTGCTAACCTTGTAGATGTTGCTGTAAGATTCGTCACCGCCATACGTAGCAAGTGCCTATCTTCTCCTTTTAGACGTAGCATAGGTGTTCCAGGTCCAGGACGATGCGTGGAACCTTCTTCTGTCCATTGCCTCCAAGTACGCATATGGGGCCGCGGTAGTCCAGCTGATAGAGTCGCGGATTAGAAGCCAGAAGGTTGCAAGTCCGAAATTCAATCCAACCAAAGGGGTGGACCTGATACGTGAAAGCTGATGCACGTTAAATCTGTCGTGGCCTCAGATGTCCTAACGTTGACGTGGATTGGAAGTTTGGAGATTAAGGTTCTCAGGTGTTGAAAGCTCAGGTGTTGACCTCGACATCTGACCGCGGATCAAAATTACAAGGTGTTGTCCTGGGATCTATCCCTTCGAGATTGATTCCGAACCGTCGCCAGTAGTCTGTTGCTTTGCTCCAATGCGACCTAAATTAAAGTACCAACCAACCAACCAAGTACGCATAACTGTACTAGCGGTTCGCCCAACGAGTGCAGCAATATGACGCCTTCTCCCAATCTAATGATTCTTCCTTGCTCAAATTTGGTCAACTGTTCATAGTGTCTCGCTTTGCGTACTACTAGAGCGTACTACCAATCAAATTCACGAACACAATGTTTGGGGTTTGGTTTCTAAAAAATCTAAAAAATCCCTTGAGTCACATTTGTGCCTGTATGGGTCACTCATCCTATTTGCATACTAAGAGGAGATTTTAATTATCTGCATGATAAACTACCGGTCTTACAAATTTCTGGTCAGACCAATTACCCTCTCTTGGAGTTAAATTTTCAATTAACAGCTGTGTATTTTGCACTTAAAATTTGAAGTTTTTTAAATGGGTGTTCTGGGACATGTTATGTCTCATCGCTCATCTACATCAGGAATATTCAAAACATGTCTCTTACATTTTGAAAACTTCCATTTCTCAAATCCAAATATTTAAAAGAAATTAAATCTTCCACGTCTCGAAATCAATTAAAAGCGGGATCTAACTTTATATTTGAACTTCAAGTCTCCCACACAGCCTGATTGGATTGAAAAATATAAAATGAGCTCCATTCCAAAATCCTGTCTTTCTATTTTTACTGCCGTTCACTGTGTAATTAATAGAAGTTTGGAAGTTTGTCTTTAGATAAACTATCACTAAAGTGCACATAACCTTCTCAGAAAAATCAAATCTCGTATTTAATCTCGGAGTTTCCATTGAAATTCATCAAAATAAACGAAGCTAGATGATTTTAAGGAAATTATCTTTTTTTAAATTTAAGCCATCGATATATTTCCGAGACCAAGTGTTGACAAAACTTATTTACTTTTCAATGCGGTATCTTTGCCCATTCAACAGTTAAATTAATAAGTATCAAACAGGGGCAATAGTATAATATCAAACAGGGGCAAAATATAAATCCGTTCCTCTGAAGTTATTTGCTATTTTTTCAAAATCTCTTACTAATTAGAAAGCAATCAGATTTCAGTAAACTCCGCGCTCTTTGTAGCTTACTTTAGTATAAATCTATTATAAGGCAGCTTGAATTTGGAAATATATGTAATCTCATAAAATATAAGGGTAATCATGTTAAGCATGAGTTTAGTGAATTTTATGCTTGATTATATCTATCCGATATTATATTATTGTTTTATGTTATTATCTGATTTCTTGCGCTCATTTTATCACGAAGTGCATAGTTATTTTTCAATTAATGAAGTAATGAAGAATATTAGACTGTTATAATAAATACAATACATTTCCCCGAAACTTTGTTAATATTATCTTAATGAAAGAACAAACTTTTCTTAAGAAATAATTTCTGGTTAGCATTCCAAATTCCTTTTTTGCATTGGAAAGATATCTATTGAAGTGCATTTGCTTCGTGTATTATTATGCTTTGAGAGATACTCCAAACAAGGATAATAACAGTTCATTTTAAGTGTAATTTTTGACTTCCATTGGCAACTCAAAAGCAGTCAACTCTTATAATTACTACTCAGATAAAGGCTGTATGATATAGATGTGCAGATCTTTTGAATTTTTACTGATTAGTAAAAATTCTTGATTAACAATTTTCCTGAATTACTTATGATTTGTGTAATATGTGCATACTATATTTTGATTGTCACTGCTTTTGAACATGTGGTTCACGAAAAGTAATTAAAATTTAAAAAGGTTTACTTTAACGTGAAATTTAAAAAGAACGTGTTTGGAAACTATAAATTGTAAAGCATCATATCAAAAGCTGTACAAGAAAAATTTCGGGTAACTAAAATTATCGAATATTTGATAATTTAATTGGAATGTAATCAAATACATTAACATTGTTCATTAACAATGAAATTATTTATTTTTATGTAGGAAAAGAAAACATGTATTCAGAGCGAAAAACTTGTAAGAAGGTAACACCTGCAGTTTATTATTAATTGCAGATGTGTAAGATTATCAATTGTTACTTTGATCCTTTATTATTGCTCCTTTTTACGAATTCCAAGAGATTGAATAAAAAGTTCGTAAAAATGGAAAGTTTGTTAAGAGGAATTAAAAAATATTTCTATAATATTTTATCAGACTTGATGAAAGTTCGTAAAATCATGTGGGTTCGTAAAATCGTATGGGTTCATAAAATGGAAGTTAGTTAAAATAGCTTCGACGGTATTACAATTGATTACAATTATCATGGACTTGAGGACACTTCGTAAAGTCATGTGGGATCGTAAGATGAAATTAAAAACGAGCGGCGATTTTATAGTAATTGATTGCAAATACAGGGTATTCTTTCAATGTATATGAAAGTTTCGATTCTACATATAACGCACACTTATTGTCGTATCTGGTTCTGTTTTAATAGTTGTCAGTAAAATCCCAGGCAATGAAGACAGCACAAACATTTATTATGAGACAAAATTGATAAAATATTTACAAAGGAAGCGTCCTACACGACCACTCCATAAGAATTTTCAGTTATATTTAACGTTAATCCCAATCAGAATAGCACAATCTGATGTAGAGAGCCTAATCTGATGTAGAGATCTGATGGTGCTTTGATCGCCATCTGTAGATGGATTGAATAACTAATAGACACTTATGTTCAGAAAGAACGTATAAAATGGTTCGTACCCTTCATATAAAACTCCTAGTGGAAATTTGATAAAGGATACTGAGACATAAATTTAAATAGCTCTGTACTTAATTCTAATTTTCATATTTAACATCTTTTCAACCAATCAAAATTCAAGCAACAACGCAATATTGGAACTTTCCACGAAGTTTCCACGCACTGAATGCGCCTAATTTCATTTCATAGTGATAATTTAAAAGCTACTCATAATACTAAATCAATTTTTCTCTTCACTAACGTTACTCAAGGATTCATGAAAGTCTAACCGTGTCTTTGCATAGATGTGCTTGATCAAAAGAGTTTTCCGATGGTCGATATTAAAAATTGAGGGGGAATTAATTCTCAGAGGGTTTGCTTATAAAAGCCAACTGTGTTGTTCAATGTAAGACCTTTTGAAATTCTTGTGCCTCTTCGTCATAAATATTCCATTGATGTCAGAGGGAAGAGAAAACTGCAGGAGCTTGACTTTAATCTTTATTGAGATTAAATATCAAGAGAGTTGTCTTTGAATAGGATTGAATGAAAGTTAATTCATGCTCACTTTGAATTATGATTCTAGAATCCAGTTTCCATATATTCAAGTTCGGGGAATCAGCACTTTTAAAAATGCAACTTCTACAACTTCCCGAAAGGGAATTAAAATGCAGAAATTCGCCAAAAGGCATGTCCTTCAAAAATGGAAATATCGGCAAACTCATTGATCTAAGTTATATGTCCGGATGGGATGCACTTAGGCAAAGGTATCGGG
Organism: Meta bourneti; assembly: GCA_933210815.1. Classification (NCBI taxonomy): domain Eukaryota; kingdom Metazoa; phylum Arthropoda; class Arachnida; order Araneae; family Tetragnathidae; genus Meta; species Meta bourneti. The sequence goes on along the minus strand of OW119922.1, from coordinate 37,405,568 downwards.
AAGACATATTCTAAATAGTAATCATCAATCTTGCTTAACCGAATGTTTGTATAAGAGGGATTTAACAAACCAGGTGACGTGCGAAGAATTTACTTCCGCTGTTCAACTGCTCTCGCATATGTATAGGGATTTCCCTAAAATATTGTTTGTGGCTGTTTTGACAACGTTTGGCGTTGACAAATCGACTATCATTTATCGATTCGGAATTATTCTTCGAATTTTTATTGGCGACGTGCTGAAATCGTATTTGAAAAACAAGCCGTGACGTCACGTTCGGAATACGTGCAGGAAACGCGTTCCGCTGTAGAAACACTACCACCACCTACATTTAGCGAGGCCGTCGTGGCTGTGAGTATGCCCACTGCGCTAACAACTTTGCGAGTTGCTGGCCCAGGTTCGATTCCTTCCTGGGTGTATTTCTTTCTTCTGTGTCAGTAAAACATATTTTATGTGTGCATATCCATTAATTGATATTTTCTGTCTTGTGTGTGTCGCAGCATGGTCAAATACGGCGCCATAAAATCCAACAAACCAACCTGCATTTAGCTTGACAGAAAATGTCTCTCATAGGTGTTGGCAAAATGGTTCTTTATTTCGGGTTTTATGGTGGAAGGACGGCCATATTTAGCCAAGCTGCACCAAGCACAAAACAGACAACTTCAAGTAATCAACGATGGAGGAAAATGTCAGAAAGTAGGAGAGTAGGCGAGGGTAAAACGATGTGGAGGACAGATCACTAAGGCACCCCGGAGTTATGATGCTGGTATTTATTTAAAGACAGTAAACCCTGAGAGGAGTTGGCAAAGGAAAAGAATAAGCGGAAGAGACTGGAAATGACGCCAATCTTAATAAATCTAAATAGGAAATATGTCACTTGACCTTTTCGTTCCTCCGCACTAACCCACTAAGCTATCTTCATAGTTTCGATACGTAAAACCATGCTCGCTTCGTTCGCTAAATTATAGGACGCAATCTGGTATCAAAACTTTTGAATTATTCTGTTTAAAAAACGTGTCGATTTAACGAATCTAAGTAAAAGAAAACTGATCAATTACCCTTTTGTGCCTTTTACTTATCTTTTTCCCTCCTTTTCTATACTCTTCTCTCATCTTCGGAGATCGCCATGGCTGAGTGGGTGCTCCCACTACACTAGAAACCTGCGAACTGTAGGTGGCCTCCCTGCGTGTATTTCTGTCTTCTGCGCCAGTAAAACTTTCCTTGTGTGTATGTCCATTACATGGTATTGTCTGTCGCAGCATGGCCAAATATGACACATAACATCCAATCAACCACTTGTCTTCAAGATATGCTTGGGACTGCGGTAGCCCAGTTGGAAGAGCAACGGATTAGCAACCGGAGGGTTATGAGTTCGAAACTCGGTCCAGCCAAAGACCGTCGTGTACACGGGTGCACGTAAAATCCGTCGTGGCTTCAAACGTCCTCACGTTGACGTGGTGTTGAAGTCTGCAGAGTGGGGTGCCAGCTCAGATGTTGTTCTCGTCATCTGACCGTTATTCAAAATTACGAGGTGTTGTCCTCGTATCTTTTCCTTAGGGATTGATCCCGGATCGTCGCCAATAGCCCGTTGTGTTGCTCCAATGCGACCTTAATTAAATACCTACCTACTTACAAAGATGGAGCAACTGGGGTTATACTCGGGTCCACCAATAATTTCCTATGGTTGGCGTTCTGCAAGTTGTAGGCAGCGCAGGTTCGATTCCTGTCAGGTGCATTCCTCGCTGGGTGTATTTCTCTCTTCTGTGACAGTAAAGCTTTCATTGTGTGTGTATGTCTATTACTTGATATTGTATGTCTCGTGTCTGGAGCAGCATGGCCAAATATGGCCCTTGCGCCATAAAACACAAAAAAACCCAATCAATCAATGGTTCGCGCCACTGATAAATCGCATATATGCAGTAGAGGTAGGTAGGTATTTAATTAACGTCGCACTGGAGCAACACAACGGACTATTGGCGACGATCTGGGATCAAATCCGAGGGGAAAGATCCTAGAACAACGCCACGTAATTTTGAACCACGGTCAGATGACGAGATCAACAACTCAGCCGACATGCCACTCTCCAACCTTCCACACCTCGCCAACGCGAGGATATTTGAGGTGACGACAAATTTAACATGCACCAGCCCCCACGTACACATGGTGTTTAGTCTCATCGAGTTTCGAACTCGTAACTCCCCGACTCTTCCAACTGGGCTACCACGGCCAGTCGAAAGGCTCAGAGTTTGCCGTATAATTGATTGCTCAATATGGCGAAATAGAATCTCCATATTGCCGCAATTGCAACGGATTCAAATTGAAAGTCAAAAATAGAATCAATTTACTATTAATTTTATGCTCTTAACTTCTGTATCCTAGAGGAAATCAACATTTGAAATTCTGTTCTGTTGGGAATTGGTATTTTTAATTAACGTCGCACTGGAGAAAACGCAACGTGCTATTGGCGACTCTGTTCTATTAGATAAGACATCAAGTTCGTTATCGTTCCTATCAATGCGTTCTGATGATTTTTCCTAATAAAGAGCGACACAATATCGTAAGAGAATTCCCATAGGAAACAGAACTAACAAACAGAAACCAGATGAAATCTCGTCGTCTATCAGAGGAATCTCATTTGTATGAACACAGACAAACATTTACGAAGATGGCCTTATTTCCCGCAGCGATGCAACTTGGGAGCCACAACAGCTGCGATGTAACACATGCCAATACAGTTCATCAATTGGGGTAGGTAGTTGAATTTGCGTCGCACTGGAGGAGCTATTGGCAACGGTCAGGGATCCATCCCGAAGGATCAATTGGGGATAAGGGTTGTCAGCTTTCACGAACAAATAGCAATCTTTTTGGTTCAACGATTTCTGGAGGCCTGCTCTCGAGAAGCGATCTATTATCCTTCGGCTTTATGAGAATTAATGAAAATTCTATGAAGATTAATGTCTAATTTTCCCTAATCAAATTACTCAGCACATCAAGGATTTTCAACGCTTTATAATATCCTTGATTTTCGGAGGCTCTTTACGAAAATACTGCAACCTTTTATTAATAAAGACAATTATTTGGCTTTAGTGTAAATGTATAACTTCCTTTCTTTAAGAAGTTGCAGTGTAATAAATTCCCCATACCCTCGATGAATCGTTGACAGTAACAAAAGTATACTAGACTTTTTATATACTAGACTCCAAATATTTTAAATCCTTTATTCATAGCGATTTCCAACCCGAGTGCCGAATCACACTGGTGTGCCTTACGGATAGCGAAACGGTTTAAGTTGTGTAAGATGTATTTCGTCTCAAATGTTTAGTTTTGAACTTCTGATAAATGTGTTCAAAAATAATTTCAATGAATAACCCTTATAGATAATTCTAAGTATTATTCTTATTACAAAGTATCATAAATTAATTTTTAAAAAGCCCTTTGGAGCAAAAAAGGTAGGTAACTAATGGCTTTTTTTGTAAATCAAGCACATTTGCATGTGTTTTGTCATATTGGCAGAAGAAATGTGCCATGAGATGAAAAAGAATGAAAACCGCTTATTTAAACAAACCTATGATTACTTCTATAAACAATCAACGTTTTAAAAGTGTCCTAAGAATCCACTTAAATAAAAAATAAGTAAACTCAATACTAAAACAAAGACCGAAAAAAGTAAACATCCTTTTAGCACACCTTGCCCACTAACCTGTAAAATTATTCTGTCCAACTTGCCTTAAATGTAACACTGAACAAGTCCCGATCTAATGTTGGACTTTTCAAGCGTTTTCGGACAGCCTTGGTCTAGCTGTTTAGCTAAACCTTAAGATAGGTAACAAGATAACTAAATATCAGATTCAAACTGGTTGCCTTGTAAATTTGAAACTGTGGTTTGATACCATTTTCCATATAATTGAGATAAAGACAACTTAAAATCAAAAATGCAGAGGAATATGTCCTGATTATCCTGCAGCACAAGTTGAAAATGTCTAGAAAAAGAATCGTTCAAGCTTGAAAAGCTATAAATGATATATTTTTCAGTACATGTCTATAATACTGAATCCTCCCTTATAAAATAACAAAATGCGTAAATAAGCACACGCTTTATATTGTCATGAATATATAATTTAAAATTCGAAAGAATAAAATTATCAAGATTTATTTGGAACAAAGAGAAATACAGCAAAGCATAACAGAAGTGGAATCATATTATCAAATATAGAATAATCGACGTTATATAAAATATAAAACTCGCTTGATGTTTTAGGATTGTCTGCGAGAAGCTTCCAGAAAATTCGATGATGCCATTATTAAAAATACAAATTTAAATGTTTAAATCTAGTTAATTCAAAACGTTAAAAATGAAAAAATAAGTAAGGGAAAATATTATCTGTGCAATTAAAGTAAAATGTCAGTTTTGAACAGGCAACTCTTTCTCCTTTTATCGTTTGTTAGATGATATGTAAAATGGTTTGACACCATTTTACATATAATTAAGATAAAGATAACGTTAACATCAAAAATGAAAAATGCAGATGAATAGCCCGGATTATTCTGCAGAACAAAGTGAAGATGTCTACAAAAAGAATCGTTTAAGTGTGGTGAAATGTAATTGGTATATTTTTCTGTACATGCATAGCACAGAATCTTCCATTATTTTAAGTGCTTAAATAGGCACATACTTTACATATTTAAGCTAGAGAAAGAGTTATGGTATCACATAACATTCAACCTCTTTAATAATTCATGATTTTCAGAAGACTGAAATCCAATTTCGAAAAAAAATATTTATGTGGATGAATTATTTGTAAGGAAATTCATACAAATAATCTCTGGATCTCTGAAATGAAATCCCCTTGGGCGAATCGACTTTTAAAAATGTATTTTGAGAAGAGTAACACTTATTTAATGTAAATATTGCACTAGAACGATATAATTAATGAAATGCATCAAAATACATTGGAGACAACTGAATGCAATATTGATATCTGTAATTGGCTTCCTAAGGCGAAGATTAAACTTAGGGATCTATTGAGAGAAATATATAATTACAATAAATCTTTAATCTCTTGCATAGAAGTTCAAAATAGAGTATTGTACTGGTAAAAAACTAGACTCCGTAGGATTTATGGGGATTAATTAACCTGCGACTAAAAGAATGTTAATATTCATATAATAAATAACAAAATAGAAAGGTATGTTCTCAAGAAGTACTAGAAAATTAATTACTTGTACGTTTATAATCCACACTTGTTATATTCTACGAAAATAGAGGGGTCCATCGTGGCTCAGTGGGTATGCCCACTGTTCTAGCTACCTTCGAGTTGTAGGCGGCGCAGGTTCGATTCCTGACAGGCTCATTTCTCCCTGGGTGTATTTCGCTCTTCTGTGTCAGTAAAGCTTTCATTATGTGTCAGTTACTTGATATTGTATGTCTTGTGTCAATTACTTGATATTGTGTCTGGCCAAATATGGTCCTTGCGCTATAAAACCTCAAAACCAACCAATCTACGAAAATAGAGGAATGAAAATATAATTTTTAAACTTAGTATATTGTTTATTGAAAGGTAAGTAGTTGCATTTGCACTGGTGTAACATAACGGGCCATTGTCGACGGTGCGGGATCAGTACTTAAGGAAAAGACCCGAGAATAACACCTCGTAATTTTGAACGACGGTAAAATGACGAGGTCAACACTTGATCTGGGAACCCAAACTTCCACGCCACGCAAACGGGAGGGCATTTGACGACACGACAGATTTAACGTGCACCAATCCCCTCGTACACGACGGTCTTTGGTTGAATCGTGATCGCACTCGCAATCTTCCGGTAGGTAATCCGCGACTCAACCAACTGGGCTACAGTTGCCCGTTTGCTGAAAGGATAAAATTATTTTTAAGTTCATACCTCAAATATATCTTATGAAAATTTCTAAATTCCTGTTCACGAGATTAGCAATAATGAATTTTCATAATAGATTAATCTTATTTCTACAGGATGAGTCTAAATTGTTTTTACAAAATAAGAGGGGTGATAGCAATGGTCCATGGTAATTATTGCTCGTCTGGATGGGTACTATCACCCCTCTTATTTTGTAAAAACAATTTAGACTCACCCTGTATATGTGATTCACTTTTCATCTGATTTCACCTTTGAGATTTGCTTTTAAAAAAAGCTGGCGATTTTCCAAATTCTCTTCCACAGGTATGTGTAGGCATAATAATTTAATATAACGTTATGTTATATTTTTTATGAATCAAAGTCTATATGCGCTATTTAGATTTACTCTTTGTCTTTACCCAATAAATCAAACAAATTGCAGAGACAAAGGTAAAGACCTTTTCATGCAACGACATTCCTTTTAAACTTATGTTATCTTACTCTTACAGAGGGACTTTAGTTTCAATTCATAAAACATTTTAACTTCAAAACTAATTAAAAATGTTAAGCTAAACTAAAGTGTGCCAAACATCACACATCGTCGTTATAGGGTGCTTTCTTCACTAAGCGAAATGTTTATGGTGGACTACGTACATTTTGCATAATTTGGTTTGTGATTTAAAAATCAGAAAACTACAAATTATTTCATGTTTCTAAAGGGAATTTTTCTTTATCAGGGAGCTCATAAGCAGTATATTATTTCTGGAAAATCACTTGCTAATTATTAAACGCATTTAAGAATTTTTTATTTGAGCTGCTATTTTATAGTTTAGATATCATAAAAATTATTGATTTTGATGTTACTTATCAAACATAATTTGGGTCTACGTATTGTTCATTATTGCAGGTGTGATGTAAAGAGTCACTAAGAAAAAATCACCCAGAGCAACAAATATGTGAAAATGGTGAGAACATTACACGAATTTTTAAACCGAAATGCAATTTTCGTTTTTATTTTAATTGATAAGCACCAAAAGAAAGAAGACTAACACAAGAAATGCACATGAAACCCGCATACTAAGATCTTTAAAGAGTCCCAATAAATTAAAAAACGCGACATTGTATGAAAAACATTTGAAATCCCTTTTAGATCAATAAATATCTAAAGTAGAGCAATAGGGGAACCCGAGAACTCTTAAGAACTCTCAAGAAAGCATATAAGACCTCGTGAAAGTACTTCCTTAACCTTTGGAAATCGACTAGACCAACAAAATGGAAAGAAGTCTAGCAGAAACAGACACTTTCAAGCTTTGAAAGAGCAAGTTTCAACTTATTGTATCGTTTATACATTTTTTATTTCAGTTCAGGAATTAAAACCGTAAGTACAAAGGAAAAGTCGAAAGTCAACATTCCAGAAACATTCTAACAGTGGTCTCATTAAGAAAATTTTCTGTTTTCAAATTAAAAAATACAAGTTTAAATTTTTCAGGTTTTTAGAAACTGTATCATTCATACCAGAGAATGTTTTTTAAATCCTTTACTGATTAATGCAACTGCACGAAGCTTAACATTCCATGCAGCTGAAATATCTAAATAAATTATTGTTTCAAGGGAATTGTTTCCTTCACATATTATTGTGACAACACTTTAAGTTCACCATGAATGCAGAAGTAATATGATAACAGCACGGACCCAACCAAATTACACTATCATTAAATCTTGCAGAAACTGAAACAAGAATACAGATTAATGCTATTAATGCAGATAGAAGCATGAATATTGGAAAAAAAAACAAATTTCAAAACATTTCCATGCTGCAAATCAATCTGTTTCATGTCGTTTTATTTCTAATACAAAATAAGGATGAGTCCAGTGGTCGCACGGTTCCATTCTCTTGTTCACGACCACTACATTTTTCAAGAAAATTACAACTTATTTGACCGCTTACATGCAACACAACAAAAAAGAATACTGTGTCTGCATTTTTAATTAAGTTATATGACATACACACATATAAAGGTATTTCAAACTTCCTCTATAAACTTTAACCCTCGTGGTGAATGTCTCGACGAGGTATTGCGTCATTTGCATGACTGACCAGATCTTGATCTCGTCATCATAAAAAATAGGCAATATCTTGATGACGAGATATCTCGTCATTAGCATAATTGGTCAGATCTTGTTGGACGAGATATCTCGTCGAAACCACTTGGAGGGTTAATGGCAGATAGGGAACACAAAATAAAACCGTTTTCGCAAAGGGATGAATGTCTGGATTTGCTAAAGGGCGCTGCTCTCATGGCGGGAGTTCGTGCGATAATCCACGCAGTCAGTTGTGCATTACTGTTGATGGTAGTAATTATGGTAAATAAAAATTTTGACATATTGGCTGCCTTTATTTGTGCACCTTAGTATGCCTTCTAGTACATTCGGTTGGAGCTTACGGGCATACATACTTTGGGAATATGATTAAACTTTATCTTCCCTATAGTTTATCTGCCCTTAAAGTTTGTGCAAGAAGTTTTGAAACACCCTGTATTCATGCAAACTAAACAAATGTCGGAAAACGTCATCCAATCCAAACTGATGAATCATCAATCATTTAAAATTAGATCTAAAGTTAAAGCTAATTAAAAGATAAAAAATAAATAAATAAAATATTAAAGTTAAACTGTTTAAAAGATAAAACGGTTCACCGAAATATAATATTCTGCGATTTCTTATGGAGAAAGCACGATTAATGGCAAAAACGAAAATGCAAAAAGATTTAAAAGGCAAAAAGTTATGATCCAAAAGAGATGGTAATTGTTCAAAATGCAAACCTAAGTCACAAAGGCGTTGCTAGAGTTTTATGAGACGGGGGCGAATGATGCTGATATATATATATATATATATATATATATATATATATATATATATATATATATATATATATATATATATATATATATATAATATCTAATTATATATATATATAATATATTTTTTTACGGACGAAGGGAGGCATCAGCATCATTCGCCCCCGTCTCATAAAACTCTAGCAACGCCTTTGTGACATATATATATATATATATAATATCTAAAAAAGTAATTTAAAATAATACTGATAAATTATCCTCATTAACGCTTTATTAATTTTCATTAAATAAACGTTATTCACGTTATTAATTATTGATTACAAGTAATTGTACTTAAGTTACTTTTTTACTGGTGCATTACGATTTCTGAAACGAGTTTACATTCGCATGACTTTAAAATAGCTGAACACCGAATACTTTCGACTAGTCTGTTAAAAGTAAGTTGCCTCTATTCTAAATTTTAAAAAATAGAAATTCATCATAGTAATATTTTACACGCAATCAACCGATCTGATTTATTCTGCTGAAGCTCGTTCGAAGCTCATTTCTAAATTAAGTATTTGAATGAATTTGTACAAGAACAATATCATAATTATTTGAATAATTTCGATGTTTCGATGTCCTCTCCAGGCACAATTAAAATTTAAAATTTAATCTAATTGAAACACAATTTATTTTTAATCTGAAGCATTAACTTTAGATTCACCGCGTTATAATTAACTGTTTCCAAAAATATCATAGATGCATATTATTTAAGTACTTAGAGTTTTGAACAGAACAAAGCTAATCAGGAATGGGGTTATCGGTAAATATTATTGCTCTCAAAAGAACCCAAATGTTCCTTTAATCAGATAGCAGGACGCAACATGTCAATTTTGTGTCCAGATTTCATGAAAAGGGGCATAATTAACCATCCGATCAGATTTAATAGTCAATTATCTACGGCAATAGTGTTTGTAAAAGCAAATTTATTAAAGAAAATGAAACGTATGAGAAATGAGGCTTATTACTGAAGGAAAGTTTACCTTTTAGCCCGAATAAGAAATCGAGTGAGAAAAAAATTTGTTATCTTAAAAATATACGTTCAACTGAGGAAAACTGTCACTGTAGCTGAACTCGATTAGAAAATCCCAGCTAGTGTACTAATAAAGGGAGAGAAGGTTTGGATAAGAGCTACAAGATAATCTCCCTTTTATGTAAAGGAGAATCCTTTGAAGTTCCTAATGTGTTTCTCTTCACTGATAAAGCACAATAAGTTGATCAATCTATGGTTTAGATTTAGTTCCAAATGGAGTAATCATTGATGTACCTTAGAGATCGAATTCTCTTTTACAATGTATTTTTACTAATGACTACCATCCTTACACATGCAGGTTTGAATTACTGCAGAGATTAACAACAGTAGGAATCTTTGGATGATTGATTAACAAAATGATCATATCTCCCATCTCAGATTGAAGCAATTAAGATCTTCCTGTACTAGCACGTCCGTTCTGATCCTTACTCGGTCCTGAAAACGAGCCCCTGGCAATTGAGATAAACGAAACATAATTGAGGGTTGTCCCCTGTGGACATTTCCCATTACAAATTTTCCTCTTACATTCGTGCCTCTCATCTTAATAGACTAGGTCCTCTTTGGATTCATTGTATACAATGTTTATCATAATATATAACCCTAGGGCTATGATGAAAACGGTCTAATGATCCCGACGTTAGAAACAAACACTAATAAACTGCTTTGAAGTCGGAAGAGAAGACACGAAACATGAAGGAAAACATTTTTGTAGGAAAAGCAAGACTTTAATATTTCAGAAATGCCGCCCTTTAGACATTGGCATCAGGGGCCACTGTCTTCTTCGCCCCCTCTAGCTATGCCACTTCTAAGTTAGTACGATCAACTGTTATTTTTGCTCTGGTAGAAATAGTCCAACTCCTTATTTGAACCATCTCCCCGGGAAGAAATGGATCCAGCATTGGGCATTTTTCACGATGCATGCCCCAAAATAATTTACAAGCATATCATATATAAATATATGAAGCTCCAGGGCTCAAGTTATACACCAACCACTCAAATGCGTTCAGTGTATGATGCATTGCTTTCTGTTCAGAAACGTACGTGGGAATTTTCGCCATGACAAAATACCCGCTGACACGTTCCGAGAAAATAATATATTTTACTGGTGGCGTGGAACTCATTTATATATATATTTGGGACGCTGATTCAATATATCAGGTTTTCTCTAGGTTATGTACAGCATTATAAACCTTATGCTTTAGTGTACTGCAACGTACATTACCTGTTGGAACCTTTCACGAGACTATCTTGATGAATATCATTTTAGAAAGTGAAGCTTGTGTTTTGAAGGACTGATAATTTTACACCCTTCTCGGGGTTGAGGCAACCGGTTTTGTAATATGCATATAAGGAGGTGACTATGTAAGGTAATTATAGCTAGCTTCTAATGCAGCAAAATCAGTTTTGGTCAGTGTAACAGCTTCATTTGGATGGTACGAGAGAAAGACAAATTCAGTTTGATATACTTTAGAATTTTGCAAAAACTTTTCTAGTATAAAAGTTAATTTTGTTTCAGATTCTCGGCTACCAGTATTATACAGTGTGTTTCACATTCGATAACAAGCATTTTTTTCGCCAGTGGGAGCTCTGAATTCCATACTTCCAATAAGAAAAATCCTCCAGAAAAACAGCAGAATGTCATAGCATTATTTGCAAGGGGTTATATTAGAAAAAAGGGGTAAGAATTTTGTACAGTCTGCCTAGCAAAAAATATTCAATTTGAAAAAGTTGAGCTTTGGGCTTATTAATACGATATAACCAAAAGCCATTCGAACTTTAAAACTCACTTAGAAGTACGATGATAATTTTCGAAATTTTTTAAGATTTCATATTTGCGGATAGTGCATTTCATTGCCCAGCCTATCTGGCAATTAGGAAGTTCGGCTACAAATTGCAATACCTACATACGTGGACTAGCTCTTATATAATTATCAGGTTAACAGAATGTTCTGAAAGTTAACTGGTTAACTATGAGGTATAATCCATGAGCAGAAATGTTCTTTCAAAGAAATTCATCATAGTAAATCGTCAATTGAAATATCACAGTTTGCAGTCGACCTATTAATTGAAATGCTGACTGATAAACTTGTTCCCTGAAGTGAACGAAAAGAATAAACACTTTATCGAAGCTGTACGAAACACTATAGGTGCTATTGAACATAGTTTTCGCCATCAAACATCAACGCGGCTAATTTCCTTAACACCAAACTGCTATTTTCACGAATTTTTCATGATAATAATCAAATATAAAGTTAAAACTACAGGTAGGTAAGGTATCTGAATTAACGTCGCACTGGGGGGAGCAACACAAATTAAAACCACAGGAGAAAACTAATTACTCCAAAGAAATTGACATACAATGATTCGAAAGTATTCGTTCACCTCACATTTCTAACTATTTGCATGTTTTATAAGGACGTAGTTGAAATTATGATTTAAAATTTAAGCACATAAAAGCTAGGATGTGATGAAGATGTGAAGCTGGATGACATGGAGATGAGGACTAACGCAACATTTAATTATTCTAAAATTAGGTACAGAAGAGGTTATATGGATCATGGCTCAGTCTACAGGCTGGCACAGGTATAAATTGTATGAACGGCATTACACCTGGGCGTGGAAGCTTGTCGATCAGTCACTGTCACAACTCCAACTCTGAGTTTTTTAAAAAGTAATGTTACAATTATGCTCGGAGCGACCTCTGGTGGTGGTATGGGGATCGATTCTACATAAATATTTGTGTAATCTTCAGATTTCCTCGAAAAGATAATAATAGGATACGAATCCTTAAATTGAGGTCAGATGTTAGTTTCGATCTATTATATATCATCCAGACCTTTGAAGGTGCCTTCAAGCTGACTGGAATAAAATTGGTTCCAGTTTGACCAAATACCTGTGCAAGCAAAATTTACACTTAAAACAGTCTAAGATGTAAATCAAAATGTAAACAATGGTTTTCATGTTTCTATTGTAACATTTGACACTACTTTATGAGCCGGATTCGATAAAAGAGAGAGAGCTGTTATATTTTAGAAGTTTTAGCAAACCTTTTAATAATTATTCGATTAATTTTAAAGGGAAACTAAATTAGGAAGACTTTTATGGGATGGGTAAAATTTTAATTCGTAATTTTAACTATATCCTTACAGAACACATGAAAATAGTTAGAAACGGAGGACGAATACTTTTGTGACTAATCGAGTGGGAAATGGGCAGACTCATTAAATCTAACAGTGCAACAGTACTTCTAATTACAGTTAATTTAAATTAGGGGCCCATTCAAAGAGTTTTATGTATTGAACGCTTTACATTGCAAATTTCGAACTATGGAAGCAGATCTATTCGTACGTTCTTGGGAACCGGAAAAGGAAGAAACACCTCAAGTTAACTTAGATACACATGAATAATCATGTTACGTAGAAATAAATAAAAATGTCATGCGAAAAAAGTTTATTTTTATACTATTACTAGCAGAATTATCCAGCGTTGCTAGAGTTTAATTGGTTAAATGTTGATTGAAGTAATTAGATATTTTTCTTTCATAGAAAAATGCAAACATCATTTACGGAAAATAATTTTGTAATATGTTTTAACTTTTTCATAGCTTCTGCAATTTACTTTGTGGACGCAATTATGCATACATAATATATACATCCATAAAATCCATTTCATATTCATCGCACTCCTGCTGTACGACAAACTACAAGTTTTTTCTTAGGTGAAAGTGGAAGGAAATATATCTCTGTGGTGACCACTTCAGAAGGTGATTTAGAAATATCTTTGAGTTACAACGTATGGATACCCGTTTTAATTTAATGTAACCTTATTTTAAAATAATTTTATTTTAACTTTAACGGTCACTTTAAAATAAGAAGTTACCACCTTACTTAAAAAGGTTTTGTTTTGTTTTCTTTATTTTTATGAAACAGAATTCTACAAACCATATTACGTATTCAACCAGACTTAAGGAAAGTTGGACGAAATATACATATACTGCCAAGAAATTACCCATGTCTAGTGATATTTTGCAGAAAATAAATATAATTCATTAAAATTTAACTCCTTAATAATATATTTGCAATATGTAAAATAATGGAACACATAAATATAAACAGAAAAGAAATTCCGATCATTAGGAAAATGCAAAATTCTGAAAGACGAAAGATGAGCAAGCGTGTCGAATTTCGACTTCTTGAATATATTCTGAAATAGAGAATTCGAAAAAAGGCGTTTGAAAAATGTTGATAGACAATTATGAATTATTTACAAAGAGAACACAAATTTACAAAACTTAAAAATGCTCAAATGGGACCGCAACATTTCACTTCTTAACTCAAATATGCAAACACATAATTCTAATTCTAATTTATAAAAGGTGTTGATGAGATCATGGAGAGGCAGGCCCCGAAGTGGCCTCAATCTCCAGTAATGATAGTATAGCACTTGAAAATGGGCCTGCCTTGGTATTCGGGAATCCTTAAATTGATAGAAAAAGAACTAAATACAAATAAATATATGTATTGTAAAAATATATATATTTTTAGTATTGAGCTTTTTTATTTTTTCTGCCTCTAGATTAAGTTCAGCCCAAAGTCAATTTGTTTTATTGAAATCTTGAAAAAGTTTAGCTTCGATATGAATAAGCACTTGGGAGAGCTCCTAAGTGCTGATCAAGAGCGTTGGAATGGATAACAGCTTCCCAATGACTACGAAATGAAGTGCTGAGTTATCACTGACGGTACACGACAAATGGTAAAAGGTTGAATTGGTGGGAGTTGCAAGATTTCAGTTTCCAAGCAGAAGAGTTTTGCGAGGTCTTATTTTATTTTGGGGAGCGTTGGATCATAAATTTCAATTTCTTTTATTGCAGGGTTGGTATTTCTTTTAATTTCAGAGAAAAATTTGCGGTAGATTTCGTTAATGAAGTTTCTAATTGAGGGATTTTTGAGTGTTTTTCAGATATCGCTATTACGATAGATTCATCTGGCTTTTGTAATTTGGCGGAGGAAAAGACTGAATATGTTCGATTTTTTTAAATTTTGGTCTCACGAGCTGCTCCTCAAATCGGGCACGCATTTGTTATGATCGGCCGAACGAAGCAGTATATGTAAGCAAATTCTTGTTGTCTAGTGATAGTCTAATGTTGAGCTCCGAGAAGTGGATTCATGACTGCGGAAGCTTTCGGAAATTTGTTTTGTGCGGCTTCCAATTAAGATGAGAGTCTAGGATTACTAGGTAGTGGTTTCGTAAGGTTTTTATTTTTATAGATTCGTTATTATTGAAATTCGTTAATAGTTTCAAGAACTGTTTCCGTGATTTTGGGATCATTAATACCGTTTTCCTTGAATTGTACTTCAAGGTTATCGGCGATCAGGGTAGCTTCATCAATATCTGAAACAGCAGATTGTTAGAGAGTGGTGAGGGAGGGATATTTTCTTTTTTTGGCGAAATGTTTAGTGGTGTTCTACATTGACTAGTCTTGTAGTGATTCAAGATTATTTTTCCAGGAGTCCTGAGAATGGGAAGAGATGTTTTTCCGAAGTTGTTTTTGGGTTTTATTGAGTAAGGATTTAAGAACGGGGTCTAGTTTTTTACCAGGATTTTTTAATTCGATTTGTTTTTTGATACGTTGTTTTATTTCATCTGGGAGGTAGATTTGAGAATTGGAGGCGGTGAATTTAGAAGCGATATGGGCCAGGAGAATTTGATTAGTGATTTTGGTCATAGTCTCATCTGGGTTAGAAATTGGGTTAGATTACGTGGGGTATGTGTCAGTAGCATTAAGAATTTGTTTGAAAAGTTACCAGTTTGTAGTTCTGTTCATTATGGGGTGAGTAAGATGAATGTGGAATTCAAAATTAAGGAGGACAGGATTATAGTCAGAGGAGAGTTCTGGGATAGAATCATTTGAGTATTTGTAATTAAAATCTTTTAGAAGGGTAAAATCAATGACATTAGCAGATTTATAGTTTATTCTGTTTGGTTCGGTGGGTGTTGCAATGATGATACCCATTTGGGTGGCAAGTTAAATAATTTTTTCTCCCGCTCAAAATTATATCTGTAGTTCCAGAACTGATGGTGCGCATTGAAATCGCCGCATGTGACAATCTGATTGTTGGTACGAAGCAATTTTTCAATATCGTTAATGAAAGTAGCATTGGGACTTCGAGAGTTGTAAATAGAAATAATAGAAATGGGCTTAATTTTTGGAAGGGTAATTGTAATATTGTTGCTTAGACATGGTTTAATGGAGGGGTTAATTTCTAAAATGAAACATGAATTCTGGCGTTGCCAGATACAGTATAGCAAAATTACGCTTTTATGATCAATGAGTTTTTCGTTTGGGTTTTTCGCCAAAATGCAAGTTGTGTAAAATTAAGTATTTTAAATATCCCTTTTTCATCAATCAAATATTCATCAATTTTTTATATTATGGAATGAAATAAAAAGTCAATTCAAACATAATTACAATTTTAAATTGTTTAAATAAATGCTTTGGAAAAATTGTTTTTCGATAAATACTGGTAAAACAATTTTATTGGAAAATTTAATTTTTGATCAATACTGGTAAAACAACTTGAACTGCGTAGAGCAATCGTTCTATACTCAATGTCATTCCTATGGCAATTTCGAGTTGTCTTTAGCCCCCTCTGCACACCTAGGTTAAAGAGAACGGGGGTTAATATGTAGTATACGTTACCCACAGGGTTCCAAAGTATAGCTGTACCAAAGTATAAAGTATACGAAACATGGTGTGGATTGGTCAAACGGTGTATAGAGAACAGACAGAAAGAAAGACAGATAGACAGTCAGACGCCAACTCTGCTTTTTATATAGATTTTTAGAAGACGAGCGCGATAAAGAACTACTCAAATGATCAGAAACATTTTATAGAATAAATATCATAAAACGTTTCTGGAATGTTAAATGCTGCCATTCTCGAAATCAAAGTTTAATTCTTTAAATGTTTATTCAAAAATATACTCGCAACGGAAAGTCCAGTGTCAGATTTTGAACCTGGAAATATTTTTTAATTGCTCTTGTTTGAACCAGTTCCACGTGGCAATTCTATGAGAGTTTTTTCCTTTGCTAAATGAAAATAGCGCCAGTGTTTTTTGATAGCACGTGCTTCCTGTATGTATTCCGTATTGGAAGTAAAAACCACGTCTTCCGGTGGTTTGTTTACACTGAAAATTCTTCTCATAAAGAGGTAAAGGTTGTGATAAGATCGGACACTTTAAAATACGTTTTGAGGACAGGAGGAATGCAATATGCAGATAGCAACGTTGAAAGCAGAAATTTCCTCCTTTGCACGATCACAAGTGAGATGGGTGGCACAGTGGGTTTGCCCACTGGGCTAGCAACCTGCGAGTTACAGGCGGTGCAGGTTCGATATCTCCCTGGGTATATTTCTCCCTTCTGTGCTAGTAAAACTTTCCTTGTATTTGCAAATCCTTTTTTTTTTGCCTGTTTGTCCAAATCTGATCCTTGCACCATAAAAAACCAACCAACCTCCAGTCATATTCATGAGTTCACTAATCCGAAATATTTAGACTTGGAGATCCAATTTTTTTTATTTGCACACATATTTTACAAAGAATTTTATAGAAAGCAGTATTTATTACAAAGTATTGAAAGGGAAAATATCCTAACAAAGTTAGTAACGTGGTGGGAAAAATAAAGTGAATATTTGGTCATAGTAATATGTCTTTTCTGAAGATACTTATCAGATTCCAACATAACTTATCGAATGCTTTTTTTTGTCGTCAATCTGGAAATCTCGATCTATACATCAAATCAACCTATTTAACCCTTATCTGCATACCCTTATCAAAGTTAAAGCATGCAGAAGAATTTCAGTCCAGATGACTTGAATGAATCATTTTAAATAATTCCCAGACCTCTTCATCGAATCAATACGGCTAATGAAGGATGGCCAGTTTCGTACAAACTTCTAAGTTGTTTACTTCTTCGAGTGGGAAGAAATATACCGTTAACAATGTGGATAACAAGAGGAATATTGTTGAGTCTAATTATCCCTTGATTAGAATGTAGCGCAACTAGGACAAGTTTAATGATGGTGTTAGAATAAACTTATACTTGACTAATTGCGCAATTTGGCCCCTTATACATGTGAGAACACGTGTCCTTGAAAGAAGACAAGCTCCCTTTCAACTTAGTTGCAAAACTTGTCTTTTTATTCGTATGTCTTATCATTATAATTATTCATATAACGTCGGCACAAACAGCGGTTTACAGCACAAACTCATTAACTGACAAAAAAAAACATTTTACAGTACAGACGTATAATGACTTAGTTTTTAGGTCAAAGAATAAAAATTATGAGCACTTGAGTTTTATTTTTCAAACATATTGCAATATGACAAAGTATTTCTCATTATCAGTTAAAATATTAAGGTTCTTTTTTAATAAAAATATCTTTTAATAAATTTCAACATGACTGTTAAAGTTAACAAACAGAAAGTAATGACTGGTTATTGAGAACTATTATAATTGAAAGACAATTTTTTTCTTTCGTGCAATATTTTATTTAGGCATTTCACTTTCTATCTCCTCGTCGTCTTGGAAGTGTTCGGTGTCAGGTTCTGCCAATCGGTCTTGGACGTTACCTTTTTCAAGCTTTTAATTCATGAATGCAATTCACTGGGTATAACTTTCTGTTTGCATAGTCTAACTAGATTTGCCTTTTTCAGCGTCGATATGGGAAGAGCATTTCTATAGGTCTTGCAAAAGGCAATTTCCTAATACTTTTGGGAAATTCAAAGGAGTTCTGAGTACTTTCAAGTTCGATCATTTTACGAGATCGTGTCTTTCGATCCTAATTTGGAGTTCCTTTGTCAGCAAAATTGATTACTCTGTATTCTCCGTACTTATAGCGAAATTTCATTTGGTTTGGCATATTACTTTCAAACCGCATGCATTTAAATTTAAGTCGTTTTACAGCTTCTGTATGATTGTATGTAGATGCACATTTAACAAGTACATTGTTCAAATGTTTTAAGTCTAAAATGTCTTCATCATTTCTGCCACGATCTAAGTACTAACAGATGTGCGTTTCCTTGAAGATCTTGCCAATTTAATCGTATTCAGCCAGTCATTCATGGAGAAAATATTGACGTATTCTGTTTAATGCTCTGTTGCGCTGTGCATGCTATATGCTTCCATGAATGAGTGTCCCCGTACTCTAAATATTTTAATTATATTACATACAACTGAGTTGTTTGAACTAGGTACAAACACAAATCAACTATGGATTGATTCCAGCTCTGTCCAAAACAAGTGTCGCTGAAAACGGATATCTCATTCACCGAAGATAAAGAATGTACACTAATACCTCGAAGTTACGCGATAGGTGGGTCCGACGAAAATCTCTTAAGTCGAATTCGCGTGTCGAGGTACAACTTTGCATATAAATACGTACAAATTTTGTTTAATTGGGATCAAGTACTAACAAAAACACTAGTTTAGAAGAAAAATATTTAATAAAATTGCAGTTCTTTATACATATTAATACAAAATATTAAAAAATAAATGAGTTACGTAAAAAATTATTTCGATGTCGATGGCATCATAAAATCTAACAAATTCGTCTGACAACACAATGCCTTCCTTTTTTCACGCAGAATTTCTTCGTAGAAAGCTAATAATTTTTTTATTCCTTGCTTTGTAGCTATAATGCGTTCTTCGTTGGAATCTGTTTTCTAAAGTTTGTAAGCCCTTTTCAATTGAGCTGAGACCTTCTGTCACGCTTGCAATTGTCATGTGCTTTTCAGGTTGAATTGTGTCTGAAGTGTCGGATACTTCAGTGACGTTTTGCTCACGCATCTCTATTACTGTATCAATTGTCAGCTCCAGACTATGTGAATCCAACAGCTCGTAGGTATCATCACCATTGACTTCCAAATCTAATTGCCTGGCAAGATTAACTTCTATCACATGAGCGAAACGCTTCACAAGCGTATCACAGCAAGCGTCAGTGTTGCCAAACGAACAAATCAAGAACCGCGTAACTCCGAGTTCGCGTAAGTCGGGGTATTACTGTATCTGTTACCTTTAAAGCTCGAAAGCCGTTAATGTGCACATTACCTAGGTAATCTGCAGATTAGCTGATTTGTTCCGTTTAAGTGTGGAATCACCTACAAAATAAGAGTTTTCCGCACTTTACCTAGGTAATGTGCACATTAATTCGAATCGTTAAAGTGCAAAAGTTTGTTTCTCTAATTTCCTTTCCCTCCTCCTTCCGCTTTCTAAAGCTCGTGTCACCGGCTGTCCTTAATTGTAATAATACTTTTAAACCGTTTAATTGATTCTTTGCATTATACTTTGTTCATTGATTGATTCTATCAACTATTCTGTTGTTTGATTGATTCTATCAACATGATTCTTTAGATATGGAAAAATAAGTAAATAACATTATGTTTCAACAATTGTCAGTATATTTTATTTACATCTGCTGATTATATGAAATTACTTATAACTTTATGGGATAAAAGTATAGCGTGTTTTTCAATTAGTAGTACCTATTATTACTGAGTTGTTTGTCTGAGTGTTAATTTAAGCGTACGAAAACGTTGGCAAATCCTATTGTTCGAGCAAAGATCTTATTTTAACTTTAACGAGTGCCTAGTAGGTAATGTGCACATTATCTAGGTGATCTGGAGATTACCTAGGTAATTTGAGAAATGAAACAATTTTCCGCACTCTAACGGATCGGCGTAGTTAATCTGCACATTACCTAGGTAATCTACAGATTACCTTATTTCCGTACTTTTGCGGTAACATATCCACTTGTAGAGTGCCTTGTTCCGATTTCCTTCTTTCCTTTTTTATCATTCTTGGCTAGACATAACAATAACCGTCGTTAGGAAATCTAGCCTCAGATAGCTAAGTTATAGACGGCAGGTTTTCGACTATAAATAATGAAGAGATGTTGCCACTAGTGTTATGGATTGGAATGTTGGGTCATTACTGATTCTTTGTCAGCATTTTTCTCTGCATAGCTGTCATTCTTACGTTTAATGTGCTCATCAGTTAGTCTTAAGTTCAGCTGGAATCGAGAAACCATGGAATTCTTTTAGCTTCAGTGAATACATAGCAAGTTGCGCATTGATCTTTCTTTGGTTTGTGGAATGAGAAGGTATAATCTGTATAAGATATTCTTCGGTACATATACAGCGACAGGGACTGTCTTCGGATTTCATTGCTGTGTTCCTTGTACAACTCATACATTTTCTGTAGAGGTTGCAATCTAAGTATCATCTGGAAGAGATCTTTTGGCGACGAGCAGTTTATCTGTTTCTCCTATGAGAAAAATGAGTCATAACTATAACTCAATGAAAATTAATCATTAGTTTTAGTCATGGATACGTTAACTAAATTCCTTTAGTAAAGGTATACAAAATTGTTTTGGCTATAAATGTGCATCCGGTATAGGTTATAAAAATCAACCTTTCATTTTGTTGTGATTTTCCTTTACAACATGGGGGTAGGTAGTTTTTTGAAGAAAGATCCGAGTCTACCTCCTCGTGATTCTGAACTACGATCAGATGACGAGGTCACCACCTAGCTGACACTCAGCTCCCCAAACTTCCACACCACGCCAACGTGAAAACGTTTGAGGCCATGACAGATTTAACGTGCACCAGCCCCCACGTAATCGGCTTCTGGTTGGATAGAGTTTCGAACTCGCAACCCCACCTCAGTTGCTAATCCGCAACTCTACCATCTGGGCTACAGCGGCCTCGATAAAATATCAAACGATTTAAAAGGCGTGAAATAAAATGGAATAATTATGCTTTAATAATTATGTGTCGTGGATGGAAGGACAAATTAATAAGCACTAATGAAAAGAAATCGTTCGCACACTTTAACGATTGCGCTCAGCGAATGAGTTTGAATCAGAACATCAGTTCGGCTTCATATCTGAAAGGGAATATTTCTCCCTGCTCGGGTCCCGACAATGTTATTTTGAAAGAAAAGCGATTATTTTGTGGGTAATTATTAAATTAAGTTTCTCGTTAAATCAAGTAAATGACTTTATATTGTGTAAATCCCCTCTTAAAAATGTGAATTCTAAACAAGTGACAAATTAAATTTAAACTTTCGAACAATATCTGAATACTTGTAATTGAATTGAACTGACATTTACTAAGTGCTTTTTTGTAAAGATATTCAGCTTTTTTGCCACGTACTATCGGTGCAGACATAAAAATCATTAATATATTTTAATGATTTACATCGAGAATTTAAACATGGCTTAAACAAAAACAAATGGTCGTCACAGTGATTTTCGTCTTAAAATGTTCAAGATATTTTTTCTCTTATAAAGTTTTCTAACTCTGAAAAAAATGTTGAAAAATGGAAGTTAGTTTAAAAGTTGAAATCATGGATAATGAGTGTCTGAAATTAACGTATATGTTACCGGCAAAGTTTGAAACGCCGGCATTGTATACAATACCTAGGCATTTTTTAGAATGCCCGGCGTTTTTAGGCAAAGTATGAAATATGAGAATTATTATATATTTTCCCTAGGCATTGTATATAATACCTAGGCATTCTATAGAATAACAAATGCTATTTAGGCAAAGTATGAAAAAAGGTCATGATAAGGCTATTATTTAAAAAAGCTTAGACAGTTCATCTTCGAATCGTCATTGCATGTCATTGCATATTGACTGTGACTCCATGTCGCAGCACTATTCTACGATGACATTTTCAACAGATTCTTTTCCATGCACTGATTTCATCATTTGTTAAACATGTCGAAGGTGTAGTATCACTTGTATTAAATCTTAGGAGAAGCTTCTCTTCATCGGAACTTCTATGATCTTCAGGTCATGATTATGCGTTTACACGTTCCCAGATGCTTGAGACATCATGAAGATTATAGTATATCAATTCGGAATTCTCTTTGGAATTTTTATTGGCGACATGCTGAAATCGTATTCGAAAAACAAGTGACGTCCTGAAAACGAATAGGAGCATGTTCCACATTAACACTACTGTCTACATTTGTCTTGAATAAAAGTGCCTCTCATAAATACTGAAAAACAATTTTTTTCGTCCAGTTTTTAAAATAATTCGTTACTTTTGTTTTCTATTTCTTTATCGCAAAACATTTATCTATTTGTGAACTGCAGTCGGCGCAAAACTAGCTTTGTCCAGCTTAATTCGTTTTCGTCAATTAAATACTCTGATCCCGGACCATGAATGTCGCAGCACTATTCTACCAATGTCATTTTCATCAATACTTTTCCAAGAACTGATTTCCATGTCGAAGGTCATGGTATATCAATTCAGAATTCATTCTTTGGAATTTTACTGGCGACTTACTGAAATCGTATTCGAAAAACAAGCCAAATGGCGTCACGTTCGGTATGGTACAGGACACCGTTCCGAACAGGAATACTACTACCTACCTTTTAGCTTAACAGAAAAAGCCTCTCACATATGCAAAGTTTCGACTACAAACAGTAATGCGCGATTGGAGCGCCCTCCTTCCATGCTCCTTGATCGTCTCTGATCGGTTTGTTATCCATCACCTTGGAATGTTCCGGTTTGCACACAGTATGGAGCAAACGTTTGGCTATTCGGCATAGTTCTGTCGAGATACCGTTCACGATAATCCCACAGTAACGCGTCAGTTTCCGTTAGCTGCTCCATATGCTATGTGCATATCAAAAGTCACAATTGTTCGTGAAATTATACATATCACACACAGGAGTCAGCATTTCAACCCTTTCGGGCCTATAGGGCATATACGTCCCAGAGATTAGATTGGGTAAATAAATCCCACTTTTGAATGGGTTTTTACGTTTTCAGTGTTCTTAAGGAATTAGGGAAAAAATATGACTAAAGAAACCTGGCAATACTTTCAGATTGCAAATGGCGGACTTATGGTTTTGAGCACGCCCATTCATTCTGATGAATTAGTGACCGTGGTTCGGAAACAAAAAGATGGTACAAAATTAGACGTTAGTTGCCCAGAAGCCATTTCCCACTACAATATGTATATGAATGAAGTTGACCGCTGTGATGAAATGGCTACTTTTTATGGTCATGGCAGAAAATCAGACAAGTGGTGGAAAAAGATTTTTTGGAACTTAGTTATGATTTTTCTGTTGTGAATGCATGGATTACGAAGTGTGATGTGGAACATAAAACAGAACCACTATTATCATTCATGGTCCCCTTAGCTGAGCAACTAATAAATGTTGGAAGGGAGAAAGCAAACACAAAAAGAACGCGAAAGTACGGCCGGCCGTCAAAAAGAGCAAAAACTACTAAATTAAACTACTTTTCAGAGTTAAATTTTAATCATGCAAAAGTCGGGGCGAAAGGGTTAAAGTACTATGGACAAATCTGTCTAACTGCCGCATCTGACAACGTCCTCTAGCAACTCCAAGCGGCGCTTTTGGACATACATTCCAATGTGAATGCTTAGTTGCATGTGTTCACGAAGTTTTGAAAGACACGGTACATGTCAACATACATGTACCGTTCTACTTCATTAGAAGGCGGAGTAAACTCCGCCTTCTAATGAAGTAGAACATGTGGGAATAGCCGCTTTTGTAATATCTCAGAAGGGTGAAAAGCGGGGTCTTACGAATCAACTTGGGCCAATTGGCTATCGAATCGCAGAGTAGTATTTCTAATCACGCTGGATAATCAGTTTTACCAATCAATTATTATAATTCATGTTTTTCCACACCACGTAAAAAATCGTCAAACTCAGCGACCGAAAGAACTAGCATGAAGCTGCTAGTTCTAGCTGCTATGCACATACTCCGTCTATTCCATTAGAGCAGGGGTCTCCAAAATACGGCCCACGGGCCAGACTAGGCCCGCGAAGGCTGTTATCGGCGTATATATATATTATGGTCGAATTTCGACCACTGGGCGACCACTAGTATATCTAGTGGTCGCCCAGTGGTCGAAATTCGACCATAATTCATTTAATTTTTAAGTTTGAACGTTAATAAGGTTCTTTTGTCAAAGAGTATACCTCTATATTCATTGCATATAATTTTTTTGAATTTTGTTCAATTACGTAAGATGCGAGCATGTACAAATACGTCATAGGAAAAATGCGGTATAGCTTGGTTAAGCCATATCTAAACAACAATAACCCGTTGTTTGATATTTTCTTGGGTTTTTTTTATTGCTATACTGGCCACAGGTTTCGCAAAGGCAACACAATTAATTTGCCTATCTTTTTCAAATTACATAAAATTTAAATAAAAAATAAATCCAAAAAATGAAATAAGGAATACGTGCTTCGTATTTTTTATATATTTTTTATTAAAACAAAAAAAACACGGGTGGTTAAAAAAATAAATCTTGTCCATTGAACTTGAAATAGTTCGACAATGAATTAAATGATTCAAAACTTCTGTGTAGACGATGTTTCTTGAAAAAACTCTTTCATCGTTTGCTAAATGCCCTTGACCGTTATATTCGGAAATATAAAATCTCAAACCATCGAATGATCGAACTCTATTTGCTGCGACGAACAATTGACAATGTGTAAAAACTGGCTGCCTCAATAAAATTCCAATTTTTTCGAATGTTTGTCCTTGAGACTTATTTATTGTCATCGCAAATGCAGGCATAATTAGAAATTGAGTTCTTTGAAAGTTAAATGGTAAAATAGTTCCGGAATATGTTAAATTTATACCTGGAATCAAAATTCTCTTATTGCGTGCGGTTCCAGTTAAAACTTCGCAATCAATAGTATTACGATGCATAAATTTGATGCGCATTCTTGTTCCATTGACTAATGCTTCCTTTGTATTTAAGTTTCTGATCAGCAAAACGATGCAATTAACTTTCAATACTAACTTATGTGGTGGCAAATTATGCCAAATCTCATACTCCTCCGTAAACGCAATGTGCTTAAAAGGGGTACAGAGCTTTTTCTTCACGTATTAATATATAGATTAAAGTATATGAACGTAAACAATGAATGTTTTATTTGGTTTAATTTAATATATTTGTAACGCATATTATACATTAATTTTATCTTTCTGCACTCCTTCTCTATATGAACTTTAATTATGCCAAATCTCATACTCCTCCGTGCGCACAATGTGCTTAAAAAGGGGTACAAAGCTTTGTAACGCATATTATACCTTAATTTTATCTTTCTGCACTCCTTCTCTATATGAACTTTAATTATGCCAAATCTCATACTCCTCCGTGCGCACAATGTGCTTAAAAAGGGGTACAAAGCTTTTTCTTCACGTATTAATATATAGATTACAGTATATGAACGTAAACAATGAATGTTTTATTTGGTTTAATTTAATATATTTGTAACGCATATTATACCTTAATTTTATCTTTCTGCACTCCTTCTCTATATGAACTTTAATTATGCCAAATCTCATACTCCTCCGTGCGCACAATGTGCTTAAAAAGGGGTACAAAGCTTTTTCTTCACGTATTAATATATAGATTACAGTATATGAACGTAAACAATGAATGTTTTATTTGGTTTAATTTAATATATTTGTAACGCATATTATACCTTAATTTTATCTTTCTGCACTCCTTCTCTATATGAACTTTAATTATGCCAAATCTCATACTCCTCCGTGCGCACAATGTGCTTAAAAAGGGGTACAAAGCTTTTTCTTCACGTATTAATATATAGATTACAGTATATGAACGTAAACAATGAATGTTTTATTTGGTTTAATTTAATATATTTGTAACGCATATTATACCTTAATTTTATCTTTCTGCACTCCTTCTCTATATGAACTTTAATTATGCCAAATCTCATACTCCTCCGTGCGCACAATGTGCTTAAAAAGGGGTACAAAGCTTTTTCTTCACGTATTAATATATAGATATATAAATAATAAGTAAAACTACCCTAAGAATAGAGGGGTCAATATTATTGTTGTTACTTTGCTCCATTTTTTGTTCTTATTTTTGTTCTTGTTATTATTTGTATTTTGTTTTTATTTGGTTTCTCCTTTTTGATTTGTGGTGATGGTCTATATATATATATGTGTGTGTGTTGTTGGCCCGCCTGACTTCCAGGGTCTTTTAATCTGGCCCTCAAGTGAAAAAGTTTGGAGCCCACTGCATTAGAGGGTCGATAAGTATATTGACCTTCAATTTAAATGGACATAGCATCTTGGCAGAATCGCTATCAGTCGGAAATAGTATTAGGCTGCACACACGTACTCTCCTCTATTTCATTAGAAGGTCGATTTTACCAACTTCCATCCCAAGCATCACAGCATAGTTTTGCTCTTGTGGATGGAATTTGGCCATTTTGAAACCTGATTCGGTGTGGCGTGATTCCGCCTCCAATCCGCGTTTGAATTTTATTTGAAACAAATCTTATTAATATTTTTAATTAATATAATGATTAATATTTTTGCAGTGATCCGATTAAGTGGTATTGGATTTTAAGACCATTGTAGACTATACACCATGTGAATCGGGTACAAAATATCTGGGCCTTAATTCCTCTTCAATCACGAGTAGTCTACTTTTAAGTTGAAATTTTGTCAGTTCAGAATTGTTTTGATTTTTAATCATTCTAAGTTTGAAATGATGTAATTAAATTGTCTGGAAAATATGCTTTTAGAGATGGACAACTGTTATTGGTAATTTGCGATAAGTTCCGTTATCTGTTCGCTGAATTTAATTGCTGTTAAATGTAGCTGTTATTAGCTGTTAGAAATTGACATCAATGATTGCTTTTAAAGATACAGATTATACATTGCGAAATTGTTATTTTAGGCAATACTGTTCATGGCTATTGCCAAATTGCGATAACAGTTTATTTGCTACTTATTTTAACAGTTTTGTTACAATTGGTAACTAAGACTTTTTCAACAGTTGTCATGAACTATTAGAAATTGATATTAACTGTTGATTTTAACAATTGTTAAATCAAACATTTGGTAATTTAAAAAAAATTTAGTAATTTCAACTTTTTATTTTTATACAATATTTTTAAGAGTTTAATATTTTTAAATTAAAATTTCATAAAATTTAAGTCCCTTCACTGCTTTCCCAATATTTATCGACATTTAATATATTCGAAAGCAGTTCATACCTGTTATTTTGCAATATAACACTGTTACTTAAACGGCTATCACAATAACAGTCCATCTCTAATTGCTTCGAGGCTATTTGCAACTAGCAGAAGGGGGATTGGGGGTATTTACTTAAACACCTTAGGAATTCAGATGTGTTATTTACTAATAGTAATTGACAATCGTTGTCTTTTACATGTAGTTTGTTTCTTTCATCTTTTTTACTAGAGAAATGGTAAAAGTTGCACCAAAATAATTAAATTTACACTTTGAAAGTTCTAAAATATTTTTCTTTATGAAGTGCTTTTTAAAAATAACAGAACATTTGGTTTTTCTGAATAGGTGCTTTTCGTGAGAGGATACAATTTTCTTCCAAAAATGCCAGATGAAATAAGCCCAAGGGTACATTCGAATTATGCTGTCAAAATTACAGTACGTTTCTTAAGCCGAACGGTATAATGTTTAAATACAAAATATTTCACTTAAATATTCAAACATTGATTTTAAAATTTGTTTACTCCAGTGCGACGTTAATTCAACTTGGTTTCTTTCCGGTTTCCATTCTTGGTTTTAAAACCCAATAGTTAAGTAAACAAAAACACAAATATGTTATGTAAATAAAGTTATTTGAATTGTTAATTTAGATCTATATATTAAATCTCAATGAACACATTAATCTGTAAGAATAGAATTTAAATAAATTTACATGTGAAAACATGAGAAAAAAATTCCATACACACAATTCACATTTTAATATTTCCCCATAACAATTCAGTTGCCTAAATACAATTGCTGGCTTGATAAACAGCAGAAACATAAATGGAATGCTGAATTAAGAGTTAACATTTTTAAAAATACCATACAATAAATCACTCGGGTAGAAATTATTCTCACATGACAAATTATTACTTTCTCCGAATGAAATCGAAATGATTGGTGGCCATACACATGTTTACTACTTTTTGCAGTTTCAAATAACCAGAAACAGTTAAGTTAAACGATTTTACAAAATTTAATATTCAAGCAAGACTTAAAAGTTAACATTTTTAATCCGATTAAAAAAATTGAAACTTAAAATTGAAAAAAGAAATGTATATATCAGCACAACAATAAAATCGGGTATAAAAATAGTTCCATAATCACCTTACGTCACATTAATCTGTAAGAATAGAATTTAAATAAATTTACATGTGAAAACATGAGAAAAAAATTCCATACACACAATTCACATTTTAATATTTCCCCATAACAATTGAGTTGCCGAAATACAATTGCTGGCTTGATAAACAGCAGAAACATAAATGGAATGCTGAATTAAGAGTTAACATTTTTAAAAATAGCATACAATAAATCACTCGGGTAGAAATTATTCTCACATGACAAATTATTACTTTCTCCGAATGAAATCGAAATGATTGGTGGCCATACACATGTTTACTACTTTTTGCAGTTTCAAATAACCAGAAACAGTTAAGTTAAACGATTTTACAAAATTTAATATTCAAGCAAGACTTAAAAGTTAACATTTTTAATCCGATTAAAAAAATTGAAACTTAAAATTGAAAAAAGAAATGTATATATCAGCACAACAATAAAATCGGGTATAAAAATAGTTCCATAATCACCTTACGTCACATTAATCTGTAAGAATAGAATTTAAATAAATTTACATGTGAAAACATGAGAAAAAAATTCCATACACACAATTCACATTTTAATATTTCCCCATAACAATTGAGTTGCCGAAATACAATTGCTGGCTTGATAAACAGCAGAAACATAAATGGAATGCTGAATTAAGAGTTAACATTTTTAAAAATACCATACAATAAATCACTCGGGTAGAAATTATTCTCACATGACAAATTATTACTTTCGCCGAATGAAATCGAAATGATTGGTGGCCATACACATGTTTACTACTTTTTGCAGTTTCAAATAACCAGAAACAGTTAAGTTAAACGATTTTACAAAATTTAATATTCAAGCAAGACTTAAAAGTTAACATTTTTAATCCGATTAAAAAAATTGAAACTTAAAATTGAAAAAAGAAATGTATATATCAGCACAACAATAAAATCGGGTATAAAAATAGTTCCATAATCACCTTACGTCACATTAATCTGTAAGAATAGAATTTAAATAAATTTACATGTGAAAACATGAGAAAAAAATTCCATACACACAATTCACATTTTAATATTTCCCCATAACAATTGAGTTGCCGAAATACAATTGCTGGCTTGATAAACAGCAGAAACATAAATGGAATGCTGAATTAAGAGTTAACATTTTTAAAAATAGCATACAATAAATCACTCGGGTAGAAATTATTCTCACATGACAAATTATTACTTTCTCCGAATGAGATCGAAATGATTGGTGGCCATACACATGTTTACTACATTTTGCAGTTTCAAATAACCAGAAACAGTTAAGTTAAACGATTTTACAAAATTTAATATTCAAGCAAGACTTAAAAGTTAACATTTTTAATCCGATTAAAAAAATTGAAACTTAAAATTGAAAAAAGAAATGTATATATCAGCACAACAATAAAATCGGGTATAAAAATAGTTCCATAATCACCTTACGTCACATTAATCTGTAAGAATAGAATTTAAATAAATTTACATGTGAAAACATGAGAAAAAAATTCCATACACACAATTCACATTTTAATATTTCCCCATAACAATTGAGTTGCCGAAATACAATTGCTGGCTTGATAAACAGCAGAAACATAAATGGAATGCTGAATTAAGAGTTAACATTTTTAAAAATACCATACAATAAATCACTCGGGTAGAAATTATTCTCACATGACAAATTATTACTTTCGCCGAATGAAATCGAAATGATTGGTGGCCATACACATGTTTACTACTTTTTGCAGTTTCCAATAACCAGAAACAGTTAAGTTAAACGATTTTACAAAATTTAATATTCAAGCAAGACTTAAAAGTTAACATTTTTAATCCGATTAAAAAAATTGAAACTTAAAATTGAAAAAAGAAATGTATATATCAGCACAACAATAAAATCGGGTATAAAAATAGTTCCATAATCACCTTACGTCACATTAATCTGTAAGAATAGAATTTAAATAAATTTACATGTGAAAACATGAGAAAAAAATTCCATACACACAATTCACATTTTAATATTTCCCCATAACAATTGAGTTGCCGAAATACAATTGCTGGCTTGATAAACAGCAGAAACATAAATGGAATGCTGAATTAAGAGTTAACATTTTTAAAAATACCATACAATAAATCACTCGGGTAGAAATTATTCTCACATGACAAATTATTACTTTCGCCGAATGAAATCGAAATGATTGGTGGCCATACACATGTTTACTACTTTTTGCAGTTTCAAATAACCAGAAACAGTTAAGTTAAACGATTTTACAAAATTTAATATTCAAGCAAGACTTAAAAGTTAACATTTTTAATCCGATTAAAAAAAATTGAAAGAAACTTAAAATTGAAAAAAGAAATGTATATATCAGCACACACAACACACAGCAATAAAATCAGGTATAAAAAATAGTTCCATAATCACCTTACGAATGAATAATCATTAGTTCTTTTTGCTTTCAAATAATCAATTGCTTTCAAATAATATAGTTAAAAGGTGATGTAAAATAGAATTAAAAGTTAACATAAAAACATTTTTATCAGATTCTTAAAAATTGATAGAAACTTAAAATAAAAAAAGAAATGTAGATATTAGCGTAACAATAAAAAATCGGGTAAAATATTTCCATAATACCTTACCAATGACGAATCAGAGTTCTTTTTGCTTTCAAATAACCAGATAGTTATATCAAAAGATTTTGCAAAATTTAGTATCCAAGCAGTGTGAGCACTCAATTCAATGCTTGTGCGTTTTGTTGCAATATCATCAGTTGAACTGCACTATTACAAAGCTTTCAGCAAACGTCTGTTTGTCCACTAATCATTTCGATGCTATTCCGAGCTTCTTGTACACCTCGCTGCCAAATTGGTATCATTCACACGATTTTCTGCCATTCTGCAAAACGCATGACCCTCTATGGGACGTTGCAGGTGTGGTTCATCGAATCTTGAGGGGCGGACAATCCGACGAGGGTGGTCTCCATTTCGTGGTAGATGACTCCGGAGGCAAGAACGATGTCGAATCTCAGGGTCAGGACATCCCTAGGCAAGAGGTCGGTCTGCCTCTCGACCACGTACTTCCTGGCGATGAACGGAGGCAGAGTCCACGTTTGTTCTCGGCTCGGTGAGAGCCAGCACTTGTCCTGCAGCATTTCCACCGCTCTGTTGTCGCGGTCCAGGACGGATATCTTGCAGGACATCAACGACCTCCTGGCACACTTATAGATAAGCACCTGGATCTGAAGCCGTGCTTTGTACACGGATCCGCCTTGGAGGAATGCTCGAAGATGTACCAACGGTTGGGAACACATAGCCGAGAACAAATCCGTGGTTCGTGGAAGATCCAATCCGAGATTGCTGAAGCCTGGGATACTCCAGAGCTTGGTTACTCTTACGACGCCCATCCGAGTGAGCGCGAAACATTGCACATCGTTTCCAATGTTCCCCCGGATGTTCCACACGGAACACCGAACGATCAGTGTGTCTTGGGAGCGACTCACGGATTGCCGAATTTCGTTGATTTCGCGAAGAGAAGGTTGCAAGGAGTGGTTTTGGTCGCCAGCCGTGAATTCCACATCCTCCTCAGATTTGGCCAGAACCACCAATCCATCCGAGTCGATGACTTCGAGGTTGTAGCTGGTCGTGACGTTTCCGGAACTGACATAAACAAGGTGCAAATTGAAATCGTTCACGATATTTGCCTTAGCTTCCCCCCTCGGGTGGACATGGACTCGCCAGTGGTAAGTGAGGCATGATGAGGCGCTCGGCGTGACGTTACACTGGGATACCATGATTGAGTTGACGTCGAATGTTGGACTCGCGAGGTGTTCTCCTCTTCGCTCAAGACAATGGCTGAATTGTTCTATTCTCCAGGTGAAAGTAAACGCGTCGTTACCTTTCTGACACTCCATGGTCCCCGACGAAATGCTGCTTTGATCAGCGAGTCTGAGAGTTAAATTACAACACCGAACCACTGGATGAGATATACGAATGCCGTACTTTTAATAGTGCGGTGAACTATCTGGTACAATATTCTGCGAAAACGATAGGTTTTCTGGGTATTAACAAAACGAATCACTTCTTGCACAACAGCAGTTATCATAACACCGAAAAACGGGCTTCTAATTTACACACCGAACGCATTACAGGGATGGTCTCATTGGAATAATACGGGATGTCTCAATAGAGAAACTGTCAGCTAAATCATTTTTGGAATATTTACTTTGTTCGTGTAATCTTTCCCACCGATAAAATGATCTATTGAGTTTTCTTGGAAGTGGAATATTCAGCGAAGTGGCCATATATGGTTCGGTACGTTATTTGTGGATCGCATCCTTTTTACTTTTTGTGTCCTTTTTACCTCATGTGAACAAGGCCATGATACGCGTTTTGACGCCCATTAGGGCTTTTTTATTTCTCGAGTCCAAGTTTCTATCTTCACGATCGTTAAACATAGAGTGAAAATTTCAGCGAATTTGAAATCTGCGGAAAATTTTACACAAGATCGATACCTAAAATGTGATTTTTCTAATAAATAATATTTTCGCGATACGCATTTGACAAGTATATTCATTACGAACACAAAAGGGAGTATTCATCTCATTTTTATCGAAAAGATGATTTGGATGAAGTATTTTGTCTTAATTCACTGCTTTATATTTATGTCCATTAAAAATAGGATGAGAAAATTTGATCGTATTCGATGTATTGAAGAAATTTACCTTGCTATCACACAAAACTTGTAAAAATGTGATAGTTTATAACTAAAGGGGATAGTAGGTAATTTTATTTCTGAAGTAACGTATACCGACAACTGTCCGTTTTAGTTTTCATGTGCGGCAAACGTCTTTAAAATCAACCTCAAATGGCCTCAACGTGAAATACCTGAGAGTTTTAATTTTTATTCATATTTCACATCCTCGTGTTACATTGAACTCGATATCACTTTTGAAAATGAACTTCTGATTTACTGAACTTAGAGAACTGTGAGATTATTTTTCATAGAATTTATATTTTAATCTTGTAATAAGTGTTATTACTACTTTAATCGAAATTTTTATATTGTATGTACGTGTAGACGGAAATTGTGTTTGCAATCTCCTGGTTTTCGATATGTACAGTTTTTTTGGTTTTTCTTTGACAATTTTTTAGTTTTAACGTAATTTTCTCGTTTCATTGTGGGTTTAATGAAATTGTAGTTGAAATATATCCGTCGTTATTCCATTCGCGGTTCCATTTGTGCTACAAAACCCCTGAAAGAGGGTAGGTTGTAGGGTTAGTTTTTGTTTCGGATAGTCGGACCTCGGGTAAAATTGTGTTTAAAAATTAAAAACTAATTATTGTTATATGTGTTCCTTATACGGATACATTAAAATATTTAGAGATTAGATACTTTAAAAATATATAGAAATGTATTTGAAGAAAATTAAATAAAAAGTAGCTATAGATCGTAGGGGAAACATGATCAAACCTACGAAAATAACCATAACGGAAAAAGAAAGATTATCATCAGTGCCGGATTTTGTTTGCATGTCATCTTTGATAGTACTCGTAGACAATGTCCATATAAACAGAAATTCCGTATCCAATTTCTTGTTCTAGAAATATAGTTTTTTGAAGGATATATTTTTACTTTACACTATGAATTTTGAAAATTTTAGGAAATTTTTTGGTCATTTTCCTGTTTTTAGCATAAGGCTTCGGTTCGTTTTAATCGAAGTTTTATAGAAATATTCCAATTTTTCATACGCTGTTTCGCTTTTATGATAAAACACATTACAAATGACTCCTCTGCTAGCTTCTTGAGTCTAAAATATCAGTGATCACCTCTTAGCATACACAAATCCTTCTTACTATTTTTATTTGTGGATGAATCATCTACACACCTGAAAGTGCTAAGGTTATAGGGTTTTTCTCTATTCTTGAAAGTGAAAAAACGAAATATCACATACTTTGGGATTTTTGAGTTAAAGAAAACTTTTAATAATGCCACAATTCGAACATGAATCACTATTTCTCAGTGATCCGCTGGCTCATACCGGTTCCTACAACCATAATTATGTATCAGAACGCAGCGTATACTATATCCTACTAAAGATTTACCTCTTTAGATTGTCACTTCTGATCAGTCGATTATATTGTATTCATTTATGTCCAAAGAAGTTCAAAAATACACTTTATTCACAAGCAATTAGGAAACGGGTGTTGTGTTAATCAAAAGAATATCTATCAAATTTTTTTCGTCATTTTCAATACTTTTTAGATAATTTTAGGCACTCTATTGGTCAATTTTACACTTTCTAAATTAACAAAATCCGGATCCCAGTGAACACAGAAAAACAATTTTAGGTTTCTCTTTTGGAAAACAAAGATTTTCATCCTATTTTTAATTGTTTTAAGATTAGGGGCACCAAAATATCTTATTAAAGTGACATTCCCTTTAAAAACAAGGGCAATACCATCTATGATTAGTATAAAAAGAATATCTGCAAAAAGATTGGTTGCGACTATTGATAAAAAATAACTTTTTAAAAGAAAATCAAGTTTTTTGGTATCGATCTGACTCAAAATTTTACGGATTTGAAATCCGTTGAAATTTTAATCTCTATATATTTAACCATTCAAAAGATATAAACTTGGATCGGGGAAATAAAAAGCACAATTTAATGCATAACGGAAACTGACCTCGAAAAACGCTCAAGCGGTGTACACATGGTAACGCTCGAAAATCTCTTAAACGCGCGATCGAAAACTGCATGTGAACAGGGCTTAGGTTTTTACCTATTTAGTTCTATGCCCTCTATTTCAAATCAGTTTATACTTCTTACTATTTGTAACATTCTGACTAAAATACTTAAATTCAATAGCACCTAAAAGTACCTAGTTCGGGGTTAGGAATTATAAAAACTTTTGCACTTAATAAGCCTAAGCACCTCGGAACCAAATAAAAAGACGTTTTTATAGATATTTCCACTTTAAATGCATTTTGAATACGGTTTTATTCAAAAGCGTGCTGAGTCATTTCGGATAACACAAAGGTGATATATACTTCCTTTTCTACACAAAAAGTAACTACAGCAAAAACAAAAAAATATATAGCAAAAACAAAATCTCACAGCCAGCCGCCAATCATAGTTCACAATCCATCTGGAGTGTGTGTTCTATAACATTCTGTTTTCATTCCATTTGTATTAGTTCTCGTCTTTTGTCTTCGAACCTGGATTTTTTTTACTTAATAAATCGAAGACAATTATAATTTTAAAGATGCAAAAGTTTCGAATTCTGAAGCAGTGCTGGACATAGTAATTTTTTGCCAACCACGTGAGAAGCTGGTAAAGTACTTTTATATTTTAGAATGTACGACTTAAAATGACTGTAATATACTACTTAACTTTGAATTATTGAAGTCTAACGGAAAGCTGGAATACGCGTATCCAGATCTTACCAATTTCTTTTTGGCCCAAAAATAGATTCGCGAAGTATACCATTTCTTCTGTAGAAAGAAAATACAGAAACACAACGACCAACCAAATAGTTTAATTTTATTTTAATTATTTGATATAATTTTACTTATAACAATAAGTAAATTTTCACTGTAACTATTAATTAATCCAAAATAATGACATTTAAATAAGCAATTGCAACATCAAATACTAGCATTTGGTTTGTCTAGCTCCATATCGAAAAAGCCCCTGTTATCGTAAGGTCTGGACCTGTTTTAAGTGAGTTTAATCATTTTTATTTATCTACGTTCTGATTAAATATCA
The DNA here is from genome assembly GCA_933210815.1 of Meta bourneti. NCBI lineage: Eukaryota > Metazoa > Arthropoda > Arachnida > Araneae > Tetragnathidae > Meta > Meta bourneti. The sequence continues at coordinate 37,368,776 of OW119922.1, read as the reverse complement.
AATTAAAATCGTTTAATCCATTGTCATTCGACTAGATCTCTATAACAAATTGTTAATTTTACAGTCATTTACAAAGAACCGAGTGCGTAGCTTAAAAATTGCAGTTATACCAGTAAACATAAGTTATGTTGATTTCTAAATTGATAGTTTTGATATCAACATAACTTATTACCTACACAAACCAAAACCGTAACTTAAAAACCTTTTCTAAGATTTTTAAAAACTAAAAATTTGAGGCTTAGTTGATAAACAATCATGGCATCTTTTGATAGAAAGCGATTTAGAAGAGCTTTTAATGATTATGCAAAATATACTTTGCTGTTCATATTGTTTTCGAAAAATTAATTTCATAATTAATATTGTATACTAAAAGTTATGTTGAATAAGACTTTGTTTGGGGTTCTTAGATATTAACAAAACACAAAATATAGGAAAATTATTTCAGAAGATATGAATAAGTCTAGAAAACTGATTTTATATTAGGTAGGTAAGTAGGTGAATTTAAGTCGCACTGCAGTATATATATAACGGGCTATTGGCGACGGTCCGGGATTAAACTCGAAGGGAAAGATTCCAAAACACCGCCTCGTAATTTTGAACCATGGTCAGATGAAGAAGTCAACACCTGAGCTGGCACTCTACTCTCCAAAGATTTAATATTAGGATCTTCAAATATTTTATATTTGTAATCCAGAAACAACCAATTTTTAAGTTTGAAAATTTGTAAAGTGTGGACGCAATTTAATTTGAAGACGATCCTTTATCCTAATTTTATGCTTCTGAATTTATAGACGTTATTCCCTATCGAATGGTACTTTTAAATTGGCTGTTCTATGAAAGTTGCACGAACAGAGGTGTGGTACAAGTTACCTTCTTCAGTTGTATCTCTCATTGATTCTTTCACCATTAATCCCTGCAGCTAAACAATAACCGTAGAGACGAGCCAAACCAAATCTTTTACCATTAATTTGTGCAGCGAACGATAACCGTTGAGACAAACTAAATCAAATATTTTATCATTAATTTGTGCAGCAAAAAATAACGAGACAAACCAAATCTTATACCATTAATCCGTGCAGCAAAAATTTAACCTTTGAGACAAACCAAACCAAATCGTTCACCATTAAATGCCAGTGTATTCAGTTTCAGATGATCACATTCCAAAGTTTCAAGAGAAACGACAAAAGTGAAGTTCTATTACACTGCAGTTTAAAAAATTCCTCGTGACACAATGTATTTTATTTTAAAATATGACGGAAAAGATGAAAAATTCCCGGAAAGCGTCGATAGGAAAGAAGGGAAAGTTTCCCAGGGATGGTTTCGGGAAATGTTTCACATACACTTATTTCAAAATTCATGGATTTTCGAACCGATACTCTATATCAAGTATAATATTTCCCCGATAAAAAAATCATATTGTGTCTGCTGTCTGGAGTTTGATGGTATTTGAGGGTAGTCATAGCGTCTCCTTTCTCACTTTGTCTTCGTATTTTTACGAAATAACATGGCAAAATCTTTTATAAAATAGCTGATATTTTGACTTTGAGGGAAGGTAAGATAAAAGTAATTTTAGTTACGATAAAATTTTCATAAAACGTCATTGCAGAGATTTGGAAACCGTAAAACAACTTATTGACTGGATGTTTAAAAAAAGATTTGACACTTCTGACATGTACATGCTGGTGACATGAAACTTGTTACACGGGAAAGGAAACCACTCAGGAGTTTCTTGATGCACTAATACTCAATTAGAACCGCTAGTCACACGACAAACGTTCAATCGATATGCCAATGCAATCTCTCATGCAATTTTCCTACCAAATACGATATCGTCCCAACCTCTTGTAGATGGTATAATGAGTAGTACTTGATTTCCAATGAAATTATCATATTATTCAAGCTTTCATACCAATTAATGAACCAAAGTTCATGCATAGAGCTATCATTCACTTATATCTTCGGCTTAGAGCAAAAACTCATTAACGACAAATTTTACAGAAAGTCGATTAAAGACTAACTATTAATTCTTAGGTAAAAAATAAAAATTATAAACATTCTGATAGTGTTATAGTTTCCTTTAAACCGAATACAATATGACAATTTATTTCTCCATCATCATGAAAATAATCATTTTGAATCAAGAAATTCCTTTCCTAAAAATGTCAGTTAATGAGTTTCTGCAGTAAGCCGACGATATGTTGTACGCGTGTCTTTCGCAAATAGTAATTCACATCTTTACCAGCGATGGATCCACAGAGGATCCAATAATAATTTAGAATTTATACTGCCTAGAATCCCACAGGCTCCTTAATACACACAGACTGGCCTTCTGATATTTTGGGAAAATCCTGTAATGGTTAGTACCAAAATTGGTCAACATGATTGCACACTATTAACAATATAAGATTAAATCAAGGGCCCACAAACTACCGTCAAAAGTCGAAGCTGGTTCTTGTTCACCATACTATAATTGACATCACAATACGAATATTAATACAGAATTAAAAAATATTATTTAAATATTAAATTAAAATAAACTATTTGTTCAGAAACTTAACGTCGTTTCTTGAGATATCTGTTGAGTAAAATACTATGAAAATATTTTACCATACGATATTTACTCCAAAGTAAAAATTCTGATCTATACTTTATCAAACGATAATTAATAATTTTTTATTGAACAAAAGCAAACTCCCCGTGCACCAAGTACAACACGGAGCTTACAGAAGTAAGTTGATTTAACAAAGAAACAGTGGAAAACAATTTAACTAAAATTACAAGATTTTGTGAACTTGACAAATGAGTAGAAAAGCAGATTAGATTTAACAAAAACATTGAGTTTCACTGGCCATGTTTTACCTAATTTTCTCAAATCATTTTGTAAAGTACAAATTTTACATTGTTTTGCAAACGTTTTTGAAAACGTTAGATAAAACTACTCTAAATATTGATGTTCCATAAACACATCGATCTCTGAAACAATAGAAGGAAAGTCAGCACCTCTATTGTAGCATTAACTTCAAATGTACATATGAAAAAAAATGAAATTAAAAAAATATCGGTACGAAAAAGATTATTCTAATTTTTAGATTGAGTATATACAGTGAGTAAAAAAAGTTTTCGTACCCCCTTACTATTTGAAATAAATTGTTTTATTATTTGCAAAATATAAATATTGAAGAAATAAAAATGGAAAAACAGATGAGCAAAATTGCATTTTAACAAAAAATATTAGTATAACTTAATGCATAATTCACAATAACTCAAAATTGTGGCAAATATAAAGCAAAACAGTCTCCGTACGGTGAACAATATTTCATTAAATGTTATTCCCTCCCCATGTTTCATCATTTAATGGTCAGTTGAACCTGTTTTTTATTTAATAACCTCTCTCAGTTTAGTCATGATTCCCACTAGTTTTTCTGTGGTTTCTGGAGTAATTTTGTTCAAGACGTCCAGAAGGACACTTTTCAGGTTATCATTTAGGTTATCATTTAGTTTCAAAATGTCTAGGTACACATAGCTATCCATATTACCTTCAATAAAACATAAATTATATACACCAGAAGAACTCTCATGCAACCCTATACCTATACATTTCAATCGCCGTCTTTTACTGTTCTACATAAGTTTTTTGTTTGCACATTTGATGTTTTGATTTTCTCCATACCATAGCTCGTCCATCTGAATCAGAGATAAAATTTTGATTCATCCCTGAAAAGTACAGAATCTCAAAAAGTTAAGGGCTTACATGCTTTTTTTTTTTTGCAAACTCAAGACGCTTTCTTCTGTTAAGATTGCTAATGAATGGCTTCTTACGTGCAACATGCCCATTGTAGCCATCTCTTTTGATTACTTTTCTTAGTCTGAAGTTATATTTCAATATTGTAATCATTCAACAAGGTGCAAGTTGTGGTGCACTAATTCGTGGATTATCACGAACCTTTCTCAGAATATTCCTCGTGTATATGGCTCAATTTCTGAGGCCTTCTGGATCGGTTCCTATTTTCCTGTTTCTACCTAATTATATCTTTAATAATTTTTACCGTAGATTTAGATTTGTTTCCGATTTCGCCAATATTTTCCTCATTGATAAACCGTCATTTCTCAATTGTATCACCAACACGCGAATATCCTTCGGAATTCCCATTTTAGGCGATCCACTGGTATAAAAACCGTTTGAAATGATTACTTACCATTATACTCAAGTTCTTTTTCATTCGACAGTTATAATAATTGAATGCGTACAGGTACACTGTATTTTCTAATAAATTTTCCTAGTACGGACGGACACTTTTTTGCCTTCTATTTTACATGTTTTTCTCAAAGTTTTAATTAATTACTTTTATTTATGAAAATTAAGTAACTTTTGTCGCGAACACATTCTCTAATATGAAATAAGTTTCTTTGGTGAGATTTCTTTAGAAATTATAATAATTTGTTCGCCGTTTTTGTTTCCATACGGAAACTTTTTATCCACTGCGTGTAGCGTTGAAATAAAAATATTTACTCATGTTTTATATATTCATGTTTAATATTCACGTTTTCCTGCTCTATTGTCGAAGAGAATATATGCGAGTACGTCACGAGAATATATGCATGTACATGCGAGTACGTCACGAGAATATATACTTACATGTGTGACCTCCGGAATGTTTGAATATGTATACAATGAAACTACAATATTCAAAATCGGAAGTGCACTGGAAGCCAAAACTACGCGAAGGTTTATTTTCCCAATTAGAATCGAAATTCGTTGAGAACATATGGGATTTTGCGAGTAACGGAGAGTCCGAACAAATATTCTGATTCTACAGCCAGACTTAAATTCATTTAAGGAAAGCGAAAGGGTGTTTGCATTAAACGTCTATGAACATGGAAATACGAAGCCTAGTCATTTGTTACAGAAACTCAAGTAGGTTTCTGCTTCAGATGTAGCTGAAAATTTAATCAAAACACTACGGTTTGATAAGCTACCTCTGTTAAAAAATATCTTATTAGTGAGGAAGATAATAAGTCAGCAATCATGGGATATAAAATCAATGAGTCCTAGATCGGAAATATGTTATGTTAATACTGCACCAATTGACAAATGATGAATTGTTCTGCAAAATTCTCTTGAGCAGCAAATTGCGCAATTATCCGAGCTTCGCAATTCTAGACCAAAAGTCAATAATGGAGGTAATTTTCATGGTCGATATCGTTGCAAATCCTGAAAACGATACAATCTGCAAGGAAAGTTTGGCTTTTACCGTTTTCGTTTTAGAGCAAAATGTATTTCAGAAAAATATGCATCCTCATGCAGTTGAATAAACAATAAGGGAAATTCCAATCTCAATAGATGCTGCAACTTCTGCAGAAAAGTTAAGTGGTTATCGCAAATTTCGCTTATTCGTGGAAATATCTAAAATTGAAATTACGCTTTCTTGTAGTCAGCGGTACAGATAAGCATAATTCCAGTTGCACTTTAAAAGCAGCTTACTATAAATCAAATGTAGCTAATGGATCTGAAATCGAAACCCATGACATTAAAGTTTTAAGTCTCTATCCAGGACTCCGTCGTGACTTTTAATGGCCATTTATTGTAGAAATCTAAAAAAGGATTTTAGGATCTGGCTTTGTAAACAAATAAAATTTACCAATTGACTTAATCAAAGATTGATGAAACAATGCAGCTATTTGTGGCCTTTATTTCTGAAATAACGACGTTAGTGCCATTTGATAACTTCAAAATTTTAAATCTGTTGGCACAGTATCCTGATTGAACTAAACCTAATTTATTTATTTTAAACTTAAAATATAACATTAAACATTTAATCGAGCGGAAAGACAACTACCTCATTCTAAAGCAAGACAACTTGATCTTAAACTACTTGAAATAGCCTAACAAGAATTTACATTCATTCTAGAAAAAAGTATCATTCGACTGTCTAGGTAGGTAGGGGTATTTAATTAACGTCGCACTGGAGCAACACAACAGGCTATTGGCGACGGTCAAGAATCGATCCCTAAGGAAAAGATTCAAGAACAACATAATGAGTTGACACCCCACTCTCTAAACTTCCACACCACGACAACGTGAGAACGTTTGAGGTCACGACAGATTTAACGTGCACCAGTCCCCTTTGTACACGACGGTCTTTGGTTGGATTTGAACTCACAACCCTGCGGTTCCTAATCCGTCTCGGCCCTTCGACTGTCTAGTTTCCAGTGGTATAGCCCCTTGCATTTGATTGTGAAGAAAGATGTTTCTTTCGACCTTTTGGAGACAATTGTCAAATAAAGGCTTGATTTATTCTAGATTGATACCATGTACCGGAAAATGAAGATTTCCGTCATATTTTAAAACATACAAAATATTTTTCTAAAATCTATTTCTTAGAAAAACAGATTTCTGCAATAGGTACTTAGCGACCCACGCCCTTCCCGACTCACCGCGGGGTTTAGAGCCCAGTTTTTTTTTTTTTTGGGGGGGGGAAGTGATTCCCAGCAGAAGAGGCAACGGGCCACCGCCCCCACGGGCGGTGCAGGTACACGCCCACCCAACAGGGCACACGTACGGCATTTATTAAATCATTAAATATAAAATACAAGGTAAAATAAAATCGCTTTCACAACAGCGAATACATCGAACATCAAGATATAAAATAAAAACACATACAACAATAAAATACTGAGCCACGCCGCTCAGGGGGTCCTCAAAAAACAAGTAGTTGGTAAAAGTTTTATTGTGGTGTGCTAAAAGTTTTATTATAGTTCAGTTCATGGAGTACAACGAGGTCCATAAATCTTGGGTTCCATAGCGGCGGGCAGTTCGCACAAAACACGAAAAACAAACAGAAAGAACAGCAAAACAGTACACCATAAGTAGAAACCTTGGAGGAACCAAGGAAACATCGTAAATCACAATGCAAAGTTTTAAAGCAGTAAACGTTGAAACATTAAAAAATTTTAAAACATAAACACAATACATGAAAACAAAGGAGAAACATCGGTAAAACAATAAACCACTATTAAATATCTAGAACCACTAAAAGAACTGAGTAAAATACAATGCATAATAAAATACATTAAAAGGTTAAAACCGTTAAGACCAGCAAAGAGGACAGAAGGGAGCCAGCGAATAAATGAATCTATGAGTTAAAATAGGATAATTTAAAAACTATTAAAGACCGACAGGATAAGATTTAATACGTTAAAAATATTACGAAGGGGGAGGCCATCCGCCACCTCCCCGCGGCGAGCACACATTTTTTAATTCTATATAATGAATTATTATTGCTGAGTACAGCCCTCAACCATAGTCCCTTATTGTCGTCTGTTGGGGCTCTCAAGTGATATCCAGAAGTGTGCAGGCAGCCGAAGAGGTAATGATCGGCGCTCCTTAACTCCTCACATGAGCAAGAGTAGGAGTTTTTTAGGCCGAACCTGTGGAGGTACTCCACGAACGGGCCATGTCCTGTCAGGTACCATATCAAATAGCGGTCAGCGGAGAGGAGGCCCTGACCGATTTCCGGCGTAAATGACTTCAGGCGGAGACCACTAATTGAATCGCGATGGGCCTCCGTCCATTTTTCCATAAGTTCTTTAATTTTGCGGTTTAAAAAAGAGCGAGGGGCAGGGACCCCCAACTCCTCTCCGCAGTACGAGGCGAGCTTCGCAAAATGGTCGGCAGTCTCGATTCCGGACAGCCCGATATGTGCCCTGACCCAAGACAGGCCAAAGTTTTTAGTAAACGGAGCTATTTCTTGTTGATATTTAGATTTATTTGTATTGGATTTTAGGGCCTGTATCGAGCTAAGACTGTCGCCGAAAATATTAATTCTTTTACTATGGGCCAGAGCCCAGCCCACGGCCTTATAAATGGCCGTGAGCTTGGCCTGGAATACACCACTGTAAGATTGGAACACGAAACAGAAAACTTGAATTCAATTATTTCCCCCAAATATGCACACGGAGGCCACGACATTCCCATCAATGCCGGAGCCATCCGTGTACACCATCGAAGTCAGGTTCAGATATTTTATCCTCGAAATTTAGATTTACATCGGGAAGTAGGAAGGGAATTAATTGGAAGATAAGAATCTAGATGTGATAGCGACAGTCTCACGATATTTGGGTCAGGCAGCCGCCGCTTCCAGATTTTAAATTTAAGAAAAAGGGCAAAAATGGACACGTGGAGTGGCGGAATACCGGTTATGATGAATAGGGAGTCGGAAGGGGTGGTTCTATAAGCACGAGCGATACGGAGCAAAAATGGTCTATGTATTGAGTTGAGTTTGTTTTTTTGCGCTTTAGATAGGGAACCACCCCAAATGCCGGCTCCATAAGTCAAAATCTTTTCAGTTACAGATAAATACTAATGTCTCTGGAGCCGGGCATCGACTCCCCAGCCACCCCTCGCGGCTTTTATGTGTAAGGTGGTAAGGGAACAATGGCTGACACCCCGGTAAGATTTAATCTTTGTAACCGCGGATTGGATGGCCTCCTCACACGAGTGCTGCTCTCTAAAACCAAATTGAGACGGATGAAGAATTGATTGGGATTTAAGCCATAAATTTAACTTTTTAACAAAAATTCTTTCAATAATTTTACCCAGGGACGGAAGCAAACAAATAGGACGGTAGGAGCCACAGGAAGAGGGGTCCCTGCCCTATTTTACTAGGAAGCGGACCTCCCCACACTCCTGAGGCACCTAGGAAAATAAGAAAAACGAAAAATTGAATTTATAGGATATACTAACAAATTAGGATGAATTTTAAAAACATGTTTCCAGACTTTGTAGTCTGTGCGATCGGGCCCCGGGGCCTTACCATCTTTCAAATTTGAGAGGACGGTCCTCCCCAACGTCGACCCCGTCCAGTGACCGGATGAAAAACTGTGTTGTCGAGAGAAGAGGGGAGTAGGTACTTAGTCACCGCAGGCGACCCCCTCACATCCCGCATTTAAGCAGGTTCGAGTGGTGGTTCGACCAACCTACGTAGATTTACAGGTTCGCAAACCCGCCCACAGGGAACACGACCCATGAAGCGACAGAAGGTCGCCTTCTCAGCTGCCCTCAACCCGATGTTCCGGGCACAACAGCGCCAAATTAGACCGTATGCAATTCGAACATTACATAGCGAACGAATACACAAATAAACTCATGATAAGAGGAAGAATGGGACCCTCCCATTTTTATACCCTCCACGTCATGCGGAGACACACAAGTAACCTACGGCAACAAGATCCGGCGGGCCACACACATCAGGACGTCTTCCGCCCGAAGGTTTGACCCCGAGTAAGACCACTAGTACGCAGCCCAACCAGACCCTGATATGACAGGGAGGCACTCATTAGTCACCTTCTACGACACGCAGGGCTGCGGTGGGGTTATTCTACAACCCGCCCCCACACGGGGTGGGCAATAGATACTTGTTAGATACCTATTACAGGGGAGGACATAGGGCTCATCTGGTCGACAAATATCTGGAAAGTAAGGATGTTTGCCGGATGGATTGGCCAACCAGATCTCCAAACCCAAACTCCATAGAGCGTATTTGGGATGCTCTTGGGAGGACAATTGCAACTCGCCTTACCCCTCCCAGAACGATCCAGGACCTGAAAACAGCGTAGCTAGAGGAGTGGGACCGACTGCCACAGGGACTCATTTACTGCCTCATTTCCAGTATGAATTCAGGTTGCGAGAGCTGTATAATAGTAAGAGTGGACTATACCCCCTATTAACCAATTTTTCGTGTCGATATTGTAACATCTGTTTTAGACCTTCCTGCGCTGATCTTACGCACGATCATGCGTGTATACCATAACTGTTGTATGTTTTTTTATTTCAACCTATGTACATAACTAATTTCATTAAAATATGTCCAGTAGTTCTGGAGATAATCACCCAAAAGTGAAAAGTCTCTTAATTCTGAGCACAAGTGTAGTTAGATGGTTAGAATATGGGTTGTAATCAAATGTATTTGTGAGAACAGGTCAAATTCTTTCCTTTGATGCTTATTTCACCAACTATTTTAGCTTGTTGCATGATTTATTTCCCATAAGATTTACAACTACGAATCCAACTGCAATATCAGTATTTGGTCTCCAAATGAAAAAATAATTTCTTAATAGATAGTTTTAGTCAATGCTTCATTTTTGCGAATTTATTACTACCCCTCTATTAATATTTGCTCCATATTTTTTCTATAAGCAAATTATGTTATAAACATAGACCTGATTATTTCTGCATTTAGCGAGAGACGACCCAGGTCAAAATGAGAAGATTCCATTAAAAATAAATCATCCATAATGACCTTGGAAAATCCGCGATCAAGCGAAATTAGGACAGCTGTCTACCGTCCAAGTAAACAACGTGTTATGACGATCCATTCATTTCCGAAAACTCTAGTTGTATGGACAGCATCGCATAGATGAAAAACACGAGATTATTTTTGCAGTGTTCGAGCTGAGAGGAATGCATAGAGCGCATATATTTTGGACTGCATATACCATCATAATGATCTGGAGCAAACGCTGTCTCATAACTTACATATATGCTGGCCAAATGATGGTCTCGAAATTACTAGTGTATTATAAGCTGGTGAAATATGAACAAGGATGAATTATCTATCCCTTTTATTCGTGTTTCTTCAAACAATCACCACTCAGTATCATATTTTAATAGAGGTATGTGAGACGTGCCTATCTACTTAACCCTTCAAGTGGTTTCGACGAGATATCTCATCCATCAAGATCTGAACCATTTTGATAATGACGAGATAACTTGTCATCTAGATATTGACGATTTTTTTTATTTTAATTTTTTAAATTCAGTTTTCTTCTAATATCGATGTACCTCATAGAGACAACCGCCAGGAGGGTTCCTTACGAACCAAAGGAAAAATCCTCATATGGTAGACGAGTGAATTTTTGGTCGATAAGTGTTGTGAAGCAACGTCTGGTCCCGCCTCCACTTCAAAGCCCTTAATTCCTTTCCCAAAGTGAAACTATTTTATCAAAAATCTAACGCGGAGTTCGGTGGTGTGGACTTAAATAAAGCGCTTTAAGAATAGACAAAAGTATTTGATTTAAGAATAAATAGCATGATTTGATGTCAAATGGGTTTTTGAAAGATACTCGTTAAGTGTTCGTAATTGTTTTTGCCAGTTGGTTTGTGGAATATAAGGAATAGGCCCGCAATTTGGATAAGAGTATGAAATACGAATATAGAGAATAATTTAATCCCAATAAAAAAAAATGCCAATTAACCTTGTGGGAGAGCTGATGATTTCAAGAGTCGATTTCTGTTTCAAAGGTCAGGTTGCAAATTCTCATGTCCCGAGTCAAGATTTATGAATCCAGTTTCAATAAATTCACTTGATGATAAAACTTAACATTTAATAAGGTTTCAAGTTACAATACAATTCCGCTTCATTTTCGCGGCCAAGATTATAAGCGTCATTACGCTTCCATTGTTATAGTTCAACTGATTGGCGCAAGAGCGCCATCTACCGTCATTACGGAACATACTCCGCCACGATGAACCTTGGTTCATCATAAAAAATAATATATAGGTAATATCAAATCTTCAAATTTAAATTTTAAAGAAAATGTAAAAAATGTTCAGCAAAATATAAGTTATAAAAGTAAACTGTTGACAACAAAATACTACAAAATTAAATTCAAATATTATCAAATACTAAATTTAAAACATGAGAAATAACATGCACAATATACTTACAAATCATCAGAATTAAAAGAACAAATATATACCTGCTTAAAAATTCACAAATCTGAAGAATTAGAAAATTTACACTTTAAATCTGGAAAACACAATACTTGACATGTTAATACAAAGTAAAATGGAAAATTTTAAAGAAAACAAGAAATAATTAATGTTTCTAAAAGTCTATTTAGATAAGGGCAAGAGTGAAAGAGTTTATGGATAAAGTTTTTAATTTCACCACGCGCACTTTTCCATCTGCACCAGGGTACAGTTCCACTATTCGCCCAAGCCGCCACTTTAGTGGAGGCAAATTGTCTTTAATTAAGACTAAGTCATTGATGTTCAAATTGGGCTTATCCCTCAACCATTTAGCACGTCCTTGCAGCTGTGAGTGATAGTCCGTGGACCAACGTTTCCAGAAGCTTTGGAAAAGCTGTTGGGTCAATTTCCATCTTTCTGTTGGGGTCAGTTTGTTTATGGTAAAATCAGGTTCAGGGATAGCAGTCAATGAAGTTCCAATTATGAAATGCCCAGGTGTTAAGGGACTTAGGTCATCAGGATCCGAAGAGATGGAAACTATCGGCCTGGAATTCAAACATGCTTCGATTTGCACAATTAGTGAGTGAAACTCTTCATGCGTTAGAACTTGTGTTCCAACAGTTCGCTTTAAGTGAACTTTCATTTGTTTTACACCAGCCTCCCAGAGGCCACCGAAGTGAGGTGCAGCTGGAGGGTTGAAAGTCCACTGAATATTTTCTTCAGTTAAAGAGTACTGAGTTTTTCAGTAGAAGAAAGTGTGGCCATGATTCTTTTTAATTCTCGGTCAGCTCCAACAAAATTGGTACCTCTGAAAAGATTTCTCTTTGTTTCCCTCTACGTGCAGCGAATCTTTTCAGTGATGCTATGAATGCTTCTGTAGTGATATCACTGACTACTTCTAGATGAATGGCTTTGGTAGAGAAGCATACATAGAGGCAAACATAGCATTTAAATGGTTTCACACCTCTTCCCTTTCGAGTCTTAATCAGGAAGGGTCCTACAAAATAAAATCCAATTTTGGAAAATACTCTGTCTGGCACAACACGAGCAGTTGGGAGGTCTGCCATTATCTGAGTGGCAGTAGCTGTTCGATTTTTAAAACAATTCATACATTTCCAAATTATTTTTCTAACTTCTCGGCAGTTAATGATCCAAAATTTTTGTCGGAGAGTTGACATTGTTAAAGTAGGACCACCATGGAGGTTCACTTTGTGAAAATTCTTAATTATCAAATCTGTAACATGGTGTTTCTTAATGAGAATGATTTGATGCTTCTGGTCTTCTGAAAGGTTTAAATTTCTAAGCCTTCCACCAACTCTGAGGATTTCCTCTTTGTCAAGAAATGCAATTCAATGCCAAGATTTTACTATTGAGGGATAAATTCTTCCCCAGTTTTCAAAAGCTTAATTTCTTCTCTAAATTCAAGTTGCTGTATAAATTTCAAAATCAAAATGGTTGCTTTTTCATGTTCTTGAATAGTTAAAAATCCTTTAAGTTTTGAAGATGTTGGCTTAGCATTATTGTAGAACCTCAAACACCACGCAGTTACGCGTTTCAATTTGGTCCAGGAAGAAAACTTGAAGATGAATTCAAATTCGGACTCTTTGCTAGCAGTAGAACATATAACAGCTCGACGCTCAAAGGATCAAGTTGAGATGTTAGCAGATTTCCTTCTTTCAACCACACTGGACCATGGAACCTAATGTCATTCTTTCGAGATCAGATGCCGTGGATCCACGTGAGACTATATCGGCAGGATTTTCGGTTCCTTTACAGTATATTTCCATCGCGTAGGTGAAACAAGATTTTGAATTTCACGTACACGATTGCAACTAAAGGTTTCCAATTGTTAGCTGAACCTTTTATCCAGTGAAGTACGATATGAGAGTCACTAAAACAAAATATATTATCTTCACTGATACCAAATAATTTCTTCAAATATTTAACAATTCTTGAGGCAATAATAGCCCCCATGAGTTCTAAACGAGGCAAAGTTAATATTTCTTAAGTGGGGACACTCGGCTCTTTGAAAGCACAAAAGACGTAGAGCATAAATCAGGATCCCGAAAATACGCAACAGCTCCATATCCCTTGAGACTGGCATCACAAAACAAATAAAGTTAACCTAGCAAAATTTACACATTCATCATTCAAAAAATTTCTTCTAGGAATACACAAATTCAATATAACTTCAATTTCAAAATACCATAATTTAAATTTTTCACTTAAATTTATGGGCAAAACTGTGTCCCAATCAATGCCCAGTTCCCATAACTCTTGCAACAAGAATTTTATTCTGATAACAAAAGGTGCAATGAATCCAACGGGATCATATATTTTAGCCACAGTCTGTAATACTTTCCGTTTTGTAATATTCTGCCAATCAAATGATTGTAAAAGTTGTTGCACATCTAATTTTAATACTTCCTCTTCAGAATCCCATATTATTCCCAAAACCTTTAATGTTTTTTATTTAAGCTGTCTTCCTTGCTAATTATTCCTTTCCTTCCCATTTACTTCCCAAAGATACAGAATTAGATTCAAATTTTCTTAAATTCATGCTAGCGTTTTCAAGTATTTTAACTGCAGTACAAAGAGAAAGCTTCATCAGTAGAGTCTGCTCCATAGATCAGATCATTCACATATGAGGACTTATCAAGCATATCAACCACTTCACTATATTCCTTTTCGTAACCTTTTATGTGATGCTTAATAGTGGCGGAAAGAATAAATGGACTTGTAACACCAAATGTTACTCGGCACATTCGAAAAACTTTAAAACCCAAACTGTTGTCAGAAGAATTGTCAAACCACAAGAATCTCAAAAAATTCTTATCTTCATCAGCAATTTGAATTTGGTGAAAAGCCCTCTATGTCGACACAAAATGCAATTTTGTATATACGAAATTTTAAAATTACATCCAACATGAAGCATCAAAAACTATCCTAACTTTTGTTGTTCTTCCTGTATAACGGGTCTGAGGCATATAATAACAGTTAGTTTCATTTTCAACAAACTTACATTCTTCAATAATTCCCTTATCAGCTTGTTCTTTAATAATATTATCATATTCATTATATGATATAATTTCCTTTTAATTTATTTTCTAGTCCAAGAAATCGTTGTTTAGCAACACAAAAATTATCTGAAAGTTCCGATTTATTTTCTTTCCACAAAAGTTTTGTTTCGTATCGACCATCCTTAAATTTCAAATAATCATTAAAAGATTTAATGGTATTTAAATCAGTCTCGGAAAGTGTTTCGTTTTTATCTTCAATGCCTATTGAATCTAGCTTCCAAAAGGATTGCAAGTCAAATTTTTTTGCTTCATCACTAGATGAAAATAATGCATTAATTCTATTATTATTTTTTTCGACTTTGCCCATTAAAGTAAAACCAAAAATAGTTGGCGAAACAAATAAATCATCATCTACTTGAGTAACACGACCATTTTGTACACGCCAAAAATATTCAGCTCCTAATAAAATACTTATTTTTTCATTATTATGATTCGAATCAGACAGTTCCCATCCTCGCTCACTCATAAATTATTGAATGTTTACACAGTTGGAGGGACCTTGAACAGCGATACAGGAAATCAAATCTGTGGCGAAAACTTCTACCATTGGAGTGAGCGTCGTTTTTATTTTTTAATCGCAGACTGAATACTTCGAACTCTAGTTGATTTCCTTGACGCCTTCCAAATGAATAAATTGTTACGCATTCTCTTCGAATTATCTGCAGTTTTAATTCTCCAGCTAAATCTTTAGTTATGATACTTTCACTTCCTGAGTCAATTAAAAGTCTTGCGATTAAAATTAAAAGATTTCGATTTATTTCTGGATTGAGCAATAACTGAACATGTTTGTACAGAACGTTATTTTTAGGCTTCGGAATATCACAATGTGATATTGACACAAAAGTTTTATTCTCAGGCTCTAACTCTTTTTGTTCTTTGGATTTGGTTTTACAAGAGTTTATTGTAATTTTTACCATTGCAAATTTCACACGGTTGTATTTTAGATCTACAATCGACTGACAAATGAGATTTAAGGAAACATTTGTAACACCTGCCTTCTTTCTTTAACGTGTGTCTTTTCTGATCATCGGAATATTTAAAACATTCGGCGGACATATGTTCATTACATCTGCAGATATACAAAACGTTTTTTTATTGATGTATTAAAAGCAGAGGCTGACGGCTTAGAATTATTACAATGAGTGTTTTTGTTTCTAAATGACGGCTGATTTCGATTAAATGTTTCTGTTGTTTTTACAGTTCGTAATTTATATATATCATTAAAGTGGCTTCGCGACACTCAATATTTCATTTTGATGAATGCAATTAGTTCAGTTATTTCAAAGTTTTCTTTAGAAGTGCGTTTTCTATGAAACTCTAGTGCTAATTCTTGCGTAATTTAAGAATAATTGGATTCAATAAATGTCCCCGTAACTACCACTTGTTACATCAAGTGAATTCAAATTTTTTATACTGATTTCTAGTTGATCATAAAGCTTCCGCATTCCATACCCATTATTTGAATATTTAACAGGTTTTAAATTCAATAACTTATTCATATGGCTGTTTATTATTAAATCCCTTCGTCCATATCTCTTTCAACAATATTAAACAACTATCATAGTTGTCTTCAGTAAGACAGAAAAACCAGACACACACTTAAATGCTCCTCCAGCAAGTAAAGATTTCAAATATGTAAACTTTTCCACTTTAGACAGAGTTAGATTTTTATGAATTGAATTTTCATATGGATTAAAGAATTCAGGCCACATGCTAGAATCACCACAAAACTTTTCTAAAATTAATTTAGTAAGTCTAATAGAAACATTTGACGAATTCGAAATTACACACTGAGAGGAATTATTTTCAGTACTCGTATCAACTTGAGTATTAGAACTTCTAATACCTATATCATATTTCTTCAGACAATTAGTAATTTTGTATTTACAACAAATTAATTTTTCATTATATTCTTCACTAATATTTATTTCCTTTTCATATTCTTTTGTGTCAGTGATGCGAATTTCGATCTCTTTATGAAGCTCTTTCAAAGATTTATGCTTGTCAGTTAAAATTTCCAAAATTCAGTTCTTGAATGTTTTGAGGGGTTAAATCAGAAATTATAAGCAAATTATCAACTTTAGTTACAATTTTCGTAACTCCAACTCTAAGGCCCCGTTCACATGAGGCGTTTATCAACGCGCGTTTTACGTCTAAACAAAACGCGGGTAGCCAAAATACATAGAATTCTACTGGAGTGTTCACATGCAGAAATCGCGAGAATCCAAGCGCTAGATTGCTTCGGCGCTTCAACAATCTCCGGTCGTTCTCGCGATTTGAAGGCGTTTTGAGAAGCATAGGTTTCTTCTGCAGGGTTCACATGACACGCGTTTTGACGGGCGTTAGGGCTTTTTTATTCCTCTAGTCCAAGTTTCTATCTTCGCGATCGTTAAAGATAGAGTGAAAATTTCAACGGATTTGAAATCTGCGGAAAATTTTACACCAGATCGATACCTGAAATGTGATTTTCTTTAAATAAATAATTTTTCAACTGTAACTTTAATATTTTCGCGATACTCATTTGACGAATATATCCATTACGAACACAAAAGGGAGTATTAATCTCGTTTTTATAGAAAAGATATAGCTTGATTGGAGTATTTTATCTTAATCCACTGATTTATATTTATGGCCATTAAAAATAGGATGAGAAAATTGAATCGTATTCGATTTATTGAAGAAATTTACCCTGCTTTCGCACAAAACTTGCCAAAATGTGATAGTTTTTAACTAAAGAGGATAGTGGATAATTTTATTTCTGAAAATAACGTATACCGACAACTGTCCGTTCTAGTTTTCATGTGCGGCAAACGTCTTTAAAATAAAGTTTAAATTAAATATTCAATTTAAAAGCTAAACTTACGTTATTTTTTTTATTTTTCCTCAACGGAGGGGTGAAATGAGTACGATAAGTTTCAATTTTCATTCATTTTTCACATCCTCGTGTTACATTGAACTCGATATCACTTTTGAAAATGAACTTAATTTACTGTGAGCTTATTTTTCATAGAATTTATATTTTAATCTTGCAGTTAGTGTTATTACTACTTTAATCAAAATTTTTATATTATACACAGTGTGTCAAATAAGTTTTAAGACTCGTCCCAGAGCGCTGGTTGTAATGGCGCTGTGAGTGTAAATGCGTCCATAACGTCCATCGTCTGGTGACACACTGCCAACAAGTTGTGCGCATTTCGTTAAGTATCTGAGAGAAGGCGAGCGTTCATTGCAGAAGGGAATTTTTTTCATGTTGATTTTTTAAGATAGAGCAAAGAGCTGTAATTAAATTTAACGCAAAACTTGGTAAAAGTGCTTCGGAAACATACCAACTCATGAAACAAGTTTACAGTGACTGTTGTTTAAGTAGATCAAATGTTTTTGTGTGGCACAAAACTTTTTTGGACGGAAGAGATACGGTAGAAGATCATCAGCATAGTGGAAGACCATTTTCATCTAGAACACCTGAAGTTCTTGAAAAAGTACGAAATTTCGTAACAAACGATCGCTGTGCGTCACTGAGAATGATGGAAGACTCTTCAAACATCAACAAAGAAACAATTCGAACCATCCTGAATGAAGATTTGGGCAAAACAAAAGTGTGTGCTAAATTTGTTCCACACACTTTAACCCCTGAACAAAAAGCAATGAGAAGTGCACATTGCAGAGACATCATTTCAGCCGCTGAAAACGATCCAAACTTCTTGAAGTCCATTGTTACAGGTGATGAAACCTGGTGTTTCCAATATGATCCTGAAACAAAGCGACAAAGTGCGGAATGGAAGTCACCAAATTCACCGCAAGCCAAAAAACCAAGAAAAGTTCCATCCAAAATCAAAACAATGCTCATTACATTCTTCGATAGTAAAGGTATTATCCACAAAGAATTTGTTCCAACTGGACAAACAATTACAGGTCAAAACTACTTAGCTGTTTAAAGCGTTTGATGGCCAGAATTCGTCGCATTCGTCCAGACTATAGGACTGAAAGCAGTTGGTGTTTGTTACACGACAATGCACCCAGTCACACCTCCCTTATTGTTCGTCGATTTTTGGCAAAAAATAATGTCTGTGTGTTGAACCATCCACCGTATTCACCTGATTTAGCACCCTGTGACTACTCCTTATTCCCAAAACTTAAAATGAAGTTAAAAGGGTGTTATTTTGAGGATATTTCGACCATACAAGAAGCTTCGACGCGTGCTTTGCAGGCCATTCCACAAAGTGATTTACAACAGGCGTTCGATTTATTAATAAATCGCTGTAAAATGTGCATTGAAGCCGGAGGGTCCTATTTTGAATAAAAAACCAAAACAGGTATTAATTTCTTGTTTCCATTTCTTTTTACAGACCCAGTCTTAAAACTTATTTGACGCACTGTGTATATACGTGTAGACGCAAATTCTATTAGCAATCTCCTGGTTTTCGATATATACTGCTTTTTGTTTTTCTTTGAAATTTTTTTAGTTTCAACATAATTTTCTCGTTTCATCGTGGGGTTTAATCAAATTTTAGTTGAAATATTTCCCAGTCATTATTCCATTCGTGGTTCCATTTGTGCTTCAAAACCCCTGAAAGAGGGTAGGTTGGAGGGTTAGTATTCGTTTCGGATAGTTGGAACTCAGGGAAAATTATGTTTAAAAATTAAAAAACTAATTATTGTTATATATGCGTTATTTGTGCTGATACATTAAAATGTTTAGAGATAGGTTTTAAAGAAGTATAGAGATTTATTTGAAGGAAAATTAAATAAAAATTAGCTATAGATCGTAGGAAACACGATAAAACCTGCAAAAATAGCATAAAAACGAAAGGTTATCACCAGTGCCGGATTTTGTTTGCGTGTCATCTTTTGATAGTACTTCGTAGACAATGCCATATGAACAGAAATTCCGTTTCCAATTCCCTGGTTCTAGAAATAAAGTTTTTTGGGGATATATTTTTACTTTACACTGTCAATTTTAAAATTTTAAGGAAATTGGTCATTTTCCAGTTAGTTTCGTTTTAATCAAAGTTTTACAGAAATATTCCAATTTTTCATACGCAGTTTCGCTTTTACGATAAAACGCATTACAAATGACTCATCTGCTAGCTTCTTGAGCCCAAAAAATCCGTGATCACCCCTTAACACAAAACAAATCCTACTATTTTTATTGGTGGGTGAATCATAGACACTGGAGAGTGAAGGTTATAGGGTTTTTCCTCTAGTCTTGACAATAGAAAACGAATACTTTAGGATTTTAGAATTAATGAAAATGTTTAATAATGCCACAATCTGAACTACATAAAGCACTGATTCTCTGTGATCCGCTGGCTCTTACCGGTTCCTAGGTCCAAAATATCCCGTCATTCGAAAAATTTTGAAAAACGTACGAAAAGTTAACGTTCAAAAATTTACAACCGAGGTTGATGGCATTGGCATCGTATACTATACGTTACGAAAGATTTACCTGTTTAGGTTGTCACTTCTGATCAGCAAGTCAATTATATTGCATTTATTTATGTATAAAGGTTGAAGTTCAAAAACACTTTATTCACAGGCAATTAGAGAACGGATGTTTTACAAATCGAAAGAATATCAAATTTTTACGTCGTTTTGACTATTTTTTAGATTATTTTTGGCATTTTATTGCTCATTATACATTTCTAAGTTAACCAAATACAGGCTCTTGTGAATACAGAGAAATCAATTTTTTAAGTTGGGAAAGAAAGATTTTCATCCTACTTTTAATGGCTGTAAAATTAAAACAGTTGATAAGGGGCAACAAAATATCGTATTAAAGTGACATTCCCTTTAAAAACAAGGCAATACTTCCGCTTACGCTTAGTATAAAAGGAATATCTGAAAAAAGATTAGTTGCGACTATTGACAAAAAAATAATTTTTTCAAAGAAAATCATGATTTTGGTATCGATTTAACGTAAAATTTTACGCTGATTTGAAATCCGTTGAAATTTTGACTCTATCTTTAACCATTCAAAAGATAGAAAGTTGGATTAAGGGAATAAAAAAAACATTTTAATGCATAACGGAAACTGACCTTGAAAAGCGCCCAAGTGCTGTTCACATGACAACGCTCGAAAATTCTTATCTAACGCGCGTTCGAAAAAGTCCATGTGAACGGGGCCTAAAAGAAGAGTGTTTAGTTTTCAATTTTTCAAGTTCTGTTTTTATTTTGTCCGAAAGAGCCATTTTTCAAAGATCAATATTTCTTTTCATGCAGATACTTCAAAATTCTCTTCCCTTTTTAAAGGTAATATTCCATTCCCGGGTTTCGGCACCAAAAAATATAGGAGGGGTGGGAGAGCTAATGATTTCAAGAGTCGATATCTATTTCAAGTGCAAATTTTCTTGTCAAGATTTATGAATCCAGTTTCAATAAATTCACTGAGAATAAAACAAAATTTAATAAGGTGATATTTAAAATTACAATACAATTCCGCTTCATTTTCGCGGCCAAGATTATAAGCGTTATTATTAAGCTTCCATTGTTACAGTTCAACTGATTGGCGAAAGAGCGCCATCTACCGTCATTACGGAACAAACCTACTCTATTTTAAAAAAATTTTCCTGGTCTAAAGTACTTTTTTAATTTTTGGGATGGTTTTCTGAAAAAGTGAAATGGGGTGCTTTCTTCTATAATAAGTCTGACAACTGTTCTTTACTCTTTCACTGGCGCAGAACAGGAATGGAAAACACAGGGAAAACTGAAATAGAGCAACGTGCTATTTACAGTATTAATTGTGAAAGAAACATTTTCAACGTTCCCCAATGTTTATTAATGTCTATGTAGTCGTTAGTACTCAAAAGAATGCTTTATAGAGATTTCAAACACAAAACTACACATCATTTGAAAGTGTTCTACTTGAATCTCTGTATCGTTCTTGTAAGGTCTATGACATCTACCGGAACAACTTGACGAATACTTATCTGACCATTTAAGTTCATTCTCTATCCTCCTTTTGTTTTATCCTGCTTACCCAAAATCTGTGCTCTTAGACAAACGTGAATCCTAGCAAACACGTGTACAGCAATAAATGGCGAACATATTGGACATCGATCATCCATAAAACAGTCACGTATTAGTTGGATTACGAGCACATTAATTCTAGATCAAGCATTCTGTGACTGACGAACAGCTATTTGGGGAACTTAATCAACAGCCTTTAGGTCGTCTTATTTTGCCCATAACGTTGGGCTATTTACAAAAAGCTAATGTGTCAAAACACGTTTGTGTCGTGTTTAACACCAAATTTACCAAATGGTTCAAATTACCCGTTTTAAAATTTTGACATAAAATTACTTTTTAAGTTTTAAGCTTTTCAATTGACTTTACTTTTCCTGAAATATTTATAAAATTAATTTAGCAGTGTAGCGGTACCAGTGTTCTTATCCCGAGTGAAACCACAGACGTGAAATATAAGTACACTGAGCATTGCTATTGAGAGGAGCTTCAAAAAGTGTGACCAACATGTCGACTAGTAGTCACGTGACTTCTCTGTGACAGACGATGTTGATCACAATGAGGACGATTTGGTATTTCATCACCTCGTTTGGCGATAGCATCTACAGATTAGCTGTGTGAATGTGCTTTTCCATAGAATAGAGGTAAAAGTGGTGAAATCGCCAACTTCTAATATGATCAATCAGATGACTAATCAATAGATAGGCGCCTTCTCCAGTTCCGTAGATCAATCATATGATTAATGTTAGTTTCCACCCAGCAGATGAAAGTATTCTAAGAGCCACGCTACTACTAGTTTTGGTCACATGATCCTGAACATATAAAAAGTTACAATTGCTCACTCTAACCTTATACCTGCTCTATGAGCGGAACGAGACTGTTATCAGTTTATTTCAAGTGCGCTTTGAGATATGCATAATCGTCATAGCTCTTTTCTGTAACCCAGTAGGTAGCGGGTGCGAATCCCGGTTTGTAAGAGCATGGATGTTAATGATTGACCTTGTTAGGAATAGTGGCTGCTCACGCATTGCAAGCTCTTCATAAGTAGCTGTCATTTCGCCTTTTAACGGGGTCAGTGGTCGCGCTTGGAAAACAAAAGTTTTGTTTCTTGTCTGTTAATAAATGTTGTGTTTCGTCCTGAGATTTTATTTTATTTATTAGCTGGCTTATAAGTTGCTATAAAATCTGGCGCCCAACGTGGGTCTCGAACTAACGGCTGATTGATTAGTGAATTCGGTGTCTAAAGAAACGTCGCTGCCTTAATATTGTTTGCGAATTGAAAGCGTGTTTAGGACAAGCATTGGAAGCGGATTTGAAAGTTCTTGCAGAACTAGATGAAGTCGTCAACTCTGGTGACAGATTTACACAACGCAGTACTGAAAAGTAGGAACTATGGGGAAGATTTTGTCAAAGAACTGTCAACGACTATTATCAATGACAGAAAGGATGAGGAAAAGCAGAAAGAACAACACTGGATACAGGAAAAGGAAAAGGTCAGAGTTTACGAATTAGAAAAGAGAAAAAAAGGAGAGCTTATGAATTAGAAAAACTGAAGTTGGAGGCATCCTAACGACTTCCAGAAGAAAAAAATGGAAGCTCCGAGGTTGAAGGAAATATTCGAAAAAGGAAACACCCTAAGATACAGTATGAAATTTTCTGGAAAACCGCACATCTAGATGCAGTACGAAAGCAAAACTGACATATTAAAAACAAGTTTCTATGAAGCTGCTAGGCCTTCACCTAAGTGTTACGGATGTGGAACTCCTGGTTACATCAAATCCCGATGTCCAAAGTGTACTCAAGCAAAACCCGAACTTGAATCATTCATTACTGATCATTCATTTTTCAATTCGACATGTGATGGAATGCTAACAACTCTTGACGTTACAACTAATGAATTAAATGGAACAGGGTGTACGGTCACAGGTGCCAGCAGATAGATAGCAGGCGAGATTTTGTATCAAAAATTGAGGAAACAAGGGACTGCTTTTAAGAAAATGGGTCTTAAAATGGTTCTAGCTGATGGATGTAACGGCTGATCAAGCGTTGATGTTTTAACTACTGATGAGCAGATTAGTGTTCAAGTCGTTTCAGTTAAACTTAGTTATATTACCAAAATCCAAAGGTAATCGAACTATTTTAGGTATGAACTTTTTAAACTGCTGGGATAGTGTCAGATATTAAAAACAAAAATTGGTTTTATGAGGATAATCCTAGTGATAAAAATTGTTTTGCTGAAAAGGTAAAAGCGAAAACTGTCGAGACCAACAAAAGTGAAAACTTGGATATTAAAGTGAATTTCTTGACCTTACTTGAAAACGAAGGTCTTGAATTAACTACTGACCAAGTAAGTTTAATTCCTTATTACAAGGCTATGAAGACATTTTTCATCCAGGGGAGGGCCTACTTCTTACATTGAACTTCGAATTAATACCTAGAATCATGTTCCTGTTGCTTTTCCTCCTTATCGCATACCTCCAGCAAGGAGAGAAGTCCTAAGTAAGGAATTGGATAATCTATTGGAAGCTATAATCGTCTAGGAATGTGTCTAATTTTGCTGCTCCCGTAATCTTAGTTCTGAAACCAAATGGTGATGTGCTATGCATTGACAAAAGACAATTAAATGCGATTACTAAAGCTTACAGTTATACCAGAGTAGAGGATCTACTCCATGATTCCAAACCTACATCCTAGACCTGCACTCTGGATATTACCAGGTAAATGTAAATCCTGCAGATCGATACAATACTGCCTTTGTGACTCATAAAGGAACTTATCATTTCATTCGCATGCTGTTTGGATTGCAGAATGATCTCGCGATTTTCCAGACTGATGGATCAATTTAAAAAAGGACTGCTGACGTAAAGACTTACTCTTCATTTAGATGACATTGAAGTGTTTGTTGTCTTCAACCTTTGAAGATGATCTTAATCCTCTTAAAGAGGTATTTGAAAGACTATTTGTTGGGTCTAAATGACCCGTTCCGATTGCACCAGAAAATTTACGAAAGAGCTGGAAGAAATTATGTCATCCCGCAACCAATCAAAATATTACCCTTTGGTACAGTGGTTTTTATCTACTGTAAAAAACACGATTTGTTTTGTTGGTGGAAATTAAAATTTCTTCATTTTTTCTCAATTGTTAGTGTTTTTCATTTGTTTTCAAACAGCAAGTGCATGATCATAACGCATATGCAGGATAAGAAACGAGAACAATTTTTAGAAGCTGAAAATGCTTGTAAATTCGTGTTATACGAGTAAGGAGAGGTAATCCATGCAATATCCCGAATCAGGTTTATCCTAAAAAACATTTGCCCCTCCAAGGAAAGTTTGAAATGACATGAGCTGAAACATCCAGTTTAAGTTCAAGCATCGAGGACAACACCACGTAATTTTGAGCCACGGTGATATGACGAGGTCACACCTGAGCTGGCACCCCTCTCTCCAAACATCCACACCACGCCAACGTGAGGACATTTGAGGCCACGACAGATTCAACATGCACCAGTCCCCTTTGTACACGACGGCCTGTGGTTGGATTCGAACTCGCAACCCTCCGGTTGCTAGTCCGTTACTCTTCCAACCGGGCTACCGCGGCCCAATTTGTGCGAGAAAGTTGCGCAAATGATAAATACGAAAATGAAACTAAATTGGCACATCAAATCGCGAGTTCTAACTCGCATGCTTCAAAAATGAAACTACATTGGCAGATCAAATCGCGAGCTCGAACTCGCATGCTTCAAAAATGAAAATAAATTGGCACATTAAATCGCGAGTTCGAATTCGCATACTCCAACACTATTTGCAAAAAAGGTACGTTTTTTCGTTAGAAATCTAGATACGAAACAAAACTGCTAACTCTGAAGCGTCAAATTGTATGTTGAAGTCAAAAAATGAAGTTCTTGTAAAGTATTCCGAATTTTAGTCTTCGTTTCCTTTTTCTTTTCAGTTTGAAACGCGATAATTCTTCGAAAAGCAAAAAGTTGAAAACTAATCTACTCGTATTCTATGAGCGATAGTTTTTCTGTTTCGGCAATAAATACTAGAGCAGAAAAAGCTTGCTAAAAACCGTTGAACATATTTTTTATCAATGGAATCATTAATTTTTTCACGTGTTTGGTTAATTGCTCGTCTTCTTTGTGCTAGAAACTTATTGTGTTCCAGAAAAAAATGGTTGATTAACTTCGGAGAATTTATTCGTTAGTAAGAAGTAAAAGGAGTACGAAGTTAATGAAATGCAAAAACTGTTTATGTGATCACAACAATGGGGCCATTATAAATGAGCTCAGGGTATAGATTTTTTCTTTAGTCTATTGCATATGATGCGTTATTGCTTCCAGAAATTAATTCTGTTTGTGGGTAAAAAGGAAGCATGAAACTATTTCGACGATTTATTTTATTCATTTGTCACAACTGCTCAGTATAGTTCCTGTCTGAAAAATAAGAATCTCAGTATTGTTTTTTTAAGTTGCTTGATCAAATTGTAAGCTGCGTAGTCATTCAAATATCTAAGAACAAAGATATTATTGATGTGTTAAGCAGTATTTAATGTGAACCAAAATACATCCATCCCTTCCCTTTACATACGACTGTATCCAAATTTAATGATTAGATAGATAAATAAATGCATAAAACATTTCAATCTTGGATTGACAATCTAATGAACGTGAATTTAAAATTAATTCACCGTTTGTAATGCATTCTAGTTACTCATATATTTAAGAAGTACGCATTATTGCATCCAATACTTTTCAAATTAATTTAGTCATTAATACAACCACATTAAAAAATGATGGAAATACTTTTTTAATTAAAAGTTCAATAAATATACATTAGAAAACATTTAGCGATCAATGCTTTTATTGATCGCTAAGTGTGTATGTATTTTATGCTGTTTAGTGTTATGTAAGTATTTTATGCTGTTAATATTAAGTTAAAGATAATTTAAATTTTCCATCTTATGTCCACCGAGATATCCACATCTATATTTTAAATCTTATTTATACTTTGTAATACATCAATGTCAAAAGAACAAACAATAACGAATATGAAATTTTCAAAAATAGCGGATAATTTTACACCATGATTGTTACATATTGGCCAAATATAACACTTAATACGATTCACTTTTAACAAATTTCGAAGCAATAAAATATCTACCATATTCTTTTTTATTGGAACTTATGTGCAAGTATTAGAGAAATCAAATGTAAAAAACCGTTTTAATATCAGTGAATTCAAATGTAAGTTATGTGCTTAACATAAAATATGTGTCGGACTCCCGAAACTGTGAGATAAGCTACACATATTACCGATGTTTTAAAAAATTCTATATAATTAATTATTTTGAACAAATGTCATGTAAAAGTTTTGAATACAATTTCGCAAACTTAAAACAAATGCTTTTAATTCGAAAAGGTTTTCCTTTCCTGATTTTGGAACTTTGTTTTGTAAAATATGTTTGAAAGTTTCAAGAAATATCCAGAACGTTTTACAATTTATGATAAAAAATATTCATAACCAAAATGTGCATAATTTTCAACTTTTGAGTTGCCTCAGAAGTTTGTACTGTGAGAAAGGATTACTGGATAAAAATGAAAATTTTTAAAACTCTCGAATAGTAAAAATATTCGAGATCTTTTTGCAGTTTTGAGAGCAAAACAAGCAGGTGCCCCTTGCTGATCACTTGTTTTAAAATGTTCTACAGAAACCGACTATTTATACGGGAACAAATCTTTGCAAACGAAAGTTTTTGCGAGGAAAATGTTAAAATGCTTGTGAGTAATGAACTAGACATAGACGCACTGAGATGAACCCACCTTTAGGAACTGATGATGACGTCAGATAGTGTAAAGTTGGAATTTATTTATCAGAATACTAACTGACTACTATATTCCTCCTAAGCCAAATAACAAAGGTAAATCCAGTACCGTTGATGAGCAGAGTTCGACGGTAAAAGATCAATATGCCTTCGGAAGCCGAAATAAAACAAGCTGGAGATCCCCCACATCAAATGGGGAAGTCGGTACCGGGATACAACGTACAAGTGAGTCCCAAAAATATGAAAAACATTTTGCACTATAATGCGTAGTCTGTTTGCTAAGTTCAAAAAGTGTAAACAAACTTGATGGAAAGGGAAGATTTTACTTCCGCTACCCAAATAATCTCACATGATACATATCTGGTTACGTTAAAATGCAGTTTATCGCCATCTTTTCGTTTAATTAGCGATAACCAGTCAATTATGCTATATTATTTCGGAACTCATTCTTTGTAATTTTTATTGGCGAAGTGCTGAAATCGAATTCGTAAAACTAGTTAAGTGAAGTCACGTCCAAAATATATAGTCGCCAATAGCCCGATGTGTTGCTCTAGTGCGACGTTAATTAAAATACTTACCTACCAGAATACGTATATGAAGCATGCTCCACCACATCAACTCTTCTGGCACCTTCATTTAGCTTAAATAAAAATGCCTCATAAATATTAGGGGTACCCATAAGTAATGTCGTTTTGAGGGCATATACTTTTGACTTGTTTCTTAGAGTTGCTATAGCATTGGGCTCATTCCAGTTTTAGTTCTTCATGTGTATACACGTTGTGCTCTCGGCTGAGAATTTTAAGAGTTTTAAATATCCTTTTCGGAAGTGAATAACGGTAAACCTGGAGAAGCTGATATTAGGCCTTGTAAGCTCTTTCAGTTTAATTGCAGTTATAACGCAACTGATAATATCAATACAATTTATGCAAATTGTTTAGACGTTTGCAAGTGTTAATGATAGTCCGACAGTAGCTGCAATTTTGACCTCGAAGATGCCCCAAGAAGTGGTTGTTCAGTTCAATTTGATGAAGACACTTTGCGGGCTATTGTGGAAGAAAATCCTCGCCAAATAATTGAGATACTTTCAGAAAGGATGAATCTTCTTGGTCATCAGTTCAACGCTACATGAAATCCATAGAGAAGTTTCAACATGCCGGTGTATGGGTACCCCATGTTTCAGTAATGAGAACAAACTGCAAGTCCTTCATATGCAACTTGCTCCATAAACCGTCATAAAAAGGAACCATTTTATGACCGTATCATAACGAGAGAAGAGAAATGGATTCTCTATAACCCAGTGATGAAGAAATAATAGTTTCCACGGACGAATATACCGGGAAAAATTCCAAAGTGCAATATTCATGGAAACAAGATTCTCCTATGTTTGGTGGAACATTTGTGGAGGTTCACTTTGAGCTGCTTAATGTCGAAGAAACCTTTACTGTTTATTGTGGTCAGCTTTGCCGATTGAAATCAGCCATTGAAGAAAAACATCCTGTTTTTTATCAACAGGAAAGGTGCTATCTTCCAACATAATATCGCAAGACCACATGTTGCGAGGATCACTCAACAAAAAAATTAGAAAATTCGGACGGGAAGTTCTCCCCATCTTCCATACTCACCTGACCTTTCCCCATCTGATTATCATCTTTTCAGAACCTTACAGCACTCTTGCTGGGATAAAATTCAACTCTTATGAAGAGGTCAAAAACGTATTGGTTGAGTATTTTGACTCCAAAACCCCAGGATTTTTTAAGCTGGAATAGAAAACTTGATAACCAGATGAGAGAAGATCATAGAAAACTATGGTGACTACATAGTTGATTAAATGCGGCTTTTTAAAATAATATACTAAATTTACATCTTACAATAAAAATGACATTATTTATGGATACCCCTATACATACTGGAAAAATATTTTTTCGTTCAGTTTTTAAAATAATTTGCCACTTTTGTTCCTATTTTTTATAAGTTGTAAGTTCTATTTTTATAGGTTAATTAACGTCGCTTGGAACAACACACCGGGCTATTGGTGACGGTCCGGGATCAACCCCGTAGGGAAACCTCGTAATTTTGAACCACGGTCAGATGACGAGGTCACAGATAGCCTGGCACCCAACTCTCCAAGCGTCCACACCACGCCAACATGAAGACATTTGAGGCCACGAGAAATTTAACGTCCATGAGCCCCCACGTACACGACGGTCTTTGGTTGGATCGAGTTTCGAACCCTCCTGCTATTAATCCGTTACTCTCCCAACTGGGCTACCGCGTTCCCTTTCTAAATCACCAGGTAGTTAAGCCAACAAATAACGACAAGATCCGACGATTACCGTTATTATCTATCAATTTGATGGATCGGTAGTCGGAGCGTTTTTCCCTTTTGAGCCCTTTTCAAACTTCAGGAAAATAAAGGAATTTTTCAAATCTGCAGTTATCGATCCCATGTAGGAAAAAGCCTCTAGCTAAACTTTTTATTCTCTTGAAATCCAAGTCAAATGAAAAACTTATTCTGCAGGCGGAGTAATTTTAGGTTGATTTAGGAATCTTGGCGAAATTTGATTTCCATCCATTTCACATTTTTAGTTTCAGTTACAGATAGTGACATACCATTGCAATTATCTCGATTTCAAGGTGCTGTTAATGTACAAGGGAGGTACCTTTCGAGATGTAGCTGGATAGAAGATTGCTTTGACTCCGATTATGCACGGTAGACAGCTTTGACGGTTAATAATAGAATCTATAAGATTTATGGGGTCATGGGTCTCCCTGGGTGAATAGGATTGTATATGGATAGCTGCTTATCCAGACTGCTTGAATGAATCGATAGAGAACTGAACCCACGCTTTTCCTTATTAGAGGCATTCTCTGTAAAGCATGAAAGGAGTTTTCTATGAAGCTAATACAGAGAGCTCTAGTGATTTTGGTAGCCTCTTTCGTAACGTGTGGCGTAATTTGGCATGTTACTCCAATGCAATTTCAACATGTCGCATGTATTGAAAATAACGTAAGTACCAAACATCCTCACAACGACCATAAAAATGTTTAGAACCAGAAGTATTTTTCCCGTGTAGTTTTCTTATATTAACACTGAAATACCCTAATAAGGAGAAATCGCGAAAGTTAGTTCTTAACGTATAAAATTGACTACATCCTGTTTTATTCAGTGACATAACTTCGTAATTTAAGCTTGAGTAATTAATCATAGATTTACTAATTCGTTTAATTTTCTTATCTAAGCATCTGAAAACATGTGTTGCACATGGCTGCTCTGCGAAATTTTACTTAATATTCCACACGAATATTTTAGAGAAAATTTACGCGACAAATATAGTGTACTACTTTATGAAATGGTTTATAGTCGAATCCAAGATTTCTATAGGCATTGGTGAGAAAGGGATTCTGAAAGTGAATGTGCACTCGTTGCTATTTTAAGAATCAATATAAAACCGATTCTAATACGATCTTCTCTATGGGCCTTATAAAGAATTTCAAAACTTTTAGTACATACTTAAAGCGAGGTACGAAACACAAATTAAACCGTATGTGGAATGTACATTCATGTCCAAAAGTTAAGCATAATTAGTAAAACGCGAAAAAATCGGAGTAAATATGGATACAATGGTTCGAAATCACTTGAGGAGAAACGTGGGACTAAAGTAAAACGTTGTGCATATGCAAAACAGTTCAGTCGGCGTCGACATGCGCAAAGCACCGGCGCACGGCAGAACGAGTATAAAACAGCCTCGAGCGGCATGGCCAATTTAGACAGAAATTTCGCAACTGCTGTGGAGCGTTGTTAACAATCAATAATGTCACAAAGATGCCAACTGGACATGTTTGTGAAGGGACGAATTATTGGAATGCTGGAATCCGGTCGATCCCAAACCAAAGCGTCTCGAATTCTGAATGTGCCTCAGTGTGTGATCTCCAGACTGTGGCAGAGGTTTCAAACCACTGGTAACAACCGCTTGGCAAGACCGATGTTTGGCGATAACTGCACGACGTCAGAGGAACCGTTCAGCCAGACAACTGGATTCAGCCCTTACAGCCGCCACAGGAGTCATAGTTTCGAGACAAACTGTTTACAGGAGACTCGGATACGTTGGTATCTATGCCAGACGACCAGCAGTTTGCATCCCCCTGACGTTTGTCCAGAAACGCGCGCCTTTACAGTGGAGTTTGGAACATCGGCTGTGGAGTCGACAATAGTGGGGCAATGTCATGTTCAGTGACGAGTCCAGATTTAGTCTGATTATCGTCGTACCACTATCTGTAAAGAACGTGTAACGCGTTTTCACCCGGGAAAACATCACGGAAAGACATCGTTTTCCTCCAAGGGGAGTCATGGTCTGGGCAGGCATGCTCGACGGCAGCACAGACCTCCACATCTTTGACACGGTGTCTGTTACCGGTCAAAGAAACAGACCAAGTCCTTGAGCCTACTATTCGCTTATTTCAAGGTGCTGTCGGTCCTGGTTTCATATTCATGGATGGTAACGCGCTTCCTCACCGTGCAGCCCTGGTCGACGCCTTCCTTCAAAGTGAAGATATCCACTGCATCAGTTACCTGCGAACTCTCCTGATCTGAATCCTATAGAGCATGAGTGGGATATGCTCGGGAGACATATTGCAGCCCTCCGCCACCCACCAAGCTCCATTCTGGAATTGAAAACTGTTCTCCGTGAGGTTTGGAACTCTGTGAGCACACAACTCATCCATACCCTCATCGAAAGTATGTGAAATCGTTGTGCAGCATGCATGGCTACCAGAGGTTCCCACACACCGTATTAAACTTCAGCATCCCGTTGTTTTAATCATTCTGTTTCACTAAAGTTGACACTCGTATTGTGAACCTTTTTCTTTCAACCCTTTTCTTTCGATAATAAAAGTCATTATTATACTTATTTTGCATTGTTTTCATATTCTATAACCCTATTACACCCGCATACTGCGCTTCCTTCCATTCAGATGTAGATTGTATGAAATAGTCACATAAACAGCAATTATGCTTAACTTTTGGACATGAGTACATAATCGCCACTTGTATTTGGTAGAGAGCGCTGTTTGGCAGCGTGGCAGGTAGGTAGGTAATTAATTAACGTCACACTGGAGCATTACAACGGGATATTGACGATTCGGGATCAATCCAGAAGGGAAAGATCGAGGACAACGCCTCGTAATTTTGAACCAGGATCAGATGACGAGGTCAACACCTGAGCTGGCACCCCTCTCTAAATTTCCACGCCAACGGGAGGACATTAGAGGCCACGACAGATTTAAAGTGCACCAGCCTCCGCGTACACGATGGTCTTTGATTGGACCGATCGGAGCATGGCGATTAGCAAGTTTGGGCCATCGTCATTTAAGACGCTGATTTTGTACTGGTGACGTATCATTTCACGAATATGGAGGTAGCTGAGATGCTCCTAGAATATGGAGCGGCTAACGGAAACAGAATAGGCGTTGTGGGATTTTATCTTGAACGTTACCCCGACAGACATGTGAGAAATCATCAAACGTTGCCGCGTTTGCACCAGACTTTGTGTGATACCGGAAGATTACTCGGAAACAGGCGGCATTTTTTGCCGACGATTTACGCACGTTCATTTCTTGGAACGCATTCTTTGTGTCGAAGCTGTCAGGCGTGATCGTAACTCTGAGCACCTACTGTGAAACTAAGTGCACAACTGCTGTCAAACTAAAATTCGGGTTTGTGAAAGTATTGTTCACAAACTTTCTGTCTTTGATTTGTCCGCTTTTGAACCATGCGCCATAAAAACCCCATCGTCCAATCCAATTCTGTCTGATTTCTGCCCCTTCGTGTACCTTCTAACATCGGAAATACGCTTTAATTTTATATGTTTCATACCTCCCTTTAAAGTTTCTATAGGAAATTTTGTAACACCCTGTAGATTTAGTTTCCACCTACCCAATTGCTTTTTGGTGCAACTAAAAAGCTTCCATTCCAGGTAACATTTCCCAATGTTATCTAGGCCCGCGGTAACCCAGTTGGAAGAGTTATGGATAATCAAGCGGATGGTTGCGAGTTCGAAACCTGATCCAATCAAAGACTAGCGAATGAGGGGCTGGTGCACGTCAAATATGTCGTGGCCTCAAATGTCCTCACGGCATGGTGTGGAAGTTCGGAGAGTGGGGTTACTGCTTAGGTGTTGCCTCGTCACCTCGCAAAGTATTCAGTGACATTAAACCAGTAGCGAGTTTTACATGAAATAGCACAGGTAGTATGAATTTCAAAATGGTGAAAATCTGGAATATACGCACATTCATCAATACATGTTATACTTAGAAGAGATCGAATTATTTGAGTCTTTTAATTTAATAAAATTGTTTTATCATGTATATTTCAAAAACCAAATAGGCATATGATTTATCGAAACTGTCTTATATTGTATTTAGGTATCTGGAAAAATCAAAATTTTAAATTAGTGGCTAATGTTACGACAATAATTTCTTGTTATCGTATTAATATGCATCAGCGACGGGAAATTTTTTCTACTGTACTTGCATTTCATTATTTTTGTATGTTATTTACTTTTCAAAATCCCTCCTTTCCGAAATAATTCCTTTGATGTTATGTCCTCTGGTGAATATATAGGACATTTTTGAAAATTATATTAGATGCTTTTAGCGTAGACTAAGGATGAATGCATTTGTAAACGTGCTTGCTCAAGATTTTTTAAAATTTCACCTCATGAAATTCCAACGAAATTTCACACATTGCTCCATTAATATTCGTGTACTTAATTGATTCGGTATGAAAATGATCGGTTCGATTATTTGTGAAAATAAATGCTTATGTATTTTTTATTATGCTTGCCAACAGGAATATCAATCATGCTAGTATTTTTATGTTTACAGACCATTCATTTTCAATTATTTACACTGATAAATCAGTGTAAATAATTAAAATAAAGATCAAAGGAATGTATTTTTATCGAATTTCATAACATGTTATCGCAATAAGTAGTTCCCACATATCGTTTCCGAAATTATTAGAAATTATTATTTATTTTAAAACATCATTTTCATACTCCAAGGATCAGCATCATTTTCCAAACTTTCCTCGTAAATTCGATATTTGAATAACAAACCATTAAATTTCTACATATCAAACCTTGAAAGGCGTCATTCAATAAAACTAGAAAATCAAAAATGTTAGTACAGTGCAACTTGGATAATTCGAAGCTGAAGGGACCACTAAAAAAATTCGAATTATCCAAAACTTCGAATTAAAAAAGTTACGTCTTTTAACTTTAATTTCAGGTCCACTGAATGCTTGAAAAGATTTTTCTATCAATAAGCAAATATTTATTCAGAAAGATCATGGTATGAAAGACTTAAACATTATATGTATGTAAACAAAATAAGATTTACATTACGTAAGCTACAGTACTGTGACATCTTAGCGCCCAAGAGTCTAGGATGGCGTGCTGCAGACCGGAAGTTTCCTATTAAGAGTCCTTCACTACTGCGCTTGCGCATGTGAAGAGGATAAAAAACAGTTAGCTCACGGACTCCATTTAGTTGAGATGTCTTCGTAGCAATTCGGATAAAATTTAATATGAAATTAAGCATTTTGTTTCGCTCGTCCATTGTCAACCCATGTTTTGTCTGTGTAAAAATAAATGTTGTTTTTTAATGTCCAAAAAAAGTTTGGATTAATTCGTCACAGTACATATTACATGTACTATAGCTTACTTAACTTTACATGTACTGTACTTAAACTTCGAATTATCCACTATTTTTTAACATTGATTTAATGAGAAGTTCAAGGGACTAAGAGAAATCTTCGAATTAACGACGGTTTCGAATTAAATACGTTCGTTTTATCCAAGTTGCACTGTATATTCACTTTTCAATGTGAAATTAGTCACATTCATTTTGCCATCCAGAATACGTCGAATATTTCTGTACTTGATTTCCTGGTATTTCGAGTCTAATAGATTGGTTTGTTGAACTGCAGAATAAGATCTTCATTTCGAGTTGTATCCCTTTTCTCGAGAAGGTCCTTTGTGGTTGTTTTTCAAATATTATTTTCCGTTATTTATAAATAAGTACGACTGGTGAGAAGGCGGGTAGTAGTGGCCCGGTTGGAAGAGTAAAGGATTAGCAATCGGAGGGCTGTGAGTTCGAAACCGTTCATCCAAAGACCGTCGTATAGACGAGGACTGGTGCACGTTAAATCTGTCGTAGCCTCAAATGTTCTCAAGTTGGCGTGGTATGGAAGTTGGAGAGGGGGTGCCAGCTCAGGTACTCGGGTCTTTCCCTTCGGGATTGATCCCGGACTTTCGCCTATAGCCCGTTGTGTTGATCCAGTGCGACGTTAATTACCATTACTGGTGCGAAGGCAGATGGCCTTGGAGGAGTCCATTTCTGTATGAGATCGCGATAGGTAATAAACTCTGGAGGGGAAGGGCTGCGTACGCAAAATCACCAGTGGCAATCGCCACAGGTCAGTGTTTCTCAGTCACCGGGGATCTGACCGTGGTTCAAAATTACGTGGTGTTGTCCTTGATCTTTCCCTTCGGGATTGATCCTGGACAGTTGCCAATAGCCCCTGTGTTGCTCCAGTGCGACGTTAATTAAAAATACCATACCTCAGCCGCCGGGGCGTAGCATCTATTATATCTGATCATGAGAAGTTCTGGAATTTAACGTTTTTGTTTTTAACCCTTAAAGTGGTATCGGCAAGATATCTCGTCCATCAAGATCTAACCAATTTTGCTAATGACGAGATATCTCGTCATCAAGATATTAGCGACTTTTTGATGATGAGATCCAGATCTGGTCAGTTTTCTTATGATAGTGATCATGTTCTCTTCTAATCACGGAATATCTCGTTTAGAAGATCTGGTCAGTTTTGTTAGCCCTCCCAGGGGTTTCGACGAGATATCTCGTCCATCAAGATTAACCAATTTTTCTAATGACGAGATATCTCGTCATCAAGATATTGGCGACTTTTTGATGATGAGATCCAGATCTGGTCAGTTTTCTTATGATGGTGATCATGTTTTCTTCTAATCACGGAATATCTCGTTCAATAAGATCTGGTCAGTTTTGTTAACCCTCCAAGGGGTTTCGACGAGATATTTCGTCCATCAAGATCTAACCAATTTGATAATGATGAAATACCTCGTCATCGAGATATTGGCGACTTTTTGATGACGAGATCAAGATTGGACAGTTATTTTTTCTAATGACGAGATATCTCGTCGTCAAGATCTAGCCAGTTTTGCTAATGAGGTACCTCGTCGAGACAACCACCGAGAGATTTAAATATTTTTAGTTGAAATATTCCGAGAATGACATTCGAAGGTGTCGAAAAGCTCAGATCCAAAATGGCTAAATGTAACATCAGCGTAGCATATGTCAGTGACCAATCAGCAAGGAAATAAAACATTTTCCACCTGATATTGAAGATCAAGGTATCCTTCCCCTGTATCGGTTCTCAAATCTTTTTTCTGAATACTGTTTCTTCTCGAGTTCACACTGCTGTGTGTAAGTACGTGTTTCGAAATCCGAGTGTATGGTTTTTAAAAATAACAGGTGTCTCCAGATTTAAATTTTAACATGGATAAGGTATTTATATTAGGTATTTTAATTAACGTCGCACTGGTGCAACACAAAGGGCTATTGACGTCGGTCCAGAATCATCCCCCGAAGCAACACCACGAAATTTTGAACCACGGTCAGATGACGGGGTCACACCTGAGCTGGCACCCCACTCTCCAAACTTCCACGCCAACGTGAGGACATTTGAGTCCCCGACAGATTTAGCGTGCATTAGCCTTCTTTGTACACGACGGTCTGGTCGGATTCGAACTAACCCTCCAGTTGCTAGTCCGTTACTCTTCCAAACGGGAAACACGGGACCTGTTTTATTTTTGGTGTTAAGAAATCGCGTAGTGTGTGTTTGATGCTAGAATATAAACTTTTAGTGTTTAGGATGAGGCATATCAATAAAAATCAGCACACGAATTGATTTAATGATGTCCTGAGGAAACTACAATACGCTACAAGATTTCGCTAGTCCAGTGATTGATGAGGACTGGGCCCCTTGTCTTTTTAAAAAAGAATTTCCCGGCCCGGGGTCTTGCAAAGGTTGAGAACCACTGACAGGGGTGATTATTTGTTTCGCCAGCTCGTAATCACAGCTACCTTTCCTGCACCGAATGACACTCGAAACAAGTATCCGCACCAAGGCCCTGTTCACATGGTATTGGTATTTTCAATTAACGTCACACTGGATCAACACAACGGGCTATTCCTGTTCACTTCCAGCGTTTTTACAAGGTCAGATTCCGTTCTGCATTAAATTGTGTTTTTTATTCCCCTAATCCAAGTTTCTACTTTGCGATCGTTAAAGATAGAGCGAAAATTTCAACGAATTTCAAAGCTGCGTTAAAATTTTACTTAACATCGATACTAAAAATATAATTTTCTTTTTCAAAAATAAATTTTTTAGTCGCTACTTTTCTTTGCGAAACGCAGTTGAAGACATTCCTTTTTGTAAACAAAAGGAAATATTACCTCGATTTTAAAGGGAATATCACTTTAATTAGAGTATTTTGTTGCCCCTAATCGACTTAATTTTATAGCCATTAAAAATAGGTGAAAATCTTTTCAAACAGAAAGCTAAAATTGATTTTTCTGTGCTCAATAGGGTTGGTTGGGTTTTATGTGGCGCAAGGCCATAGTGCGCCAAATAATAGACAACGTCAAGTAATGTACATACTATGAAAGTAGACGTTTAACCTGTCCCCTTTCAACGAATAGATTCGCTCAAACCACGTGATTCAACTGTCAACTCGCCAGAGCTGGATTGGCAGCTTTTTCTAATAATGTGCTTTCCAGGTTGAATTAGAACTATTCGGAAGAAAAAACATGGATAAAATCATTAAGCCTTTATCAAAAAGAAATATAGTAGAAATCAAGGAAATCCATTCATTGAACACCGAATCGAAGCTTGGAAGATCTAAAATTCCAGTAAAAACAACAGACCACAAACAGAATGCTGGAAAAGTAAGTTTTAAGTCTTGCTCTGAACTGATTGTTATTGAACTATCAAAGTTAGCATTTTTATATGACATCTTTTTTAAGAGTAGGTTCAAACTTTATTTCAATTGCAGGCAGTTTTCAAAAAATACAATGGCTTCAATTTGCAGTTTTCAAAACCAAAGCAAGCGAAGACTGCAATAGTAAAGTCTTTTAGTTTTGGGACCAAAAAACGGGCCAATATGGAAACAGAATGTTCTCAACCTTTAGGTAAAATATTTGCTTTTAAAGAGTTAATAAAATGAAAACTAACTTTAAATAGATAATTTTTTAGTTAATGA
The DNA here is from genome assembly GCA_933210815.1 of Meta bourneti. Classification (NCBI taxonomy): domain Eukaryota; kingdom Metazoa; phylum Arthropoda; class Arachnida; order Araneae; family Tetragnathidae; genus Meta; species Meta bourneti. The sequence continues at coordinate 37,329,807 of OW119922.1, read as the reverse complement.
ATATTTATAAAAGAAACGCTTATGAATGAATTTTTGTTTTAGCCCCTTTTTGCTTGAACTTACTTTAAACTGTTGATCAAATACTTGAAGTATTTGAAGTTGTAAAAGTGATCTATTTATGACAAATATATGAGACCTATTGGTCTAATTCGTGTTCTTATATATTGATTCAAAAATTAATATTGTGTTTTGATAATGAGAATAAGTTCATCGAAGTACTGTACATGGAAAAAATAAGTTTTCTTACCGATATTCTACTCATTTAGTTTTCTGATCCGCCAATATACTACGGTCGAAACTTCAAAAGGGTAATCTGACAATTTTTACTTGTAGAATGAAAACTCATAAATGCTAGTTAACCACTGCAATAGAGAAGCATCTTTGTGTTGGGGGGGTATTTCAATTAACGTCACACTGGAGCAACACAACGGGCTATTGGTGACGGTCCGGGATCAATCCCAAAGGGAAAGATCCGAGGACAACACCACGTAATTTTGAACCACGGTCAGATGACGAGGCAACACCTGAGCTGGCACCCCACTCTCCAAACTTCCACACCACGCCAACGTGAGGACATTTGAGGCCACGACAGATTCAACATGCACCAGTCCCCTTTGTACACGACGGCCTGTGGTTGGATTCGAACTCGCAACCCTCCGGTTGCAAGTCCGTTGCTCTTCCAACCGGGCCACCGCGGCCCTCTTTGTGTTGGGATTTCTAAACATTACTTTAAACTTCGAATTAAAAGCAATCGCTTTGGAGATGGTAATTAATTAACGTCACAATGGAACAACACAACGGGCTATTAGCGATGGTCCGGGTTCAATCCCCACGGGAAAGACCAGAGGACAATACCACGTAATTTTGAATCCACGGTCAGATGACGAGGTCAACACCTGAGCTGGCACCCTACTCCCAAACTTCCAAAACACGCCTTTGTGAGGACATTTTATGACAAAACAGATTTTACGTGCAATAGCCCTGACGTACACGATAGTCTTTGCTTGGAACGAGTTGCGAACTCGCAACCCTCCGGTTGCCAATCCGCTACTCTTCCAACAGGACTACCACGGCCCTCGGTTTTCTAATAAGTTTAATCTTTGTATATTCTTGAATAGAATTTCATAAATTAGCAGAATTACCCAACCTTACTCGGGTTGAAATAGTTAAATTTGAATACGTGGGTAGAATAATCACTTTTTCATAGAAAAATTCCATCGTTTAAGTGTCAGGTAGGTTGTTAATTAACGTCGCACTGGAGTAACCCAATGGGCTATTGACTGTCCGGAATCAATCCCTTAGGGAAAGATCCAAGGACAACGGGGCCGCGGTGGTCCGGTTGGAAGAGTAACGAACTAGCAACCGAAGGGTTGCGAGTTCGAATCCAGCCAAAACACCGTCGTGTACAAAGGGGGCTGGTGCACGTTAAATCTGTCGGGGCCTCAAATGTCCTCACGTTGGTGTGGTGTGGAAGTTTGGAGAGTGGGGTGCCAGCTCAGGTGTTGCCTCGTCATCTGACCGTGGTTCAAAATTACGTGGTGTTGTCCTCGGATCTTTCCCTTTGGGATTGATCCCGGACCGTCACCAATAGCCCGTTGTGTTGCTCTAGTGTGACGTTAATTGAAATACCCCCCCAAGGACAACGCCTCGTAATTTTGAACCACCGTCCGATGGCGAAGTCAACACTTGAGTTGGTACCCCGCTATCCAAACTTTCACATCACGCCAACGTGAGGACATTTGAGGCCACGACAGATTTAACGTGCACCAGCCCCCGTGCACACTACAGTGTTTGGCTAGACAGAGTTTTAAACCGGTTGCTAATCCATAACTCATTCTGACCCTTTTCGGTGAGGAGAAAATAATTTTTCAACTGCTTTTCGATATTTGTATAATTTCTACTTTAGATGCAAATCGAATACATGCATATCTATTCATGCGATACATTTCACATACAGTTGCCGGTTGACACACTCTGGTTGTATAACGAAACTTCTCAAGGTGACACTAAGGTCGCTACAAAAGACGATTTTGAGGGAGTGGTATTAGGAATGCCCTTTATAAGTTGGTTTCCTGTGAAATTGGATGATATTGTCTGTCTTGCTTTTGGCACAGCATGGCCAAATGTAGCCCAACCAACCTGTAAAATTGCTAGGCATTACAAATTGTAAAAATAAATACATTTAATAGATACTTATGAAATTTACAACCAAGAAAACAACGAAAAAAAGGTAACGTTTGCTGGATAAAACGTTCCGGAAGATATTAATTCGTGGTTCGTTTTATATCGCATAATTGCCACAACTTACAACAATAAATAGAACGAAATTTAAAATGCAAAATTAGTTCCGAACGAAAAAGTCATTAAAAATATTACTGCACGTGGTCAGCGAACACGAGTTTCCGTTTCGTTGAGCAAGTGCAACTCCTTAAAGTACTTTTTTCAATTCAGAGATTTAGTTTTGAATGGGAAACCACCTGTTTAGAATGAGAATGATGGTGTTACTTGCGTATGCAACTTTCAATAACATTAAGTACTTTTATTTGAAACGTGGAAAAGATAAGCAAGGTTTAATGAGTTTAAAAACATTTTGTAAAGGACATCTTAAAATACTTTGAATAAATTTCATTAGCTACCAGTTTTGGTTCGAAAGATTGTGTTTTACTTTATATAAAAAGGAATTCTATACACCCACGTGCGTTGAACCAATGACTTGAGGAAAGTGGGTAGAAATGTATACATGCCGTCCAGAAGTGAAAGCATGTCTTTAGCAGTATCGTACATGAAATAATTAATTTTTGCCAAGCCTTGCGCAAAATTCAACGTTTTATTCTCTGTTATCTGTCCCAAATATTCGGAAATGATTTATGCTTCTAAAAGAAACAAGTTCAGAATAAGTAAAGCATTAGAATTTAGATAATCCGTAAAAATAATTTTTGGAAAAAATCATTTTCCGACAGTACTGGTAACAATCTGTAATCGCAATGCGCTTAATGTACAATTGCGGGAATAAAACGAACCACCCCTCTTTCATTCAAGCAATTCTGACAATAGAGCAAATTCAGAGATGGCAATTCGACAGGGAATAACATCTATAAATTCACATGCATAAAATTTGCATAAGGGGCCGTCTTCATATTAAATTGGACACCAGCTTCGTAATTTCCAATAGCAACCCCCTATTTAGACTTGGCGTGGTGTGGAAGTTTGGAGAGTGGGGTGCCAGCTCAGGTGTTGCCTCGTCATCTGACCGTGGTTCAAAATTACGTGGTGTTGTCCTCGGATCTTTCCCTTTGGGATTGATCCCGGACCGTCACCAATAGCCCATTGTGTTGCTCCAGTGTGACGTTAATTGAAATACCCCCCCCCCCTATTTAGACACACAATTTTGAATCCATATTAAAACATAACTAGACGCCAAATTTCACGTCATTCGGTCGAACCTTTTCGGAATTATGAATACAGAAAGTTTGAAGCTCCTAATGTTAAATGTTTCCGACTTTTGATATCTTCCTAAATAATTTCGTCATCTGACCGTTCAAAATTACGTGATGTTGTCCTCGGATCTTTCCCTTCGGGAGTTGATCCCGGACCGTCACCAATAGCCTGTTGAATTCTTCCAGTATGAGGTTAATTAAAATACCTACCCAAATAAAATAAAAACCAAACATATAAAACTTACTGGTTTGCTCTTACTGGTATTAATGTATTGCTTCAGTGCGATGTTAATTAATTACTATTATTACCACCTTGCAAGAGGTAATTCTTATTTCCAAAAAAAATACATACCAAAAAATTCACAATACTCATGTTACCACAATTAGCTTCTGAAGGTCCGCCTTTATTGTATTCCATTAACTTCAAGGTGAGATTCATTATTTTTTGACGTTGAAACCTATATTTGCGTTCGAACATTTTTTTATTTTCTACCCTGATTTTTAACTTCCAGAATTCTCGTTTCTTTAATCTGTTAATTCCTACCTGAAATCAGACTGCTGAAAATTTTCGAGTTCTTCCTGTAGTTTTAGCAACATTATGCAACTCCATAGCTTAAATCAAGCGTATTTGAACTAAGAGGCAAAATGAACCCAGCAGAGGTTAATTTTTGTTTTTATCTGTGTTGCTATTCGCCAATATATGCCGATTTCTATGCTACATACGTTAATGAAATATATACAGATTGACAAGTAGTTACGATGTCTTTACAGATCAGGGCATCGAAAAGAATTCCAAGTTAGATATGGATCTGAACGGCAACATTCCAGGGACGAGAAACGAAGAGGATTTTAAAGAACCTTCTGTGCAAGAAATTCAAGGAAGAACATGCTCATACACCAATAAATAAGAGGAAACTCACCATTGAAACATCTGTAAGTGATTTTTAAAAGTAAAGATAGCGAATATCGTTTCTTATACATCTAATGGTAGGTAGGTATTTTAATTAACGTCGCACTGGAGCAACACAACGGGCTATTGGCGACGGTCCGGGATCAATCCCCGAAGGGAAAGAATCGAGGACCACACCACATAATTTTGAACCACTGTCAGATGACGAGGTCACACCTGAACTGGCACCCCACTCTCCAAACTTCCACGCCACGCCAACACATTTGAAGCCACGACAGATTTAAAGTGCACCAAGCCCCTTTCTACACAACGATCTTTGGTTGGATTCGAACTCGCAACACCCTCCGGTTGCTAGTTCGCTACTCTTCCAATCGGGCTACCGCGGCCCTACATCTAATGGATATTTTTCCATTGAATCATTTATCGTCATCTGACCGTGGTTCAAAATTACGGTGTTGTCCTCGATCTTTCCCTTTGGGATTGATTCCGGACCGTCACCAATAGCCCGTTATGTTGCTCCAGTGTGACGTTAATTGAAAATACCAATACCATTGAATCATTTATTTGCAAAGGATATACCATATTTTCAAAACATGACAACTTCCATTTCAGTTTTTCATTGTTTAAAAAATATATGAGCAATTCATTTCCTCTAAAATTATCCCTGCTTAATACATGATTTCATTTCAGTAATTCATTGCAATGCTAGTAATGTTTCTCTCGCAGCTGGGGAAAAATGAATCAGTCATCTTTTAAAAATGGATTATTCCGTTGTCCATCAGCCTTACCCATAAATGATGGAAACATGTTGATTAACCCAATGCAGTGACGTCTTCAATTCGCATGGAATGCGGCATCTTGAAATTAATACGTTCACCAATTCGTCGTATCAGAACAAGATCGAACTGCATTTCACTGATATAATGGGAAAGGAACAAACTAGTACAATACAGCTCTGACGAGTAATTTGAGTCATGCTGTGTCAGATAGGACTACTCGTTGAATCAGGGGGGGTGAAGAGGACAGGACATTAAAAACTGACTTTTGAAGTTATCCGATTGTTATGAAATTTGTTGCCTTTTTTCTACTAAAAAGCTTATGTATAAAGTTTGGTCTACAAATATTCACTCGGAAGTTATTGTATAAAACATGATCAGAAGTTTTGATAAATTAGCAAAAATTGATAGGTCCCATGAGCAATAATTTTTTATATATTGTCAAAATTTTAATTCACATAATGATTTTGTATATATACTAGGGGTGTTCAAATGAAAAGGTACGAAACGACACTGTGGGTATAATTGAAGTCTTTATTCAAAAGTAATCACCAGAGGACTGAGCACAACTATCCTACTGTTTCACGAGCCGAAGGATTCCCTGTTCCCAGAATTCCTGTGGTTGTGACAAGAGCCAGTCCTCCACTGTGTCCTTCAGTTCGTCGTCCGAGTTGAAGCGCTTCCCTTTGAGATGTTTTTTAGCGGACAAAACAGATGGAAGTTGTAGGGCGATATGTCCGGGCTGCAGGGCGGATGCTCAAGCTGCTCCCTCTTGAACTTGGCCAGTACACTTTGTGTGACCCTGGAGACGTGTGGACGCGCGTCATCGTGGAGCAGAATCACTCCCTCCGTGAGCAGCCCAGGCCGTTTGCTCTTGATGGACTTGCGTAGGCTACGGAGTGTCTCACCTACCGGTTTAACACCTTCCGCAATCAGAAATCTGATAACACCTCGCTGCTCCTCAATCGTCGAATTTTGCAATGTGAACGCCATGATGTCCTCACACGCACTGCCGCGTCAATTGGACGGAACACACAGCTGCATGCTTCTCTTCTGCGTCATGTGCGGGCGCCCGCGCATGCGCACAACCACGCCGGTACTCGTGCATTCGCTTCCTTAGATGTCTCACTACGTTATCCCAAAGCGGCATATTCAAATTTCAACCGGTTTGGTTTTTACGACGTTTCGTACCTTTTCATTTGAACACTCCTCGTATATCAAATTAACTTCATTTGGTAATCGTAAAGCAAAAAAAAACTTTTTATACTATAACACCTAACATTTTGCAAAATAGCAACATTTTAAACCAAAATTATAAAGCATGGTGTATATCTCTCATTTGCACTTAAATATACACTGCTGGCCACCGTAAATGCAACACCCTGAAGGAAGCATGCAAATAATATGAAATTTACAACATGCATTAGCGGAGGTGAGATATGCAAATGATTAGAATTTCAGCGCAGACGCACATCACGCGCGCCTGTGGCGCCACTTCAAAGCGCTATTTAAGGCTTGGAGATTTCGACGATTTCAAGTACGGCAATTGTGTTTTTCTTGTGGTTTTTTCAAAAAAACGATCAATTATGCCTCGTAGAAAACAGCGATCCTCTTTTGATCAAGTATCCGAGTTCGACAGAGGAAGGATAGTGGCCTACCGAGATTGTGGATTATCTTTCAGGGAAATCGGTAGTCGTGTTGGACGAAACCAAACAACTGTAATGCGGATATGTGATCGTTGGATGCAGGAGGGTACTACGGACCGACGTGTTCGATCGCATCCACCTCAGTGCACCACTTCACATGATGACAGGCATATTGTGCCTATGGCAGTGACGAATCGCTCAGCCACATCACGAACCATAGCACAGCACATTCAGTCTGTACCGCATCATCCAGTGTCTGCGCGTACCATTCGACGCCGTTTACAGCAGAGTGGTCTGTCCGCAAGACGTCCATTGCTGCGTCTACCCTTGACGCAGAACCACAGACGTTTCCGCCGCCAATGGTGCGATGAAAGAAGGATGTGGACGGCAGAATGGAATGAAATTGTCTTTACTGACGAGTCACGCTTCTGTCTGCAACACCACGATGGTCGGATTCGAGTCTGGAGACACGGTGGAGAGAGGATGCTGAACAGCTGCGTTATGCACCGCCACACTGGTCCTGCACCGGGTATTATGGTATGGGGCGGTATTGGATATCACTCTCGCACTCCTCTAGTACGCATTGCTGGTACTTTAAACAGCCAGCGCTACATCTCCGAGGTGTTGGAGCCAGTTGTCCTTCCTTACCTTCAGGGCTTGCCCACAGCCATATTTCAACAGGATAATGCGCGACCACACGTGGCACGCATTGTCCAAGGGTTCTTCGTCAATCGCCAGATTGAATTGCTTCCCTGTCCAGCTCGCTCTCCGGATCTTTCGCCGATAGAAAACATGTGGTCCATGGTTGCTCAACGATTGACCCAGAATACATCCCCAGCTGCCACACCAGATCAACTTTGGCAACGTGTGGAAGCTGCTTGGTCTGCTGTACCCCAAGAACACATCCAAAGTCTCTTTGAATCAATGCCGAGGCGTGTGGCAGCGGTGATCTCCAACAATGGCGGCTACTCTGGCTACTGATTTTGGCAGGAACCACACTTCACAGAAGTCTATAAATTTAATCATTTGATACTTGGTCAACATGTTATCTACAAAATAAATTTTGTTGTGATATCTCATGTCTTTCTTGGTGTTGCAATTTGGGTGGCCAGCAGTGTATATAGAACAAATTTCAAGGATTGTCCAAAACAGTTTCAAGGAAATCAATTAAAACTAGATGCGCAGGAAACTTTTTGAAATCCAAATAATTTAAAAAATCTCAAACAGAGAAAGCCGCAGTTTCGAAGTAGACTCTTACTATACTTAGACTATATCTTTGATGGTTGTAGTATATGCAAGTCTGTCAAAAATTATCGTAATTATAAATTTCTTTTTGCTATCCAGAGTTTGACATCAATTAATTTTTGTAACTGAAATTTAAAAAATCGATTTTTTTGATCGATTTTGGTGGTTTTGAAAGTACTGTCCCCTTAAATGTAAACAATGCACTCTCACCTTCTGGCTCCGAATTCGTAGATCGGTACTGCAACAAATAATCATATATGGAATCAAATCGGTACCGAAACAAATAAACACCTAATGTGATCTAAAGAGGATTTTGCTATGGCAGTCCTCTCTCCTAGCGAGTTTACCACGTTTGTAAGAAAGGGCTTCACAAAGCTACCTAATCTGCTTTCTCACCGTAGTTGGGTACAATACATTTGTTTGGCTTTTATGAGAAGCAGTTTTTTGGAGGCAACTTAACGCTAGGCAGATGGAATAAAGCTACCTCAAAGGGCAACGTTCTTTACTGGATTCTTGCTCCATAAAACCTAAACCAACCATTTTCACTGGATACGTTAGAAAATCCGAAAATCTCACTTTTGGTTCCTCTGGTTGGCCCATAGACCATCAATTATTGATTTTTCCAGAACAATAACAAATATAACAGAAATAATTTTGGGCTTGAAAAATTATACGTCTTAAATTTGTAAATTTTGCTATGAAAGAATTTTTATGATTTGGCTTCTACCGAAAAATGCATTTGCCCTACTTCGCAGCTGACAAAATTATAAACTTAAAACGACTGAAAGATGTGTTGCACGCTCTTAAATTATTTTCAACAAAGCAACGTGCGTGCACTTTCATCTACAGAAATTTATAAGTTTATAGAAATGTTCTATAGAGCATTCGCAGGTGACGTCATGATCAGTTATTTTTCTTAACTGTTAACTGCTGTAGGACAAACAAATTGTTATGCATTGGGAAGTTTTATGTAGTGGGAAGTTTTGAAAACTAAATAATGTCCAATACACCATAAATTGATCTTTGGAAAATCTTCAGGATTCGAAGAGGCGTTTGGATTGTCCAAATCATACGGATCCATTCCGTTAATGATGGATATTTTTTGATATAATGTCCAATACACCGGAAGAGGCGTTTGGATTGTCCAAATCATACGGATCCATTCCGTTAATGATAGATATTTTTTGATAATAATGTCCAATACACCATAAATTGATCTTTGGAAAATCTTCAGGATTCGAAGAGGCGTTTGGATTGTCCAAATCATACGGATCCATTCCGTTAATGATAGATATTTTTTGATCGTAGCGATTTCGCACTGAAACATCCATGCTTACTAATGGAACAGAAGCCATTGCTTGTCCTACAGCAACGGTTGCTAGGGGCGTCATTCCGGCGTTGCTATGGTCAGACCACGTGGTTGCGAGTGCTCTATTGACAGAGCAAGGACCATTTTTGATCTTTTCAATATATTTACTACACTACAAGACCAAAAACAGGCTGATCTGACTGATTTAGCCAACAAAAATTCATCATTCAGGTATGTTCTAATTTACAACTCTTAACGTAGGCATACTGCATGAATTTGAGTATAAAAGTAACGCAGGTTATAGCGCTATTTTAAAAATATTTTTATTAACTACAGAAATCTAGCAAATGTTATCAAATCAAAGGGCCGCCATAGCCCTGTTGGAAGAGTAACGGATTAGCAACCGGAGGGTTGCGAGTTCGAAACTCGATCCCACCAAAGACCGTCGCATACGCGGAGGCTGGTGCACGTTAAATTTGTCATGTCCTCAATTGTCCTCACGTTGGCGTAGTGTGTGTTTGTAGAGTAGGGTGCCAGCTCAGGTGTTTAGCTCTTCATTTGACCGTGGCTGAAAATCACAAGGTGTCTTCGTATCTTAACCTTCGGGATTGATCCCGGACTGTCGCCAATAGCCCGTTCTGTCGCACTAGTGAAACGAAATATATATAATTCAACTACCTACCTTATCAAATCAGCAATTCAACCCAGACAGAAAAAGCACAAAGTAATACTCGAAAAACGCTAAGTAATGCAATGTCTATAAAAATAACTATATATAAGATTGAAATGTTATTTCCTAATCTACAAACATATTAACCAGTTTCGCTCGGACACCGATACAATGTAGCGGCCCCTTATGACATCTTAACTCTAAGCGGCAACATATTTTGCCCTTTTATATGTAAATGAGGGACAGATGGCTGAATAGGAGGGACGACGTAGTGGTTGTAATGTCTGAAATTAAGTTTCTTTTCTGTCAGTAGCTTCAAAAAAATAAAATGCAGCAAGTTGTACCGTGTTCTTGTTTAATCAACAGTTTTTTCAAGAAAGGGATGCACAGACATGTCGTTCTTATTACTTCTAAAACATCGGTCGCTAGAATATCGCCAAACGACTTATTTTTAGTTCCTTATTGTTATAGAGGGATAGTTTGGAATGTTTAAAAGTAAGCCTTGTGATATTGTTATTGGCATTCAGGATATCAAATGGTTGAATGCATCGTCTCCCTGATATTTGAGAGAGATGACGCAAATTACCGTTGATAATTCATATTGTCACAGGACACGATCTAAACTTAGGACCATTGCCAAATTCAATGTACATAAATGCAGATCCAAGTAAATCCCAACTGTCATTCTATACTATCTAAAGTAGACTATATATCATCAAACGACTTATTTTCTGTTCATTATTGATACGGAGGAATAGCTTTTTTGGAATGAGTGAGCGATCCGTGAGTTTAATTCCAAAACTTTAAACTCGATTTCTGAAGAACTATATTTTTAGAATAGGATGGCTTCTTTCGAATAGTGATAACTCAATAATGAATTGATCTGTTATAATTACTTTTGTGTCATCATAATCCATATAATACAGTGGATGTTTTGACCCTCAGTCGAAGTTATTGGTTAAGAAATGAATTTTTATTTGATATTTAAATGTTGAAATTCCTGAAAACATCTTGATTTTTTTAGACTTCCTTCGTGAAAAAAAATTGTAAAAAAGAACGTATTCCCTCTAGCAACTTGATGGAGGGTCAAAACATGAAGAATAATATTAGGAATAATTTCCAACGGGAATTGTCCTTTTGAACACATTAGAATTTAAGATATCACTGTTAAAAAACATGCTAATTAGCTAATTATATCTAAATTAGATTATTAATGAGTAGCTTAATCAGAATTTTTCACACTAAAATGAGTTTAAGCACAAACCAATGACATATTGTGAAAAAACTGAATTTTTAAAGTCAAAATTTAAAAAAATGTTGTAGTGTATACATACACCTTAAGAATTGGGAGACAGTAAAAGAGAGTTCTTTGCAATTTTGTATTGTCCTTAGTTTTTTTAAATAAATGTCTAATTTTTCTAACAAGCGTTCGTCTCCATATTTGCAACCGAAAAGCTTGTCTACAACTATTTAACTCACTTGGTGTTTGTCTGGACGAGGTATCTCGTCATTAGGAGAAAACGTTCACGATCATTAGAAGGAAACTGACCTGATCTTGATCTCGTTTTCATAAAAACATCGCCATTTTCTGGAAGACGAAATATCTCGTCGAAACCACTTAGAATATTAATACAATCTTATTGCTACCCCGATCTCCCAAGAGTGACTAGAGTGTCATCTCCAAGGTGAATTAGCGTGGTGATCCTGAGTTGTTTCTAATCTCCCGACATTAAATGGTGAGAGCGGTGGGATGCCGGTAGAATGTTTAGAAGCAAACTATGTGATCCATTCTTATTGGTATTTAGGTTATCAAAAGGCTGACTGCATAGTATTTCCCTGACATTTGGGAGAATAGATGCATTTATTGTCAAGGAAAGATGACGCAGATTGCGCTAAAGCACTGATATTGTCATTTGCACCATCTAGGCAAAGCTGTTTCCGAAAGCCAATCTACATAAATTCAGATTCAAGTATTCCCCAACAGTCATTCAATGCCATCTAAGCTGCTGCATGGAATACGATTATTCCCGAAAGTGAATCGGCATGAAATCTGATTCAGGAAACCCGTAACTGTTTTGACATCTCTAGAAGATATAGATCTGGTTGAAGAATGACAAAAAGAAAAACACCCTAAGCAATCAGAAAAACAATAGAGTTGGCCACATTCAACTTCCTTCGATCCACTTCGAATTCAAAAATCCTATCCGACCTGTTTTTTATGCTTTCTCAACTCGAGTTATTCATCTCCCCCTTTGAATCTTATGACGCTGTTGGGATTACCACAATACAGATGATTGCTCACATTGTTGTTACGTCCCATAATTGCGAATCGACCAATAAGAAACCAGATTACATAGTTAACTGGCTCCAAGCAAAACGTGTTTATTGTGTTTTACGACCAGCGGAAATCAATGCTTGCGGGACAGGTAAATGGAAAAAAGTGGGCTGGACTTTTTGAAAAAGTGCTTCGACTTAAAATATCCAGAGCCGAGTCAACACGGAAACATTTTTTTTAGAATTATTAAGGTCACATTTGAAATAAAAAAACATGAAACTTTTACTCTCTTAAAAAGCATGAAAATAACACAATTTATTGTAATAATTAAAAAGTAATCTGTCAACCAAAAATATTGCTGTTCGTCAAATTTGTAAACAAAAACAATGTACCTAATCAGTTGATTGAGACAATAACAGGGACAATTGAATAGTCTAATGTGCTCTTATAAATTATGATAATTGTAAAAACTATTTATTTTCAATAACTATTCAACGTGAATAACTCAACATTACTGTTCCGTAATGACGTTAGGTGGCGCTCTTGCTTCAATCAGTTGAACTCTAACTATTGAAGGGTAATGGACCTAAAAATCTTGGCCGTGAAATGGAGCGGAATTGTATTGCAATTTTAGATGTCACCTTATTAAATTTTTTTCTCGGTGAATTTATTGAAACTGGATTCATGAATCTTGACTCGACTTATGAAAATTTGCGACCTATGACACTTGAAACAGATATCGACTCTTGGAAACATTAGCTCTCCCACCCCTCCTTCAATTACTAAAGTATAAATATTTGGAAAATACAAACGTCACTTTTGAATCGCTTTCCTAAATCTCCAACGAAAATCCATTTGTCCCATGCTCCAATTGGCCTTCTAACGTATCGCACAGATATAAAAAAGTTTTCCGATCTTGGCTATATCTGGAATAAAATTATCTATCAGTTAAATCCAAAGGACTATCGCGTACTCACAATCAACGAGGAAACACATCTCACCCAATAATGTGCAAAACATCAACCATGTTTGAACAACGTAGACGCCACCATGCACAATATGACGGATTCGAATGAATTCGCCGGGTGAGACGAGAATTTTCGAATTCGAAGAAAAGAGAAAGCGCGGTGGTAGTTGAATACGAACGTTGGCATTTAGCTCCGCCCATAATTTCAAGACAAAACGTTTCGAACTTTCTGTAGTTGAATACTGCCATAAGAATGAAGATAAAAAAATGTCTTCCTGAAACACTCAAGACATCCTAGATTGAGAAAGGTGACATCTTTGATGTACAGAACCCACGAAAATGCTTATGTAGTAAACTCGAGCCGATGTATAGAATGTTTGAAAGATTAGTTCTTTTAAAAATTATTGTGTATCAAGTGCAAAGATTGTAAATGACAGTTGCATGAATGTTGTTCTCCATGGCGGATAGAATTATGAACGCAATAAAGGACATTGAGTCTTTTTTAAGTTTAACATAGAATTTTATTGAAATTTCTAATATTTACTAATTATCAAGTTTTCAAGAGAATATGCCAACTTATTTTCTATCTGGAGGTATGACGCAATAACAAATGTTTTAATTTTACTTTTTGGACTGTTATTATTGGATAATTCTTATTAAGCACCCACTTATGTATTTTTATAACAAAATAATAGTGGCCAGGACATTAATTTCAATGAGAAGTTCCAATGTGAAAAAGTATTTGAACAGCAAATGAGAAATCTTTAAATTATTTTAGGGAGTAAACTATTTAAATAGAGGAGGAGAAAAAGACGAAACTGGAAAATTATGTACTTTTTTATTAAAATAAGTTTAACGATATTTTTCATTCTGAATTTTCAGAAGCCGATTTCCTGGAAAATGGGTGGCGCAGCTTGTCCGCTTTTGGACCTTGCACCATAAAACCCCAAAATCCAATCCTGGAAAATGGGCTCTCCCTAAAACAGGCATAATATATCATTTTAATTCTTATTAATTGAAATGTTCTTATTTTTTAAAAGTTGTAATCTGTTCATAATAATATTTGTTTTACTTTGTTTTACATTCCATAAAGTGTAAACACGACTCGCAAAATGTTTACTTAAAAACTGTTTATTTTAATGAGATTATCTTGAAAGAAATTATTAAAAAATATGTTTATAAAATTGTTGTACCTATAGAAAACGCAGTAGTGTTTGAAAATGTGAACAGGCGATAGTTTTTTAAAATAAAGTAAATATTCAAATACATTTCTCGGAAATTTCTGGAGTCTGATGTGACAGTTTGAATTTAAACGAGATAAAATAAATCAATATAAGGTTATTTAAAGATTTAGTTTGCTGTCATTTCCAATTAGGTGATTCCATATGTTTTTGAAAGCTTAATGGAATAAAGAGAACTGAGAGAGTATTCAAGATACAATTAGTGACAATGTTAAAAATTCTAATCCAATTTGATTTATACCTTCCACAGACAAAAGTGTTTAATAATGTTTACACGTTTAAACTAAGACTTTATTTTTACATAAATACCGAAGTTAAAGTCATTTCCATTAATTCTGAAACTTTAGGAAATTCTCGTACGACGATATTAAAATTCAAAATTATAAATTCTGGATTACTTGTCGATTTAGACCATTCCATACTGTACATATTTCCACCTATGAAAATATTCATTCGAAATTTTTGTTTCTAATTATTTGCATTGATCTTTCACTATTTTTTATCTAAGTAAGAAGTTTTTATAGCTATTTTCCCCCACACTTCGCAAGTTTTCCAGTATATATATATTAGAAGAAAAGATATTGCTCAACTCGTTTTTCTCTTTAATTTTATTTTAAATTAATAGACTTCAACACTGCATTGTAACACAGCAAATATTATACATCGACTAATTTAATATATAGAAAATAGTGGTCAGGTTGTCAGTGACATAAATTTCAAGATCTATGCGAAGTTTTAAGGAGTAAAGGTATTTGAATAGTTAATAAGAAACATGTAAACTACTATTTAAATATAGAGTCGATTTTACTGGAAACTGAAATTACACTAAATGGATGCGCTGTAAATGATTAAATCAACATTATGAAATTTCGAATAAAGCTGGTGTATACTCAATTTTTTACTCCTGTTTTTCCCTCATATTATTTCTATTTTTATAGCCTTTCATTGCAGCATTATGAGTTTCTTGTAAGAAAATATATTTAATATCACATCTATAAATATATTTAAAATTAAAAATATTTCTATTATGAATTGTACTCTTTTAAATGTAAAATTAATGCGAAAGCCTGGTGTACCCTCAACTTCGAAACCACTGGTCGAGGAATGTCTTATTGACGTTTATGTAAAATTCTTTCATCTTTGCAAAGATATGTAACGGAAACCAGAAATACTTCCTTTTAACCCTCCTGGTGGTTGTCTAGAGGAGATATCTCACCATATTAGAAAAACTGACCAGATCTTGACGGACGAGATATCTTTCGTCATTAGAAAAAAACTCACCAGATCTTGATCTCGTCTTCATCAAAAAATCGGCAATATCCCAATATCCTGATGACAAGATATCTCATCATTAGCGAAATTGGTCAGATCTTGATGGACGAGATATCTCGTTGAAACCACCTAGAGGATTAATGGCACTCTATATAGTATTCCCTATTCATTTCTCGATCGAGTTTCAGGTAGTCTCCTTATTAATTTAGTGTTCGTCGTGGCTCAGTGGGTATGCTAGTAACCTTCAAGTTGTAGGCGGCGAAGATTCGATTCCTGTCAGGTGCTTTCCTCTCTGGATATATTTCTCTCTTTTGTGTCAGTAAAAACTTTCATTGAGCGTATGCCTATTACTTGATTGTGTCTGGCGCAGCATGGCTAAATTGACCCCTGCGCCATAAAACCCCCAAACCAACCAACCTTATTAATTTAATAAGGTTGGTTGGTTTGGGGGGTTTCCACTCCTCTCAAAAGTCTGAACCAGCCTCTAAATTTTATGATTGGTTACCTTTCACTTGCTCTACTGGTCGTTTCGCACGTACTTTTCTCTATCTTCTGTCGTTCTAACGTTCATGCAGCTCACACCTTTACCCATGGTCCGATTTGAAATTCATGTTCAAAATGTTAATATTATGTCTCAGCAAATCAGTTTTTCTAGGTCTTAACCACTAGGCCCATGACTGCTTCGTGCTAATACGACATATATGTATACTTGCAGGTGCACCCACCCAAGTACGAGGCTCATTCTGGGATTTCATTTCTGCCAAGTCCAAGGCGCGCAGTTCCAAATCCTTTCAGTTCGGGTGAAAAGCAGAAGCAATCATTGAGGAGGACCAAAACGGGAGTTCCATCCAAATCAAGTAACGACTATTTTGATAAACTTTTAAAGAATGTGTGTTCGTGGTGCGTTAACGAGTAGTCTAATAAGGAAACCGTTTAAGACTACTTCGAATCAACTTAACCTTCCTGATGGTCGTCTCGACAAGGTATCTCGTCATTAGCAAAGCTAATAAGATTTTGATGAACGATGTAACTCGTCATTGGAAGAAAACTGACTATCTTGAGCTTGTAATCATAAAAAGATCGGCAATATCTTGATGACGAGATATCTCGTCTTTAGCGAAAATCGTCAAGTCCTGATCGACAAGATATCTCGTCGAAACTACTTGAAGGGTTAACTTGGTCATACGTATCTGCACTACAAAGCAGATCTTCAGCCATAAAAATAGAGTTATTCAAACACTACATTTATCTATAGAATGGAATAGAATAAATGAATGGTGAATACAAATTGAAAATACGGAATATTTATTTTAAATTATATGCTTTATTATTTTAATTTTTTTTTATTTTAGTTTTACTGACTGCCCACGTCAATAGTTTCATTATCGACTTTCTAATGAAATAGACGGAACATGTGAACGTATGCTTATGTTATTTCTCGGTTTTAAGATCTGTCGCGTGGTTGTGGAAAAAAGCATGAATCCTTAATTATTATTAGTCAAATCGTGACCATTATTATCCACCTTGATCAAAAACAATCTGCGCTTCGATAACCAATCGGCGGAAGTCGATTCCCAAGCCCATGTGACATACATCCGAGACTTACGATAGGGACTCCGCTCACACTCTCCGTAAATTTCATTAGAAAGGCGAAGTTGGAAGTCACCGACCTTCTACTGAAATAGAGAGTATGGGCGAAATGGCTTTCGTAAGATCTCAGAAGGGTAAATGACATGGTTTACGAATCGACATGGCCGATTGGCTATCGAAGCGCTGACTTGTGTTTTTGATCATGGTGAATAATCACTTTAAGCAATCAATAATTAAGTAATCATGATTTTCCCCTCACCCACGTGACAGATCTTCAAACCGAGCGACCGGAAGAAATAGCAGCGCTTAGATCTTACGACAGTGACCCCTCCCTCATGCTTAGAAGGTCTGACTTTCAACATCGATCTTCTAATGAAAGAGTGCTTTTTTTCCGATTGGCTATTGAAGCGCAAACCAGTGTTTTTCTTCACGCTCCGTTAGTAGTACATTAAGATTCCTGCTTTATCCCAAACCACATGGCCTTCACCCGGAGATCTTCAAACCGAGCGAGCGGGAGAAATAACACGAAATGGCACTCGCATGCTCCGTCCATTTATTAGAAGGTCGAAGACTTTCAACGCATAAAATCTTTCGTGCGTGAAACGTATGTAGTGCGTGATTCTATTAAGGCCATTCTAGAAAGTGGAAATAAATTTCCCGTATTTATAGAATGACTTTTACGTTCCCTACCTCCTTTTAACGTTTGTACAAGAAATTTTGGAACACCCTGTATATCCGAACCTGTTATAATAAAGGCTAAAATGATTGCTCTTTTAAATAATAAATGTAAAATATAGGAATAACGAGCCCACAGCGTTGCCCCTAGTCTTGATTTAAACTGGCTATTCATTCTTTCCCTGTAATGTTCATCTTACAGTGAGTCAAGACATGGCATAAATTAAAGTAAATGCTTAAAGGTTTAAAATTTTTCTGTTCCCTTAAAAAGTAGAGATCGCGATAACCTGGTTGGATGAGTAGAGGATTAGCAACCGGAGGGTTGGGAGTTCAAAACTCGGTCCAACCAAAGACCGCCGTGTACGTGGCGACTTGTGCACGTTAAATCTAAATCTGCCGTGGCGTAAAATGTCCTCAGCTGGAGTGGTGGGGAAGTTTGCAGAGTGGGATACCAGCTCAGGTGTTGACCTCGTCATCTGACCGTGGTTGAAAATTACGAGACATTGTTCAGATCTTTCCCTTCGGAATTGATCCCGTTGTATAGCTCCAGTGCGACGTTAATTCAACTATCAACACTTAAAACGCTTACTTTCAGTCATTTATTTTGGGTTGTGTGATAGTCAGTTAAGGTTTATCATTTTATACTTCGTTAAAGCTTCAGTAATCAATGTTCATTTTAATTTTTTTAAGATTTGAACTCTAGACAGTCGATGGCAGAAACAGCTGGTGCCTTCAACCTTCATCCTTTTGTTAGAAAGGTACAGTCGCACGAAATAACACCGGAAAAGATACTCACAGAAAAATCGAAGTCAAGGGAACAAGTTACTTCAGTACATCAAAAATTAGATGATTTAACCACCTCCGTTCACAAAGCTCCAGTAAGTTTTGTTTTTCGATCCAACTGAAAAGAATGCTTAGAAATTGAATCACTGAACTGACTTCCAGTATATATTCTAAACACAACAGCCAATGCCACCTCAAATTTTTAAGCCTCGTGGAACTTTATACGTTTATGGGCTATTGTTTATATTTCATCTTTGAACTTTTACCTATGCTCAGATGAGCATAGGTAAAAGTGTAAAGAGAAACCTATATCCAGTTTGTTCACCCCATAGACGTGAAATATATTTAGACTGAGCATTATTATTGAGAGGAGCTTCAAAATGTGACCATGCTCTTTAGTAGTCAAATAACTGCTATGGGAAAAAGTGACTTGATTGGACGATTTGACATTTTATGACCTCGTATGTTGATAAAAATCGTACGACAGAATAGGTATGTGAATGCACATTTCTATAGAGTGGAGACAAAAGAGGTGAAATTACCAAAGTGTGCTGGCTATATTGCATGAACCAATCAGATGATTAATCAATGGATGGGGGTTTTCTCCTGTCCCTCCAACCAATCAGATCAATGTTCGTTTCTATTCGGCCGACGAGAGTAGTTTAACGGTCATGTCTAATTTTCATCACATGAAAAGGTTACCATTATTCACTCTACTTTTATATTTTCTATGGTTCATTTTCGTTTGCTGCCTACTTGTTATAGGAAGTGGAGGTTCGATTCCTGTATTAAGCCCAGGGTGCAATTCCTTCTGTGTGTCCTTGTATGTCCACTACTTGATGAAGATTTATAAGAGTATCCTTGAGATCAAACACACAAGTCGAAGTATATCGTCATCACCAGTCCCTCTGCAAAATCATACGAGGAAACGCGTTTAATGTTTTGAAACGCCTTGGAAAAATTGATGGTTTGTTGGGTTTTATGGCGCAAGGGCCATATTTGGCCATGCTGCGCCAAAAAGACAGACATCAAATAATGAACATACACACAAGTTTTACTGACACAGAAGAGAGAAATACACCCGGGCAGGAATCTAACCTGCGCCGCCTACAACTCGCAGGTTGCTAGCTCAGTGGGCAAACCCACTGAGCCACGACGGCCCTAGGAAAAATTGAAACCATTGAAAAAGGGTCTCAAGAAACGTTGACGTGAAGGATAGGAATCAATTCGTGGCCGTAGCATAATTAAACATCGATATATAATCTTGGAAGTGCATTTAGGTAAAAACAGCAAAAATGAAGATTCGTGATTTGGGCACAATGCCGACGATGTTAGTCAAATACATTATTTTAAAAACTTTTTGGTCCACGCTCTGTTTACATAAAAGTAAATCTGCGACTCCTTTGATGAAAGGGAATTTTAAAAAATTGCATTTTGAGTTATTATTTGTATTTTTAAAACTCACTTTTCAATAGGTTTGTATAAATTGTACACTTTTAAAAACTGAGAAGGGCAGTATTTGTTTCTACACATTTACGGCGACATGTATAGCCAGACCTACTGCTTCCGTACGAAACCCGAAAGACGCGATTTAACCCCTGGAATGATAATTCTAATTTTTATTTATCTTTTTTCTGTCAAATGTCATTCCATTATCATCTCAAGTCATCTTCCGTTTTTCAAAGCTGGCCACTCAGCCAGTAACTGAAGGGTAAATCACGAGGACATACGAATAGCCTTCGCCGATTGGCAGTCGAATCGCAGACTAGTGTTTTTGATCACGATGGATAATCACTTTAACTAATCGGGCCGCGGTGGCCCGGTTGGAAGAGCAACGGACTTGCAACCGAAGGGTTGCGAGTTCGAATCCAGCCAAACACCGTCGTGTACAAAGGGGGCTGGTGCACGTTAAATCTGTCGTGGCCTCAAATGTCCTCACGTTGGCGTGGTGTGGAAGTTTGGAGAGTGGGGTGCCAGCTCAGGTGTTGCCTCGTCATCTGACCGTGGTTCAAAATTACGTGGTGTTGTCCTCGGATCTTTCCCTTTGGGATTGATCCCGGACCGTCACCAATAGCCCGTTGTGTTGCTCCAGTGTGACGTTAATTGAAATACCCCCCCCCCACTTTAACTAATCAATAATTTAGGATTCTTGCTTTTCCCCACTACCAAGTGACAGATCTTATCTTCAAACCGAACAACTGGAAGAAATAACATGTAGCTGTGGGTACATGCTACGTCTATTTCATTTTAAAGTCGATGACTGACAGCGACACTAGTTTCAGATTAAATGTGGTTATTTTTATAAAAAAAACCACCAAGAGGGTTAAGAGACGCGACACACAGTTCGAAAAATTCTGAATTAGCCTATGTCCATTCTAAAATGTTTATAGATTATAATATTTTCATAGGGTGTGCAAAGAAACTATGATGGACATTCTGGAGTCTCTTTTAAGCTAAGGCAATCACCAACTTCAAAAAACCCATTTGCGAAGGATACCAGTTCTGAAGAATCTGGAAGTCAATGCTCTCAATGATGAGGTAAGAGTGCTTCATGGCATTTTCGGTCATAGAGGTTTAGTAACAATCAGTATTTAGGCGCTTTGAATTTCGTTGTTTATCCTCGAAGATGTGGTTTGAGGCAGCCTCTTGTGTGCTTAAATTGTAACATTCTTCCAGAGTGCGATTAATTAAAAACGGCTTTTTTTGTGTCTCTGTAGGAAGTACATATCGTCGGCTGACAAGTTAAACACACACTAAATCAAAGAACATACTTCTGAGAAAACGAAGAGGGAAAAATTCTACTCACTAAGTGTGTTTGTTTCTCTAGAAAAAAATCTAGCATCCATGCTACGAAAAGATGATTAGTGGGTGCGCGCTTCACCAGTCTAAAGATCACCACATTCGGGTCTTGAAAACCTAAAAAACTTGTCTTGAAAACCTAAAAAACTTGTCTTGAAAATTTTAACTTAGTCTATTCCACTTATAAGTTGACGACATTAGCGTACACCATTGTAACGATCGCATTAATACCTTACAACTCGTTAGAAAATGTGATATTTGAAGTGTTTTTAATACCTGAAACTACGAAGAAATTTAGGAAATAAAATTTAATTTATAAAGATGTACTCGATTCGATAATTTCCTTAATTGTTTAAAAGTATTTCTCATCTTCCGAAGAGGATGATTAAAAAACCGCTACTAATACGAATAGTGTAATTCGAAAGTTACCTGTATTTTGAAAAGCGGATTTCATCCTTTAATGTAGGGGCTTACAAACTGATTGAGCTGAGGGCTGCATTGAAATACTCGAAGAACTATACGAGCCGTGTCGAAAAAGGAGCGCGTACTCTATTTTATTCAATAGTTTATAAGAAACATTGTAAATCACGTAAATGTAAAATTCTTTCATTGAAATTTCTTCATCTACTATTTTAGTCAAAAATGTGAGAAATTGAGTTTCAAAATTCGACTTTTAAACAATGAAATTATCTAAAACTGGAATGTTCTTATATAAAAAGAAACAAATTAAGCCATTTTCTGCCACAAATCCAGACAGATCTCATCGAACGAATTACATTTCAAAACACAATTATTCATTTTTTAATTCACTGTCTCGCAAATTTGTTTCCTCATTTATTAATTTCTTCAACATGTCTGGGGCGGATAAACCTGTTGCGGGGGCCAGATCTGGTCCGCGGGTCGTAGTGTTAACGTACATATTCATATATTCAATGAACGTAATCTGCAATGATTCTTCATATTACTTTCTTCCTGCAAACCAACTTATAAACTAATTCTGTAGCATTTCTTTAAATATTTTTACATTTGTAAGTGTTCAACTCATTGCTCCTTTGAAATTCATTCTTTTACTTTTGAAATTCCTTTCATTTTCAGGCAAGACAAAAAATGATGGAAAAAGTGTTCATAAGGAAAAGTATTGTGTGAACTGTGCTTGTGATATTTATTGTACAGTTAGATGTCCAGTGAATTTTAGAAATCAACTTTCAGAAAAATAAATTATTTTAAGTGTTTGTTTCTGTGTCTGCTATTTTTGTTCCACCACATTGCATGATCCAACAACAATTTATATTAGGTTCCATTTTAGAATTCTACTTTTTCTGATTAAATACTTTTTAATTTTTGGGCGGCTTTTGGGAAAAATGAAATTGAGTGTTTTCTTCTAGAAGTCTAAAAGCCCTGCTCATAAACACGCAATATCACATTACGAAACGCACTTCATGAGAGCCATCAAACACATCCTCGATTGTTGACGGAAGGTCATCCCTTACGAAAAGGTTCTATAGAACTCTAAGACCATCGTGTACACGGGGGATGGTGTATGTTAAATCTGAAGTGACCTCAAATGTCCTCACGTTGTCGTGGTACAGATGTTTGGAGAGGGGAGTGCCAGGCCAGGTGTTCTCGTCATCTTACTGATTCAAAATTACGAGGTGTTGTCCTTTGATCTTTCCCTTAGAGATTGATCCCGGACCGTCGCCAATAGCCCGTTGTGTTACTCCAGCGGGATGTTAATTAACTACCTACCTATAGAATTCTATACAAATTTCTATAGAATGTGGTCTATTAAATCATGTCCGGTTTTTCTATAAGCTTTAAAGTAACCGCTATAGAAAGTAGAAATCTTTAAGAAAATGTCTAGAAACCACTGGAATTCTATAGAAGCTGATTTCTTTTTTCACGACTTTACTTTTCTGCAGAAATACATTTCAATAGAAGTCAGACGACAAAATGTTTTGTCAAAAACTGTTATCCTTGATGTGTTCACTTCAAGAAGCTTTATCCATATCAGCCCACGATCCACTCCAGTTCAAAAATTATTCCTCGCAAGTTGATAATATATACCGAAGTCCATGGAAATGGCGGGGGAAGAATGAAATGAAAAGGATGTGGTGAAAGTCAAGGCAGTGTACCTTTCAACTTTATAATCTGAAAAGTTGACACTAGGTGTACAAATCAAGGTCGAAAATGTGGCATGTTAGTTGACGAAAGGTTTTGTAGCTTTTCATTATATTTCTATTCATAGAATATACTCGGAAACCTTTCAACTTACAGCTGTTGACGTCGACTTTCTTGTCTCCAATATGGTCACTACCATCGCTTGAAATAACTATTTGTGAAATAGAGTTGCTGATTTTAAGGTTGTTGAGGACCTTTGAAAGTCGTGACTAAGCCCCGGATTCTTAGGTTTTAACCTATTCAATTCTATGCACTCTATTTTAAATCCATTTACATATCTTCATAATTTGGGATGTCCTGAACAAAATATGTAAATTTTATGTCACCTAAAATTAATTTGGGGGTTTACGACCTATAAATGCCAAAACGGCTTTATAACCTAAAAAGGACCTAGATAGCTTTTGAAACCTACAAAAAAACTTTTGAGATATTTTGACTTAAAATGAATTTTGAGTACGATTTTTTTAATGCACATATAGAAACTACGAAACACCGGAATGTTATATGCTATATGGACAAAAGTATTCGGACACGAGTAAAGTTTAGTTCTTGTGCACATAAGTCCAAAATTAATATAGAGTGAGTATTTTTGTTATAATAACAGCGGCTACTCTATTAAAAATACTCCACTAATCGTTGGTACTTTCCAGTTGGAATGGCATACCATTCTTGTAAAATAACTTATCAGTTCTAACCCCGAAGAGCTCTTAAACCCGTTCCAATTCATCCTATATGTGTTCTGTAGGGTTCAAATCAAATCTTTGCGTAGACCAGTCCATTTCTTCAGCATCCATATCAGAAAACCAGGCGGTACGACACCTGTGAACGGGAGCCCGATTGTGTTGAAAAAGAATGAGCCAGTACCAAACTTGCCATAATGTGGGAAATGCTGAAGTTCCAAAATGTCAAGATAGGCCTCTGCCTTTAAATTTCCTTCACAGGAACCAGAGGTCAAACCCCGAGAAACAGCCCATACCGTAATGCCTCCTCATAATTGTGTTTGCCTTGTTGTGTCCAGTAAGAGGTGTTGGTAGAAGCCCGGTTGGTTACTTTAAAGCCATTTTTTTTTGCAGATTAGACGGGGCAAAAATTCAGAACTTCAAAATAATGGAACACGTGAATCATGGTTTTTAAGGAAAATTGAAAAATTATCCTAGTTAGATGGTAAACGAAATTTCTCAAATGAATTTTGCACCTTGATATCATATTCTCTTGCACGTTTTCTTCCGTACTAAGGTGGGTATTTAATTAATGTCACACTAGAGCAACACAACGGGCTATTGGCGACGGTCCGGGATCAAACCTGAAGGGGATTCGAGAACAACACATAATTTTGAACTCGCAACCCACCGGTTTCTAATCCGTTACTCTTTCAACTGGGCTACCGCGGTCCCTTCCGGACTAAAACTAGTTATTTCTGAAGATTGCAATATAGCTTAATCCCAGGTAATTTGTTTTTACATTTGATTGCATTGCAAATATATAAAATTAGATTTTGCTCACATAAAATTTAATTTAAATATTGTAAAACACCATTGACTTTTCATCAATTTGGAGAGGAACAGCTCTGTAGAAACCTAATTTGCAATTTTTAAGTCTGCTATAGAGAATTCTGAATCTCTTATCTATTCTAGATTTTAAACCCAAACTTTTACAGTACCAGAAATATTACTGCTTTGTCAAGCCTAGTTCGTATCAACAAAGTGCTCTCTGAAATATGAACCTGATTTGTAAAAGAACTTGGTCGAATCTAATTTTCTGTATTCTAGTGTCTAAAAGGTTAATTAATAAACAAATTCGTATTTGCTTTGTCATTAGAACTCACTGAAGTGCAAAATGTCTAATTTTTTATGGCCAGCGGAATTGCAATTGTGATAGAATCTTTGCATTGTGTTGATGGTTAACTGCATAGGTTCAAAATTGGTTGATAGCTCAAAAACTGCATTCGACCTGTTGTGAAAAGTACTATCTGATGTAATTGTCAGTTCATCTAGCATTGTTGAACTGTAAGTCCAAATGAATTACATTGATTTCTTATTGAGTAAAAGGCGTGGTTGTTTTTTGTCATTGATTTTTATTGCTTTAAGAAGGATAATTAGACGTAAATGCTTCTATCTTTAAAAAGGTATTAATGGGAACTATTGTTGTTTGAAATAGCAATGTAATTTTTCGCTGTGGTAGATGTCTCCGAAGAATATAATTGCAAAAAGTTTCTACGAACTTATTTTATTACCTGAAGCGATATTTTTGTTATAACCTATAATACACATAGTTTTGAAAACCTATAACCTGAAACATAGGTTGAAAAACCTAATTTAAGATTTTTAGCACCTAAAAATCTAGGGCCTAGTCATGACACACTCTTTAAGCCTAATAATTTATCAACAAAAATTGCAAAAGTAGGTATCGATATAATGAATAACGTTTCTTGAATATCTTCAAAGGAATAATTATTTTTCAAGTAACCATGCTACATTAGCACAATTTAGTTTTGTTCACAAGTTCATTATTTGAGGTTTCGTTTAGTAATTATTGATAAACACATTGGATCATTCCATGTCAAACCGCACAGTCCACACCCCGACAACCTCCAATTTTTTTTAAACTCCGCTAATTTGTTGCCCAGCCATGTATAAGAAATTCTGGAAAATTTTAGCTTCCAAATTGCAATAGTTTTTTATGTATATTAGATTTAAGTTTGAAAAATTGGGCAATTTTTCATGATTTTAGACACTAAATCTACTGTACCTCTCTCTCCCTCTCTCTGTACCTAATTGTCTAATACTTAATGAGAGCTTATTTTGTAGAAAAATCTACAAATCGGAGAGGTTCGGGTCGAAAATGCCCCTTTTCTGTGCGGTTTCACATGGAATGATCCATATATGCTTCACATAAAATGTCACTAGGAACCGGTCCCATTTGCAAAGGAATGGACAGCGTTAGCCCAGTTGGAAGAGTAACGGATTAGCAACCGGAGGGTTGCGAGTTCGAAACTCGGTCCAATCAAAGACCATCGTGACGTGAGGGCTGGTGCACGTTAAATCTGACGTGGCCTCAAATGTCTTCACGTTGGAGTGGTTTGGAGAGTAGGGTGCCAGCTCAAGTGTTGATCTCGTCATCTAACCGTGCTTCAAAATTACGAGGTGTTGTCTTCGGATCTTTCCCTTAGGGATTACTCCCGGACCGTCGCCAAAAGCCCGTCGTGTTTCACCAGTACGATGTTAATTAGCTACATACAAAGGAAGAGGGTGTAAAAATTTGTGACAACTAATAGAAATTTAGATGATATTCGAATTGAGGCTTCTTTCACAGTTATTGTCTTACTATGCGCTTATTATTATTACTTTCAATGGCTCGTACTTGCCTTAAATAAATTTTCTACTAGAATTCCCCGGCGTTTTACTCGGGTTAAATTCGTTAACAAACTTCAGTTTTCGTTAATAAGTTCTAATTTCTATTCATCACATGTTCCAACTACCACACTCTAACAAAGGTACACAATTGTTAAATACACAATTTCACAAATGTAAATAAATGTCAAATTTAACATTTTACACTTTTGTAGAATTTAAATTTTTAGTAAAAGAAAAGTCTCTAGAGTGTGGCCAAGCTTCCCAGAATGCACAGAATAATTGAGATTGTACGGTGAGTAAAAAAAGTTTCCGTACGCCCTTACTATTTGAAATAAATTGTTTTATTATTTGCGGAACATAAATATTGAAGAAATAAAAATGGAAAAACAGATGAGAGCATAATTGCATAGAAAGTTTCTATTGCATTTAAACAAAAATATTAATATAATTTAACGCATAATTCACAATAACACAAAAATGTGGCAAATATGAAGCCAAAAAAGTCTCGGTACGGTGGAAAATATTTCACTGAACGTTATTTCCCCCCCCCCGCATGTTTCATTATTTAATGGTCAGTTGAACCTGCTTTTGCTTTAATGACCTCTCTCAGAAGTTTAGGCATGACACCCACAAGTTTTTTTTGTTGTTTCTGGAGTAATTTTGTTCCAGATGTCCAGAAGGACAATTTTCAGGTTATCTTTGCTGGTGGTATAATAATTTTTCAGTTCATGACCAATTTCTTCCCATAAGTGTTCCATGGGGTTTAAATCAGGAGACTGGTGGTGTGTGAAGTTGCTGCGACATATGGTAAAGGAATCATTCTTTACAGAACGTTGCAGTGTGTTTTGAATAATTGTCCTGTTGGAAGATAAATGGTCTTCCAAGAGACAGTTTCGTAGCACCAGCAAGGACATTTTATTTGAAAATGTCTAGGTACACATAGCTATCCATGTTACCTTCAACAAAACAAATTATAAAAATTTGTAATAAGAAGAACTCATGCAACCCCATATCTTTGCATTTCTTCCACCGTGTTTTACAGTTCTACGTAAGTTTTTGTTTGCATTTGATGTTTTGGTTTTCTCCATGCCGTAACTCGTCCATCTGAACTATAGAGACAAAATTTGATTCATCCCTGAAAAGTACTGAATCCCAGAATGTTAAGGGCTTACTCATATGCTCTTTTGCAAACTCAAGACGCTTTCTTCTGTTAAGTTTGCTAATGAGTGACTTCTTACGTGCAACATGCCCATTGCAGCTGTGTTTTTTATTACTTTTCTTACAGTCTGAGGTTGGTTTCTTCAATTTGGTTTGCTTTGTATTTCAGGATTGAAATCAGTTTTCAACAAGGATGCAAGTTGTGGTGCCCAATTCGTATATTATCACGAACGTTTCGCAGAATATTCCTGGTGTTTATGGCTCAATTTCTAAGGTCTGGATCGCGCGGTTCCTATTTTCCAGTTTCTACCTAATTATATCTTTCAGTGATTTTTACCGTAGATTTAGATTTGTTTGCGATTTCGCCAATATTTCCCTTATTGATAATCCGTTATTTCTCATCTTTATTGCCAATACCCGAATAGCTTTCGGAATTCCCATTTTAGGCGATCCAATGTTATAAAAATCATTTGAAATGATTACTCACACATTACTGAAGTTATTTTTCATTCGATAGTTATGATAATTGAATGCGGGTCTGCTGGACTGTACGTTCTAATCAATTTTCATAGTGCGTACGGAAACGATTTTTGCCTTTCATTTTGTATGCTTCTCACAAAGTTTCAATTAATTACTTTCTATTTGTGAAAATTGAGGAACTTTTGTTGCGAACACATTCTCTAGTATGAAAGAAATTTTTTGTGAAATTTCTGAATCTTTGGTGAGATTTATTTAGAAATTATAACATTTATACGCCTTTTTCGTTTCCGTACGGAAACATTTTTTTTATCCACTGTAAATGCCTTGTATATCAGTTAAAAACAAAAGCGTTTTCTAAAGTTATCATTCATGATTCAAAACTTTTTTAGACTAATTAAACATTTACTTATATACCTTGATTACAGATATTGAACGAGAAACATCAAATTTAAAATCCAGAGATACATCTTAAAACAGATTTACGAACGAAAAGCAATGAAAGTATTTGTTTTTTCACTATAAAACGGATTCCTAGAATATAAGCTAACGGATCACAGAAATTTTAAAAAGCAAACGATTATTAATGATTGTTTCGAACTAATTCAGTTGCGCATGCCAAAAAATATTTCTAAAAGTAACAAGGTGGCCACATTAGCTACCAGTCCTAGTTTAAACACCAAAGGCGCAAGAGGCGGGTTAGGCATCATAAGATCAAAAAACGGATAGAAAACTTGAAATGAGTCGAAAATATTCAATGAACAAACAAGCACTTCATTTTTATTTATATAGATAATACTCTTCATAGACTCTCAACTCATGATAAGTTATCATTTTTTAAGTTAAGAGAAGATATGATGTAGAATGCATGTACTCTTGAAAACGTAGTAGGTGATAAAAAGACCAAGTTAAATTGTTAGATTTATTTCAATTTTATTTAAGTTCAAGTTTATTTTGATACATAACTTCTTTGTCGTAACAGGTTTTAGTTAATCATAAGGTTATAAGATATAGTGGAAAACGAGTTGAAGTAACATCTTTGGAAAACTGATTGGTGGGACATGCGACACTATCATCCAATATTTGGACACGTATTCCGTCTGAACAGGAAATACGACAGCACACATGCACGTTCCAACCTGTTTTGAGGTTGCACCGATGTTCCTGATGTGCGATTCACATTGCACTTCATGATGAAACCAAACCTCAATTTAATCTAAGCATGATAAATTAGAACTTGCCATTCCTACGTTTTTGAAGATGCGAACTGCTAAATCATTTGTTGTATGAATAACAGCATTAACAGTAAAGGGTAGTTCATTAATGAATTCGCTTCCGTGGCGAACAACAAAGTAGAGAGAACGCAAACAGCAACAGAATATCCCACGATCATCCTGGAAATATGTACTACACTATCTATGGAGCTCCTTGTCCTTCGACCTGAAAGAATAAAAACATCATGTGAATATTTTCTAATATGTATACAAAAGGTGATAGTGCATTGTTGAGGATTTTTCCTATCGTTATCAGGACCCTGATTTTGCTGCCTAAAAATGTGAAAAAAATGACCTACAAATTTTTTCGTCATCTGACCGTGGTTCAAAGTTACGAAGCGCTGTCCTTGGATCTTTCCCTTCGGGATTGATCCCGGACCTTCGTCAATAGCCCTTTGTGTTGCTCCACTGCGACGTTAATTAAAATACCTACCTACCTTCAGCAGGTTTTTATGTGTATTAATTTTAAGTTTGAAAAATTGGGCAATTTTTCATGATTCCAGAATCAATTACACGCCTTATATCTGAATATACTTGTTCGATCGGACTAAACTGGAGCTTATTTTGTAGATTAAATGTACAACCTTTCTCCAATTATGTATATGACCTCATTGACCTTTCAAGGTCATTCGAATTTATCTTTGACCGTGAATTACTTTTTCTAAAATATATATGTTAAATGTAAGTTATTTATCTTATCTTTTTGAACGTTTCAAGGTGGGACATGGCAGGGTTCACAAAAAAAATATTCGAAATAGGTAGGTAGTTAATTAACGTCGTACTGAAGCAACACAAGGGGCTATTGGAGACGGTCCGGGATCAATCCCGAATTGAAAGATCCAAGGACAATGCCTCATAATTTTGAATCGCAGTCAGATGATGAGAGCAACACCTGAGCTGGCACTCCACTCTCCGAACTTCCACACTACCCCAACGTGAGGACATCTGGGGCTACGACAGATTTAACGTGCACCAGCCTCCGTGTATCCGACAGTCTTTGGCTGGACCGAGTTTCGAACTCGCGAACCTCCTGTTGCTCGTTCATTGCTCTTCCAACTGGGCTACCGCAGCCCTCGAAGTAAATAGAATGATATAATCAGTAACCATAAAAACCTGTATCGTTTAACTTGAATTGTCCGATCGAGTTCGCATAAAGTTAATAAAATTTCATATTTTGGAAGCAAATTGATGTTCAAATATGCTTCCAAAATATGAAAGCTGTGTAGTTCTATTTCGGGACTCTCGGAAGTTCGAATCCCGGACTGATCAGAATTTAATCCACGTGATTCTTTAACTGGAACTTTGGAAGAACGATAAGAATCTTTTCACACTTCGAAAACTTTGGACAAAAGAGTTGTTCAAACACCGTCTAAAAGAAAGACTAGTCAATGCTGCCAAGGATAAATCTCGGGAATGCCTTCTTTCCCCCAGTGATATCGTCCAAGAATCTTCAAGGAAGGCTTCAGTTTCTGAGTTTCGATTCCTCTCTGGGCGTGACCACGTGCACATCTATTTTATTGTACTAATATTGTTGACTCTTCTGACTATTTTATGCAATAGTAGACAACCTATGACGGCTCAACACTTAGACAAGTACCCTGCACTTAATAATTTTAGTAACAGTAAATTAACGTCGTACTGGAGCAACACTACGAGCTATTGGTGACTGTAGGGAACAATCCCGAATGGAAAGATCCAAAATTTTAGTATTAGGTATTTAGGCATTTTTTAATTAACTTCACACTGGAGCAACACAACGGGCTATTGGTGACGGTCCTGGATGAATCCCAAAGGGAAAGAATCGAGAACAACACCACGTAATTGTGAACCACGGTCAGATGACTAGTCAGCAGCTAAGCTGGCACCCCACTCTCCAAACTTCCACGCCACGCCAACGTGAGGACATTTGAGGCCACGACGGATTTAAGTGCACCAGCCCCCTTTTTACACGACGGTCTTTGGCTGGATTCAAACTCGCAAAACTCCGGTTGCTAATCCGTTACTCTTTCAACCGGGCTACCGCGGCACTCCAAAATTTTAGTAACAGCGCAGAAGTATTGGGAAGTCAGATGGCGAATGGACGTAGAGCATTTGTTTCATTCATATTATAGGAAACAGACAACACATTCTGGGGACACATTCAGAATGTTGTTCGAATACTTACTATAGCGATTGAAATTACACAAATTAATAAGCAGTTAATAAAACGCTTGTCTTATCTTGAAAATGATTTGTAGCAGTTTTGCGATTGATAAGACAAATTTGGAATTAATGCACCAGAAACAGCTAATTTAGCAATTTCGTTACACCCCTGGTATAACTGTCCATAAAATTATACCCAAACAACTGTAATAAAATTCTTATATATAGAAAATAAGTAACGTATAAGTGTTGCTTTCCCTTTAGGTTCACTCTGAGAAGAGACACAGGGAAGGAAAAATAATGATTATCAGCATTTTTTATTTTTGAATCCATCACAAGGTCTTGGCAACAAATATAATCACGTTAGGTAGTTGAAATGGTTACGTTCGGTACTGCTAGTGTGGAATATAAAGTTTTTATATCATTACGTCATTATAAAACACGGTTTGGGAAAACAATATACAATAAGCGGTAGATTTATAATTGGGTCATTTCATGTTAAATGGACACAAAAAGTATGGAAGACGAGTAGTGTACCTTCAACATATATTTTTTACAAATAAAATAAATGAAATTTTTACCATATTCTGAAGTCACAAATTAAATTACCTTGAAATAAAAAAATACCTCACTCAAAATTACCCAATTTTCTTCAAGATAAGACTATTTAAGTCCGATAGGTCTATTAAGTCGATAGATGCAGGCCTTTTTTTTCTAGAACCATGCAAAGCCCTATTTTTCAAATTTAAAATTACTCACAATAAAAATTATTGCAAGTTGGAAACTAAAATTTTCCGGATTTCTTCAGATGGCACTGAAAATAAAACAGCAAATTTGAAAGAAAATCAGAGAAAGGGGTTTGTTTGTGGAGTCGTATCAATTTGCCATAGATTTTTTCGTGTCTTCGAATTGTAGGTGATACAGATTGTAGAAACCTGCGAATTGTAGGTGATACAGGTTAGATTCCTGTAACGTACCCTGGTGTATTTCTCTTCTGCGTCAGTAAAACTTTCCTTGTGTGCGTATGTTCATTACTGGATGTTGTCTGTCTCGTGTTTTGGTCAAATATGGCCCTTGTGCCAAATAGTGTTCGAAAAAAAATTAAGCATTGGGAGTGCTAAAAATTAATAAAATGAAAAACTAAAAAATTTTCGATCAAAAACTATATGTAAAATTTTCAGATCTGAGCCAGTTAAAATTCTTCTTAGCTAGTAACGAAATTTATTTTACATTACCGATGGCTCTGTAGTTGACGTTCCTCCACCTTGCTTATGGATGCTGGTTGCTCGGGGGTTTCATAGCGCAAGGGCCATATTTGACCATGCTGTGCCAGACACAAGTCATACAATATCAAGTAATACACACACAATGAAAGTTTTACTCACATGGAAGAGGGAAATACATCCTGGGATCGTCTTGCCTATGCATGCTATGGAAGCTATATCGAATAGAAATGGAAATATGAAAACAGTTTTCGAATTTCTCTCCTCTTTAAATAAGCCTGGTTTTAGCTGAATAATCATAGGAATTTTAAGAAACGAACAGTATGATTTTTATTTCGATCACATTTAGCGGCTGATTTTATAAATTATTGATTTTATTAACGGTTGATACAATGTAAGAAAACTAAAATATTTCATATTTAGAGAATAAACTACACTTTGCTATTAAAACACATTATCTGCATAAATGTTTTTAAAAAATAAAATGTCAATTTCCGAGTGGTTTCCCTGAGCATTAGTAAATTACTTTTCTGTTGCCGACGTGCTCTCCAGTATATCCCTCCCACCTACTAGTGCCTTGCATAAGTTTCACCAGTCAATATTCAACTATCAAAAAGTCTTAAAAAGTCACGCATTGTGCGTTGATGCTTGTCACTTGAAAGCTAGTTTATGAGATTTGAGTTTAGATTCTTGTCTGCGAGAGGATTTTTCTATCAAGTTAGTGTAAGTGATGGTAGTGTTTTTGTGGTAGAAAGTACTTCCAGAACGTATTACGGAATTGACGTTGTTTTCCGAATACGATTACAGCACTTCGGCCATAAAAATTCCAAAGAATGAATTGATAATTGAGTGGTCAATGGTAATTAGATTAAACGCCAAACGTCGTCGAAATGGTGATAAGCTACTTTTTAAGGTAATCCTGATTTGAATCATGGGACAGCATTTGAGAAAGAAGTGAAACCTCAGATTTCCGTCTGGTTTGTCTGTTTGCACTCAAAATCCCTCTCATGGAAAAATGTGTTTGAAACGAGTGACACACAGTTTTTGATGCTCATAACTTCTATTAAAAAGTGCAAGATTGCTGAATGGAAATAATGGAAATGTCAACACAGAGGGGAATAGAATTATGTATTTACAAATTCAAAAGTAAGAAACTTGTTATATCTATATAAGAAAACCAGAAAGATAAATAAATTATTTTAGACCAAACAGGATTCCCATTTCTTCGTAACTCTCAACTTCCCGTACTAGGTGTAGTACTGGTCTGATTTTAAAGACTTATTCACGTAAAATATCTCTTCAATCAGAATATCATAACTTTCTTCCATTCTTTTTAAACAAAGCACGCTTATAAACAAGGAACAGAAATAAATTTACTGATTGCTGACACATTCTAAGATGTGTAGTGTAAATACAAAGCAACTGCATCAGAAAGTCAAGTATTCCAGATCCTGTTTATTTGTTGAATCTTTCTCTTCGGGATTGATCCCGGATCGTCGCCAATAGACAGTTGTGTGACTCCAGTGCGACCTTAATTAATTACCTACCTACCTGTTTATTTCGTACATTTTAAATTTAGGTACAGCGGAGATGGTGATATTCCCCATCTATTGTTCCAGAAAACAAAATTAAAACAGTCTCATTTCCATAAGAATAGACGCAACCTCTCAGTTTTATCTTGTTCGGTTGATATGATCGGTTGCCATGGTAGTGCTGACACACACCAAGATCGAGGGGGCGCCGCTGTCTATGCGAAATCCTATGTTATTTGACTGACCATTACTTCTTATGGCAGTGACTGCTCTGTGCGTACATACTTATTCTGTGGTTGAAATTATTGTGTATTTATCCTAATGTAAAAAAATAACTTATTTGCTGAATCTTTAGTAATCAAATGTAAGTCATAAATGCTATGTGCAGTTTCTTGAATGAGAACAAAATTTGTGCTGTCCATTTGTGTACCACAATGTCTGTTCAGGCTCAATTCTATATTTTTTAACTCTGTTTAAACGTAATCATTACTGAAATTTTGCGCATCATTAGTGAAAATCATCATCTCAATCCAGACAGTCAACCAAATGTTGACATCTCTGCAATTTATACCTAGAATACTTCGTCAAATTATTAGCAACATAAATATAAATATTCGTTTATCACGATTTTTAGTTTTCTCCTTCAACTTTTTCAAGGAAGAAAACTCCCTCACATTTTCTTGTAACTGGGATATCACTGAAATGCCGTGGCCCGATTGTAAAACTTCTAGCTTGTATTTATATTGATAATACTATTAAAACCAAACTATTTTTGATCAAACTATTTTTGTCTGATCAAAATATATAATAAAAAGTGAAAATTGGTCGACGTTTTGTAACTATCGTTTCAAAGGTTTAGAAGCCATTTTTGTTTAGTTATGTTGATAATGGAAATTGAAATTATTTGAAAATCTAGGAATAGGGATTCTATTTCGTTGTAGGATGTAGGCATAGCATTGAGTACGATTGTCAGTGTATCGTATTTATAGCAATCTCTTGATCACTTAATTTTATATATGATTCAGCGATTTTTAAAAAAATTGTTTTTACACACAATTCTATTCCAAGATTTTGGAAAGTAAATAAATTATTATGCACTATCTAAAATGCTTGGCGAATGTTTATTTTTGACAATAATTTAACCAAACCCAAACTGTTGTTTTTAAATTAATACATTTGCAACATTAAGCTTTCGTACAACTCTGAATAAAAGAGTTTACTATTTAAAATCTCCCTGCTAACAAATAAATCATCTATCAAGTGTTCAGAAAATCAAGAGTGGTAATTCCCTCATTCCTTTAGTTCTATCTGGATTGTGTAACCATTTGAATGCATAAAATCTTCCATCGTTTTAAGCTATATACTTCTCTAACTTCTTTTTGATTAAAATATCAAATTTCATTTAAAAAATTGGATTGAGTATTTCATAGAAAAAAGAAATTATGTTGAATAATTCATTAGAAAAAATAGAAACTATTCAAAACTCTGAATGAAAATGGATTTTGTCCCATAACAAGTATATACAGAGTGTTTCAAAACTTCCTGTACAAACGTTAAGAGAGGGACACAAAATTAATCCCAAGTCAAAGACAGTCACAAAGCACATATGGATTCTTCGTTTACTTCAGCACAACTGATCGGAATACTTATATTGCTAAATGAACATTTTGATATTAGACATTTTCGACTGTTTTCAGACCTGTCTACGTTTAGCCTACTTATGGGTCGGGGCCGCAGTAGCCCGGTTGGAAGTGAAGCAACCCAAAGGTTGCGAGTTCGAAATACGATCCAACCAAAGACCGTTGTGTACGTGGGGGCTGGTGCACTTTAAATCTGCCGTGGCCTTAAATATGTCCTCACGTTAGCGTGGCGTGAAGAGTGGGGTGCCAGCTCTAGTGTTGACCTCGTCATCCGACTGTAGTTCAAAATTACGAGGTTTTGTCTTCAGATCTTTCTCTTGGGTATTAATCCTGGACCATCGGCAATACCTCGTTGTGTTGCTCTGGTGCTGCGTAAATTCAATTACCTACCTACCGAACGCATGCATTTTAAGCACTTCTTGTCGAATGACCTCCAATCCCAAGTAGTCAACAATTTCTTTTTACAAATGTTCTATTACTGCCGCTATCAAGTAGCACCCTGACCGATTCACTTTTCCGATTTGTTTTAACTATTGCAGTGTAATAAAATTGGTGATTTCTCACTTTCCTATTTATTTTCTGAGCAATGTAGCGAAGATACTGAGGTCAAAACTTGCTCTCGTTAGATTATACAGTAGTTTTCAAAATAAATTTAAACTCACCCTTATAGCTGGTGTCAGTCCCTAGTTAAGAACGCATGAAAGTAGGATAAAATCTATTTGGAACCTCAAGCGCGCACAATCCCGCACCTCAAGTTACGAAAGTTCTTTGAAAGCAATCTGTGAATAGAGGAAACTCCAATAAAAGAACAGAGCTACATTGATTGCACTCTACCTGAACGTGGAAAATAATCCAAGACCACTAAACCTTTTTTACCTCTTATTAATACCTCTTTTTCAGAGCGAGTAAAGGAAATTTCCACAACCGCAATGACATAACCATAGATTGACTGGTCTCAAGGTTGACGTGAAAAAACACGACCACACAAATCACGTCCTTCACACTCATTACACTACTCTAATTAGGAATCGAATATCAGGTGTTTTCCTCTATTCGCATTCATCAAATGTTGAAGAACTTCTTTTCAAGAACTTCCTTCAATTATTTTTATTCGTAGCAGGGTCGTTTCTTGTGAAATGAGCAAAAGAAGAAAACCTGTTGATGTATGGTGACTGATTTCCATCAAATTCGGTACGGGGGTTAGTTTATGCATATAAAACGATATTCAAAATGTTTGGGTTCAAAATTAAATATTTTGGAAGCTGCGTTTTAAAGACTTGCAACTTTGAAGAGCAGTTGTGAAAACGCTTAATGTTGCATGTTTGTGTGGAAATGTTTCTCAAAAACTACGAAATTAGAAAACAGTATTTATATTATATTAACAGTTTTATATATTTATAATCTGAAATTTTCCGTTTTTATCTCTATTTTGAAGTAGCAATTTTAAACATAATTTGTAATCTAAACACAAAAATGAAAAATTGTCAATTTTAACAGAATTAAAAATGTTTCTCTGGGCTAAAGGAATTTAAAGGAATAATTGAAATTCATACCAGTTACAGTGCTAGGTATGATAAAAAATTATTGCTGAAGTTTAGAAGTCGCTTTTTATTTCCTTCACCATCAAAATAACGAAGGAAAGTTAGGAAATGGCAATTTTCTTCCGTAAAATAGGCGTACAAAATCAAATGAAGGAAAGCTCTGACAAAAACTCTATTTTAGAGTAATATATTTTAATGTCTTTTATTTGTAAAAAAATCAAGAGTGCCTTTTGTCTTAAAGCAACAGTAACAAAATCGGTAACATTCAAGAACACTGTATCGGACTGAAATTTACTCGCCAAATGACTATTTTGATAAGCCTACAACAGGTTCTAATCATAGCATTTGGTTTCCATTCTGCATATTACGCGTTTAAAATAATAATAGTAAAATTAAATACAATAAGAACGCAAATCAGCAATTTCAAATACGAAAAAAATTTTTAAAAAAAGTAAATTATAAAAGAGGACAATCAAATTACTATACAATATACCCAAAATCAACCAACCAACCAAATTACTATAAAAAAGCTTAAATATATAAGCTTCTGTATCATAAACATTTCAACAATTTTTACTTGATTATCGTTTCAAATTCACTATCCCATTCTAATAAAGGTCGCTTATTCAATTTGTAGCATTTGCTGAAATTGAAATTTCACCTAGTGCTGCCGAATTCTTTAAATATTTACTTCTTTCACTAGTGATTGTAATAAATATGAAAGGATTCGTGAGTGATACAAACAACAATTGGTATTGGTGAGAGTACAATTGAGAATCAGGGATGTAACAATAATAGTTACGTGTTCCCATAATAAACATACGTTGAATGCACATTAAAGAACGATATTTAATAAGCAATTAAAATCTTCATTTCTGTCAATCACAGGTACATTATCAATTTCATTAGGGTTTACTTGCGAAACGGCAAGCAAATTTACTTTTGCAGTTGACACAATTTCCTATTTTTTTGTTTCGCCGTACTGCTTTCTTTGAATCATACTGAGTTTACGAACTTTTTTAACTAGTGAATTCTCCATCTCCCCTGTAGATTGTTATTGAATTTCTCGTATTCTTCGCTGATGTTTCCATTTCATAGGTGAAGACACATTTTTCTGAACTATATGTACCCAATTCTCAAATACAACAATTCTCTGCCTTTACCTATAAGCGCAGAAACTTCTTTTAAACAGGTTGTTTTACTCAATTTGAATCTTGTAGCAGCCTTCTCAAAATACAAAATTTCTCCATCAACGTTTGAAAGATCTGGGATTTTAAATTATTTTTTACTCTCAAAATTTAATACAGAATTTACGAGTCTAATATTTACAAAATGTGTTTAATATTCATAAGAGTTGATATTTACATTTTCTAAGAATATAAACAAATCAAAACTGCACTAGCAAAATGAACTTTCCAGACTGAATTATTATTTCACTGTATGTGACATTTGTTTACATTTTGGGATTATTGCAGATTTGAAGTAGGTAAAAGACAGTAGATGTCAGATTTATTTTAAAATACGTGTAAGAACCCCTATGCGGATACTTACAACACCAATTCCAAACTCCTTCCAACTCATCTAGTAAAAGTATTATTTTGAGGCCAAATATATCGAAACTACAAAAATGACACATAACCCCTTCTTTCACACACCCCTTCAAATATTTCATTCAAAACAGCATTTTTATATTATCGAAGCTTTAACTTTCATTATCAGCTGCGATAAAACAAGTCTATTTTCCATCTTGTTAAAAATGTTCCTGGGGCAAAAATAAGCAAAATGCAAAACTGGGCGATAATGGGAAATAACTTCAGGACATATAATAAACATCTTGGTCTGTAATGTTGAAAAGTTTGATATTTTCCTTCACAGTTAAATGTTTTTAAGAAATTGGAAAATTGCAATTTTCCAAAATTTTAATTTTTAAATATTTCTTTTATCTTTACTAAGGAATAAAAATACAATCATGCCCTGAATTATAATACGCGATTTCTATAAAAAGCTCTTCATCAAGAATAACTTTCAATATTGTATTTCTATTTCTAGAGATACCAGAGCAATTTGAAATTTGTAGCAAATTGGCAAAAATTCTATTTCCGTCGGTCTCTTAGGCTCAGCAGTGACAGCTATTAAATTGTATTATGACTTTTCCTATACCTTTATTTATAACGTTATAAAAAATTAAAAATTTGTGTCAATAACTTATTGAAACAATCAACTTATTGAAATATAAGGTCGCAAACCGGCTACTTTCAGTGCTAAAAAATCTACATTTGTGAGACCTCGATTTTCAATGTCAA
This sequence comes from Meta bourneti, assembly GCA_933210815.1. NCBI lineage: Eukaryota > Metazoa > Arthropoda > Arachnida > Araneae > Tetragnathidae > Meta > Meta bourneti. The sequence goes on along the minus strand of OW119922.1, from coordinate 37,289,391 downwards.
TAAATAATAAAATATACACTTCTGAAACCTAATATTTTGCAGTTGCTCATTGCCAGTATATGTGACCTATATAACAACTGATTTTCATTAAAATCGGCAATATGTTAGCCACAGCTGATTTGCTCATTTTGCATGGAATGACCTTGCAGTGAAAAATACGTCAAGAAATGGATAAATTGTTTTGGTAATTCAAACTAATATAGTATTGTTTGCTTCAATGAAAGATATGTTAAATTGAGAGATGAACAAAATACCGGAGAAAGATGAATCTTTTTACTATGTTAATATTTAAGTAACCCTAACAAAATCTACGAAATGATTATTTAAAAAAATAATCGTATATCGTTTTACTTTCAAAACGTTATAAGTCTTGGAATCAAAATTTTTCAGGAGCGATGAAAAATTAGATGTCAAACTATAGACCAGTTACGTGATAGGAGATTTAAAATTTTGCCGACGGGAAGCTTTATAAGTGATTTAGACTTAGTAGCTTTTAAAACAAGTTAATACGCATATCTGTAACCAAATAATATTGAAATCTAAAATACAATGGACTTGCGAGGTTTTGATACTTTGAAGTGCCAGTGAAACGACAATATGTTAGATATGAAATAAATTTTCAAAAATATGAATAGCCACATTGATGTATTTTGATTGAAATCGATTAAGAAAGATAAATGTTACACACACACATATATATATATAAATTGAGCCACTGTGGCCTCCCATATGAAGGATAATATCAGTGATGATCTGTATAGTCAAAATAAGAAGCTCCAAAAACACGCACATATGAAGCAACTGTCCCCATCCTCCGAATTGGTGCTGTTGTCGAACATATACTAATACGTTATTACCATCTCTTATCATTTAATCATTTTTTATTATTTAACCTTTGAACCCATCAATTTAGTTATGGCTTGTGTTGTGTCTTGATTTAATATTTGTTATGCACGTGCAACTGTTACTACACTTCTTGACTTTTTACAATTGTTAAGGACCAAATGTTTTTTTGCCATGCAGCGCCCTTAAGGGCACGCAGTCACACACAAAAACTGAAGAGGGCACTGTTAGGCAATTCCTCTTTACCTGCATAAAAGGCAATGCTTCACGAAGGATAGTTGGACATTGAGGTATCACTGAAGTTGCGACAACAATAGGTGTGTCCCGAAGTGTCATTTCGCGATTAAAAAAGCTGCTGCTAGAGGAACTGCTCTGCGAAGGCATGGAAGAAACACAACAGCTCAGGATGAGATATATATCCCTTGTAGCAAAAAGGAACAGAACCTTGCTCCTAGACAGGTAGTCACAGACCATTGCAAGTGGTACAGGCACTCGTGTATCTGCCAGAACCATTTCTCGTCGACTAAATCAAGTTGACTTGTATGCACGAATGCAGAGGGAGTCATGGTATGGGCGGGCATTATGCATAATGGCAAAATACCTCTTCACATTTTTGCCACAGGTTCGGTTGCAGCAGTATGGCATGGCCTGCTTACTCTCCAAACTTCAATCCTATAGAGCATGCCTGGGACGCTCTCGGTAGGCGTGTGGCGAAACGAAACCCCCTTCCCGAACTCTACAGGACCTGCAAATTGCATTGACAAAAGAATGGAATAACAAACCCACTGCTCTCTTTGGCAGTTTAGTGGAAAGCAGGGCAAACAAATGCAAAACGTCGATTTGTGTTCGAGGAGGTCACAGTCCCTACTGAGGTACCCATATCTGTCATTATTCTGGTGGTAGGGAGCATTTTCCATGACTGTTCGAAGATGCTCATAGCAGCTTTTTACTTTTGTTATCTCGTTTTCTCTGGTACGAAATCCGCACCATTTGTGTAGGGAACAACTCTCTAAAACAAAATGTATTCCCTTTCAATAAAAGTTGTAGGGCCGTTCACGTCAACTTGACGCATAATGATTCTATCAAACGAAAGAACAAGGAGTCTAAAAGATCCACAACCATCCTCCGAGATTGCTATTTCAAATCTAACTTTATTACACAGCACATACATGAACATCAACAAATGCAACATAGAAACAGAAAGCACATAAAAATAACAAACAAGTAAAAAAGCAACGCTCGCACTCGGGAAAGTACGAACTGAAACCAGCAGAGGGGGAGGAGTCAAGAAGTGAGAACTGAAACTACACTTAAAGGAATGAGTCATCCCGCGGCCCATTTCCAACAATTTGCTTTATAAAGATACCACCGTACCTCTACTAAATATTTGGCAAGTTTTATTTCTTGAAACAATGTGTCATTAGCTATTACGAAAAATATCGGTTCCTTGGCGATTGTCAAGCAGTGTAGTATACAACTGCAGACGTTGTGTCTCGATTTAATATTCCTCATGCACGTACACACTGTGATACTTGTAAATGTATTTTAATTTATTCCAAAACTATAACCATTGAATGGGATGTACTTTGATTTCAAAAGGCGAATGGGGGGGGGGGTATTTCAATTAACGTCACACTGGAGCAACACAACGGGCTATTGGTGACGGTCCGGGATCAATCCCAAAGGGAAAGATCCGAGGACAATACCACGTAATTTTGAACCACGGTCAGATGACGAACAAAAGGCGAATGGATGTGTGCGTTAAAAAAGGAGTTCCACAAGGGGAAAGATCGAGGACAGCACAAGTAATTTTGAACCACGGTCAGATGACGAGGTCAAAACATTATCCAAACTTTCACACCACTACAACGTGAGGACATTTGAGGCCACAGCGGAATTAGCGTGTACCAGCCCCAGTGTACACGACGGTCTTTGGTTGGAACGAGTTTCGAACTCGCAACACTCGTCACTGTTGCCGGGCTACCCCTCCCGGCAACAGTGACGAAATTGGAGTTTGATTATCTTCAACTAGTCAAAAATATTCCATTCCAGTTTTTGCCTGAAAACATTTAAACTCCCTTAAACTGAAAAACTCCCTTCACTTTTTTCATGCTAAAAACATTGATAAGATAGAATTTGAATATCAGATAGAGGATCTACAAAACGGTTTTACGCACGAGTGGCTCAAGATTCGAAGAGCGATAAAGTGTCTTATCTGTATTTGTAGCATCTCCATATCAATAAGTATCTCCACATGGACAGAACCGGAATCAGTGAAAAGTAAACACAAATTATCTGTGAACAGTTAACCTTCGATTTGTAGGCGGCGCAGGTTCGATTCCTGCCAGGTGCATTCCTACCTGGGTGTATTTCTCTCCTCTGTGTCAGTAAAGCTTTCACTGTGTGTGTGTGTCAATTACTTGTTATTGTATTGTGTCGTTTATTGGATATTGTAATTAGGAAGAATGGAGACAAAAGCCTGATTCTGCAGCTATAAGTCTCAAGGAAATCAACCAACCAAACAAACAAATCTGTCAACCAGAGTATCGAAGAGTCGAGAGCATTTTTATTATCAGCTCACAACCTTGAAAATTATTTTCCTGTTCTGCATGAAAATGTTTAGACTTTTTACTAAAAGTAATGTCTTAAAACCGTACTTTAGGAGTACATATTGTTGTTTTTCTACTCCAGCTGCTCCTATCACTCAGCCTGATATTCGATGCACAAAGGTAATTTTAAAAATGTATTTTGATTTATTGAAAAAAATCCATGCCGCGGCCAAAAAAAAGACCTTAATTGCACAGCTTATCGCACGATGTATATAATAGCAAAAACTCGGGTTGTTATTTTAATTTTACCTTTTGTGGTTTTGGATATCATGCTTATGAAAACATTTCTTATTTTCTTTACTGTTGGTATACTGTAAACAGTCTTGACCTGGGGTCACCGGTATTGTAATATGAGATCCGAAAGTGAGGGACCCTGGAAACATGTGCTGCCTGCTTTCTTAGTTAAATTATTTTATTTTTATTGCATCCATTAGAAAAACAACATGGTTCCACTGATGAATGGAAGAAAATGTTTTACTTTTGTACATATGAAATATGAGTACTTGGTTGATTTATTTGGAATTCATGAGGTCTGTCATTTGATCTGTTATTGGGGCCTGGTATATAGATGTGGGGGCTCAAACACACAAACATAACTATTTATAGCTATATTCCAATTGACAAAAAACTTTCTTGATAGATGCTTCTCAATTCTCATTAAAATATACATTCTTACTAGGATTCATAAAAAAACTATTAGGATTCTCATTAAAATATAACAGCTAATGATGAAACTGCTTCTTCGTCTTTTAATTTAGTGTGCTATATAACAGGATCAATTTTAAATTATCAAATATCTTTCTTTTATGTATAATAGTTTAAAATTATAGTTATACATTGTCAAAAGTACATTGTCTTTCCTACTTCAGTTTTGATAAAATTTATATCCTAGTAAATAAAATTTTAAGAATTACAGTTTTAAATTTGTTAAGAGAAATATCTTGCTTTATCCTACACTAAGTCTTGAATTGTTTCTATATTTTGTTTTGATAATTGCTGTCCCAGAGTTTATGCTTGTTTTATTACTATGAATACCTAGCTTTTACTTTCAGTTATATTACAATTCATAGTGTGTAGAAAATATGAAAAAAGATAGAAACTCTAAAAGTTTAACATTAAATTTTGCATGATCCTTATTTTGATATGAAATTTCATCAAATGCTGACCTAAATTTGAATAATTTTTTTGATAATTATGGATTTTAAATTAGACTCAATTACAATCCATTTACTTCTTTCTAAATACTTATTCTAGAATAAAGTAGTTCGTGCTTATTGTTTAAAATTATGAGTTGTGAAACAATGCAAAATTTTCAAACAGAATATTTAGTAAACGTACTTTGAAATTAAAAAGATGTGTTTCAAACATCTGCTTTGTATCTTAGCTAATATAAATTGTTCACACATTCTTATTTGTGTACAATTTAATCTAATTTGAACATTTTATTTTAGCTCTTTATCAATAATGAATGGCAGAAATCTATATCTGGCAAGTCCTTTCCAACTATCAATCCAGCAACTGGTGAAACCATTACTCATGTACAAGAAGGATCTGCTGTAAGTTTTTCATTTACCTCTTACTCATACTTAAAACCATTTAAATTTTGATCTTGACCTAACCCAGAATAAGCACCATAAAAATATAAACTAGGTTTTTACCTATTCCTCTGTACCATAAACTTTCTGGCAATAATTTCAAAGGAGTGGTTTATTCTCACTTTCTTGTAGAGAGAATTTTATTTTCAAATTTGATTCCTTTTTGACAAACTTTTGTGTGGTGCAAAATGAAAAACAGTTAAGCAAACAATTTTTTGTCTATGGAAACTAAGTATTTTCGAAAATATTAATCATTAGTTTTTGGTCCCTTGCATTTTGAAATTATTTCAGAAAATAGTAAATTGAAAATCATTCAGTGTTATTTTGTTCTTTAGATCCTTAGTTAAAACTATTCTAAGGCCTTAACTTTTTAACATTAGAATCTAAATCTTCCTTTTTCATAGTTTCCTTTCCTTTACAAATAATTTCTTTGTTTCAAACTAATTTTTAAAATGAAAGTATTGTTTATTCAGTCAACATGTTCCGTAATGCAGTTTTTGTAAAAGTAAATTAATTTTTCTCGTTGGAATTTCTCAAGTATTCACTGCTAAATTGTGTCAAGCAAATAAAAGTTCGTTCATTGTTTCGTTTTACATGTGGATAATAGCTGTAGTTTCATGTAATGTTATAGGAAGATGTAGATAAGGCAGTGAAAGCAGCCCAACATGCTTTCCAATTTGGATCACCTTGGCGAAGAACAGATGCATCCGAGAGAGGAAGACTTTTGAACAAACTAGCTGATCTCATCGAAAAAGATAAAAATTATCTAGCTGTAAGATTTATCATTTCACCTTCAATTAACATTTGTGCACAATTTTAGAACTTACAGTAAATATGAAACTTAACAGTGGTTTTCTAAATCTCCATCCTATAGATAACGTATGATTGATAAATAAATTAGACAGTATAATTTATTAACTTTTAAACTGTAAGCATCATGTTTATAATACTTTTATTTTTCAGAGTCTTGAAACATTGGACAATGGAAAACCATATTCTGATTCTTACCAAATAGACCTTGATCTTGTCATTAAAGTTTACAGGTAAAGTATGATATGGGAAAATTTAGCAACTGCACAATTTCAAAAATTTATAAATTCTAAATTGCATTTTATATTCTAGTTTATTTATTAAAATTTATTAATTAAATGGTGTTATAATTAATACTAGTTTAAAATGCAGGGCTAATGAATAAAAAAATTACTGCATTTTTGTAAAGCAGGTAATTATTTTTCGTTTTAAAACATCTTAATTTTTGATAAACTGTTTAGGAGTTTTTTTCGAGGTTGAAAAGTTTTAATAAATGTTTTCTCCAATTATGCAATAATTCTAATCACCAATTTATTACAGAGATGACAGTTCATAATTGTGTTGAATCAATAAATGCCATCGGAAAACACGATGTAAAAATCAAATTTGTACATATAAACATGTTTCCTAGGTATTATGCTGGATTTGCAGATAAAATTTATGGCAAAACCCTTTCAGTTGATGGAAATTATTTTTCATACACTAAACATGAGCCTGTTGGTGTCTGTGGACAAGTAATTCCAGTAAGTAATCTATTAAGGATGTATCTTTCAATTTTTATAAACACTATTTACAAAATTGTACTGTACCTACAAACATAAAATTCATTATGGCTTTTGTAAAAAAATAGTGGAACTTCCCTCTGTTGATGCAAGCTTGGAAATTAGGCCCTGCTCTAGCTGCTGGAAATACCATAGTTCTGAAACCTGCTGAGCAAACACCTTTGACAGCTTTGTATGTCGGTCAGTTGATAAAAGAAGCTGGATTTCCTCCTGGAGTTGTAAATATTGTGCCTGGATTTGGTCCCTCTGCTGGAGGAGCTATAGCATTGCACAAGGGTGTTGACAAATTAGCATTCACTGGTTCCACTGAGGTAAGAAAAGCTAATACAAGTTCTGCTTTTCTCGGGAATACTTTAACCCTGGTTTTCAGAGTAAGATCACCAAAGTTCTCCAAGTTGGCATCTTAGCAGCAATGCTTTGAGGGAAGATAGTACCTTAGTACAGCGATTTTTCACAAGACTTATGAATGGTGAAGCTTAAGTTGTGAAAGATTTATTTCAACTGCTTAGTTTTGAGCTTTTGACAAGTAATTCAAAATCATTAGAGGATTTCAAGTAACACTCATATGAATATTTTTTAATGTTATTTTTTATTACAAAGTATTGTATTATAAATAAATTGTTTCAAAAATATTAAAAACCACTTTAGAGTAGTAAAAGTAGGTAACTACAGTTATTTTTTTGTAAATGAATAAAAATTATACACTTTTTTAACCAAATCGTCAAAAAATATATTTTCGTGTGCCACAAAATTTTAGTAATTAGTTTATTCGTGCCATAAGATGAAAAAGGTCGAAAATTGCTGTCTTAGAAGATAAAAATTATGATTATTAGAATTAAGAAACAATGGTAAAAAATTAAACATGAAGTTGCTATTGTGGATTAGAGATAGAAATAAAACATAAATATCCAAATTCAAAGAAAACTTTAGTAATTTTTCTGGTTTTCTTGTCTAATTAAGGCTGTTCTAGGTTCAAAACTAAAAAAGCAAATGAAGATTACATTTATTAAGGAGGTAAAGATAAGTCTTTCCAAAAAATATCTTAAAATTTTAAAATGTTTTACTTTTCTTTAAGAAAGTATGTGACAGGAACACAAAAGCAAACCAGTATTTATCTTATGAATGTTGTAAGATATCCAATATCATCGTTTTTACACTGCAACACTTTTAATGGCTAAATAGCCAAACCCATTTTCCAAGGAAACTCAATTTATCAATAATGCTGGTTTGTAGCTATGCAAGGAAAATGCAGATTTCAGTATGAATCGTGAATACATTACACTCAGAGTGTTAAAATTGAAAATAAAAACTATTTGAAGTATTTTCTATAATGAATAACAAATAATTTAATTGTGAACTTCTGGAACTGCTAAGAGCTTTAGATTTCTAATTCAAAATTTATTGGAAAACTCTAAAATATATTTAATTTTTCTATCATTTCTATTTCTTTTCCTATCATTACATTTAATGTAGTTTGAGTATATATCCCCATCAGGTTGGTCAAATCGTAATGGAATCAGCTGCGAAATCCAATCTTAAAAGAGTCACTTTGGAACTTGGTGGAAAAAGTCCCAATATAATATTTAAAGATGCTGACAGTAAGTATTTTATTTGTTGAAATAAGTACATTCACCGAATTTATTCTCCATTTTATGTACTGATTACTGAAGTAAAATAATAGTTTACTCTGAGGTTATACAAAAATAACATTTTATTACCATAAGGCTGTAACGCCCTCAGGGGCACATCTCCTTTAGGTGTGTATGGGCTTCAGACACGAGGTACCTGAGTGATTGATCTTTTCTTTTCCCATGGGGTTTACTGTCTTTACTAAACATGGAGGTCATGATCCCAGGATAGACCAAAGCGATCTTTCTCTGCTTTCATTCCACTATCCTTCCCCAATCCCTCTTCCTTTCTTGATGTCTTATGTTTGGCACAGCTTGGCCAAATATGACCCTTGTGCCATAAACTCCCAAAACAACCAACCATAAAGCTGTAAAATTTTTAATCTGTTATTTGGATATTTTCATTAAAAAGATTGTTAAGGATTTGTAACCAGGAAGTGAAGGGGTCTCACATTCCATGATAATACCATATTTTTACCCCTTGAGTGCTAAAAATATTTCATGCTGAAACCAAGTTTTCTTTATACTATAAACATAATCCAAAGTCAGTCTTTGGCAAATCAAGTTTTAGTATATCAACCATAAAGCTACTTATTTTGCAAATATGTTCTAAAATAACAGCAAAAAACTCCCAATGCTCATATTTAACAAAAAGTTGGATTAATTAATTCATTTATTTATTAAGAGAAGCTTTTGTTGAAAAAGTTGCCTTTTAAAATGTTTTTGGAATACTTTAATTTTTAAGCTAATCATTTTTAAATTATAGTATTGTAATTTTAAAGATAATTTATATTTATTTTAATTTATAATTTAGTTGATCATGCCATCCAGACAGCCCATTTTGGACTATTTTTCAACCAGGGTCAGTGTTGTTGCGCAGGATCAAGAATTTTTGTTGAAGACGATATTTATGATAAGTTTATAGAAAAGAGTGTGGAAGTTGCCAAAAATCGAAAACTTGGAAATCCTTTTGACTCCAAAACACAGCAAGGACCACAGGTATATTTAATTCATCACACTTAAAATAGTATGTTTGATGCTAGTTGCATAGAATTTTAGTACAGTGGGCTATATTTTTAATGACAGTAAAACAATTTTATTTTTGTAAATTATATTACAAAAGTTCCTATATTACCTAGTTCCCTAAAAGTTCCTATTTAGTGTTTCTAAAGGAGATGCATATGATTATATTCCTATAGTATCAGATCTATTAAGACAATCTTATGACTGCAATTTAGATTATGAGTAGCTGCAGCTACTGAAATTTATATTTAACGAATCATTCAATTTTAACTGTGCATAAATTTTTCTTATTTCAATAAAATGTTCACATGTAAATTTTGATTACTTAACTTTAAGTTAGTATAGTGATAAACTAATAAATGTAACAAATTTTACATGTCTAACGCATTACAAGCAAGTTTTTCCTAACATACTTTTGTTAATATTTTACAGAATTGTCAGAAAGATAAAAATAGTTGGTTAAAATTCAACTATTTTGTTTTTCAGATTGATAAAACTCAAATGGATAAAATATTGGGTTTAATCAAAAGTGGTAAAGATGAAGGAGCAAAGATGCTATGTGGTGGAGATCGTTATGGTGATAAAGGTTACTTTGTAACTCCGACAGTATTTTCAGATGTTACAGATAATATGAGAATTGCAAATGAAGAAGTAAGTTAATTATTAATTACTTTTCTATTGCTTTTTACTTGAGGTTTATTCTGTAATGTGAAAAATGTCTTAACGACTGTTTGACACTTCAAACTGTTTTCAACTTGCACACAAATATATCCATGGGATTCAATTTTAATTGGCCCCATTGATTTAACTAATGTATTATCATTAATTTACTTTATTTTTTACAACTTGCTGATTTATCTGAAACAATGTTTTGCTACTAATTACTTCTGGGTGACATCTTCTCTTAACTATAAATAGTTATTTTAAATCGTTTAATAATTCTTTAGATTATAGTATTAGGATGTTGAATAAATTCTTGCTGTTTTTTGTGAAAATTAATGTTTTATTTTAAAAAATCATTAAAAAACATGTTACTGAAAGTATTGTCCATCGCTAGCCACTACTTTTCCCCATCTTTCTGGCAACATTTGAATTCCACGTCGGAAAAACGACACGTCTTTTGAGGCTATCCAAGAGTCGACCCAATTTTTGGCATCTTCATAAGAACGGAAGTGCTGCTCAGCCAGGCCATGCGTCTTCGACCGGAACAAGTGGTAGTCGGAAGGGGCAATGTCCGGTGAATACGGCGGGTGGGGTAGGACTTCCCACTTAAGCATTTCCAAGTAGGTTTTTACCGGTTTTGCAACATGTGGCCGAGCGTTGTCATGCTGCAAAATGACCTTGTCATGTCTCTGCTTGTTTAGCGGCCGTTTTTCCTTCAATGCTCGGCTTAATCGCATCAATTGTAGTCTAGCGATCTCCCGTGATGGTTTCGTTTGGTTTGAGCAGCTCATAATAAACTATACCCAGCTGATCCCACCAAATGCAGAGCAGAAGCTTGGAACAATGGATATTCGGCTTTGCTGAAGATGTTGATGGATGGCCGGGTTTACCCCACGATTTTCTACGCTTAGGGTTATCGTAGTGTATCCATTTTTCATCGCCAGTTACGATACGATGCAAAAATCCTTTCCTTTTCTGCCGTTGAAGCAGTTCGACGTCTCTCGGTTTCAACTCGTATGGCACCCAATGACCTTGCTTTTGAATCATTCCTAATGCTTTCAAACGTTTCGAAACTGTTGTGTGATCAACTTCTAATGATTCTGCAAGTTCAGCTAGCGTTTGACATGAGTCTTCATGAAGTAATGCTTCCAATTGTTCGTCTTCAAACTTCTTTGGTGCGCCAGAGCGTTCTTTATCTTCAAGATCAAAATCATTATTTTTAAAGCTTTTAAACCAATCTCTACAAGTTGTTTCAGACAGAGCATGGTCGCCGTAAGTCTCAACAAGAATTCTGTGAGCTTCAACTGCAGATTTTTTTTGAATAAAATAGTGCAGTAAAATTCCCCGCAGATACTCTTTTTTTGGCACGAAATTTGACATATTTAACGCAATGAAAAATAAAGTTGTTTACACTTCTGCGAAATAACATACACTGGATTTCAAGCTTGCTTATAGTACTTGTAAATAGATGCGTCACTATCATAAACTAACGCAACCAGTTCCGGTAACGCCATTTGTTGGAAAACAGCAAGAACTTATTCAACATCCCAATATAATAAACTGATTCTACATTGACAAATGTTTATTTTTATCTTGGTGCAAGGCTTATAATTGCAATTCTGTAAAAACTGAAATTGAGACAAATGTTTCTTATCCTATGGTGTATGAGAGGTCATTCTAAAAATGTATAATTTAATACAAGTTAAATATTTTCAGAGTTCATACATCTGACACTTTGTACAAATACGTTAAATTTGTTCTTGAAAAAAATATTGGCAACAATTTGCAATAAAGTTGCATCACAATTGAATCTCACTGGCTCTATGCTAAGAATATCTACCTGATTATCCAATAGTTAGCATATCATTGTAAAGGTATAATATAAATTGTATTTTAGATTTTTGGACCAGTCATGCAAATTCTAAAGTTCAAATCTGTGGATGAGCTACTTGAACGAGCAAACAAGACAATGTATGGCTTAGCAGCTAGTGTTTTCACTCAAGATCTAGAAAAAGCAATGTATTTTTCTAGTGGGCTTCGTGCAGGAACAGTGTGGTAATTATAAAATCATTTCTGAATGTTTTAGTTTTAAAAAATTAAAATGTCAAATGATTCAAGTTTAATTTTACTCTCGATTTGTAATTATCTTTTCCTCTTTATTTATTATGGTGATAGAAAACAGGCATATTAAAAGGCATGCCTGTGATAGCTATCATAATCACTATTCAATTGTACGAAAGGACCTACAAATGCTTTTCGTAACTCTACCTTGGTAGATAAAGGGCCAAAGTGCATTTCGCAAATTTTTGGTAATAGCTGATTTAGCAATTTTTATTTTTTAATACAACATACAAAAAATGCCCTTCAATGTTTTCATTGCTTCAGAATGTATTGACAGAACATTAGCACTTTTTCTATTAGTTTCGTTATCTTGAAGTGATTTGTTGACATAACTCAAAATCGGGGAATTTGGACACTGGCCCATTTTCTACCTAGGTACAGAACTAATCTATCAGAAGGAATTTTGTCAATAACCTGCAAAAAGGTAAAAAAATAGTTAAGATTATTTTTTCATACATTGCATGGAAATGCCTTCAAAATGTGTTTGGATAAAAACAAGACGATTCTTATCCTGTTGAATGCCAACTTATAATGAAAACAAAGTTCTTTATTTAAACAACTCCCAGTAGTCTTTAAAAAAGCCTAATTTTCTTATAAAATTAACTGTATAGGCAAGTGAACATTGTTAACCGAATGAAAAATCAGATTAGCATATCTCATTCTCCGCAGTATTCGGTAAAAACTGCTTAGAAGTTGCAAGTTTAATTTAGTTTTATGCTATTTGAATCACCTGTTATACTTTTCAGTGTTATGTACAACAGTAAAGAAAATTTTGTAAAGGATTCAATTCTGTCAAATTTGCATTTTTCCTGTCTAAATTAAGCAATGAAAATGGATGCAATTTTTACATGACAAAATTGCATGCAGCTCGTTAGGGGCAAATATATCTTTCAGGCTTTGTATGAATTTAAATGTTTGTTAAGTATGGTTTTATTTTTATATTTCTTATGTCATTCCAGGATCAATTGCTATGATGTGTTTTCTGCTCAAGCTCCATTTGGAGGCTTCAAGATGTCTGGCATTGGAAGAGAACTGGGTGAATATGGACTGCAAGCTTATAGTGAAATCAAAACTGTAAGTTAACTTAGAAAATTCATTTTAATTCTGTGCTTAGAATAGTTAAATGATGGTTTCAATTACTTAATGTGTACAGCATACCAATGATTACCTTTATTTGCAATGTCTTGAAAATCAAGACCCATGGACTCCAAGACACCACTATTTTACTTTTTATTAAGCAATAATCATTTCTCCTTTACCCTTTTTATCTGAAGTATAATCTTTATATATAAAAGGCAAATGTGCAATGACATACACGATGTTACTTTTTATCTTCATTCTATCATTGGTTAGTTATATTGAAATACCTTTATGAGAAATTCCTTGTGCACAATAGAAATTAAATCAAGACAATAAGGAAAATTAAACTGCTCAAGTTTAAATTCATGAGCCAAGTTCACAAGCCTGATATACTGGTAAGGGAGTAAATGTTATGTGTAAAATTCCAGGAATACCTTGTACCAAATGATATCTATTCCTAAGTAAAAATTCAGTTTTGTTTTATTAGACAATTATCACATTTGAACTTTTAAATGAATGTTTTACAAACAATTTTTATTAATGTCTTAATAATTTCCTTAGTTTTAAAATTAAATTGATATTCTTTTTGGAATTTGCAACAAAACGGAGTTTTCTAGTCCTTTGTATTCTTATCTCCAACAGACTACAGCTAGTTTGAAATGAGATTAGAAATTGATCAGATACAAAATTCTAATTCTATCTTGTCTTAAACTGGGTTTTCTGTTATATCTCATATTTTTCTGATGGATGAAATTGGTGGCTTTTCAGATGTGATTAAACAAAAATCAAACCTGGGTGTCTCACTATAATGGAAAACTAAGTAGTACATAACTCCAACAAGAATGTCACTGTTCAATGTCTGAAGTACCCATCTTTTAATAGTGGCAAAGAACATGTGATGTTAAAAAACCTAGCTTGAAAATGGAAACCAAAACTTCTAATTAAATAGGGAATAGTTTCTCTAGGTACTGTTATGCATAACAGAATGTAGAAAATTTTACCAAACTGAATATTAAAAAAAATTCTATTCCGCTGGTGATCCCTTTAGTGTATGTAAGATCTATGTATTCATGATAGTAACTTTTCTTTAAAAGTAATACTTTCTTATTTTAAGGTTTGATAGCTACATTTGTTTAAGCTTGGTAAATTCCTTTTATTAAATCAAGTCAATATGAGACTTGTGTAATAGCAATATTTTTCTTGAACATAACTACTGTTTTTCTAGTATAGTAAACTAGTATTGTTTTTTAGGTCACAATGAAGGTACCACAGAAGAATAGCTGAAATGGTAGTTCTATGAGATACATCTAAAGTCTTCCTAAATGTTTGTGTTCCATACATTAAATTATTTTATATAATGTTAGTATAATCCAAGAATCTTTGAATAAAAAATGTATAATTTATTACAGAAATGTACATATCATGGAAGAATCTTGATCACTCACAATAACCAACAGGATAGTTCAATTAAAATTTTAAGCTAAATCCTACACCTTTGGCTGAATGTCCTTCTTGCGCACCTGCCATGTGAAATCCAGCAGCAGCCATTAAACCCTCATCATCAGCATCACCCTATAAAGTAATTCAAATTAGGTTCCCATTACATAAAAAGGAATAGAAAATGGCTCATTAGAAAGTTAAAACATTAATAAATTACTAACCATTTGTCTAGCATACTGTTTACCACCTGAAGGCGGTTTTGGACTCTGTGCTTTACGATGACCTTGTTCACTTTTGGCTGGCCAGGTGGGAAACATAGATGGGGCAATGGGCTTAGGTTTCTCTTTGAAAAAATCATGTGATATTGCTTCTTCTGCTGTTATTCTTCTTGCAGGGTTGTATGTTAGAAACCTGTAAAATACATGGCAAGGCCTTCATAATAAAATCTAAAATACAAAAATCTTAGTGTTCAAGTCACAGCAAACTACAATTGTTATTTATAAATAGGATGGGGTATAGAGTATAAACATAAGTGTTAAGAGTACTTATAAGTTAATGTTTTATTGTTTTTGTAAAAATTTGATAATGCAATTTTCTAATTTAAAAGTATTTGCACATCAGGGGTGAATTCCATAGTTAAACGATGTTAAGCAAAGCTATCTCTTCGGAAATGTATAAACAGCATTTAACTGTAGTAAACTTTGCAACTGAATTAATCACTTACTAAACAGTATAAGTTACATTTGTTAGCATGACTTACACTGCTTTTGAAATGACTGTCAATTTAAGAAAAAGGTAGTTTAATAGCTTTGCAATTGGTCAAATTATGAAAGAACATTTTAAGAAAGGTACTCCATTTGAAGAATGACTCATTCAATGTTTAATTGGTCGTGAACAGATGGAATGAAAGGATTAATTTTAGTACTTTTTAATGCTATTCCTTAATAAAGTAGTCATCAACGTAGGTTTTGGTGTATATTCTAAGGTATGTACAAAATATGTAATCCATGTTAAGAAACAATTTTAAAATACCTATTAAGAAGATCAAAGCCTGAATCTGTAAAGTTGTGGCTAAATCTACTTCTCAAGTTGTTGTATGGGAACTCGGTGAAAGTAACCTTTTTCACTAAAGGCAGTTCGCTATAGCCATTCCAAATCTTTTCACTGGGTGTTCCAAGATCCTGTAAAATAATTGTTTTTGTAAAATATATGAATACCATTTGTTGCAAAACAGTTTGCTTATAAGCAGTTTACACAAGACCATAACCACGAGAACTGCTGCAGACAGAATTTGCTGTAGAAACAGGGTTTCTCTGTTTCAAAGAACTAAGAAGTACATGCTGTATGTTTCTGGAATTTTCATATAAACAGCAAAAATTAGGTAGGTTTTTATGAAATGAATTTTAAACATTGAGATCAGGGGAAACTTAATTTTGCTACTGTTGATCATAAAATACTATTTAAAAGTGAGATATTAGAAAATTAAACTGCAATAAAAACTTTTATGGTTTCAAAGCTAAAACACTTGTTTTAAAAAACAAATACATTTTCAGTGATGCAATATTGGTCAAAATTCAACAAGTTTCAATGTCAGCATTAGTTTATCTTTTGGAGAACTTTGAAATTGTCTATATATATGAAGACTCTTTCAATGAATCACAAGTAACGAAATTACCAAGTATGAGAAGTTAAAAAATGTATGCTATGTTCATATATATATTTCGCTAACATATGTGGAATAGAAATCACCACTTTATTGTCGAATGGCAACAGATGTGAAAAAAAGATAAGTTGCTACGGGATTCATTCGCCAATTTTGCAACTCAGTTTAAATATGCTTGAGTTGAGCTATGAAAGTGCATAACATTGCTAAAATTACTTGGAAGAGCTCAGCACTAATAAAATTCTTCAGCAGTTTGATGACAAAGCAATGACAATCTGAAGATAGAAATCAGCACAGAAAATAACGTGAGCGTAACTTGGTTTAGTCACAAAAATAGCAGAATCGTATTTGAGAAAGGGAATGGAATGCAATTGAAGTGGTCATTGAGAAGTTAATTGGGATAACATGACTCAGGTAGGAACTTTTTACCATGCATTTTATTGGAAAGAATTCACACCAGTAAGATACATTGAATGTTATATTTTTGGATACTCTTATTCCATTTAGAAGTATGAAATGGAATATGTCCTATATTCATTATAAATGGATTTAAATAAAGTGGGTAGTAATGATATTTTGTCATTAATAGTTACAGAGGGTGGACAAAATATGAACACCTGTGAAATGAGAAAATCTTTATTAATAGGCTGTTGGCCCTCCTTTTGCATCAATTACAGCGTGGAATGGTCAAATACAAGTCATGCACAACAGTTACAGGGATACGTAGCCACTACTGCAAAAAGGTCACTAATTCAGAGGTGGAAACCTACCCTCCAAAATACCCCACAAAGGTTCAATTATATTAAGATGAGGGGGCCACACAAGGTATTGCAGTTCATCAAGCCAGTCTCCGACAATTCCAGCAGTATGAATGGGCGCATTATCTTGGAACACAGGTCGAGAATCAGGAACAAAGTTTGCACCATTGGATGAAGATGATTGGCCAGAATACTGACATAAACCGGTGCTCTAACCCGCCCTTGCAGGACAAGTGGACCGAGACCACGGTGAGACATCGCGCCCCACAGCATCACTGATCCCCTCCATGCTTAACAGTAGGAAGGAGACGGTCAACATCAGACTTGTGCTGGCCTTCTCCAAACGTAAACACGTCAGTTAGTCTGGAATAATGTGAACGACGATTCGTCTAACCAGGATGACATTCTCCCATTGTTGTGTCCAATTCTTATGGTCGTGACACCATTTTCATCATTTCAAGGCATTGCATGGTGTCACCAATGGTTTTGGAATAGCCGCTCTACCATGTATGTTTGCTGTATGCAGTTCACGGTGGATAGTTTTTGTCGATACACCTTCCTGTAGATGTGTGTTCATCTCAGATCATACCTGGGATGCTGTTGTCTTGTGCTTTCTGGCCACAATCCGCTTCAAAACCCTTCTGTCTATCAGTCAGCTTCAACTTTCGTCCACTGTTATGCTTGGCAGATGATGTCTTTCCCTGTTTGCTGTAGGCTGTCATTAACGGTCGACACGGTACTTCTCCCGACACCAACAAGGGTGGCCGTTTTCGTTATTGAGGCTCCGGCAAGACGGGTTCCAACAACCATGCCTCTTTCGAAATCTGTGAGGTCAGCCATAACGAAGTTTTAACACCCCAATATATTTTGCATCCGAACGCTATAACTGCTACTAATAGACTGATGTGTGCACATTTTCGCCCACTAGGTGGCACTCTTCCACACTAGAGGGCAGGAGTATACGACAGGTTCCGTCGAGTGTTGTTTTTTCACAGGTGTTCATATTATTTTGTCCAACCAATGTATGTCATGCTTAGTGCAGATATTTATGTGTGGGTCTGCTTCAAAATATTTCTTTTCTAGACTGCACACGCATAATTTATTTTGCCATTTCTTGTTCAGAATTAACGAGTCCCCATATTTATTTCATGGATCTTACTGATACCATGAAAGAAGCATAAAGAATTTTTGCTTACAATGCAAGCTACTATAAGAAATGAGTATACTGACAAATGCAAACAAGATTTTAACCCTAACTTATGGGAATGTATCAATTCAAACAGGCAATTGCGCGAATTTTTTTAAATAAAAATACTTACCTTAAAAATTCTGTGCAGTTGATCTATCTCTGATTTTCCAGGGAACAGAGGTTTCATAGTCAGTAGCTCGCCAAATATACATCCAACAGACCACAAATCGATAGGCGTTGAATATTGCTTTAAGAAAAACAAAAATTACAATTATTTACCATGCCTGTAAGGCACCATATGTACCTAACATTTGTTAAATAAAACAAACGTTCATTCATTATTTAATATCGAATGTGTGATATGACATTTATAATTGTAAGTCAAGTAATAAAAACAGGTTGAAATAAAATAACAGTAAAAAGAAATTAATATAGTTAAAAGCTCTTTTTTCGTGTTTTTATGAACACATCCCCATTAAACCCAAATCTAGTCTTAAATTGATCTTGAGAAGGATGCAAAACTCATGAAAACTTCTATCCACATATCCTGTAATTAATTATTCAAACAAAAAGTGTTAAGACTGCAGTAAATGTAGTGCTCTGCAACAGATTTTTTTTGTAACTTTTACAGTTACAACAGAACATTTGTTGTAACTTTGCTATAAAATTCTATAACTTTGTTTATAGAATTGATGTTACAAGAACATAGAATATTGCTTATTTTTAGCAATAATTGATACTTAGGAAAATTTTATTTGATTCATTTAGTCTCTTATCATTCACAAATTAGAATTTTTTTAAAAATTCTAAACAGAAAAGTATTGATAACCTATTACTAGAATGGCAATGGAAAAATATTTTCTTTCAAAGAAATACATATTTCATTTATTGAGATAAGAATTCAATTACCTTTGCTCCAAGCAATAGTTCTGGAGCTCTGTACCATAGAGTAACAACTACAGGAGTGTAAGGTTTCAAGGGAGATCCATATTCTCTTGCTAAACCAAAGTCTCCAACCTAATAAAGCAATAAAAATTGTATCAGATCAAGAAATATTTGTAACTTAACAGGTAAATTTCTTGTCATGTATAAGCACAAAGTATCAGCTATGAGTCAAAGTCTATTTTAATAGGCTATGATAATTCACAATTCTAAACTTTTGACAATACAAAAGTATGACATTTATCCCATTTTATATTTTCTAAAACTGCATCATAATACACATAAAGAAACCAGATTTAGAAGGATAAAAAGTTCAGGAATGATTCAGTTAGTATATACTTAAGTAAATTGTTATTTTGAGACTTCTAACAATGCATGATATTACATGTTATGAAGGAATTAGAAATGACAGAACAAAGTGATTGCATGTGAAAAATGTTTTGAAATGTGAAAAAATAGATCCAAATCACTTAAGTTTCATCAGACCAATTCCATGCAATAGAATTACAGGAAAGTAATTATAAATTATATCCTGGAAAAACTAAAAACACCCTTTTCCATTATCTTTGTTGTAACTTCAAATATAAAATAGGTTATTAGGATATCAGGTAAAGTAATAAGATTTTTTTAACACACAGAATATAGTAAATAAGTTTTTTTCTGATCGGATCGTCTTACCAGTGAAGCACGTTGGGTCAAAAACAGCTCTGAGGAAACTATATACAGGGTCTCCTCGACTTACGACCACAAAAAATAAATAAAAATAGTAAATAAAGAAAAATAACTACATTCGTAGGGTCAAAAAGATACAATAGAGTACATATGTATTTTTCACATGTACAATAATTATACATAGACTGAATTTTTGTGTTTTATGTACATTTTTATAACCTGTTTGAATGAAAATATAAATCCGACTTACGACCTGTCAGTCGGAACAGAACTCGGTCGTAAGTGGAGCAGACCCTGTATATACACCAGTCTAAAGATAATCACATTCTGGTCTAGAAAAGCTAAAAATCTCATCTTGCAAAATTTTGTATTTCACTTGTAAGTCGAAAATATTTTAAGACATAAATATGTATTTCTCAAAAAACATGACTCATTAAGCTTTAATTTTTTTTTACTGAAAGTCAGACATTTTCTAAACAGGTGTGGACCCTTAAATAAACTCTAAACCTACACATATATTAAACTTTTACCTTCAATATGCCTTTATGACTGAGTAACAAGTTAGATGTTTTCAAATCTCTATGAAGTATCCAGTTGTCATGCAAATGATCTACAGCACGCAAAAGCTGGAGCATCAAGGTTTTAACTTCACCTAATAAAAAACATTAATAAACATAATTAAGTTCAAACTAAAAAGAAAAATCACAAAAGTGAACTCAATGTATCTTTGAAGCTTTAAAATAAATGTCTTATGCATGGCACTTTTCCATTTTCAGAGCTTTTATGGAAGTATAAACAACTTGACATATTGTTTTACATTTAAAATTATTGAATTTATTTTCATTAATTATGATTAGATTTTCTTATTTGCATTTTACATTTTAAAATTACTGTATAATTCTAAAATAAAGGGATAGAGCATTTTTAATGTGCAAGCACATTATTTTTCTCAAAAAATGAGACTAAATTTTGAGAAAGCTGAGATTTTACCTACCTACTAAGAAAGGTTGTTTCATGGTTTCCATCAAACTTTTTAAATCATGTTCAACATAATCCATTACGATATATATCTTATCCATGTTACTCCCAACAACTATTTCCTGCAAAAAAATATAAAATTTAATTCCATAAATCTTGGTCGCATAACATTTATTTTTAATACCATTTTTAAATTCACTTTCTAAAAAGCAATATCTTTTTAACAATCCCAATGTTTCAAGTACTTTTTATTTTTGAAAATACTGATGTATAAATTTGAATGAGTGAAACAAAACAAACTTACTCGAACTGTTACAATGTTTGGATGCTGTGCTTTCAACAGCGTGTTTATTTCTCTTAAGGATGTGATAGGGAATCCCTCTTTTTCTTTCTCCATTTTCAAGCGTTTCAAGGCGACAATTTCATCTACAAAGGAATAACAGACATTAGTTGCTACAAATCACTGAAAGAAATTTTTAATGAAAAGTTGTAGTTCGGTACACAAAATTTCTGAATGGTTGCTGAATTTTCTTTGAGTTTTCATAACAGAAAATGGAGAGTTACTCTTTTTGGCAGAGCTGTTTGCACTCAATGTATTATATTTCAGGTTTTTCGTAGATTTTAACAAATTTGGGAAAAAAATTCAGAAAAATTAAATAAAATTCATTACTTAACTAAATAAAATTTAAATTAGAAAAATAAAACTATACTTCCATACTAGATATATTATAGAAAATCTTATCTGAAAAATCTAAATCATATATTCAAAAAGTATAGCTACTTTTAGTCTTTAAGGACATTTTTTGGGAAATAAAGCAAACTATTTTAAATACAAAAATTAAGTTTTAAAAGAATTTTTTATCATACTGCCTTTGTCTAGCAGAATTACAACTTTCATAACCGTAAGGTTCCACATAACCTCCAGTTTCAGAAACACAGTAGTTCTTAGAAAATAATTTTATTATTCACACTAAATTTCAGAAGAGGCTTAACTACAATATGAGCATTACACAATGTTAGGACAATGTCATTCACCTCGATTGACTGTTTCCTTATGTTATGCATTGCAAATGAAACTAAATTAGTTTGCATTTATCGAATAAATTTAGCTAAGAGTAAGTTGAAAATACCAATGTCCAGCATTTTCAAGCAGTGTACTATAGGGTGGGCCGAATTTTTTTCGAATCGCTTCTGCAATAGTATAGAAAAAGTTACCTGTTACCTTTAAATGCATGCCTATATATTAAAAAATATGTAATGTCTTTAGCCCTCTACTGAGTGCAAAGATGGGAAAAAGATTTTGTAAAATAACATTTTCATTTGTAGTACCTAATAAATATATTTTAGAGAATGAAAAAGCACAAACATTTTATCAACATCAATCATGTCTTTTGTACCCAAAGTTTGAAAATGAAAAAAAATTATATTAGGAAGTATATTACTTCAGACATATCTACACAGCCCACATTCAATTAACCCACTTGTAATCAATGTTGCAATTGCAGCTGCATTGGCTAACATCAGCCCCCCGCTCTGTAACATGTCTTAATACCTTTTACAAGTTAATTCTGAGAGTAATACAATTGAACTTGAGTTGCCAGAAGGGACTTTTGTTCTGCGAACTATTAAAATAAAATGAGTTATTAAAAAAATGACTACGAGACATCAAGTAGATGTCCTACTTTTGGCACTCCACGTAAACTTCTAGCTTCAGTTTTGCCAACAATCAAGGGTGTTTTAAAGTATTATTTGCTTGTTAAATAATACTTTAATATCAACATTCTGGCAAAGAATCCAGTATTCATGAGGCATTAGAAGTTGCAGTTGAAAATTTAGGAAAAATGGAGAAAAGCTTCCATATACCAATTGTTTGCCAAAAAAAAGTGATGGAAATTATATGTAAGTACTGTGACAAATAATTCTTTTATATCTTAAAGTGAAAAATAATGGTATGATTTGAAAGTAAAGTTCTTAAAAACCATCTAAGACCCTAATTTGGCATTGCGTCATATAAATATATGTTCTATTTTCTACATGTGATAGGATTCAAAAGGTACCACACCTAAAAACAACCAGAACTGATCATAGAACATTACGAAAAATGGCCAATAGGTTCAATATATTTAGCTGAAACGAATAAAATATTAGAAAGGAAGTATAAGGTGTTTGTAGCTTCCAAATGTATCCCTGACTGCTGAAGTAGTGAAAAAAGTACATGCTGCTGCCAAAAATGTTCAATATAACCGATTAGAGAACCTAAACCTAAGACATCAAAAGTAATAGAGCCAAAAGATTCTAGTACAAGTTAACTGTAAATAAAGTAGCAACTAATACAATAAGATAACTATAAATGAAGTAATCATTAAATAAGTCAACCTGTAAAACAACGGTGTGACAAATATTGTGCTCCAGACAGGACTTGCCAATGAAGTGATTCTGAATCACTTATTTCAAACTTAGGTGGAGCCTCTGAAAGTCTTAAAGAATATTCTAGAGCAATCGAGAAAGCATGAACCAAGTGCGAAAAACTTAATGTACAATCTGTGACAATTTCTTACGATTTATCTAAGGGCGACCAACAGGATTTAAGTTTACATTAACGATATTTATACACTTGCAAAGCTTTGTCATCTGAATGTTCTTCGAATTTAGCTAATAGTTAATCTGCAGAATTATCACAGGCTCATTGGCTGACAGGAAATCGCATTTGCTGTTGTCAGGCAGTGCATGTAAGAATGCATCCTTTTCATGTGAGAATTTGTCATTGCACTTAAAAATTATTCCATAATTTATTTTAGGAATTTATGCATCAATGTTGTGTGATAAAGTTCCACCTTTCCTGCAAAAATGGAGCTTTGAATGATTTTAAAACGATACATGCATCCTCATTATTTAAGTGACAAAGTAAAGCTGTTATTCACCCAGTCATTAAACAAAATGCATATTTCCTTCACACCAAGAATATGAATATGATCAGTGATGAAAGCCACAATATTTGAAAACTGGGACCAAAGATAATTCTGAGTGCTAGAGAATGACTGAGGCAAAAATAATTTTAAAAATAAACTTTGATGCGATTGATTTCACTAAATTGATTAATTGGCAGGACTGATTTTATTGCTCACTCTTATTTTAACAAATATTTCAAAAGTAGAGTCCGGTATAAATTCTTCAGCTACACAAACTTTTCAGTTTCTTGGATACCTTTGTCATACATGTGATCAAAAGATGCGTACAATTGGTGACAAAGGAATAAGTGTCAATCATTGGAATAGAATCAAATGGCTTCATTCGAGCAAAGATAAAATCATGATGAATTGAGCCTAAAATGTGATTATAAAAACATAAACTCGCTTAATCATAAATAATTTTTTATCCAATACTCTATATTATAATTGTAAGAAATGCCTGGTTTATTATTTTTCAACCTTTGTAAATATATATTTCTTTATAATATTGCAAAAAATGCAAAATTTCAAATTTTTCCCATCTGTGTCATTGCTTAACTGTACCAAAACTTTTTTATCATATTCATTGAGTTGTTTTTTGTCAATTTTTAAAACTATATTTTTCGACTTTTAACATTTTAATGGAAGTTTTAGATATTTCAGCTATATAATATCCAGTAAAGGGCTCAAGATGTTGAATAAAATTTAAAAAAACATAGGCATATATTTAAGGTAAGTGGCAACTCTTGTCCCTATATTGCAAATTCAAATTTGAATTTTTTGGCCTATCTGAATGGCCCACCATAGTGTACAATACCCATTTTTACAAATATATTAATACATTTCCTAAAAACAGATTGAAAAATGTAACTATAACATTAGTTAATGTGTTGCCTAAATTCCTACAAAAACAATACTGATTCATGTATCACCACCTACCAGTTCTTTTGTCTTTTGCTCGGTACACAACTCCATATGTCCCCTCTTCAATTCTGTTCAGGCAATGGAACTCTTCTACACTCCTGCAACCATTAATGGCAGGAAGGTATGGGGGAGGGGAAGGAGGCGCAACTACTGGCTTAACAGGTGAAACACTCTTTTTTTCTGCAACCTCTGGTTTTGAATCTTCAGCTTCTTCCTCTACAAAAAAATTTAAAAACAAATTTATTATCTCATTTCATATACATTAAACATACACTTTAAAACATGTAATATAATTTCCTCTCTAATTTAGAAACCAAGAATCACCACATCATCATTCAGTAGTTTTTAATCTGCTTGCTACTTCAACAAACAAAAGTATACTGCCCTCCAAAAGTTAAGTATGCGACAGTAAATTCAAGATAACTGAAAAAGATATTCATTGATTGGTCAAAATTTCTATTGAAGGTAGGCAATTTGGTTATAGATTCAAGGGTAAAAAGTAATAATAAACAATATACACTCATGTCCAAAATTATCTTTACATGCATAAAATCACGGATTTCTCAGAAACGGTGAACTATAATTTTATGAATTTTTGTGAAATGATACATAACATCGTAACACATAAATACAAGGAAAAAAATTTAAAAGCACTGCATGATATAAAATACTGCAGCATGAAACAGTAAAAATGGCAATAATATGTGTCAAGAAGAGTTAAAAAAAGAATAACTCAGAAAAAGATTAAGGATTATGAATTTAATATGGAATGTGATCTCCTGATGTGTACACACATATCACAACGTGATTTAATGCTGACAATAATGTTGTTAACCACAGTTTGGGGAATTAAGTTCCACTCCTCCAGCAATGCGGTCTTCAGGGCATTTATATCTCTAGAAGGAGGATGTCTCCGTGCAACTGCTTTTCCAAGGTAGTCCCAAAAGTTCTCTATCGGATTCAGATCAGGAGATTTTGTTGGCCACGGTATTCGCTCAATGGCTTCACTTTCAAGGAATTCATCAAAGAGGTTTGCTCGATGTGGACGAGCATTATCGTCCATAAATAAAAAGTCAGATCCATATGCACCTCTGAAAAGTCATGCATACGGTTCTAAGACCTTATCACTTTATCTCTGGCCAGTCACAGATCCGCTGTTGAAAACGTGTAGCAGCGTACGTCCATCGATCAGTACTCCTCCCCATACAATCACACCTGCACTATCTACCGAAACGGTCACGTTCCATAATGTTCGAAGGAAGATTTCACGTTACTGACTCCCTCCCAGATGTCAACACATTTAGAATCAGATGTTAAACTAAACCTCAACTCATCAGTAATGAGAACATGGGTCCATTGGTATATACTCCAGTTCTGATGTTCTTTGCACCAATTAAAGCGATCCCTCTTTTGTTGTGAAGACAGTGAAACACATACCCTCGGCTTTCTGGCATAAAGGCCTTTTCCATTAAGCCTTCTGTATACAGTTTGCCGTGATACAACAGTTCCAGTGGCAGCTGCAACCTCTGAACTTAACTGCCGAGCAGTAGACTTCCTGTTATGATAGGCAGTTATTGCCAGATATCGATCTGGAGAAGCAATTGTTATTCGTTTACAACCTTGTCCAGGCCTCCTTACAACAGTTCCAGAGTTCTGAAATTGTTTCCATAGTGTAGAGACTGTCTTGAAATATTCACACATCTCGCTGCTTCCATGATTGTCTGTCCTGCTTTTAAATGGCCGATAATTCGCCACTTCACAGATTCTTCCAAATGATACTTCGGAGCCATAACAAACCGTTTTGAGTCCTTACACACTGAAATCAAACGCTGTATTGCAGAAATTAACTGAGATATTCATTTTGCGCAAAGTGCTTGATTCACCGTCGGATGACGTAACGCCTTGATTTTGCATATCAGAAACCGTTTGATCACTTTTGATTGGATAATGCTAATTAGGCTTGTCTTTCACACATTCCCTGCAAAAATGGATTACATCGATTGGATATTTCATGGAATATCATTATTTTTGGGTATGTAAAGATAAATTTGGACATGAGTGTATATATATTTAAGGATTGAATAATGTACACAACACATTTCCTACATTCAAAATTTTTTAAGCTGTACAAACTAACGAAACATATCTTAATATGGAATGTGATCACCTCTGACCTTCATACAAGCTCCAGAGCCACATTCCATACCTTTAATAAGGTCAAGCATACCAGAGGGCAATAACTGCCATTCCTCTAATAGAGCAGTTTCCAGCTTCTCGGGAGTAATTGGAAGGGGTATGCGGGCAGAGATAGCACATCCCAAGTTCCCAAAGATTTTCGATGGAGTTGAGGTTGGGTGAATATGGCAGCCGCTTCATGCAAGCAATGCTTTCATTCTCAAGGTACTCATCCACCAAGTTTGATCTATGTGGAAATGCATTTTCTTCCATAAGAAATGCAGGACCAACTGCTGCAGCATACACCCTCACAATGGGGTCAAGGCCTTGATCCTGATGCCTTTCAGCCTTCACCGTACCTCAATTGAAGACGTGCAATAGCTCAAAGAAAATCCAGCTCACACCATTATATTGGCAACACTAAAGGCATGGTGATCAATGATATTATTGGGCATGTTCCTTGTTCTTTCCAGATCCTCACACACCTATTATCCGAATCCAGGGCAAATCTCGACTCATCCATGAGCACTACGTTGGACCATTTCAAAGAATAAGGCCTGATAGTGAAGCTGGGGTCAAGCCAGAAATGTTGCTTTAGATAGGAAGAAATTAAGGACAAGACTGAAGGCTTCATGTGCTTCATACATGAAGAGAATTATGATGATTCTCAATAGAATAGATATTAAGTTATTTGAAGATAATATATAGAATGTGTGTTAGTATAGCGACATGGATGTAAGACAAAAATAATCTTACCCGATGATTCTTCTGCAATATCTTCATCTTCTTCATCTGCTTTTGAATTATGACTGGAACCTAAAATATTCAATGTCTTAATTAAGATGTAATGAAGAAATTTTTAAAGTGTTTTTGAAGATGGTTATAAAATTATTTTTAAACAGTATGCTTAAATTATGCAAAGTCAAAATTAATTAAGCACTGCATAGTTCTAAAATTCATTGAGCAAAATCATGATTATGTGACATAGCAGCAGATTTTTCAATCTAACCATTGTACAGGTCAGCTACAATTTAGAACACATGTAATTAATTCTTCATGACATATTTATAAAAATACAATACAAAACTTTCAAACCCAATAAAGAAATTTCACTTTAATTATAAACTTGAAACTAGAAAGGTTTGAATAATATGAATGTAGAAAATAAATTTTTATCTTAAGTTGTAGCAATAAAGGCAAAAAAATGACAAATGACTAAATTTCAAAATAATTTAACATTTCCAATTGTCTTAATATAATACATGTTACATAGTGTAAATGAAGGAGATACAAATAAAGAAATTATTTTTTGTTCCAAAGGCATCCATGTTTATTAATTATAAGAATTGAAATATAGTAAAGAGTAACCATTGAAAATTAAATAAATGAATGAGTAATTAGAACAGTGTTGTGCGAGAGAATTCAGGACACATTTTAGAAATTACTTCAGTATCCAGTTAACAGATCTAGGCCTAGGATCATTGCCTTTGTGCAATGAGCACTGCATGTTCAAATGTACCAATCAAGATAAAAGTCAATGCTTTTAAAATTATTTTCAAACCAATAGTTATTTGTTAGTACTCTTAAGTCTACATATTAGGTCAGACTTTATAAAAAGCAGCATTTATTTAATCATAATTATGTTTTTTATCAACAAGTAAAAGATCTGAAAATGAATTTAGTCTGGATAACTTTTTAAAATGAAAACAATGTTTCAATTTTTTAAAGAGCACATTTCTCAACTTTGAAAACAAATCTTCAATCCAAATTCCATTTTCAGAAGGGTGTTTGATGGAGGAAAAGGTGACATTTTAATGAAGTTCGTAACATAGGTAAGATTTTGTGTAAACCACAAGAAACTTTTCTTTTGCAGTCACATAAACTCGGCTTTCAGACATCAGTGGTGGAACAACGAATTGGAAGAAATGTGTGCAGTTAAAAGTATTGGGACATTTCAAATTCAGGAGTATAATGCAAACAGCATAGAATTATGGAAATTGCTGATAAATGATGAGCTACCACCAACAAAGTATATTTATAGTAATTATGAATAGTATTACCAACCTTCCGTATCGCTATCACTGCTTTCTGAATCAGTTTTGTCACTTTCCGTGTCATCCTCTTCTTTGTTATCACTTTGTTGGTCACTTTCTTCCTCTTCCTCAGCCATTTCTTTATCATCTTCATAATCCATTGGATCTTCTTCTGGGTAAGGTTCTGAAATGAATTCAAAAGTTAAGTTTGTTGAAATATTATTTTTCTTAGGGAATTAAATGCAACCATAATCAGTCTAAAGCATAGTTCCTCCAATTGTTTGGTGTCCCCCTCTGGTAAACCATCTATTAATAAATTGCAAGCATAAATGTGGCTACAATTTTTGAATTTCACTAAAACAATTATGTAGTTGTGTGTCATTTTAGATTATCTTTTGTTCTATTAGTAGGCCCTGAATAAGCATTAAAATTGTAAGGTAGTTCACTTGCAATGCAGCAAACTGATAACTGTTTATCACACAATTCCGACTATCAAATAGTGATTTAAGTCTTCTGGGTAAAGTACCTATTTATAGAATTGTACAAGACTTCAGATATGCAGATTCATGCCACTGCACTTGTAAGAACCTGCATAAGTCAGAAGTATGTAGTGATGGGAGTATTTGAATACAAAATTACTCATGTACTCTTACTTTTCCAAAGTATTCGAACACCAATGTACTCAGATACACAAGTATTCTGTTAACAAAGTACTCAGATCCAAGGTATTCGGATACAAGAGCACTCATCCTAGGTACTCGGATGCCCAAAAGTACTCACTCTGTGTATTTGAATACCATAGTATTAATCTTAAATAGCAATGTTACATTGCATGGGGATCCATGGTTCTCATTAGTGTTATGTTTCTAGTCTCGATTTTGCTTTTTCCAATTTTACATGTCTTGAAAATGCACGTGAAGTGTCGAAAAATTCCATCGATTTGAAATTTTTGGAAGCAATTTCCTGATATCTTAGGCTCTTCAATTTCCTGATATCCCTGTAGGCTATTATCAGTAAATTAACGCATGATTTGCCTTTTATTTTTGAAAATCAAGTTGGAAGTTTCTCTTTTAAAATTTTAATTTTAACTATATTTTTAATTTTAATTATTTATGCTTAATTGTATTAATTTTTTAAAAATTTAATTTTCAAGCTTTTTTTATTTCTGACATTTAAAATATGTCTGCAAATACGATACAAAATGCTTGATATGCTTTTTTCTTCAAGCAAAATAACATTTCATTCTTAAGATGGCTGTTATTTTCTTTAAAATAGCTGACAATAACTAAAGTTCTCTTTTAAAATATCTGACAAAATCTTTATTAAGATAGAAAAATGATTATGAATATTTTTTCCTGCTTTGACTCTACCTCTTCTCACACCTTCAAACAGTGGTTGCAAAAATAAAAAGTGAATTTCCAGGAACAAAATTTGATTTAATGTAATTTATTTTGTAAATATTTAAGGAACCGTTCTTGTACTTAGATCAACTGAGATGTGTCACTTTTTATGATAAATTTATAGAAATAATTTGAAAGCTTCAGATCCTGGTTTTAAAAGTAACAAAATACTTTTTACATTCATACAAACTTTTTTGAAGCGTTTTGTATAAAAAGTTTCATTCTTATCTTCGGGGCTCCCTCCAAAATAAAATTCTGGCTATGTTCCTTGTTAAAAGTGATTATTAACGATTTCCTCAAAATAAGGTAGAAAATCAAATCTTTCCAATACGAAAACTAAAATTTAAAAATCATGATTTGTAAAACCAAGATAAAAAAACTCGACACATATTTATAATTGCAGAAAATATATGTACGACCAGGAAATTCAGCAATTTGTACATGGGATTAATTTTTGTTCTTCAAAATACAATTTGCCTACAGTTCAAATAGATCAATAATAGTAGTTATCATGCTTTAATTTTTTTTAAATTTATATAAATAATTCGAAAAGAAAATTTTTTTAATAATTTAGATTTAAAATTTGAGTTTCGTGAAAAATAAATTCCTTTTAAGCACAGCTTGATCGAAATATTTTTAAAAATAGAATAAATTTGAAGCTCATTGCACATGAACTCGTCACATTTTTTACTTTACTTTATTGGAGAAAGTACAGACCCCCTCTCCAAAGATGACTGAATAGATATTAATACTGTGAACGTTTTTAAACTATTTTCTAACTTTACTTTATTTACGGTATTTGATAGGTCATAAATCTCATTAAAATTTGTTTGACTAGTTTTGTCAAATACATGGTTTTTACAGAAACTTTTATATATTTTCTTTTGACACCCCTAATAATGATGTTCATCACTTGGCAGTTGTATAAATGAACATAATTAGGTGTTTATTATGTTTTTTGAATGTCTGCCCATCAAGCACATTGCGCCCGAACTCAGCGGTGAACATATCGTGCCCGACGGAAGGTTAAATAATTACCATATATCGTAGTTATCTGATTCTTACTATTGATTAATCGTTTTTGTATATGTATTCGAATATATTACTCAATACCTGAAAGTACTCAAATACCAAGTATTCAATTCTCAAAAGTACTGGATTCTACCCATCACTAGAAGTATGTGCAAATACATGTGGGATATGATTTGAAGAACAAGTAGAACACCTGCCACTTCCTGTGATACAGGAAATGAAACACAACGATGTCTAGCCAGACTGGTTACAGAAGTTTTTCAGCGATTACCCAGACAGATGGACTGGAGAAGAGGATGGTGTATGGCCATGCCTGATGAATACCTGATGTAAAGATAACTTGTAATGTTTGAAAACCGATGTTTAACCTGTAAATATTCCCCCATCCCTATCAATTATAAATAAACATCTTTAATTGTTAATAATGTGGTTTCCATCCCTTTTACTGCAAATTACAGTTTTACATATTCTACATGGGAGTTCTGCCTAAAGAGTTCTACGTATTCTACATACATCTATGCTAACACTTACTTGTTATGACATGCCATCTTGTTTATAAACTGATCAGTTGTAATTTGCATGTATAACTATATAATGTGTAACTTTTACAACCATGCATAACCATAATGAGTGTATCTGTATTATCAAGTGGATAAGTGCTTGCTTAAAACATTTTTAGGTGACACATTTTTAGCTTCTTATTGTCCACTCTTGCTCTTCAACACTCCCTATTCCCAATTATGTGGTGCATTTAAATCATTGATAAAAACAAAATGCAGTAAAGAAAAGTGTAGATAGTTGATACATAACACAAATCTCATAATAGAACATTGGATTGTTACTACTTATATTCAACTGACAAATCATTTAATAGACACCATCATGGTCTTTTATTTGACCATTAAACCTATTCACATAAGTTGAATGCAACAGAACAATTGTAAAACAGAAATAAGAACTCTCCAACTTCCAAATTTGCTTCTCTGTATGATTTTTCTAATGCATGTGATTTTATTAGGAATTACACCTTTTTGAATAGGATTCTATTAATTCTGCTTCTTTATTAGCAATACCCAACTTATTAATCTGATGTTTGCTACCACAACCAGTATGAATGTGTTTTGAAGATTCCAAAGAATTTCAGATTAACACTTCTCTTAGGTAAGGAAGTAAGTTGATACAACCAATTTTTTCAAAAAAAGTTTTTATTCACAAAACCAAGTTTGATTATCTAGCCTGCTCTTGAAAATAACTTTATACTAGGCATTTCATTAGTTAATATAATAACCAGCAGCAGGCAATAAGGGAAAAGTTCTGTTACTGTGAAATTGTACGAGCTCCTTAGTCTATTTGTAGAGCCATTCCAAAATATTAAAACAGTAAACCTATAATTGGAACTAGTCAGCTCAAATTCAATGCTTTGGGTTATACTACTTAAGCAACATAGAATAGTGTTTTGGAACATGCATTAATTTTGTATAAAAATCAAAGTTATACCAGGTGTTATATGCAGCTCTTTGTCCTTTTCATCACCAGTAACTGGTTCTTGATTCTGCTCTTTTGGTGGACTACGAAAGCGTTCCAATCGTCGTTCTTTTTCTTGTTGTAAGCGTTCTTTTTCTCTCAATTTCTCCCTCAAGTCTCTGCTTGTAGAGTGACTATCTAAAATGTATCAGAAACAAAAATTTTAGAATATGAGTTTTTAAGAAAATAAACCTACATATTTTTTTTATGAATTATTTATGCTGAAAAGATGAAAAAGAACTTCAAATGTAACTGAGACCAGTTTTTGTTTTACAATTCCTTTGCCTTATTATTTTTCTTCAATTTTGCAAAATTAATAGCTATTAAGTTATCAATATTAATTACTATACTTTAATTTCTCACTTTTACAAAAATAACTGAAAATTTCCAATAACCTAATCTTTATATTCATGAGTGGGAAAACTGCAATTTACATACAAAATTAATTAATTAATTAGGAAATAAATATTGAATTGTTCTAGCAAGTAGTTGAGACATATCAGTGAACTTGATTCTAAACATACATATCAGTAATACTGAAACAAAGAATGTAAAAAGTTTAGAATCTTTTCATGATAGAAAACACAAAACAATAAGTTTTGAAATTAATTGTACATAAAAAAATTAATAGAACAAATATATTATTATCTCACCTTCTCTAGTCCAAGATCTTTCCATGGGCCCTCTATCCTGTTCTCTTTGCCTTTGGATAAAGTCCAAACGCTTTTTCCTCCATTCAATTTTCTTTTCTTCAATCTTTTCCCTGGGAAGTAAAAGAATTCAGTGAATTATTATGACAGTACATTAAAATCAAAATGCAATTATATTTAAAATAGTCGAAGAAACTCAAAGAAATAAAAATAAATAAGCATATTATATAGGAATTACTGATCCTCAAACATTTCTAAGGACTAATGATAAGGAATAACAAAACTAATTTTTAAATATTAGACTTTACAATACATAAATGCATAAACTAAGAAATGCTAGTAAAAAGTAGGTATTTTAATTAACGTCGCACTGGAGCAACACAGCAGGCTATTGACGATGGTCTGGGATCAAACCCAAAGGGAAGGGATCCCAAATCAGATAGATCACCACATAATTTTGAATTACGGTCAGATGACGAGGTCACAAATGAGCGTGCACCAGCCCCCTTTGTACATGACGATCTTTGGTTTGATTCGAACTCACAACCCTCAGATTGCTAGTCCGTTACTCTTCCAACAGGGCTACAGGGGCCAGCAAGTAAAAAGAGAAAATAAAGCAAAGCCAAGTAAGATGGGGAGGGAAATTAATAACCAATTAAAACGCTACTTTGGCATGACAACCATGATTACACATCATCTTACAAGTCAAAAACATAGATCTGAAGAAACAAAGGGAGAAACATTCTACTCATTATGCTTCACTAACTGTTTCTCAAGAAATCTAACCTTCAGGCAAAGAAAGTGATTTAGTGGACTTGATCTAGAAAACTCATATTTAAAAATGTTCGACCTAGTAAGTATCACATGCAAGGCGATGATATACACAAAAGTTGTAATGAGAAATATGAGATACATTTTTAAACACTCAACACTATTCTCCATGATTTGCCCAACTTTAAAACTTAAAACTACTTGTAACGCAGGTTCTAAGAGTGAAAAAAGTTAAGAACAATTGGTGACAAAGGAAGAACAATTCATATATATGTGCAGGATTTTGAATATTCATCTAGAGTCAGATGAACTATAAATACCAGATGTAGCCATCAAACTGTGTTCTCCCATTTCCCCCTGCGATGTATTAGGATTAATAAAAATAAGAGCGGACAGGAAGTCCTTAAAAAGATGTGAAAACAGATCGTGATTAGAGGTAAATAGACATTTGGAATCCGATCGGTACATTCTTTTTGTGTACATCAGAATAAATATTTGTGTTTCGTCCTATGTTCTCATTTATATTGTCCTCAAATATATAAATCCCCTAGATGATATTACCTAATAATCCTATATATGTGCATGCATTCCATTTTAAATGTATTTTATTTCAGGTAAAATTTCTTTACACAAAAGCTGTTTGACATAGCAATGATTAAGCTGGATACATAATATATCCCTTCCTGTACACTAAGATTTTATGACTAATGATTTTTTTAAATGTTTCAAGTTATATATTTCATAAATTTTTAAATATATTCCTTGAAAGTTGCATAATGCCATAAGTTTTTGTGATTAAAAACAACTATTTTTTTTCTATTTATATATATAAAATATTCCTATTTATATACAACAGGATATGAACAAAATCATAACTTTTTTTAAATCAAAAACATTGGTATTGGTATTTTCAATTAACGTCACACTAGAGCAACACAATGGGCTATCAAAAACATTGGATTTATTTGATTTAAATCGGATTTTTATGATTCTAATTAATTCTGCCCGTACAAGTTAAAATTTGTTGGACATGAGACATGCAAATTACAGTGTAGTTTCTAGATAGTTTTGATTTATTTAAACATTAATATTATTTTATGTAAAACATAATGTATTCGGAAATATAGATGGGTAAATTTTTGAAAGAATAAAATGCGACATAGGAATTAGCATAGTAAATCACATGAGTATATAGAACAGAGCCCCGAATGCTAAGCATGAGCAATGTTTACTGGTTTTCAAGCAGCTTAGATTACTTTGAGTTTAACCAGTGACATGAAATTTTTGGACCCAGATAAATAAGGTCACCTGATCCCACCGACACCATATTACAAATTTTTTCAATCATACAAATTTCAGAATTTTTTTGCATTATATACTTATAATATATGAATAAAACGTTTTGAATTACTTCAATTATTTTGATATAAAATAATTATTTGGTTCAAGACCTGCTTTTGATAAAAAATTATGTCACCAATAGAAAATAAAATAAAAGGAACTTTCATCTTGTAAAAATTCCTACTTCTCATTAATTTTTAGCTTGCAAAAATAACTTACTGATGAAAATATTGTTATCTTTTATAAGTTAACAGTAAAAAATGAGATGAAATGAAAATGCATAAATTTGAAATCAAATGTCTTATTTTTCAAATTCTTTGAGCATTGACAAGTATTTTATAGGCATATTCTAAGCACTCAAATAGTTTATATATATAAAACAAAAAATGAAGCTTTGCTCTATGAACAGCATAGAACAAGTACAATAGCATTTCCAAGAACATGCCAATTCAGTGGAATTTTGAGCTTGCAATAAAAAATTTATCAATTCCAATAGCTTTCTGCTTCAACGCATAATTTTTTCTCAACATACTCACTCAATTATTAGATGAGTGAATTAACTTGTACATTATAAATTTCAATTCCATAAATACTGAATAGTTATTCTGGTAGTGTAAAAAATTCTAAGGGATCAATGCATAAAATTTCCCAATAAATTTAAAAAAAAATAACAAATATATCACACAAAACAAAATGAAACTATTAAAATTGCCAGTTATACAGATTTATGTGCAAAATTGGATTGCTTTTGTGATACTGCAGAAAATCTTTTTGTGTCTTTATATTTTTTATGAACAGACTATAATACTAAATAAATAACTACTAGAACAGCCTGAAAAAGAAAGAAAGTTACCACAATTTTAATAATTTGAGTGAATATATTTCAAGCATTTTCACTCATCACATGGAAAATGGTTTAAAATTAGCCATGTACGATTTATTGTCACATGGAAAGTTTAAATCAAAACTCACTGTTGAACAGGCATGTCAACGATACCTATTGGTCAAAGGCCCAAGATGGAAATACTTGTCTGGTAATTATGATCCCAATCATAATACTGTTATTTAATATCTTCAAAAGGAGGATGATTTTCAGTATAATTTTGGAGTGAACTCAGTACGAGAGAAGTTCTTAACTTATTTGAATAAAATAACAAGCATCTTGATCAGTTATTTCATTTTAAATATTAAACATAACAGAAAGAAAACTGAAATTTATAATTTTGATTTAAATCAATGATTTTTGATAAAAATAACTTGATTTAAATCAAGCTGATTCAAATCTGCATACCCTGATATACAATATAAATGTTCCTATTTATATACAACATAAATGTTCCTATTTATACAATATAAATGTTCTTATATATACAATATAAATGTTCCTATTTATATATAATATAAATAGGAGGGAAAGAAAAGCTTCCATACGAACTTCTTAATCAAGTAAAAATGCAACAAAGTAACACGAATGAAATTTTTTAACCATGCTTACATATGTCTGTCATCTTTACTCTTAGAATCACTGATTCGCTCTCTAACATCCCTGCTGTCTTTTTTCATTCGGACTTCTCGTACATCTGAGACATCACGAATATCAACATTTTTTCTATAATCTCTTTCTTTAATGCGAGAAGAATCATCTCTAAAACGTAATGGTTGGTTTTCAGGATCTCTGTTATCCTTTCTGTTAGACTCACTATTCCATGATGATCGGGCATCCCTACGAGAGCTTCTGTCATGACTTCGATAAGGGTTTCTTCGTTTAGCTAAAAAATGGAATATATACATTATAAAAACATTGCTTTGCAATACAAAAATGTCAAAAGAACACATTACGTCCGTCCTGTGAAACTTGATTTCCTTCATTTTGTGAAAAGTTTACAACACATATTGAACTTCATTCTGGGAAATTAATGCCTATCTTTACAATTCTGCATTCCACAACCTTTTGGTTTAATCACTACATCCCTTAAATTCTTTCACAACATGGTCAATTTTAATGATTCATATAATAATTTTAATATACATGGAAATCTTAGAAACATTTTGCAAGTCATTTTCCCCTGTACCATGATTTTCAAATTCCTTTCAATGTTATTTTCAGTGGCATGGAAACCCCAACATCCGATGACTTGTAATTGGGGTAGGTATAATAGTATACTTTTAAATACACATATATCATGGAATACTTATATACCTATTCATTTTTGCTGATTAAAAATTATCTTTAAGATAAAAGAATCCCCAAAAAAGTTTAATCTATGTTGCCGCTAAGCCTAAAGCTATATCCACTTTACCACACTTCATTTAAAAACATCTAGTGTTAAAAATGTTGTTATTTCTTCCTATTGATTGAAATTTCTTAACAAGTCCTTCTTCTAGCTCAGGAGAACAAAAAATATATAACTTTAGAAAGGCATACATAAATTGGAAGTTTCCCAGATAACTACAACCCACATGACTAGATTAAAACAAACAAGAGGCCACCAGGTTGTTCAGGATGCTACCACTAAATTTTTTCATTTGAAAAATTTTTAAAGGAGTTAAATATAATGTTGTGAGCTGTATTTGCCTTTTTTACAGGGTCTAATTAATGAGGTAACTTTTACATGGACTACCCACTTTACCTGACCAAAATTACTAAATTTGAACTATTAGTTCTCAAGTTAGGATCATTTCTAGACAGTGTGGCAAATCCAAGATGGCAGCCATTTTTGTAAAATTGACCAATTTTTATATTCCTGTATCTCGGCTAATATTGAACAAAATATTTAAATAATCGAGATCTATTGGTTTCACTGTCATGTCCATATATGGTAAAAGAATATTAAAAAATCCATGACTGGTGCAACAACTTGGTACCAAACCAAATGAGGTATTACATGCCTATAGTTATAAAATAATTAGCAAATAGTTGCAAAATAGCGGTTAAAATGTCATTTTACTTTGCCGTAAAAACGGGAATAACCCTAATAGATGTTTTGGCTTCACCTGCCATAACTTGCTACTAAAAGTGCGCCAAGAGCATTGCCACCAAACGAGGTGTATAATACAGCTGTACCCAACTTTTTCTCAAAATGGGTGTTTTCATATGGAACA
This sequence comes from Meta bourneti, assembly GCA_933210815.1. Lineage (NCBI taxonomy): Eukaryota > Metazoa > Arthropoda > Arachnida > Araneae > Tetragnathidae > Meta > Meta bourneti. The sequence goes on along the minus strand of OW119922.1, from coordinate 37,250,695 downwards.
ACCTGAAAACTAATTTAACAAAAAAAATTTACAGTAAAAAACTTACTTTCATGTCTTCTAGAATGCCTACTCCTTTTCCTCTCATCACGATGACTATCTCTTGATTTTGTAGATGCCTGTGGCGGTTTAATATCTAAAGAGTCATCTCCATCTTCTTTTGAACTTTCACTGAGGAGGAAAATTAATATATTTGCTACATGTAAAACTTCCATCATAAATACTTTGTAATCATGTTCAAAATGAACAAAATAGAGAAAAGATATAATTATTCAGAATAAATTGTTTTGGAAGTTAAAAATTAAGACTGATGAATATCAAATTCAGACATGTCTTAATTCATTTTAATCATAAGACCACCCTTACCTATCCTGATCATCATTTGCTACAAGAGCATCTTTTGATATAGAAGCTTCTTTTTCAATTTCTCCATCTTCTTCAGATTCTGTAGCAGGATCAGTCAATGGAATAGTGCGCAAATTATCATGATATGCCATCTACAAAGCAATTGGGTTATTTTTTGGTAATTATTTTATAAACACAGTATTCAATCAACAGTGTAATTAAATAGTGAATAGAATTTATCATTTCAAATTATGATTCTAAAAATGTACACGAATTATGCCACATCAATGAAATTTATGTGCAGTTTAAAAGGCTTAAGCTAATGAAGAATAAGCACATGAAGATCTTGTCTCGTATTCGAAAGCAATCCTTGAACTTAACATTAAATATTATCAAATAACATAATTACACAAAAGTCATTGTTATTAAAGTCATTACACAAATCAACATTGTTAACTTGGGTAATTTATACTAGTTTTTCAATGCAACTTAAAAATGCAATTTTTACGTGATTTTAGGCTATCAAACACATAGCTAAGCCCCGATTTATATAAAACTACGATCAATTAATTGTTTTTTAAATCTTGAATGAGTGGTTGTTACAACAATGCAGATACTTCTTGGGATTTTTCCAAAAGCATGAACAGTAAAACTTGGACTAAGAATTTAAAATGTACAAGACAATCAAAGCATTTATTTGATATTAAACATCAATTAATACCTATAAGATTGATAATTGGTTTACATACACCTGAAATAACGTCAGAATACTCTTCAACGAACAAATTTTATAACATTATGTGATCGAGCACACAAACTACACATACAAAAGGTAAACCCTAAACCTAATCTCGACTCGCGACACAGGTACAGTTAAATGCACCTTGATTTGATTTGGTAGCTGTACATTCTTATGGCTTAACCTGTATTTTTACGCCGTTTTCGTAGTATCTTCTTGTGAACACTGCACGTAAAAAATATTTTCTAAAGAAATTTTCCTCTCAGTGACTCATGAAATGGCTTGTTTTTCACACCAGAAAATCTGAGACTCTTGGGAACGCTCAGTTCAAAATAACTCGCCCAACCTGTGCGATTTATTAGAGTTTACGAACGAGCCCTTAATAAAAGTCGCACTGGAGCAGCGCATCAGCAGTGAACGAAGTGAATAAAAATTCCAATCCTTCCAAGGTTTCGAATTTAAAACCGCGAAATCTAAAATCGTAAAATGAAATGTTAATTTTCTCAAAAAATCACTAAATATATTTAAAATTAAAATTGGATCAACTTTTTTTGTGTTCAGAACAAAAATGAAGTTTCGAGGGAAGATGGTTGAAATATCAAGTATTCAGCACTTCACAAGTAAATTTATATTAAATAAATTGTAAAAATCAATTTTCTATTATATAATTTGATATGCAGACTACAAATTTTGGAACAGCTGCAGTATAGACCCCCCAATCTATTTGGCGACTTTTTTTTGAGCAAAAGATTTTACGTTGAGCTTTCTGCTAAAAGCTTGTTTGTGACTTCATTTTACATACTATTATAAGTGTCGAAGCCTGAGCAACTTTGTCCATTATGAAAAATCTTTTCAAATTTGATTAAGATATGAATTATGCAGAAAACTTACATGCAGGGTATTGAAATAATAACAGTAAAGTGAGACATAATTCATTTGATAATTGGTTGGCAGAATTTGCAATTCGTGTTATTTGATGAGATAAAATTTGGGAACAGTGGTAGTATAGAACATTTGGCGTGTTTTTTCCTTGCCAAAACATTGCACATTCACCTTGATTAAATATTAAATTTGATTAATTAATAAACACAACATATAATTAAAAATAAAACGTATAGTATATTAACATATAAATCTGGATTAAAAATATGTGAATCTTGACTAAAATCTTCATTAAATAATAAAACATTTAAACTACAAAATTCAAAACAGCCACACAAATGCGAAAAATCAAATATTGGCAGAGATTTTAAAAAATCATTAAACTGTAATTTAGAATTCCTCCCAGTTTACTTCCCTTATAATTTCCAAAAATGTTGAAAAAAAGTCAATTTGCTGTTCATTGCACGATTTTTTAAACATAGGCCAAATAGAATTTAAAATCTGTTTGCGAATTGTGTGTAGGCAAGCCAGTGGAACATTTGGGAAGTGAGGGGATTGCCAGAAACCACATAAATCCGAAAAACTGCCAAATAAAACCGCTCCAAAAAATGTCCTATACTACTGCTGTACCAAACTATTTAGTCTAGTATCATTAAGGAAGGCCAACAACTCCTTGGCATGGCTTGTCTGTGTTTGGACCTTGCATCATAAAACCAAACATCCAATCCAAGTTTAAGAAAAGTGTGGCTCTGACGAGAAGGCAGTCAATTCTTGAATAGATATGAAAGCTTGTTGAGAGAAAAGCTGCTAAAAGTGTGGATGGTTCCCCTCCATCAACTCATTACCAGTACTGGCGCTTTTGGCACAGTACTATAAACTTAGAACCATAATCCATGCTAAAGTTATCAATTGTGGTAGAGCTTTGTTTACGTTCTAACCTATCACACCTTATTTAGAGAATTGATGCGTACAGAATCTTTCTACTCAACTGCCAACTCGCAAGAGCCAGAATATATACTTAATTGAGGGTATCAATAAATATAAATAGCAACCTCACATCACAACTAGACCCCTCTAAAAGAAGCTTTGATCAGCACCAATCAATATCATAATCCCCTGAATTTATGTTTGTAATGCATCTAATTTTATTGATTGCTCTAATAAACAATACTTTTTATGGGCTTTTAAAACGAATTTTTAAAAGTGATTTGATAAATATTCAATGCATATATTTCTGTTATGAAATTATTTAAACCTTTTGTTAGGTCTCCCATATATTGCAGAGGGCTGTGGGTATCAATCAGATGAAAGATCGGAGAGAATTCCTAAGCTCTGAGCAAGCAGTCCTGTAACTTTGTTACATTTGTTATTAAAGTATTATATTTCAAAGAATTGTTTCAATTAGATATAGTCCAAAAATTGAGCTATCCTGCCAACACTTTTAATCTGTTCCATTCAAAGTTGTACACTTCAAATTTACCTTTTAACATTAAAGTTTTCTTTCAGTTAAAATCTAGAACAGTATGCTCATGTCCAAAATGACAGTTAATCAGGCCATGTTACTGGAAAACAAAATCTTTTGTGTTTATGAAGAAACAATCCCACTTGGTAGATTTTGACATCAAAAATAAAAAAGGATTAATTAGGTAGTTTAGAACAGTGAAAGAGAACACCCTATTTTAAATTTAGAAAATTATCTATTATATAATTAGTAATAGTTCAAAAACGAATTCAGAAAATAAAAGTTCTTGTTTCAGGCATGTAAATTTGTTACTTCCTATTTTAGAAAATATACATACTTTCATTTTAATAGACCAGAACTTTTCAGTTAATTGTTTTTATAGAGACAGAAATCACTGATCTGGTATAACATTCATTTTAACTTTTATTTTTAGGAATATTAAATACAGTCGGCAAACTGACTAAAATTGTAGTGCTACGAATAATACCTACTCATATGCATTTGACATTCAATGAAAGAATAACAGCTGGTGGTACTAGTTTGTGGTGTGAAATCCCTCAGGTAATTTACCAATATTTGTTTATGAATTTTGATATTAAAGATGTGGTTTTGTTGTTTAATATAAATGTGTTTTATAAATGTTAACTTAACTAAGAAGGAATATATTTTAAAATGCATTTGAAACTGTTTTGGATCAGCTATAATTTATGAAAGCTTGAGGAAGCTGATTAAACACTATTCATTGATATATAAATAAGTTATAACAAAGTAAAATTCTTGATGCATTTTTCAATGCACAATTAAAGTGAATTTTCTAATTTCATTGAGATATCATTTCAAATAATACTTATGTAAAATCATTAGAGAAGTTTTAGTACAAGTATCTCTTGTAGAGAAACTTGGCAAAACAGTATATACTATACTTCTAATTAATGGTTTGAAATCATTGCATGTCTTTCCATTAAGTAGTTGATGTTACGATACATCTCAGTTTGAAAGGTGGGTCCAGGTCAGAAGAAAATCAGAAATTTTTCCTGTCCTTCCAAGCTACTGCAGTTTTATAAGCCTCAGGATGTTTTTTGCTCATATTAGTTTGAATGAATAATATTGCTTGGTCTCAAATTGAAATACCATCTATAGAAATGTCAATAAAACATTTTCATTCTGCAATTAACTGGGATAGACTGTTTGAAATGGGAACTCAAAGTATTTTGGTCTCCAACTGGCAATTCATGGAAAACTGAGAACATCAATGAATCCCTAGATCATAACATTAATGTACCAAATTAAAGTACATCATCTAAAGTACTTATAAAGTGCATTTTCCCTCTTCTATGACTTCGTCTTTGGTTGGAAGGTTCTTAATAATAAACAATAATTTATGAAACATATATGTAACCATAATGCCACATATAGTTGTACAGTGCACATATTAAAATTATTAGTTGGAAATGTATTAAAAATGAACTCCGAGTGAACTCAAAAATAACTACTATACACATATTATCAAAGAAGTGAATAATACACACTACAAGTAAAATTGTTGGAAAGAACAGAGTACAAAAAACTGAAATGTTTGCTTATTTTTCTTTATTTCTAATGTAAGCCTTAGAAGTGCATTTTTAAAATTTATGATTATTTTAATTTATGTATCCATTCATCGATTAAAAAATACATTATATGACATTAAAAAAATTTATACCTTTAGAAGAAAATTCTTGATTTTTTCCTCTTGGAGAATGTTCTCAAGAATATTATCGAGATTATTACTGAGAAATTTACATCTCTATATGTGAACAAATCAAAATAAAGCAGGAAAATGTATAGTATCTATTAAAATTCTATTCTTCACTGCATAAATTACTTTGTACAGGAAATCTCAGCAGAAAGCATCATGTTCCATTTTCTCCCTAGTGTATTCATGTCTGATTTAAACATCAAACTTGACTTCAATTTTTAAAATAGTTTTCAGATAAGCATGTTTAGGGAACCTTGTACATACCAGGAGAAAAATGACAAATTGGTTAGCCATATAAACTGATCTAAATATATAATGTAACATGTTTGTGTAATTCTTTTATATCATACTTAATCCATCTAATGATAGAAAAATTGTACATCTATGACTTATTATTTTGTTTTGTCTATCTTTAATACCATTCTAAAGCTGAAAGTTAAGAATGAAGCCTCATGTTGGTACTTTTGCGAAAAAGTACAGGATACAGGAGTTTAGAATTTTGAAATTTTTAACGAGGGCCAAGTTATGGCAAGAGAGAAAAATCCATATTTTTTGTGTAAAAATGTGTCTAATTTGGATTATTTTTTATTCTCCATCAAAATTTGTGATTCACTGTGTTAATATAACATAATTTGAATTGCATGAAAAATTTCACATTGAAAGAGTAGAATTTTATATAAATGTACCTAAGTGTGAGAAAATCACATTTTGATAAAATAGCATTTAAACATTTGAAAATAAACAATTTTTGTTGCAGTTATGAGTACAGCAAATCACTGAACAACTAGTCTACCAATAAGTAAAAGAAAATAATGTGTAAAAGTAATTTACGAAAAGAAATTATCACCTTTCAAATTTTAACTGCTATAAAATTGGGTGGGGCATTTTCGTTTTTTCCATGTGGCATCATAATCAGAAGACTACCCTCCATCGATTAAAAGGAAAAGTCAATTTTTTGTTTTTGTACTAGATTCCTTTAAAGGATATTCTTTTAGGAAAATTTGTGATGATACTTTTTCAGGAAAAAGGTAGTTCCTAGACTCTGAATTTGAAGAAGACATTGATCAGATCAATAACCAATCCCATTTTGAACAGACTCACATCCGGTACCTGGTTGGGGCTGCTTTGGCTCAGTGGATTTGCTAGCAATCTGCGAGTTGTATGTGGTACAGGTTTTAACTCCTGTCACCTACCCTGTGTGTATTTCTCTCTTCTGTGACAGTAAAAGTTTCCTTGTGTGTATATCCATTACTTGATGTGTTTGGTGCAGCTTGACTAAATATGCCTCTTGCACCACAAAACACAACCAACCAGTGCCTGGTTTGGGCAAATAATATAACCCTAGGTTTAAATATCCTTTTCCAGCAAAAATACATTACGTATGCAAAAAATGTTTTTGGCATTCCTGAGTAGAAATAATATTTTTAAATATTAAATTGTTTCATAGTAAAACATAAAGTTTGTTCGAATGTATAGGTTATTTCAAAAAGCACCCTATATTGAGTTTAAAACCTACAATGTCTACACTTTAACCATTTGAAATCATTTATCTTCAGCTATCCATCATGAACTAAAGTTAACAGCTTTTGTAACTGAAGTCTTTTTGTCTTTATTTTTTCTCTTTTATTATAGAATCATTATTTTTGTGAGTTCAACATGGAGGGATTGTCTGAAGAACATAATGAAATATATTTAGAGTTCCAGATTGATAATCTGATTACAGCTTTTAGATCAGCTCAAGCAGCAAAATCAGTTAAATTGAAATTGACAAAGAAGCATGTTCCATGCCTTACTTTAGAAGTAGAACTAGTAAGTATCACCTTTTATTTATTTCAAAGTTAGTGATATTGTTGGTAAGCACTTGTGTAAAAATAGTATTTCTTCAATTAGAAGCATTAGTTTAAAGTAAAGGCCCTACTTCTTACAATAACATTGGATATTTTATTTCGCTTTCTTTTAAAAACTAAAATCAATGTTACTTGTCCAAGGTCAAGTGTCAGTCATATTTTTAAGGGTGTGGCATGTTCTTATTTATGTTTATTTAGCCTTAAGATGTATGTATATACTAGAACATTTTTTTAAAATTTTGATTGTAAAAATTCAGCTTTATCACAATAGGTCATTGGTTTGTGCTTAAACTCTTTTTAGTGTGAAAAATTCTGATTAAGCTACTCATTAATTATCTAATTTAGATATACTTAGCATGTTTTTTGAACAGTGATATCTCAAATTCTAATGTATTCAGAAGGACAATTCCTGTTGGAAATTATTCCTAATATTATTCTTCATGTTTTGACCCTCCATCAAGTTGCTAGAAGGAATATGTTCTTTATTACAATTTTTTTTCATGAGGAAGTCTAAAATATCAAGATTTTTTCAGGAATTTCAACATTTAAAAATTCATTTCTTAACCAATAACTTCGTCTGAGGGTCAAAATATCCACTGTATTATATAGATTATAATGACACAAAGGAATTATAATAGATCAATTCATTGTTGAGTTATCACTGTTCGAAAGAAGCATCCTATTCTAAAAATATAGTTATTCAGAAATCGAGTTTAAAGTTTTGGAAACCTGTTTGTCTATGGTGACATTACCTATCCCAAACCCTTGTAACTTGAAAAGTATTTCGAATATTTACAAGATCTCAGTATCGTTTGAAAGCTAAGGGGTTGGACAATATTTTGAATTATTAAAAAATCGATCGATATTTTGGTCAATTTTCGTGATTTCTAGTGTATACATACACCTTAAACTTCACAACAAAAGTTCTGTAGCTTACATTTCTGGCAGCACAATATACCATACAGCATTTGCCACTACTGTTCAGGTGCAAAATATTTCCTGGTTCCCATGGGTGTTAGAAAACTTTAAGACCCATTTTTTATTTTTAAAGTTCCTAAAAGATTGTTTTCTCTTTTTACAATAACATTGCATGTTTTATTCTGCTTCCATTTAAAAACCAAAATCAATGTTATTTGACGAAGGTCAAGTGTTAGTGATTTTGGTTTTAGATTGCTAATAGATAGCCCGTAGTGAGGGAATTCCGAAAATTCTCATAGTACTAACCATTTTGGAGCCCTTATATTTTGCTGCAGATAATGGAAGAACAGAATGAATGTTCTTCACTTTAGACCTTTTTAGTCACTTTATATATATATATATATATATATATATATATATATATATATATATATATATATATATATATATATATATATATCTTTTAATCAATTCCCCCTTTCATTCTTTTTAATCTGTAAATAGCAGGTTCACTTAGAAGATACAGGAGTGAATTTGGTGAATATTTTCCCCATGCTCATCAAATATAGCCATAAACAAATGAAAATTATCATTGAATAGGTTTTAAAAAGTTAAATTATCTTATGCTCGAAAACAGGGAACTCTATTAGTGTGTGGAAAGATATTGAAAGTACTTCTATTCCTTTTCTAAGCACGTAGATAAACTTGATACCCTTGTTTCCTAACCTTTTAGTCATCCAGTATAGTAACTCATCTGTTTCATGCATTTTTGTTAAATTTTGATTCTGTATTAATTTGTAATGTCTTGCAGCCATCTTTGCATTCCCATTCTCGATTTGTTGTTCACGATGTGCCAGTTTTGGTTATTCCAAGAAGGCTATGGGAACAGTTTCAAGAACCATCCATGGTGCAATTTGATGTAAGTACTGTTTTAATGTGCAATTAAAACACGAAGATTGCTTGCAATTTTACATAAAGGAATTCTGTCTTTTCAAACATTACACTCTAATTTGAATTTACAATTTCTACAGATTTAACTTTGTGTATACGATATATGCAATTGTGAAAATAACTGTCCAATTATCAAAATATTAACCTACAACCACCCCTTTAATGATAATGTTCATCAATATAGTTCATGGCCATGATTCCTTTAATTATTAAATTGGTAATAGTTTTATTAGCTAGACCATTTGATTTTTCCATTGTATTACTTTTATTTACTACAAATATTTTCAACTTTATCTTAGATGGCTTTTACTTGATAACACACCTAAAAGCTATTTTGACAAAACGTTAACTTCGAAAATACAAAATTTTGTAATGTATAAATCTGTATTCAGAATCCTTCAACAATTCTTCCAAGTCTCATTGAATTATCCTCCCTATGTTTCAAATTACTGTGCTTCAAGCATTTTGAAATTCATGCATACAACTATCCTTTTAATATTTAGGTATCAATATATATGCCATCACTCAAAGTTGTTCGAAATGTAGTGGAACGGATGAAAAATATTGGAACAATTATGGTATGGTACTCTAGTGTTTTAATTTAATATTTCATCTAAGTAATTTAATCTTTGCCATATTATAGGTTTTGATAAATAATACAACAATTGAACTTCCTGATAAGGTAATCCACTGGACCAAGTCATTTGTCCTTTAAAGGGGAGTGTTTGTAATATAGAGTAGTGTGAAATGAATTTTCTTAGAGAAGACTTTAAAACTAGTATGTTCTAATAAGGAATACAAAACCATAAGCAAAATAAAAATAAGTTAGGATTTAAACAAATTAAAAATATGACATGGAAAATTGCTTATATTCTTGGTTTAAAAAGTGAGCAGGGTGAAAAAAATTTGCCAAAATTCTATTATTGATATATAAAGACTTTAGGCCTATCACCACCGAATAGGACTTTCTAAATCCCCAGAATAGTTTGTGCGACCTGGTATAGCCTTGGACTGGTCAACAATTGTATGAGTTCCCTGTGCTAGTGGGTTTTTTAATGGTAACTGAAAAATATTTGAAGAGCACGTGATCTAATGGCCTAGCAGCCAAACAACTAAGATTTGTCAACAACATATCATTTAGAGATTGGTCAAAATTGTTTGTTTTTATTCTTTTTTGCTGATACAGTTTTAACATGAATTTTCAATTTTGTGTCTCTAAATTCTGAATCCTTTCCATTGAAGCTTTAGCTTGTTTCAGTGCAGTCTTACTAGTACTTCATCTTAATCTTTATAAATTCCATTCTTTCCAAACTGAAGATATCACTGCTTAAGTCATTTCTTTTTCAGAGGAAAAAGAACAGAACACTCATACTGGAGAACAAGTAAATTTAGTAAATCAACCCTTGTATTTCAAAGCATTAGTACTAAGCATACAAGGAATTTTCTATGTGCCTTAGAAATATTCTAATAAATGTTCTAAGAACAAAAAGAAAGCATTCTAATAGTGTATTAATAATATCTACCTCTTCACTTGTTGATTTTTGAAGAGACTCATAGATTGAAAATGGTCATCTCAGTGCCTTTTCTCTTTCCTATTCTCTAACAGAAGTATCTGCTATTGAAAATGTACTAATATTGAAACTTCTAATAGTCTTATTTTAAGGAACTGTGGACTCAGAAATTATTAATGAGGAATCACTGCTAAGGAAATTTCGACAGTATATGAACCCTTATGGAATATGATATTTAATTTCCTGAACTGCACAATCAGGATCGAGCTCACCAAATATATACTAAGATTTCCATTTTTGACTCTTATACTATTAAAAATTATGTTATTGTGCATTGTTTTTGTAAAGTTATAGATTGGTTAATGGAGCAAATATATGTGACACAAATATTTTTTAAATGTAAAATTTTACAATTCAAAATCAAATTTTCCCGATTTATTGCTGGTTCTCGTTAAAAACTCATTTTTAATTAAACATTTCCTATAAGACACTTTACAGATTTTAATCATGGGCATAAATGTTTTTTAGTTTAATAGTCATTTGTTCAAAAACAAGTTTTTAAAGGCTTTGAAAATCAAAAACTGATTGTTATATCAATTTCATTGTAAAGCTATTTTTCTACTATTTTTTTTATGCAAAACTGAGTTTCATTGATAAACTAGTTTAAGAAAAGTCAATAGATTGTTTTTGATGTCAATAGATGTGAATGGATGGTTTTGTCAATAGATGTTGTGAATTTTAATCATTTGTTTTTAAATACAAAATTCGAAATTAAAAATTTTCACATTGAAGTAGACAGTGATAGATAATTGCTGGTTATTTATAAAATTTGCGGTAAACAAAAACTTTCACAAATTCATAACAAATTGGTTCATTTTCAAATTCGTTCAAAATTCTCAAAGGTTTTAAACTCTAGCTATATATTTAAGTTATTATGCCAAGTTTATTTAAATTCCATACTTAAATTAAATGACTTATACTGGATATGAATATTGAATAAAAAATTTAGTTTATTTTATGATTTTTATTTTGTGTTTATTACTTTTAGAGTATGTTTGCCAGTTCCGATGGAGAAATTGATTTACGATGTGAGACAGATACTGTAACTATAACTACTCATTTTAAGGACTTGAATTTAACATCAGGTAAATATTGGTAGCCCTTTTAAAGATATCTAAATTATCCTTCCTTGCAATGCTTTACCTTCACATGTTTTTAATTCAAATTTTTATGCTATGCATATATTATGCATTATGCTATGAATGTAATAAACACAATTTTAATCTTACTAGGAAAATATTTTGGGCATCATTATTGATAAAATGTAACCGAATAATTTATAAATAATGTGTATAACAAAAACAACATTTAAGTAAAGAAGTGGGACTAACGATTTCAATAAAATATGGGAGGTAGGAATTAAGAAATATATATAGGCTGATTGTATTGATCAATTTGAAAACACAAGCATTTTATTTCATTACAAAGTATATTATTTAAGTAATAATCTGAGTAGATAAATGTAAAATATAGTGAGCAATTATGTGATTATTTCTTTACAAAATATGTAAAAATTGTCCATAAGTGAAATTATCTTCCAATTACCATATGCAATTGGCAGCAGCCTGCTGATTACCCAAAAATTCCTATCAAACCTTGTGTAAGTGTTGTGGTCTCATTTTCATATAATTTGGGCTCTAGCTGTCTTAAATAAACATGGCAATTTCTAGAGCTACTAACATACTTTATTTAATGGTCCTCAATTAATTAAGCATTACAATGCAGGATATTTGAATTAATGCATTCATTTGACCAAACATATCCTGCATAAAATTCTTTTGAACTCATCAAGGGCTATGCTAATTATTCATGAAAAATTTATTATTTTGGGTTTGCTTCTCCAGCTGAAATAATTTGATATAAAATTATATAAACTGAGATAATCTGAAACAGCAAAATGTAGGTTTTTAGAGTAAACTAGCAGAATAACCAGGTGTTACTCAGGTTGAATTGGTTAACTAATTTCTGTTTTCGTTAATAAATTGTAATTCCCATTCATCCCATATAACAACTACCACACTCTAATAAAGGTATACAATTGTTAAATACCCAATTTCACAAATGTGAATAAATGTCATTTAACATTTTACATTTTTGTACAATTTAAATTTTTAGTAAGAAAGAAGTCTAGAGTGCCAATGTTACCCAGAATGTATAGAATAGTTCAGAGTATGCATATAAATGCCTTGTATGTTATTTAAAAACAAAAGCGCCTCCCAAAATTATACAATGATTAAAAATGTTTTTTAAAACCATTATTTACCTTCATTACAATTACTGAGCGAAAAACATCAAATTGAAAATCCAGAAAAACATCTTAAAACAGATTTTAAAAAAAGCTTCGAACAAAAAGTAATGAATGTATCTGTTTTTTCACTACAAAATAGATTCTTGGAATATAGTGGACACAAATTTTAAAAAGCAAACGATTAAAAAAATACCAAGGTTGCCATATTAGTTACCAGTCCTATTTTAAAATGTTTTGTTCTGTATAGTTTTATAATCTTTATCGTCTCAAAAATATTCAGAATTTTTTATATTTTGTAAAGAAAAAATAAGGCTCGATATAAATAAACTATTATAATTTAAATTTCATAAAAATAGTTTTGGAAAATATTTTAGCAGAACTGGTAAAACAATCCAAGTAATTGCCTAACTATGTAAGCAAAGAAATTTCAAATAATTCATTCACTAAACTAAAATATGGTGTATCAAATATAAAACATTAAATTCAAATATGTTGAACAAATCTTATGTGATACTTGTACAAACACACAGACACAAAATCGAACATAGAATGGGAAGATGGACAGACAGACTTACACAACCAAGTTCAATCACTTAATAAATGTAAGAATTCACAGTATACAAAGTTTCATGAAAATATATTCAACCGTTTGGACGTAGCACGGGCACACGCATACATACAGACCAAATGAGCAAGAGACAGAATTTGCATCAGAAGGGTTCAAAATGGATAGAAAACTTGAAATGGTTTGAAAATATTCAATGTACAAACACACTCTATTATTTATATAGATATTGTATACTTTTATCAATTTTTTTATTTCATTTTAGTTGCAGCACATACTACAAATAACAGGAAAGAAGCTGAATGTCGGATTGACATTCGCAAGTTTAATCAATTTCTTTTTGGTCAGCAAATAAATCCTGCCAAAGTTGTTTGTAGTAAGTTTTTTATTAGACATGTGTATTTTACTTAGACTTGTAGCATTCTAAATTTCATGTTATGAATGAATATTGTGTTTTAAGGAAATTAAATTTAGTAAATGTAAACATTAAGTACATCAGTTTCATAAATTAAAGGACAACAAGAGTAGTTGCTAAAAATAAAATTAAGCTGTTAATTAGAATGAAAATAGAAATCCTTTACCATATTTTAAAAGAACATTAATACATAGCTTTCATACATTTTGTGTTTGATACAAAAATATATATTTAAATGAACATAATGAAATTCAAGTTCTAAATGTATTTTAATTAAAAGTATCATCACTCCAAACAAAAGTATAGGATCCACATTCATGCTTCTAATGAGATTTGTTGGTAGAATTCTTGAAACAGTTTAAAGCTTATAAGTAGATTTACAGATAAACAGGTTTAAGACAGTAACAAGTTTACATCCTAGACTACTGGTAGCAATAAATCGTATAATAATAGCAACTACCATTATATAAATTGAGAACCCTAAGGGGCACATATTCTTTAGGTGTGTACGGGTATCACAACCCCAAGGTAACCGAGCAATCTGTCCTCCCTTCTGTTTTACCCTCGCCTACTCTTCTGCTTTTCCCCCTTCCCTCATTGTTGTCTTGTATTTGGCACAGCTTGTCCAATATGGCCCTTGCACATAAAACCCAAAACTAACCAACCCTATAAATTGAGCCCTGAAATATATATGAAATGTATTAGAATAAATATGGTATTAACCTGTGTTCATTAACCCTGAGGGATTTACATGCATATATGAATTCGGCAACCTGTAGTCTTTCCTGCATGATTTTTGACCAGTTTTGACCTCTTGACTAATACAGGGTTATTCAAAATGAATCATTCGATTTCAAAATGCTATATTTTCATAAATAAATGACACAGAATGATAAGTAATACATGAATACAAAGGAAAAATATGGAAGTTTTTTACAAGTGTTCGATATAACTTCCTTTAGTTACATGTATAATGTCAGGACAGTATGTAAATTCCTACCAAACCTAAAGTGTCAGTAGTAATTGATTGTATAGCAGCAGAAATATGTTGTTTAAGTTCACATAAATTTGTGGGTAATAGTGGCACATACACTTTTTCTTTTACAAACCCCCAAAGGTAGAAATCGCATGGGGTCATATCAGGTGACCAGTTGTGTAACACCCACTGCTCTCAAACTGATGATATCACCTTCAAATACCGTAGGTGGATTAATTCGGTACTTTTTACGAAATTCACGCTGAACGGTGATTACAGATCCACATCGAGCAAACGACAGCACACAAAAAACTTTCTGCTCCACGGACGCCATTATCACTTCTGCCGCTGAAAAGCTTCTAAAATAGCTTTCGTGAAATAGCTTCACGAAGAACACACGAGCGTCATCTATTCTTCACAATATAAAACTTCAATATTTTTCCTTTGTATTCATATATTACTTATCATTCTGTGTCGTTTATTTTTAAAAATATGGAATTTTGAATTACCCTGTAGAATCGTTCCTAGGATTTTTCAACCAATAGATATGGCTATTTAGTCATGTGTATTGGGAGGAAAAGCAACTCTACACTACTTTCAAATCTCATGTGATACTCATGAGTTAAAAATAAAACCTAATAGTATTTAATAATTTTATCAGTTTCTTTTTTGAATTAACAATACACAAAATCAACATTTAACTCCACTCTTAGATACTTAAGTTATACTTAGAAACAACACTTTAGATATTGATACAGAATAGTGAATGTGAAAACTATTCTTTATATTCAGTTTTTAAAGTGCACTGGTTCTCAAATATGAATTATATTTTCATAGCATACTTTTTAAACAGCATTTGCTGTAAAATAATGCTTGTGATTGAGAAACTTTTGTGTGGTCATTGTTACTAAAACTTATGTTAGCATTTTTATATCAAAAAGCTGTTTTCTGATTCAGGATATAATGTTCTGGGCAAATTGGAACTTAATTATGTTCCTTGCCATGTCTTCCCCTCCAATTTATCAAAAATTAACTGTTATAATAGCAAAAAGACACTTCATAATATAAAAGTATATAATTTCATAACAGGTATACTTCTACTTTTATCACCAAATTGTAAAAATTGTCTGTTGCATTGATTTTTCAAATTTGTGCATTGAAAAATGTCACAGCTTAATTTTAAATATTTAGGTGACATGAATATTTTCAAAGAATAAAATGACTTGAAAGTTCTATTTTGTTGATCATTAATTTCTGAATATTAGTGTAGAAATATATCTTCTGATAAGCAATGCTTAATGTCATGTCCAGACTTTATATTCCTGCATGACTATACATGAGCATGAATGCATAAAACTACTTTTTATGTATGAAACATGCCCAGAAAAATTGCAAGACATACATTATACATCCATAACTGTACTTCCAATTTATTTATCTAGATTAAAATTAATATTTCTGAATCTTAAACAACACATTAACTTTAAGGTTAACTTTGGAAGATATATACCCAATAAAGTATCAATAAGAAAACAAATTCAGTAAATTCCATGCCTAACTTTGGTTATTGTGTCAATGGTATCAACATATTCTGTTATTGCTCTTAAATTGGTTTTGGCTTGGATCTTCTGCTATAAGGCAGAATATTAATTTTATATTTCAAATGAGAAAAACAGATTTTGGAATTAATATAAAATTGTTCTTAGTATAATTATTTTAAAATTTTATTGTGTCATGTTTATTTACTGAAATGCACACTGTTTCTGTGGTATAGACTACTAGAATTTATAGAAAAAACGTTTAGGATTAATGACTTTGATACTTAGTTTATCTACTTATATTCATTCTCATTCTTCAATTATCCATTTTCTATCTTCGAGAATAATACAATAGAATATTTTTTCAATAAAATTCATTTCTTTTACACAGATATTACCCATCATCAAATGGTTCAATTTTTTCTCCTGCATGATGATGTCTCCATCCAGTACTTTTTACCCTGCATTCTTGCATAGCCTGAAGCTTTTATCACTTGTACATATTATATCATATTGTTGTACATATATAAAAACATTATTTCAATTATTCTTCTGATGGATTGTATATACTGAAGGCATTGTATGTAAAATATAATGTAATAAATTATTTTGTCATACAACTAAAGTATTTTTTAACACTAGTAAGTACTTTTTAAAAATCGATGTTGACATTATGCTAACAATTTATAAATATTATAAATTGTGAAACAAAGATCATCTACCTAAGAAAACTTTTCATCAATAGTATGAGGTGCAGCCAATAAGTTTCCAGACTAAAGAATGGGAAGTGTCTGACAGCTTGCTGTAAACAGTTCCATTGGTTTTATTTACCTTGTGATAAGTTCATGGTGTGATTTGAATAATGACTGAATTTCAGTGTCTCTTGGTAAATTTTTGTTGTTAACTTGACAAAACTTCTTTTGAGACAGGAGCTTTTAATAAACAATTCCAGGAATCAGGCTGTAGGCCCATGCTAACTTTCTATTTTATTTTTCACAATTAAAACAGGCCACAGTAGCCCCGTTGGAAGATTGCGAACTTGGAACTTGATCCAACCGAAGACTTGAGGGAGCTGGTGCACATTAAATCTGCCATGACCTCAAATGTCCTAAGGAAAAATTTGCAAGGTTAGATGTTTTCACCTAAATGCATTACTATTGATCATTATTCGGTCCAGCCGAAGACCATTATGCACACTGGGGTTGGTGCACGCTAAATCTATTATGGCTTTAAATGTCCTCACGTTGGGGTGGTGCAGCAGTTTAGAGAGTGGGGTGCCATCTCAGGTGTTGACCTCATCTGACCTTGATTCAAAATTTCATGTTCTCAGATCTTTCACTTCTGGATTGATCTTGGGCCTTTGCCAGTAGCCCATTGTGTTGATCCTGTGCACCATTAATTCAACTAGGTACCTACCTACTAGGTACCTCTGACAGAAAGCTTGAAAGTTCACCTAGCAGTTGAAAATCATCATAAAACCAGTGTTGACATCTGAGATTGTAGGAATTAATCATGAGACCTGCTTGCAAATTTTCTGAACTTTTGACAGAATGGTAACAAAGTTGTGTCATCAGGGCCATTCCTGAAGTATCGGATGCCCAAAAGCAAAGAACCTCGATAAACAGCACTTTCTCTCCGAAAGAAATTATATTCTAAAAAATCACTTGTTAATGATTTTTGAATGAAAGTTAAAAGCAAAATACTCATGGATTCCTAAGTATGGTTTATCAAAAATATAAACTTAAAAAAGTATTTATATATACCAGAATTTCATGTTCTTTCAATTAATGTTATTTCTGCTCATTGAATGATTGCAAAGCAGTTACTTTTCTGCCTTGTTGCCATTAGCAGTCCTGGTGGTTGTTTCAACAAGGTATCTCGTCATTAGCGAAAATTGACCAGATCTGGATGGATGAGATCGTTGAAACCACTTGGAAGGTTAAAGAATGTATCACTTATTTCTAAAATACTGGTTGTGTCTTGTGGACTACTTTTCTCTGGACATTTTAATTTGGCCCCTTTGATGTTTGCATTGGCAACATGCAAATGCATGAGCACACCACTCAAGAATGCCCCTGTGCATCATCAGTCATTAAGTTCTATAATATACAATGTAGTAATTTAGTAATGTTTGCTAGTGTTTTGTATGAATGTTACATCTCTTTAACGCAGAAAATTAAAATTATCTTTACCATACAACTATAAAAGTGCTACTGCTTTGAGTAAATGTTGCCATGTTCAGTTAATTTATAAGGATTCAAATTGAATACTTAATCTTCAAATTTTCTCCCACCCCCTAAGCCACTAGATTACATTTTTCTGGGCTGCTTTAAATTCACTTGTGAAGATTTTTATTTATGTTATTTAACACTGCTAGCAACTAATAATTCTGTATTTTCTTGTAGATAGTAACTTATTAAAATCATAAGTAAACTTGTAAGACAAATTGAGGTACGCAAATTTAAAAAATGAGCTTTCGACAGTTTGCAATCACTCAAAAAAGTACCAGGACCAAAACTCCTCCATTAAGTGTATAGCAATAACACATAAATTTATGACTAAAATTAATTGTAAATATGAGCAAATTAGTTTGATTTCAAAAGAGTAAATTGTGAAAATTTTTATCATGAACTTTGCAAAAGGAAAAACTAAACTTCAGTGACTTCGAATCTGTTGTATCATAACTGCATATTGCATTTTCTTCTATTGCAAAGCAAGTTGCAATAGAAATGAATGCAATATGCAGCTAAAAGGTTGGCCAAGAAACTAATTTGTTATGAAATGATGGCTATCTTGAAAGGATACTCAAATAGAAATGTTTTAAGATAACCTTATGAAAAGGATCAATTTGCTAAAAATGCCCATTTGAATGGAGAAAATGGTACCATAGTGTGGGATTGTATGACATCAAATGCTGTAGATAATTTGCTGATCATTGATTGATAGAATTTATCTGCTTCTATCTACACTAAAATTTTGGAATAAGTGCTGCAAAATTAAGGATCAATTAGGTACAGATCCAAAGTATGATGTGGTTAAGAACCTTCTGTACCATGTTCCCAGGTAATTGCTAGGGCCACAGTAGCCCAGTTGGAAGAGCAACGAATCGAATCTCGGTCCACCAAAGATCATGTACACCTGGATTGGTGCACGTTAAATCTGTCGTGATCTCAAATGTACTCACAGTGGCGTGGTGTGGAAGTTTGCAGAGTGGGGTGCCAGTTCAGGTGTTCTCGTCATCTGACCTGGTTCGAAATTACGAGGCACCCTTGGATCTTTCCCTTCGGACTGATCCCGATTGTGCCAATAGCCCTTTGTGTTGCTCCAGGGCGACTTTAATTAACTACCAACCCAGATAATTGCTAAAACACAATCTTCATTGATGAAATCTAGAAATTTTTAAAGTGAACTCCATAACAAAGAATGTTGAAAATGATTTAATATACAAATTGAAATAAAGCTGAAATTTCTCCAACAGAGGCTGTGATGAAACATGTTAGCAAATACTAGATTAAAGGCTTGTAAACTATACATGCATCCCTACAAGTAGGTGCTTATAACAACGATCAAAACAAAAAAATTAAAAAAAAACTTTGTGTAGGAGAGTAAAAATATGAAAAGGGAAGAAAGATTCAGGTACAGCTGTAGTCTCTGCCGCGCGCGGTGGCAACGACTCTTGGCGCGGCTTTTGGCGTAGTTATAAGCGACTCATACCGGGTGATGGTAACCCATTTTTTTCTCGAATTTTCTCCTGGTTAGGGTTAACCTGTTTTTATGGCAACCTTGCCGGCGTCCAGTTCTGTCCAGCATTGGTTGTTCTTTTTAGTTTGGACACGGTGGAGAGCGGGTCTTTTTTTTTTTCAGGATAGAAGTGGAGAGCGGGTCTTTTTTTTCTGGATATTGCATCAGGTTGTACTTTTTCGGTTTATTTTATTTTACTATTTCTAGAATTCCTTATTTAAGATGCCTTCTGTTTTTAGTATTGTAGATAAGTTTCAGGAGAATTTTGCTCGCAATTTAAAGTTTTCTTTTTCTGGTGGTAGGCTAACTTACGGGACTGAGGGAGTAGCTAATCGTTTTTTTCGTTACGAGTTGTGTCGAGATAAAGAGCTTTTTTAAAATTTTTTAAAGGAAACGGGATTAATTAAATCTAAAGTTTCAGATAAATGTAACGGGGATATGACTTTTTCAGTTAGGAATGCTGTTAGCGATGGTTACACATGGATTTGTCGAAATTGTCGGGATGATAAGCCTTGTAGTTATAAATCTATTAGACACGGGTCATGGTTCCGTAAGAGTAATTTGAAGATGGAGGAGATTTTTTTTTGACATATGAGATTTTAAGGGGTACAAAGACGGAAGATATAGGGGAGGCAGATCTTTGCAGATCGCATGGGAAAACACAAGGGTTCCTATAATGGTTTGCTTTGAAATTTCGTTCCATTTAAAAAGAAAACGAATGGGGTGCGACTGAGGGTTCAGTTCACGACTGGCAGCCCCGTTTAAACAGGAAACCCTCATTTACAGTGAAAACTGTTAAAATAACTTATATTCTACTTATGTTGATTTTTTGATTCATTTCATCCATATGTACAGTATAGATTCACTGTTGGAAATTCGAGAAAAAATGGGTTACCCTCACCGGCATGAGTCGCTTATAACTACGCTAAAAGTCCATATAATTATTCAATATTTGCAGTGTTTTTCTAGTCAAAATGTTGTTTAATTCAGATTTACATAATTCTTCCGTACGTATGCAGTATATATTCGATGTTGGAAGATTTCCTTGGCGACATAAAAAGTGCGCCAAACACGCCGCCAAAAAAAACGCGTTGCCACCGCGCGCGGCAGAGACTACAGCTGTACCCAACGGGATATTGATAACCACAATAAATAAGCGCGAAACCCAATGGATCTTTTCAAATGGTAAATTCACAATAGCCATTATGTTTCTCCAGTGTGACGTTAATTAAGTACCAACCAAATGGTAAATTTAACGAAATGAATCTCAATAAAACCTTTTATTGTGCTTTTTTACGGGAAGATTGGCAGATAAATTGAGCAATTAGCACTCGGAGAAACGTTTCAAAATACAAATTTCTGAGCAATTGCAAAAATTAAAGTTGGCCAAAAGATAATGTAGGTAAAATGTATTTGTTCTATACGTTTATGATACTAAACATGAACGAGCAGTCGTGGCCGAGTGGTTAAGGCGATGGACTAGAAATCCATTGGGGTCTCCCCGCGTAGGTTCGAATCCTACCGACTGCGTGTGTCTTTTTTTAGTCGTTTCACAGAAAGATTGGCTTATGGATAATTTTCGGATTAATCAGATGTAAATGATGAGGAAACACGTTTCATCTGTTTTTTATTTCGTCAGGAATGAGAAGAAGGTGGGTCAATGCAGATTTCTATTTGTTCAAAAATTATTCATTTGTTTATCGTAAAAATGTAAGTACTTATTAATTAAAGTAAACAGTATTTTTTTTATACTTATATTTTTCAGAATGTACAATCGAGCTCTTAGCACCATTAAAATTTCGAAAGTAGTGTAGACCTTTTCACAGTCCTGATATGGGTCATTCTGTGTCAGCCGCATAAAAAGGCAACATTTTCCACTCCCCGATTTTCTTTTAACTTGGTAGATTTGTTGTCCAGCCACAATGGTTTCTTAAAATTAGCCTTATTTCATCCCGGTTAGATCGTTAGATCAAAAGATATACATGAGTATATCTTTATGAGTATTGTTTACATAATTCGATGTTTACTTAAAAAATTAAAAATATCCTTTTTTGTAACTCAAAGTTATATGGGTTAAATTGAGTAACCTTAAAATTAAAGAGGTCATTTACAGAATCATCCAATATATCATCCGAAATCTTATATTTTTATCTATAAAACAAGCTCTATATATGAGCCCGATCGGACAATTAGGTCAAATAATGCAGTTCATGGGTATTAATTACATGATTCTATTTACGTGTAGTTTATTTTTTCTATGAACTCATGCGTGTTATTCCATGAAACTTTCAGAAAGCAAAGATAAATAATGTACCTTTACATACATTTTAATAAAGAAAAAAGAAGTATACTTTATTGTAATTCAGTGTCAAATGGAATGACCTTCAAACCAAAAAGTCCCTTACAAGGTCATAAGAAAAATCGTACATTTATCTGCAAAATAAGCTCTAATTCAGTCCTATCGAAAAATTAGGTCCATATATACAAGCCTTTTAATAATTCTAAAATTATGAAGATTTACCCAATGTTTTAAATTTAAAATTAATATAAATAAAAAACTATTACAAGTAGGGAGATAAAGTTTTCCAAAATTTCTTTTTGTGTCTGTCGAGAAATTAGCTAAGTTTTAAAAGAAATCGGAGAAGGTTGGGTTTTGGAACCCATATGTTCTTGTTTGATAATAAATTGTTTCTCGCTCTGTTTGAACGAAACAGTTGTTCTAAAAAGAATAGGCTCCAAAACAATCTGTTAAACTTTTTTTATTATAGTTTTTATACCTTTTCCATCTAATATTTTATCATTCGAAATTCAAATAACTTTGATGCATTTCTCCCCATTCAACTAATTTGAATTTTTAAAGATTTGTTAACACTAATAGTTAAGAAACAAATAGACAAAATTGTATATTCGATCTGAAGTATTTCTCCCATTCTGAGTACGAATGAGTCTGAGTAATTCCTCCCAGCCTTTTAAGGATTTATAAACGTTAAAATGGCCATTTAAATTTAAGTTCTCTTATGATGGACAATAGATGGCAGCACCAGATTATTAACAATCGTTTCTTATTTAGAAACTTTGTGTTGGACAGTGGTTTTCAACTTGCGAGACCCGCTGCCTTGACGAGGCAAAAGCAATAATTAATTATGGCATTTTTTATGAAGAGTATAATACTAACGTATACGGTGGGGCATGTTAACAAACAAAATTACATTCAAATTCGTTATCCGCACTGGACAAAATAAATTTTATAGCACATTGGTAGTTTCCTTAAGCCAAATCAAATTAATTTGCTGATTTTCATTGACATTGCATTCTGATCACCAAAACTTTAGCGTAAAATTGATTAAACACTATATTGTTCATTATGATTAGTGATTAATAGCAAAATTAAATCAGTGAAATAAAAAGTAATCACAAATGAGAAGGATGAACGTGCTGTTGAGCTCTGTTGAATTATTTGTCTATAGTCTATTAATAGCAAAATTAAATCAGTGAAATAAAAAGTAATCACAAATGAGAAGGATGAACCTGCTGTTGAGCTCTGTTGAATTATTTGTTTATATATATTAAGCTCTTTTTTTTCGTTAGTAGAATCCTTAAATCTTAAGTCAACTACTTGAAGTTGATTCCTTTTTTTTAGTTAAAATAATAATTGACAATGTATCCTTTGCGGGGATCTTTTTGCTTAATACATTTTTTGACGATTCATTTTTTAGCATCTTATTTATCATTCATGCACCTCAAAGTTCCTCCATTTCCTTTCGGTCCAGAATTGCTCCAAGATTCCTTCAGCTCCCACTTTGGGAAACTATAGACAGCAATTTTCAAGTAATACTCATATTTTTGATACCCACATAATTTTGGGAATTATTTTTAATTATAAATTATCATAAATACATCGTTTTAAAAAATTTGAAAAGTCACTTGGGATCAAAAAGGGAAGGCAAATAATTTTATTATTTTTTGTAAATCAATCAAAATTTTATCCTTTTTTGTCAAATCTGCCAAAAAATGGGGGGGGGTCGCAGAATTTTAATAATTATATATACCGTGAGATGAAAAGGGTTGAAAATCGCTGCTCTAGAACAACGATTTTCAACTGGTGCGCTTCAAGAATGGCACTGGTGTGCCTTACGGATGGTAAACTCGTTTAAATTGAGTAGGATTTATTTAATTTCAACGACTGAGTTTTGAACTTTATACAAGTCTATTCAAAAATAATTTCAAGCAATACCCTGGTTATATAAATAATTTTGAATATTTTCATTACCGAGTATCAAAATTAAATTGTTTCAAAAAGACTTTTTTGAGTCACTTTGGAGCAAAAAAGGAGGTAGGTAAATAATATTTTTTGTAAATCAAGCAAAAATATAGCTATTTTTGACAGATTATAATATATAACTTTTTGTGGCACACCAAAAAATGTAATACTTTTAGGTGTGTCCAGAATTTTAACAATTAGTTTATGTGTGCCATAAGATGGAAAAAGGTGAAACTCGCTGCTCTAATGCCACTAAAAGATGGAAAACGATTGAGAGAGAAAAAAATCCTTATTGTAGAGGGCGAAGATTATTTTCGAGAAATTTTATGTTTTAGTTTTTATAATACCTTAATCTTTTTAATATTGTATTACCCTTTGGAAGTGAGAAAGTTCTATAGGCATTTCAAATTGATAATCTATTGGTTTCTAAAATAAAGTCAAACCTCATTAAGACGAATTTGCTTAACGCGAATTACTAATAATACCAACTAAATTCCAATCCCCATCAAAATGTATATTCAGATAATGTTAATCATTGGTTTAAGAAGAATTCGGGTTACACAAATCGCCGGTTAAGATGAACACACTTTCGAAACTTAAGGGCAAACGGATTCTTCAATCATATTATTAGAAACATTAAGTGACTCTGATATTGTAGATTTATTTGTGGAAGAGAGTGAAGAAAGAATAAATGTAGATTCCGAAGAAGACGAAGGAATAAGCGTGACTTCTTCGAAAGCAGCTACTGCTGGCTTAGAAATTGTTCACCACTTTTTGTTTGGCAGTGAAAATTCATCTGCTCAATTAAACAGCGTTGACCGCATCGAAGATCTTTAAAAATGCCACGAAAAGCACAAAAATCGATAACAGAACTATTTCAAGATGAAAATTGCGTAATCAGGAAATATCTGTGTAATTTAGAATTATCTGTACAATCAAGAATCATCTGTATAATCTTTATGATGAATACCATTTATCCGTGAAACAAGAATTGTGCACTAAGTAACGTAAATGCGTTAATATTTCATTTTATGTTGAAATAATGCTTTTTTTCTGAGTTCGGATAATACGAATTTTTTTACGGTCCCGTGAATTCGTCTTAACGAGGACTATCCAGTGTTCTCACGATCGTTTCAGCGAAACGATAGAAAGAGTCGTACTCATTTATTTGAATTCCCTAGATTAATGAAGAAAATCCTTTCTTTCTAACCAGGAAAACATTAATCTGAAAAATTCGTTTTTCGTTTCGAACAAGAACAGGTTTCTAAAAAGAACAACCGAATGCATTTTCAACGTTCGGGAGAGTGCTCCAGGAATTCCGATCTCATTGACTGCAGAGTTCAATAAACTAAATTGAATGCCAAAAGCCTCGACTCAAAGCATCTTGATTGCTATCTGAGGTACAATGGGTCCAAGATTATATGTTAACATTTAAAGAGGACTGCCGGAAGCAAGAATAGAGGTGAAGAAATCTTTTTTTAATTCTTGGTATTCGTAAATGCCAATGCGATATAAATTCAACGCAGTTCGCAAAACGAATACTCCTAACGCCTTTTATCAGATCTCGCCAACCCAAATTGTTCTGAAAAGCACCTTGACAAGGTGCAATTCCTCCAAGGATCGCATATAAATAGTTTTAAAATAAAACAAAATTAAAAAAATCTATTTATTCATTCTCTTGTACAAATTTAAAAGTGAGATGTTTGCTTTTGCGATTACTAGAATTTGTAGATCAATAATCACTGAAGTCGTCTGTTTTCTTCAGCTTTCTTCTGAATTTATTTTGAAATGTAAAAAGAACACAAAAAGTCACAAATTTCGTAAAAAGTCTCAAAATGGTTTGTCTGCCCAATTTAAAAATAAAAACTTTCAAAACTAGTCACGTAACATTTATAATACACATTAAGTTTTATAAATGAAATTAATTCATTTTGCAATGAATTGTCGAACAAGCTGGGTACTGATTTTTCGAAGTTATGCAAGGAAGGAATAGTATTTTCAATCTTAGAAATGAATCATAAATATGTGACTCAGACGTGATTGACTCACAAATTTCACGCAAGCAACTGGAAAAGCCTCACTTTACACCAATGACCTAGTTGTTGAAAGACGTGAACTGGCAGCAAGTTTCAATTACTGATATTGATGATTATTAATTACAGATAAATGGAGCAGTTGTAATCGAATCGGGTAATGCGGAAGAAAGAGAAAAACTTAATGTAAGGATTATTTTCCTTCTGACTCCTAGAAATATGGAGATGAGAGTAATTTAATATATGGTCATCCTGCATGATTACCTACGACTAATGTTTTAAATGTTGGATTGTGATTCGAGGTCTCATCAATTGGCAATCACACAGAGCAAAAAACGAAAATACTTATTCTATTAACATTACTTCCAATTCATTTAAAAATACTCATGCCTTCCCACAATTGCACACCAGGCTTCATAGACTTTAAGTTAGGTCTGACCCTTCATAAACAGACATGTACCCCAAGTACTTAATGTTTAACTTGCACTATATTGTTACATTACTTTTCCTTTTTCTAAAAGTGCTATACAATTAAAAAAACAATGAAAATATTTATAACGTTTTCAACTTAGAAAACCGGCTGTGGTAGCCCAGTTGGAAGAGTCGCAGATTAGCAATGGAAGGTTGCAAGTTCGAAACTCGATCCATTCGAAGATCGTCGTGCAAGTGGGGGCTGGTGCACGTTATATCTGTTGTGGTCTCAAATGTCCTCCTCACGTTGGCGTGAGGGAGAAGTTTTGAGAATGGGGTGCCAGCTCAGGTATTGACCTCATCGTCTGACCGTGGTTCAAAACTACGAAGTGTTGTCCTTGGTTCTCACCCTTTGGGATTGATTCCGGATCGTCGCCAATAGCCCGTTGTGTTGCTCCAGTGTGACGTAAATTCAACTACTTACCTCAACTTAGAAAACAGACTGTACATTTTAAAGCAGAAATGTTTCCCGTTTCCCGGGGCCCACTTCAGACCTTAACTCCAGGTATTTTGGTACTACAGGATTGGATTGAATTTTGTATTTGTGGCACAAGGTCCAGAAACATACAAGTCACGCCAAATCACCTCAGTGTCACTAGAGGTGTTCTATGCGCCATGGCTTGATATCAGCTCTGTACAGAAAAAAATGAGATATAACCCAAAGCCCAAAGTTTGAGTTAGGCTTCCTCGAAAGGAAGATAGTTTCAGTTCAAAATAAGTTTTTTAATAAAAAATATGGCCTTTCTCATGACTAAAAACTATCTGGGATTGTCCCATACGTGACAGATGGAACACCCTTTTAGAATTAAAGTGTTGATAAAATATATTTTTTAAGTACGAGAAACTCGTACGTTATGTCTCTCGTATTAATTTATAGGAAAATGGAAACAGTGACAGAATAGATACATTCGAATTACTGATACAACGATGATCAGTTATTCATGCAAATACACTACTGTTTGTGAAAATTGCAACACTATGAAAGAATCATCAGAAATAAATGAAATTTATTCCACATATTACTTGTAGTGGTTTAAATAAATGATCAAATTTACAGGGCAATAAACAGAAAGTAATGCCGAAAATCAATATCTTGTGCAGCCGCCACGAGCAGCGATGAGAGCCTGTACACGTCGTGGCATCGAATCATACAGATTCTGAATGTCATGTTGAGGAATGGCATTCCAGATGGCCTCTATCTGATGCCAAAGTTCAGCCGTACACTCTGCCCGACGAGCGAGTCGCCATCCGATGTAATCTCAGACATTCTCAATGGGCGACATATCCGGGGAACGTGCAGACCATGGAAAAAGCGGAACCTGTCGTGCACTGGAGAAGGCTTGTACATTCCGAGCAACACGTGGACGGGCATTGTCTTGCTGAAATACAGCTCCGGGAATGCGTTGCAGGAGGGGTAGGACCTCGGGGTTCAGGGTCCCCACAATTTGGAGTAGGCGGGATTGCCCATGATATCCAATAGCTCCCCAGACCATAACGCCAGGCGTTCGTCCAGTATGAAACTGAATAAGACTCCAGGAGAAGGTGTTCAACTCTAGCGTCTGACGAGTACGCGACCGTCCAGATTGTAACGGGACTCATCTGAGAAGACGACTTGTTGCCAATCGGCACGCCATTGGCTGTGTTGGTGAGCCCATTGTAGCCGGAAGCGTCGGTGGTTCAGCGTCAAGGGAATCCTGCGCAGGGGAATCCTTGAACGTAGCCCATGGTGCAGCAGACGTCGACGAACCGTGGGGGCAGACAATGACACACCTGTAGACATGCTCCAATGTTGTGCCAAAGCACGAGAGGACGCTGTACGGTCCGTCATCGCCATGCGGATGAGGTGTCTGTCGTCCCAATTTGACGTCATATTGCGTCCGGTTCTTCATTTCCATCGGTTTCGACTTGTCCGGTTCTCCATGGTCCATCTCTTCCACACGGTCCATCACTGTTGTGGCATTACGCCCCGTGCGAGTGGCGATTTCACGATACGAAAGTCCACCCTCACGGAGGCCGATCATGCGGCCCCGTTCGAACTCCGTATGGCACTCTGCGTTTTTGGTGAGGCATATTGACTTCTAATCAATCATTTACAGCAGTCAAACGACGATACACACATTTTAAAGCACCTTTACAGTGCTTTTTATACACGGCTCACTTGGAAGTTTAGAGGGTGTTTCTTCGCCCACACATGAGTGATCGCTTTGTAATTCTAATTATTTGCATATCCTAACCTGTTTTGCATTTCCAAGTTTCGTTTAATTTGCACGATTCCTTCATGGTGTTGCAATTTTCACAAACAGTAGTGTACTATGAAATAAGTTAACTATAGGGGTATTATAGTATTATTATTATAGTATGACCTACATAACCCACTAACCAAAACAAAGCGTCATCGTCACTTTTCTTTTCTTATGATCGTCATCTGACCGTGATTCGAAATAACGTGGTGTCCTCGAATCTTTCTCTTTGGGATTGATCCCGGTCCGTCACCAATAGCCCGTTGTGTTGCTCCAGTGTGACGTTAATTATTTAAAGGTATATACAAATATACCTTTTTCTTATGTTCTCTGCAAATTAAAAGGTAGTGAAAACTATTGCTTGGACTTTGAAACTGGTGTTTGTGTTACCGTGAAAGACCGAAATTAGAGAATGTCAATATTCTCCGATGAATGTCGACACACATACCAAATACGTCGGTGAAAGACGGAATATTTGGTTATATTCTTATACATTCGGACCATCGCCGGTGTATGTCGACAAGCACAGATAAGCTCTGCTGGGGGGCGAAACGAGAAGCCGAGGCCTCTCCGCCTTCAGTTTAAGTTGTTGCAATAAATAAGATTGTTTTTTAATAATTTATGTGTGAGTTTATTATAGATATTATTTCAATCTCATTTAGAATGTACTGTTCGTTTTAGGTTCAACAGTTTATTTACATGAGCTGTTAATTAAGCATTCTCCTATTTTGACATATATCATAATATGTTATATAATATAGTATGATTTAAAATCTTCCATTTTTGTCTTAACGTAACAAAAATATTTTTATTCAACATTCACCATCAGTGCATGCCGAATGTCGACATGTGCCGGTGTAAGTAAGAAATAATGATATTTATCAAATATTTTGGACGTACACCAAGCGACTATGTGAATGCTGACATTCACCGGAGAATATCGACATTTGCCAGATATCGGTCTTTCGCAGTAACATACGTACTACTATATTCTAAGTTAATTGCTATGCTGCACTTCTATATTGTATAACTGTTTTGAGTGGTGTCTAAGTTTCCACAGTTAATCCCTTCTAGAATTTAGCAGTGAATGCATTTGATTGATGCTACCACAAGTTGACTGCCGATTGCGTAAAAGACAATGACAATTGCATTAAGATCATGGGTATATTTAGGAATGCGTGCTCGTGCAACTCATGATTGATGCCGTTTGACTATCCTGTCGTTGCCTTTAGCCTTATTCGTTGTTGTCTTCCAGCTTGGCCAAATATGGCGCTTGCGCCATAAAACCCCCAACCAACCTTTTGCAGAAAAGTGAGGGTGTTCAGCAACATGAAGTTAATGTCGAGCGGCAGAGTAGTAAGTGAAACCTTGATAGGAGCTGAAGTAACTCTATGATAACGTGGCTTTAGACAGTTGAAATTTGTATGAGCTGCTATTCAACAATTCAGTGTAGAACGCCATCTTGTGAACAGCCATCCTGCGGCTTTTAACCCTCCTTCTTTAGAGATACCTCGTCTGTCAAGATCTGACCAATTTTACCAATGATGAGATACCTCGCCATCAAGATAGTACCAGTTTTTGAGGATGACAAGATCAATATCTGGTCAGTTTTCCTCTAATGGCGAGATATCTCGTCCATCAAAATCTCTCAGTTTTGCTAATGACGAGATACCTCATCGGGACAACCACCAGGAGAGTAAAAGCTTGCTAGTAACCAATGTATAGTGCGATTCGGGCGAGAAGGCAGATAACCATGGGTGAGTCAGTTTGTAGAAAGGTAGAAAACTCGCCAGAGAAAAAGGGATGCCGCGTGCAAAATCACGTGAGGCGATCGCGATATGTGGTGAGTTGTTCCGCCAACTACGAATCACTTCTGTCGCTTTTACTACCGAACGATAAACTCGGAAACATAATCCGCAGTTACGCAAAAAGTAGGAAAGCATTGTTTATGTTTAATCTTCCTCCCTTTAAACGAATATACTCGTTAAAAACCATATGAATCAAATGCCAACAAGGCAGAGCAACAATGGAAAGACAACCTCAAACTGCTCAAAAGTACTTCATGGTTGAGATTAATTGCTATGTTGCATATGCTAATACACTGAAAATTAACATTTGGAATGGTGGGAAAGATCCTCACAAAACTACAATATTTTACGTAGCCATGACCTGTGATATTCAGACACGAAAATCTAACATCGAATCGAGCTCTTGTCAGTATTTAAAGTAAAGTATATTTTGTGGGCAATAGATGCTTTTGTTCCCACGCATCAGAAAACAAATTGCTTCAAAATACCGTTCGTTGAAAGTTAAACAATAGAGCATCGGTCATTTTCCAGCAAAATAGAACGTGCATTATTCGAAAACAGAATAGTACTCCCACACCCCACCGCATGTACTATCTAGAATTTTTGTTTTCATTACCCGTAGACGTTTCCTCGTCACGATATTGTTAACCGATACCATGCCTATTTGTGCGAGAAAAATCCATCGCCAGACCATTCACACCAACATTATTATAGTTTTCGGACAGCATATACACAATATCTTCTGATGTATCATTAGTTCTTCGTGCGTGAAAGAACTGTTTTGGTGATCGATGTATTCACTTCCGTCTTCGAATTTCGAAATCTGGATGTTTTGACTTGTGGGATTTATGTCCCAGGACAGTGGTGGCGAACCTTTTTACGAGCGCGTGCCAAAAATTTACAAATAATATTCATGGTGATGCTGACGTGCCGAGCAGTTTGTAATGAGGGATAATAGAAAATTTATTATTGCAGAATTTTATTGAGAAAATTTTAAAATTAATATTAATTTGTAATAACTATCACCAATCAATTTGCCTAGCAAAGGGTTCCGAGTCATGACATAATGTCCCTCAATCAATGGTTAGATGTTCTTAACAGGAGCTCTAGTTTTTAACTGCCGATACTTATTCTTAGAATGGGCTATGTATTTGTTGGTGAGTTTCGTGCAAACCAACTTAAATTTATACATTGTAACTATTACAATAAAATTTTGAATAATTTATAAGCTTATAAAATTATCTCTTTGAAGTGCCAGCAAAATTTTCGTACATGCCAACTCAGGCACAGGTTAGCCATCCTTATTAGGACAAGGATCTCCAAACTTATTGAGAGGAGGGTAACATGCCGATTTTAAAATTCCAGGATCGAAACAGATGCATTATTTTAAGCGTATACCTGAAAGAACTGCTTTGAGATAGATGTATTTACTTCAGTCTTCGAATTAAGAAATCTGGACAGGTTTTGAGTAAATAGTATTTATGTTCGGGGACAGGGATCTCCAGACTTATCGAGATAGGTAGGTATTTTAATAAATGTCACACTGCAGCAACACAACAAGCTATTGGTGACTGTCCGGAATCAATCCCAAAGGGAAAGATCGAGGACAACACCACGTAATTTTGAACCACGGTCAGAGGACGAGGCAATACCTGAGCTGGCACCCCACTCTCCAAATTTCCACACCAAGCCAACGTGAGAACATTTGAGGCCACGACGGATTTAACGCGCTCCATCCCCCTTTGTACACGACGGTCTTTAGTTGGATTCGAACTCGCAACCCTCCGGTTACTAAACCGCTACTCTTCCCTCCGGGCTACCGCGGCCGACTTATTGAGAAGAATGCCTCTTCAATATATTAAAAGTGCCGGATCCAAAACTATGGGCGCCACGTGGCTCAGTGGGTATGGGCCACTGCGATAGCAACCTTCGAGTTGTTAGCGGCGCAGATTCGATTGCTCCTTGGATGTATTTCTCTTGCGTAAGCAAAACTTTTCTTGTATGTGTCCATTACTTGATGTTATGTTTGGCTCATCATGGGCAAATATGGCCCTTGCGCCATAAAACTCAACCAACCAAAAACACATGTATTATTTGAAGAACATGAGTGTTTTCTTGAGGGATTCTTTCTTTGAAATAGTTTCAGGAACTAGCATATTGGACACGTTGAAAATACGAGTATAAACATTAAATTCCTATCCGCATCGAAGTGTAGAAAAACTCATGTGTTGAAGTTCAATAAAATTGAATGTTCAACTAATTAACCAATTCAATTTTATGTATTAGCCCTTTTACAAATAATTAAAATTTTCTTTATTCAAAATCTTGTTACGGTCTACTTGATTTATTCAATTTTTATTGATCACTTGATTGTTATAGGTTCTAGATCAGGGGTCGGGAACCTTTCGGAAACGAAGAGCCATTTCAACAATAAACGTACAAAAATAAAATTTAGGGAGCCGCCAATTTTAATTCTATTTATTTTTTTAATTATTTCAGTATTTACAAACACAGAGATGAAAGTTTCAAAAAAATTCTCATGTTTATTTTTAATAGTTATTGTTTTTCGTGGGTACAATAAATAAAACATTTTTTTAAACTTTTATTTTATTTGTTTATGTAAATACAGCAAAGTATTGCAAAAATAATATTACAATTATTTATTTCAATATTCAGTTCACATTCAATGTGAGTTTTGGAATTGGATTTTTTCCGCCAATTTAGTTAAATTTGAAGTGTACATGCATTTTAGGAGTTCCGCTTTTAAACTTGCATCCGCTAGTCAGCTTCTGTTTGCTTTTAATGCAGTTCATCGTAGAGAAAAATTGTTCACAATTGTATGTGGACCCAAATAAGGTCAAAATCCCAAAAGCTAATCTCCTGGCATTTGAATAATTAATTGGAAAGGAATTCCAGCATTTATATGTCCTGTGGTGTTTCCTCCATAGTTGTCTCATTTTTTTTCAACCTGTGCTACCATTTCCTGAAGTTTTTGCACCCAGATACTTTTATTCTGAATTTCCAGAATCTCCATTTGTAGATCTGCAATAGATATTCCAGGAAAAGTCTTGATTTCTATTAATTTTAAATCACACTTCAGAGGATGAAAAAAAAAATTTCATCTCCTAATGTTTTCTAAAATACTGAAATTGTTTAAAAATGAAACTAAAATAAAATTAATCATTTCAGCGAATATTTTGCAATCAATATTTTTTATTTAAACTCAACCCCTATAATTTCTTAGATTTTCAAAAAATACAAATTCATCTTTGGTGATGTCTTCCAAAATCACTCAATTTCTGATCAAATGTAATGCCTTGTAATAATTGTAAAGCTGTATTTCCTTTAACTTGTAACTTCAGATTCAACTTATTAAAATGTTCAGTCATATCAACCAAAAAACAAAAATTTTGAATCCATTCGGGATTGGTGAGAAGTTGTAAATGTTCTGTTGTAATTTTTAGAAGTTAAGAAAGTTTATACTTCTTTCAAACACTCGAAAAACCGTTTTAATTCTTTCCCCCTTGATAGCCATCTTACAGACGTAAATGTAACCAAATCTGTATATTGACTACCTACTTCTAAGAATGCATCAAGTCTGATTCAACGCTTGAGATCGGATGAAATTAATCATTGGTACAACGTCCATCATTTTTTTCAGCTGACCTTAAAGATTTTGCAATTAAAGCTTCTTGATGCAAAATACAATGAAATAATTTCATGTTAAATATGAGTGGAAAATAATTTAACAAACCCCTTGTTTTTTGCAATGATGGCAGGCGCGACGTCGGTCGCAACGCATACTATCAATATTTTTATTCTGTAAACATGTTAGGAGGTTGTCTGAAATATCTTTACCTGTAGTATGTTTTCAAAGTGACAAAACATCAAAGAATTCCTCTTGAATACCTGAAGATGTGATATGTTTAACCATAATACAGCATTGGGCTACATCAGAAATATCAGTTGATTCAAGACATAAATTCAGCAAAATTAATATCCACAATTAGCATATACTTCCTCAGAAATAGTTAGGATTCGTTCCTTTACAGTTCTAGCTGAGAGGGGTAAATCTTTTATTTTCTTACATATATCATCCTTATTTTTCATCTTTAAACAGAATTTGACATTATACATGCAATTATTTAAAATTCGCCATCAGTAAAAGATTTTTTCCCTTTTGCTGTTTCCAGGGGTAACAAAAACTTGCTTCAGTGGTACTTGAAGATTTCGTCCATGACAACCTTCTTTATGAAGTTGTTTTCTTCTATAATTCTTCAACAGCTTTTCTTCTATTATCCCCTCAAGATACTTTTCACTAAAATCTAAATGTTTTCCGCGAAAATGTCGTTCTACATTACTTGATTTATTTTGAAATCGCAAGTGGCAAATTAAACATTGAGGACTTTCATTACTTCTATAAATGCATATTTCCTGTCCACAATTTATTAAAGCCCGTTTTCTTCAGATATTTTTCTTTTTTTTGAATTTTGTTTTATAAGGGTTATCACACGAATTTGAAGTATAATATAACTGTGTAGGCATAAAATGCTAACTAAACTACTGTCAATATAATACAAATTAAATTGTACATAACATATTCTGGCCCTATATTGACACACGTATCAAAAGCACAATCTCAACTGACAATTCTGGTGCGGTTCGTATAAAAGCAGCATACGAGTATCTCTTGAGCTTGCTACACCGACGCGTCTTGTCTTAACGCGCATGCGCTGAGTGTCGCGAACATTACGGCGTTTTCGATACATACCTACTTTTTTGAGGGTTAAGTGTCGGTTCCGTGGTGGCCAGATTTTCATTAAACATTTAAGAGCTGCACTTTTTTCAGCAGATCCGCGGGTTCCCGACTCCTGCTCTAAATGGATTTGCACAGCACTAGCTTTCAATAGCTAGAACTATTCAGCTAGTAGTCATTTTTCACATCTAATCCTGCTGGCCATCGAAAATGCAACACCATGAAAGAAGCATCCAAGGGCCTTGAAGTTTGCCCGATGCGTAGATCCTAGTATATGCAAATTATCAGCATTGCAGGGTATAAGCAAATCATGTGCGCAACGCCTCTTGTAAGTAATAAAAAGGAGAAAAAGCAGGATTTAAGTAAAGGAATTGTTTTCTTTGCTGTTCCGGTGTATAAGCTTAATTATGCCTCGTTGAAAAATACGGCAGTCCTACGAGCACGTTTCCGACAGGAAGAATTGTGACAAATCCAGACTGCGGATTATCCTTCTGAGATAGGTAATTAATTAGCGTCACACTGGAGCAATACAACGGCTATTGGCGATCAGGGATCAAACCCGAAAGGAAAGATCCAAGGACAACACGTAATTTTGAATCACGGTGAGATGATTATCTTTCCGAGAAACCTCTGCTCATGTTGGACTAAATCAAGCTAGCGATGTGAAATTTGTGGGTACAGGAAACGAATCGACTGAGATGTAACGAAATTAAACTAAATCAATTTGTCCAAGTTGTATAAAAACGTAGTTTTATCATTTTTTCAATCGATCAACTTTAGACAATCTCCACGAAACAACGACTAATGTATGCTCGGAAATGGTTTAAATGTCTTTTATATACGTTACTCTTGTTTCAAAAATTGAATTTCTTTCGTACTTAAATTATATTGAATTTCTTGATGGCTGGAGAACGAACACGAGGACCAATGGTTTCAGTATTAAAGGCCTTAAATCGATACAAATGCTGATACTTTGTTTTAAAACG
This sequence comes from Meta bourneti, assembly GCA_933210815.1. NCBI lineage: Eukaryota > Metazoa > Arthropoda > Arachnida > Araneae > Tetragnathidae > Meta > Meta bourneti. The sequence continues at coordinate 37,214,207 of OW119922.1, read as the reverse complement.
TTTCAGGTTAGCTTTAGGAACGAATGCTTCCTGTTCTGTGCCAAAATTGTCTCAAGTTTTAGAATTAGAATATAACAAAGATTGAGGAAGCATTCTAGAGAAAACTATCCATAATTTATTTTAAATCTCTTGTTCTTACAGTAGAAATACATATAAGTCGATCAAATATGGCATTTCGAGTACAATAGGCGATTTCACATAAAGCATTTCATTGTGTTCGTAGACAATAATCTTGGAAGTTTAAATGATTTTACCTTCAGTCTGATAATAGTCCTTTGAGAACATCCTTGTGTAAAAGAACCATTCAAACAAAATATTAAGTGATTATCTACAGGAAAGAATTGTATCTTTCAATTAACTAGAAATGTACATACATTTTAAATCTTTTAAAGCCAATTTAAGAGATCCAACTTCCGTTTAGTTTCTCGAAGGATATACCGATTTAAATCACGTGTTTCAATTTTAAAATTGATTTAAATCATACTTTATACATAAATTTTATGTTTTCATTATTAAACTTTAATAATCTAGGATATGATGTATGGCATTTTATTTAAATAAGTTAAAAATATTTGCTTCTATTTTGTGACCCAAGAATTGGATTCTCAGAGGGCAGGAGTAGTTAGTTCACTTTTTTGCTCCAAAGTAGTTTTTATAAAAAGTTCGAAACTGATACTTTCTAATAAAAAATACTCAAAACTACTTATACGGGTATTACTTGAAAGTATTTGAAACACTTGTAGAAAGCTAATTAAACCGTTGAATGAAATTAATGTTACACAATTTAAACCATTTCACCATCTGTGATGCACAACAGTTGAAAATCACTGCTCTAACAATTGCATGCCCCTTAATTAGGCGAGTTATCGAAAACTTAAGCATCTACTGAGTATTTTAGTGCCCAAAAAACTCCCGTCTGCATTTTGTGTGCTGTTGAAAAATAAAAACCGAGTCTTGATGGTAAATTATCTTTTATTATAAAAACTTAGTTATAACAAGCGAAGTCTAACGAAGAATCTGTCAGTGAAAAAATATGTGCATCTTTAATTGATCGGTGCAATAGCTGAAACATTAAAATGGCTTCTTTTACTTCTTTGATTTCAAGAATTCCTTGAACTGGTTCAAAGGCTCATCGTTAATCTCCTTGTAGGAGGGAATTTCAGATTTCAGCTTCAGGATCCATGCAGATATTTTGGGGTAATCAGCAAAACTGTAGTCAGCGATCTGAAAAATTGTTCAAGATGAGAAATTCATACATTTGACACTTTTAATATATCAAATATTCCTTTCCAATTAAAAAATCTTCAACTGCATTAAATTGCAGTAAAATTACCTCTGCGAACGTCAAACTGGCAAGGATGGAGATGTCAGCAAGAGTCAGGTGGTTTCCAGCAACGTAAGTTGTCTTGCCAAGAAATTCTTCCAAGAGGCTCAATGCCTTCTTGAAGGCCTCTGCTTTTTCAGGATCAGCCGGCTGACCTCTGAACAGTTGGGGGTACTGGAAGAAAAGGTTAAATTTTAATTTGTTTTAGAAAGAATTATACCACGGCTGCTACAACCAAAGCACTTGTGAAATAATAGCGCATTAGTTGCATAAATTTTTAAAAATAGTAGCAAGAAAGTCTCTTTAAACCCTAACTTTGTTGCAGTTTTACTTGCTCAGATATAAAATGAATCTACTAAAACACAAAATATGTCAAGTGTGAAACAGACATTGAAGATCTCGCCAAGAAATTTAAATTAAAAACTAAACATTTTCTTAATAAAGTTTTCAAGACAATCTGGTACCCCGATTCCGATATTTTTTCTTTTATGGTTGCTTGGCTCGGCTCCAAAAAATGGCATCCCTCGGAAAATTTTCTCCTCAAGGAAAATCCGAACATTTTTTCAGTCCGCTATTGGTTTAAAACGGGACAGAATTTTCGTTGGCCTTTGGTTAATTTTAAAAAAGTCGCAAAAATTTTGAAAATACACTGCTGGCCACCGTAAATGCAACACCCTGAAGGAAGCATGCAAATAATATGAAATTTACAACATGCATTAGCGGAGGTGAGATATGCAAATGATTAGAATTTCAGCGCAGACGCACATCACGCGCGCCTGTGGCGCCACTTCAAAGCGCTATTTAAGGCTTGGAGATTTCAAGTACGGCAATTGTGTTTTTCTTGTGGTTTTTTCAAAAAAACGATCAATTATGCCTCGTAGAAAACAGCGATCATCTTTTGATCAAGTATCCGAGTTCGACAGAGGAAGGATAGTGGCCTACCGAGATTGTGGATTATCTTTCAGGGAAATCGGTAGTCGTGTTGGACGAAACCAAACAACTGTAATGCGGATATGTGATCGTTGGATGCAGGAGGGTACGACGGACCGACGTGTTCGATCGCATCCACCTCAGTGCACCACTTCACGTGATGACAGGCATATTGTGCGTATGGCAGTGACGGATCGCTCAGCCACATCACGAACCATAGCACAGCACATTCAGTCTGTACCGCATCATCCAGTGTCTGCGCGTACCATTCGACGCCGTTTACAGCAGAGTGGTCTGTACGCAAGACGTCCATTGCTTCGTCTACCCTTGACGCAGAACCACAGACGTTTCCGCCGCCAATGGTGCGATGAAAGAAGGATGTGGACGGCAGAATGGAATGAAATTGTCTTTACTGACGAGTCACGCTTCTGTCTGCAACACCACGATGGTCGGATTCGAGTCTGGAGACACCGTGGAGAGAGTTGTTTGAGAGAGAGTAGTTGTTTGTACATGCTGAACAGCTGCGTTATGCACCGCCACACTGGTCCTGCACCGGGTATTATGGTATGGGGCGGTATTGGATATCACTCTCGCACTCCTCTAGTACGCATTGCCGGTACTTTAAATAGCCAGCGCTACATCTCCGAGGTGTCGGAGCCAGTTGTCCTTCCTTACCTTCAGGGCTTGCCCACAGCCATATTTCAACAGGATAATGCACGACCACACGTGGCACGCATTGTCCAAGGGTTCTTCGTCAATCGCCAGATTGAATTGCTTCCCTGGCCAGCTCGCTCTCCGGATCTTTCGCCGATAGAAAACATGTGGTCCATGGTTGCTCAACGATTGACCCAGAATACATCCCCAGCTGCCACACCAGATCAACTTTGGCAACGTGTGGAAGCTGCTTGGTCTGCTGTACCCAAAGAACACATCCAAAGTCTCTTTGAATCAATGCCGAGGCATGTGGCAGCGGTGATCTCCAACAATGGCGGCTACTCTGGCTACTGATTTTGGCAGGAACCACACTTCACAGAAGTCTATAAATTTAATCATTTGATACTTGGTCAACATGTTATCTGCAAAATAAATTTTGTTGTGATATCTCGTCTTTCTTGGTGTTGCAATTTGGGTGGCCAGCAGTGTAGCTTGAGAATTTTTTTGTGAGGATTTTTCTTAAAAAGATAAGGAAGTCGCCAAGGTTGAAAACTAGTAACAAAAAGTCGCCTGTGGCAGCCCTGCGCATCAAGTTTCCAGAACAAACATCAAATTGAAATAAGTCATTGCTGGATTTGTGAAGAAAAATCTTTAAGCTCAAAAGCTTTTTAGAGAAAAATAATATTAGTTAAATAGGAAAAGTGCCTTGATGTCAAGATAAATATGTTGAATTCTAAGTAGTATTAAGGCATTTACCCTTTCGAGACAGAATTGAGATTAGATTTCATTTCCACAGAACTTGTCCATCAACAGATAGTAAAATTTGATAGTGCCTATTTTAATCCAATTAAAAAATTTAAAAAAATTCAAAAGTAGGCAGGAAACGATATCATTCATAATTTCTTTCTAACCATAAAATCCATTATTTTATAATTTTAAAGTGCGTTTTGCCAGTATCAGAATAAGAAATACTAATACTAAATTCATTAGATATGATTATTAAAGTAGGTAGAATTTACATCGCACTGGAGCAACACAAAGGACTATAGGCAACATACGATTATTAAACGGACTCGAAACTGGCTATTCAGCGTTTTACAATTTTTCTTAAACCTTTCGAAATTTTACCTAGTTTTGACATATAAAACAGAATTATTTAACCAATATAGTTTTACATCTGGTTTTATCCATTAATATAAAATGCGAATTCCCTAAGAGTTAGAAGCATAGGTCTATGAAAAATTCTCTTATTTTCGTAAACTTTGCACTAAATGCTAAAACGCAATTCAAAATACAGCCATCGTTTTTAGAACTTCAGTTTTGAAGTTAACATTTTAACTATAAATAAATTGGAGTAATATCTGGATTATTTTTGCACTTCAAAATGGCGCTGATTAGCAACTATGCATTAAACACACAAGCCGTTTTTATAGGTAACAAATTTATTTTTAAATTTCCAGTTATGTGACCTTATGTATCCAGAAACCAATTCTGTAATGCCTAGCATGTGACCCCGTTTTTACTACAATAAATACCTACCAAATAATCAGATTCTGCCTTGTAGAGTGTTCCGATATCGAAAAAGAGCATTCGGTCAACGATGGCTCTTTCCTTGGGGTCTTTCGGGTACACTGGATTCTCTGGAGCATATTTATTCACCAGGTAAGTTTGGATTGCTCGGCTATAAAAATAAAAGAAACAATTTGAGATACCGAAGCGCGTTTAATGCCAAAGCTATTATTTCACTTCAAAAACCCTTTACATTAATACTGGTTGGTTGATTTGAATTTTATAGCGCAATATCCATACATTAATACTGAATTACTGTAGTAAGAATGATTTTGGTTCTTATTTATTGCAGGTAACCAAGGTTTGACAGCAAAATAACAGCCTGTAAAATACCTTTCTCTGTATTAATTAAAAATGTATACAAATTTAAGACGTTTTTCCATAAACTTTACGACGATTCTCAATTTATAATTAAGAATGAAATTTTTAAGTCACTTATCTTTACGAGTTCTAGACACTTTTTTATTCCAATCTCGTTGAATTTGTTAGATGTTGGTTGATTTGGGTTTAATGGCGCAAGGTCCAAAAGTGGACAAGCTGCGCCAAACACATGACGTTACCCAATGAGGAAAAAAATTTAAGGTTCATTTGTCCAACCAATAATAAAAAGTAGATTTAAAATATAATATTTGAAGTAATTGAATTTAAAAATAAATATTCACTCGCCGCGATTAAATAGCGAAATATGAATTTGTTAGAAATTAAAAGAAAATCAGAATCATAACAGATTAAGCACAAAAACTGAGCCTATCGAAAATTAAGCCATATGTTAATTTTAATAATCAGTTAATTGTTTAATTAAATAGTTTTTACTTCATCTATTGTATTGCAGTGCAGAATTTGTGGCCATTGATCGAATTCAAGAAAAAAATCACGTTAAGAAAATAGAACGGAATATGGTTGTGCCATGATTTGGTTAAATAAACATTTCTGCCACGTTTCATAATTGTTAACAAATCGATCTCTCAAAATAAACTTTATTACTTTTCCAAAAATACTAAGCTGAAATGAATTAGGAATTAAACGCTAATGACGAAAAAAAAAAAACCAACCATTGGGCTTTTATAATAGCGTATTTACCTATGGAGGATATTTTGCATATCGATCTGTTATTAGATTTCTAAACATGCAAATCCGGTCTTCAAAGCTTTGGCAATTTACGGTACTTCTGTGTTATAATTGTGCATTTCAAACAATTCACCTAAATGTTAACTGTTAGATTACGATAAGTGCGATAAATGAAACATCGACTGAGATTACAAATATCGAACAATCCATTGACTATTAGCATTTAAAAATAAAGTTATCACGCATTACCTTTCCCACAGGTAGAATCCATTGTCGTCAATGGTTGGAACACAATGTTGTGGATTCATCTGTAAAACAAAAATACTTAATTAGAGAAATGCCATTTCTTTCAAAATACTAAAACTATTTACAGAAAACAAGCAAGAACTATTTACAGGCTACAAATATGTCAACATTTTCAATTAAAAAATGGGTATAATGTTTCGGAAATCTGGAATTCTAGTTTGCTAGAACAAAATTAGTAGACCTAAACATAACTACATCGGTATCACTTAGGTTGGAGTAGTTTAGTATATGTACGTATTAGAATCTTCATAAGCACATTTTGTTGTATTTTTAAACTGCTACGGATACATTTATGATAGAGAAACAGCATGCAAAGAGCCGTCAACTCAAAAAGCCAAAAATTGGAAATAGTACCGGCTTTGAATGCGGTACTATTTCCAATTTACTAGGACCCTAACTGGTTTTCAGTCAGTTAAAAAAAATATTTTACAAATAAATCTCAATAGAAATGTAGACAAGAAAATATGCCTCAAGTTAATGTAAACCAGTTTGTTTTGAATATATGAAGCTTCGGGCAGCATAAGCCAAACCTCTTTTCCAATTTTTAAGGCTCAATTTTCAAGTTTAAAAAATTCCAAAATTGTAAGTTTATCCACTATTCACGGTCATGTTATCTTAAACTTTCAAATCTTACGCGCACATTAAAAAAATCTGAAATTCTTTTGATCCTCCTTAATATTTTATTTTTTAGAGTGGAACATACTTCTATCTTATCACATGCAGCCTGGAGTCCATATTTAAACCAGATTCAAAATATGTGTTAACAATCTTGTGAAATAAATTTAAAAACCTCAAAATCAATGCCTTCATAAATACTCTGCACTAATATTTACTACAATCTGAAACTTTAATATTGTTAATATAAAATCTAAGTTTGATTATCATTCCATGTTTAACGAGCACGGATATTGCAAGACTTCTAAATACTTTTGTGAATATAAGTGCTGATGAGAGCCTGAAACGACAACCCATTGTATATAACTATGTCGATAAAGATAGTCCAAAATATTTTTCAGAATAAGCAGATTCGAGTTGCCAAAATTTGCATTCGTCGTTTGCGATTATTTGCAAATTGTGCTCGTTTATTGTTCGTTACGTAGAGTTTAATGACTAAGCATAAGTTGCTTTTAATGGACTGGAACAAGTATGACCAAGCACGAGTTTTTTTTTAATGGTCTGGGAAGTGAAGTAAAAGAATCGTGGTCAAAAGGGCACGACCAACGAGGCGATACAGGGTGAAAATTCTACCAAGTCACAACACAGAAAACTAGCAAAAACAGAAACAGACACAAGTCTGACCGAAATAACGTTACTCAATATCCAACCTACATATTAACCGATTATGTCCCACCTATTTCGAACTGTTGACGAAATGTCTAATTTAAGGGGATACGGTGGACTTAAAAAAATCGATTTTTCGATTTATTCTATAAAATTTTAACGTTAAAAATTAATTGGTAGCAAACTGAATAAAAATAATTTTTCAATTGTGATCATTTATGACGTTGCTTATCTATTATGTCACGTTGTTGTATAAGCATGTCTTCTACAAAAAGCGCCTTTTCTACGATTGTGAATTTTTGCCATTCTTCCGATTTTAAAAATGTTCCTTGGGAATTTTTCTGGGATAATCTTTGCAATCTGTTGCACCAAAGTGCAAATGAGAAATTCATCATGCTTCCAAACTTTGAAATTTGCTTTAAAAATGTTTCTTAACCAACGCTTTTTCAAAATTTTGGAACAAAATTTGTTCCCTTTACAATAGAGTAACACTGGAGCCAAATGGAGTTAATATTTTATATACATATAAATCAAATTATGTGAATTTAAAGATTTTAATGTGCATATGATCTATCGATTTTTTGCCAATTCATCAAAACATTTTATGAATTAACTTCCGTATAACTTAGGTATATTTTGAGACCCAAACTTTACGCAGAGGCTTTTAAGTAGAAAACAGTTAGCAAATTTTATAACAATCGGATAATAAATACAAAAATTTGTTTTGAGTCTACTGTCCCCCTTAAATTGAAAACTAAATTTAATGGCAATAATGCAAACCAAACTGATATCGACTCCTTAGATTTTGGATTAATCTCTTAAAAATATTTTAAATTTCATAATTTGTTTTATGCACGTTTCTGCATCTTTAAAAGCATTGAAATAAAAATGCGAATGCTTGAAGCGTCGGAGCATTTCACTAAAATATTGGTCTCGAGTTAAATTTATTTTTTTGAGTAATTTATTGTTACTTTGTTGAGTTTGATACAACGTTCAATTCATTTTTAACTCTGGCAAATATGTGTAGTTTAAAGACACCTTTAAAAGGCTAAATTTAAATGTCTGGGGATCGTGAATGCAAAACTACAGGTGGGTTCTACAAACCTAAAACAAGACAACGTCAAGTAATGACACACGCACAAGGAAAGTTTTACCGAAATAGAAGAGAAATACAACCAGGGTAAATTGCAAGGTCTTCAACTCGTAGGGTACTAGCGTAGTGGGCAAATCAACTGACGCAAAGCTGCCGGTCTTCAATTACAAGAGTTGGGAAAGATTTGAAATGGAAATACATAATATTGATTCTCGAAGGTAATTTTTCATCACTTCCCTCATCGAACAAATAACCTAGCAATTTTGAACTACGGTCAGATGACGAGGTCACACCTGAGCTGGCACCCCACTCTCCAAACTTCCACACCAAGCCATGAGGGCATTTGCGGTCACGAGATTTGACGTGCATCAATCCCCATGTACGAGTCTGGTTGGATTGGGTTTCGAACTCGTAACCCTCCTGTTGCTACTCTTCCAACTAGGCTACCACGACCTATAATTCTTAAAATACCGTTTTAGCAAAAAGTTTTCAGGTAGGTAGTTGAATTTTGCGTCTAACTGGAGCAGCACAACGAGCTATTGGAGGCGGTCTGGGATTCATCCTGGGAGTGTAGGATACAGTTCAAATAGAGATGACAGCAAATAGTTTTATATCGAGCATAAGAAAAATTAATTTTTCGAACTTTCCTTAGACTTAAAGTACATTCTAAAAAGGTAGGTAGTTAATTAACATAGCACTGGAGATACACAACGACTATTGGCGACGGTCCGGGTTCAATCCTGAAGGGAAGATCCAAGGACAACGCCTCGTAATTTTGAACCACGGTCAGATGGCGAGAACACGTGAGCTTGCACTCCACTCTCCAAACTTCCACGCAAAGGTATGGAAATGTTAGGCCACGACAGATATAACATGCACCAGGCCCCGTGTACATGACGGTCTTGACTGGACCGAGTTTCGAACTAGCAACCATCCGGTTGCTAATCCGTTGCTCTTCCAACTGGACATTTGAAAAAGGAAAATAGGGGCTGTGAAGATGCATATTACGTTTAATGGATTGGCTACGCGGGAAGTTTATTTTTACCTCTTCCTATAACACAAGGGAGGTCAATGTGCTTTCAAAACCACCTTTGATCCAACAATCGCACACGCAAGACCACGGAATATCGTGCAGCCCGGAATCAGCAGAAACACCCTCGCGAATACAAGATTAATGATACTGTTATCATTGCGTTTGGGTTCTTTTTAGTTCCAATTTCACAAGTGACGTAGAAGCAGTTATGAGTATCCAATGTAATTTTTCTGTTACAGAATTGCATTTTTTGCTAGAAACACTCGTTAATATTAAGATGTTCTTTCTTCGCCTGTTACATTGCTAAAATTCGTACTACAAATAGCATCTCGATTTAAAATGGAAACTGAAAAAATTCAACTCGAACTCCCTATGAACTTGAGTTGGTTGAACTCGGCTACAAATACCAATTCCCATTTCTATCTATACACCATTAAAATTATGTATCCATAATATCCTACTGCCAAAAAATAAATCATTCAAAGAACAGCCGGATATTGAAAACCATAGTAACCATTAGCAATTTTAAAACAAAAATTCTTCCCGTGAAATGTGATTCAATAGGTTTACTCGGGTCAATGAACAGTTTTTGTTTTCAAATCAGGACGCAGTGGGTTTAGAATTATCATGAATCACTCAAGTAAAAGTGGGTTAAGTTGTTTTGGAGCCGTGTAATTACTTTTGGTATTAAACTTACTTTTAACCCACTTTTATGCGAACTCCAATTGCATTTGACAGCATGAAAACTTATCACGGTTAAAATAAACGATATTCGCATTGAACGAGTTTCCAAACAATATAACAGTTGATAAAAAGAGAAACTCGCATCGAATGAAAAAACGTTCGTGTTTAATCTTTATTTCAAAAATTCTGACTTGACATCGTAGAATGGCGAGTTTGTCATTAGGTGGTCATTTAGCAATCACGAGGGCTAATTAGACTAGGACTTCAGTCTTAAAGTGGATTCCGAACCACTACGAACACCCATGCCTTGAATGAGATTCAAACCAAGATCCTGCTGAACAAGCCAGGGCGCTAACCAAACCGGATACCAAGCTGGCTTCGACAATATGAGGCAGGCAGTTGAATTAACGTCACACTGGAGCAACATTACGGGCTATTGGCGACGGTCCGGGATCAATCCCGAAGGTAAATATCCGAAGATAACGCCTCGTAATTTTGAACCAAAGTCAGATGAGGTCGCCTACAGGAAATGTGATTCTCCCATGCACACACATTGCAGTTATTTACGGCGTTTCATAGTTATCAAGACCCATTTCCAAGTTTTGGAACATTTTACGCAATGTCATCAAATAGAAAAACATGATTTCGAGTTAAACTACACATTAAAAAGCTAAACATTTAATCGGAAACTGCAAGCAATTTTTCATACCAATGCAAAATATTGTTCTATGAAACACCCAATGAAGCCAGGTAGGTATTTTAATTAACGTCGCACTGGAACAACACAATGGGCTATTGGCGACGGTGCGGGATCATCCCCGAAGGGAAAGATCGAGGACACCACATAATTTTGAACCACGGTCAGATGACCCCATTGAAGACAGATCAATTTATTTGCATTTTAAACTAGCCGGATTTTGTTCTGAATCCGACAAAAGTATTGCCAAGAGAAATTTCATTTTATAGAAAGAAACCTACCTTACTGAATTCTGAAGTTTTGTGTTCCCCTTTACAAACATCGACATTTTTCACGTTCAACTCAATTCGCAGATATTTCACGAGCATCATAACAGATCGACTAAAGGGACAGCTTGGGTAACTGTACATAGTAGGCATCGCCATCTTGGATGAATATCGAACTAGTTGAAAAGTGTTTAAAGAACTGAAGACTTTTAAGAGACGGAAAACCGGAGGAAAGCATTCTTTTAGCAGATCCGGTGATTCCAGACAGTTCGCTACCTGACTGCTAAACACAACTGAAGGACAACGTGGGGTACTCTTTTTACTGAGCGTTCCAACGCGTTTTGATAAAGGGATCTTCGAGCGCTTCATGTGTACGGTAACCAGATTTTAACAAGGTCAGATTCTGGTCTGCATGGCACTGATCCAAGATCCTATCTTTATGATCGTTAAAGATTGAAAATTTCAACGGATTTCAAGGTGAAATTTTACTCCAATTCAATACCCAAACATGATTTTCTTGAATTTTATATTGTAACTATGGCGAAGCTTGTCCTCTTTTGGACCTTGCGCCACAAAACCCCAACATCCAATTCCAATCTATTGTAACTAATCTTGTGAAACATTTGGTGAAGATATTTGGTAAATGTAAGAAGTATTGTCTCCTTTAAGGGAATGTACTTTAATTGGGGTATTTGTTGCCCCTAACTTTTGTTTCTTACAACCATTAAACATGGGATGAAAATTTCCAACAGGGAAACCAAAAACACATTTTCCTGGGCTCGCCAGGGGCCCGGATTTTGTAGACAGTAATGCATAAAACCAAAAAATTCCTAAAATGACCTAAAAATATGAACAAGCAGTCATTGTCTACGAAGTACTATCAAAAAGATGACGCCAACAATATCAGGTCACCGATAACTTTTCGACTTGCGGTTTATCGCGTTTCCTTCGCTCTAACTTTTCTTAAAAATTATTTAGATTTCCTTTAAATAAATTTGGCTATTTCTAAACATGTCCAAATCAAGTTTAATTTAACCCAAGGATGTAAAAAATTGAGTGAAAAATTGCAACTCGTACATTTCAGAGAACATTAAAAACGGCTTTAAAGTTAAGCTTTTAAAATTGAGTGTTTTCTTTTGGCTTTTCTTTTAAAATGTTTGTAGCACATGAAAACTAAAACGAACAGTTGTCAGTATGCGATACCTCAGAAATAAAATTACCGATTATCCCTTTGCGTTAAACTAATTTTTTTACACAAGTATTGTATCTAAATAGGGTAAAATTTCTTCAAAATACCGAATCCGATAAAATTTTCATCTTATTCTCAATGGATGTAAAAATAAAGCAGTAGATTAAGGCAGCATAATACTCCATTAAAGTGACATCTTCTATAGAAACGAGATAAAAAAGATACTCATTTTGTGTTCATAAGGAATATATTCGTCAAATTGAGTCAAAAAGAGAAAAACATTAAAGATAAAATTGAAAAAAAGTAAAGAAAATCTCATTTTAGGAAACGATCTGGTGTAAAATTTTCCCCGGTGATTTGAAATTTTCACTAACGATCACTAAGATAGAAACTTGGATAAGGGGTATAAAAAATTCCCTAACGCCGAGAAAAACGCTCATCATGTTCATCAGTTCTTGAAAATATCACAGGACTATATCGCAGCGCCGGCGAAACGTCAGTACGGAGAATCTCGAGTGAAAGGCGTTGAAGTTTCAGCGATTTTTTTCAATTGTTTCGCTATGTAGAATTCTCTATGTACATTAGTTAAAAGAGTTTTTTTGTAAATGCCAAACGCGTGCTTCATAACGCTTCATGTAAAGAGGCCAGCCAGTCGGTCGGTCAAACCGGCTAAAATTCTGAATCGAACAAGTATTTTCGAAAGAAAATTTCGTTTGATACAAACAAACCTACCTCACCAAATTCTGGAGTTTTGTGTTCCCCTTTAGTAAGATCGACATCTTTCACGTTTAATTCAATTTTCAGATGTTTCACGAGCATCAGAACAGATCGACAGTAGGGACATCTTGGGTAACTGTACATTGTAGGCACGGCCATCTTGGACGAGTATCTAATTAGTCGAAACGTTTTAACAACACTGAAGACTTAAAGCGGAACTAGAGCAAAGCATTCGATAGCAGATGCAGATCTGACAGCCTAACTCGTAATCTGATTAGCTTGTAATCTGACCCCTAACACACAATTGATAGATACTATTCAAGGACAACTTGAGTCAGCAAAATCCAAAGGTTAAAGAACGCGCGTTAAATAGAAGAATATTTTTATCATCGAAATCCGTGCATTTAGAGGGCATTTAAAATAATAGAATTAAAACAAATTGCATAGGAACTCGGCAAATGATATTTTAAGGTCATTGAATATTCCAAATCGATGAATAGGTTTTCATCCATATGGTGCATCGAAATGAATTTTGTTGCTTTCAAAATTTGATATTTAGTATTTAATTTGTGAAAGGAAACATGCCGAGATAAATACCCAACTCCATAATAGCATAAAAATGGAATTTACATTTTCTAAATTTTTAGCCAAATATGAGATAACTAGTACCAGCTTTCTTAATTACATGAAACTAACAAGATCGAACAAGGTTTTTCAATTTTTATAATTTCTTGTCTACTTTTCGTTCTTCACATTTACTGTCGCACCTTTATACCCCAAATCGTCGCGTAATAAGCCAATTCTTTTTACCCGTTTGTTTGCCTAAGCTTGTATATCTTACAATTTGTACAGAATAACATAATGAATAAGTGTGCGAAGCTATTTTAATATTGAAAATATTAATCTAGTTATCTTTTACGAAAATTGATTGCAGAGAATAATGCTTAAAATGGATTCCGAACCATGTCCAGATTTGAAATTAGAGTCCAGAACCTGGTCGAGACTATGAGACTAGGCGGGACTTTAAAGCCACCAAAACTCCAATCAGAATCTGGGGCACAAGTCATGTCAGAATCAACTGGTTTGGGGAAGAATTGACGAATGTATGATTTTGCGGGTCGATTTTCATGGGAATGAAGTTAAAAGGATTAAATTATTTCTCAGAATTGTCAGGGAATATTTATTCTTATCCGAATTTACCACATTCCAGTTGTAATACTAAAAATGTATTAATTTTTTAGCGGTTGGTTTCGGGGTTTTATGGCTCATGGACCATATTTGTCCTTGCTGCGCCAGACACAAGACATACAATATCAAATAATATACAGAATGAAAGTTTAACTGACACAGAAGAGAGGAATCCACCTGACAGGAATAGAAACCTGCGCGGCCTATAACTCGAAGGTTGCTAGCGCAGTGGACATACCCACTGAGCCACGACGGCCCCACTGATAATACGGAAGTAGAAACAAAACAAAATTACTGTACATGTTATTATTGCTACTGAAAGATTCATAACGCAAGGAAACTAAAAAAAAAAAATCAAATTAGGCTAGAATAATCAAGGTTCTTAAAACATTGACATGTCTGTATCTTATATTATATCACTAGAATATCCAAGATTACGCGCGTTAGTGAAGCATCTCAGATGATCCAAATACAAAAATAATTTTAAAATGGTTGTGTACGTTAAAAATATAGCAATTAAATAACGTTAAGCAAATATTTAAATCTCGTCTATCAAAATTCATTTTTACTTCCTTAACCTAAAGCGTTAGATATGAAAACTGATGTCACTAAAATAGTTTTTATGCTTTCATGTTTCCTAGTGGATAATTTTATAAATTATTAAGTAATCTATTTTATTAATTCTATATCGCGACAGTAATCTATGCACTTTATTTGAAAATTATATGCCATTTCTAGCATTCCTACAACTAAATGACAACAAAAATTCAGTTAAAAGTTATACTACGCTCAATCGGTTCTTTCCTTACCTCCAGGAAATATGGTTCCATGGTTTCCAATTTAAATAGATCAATGTCTTGCAACTTCAACGATATACCCAGATCCAACGCTGTCATCCGTACAGCCCTACAGGCTGGACTTATCCCAAAATTATAAAGCAGCATTGTAGGAGCCATGGTGAAGTTTTGTCCGACAAAATGACCAGAATAAAGCTCGCAGGCTTCATCCCTAAATTTATAAGCATTGAGCGCATCGACAATTGCATTTAATATTTGGTTCGGCAAGAGATGTAATGGAAAAATCAAGTTACACAAGCAAAGAACATTAATTTCTTTCAAACAATCACCATTAAGGAAGGTTTTAGTGGACATCTTTTCGGGTATAGGGTTGCGTGTAACATGAAGACAAGAATTATCGAATTAAGTAATCGAATTACACAACGAACGCGATCTGTTTTCGTACTATAAATGGGATTTTAATGCAGGTTGCATTTTCCCTCCAATATCGTGACTTTTAAGGGAGTCCATCGTGAAAGTACATCGTAGGCAGTTACGAAACTTCTTAATAACTACAGATTGCGTGCTTTTGAAATACAGAGAATAAAATTACTAATAACACGATCAATAGTTAAGATATAATTAATATGATCATTATAGTGAAACACGCGTCCATCCAACAAGTTTAGTACTAAGCTCTATTCAAGATTTAGGGTATTGTACCGGTCGGTCTGGCATTCCCATATCTGGAATTCAGATCTCCCTCGACTGTAAAACAAGTTGTCAACACCTAAATTATCTTGGGCCCTTCATGAGAGGAATGCAGACGGGCCACCCCAGGAAAACACTTGTTTACAGTTTTGTGGAAGTCCGTTCCAGAAAGACATTACATCTGTCCTCGAGTCGGGAAGCTGTGGAGGTTCTCATGACCTTCTGTTGCAGATGGCGTGGAAACACCGGAATTAACATTCCAAGACTGAGACGAACTCCCCTCAAAAGATCACGACAGAGTAGACTGAAACCACGAAAGGAGCAGTCGTATCCTTCAGACTCGGATTTTGGCAAGCCTCCTTGGCAGATTTCGATGTTTATAACAGCTGTACCCACATACTTTTCAATTAATCGTATAATATGTAAATAATCTTTACATTTCTCTATTCACAATAAATATTTTATTGTGCTGTAAACAGTCTTACGCCTAATTAGAGACAGGAAACGTTACAGTATACACAATATGATCATTGGTGAACACGCAGTCCGTTCAACAAGTCTAGAGCTTAGTACTAAGTTCTATTCCAAGATTTAGGGTCTCAATTAAATACATCTTGTTACCGTCCTGAAAACACGGCATCCCCAATGGACTGGCGTCATTGTTATCAACCCATAAGGTCGATGTATGAACCATGTTGGCGCAAATGATTACCGCCATTTAGTTAACGATAATTTCGATTTCCTGAATATTGCGCTTCAAGCAATAACATGCTTCAACTAACATGCTTCCCTTCTTTTTCACGTTCTCGGTTCCGACTTCGTTTTCTACACATCTATAAAATATCAATACTGATAGCACCCAAATTGGAACATTATATTTAATAACTGCAATCGGAATATTCTATTCCCACTTCACTGACGGTTAGAAAATGACTCATGCTTATTTGAAACTTATCATGAAAGTAAACAAATATTTGTAATACAATTTACAAGACATCTATAAGATTACATCTACAAGACATTTCTACACATCTAAGAAATCAGTACGAATAGCATATAAATTGGGACATTAAAATTATTAATTTCTAATCGGAATATTCCATTCTCACTTTACTGACAGTGAGAAAATGACTCGTTTACTTGGAACTTTTACCCCAAAGTAAATTTATTTGCAATACACAACAAAATTAATCATAATAAATTGCAAATTATTCCTTTGTGTACATTCCAATGTAAGAGAATTTTCTCTCATCAGAAACTTGCTTGTTACAAAACAATCAACACAAAAAAAGAACGTTTGTAGAAAGGGCAGACGACCGAAGTTTTCATTCTGTTTTGTAAACATTTTGAATTGTCAAAAGTAATATTTCATTTTGTAAAAAGTTGATCCTCAAGAATAACTTACTTTCAGATACTCAGGTTTCATCTGACCTCCGTTCATAAGGTCGACAATTTTGGAGTTGACATCCACTCCAATGTATTTTGCAGTCATGAGCACGGCCCTGCAAGGCCCACTGGCGGGTGCGAGGTACACGTCAACGGTCATGGCGCTCACTTCTTGAGTTTTACCGGCAACTGAACTGCAGGAACCCAGGATGAATTTCGAATCGCACTGGCTTAAATACCGGCACACAGATTGGGAAAGCTCAGACGTGATTGGCGAAAAAGCAAAAGAAGGCCAAGTGTACTACGACACTTATCAGAGGTGTCTGCGGCAGATAACGCGCTGGAAAGTTGGCAATGTCGGCACCGGAGATTGAATGTGTACGGCGGATACAGGTTATTA
The DNA here is from genome assembly GCA_933210815.1 of Meta bourneti. Classification (NCBI taxonomy): domain Eukaryota; kingdom Metazoa; phylum Arthropoda; class Arachnida; order Araneae; family Tetragnathidae; genus Meta; species Meta bourneti. The sequence continues at coordinate 37,196,935 of OW119922.1, read as the reverse complement.
AAATTCCCAAATGGTTGAGGTTAATAGCGTCAGGTGGCGCTGCGATGGGGTTTGTTTGGTTTCGGTGTATTTTCTAACACGTGCGAGTGTCTCGCTTTTATTGAAAGGGACCGAGCATAAAGTGCCAAATGACTTCATTGTACTGAAGGAGACAGTTGCTCAAAATGCTCTACAGTGAAAAGAGATAAAAGTAGCATGAAAATTATTTTTCGGTGGATTCTTTTCAAATTTAGAACTTATGAATATAGATGTTATGCTTATAAAAGGAAATCACTTTAAAACTAATATGAAAACTTTTATATTTATGAACGAAAAAATAATAGCCAATTTTGGCCAAGTGCACTTTTTTTGGATTCATTTCCTACATAAAATGATATATTCTCAAAATCTTAGTTTAAAATATTCCAAGTTTTTTGCGATAATATTCTGATGTGTAAATCAATGAGGAAAGATTTAAAAAATTTTAGATCCATTACCAAATAGTTGTGATCCGATCATTATAATTATAAGTCATTTCATAGGTAATGGGGTTCGTATAAGTATGCAAAGTTTCATTATTTTGAGAATTTCTTTTTTGAAATATTTCGCAGACTACAAAACAACCATTGGCTAAAATTGGCTCTTATATTTTTGTTCATAAACATTCACGTTTAAATGATGGAAGTTTAAAATGATTTTTTTTCATATAACATCTATACTATAAAAGTTCTATTTTAAAAGAATCACCGAAAAATATTTTTTTTACAGAAGTTTGAAACTTCTACCTCTTTTCACTAAAACTTAAAAGTTTAAAGGTACTGACGCCTAAGCAGAGGAATTCAGGTGTGACTTCGTCATCTGACTGGTTCAAAATTACGTGGTATTGTCCTCGGATCTTTCCCTTCGGGTTTGATATCAGAACGTCGCCAATAGCACGTTGTGTTGCTCTAGTGCGACGTAAATTAAATACCTAGCTAATAAAGTTTGAAAATATTTTTGCGATTTTAGTCCTAACACACCATAGGTATTCTCATTGAGTTGCGGCGGAAGTTTGGCTGATCTCTGAAGAATCTACAAGACATTTGATATTCCCTGATATAAAATTTAAAAGGAATCAAATCATTTGGTGTTGAGAGTATTTTGATAAACAAAATTGCATTTGGTCATGGAACAAATCGTTGTTTAAGATTATTGTCAAAACTATCCGACATATATCGCAGTTACAGTTAGGTATACCAGACCTAAAAATGGAAGTTTCTGACAAACTCAATTCCTGACATTTCAGGGAAAGTACTCACAAATAAAACTCTATTGATAGAAGTATTAGCAAAAATTCTTTTACATTGAAACTCAATTAGACAACGTTATAAATAAGAAATAACATTAGAACAAATAAAAATACCTCTAAAGCAGTGGTTCTTTACCTTTTCAGTGATCAGCACCCCCTTGAATCTAAAAATAAGTTCTCCCACCCTCTTGAAAAGTGTGTTTCCATTTCTTTATTTAGGAAATTACTTCTATTGCAAGATAATTTATTTGTTGAAAAATAAACACATACATACAAAACAATATCTCAATTTTTAATGGCTACGTTGTTTATTGATAATAATACTTTTGAAGCGAGGCACCTTTTTTTAAAAGAGCCATGCGTGAGTCAGTACTTGCATTTAAACGATTTCTGGCTTTTGTTTTTATGTGCAAAAGTGATGAAAATCCCATTTCACACAGGTAGGTGGTGGCAAATGGTAGAAGTCTCTACAATGCTGCTTTTGCCAGCTGTGTATAAGGTTCTAACTGTGTACACCAGAATTGTTCAAATTCCATTTGAATACGTGCATTGGCTCGTATTTCAATAAGATCGTCTTTTATTAAATCGCTGTCGTCCATCGAAACTTCCCTCGAACCCCTGGAAATGCTTTCTCGCTCCCTCAGGGGTGCACACACCTCAGGTTAAAAATCACTGTTCTAAAGTAAAAAACCTGACTCGACACGTACAATTCTGCGAACTGCTGTTAACAACTCACACACACTAAGCGATCCAAGCAAAAATCCATTAAAATTGAATTGATTTTTCTGAAAAATCCAGACAATTTACAATTCTCGGTGGAATTCGGGCAACATATGCAAATTACGGAACTGTCCGGACATCTGTAAGCCAAAGTACATTTGTCTAAGTATACGCTTCTGTTCACTTTCTACTACATTTAAAAAATATTTTGTCAAAAAATAACAAATTGAGATTTCGTAAGTCTCCAATGTGAAAATAAAATGCAATTATTTTTAAAGCTGTTAAATTTATACAATTAATTAAAATATTGAACTGAATTAAAATGCCTCAAATTTATACATTCAATTTAATTAAAATACAATTTATTCAGATGCAATTTTTATACAAAATGGCCACCGAAATTAACGTACATGTAAAGAGAAGAGGGAACTTAAACATTTGAAAACTGCAAAAAAATTGATATAACTAAAAAAAATTAAGCGTTACCTTTAACGTTCAGAAATAAAATAAAATTTAAATAATAACAGAATTTTCGAAGTATTACTTTTATTATTATTTAATACTGGAATTTCATCGACTCAGAATTTTCCCTGTTACTCTTTCATAACTTTCGCTTAGTTGCAAGCAACCAACCACTTAAATAACGAGTTTATCTAAATGCTAGATATAAATAAGGTATGTAGTTGAATTAACATCGAACTGGAGCAACACAACGGGCTATTAGCGAAGGTCCGGGATCCATCCAGAAGAGAAAGATCCGAAGACAACACCACGTAATTTTGAACTATTTGGCCAATAAAATTTTCCAAAGAATAAATTTTGAATTGATAACGACAGTTGATTGGTTAACACAAATTGGACTAAACGCCAAACGATGATAAACAACATTTTAAGATAACCTCGATATGTATGATGCGAGAGCATTGTTTTTTTTATTTTATGGCGCAAGGGCCAGATTTGGTCATGCTGCACCAGACACAAGACATACAATATCAAGTAATAGACATGCACACATAGTGAAAGTTTTACTGACACAGAAGAGAGGAATACACCCTGGGAAGAATCAGGCGCCGCATACAACTCGCAGGCTGCTAGCGCAGTGGGCATACTCATTGAGCCACAACGCGAGAGCAGTTGGAAAGCGGAAGTAAAATTTTCTCACACACACACACACACAATTCTGTTTTCTTACACTGAAAATCCCTCTCAAAGTAAGCTTGCAAGTTGTGCTAAAGCATTTGTTATTTCTACAATGAATATTTAAATAAATCGATAGTCCTGGATAGATGTCTACAGTTTCCTAATAACATGAATTCTTATAAGGCTGGGGGCCGGGGTAGCCCGGTTGGAAGAGTAACGGATTATCAACCAGAGGATTGCGAGTTCGAACCCAACCAAAGACCGTCGAGTACAAATCGAGCTGGTGCGCGTCAAATCTGTCGTGGCCTCAAATCTCCTCACGTTGGCGTGGTGTGGAAGTTTGGAGAGTGGGGTGCCAGCTCAGGCGTGACCTCGTCATCTGACCGTGATTCAAAATTACGTGGTGTTGTTCTCGATCTTTCCCTTTGGGTTTGATACCGGACCGATGTGTTGCTCTAGTGCGATGTTAGCACTAGATTGCCCCAAGAAAGTTATTTTGACTGCATTTTAATTTCGTTTAGAAAAAATTATACTTATAATGATACGATTTCTTAGATTTTATGTGACTTTTTATACATGATATAAGTGCATTTATTAATAGTTGGTATTTACCTCTCCCCTCTTTGTTTCTGATATATGTATGTGTTATACCTATATTGCCCAAAAGCAGTCATTTTGACTGCTTGGTTAATTCAATGAATTTTATTATTGAATTTTGTAAATTTTTTATTTAGAAATCACAGAGTTTAGCATTTATATTTTCGAGAGAATATTCCTTTGTTTTTGCGTTCCTTTTCGCTTCATTGTTGTCATGTGCGCAAACATCGCGCATCGCCTGATGCGCGTACCGTTTCTTCCAGCGATAAGTACTGCGTCGATCGGCACAAAATATAAGTTGCACAGCAAACAAAAAGTAGTACTTTTTATTCTTATCTCTATGCAGTGATTCATTTTATATTATTTGCCCCTAAATTCATGAAAAGAATGTCTAATAGAAGTGATTTATTGAAAAGCTAACCAACATAAGTGAAGAGTGCTCCTATATAGAATCAAATGCAATAAGCTTTGAACTACCATCTGAAGATGAAGCGGTTCACAAAGTGAGGCATCTGAAATTGAAGATAGGGATGAAGAATCGACCACTTATGATGAAAATGAAAATATCCTTAATATGCCCAGAAAAAGATGTAGGATGCGATTTATTTCAGACTGATGAAGAAACTGAATATAAATGCTTGGATCCTATATAAAGAAGCGACAGGAATACAAATACAACGAAAAGACTTCTTGTTTCAATTGGCAGAACAGCTTTCCACCGAATATAGAAATGCAAGACAGAAAATTTCACCAGAACCTGAGGACCCACAAAGGTCAGCTGCAACATCATCAAATGCAAGTCATCCGAACCAACGCAGAGTTTGTCAAGTACGATTTTGCCATAATAACAAAACAAATAATATTTGTGAAAAACGTAAAATGTATGTTTTCGGAAAATGTACGCAAAAAAGAATTTTCACATTTATTTGCAAAAAATGTGTAAATAATAATAATAAAAGTACTTTTTTGTTTTCTAAGTGAAGTAAATTTTCTTTATAATATAAAATAACATTAAAAATTAATTTTAAATACATTTCTTAATGAATTGGTTATTCTTTCACAAAGCAGTCAATTTGACTGCTTTTGGGCAGTATAGACATGCACTAAATTTCAGTCTTTCTAGTGTTAATTAAATACCTACCTCTTATAATGCGGGCTTCTTCAATGTAAATACATAAATATACGCTGTTGTTGCACTTGTTTTATGCAGAAAAATGGGAAAATAATGATTAGATATAAAGTGATACAAAATAAGATTCATAATTATTGTAAACAAAATATTAAAGACTGGATAGAAACTGTTTCTTACTTCCCCTTAAGCGAAATAATTGCATTTCCTTACGCAATATAACGTTATGTAGTAAAGTTGGTTTCAAAATCTCGATTTCAACTTTCCACAAATTACAGACTATTTATTTAAGATTGAGCAAAACAACTTTTCTATAATCAATTTCTACAATTTAGGTCAACTGCTCTCCTTAATATCAAATAGAAAATTTACAGATTTCCGTATATGCTTTGGAATACATATACTTGCAATAACAGTCCCTAGGACTTAAAACTAATAAAATACAGGTTATCCTCGAGCATCGTACTTGAATTAATCAGAATACTAAAATTGAAAAATGGGCTAATCACTATTACATTGCCTTTGCATTACACAAAATCTTTAATAGAGCAGTAAAAAAATTGCAGTTGCATTCGTTTACATTGTTTTTTCAATCTACGTTTATCCCCATTCTTAACTCATAAATGTAATCATCATAAAAAATTTAAATTAAGTTCATTGACTGAGGTCATTCTCAAATATTGCGTTGAACCTTTGGAAGATATAGAAATTTACCCGCATCAAGCTATAGTCAAGCATTGATTTTGAATCTTTTCGTAATCACGAAATTCTTTCTTCATGGTTGAATGAGAACTCAGTTATGGGTTTTAATAGTAAAGTGAAAAATTAGTTTCATGGCTAAAATTTACTCAGAAGAAAATCGAAAAATATTGTAATGTAGTCTCTATCCACTCCTGATATAACATACAAAATGTTTTTCTTGAAAATAAAATCAAATTAATATTTCTGTACAAATAAATTACATTTTTTATATAAGGTTACGATGAAAAGGTAATCATTGAGAGCTTCATGTGGCACAGTGAAAACTACTTTTCTTTATACCGAGAATAGAAAAATTCTTTAATTGGGCCAGGACTGGGACAACTCCACTCAGATTTTAGTCATAAAAATATCTATCTTTTATCATTTTTTATAAATCAAAAATCATTTTTGAACTTAAACTACATTCCCTTTAAGGAATTTTATCCAAAATTTTGGGGTATATCTCACTTTTTCTATATAAAAAGAGCTAATATCAAACTTTCACGTATGGGGTATCTCAATCATCGCTAGTAATCTCCCATACGTGTCGGCTCGATATTAGCTCTTTTTGGTAAAAGGTAGGTATTTTAATCAGCGTCGCCCTGGAGAAACACAACGGGCTATTGGCGACGGTCCGGGATCCAATCTGAGGACAACGCGTAATTTTGAATCACGGTCAGATGACGAGGTCACACCTGAGTTGGCACCCCACTCTCCAAACTTCCACACCATGCCAACATGAGGACATTTGAGGCCACGTCGTCAGATTTAACGTGCACCAGCCCCCTTTTTATACGACCGCTGTTTGAAATTAAGAAAAAATTAGTGTTTTGTCGAAGAGGTTATTTGACAAAAACTGCGTTTGTTTATGAAACCAATGTCGTTGATTGAGATCCCTGTAAGGATAATCCGAGGACGATTAAGGACGAAAAACTGAAGACGACTAGAACTGATAATGGGAGGATATATTTAGATTTCAGCAAGAAAAGAGATAAACAGTGTTAAATTACTAACGAGATAAACACACAAGTACTTAAAGAGATAAACACTGTTTATTTTTAATTATAAAAATAAACAGTGTTGTGTTGATTTTTTGCGTTCTGTGTGTATTGTGCGGCTAAGGTAGAGTGGTTTGAAGAGTAGCGGATTAGCAAACGGACGGTTATGCGTTCGAAACTCGATTCAACCAAAAACCGTCTTGTTGGTTTTGGGTTTTATGGCGCAAGGGCCATACTTGTCCATGCTGCGCCAGACATACAATATCAAGTAATAGACAGGCGCACACAAAAAAAGTTTACTGATACAGAAGAGAAAAATACGCCCAAACAGAAATCGAACCTGCTCCACCTACAACTCGAAGGTTGCTAGAGCAGTGGGCATACCCATTGAGCCACGATGCCCTCCCCCAAAACCGTCGTGTATGTGGGAGTTGACACACGTTCAATTTTTAGTGGTCTCAAATGTCCTCATGTTTGCGTGGTGTGGAAGTTTGAAGAGTGGTGTTGATCTCGTCATCTGACAGTGATTTAAAATTACGAGGTGTTGTCCCCAATCTATCCCTTCGGGATTTATCATGGACCGTCTCCAATAGTCCGTTATGTTGCTTCAGTGCGACGTTAATTAAACTACCTACCCATTGTTTTTAAAAATGTCAGCATAGGTTGTAAGTTCGTATAATAATAAATTCAGTTAATAAATTAAACTGATACATTTATTTCAGATATAATTTATTTTAAATAAATTAAAATGCAACTCTCTTTTGAATATTAAATTGAAAAACAGTTTATTCAAAGAAATTTTCTTTAGGGGACTCTGAGATTTACGTTCAGGTAAAGCCGGGGACCAAAGCAGTCTGAAAATCGCTGTCATGACCAATATTGGAGTAAGGCTTGTAGAATGTGCGGAAAGATTACAGCGTCGTAGACGCCATTGTAGTCTGATTTGAACTCTCGATCAAGGTTGTCTAATTTTCAAGGTGAACCAAAAGGGATTGTCGTAAAAATATAATGCCTCTACATTATATCCAATAGTCAATGTGTATTCAGGAGGTACTTATACAAAGATTTTGATAGAAGAATGGAACAATACCGAGGACGGATTGCTTACACAAAGTCTCACCTGGGAGCTACTGTTATTTTAAGGAATAAAGTCTATTACGTGAAGTATTTAAAAAATTTGGTACTTTTAAAAATGTTTTTAAAAAAATTACGAATGATTCAGATTTTGGTAGCAGAGCAGGATTTTTGTTTTTTCGCTTTAATTTGGTAAAACTTATTTTCAAATCCGTATTAGATTCTTTTTTAAATATTAAGCTTTTGTATTGCAATGCTTTAAGTATTGCGCATTTTACCATGAATCTTTTTCAAAGTTGAGTACAATTATTTAAAGTACAATAACACTTCGATATATCACTCTTTTTTTGGGGAGGGGTCAAGAAAAATCGGGATATATCGAGGGGTTATTGTATTTACTTGCACGATTATTGTTTGGCGATATATCGAATGGTTACTGTACTTGTGCGGTTATTATTCGCGATATATCGAGGGGTATTGAATTTATTTGTATGATTACTTTTGGCGATATATCGAAGAGTTATTTCATTTACTTGTACAGTTACTGCTGGTGATATATCAAGGGGATATTGTATTTATTTGTGCGGTTACTGTTGGCAATATATCGAGAGTCTTATAAAAATTAAGAGGTAGAACTTATTCATCAAATTAAGCGCATTTCATTTTAAATTATGTATGGTTGCAAGTTAAACTCAAAATCAATGGTAAAACTTAAAAAAATCATTTTAAACTAGAGTAGACCCACGCATAGCATCTCTGGCCAAAGTTTTTAAATTGTTCAAATCGATTGATAGTAGTATCGTTATTCACATTAATTAGGTACCAAAGGTATTGTTTTTACTATTAACTGTCTTAAAAAGTAATATAATCCCCCGAAATGCCTCAATACTTTTTTTACCTTTATTTTCATCATGAACACAAGATTTACAAAATTTCATACGTCTTTATTATTTTTATTAACTTTTTTGCATAGATCTTGTTCAGTCCTAAAATGTTTACAACAGAAAGATAAGAACAAATATTACTTCGAGAAAAATATGAATATTGTTTTCGTGAATTTATCGAAAGTTGGTTGGGCGACAACATTTTTTTGAGCTACTGTATGCTGTTAATTTTTTGCGCAGTAAATCTCGTTTAATCCTAAGATATTTAGAATATGAAAGGTAAAGGAAAAGATGAGATAAAAAAAATTACTCCCTGAAAAATGTTTTGAATTACTGCATGCGTGTGTGAACCCTTCAGAGTGTTAAAGTATAATAAATTTTGTATCTGGGCTTTTTAATTATAGTTGCCAAAAACAATTCGCCACGCTTTTACGTCACAGCGTGGCGCCCAATGACTCACGTGTTATAGGTTAGCCATTCCTGATGTAGAAAATTCTCTTAAGGACAAAAATTATTGACAAGCATCCCAGTGTCAAGTCTGTCGCTACAACAAATACTTCGAACACAGTAAGTGTTTAAGAAATTGTGGGGACACGATAACAGATCAAGAAATCACATGCTTTACACATCCTGTTTGCAAATACAACACTAATATCACAAAAAAAGAAATTTAAAAAGAACATATCAATCAAGTGTTCAGAAATGTCAATGCCCGCGCCTCTTTAGAAAAGCAACATGGTTGTTGAACTTGGCATATTTTAAAATTGCTCATTACAAATGCTGAGAACTGAACAAAAAATTTCGTGATACGAACTATAGATAATACAGCGAACGGGTCGCACATTAAAAAAAGCATTCAGATAGAACCTTCTTTCATTCCTTTTTGCATTATAGTTTCCACGCACATCGCGGAAAGGATCATTCCAGATGGGGAAGGTTCGATTAAACTTGGAGGAGAAAAAATAGAGTTTAGTTGAGAAGACCTCTGTTCAGAGCTTCGAAGCAGAAGATAAAAATAAAACCGAGAATCGGGCTTTTTTAATGAGTTAAGTTAGGCGTATCGATAGTTAGCAGTCTTCCGGTCAAACTACTACTACGCTTAGCTCAAATGCCATAGGCAGTCATGCGTTTCAGGGAAACAGTCATGGTTGCGGAATTTTAGTTGTAGATTTAATGATGGATGACTTTCCAAATGTGTCGACAGATGGTAGTTTCCGTAAGTGGGGAAACCCACAATTGGAGGATGGAGTAATAAATTCAGAAGGGTGGTCATTTTCCTCGGATGAAAAGTCATGCCAATTATAAACGCGATTTCTATAACCTTACGAAAGCTCTGAACAAATTAAGTTTTATGCAAAGATATAGGGTGAAATGCTGTGTCCCCACATTGGAACGGTATTACGTTCGCCTGTATCGTGATACCTAAGCATGAGTTCTATGAGGGTCCACGAAATGTGAAACATTTTTATACTGTAATGTGTAATCTCTATTCTATATATATATATATATATATATATACAGGGTGAGTTTAAATTGTTTTTACAAAATAAGAGGGGTTATAGTACCCATCCAGACGAGCAATAATTACCATGGATCATAGGGTCGCATTCCACTCTGTGAGGCAGAAAAGAGTAAAATTAGAATTTCAACATGAACTTACAACAGTGTTGGGAAAGCGAATGAACGATACCAAAAGTTGCACAATCTGATTGATTGATCAGAGAAAAACTCACAGCAAGTGCTCAAAGTGGTGGCCACGCGTGTCGTTGCACAGTTCACACTGGCGAAGGAATGACTGGCGCACCCTCTCGAAGATTCCTGGTGTTGTGTTCATTTTGTCTGCGGCAACACCGATTCTCGCTACGAGATCTTCAGCCGAGTCCACAGGCGTCTGGTACACTAAAGATTTCATGTGCCCCCAGAAGAAAAGGTTCAGTGGGTTGAGGTCCGGTGAGCGAGGAAGCCAAGCCACAGGTCCGCCACGTTCGATCCATCGTGCGGGATATGTGGCATTCATGAAGTGCCGGACCGTGCTGGAAAAGTGTGCGACGTCAGAGACGATGACTCGTTCATGCTCGACGCGTTTCGATTTTACTCTTTTCTGCCTCTCAGAGTGGAATGCGACCCTATGTTCCATGGTAATTATTGCTCGTCTGGATGGGTACTATCACCCCTCTTATTTTAAAAACAATTTAGACTCACCCTGTATATAGCTTTTCATTGTTTTTATAAAACTATACAAGTGTAAATAAAAATAAATTGTGCCAATTAAGTATTGAGAACTTTGACTACGCATTTTCAATTTAATGAGAAGCCAGTTATCTGACTGGCATTGGGATCCGTCATCTGTATTGGTGCTGGGGTCCATCATCTAAACTAGTTCTGAGGCCCGTCATTTAAACTACTGGGGACCGTCATCTGAACTGGTATTGGGCCCATTATCTAAATTGGCGCACGGGGGACAATCATCTGAACTGGTATTAGTGACAGCCCTCTAAACTGGCACTGATGTCCATCACCTTAACAGATACTGGGACCCATAATCTGCACTAGTAATGGGGCCTGTCATATAAACTCGTACTGGGGTCCGTCATCTGAATTGAAACTGAGTACCGTCATTTGAACTGGTACTGATGTCAGTCATCTGAATTGATGCTAGGGTTCGTTATCTAAACTGGTTCTGGTGCCCGAACTTCAGATGTGGGCTCTCTTGGATTCTGAGAATTTTCAACATTCATCGGATTATGAAACTACTTCAAATGACATTAATGCCTCGTGTGATGCGATGCCTATAAAATATGCATTTTCCAAAACATCTTGTTAATAAACTCTAAGCTTCTGCTGTTTTTGTAATTTCAACCCATGAAGTCAGTAGACCAGAGTGGGAAGTGTAGTGTGCTCTGAGGGATCATGCTTTAACAAAAAATAGAAACAGCGGGTTCCTATTGTCTTGTTACTAATCTTGATTGACCACATTTGCACCCGGTATGTTAAATGGAGACCTATTGAAGAATGAGAATAGAGACCTATTGAAGAATGAGTATGGAGTTAATTGTTTAAAGGGTGAGATAAAGTTTCCTCTCAGATATTGACCCCCACATATCTGTTACTTTTCTATTCCAGGCTTATTGACTTATCTAAAATATGAATCTCTTTCTCAATTTTCAGTGAGACTTGATTATTAGGATAGATCAAAAGTAAGATTTCATACGTAACAAAGGCGTTTAATTAAAAAGAAATCGATAAACATTCAATATCACAATTTAAATAGTTTATTGATCACTCCATTTCTAGATGATATTCCGTGATATTAATTCATTTTTCTCATCATGGAACCGGTTTGAAAACTGCATTTATGTGAAAGACTTCATTGTCTTGACTATCGAAACAACTGCTCATGGACATCATGAACGATGATATGGAGTGTTTCGTACAAAAAGCCTTAACGTGCATCATGAGGAACTTTTTCAGCATTTGAAACATGCTAAGGTAAGACATTTCAAAGTATGCTCATTTCAATATTCGTATGACGTTGTAAAGAGGTGCTAATGTTGACACTTTTGAACTGTGGAGATTGTCTGATAAATTCCTTTGAATTTCTGAGATATTTTCAGTACATACAAACCAGGCGGGAAGCGAAGATTTGATTTTCGCTATAAAAATGCTCTCGCATCATACATATCAGGGTTATCTTCAAATGCAATTTATCGCCATTCTGGTGATGTTTGGCGGTTAATCTAATTTTCGCTGACCAGTCAACTGTCATAGTATATCAATTCAAATTCATTCTTTGAAATTTTTATTGGCGAAGTGCTGAAATCGTATTCGAAAAACAAGTCAATGACATCATATCAGGAATATATACAGGAAAAACGTTCCTCAGCAGAAATACTACCGCCACCTACATTTATCTTGACAGATACAGCATTTCATATGGGAATTGGTGCCGTGCTTTACAATCAAGAATTCAGATTTAAAGCATATGATTTTGGAGCATCTAGTAACTTAAGAATTTCTTATTTCCTTTTTGCCTATAATCACAAATTGAGAGTACTTTTAGTAATTTGTAAACATTGCACAACCCTCAAAATAATTCAATGGATCAAACAACGCGACTTTAAATTCCTGATAAAAAGCGAAATGTAAATTTGACCGATTATTTGAGTTATGTACTTGAATTTGATCTCCCCCGTCAGTTGTAACGATTTATATACTTGATCGTCTGGTCAACGAATTTAAATAGATTATGTAATTCACAGATTAAGATTAACATTTCTGCACTAGTAATACTAGTAAACATTTTGTAAACATTTAACAAAGGTATTAGATGGATTTCGAATTCTTTTATACACCCATTTGATTTTGCAACAGCGATATTGTATAGAGTTGTGTTCTGGACAGGAAGGAAGCACCTTAGGAGTAACGCGTTTATTCAAGACGATCTGGTTGTCGAATATGTACAAGTGCGCAGTCTGGAAACATATATACAAGTTATTTTACAGCGCATGCTCAGGCTTTCGGTTCTTCTCGCATACGTTGCCAGATTCTATTTACATATATAACAAGTGACTTACTCGCTGAAAAGTGAAAATTACCTCTTTTGGGGTGATATTTTATTGACAAAACTATACAATCAAATAACTCTGAATTTTGTTCATCTATTTATTATCATTTCAGGTATGAAATCTTTTTTTAATAATTTCCCCGAAGAATCACTCCTGCTAACCCTCCTCGACCATGGCGAAGTTCCTTGGTCGCTGATTGGTCAACTCCAAGTGATCTTAAACCAAAAAAATCGGCAATGTATTCTACATACATGTGGCAATCGCTTGATGAACCAGAATTTTCTTTATAAAATGTTTGAGGAAATGATGACTTGTAAAATAAAAAATTATCGATTTAGCTAAACAAATTTACCAAGTCTTTTGCTTTTAAAATATAAAAATGTAGCTTATATCTTTTCTGGTTCATAAAACGATAAAAGGACATCCTGTAATAATTTCAAGCGTCAATCTAATAGTTTTATAAACATCATACCCAACCAACTACTAACGAAAAAGCTATTCCGAGAAAAACGCGTTTAAAGTTGCAGTAGAGTTTACGGAAACATTTATTCAATACTTGAAGTTTCCTGCTAATCTGCTATAACAATGCCATACATTCCATATGTTTGATGAGTGTAGTTGGCGTGGTGTGGAAGTTTGGAGAGTGGGGTGCCAGCTCAGGTGTTGCCTCGTCATCTGACCGTGGTTCAAAATTACGTGGTGTTGTCCTCAATCTTTCCCTTTGGGATTGATCCCGGACCGTCACCAATAGCCCGTTGTGTTGCTCCAGTGTGATGTTAATTAAAATACTTACTAAGATAAGTGTGATGATCATTTGATCGCCATCTCTTGATAACATATAGTTGTACATCGGCTTTATATGTCTCTTTATGGAATTTGTCTCTTTATGAAGTGTCGCACCTCCAAATTTCTGCATTTGCGCGCTGAGTCTGTTAATGTCTTATAATTAGGCCAATTTTCCGAATTTCGACTTGAAATTTGGCATACATATTCTTAAGACCTCTAAAATATAATTACGTGAAAGATACAAAATCGATTTTTTTTCGACGAAAAAAAATAAAGGTAGGTTGGTAGTTGAATTGACGTCCCACTAGAGCAACGGGCTATTGGCGACGGTCCGGGATCAATCCCGAAGGGAAGAATCCGAGGGCAATACCTAGTAAATTTGATCCACGGTCAGATGACGAGGTAAACACCTGAGCTGGTATGAGCTCTCCAAACTTCCACCACGCCAACGTGAGAACATAAAATAAAGATTAAGCGAAAAAAAGAAAATAAGGGTAGGTTGGTAGTTGAATTGGCCACATCATCTTGATGGACGAGATATTTCGTCGAAACTACTTGGAGGGTTAGGGGGGGGGGAATTTCAATTAACGTCACACTGGAGCAACACAACGGGCTATTGGTGACGGTCCGGGATCAATCCCAAAGAGAAAGATCCGAGGACAACACCACGTAATTTCGAACCACGGTCAGATGACGAGGCAACACCTGAGCTGGCACCCCACTCTCCAAACTTCCACACCACGCCAACGTGATTGGAGGGTTAGGGAGTTCGCCAATACTGAAATTTCTGTTTTGTTTAAAATTGTACTCTGACTATGGAATTTTCATTCGTTATATTCATTATCATTTAATATAAACATTCCTTATGGGAAAATAAATAAATATACTTCATTAAATCTGTACCTTGTTAGAAAAAGTGCTAATGTCCAAATTCGCTGATTCAAGGTAATGAAAGTTATAGTAGAAAAAAAGAGTCAATGTGGTTACCTGCTTATGATTTAGATGGACTTAATGATTTGTACAACTTGCGTAATAGACTTAAGTTTTTTAAGATATCCTCAAAAATATTGACGCTTTAATCAGTAATAATTATTTTTAGATTCTGTATTTCTAACAGATGTGTTGCTTCAGTGCGACGTAAATTCAACTACCTACCAAACAGAAGATTGAACGAATAGCATATCTAAATAAATTTCATTTTAATCAAATTAAAATTAAGGGTTCTGCAATCTTGGGAAAATTACTTTACTTTTTAGTCAACTCCAAGCGTGTGCTGTCATCATGAAAGAATCAAAACTTTGGAACGCATTTATTTGTTAATTTATTGTTTTGAAATTGAAATTGAATAATATTAATAAGAAATACTAAATCAGATGTTATCAAAAGTATGCAAAATGAACAAACCTCTTTTCTACCAAGGTACAGAAATGATTCCTGAAAATTTTGGAATGCTGATGATTTTTGCGGTACATGGTTTTCGTACTTCTCAGATTATTTCTTATCATCGGACCATACGAAATAATATAAATTCGAAGTTTTAAATAACTTTCGGAAGTTATACCCAAGGATTTTTAGAAAATAATTCCTTAACTCACACAAGCAATTAAAACCTGAAACCGATAAATACCACATAATTTTGACGTAGTTGATTGACGGCCCCACTTTCCCTTTTATGTAATATTAAAAAACACCGAAATTTTATTTGACTACATTCGTAAAACGAGTACAAAAATGAAGTGCATACCAAATATAATTTACCTGTGATTAAAACTAAAGATTAACCTTAGCATTTTAAAAGTGTTTCCTTCTTGGGGAAAAAGGCTTTTAAATATGAGTTAGGTAGAAAAGCCTGCTCCTGATGATCATTCAAATGAAGGTAGATGTGCACGTCTACTCATCGTCATGGAAACAGGCTATTGTTGACGTCTTATGCTTGACATTTATGCAGCTCCAATATTTGTTCTAGTTTCATTTTATCTGATAAAATCGGCAAGTATTTATGGAACATTATTATAACAGGAAGATATACTAAAACTACGCATTAATGTCTTGAAAATATTCCTTCTTCCTCGATTCATCGTAGTCTTGATATAAGAGGCAGTGGAAACAGTTAGAAGTTTCGAAGTTCTGGGAAAACAATTTCCCTGTATTACTTTCAAATTTGGAATTTTTATATAATGATGTGATACTTAAATATTAATTTACTTTAATGCTTCTATCAATTATGTTTTTATGTTTCTGAACAAAACATAAAATTTCAATAACTTCAATAATGATTACCACTACAATAATAAAACTTAACACACTTCTAAGACCATTTATAAGATGACCAGTCATAAAGATCAGTTCACAAGTATTTGAGTTTACGTGAATTTTAAAATATCAAAATATCATCTTATCTCGTCGATTTTTTAACATAAATGTTATTTTGGAAGTTTTATGAATTGTTCATAAAACAGAAATTATGTAATTAAAATTAAAAAATAATCTAATAGATGCCTTAACAGTTTTTGTTACCTTTAACAACTTAGAAATTAGTATTTGGTAATGTGCGTTTTTTTGTTCATAAACACGAAAATTTCGATGGTAGAAAGAAATCTTTAAACAAATTTCGTTTTTAAGTGTAGAATTCATTCAATGAAGACCTAAATTTATAACAAACCCACTGAAAAACAATTGTTTTTGAACTTTGAAACTTTTTCCATTTTTTTACTGAAAATGTAAGCATTTAAGTCCTTCATAAACGTGTCGAATTCGATGTCCATGGTTGCATCGGAAAAAATTGAAAGTTGTGTTTTCTATTAGTTATGACAAAAGACATAAACACAAAAAGATTTCACTTTCGTCACAAATTAAACATTTAATATAAGATAATTTTTTAAGATGAAATTTTCTCATCTCTTTTGAGGGATTTTTAAAGTAATACTAACAGGGCAACAAATTATTTCTCAATATGCTACTTCACTGTATTTATATCAAAGCCGTCTGAAAACACGCTTTTTTCTCTCAGAAGATGCTGATTGAAAAGAAAGTTGTTTCATGTACCTTTTGTATGCATCAACTTTGCTTTCGTGAAATTTCTGTAGATCCTGCATATCAGTTATTCAAAAGAACTTAGAATGTTGAACTTGCAAGTAAAATGATGGGATTGGTGACCAACTGGAAAAACCTCAATGCTCAAACATTTATTTTATGTCTATATCTTACACAAGATGCCTTCATGTGCAATGGTAACCATTTTATGTGCCCAGGATCATGTTACCAAAACTAGTGGTAACGTCACCCTTAGATTACTGCCGGTTGGAACCGAACATTCATCATTTGATTGGTCCATGAAACGGGAGAAGACGACCATCCATTGATTCATCATCTGATTGGTCCGCGTGACACAGTAGTAGACTGGTGATTTCACCACTTCTGTCGTCACTCTATAGAAATCCGCATTCACACACCTATATTGTCATAAGATGTTGTATCGCCAAGCAAGGCGATAAGATGCCGAATCGGCCAACCAAGTCAATTTTCACAATACAGTCACGTGACTATTAGTCGACATGTTGGTCACACTTTTTGAAGTTCCTCTAAACAGCAATGCTCAGTCTATATATATTTCACGTCTATGGGCCAGAGCAGAAACCTCTCGACTGCGCATGGACGCTCGTAGTGGTTCGGTATCCACTGCAAATCGTAGGTCTCCATCTAATCAGCTCTCGTGTAATAGAAAATGACCGTAAAGCTACTGAACAAACCCATGATTACTGAACCAAGATTTAACCCTTGCCATCCCTCATGATTGTTCAACTGACGTTCTTTCGATTATTTTAAACTAATAACAAATTTATTTTTGTTGCTTTATAAGTACTGATATTATTGAATTTTTCTTTCATTACAATACTGCAAATGAATTTTAAATATTTTACCAAAACTTTTTCCAGGTAAAATTGAAATATTACCATTCATCTGAGAGG
The DNA here is from genome assembly GCA_933210815.1 of Meta bourneti. NCBI lineage: Eukaryota > Metazoa > Arthropoda > Arachnida > Araneae > Tetragnathidae > Meta > Meta bourneti. Next base: position 37,179,066 of record OW119922.1, on the reverse strand, counting down.
CGCTTTTCCTGTACGCATTCGAACGTGTCGCCATTCGGCTTGTTATTCATATAAGATTCCTCACTTCATCAATAAAAATTCCAAAGAATGAATTCCGATTTGATATACGACAGTTGATTGGTCAACGCCAAAAATATTAAACGCCAAACGTTGCTAAAACGGCGATAAAGAACATTTTAAGGTAACACCGATATGTACAATGCGAGAGCATTTGAGAGGCGGAAGTAAAAGACGCATTCCGTTTGACTTGAACTAAAATTTCCTCTCATATACCCAAGTGTAGGATACAAATTAAATCCCGAACAGATCTTTTCAATTTTTAAATTCGCTACCCCCATTTAACTTGTACACAAGAGAACCTTCGTTAACGTCCTTTTTAATGAACAAGATTTAAGTATAATTTTAAAATTTTCAAACAGTTCAAATTTATTAAGCACTGCAACATGTTTCAACATACAATCTTGCTAGAATTTTGAGAATAATCCTACAACAAAAATCGGTGGGGGATGTGTCGGAATCACGTCCACCAGTCTTCGGAGTAGAATATGTCACGTGGTTATTAGAAATGAGTGAAAGAAATTTCCTTTTTAATTCATTTTTAAGTTCTCTTACGCTCTGCCTCGTATATTTTGGGCTTGTTCGATTCTTTTCGACTCGTTCTTTCTTGTTTGCGTTTGCGGTAGGCTTGAACCTTCTTTAAATTAAGACATTGAGAAATTTCAGAAATTTTCAAGTTCTCAACTATTTCATAATTTTTCTACACGCCTAATCAGGTTTTCTCACAAATATTATTACAGATGTGGATAGGTCTCGCGTAGACGAAACAAATGACACGTCGCAGTACGTGCTATCACGTCGCGGTCCGGAGTTATACTAATTTTACCGCACACGCGCCGAGGACAGATTTCACCACAAAATTGCACGTCACTAATACGTGTCATCTGACCATGAACGCTATTTTGGCAAGACTGCCTTTCTCTCTTCAATTCAGTCGTTACATATTTGCTAGTTTTTATAGTTTTCATATTGAAGGAAGTCTGGTGTACACTTTTTTGACACTGATTTTTACCCAAGGTCCCAGTGCTGCAATGAAAGGATAAACATTTTCGAAGTCAAAAACAATAGAGGGAAATGGGTTAGTTTAACCCAAATCCGAAGCGTCGAGTCGCACTAAACACAGACTCTTACAGTTGTAACCACAGCTATTTCAAAAGCTTTGCAAACTCGTAATTCCAATTGCGTAAAGATTGGCTTAAGCAAACTTTCACTTAAAAATTACTTGTAGAATTTCGTAAAGCTTTCTATGAGAGGATTTACAATGCAAATAAACCAGACGGCAAAATGAGATTTTACTTACGCCACACAAATGCTCTCGTGTGATACATATCGGGGTTATCTTATAATGTAGCTTAACGCCGTTTCGGCGACGTTTGGTGTTTAATCTTATTGATGTTGACCAATCAACTATCATTTAGAAGATTCCTCTCTTTGTCAGTAAAACTTTTCTTGTATGTATATGTCTATTACTTGACCTTGACTGTATTGTGTTTGGCGTAGCATCGCCAAACATGGTCCTTACGCTTTAAAACTCAACCAACCATGTATCAATTCTTTAGGTAGTTAATTAATGTCGCACTGGAGCAACACAACGGGCTATTGGCGACGATCCGGGATCAATCCCAAAGGGAAAGATCGAGGACACCTCGTAATTTTTAACCATGGTCAGATGACGGTCAACTCTACGGGCACCCCACTCTCAAAACTTCCACACCATGCCAACGTGAGGATATTTGAGGCCACGGCAGATTTAACGTGCACCAGCCCCCCGTGTACACGACGGCCTTTTGGCTGGACCGAATTTCGTACTCGCAATCCTCTGGTTGTCAATCCTTTACTGTTCCAATTGGGCTACCTCGGCCTCTTATCATTTCGGAATTCGCTCTTTGCAATTCCTATTGGCGACGCCGACGTGCTGAAATCGTATTGGATAGAATGGTATCGTCTTTGGTATAGAATCATTTTTACACCACCCCAGTCACAGGAAGATATGAGAGGGATTTTCAATGTAAACCAACAAACCAGAGGGAAAGTGAAGATTTTACTTCCGCTACCCAAATGCTCTCTCATAATATCGGGGTTACCTTAAAATGTAGTTTATCTTCATTTTGATGTTTGGCTTTTAATCTAATTGACGTTGACCAAGCAACTATCATGCATCAATTCGGAATTCAGTCTTTGGAACTTTTATTAGGGACTTGCGGAAATTGTATTCCAAAAGCAAGCCAAGTGACGTAATGTTCATGCGTACAAGTAACACGTACCTCCCACAAACAGTACCGCCACCTACATTTAACTTGTCAGAAAATGCCTCTAATATTCAAAGAAAATATTTCTCAAATACAGATTTTTGCTGTTTTTATTTACTTTGTCTTGAGAAAAATAAATAGTTCTGATAAATGACGTCTTGACTTCCTCGATAGTTTTAAAATGAATGAAAGTTAATGATATTTTAAAAATGTCTCTAAACGGCAACAAATGCAAATTTGTAATATTTCACAAAAAGAAAAATGTACAAAAGCGAAGTAGTTCATTTGTCTTTTGTATGGATCTTCCATCCGACATTTTCGTATCCATTCGACTCTTGCAAACAATTTTAGATTACCCTGTCTTCATTCAATCACACATTGACGGATTTAATTCCGTTGTGCATTTTAATTGCACGTTGAAGAAAAAAAAGAGAATAGTACCTTCAAATTAAAACCCACAGATACATCTTTTACTAGCGAAACATCTTTTGCGGTCTAATTAACCCTCGTTTAGCAAAAAATCGCCGTAAAGCACAAAAACAAACCAAACTAAGCCGCACCCCCTCAAGAACAGTTGTCCTGAAATACATCTTTGATTTTTAATCTAGCATTTTTTAAAAATATCTTCTTGAAGTATAACCAGCCAATCAGCATTTTCTAATTCCACACACTATTTTGTTAATCGCAAAACACTCCGATTTTAACTGTATCAACTGTTTCGTACTAGCATTGCTTAGAAATTATTTCCTGTACTCCACTGGAATTCCTTCCAATCACAATCTTTATTGTTGATATGATTTTATTCGTAGAAAGTATCTAGTAAAATTTATACAATTGTACAGCTTGTGTAGGGGTTTTATGATTTCTCCATATATCGAGTCAGAAAATGTTATTTTAGTCTTAGGATTTTTTAAAATTTAAAAGAAAACAGTCTCTATTTTCCTATCAAAAGAAAGTCTTACTCAAAATTCTATTTACTTCTGTCAGACTTCGACTAGAAACCCTTTCAACTGAAATTTCGTAATTGGAAATTAGACATCATTTCCTCAAACTTGGAACTTATTTTCAGCGAAATCTGATTCCATCCCCTAATGACAGTTCTGCGTTATTCAACCAACAATTCTAATCAACATCCTGGTATTTTTCGTCATCTGACCGTGGTTCAAAATTACGTGGTGTTATCCTCGAATCTTTCCCTCTGGGATTGATCCCGGACCGTCACCAATAGCCCATTGTGTTGCTCCAGTGTGACGTTAATTGAATATACCAATACCAATACCTGGTATTCTTCGAATTATGATTTTGTAGGTTTTTTCGATGTTCCGTTTTTCAGCTACAGGAAGGAACTTCTGTGATCATAATTTTAGAGGTTGAGACGCTATCACTCAGCAATATCTGATTGGTATTCTCTCTCCCATCTGCTTCTAATAGCCCGTTGTGTTGCCCGAGTGCGACGTTAATTAAAATGTATACCTACCTACCCATCTGTTTCTTTTTCGAAATGACGCCCGCTTTATTCCAAATTTCGACTCATTCAATTTAAAATTATTAGAATAATTTCTTATAGTTCAAATATATTAATAATTGGGTCAGATAATGAGAAGTGGGCATTTTTAAGTCTCTAGTGAATTCTATTGAAAATTTTTAGGTTTTCATAAATAATGCAAATCATGTTAACAAAATTCTTGACACCACAAACAGGAAACTTGGTCAATATTTTCTTTAGAAAAGTGACACAACTCAAAATAAAGATTTTATTTTTTAAAAATTAACAATTATTTAAAACTCGGAAAACTCATGAAAAGTATATCAGAGAAAAAATATGTTCCACATTTTTAATAAATATCTGTAGGAATTCTAGAAGTTTCAAATTGAAGAGTAAAATATTCTAAAAGATTTTCAATATCCTTTTGGGTCTCATGTAAAATTAACGTTTTGGGATATATTCCTTTCTTAAGAGAGAATGTTTATTCAGTTATATTGTTCAATTAAGGAATTATGTCTTATCCATACAAATGATAAACACAGTTCACTGTCCATCAGCCAAATTCCAAACTATATAGCAGTTTTTTATAATTTATTTTGTACAAATGGGATTACAGTAATTGGGAAAATTATTATAGTAATCGGAGTCCTTTGAACATCGATTACAGTAATCGTCTTACGATTTATACTGATGGCTTAGTTGACCTAAGCAATTTTACAATTGGGGCAAATTATTGTATAGAACTAAATGAGACTTTTCTTGTTTCTTCAAAGCCGTGTTCGAGACGACTCAGAACTATTGCCTCTAAACGCAGTTTTGGTACTTTGCCTCACTTTGGAAGGCAAGCCAATTTGTATACTATTTGATTCCATTGCAGCTCTTCGTTGTCTTCGTAAACACAAATCAAATAACTACTTACATCGTATTAACCCTCCTCATAATTTCGATGAGATATCTCGTTAATCAAGATCTGGTCAGTTTTGCTAATGACTAGATATCTCATCAACCCATCAGGAGGTTTAAAGATATTGGGAATTTCCTTTTAAAATTTAAAAGATGAGGATAACGCTTTGCAATGGGTTCTCGCACATTGTGACATTAATAGCAATGAAGTTACAGATGGTTAAGCTAAATTGCCAGCTAAAATGAGTCCATTTCCTTTACCTAGGATCACTCTCTCAAAATGCTTAAAAATGACCAAAAGAGAAACTCAAGCCACAAGGTGTGAATCTTGGTATTACACTGATGTTCATCGGCACCTTTTTCTTTTCCAACAGGAGACCGGTTCACTGGTAGCAGAGACGTAACTAGAGGGGGGCAGACGGGGCATCTGCCCCGGGCGCCGGATTGGGGAGGCGCTAAATTGGCCGAGTATTTTTTTACTATAGATATTTACGTATGATAAAAAATGAAGAGGAAAACTTATTAGTAGACTACAAAAACTATAAAAGGAGCTAAATGCAGAATGTGTGAAGAAATAGCAGGAAAGCTTAACCTAGATCCTCTTTAAAGAAGTACGGAGGAGAAAGAAGCGGAGGTTTGATGATAAGGGCGAAGTTGAAAGCTATGAATTCTCAGAAGAAAAAAGTTCAAATTATTGATTATAATAGATCGGATTCTAAATGAACCGAGGCAAAGGTTTCCAGTCATTCAAAACATGAATAATTTATTTGGTTTCCTCATTGGAGCTCGGTTTGAAACAATGAATGGAGAAGAATTGAAGAATCAGGCACTTGAATTAGCTACCACATATAAAGAAGACTCAGACAAGGACTAGCTGGCGATAGAAGTGGAGAGTTTTAAGTATCATGCCTTGGATTTAAGCCCTAATATGTGAAAACGGCTACACCATCAGGTCTTCTAACGTTAATATACAAGAACGGACTTGAAGACGCGTCCACCAACATAACGACAGCGTTGAGAATTTTCCTCACAATACCAGTCTCAGTCGCCTGAAATGAAATGAGTTTTAGCAAACTAGAGATCATAAAAAATTACCTCAGAAAATTAACAGGACGACTAACCAACCTGAGCATCATATCAATAGAGCACAAGTTAGCTTCAAAGCCATCTTTTGAGGACATTGTAAAAATGTTTGCAGCCGAAAAAGCCCGTAAAGTTAAATTTTAGTTCAAGCTTTCTGTGTTTAAATTAATTTTTTTCACATTTTGTCAATAGATTAAGAGATTGTGAAAAATGTCTAAGTATAATACTCAAGATAATAACTTGAGTTAGCACCTTTAGACTTTTGTCTCACCCTCTCACAAAAGGTTGAGACATCTGGAGATTTAGTAGGAATATCAGTAAAGGGCTTGAAACAGTATCGACTGTTCGATACCAGTTTCTTGTTCCATTTTTTCTACGAATTTCATAGTGGATTTAGATCTGGGGCTGCTTGCTTTATCCTGATGCAGTTCTGATTGTTGGCACTTTGGGTAAAGATAAAGTATTTCTTTTTTGAATATTGGGGATAAAATAGGGTCTTGATAATATGTGGGAGTTGATTTTTACATTCCCCCTCCTTTTTACTTTTAATTTTCCATTATATGCAAAACCGGCAACAATCATAAATCTCTTAGAGAAAGTTCTCACGTTAAAGTTACAAAGTTGAACCACGTTTTAAGATTTTTCTCCTCTTTTATGATAATAAATTGTTCTATTTTGTTGCAATTTTTTAAATACACCCACGCCTCGTCTATAGTCACAGCATTTTTCCATCTTTCTCCAGCTAAATGCTTCTCATACAGAATTCTGCAGCGAGTTCTGCTTTCTGCAATATGTCGTGGAGATAGACGATGAACATTGTATTTTTTGGCCTTTTTAAGATTCAAATCACTGTTAATTATTTTATTTACAGTTGAAACTGAACTTTTAATGACTTTGTAATAGTCCTCCTTTGACTTGGAGGATTCTCTTTTAAAATTAAAGATCTTACCTTACAAATATTCTCAGAAATTATTTTCTTTTTTGGATACGTATTTGGAAGTATTTTTCCACTTTTACGCGTTTATTCCTTTCTCATTAATAATATTACTTATCGTACCTTTAAATATAGTAAAAACATGACTTTTACAGCGTTTTTGAATAATTGAATAAGCATAATTCTCTTCGGAAAGAGCGGAAACATAGCCTTCCATCCATTGCTTATTTAAAAGCGCCATTTTGAAAGTAAACAAAACTCTGAGTTAGCAAACGATAAGTTATACTTCAACTATTTAACTGCTGCGAAAATAAAATTATTTCGTAGCATACAAATTTTTTTACAGCTCATCAAAATCATTCAAAAAATGTCCGAACAGCCTCTATTTATCATAATTAAATATCCTATTCTAAAGCAACAGTCTGTTTATTTTGATGCAGCCCATACATATCCCGATATCATTTGATAAAACCTTTTCATTTAATTTGCAGCGATTATAAGTATGAAAGAATATACCAAACATGCTACTCATAGATTATTTGTCAATGAAATATTTTAGAATTATGTATTTTATCTTGTACTAAAAATGAAATTGCTGCAAATTAATCTATTTACCTTTGAAATCAGGCATTTGCCATCTAAGTTTAATAAAAAAATTTGGACTAGTGGAATTAATGTGTGTTGGCGATATCAGGTGTTGTCGGGGAGGGTTTTCGTTTGGTTGGTCGGTGGGGGGGGGGGGGCGCCAAGGCGAGTTCTTGCCCCGGGTGGAAACTAGCCTAGTTACGTCTCTGACTGGTAGCTCGGTTGGAACAGTAGCGGATTAGCAACCGAAGGGTTGCGAATTCGAAACTCGCTCCAACCATTGTGTACGTGGGGTCTAATGCACATTAAATCTGACATGCCATCAAATGTCCTCACGTTGGAGTGGTGTGTAGTGCAAGCTCCGGTGTTGACCTCGTCATCTGACTGTGGTTCAAAATTTCGGTTTATTGTCTTCGGATCCTTCCCTTCGAGATTTATCTCGGGATCGTCACCAATAGCCTGTTGTGTTGATCCAGTGTGACGTTAATTCAACTAACCCTCCTCAACAGGAGCCGAATGACCTTAAATATTTCAGAAAGTCCTCCAGAAAAGTTGCTAATTTTGCTGCCAAAGTTAGAATAAGCCTAAATAGGATAGAACATTGTTATCCAGGGTTTGTACTTATTCTACCTTGTTGAATGAGATGAATTTCTTGTTAATTACAGACAGATCATGGACAGACACATCTTGTCATGTACTGGAGAGAACTGTTTTAGTGCAATTTTTACTGAATTATGTAACTCACGATCCATAGTTTCTGTTTCTAATCCTTTTTCGATGTGTATTGCGCTTTATATTTAAAGAATAAGTCGTTATGTCGGTGCAAATGCACCGACATAACGCCGTATGTGACCAAGATGCTGTGTAATACAAAGTACTTAAACTATCGATTTCATAAGGTACATAACGTGCTGAAACCAAGAATCCGTAGGTTTATTAATGTACTTCATTTTATTCAGATAATAAGGATAATCTAAAAAGTCTTACTTCCTCATAAGAAATTTTTTTAGATGTTTCTAAGAATACTTGCCAACGTGACAAAAAAGAGAAAAAATTTAGGAATGGAATCTCTATTTAATTTTTACAACGTTGTAGAAGTAAATTTGATGAAAGAAAGTATTCAAGATTTTCTGTATCACATATATCCCGCTTGTCCTCGACACCCCTTACAAAAAACATGCAAATGATTGAAAAACTCATTAAATATTTTAGTTAAAATAAAACTTTAACGACACTGATGAGTTAGCAAATAGAAAACAATGTCATGCTATGCAACGATGACTATACAAGAAATGCATTTCATCATTGTTTCTCCTCATTCTATTCAATTAGTATAGGGTTCTATGCATTTTGTAGAGAAATATCACCTCTAGGCTTTTTGGCCGGCTAATTCGAATATCTTTTCCAACCTCGTCGGAGTACAAAATGTAATTCCAATGATGGAAGAAATATTTCTTCAACCGTGTTGTGAAGAAAGGATTAATTGTTTTATTGAAACACTGTCTTACAAAATTTTTCAAATGTCGTATCTAATTTTAATGGAAAGCAGTTTAGCTACTTAAAGATACAAATTTCAAATTTTTCTGTAAGCTTAGAATGTAATTCAATTACATCCTTTCAAACACCTAATTCTAAAAGGCGGCTACAAGACCGGTAAGTGGCCAAAAAATCTTAATTCTCTTTATTACCTTTTCTTATAAATTTTATACATTGTGCATGATTTTGTTACTAACTTTTGTATCGTGTATTTTGTTTCCAGCCAGCCATTGGAAATAAATAATATAAAAAGTTCTAAAAGAGCAAATTATTTGTTGTGTCAATGTTTGAAAGGAATTTTCAATGCAAACAAACCAGATTGAAGGAGATTTTACTTCCTGTTAAACAAATGCCCTCGCTTGATACCACATGGAGGCTAGCTTAAAATGTAGTTTATCGCCGTTTTGGCAACGCTTGGCGTTTAATCTAATTAGTGTTGAACAATTAACTATTATATGTCAAATCGTAATTCATTCTTTTGAATTTTTGTTGGCGATGTGAAGTCCGCAGCAGAAACACTATACTTCAGGTCAACCTAACTTGGATATGTGTGTTTATACAACACAGCATATCTGTCCACCACAAAAATGTTGTTCTTGAAACACTACAAATTTATTTCATAATGAATGAATTCAGAAAAAAATTGCATATAATTTGAAACAATTGAATGTGTTTTTTTACAATTCAATACTTTATTGTTTTCATTTAATTTTATTGAATATTGCATCACAAGCTCTTTCGACGAATAAAATGCCCACAAAGCCAGCACCTCCTAAAAAGGAGCTCTACTTATCTTTTATAATAATCTTAAAGGCGAAAATGAAGTAAAGTGAAAATATCGTCGTAGTGCACAATTTTGGTGATTTCCTCACCATTTTATTTCACTCAGCCCAAAAGAATTGATGAAATTTAGAAAAAATGAGATTGTCTTTGAGATTATTGAAAAATTGAGAATATCGGAAAGGTAAGTAGTTGAATTTCCGCCGCACAGGAGCAACACAACATGCTATTGACAACGGTCCGGGATCAAACCCGAAGGTAAAGGTTGCATTTAGTTGTGTAAAGCTTATTTGATTGTATGAGGATATTCAATGTGAACAATCGAACCAGAGGGAAAGTGAAGATTTTACTTCCGCTACCCAAATGAACTCTTAGGATACAAATAGATTTAACCCCATTTTAGCAACTTTTGCAGTTTAATCTAATTGGCGTTGACAAATCAACTATAAAATATCAATTCTGAATTCATTCTTTGGATATGTCCGGAATAAACGTACAGAAAGCACCTTCCACCATAAAAACATTACCGCCACCTACCCATTTAGTTTCTCAGAAAAAGCCTCTCATAGACTGGTTTGCGAATGTGTTTTGCAAAAATGCAAGTGGGTCCAAGTGGCTTTTCATGAGAAAAGACCAAGTAATCATTAGTGTTGTACGCTTAGATGATTTCTCTTAAGGATATCTACTCATACATATCAGTGTTCAGAGAAGCATCATCTCTTTAATCTGTAAAGTATAATCAGTTAACTGAAACTAATTCCTACATTCGTATCTTTCTATTCAAAAAGTTGGCGACAAACAAATACGACCACCACTTAATTTCTTCAGATGCATGTTTTCAGCTTCAGAATACAAGAAAAAACGTATTTAATTATTCAGGAAACATGTTACTATGTTAGAATATTTAAATTGAGTATTATTCTGCACAATCAGAACTAATCGTTTGTGTATTTTTAATTTTGTGCAACATAGTGTCTTCAATTGTTACTGAATGCTAGAATGTGACAAGTTGTAGATGAATTTACATCACACTGGAACAAAACAACTGGCTATTGGCTACGGTCGGGATCAATCCGGCAGGCAAAGCTCCTAGGACAACTAGTAATTTTGAACCACGGACAAATGACGAGGTCAACACCTGAGCTGCAACCCACTCTACCAGCATCCACACCATGCCAACATGAGGGCATTTGAGACCTCGACAGATTTAACGTGCACCATACCTCACGTACACGACAGTCTTTAGCAGGATCTAGTTTGAAACTCACAATCCTCTGCCTGCTAATTTGAAATTCTACCAACTGTGCTACCGCTGTTCTACTTATTTTCAAATTAAATATTTTGAATATAGACAAAGCAAAGACAACCGATTACCAGTTTTCAAAGAATGGTGGGTCGATTTGATGGCATTTACCAAGAAAATGAATTGCCGTTTTCAAAAAGATTTTAGTCAGGCAATGTAAGCTGCTTGAGAAAAGTTTCAACCGAGGTCGAACGTCCATTTAATAATCAATTTCGAATTTTGTAATTCATTTTATGGCAAGATAACTCATCCGAATTCACTACTACTTTTTAGAAAAAAGAAATTTAGTTTTATATTAAACTTTCATGCTATGATATCAGTGTTTCGAAGCATTGATTTGTAGAAATGCGAACTTTCATACATTTTAAAACGCGACTAAGATATATATTGCATATAGATGTCGATGAATTTAAATCGAAATTACGAAAATTACTAGCATTAGTTTTTTAGTATACTTAAAATAATAAACATTGTATTTTCATTCTATATTAGTTTCTTGATTTTATTTTTCGTTTATTTTTTGTGGTGAGTATTTATAATATGATTAAACTTGATTGTACTGAATTCTTGTTTCCTTTTCAGAAGGTAAACAATTCAAATTTCAATTATCTTTATTTCATTGTTTTTTAAATATAAAAATGAATGCTTTACATTATTGTTAATTTAAAATCAGGCATTATAAGAAAAACATAACAATACACACATAAAATTGATTTACCTTTTAAATTCTGTTACGAATATTATCAAACAAACAATTCATTTTCTTATACTAGCAAATATCGAGATTTCTTGGCGATTTACTTTTAAAAACGAGTTCAATATGGATAAACCTGAGATTATTGCAGGGTTATTTCTTTGTCCTTGGATTTGGGGACTTTTTCAGTTAATAATCGTTGGTAATACAGCATATGTTATAATGTTGACAGCATATTTAATGTTGGTCATGGCTTTCAACAGCGATAAGGAAAGAAACACAGATACGGACTTGATTGAAGAAGGAAATATTAAAGAAAAGGAAGAAAAGATGGATTTGATTGAAAGAGAGATTAAAGGAAAGATAGAAAAGATGGATATGGATTTGGTTGAAGGAGATATTAAAGGAAAGGAAGAAAAGGTGGATATGGATTTGGTTGAAGAAGGAGATATTAAAGGAAAGATAGAAAAGATTGATATGGATTTGGTTGAAGAGGGAGATATTAATGGAAAGAAAGAAAAGATGGATTTGATTGAAGAAGGAGAGATTAAAGAAAAGAACGAAAAGATGGATATGGATTTGATTGAACAAGGAGAGATTAAAGGAAAGATAGAAAAGATTGATATGGATTTGGTTGAAGAGGGAGATATTAATAGAAAGAAAGAAAAGATGTATATGGATTTGATTGAAGAAGGAGAGACTAAAGGAAAGAAAGAAAAGATGGATATGGATTTGATTGAAGAAGATATTAATGGAAAGAAAGAAAATATGGATTTGATTAAAGAAGGAGAGATTAAAGGAAAGAACGAAAAGATGGATATGGATTTGGTTGAAGTAGATATTAAAGGAAAGGAATAAAAGGTGGATATGGATTTGGTTGAAGGAGATATTAAAGGAAAGGAAGAAAAGATTGATATGGATTTATTTGAAGAAGGAGATATTAAAGGAAAGAACGAAAAGATGGATATGGATTTGATTGAAGGAGGAGATATTAATGGAAAGAAAGAAAAGATGGATATGGATTTGATTGAAGAAGGAGAGATTAAAGGAAAGAAGGAAAATAATGATATGGATTTGATTGAAGGAGATATTAAAGGAAACAGAGAAAAGACGGATATGTATTTGGTTGAAGAAGGATGTATCAAAGGAAAAGTAGGAGAGAAGGATATGTATTTGGTCGAAGAAGGAGATATTAAAGGAAAGAAAGAAAAGATTGATATGGATTTGATTGAAGAAGGAAGTATTAAAGGAACGATAGAAAAGCCCACACATGTGCTTGGATCAAAAGGCCTAAAAAAGCTTAGAAGCATAGGACCGAGACATCTGTGGACCGCCGAGAACGATGAACCCAGTCTGGATTTCTTCTCTTGCATTCGACATCGCTTAAATCGGCGCAATTCGAAGAAAAGAACTCAATACATACCTCTGAGATGCACTAACGATTTATATGAAGATGAAGAAAATACTTCTACCATCGTTGAAACCGTTATCTCCGATGCAAATGCGGATAACATGATTCCGTCCATGTCTAAGAACTTAACACCAGCAGGAAAGAGAATTGGACGCATACCGAAAATTAACAAACTGTTACAAAGAATCAAGAAAAATCTTTTTAAAAAGAAAAATGTTTAGATTTTTTCGATAGTGGAACTATTAGTGTAAGTAGAGTAAGTTTAAGTCTCTATCAGAAAACGGAACGTGGCATATACCGAAAAGAAATCAACTGTTTCATAGAATCAAGAAAAACTATTTAAAACACTCAGGCTATATCCGATTGCAGAAAACTTAGTGTTATAAGTAGATAATAGTAGTAAGATTAAGGTGACAATTCTGTTATTATTTAGGACCAAGAAATGTTTAATTAACCTTAAAAGACAATAAAAATATATACAATATCCTTGTCCTAACCTTTTGTGTTTTTATTTCATTGATTTGGAATTATTAATTTAAGGGAACTTTTGAGATTATGAAGATACTATATTGGACACTATATAAGATACTATATATAAGAAATGAAGTCTTTTTTGAGTAATTTTACGCATATATTTTAATGTAAGTTTTGACAACACTAAAGAACTACACTGATAAGAATACACTACACTGAATAATTGAAGAATTCAAGAGATTGAAATCCATGAGAGATAAGTTTTGTGAATACATGAACATGGCTATCCTTTGTTAAATACATTAATAAAATATTCTTTGTTTGGTTAAACACACTTATATAAGTTCATAAATGTATTAAAAATGCATATTATATAGAAGGACTATACGATAAATTATCATGCACACGTATTTAATAGTAGCAGAATAAAAAATTCCGAAACATTGAGTAAACTTTGGACCTTATGAGAAGATATTCACTGAACACACGCAATTGAATACTTTAATAATAAATTCCGCTAAGTAAACTACATAAAGAATGCAGAAATTTTCATTAAGTAGGTAGTTGAATTAATGTCGCACTGGAGCAACACAACGGGCTATTGGCGACGGTCTGGGATCAATACCGAAGGGAAAGATCCGAGTACAGCACTTCGTAATTTTTGCTACAATCCGATGTCGAGGTCACACCTGAGCTGATAGGAAGTCGATAGTTAGCTCACGTGATTTACCCTTCACAAATTTTACAACAGCGACTCCGCCCACATGCTCTGTCTATTTCATTATAAGGTCGATGCAAACTTCGCCATGACATACGTGGATCATTTTTTTAATCGCTGTCTCATTGTTTAAAGTAATATTTAAACAGTGTCACTAGAAATTGATCTCACGCTATAAAAAAATATTAAAACATGGCATAGATGAAAGTAAACGAGTAGTGCAAGAGATAACATTTATATAAAATTGTAGAAAGCGCAATCGATATTTGTACAGGAACTTAGTGAAAACGCGGACGCGATAGTATATTTAAATTATTTATAAATATTTAATTTTCTACATGGCAACGCCGGAAATATGTTTAATTTTTTAGTTCCATTTATAATTATAAATTGAGATCGTCTGATAGTGTGCGACGTGGTAGATCTGGAATTAGAACTCTACTTTGAAAAATCTTGTGTTTTCGAAAATAGTGAAGTTAGAGGTAAAGCTTTGCACATATTGTAAATATTATGCATTCGTTATTTTTCGTTATATTCAGTCAATATCATCCAATTTAGCTATTCATCTTTTAAGTGTCGAACTTTAGCGTAAGAATTTGATATCATTATCTATGGAAGAAATGCGAACCGACTTTTCACTCTGGCAAAATGGTTTAATTTGTTTTTACAAGCATTAGTATATATTTGGAAGGAAAGGTCTACGGCCTTCAAATTTTGTTATGAAAAGGCAAATTAAGGTTAAATGGAGGAATACAATTTCAGCTAGTGTTTCGAATACCAAAGGAATTCTTCAGGATAGTGTACTCTCCCCTTTTCTTTTCACTATATACAGTGGCTCCCAAAAGTGTTCGTACACTTACGAATTTCTATGAAATACTGCTCTATCCATTAATAAAAATTAATATTTCAGAATAGAAATTTTTTAATAATATCTATAACTTGTTCTTAACAAAACTATATAAAATATTTTAAAAGCATAGAAAAACTTTTTTTGGAAAATCAATAATCAAAAGGTAACAAAAAAGTTTCCTCACAAAAGTCTTCGTACACTTTAAAAAATCTCTACATATTAGTATATATTGTAATATTTCGGTAAATTAGTACTTAGTAAGATATCCTATAGCATCCGTATTACCTTTTAAACGTCTGGGAATAGTTCACTATTTTTTTTTGTAATTTCTGTATCAATGTTCCTCCATTCTTCAATCATTACTGTTTTTAGTTCGCTTTTTGTTTAAAATGTCGTGTCTTCGAACTCTAACCTCCAGTTCTATCCAAATGTGTTCTATTGGGTTTAAATCCGGCGACTGATGTGGTGCTTTCAGAACTTGTGGACAATTATAGAGACACCAGAGGCGAACGTTGAGAGCCGCGTGTGCTTAGGATCGTTATGTTGATAAAAACAAAGTTGTTTCCAATACCCAAATTTTGGGCTGATAATTTTAAATTGCTTTTAAAATAATTAAATAAAGAGCATGATTCACTATGCCATCAATAATTACCAAATCACCTAGCCCTGATGCTGATATGCATCCCCACACAAGGACACCTCCATCTCCATTCTTTACTGTTCCAACTAAGTTCTTGGGATTAAGTTCCTCATTTTTTCTTCTCCATACAATTATACGCCCATCGGAACCAAGCATGTTAAATTTGCTTTCATCTGCAAATAAGACACGATTCCAATACATTTCGGGCTTATTTATCATTGATTGTGCGAAGGAAGCCAAAGCTTTCTATTTTTCGCACTTACAAAATTTTTTCTTCGGGCAGAATTTCCATTTAATCAAGCTGATCTGAGTATTCTCCGAACAGTTTCTGATGAAATTTAAGTAGAAAATTTTTCATTAAATTCTGTAGAAATTTTTACAGCACTCAAACGTGGATTTTTTACAAATTTTCTAACTATAAATCTCTGATCACGTTGAGTTAACTTTGCTGGACGACCTTTTCTTACCTTGTTTTCGATCTGATTTCTTCTTTGAAGTGTGTTTTATCAAATACTGCACCGTATAATGGGATAAAGTTACTAATTTAGCGATATTCCGAACTGATTTACCACTACTATGATAAAAAATAATCAATTTTCGAATGCTGTTCGTTGTTTCTTACGACTACGAGACATTTTTAAACAATAAATAGAATATTACAAAGTAAATCAGCAAAGATTAAAGCCAAACGATTTTTTTAAAGTCACCACAATGCAAAAATAAAAAAAGCGATAGACGATAATGTTATTTATGAATTTGTTCAAAAATGTTTCGGTGTACGATCACTTTTGTGACGTGTTCTTTCTCTGCCGCCTTGCATTTTCATTTTTATAAAAAGAAAATGAGTCGATGTTTTTTTAAATGTTAGGTTTTATTCAGAATCACATGGAGATTATATGAAAAGATATTGGATTTTATATTCGAATTCAATATATACGAACACTTTTAGGATCCACTGCATATACACAAGAAATCACAAAAATCAACCAGAATATCAATACTTTTTATTAATTCAAAATATTTTACTCCTTACATTCAAACGATACCAATATCTTGTAAATATTTGAAATAGTTTTCTATATACAAGGATTTTCGTTTGGTCCTGTCACCATGTACAAACATGTTTTCAAAATTTTAAACTCAATTTCTGAAGAACTGTGTTTTTGCAATAGGATGCTTTGTTCAAACAGTGATAACTCAATAATTAATTGATGCATTAGAACTACAGTGGATGTTTTGACTCTCAGTCAAAGTTAAGAAATAAATTTTCAGTTGATTTTTAAATATTAAAATTCCTGAAAAAATCTTGATATTTTTAGACTTCCTTGGTGAAAAAAGGTGTACAAAAACCCTCTTCCCTCTAGGAACTTGATTAAGGATCAAAACATGAAGAATAATATTACGAATAATTTCCAACAGGAATTGTTTTTCTGAACAAATGAGAATTTGAGATATCGCAGTTCAAAAAGCATGCTAATTAGCTAATTATATTTAAGTTAGATAATTAATGCTTAGCTTAATCTGAATTTTTCACACTGAAGTGATTTAAGATACAAACGAATGATCTATTGTAAAAAAATTGGATTTTCAAAGTCAAAATAAAAGAAAAAGTTTCTTGTATATACGTGCATCTTAAAGCAATTTTAAGTGACCTCTTATTACACACTCTTGTTCTTTAATGCTCCCAATTTCCGTTGTGTCCAACGTTGCCCCAAAATACCTTCACCCTCCACAAGGGGGCAGAGAGCCCACTTTGAGAAACTATGTTTAATACATTATGTGTTTTCATTTCCTTTTTCACAGCAGTACTATTCCATTAAAATTAAACTCAAAAGATTTTCACTTGCCAAAATGATTTTCAAATTTAACTATTTATTGCGAAAGCATGTAATGAATTTTTACCTGGTCTACTATATTTACAGCTTTTGCAGACAGCCGAAAGTAAATCCCGCAGCGCAACATGTTGCCATTCGTCTTCTTTTGTTTGATTTTACCGACTTTCGGACAAGTGAACTTTACTGGGTATGCAAAATCATTTGGATAACCTTTTCTAACCCTTGATTGTTGTAAACTAATAGCTTATGAATCTTTTATGTGTGTCTCTTTAATTTTTGAAAAAACAGTTTTAGGTAGGTAGGTAGGTAGGTATTTTAATCAACGTCGCACTGGAGCAACACAACGGGCTATTGGCGACGATCCGGGGTCAAACCCGAAGGAGAGATCCGAGGACAACACCACGTAATTTTGAACCACGGTCAGATGACGAGGTTACACCTGAGCTGGCACCTCACTCTCCAAACTTACACACCACGCCACCGTGAGGACATTTGAGGCCACGACAGACTTAACGTGCACCAACCTCCTCTGTACACGACGGTCTTTGGTTGGATTCTGACTCGCAACCCTCCGGTTGCTAATCCGTTACTCTTCCAACCGGGCTACAGCCCGTTGTGTTGCTCCAGTGCCACGTTATTAAAATACCTACCTACCATCCAATCGGGATACCGCTTCCCAACCAGTTTTAGGAGAGATGGACTGTTTGTGTTTTCTTATAAACTGCATTTAAGACAGAAGAGTAGTATTATAGTCACGCTCTTTGGAGGATTTTCTGGTGATTTAGTCTAACACCAATTACATTTTTTCTCTGATGTTTGGTCTTTGAGTAATGTTATATTAATAGATGAAGTTTAAAGTTGAATTTGGCGTTATTTGAAAAATTCGAAGTTCAAGACTCCTCAAACAGGAAGGTTTGGGAAAGCCCGTCTGGATTTTCGAAATAAAATTAGTAATTAGTTTATGGTAGATAGGTAGGTATAGTTGAATTAACGTCGCACTGGAGCAACACAACAATTGGTTAAAGGATGCTTAACAACAAAAGCATCATTAAAAATTGCATATGAATTAAACTATACTTACTTTATTGTATTCTATGGTCTATTAAACTATAGCTACTTTATTGTATTCTATGGTCTATTAAACTAGTTATTTTATTGTATTCTATGGTCTATAAAAGTATACTTACTTTATTGTATCCTATGGTCTATTAAACAACATTACTTTATTTTTTCATGAGGTATTAAAGTTGTATTTATCATATCTGTTTTCAGGCACAAGCTGTACGGCTTATTCGCAAGTGATGTGGAAGAACTGAATTTCCTGAAAACATTAGCGGATAACAAAGACGTAAGTATTCTTGAAGAACATAGATAATAATTTGTGTTACCTTCTTCAGAAACACTTGTTCTTCAGTTTTCAGGAATCGACCTTTAAGTCGTGTATTTTGTATACCGACTAAAATTACCATTTCTAAAATTACTTGGTACCATGATCGTGGTGTTAGTCTTCCACTCCGTACGTCCCGGGTTCGAATCTGCTTTGTAAGAGCGTGGATGTGGGCGATTGTCCCTCTTAGGAGCAACGGTGGCTTATCCAATGGGGTGCTCCATCACAAATAGCCTCTATCACAGTTCGCCCTGTAGCGTCATGGTTTCCCTTCCTCGGGGGCCTGAAAAGGTAGGTATTTAATTAACGTCGCACTCGAACAACACAACGGGCTATTGAGGGCGGTCCGGTATCCATCCCAAAGGGAAAAGATCCGAGGACAACAACACGTAATTTTGAACCACGATCAGATGACGAGGTCACACCTGAGCTGGCACCCCAGTCTCCAAACTTCCACACCACGCCAACGTGAGGACATTTGCCACAACAGATTGAACGTGCAACAGCCCCTTGTACACGACGGTATTTGGTTGGATCGAATTCGCAACCCTCCCGTTGCTAATCCGTTACTCCTCCACCGGGCTACCGCGGCTAGGTTGGAAGAGGAATGAAATGTACAATTATTGCGAAAATTGAAACAAGTTGATCAGCAACTTGAAAATGAACAACAGAACGAAAGATGTTGATCACACAACACTATGAAAAATAAAATTAAAATATATTGATAACCCACATGAAAGTAATAAATCTTCGTTAAAATATGTGGAGACATGTTAAAAACACAGCATAAAAATACATCGTTTTGGTGATGCTTTTAAAGATTTGGTTGTAAATTGTACCTTTTAAAAGAAACAATACACAATAAAGTATTCATAATTTAATTTTTTGCTCTTAGAGTTTCATTTACTTTAGCCCATAAGAGAGTTAATACTCCACCTAGAACGCGTTATTTTGTCACATGATAGTTTCATCTATGTTGTTTCAGCGAGAAATCTGGTAATAGCTTGAAATATTTATGCTTTGAAAACAATGATAAATATTTATTTGTGCATTTCATTTTCAGATCGATGTCTGGAATGATCCTGTGACGGTTTATGAAAAAGTGAACGTTCGCGTTCCGCCATCATTCGCAAGTCAACTGGAAAAAGAATGGAAGTCAGAAGGCATTGACTTTTACATGGTGTCAAATGATATTCAGAAGTAAAAATCTCCTTTTCAATTACTATATATGCAAACTGGCAGAATTACCCGGCGTTGCTCGGGTACAATTGTAATTCATCGCAATATTACTCAATGTTATTCCGATGGGTATTTGAAATTTTCTTAGCCCCATCTGCAGACCCAGGACAAATCGAACGCGTTTTAAATATAGCCTATGTTTCCCGCAGTATTTTAAAGAATGAATGTTTCAAATTTGGTGTGAATTGGTCTGACATTGATCGTAAAAATATTCAATGTTATTCCTTTGGGGATTTCGGATTGTATTACCTCTGCAGACCCAAGACAAATAGAACGGGGATTAATATGTAGCCTACGTTACCCGCAGGGTTCTAAGGAATAAGTGTACCAAATTTGGTGTGGATTGGTCAGAGTGTAGATTTGTATAGAGAACAGACAGATGCCAACTCTGCTTTATATATAAATTCTTTTCTATAGCATAAAAAGAGTGTTTGTTGTGAGAGGCCACCATTTTGTTTTGGAATAATTTCTGACTAAAACATTTTTTATTAATTTTTTGCACATATAGTTAGTAATTAATGGTAATTTATGGAATATATTATCCCTCAAATAACCTCCTCTTGCAAGCGATGCCACATACGGGCTCTTTCGACCACGTGACTTGTTTTTTTTCTTCGAGATTCATTTCGACATCTGTGAATACGCAAACTAACAAAACGGCAATGAGGATCAGAAAATCCAAGGTTAATTCACGAACAACCTCTTCAACCTGGTAGAGCAACAGCTTAGTGAGCAATTTGCAGTGGAAGCATTATTGTACCATTCTTTTTCGAGGATGGTAATGAAAATGCAATTACTGTCAATTGTGAAGGATGTTATGCCATGTTGCTAAATTTCTTTCCGTTTCAAAGACAAAAAGTTTGCATCATATGTGGTTTCAACAAGATGCAACTCGTACAGACATGCGAATTCTAACGTTATTCCTGGCAGAATTAAGTCAAAGTCTGGTGGTGTCGGTTGGCCCCTCTTTCTCCTGATTTGACAGCTCTGGATTTTTTTCCCTTTAGGGCTACGTAAAGGAATAAGTTCGCGCAAACAGGCCGCCAGTGATTCAACAACTTAACCCTCCAAGTGATTTCGACGAGATGTCTCGTTCATCAAGATGTGATCAATTTTACCTTTGACACGATACCTCGTCATCAAGATATCGCCGTTTAATTTGATGCTGACGAGATCAAGATCTGGTCAGTTCTTTTCTGACGAGATATATCGTCCATCAAGATCTGGTCAGTTTTGCTAACGACGAGGTATCTCGTCATTAACAAAACTGACCAGACTATAGACAACCACGAGGAGAGTTAAACAAAACATTCGAGATGGTAGTAGGTAAGTAGCTAATTAACGTCGAGCTGAAGCAACACAATGGGCTATTGGCAATGGTTTGGATATGCTGAAAACGGGTTACCATAGTCTATATTTATCACCAATCGGAAATGGTAATCAATTGTAAATTGGCGATGTTACCGTGTTCTTGTGTTTAATACAATCTATTTTCAAAAAATTGCTGTTTTCCGTTTTATTCAGAGGGCCGCGGTAGTCCTGTTGGAAGAGTAACAGATTAGCTACCGGAGGGTTGCGAGTTCGAATCCAACCAAAGACCGTCGTGTACAAAGGGGGCTGATGAACGTTAAATCCGTCGTCGTCCCAAATGTTCTCACGTTGGCGTGGTGTGGAAGTTTGGGGAGTGGGGTGCCAGCTCAGGTGTTGCGTCGTTATCTGACCGTGGTTCAAAATTACGTGGTGTTGTCCTCGGCTCTTTCCCTTTGGGATTGATCCCTGACCGTCGCCAATATCCCGCTGTGTTGCTCCAGTGTGACGTTAATTAAAATACCTACCTACCATTTTATTCAGCCAATCAAAATTAAGATAATCGTTTAATTCCTATACACTTTTTTAAATTGCAGATGGATTGATGAAGAACGCGAAGAAAATCCCCCCGACAGCGCATTAACCGGCCGACAAGAAAATTTCCAACTCGATGTCTACCATACCTTCGATGCTGTAAGTCTGCTTCCCTGCAGCAAACTGTAATATACACCCTGTGTCAAAAAAAAACAATGCATCCCCTAAAACTTGCAAAATATATCCGTTTTGCAAGTTTTTCATAACATCTAATTTAGTTATTTTTTAAATTGTTAATGCAGCTTTCAAAAAGTACTTTCCAATATTTTGATTACTTCATAATGTATTAACTGGAGGATATTGCCACTTTTTCCATTATGACATTCATACCTTGTGTGATTTATTCACATAACTCAAGTGGCCTCGATAGCCCGGTTGGAAGAGCAACATATTAGCAACCGGAGGGTTGCGAGTTCGAATTCAACAAGAGACCGTCGTGTACAAAGGGGCTGGTGCACATTAAATCTGCCATGGCCTCAAATGTTATCCCGTTGGCCTGGCGTGGAAGTCTGAAGAGTAGGGTGACAACTCCGGCGTTGACCTCTTCATCTGACCGTGGTTCAAAATTACCAGGCGTTGTCCTTGGATCTTTCCCTTCGGGATTGATCCAGGACCATCGCCAATAGCCCATTGTGTTGCTCCAGTGCGACGTTAATTAACTACCTAAGTGCCTGCCTCTCTTAACTCAAAATCAGCGAAGTTGGACATTGGCCCTCTTTTCCACCAGGGCATAGAAATATGCGTTGAATATTTTTGAATAATTAAGAAACTTTTAGAGGTGAGAGAAGTTTTATTAACAAAAATGTTTCTGAAAGTTTATTATGTAAGAAAGGCCGTCAAGATTTTTTTCTGCTTTTTTTGCTTGCTTTAAATATTCATGAGGTAGATAGTTAATTAACGTCGCACTGGAGCAACACAACGGGCCATAGGCAACGGTCCGGTATCAATCCCTAAGGGAAAGAATCGAGGACAACACCACGTAATTTTGAACCACAGTCAGATCGTGGTTACACCTGAGCTGGCACCCCACTCTCCAAATTTCCACACCACGCCAGCGTGAGGACATTTGAGGTCACGACAGATTTAACGTGCACCAGCCCCTCCCCTCCCATTAAACATTCCTGAGAGTTGAGTGCAGCATTATGATTGACGATGTGAAAAGATCAGTCTTCCTCTACAATTTATAAACTAGGGGAAGGGGAACACCAAAGTATTTAGAATAGGGTGCTGTGTTTCTTAGGATCGGTCCTAACAGTGAATGTTTCGCTCCATGATGTATTGTTATTAGGTGGTCGCAGTGGTACCAAATTGAAGAAAGTATTGGGATCACGCAAGTATAATAAATACCTAATTTACTTCCTCCCTCGAGGGGTTTACTTTCTTCAAATAAACACTAGCATTCCAACCCCCCTAGAAACCTTAGTGAAGTGTTCTCCCTTCAGTTTAATCCTCACCTTTTCATATGCTTTTTCTTCCCTCAATGACTATTATCTGTTCTTGATTTTGTTTAACTTTCGTCTTGCATTTTTTTCGAGTTATTTTGCTGAAATGAGTGCTGTGTAACTATTCTACCACAGTGTGTGAAAAGGTAGTGAACTCTTTATTATAAACATTGCCTACATTTTGAATAATTTCGTTTAAATATAAATATATAGTATATTATCAACTTAATATTCAATGCCTTTTGACAGATAAGTGCCTACATCGATTCTGTTGGTAGCCGATATGCCTCTATCGCTTCAATACAGAATATCGGAACCACTTTTGAAAGGAATCCTATCAAAGGATTAAAGGTCAGTCAAACTAGATTTCATATGAATTTGTTAACTTTTACATAAAATGGGAACCGATTGTGTTTCACATGTAGATTACTCTCAAATGTTAGCTGCGAATATATGTATTTTACAATTACTAATTTAATAATAGAAATGTAAGTCACACTTGTTCAAAATTGTTTTAAAAACTATTTTTCAAATTTATCAAAGTTGCAAATATTGGATCATCTCATGAGTACTGTGGGTTTTTCTTATTTTTCCAAATTAATGATGTAACGTTTTACAGTTATTGAGTAATCGTATAATGTGTGTGTTTTATTATAACTTCCAAAATGTTTTAAGCAGTTGGGTGTTGGTTTAATATTTTACACGTGAATTTAAGAATGGAAAAATGAATGTTATGGTTATAATACGTTATCTGCATTATGAGTTTCTTGAAAATCAAACCATTAGTAAACGGCTGTATTACGAACAACTGACACTGCTAAAGCATGCTATTGATGAAAAAGGACTTGTATTGCTATCCAAAAGGTCTTGTTTTTTAATCTGACAACGTACGACCTCACACGAAAACGTTGCAAAATTACGATAGCTTAAAAAATTGTGAAAATTAGAAGTTTCACAAATCACAAAATTTCCGAAAAATTGGATTATGATGTCCGTTCTATTCATTCTTTGAATCAAAGCACAAGAGTTTCTGTCTCCAGGATATTGAAAATTCAAAATTAAGATGGGAACAAGTTGTAAATAATAAAGGTAAATATTTCTTAGATTAAAGGTGAATGCTCTTTAGGGGTGATTTTAAGGTATTCGAAAATTTCTGTTCTCGAATACCTCAACACGTAAAATTAGATATTTATTCATTAAAAACAGAACACGGCCAACGTAAGTGTTCTTATTTGTTATCTTCTGACTATAAACTGATTCAATACCTAAATCTTTTGTATTAGAACGCCCATTTCTGACACCAATCCTTAGCGCTTCAAAAACTAAAATCTAACTGAATGGTGACACATTGAAATTTAAAAAATCATATTTATTTTTAGATAGGTTCACCTGGTTCCAACAAACCGGCCCTCTGGATAGATTCCGGTACTCATGCCAGAGAATGGGTCGCCCCTGCGACATCACTCTACATTATTGAGCAACTCGTTAAAGGATACGACACCGACCCTCAGATCAGAGAACTGGTGGACGTCTTTGATTGGTACATTTTCCCCGTCATCAATGTAGACGGGTACAAATATACTTGGGGATTTGTAAGTATTACTTGGATTCGGAATTCTTGCAATGTATAGGTTTGGACTTGATCTGCATGACTGGCACATCGATAAAAAATATTTTATGCAGGCTGCTTTTTATGCTAAGGGCTCCATTTTGTTTTTGAATAACTTTTAACCCACCAAGAGTTTCGACAAAATATCTCGTCCAAGAAAAGGTCAATTTTGCTAAGGATGAGATATCTCGTCCAAAGTTAGGTCAATTTTGTTGAGGATATCTCACTGAGGTAAAACTATCCTATTACTCCAAGGGGAATGAAGATTCAAGTGGCAGGAACAAATTATTCCTTGGACACTATAGGGAATTTTCGACGTGGATAAACCACCAGGAGGGGCAAATGGAACATTTTTTGTCTAATTTTTTAAACATATTGTTAGCTATTCAAGTAATGAGAGCTTATGGAATATGACACATCGATCAAATGACCGCCTCTGGCCATGCTGCAAATATGGGTTCTTTCGACCACATTTCTCATTAGGTTTGAGTACATTTCTGGGGTAATTTGTTCAATTTCTTCGCGAATGCACTTGACTTGACTCACTCTACTTGAGCTTCTGAATCGTTGTTTATTTGTTAGAATAGACTCATTCCTTTATTTATTCTTATAGAAAAAATACAGCACAGTCAAATCAGGGAAACGAGGGGGCATTCGATACCATCAAATTATTACAATAATCCAGGAAATGAGTCTTTTAGAATTCGCATGACTGCATGAGCTGTATGACATGTTCCATATTCCTTGTATGACGTGTTCATCTGTTGAAGTCAAATGTGCTGTAAGTATTTGTCCATCAATTCTAGGCACAAAAAAATTTCCAACGTGGCACAGTATCATTCACAATTGACATTAACCGCATTTTCATTCGCATCCTCGGAAAAAGAATTGGTCTGGAAATGTCTCCCCTCCCAATTGCACACCAAATAGTTGCTCTAAATGAATGAAGAAGTCGTTCATGAATTAACCTCGGATTTTCTGATCCCCAAAAGGCTGTTCTGTCAATTTACGTACGCACTGATGTTGAAATCAAGCAAGAAATTGAAATGATGTGGTCGAAAGAGCCTGTATTTTCAGGGCAAGCAGAGGTGGTGATTTGACCTAGTGTATGTCGTATTCTATGAACAGTCATTAATTGAAAACAATGTGTAAATAAAAAAAAATTATAAAAAATATTTTATCGAAAAGTCAAATACAAAAACAAAGTAGTCATCTTACATAAGAAAACCATGTACAAGTGGTTCTAAGCTTATAGGTTGCAGGTTTGACGGATCACTTTACCAAGTGTTTTATTAATATAACCTAAAATCTTCCTTATTTACATTTTAATTCAATAAGTTATAATGTCCCTAGCAGAAAGTGCGTGAGTGTTTTAAAATTAGGGCAATGTTGATCAATAGTTATATTTGCATTAATTTTCTCACTATTATTCAAATTATTAATTATTTAATCTACTTGCTGGGTCATTGCGAATGCTACTGTCTTACAAAACACGTTCAGCCAAGGGCGTCTAGCACCCAGCAGAATAGTCCAATGGGTTTGTGACTTTCCACGCATGTGCATCAATATCCCTTCTCATTGGCTTCCTAAGTACATCAATGCTGCACAAACCGTTCTCGTCATATCAGCAATGGTGAGATACTTTCCGGTTAGAATTCATCAGTAATCAAAAAATGATTAAAATTAAAGCACTTTGGTCAAATAAAAACAGTGAATATGAGATTGAAATACACTCTATAACAAAAAATCGACGCACAAGAAGGAGTTGTCCGATTGCGATAAAAATTGGTGGATGTGAAGAACATTCATAGAAAAACAAAGAATTAAAATTTCAGAACAATTGAATAATTTATTTCAGAGTTTGACCGTTACAAAGGGAGGAAGTCAATAAGGTGTTGGTCCACTTCTGGCCTCGATGCAAGCTGTCACCCGGCGTGGCATAGACTGAAAAAGTTCCCGGATGGTGTCCTGCGGAATTTCTTGCCAAATTGTCTCCAACTGTCGGGCTAAATGGTCAACATTCCGGGATGGTTGTAATCGCCTTTCCATAACGTCCCAAACGTGCTCTATGGGAGAGAGATCAGGAGACCTACCTGGCCAAGGAAGTGTTGGGAAAGCTTGAAGACAATTCATAGCAACACGTGCCGTGTGCGACCGGGCATTATCTTGTTGAAAAGTAAATCCGGGGTGTCGCAAAAGGAACGGTAACACAACCGGTGGTAGAATGTCATCTACGTACCGCTGTGCTGTAAGTGTGCCAGAAATGACTACCAAAGGGGTCCGGCTATCAAAGGAGATGGCTACCCCGGACCATAACGCTCTGTTGTGGGCATGTGTGGCGTGCGATAGTAAGGGCAGGATCCCCACGCTGCCCTGGACGTCTCCTCTCCGTCTGCGGTTGTCGTCAGGACACAGTTGGAAACGGGACTCGTCACTAAAGACTTTACGTCCCCAGTCAGCGCCGATCCAGGTTGATCGAGCCTGGCACTACAGTAATCGGACTTGACGGTGTACAGGCGTGAGAGGTAAGCGGCGTAACGATCGGCGCGAGCGTAAATTCCGCTCTCTCAGTCGTCTGCAGAGGATCATGTGTGCGGGTCACTCGTTGGATAGTTGTTAACGACGAATCCGGTGCTGTGATAGCTGCTCTGACAATCGTTGTCTTCCCGTTCTGTTGTGGCCCTAGGTCGACCGCTGCCATTCTGACGCTGCCATCTGCCGTTCTTGACCCACTCTTGCCAGCATCGTCTAATCGCGGCAACGCTTCGATCCACATGTCGAGCGATTCTTCGATTCGTCCAACCAGCCTCCTTCAATCCGATAGCCCGACCTCTTTCAAACTTCCACATATACTCGTAATGAGCACGAATGTTTCGGTGAGGCATTATTACAGTCGATGTAAGATATCCGCTGTCGAAATGCAACAGAAATTTTGACCACAGATTGAGAATCGCTCCTTATATACACCTTCTGAATTCGCAGTTCCGATGCTCTGGAGCTCCCACTGTTCATTCATTGGACATCAAATTATAATCATTTGCATATTCGTTCAAAATGTCTTTGCATACGAAATTTCATTACAATTGGACAACTCCTTGGTGCGTCGATTTTTGTTATAGAGTGTATGTTGATCAACAACTTAAAAATGTTGAATGAGTCATTTCTTTTCTACAGATGATTTTATCTACAGTATTTAAAATGAAAGATGGTTATGCAAAAAGGTACATCTGAACAGTGCATACAATTAAAAAATTTAATAATGTGTAAAAATTCAAAAAAGATTTGAATGGGGCTTCTCCCCAATCAGATCCTTTAAAGTTAAAACAGAGCGGTTAAAAAAAATGATGATGTTTATAAACTGGACAATCGATTAAAATATGATGAATGGTAAATGGAACCACACATGCTCTAAGTTTGCCACTCACAAGCATTTAAGTTTAAAAGCTTGAAAGACCACTTTTTTAATTAGAAGCCTGCTTCTAAGAAACATACTGAAAAAGATAATGGTAGTATTCTGGTCTATTTTGATTCACCCTATAACCTATCTTAAAGGGAAATCATTTCCTTTTTTACGAAGACTCGTTTATTTTGCAGAATAGGATGTGGAGGAAAAACAGAGCAGTGCATCGCCGATTTGGAACCAACCCACTCTGCAGAGGAGCGGATCCTAACAGAAATTTCGACTCAGCGTTTGGAGGTTTGTGCCAATTACCATTCACAAAATATTAATACCCTGACTGTCACAACTGTCAGGGTAACAGCATGGCTAGACCTGACCACGTACTGTACTATTTTGGCAACGCCAGTAATAGGTGTAATTTTTTAGTTTGTAACAGGTGGATGAGTGTGTGTGGATTTTGGAGGAGTAAGCCTCTCGGGGTTAAAATTAACACAATTTATTTGCAATTGTACAAATTACGAGAAAACATTTAGTAAGTAATAATACAAGGACACAGCACAGTTGCACGCCTGGAAGGAACCGATAGAACTCCTCTTTTTACAAACAAAAGGGTAAGCAGTGACACCATTGGCAACCATTGGTGCCAAAAAAAGCCTGAAAGTTTGATGGCGTAGTTGGCTGTCAATACGCCAATAATTCAGTTCGCTTTCAACGCGGTAATAGTTCAATTTGCTACAAGTTCTATTTAGAATTATTCATAGAAATGTAGTTTTGAATTGCGAGTTTGATTATTCTGAATTACTGAGTCGTCTGTGAGAATATTACTGAGACCGAAATATATTTTTGAGTTGTGAGATTTATTCATTGATTTATAATTCTGAGTCTTTTGAGTTGTAAATATTCGCAATCAATGAAGCATACCAAGGGTCTCAACGAGAACATTACTCCACAAATTAAAATAATAAGCATTTGAATAGCAATTAGTGATTACAAGAGCCCATTGAATTCCTATCTCGATGGGCTTCACAGCTAGCTCCGTTTTAACCCTCTTGGTGGTTGTCTCGATGAGGTATCTCGTCATTAGTAAAACTGACCAAATCTTGATGGACGAGATTTCTCACCATTAGAAGAAAACTGGCCAGATCTTGATTTCGTCATCATCAAAAATTCGGCAATATCTTGATGCTGAGATACCTCGTCAGTAAAATTGGTCAGATCTTGATGGACGAGATATCTCGTCAAAACCAGTTGTTAATCAGCCGTCCCTCAGTGTTGACTGAAGTTAACAAGAAAAGGGAAATTTCTAAAACTCAAACGATGCGAACCTATTTTTGGAGCACGGTCGCTACCTAGGGATACAAATCCCAGAGTAATTGTGTTTATGTAAATTCTTGTGTCAAAATAAATAACTATATTGATAGTATTTTGGCTGTGTCGTCGGTTTTAGCACACCACTCGGCCTAATACGTTACAGGGCATCCACTTTTTTAAGAAGTTCAACTCCAAAACTAGTGGAACTGAGAAATTGTCTATAACATGATCAGAATTTCAAGTCGATTCTTTAATCGGAATCGGAATTCTGATTTGGAAGAACGATTAGAATTAGTTTTCTATCAGAACAGAGTTCAACAATCGGTGTAGTAACGTCGTGAGATAAATTTAAGTGGCGAGTGGATTTAGGCAATTAAAAACAGCTTTAAGACATACAGCACATTTAATTAGATATTTAACATTATTTACAAAGTTACCAATTTAAGGCAATTTCGAGGCTAAATGAGTAAAAAACAAAATGGTTCCAGTCCCACGGTTTCATCGGAGCAGACAAGCTCTGCGTCCGTTCACGTCGAAAAGTCCAACGTTCTCTCTTGTCGGAGGGCCAGAGCTCAACTTCGCCTCTCCTCCCGTACCTTGTTTTACGAACTCGACAGTTCAAAAACGAGGGGCTACAAGACACTCCTTTACCCCCATCTAGTCATAAACTTGCCAGCCTCTTCCCTCATCGACGGCGAATTCACGTAACAGGAAATTTAGAAGAAGGGGAACCATGACGCTATAGTGTCATGTCAAGAGGCAGTTTTTACTTGACCGCCAACTCTACTTTTCATCTTTTAAGGGCAATATTTTACTGATTACTCCATTACTGCATGGCCTTGTCAGCTCTGTCTGTCTGAAGTTATGTACAAAATATGGCTAAAAAGCCTTTACAGAAAAAAGTTCCCTTTTGTGTAGCCTTCTAGTCCCTGTCCTCAACAAGTTCGCTTCTGGTCAGTAAAAGAAACTTGATAATACAAGGGATCGCAAATGCAATTTCATTGAAGCATATTGTTTTGTTACTTAACTACAGGTGCAAGAACAAGCGGGGACTCCTGTTCAGAGATATACCGAGGCGAATCGGCCTTCTCGGAAGAAGAGAGCCGGGCAGTACGCGATGGTGTTATGAGTATCGGCCGCAGACTGAAAGCCTATTTCACACTTCACTCGTATTCGCAACTGTGGATGACACCTTACGGACACAGCAGGGACAATCCTCCGGATTATCCTGATCAGGTAAGGAAAGGAATAAATAAAGGTCTTATATAGTAGAAGCTCTCTTTGGCCCAAAATCTGCCTATAAATTAATTGTCTTTTGATTTTCGTTGTTCTTTTCCTTTCCCAATTTTACCCAAATACGGATTGTTGGAACCATAGACGTGAAATGTGAGTAGACTGAGCATTGCTATTGAGGGGAGCTTGAAAACGTGTGGCCAACATGTCGACTAGTAATCATGTGACTGCTCTGTGAAAAATTGACTTGGTTGGCCGATTTAGCATCTTGTCACCTCGTTTGGCGATATTACATCTTATGAAAGGGTAAGTGTGTTAATGAGCTTTTCTATAGAGTAGCGACAAAAATGGTGAAATCGCCAAAGTACTACTATCAGATGATGAATCAATGACCCAATCAGATGATGAATCAATGGATGGGCGTTTTCTCCCATTCCGTGGACCAATCAAATGATGATTGTTAGGCTCCACCCATCAGTTTAAACCAGTCTAAGTACCACGTTACTATTGATCCTGGCCACATGATTCTGGGCACATTAAAAGGTTACTATTGCTCACTCTACTTTTATATTTCCTCTATGGTTGGAACGCCAACACTAGTTTCGCAAAAAACTTTAGCCAGTTCATGGAGCCATCTGGCAATGCAGGAGACGTCGCCATGGCAATACAATGATAAAAAAAGAGCTATGTTTGGAATAAGAATTCTAAATTGAAAGCATTCTGTAATTTGAATTTCGGTTGAGAGATGTAATTTGCAGTGCTGCTCCTTGTTAAATCTTGTTGTCATAATACTTATAGTGATTATGCCGTGGTAGTTAACTAACTCAATACTGATTTTATTAAGATAACAATTATTGAAAAATGATAGATGTACCGATTCCTCAGAACAATAATAAAAATAATTCAATATGGAA
Source organism: Meta bourneti (assembly GCA_933210815.1). Lineage (NCBI taxonomy): Eukaryota > Metazoa > Arthropoda > Arachnida > Araneae > Tetragnathidae > Meta > Meta bourneti. Next base: position 37,147,091 of record OW119922.1, on the reverse strand, counting down.
GCAACAATAAAATCTATGATTCAGATTTTATTGTTGCTTCATTTTTCTGATGAAGCGCGCCCCACAGTAATCTATTCAGCCAATCGTCGGCTTAGAGCAGAAACTCATTAATTGACAAAAGTAATTTTTACTGTACAGCTATTTAAAGAATAACTACAAGCTTTTAGTTGAAAAACATAAATTATAAGCATTTTGACTTGTGACAGACATCCATTAGTTAAAATGGTTCAGCAAAACCAAATGAATCTTTGTAATCAAAGCAATTCGAGAATTGAAAAGCATTAGTTTTGCTTTACGTTCATGGCAATTTTTTTATTTGAACTATCACGTGATTTATTTCACTAATTTTTACTACAACTATATTCTTTCGGTGAACAGAATAGCTATCTGGAACGAAAAGAGTAACTTTTAATTTCATTCTAGACTTTTAATCAACATTCTAAAAAAGACATTTAGCATTTATTTATGCAAAATTGACGTATCATTTAATAATGTAATTTAGAATCTACAAAAATCATAAAAAATTTTCTTGTTCTGAACTGAGCAAAATTATTTCGAATCAATTTTATTGAAATACTATCCGCAATCCTGATTTTCTTTTAACTTTACTATTAACGTGTTTTATGTTTGTTATTAGAGTGTAAATGATTTTTCTGATATATTTATAGATGAAAGCATTGCAAGCTGCTGCCAATGCCATCTCAAATACCCATGGTCAGTGGTACAAACATGGAACAATTGCCAATACTATATGTAAGTATATCTGTATATCATAATTCCTTAAATGCCTTCATTTTTATGAATGCTGCAATTCCGGAAACGTTTTCATGAAGCACGTCTAATAGCAGTACGCACAGTATTGATAAATTTAAGAGAAAAACTATATTCGTAGAAAACATCTCATTTCAATTAGTACTTGAGATTGTTTTGAGGAAATGAGACAGCATAATTCACTTTACAATCCAATAACATGAGTATTTCGCTGAATTATAAGTCCAATATAACATAATAATTCTAACAAAAGACCTATTTTCTGAAAGAAATAATAGGAATAGTGTAGAGCTGCTACAGACTTAAGTTACTTAACTTAGGAATCTAATGCTGAAAATTAAAAGCATTTATTTGATAACTAAAATTTAGAACATCGTAATATGAATATAATAATAATAAGAAACTAATTATATGAATTGTTCGTATTTTTTGTATTTTCCCATTGGTTTTAGTAAGACTACTCTATTTAGCTCTTCCTTCTTTTGAGTGGGACATTTAACAACAAATGAAATTATAAAATTTATGAATTATTATTATGATTTGAATTTTGTCTGTGATGGTGAGTAACAATCAAAATAATGTAAAACGGGAAATGTGATGACATTGATGTTGGGCGATCATCAAAAATTGCCACTTTGATTTATTGCGCAACTACAGCGTGCTTCAATACGTTCAGAAACTATTTTAAACAATTTCTTAAAAGATACATCAAACAATAATATTGCATTTTACTACAATAATAATCGAATTTATAAAATTGTTTTGAAAGTGCTTCAGAATACCCACGGCATCTGCTTAGCCCACCTGGTCTCGACGAGGTATCTCGTCATTAGCAAAATTGGTCCGATCTTGAACGAGATATCTCATCGAAATCACTAGAAGAGTTAAGGAAAACAATTTTAAATGTTTTAAAGACTTTTTTTCCAATGTCAGTTTATGGATCGTACGAGCAACAATTGGCAAGAAAGTGGCAATCTCTACGTTATTTTGAGGCAAGATGGAAGGTGCCTAACCTTGAACTGGAGTTGTTTGGGTGATCTGGCCCAAGCTCGCATTAACGTGTCGTCTTGAAAAACCAGGAAACTTCAAGCAGCCAACCGGCACTTACGAGATTCAAGCGTTCGTAACCAAACGCTTTCAGTTTATCAGTTTTGTAAGATTTAACCTTTAACCACTCAACCACCTGGTGGGCGTTTTAAGCTGACCTAATGAGAGGGATTTTCAGCTAAAACAAATTAACCAGACGGTCTGCCAAGATTTCACTTCTGCGATCCAAATGTGGTACAAAACGGGATTACCTAAAATGTATTTTATCGCCGTTTTGGCTACATTTGGTGTTCAATCTAATTTGTCAATTATCCCATATAAATTCGGAATTTTTATTGGCGACTGCTGAAATCGTAATTGAAAAACAAGCCAAGTGACGTCACGTACAGAATACCATCGATCTTAAAATGAGAGACGGAGCATGTGCCCGCAGTTTCATGTTATTTCTTCCAGTTGCTCGGTTTGAATTTCTGTCATGTGGTTGTGTAAAAGCATGAATCCTAAATTATTGATTGGTTAAAGTGATTATCCACCGTGATCAAAAATACCAATCTTCGCTTCCATAACCAATCGGCAGAGTAGATTTGTGATTTATCCTTCAGAGATCTTACGACAGCGACTCCGCCCATATAATCCGTCTATTTCATTAGAAGGTCGATGCAGAATACGTACAGGAAACACGTATCGCCGCAGAAACACTACCGCCATCTATTTTAGGCTTGACAGCAAATGCCTCTCACAAGAAAATTCCATATTCTTCATAGTAATTAAATTTTGTGTCTTAATTCGTCTCTGGTCATAAATAGTATTTTGTTTTGATCATCGAATTTAGCCGCATGAATTTTTTTAGACACTGCCAATGTACTGCAATTTGGATTTTGAATAATATTATGCGTTTTCAGATCCTGCTTCTGGCTCTTCCGTGGATTGGGCCTATGAAAAGGCTCACGTGAAATACAGTTTCGCTGTCGAACTACGAGATACAGGAAGACAAGGATTCTTACTGTCCAACTCTCAGATCATTCCGAACGCCGAAGAGAACTTTGCTGGTATCAAAGCCGTCGCAGATATCATCAGAAACGAAGTGTTCTAGTTCTGAAAAATCAAGAAAATTTATTTATTTATTTATTTGTAGGTGGACACCTAAAAGATAGTAAAACGAAGTACTCAGTACAATATATTCTCAGTTTCTGATTCTTCAAAATTTGCTTATCGATGTATTTCAATCTGAATAAAGTGAATGCTGTTTTTTTATTAAAAGATGAAATGTTGCTAAGTAGTTCTTAAATAAAAGGTGGTAAAACTTATTAAATAGTTATTTCTTGTATTAATCCCTCTTCATTTTCGATTCTCCAAAAATTTCTAATTTATAAAATAGGAAATATTCGCAATAATTAAATAAAAGTTTCTTCTGAGACAGAGGCCTGCTTTTGTTTCTATAAAGGTCATCTTATGTTATCAGATTTTAATAGAAGCATTTTCTGTCAAGCTACTTATAGGTGGCAGTAGTGTTTCTGTGGCGATAAGTGTTTCCTGAATGTAACATCAGTTGACTTGTTTTTCGAATAATTTCAGTCCGTCGCCAATAAAAATTCCAAAGAATGAATTCAGAATTGATATATGATAGTTGATAGGTCAACACAAATTAAATTAACCCCAAACGTTGACAAAATGGAGATGAAGTACATTTTAAGGTAATTACAATATGCATCATGCGAAAGCGGTTGGACAGATGAAGTAAAATCTTTGCAAACCGTCTGGTTTGTTTTTACTGAAAGTCCCTCTCGTGAAACAGTTGCCTATTTATTTATTAAATTCTTCGAAAAAGTCTCAGCATAGTCAGAGGGTCGAAACAGGAAGAACAGGAGATGTTCTGTTTTTAACATAATAATTACATCGGAATAGGAAACCTTATTATCAGTGGAACTTACTTTTGACTTAGGGGAATATTGCTTGAAGAAAATTAGATAAACATTGTTGTCTGAGTTCATAATCCACATTTCAACCGAAATCCAGTGAATTCAACCAAACTGACATCGGTTAGAACAAAACCAAATTTCGGTGCTACGGCCTCGTGGAACTATTATAAAAAATTGCACTTGTTTGAAAAATAAAATTTAAGCTCCTGCTGTTCATACTACCAAACCAGGCCATACAACTGGAGCAGCATGCGATTAAACACACGGCATGCATATTCCGTTTCTGTGCAGAAAATTATGTCAGTACTCATGCACATTTCAGCCAATTTAGTGTCGCATGACTGATGGACTAATGTGGGGCTTGCCTAAGAGGAATGTGTCACAGACAAGGAAATCTGGAAAAATTTAATCTTTACTTGTAATAGTTAATCATTCAGATGAATTTTAGGTTAGAAATAATTTTTCGATTACAAAACCGGTATCTTGATCTGTCCAATCGGGCTCAAGTATGGCCTGTTTTGTATATATAAAGGTTTAACTCTTTCTTATAATTTATCACATAACCCCGCGAAAGATTTTTGTTTTCAATCCTCCAACTTGACCTTGAGTTTTGAAAAAAAAAAAGATTTCTATTGTTTTCTAAAAAGTATATGTTGAATGTATACTTTTGTCTGAAAAGTTTCATGTTGAGACACGCTGGAGTTCATTATGAAGAAACATTCCATATAAATACTAAAGTTTTCCGGATTTCCTTACACATTGCGAAATAAAAAATCATATTTAAAGACGATCTAAACATGTCGGACTGTGTCGATTTGACAGAATGACCCTCTGTAAAAAAATTAATTGTCTTATTCAAATCAGAAATTTGTAAGAATATTTTAGAAAACAAAATGTTCGTGTAGCTATGAATAGAGCATTTAAAAAAAGGAGGCATATCTATGTAAGCCCACAATCCAGGCCATCACCGTTTGAAAAAAAACTGAAACAAGAAAACATGCTAAAAATAAAGTTTGATTTTGGCGTAAGTCTTAGCGAGCATCTTTTTCGATTTCTAATTTGTTCTTTAATTTTCTTCGATCTTTCGCCCGCACTATTGTTGTTCTGTCAAAACATTGTTTATCCTCACTGAGGAAAGTAATTCAACATCAGTTACGCCTTATTAAAGGATTCCAATATTAATAAGGAAAATAATTTTATAGGTATAATAGAAGAATAACAACAGAAAAGATTTCTATTGAATCTCTCTTTGTGTCTCCACTGTTCGATTCAGTTGCTTGAAATTAAAAGGCACGAACATGTACATAATAGTTTTAGAGGGACGTTCTTTGAAAAATTATAAGCGATGTTCTACTGATGCATTTAATTTTACTGACGTATAACTGTTTAGTGCTCTAGATTTGGAGATTGTTTCACCTCACCTGGTGTAACCTTGCATAAAAATCAAAATAATACAGAAAACGTCACTGTGACAAATTCAATCTGGAGTGGAATTCGTTACTTCAGAGTGCACGTTACAAGGATTCGTGTTATTTGGGAGCGAATTTGTTTTACATAGGGGATTTTGAAACTAAGGTTCCTAATTAATTTGTTAGCAACCCATAGATCTTAAAAATAATGACCACGGTATCTGGGTTGGTAGAGTTGCGGATTAGCAAACAAAGGGGTGCGCGTCAATTTGATCTAACCAAAGATCGTCATGTATGTAGGAGCTAGTGCACGTTAAATCTGTCGTGGTCTCAAATGCCCTCACTTTGTCGGGGTGTGGAAGTTGGGAGAGTGGGGTACCATCTCAGGTTTTGGCCTCGTCATCTGAAAGTTGTTTAAAATTACGAGATGTCCTCGGATCTTTCCTTTCGTAGTTGCCAATAGTCTGTGTGTTGCTCCATTTCGACGTGAATTCAACTACTAACCTTAAAACTAATATTTTTAACTATAGTTATATATAAAGCTATATTGTTAACTAATATTCAAATGCCATGAACATCGTAAGAATAAACAACAAAGATGTGTTAAATAAGTGTAGTTGGTTGGTTTTTATGGCGCAAGAAACAGCTAAGCTTATGCTTCCTCAGGGTTGTTGAAAGAATTGAACCTGCGCCTCTACAACTTGCAGGTTACTAGCGCAGTGGGCATACACACTGAGCCAAGAAAGCCTACCAAAAAACATTCCTTTGTTTTTTCAAAGTTTGTACTTTTTACTTTTTTGTCGATATTAGAGTTAATTTAAAATTTGAGTGGCATACTGAAATTGCATTCGAGTAACATGCAATGTTACACCCCAAGTTACGCAATCGACAACTTTTTGTCACGAAATCTTTTTTATTTTTAAAATTTTCAGGTTGATGACTTGCGTACTTGATTTTGCTTCTTCTTTCAAGATGAAAACTTTTCACAGATTTAAAATTTAATGTTTTTCAATAAATATGTTGGTAGGAAGTTGAATTCACGTTGTATTGAAGCAACACAACGGGCCATTGGTGACGGTCCGGGATCAAATTTGAAGAAAAAAAGATTCGAGGACAACTACATGAAATTTTGAATAAATGTTGAAAGGCAACAGTTACTATAATTTTATCGTTCTCGTTATGCATATCCATATTTTAGCATCTTTAATTATAAACTGTAATTTAGGTTATAAAAAGTGACAATGTTTATATCAACCGTTACTAAAGCGGCCGATATAGGCATGCCTAGTAGGCATGAAAAAAGTTTGGGTTTATTAACTACAAAATTTGTATCTTTATTACAAGAAGCAAAAGATGGAGTATTGGATCTTAAAGTGGTAAATATTCTTACTCTATTGTTATTTATTCCTTTGCGTGAAATTTAAGATAACAATTCATGTCGAATAACTGGCTATTAATGTCGCCAGTTTGAATTTTTCACAATCAAAATTGCCGCTACTGGAAGTAGTTACGGATTAGGAAGTTTTGGGTAAAGATGTCGAATCCGGGGCATGTTTGTCGCCAAGCAATTTTTGTCGCCAAATCAAGATGGCGTCCAAAGCCAGTATGTTCGTTAAAAAACGCGGACTTTTCTACATGAAAAACCTTTTGCCTAGGGTTGCCATAAAGCTGGATCAAAACAGCAAGGTTATCATGTTTGGCCCCAGTGCCCCGGATTCGACATCTCCACCAAAACCTGTGGCCGTAGGGTAACGGATTTTCATGAAATTTGCTACAGGGGTTAAGTTTATGCATAAATAACGATATCCAAAATATTTTGGCTCAAAATGAAATATTTTAGAAGTTTCAGGCATTTTAAGGACTTTAAATTTGAAGAGCAGTTGTGAAATGCTTGGTCTTGCATGTTTGAAGATCACTTTCTCAAAAACTACTTAACGTAGACAACAATATTTCATGTTTTTGTAATCTATGAAGAATTCTCTTTTTATCTATTCGGAAACAATAATTTTAAACATCATATTTGATCTAAAAATTAGTAGCGAAAAATGAAAAATAGTTGATTTTGACAAAAATAAAAAGGTTTCTATGGGCTAAAGGAAATTAAACGCATCGTTAAAATTCATAGATACAGTGCTAGGTATGATAAAACTCCTGCTGAAGTTTGGAAGTCGTATTTTATTTCATTCATCATCCAAACAGCAAAGGAAAATTATAAAATGACGATTTTCCACTTACAATAGGCACACAAAATGAATTGAAGGACAGCTCTGACGAAAACTATAATTTGGAACAATATAGTTTAATATGTCTTGTAAAAAAATTCAGGATTGTATTTGGAGTCCCACAGCAACAGTAAAAAATTAGTAAAACCAAAAACATGTACTTGCCTATCGATAAATTGGCGACTGATATAGGTTTAACCCCATTTTAGCAACTTTTGGAGTTTAAGCTAATTGGAGTTGACCAATCAACTATCAATATCAATTCTGAATTCATTCTTTGGATATGTCGGAATAAATGTACAGAAAGCACCTTCCACCACAAAAACACTACCGCCACTTACCCCCCCCATTTAGTTTGTCAGAAAAAGCCTCTCATAGACTGGTTTGCGAATGTGTTATGCAAAAATGCAAGTGGGTCCAGGTGGCTTTGTATGAGAAAAGACCAAGTAATCATTAGTGTTGTTACGCTTAGATGATTTCTCTTAAGCATATCTACTCGTACATATCAGTGTTCAGAGAAGCATCATCTCTTTAATCTGTAAAGTATAATCAGTTCACTGAAACTAATTCCTACATTCGTATCTTTCTATTCAAAAAGTTGGCGACAAACAAATACGACCACCACTTAATTTCTTCAGATGCATGTTTTCAGCTTCAGAATACAAGAAAAAACGTATTTAATTATTCAGGAAACATGTTACTATGTTAGAATATTTAAATTGAGTATTATTCTGTACAATCAGAACTAATCGTTTGTGTATTTTTAATTTTGTGCAACATAGTGTCTTCAATTGTTACTGAATGCTAGAATGTGACAAGTTGTAGATGAATTTACATCACACTGGAACAAAACAACTGGCTATTGGCTACGGTCGGGATCAATCCGGCAGGCAAAGCTCCTAGGACAACTAGTAATTTTGAACCACGGACACATGACGAGGTCAACACCTGAGCTGCAACCCACTCTACCAGCATCCACACCATGCCAACATGAGGGCATTTGAGACCTCGACAGATTTAACGTGCACCATACCTCACGTACACGACAGTCTTTAGCAGGATCTAGTTTGAAACTCACAATCCTCTGCTTGTTAATTTGAAACTCTACCAACTGTGCTACCGCTGTTCCACTTATTTTCAAATTAAATATTTTGAATATAGACAAAACAAAGACAACCGATTACCAGTTTTCAAACAATGGTGGGTCGATTTGATGGCATTTAACAAGAAAAGGAATTGCCGTTTTTAAAAAGATTTTAACCTGGCAATGTAAGTTACTTGAGAAAAGTTTCAACCGAGGTCGAACGTCCATTTAATAACAAATTTCGAATTTTGTAAGTCATTTTATGGCAAGATAGCTCATCCGAATTCACTACTACTTTTTAGAAAAAAGCAATTTAGTTTTATATTAAACTTTCATACTATGATATCAGTGTTTTGAAGCATTGATTTGACGAAATGCGAACTTTCATACATTTTAAAACGTGACTAAGATTGTATATTGCATATTGTTGTCGATGAATTTAAATCGAAATTACGAAAATTACTAGCATTAGTTTTTTAGTATACTTAAAATAATAAACATTGTATTTTCATTCTATATTAGTTTCTTGATTTTATTTTTCGTTTATTTTTTGTGGTGAGTATTTATAATATGATTAAATTGATTATACTGAATTCTTGTTTCCTTTTCAGAAGGCAAATAATTCAAATTTCAATTATCTTTATTTCATTGCTTCTTAATATAAAAATGAATGCTTTACATTGTTGTTAATTTAAAATCAGGCATTATAAGAAATATAACAATACACACATAATATTGACTTACCTTTTAAATTCTGTTACGAATATTATCAAACAAACTATTCATTTTCTTATACTAGCAAATATTGTGATTTCTTGGCGATTTACTTTTAAAAACGAGTTCAATATGGATAAACCTGAGATTATTGCAGGGTTATTTCTTTGTCCTTGGATTTGGGGACTTTTTCAGTTAATTATCATTGGTAATACAGCTTATGTTATAATGTTGACAGCATATTTAATGTTGGTCATGGCTTTGAACAGCGATAAGGAAGGAAACATAGATACGGACTTGATTGAAGAAGGGAATATTAAAGAAAGGGAAGAAAAGATGGATTTGATTGAAAGAGATATTAAAGGAAAGATAGAAAAGATGGATATGGATTTGGTTGAAGAGGGAGATATTAAAGGAAAGGAAGAAAAGATGGGTATGGATTTGATTGAAGAAGATATTAAAGGAAAGATAGAAAGATTGTATATCGATTTGGTTGAAGAAGGAAAGATTAAAGGAAAGAAAGAAAAGATGGATATGGATTTGATTGAAGGAGATATTAAAGGAAAGAGAGAAAGGGTGTATATGTGGATTTGGTTGAAGAGGGATGTATTAATGGAAAGAAAGAAAAAATGGATATAGATTTGGTTGAAGTAAATTTTAAAGGAAAGGAAGAAAAGATGGATGTGGATTTGGTTGAAGGAGATATTAAAGGAAAGGAAGAAAAGATTGATATGGATTTAGTTGAAGAAGGAGATATTAAAGGAAAGATAGAAAAGATGGATATGAGTTTGTTTGAAGAGGGAGATATTAATGGAAAGAAAGAAAAGATGGATATGGATTTGATTGAAGAAGGAGAGATTAAAGGAAAGAAGGAAAATAATGATATGGATTTGATTGAAGGAGATATTAAAGGAAACAGAGAAAAGACGGATATGTATTTGGTTGAAGAAGGATGTATCAAAGGAAAAGTAGGAGAGAAGGATATGTATTTGGTCGAAGAAGGAGATATTAAAGGAAAGAAAGAAAAGATTGATATGGATTTGATTGAAGAAGGAAGTATTAAAGGAACGGCAGAAAAGCCCACACATGTGCTTGGATCAAAAGGCCTAAAAAAGCTTAGAAGCATAGGACCGAGACATCTGTGGACCGCCGAGAACGATGAACCCAGTCTGGATTTCTTCTCTTGTATTCGACATCGCTTAAATCGGCGCAATTCGAAGAAAAGAACTCAATACATACCTCTGAGATGCACTAACGATTTATATGAAGATGAAGAAAATACTTCTACCATCGTTGAAGCCGTTATCTCCGATGCAAATGCGGATAACATGATTCCGTCCATGTCTAAGAACTTAACACCAGCAGGAAAGAGAATTGGACGCATACCGAAAATTAACAAACTGTTACAAAGAATCAAGAAAAATCTTTTTAAAAAGAAAAATTTTTAGATTTTTTCGATAGTGGAACTATTAGTGTGAGTAGAGTAAGTTTAAGTCTCTATCAGAAAACGGAACGTCGCATATACCGAAAAGAAATCAACTGTTTCATAGAATCAAGAAAAACTATTTAAAACACTCAGGCTATTTCCGATTGCAAAAAACTTAGTGTTATAAGTAGATTATAGTAGTAAGATTAAAGTGACAATTCTGCTATTATTTAGTACCAAAAAATGTTTAATTTACCTTAAAAGACAATAAAAATATATACAATATCCTTGTCCAAACATTTTGTGTTTTTATTTCATTGATCACATTTGGAATTATTAATTTAAGGGAACTTTTAAGATTATGAAAATACTATATTGCGGAAATCACAATTGTATTTTCACTTTTTGAAATTAACTGTCACACGTTTTAAAAACCGCTATATCATTTTGCCTACTCATGAGGCAGAATGACACATTTAGATGCGTATTTGTGTAAAGAAAGTATTCGTAAAAATATTTATTTGAAAAGCTGAGAGATTTCTCAGACCTTAGTATTCAAACTAAATTGCTTAATTTCACATGTAGAAAGTGAATTCATTCAAAGAAACTAAAATAAGTTTTAAGAAGTTCCAATCTGAAGAAGTTCGATTGGAAGTAATATAATATCGCACTTTTTAAGAAATGAAGTCTTTTTTGAGTAATTTTACGCATATATTTCAATGTAAGCTTTGACAACACTGGAGAACTACACTGATAAGAATACCCTACACTGAATAATTGAAGAATTCAAGAGATTGAAATCCATGAGAGACAAGTTTTTGTGAATACATGAACATGGCTATCCTTTGTTAAATCTATATATATAAAATAGGATGTGTGTGTGTGTATGTGGGTATATTTTCTATACAAATCTACACCGTTTGACCAATCCACACCAAATTTGGTACACTTATAATTTAGAACACTGCGGTCAGCATAGGCTAACTCTTAACCCCCGTTCTATTGGCCCTGGGGGGCTAAAAACTATTCGAAATCGCCATAGAAATAACATTGAGCATAGATTAATTGCTTTAGGCAGCGATGGTTGCTTTACCACTGTTGATCGAAAAACAATTCTTTCCGAAACAAATTAAATTACAGTATTTATGTTTGAACTGACTTTTTAGTTCTTCCCATGATGTAAATAAATTATAGATATTTTATTGATGAAGGAGGAAAGAATATTTTAAAATATTTATGTTTGCTAGGAAGTTCAAGGAAAGGTTTTCAGGAGTTCAGAGATTATTTTCAAGGAAAGTTGGTGTATATTTCGACCAACTTTCCTTAAATAATTTATTGAATACGTAATGATTTGTAGAATTCTGTTTCACGAGGCCTTTTAGGTAAGGCGTGTAACTTATTTTAAAATGTCCGGAATAGATACATGTGAATCCTCCGTTGAAAGCAGTGATTTTCTTTCTGAAAAATTCTGTAAAATCGACCTTCTGCTTTTTGAAAAAATTTTATCTATTCAGTTTAATTTGTCTACACCGGTTACATTTATTTCTAACCCAAGCACCGTTATTCCGAAAAGCACAAACGAAAAACTCATTGATCATAAAAGCGTAATTTTACTACTCGGTATCTGGCAGCACCAGAATTAATGTTTACTTTTTTTATAAAACTTTGTTTGTATGTAAACTTTGTCTAGAAAGTTGGGGAAACGGAAACTTCCTTGGACTCATGGTGGAGAACATTCCAGTACTCACTCGATTCTTAGCTGGTCGTATTTAGAGGAAGCTAGCTCGGTAAGTCTTCCAGTTTATCATCTTTCAGTGAATCTGGCAGTTTTATTTCGCTTTTAGTTGATTGTATAAGTGTTTCCTACTTTATTCGACAGTGATAGTGTACATTTTGGATTTATATTTCTAAACTGATGTAAGTACTACATAATTTTAAATTCGTTTTTTCGTTAATTTTAGCTTTGTATTATATTCTACAATAGATTTCATTGCTCATTGAGAGTATGCCTTTTGCTTAATTTTTTAAATAAGTTTAATGGGGGATCAGAATTAATGCTTTTTTTTAAACCAGAATAAAAGTTTATTTTTTAGTATGATTTAGAATTCTGTGTTTGAGTATTTTGATTGACAGCTTTTAAGTAAGGCATTAATATTTTTTATTTGTGTTAAAAATTTGATATTCCTAAACTGATGTAGGTACTTCGCAATTTTAAATTTGTCTTACCATTCAGTTTATATTAGCTTTTTATTTTTATTGTATTCTGTAATCGATTTCATTGCTCAGTGAGAGTGTGCCTTTTGCTTATTTTATGAAATAGCATTTCTTTTTATTCATTGACGGATTTCTTTGCTGTAGCAATGCCTCCAAGGAAGCGGAAGGCGATCGGCCAAGTGCAGTTAACGGCTAAGATGATGAAAGATGAGCGTAGACAAGAAACTTCCGAGGAGAGGAATAGAAGACTTGCGATTGCGAGAGAGCTACAACATCTAGAGCAACAGAGACGGCACAGCAGCGTGAGGCCCGACTACAGGATATGAAAGAGAGCTACTACATCAAGAGCAACAGAGAAGGCACAGCAGCGTGAGACCCGACTTCAGGATAAGAGGGATAGTGCTACTACATCTAGAGCAACAGAGACGGCAAAGCAACGTGAGGCCCGACTACAGGATAAGAGAGATAGAGCCAAACGATCACGGACTGCGCACCATTTTAGCTTAGCATTGGAAGAATTCCACTACAATTCACATAAAGACTACTCGCTGCATGCAAGTGTTACCATCGGGAAAATGGAAATGGTTTGTAGTTACTGTCAAGCCAAAAAGTTTAAATCAGAGTCTACTGGTATTTGCTGTAAAAATGGAAAAGTTAAACTCTGCCAACTGGAACCACCACCACAAGAACTTTTGACTTACACATCAGGAGATACGTCAGAGTCGAAGCATTTTCATAGTAACATCAGAAAATACAACTCATGTTTCCAAATGACATCATTCGGCGCCTCATGAGTTGTTGGACAGCCCGTATTTCCGTCGACATTCTAGGTGCAAGGGCATATTTACCATAGAGCGGGATCATTGCTTCCGCTGCCAGATCAACCACCAAAATTTCTATAACTATATTTTATTCAAAACGAACAAATGGAAACTGATCAGAAGTGCGCCAACATCTCGGGAACAAGACGTCAGATTGTGTTAAACTTACAGAGGATGTTTCATGAGCACAATAATCTTATTAAAACCTTTGAAACAGCATTGGAACGTATGCCAACAGATGAATATAAAGTAGTCATAAGAGCAGACGGAAGACCAGCAGGCGAACACGAGCGGCGCTTTCAACTCTCCTCAAGCAGATGAAGTCGCGGTGGTTATATCAGGAGATGAGTTTCATCAACGGGATATCGTTATTCAACGACGAGGTGAATCATTGCAGCGTGTTTCGGAAACACATCGATCTTATGATGCTCTGAAGTACCCAGTGATATTCCCCCATGGTGAAGATGGATATCATTTTAATCCGAGGCAGATCAACCTAAGAACAGGTGAAACAACCAGCAAGAAAGTTTCAGCGAAGGATTTCAATGCGTACAGATTAATGGTTCGAGATACTGAGCAGAACCACGTATTGAACTGCAGGCAATTGTTTCATCAGTTCATCGTCGATATGTACGCTAAAGTCGAGAGTGAGCGTCTCCTTTACATTCGTCTAAATCAACGTAAACTGAAAGTTGATATATTCACCTGAGAGATGCTGTGGCAAATGACGGAACGTTGAAAACCTCGGTGCCTTAGTCGTACTACCAGCTACATTTACAGGCAGTCCCAGACACATGCACGAATACACGCAAGATGCTATGACGTACGTGAGGACGTACGGGAGACCAGTCTTATTTATCACCTTCACCTGCAATCCGATTTGGACGGAGATCAAGGAGGTTCTTACCAATCAATTACCCAGTGAGCGCCACGACTTGATTGCGAGAGTATTTAAACAGTAGTTGAAACTGCACTTTGCGCATCTTTCGTTTTTTAGAATTTTGCATTTTTTCGTCGGAATTTCGTTTCTGTTTGTCTTTATGTCTTAATCTTTTACATATTGCAATATTATGCAATATTATTATATGCAGGAATTAAATGTATGTATTTGCGTCCGAAGTATATTGTAGAAGCTATTAAAAAGTTAAAACGTATTTTCCGTACAACATAAATGATAGCATTTTTCTGTGAAAGAAAAGTGCTTATTCTAATTCAATTTTCAAGCAACATTTAACCATTTCAACCCGAGCAACGCCGGGTAATTCAGCTAGTCTATATATATAAAATAGGATGTGTGTATATGTGTGTGTGTGTATGTGTGTATATTTTCTATACAAATCTACACCGTTTGACCAATCCACACCAAATTTGGTACACTTATACTTTAGAACACTGCGGTCAGCATAGGCTAACTCTTAACCCCCGTTCTATTGGCCCTGGGGGGCTAAAAACTATTCGAAATCGCCATAGAAATAACATTGAGCATAGATTAATTGCTTTAGGCCGCGATGGTTGCTTTACCACTGTTGATCGAAAAACAATTTTTTCCGAAACAAATTAAATTACAGTATTTATGTTTGAACTGACTTTTTAGTTCTTCCCATGATGTAAATAAATTATAGATATTTTATTGATGAAGGAGGAAAGAATATTTTAAAATATTTATGTTTGCAAGGAAATTCAAGGAAAGGTTTTCAGGAGTTCAAGTATTATTTTCAAGGAAAGTTGGTGTATATTTCGACCAACTTTCCTTAAATAATTTATTAAATACTTAATGATTTGTAGAATTCTGTTTCACGAGGCTTTTTAGGTAAGGCGTGTAACTTATTTTAAAATGTCCGGAATAGATACATGTGAATCCTCCGTTGAAAGCAGTGATTTTCTTTCTGAAAAATTCTGTAAAATCGACCTTCTGCTTTTTGAAAAAATTTTATCTATTCAGTTTAATTTGTCTACACAGGTTACATTTATTTCTAACCCAAGCACCTTTATTCCGAAAAGCACAAACGAAAAACTCATTGATCATAAAAGCGTAATTTTACTACTCGGTATCTGGCAGCACCAGAATTAATGTTTACTTTTTTTATAAAACTTTGTAGAACTTTCTAGAAAGTTGGGGAAACGGAAACTTCCTTGGACTCATGGTGGAGAACATTCCAGTACTCACTCGATTCTTAGCTCGTATTTAGAGGAAGCTAGCTCGGTAAGTCTTCCAGTTTATCATCTTTCAGTGAATCTGGCAGTTTTATTTCGCTTTTAGTTGATTGTATAAGTGTTTCCTACTTTATTCGACAGTGATAGTGTACATTTTGGATTTATATTTCTAAACTGATGTAAGTACTACATAATTTTAAATTCGTTTTTTCGTTAATTTTAGCTTTGTATTATATTCTACAATAGATTTCATTGCTCATTGAGAGTATGCCTTTTGCTTAATTTTTTAAATAAGTTTAATGGGGGATCAGAATTAATGCTTTTTTTTAAACCAGAATAAAAGTTTATTTTTTAGTATGATTTAGAATTCTGTGTTTGAGTATTTTGATTGACAGCTTTTAAGTAAGGCATTAATATTTTTTATTTGTGTTAAAAATTTGATATTCCTAAACTGATGTAAGTACTTCGCAATTTTAAATTTGTCTTACCATTCAGTTTATATTAGCTTTTTATTTTTATTGTATTCTGTAATCGATTTCATTGCTCAGTGAGAGTGTGCCTTTTGCTTATTTTATGAAATAGCATTTCTTTGTATTCATTGACGGATTTCTTTGCTGTAGCAATGCCTCCAAGGAAGCGGAAGGCGATCGGCCAAGTGCAGTTAACGGCTAAGATGATGAAAGATGAGCGTAGACAAGAAACTTCCGAGGAGAGGAATAGAAGACTTGCGATTGCGAGAGAGCTACAACATCTAGAGCAACAGAGACGGCACAGCAGCGTGAGGCCCGACTACAGGATATGAAAGAGAGCTACTACATCAAGAGCAACAGAGAAGGCACAGCAGCGTGAGTCCCGACTTCAGGATAAGAGGGATAGTGCTACTACATCTAGAGCAACAGAGACGGCAAAGCAACGTGAGGCCCGACTACAGGATAAGAGAGATAGAGCCAAACGATCACGGACTGCGCACCATTTTAGCTTAGCATTGGAAGAATTCCACTACAATTCACATAAAGACTACTCGCTGCATGCAAGTGTTACCATCGGGAAAATGGAAATGGTTTGTAGTTACTGTCAAGCCAAAAAGTTTAAATCAGAGTCTACTGGTATTTGCTGTAAAAATGGAAAAGTTAAACTCTGCCAACTGGAACCACCACCACAAGACCTTTTGACTTACACATCAGGAGATACGTCAGAGTCGAAGCATTTTCTTAGTAACATCAGAAAATACAACTCATGTTTCCAAATGACATCATTCGGCGCCTCATGAGTTGTTGGACAGCCCGTATTTCCGTCGACATTCTAGGTGCAAGGGCATATTTACCATAGAGCGGGATCTTTGCTTCCGCTGCCAGATCAACCACCAAAATTTCTATAACTATATTTTATTCAAAACGAACAAATGGAAACTGATCAGAAGTGCGCCAACATCTCGGGAACAAGACGTCAGATTGTGTTAAACTTACAGAGGATGTTTCATGAGCACAATAATCTTATCAAAACTTTTGAAACAGCATTGGAACGTATGCCAACAGATGAATATAAAGTAGTCATAAGAGCAGACCGAAGACCAGCAGGCGAACACGAGCGGCGCTTTCAACTCTCCTCAAGCAGATGAAGTCGCGGTGGTTATATCAGGAGATGAGTTTCATCAACGGGATATCGTTATTCAACGACGAGGTGAATCATTGCAGCGCGTTTCGGAAACACATCGATCTTATGATGCTCTGCAGTACCCAGTGATATTCCCCCATGGTGAAGATGGATATCATTTTAATCTGAGGCAGATCAACCTAAGAACAGGTGAAACAACCAGCAAGAAAGTTTCAGCGAAGGATTTCAATGCGTACAGATTAATGGTTCGAGATACTGAGCAGAACCACGTATTGAACTGCAGGCAATTGTTTCATCAGTTCATCGTCGATATGTACGCTAAAGTCGAGAGTGAGCGTCTCCTTTACATTCGTCTAAATCAACGTAAGCTGAAAGTTGATATATTCACCTGAGAGATGCTGTGGCAAATGACGGAACGTTGAAAACCTCGGTGCCTTAGTCGTACTACCAGCTACATTTACAGGCAGTCCCAGACACATGCACGAATACACGCAAGATGCTATGACGTACGTGAGGACGTACGGGAGACCAGTCTTATTTATCACCTTCACCTGCAATCCGATTTGGACGGAGATCAAGGAGGTACTTACCAATCAATTACCCAGTGAGCGCCACGACTTGATTGCGAGAGTATTTAAACAGTAGTTGAAACTGCACTTTGCGCATCTTTCGTTTTTTAGAATTTTGCATTTTTCGTCGGAATTTCGTTTCTGTTTGTCTTTATGTCTTAATCTTTTACATATTGCAATATTATGCAATATTATTATATGCAGGAATTAAATGTATGTATTTGCGTCCGAAGTATATTGTAGAAGCTATTAAAAAGTTAAAACGTATTTTCCGTACAACATAAATGATAGCATTTTTCTGCGAAAGAAAAATGCTTATTCTAATTCAATTTTCAAGCAACATTTAACCATTTCAACCCGAGCAACGCCGGGTAATTCAGCTAGTACATTAATAAAAGATTCTTTGTTTGGTTAAACACACTTATATAAGTTCAAAATGTATTAAAAATGCATATTATATAGAAGGACTATACGATAAATTATTATGCACACGTATTTAATAGTAGCAGAATAAAAAACTCCGAAACATCGAGAAAACTTTGGACCTTATAATGAGAAGATATTCATTCAACACACGCAATTGAATTCTTTAACAATAAATTCCACTAAGTAAACTACATAAAGAATGGAGCAATTTTCATTAAGTAGGTATGTAGGTAGTTGAATTAATGTCGCACTGGAGCATCACAACGGGTTATTAGCGACGGTCTGGGGTCAATACCGACGGGAAAGATCCGAGTACAGCACTTCGTAATTTTTTGCTACTATCCGATGTCGAGGTCACACCTGAGCTGATAGGAAGTCGATAGTTAGCTCACGTGATTTACCCTTCACAAATCTTACGACAGCGACTATTCATTATATTCATTGTCTATTTCATTATAAGGTCGATGCAAACTTGGCCATGACATACGTGGATCACTTTTTATATTCGCTGTCTCATTGGTTAAAGTAATATTTAAAGTGTCACGAGAAATTGATCTCACGCTATAAATAAATATTAAAACATGGCATAGATGAAAGTAAGCGAGTAGTGGAAGAGATAACATTTATATAAAATAGTAGAAAGCGCAAGCGATATTTGTACAGGAACTTAGTGAAAACGAGGACGCGATAGTATATTTAAATTATTTGTAAATATTTAATTTTCTATACATGGCAACGCCGGAAATATGTTTAATTTTTTAGTTCCATTTATAATTATAAATTGAGATCGTCTGATAGTGTGCGACGTGGTTGATCTGGAATTAGAACTCTATTTTGAAAAATCTTGTGTTTTCGAAAACAGTCGTTAGAGGTAAAACTTTGTACATATTATGCATTCGTTATTTTTCATTATATTTAATCAATATCATCCAATTTAGCTATTCATCTTTTAAGTTTCGAACTTTAGCGTTAGAATTTGATATCGTTATCTATGGAAGAAATGCGAACCGACTTTTCACTCTGGCGAAATGGTTTAATTTGTTTTTACAAGCAGGTATCTTTGGAAGGAAAGGTGTATGGTTTTCAAATTTTGTTATGAAAAGGCAAATTAAGGTTAAATGGAGGAACACAATTTCAGCTGGAGTTTCAAATACCAAAGGAATTCTTCAGGATAGTGTACTTTCCCCTTTTCTTTTCACTATATATATATGTATGTATATGATGGATTTGTTTAAAGCCAGGAATTAAATGGTTTTGCTATGTAGATGATATTTTTATATATGCTTGTTGCAAAAGTCTTCAGGAAGTAAGAAAACTGTTGAAGACCTTATAAATGTTCCTACAATGATCTAAACACTTCAAACTAGAAGTAATACCAGATAAATGTGCATCAATCAATTTTCAAGGAGACGCCCATCACCTTAGGTTCACAAACTATCCCTTGGATAATATTTGTAAAAATTTTCGGGGTTATTTTTCATCGAATTGGACCTTTAAGCACCATGTTCAGTATATACGCAAAAAAGGTTCCGGAAACTTAATGCTCTTAGAGTAATAGGTGCTCTTAGAGTATCTGCACATAGGTGTTCGCATAAACCACCTCATTAAAATTGTCAACTCAATAATCAGAAGCAGTTTAGATTATGGAAGTGCTATTATAACAAATGCTTGTAATTCTGCCAGGATGTTACTGGAAACAATATATAACGAAGCCTTGAGAATTGCCTTAGGTTTACCTAAATGGACACCAATCCCAGTCCTTAGTGAGCGGCAGTTGTTTGTTTTGAATTGACACTACTTGGCCGCTGAATTTTCTATTCGGCACATTTCTTTGGGCCAGTTATCTCCTCTTTACGAAAGAATAACTAAATGTATCACATCCTCTAGAAAAACAATCAAAAACATGAAAGACAAGGTCTTAATGAAGCTTGTGAGCTCTTCAGTGCTTGTAATATAACTTTTCAAAACATTGTTGTACACACTTATCCTCAATTTACCTATCAAAAAAACATTCAATTTCACATCTCAGATTTTCCTTTTCAAAAAGAAACATTGCATCCAGAAATTCAGGCTTTATATTAAGAATCAATAAAAGTTAGACAAGAATGGATCATTGTAGCCACAGAGGCCTCAAAGAATAATACACTTACATCTATAGCAGATATTTCAATAACGGAAAATCCTTCATAAAATGCATTTCTAACGTAAACAACATTTTCTCAGAAGAAATATGTGCCCCTCATAAAGCCATAAATGATTTTGTTGAACCAAGTTCTTACACATTTATTATAGTGAATATGTGTTATTACAAATATCTCCATTAAATCTTCTGCTGAAGCACTTCAAATATGTAAAACTATCCAAAAAGCAAATCTAACGGCAAGAGAGATTTGTATGGACTCCAAGCCATGTGGGCATTGAAGAGAATGAGATGGCTGATCAACTGTCGACAACTCCTGACGACAATACCCCTCGTTATGAATGGGTCTCACTCAGAGACTTGATCAAATTAGTTCATAATCAATTCCTCTCCTCAGACACAAATACATAGACTAACTGCAAATACTTCTCCGAGTTTAGCCATAATAATATCAGTTTAACTTAATAGAAAATTGGACGTGTTGATATAGACTGCAAAACGAAAATGCTGA
The DNA here is from genome assembly GCA_933210815.1 of Meta bourneti. Taxonomy (NCBI): domain Eukaryota; kingdom Metazoa; phylum Arthropoda; class Arachnida; order Araneae; family Tetragnathidae; genus Meta; species Meta bourneti. The sequence goes on along the minus strand of OW119922.1, from coordinate 37,126,050 downwards.
AGACAAACTCCTTATTAAATGGATTGGGACTTGCTGAATCTGCTCTTTGTTCTACTTGTAACGGAAGTTAGTTTGTCTTGGAGGGCACTGCAGAACATTTCCTGATGTATTGTAAAAGATATTCCATTTAAGAGAACAGTTGAACAACAAAATAGATATCAGTAACATAGATCAAATTCAGTTTTCAGAACTGGTGGACTTATCTTTCTACGTAAAAACTAAAATTAAAGCTTTTAGGAAATTCTCATTGTCCTCAGAAAAATTTTAATTTTTTCTAATGTCAGCAGGAGTCTTATTTTTTACAATTTAATTCATTGTTTTCTTTGCTCAAAATTTTGTGACATTTTCGTGTAACTTTTTTAAAGATTGTTAATTGTATATGTTATTATTTATTACATGCTGTTAACTCATAGTGTGACAGCTTCGATTTCTCTTTATACTTTATCATTGTGTAATCTGCCATTGTAAATTCTGAAACAATAGAAGAAAAGCCAGCCCCACCGCTGTAGCATAAACTTCAAATGCACATACGAAGTAAAAAAAATTAATCTACGAGTATATACAAATAGGATGTGTGTGTATATATTTTCTATACAAATCTACACCGTTTGACCAATCCACACCAAATTTGGTACACTTATACTTTAGAACCTTGCCGTCAGCATAGGCTAACTCTTAACCCCCGTATTGGCCCTAGGGGGGCTAAAAACTATTCGAAATCGCCATAGAAATAACATTGAGCATAGATTGATTGATTTAGGTAGCTATGGTTGCTTTACCAGTGTTGATCGAAAAACAAATTTTTTCCGAAACAAATTAAATTACAATATTGTTTGAACTGACTTTTTAGTTCTTCCCATGATGTAAATAAATTATAGATAATTTATTGATGAAGAAAGAATATTTTAAAATATTTATTTTTGCAAGCAAATTCCAGGAAAGGTTTTCAGTTCAAGGATGATTTTCAAAGAAAGTTTGTGTATATTTCGACCAACTTTCCTTAAATAATTTATTGAATACGTAATGATTTGGAGAATTCCGTTTCATAAGCTTTTTAGATAAGGCTTGTAACTTATTTTAAAATGTCCGGAATAGATACATGTGAATCCTCCGTTGAAAGCAGTGATTTCCTTTCTTAAAAATTCTGTAAAATTTACCTTCTGATTTTTGAAAATTTTTTATCTATTCAGTTTAATTTTTCTACACCGATTACATTTATTTCTAACCCAAGCACCGTTATTCCGAAAAGCACAAACGAAAAACTCATTGATCATAAAAGCGCAATTTTGCTACTCGGTATCTGGCAGCATCAGAATTAATGTTTACTTTTTTTTATAAAACTTTGTAGAACTTTCTAGAAAGTTGGGGTAACGGAAACTTCCTTGGACTCATGATGGAGAATATTCCAGCACCCACTATATTCTTAGCTGGTCGTATTTAAAGGAAGCTAACTCGGTAAGTCTTCCAGTTTATCACCTTTCAGTGAATCTGACAGTTTTATTTCGCTCTTTTAGTTGATTGTATAAGTGTTTCCTAATTTATTTGACAGTTATAGTGTACATTTTGGATTTATATTTCTAAACGGATGTAAGAACTTCATAATTTTAAATTTGTTTTTTCGTTAATTTTAGTTTTTATTGTATTCTATAATAGATTTCATTGCTCAGTGAGAGTGTGCCTTTTGCTTAATTTAAGAAATAGCTTTTTTGTATTCTTTTACAGATTTCTTTGCTGTAGCAATTCCTCCAAGGAAGCGGAAGGCGATCGGCCAAGTGCAGTCAACGGCTAAGATGATGAAAGATAAGCGTAGTCAAGAAACTTCCGAGGAGAGGAATAGAAACTTGCGAGAGAGAGAGAGCTACTACATTTAGAGCAACAGAGATGGCATAGCAGCGTTAGGTCCGACTACAAGGTAAGAGAGATAGAGTCAAACGATCACGGACTGCGCACCATTTTAGCTTAGCATTGGAAGGATTCCACTACATTTCACATAAAGACTACTCGCTGCATGCAAGTGTTACCATCGAGAAAATGGAAATGGTTTGTAGTTACTGTCAAGCCAAAAACTTTAAATCAGAGTCTACTGGTATTTGCTGCAAAAATGGAAAAGTTAAACTCAGCCAACTGGAACCACCACCACAAGAACTTTTGACTTACACATCAGGAGATACGTCACGAGTCGAAACATTTTCTTAGTAACATCAGAAAATACAACTCATGTTTCCAAATGACATCATTCGGGGCCACACCAGTTGTTGGACAACCCGGATTTCCGTCGACATTCAAGGTGCAAGGGCAGATTTACCATAGAGCGGTATCGTTGCTTCCGCTGCCAGATCAACCACCAAAATTTCTACAACTATATTTTATTCAAAACGAACAAATGGAAACTGATCAGAGGTGCGCCTACATCTCGGGAACAAGACATCAGATTGTGTTAAACTTATAGAGGATGTTTCATGAGCACAATAATCTTATTAAAACGTTTGAAACAGCATTGGAACGGATGCCAACAGATGAATATATATAGTAGTCATAAGAGCAGACCGAAGACCAGCAGGCGAACACGAGCGGCGCTTTAACTCTCCTCAAGCAGATGAAGTCGCGGTGGTTATATCAGGCGATGAGTTTCATCAATGGGATATCGTTATTCAACGACGAGGTGAATCATTGCAGCGCATTTCGGAAACACATCGACCTTATGATGCTCTGCAGTACCCAGTGATATTCCCCCATGGTGAAGATGGATATTATTTTAATCTGAGGCAGATCAACCCAAGAACAGGTGAAACAACCAGCAAGAAAGTTTCAGCGATGGATTTCTATGCGTATAGATTAATGGTTCGAGATACTGAGCAGAACCACGTATTGAACTGCAGGCAATTGTTTCATCAGTTCATCGTCGATATGTACGCAAAAGTCGAGAGTGAGCGTCTCCTTTACATTCGTCTAAATCAACATAAACTGAGAGTTGACGAATATATTCACCTGAGAGATGCTGTGGCAAACGACGGGAACGTTGAAAACCTCGGTGCCTTAGTCATACTACTATCTACATTTACAGGCAGTCCCAGACACATGCACGAATACACACAAGATGCTATGACGTACGTGAAGACGAGACCAGACTTATTTATCACCTTCGCCTGCAATCCGACTTGGACGGAGATCAAGGAGGTTCTTACCAATGGCCAATTACCCAGTGAGCGCCACGACTTGATTGCGAGAGTATTTAAACGGAAGCAGCTGAAACTGCACTTTGCGCATCTTTCGTTTTTAGAATTCTGCATTTTTTCTTCGGAATTTCGTTTCTGTTTGTCTTTATGTCTTAATCTTTTACATATTGCAATATATTCAGGAATTAAATGTATATATTTGCGTCCGAAGTATATTGTAGAAGCTATGAAAAAGTTAAAACGTATTTTCCGTACAACTTAAATTGTTGCATTTTTCTGTGAAAGAAAAGTGTGTGTGTGTGTGATTATTCTAATTCACTTTCAAGCAACATTTAACCATTTCAACCCGAGCAACGCCGGGTAATTCAGCTAGTAATTAATAAAAACAAAATATCACCGCACATGATCAAACAACATGAATTTCCGTTTCGTTCCCGTTCGTTACAAAATATTGTCTAACCCAAATAATCGTAAATTGTTTATATTTCGCAAAGAAAAAAATTTGACTCAATGAATGAAGTACAGGAGTTAAAATTCCATAAAAATATAACTCTTGGGAAAAATAATTGCTTTTTATCAGTACTAGTTAAACAATTCAAGTAATCGCAATGCTCAATATGCCAATGGTGTTTAGGTATATCGAGGATGCTACTACATGTACTACCGCCACCCACCATTTATCTTGTCAGAAAAAGCCTCTCAGACTATTGTTGAAAGGATGTGTTATGCAAAAGGATCTCTTAATGCCAATGAGTCCAGGTAGTTTTTTTATAAGAAAAGACCATGAGAATCACTAGCGTTATACTCTTAGATGATTTCTTTTACGTATATCTACACATCAGTGCTCAGAGGAGCATCATCTCTTTAATCTGCAAAGCGTAATCAGTCAACTGAAACTAATTCCTATATTTGTACTTTTTTATTCAAAAAGTGGGCGACAAGCAAATGCGACCGCTTAGTTTCTTCAAATACAAGTTTACAGCTTTACAATACAAGAAAAAGCGTATTATATTATTTGGAAACATATTACTATGTTAGAATTTTTAAATTGAGTATTATTCTACATAATTTGGATTTATTAGGATATTTTAGGATAGTCATTTGTGGATTTTTAATTTTGTGCAACAATGTGTCTTCAATTGTAACTTAATGCTAGAATGTGAGACAAGCATGGTAGTTGGTTGTTGAATTTCCCACGCATTGGAGCAACACAACGGGCTATTGGCGACGATCCGGGATCAATCCCGAAGGCAAAGATCCGAGGACATTTCCTCGCAATTTTGAACCACGGCGAGGTTAACACTTCAGCTGGCATCCACTCCCTCGACTTCCACACCACGCCAACGCGAGGACATTTGAGGCAAGACAGATTTAAGGTGCACCAGCCCCCATCTACACGATGGTTTTGGGTTGAATCGAGTTTTGAACTCGCAACCCTCCTTTTGCTAATCTGAGACTCAACCAACTGGGCTACCGTGACATGATAAAGTAAAATATGCTTAAGAAAAGGAATTGAACTTTATTTTTGTATAAAAAGGTTTTTATTTTTTCACAACCGTTTGTCAAAAATATGATTAGGCTGAATGTGCAACGGGATTCGTATATAAAAGGAATATTTTCGATGCACAAAAACAAACCAGACGGACTACAAAGATATTACTTATGCCTCTCAAATGCTCTTTCAGGGCCAACCTAGCTTTTCGCCAGTTTGGGTAGGGTAGGGTATTTCAATTAACGTCACACTGGAGCAACACAATGGGCTATTGGTGACGGTCCGGGATCAATCCCAAAGGGAAAGATCCGAGGACAACACCACGTAATTTTGAACCACGGTCAGATGACGAGGCAACACCTGAGCTGGCACCCCACTCTCCAAACTTCCACACCACGCCAACGTGATTCGCCAGTTTGAAGAAGCTCGCTTTTAATCTAATTGGTGTTAACCAATAAACTATCAAATATCAATTCGGAATTTAATCTTTGGAATTTTTATTGGAGAAGTGCTGAAATCGTATTCGAAAAACAAGGCAAGTGATATCAGGTTCGGAATATTTATATCCGCCCCAGAAACACTACCACCAGCTACATGTAGCTAGACAGGAAATGTCTCATACTTTATCATGCCTGTTCAGAGATCTGTGCTTAAATAGACAGAAAATCCATATCACAATAGCATCGTAAACGTTTCTATGCACAGGTTTTCGTGTCAGACTACTTTATTATCGAATTGTGTTCATTTGCATAGCATTTTTGTATTGCTCATACTTTCAGCTTTCGGTTTCTATAGAGACATATCTATTTATGCACTGTTGAGTGGTGGAAAACGAAACTAGCAATTCTGCTTAAGAACGGCATTTTAATTTATATTTCTTTCCAGACACAATACGCACTTATTGGGAAATTTCAGAATCTGCCAGAATTTCCTTTTTGATTAGCCATGAGCTTTTACAGTTAAAAAGGCCGGATAGTGTCATTTGGATTCGTATTGATTCATGTTTCAATAAAGTTCAATTCATACATGGAAGTTGTAACAGCAGTAAAAGTTTCAAGAATTTGTAAAAATTAAATAATTACAAACTTTATTTGAGTTCTTTTGCTTGACAAAGAACTGTTAAGCGTTATAATTCCATTTTTTTTACAAATATGTCAGATGTACAATTATACTATATATAGCATTCTGATGTCTCTGATTGCAGTACTTGTATATGATCTGTCGAATAAAGTCTGATTTTAAATTTGAAAGACGAACTTAAAAGTCAAAAATTGAAGTAAAATATAGATATCTCCCTCTTCCTGCATTTTTGAAAAGGTTGGTTTTGTTGGGTTTTATTACGTACGGGCATTTATTTTGGCCAAGCGCGTATAAAAAGGATTTTAGGCAAATGAAAATACGTATTTTACATGCGCGTATAAAATTCCATACCATCCATTCCATCTAATCATATTCCATACAGTTAGAATCACTCTGCCTTTTGAGATAAATTTAAAATTAAAAAACTATGTTCCAGCTTAGATATTTTTGCGGACTCGTTTCTGAATTTACTATTGAAAATACTTATTATTATTTACTATTATTTCTGATTATACTACAAAAGTAATTGCACAGAGTGTTTAATTCCTGATGCGAATTCACGTATATTTGTCAAAAATGTATAATTAATTTTAACTATAATGTACTTTGACAGTAAAATATTTTCGATAATACGTGTATCATATTTATAAAAGTATTAAAATGCGATTATAAAATTTAATTTCAAATTTACCTATTATTAGCGGATTTTTAATCAAAAGAATTTAAAAAAAGTTAGTATCGTATTAAACAAAATTTTTGAACTAAATTAAATTTCATAAAGACTAGTTATTTAAATGTTTTATTAATATCAATTTTGAAAATAAGAGATTAACAAATGCATAGTCGATTAAACAGCTGTTAAGGCTTCGAATTTCTTTATCCTACACCCATTGCTAGTCTATCTAGAATGCCTTACAACTCAGAATAATTGAGAAATCTATACATGTAAAGCAGAGTTGGCATCTGTCTGTCTTTCCGTCTGTCTGTTCTCTATACAAATCTACACCGTTTGACCAATCTACACCAAATTTGGTACACTTATTCTTTGAAACCCTGCGGGTAACGTAGTTTACGTATTAACCCCCGTTCTATTCGTCTTGGGTGCGCAGAGGGGTGTAACGTCCCATCATCCTGGAGAGCACTTGCTAGGGGGGGGCTCTCTCCCGGTCTGGCTGTGCAGATGACGTTAGAACATCTACAGGAGTCGCCTCTCAAGATGACCTTGGAGTTTTTAGAATCTTAGAGTATGGTGCAATCACATATGGGTGCGGTTGCGCTGAAAATCGCTCAGTATCTTATCGTTTATATATCCCGTCTGTAAATTTTCAAACTGTAGCTTTATCATTGGAATGTAAATTTTTATGATAATATAAGATTATTTTCATAGGAAGTGGTCTTTTTTCTATCGTCGATATGGTACAGGGGCTAAAGACAATTCGAAATTCTCATAGGAATAACACTGCGTATTTATACGATCAATGTCGGACCAATTCACACTAAATTTAGTACATTCATCCTGTAGAATTCTGCGGGTTAATATATAGCACATAGGCTATATATTAACCCCGTTTGATTTGTCCTGGGTCTGCAGGGGGGCTAAAAACAATTCGAAATTTCCGTGAGAATAATATTGAGTATTACGATGAATTATAAACAATTCAATCCGGGCAACGCCGGGTAATTCAGCTAGTCACTTTAAAACGGATAGAATTGTACACTCGACTTCAGCAAGATCAGAGTAAACCAAAAGTTGGTAGTTGTTCACATTTACATGTCCACAAAGTGTACAAATCGAAACGTCAGACAGTCCAATGAGATACAAATGGAACTGAAAGTAATTATATCCAGTCAAAGTTCGGAAGCATGCAGAATCCGTCGCTCTTGGGAGGGATTTTTCATGAGGGTTTCTAAAATAGTTTGACTGTCGCCTATAGCCCGTTGTGTTGCTCCAGTGCAATGTTAATTAATTTCCTATCTACCTACCTAAAATGGTTTTATTTATGATACTTTTTTGCCTTCATAATATTTTGAAATTTATTTTCAAGACATTTTATTAATTGCTTGGTGATTTTACGAACCTTGTACCGTTATACTTTATGCTGATTATTTTATTAATTTACCTTTTTATGCTGATCATTTCATTAAATTACTTCTTTATGCTGGTCATTTTATTAAATTACTTCTTTATGCTGATTATTTTATATTTTTAGATTTCAAGAGTGTTTTTCCTTTGAAGTCCTTTTGTTCATTCTTATCGTGACTCAAGTGTATCCGTTGATACGAGACTAACGTAAATTAGCATGACTAGAATTTCCGTCTATTATGAAACTAGTTGAATATCTTTTTCGTGACTTCCTGAAGACAGTTTCAATTTTGTTAAGGCACGTGTTCCTTCATCAGTAGTGTTTACCTGAGTCATTTTCTATCTAGCTAAATATAAGTGGCAGTAGTGTTTCTGCGGTGATACGTGTTTCCTGTGGGTATTCTGAACGTGACGTCAATTAGCTTGCTTTTCGAATACGATATCAGCACGTCGCCAATACAAATTTCAAAGGATCAATTCCGAATTTATATATTATAGTTGATTGGTCAACACCAAATAGATTAAACTCCAATCGTTGGCAAAACTGAGATAAGTTACATCGTAAGGTAACCTTGATAAGTGTCATGCTAGAGCACTTAAATAACAAAAGTAATATTTTCGCACACTTTCTTGGTTTGTTTGTTTACACTGAAATTCTCTCTCATAGTTCTTTCTTTTGGCTTATACTGATTTATTATAATGATGACTATCGTTTAAGCGAAATCATTTTAAGAAACAGAGGCTACATTAACTTAATGAATATTAGTTAGTTGGTAGGTAGTTGAATGTACGTCGCATTTGAGCAACACAACAGGCTATTGGCGACGGACCGAGATCAATTCCGTAAAGACAATACTTCGTTATTTTGAAGCACGGCAAGATGACGAGATCAGCACCTGAGCTGGCACCCCACTCTCCAAACTTCCACACTACGCCAACGTGAAGACATGCAAGGCCACAACAGATTTAACATGCACCAACCAGCACGTTCACGACTGTCTTTGTTTGGATCGAGTTTCAAACCATAATGATTCACGACTCGATCAACTGGGCTACCGAGGTTCCAATGAATTATAAAAGTATAGATTTTTGAGATTTAAACACATATTAACCAACAAACTGTTGATTACTATTACAAAGATTACTATTGAAAAAGGCAAACTCCTGCAAACATCCAAACAAAAAAAATTAGAACTGGGAGAATATCCGACTTGACTCCAATTTTTAAATTGCCAGGATTCATTCTGGACTACCCAATTAAATTTGTTGACAAAATGGCTGACTTAATGATTGTCAATCAATATAAATGATCAAATTTCGTGTGAAAATTAAAAATCTGTAGAATTATTTCAAAAATTATTTTACTCATCAACGATCACATTTGATAACCTTTTCCTAACGAGATGAAAGCGCATGGGTAAAATCATTGTCTTTACATTAAAAACCCTCTGATTTTATCTCTGCTTCATTTCTAAACTGCTTCTTTTGTATGTGATTGCCCAGAATAAGAAATAAGTGATAATATCTTAGGAAAACCTCAGAGGCATAAGGCGGATGGGGCAATAGTTCTCATTCTAAAGCGCTGATCCAATTGTGAGCAATTTTCGCTGTGTTTCGGCATTGTTCTGCAAAACCTCACTCACCAGTTCTGGCTGTTTCAGAACTTACGCATCCTGCGCATGTTCTAGTTGACAACTGTAGACCTCAGACGCAATTGCTTGTTTCTTGGGTGGTAGTAGGTATTTTTTTAATTAACGTCGCATGGGCTTAACACATCGAGCTATTGGCGACGGTCCGTGATCAAACCCGAAGGGAAATATCCGAGGACAACACCACGTAATTTTAATCACGGTCAGATGATGAGGTCACACCTGACCTGTCATCCCATTCTCCAAACAACCACACCACGCCAACGTGAGGACATATGAGGCCACGACAGATTTAATGAGTACCAGCTCCCTTTGTACACGACGGTCTTTGGTTGGATTCCAACTCTCAACCCTCCGGTTTTGCTAATCCGTTACTCTTCCAACCGGGCTACCGCGGCCCTGTTCTGTGGGAAGGAACTCGCGGAACGCAATACCGGCCGAATTCATAAAACACAAAGCATAAGCTTCTTAGGATGGAGTGAAGAATATTTGCAGAATGGAGAATTTGAGTTTTTCTGTGCCAACCAATGATGTATCCACTTGTTGCTGGAATACTGAAATCATTTTTCATCACGTGTACACAAGAAATCCAAAAATAACTTTTTTTATGATGGAATATAATTAAAGTTTAGATGATGAGCCTTTCAAGTTTATTGCTCAGTGACAAATGATGTGGGACACACATCTCAACTTCCACGCCATCCCAAATTGATAAAGATACAAGAGGAGGTTTTCATCGCTTCAAATCTTCGTCATTCATCTTTCCTTCGGTATTGATCCCGAACCGTCGCCAATAGCCCGCTGAGTTGCTCCAGTGCGACGTTGATTCAACCACTTACCAACCTCGTCATTAACTACAGAAGGTTTTGCTAGCGTGGTACAACTTTCAACAATTTTCAACCAGAAGAATTTTTTACACCAACTTTCTGTGGTGTTACTACGGTTGCTATGGCATTGCTTCCAAATGCTATACACATTTTACTACTTGCCTCTGCATTATTTGTGCCGAGGAATTCTTAAAGCAAACACCATTGTAACATTAGGTTTTAGAAACATTTCGAATGCGTTGTAATTCACAGAAAATCAGACAGTTAAATTTTCCTAAAGAAAAATTCGAACTTTAACGATGGACCCCAAAATGTCAACATTGCATATTTATTTGCGATAAAATCAGCTGCTTAGCAACAGAACATTTTTGGTTACCTTATATATCATATTTCAAGAAAAAGAAATCATTAAGTTCAATGTGTTGTGTGTTGACAGAAAAAAATATTTAATAAAATTAACTAAATCGCACAGTAATTATTTTGAAATAGTAATAAACATTGAACTCTCTCATATAAAACTTTTGCAATGTAAAGCAAAGCTACAAAAATGTTCGTGTTGTCACACATACAGTATTACAGACTAAAATTCATTACTCCTATTTGAATTGAGATAAATGAAAATTAAAATAAATTTTGACAAAACTTGAAGCACTTCTCACCATTTTCTATGTTTTGCTTCAAACTATTACACTTCGTTTACTAAATATGTTAAAACTAGGAAAGTCGACGCAATTTTTTTAATACGTAAATACGTCTTAAAAACGAATTTTATAAAAAAAAATATATAAACGAAATAGAGATAGGTATCACTCATTAATAAAAATTAAGCGTTTAATTTCTATAACATACGAAATAAATTAATTCCTCTGCCTCATTTTGACTTGCACAAAATTCCTATAATTTTATAATATATTATTTCCATGCAAAAATTAATTTGATTAAAAGGTAAAAAATAATACATTTTTAAAGAAAATTTACTGTGAATGACTATGCATATACAAGTATGCATAATTTTGATATAATACTAGTAAATAATATTTAAAAGAAATACTTTTAAAATATAAAGTACAAACTATCAATGCAAATGAAAACTTAAAAAATAATACATAAAATATATTTTAAAAGTTACCCATTATACTATCATGCCAAAAATATGCGACGTGCAAAATTAATTCCCAATACAGATTCAATACGTTTGTATTTTTAAAATAAAGCTTGTATTTTCAAGGTAGGTAGTTAATTAACATCGCACTGGAGCAATACAACGGGTTATTGGCGACTGTCCGTGTATTTTCAAGTAACATGATTTAAAACCTCTTTAAAACAATTTTTTTATCAAACTACTTCTTTAACCCTCTTGAGTGTTGTTTCGGTGAAATATCCCATCAAAAACGCAATAATTACACAACTGATCAGATATTGATGGACGAAATATCACGTCATTAGAAGAAAACTAACCAGATCTTGATCTCGTCATCATAAAAAAATTGGCAATATCTTGATGATGAAATATCTCTTCATTAGAAAAATTGATCAGATCTTGATAGAGGAGATATCTCGTCGAAACCACTTGTAGGGTTAAAAAAATATTCTATATATCTAGAATAGTTTTAATTGGAGATGCAGTAGAGAGAATATATTTATCCCAAACCTTATTTTCTTATCCTGAAGGATTTCACAGTAGATAACACAAACTTGCTTAGGCCAATTCATTCCCACTTCCGAGAGAAGATGTGATATGAAAAGGAGATAATAGTCTTGATAATTTTTCGATAACATTTTTTTGCGGAGTCACGGTCCTAAACTAAATATTTTTTATCTCGAAGTGTGTGTATCACGAAAAATGAACAATGAAGAATCGAGATAAGAGATTGCAATGTTTTATGGAACTATGTATCAGTAATCTAGCTATTTTGCTATTCATAGTTTAATCATACGAGTTCTTCAAAACTCTCATATTCAACATCAAATAAAAATAAGATGTGCCATATAATGCAGAGACAAAGCAAATATTTTTTTATCTTCAGCTAGTGTGATATGTTTTCGAATCCATACTACAGCAGCACTCTTCACAGGATTGGGTATGCGTTTCAATGCTTAATCCTAGGTTATCCTATCCTTTTCTGAGTATCATTAGTCTACCACGAGAGCTACTGCCACAAAGTCTGTGTCTGTATGTTGCTACAAAAACGAGTCTTGTCCCATTTTCAATAAGTAATTCTTGAAAAATTACATTCAAGTTCGTCAACCTTATCTACTTATTCAACTCATCACTGAGTGTGCTATGATTTCTATTTATTGCCGAGATGATTGTTAAATGACGCACATGTTCAAATATTAAGGATAAAATTGGTATCGAGCAAGGTATCAATCCAATTGAGCATGCTTGGGATCGCACGTATGCAACGTGCGAGGGCATCATCATCACATCATCACACATCATCATGAACCGATCAAGATCAAAGACGTACTATAGAGACAGACGTGAGAATGGGACGCCTTTGGACTCTTCGACAGCCTTGAAGAAAGCATGCCTTCACGTTAAGAGGCCTGCATTAGGCTCAGAGGCCAGCACATTCCCTATTAGGTTGATTTTAATACAGCAAAAAAAAAAATTCTCGCAATAACTAAAACCTACAGTGTCTTAACTTAACAACTTTTTTCATTTATTTAATTCACAGTAGCACCACGAGGTATATCGGTGTTCGTATTTTATTCCACAGCTTGTGGAATATCCATTTGTAATTTGAGGTGCTTCAGTACAGGTACATGGCGCAGGATTTATCTCGGATATGCAATCCGAAACCCTTTGAAGGATTCACACGCACACAGAGTGTTTCGAAAATATCTGGCAAGGGGTGGTAAATGGACCCAAAATAAAAAATTTTGTCAAAGAATGCGTGTCCGAAAATGGCGAGTTTCAGTGGAAGAGGGGCTGTTTAGGCCAATCGATAACATCGTTTCTGTGGCATAAGGCTTCATTCCCAGCTCGTATTTTCAACGGAATGCATCAGTACACGAATTCGGAGCTCGCAGATATGCATCTGATGTATGGGACTGCGAACGGAATACGAACTGCTCAAAGGTTGTATAGTGGTCAGAATGTAGCTTCTGGATTCAAAGGTTCCTGGTTCCAATCCGGGGTCAGGCAGGGATGTTTGTCCGTCCTGATTGAATGCGCACTCTCAGAAAGGTTTATTTTGGGTCCCTTCTACAATCGGGCCAGATATTTTCGAAAGACCCTGTATATTCGTTCCGTAACCCTGCATATTCGACCCTGTAGCTGTCTGTTCGTCATCTTGGACAGAGCACTTGCTAGGGGCGCTCTCTCCCGGTCTGGCTGGGCAGATGACGTCAGAGCTGACGTCTACAGGAGTCTAGCGAGCGAGCCTCTCAAGATGACGTTGGTAGGTAGGTGTTTAACTAACGTCGCACTGGAGCAACACTATTAACGACGGTCCGGGATCAACCCTCGAAGGGAAAGAACCGAGGACAACATCACTTTATTTTGAGCAGCGGTCAGATGACGAGGCCACACCTGAGCTTGCACCCCACTCTCCAAACTTCCACACCATGCCAACGTGAGGACATTTGAGGCCCCGACAGATTTAACGTGCACCAGCCTCCATTGTACACGACGGTCTTTGGTTGAATTCCTCTCTCCTCAAGATGACGTTGGATTCTATTTTTCGAATCTTCATTAGTCTGGTGTAAACGCAGATGAGTGTGGTTGCGCTAAAAATCGCTCTGTTTTGTATCGGTGATGGATCTCGTCTGTAAATTTTTAAACTGTAGTTTTATAAATATAATGTAAATTTTTGTTATGATAATATAAGATATTTTGATAGAAAGTGTTTTTTTTATCGTGGATATGGTACAGTTCAGCAACCTGCAATCTTCCCTGCAGGACTTACAACCTTCTCGACCAATAGAATCTTTCCTATAATTCTTTCAACCAATAGGTGTGGAAAACCCTGTTGCAATAGTGATCAAAACCTAATAGACTTAGCGGCGGAAATAGTTCTTGTGGTAGACATACAGTAGACCCCATCTTGGCAGAGTCAATTTCTTTGAGAAAAGCAGACCTTCTCTGCAGAAGGCGCTTTAAAGTTATAAAGCAATAGAGCTGAATGAACTGAATAATCATAAAACTAATTTATTTATGGCATCCATTGTTCTCTTGGAGAACAGTTTCATAATAATTTTCATTTCTATTCCAAACAAATCTTTTGAAACCCCATCAACAAGAAAACCTTTCTTTCACTGCTGAGTTCAAAACAAAGTATAGAAAGAAACGGGGTTAACACAGAAGGGAAGTTGGCCCTTCAAAGCATGTCTCTCCTGATTCTCAAATAGGACAAAGGGATAGCGTCCTCGTTACGAAATGTCACCATTGTTAACTAATTCCGTAATTTCTCTGAGACACGGAGGGATTCAATGGGATGAGTTCATAAAAGTTGTAGAAAACATGAAGTAAAAGAAAAAAAGAATGCGTGTGTGTGTACATTGTTATGTTTCTTCGCAGTCTAAAAGTAGAACAGCAATGTCGGAAACATATGCCCATAACACGATAGGAATATATTTTTTTATATTCTACAATAAACTGAATATTAAAGAATTCTGAGTTTCAGATTACGAAATTTGGTCCATCTTTTAAGTATTAAAGTATGTCTGAAGCGTTTTTATTTTCAATGGTCAACGGAATTGTACATTTATTTCGTAATGTTTACAATAGAATTAGTGAAGAGTTCATGTTTCTTCGAAAATTTTTACCCTCTTTCGAATCTTTCAATTCTTATATTCGTATAATCTTTGAAGTGTTCTATAAAATCGCACTCGTTTTAGGAAGGAATTTTTTATTTATTTTGAAGACCAATCTGGCTTGATAACCCTAGCAATAAAGATTGGAGAATGAAATTAAATTTGAAAAAGAAAACTTCTTGCAGCCATCGATCTTCTAATGAAATACACGGAACAACGTACGGCTTTATGTTATTTCGTCTGTTTGAAGATCTGTCACGTAATTGTGGGAAAAAGTAGGAATCCTAAATTATTGATTGGTTAAAGTGATTACCTGCCGTTATCGAAAACACTAGTCTGCGCTTCGATAGCCAATCCGCTAAGTCGATTCGTAAGCCCACTTGATTTATCTTTCAGAGATATTACAACAGCGACTCTGCCCACCAGTTCTATCTATTTCATTAGAAGGTCGATGCTTGCAGCGGCTATACGAAAAAAAAATCCTTTTTTACTGCGCGAGTTCCTTTTGTGTTATTTAGCCTGACTGCCGGCCCCGTTTTTTCACTGTCATCTAAAGGACTTTAACTTAGGAAACACTTATTGAAATATTTATATAATATAAATGAATCTACAACCTTTTTTCCCCTGCAATATCCAAATTTAAATTTTTTCCCATTGCAACAAATTAACAAAACCGAAATTAAAAATAAATTTCTTTTCATAAATAGTTTTACTTACTATATTTTCTGTGTAATACCGTGTTGGAAGTTGGTCTCTGTAATTAATTGTAAATATTTAATAACTATCTTTTATTTTTTTATCGGCAGCATTTGGTCGACGAGAGATAGCTTTCGTTTGAAGAAAATAAATAGAAATCCGAAGCAATAGAAGGAAAGTCAGTACTTCTGTTGTAGCTCAAACTTCAAATGCACGTATGAAATAAATAAATAAAACGATTCATTCGATAGATTGTTTATAATGAAACAGCTACTGTATGGATCCCATCTACCTTCCAACGAAATAGGCAGAGCATGTGGGCGGAGTCGCTGTCTTAAGATTTCAAAAGTGTAGATCACGTGGGCTTGGAAATTCGACTAGGATCGACTGGCTATCAAGCACAAACTAGTGTTTTCATAACGCTCGATATAGTCCTATTAATCCAAGATTAATGGTAGGTATTTAAAATAACGTTACACTGAAGCAGCACAACGGGCTATTGGTGACTGTCCGGAAACAATCCCAAAGGGAAAGATTCGAGGACAACACCACGTAATTTTGAACCACGGTCAGATGACGAGCAACACCTGAGCTGGCACCCCACTCTCCAAACATCCACACCACGCCAACGTGAGGAGGACATTTGAGGACACGACAGATTTAATGTACACCAGTCACCTTTGTACACGACGGTGTTTCGCGGGACTCGAACCCTCCGGTTGCTAATCCGTTACTCTTCCAACCGGGCCACCGCGGCCCCCAAGATTAATGGAATAGCCCGTCGTGTTGCGTTAATTAACTACCTACCAAGATTAATGGAATAGCCCGTCGTGTTGCGTTAATTAACTATCTACCAAGATTAATAGACTTAATTCTATAAAGTTTGATATTACTAGTCGAAATTACGACCGACATTACAATTCATGTTTTATCCCAATACCACGTGACAGTTATTCAAACCGAGCGATCGGAAGAAATAACATGATGCTGAGTGCACGCGCTCCGTCTATTTCATTAGAAGGTCGACGTGTAAATATTTACAACATGGTCTGATTGCTTGTTGCGTAGTGTGTATTATAATTTGAGTGAAATAAAAGTAGTGGAAACTGAAAAGATTTACTCTTTGGACCGTCTCAAAAACGTTTTCGGCAAATCAAAAACGGGTATCAAATATGGGACGGAGTACAGCGCTTGGTTGAAATCTAGTTGACGGTACGGGCCGGCCTTGCTCAGGGAGTTTGCCCACAACGAGTTGTAAGCGACTCAGTTTCGATTCCTGTTAGATTTCGTTTCCCTCTCCCCTGGGTGCATTTTTCTCTCTTCTGTGTTAGTAAAAACTTTAATTGTCTGTGTATGTCGATTACTTGATGTGTTTGTCTTGTTCCTGATGCAGCTTAACTAAAATATAGTCATGAAACCCAACCGACCTAATTGACGCTACGGCCTTGATCTGGGCGTTAGATTTTCGTCTCTAAAGCGGAAAGAGGGGGTCTCCAACTTTCATTCTGGTCCACCTAATAAGCTGGAAGATGACCGGAAGTAGAAAAACTGAGAATGTATCACCAATACAAACATCAAACTAACGAATTGAAATTCGGATAGCCGATACTTTAAGATTTCCCCAATCTATATACCGCACTTAAACGATTGGCTTCAAAACTATCAATTGTCAATTTGTAATCTTTGACATATGTTTTCTTTTTGACATCTCGTATCCTGTCAAATGAACATAGATATAAATGCTTTGACATTGACCCACTCGTTCATACAAGCAGAAGATAAATAACCGTGTCTTTTTAAATGCAAATAATCATAAGCTCTAGGGATGCATTATCAAAAATTGAGATAATGTTTTATTAATTGAAATTTTGTTGGGTTTTATGATATACATTGTGTTGGGATAAGATAAGTAAAAGGATTCGTCTTATTTCACATTATGAAAACAATGAAACGGTGAGTGTAATTGTGCAAAATGTGATAGCTACTTTTTTGTTCTTTGTGTGAAATCTAATTTCGTTAGGGCGTATTTTACCACTAATGCTCACGTTATTTCACGAAACCAGGAAGTGTGGGAATGTTAGTGCCAAAAATTATTTATGAAGGTAGGTATTTTAATTAACGTCGCACTGGAGCAACACAAAGGGCTATTGGCGACGGTCCGGGAACACCACCACGTAATTTTGAACCACGGTCAGATGACGAAACAATACCTGAGCTGGCACCCCACTCTCCAAACTTCCACACCCCGCCAAAGTGAGAATATTTGAGGCCATGACAGTTTTAACGTGCACCAGCCCCTTTGCACAGGACGGTCTTTGGTTGGATTCGAACTAGCAACCCTTCGATTGCTAATCCTTTACTTTTCCAACTAACGCAGCCCTATGGAATTCATGAAACAGGACAATGTGGGAAGAAGTTGTTTCACGTTATTATAACTTATTTATTTATCTTGCTTGTCGTCGAACAGGTCAGGGATGTATATGTTACGGTGAAAGACTGATATCTGGCAAATGTCGATATTCTCCGGTGAATGTCAGCATTCACATAGTCGCTGGGTGTGTATGTCCGAAATATTTGCTAAACATCATTATTTCTCACTTACACCGGCAAATATCGACATTCAGCATGCACTGATGGTGAATGTTGAGTAAAAATATTTTTGCTACGTTAAGACAAAAATGCAACTTTTAAAATCATACTTTATTATTAAAACATATTATGATATATGTCAAAATAGGAGAAAGCTTAAGTAACAGCACATGTAAATAAACTGTTGAACCTAAAACGAACAGTACATTCTAAATGAGAAAATAAAATAATATCAATAATAAACTTACACATAAATTATTATTAAAAACAATCTTATTGCAACAACTTAAACTGAAGGCGGAGAGGCCTCTTGGCTGTGGCCTCTCCGGCTTCTCGTTTCGACCCCCACCAGAGCTTATCTGTGCTTGTCGACATACACAGGCGATGGTCCGAATGAAAAGAATATAACCAAATATTCGGTCTTTCACCGACGTATTTGGTATGCGCGCGTCTCGACATTCACCGGAGAATATTGACATTCTCTAATTTCGGTCTTTCACGGTTACATACATTCTGATTCCCCTCTACTGCTGATTGGTTCGATTTTTTAGACAAATACTGAACTTAAAACATGCCAGCAAACACAGGTATAGCATCTGTGATGAAGGTTCTATACTGCTTAAATGCATTGATGGCACTGTTACTCATTTTCTGAACTTATTTAAACTAATTTAAATCCATTTGTAACGGATCTAAGCGTCGTATGCGTATTTCCAATTTCTCATATTTTTGGATGCCGCTGTGGGGTTACACACAAATCTTAACTCATTTAAATTTATTCATAACGAATATAACCATATTTCGTATGCAGATTTCATACCTCCGAATGAAATAAAATTGGTCAGAAATTTTCAGCAGCATTTTGTGTCCATTCTTATGTATACGGCAAAATGTTTTGGTGAATGAATTTCGTTGTGGTTGATTTTATATTAACATCTATTTGTGTTACCATTCGCCAACATACGAATAATGTCGATTTCTGTGATACTTACGTTAGTAAAATAAAAAAAAATCGCTCACTACTTTGGTCAACACGTATGGATTTAACCTTTGTAAGAAACATTGATGTAAATACTATACCATATGTATCTTATTCCTGCTATCATCGGCCTCCAATAAATAAAACTATACTTCACTTACACAACCACCAAGATTTTATTCATTTACATCTTACCCCCCCCCCCTTGCTCTAATACCACAAAGACAAATTTACATCTTAAACGATTACGGTTGTGTTTCTGTCCACAACCTACCCCATATTTTACATTTCCGAGACAACTGTGAAACGCAATCTCCGTTTTTTTATAACTGGTTGAAATTTAAGTCCAAAAAGTTAATGATTTTCTTGAACATTTATGAATTTTGATGACATAAAACTAGTGTATTTTAATCGCTATTAGATTGGAAGAAATATGACTGAAAAATTGTATTTTTAAACACTTTTTCTGCTTTCTAGAGCTCGTTTGATGTAAACATATTTTGCCTTTGCTGCAATTAAACTGCACAGCGCCAATTCCTTCGTATAGATGGCGACACGAATAAATAAAATGATAATTCCATGAACAAAAATGTAATACCACTTTGCGATCATAGATGACGCCACGATAATAATAATAGGAACACTAAACTTCTGAAACATCTATTTGTGATCTACATCCTATGAGGTTGAATCATTTGAACGTGTGTTCTGAGTGGAATTGAGAACTTTCAAGAAATAAAGTTCAGCGATACTGGAAGTATAAGAATCTGATGACATAATACCAAATGTCTGACGTTTGTAGGTATCAATCCAGAATAACCGATTGATAAAATATTTGAATATAAATAAAAATATCTAAACTTACCACTGTAGGTGGTCAATAAGTTTCCTGTAAGCTTCAGTCACAAGAATTTTCTTGTACAGACTTTCGACAGAAATTTAAAGATTATTCTTCTCTCATACGAAAAATTAAAAATCTTAAATTTCTTCATTTTTTTCGTTTAGCGATTATTTTCGTTGTGAACTTTTAAATGCTCAAACAGGGAATAAATCCAACTGATATATGAATGCCTCACTTGCCAAATCGATTAACTCCATAAAACAAAAAATTGAATAAAATGATAAAATAGTATACATTGTTTTTTAAAATTCCTTTTAAATTATAAATTCAAATAAACGATGTATACTGTATTACTGCAGATGTATCTTTTATCTAACGACATATAGAAAGTATAAGATAGAATATCCTTGGAGTAATCGTTAATATTACTACAATTTTTGAGTGATTAAGGGAGTTAATCCATTTGGCAAGTGAAAGAAAATAATTAATTAAAATTCAGTTTTCAAATTATTTTTTTATTACAGAAAAACTTCATTATATACATTTTTTATTAAAGATTTTAGCAAAAAGTGAATAATAACTGTTCTGTTACTGTTACATATATTACGAGTATTATTACTTTGTTTAAATTGATTCATCAGTAATATAAATGATGTCTTCTTCGTTAGTTGTATTTGAGCTCCCGTCATATCGATTTGTCCTTAAATTTTTATAATAATCATGTTTAATAGGAAACAAATTCCTTTCATTTTCTTTGATGTTCGGTTTTTACTTTGACTCACTGTATATAAGAAGTAGTGAATTGCTTTGTTAAAAAGTGTTTTAACTAAATTTTTATTACGATTTACATTAGAGTATGGAGTTAATCAGATTGGCTTCTGAAATAAATTATTTATTATTCAATGGCTAAAAAAATTTTGTTATTTAGTGGTGTTAATACTTATTATTAGAGAAATTTGTTTTGAATATATACAGTTAGGAGTCAATCAAGTGCTTTGACATTAAAACTTAATAAAATTCAGAAAGTGGAGTTAATCGATTTGGCAAGTGAAGCATTGATATGTCAAATAAAATTTAATCATACACACGGTACTTTAAGTCATAGGTCTTTGTCAAGTTAGTTCTAGTGTAGCAATTGCTTTCGATTCATAAATTAAACTGCAAAAACGGCCAGTTAAATTTTCTGACATGTAGAAATTTATTTTCACTTTTTGAAACTATTCAAAATTTAATACATATAATATTTGAAGGACAAATCCTATCGAAAAGTCTGATTTTAAAAAATGTATTGTATAAGTTGATCTAAACATATTTTAGTTATGATAAAGCAGATTTGAGCTAAGGTTATTTTGGCACTTCAAACCTTTATGCGTCCCTTCACTTGTTCTTGAGCAAAGAAAAGAATTATCATTCTTAGCAATAGATATTCATTAAGAGTCTCGAAAATCGATTTAAAAATAAATTGCTTGAAATCAATGAGAATTTCAGGAAAAATTTCATCCTACATTTTGTACTTAAATCACTTCTAATAAATATGCAACTGATAAATATATTCGTGTTGATGAATTTGGAACACTTTTACTAACGTATCTAGCACGGAAATTGGAATTATTTGTGAATATTTCTGCTGTCAATAAACGTTTATAAACAAATAAAATCAACCCCGATGAGATTCATTGTCAGTTTTCCCTCTTCATTCTAAATGCTGCTTAGTTTGAGTTAAGGAATAAGCTGGTTTAAAAAGCAGATTGGAGCTAAGATTATTATGGAACTTAAGCCTTTTTACGCAGCTTCACAATGCAATTAGGCGTATATTCACAAGAATAATTATAAAAACATGACTGATTTGTGCATATATTGTCATACTTTATAAAAAAAGCTTGATTAAAATTACACAGAATTCTGTTTTCAATTTTTGATCTACTACTTCATTAGGAAATCTGAAATTAAAATAAAAACATACCTGAATCCATTATAAATGGTTAGGTGATTATAATATAGGTGTTAATATTAATCAACTTTTTAGACATGTATAGATTTAAATTATTTTCCTCTGCTTGTTTTACCTACCATTTTGGCTTGGTCATTTCATGCAATTTAACTACGAACTATGTATATATGTATATATACGTGTTCTAGAGTAAGAATTTTGCTTTCTATTTTTGAAGTTGTTACATGATTTAGAAATAAGTAATGAAAAATTATTTTTAAAGTTTTACTAATGCAATAAAAACAATATGATAACAATGAAGTTATGAATAAGTTCCATTGCTGTCTTAACTTGATCCTAAATTTATGAGATGAAATATGCTTATATATTTCAATCAATAAATGCAAACAATGAGAGGGATTTTCATCGTAGATAAACAAACTAGACAGATTTTCTGTTAACTGAATGCTCTCGCGTGATTCATATCAGGGTTACCTTAAAATGTAGTTTATCGCCGTTCTGGCAACAATTGGCTCTTAATCTAATCGGCTTTGACCAATCAACTATCACACATCAATTCGGAATCTATTCTGTGAAATTTGTATTGGCGACGTGCTGAAATCGTTTCGAAAAACAAGCCAAGTGACGCCACGTCCGAAATATACGTATGAAGCACGTCCCACAGCATTGCCGCTACCTACATTTAGCGTGACAAAAAGCCTCTAATAGACCCATCAGAGCAGTTCTAAGCAAGTGACACTTGTTCAAATGAAAAGCACAAGGCTAAATGTCTCCATACATGGATGTAGGATTCAACTCGACGCAGGTAGTTCAGATATAAGAAACATTAGGTGAAAGATCTGTGTAAAATTGAATAGGTTGTCCTAAGGAATTACTTTAATGTTGAATAAAAGTTTAAATTATAATCATCTACTGAACAGTTTGCAGTCAGAACGTGAAGGTGTAATTATGAGTGTACGTTATACAAAAGGAAAATTATAGGTAATCAAATATAATATTTTTATTTTCACAAAAATACAAAATTACAATACATAAAAAGTTTGGCTAAGTAGCGCATGAATGACATATGCATATACGACAAGTGAAAAATTCTGCCTAAAATCAAAATAAATCTTTTAAATAAAAGATTTTTTAAAAGAATCTTTAATAAAAGATGGTGATAAAAAGGTAGATTAAAAATACACCATATATGTATAATATAGATATTATAAAGTAGTTTGAATTGCTATTACGTTGTACGATGTATTTGGACGGTAGCATTTCTCTTGACCGTCCAAGCACAAGAGTTACTAACAATTGCGAATTTCTATCAATATAGATATGTAGACACATTTCTTAAAATTCAAATAACAGTTCTAAAGGAAACACTGCAATACCAACAGTGACGAATTGGAATGTTGAATCGGCCGGCCTACCTTACTATCAACCGTTCTCGGGGATTGTAAGTCAAAAAATTATTTTTAAGACAACGTACGAGGTATTTACAACACAGCTAAATTTTCAACTTTTAAGCAACGATATACACATATACTGCTCGAATTGCAAATATTTTACACTTGTTTGCCAAAAATAGGAAATTTATTCAACATTAACGAAAACATTACAAAATTATTGGACTAAGAAAATATAAAATGAAAAAAGTTATACCTAACAGAACTTTTAAATGCATCCTTTGGACAGTTTCACTGATTATTTCTTCTTTAGTAACATAACATTAAGAATTAACATCAGTAAAAGCAAATGAAATACTATTAGTTATTTTTGGATAATTATATATCATATGAAATTATATATCATGAGGTATGAAATCCATTTATTATGGATTCATTCATTATAAATGGATTGAAATTAGATGTGAAATTTCAGTAACGACACTTTGCCATTGATAGGTAGTTGGTAGTTGAATTAACGTCGCAATGGTACAATACAACTTGCTATTGGTAACGGTCCGGTATCAATCCCGAAGGGAAAGACCGAGGACAACACCTCGTCATTTTGAACCACGGTCAGATGACGAGGACAAACCCTGAACTTTGCCATCGACAGATAAAAGCGATTAAGGAAGTTTGGCGCTGATGCTATGCGCAGGTCTCTTGTTATAATTATACTTAAATCCTCATATATTGTTACAATTAATTTTGTATAATTACAGTGATTTCTCAATTAGGCAACATTCAGGTTCACAATTCACATGAAAATCTTGCGGAGATTTTACTATATAAATGGGTAAATATACAGAACTATACTATGTTCTTAAACTGTACAATTAAAATTCTGATATGGTTCGATAACGTGATTAGATGATACAAGAGCGTGTGAGGACATTGAACAAAGAATTGACAAAGCTTCACATTCTCGTGGTGTTGTCGTCCTGGTCTTCGTCGTCGATCTGCAAATACGGTCTGTACCAGAATTTGAACTGCATTAGAGGTATCTCGTTCACTTCTCTGTAGAAAGGTAGTTCAGTTTTCATCCTTTTGAGCCATCCGACGATGTTGGCAAAGTGCTTGAAATTAAAGTTGTACACCTGAAAATAAAATATTTTAGGATGATAATACTATCTTAGGACTACAGTAAGTTCCGGTTGAAAAAGAGCGTCCAGGGGTTCAGTCGAGTTGGTCTTTTAGTCCTAGTTAACTCTCCTGGTGGTTTATCTGTGCTTCGAAAATTGCCCTGTAGTGGCCAGCTTCCGATGCAAAAAGTTGTTCCCAATTGTCACCAATTCTGGGAAAGGAACAATTTGATTTGTTTTCTTGGATCTTCATTCCCTTGGACTAGTAGGGCATTTTGGTTACTAGCTCGTGGAATGTAGCACGGTGAAAATAGTCTGGCTACGTGAGATGTTGAGAAATTTCCTATTGTATTGAATGAGAATTATCGTGGGCAATGATATTTCGCCAACCGCTAAATTACCAACTTTGAATCTCCAAAGCATAGAACCATTTTTAAAAAATTTCATTTTCCATCCGTATTCTTACGTATGCTTCACTTCATTCATGCTCTGCAAATGAAATTTGAAAAAAAAAATGGCTCTATACTTCGACGATTCAAGATTGGCATGCTATAGCGGCTGGCGAGAAATCATTGCCCAGGACAATTCTCATTCGATGCAAGAGGAAATTTCTCAACTTCTCACGAAGCAATACTATTCTCACTTTGCTGCGCTCCACATGCTAGTAGTTTTGTCTCAACGAAATATCTCGTCATTCACAAAAGTCACCAGATTTTTATATTGTCATTAGCAAAATTGACAAGATCTTGGACGAGATATCTCGTCGAAAACAATTGGAAGGTTAAAATGAAAACACTTTATAAGATCTATTAGATGCATCGGTCATTGCTTTTGAGAAAATATGCTTGTTATTGAGCTTTGAGTACAAGTCTCTGACGCTTTGGAAGTACTGCGAAATTTATTTTGGTCTGAAGAAATTTTCACCATCCATCCAAACTGCTGAAGACCTTAGGAAAGAGACTGTTGCTGATGTTAGTTTGAATTAATAACAGTATCGATCTGAAACTGAAATGTCAGCCCAAAAGTCGATGAAGTTGATGCTAATTTTGTGATAAATTGTTTCAACTGATAATTGTCAAAGCATGTTGATCTTCAAACAGTAATACATGGAAAATTTAGAACTTCAATAATAACAATAATTTGTCGCTCTAGGGTCATATTTGTTACACTATGGCAAATTAGACCGGGACGTACGGTTTAAAGTATTCGAACCGCGAGTCTATTGAACCTAGGGCCAAAGTGCTTCTGTATATCACTATTAGAGGCCAATACCTTAAATTCAACTTTAGTGAAAAATGGATCTCCCAATTGACTTATTCTTTAAGTTAATTTGATTTCAATTCCGGCTGATAGTTGAATTTACGTCGCACTGGAGCAACTAGACCATTATCGACGATCCGGGATCAATCCAGAAGGGAAAGAACTGAGGAGGATGCTTCATAATTTTGAACTAAGGTCAGATGACGAGGTCAACACCTGAGCTGGCACCCCACTTTCCAAACTTCCACACTACGCCAACGTGAGGACAATTACCAATTTTAAAGAATGATACTCAGAAGTAGAATCCCTTTGCTGTATTGCATTACCAATTTAATGAATTATACACAGAAATATGATCTCTTAGCGATATTGCATTACCAATTTTTATGTATTATGCACAGAAAAAATCTCTTAGCGATATTGCATTACCAATTTTACCAAATTATACACAGAAGTAGAATCTCTTAGCGATATTGTATAACCCTTTTGATCTAGAGTACCTTTCCCCTGAACAGATTGTTAACAGTTGGGTTTCGAAACTACATTTGCTACTCTTATGCTAATTAAAGCAATTAATTAATTGGATGGAGTGTTGTTTAAGGAAGTTAAATGCGTTGTTTAAACACTCAAGGCATGTTTTAACCTTCCGTGAAGTTTATAAATTGAAAAGCTGACACAGAAGATAAATTAAAACAGCGCGAAAACATCGTTTATTGGTAAAATAATCTTCGAAGCCCTCAACAATTCACCTGTATAGCCTTGTTCGCGCTAGATTGTTTTCAACGCGAGATTCACACTCGCGGGTTAGTGGGAACATTGAGTTCATTATATTTCTACATTGTTCAGAGAAGTACGCAATTTAAAACCACAATTTAAAAAAATTGAACACAATAAGTACCTACATCAATGAGGGCCACGGTAGCCTAGTTGGTAGAGTAACGGATTAGCAACCGGAGGGTTGCGAGATCGAAACTCGGTTCAACCAAACACCGCCATGTACACGAGAGCTGGTGCACGTTAAATCGGTCGTGGCCTCAAATGTCCTCACGTTGGCGTGGTGTGGAAGTTTGGAGAGTGGTGCCAGCTCAGGTATTGACATCGATATCTGACCGTGGTTCAAAATTACGTGGTGTTGTCCTATGATATTTCCCTTCGGGATTGATCCCGAAGCATCGCCAATAGTCCGTTGTGTTGCTCCAGCGCGACGCCAATTAATTACCTACCTACCTGCATCAATGTTTTTTAAAATGTGGTCATAACTGTTTACGGTAACCACAGGTAAGAGAGTACCACGGATAAGAGAGGCACAGATAGTGCACTGGTGAAGATGAAGCAATAGCTGTAATTCGGATGTTGCATGAGCAATCGTCGAAATTCTTTTTTCTTTGCTTTTAATAGCTTCAGATTTAGTGGTAAAAGTTGTGTTGCGTTCTCTTACTTAAGCCATTTGCTGGCATCATCGTTTGAAGAATTTAAAGTAAAAAAAATCTAGTATAATTTATTTTGAAACATACATATTGGATTGATGAAAAAGTTCGTCCCGTTTATGGCACTAGATGGCATTGCATCGCAAAACAGAAGTGTTATCTACACTCATGTCCAAATTTATCTTTACATACACAAAAATAATGATATTCCATGAAATATCCAATCGATGTAATCCATTCTTGTAGGGAATGTGTGAAAGACAAGCCTAATTAGCATTATCCAATCAAAAGTGATGAAACGGTTTCTGATATGCAAATCAAGGTGTTACGTCATCCGACGGTGAATCAAGCACTTTGCTCAAAGTGAATATCTGAGTGAATTTTTACAATACAGTGTTTGTTTTCAGTGTGTAAAGACTCAAAACGGTTTGTTATGGCTCCGAAGTATCATTTGGAAGAATCTGTGAAGTGGCGAATTATCGGCCGTTTAGAAGCAGGGCAGACAATCATGGAAGCAGCGAGATGTGTGAATATTTCAAGACAGTCTCTACGCTATGGAAACAATTTCAAAACTCTGGAACTGTTGTAAGGAGGCTTGGACAAGGTCGTAAACGAATAACAACTGCTTCTCAAGATCGATATCTAGCAATAACTGCCCGTCGTAACAGGAAGTCTACTGTTAGGCAGTTAAGTTCAGACGTACGCCCCTACACGTTTCCAACATCGGATCTGTGACCGGCCAGAGATATCGGGATAAGGTCTTAGAACCTTATGTAAGACTTTTCAGAGGTGCATATGGTTCTGACTTCTTATTTATGGACGATAATGTTCGTCCACATCGAGCAAACCCAGTAGACGAATTCCTTGAAAGTGAAGCCATTGAGCGAATACCGTGGCCAGCAAAATCTCCTGACCTGAACCCGATAGAGAACCTATGGGACTACCTTAGAAAAGCAGTTGCACAGAGATATCCTCCTCCTATAGATATAAATGCCTTGAATACCGCATTGCTGGAGGAGTGGAACTTAATTCCCTAAACTGTGGTTAACAACATTATTGCCAGAATTAAAAGACGTTGTGATATGTGTGTACAAATCAGGGGAGATCACATTCCATATTAAATTCATAAGCCTTAATTTTTTCTGAACTCTCCTTGGCACATATTATTGCCCTTTTTATTGTTTCATTCTACAGTTTTATATCATATGCAATGCTCTTAATTTTTTTTCCTTCGTATTTATGTGTTATGATGTTATGTATAATTTCACTCAAATTCATAAAATTATAGTTCGAATTTCCGAGAAATCCGTGATTTTATGCATGTAAAGATAATTTTGGACATGAGTGTATTATAACCGTGTTTAGTTTTGATGTTTGAAAGAAGGAATTTCAGCGAGTACGCGTGAAAAAAATTGTTATTTGGTTGCGTTTTTAAATTAATTTATTAATTTCAGAAAATAAGGAGCATTTTCGGTATGTTATGCTTTTTTATTTCCGAAAAGGTAAGAATGCTTCGCAAACGCAAAAGAAGATATGTGTTGTGTATGGTGAGGGGTACCGTTGACGATTCCACGTGGCGTAAGTAGTTCAGAAAGTTTCGTGAAAACAATTTTAATCTTAGCAATGCACAACTTTCTGGGCGACCGAATGAGGCTGATGGCAACTACCGGAGAGATGTAGAAAGGTCATCGAACAGAACGGCACATACTATATTGATTAAATGTAATTTTTAATAAATAAAATTTTTCTTCAATTTTTGTCAAAAAAACGGGACGAATTTTTGTATCACCTAATATTTGGCTTGAGCATATCTTTAAGTCTTTATTTCACTTGTTTGTTACTTTTAAGGAATAATTCGGTACGTTTAGAAGTAAACTGTGTTATATCAAGTACAATAATTAAGCAATATAAATACAATTTTTTATTACCTCAGCCAGGGAGATGCTTGCTATGATTGAGAAGTCTGCCAAAGTAAGATGTTTCCCGGCAACGTAGGCGTTTTTCTCCAGAGAATGCTCCAAGCTGATCAAGGAATCTCTGTAACTGGATTCTTTGGTAAAATCGGGAGGTTCTCCTCGAAATATCAAAGGATACTGGAAATATTAACAAGCACTGACTTTATTTCAAATGAAACACATTGATGCAAATTTAAAGTGTCGATAACAGTAACTTAAATATGCCAAATATTGGGTCATCTTGAAAGTTCTGCTGTTTTTTTATGATAAATACCAAAGAAGCAGTACAAAAACTTAAGAAAATGTTATTGAATCACATAAGCACCATTTTGTTCTATGACTTTTTGCCATCTTTCCGGCAACTGGAAAATTTTAAAAAAGTCATTAGGCTTATTTGTAAAGAAGTTATCGAGGTGCTGTTTGACAGTCTCCAAAGAATTGAATTCCAGGCCGTTCAGAGAATTTTAAAGTGACCTGGTGAAAATCTGAGGGGGCAAGATCTGGTGTATATGGGGAGTGACACAAAACATCTCAGCCATACTCAATAAGTCTTTGTCTGACATTCATTGTCATGCTGGAAGACAACACTTCGACGATTGGTCAGTTCTGGCCGCTTTGCTTCGATTTCTGCTTTTAATACTGCCATTTGAGAACAGTATTTTCCGAATTTATTGTCTGATTTTGTGGCAACAATTCATAATGAACAATTCCTTTATAGTCCCACCATACACAAAGCATTACTTTTTTGGGATGCATCCCCCTCACGATGTTAGTTGGGGAAGTTTATTTGACTTACACCATGATCTTTTTCTTGTAACATTATTGTATAGTATCCACTTCTCATCTCCAGTAATGAGCCGTTTCAAAAAAGGAGCTTTTCATTTCGTTTCAGCAAAGAATCACATGCCGAAATTCGAGCAAGCATATTCTGTTGTGTTAAAGTATGGGGTACCCATACAGCGAGCGGCTTACATACCCAATCTTCTTCAGATGATCATGAACTGTACTTTTTGGAATATTTAGTCTGTGATAGTTCCTGAACTGTGTAACGTGGATTTTCAGCGATGGCATCTTTTAATAGGTCCTCGTTTACAGAGGATGGTCGTCCAGAGCGGGCATCATCTTCGAAGCTGAAATTTCCGCGCTTAAATTTATCAAACCACTTTCGAACTGTGTCATCAGAAACAGCACTTTTTCCAAATACAGCACAAATTTTACGAGCAGTTTGACTAGCACTTTTCCTTTCTTAAAATAAAAGAGCATAATATGACGAAAATGAACTTTTTGGTTCTCCATTCTTAGCACTGCAGTGAAACAAAAATTGTGCCACAACAAACTAGAATTATGCAGTGAAAGCAGAAAAGACCGAATTTACACATCTGCTTCAATCAAGGTCACTCCTTATCAGCGGTAGCAAAATAGTAATAAGAAAGCGCACTTCGATTTGAAAAACCAAACTTTCCAGATGACCCAATTCATTGATGCAAACTTAAAGTGTTGATAACACTAACTTAAATATACCAATGTCCGTATACAGCTTATAATTCATAATACTTCTTTGTTGAATACTTCATAATTTATGACTCGAAGAGACCAATCATCAACAGCAGTAACTTGTGATAAACCAGTAACCGACTGAAGACAGAACTCACCATCCGAAATTCGCGGTTGTGTTGCTCCAGTGTGACGTAAATTAAATTACCAGTCTACTGAAATTTGAGAGAAAACTAGACATTCTATTGTCTCCGAATTATTCATCCCTTCTTTTGCGTTAGTTGTGCAACAAGTTTTGAAATAAAATGAAGAGATAACTATTGTTCGCTTGTTTTACTAGACAAGAATCAATATTTTAGGTGTAACTATATATTTGATATCAGCTTTCCTGTGAGTAGAAATTTTTTATTTTAAATATTAATTGCAATTTTACTTGTCGAGATAAGTATACATCACCAAGCACGATGAGGGAAACAATTGTCTATTGTAATGTTTAAAATTGTTCTGGTTAACTTATATAATTGTAATGTTTTAAATTTTTCTGCAACATATGATAATTGTAATGTTTAAATTTTTTTCAGTAATACGCAAGTATATCTTACTCAATTTATCAATGCCGTCAACGTTTAGAGGCAAAGATCTCAATACATTGTTAGAACTATCTTAATGGAAATTAAATTGCGATGTTTTTTAGTGCCCGACAGCTGACCTCTGGGCCTTCAGCTTTACAAGGGTCGAATTGGTAGCTATTTCAGAGGGAGCACCCTGTGTGTAAGCCGACGTTACTCCTAACCAGGACAACAATAGTTATTCCAACATCCATGCACTTACAAACCGAGATTCGAATACGGGACCTACTGGTTGGCAGGCGAACATTATGGCCACTAAACCAGGTATGAGGCTCAACACTAAATTTACCACGCGGGTCAAATGATCAATTTAACACATTGACTGCCGATCCCGCGCCAGCGCGTGATTTGGCGTTACCGGTGAAGGGCCAATCACTCGCAGGCGCGTTGTGTGGGGTGATGTCTCAGGTGCCAGTCACGCTCGGGCGCGTGAAAAGCTACGCTTCATTGTTTGTTCTCCAGTTCAATCGGCATTGCGTTTTGGGTATGTATGCTGGTATTGGCGTGGAGTGAAGGTTGGAAACTAGTTGTAAAGGTGTGTGGTTTCTGATTTATTGCTTTGTAATAGAATCTTGTAACATGAGTTGTACAGATGATAGTTCTGCAGCAATTTCACGTGCAAAGAAAAGAAAGTTGCAAAATAATAAGCTAACGGCTGATGAAATTGCAAGTTTGTTGGCTGAGCTATCGGACGAGTACCCGAGTAAATTTAGTTATGACAGTGACGAGGAATTCTTTCCTCCCAAAGATGCCCAAGTGTCGGATTCAGAAGATTTCATGACAATTCCCGTCCACACACGGCCAATCGAACTCAAGAGCTGATCGGATCATTTGGCTGGGAACAACTTGATCACCCTCCGTACAGCCCCGATCTAGCGCCCAGTGACTACCACGTGTTCCTGCATTTGAAGAGGCATCTGGGTGGTCAGCGCCTCAACGACGATGTCAAAACGACCGTGTTGCAGTAGTTGTCTAATCAGGCGGCAGATTTCTACGAGGATGGTATTCAAAAGCTGGTTGTACGATACGATAAGTGCCTTAATATTGGTGGGAATTATGCAGAAAAGTAGATTAAAGTACAGGCTTTCATGTAAAAATAAAATTGTTAAGAAAAGTGTACTTGTTTTAATTTTATTTCAAAACAGTACTTAAAAACCCGCCTCGTATAAAAAAACGTAATTGCTCCTTCAGTAATTTCCTCCAGATCACGTTTTTAGGGAACGGGCGCGAGCGAGCAGGGGCGGAACCCCCTAGTATACATATATGTTTGTTTGTGATAGTTTCATACAAAAATAATGCATATTGTTACTTATTTTGATTTATTTTTACATGTCACGCGCCAGCGCGTAATGTGGCATTTGGGAAATAATTTTACCTCTAGTGCCAATCACGCGCTGGCGCGTAGTGATAAAATTTTATAATTAAAGGCTTACATAATGCTTAGCTATCAGTGTGATACACATAACCATCTTTTATTACCACTTTTAAATCATATTTCTTATAATAAGTAAGTTGGCATATGGGTAAAACCTTGCTTCAATGTTATGGCAATAACTATTAACACAACCTCGCGTGACCGGCAGTCAATGTGTTAAAAATGTTGACTTAAAATTACTTTTCAAGTTTTATCGTTTTTGCTCAATTGATTTTACGACTTTTCTCCCCTAAAGTGTTTATAAAATAAATTCAGGAGTACCTATTTCTCTTCACTTTTCCCTGCATCTGACATAAGTATGAAGTATACCGTGACGGATCATTTGACTGGTTTAGTATTTTATGTGTTTTTGTAACATTGCCAACCCTAAAACCATTCCACGAACACTGCTGTGAAACAGTAAGCACATACCACTGTTAGAACTTGCTTGTGAATACCAAGCACATCAGGGAAAAGGGACTAATATGGTAGCAGAATCGGCAAGGCTCAAGCAGTTACTAATGTGTGCAAAAAGTGCCAAATAAGATACTGCCATGAAAATAAAGTCACTAAAATCTGCTCTATGTGCAAGAACTGTTTGGCGGAAAGTATTTAACAGAGCAACCATGCATCTCTAAAAAATTAGACAAATTAATCGAGATTTTATTATCGAATACTCAAAAAGATTTCACTATCGAAGTCAATACAATATCTTACTTATAATTGCTGAATTTTTGTTGTTTTGTTTATCATTATTAAATTGTTATTAAAAGATAACTTTGTTTATCATTTCAAGCATTATTTCCACTGTTACTTAAAGATCGCTCTTTGTTTATTATTTCAAGCATTAATTCCACTGTCACCTCCATCCAAATAAAAAATGGGTCATTTATAACCCCTTTCGGTAAAAATGGATATTTGCTAAAGGTCGGTAAATTTAATGTTAAAGTGTATTGTAAAAACAACTATAGAACTAATAAAATAGCAACTATCATTTAAGCATACATATCTTTTAGAAACTGTTCACAAAATGTGAACATCAGAAACCGTTAGGAGAGAACAATAACTTGAAATATTTATGACAGTACCTACATTTTTTTGTTTTATGCATTGATATATGGTGCTATATATTATCCTGACATTTTCTCCCAAAAAGACATGTTAGATTAGAAAATTTATGGTAAACAAAGATAAGCCCATTTGCTAAATTTCTTTCAGCTTGACACACGGAAAACAAGGGTTCAAATTTCAAGATGCCTATGTTTCGGTTGAGTTTATGCGAAACAAAAGTTTTGCTGTTACAAATATACTTGGTTCTAAGTAATTCTCTCCTGTTAATAAAACAATACAAGTTTTAGAGAGTAAAAAGATGTTTTTATCCCTACTTTAAAACTAGGTTTAGGCACTTTTTATGTAAAAAATAATTTAGCAACTATAATTCGTCTCTATATTATGCATTTCTGAGTATATTTTTAGTGAAAATTCCAGAAATTGATTTCTTCAACAATTCTATTGCAATATTATTTTTTTCCTGAATGGTATGCACTTGAGACTTGCACACAGATAGAAGAAAAAGAAGGGTCTAAAAAAGACGTTCAGTGGTTAAAAACGTAGGTGGTTTCAGTGATGAGGCCAACGTTTACTGCTCATCATTTGACAATAGTTTAAAATGAGGTGTTGTCCTCTGATCTTTCCCCTCAAGATTGATCCCAGACTGTTACCAATAGTTTGGTTTGGACAGTCAATACCTCAGGATTGGTTAACTGTTTCGTTGAAAATTTAAGCGTCCTAAGTGCAAACAGTTTTCAAGACACTCCTACTTCAGATTGATATACGAGGTTTTTTCTGACAAGCTAAATGTAGGTGGCAGTAGCGTTTCTGCGGCGGAACGTCTTTCCGGTAAGCATTTTGAACTTGACGTCACTTGGCTGTTTTTCGAATACTATTGTACCAGTCGCCAATAAAAATTCCAAAGAATGAATTCCGAATTGATGTATGAAAAACGTTAGAAAGAATGCATAGCATTAGAGCAGAAGTGCCCAACATGATCAGCGAAAGTCGTGCGTAAATTAACCCTATTCTAACTTAAAGAACATTATTTCCATTTTAATCGATTTCTTAAATAGTTTAGTGGGTTAAATTTTCTAAAAGGCAGATATCAAAATGTCGGTGAAATAAGAAAAAGAATAAGTTGAGCAGTAACAGGGAGAGAGCGAATTCGAGGTATCCGAGTAGTGTTTCTGCGGTGGGAAGTGTTTCCTGTAGGCATTTCGGAAGTGACGTCACCTTGTTTACCGAATGCGATTTCAGCACGTCGACAGTAAAAATTCAAAGAATGAATTTCGAATTGATGTACGATTTTTGATTGGTGAAAGCTAATTAGATCAAACGACATTAACATCAAAACGTTGATAAACTTTATTCTAATGTAACCCTGATATGCATCATATAGAGAGCTTTCAGCTACGGAAGTTAAATCTTCACTCTCTGTTAGGTTTGTTTGTTTTCACTGGAAATCTCTCTTACAAAAGGGGCCGTCGTGACTCAGTGGGTATGCCCACTGCGCTAGCAACCATCGAGTTGTAGGAGGTGCAGGTTCGATTCCTGTCAGGTGCATTCCTCCCTGGGTGTATTTCTCTCTTCTGTGTCAATAAAAACTTTCATTGTGTGTGTGTCTATTACTTGATATTGCATGTCGTGTCTGGCACAGCATGGTCAAATATGGCCCTTTCGCCATAAAACCCCCAAAACCCACCAACCAACCCTCTCATACCAAAGAAACAGTCAATAGTTTCGACGAAGATTTAAGCGTTCGAATTGCAAACAGGTTTCATGAACACTCCTACTTCAACGGTACATGAGAGGGATTTTCATTATAAACAAACCAGACGGAAAGCGAAGATTTTACTTCTGCTGTCCAAACGCTCTCGCATGATTCATTTCGGGGTTACCTTAAAATGTGTTTTATCGCCGTTTTTCGAACGTTTGGCGTTTAATTAAAATGGTGTCATGTTGGCTTTTAATCGAATTGGCGTTGATTAGTCAGCCATCATATATGAATTCAGAATTCATTCTTCGGAATTGCTATTTGCGAAGCGTTGGAATCGTATTAAAAAACAAGCCGACGTCACGTTCAGGATACATACAGGGTGTCGCAACCAGACCAGACTTTGCTGAGACGCCTTTCGGAGTTGATCCTACACCGTTGCCAGTGGACTGTGTTTATATTATTCGGCTAATTATTACGCTAATCTCCTCGCAAATTCATCAGACGTCGGGGCTTGGTTCAGTCGAGAACAGTTCCTGGAGCAGTCATCGAGATCAGAGAACTGCTCTGAGAACGGAGAACAGGGTCGGAACAATTTGAGAGCAGGAATCATTTTCCGAACCAGGAAGTAAAACAGCTCCGAGAACGGAGAACAGGGTCGGATCAGTTTGAGAGCAGGAATCGATTCCTTCGTTAAATTTGATTCCTGCTCTCAAACAGGAAGTAGTCTTAGAGCAGGGAGTAGGTTTATGGACAGAGAACGGATGAATGAATCAACAGGAAACAGTGAGCCACGAACTGTAGGATGAACAGCTGTGTTTCGGACTTACCATAATTTAGATACGAAGATTTTTGCGAACTTAGAAAATTCGAGAAAAGAAAACTGCAAAATTCCCACCTGTTTAAAATCAAAGTATAAAACGATTCCAATGTTTCTTTTTACATAAAGAACCGAGAACAGGTTTTTGTGAAAAGTGGGAACAGGCTGTTCCCGTTCTTTTTGAAGAACAGGTGAAAAAGAACAGTTCGCTCTTTTTCCCCCATCCCTACTTGTGTGATCGGTTCAAGTGTAGAACATTAAAAACTTTTGAGGACTATCTATGTTTTATCGTTTGACATGTCGGGAGCCCTATGTAAGTTTCTACTATTAAATTATTTTTGATATAATTAGCTATACTTTACTCTCTCCAAAAAGTAACTAGGGAACACATCGCCGCAGAAACACTACAGTCATCTATAATTTAGCTTGACATAAAATGCCTCTCCTAGGGAAGCAGCATTTGAGTGTTTACCACTAAAGCTGAACGGGATGAATCAAGGTGAATCGATCTAATCAAATATACAGTATTTACATTTGCTTGAATGCAATCGTACTCGGAAGCTCCAACGAACACGCAGTCCTTGAGCCACTTTCCGTCGCTGAGAGCTGGTCGTTCTTCAATGACGGAATATTTATCACTTCCCATATGCTAATGTACATAAAGCAGGAACTTTCCCTCTACTTTTCCCCTTTGTTAAATAATCAAGTGTCTATTCCTTTCGTGATGCAGATGGCGCAGAAGATTCAATTTAGTACTTAGGGCCCGTAAGAAAACCAATCGGCCTTACATTTATCAAACAATTTCCTGGTGACATGAACTTTCTCTTCGCTCACATTTTATAAAGGAAGACGGAATTAGCTTCGGAAATTCCTGGTTTCCAGCGTTTAATATTCAAAGTAGATATTTTATTTTACCCTCCAAGTGGTTTCGACAACATATCTCGTTCATCAAGATCTGACCAATTTTGGAAATGACGAGATTCTCGTCATCAAGAATTCCGAATGATGAAGGTATTGCGTTTGTTTAAGATGACGAGATATCTCGTCCATCAAGATCTGGTCAGTTTTGCAAATGATGAGATACGTTGTCGAGACTAGGACTAGGAGGGTTAAGGGGTATAGTACCTTATATAACTTAAGGTACTTAAGGTAGTTTTCTTTTTTAGATAGGATAAGTACCTATCAAGTAAGTAAGTATCAAGAATTAGTAAGTATCAAGAATTTGTAAGTATCAAGTAAGTATCAAATAAGTAAGTATCAAGAATTCCGAATGATGAAGACATTGCCGTTTGTTTAAGACGACGAGATATCTTGTCCATCAAGATCTGGTCAGTTTTGCAAATGACGAGATACCTTGTCGAGACAACCACTAGGAGTGTTAAGGGGCATAGTACCTTATAAGTTAAGGTAGTTTTCTCTTGTAGATAGGGTAAGTACCTTATTAAGAGGGTAAGAAAGTCTATTCAAGTATACCTTTAAGCATTCAAATCAGGAAGAAAATCAGCCTAATTTCGACCATTGTATCTCCTAAAGTTTGCTCTGTATCACATTAAACATTGTGTTTATATACACTCTATAATATACAGTACAGAAAAACGAAGTTAATATTTTAAAATTAAGTAATACTTTATTCGAGTTTATATAAACTCAATCTACAAAATATAAATATAGGTCAACTTGAATGCAACTTTCTGAGTCAACTCATACATTTTCTGCAAAAACGATTTAAATGAGTAACAGAGAATTTTTATAATTAAACGAAAATACAACTCATCTAACACAAAATATGAAATAACGAATTAACCATTTCACTAAATTGATTTTTAGCAAATTTTCTTTCATAATGTATGCAAATTTTTTAATAAAGCTCTTACTTTTATGCAAAAATTTTGGCTTATTTTAAAGCTCTAGTGATAATTAAACTTCGTTTCAAATTTCATGTGTCTAAGTTTAAAGGTCTTTTTATAATGGTCGCAGAGAGTTGAAAATTATTGCTGGCAGAAAAAATCGATTAATGTTAAGCTGAAAGGGTTAAAACTGAAATAGAGGGGTCAGAAAAATCTTAATTGTGAACGAACTAATGTGAATTTGTAATAAGTTTTTTATCAGAATTAGAAATTTTAATTTTCTAAATTCTTCGAAATAAAAATTTTTGTCCTTTTGTAGCTTTAAAGATATACTCTTAATATTCAAGGTTGATATTCAAATAAAAAAACAAGGTCATACTCATTTCCCTAATTCATTTAATGATTGAAGGGTATATTTTAAAGGGCGTGGTTGAGGTGAATATTTGAGTTCTTGCCATAACAATTAAGTAAATACGTTGCTTTGTATTTTTAACTTAATAAAAATATCCCCCTTTATTGTTCGGAGCTGTTCATGATCTCAGTTCTTAACCTGATTAGTAAATCAAATTAATTAAAACTTCTCTCGAACAAATCCTTACCAATTAGATTATAAAAGTTTTATTACTAACTTTCAGAAATTTCCTCGAAGAAATTGTCCTGGTGTGGGACTCTGGCAACACTTTCTTGCCCTCCCAGTACCAGATTATATTCATTCTACGATTGCTCTAAACTCCAAGTAGTAGCGTCCAAATTATTTTAAAACTCTAAGAAAGTCTTTTGAATTGGGCTTATACGCTTGACTCTGTTCCGAATAATAGCAACCCTCAGGGGCACATTTCCTTCAGGTCTGTACGGACCTCACGAACGCGAGGTAATCTAGTGATCTTTTCTTTCCCCATGGGGTTTGCTGTCCGTAGTAAACACGTAGGTCGCACTCCCAGGTTAGCAAAGCGATCCTTTTCTACTTTCATCCCACTACAGTAGGCGCTCTTTAATCCGGGACCACGGCCGGATTTTGCCGGATTATCGAACGTCAATATAGTTTTAATGGGACCAAATACCAAATACCCAAATGGGATAAATACCAAAGAAAAATTAATACAGTACAATGATATTTAAAACAAGTTGTAGGTAAGCTGCTCTATGGCAAGAAAAAATACATGTGAGCGTTACTGTTTTCGCTCTGATATTTTCGCACTAAACCAAGTGTACAAGGCACTATCAAGAATTTCAAGTTTAGGTTTCTTCAATGTGTGTCTTGATTCCGTATTTTTTGCTGTTACACCTTGAGCAGCAAACTTCTTAAGTTCTTTTTGCTTTTTTTATATCATAAATTGTCGAAGAACCAGTATTGAAATCACGCATTATGACGTTTCTGTTTTCGCCTTTTTCGAGACGATTAAGTTTTGCTGTATAGTGAGAGTCACATGCTTACGCTTATTAGTTTTATTAGCACTTGAGGAACTCGTGCTGGGCTTCGAGAACATTTTACAGTACAGTACACTGTACGTACACAGTTGTAATATTGTGCAAACGTGTTATGTAACCCGATAGAAAACAGGAAACACTACTGAAATGAAAACCGAGTCACGATAAGCAATGAGCGAACTAAACACGCGGGCTGGGCAGTGGATTGGCGCGACTTGGCGGTCAAGGTCAACAAACGCCCGAATCCACCCGAAAAAAATCCGAACGCGAGCAGCTCGATCGGTGCCGGATTACAGAATATGCCGAACCGAAGAATGCCGGATTAAAGAGGGCCGACTGTACTATGTTCCCCAATCCTTCTTTTTCCACTTTTCACCTTTTTTCTTGGCGTTGTTTTGTGTTTGTCTCGGCTTAGCCAAATATGGCTCCTGTACCATAAAATGCTCAAAACAATCAACCTAATAATAGCTTTCTAACTCCTGAACAGTTTGGTTTCAGAAAGAAACCACCAACCAGCAGTTGCATGTCACGTAAACTTCATTCCTTTTGATTAAAAGCTCATCTATAAAAGGGATTAAACTCTCACAGCTCTAGCACTGGAATTTGAGTTGAAAAAAATCAAAGAACAAATTTTAAAACCTCTAAAATCATGAATAGCTCGTACTTATATGTATAGAGCTAACGAAATTCCGAGATACTTTTCTTCGATTACTATGATCGTTATTGATTTCCCGATTAAATTCCCAGGCAGACTCGTTATTAACCAACCCTCTGAGGGTTTCACCAGTATATATCAGTTCTGCAACCCACAATCTTCCCTGCTTGACTTGTAGCCAATTTTAACCTTCTCGACCAATATAATCTTTCCTAGGATTAATCGGATTCTTTCAACCAACAGATGCAGTTATGTTTATGTGGGGGAAAAGCAGTACTACACTACTCGAAATCTCGTGAAGTTTAGATGGTAATTCTCTTGTCTCAGATTCCGCAGATCAAACCTCTAAATTTTGCTGATTGTGTACCTTTCACACTCTCTTATTGCTGCTCCGCACATACGTTTCTCCTTTTGACTTTAACCTCAACTCTGACTCTCACTCATGGGTCTGCTTGGTTCTGATATATATTTCTTCAGTTGTGCGTAAGACAAGCTGTAACAATACATCTCCGACAGAATTATAATCTTATATCACGTATAGTAAATAGAGAAGCACAATCAAACGATATCGTGAAGGGCAACGAATGCTAAACAAGCCGTGAATTATGACGTTTAGAACCTATTACGGATGCTTTATTTACCATTATCTGTATTTGAAGTACATTAGATCATCACCGAATGCACACACCAGATTCTGTATTCATTTACCAAAGGAAGAATGCGATAAGAACTTTCCACCCTCCATGCAGCAATGAACATGATTCACATGATCATGACAGCAGCAATTCAGCTCAATTCTTCCGATTTTATTCAGTAACTCATGCTTGAAACCGCGGCTAATTGGATTGACTGAAAAGTTCTAGTAGGGGCTAGCCGAAACTGAAAATTCTTTGTCACAGCGCGAGTTCCACTTTTATCAGAGAGATGAACGCTGACCCCATTTTATTATTGCCACTCAGAGAAAACTTGGACTTGAAAATATTTAAATGAGTTGTAGAATTGTTCTTCATGTCTCCAAATTTTTTAAATATTATTGAATTATTTTAGAATCAAATGACTTTATAAAATTAGTTTTATAAAAAGAAGGCACAATTTTTTTAAATGAAACAAAACAGAACAAATTTTAATTGCAACAAAATATTAAAACATTATGGGCGTTATCATGAATGGAATTATAAAATTGCATGTTCATTATTAGTTTTCATTTAAGGTGTACATATACACTAGAAATCGCGAAAATTGACCAGCATATCGATTTTTTTATTGCGTCAAATTATTTTCCTTAGCTTTCCAAACCTAACTCCTTAGCTTTCAAACGGTACCAAGATTTTGTAAATATTCGGAATATTTTTCTAGTTACAAGGGATTTTCGTTAGGTACTGTTACCATGTACAAACATGGTTCCATAACTTCACACTCAATTTCCGAAGAACTGTGTTTTTGCAACATCGTGCTTTGTTCAAATGGTCCTAATTCAGCAATGAATTGATGTATTATAATTACTTTTCTATCATTATAATCCATATAATACAATGGATGCTTCGAATTTCAGAGTTAGTTAAGAAATGAGTTTTTAATTGATTTTTAAATGTTAAAATTCCTGAAAAAGTCTAATTTTTTATGCTTCCTTTGTGTAAAAATTGTAAAAAACCTATTCTCTCTAGCAACTTGATAGAGAGAATAGGTTTTTTAAATCCTATTAAATCCTATCTAATATTATTCTCCATGATCAAAACATGGAGAATAATATTAGAAATAATTTCTAACAGGAATTGTCTTTCTAAATAAATTAGAATTTCAGATATCACTGTTCAAAAAACATGCTAATTAGCTAATTATATCTAAATTAGATAATTATTAGTTTTATCTAATTTTTCATATTGAAATGATTTTAAGCATAAACCAATGACCCATTGTAAAAACTGGATTTTAAAGTCAAAATTAAAAAAATCTTCTAGTGTACCTAGTACAACTTAAGTATTATCGCTTACGCTTTACTCGTTTTCTTAAACCAGTCTTGTTTTGAAATGTTTTGCAATTATATCTATCGTACTCTTTTTATGAGGGAATTTCTGTGTAAACAAACCAGACGGTCTGTGAAGATTTTACTTCTGCTGTTCAAATGCTTCGCATGATTATATATTGGGGGTTCCTTAAAATATATTTTAGCGCCGTTTTGGCAACGGTTGGGGTTTAATCTAATTGGTTTTGACCAATCAACTTTGGAATTTCTATTGGCGAAGTGCTGAAATCGTATTCGAAAAACGAGTAAACTGA
Organism: Meta bourneti; assembly: GCA_933210815.1. Classification (NCBI taxonomy): domain Eukaryota; kingdom Metazoa; phylum Arthropoda; class Arachnida; order Araneae; family Tetragnathidae; genus Meta; species Meta bourneti. Next base: position 37,083,441 of record OW119922.1, on the reverse strand, counting down.
TGTCAAATTCGGAATATGTACAGGAAACAAGTATCGCAGCAGAAACACTACCACCACCTATATTTAGCTTGGCAGAAAAAATGCCACTCAAATTAAAACAGTGCAAATACAACTTTTCGGAAAAGGTGGTCGAAATAAGGTTTTAAAAGCACCATTTCCGTATCAATAAAATATAATTCAACGTCCTTGACATGTGCTAGTTCGATTTTAATTGAGGTCGACATACAGCGCCTCAAGCATCCATTTTAGTAACTACAGCCCAAACGAAGTCGCATGTAGACTTATCGAAATTCGGCTAGCCATTACCAGAAGTTTTCGTCCAATCCATTTAGCCATACTTCAAACTAACTCGTATGTATGAAAACAGCGTACGAGAATTAAGTTGTAAGTTCAGAAGCTTGGATAAAATCTTTCTTAAATTCGGGAAAAAGCAATGTTTCGGAAGTCTTGGTTTGAAACGAAACTAAACACTATTTGATAAACACGGATGCCTCTAGGACTAACATTCTGAAGATGGAATGAGAATCATGCTAGGTCAATAAGTAATTTTTGGTTTCGGAAGAGAATGTGATTTGCTTCGTAGGAATTGGAAGTTAATAGAGCACTTTAAAAAAAAAGATCTTTGGTTGTATCAAGTTTCGAACACGTAACCTTCCGGTTGTTAATCCGCTACCCTTCCAACCGGACTACCGCAACCCTTATAATAATATATAAGGAAGATAAGATTTATAAATTCTGATCTTTCCCATTGGGTTTGATTCCGAACCGTCGCCAATATCACGGTGTTTTCCTCCTGTGCGACGTAAATTCAATTATCCATACAAAGATTAAATAATTCCTTAAATTACTTTGCTTGGATACACTGAGCATAAAATCGCCATTTAAGATTGAAGTAAAGATAAATCTTGGAAAGAGTCGTACCATCCCCGATTATCCAACAAATGTGGTAGTGTCAGAATTCAGACTTGCCACAAACCATGATTGCCTTGCTTTCCGTCTGTAAAAGGCGTGGTATTGCTAAGAGCCCCTAGTGCCCTCTTTGTACCGGATGGTGCACTATGGATGCTGCACACTCACTAACCAGTGCAGCTCTAAACCGAAACAATTCTCAGTGGACGTTATTGCCCTGCGAGGGTCCTTTTGGCTACTCGATAACTTCCCTAGCTTTTTGAATTTTTATTTGCGTATTTTATCCGTGAATGTATATATATTTCGTGTTTCAATTCTTGTATTATTTGAGTCTACTTTTGGCAGATGGATTTGTGATCGTAATGAAATGTAGCGTAGGAAATAAAATACTTTTACTGGATTACAATTATTATATTATTTTAATTGGATAAAAGTTCAATCAGAAAATGAATAACAAATGAATGAACAATTGCTTTTATATGTTCATGTATAAACCATTACTTTTTAGATGTTCATGTATAAATAATTACTTTTTAGATGTTCATGTATAAATAATTACTTTTAGATGGTCATGAATGAACAATTATACTTTCTGGATGTTCATGAATAAACAATCAAACAACTGTATAAGACACAGGACGGAAAAGAACATACATCTGCGAGCAAACGTTCCTTAAAAGAATTATGGGGCTGTGGTAGACCGGTTGGAAGAGTCACGGACTAGCAACCGGAGGGTTGCGAGTTCGAATCCAACCGAAGACCGTCGTGTACAAAGGGGGTTGGTGCACGTAAAATCTCTCGTGGCCTCAAATGACCTCACGTTGACGTGGTGTGGAAGTTTGGAGAGTGGGGTGCCAGCTTAGGTGTGAGATAGTCATCTGATCTCGCCTCGGATCTTTCCTTTTGGGGATGGTCCCGCAACATCGCTAATAGCCCATTGTGTTATTCCAGTATGACGTTAATTAAAATACCTACCTATCTAAAAGAATTATGTAATTCGCTTTACTTCCTGCCTCACACCCCTAAGTTTTCAACCAACATACTTCAAAATTATGTATCACCATTTCGAATTCCCCATCTCGCTGTCCGTTCTGGTGCTACGTTACAGAAAAAATGAGGAGTTTGCTGTAGAACAGGGGTAAATATCCCCTACACCCTAACATGAGACATGCATTGGCAATCCTCTCGTCAAACATCTATGGGAATCGAAAAGAAACTACTACACTGAAGCCAATGTAATTTATCTCCGTGTTAACCATGAATCTAAATTTTCATAACAGATTGGCGTGGAATTCGTAGCAAATGAACTAAACAGCAATTGAGGTTTCGAAATGGACTTAAAGCCGAGCGACGCTGCTCAAGTCCAGCAGCCACTGTTCCAGAAAAAGTGATTTCTTCAAGGAAATCCATTTCACCAGTCGAATTGTCCAAGCGAGGTTCAGAAGTTTGATTGACAGTAGCAAAAGCTTCTCTATCCAAAAACTTAATTAAGCAAAATTACCAGATATTCCACTTGAGACCTGTATAACGTGCCTTGGTCGAAATTCAGCATCATGTCAACCACCGCTCGCTTCTTAGGGTCCTTGGGGTAAATAGGGTTCGAAGGCGCGTATTTATTCAACAAGTACGTCATAATGGCTCGACTGAAAATAAAACGAAGTTTCAATAATGGAAGATATGTTATCAGTTCATAAATAAGAGTAAAAATGTGTTACATACAGGTTACGTTAATTTAAATACAAGGTGATTCGGTATTGACAATGTACTATTAGAAATATATTCATATAGTTAATTTCCATTTCTGTCGATCGCTCTGTTTGCAGATCTGTCACGTGGTTGTGGGAAAAAGCATGAATCCCAATGTGGGACAACTTATTGATTGGTTAAAGTGTGATTAAAATGTATCCAGTGCGATCAAAAGCACTGGTCTGCAATTCAATAGCCAATCGGCCCATGTTGATTCGTAAGCCCACGCGACTTATCCCTCTGAGATCTTACGACAGCGACTCCGCCCATATGCTCTATATCATTGAAAGGCCGATGCCTTAACAAGCTTAGCTGAAGTTACAAAATGGAATAAGGAAGGATCAGTGATAAGCGAATGTTACTTACCCATGTAACATTGACATGAGAAGAGAAATATTATTAAACGTTTTTCGCTGCTCTTCCTGTGAAATTAGTGATGTGTAACATAGACAGTTATTCGGCAGAACTTTTCAATTGCTTAACTTATTACGGCAACGATATTTTTAGTTTCGACAAATCTATCGCCATAATGATAGATAACTACAACAAATGAGCTGCATTTACATTGTATCGATTATAAGTGAAAACATTGATTGATTTTGCCTCCATATTTTTCGGAAGACTGGTGAAGTACTAAACTGCAAAAACAAGGTGACGAGAATGAGAACTCTTGAAGATTATGAAATAAACATGAGAAAATCGATATTTCTTTCTATATAGTTTTCGGAGCCTTAAGTGCTAAACAATAAAAAAATGCGGTTTCGAGAATGAGAACGTTTTTGAAGATTTTCAAATAAAGACGAGAGATTAATTATTTACACCATTTTAACTCTCCGAAGGATGCACGCATATATCCAACAACCTGCTCTCTTTCCTTCTTGACTTCTAAGTAGTTTTGATTTTCACCAATAGAATCTTTCCTAGGATTCTGTCAACCAATGAATGTGGCAGTCTAGTTATCATGTGGGTTTTGGAGAAAATGCCGTATTATTCTACTTAGAAATCTCGTGATGCTCATAATTTCAACTTAACAGCGAGTATAATGCGGAAATAGCATTTCGCACTGCTTGTTTAGGTCTATACGAGAACCCTAATTCAGGAGAACGAATTGATTTGCATCCAATTATAATTTCTCTTTGTGTCCAAACTAAAATGCACCAAATAATTCATAAGTAAGTAATCTCTAGTACTTTTATGAGAGTTTTTCTATCGAGTTAAATGTAGATGGCGTTAGTGTTTATGAACTTGCTTTCTGTTCGTGTTCCGCTTCGACCTACTAATGAAATAGACAGAGCATGTGCCCTCATGCTTCGTGTTATTTCTTCCAATTGCTCGGTTTGAAGATCTGTCACGCGATTGCGGGTAAAAGTATGAATCCTAAATTATTGATCGGTTAAAGTGATTATCCACCGTGATCAAAACACTAGTCAGTGATTCTACAGCCAATCGGCTTTGTCAATTCGTAAGCCCACGATATTTACCCTTCGGAGATCTTACGACAGCCCTTCCGCCTATTTCGTTAGAAGGTTGATGGTGTTCCGGTTGTGATGTCATTTGTGACGTCATTTCCAATTGATGATAGTTTGATAGTACGATAGTTTTATGGTCAACGCCGATTAAATGAAAAGCCAAACGTCCCCCAAAATGACAATAAAATATATTTTTAAGACAACCCCGATATGTATCAAGCAAGAGCATTTGGGTAACAAGATGTAAAATCCCGTTTTCCGTCTGGCTTGTTTACACTGAAAATCCTTCATTATGAAGTATAATATAATTTTTGATGTATTAAGAAAAATAAAAGCAAGTGTGAAGCAAAAAGTTAACGCTGTAAATATGGAGGACCATTGTTTTGGTAGGTAGGTAGTTGAATTAACGTCGCATTGAAACACACGGGCTAACTGCCTGGGATCAATCCCGAAGGGAAAGATCAAGGACAACACCTCGTAATTTTGAACCACGGTCAGATGACGAGGGCCATTGTATAAGAATCGTAAAAACCAAAAGGTTGACTTTTTGTTGGAGGACAGTTAATATGCCTTAACTGTTGTTTTGAATAAAATAAAAATTTGCAGCTGAATTAGGCGCTATCTGGAACAACTTCTCAAAACATGCATCCCAATTATTTCGCAATGCTTCCCAACTGTCATCTGAATAAATCCTGATACATATAGCAGGTTTCAAGAACGAATAATGAATTCTTTCCAAATCTTTTACATAGGCCAGAATTTTAAAATGTTTACTTAGGATTAGAGACAAAAAAATTTCATCACGTAACACTTTTCACCCCATCCACCTTCTGGTGAAATAGACGGAACATCTGCGTGCAGCTTTATGTTGTTTCTTCTGATCGCTGTTTGAAGATCTCCAGTTGAAGGTCACGTGGTATTGGAAGAAAGCTCTTGGTAACTATCACGTGCCCTGCACTTGGCCTATCAATAAATCTCGAGAATATGAAGAATTACTCTCATATCCTTTCACAATTTATTCTTTTAACGCACTTATTTTTTCTGTAATTGATATCAAATTACACTTAACTTTATGTACAGTCGCGGAAAAAACCAAACCGCCCCCTTTCCTTCGAGCACTATTCATAGTAGAGCAAATTGAAAGATATCATTCAATAGGAAATAACGTTCTCTACAAATTCAAATGGAAAAAAAGGTTTTTGGGGCAGTCTTCATATCAAATTTTGCGCAAACAACAAAATTTCCAATGGAAACGCCATGGTTGGATGCCTTAATCAGATTTTCGACATCGTTAAATTAGTCAAAATATGAAATTTCATGACTCTACTATCTTTATACCCGGAGATATTCAATGTTAAAGTCGCTTTCAATTTCAGGAATCAACTCCATATTGAAAATCGCTATTCGTAGATCAAGATTAATTGTAGTTATAGTTACCGAAATTTCAGATTTGAGCACTATTTCAAACGTATTTGTCAGCGCGTGTAAACGATCCGAGAATTATTATATTTATTATGCAAGTGAAAACGATTGGAGAATTACATGTGCAAACGATCCGAGAATTATCATCCGAGGTATGTCAGACGTTTTTTAAACTTTTGGTTGCCCCCAAAATCGAAATAATGGTTGAAAATTTAATGTAACGCTAAAACTAACCATTGCAATGAGCTGAAATTTTGCATGGCCATATTAAAAGTCTTTCTGAATCGATTCCCATCAAAATACAGTAAGAATCAAATTCATAATTTTTCAAATATTAATTTAATAATTATTATTACATACAAAAACTGTTTTAAAATTAATTATTAGGTGTATTTTGTTTGGGTTGTTCAACAATAATATAGTACAAAATATCAGCGCTATAGAAATATTATTTAGGAAGATATCCACAAAAGTCTAAGAAACTGATTTAACATTAGGAGCTCCAATCTTTCTGTACTCCTAACTTCAAACGGTAAGACCTCATGACTTGAAATGTGGTATCTGAAGTTAAATGTTGATATAGATTTGAAATTGTGGATCAAAATAGGGGTTTCCATTGGAAATTATGAAGTTGGTTCTCAATTTAATATGAAGACGGCCCCTTATGCAAATTTTATGAATTTGAATTTATAGAAGACGTTAGTTGCTGTTGAATGCCATCTTTGAAATTTCTCTACTGTAAAAATTGCTCGAATGAAGAGGGGTGGTTCGTTTTATTTCCGCGACAGTAAATAAACATAAAGAAATATCTTAGTGAAATACCTTAGACGGGGAAACACACTGAGGGATCGAAGAACATAGTTCTGAGAAAATGAAGGGAGAAAAGTTCTACTCACGAAGTTTGTTTCTCGAGAAATCTAACCTGCATGCAAAGACAAATTAATTAGTAGACTCCACCAGTCTTAGGATCACCACTTTCTAGTCTAGAAAAACTAGAAAATGTATCTTGAAAATTTTGAACGTTTCACTTGTAAGTTGACTTATTCAATAAAATTCAACTTAATAACATTTTCTTACCAAGAATCTTACATTTTAGCAATATGTTTGGGAAAATTTGTGTTTTCTTTCAATTTACATGACGTACTCTATCATCATGATTACCATATGGGAGGGAAAACCATATTTGCAAATCATACATGAGTATCTATACTATATATAAAGCAGAGTTGTGAAGTCTGTACTCTACAAATCTACACAGGTTGACCAATCCACACTAAATTTGGTACACTCGTTCCTTAGAACCCTGCGTTGAACGTAGGCTACATATTAATCACTGTTTGAATTGTCCTGGGTATGCACAGGGGGCTATGATCAATTCCAAACACCCATAGGAATAACATTATTATTACGATCACTAATCACTTCACATCGAATTTATAGACTTATTCTTAAAAACCCTTGGGAAAACGTTGGCTGCATATTAACCCCGTTAGAGTTGTCCTGGGTCTATAGATGATAAAACCGAAACGAAATTCCCATAGGAATAACATTGAGTATTATTACGATCACTGACCAATCCAAGGCCTTATTTGATACACTTATGCTTTCGAACACTGCGGGAAACATGGGCTACATATTAACCCCCGTCCTGGGTGTGCATAGGGGTCTAAAATCAATTTGAAATTCTCATAGGAATAACATTGAGTAATATTATGATCAATTACAACCAATTCAACCCGAGCAATGTCGGGGAATTCTGTTAGCTCTTTATAAAATGCAATAAACCCAGGACAGGGTTGTAAAGTGTCTACCTAATATAGAACTTCTGTTTTAACCGATTTTCAGATGAACATTAATTTGATGGAAACCAGTTGTTCTAAACCTCCAGATTGCCGTCTCTGTGTGATGAGTACTTTTGCTTTATAATTTAATTTTTCAATCATTTATTTAGTGTTTTAAAAACATTGTTACGATTAAAATAATATTTTTAACCAGTTAGGGTCATAAATTGTTCGTCTAGTAATATTAGTAATTTATATAAGTTTCAAATATAACTCATATAGGACTGATAGAAAAGTATAAGATAGCAAAGCAAAAAACAGTCCTATTTGCTGATGTTTAAAGGAGTTTGTGTCATTCACTAATTAAACTAATTAATTAATCAAAACATTTGGAAACATTTGTTAATGCTGAGAAAGCAGTAAATGTGTAGTATTTTCACAGTTCAGAAATTAAATACCATACTGTTTGTTTTTAATTCAACACAGTAATTTGTTTAAAACATTGTTATGATTAAAATAATGTTTAAAACCAGTTAAGGTGGTCATAAATTGTTCGTCTAGTAATATTAGTAATTTGTATAAATTTCAAATGTAACTCATATAGGACTGATAGAAAAGGATAAGATAGCAAAGCAAAAAGCATAATCCTATTTGCTGATGCTTAAAGGAGTTTGTGTGTGTGTCATTCACTAATTAAACTAATTAATTCAATAATTAATTAATCGAAACATTTGGAATACATTTGTTAATGCTGAGAAAGCACTAAGTGTGTAGCATTTTCACAGTTCAGAAATTAAATACCATACTGTTTGTTTTTAATTCAACACAGTAATTTGTTTAAAACATTGTTATGATTAAAATAATGTTTAAAACCACTTAAGGGGATCATAAAGTGTTCGTCTAGTAATATCAGTAATTTATATCCATTTCAAATGTAACTCGTATAGGACTAGATAGAAAAGCAAATCGATCGACACTGGTCTAAACCAGTGTCGATCGATGTAACAAACAATCTATGTATTTAAAAAAAAACAATCTATGTATTTTTATTTCTTTGAACTGTGTTGTGGAATAATCATTTCAGACTAAACTGTGTAATATGTACTTAAATTGGTTCGTATCTTAATTCGGAGAATCCATTCCAGATGTGGCTGTGTATAAAGCAACATGCAGTCTTATTTGATAATGCTTAAAGGAGTTTGTCATTCACTAATTAAATTAATTTATTCACACTAATTGATTATCCTGAACGTGATGACAGTTGGTTTGTTATTAAAATAAAATTCCTTACTTTATCAATAAAAATTCCAAAGAATAAATTTCGAATTGATGTATGGCAGTTGATTGGTCAACATCAATTAAATTAAACGCCAATTATTGCTAAAACTGTGATAAGCTACATTTTAAGGTAACCTCAATATTTATCATGCGAGAGCACTTGGAAGGCAGAAGTAAAATCTTCGCAGACCGTCTGGTTTGTTTTACACTGAAAATCCGTCTCATACGTACACTGTACGGACTTAAAACTTTCGTGACGCTACTTATTTTGACGTGTGCTTTGAAGACGGCAGAAGTAAAATCTTCGCAGACCGTTTAGTTTACTTGTTTTACACTAAAAATCAATCTCATAAGTACACTGTGAGCTTAAACTTTTGTGACGCTGCTCATCTTGACATGTGCTTTGCAGACGTCAGAAATAAAATCTTCGCGGACCGTCTGGTTTACTTGTTTACAGAAAATCTCTCTCAAGTTCCGTTTGTTCAGAAATATTGACAGACTAAAATTAGATACGATTTGCAAGATTCCAGCGTTACAAATCGCGTAGTTCAATTAAGCTCTGAAAACTAGGCTAGAAAGTTAAGGCTTCATAGGCAATCTATATCGATATTTGTCATATATGTTGTGGACATATGGGACATCCACGGTCACGTATGGGACAATCACACACATATTTTAGTCATGAAAATGGCTGTATCTCTTTTATTCTTTATTAATCAAAAACTTTTTTGAACTTCAACAATCTCCTCTTCAAGAAAGCTTATTAGAAATTTTGTGGTATATCTGCTACTTTTTCTATAGAAAAAGGAGCTAATATGAAGCCGTCATGTATGGGACATCTCTGTTCACAATGAGATGTCCGATATGTGACGGCTATATTATAACTTTTTTTGTATCGAAAAAAATGAGATCTACCCAAAAATATGGGGAAAGCTTTCTTGAAGGGAAGATGGAAGAAGTTCAAAACAGTTTTTGATTAAGAAAGAATAACAAAAAATATACAGCCATTTTCAAGACTAAAATCTATGTGTGATTGTCCCATTTGTGACAGAGACATGCCCCATACACTGAATGGTTTATTTGAAAAGTGAAATTATCCACAAAGCTCTCTTAATTGCCATTTCTACACTGTAGCTCAGATTATGTTTGTTTTCTCCCATTTTTTTAGAAATCTCTGAAGGAATAACACATATTCTGCTTATAAAGAAAGAAAGCGCTCGTTGTTTGAGATACTCCCACACAAGTCCAAGACAGAGTCAAGTGCCCTGAAACAGACTTGATTTCGATATTTACTTGCACAAGTATCCGTGGAAGAATTTCAAACAACTCTTTCTTTAGCTTTTTGCAAGAGGATTTGATTTTGACATAAAGTTTTTGTTACAATAAGCTAAAAACTCTTTAGGCTTAAGATTCAAATTCTATTAAAATATTACACGCCATAACAATTAAACCAGTAGAGTTTTCCCGGTGAGTAACGATGTCTTACCTGAACTTACAACAATAAAAAACTAGGAAATAGACTTTTCATACATACCTTTCCCATAAATAAAATCCATCATCGTCAATAGTTGGAACACAGGATCTTGGGTTGATCTTAAAAGTAAAAAAAGGAGTTATAAAAAATCAAATGCGGAAATTGTTTTCAAATTGCATACTTTAATAACTACTTAAAATTAGAGTGCAAATAATGTTGATCTTCACCTAACCCTTGCTATTTATGCAGGCCGTGGTAGCCCAGTTGGTAAAATCGCGGTTTATCAACCGGAGGGTTGCGAGTTCGGAACTCGATCTAACCAAAGACCGTCGTGAACGTGGGGGTTGGTGCACGTTAAATCTGTCGTGGCCCCCAAAATGTCCTCACGTTGGCGTGGTGCGAAAGTTTGGAGAGGGGTGGCCAGTTGAGGTGTTGACCTCGTCATCTGACCTTTGTTCAAAATTATGTGGTGTTGTCCTCGATCTTTCCTTTCGGAATTGATCCCGGACCATCGCCAATAGCCCGCTGTGTTGCTCCAGTGCGTCATAAATTCAACTATGACCTACCTATCACTTTACTACTTATAAGTTCTAAAACATAATGTACGAAAGGAAGAAAACTATGCAACAGACTACTTACTAATTTACAGTTTTTAAAATGATATCAAAGTAGTGTCTGCTTATCTGACTTATTTTAGATATAATAACATTTTTAAATAAACAGCTTATTTAGTCTTATGCAGGATGTTTGGAAACTTCCAGTAAATACTCTAAGGGCAATTAGGAGAAACACAAACCTTTCTCACGGTAGTGAGAAACGATAGTTCACTTACAATTTCACAGAATGTACTCAAAGTTACTCCACCAACAGTAATGCGCGCATAACAGCGTCTACGCATGGTAGGTCTTTCAGAAAACTCCTGGCCTTTCACACTTGTAACAACGACAGCGAATTGTGATGATATGAGCTTCGTAGTCAATGGAGGTCTCGATGTCTTTGAGGTATCCCAAGAGGAAGAAATCGATGTATGATGAATCGTGCGATTGTGGTGGCCAAGAAACGGATCCACCTTCCCTTAAAGTTCGAACAGGAAGTTTTAAACACCCTGTATGTTTCTTAAATTGAGCTACTCTTTCAGGTTCTTAACTCACCTAAACAAAAGCTAAATTTTTGTTAGGTGTAAATTGCATTAATATAAGGTGATAGACCTTTAGCTAAAAATCCTTTTTAGCCCTTCAAAGGCCAGCCGAGTGTGAATGCAAGTCGTCAGTTTTGAAATGAGGCTTAGTGGCAACGAAGAGTGAAACGGTAATAGAAGTAGTACAGGTGTTTGTTATCAGAGCTTCAGTGTATCGCATTTGTAATTCGACTGTTCATCGTGGACCATCCATTGAAGTGCGAGCCGATTGAAGTGAGCGGACATTTGGAAATTTTCCAATGCGCAGTGGATGCTCATATCTACGTCTACCAGTCACCAATTTAGCAAGACATGTGAAAGACAGCGCGATTTTGTCTACTAAACTAGACTAGCCCATTTGTTCAAGTCACGGATTAGAAATCGGAGGGTTGTGAGTTCGAAATGTGATCCAACCAAACAAATCGTGTACATTGGTGCTGTTGGCACGATAAAGCTGTCGTGCCCTCAAATGTCCTCACGTTGGCATGGTGGGAAATTTTGACAGTGGAGTTCTAGCTCCGTGTTTGATCTCGTCATCTGACCGTAGTTCAAAATTAGGTTGATCTGAAGGGTACCTACCTCTGGTCTCCTATGAACACGTGAGAGAAAACTTGCCAGCCTGCGATCAGCGAACGATGTCTAGTTTTTGGTTTCACATTTTCCTTGGAGCCTTCCCTACATCTTTAATGACTTCAGCTAGTCGGAGGGATGGGCTGCGCCTCAAGTAGCTTAAAATTACGAGACATTGTCCTTGATCTTTCCCTTCGGGATTGATCCCGGACCGTTGCCAATAGCCCGTTGTGCGGCTTCAGTGCGAAGTAAATTAAACTTTCAACTTTACCAAAAAGTACGTCATAATGGAGATAAGTCATACTGATATTTATGCAACTGTGTTGTAAATTAATTTCTGTAGTGGTGGTTAAATTTACTACACATATTTAGTTTTTGAAGTTAAATATAGATTCGAAATTTTGTATCAAAATAGGGAGTTGCTTTTGGAAATTATGAAGTTGGTGCTCTATTTAATATGAATACTGGCCTTTATGCATAAGAATTTATAGACGTTATTCCCTGTCGAATGCCATCTTTGAATTTGCTCTACTGTTAAAAGTATTTCAATGAAGAGGGGTGGTTCGTTTTTCTCCGCGACTCTACATAATTCTTTTAAGCGGCACAGAAAAAGACAACCTAATTTGTGTTTGCGTTTTGGCAACGACTCGATCAAGCATCAAGAGACTCAGCTGGCAAATTAAATATGTAGACGGAATGTAAATACTATTTTCTTTGGATTGTAAACAAACCCAATGCGATGAGGTTTCGAAATTCCCACTTTTAAAATGAATTTAATTTGTATTGTCAAACATCGTAAGCATAAAGAGTGAAGGCGTAGGGGAATGCGATGAAAGAAAACTTAAAAAGCAAAACGTGAATTATCTGACGCGAGTGAAGATGCTGACATCAAAACGTTAGATTTGTTTGAACTTGACAGGATATGGAGTGTGATTCAGAAAGGAAGTAATTTTTCTAAATTTCTCAAATGGATTGATGATCACAGATGGAAATAATGAGAAATCTTCAGAAAATACCGAATTTGGTTAAACTCAAAAACACGATACCATCGCCATTTGGCAATTAATTTCCATTACCAATTGGTGATAATTGTGGAACCTTCGTAGGCCTTATCCAAATAGTCGTTTTTTTATTGAACAAAAGCAAACTCCCCGTGCACCACAGAAGTACAACACGGGGCTTACAGAAGTAAGTTGATTTAACAAAGACACAGTGGATAAATAGTCGTTTGGCAACGAAAAGTTTAATAAGTTTAAATTTGTTCTTAAAGGAAATTCTAAAGAATAGAACGCTTCTTGGAAGTTTTCAAGCAAAAAGATAAAAATCTGTATAATAAATTAAAAATAGTTAAGTAGAAAACATAGTATTTAAACATTTAAAAAAGATGTTGTCCTTGAGATTGAATTTTCTCTGAATCATGAATTCAAACACTTTATTAAAATGAGTGTTCACTATATCTCCCTAACGTGCCCAATCCATGCCGATTATATATTGTTATATATTATATTTATTCATCAGATGTGGCCCGAAAATAAAACCTCATTTGTGTTTTTCATTTGACAACAATACGTGATTAGCGTGATTTCGCACTCGGATCAAATCGATCGGCGGAAAGAAAGCTTTTTCATCGAATTTCAAACAAAACAAATGCGTTGAGTGGGATATCACATTTGCGTTTTGAAATTGAATTTAAATTGTGCTCTCAGCTGTTATATTTGTAACGAACAAATGCGTGATCGATGAAGACGTATCGCAAGAGCGTTTTGCAGCCATGTGTAAAAAATTGTGGCCTATTGCAAGGGATTGCAACGCCAAAAGTAATGAAACAAGAAAGAAGGCTGGTTACCAGAATTGACGTCAAATAGAAGAATCGAACTTCCCTTGCAATACTACATTTTTACCCGCATGCATAGCATAATCAATTAGAAAATGAGTCATTCAGAGGGAAGTTATGAAGGAGGAAAGGAAGAATAGTAATAGGTGGCAAAAATGTTTGCATATCGATGCTGCACGATAATGAAAATGTTTAAGGTGAAATATGATTTTGTGTGAACCGCAACTGCTGTATTTAACCCTCCAAGTGGTTTCGACGAGATGTCTCGTCTATCAAGATTTGACCATTTTGCGAATTTGACAGGATATGGAGTCATCAAGATATTGCCAATTTTTTTTATGACAAGATCAAGATCTGATCAGGTTTTTCTAATAACGAGATTTCTCTTCCATCAAGATCTGGTCAGTTTGCTTATGACGATATATACCTCGTCGAGACAACCACCAGGAGGGTTAAAGGAATTTTTATAAAATTAGAAGTGATGAATGAGAAAGCTCTGAAATAACAGGATGGTTCTGGAATAATAGTTGATCCAGTAACATACCAGGGAACAGAATGCAGTTGACTTTTACCTCCACAAGTTCTTCAAAAAACATATCTCCTACTTACAATTGATAATAAATTCAAAAACAAAACACACAAAGTTAAAAAAATATACTTCTGAGAAGCGAATGGGGGAATTCTACTTCCTAAGCTTTAATTACTAAGTGTGTTTCTAAAAAACTAACCTTCATGCAAAGAAAAAATAACAGTAGACTTCACCCCAGTCTAATGATTACCACATTTTAGTTTAGAAAGCTAAAAACTTATATATTGAAAATTTTGACTTGAAGTGTTTCACTTGTAAGCTAGCGATATATTATATTGCTTCTAAAACGAGTGACTTTTCTCAGATCAAAATATTTATCTGTCAATGTCACGCCGTGTGCAAGCAATTATGACTGCTAAAGGTGGATACACGAATTACTTATTTTAGCATGTTTATACTGACTTATAGTTCTGTAATTTCAATCATTTATACATTGTACTACATGTTATCGCTCAAATGAATTTCTTTGCTGTAACTTAAGTCTTTGTTGGTGTTGCATTTTCAATAAACAGCAGGGTATGTATTTTTAATTTAATGAGCGGCCGTCATCTAAACTTGTTCTTATACCAGTCCTCTGAACTAGAATTGGTTCTAGTAATCTATATTGGTACCCAAGCCCGTCATTTAATCTGGTACTGGTGCCAGGATCGAAAATGTGGGATGCTTGTCAGGCTTCTATATCATATCAACTAAATAGCAGAAAAACTGAATCAAAGGACATTTCCTAATTAACAAAATCTCACACAACTAAGTTAGAATTATAAAAATGTTTTGGGTTGGTTGGTAGGTTTTTATTGCAAAAAATATCAAAAATACTTCTTAAATCATAGGAGGAAATCCAATTGTGTGTTTGGACGTTTGGACATTACTGCAAATTAGATTCAGAAGTACAGAATAGTAAAATACGATAAAATGCCAGTCAGCTGTCCTGCTAAGAACTGTCGTTATGAATCGCGTGTCTTATTCGTAGATCCTGTACACAATTATTATTAGTTCATTTTCTTGTTTTTATAGCTAAACCAATTCAATAAAAATAGCATGAATAATTTGTTCACTTAATCACCTATCTCGATCTTAAAAGGTTTAGAACATATGTGAAGAGACTCCCATAAAAGCCCAGACGTCTTAGATTTGAAATGCCGAGATTCAAGTTGCAGCTGTATACATTGTTAATTCCTGTATACATTAAATTTCAGTGGCATAATACCCTCATTATGCCCTCCATGCATCTTTACTTGTTATGTCTCGATAGCCAATTTCGATTTAATACTTTGGGCAATCTGTTTTGCTTTAAAATTTCGAGAAAAAAATCTTATGCAATTTTTAATTAAATAGGTTAAAATTCTACTTAAACGAAGTATAAATTGCATATATAGCTTTCAAATCCATCCATCATAAACTTCTCTTTTATCCCTGATATACAAATACAAATTTACCAAATTTTTAATTAATTAAATTAGTCTGGAGCTAATTTTAATAATTAGCTTCAGACTCAGGGAAAATGGCCACAGATGCCATTCCACTCATCCATTTCGTTTGCAAAAACTTCGAAACTAACCTGGGTTGTTAGTTGAATTAATGTCGCACTGGAGCAACGCAACGAGCTATTCAAACCAATCTGGAATCTGATTTCGTGGCTATAAACACTGCTATCGTTCTTCGTAATCCTAGATAACAAAATAACCCTGGTCGCCCAAGAGAGCGCATCACCGAGACAGAGTCACCTGTTGGTAGTGTATAACCAAAGTATCATCAATTCCCGACTTTTCTCAGATGGCCAAGTAACAGTACTTGATGCTAATGATAGTTTATTAACATCAATGATTTAATAAAATCAGCCGCTTTAATTTGTAAGTACTTTCAACTCAATGCAATATCATTGTAAAATCGCCAGTTTAAATCAATATCGCCGCTTATAAAAATTAAATTTTAAACGAAATTGTGTAGAAATAAGTAATATTAATCATCGATATCAAGAGCATTTCGTAGAATTCTTTATTTCGTACAATTCCTCTAGGACTATTCAGCTAAAGTAGAGATATTTTAGGAGGGGCTAGAGAAATGACTAGTCCGAGTATAATGAACTTGTTGACCACTGACTGCCCACTCACAGCCGATGAGGACTTCAAATAGTCTCAAACAAATGAACAAGAAAAATACTTTTTCAAGATTGGTTAATTGTTTTGAGGTTTTATGGAACACGGGCAATGTTTGACCCAAAACGCAAGGCAAAAAATGTCAAGTAATGGACATACACACTAAAGGTAAGTTCTTAGACATAGAAGAGAAATACATCCAGGATAGGTAGGTATCTCAATTAACGTCGCAATGGAGCAACACAAAGGACTATTGGTCCGGGATCAAACCCGAAGAAATGCATCCAAGGAGGAATCGAACCAGCGCCGCCTACTACTGTCATGTTGCTAGTGCAGGGGGCGAACCCAATGAGCCACAGACTATTTCAAGAACACTATTGAAGTACTAGACTCTTACAAACTACAATAAGATAAACATTGAAGACAGCTTAATTTAGGTATCTGTAATTTTATTTTGTAGGTACGTGGGTAGTTGAATTTACGTCGCACTTGAGTACTAGTCCGTTCTGTGTTGAAAAACGAAATGGCCCGAGGTCAATCCCAAAGGGATTGATCAGAGGACAACACCTCGTCATTTTGAACCACTGTCAGATGACGAGATCAACACCTGAGCTGACACCCCACTCTCCATACTTTCACACCACACCAAAATTATATTTTGCAAATAATTTTTAATAATATATGATATTTAATAATTTAATAATAATATATACATATATTTCATTGAAATAGATTATTTGTATATTAGCGAGGGACAAACTGATTATAAACAATATAAAATCAACCTCTAAGAGAAATTTACTATTTTTGCCGGTAAGATTAAATATGCTTGATCTGAGCTATAAAACTGCATTGTATTGCTAAAACTATATGGAAAAGCTAGCCGCTCTAACGGAAGTCTAATTACAAAAGACAATGTGAAATCTGAAAGATAGAAATCAGAGAAGAAAGGAGAATGTGACCACACACAAACGCGAAAATAGGGTCAGACGTCAAAAAATACAGAATCGCCTTTAATAAGTGAATGGAATACAATTGAAGCGGAAGTTCAGACACGAATTTTAATAATATGATTGAGATTTATACCTTTTTCCATGCATTTTTATTAGAAATGAGAATTACAACCAGTACACGAAATGCTGTTTTATAATTTTGATAATTTTTTAAAAATTTGGACGCATGAAATATCCATATCGATGCTCACATTCAATTTAAAATATGAAGTATCAAATCTGAGCAATGAGACTCTAATAACCAATTAAGAAACTTTAGGGTAGATGCATAATTAACAAAGAATAATTATCACTGGCCTACAGCAGAAACTCGTTAACTGATTTTTTAAGACAATAAATGCTTACTTTCTAAATGATTAGGAATATATAGTCCTGCTGTTAATTATTAAAAAGATATATATACTATCAAAGTGCTCATAATTTTCATTTTTTACCTTAAAGCTAAAGGTAATTTTAAACAGCTGTACAGCAAAAAAGATGTTTTTTTTTATCGGTTAATGAGTTTCTGCTCCTAGCCGAAGTTATGGATTTAAAAATACTACTTTAAGCATTTTGTTTACGTATGATATTGTTGATTTTTGGTGTGTCAGTGAAATAGTTCTTATTTTCTTAAAACATACATTTTGAAACGCCGAGTTACAGCTGTATTATACGCCTCGTTTGGTGGCAACGCTCTTGGCGCGGTTTTTGGCACACTTTTAGACAAACTCCATTTCATTTTTATTTGGCTAAGTATTTGTTTGAAAATTCGTGTGTAGATTTAAAAATTGATTACGAATTTCAATAATCTAATAATAAATCTAACAATTCTTGGGAATTGTTAGATTTATATTGGGAGGAATTTAAGACAGTTTAAAAAATAAAAAGATATTTTAACCGCTATTTTCCCAACTATTTCTGCTAATTATTTTCCGATTGTTTTTTCGAAGTTTGTATTTTTTCTCGCTAATAGTTTTTCGGTAAAGCTTATTATTTTCCGTTTAGAAAAAGATTTTTAATAATTATCTTCTTGGCGACATAAAAAGTGGGCCAAGAGCGTTGCCATCAAACGAGGCGTATAATACAGCTATGACAACGCCGAATATAGAAATCAGTCGCTTATACAACCTAATTTGCTCGGACAGATGTTATTTTACTAAACGGCAGTCACTACATCATTCTACTCGTCAATCAAGCAATACGACTCTGCAATTGTGAGAACACGAGCACCGCTCAGCCAATGCCAACGATTATCAGATCCATGATGTCGAAAACGAATACTAGGAATTACCGAGACAGGAGAACACACCAAAACGGGCTTCCTTTAAATTAATATAGCATGATCAAGAGAGATTTCGACCACACAATTGATGGATCGTTTTAAGGCGGAGATCTTTCTTAAAGAAAATCTGCGCTGCCTTTTAGAGGAATTCTTTTACGAAGATAACGGAAATTGTAACTGCAAGTCTTTTGTTGTTCACGGCTAACTGCATTGACAAAAACTTGCAGTACCGGCTGTCCGGATTTAAAAATTCCTTGTTACAGTCCGAGTTTCACTTTTCAGCCACAAAGCGCTGAATAACGCTATTTTATTATTGCCACTCAGAGAAAGGTTTTGTTTGGTGTTTTTAATTAAGGTCGCACTGGAGTAACACAACGGCTGTGACGGTCCGGGAGCAATCCCGAAGGGAAAGATCCGAGGACAACACGACGTAATTTTGAACCACGATCAGATGACGAGGTCGCATCTGAGCTGGCAACCTACTCTCCAAACTTCCACACCATGCCAACGTGAGGTACGACAGATTTAAAGTGCACCAGCCCCCTTTGCACACGACGGTCTTTAGTTGGATTCGAACTCGCAACGCTCCGGTTGCTAATTCGTTATTCTTCCGACCGGGCTACCCTCTCAGAGAGAGGTTGAACGCGAAAATATTTGCATCATATAAATGCTTTGTACAATTAATTTTGCTGTCTCCAAATCTTTTAAATATTAATTTAGAACTTTGAATTAAATGAATTTATGAAAATGGATTTTTAAGCAGAAAAAGAAGACGAAATTCCTCTCATACAACGATATGTTGTAAAAACGAAATGAAAAAGTTGAACGCGAAAACATTTGCATCGTATAAATGCTTTGTGCGATTATTTTTGCTGTCTCCAAATCTTTAAATTATTATTTTAGTACTTTGAATAAATTCAATTTATAAATTTAGTTTTTTAAACTGAAACAAAGACTAATTTCCTCTTTTAAAACGATATGTTGCGAACACAAAGGACTTAAGGAAAGATGGCCGAAATGTGTTTTAAAAGCCCTTTTTCGAGTCAACGGAATATGGAAATTTACAATATAATGTAAATCTTTTACTTCCACTAGTTCGCTTTCAATGAGGGTCGCCGTACACACATATATATCTACTAGATTTTTTTCGTCAATCCAGTTAGCCGTGGTTGTTTTGACTCTGAAGTAAAAGGATTTATACAACACAAAATTTTTCTTGATATTTTTCTTTAATAAGCTAAATACATTATTTTATGGATATTACATTCTTAACAGTTACGAGTTTTCAATTTCTAAATTGAGAGAATTGGAGGTAGGGACATTTTTCATGCATGTTAATATTGGAGTTAACTTGGTCAAACGTCCAACATATTTTTTAAGAACAAGTCAATTTTATTATGTGGTGTTTTGAAACTACAAAATATATTTTTTATCCCATTAAACTGTTTAATATTTTATCTGTTATTTATAATCTATACGAATAGGTTAGAATTTTTTTTAAATCAAATAGTTATTTTTATAACTTTTTTGCAACAAACTAATTAAGTTTGCAGAGTGGTTGAAAATGAGAGCTTCCTGAAAGATTAGACTTGAGACTATTTTTATGGTTAGGCAGATTCTTGATAACCAAAAAATTATTATTTTTGCACCCTGTCAAATACTGTAAAAATGCACTCTTTATACCATAGCAATAATTTAAAAAATAATTATTTGTATCAAGATGAGTAATTTTTTAAATGTTTCCGGAAGATATAATACAAAATTCTTTTGAAATACAAGATTAATAACTAAATCAAAATGTAAGGGTTCCCTTTTTACTAGTCAAAATGAAATATTGAAAATATTTTTTCCTAGAAATCGTCATGTATTTTACTTAGAAAAATTATTTGAAATATATGGCTTTTAGAAATTACTGCGTATATTTTTCTTTAATATATAATAAGGAATTTATCCACTTTAAATATTGAAAATTAATTTTAATTTTATTCTTTTAACGAAACATGTAAAAATGGATTTTTCTCTGTTCGAAGTAAGTCATTTCTAAAGTTGAGAAAGACAATTTACCTTTACAAATTCCGGATGCCTGTTCGAATTTCCAATGATGAGATTCGCTTCCCTCAGCTCCACTTGAATTCCCAAATGCTTAATTGTCATCAGCACAGCCCTGCATGGAGGACTGATTTCCATCATGTACAGTACAAGTACCATTGTCCGAAACAACAGCTGCTGTCCAGCGAGAGCTTAAACCAAAATCCCACTCGATGGTGAATCCCTCCAAAATGCAAATCGTCGATTATTATTTTTTTCTTTCGACACAAGCATGTGTTTTCGTTCAGAGCATTTGTGTCGTTTTCCACGGGAGTAGTGAAATAAAAAGCAGCTGCTTCGCTCAGCCGAGGAAAAAAGTAAATATTGCGAAGCAAGGAGTGGGAAAATGACTTTGGCGCCCAAGTGATGATAATCCCTATTTAGGAGTGAAATTTCCCTAAAACGGCATTCATTTCGCAACGCGAAAAGTTACGCTCAACAGAGCCAGAGGTTGAATGAGATTAGAGGCATGGAAGAATTCCTTCACAAGGCTGGCCGTTTCCGTTTTTCTCTAAACTTCTACACCCTGACACTAACTTCTGAATTTAAAATTTGCAGTCACAGGCTTTGTAACTAAGGCCTAAAATAGCTGATTTTGACATTTTTAACAGGAATTATTAACGAACAAATCAACGAACACAGCGGCTGTACGTTGAGGTTAAAGCCAGAAAGGGAGGGGAGAATGGATTGGATTGGATTTTAAATTGGCGCAAGGTCGGAGCAAACTGCGCCACAAAAGTTAGAGAAGCTTAAAGAAAGAGGGCGTGAAAGGTACACAATCAGCAAATTTAGAAGTTCTGCCAGGGCGTTCGAGATATGAATGCAATGACGTTGAATGAGTAATGTGTCAGTGTCTGAGAACTCTACCGAGAAATGAGGAGTGGATATTAATGGTATATCCAAGAGAAATGCTTGGGGATTTTGTTACAAGCAAACAATTACTTAATAAAAACATGAAATAAATCAGAGGAATTTTGCAATCCGGGCAATAAATCCGGGGTTGTACTGAAAAGGGACAGAGTAGGTTCAGTTGGAAGTTCGTTTTTTAGGAAAGTCCCATTTTATAAGAAGCTTTTTACTAAAGGATAACAATTACTTATATAATAGTTAATCAAATTATTATCTAATAAAACCATAAATGAAATTATGAAATTATTTTTACTTAATAAGTATTAAATCCAGCACTCAGAAGAACGAAAACATCGCATTTATGAAAAATACATTTTTCTTACTTTATTATCTTTTCTAATACTTGGATAAAATTAATATTTTTGAACATGTTTCAAAATGAATAAATGGCTAGTGCTTAATCATTCTTGTCCCATTGTGGATCTTGAGTATCTTAATCTTCGAAGTGGATTCAACGAAATATCTCTTCCATCCAGATCTGACCAATTTTGCTAATGGCAAGATATCTTGTCATCAGGATACTGTCGATTTTTTTATGATGATATCAAGATCTAGTTAGTTTTCTTCTAATGACGAGATAACTCGAACATCAGGATCTATCCAGTTTTCTTCTAATTACGAGGTGCCTCTATGAGACAACCACCAGGAGAGCTAATAAGTTTTTAACCTTTTTAAAGAGATTTCTGCTGTAGCAGTAGAAAACCAGTAACCACAAGAATGTAAGGAGTTATTCATAGTGATAGAATATATCAACTGTAAAATATACGATATATTCTTGGTTTTAAATAGTTCTTGAAGAAACTTCAAACTTAATTTCTCTCACGAAAACAATAATTTTGAATTCTTTGCAATCATTCAATGCTTTTTTGAGGGCTAGTCAGATGAACAAAATGAAACCATACTTTTCTATTTCTATAGATCATTTTAATCTTTAAAATGCTCGAGACCTATATAGGGCCAACGAAAACAGAAGGCCTTGGAAGGCTATGATGGCCACGTTATCTGACGTCATAGATTCCCTCTTGATAAACAAAAACAGATATGTGAGGTTTTTTTGTTGCATGAAATAATCTTAAAAACGTAAACTTTGGATTAAAACGTTCCACTAAAAGATTATTGCAAGGAAAGATTTTTAACCGTATCTTCTATTTACAAGTTTCCGCCCGCTCTTCGAATCATATTAAATAGTCTGTTATAAAACGTTACGAAGAAAAATCTAAAACTGAATGAAAATGTGTCTAAAGAATTTTGTTAAAAGAGGAACTTATGCACATTTTATTCTTGCATTTTGCATAGGAACCATGTTAATCGATGGAGCTAGTTAGAAAATGTACAACTTAATGTGCTTCGTTTCAGAATGCATCCAATTATCAATTAGTCATTTAAAAAATATGCAACGAAATGCACATAATTCTGTTTCAGAAGACACATTCTGATTTGCCTTGAATATTGGAAAGCTGTATTTCACTTAATTTAATACAGATATTTTATAGTGTTCACAGTTTGCACAAGAGCAGAAGAAACTATGTGACACCCCAAAGGGTAAGCTAAATTCGGGGCCCAACCTGAAGATGATTAATGGTGTTAATCTTAATTTTGTACACCCTTTGCTTTAATAAAACTTCACACAAAAATATAGGTGTGAGGTCAGGTGATCATAGAGTCCACAAAATCTTTTTGAAACCCTTCTTATCAACCTCTCCAGAAAAGTTTCCAACAGGTAGTCTTGGATACTTGTTGCAAAATGGGATGGCGCCCCATCTTGTTGGAAGACACAACATTGTCGATAATTCCACCAGAAAAAGTTGAGACACAACAAAAGTCTAATATTCCCAAGGTAAATATCACCATTAATTTTCTTAGCAAAGAAAAAAGGGCCACACGCCTTGCCTTTTGTGATTCCCAAACGAAACTTTCTCCACATACAATTTTAGAATGTGAGGGAGATTCTTTTACCCACTTCAAACTGTATGTGGTTGTTTGGGAGCCCAGATACTGCAATTATGTTATTATTAAACGTCGCAGAGAGCGTTTCAATTGTTGATGGTCTTTCTTTAGAGGTCAGCGTGATTCATTAAATCTATAAAAAAAGAAAATAATCGTTTTTAACGTTTTCGCTAAAATGGATATAGTAAGTGGTAATATTAAGTGGTACTTCTTAACTTACTAATATTTTCATTTTTTTGTTTTCATCCAGTTGTAGCTTATATGCAGTTTGTTATGTGAACGGTAAAATTAAAATAATTTCTCTGTGCACACTTTTAAAATGTTTAATGTGATAAACTTATATTTTATATAAATGTAGAAATGCTTCCGAGTACACAAACGTAGTTTATAAGATTCTTATTTATGAACTTGTAGTTAACTATTGCACCTTCTCTATCTTTCAGCTCCTTTTTTACCTTTCTTTAAACTTTGCATTTCATTGCTAAGTATTGTTGTGTTAAAATGTTAAAACATGTCCTATCAGATATACACTTAAGCTGAGGGAAATTGTGATTGCATGAATTGTGTCACTGACCCCCAAATATATTCATAGCCAATTATATCTTTCGGATAAGTTATATTAAAGTTTTTTATAAGCTAGTTATTTAAAGTCACATGAAGTTCTGTGCGTTAATCGGTTGAATAATTTATATAAAATTTCATTTTAAGAAAGTGTTTTGTAGTAAGCATACGATATGTATAGATATAAATTTAATATGCACAATGAAAAATTGAAAAAATAATCATTGTCTTACGAGCGACAGTTTATAAGATTCTTATTTATGAACTTGTTAACTATTGCATCTTCTCTATCTTTCAGCTTCTTTTTTACCTTTCTTTAAACTTTGCGTTTACAAAACGTTTTAAAATAGGACTGGTAGCTAATATGGCAACCTCGGTATTTTTTAATCGTTTGCTTTTTTAAATTTTTGCCCGTTATATTTCAAGAATCTATTTTGTAGTGAAAAAACAGATACATTCATTACTTTTCGTTCGAAGCTTTTTTCTAATCTGTTTTAAGATGTATTTCTGGAATTCAAATGTGATGTTTTTCGTTCAATAATTGTATTGAAGGTAAATAATGGTTTAATTATTTTTAAAAACATTTTTAAATGACATACAAGGCATTTATATGTATACTCTGAACTATTCTATGCATTCTGGATAACATTGGCACTCTCTAGACTTTCTTACTAAAAATTTAAATTCTACAAAGATGCAAAATGTTAAATATGACATTTATTTACATTTGTGACGTTGGATATTTAACAATTGTGTACCTTTATTAGAGCGTGGTAGTTGTTATATAGGATGAATAGGAATTACAATTTCTTAACGAAAACGGAAATTAGTCATCCAATTCAACCCAAGTAACGCCGGGTTATTCTGCTAGTAAATCATAAATTTTGGAGAAAAAAAATTTCCTAATGTGCGGCCAATCGAACGATTACTCACTATTGCGCTATAAGTCCTATTTGTGAAGCACATTACGTTACCCTGGTGCACGTTACACCTCTATACATACCACACTTTCGAGGTAGCCAATATTCATTCCAAACGAACAAACATCTATGCCTTACCCCGGATTCGAACCACGAACCATTCGATCCAGAAGCCAGCACCCTGAGCCGCAGAGAAGATATAACAATAAACATGGTGCCCAGAATCATGTGACCAAAACTAGTAGTAACATGACCCTTAGACTACTTTCGTCTGCTGGGTGGAACTTAACATTCAACATCCGATTTGACGGGTGAAGGCGACTATACATTGATTCACAATCTGATTGGGAAGGCCGCGCAACATAGTAGTAGACTTAGGCGGATTTCACCATTTTTGTCACCACTCTAAAGAAATGCGCATTCACACATCTACCCTGTCATACGATACTATATCGCCAAACGAGACGATAAAATGCCAAATCGGCCAACCAAGTCCATTTTTCGCACAGCAGTCACGTGACTACTAGTCGATATATTGATCACTCCTATTGAAGCTCCTCTCCATAACAATGCTCCATTGACTTATATTTCACGTCTTTCGCCCTAACCACTAGACCAATTGATCTGCAGCGAATGGAAAATAAAAATGCAAAAATATGATTGCTTTTTCGAAAAACTAAATTCAACTACATCGACAGGAAAATTGATAACTAAAAACTGTTTACGAATAAGCAAACGCATCACGTCATTTGGAGCAATATTTACTGTCATATTCCAGTTTCAACCTACGAAGAACCACTTGAGCAAGGCCAGGAACAAATAAATTTTATGGTGCACATAAAACATCTCAAACTCATAAAACAACTTTCAAACATCTACCAGTTGATTGATAAATTATGTAATTTCTTTCATAAGATTTCATGAATTGCAAAAAGATAATGAACATAAAAAAATATATGAACCCTGCATCTATCTTCTTCAAGATAATTCTAAGCAATCTATTATTTCGCAGCGCGAATCATACTCACCTCGCTCCCTCGCAATGCATCTAAATATTCGACGGTAGGCAGGTATGAGGAATGGTGTTCGGAAGGAACCATTTTATCCCCGAGCGACATTGGTGGGGGTGCTCTTGAACGGAAGGTAGGTATTTTAATTAACGTGCACTGGAGCAACTCAACGGGTTATTGACGACGGTCCGGGATCAAACCCGAAGGTAAAGATCCGAGGACAACACCACGTAATTTTGAACCACGGTCAGATGACGAGTCCTTGAACGGTCTTCCGAGTTAGAAGAAAGAAATAGAACTGTAAGGGGGAACTTGACCAGCGGAGCCAGAGGAGGACGGACGTGCGAAGGTCCTTTCACTGGCTTAGCACAAGACTTTGAGCTGTAAATATAATTATTAATGTTATATAAATAAATCCTGATAATCAAGAACCCATGCAGAAGTGTCACTCTGGTAAAGTATATGTAGATGATAAAGAACCACAAACACGCGTAAAGGCGTTTTTACAGATACTATATTCATTATAAATGGATGCATATAAGATATGAAATGCGAGTAACGACAGTTTGCCATCAACAGATATAAGCAATTAAGATAGGTAGGTAGTTAAATTTATGTCGCACTGGAGTGGCGGCAACGGCAGATTGGCGACGGTCCGGTATCGATCTCGAAGGGAAAGAGCCGAATACAAAGCCTAGTAATTTTAACTAAGGTTAAACGATGAGGTCCAACACCTGAACTAAAACCCTATTCACTAAACTTCCATACCACGCCAATGTGAGAACATCTGAGGGCACGACAGATTTAATGTGCGCTAACCCCCATGTACACGACGGTCTTTGGTTTGATAGAGCCTCGAACTATCATCCATCTGGTTGCTAATCCGCGACTTTACCAACTGGACTACCGCGGCCCCTCAAAATATTTGAAAAATGTTCTATTTAAAAAGTATCAATTTAAGAACTAAGCGTTAAAAGAAACTTCACGAAAAGAAACACTTATCGCCGCAGAAATATCACCGCCACCTACATTTAGCTTTACACGAAATTTCATCTCATATGGTTCATTAAAAAAATTATTTTCAATTTTGCAGGTTTTAATCGTGCGAACGGTTTTTAAGCCTAAATTTATAATTCACTAAATGGTCGGCAACAAAGAAACTTCAACGATAGTATACTTCTGCTCTAAGAAGAGTACTCAAATGTTTAAAGTAACAAGGAATTAATCAGTTTCAAATTAAAGTTTTGAATGATGAATTTTTCATATTTCACTACAAAATTTCCTAATGTTCATAGTGCAAAAATATTTAATATCTTTTTCTAACCATATCCTTTTTAATATTGTATCAATTACTCAAAATAAAATAGTTACTTCATTATTATCAAAATACATATAATATTTATTTACACTTAGTAAATAAGAAATTTGTCAAATTGCAAAAATATTTTACATTATAAGGAACCAGACGTCTCGTGTATCTTTTATACAAAGGAGTAATGAACAGGTTGTTGGCGAGACTTTAATATTCTTTTGTTGCATTTGTTATAACATCCGTTCTTCTGAAATGTTATCTGCCAATAGAGGAGCAGATGTTTTTTGTGAAAGCGATGATAGGTGAAAAGACATCCGTCATCGACTTCGAGGTAGCTCCTTAACAAACGCAGTTAAAAATCAATGTAAGAATTAATTTAATTTATTATTAATATTTCAATTACAAAAAGTCTTACAAAACAAAAGTGGATCTCAGTCAGAAATAATCTTACAAAACTCAATAATACAATAACTCAATCT
Source organism: Meta bourneti (assembly GCA_933210815.1). Taxonomy (NCBI): domain Eukaryota; kingdom Metazoa; phylum Arthropoda; class Arachnida; order Araneae; family Tetragnathidae; genus Meta; species Meta bourneti. The sequence continues at coordinate 37,055,596 of OW119922.1, read as the reverse complement.
CACAGAACATAACTCTACAGCTCAGTCCCAATAACAAACTCACAAAAATTCAGATAAACAAACTCAATCTCACGAAACATTAACTGCATCTCAACTAATAATGGAACTAAAACTTTAAACTGGAGGTGCCAGGTATAATTGCAAAATTCCAAAAATATATTTACCATTAGTTTAATATTATCGTTTGCACCTTTCTTTCAGTGCTTCAATACAAATAAATATTACCTGCTAAAATTTCTAGTATTTGATCATAAATATTATCTCGCTTTCATATAACTCGTTTCTTTTAAACTGTACAAAAGTTAAGATTTAATAAATACAGAAATGGAAAAATATTAGTTAAGAATTACCGCTTACCCTTTATGTATATTAGTTGAAAATCAGCAAAATTTCTCCCCGTCAATGTTTGAAAGATCAAGAATTTTAAATAATGCCTAATAATACTTAATATTCACAAAATGTATTTACTATTCACAAGTAATAATATTTAATATTTACATTTCCTAAGGATATAAACAAATCAAAAGGACTTACTAGCAAAATGAACTTCCCCCGACTAAATGATTATTTCATTAGAAAACTTCATGAATTAACCAAAAAACAGGGTTTAGAAAACAATTTCATGTGAAATTTTGTGCTTGCACCATAATATTTATTCCATTCCCATATCGCATTTTTATAGTATCGAATATTATATGTTCAGTGTTAGTTGCTATAAAAAATCATATTTTCATCTAGTTAAAAATGTTTCTGGACAAAAATAAGCAAAAGGCAATAACGAAATGAAAATTTCAGGACATATAGACATCTTCGTCTATATAATGTTGAACAGCTTTGATGTTTTCGGAGTTTTTCTTCACAGTTAAATAGGTATTTTTTAAAATTAAAAAATAGCAATTTTTCATAATTTACTCTTTTGAAATGTTTCTTTTATCTTTATAAAGGAATAAAATTGTGTGTGTGTGTGTGTGTGTGTGTGTGTGCAATCACACACACCAAATTACTCCAAGATATTTTTTTTATAAAGCTCTCATTAAGAATATTTTTTAATATTGTCTTTCCATTTCTAGAGATACCAGAGCAATTTGAAATTTGTAGCAAATTGGCAAAATTTCTGTGTCGATCTTTCATATTTAGCAGTGACATCTATTGTATTATATTCTGACTTTTTCTAAGAGATCATTTTCTGGAGAATATAAAGATGTAAAAACTTTAAAAGTTTGTATCAATAACTTTTTGAAATATAGGACCGAAAACAGGCTACTTCAATTGCTAAAAAAATTCCATCTTTTTGAAAGCGGCGGCTCGTGGTTGAAAAAATAGGGAAAGGGCCTCCTCGAAATCACTCCCCCGCCCCTGAAATTAAATCCTGGCTATGCCAGTGATATGAAAAGATAGTAGTTCCGAAAATTAGTTAATGAGGATTTACCCCTATTTTCTGTAAAATAAATCAATTCTGTCTGATACGTCATCGTAAAATGGCTGTTTCTTCATAAGCGTCACTAATACGTCTTTTTGAATAGAAATGCTTGCTAAAGAAGAAAGTCTCTCTTGCGAAATAGTATTTCTTGAGTAAGTTTTTATTCTTTTAAGGCAAGAAAAACTCCTTTCCACTTATACAATTGTAGATGGAATTGTTAAGACGAGAGAAAACAAATTATGAGCTTCTGTGAAAATTTCTTTATCATCATAAAGCATTGAAAGAAGTTCTTGCGTCGATATATTCTTGAATTTTCCATCGGCATATATAAGACAGTTCATTTTTAAGGCGCTGGGTTTTTTAAACATATCGTCGTAAAACTGTTGAAGATTTTCAAGTGCCTGAGATGGGAAAATGTAAATTAAATTGTTCGAATTTCGTTGTATCAGCAAGAAAATTAAATTGAAGTTTTTCACAATCTCGAAACCTTGTGTTTATTCCCATAAGAATGTGGTCTAAAATTTCAAAATATAGCTGTTCATAATTTTGAGAGATTGTTTCTAGTGAGAGCGGCATATTCCCGTTTAGATTGGACTGTTTCTGTGATTTTACGCGTATTTCAGTGTTTTAAAAACATCATCGCCCTTTTACGGCCCAATAGCTCACGAGTGTATTTTATTTGAGATACACAATAGGTTTAAATCTAGTGATTTTTTCTGGAGAATTTCGAATAATATATCAGTAAAGTCCAAAATTTCGCTGAATACTACTGCCAAAAACGCAAATTCAAAATCGTTCATATCATTTAAAAATCCCTCTGCAAGTTGAATTGTTGTTTTGTCTGAATGTTCGCTGTTTGTCATAAATTCGAATATTTCTTTTAATTTATCCCAATCTTCAACAATCACATTTACTAATTTCGAATTGGAGGAATATCGAGTTTGTTATGGTTGGTATGCGTTTTGCGGAATTTGATGTAAGAGCATAAGATCGCTTCGCCGAGTGATGAAAAAACGAAGAAATGCTGCTGGAGGCTTGCAAAAAAAATTCGAGACTTAGAAATTTTAGAAAAACTTTGATGCAATACAAAATTGAAACAATGTGCTAGACATTGGACAAAAACGGCTTGAGGTGCTTTATCCTTGACTTTTTTCTGAAGTCCATTCAAGTGTCCAGACATTACACTGGCCCCATCGTAACATTGTCCTATTAATTTGAATTGATAATCAAACGGATCCAAAATTTTGTCCAACATTTTGTAAAACATTTCTGACGTTCTGTCTTCACTCACATGGAAACCCAAAAATCGTTCAACTTCACAATTCACAAATCTTAATATTAAGAAGCATTGGGAAGTTTGATTTTTGTCAGTGGTGTCGTCCACTTGAATAGAAAATAATTTAGCCCCGTTTATTTCATCTTTGACGTGATCATTTATACACTGCTGGCCACCCAAATTGCAACACCAAGAAAGACAAGAGATATCACAACAAAATTTATTTTGTAGATAACATGTTGACCAAGTATCAAATGATTAAATTTATAGACTTCTGTGAAGTGTGGTTCCTGCCAAAATCAGTAGCCAGAGTAGCCGCCATTGTTGGAGATCACCGCTGCCACACGCCTCGGCATTGATTCAAAGATACTTTGGATGTGTTCTTGAGGTACAGCAGACCAAGCAGCTTCCACACGTTGCCAAAGTTGATCTGGTGTGGCAGCTGGGGATGTATTCTGGGTCAATCGTTGAGCAACCATGGACCACATGTTTTCTATCGGCGAAAGATCCGGAGAGCGAGCTGGCCAGGGAAGCAATTCAATCTGGCGATTGACGAAGAACCCTTGGACAATGCGTGCCACGTGTGGTCGCGCATTATCCTGTTGAAATATGGCTGTGGGCAAGCCCTGAAGGTAAGGAAGGACAACTGGCTCCAACACCTCGGAGATATAGCGCTGGCTGTTTAAAGTACCGGCAATGCGTACTAGAGGAGTGCGAGAGTGATATCCAATACCGCCCCATACCATAATACCCGGTGCAGGACCAGTGTGGCGGTGCATAACGCAGCTGTTCAGCATCCTCTCTCCACGGTGTCTCCAGACTCGAATCCGACCATCGTGGTGTTGCAGACAGAAGCGTGACTCGTCAGTAAAGACAATTTCATTCCATTCTGCCGTCCACATCCTTCTTTCATCGCACCATTGGCGGTGGAAACGTCTGTGGTTCTGCGTCAAGGGTAGACGAAGCAATGGACGTCTTGCGGACAGACCACTCTGCTGTAAACGGCGTCGAATGGTACGCGCAGACACTGGATGATGCGGTACAGACTGAATGTGCTGTGAATGTTCGTGATGTGGCTGAGCGATCCGTCACTGCCATACGCACAATATGCCTGTCATCACGGGAAGTGGTGCACTGAGGTGGATGCGATCGAACACGTCGGTCCGTCGTACCCTCCTGCATCCAACGATCACATATCCGCATTACAGTTGTTTGGTTTCGTCCAACACGACTACCGATTTCCCTGAAAGATAATCCATAATCTCGGTAGGCCACTATCCTTCCTCTGTCGAACTCGGATACTTGATCAAAAGATGATCGCTGTTTTCTACGAGGCATAATAGATCGTTTTTTTTTTTAAAACCACAAGAAAAACACAATTGCCGTACTTGAAATCGTCGAAATCTCCAAGCCTTAAATAGCGCTTTGAAGTGGCGCCACAGGCGCGCGTGATGTGCGTCTGCGCTGAAATTCTAATCATTTGCATATCTCACCTCCGCTAATGCATGTTGTAAATTTCATATTATTTGCATGCTTCCTTCAGGGTGTTGCATTTACGGTGGCCAGCAGTGTATAATCGGAAATACATTCAATCATTTCATTTCGAATAGTTTTGGAGTCACCAGTGAAGACATTTTTAATCTTTTTGTAATGATTTTGAATTTCTAAAGGACTTTTTGATATCAACAATCCTAGTAAATCCTTGAAATTTCCTCGATATATGGAGTCACTGCTTTCATCATGGCCCCGGAATGCCATTTCGTGTTTTCTCAAATATATTACTGCATCAATCACTGTTTGTAGAAACAGTCTATTCAAACGAACGTTTTCATTGAAATGCACTTTAAAAAGCCTATCATTCTCCCTCAGGGCATCGGCAATCGTGTTCTTATTTTTAAAAAAAATTCTGAGCATTAATTCACACTTCAGATGTTCAACAGAATAATCTTGCCTATGGAGTGCTCGTGTAATGTTTAATGTCTGCGAATCCGTCTTTATTCCAAATAGAATGTTTATTACTATACTTAAAAGCAAGCACGGCCAACAAAATAATCTTTTTAAGGTTATACTACTGCATAGCCATTTATACTGAGTAAACCAACACTCTTGAAAACTAATATTGTACAATTTACCTCTCTTTTCAATTTCTTTCTTGGCCAGTCAATAAATCCGTTGGACGTGCTAGACGTAATATGTCCCTTTTGTCTTCGTCTTTCCACCGGCTAAACGGAGTTTCCAGTAAATTACACACAATATCATTAATTGGATTCATTCCGCTAAAAAATCTAAAACAAAATGGTCAACAAAATCATTGCTCTATTTCATGTAATATTCGGCAGTTTCGGCGTGATTGGCTAGATTTTTTGGCGCTAAAGCTCCCTCTATTAGTTTTCTGTATTCGCTGCTCGCAACGGGAAACGAGGGACATCTGTTTTTAGATTTCAATTGGCAACCCTATAGAGGGAGGGGAATCGCGGTTTCTAGGTTTTGCCTTCCTTCGGAGTCGACAGTCTAAATGCATTTCGGCTGCTAATGGCGGTGTTGTCATAGCAACCATCTGGCTTACCGTATATGCGCAGCTATTTTTTAGCAAAAACTTCCGTGCTAAGCTTTTGCTTTCCACAGTCGTAAGCATTGTAAGATATTTTCCGTGTATTGAATAACGCGCTCTGCGAAATTAAATTCGTTCATATTTGTAAGTACTTTAGTAATTTATAAATCCTAAAAGAAAAAAAAGAGAAATTTTACGTAGAAATATTGAAACTGTATATATATACACTACTGGCCATTAAAATTGCTACACCAGGAAGGAATGCAAATAACAGAACGATATTTATCGGACACATACATTATAGTGGGAAGAACAAATGATTAAATTTACAGGAAATTTGGAGGTATAGATCCTGAGAAATCAGTACCCGGAGCAACCACCTTTGGCATCAATAACAGCACTTATCCGCCTGGGCATGGAGTCAAACAGAGATTGTATGGCATGTACGGGTACTGCAGTCATGATGCTGTATACAGAACCTGGATTCGTCTGAAAAGACGACGTGACGCCACTCCTGCGTCCAGGTTCGTCATTGATCACACCGTTGGAGGCGCTCCTGTCTGTGATGCAGCGTCAAGGGTAGCCGAAGCCATGGTCGCCGTGCTGACAGTACATGCTGCTGCAAACGTCGTCGAACTGTTCGAGCAGACACTTGTTGTCTTGCAAACGATTCCATTTCTCGACTGAGGGCTCGTGACGTGACTGTACGATCCCTTGTGGCCATGCGGATAACATGTCTGTCTTCTCGGCTGTTAGTGATGGAGGTCCTGCGTGACGTTCCGTATGACTGTCCTGAACCCATTGATTCCATATTCTGCTGACAGTCATGGGATCTCGACCAAGGCGAGCAGCAATACTACGGTACGATAAACCTCAATCCCGGTAGGCTACAATCCTTCTTCCATCAAAGTCAGACACGTGCTGGTAGGCATTTCTCCTTCATACAGGAGGCATTACAACAACTTTCTTACCCGAGAACAACGTTCAAAGGTATAAGAAACCTGCTGTCAAATCTCTTCTTTCATAGCATTGTAGGTGTCGCTACCGCCGCCTGCTTTGCATGAATACGTTGAAAATCTAATCATTTGCATATCACAGCATGTTCTATCTGTCATGCAAATTTCACGTGTATGGCGTGCCGCTTTCCTGGTGTAGCAATTTCAATAGCCAGTAGTGTGTATATATGAAATACTGAAAAAAAATTTGATGAAAAATTGAAAATTTGAAAAATGAATTTGATGAAAAATGTTGAGGAAGTGGCACTTCCCTTCCTTCCCCTGAAACTATTCCATTTTAGCTAAAACTATTGCCGATTGAGCAACTTATCGCTTCGTTTGGCGATATAACATCTTATGACAAGGTAGGTGTGTGAATCCACACTTTTATAGAATGGGTTGCTCAAACATTCTATCACCTATAGAGAAAAAACCGCTAGTTTTAATTTTTAACTTAAATAATTTATGGACTCCCTATTCTCACGACACATGACGGAAAAGCATAATCCACGCAAAAAACTAAAATTGCTTAACAGATACCAAATCTCCCCAAAAATCTAAATAAACGCTTCGAACCCGTTTAAGAAGACAAATTGCATCCTTATTTGAGTTCTCAGTCGCGGTTCGATGAACATTGCGGTAAATGCAATAAATAAGACCTCTTTTGTTTAAAATATTAGGATATGTTGCAACATTGAAAGATATTTCTTTCAAGGTATCGCAACGAAGAGGACCAATATTGTTAAGGTAATAAAGTTTAATTTCTTCAAATTGAATAATTTTTGGTATTCATGAGAAAAGCAAGTTTTTAAAAATAAAATTCGGAAGTTAGAAATTGTTCACATAACATAATAAAAAATCGCAAAATATTTTGATTTTCGTTAAACGAAAAAAATGTGCATTTTTAAAAATGTCGAGGGAGTATTTTTCAAACCGAAACAACCATTTCTTATTTTAGATGCCAACGATTTGATACAAATATTTCAGATATAAATGTACTCTGTCAAAAAAATCGAAACACCCAGAAAAAATAATCTAATTATAACGAAATTTGGTATGCAAATTCCTTTTGTGACCAAGGATGCAAATAATCAAATTTTTGCGAACAATGAAAATTAACTACGGTCACAATGCGTATTTGAACTGCGCAACCTGCAACCTATCAGATGCTGGTTGTGATTATTGTGGTTATTGTTGACGTTACATCTGAGTTTAATTCCAGTAATGCCTATATGATGCCTCAGGAAACTGTGCACTCAATTGGACGACTTTGAGAGCCGCATCACGGCCGACGAGATGCAAGTTGGTCTCCTCGACAAATCGATCGTCATGTGGGACGTACATCTAACCGCAATTCTTGACGTTACATCTGAGTTTACTTCCAGTAATGTCTATATTGTTGCCCCAGGAAACCGTGATTCAATTGGACGACTTTGAGAGAGCCGCATCACGGCCGACGAGATGCAAGTTGGTCTCCTCGACAAATCGATCGTCATGTGGGACGTACATCTAACCGCAATTCTTGACGTTACATCTGAGTTTACTTCCAGTAATGTCTATATTGTTGCCCCAGGAAACCGTGATTCAATTGGACGACTTTGAGAGAGCCGCATCACGGCCGACGAGATGCAAGTTGGTCTCCTCGACAAATCGATCGTCATGTGGGACGTACATCTAACCGCAATTCTTGACGTTACATCTGAGTTTACTTCCAGTAATGTCTATATTGTTGCCCCAGGAAACCGTGATTCAATTGGACGACTTTGAGAGAGCCGCATCACGGCCGACGAGATGCAAGTTGGTCTCCTCGACAAATCGATCGTCATGTGGGACGTACATCTAACCGCAATTCTTGACGTTACATCTGAGTTTACTTCCAGTAATGTCTATATTGTTGCCCCAGGAAACCGTGATTCAATTGGACGACTTTGAGAGAGCCGCATCACGGCCGACGAGATGCAAGTTGGTCTCCTCGACAAATCGATCGTCATGTGGGACGTACATCTAACCGCAATTCTTGACGTTACATCTGAGTTTACTTCCAGTAATGTCTATATTGTTGCCCCAGGAAACCGTGATTCAATTGGACGACTTTGAGAGAGCCGCATCACGGCCGACGAGATGCAAGTTGGTCTCCTCGACAAATCGATCGTCATGTGGGACGTACATCTAACCGCAATTCTTGACGTTACATCTGAGTTTACTTCCAGTAATGTCTATATTGTTGCCCCAGGAAACCGTGATTCAATTGGACGACTTTGAGAGAGCCGCATCACGGCCGACGAGATGCAAGTTGGTCTCCTCGACAAATCGATCGTCATGTGGGACGTACATCTAACCGCAATTCTTGACGTTACATCTGAGTTTACTTCCAGTAATGTCTATATTGTTGCCCCAGGAAACCGTGATTCAATTGGACGACTTTGAGAGAGCCGCATCACGGCCGACGAGATGCAAGTTGGTCTCCTCGACAAATCGATCGTCATGTGGGACGTACATCTAACCGCAATTCTTGACGTTACATCTGAGTTTACTTCCAGTAATGTCTATATTGTTGCCCCAGGAAACCGTGATTCAATTGGACGACTTTGAGAGAGCCGCATCACGGCCGACGAGATGCAAGTTGGTCTCCTCGACAAATCGATCGTCATGTGGGACGTACATCTAACCGCAATTCTTGACGTTACATCTGAGTTTACTTCCAGTAATGTCTATATTGTTGCCCCAGGAAACCGTGATTCAATTGGACGACTTTGAGAGAGCCGCATCACGGCCGACGAGATGCAAGTTGGTCTCCTCGACAAATCGATCGTCATGTGGGACGTACATCTAACCGCAATTCTTGACGTTACATCTGAGTTTACTTCCAGTAATGTCTATATTGTTGCCCCAGGAAACCGTGATTCAATTGGACGACTTTGAGAGAGCCGCATCACGGCCGACGAGATGCAAGTTGGTCTTCTCGGCAAATCGATCGTCATGTGGGACGTACACCGACTCCCACGACAAGGTACTGGCAGCAGTGGGACAGTGAAGCTAATCATGCACGTCACTAAAGCTCTGGTCAGCCCAGAAAGACAAATGCGGGAGAGGATAGGCCATGCCGAAACTGCTCTAATAGCTTCCTTGTCGGCCATCGAACGATGCATATCATCCACTATATAGTCTCCTGTAGCATAACGAACCATTACCAGACGCCTGGTGGAGGCAGGACAGCAAACACGTCGCCCGTTAAGACGTCTGCATTTGACTTCAGAACATCGTTCCTAGTGTTTAAACTCTTCCTTGGTCAGAGAGTTCACCAGATCTATCTCCCACTGACCTTATGTGATTTACTGACCTTATTTACTGACATGTTCAACGCCACTAGCCCTTTCCTTTTTTAAAAATTTTCTTTTCCATGTAGATTCATCTTACACGAACAACGACTGGCTGATGCAACGCTGAAAGCGCTGCCACCAAGCGAACAAACGTTGAACTAATTCTGTGCAAAAACAAGACAGCTCCTGGAGCTGTACGTTTCTTGCACCGTATGAGACACCAGTACAGCTCCTTTTCCTTTATATCTCTATAACCAATGCTTGGAGCTGTCTGGTTCTTGCACCCGCGCCTTCAATTGCACCAACCTCCGGAGTATAATGGGTACTCATAATGTGTCACAGGATAGCATAAGGACAGCATTTAACTCCACAGGACACCGTATATCGGTATGTATCGCCGCCAGAGGCCGCTTTACAACTCACTAATTTATTTTTACCTTTTTGATGTAATTAATGATAAAATAATACACACATATTGCTAACACAATAATAAAGAGGTCTTTAGATTTTAGAGATATTCTGATAAGTTTTCTCTTCATATTCATCACACGTTTTATTTTGATCGAAAAGGGGCTTCGATGTGTTTCGATTTCTTTGACACTGAGTGTATAATCCCAAGCATTTCTAAAGGAAAGAAGAGATGAAAGTTCTTGCTTCTGTTCGGAAAACACCTGCATCTGTTTTCCGGACTTTGTTTTCACACTGGTGGAAAACAAAATAGCAACACCAAAATGGAATAACACTAAGTCGATGGAAAGTACACAACATATTTATTGGAATGAAGTATGAAATTTTTTTTTATTTCAAGATTATAAGTGTGAAAAGTACACGCTTAGCATCATGTGAAGGACGTGCTCTTCAGTAACCAGTATAGTCACCGCGTTGTTGAATGCAGGCATGAACACGTGCATGTATGCATCCGATCGTACTGGAGTAGGATGTCATCTTGTGGGATGGCTTTCCACGCCTGCTTAACCTTTAAAGTAAAATCAGTAATTGTCGTTTTTAGTAGGGGATGAGAGAAAAGCTGCCGTCCAATCACGTACCACACCTTCTCAATTGGCGATAAATCTGGTGATTGTGCTGGCCACTGTAGAGTGTTGACACTTCTAAGAGCTCGTCGGGTTACTGCTGCAGTATGGGGACGACCGTTATCATGTGAAACAGGTACCACACAATACCGTTTATGAATAGACACACAACGGGTTGGATCATCATTCTGACGTACCTCTTGGCATTTAGGGTCGTCGGGATAATAACAAGGGAGGTCCTGCTGTCATACGAAATCCATCCCTATGCCATAATGCCCGGAGTTGGTCCGCTGTCTAGATCCCCTCAGGAACACATCTCCTCTAGGTGTGTACGGGTTTCACCAACCCGAGGTGCTCTAGTGATCTTTTCTTTTTCCATGGGATTAAGTGGGCAGGGGTAGCCCGGTCGGAAGAGTAACGGATTAGCAACCGGAGGGTTGCGAGTTCGAATCCAGCCAAGGACCGTCGTGTACAAAGGGAGCTGGTGCACGTTAAATCTTTCTTGGCCTCAAATGTCCTCACGTTGGCATGGTGTGGAAGTTTGGATAGTGGGGCGTCAACTCAGGTGGTGACTCGTCACTTGAGCGTGGTTCAAAATTATGAGGTGGTATCTTAGGATCTTTCCCTTCGGGATTGGTCCCGGATCGTCTCCAATTGCTCCAGTGCGAAGTTAATTAAAAATACCTACTTGCCTACCATGGGATTTAGTATGGTTTCCCATGTCTTAAGTAAACACGGGGTTCACCAAGCTATATTTTCTGCTTTCATTCTACTACTCTCTTCCCCTATCCTACTTTTCTCCCTTTCACGACATTTTTTACTTGGTTTTGGTCTATCGTGTTTGGCTCAGCATGGCCAAATATGGCCCAGAAACAACTAACCGCTGTGTCGAAGTCGGAGAGTACAGTGAAACTTCGATTAACCGTCGGGTTCGGGGTCGGGACGGTTAATCGAATAGACGGATAACAGGAGAACCTTAAACAACAACCCACCCCCATCCATTGCATATGAGCGAATGATAAAAAATGCACGTTTACGAACTGGAAATACACTACATGTATTTTATTTTACAGAAACAAACAATATACAATTTACATTAAGTACAATATAGTACATATGTACATATTGTTGCATGAACTTACGCTCTAGACGTACATACATATTCAAATTTCTGTATGTCTGCAATGTCCCGTACTTTACGTAGAAGTATAGTATGTATGTATGAGTACAGTATGTATGCATGTGTGTACGTACTAATAACGTTTAATATTTAATTAATTAACTTTCAATAACGGACTGATGGTTAACAAAAACTGACGGTTAAAAGAGTGACGGTTAATCGAAGTTTCACTGTACTCGGCAGCAGCCTGTCATTGGGCCTCCCACTGACCGGCGCACGATCATCACTAGCGCCCAGACAGAAAAAACTCCCGTCCGTGAATACAACAGCTGTCCTCCAGTCGGCTCTTGCACGACACCACTCAAGACGGCTTTGAAGACCGCATTCCGATGTGATACAGCCAAAAACGAATGTACCGATCATCCATTTCACTCGTAGCCCGGGATAGCTCAGACCACGGTTTTCTTGCAGTATCGTATTCCTGGGACCATAGTTCCCAACAACTGTATACAGTTGAGACATCTCGGTGGTGCGGAGGTGGCTGGTACTCCAACTAAGTAAGTCCATTCTCTTCGCGATCTGACGGAATACAATCCGACCTCGTTTAGAATCACTTACTGCACGCTGTCTTGTGGCCGCTTCCGTCGAGCCATTCCGTACATTTTCAGCGAATGCACAACCTTTTACGCTTAACTTAATATGGCCGTATAACTTAATATGGCCGTATTCTGGGATAGTCCATAGAGCTGTCTCTTTATCGCTATGGACTAGCGCGCTTTTGCAATTGGTTGTGACCTTGAAACCTTTACCAGTGCAACACGCCGGCTAGAGTAATATGTAGTTTCATTTGTATATGCCTTGCACAGTTCCTTCTTGGGTTATCATTTTCCACCAGAGTATTATATAAAGTACACATACGCTACTAGTTTCAATGAAATGGTCGTTAAAAGTGATATTTGTTGAACACTCAGCACGTGTTAATTAATATTTATTATTCATGTACGGGAAATTCAGGAACAAATGCGCGAAAAGTTCAGAAATCAAATGAAAAATTACTTTAAACCTTTACACCAAAAACTAGATATAAAGGTTTAAGTAATTTTTCATTTGATTTCTGAATAACACTCGACCTAGTTCTTGAAACAAAGGTAATAATATTGTGTGTAGTAAATAATTTGTAAACGGTTTCTGATTTTTAAAATATCTCTACAAATTTAACAATAGAAATGCATGAAATGCTTTTATATTCTTTAAATAAATTAATAGCTATTTTACTTTAAAGCTGCTATAAAAAGAATATCCATTGCTTAATTCAATAGTTAAGAGATTTAATATTCCTTGCGAAATATAAAAGAAAATAAATTAAAAATTTTTTCCTCCACTGATTTAACCATTTTTTCACATATCCATAATGCGTATCTTATCAATTTTCCAACAGGTGACAAAACTAAAAAGTGTACGTCCAAAAACAAGGTCTGAATATTTGTTTAATCCCTATTAAAGCTATTTACTTAATAATAACCGCGAACAGACATGGTACAGTCATTCGTGAATTTAGATCAACCGAGACATGTCATTTTTCAGGTGCTTGCATTGTTTTTGAATTCATGGTCTGTTAACCAAAAACAACAAAAAGGACCTTTGGAAAATTGATAAGATCTTAACTTAGCATTTCAAATTCCATTTGCATGTTTGGTTCCCCTTCGAAATAAAATACTGGCTTCTGAAAGAAAAATTCGACCACAAAGCACCCGATTTTGCACAGGTTGAAATGATGAATTTACGACGAGGCCTTACATTTAGTTTTCTTGACAATATTTTGGTCATTTGACCGTGATTCAGAATTACGAGGTGTTGTCCTCGGTTCTTTGCCTTCGGAATTGATCTCGGACCATCGCCCATAGCTCGTTGTGTGCTATGAATATTTCGACTTACGGCACTCGTGCATCAGGAATATGATATTTCCCATTTTCATCATCATGAACGAATAGATTAGAAACTGATTTGATACAATATTTACGATTAATTTCCTTTAGAGCAAATACCTGAAACTTCCATTCACTAGCATTTAAGATGACAAAGATGGTAGGCAGTTGAATTAACGTCACAGTGGAGCAACACAACGAACTGTTGGTGACGGTTCGTGATCAATCCACAAGATCCGAGGACAACACCTCGTAATTTTAACCACGGTCAGATGACGAGATCAACATCTGATCTTGGCACTCCACTTTCCAAACTTCCACACACGCCAAGGTGTGGATATTTGAGCCTACTTTTTACTTTTTTGTTCTCATCCCCTTTGGATTTGTACTTGTCTTATAATTCTGATTATGTTGACTTGTTCTTGATTATTCTGATTATGTTGACAAGTTGTCCAAAATTGATTCGAGAAGCCTTCTGAACAGTTCCAACGGATGCGATGGACACCATGTTTCCCTGACATGAACCTAATAGACCATTTATGGTGCAAGGGGGAAATGACAATCGCACGCAAGATCCCGCATCTACTAATACCATAGAACCGTGGGTGGTTATTGAGGCGGCAATGCTCAACATCTTTCCAAAAGTCTTTCGGCCACTTGTGAAATCGATGCCAAGTCAAGTTCCTGCACTTTGTCCGGCTAGAAGATGCCCTACACCAGCGTTTCTCAAACTGTGCTCCGCAAAACAATTCGCAGTGCTCCTCGAAAAGGTAGGACATGTTTAAAATTAAAAATATTTTTATTAAACATATTTTAAAGTTTAAAATTAAAAATATATTTTACGAAAAAATGGGACAAATAATTGAGTATTATGTCCTTTTGCGCTCTCGGTGTGTAAGAAAAAAATCGAGTAAGAAAAATATCATTTATCACCGATCAGGTGAAACATTGACTATATAAAAAAGGTAGTCGACATTCAATGTGTCAGTTTATCGTCCGCCAGTCGACAAAACAAATTTACGTCAAAAGGCAACACCAGACAACACAGTACCAGACAACACGGAGCCAGACAGAGGCTGGACTCACTGTCTCCGCGTTTGTTTTTTATTGCATATAAAACTGGTGGTTGACTCAGTTCTCAAATTAGTTGTATTTTAGTCAACATTCAGTCGAGAACCGACAAATTACAAAGTTCATTATATGTAGTTTATTATTTTTAAAAATCAATTTTCTTTAGCTTCTCAGATTTTTCGTTTTGATGACAAAATATCTGTCTTGTGGAGGTTTCTTCAAATACTAAATTAGGACACGGGGAATAATGCCGATTTTCTTTCAATGGATGGCTGGCTGGAGACGGGGTCCTTAAAAACATCAAAACTTTTGCCAAGCAATGGGAAATTAGTGCAGAAAAAAAATTAGACGGTGAAATCTAATGTCCTGCAAGCTTAAATGACGAAACTACCTTGTATCGTCAATGCTATTTTGTCGTTCTATTTACTAAATACAGTATATAGCTGCGAGATAAAATTTAGTGCTCCGCGTTGAATTTCAAAGGTGCTCCGTGACTGAAAAAGTTTGAGAACCTCTGCCCTATACGATACTAGGTAGGCTTTTTTGTAAATGGACCACCTACTTTTTACTTTTTGTGTTCTCATCCACTTTGGATTTGTCTTATAATTTGTTCTTGATTATTCTGATTACATTTCCAAGCGGTATATCATATTGACAGGTTTGAAGGATAAGTGCTCCCTTTTTTAGATGGTCCGTCATCTCATTTCCAAAAATGCCACAAGGGGAGGATAACCATTGTACAACTTCAATACCCCGAGACCCCATGAATTCTAGACAATTCTTGCACTTTGTGACTGGCAGACTTCTGAGTCTCAAGTACAAAAATAATCTGAATTGCTGTCATAGAATCACCACTCTCAATTCGATCGCACGTAAAGCATACGTATATAAGTTTATCTTACTAGAACAACATACGGTGAGACAAGACTGAGCCACCCCCGAAATTATTTTCTGCATATGTGGCTGAAATCTGGCCATAGATCTTCTACAAGTATTAAGTAAAACACGGTTTGTAACTTCTTCCTCTGCTAATATTCTTAGAAAATATAAAATTATAAGCTTTTTATACCTCTGGAATTCCGTAGAAGGATTTAAAAAAATGTTTGCTTTCTATCTTGATAAAAATAAAACGAATTGCGTCATCGTATCACTGTGATCCAATATTAAAAATATTTACTATCTTATCTGATGGCTCGTGTCGGTTTTTGAATGCATTCATTACCTTCTTAAGCACATCATAATCCATGAAAAACAATCCTAAGGAAACAAATAACAACTTCATTTTATGCTATTGATACAATTACCTTTAATTATTATGGACTGTAAATTGCAAGTAATGCTGAGTCAGCAGTTACAAAAATATTAGGTAACATTTACCGTTATACCCTTACAAGGATTTTAGCAATGCAAATATTCAGCTGTTTAAACGAAAGCGTGTTATATCGAATACACTAGCTGGCAAAAGAAACAGGTCTAATGTCCCTAATCCCACAGGTGGTTAAAGATGTGAGTAATATAGTATTAAGAAAAGACAAATTTGAAAACAGAATCGGATACTGTATCTGAGAAACAACGACGGTTCACTTGTTCTGTTATTAATCTATGTAAATAAAAATTATATGTTTACAAATGTTTTTTACTCGTTTCGACTTATTTATCCGTCTTGTACTATTTAAAGCAAAATTAATGGTTTCTATGTTTTGTCTGTATGTACCACTACTGCGTTCAAACAGATATACATTTTCATGAAATTTTTGTTTTCAATTCTTACCGAACTTAGTGATTGGGTTACTCGATATCAGTCTTTGATTCTATGTTTTGTGTCTAATGTGTGCAAGCATTACATTAAAACATCAAAATACCAGGTAAGAAAAATTCTCTGACTTTTTTGTATGAAAATTAAAAACTAGAATTATTTCAAAAATTATTTTACGTCAAAAGAGGTACCATTACAGCGGATAACTTTTTCAAATGAGAAACAAGCTCACATGTACCGTTTTTGTAAAATGTCTTTAGAATACAAAAACTGACCACTTACAATTTTATCTCTGCTTCATTTCCAAACTGTTTCTTTTGCATGTGGCTGTTCAGATCAAGAAAAAGGCGATAATCGCTTGGGGAAACGTCGGAGGGAAAAGGTGCATGAGGCAATAGTTCCCATTTTTGAGCGCTAATCAAATTATGCATAACTTTCACTGTATCTATTTTGACATTATCCTTTTTTTCCTGCTCATCAGTGCTGGCTGCTTGTAAATCAATGCACCCTGCACATTTACGAGTTGCCAGCGTAGACCTCAGTCGTAATTGTTTGGCCTCCCCCGGCCGAAGTCATCTTAGCTTAAGTTCCTTAGGATGGTGTGGAACATTTTTGCACAATGGGGGATTGAGGACTTCAGTGAGAACCAATGATGAGTTCGCTTGTCGCTGAAATACTAGGCCAATTTTTCATCATACGTCAAGAAATCTGAAAACGGTTCATTTTTTCTATGACAGGAGCCTAAAGAGCAGACATGATAATTCCTTTGAAATTTATTGCTCGCTGACAAATCGTGTAGGGCCCACTTCTAAACTATTATGCCGTCTCAAGTTGATGCATGGTCTTATGGACCAGGAATTGCATCTTGCGCGCATTCTCTTCATCCGAATAACGAAACTGTTTAGCATATCGTGATATTTCGGTGTGGTGATAGACAGCGGTGTTCATTGGAACCGGAACGCCGTTCCGGCACTGCTTATTTTTTTTACGATAAATAAATAAGAAAAAATTGTAAAATACCTCCTTAAAACAGCGCGATCGTCTTATCCCTACCCTCGAAAATATGATTGGTATTTCAAATTAATAAAAGTAATAAGCACTGACGGGCAGTGGCAGGAAGGGGTGAAGGAAATAATTTCGCGCGCGGAAATCAAGGCCATGAGAATTTAGACGTAATTAGACGTAGTTCCTAGCATCCTAGCTAGTTTTTTTTTATGCCGTGGAGGTTACTTCAAAGGATTTTTATTACGTTTTCGTTTTAATATATTCAAGTAATTTATTTTATTAAACTGTTCTGTTTGATTGTAACTCTTTACAAAGTAATGGAACCTAGTAAAGGGAAAAACTTTGTCCTCCTTCTTTCCACGTGCAATTCCAGCTACAAAAGATGACAATCATGGAAAACTGATAGCTCAAGTAAGTGCACCTAAAACTACCAAAAACTGTTCATTGCCAGATTTGAAAGACGACGGAAACGTAAAAAATCACGATATGGAGGTTTTAAATATTGGTTTGGTGTTTACCTAGCTCAAACTCGTACTCCTTAGAAAGGGATTACCAGATATAATGGCTTTCTGTGTGGACTGAAGAAATGTGGAATAAAAAAATCAACTTTTACATGGATAGACTGTAAAAATGGGAAACTTGATTGGAAAATATGTAGTGACGTTTCCCATCTAGGCGCTTTTAAAAAAGAGCGAATTGCTATTTCAAAAGAGTGGCTTTCACATACAGTGTTACATTTCATGGATCATCAAGGCCTTCCCAGCTCACTTCTCTTCGAAAAAACTTTTAGAGCATAAACAGCTCACTTAACTGCAGAAAAATAATTTCTGAAGCAAAACTACAAACTGTTGAAAAAGTGTGTGATACAATGAATGCCATACCATCTGGCCTCAACAAAATCAATATTTAGAACCGCATACAATATCGCTAAGTGATAGATCTTATTCTGGCCATTTTGGACTTTTGGAAATGCAAAAATAAAATGGTATAGACATTGGTGTCGGACTACATTCAAGATACAGTGCTGTAGAAATTATTGATCATATTTCCAAAGAAATGAAGAACAAAATAATACAACAGGTTTTGGAAATTTCGGGGAACATTTCTGTCATTATCAACGAATCCACAACTTTAGGGGCCAAATCTACTTTGATTGGGTATCTGAAGTGTGAAGTGAGCAAAGAAGTCCTTCCACGTTTTCTGTTTTTGGACCTAATTGAATTATTCTTAGACAGTGTTTGAACTTTTGTTGAATTGCTTAGACAGGCATGGTTTTCACGATGATTACTTAAGTTAGTTTCATTTGCAAGTGATGGTGTAAATGTAATGTTGGGAAAAAAATGCATAAATTATACACACTCTACAGTAAATCACCTAAGAACCAACGTGAACTGGCAGTGTGTTCTTTTGAGTTAGACAAACAAATGAATAAAATTGGAAGAATACTAAGCACAAGATGGGTCGCTGGCTCATTCAGAACTGTTTCGGCAGTTTGGTATGGATACAACTCATTATTTAACCATTTTACCTCATCTGAACATGGTACAAGTAGAACTTCGACTGATGAAGCTATGTACAGTGGTGGATTAATTAAGCGGTTCTCATCCCTTCAATTTTTAAAGGACTTGGCCATTATGTATGATATTTTACCAGAACTTCCAATACTCTCAGAAAGCTTGCAGAGCAGAAACATTACAGTTTTTTATGCTGACAAATTAATCCGAAGAAGCATCAGATTCATAGAAAATCTTAAGAAAAACCCGGAACTAAGTATCTTGAATCTGAAATTGCTATTAAAGAGGGTAATTTTTGCAGAGTTGCACTAATTGAAAACAGCAAGGCATCAGTAATCAACCAGCAAAAACTGTTGACAAGTGTATTTAACAATTGTAAAGGAGGCTGTTATATATATATATATATATATATATATATATATATATATATATATATATATATATATATATATAATCACAATTTCAAGCAACGAAAAGAAATCTACAGCAGTGGAGATCAAAGAAAAACAGGAGTATAACTCACTGATGGATGAACTAAAAGTGATCAGTGGCCTTCGGGAAAGCCCCCTGGTTTTGGAGAGTGTGAAATTGAAAGTCTTTGCCGGAGATTCAAACTTAACGTCTCCAAAACAAAAAATGCATATCGCGATTACTTGGAGGACAGCTAACGTGTTCTAAAAGTAATTTGCTCAAGTGTACAAAACTTATTCCTTGTAGTTCATCTGAGTGTGAGAGGGGTTTCAGCCAGATGAACCTCGTAACATCTCCGACAATAAGATTAACAACGGCACTCGTTTCATCCCTTATGTTTGTAAAACTCCACGGACCTGACCTAAGATATTGGAATGCAGACCCATACGTCAAAATCGGGCTCAGAAAGCATCGTTCTGCTCATGACACAAGAACACGTGAAGCACAACCAAAAGAAAGTGATGAGGACAATATTTTTTGCAAAGTTTTAGTAAGTAATATTTAAATTTACAAACATTTAAATGTATTTTATGTTTTGATTCTGAAAACCCATGATATTTTCTATATTACTTGCCCGTGTCATGATTTTATGTTGAAATTACTTAATGTTAGTATAACTTGAAATTAACATAAATTAAAAAAAAATTCTTTAACATTTTCATTATATTCATGTTTTGAACTACAGTACGCATTATGTTAATGTTTGATCAAAAATAAAATATAAAATAATAACTGCAAAATATACATTATTTCATTGTTGACATTTTATTATTTCACGATTCCAATACCTAGATAAAACAATTATACATTTTAAATATAATTTTTTTTGAATACTTTATTGTGAGGTGATCCTCCCCCAACAATACCACCCAGGTCAGAGCGTTCCTGCACTGCTTAATTTACGACAACACCACTGGTGATAGAATAGGTTACTAGTCTTGTCATAGTTCGCACGCTGAGGTAACATGAGACGCACGTCTAGCAGAACTTGTAAAAACGCGTAATGTCCTTTTTTAAAGTTTTTCTATCCCTTTATAGCCCGAATTACTGGCGCTGTTGTAGTCAACGTAGCCGAGCATTTCCAACAATGATTTTTGTATGCGTTATAAGCAACTTTTCGGCTACGTTGGCTACAGCAGTTCATATCGGCGACTTTTGGAACAACTGTTTTTTGGAGGAATCTTTCTTCCGTGCCTTCATTAGTCCCCTTACTGAATTTGGTTGAAAGAACGATCACCGGTTACCTTTGAGAAAAGTCAGTTTAATTACGGCCGCTTGTGAAACAATTGGGATCGTACTCTGGACCCTCCTTATAACTTCCCCAAGATGGCGCCAGTGAAGTCCTGCGAAAAAGAGTCAACGTACAAGGCAGAAACGAATTTAAATTTATCCAAAAAGTGGAAGAGCGAGAGAAAAATCCCTTTTCTAAGTATGCGGTAAAGTGCGACGCAGGTGAGAAGGCAGAAGACTATTGAGTCCATTCAAGAAAAGTAGTTCGCTCTCCAAGAAAAGGGATGCTGTGAGAAAAAACATGTGTGACGATCGCGAAAGGTATTTTCGCGAACTCAATTAGTATCTGCGATGATGACACGTGTTTACATTATAAATGTTTGACTACTTTAACGAATGGAATTGCACTATGTGTTGTGAAGTGAAGTAATCGTGAATGTAACTGTCCAATGAGCGGCGCTGTAAAAAGTGACGTCAGCTTCCGAGCTGAATTTTGTAAGTCAGATTAAGTTTGTTCTCGGCGGTATGCGTATGTATGTTTTTGTCGTCTGTTAATCTTGTAAATAAAATTATGAATGTTGTGTTAAAAGGCTTTTTGGCTTATTTCCAAATGCACCCGGCATCGGGTAGATGCAGCCCGTGAAGACTTTCTGAACTTATTTTTCTGAACTTGTTTTCTAACATAGTGGTACCCTCGGCGGGACTGGGTGCTTTGGCCATTTAAGAACTTTTGAACCTAGAACTTTTGAAAATGAATTTAAATGCTTTAAAAACACAACGAAAAGGGCTGAGAACTGCTTTTTCTCTGAGTTTAAAGAAAATAGAAACGGCATTATCGAAAGAAGTATGTGATTTGAAATCGCTTTCGATTTTGAGAATTCAACTTAGTGATAAGTTTCAGAGACTTGATGTCTGTCAAACTGCTATTTCAGAACAGTTTTTACAGAGTGAAGATGACGAACATTTATTTAATGAAGATTTAGAAGAATCTGAAACTTATAGAGACCGGTACTTAGAGCTATGTGCTCAGGTAGATTTGAAATTGCAAGAAGTCGCTCTGTCGAATGACAATAAGGAAACGAGAAAATTCAAATTGCCAAAGATAGAGCTGAAAAAGTTCAATGGCGAAGCGAAAGAATACCTGACCTTTTGGAGTCAGTTTCAGAAAATACACGACGACAAAAGTATTGCCGATGAGGATAAGATGCAATATTTATTGCAATCTATGGAACCCAAATCGAAAGCAGAACGTTTAGTTCTGAGTTTCCCAGCTACGGCGGCTAATTACCCTAAGGCAATTGAACAATTGAAAGAGCGTTTTGGACGAGAAGATTTGCTTGTGCAAATCTATGTTAGAGATTTGTTAAGCTTAGTTATGAAGAACGCTGCTACCGGAAGAGCGAAGACGGATCTTCCCTCTCTATATGATGAACTGGAAGGAAAGCTGCGAGCATTGGAAAGCTTGGGAAGAACACAAGAAAAGTACGGGGACTTTCTAACGCCGTTAGTGGAGAGTTGCCTTCCAGAAGAAGTGTTAGTGGCTTGGGAAAGAAGTAGAAATCACGACTCGACAGAAACCAAAGGATCTCGAACTTTAGAACATTTGATGAATTTTCTTCGACAGGAAGTAAAGGGTGAAGAAATGGTTTTACTTGCCCGGACTGGTTTCGCCCCGCACCAAAATCATCGAAAGAAGGACTTTATTGAACAGGTAAAACAAGCTGACCTGACAACAGCATCAGCTTTGGTAAGCCTTGTTGATAATTCAGGTAAGAGAATTAATAACTGTATTTTTTGTGATAAGTCTCATCCTAGTGAAAAGTGTTTTACCGCGAGGAAAATGACTTTGGCTGCTAAACAACAATTGTTGATGAAAAAAGGTGCATGTTTTTCTTGTTTAAAAAGAGCTGGTCACTTAAGTAAATTTTGTAGTGTAAAAAAGCAATTGAATTGTTCTATTTGTAATAATCCTCATTTTGAAATTATGTGTTCCAAACAAGAAAAAAATGTTGAGCAAAAGAGTGTTCTAAAATCTGAGAGTTCTCTCTCTAATTGTGGCAGAAGCGAAATTGTATTTTTGCAAACTCTTTGCGTACTTATTCGATATCTAGGTCATGAGAAAATTATTCGCGCGATGATTGATACAGGAAGTCAAAGTAGTTACGTAAGCGAAAATGTTATGACTCAGCTTAAAGCATCTCCACTGAGAGACGAAACTGTTATACATGCGCTGTTTGGGGGGGCTGAAACGAAACCAAAACGACATGATGTGTTTTCTGTCGAGGTCAGTAATTTAAAAAGAACTTTTGCTTGTAATTTTGAAGCTCTTTCTGAAAAAAGGATTTGTGGTTTTATTCCTAAGATTAAAGCTAACGGGATTTTGAATGAATTAAAAGAAAAGAAGATAGATTTTACTGATTCTTTCCGAAAAGAAACCGAAATTAATCTTTTGATTGGTGCAGATCTTGTAGGAAAATTGTTGACAGGAAATTCTATTGAATTACAGTCTGGCTTAACGGCCGTTGAAACGAAACTTGGATGGACTGTAATTAGAAAACAAAATTCATGTGAGAAAGATAATATTTTGACGACATTATCAATGCATGCAATGAAAGTACCTATAAACAAATTATGGGAACTTGAAATTTTAGGAATATCTGATCCAACCCAAATTGAAATGGAGAAAAGTGATCTTAATTTAAGTGATTTTAATGATAGAATGAAAATTCTTCCCGCTGGAAGATATGAAGTAGAACTTCCATGGAAGTGCAGTTCTGCGAATTTACCTAATAATAAAGAATTAGTCTGGAAGAGACATGAAAAAATGATCAATAAATTTAGATGTGGTGAATTTTTCACCGATTATCAGAAGGTGTTTCAGGAATGGGAAAAATTGAACATAATCGAACGCGTGACAGATTTCGAATTGAATAAAGAATGTCATTATTTATCACACAGGCCAGTGATTAAACTAGATAGTGAAACTACTAAAATCCGTCCGGTTTTTGACGCTTCTGCCGCGGAGAGAGGGAAACCCTCTTTGAACGAATGTTTATTTAAGGGAATTAATCTTATTGAATTGATACCTGATATTCTTGATCGGTTTAGAATGTATCCAATCGGTATAAGTGCAGATATAGAGAAAGCTTTTTTAATGTTGTCTGTTGCACCTAAGGACAGAAATTTTCTTAGATTTTTTTTCCCATGTTATGAAGGGCAGCTCATTTATAGGCACTGTAGAGTTGTATTTGGAGTCTCTTCTAGCCCTTTTTTGTTGAATGCTTCTATAATGCATATTTTAGACAATTGCCCACCTCAGTATAAAGATGTTGCTCAGAAACTGAAACGTTCATTCTATGTAGACAATTGTGTATCAGGAGTATTTAATACTGATGAACAAGAACGTTTCATTGAGCATGCTAAATTAATTATGTCAAATCAATGTTTTAACTTGCGTGGTTTTGAAAGCAATGTAGCAGGTATAAATGTTGATAAACATTCAGGAGATACTTGCGTTTTAGGGGTAATTTGGAATTTAGATAATGATACCTTGAAGTGTTGCACAGATATGGAAGCATTGACATGTGATACGAAAATCACAAAAAGACTAATTTTAGGAATTGTGCAGAAATTTTTTGATCCTATTGGCTTGTTAACACCAACTACATTGCTTCCGAAACTGTTATTGCAAGACTTGTGGAAGTTGAAAATTGCTTGGGACGATGAATTGTCCCCTAATGATGTAAATACTTTTTTAAAGTGGTTTAAAGATGTCTATGTTTTAAAAGATGTTACTTTACCTCGTTACATGGTAATTAATTCTTCATCTGAACTACATGTCTTTGTGGATGCTAGCAAGGGGGCGTATGCGGCGTGCGTCTTTGTTCGATCAATACTTGATTCTGAAGTAAAAGTAATTCTCGTTAGAGCGAAATCCAGGATAGCCCCCATGAAACCTTTAAGCATACCTCGTTTAGAACTGATGGCTTGTTGTATAGGTTCTAGACTTGCGAATTCTATTATCAAAGCCCTCAATTTGCCAGACATAAAAATCACATTTTGGTCCGATTCCACCACAGCGCTTTGGTGGATAAGAGAACAAGGCAATTGGTCTGTTTTTGTGAGCAATAGGGTCAGAGAAATTCGTGAGTTGTCGAAGGGTCAGTTATGGAGACATGTTCCAGGAAATATGAATATTGCCGACTTATTATCGCGTGGTTGTTCTTCGCGACAAATGCTCCTTTCTAGATGGTGGGACGGTCCTTCTTGGTTACGAGAAAGCCCTGAGTACTGGCCTATTGGTGAAATACACTGTCAGTCTGAAGAAGTAGACGTAGAGAGGAAAAAAATAAAAGTAGTAAATATTGATCTATCAAAAGACGCACCCCCTTGGCATCTAAACAGTGTATCCAGTTATGATAAAATGATTAGAGTATTTGCATGGATATTGAGATTTGTGAATAATTGTAAAGAGGCACATGAGAAATGTAAAAACTATGAACTTTCACAGTCTGAAATTGAAAATGCTGAAAAGCATTTAATTCGTTTAGTTCAAAGACATTATCTGTCTGATGCAAGGTCGTCAAATTTTATTGAAACTTTCATAGATGATGAAGGTATTTTGAGAGTGAAAACCAGAATACTTTATCGAGATGATGATAAATCTTTTCTGTATCCAATATTGTTGCCAGATAAATGTGAATTTACTAAACTGTTAATCAGATTTGTACATATAAAAAACTGTCATGCGGGTGTCCAAATGATGCAATGCCTGATAAGAGAAAGATTTTGGATTATCAGGGCTAGGAAAGCTATTAAAAATGTTGTATATAACTGTATTGCTTGTAAACGCTTTAAGGTTAAATCTATGTCAAGCGAACCGACACCTTTACCACCAGACCGAGTTACGAATTGTGCGCCTTTCGAAATTGTGGGAATTGATTTAGCTGGGCCTCTCTTTCTGAAAAATAAAGAAAAAGTGTGGATAGCACTCTTCACTTGTGCCGTGTACCGTGCCATTCACCTTGAACTTGTGAATTCTCTTTCTTCTGACGCTTTTCTATTAGCACTTAGGCGGTTTATCGCTAGACGTGGGCGGCCTAGAACAATTTATAGTGATAACGGAACTAACTTTCGGGGCGCCTCTAATGATCTTTCGAAATTGAATTGGGATGAAATATTAAAAGAAACCAGAACTCCTAAAATACTTTGGAAATTTATTCCACCCACCGCAGCTTGGTGGGGAGGCTGGTGGGAAAGGTTGGTCCGCACTGTAAAAGAACTGTTAAAACGTACTTTGGGTAAATCTGTGTTAACTTATGAAGAACTGAATACTGTGATTTGTGACTGTGAATCTATAATTAATTGTAGACCGTTAACATATGTCTCTGAAAATCCGGAGGAATTGGTTCCTCTGACACCTGCTATGTTTCTTATCGAGACACGGAGTTCCAGTGTTGAGGATATTGACGAATTAGATTCGCGAAATCTTAGGACGAGAATTAAATATAGAAGTAAACTGTTAAATGATCTAAGACAACGTTTTAGAAAAGAGTATTTGAGTCAG
This sequence comes from Meta bourneti, assembly GCA_933210815.1. NCBI lineage: Eukaryota > Metazoa > Arthropoda > Arachnida > Araneae > Tetragnathidae > Meta > Meta bourneti. Next base: position 37,029,345 of record OW119922.1, on the reverse strand, counting down.
TTGGTTCAAAAGCATAATGAAAAGCGATCACGTGAGCCAAGGGTTGGAGAAATAGTTTTAGTGGGAGATGATAACAAAAAACGTTTGTTTTGGCCTTTAGCAAAGATTATTGAGTTGATTCCAGGACGTGATGGAAAGATTCGCACAGTTAAACTTAAAACGCAGCATGGAACAGTTTTACGTCCGATACAGCGTATCTTCCCTTTGGAGATACAGGCAAATGAAACTAATGTAACTGCTGATAAGAAACAGGGTGAAGAGGAATCTAATTCTGATGGCATCTCCTGTCTTGAAAATACATTAACACCAGATAATGTGATAATGAAAAGATACACCTCCTCTGGAAGGTGTGTGAAAGCTCCAAAGAGACTTGATCTTTTGAATAACATTAGTTATGAGCTTGAGACTCTATCTGAGTCTCAAGGGGGGGAGGATGTTGTGAAGTGAAGTAATCGTGAATGTAACTGTCCAATGAGCGGCGCTGTAAAAAGTGACGTCAGCTTCCGAGCTGAATTTTGTAAGTCAGATTAAGTTTGTTCTCGGCGGTATGCGTATGTATGTTTTTGTCGTCTGTTAATCTTGTAAATAAAATTATGAATGTTGTGTTAAAAGGCTTTTTGGCTTATTTCCAAATGCACCCGGCATCGGGTAGATGCAGCCCGTGAAGACTTTCTGAACTTATTTTTCTGAACTTGTTTTCTAACACTATGTAACTCTGAGTCGTGGCGCCATCTAGGGCAAAGATGTACAACGTAAAAATAACATCGAATTGTTTTATTATAAAAAAGAATTAAATATTAGATTTATAAATGGGTGTTAATTATTGAAAAAGAAATTTTTACCTTTCAGAAAAACAGCTTCAAGAATCAAGTTTAAATAGGAATGAATCAGAATTGTTCGTAAGTTAATAAACTGCCAAGTCTATAAAAACGTGCAAGTTTGTAGCGGCATCTAGTGAGAGAAATATGCAATATTCTTTTGATATTCTTCACCGGCTCCAAATTTTGAATTGAGGTATATTTTCAAGCCTTAAATTCAGTTCAGTTAAAGTTATGCAGTATTTATTTAAAAACAGATTTTATCGTTCGAGCTGGAACGTCTATGGAAGATAAATTTATTCATAAATATACTGTATAAATAGAGTCTAAAGCTATATCTTAATTTATGAGATTATCATCTTAATTTATGAGATTGCTACGCAACTTCATTGAAGTTATTTAGTGTATTCTCTGCTTATTTTCGGGATCAAGTTTCTTAGATGAAAGTATTTTTTTAACAAAATGTATAAGTTTATAAAATCTCTTTAATTCACTTCCAACTGTGTGTCTCGAAGTTATAGTTTTTATAATTAGCAAAGTATCTATGTATATTATAATTAATTTTATAGTATTAATTTCCATATAGTCTGCTTCGAGCAGAAAGACACTAAGACACTTGCTTTTATGATAATGAGAAGTACATTGTCATGTAATCTGTTTAAAAGTACATAACACTATGAAAATACTTGAGCATTTTATTTTTGATCCAAGCACCAGAAGTTTGTATTTAAAATAGATGTACAGAAAAATTTTTTGTCAGTTAAAGCGTTTCTGCTCTAAGCCGACGATATATACACGCTTAAAAAGTAAAACCCGCAACTTTTAGAGAGGTACAAATAAAAAAAATCCATAGATAAGGATAAATTGCATGAAGTTGAAATGGAGTTATTTGAGAGGAAGTTATATTTTTTGACATGATGAAATCGCAAGAGAGATAAATTTATGGATGCGATTATCCTAACTTTCTAACTGTCTAATTTATCAAGAGTTGCAAGTTGTAACGAAATCAATGAGAGCGTTATTCGATTTTCTTTAGATTTATTTTTACACAAAGACATATATAGTCGTGGAATAAAAACGAACCACTCCTCTTCATTCGAGCAATTTTAACAGTAAAGGAAATTCAAAGATGACGTTCGACCGGAATTAGTCTTCAAAAATCCAATGCATAAAATTTGCATAAGGGCCGTCTTCATATTAAATTGAGCAACAACTTCATAATTTCCAATAGAAACCCCTATTTCGAATCCATATCAAAATTTAACTTCAGATACCAAATTTCATGTCAGATCTTACCATTTTGAAGTTATGAGTGCAGAAAGATTGGAGCTCTTAATGTTAAATCAGTTTCCTAGACTTATGGATATCTTCTTAAATAATATCTCTATAGCGCTGATATTTTGTACCATGTTACTGTTAAACAACCCAAACAAAATCCACCTAATATTTTACTTTAAGAATAATTTTTAGTATGCAATAATAATTATTAAATTAATGTTTGAAAAAATTATGAATTGGATTCTTACTGTATTCTGAGGAGAATCGATTCAGAAGGACTTCTAATATGGCCATGCAAAATTTCAGCTCATTAAAATAATTAGATTTTGCGTAACATTAAATTTTCCTCATTATGGCGTTTCTAGGGGACAACCAAAAGTTTAAAAAAGGCTGACAAACCTCGGATAATAATTCTCGGATCGTTTGCGAATGTAAGTCTCCAATCGCTTTCACTTGTATAATAAATATAATAATTCTCGAATCGTTTGCACGCGCTGACAAATACGTTTGAAATAGTGTTTAAATTTGAAATTCTGGTAACTATAACTACAATTAATCTCGATCTACGTTTTTCTAAGGTTTTAAATAAAATATTCTTAATAAATTCCATGCAAGATCACTTTAAGTTTTACTCTACATGAAACTTAACACGAAACAGAACAGAGACAGCGCCCCTCATAGGCGGTATATTCAAATACACGAACTGAAAATATGCGAATTCTCTACACAAGGCGGTTATCATTAATTAGTGACGTCTTTAGGATTATTTTGAGGGGGTCACCTTCTATGGATGTTCCCTCGCAATAAATTATGCAGAATCTTTTGAAATGCTTTTTGCACTAATAAATACAGTGCAACTTCGATAAAACGAACGTCTCTAATTCGAAATCGTAGTTAATTCGAAGATTTCTCTTAGTCCCTTGAACTTCTCATTAAATCAATGTTAAAAAATCGTGGATAATTCGAAGTTCAACTTCCTTAATTCGAAGTTTTTTATAAAAACTTTCGAACCCCCTTCCCGCCACATGTTACGTAAGCTACAATACATGTAATATGTACTGTAGCTTACGTAATGTAAATCTTATTTTGTTTACATACATATAATGGTTTAAGTCTTTCATACCATGATCTTTCTGAATAAATATTTACTTATTGACAGAATAATCTTTTCAAGCATTCAGTGGACCTGAAATTAAAGTTAAAAGATGTAGCTTTTTTAATTCGAAGTTTTGGATAATTCGAAATTTTTTAGTGGTCCCTTCAGTTTTAAATTATCCAAGTTGCACTGTATTATCTTTCTGCATCATATTAGTAACTGAATGGTGGTCGCTTTTAAAAATGTTCCACTTAGCCTTCTTCATACTAATTTATTTTCAAAATGATCATTGAAGGGCTTCCACAGGTGACTAACAGGCGACTTTTGATACTATTTTCAAATCTTGGCGACTAGGGGTATCTTTCTAAACAAAATCGTATCAAAAACTCCTATTTTGAAAATGCTGGCGACCTTTCGAAAATTTTGGTAACATTTTTTGAAAATTGGCCAAAGATAAACGAAATCCAGTCCTCTTAAATAGGAAGAGGACTATTTTTAACTAATAGCGGATGGAAAAAAATGTTCGAATTTTTCTTTGGGGGAAAAATTTCCAAGGGACGCCAATTTCGAAGTTTTGGCGCCACGTCGGGTTAACCACGAACGAAAAACATCGGAACCTGTGGTTGCTAAATTGTCATAACCGTATTAAGAAAATATTTAGTTTAGAATCCCCAGATCAACTGTCAATCGCCAATCTTAGTCGATTGCAGCCAGTACACATTCGACATTCTCAGGTTTTTGCTTGTTGAAAGCCTTCCAGAACGTAGATAGCGTTCAACATATTCTCTTTGAAGGGGATGAACCAGGGATGATACTCAAGCGATCTTTGTCTGCTTTCATCCCACTATTCTTTTCCCCAATCCCTCTTTTCCCTTTGGTGATACTTTTATTCGACCGTTGTCTTGTGTTTGGCGCAGCATGGCCAAATATGGCCCTTGCCCCATAAAACGCCAAAACAACCAACCATTTTGGCTGCAAAGTTACATTGATGCATCGCGAACAGTTCTCGTTATATACTTTCCCGTAAGATCTCATATAATTTCTTTAAAAAAACAATTATTAGTGTTCATTTTTATCAATATGTGTAGTCAAGTATATAAAACACAGGAAAAACCCCAAGCAGCCAACTCAATCAAAGCAGCATCGAGGAAGGTTTGATTTTTATAACGGCGCAAGGTCAGATCGGCCCAAGCTACACCAAGCAATCGAAGATGTAGGAACTCACAAACTGGCTTATCGGTATACTACAGAACCCCGAGGTGCCTAAGTGATCTTTCCTTCCTCTCATTTTTACCCTCGCCCATCCTTCTGCTTTTTGCTTTTTTCCTTGCGTTTGGTGCAGTTTGTCCATCTTTAACGTTGCGCCATAAAACCCAAAACAGTCAACCGATATGCTACAGAATTTCTTTATGGTTTTGTGTTAAATTCTCTCATGTTCACATGCATAATCTGCGAAATTGTTGCTTGTTTTATTGAACGTAGTATGCAGAAACCTGCATATATGGAGACACTTGGATAGGTTCATTTTCCAAGGATTGTGGTCGAAACTCCTAATATTGGAAGTTTTGGATTACGTCTTTGTTCAACAGCGTTACCTTTGTTCCAAATCTCATCTGGAATAGTATTCTTAACCCTCCTGGTGGTTGTCTCGACGAGGTCTCTCGCCATTAGCAAATCTATTAGCAAATCTTGATAGATATCTCGTCATTAGAAGAAAACTGACCAGATCTTGATCTAGTCATCATCAGAAATTCGGCAACATTTTGATGACGAGATAGTTCGTCATTTACAAAATTATTCATGTGTTGATGGACGAGATATCTCGTCGAAACAAGTTGGAGGGTTAATATCTTTTTGTTAGTAAGTCGACAATCATAGCAACAGTGTGTATCAAATTGATGATTCAACATCTCGCATGCGTGGAGTGTTAAATATTAATTTCGCGAATACATTTACTTCATGAATTAAGAAAGAACCAAATACGTAATCAGTCCTGAATGGATTACTCATTTGTGAAATCAACCAAACTGCATTTGAAATTCTATTCCGATCCCATCATTCTCCATTACCTATACTTATCAACGAAATTCAATTTGATGGGTTGCAAAACAGACGTAGCTTACGAGTGTATTTATACAACTGACATCTAATTTTTACGTAAAGGTATTTCGTTCACGTTTTCACCATTGGTTTTTAATTTGGTATATTTTAAAGCGTAATGTACATGAGCGGTCTGAGTACACTAACGGTCTACCCATACTTCCCTTTTGCATGATGTATTTATCGATTTATAATGGGAAGGGATTGTACATTGTGACCAGCGGTGAGTGATCACTTTCAGTAAACATGGATTAGAGAATTGAATAAAAGCTAATCTGAATTCAAGTAGGCATTCGCCACATCTAATCGAGAGAAGATTCTCTGTAATTGAATTATAGAGCCTTGGGCAAATCTTTATCCTTTCATTTAAAAAATATTCCAGTTATTTATGTCGAGGGTTTGGGATTATGTTTTATGCAATAGCAATCGAGATCAATCTCTTATTTTATTTTCCGCCTAAATGATGGCTTAAGGTAGCCATCACTAACTGCTCAACGTACTTTTCCAACAATAAAAATCCTATTTCTACGTGATATTTAAGTAAACATTACTTGCAAATTTCATTTAAATAAAAGTACCCAGTGATTTATTGAGACGGTACCGTGAGGAAAAGCCTAAATACCAGAATTCGAGAACTTCAACTGCTGGTCCCTTCATTAAGATTTGATTTTGTAAAACGAAATTAGATATGTTCTGAGGTGGTCTTTCAAACTTTTTTCGTTATTAGAAACTGTTCCGAATAATTTTGATTTTTTCGTCCCCTAACGTAGTCTTATCTATCACTACTTGTAGTATTTTCACAAAATACTGATCTTAACGTGTTCCTCTTCACTGACAGATTTGTAAGTGCAATAGTTTACACCTTGAAATAAAACATTATCTTACAGGTATTCACGTGTCGTACATGGATGAAGAAGGAATTTACTTTACGATGTTCAAGTGGACCATAGATTTCAAGAATCTATCAACACTACTTCAAGGAACCAAGAATTTACCAACTGAGCTTCCCGACTGATCCTCTGGAACTGATCGTACTTCTTTCAAACGTTTCCTTTTCATCATTTACTCTTTCTTTTAATATATTATCCTGTTAACTGCCCTGTTTAATTTATCCTACTCACATACCGTTTCATAGTCACGTATTTATTGATAGTCTTTCCCATTTGCATAACTAAGAGTGGAAGTGAAGTGATCACTACTTGTCTACATTTTTAGTACTGCTAAGTCTAGATTTACATTGTGTTATACCACAACTACGTAGCGTGACAGTGTAGTTATTGAGCAAGCAAAGTGCAAACAAGCAAACCAAATAAAATGGAGTGTACTTTGGCGTTCGGACAATTAGACCCTACCAACAATGTGACAATCCCATAAAACGAACTTTTACATCTTCCAACAAGTTCAATACAGCGTGCTCAAGACAGGCTGGTTTCTAGAAAATGAGGAAGATTAGACTAGGGGCTTGCTCAGTCCAGATGTTAATCCAATAAAACACTTCTAACGTGAATTAGTGAAACGGATATGATGTTCACACATTGTGAATATATTTTCTTTCAACTCTTGCAGATTCTTATCAGGCCATTCCTATCGTAACACCTACATTTTGCTGGCAAGTAAAGGCGGAATGACTAACTACTTATTGCCATAACAAAACTTCTTTTACAAAAACATGTGGTGTCCAAATACTTTTGATAATATATCTCTTTGCACCCCATCGACAACATTCCCGAAGATTGCTGACCAATCTTCACTGGCTCTCTGCTCGAACCCTGATTGCTTCGCTGGCTGAAAGGTGGGACACAATGCAGCCTAGTATCAAAACATTTTGCTAAATAAAAAGAATCAATTTAATAACTTAATAAGTAGTTAAAATTATACAGTTGAAAAAATAAACATATACTACGATAATAATATAAGGCACATGCACAAATAAGAACTTCCAAAAGTCATGAAAAAGTTTAACGCGAAGAAAAATTAGGCAGTTAAGGTAAGTAGGTAGTTGAATCAACGTCGCAGTGGAGCAACACAACGGGAAACACTCCGGGACCACTCCCGAGTGTTTCCCGTTGGGAAGGGAAAGATCCTAGGACAACACCAAGTAATTTTGTACCAAGATCAGAGGACAAAGTCAACACCTAAGCTTGTGCCCCATTCTCCTAACATCCACACCATCCAAACGAGAGGACATTTGAGGCCACGACAGATTTAACGTGCACCCCCCCCCGTACACGACGGTCTTTGGTTAGACTGAGTTTCGAACTCGCAACCCTCTGGTTGCTAATCCGCGACTCTAGCAACTGGGCTATCGCTGCCCCGAGGCGAATGGCAGTGTAAAATTCGCAGGAGCAAATGAAATTTTCAATAGACCCAACAATTTCCGAGAGTCTAGTGGCCAAATTGGTACCCTGCAATCAAAGATAAGATGGTCAACATCCCGTACGCCGATCTGGCAATCACTCATCCCGCTAGTGCAGAAATCTGTTTAGATAGCTTTTTCAATTACCATATCCAGTGAGGTGCGACAGAAAATATATCCTAAATTGTTTACTTTTGAGTCGGCACTCAATCGTAAGGAAAACTCTTCTGGACCGCTCCTCATTTGTGCTCCTTGTATATTTCTGCAAATTTCTTCCAAGTGAGATACTTTTTCCAAATATCCGACTACTGCCCTCCGCCACCCACTACCAGTCGCATAGAATGAGTAAGCCGCCGTTATTAATAACAGGGACAATCACGAAAATCCGTGCGCTTACGAATTTTGATTCGAACCCGGACTTAATGGGTGGCGTTCAAACGCTATGACCACTTCAGTTAGGCGGCTTCCAGTATCTTCCAATTTGGTGACTAAATTTGCTTAACTCCCCAAGTAGTTTCGACGAGGTATCTCGTCCACAAAGATCTGACCAATTTTGCTAATGACGAGATTTCTCGTCACCAAGATATTGCTCATTTTTTTATGATGACGAGATCAAGATCTGGTCAGTTTTCTTTTAATGACGAGATATATTGTCCAACAAGATCTGGTCAGTTTTGCTAATGACGAGATACCTACGTCAAGACAACCACGAGAAGGGATAAACACATCTACCCTTTCATTTTTTCCTCACTATTCAGCAATACCCTTGAATAAAAAGACTACATAATACAATACAAAACTTCTCACATTTTCCACTTCTTCCCTAGACCTCGAATCCCGGTACCAGGTAAAATGACGGGCCGCTCATGAAATAAAATATGCAAAAACTCGCACAAACGCCATATCCCCCTTTTCTTCATTTGATTGCCAGTACGTCTTTTACACAGTGTAAATATTTTTACTTTTTGACCTTACTTTAAATGTACAGTACAGCACAAAAAACTTTTCGCATTTCTTTGGGTCTCTTTGATCTTGGGTCCCGGTGTCAAGGTACCGATGAACTCCAATCTGGGGTCGCGTATAAAATATCATTTTTTAAATTTCTGACCATCTATTGCCCTGTTAACAGCTCACCGAACCTTTCAACAAGGCATTGAGCTTATTAATATTATCTTATAAGCTAGCGCGAATGAAAGATGACTATTGAATTAATACTTCCGAGACATTTCATATCGAATGGCGGAACGAACGCACCTCTGCTGTCATTGTGAATGGGATTATGAAGCCTTCATATCCGATCGGACAGAAGTCGCGTGCCATAGTTGAATCATTGCGGCGCGCTTCCTCCATTGTGCACCTGTTCGCGACGGCGGAGGCCCTGCGAGGGCGTTCGTCAAGACACTCTGGCCCCTCCCCATCACTCTTCGACGCCCCCGCCCCCGCGGAATGTTTGGAATTTGATTGGGTTGCGCCTTCGCACGGAGAACGCAGCGCTGCACGTCAACGCTTGTCATGGTGATTGCGCCGGTTTTTGTGCGAAGTTTCAAAACACGATGTTGGGTAACAGTAGGTTTTGAAACGGTCATCTACGTAGCGTGTTAATTGAGTTGTGTTTTCTGTGGTTCTGGACGAGAAAGCAAAAACACAGGGTCGTGAAGAAGGGGAAGACACAAGGCTCATACCCTTTTACAAGGTCTTGAATGCAATTTCATGAAAAAATTGCATGGTTTATAAAATATTCTATATAATTTTGATTAAAATTCTTCAATTTTCTCCATGTTTCCAAATTTGTTGAAGTTTTTTTATAGTTGAAACTGGTATCTTGGATAGTAAAGCTTTCCTCCAATGTCTATATTATATAATCTATTTAGCTTTTAATAAACAGCTTTCAATTTGCTTATTTCCCCAGCAAACACAGTAGCGGCTATTTATTTGAAGAAATGAATCGAAATTCCAGTTCTTATTTTCCGAAAGCGATGTATGCGTGAAATGTGCGCACAAAATAATTCTAGAATGATTCCTCTCTAAAAACGGACGTTTACACGAAGTTTAATGAACCTATAAATTACCGAAACAGTTCTTCTCATAACGAGGTTAGGTTATGTAAACGTCGCACTGAAGCAACACAACGGGCTATTGGCGACTGTCCGTGATGAATCTCGAAGGGAAAGATTCGAGGACAACACCTTGTAATTTTGAACCACGGCCAGGTGATAAGGTCAACAAATGAGCTGGCACCTCACTCTCCAAACTTCCACACCGGGCCAACGTGAGGATGCTTCAGGCCACGACAGATTGAACGTGCACCAGTCCTTGCATACGCGACGGTCTTTGGTTGGACCGAGTTTCGAACTCGCAATCCCCCGGTTGCTAATCTGTTACTCTTCCAAGTGGGCTACCGCAGCCCTCGAAACTTTTTTAATACTTCTCTTGAGAAAACGTGTTTTTTGAGTTGTGGCACTTTTGCAGCGGGAGTGTGATATTAAAAACTTCAGTTAGAGTGAAATTCATACTCAATTTATGATGATGGAGAACGTTGAAGGCATTTGTTCAGGAATCTTTAAAAACCTAATCGCATCTGGAGGATGTTAAGAGCTGAATGGTGTAGGAAACGATCAATATTTAAATGAATACATATCCTTCGTGTTACTGTCTGTTTCACACCCCTTACTTTCGGCAACCCCCATCTCTCTCCCACTATTAGCTACATTATAGAAAAGGGTGGAATTTTACCCCACTAAAACTGGAGTTGAAAATTGAAAAGAAACCAGCTAGACACTGAAACTAATTTCGTACCTCAAATGCAATGAAATTGCGGAGAGACTTGACAAGGAGGCCATGGTTGAGCCTTTTCACACATTCTACCCTCTAACCTATAAAGCAGTTTCTCAAACTGTGCTCCGCAAAACAATTCCCAGTGCTCCGCGAAAAGGTAGGACATGTTTAAAATTAAAAATATTTTTATTAAACATATTTTAAAGTTTAAAATTAAAAATATCTTTTACGAAAAAAATGGGACAAAATTATTTGAATATTATGACCTTTTGCGCTCTTGGTGTGTAAGAAAAAAATCGAGTAAGAAAAATATCATTTATCACCGATCAGGTGAAACATTGACTATATAAAAAGGTAGTCGGCATTCAATGTGTCAGTTTCTCGTCTGCCAGTCGACAAAACAAATTTACGTCAAAAGGCAACACCACACAACACGGAGCCAGACAGAAGCTGGACTCGCAGTCTCCGCGTTTGCAGAAACAATTAGAAGCTTCGACACCTTTCGAGAATTATCGGAAAAATTTTTATTGCATATAAAACTGGTGGTTGACTTACTTCTCAAATCAGTTGCATTTTAGTCAACATTCAGTCGAGAACCGACAAATTATAAAGTTCATTATACGTATGTAATTTATTATTTTTAAAAATCAATTTTCTGTGACTACTCAAATTTTTCGTTTTAATGACAAAATATCTGTCTTGTGGAGGTTTCTTCAAATACTAAATTAGTGATACGGGGAATAATTAAATTTCTGTTTCACGAAACCAAGTAAAAATTTGTAACAAATGTAAAAATGCCAAATTAATAAAATAACAAATTGTGGATCTGCAATATTTGCCCTGAATTTATTTTCAAATGTTTTTTTTTTCATGTGTCTGTTTTCCGTCTGCAATGGGAAATTAATGCAGAAAAAAAATTAAACGGTGAAATCTAATGTCCTGCAAGCTTAAATGACGAAATTACCTTGTATCGTCAATGCTATTTTGTCGTTCTATTTACTAAATACAATATATAGCTGTGAGATAAAATTTAGTGCTCCGCGTTGAATTTCCAATTTCAAAGGTGCTCCGTGACTGAGAACCTCTGCTCTAAAGTGTTATTCGCCATGAAGAGCTCAAGTAATACAATTTGATGAGCCCCGACAACTCATATGTGGTATCACAGAGAGCTTCGCTCAAATATGTGGTAACAGAAAATGTCAGACTGCTCTTTCTAGGCTTATAAGCAGGCACATCCGACTTCGTTCATTTAGCCCGTTGTGTTGCTCCAGTGTGACGTTAATTGAAAAATACCAATACCAATACCGACTTCGTTTAGGGCCATAAGGCATTTCTAACCAGCCTGAAATGTACACTGAAGAAGCCTCCCCTAGTCATCTTCTGACCTGGTTTAGTCTGGCCAGGGAAGATCTCTATGTAAGTCCTGCTATTTTGTTATACTTTTTAAGCGTGTTCGAAGTTATGGACTTGGTTTATCGGTTTAGCTAGACCTTAAGGAAATGAGTAACAACTAATTTAGTGTAAGAGGGCATTTTAGGCCCATAAAGTTTGTATGGGGAGAAAATAATTTCAAACCTTGTAGCAAGGGCACCGCCGCTAAGGCTTCTCTTGAGCCCACTTTCCTGTATTGTAGTCGATAGGGAATAGTCCATATAAATAAGAATGGTGTTTGTACGTGTTGAATATTGTCACCCCATTTCAAGTTTTGTAATAATTAATAAATTAAATTTATCCGTTTTGGGTCATTCTAATGCAAATTAGTGGTTTTCGCGCTTGGTGTTTGTATGTGTGTACCTGCACTACGTCCAAACGGTTAGGTATATTTTCATGAAAATTTTTATACTGTGAGAACTCATTCATTTAGTGAATGAATTTCGACGACGTCAGTGTGTTCGTCTTCCCGTTTTATGTTTGTGCAAGTGTATCACATTAATTTTAATTCATTTATCCTAGCAAAATGCACATTTTATAAAAAAAATCATTTTAGTTTAGTGAATACATTATTTAAATTTTCTTTGTGCTTACATTTTAGACACTTTTCATGCTAAAACATCTCAGTAACTATACTTAAATCAACCTTTATTTCGTAGTTTTGGAGAAGCTGGAATGTATATTGAAAATTGCTATTACTTGGATTGTTTTACCAGTACTGATGAAAAAGCAATTATTTTTCAAGACTTTAAATTCCAATACTTATTTTTTCTTAAAAAACAATTTCCGAATATTTGGGACATGATATTAAGAGAATAAAACATTCATTTTTGCGCTAGAGCAAGATAAAAATCAGTTATTTTGTTTCCAACATTGCAAGACGTTTGTTCATTTTCTGGACGGCATTTGTGCATTGCAATTAACTTTCCTCAAACATCTTTGGTTTAACACGCAGGGTAGAAGAATTTGCTTTTATTAAAAAACATACGGCATGAAAACCTTTTGAACCAAGACTGGTAGCTAATCGAATTTATTCAGTTTTTTAAATTTTTGACAGGTTTCCTTTACAAAACGATTAAACTCATTAAAACGCTTTTTTTCCATGTTTCAAATGAAAGTATTCGGATTTATTGAAAGCTGCACTCGATAAGAAAGTAACACCGTCATTCTCATTTTAAATAGGTACGTGGTTTGCGTTCAAAATTAAATCCCTGAATTAAAAAATGTGCCTTAAAGTGTAGCACGTGCTCAAGAAAAATGAATCCCGTGTTCGTTGACCAGGTGCAGTAATATTTCCTGATTTTTTTCGCTCGCATTTAATTTTATACTTTTAAATTTTGTTCTTTTAATTGTAAGTTGTGGCAACTATGCGAGATAACGAGGTAGGAGCAATCGTGAATTCATATCCTTAGAACTTTGTTTTTCCGCCGATTTTAGTTTTATTTGGTTCTGATTTCTGTGGTTGTGAATTTAATAAATGTTATTCCTATTCATCTCACGCAACAACCACACCAATGATTCGATTTGGAACTGCATGCAAGTTAAAATAAAACAATTTTTAAATAGAAATTTGCAGATATTGGAAGAATATTAACGTTGAAAAAAATTCGAACTAGGACTTTTGAAGTACCAAAAATTCTTTGCCGTGGAGGAGATAAAATTTACCTAATTTAGGAGTTGAAGCAAAATTTAAACCTCCTGGTGGTTGTATCGATGAAGTATCTCGTTATTAGCAAAATATTAAACAGATCTTGATGGACGAGATATCTCGTCATTAGAAAAAAAACTGACGAGAGCTTGATCTCGTCATCATTAAAAAATCGGCAACATCTTGATGAGACGATATCTCGTCATTAGTAAAATTGGTCAGGTCTTGATGGACGAGATATCTCGTCGAAACTACTTGGAGGGTTAAGCAACTTATATCAGTTTAAAGTTTGTTGAAAACATTGATTTTCTTTTTAAAAAAAATGCTGTCAAATCGATTGAAAAATGGTTTTTGAAAAATGGTAATCGGTTACCTTTTTTCCCTAGAAATTATAAAAACATCGAAAAGGTGTTAAAAAATTATTTTTCTGACACTTAAATGATATTGGCATTTTTAACGAAAGAGAAAAGTAATCATCTGGTCACTTTTTCAATCTACAGTTAACCAATTCAATCCTAGTTGGGTCGGTTAATTCTATTGTTTGGGTTGGGTAATTCTACTTTAAATCCAGTGCTGGCTCTCAATGATAGGACAGTCTTTTTAACCCGGTCTAATTCAGACTAGGTCAAGTGGGATAAATTAGAAGACAATTGTATTGTAGCTTACGTTAACTTTACACATGAATATAAACTTTCATTAAAGATTGGTGACGAATTTTTTGCAAATCTACTAAAATCCAATTGATATTTTCAAATCAATGGATATTTAGTTTTTTATTGATTAGGGAAGGGTACCAAAGGCAATCAATCAGTCTCCTGGATTCGTCTCTGGCTGAAGACGAGCTAGTAAATTTACAACAATCATTTTGTGGCTCCTACTGCCTCTATTCAGACACGAGTCATACATTCGCGTTGCTTCACCTTTTTTTCAATTACTGACAGCTTAAATTAGAAAGAAAACTTCTCAACCGAGCAAAGCAAACGAGGTGGCTTAGGTGCTAACAGAGCGGGAGGCTCCGATTTCTACACGCATCCTTTCTGGCATCGTAACACTTAAGGCTCGGTGTGAATTCTCAAGCAATAAATAAATGAATAACAACCGGTCAGGAGTGGTCTAAAAGCCCTTGTTGGAATCACACTCTTTGCTCACCACTCCCGTAAGAGGAAGGTTGCCTTGTTTTTTAATTAACCTCCACGGTCTCCGAAAGGGTAGCTGGACGTCCCGCCGGGTTTTGCAATTATTAGCGAGACGGTAGCGACTTTTAAAACGCGGTGAATTATTTATGAGACACCGATCTTGCTAACCCGATGGAAATAAGCTCATAAGAAAATGAAAGCGAAAAAAAAAATTTCCAGTCTCTTGCTTCAAGGATGAAAAAGCAAATAGATAAAAATAAGTGAAAAAGGTTCGAGAGATACTTAGGGGTAGCACAAGAAAGTATAAATCATCGGAACTCTCCCCAGTTCACAAGAAAAGCAAAGCCTGGTCGTTAAAGTTTCTGCAGTGGATACTTTTTATTCCCTGCCAATATTGCTTAAAATATATTATCTTTCAATAGGGTGGATGAAAGGATTGAATTCGCTTAATGAAATGGGTGTCCCGAATGAAAGGTGCTCAAGGTGCTGTGGTACATAAAACTTGAAGCTTTGGCTTTCAGTTCGATGTTAATGGGAATCAGATTCCTGTTTGTGAGTTTCTTTTTATTGGGTGACATGACATTTTCGCCAACGTTAAATTCGGTGTCTGTTAACCGTCTGAGGTTTTGTCATTGAAGGTTGATAGAATTCATTCGCTCTTGATTTTCTTGGGGCTTCGTTAATATGCAAAGTGCTTTCGAAAAAAGTGAATCTCCATCTCGATTCGTGAAATAATCTTAACCCTCCTGTGGTGGTTGCTTTGATGTGATATCTTGTTAGCAAAACTGACAAGATCTTTATGGACAAGATATCTCGTTATTAGAAGAAAACTGACCATATCTTTATCTCGTCATCTTAAAAAAATCGGCAATATCTTGATGCCGTGATATCCCGCCATTAGCAAAATTGATCGCATCTTGATGAACGAAATATGTCGTCGAAACCTGTTAGAGGGATAATGCTGCAATACAAGGGTGGTATATAAAATAAAAAAGATGATAACTTAACAAAACAGACGATTGTATGTACAATTTCTAAAAATAACCCTTCCATATACCTTTTTATTATATAAATTATACCCATTATTAATATTTTAAAAATCAGGTGGTATTCGCATCTGAACGAAAAGGTTATGCAAGAAATTATAACTATTTTGCTTCCATAGTCGATGAAAAATTAAAAAAGAAAAGAGAAACCTTGAAATATCAAAGTAAGTTATTTGTATAAATTTATTCTAATGTTTCAAAACATTCTTTGAATCACGAACAAATGCCTTACAGAACAATTAGACATGGCCTTTATGCGTATAAATTTATCTTTTAAAACAAATGTTTATGTGTTTTCTACAATTTTAAGGAGACACCGAGGATCAGTGGATTTTGTGCTGTGCTAGCGGCCTGCGAGCTGTAGCCGACTCTGGTTCGATTCCTGTAACTACCCTTGTCTATGACCAAAACGTTGCCAGGCCAGATCTGCCCTTGCTTCATAACAAAAGCAACCCACTTCTCAACGACAATTTTAATATTTAATTACATCAAATTATCTACATTCAATATGAAAAGATATAGGATAAGCTATTTTTTACAGCTTTGAGTCACTAGCTGAGTAATTTAAATAAAACTTCTTATAATAGAGATTCATTCGGAGAAGAAAATACTTTTATAAAAGTTTCTATAAATATGTCCTATCTTTTCTAACATTAGAAAGTTCCATACCTACTAAGACTACAAAGTCATCGAAATAAATTTCCCTATAGTTGGAAAAATTAATTATTTCAAATATTAATTGTACTCTGGTGGAAATTGCCTCACCAAAAAAAGCATTATTCAAATAAAATTCTGTCTAGCGAATTACTCTTATTAGAGTAGACAAGTCGATACATCTACACAGCTATACAAGTTTTTCTATCTTTATATCTTTAAAATATAATGTACTGTGAATCTAAACGACAGCAATGGCAGCTTATAACTTGAGGTTGATGGAACTTCTTACTATCCTATTTGGCTGCTTCTGTGGAAGACATTCCATCATCTATCCATCAATGCAACTTTCTCACCACTATTCGATTGTTTCTGTAAGAAAATCTAAATTATTTCATCTTAAAATCCTTCCTCACTCTGAGAATTGTTAATAATCTAAAATTTTTGACATACTTTTTTACTAGCAGAA
The DNA here is from genome assembly GCA_933210815.1 of Meta bourneti. Classification (NCBI taxonomy): domain Eukaryota; kingdom Metazoa; phylum Arthropoda; class Arachnida; order Araneae; family Tetragnathidae; genus Meta; species Meta bourneti. Next base: position 37,012,538 of record OW119922.1, on the reverse strand, counting down.
TACTACCCATGTTGTTCGGATTGAAATGACGAACCCATGGGGAATACATTCCATTCCATTGGGGCCTTGTACCCAGTTTTCCCATCAATATTTTGACTTGCGGTACTCTTGCATCAGGGGACGATGTTTCCGTATTCCACTATTTTTCACGAATGGATGAGAAGTTAATTTGACACGATATTCCTGATTAATTTTTTTAAGCCATACGCTTCTTGAAAATTCCATTCATTGAGACATTAAATAAACTTTTCAAAATTAAACGTCTTCCGTGTCGGAGGCTTTTTCTGTAAATCTAAATTTTGATGATTCTAATGTTTTGTGGTAGAACGTGCTTCCTGTAAGTATTCCGTACTGGATAACCGATAGTAAAATCCTCGTCTTCCCGTGGTTTGTTTCTTTCCCTAGAAAGATCATCTGATAGACAAAGCAAAGGTACTAGTTTATAATTTTTTAGAAAACGTAGGTCATTAGAAGCAGGTAGACAGCAGGTTTTTGTAAGAAAATAAAAGTTTTCAACAGACGATTTACATGTAAGTTACGTGAACATAACTTCAACTCGTAAAGTAAGCAACATCAACCTTCTGTCACAAAGTCATTTTTCTTTTTAAAAAGTCCCACTACGGATATTTTTTAATATTAATATTCTTCCCAAAACCAACAGTTTCATTTAAAATTTTCTTTAGTCCTACTGACATTCAGTTTAAAATCGAATACGTGTAGCACTTTTTTCAATTCGGAGATTCGATTTTTGAATGCAAATAACTCACCAGTTCAAACATACATGCAGTTACTTGACTGTTGAGTACATGTTTCAGTAAAACCAAATAATTTAATGTGAAACATGAAAAATAAGAGTAAGTTTTACTGATCGGAATCGTCCTGTAAGAGAAACCTAAATCAAAATTTCAAACTGTATAATTACAATGTACGATTAACTAACAGTCTTATTTTAAAAGGTTTCTTTTTGTATATTTTATTTCTTTTTATGAAACGGAATTCTATATAACTATATATACTATGTATGTGTTAAATCAAGAACTTTTGAGAGAAGTTGGTGGAAATACACACACGTACCACCCAAAAATGAACTCACGTCTTTAGCGATATTAGACAAAAAGTTAATAATTGATTAAAATTTAACTCCTAAATAATATATTTACGCCACATGAAATAATGGAACACATAAATGCAGCAGTGTCACCTTAAGCATAAATGAAATTTCAATCATTTAAAAAACTCAGAATTCTGAAAACCGAAAGATGAGAGCAAACGTATCGGATTTCAATTTCGAATCTACTCAGTAGATTAATTCTAAAAATACTCAGAATAAAATAATAAAAACAATGATATTTTTACGAACAGAACACATATTCATAATACCTAGAAATGCTCAAATATGATCTTAACTCAGATGCACAAACAGAATAATTCTAAATGGAATCTACAGTGGCTCCCAAAAGTGTTCGTACACTTACGAATTTCAATGAAATACTGCTCTATCCATTAATAAAAATCAATATTTCAGAATGGGAATTTTTTAATGACATCTATAACTTGTTCTTAACAAAACTACATAAAATATTTTGAAAATATAGTAAAACTTTTTTTTAGGAAAATCAATAATCAAAAAGTAACAAAAACATTACCTCACAAAAGTCTTCGTACACTTTAAGAAATCTCTATATATTAGTAAATATTGTAATATTTCTGTAAATTAGTACTTAGTAGGATATCCTATAGCATCCACAACAGCTTTTAAACGTCTGGGAATAGAGTTCACTAGCGAATACGTTTTTTTTAAATTTCTGCATCAATGTTCCTCCATTCTTCAATCTTTACTGTTTTTAGATCGCTTTTCGTTTTAATGTTGTGTCTTCGTACTCTAACCTCCAGTTTTCTCCAAATGTGTTCTATTGGGTTTAAATCCGGCGACTGAGGTGGTGTTTTCAGAACTTGTGGACAATTATAGAGACACCAGAGGCGAACGTTGAGAGCCGTGTGCTTAGGATCGTTATCTTGATAAAAAACAAAGTTTTTTCCAATACCCAAATTTTGGATTGATAATTTTAAATTGTCTTTTAAAATATTTAAATAAAGAGCATGATTCATTATGCCATCAATAAATACCAAATTACCTAGTCCTGATGCTGACATGCACCCCCACACAAGGACACCTCCACCGCCATGCTTTACTGTTCCAGCTAAGAACTTGGGATGAAGTTCCTCATTTTTTCTTCTCCATACAATTATACGCCCATCGGAACCAAACATGTTAAATTTGCTTTCATCTGCAAATAAGACATGATTCCAATGCGTTTCGGGCTTATTTATCATTGATTTTGCGAAGGAAAGCCTAAGCTTTCTATTTTTCGCACTTACAAAAAATTTTCTTCGGGCAGAACGCCCATTTAATACAGCTGATCTGAGCACTCGTCGGACAGTTTCAGATGAAATTGAAGTAGAACATTTTTCAGTAAATTCTGTAGAAATTTTTACAGCACTCAAACGTGGATTTTTCACAAATTTTCTTACTATAAATCTCTGATCACGTTGCGTTAACTTTGCCGAACGACCTTTCCTTACCTTGTTTTCGATCCGATTTTCTTCTTTAAAGCGTTTTATCACATACTGCACCTTAGAATGGGATAAATTTACTAATTTAGAGATATTCTGAACTGATTTACCACTACTATGATGAAAAATAATCAATTTTCGAATGCTGTTCGTTGTTTCCTTACGACTACGAGCCATTTTTAAATAATAAATAGAATATTACGAAGTAAGCAAGCAAATATTAAAGCCAAACGATTTTTTAAATGTCACCACAATGCAAAAATAAAAAAGCAATAAACGATAATTTTATTTATGAATTTATCCAAAAATATTTCGGTGTACGATCACTTTTGTGGTTTGTTCTTTCTCTGCCTCCTTCCATTTTCATTTTTATAAAAAGAAAATGAGTTAATATTTTTTTAAGGATATTAGGTTTTATTCAGAATCACATGGAGATGATATGAAAAAATATTGGACTTTATATTCGAATTCAATTCCAGGCTACAGCGCTTTTTGTACAAATTTTTAAAGTATACGAACACTTTTGGGAGCCACTGTATATAAATAAGAATGTAGTGCTTGTACATCGAATATTTCGACCCAAACGGGACAAAACGGACAAAATATCGACAAAACGCGTAGAAAATTTGAAAAATTTTCTATCCGTTTTGGACCCTTTTGATGCTAAATTCGTCTCTTGCGCGTTTGGTGTCTGTCTGTCCATCTGTCTGTATGTATGTGTGTGCCCGTGCTACGTCCAAACGGCCGAATATATTTTCATGAAATTTTGCATACCGTGAGTTCTTACATTCATTTAGTGACTGAACTTGGTTGCGAATTTGTGATTGTGTGTTTGTATAAGTATCACATTAGATTTGTACTACATATTTTAATTTAATGTTTTTATATTTGATACACCATATTTTAGTTTAGTGAATGAATCATTTGACATTTCTTTGCTTACATATTTAGGCAAGTTTCAAGTTAAAACATCTGAGTAACTAAAGTAACTAATACTTAAATCAACCATAATTTATAGTAATTTTGGAGTAACTGGAAGGTAGATTGAGCATTGCAATTGCTTAGATTGTTTTACCAGTACTGCTGTCAATTATTTTTCTAAACTATCTTTACGGAATTTAAATTATAATATTTTTGTATTTTGATCCTTATTTATTTTCTTTGCGAACTATAAAGTATTTCCGAATATTTGGGACAGACGATAATTTTCAACTAAACGAAAATTCGCAAACGAATATAACTTTTTGGATGATCATAATATCAGTACTGATCGTATTAAACATTTTTATATAAGCTTAGCGATAGCGTACATGGACGAACGCCTGTTAAAAAAAATTAGACCTTTCTTAAAAAAACTAAGGAAGACTAACACCGATCAACTCTCTTTTTCACTCCGTCTCCAAATCTTCTAAATTACAAATTATTTTTTCACATTCCGTATCATGATTACAGTTTCAGTGCATGATTAAAAATACATTCATATATCATAGTTTTCCGCTTGCATAATTAAAAATACTTTTACTAATACTATAGTTTGCACGTGATTAATAAATATAATATCAAGACACAATAACGCTTACAAATACTCTATTAGAAGTTTCACGCGCGCAATAAAAATTAAATACAATTCCTGATTGGATTAACTGAAATGGATTGATGGCTGGCTGACGATTCCAAATAGTATATCTTTCTTGCAAGGGACTGCAAAGGTGTTTTACTTTTTAGGATCCAACAATAAATTCATGAAACATTTAACGTTCGTTATATGGAGATTTGTATGTATTCTGGTCTAAGAAAATATTTAAGAACTATTGCCTCGTTTTCGAAACCAGTACAGAAATAATATTATGTTTGCTAATTGTGTATCATTCGCTATGTGTGTTGAAGTGAATCAAGTATACAATAAAAGTGCATACAAACAAATTTTGCTTGATAACAACAAAAAAAGCTGTCTTAAACACTATTTTTAATTTTCTCCCCAATATCGTAGCTCGGATTTCATTTGGGAGGGGACCAAATATTAAAATTCAATTTGGTACAACTGCATCATACGCCTTTTTTGGTGGCAACGCTCTTGGTGCGATTTTTGGCTCATTTTTTATGTCGCCAAGGAAAGAATTCTTAGAAAAAATCATTTTTTAAACGGAAAATAATAAGCTTTAGCGGAAAGTAATTAACGGGAAAAAATACTAAACTTTGAAAAAAAAACATGTTTTTTATCGGACAATTTAACGGAATGAAATTTAATAAATGAAAAGAACATTCTCGAATATTCGAAATGAAAATTTAAACTTTCTGCTTGCCAAAGTTGCAATAAAAACGGGAATAAATCTAATAAAGAAGGGTTGCCTTCACCTGCCATAACTCGCTAAAAGTGTGCCAAGAGCGTTGCCACCAAACGAGGATTACAATACAGCTGTACCTTCACATTTCATGTGAAATTAAGATTTGAACTTTATTACATTTTAGAAATTTTATCTAAGTTTTTCTCTCAATTTGATTACAAGACCGAATTTAAAAACAAGGACACAACTCAGTTGGTTGATACGAATATAAAATACCTTACTTTTATGTTAGATAAATGGTGTATGACAATAAAACAAAGGTCAAGTTTTTTAAAATTTGTTTCTTGAAATTGTTTTTTATCTTTTTGTCACTTTTAAAGGGTTAATGCCATATGTTGTAGGCGAATTTGAGAGATGGATAGATCACAGCGTAAAACCCATGATCTTCCTACTTTCATATTTCATAGTAGTAGATCGTGGTCTAATAAGCCTTCGTGTAGTAAAAAAATGAACGAAAAAAATGACAAACCAAACCATAATTCGTCGTGAACGATTAATGAAGGGCTACGTCAACAACGTGATAAGTCACTAAATTTTTCGTTTGCAATTTTCAAGTTTTAAAAAAAATTTAAATTAATGGTTTAGCTGCTAGTCAAGAAGGGTGCAATCTTAAACTTTCAAGTATTACATACTGATTCATCACACAATCGGAAATTCTTTTGGTATTTTTTTGGTATTTTTTTAATTAACGTCACACTGGAGCAACACAACGGGCTATTGGTGACGGTCCGGGATCAATCCCAAAGGGAAAGATCCGAGGACAACACCACGTAATTTTGAACCACGGTCAGATGACGAGGCAACACCTGAGCTGGCACCCCACTCTCCAAACTTCCACACCACACCAACGTGAGGACATTTGAAGCCACGACAGATTTAACGTGCACCAGCCCCCTTTGTACACGACGGTATTTGGCTGGATTCGAACTCGCAACCCTTCGGTTGCTAGTCCGTTACTCTTCCAACCGGGCCACCGCGGCCCCCGGAAATTCTTTTGATCCTCTTGAATATTTTGTTTTTAACTCAGAACACAGATTTCATTCTGTGGCTTATCATTATGTTGCCCGCAAGCTTCCATTGAATAAATTGTTACTTAATTTAACAGGTATTATTTATTCAAAGAATATTACTAAACTATCCATTGCATTTAAAATTGTGGCGGCTTACAAGCGAAACACTAAATCAATGTTTAAAGATATGAGTTTGTTAGCTTTTCTAAACCAGAATGTGGTGATCTTTAGACTGAAGTCCATTGTTATTTTTCTTTGCATAGGTTAGATTTCTCCTTGAGAAACGCACTTAGTGAGTAAATTATAAAGAGCAGATCCTGTTACAGTGGTGTGATTTCATTTCAAATGATGGACATTTATACCATTACTTTTTGTTTTAAAAAATAACATAGACATTTGTAGGTACAGATGAATGATTGCGCTATGGCACTAAGTCAGCGGTCCATATCTTCAAAAGGTCAATTAATTCATAAATAAAGTCTAATTTTGCAAACAAGTTTATCTACTTTTCACAGAAAGCATAACAAATAATAAAACAAATTAATAAATACATTAACCTTTCAAGTGGTTTCGACGAGGTATCACGTCCACAAAGATATGACCCATTTTGCTAATGTCGAGATTTCTCGTCACCAAGATATTGCTGGGTTTTTTATGATGACGAGATCAAGATCTGGTCAGTTTTCTTTTAATGACTAGATCTCTCCCATCAGGATCTGATCAGTTTTGCTAAGGACGAGCTACCTCGTCGACACCAACCACCTGGAGGGTCAAGCTTGCTTGCCAATAGATTCTAAAGAGAGAATGGAAGCACAGTTGCTTAGCAACAGGAACTAGTTTTGTTTGGTGGCCTCGTGCTAGTAATTCAGTCCGCATTGAGAACTTTCCAATCATCGGTTTGTTGTTTTGGGTTTTCAGGTGCAAAAGGCCTTAAGCGGCCAAGCTGCTCCAGACACAAGACGGATAACTTCAAGTAAAGAATGTCGTGAAAGGGCGAAAAAAGAGGGAACGGGGAATATAGCGAACTTTTTCTCATATCCCAGGAGAGTGACACCCGTGTTTGCTAAAAAACAGTAAAGCCCATGGGAAAAGAAAAGATCATTAGAGCACATCGGGTCCATGAAGCCCACACACAAAAGATGTGCAGAGAACTCCAATCATCGGTCCGATATAAAGTCTGTGTCTCATAACAATCCCCTATCGTATTTCACAGCTATATTGTTAGTATGTTCACCGGCGATAATTGGTAAAGAAATATAAAAATATGAAAACCTTTTGTGGCGTGGGTACTGTCGTCTTTCCAAGTCCCCGATTTGGCTACGCATTGATTCCCCACTCATATTTTTAATACCTAAAATATACGGGCAGCGGGACTGTCGTATACGTGGGGGCTGCTGCATGTAAAATCTGTTTCCTGACCTCAAATGTCCTCACGTTGGCGTGGTGGGGAAGGTAGGAAAATGGGGTGCCAGCTCAGGTGTGACATTCATCTGACTGTAATGTAATCTGACAGTGGTTCAAAATTACGATGTGTTTGTCCTCGGATCTATCGCCTCGCGACTGATCCCGGAACGTCGTCAATAGCGCGTTGTATTGTTCAAGTGCAGCGTTAATTCAACTATTTACCTACCTAAAATATACAATTTTGTCATTTGTAGCATTTCCCCTGAATTTACTTCTAATGCTGCTAGTGGTTGTGATAGCAAGAATGATACCATTCCTCAGGCACGTGGGGGACTGTCGTGGCTCAGTGGGTATGACCACTTTCTGGGGCCTTCCCCTATAATCCGTAATGGTACTTGTCGGGGCGGAGGGGTTTTGCCCCCAACTAGTACTAGTAGTGGGTATGACCACTACACAAGAAATCTGCGAGTTGTAGGCGGTGCGAGTTCTATTCCATCTTGGGTGTGTTTTCTCTCTTCTGTGTAAATAAAACTTTCTTTGTGTGTGTATGTTCGTAACTTTGTTGTCTGTGTTTGGCGCAGCATGGCCAAATAAGGCCCATGCGCCATAAAAACCGCAACAACCGACCAAACAACCCCGAGGCACGTAGTCGAACGGGTGAAACAAACGGGTTCCATTCCAGAAAGCGCAACGTTCAATGATTCCGCAGATTTCATTTCGTTTTTACTTATTATTTTCGTCAGGTTTTTTCGTCGGTAAAAAACGGCGAGGATTGATGGGCGGAGGAGGACGGATCTCTTCTAATTGAAGCAGCAGGTGTGCCCGGAGTGTGTCGGGCACGCGCCCCGTGTCGCCAAATTCGCCTTGCCCTTGACAGTGTGTCGCGTGGCCTTGTCTTTTCCTCCCCTTCGCCGTACCCAGTTTTTGAAACTTTTTCTTCGGGAAAATTTCGATTCGATTTAACTTTTTGCGAGTATCTCGTGCGTCAGGGACTATAACAATAGTGTGGTCGGTAGCCGCAACCACACGGTAATGCTTTGTAGGTACTTCAGTCTACTTAACCCTCCTGGTGGTTATCTCGACGAGATATCTCGTCATTATCATGTCGTTATTCATTATTCATTCGTTATTTATTATTCATTCGTCGTTATTCATTCGTTATTTATTATTCATTCGTCGTTATTCATTCGTTATTATACTATGTTCATTAGATTAGGTCAAAACTAATCAGATCTTGATGGACGAGGTATCTTGGCATTAGAAGAAAACTGAATAGATCGTGATCTCACCATCATAAAAATATCGGCAATATCTGGATGACGAGATATCTCGGCATTAGCAAAATTGGTCAGGTTTTGATGGACGAGATATCTCGTCGAAACCACTTGGAGGGTTAAAAAACTTAATAGTTAAGATGTGTTGCACTGCTATATACACACACTCATATTATAGAGTAATTATACTGAAGTGACAGACGTCATGGGATAGAAGAATGCAAATTTTTAACTGGATCTGCCGAGATGTAAAGGCATAGACGCACGCCATGAATTTTATTAGTTGCTGAGTGTAATCTCATGTGTCAGGTTAAACAGCTGCCAATAAGGTTATTCGACGCGAATTATCGGAGTTTGAATCGGGTTTTGAGGAATGGAGACGGATGGTATATTCAATTTCCTAAGTTGTAAGAACATTCAATATTCCACGGTGTAATGTGTATACCGAGAATACTTCATAGAAGGCAGTACCACTTACGGTGGCTAGCTCACTGACATATCACGGGTGCTGGATGATCTTGATCAGTATGTGGTGCAGAATGCGTGATGGCCAAGTCTGGCTGGCTAGAATTGATGGACAAACGACACTGGTAATTTTTTAACAGTTGCGAGGTGTGTCATATTGAACAAGTGCCACTAGGCAAGTCTATTATAATTATAGAAGTTTGAACGATAAAAGATAGTGGGAACCAGACGGAGGAGGTATTCAAAGTTCGAAGTTGTACGAAAGCTCAACATTTCATGATCCATTCTGTTATGTGTGTTCTGAGAGTACCTCATGGAAGGCATTACTACTCACCGTGGACGGCGCAGTGACTGACCACCTTTGCTGGATGACCGTTATCAGCGGTGAACTGGCTGGAATTGCTCATGCTGATAGACAAGCCACACTAGCTTAGATAACATCCAAATTCACTGCAGGTGATACCAGAGACCACATCCATCGGGTCAGTGCAACGGAATTTAGCGTCCACGGAGTATGGGAGCAGAAGAACCACCCGAATGCCATTGCTAACACCACGACATCGAACACAGCCCGGGCTCGTGAATACAGTAACTGGATTCTGAAAGAGACTGGAAACATGTGTTGTGGTCCGATGAGTCCGCTTGCCAATTACGAGCTGAGGTATAAGTACGCAGGCACCATGAGAGATCATTGTTTCAAGCTGTCGACAACGTACTGTTCAAGGTGGTGGTAGTTTCATACATGTGTGGAGTGCCTTTACGTGCCACGGTTTGGGTCATCGTCAACACGTTATTGACCTGTATGCGCTTTGTTGCTCTGCAGGGAAACCATTTCTAACCTTTCACTGACTTCATGTACTTCAACAACGATCCGATTTCCCTGGCGCACAATGCACCATGTCATCAGGTCCAAGCTGTAAAAAATTGGTTCGAGAAGCATTCTGGACAGTCCCGAAGGGTGGTATGAACACCACGTTTGCCCGACATGAATCCAAGATCTCATTTATGTGGCAAGGCGGAAAAAACTATCCGAACTCAAGATTCTGCATCTACTTAAACCAGGGAACTGTTGGCGGTAATTCAGACGGCTCGGTTCAACATCTTTCCAGAAGCGTTACGGCCATTTGTGGAACCGATGCCAGGTCGAGTTGTTGCGCTTAACCGGACTAGAGGAGTCCTACACGATACTAGGTAGGTAACCTATGACTTTTGGCATTTCAGTGTGTTGTAATGGTGTGGTTTTAAAATTTCAGTGTATTGTAATGGCCAAACTGTTAACCATAGTACTTTCCTTCTAGAATCAAGCAGAGGCTGAATTCGACAGATGCTACCACTAGTTGACTGATTACCAATTGCATGAGAGCTATATTACCATCACGGGAGCACTTCAATATGCAGATGATAGAGACTGTTCGAGTAACCGTGAGATGGCGCGTGAAAAGGAGGCTTAGTACCAACTAAGAGTGAAGCCATTATAGAAGTAGAAACATCATCTGTTATCACAGGGCTTCCGACATTTTTTGGAAGTAATTGTCTTCGTATTGGCAATTCAACTGTTCATCGTGGACCATCCATCGTAATGTGATTCGATTGGGACGAGCGCTATCTGGCTTGCTTGAAAGTACGCATATACCAGTCATAAATGCAGCAGAACATGCTAAGACAGTACAACTTCAGTCCACGAAAAAGTGTTTAATGGTTGAGATTCGTTACACTGCCAATGTATGCTACTTAATTGTAAGCTCATTACTGTAGTGGTGACTAAGTTCACTGCAATTTTTTCATACGAATATGCCGCCAATCAATTTTAATTTAGTACTGCAAAATGTTAGCAGCTTGCAAGCTTTTGGATAAACGTGACACCCGTTCGGATAGTCAAAAGCAGAAATGTATTTTGATTGAAGCGCACAGGGACAGCATTATAGACTCGTAAAAATGCCACCCGTCATCAGTCTGAAGGACTTACAGGCCTGCGAATAAGTATGTCCATATTTGGCGTATACATGTGAACGGTTCAGTAGGATACCGAACTTAAGATCTCGCGATCAGCGAACCACAACAAATCCAGACACGCAGGACGAAAAATCAGCTGACTGGTGAGCCGCCACAGGACCCTGAAAGCGTTGTCTATAAAAGACAAACTGGAATTCTTGCAATCGTAATTTAAAATAAAATATACGGTCGTGAATTAATGTACATTGCTCAATAGTTAATGGCCAATAGTGATGATGGAAATCCAAAGATTCAAAATTGTCGTTCTTGTTCAAGTACTCGGAGTTCATATCTCACAGTAGCTAATAATAACGACCCCCTTGGCCTCTATCTTTTCATTAGAGATGAACAAATCCAACCCACCTGCCAACTTTTGTACAGAAACTTTTACACTTTTTACTTTTGTACAACTTGCAATGCGGCCCCACGAGATTGTAAATTTTTAATATTATGTGATTTTAGAGATATTTTTCATAACTCGATCTATGTTCCCAGAGAAAAATACTTCTCGATTCACGATCATGCCTTATTATGTTATCGCTTTTCGGCAGTACGTACATTTATGAACTATTCTTAAAGATGAAGCACCCATGAAGAGCACAATTCGATCAAAATTTTCTGATCCTTGAGAACTCACTGCGAATTGCAATCACTTCCATCAAACCAGACATTGATGCATTAGTTTTAAAATAGCAAGGTCAATGATCCCACTAGTTTTATATTTATGCTGTCCTCTTTTTTAATGTTAGATTAAGAAATAAAGGAAATTTTGTAACTATTATTATATATGCGATTTAGGTAATCGAAAAGCTTGAACACTAAGGTGGGCCGTAGAAATCGAATTTCGCCAGGACGAATTCCAATGAAAAAGGTTTGACCATCCACTTTAAATGAACATATCTGTTAATATTTTCGAAATTAAAAGTCTTAATAGAGATATCAGCGGTTGAAGTTTACGAATATTAGAGTTGTGGAAGTCCCGCAAGACACACCGACGAAAATTACTTCAGCCAAAGTTTATTTTACATGTCAGTGTTAAAATTATCTATCATAGAAACAATCAATAACATCAATCATAGAAACTCGTAAAACATTTTAGGTAGTTCAATTCGCGCGCGCGCGTGTCAAACATTTAAATCAAACCTAGCCCAATTTCCGTAGAAATGGCATACCGAAGGTTTTCTTGAGGGCGACCTAGCAGGACTAACGCGTTTATAAAAATTCCTACCCAATTAAAACATCTGCTATTTAAAGTGAAATACGCAATTCAGATTTGGTTCCGGTGCTTTTCAAAACAACTCAGGACTCACTACGGAAAGGTAGTTAGATTTCGAATCCCACCCCTGTGAGAGGCTTGTAGTCTGATTTAGAGTCAAATTTCAGCATGACCTTGTGAAAATTTTCGAAAGTATCGTATGTACGATCCCAGGATGAGTGCTTCACAGCATTCTGCAGAGGATACAATCTTCTGGCAGGGTATATATGGAAGAGGAGTTTTAAGAGCTATTACATTTATTGGGGATCGTAGATATCACATGACAGATAATAGGAGGATTAGTGAATGCAACTTTCATCCAATGAGTAAGCCAAAAGTGTTTTGTAAGGTTTGGGAATATATTATTTCATCAGTCTTGGATAACTTAACGGGATCGTACTCGATTTCTCTCTTGTCTGCAATATTCGGTTTAACCCACTGCTGCCATTTTTCTGTATGACCAATGTCCAATCCAACTGTTCAGATTTCAATGTTCTCGTCCGTCATCGTTATGAGGAGTATTTTCTCTGGGTGCTCCTAAAAAGAGTTTCTCCAAATCATAATTGACCATAGCCCTCAAGGAGACAGGTAGGTACACTATTATATCTCTTCTTTCCAAATCATATTGCACCTTCACCCAACAACCAAAGCGTCAATGTGGAGTGCTTCGTTTGGACCCTGAATTATATAACTTTAGCAGCACATAGCTTGACCGCATTTCATGCCTAAAAAGAATCTTCTTCGCGTCACCTAGGTACCACTTATTTGGATTTAGATCGGAAAGGATCACTAATTGTATTACAACTTTAAAAGTACCCCATTCCAACGGGGATTCCATGCTCAAAGGCGTGGCTTCCGACCGATCAACTGAAGTTGAGCACTCTCAGTCGTGAGCAGTGCTTGGGGATGAGAACCTGAATTGCCGCATACTGGTGCTTTAACTATTTAAAATTTCTCACACTGGTTTTTAAGTCAGCGGCCATTTAAATCTTTGTAATTTTCACGTCCTCCTTTAATGCAATGCAACTTAAGATTTTTCTCACATTCGATGAGGTGGTAAGCTGTTTCGCAGCAGGCACTCCGTAAGTGATACGTCTTTTCCTTTCCCCTTCTGTGGGAAGGAGTTAGGATACAAATTGTTTTGTTAAGATTTGCAAAAGCTTGTATATAAAAAGGTTCAACGGATTCATCAAAACCCTGAATCGTTTCAATTAAGCACTGCTCCCCGAACAGACGCAAATCTAATTTTACGACGCTGCCCAACAAGGAAACCCTGGGCGTCGTTAACACATTTGTCACACACACGCCAGTCTCGCCCTCCCCAGAATTCCCAAGAACCCTTCTCTTCTCAGCGACATTTCTCACAAAAACTTCCTTCCTTCTCCCATACCTGGCTCCTCTCTTATCGATAAGCAGCATCGAGAAAATAATTGCAAAATAATGGCAAATTGATCTCGACGCATTAGCCTTTTTCTTTCACAGCTTTTTATTAGTGCCGTTCTCTTTAATAATAGGATGAGAGCGAAGACTGCATTAATAGCCCGAGGTGTAGAGTCATTACTCATGTGGCAATGGAGCAGCATTTCATCGAGGTGTGAAAATGATAGTTTTTAGCCTCTCGTGGTCTCACCCTTCTGGATGGGAAACTATTAATTTTTTGTCGCGACTGCCGGACACTCCGTCCTGGTATTAAAATAATGAATACAAAATGGGCAAAAGCGAAAGAGCTGTTTTTCGATCCGAGTTTTTCTTTCTCTGTAATCTGCTGTTACTCGGAGCTCTGTTTGCTCAGATATGCCAGGGATTTTTCTTGCTGCTTTGATTGAAGGCGGAAACTGGTCGCCGAGGTGCTAATGAGTTGGCACGCCCCCTATCCCGCAAATGGAATAGATTAGTGCGATTAATAAACTGGTTGATTGGCCAGATGTGTGATGCAATGGATCATAACATGTGTGTTTAATGTAGATTAAACTCCTTAATAGGGATTCTTGGGCTAAAGTACAGATATTACAAAGCCAACCCAGTACAGGGAATGCAGTTGATTGTCCTTTCCATTATGAGAGGATTATTTTCATGCACACGTAAGCAGTAGCGTAGCTAGTATTTTTTTATATTTCGGATGGAGCTCTAAAATTTAAGATGTAAATTTTTATGCAAAGCCAAGACGCTGAATCACGCTTTTCAAATTGCCTTTTTTGTTATTTCTATTTGCAGAGGGTATAAATTTAAAAGAATTTCTGTAAGCTCATCACAAAAAGTGGCACATTTCACTCCATCTAAGTACTCGAATGGTTGTTCTGCAAATATTTACAAAGTAAATAACGTTAGATAGCATTGAGCATTTAAACTTAGTTTCTGAAAATTTACTTTCGTAATCACTGTTTGGAGTGGATACGATACGCAAATATGTGCGGAGATGGTTGAATCAGAGCGTAAATAATGTGCATAAGCATTGTTTACATTACCCCTTAAAGAATATTTTCATTAAACTATTACATTTCCTAAATAATACCAGTTCACAAAGTAACAGTTATTTATAATGAATGAACTATTTTACCTGACGAATATAAAAAGTATTTCAAGCATTTACAGTATTTTCTTTGTAGAGGGGTATTTTAAAAATCAGAAAACAACAACCTTTATTGTTGTTGGTTGGGTTTTATGGCGCAAGGGCCATATTTCGCCATGTTCCGCCAAACACAAGACAGACAACATCAAGTAATGGACATGCATACACAAGGAAAGCTTTACTGACATAAAAGAGAAAAATGCACACAAGGAGGAATCGAACCTGAGCAGCCTACAACTAGCAGGATTGCGGCAAACGGAAAATATTTGTGGGTATTCTAGAATACTCTTTATATAAATTAACTAAGGAGTATTCTGGGTTACACCTGTTTTCAAACAATGTACCGTTGTCAACTTCACTTTTTCATTAAAAACTTTTTGAGCCCTTCCGAAACTTTTCGAGCAGTTTAATTTTGTAAATAATTTTCTCAGACATTATTTATTTATTGAAATATTTTGTAACTATGCACAAACAAATCTTGTTTTTACACAAATAAAATAAAAATTATAGTTATTATTAAATTATAAAAAATCGACAGCGTTTTTAATTATATTCAATCACATCTTTGCTCTTACCAAATATATATTCATTCAACACACTGAGTATTTAATATAATAATATCTATTTGTCCAAGCGCAAGCTTGACTGATACTGACTGCATGTTGTATGTTCAGTGAATCTGTACTCTCGGAACTCTTAGAAAATTAAACAAGACGCTCAATTCCAAAATTTTCGGGAGCCAGTTTAACATTCTACATAGACGTTGAATCTCATTGCAATATTTCTCAGCAGTAAGACACAATCGTCTTGTTAATAGCCTTTTCCTTGACACCGGATTTGAATTTTTTTCAAGAAAAAATGCATCTGAAAACTGAATTTGAAAATAATATTTGTACACTGCTGGCCACCGTAAATGCAACACCCTGAAGGAAGCATGCAAATAATATGAAATTTACAACATACATTAGCGGAGGTGAGATATGCAAATGATTAGAATTTCAGCGCAGACGCACATCACGCGCGCCTGTGGCGCCACTTCAAAGCGCTATTTAAGGCTTGGAGATTTCGACGATTTCAAGTACGGTAATTGTGTTTTTCTTGTGGTTTTTTTCAAAAAAACGATCAATTATGCCTCGTAGAAAACAGCGATCATCTTTTGATCAAGTATCCGAGTTCGACAGAGGAAGGATAGTGGCCTACCGAGATTGTGGATTATCTTTCAGGGAAATCGGTAGTCGTGTTGGACGAAACCAAACAACTGTAATGCGGATATGTGATCGTTGGATGCAGGAGGGTACGACGGACCGACGTGTTCGATCGCATCCACCTCAGTGCACCACTTCACGTGATGACAGGCATATTGTGCGTATGGCAGTGACGGATCGCTCAGCCACATCACGAACCATAGCACAGCACATTCAGTCTGTACCGCATCATCCAGTGTCTGCGCGTACCATTCGACGCCGTTTACAGCAGAGTGGTCTGTCCGCAAGACGTCCATTGCTTCGTCTACCCTTGACGCAGAACCACAGACGTTTCCGCCGCCAATGGTGCGATGAAAGAAGGATGTGGACGGCAGAATGGAATGAAATTGTCTTTACTGACGAGTCACGCTTCTGTCTGCAACACCACGATGGTCGGATTCGAGTCTGGAGACACCGTGGAGAGAGGATGCTGAACAGCTGCGTTATGCACCGCCACACTGGTCCTGCACCGGGTATTATGGTATGGGGCGGTATTGGATATCACTCTCGCACTCCTCTAGTACGCATTGCCAGTACTTTAAACAGCCAGCGCTACATCTCCGAGGTGTTGGAGCCAGTTGTCCTTTCTTACCTTCAGGGCTTGCCCACAGCCATATTTCAACAGAATAATGCGCGACCACACGTGGCACGCATTGTCCAAGGGTTCTTCGTCAATCGCCAGATTGAATTGCTTCCCTGGCCAGCTCGCTCTCCGGATCTTTCGCCGATAGAAAACATGTGGTCCATGGTTGCTCAACGATTGACCCAGAATACATCCCCAGCTGCCACACCAGATCAACTTTGGCAACGTGTGGAAGCTGCTTGGTCTGCTGTACCTCAAGAACACATCCAAAGTCTCTTTGAATCAATGCCGAGGCGTGTGGCAGCGGTGATCTCCAACAATGGCGGCTACTCTGGCTACTGATTTTGGCAGGAACCACACTTCACAGAAGTCTATAAATTTAATCATTTGATACTTGGTCAACATGTTATCTACAAAATAAATTTTGTTGTGATATCTCTTGTCTTTCTTGGTGTTGCAATTTGGGTGGCCAGCAGTGTAATAGCCGTAATATTTGCAATAGCCATGCAATAATTTTGCGTCCCACAGTCTGGCAGTCATAGGGGATTTGGAGCCCAAAATGTTCAATAATATCAATTTTCAGATTTGGATTGTCTATTTTTTATGCTCTTTCAAACGACACTTCATTTTGTTTTAACTCCCGTAGAAATTTTAAAATGTATGAATAAAACTAACTAGACAATCAAATTTAAATTCTATTTTCTCAAAATGAACATTTCTTTCTTGGAATACTTTCCTGAGGATCTTTAAACTGGTATGTAAAATCTTCCAACATATTGTATTTCACAAGCATCCGCAGGTAACACTGAAACGACAGTTGCATATGAAGCAGTTGACAATTTTAAGAGCTAATTTTTAGTGTAAAACATAAGAGTTTTATTATTTTCAAGTTAATTGTATACAGATTTTAAAAAATATGTACGATATAATGCTAAATTTTCACTTCAGTATATAGGTAAATGTCTATAGTGTACAAAAAAGCTAAGTCTCTGAATGCAGTCGTTTTGATGGATTGGAAAGTCTAATACCGATGATGTAAATAAATCTAATTTATATGCCTTTTCTCAGTATATACTGAAGACATTACATCTTGGAACATTAGTCCGGTGAGTTGGCACAGACATCACGATGTCTTTTATAAACAAGAAAAGCAATCTGCAAAAAGAACAGGCAACAAAGGATTTTAAGTCACACAGTTCAATCAAAATTTCCCCAAAACAGTTCTCTGGTGATAATAGATGTGCTCTAAAGTAATTTTCTTCTTCAGGCAAACCAGAAGTTTATCTGAATCTGCAAAATGGAATCTGTACAGTTAGACGTGAGTGATAAAATGGCCTATCCTTGCCTTGGATATGTAGATGGCAACTTTGATGGTATTGAAGATAAAGGTTGGAAATTTTTTGTTCACTCTTTAGGCTAGGAGAGGCTTTTCTGTGAAGATAAATGTGTCTGTCGGTAGTGTTTCTGGTATGTGGAAGTTTGTTGATCAATTGCAATTAGATTAAACGCCAAACATAGCTAAAAGGCTCAACATACGGCCAATGAAGTTCTATCGCATATTAAACACTATACTTAGACTAGCCTACTGAAAATTATGAGATTTTAGAGTAACGTACTATTTTTCCCAACTCTCACATAACTAAATAACCACATTTAGTGGTTGAAAGAATCCTAGGAAAGATTCTATTGGTCAAGAAAGTCAAAACTGGTTACAATTCATGCAGGTTGTGAGGTGGAATTATGTGTGTGAATCCCTTCAGAGTGCTAGAGAACATTATTTTCATTTTAATCGATTTATTAAAAAGTTTGAATTAAATTTTCTAAAAGGTATCAGATGGTAGGTTGTTTTTAACGTCGCATTGGAGCAGCACAAAGGGCTATTGGCGGCGGACCGGTCAGATGACGAGATCACACCTGAGCTGTCACCCCATTCCCCAAACTTCCACACCACACCAACGTGAGGACATTTGGGACCATATCTATAATACCATATCATATAATAATTGATCTTTGACCGTGAATTACTTTTTCTAAAATAAGTGTTAAATGTAAGTTATTGATCTTATCTTTTTGAAAGTTTCAAGGTGGGACATGGCATGGGTTCATAATAAAAAAATATTCGAAGTAAATAGGTAGGTAGTTAATTAACGTCGTACTGAAGCAACACAAAGGGCTATTGGAGACGGTCCGAGATCAATCCCGAATTGATAAATCCAAGGACAGCGTCTCATAATTTTGAACCACGGCCAGATGACGAGAGCAACACCTGAGCTGGCACTCCACTCTCCGAACTCCCACACCATCCCAACGTGATGACATCTGGGGCTACGGCAGATTTAATGTGCACCAGTCCCCACGTACGCGACGTTCTTTGGTTGGATCGAGTTTCGAACTCGCAGCCCTCTGGTTGCTAATCCCCTACTATTCCAACCGGGCTACCGCGACCCGTGCTTATCAGAAATCAGAATGTCGGCGAAATAAGTAAAAGATGCAAGTTGAGGACTAAAGAGACGCAGAAAGGGCATAACTTATTCCAACTTGGGATGAAAATCCCCAAAAGGGAAGAAGGTGAAAGGAACCCGAGGGAGAGATTAGATTAAGAACGGATATTGGAGAGTAAGGATGTGCCTTACCATTGAGCTGGCAACCAGCCGTGTATTTCTTTGTGTTGTGTGTTTGTAATAAATGTTTTTTACGTACAATTCGGATGGATTTTCCCTGATGAAAACACACTACATTTTGCCACATTGCTTTATATGTCCGAGAAAGCCGCAATTTCGTTTCGGACTAAGGGCGTCTTCAGCATCACTTGCCCCTGTAACCTCAAGAAGTCTAGCTTCACCACTGAGTATATTCTATCTCGGGATCGACCCGAGCTTGCAATAGAATCCATGTGTAGGTCTCAGAATAGTAATTTTTTCTGTAGAAAGAAAACGGAATACTCCTTTTTCGTCTTTTCTAGAAGAGAAATTTCGAAATGGGGCTTGGCCTGAATCTCTTTGTACTCACTCCCTTTAATTGAAATGCACATGTTCTTCCGAAGTTGTCATAAATAAACATGGAGTCTCTATCTCGGAAGGAGTTGCTCAAGAAGCAAGAAAAGCGAAGTCTCCAGTACCTCGTCTCCTGGGGGGGTTGAGACCTTGAAACTAATGGGTTTCGCGATCCTTTTCCTCGTTTTCCTATCACTCTAACATGTCATCGATATCGATTAAGTCTGGCGTTTTGAGGTACGCGCTGTGAAAAGCAATTTCGCTTTGCTTTTATTTGTTCTTTTCTCTTCTTGTTATGCGTTTTTGAAGAGAACGGAAGAAGAAACCGGCAGTCACTTGCGGCGTCCACACTAATTCGGTTTCTAAAACAGCTTTGGGGAATTCACGGAGAGGAACTTTATCTGCAAGGGCTGATACGCAAGGGCTACATGATATTGCTAAAGAATTTACTTCGAAATTATACAGGGTGTTTCGAAATTTTCTGCGCAAACTGAAAGGCATAGCTTCCCAAAGTGGGTGCTTCCAAAGCTTCCGTAGCTTCCCAAAGTGGGTGCTATTGCCCCCTGTGAGCTCTGGAATCTTGAGGGCAGTGCTGGGTCCAGGGGAAATAGGGGACGTTGAAGAGAAAGAGTGGGCTATGAGATGCTAAAACATTTATTGCCTAAAAATGTTTTAAGCAGACAGTTATCCACTTGACCATACAAACACACTCACTATAGTGATGCTGGTTCGATTCCTCCCTGGGTGTACTACTCTCTCTTCTGCTTCCGTAAAACTTCCCTTGTGTGTGTATGTCCATTACTTGATGTTGTCTGTCTTGTATTTGGCGCAGTATGGACTAATATGGCTCTTACGCCATAAAACCCAATCAACGAGTGATGCATTGACATTGATTGATTCAACTAAAAAGTGGAACCTACTGCAAATAGTTGACTGTAGAGAACTGTTTGGTGAAATTCAAAAATCTTAGCCACAGCTGCGCTTGCAATTTATTATTTGTTGAGATTGGGTTTTCCAGAGGGAGTGCCAAAACAATGTCTTCAGAAAGAGGGCGATGAGCCAAAAAAATTTGGGAACCTATACTTTAAGGGAAGATGGAGAGCATCGTATTCACGAAGGTATGTAAGAGCCTCCAAGTGTGCTAGAAATGCAAACGCAGAGATTTACGACATCAAGTGTGTGAGTGACATATTTTAATAACGCTAATTTTACAGTTTCTCAATAGTTGTGCACTTACAGTTTTGCAGTAGAGCTGCAACCACCAACAGAAATGCACACCTGACAAAACCCGCTCTTGGAAAGAGTGAGTAGGTAAGTAGTTGAATTTAAGTCGCACTGCAGCAACACAACGGGCTATTGGAGAAGGGCTTGGATTAATCTCGAAAGGAGAGATCGGAGAAGAATGCCTCGTAATTTTGAAAGTCGTCAACACCCGAGCTGGGCACCCCACTCTTCAAACTTCTACACCAAGCCAACGGGAGAACATTTGAGGTCACGAAGATTTAACGATGGCATCGGCCCACACGTACACAACGGTCTATGGTAGGATCGAGTCTCGAACCCTTCCGTTGTTCATCCGCGACTACCAACTGGGTTACCGCGGCCCTCTGAATAGAGTGGAAACTAATGTGTCGATCGCCGGAGACTAGTATCATGCCTATTTCCGCTCGGCTGTCCAGTTTGAGCCATGGCCATTTTAGAAGCTGAGCTTCGCACGGATAACGTGAATCCTTTCACGAATGCTGATCAGGCTGACATGCCAACGGAAACGGACAAGCCGCAGTGAGATTGTATTGTGTGATTCCGGACTGTCACCAATAGCCCTGTGTGTTGCTCCAGTGCGTAATTAACTACCTACCTATAATGGTGTACACAAATAATTTCAAGTAATATCCGTATGAATAAGTTTGAATATTATTTTCAAAAAAAGTATATCATAAATAATTTTTTTCAGAGAGAGTTTTTAAAAAGTCACTTTGAAAAAAAAAAGGGTAAGGGGTACTATTTTTTGTAATAAATCAAAATATGTACCTATTTTTGGTCAGATCTGCAAAAAAAAAAGTATATTTTTTGTGTCGCATTTGTTTGGTACTTAGCTTATGTTTGCCATGAGATGAAAAAGGTTGAAAATCGCCGGCTTTGAATATAGAACGTGCGATATCAATTGAGTTTATGTTCAGGACTTCACTGCTTCGCTAAAAAATACAGTACATTGTAGAAAAAACGGCTGGATTTCAGTATGAAAAATACATAAGCGTCAAGTAATGTAGAGCCTTCCTTTTTATAGAACTATAAAAATTGCTGGTTTTGGAAGATTCTATGCATTTTTGGAGTACGATTACTCATGGTTTCTCTTAATTTCTTGATTTCAAAAACAAGCTCGTTTGATAATCCAAGTGGAATACTCATTTCAGTTTGCTTGAGAAATATTTAAATAGAAATTACTTCCAATCCTATTGCTGAATCTCTCATTTGTATTCTTATTCGAATTGCTCTGAATAACAAAATTTTAATAAACAATTAATGACAAAAATTTAATATACAATTAAGTTCTGTTCCGCTATGAAAAAAATTCGGTTCTTCAAATTCCATTCCGGTTTCGAATAAGGAAAGACAATAATTACGGAATAATGAATGGAAAGTAAAAAATACACATAAGAATTCGAAACTTGAGATTTCAAACCTGTATTTTGGGGATGAATTTCTAATTTAGAATTACAAAACATTGCTGATCTTTTTTCATCTACAATTACTTCCATCTTCCGTTATAAAAGCGCATGACAAAAATAAATAAACACACCAATGTTCCATTGAATACCAATGAAATCATTGAAAAAAATCTTCCAAATTACCAGAGATCTTCCAATTTAGGTAATCGAATATTCTACATTTACGCAATCGGGAAAGGGGACTGCCTTCACCTTAAGTGTTCTATTTTTATTTTCAAAATATTTCTATACAAGTAAAAAATGCACAAAATACCTTCTTACATTCTTCAAATAAAATAATATTCCCTTTATCACAAAAAAGCATTTTTTGTGAAAAAGTACATTTGCTAATTTTTGTTTCGAATGTTAATAGTTTTTCTTCAATTTTTAAGTGTTCCCAAGGGGACAACACACATTTGTTAACGGTATAAGGCAATCAAAGAATGCCGTTTGATCGTCTCGTCATTGTAAACAAAGGCTGGTAAAAATCTAACAAATGAAATTTTTTAAGTGCACCAACTGAAAAAGGAAGAAGTTATGAAATGTTTTCTTTACATTGCAAACATTCATGGAAGTGTAATAGTGTCATCTGGAAGTAATACCAACATTAATGTAACTTTTCCTTGAGTATCTAATTAGTCTTTTCTTTTTCCAAGGGACTTTCAGGTAAGAATGGGGTAGCTCTCTTGGAATACCCAAGCGAGGGGGTTTGCGCACATATATCCAATAACCTGCAGTCTTCCCTGTGTGACTTCTAAGTTGTTTGGACTTTCACCAATAGAATCTTCCCTAGGATTCTACCAGACGAAGGAGCTCTCAGGGACACATCCTAAATTGTGTAGGGCTTCACGAACCCGAGGTACTAGAGTGATCTTTTCTTCTCCCATGGGGTTGTGTGTCTATTACTTGATATTGTATGTCGTGTCTGGCGCAGCATGGCCAAATATGGCCCTTGCGCCATAAAACCCTAAAACCAACCCTTTCCCATGGGGTTTACTGTCTTAAGAATACACGGGGCAGCACTCCCGGAATACCCAAGCTATCTTTTTCTACTTTCATCTCACTACTCTACCCTAATCCTTTTCTTTCTTCCCTTTTACAACAGTTTTTGCTTGACGTTATCTTATGTTTGGCGAAGCTTGGCCAAATATGGACCTCACGCCCCATGAAACCTAAAAACAATCAATCAACCTTTTACAAGTGAGTTTTCAATTCACAAAAACATAACACAAACTAATTACGCATCAGCTGATGCAGATAGTGGATAGTCTGTTAATTTTCTTTTCTGCTCCTTTTTCTTACTGTACAGGTATATTTAATTCCATTAAAAACCTGTCTTACACAAGACTCTTTCAATCAACTCATCATCTCTGTGCTCAGAGATGTGGTCCCCGTTACACGGAAAACTGAAGCCGACAGAAATAGGGTACGTTGTCTTGAAATTTATTTATGCCGTAAAACAACGGAAAAAAACTGCGATGTAAAAAATAAAAACAAAGCAAGAGCGGTGCAGACACCGGCGATGTGTTTCTGTCAATGAGCGGCAATAAAGCAAACAGGTAGCCTCTCCTAAGAAAGAAAAATATGCTAAGAACCCACATAACGCCACGCGTCTTGCACGAGCCTTGCGCGCGACACTTATTAACTATCCGCTGAAGTGTTGCAGGGAAGCTTTCGTTTGAACGCTGCAATTTTATTTCTAGGTCACAATTCCCTTCCGCTTCAGATAACAGTTCTCGGAATTCTCAAAACGACGTAATCGTCGATATCACGTATCGCTTGCACCAAAGGAAGAATCTGCAATGCTAGATGTTTCCACCTAAATGCATTTATCTCGACCATTATTCGAGGTTTTAAACGATGCACCAAGCTTCTAATTTGCAACTAAAACAAACAATATTAATACTTAAGCTTTCGCCATAACGCTATTTTTCTGAGTCGAATCTTTAAAGACGTTTTTTCTCGAAACGGCAATTAAGCAGATTTGCGCCTTTATGATGTGGTGTGATATCGTTTTTATTTAAAATAATTCAAATGCAATATAGAATAGTTAAAAATTTGCATATTTAACAGAATTGAGGCTTTAGGTGGCAAACATCTGTACTTTCTTATTTTATATTATTGAATAAAATCAGTAATATATAAAATAAGAAAGCTTATAATAATTGCCTTGTGGGTTCTTGCTTGTGTATATTTTTTGGCAGTCGAACAGGAAAGCGTGTTTGAAAGTTAACTCTTATTTAGACAATAAAAATTCCATTAGCAAATTCAAGAATGATTCGTACTACATATTTCTGGAACTTCATTATTTTCATCAAATTTATACTTTTAAATGAATAATTATGGTCTGATTAAATATAAATCATAATTTCAGATGTGTTAAATAAGTTATTTAAAAAATAACACATTCATTAGAAATCTATACTACCCTGCATTCAGATTATCGCTCGACAAAAGAATCTATTCCCGGGCCATAGATAAAGCACCATAAATGGTGAACACGAATGGTCATCAAGTAATTTGAGATACACGGTTGATAAATCTCTTTTAACGTTACTAGCAAAAAGAGACCCGTTATCTCTCCATGCGCTGTTTTAATGAGTTGCCTGTCCCCAACCCAAGTTGAACGTCATAGGGGCAGTGGTCCACCTGCGACAGGCGACACCTGCTTTCGTTCCGGGTTATTGTTACGCCACAATTAGCTGGAAGATGGGGGCTTCTATAAACAAATGCATGATTAGCTCTTGTCGTCGGAGAATGGCCCAGAACGCTAATTTCGTCATTACCGGGAAATAACTGAAACGAATTAATACTACTCGTAATGAATCAATCTCTCGGACTCCGATCAGATCGCAGACGGAGATCCTCCTCCTTTCGACTGTGAGGGGGCAGATGACAGATGAATTGAGAGATGGTTTGGGTCAGCTTCCTTGAGGTTTCATCCTTATCTATGAATTTGTGCGCAGCGATGTTTGATTGTTTGTCGTAATTGAAGGGCTCCGGGTAACGTAGTGCAGAAATGTGTTCCGCAATGAAAAAATTGTTTTTAACCCTCCAAGTGGTTTCGACGAGGTATCTCGTCAATAAAAATCAAACCAATTTCCTTAGGACGAAATATCTCGTCATTCAAATGCTGCCAAAGTTTTGATGATCACGAGATGTTTGATATATTGACCAGATATTGATCTCGTCCATCAATATCTGATCAGTTTTCCTAATGACGAGATCGCTCGCAGAGACAATCAGTAGGAGGGTTAATTATTCAAAAGGATTAGAGATAGGTAGGTAGCTAATCAGCGTCGCACTGGAGCAACACAACGGGCTATTGGCGACAGTCCGGTATCTATCTCGAAAGGAAAGATCCAAGGACAACACCTCGTAATTTTGAACCATGGTCAGATCAACATCTGAGCTGGCACCCCACTCTCCAAACTTTCACCACGCCAACGTCAGGATATTTGAGGCCACCAGATACCAGATATAAGGTGCACCAGATATAAGGTGTACCAGCACCCATGTACACGATGGTCTTTGGCTGGACCGAGTTTCAATCCTCCGGTTGCTAATCCGTTGCTCTTCCAACTGGACTACAGCGATCCTTCAAGAGGATTGAAAGAATGTCATTATTTGAATGAGTCCGTAACTTGGATGATACTTGAAACTTTAAGATAACATGACATCTTGGATAGTGGATAAATCATTATAATTTTGGAGTTTTTTTAAAACGTAAAATTTCTAGCCTAAAAAAATTGAAAAGTGTCTTATAATGTTGCCCGAAGCCCTTTAATTACCTAAACATTTTAGAATATTTTCAACGCCAATAAAACCAATGAAATGCATTAACATGCATTACACAAAATAAAAATAGAATGTATGTGTGAGAGGCCTTTTCTGACAAGCTAAATGTAGGTGGCGGAAGTGTTCGGCGACGGAACGTGTTTCCTGTAGGTATCCCGAACGTGACGTCACTTGGCTTGTTTTTCGAATATGATTCAGCACTTCGTGGATAAAATTTTCAAAGAATGAATTTTGAATTGAAATATGAGAGTTAATTGGCAACACCAATTGATTTTCCTCCAAAATGGTGATAATCTAAAAGGCAATCCTGATGTTGGTCCGATAGCTCGATTAGTGGACTGTATCTGATTAAAACAATTTGTAACAAAACAGTTTAACAACAAATGTAACAAAGTTGTGAAGGGACTACTTTCTCATTAGAGCAAAGAAGCACCTCTCTGGCGTTTATTGCCTGAATGATACCCACGCGCTCACCCAGCGCCCTCTACATTATGTGGGAGACAACTCCTGATATTCTATATCATAAGAGAGCACTTGTAGCGGAAGTAAAATTCCTTCTGGTTTGTTCGTTTACACTGAAAATCTCTTTCATAGAATAAAGGTGCGTAATATGGAACACCTGATTTTGAAAGATCGACAAAAGTAGAGGAATGGTGTTTTAATGAATCAAACGTCGAATTATCTAAAATTCATATTTGAATAGATAATTTATCAAACTTTAAAAAATTGTGCATTGAAAAACGTAAAAAAATTCAAAATTAGCTATTTGAAAATAATGATACATATAATATGGAATACGTAATGAATTTATCAGACCCACGAAAAACTTAACTTTTTATATAAAATGCATATTTAAGTGGTGTTCAACTAAAAAACAATACCGTTTATGTTTTTACATTTACTTTTTTTACACATTGGAAAAGGTTCGGATTATATCCGATACGCCATTCTCATAATAAATATTTTCTCTTTAAACCAAGCAACTCTTATCTAAATCAATGTTACATTAAACCAACTTTGCATCTAAAATCTGAGGGTTTCTTTCTTACCAATGTTGTATTTACCAATTTTGGTTGTTCAATTTCAGTCTGATTTTAACCAGCATCTCGGTTATCATATTTGGTTTCGTCATTTTCTTTTTAAAGCGCAGCTGAAGCTTCCGTATGTGCTAACAATAACAGTAAAATCTAAACTAGATATATTCTTAACGTAGAGTATAATCGGTACAAGAAAAGACGATGAGTGTGTGCTTGTGTGATCCTCACAAGAATTACTGGACAGTCCTAGAAATTTCAATGAATATAGTATTTGAAACAAATTCAATTTTCCGAATTTCTGTGCAAAATACAGATTACTCGATTTTCAATTAATTAAAAACACTCATTTATCATAGAGAATGTTTTGTAACATGAAATTCTACTATTATGGAGGGTTGCTAGCCGTTGCTCTTCCAACTGGGCTAGTTCGAATTCAACCAAAGTCCATCGTGTACTGGTACAAACGGGCTGGTGCCCGTTAAATTTGTAGTGACCTCAAATGTCCTCACGTTGATGTGGAAATTTGGAGAGTGGAGTGCCAGCTCAGGTGTGACCTCGTCACCTGACCGTTGTTCAAAACTACGTGGTGTTGTCCTCGGATCTTTCCATTCGGGTTAGATTCCGGATTGTCACCAATAGCCCGTGTTGCTCCAGTGTGACGTTAATTAAATACCTACCTACCTACACTATTATTATTTTCTCTCTCTCTCTCAAAATATATTTCGGAACATGGAAAATGCATCCATTATGGAGTACGTTCATAC
The DNA here is from genome assembly GCA_933210815.1 of Meta bourneti. Taxonomy (NCBI): domain Eukaryota; kingdom Metazoa; phylum Arthropoda; class Arachnida; order Araneae; family Tetragnathidae; genus Meta; species Meta bourneti. The sequence continues at coordinate 36,984,523 of OW119922.1, read as the reverse complement.
TGCGTGTCGAGGTTTTCCGTATTACGTACCTCGTCATCTGACTGCGGTTCAAAATTACGAGGTGTTGTCCTCGGATCTTTCCCTTCAGGATTGATCCCGGACTGCCGCCGATAGCCCGCTGTGTTTCTCTAGACCCAGACCAACCAATGCTCCTGTGGTATAGAGGGAACTCCAATGTATTATGCCTTGGAATGTCCCCTCACAAGCTCACTCCACCTGCGATGCCCATCACCAAGACCCACCTCAGGATGGTTAAACCTAGCACTAAAGCATAGGAAATGCAGAGAAAACATTTGTAAAATCATAGATATCCTGCAATCCCGAGGCCAGGATTTCATAGCAACGACATAAATTTAGTTACCGTATGACCACCAGCTGACCGTCAAGAAAACCAAACAGTGACTCTGGAATAAAAAAAAAACTAAACTCCCAAGGGAGACTACTAAACCGGTAAATCCTCACAAGGATAGGCGCGGGGTCTCCCCTGGCGGAATGTGTTTCTCTAGAGCGACGTAAATTCCGACTATCTACCTACCTATTTTTGATTAATTTTATTTTAAAAACTTGAATCCATTGTAAATAATTAGGCGAATAGAATACGGATCGTAATTAAATGTGTTTATACACTGCTGGCCACCCAAATTGCAACACCAAGAAAGACAAGAGATATCACAACAAAATTTATTTTGTAGATAACATGTTGACCAAGTATCAAATGATTAAATTTATAGACTTCTGTGAAGTGTGGTTCCTGCCAAAATCAGTAGCCAGAGTAGCCGCCATTGTTGGAGATCACCGCTGCCACACGCCTCGGCATTGATTCAAAGAGACTTTAGATGTGTTCTTGGGGTACAGCAGACCAAGCAGCTTCCACACGTTGCCAAAGTTGATCTGGTGTGGCAGCTGGGGATGTATTCTGGGTCAATCGTTGAGCAACCATGGACCACATGTTTTCTATCGGCGAAAGATCCGGAGAGCGAGCTGGCCAGGGAAGCAATTCAATCTGGCGATTGACGAAGAACCCTTGGACAATGCGTGCCACGTGTGGTCGCGCATTATCCTTTTGAAATATGGCTGTGGGCAAGCCCTGAAGGTAAGGAAGGACAACTGGCTCCAACACCTCGGAGATGTAGCGCTGGCTGTTTAAAGTACCGGCAATGCGTACTAGAGGAGTGCGAGAATGATATCCAATACCGCCCCATACCATAATACCCGGTGCAGGACCAGTGTGGCGGTGCATAACGCAGCTGTTCAGCATCCTCTCTCCACGGTGTCTCCAGACTCGAATCCGACCATCGTGGTGTTGCAGACAGAAGCGTGACTCGTCAGTAAAGACAATTTCATTCCATTCTGCCGTCCACATCCTTCTTTCATCGCACCATTGGCGGCGGAAACGTCTGTGGTTCTGCGTCAAGGGTAGACGAAGCAATGGACGTCTTGCGGACAGACCACTCTGCTGTAAACGGCGTCGAATGGTACGCGCAGACACTGGATGATGCGGTACAGACTGAATGTGCTGTGCTATGGTTCATGATGTGGCTGAGCGATCCGTCACTGCCATACGCACAATATGCCTGTCATCACGTGAAGTGGTGCACTGAGGTGGATGCGATCGAACACGTCGGTCCGTCGTACCCTCCTGCATCCAACGATCACATATCCGCATTACAGTTGTTTGGTTTCGTCCAACACGACTACCGATTTCCCTGAAAGATAATCCACAATCTCGGTAGGCCACTATCCTTTCTCTGTCGAACTCGGATACTTGATCAAAAGATGATCGCTGTTTTCTACGAGGCATAATTGATCGTTTTTTTGAAAAAACCACAAGAAAAACGCAATTGCCGTACTTGAAATCGTCGAAATCTCCAAGCCTTAAATAGCGCTTTGAAGTGGCGCCACAGGCGCGCGTGATGTGCGTCTGCGCTGAAATTCTAATCATTTGCATATCTCACCTCCACTAACGCATGTTGTAAATTTCATATTATTTGCATGCTTCCTTCAGGGTGTTGCATTTACGGTGGCCAGCAGTGTATGTCTATACATTCAATTTCTTCCCCTCTAATGCTTATTTGCCTACTGTTTTGATTTGATTTGCATGGATTGCGATTTCTCAGGATTTACAACTAGAATACAATTGTATTTAGTCTTTTTAATGTCGGTATTTTTAATTTAAATTATGAAAATTGTTTTCATAATTTAAAAAGCGCTGAATCGTGACAAGTTGTTTAAAAAGATATTTCTAATATGGTAAAAGCAATTACAACAATAGAGTTAAAAGGGATTGACTTTGCTCCTATAACTAATTCCTAAACTACCTTATATAGGAGAGATGCGATGGATAAGACATGTCATAGATATAAGCAATAGACCCTTCAGCGAAATATCTGCGCGGAACGTCTAGCTATTTAGAAACTCGTGATGCCTAACTCAATTTGCGTACCCATGATTCATTGCAATGAATTACCCTTACATATTTTCAATGCATAATCATTGTGATGATAAATTCGCAGCGAATAATGTATGGTAATGAATTCACCTAATACAGTGTGATGAATTTATAAGCTGGGAGAACCCTTACGGGGCTCTAAAAGGCTGTATTATTTCGATTCCAAGGGGGAAATAGAAGAAAGGTGAAACACTCGAAATCATTATTGGATCTGTATAGGGTGTTTCGAAAAATCTGGCCAAATTGTAAAGGTGGTAGAAGGGTCCAAAATAAATATTTTTGTCAAGAATGTGTATTCGGAAATACCGTGTTTAGGTGATAGAGGGCGCTGTTTAGGGCAGTCGATAACATCGTTTTTCTGGCGTAAGGCGTCATTCTCCGCTTGTATTTTCAACGACATGCACCACTACGCGAATGAGGAGCTCGCAGATATGCATGAAGCAATAGTATTCCATTCTTTATGTATTTTATTCAGCGGAATTTATTGTTAAAGCATTCAGTTGCGTATGTTGAATATCGTCTCATTATAAGATCCAAAGTTTACTCAATATTTTGGAGTTTTCTTATTCTTTTGGTACTATTAAATACGTGTGCATGGTAATTTATCGTATAGTCTTTCTATATACAGGGTGATTCTACGGTCATGGGACAAACTTCAGGGTGTGATAGAACAACACAACGAAACAAACGCTTTTCCCCATAGAATGTATGGTCGCAAGTGCAGCGGTTGGCCGCTAGAGAGCACAAAACACTCAAAACGTTCAACTTTTAAACGCTTGTATAAAAGCCCATAGAATGTCTATTGGGTGAGTCTAAACGAATCCGACAAACTTCAGGGGGTGATAGAACACAACGAAACAAGCACTTTTCACCATAGAATATATGGTCGCTAGAGGGCGCTTTCCATTTCGGCACAAACACACGGTCCGACGCAAGTTGAAAAGAGGCATGAAATATGGAAACAACGCTTTAATGTCAAATAAACATCAATAACTGCTTGACAAAACGAAATAATACAATTAGTTTGCATAAATGAAAGATAAGTACAAGGAACAGCGGGTAAGAAAGAAATGACAAGTACAAAACATGATAAACTTTCTTTTCACATGGAAATGAAACGACATGAACAAACATCAGTCGGTAAGTACAACGCAAATGCACAATTACAGAAGCTGTTCAAAATGTCGACCACCACACCTGATGCAGGCCTCGCATCGCCAACGTAACGCTTTTATAGAAACGTTTGATTGCGCTCTCTAGCGGCCAACCGCTGCACTTGCGACCATACATTCTATGGGGAAAAGTGTTTGTTTCGTTGTGTTCTATCACCCCCTGAAGTTTGTCCCATGACCGTAGAATCACCCTGTATATATATATATATACTATGTATTTTTTATACATTTTAACTTTACATTTGTCTGTTTAACCAAAGAGAAAATCTTTTATATTAATGTATTTAACAAAGGATAGCCAAGTTCATATATCCCTAAAAAACTGATCTCATTTGTTGAATTTCAATTATTCCGTGTAGTGTATTCTTATCAGTGTAGTTGCCATTGTGTTGCTTCAGTACGACGTTATTTAAAATACCTACCTACCTCTTATCAGTGTAGTTGTCCCCTAGAGCTGTAAAAACTTACATTAAAGGATGTGTGTGAAATTTCTCAAAAACACTTCATTTCTTTAAAAGTACGGAATTATATAACTTACAATCGAAATTCAGATTATAACTTTTAAAAACCTATTTCAGTTTCTTTGAATGGATTCACTTTCTGCGTGTAAAATCAAGTCGTTTAATTATAATTCAAAGGACTGAGAAATTTCTGAACTTTTGAAAAAAAAGTAATATTTTAGAATTACTTTCTTTACACAAATGTGCATTTAAATGTGTCATTCTGCCTCACAAATAAGCAAAATGGTATTGCGGTTTCTAAAATATGTGTCATACTTAATTTCAATCGGATCTTTCCTTTCGGGTTGGATCCCGGACAGTCGTCAATAGCCCATTGTAATGCTCCAGTGCGACGTTAATTAAATAACTACCTACTTAATTTCAAAAAGTGAAAATGAAATTGCGATTTCAGTAATATAGCATTTTAAAAGCTCCTCAAATTAATAATTCCAAATGTGATCAATGAAATAAAAGCACAAAAGATTTGGGGGTATTGTATATCTTTTAATTGTCTTTTGAGGTAATTAAACATTTTTATGGTACTAAATAAATAACGGATTGTCATCTTAATTCTTCTTCTAATATCTACTTATAATACTAAGTTTTCTATAATCGGGAAATAGCCTGAGTGTTTTTAAATAGTTTTTCTTGATTCTATGAAACAGTTTATTTCTTTTTGGTATGTGCCACGTTCCGTTTTCTGATGGAGACTGAAATTCACTCTACTTAATTAGATTTACTATCGGAAAAATCTAAACATTTTTCTTTTTGAGCAGATTTTTCTTCATTCTTTGTAACAGTTTGTTTATTTTCGGTATGCGTCCAATTCTTTTTCCTGATGAAGATGTTAAGTTCTCAGATGTGGACGGAATCATGTTGTCATCGGCACTTGCATTGCAACTAACGGCTTCAATGTTGGTAGAAGGTTTCTCTTCCTCTTTATTTCCTTCTTCAGTGCATCTCAAAGGTATGCATTGAGTTCTTTTCTTCGAATTGCACCAATTTAAGCGATGTCTAATGCAAGAGAATAAATCCAGACCAGGTTTGGTTTCATTTCTCTCAGCGGTCCACAAATGTCTCGGTCTTGTGCTTCCATGACTTTCAAGGCCTTTTGATTCAAGCACAAATGTAGGCTTTTCTTCCTTTCCTTTAATATATCCTTCTTCAACCAAATCCACATCCATCTTTTCTCTCTTTCCTTTAATCTCTCCTTCAATCAAATCCATATCCATCTTTTCTTTCTTTCCATTAATATCTTTTTCTTCAATCAAATCCATATCCATCTTTTCTCTCCTTCCATTAATATCTTTTTCTCCAATCAAATCCATATCCATTTTTTCTCTCTTTCCTTTAATCTCTCCTTCAATCAAATCCATATCCATCTTTTCTCTCTCTCCTTTAATATCTCCTTCTTTAATCAAATCCATATTCATCTTTTCTTTCTTTCCTTTAATATCTCCTTCTTCAATCAAATCCAAATCCATCTTTTCTTCATTTCCTTTAATATCACCTTCTTCAATCAAATCCATATCCATATCCATCTTTTCTCTCTTTCCCTTAATTTCTCCTTCTTCAATCAAATCCATATCCATCTTTTCACTCTCTCCTTTAATATCTCCTTCTTTAATCAAATCCATATCCATTTTTTCTTCATTTCTTTTAATATCACCTTCTTCAATCAAATCCATATCCATCTTTCCTTCCTTTTCTTTAATATCTCCTTTTTCAATCAAATCCATATCCATCTTTTCTTTCTCTCCTTTAATATCTCCTTCAATCAAATCCAAATCCATCATATTTTCTTCCTTTTCTTTAACATTTCCTTCTTCAATTAAGTCCGTATCTATGTTTTCTTCCTTATCGCTGTTGAAAGCCATGACCAACATAAAGTATGCCGTCAACAGTATAATATAAGCTGTATTACCAATTATAATTAACTGGAAAAGTCCCCAAATCCAAGGACATAGAAATAACCCTGCAATAACCTCAGGTTTATCCATATTAACTCGTTTTCGAAAGTAAATCGACAAGAAATCACAATATTTGTTAGCATAAGAAGATGAGTTGTTTGTTTGATAATATTTGTAACAAAATTTAAAAGGTAAATCATTGTTGTGAGACTATATTGTTATATCTCTCTAATGCCTGTAGTCAAATTACCAACAATGTAAAGCATTCATTTTTGTATTTGAGGAACAATGAAATAAAAGTAATTGAAATTTTAATTGTTTGACCTTTGAAAAGAAAGCATGAATTCAATTTAATCAAGTTGAATCGTTTCTATGAATAATGCTCACCACAAAAATAAACGAATATATAATGCTTGTAATTTCGTAATTCCAATTTTAATTCATCTAAAACTATATACAATATTTATCTTTTAAAATGTATAAAAATTCGAATTTCTTCAAATTCATAATTCAAAACACAAGTGTAATTTATAAAACTAAATTGTTTTTGTTTTCTTTTCTAAACAAGTAATAACGAATTCAGACGGGTTATCCTGCCGTAAAATGAAAAGGTTTAGCACAATTTGAAATTTTTTATTAAATTGAGGCATGACCTAAGTTGAAGATTTTGAAGAGCAACTTATATTGCCTTTTAAGAGCTTTTAGAAAAAGATTATTTTCATTTTTTGTTAAATGCCTTCAAAACCACCAACCGTTTTTTTTAATGGTAATCGATTACCACTACTTCGTCTATATTCAAGATATTTAATTTGAAAATAAGCGAAGCTTTTAGAAAAAGATTATTTTCATTTTTTGTTAAATGCCTTCAAAACCACCAACCGTTTTTTTTTAATGGTAATCGATTACCACTACTTCGTCTATATTCAAGATATTTAATTTGAAAATAAGCGAAGCTTTGGTAGCCCAGTTGATAGAGTTGCAGATTAGTAGCCGGAAGCTTGCTAGTTTGAAACTCTATCCAACCAAAGTCTGTCGTGTACGTGAGGGCTAGTGCATGTTAAATCTGTCGTGGCCTCAAATGCCTTCATGTTGGCATGGTGTGGAACTTTGAAGAGTGGGTTGCCAGCTCAGATGTTGACCTCGTTATCTGTACGTGGTTCAAAATTATGTGGTATTATCTTCCGATCTTTCCTTTCGGAATTGATATCGCACCCTCGCCAATAGCCCATTGTGTTACTCCAGTGCGACGAAAATTCAACTATCTACCTTAAAAGTAAGCTCTTTGTTATTTTACGAGTCACTAAATTAAATTTTCAATATAAAATATATTTGCTTTAAAAAATTGATCATCCAAATGGTATGAAATTAATTTTTGCATCTTCCCCTTAATGATGATGAAGTTCGGGATTATTGCATCCCTGGTGCAAGAGTGCCCCAAATAAAAAATACTGATTGGGAAACCTTTGAGTGAGACTATTCGCTGTAGATTCACCATTTTTATGATTTGGATTATTGCAATTTTACAAGAAACGCGCTTAAGAAAGGGCATTCATAATCACTTCATAAAACTCAACATCGACTTTTGCAGTATGCACTTTTGTAGTTTCGTTTTACAACAGAGGTGCTATGCATGTGAAATAGATTATATGATAGATATGCAATTTGAGTGCAGCCTAAATTGTAGAGGTTTTAGAATGTCGGAATTACATTAAAAAATTACTTTTGGACTCTAAAATGATGTTTCTATTTTTCTGCGTAAGAGCATTATATTTTCTACGTAAGGTTATGAAAGGTATTATTGGAAAGTGATTATCCTGGCCACTTTTTTCAATCTACAGTTAACCTATTCTACTCGAATAACGCCAGGTGGTCCTGTAAGTTTAAATTTCATACCTTTTTGAAATTCATTTGCAGTGAATTTTATGCAAATGAATAAAAATGCATTTCATACCTCCAAATGAACTAAAATCAAACAAATAAAGCGGCAATTCGTGTACTTTTTACTGGTCTAGCTTATTCTTATTTCCAATAATGGGCAAATGGGTGCATGGCGCAAACTGCATATTTCAGTCATGCCAACAATTAGCAGTAATACTAATATATATACAGGGTGTTTCGAAGATATCTGGCTAAATTGTAAGGGGAGGTTGAGGGCCCACATTAAACATTTATAGAGAGGACAAACATTCATTCAGGACGGACAAAATTTCATACCTTACCCTGGAACCAGGAATCTTTGAATACACACTCAGAATTCTGATCACTGTACAACCTTTGAGCAACTCGTTCATTTCTCCATACATCAGATATATATCTGTGAGCTCCGCATTCGCCTAGCGATGCATGCCTTTGAAAATCCGAGCGGAGAATAATGCCTTACGCCACAGATACGATGTTATTGACTAACTTAAACATTGCCTTCTACCACCTACTACCATTCTTTGACAAAAAAATTATTTTTGGTCCCAACAACCATTACAATTTGGCCAGATGTATTCGAAACACCCTGATGCACAAAAATCGAAACATCTCAAAGCCTGTGTTCAATCAAAATGAAACAGTATATGTTAATGTACATGAGGAGATACAGAAATGATCAATAGTATCAAATCTAGAAGAATCGTTGTTGTTATAAAACTGCATCAGAAAGGTCATAAATTAGTAAGTTGTAAATCCCCTTTGGTGGCGATACATGCCGATATGGCGCGTGATATGAAGTCCTTATACTATCATGTGGCACATTATGCCGAGAGTTCTTCACCTGCTGCTACAGGTTCATTATCCAGGTGTAATTGCTGGTCTGGCATATTCCAGATATTCTCAATGGGAGACAGATCTGGGGATCTCTACAAACCAAAAGGCTTTTAACACCACTGAGGCACTTGTAGATGGGGCTAGCGGTATGTGCTCAGGTATTGCCATGCTGATCAGTTGGACATGTAAGGCAATAAACATGTTGTATGATCTGCTGGGTGTATCTCTGTGCTGTCTACCGAGGGGACCGGCAATCGTTAGTAATGACTCCCGACACCATTACACTAGAAGTTACAGCAGTGTGCCGCTCGACAGTAAAATGAGATTGGTAGCGCTGGTCGGGTCTCTTCCACACGTAACATGGTGATTGTATGCCTCGGAGTACATGCGGAATTCGTCGCTAAACACGATACGCTGCCATTCCATGTCACCAAGTCTGCACTCCAGACGATGTTCGGAAGCCCTTCTTGGTATACTGTCGAAAGGTGCACCACCATAATTTCCAAGTGTAATGGAGTGGGGAGTCATCACTTACGACAGCCGCTCCCCTTTAGTAGTGGCATGAGGTTGTTTGACAGATTAGCTATACGTCCAGCAAATCCTACAACTTGTTTTGCCATTCATGTCACGTGTCCAAAGGGCTATTTACTAGCCGCATACGTTTCGTCTCTCTCAGTAATGTCTCCTTGTTATTGAAACTCTCGGCCAGAGAGAGATCTCCAGATCTGTCTATGCTGGGAGGACAGTTACTCCAATCCCAAGAATATAGCAAATCTGTCTCAGCAGTTGCAGAATTCTTGGCATAAACTTTCATAAATCAAAGCATGAGGACCCCATTTGACTCTATGCATGCCGTACATCGGGCTGTATCGCCGCTAGAGGGAGACAATTCACTAATGTATGACCTATAAACTTTCATAAATCAAAGCATGAGGACCCCATTTGACTCTATGCATGCCGTACATCGGGCTATATCGCCGCTAGAGGGAGATAATTCACTAATGTATGACATATCTGGTGTAATTTTGCAATAATAAAGAATTATCTATATTTGATGTATTGTGACCATTTCTTTATCCTTTCATGTACATCATAAATGCTAAGTGTCATTCAGAATCGAGCAATGGCTGGAGGGAGGGGGCTCTTTTCTTTCCTATTTCTTGCACATATTGTATTTTTTTGTATCCATTCCGTGTATACCTGATAGTTTTGGGTATAGTGGAGCATCTTAAGATGGGACAAACGGGCCGCGGTAGCCCAGTTGGTAAAATCGATCAGCAACCGGAGGGTTGCGAGTTCGAAACTCGATCCAACCACTGTCGTGTACATGGGGCTGGTGCCGTTACCACCGAGATAACAAGGCCTGACCGCTGCCGTCATGGCGTCTCCCTAGTAGTCATACCTGCGATACGAACGACCACCGCCGTATTGGAATATTCAAAGCCTAATACAGTGAAATCTGTCTACAACGATACATAATATATTCTATATACGTCGAGACCACAGGAAAATATTGTTATACGTTATTGCAAATTATTATAGCAGTTTGTAAATATGGTTTTTCCCCAGTCAAAACTATGATAATCTCAGAATGAAACTTTCCACACCCTCGCGTCTTTCTTCCTTATTTACTAACGATAACAGAGAGTGTGCGTAAATAGTAAAAGCAATAACTTATTAAAAAACCAGCCAAAATTATATCGTAAATTCAATTAAAAAATAGCGAAAAACTCGCTTATGACTTTTATTAACTAAAGTACACACGTCAATCAAGCTTAATACCGCCCAATATCATAGTTTCTCAAATGTGACCATAAATCAAAAAGAAAAGAAAACCCTTTCTCATAGTCTAAAGAAATCTAATTAATGTTTTCTTCATCATTAAATCTGTAAAAATGGGAAATCAAAGCAATTGAACTGTAAAAGCAATTGAAGCGATTATTATCATAGTTGGCTGAAGAATTTTTCATTGATATTTCATTTATAAAATTCAAACAATTTTCAATAACTTCCAAATTATTAACGTGACAGGGTGTTTTGATTTGATTGTTATCTAAACAGAAATTTCTTGGCCATATAAATGTTTCCATTTTCAGATTTGAATGTATTACAACAGTGTAATTTGTTGCAGGTCCTGGATTAAAACAAATTTTGAAAAAAGTAACTTTTGACTCCTCAATTAGTTTAAACCAATTTTGTTTATGGGGTAATGAATCCAGAATTTCTAGCAGCCTATTAAAATTTTGAAAAGAAATAGATTCATGATGAGCAATGAACTCAGATTTGCTTTCGTTGATAGCTCTCAATAAATTGAATTAATCAGTTTCACGAATTTTATCTTCCCTGCTTTTACGAACGGTGGGACAAGTTTTCGAGAGATATTTAGGGCAATTCGGAAATATACTTGGTATAGTACCAACTTTTAAACGGAGACGTTTCAAGGAAAAGGTAGAACACTCACCAGTTTTTTTGTTGAATTTCGATACATTCCGGACGATATCATCGTTTTGAAAATGAAGTTCGCAGACTTTGCTGCGTTTTGATGGTGTAAAGTCGGCTCGTGGAATCGCCCTGAGCCATCTTTTTCTAATATTTTTATCCTCTGGAAAGGAGAGAACCGCCACTTTTGGTGCATCACCATATCTATAATTTCCAGAGCAAGTAGGTACACAGCATCTAAAGGGCATTTTGGATAGCCTCGTGGTTAAGCCTAAAGAAATCGGTCTGGACACACGTTAAACGTGTTGTTTGACGAAAGCCTTTAACACCTTGACACTGTAATGTTCCACAAATGTTATATAACAATATTTAACTGCAGCTGCACTTGCTTTCCGGTAAAATAGTATAAAAAACCCTAATTTCTTACGCTACATTAAAGGTAATCCACAAGTAGTCGGCCATGCGGCGATGTTTGTTATGACTACTAGTAAGCGAGTCACGTGATCGAAACGTCACAGCGGTCTGGCCTTGTTATCTCGGTGGTAACGCTGGTGCACGTTTGAATCTGCCATGGCATCAAATGTTCTCCCGTTGACGTGGTGTGAAATTTGGGCTCCAACTCTGGTGTTTACCTCGTCATCTGACCGTGGTTTAAAATTAAGAGATCGGAACTTTCCCTTCGGCATTGATCCCGGACCATCGTCAATATCTGGTGGTGTTGCTCCATTGCGACTTAAACTTAACTACCTACCTACCAAGGAGGACAAACTCAACTATACAAAATCTGCTTTAAAGTTGGAAGGATAATAAAAGAATTCTAGAGAATCAAATGGTGGAAAATTAACTATCAATATTTGACTTATTTTGAGATTGCAGTTTCGGATAAGTATATATCAAATACCTTTAGTAATGGTCAAAGTTAAACAACCTTTTCAATTTGCAGATGATTTGATGGAGCGTAAAAAATGTCCTCACTCATGAATTCACACTGGTGACATAAGAAAGGAAGAGAGAGCAAAATGTATAATCTGATATTTCCTTGCATGTACAAATATAGTGATTTTAGTGAAAAATTTGCTTTGACAATCCACTTTATTTTTCTTACTTTTATCCGTGAATAAAGCAAATACTATTTTTAAGAAAGATTCGCAATAAAAGGGGATTATCTTACAGACTGATTTAAATGGCCTGAAATAGTTAAATGCACCAGAAGATAATATCAGAAGCTATAAAAACAGGAAATATTTAAGGTAAATGAATAAAACTTGAAATCCTAGTCCCACAACTCCAACGAAGCTAACTAGAATTTTTGTGAAAAGCTTGAATGCAATTAGTTTACAATTTGAAACTTATCTATCTTAAAGATAAATATATCAGTCATTTAACTTAAAAAATACATTCATAATCTAAATAATTAAACTAAAATAAATTTCTAAAACTACCGTTGATAGCCATTAAACATTAACAATATCAATACTAACTTCATATAACACTTAGGAATGTATTTTTTTTAGTGTTTTATAAAAACGAAAATGGAATTTATTTTTATGTATTTGAAATTTAAATGCATAATTTAACAATTAAAAATTAAATATAAAATTTACTTAAGTATGTAAGATTCTAAGAGTTAAATTATTATAGATAAAATATAATTATTTAGTTATCTTCCCTTTCATCTGTATCTCTATAAGTAAACTAGCTTTACTATAGAGAGTTTCGCCCAAGAGTTTTTGCTGCTTCATACACTCCAAGTCGCGTCTCTGTTTCCTCAGCAGTTTCGTTGCTGCAGCGATTTGAGCTTTATCCGGTTCACAGGCTTGTGTTCTTTCCTCTTCCGATTGCTCGACTCATGGCAGCTTTTTCCTGGTGATTCGACTTCGTTTAAAAATTGGTCTCTAAGTTCATGCAAAATTGATCATAAAGTTCTGCATTAAATTTTACTTCTATGATTCTAGGAGAACGAAGTAGCGAGCTGAAAATATTTGCGTCGACCTAGAAATTCCAGACAGAATAACTGGAAACTAATCTATAGAGACTAATCAACTCCCAATCTACAAAGACATATCCACAAGAAAGAACTGGAAAGCTTTATTGAGGAATAAAGCTCGTATCCCAGCACCCTTACCCAGAGCTGTAGGAGCCACTTGCTTCCGACTTCTTATCGGACAGACTGTCCACAAAGACACTAGCATCGTATTGGAATAGGGAGATCAGCTATCTGTCCGCTTTGCGAACTGGACGAAATGACTTGTAGGTAGGTATTGTTTAATTAACGTCGCACTGGAGCAACACAGCGGGTTATTGGCGACGGTCCGGGATCAACCCCCCAAGGGAAATATCCGAGGACAACACCACGTAATTTTGAACCACGGTCAGATAACGAGGTCACACTTGAGCTGGCACCCCACTCTCCAAACCGAACGAAATGACTGGAGACCACCTCAAGAACTGCATTAATTTCATGAAAATAGAATTGCAAGTACCGTAGATTGTGCTTTTAGCCATATTTTTTAACTTTAGAACTCTATTGGGCTGCTCTTCGATTGATGGCCGATTGGGCGTAGGATGAAAACAAATTTCAAGAATTTAAACAATCGAAAATGAATTACAAATGGAGTAAATTCAGTGGCACATTCGAGGATGAAAAAGAAAAGCATTCAAATTAAATTTCCGAGAACTGTCCTATTCAGAATTCGGTGAATACAAGCGTTTTCAAGAGTCGGTGCTCAGAGCGAGTGGCAGTTGCAACGCTAGGAAGGGGTGCGCCGTGAGAACGCCCTTTGGCTGTCTCCACCCTCTATCGGAGACACCCAAGTGAGTGGGAGGATAACGACATCTTTCGCGAGATGTGGAGAGCACCTTAACACGTGCTACCTGACAAAACACTTGGAAAGTTGTAACGGGAACACTTTCTCTTCACATTGCTTATTCCGAATACAGTTTTCTTCCTTGCTATGCAAGTTCTGAGTTGACCATGGCCGTTCCTGTGCTGAACGTACATGCACTTAGTAACAGTTAGTGTTTGCACTTAGTAACAGTTAGTGTTCTTACTAACAATTAGTGTTTGCACTAACAGTTAGTATTTTACATAACAGTTAGTGTTTGCATAACAGTTAGTGTTTGCATAACAGTTAGTGTTTGCACTTAGTAGCAATTAGTGTTTGCCCTTAGTAAGTGTTAGTGTTTGCACTTAGTAACAGTTGGTGTTTGCATTTAGTAATAGTTGGTTTTTCACTTAATTAAAGTTGGTGTCTGCACTTAATAACAGTTGGTGTTTGCACTTAGTAACACTTAGAAGTTGTGAGTTGACCACGGCCGTTCCTGTGCTGAACATACATGCAGGAACGTGTTTGCACTTATTAACAGTTGTTTGCACTTAGTAAGAGTTAGTGTTTGCACTTAGTAAGAGTTAGTGTTTGCACTTAGTAAGAGTTAGTGTTTGCACTTAGTAACAGTGTTTGCGCTTAGTAACAGTTGGTGTTTGCACGTGTCTGCAAGAGAATCAGTTCTAGTTGAAATATATCTTCTTTTATTCTTTTATGATTAAGTAGTGGACAATGGAAGAGGATGAGATCGATGTCTTGAACAGCAGAGTTGTTACAATTACAGAATTGCGAATCGATGAAGTACTGAACACTTTCTCATCACACTTTTTATATTGACTGCAGTTTTCTGCCGTGTTACACGAGACAATAAATTATTTTCTGAATAAATACTTGAAGAAATTATCTTTTGCATAATCAAATGCCTTTGAGAAGAGGGGCTGTTTGTTTGGGTTTGCACGTGGGCAGCTGACAAATGTTATGCTGATGAAACAATGCTGACAAAAAACATGCTGTATTTACAGGATCAGTGTTGATCATGCGGACTTCGATCTATCCTAGAATAGACTAAACAAATGTCGTCTGCGGATTTCTATCTCTGATGAGCCTTTGGAGCTATGCAGTACTCTTGCCGATTATTCTTTACTTTTAAAATATTAGTGATCATATTTTAATTAATCTATTGAATTTAAAATCATGTGCAAATTTAGGTAGTTTAAGGTTTAATGAAAATTTATTGTTGTTGGGATAATTTTGCTTAGGAATGAAGGCTTAAGAATACCATGCAAAATGCTGAGATACATTATGAGGAAAACAAGTTCTACAGGGTTTCACATTATTACAGGGCTTTACAGGTAGTATCTGTTGTAGCAAACATAATTTATGGCTTTTTTTATTTGTCTCTGCTTAATTTTTTTTTAATATTTTCACATCAAGCGTTGAAATCAGCATCACTTGAAATTTTTAAATGCCATTTAAAAGTTGAGGACAGTCATGTCGGTCATCAATGAACTCCCTTTGTTTCCTTCAATTGTTTTATCATCTGTACAGTACCGCACGTGGCAATATCATTAATAATTACTTATCAGTGCACAATGTAATTACCCAATTATCTATCACGAAGTATTTTTGTCATGATTTTCCCTCGAACCTACTTTTTCAATCATTCGTCCTTTTTTTTCAGAGATCCTTGTAAATGTAATAAGATATGCCAGAGGGGAAAACTCGAGTTCGGATGAAAGAGAGAGCTAATGTTTTTTTCTCCTCTCCCCGTGTTCTTTTCGCTTTTATCAGGTTGCGTGGAGTCAAAGAGACTAGAGAGCGTGTGCTGGTGAGCGTGAAAACGCACGTGCGCACTGTCATCTTCGTCACAAATTTACCGTTCCGTGACGCCCGCTGTTCAAGCAGCAGCCTGCACAAATCGCGTTTGTTGAATTTTCAGTGCAAGATTTAGCGGCAGCAGGATTGAAATGTAATACAGCACGTTGCAAATACTTCATATGCTGCGTTTTTATTATTTGCGTTATCGCTTACTACTTTAACTACATCCATTTGTTACCTACGTCTTCTTTTTAATTTTTAAAATAGATAAAAGTGCTCCATTTTAAAGACTATTAGGTGAAATTTTAAACTGTTTTAGGCCTTTTCACAGCTTTAGGCTTTCCTTTCCTGTGCGGTTGGCAGTTAATTAACGTCGCACTGAAGCAACGGACTATTGGCGGCGTTCAGGGATCAATCCCCTAGGGAACGATCCAAGGAAAACACCACGCAATTTTGAGCCACGGTCAGATGACGAGGCAACACCTGAACCTGCACCCTACTCTCCAAACTTCCACACCACGCCAACGTGAGGCCACGGCAGATTTAACGTGCACCAGTCCTCTTTGTACACGGTGGTCTTTGGTTGGAGTCCTGTAGAGAAATACTGCGATAACTTTGATGAAGGCCGGTAGATAGGTAGTCGCACTGGAGCAACACAATGGGCTATTGGCGACGGTCCGGGATCAATCCCGAAGGGAAAGATCCAAGGAGAATTCCTCGTGATTTTAAACTACGGTCATATGACGAGATCAACACCAGAACTGGAAACACCATTCTAAAAAAACTTTCAACCTGAGGATGTTTGAGGCCACGACAGATTTAACATGCACTAGCCCCCGTGTACACAACCTCGATGAAAGATATTGCTGCTGTTTGCCTGACTAGATGAAGTCGAGACCTATCCTAAAAACAATGTTGTCTTTTTCATGCAGCACTAATAGCTCTACATGCCCTAGTCGAAATGAATATGATATTGCGCATCGATGTAAAGAAAAACTAAGTCATCTTGGGAAGGTCAACATAAAAGTTTCCTTACTCTGGATCCCAAGTCACTGTGATATACATGTTAACGAATAAGCTGATCACTTGGCTAGATAGTGCTACTTGCTGGCTATGACTGGTGCTACTTGCTGGCTACGACTGCTCTTCTTAAATACTCTTTGTCTCTCCGTAGCATCAAGAATCTCATATGATCGTCTACCAAGACCAACATATTTTCAAGCTACAGAGATGTGAATAGAAAAGAATTGGAATGTCTTATTAAAGAATAAACCTCGTAAGAAAACCTAACAAACCTCGAGAAATAAACCTCGTATCCCACGTTCCTTGTTCAGAGTTGTCGGAATCGCTTGTTTTCGACTTCTTACTGGACATAACTACTTACAAAGGCACTTAAAATGTATTGGAATGGGAAGTTATCTGTTCTCTGAAGGAACTGGACGAAATTACTTGAGATCACCTCAAGAACTGCCCTAAAATTCTTGATAATAATTTTAAATGCTATAGTGTTTTTAAAAGATATTTTATCACTTCAAACCTTTATTGTGCTGCTCGTCAACTGATGGCCTTGAGGCTGGAGACGGGGGTAGGATTAAAATAATTGTAACATATATATATATACGAGATTTTTAAAAACAAGTTCAGAGACATGCTTAGTGACGTCACGTTCGGAAAACGAACAGGGAACGCGTTCCGCCGCAACCGTTATCTACATTAACTACACAGGAAATGCCTCTCCATACACAAATCCATACGTGCCCTAAGTACACGAAGCATTTTTGTGAACTGATGCAGAATCATATCGTCGTGGTTAAACTTGTATAATCTGAGATTAGAGTGTGAGCATTGTTTTCCACCTTCAGGAAAAGTTCGCAATCGATATTTCTAATCACATGGGATTGAATAACCATAAAACTGAGCATTACTTTAATTTATACAGCAGGTTATTAACCAATCCGGTGTGATGATAATGCGTCATGTTGAATACTGTAATCAGCAAGGGGAAAATGGGCATACATACACACGGAGAGTCTTTACTGACATAAAAGATAGAAATGCACCCAGGGAGGAATCGAACCCACCCCTCCTACAACTTTCAGGTTGCTAGATTAGTGAGCACACCCACTGAGCCAAGACGGCCATAAGGACGTCGGTTGGAATTTGCCTCATCAGCAATTGCTCCCAAGGTTTTCCCTGCGAGTTCCAAGCGGCCCGGGTTCGAATCCTCCCTGTGTGTATTTCTCACTTTTGTCAGTAAACCTTTCTTTCTCTATGTCCATTTACTTAACATTGTTTGGCAGCAAATATAGCCCTTGTGCCGTAAAACCCAACCCGATCAATCAACCCAAGATTTTCCAACATCTTTTGTCTGATGTTTGTTCAAGTTAGCGTGGTGTGGAAGTTTGGAGAGTGGGGTGCCAGCTCAGGTCATCTGAACGTGGTGTTGTCCTCGGATCTTTCCCTTTGGGATTGATCCCAGACTGTCATCAATAGCCCGTTGTGTTGCTCCAGTGTGACGCTAATTAAAATGCCTAACTACCTACCTTTTCTGATGTTCACTTTACATTTAAATTCATTCCATTGAATAACTCCATTTTAGGGAAGACTGATTTTATTAATCCGTTACTTTTTTTAACTTCCTTAAGTCGTATATATAATTTAGGGAATAAAACAGTTTTCAACTATCAAGACGCGTGGTCAAACAGTTTTCAACTATCAAGACACCGTTGAAGTCAGCGCATTGTGTTTTGGACACAATGCAAGCTATAGAATAATACGCTCCCAAGGCGTTCATGCAAAAGAGCAGTTTGACAATGACCCCTCCGAAGCCAGTCGAGCGAAACCGAAAAAAGAATATGAAGAGCAGGCTAGATTTTCCGCAGTTGTCCATGATGACACGGGTCGTTAGCGACTGAATCGGTAACCAAACACCACAACATAATCCTAAACTCTCCCCTTTTCACCTTTCGTTTGACTGTTTGTCATCGCACCCATAAATCGGCGGCTGGAAATTGAAGGGGTGAGCTGTATTAAAATATCGTCGGCTTGTTCAGATCGTCACGGATGAGAGCAAGATTTCGAACGACCCCGTTGTGTATCATAACGGAGCGTTAAGGAAGGGAAAACGATTTCCGTTATTCGGAAGAGGTTGTGATACTGGAAATGGTGGGATCGAATTTTGCGAACCCCAATTTAAGGCTAACTGTGATGTGATGGTTGTAAATCAATTTATTCGGATTATTTTGAAATCTTAAAATTATATTAAAAAGGTAGGTACTAAAAATTTAAAAGTTTTAAAATAATATATTGGTATAGAGGAACTCGCTCATGCTATGTTTTGGTGGTGTTATGCGATCGAAAATCACAGATGTATTTGTCGAGATTCAAAAGTAGCCTAACACTCAAATTCCGAAATGGATTTATAATTTTTTTCTGTTCTAATGTACGAACTCACAAGCTTCCCAGGCTCACATGCTTTCATGTGCCGTTTTGGATTCTCATGACCTTGAAAATAATTTGATGGTTTTGGACTTTTTAAAGACGTGTGGTTTCACGGACTTCGTCTAGCATGTGCTAGATCAAGAGGAATTAGAAAATACAGCAGTTCGTCGCTCTACGGCTATCTTCTGATACACGAGGGCAAAATTGACCCCGACTGACTTGAAATGGATTTGTAACCACTATAAACATTTATACCAGATCTGAATTTGAACCCGGAGCTTGAACCAGGGTCAGAGCTCTCATTAATAGCACCACTGTCTAAAAGTGTCCTGATTTGAATAAAAAGATGCCTTCTAACCGTTAAAGTACTCGTAGTGTTTGTCTGCCACCTAGTAGGTCCGGGATGCGCTTACAATCTGGATTCGAATCCCGGATTGTAAGTGCATGGATCTTGGTGATTGTCCCGGTTAAGAGCAACAGCGGCTTATCCACTGCGAGCTCCCTCACAATTAACTACCAGTTTGCCCCTTGTAGTACTGAAGGCCGAAGAGGTCAGGCATTAAAAAAATAATATTGTTTGTTGATATTATAATGAAAGCTAAGTTCACAGTATCCTAGAATACAGAAGTGGCTGAATTTGATAGATGCTATCACTAGTTGACTGATTGCCAATTGAATGAAAAACAATATCACTTTTAAGGTTTAAGGACGTTCATTACTGAACGACCTCACAACATGGGTTTACTTCCGTATGTGAGGTTGTTCGGTAGATGATAGCGACAGTTGACTGTCCTGTTGCCTTTAACCCTCTGATGGGTTCATGCGTATTTATCTGCTCCAACCTGCAGTCTTCCCATCATGGCGTCTAACTAGTTTAAACCAATAGAATCTTTCCTAGGATACTTTCAACCAATAGATGTGGTTATTTAGTCATTCTGTGTCTCCATGGAGAAAAAGCTAAACACTCCACTCGGGGATTTCGTGACGCTCGGAGGGTAAACAGCCATGTAAACTTGAGGCACGGTGTAAAAAGAAAGATGAGTTGCAACGAAGAGTGAAGCCATTATAGAAGTGGAAACAGTTTTTCTTATCATAGGGCTATTACACTGACTTAAAAAATAATATTTCGGGCCAAGCCTATTTTCCGTCCCGTTTCGAAAGAAAAAAAATATGGCGACATTACTTAACCGTCCTGGTGGTTGTCTCGACGAGGTATCTCGTCATTAGCAACTTGTCATTCATTAGGTTAGGTCGAAACTGACTTAGGTCTTCTTCTAATGACGAGATATCTCGTCATTAGAAGAAGACTGATCAGATCTCGATCTCGTCATTAGAAGACTGATCAGATCTTGATCCCGTCATCATAAAAATTTTCAATATCTTGACAAGATATCTCGTCGTTAGCAAAATTGGTTAGATCTTGATGGACGAGATATCTCGTTGAAACCACTTGGAGGGTTAAGAGTAAATTATTTAATGCTTAAAGCATTTATTGTCACGCCCCCTAGGTAGGTGCGCCCCATAGTGTGAGACCCGCTAATTAGACGATTCCGACACAAGCTGAACGCGTTTTGAAAAAAAGACTTCGCCTCGTGCCAGATGTCGAGGAAGAAAGACCTCGAAACACACGACAGGGCGCTTCCCCCCAAACGTTATGAAGTAGCGAAACAGACGAGTTAAATGAAATAAAGACCCTTTAGAACTGTGGTCGGTGCTCTTTTTGTTCGGAAGGTACCAGCTGTATCACGTGCGGGCGTTGCGACCCCGAGGGCAAAAGATTCCGATCGGTGCGGGCGCGCGCGAGCTGTCATTAAAACGGACAGGTGATTGGACACTGACACCTTCCTCCATTTGCGACACGGTGCTCACGAAGGGAGGGACGAATAAACAGAAACAATGGAGATGTTTGGAAAGAAAATCGCTGGAAAAAAATTGGTAGGTTTCGTCGAGGACGGAAACCGTAGTTTCGACGCGAATGCTCGGGTCTGATGTTGGATTGTGGGATGAATGAAACAGACATAGGAATTTTGAACGATTTCAAATATTGAACAATTAGAGGTCCGCCTACCTTAAAATAGCGAATTTCGACAAAAATGTTCAAAAAATTTTTATTTAATAATATTTTTGGCCTGTATTTTAACGTTTCCAAAACTGTTTTATTTTTAATTCTACGACATTTAGAACCGAAGATATCGTTATTTTAATGCAAAGTGACAGCTGTCAAACAAAATCGGAAGTATCAATTCGAAACCGGAAGTGGAAGGAAAATTCGAGTTTTATACTTCTTTTTGCATTTTAGAATAATTTTTAAGTTAAAAAATAATTCTATAAAAGTTTCGATGAATTGGGAGAACATTTTTGACATTTTGAAAAAGACATTTTCTTTAGTAGTAAAAACTTTAAATGCATTTTCCCGCAAATGATATTTTTACAAAATAGTTACTACAGTTTTTTCAATAACTTCCACCATTTTTAATATTTTTACTTGAAACTTTGTACATGCATTTTAAATACTATTTGCTATGAAATGAACTAAAATCTTTCAATAATATAGTATATTCTTTGATTTATAGCTGTTTTTGTGAATAATTTGCTTCAATTTTTGAAAATTTTTCATGAATATGTGCATAACATAATGTATCTTCTTTTATTTTCAAAATATTTCTTAGATTGTAGTCTATTTTGAAGATTATGGTTATATTTATATTGTATACAAAGGAAATTGATTTTAAGATATTAATTTTTTTCTAGAGAATTAACCGTTTCCATAAAATTTTCATGAAATTCACCTTAAATAACCAATTTTTTCAAATGGCAACACAAAATAAGTTAATTTTGGTACTATTTCTTTGTTTCACATCTGTTAACTATATAAAAACATAAAAAGCAAAAAGCTATAACAATTTTTTTTTTAAAAAGTATCGAAGGTAGGCGGATCCCTTAAGTTGCATTTTGATATTAATATCGAAGGATAATTTTATGAATTAAAGGTATGTGGTTGTAGAGTAGTTTGATAGCTTTCGAATGACACCACTTACTCAGTCCTCTCTCCACTCAACCCAAAGTTACGCTGGCCCAAAGCATAGTAGAATTTCGACATATTGCGGACGCATTCTGTCCGAAAGTCAGGTTAGTTACTGACATCCTCTGTCTACACTATGCTATATTTATCTTCTGGATGTTCTGAAATCGTAGTTCTGAAATCATAAGACAAAACAGTTGTAACGTTTCTCCGTAGACTTTTCATGCGTGCTCCCATTTCTTTTTTGATTTTTAAATATGCATTCACTACAAAAACGTTAGGGCCGCGGTGGCCCGGTTGGAAGAGTAACGGACTAGCAACCGAAGGGTTGCGAGTTCGAATCCAGCCAAACACCGTCGTGTACAAAGGGGGCTGGTGCACGTTAAATCTGTCGTGGCCTCAAATGTCCTCACGTTGGCGTGGTGTGGAAGTTTGGAGAGTGGGGTGCCAGCTCAGGTGTTGCCTCGTCATCTGACCGTGGTTCAAAATTACGTGGTGTTGTCCTCGGATCTTTCCCTCTGGGATTGATCCCGGACCGTCACCAATAGCCCATTGTGTTGCTCCAGTGTGACGTTAATTGAAAATACCAATACCAAATACCAAATACAAAAACGTGTGGAAGGTACACGAATTTTTATCGTATTCCAGGCCTGTCTTTCTGGCACAAGTCTGTCTGGCGATCCAAAATAGTCTTGAAGCAGGAATAAAATCAGGACTTCATCAGCACTATTCACTGCGACGTCAGAAAGATCAGGGTTGAGGTGGGGCGCTGTCATGTCAGAAAGTCCCCACAGAGGGCAGGTTAGAGAATCTGACAAGCCAATTAGAGATGAGTTTGCAGGTAGTCGTGCCCGGTGAGAACACGAAAACAAGTGACTTTTAACTCGGTAGATGCTTTTCGGTAACTGAGTAACCTTATAACTGGACGTAAATAAGAAATTAAAAAAATAAAACTTGAGTTAGAAAACGAATGAGTGAGGTATTAAAGTACAAATGAAAGTTTTGATTGATTAACCCTTCAGTCTTTCTTTTTGGTAGGTAGGTAACTATTTAATTAACGTCGCACAAAAGAGAAACAACGGGCTATTGGCGAGGCTTCTTTTTGGAATGTTAACACATCGTTAGTCCTTTTTTAGACGCGTTAACCCTCCGGTAAGCGGGGTCCACACCACGCAAACGTGTGGACATTTGAATGCACGACAGATTTAACGTGCACCAGCCGTATACGATTGTCTTTCGTTGGATCGAGTTTCGAACTCGCAACCCTCCGATTGCTAATCCGCGACTACCAAATTGGGTTACAGCGACCCATAATTATCAAGGAAGTACAAAATTTTTTGCGATATAGAATCAGTCATCTGAAGACAAATTCATTATCGCGTCTTTCCTCTTTAATCGGGCCGCGGTGGCCCGGTTGGAAGAGTAACGGACTTGCAACCGAAGGGTTGCGAGTTCGAATCCAGCCAAACACCGTCGTGTACAAAGGGGGCTGGTGCACGTTAAATCTGTCGTGGCCTCAAATGTCCTCACGTTGGCGTGGTGTGGAAGTTTGGAGAGTGGGGTGCCAGCTCAGGTGTTGCCTCGTCATCTGACCGTGGTTCAAAATTACGTGGTGTTGTCCTCGGATCTTTCCCTTTGGGATTGATCCCGGACCGTCACCAATAGCCCATTGTGTTGCTCCAGTGTGACGTTAATTGAAAAAATACCAAATACCAAATACCCAATATTCTTCAACAGCTATGCTTAATCCTTTCGTTCCTCAAAGGGGGCTGGTGCACGTTAAATCTGTCGTGGCCTCAAATGTCCTCACGTTGGCGTGGTGTGGAAGTTTGGAGAGTGGGGTGCCAGCTCAGGTGTTGCCTCGTCATCTGACCGTGGTTCAAAATTACGTGGTGTTGTCCTCGGATCTTTCCCTTTGGGATTGATCCCGGACCGTCACCAATAGCCCATTGTGTAGCTCCAGTGTGACGTTAATTGAAATACCCCCCTACCCCCTTTCGTTCCTAGTGATATATATATTAAGGTTTGCCTTTTTCCAACAGAAATTCTCAATTTCAGTTTATACCGGGCCACGGTAATCCTGTTGGAGGGGGGGGGGGGTATTTCAATTAACGTCACACTGGAGCAACACAACAGGCTATTGGTGACGGTCTGGGATCAAATAATCCGGTTGGAAGGGCAGCGGATTAACAACTATAGTTTTGTGAGCTCGAAACTCGATCCAACCAAAGACTGTCGTTTACGGGGAGGTTGGTACACGTTAAATCTATCGTGGCCTAAAGTGTCCTCACGTTGGTGTGGTGTGGAAGTTTGGAGAGTGGAGTGCCAACTTAGGTGTGACCTCGGCATCTGACCTCGATTGAAACTGATGAGGTGTTGTTCTCTGACCGTTATCCTTCGGGATTGATCCCAGACAGTCGCCAATAACCCGTTGTATTGCTCCAGTGCGATTTAAATTCAACTACCAACTATATTTTTATTTCTTTACCTATTGTTTTAATAAAATGCCTTTGAGGCTTATGCTATCATTTTTACATGGTAGTACGAGAGGTATTCCAAAATAAGGGCCGGGCCGTTCGCTAATAAAAAGCCGTTGGCAGCACTGATTGGAGTTTCGCTCTCCCAGCGCCCTCTATTGGTTCATCAAGCACCAACCTGTCAACTGTCAGTCGTTATTTGTTTATATTTGGCGCAGCGTAACAATGGCGTCGAAAATAAGCGATCCCGCCAGTTGTGAAGTGCGTTCGGTTATTCGTTTTCTAAACGCAAAAGGTGTTAATGCAGCTCAGGTTCACCGTGAAGTGAGTGAGATCTATGGATCTGGTGTTATGAGTGAGAGAAAAGTGAGTGGTGTCGAGAATTCAAAAGGGGCCGTACAAACGTGCACGACGAAGAGCGAAGTGGAAGACCCAGTGTTCAGACGGGTGATTTCGTCGGACAAGTGGATGAAAAAGTCCGGCCTGATCGAAGCTTCACGATCAGCAGTCTTGCCGAAGAATTTCCCGACGTTTCTCGAACTACCGTGTTCAGAGTTGTCACGGAAAAGTTGGGTAAGTTTGCGCCAGATGTGTGACGAAAACGCTGACCGACAAACACAAAAACAAGCGGATGTCTTCTGGACAAGCCTTTTTGGACCGTTATTGGCGAGATGGAGATCGATTCTTTTCACATGTGGTGACTGGCGATGAAACGTGGATTCATTATGACAATAAAGAATCAAAACAATAGTCCATGGAGTGGCTTCATTCGGGTACCCCCAAACCAAAGAAGTTTAAGCGAACGTTCTCAAATCGAAAAATTATGGCGACTGTCTTTTGGGATCCAAAAGGCGTTCTCGTGGATTTCATGGAACCCGGTACAACAATCACAGCAGCTGTGTACTGTGAAACACTCGCGAAGCTCAAACGTGAGATTCAAAACCGCCGACGTGGGATGCTGTCTTCCGGAATCGTCCTTCTTCATGACAACGCGCGCCCTCACGCGGCTGCCCGCATTATTGAAAGCATTCAAGAATACGGCTGGGAACTTTTCGACCACCCTCCCTACAGTCCTGACCTCGCACCCAGTGACTATCACTTGTTCCTGCACTTGAAAAATTGGCTTGGAGGACAACAATTCGACGATAGCGAAAGTCTGAAAACGGCGGTGAAGAAATGGTGCAACTCCCAGGCGGCGGACTTTTACGTAGAGGGAATAAGAAAACTCGTACCCAGATACACCAAGTGCTTGGAATTGAACAGATTATGTAGAAAAGTAAACAAAGGTTCAATAAAAGAAAACTCACGAAAACCAAGGTGATTTAGAAAGCATTTTTTATTTAATAACCAAACGGCCCTTACTTTTGGAATACCCTTCGTACATATGGGTACCACGCTAAAAACCTAATATTACACATATGGCACCCCGGCTGCAACCACTGCCATAAGAAAAAAAAGAATTTCTAGTTTTATGTGCAAAAAAGACTAAATACATACTTTTGTGTGCTGTAAAACCTCAACTATCTGCTTCTGGAATCTACAGTTGTAGTTTTGCACATGCAGAAGTATGTATATACAGTCATTCTGCGCATAAAACTAGAACTTCACTTTTTTTAGTTATTGCAGTATGGCAGACGGTGCCGCACCATACTTCACGACCACACAAATAATGCCTCTTTTACAGCAAAAATCTCAAGTAGCAAGTTATTATGCCGGTTCCATATGCGCAAGCACCTCATTTGACTTTAATCGCCTCGCTGCAACCAAACACAGTAAGGTTTATAACGGGGCATGATCCCTTCATTCAATATTTGAAAGGGTACAAGATAAAGCAAAACCTCATTTGCACTTGCGGTGAGGCAGGCGACGCAGACAATTACCTCTTTAGCTGCGTCCACACCAAAAATCATCACATTACTATGCGAACAGATTACCTCATAGCTCATTGGCTTGATAATATTATTAAAAAGAAACATTCACTACATAATATTCAGATGCGGCTGTAAAGGTGACTGACTCGTCATAGATAAAACTTCTTACTATAGATGAATTTACATGGATTCAATTTGATCTTTCCGCCTCCCCTTCTAATCACATGATGAGCAAAGGGGACATCAAGCAGCTAAAAAAGGTCTTGTATTTGAACTGACAAACAAAATTTCTATTCGGGGAGGGAAAAAACCCGATTTGCTTTTATGGTGAGGCAGGCGACGCGAATCATTACCTCTTCAACTGCGTCCACACCAAAAATCATCACATTACTAAATCAACAGACATCATAGCTGATTGGCTAGATTATGTTATTGAAAATAAACGTTTATTACATAAAATCCAGTTATAGCTGTAGATGTGGCAGACATGCCATAGGAAGGTCGGTAGTTAATTAACGTCGCACTGGAGCAACACAACGGGCTGCTATAGCGACGGTCCGGGATCAATCCCGAAGGGAAAAATCCAAGAAAAACGCCTCTTAATTTGAACCATAGTAATGAATGGTCATGACCACTTCGTAATGAATGGTCAGATAACGAGAACAACACCTGAACTGGCAAAACACTCTCCAAACTTCCATACCACTCCAACGTGAGGACATTTGAGTCCACGGATTTAACGTGCACCAACTCCAGGGTACGCTTTAGTTTTTGGCTAGACCGAGTTTCGAACTCACAACCCTCCGGTTGCTAATCCGTTACTCTTCCAACTGGGCTACCACGGCCAGGTCCGCGGATAATAATAATCATGTTAATCAATCGACATTAGATAATACTTCTGAATAGATTGACTAGCAGAATTACCCGGCGATGCTCGGGTTGAATTGGTTAAATGTTGATTCTATTTCATAGAAAAATGCAAGCATCATACAAGTGTAGAGAAAATATTTTTTAACATTGTTTTAACTTTTTCATAGCTTCTACAATTAACTTCGGACGCAAATATGTATACATAATATATCCATCCATATAATTCATTTCATATTCACCACACTCTTGCTAAGACACTACGAAAGCTTTTTCTGAGATGACTTCTTCAGAAGTCGATTTTGAGTTTTGGAGTGATTACGAATGCCATTTAAGTTCATTTTCAGTAAAAATGAGGAACTTTCAAGGTGTAGTCTTGCACTCAGTTTTCCAATCAATATTTATTATTTGTGGTACCCTTGCACCATGAATTCCATGTTTCGAATTACTTTATCATTATGAGAGGAGGGCAAATTAAACTGCTACGGCATTCGTGGTTAATTTATTTTGAAGCACACTTTTTTTTCTTGAAAATTCTATTCAGCCGCACGTGGAATAACGGAGCTTGTTTTTAAAACAAATGTCATCAGTATAGACAAATCAAACTCAATCGATTACACTTTTTACAAAATCACTGCTTTCAATAAAAGTTTCAAAGGTACCTAAGTTGTATACGAATAGTTTCAACTTCAAGTACTCAACCTTCTGCCACTTAAGACAAAAAATTTCTATTTTACAACAGTCCTAATTTACTTACTTCCTTACTATATTATTCCAAGATCAGCAGTCTTATTTAAAATTCGCTTTCCCCAATATAAAAATTTAGTTTTAAATCGAATCCTTAAGGTACTTTTTTAATTGAGACTCAGTTTCTATATGGAAACCACGTACATATTTAGAATGATAGATGTAGTTACTTGACTATGGAGTACAGCTTTCAATAATACCCATGAAATATGAAAAACAAATGTAAATTAAATTGATTTTAATCGTCTTGTATTGAAAATATATCAAAATTTAGAAATATCTTTGAACTACAACGTATGGCTACCCGTTTTAATTTAACGTAACATATCTTATTTTAGAATATCTTTATTTTAATTTTACCAGTCATTTTAAAATAAGTTATACACCTTACTTAAAAAGGTTTCCATTTATTTTTATGAAACAGAATTCTACAAACTATAACATATTTAACCAGACTTAAAGAAAGTTCGTCGAAATATGCATATATTGTGCAACCAAGAAATTACCTATGTCTAGTGGTATTTGACAGAAAATAAAAATAATTCATTATAATTTAACTCCTAAATATATCTGTAATATGGAAAGTAATGGAACACATAAATACAAACAGAAACGAAATTCTGGTCATTGAAAAATGTAGAATTCTGAAAAACGAAAGATCTGGGCAAGCGTGTCGAATTTCGACGTCATGAGAATATTCTGAAATAGAGAAATTAGAAAAAGACGCTTGAAAAACATTGATAGACAAAAATAAATTATTTACAGAGAACACAAATTTACAAAACTTAGAAATGCTCAAATATGACAGCAACATTTCTGTCTTAACTCAAATACACAAACACGGAATTCAAAATCTAATTTATAAAATAAAACATTAACTCTGCCGTTGCCAGATACCGAATTGCAAAATTACGCTTTTATGATCAATGAGTTTTTTGTTTTGGCTTTTCGGTGCTCCATTGCAAAATGCAAGTTGTGTAAAATTAAGTATTTTAACTATCCATTTTTCATCATTCAAATATTCCTAAATTATTTATGTTGTGGAAAGGAATAAAAAATCAGTTCAAACATAATTAGAATTTTAAATTGTTTAAATAAAACGTTTCGGAAAAAATTGTTTTTCGAGCAATACTGGTAAAACAAACTGAGTTGCGTACCGCAATCGTTTTATGCTCAATGTTTTTCCTATGGCAATTTCGAATTGATTTAGCCCCTTCTTCACACCTAGAATAAAGAGAACGGGGTCAATATGTAGCTTGCATTACTCGCAGGGTTCCAAAGTATAAGAGTACCAAATTTGGTGTAGATTGGTCAAACGGTGTATATTTGTATAGAGAACATACAGACAGACGCCAACTCTGCTCTATATGTATAGATTATCACGGACGCGATTTAATCTCCCCGACTCCTCTTGTGTGAAAAGATTCTAAACCACCTGGTGAGTTAGGGAAATAGCATCAATGTCCTGTATTTGATCTGGCAAACAAAATTTTGTATTCAGGGTGAAAAGGGTTTTATTACGATACTCTTCATTACAACGAATGTGGTTATCGTGAAAACGCATCACAGAGCTCTCGCAGAGTAAAATACCGGACGGAACGAGAACCATCGAGGATCTTCTCTTATCGCCGCTCGGCAAGACAATCGAAAAGAGAGCGAGACTCCAAAAAAAGAACTTTCATCGTCCGATCCGAATCATCCAATTTCGCCGGGGACTCCGAAATCCAAGACCCGACTTTTTATCCGAAGTCCTCTGCCGACAGGGGGAGAGAGCAAACTTTGAAACGTGGCGGTAAATTCGCTTTTACGAGGCTCCTCCAGTCTTTTAAATAGGCTCCCGGATAAGTCCGAGGACTTCTGTCCTGCCGGATCAAGGGAAGCCGTTAAGCGCGGAATGAACGACCCAAACGTCTCGCCCGTTATTCGCACTTGATAAGGAATCCGTTTTATTGCGCAGAATCTCTATTGCGCTGCTGAGAGATAAAGAGGTCCGATCTGAGTTCCCCTTACCATCGATTCGAAATCTGGTCACGGTTTTTCTCCTCCACCCTCCTCTTCCGCTTTTATTGGTTTGAAGTCACCGATGCCGCGGATGCTATCGGATCCATAGAAGATCTAAACTGTTGTCGAATGGTCAAAATTTAGAAGGGAGGCGATCGCAAGAGGGGGTAGAGTGTCGCGTAAATTGAGATTCTGGATCTGCAGCGAGGTTCTTTCTTTCTGTTTAAAGTAAACGCGATTTTCTTTCGTAACAAGGAACGCCTAAAATGAAGGACACTAAAAATTGAAGATTAGAGGAAATCGGTGAAAGCGATAACATTTTTTTACGAAATAAGTTTAATACTGTATTCGTACAACCAGTGCGAAGCGATACTTTAGGGAAATGGGGAACAGGGACAGGCCAAATGCTCTAGCAACCTTCGAGTTGTAGACAGCGAGGGTTCGATTCCTGTCAGGTGCATTCCTTCCCTGGGCGTATTTCTTTCCTTTGTGCCAGTAAATTTCACTGTGTGTGTCTATTACTTGATATTGTATGTCTTGTGTCTGGCCAGCATGGCCAAATATGACCATTGCGCAATAGAACCCCAAAAATTAACCAACCCTCCATCCAAAAGCAAACTTTACGTATTTAAATTAATGATGTAAATGATAATTTAAAAAAAGAGGATAGAATATAGTTATTATTAGGGGGGCAAGTGCGAACCCAAGCCTTCAAAGTTCGTTTGGAACCACAATTATTAACTGTTCCAGTATTTTTTATTGCGAGTTCGAATCCAACCAAAGACCATCCTGTACAAAGGGGGCTTGGGCATGTTGAATCTATCGTGGAGTGGTGTGGAAGTTTGGAGAGGGGTGCCAGCTCAGGTGTTGACCTCTCATCTGACTGGTTCTAAATTACGTGGTCCTGTTTTCGGATCTTTCCCTTCGGGGTTTGATCCCGGACCGTCGCCCCGTTGTGTTGCTCCAGTGAGACGTTAATTAAAAACCTACCTACCTACCATCTCGTCCATCAAGATCTGACCAATTTTGATACTGTCGAGATACCCCTTCATGATATTGCCGATTTGTTATGAAGAGTAGATCAAGATTTGGTTAATTTTCTTCCGGAGAGTAGATATCTCATCTACAAGATCTGATGAGTTTTGCTAATGAGATACCTGGTCGAGACAGGTTAATTATCTCTGAAAGAATCAATAAAGACTTGTTAAACAGTAAACAAAATGAAAAACAAACCAACTTTGCGTAAGAGTTGCGCATTGTGACGCGCCGTTTCGCATTCACATAAACAAAACCGGAAAGATGTACACAAAGAAAGATAAAGATAGATATCATGCATGATTCTGCCCAAAAGGAAAACGTGTTCAAAAATAGCAAGAGTAAATCATAATCGCATCAGTTGTTGAAATAAACGTTTGTAACCACAAATCGCAACGCAACTCTATTCTCTCCCCGGTTTGAAATCAGGCTAAATAAAAGAGCCTTTGAGTAGTAACGCCTTCACGGCATATCGCGATAATCTACAGGGATAGGAGTAGCCATAGGTGTCCGAATTTTATTGCCATTCCGCGGATAAAAACCTCTCTCTCTCTGAGCCAGAGGTGCAGAGTTCAAGCTTGGGGCTCATCCCGAAGTTATCTCTCTCCTGAATCTCACGCACGATTCTGGAAGAGACAATTAGAGGAGAAATCGAATAGAGTTCGCTCAATTAGAATCCGTGTCCCTGTTTCCTCACAAATGGCATATTCATTTTAAGGAGATATATATTTTTGTACGTTTCGAGGTCGAGAACCCAGGCATTTCTCGGTTCACGCGTGTTTTCGAAAAGCTGTGCTTCCAAACTTGATGGATGGGTGAAGGAAGGTAAGAAAAGCAAAATCTAGGTAGGCAGACGTAACAAATATGTAAAATAGACTTAATAAAGGTGTTTTGATTTTTGAATAATGATGATAAAGCATTCTTCATCTGGTTTAGGTAATAAAACCAATTTACGGACATAATTATTCTATTTTGATAATTTCGATATTTATTAGTATCAGAATGTAAACTTTGTCATTTATAAATTTTATAAAATGAAGTAAAAGAAGGAAGGTAACAAAATGTAAAATCTAGGTAGGCTGACATACCAAATATGTAAAATAGATTTAATAAAAGTTTCTTTGAATTTTGAATAATGATGATAAAGCATTCTTCATCTAGGTTTGGGTAATGAGACCAATTTACGGACGTGTTTATTCTATTTTGATAATTTCAAGATTCATTAGTCTCGGAATGTAAACATTATTCATAAATTTTGTAATATAAAGTTAAATCCACACGAATTGTGTATATTTAAAAATAATTGTGTATAAAAATGTTAAGCAATTTTATTTTACAACTGTAAACAACTAGCTGACCGACGTTCAGTTATGGGATTCATTCGCTAGTCCAGCATCTGCTCTAGTTTCTTTAATTGTTTACATTTATTGATGACAGTGATGTTAGTCACATTACATATCTCATTTAAATCCTTGTATAGTCAATATAGCATGCACATTTAATATCTCCAAATGGAATAAAATTAATAAAAAATGTAAGGCAATATTTCTCGTTCTGTTTTAATTCTCATTTCCAATAAAGTGGATACACTGCTGAAGAATTTTAGAATTTCGAGCTCATTCATGTAGGTTTTGCAATATTATGCATATACTTAGCTCAGATCAAACATATTTAAGTGGCAAAGTTAACGAAAAATTAACAAACCCTTAGGACCAGTGCATACATCCGATTTTTAAACGTATAGCGCCTATGCATTGCCGCTACGTCGCCGTAGCCAACTATGCACACAACAAAATCGTAAAATGACGCCTATACTCATTTGACCGCCAGTTGCAATGGATGTCTATTGAAGGAAACGTGCTTGTTTCGCTTGGTGTAAAAAAAAATATTTTTTTTAACAAAATAAACGATACTGGATGCATTCATTTATTGATTTAAGACTTACAAGAGGCAGATATTATACATCTTTTGCGGATTTAAGAGAAAATCCAGACTAATTACTCCAGAATGAGTGTTCGATTATTTGACTAGCTTGTGGGAAAAATTACTGACAAGATTATGTCTCAAAATACCTATACTCTCCATGCCTCCATTGGAAATAAAACACCAACCCACGCTCTTCTTTTCTTTGTTCGGTCATGATAGTTTACTGCAGCGATATTCCATATTTCACACAGGATACCTTTTTTATTTCGCCAATAAACAATTCTATATCCAAACCATCAAAATTTACCGCCTTTACTATAAAAATATTAATAATTCATGTAAAATAATTACTCCGCATTTACTTTAAAAATAACAGATATGTACACCGCTTCAGTGAACGAGGTACTGAAAGACCGGAGGAGCGTGCGCAGCTACCGTGGGGAACTACGGCACAAATTGCACGCAATGTGGACGTACGTCGCCACAACGTCACCGGAGGTATATATGCACTACACTATCTGATCTGTACCTCAGAAAGCACTTACGGTGCCGCAGCGGCACCTTACGTTTAAAAATCGGATGTGTGCACCGGGCTTTAACGGTCGATTTTATATTCTTTATATCCGCTGTTGCCATTCAAAAATAAACGAATAATGTCGATTTGTGTTTAAGTTATTGGAACATTATTTATATACAGAGGCTGTTAGGACATTTTTTTAACAATTTTAATGGACTGAAGATAAATTTTTTACATGAAATTTTTGTGTTTTAAATGTTCTATTTGATAGCCTTTATTAACTATCTTTCTACACCTTAATTTCCATGATAACGATGATTTTTGTAGTATCGACAGAGGTATTTTGTCCCATTCTTGTTCCACAGTTTTCCAAAGTCTTCGAATGGTTTTCGGTCGACGTTTCGATAATACTCTTTTAAAAGTCCAAAAGCACAAAAGTCCATGGGTGAGACATCTGGAGATTTAGCAGGAATATTAGTAAAGGGTATTGACTTGATACCAGTTTCTTGTTCCATTTTTTCCAAGACTTTAATAGTGGATTTAGATGTGTGGCTGCTTGCTTTATCCTGATGCAGCTCTACTGATTGTTGGCACTGTGGGTAAAGATATGGTATTTCTTTTTTGAATATTGGGGATAAAATGTGGTCTTGATAGTATGTGGGAGTTGATTTTTACATTTTTCCCACTCTCTTCACTTTTAATTTTCCATTATATGCAAACCAGCAATCCTAAATCCCTTAGAGAAAGTTTCTTTAGATTGTATGAACTACGTTTTAAGATTTTTTCTCCTCTTTTATGATAATAAATTGTTCTTTTTTATTGCAATCATTTAAATACACCCACGCCTCGTCTATTGTCACATTTTTCCATCTTTCTCCAGCTAAATGATTCTCATACAGAATTCTGCAGCGAGTTCTGCGTTCTGTAATATGTCGTGGAGATAGCGATAAACATTATATTTTTTGGCCTTTTTAAGATTCAAATCACTGTTAATTATTTTATTTACAGTTGTAACTGAACATTTTAATGACTTTGCAATAGTCCTTTGACTTGGCGAATTCTCTTTTAAAATTAAAGATCTTACCTTACAAATATTCTCAGAAATATTTTCTTTTTGGATACATATTTGGAAGTATTTTTCCACTTTTACGTTTCTCTCCTTTCTCATTAATAATATTACTTATCGTACCTTTAGATATCGAAAAACCATGACTTTTACAGCGTTTTTGAGCTATTAAATAAGCATAATTCTCTTCGGAAAGAGCGGAAACATAGCCTTCCATCCATTGCTTATTTAAAAACGCCATTTTGAAAGTGAACAAATCTCTGAGTTAGCAGAGGATAAGTTATATTTTAGCTATTTAACTGACTGCGAAAATAAAATTCTTTCGTAGCATACTATTACAGCTCATCAAAATCGTTCAAAAAATGTCCGAACAGCCTCTGTGTACTATGTGTTTGTGTTGTACATTCGGTCAAAAAAAGTATCTGAACACCTCTAACTATTCACATCCCTGGATTCACACATTCAAACCAAAAGTGTCATTAGTTTTGGAATAATGCCTTCTAAAAGTAAATCTGTATTTTATTTGCACAGAAAATATTGATTTGAAAAGAAAAAGATATGATTTTCTTTGGGGGTTATTTAATAATTTAATATGACTCAGAAAAGTTACTTTGATCGAAGGATTATAATGGAAGGCAAAAGGAAAAGACTGAAGCACTCATTTAACACCACGAGGTTTGAATTTCAACCAGTCATAACATAGATTTGACAAAAATAAAAATAATTAATGAATTCTGGCAATTTTTATTCAGGAAATCATAATAAAAAATTAAGTAATAAGGGTCACCTTTTGAAAAAATTGAGTTGATTTAAAATTTAATATGAAGACAGACCTTATGAAAATGAAATGCCCCTATTTGTTTATAGAATATATTATTTCAAGTCTAATCACACTTTTGGTTTGTTTATGTAATTCCACGCACGGGAATAGCAAAAGGTGATGGGCTACTTTTGGATCGACTGTACCCAGGTACCGTGTTGTACTCTGCGGTACACGGAGGAATTTTTGTTCGTAACAGTAGTGTAACGTAACATTGATAACTGGAGATGCCAAGATTCGATAGAAAGCAAAACTAATCGGGTATGCTTGACTTTAATCAACCTTTGTAAGAACCCCAATCGTCGTTGTTTCTTTCCCGTTGTTGTTTAGACCACTTTTGCTCTTAGAGAAAGGAATCCAAAAGGCGCGATTGAGCCCTATCGTGGAATTGATAATCCAAACGATGTCTTAGAGCTCGATAGCAGTCTTTTATAAAGGAGGGAAAATGAGGAAGGAATGATAGACTATGCACAAGGACTAACTACGCATGTTATCTGGACTGGATGCTAACCACAATGGTAAGCATGGGGTAGGGGGAGAAGAGTCTGTACTGAAAGTGGGCGTGACAAACACCATTGACCAATCATAGTAAGAAACTATCTGAGGCTGAAAGGATCGGTTATCAGCAGTCCATGGTGAACTTTTTAAGGTGAAAATCAAGGACGTTAAAATAGAAACTGACGTCTTAGATTTACTTTAAAAAATAGTTTATTCTTCTGGTTTTATAAATTTTTATGCGTTTATTTTTTGTCACCGAGTTTTTCCAACTTTTAATATTTTTCATTAGGTGATGCCGGATTACTGTGGGCATTATTGAACGTTACGCCATTGATTCGTAAATAAAAAAATGATGCAAATACCCTTAACCCTCCACGTGGTTTAGACAATATATCTCATCCATCAAGATTTGATCAATTGAGCTAATGCCAAGATTTCTCGTCATCAAGATATTGCCAACTTTTTAGTGACGACGGGATCAAGATCTAGTCAGTTTCTTCTAATGATGAGATATCTCGTCCAACAAGATCTGGTCAGTTTTGCTAATGACGAGATACCTCGCCGGAACAATCACCATGCAACATACCCTTTATTTGCATATTTGGAGGATGTTGGAAAACTTGAATAGCCACATACTCGGATGTATTGATGTCAGATTGAATGTCCTGGTTTCTTCAAGTCAATACTTAACCCTCCAAATGGTTTCGACGAGATATCTCGTCCATCAAGATCTGACCGATTGCTAATGACGAAATATCTCGTCAGGTGGCCGATTTTTTTGTGACGAACGAGATCAAGATCTGGTCAGTTTTCTTCTAATGACGAGATATCTCGTCCAACAAGATCTGGTCAGTTTTGCTAATGACGAGATACCTCGCCGGAACAATCACCATGCAACATACCTTTTATTTGCATATTTGGAGGATGTTGGAAAACTTGAATAGCCACATACTCGGATATATTGATGTCAGGTTGGATGTCTTGGTTTCTTCAAGTCAATACTTAACCCTCTGAATTCTGACGAGATATCTCGTCAGGTTGCCGATTTTTTTATGACGAACGAGATCGATCTTGTCAGTTTTCTTCTAATGACGAGATATCTCGTCCAACAAGATCTGATCGGTTGTGCTAATGACAAGATACCTCGTCGAGGCAACCAATAGGAGGGTTAATAAAGGTTTAAGGAACCATATGGAAGGCAAATCCGCATGAAAAATACAAAGAAACACAATAACCAATCCTTTTTCGGCAAGTAAGAATTGTGAAAAGCATGAAGAAGCCCATGAAACCATTCCCCCTAAAACACGTTCCTGTCAGAGTAGACTGTTCTGAAGGCAAGGCAGTACTCCTCAGCTTTCTCACGTTTATGTCACCCCTTTAACATGGAGAAACTCTTCATTACACCCTTTCCCTGTGGCGCTCATTGTTGCTGCAGACCATAGTGTTTTCTGGCTTCGTGAAACAGGTGGACGTTCTGATTGGGGGGGGTGAGCACAGGACGGCCTAAATGCATGTTCTGTTCGAGAAATTAATAAGGTACTTGTTACCGAGTCTTCGTGATGCTTAGTGGTGTTTATCGCTGTATTCAATCAACTTGTCCCTTCAGAAAATCTTTTCTTGTGTGTGCGTCTGAGAGTTGGGGAAGGGATGAATGAATGCGCTGAAAAAGAAACACGGCACTAAAATGCACGCTAGTTTATTATAGAGGTTCGGATAGTTTCGTGCTGCTTAAATACTGGAATGTTGCATTCTCTTCGAATCAACAATGCTAAAATACATTTTCGGAGTTATGCATGCACGTGAAATTATTTGAAGGAAGATGATAACGTAGTTACGAAAGCTTTCAAGTTACAAGTATTTTGAGCCGAAGAACATGGAAATAAAATTTTTAAATCACACATAATTGTTACACATCACATGAAAAATAAAACTATCTTTAAAAGAAAAATGTCCTCTGAATGCTTACACTTATAAATACAAGTGCTAATGAATGCTTACACTTTTAAAATACAAGTTATTATGAGTGCTTATAAACACAAATTCTGAACGCTTTACATCAATAGTAGTAAAGTTTCTTTAAACATTAGGAGGTGGGTAGAAATTAAAATTACCATGGAAAAGCTCTGAATGTTTTTTTCTAATTATGAATAAATCGAACTTTGTCAATTATTAATATATTTCTGAAGATAAGTTAAATATAATATAAAATAAAAGAAAAGCAAAGTAGTACTTTTAAAGAAATGCTATGATTTGGAAAGAAAAGGAATTTTGATTTTACTGTATTCTTTTCTTACGCTTTTTTTGAGAAAAAAACACAATTAAAATTGTTACGGAAAACAGTGAAAAAGTAAAATGTAAAAGCTATAAGGAAAGGTTATATTGTTATTTCATTTGATAACTGCCTTTGCTAATGTACAGTTGGAAGGGATTAAAAATTTATTTAATTGATGATATTTTGGGTAAATTGAAAACAAAATATGTTCACAGAATTCCAATTTAGAGAAAACTTGCTTCTTTCCTCAATCTGCTTCCATTATTACAATGATTATCAAAAAGTTCCACAAAATCAAAACCATTTAGTAAACAGTAATTATAATACTGTAAGTAGATGTAGAATAAATTAACAGTTTTTAAAAACTTGTAAGTTTGTGGATTCAACTTCCTTAGATAAAAAAATATGTTGAAATTTTTGTAATAATCTATCAATTTTATGCCATAAATTAATCACGTTATGATAGAACAATTCTTTTAAATTGACATTTTTATCAGAATTTTCATTGCAAAAATTAAATTGACAAATACATTAAAAAAGCTTCAAAGCATTTTCAATGAATATTTTCATTGAGAATATTTTAATTACCCATTTATTTTATCTTTATACTTGTCTTAAGTATATAAAATAATAAAATATCAAACTTATATATACCATTGGTTTGAATAGCAAATATATTTTCTAAATTACTTTAACAAATAACGGGAATGCGTGAAATTTGAAGTAGCAAAAGGAGATTCATCTCTGAATAAAAAGTAGTGTTTCTCTCTCAAAAAATTTTGAAAATTATATCTTCGATTAATTTTTTTTACTTATATATACACACACCATATATATACTTATTATTTTATACACATATAATAAAAACAATAAAAAGGTATATTTTATTTTCTTGTTAATACATAAACCAAAATACAAAACAAGGAGATAAAAAACTAAATCTTTTAAATTTTAATTGAACGTAATTTTATGGAATGACTCCGGCAACATAGGGATTAGCCGAAGAATGAAAATTCCTTAATGATAAGAATTAAATACAAAATATTTATGTTGCCTTGACGATGCATCTTTTCATTAGCAAAACCATTAACAGATCTTTATGGACGAGATATCACGTCATTAGAAGAAAACTGATAAGATATTGATCTCATCATCATCAAAAAATCGGCTGTATCTTGACGATATATCCCGTCATTATCAAAATTGGTCAGGCCTTGATGAACGAGATATTTCGTTGAACCACTTGGAGGGTTAATAGGATCGAAATAATTTATGATTGTTTGAATGAGTGCGTAATACTTGAAATTTTAAGATAACATGTCCTCTTGAATAGTTTATAAACCATCATGATTTTGGAATTTTTTAAAGCTTGAAAACTTCTGAAATATTTGAAGTTTGGCTTATCATTATGTTATTCGAAGGCCTTTCATTCTGAAAAGTAATTTGTTTCAGTTTAATGTACACAAAACGTAAAATTTCCTGAATGTATAGTAATTGAAGTACACTTTTTTCTTCTGACCAGACAACAAATACAGGATTCCAATTTCTTTTTCAATTGCACTTAGCTCTAAGAGGTGTGATTTAACAGTAATGAAATATTACCCCCAAAATATGTCAACGAATATGCTACAGAAAGTAGAAAGTGATTCAGGTGATAACCTTTCCCTTATCAGACACGACTCCCGAAGTAAGCGATTATAAATTGAAAAAAAGCAAACGAAAGAGAACGGTAATTAAAAAAAAGAAAAACACAAAACGAAAGGCGTTTAGAGATTTGTACAAAACGAAAAATCCCCAAAATAAAAGTTGGTTGGTGTGGGAGTTTTATGGCGCAAGGGCCATATTTGACCATGTGTGACAGACACAATATTAGGTCATAGACAGACAGACACAATGAAGGTTTTACTGACACAGAAGAGAGAAATACAGGAATGTACCTCCCAAAAATAAAAGAAACGTATGAAATTCTTTTTTCATTTTCCCATACACGCACATAGTCCTGTAAAGAAATTAGTTTTTTTTAATTTTGATTTAACTTAATTTCAGTCTCAAAAGCATTTTTTTTTGTTTTAGTATACACAAAATGTAAAATTACTAGAATGTATAAGGTGATTGAAGTACACAATTTCTAATCAGGTAGTAAGGAATAAAGCAATTTTTAACAAGTAGAGAGAAAAGAAAGATAAAAAATACATAATTCGCTTTTCTTCTTTAATTAAATTCATCCCTAACTCTAAGAAATATAATTTAATATTAATGAAATTCCCACAAAATATATCAATCAGTACGCTACCGAAAGTAGAAAGCGACTCGGGTGGTAACCTTTCCCTTATCAAACACTACTCCTGAAGTAAGCGATTAGAAGAGATCGGTAGTTTAAAAAAGAGTACAGAACGAAAGGCGAGTAGGGATTTGAACAAAACGAAAAAAGTAAAGTATAAAGTGATTAAAGTTGTATGTTGATTGAAGTACACTTTTTTTATCAGATAACAATGAATAAAGCAATGTAAAAGGTAGGAGTAAAAGAAAGACATTGTTCAATTTAACTTAATTCTAAGAAATATAATTTAATACTAATGAAGTACCCCACAATGTGTCCAGTACGCAACCGACGAGCAGAAAGCGATTTAGGTGTTAACGCTTCTTTAATCAGACACGACCCCCGAAGAAAGCGATTAGAAAGAAAACAAAAAGAAAGATCGGTTGTTTAAAAAAGGAAAGCACAAAACGAAAGGCACGTGGTGATTTGCACAAAGCCAAAAATCACAAAAATAAAAGAAACGCATAACTTTGCACGCAGTTCCATACATACACTGCTGCAGCTTGTCCGCTGTTAGAAGTTGCTCCATAAAACTCCAAAATCCAATCCAATCCCATACATACACTTCGTCCTGTAAATGAACTGAATTTTGTTTTAACTTAATTTCTTCACAAAAGTAATTTTATCTCGTTTTAACCCTCTGAAAAACCGAGATTTCCGAGTTGTGTTGTATAGTATTTCTTTTACACCACAACACACATGAGTAGAAGACCACATCTATTGGTTACAAGAATCAGATTCTATTAGTTAAAAATACCAAAACTGGTTGAGTCATGCACTTAGAAAACTGCAGGTTGATGAACAGATATATGCGTGTGAACCTCTCAGAGGGTTAATGTACACAAAACGTAAAATTACAAGAATGTATTAAGTGATTAAAGTACATTTTTTCTAATTATATAACAAGGAATGTATGTATACACTACCTGACATTGAAAATGCAACACCCAGAAGGAGTGCTCAGAACTGGATGAAATTTACAGGGTAGATGCAGCTCACCGAGATATGTAAATGATGCAAACTGCGCAGTTGTCCCGCGCACGGCGAGTGAAAAATCAGGGAAGGAACCTGCAAAAGTGGTCAGTTTCGCGCCGCTCTGTTTGCCAGGTAAATCAAGTTGCAATTTGTTTTTGTACCTAGACGTGTTACTGCCTGTATCGCCGCTCGCGGATGTACTACAACCTACTGATCAGACGTTCTTGCTGCTCAGTGGCAAGGTGTATAATGTTGCAATAAAGATCACTTATTGCTCGTTGCTGTCTCTCTCTGTTTGCCAAATTTCATCACTTTCTGCCAACTCCTTCTTGGTGTTGCATTTTCAATGTCAGGTAGTGTATATAAAGAAACTTATAAAAAGTGAAAAGAAAAGAAAGAAAAAAGTCCACAATTCTTATTTCTTTTTCAAATAAACCAAGCCTTAACTTTAAGTATAATTTAATCTAAATGAAGTTAACCCACAAAATATATCAACCAATGAGCTATCGAAAGCGATTCAGGTGTTAAGCTTTTCTAATCAGACACGACTCCAGAAGTAAGCGATTAGAAAGAAAGAAAAAGCAAAAGGAAGAGATCGGTAGTTAAAAATACACAAGACGAAGGGCATGACTAGTGATTTGCACAAAACGAAAAAATAAAGTGCAGTTAAGTTGTATACAGTGATCGGGAGTGCACTTTTCTAATCAGATAACAATGAATAAAACAATTTATAAAAAGTAGGAAGAAAAGAAAGGCAGAAAAAACACAATTCAAATTTATTTTTCAATTTAACTTAACTCTAAGAAATGTAATTTAACATTAATGAAATACCCCGAAAATATGACAAGTACGCCACCGACGAGCCGAAAGCGATTCAGGTGTTAACCTTTCCCTAATCAGACACGACTCCCGATTAGAAAGAAAAACGAAAAGCAAAAGAAAGAGATCGGTAGTTTGAAAAAAAGAAAAACACAAAACGAAAGGCGCGTAGCGATTTGTACAAAACGAAAAATCCCAAAAATAAAAGAAACGCATAAATTTCACGCTCATTTTCCCTTACACGCACATGGTCCTGTAACTAGTTGTAAAAGAGGGTGTCATAACACCGTCGGGGGTAACAAAAAACAGAACGAAAATTACCCACTCAAGCTTCATTGAGCAGGAGGGGGAGAGGCTGAGTGCTCATGAATTCAGCAAGAAGTAGGGAGGGGTGAGGTTTCACTCGTAAAAACCTACCTACCTAGCCAGTCCGCTCCCAAAACTAGATCCCGCTCTATTAGAGAACAGACAGACGATCTCGCGCGAGTTTTCGGGATTGGATGTCGCCAAGAAGAGGGATAAGCACGTCGATGTGGAAAATCGGCTGAAGTTAAGTGAAGGAGGCGGGGATTTAAAGGAAGCCTTAGGAGAATCTTCGCTATCATTTGAGTTTGCTCCCTATACAGGTGTTTAAGAGTGCTCTTGGTGCTCTGTTTTTGAAGATATCAAGGACACTTATTTTTGAAACTGGACAGTGGTCAAATCCACAGGTGAGGTTGCTCAGTATTTTATTATCCTAATTATGCATCGTGATAT
Source organism: Meta bourneti (assembly GCA_933210815.1). Classification (NCBI taxonomy): domain Eukaryota; kingdom Metazoa; phylum Arthropoda; class Arachnida; order Araneae; family Tetragnathidae; genus Meta; species Meta bourneti. Next base: position 36,941,226 of record OW119922.1, on the reverse strand, counting down.
ATTAAAATACAAAAATTGATAGAAGTGAAAAAGTAGTGAATTGGAATTAATTTTATTGAATTCAAAACGCCAACTTCGTGTTTTGTGAATTTCCCATTACTTTAATTAATATATGTAACACAACATGCCATTTAAATCAAGATTAAATTTTACTATATTTATCTGAAATTTTTAATTGTTTCGAAGCTTCCAAATAAAGCTTTGTTTTTCTTTCAAATATACCAGTTACGTTAATTTTCACAAGTCAATAACTCATATTTTCAATCATCTATGTGCAATGTTTTTATTCAAAATGAAAATAAATTAAATTCACAAAGCAAGGCTTTTATGATGCTGAAGCCGTTTAATGTGACATAACTTTAAACTACAGAAATTATGAATTTTCATTTTCACATTCGAGGATAAAATTAATATACTTAAAAAATAGATAAAACTGAGACATTCATTCAAATAAAATGTTTTCAAATTATTATTCATTCAATAAATTTCCATTGATTGGTCCATTAACATTTATTACCCAATTTTTAAATCAAAAATGTCTACTTTGGTTTGAAATTTACCATAATTTTACCATGATAAACATGCCAATCAATGAAATAATCATTAATTAATTTTGTCAGAAGTTTATCATCTAAACAAAAACTTATGAAACAAAATAGAAGTATCAGAAGAGGTATCCACAAATTATTGATAATGATACATGTTGAAAACAATATTTGAATTACGTATCAACTTTAAGTAAACTTTAGATTTTGCTTTAAATGATTCGTAAAACATACATAGAGTTTACAAAATATATTTAGATTATAGTTCTGTGGGAAACAAAATATAAGTACCTGCGTATTATCAGTTATAAAGAAAATAAAAGGACAAATAAAACAAATATAATCATTAAAACATTAATACATAGAATTATGTTGGAATGAATATACATTTAATACTTATGTCTGTTTTAGCATTTTTGTTTCTTTTGGCAACAAGTTTTAGCAAGTACTTTTTCGGTTTTTCTTTGATTCTTTATAAAAAGAATTCTTTAAGATAATTTTTTATAATATATTAAATTATTTAAATCACTTATTATTATTATAATAAGTAATTTAAAGTAAAATTTAATTTTAATTCAATATTACTTAACATGTGACTTAAAATGTTCTTCTCTCAAAATTGTAGTTACTATGATCTTAATACTTTCTACGGTTTACCTAAACGAATTTAAATATTTAATGTCTCTATTTCGGTTTAGAAAACTCTAAACTCATGAAGTTCAGAAAAATCTCAATAATCTAAAAATTTTAAAAATTATTAATTTTTAAGTGCTTTTAAATTTTTTAATACTTTCAAATCTTGTGATGATTTGAAATATTTTAAACTGTCCTGTTTCATACGATGCACGTTGAAAGTAATGTTGATTTATAAAAGGAAATCATGACAAGAACAGAAAGTTGTCAATTTTTATCACATTCATAGCCTCCATCTCCAAGCTCGCTTTCGAAGCGCCAAGTAATAGACGACGCATTTTTAAATACTTAGAATCTCGACATTTTTATAATAAATAATCTTATTCCGACACTATCTTCCTTACGCTACTCGCGCAATCTACAAAGAAAATTATTCTACTCGTTTACACGCTGCAATTTACAACCCTGTTGAGCGAGTCGCTTGCTACTGTGTTCCCCGATTCTTCGACGGTAGGTCGCCGCCTGATGCCTCTCGGTTTCTCCCTGCCGTCGCTTTCCGGAATCTTAACTCACTGGGCGAAAAAAAAATCAGTAACCTGAGGTCTCATTGCGCTGTGACAAACGAGTTTGTTCTGTTAACTGTTTTCTTCCGCTCATCACTGAACTTGACTTTTTTTATTGCTATTGCTTTCCTCCACTGTCACATTTCTTTCTTAGTCTAAAACTGAGACCTCAGCTGTGCTCGTTCGGTAGCAAGTTGCGAAACTGAGTGACTAAGACCAAAATGATATTTGGCGCTCTCTCTTTTTGATCTGGTTACTTATTTTTCTTACGCGTATCTTTCTTTTTCTTTCAAAATCTTAGTTCGCAAAATATAATTATATTGAATACTATCCATTTTAACTGGGAACTAGGCAGGGGTGTGTTTGGGTAGGACCCTGGGGGCTAGGACACCCTCTTCGATGTAATTTTGTGTTAAACATAATCAAAATTATATGCTGAATCTAGTTTAATCACATCTGAGGGTCGTACATGCATATTTACGTTCAGAAAGCTGCAGTCTTCCCTGTTTGACTTTCAACCAGCTTTTACTTTCTTGAACAATAGAACACGATTTTTTTAACCAATAGATGTAGTTATCCAGTCATTAAATTAGATACATAAAAAGCAATACTTCAGTATTCGGAAATCTTGTACTCTGAGGTTTAATCTACGAATTTTTAAGTTTCTACGATTTTTTCAACCAATGTGTAATTATTTAGTCATTAAATGTGTGTGATACAAAATAAAGTTAATGTTACATTGTTCGGAAATCTTATACATTTAATTATGAAATCTATAATCTATGAAAATATAAGTTTTGCTAATCGCACTCTTTTACCTTCTAACAAAGGTTTTCTACGATTCTTTCAACCAATAGGTGTGTTTATTAAGTCATTAAATGTGATACAGGATAAAACCAATACTACAGTATTCGGAAATTTCGTACACTCAGAGGTTTATTATACGAAAATTTAAGTTTCGCCAATCACACTTTTACCTTCTTGACAAATGTTTTCCACGATTTTTTAGACCAATAGGTGTGGTTGTTTATTAAATGTGATGCAGGTTAAAATCAATACTACAGTATTCGGAAATCTCGTATACTCAGAAATTTAATCAATGAAAAAGTAGGTTTCGTTAATCACACTGGTAAAATACATGTAGACATATCTGGAAATAGTTATAAAATCATTAAACCCAATGTCTGTTCAACAATACGGCAATTCGATTGTAATAAGGAACCGGGAGGGAGATAGGTAGTAGTTGAATTTACGTCGCACTGTTAGCAACACATCGGGTTATTGGCGATGGTTCGGGATCAATTCCGAAGGGGGAAAATCATCGAATAAAATCTCGTAATTTTGAATCGCTGTCAGATAACGACCGGGAGGAAGATGACTGGACCATCACAGAAATTATTTATTGTGTCTGGTACTAAGTGATCGGCTGTTAATTTTCCAAAGCAAACTTGAAATCTAAGAAGAGGTAAGAAAGCATCTGCAGAAAGCGAAATTCTATTGCACTTTTTAATGGAGATTAAAAAGGTGACAATCTCGAAAGAGAGAAAACAACTCAAGAAATTTATCGAGTAACAAAAATTAATTTCATCGTGCATTTGATTCTATCCAAGAAGCTGCTTGAAAACAATTAACTTGCGAAAAAATCGTTATAAAAACATTTGGCAGTACTTGAGCTTCCTGATTAAGTTATGAAAATAATAGTTCCATTTGGAATTTATCAATTTTAAAATAACTTTTGATTAAATCATCTGAAATTAATTTACTTTCAAATGTATCCAAAAAGACACCACAATGATCTTAACGGTATAAAAAGGTTTTCGAATCAGTTATATTAAACAGGCATAGAATTGTATAAATCGTTGGAGGGAACCCAAACCCTTTACAATCATAGTAGAAATTTTGTTATAAGAGTATAGCATTGGAAATAATTATAAAAAAGCATATAACACTCCTATTAGCGTAGTTTGAAATACGAATAAAATGTTTAAATTTCTTCAGTATCAACTGATTGATTGTTAGGTTTTATGGTCGGCATTAACTGTTATCAGCATATTCTATTCCTATACTTTATGAAGTTCTGCTAAATATGAATATTTAAAAGTGTTTTAGAAAAATATTCTCTCTCTCAGTGAAAATACCTTCGTCGTTTTACTTGGTTGAATACAATGCACATATGTAATTTGGAACTTCCTTTCTAATCTCAAAAGAATTTTCGGTTAAATAACTGAAAAAATCACTTACTTTCAAATGCATCAAAAAGATAACATAATCTTAGCACTCAATATGAGAAACTTCAAATCATTGGGCTATATTAAGTAGGCATAACATTCTATATAAATTATAGGAACTCAAACCATTTATAATCACAGTAACAATTTTAGTATAAGATTATAGTATGAGAAATAGTTATAAGAAAAGCATACAATACGTGCATGTTTGAAATACGTATAAAATAATTGAATTTCTTCGGCAGCAATAATTGCTGATAACATTTATAGTTATTAGCATACTCTAATCCTACACTTTCCACATGTTCTGCTAAATATGAATGTTTAGTGAAATAATCTATCAAAATATCTTCTAAATAAGAGCGTTTAGCAAGAATTTTTGTTGAATGCCTTCCTTTTCAATGCTATTCCTATACTTTCTACACGTTAGCTGAATATGAATACTTAATAGCGGTTTAGATAGAATTTCTATTGAATATCTTTCGTTTCTTTACTTGTCTGAATGCAGTGTATGTATGTAGTTTATGTAAATGATAAAGGCGGATAAGTATGTGACTAATTTTTTCGTTTATTCTTTTGAAGCAACTATTATAAGGGGTGATCAAGAAGGTCATGAGCATGTGCAAGGGCTCGACAACGACCTCTGCAGAATGGGACATCAATGACAACAGCATTCCCAAGGTAAATGAAATGTTATTTTTTTGTCACCACACTTGCAAAGCATGCGGGAAAACTGCTTGGACTAAAATCAGAAACTGAGCGCCTCGGCGTGATATCTATAATTTTATAAAACTTTTCTCTTTGTGCTAGAATTTCTCTTTTATATATTTCTGGGTGAATTCCTTTGTATTTTAACACTTACGTAACTTGAACACTAACTCAAGAGAGAAAGTGACATTTGTCGATTACAGAAACTGATGTTATATATTTAACTAATAACTAGTATACCGGCGCATAGCATCTGCGCTACAGTTTCTTAACTGTGCATATTTATTGATGGCAGTCCCCCTCGAGGCACATCTTTTGGTGTGTACGGGCTTCACGAGCCCGAGGTACCCTAGTGATCTATTATTTCCCCATGGAGTTTACTGACCTCTGGTAAACATGACAGTAGGCGATCCCAGAAGCGATCTTTCTCTCCTTCCTCTCCATCCTTTCTTTTCACAATTATTTGACATGGTTTGTCTTGTATTTGGCGCAGCTTGGCCAAATATGGCCCTTGCGCCATGAAACCCCCAAACCAATCAACCTACTATTGATTCTGTCGTTACACACATTTATGTCGAATGTATGCGTCTATATGTGCATTTCATACCTCCAAATGAACATTTCTTATACTTCTTACTGGTTTTACTTACTCTTCCAATAAAACGTTAGCAAAAAGTGAACAGCCCAGTCATGGCCCTACTATTAGCTTCTATACGTCCACTTCAATTCTATCCCATTCGCCAAGGTGATTCTTTGACCACCTAAATCTATCTTCACGTTCGCTCATATCTTCTTATCTACGGTTATTTCTGTCTTCTAGATTTCTTATTGCCTTCTGTAATCAGGCGACTGGAGAATTTCATTGGAATGGCGATCTCTTTCCGTAGAGTTTTAGCATTAATAAGCAGCTCTGTGGCTCAAATAAGCATACTTAAATTAAGCGACAAAATTCCATAGTGGTAGATTTTATTGTTTATACCCATTTGTTGCCATTCATCAATACACAAATGCTGTCGATTTCTGGATCACTTACGTTAGTGAAATATATAGATTACCTTGACTTTTTGCATACATGACATATATATTTTGCATATGCAAACTAGCAGACTCGTGTATAGCATCTACGCTGAAGTTTCTTCATCGTTTAATTCTGTCGGTGACCTCACGCTCAGTCATGCTACCACAATTAGCTTCTGAACATCTACTTCAATTGTATCTCATTCACTTATTCAAAGGTAATTCGATATTTTTCATTATTAATATTCGGGCCGTGGTAGCCCGGTTGGAAGAGTGACGCATTAACAACCGGAAGTTTTTAAATTCGAAACTCGATCCAAACAAAGACCGTTGTGTACGTGGGATCTTTTGAACGTTAAATCTGTCGTGGCTTCAAATATCGTCACGTTGGCGTGGTGTAGAAATTTTGGGGAGTGGGTTGCCAGCTCAGGTGTAGACCCCGTGGTTCAAAATTACGAGGTGTTGTCCTCCGATTTTTCTCTTCTGGATTGATCCCGGACCATCGCCAATAGCCCGTTGTGTCGCTCCAGTGCGGCGTCAATTCAACTATCCGCTCTTCACACTATTAACATTCTTCAAGATTTCTCATTGCCTTCTGTCATCAGACTGCTGAGGAATTTCAATGGAATGGTGAGCTCTTCTGTGCAGTTTTAACAATATTTTATAGCTAAAATGCTAAATCGAGCGCGTTTAAGCGAATGGGTAAAATTGGGGATAAATCCCGGAAGGATTGATTTTATATTGTTTATACCCGTTTGTTGCCATTCAAAAATATACAAACAGTATCAATTTCTGCACCCCGTACGTTAGTGAAATATATGTAGAGAGATATTAGACATTAGAATAAATGCCCATTAAACTGTAAATAAAATCAATCAAAATAAAAACAATGTTTTAACAACATATAATTTTGTATACGTATCTATTTCACTTTCTTCCCTCTTCAATGCAATCTTAAGCGTAAGTATTTTAAAAGATTAAACTCATTCAATTAGCTCCACATTTATTTTCGTTTGTCTCCAAAATCATTTTGTCTTGATTATATTACTAAGCATTTAAATGCCATATGATAGGAGGGCCAGAATCACAGAAAACAGGAATCACTTAACACACATCTAAGCAAAATAATTAAATTTTAGATTCTACATATTTTTCAGGTGCGCTAAACCTTTAAATTCAAAATACAAACATTTTTAATTTCTATTTGTTCCTCTAATACAGTGCAACTATGTTTTAACGACCCATGGATAGGTTCAATAAATATATTTTAAATCTACATTATAGTACCGTACTAAAATATTTTGAGCGATGAGTAAAAATACATTAACTAACTTGAACTCTACCTTAACTCAGATATTTATTTTTTACGATCTAGGAGTCAATGTTTAGATCATAAATCAATACATATCCCAAAGGGTTCAAAAGCACTATTTCTTTAAAAAAATAACTGAATAACTGAAGTGCACACTTCTAGTTATTTTAACTATGTTAAAGGATTGACCAATTGACCAATACATAAAATTTAATTTTGATGGGAAATCACTTAACATGGTGTCTAAAAAAATTCAAACATGAAATTTTTGAAAGGACGAATTCCTATAATATGCATTTATAAATTCTAGAAAACAGAAAATAACGGGAAGTACCGGATCTTCATTTTGTATAATTCTTAGCTAAAACGAAAATTATCTGCTTGCTACCATAAAAATAATTATTAGTTTTGATTGAGATACATAAAATTATTTATCTCTTGTTTAAATTTTCAAACAGTCCCTTAGTAATATTTATGTCACAAAAATTTATTGTATTTGAAAGGATAAGTTGATTTATGATAACCCTAAGTTCAGCGCAATTCTCATGTTAAAATTAATTATACTTGATTAACCTTTATACAAAATCCAATTATCATAGGCACTTTATTATTTTACCCATCGACTTAGAGCAGAAACATATTAATTGACATTTTTACGGAGACACTAAAGGCTTTTTTTCGTGATGTTTAGTCATGTTATATCCTTTTAAAAGATATAACACTTAAAATTAGCTTATAATTCTTGTCTTGTACCTAAAAACTAATGGCTAGTTTTAAAATGTAAAGTAAAAAATGTTTTGTCAGTTAATAATTTTCTGCTCTAAGCCGATGGTTCATTGAATAGTTAACCTATCACTCTGATTTGTCTCCCAACATTTTTTTTCTGTTGATTTAATCAAAATATATGACACTACCTAACTCTTTTGAAACTGCAATTTTTTCAAAATTTGTTTTTTAATTTACATGTGTATTTAAGTACCCACAATAGGTCTGCTTTAAATGTGTATTACAGTCAAGATATCTTCGTAAAAACTTCAGGTATTTACCTTTGATAGGTTTTGAAAAGGTATATTGTGTGTGATAACCTGTTTTGAGGAATCAGTTATCATTAAAAGGCGTTTTAAAGATTCCTGATGCTTACACCTTTAAAATATTTTCTAAAAATGCTTTTCGAAAGAAAAGTTATGCATCATTTTAAAGCTGGTAAACTCTACATAATTAGAAACAAATACCTGGAAACATATTTTTTGTGTCTATTCCCCTTGTTACCGTAATGTAAATCAGATAAGATAAAAGGACGTTATGCAAGCGCACTTTATTTAATTCCGAAATGCCTCCATTGGGACACATTTCCATTCTTAAAAGTGCAAGCTTTTAAAATTTGTTAGGAAGATAAAAGAAATTTGAATTCGCGTGACTTTACTAAAGAACTGTTTCATAAGTACTTGCAGTTAACGGAATTTTAAAGGGAAACTTAGAAGTGGGTTATAGAAAGAAAAACACTTTGGAAACAAACCTTTTTAGAACTTAACATGAATGTAATTAACAATAGTCATAAAAAAGACCAACATTAGTTTTATTAAAATAACGTCCTATATAATGTAGTATGTATGTTATCGTTAAATATGAAATCCGTTATTTCTTAGAATACCTAGTTATTTCATTAAATAACTGATCAAGTCAGTCAAAGTGTAAAACTCACTTGTATTCTATGGTTTAACTAGTTATTTCATAGAATAACGATCTACACCCCGTTAAAGTGTAAAATAACCGAGTAAATAAAGTTCCAAATTCAGAAGGCTGTAAAGTGAGAACCACTGGTCAGATATTTTTGTAATTAACGATAATTTACTGAACTTAATATATAGAGATTACTGTAGCCGAATATTTTTTGCGCCAGACTCTCAGAACATCAACGAGAAACACATGCAATTCTATGCAATTCCAAATGCCATTTTAGTAATCCCTGTTGTAATTTTATTGTGTCTGTGTATAAATAACATTTTGTATGCTGTATAATTCAGTCAAATTGTTTATTTTAAACTGTCTATTATTATAATTTATAGAATAACTAGTTATTTCATAGAATAAATAGTTAGTGTGGAATTATTAATTTATTACACACTTTAACTGACTTGATCAGTTATTTCATGAAATCACTAGGTATTCTATGAAATAACTGAATTATACACTTTAACGGTAATATGTACACCTCTATTTAAGTCACTAAACTGCAATAAATTAATTTTTTTACTCTTTAATTTTAATCCCATTCTAATCTTTATAACTTCCGATGAACATCACAATATATTATTATAGGTGTCGTAAGTTAAAGAATAGATTTTTACTCAAACACTCTTTCCTAGTATCTCTTTCTCGTTCATTCATTTGGGTAGGTATTTTAATTAACGTCCATTGGAGCGACACAAACGGGATCAAACCCGAAGGGAAAGATCCGAGGACAACAACACGTAATTTCGTACAACGGTCAGATGACGAAGTCACGCCTGATCTAGCCTGAAATTTCTAGAACTTAATTTTTTAAACGGTTTTTAGGATGATCTTAATCACTTAACCATGTTTGGCCATGCTGCGCCAGTCACAAGACATACAATATCAAATAATAGACACACAATGAAAGTTTTACTGACACAGAAGAAATACACCCAGGGAGAAATGTACTTGACAACTTATGCAATGAACTACACAATTTTTTAACTCTCACTCGATTACTCCATATTAATTCCATAGTATCAATTAAAATTAAAATTAGCATAACGATTATTTTTAACTAGAAGTAAAATTAAATGCCATATTTATGTCAAAATGAATCTGTTTTTTATCTTTCATTACATAATATTCATAAGCGTAGGAAAGCACTGGAGAAAGTGTTAGCTTATAAGTGCGGTAAACAAGGCATAATGAACACGTGCCATCTTATCAATCATGTGCATTTTCTATAAGGATTTTTCAGTTCAATATGCACATACGATGAATATGACAAAAACAAACATCGCAAAATTTGACGTTTCTATAAAAGGTCGGAAGACCGCGGTAGCCCAGTTAGCAGAGTATCGGATTAGCAATCGGGTTGCGAGTTCGAAATACGTTCCAACCAAAGACCGTCGTGTACGTGGGGGCTGGTGCATGTTAAATCTGTCATGGCCTCAAATGTCCTCACTTTGGAGAGGGGGGTGTTAGCTCAGGGGTCGACCTCGTCATTTGACCTTGGTTCGAAATTACGAGATGTTGCCCATTGTTCTTTCCCTTCGGGAAGGATCCCGGACTGTTGCCAATAGCCAGGTGTGTTGCTCCAGTGTGACTTTAATTCACCTACCAATAAAAGGTCGGTAAAGTAAATTTAGGCAAAGGAAAATCTTTTTTACTTTGATTTTGTTAATCGAATTTAAATTGGTCACATGCCTATGATGGTGAGGTAAAGATATGGATTCAAAGGTATTCGGGGGGGGGATCGATTTCGTAAAACAACTTGTATTAAAATGTACTGTATTATATTTTAGCTGTATATATTGTTTGGAGACTCGTTTATTGAGAATTATCTGATTTAAGTAATTATGAAAGTAATGTGCATTTTTTTGTTTTGCTAAATATCTATTCTATAAAATTCTATAAAAATACATATCCTTTCGAAATTTAAAGTAAACCCGCCGTTCCTGGAATTTAATGAAATATGCATATCCATCAATAAATTTTCATAAATTCACTAATTTCGTTACATCAAAAATTTAAGTGAGTATTTGTATTTTTTTTCAACAATTATGATTGTATCCTTTGGTTGAATGAAAAGGCCTGGTTACGAGTCTTATTTGCAAAAATAGTTCCTAAACATTTAAACCATAAAAAGTAATAAAATTATTACATACTCTTAATTTATAAATTATATTAGTGTAGTTCGATTCATCAATAAAGTGGCATGGGAATAAGAAACATAATCTGTATATCAATCAAGAGAAGCAGAAGTCCAATTGAAAGAATGGAAAACTTATCTTTCGTTGGAACAAAACTATTTAAAAATTTATTTGGTAATTCATTCTATAATTTGGTGTGTGACACTATTTATCGATGTGTGTTAGTGTTTCAACCAAGAAAATATTCATTTAGTAATGTTATTTAGCTACACCTAGTTATTTATAAATTTATTTTGCTAGAAATATGTTGCTTTATCTGTAAATATTCAAGTACTAGTATCTATCCATTTCGACTAATCACACATACATGAAATTTTCATTAATCTGTATAAATTTTCCTAATGTTCGTGGCACAAAAATCGGCAGAATTTGTATATCGACGAATGGGTACAAACCGGTGTAAACAACGAAAAATCTACCATTACAGGATTTTACATCTTAGATTTAAAGATGCTTGATTTGAGCTACACAGCTGCATGATATTGTTTAAACTATGGAAGAACTCGCCACTCCAATGAAATTCCCCAGCAGTCTAATAACAGAAGGCAATGAGAAATGTAAGATTGAAACGAGAGAGAAAATAGGTTTAGATGACAAGAAATACCGAAACGCCAGTGTTGAATTGGACGCAATTCAGAAACTAATTGTGACATGCTTGAGGTGTGCGCTTTTTGTCATACACTTTAATGGAAGCAAGGATATATTAAACAAGTAAGAAGTACAAGAAATGCTGTTTCATATGTTTGATTAATTTTATTTCGTTCTGATCACATATCGATGCAAATTTTCATTGCAAATTCTTTTAAATAAGGTATGAGATGCAAATAATGACACTGCCATCAACACATAGGAACAATAATTTCATAATTTCTGAAAGTGACCATTTAAAACCGTGTTTTTTATTCCTGAATTGTATGATTACCTTATATTTTAAAAAGTTTTAAACTTTTTTAGACGAATAGGTGTAGCCTTCCGATTAAGTTTTAAGTAAAAAAAAGTCGATATCCCCAGAAAGCGTTTTAAGTTCATTCCATTTAACGCTTTATTTTACAGTTTCAGCTAAATTAATCTTAACGATCCATCGCAGGATGCTTTTCTATTTAACAGTTATGTCGCCATTTCTTTTAATCTCGAATCTGTCCCAAACCATGACCATCAACACACTCGACGCGTTAGCGCATGTTTAATACCTCCTCGTACTCTTTGTAGGCGGGCAGATTTTTTCAGGGAGCCTTTCATTTAAGAGCACCGTAGATAAAAAACGATTCTCCATAAATTAACCCTAGATAACCCTTCCCGATTTGCGAGCAATACAATGCTCGAGACGGGTAAAAAAAGGCGCACCGAAGGGAAGAAAAAGCGGGGAAACGATTCGGAAGACGACAGCCAAATGCGCATCGCCGTGCAAATGCACTTAAAAGTATGTTTTAAAAAATACCTTTTCAAAACGTTGTCTCCCATCCTGTCGTCGGAGATAGTTGTCGCATCCGCTGCCTCCCATTGTGGTCGGCGGTCACAAAAGGCTCCTGTTTTTCCGAGCGGGGGAGACCCCTGCCCCTCCCCTTCGTGATTAGGGGGCAGATTGTGGGTGGCCGCCGACACGACGGCACCGTTTCTGAAAAAAAGTGACGTCACTAGGGCGTCATTAACATTTTAAGAAAAATCCAAACTTCTGAATCTCGGGATTCAATGCTCAGGCTCGTATTGAGGTTGTTTGGGTCTTATGGTCCATATTCAGAGGCAAAGCTAGCCTGTATGAAACCTGAGGCTAATGCCCCCCGAGGAAAACAAAATTCGCATAAAATGACGATGATTAGGATAAAATTTACGTATTCGAACCATATTAATATTCTGAGTATTACTTTTTTGCAATAATCAAAGAATACGACCTACCATGGACTAATAACTAGAAACTCAAGTAAACCTTGGCTTATTAACCATAAATATATCCCAGATATCCCAAGGGCAGAATCTGTTGCAATAATCCGACTTCCGATTGGACACGATTGTTTGACTAAACATCTGTACCACCGAAAAATTCTGCATAGTCCTGCTGCCCCCTTTGTTCTAAATCCCAAAAGGACATTCGCCACCTTTAAATTTGTACTGCGTTCTCTAGTCGTACGCTCTCTCTATATATGTGTTTGTACTCTTTGTATGTATTTGTACTGCGCTCTCTGTGCAGCCGATATTGGAGGCTGATAATTGAGGATCGATGGACATCTAATTTTTCAATTTATCTTGTCTTAACTTGGTTTTTGGATATACTTTTGTTACTCCTTTGTATTGTGTATTTTGTTTTTCCTGTCATTGGAAAATAAATCTGTTAATTATTGACTGTGCATAAGTACCCGTAAAAGGCCTAGCTTTGTTTATAGGCTCTTCATGATGAATGTAAGAAAAGACTATCTCTGTTGTTTTATGGTATCGGGACGTTTCTGAGAAGATAATCTAAAATATGTTGTCCATTCTCTCTTTTCTGAACAGCAATACGATTGCAAGGGCGTACATGAAAGGAACTGAGTTTTAAGCGTCGTGTTCTGAAGATGGAGTGCATGAAAGTGCATTCACTTCATAAGCCTAGCACTGGAGAATACATCCATAACAAGGAGAAAAGTTTAAAACTTTTTGCATCGAAACGGGTTTTTTAATAAATATTTCTGAAATGTGCTGCCCCTTTAGACACAGGACTCGGGACCTCAGCCCCTGTCGCCCTTCTTCTTAGTTGGAGGTTCAGCCCCTCCGCTCTGACTAACTGAAGTCACTACGGATATAGGAAAGGCAGCAATAAATTCTGGCAGAGATCTCGACGAATCTTGTCGCCTTATCTAAGCTACGCCACTGGCTATATTTAGCTAAGCTGCTCCTAACACAAGACAGACAACATCAAGTAATGGAGATATACACACAAGGAAAGTTACCTGTGATGAGGAAATATGTTCGGGGATAGCCCCAATCTCCCCCTATTCCAATCTAATTGCCTTGCTGTTCCACGAGCATTGCGTTTTTCGACGTGATCCGCAAAACTTCAGATTTTCAACCAGATTCAGCGGGAAGTTTTGATTGTTTTTTAAAAGCCAAAAACATTTCGGAAGCGGGTTAGAGCTCCTGCGAATCCTTCCATGACAATGCTCAACTTAATTTTCTTTTGAATGTTTTGTGATTCTTTATTTTCAGGGTGATGAACTCCGTTCGATCAAATCGATTTTCTGCGAAAGCATTTAGTTTGAGGTATTTTCTCCAATTATTTCTCCTCCTCTCGGGATCAAAATTACATGAGTTCCATGATGTCTACTCTGCGAAAAGTTTCCAAAAATGTGTCTCGTGTCATCATGAATATTCTTCCATGATAACCCGAAACACTGTTGTACGTGGTCAGGACTACCCCTGCTATTTCCTTGACAGTTCTGACAATCAATCTTTTATTCTCCGACATACAATTTAAATCCAAAATAAAATGTTTTCTTTCATATACACAGCGCCCACTTTTTAAATGATCATTGGTGATCACAACTAACCAGACCAACATGTGAATTCGAGGCTAATGGAATGATTGTAGGGATGAAATATCCAATTATCTACTACCTATAATATTTTACGTCTATGTTCTAACATACAGCTGATTCATTAATCAATTTAATATAAATTAATGCATGCAACAAAATGTTAACAAACGTTTACTTTTAAACAAATTTATTTGTATATTATAAACAGAAAATGGGCAAGAGAAATGTAGAACAAATGCAATGAGGAAGCAACCGAAAAAGAAGATAATTTCTTATACATTTAAGACATGCACTTTTAAGAACTTCGTATAACATTAAAAACCTGACTATGACAATAAATTCAATAAAAAAATTCTAAATCTTCAAATTATTTTTCAAACTAAATTGATTTCATATAATGAATGTTGCCCGACTAATCTTTAAGTTATTAAACGTGCGACAAAGAGGGAGTCTGTTAGAAAGATAACGTATCAACGAAGCACCTGTTGCATTTGAAAGGAAAGGGAGGTGCCAAGTTACTAACTCAATGACTGTCGTTAAGGGTGTGATATTTATACAGTTTAAAATTAGTTAGAAGAACCGGTAGGTACGTGTTCTGTTTGTTAAATAGGTAAAAAATTAAGCATTAAAATTTCTCCAGAAATTATAGATAGGTGCTCAGGTTCACTTTGGGCTTTGTTTAATTTCGGAACTGAAACATGTTTGGGGGAAATAATTAATTTGTATAGTTATTTTTTATTAATCTCCAAGCCTCCACAAAACGCCAAACGTGAGTACATTTGAGGCCACGACAGATTTAATGTAAACCAGTTCCCGAGTACACGACGGTCTTTGGTTAGAGTGAGTTTCGAACTCGAAACCCTCCGGTTGCGAATCCGTTAATCTTCCAACTATGCTATCGCGGCCCTAGAAGGTTGGTGGACTTTTACCCCTAGCGTCTTTTGTAAAAGAAATTTTTACGAATATTAAATATTTGCCTTCTCTTTACAACTCAGAGTAAAGTAATATCCTATTTTATTACGAAGCGATTTGAAATATTCATAACGTAAAAACAGTGCACCTTCTCCGCAAATCGATCTCTTTTGTACCATTTGTGGTAAATATACAAAAATAACATGTTTGAAAGGGACAATGTGGTTGACTTTTGCGTAAATTAAGTTAAGCGGTAACGTATTTTCAAATTATAAAAACTTATTTCAGGTATATTTCTCATACATTTTCAGAAAGTTTCTTTCAAAACAAATATTTATCATCACTCATCATATAAGATACGAAATTAAAACACGTTAAAATCCTTTACAACTTTTACATTGAGCTTCATTTTAAGTTTTCTTCCACAAATGATTGATTTTAAGTTGAGGGATTTTAAGTTGCGTATTAAAAATCTTTTTTTACAAAACGAAAATAGAACAATACACCGCTCTCTTGCCTTATAGTTAACTTCAGAACATTATTACTTGCTTCGATGCATCAATCAACTTAAACAGTGCTTTTGAAATAGGTTATTCGCTTACCAATTACCTCTCAAACACTAATTTGCATTTATTCAATTGATATTCTTCGAGCGTGATTACGATTATCATCTTTCGGAATATTTAAAAATCCGCTCTGTAACTCACCTCGAAGTCTCATCGCATTTCACAAACAAGCGTATTACAATAAAAAAAGACCAACATTGAAGGGTGTTTAATGTAAAATTCATCATTTCTTAAAACACGAATGGGGAAATTCCTTTCTTGGATTCCGTTAATTATTCGGCTGTTCGCAGAATCACGCACTAACAGAACCGATACGACCATGGGGCAAAACTGAATTAAAGAAATCTTACAGTTGCTTCTGGTTTTCGCGTCTTGCATAATGAGCCATTTAGATGGCATATTTTGAAGGATCAACCATATCCGCGGGCAATACTTTATTCTTTAGTTTCGCTACCATACATTTTATGCGAGGGGAAAGTTGAACCGTAATTTACTCTGGGGTAAGAGGTGCTTTCCTTGCAGGAGGAATTCGTTCGGCTTATAGGAACTATTATTTCTTGTACGCGCTATATCCGCTCATACATTTATGCTTGGAAGATGAATAAACGCATATCTTACTCATTCTACAGCAATTTAAAGAGCTTAAATTGGTTTGTTTTTGGTGTTGAATTTTACATCGAATTTTATATTGAATTTGATATGGTATGCTGAGACAATGAGAACTATTTGAAAACATCCTTTGGAGCAGGACGAATGAAAGCGTCTATGAAAAAGGAGTTCCTCTTATCCTGATTGAATTTCCATATTGGTAGGATCTCGTTGGCGTGGTGTGGAAGTTTAGAGAGTGGTGCGCCAGCTCAGGTGGTGGCTTGTGGTTCAAAATTACGAGGTGGTATTCTCGGATCTTTCCCTTCGGGATTGGTCCCGGACCGTCGCCAAGAGCTCGTTGTGGTGCTCCAGTGAGGCGTAAATTCAACTACCTATCTACCATATTGGAACGGTTCGTCCATAGCGCTGAGAGTTCGGGTTCCAGTAACTTACCATAGGTGAATGTGTCAGTAAAACTTTTCTTGTCTATACATCTATTACTCGAGATTGTATGTCTTGTGTTTGGTACAGCTTGGCCAAATATGACTCTTGCACCATAAAACCCAACCATCGAACTACATTGGTAGGATTTTATAAAAATAGCAAGATGAAAAACCAGAATTATGAAACTGTAGTGAGACTTTAACATGGTCTACTTTTATCGATTTGTAGTGAAGATTCTATATTCTAAATTGTGATTCATTACGATACCCAAGCTATTCTAATTTATACAGGCAAGCTTTCTATGAATTTAACTTAAAGTCATAATATCTCGTACGTGGACCTCTGCTTATTAAGGAGGTATCTGTCGAAGATGTGTTCTATCATTTATACCCCATGCCTCTTATACCATGACACCACCGCCCCAAAAAGGATCCTTTTCGATGAGATTATATAATTTTAACGAATTCCCCATTCTCAGAAAGGTGCAATCTGCAAACCGAATCTGAAATCAATTAAAAGCGTATTAAACTCTCTGAGGGGTTCACATATATAAATCCGTTCTGCTACCTGCAGTCTTCCCTGGATGATTTCTAACCTTCTTTACCAATATAATATTTCCTAGGATTTTCTCAGCCAATCTATGTGGCTATTTAGTCATTATGTATTGTGATGGTAAAAGCAATACTACACTACTCTGAAACATCAAGACATTCATAGAGTTAATACACAGCCTTTTCGAAGTCCCGGACTCTAGTCTAAGCAGGCCTTTCTGTTTGTTGATAGGCGCAAGACACTAAATGTCAGATCCTTAATAGGCTCCTTTCATTTGAGCCTTTGGTAAGCATTCAAATTCTTTTAACTGAAAAATTTGTCGCCTACAGAGTTGAATGGTGGATGTTTGTCAAAATGTGAGATAGCGGTCATGATATAGTAGACTCGAGTTATAGCGATCCTGAGGGGAACCTTCTCTCCAGAGACGGTATATCAAATGGTCGTTCCTCTTCCGGTTTTTATGGGGTGTGGAGAAGGAAAATGTTGATTTTTACACCTTAAAATTTTTTGTAATTTCAGAAGAAAAACATTGGCTTTAAAAATATCCTTAATGATTAAGAGTATAGTAT
The DNA here is from genome assembly GCA_933210815.1 of Meta bourneti. Classification (NCBI taxonomy): domain Eukaryota; kingdom Metazoa; phylum Arthropoda; class Arachnida; order Araneae; family Tetragnathidae; genus Meta; species Meta bourneti. The sequence goes on along the minus strand of OW119922.1, from coordinate 36,923,154 downwards.
AGGGTACGTTTATCAGTTTTTTAATAGGGCGTTTTTCGAGTGCATAGTCTAAAGTGCGTCTTCTAGAGGCGGGTAACTTTTCTCAGTTTCGAAAAATGTTTTTTTATGGGATTTTCTTTGATGTCTCAATGGATAATGCTGAGCACTTAGTCTTGGGTAGAGGAGGCATCGCTAGCTAAGGGGCAGACACTTGTCTGGTCTGTACTGAAGTGACACGTGGTTGATAAGTAAAGAGAAACCCGAGCGAAGTGAGGAATTTGGCGATACGGCATGACTCGAAAACCGCCAAATCGCGCCTACAAAAAAAATCATGACTGAATCAACGAAATTTAAATGGCTTCAACGAATCAGAAGATACCGTCAATCGGAGGTCGCTGTAAAGAGATTTTAACATTTTCCCGAGATCGCTACACCGAATATAAAATAGCATTACAGTTAGAGAGAACTTCTGAATTGGTCGTTATATCGCAGCGAGTCGTTAAATCGATGGTCGCTATAAAGCGAGTCTACTGTAATTTTTATAAAGATGTAATAAAGTTCAACTTTTCCTTTAAAAGTATTGTTTGATTGCTTATCATACAGAATATTTCAAGCTCAGCTTGTCCGCTATCGGACGTTGTGCCATAAAACTCAAACCAACCAACAGAATATTTTCAACCTATGAACTCCCCTTAGCTGCTTAATATTTGCATTGTCTAATAATGTAAATCCTATTTTTAAATATAAATCAATGAGCACAGAAGCTGTAATCTACAGCATATTTCTTTCAGTTGCACTAAAGTATCGCTTATATCGATGGATATGCCATCAAGACCAGTTGAGGTGAATTATCAGTACAGTCCATTCCATCATTCTTTAACTGAATGGTAACCTTAAACTATTAGTGTTGTCTTAGGTTAGACTGGGCGAATTAGTGGCACCAAATGATCTCCACAAAATGCACAAGACGCGCCAACACCCCGCGGTTATAATTCTGGTTAGAACATTAGATAATGGTCTCTCTTCCCCTAGAGCGCGCTCAACTAAAACACCGAAATTAACTTTAACTACCCACTTAACGGATGTTCAATTGCAACCGAAAGTATTCCCCAATACGCATCAATCGACATAAGGCTCTTTTCTGGTATTTTTACGAAAGCTTTAAAGCTTCGGCACTTGATTGCTTCTGGTAAAAGGCAAGGTTGGAGCACTTGTATGGATAGATAAAATTGCATTTTGCGGAAATAGAAAAGTTGTAAATAATACGTGACAAAATGCACATAATACGTGATTTTCTATATAATTGAAGCAAAGTTGAATAATTCCACTCAACATTCTAGAGCGGTGATTTTAACCGATGCCGCAAGAAAGGCACTGGCATGCCTTTCAGATAGTAAAGAGGTTTAAATTGTGTGAGATTTATTTCAACGGTTAGTTTTGAACTTTTTACAAGTGTGTTTACAAATATCAAGTATTTTTAGTATAAACAATTTTCAGTATTATTTTTTGTTAGTCTCATAAACAAATTGTTACTAAAATATTTTTTATACGTTAGACCAAACAGGAAAATACTATTATTATTGCCATACATCAAAGTTATACGCATATTTTAGACCTGCAAAAATATAATATAGGTTTAGGTGGGCCGCGGAATTTCCGTAATTAGTTTGTGTGCCATCAGATGGAAAAGCTTGAAAATCTTTGCTCTATAGCATTGTTTTTTTATAATTTTAAATAAAAAAAGAGTAATATGTAATGCATAATTTCCTCTTTACCTCTAATAAGTAAAATTTTCTCAGCCCTCGGTATATCATGTTTTTTTGTTGTCCCCAAAAGCACGAGGTTACTGTATTCAAGCTCTTAGCCTTGCCACACAATGGAGCAGCATACGTAGGAAACATGTCGATGCGCATGAGTAGAAAACATGTCGATGCGTATGCGTAGACAACATGTCGATGCGCGTGCGTAGAAAACATGTTGATAAGTATGCGTAGAAAACATGTCGGTGCGCATGCATATTTCAGCCAATTTAGTGTTGCACGACTGATGTGTGGCTTGCCTTAGGAAACCGACACCAGCCGTTTGAAAGAAATTTAACACTCAAAAGCACACAACAAATAAAAGTTAATAACATATTCTTATTCAAATGTGCCTTTTATTTTGACAGGTAACAAGTTACGATGCATTTCAAGAATGGGCTGACGGACATTGTCGTTTCGTGTACCGGCCGGACTGCGAGGAAGCTAGACGCCATGGTTCCGGATGGGCGATGAGGAACACAAATAACCACAACGTTCATATTTTGAAGAAGTCTTGTCTGGGTGTATTAGTATGTAGCGCACGTTGCACGCTCGATTCGGGAGACAAGGTGCACCTGAGGCCCGCCATTTGTGATAAAGCCAGGAAAAAGCAACAAGGTAAGTAACTTAGTTTAACACTAACCAGTAAACTCATTGCAATTAAATAACAATGTACAAGCTCAGTCAGTTTTTAAGGCTAAACACTATCATATGAGTGCATGTTATAAATAAATATACATGCTCTTTAAAAATGTTGACTTAAACATTTTGATTAAGAATTATATGGTAGGCTTTTTCTGTCAAGATAAATGCAAATGGCGATAGTGTTTCTGCGGCGGAATGTGATTCCTGTCCGTATTCCGAAAGTGACGTCACCGAATGTGGTTTCAGTATATCGCCTATAAAAATTCCAACGAATAAATTCCTCTTATGGGCCGAAGTAGTCCAGTTGGAAGAGCAAATGATTAGCAACCGGAGGGTTGCGAGTTCGAAACTCGCTCCAACTAAAGACCGTCGTGTACATGGGGGCTGGTGCACGTTAAATCTGTCGTAGCCTCAAATATCCTCACGTTGGCGTGGTGTGGGGTTTGGAGAGTGGGGTTCCAGTTCAGGTGTTGACCTCGTCATCTGACCGTGGTTCAAAACTACGAGGCCTTGTCTTGGATCTTTCCCTTCGGGATGGATCCCGGACCGTCGCCAATAGCCCTTAGTGTTGTTCCAGTATGACGTTAATTAACTACCTACCGCATTGATATATTATTGTTGATTAGTCAACGCTAATCGTCACAAATGAAATACATTTCATTTTAAGGAAACCTCGATATGTTTTATCCTGGTAAGCATTTGGGTAGCGGAAGTAAAATCTTCCCTTTCTGTCTTGTTTTATATTGAAAGTCCCTCTCATATATTTTTATACATCAACTGCTACAGAGCGCTTAATTTCAATGTAGTGGCAAAATTAAAAAATTTTCTTTGCAATTTAATTTTATTTTATGAGCAGTGTTTATAGCTTAAAAATTCTGTTAAAATTTCATTTCCATTGAATCTGATTTGGGCCACTTCTAAACGCTTCTTTCATTTGGATATGAAACATCTAATTTATTCTAATGTTGTTTAATTTCTCTGTCTCTCTAAACAATGAACTTCGTCATCTGACAGTGGTTCCAAATTACCTAGATGCTGACCTCGAATCTTTCCCTTCGGCATATCCCGGACAGTCGCCAATATTCCGTTTTGTTACTACAGAGCGACGTAAATTAATTTACCTACCTACCTAAACAATGAACTTATAACAAACTAAAAACCCTTACTGAACATTTGCATTCGTATGAAATAAAATACATTTATTACATAGCAGCCTTCTCAAAGTTTATTTCCATAAAATTTATTCGTATTGCAATACATTATCTCGAATAAATTTAGGGCCGCGGTATCCCAGTTGGAAGAGCAACGGAGGGTTGCGAGTTCGAAATTCGGTCCAGCCAAAGACAGTCGTGTACACAGGGGCTGATGCACGTTAAATCTGCCGTGGCCTCAAATGTACTCACGTTGGCGTGGTGTGGAAGTTTAGAGAGTGGGGTGCCAGCTCAGGTGTTGTTCTCGTCATCAGACCGTGGTTCAAAATTACGAGGATTATTATCCTTGGATCTTCCCATTCGGTATTGATCTCCTCCGCACCACAACAGGCTATTGCCTGTTGTGGTGCTCCATTGCGACGTTAATTACCTACATACCTACCTATTTAATTTTTCCTCAAATGAAAAATCTTATAGTTTCGTGTATGAGTATTTTATAGTTTTTGTACTCATGTAGATAGAAAAGGAATCAATGTAAAACCGAATTAATAATTATTGCAGGGAAGCCATGTCCAAATAGGAAATGTTCAGGTCGACTTGAAGTACTAGCATGCCGGGGTCACTGTGGCTATCCGGTGACTCACTTCTGGAGGCACACAGAGCATGCCATATTCTTTCAAGCCAAAGGTAGTCACGATCATCCAAAGCCGGAGCCAAAAGCAACAGCCGAAGCTCGACGAACGCTCCATTCACCTCTCCAACTACATAGGAGGAGCAAGAATATGCAAGATGTTCTAAATGCAGAATTACAGGTAAGATAAATTGTTATATTGCTATGCCTATTCCAATAATGAGAGGTAAATGTTTAGTATATGATCGTTAGATTAAATTCTCTTACGAAATCAACTTTGTAGGATTAAGCTTAAATTTTGCAACAAGTGTATATCGTCTCCTTATAAGTCAAACACGCTAAGTTGAAAAAATTGGTCTGAGAAAATGAAGGTGGAAAAATTCTACTCACTAAGTTAAACTAACTAGGTATGTTTCTCAAAAAGAAATCTAACCTTCATGCAAAAAATGACGACTTAAAAAAGACGCTTCACCAATCTAAAAGATCACATTCTGATCTTAAAAAGCTAAAAAACTCATATCTTGAAAATTTTAACTTGATGTGTTTCACTTGTAAGCCAATAATATGTTCTTTTTACTAAAAATATTTGCTGTGTTTAATATTCCAATAAAAAGAAACACTAATCTAAAATAACATGTATTCAAAATAATAAAGGTTGTTGCATTCAAGTCTTCGCATGCAACTGAACGTAGAGGTTTCAAAATCCAAAAAATTCTCTGAAAATTAATCTGACTTATGAATTTCATTAGAGAAACAAAAGGCTAAAAAATGTAGCCTAGGATTTGGCATTTGTTTCATTCAAAAAAACTACTTTGGCAAACTACTTATAAAAAACTACAATTCCCCTACTTTTGACAATCTTGTAAAATGAGGTGTTCCATAGTATAGGCCTTTACCATATTTACAATTCAACTACTTGAGCGAATGTTCATGAAATGGCTTATCTTGCATCTTAGCATCTGAATAATCAAAAGAACAATGAGTAAAATACGTTTCTTTTAATCTCTTACACGATTTTCAATTTTAAAATTATATGGAATATATTCTTAAAATAATCTACCCTTTTAATTTCTCTGCTTTTATAGAGAAATTAATTCACGTATAAAATTTAGTAGTTATATGTTTAAGAGGTTAAAAGGGTTTGAGACACCTTCTAAAATGTATTTATAGCGTCCAATTTAGTAGTTTTTCAAACGAATCCCACAACTACTCTTTGGCTTTAGAATATTTGAACAGAGCAATGTATTATTCAATGATTCAAAATATATTTCAGTAGAATTGAAGGACAACTTTTAATATTGCCTGCCCCTCTAGTAGAGAATATTACCGTAGAGCGACAAACCAAATCTAAAATTGCACTGGATGTAAGAACATCCTAAAAGTCAAGCACCAAGATAATATCACAGTTCCTATACGATTTCCAATACACAATTTCAAGAAGACCGTTTCGATAAAGCATCTACTAAATGACATCTTCACGCATCTTAAATTACAGATTCCTTGGAACAACTCCTTTGCTTGAAGATCCAAACCGTCAAAGTCAAAGGAGAAACAAAAGATCGTAAAACCATTAGTTAGTAGAACACCAGGCACTTTGCATCCCATCCAATAGGAATCGGTCAGCGATATATCCCCCGCTATCTCGTTTTCCCCATCCCTCCTGCCACTTCTCAGTGCCATTACCCTGTAAGACTATAAAGAGCGAGTATTATCACTCTAAACGGAGTCTATTATCGACGTATGGTGTTCTCTGTGAGAATTACACATCCGAATATATCTTTTTACGAGACGTATTTCGTACGTGTTTAACCTCATTGCTAGTTAAAAAACCCTAAAACTTTGTTAATAGATATTTATCTGAAAAATAGACACTCATACACTGATAACTATTATCTCCTTTGTTTCCTCTTTAAAAAAGTATGAAAAGTTGACTTTTATAATAAAGTCACTCATGTTCAAATCGCAGTTTTTTATCCCGTACGTAATACAGATGTTTAATACAGTTTATAACAAAATGTAAAGCCGCAATTGAGAAAGCTCTGCTTATAAGGATAATTTTTATAAAAGTCAGATTTTGGTTTATTTTAAAAATGTATTTCCCAAAAGTAATTTTGGCTTTGCGGTTGTTTGTGATTCGTGATTTCCTGAAAAATACCTTAATTTTTAAAAATAAACATATTGCATACCTATCACTACATCTTTTTATGCAACTTTTATTCGTTTCGTTGAAAGTAATCTATTATTTCGCTGATTCTCTCTTATTTTAATCCTTTTATTCCACCTTTATAAGCGTCGCCGGGGCTCAGTCAGTTTCCCACTGCGCTAGCAACCTGCAAGTTGTCGTGGCCAAATATGGCCCTTGCGCCATAAAACCCCAAAACCAACCAACCTTCGAGTTGTTGGGTGTGCAGGTTCAATTTCTGTCAAGTTCGATTCCTCCTTGGGTGTTTCTCTTTCATGTGTCAGTGAAACTTTACTTGAGTGTGTATGTCTATTACTTGACATTGTCTGTGTTTGGTATAGCTTGGACAGATATGGACCTTACTCTATAAAATTCAACCCACCTTTATATTGCTGTATAAAGTAGTGTTGATTTTTAATTACAAATGCTAATTAAACGGAAGTAATGCACCTAAAAGATTTAAAACGATTACATTTCACCAACAAGTACCATGTTCTTGTTACTTATTACTCATGGTCAAGCCACCCGCTAGACCAAGTCCAATAAGTCATTCGTCCTCAAAGAAATTATGTCATCAGAATTCTGGAATAAGTCTGAAGGGCTCATTCCAATACAAGAAGGAATTTAATTACTAGCGGCGTGTTCCCCTAGCACTTAAACTGGAAAAGATTTTTGACCATTCAGGAATTTCAAGTCCCAAGGGGCCCACTTCTCAATCTGGATAAAGCTCGTTTGTGTTTTCTTTCCCCTTTGTAAAATAAGTCGTAATGGTTGGGACAAACTCGCAGCATCGCATTATTTGAACTTTTTGTTTGGGAGAAGAAATCATTACAATACTATACACTGGATGTTTCCTACTAAAAGAATTCATGCCGTCAAGAAAGTGAAGGCATTTCCGAATTTTGCAAGTCAGAAAAAAAAAACTTAGTCAATGTTTAAGCAATGAATGACTCGAAGCTTAAAAGCTAGACATTATCAAACAAGTAGTTCCTGTTATCTTCAAGCGCGTAATCTTCACGCCGCCCAGGTATAAACACTTTCTTACTAGTCATTTTGTACCGGAGCTGTTCTGTATCATTTCGGTTGAGCGAAACCTCCAGGCGAATTGGTAAAATACCGATTCGTTGAAGACTGGAAAAACGTTCCACCCATACTCCTCAAAACTCATGAATAATAACCGGCTCATTTTTCTCTCCCCTTGGTGTCTCTGGAGAAGCCGGAGGGACTTTTCCGAGCTCGATATCACTGCGTTGCCATTCCCTAACAAGACAATTACAGCAAAGTGGCTCAATTTAGGGTTCTTTTTCACCAAATCACTGACCTACAGAATAGCTAATGAGAGCTCGATCGCAGCGGCGCCTACCGTAAAGGTCGCTCATTATGGATGTCAAAGGGCAACCGGTAACCTATCCTTCCATTCCCTCTATTGCCATGCCCTCCCTTCTACACCATTACGCGCAATTTCTATTATCCACTGAAATAAAACAACCGGAAAATGCGACTGATCTGGGGTCCGCATTTTTGTGAAATGACTACCTTTTTCCAGAATTCAATTTGTCAACATTGCGTACTTACAGCAATGCTATCGATTAAGTGCACTACTTAGTTGTTCGTTAAAGTCGTCTTAAGAGTATGAAAGTGAAACCTGTTAAATTTGAAATTGTGTTATAAAGGAAAATATCTGTTTTATTTTTTCCGTATATCCTGCTTCTGAGATATGAAATACCCACGTTCAAACCGTCCCCACTTCTCAAAAGTTTCTTTTTTTTTTTAAGAACGGCCTTCATTAAGCACGTATCCAGAAATAATTTCTTACGGCCCACTCCTGAAAAAGGAAAGCATAATGTAATTTATATTATATTTTAAAATATTATAACGTTGACCACGTAGAACTGATTGATTTTAAGCGTAGATCCTGAGCCGTTCCGGGGGTATGAAATGCACAGGTTCATACCTCAACAAACCACTTCCACTTCTCAAAAACGTTTGATTTTGTAAAGAACGTTCTTCATCAAGCATGTATTTATAAAACATTTCCGAACGATCTAGTCTATAAAGGAAAACATAATGTAAATTATATTATATATTTAAATATTATGACTGTTGACTAGGGAGAACTGTTTGATTTGAGTACCCTTGGCCGTTCCTGGCGTATAAAATGCCTCCGTTCAAACCTCAAAAATCCGACCCCTCTTCTCAAAAACATAATTTTGAAAGAATGTCCTTCATAATCACATATCCAGAAAATAATTTCGGATGGCTCAGTCTTTATAAAGGAAAACATACTATAATATATATTATATTTTTAAATATTATGACGTTGACAAGGTAGAACCGTTTGATTTTAAGGATAGATCCTGGGTCGTTCCTGAGGTTTGAAATCCCCACGTTTAAACCTCAAAAAACCGCCGCCCCTTCTCAAAAACATATGATTTTTTAAGAACGCCCTTCATCAAACGCGTATTCAGAAAATAATTTCGAGCTACCCAGTCTTTCTTCTGTGGTTCCCTAAATACCGTCATATTAAATGAGCATTGCGTATTTGATTTTTCAACTGTTTTCAGATTATTGGGGAATTTAGACGTATGTTTCACCTGTAATGTATGCAACTTACATTTTCTGATATAACTAGCTTTAGCATGTGTTTTTGGTAGCTACTAATTCCAAAATGCAGATTCAAAAGTATGTTTTATTGCAAACGTAAAAAAAGAATCTGCAAATACTAAATAAGTATAAAATTAATAATGTCGGAAAAATTTACAGTTTACAGTCATGTTAAAGTGGTATTGGCCGCTCCCTATTTTTTCTGTCGACGTGCAAATACACTCCTAGTACACCACTCAGGAACGGGCTTGGGTAGATCAGCATGTTACCCTCAATATACTAAGCGACAAATGATTCATGCTGTTTATTTTTCATGTTATAAAACACAGATTTTAGTTCAAAATAAGAATTAAAAATCGTGCTATCCTCTTATTCAAAACTATAAAATACACACTAAATCTTACCCAAGCACTTTTATACTTTTGCACCATAAATTCTTGAATTAGTTACTGACGGATTACTTACTACTTTTGAATTTTCATGAACTTTGGAGTGTTCAATTTTGTTGGAATTTGTAGCTCTCCCGTAGTTTGTAAATACCTACGATAGTAGGTAGTTGAATTTACATCACTGGAGCAACACAACGGGCTATTGACTACGGTGCAGAATCATCGATCCCAAAGATAAAGATGCGAGGACAAGGCCTCTTAATTTAAAGATAAAGATGCGAGGACAAGGCCTCTTAATTTTGAACCAGGGTGAGATGACGAGGTCAACGCCTGAACTGGCACCCCACTCTCCAAACTTCCACACCACACCAACGTGGGGACATTTGAGGCCACGACAGATTTAACATGCATCAGCATCCACATACACGACAGTCTGGTTCTATCGAGTTTGGAACTCGCGACCCTCCGATTACTAATCATCTTCTCTTCCAACTGCGGCCCCAAAAAACTCTAAATAATTTTCAGATATTAAAGTCTTAAAGTATGAAATTATGTACTCAAGTACTCAAGAATTTGCATAAATTTCCTGTCCATATCAACGAGCATGTTCAAAATGTTGCTCGTCTTAACAGTGCTTTGTTATTTGAACTAAATAAAATAATGTTTATTTTCGGCGATCTGAATCTTTCTTCACCTTTCCATTTAAGTGTAGCGTAATTCCGTTTAAAGCGTGATTTGCCCAACAGATGACGATAATTTAAAGCCCTAATGACACCTATTTCTATTATTCAACTCCGATTGTCAAACTCTTACCACTCCAGAGCACGCAAAACCGAAACCATCAGTTGCTGTGAAGCAAAACATGCGCTTTCAAATAGAAACTCGTTTAAGTTGCAGTTCTACGCGGCAAGAGCTCACGAAAAGCGTTCGTGTACCGAGCGGAGATGAGTTATCTGGCGAGAACAATGCAAAATCAACATTTAGTAAAACACGTCCGGGACGAAGAGAGCTTATGACAGGAATCGATCTGTGGTGGTTCCTCCCCTTTTCGCCACCGACTCGTTATTTCCGCAAGCACAGGTCTCTATGGAACTCCATCAGAATCACATTTAGTACCACTTGGGAACCCAAAACGTATCGTCACGATGAAGTCCCTCGACCCTGTTCTCTTATCCTTGCGAATCGCAAAATTCGTTCTGATGTTGGTAATGGATCTGCATCGTGGATGAAAAACTGAAAATTTAGAATTAAATCTCGTCTAACTTCTCGGAAATGCGAAATTTGCATTCCTGTTTTGACCTGTCCACAACCCTGAGCATCTAAAGATCGTATATATGGGGGCTGGTTAAATCTGTCGAGGCCTCAAATGTCCTCACGTTGGAGTGATGTGGAAGTTTGGAGAGTGGAATGCCAGCTCAGGTGTTGATCTCATCATCTGACCGTGGTTCAACTTTCCGAGGCGTTGTTCCTTGAATCTTTCCCTTCGGGATGGATCCCGGACCGCCGCTAATATCCCGTTGTGAGGCTCCAGTGCGAAATTAATTAACTACCTACCGCTCTGAACCTGTGAGCTGTAGACGCCGCAGGTTCAATATTCCTGTCGCTTACCCAAGGCGTATTTCTCTCTTCTACGTCAGTAAAACTTTCCTTGTGTATATACACACATGTGTGTGTCCATTGCTTGAAGTTGACTGTCGTGTTTGGAGCAGCTTGGCCAAACATCGCCCTTGCTCCATAAAAATAGTGTGCTGAGGAAACCTTTCGTTTTTAGGCTAAAATACCAAGGTCATCACCTCCAAAACATAAACAGTCAAGAAAGCAAATTCAATGTTTCTCGAGGTGATGGCCGATGGGATGTTTTTAAATCCTAAAACAGAACCACTTCCTCAGCACACTTTGTCATCTGTCCATGTTACGAGGTGTTGTCCTCGGGTATTTCCTTTCGGGATTGATCCCTGACTGTCGCCAATAGTCCGTCGTGTTGTTCCAGTGGGACGTTAATTCAACAACCTACATACATCCTGATCACACTATACCCACCTTCAAGCATGGATCTGCTTCGGTGCTTATATGGGGTTGCAAGCTGGATAGAGAGGTTTGAAATTTAGTTTTCATTGATAAAAATCAAGGCAGGTAGGTATTCAATTAACGTCGCACTTGAGCAACACAACGGGCTATTGGCGACGGTCAACAATCAAACCCGAAGGATAAAATCATGGAAAAGTGAAATACTCAACTCGTACGAAGAATAATTTTTAAATATGCTCAAAATTTGAATTTAGAGTGAAATTTTTAAGTATATATAACGTCTCCACAGAGATAAGATGTCTATAGACAACGTCTCCACGATCCTTTCATCTCTTTTCGGTGTTTACTTAATTTTGTGAACTACCGTAGATCTCTGGCATGAACAATGCGTACTTGTTAAATGAGTTTACTATCTTGAAAATGCATAATTCAATGCTACACAATTCCCGTTGAATTAAATAATTCAATAATTCCCTTCAGTTCCACATTTAAATTCATCACAAGAATACAAAAAATAAGTATTTCCAACGGCTAGATTTTTTGACTTAAAAGACAGCAGACAAAAAACACTGATGAGTGTTTAGATTCGCAGGGAGGACGAATGGGAAGCTATCTTGAGAAAACTTTTGCCCGTGACGTCGCGGACCAATAAATTTTCCAGTGTCTTCCAACTGGAGCGCCGAATTCAATCACTGAAGGATCCAGCCGAGAGTGAAAACGCTTTGTTTGAGGATGCCCCAGCTGCCTCAGTTCCCATTCGGTTGCTGCAACAGCGACGAATCAGTGCGTTGGAGCGCGCCTCCTGTCGGCTCAGTAGCAAAGCGAAACCATTTCGTTTTCTCATTTCGGTGGGTCTGTCTACCTTTCGTATGCGAGGCGGGGAGATTCGAAATATTTACCCACTGCCGCTTCTCCCAAAGGGAATGTCACGCTATTGGTACGTTGGAAAAGTGTCGTCGTGTTTATTCGAACGGTTCGCTTGGGTTCCCTTTGATTTCGATGTTCTTTTTGAGGGTGCCTTCAAAGAGGATCTTTTTCGACTGCGATTTGAGATCATTATTTCTTCCCTTTCGTATGAGGCATTTTTTAAGGAATTTCTCAGAAATGGAACATCAAAACAAGGTTTTATTTTCCCGTTTCTTTTCCATGAGCTTGACTGAGCATGCGAATTACAGGGAAAATCGATGGAGGATGTGGAAAAGAATTTGATTCGGAGGATGCGGAAATGAATAAAATGAGAATGATCGAACACGTCCCCTAAAAGCTGGAATAAAAACTATAAGAAATGCTTTCTCTTTTTAAAGCAGAGATAACTTTTCTGCAAGATTCATAAAGTATTTCAGAGTTTGCAATAATATATAAATAACTTCTTGTACTGATTGGAAATATTTCATTTATAATTCTGAAAATTAAGTAAATGTCTTGCTTAAATTCACTCGGAAGATAAAAAAACAACACAAATTCATTAATTTGGCACATTCACAAATCTGGCAGATAGAATAGAACAGTAAAAGTATAAAATGAAATCTGTAAAATATGGCATAAGAACGCCAAACAACTTCAATTAAATGGAAATACACACACAAGGAGGGTTCTACTGATACAGATGATACCTAGGGACGAATCGAACAAAATATGGCATCTGGACACTCACGTAGTAAATTTTTTGGCACACGGATGTATTTATTAACCTGTAATCTTCTACTTTTAACCTTTTTTTCTTACCATTTAGTTTCACTCATAAGTCACAAATATTAAAACATTAATTCAAAAATGACTTCTGTCTAATTCGTAACATTGGACAGAACATCGACTTCAGTTATCATGTTTCAAATTCTATATAACTTGTAAAAGAATTCCTCTTCAAAATCAGCGTATTTATACACAACTGTTTGTGAAAATTGCAGCACCACGAAGGAATCATGCAAATTTAACGAAACTTGCAGGAAATGCAAAACAGGTTAGGATATGCAAATGATTAGAATTACAAAGCGATCAAGCATGTTTAGGCCAAGAAACACCCTCTAAACTTCCAAGTGAGCCGTGTATAAAGAGCATTGTAAAGGTGCGTTAAAATGTGTGCATCGTCGTTTGACTGCTGTAAATGATTGATTCGAAGTCAATATGCCTCGCCAAAAACGCAGAGTGCCATACGAGCAACAAACGGAGTTCGAACGGGGCAACATGATCGGCCTCCGTGAGAGTGGACTTTCGTATCGTGAAATCGCCACTCGCACGGGGCGTAATGCCACAACAGTGATGCGTGTGTAGAAGAGATGGACCATGGAGAACCGGACAAGTCGAAGTCGTGGCCCCGGCAGTGGGCCACGCAATATGACGTCACACTGGGACGACAGACACCTCATTCGCTTGGCGGTGACGGACCGTACAGCGTCCTCTCGTGCTTTGGCACAATATTGGAGCACGTGTGTCATTGTCTGCCCCCACTGTTCGTCGACGTCTGCTGAGCCATGGGCTACGTTCAAGGATTCTCCTGCGCAGGATTCCCTTGACGCTGAACCACCGACGCCTCCGGCTACAATGGGCTCATCAACACAGCCAATGGCGTGCCGATTGGCAACAAGTCGTCTTCTCAGATGAATCCCGCCACAATCTGGACTATAACGATGGACGCGTACTCGTCAGAGGCTCAGAGGGTGTCTTATTCAGCGTCATACTGGACGAACGCCTGGCGTTATGGTCTGGGGCGCTATTGGATATCATGGGCGATCCCGCCTACTCCAAATTGTGGGGACCCTGAACAGCTGGTGCTACATCAGGGAAGTTGTGGAGCCTGAGGTCCTACCCCTCCTGCAACGTATTCTCGGAGCTGTATTTCAGCAAGACAATAACCGTACACGTGTTGCTCGTAATGTACAAGCCTTCTTGAGTGCACGACAGGTTCCGCTTCTTCCATGGCCTGCACGTTCCCCGGATATGTCGCTCATTGAGCATGTCTGGGATTACATCGGACAGTGACTCGCTCGTCGGGTTTTTAAACTACAGATATGTCACTGTGTACGATTATAGAGTTCAAAACCACTAATCCAAATCTAGTATTAACGCAAAAACAAAAAATACCTTTTTTACTTGTGACGTATTTGACATGTAATAATGGGAGAAGAATGGAATGGAATGGAATGTTAGAAGACTTATTCTAATCCTCTCAAATATTTTCTATTTTTCTGATCGCGTAATGCATAATTAATTGCATCCCATGTTTAAATGTAATAATATATAGAAATTATAATTTTAGAACTCGTTATTTTTGCAGATTCCTTTAAAAGAAAACAAGCGACCTGACATACATCCTGCTTGGAGGCGCAACAACTCCTATGAAAACAGCAAAGTTGCACGATTAGAGCAACAGCTACAAATCTCAAAGAAAATTGGTAAATATTCTTATTACGCTGTAAATAAATTTCGATTTAGGAAAATAATAAATTTCTGTAAATTAGCAATCAGCATAATAAAACCAAATATCAAAGCTTCTATGGTTAGATTTGTCACTCTAACGTCACTTTATACTGCATGCACTTTTGCGACGACAATGAGATAACATAAAACGCTAAATACTATAGTAAAGTATAATATCCCGTTGTGTCCTATTTCAAATGTACAAACTTTTTTCCGGAAGTCTTCTGGAAAAAAACTTGGTTTTCCGGTCTTCTGGACGGAACAAATAATTTCTTGAGTTTTCTTTTATTAGGGGGAGGAGTTAAGTGATGTCAATTTCGAAGTTTTGGCGCTGGGGCTATTATGAAAGAAAGATATCGGAATCAGTGATAGATAGATTGTCGTATATACCATCTATAGGGACACTAAATTTCAAGAAAAACCAACAGATATACCTCTGAAACACTCAAGAGAACGTTTAATTGCTTATTTTGGATATTAGTATATTTGGTAGCCATTTTGTGTAAAATATTGCCACATCAGTTTCGCCGAGTTCGAACTGCTGTCAAGGATAAAATAATAGTATATGGTGACTATTCTGTTTTGAACTGCTATCACAAAGCCCAATTTGTGCAATTGTTGTTAATTTAGCGCTTTTTAAGTTTCTAATAAAGGTATTTTTCATTTTTGACAGTTGCGAGTTGGTTTTTATGTCTTAAAAATGTACGGTATTTTTTTTCTTAGCGGTTGGTGTGTTATTTGAACATTCATTGTTTTATCCCTTAAATCAGACAACTATTTCTGTATGATACAAATAAGTATTTTGATCTTTGCTTTTATCGTTTCAGGTGATACTCAATGTTCCTGTCCCCCGTTTGAATGTCTATGTTCAAAAAACTATTCTTCGGGTTGCCGTTCATTTGCGAATGTTAATAAAGACGAGTCTACTTATGGAGAATTAATGACAACTAGCTTAGATAGTGTTCAAACAGATTGCTCTGTTTTTCAAGCTATCGACAAAGTTCTGGAAGATGTGGCTTGCTCCTACGGTCATTCCACGTCTTATAGATTAGCAGCCAAAGTCGCATCCGATTTTGATCAAGCCTATTACAGTTCTTTTGCTGATGGTAAGTTAAAAGAAATTTTTACCGTAGAACTACTTGGTAATAAAAAGCTTGCTAGCTCGTAAAAAATAAATGAGACATCATTGTTACAGGTAATAAAAATATTTTTAATATTAAATCACAATTCATAAGCACTATAATAATGCGTATTTATAAGGAAAAGCATGCGTAATAGTATGTAAATATGCATAATTGTAGTAAAAGTATGCTATAATAGTGGAACTCTCTTTATCTTATGAAGTGATTTGCTTGGAAATGGATTAATTTTTGCTAAATATTTCTTCAAAAAGAAGTATTCAGAAGATTATCTAAGATAACCCAAAACTAAGTCACTCAGAAAATAAAAAATGGCACAATATATAAAAAATGTGACAAGGCAATAAAAACAAACCACGAAAAGAAGCAGTGGCACTTTTCAGATTTAAAACTGGGAATGATTGCATACCCATTGAGAATTCGAGTATGTTCCTCCAGGAAATGCACAATTTTAAGAACTCCCAATTCCAGCGTGAATGAGGATCCCTTCCTAGTCTACCGGAGAATGGACTCCTCACGACAATCACGGAACCGCTTGAAGCTTTATCGGGATACCAGAGACAAAATGATGAGCTGAGCCCATACATTTGCCATGGGAGTAACAACAGAAAAATAACCATAAATAGAAAATTCATTCAAACTCAAGTCTCTTAAAACTGACATAGTTGTAATAACGCATGTTAAATTACATTTCTCCTCGTACTTCATCACGTTGGTGTGGTGTGGAAATTTGGAGAGTGGGGTGCCAGCTCAGGTGTTGCCTCGTCATCTGACCGTGGTTCAAAATTACGTGGTGCTGTCCTCGGATCTTTCCCTTTGGGATTGATCCCGGACAGTCACCAATAGCCCATTGTGTTGCTCCAGTGTGACGTTAATTGAAAAATACCAATACCAATACCTCGTACTTCAAGTAGGTGTTGCAAATTTAATTTTTACATTTTTTTAATTGAAGTATAAATCACAATTTTGCTTTGTTTAATCTTAAATAACTTTTTCAGCATTATGCATTGAGAAGCATCGCAAATCATGTTTATCTGCAATAAAAATCTGCAGTTCTATATTATCATTTAAAAACTGCATTTTACTATCCGTTTTTTTACTATCCATTTCGACAAATTCTGAAGAGGTAGGCACGTAGATAATTAACCTCGCACTGGAGCAACACAGCGGGCCATTGGCGACGGTCCAGAATCAATCCCTAAGAGAAATCTTGAAGAATTTTAGTTTCTGATCGCAAGTGAAACAAGTTCGTGACAATTTTTCTTTCCATTTTAGGGTACGAAGCCGAAATCGAAAGAATGAACCAAAGTTTCTATCCCTCGTACGATCTCTACCACAATCACTCCACAGTCAAGCAAAACCACCACCTGATAGAGTCCCACCTCCTCTTGCCGCCACCCCCTCTCCTGCACCACCACCCCAGCGCCAACGAGGACGTCTCGACAGGCTTCTCCGACGAGTGCCCCATCACGCCTATCCACCATTCCTCGTCCAGGGAAACAGACATTTTCCCGACTTTTCCCGAAATTGAAGATGTCCTCCACCCTTCCGACATCCTGGTGCTCGATCAACCCCTGAGGAAGCCGGGTGGATGGACTGAAGGGGACGGCCATCAAAATTCCATGGCGGATAGCTACAGTCATCAAAACCAGACGGACGAACCCATGAAAGATGACTATGTTGTAACGTCCTTAGACGATCCTGATGTCTCACAGAGATTCTTCGCGGCCATCGATAATCTTCTCCTGCAGGATTATGGCAACGGAGAGGGGTTTATAACACAAACCGATGGAACACGGGAATCCGAGAAGGAAGGTAAGTTCACGAGGATTCTTATGTAAATATAAACTAAATGCATATCCAACTATGTTTATATAATTGAATGGGATTTGGTTTTATGGAGCAAGGTCAAAAAACGGACAAGTTGCAACAAACACAAGATTATACGAATTGAGCTGTTAAAGGCTAATATAAAGCTAAAGATTGGAAAAGAACAATCCAGAATTGAACCAGATGCAGAAATTTAGTTAAGATGCATAAGGTTTTTAATTTTTGTTAGTTAAATTTGCTTCACACTGGAGCAACACAACGGGCCATTTTTAAATTTTGGAAAATAGGAATTTGAAAAATTTTGGAAAAGTAGACTTATGAATCATGTTGAATATATATAAATTTAGATGGGATTTAAAAAGCCAATTGTTAAAAAAAATGCAAAAAGGTTTGATTGAGGATTTTCCCCCAATCAAATCTTATAAATTTAGAATTGCACTTTTGAAAAATTTTAGACAATGGTGATTGAAAGACGAACAAATAATTAAAACATGATGAGTAATTAAGGGAACATGATTGACAGAAAAGGGTGAATTAATTTGTGATTGTGAGATATATTGATTTTTTAATAAAAAATTAAGGTTTCACATAAGGTTTAAATTTGTCATTTTTGTTTATTTTACAGTTCCGGATCAAATCCACGGTCACTGGTATTCGAACCCTACTCTAACTACTTTCTTCGGCCACCCACAACACCAGACTACTAGTGATTTGGGATACTCTTCCGATTTCACAGAACCCGCATCCAAAGAAGACGTTTTCACTGATCATGGTCATCACCATGACCACAAGGTAGCAGCAACTTTATACAGTCCTATATTCTCAGTCAGCTTACAGCAAGCACATTCTACGTGTGGAAAGGGGGAACTGGACCTCGAGCTTACAGAATCTGAGCTTATCTTGCCACATCGGACTAATGGGCAGCAAACGCCGTTTTGAACTTTGGTGCTAGGACTACTAAGCTCAATTTCTCTTTTAATTCATGGCGTCTATGGAGTTTCGAAGGATTGCCATTGGCGTTTTAGTTCCCAAAGTAAATGTCAACAGTCATTAACTTGGAATCAGTCCTCATTGCTGTTATTGGACGGTTTAAATTAATAACTTTTAGACCGTTTTCGGCCAGGAAGATCGACTATTGCAACTGAAAGGAAACTGCAAACTGTTAGGTGAAAATTATAAATAAACTCGATTCTGTAATTTTAACGGGTGTAGAATCGTTTGAATGTCCAACGATTCATTTTGTAGTTATTGAAACTTTGTTTTATGCACGGTTTTAAAATGTCATGTCAGTTTACCTAATTTTACGTAATTGATGTTATGAACACAGCTTTATTGAGTAAGGAGAACAACGATAAGTTATTCTTCTATTTTGAATTCAATTTAAATTTCCTTTCCAGTAATAATTATATTCCAGTTCATGTAATTATTCTAAAAAGTATGATTCTTTCTAATTCTAAATTTTGAAAATTCTTTATGATTCCAAAATTAAATATCTTATACCTACAGGCAGACCGATGGAATTATAAATAGGTCAAATATTTTTGAAAATAATGTCAGCTAAAATTATAGAAGTGAAATAACGGTAAAAAAAAAAGCGCTAATAGCTGAGATTGAAGTTAGCGCTTCTAGCTACAAAATTTGAAAATCCAATCTCCGAAATTTAAGATATGTACAAAAAAATCAGAAAATTGTAGAGCGTAATCGAATACAAAATGCAATTCATGTAACTCATTGCAGCCGTATTCAGTATGTTAAGAATCGTGTAGCACATGACGCTAGGGAGACAAACCAGTACGCCATTGTCGACCCTTCTATCAGGTTATATTTTGCCACGTTACTCATCATACGCAAAATGCGATGCATATCTGATGATCGGTGATCATTTGAAAATCGCCTCGCATATTGTATCTTCAGAACAGATATTTCACCAAAATCATCATTTGCGTACGACATTCTTAGTATCGCCCAAAGCTTTATTTTTTACGCCATGCGTTTCTGAAAAATAAAATTTCTTTTTGATGGATGATGCTTTGCAACTTGAGTTTAGCCATTTTTCTGCATCTATCATGGTTCCCGAGTAAAGAATGCTAACAAGCTTGTTTGTTAGCAATCTCTACACGGGACTTTTGCTTTCGCATTTTGTTCATATAATTGCTTCATTACAAGTTTCGTCGATAGAGGCGCTGCCTTCAGTCCCACCTAATACAGCATGGTCATTTTACAGATTTATCTTATTCCACAATTCTAGAAGTTAAAGTTCGAAATATTTTGACCCGCTTATAGCTTTGTCCGTCACCCTGTGATGATTTTGAACAAAAAATCCTTAAAATAATATTTTTACTTTATAAACTATAGTGTTGATTTTTAAAAAATATTTTTGAGTATCTTCATATTTTTTGTGTATTATGTTGCGATGTCAGAATTTCAGCTCAATACAGTACAAAGAAACTATTTCTAAGTAATTGTTACATGAATTTCAATTTGTTCGATGAAAAACTGGTGATGAATTTCCCATGTTATTTAATTTACATCATGTAATTAAAATATACTGAGTTATAAAACATATCCTGTGTACATACAAAATTTATATATTCTCAGTGTACAAAACCAAATGAATAAAGTATACTAGTCAGATCCTTATTTTTGTTTTATTTATTTGTCCTCATATTTTATACTTATTGGGCCCGATATAAATATTTTACATCTGTAAGTAAAAGGCTTTTAGTCAGATCTCTATATCTGGAAAAGAAAAAATTTAATTTATTTTGTTTCGACATGAAAAAACTTATAATTCGTAGGTGGATTTCCTTGTTCTTATCTTGCTTATCGTTGAAACTAAATGACATTAAATGACCAAAACCTAAAATTGAATCAATTGATGACAGGATTTGCATAAAATGATACCAAGCCAATAATCCTGTTTCATGTTTTAAATTTTTGGCTAACAAAGCGTAAATTTTCTTGTCGGTCACAAAGCGTATATTTATTTATCCGTCTTCATATGCGGTTATTTAATTCTGTACATGACTGCATATGACTTTTCAGTAGTCTTTCTCCTTAAAAGAATCCTGTCTTTTCATTTCAGTATCCATTTAATTAGGATTAGACAATTTTAAGACAATAATTTCCAGGTTCGATTCCTGTAACTTATCATAGGTGTATTTCTCTCTTTTATGTCAGTAAAACTTTCGTTGTGTTTGTATGTCCATTACTTGACGTTGTCAATCTTGCGTTTGGCTCAACTTAACCAAATATAGCCCTTGCGCCAGAAAACCCAACCGACCTTGCATAATTTCAGACAAAATACTTTATTCTGAACATTATTTCTGTAGTCTAGTATAAAGGAACTATTGTCCATTTTGCAAGTTCTTGGTAACAGTTTATTTAGTAATTATTATTATTTTCCTTTTCAATACAGTGTACAAAAAATACTTTTTAATATTTGATTCTTTCATTATGTATTCTCAAGAGAACATTGGCCCCTTTTTCTATTATAACTTTCATTATGAAGTGATTCATGAATCTAACTCAAAAATCAATGAATTTATAGGCCTTTTTTACTAAGGTACAGATTCATTAATATATAATCGTTATTTATTATTTATGAAACCATTTCGTCTTCCATAAAATGCTGCTTTGTTGACAATTTAACACAAAACTCGTTTCCCTGGCTCTACTTATGAGAGGGATTTTCAGTGTAAAGCAAACAAACCAGGTAATCTGAGAAGATTTTACTTCTGCAGTCCAACTGCTCTGGCATGATACATATCGGGGTTACTTTAAAATGTAGTTGATTGCCGTTTTGGCAACGCTTGGCGTTTAATCTAATTGGTATTGACCAATCAGCTATAACATTTCAATTCGGAATTCATTCTTTGGGATTCTTATCGTTGAAGTGCTGAAATTGTAATAGTAAAACAACAATTCACTTCGCGTTTAGAATATGTAGAGAATGGAACACCTTCACCTATATTTATCTTGACAGAAAATGCCTCTCATAACAGTTAAAACAAAGTAAAAATAAAGAGAAAACAGTCGTGAAAAATTAACAACGAAAACTGCTCCTAATATCTAATATTATTCCAATCTATTGTGCACCGTAACTCAATACAAGGTATTCAAACTTCAAAACATGACGCAGTAAATGGGAAACACTTGAAAACAGAAAGGTAAAGGAAAACCGCAAGAATAAAGAAAGCGGTTTGTTCAACTAACCGGTCGGATTTTAGATGTCTATCTTGTTTTATCGAGATGCCGAACAAAGTTGTCGCCGCATCCAAAAAAAAATACGTAGAATGTGGAATGAAAAAATATTAGGCAAAAATAGGGAGGGTGGCCTAGGTCGCAGACGTGATTTCGGTGACTAATACGATGAACGCGCCCAAAATCCAAAAGTTTTTTCTTTCTCTTTTGGTCTCTTTCTACTGCTCCGATGTGCGGTTTCGAATCGACTATTTGTTGTCGCTTTAGGTAGGACCAAAGTGCTGACAGATTTTTAGATCAGAAGATTAAACACGTCGGTTGTACCACTGACTTGAGTCCTCATCTGTTGCGTTTCAGTGAGCTGATATAAAGAAACCTTTAATTTCCCAACTGCGCTTTATTTGAAACCCAAAATATGAGTCATTGCTTAATAATAAACGATGGACGAAACTTATAAGCATAAAATTTGTATATATCTTCCATACTTTAATCTTTATTTACCATAATGTAACAATAACCAGAAAAGGCAATTCTATTCCTTGTAAGAATCTATTCATAAGTTGTATTATTTACAAATTTCAATGTGCATTTTATTTTTCTATAAACATTTTATCTTTTAGGAAAATTTATGCTTAATGGAAAGGTTTCAAAGTGTTTATTCTGGACAAACAAGGATTATAGTTCTACATCTATTTACACTAACAACGAATCATAATGATTTTGAAATGAAAATTATTATAATTTATTTTTATAATTTTTATTTCTATTGGTTGAGCGAATCCTATTTAATTGGTCAAGAATTGGTTGGAATCGTTCTATTAATTGGAATCATTCTTTTGGTCAAAAAGGTCAAAAATGGTTAGAAGTCATACAAGGAAGACTGTCGTGTGTGCCTCTTTGAGGTTTGAACCGATAACTCACTTAACAAACCTATAGACATCGTACAGTCTCCATCTTTTTTAGAGGGTTTGTCCACTACGAGTTGTAGGCGATGCCGGTTCGATTCCTGCCTAGGTGTATTTCTTTCTTATGTGTCTTTCCTTGGGTGTGGATGTCCGTTTGGTTGATGTTGTCTGTCTTGTGTTTCCTCACAGCATGGCCAAATATGGCCTTTGCGCTATAAAGCCAAAACCAACATCTTTTACAATATATCTAAAGTTTGATAAATATATGAAAGTAGAATATACTTCCAAGTACACGGAACAGTTTTTAAAAAAGGTTGGTTGGATTGTGTTTTATGACGCAAGGGCCATATTTGGCCATGCTGAGCCAAACATAAGACAGATAACATCA
Source organism: Meta bourneti (assembly GCA_933210815.1). Taxonomy (NCBI): domain Eukaryota; kingdom Metazoa; phylum Arthropoda; class Arachnida; order Araneae; family Tetragnathidae; genus Meta; species Meta bourneti. The sequence goes on along the minus strand of OW119922.1, from coordinate 36,899,864 downwards.
AGCAATGGACATGCACAGAAAAAGGAAAGTTTTACTGACACAGAAGAGAGAAATACACCAGGGAGGTATCGAACTTGCGCCGCCTACAACTCGAAGGTTGCTAGCTCAATGCGCATACCCACTGTGACACGACGGCCCATTTTAAAACAGGACTAAATCGAAGAAACATATCCTCATAACCATTCATAACTTCGTTCAATCATTGAATCAAGCTGAATCACTTTTAAAAGAAAGTGAATCAGCGTCATTAAGTAGTTGCAGTGAAATACACTTGATCGCATATTGAATGTCAAAACCGCAATCGAGTGCCGTAAATTAATTTAAAAGCAAAGAGGACACTTGCCATCTGCTGGACCTTGAAATCGGGTGAATGCACTTGTGTGTGCTTGAAAACACGACCCTGAATTTTCGTATCACAGCATATCTGAAACTTTTCACATCACATCCACTGCAATGTCGAACACCTGTTGAAAGACGTGTCTAGCTTCAAGCAATAATCGGAAATGCATGCCAAAATACACCTTGCAGCTTTTTTCCATCTTTATTTCACACATCCTTTGCTGTTGCTCTTGAGCTTTTAACACGATTTTCAGCTAAAAATTCATTAAAACTGTAATGAATTTACATGTTAAAAGACAAGTTTATGATAATGTGTTGAATCGATATAAGTTAAATTTCTTAGTTTAAATTGTTCTAAATTCGTCTAATAAAAACCTTGCTGAAGCTGTCGAATTGTTATTGGCTTGTTATCGTAGACACTCGTTCCTTTAAGTAATCTCGTAGAAAAAATTTGGTAAGATCAAATCAAGGGAACGAGGGGGTCAGATTTTTATATTATTCAACCGGGAAATACACCCTTTAGAATTCGCATGGTTACTCGACTTGCATGACATGTTGCTTCATCTTGTGGAAACAAAGTGTACTGTAAACCATGCCAATCAATTTCAGGAAGATAGAAATTTTGAAACATCGCACTATATAATTTACAATTGAGTGACCAGATTTTCATTAGTCCCTCGAAAAAATGGCCCAGTATTACCTGCATTAAATTGCCAATTTATGTATGTATATTTCACTTACGTACGTAGCAACAGAAATTGGCATTATTTGTATATTGGCAAATGGTAACAAACAGATCTAAGCAATATAGAATCAACCGCTAAGAGATTAATACGCCGATTTTGCCACAGCTTTAATGTGCTTAATTTGAGCTAGGAGCTGCATCATATCATGCAGTTTTATGACAGAAGGCAATGAAAAATCTGGAAGATAGTAGAAAATCAACGCATAAAAGAAAGTCTGAGCCAATCCTAAAATAGGCTTGGAGGTCAAAAAGATATCGAATCGCCTTTGAACTAGGGAATGAAATGCAATTACAGTGCATGTTAAAAAGCAGATTGTGGTAAGATGACTAAGGTGTGGATTTTCCACCATGCACTTTATTGGAAATAAGAACTGATATCTGTAAGAGTACATTTGACAGATGCAAGAAAAATATTGTTTTATATTTTTGACTGATTCTATTTCATTTGTATGTATAAAATATGCACGTCAATACTTGTATTCCTTGTAAACGGATTTAAATAAGATATGGAATATGAATAACAACACTGCCATCATTAGATGTTAACAATTAAGAAACTTTGGCGCAGATGTTATGCACGTGGTTACTTGTTGTCATTGAGTAAATTGAGTAAAAACGTTAAATGGAAATGTTTTATTTAAAAGTTGTTCCAAAACAAAAGTATGCCCTTCCATAAAACCACCCTATACATACAATAACAAAAGGTTCTGATGCATGATAGATGAAAGTAAAAGTCGTCGATGTCTGACATAGGTAAAAATAGATATATATATATCGTAAGATCCTACAGATAAAATTGTGGCAGATGCAAGTGTGACCTTGTTTGGGAAAGATTTATTTTCTTTTGGTGGAAAGATGACTTCATCAACACCATCTCTACGCAGAGAGGAATACTAAATGCTGGAAAATTAAAAGCTATCCGCCTATTAACGAAGGCAGATATGCGCGCACGATGTTCCTCTGAGTTACGATGTGCCCAGAAAACAAGACAAACCGAAAGGGATTTTTATCGCTTCATTTTTAGTTTCAAGATCACCTGGACAATTAGGGCTCTAAGTGCAGAAACTACAAACTGCTTCTGGAAAGGAAGTATCTCTCAAATGAGATCGCCTAAACAAGTGCGTACTTAATATACAGAAAAAGGGGCGTAGTGTTGCACGTGAAACAAGTAGATGATGCTCCTACGCTTATCTTTCATTATATCTTACAAGAGACATTTTCTGTCAAGTTAAATGTACAATGAGTGATCAAATTATTAGTGATCCATTAGTGATTAATTTACTTCCACAGTTGAAAAAGGTATTTTCTGAATGTTAGGAAAATAGATATATCTTCAAACACTTATGTTGTAAAACAAGGTTTTTAGTTAATTTTTTTTCTTTAGCAGGTCCTGATGTTCGTGAAACAATAGATATTAATGAAATCTTCCTGTGAGAATGTTTAGCATTCGATAGAAGCATTTTAATTTTCGAAAATTTTTGTTGGAGAAATACCTTTGATCTTGTCTTTGATAAAATTCCACTGTTAAGAAAGGTATAAAATGTCATGATGTAACACCATACAACACTTCATAAAATAAACCACTTTAACGCTACAGTACCAGAACGCTCCAAAAGCAATTAAATCTCGAATAACCAATAGACACAGTTAAACAATGTAGGTCAAATTTTGTAAAAAAAATGATAAGTCCTTTGAATCGATTTCCATAAATATATATGAAGACTTCTATTCAAAGCTTTTTCGAATATCAATTTCATAATTAACATTGCATTCTAAAAACTGACTCAAGAAATATTATGTTGATTTTGTTTGGGCCCTTAGCCCTTTGGGGTTAGGTGGGTTAAAAACTGTCCCACATTTTGCTTGGCTTTTTATGCATGGGGAGATATTTTTAACCCCCCTGAAAAAGATGAAATTAGTCATACAGTTTAATATTTTATTTAAAGCTTTTCATTGAGTTGGCAATGCTATGAACTAACGCTAAATGTGTAAATAACTGAAAACAAAAATTTACATTTGTCAAAATGCATTAGTAAGTTGTTGACACTGTTGTGATTAAGGTTGGCGAATTGTGTGGTGCAGTAAATTTTTGTCTTTCATAACGGTAAAAATGTTTTCTTCGTAAAAATTTATTATTTGAATAAATCATTTTATAATTAAAAAAACATGTTATTTGATGTTTCGTACTAATTTTGAAGCTGAATAAGTGAAAAAACAATTCTGTGCAACTTGGTTTGTTTTCTTCAAAATCGCGTGCCTTAAAGAGTTAATAGTAATATAGTAAACTTTCAGCGAGATAGGAGTATTGTTTCGGAAGATTTGAATCAGTCTCGGGAAACTAATTTTTCATTAAGTGCTCCAAATTTTCCATATTCATAATGCTATAAAGGCTATACCAAATGACTTGAAACTTGGTTTCGTCGTTAAAGATTTTGATTGTATATTCGAAATTTGGCGTCAATATATGGTGCTGTCATCGGAAATTATAAAGTTAAGTTTGTATGCAATTTAATATCCTTAAGAAACGTTTTATGAATAGAAATGTTAGTACCTTTTGAATTATACCTTTGAATTTGCTTTACTATGAACAATGAGCAAATCAAGAGGTATAACTTGCCCTGCTCTGCGTCTATTCCTTCAGGATGCACGGTCATAGTGAAAAGCTGAAAATACGCCCGAATAGCTAGTTAGAATAACGAATTAGTGCGAGAGTGAAATTTATTTCATGAACATCAATAATGCAATTAATATAGTACTAATAGGACCGGTTTCTCTTTGCAATCCTAATCATTTATATCTTGAAAAAGTTACTGATTATTCTTAAGCATCAAAAAAGAGGGGATAGTTTTTTGGCCGCAACCTTTATCACGACTGCAATTCTACTATTACTAATTAATAAGGGTAAAAAATTAAATGTTTATAGCACATATTTCACAAAACAATATCACCCTGATAAATCACAAGCAATCCCTACCTCAGAAATGCATATTTCAGAGATAAATTCTCTTAAGTCGGCTTAGAGAAGAAACTCATTAACTGACATATTTTTGTCAGAGACACTAAATACTTATTTTCTTGATGAGAAATACACTGTAATCTGCTTAAAAGATGTATAGCACTATCAAGATGCTTATAATTCTTATTTTTTTACCTAAAAACTTTCAGTTACTCTTTAAATAAATGTACGGTAGAAAAAGATTTTTGTCCGTTAATGAGTTTTTGATCTAAGCCAACGATATGCTCCTCTATTCACAACTGAACTCTGCTACTTTACTATTAATTCATATCTTTTCTGGAAGGACTAACTAATGTTACGCTCACATTTCCACAAAGATGGCTAATTTGTCTTTGCACATTCCCAGCAACAAAACACACAAAAAAGCACATGGGGCAAAAAAAAAGCTTTTTTCTCTTTCAATAAGTACGTTTCTTTTCAATTCTAATCATTTATATGCGTACTTTGTAAGTTACTGATTATTTTTAATCATCAAAAAAGATAGATCTTTTTCACAGTAATCTTTATAAAGACTGCAATTCTACAATTATTGATTTTTATGAGTAAAATTTTAAGCGTTTATAGAACAAAATAATATCACCGTGATAAATCCCAAGCAGTATCTACCTCATAAATGAGTATCTCAGTGATCAAATTCATTACATTTATCGTCGGCTTCGAGAAGAAACCCATTAACTAACATTTCTTTTGGAGACACTAATGTGTGTGTGCTTATTTTCATGGTAAATACTTTGTAATCGGTTTAAAAGAGATATAATACTATCAAAATACTTATAATTTTGACATAAAAACGTAGTCTTTAAATAGCCATAGTAAAAAGCTATTTTTGTCAGTTAATGAATTTCTGCTCTAAGCCGGGGGAGGGGTATGCTCTTCTAATCACAACTGAAACTCCTACTTTAATACCAATTCATATCTTTTGGACTAACTAATGTGACATTAACATTTTCATAAAGATGGCTAATTTGTCTTTGCACATTCCCCGCAACAAAACACACACAAAAAAGGCACATGGGGGAAGAAGAAGCTTTTTCTTTCATTCATCAGCTATCTGGAAAGTCGTTTGAGAGAGGGAAATTACTCAAATGTCATAATTAGAGTCCGCCCCGGGTCTTCCTGTCCATAGCATCCGTGCTTGCGTAACGGAAGATGCGTTCTCTCTTTTTGAGAGGTTACGCCCGTTGGCCTACAAAGACCCGTGCCGGCTTTTCCCGTTGTCAGTTGGAAGATGCTATCGGATGAAATAATTCAATAATTTACCCAAAACGTGATCCTCCCAAGTGCTTTCAAGAATGCTGCACAGAAAAAACTGTTTCTCTAATTATTTTCTAGAATAATGGCCGCGTGCAGATTCTCTGAAAAAAATATACGCAGCAAACGATTCTGGTGCATTTGTATTGGAAATTCGCGATGGTTTTTTTAAAAAAAAATGTCTTCTTTTACGCGCGCAATTGAATTGTGATATTTTTCAGGAAAATCGAGTAGTGAAAGTTTAGAGATGATTTACTTATGAGCTGTTCGTTCCAGTCAATATTTATCAGACGATAAATATTCTTATAATTACACAAATTTAAATCAAGTTAACTTACGCGAATGAGTAATCAATCATTTCTTATGATTCTGTAGATTCTTGCACTCTCTGTGGCAAAAGGACAGGAAACGTGTTAAAAGTTAATACATTTTTATTTATACCTTATTAATATCCCATTAACCAATTCAAGATTCTTTTCGTACTGATATTGCTTGGTGCTTCATTGTTTTTATATCCTATTTGCTGCCACATAGCAAAAGAATATAAATCATGATAAATGAATAAATTTAATTCTGAAACTAAGGAAACTATAACTAAAATAAATCGTTTGAAAAACATATATCAAATTTGTACTTTTAAAGATATAATAATTTTCTGGAACAATAGAAGAAAAGCCAGTTTCATTGCTGTAGCATAACTTCCAATGTACATACGAAATAAAATAAATGAAAAGGAATAATAATCGTCTAATAAAATATTAATCAGAATTCTTATTTTTGAATAAATATTGTTTGGTAAAATATATTCGTGGTATTTTACTCAGAACAATGGGATACCTAAAATTCTTGAATTTAAATTAAAGCAATTAACAGGTATGAGAGATTTTTAGTGCAAACAAGCGGAAAATGAATATTTTCTTTTTCCTACCCACAAGCTCTCGATTATACGTATCGGGGTTACCTTAAAATGTACTTTATCACCATTTGGGCGACATTTAGCATTTAATCTAATTGGTGTTGAGAGAACAATTACACTGCTGGCCATTGAAAATATAACACCATGAAGCAAGCATCCAATAGTCTTGTGCATGAAATAGTGAAATTCACGATGGTAGGATATGCAAAGGATTAGCATTGCAGCCAATATGCAAATCATGTGAATCAATAATGCCCGTTGTAAACAATATAAAGAGAGAGAATAGAGAGCAGGTTTTAAATAGTATTGTAATTGTATTTTCTTGATGTCCCTTTGTATAGGAAGCTTAATTTTACCTCTTCGAAAGATACGGCAGTCATACGATCAAGTTTTCGAATTTTACAGAGGAAGAATTGTGGTGAGAGTGTGCAAATTACCCTTAAGAAAATTAATTTTAATTCATTATTTTTTTTAATTTTTCTGATCCCCTGCGTCTTAAAAGCCCACTGCAAGGCACTGCATCGAAAATATTATCTTAATATATACATTCTATTTTTAAAGAAATCTCACCATCAACAGAAATAGCGAAACTATTCACTACAAAATTTGTTAAGGCAATTTTACGATCGGTGCTTATTTTGAATAATTCTTTCCAATTTCATAACTCGTTCTTTCAAATTAGTCTCAAGCATACTAAAGTACAAAAAACAATGATTTTTAATGTTTTCCAAGTTGTCTACAGGTCTGGTTCTATTACGACGCTTTCAGAAATATATTTTTTAAAGTTGTACAGTCGGTGACAAGAAGAGTTGAAAGGTATTCTTCACAGTGTTATAGGCCTACCTTTTCCCTCCATGGCTGCTTCTTCAGGTACAGATGTTTCAACCAGCAGCATCTTGCTCAACACCTATATCTTCATCGTCTCCGGCATCTCTATTAAATCAAACCTTCTCCTGGAAATGAGGAGACGATTCCTCGATTTTGGATACCATGACTAACCTCTTGTACCTGAAAATAAAATACGCTCATTAATTTCTTCCACACAACAAAGGACGAAACGGCTTATTTTATAGAACTGTCAAAGTAATGGGAGTTTAATCATTTTCTTTTATCTCGAAGAGTACAATGCTTATTTTGAGGCACACCAACTGATACCTATTTATTTCAAACAATTTTGCTAGATTGGTGATTTGATTGGTTACTACATTTTAGATCTTAATTTATATTTATGAAAGATCAGGGAGGCTGAAATATGACACGTATTAGAACATCTTACCTTCTATGCTTCCAAAGCAATTCACTTTCGGAGACGGATTTCCAAAGATGGGGCTCCTATTCCACGCACAACCTGAATGAAGAAATGTTAAAAACTGATATTGAATTATTTAAACTTTTGATGAAAGTAACATTTAGAGCAAGTTTCCTATTCATGAAAGAGTTGGTAGGTTGTTAATTAGCGTCGCAGTGGATCAACACAGCGGGCTATTGGCGACGGTCCGGGATCAATTACTTAGGAAAAGATCCGAGGACAGCATCTTGTAATTTTGAACCACGATCAGATGACAATGTCAACGCATGAGCTGGTACTTCACTCTCCAAGCTTCCACACCACGCCAACGTGAGGACATTTGAGGCCATGACAGATTTAAGGTGCACCAACCCCGTGTACACGAGTCTCGAACTTTCAACCTTCCGGTTGTTAATCCGTTGTTCTTCCTTCTGGGCTACCCAGGCCCATTTTTATGAAAGGGAAATCTAACACACATAGTTTGCGTCGTGGAGATACTTTTTGAATATATCCTTAAACGATATGTAGCTGCGATATGTGGTGTAGTATAAACATAGACTATGTATTATGTACAATACTTGTAAGCATCGACCTTCTGATGTAATGGAAAGAGCATGTGCGCGCAGCTACATACTGTTTCTTGCAGATCTGTCAGGTGATTGTGGGAAAAAGCATGCACATCCCAAGGTGGTTCATTCCTCCCTGGGTGTATTTCTTTCTTCTGTGTCAGTAAAACTTTGTGTGTCTATTATTTGATGTTATATGTCTTGTGTCTGGAACAGCATGGCAAAATATGGCCCTTGCGCCATAAAACTCCAAAACCAACCAACCCAAGGTGGTTTAAACTGTTGATTGGTTAAAGTGATTATCCAGCGTGATTAAAACACTAGTCTGGACTTTGATAGCCATTCGTTCTAACGCGATTCGTAAGCACAGATGACTTACCCTTCTGAGGTCTTACGTCAGCCCACATACTCTCTATTTCATTAGAAGGCCAATGCTTGTAAATGTAAAACCATTTAAATAATCCTTCTAAATCAACATGATTGCATAATTCATTTAACTAATATAAAATAGAATAATACTTAACTAATTAACTAATATAAAATAGAATAATACTTAACTAATTAACTAATATAAAACAGAGAATAATACTTAACTAATATCAAACAGAGAATAATAAATATAAATAATACTTAACAATAACAATTAACTAATATAAAAAATAGTATAATAAATAGAAATACTTGACAGGTTATAAATTTGTAAGACACTTATTTTAGTACTTTTAGTTTTTTTATTTAATTGGTTTAATGGTTACAAAATAAAATTAATCATTACACACATGTGAGTCAAAACTTTCAAGAAGCTGCCAGTGTATTTAAGGGAAAAGGTTCCGTAATTTATCCCTGATTCTGTAGTAATGTCTAACTACCATAATCAATTTATTATTATATATAAAATTATAATTTATATATAATAATAATATATAGAATATAATAATATAAAAGTATTTTCAATTTGTCCATATAAATCTTTTAAATAAGAAACTTCGTAAAATTGACGAAATTATAAGAGCTAATTATACCACATTAAAGAAAAACAAAACCAGCACATGCCCCAAAAGATAGTCAGACCTAATGTTACTGTTCATCAGTGGTTGGATTTTCCACTTTCTTTATAGAAGAGTCAGAACTGTGCATGAGTTCCATGAGATTTATAGCTTGAATACAATCCCTAATATGTAATCCATAATATATCCATAATTTTTTGTAATAAAAACATAGAAAAATGTATTTATGTCAGAAAATCTGAGAATTACATACAAGGGGCTTTAAAGGTACTTGAGCCTAGAGCTTCTAAACAACTTTATCCGCTACTGACGTGAAGTTGCTATCAGTAAAGCGATTTCCAAGAATAAAAAGAATTGAAAGTAAAAATGACACTAATTACATATCTATTGTTGAAAGTTGTTTTCTATTTAACTCCATAGAGACATTATAATAGGAAGTAGCATAAGAATAATTAGGTATACCTGATTTAATTTTTAGGTCCTGGTATAATTCGAAAGTATTCGAAAAGTATTAATTTTTATAGCCTGATATACCTTTATCAGAAATTTCGTTTAATATGTATTTCACAATTTTTACAAATAAACCTCCATTCATCAAATTTATTTTATTTCCCAATAACCACTAAGCAAAATAAACATGATGGGAAACACTTAAAATCTAATTTGGTCAAATTCGCACGTCTCAATACAAATTCAATCAGTTTCTTAGTTCAATATAATCCTTCATCTTCGATTCCCATTCAATAAAAAAAATTTAATCAATAAAAATTTGATTTAATCAAGTTTCAAAACACATTTTTTCGCTTCTAACACACTACGCGAAATCTTTCCAATTATCAACCTCCCATCAAGTTGTCTTCATGAGTGGCACAAATGCTGGCAATTCTGAGAAAAAAATATCCATGTGGCGATAATAAATCAGAATGGAAAATAGAACAAATAACAACACGCATCGAACGTGTGCTAAAATAAATAACCTATACAAGCAATTTTTTTCTACTCTAATATACAGGATTAAGCGATAGCGCTGCCTTTTTCGACAACTTGCTCTCCTTATCCAATTAGCCTCGTCCCCTCCTCTCCTACGGAGGGTATAGTTTCGGGTGCGCCTCCAGCATAGTCTCGAAGCGGATTTTGCTGGAGAAAAGCATTTGTCATCCCATTCCTGAAGATGATAATTCGCTGATACTATGTATGGTCTCTTTCAAAGCAAGAACACATGAGTATTGTGGATTCTTGCGTGCATATATCGTCGACTTAGAGCAAAAACTCATTAACTGACAGAAAAAGAAGTTTTACAGTTCAGGGACTTAAAAGCTATTAGTTTTAAGGTGAAAAATAAAAATTCTAATCATTTTGGTTGGTGTTATATTTTTGTTCAGATTACAATATGACAATGTTTTATCATCATAATGAAAAGAAGCATTTAGTGTCAGAAAACGCTCATCCAAAAAATTGTAGTTAGAGATTCTGCTCTAAGCCGACGATCTTCTCTTTGTCAAAAGACGAACAAGAAAGCGTGATAAAAGTTAACTTTTATTTATAAACATTAATATTCCATTAATAAATCCCTTAAATCTTTTCTTAACGACATTTTTGTGGAATAAATATTGATTCCTTGTTTTAATCTCCATTTTTGTTGCCACTTAGCAAAAGAATATCTATAAGGATAAATACAAAAATTTAATTCTAAAATTGAAACATTAAAAAAAATCGTTTGCAAAAACATTAAATTTGCACTTTTAAATGAATAATTATCGCTTGATAAAATATAAATCAGAATTTTTAATTTTGACTAAATATCGTCTTGTAAAACATATTTCTCGTATTTTACTCTTTATCTGTAGTAAATTCATATATCTTTTCAGCAACTTTTAGTAAATGTATGCTTTTATACATATTCACAGGACTTCATTGTTCAATGAAATCACTTCTATTCAGACAGTTTCGATTTAATCTGCTGATTTTAAAACCGGCCCTGTGATTCGAAGTTTTCAGATCCAATATTAAAAAATTTCTCTTCTAGTAAGCAATGAAACTTCAAGACGTGTACTAAAAGTTTTCCTTAACTATACTATTTTATTCTATTTCCTTAACTATACTACTACAGATATAATATTCTTACAGTAATTAAAACTATAAAGTGGAATTTTCAGTGCAGATGTCTGAAAACATAAATACTTAAAATTTGTTCAAATTTACATATTTATTAATAATTTAATTGTACCACCGCCATGCGTGGGTTGGTATAAATTTTCGTACGAATACGCTTGCGTTTCCTATTTTATCACAAATATCGCTTGCATTACTCGTTTCCTCACATCTATGCCATGACTTAATATTTATTTATGTTGCGCGCGAGCAATTTTTCGTTTTTTCTTATCCCCTAGAAGACCGATATATCGAGGGGTTACTGTATAAGTGAGAAACTATGCAAACTGACATGCACATTATTGAAATCCTTATGTGTTTGAAGATGACACTCATTTCCACTCTAAAGTGTAAGCGATTATGATCAGTTAGGGTGTGTCAAAGAATTATTTTAGCACGCAATCGCCCCTATGCTAAAACACATATCGCCCTACACTGTTGTTAAGAGAATATTATACGACCTCTTCACGAGATTTATTTACCGAGATGTGGCCTATTGTATAAATATACTCATTATCTCATTAGGCGTGGATTTTGTGATTGTCAGAGCACGCGTTACAAAGTAAACAGCAGCACTCCTCTCCCTTATTAAAAACCAAGTCTCGGGCCGTCACTTTTAACACTCTATAATCTGGAATTACGCCTGGCATAAATGTCACGGTGGTTAATAACAAGGTAAATAAAAGCAGCCTACCCGCCCCAACCCCGGCTACCGAATTCCCCCGGGATCGAGAGTGTCGCCCGGGACTTTTGATCTTACCGAGAGGTGTTTTGTTTTCCAGAGAAGTTTAGATGGTCAGACCAGATAAGGGGGCTCAGAATCCAGGATGCTTAGGGATTCGAAGTTGACACCATTGACATTTCGCCATCAGATTGTGCACCAAGTCTGTTACAGTCTTCGAACTGATGTATACTAATTATTATGGCTTTCGAAATGAGGTCAATTCACTTCGATATCACAAACGAGAGAAAGTTGCACAGATAGAGCTTGATATGAACTTCATACCTAGATAACATTTCGCATCGGCGGCGTTTAGATACAAAGATATAAATATTGCGTAGGAATTACAGTGCTTAACGAAACACAAATGCAATTAAAACTATTTCATTCATTACTAACTTTACTACCAGACTTTACACCTCGGGTTGCGGTAGCAAATTGGAAGAGCAACGGATTCGCAACCGAAAGGTTGCGAGTTCGAAACTCGGTCCAGTCAAAGACCGTCATATACACGGGGGCTGGTGCACGTTAAATATGTCGTGGCCTCAAATGTCCCCACGTTGGTGTGGTGTGGAAGTTTGGAGAGTGGGGTGGCAGCTCAGGCGTTGTTCTAGTCATCTGGCCGTAGTTCAAAATTACGAGGCGTTGGATTTTTCCCTTCGGAATTGATCCAGAACGTCACCAATAGCCCGTTGTGTTTGTCCAGTACAACGTTAATTCAATTACCTACCTCTAGATTTCTCATTTTTCTCCCCTTAGCTACACATCGTTCTATTGAATTTCGATATCCTGCTCTTGGTGCAGCTTGTCCTGTTTGAAACCTTGAGCCATAAAATCCTAAATTCAATCCAATCTGAACTTTGTCAAAGAGTTTTTGATGCTTCAGACATTTGAAGTCGCGCTTCTATTTCCTCAGCAGTTTCGTCGTTTCATCGAACAGCTTTTTGAGCTTCATCCCTAGTGAACGGACTTGTGTCCTGCCCTCTTCCGACTGCTCCACTCGCGACAGCTTTTGACGTTCTGTGTTGATGGGTCTCTTATCGAGTAATGTCCTATATTAAATTTTACTTCTAAGGTTTCCTAAGGGAACGATGCAACGAATTGAAATAGTTGCGCTGACCTAGAAATTCCAAACATAATAAACTGCGAATTTCAGAACGATAGAGCTCAGCATTCGAGATTTTTTGCTCCTTCAGACAGATTTTCTGCTTTATATATAAGATACTGAGTGCCGTAACTAGGTAGCGTGAAAATTTTATTTGCCCCCTAGCACACTTTTGAGGGAAAGTAAATAACGATACAAGTATAATAAAGCAACTATTTATTATAAGTAATTTTTGGGTACATAATTGGTAGGGAAAGATGGAACACAGTGATATTAACAAACTAAAATTTGAGCACTGTCCATAAATTTCATTGTCTCTTTAAATTTCGCTGTTTGTCATAGGCTTTCGATAGGGCGTCTAGTGTTTTCATTACTACACACTTTCCTCTATAATTACAAATATCACATACTAGATTGCAAACTAATTTAATGTAAATTATTTTCATTTAAATTAAAAATTGGAAAACAATTATTGAGTTCAAAATAATAGAATTAAAATTGCTTTTAACACAAAAGAGCAAACTTGCTCGTCGATTTGAATATTTTTAATAATTAAATTTTGTCAGTTCTGACCAAAATTTCTAGACTATTCAGCTGACCTGAAAATTTCCTCCCATCCCTCACTGGCTATTGGTTTGATTCATAGCATCCCCTGCCCACACACAATATGACCTTGACATAACAGAAACAGGTTATAACGCGTTTTGGGAAACAGAAATTTGTCTCTTGCTCTATTTGAAAGGCAATTTTTGACTCCTGTTTGGCTCGTAAGAATGTTCTACCGCCTGTTTCTTCGAAAAGTGGAATAAAAATTAACATTAGTTCCATATCTGAACGGTACTTGAAGGAAAATTGTAAAATCGGAAGTTCGTTTTTTAGGAGCTCACGATTTTACTTCGTCAAAAAATATCGGATTGTATTTATACAAAATACTCTCTATTCCAATATTCAAACCATAAACTTCATGGCTTATGTACTTCATAGTCATTGATAGGGCTGTCTTTAAGGACATTGTACGTTTCGGGTACAGTGTCTCACCCATTTACATGAATAAAATTGTACTCTAGAAAATATGAATTATTTTATTTGTAGACAGGAATTATAATGTTAGAAATTTAAAGCAATTATTTTACGAGTGAATCTAAAATGATAATCAATATGAATCCTCCTGGTGGTTGTCTCGAAGAGGTTTTCGTCATTAGCAAAACTGATCAGATCTTGGACAAAATATCTCGTCATTAGAAGAAAGCGCGATCACGATCATTGGAAGAAAATTGACCGGATCTCGTGATTATCAAAAAATCGCCAATGTCTTGATGACGAGATATCTCGTCATTTGTAAAATTGGTCAAGTCTTGATGGACAAGATATCTCGTCGAAACCACTTGGAGAGTTAATCTGCTGGAAGGAATTTACCACGCAGTACCCTAAACTCGTGAGAAAAGCGTACTATTAAAGTTACGTTAGGACAAACGCGCAGTTTAACATACCAAACTATTTAAATCATAGTAAACATCAGCGTCAATTCATTTCTTTAAGGAACACTCAAGTACTGATTTTATCGTAGTTTTCCTCTCTCCTAAGTCTATTCAATTTTTTCCTTTAAAGTAACTGCAGCGACACCGCTAATCAAATTGGGAGAACTTGGTTGCATAAAAAGTGAGGGTGTCCTATCTGGTTAGCAGCTGCCCTACCAGCATAGCAGCTTCCTCCCCATTATTCGCATTATGCAAGGAGTGCTTTTGGCAGGATAATCCACGTCTCTGTCCCTGCACACGCAAAATAACATTCACTGCCTCCCTAATGTATTCCTTCCTGTCCTCAATGTTCAGTTGACACCTTTCGCGTTGTTGGCAGAGCGTATGCCATTTGGATGAAAGATGCAAAAAAAAACGAATGGTGAATGAAATAGTGCACGACTGCGTAATTTCTGAAGGACATAAGAGAATCTCGCTCACATTGCAGACTTCGCCAATAGCCAATTGTGTTGCTCCAGTGCGACGTTAATTAAAATACCTACCTCACGTTGCAGAAAGTACCTATTATCTCTCACTAGAAAATAAAGCTGCGAGTAGGGGGTACCTAGTGAACCTAATTCCCCAAGTTTTCTTTGGCGTCGTGTGGAAGTTGGGAGAGTGGAAATGCCAGCTCAAGTCTTGACCTCGTCATCTAACCGTCGTTCAAAATTACGAGGTGTCCTTGGATCTTTCCCTTCGGGTTTGATCCCGGACCGTCACCAATAGAACATTGTGTTGCTCCAATGCGACGTTAATTTAAATACCTACCAACCCTTCAATTCCAGGAAAGCGTATGCATCTCATCATCTTCGAATAGAATATTTTGCATACAGGTACATTTTGGGCCACCTTAAACCAACATGTTTTTATAATCTCGAAAAAAAAATTTCTTTGAAATAAAGGTTTGTGAAATTGACGTAACAAATTAAAATATATTTTTCTTAGCGTATATTACCTGTTTAAAAATCGAATATATCCTAAAGTATCTAAAATCCACAATTTTTATTAAAGAAAAATTGTAAGCCGAGCAAATATTGATGCTAATTTTATTAATAAAATTTAAATAGTATTGAAAATATGGATTTTTCAATTTGATCAATTTTAAATTCATTTCTCTTTGTTGTGGCATCAAATGTCCTTACGTTGGCATGGTGTAAAAGTTTGGAGAGTGGGGTCCACAGCTCAGGTATTGGCCTTGTCATCTGACGATAAAAAAACGGATTCGCAACGAACGTTCAAAATTACGAGGTTAGTCCTCGGAGCTTTCACTTCGAAATTGATGAAGGACCGTTGCCATTTACCATTTGTGTTGTTCCACTGCGGGGGGGACGTTGATTATTCACTTCTTACCAAACACCGAACGTAATCAAAAGCAAATTTTTCAAAACTGTTTTCACAAGACTTCTTACAATGGCGTGTGCCCTAATGGAATAGACATAAACTAGCAGGAATGTAGCACGCGTTGTAGTGATAATCATTTAAGACACGATCCCGTTGCCAAGTGTATAATTTCCGTCGCCAGGTCAGCGTAAACAGGTAATTACTCATATAATTATTGGGAATCCGGACTGGCGACCACCGATTCTATCGCAAATAGAAGATGGGGTCGAGGAGATGGGCGGCCGAGACCACCCGAAGAAAGGGAGTTGGGTGAGATCGCACACTGCGATACACCTAGTACCACTTAAAATGCTTTAGGAATGAACGAAATTTCTATAAGAGGACGCTCGTAGAAAACTTTATCTGATTCAGAAGCATTTTCTGTCAAGCTAAATGTAGGTGACGATAGTGTTTCTGTGGCTGACGGAACGAATTCCGAAACCTGGGTTGTTTTTCGAATACGAATTTTAGCACGCCTCTCGCCAATAAAAATTCCAAAAAATAAATTCCGAATTGATATATGCTAGTTGATTAGTCAACGCCAATTAGATTTAACGCCAAATATCGCCGAAACGGAGATAGAGTACATTTTAAAGTGTGTGTTACTCCGATATGCACATCGTGAGAGCATTTGGACAGCAGTAGTCTTCGCAGATTGTCTGGTTTGTTCACCCTGAAAATATCTGATATATTCACCCCCTCCATAAGTGTGATGTTTTATTATCTTGAAACCCAATAAAGGGCAACATTCTTCATTGTAACCAAGGATTCAGATTTATGAATGCTCAATAATAGATTAAAACTACGCAAATCGAATCTTAAAAATCTGAGTAAATTACACTTTATCATCAAAACAGTATGGACAGTCAACCAAAGTCCATTCTCCAAATATGCAAATAAAGGGTAAGTTGGATATTTACCTGCCAGAGATATAATCGTTTCTCAACCGCCGGGCCGTGACCCGATACCGAACCCTGGCATCAATTTTACCGGTCAGTGAGGGGTTCTATACTTGTCATTTAAAAATTTTTAAGAATAAATTTGTATAGAGGAAATATTCCGTGGAGAATAATATTCCTAACGCTATTGAAAAGCTCAAACCCAGAAAGCCTAAATATGTGTGTAGCAAATCTTAGTGACCAATCTGCAAGGAAGTATAAAGAAAATGTTTCCACTGAAATTTAAGATCAAGGCAGTCTGTATCCGGTTCTCAAATCTAGTAATACTAAATATTGTTTTCCGCAAGTTCACATGGCAATGTGTGTTTGCTTCGAAACCAGAGTACCGTGATGTTTCAAAACTTATACTTAAATTTTAATATGAAGAGGGACAATAGAAGGGACATTATTTAATTTTAGTATAAATGTAATTTTACATTTGTCATACACACCATATATACGTATAAGGGCACTAATATTCTTTATGAATATGCCATAATAATTATTACTTATGTTAATGTATGAACTTTAAAAAATTTCGAAAAGTATTTACGAGGAAATTTTTTTTGCGACCGGGACTTCGACTTAAGAAAGAATTCACTAGGCTGTTGAGAACTACTTATATAGTTCACTACCTGCCCAACTACCTTTGTCGCAAGCATCGCTTCAAGTGCACATATATATACAAACCCAGTGGCAACTGGGAGTAAGTGTGGCTCCGACGAGAAGGCAGTCGACCTTGGGTTAGTCGATTTTTGAATAGGTATGAAAATGTGTTAGAAAGGCTGCCATACTTAAAAGTATGAATGTCAATATCCGTGAATGCTTTTCCACTGCAACCTCGTTATCAATGTTGTGGCTTTCGGTACCGAACGATAAACTTAGAACCAGAATCTGCGCTTAAAACACCAATTGTAGAAGGAATTTGGTTACGTTACCCTAATTTAACTAAGATTCGTTCAAACCACGTGGTTCAAATGCGTTCTTCCGGGAGCCAGACTACAAGGTAGGTAGTCAATTAACGTCGCAACACAACGAGCTATTGGCTAAGCTACGGGATTAATCTCGAAGGAAAAGATACAAGGACAACGCTTCGTAATTTTGAACCACGGTCAGATGACGAGAACACCTGAGCTGGCATCCCACTCACCAAGCTTCCACACCACGTCAACATGGACATTTGAGGCAACGATAGATTTAATGTGCACCAGCGGTAGTGTACACGACGGTTTTTGGCTGGACCTAGTTTCGAACTCGCAACCCACCGGTTGCAAATCCGTTGCTCTTCCAACTGGACTGCCGCGGCCCTGCCAGACAAGAGAGGTGATGTTTGCAGTCATGGATGGTTTCGTAATCAAATAAAAGTGATACATTATTAAATAGATAATTATTTGCCGTGAAGGAAAACAGCTTTGAATTATTGGTCTCAAACGAAGAGGGAATATTTATCACGTTATAATGGAATGTAAACCTGCAGCTTTTATTTATTTTAGGCAGGATATACAATAACCCCCCCCCCCCCCGATATATAGCACTTATAGGAAAAGAAATATCGAGGGAGGCCATATAGTGAAGACCGTGAATACTTTACTTTTCCTGGGGTGGGAAGCGCATATTTCACATTTTATACGCGTTTTTGTTTTAAATTCCATAAAACTTCCGTTCGGTAGAGTATTTTTGTATCCACGAACATCATTTACGACTGTTCCACCTTCCTGGGGGAAAAATCGTAAATGATGTTCGGGGTCTGATGAACATCGACCGTCTCAACATTTTTTTTTTGAACGAAACTTGGCTTTGTGGTAGGGAGCCACAGGAAAAGGCTGTTAACGAGTTGAAACAGGTCCTTTGAACTCCCAATTCTAAGGAAACTGACTAAGGTTTCTTCTATTCGAAAACTTAAAACTCATCGGGGACAAATAAAAATGAGCGATATATCAAGGTGCCGATCTAATGAGAAGTCACAATACTAATAAAATATCAATTATGCTTGCCCCTCCTTAAAGATGCATTTGAGTTCGTCTATTGGAGACAGTTTCGTCCTCCGAGCTTAAACGGCAAAAGGCAATTTTAGTTGTTCAGATAAAACATAAAATGCACTAATTAATTGCTAAAACACAACATGGCCTAATTAAGCATGAAACAGACGTCGAAGATCTCGCCAAGAATTTTAAAATTAAAAAACTTAATATTTTCTTAAGGTTTTCATGACAATCTAACCAGATTCCGATGGGTTTTTTTCATGGTTGCCACGGCTTGGAGGCAAAACTTCGAAATTAACGTCCCTTGGAAAACTTTCTCCCTAAAGAAAAATACTTTTCCCTTCCGCTAGAAGTTAAAAAAAAGACCAAATTTTCGTTGACCATTGGTGAATTTTCAAAAAAGTCGCCAAAATTTAAAAAATAGGAGCATTTGAGACGATTTTACTTTAAAAGGTACCCCGAGTCGCAAAGGTTGGTTTTTTGGGGGTTTATGGCGCAAGGCCATATTTGGCTATGCTAAGCCAGACACGACATACAATATCAAGTAATAGACACACACAACGAAAGTTTTACTGACACAGAAAAGAGAAATACACCCAGGGAGGAATGCACCTGACAGGAATCGAACCTGCGCCACCTACAACTCGAAGGTTGTTAGAGTAGCGAGCATACCCATTGAGTCACGACGGCCCCTCGCCAAGGTTGAAAAATAGTGCAAAAGTCACCTGTTGCAGCCCTCAATAAGTCACTAAGAGCGGGAATGTGAAAACTTGTGATGCTTGAAGAAATACATTTCTTCAAGCATCCCTTACGAAAAACGGGATGAGGTCCACAAGCCAGTTTAACAAATCTAACATCTGTATCCCAAGATGCCAAATTTTTATTGATCAAGAAACATTCTGAAATGGGTAGGCCAAAATGTTATCCTTGTAATCTTAGAAGCTAATAATTGTATAGTAAGTGGATGTACTGATTATAACAAATGAAAAACAAAATTAGAACAGGAAGATATTACATAAGTAACAAATGTTTTATTAACAATCTTTCATATTAGCATTTTAACTGCATTAGAAAAGCTGCATAGTGTATTTTACAGTGAAGTGTGCATACTAGCAATGATTTCAATAAATACAGTGCTCAGTTTTATGAAAACCATTTATCTCTTGACCATAGCCCACGAAGGCCGGCATATTGAAGAATCACTTTATGTACATGCAATATAGGCAAAATAGTTTGGAACTAGGGCTGCTCTTCAAGTTCTTTGAGGGCACTTACTAATAGTTAAAAACTCAAATTCCTTTCCTGTACACACTAGGAGATAACTTTGTACATGTCTAAACTAGCAAATATAATATTTCACATAAATACTTTCAAACAGTGCAAAAAGCTTGGTTTAATATCAGTCTGTTGCAGTCAGTCCAATTTCATTTACGAGATTAAAAGGCACACATTTAGTGCAGTTCTCTGGCAGATCATGAAGAGTGACATTGTATTGGAAGTGAGTTGGAGGGAACAAGAATATTTTAAACAATAACTTTTTATCTTTTTGACAGAATGAAATTTTTAGCTTCACAGACTTTAAATTGAAAACAAAAATATTAATGAATAACAGTTGTCAGAAACTTTTACAGCAGTGAAGACAAAACAATGTTTTATTTTACAACTTGATTTTTAAAATTAGTTCGGAACTTTTCAATGTTTAAATAATTAAAGTCTATTTATTGTGTAAGAATCAAACTTGAAAAAATAACTTTCAAAAACAACTGTAACTGCGATCCATTTCTTGAATTAATAGGCACAAAAAATAAATATCAAAAAATGCACCAAATGCCACACAAAAAGTTGGGAAATAACAAAGAAATTATTCAATAATCACAGATATGCCAAATCATATATGTACATACAACAGTAAAAAACTTAACAAAATAACATTTTCCAGTCGTTTGAAAACTGCTGGAAAAACAAATACCAAATAAATGGCCACAACATGTGATATATTAAATAATTTAAATAAGAATATTATCCCCGAGTTTCACATAAACAAACCCTTTTGTAAGATAAAATAATAAATACATTGGGCTAAGTACAAATAAAAGACCTGTTTTTACAAAAGATAGGTATTCAAAGTAGCTTAAATTATTCTTTTAAATATTTGTTACAGAAGTAGTTTTACCATCAGTTCAGATAGAGAAAAATATACAAGCATGGTTTCAGGAAACAAACTTTGCATTTCTGATATATTAAATATTGATTCATAGAAGTGTCTTGATTCCTCCCTACTATTCACAACTTATTTCCAATTAATTTGTGCAAAAATTGTAATTTAAAAAGACAAAGGCATTGATAAATTAATAGTTTCCTGTTGAGTGTAATCAGTTCAATATATATAAACACATTTCAAGAAAATACAAAAAATTAAACTTTCATCTAAAAATATAATTTTAAGATCCCTGAATGCAAAATACACTGTAACAGTACTAGTAAATGAAATTGAGAAAATAGGTAGTAAAAATTTGTAATATAACTCTTAAAAGAAGCAATATTAAGAATGGAATTTGTAGCTCAGCTAGTAAATTTTTAAATCACTCATCAAATCTTTCTACAACCTTGCAAACGTGTTAGAAACTTTAAGCAGTTGACATACTTTTTCAGGGTTGAAAGTCTAGCCACTCATAAATGAAGGTTTACATACATAATTCAGACCAGTATTATTAGTCAGGTATAACTTTTCAGTCTAAAAGGGAATTCAAACATTAAAACCGAAGCACATAAAATTTCATTTTTTAACTACCAGTACTTTATTGAATTCTCCTAAACAAATGAGCAAACTAATTTTGCATTAAAATCCAGTTCAGTAACTAACCAACAAAATACAAAATTTCAATTAATCATTTTTACAATACCCAATACAGCAAATCCTATTTTAAAAATAAAAATAGCTGTAAAAAACAATTTCTCATATCCAAACTGAAAATCATATTCTCAGGTAGCTTCAATAATTAAAAAGCAAGAAACAAAAGATGAAATATCATTGTAACTGTCATATTTTGCTATTAAAATTATAAAGACAAGGATTGTTATAAAAAGGCAAATACATCTTCCAAATCTCCATGAAATCATGTTAGCTTTTCTGTCTTCAATCCATAGTTCTTTAACAATTTCTATGTTTGTCATTTCTCTCCAATCACAAAATTCATTTCGTTTTTTTTTAATTCATAATTATTTCTTGCACTTCCATTCTTTAAAGAAATTTCACACAAGCATAAGTCAATTCTTTAAAATATAAACTTCTTAAAGCTCAAGATTTGAAAAACTACTTTAAATTCATTACGACAATAAAAATAGAAAACAAATAAAAAAGGATAAAAAGACTAGGACTTTGAGCTCAATTAAAGTAAAAGGCAATATATGGCTTCCCTCATCCTACGCCAAAACTAATTCAAACATCACTAGTCTCTCAGGAAACTCAAATCAGCAAATGAGCTTTAAAAATAAGAGCTTAATTGATACAACTGATTCAATCTGCTAAAATCTATACTCTATTTCGTTCTAGATGCTAAAAACACGGTTTCTGAACACTATTCAGTTGATACCTGAATTTAAACTAAAAATACATTCTCCTTGCACACAAGTTAACCGGTTTGAAAAGTGAATTTACAATTTCATGATACTTCACACTCTACATCTTTTATGCAAATACAAACATGGTTGGACATACAGTCGTTAATAATATCACATGGTACAGTTGTAACAACCCATGGTGGCGTCAAATGGAGGATGCAGACATGTCTCTTGAGCTCCCAGCTCCATCATCTGAAGGAGACCGAGCGCTGACGGATTTCGAGACGGCGGCTGAGGTTGCCCCCATCTGGAAACTTCGATGGCACTGGTGAATGGTGGCACCAGCCTCACGATCCCACTGCCTCACCTTCACCCTATGGAACTTTGTGCCAATTGGAATATTGTACCTATTCTCCTTCTGGAAGAGGAAAATGTGGTTACAGTAACATTGAGTTTAATTGATGCACCAAAACCATGAATTTACCACTATAACATTGTTATAATTAACGGTTGTTCCTTGCTTGTTGAATTAAGTTGAGGTTTCACTCTTATATGTGAGCAGAACTTGGGGATTTTTGCTGGATTGGCGAGAGTCAAATTGAAAAGAGTCTTCTGCCTTGCCCTCACAATGGCAGAAGAGACAGTACATGTAGGAGGACCACACTGAAATGTGGTAGAGAGAGGGCAAGCTTCCCAAACTATTGGATGCTAGCCAGAATCCAAGTCAATACCTGTTCTCTGGCCAAACAATAGATTTCAGACGAAACATGCAAGATGGAGTTCCTGCAGACGACACTGATGAATGGTGGCTCCAGCCTCATGATTCCACTGCCTCACCTTCACTCTAAAGAACTTTGCACCAATTGGAATATTGAACCTATTCTTCTTCTGGAATAGGAAAATGTAACTACATTAACATTGAGTTTAACTGATACACCAAACCCATGAATTTACAGATATAATGTTATGTTATGATTAACAGCTGTCCCTTGCTTGATGAATTACGTTGAAGTTTCTCTCATGTATGTGAGCAGAACTTGGGGATTTTCACTAGATTGACAAGTCAAATTGAAAAGGGTCTTCTGCACTGTTGTACCAATGGCAGAAAAGACAGTAAGAGGAGGACCACCTGAAATGTGGTAGAGAGAGCAAGCTTCCCTAACTCTGAAAGCTAACCAGAATCAAAGTCGATACCCGTTCTCTGGTTAGACAAGATTTCAGGTGAAACATCCAAGATGGAGTTCCAGCATTCTGAAATCCTATGGAGACTCAGACTACTAGCCAAAGTTCAACAGATCCCCAAGGTAAAACCTATTTAATTTATCTAGGCGCCAAAGGTGTAGGGACCAATTCAAATCCCTAGCAGGGGTCACCACACACTACAGTTAAAACTCTCTTTATCTGTGTACCAAAATAGAATAAATAGTAAAATGATATTAACTGTATATAGTGTCTAATGAAAGGAAAGCAGAATGGAAGTTGATACTACCACCACAATAAAGCATAGCAACAACTCCTCAAAGTAGAGTGGCCTAGGCTTAACTAATTTCAATAATCATGCCATGGAATTTAAAAATTTTATGTAATTTTGAACAATAAAGAATTCAAAATTTGTTTTAAAACAATTCACAATATTTTTTTGCAAAACATTTTTAAGTAGTGAAGAAATGTATATTTACTTAAGAGTATTTTGTTGTTTAATGAAACTCAATAGGAAATGTAATGTTTTTGCCTTATTTAAAAGCACACTTTTGTAGTCTTATCAAACACTTAAAAGTATGAATGGGTCATTTTCAAACCAGATTCTATGAAAAAATTCTAAGATTCCGCAAAGGAAAATCCAGACTTTCAAAAGACAAGGCTGAAACTGTCTTGCTAGTCTTTAATAAATATGCAGATGAAATTTTATACAAGGATAAATTCATTGAAACATAATTATATTAACTATCTGAGCATCACAAGATTTCTAAGAAGCATATTGTTTTTGAGACACAGCATGCTTAATTAAATAGTTACATCTCTTGATGAAATAATCCTAAGAGAAACATTCTATTGGCCAAACTGGTTAACAACCTTGCATGGAAAATTGCAGATTGTAGGGTGTTGTCTCAGGATTAAATGTTTTTCTTTCTTGCCCATGTGATTGATTTAGTACCGAAATTTCCCAAAAGTGAGGTTTTTCATAAAAGTATTTTTCAATTAAATTTTTTTCAAGGACTCAAATAGAAAGAAAAAACTACCATATATCTGAATTAAGCACATTGATATAATTTTATAATTGTGCTGCAATAAGTCATAAAAAAATGTTAACTTTTGTATATAGAGCCATATGCCCTATTGCAGTAAGAGTAATGATGTGCAAGAAGTAAATAACTAACAAAGGAGGTATGTGTTGATTTTAAATGCAAGAGATACTATCCAGATAAAACAGAAAATAAAATTCAGTTGATACTAATACAGGTACTCTTCACTAAATAATCCAAATTCTGTTCCTATGACTAGGTCATTAATCAAATTGATCAATAAGCATGGAGTTTAATTGTTTTTATTTATTCAGAATAAAGCAACAGTCTAAAGGGAACAGTTTAGCTTGTTTTAGGAGACTATCCAGAACTTTGGTACCGCTGAATGATTATAACAGGAAATGATAGATGTAGAGTATGTAAGGTGTACCAATCACCAATAGAACATGCTATGAAAATATTCTGGCATCTGAGTTCAACTCCGGTTGCATTTACCGATGTCAGCAACAGGACTAGGCTATGTGTGATATCTTTCATTTGATAATACTCCATCCGGGGCTAGAGTTGATGATAGGGAATTCCTGCAACTCGGGTTCAAAGGGGGATTCCCAGCACTGGAGAGCTGGTTGTAAGTCCGAGCAGTCATTAAACAGGTAGATCGTTAAGTGAGAAGAGCCTGTATCAGTGATTAACAATGTAGGAGAAATGCAGGGACTTATGAATTCTTAAAAATGATAAACTAGATTATGCTTAACATTAAAGTCTAAAACTACCTTTTTAGTAACACAAAATTCCTTGTCTTCAACAACTCCGATTGCCCATCGTTGGGATGGTTCTAAACCTTTGGAACTTAGTTGGGATGATTGAGCACCTTTAGACGATCCTGTAGATTCTGACAATGTAGCTGAAAAATTTATTTAAAACAAATTTTAATCATACAACGCACTTTTTGTCTGGATTCTAATTCACAAGCAAGCTATCAATGGGATATGAAAATGAATTCAGATTGAAAAATACTCACGGATTTTTAGATTCAGTGTCTGCATACTGTCAGTGTGCAAGAAATGAACGAATGTTCCCAGATGGAAAACGACGAAGTTCCTGTATTTCTCATCATAGCACAAAAGAACCAAATCATTTTTCTCACAACTGAAATATATTTGTGAACATAAAATCTCAGAATAATAGAATAAATCACAAATAAACTCTATGCCAAAAAAATGTGAAGTCAGTATTTGATCGGAATGAAACTTGGCATGTGTGATGTGTACATGAATAGATAAAGAAATCACAATACCGAATCCAGAGGACTCTGTTATTGCAGAATTAGAATGGTCATAAATACGTAAGTTATAAAACTCCCTCTGGCAGTGATACATGCCGACAAGCATGACATGGAATCTAACCCTTATGCTATCCTATGCAAATTATGCCAAGCATTCTGCAGTTGCTGCTCTAGGTGGGAGGTGCAATTGTCAGCCTAGCATATCTAATACATGCTCAATGAGAGACACATCTTGATTCCTCTCTGGCCAAGGAAGAGTTTCTAAACCAAGGAGGCACTCATGGGAAAAGCGAGACATGTGGCTGGATGTTAACATGTTGGTAAATAGCCTCTTGAACATAGGACATGAAAGTCCAAACAGGCTGTAGAACACGCTGGACATATCTCTGTGCAGTCAAACTAGCACATACCACTGCTAGAAGGAACCAGCTGTCATAAGTGATGACTTATCACACCATACCATTACATAATGAGTTACAGAGGTGTGCTGCTTGATAGTAAACTGAGAATGGTAGCACTGACTGGGTTTCTGTCACACATATATGTGTGGTGATCATCTGCACCAAGGTAGAAGCAGGATTCATCATTAAACATGATATGCTGCCATTCCATGCCTGTTCATAAATCTCGGGCACAGCACCACTCCAGATGCACCAGACGATATTTAGTGGTAAAAGGGAGACGTGCTTGCAGTTCTATCTCTGCCAGATGTCTGGTAACAATTCATTATACTATAGGAGGCTGTATAACAAATGATATGTATCATTGGATGGTCAATAAGAAACTTATCTCACTATTCTCCAGCAGTTGTTTTTCTGAGTCATACAGAGCCTTCATGACTTGCATGTGTAGTTTTATGGACCAACTACTCTAAGCACCTTGTCATGACAGTTGGTGTACATACTAGATGGCAGGTAATTTGTCAACAAGACCAATTTGATTCCTTCGGTCTCCCAATGTAACCCTTTCAAAGTCATTCCGTTGAATATATGGTGTTCAAGTGTGCTGTCTAGTCATTTTTGGTTACAATTGAAGGCAATTCAATAGCAACATTAAACCAGAATATTCACAATGCACCTCTGACATCTCGTCAATAAACCTCAGGATGCCCACTTCACTTATACAAGGGTTGATGTTCATTGACGCCCAAACTTTAATCATTTGCATGTCGGATACAAAGGATTTTGCATACCAAATTTCATGGCTATTGATGAATGTTTGTGTTTTGATTTTCTTGGCAGTGTGTAATGAAAACAATATGATAATATACTTACGTTATAATTGAAAGCTTATTGCAGCATTGGAAGCATTCAGGGCTACCAGGTAATTTAATCTACAATGAAATTATACTATTTTCAATTGTTTTTACATAAGTCTAAAAATTAATAAAAGCTAAACTAAGAGGGTGGATACACAAATACGTAGATAATAATTAATAGTGTCACAGAAAGCACGATAAAAAAAAATCGAATTTTTAAAATAAGTCTTATTTTATATCAGGTATATTCACATAAATCACAACATAAGTTAAATATCAGAACATTTAAACCAATGCAGATTAAATAATTCAGTAAAACGGTTATACAAATTGCAGACTTGTTACTAAAGCATTATGCACTGAATATAGGCAATGAACAAAATTTAGCTTCGAAAATTGAATAATTGAAGTGGTGTGTGATAAAATTAATTTCTGCTTAAATAATGATGAAATTTCCATGTTAGATAGATATTCTAGTAAATTTTCAACATGATTTTCAGATGACTCAATGTTTCAAAGAAAAACTGCAAATCAAACACTTTTGTAACATTATGAATTTTTTTTATTCACTAAGTGCAATATAGCAGAGAAAATAATATTCAACAAAACAGAACAATATTATTTTTTCCCATCTCCTATGCATATTTATATGAAAAATCTCGTATAACCCATTAACAATGGCAAGTTGAAAAATGTTTCTCCAAATTAAAATGCAAATATACAAATGCTAGTTTAGTCAGTTTTTATTACAAAGCAAAGATCTCTTAAGCTATTTTGTATTTAAACTGCTTTGCCCTTCACAGCAACATAATTATATTCCAAAGACAAATCTAATCATCTCCCACACACATAAAATTCTAAACTCTATTTGTAGATATAATCTACTATATAGTAACCCAAATGTACTTTCTAAAGGTTCATTTCCCATTCTATTTAGAATTGAATTGATTAAAACAGGCATTCTTTATATGCTGTTAGTTTTCCTCATGGTATCAACATCAATAAAAGAAAAATAATTAACATGAACATAGAGTAAAAAATACATTTTTTAACCAATCTTCAGATCAATAAAAATACACTTACGCATTTAGCAATTATTCGCTGGTATTCTAACTCTTTAGCTTTATACTTCTGAAAAGGAAAGAAAATTCTAAATTATATGAAATACTAATTTGATCTTGATTATAAAATGTCCTATCAAATATCCATAGAAATATCTCAGGGATCATTCCTATAATAAAACATTAAATTCTCCCAAATATCCACTAATAATGAATTTTAGTTTCAATTGTGCAAACTGAAGTTTACAATAAGTAGAATTACTTACTCATCTTTAGAATAGTTAGATTCTTCAGAGACTTAAACTCATAACTCTTTTTCATTTCTAATATATAAGGATAAAAGTATCCGTATCTCTGAAAAGTAAAACTTCACAACTGAAAAAATCTTGCAGGTTGGAAAAATTATTCTATTATTGTACATAGAGACAAGCTGTAATGTAAACGTAAAATATTTTTATATTCAAGTCTCGTTTTTAACTATACTAAAAGGGGAAATTTTTGCATGTGAAATACTAAAAAATTAACTGCAAACCAAAATTTATTGTATGTTACGATGACAATATAGATACTTTTTAAGTGACATTAAATGTATTACTAAAAGGATCATGTATAATTGACTTCCAATTTTAAACAATTTAGAATGTTAAAGATGGCATATTAAAAAAGTCGAAATGCTTGTTTCTAGCATAATCAGGAAAGTGATTTTTCCTAAAAAGAGAAATACACTTCTGCACTTAAAATACAACACCAAGAAAAGAGTTGTTGGATAAACTAGGAATTTGGTAAATGAGTAGTTTATCATTTGCAAATGTAGACTAAAACATCAGCTGAATATGCAAATAGCATGTTTGCATAATACTATCTAGAAACTAAACTGTGACTTACTTGTGTGTCTCATATTTAATAAGTTTAAATGTATGGGGCAACAAAGTAATTTAAATCAAGTAACGATTTTCTAAAAAAATAATTTAGAGCATGATTTTTTTCACACCCTGCCAAGTGATGTGATTTGCCCTGTGTCATCCAGAGAATCACCCTTAAGATTGAAATGCAATTTATAATGTACTTTTTTCATGAAAATCCAAAACACAGCAAAAGCATAAAAATTACCAAATCTTAAAACAACCTAATTCCAAGTTTAACAAAATGTAAAATTCAAAAAAATGAGCTCCTGAATAAAAAGGAGGGTTCTAGGAAAGTTAAAAAATACATACCTTTCTCAGACACTCCAAACTATGTTGACTACTTTGAACAGGTTGCGTTCTAAAAAATACAAAGAGAAAATGTAAATCATAACCCTTACAAAATCTGAAAGGCAAAGATGAAATCAGAGCTTACGTTAAGGTTGGCTTTAATAGAGGTTCAATTTCTTGTTGCAATTTGACAATGAGTTGATACTCTTCTGACTGAGGAAAATTGTCAGGGGGACTAAAATACAAACAATTAATATTACTAACCAGTCATGTTATAAAAGGTTACAGGTAACATTATTTATATTAACTTGATTCAGAAAAACATTTTCTAATACAAAACTAATACAACACTTATTGTATGTCACTACCCGTAAAACTTAAAAATTGAAAACAAATTTCAATGGATTTTGCAGGAAATTTCAAACATGGTTCTGGACACATTTGCAACGCTTTAGAAAATGCTTGGTTTTTAAAGTTTGATTTAACAAATGAATTGGAAAATAAATTTATGAATAACAACAAAGTTTAACAAAGATGAACTTTATTCTCATGTTTGCTATAACTAATGATTATTATTTATTTGCAACTTTGTAACTAAAATGGCAAAGCAAAAATAAAATAAAAAATTCAAATGAACAAAATAAAAATAATGTTAAGTGGGTTACTTGGAACATTCCAGTGATATTAGTCACACTTGAAACTTGATAAATATTCATTTGTGCTAATTTTGATAAATTTAATGTAAGATTTTCAAATACTTTTATAGATAGTATAAAACTATAAAAATTAAACAACTTTACTACCATAATTTATCTGAAATTTATGAGGAATTGTTGTAGGAGATGGACTTAATTCAAGTTAGTTATCTCTTAATCCTTCTTAATTTCTATTGTGTTCAGCAATGTGGAAAGCTTTAAAAAGTTACTACATAAATTTGCAATGCATTAAAAATTAATAAATATTTTTAAGAATCAGTATAAACAATTAATATAAGCTGTCAATTACACAGGATTTTATGAAATACATAAAAGTGTTTTTTACTAATGTAGATCATTGATTTCAGGCAAAAATAAAATTGGAAAAATTATGGTGGGGTTTTTTTAAAAAAAAATCACTTTCATTTTATGCTATATTTTAAAAATTCAGAAATCTATTGTCTGTCTTTTCCATGTATTTCAAATCAATGAATGATTTTTAAGGACAAGTGAGAAATATTCAAGGATCTAATAAACTTTCAGCTACTTGGAATATCTGCTTCTAAAGATAGTAAATAATACTACATTTAACCAAACTAAAATGTAATCAACAGTAGTGAATAGTAACAAATAAAAGCAGAAGTTACACTCAAGATGTCAGACTAAGAAATCAGTATATTAGTAAAACAGTTCTTGCACAAAGAGTACATAATACTATATCAAATTAATTCAATACACACAAATCAATTCTGTGCATCATATCCAAAAAATTCCATTTTTCATGAAACATGTGTAAAAGTGTATTTTAAACAGATTGCAACAAAACTGATGAATTGCAAATAAAAATAGGCAATTAGCTTAATGACAAATCCATTTTGCTTAAAGCATGTATTTTTTAAGGTTTGGAACAAAACATGGCAGAGATTCTAGGAAAACTGAAATGTTTGCTGTAACACCCATGCAACAAGAAAAAGAAATTTGAAAAGATGGAGACAAATAATCATCCATAATTAAGCATGTTTCTTAAACTCGTTATTTACATCCTGTCAATCAGTGACCTGTATTCAGGAGTCTGATCCCCCTTGAACACCCCTCCAATATTTTAATGATGGGCCCTGCCCTCCCCCCCCCCAAAAAAAAAAAAAAATTGTAGCTAAATTATAGTTTGTCTTTGAAAAAAGTTACACTACATTTTATAAAGATACAGATAATGTGGGTAGCCTTTCAGGGTAATGTGAATTGACTCAACAGGTTACGGCCTATTAGGAGACAGAGGGTGTCAATTCCTAAGAGCCCAAATCTGTGTCCCAAATATTTTCATTTTTCAAACATTTTCATACACCAGGAATAAATTACAAATATAAAGATACAGTAATTCCTAATAGTATTGTATATTCAAACTCTTTTTTATTTGTCCTCCGATGAATTTTTGGTTTTAAGAGGAAATCTTGATCTGTTTCTTTAGAAATGGAAGTTCAATGGTCAAATCTTTCAAGCAGCTATCTTACAGAGTTGGTTAAAGTTTTGGATGTCTCTCAAAAGTGAGGATGAGAAGAAATTTCTATTTTCAAAAATATTCTATCTCATTTTAAAAAGTTATAAAATCGATTTTTATTAACTTTTAGTTTTACATAATTTTAAATAAAAAACATAATTTAACACATAATGTATGCTTTTTTATACCTATATTAGAGTTTTAAATTATTTATAGTATCAGTACGTTTTACTTTGCCCAAGGAGTATACAAGCAAAACAATTTTTAAAGGCCTTTGAAATAATGTACCAACTGGAAAAATTAAAAAATATATATCTATGTTAGGTCAGAAACTCTAGTAAACATATTTATGCATGAAAAAAGAAATCTGAAATGAAACTAACCGTGAAGCACCAAAATCACTTTTAGACATCGCTATTCCACTTGTATTTGATAACAAATATTTATCAAAATAGGCTGGAAGAAAACAAAATTCTTAAATCTATAGAAAAATTTAATGTATTGAAACAAAAATGAAATTGAAATGACTGATCATAAAATAAAATACAAACCCTACCATTTTAGAAGGTTTACAGTAAACTTAAACACAGGAGCACAAA
Source organism: Meta bourneti (assembly GCA_933210815.1). Classification (NCBI taxonomy): domain Eukaryota; kingdom Metazoa; phylum Arthropoda; class Arachnida; order Araneae; family Tetragnathidae; genus Meta; species Meta bourneti. Next base: position 36,867,552 of record OW119922.1, on the reverse strand, counting down.
AATAACACAAAATCATCAATACCAATCAAAATTTTGCATGATCATCCTTACCAAACTTGCATACTAACATGTAATTAGAGATAAACAAGATAATTTAGGTCAGCAAAAGCATATTAAGACTAAAAAGTCAGTGAAAAAAAAACAAAATTAAAAGTTCTAGTAATTCTCTAAAAATACTTTAACATAAACATGGAATTAATATATGTTTGAGATAAGATTTACTTGATAAATGAAAAAAATAGTTTTTTTGTTGTTTACTGCTTCTATTTTAATGTGAATGAATTTTATAATTATAAAACATATGAATTCTCAATAAAGCTATGATTTTATATACCACTAGCACTATATAAAATACTTAAATGTATATATTGTTAGTTTAGAACAGAAGCTCGTTAATTGACATTTTTTATTGAAACACCAAATTCTTATTTTGGCATTTAAAAATAGCAATATTGTCATCTGTTTAAAAATATATAACACTGAATTCTCATGTTTTTTATTTTTTCATCAACAAAGACTTCAAACAGCTATCTAAAAGAGTGCTGTGAGGTCAGTCTGATATCTTCTGTCACCCGTATAATTGAGCAAGGTTTCAGAGTGGTCTCTATGGTATCAGAAATGAGTTGTCGAGCTCGCCTAATTTTATTATTTCTCTTATTTAACTTCTTTATAGCGAATAACTTGATAGATTTGTGGGCAGAGTGTGTGAAAAGGCTCGGCCATGGCGTCCTTGGCAAGTCTAGTTGCAATTTCATTATGTTTGAAGTCTGAGATGGAATCCATTAGATATGAATATATCTGTGATTGGGGCATGCCAAACTTCTTTGAGCATACATGTATTGGTTCTGATTCTGCTCATTTAGGTGATACAAAAAATTATGCTCTTTCATGTTTTTGTGTGTTGTACAGTATCCTTAACAGTGTTACCCACTTTTACTTTTAAATGCTATATAGTCTTTCATGTAAGAATATCTAGATTAAAGCTTTTCTGATTACAAAGACTATCCCAATCCAGAAATTTGGATCCTTTAATAAAAGAATCTATTTTTAAAGTTGTATCGAACATAGATCATTTTTATCTTATGCCTCTGGCCTATGCTTTGTTATTGCTACATACAATTGTCATCTTTGACTAGAACATATTGTTTCTTTAACACATTAAGACAAATATAAATTCCTAACAACTTTATGTTAAACAAAATAATTAAACTTTTCATTTTAGTAACATCTTACATCTTATGGCATTTAATGTAGCTTCTAAACGAGATATCTGTGATTTCAAATTGTCAATGGTAGTATCTTTCTCTTTTGCTAACCTGTTGATTGCTTCATTAAAAGATACCTAAAAAATAAAATTCAGCTAGTAAAAAAACTGAATATAAGCTAACTCTGGACAAACAAACCTGATACTCTGAACACACATAATAAAATACAATGTATGAAAAAATGTGCACTCTGATTATTTTCAACCATTCTCACTTTAAAAACAAATTTTTCACAACAATTTGCTATAGTATTACCCTTTGGAAAACTCACAAAATTCTATTATAAACAAGTTTCTTTTTTATATTGGGTCATCCAGATAGTTCTGCGGTCTTTCAAATTGAAATGCACTTTCTTATTACTATTGTGCTACCACTGATAAGGAGTGACCTTGATTGAAGCAGATGTGTAAATTCGGTCTTTTCTGCTTTCACTGCATAATTTAGCTTGTGTTGTGGCACAATTTTTGTTTCACTGCAGTGTTAAGAATGGAGCCAAAAAGTTCATTTTCGTCATATTATGCTCTTTTATTTTAAGGAAGGAAAAAATGCTAATCAGACTGTTCGTAAAATTTGTGCTGTATATGGACAAAGTGCTGTTTCTGATGACACAGTTCGAAGGTGGTTTGATAAATTTAAGCGCGTAAATTTCAGCCTCGAAGATGATGCCTGCTCTGGACGACCATCCTCTGTAAAAAAGGACCTATTAAAAGATGCCATCACTGAAAATCCACGTTACACAGTTCAGGAACTATCAGACTAAATATTCCAAAAAGTACAGTTCATGATCATCTGAAGAAGATTGGGTTATGTAAACTGCTCGATGTATGGGTACCTCATACTTTAACACAACAGAATATGCTTGCTCGAATTTGGGCATGTGATTCTTTGCTGAAACGAAATGAAGAGCTCCTTTTTTGAAACGGCTCACTACTGGAGATGAGAAGTGGATACTATACAACAATGTTACAAGAAAAAGATGAGTAAGCCAAATGAACCTCCCCAGGTAACATAGAGAGGGGCTGCATCCCAAAAAAGTAATGCTTTGTGTATGATGGGACTACAAAGGAATTGTTCATCATGAATTGTTGCCCCAAAATCAGACAATAAATTCGGAAAAATATTGTTTTCAAATGGCAGTATTAAAAGCAGAAATCGAAGCAAAGCGGCCAGAACTGACCAATTGTTGAGGTGTTGTCTTCCAGCGTGACAATGAATGTCAGACAAAGACATTGAGTATGGCTGGGATGTTCTGTGTCATCCCCATATACACCAGACCTTGCCCCCTCAGATTTTCACCTCTTCAGGTCACTTCAAAATTCTCTGAACGGCCTGGAGTTCAATTCTTTGGAGACTGTCAAACAGCACCTCGATAACTTCTTTACAAATTAGCCTAATGACTTTTTTAAAAAAGGAATTTTCCAGCTGCCGAAAAGATAGCAAAAAGTCATAGAACAAAATGGTGCTTATGTGATTCAATAACATTTTCTTAAGTTTTTCTGCTTCGTTGGTATTTATCAAACAAAAACCGCAGAACTTTCCGGATGAACCAATATATTTCAAGCTTCTTCATACAATACATTTTTTCTGAGGATTGATGCTTTTCCTTTCCACTAAGGTTTTACATAACCTTGTTTCAATTCTAAATTATGTATCATCACACACATTCACAATAAATTTCAATACCACTCTATTTAAAACACGATACTTTAAGCAAACACATTTTTATCCATCAGACTTCAGATTACAAATTATTTAAGTAGTAAAATATATACGTAAGTAAAGATAGTTTAAAATATTAAATTCTGCATTAAATAACATATATAATACAAACTAAAGACAGATTCATCACAGTTGATAACTTATAACTTGGGCAAAGGTTCAGAAGTTATCCCATTCAGAGAGTTGTGTATTCTAATAAGTGGAATGACACCAAAATTTGTATATATTCTATTAAAATAATGGGAAGAAGGATTCAATGATGTTTAGTTCTAAAAGGTTCCAATAGGGGAACTGATTCCATACTACAGAAAACACATGGAAAGAGACAATAAATTAGACATCTAAAATGAAATTTAAAATTTTCTTATGCTTTTTGCAAACATTAAAAAGAAAAACATAAAAACTATGGAACTTTTATCACCGTAAGCAACAAAAATATTGTCATTTGCTTCAGACAACGGCCTAGTTCTTAGAATAAAGCAGCCTAAGATACAGAAAATCATTCTTAATAGTTAAACAATGGCTTGGAATCTGTGATAACTGAGAACTTGTTTTATGAAACAACAGTGCAGCAGCTATACTACATGAATTTTACCATGGGAAGTAACACCAAGGACCAATTTCTCCACTAACTGCAAGGAAAAGGATTACTTGGTTCAAGGATAGTATCAAGCTGCATGCAAAAAACATCACATGATACCAATTACAGTTGAGCACACTGCACATAGCCTTCAGATTTTAACTTTCACAATGGGGAAAAAAGCACATTGAGCAGTATTCCTTACATTGCATTATGAATATCTAATATGAACAAATCAATCTCTTTCTCATGTGTTGCCTTGCCTGCTTGGTCAACTGCCATCTCAGTGGAAAGAAGAGTTTCTTGTGCCCCTGCTTAATTTCATTTTTAAGTGGAAATATGTATTGTAAATGAACATATGAAGCACCATTAGATACACCAGGATAAACTAAGCTTTTGACTGAAATTTAGAGATATTTGGATAAAACTCCAGAATTACTGATGAATAAACGACTACCTGCCCATTCGATCACCAAAGTTAACCACCTCCGGTTGTGACCCATACTTGGGAGGGTGACCACTTGAGTTCTGTCTCAATTCGTTGGTGCATCCAAAATGTTGGCTCCACTGAATAATTAAGCTAATCTAGCCCTTCCACCTATATTTTATTAAAAATTTTCTCATTTAAGCACTTTCTTTTTCTGATATTTCCATTTTTATGAGATGAGTTAATTTATAGAGGGTATTTATGGAGTGCCCGCTACAAATTAGGCATTCCAGTCCAATGAATGAATGAAACAGTCAAAAACATAAGAAAGCAAACCAATTCGACGGTAATCAGTCCTGGTCAAATTAGCCCCTGTGAAGAAAAAAATTATCATAGAGCAATAAATCAAACCTATGTTCTTCCAGTTGTAAATGATTCCCCCATACTAGAATTTTTTTAAAGTAAATTTTGTTAACAGAATTTTCCCATTCTTTGAATAGCTCATGTACAAATTTTCGCTTATTAGATAGAACCAAGAGATCTCTGATTAGGGTAACTTTAATTACACATGTATCCTGCAATTAATTTCTTCTGTATTCACATTTTAAGAATGTTCAAAATGTTTATCAATTTTAATGATATTTTTATTTCCAATACATCAATCACTCAACACTTATTAAACTTGAAATGAATAATTAAATCATTTATTCTTCACCTTTTAGTCAATTTCTCAAATTAGTGAGCACATAAAACATAGACAGAAAATCTTATGACAAAACTTAATGTGTTTACCCATATTAAACATAACACAAGATTAATTACCTGATTTTCAGCAGTAATACGAGATTTAAGTTTTTCTAAGGCTTCTTCATGTAATTGTTGAATATCTTTGACTTGTTCTTGCACACTCGCAAATGACCGTTTTGTGTCTTCAGTGACAGCAGGCTGTATAAATGCAAAATTATTCTAAATTCTAATATATTATGCTAGGCATTAAAAAATCAAGCTAAAATTATTAAAAGCAATGTTGTTCATGTAATTTGCTTTAAAATAATGAATAAGCTTTTATGTACAATATATTGCCTGTTTAGAGGACATGAAAATGTAATTACAAGTTGTACAGTTCCTCAACATTAATCAGTAGGGCTAGAAATTTTATGATTTTGCATACTTTTGGCAATCCAGAAACATAGTTCAAGTTTATGAAACTATATTTAATTAAAAAATTAACTGATTTCAATGCCTTTATTAATGCATTGCTATTTTTTCAACAATGTGCTCTTCCACCATTTTAAGCATTTTTTGTAAATTTTGAATCATTATTTTGTGCATTTTTGTAGTTTTAACTAAAGGGCATTTTTGGAATAAATTTTTCACTCCATTGTAAAGGAAAACTTTTTCCATTCAGGATATTTCAATGCATTGAACAACGTGATGAAAGTTTTATTTTAAGTATGGTCTTGTGGTTTTATTAGAAGTGTACAGGAGCTTCACAATGTAAAATATTTTGTTGGCAGACAATAGAAAATCACTTATTTTTGGGAATCTGCAGTTTTGTTGTGCAATGCAATTCTAGATTGATGAAATGAAAACTGAGTTTGCTATGTCAAACTAAAATTATTTGATAAAAATTCTTATCACTACAATCCAAAATTTTAATTTGATACAGAAACTAACCTTAAAATGGAATTAGAAGTTGTCAACTTCTCAACACTAATAAGGAACTGAATTAAAATTTGACTTGTTTCAATTGACATGTTAATTGTGAAATTATGTAAAAAAGGAATTATAATTTGTTAAGCAAATTGAACAATTTTTAAATTAAAATTGTTTTGTCCAGTTAACATAGTTTTTAACACAACCTAAGACTTCTGCATACGAAGATTATCTAAAGTTTATCTGACCATATGAAACTTCTGCATTTGAAATAACATTTCAAGATTTTTGCAGGATGCTGCCTATAAGAAACAAATACTAATCAATATCATAATGATAAATAGAAATTCTTTCTGCTTTCCAGAAATGAGATTCTTTTTAAAATTTAAACATTAAAACGAGACTAGAACTTTTAGGATAGCTTAACCATCCTTTTGCAAATGCTAAAAGAAAGCTATTGCTTAGGGATGTCAGAAACCTGTATAGTGAATTTTCAAAACAATTTGTACACACTTGAATGGTAAAACAGAAATAAAACAAAAAATATAATTTTAAAAAATTGCAAATAAATGTACACCTTTTCATGGTTTAATCTTTGTTACTGAAAATGCAGTTCACGGCCCAGGAAATTAAATTGCAATTATTTCATCTCAAAACAAATCATAAAATTGCATATAAGTGAATGTTTGCTTAATTAAACAAATGCGACAGCATTCATGCCAACTATTTGTTTCATTCAATAACATTCAATTTTCATAATTCTATAATGCATTTCCTAAATATGACCAATTGTTCCTCAATAGATGAAAACATTGATCAAAGTTAAGAAAACGATTGTTTGCAGTATTGCAACTTGTATGACTCATTTGTATATAAATGACTTTTTAAACACTACTGGAATTTAATTCTAATTTGAGTACAAAGGAAAGCTCAATAACCAGAAAATTTTGCTTGATCATTTCATGCCATCTTTCAAAAACGGTATTCTACTGTTCTTTGGTTAATATGCTATCCATTCAGAATTGCTTGACATAAGCTTCATAAAATAAAGTTACTAAAGCAATTTTAAGTAAAATTATGAACTAAAAAGTTCCATAGAATTAAAATACCTCTTGATCTATAACTTCTGACCCACTTGCAATTCTATCTCTTGATGTAAGGCCAACAGTATCATATAGAACACGTGCAGACATCGATTGTTTTATTAGCGCTTCTTTCAATTCCTCTTCAATTTTTTGTTGTACTTTCATTTTTTCACCTGCCTCAGCAATCTCTTGCTTAGCCATGTCTAAATGCTATTAGAAAAAATCATTCTTAAAAATATGTCACACTTTTAGGTGAAGCAGACAATTATTGATAACAAAAAGAAATAACCTTTACCCTTAAAGAAATGCATTCACTAAAGTACAAGAATACATATATTTTATAAAGAATTGAATGACAAAAACTACATTTTGAATAAACAATAAAATACATCTTTAGACACTAATATAACCATTAAAGGAAAGAAAAACAGTGACATGGAGATTTCTGACAGTAATTACAAATGTTATACACTGTGTGGCCAAAAAAGGTTTTAGTGCATTTTAATAGTTTCTGGCCATCTTAATCATGAATAACAGCATGCTTTGCACTTTCCGTCTAAATTTATATGTCTCAACACTTATTTTTGGTCAGATTTTCACTAACATTTCGCCAATATTCTTTGTTAATGAAGGAAGAGTGGAATTACTCCTTAGATGCTTCTCTGGTATATCACACATATACTCAATAGGGTTGAGGACAGGACTTAGGGTGGTCAATTCCAGAGCGCAAATGATGCATCTTGCGTCTCAAATCAATCTTTCACAACTTAAGATCGATTATTTAGGAATAATGCCATGATTTCTGCCTTCAGGGAAGAAAAATTCCCATTGATGGAGTGAACTCATCATTCAGTATGCTCAGATGACTTCATTTTATTGTTGCATATTATTGTTCTGCTGAGCCTAGACCAGAAAAACAGAAGTTACCCCAGATAACACTTCCTCCTGAGGCTGGTAAAGAGGGTACGGTATATTATGGGTTCGATGTTTCATACTGTTCCTTTCTAAACCTCATGCATCCACCATGTTGGAAGAGGGTAAACCTGGACTCATTGGACCACATGATTTTCCCCTACTGCTCAGAAGTCCAATGTTAATATTCCTAAGCAAATTGGAGTCTTTTCAATTAGTCTTGCTAACGAACAGTTTGCTTTTGTAACACAGCTGTTTAATTCCAATTCTTCTCTTACCATGCGAGTGGAAATGGCCTTGCTTCCACTATTAACCATGGTTGAGTTCTAGGGTCGATATTTTGCAATTAAATTTTACTAAGTGTTTTAGATCTTCTGTCACAATGATTAAAGACAGATTTGGATCACACATATTTTATGAAGTTGAGAGCTCACTGCTATCTTTTCGAGATTTAATAAGCTAGACCTGGACAGCTTATAATCTGGTGTCAGTGATTTTACCAATTTCTTTGCATGTTTTTGCCCTTGACAGCCAATAATTAGGCCCTTTTTAATTTTGCAACATCTTTTCTAAGATCACATATAATGTCATCAGAAATACTTACTTTGAAATTAAATTACCAGTGGCACATTGATCCAGTTACTGTTAAAGGTTGCACTGCCCACAGAATTACGCATATCATGGAAATGCTTAGTAAATTATTTTCTCCTCAGAATTTGCATGTTTAAATTTGCAATGTGACTTTTTTTATTGGCCATACAGTGTACAACAGATTTGAGATTTTCAAAAATTAGGTTTAGTTTTAAGCACCACTCATTGATTGAACATGCAATTCGAACATCTGATATGAAATGCACAATTTGTTTCTGTTCAGAAAACATGATGGTATATGTGCATATTTTCAGCCTATTTCCTTCAGGACAGGGTATGAAAAAAATCCCGATTTTTTTTAAATCATTAAAATCAGATTTTTTATTCAAATCAGATTTTTATGATTTTAATTAATTGGTTCTTATATGTTTTATGAGACATGCAAAGCAAAGTATAGGCTCTAGGTAGTATTGCTATACATAAATGTATAAGAGGGTAAAATATTTATGGTAAATTTGAATACATAAAAGTTAACGAAATATAAATTTTTAAAAGATTACAACAATAAAAATCATCCTTGTGGGCTTTGTGTTTACTTAATTTGAATTCAATTTCATTATATATAAATCCATAATATTTAAAATTATTACATATATTATATGCAGTTATTACATATATTATACACAATTATTAGATATACATTAATTAAAATTATTAAAATTATTTTATTAAAAAATAGCAGTTTATTTCAAAAGATAAAATTTTAAATTCAAAAAATTTTTATGTATCATAATAATCAAATTTAATTTTCTGGCCTTTTCATCTTCCCAAATTACCTTTAATTATAAAAACTATATAAATTAAGTCAAACTTTCAAGTTGAAAACATTCTTTACATAAATACAGAAGTAGCAAAGGTGACCACTATGAATGGCTTTCCACACTTCTACACAAATATTAAAATCCAAATGTGTTTCCCCAATTTCAAAGGAGATATCTGACACAATGAAAAAATCTTAATTATTTTTTTAATGTTTTTAAAAAATAGGGTTATTTGATGAGATAATAAAATAAAATATTTTGTCGGATTTTTTTTATTTTAATTAAATTTTCCCCTGTGTTTAAACTTGTTAGATTTGTTCATACCCTGATTTAATTGCTTTTAAATTTTAATTTCTTAAATATTACAACCTGATTTTATAAATTTACTGTAACAGTTACAGCCTAAGAAAAATAAAATTTTATTTTTATTCAAACTTACTGAACAACTTTACTCAAACCTATTGACTAAACTGATTTAATTGTTATATAAACCTTATTTAATTCCATATTTTCTTCAACTTTAACACTAAGCTTTCCTTCCAACTCTGCAACCACTTCAGACATATTCTTCTGTGAGCATAAGCTATAAGAAACAATAATGAATAGAAAAATTAGACATGTATTTCATGCATTCCACAGTATCAAATACTTCTAACAGCATACCTGACATCTCCAAGGGAAAAAAATCTGGTAGACTTATAGTGGCATAAAAACCAAGACCAAAGTTCAAAACGAACACAACATAATGGAGTTAAATATAATCAGGATCCTCCGAGAAGGCAGTTGAGTCACATCGTTATGAATGAGTCTATTCTTAAATTAGGTGATTGGTTGAAGCGTAAACAAAGTGTTTCTTTAGCCCAGATTGTGGTTCTAAGTTTATTGTTCAGTGCTGAAAGCAACAGCAATGATAACTAGTTGGAGAAAATCATCCATGGCGACCACCATTTGTGCTTTTGGTATGGCAGACTGTCTCCTAACCAGCTTTCATTCGCACCTATTCAAAAATCTAGACTCAGGGTTGACTGCCTTCCCACCGGCCATAACAGATACCTCAAACAATTAAAAATGCTGAATAAATCTCAAGTCGAATTCCACTAATGCATACTCTAAAAATTAGATATTGTATTTGTATGTCTAATACTTAATATTTACACAATGTATTTAACATTCGCATCTAATAGTACTTAATTTTTGCATTTCCTAAGGATTTTAACAAATCAAAAGGATTTAAATGGAGTAAAATGAACTTTTCATTGACTAAATGATTACCTCATTGATGAAACACATCTTGGATTAAGCAAAACAGTTTACAAAAGTAATTTCATGTGAATTTGAACATGGGGCATAACACTAATTGTTTCATTCTTACATTAGCGAAGCTTATAACTTTTATTATCGGCTGTAATGCAGAAAGTCAAATTTCTATCTAGTTAAAAATGTTCCGGGGACAAAAATAAGGAAAAGGCCATGAAAATTTCAGGACATACAATAGACAACTTGGTCTATAATGTTGAAAAGTTTTGATGCTTTTGGAGTTTCCCCCAGCTGTTAAATATTATATTTTAAAAAATAGAAAAATCAGTTTTTCATTTACTTTAATTTTTTTCTTTACAAAGGAATATATAAATACAATCTATAAATATATAAATTGTACTACATTACACCAAACTATTTGTTATAAAAAGCTCTTCATTAAAAATAAATTTTAATATTGTCCTTCTATTTCTAGAGATACCAGAGCAATTTGAAATTTATAGCAAATTGGCAAAATTTCTATTTTTTGTCGATCTCTCAGATTCGGCAGTGACAATTATTAAATTATATTAGCTTTTCCTAAGTCTTTTATCTGATGAATGCAACGATAAGGAAATTTTAAATTTGTGCCAATAACTTCTTGAAACATAGGGTCGCAAACAGGCTACTTTTAGTGCTAAGAAAATTTACATTTGTGTGACCTTCAACTTCAAATATCCATAAATAGCAAAATATATCTGAAACCTAATATTTTGCAGTTGCTCAATATTATATGTGACCTATTTAAAACAGACTTTCATTAAAATCAGTGATATACCAATGACAGCTGATTTGCTGATTTTGCATGGAATGGCCCAGATATGTAATACATAGTGTTATATATCATGCAATAAAGTATACCAATTTAGCTGTTCTGTCAAATTCTTCTGTTCTTCCTGTAACTTCCTGAAAGTTTCTTGATATTGATTTACTTTTTCATCACATTCTAACCGGATGTCTCTATTTTCTGCAAATAGCTTATCTTTTTCACTGCTAGCTTTAAAAAGAGCCTAAAATAGAATGAATAAAAAGAATTAAACTATAGCAAACATAAAAGAGCAAATTTTGAATATGAAAAATAAAGTAAAGATTATTTTAACATTACTACCAAAGAATTTAAAGTTTGTAAATTAGAAATAAAACGGTATTAAAGCCAAAAGTTATTTTTATTTGAAAACATTTGAAATAATAGTGTTAATCTCTTTGGATATTTTATTGAGAACATTGAATGCATGTCCTAATAACTTTCAAAACACAGATAAAGCAGTTATTTTCTAAAGAATTATTAAAATTTAACACAAATTTATTTTGATTGAAATTAAGTTTTTATATTAAAAAAATAATTTTACCTCTTTCAGATCAACTATTTTAGAACCTTGGTTTTGGAGAACATCTTTCATCTGGTTTTTAACTGCGTCAAATTCGATTTCATGTTCCAGCATCATCTTTTTAATTAATTCTCCTTTTTCTTGCAGCTCAAGCAAAAGCTGAAAAGTTTTAAATTTACAAAACACAGCTATAAGCAAACAGAGAGCACAATTTTTAAAATTTCTGAGTTAAAACTAATACTTCAAACATTAAAAACAAAATAAATCATAGAATAAGCATTTGCACAAATACATTTAATGTAAGCAAGGCCTATATCAATGTGACAATTTTAATTGATTAAATATTTAATTGAAAAATATATATACATATATATATACTCATATATATATATATAGAATAGATTTTATAACATGAAATGTACACATAACTAATAAATTTTAAGTTTTCTTAATTTATGTAAATAAGAAATATATAGTAATTAAATTTTAGCTGTTTGTTTTACTGCATAAACCATTTAATTTTTGGAAAAACTACGTGGTTGAAATTAACTACATTCATTCAGAACTCTTCCATAGTAAGTCAGATATTATACTACAGTTCCAAACCTTGCAACCGCATTGAGTGCATTTTTATACAATTAATTTTTTAATGTTAATAATCTCTTGGCCTTAACTTTGCATTCTGATTAGGTAGCACCTTTATTAATCAAACCGTTTTTCAAACAATTTATACTAGATAAAAGGTACATAGTAATTTAAACTAAGTGTAAATGAAATTTATTCCATAATTTTGAGATATGAAATCTGAGAAAAGGTAATAAAATTTGACAAAATATGCACTATAAAATGAAATCAGGTTTTGATTTTACTAATTATCGCCTAAACTAAGCATTTTAAAATTATGCACAGTTGGGGACAAAAAACACCCCTCTTCATTCAAACAATTTTAACAGTATAGTGAATTCAAAGATGGCATTCAACAAAGAATAGTGTTGGCTATAAATTCATAACCATAAAATTTCTATAAGGGGTTTATTAAGTCAAGCACCAACTTCGTAATTTCCAACAGAAACCCTATATTTTGACAAGTTTCGAATCTATACCAAAATTTAACTTCAGATACCAAATTCCATGCCATTCGGTCCAGCCATTTTGGAATACAGAAAGTTTAAAGCCCTTAATGGTAAATTAGTTTCTCATACTTTTATTGTAGTATAAGTTGTTAATAGTGACAGCTTAATAAACAGTTATAATAACTAAAGCTAACAGTTTGTGAATGAGTTCAACAGTTATTCTGTACAAAATTGATGTTAACAGTAAATTTAAATAGTTAAAATTGCTTATTAGTTTCCAAACTTTTCATAAATCAATCTTGATCACATTTACAAATAGCAGATGATTTATGAAGTGAATACAAAAGCATACTCTAGAGCACTGAAAATAAAAAATTCCACATAAGAGACTTTAAGTCAAACAAGAGAAAAAACTGTCCAAACCTCATCTTTTTCATGCTTTACATCTTCAAAATGAGAAGTGACCTCTCTCAAATGTTCCTCATAGTGTGAAATTTGCTTTTCTGCATCACGCAATTTCTGTGATTCAACTTCCAATCGAGAAATATATGCATTTTCTATTGATGTAAATTCTTTCTTAGCTTCATTTACAGCTTCTTCCTGAAATAATTAAGTAAAAATATTGCCTCATTACAAAATGGGCAACAAAATACAGTCCTACAAGAAGTACATGCATGAATTTTGTTCTGCAAAATTTTGGTGGTTCTGCAGTGAAGTTGTGTGTTTCTTGCTTGTAAATACAATTCCAAGAAAGAAATAAAATAATGGCTAAAGATCTGTTCGGATTATGCCTTCCAAGACCCTCACAAGCCACATCACTTTGCTGATATGTAAACACCAAGAAACAGCACCAACTCTGAGTGATTAATACTGAAACTACATAACACTAATATTGAACAATATTATAAAACAAAGACACAAGGTCCTTTTTTGTACGAGTGCCAAAGGTTTGTCCCATTTAGCCTCAGAAGAGTATGTTTACAATAGTGCTGTAAATACATGATATGGCCCAAGCTATGCAATTGTACAACAGAATTGTGCTAGTCAAAAGAAGAACAAGGAACATGCAATTCATCCAATAGCATTGAACACCATACTTTTGATCATGTGTATCAGCATGGACTAGCTTTTTACAGGAAATACATACCAACCTAATGTTATCAATTGACATTGGTGGTGCAAAGGTATTGTGCGATTGTCCTCAAATTTTCAGACATTTTGGAAATGCAGTCTGGATTTTCTTTCAATGAACAATGTTATAGACTATACTTCATAAGATGAAATATAACATCTAGAAGACTGGAATGTGACATAAAAGCTATATATTTTTTCAATTCAATAATTCATGCAAAACATTTATACTGAGTATTTTGAAGTGTCATACTGATTTAGTGGATGATAAGGATCACTGAAATAAATATTTATAGTTTTCTTTAAATGCCTATCAGCCAATACCACTTTTCAAAAAAAAATTTTTTTTACTTGTTGCAAAAGAGCAACAAGCATTGATAGATATGGTATATTTTGAGATGTCAAAGCTAGATGTTGAACAAGGTTGAAGCAGTGATTTTGGGATTCCCAGTATTTAGTAAATAGTTACTGTAATGGTAGATCCTTGTGAGAATGTGTTCCATCTGAGTCAATGATTTGGGGATAATTAATGTCATGCACTAATATATAAAGCTGTTATCGCTATTACCCTCCACATACTATGAACTCTTCCAGCAGTTTGTGAGCATGCTACAATGCAAGGTATTGAGCATGCTGTGCTGTGGATATATTTATAATCAAGCTGTAAGTTGGATGTCTGCTCTGTCATAACCTCCTCTTTTATTCCAATTTGCTGCTCCATCAGTTAGATGCTCATGAACTATTTCAGCCAAAGTGGAATGATTTACAAATTTCTATTGCACCATATTGTCTGTATCTAATTAATTGCAGAAACCTCAAACAATATGCCAGTACTCAAAAGACTAATATCAGTAGTCATACTCGTACATTCACAGTTGAAAATGCTTTTTCCTCTATCTCCCATTAAACAAAATGCAGGTTTGGGAACACCCTGAATTCTGACAATGCTTGTTTTATCCTAACACATTTTTATTAGGAATTTAGTTAACCACCATTTAATACTTTTACTTGCACATTGTTCCCCAATATTTTCATGATTGGGGCCCACCTCCAAACATAAGGGGGTTGGTTGGGTTCGGATTCAAGGTACAAGGGTCATATTTAGCCAAGCTACTAAACATGAATATAACACAGGTTGACATTGATAGTAAACGATGCAGTGCCATACAATCTCACTGATTAGGTCATACAACTGCTATATCAGGAGACTACAGCCCAACTCCCTCGGGCCCTCTAATAGTTTTATGGGTGGGAACCAGCCCCCTAAACATGAGATATGTATGACAAGTATGCAGGTGGTAATGATAAACAAAATTAATTATTCCCAAAACATACATCTTTATGCAGAAACTGGGGTCTGGCTTGGGTCCACCCAAATTGGTAATACTGCAAGTTAAGAACTCAACACAATAACACTAAATCAATGTCAACTTCATAGAACTAAATGCGCATATCAAAGTAAAACACTGGCACTAACCTTTTCTATGAGCATTTGATGTTGGAACTTTTCTGTACAAGAAATGATCTTTTCCACAACATCATAGGCTACCGTCATTTTCTCACTCATCTCATCTTTAACAAAGGTCTTCATGTCCGTCAGATCACCTCTGATTGAATGTAGCTCCTGGGCGAATTTCTGTAATGCAGATATTTTGGCATGCACCTTCAGTATATTGGAGTGGCTATTCTCCAGTGAATTCTGAAAGCAGCAATGTCTTTCAATTGCTACACTACAATACTACATCTTAAGTTTACTAACCAAGGTCGAATGGCTTATCCACTATCGAAATTAATAGATTAAAGAAATAATATTGAAAATTTTACTATGGAGCAGTTCAATTAATATTGAATACTGAACCACATGGCCTCATATTTAAAAGGGAGAAAATAAAATTATAAATTAGAAGATTTTTCTCTTGTATCCATAGTGCTTGATAAGTAGGGCTAGGATTTTGATGACCTAAAGATTGCTAGAGAATGCCCAATAAAGATGGATTTTTAACCAAAAAACTACAAGAAGTGACAGGAAAAATTATTTTCAAAACTTTTTAACAAATAAAAAGATGAGACAACAAAAGGGCTAAACCTTCCCCATATAACAGCAAAAAACCTTTAAATGCAGTTTGGTTTTAGTTTCTTTGCCAAACTAAAAATCTTTATTCTGTTAATAAAAATAGACTCCATAGGAAAACAAGAAAAATGTATACATAACTTACATTTTCTAACAGTTCCTGTATCAATTTGAAAGCTTGAATATAAAAAAACATTTGATTGAATATCTTTAGTTTCCCACAGCAAACTGAAAGCTTTCATTCCATCGGTCTAGAATTGCAAAGTAGAACACAAAGACCATGTGCAGTCTTTTACGAGAAAGGTTTTCAACAATTTTAAATACTGAAAAGCTTCTTTTCAATTCTACTGAAATCCCAGGAGCACACACTTTAAATAAAGTATATCCCTTCGTTCAGTCATCTGAAACTTGACCAAAGGAACAGTTTTACCCTTTATCAGGGATTAGCGAGGTCTTAGGGAAATTTATTCCAAAATGCATATTTAAAGAAAAAACTAAATTATGTAACTAATGACTCAAAAATAGCAAAAGTCACTTGATGACTTCACTGAAACCTGAAAAAATATCATTTTGTATGAAAATGCCTTACAAAGGCACTTAGACACCTAAAATTTGCTTAATTTTTTATGAAACACATCTCTTTTCACTTGAATAACATTTCAGTCTTGCTGAAAAGCAAATGCAAAAGCATCAAAATCCTAGCTCTATTCAAAAGTACTTTCAATAAATAAACTTCTGACAATACATTCAAAATATCAATTGCAGAAAACAAAATTTTAAAAGGTTTGGTCCTAAATCAATAATTAGAAGTTTTACCCCTTTGCCATTTAATATGATTTTACTCAATTACATTCCTGGTACTATCTAACTAAACTACTAAACAATATTTTAATAAATATTGTATGACACCTATAATAATATGTAATGCAAAGTTGCAGTCATACTTATAATTATCTGCCTGTGTTAAAAACTGCTTTAGAATTTTACAGAAGCCTAAAGCAGTTTTTAGCATTTAAAATATATGAGGCATGATACACACTATGTAGACAAGTGATTGGATATCATAAAAAATGCATAAAAATTGGGAACTGGAACAATAGTAGCAAGTGATTTGGGAGGTAAATCATATTTCATACTTTTCAAATATGGTGGACGGGTTTAGCAATTACCCAGAATGTCTGCTACTGGAATATACAGAAAAGTAGGTCAAGAAAAAAAATCGAGATTCGCCAGAATAAATCATAACCACTTCAGAACATGTCTTTCATTTTTCAAAACTGAATAATTTCTTTTTTAAGAGACTAGTGTTAAAGTTCTTGAATTCCTGCATTTAGGATTTTCTGCATGACACCATTTGAAATTGCCACACTGAAAGATTATTTCATATGAGCAATGTTAGATTTCCAAATGAATGGCTTTCATTCAGAGAAGCTTTCAGAATGAAGTTCAATTAGTGTCAAACAATAAAACCAAACTTAGCCTAATTTTTATACAAGTTTTTATACACATACCTTAAATTTGTCAAGAACGACCTAGTAGGACTAATAAGCACACATTTAAGTTTCTACCAGGTGTTTTTCAAGATACATGCTACAAAGAGTGCAATATACCAAGTGATTTCTTGAAAATGAAGAAATGTACACAGAACTTGATTCATGACAGATACATAATTTTTAAAAGTGGGACATAACGAAAGGAATTATCAGAAAATTTTAAGAGCATGTGGACTCACTTTTGCAGTGGTTTATGTGCCTTTTGCACACACACAAACTGTCTGTTCATGTATCTTAATGAGGGAATAAGGTCGTGATCTGTACCAAATTTGTGACACTCCCTGTTGTGAAATGCAGCAGTGAGAACCTTTCTGAAATTCCTTCAGAGATCAATATAGATGAATATTACCTATATCAGAATGCTCTACCATTAAAAATAACCACTGATGGAATGATCTAGCAAATTTATAGTAAAAAACGTCATCATAAGCAAGGTGGCTTACATTTAGTAGGGTCTTGTGATTGTATGTAGGAACTAAGAAACCATCCAACGATTTTATAAATGCACATCCTTAGGGTTTAAGCAATAGTTTGGTCAGATTTTAAAATTCAACCGACATGCAAAGATGATTCAGAATACTAGTAGCTATTCATTCACTTGTCTCCTTAATAACTATCAATTCTGTAATCCAGAGGAAATTCATTCTGGGAAAACCCAGAGAACATCCTTGTCAGAATCGTGATTGGCAAGAGCAGGATGACAATGCCACCTGTCATGTTTGTAGAACCAGACTGGACTAATTTACAAAATGTCAGGTTTCTCAGATGGACTGCTGTGTTCAGAGTCCAATCCTCAATCCTTTACCCCAATATTAATTCATTCTTTACTTATATAGAAGCTTTGGGGAGTGATAGGGATGATCCAGGCTGACTCAACCTTCTTCAGCTATAAAGTAGGTTGCTGGACTTAATTAAGGCTGAATGATAAAATATCTCGCTTGCTATTGTTCAGGAATTTGTAGACAGATTGCCAAGAAGAGTGACATAATAGCTACACATAGCTGACCTACAAACTGATGTAAATAAAGTCTTGTTGATTGATTTTCTATCACTATCCAATCACTCGTCTATTTGGTACATTATATGAAATTCCTCTCATTTCTTACAAACTGTAAGGGATAAAAACAAGCAACTGTGAATACATTTGAGTGGTAAGAACAAGAATGGTTCATTCTACAGAATCCCATATTTTATGAAAAGCCATTGTTATGCACATATCATCCAGTGATACAGTAGTTCCAAGAGGTACAACTACTGTTTCATTACAAAACCAGAACATAAATTTGATTTTTAATAAGAGAAGCTATCAAGGTATGAAAAATCATGATTCTTTTTAAATAAAAAAAATTGGATTAATTTTATTTAAATAGGATTTTTATGATTCTAATTAATCCTTTGCCTCTGTGTTTAAATTTGTTAGATGTGAGATATGCAAATCATCTACCATCTCTAATAGGGAATCCAGTTATTTTCTCAGTCAAAAACTCTTATTCTTTAGGTATTAATGAGAAGCAAATTTTTTAAAAACATGTTATTTATATTATACAAAATACATGTTATTTGTATAAAATAACATGTATTTTGTCCCTGATTAGTTCATTTTCATATCGTTATCTAAAAAATAAAATTTAAAGTTTGAATTAAATCATGATTATTTTAATGAAAATCACTTGCTTTAAATCATGATTTAAATCAAGCTGATTTAAATTAGTATATCCTGGAAGCTATAGTGAAACACATTTTGCTTCCAATTATCTCAAAATGTTGGAATGTTACATGAACCACCCTGGTTTTCAACTACTACACTAAAAATCTAAAGATATTAAGTTAGATCTAATTGATAATAAAACACAACAAATTGTTTTTCCGGGTCATTTCGAATGTCAATGGCAAAGAATAAACAGAACTTTTTAAGAGAATGCTTCCGTGTTCTGAATTCAATTTATATGAAACAAAATTTTCTTTTGAATAAATGAAAATAAACAAGTAATCAAATCCCCATAGCAAGCTGTTAGCATAATTCAAATCATACAAAATCATGCTAAGGAAATTTCGTGGAGAATAAAGGAAAGAAAGTAATAATTTTATTGCATGCAAAAAAATTATATATATATATATATATATATATATATATATATATATATATATATATATATTGTAATTAGGAGAAAATGTATGCACAGTTTGATCCCCCAATATGAAATAAAAAATCATGTTTTGGGCCATAAAAGTTTTTCTAATGGGATTTGACTATAAAAGAAAAACTAAAACAAGTAACTGCCTAATTAAGTATCAAAGTATAGAAACAATAGGGAACTTATAAAGGTCTTCCATTCTTCATTGGAGTGGAAAAAACTAAATGTTTTGTTTTCTGATCAAGTTTGATGAGAACTTAACAAACTGAATGGTTTCTGCTCTACTGTTGATACAAGATAACTTACCAAAGTTGAGACTAAGGCATCACTCTTTTCATCAACTTGTCTTTGCAATTCTGCTAGGAGAACATGATGCGATTTTACCATTCGGTTTCCTCGCATGAGGGGTGAAGTTGCATTGCTCTCAGTGTAAGAGGACGGCATTGAGTCATCGATATAGTATTCTGTTGCTTGGAAATCTGTGGAGGCTAGCAGAGAATCTGAAGACTTCAGTCGTTCTTGAACAGGAGATATTGCATCTCCATCGCTGCGGGCTCTGGTCACTTTTAAGGTTCGATCCTTGCGAGAGCTGTTTGCAGTTATTATATCTGATGAACTTGTGGGACGGGGGCATGGTGAACGTCTTGATTCGTGGGAGGACTGAGAAATAATGTCAACAGGAAATGATCTGTAAGGATCCACCGTTTCAAACTCTTCACCATCAGATTCAATGGACTTTTCTTCGATGATCACTTCTTTTGTTGAAGCACTGACTGAAAGGCCCGAATAATGAGAAGAGGATGATTTTGTGCGCTTTGACTTAATTTCAAGGTCACTGTTGGGTAAGAGAGGGTCTTCAAAGGGACTTGAGGCAAGGCTAAAAACTTCATTGGGTAAACTGGCATACTCGCTAGGAAGGCTATTGGAGTCGGTAGACGGTGGAATTACTTTAAAGGAGGAATTTTCCTCTTTTCCAGAATGAGGTTTGTCACACAAATCAGTAGCTTCAAAAATATGACTTACTATTTTGAGTGATGATGGAATGTTGCTACTAAAAGCAGAATCAGATTCCGCCTGACACATGTATGGCATAGTCTCGGGAGGAAGTACTTCACAAAAGCTGGATAGTTCTGGCAACAGAGTCTTTAGCCATTCCAAGTCTTCTTTAGTTACATTTGGCAAATTCTGATCAAATGGTTCAGGACATTCGACCTTAAACACAACATCATATAAACTTAAGTTGACATTTTAATACCAAGACTTCATATTTCAGAAAAAGATTTATTCCTATCGAAAAGCAGATTTATTTTAAACAAGACTTAGATAACATTTTGGAACCCAAGTTACACTATTAGAAGTTTCTGTTCAAATATAAGAAATCTATAAGCCTAATTTATAAGCAACAAAAACTTTTAATAATTAAATATTAATTATTTCCCCATTGTTTTAAGTCCTTTTTCAATGATCTTGTTAAAAAATATTGCACATTTTATGGATGTAAGGCATACTTACTGCATATAGGGGAGGGTCCTCATACATTCCTGGAAATAAATTATCAACCATATTTTTTGTCTCTTCTTCTCTAAAGTCTTTCCTTATGGAAAGTTCTTTATGATATAACTTAGAAACTTGAGATGAAAGCTCTGTTGCCCACTAGAATAAAAAATGTTAAATTATAAGAAATCTCACTTTTATATATATATACTTATATATGCTTGACACTGGTTAATTAGGGAAACATTATTATGAATGCATTTGAAAGAAATCATGTATGCCTAATTCCTACTGATGCTTAACTGTACCAAATTTTACTGATGCACTAACAGCTTATTTTCACAAACTTTCAACATTTTTGACAACACATTAATCATTTTTAATAAATGGATATCTTGGAATTATTATGCTTACAACATAGAACCAATTGCTCTGTGTAGAACAAGGACTGCCTCATCAGCATTAGTGCATGTCACCTCAAAACTTCTAAAAATTTCTACTCTTGATCTTGTTTAAATCATAACATATTTGCTGACTTATATTTCAACAAAAAAATGCAGCCATGCAGGCTATCAACACCTAGCTTACAATAGATTCAGTTGAGTCAACAGGATCTTAATAAATATTATTCTGTTCTTAGGATTTCCAAATTTCAATAGTATAAGCACTAAACTGCCATACTCTTTAATGATTAAATGATAAAATGTCCATATTAGACGAAAAATGTGACATATTTTAATGGACTTGGTGTTTGGTTTGGTCTTAGCAACTTGGGATTTTTCCCAAATAAATTATTGTATTGCTTAAACTTTAAGAAACATAATTAGAATTCACAGCACATACAAATATAAATACATTTATACAAATGTGATACATCTATAAATATGTTTTACCCCTCCTTGAATAAATAAAATGATGCATACATTAGGATAAAACTGCTATCATACTAAACTGTAAGTTTCATTATACTGATAGCAATTTAAAGATAGGAATGTTTAAATTAATTGCCATGTAATTTTTTTATTGCAAAGTCACTTAGACAAATATATCTATTAATCCCCATGTGTTACAGTGACACATGAAGTTAGAGTATAAAACAAACAGAAAGGTAGGAAAAAGATCAAGATTCCAGCTGCTTTAAAAGTTCTTAAGTCTACTAATAGTGTGCATAGATGCCTCCCTTGACAATACCAAACATTCCAAGAGGTGGTCACAGTTCATATCAACCATCCTTCTGCACAGGACACATTTTGGGACCATAGATGCCAAAACGATGTTAAGTGCTTGGCTAGGCAGTTATGCAGTCTAAAAACAGCACTGCTATATAGTGAGGCTGGCAGAAACGCCATAAATAGTCTCCCCCACTTTTTGTTTCATATTCTCAGCCATTCTGGATTATTTCTGTAAATTAGAGATCAATATAAGAAAATAACAACTCGAATTTAGGGTTTGGCTAGCAGACAATCAGTACGATCGCGAGTAAAGCTTGACTTACTTTTCCATGTAATAAATATAACAAAAGTAAAGCTAGACTTCAAAGATGGTTGTAACATTTCAAATCAACATGTTATTATTGAGTTATTTTAAAAATCAGTATTTATGAATAATTTCAACGAACTTCTGTTTTGATATCATAATTTCTCATCAAAATGGAAATTATTAGAAGTTAAATTGTGGTTATCATGGTTTCCATAAACCCTAATCTCTACTATTCACTTAAAGTTTGAGTAAGACTGAAAGCTGGGTGATTTTCAATGTGCAATATTTTAAATATGAGACATCAGATAGTGATTATTTGTTATGAACTCTCGATGTATTGTCACAAGTAGCAGGTCAAAAATTGAAAGATAATTGAATGAAGAAATTTTAATGTGAGTTTAAATCTATATTTGAGATATATATTAATATTTAGAGGTTAATATAGTTTGACCCATATCTTTAAATAAACTTTCACACTTGATATGATGCCTTGTATACAAAATACATCAAGAGCTCTAAAATAGGCATTTAATATGCTATATTTTATTATAACTGAAATATAAATTATACATGCTGCCTAAATATATAGTACATTTACTCCAGAACTGAAAAAGAATAACTCCAAAAAATTTCATGAAACTGAATTTTTGTTAAAAGAATTGCCCACAGCAGCATATAAAAAGTGAAATTTTTAGGATTGATTGATTTTTCTAAAAAGTTTAGAGAATTAGGTATTTGAAATGAAATACCAACACAAGTTGGAGGAACTGTTGAAACCAATATTTTTGTATCAGTTATTGAAATATGAACTAAACTGGACAATGGATTTTTACAATCAAATTCATGAAATATAAAGGAAGATTATGGGGTCAAGGAAGTTAAGGTCAAAGTTAAAAGGTCAAAGAAAACAATAAATTCTCCTGATTGAGAATTAATGCAGCCTGAGAGACATTTTAAATATTTGAATATTAAACAATTCACAAGATTCATATATTCTAAATATTAAACAATTCACAAGATTCATATATTCTAAATATTAATCAATTCACAAGATTCATATTTGAAACATTAAAAGTGTCATTTTATTTCAAATTTACAAAACCTTTCTATGCTATAAAAATTTAAAAATATATTACACAATAAAATAACAAGACAGCCATAGGAACCAAGTATATTACTGAAACTAGAAAAGTGTATTTTGATAAATCAATAGAAATGTTAAAATTATGTACTGATACTGACTTTAATAAGCACACCAATATGAAAACCTCTAACAATATTAATTTATGAAAAATATATTCAATAAAAATCTAAATCTTACCTTAATATAAGTTCTCGAGAATTCTTTTCGACGGCATACTTCAGCTAGCATTTTGAGATATCTCTGTGGAGCCATATGCACTTGACGAAAACTTTCAATTTTTTTCATTACAGTAACTACATGTTTTTCCAGAAAATGAATCCTGACCTGTAAATCATACATATCGCTTTCCACTTGACAAATGAATCTAAAAATAAATGATAAAAATAAAACAATTCTACATTAAAATACCTGAGCTGTGTATTTAATCTAGTTCATTACACAACTATTCTCAAACCACTAAAACTTACTTTACATGAAGATTAATCCTGTCACAGAGTTGTGTTTTAGCACGGTTACACTTCGTTAAAATATCTTCAAGGCACTTGTGATTCTGCAACATTAGTTCTAACTGGTTTTGAAATGTTTTGCATATATCTGGTAAGACATTGGGATCTCTAGCATGTTGAATTTGAGCTTGGTTAAAAAACTGAAAAGAGACAACAATAGTAAGTGAAATACTAATTCAATAAGTTGAGAAAATTTAAAATTTGCCTTGGATAATTACTGTAATATTTTCATTTCAAGATACTACTTCACTATTAATTTGAAAACGGATGGAAAGAAAAATTTAACAGATTCAACATCGTGAACTTGCTATTTTAAAATGTAATAACCTTGCCAGGGTATGCGGATTTAAATCAAATGATTTTTATTAAAAAAATCATGATTTAAATTAAACTAAATTTTCTTAATTGAAGTTAAATAATGCTAAAAATGAAATAACCTGGGATAAAATGTATGTTATTTTATTCAAATAAGTTTAAAATTTTTCTTGAACTCAATAACTCCTTTTTTAACTGAAAAAACTCTACTCCCTATTAGTGATGGTACCATTGATTGGGATGCAGTAATGCCAACTTGGAGAATTTATTGGAAGTATCCCACCGCTTGCTTCATGTATAAGGGTGTTTCAGAACTCTATTTAGTTAATATAAATAATTGCCGATATTACGGTATATTTGTAGTATTTATCCCTCATGTTGGAGGGGGACACAACCAAAAAAATTAGGACCCAAAAAGTTCAGGTGTCTTGAACTTTGCTACCATTCTGATAAAGTGATCTGTTAAGAGAGTGAATCACTACATATTTGGTTACTCATATTTGTAATATTTACCATCAAAATTTTCAAGGGGGTCAAGCTCCTAGGAAATACTTGATATAGGTGGTATTTTTAACAACTTATTTGGTTTCCCACTGGACATATTTACTTCTCCCATTTGTGGGGACACAAAGGTAGATTGATTTATAAAGATTTATCAAATTTAAAATTAAATTTTCCTCCCCATATTAAAATTTTTTTTTATTTAGAAATTTAAGTATTATGGATTTGTATCACGAAATACAATTAAAATGGAAGAATAAAAGTAAGGCCTAGTAATAATTTTAATTGTTTTAATCTTCCAAGAATTTGCCCTGTTATATTTTCTAAGCCCTTATATATTAATGTTTAACATAAATTAATACTATCTAGAAACTGTACTGTGATTTGCAAGTCTCATATCTAACAAGTTTAATCATATAGAGGCAACAAATTAATAAAAATCATTAAAATCCAATTTAAATCAAATAAATCCGATTTTGATTTTTTAATCATGATTTTTTTTCATACACTGCATCTTGCTAAATGTAGGTGTGACCAATAATGCAACATATGACTGCTGACCACTAAGATGATGTACACTAAAATAATCCATTAAGGCACAGTGGGACATTAACCATCCACTCCTTGAATGATTTAGGCTAAGTATATAAATATGTATTAAAACTGCTCAGTTATATAAAATAGTTATATAAAGTTGCCGTTTTACTATCAAAACCTCACAAGTTCAATTTTTTCAAATATGCTTTCTTAATTTTTTGCAAAGGCTTCTTCGTCTACATCAGTTATAAAGCTCTTGGTGAATTTTTAAACTTGTATCTCATAACTGGTCTACGATTTGGTATCTAGTTTTTATCGTTCCTGAAAATTTTTTATTTCAAGACTTACGAGGTTTCAATAGTAAAATAAAGAATTATTCTCTTAGTTGATAGTCTGATGTTTAAGAGAGCATTAGATGGATGGCGAGACTTAAGGGGTTCCACCACTCATTAAAAAACTAAACTTTTCTTATGTGCAAAATAAATTCATGTAAAGTAGTGGGTCTTCACCTGTAAATTTTTCAACTGTTTCTTTAACATAGTATCCTTTAAAGGGATATACAAATGATATTACTTTCACATATTAAAAACGACAATAGAATAGTTGAAAATAATCTACTTAAATCAAATAAATTATGTTACACTTACTCCTTTACAAAGTTCTCTTTGATCCTTTTCATAGCTTTTGGCTGCTAACATTAGTTTATTTAAATCGGTCAATCTGTCTCCAATACCTTTAAGTTCTTTCAATTCACTATGTTCAGAATTTTTCAGCACTTGCTTTAGGTCATCATTTAGGGCTACCATACAATGATCATTCAACTATACAAATACAAAAAAATGTTTACAGGTTTAAAAGATTGCTGTCTGGAATTCATTTCCAACATTTTGAGGTTTATTTACCCCACATCTGACATTAATTTCTGAAAACTAAATTATTTAACATTCAGTGGCATGAAATTCATTTTCACAAACAGAATAAAATTAAATTCCATCGATCAAATTTTGAGTAGTAAAATTTAAATTAGTTAGAGAATCTGAATAAAATATGAGCAAGACAATTAAAAATTGAGAAATATATTGCTTACTAAATCAAAGCATCCATTTAAGCATTTTTAGGTTTGGTTTGATACTCTATGGTCACTTTTACTACACAGGAAGCATTTTTTAGGAAATCTTAAAAAGTATTAAGAATTAAATATAAAAGAAAAATAGCAATAAAATATTACCTCCTCCAATGACCTCTGACATTTCTCTACTAAAGACTCTAAAACTTGTTGAGGCTACAGAAAATAAAACAAATATTGAAGATACATAGCATATTGTATCGAAACCAATTGCTTTAAGTGATATTGGGCTGATCATTTAGAAAAAATGTATTAAAGTTACATCCAATTTCACTTCCAAAATAATCTTTATAGAGAATGTACCAGACACAAAATTACAAACCTAAATGGCATATAATTACGAAAATATCTATATGCATAACACTGAAATATAATACCTTTATAGCATCTGAATGAATCAGAAAATGGTTTGAGTAAAATAATTATTCCAACTTATATAGTACAGACAGAATGTGGAACTTATGGTAACTAAACAATGCTTGACATGTGTATAGGCTCTGAAGTCCCCCTTTTTAAAACTATTTTAATAGCCTCCAACTTTTTTCCAATTGATCTTGTTTAAATCCAGATTTCCACTCATGTTTTACTTTGATCCATGGTGGGTATGTAGATCTTCCATGTTAGTCAATAGTCAATGGTAAAAAAAAATAGTTACTGACTACTTTTGTTTAAAAATCTTTATTAGTCATTTATATATGAAGACTTTTTAATCAATTATTTTTAATTTAAAGATATTCAAATGTATTCCTATGAGGAAATATGTTTATAAAATACACTTATGATATCGTCAAATTATTAGCACCCATCCCAGTGCCAAGAACGATAAGGTATATCGGAAATTCTTCAACTAAGAGCAAAGCTTGTGGAAATATAGAATATAGAACATAGTACAAATGATATTGTGAAAAATATAGAGCAAGGTACTGAAAAATTTGGTAACACAGAAAGATACATTATGATTACAGCTGCAAAACAAAAATATACATTTTCAGCGGTTTTTGATCAGTTTTCACCAGACAGGAAATTCCAAATCATGTGAATGATGCAAGGATTTTTATTAGGACATTCTTGAGAGAACAGTAGGCCAGTAATGCAATGGAAATGGAATTCCAACAAAACATCTTCAAAGGATGATGGGTCAATAAAAGCATCTAGCTCATTCTTTAACTAAGCAGTGATAAAAGTGTTGAATTTTTAATTTTGTACGTATATAGCAGTGAGTTTTGCCCAGTCTCGTTGATATTTTAAGTGTTGCATGTTTTGTATACATTTTTGTTGATTTATCCTTTTGCCACCTCTAAATTATTTAACTGGAGCAAGAACAATCATATGTCAACTTTCAATGAGCAAAAGCAATAAAAGCTAGCAAAACATTTTGAAGTCAAATTTTGGAGAAATAAAATCACAGTATACAGATAATAAACAAATTTATCTCTATGGTGTATTTAGTCAGTTTCAATTCAACTTGGTTTGCATAGGGTATTTAATTCAATTTACTTGTTTGGTGCACATATTCATCTAAATGTTTCATGTAATAATTTGTCAGCTGAATATCAATATTTGTTAAAATAATTTTGTAATCTTCAACTTTGAGCAAATCGTACAAACTTCTTATATTCCTGAACCTGTTGCAATTGAAAAGAGAAAAGAAGCTTGTCAGTTTTAAGAAACTAAAATGAAATACTTCTTAATAATAAGAATTTGATTGCTGGGATTTCTTCATAAGAAAATATCCTAGTTTTTCGTTAGCTGTTGAGAATAGATTTTCAACAGTGGTATCAATTGGTTGGGGTGTTTTATGTCGCAAGATCCAAAAAACAGACAAGCCGTACCAAATATAAGATTAAATAACAAGTAATAAAAAGCAGTGCAATGATTTAAAATGACAGCAGAAGTCTCAAATATAAAATAGAACCAAGTATTGGCAATCACAAAGCACATGCTTTCCATTTCTGATCAACCTCTCCCCTCCAATTTTATCACATGTTTCAACTTAAGTATTTGATTTTACAACCAAATTAACAAGGAAACACAATTTCACAAACAAATTTAGTTGTGATTGCCTTCCACATTATCTCATAAAATTTTCAATAATAGCAGAATTCAATAAATTATAAAAATTTCAACACATGAGAAAATTTGTAAAACAGTATGAAAATGCATAGTTTGCATACGAATAAAAGGAATCAGGTAATGTATAAATATTGGTCTTTTTCATTAAATACTTTTCCAAAAAACTTTCAGTTGGTTATTTTTAAGACGTTGAAAATTTACAGTATAATTGGAATACCTCGGCACAAAACCAAGAAAGCAATGTATGTTCTGTAGACAAGTCCTCTTCAGAAAATCCACTTTCTAAAATGAGTTTTTCTAGCAGAGGAATCTTAGACAGCAGAGCAATATCCTCTGGAAACCTGAAGAATTCAAAGAAAGAATTTGGATATTAAAAACTTATTTATTATCTTCAAATGCACATTTAATGTTTTTTCTATTACAAAGGTCATCAATGCATTGTTGATATTACTTAACAATTGATTAAACTTATAGTAAATATTCTATAGTTTATATCAAACCAAAACTTTTATAAATAAAATCAGTATTTTAAAATTTATATTATACATAGAAACATAATAAGGAGGGCCTGGATTTTGTTGAGATGTCATATTTTTATTAGCATTTTGTAGACAATGGCCATATAGACAGGCTCCAATTGCAATCTCCTGATTCCAGACAGGTAGTTTTTAGGTCATTTTTTAAGTATTTTTATTTTTAGATCACTTTTAGATAATTGGGTCATTTTTGCATGATTTTTAGATCATTTTTAAGTTTTTACATGTATTTTGTCCTGGGTTTTAATCAAATTTTTGTTGAAACATTCTCAAATTATAATTTTTCACTCAGAATTCGATTTTAGAACAAAACATATTACAAGTAACTCATATGCCTATTTCTGGTGCAGAAAAAGGTGAATCATTGGAAGAGGATGAGGGTTAATATGTCTAGGACTGATAAGAAA
Source organism: Meta bourneti (assembly GCA_933210815.1). Taxonomy (NCBI): domain Eukaryota; kingdom Metazoa; phylum Arthropoda; class Arachnida; order Araneae; family Tetragnathidae; genus Meta; species Meta bourneti. The sequence continues at coordinate 36,837,791 of OW119922.1, read as the reverse complement.
ATTAATGATAACATTTTACTTTTGGAGATCCGAGTTTTTAATATTGAAATATTTATTAATTCAAAAAATAATAAAAACATTAACAATATTTCCAAAATTGTGGTCTACTGGAAAGTACCAGTTCCAGTACAATGGTTTTTCGAAAGTATTACGGAATTGTCAGGTATAAAAATGTCTGAATACAACTCAGATTGATTGAAGTGATATTGGCATTGGGAACGCATTGTACTCAGCATTGTTCAAAGTATCACTGTTACTCAGGAAGTAGATTTCCTCATTGAACTCTTGCAACTAAGCTGATTCATTAACTTTGATGATTCCAATATTTTGTTAGATATCAAGAATATTCAAACTTGTGCAAAAGACTGAATTTTAATGAATACATGATAATACACATGTGTGCATACAAAAACATAATTTATTCACAAACTATGTCTGCAATAGAAAAATATTTTACTGATTGTAAGCAATTAAATTATTAGGATCAGTTTTACACATTTTTTAAATCAACAAAATCTGGGCTCTGGTATAATAAGTATATTTCTCAAGTATAATTAAAAATATTACTAAATTCAAGCATACTGCCTTAAATTTCTTAATATAGCTCAAAACTTTTTCTTGATAAAACTACCAACATTACACTCAGTAGAATCAAATTATTCATCATAACAGTCCATTTAGGATAATCAAGTTTAGTCTTATCCCCAATATCTGTTTTAACTTCAAATATTGATTTCATCAGTCATTTGCAATAATTAAATTTATTAAATGCACAACTTGAATTTTGGGAAAAAATGAAAAATGTTAACTCTACACACTTTAAGTTAATATCCCAAGCAAATGAATAAAGTACAGGATTATTTTAGTGGCAGTCATCTATTCATTCATGCACAGTGGCATAGTTATGACCTGAGGTACAGTATTTAAGAGTTCACTAAAATCCCAACAAAAATATACATATAATACTAGATCAATAATGAGTTGCTTTCAATTGATACATGAATGCCTTAAAATACTCTTTTCAGAAAGTTATGATAAAACTAGAAATACTTGCTTATTTATCATTTCTTGGTAAAACGAACGATTTTCTGAGTACTTCTGGAAGATTTCATCAAAATATTGTTTTCTCTTTATAATTGCACTGAAAGGATAATTTAATAAAGGAACTTAAAAAATGAATAGTAATATCATGATTAAATGTATTTAGAATCCTGAAGTTTGTAATGAAAAATTGATTAAAACACATTGACAGTTTGTAAACTTTTATGATACTGATTATCAATACGGCATAAAAATTTGAGGACTTTATCAATAAGTGTAAGTAAAAAGTACCAATTATCCCCTTTAAGACTAATGAAAACTAAAATCCATTTCTAAGGTGACTTGATTGAACCTTGAGCCATAAACCCTAACTACCTACCTACCTAAGGTGACTTGAAAGCTAAAAATTATACCTCAAATATTGAACATTTTGGAATCCTAAACATTCTGCACAATTTTATAAAAATATAAGACAATTTCTTTAATTATGAACAGTTAATTTCTCATCAGCAATATTCATATAAATTTTAGTGAACTGCATATTTAAATTAATGATTATAAATTCAGAGTTCCCACTCTTGAAGTAAAAGATAAATTAAGGCCTTTATAACACCTTTTCAAGAAAATATTTCATTTTGAAGTTATATTTTAGATAGATTACAATAGATTAACTCGAGTGCACATGTGAAAGAAACTTCTAATGTTTGGGTTTCATGGACTCATTTTTAGACCCTTGATCTTGGATGAGTATCAACTCGTTGGCTTTGGTTTGCGAACGCATGTGAAATAAAACATGTTGTAAAATCTAGGGTAATCATGTTGTAAATTTTGCATTAAGGTAGGTTGCTTTGTGTTTTATGGCACAAGATAAAACAAAAACAGATAAGCTGCAAACACAAAATTAAAAAAAATTTATTTTAAAACATCAGATTAACCAGATCAACATTAAAAGCATGATAAAACAAATAAGTATCAATAGCAAACATACAAGTTATATAATCCCCAAGAGGAGCTGATAACGACAGAGCAGTGAAAAACCTGAGGAGCTTTAATTTTAAGGACCTTAGCAAATATTAAGGCTTTTAAAAGCCCTTAAAAACTAAAATGAAAAATTGGGCTTTCTTGAGGTTAGTGGGAAGCCTGTAAATTAGCTATTTTCAAACTGTGTGCCATAGCATATTGGTGTGCCTTACAGATGGTAAAACTGTTTAAGGTGCAGATGGTTTAAATTGTGCAAGATATATTCAACTTCAATTGTTTAGATTTGAACTTTTGACAAGTGTTTTCACAAATAATTTCAAGGAAAAACCCATATAATAATTTTGAGTGTCATTTTTCATTACAAAGAATTAAAAATAAATTGTTTAAAAAAAATTAAAACACTAGGGGGAAAGGAGTAGGTAACACTATTATTATTTTTGTAAATCAATCAAAATTATACTTTCTTTGTCAGATCAGCAAAGAAATATATTTTGGGTGTGCTGCAAAATTTGAGTAATTAGTTTATGAAAAAGGTTGAAAATCGCTGTTGTAAATTCACAAGTGATGTATTATAATCTTCAGTTCTATGTTTAAAATTACTTGAACATCAGCAAAAACTATATTTCCATCATATAATTACAGCAATCAAGAATGAATAAGAACCAACTAAACAAGTATCAATAAGTTTTACAGAACAGTCTTACTCTTTGACATCTCCTAAATTCGCAATGACAGCTGCCCAACCTTGCTGCTGTAAGTGCTGATGGTGTACAAGTATGTTACATTCTTGCTTCCCCTTCAAAGCACAATCAGCAAAGCGCTGTAAAAACGCAATTGGTAAATTTAAAATCATGATAAAATTAAGAGAAAGAACCTTTTAAAAATATGAACATTTAGAGCTAAGAAAATAGAATAATCTCAATAAACAATCATTATAGAACTGAAAATAATAGAAGAAAATCAAAACTGCATTTTACTGATAAAAAGCTCAATTTCTCATAATATACTGAAACTTTTTTATTTTTATATAGCTGTAAATAAATGCCAAGTCATCAAGTTATTTTTGATTTTAAAAGATTACATATAGCATGAAAATTATTTTGCTGAACAAAATTTCCGATCTTATAAGCAAGCATTCAAACATTTTTCAAAATAATTGAATGCATCAATGCTTAATTAAAATGAACAGAAAATAAATTAAAAGAGATTAAATAATATGTTTGTACAACTACAAAAATGCTGTCATGAAGTATTCAAAAAATGTTCAACAAAATTAGACATGGCCCTTCTAATACCAGAAACCAGGCAACAATGTTGTAGCAGAATGTGGTTAGACAGTGTAACTTCAGTAAATAAAAAAGTATCATCTGATTGAGATTAGCAGCATTGCTATATAGTCCCATGATAAATTTTTAGATGTTCTGTGACTTTTACAGATTATTGACTTTCAAGAACCAGCATCATATGACTTAACTATTATTGCATTAATCAGTATAATTATGTTTAGTTACTAATATTCTACAAATATGATTTTTATAATGAAATTTTGCATAACTTAAAAAACCTTGGACAAGAATGAACATGTGCTAGATATATTTATTGATGAGAGTGACAGCAGATATGTTGTGAGGATTATGGTTACTAAAATTTAGTTATATATACTTCTTGTGAAATCAAACTTAAAATTTCACAATAGGTAAACTAACTATCGTTTTTGTCTGAAAAATATGAATTTCTTTCCAAAATAGGATTAAAAGAAAGTGATTTGATGCCTTGAAAGATTGAAAAGGTCTGGCTGTAGTACCAAAAATTATTCAAATCGAGATTTGTTGAAGACTGAATAATTTTCTATCAAAAATATATCATATACAAAAAACCTTTGATTCATTCATTCACGTTACCATGGCTAACTGAATTGGGGAAAACTTGTAGTTGGAGTTACTTGAATTTCATTTCATTTATAGACAACAGCGTACGGGTTGTAGTCATGAAAATGGCTGGTTGCAGAGCCTTATAGTAACCCAAATTTTGGTTGGTTGTGTTTTTATGGGCAAAGGGCCATACTTGGCCATGCCAGATACAAGCCAGACAATATCAAGTAATGAAAATACACACAAGGAAAGTTTTACTGACACAGAGAAAGAAATACACCCAGGGAGAAATCGAACCTGCGCCGCTTACAACTTGCAGGTTGCTAGCACAGGGGCATACCCACTGAGCCACAATTGCCCCACATTTTGATGTCATTTACTTTGATTTGGCAATATGCCAAATCTGTGATACCTTGGATCGGTAATAAATCTTGTGAGGATCCTCGCCTAAAATCAATCTAAAACCTAATTACTTTTATTTTCTGTTGCTTTGTACCCATCTATTATATTAACTTTAAAAATTTCTCAACCGCATCAAGTACTAATTTGAGCTGACTTCCCCACACCTGAGTTATTGCAATCTACACGAATTCTTCGACTTCCACTGCTGTTATTTAACTCAAATTATATAGCACACTAACTATGCAATCAAATCATATTACAAATATTTGCACAGTTACTGTTTTAAATATGAACAATCTTTGAAGGAATCATTTTATTTATTTCCTTCAAATGAAAACGATCACATACAAAGTATATTAAACTAAATGTGAAGAACTAACTACATGGTCAAAATACCAACACTGTATTTTTCAAAAAAAATTACTAAATAAAATTATTTACGAAACAATATGTATTTTAAAAGTTTGGTTATGAATTTGTTGCAAATAAAAATTTTAATAATTTGGAGATTGGTAAGAATAAAGTGAACAAACATTTATTTATATTATACATGTTTCCATATTTAATGCCCTTTAGATGTCAGTGATGAAATGTGGTCAGCCACCTGCTGACTAGGTGGCAGAAAAGACATGTGTCCTGTAACGTGGAAGTCATGGATTTAGATAGCCATTACTAGATGTTTTTCTCAATCCAGTTAACCATAACATTATAAAAGCAAAAACAATTCACTTCTTTGGGAAATGAATTGTTTTCATGGTAATTTTAAATTACCTGTGCAAGATTACTTCTAACAGTCAATGCTTGCATGCTGGGAGCCATGCTGGCACAAGCCATAACATCATCGGTTATAGTAGGATCTGTTAAAAAAGAAAATTTTGAAAATGGAATTTTAAAAGATAAATGAATTTTATTTATGGATGTTTCTAAAATGACAATATGCATATTTTTAAAGCTTAAAAAAGCGTTAAATTACTTTGATTATAAGGCACATATTAGATTAGAGCAATTAAACTTTGAAAAGTTATTTAGATTTTACATGCATAATTTTAGAAATATTATACAATTTATGAAAACATAATCTCTATAAAAAAGTTAATTAAATTTGAAACTTAAAAACATCCCTCAAACTTCTTATTCATTTTTATGCACATGTCATATTTACATAAATCAATTTCGTTTGCAAACATACATGAAAAAGTTTATCTTCATGAGAGAGGATCAGACTTTTGCAGGTCAAAAGCCATTTGTAATACGTAAAAATTCAAAAACAACTTCACTACTAAATATAAATTTCATGAAAGTTCATTGTTTTTCAAACTTCTCACTGCATATTACCTATTGACTTATGTAACCAACCTTATTATCAATTCATGATTGTCCTTTGCAAATGAAATTTGAATGAAAGTAGTGTTACCTAATGAACAATGTGTGTATAAGGTTTACATCTTGAGTCAAGGGGTTGGTTATTTAAAATGGATATTAAAAATGTAAAACTTGACAAAGGAGTTTTAAAATCTTACACATTAAATTCAAATTGAATTTAAAAGTAGACAAAAGCAATAAAATGCAAATTAATAAATAACATAAAAAAGCAAAGTAATTGAACATCTAAATAGAGCAAAAGCTAGAATTATTTAGTTTTAATTTCAGGGTACTTACGTATTAACCTCATGCCATTGGTGAATATCAGCCAAGTTTTGTTGGCCATTGGCGAATATCAGCCAAGTTTGTTTATGGCGCAAAATGTTTAGCAATTGCCCTTAGGATGGCATCAAATGTATCATTATCATTATCATTATAAACTCTGCGAGGTAGGGACTCCAGGTGGTGGGGAGATGTTCCTCAATGTTTTTTATTTCGCCATTTTTCACTTCTCAAGATGCGTTCTATATTCTGTGTGTGCGTGCCAGTTTCAGAATCAATGAAATTGTATTTGTGGTTCATTTAGCAGTGAATATAACCAGATTGTTCCAGTTCTTCCGTCTTATACCCTTTCCAACAGATTTGGCGATTAATCGCTGGCATGCGGTTAATACGCAAGTACCAATTTCAGTATTAATTTTAGTATTTTTTAAAAAATAATTTAAGTAAATAACATTTTTTCTATGGTTCTTAACAGTGCTTTTACAAAGACAAAACAAATTAAAAAATGCATAGGACTTTAATTTGATATTGTATTGATATATAAACATTTAATGTGAGCCGGTTTTGAATTAATACATCATACAAAATTAAATTTGACCATTAGTTTTTAAGCTATGGTCATTTTTGCACTGTAAGATGACCACCATTTTGAAATATATATGCTATCATTAGAATAGTTTTTATTCAGAAACCACAAATTTTACCTCTGAATTTTTGTCAGATTAAAGTACCTATGTTACTTAATATTTCTAGTTTCAGAGATATACATAAGGGTTCATTTTTCTATAGCCCTTTTAAATAGACTGTTTTTTAAACTGATCTTTTCACTTTACATTTAAAAAACCCACTAAAATGTAAAAAATACCACTGTTTGTATTTTATATACCTCAAACAAATGGCATTCATTTCGTACCAAAATTACTAAATTTAAGCTATTAGTTCCCAAGTTAGGGCCATTTATAGACAGCAAATCCAAGATGGCCAATATTTTGTAAAATTGACCAATTTTAAAATTCCCGTATCTCAGCTGATATTGGACAAAATATTTAGAAAATTGAGATTTATGCGCTTCACTGCCATGTTTATCCATGGTAAAAAATTTTAAAACAAATCCACGACTATGGTGCAGCACCTTTTTCTCAAAATGGGTGTTTACACATGGAATGACCCAAAAGGTTAATGTCATTGTCTACTATGGTAGAATTAAATAGTATAGAAATTCAATTTTTGGGGTTTAAAAAAAGCATTATGACAAGTGTAAAAACCTTTTTCATACTAAAAGAAAATATATTTATTCTTGGATTTGAAAAAACACAGAAGACATTGGCTTGAATTAACTTAACATCTATAAAGCTAAATTTACTCAAATCAAACTCAATAAAACTCATGATATAAAGGTTATACGCAATTAAGAACAAAGTATATGGAAGATTTAAAAAATACATACCTAGTTTATATTCTGATGGAAGAGTGTTAGATACTTCACAAGCAGTTGCATATTTACGAAACAAAAAAATAGGATTAGTATCTGTGCCAGCTCCGTGATAATGTCCAACCATATTATCTGACATCAATTCTTCACCTCCACTACATAGAAGTACTTGATCTTCAACTGGATAGTTTGTGCATCTGGATATCTCCTTTTTTAATTCTGAAACTCTGAAATATTCAAAAAATGTATGTTGCTGTGATTTAAATGCACATAACGCAATTTTTTTTAATCTGTAATTCTGGAGACAATTGAAATTCAACATTTGTTTCAAAAATTTATAAAAATTTGATGTAGAACTGTTCACTTTGAAAAGCAATCAAAAGGAAACCAGGAGTATAAGAGCTAGTATAGAAACTATGAAATCTATAACTTCTTATAAAAATAATTATAGAATATGTAATTCACGAATACATGGCAAAAATATCAATTCTACATTAACACTGAATTTGTATTCCATTTGATCTTTGTAGAGCTGATTATATTTCAAACATCAGATTACATTTGATGTTAACATTTCTTGATTATTTCTAAAAGTATAATAAACTATGATTACCAATTAATATTAATAATTTTGTATTGTTTTGTTTGTTATTGCTAGATATACACAACTAGCTCTAACAAAAAAGCAACAAATAAAACTAAAATTGCAAATAAAAAAATCATTACTTTTTCACTGCTAGATTCATATCCAACTGGATCATATCACCAGAGGTTACAATGAAAACATACAACATCTTAGCAGGTTGGTGTTCCTCAAGTAATTATGGGACTCTAGAGATCTGAAAAACATCAAGTAAAGGAATCATTTGAAAGAAATTGTAACATACTTTACATAAATTTATTTTTGTAAGCTGATAGAAATATGTGCTTACAAAGTAGCATATAAATATGTGCTTACAAAGTAGCAATCATCAACTCTAGTAGTAAAAGTAATAGTACTTGTGAGTGCAGCTCAACTAAATAAAATTTTAAAACAAGGAATGAAAAATCCTGATTTTTTTTAATTAAAAATATTTATTTTTTAATTTAAATCAAAAATAATTATAATTTAAATCAAATCTTTTAGATTCAAAATGGATTTTTATTAATTAATTTGTTGCCTCTATGATTAAATGCGTTAGACGTGAGACATACAAATTAGTAGTTTCTAGATAGCATTGATTTAACATTTTTCAATGATTTTATAAATATTTATGAGAGTTTAGGAAATATTGTAGGACAAACGTTTGAAAGATTGAAGCAATTAAAATTGTTCTTGGGCTTAATTTCTGCTTTTTCTTTCATTTGAATTCTGTTATGATATAAATCCATTATACTTAAAATTCTAAATTAAAATATAAACTTAAGGAGATAAAATTTAATTTTAAAATTAAAAAACTTTATAAATTATAATAAATAAATTTAATTTTTCTGGCATTTGTGGTAAAAAGAGATGGTTTTCTTTCTTGTCTTCTACACAAACACTAAAATTTATCAAGTTTCCCTCATGTCAAAGAAGATATGTGGGATACAATATTTTCACTAAGAGGAAATCGGAAATAAAAAGTTAATCTGCTTTTTCTTGCAATTTCATAATTAAGGGCATGGCACAAAATGAATATTTTGCTTTTCTGCATATTAAGAGGTTCTTCTCAAAGCTCAGTTGATTTTCTTCTGAAGGGCTTATAGTAAGCTAGGAAGTGAGTGGCATTTATAATATACTAAAAACAAATGTTAAATAAAGCTTATTCCTTTATCTGAAATAATGAATTTCCTCATGAAATGGTATTGGTTCAAGTCTATCCTATATGTGTAAACTTCAGACTTTTTTATAAACAAGTCTGTGAGAGTAACACCTGTTTTCAGTGAGTAAAAGTCATTTGTCATTATCATCCCAAAACAGGCCTAAACCCCTTGGGTCTCCCCACAGGAAGAGGCAAATATTTCTAAGAAATGAAATGAGTTTAAAATAACACCTGCACCAAGCATAAACTAGGAGCCTGATCCCCTTGAAACATTTTAAAATGTATATGGTAGGGCCAAGGACCCTAAAACATAAGGGATATTACAGATAATATGAGTAACCAGACAGAAGAGTGATTTGATCTCTCTTATGAGGTCACTTGTCAGAAGGGGCACAAAGTCCTATGGTCCTAATATTTTTATTGTTGTGGCCCCCACACACAAACCCCCTCCAGGGATAAATAAACAAATATAAATATTACAAACAATAACATTATCAATGATTTGTATAAACAAAATAAAGAGTTCGAAAAAACACTTATACATGAAGCAAATGTTTTACTTAGGTTCCCCAAAATTTTCTCCAAACTGATGCCACTGCATCCCGATAGGTACTATTATTTCTAGTGTTCTCCAAGTAGGGAAGCTAGTTACTTTCAATTAAAAGAGGGTCCTTCCTGGAATGTTACTGAGTAGAAGCAATTTATAAAACTTAGTTATATCAAATAAAATGTATCCTGTTCCAGATTATTTCATTTTCAATATTGTTATCAAAATGTAATTAAGAAAAAAAGAAAATGTAAAGTTCAATTTAAATCATAATTTTATTAAAAATCATGATTTAAAGCGGCATACACTATTTGAAATCCACAATTAACTTATCTAAACAAAGTCTTACCTTACTAAGTGACATAGAATGTTCAAGAATGTAATATTTGTCTAAAACTAACATTTCAATTCTTGTCACTACAAACAAAAATTGGTTGTATGCTGGTTTGAATTGCACTGTAAGTGGAATCATGCAACTAATCTATACTATAAGCATCGTGTTTAAATTTTTCAAAATTATAAAATAAAGAAATAGGCCACAAATTTTTTAAAAGGATAGCAACTTATAAATAAGTCACAAGTATTGAAAATAAAATTAAATTAACATTTACCATTTCAATGAATTTTAAGTTTTAAGGGTACCAGAAGTTTTATGCATACAATGCTTATTCCAATTTTTGGCTGTCTTAGTGTGTAAAATTATAATTTATGTTTGGTTTAAGAATGCTTTTCTATTATAACTTTTACACCTTGAAGTGATTTGTGGACACAACTCAAAATCATTGAATTTGGACATTGGAAACTGCTAGAGCATAAATCAATCCAAAAATGATATAAACAATGAAATGTATTTTATCATCGAAACTACAGCTTTATTTAGGTTACAAATTTTGATTAACTCTCCTAATGGGGACAAATAGATGGATAACAGGATTAGTTCAAATAGGTAATGGTTGGTTGGTTTAGGGGTTTTTATTGCACATAGGCCATGTTTGGTCAAGCTGTGTCAGACACAAGACATACAATATCATGTAATATAGAGACACACAATGAAGGTTTTACTGACACAGAGAGAAATACACCCAGGGTGGAATGCACCTGTCAGGAATTGAACCTGTGTCACCTACAACTCGAAGTCAAATAGGTAAAAGGGAAATATAGTATAAAATAAAATTGAATTTTGCTACAGGATCAAATTTCATAACTTTTGTCCTTTATATTATTGATTTTGAAATCATGTACTATCCTAAACATGAATCTAACTCAGTATATTCAAACCCTATACCATAGTCAATAACGCTTTATTGAAAATTAAGATAATTTAATTAACAGAATGAACATATTTGATGGAAAACACTAAAATCTTTAATGAAACAAATAAAGTAAACAATATCAGGCAAACTAAAAAAATATAAAGTGTAGGGCTACTTTAATATTATTTCTATCATTTCAAGATTTAAAATGCATATTAAAATGCAAATATAATATGAAGTTGTCAAGGATTCATACTTTGAAAACTCATACAAAAAATTAATTTATTAAATAAACAATACTGAAAGTTTTTAATAACCATGTACAATATAATGCAACTGATATCAGGGAACTTTTAGAACACTAAGCATAGTATTTATTCAAGTAAATCTGTTTACATTCAGAAATAGATAAAAGAAAGAATTAAACTCCCATATTATAATTTCGTTTCAATAATATAATTTAATAAAATGTATGCCAAACTATGTCACAAAAACTGTAAAAGATCAAAGGAAATAGAATGTATCTAAAATCATCTTTATTTACTTCTAAAATGCTGATAAAAATAATATTAAAATTAAAGCCAGAAATATTAAAGCATTTTATTGCACTTAAGAAACAAAGTAATAACCTCAATGGGTTACGTAATGGAGCGGTAAATAGGTAGTCACAGAAATTGTAAGATCTAAGAATCAGGATAGTATCTAATGAATCTATTTCCTTCCAAAATAATGAAAAATAATTTTATAAATCATGTTGATTTCATATCAATAAACAATCGTATTGAAATTAAAAAGATATATAAATGTTGAAGAATCTTATCACTTAATGAAACAAATTATATTTAATAGGTAATAGATAGTTATAGCTATAGAAAATTAAATTAATCACTACAAATCTAAAACAATTTTGGGGTGAAGTTTCGTTTGAAAATTTAAGTATTCAAAAACTGGAAAACCAAATTTGTCTCTAAAATTTAAAATATTTCTCAATTGTATTTACACATCTTTAAAATTCGAAGTAGCTTTCCATAAACATTACATCACTCTCTTTGTTATATTTGTTATTTCGTTTGTGGATTCGCAATGGTATTTTATTTAGTAATTTCAATCATAGAAAGACAAATCCCACTTTTTTTATCAAATGTTATGTAATTTAGGATTATACCATAATAGAGAAGGGATAAAAGTAATGAAATTACGTACCTTTGTTATGCGATGGATTGCAAATGTTTTTTATTAAACAACGATCAATTTTTCTTTCATCTCTCCCCACAAATGTTTAATAGCAACAAGCCACTCAATTTATTAAAATCGAGAACAAATGTTCGAAGTATCATACCTTGAATAGATTATAATGACGTCTTTCGTCTAACATTGTGAAATAAAGAAAATACGAACAAAAACTATGAAGTTATGAAATTAGACAGTACGTTCCGAAAGCATATCAGAGCTTGTGTTTTCCTTCCGCACTTCTCAGAAGTTGCAAACTTTAGTATTTCAAAATCAAACCTATACTTTTGATGAACCAAACATTTGATCAAAACAAGCAGTTCAACAGCACACAACAGCTGACGCCATTTTATGTTTACTTCTTATCGAGGAGATCACGTTCGCTGTTGTTATGGGTAAATGAACGTATCGGAGAGTGACTATTTTTAAAGCTCTACTCGCGGTATTTTCAAATCATGGACTTTAAAAATACACATTAATTGTTCATCTTATGAATCAAATCAGGCTTAGCTCGAATTCTAAGTTTTTTCTCTGAAACCAGAAAGAGAAAAATGTTTACATGAATTAAATAGCAGTCTGCGTTTACTTACTCTATGTATTAGAAGAGCTGGCCACCAATAAATTGTAAAAATATTCACTGATTAAAAGTTAATCAACTTTTTAGTTTCGTGCTCACATTAGTTTTACCTGCTCAGGAACGATGTGTCGAATTCCAAGAGCTTTTGTTCCCTTTTTCAGTACCCCCTTATCCCTTGTGGAGCCATCCTATTTGACCACCCTTCAGGGGAGGCGGAATGACCTTCGAAACTGACCACTGAACCAAGAGAAGATTTCTATGAATGGCCTTGAGGAAACCTTTTTCTAGAAAAACCTGGTCGAAAGCAGGTGTGCTACTTTTATCGCAGGTGCAGGTATTGGAATCCCTACTTTATCCAGGGGCAGACTGGCTTATGTGGGATGGCTATAATTTTCAGATTAGTGACCAAATCTCTGATCATACCTCAGTATTTTATCCGAAAAAAAATGTATTCCGGTATAGTTATGAAGAAATGGATAAAATGAAATTCCAAGAACTACTCTAGACTTCCCCCGAAATCGCATCTATGCAAAGGAGCTTTCCCGCTGGATTGCATAGATGATGTCCATCCAGGATAAACCCATACGACTTTGAGTTTTCCAGACGCCATTAAGATAAGGATGAAATGAAAGGGATATTGATTGAAAGGTTGGCCCTTTATTTCATGTATTCTAAACTTGATATTTGAAAACTAAAATGAGATACAAATTAAGGTTTCGGAATGAAGCTAGGCCTCCCAGAGACGTTTCTTTGCGTACATTACAACCTATAGGTACATTTAATTTTAAAACTTAAGACAAAAAAATGTATTTCCACAAAGTATAATTTTAAAGTATTTATCGTCAATCACTTTGTACAAAATCTCAAAGAACCTATTCTAATTCTGTTTAATTCGGTTATACTTCTTTTCGTGGGTCATTATTTCGGGAGTAAACTAAAGTTTTTCTAACACAGAAACAAAATAATCATTGCTGCATTACAATTGTTCGTTGAAACTTAGTTTCCCCTGTTCTATTAAAAAATGGTATTTCAAATAGTCAATTATTTTCTTTATCCCATAAGACGTAATTTTTTAGAAACGGATATTGAAACATACAACATTAAGCAATTTCACAGCTGCTCTTCAAAGTTGCAGTCTTTAAATGTCTAAAACTTTAATCAAAATATTTAATATTGAACCAAAAAATTTTGGACATCGTTATATATACATAAACTAAACCCCTGTACTTGTTTCATTAAAATCCGTCACCATACAGCTAGATCTTTTCTTATTTTTGCTCATTTCCCATAGAATGACCCTGCTGTGAATTAATTTAATAAATTAATAATTAATCTCGCAACTATTTAAAAATCTCTCAGAAGAATCTTTACTCTTAATATTTTATCTGAAAAAAATGTAGTTAAATTTTTAGAGGAGGCTGGGTGCCCCAGTCTCCATTTCGCTTACGCCAAATGCCTTTGGAGAAATGTCGCCGCACCTCCTTGAAAGGGTTAAAGCTGGATAAAAAATATATTCTAGGTGTAGTCAGGCCCTGATATGGTATATAAATATTCCTCTCATTTGATATTCTGATGTTTTGATAGGTATTTGGGGTTTTATAACGCAAGGTTCAATAACGGACAATCTACGCCAAACACAAGATATAATCACAAGAATTATAAAATGCTTCAACGTCGTTTTTTGCGAAATACCGCAGGCATTTTTCGCAAATAGCGACACAATTTGCGATTTCGCAAGTGTTTAATTTTATCAGGCCCGCAGACTAGACACGGTGTTATTTAGATATTTGTCAAATAACGCCGTGCTAGTCTGCGGACCTGATAAAAATATTTGGAGGGCCGTATTTGGTCTGCTGGCAGGGTAAACCTGTCCATAGGGTCGTATTGGTCTGCGGGTCTGATAAAAGTATTTGGAAGGCCATATATGGTTTTGGGGCCAGGAAAACCTGTCCGTATCTCGTCTGCGGGTCGGTTAAACCTATTCGGAGGGACGTATCTGGTCTGCGGGCCCGATAAAAATGTTTGAATGGCAGTTTCTGGTCTTCCGGATGAACCTGCTCTGCGGACAGATAGACCTATTCGGAGGGCAGCATATGGTCTGCTGGCGAGGTAATCCTGTCCAGAGGGTCGTATCCGGTCTTCCGGCTTGATAAGAAATATTTGGAGGGCCGTATCTGGTTTGCGGGCCGGGAAAACCTGCCCAGAAAACCGTATCTGGTCTGCGGGTCGATTTATCCTATTCGGAGGGCCATATTTGGTCTTCGGGCCTGATAAAAATGTTTGGAGGGCCGTATCTGGTCTGCGGGCCTGGAAAACCAATCGGGGGGTGTATCTGATCTAAGGAGCCGAGGTAAACATACTCGCTGTAACTCATTACTTTTGTGGACATCACTTCACCTGTAACCAGGACACTGGCTATATCTCAAATAGCTAATAAAACCAAAGTAAATATAAAAACATTAATGAGGACGTGGATAACAAGTGAAAAATGCTTACAATGGAATCTATATACAGGGTGCAACGCAAAGTCCATACCCGGCCTTTATTTTCGCAACCGTTGGTAGTAAACGTATACTTCCAATTACAAAAATGTTTCAAATGAGGTAAACATTCATGTTACGACATTTTAAAATTTAAAAAACCAATTTTGTAAAAAATACAAAATCTAACTTTTTATACAATCCCCCGTTCCTTATAGTGATATTTAGTATTTTGGTATTTTCAATTAACGTCACACTGGAGCAACACAACGGGCTATTGGTGACGGTCCGGGATCAATCCCAGAGGGAAAGTCCGAGGACAACACCACGTAATTTTGAACCGCGGTCAGATGACGAGGCAACACCTGAGCTGGCACCCCACTCTCCAAACTTCCACACCACGCCAACGTGAGGACATTTGAGGCCACGACAGATTTAACGTGCACCAGCCCCCTTTGTACACGACGGTGTTTGGCTGGATTCGAACTCGCAACCCTTCGGTTGCTAGTCCGTTACTCTTCCAACCGGGCCACCGCGGCCCATGTGATATTTAGTAAAAGTTTACACTCATCCTAACAAACGTAACACAAAAAGTTTCACTTCTGTGTGACAAAAATTGACCGAGATATTTAATTTCAGTTTGGGATTTTTTTCAGATTTGTTTTGCCTTTATTGAGGGGTCGGTTAAAATATAAATTAGAATAATTCGAGATTGAAATCAGAGTACAACGCCCCTTTTAAGGCGAAAGGGAGGTTCCCCGACCATAAACGATGGGTACCTGTATAGTAAAGTGGACATGCCCGATTCACTGAAAGTTGTCACAGCGCCCCTAGTGGCGAAACACGGAAGTTTGGAAATGTAACTCCGAAACTAAGCAAGATAGACAGAAGATGTCAACTAGAAAGTTGTAGACCATCGTCGAATTATGTAGAATCGACACCCTGAAAATGAAAAATGCTCAAAACGAACCGGATAAATGGCAGCGGAATGCAAACTACCAGCGGGGCTATAATCCCCATGCAAATCGTGATTATGCAAATAGGATGGTACCGCAGCCACATGCTGGGGATAAAAGACGAGCTATCCAGTAGTGGGCAAACTAGTCCGCGTTGAGATCGTGATGGCGTGCTACACATCCGCGTAATATGCCGAAATGATAGTGATTTATGGCGAATGTCAACGGAATGCCAGAGCTGCTGCAAGGGTTTATGGCGAACGTTTTCCTATGGATCGACGTCCATTGGATCGAACTATAGCTACTGTACTTTGCCGTCTCAGAGAGACATGCGGCTTCACACCACGGCCCACATCAGGCAGACTGACAAGATCGGGCATTCGAGTGACATAGGAGAAAGTGCTGGGATACGCCCTTGGAAATACACACCTAAGAACGGCGGAAATAAGCGAGGCATGTGGATACACGCGTCAACATATTTGGCGATTGCTACATGCGCATGGTTCGCATCCATACCGTCCGCTACTGGTGAAAGCATTGATGCCGGGTGACGACGCACGAAGATTTGACTTTTGTAATTTCCTACTCAACACGTTGCACGACATTCCGTCGTTGTTTTCCGACATGCTGTGATGAGTCACAATTCACACGGGATGGCATCGTCAACACCCACAATATGTATTACTGGGCTCTGGACAACCCTCACATGGGACGCACAGCACGACACCAGGTACGCTGGTCAACGATTGTGTGGTGCGGTATATGGGGAACCCAGATTGTTGGACCCATCTTCTACGAAGGGACCTTAACGGGCAATCGTTACCTGCATCTGTTACAAGACACGGTTCGTGACTGGTATGAACAGCTGCCTCTCCGAGATGCTTGTCGTGTGTGATTCCAACATGATGGGGCCCCTCCGCACAAAGCAGCAAACGTTCGTGCGTATCTAGCCACCGAATTCGGCCAACAGATCATCAGATATGGAGGAGGGTTGAGTGGTCACCGCTTCGCCGGACTTGACTCCCATAGACTTCTACCTCTGGGGTTACGTCAAGGAACAGGTCTATGCGACTGAGTCAACCTCTCTGGATGATCTGAAACAGCGGATCAGCCTTGCCTGTCGCACAGTTACACCAACTATGCTCCAACGCGTCCACGATTCAGTACTGTCACGCATTCAATTTTTCATTGCCACCAATGGGGACCATTTTGAGCAGTATCTCCAGTAGATTTCTCCACTTCATGTATTGTTTTCCCGCTGTATGCTTGTCTGTAACTTGTGCGGGTTAGATTTCCAAACTTCCGTGTTTCGCCACTAGGGGCGCTGCGACCGCTTTCAGTGAATCGGGCATGTCCACTTTACTATACATGCACCCATCGTTTATGGTCGTGAAACCACCCTTTCGCCGTAAAAGGGGCATTGTACCCTGATTTCAATCTCGAATTATTCTAATTTATATTTTAACCGACCCCTCAATGAAGGCAAAACACATCTGAAAAAATCCCAAACTTTGAAATTAAATATCTCGGTCAAATTTTGTCACACAGAAGTGAAACTTTTTGTGTTACATTTGTTAGGATGAGTGCAAACATTTACTAAATATCACTATAAGGAACGGGGGATTGTATAAAAAGTCAGATTTTGTAATTTTTACAAAATTAACTTTTTAAATTTCAAAATGACATAACATGAATGTTTACCTCATTTTAAACATTTTTGTAATTGGAAGTATATGTCTACGACCAACGGTTGCGAAAATAAAGGTCGGGTACGGATTTTGCGTTGCACCCTGTATATAAAATAAGATGTGTGTATGTATGTGTGTATATATGTATATTTTCTATACAAATCTACACCGTTTGACCAATTCACACCAAATTTGGTACACTTATACTTTAGAACACTGCGGTCAGCATAGGCTAACTCTAGACCCCGTTCTATTGGCCCTAGGGGGCTAAAAACTATTCGAAATCGCCATAGAAATAACATTGAGCATAGATTGATTGCTTTAGGCAGCGATGGTTGCTTTACCAGTGTTAATCGAAAAACAATTTTTTCCGAAACAAATTAAATTACAATATTTACGTTTCAACTGACTTTTTAGTTCTTCCCATGATGTAAATAAATTATAGATATTTTATTGAAGAAGAAAGAATATTTTAAAATATTTATTTTTGGCAAGGAAATTCAAGAATAGGTTTTCAGGAGTTCAAGGATGATTTTCAAGGACAGTTGGTGTATATTTCGTCCAACTTTCCTTAAATAATTTATTGAATACGTAATGATTTGTAGAATTCTGTTTCACAAGGCTTTTTAGGTAAGGCGTGTAACTTATTTTAAAATGTCCGGAATAGATACATGTGAATCCTCCGTTGAAAGCAGTGATTTTCTTTCTGAAAAATTCTGTAAAATTGACCTTCTGCTTTTTGAAAAAATTTTATCTATTCAGTTTAATTTGTCTACACCGATTACATTTATTTCTAACCCAAGCACCGTTATTCCAAAAAGCACAAACGAAAAACTCATTGATCATAAAAGCGTAATTTTGCTACTCTATTTGACAGGTGTAATGTGCATTTTGTTATTCTTGCTCCTGGAGGTGAAACTAAAAATATTGTGTATAATCAAGTTTTGTGTTACATTTATATTACAGTGAATTTGTAAAATATTTTACTTCATGATGTGTGTACTGTCCTTATACTTTTAAAAACCTGTTAATGTAATTACTTTGATTTTACACTATAGATTGATTTGATTCATTTTCCTGTCTAATAGATGATTGGGATAAATACCCGGTTTCAGTCATGTTTGAGCATTACTAAATCTAACTTTTAATTGATTGTGTAAGTATTTCCTACTTTATTTGACAGGTGTAATGTTCATTATTGAATTAAAGTTCATTATTATTATTGTATTTCTATGATGAGTTTTATATTTTTACATGAATATTACGAATATTTGATTGATAAAAAAGGATATTTAAAATATTTGATTTTTCATAATTTACATTTTGTAATGGAACACGAAAAACTTCAACTCAATCATAAAAGCGTAATTTTGTTATTTTAGATTTGGCAAACCAGAATTAATGTTTTATTATTTCATAAATTTGATTTAGAATATCGTGTTTGTGTATTTGAGTTACCACAACGAAATGTTGCAGTCATATTTGAGCATTACTAAATTTCACAAGTCATTATCGTTTTTATCAATATTTTTCAAATGTCTTTTTCGAATTGCTCTATTTCAGAATACACTCAGGCAGTCGAAATTCGACACTTTACGCATCTTTCGTTTTTTAGAATTCTGCATTTTTTCGTCGGAATTTAGTTTCTGTTTGTCTTTGTCTTAATCTTTTACATATTGCAATATATTCAGGAATTAAATGTATATATTTGTGTCCGAAGAATATTCTAGAAGCTATGAAAAAGTTAAAACGTATTTTCCGTACAACTTAAATTATTGCATTTTTCCGTGAAAGAAAAGTGACTATTCTAATTCACTTTTCAAGCAACATTTAACCATTTCAACCCGAGCAACGCCGGGTAATTCAGCTAGTGAATTATAAAAAGATCAAACGATGGATAAATATGAATTTCAAAGAATGATTTTCAGAACTTCAACTGAGCAGAAGTATTTTTTGGCGCTCGGTCACCGGCCATTTTGAGTTAGGCTCGGATACTCCCTTTTTATAGTATCCACATCCTAAAGACGCAAATCCTAATTATTTGTGTACATAATGTATGTTCTGAAATAAAAATATCTATTTTGTACGAATCTTGACTGACGAACAAAGAGTGAAGTGATGAATGGTACAAAGAAAGATTACAAGGAATTTAAACAAACCAATATCATTTCAAAATGAAAATATTTTAATGTAATAATAATATTCTCCCAATCAAATCTTGTAAGTTGAAGAGTTTTTCTTTTAAAAAACGTCTGACCGAGTGATGATTAAAAATAGGACAGGTTATTTAAATATGAACAGTGAAGGTAGGTAGGTATTTAATTAACATCGCACTGGAGCAACACAACGGGCTATTGGACTGTCCGGGATTAATCCCCAAGGAAAGGATCCAAGGATAACACCACGTAATTTTGAACCACGGTCAGATGACGAGGTGAACACCTCAGCTGGCACTCCACTCTCCAAACTTCCACACCACGCCAACGTGAGGACATTTGAGGCCACGACAGATTTAAAGTGCACACGACGGTCTTTGGTTGGATTCGAACTCACAATCCTCCGGTTGCTAATTCGTTACTCTTCTAACCGGGCTAACGCGGCCCCAAAATGGCAGTGAAGTATGTAGGTATTTTAATTGATGTCACACTGGAGCAACACAACGGGCTATTGGTGACGGTCCGGGATTAATCCCAAAGGGAAAGACAGAGTGCAACACCACATAATTTCGAACCATGGGCAGATGACGAAGCAACACCTGATCTGGCACCCCACTCTCCAAACTTCCACACCACGCCAACGTGAGGACATTTGAGGCCACCCCGGATTTAACGTGCATCAGTCCCCTTCGTACACGACGGTCTTTGGTTGGAAAATGGCAGTGAATTTGACTCGAAACTTCGCTTTTAGAAAATGAAAGCGAGCATTCATACCGATATTTTATTTGAATACATATGTATTGTAATTTTTTTAATAGTTATATTGATTTAATTCTTGGGATTGTTTTTCACCTCAATAAAACTTTCTTAACCACGGAAATTATTTTTAGGCATGCAGGTAGTTAATTAACGTCGCACTGGAGCAACACAGCGGGCTATTGGCAACGGCGAGGCCACCTCATAATTTTGAACCACGGTCAGATGACGAAGTCAACACTTGAGCTGGCACCCCTCTCTCCAAACTTCCACATCAATCCAATGTGAGGACATTTGAGGCCACGACAGATTCACCGTGCACCAGCCCCGTGTACATGACGATCTTTGGCTGGACTTAGTTTCGAACTCGCAACCCTCAGGTTTCTAATCCATTTCTCTTCCAACTGGGCTATTTCGGCCTAAAATATTTTTAGGCGAATAGATATAAGAAAATGTTCGTATTCGGTCTGTTGGTTGATGTGCAGAAAATGAGATTTAAACGAGATATTTTTAATTCAATTGGGAAAAATAGTGCACTTTGCTGAAATGTTATAATTTTTAAAACAAGAAATTTTTAGTTTTTTAGTGAAATTGTTTCGGGATTGTCTACATAAATGTTAATATTTGGGCTGGATTGTCAGACCGGCGATCGAAATAATAGCAATGCTTTCTCATCATTCCGTATAATTTGTATTGTTTTCGCACAATTTGGTTCCAGTCACAGGGAAGAAAGCCAATTTCTGATAGAGCTAGGTTTTATGAATTTGGGAAAATCTGACGTTCAGATATAACTAATAGAAGTCGAGTAATAGTGGTTTCCTGTTCTGCTCGTTATGCCCTGTATATCACTAAAAGCACGCATCTTTGTATCGTAAAACGACGCAATGATTCCGTGCTTTCACCCAATTGTAAGTGATTAAAACATGTTGACCAGCAACATGTATAATATAATGATTGAAAGGGATTTTCTCCCAATCAAATCTTGTGTAAGTTGAATTTTTTTCTTTTAAAACACGTCTGACGTTAATTAAAACCAGAACAGGATATTAAAATATGAACAATGAAAGGAATGTCACAAGACGCACTCTCATAAAGTAATCGATATATTTATGTGTAAAAACGGCCATGTCCAATGCGTAGAGGTCCTGAAGTTGATTCCATAAAAAATGTATTTCTCAAATGAAAATCAACAGAAAGTGGAATTATAACCTTTTTTTTTTCTATTCACCGCTTCAAATAAGAAATATATATTACAACTAAAGGAACATAAAACGGAGTTGTTGCAAACAGATCGGGAAAGGTGTTCAGTACCTAAATCTGCTTAAAACGTTTTTTGCCATGTTAAAACAAATTACTTTACATGTTACATTTTAAAATTCCATGTGAATGTAAGCATACAATAGGACATAGGTTCTTAAACTGTGGTCCGCGGACCCCTGGGGTCCGCGTAGCCATTACGATCACTGACTAGGTGGCAACACTGTGCGCTTATCCCCTCCATGTTACACCTGTGTGCTGTATGTGCTACACACGTCTTTCTGTCTTGACTTCAGTTGTGATTGTTTACTGCTTCCAGCTACATCGTGTTCAATCATCCTGGCTGCATCTGCTACACTCCGCTTTCGCTGCTTGATTTTGACAGCTAGACATAAAATACCGTTACATCATTTTTAAAAGTATTTTACCGCCATGATTGTATATTTTATATATATATATTACAATAATAATTCGTTATTTT
The DNA here is from genome assembly GCA_933210815.1 of Meta bourneti. Lineage (NCBI taxonomy): Eukaryota > Metazoa > Arthropoda > Arachnida > Araneae > Tetragnathidae > Meta > Meta bourneti. Next base: position 36,815,255 of record OW119922.1, on the reverse strand, counting down.
TTATATTATTGTAGTTCTACGTTAATTATTAGACCCATAAAATGGATCGTTGGCTAAAAACTGGATCTACACTGAAACAAAATATAGATGAAAGCGACTCAGATAATGGAGCATCAACCTTGAAATCCATCAAGAAACGTAAAATTAGAAAATATTGTGATGAGTATTTATCATTTAGATTCACTTGTATATGAAATAAAGATGTGGAAAGACCTGTCTGTGTTCTATGTCGCGAAAGTTTATCAAACGAAAGTATGAAACCCGCCAAACTCCGACGTCATTTGCAAACAAAACACAGTGAACACATTAGTAAGTCTATCGATTTTTTGAAATCAAAAAACGAGAACTTGCTTCAAGTCAAATTCTGATGCAAAAGACCGCAACTGGTGGTATCAATAAAAAGCAGTAAAAGCATCATATGAAGTATCCCTACTATAGCAAAAGCTGGAAACCCCCATAATATAGCAGAGCAACTAATTCTTCCTGCTACAAAAGTAATAGCGAATACAATGTTGGGAGCTAAAGCAACAAAAGATATTAATTTGATTTCATTATCGAACGATACGGTCAAGAATAGGATTGAAGACATGTCATGTAATATAAAACAGCAGTTAATTTCAAGAGTGCTCAAAAGTCAATATTACTCACTACAATTGGATGAGAGTACCGACGTCTCTAATAATGCTAATTTGTTAGCATTTATTAGATATGAATTTGAATATAAAATACAAGAAGATTTGTTATTTTGTGATTCACTATCTTCGTGTACTACACAGCGCTAAGGCCATATTTAATAGTTTGAATCATTTTATAACCAAAAATGAAATCGAGTGGTTAAAATGTGTTGGAATTTGGCACTGATGCGGCTCGTGCAATGTCAGGAACAAGAACTGGATTGATTGCTCTTATTAAAGATGTAGCACCTCAGGTCGTTTGGAACCATTGCTGTATACACAGGGAATCATTAGCATCCAAAAATATGTCAACAGATTTGAAAAAAACATTGGATGAAGTTGTTAAAGTTGTCAATTTCATTAAGGCTCGTCCACTTAATTCCCGAGCTTTTAAAGTTTTGTGCGAGATGGGAAGTCAACATACACATTTATTATTACACACAGAAGTACGTTGGTTGTCACGTGGGAAGTACTCAATCGCCTTTTTGAGCTTTGTGATGAAATACGATTATTTTTAATGGATACGCAATTTGAACTGAACGGATGTTTTAACGATTTTTCCTGGTTAGCTAAGGTTGCTTACTTGGCTGATATTTTTACTTATTTGAATGAACTGAATTTGAGCCTACAAGGTGCAGCTGCAAATATATTTAAAGTTGAAGATAAAATAGAAGTGATTATAAAAAAATCGACTTGTGGTCGAAACGCATTTACAACTTTTACATATGAGTCTTTTCTAACACTCAACGATTTTATAGAAACTTCGAATAAAGAGCTCCCTATGAAACACGGCAGATTTTTGTTGAACATATAATGGCTCTAAAAAGCAGCTTTAGGAATTATTTTCCCAGTCCTGATTCTGGAAACAACTGGATTAGAGATCCATTCAACATGGAAGTTAATAATGCTAAACATTTATTTATACAAGAACAAGATATTCTCGTGGAATTATCATGCGATACGTCTTTGAAACTACATTTCAACAAAATTGAACTCACAAACTTTTGGTTACTTCTCAGATCTGATTACCCTGTACTTGCAAATAAAACACTCCAACAATTGATTCCGTTCTGCACAACATATTTATGTGAACAAGGCTTTTTCGGTACTGTTATATATGAAATAAAAGTATAGAAACAAACTCAATGTAGAAGCGGACCTCAGAATAAAACTTTCCAACATAGAGCCTGACATTGCGGTTCTGGTTTCAAGAAAACAATTGCACCCATCTCATTAAGTAAAAATTTTAATTACAGAAAACATTATAAGATCTATTTTGACCAAGAAATGTTTGTGAGTTTAATGTATTATGATTTGTAACTTTTTTAATTCTTTTTACTACTATTTTCATTCATTTTATGTTTTTTATTCTAGATCCTAATAAAAATGTTCATCTCTATAAATGCGCAAGACCATTTATTAAAATAACCAGCGATACATTTTTACCAATATTTATCATAACCTTTTATTTAATTATTATACCCTTTCGCTAGGTAGGTATTTTAATTAACGTCGTACTAGAGCAGGGGTCGGAAAACTGCGGCTCGGGAACCACATGCGGCTCTTTGGTTACGTACTAGTGGCTCTGAAATAAAATTGAAAATAAAACCACCTGTTTCATTTATCAAATTTTAAAAAATAAACACTCTCGTCAACAAGGGTGTTCAATATCCAGAATTAACAGATCAATAATTGCGAAAATTGTACTTTATGGTGGTCGTTACGTCACAACCGAATCTGCTCAACTGTAAATTTCAAGTCAAGGGAAATACTGATATTTCAATGGTAGAAGTTATTTCGTTTGAAAAGAAATCGATTCTATCTACTGAAGATTTAGAGGGGAACTTTTGTTCATTTTCCAAATTTGTCTTAATATCACCGAGAAAACAATCCCTTATTAACAAAGATTATTTCAAGACAGCAGTCTTAAACATGAAAGAATCTTTTCTTCAAAGGATTCAGGAATTCAGAAATGATAAAGCGACTCTAGCTATTATTACAAATCGGCTTAACGCCTATGTGAAGGAATTAAATTTTTAGGATATTAGCACAGTTCATTTGAGGCCGCGGTGGCCCGGTTGGAAGAGTAACGGACTTGCAACCGAAGGGTTGCGAGTTCGAATCCAGCCAAACACCGTCGTGTACAAAGGGGGCTGGTGCACGTTAAATCTGTCGTGGCCTCAAATGTCCTCACGTTGGCGTGGTGTGGAAGTTTGGAGAGTGGGGTGCCAGCTCAGGTGTTGCCTCGTCATCTGACCGTGGTTCAAAATTACGTGGTGTGGTCCTCGGATCTTTCCCTTTGGGATTGATCCCGGACCGTCACCAATAGCCCATTGTGTTGCTCCAGTGTGACGTTAATTGAAATTCCTCCTCCTCCTCCCATTTGAGGCCGCGGTAGCTCGGTTGGAATAGTAACTGATTAGCAACTAGAGGATTGCTAGATCGAATCCAACTAAAAATCACCGGGTACAAAGGGGGCTGGTGTACGTTAAATTTGTAGTGGCCTCAAATGTACTCACTTTGGCGTGGTTTGGAAGTTTGGAGGGGGGGGTGCCAGATCAGGTGTTGCCTCGTCACCTGACCGTGGTTCAAAATGACGAGGTGTTGACCTTGGATCTTTCCCTTCGGGATTGATCCCGGACCGTCGACAATAGCCCGTTGGGTTCCTCCAGTGCGACGTTATTTAAAATGTAAATACAAAATACACGGCTAATTTTGAAATACAATTGCTGGGGGGGGAATTTCAATTAACGTCACACTGGAGCAACACAATGGGCTATTGGTGACGGTCCGGGATCAATCCCAAAGGGAAAGATCCGAGGACAACACCACGTAATTTTGAACCACGGTCAGATGACGAGGCAACACCTGAGCTGGCACCCCACTCTCCAAAAATACAATTGCTGGACTTGACAAAGATTTATGGAATTCCAAATTTGTACGTCTTGGTACTGAAATAGAACTGGGAAAAGAAAAATGGAGTCTGATTTCACAGCACAAGCAGACTTCTATAAAATACCCACAGTAGGCAGACTCAATGATTTTCAATACTTGGAATAGTCTTCCGGACTCGTATCATGAGTTGAAAATATTTGCATTTGGTGTTCTCAGTATGTTTGGGTCTAAATATTTATGTGCGCAATCGTTTTCTAACATGAATTTCATTAAATGTAAAATTCACGTTGGCGTGGTGTGGAAGTTTGGAGAGTGGGGTGCCAGCTCAGGTGTTGCCTCGTCATCTGACCGTGGTTCAAAATTACGTGGTGTTGTCCTCGGATCTTTCCCTTTGGGATTGATCCCGGACCGTCACCAATAGCCCATTGTGTTGCTCCAGTGTGACGTTAATTGAAATACCCAACCCTACCCATTAAATGTAAAATGAGCAGCCAAATTACTGATGCCAACTTGGAATCTTGCCTTAAATTAAAACCGACTACTTACAAACAGGACATACAGAAATTTTCTAAGGAGGGTGGGGTATTTCAATTAACGTCACACTGGAGCAACACAACGGGCTAGTGGTGACGGTCCGGGATCAATCCCAAAGGGAAAGATCCGAGTACACCACGTAATTTTGAACCACGGTCAGATGACGAGGCAACACCTGAGCTGGCACCCCACTCTCCAAACTTCCACACCACGCCAACGTGAGGACATTTGAGGCCACGACAGATTTAACGTGCACCAGCCCCCTTTGTACACGACGGTGTTTAGCTGGATTCGAACTCGCAACCCTTCGGTTGCTAGTCCGTTACTCTTCCAACCGGGCCACCGCGGCCCCAATTTCTAAGGAAATGCAAGCTCATTGCTTAAATCCAAAGAGAGTAATATTTTGTGATTTTTTCTTCATTTAATAAAGATGTAATTAAAATATAACTTGTTATATTAATTTAACTTTTCTTTACTTGTAAAAAGAGATTTATGGCTCTCGAATTTTAAAATTGTTGTAAGGGATAGGTTTGGCTCTTCCGTCTCAAAAGTTTGCCGACCCATAGCAACACACGGGCTATTGACGACGATCCGGGATCAATCCCGAAGGGAAAGATCCAAGGACAACACCACGTAGATTTGAACCCCACTCTCCAAACTTCCACACCACGCCAACGTGGACATTTGTGGCCACAACGGATTTAAAGTGCACCAGCCCCCACATACACAACGGTCTTTGGTTGGATTCGAACTCGCAACCCTCGGTTGCTAATCCGTTGCTCTTCCAACCGGGCTACCGCGGCCCGACCACCTTTTGGAATGTTCGGCATTTATCAAGGGAAGGCTTTCGTGCATGTTATTGGAAGGCTCGAAAACTTTGAAGGACCCTGGAATCTTACTGATCTTTTTCTACCGTTCTTTTAGTTCTGCGCTAACTTCATTTATCACGTGGTGACACATGAGGGTTAATGGATGCATTTGTAAAAGTACCTTTGCAATAAAAATTGTTAAGTAGTCAAAGGAGATTTAGGTTGAGGCAACTGTGCTCCAACCTTAGCCAATTGGTTAGCTTGGAAATTAACAAGCTAACCAATTGGCAAGGCTGGAGTAATTGCCCCAACCTATATCCCCTTAGCATCTTTGTAACATATGCTCATCCATAAGGACTAATACATTTTCCATTTAGAGATGTCTACAGAATTGATTGGTTAGGTTTCATGGCACAAGGACCATATTTGGCCATGCTGCGCCAGACAAGACAAACATCAATGGACATACAAATACACAAGCAAATTTGTGATGAGAGGAATCGAACCTCATAGATTGTTAGTGCAGTGGGCAAACCCATTGAGCCCGAGATGCCTATAGGAAAGAACTGGAATGTTTTATTGAGAAATAAAGCTGTTGGAGAGACGCCTGTTTTTGGCTTCATACCAAGTGAACATAACTACCCACAAAGAAACTTACCATATTGGAGTAGCAAAATTAGCTTTCTGTTCTCTGCGAACTAGACGAAATGACTTGGAGACAACTTAAAGGATTCCCCTAAAATTAGATAGGTGCAAATATTGTGTATGTAAGATATTTTATTAGTTCAGATCCCTACTGGGCTGCTTTGTCGACTAATGCCTGAGACTGGAGCGGGCATAGCATAAAACAAAATAATAAGATTCATGTGTATGAACTTTTACAGTTATCCATGTATAGGGTTCAAATTTCATAAAGAATTTAAAAAGAGGCACAATCTGTATCAGTACCACTCCCAACTGCAGTTTTTTGGAATGAGTACATGTTAACAAATTTAATTGTATTAGTTTCTTATCACTCATCTGTATTAGTTAATTTCAATATAATTTAAATACTTTTTTAATAGTATTTTTCCATACGTGGATAACCCAGTTTTTTAAATCAAAATACAAAGGATTAACGAGCAATTTTAAATATTCCTACATCGAAGACAAAAAGCACTTTTAAATTTACTGACATGCATTATAATAAAAATGAAATTGTAATCATGCAAATAACTAAATAAATGAAATACGACAATCGCAAGGCTTTCGAATATCTTTACTCAGCACTAAATTATAGCTTATTTTTCATTTTACAAGAAGAAATATATTCACATTTGATGCAGATTTAAAAATATATATATATACACCAATGAGATTTACAATTTCAAATGAAAAACATGGTTACCCATATGCAATGGGTATAAATAATATATTTTCATGTACAATTAACAAAAGTACGATAACTAGAATCAATTGAATAAGGATAAATTTTTTTATCAACAATTAATAATATTAAAATTTGTTTTTGAAATAGGCAAAGATATATATGAATTTTATAATTACAGAAACTTCAAATTACAGATATTTTTAAGTACGTTATTACACATTCTGTAAAACTAGTCTATTTCATAACACACATCTATGCACTGTATTTTTAAGAAAAATATCGCCTAATAAATATTTTTTAAAATTACCTCATTTTCTGACTTGGAAAGTGCATGACAAAATATTTTTTCCAAATAGAAATGTTTTGATTATTAATAAGAAATTTTACTTAAATAGTTTAAAAATTGAATAAAGTAAACGACTTGTACATAGCATAAAACAACTTTTCAAATACTGAAAAAAGTCACATTCGAATTCAACATGAATTATGTCCAACAGTAACTAAATTTCTTACCAATAATATCAACCTTTTAAAATTTGTGAAAAATCAACTGAACTGATTTAAATAACAACTTTAATAGCACATACAAGCACCAACAAATTATTCAATCTATCATTTTGAAATTAATTACCAAGTACTATTCGCTCTTTAATTAAACAATAAGTGATACATGCCATGAAAATGTAGCAAAGCACACATTATAAGTACATTCCAGCACCTAAATAGTGTTTGCAACCAAAAATCCAGAACATTTTTTAAATGCCAATCAAAGGACAAATGAAACTTAAATTTAACATTAGGGTGAGCAACTATTAGTTGATTTCACCATCTGTTGGTCAAATGGACAACTTTTACAAAATTCATAGCTAGCAATTCAATAGCTTAAACATTATAATTTGCATTTATATATACTGAGCTATTAATTGCCACAGCATATGAAAACCTGTACTTATCTTTTTTCATCACCTAATGACTATTATGAAAACTTAGAGAAAGCTAAGATGAAAGTAAAAATTTAATTTTTAATAACTAATTATCAAAGTACTAGATTTCAAATGCATCTTTTTCTGTCCTAAGTATATGATATGGTAATTTTTATAGTACAAAAGTTATAACAAAAGTAAATGTAAATTTTCAAATAAAGAGCTGTTCATCTGTCATAAGATAATATATACAAAGCTGTCATAAGATTGTAAAAACATAAAAATTCCCAATTCTCATCAAATAATCAAAACAGTGAAAATTTTTGATGTTCAGAAAAAGGATTTAAAATAAAAAGATGGAAATTTGATAGATTTATTTGAAATTATAATTCACTAAGGAAACTGCAGATAAGAGTTATTTTTGTTAGCTGAGACTTTTGTTAGCCAGACAAAAGTTGCTAAGTTTGCTCACCCTTGAAAATAATATCTTAAATACACAAATGAACAATGTATTTAATATTTGATAGAATAAGTTTTTATTCGCAAACCACAAAATAAAATTTGGGGAGATTATTGCTTTCAATGTTTCATACTTGGCTGATGTTGAAATGGGGAAGTATGCATTTTACGTTACTTTAATGAAAAACACTTAAAACAGAGTAAAACAGTATTCAAAAGATGGAGATACTATCCAATGAAAAAGTAATAAAAGATAAAAAAAATAAACCCTAGATAAAATTGTTGACTGATGTTTTGATGTAGTCGGCACTCATTTCAACAAACCCCAGGAAAAGTTTGTAAAATGAAATGCGCGTTAAAGGGAATTAATGAAAATATTTCAAAAGTACTGTACTCAACATAAACAGTTTTATAATAGTATTTGTTTGAATCCTGCATACAACTTATAATTAAAAGAAATAATGATAAATCAAAATTGGATTCAGACTCAATCAAAATTCTAAAATGTAGGAATCAGTAGTATACTTCTATTTCACTAATTTAAATAGCCCTCAAGTAGCAAAAATGACCAGAGCGACAAACCAAACCATTGACTATTTGTTTTTCGTCATAGAACTCAACCACATAATTTAACCTTGACAATACCAGAAATAATTTTTTGGGGGATGTCTCGCTCCAAAATATTTATTTCAAGATAATTTTTCCTTCTGTTAGGTTAGTAAAAAAGAATGATTTTAATACCTGTTTGTTCAGAAAACGGAATAAAAAAACATTATGCAAACTTACAAGTGGAACAGTCAAACTTTTCACGAGTTTTACAGCTTTTCTATACCAAAATGTGAGGATTTTTAGACTGGTGAAGTTTACCAAATCATTTTTCTTTACAAGTTTGGATTTCTTCTTGAAAAACACACTTAGTGAGTACACCATAGTCAGTATAGATTCTCCTTTTATTTTCTCAGAATTGTTTTTGACTTAGTGTTTTTCACTTGTAATTGAACGATTAGGTCTATGTCTGGGCTGGACGACAAAAGTATGTATACTCACGTAAAAGGATTTCATTAAAAAGAGCATGACTATTTAGAATTTACTGGAACTAAAACACATTCAATTAAGTACAAAATACAAAAACATGTAAATAAAAATTCTTTACAGAAACTCAAAAAAGCCTGACAATTTATAAGAAACAATTGCTGTCATTGTTATGACTTCACAAGACATAAGCAATTTTGTTACACATTAAATACAGACAAGATTTAAGAACATTTTATATCACATAATGGTAGATTTTAATTTTAAGATAAAAGAAACATTAAAACTAAAATCAGATTCAAAATATTAAAAACATTTACTAAAAGTACCTAACATTTTCAAAAAAATTTAATAGCTTGTATACAAAAAAGTTAGATAAAAAAATTAACTTCCAAGTTTCGAGATTTAATGAAAACTTAAGCATGCAAACATCTGTGTATCACATATATTTTCTATTTTAAGATTAAAAGCAAATTGCAATTAAAATTATGAACATGCTGATTTTTTCGATTCAACATCAACAAATATGAAAATAAAATCTAAATCAATGCTTAAAATTTTCAAGTACAAATAGCTTAAACTAAGTTTAATGAAAATAAATTGGATTTCAGAACATTCACTAAACAGACCTAAGAGTACATGTACATTAGATAACTTAATTTCTATGATTATTCATAGGAATAATAAATATATTAGTAGGGCATTTTTATATATTTACTGAAATACTAAAAATATTAAGTTGGTTTATTAATAAAATTTTGAGATTTAAAAAACTTTTAACATAATGTTTGAGAATAGCATCTTAGAACAATTGTAATGCTTCTACAGATAACTTTAAACAGAAAACCTATTTCCTATATAATCTATTCTAAGAGGTGAAACATGTTAATTTCAAATTAAGAAGTTAAAGTTTTACAAATACTGTTAAGCTTTACAACTTTCAATTCTTTGCTCCTTTCGCAGACTTGTTTGTTGTATTAGTAGTTAGACAAAATATGTCTAATTAAAAAATGAGGAAATTAGAACAATCATATTCAACATTCATGAATATCATATTACTTCAATCTTTTATAAATAAAACTTAAGCTGCACAAGTTTATTGTGCCCACATATATATACCTCACAAACAAAACTTTTGCTTTTGGATAGAATAAAAATTAATTGAACCGTGAGAGATTACAAGTACTTCTGTGTGTATAACTGAAGATAGCTAATTTCTATTTTAAAACACAGCAGTATGCAAGACCAATAATGGACAGAGCAATCTTTATAAAAAACAAGCAATTTTTAATTACTTAGTTTAATTCAAAAATAGAATGACCTATTTGGAAAACTTTGATAGAACATTTTTCAGGATTTTTAAGCATTTAGTTATTTTTAAAAACTCATATTTTCAATTCAAATTTAATGTTATAAAGTTACTCAACAGATTTACTAATATTCTGTTAGTTTCGAGTATTTGTTATGTAATAAATTGCTAGTTGTTATAACAGGTAGATTTGTAGGTCAAGGAAGGGTAATACAAATAGTTTTCAAATGCTGTAAACCTTCATAGAACCAGATTGCAAAGTAGTCAAGTGAAACTATCTGGTTGTTCAAGTAGATTAATTCTAATAAATATCAAAACACTTTATAAAAAATACAGTAATTTTATTCCAATTTTTTTAATTTCGAAATGAGCAAATTCTGACCTAGTTTTATGATTGGCAAAAATCAATGTCCATTCAACTACAGTAAAACAGATAATTTGAAGTGTTGAAAGGACCACAAAAATTTTTCGAATTATTCAAGAATTGAAATCAAAGTTTTTATGGATTACATGATATCCAAATATTAATATCAAGTAATTAATTTAATAATAATTTTAAGGCATTAAGAAAGAATGAACTATGTTTTCCGAAAAACTAGATACATACATTTTATTTTACATAAACATAAAATAATTTGACAAAAGAGTCAATCATTATCAATCGCTTTTCTTTAAAAAAATTTGTAATTTTAATTTGTATTGTTTACAACATCCAAGTTGATGTTATGCAAACACCCCACATTGAGTGAGACCCCCATAATGACAATAGAAACAGGTAAAATTTCTTCAATCTAGTCACAACAAAATAAGGTAAGAGACGTGTAACACAAATTTCACAGTGAAGGGGGTTTTGGAGATCACTGGTACTGAATGTTGTATGTGCAACTTGGATAAAACGAACGTCTCTAATTTGAAATCGTCGTTAATTCGAAGATTTCTCTTAGTCCCTTGAACTTCTCATTAAATCAATGTTAAAAAATCGTGGATAATTCGAAGTTCAACTTCCTTAATTCGAAGTTTAAGTACAATACATGTAAAGTTAAGTAAGCTACAGTACATGTAATATGTACTGTTACAAATTAATCCAAACTTTTTTGGACATTAAAAAAAATAACATTTATTTTTACAGACGAAACATGGGTTGACAATGGACGCGCGAAACAAAATGCTTAATTTCATATTAAATTTTATCCGAATTGCTACGAAGACGTCTCAACTAGACGGAGTCGTGAGCTAACTGTTTTTTTTTACCCTCTTCACATGCGCAAGCGCAATAGTGAAGGACTCTTAACAGGAAACTTCCGGTCTGCAGCCCGCCATCCTAGACTCTTGGGCACTAAGATGTCACAGTACTGTAGCTTACGTAATGTAAATCTTATTTTATTTATAAGTCTTCATACCATGATCTTTCTGAATAAATATTTACTTATTGACAGAATATTACGTAAGCTACAGTACTGTGACATCTTAGTGCCCAAGAGTCTAGGATGGCGGGCTGCAGACCGGAAGTTTCCTGTTAAGAGTCCTTCACTATTGCGCTTGCGCATGTGAAGAGGGTAAAAAAAACAGTTAGCTCACGACTCCGTCTAGTTGAGACGTCTTCGTAGCAATTCGGATAAAATTTAATATGAAATTAAGCATATTGACAGAATAATCTTTTCAAGCATTCAGTGGACCTGAAATTAAAGTCAAAAGATGTAACTTTTTTAATTCGAAGTTTTGGATAATTCGAATTTTTTTAGTGGTCCCTTCAGAGCTTGGAATTATCCAAGTTGCACTGTGTGTATATATATATATATATATATCAGATGTATTCCTAGAAAGAATAAGTCTAATAAATTACCTTGGAGAAAAATTAAAACAAGTTATATGAAAAATGTTTTGTTGAATAGGAAAACATTAGAATTACCTCAAAATAACTGAATTAAACACAAGGTTTAACATTAAAATTACAGGAAAATTCAGGGGGCAAAATTCTGTTTTGACCTATCCAATAATTCGAAATGAAAATATTCGAATTATACAAGGTTGACTGTATTTCAAATGACACATTTAAAGAGACTAGATTTTAATAGCACAGCTGCACATATAAAACCTTAGATTCAACTATTTTCAAACGCTGCACATGATTTTCATGTGGAAGTTTAAAGTATATTTAGCTTTTATTTTTGGATTACTTTTGTTTGATATTGATTTTTGACAAATCAGTTTAAAAGTCATTCCATGCACAAGGTACCTTTTTCACACGAAATACATGCAATTTTAAAGTTCAACTCACAAAAAGTGAAAAATATTCAGTCCCAAATAACCTGAACTTGATATGAAAACAAATTAGCTTTAAACATGATTTAAAAAAAGGAAAAGTTTTAGCACTATATTACAATTGGTAAAATATATACATAATAATTTCATAAAATAAGTTTCATGTAAATAAGTATTAATAATCAATGACAAAATTAAGAGGCATCCACTTTCAAGTGTTTTTGTCATATTCGTAAGAAAATAAACAGCACATGTAAATTTCCGACCATATAAATGAGGAGATTCAACAGTAGCAACCACCAAATAGGTCAGAAGAAATAGGCAGATGCAGTTAACAACTTGTGTTTACTTTTCCATCAACTTTGAGTACTAAGCGCAATATTAAAGCCTTTATTTATGCTCTTTGAAATAGTAAGATGAATGAAAATGGCAATGGACAAAAAATAAAATCTTCAGCACAATCAGGAAAATACCCTGAATGCTGCTCACTCCAGTAGCTGTGTTATGAGATGAATTGACTAGGACAATGAGATGCACAAGAAAGCTGAATACAAGCTCATTGTACACATAAAAAATATACACAAGCAAAATTATTTGCTTTTTGCCTTCAGAATATAGACATACTCATTTATATAATCAGATCTTAACTTCACAACAGCTTCATTTCACCATATCATATGGACTCTAATGTATTCCTAATAAATTTTGAAATGCACATAAAAATAAACGAATTCATGTAAATTGAGCATTTTTTAAATAAAACATTATTATATTTTTCAATGAGAAAACTTTTAAATAAACGTATTAAAGGAAAATAACTTTCTATTTATAATTCTAAAATGCATCTTTAAATTTTAAAAAGTCTAAAAGCATAAAATTTAAATTAATAAGTTTTCACAAAAGTACTGGAATATCTATTGTATTGTTGTCATGTATGAGTATTTAAGGCTAATATGACAATTAGCAATCACATAAATTATCATGCACACAGAAAAGTTAATGAAAAGCACCCAAGACTTTTGTATATGAACTTCATGCAATGATCTTCCACACCACATTCACACTCCAGATCATGCATTATCTAGTCCTTGAAAATATTTGATTATAAGTGCTCTTCATGAAATTTTCTTTAACAAGATGAGAATATTTCACAAATATATATCATATCAGAAGATCATGCTAACAAGCTTTTGATATGCTTTGGTGTTGACTCATCATTAAGATGCCTTGTTGTATACCTAAAACAAAGAAATTCTTAAAATCAAGGTGAATAGCTCATGCATTAGAATATATTAATAATTACATGACACGATTAGTTTACAAAATATAATATGCTTCATATCATAAAAATAAATATTTCTACTTTAGTTTAGTCTCTTAACCATAAATTCTCTGTAAAGGATTCAAACAAATTTAAATCAGATTTACCATTGCAATTAACCTAAACAATATTTGAAAATTTCCAATTTTTGTGTACAATAATTTTTGGTAAGTCAACTTCAATTAGATGAAAATATCTAGATAGATTTGATTTGTCTGGAGGTACGAAAATTCTTTGGAGCCCATGCACAGAAGACCATAGGTTGCAATGTTGAAAATATATTTCAACACTACAGAATATTTCACCTACAGAAAATGAGCTCAGTATGTAATGCTAATTCCCTTTAAAATTTAATGGAGTTGCAAATCCCATTACAAAGGAAACCTTAATCATATCTACTTTTACATTACATCATATAAAGATTCAATGAAATTCTAAGATGTCTTTTATTCTGTGACATCAAAGTTAAAACATGATTGCATACTCAGAAGTAATTACACTTCAGTTTAAAATAACATAAAAATGGTGATTATGAAGTTGACCCTAAATTTTTTTTCAAATGTATATTCTTTACATTGTATCTTTAGCCTGCAGTATTTATTAAAGAATAAGTAAATGAGGAATGAGTTGGTCTACTCACAACACTATTAACTGCTACTGATTGTAATTTTAAATAACAAAATAATATGATACTGTCTGAACTTCCTTAAAAACAAAGTCAGTCTATAAGCACGGAACTTGGAAAACAAACCATTTCTTGCGATCACTCTTCATTTTACAGTTTCTACTCTTTCCAATTATTTTTACTGTTTATCTTTTTGCCATATCTGAAGCAATGAGCACAATGGGAATTATGTACTCAGCAAATAAGGTCATAGGGCACATTTGAAATATACTTGTGTGGCTGATAATATCTATTCAATTTTTACATAAAACAGATTCTGACAAAAAAAAGAAATAAGAAAATCACCTCAATGCATTAAGTAAACCTTCGACAATATTGGGTGGTTGATCTTTTAGCACTTTTATGGATCCTTTTACCTGCACAAGGAAACAAATAATTTTATTAAGAAATATACTTTTATTATGTGATGGTTTCAAGAATTAACCTCATGAGTTCCATAATGTAAAGATAATTAAGGTTACATGGGAAGAAAAGGACATAAAAATAGGCATTAAACAATCAATTTTATTAATACAAAAGTCAGTATGTATCAAGATAAAAACAAAATCTGATCAAGGAAGAAAGGAATTCTGTTAACCTTCCATCGGGTGCATTTGATCTGACAGGCAGAGTGCAGCCATTTTGTCACCTTGCCCCGCTGCTAGGTGTTGGCACCTGGCGCTCCCAGTAGCTGCCTCTGTTTACTTGGCTCATTGTGCCGAACTTGTCACATTTTTTTACTTTACTTCACTGGAGAAGGTACAACAGACCCCTCTCCGAAGATGATTGTATAGATATTAATACTGTGAACGTTTTTAAACTATTTTCTAACTTTACTTTTTTTACTTTACGATTTTCTAACTTTACTTCACCTACGGTATTTGATAGGTCATAAATTTCATTAAAATTTGTTCGACTAGTTTTATGTCAAATACATGTGTTTTTTTTTTGCAGAAACTTTTGTATTTTTCTTCTTTTGACATCTCTAATAATGATGTTCATTACTTGGCAGTTGTATAAATGAACTTAATTAGGTGTTTATTATGTTTTTTGAATGCGTGCCCATCAAGCACATTGCGCCCGAACTCAGTGGTCAACATATTGCGCTCGACTGAAGTTTAAATTAACGTCTTGTTGAGTATATGGAAAATTGATTATTGATGATTTTCTACAATAATTGATAAGAAGCAAGAATCATTTAAATTAAATTCCATATTTTTGCAAATTAGAATAACCTACATTAAAGAAAAAATTGTGCACAATGTTCAAATTTGCAAGTGAAATGTACAAGTAAATATTTATGCCAATTCATATTCTAACCCCCATAAAACAAAATTCCATGTTGTTAAGATTCCTAACAAAATTCCAGAGTATACATTTTAAAATTTTTCAAATTAAACAAAATTGTGAGTCTTAAATAAAATCTAAAAATTGTAAAATAGATTTTTTTTAAATAAAAGTCATTTTCAATATTTGTATTATTCAAGATTTAGTACTAATCTCCATATGGTGTTTATTAGTAAATCATACAGTAAAAATCTCTATTTGACAATCAGTTGCAATTTAAAATTTGTGATCATATGCTAGCAAATACTTAACATCGCTATACATGTAGCACTAAATACTTACATCAATGTGAGCAGATTTGGCAAAGGCTCCAATTGGATGCACATGATCATAAAGAATAATCAAACCAACCATCACCCTCAAAACAAATAGAATAGTTTCTTCATTTCTAAAACGACTGCAAAATTCCCTGCAAAATGAATTTACTAACATATGAATAAGATATAGCAATTCCTTCAATGATATAATTTCATATTCATAAGATGCACTTATGCTATCTGTTGTAATTCTTGAATATGTAGATGAATAAGTTTGTGGATAAGAAAATCTTTTTAAATAAATGTGAAAATGTTTTACAAATTTTAAACTTTACCTAGTCTTAGTACCTAAAAGTTTAAAACAAAAATTTCCTTACATAACTGAATTTCTAATTTGTCTACATTATGTCTTTGTTGAAATTGCAATAGGCTGTATGTTGATGGTGTATTATTCATTATTTGGGAGCATTTTTTATGTGTTAATATTATGATAAGTACATGGTACCTCAAAACTAAATCATTAAAAATCAATGTAAATTTGAACCAAATGATTAAATATTTGTATTCAAGATATATCAGAGCAACAAAAGAATCAACATTCGAATAATGCTACCAATAAAAAAGACAATTAATATAAAATCTCAGTCACGTTCATAGTCAGTCAGAAAGTCATTATCATTTCTAAAATAAGGGACAATTTTTGAACGGTCAATGGGATAATAAAAATGAATGGCTCTTACAGTTAATGTGAACAGAAAGAAAATTATGTCAGTCACATTTCTTCTGTGTATACTGAGAAGACTATCCTATATACTTTGTAAATAATCTTTTTTAGTTCTATACCATGTTACTTGAGTTATGGTAATCTATATCTTCAATACATTTCTTTTAACAAAAAGACAATTTTAAACTAGCTATTTTTTAATTCTTGATAGCATAATAAGTAAGATAGATAAATAAGTTTTGAAGTTATCCTAGAATATAATTTTCATAAAACTCACTAAACAGAAAAGGGTTTTTCTTTTCCAATTACAATTTGAAATAAGAACGTTGTTAACAATCAATTCTAAGAACAAACCTGTTTTCTATCATTCTTTGACATACTTTAGCCATTGTACCCAAAGTCTCAGTGGTATTCTCAATTGGCAAATCCTTATTCTCTGCCACAAAACGCATTGTAGCATCACTAAGTACCTTTAGCATTGGAGTAGCATGAGCATAGAACAATGACATCTTATTTGCTAACTCATTGGGCACTTCAAGTTCTTCATCAATAGGTTCCTAAAATAATGTTATAGAAATATATTTAATTAAAATGTTGAAACCAGCAACAAATATGGAAATAGAACAAAGAATTTCACAAAATATCGAGTTCCTTTCACTTTCTATGGGAATTTTAAATATAGAGCTTGGACAATTTGGTTATTTCTACAAATCAGTAGCAATTGTCCTGGTTTAAGAATGTATCAAATAATCAAGCTGATTTAAACTTTAGGCTTGCAGAGAGAAAAGTCTAAACACACGCAAGGAGGTAATGCCTCTGGTTTGGCACTCATAGCCCATATTACCCAAAATATCAAGTAAAACCAAGTAAAAGTCGGAGTTGCAAATATAAGCATGTAGACAGTGCATCATGCTTTTTCCTGTTTCTTGGAAGAGCATTTTGGTATGCATAGTATTGGGAAAGCAATGTAGATAATTCAATTTTGAAGTTCTTTGTTAATATGGTTCATTGATAATCTGTTATTATTTAAAACTTTAAGTGTTTAGGTCTTGGAAAGTTTTAATAAACTGAACTTGCAAATGTCACAAAATACAAATCTTTGGTGTATTCGCAATATGATTAGTTTTAACTCTTTTCAGATGAAACAAAGGATTGAGGAACCATAGGATAAACTAAAATTAAATAAACCTGAACAGAAAAAATTTTAAAAATTGGAATATTCTTAGCATTACCTGATTCGCTAGCCGCAGCCTGCTGACTGTTCTTCTGTAATAGCTAAAATCATTTTGAATGGCTGGATTTGTCATCTGAAAAAACAAAAATGAGAGTAGGAACATTAATATTTTACCAACTTAAACAATTTTTAAAGTAATTAGTATCTAAGCATCAAAATAAACATAGGAGGAAACTGAGGGTGAAATAAAATTTTGTAACATCTTTTCAAATGGTTCATTTTTTAGCTTAAGGAACACTTTTATGGTTGGATGGATTTTAATGGTGCAAGAACCAAGCATGGCTAAGTTGTACCAAACACAAGATGAAGTAAACCAACTTTTTTTTTAAATTGCTGACAAACCGTAAAATATGTTAAAATGTGTATAAGATATGAAAATGCATAAAACCATAAATTTAAAATCTAATTACAAAGAATGTATGATTTGAATACAAGAGCTTATCGACAAAAGAACTGAGATGGGGTATCACTACTTTAATCTCTAACACATTTATCGAACCTTTTTTCGAAGTTTTTGTCTCTGCATCTTTAAAAGTATTTATCATTAAAAAATAGACACTCATTTTTTAACTAAGCAAAAAGAATTTAAAAATATAAACCAATTTTAATTTCATAAAACGTGTAGTAAAAGAACTTGTTTAATAGCAGTGCTTAGAATTCTTCATTCTTTGAAAAGGCAAATGAAGAAAAGTAAACACTTATCCACTTGACCATACAGACAACTCACTACAGTAACGCATTGTTGCAAGAATTATGCATTGTAAAATGCAAGTTATAACTGGTATAAAAGATCAAATGACATTTCCTAACAAGCAAGAGTTAGCCTGTATGTATTTGTGGTTATTTTCTCATTGATTATTTTTAGTCATTGGTGATTTGCCTGATATTAATTATTAATAATAGTGAGCAATCTGGTGTGATAATGTGCAGTTTATTTTACTTCCAATTTCAAAAGTGGCTTTATAATTTTCAGGCTCAAGCTTTTATTTCCAAATTACATTTTTTAAATTCTAAAATTATACAACTACATAAATATTTTGGTGAAATAAAAAAATTGTAGTAGGTATTGAAGTAGACAAGTGTAGTTATAGATACAGCTAAACTTGCAATTTATTATTAATTGAAATGGTTTTCCAGGGGAGGGCCTCTTAAAAATTGTGTTGAGCCAAAACACTTTGGGAAACTGATTTAAAGAATTACACTTTATAAGTTTGGCATCTCATATCAATAAAACTTTTTTATATTTTACAATACTCTAGAGATCACAGGAATAACTAAAAAAACTAAATTACCTTCAAATCATCAAATTTTAAAACAAAATCTAATATTTCTGCAAATTGTTTGACTAGAGCTTGTTGAGTATGTAGGTGTTGAGCAGGAGGTAAAGGTCCTGAACACAATTCCCAAAGAATGCGAGGTACTACTTCATCTGCAAAAATAATGTAAACAAATAAACAAAGTTTTTATTTGTCCCTTAGAAACAAGAATACAAATTAAAACTTAAAAAATTCTCAGATATGCAATTGGTTAGAAGCAAACAATCAAAAAATTTCAGGCATGATAGATTACTGAGCATTTTAAACAAAATCCATAACTCACCAATTTGCTGAGAAAATTCATAGAATCTTTTTAACTTTGAGACTAAAGGAAGTACAGCTTCCCAAGCTCTTGTTTGATACAAGTCATTACGTGGGTTAGTAATGGCCTGAAATGGAAAATAATGAAATTAGCTACATGGTTGACTTTCATTAAATTTTTGAGCAAGAGTAAAATGCATGCATATATGGAAAATAAAAATGTCAATCAATCAAAATAAAAAAAGACAGCATTCAGAAAAAATGAAGTTCAAAAAGCAAAACGTACCACAAATTTTAAAAAATGATCACAACATTAAAAAAACAAATTTCTCATTAGTGGTTAAAAGATTTATATTATAATACTGAACTGAGAATGCTTAAAAACAGCATTTTCATGCTCTCTTCCCTGAATATTTACAATTTTTATTTGAATTGTTACAGCTAAATATAAGTATTACAGATAGGAATAATCAAAGGAGAAACAAAAAGTTTCAGTCATTACAATTCCCTATTTGTTACCCTTGAAACGTTAAAAATTAGTTTCCATATTTCTTGATTAACTTTTGAAAACCAGTACAAATACAGGATATTATAATGCGAATGGTTCAGAGTAACACAATTAGTAAAGTTCCATACTTGGGAAAGTTCTACAATCCAAATTACAAAAATTATGGATAATTTAGCTTAACACCAAAAGCATTTTGAATAGAATCAAAATAAATACTAACAAACCAGATGACAAAAAGTTATTGATCTCACATTAATCCCCCAGAATTTTTTAAATAAAAACCTTAAAGTATTCTTCAAAATATGCATTTAACACAAATAATTCCAAAGAAAGACTAAGGCATATTAAAATAACATAGAAAACTGTTAGCAGCCTTGTTGTCATTGCTTTTCATGTTTTCTGTATGGCAGGTGAATGAATACAATGACAACATTTTAAATAAGTGTCTTTTGTTTTGGGATTTAATCAAAAGAAATATTTTTAATTTTGAAATACAAAATAAGAATACATTTTTATAAATATGTCCCTTGCTTAGACTACATCTTTGAGGACTCTTATATAACATTGTTTACTCTTAATCAATTGAAAACAATATAATTGCTATTAGCCAAATATTAATAAATCTGCAATTTAATTAACTCATAAAGTGTATTCATAAGAACTATGTAATTTATGAAATATTTTGCAGAGGAATTACTCTATGGATAGCCTGCTTGCTCAATTATGTAACACATGGGGTAGTTTTAACTCAGATACCTTGAAAGAAAATATAAATATTCTCACTACCTCTCTTATCTCATTTACAGCTCCTTTATATGTTTGGAGCTCTTGTAAAATGTCTTTTGAATACTGTAAAACTTCATCTACTATTTCATAAGATTCCCGCTCTATTTCTGTAGGTTGAGCATCTAGAAAAAAAATTAAATCCATTTCAGAATATATTGAACACAAGAACATAACAAATTTCATTTTTGAAATTGCTTTGTTAATTTAAATGCTTAAGCTTTGCTACCAGAAGCCGAAGTCGATAGATACAAGACACTAGAAGCCAAAATATATCGACACAACAGAAAAATCTGCTATGAACATGGATTTTTGTACTATGAGCCATGCAAATCATGTTGCTTGCTCTCCCTGGTGAAGGTCAATAAATATCAAAGAATGCACAAGCCATTCATATCACGATTGAGGAGTTCCTGAGGGTGATTGATAACTGTTCTGTTCAGTACTATCTGAGTTTTCAAGTCCCATTGAATCGAAGTTGTACTTAGAGTATGAAATGCAGATAGTTAGTATCATGAGCATAAGAGAGCAAATTAATAAAATTTGAACTTTTTATTGTAAAATTATTGTGTTAGAGAAGATTGCCCAAAATTAATCACTGATGATGGTAATTGAACTTGATGAATAAGGAACTTGAATCTCTCAGCAAGAAGGTAATTTTAAATGAATTCACTTGCGTAGTTAGAATTCTTCACATACAGTTAGAAATGTGCACAGAAAATATGTATTGATTCTAAATAGATTTCAAAAGTGAAAGGCTATAATGATTAGATAGTGGAAATCTATGAATCCAGGGCAGTTGTTTACACCTATGAACAAAAGATTATTTTATTTTGAAGATCACATTACATGCAAGTTCCATGTGAATTGATTACATCTGATTCTATAAAAATTGTATGATTTCCTTCCAATTTGGTCTCATTCCTCTTTTTCCTTTGCTCTCAAATGAATTGGACATTTCACATATAATCTGTATAAACAATAATATATTTCATAGAACATTACAGTATTCATTTAATGATTTATTACAATTCTATACAGTAGCAGAAAAAAAAACGAACCACCCCTCTTCATTTGAACAGATTTAACATAGGGAAAATTCAAAGATGGCGTTTGACAGGAACTAACGTCAGATGCCAAATTTCATGTCATTAGGACTTACCGTTTTGAAGTTATGAGTACAGAAAGATTGGAGCTCCTAATGTTTCTTAGACTTTTATGGATATCTTCCTGAATAATATTTCTATAGCACTGATATTTTGTACCATGTTACTGTTAAAAAACCAAACAAAATCCACCTAATATTTTATTTTAAAAATAGTTTTTAGTATGCAATAATTATTAAATTAATGTTTGAAAAAATTATGAATCGGAATCTTAGTGTATTTTGATAGGAACCGATTTAGACGGACTTCTAATATGACAATGCAAAATTTTAGCTCATTCCAATGGTTAGTTTTTGCGTTACATTAAATTTTCCTCATTATTCAATTTTAGTTTGGTTTAAAAAACGTCCGACAAACCTCGGATAATAATTCTCGGATTGTTTGCACTTGTATAATAATTATAATAATGTAATTCTCGAATCGTTTTCACTTGCATAATAAAAATAATTCTCGAATCGTTTTCACGCGTTGACAAATACGTTTGAAATAGTGTTCAAATTTGAAATTCTCGGGTAGCTATAAATGAAATTAATCTGTATTTATGAATAGCAATTTTCAATGTGGAGAGGATCCCCGAAATTGACAGCAACTTTAACATCGAATATATCCGGATATACAAATAGTAAAGTCATGAAATTTCATACTTAGACTAATTTAACGATGCAGAATCAGATTAAGGTATCAAAACATGGTGTTTCCATTGGAAATTTTGTTTGTCCAAAATTTGATATGAAGATGTCCCCTTATGCAATTTTTTTCATTTGAATTTGTAGAAGACGTTATTCCTTATTGAATGATTTCTTTGAATTTGCTCTATTATGAATAGTGCTCGAAATAAAGGAGGTGGTTCGGGTTTTTCTTTTTTGTGACATTTCGTGATGTCATTTATTGCATTCAATTTATTTAACATTTATTGCATATTGAAGTGAACACCTAAAGAAGCAACAAATTTAAGTGGAAGAAATTTATGCAAATACATTACAGATCAAATGCATCAAAGGTTTGCTTAAAAGTCCTTCAAAATTATTGGAAAGCAAAAAGAAATTTTTTAAATCCCATTAAAGTTTCTATTCTAAATTTAAAGGATTGAAATCTTTACTTATTGTCTCATTAAATCACTGCCAATTTACTTAGATCTATTAACACCTGGTCACACTCTAAATATTTGCCCACTTAGTTTTTTTAGTCCCTTGCTGATTGATTGATTGTTGGGTTTTATGGCGCAAGGTCCAAAAGAGGACAAGCTGCGCCATAGTCTCTTGCTGAATTATCCAGCTTGCAGAAGCGATTAGCGTAGCATTGTCTTTGTGCCATGTGGTTATATTTCTTTGTCAGATGCAATAAAGTTGCTACCGCAAGTGTAAACATTCCACTGCTAGAGCAACAAGGTAATATATTTCAGCAGCAAATGTAGACACAACATTGCACTGCATAAGCACATTTAAAGAAATAAATCAAGGTGGATGACTAAAATATACATATCAATTTAGAATTTAAAATGTAAGAAATAGAAACTGGTAATCTTACTTTCAAAATCAACAAAAACATCATATTTGGGGTTATCATCTCTAGACAAAAGCCTTAAAAGATTTCCCATGTTATAGATTCAAATCTGAAAATAAACAAAAAGAATCAAAGCATTATTAAAAAGCACAAATTAGCACAGCTGATAATGAATCAGCAGGATAATCACCAATATACAGGGACTGTAGTCAACTCACAAATAAAAGTATAACATACCCTGTAGAGGTTTGAAATTAGTGGTCGTTAGTCATATTTTGCACCCATAAATTTCATTTTGACTATTTTCAGACCTGGTCAGCATTTTTTTCTGCATAACTTCTCTGAATTTTTTCATTTGTATATGACGCATTATAAAATACACTAAAATCTCAAAAAAAATTATCCCTAAAAATCACTTCCAAAAGAATGTAAATTCTTTCCCACAGCTGGATAGCAGCAAATAGTGTTTCATTAAGAATAGTTCTTAGAATGAGCTACTAGTGAATATTTTTACTTAGGTCATCAGTCCAAGTTTTATAATTTTAAAGCATAACCAAATGTTATTTCTTAAAAAATGACAGAAAATGCAAAACTGGCCCCAAACAAATGCCCTTAAGGGAAAAAGGCCCCAAAACGGAAATGCCAGTCTACATTGTAGGTTTATCACATCCATGCAAACAAAATAAATTTGAAATCGCATTGAAGTTAAAACATTTTGGCAATAGGAAAAACTTAGAGGTGCCATTTTGATGCTGAACTTTTTCTGCCAATTTTTAACTCTAACTGAACATTATTTAATGCAACATATTTTTGATATTAATCTTACTAACAATGTTCATAGTCCACAATATTACTATAACATATATTCTTTTGGCAAAATTAAATATTTTTAAATGAATCATTCTTACCAAATGACAAAAGTGCTTAAACTTGATGATCGACAAACAAAATTTTTTTATACAAGTTTTCCGATGTAATCAAAGTAATTTATTCAGACACAATTTGAGGTTTTATTTTCCAAACCCAGTTCTTATATGAAACATATTTGGTATTAATACAAGAGCCCCAAACCTACTATTGTAGGGTCAGAAATGGCTTGTGGCCACTTTGGACACAGCTTTACTCAAAACAGTTTGGATCAAAGCTTGAGTGTACACACACCTGAGAAGGAAATGCATTATACAATTCAGAAGAATTGTTATAAAGTTGGTTGGTACGGCAGAAGGTCCAAAAAAACCAAACAAAAGAATTGCTAGAAAGGTGGGAAAGTGTACATATTTATAATGAAATTAAAAACACAACTTTTTTGCCATTTAAGAATAAAAAGTAGGTTTTTCAGAGTAATGCAACAAGCTACTTTTAGTATAGTTTATCCTTCAGAAAACGTAGTATTTTTAAAAACTTTCAGTGATTATTTTCCATGAAAATTTTTATAAGCTTTGAATTAATTTAGTTTAACGTTTTTAGAAATTGCATTGTTTTATAATCAAGTTCAATGTACTGGTACAAAAGTTTTTATTTCTCTACAAGAGTTACACACAATTTTTGATCCCTCTTTTATCATTGAATACTTCGCATCGTCAAAATATTCGATTTTTCTTTTGCAAAATCTTGCATTTCAACATCGTTGTTATTTGTAGTTCTTTCCATAGCAATAAGTATGAAATTCTCTCTAGTTTATATTTATTTGATGGTCTTAAAAAGATATTTGAATAGAAAAATATTGGAAAACAAAACACGTATTTAAAAAAAATCATATTTCGCATTCACAAGTTTTATATCGCATGAAATGTTATTGAACGTTTAGGAGTAAAACTCGGACCATTCCCATTTCTTTTCCAGTTTTAAAATTGACTGCAAAAGTATTGAAGGAGTGAAATATATAATCCGAGAAAGAACCTTGATTATCCAAGCACCTCGGATAACCAGAAACTCTGATAATATAGATGTAGCCCAGAACAGCCTAATGAAATACAGAAAAAATTTGCTCTTCAGGCTGCTTACTGCTACTGAAAGATTCATAAAGCAAGGAAACTTGGTATCAAATACGGCTCGGATAACACGGATATCAAGGTTCCACTGTATTAATATCAGGAGAAAACCCAAATACACAACTATAAAACCAGTGTCAGAAATAACCCTTTTAATATTTTTTGTCACTTTCGAAAACAAGAATCTCTAAAAAAAAGGACAAATGGCCAACTTAAATATATGCATTGTAAGTTATTCGTTGATATTCAACGCAATTCAAATGAAGAAACAGCATAAGATGTGCAGACAGAACAAACGATACATACATGGACATAAACAATGCATGAACTTAAGCCATTAGAGCAAGTTCGCTACAGGTGTAGGAATGAATATTTAAGGCGAAATCTCTTAATACAACCCTCGAGTGTTTATACAGTTGAGAGTTTGAGCACGTGCCAAAGACCTTTCATCTCGCATCCTTCACGAATTCTTCGAAATTTTCCCACACAAAAAGCTGTTGCTTTTCGGTGTACACGATGGAAATGTAAGAGTGGGAACAATCGCATGATACATGTTTACGAAAGGAAAGGACGGTATCACTTCGGAGTACCAGCTGCGAAGCAGCTTACCTCCACATCGAATATGAAAATTTCTTAAATAGCACTGCTTAAATGCATATTTGTTCATGAAATCAGATGAAAGCTAATCGGATTTTTAAAATATTTGCTATTTGCGAAGTTGATGGAATTTTTTTTATACATTTTTTCCTTCCAAAACAAGGTGAAAACGGGGATACATTTGTCCAAAGGATATCAGATCATAACAATTTTGTGTTCTTTTCAACCGTAACGGTGATGCTTTGATGTCCAAGGTCAGCATAGAACAGTTTTCATCGTTTTACTTTTAAAGTACAGGAAAGTTCACACCCGAATGTCACACAGCGAAAGCAATAAATATATTGAACGGATGCAAGTTTTGTTTTTTAGTAATTAATGCTGAATAGGAAATTGGTGAGAAACAGTCTTTTGAGAAGCAACTATACACAGTGGTTCCCAAAATTGAGGAAACACCATGAAGACATTTCTTTAAAAACCCCAAACTCTAGAAATAAAAAAATTGAACTAAAGTTTTATAGGAATGGTTAAGTACATTATAACATATCACGTTAAAAAACAATTACATATTCGCTCTAGTTTTTAAAGAATAAGACTGTCAAATTTAAAAAATTCTGTCGCACAATGAAGTATACACCAGCTTATTTCAAACAGAAACACAATAGAAACTTAAAATAAATTTGTATCGCATATATTTGTGTGTGGTAGAACTTCTAGTGTTAGATAGAATTAACAATTTGTGTTGTTTTCTGAATATTTTTGGTCATTTCTCATAGAATCGTTCTTACGTTCTGAATATCCTGATTTTAATCACTTTTCTTACTACGACCACACAATCTTCAAGCTTATTTATGTTTTATACCTCTTTCTCTACGAAGAAGTTATTCAGAGACACAAAAATTTGACTCTAAATCCAACTTTTTGGCACTTTTAAAAAGAATTGTTCGTCAATATAGTTAAATATTTCATTTTCCCAACATTTCATCAATAATTACGAAATTCACAACCTCTCCCACCACCAAGCACAGAAACATATCCATGCTTGGAAGTGTGTAGTGTGCTGAGCAAACAGTTCTCTTCTAGTGTTCTGATAAACATATCTCATCAGTCACCACCTCCAAAAAAACTTTGAACAGTTTTTAGCCAAGAAAGCAAATTCAATGTTTCTCTAGGTGATGGCCGATGGAATGTTTTTTTTGGAAACTTTAAGAATCACTTCCTCGGCACACTACACCCACTCCCAAGTATGGATATGTTTCGGTGCTTTATGGTGGCTGAAGAGGTTGGGAATTTAGTATTTATTGACGAAATCATGGAAAAGTGAAATATTTAATTATGCTGAAGAACACTTTTTAAAAAAGTCGCTCAAAATTTGGATGTAGTCAAATTTTTACGTCTCCAGAGAGAAGAGGTAGAGAGCACGTAAAAAATACAATAGATTCTGTACCATCTTAACCAGCAACTATACACTCCACCATTGTCTCAGGATTTCAATGGGCCTGTAAATGTGAGGTCCTAGTAGAAAAAAGTGGTTAAAAATCACGATATTCAGAGTACGTAAGTAAGATTCTGAGAAGTGGGCGAGTATACGGAAAAACAACAAATTCTTGTTAATTCAGTGCCAATTTCTACAGTCAACTTCTACAGAGGGTGTAGAAGTTGTCCATATGGGTCATTCCACGCAAAATGAGCAAATCGGATGTGGCTGACATCACCGATTTTAATGAAAATCAGTTTTTAAATAGGTCACATAGTAATGACCAACTGCAAATATTAGGTTTCAGAAAAATAGCTTAATTATTGACAATTTAAAGTTGAAGATCACACAAATTTAGATTTTCTAGCACTAAAAGTGGCCTGTTTGCGACCCTATATTTCAATAAGTTATTGATACAAATTTAAAATTTTTATATCGTTGCATTCTTCAGAAAAAGGTTTCTTAGGAAATGTCAGAATATAATTTAATATCCGTCATTGCTGAATCTGAGGGATCGACGAAAATAGAAATTTTGCAACAAATTTCAAATTGCTCTGGTATCTCTAGAAATGGAAAGACAATATTAAAAGTTATTCTTGGTGAAGAGCCTTTCCTAACAAATAGCGTGGCGTAATTTGGTGATTGTATTTCTACTCCTTTATAAAGAAAAAACATTTAAAAGTAAAAACTATGGAAAAATACAATTTTTCAATTTTTAAAAAATGCATATTTCACTGTGAGGGAAAGCTCCAACATCAAAACTTTTCAACATAAAAGAGCAAGATGTCTATTATATGTCCTGAAATTTTCATAATTGTAATTTGATAATTTCTTGTCTCGGGAAAATTTTTAACTAGACGTAAATTTTACTTTGCTATCGCAGCTGATAATGAATTATAACCTCCGATAATATAAAAAATGCGGTATAAGAATGAAATATGACTATTATTATGGTGCACGTGCAAATTTCACATGAAATTTCTTTTTAAAGTCTTTTTTGCTTAATCCAAGGAGTGTTTCCATCAATGAAATAATTAGGTGGAAAGTTAATTTTGTTAGAGAAGTCTTTTCGATTTGTTTTTTCCTTTGGAAACGTAAGTATTAAATACTACTACTTGTGAATATTAAATGCGTTTAGTAAATATTAAGCATTATTAGTCAGGTAACCACTAATTTTGAGAGTAAAAAATTTTTTTTAAATATCGTTGTTAAACTCGGTTCTCCCAAATGTACATAACTCACGAATCCTTTTCCCATATTTATCACAATCACTAATGAAATAAGTAAAGATTTCAAGAATTCGACAGCACTAGGAAAATTTCAATTGAAGCAACTACGAAATTGACAAGAGACCTTTATCAGATTGAAAGGGAATTTGAATACAATCAAGTAAAGGCTTTAAATGTTTAAGCTTTTTTAATTGTGATTTGATGTCCTGCTTTTAAAATTTCCTTCAAAAGTTATAAATAATTTGGTATTTCATTGTTGATTTGGGGTTTCATTGTTGCCATTTGAAACGAGTAATATACAATACATAGAATGGGAAGGAAATGCTATGATTGGCGACAATAAACATTTGCAGTTAGTGCGATACTGATGGAATATGGTAACCCGTCGAATAGTCGTTTGGCGACGAAACTTTCAGTCTCCAATTGTTTGGAGGGGCAAGAACGTGTTTTAGCGTTTCACTATTGTTGCTTTGGGAATCAAGATACAATCCTGAATTATTTTTTACAAGTAATAAACATATTAAACTATATTTTTCCAAAATGTAGTTTTCGTCAGAGCTGTCCTTCATTTCATTTTGTGTGCCTATTTTAAGTGGAAAATCGTCATTTTATAATTTTCCTTTGCTGTTTGAAAGATAAAGGAAATAAAAGCCGACTTCCAAACTTCAGCAGTAATTTTATCATACCTAGCACTGTATCTGGTATGAATTCCAACGATGCATTTAATTTCCTTCAGCCCATGCAAACTTTTTTAATTCTATCAAAATCGCCTATTTTCCATTTTTCGCTACTAATTTTTAGCTTAAATATGATGCTTAAAATTGTTGTTTCCAAATAGATAAAACGAGAATTCTTCATAGATTACAATATGAAATATTTTGTCAACGTTATTATTTTGTCTATTGTTGTCTACGTTAAGTAGTTTTTGAGAAAGATCTTCAAACATGCAACATCAAGCGATTTCACAACTGCTCTTCAAGGTTGCAAGTCCTTAAAATGCCTGAAACTTCCAAAATATTTCATTTTGAGCCAAAATATTTTGGATATCGTTATTTATGCATAAACTTAACCCCTGTAGCAAATTTCATGAAAATCCGTCAACCTACGGCCACAGGTTTTTTCTGATTTTTGCTCATTTCACGTGGAATGACCCATATGAAAAAATATATGCAACGAAAACTTATTTTACGTTTTTATTGTGTCTGAACGAAATAAACTGGATGTATGCTTAATTTTGTGACAGAATTTTTTTAATTTGACAGTTGAAACCTGTTTTTAAAAATGTAAATGGGAATATGTAATTTTTTTTGTAACTTGATGTTTGTAAATGTGTACTTTGCCATACCTTAAAAATTAAATTATAATTTACTAGAGTTTTGGACTTTTAAAGAAAACTCTTCATGACGATTTTCCTCTTTCAAACGTCAAGTTTTTAGCGTCAAAAAAACGAGGTCACAATCAAAAGAACTCAGAACGAAAAAACTGAAGCTTTGGGATTTCCCAATATGCATCATGAAAATTTTCAAACCAACAAAAATCTCCTATTTTTGTGACCACTTGACTTAATGAAGATTTCCAGATCAATATCACATTTGATGCTCGTCTGTCCAAATTCTTATGAAGAAACAATTTTTGGATATAGTTCTCCAAAAAACTGTAGATGAAATTTGTAAAACAAATTCAGAGGAACTTTAGGACGAGATGAAACGAAGTCGTGAGACAACAAATGATAAAATGAAGCACTGCAAATAAATACATCATGAAGTAGGAATGACCCGACAGAATTTCACGAAAAGATTGCACGAATAATTCATCGCCAGTAATAATCAAATACGATCAGTTGTGAACTATCATGTTCCAAACATTTGGCGAAAAGCCAAAGTAAGGTCATGCGACAGCATGTGTTGTGTATCTTTCGGATTATGCGTGACAAAAGAATCTGCAGCGCATCATGGTTATAAAAATACGGTATAACTCGCTTCGAATGCTTCCTGATACACAAATTCAGGAAATAAATCAAATTCATTTGACAGAAATGTTGGACATATTAACGAATCGGACCACCGATAACTTCAGCCGCATAAAAAACGTGAACGCATGAAACTACTTGTCACAATAGAAATGTCCTGAATTTGAAAAAAATGGCAGCAGTGAAATTTGATTTGATTTTGTAGAAGAATGAAGATCAATTTGAACGCCATGTAAACAAGACAAACTGATTTAAGGATTCCAATAAGAATAACCGAGGCGATTTATATATGCGAGCCTCAAATACTAAATATTGAATGTGAAACATGTAGAGCAGGATTTTGTCCGACTCCTGCGAGTTAGCAGTCGAATCACATGGTTCTGAACGAGTTTATACTTGCAATTAGGTGATAGGTTGGAACGGAAACAAAGCGCTTCCACAACTGGTGTCTTTAGCGTGGATTCTGGTTTCATCGTAAAGTGCCGAAAGCAACAATAGTGACAATGAATTGGCAGGGACAACCATCCACGGCGATCACCATTCATGCTTTTGCGTATGTCAGTCTTCTGACAACCTTTCAAAAATTGACTCATCCAAAGGTCGACTGCTTTATGCGTCGGAACGGGGCCATCGTGAATAGTGAAGGCCCGAGTACAGCTTCTGTGACGTCACGACGCGAGTCCCTGTGGAATGAAGAGTTCGTGATCGGACGGGAATTGACCGGAAAATCTCGATATAAGAAACCCATCGATCCATGTTTCCCAGATTTGAAGCAAAAATAGTTTTTCCTTTTGTTGTTAATTTCTGATAAACTTCCACACTAAAAATTATTCGTTCCTTTGTATTTCTGGGATTTAAATAGTATTTTGAGCAATTTTCGCAGAGGTCACAGTACCATAATTCATTAGCATATCGAATATTTAGATGTCTTAAATCATAGTTCTAACCCTTTGAAATAAGGGGGTAAAATTTTACAACCCGTAAAAGTAATTTTTAAAGAAATCATTCAAGTGTTTGTGTATAGTAATAGCAATTTAAAAGACCTTAATAGCAATGTTTATATGACAACTAAACCAGTCAGAATAACCTTCTTTTCTTGCAAAATTCAAGCTGAAATTAAGTAGCCTAAAGTGTGTAATTGGCTTTTTCCATTTTGTTTAATTGTATTCTTTGTCTTGATTTATAATATATATATGTCAAGACTGAATCGTTCAATCGTTTCCCCTCCCCACCTACCACCGAAAGGCGATGGATCTATTTACTTGAGGCGGCGGAGGACACAAACGCTGAAGGGAGTGAAGAGGCTTGATCCAGCCTGCGGCGGAGAGTCTTGAGTTTTTCAGTGCAAAATGAGATTAAAACGATACAGAACCTATGTGGCTAATCGTGCGTTTTAAGAACGGGAGACCTTAGTGGCTCCACACTAATCCTTTGTGGATTTAAATTGTTACTCCTGAATGTGGACTCCTCTTGTCAATCTCAACGTCAATGCTAAATTAAATATTATCCTAATAAATGTTCTGTGTCTGTAAGAAGTAGAACTCTTTTTTGGAAGCAACTGTTCCTTTTCTATCCCAACTTCTGACATATATATATATATTTTAGGATAAGTTACATTGTTAAACAAAATAATTTTTTGCTAACTTAGAATCTTTAAATAATAAATTGTATTCTTATATGAAAGAATAAAATTAATTCATTATTTACATTGAGATTTGTATCTTATATCAAAAACTTCCAATTTTTTTACTGTTCACTTTTTCATTGATATGCAAGAGCTTTTCCCTGCAAATCAATAGATTTGAAACTTCATGTGTTTATTAAAATTGTTTTTGTGATTAAGTTTGAGTCAAATCAAATTCAAGATTTAAATTAAGGAATTTTCAGTATATACAGGTGGTACCTTGGTCTACCTTATTTTCATTAACTATGAAAATATAACAACATATTCTTTTTTATTTTGCTCCACTCAATAAATTTGGGGATATTGGTTTATTGCATTATGAACTTTGGAAATAATATATTGGATAAATGGAATCTTTGTTAACGATAACTTTTAAAAACTCTTTTAACATTTGACTTTCCATAACTTAGCTAATTGGATATTATTTACATGAAGAATATATTTCTTATTTATTCTTTTAAAATATTCTTTCCTAAACTAATCTATCGAAACCGAAATTATATATAGCTCATCGCAGTTCAAAACATCTAGCATTCTTTCAGCATGTTTTTAATCGAGCATATTTCATCTTATTTTGTATGTTTACCCTGAATTTAATAAATTATTTCACACATCAGACACAATATAATTTAGAGAATAAATGGGGACAACCGCATTTAAAATTTAATGCATAAGACTTCTCACTAGGAAACTACCAGCCATCAAAAATGCACCATGAAGGAATCATCCAATAGTAATACAATATGAGGACATCACCTCGTAATTTTGAATCACGGTCAGACGACGAACACATGAACTGGTACCCCATTCTCCACACCAAGCCAACGTGAGTAATCATTCGAAGACGCAAGGGGTGTGCCAATGTAATTGAAGAACACTTCATCCCCTTTCCTTACAGTTTGGGGACAGAATCTATGTTGTAACAAAGAAATATTAATTACCTCAAAAGCAGAGTATTTGATCCCTCTAAAGGACCCTGGACCGTAACATGACCTGCATCCATAAGTAAGGAAATTAGGGTCATTTTGGCTAGATTCTGAATTGCTCATTTTCACAGGAATGCTATGGCTTTCGCTGAAAAGTGTCTTGAAGTATAGTATACAAATTGCGTATTTGAATAAATCTCAAAATTGGTATATATTGAATAAATCTCAATTGGTATGTATTGAATAAATCTCAATTGATGTTTATTGAAATCTCAATTGGGCAAACATCAAGTATAAATTGAATAAATCTCAATTGGACACCCCACCCGTATTTTTACTTAGTACAGGTACACACCGCTCGGAAATAAGACTGATCCTTTGTTATCACTTTAAAATCCGAAATGCACAGGAATGAGGGACTCTTAACGTGACGTAAAAACGACTGTAGCGCCGCAGGTTCACTCTCCAAGATGGTCCCGGTCGGAGCCGCACTATAATCACTAGTGAACTGTAACATGCTTCAAATGTGGACGGTACGTCCAGTCGTCAATGGAGAGAACAGTGGAATCCATTAACTCGGGTCGTGTTCGCGAACGGCTCAAGAGAAGACGAATAGTGTTAAGAGAAGACGAATAATGTTGAGAAGACGAATAGTGTTAAGAGAAGACGAATAGTGTTAAGAGAAGACGAATAGTGTTAAGAGAAGACGAATAGTGTTGTAGTGTGTAAAAATGAAAAATGTTTGGTTAAAGGAACGGCACACTACCGAATTCTTAATGTCAACGACCCTACTGCGAGACCATTTGTATTCGCAAAAACCAACAGGTTGCTCCGAACCTTAAAGGACTAAGTCATATGCAGAAGACGCACACTGGTGAATTTGGTTACAGCACATGTAACAGTTCGATGGTCTAATAAGTACGCGGCTTAATTTTGAGAATCGTATTTTTGACTTTCTCAAAATTTCAGTAAAACAATGAAAGAACGATTATTTGAGATTCATTGAAATTTCCTATGAGCAATGCAAATAAGCAATGCACAATCTTCAGTCCGCCAATACTTCAGGAAGAGGTGTTGCGTATACCATACAATTTCAGAATAGTCGGGTCACGTGGTTTTATAAGAGTCTATTAGTTAAATTAGGGGACTGGTGGTAACGTAAACAAATCGCTTCCACAATTGGTGTGGTGCTGAAAACGACAGCTATGATAACGCATTGCCGGGGAAAACTAGCCACGGCGATCGCCTTTCATGCTTTTGCGTAAGGCAGCTTTCTCCCAACAAGGTTTCAGATCTTTACAAAAATCGATTGCCTTCTAGTCGGAGCCGCACTATACCCGTTTTTCTTTTTGGTTTGTTTTGATTTGTGTAAAACAAGAATATCGACTATTTTGTAAACAATAATGACTGAATATGCGAGAAAATTTCCAAAGGCGAAGGGAAACCAAAATCTGACCTTTAATCCGAAAAATGGGAATGTGAAAACATTTACAAAAGGATTTCCAGGAGTTAATTGAAGAACAAAACTGTAAGCTAACTCAAATCAAAGTTATGAAGGACAGAAAATAACCGCGCAAAGCATTATCTTAATAAATAACTCTGTTTTTCGAAAAATGTAGGTTAGTTCCGTTTTCTCCTTGATCGCATAATTTTTTTTAGTCAACAGAAAAATATGTGTCCTCTATTTCGGGGTTATCCATTACTACTGAAAGTAAAACATACAGAACAGAAAAGGATAAGATGTATTAAGAGCCAGCTGGCTAGACATCCAATTATTTTTTTATTTTCGCAGCTGAAAATGATATTTTACTAAGATTTCAAGTAATCATATTCCCAGGTGCAAAATAATAAATGCATATAATTCTAGGAACATAAAGGATCAATATACTCCGTTTGCAATGCACCCAACACACAAACGCAAAAAAAAACCGAGAAAATAATGGAATCGATCATAACCGTACCTATTTAAAGAACAGCTTACCTCTACGAACCTTTAGATTTAACATGAACTTCCTCCCGCACATATACCGTGGAAATACAAGGCATTTATTTCGCCAGGACTGTTACGCCCAGTCTCGCGCTTAATTGTTGAGTTAACCTTCCAAATGGTATCGACGAGATATCTCGTCCATCAAGAACTGAAAATTTTTTATTATGAGCTTCCTCGTCATCAAGATATTGTCAATTTGTTTATAACAAGATCAAGACCTGGTCAGTTTTCTTCTAATGGCAAGATATCTCGTCCAAGATCTGGTCAGTTTTGCTAATGACGAGATACCTCGACGAGACACCCACTAGGAAGGTTAAGGAAAAATGCTTTGAACATAAAAAATTCGAAGGTTTGTGAAAGCCATTATTG
Source organism: Meta bourneti (assembly GCA_933210815.1). Classification (NCBI taxonomy): domain Eukaryota; kingdom Metazoa; phylum Arthropoda; class Arachnida; order Araneae; family Tetragnathidae; genus Meta; species Meta bourneti. Next base: position 36,779,676 of record OW119922.1, on the reverse strand, counting down.
CATTTACCCACTTTATACAAATAGTAGTTAGTATATTTTTTGAAGTAGGACTGCGTATATCTCTGTGGATAGTATGGTGGGCCTTGCGGCTCACCACCTGTGACAAAAATAGGTCCCAATTGAAATAGTCATATCGTCAAAAATGTGTCGAACGGTAATCGTGTTAGCACATTCGTTAACAGCATGTTGTCCAATTCGCATACAGCGCAATAGATAATACACGTGACGCTCCCCTTTCCCCGTGGGCGGGGAAAATGATACAATATTTCTGGGTCGTTTCACTCAGTCTATCTCGGCAACCGTGAGCACAACACGATTGTGCGCGGGGTTATAGTTTTAATGCTTTCGGCGAGATCTATTCAAGTATACATAAAACATTTCGCAGTGGTTTGAATTTTTGAAAAGTCGCAGTCCTACATTCCAAACTGACGACTCAATCAAAACTGAGACTATCTTTTACTCTTCTATTCTGTGAAAAATCATAGGAGTATAAAGAAACTTGATATTAGTAATAAAATTACAAAGATAGAAATAAAATTTTGAATAAATCTATAATTTTTGTTAAAACAGAAATTTGTTCCACAAAAATTGTATTGTTTTTATCAGAGTTGCAACAAAAGTCAAGCAAAGAAAAGAAAATCCAGATCTTCCGATGGATGGAATTTTTTCCATCAATTCTTCACAACAGCCCTATAAATGCCATCGCGAAAATGGAGCAACAAACAAGACGATAAGAAATGATCTAAGGAAAAAGAAAACACAGCAAGTGCGGCAAGACTTAATCCCTTTCTTCACTTCACTGCCACAACCAAGATGGAATGACCTAACATAATCACGACATGTAAAGAAATAAATTTCTAAAGCACACACGCAACTTTTATCGGGGAGTCTTACTATATTAGAAAAGAATGCCATCTATTTCGATTGCCATTTCCTAACTTGCTTCCCTTCGCCATAGAATTTAAAATAGGACAGATAAAAATTACATACAATAAGCTTACTCATATGGTAACTAGACGCCATATAAGCTGTTTCACACTGAAATAATTTAACTGCACTGTAATTTTTTTTACTACTAGCGCCATATTAAATAGGCTGTAACTTAGAGCGGCGAGTTTCAGAAATTTTTGCAGAGAATAGTTGGGTTTTTATGGGGCAAGGGCCATGTTTGGTCAAACAGCAGCAACACAAGACAACGTCAAGTAATGGATATACACGCACAAGGAAAGTTTTACTGACACAGAAGAGAGTAAATACACCCAGGGAAGAATCGAACGTGCGCAGCCTACAACTCACAGGTTGCTAGCGCAGTGGATAAACATTACGGATTCGGATTTAGAAAATATGATCTTGAAGTGTTTACCAGATTCTTTACAAAAGATGATGGGTGCTTTGATTTTTTTTCTTTCACAACATACCTATAATACTGGTATTCCAGAGGGAGAAAGAAAAATCTAAAAATGAAATTGTTATTTTTGAATTATGCTATTATTGAATTCTTGGTTATTTTTGTTACTTTCAATTTTTGATTGGATTCTTTATTTTAAATTTCACGAGATAGTCATTTATCTTGTGGAAATGAATAGCAGAATTAAATGGTTCCAATTCGGAATATGGATTGTGTGTTATAGTATATACACAATAAAGTTGGACTTGTTTACATATCCTAGGAGTATCGCGTGTATAGAAAATATCTTCTATTTTTTACAGCTTTTCCTAGAACATGTCCTTTTACGCATTTATTTCCTGTATTTATTATTTATGTACGCAAAATTTTTCCTCTCCGACTGCTAGTTGGTTCATTTTGCCTCGACAATGATTTTGCATGAAGCTGGATAGATTCTGGTGTGAAAGGATAAATATAAAATTATTTCGTAGATAGCTTTACATAAATTTAATCAGAAGAAACTACATGTCAGAAAGTGTTCCGACTTTGGCAGTAAACTAGATACATTTAATATATGGTCGCATTGGTAAAAAATAATTTACATACAGAAAAATTACTTTACTGTATTCGCAATTACCGTCTCAATTAAATATTGATACCCGAGAACCACCGAGTCGAGACAGTATTTCCTTATACACTTCATTCAAAAACAAAGTACAGAAAAGCGAGTGCAAAGAGACACGAGACTCCACTTCCATATTCACTAGCCAAAAATGTAAAATGATATCCTATTTTCTAACTTCGTTTCAGAAACAAGTAGTTTTTCATACAAAATCATTTTAAAAAACATTACAAATTTCTGTTAATTTTTCGAATACGGCCAATATTAAGACATAAACGTAAACCTGCACAATTCCTTAAGGTCCTCAAAAATATTTTAGTGGGATCTTCAGTAAGTTAGAGTATAAAGAAGTCCTATAACCTAACATTTCTCTATGGACCAAAAAGGATTGGAAACAGTTATATTAGAAATGATCTTTTCCACATTAACTTTGAATACTGGCAATACCGTTTCACTGCCATTCACATAAGTAGACAAGAACTTAACATACTAGATGGATCTTGCATATTTCCGGAGCTGGTGTTAACGGATTGCCTACTCAGGAGGTCCGTCAAAATGAAAGCTTTAAGACTAATAAAGATGAAAATCCGATGATAAAAATGGTCAAAAGCTATTTCTGAGGAATAAAACGTACACCACAGTCAAGACCAAAGTAAACAAGAGGAAGAAGGATATTGAGAGCGATTATGTGCCGGGCCTGATAAAGTACTGTCTGTCTACCGCAGGGTATGCCGATTTAAATCAAGTTATTTTATTGAAAAAAAAGCATTGATTTAAATCAAAATCTTAAATTTCATTTTCTTTTCTGGAAAAAGTTTATTAATATTGAAAATGAAATAACTGAACAAGATGCATGTTATTGTATTCAAATAAGTTAAGAACTACTCAAATAAGTTAAGTAGTCTATTTAAGAAAAAATAGACACTTAGTCACAATGAAAGTTTTCTGCAGTATCACAAAAGCATTCCAGTTTTGCACATAAATCTTTATAATTGGGAATTTTAATATTTTCATTTTGTTTTGTGTAAGGTTGGTTGATTTTTATTTAAATTTAATTGGGAAATTTTTTGCATTGATTCCTAGGAATTTTTTACACTGCTAATATAACTATTCTATATTCATGGAATTTAAATTTGGAATGTAAGTTAATTCGCCCATCTTATAATTGAGCGAGTAGGTAAACAAAATAGTTTATGGATTGAAGCGGAAAGCTATTTTAATGAAGATATTTTTTTGTTGCAAGTTCAAAATTCCTCAATTGGCATATTATGGGGAATGCTATTACACTTATTCTATGCTGTTTATAGAGAAAAGCTCCATTTTCTTGTATGTTAGGCATAAACTTTTATTTTGTGCTTTATAACTTTGAAATACTTATCAATGCTTAGAGAAAATTTGAAGAGCGTTTTTGATTTCAATCCATGTACTTTCGTGTCTCATTATTGCGGAATTTTTTCATGAATTTTTGTTGCAAGTTCCTTTTATTTTATTTTCTATCGATGACGATTTTTTCTCAAAAACAAGGTTTTAATCAATTAATTACTTTAAAAATAACTTAAGTAATTATATATATTTTATTAATATATGATAAATATAAAAAATTATGTGCGGTGTTAGTGGGATTCCTCATCCTTATTTATCTAGGTCCAAACAATTTTATGCACTGGTTATGGGTTAAAATCAAACTAATCTAAACCACTTGAGAACTAGATGGAAAACCATTGCTTATGCATGGCATTTGTTGTGCTGTTCTATTTGCTCTATCATGTGATTGACTTTGCTAATTCCTCTATCACGTTTTAATCTTTCAAAAATTTACCGTTTTATTTCCTAATACATTAATTTTATTCATCATAAATATTAAAGTTCAACATAAATCAAAATTATTTAAAAATTACACTGATTTGCATGTCTCATGTCCAACAAGTTTAAACTTGTATGGGCAAGGAATTAGTTTAAATCATAAAAATCCGTTTTAAATAAAAAAAATCCGATTTTTATGATTTTTTAAAAATGATTTTTCATACCCTGGTCTACCACAAGAACTGTTCCCGCCACAAAATCTGGGTGTAGGCAGTCGCTATAGTAACAAGGTTCGTCCGCTTTGAGTAGTGGAGACCGGTGAATGTCTAAATTGTATTGTTTTCGGCAAATGTTGACGGCGTTAAGAGGTTTAGTGTGGATTTCTTGGTAACAAGTAAAAATCACAACAAATATATTTCCAATTTGTCATTAAATGCGCCAATGTGATACAAGCTTGAATATTTTTCCATCAAGAATCTCCTATGGAAAATGGGACAAGGTCCGTTTCTACAACAGACAGGCAGACTTTTTAGACGGGGCAGTTCTCGTGATATAGACTAGCGGGTATACATGTTTGAAGTGTAGATATTTATATAGAAATAAACAAAAAAGTAGAGGAGTTTATAGGAAGAAAAACTACCTCATGAAAATCAAATGGCGATCAATCGAAAAGAAATCAAAAGAAAAAATAATTTTAAAGTTTAAAAACTTTTAAGTTTAGTTACAAGTGGTGCCGTGCTGTGCAAGGTGGTTCGTGACACACAAGTGGGAAGCTCCCACATCAGAATAACAATAGCAGATGCGCATCTCGATAGAGAAATCCTTTAATAGATATGCTTTTCCACGTTCTTAGACTTTATAAAATAAAATGACCGTTGCAATGAATAATTCATTTCTAGCAAAGGTAATGCAAAAGAATCAAACGACTGCCTCGTGTACAAGTTATAAAGCGGTATTAATGTCTGAATAAAAAGTTTTATCACCAAAATCATGCAAAACAGGTAGACATATTTACCGGAATGAAAATATTAAAACAGTTTTGACGTAGAAACTGCAAGCTGAAAATGATAGTAAATGTACTCACTCCAAAATTGGCATATACGTTTCATTTTTCTCTTCAAAATTTCACGTTTGCTAGATTTGAAGCAAATGTACAAAAAAAATATCCACATTTCAGACAATATACAATGAATTTAAATGCATTACTTTTAACTTCTTGAAAAATAATTAAACAAATTTGTAAATTAAAAGGTTCAGAGGAGCTCTCTCAGTGTAAGGCAGATTGATTCAGTCTCACTTTTACAGTCCAGACTTGATAATAATTGCGCGTTTTTGTATTTTTGAACCTTTTTCAATTTTAAAGCAATTTTGAAAAATGTTCGGATATTTTTGTTTTGCATTAGTCAATTTTTTATGAAAAATAAACAATTTTTAACCTTGCAAAATGTTATACTCAAAACATGATGCCAGACGACGAAAATAAAAGAATTCTCCAAATATAACTCATCCAGTCAAAATACTTTTCAGTGCATTCCAGTTTGGGGAATGAGCGAGTTTAATGTTGTCACGAAAGCTTTTAAACCATTTTTTTAACTTTAGAAATTTTGAGGTTCTCAACATTCAGGCCCTAGTAACGATGAACGCTACATCTCCTTTTTAAAATTACAAAACGTCACGAGGTTTGGTTAAAAAACTTTTTGTAATTAAATCCTTTTATAATGAACCAATTAATTCTACACTATACAAAATCGTTTGCAGTGCAATAAGTGAAGAACAATTCAAGGAAGAGCATGAAAAATACCAAGATTGAGATTCATTAGCAGATGAAAGTAAATCTGCCAAATGGGAGAAGTCTATTTTTAAGTCCTAATACAATATATATATATTCATTTTTGAAGAAGTTTTTGTAAATTAAGCGTTGGTAGAAAATAGAATTATTTTCGTCACAAACCGCTACTGATTACATTTGGACTGGGACCAAAACCGACTCACCCATTCGTTCCCTAGAGAGTAAATTCCCTTTCAATTCAAAGCAACTTTTCTCAAACTTACGGAAAACTGCAAAATACACCCTAAACGTTCGGAGCACTGGCACTATTTCCGAATTTTAAAATGATTAATGTTAACAAGATTCTTGATTTAAAATAACTATGAACCATTGCTGTGAAACTCTTTGGGTAGAGTAAATATGTGGAATAAAATGATAAAAATACAAGAAATAAAAATACGTATCTCGAATACTCAATAGCGTAAACTTTTTATCTTTCACTTCATAAAAAACAACTGTACACCTTTATTGTTAATACAATGAAACATTTAGAACTTTTTGAATCTAGACGACTGCATTACAATACAAAAACTTTTCGAATTCCCCGGGCTACCCTTAGACTTTGGGCCTCAATACCATGGGAGCCCTGTGAGTTCATTCAGACAAAATTGTCTGGTAGAAACAATATGCTGACACACAAGTCGGAGATCGAATTCTGAAATTCTTTCATTCAAATATAGAACTTTAAAAAATTGTGGCAAGAGGAATGGGAAATAAATAGTACGATGATGCACAGGGGACACTGTAACTTGCCATTACCCACAAATCAATAGCACAAACTACGTGAGTACGCTCAGATAACAGTCACGAAACGCTCGACAATGAACACAGGCTACATTACTCCTTTCAAATGGTGCAGAGCTAAAAGTAGCGGGGAAGTATGAAAGACAGCCGCTGAATTAGCAGCCGATTTCCAAAAGATCCCAGTAAAAAAGTTCCATTCAAAAAGGGAATCCGTCACGGGTGAAGGCGTACTTTGTCCTCCAAGCAACGAACCGGTAGATAATTAGAAGTGCCTCAATAACCGAAATGCTAAGGTCGATGGATGAGAGAACATCTAACGGGTTAATTACCGGTAGGAAGCAACTAAGTCTCGCTGAGCATTACACTTCAAAAGATAATCTACCGAGGGGAACATTCAAAGCAACGAGAAAGGACACACTTGCAACTTTTAGAGATTGAGAAGAAAAATAGAGCTCACCTTGACGAGAGCATTAAGTCTTTAAAAAGAGGTAAAGCGAAAACCAATAGATTCTTATTGGCTCTCCAATAGCAGTGGATTGTAAAAAAGTTTGAAGAACGTCATATGGTAGGAGAAAGTTTAAAATTGTAATTAGGAATGAAACATAATCAAATCTTGTTTTCTGGATTCGTTCGAGCTTTGTCATTAGGTTCGTAACTTGTAATATTCACTTATATATAACATTTAAAATCTAAAATTAAAAATGTTGTCTTTCACTATATACTCGGACATTGCAATTGGCAATGACAACGACGATCTTGCCGAAAACGGGAACACTTTACTACAACTCTCAGGTTCCAGACTTCCTTCCACTTGGTATAATTTTCTGAGACATTTAATGACTTCTAATTACCAACGAGAGCAGCAAAGATAGAATATCTACAAAACACTGGACTAGTGGTTGTCTTGAAGTGCCTGACAAACCACAGTGATGCGGTGGCATTCTTTCGTTTTATAACTGGGCATGATTGTTTTGCCGTCCATCTGCATAGAATTGCCATTGTCGCCGAGCTTTTATGCCCGCTTTGTAAATAGCCTAACCCTATGGACAGATCCCCCTGCTTCGCTGCAAAGCAATTCATGGATGCTCTTTCTCAATACTGAAGAGTAAGATAACTTTTAGGGCTTTTTTGTAATCGTCTGTGTTGTATAGTTGTAGGTTGTGTTGTATTTCTTCTGTCTTATCTGGCCATTGGAAATAAATATATTCATTTGTCAAATATTCTTTTAACATGGAACAGTGAAACTGCGGTCATTATTTGCCGAACGATTGCAAACCAAACCTATGCGGGACTTCTGCTTAATGTGGATGAACCACTTTACAAAGGACTTTCCTATTCAGAGTAGTCTTGGACACTGAGAACCACAGTGCTAACCATTCAACCACCAAGACGATGATGAACAATGAGAAGCAAGATTCAAAACTAGCAGTCGTTAGTCGTATTTTGTAACAAAAAATTTCGTTTCGATGACCGAGTTTTTGGATCTAGTCGTCATTTCTGACGAACTTTTCAGAATTTGTTCGATTGTTTGGCGCAATTCCGAACGATCGACCGTTTATTCTTCTTTCTAACAATCTTTACTTTTAAATACATCGTATTAAAGTATAACCATGTCCTCGTCATTTTAGGGTGAATACATATACATGAAAATAAAATAAATTTGAAATTGAACCCAATTGGAACATTTTGGTAATGAAGGAGTGTTTAAGTGCTATTGATGCCTGACTTTCAGTTCTTAATTGCTAACTGGTGAGAAGGCGAATGAAGAATCCAAAAGGAAATCTAAGCGAATATTATGCGCGACTATAAATCTTCAAGCTGTTAAAATCTGGCCACTAACATGAGAAGTTTCAGAAATTTGAATTTTTTTCATAAAATTCCCTTGTCTTTAGGCGCCCTCTCGTTCACTTATTTTCTTGACATTACAACTCGCTTTCAAATCGTTTAACTATCAAAAGGATATATAGTGTGAAAAAGACGACATTTGTCTCTAATACGCTAAAACTGCAGCTAGATAGACAATCGATCGATTACAGTCACATGATGACAACAGCTGGAGCTCGGTATCCAGGAGCAGTGACGTAATAAAACCCGTTTCCTAAGATTTTTAAAGTAATCAAATCAAAAATCCCAAACATCTGAAGAATTATCCTCCAAACCGATGTCTACCTCAGACAGGAACTAGGCAGGTGCAAAATCTAGAACTCCAGGTGAACCTGGCGAGGATCATAATCTCGTCACCACGTGCGATAAAAGCGTGTGTTGAACAGTTAATTAAAACAATCACTTCAGCAGCTTTTCTTCTGAAAGGAATTTACAAATAAAACAGATAGATACATATATATTTTCAGAAAAAATTCTGATAATACTTCAAAATTAAAATGCTTTGTGGTAAGTGCGTTAAACATTAAGCAATGCATCTCAGCTACGCAATCCCTAAGAATCAGGAAATAAATGTGTTAACTTTAGTCATTTATTTACTAATCCCAAAAGTAAATATTTATTGTTTCCAAGGAAAAGTGAAATCAATACACACGTAATGCATTTATAAACACAAGAACATAGTAAATAACTATAAGAGAAAACGCGATATCAATTTCATAAAAAACACAACCATAATTTACTTTGATAAAACAATTAATTTATAGTTTCAAGTTCTTGAAAAAAGAATTCAATAATTTCACATAATTGGTAGAATTAATAGTGTTTCCTGTGCTTTCTATTTTGTCATTTAATTCCAAGCGATCCCAAAATCTAATTCAGGGTAGGTAGATTGTGGGTGTTTAATTAATGTCGCACTGGAGCAACACAACGGGCTACTCCTAATTCAGGGAAATAAGCTAATCTTAAAATTTTGTTGTTCTTTCATGTTAGTCAAAATTTAATATTTTTGAAAATGCATTATAGCGAATTTTTTATCTTTCCTCTACCTTGAACTAACGAACCTAGCCAATGGAAATAGCCTAAGATCAGTTATTCTTTTAATTAATGAAGTTATAATGGTCCGGTTAAGATACTGAACTCCAACTCAGCTTCCTAGTTACATCTTACATCAACAGTTTTTAATTATAGTAGATGCATATTTTTGTGCCCAAATCAGTCACATTGATGTAGGGATTTCCAGAAAATTAATTTCCTAGACATATCGATACAAGGTAATCAATCTAATGTCATAGATTACCAGTTTGGCCAAGATTTTTATCTTTTATAAAGATATATGAAGAATTAAAATTTCTAGTTTAAGGATAATCAAAAATTGATAAAAATCCCCTCTTCTGGTTAATAAAAGCATGCAGATGATGAGACATTCCCAAAGATCAATTGTAATTAATGAAATAAAAAGAAATCCTGACTGCCAAACAAGATTTAGTACTCATTCCTAGAAAATACTTTTAAATTAGGAAAAGTCAATATTTCTAAAATTTTTATTTTCTCAGAAGTGTGAACTTGTCAATTAATCAAGAGGATAAAATACAATTTTCAAATTAAACCACAAAGTAGGTGATTTAATGTATTAGAATTTATATTAATTCTCTTCATTCTGGATGTTTTTAAAACTTGAGCAGTTCTAAGGTAGCTAGGTATGTACATACATTAAACATATTATGCAATGGTCATAATGAGGTGGTTTCTATAACTTTCAAAGCCTGCTTATCATAGCAAATAGGATGAGATTGTATTAGACAAATTAAATCAGAAAAGGTCCTCGGTAAAGTAAATTTGGTATCACTTTCCCATGTGCTAAGGCTTAACAATTAAAGAGCATGCAGCAGCTGACAATATCCAAACCATAACTGAAATAGTTCATCAATTGACTGAAAGTTATGTTGTAGCATTTAAGTTTTGGCAATGTAGTACTATTAACGGAATATTGTACAAAAATAGCTTGCTTAGAAACCTACTTGTGATGATAGAAGAGTTTGATTTTATTTCTTGTAAAATGTTAGTAAAATAGATATTTTATGTACCTCATATTAGAAAGGAATGTAAAGGCAATTATAAATTAATCTTTATTTGCAGAAAAAAACAAATTATTCACATTTTTTTAATATGTTTATTCAGTTTATCATAAATAAAAATCAAAATAAGGAAATATATTTTGGTACTTATTTTCTCCCCACAGTAAAAATGCTTAAACACTTCCTTTGTTCAAAGATTTTTAATGCACTATATTGATATGCATATTGTTTACATATCTTTTTGTTCTATTGGATTTATTTCACAATATTACACTATAATATAATATATTATTGTGAAATAATTCCAACACATATATAAGTTAACTTTTCTTTTTTATGAATAAAACTTAAAGTCTACAAGTAGATTTTTTTAATAAATTGGATAACTGAAGCTCAAAACAGCATCTTACTCTTGAATCATATTGAACTTTCAATGCCAAAAATTCTAAGTATCAGTTTTCTCAAGTGTAATTTGGGGTCACAGTGGCTCAGTGGATTTGCCCACTGCGCTAGCAACCTGCGAGTTGTAGGCGATGCAGTTTCGATTCCTTCCTGGATGTATTTCTCTCTTCCTGTCATTAAAATTTCCTTGTGTTTGTATGTTTACTTGATATTGTTTAGAGAGACTTGATCAAATATGGCCCTTGTACCATAAAAATCAACCCAACCCAAATGTAAAAAAGTTTTACCACACAAAGCATTTTGTATGAAGAGAATGCGAATGGAATAGATCTCATTCAATGCAAGTGGATAAGAATCGTGTAGGAACCATGCAATTTTGATAGAACTTTCAATGCAAAATATTATAGGGCTACTTACACATAACCAACAAATTTTTATCTTAAGAGCAATGAAGAAAGATGAATTTTCATTATTAATTTAGCAGTAACATAAGTTCAATTACTGGACCCTATAAACTGATGGTTAGACCTAATAATACAACCTTGGTAATAGCATCCAAACCATTTATGCATCACAAATATAGCCATGTATTATACGTATCAAGTTACTGTAAAGAAATCAAAATACACATCATTTTTAAATTTCGTTTGGTTTTATTGAAAAATTAGGGATGTCCCAGGCATCAGTGGACTTTTTAAATGAACTATTTTGCCTTCAAGGTAGTGTCAGTGTTGTGATAATGTCATTAAACTTACCCCGACCAATACATAGAACCCCTAAAGTATATTTGCGAGTCCCCTGCAGGCATTCATCCCTTGTTTTTTAGTTTCATTTGGTTTTTCCTTACCCCTTCACATTTGTACAGGAAGTTCTGCAACATTCTGTGTAATATGAGTAGGAAGCTATAGCGTGTTCGTTGAATAGCTCGAAAGTAATGGTACACTTAGCTTAGTTTCCAAAACCATTATGGTTATTTTTTATAAGTAATAATTCCGATAACTCTATCTAAAAAAATGAAACTCAAATTGTTTCAACAAAGTGCAAGTTTCAGTGACTTTTAGACTTGCTGAATAAATAGATAGCAATCTACTATATGAAGTAACTGCTGTATGATTAAGACACCACCTTTTCTTGTTTCAACCAAAATATAAAATTGCTCATTAATCACCGAAAAAAAGGAAAGAAATCTTATTACAAATATTCATTACACAGAATAAAATTTCGAATGAAACATATTAGAACCACCTGATAAAGTATACTTGCTTACTTGAGGAACAATATACCTAATTCGTTATACAAAAATGATGACTTTTGGTAAACCGCAATAACAGCTTCACTACATTTTCAGCTTCAGTGGCTTTTTAAAACTTGTTAATTCAATTTCCATTCATTCCAGAATATTTAAATAATTTTATAAATTTAAAGTTAAAAATTTATGAACCTGAAAAAGGTTTATAATTTCAAAATCATTCAGCTTATCATTTTGTATCATTGGAACTTTGATGATACTTTTACAGAAAATTCATTTATCAGAGTTACAAACAATAAATGAAATTGCTAACTTTCATTTTCATGCATAATTGCAATAAGCTAGTGTTTCTTTATCACTCACACGGCACAGCAAACATGCGAGTCGTTCAAAAAAATCCTAATTAAAGATTTTCTCCGCAAAGTAGTGTCGAGAAAGATCAAAACAGTTTTTTTTTTCACAAATGCTCCATGATCGGACCACGCCGGTACAAACGAATGTAATTTTTATAAAAAATCGTACAATATTTGATTAAACATACTATGTTATTGTACTTTAATCCATATACATGAACAAACAAAAACATCTGACGACGTTTTTCATGTTCTATAAAAAATGTAGGGAATTACTGTTTAAATTTAAAATATGCTCTTTGCTAATACTTACGTACATAATCCAATTTTCGAGAAGCAGAGTAACAAACAGGTGACTAAATACGTTAGATATCATAGCGAAATAACATTATGTGATTATAATTTTAGAAACATAAACAAGAACAAACACACATAATTTTTACAAAGCTCATACACTCACTCATCTCACATCTAAAACACAAAACACATTTTGACAGTTTTCCGTTCCAGAGAAGAGATATAGTAGAAGTACTTTTACTCTACCCACACACATTTTAAAGTTTCTCTTTCGTTTTGTTAAAATTATTTGATCCCAATATTGGGTAAATAAATATTTGTAAAGCTGTTTAAGAACTACAAAAACATAAAAAAGTATGTTTATTGAATTGTCTTGATTTTAGTGTTTCTGGGGAAAGTTTCAATACTAATTAAGCAATGGAGGTTACTTTAAAAGACTAGCTATTTACTCTGTGAGTAGGACGTTTGACATTATTCATTGTGGGAATTGTGTTCGCGATATCGACTTGCGTTATGCCGCAAGAGGAAAGACAAAAATTGGTATAGATAGGTAGGGTCGTGTACAAAGGGGGCTGGTGCACGTTAAATCTGTCGTGGCCTCAAATGTCCTCACGTTGGCGTGGTGTGGAAGTTTGGAGAGTGGGGTGCCAGCTCAGGTGTTGCCTCGTCATCTGACCGTGGTTCAAAATTACGTGGTGTTGTCCTCGGATCTTTCCCTTTGGGATTGATCCCGGACCGTCACCAATAGCCCATTGTGTTGCTCCAGCGTGACGTTAATTGAAATACCCAAATACCCTAGATAGGTAGGTATTTTTAATTAACGTCACACTGGAACAAAACAGCGGGCTATTGGTGAACGTCCGGGATCAATCCCAAAGGGAAGGATCGAGGACAACACCACGTAACTTTGAAACACGTTCAGATGAAGAAGTCACACCTGAACTGGTACCCCTCTGTTCAACCTTCCACACGACGCCAATGTGAGGACATTTGAGGCCACGACAGATTTAACGTGCCCCAGCCCCCTTTGTACACGATGGTGTTTGGCTGGATTTGAACTCGCAACCCTCCGGTTGCTAATCCGTTAATTACGTAAATTGAATAATACAGCTAAGCTTACACAGCTGACTTAAATTGAATAATACAGCTAAGGTAGGTAGGTAGTTGAATTTTTGTTATACTGGAGCAAAATAACGGGCCATTGGCGACGGTTCCGGATTAATCCCGAATGGAAAGATCCGAGGGGGGTATTTCAATTAACGTCACACTGGAGCAACACAACGGGCTATTGGTGACGGTCCGGGATCAATCCCAAAGGGAAAGATCCGACAACACCACGTAATTTTGAACCACGGTCAGATGACGAGGCAACACCTGAGCTGGCACCCCACTCTCCAAACTTCCACACCACGCCAACGTGAGGACATTTGAGGCCACGACAGATTTAACGTGCACCAGCCCCCTTTGTACACGATGGTGTTTGGCTGGATTCGAACTCGCAACCCTTCGGTTGCAAGTCCGTTACTCTTCCAACCGGGCCACCGCGGCCCGAAAGATCCGAGGATACATATGTCAGATTTGCGTAAAATATCGAACCTCCTTGATTCCAAGTCACGAAAGGATTCAAAATTACCATAGGTATTGTCCTCTGATCTTTTCCTGCGGGATTGATCCCGAACAGTAGCAAATAGCCCCATGTATTGCTCAAGTGCGACGTAAATTCAACTATCAAACCTGTGCATTATGCCCATCCATTGATTCATCATCTGTTTGGTTCGCGCAAAAAAGTAGACTGGCGATTTCATCATTTTTGTTCGCTACTCTATAGAAATGTTTATTCACACATTTGTCTTGCTCCAGTCCTACGTTAATTAACTACCTACCTATTCTCTGCCATAGAGGGACGCGGTAGCCCAGTTGGAAGAACAACGGATTAGCTAACCGGAGGGTTGCGAGTTCGAAATTAGGTTCAACCAGACTCGTGTAAACGGGAGCACGCACGATCGGTTTAACAGATATTTGTAATGACTACAGCTAAATTTTTTAATAGAAGGCAAAACCTCGATATAGTTCAGTTTTCTACCAACTAAAATTAACTCGTTCTCTTAACATACATACTTCTCCAAACAATTATTGAAAATCATTTATGAAAGTTTTGACGATACCGGGAGCTCTTATTCGATTGCGACAGGTTAAAGTTCAAGGTTACGAAAGCCCTTTGCCGGACTATTATCTAATGCAGTTGGAGGCCATCATAAATAAATCATTAACACCAAAATCATAAACAAAATTTTAAAATGTTTATAACAGCTTTCAAGATAGAATTAAATAGTTATTTCAATTGTTTTTAAAATTATTCAAATGTTATTGATTATACCCGTGATCGTCAATGTGGGGGCAGGATCACTATATGAGAAGCAATTTTTTGAGAATAGTACAATAACTTCATTTAGCAATGGAATGTTTCTTGACTCGAATAGTTTCCATTCATTTCGCCATTTAATGTCAGTAATTGCTACATTTGCATAAGTTTGACTTAGGCGTTGTGGTAAGCAGCCCCTATATTGCGAGTTTCATGCCATTTTACGATCTGCTTCAAGATTTTTTAAACCGTTTACACACCTAAAACAAGAAACTTATCTTAAAGATGTTTCTCCTGTTGTAGAAGTCATTAATAAAATGCATCAACACTATCAAAGCTAGTGCTAAATATCTCTTTAAACAGTTTGGAGGATAAAATGCTCACCATGTATGATTATTGCTTTACACTGATCTAAGATGGCTGTGAAAGAGCAACTACCTGAAAAGATTCATGGAACTGTTTGCTATTATTGATGACTTGCAAAATGAAGCTCTTGTTAACAATTGATGGCAGAGTTTTTGTTACATATTTACCAGATATTTTTGAAAAATTGAATAAACGAAAATCGGTACTTCAAGGAGCAAATATTATCCTTGTTGATTCAAAGACCAAGATATTTGAGTTCATTTCATTTCTGAAATTATGTCAAAACGTTATGTATAGACAAGAAAATTAACTCAGAATTATTGAATAAGTGAGATGATCAATACTGCTGTAAATTGTCATTTTATGGAACATTTGACATTGTTGCTCATCACATTTAAATTAAATATTTTGATTTTGAAAATAAATTTTGCATATTGCCTAACTCAGCCATAACTAGTGGAACTATCTAAAGACCACGAAATGTTCAAAATGAAAAAGGGTGGGTCTGAAAACTATAATGAAGTGAAGGGAATCATGTGATGAAACAAACTAAATATGCAAATTCAACTGGTTTGGAGAACATGTTACCCCACCACCACACACACACATTCCCATCGTCAAATTTGGTTGAAAGTGGTATATAAAATACAAGTTTTGTAGTAATAGAAACTTACAGGATATTACAAAATGAGGGAAGTTAAAACAGACACTAACTAAATTGGTGCCTGAAATCAAAACCATTTATAGGACCCCAAGCTCACTAACTTAAAATAAACAAAGTTGATGGATTATATAGGGATCATCAAATGTTTTGAATTGTCAAGCTGGAATATGGAGCAAAAAAGATTAGAAACCACTGGATTACACCTTTGTTCATAATTTGTAATGAGATGATTTTTTGAAACATATTTTGTTATTTTCAACAGTAAGGCTTAACACAATTTCTTAGGGGTTTGAAGTACACTTCTGATGTAACAATTCTGAGAACATCTGACAATGCCCAAATCAGTTAATCTGTTTCTAGATTGGATTACTTTCAATTTTGGAAAGGTTGTCCCACAAAAATATACAATTTAAATGAATGATATAATTAACAAATTGATATAAGATATATGAAGATCATAAGACTGGTGGGCAGATTTGGCCTGCAAGTTGGTATTTTGCCATCACTGATTTAGTAGTACATCAGCTCAGAAATGATAGGGTTATATTCTCCAGAGGACAGCACAGGTTAATAAAATGCCTGAAATAACTGATTACCCAAACTTTCCGTATTTTTTTCATATTAATTTAAGCATAAAACACTAGGAAGTTTTAAAGTGAAATATGGATTCTTTCTGACTTAAATTACAAATAATAAAACATAATCTTTTATAGAAATTCTTTTCCAAAATTCAAATTAGAATGATAGATTTTTCTGAACATTTTTATAAATAAAAGCGAATGCCCCAATACAGAAACTAATATTTATTATATATTATAATATTTGACACAATAAGATCTTGTATAAATAAAACAATAAGCATGGTTGAAATATTGTTTTAAAATCAGAATAACAATTTTACTTAGCAGCTCATAATTTTAAATGCATAGAAAATGTTTTCTAGATAAAATACATATGTTTTCTACAAAAAGCAATCTATTCAATGCATATTCATTAACACTTCAACTTATCCATCAAGCTTAAATGTTCATTGGATACAAATGAAATAATTAGAACTACTAAATTAACAATTGCTGATAATTTATTACCTCTAACCAATCCATGTTATGTGTTTAGGGTAACAGGAATATATTTTAGGCTAAAAGCAACAGCAACCAACACCTGTGCAGTTTCACTTAACACTTGCAGTTAAAATTTGAAAATAAAAGGTAAATTTCTTTAGAATTACAAATGTTAACAGATTGTATTGAAAAAAAAACCTGTGTTTAGAATAATTGTATTGGAATTAGCTTAGGTAAAATGCTCAGGCAACACATAAGTGTGACATAATGATATCCTCCTCATTTCAAAGGGTCTAGCTTTGATAAAGAAAAGACATTTAAAGGTATTAAAAGATAGATCTCATAGACCACAACATAAGTTTTATAACTGATCAAGCCAAATTAATACTTTAATGCATTTTAGGAATATTTTGACCAACTATAGATTATGAATTATGACAAAATTAGTTGACGCTTTTTTATTTTCATCAAATTTTGTAAAGTTTCACACGAGATCATAAATCCTAAAATCTACACAGCAAATAAAATGCCAAATCAAAATAATCAGTTTTAAATCCAGGAATTGTAGAGTTTATGACTAGAGGTAAATAACTGAATTTTCCATAACTAAACTGTTTCAATAAGAAATAAGTCTGATATCTAAGTATGAAGAAATGAAATCTAAAAATAGCATAACAGAAATAAAAGCACATTTGATAAAAATTAATTAAATGGTTTTAAGAAAAATTGACTAATTATAAGTTAATTTAATCAGAAAATCTATAGAAACAAAATAGATTACAAACAATAAGATACTTAACATTACAAATTCTTAACTAAAATATGCAAATAGTACTCAATATTTAATGTAATTTATCAAAATTCCCAATAAATATTAGAATATTTTAAAGCTTTCAACATAGAATAGATATACTTATATAGAAACACATAAAATTCCATAGACACAATAGACAGATGAAGGGGAAATCATTCCAATGGATAGCTACAGTACAAATTTGTGTATTTCTAATTTTATACAAAACTTTTAGTGGTTATAAAATTTATTTTTTAATAAACTACACAAATTTCAATTTTCTCTGTGAAAAACCACTTTCTCCTATCTCAATATAAGTATAAAACTTTTTTAAACACAAAAATATTAAACAGCAGCATGTATATAAACATACTTCACAAATGGAATAACTCATCAATTACAACCTTCCAGACAAAATATAAATATTGAAATGATCACAATGTCTTTGGATACAGTTTTTAATATATACACGACAACAAAATAGTACAATTTATACTATCTTAAACAAACCCTCAGTAAATAAAAGCAGCACATAAATTTTCTAGATAAACTAAAAAGGTAACAGAAACTGAAACACCAAGTGAATAACGTTTAAAAAGATAATTTTGGCTGGAAATATTTATTCCATCAATTTCATACCCAGCTTCTTGAAAATACAAATAAGAGATTTCATGAACAAATATAATACAGGTTTTCTTACATTAAACGTTAAGACACATAACAGTGCTATACATACATACATATTGCAGACAAGATTACCACAATATGTATGATAGTATATGCTAGGTAGAAAAACATTTGAAACAAGGAAGAGACAAAATGTGCATTAAAATAAGAATATTTTTCTGTTTCTTGATTCCCCAGTCGTTATGAAATAGTTATCATTTAACTATAAAATGAAAGGTTACCATAAAAACAGTATTGTTCTCTTAATATTTTGCATGACATGCAATATACAGTCCTATTTAGTGAAAAATTGTAATTGTCGAGAAGCAAAAATTAAGTATCAAAAGCTAATATAATAAAATGCGTTTTTCAACTGCTTTGCGACAAATTGGGCATTCTGACATACGGTCTCCACACATCTGGCAAGTTCCATGTCCACACAAAAATATCATATTTTTCAGTCGATCCAGACAAACAGGACACATTGTCTGCAAGAGGAAAGATTCAAAACATGAGTGCATAAATTTCTCATATCTGATTAATGACAAAAGTAGTTTTTCATGGAATGAAATAAGTGACAAAAAGTTTTTATACAGTACTATGAGAGGGATTTTCAGCGTAAATAACAAACCATACAGTCTGCAAAGATTTTACTTTTGCTGTCTAAATGCTCTCGATTGATACATATTAAGGTTACCTTAAAACGTAGTTTATCATTGTTTTGGGAATGTTTGGAATTTAATATAATTGGTGTTGACTAATCAACTATCATATATCAATTCAGAATTGAGTCTTCCAAATCTTTTTGGAAAAGTGCTGAAATTGTATTACAAAAACCAGACCAATTAGCATCACGTTCAGAATACGTAGAGGAAACACATATTGTCACAGATACACTACCACTACCTATATTTAGCTTGACAGAAAATGTCTCACTAAGAATACAAAAAATAACTCAAAACATTTTTACACAGGTGCTCCACCCTTAACAATGAGTTTTATTCTTATGACAAGGTTGTTAAGCGAAGCAGTCGTTAAGTGAGGAGCTTAATCGCTCTTATTCATTCCGAACAAAGAAAATGCGTTTGCACTCCCCTCCCATCAACCATGTCAATGACAAGTTTCTTTTAGGGGACTATTCAGAATTTAGGTGCAGTTGAGTATTCATAACAGGTGCAAGGTAAGCAAAGTGAACATGCCATGTGTTAAAGTGAGTAATTCTTAATTTTGTAAAGCGCCATCTAGGTGGAAAAATTTAAATGTATCATTGGCAGCAAGCCAGTTGAGCTTGTGTCTGTAACGCATGAAAGTGTGTGAGAGCATCTTCCCAGTTTTGAGTAAATAAAGAAAGTCCACTAGAGTAGCTGAATTTGAGTGTTATTAAGAGTTATCGAATGGTCCAAATACCATGCGAACATTCCAGCATCAGATTTTTTTAGTTCAATGCTAGCCGCATTTTCTGGAGGCCTGACCGGGTTGTATGTGAAACCCTCCATTTGATTACATTGCATCTGGGATCTAAGGCCGACATTGGCACGGGCTCCAGTTTTGCTGGAGTATTTTGTGTGAAAAGGCCTTAAGACAAAGGGGATTACTGAAGCTTAGGCTGAGAAAAGGGATTTTTTTACCTGGAGAGCTGGTTGTAAGTCCGTGCAGTCGTTAAATAGGTAGGCTGTTAAGTGCTGTTTTCGCCTACATATTTTAAAAGCAGGATAGTTAAACTTTGTTGTGTACATTTCACTTTAAGTTATGTTAGTAAAAAGGAAATATTGCTCTAAATGTTCCAAAAAAGCAATTATTTTCACATGTTCAGCTTGCCTTCCTTGTAACAAAGAACAGTGATAAAACATCAGAGCAAATTTTGCACCTAACATTAGGGTGCAGGAAAATCGAATAAATAACATATTAAGCATCAAATAATTAGCCTCCCATACTTTTAATTAGACTGTATTACAATGAACAGCAAAGGAGGGAGCATTATCGTATTTGAGTTCATAATAAACACTCTAATAGATCTCAGGTTTACTTCTGTCACATACTTCTCAGGTTTTAGAATTTTTTAATACAGGGATTTTGATGGGGCATTTGGACACACAAAATTTGAGACAGTGTAGTTACTGCCAATGATAGGTTGTGAAGGTTGTCACATTTATCTTATGGGGATTTTTTTACCCAATCTCTACAAGTGGTCTATAAAGGAAATGACAGCAATAAAATTTGCTGTAACTAAAAATAATTCAAATTCTAGCAAATCTTGAGTTAAATGAGTTATAGTAACAAAACAATTGATTAAATTTTTGTATTATAAAATCACCCCACCCCAATATCTTATAATAAAAGTTACACAGCATTCATTTAATAAATTAAGGGTATTATGAATGTCAAAAAGTATTTCCAGCAACATTCAAAAGCAATATAAATTCAATTTAACGAGTCTCTTCACAAATTGCACAATGAAGCATGAAAAGTGCAAACTACCTGTTCTTTAATATCTTGAAGTTGTTGTTGAAGCTTTTGAATATCATGTAAACAACCATTATTCATCATCATGTTTGGTGTTGGTGCAGGAGCAGTAGATGCTTGCAAAATAGACAGTCCAGCCCAGGTTAACACTATAATTCAAAATTTTCTTTTATCGTATGAGTAATGAGAAAGATCCATGGTAGATTAGGACAGAATAAGGAACTAGGGTTCTTTCATTTAATATATTAGATATGTAAGTATAGATATCTTTGAAATCTACAATGAACACATTAAAACAATTCAAAATTCAGGGGACAGATTTCATTCAATACTAATTCTATCTATGCTCTTAATTGAATAGCAAAATAAATTAAATAGCTTTGAACTACAGCAAACATTAAAACGAAATGAATATGGGAAAGTAACAAATGATTAATAGCAAATATCATGAATATAATGTATTTCTGAAAATAGGAAAGATGCTTTATTTAATAAATTAAGGACGAAAAATTCGAAATATTTCTAAAAAGTATAAAAATATACTTCACTATACACATTAAAAAACTAATAAACCATTTCATGTTTAATTTGATGTCTTTCATCAAAGTAAGAAAAAAGCAAATTGAAACATACTTGAATGAAACACCAATGTACAAAAAGTATTTTAATCAACCTAACCAAATCAAATATTTTATAGTATTAAATTTCCATATTCATATTTGAAAGGCTATTTTTTTACCTTATTCACATAAATTCAACATTTAATTAAATATTAAAATAATGAATTCAAATAAGGGTAATTATTGCAGCACTTTACTTAACAAATTTTTAATAACTTAACCAAGCGACATGCCCGAATACACTCGGAAAATTTGATTAAAATACAACCCAAAAAAAGCAGCAGACCTGAAATATTCAGACATATCGTAAGGAGCCCCAGACATTTCGTTCCTTGAAATTTTGGGTATGCCACCCACTACAATGAAATCTCACCGAACTGTACTCAGGCATGCCCTTAGGAGGGTTAAGATTAATTCTTCAAAACTAGTTTTGATTCAAAAAACATCAAAATACCGATTCAATAAAATCATGCAAATTCAAATACAAAATCTTATAAAAGGCCTTTGTGGACTTCTAGGCACTATTACACTAGCTCACATTTAGATCATATTACTAGGGGTGTTCAAATGAAAAGGTACGAAACAACACTGTGGGTATAATTGAAGTCTTTATTCAAAAGTAATCACCAGAGGACTGAGCACAACTATCCTACTGTTTCATGAGCCGAAGGATTCCCTGTTCCCAGAATTCCTGTGGCTGTGACAAGAACCAGTCCTCCACTGTGTCCTTCAGTTCGTCGTCCGAGTTGAAGCGCTTCCCTTTGAGATGTTTTTTAGCGGACAAAACAGATGGAAGTTGTAGGGCGATATGTCCGGGCTGCAGGGCGGATGCTCAAGCTGCTTCCCTCTTGAACTTGGCCAGTACACTTTGTGTGATCCTGGAGACGTGTGGACGCGCGTCATCGTGGAGCAGAATCACTCCCTCTGTGAGCAGCCCAGGCCGTTTGCTCTTGATGGACTTGCATAGGCTACGGAGTGTCTCACCTACCGGTTTAACACCTTCCGCAATCAGAAATCTGATAACACCTCGCTGCTCCTCAATCGTCGAATTTTGCAATGTGAACGCCATGATGTCCTCACACGCACTGCCACGTCAATTGGATGGAACACACAACTGCATGCTTCTCTTCTGTGTCATGTGCGGGTGCCCGCGCATGCGCACAACCACGCCGGTACTCGTGCATTCGCTTCCTTAGATGTCTCACTACGTTATCCCAAAGCGGCATATTCAAATTTCAACCGGTTTGGTTTTTACGACGTTTCGTACCTTTTCATTTGAACACTCCTCGTACGTTAAAAAAGAACATCCTTATTAAGTTATACAACAAACCCTATGCTATACAAATAATACAAGTTATACATTCAATTTAAAAGACATGCACTTACCAGTTCCACCACAACATACAATGAAAGGAATCACTTTATCAATTTGGGCTCTGCATTGTACACATTTTTTCATTAAAGCAGCACAACCTAAAACCAAATAAAAAGTCAGATTCACATTTTATAAATTTCAGTTTACCAACAAAAAATGAAACTGTAATCAATACCATCAAAATATGCTGTCAGCTTGCACATCTTTCAGTTGGTGAAAACTTTTGCTTACTTAAAAACTTTTGCTCAAAATTTTATACCAGGGAGTGAAATTGACCTGTCTTTGAAAAGGATTAGACTGAGGGTTTTAGATAAAATTAAAACTTTCAGTTAAATCTGATTTAAGTTTTTGTTTACATAAAATGTTTGGTACATAACATTTACAGAATTTTTATTTCAACAGCATATATGCATTTTTAAAATTTTAAATGGACTATAAAATAAAGTATCATTAGTTTCTGGGTTATATTTAAAAAGAAACAGAATTGGAAAATTGCATTGCTGATTAGTGATAGAAAATAAAAAATTTCATTTTTGCATGGCTCTTATCTGTATGCATACTCTGGAACTATTAATGTCTTTGAACATTTTTATATGTTGAAGCTTGCATGATAAATCTAATGGCTTATGTGAATAGTAAAAACATTGAGTGTTCTTATTAGAAAGATAAATCTGATAGTATGGTTGATTGTTTTGGGATTTTATGGCACAAGGGCCATATTTGGTCAATCTGTGAAAAATACAAGACTTCCAAGTATAAAAGTTGTGAAAGGCGAAAAAGAGGGATTGAGGAATAGAATAATGGGATGAAAGCAGAAAAAGATCGCTTGGGTATCCAGGGAAGCATTTATAATAACAAGTATTTTTCTGGACTACATTTTTGTGTTAATAAAATAAATGTTACAGTAAATGCTTTGAATATGACAGAAAATCTCTAAAAGCAACAGAAAACTATCTTTAAGTACATTAATATTCACCACGGCAATTTTGTATGAGAAAGGTATTTCAACAAAATGTAATACGTTTTAGAACAAAGAGAACAAGAATTACCATCACAAGCACACATATGGCCACAGGGTTTAAAGAGAACGGAAGCCCTTTTATCAGAGCATACTACACATTCTTCAATCTGAAAGAAATAAAAACATCAAATACAAGAAATTCTTAAACACCACCAATATATTTACATATTTTAATACAACTATTTAAACTAAGTCATGACACTTGTTTAAACTAAGAGTCAACAATTAATTATGTTTTGAAAAAGTTTGGTATTAGATGATGAAAAAAGTGTTAAAAACTAAATGCAGAAGGTTCCATTTGGTTTTAATATAACAGATTATTTTGAATACATTAAAAAATTTATACTTGGATTTAGATAATCATGTTTCTGATTAACAATTTTTATACAATGAAAAGGATTACCTTTATTTAATAATGAATACATCTAAAATGTTTTAGCTGTAAAACCTAATATATTTTAAGATATATTTTACATCTTGTTAGAGCAAAGGCTTTGACAAGATTTTAAAAAGTATTTTAGAAAACTGTTTTTGCAGTCAGGAAAACAAAATTTTTCAATTGGGAAGTTTGAAACAGATCTTATAACAGATAGTATTGATCAAAAAGTTGTAAAATTGTTACCAAATATAAATTAAACATTAAAATACGACATTGCTATGTTCCGGTGAAAACAATTGAAATAGTGACATAAGTAGAAACACAAGCATAAGGAAAATTTTTTAAATCACAAAATAAATTTGAAATATTAAATTATCAATAAATGTTAGCTTTTAAAATTTAATAATGGTTAATTAATTAATTGATGATTCCTTTTAAAATTTAAACACAATAAAGCATTAATTTTATTGCAGTAGGTAACAAATAAATTAAAAGCAAAATGAAAATTATACATATATTCCCTGAATTTTACACTTCAAACTGGGGTCAGGGTTTAATCATAATTTGCACCTATAAACTTTCATTTGATGACCTGAGATTTTGGATGGAGTTGTCACATTTGATGCACAAATTTTCTGAATTTTTCTGCTTATATGAAGCAAATTCCAGCCAATCAGCTCTTTATTCTTCCAACAATCTTCTACATGATTTGACATACATCAAGGTCATGTGCTCCCACTCCCTACTCTATTCTATAATTATAACGTTTACTATGATCAGGGCACTAAACTTTTATTAAACTAATGTAATGATAAAAAAAGACAGAAAATACAAAACAATAACTAAAAACAAAATATTTATTAAAAAAAAAGTTTAAAAATGAAAATGGTCACAAGGCCCCCCGAGTGTTCATACACACCAATATTCCTCAACAATTTTAAAATTGTGTTCAAGAACATTTTGGAAACAGATGAAAAATTTCTTAGAGCCATTAACACCTAACACTCTTATCCTAATTTCTAAGTCTAACTGGGATTAAATTTTTAAACTGTAAAAGGACTTAAAAACAATTTTATTTCAAACATAGCACATTAACACACAACTTCTAAATCATACAAGATAAATTGTTACTGTAAAATGTTATAAAGAAATACAAGTTTTAAAAAAGAAAATACTTCTTATGTGAACATATAAACATAAGCAGTTGATTAATCTACTGCTACTGAAATTAATAAGTAAATAACTTCAATTCCTTTACCTTGATGCGTGACTGAACTTGTTCTTTACACATAAGGCACTTTTTGACTCTTGGCGAACATAATGAACAAGTTGCTATGTGCCCACAAGGTCCAAACAATGTATCCCGTTTCATGTCTGAACAAACCATGCATTCTTCCAGAGTTTCATTATCTTGAGATGGTGACGAATTGGACGGCGTTATGCACTGATCGCTGTAAAGGAATTTAAAATCCTTAAAAACTAACTTACTGAAGTTTAGTTTTACACTTCTATTACTTTTCTTAGATAATGCTAAGTATTGGCTGGTTTTTATCATGAAAGAGTCAGATCTGGTCAAGCAATGTTTTATCATCAAGTAAAAGAACTCTAAGGAATTAAGTTTAGTCATTTGCAAAGTTTTAAGACGTTAAAAGGAATAAAGCAAAGAAAAGTGTGCACCGCCACTAAATATTAAACATTTTTTCTATTAAAATATACAATCTTCCAAATATAGCATAAATTACATAAAAACTATATTAACCAGAGTAATTTTTAGTATTTTGTGAGGGATCAACTATAACCTCTGTAGTTGTCAAAATATTTAATTAAATACACACAACATGTACTGGCATCAGAGATATACTTTATAAATTCTTAAAACTGTAGTAATAAAAAAAATATTTGACAAAAGATTGGATTACTTTATACTTAACAGAACTTTTTACAAGACTTTCTTTGTTTAAATTTTATTATTTCTTAATACATCTACTTTCAAGTGCATTTAAAGTTTTTGAAAACTTTTTTTATACATATTTAAGAAACATCCAAGGAAAAACTTAATTTATATAAAAAGCACTTACTTTGCTTGATCTTTGTGGCACTTTGTCAAGGCTTTACACAGATTTGGATCAGGACATAAATCTAGTGGGGTTTGACCCTTTTTATTCTTAACATTCAAATCAGCCCCATTAGATACTAAGAAACAAGCAATGGATGCATTACTTTTCTTATCAGAACTTTGTGTTCCCAGACCCATCAAGAGCTAAAATACAATTCATAAACATAAAATTAAGATACTTTAACAAAACGTTACATTCATAATTTATAAAGACATACGAAAGAATATCTATATGTCACCAATATAAGTAGCACAGAAATCGACAGTGTATATTGACGAATGGTAACAAATGGATATAAACAATGTAAAATCAACCACTATAAGATTTTGCCCACTTATTTGATCTCTAGTTTAATTTTGATTGATTTGAGATATATATATATATAGAGCTGCATAATGTTCACAGCTCTTACGAAATTCTCTATCCGTCTGATTACAGACAGCAACGAGAGAAGATAGATTGAAGAAGATATTAGAAGATAGATATCATCATAAAAAAATTAGCAAACATGAAAATAGGTTCCAATGTTAAAAGTATTGAATCGCCTTGGTGAATGGGATGCAATCGTAGTAGACATTCAGTAGCTAATTGTTGTGACATGATTGAGGCGAACACTTTATTGGAAGTCTTTAATTATAAGTTGACCAATGAGTACAAGAAATGCTGCTTTATATTTTTGATTAATTTTATTTCTTTCGGAGATATGAAATGTGCATGTCAATGAATATATATATATATTGTAAATGGATTTAAATAAAGTATGAAATGTTAATAACGATGCTGCCATCGATAGATATGAACAATTAAAAAATTGTAAAGTAGATGCTATTCACTGGTCTTCTAGTAACAATATATTTCATTTAAAAATTGATACAAAAGTTGGAAATATTTAACAATCACATGCAATCTATAGAAATAAAATATTCTCTTAGTCTTTACCTCTGATGTACCACTCATAGTGCTTTCATTACTAACGCCGACTTTTCCACCTTCTTGCATGTCTTGCAGTTGCCTAAGTTGAGAAAGTGTGTGATGACGTAAGGCCTCATGAAGGGGAGTGTCACCATCTTTGTCAGGTATATTTAAATTACACTTTTCACGAACAAGGAGCTGCAATGAGAGCGCTTGATTAGATTAAAAATAA
Source organism: Meta bourneti (assembly GCA_933210815.1). Taxonomy (NCBI): domain Eukaryota; kingdom Metazoa; phylum Arthropoda; class Arachnida; order Araneae; family Tetragnathidae; genus Meta; species Meta bourneti. The sequence continues at coordinate 36,752,001 of OW119922.1, read as the reverse complement.
AAGCATTTATTTCTTTCAATAGTATCAGGAAAACTGTAATATAATTGTCTTTCTAAATGACACCTTTCAAATAAAATTGTATAAAGTACATAATGGATGCAATAAAAATTTAGATTACAATATAATTCAATACAAAAACCTTAAATAAGTCTGGGTCGACAAGTAAATTTCTTGGAAATAATGTTTTGGAGAATATTCTCCAAGTTGGTTGGTTTTGAGTTTTATGGTGCAAGGGTCATATTTGGCAAAACTGTGCCAAACACAAGACAGACAATGCCAAGTAAGTGAAAAGAAAGGACGAGAGGAGAAATAGAAAGATCACTTTGGCAACTGGAGTCGTGATCCCCATGTTTACCAGACACAGTAAACCCCATGGGAAAAGAATAGATCACAAGGGTACGGGTTTGTGAAGCCCATACACACCTAAAGGAGATGTGCCCAAGAGGAGAATAATTTAGAAATGTATTTTAAAGACATACAAATAAAAAATGCCATGCAGTATATTTTTAAATAAATGACTGAATACATAAATAAAAAATTCATATCGGTTTAAAAATGTAGTACAGGTAACATACGTATAACACGGCACTTCTATAGCACGGATTCACTCTAGCATGGTTTGAGAATTGGGAACATCCCCGTATAACACGGTGCTTTTATGGAATGATTGGAACAACGATGCAAAAAGGACGGCATTATGAAAGTTTAATTTAAATGGTGTAGCATGGGAATATCCTAAGAACTACACGCGAGGATATTATCTCGAGATAAATTAAATAAAAAGTAACTTCGCTTAGAAGAGACATGGCGTCTCTTGGGGATTCCCGCTCGCCATCAAAAAGAAAAAATGGCAAGAACGCTTAACGCGTTTCTTTCTCGCAAAACTGCAAGGTCATTGGACTGATGCGAAAAAAAAGAGAGCGTATTCTTCCTCTCCACGCTTTTTATCAGTTTTTCAGGGGGTCGCAAATCAGGGGGGATGGTCTTGTCAATCAAGGGAGCTGGACTTCCTGATTCGCTGTCTTTAAACTAGCTCATCTGTAATTTGTTTGACGGACACACATGACATGGCATGACGTAACTTTCAGGAAGATTCTTAGCATAGTTAATGAGCGTCACTGGAGCGAGGGAGAAAACGGAATTGAGAAATAAAGGACTTAAAAATGGCATCACTGATCTTGTGGCTGTTACTTAGAGGATGAGGATATCTTGCCAAAAAGAAAACACCCTCGGTTAATAGTGCTTAGTGATGACGAAGAAAACATTGTTTAATTCATATTAATATGTGTATTACTTCTTAAGAAAATTTTATAAAGATATTTATCTTAATTATGAAAATATAATAGCATGTTTTCTAATTTTTGGAATCTAACTCCCCTTTTTGTACTAGTTCTTTGTTTCGTATAACACGGATTCGCATAACACGGTAATTTTTTGGAACATAACTCCCGTGTTATACGGGGGTTACCTGTACTTTTTAGGATAACACTAGAAATTAAGAAAAAGTAAACATTTCAGTTATTTTTGTGCTCTGCTTTTTTAGCAGTTTTGCTCGAAATGTGAATTATTTCTTTCTTTGAAATTTGCGGAGTTTCAAGTTCACTCAAAGAGTTTGTTTTTAATATATCTCCAACCAATAATTTTAATGTGTGCACTGCACAACTATATGCAGAAATATGGGGGTATGCATTACTTATCATATATTTAAACTTCACTGGCAGCAGCATTATCGGTAACATGAAAAATGCATCATGGTTTTTTTTCATAAAAACTAACACAATTATAAATAATTTCTATTAAATAGTGCCTATATATATATTGTGAATTATGTATAAAATAAGCTTCAAGTTCATTTCTGCAATCAATAAATTACAATTTCCTGAAAAATGATGTTTTGAACAGAAAATACTCTAAATTTTAATGCTTGGATAATATTCCCAGAATGTTCTTGAAGAATATCATCTGGTAACAACTCTAAGTCTGGGAAAACTCTAAATAGTTATTGACACAAAGAGCATAAGCAGAACATTATACAAGATAAATGATGTCATACCCTCACTATCTGTGTATGTTGTCGTTCAACAGCTAAATGCAAGGGAGTTTGAAGGTTAACATTCTGTAGATTCATATTTGCTCTGCCCTGAAATAAAAATTGTTTTTAGAACTTTTGCAAATAAATAAAACGATTCCCATTTTAATGGTAAATATGCATAAAAAGTACAATATCAAAATCCAAGAATTAGATTTATACTTTTCAGAAGTATGTAACTAAGGTAAGCACAATAATTGAATAAAGGTGCAAATCTATCATTTCAAACATAAAATGTGTTTAAACCAGGATAAGACATAAAATACATAAGATTAATCTCAAATTTAATTTGATCAATTTGCACTGATAGTATGTGTGATATCCACTCACAGTGACTAATAAAAATTTTAAAAAAGAAAGAAAATGTTAAGAGAAAGGATTGAAATAAAAACAATTACCAAATTTCACTAATGTAAATTTAAAAAAAAAACATCTTTTCTGATGGTATAGAAGTTAAATTGTTTACTTTAGAAAATCCTTAGCTAAAACAGACAACCAATAAAAATTGATCAGATATACAATTTTAAAATCGAGTAGCAACTCATAATCTCAGTTGTACTAATCTATAAAGGCAATTTATTTTCAATGTTTCTCACTTAAAAATAATGTTTTCTTTCAAAATCATAGCTCTTACTCTACAGTATAACAAACTCCTTTTAAAAGAGGAGTTATGGTTTTTATTTTTATTCTTGTTGATATCAAGTGTAATAGTTATACAATTATACTTAGAGGGACTTTGATTTAATGAATTGAAATAAACTTTCATAACTTCACAGTGCAATTTCGATTTGTTATACTTCTAGATTCGTTTTAATACTAACTACAAATAAACTCAATGTATTTACAGATCATTACAGCTAAAAATACATTTCGTCAATCAGGATGTTCAATAGTATACTTCAAAAACTAGATGAAATTATTTTAATTCTTGTGACTAGTATTCAACCTACCTGCTGAACAAGAAGCTCAGCAACTTCTACATGATTATTCAATGCAGCAAGATGAAGAGCAGTATACCCATCATCTTTCTTCTCATCGACAACCCAGGTACGAGGAAGCTTAGACAGTAGTATTCGCATGGCACTGAATAAACAATAAAAACAGCCATAAACTTAATATTCATTACATGCAATTTAACAATATCTTACAAAATCAATACTTTAATAAAGTAATATCTATCACTAGAAAGCAATATAATCGCAAAAGAATCACATCAAGCAATGGTCAGAACTCTTGAAATATTTATTTTACTAAGTATGCTAGCAATAGAAATACCTCAAGTACTAGGTATTTTTATCACTACTACTAGGTGAACTTGGAAGTATATTCACTACTTCAAGTGAAGTGTTAAAAAATCTTAATACATAAAAGGCAAACATGTGAGGAAGTATGTGGATCACTCTTTATATATACTTGCTCTCATTGGTTAAAGTTATATTTAAATACTTTCATGAGAAATTACTTCAAAGTAAACAAATATTAAATCATGTTACTTAGTGAAAACACAAATGTGAAAGTATAATTAAATTTTTAATAAATATATAATATTTCATATCTGGCAATGGCAGTAATGTTAAATTTTTTAGTTCTATTTAGAATTACTGAGATGTATTTTTGAATTGTGAGATTTATTAATTGATTTACATTCTCTGAATATTGTATTGCTTCAAAATTTCTATACATGAATAATATCAAGGATATGTTCCAATATGCACTCATTATTTGATTACTCCACAAAAGATAATAATGAGCACTTAAATAGCAGCAATAAGTGATTTCTAGAGCCTGCTGTATTCTTATTTCAACAGGCTTTACAGCTAGTATAGATATAAAAATCAAATTTAGAAAATGTGACACCAGGTTTTAATTTAGAAGTATTCAACTGAAAGAGCATTTTGAGATTAACTAGATGATGAATGGAAAGGTGAATACTTTCTCTCAAACAAAAGCTTCTTAACAGAAGCAATTTTTGTCAAGCTAAATATAGGTGGTGTTAGTGTTTCTGGGGTGATGTGTTTTCTGAACGTGATGTCAGTTATCATGTTTTTGGAATACGATTTCAGCACTTCGGCAATAAATAGTCCAAAGAATAAATTCGGAAACGATAATGATAGTTGATTGGCAAACACCAATTAGATTAAAAGTTAAACGTTGCTTAAATGGCAATGAATTGGAATGTTTCAAAGAGGTCTGTAATTTCATGGACTTAAGAGGGTTTGAAGAACTCTGAAAGTTATAAAATTATTTTAAATGGGTATAAGTTAATAAAACCTTTTAATTGGCCGCTCCTTTTTTTAAACCTTACAACCAAAGACAAAAAAATTGACAATTGGTCATTTATAAAAATATTGAAATGCAGATTCAGATCTTCCATCATGCTTTTACTATCTCAAATGTTTGGAAATTGCGATGGAGTGCATCACATAACTTTCTAATTTTTAAATGCATTTCAAAATTTAATCCCAAGTTATCACCAACTGGAAAAAATAGTGACTGGACACAAATAGTATATCAAAGATGTGATAGACCAGTGCCATCAAGAATCTTGGTAGGTAGGTATTTAATTAATGTCGCATTGGAGCAACACAACGGGCTATTGGCGACGGTCCGGGATCATCCCCGAAAGAAAAGATACAAGAACACCACGTAATTTTGAACCACTCAGATGAGTCAAGAATCTTGGATAACGTCTTATTGGAAGAGGTAACAGGAAGAAATGCAAAGCTCTACATTAAAAAACCTCCTCAAACTTTGCATTTGGGAACTTCAAAACTCCCAATTGTCAATCAATCCTTTTCCCAGTTCAACTATTTTACAAAAACTTTACAACTGTACGCATCGGGAATTTTCTACAAGACAATGCTTTCAAACCGCACAGGACAGAGAAAAAAGTTTGTTTATGAGAATTCCATAATTGTTTTGGGGCAGGACAAAATGAAACTTCAAGTCGAAAATGTTTATCGAATTGAGTTTCGCGCGTCAACTGCAGTTGAACGCTTTAAAAACTCGCGAAAAAAAAAAACTAACAGCATATAAAAGAAACATTCTTTTATGTTTATATTCGTATGATTTAAGCGCATAACAATGTAGCACTCATTTTTATTTTCGTGAAAGTTTCGGAAGCAACATCTTTAGAATGACGTCACAATTACACACACCTATAAACAATTTGTCCTTTCATCAGTTTTGATGCTCAGAACAACGCGCATCCGTCTCTTCCCTACCCCCCACAAACCTCAATTAGCCTCCCTCACACAACCGCCAATTATAAATAAGAACTTCCGCTAAAAGAAAAATGACTCAGAATCCAAATCAAACCATAGATTAGGATGACTCATGCACACTAGGTGATTTTTAGGAAGCCCAAGGATGAATATCATTGGAATTGTTGTTGATTGATATTCTGATTAGAAATGAACTCTTCTGAAGTGAAACAAACTAAAAAGAATACGAAGATCTAGAAACAAAACCAGTAGTCTTAACTGCGAATTGTTGAGACTTCAATTAGCAAAAACGATTTGGTAACTACGCGTAAGCGGATTTGAATTATTTTCTCATTAACTATTCTATGTTCAATAGTGCACTAATATTTTGCTGACGGTTTCTCTAAATCGTACAACAGTTGTTTTCAAACGTTCCACACCTTCGAAATCCGACGGCTCGAAACTTTACTTCTTTGAAATCACAGGCAGGCATTTTTGAATTCCATGGGCGACGATGTTTATGAAACGAAAATTTGCCATTTACGATTGGATTTAGGTTAAATCGAAATGTCTATTTTAAATTTTTTTGCTTATTTATATTTGCATTTTTAAGTAATGCGGAAAAATGCAAAATTGCTTCGAATATTTATAACACAATCTCAATTCAATATTAAGGTACCACTGGGCAGTCACAATGAACTGGTTATTTTTTGCAACACAAGAGTAAATTAGACCTGGGTTGCAACTAATGCTGAAGAAAGTGAAATGAAATGATTTTTCGAAAATCCAGAGTTTTATTTAAATTGTGGAACCCCGGAGTTCCTCATAACGCAGTGTGAATGTCAACGTCATAAACGTATTTCTGCAGACTGATAATTCTTTTTCCAAATACAGAAGCAGTTGCTGCCATCCTGAATTGCACACAAAAAAATACCGTAAGCTAAAATAAAAAAGAAAAATTGACAAACGTCCTTTTACATCTTGAATAATGATCATTGGAAAAAGGAGCAAGAAATGGTAACTCAGTTTACATAGTTATACTTCCGGTGTAAAGTGGAGGGGGAAATTCTTCAAAAATAGTACCATCTGGGGAGGAAAAAGTTTCAGATCGAGTTAGTACAGGCCTCTAAAGACGGTATAAATAGCTGATTCCAGGGAATATATTTCCTGTCTCCAAATATGGATAGAGATTATGTGAGCCTGATATCAAGTTTGGCCTGGCATCGCTGTATTGCGTTCGAGACGGACAATGAGTTTTATACATTAGCAAAGCAGCTATTTTTCAATCGGTGATACGTGACAAAATTTATTGTATGGCAAATTTATTGCTGACTAAGATAAATTTACAGCACAGCCCCTTTATTCCCTCTCCTTAATTTAATAAAATTCCTAACAATTAACATAGCAAATTTTCTAACCGATAATTAATTTAAATATGCAAAAAATCATGGTTTTCACAATATTCAGTATCCGCAAAATATTTTCTTCAACAGTCTTTTGGTTTTGATAGCGCCACACTACTTAAGACATTAGAATATGAAAAATCGTACTTCATTGATTAAACATAGGGAAAACTGAAACATGAAATGATGCATTCCAAAGAACTTTATGGAGAAGAAACAGGCGTTATCAAAGTTAAAGCATCGTGAACGTCATTTGCAGGCCAACAAGTGACACATTTTTTTACACCCAATCGGAAAATCCTTTCCTAATTTTATAAATTTCCGTTTTTATTCATTATTATAACTCATTTCACTTCTTGTAACATTGCAATTCTACAGATTGTAAATTAAAAAATAATGGATTCGAAATAAGTTTAAAATCCATAAAGATCAATGAACTATTTTTGAATGTACAAAAATACTCATTTCAACAACAGAGAAAAGCAAAGTGTTTCGGATTCATAGGGAAAACATTGATTTAGGTAAGTTGAACTAACGTCGCACTGGAGCCACACAACGGGCTATTTAATTAATTTAGGAATCATTAGCATATATTACCAAGAATCTCTACTCAATTGGAGTCTTACCCTTTAAAAAAGGACATCACTTTTAATTCCACGAGAATATTCGCAAGCTGAAAAATGTACAAAACTGAAAATATTTTTGTTACTTAAGTAAATGAAATAAATTGGTAGAGAAAAATAGAAACTATTTCACAATGCAATGATTTTCCAAATGCAAACTTAAATTTTGCAAAGGTAAATTGTATTTTTAGAATGACGATTTTAGTTTTCGTAGTACACACAGGAAATCTGAATAACTGGGATTTTATAGAACGGCTTTTGAAATATTCTATGGTTTTGTTAGTTTGTGTATTCAAGACCAGTTACATTAATTAAAAATTACAGCCAACAAGTTGAAGAATCTTTGGAAATCCAGGGTCAAACTACTCATTTGCCCTGATAGGCAAATCCAAAAACTTAAGGTCACCCTGAAAATGAAAACTAACAAAAATCAATTTAAAAATTTTATAAAGTACAATTTTTAAAGCTTCAAAATGATGCATTACTTTTCTTGGGTGCTGTTCAGAAAGTAATTTTTAAAAAAATTTAAGATGTAAACATCCCATCTAGAGCCTTTTAAATGTTCTTTAATGGCTGAATTATCAAGTTACTTTTAAATATTTTTGAAAAGAATATAGGACTAAAGAAATATTGAAACATTTTCTTTTTCAAAAAATTTGGCAGTGTATCAATCAAATATGGGATGGTAAAAATATTTACAACTATCTAACGAATGTATGGTAAAAAAGTGCCTATGATACTTTTATTCTGAAAAAAGATACATCAAGTATTACTCATTTTAACATGAAAAGCAATGTGGATGGCGCTAAACATTTACCTTCGTGTACCTTTCCTTATTTGATCACAAACTGGGAGATGATCATGATTTTGAATCAGATTGTGCTCACATCTGGTTGTGCTCACATTATGTTGGGCCTCCCACTTTTATAAGTCGTCTTGGCGATGAATTTGTAATTTCAATAGATATTTTTAAAATATATAATTTAAATTAATGTTTATTTTTTTCTCAAAATCCCAAACTTAACAGCTATTGGTTACAGTAAACTTGAAAATAAGGTACTGTGAAGATTTAGGGCACGCACACACACACTAGGGAATTGTATGAACATTGCATTTATGAGCTGGAAGTCTCGGAATGCACAGGATATTAGTCAATGTGAAGAGAGTTGGAAACCTAACCCGGAGGGCTTTAAATCCCGTCTTAGCGTTAAAACAAGGTTTTCTAAAAGTATAGGATTCGTGCTTTGTCACATTCGTTATTTGAAGGCCCCACTTGAATTCTAATACCTTGCATTTTGAATCCTAATACCCATTTAGATGATAGGCCCCTCAAATTAAAATACTCAAATGGTTCACTTGCACAAATTCCTTAGGGCATATCGCTTATACGACAGAGGCACAACTCCAAGAAATTACATTGAGATAATACGGATTAAAAGTTTTCATTACTATGCAAATACACATGCTGTTCCATCTAGCAATCCAGAATTGAATAGAGATATGCCAGTTTGTTGCTGAAAGAATAATTTTCCACACTGACCACATGCAGTTACTTCAAAAATCATTTTTTGAGTTCTGCCATTATTGCAGCCCATAAGCGAATGCACTATTTACAATGCAAAGATTTATAACTTTTAGAACTTAGAAAACAGTCACACTACAGTATTAAAAACATTTCTCCGGCCTCGGAACCATGGTTATGGCAACCTCCCCTATATGGGGCCCTGACTTATTAGGCATCGTAAAAAGTGATACTAATGCCCTTAAAAATAAGCAATTTTGTTATGATTGTGGACAGACACGAGTACATTTTACTCGGAAGTTTATACCTCGTCGTTTTTATAGCTTGAATCAAGATTACTATAGGCTGACGGACATGCCTACCAGAAAATCGTGAAATTCCCGAGGCTGGTGCTTCTAGAAGGCCGATAGGGTTTTCAATAAGAAAATAACGTGGTATTAGACGAGGAAAAATTTTTCAGACAGGAATTTAAATGTTTTACCAATTGGAATGTCAGTAAACTTGTACAGAAAATGAAGTCAACTCTATATATTGTTACAATATTGGTTCTTAGGTGCAATTGAAAGCAAGGCTGGTCGAGATTGAATTAAGCAGCAAACGATGCAAGGCCTCGATTCAGAGAAAGAAAACGAATACATAGAAGATATGGGAATCGTTTAGTTCACAAAAGGGGTCTAAGTTAACCCCTTCAAGTTCCCCGCGAAACCACTTTAAAAATTTCTTGGCTAATTGTATAGCGGTTTTTTCGGGTAACCACGAGACAGGTGCTTTATAGTACCGCCATCTGTCGATCAATAGCGTAAAATTTATTCAGATACATTCACGGCTAATCGAATAGAAATTTTAGCCGGTACTTTACCAAGTTGATTGAATAGAAGTATGCTTGAAAAGGTGAAGTATACAATGAAATGAATTATCGTTTCCTGATTGCACTAATCAATATAATTTGGATCAATTTCGTATTCTTTCCATAATAATGAATCAATACGTTTAATAATACGAATAAAAATAAATGAAACCTATTTCACAAGATGACAGTATCGAAAAGAAGTTATTTTCTAAAATTAATGTTGCAAAAAACATAGTTCGGTTAAAATCACATATTTGCTTTCAATAATTCGGTCCACGCCATCGCTGAGGCCGATAGATAAAATTTCCATGGCCGACAATCCGAGCCAGTCCCACCATATGAGGCGATTCAATCTTCGGAGCATCACAAATGACAAAAATTTGATTTTTCAACATGTTTGGAGCCACATTCAAAAACCACATGAATTGTCCCAAGTGATTCTGTGTGTGTGTGTGTTTCCATTGCATTTTAATCTCATTTCTTAAATAACTCCCATTTGGCGACACTTTTACGGCAGTTGCGAATTGGCGTTTTCGGTTACGAAAAAAAAGGGGAAAAAACATGAAGAAAACCGCGTGCGGGACGTTTGGTGACATCATGGAGCAACTCACGGTGCCTCCAGATAGTCCAATTGTACGCGAGTGAGGGTGATATTCTCGAGTTGCAGAAGTGGAGTCAGAGGTACTATGAGTGCGAGGACGAGGGGGTGTCATGATACTCAATTAGGCAGAAGAGAGAGAAAAAAACGGCTAACACAGAGGCGCCTCTGTTCGGGAAAGTTTGTATCTGGTGTGCACTCGATGCCATACTGCTCCGGATGCGAGACATTTTCTTTTCCTTATCTTCGTTCCAAAGGACCAGAAGTCGCTTGGATTCCGTTCCCGCAGGATGGAAGTGAGTAAACGACGATTTTGTAAAATTGTTTCTTTTGTGTCCATTGGTTGCAATTTTTTACTGGAAGTTAAAATTAAATGAGTTAGAAAGTCAGACGATTTGCGTGGGCGCATCGCATGTGCTGCATTCTTGGAACTGGGTAATCGAACTCCATGCAACGACCGTTCCATCAACCCATTTCGCCATTTCATTTCTCGTAGACATAACATAGAAGGTTGCCAACGAATAGAATTCTGTTGGGTACTTATAAACCCGGTCGTTGTAAATTCCACAATTTTCCAGTTCCTGTAAACTTGTAGCATTCTGATATGTTATCCCGGGGAAATCGACAATATTTGAAATTAAAGTTTGCACAAGATGTATTAGAACCAATTCAATCATTTTATTTTTGTTCTGTGGTCAGAAAAACCAACCCTGATATTCTTGTTTAATATTTTAAATGCGATTTTGTTAAGGTGTTTTAGTTAATAGAAGTTCAATAATTTGTATCCACTTAAAAATAATTTAAGGGACATCAGAATATTCTCAAAAAATGTATATTTAAAACTTCGCACCTAAAATAAAATTACTTAAATTCAAAAGGAAAACCTTATTTTAAATTTCGATGTATGTTTTAAATTGGCACGATTCATTCTTTTAGTATATCGAGAAAAATTCATGAAACAGAAAGTTTCGTGAAATAATTTTTGATGGTAGTTGAAAGTTATAAACAGCGAATTTAATGAGAAATTTAATTTTAAATATATATTTGTGTATCACATTTGTTATTATATAAGATGAAGAATGCTTTGATTTGCATGTTAATACCTATTTTAGCGTTGCATATTATTTTGTAAAATGTGATAGTTCTTAATAATGCAGTTTAACTAAAACATGAATATTCCGGAAGACAAGTTTTCGATAAAAGCACGACTGCAGATTTTTAATGTTATTGCAATCTAAAGATTGAAAAAGAATATCTAAGTATCAAATTTATTTTTGGTGATAAATAGGCCGTAGATATTAATGACCCCAAAATTCTTAAATACTTTCAGTAATGAAAAGTTCCCTTGAAAAATATTTCAAAAATGCTTTTAACAATAAAATACTGCGCTTTTTAAGATTACAAGGAAAAATATTTTTTAAATAGTATATCCCCCAAAAAATTATAATCGATTAAGACGCGTCATAAATTAGAATTTTGTCTTATTCGTAAACTGCCCAATAAAAGCTGAGTAGAAAACAAATTAAGTAAATGTCCGTTTTTCGCAAACTAGTCCTCAAAATTCAGCTTCTTAAAAGTTCAAAGTAATGCTCATTCAAATTGACGAATACCATAACAAACATCTATGTTATACAAAACCCATGTTTTCTCGAAAAATTAACCAATTTCGGCTTTTAAAAAAAAATGAAGAGAACAATCCATTGTAGAAACGAAACAAGATATTCCATTTTGTCTTCACCCAACATTCGCACTATCAAATTCGGCGAAACTTAAAACACTATTCATGCATAATTAGATTCAGACTTCTTGGAACAAATGCCAAGAATTTAAACCAACGATGAGACCTGTGGTAGCCCAGTTGGTAGAGTCGCAGATTAGCAATAGGAGAGTTCGAAACTCGATCGAACCAAATATCGTCGTGTGCGTAGGAGCTGGTGCACGTTAAATCTGTCGTGGCCTTAAATGTCCTCAAGTCGGCGTGGTATGGAAGTTTAGAGAGGGGTGCCAGCTCAAATATTAACCTCGACATCTGACCGTGGCTAAAAATTACGAAGTGTTTGAAATCCTGTGATCTTTCCCTTCGGGATTGATCCCGAACCGTCGCCAATAGCCTGTTTTGCTGCTTCAGTACGATGTAAATTTAACTACCTACCATAGAACAGCATTTCCCTGAGTGGGAAAATAGAACAGCTAATAAACGAACTCGCGCCTGAAAAGAAATTGGCGGCAACGTTTGTGGGCATGAAAAATGGGGGATAGATAAAAGAGGGAGTTTTCAAGTGCGTGTCACTGGGGCGGCATCCTTTGAAGGGACCCTCTTTCAATAGGCATGTGGGCTACCGCAAATTCTAAAGAGTTTCTCACACGCAGTCCTGCAGACACCACAGAACATCACTCTCGCGGGCGCCTGATCTTGATTCTCACTCCTTTACTCGAGTTGTTATAGAGTTCGTCCTTCTGAAACCACTCATAAAAGGATTCAACGCACAACGATGAATGTAAAATTCAGCCTAACAAGTTTATACGTAGGTGTGAAAGAACGGATGGATACAGTTTAAAATTTGTGAACCTCCTTCCTGTTACGTTATGAAGTAATTTTGGAATGAAATTGATATAGGAATGTTGCGGAGGCGCTGGAATGGAATTATGCGATCGAAGGTGGAATTGACAAGGGTCAAAACGCATAGCTTCTGAAAGAAAAAAAAAACAGCTGTCCAGGATACCATGCTTCTTTACGTCCCATATGTTAAATTACAAATCTGTATGGAATGTGTTGAAGTATGGAACTCTGGCGGATATAAATCATCATTGAGTACTTCGTAGCAATTGAAGTTAGGGGTAAGTATGTTTTATTTCAAATTCCTCATCGCTTGAATTAAATGCAGTAATTCTCAACTCAAGGGTCATAACCCAAAAGGTCATCGACATTTCAGCCACTTATCCCAACTTTATCCATGATTATTTGAACATTAATTACATTTTTGCCAATTGAAATTGGTGTTTTAAGCACTTTTTTCAAATTAGCCTATTAGAATTAGTTTGGTTTCTCGCCCTACGGTCAGTTTTTTACACGGTGGCTAATTACATTAGACCGAGAACCAGCTTAAAGTTTGGAATATTTCATTTTTATATTTTCAAATAAATTAAATTGAACGACTTCATTCGGTTTAGGCAAAAATATAGGTTGAAAGAGGAGGAAAAATCTAATTCCTAATCTGAACGAAATCCTATCTGGTACTGAGGATAATTCTTTCTTCCCTTTCATAATTTTTTTTATTCCAGGCATCTTTCCGTTGAAAGATGAGTCAGGTCGCGCGAAAGCTGACGATTAGATTCGAAGATTTTCTCACTTCGCAAAAACTAAATTTTGTATGCTAGCAATCAAAATCGCGGTTAGAACCTTCACGATTTGAAAAAATTTGAACGCCAGACAATAAAAAACATCTTAGTGATACATACGTACATAGTATATCGTATCTAAGTATTGTAAAGCATCAAAAATCTTTCCTCTTTTTCAGAAGATTAGGAAACACTACAAAACATAAACATTGGTTCAAATTTTCCAGATGTTTTTAAATGCTTACGAGGTAGGCGAAATAACTATGTAGTCATATTTTTGCTACCCGCGAATCAATCAGTTCGTAAAGATCGTGCTTAAAGTGGATTCCGAATTACCACGAACATCTATGTCAAGACATTCGAACCCACAGCCGGTGAAACCGAGTTCCAGGGCGATAACCACTCAGCTACTGGCCGGAGGAGTAAAATCTGGTCAGACATATTCAACTGAACGTAATTAGATCAAATTTTGAGGTTGGTGTGATATAGCAATATCAACCCCCTGAAACTGAATCCGAAATCGCATTTAACGGCCAGAAAAGTTAAAATTGAGATTCATCATTAGTTTGGGTTTAGAAATAAGATAATTTGTAGAAACTTTGAAATAATTTTAAACTTTCAAGAATTTTAAAATTTTTATATTAAACAAATGTGATGGGAATTTTGATTTCTTTTTTAGAACTTTCTTAACATTCTTTATATATTGGAAAGTTTGAGATTTTCCAAAACAGATGTATTGTAGAAACCTAGAGGATTGCATGCTCTGCAAACATTCTAATGAAAGCTGATAAATCGTTGAATTATTTAAAGATGTAAAATTAAAACAATCTTTATTCCTATCAAAATTTATGTATTGTTTGTTATACTGTATCCCAAAGTAAATGCAGTCTAAAAGAAGCATGTTACTCTGCAGCCACTCACATGTTACAAATTTGCTAACTTCTCTATGGGTTCCTTTTTCTTATGATCAAGCAGGATCATCCTAGGCTAGTGCATGGTGATCAAAATACAGAATCTTAGAGAAGTGTTTTTCAATTGGTTTGTCACAAGAAAGCAATGGTGCCTTACACACAGATGGTGAAACGGTTTAAATTGAACTAGATTTATTTCTTTTCAAAGGTTTAGTTTGGAACTTTTGACAAGTGAAAGACTGCTACATCCGAAGGACTTGAAATAGTAACATAAATTCTTAAAAATAGTCTCTTCAACCCTATTTTAGTAGCCCAAATATAAATGAATTTGTTAAAACACAAAATGTGGCAATTAAGAATGGGACAAAATATTGAATTCAAAGAAATTAAAATTTTGACATTAAAAAATTTAGTATTTCCTTAATATGAAATTTGAATTCTTAACACTGTTGGAAAGCATTTTTAGCAATTGCATACATCAATATTGACAAACAGTAGTATTCATATTGAAATAATTTTTGTTGAAGCAAAATACAACAAAGTCAAAGTAAACCATTTCACAGAGCAGCTTCGATGCATTTTGGAGTACACTTAAATCAAACTTTTGATAAAATATAAATGCAGCACAACTAAAAATAAATATTTTGCACATTAAATATAAATTTAATCATATAAACTCATCACTCTCATTTAAATAATTAAACTCAATAATTACTTTGGTACTAGATGATTTCTCATTCTAGAAAGTCAGTTTTAAAAATCTAATCAGAAAAAAGCAGAGAATTAAATCATTTAAATTTTATAAATCTCCTGTACCATTACATTGTCTTCCAAGTCTCTTGTATGAGAACATCTTAAAACTTAAGGAAACAAGAAAAATTTAGTTTCGACAACAAGGCTAACAAAATTTTATTGCTTTATTAAGGCTTCACTATTTCTTAGCATCTGAATGCCTTCACTGACAATTTCCCTTCCGGAGTTATATTTTTTAATGAGTCGCCAAAGACAATGTTTTGAAGAGTCACGAAAAAAATTTCCAGTATTTTTGATAAAGTTAAAGGGAAAATGTCAAAATCTAAATATTTCTATAAACTGTACTTTACAACAATTTACATAAAAAAAAACATGCCAGTCTTTGACAGTAATTAGATAAGAATTTCAGTAATGATTACGTAGAATTTCAGTAATATTGTTTTAAAACTAACATTTCAACATAATTAACAATTGATTGTGCCTTAATATATATTGTGTGTGACATATTTACATTGAAAAAGATTCAGTCAATATGAGATATATCATTGATATAAACACACAATAATTGCAACCATCCATGTTTATTAAGCTACCTTGTTCCTGACAATCCGTAATGCCAGGATGCCAACCTCTTATTTGATGGTTCAGGAATCCATAGTGACTTTTAAGAATGTTTACAGTAATAATGCATTATTAAACTTTTTTTAATGTGGCATTTTAAATAATGTTAAAGGTACAAAGTACCTAAATACTTTTATCATATTTTTAGTTTTGCAGCTTTCTTGATGAATCAATTGTCAATTCTCCTTTAGAGAAATAAATGTACTTGATAATTCAACCAATATCAAATAAAATTTCTATCTTCTTCCATCATTATAAGCTTTTTCCCATGCAGATTTTTTCGGAAACAAGCTCTTTCAGGCAAATGCAAACAGTGAAAAATTGCCTAGACTGGGTGTTTTGACTGCAATAATTAAGTAAAAAAAATAAGACATCTTACTTAAAAATCATAACATTTTTAAATCCAGAATTAATATAAAATAAGGCAACATTTGGTTTTCTGATACATTAATTATACTTTTTTCAATTATGATAACATTTTTGGAATGTTACTACTCAAACAGAAGGAAGGATTTTTTAAAGACTTTAATTTGGTAATGCTAATTAATTAACATCGCACTAGAGTAACACAAGGGAAAAAGCATTTGGCTTAGCTTGATGTGAGTTGCACTAAATCGCTAAAGTTCATATGAGCATCGCTCGTTGAAACAATCGGAATATTTTCATTTACCAAATTTTTTTAATACCATTACAGTGCAGGACAAATAGAAAAACATCCCTCCCAGATGACACAGAAAGATAAATTTGTGATTGCGACAAGGATCCATGCTATTAGTTAAAAATAGGGCACACTTAATTTTCATTGATCTTTGGCGAATTTTCAATAAAAAGTCGCTACTTCCAAAAGCATCAATGAGAAACATTTTTTCCCAGAATTAGTTCAACCTGTCTTTAAGGAGGAGCAAGAAAAGAAAGTATCTTATATCTAATATATAAGAAATTTAATTCCACTGCTATTTATCTCTACATATTAGAGTGCATAAGTTCACCAGAAAAAGTCGCGAATTGAAAAGATTTTAAAATCACATTTATGGTAGAAAATTCACATTTTTTAAATCAAGTATGATTATCATACTAAATACAATAAAATCATGTTACTAAGCCTGCTTTTATATTCAGCACTTCTTTTAATGCCTGAAATTTATACAAATCTAAGAAATGAAGAAACCAATATTTGTAACTCACCTTTCTTCAGGTACTCTTATATTATACAATTTTATTTATATTTTGTACACCTTCGTGGTAAGTACTCATATCCATGTGAATGATTAATGTTCACTCGTGTATGTTTTTAAGTAGTTGGAAAGTAACAATTGAGCAAAACATTCATTCATTAACATTTATTAAAAATAGCAGTGCTTATAATTTATTATTAAAGATTATTAAAAGGTATTGGTTTAAATTGGTCTCTTTATTTAATTCGGTGTACTTAAGTGCTTTCGTAAAATACTCCAATATAAAAATATAGTTGCATGTAAAATTTAAATACAAAAATGAATTACTTATAAAATCTGTTAAAACTAGTATAAGAAACATTTCATAATGATGTACTACACAAGAACAGCTAGTAATTTTTTTAAATTAAATTAGCTCTAATACAAATCAACATACTAAAGAATAACCCAGTTGTTTGCAATTTACTTTCAACCACTTTTCTTTCTAGATAGTGCATATTTATATCCCACCAAGGCATATATAATATTAATTCAAAAGTATAGCAATTTTGTATCTAGAGTTAAAACAGGCTGTTACACATGCAAGTGAGCATACTATTGAGAACTTAATAGTATTTTTAAGAGTGCAATGTCATAGTAACTAACTTCACCTGAGTTTACTTTGTACTAGGTGCAAAAATAATAAGAAATAGAGCTTCCAGCACTTAACTATCTTGATCTGAGGAGTATTTCATTCAAAACATTTTCCAGTAAAATTATGTTAAAAAAATCTTTTTCTTTATCAAAAAATAAAATATATCTTCAAAGGGAATTTTTTTTAAGTCTTACTGATTCTTTAATTGAGAAACAAAATTGAATGAACAATTCATTTTTCAGTTATAGTAAAATTAAAATTTTTTGAATAAAATAACCAGTATCAAACTACAAACATTTCTAAGTCTCTTAGAATTTACACTTGAAATTGATTCAAGATTTGTTCAAATTGTTAATAAATTTAAAGCAATTATAATTTTTAGATATCCACATGTCAATTATATATGCAATCATATGCCTTTCAGAAGTCAGAGAGCTCTCAGTTCAACCATTGATCTCTTATAGTGAATAATTACAACAATAATCCATGTTGAGTGGCGCATTTTATGGTACAAGAGCCATACTTGGCCAAGCTGTGCCAAATCTCAAGTAAATAGACATATACACATGAAATGTTTTACTGAGACAGAAATACACCCAGGGAGAAATTGAGCCTGTGCCACCTACAACTTGCAGGTTGCTAGCACAGTGGGCAAACCAATTGAGATACAGCAACCCCTAATTCATGTTGAAGATGGCAAGTTTTTAACATAAATTTAGTATAGAAAAATATGGAAACAGAAAGTGGGGATAAACATCATTTGAAAGAAAAATGAATTCAAATATTCTCAAAATCAGTATTGTGGACAAGTAAAGTAAATCATTGGAAAATACACAAAGCATTAATACAGTAAGGATACTTGGAATTTTGTTATTTCATCTATTAACAATAAGATGTCAAATGTTTTGCTGCAAATATTTTGAATGCTAATTGATCTATAACGGCAAATAGTGAACTAATGGAAGCCAGATAAAATTCAAGCAGTGAAAAATGTAATATACAATTAAACAGATAGAAATTACAAAGGGTGATTTTATAACTGGTAGTATTAGTGCATTCTTACAATGAAATCTTTTTCATCTTTTAACTTGTAATAAACCATGGATAAGCCTTTGTCAAAAGTTTATTGAAAACAGTGAGATTCAGCTAATTTCAAATTGTTTTAGGTCAAATAATGTTTGCATAAACTCCTACTTTTCTCCATTTCAAATTTTTCTCGAGTTGAACAAAAGAATTATACAAAAGGCTAGACTGGAATAACAGAGCATTACCTTAAGTGGAGGTTGCCCATCTAATTATAGATAATGCTCATGTAACTGTTTGTCGATAAATTTAGCCAAGAATTTCAAAAAAATGTTTCAAACACTAAAAACTGTAATCAGCAAAGATGTATGAAATCATTTACAAGAAACTAAATTGAAACTGATAAAGAATGTGAAAACATTTTCAAGACCTGCATCTTGCTTTTAGCTACCTATATCAGCCCAAAGCTACCTATATTGACCCAATTAACCCAGAGACACTAGATATGCGAGTAGTGTAGTATTTATTCTGCATCACACACATTTGATGACTAAATAGCCACATCTTCGGTTGAAAGAATCCTAATAAACATTCCATTGGCCAAGGTTAAAATTAGTTAGATGACACTAGACAGCTATGCGGAGACAAAATTTGGGAGTATAGTATTGCTTTTACTCTGCATCACATTTGATGACTGAATAATCACATCTATTAGTTGAAAGAATTCCAGGTAACCTTTTAGTCAAAACTGGGTAGAAGTCAAGCAGGGAAGACTAAAGGTTGCAAAATGTACATATGCTCACCACCTCTTGACATAAGTTCATATTGTAAATGGAAAGATCTCACAAATTAATACAGCTCCATAGCAGTATAAATGAGGATTTACCATCACATTCTTAGATTGGACAGTCTTTGAGCTTCAGCAGGAACAGTTATTTTAATTGAATAATCATTGTTACAGATTCTAATACATTGGTACTTTTTTAAGAGTACCAAAATTCATTTGTAACTAAAATTCTATAAAATATTATCTGTAATTTTTCGTTTCTTTTTAATATACATACAACACTGACCAAAGGCATGCAATTGCAAAGACTGACTAAATTTACACATGCATACTAGCAACTAATCTAATTTTTTTAGTCTAAAATAAGTATGAAATTTCAGACTCGTAGATACTAAAATATATTCCATGTTTATATCTGCCCCATTTATTAGTTTGATTACATACTACATCAGTTCTCCCCATTTGAGAGCACACATCTCAGATAAATTTTCCTTAAATGCCCTTTCGTATTGAATAGTGTGCTGCATATCGATGTGTGTCTACAGCTGAATAAATTATAAATATTAATCAAAAATTGAAATCACCCTTAACTTTTATGGAAGATTTGTCGACTTGAAAACAATTACAATCATGGAAAGTCTTTAAACAGTAATTTAGTAATTAGATTACATTAAACTTGGTATTTTTGATTAGCACCTCACTTTTCAGAAGAGATAGCTATTTCTGTGAGTGAAGCATGCATCATTCAGTTGAATTAGTGTTGTAGATATGACATACACCGCAAGTCAGTTATGTGCCAAAATTTATTTTTAATGTTTGCTCAAATCTGAAAATTGGCAAAAGGTGCACTAATCCACTACATTCACAACTGTTTGACTGAATTATAATGAGAAAAATATTGAGTCACTTAAAGTATACTACAATTGATAAGAAATTTTTAACTAAATTAAATGAACAAGGTGACCAAATTTATCTCAATTTAAATATTTCATATTAATTTTTTGATTCAAAGGTATAGTCAAATGTAAAATTTTATGTGCTTTAGTTGGTTGCAGAAAGAGTTTGTGCCTGTTTTAAAACATTTTTCAATACAGGATTTTACCATACAATCTTAATTCAGCCCAAAAAATGTTTATAGCTTCATTTATGTTAAACAATCTAATTGAAACAATAAATTATATTAACTGTAAAATTAATTTTTTACAACACGTTAACTTTACAACAGCAATATCAGGTTTAAAACATTATATTAATCCCACCAGATATTTTGAAGAGAAAATGCATTTGAAAGTGCTTATTTTTTTATCAATTCTTTTTAAACTGCAAAATTTAGAGGTGGTATGAACTAAATTAATTAAAATTTTCCATACTAGAAATGATATATACTTAGAACTACTAAAAAGTCCATTTTCAACTGAGTTTTTTACATTAAACAAATTGCTCTCCAAAAACATACCAAGCAAAGAACTGGAATATCTAAATAACATTCCAAATAATGGAATCACTCACCTTGGATTTCCACGAAGAGCAGCATGATGTAAAGCATTAAAACCATTATTGTTCGTAAGACAAATATCAGCTCCATTATCTAAGAGTAATGTCAGCATATCATCACGTTTTTTGCTGATGGCATCATGCAGAGGAGTATCACCTTCAGAATCCTAATTTGAGCATGAGAAAATTAGAGAAATAATTTTCAGCAAATATTGAATTTTTTTTAAATGTTTGTGATAAAACAGGCAAGTACCTGTAAACTTGGGCGACAACCGAGTTCTAAAATGCTCCTGACGACTCCAATGTGGCCTTTATTTACAGCGATATGAAGTGGAGTCTGTCTCCTTTTATTTCGAGCATTCAAATCAGCTCCAGCTCTGGCAAGAAGTTCC
The DNA here is from genome assembly GCA_933210815.1 of Meta bourneti. Taxonomy (NCBI): domain Eukaryota; kingdom Metazoa; phylum Arthropoda; class Arachnida; order Araneae; family Tetragnathidae; genus Meta; species Meta bourneti. The sequence continues at coordinate 36,730,584 of OW119922.1, read as the reverse complement.
ATAACACCAGGTTCGTCTCCGAATGCAGCATGATGTACAGCACGATCACCATCTTTATCCTAAATAAAAAAACAACTTTTTAAAATTGTGTAACAAATTTATTTCATTCTAGCCTACCTGATCACTAGGTAGTGCAAGCAATGCATCAATCCTTACTTCAACTTGGCTATCCACTTCATTCTATCTGAACCCTTATAATTTCTGGTTATGAATACATTAAAAGATGCTGCCTATACTTGGGTCAACAGAACTTGGTCATATTTATTTGTGCTACACAGTGCATCCTTCCATCATAAAAATATAATTCTTTAAACACTATAAATTTATCTTAGAATAAATTAATGCTGAATAAAATTTTGAAAACACAGAATATTTATTTTAAAATTATGCTTTACTGTTTTAATTGACTGCCCATGTCATAATTATTTCAACGAATAAAATCTCTTGTATCTGATGTAAGTAGTGTGCTTCACTTAGCAAATCATAGCATTGCATTTATGCTTGAGACTCTGTATGGTAGCATTATCAAGATAACCTGACTCACGAGTTTATATCTGGATGACAAAAACTGTTAGATCTGAAACAAAGCATATTCAGCTATCTATGTCCTCAATAATTAAGACACCTTGTTATCTATAATCGAACACTCATGTAGTTTCAAATGGTTAGAACAGGAAGTCATTTTGTATATCCCTGGAGAATAAAGAAATCGAGTCAGTATCGAAATTTAGTTATTGCATATTTACCTGGTGGATACTTTTAGAACTAAAAATTTTCACACAATAAACAATCTCAAATTATATGTGTGAATAATTTTTCACCTGTGAATGGTTTCTGTCCCGCATATGTTCCCTATAAATTTGTTTTTCATGTCAATGTACCAAATCTAATAAAATAAATAGCTTATTCCATGGGCAAAGTTCAAATGTACTATTCTACGTAAACAAAAACATAGCAATTCAAAAACTTCCAACTTGGAAAATAGAAATAATGAATTTTATATTTCTACTCTAGTTGAAATAAGATAAACTTTCAAACTGATGAGCAATCAGATATAATCAAGATATATATTTCTAAATGTTTCAGAGAAATCTAATACGTGTGTACTCAAATTATGTATGAATAATTTTGAATTCTTGAAAATTTCTGTAAGATAAAATGAATTTTTGAAAAATATTCTTTTATTGTTGTTCATTATTTAGTTTTGAAGTACCCTGCATGTAATATTCCAAAACTTTAGAGCTCATAGAAAAAAACATTCAATGACTATTTACAATAATCAATTTAATATAAATTGAGTGAAAAATTTTAAGAGTGGTTATTTGTTTCATTTGCCATTTTTTTGTATTACATATAACAGTATTTTAAGTTCTCTGGCAGTTAAAGATATCCTTCATTTCATATAAATATATTAAATATTTATACTATTAATTTGTTACAATTTTACAGTATCTTCTACGCTAAAAAAGCATATAAAATATTTAATGGAAAGTAAAATTAAATATAGAAGACTTATGACAGGGGGCATATATTTACAATTTTATAAAACAAATTTATGAGTAATATACAAACCTCTATTTCCACATCAGCATTATGGCGTAACAGAATTTTTATAACTTCAATATGTCCATTTTGACTAGCAGCTTGCAAGGCAGTATGACTTGCAAAAACTCCATTTACCTGAAACAAAAAATCAATTAACTGAGTATTGGAAAAATTTTAAGTACAATTTTGTTTCTGCAACAGCCAAATTTATTTTATATCTAAGCATATCCATAGGACACAAATTTAATAAAATTACATCATATACAAAACAAAAAATCTGCTAAAAGCTAGTTAGAAAGTAGATTATAGTTTAAAAAATATAGCTTGAAAGCTTGGGCAGTTATGAACACTAAACAGAAAATGAATAATTTGGTTAACTAATATTAAACATATGAAGGAAAAACCGTCAGTGGCACACCTTGGGCATTTATATTCTCAGATTAGATAGTTAAACCATTTTTATTAATCAACTGTAATTGGTTGAATTTACAACAATTTTAATAAAAAAGATACATTGCTTACATCTGCTTCAGATCTTTTCAAAATCTCTTCACATTTTTGTGCATCCCCATTTGCAGCAGCCTTTACTAATTCTTCATTAACATCTCCTGATACATGTGTCTCAAAAAGTTTCTTCAAAAGAGCACTAAGCCTTTCTAAAATATTTCAATCCAAGATTATATCAAAATCAACTAACAAAACATTATGATACACAATTTAGTGTGATTGAGAATCTTTCTACAATGAAAATTTATTCATAACATTAAAAGAGAAAGCAATCCAAAAATCACTGAAATAAAGTCACATTTTAGAAAATATAAAACATGCATGCATTATTTGCACCAAGCAACCTACAAGTTACACATCTTGACCAATAAAATCTCCTAAGATTTTTTGAACTTATATAGATGCGATTATTTAGTCATTAAGTGTGTTAGAGTAAAAGCCCTAGTACATTTCTTCAAAATCTTGCGCTAACCAGAGATACAAAAAATAAGTATAAATTTTCCACATTGATGGGGCTTTTATTCAAAGAAAACAAACTGCTAATTTTAACAATTTTCAAGATATTCATAAACTTTTTATTAATTCTCAAATAAATTTGCAATGTGCTGGTTCCGGTTTTTCATTGAAAGTCATTCTGAATTAAATATTTTAAAACAATTTACCTCCACTTGAAGTTCCAGGTATTGCACCATCAGAAGCAACTTTTGTAACTGCAGCAGGATTGTAAGTCCATGAGGTACTGCACACCTCTACTTTTAAATCATTATCATGGTATATCTGCTGAACTCGGCCAATTTTACCCAGAGTCTGAAAAGAGGTCTGAAATCAGTTAAAAAATTTTGAGCATAAAATTAACAGAGTTCAACTTCGTTTTTGAAAAAGGAAACTGATTAAGATTATGTAGCAATTCTAACGGCAGGCCCAAGTTTGTACTAAAGACAAATTAAACACCTTCAACTCCATTTATTTGTCTATTATATTTATCCAGATGGTCTATTTACATGCACAATTTACCTACAAGGTATCACATTCTCAAAAAATCTAGTAATGAACTGTGGATTAAAGGTCATGCAGAATTTTTGTGTAGGTAGTTTTTTAAATATTAATCTAGATTGATTCCAGAGATTTTCAACTGGTATACTCCAAATAATTTCAAGTAATGTCAGTATAAATAAATGTGAGCATTAATTTTTATTCCAAAGTAAAAAGTTTTTGAAATTGTATTGATACAGTTTCAACAGTCACTTTGAAGCAAAAAGGGGTAGATAATTATTATTATATTTTTATAAATCAATCAAAATTATACCTTTTTTTGGTCAGATTGGTATGCTCAGAATTCCCTGTATTGCACTATTTTATTTGAGAATTCAAGATGTTTTGTGCCTTATGAACATAAACAAGAGCACTGAATTGGTGACAAAGTCTATCTGATAATTCTCATTCTAACAATCAGCCAGAAACCTACACTGCTTCATTTAGTGGTTCTACGGTTGATAATACAGAGCAAGAATAAAAATATACATCAAGATTGCGGTAGTTGACTGATTAGTTATCTCAATTCTATGCAAAACTACTCATAATATAAACAAATTATACAAAAAATATTTTATTTCATTTATTATGAAAAAAGCGTGTAGCTAGAACTATTCTGTCATACTTTATGTTGTATCATCTAAAAATATATGCTTTTGAAATTAACCATGCAATATTTTAAATTTTTTGAAGATCAGAGGTAATTTTTGTTTTAAAATTTAATCCATAACTTAATCCACAAATCCTGAATTTCAGTCATGATTTCAACATGCAAATAATAAGTAAATGTATGTGTGTCAACTATTCAAAACAAAGCTTGCATAGACCATGGTGTTGAATATTGAAGAGTCAAATTGATCTATCACATGGTTCTAGTTTTAAAAATATACAGGGTGAGTCTATACTAATACAAACTTCAGGGGGAGATAGAACACAATGAAACAAATACTTTTCATCATAGAATGTATGGTCGCAAATGCAGCAGTTGGCAGCTAGAGAGCGCAGTCAAACGCTTGTATAAAAGCGGAGGTTTTCATACCCAACGTCAGTCGCGACTGGAAATGGCTGAATATTCGAATGCAGTGAAAGCAGACATGCATTTGGATTAGTCTGGCCAACGGTAATGGCAGGCATGCACAATGCCTTTACCGAGATCGTTTTCCTAACAGGCGCATTCCCCATCACGATTTTTGCGCGCTTGCACCGACAACTCTCAGAAAGAGGAAATTTCCAAGCTGAAATGCACGAACAGGTCGTGCCAGAAGTGTTCGAACATCGGGCATGTCAGAAACAATCAGGCATCAGGTAGAACAGCAGCCTGACATTAGCACTAGAGTTGTAGGTCGTCGCACAGGTGTATCACAAAGAACAGTATGTCGAGTCTTACACGCAGAAGGTTTACATCCATACCATGTGCAGCGTGTACAAGAGTTGCAGCCTACAGATCAGCCTGTGCATGTTCAGTTCGCAGGCTGCTTCCTGCATCGGAGTGGATGTGGATTTCCAGGCACACATTTTGTTCACAGATGAAGCCACATTTAGACGTGAAGGCATTTTTAATGTCCGCAATCTGCATGTACGGACCAGCTGTAATCCGCACGTAACACGTCCACATTCCTACCAATGATGCTTCAAGGTAAATGTATGGGCCGGTATCGTAAACGACTACCTCATTGGCCCATACCTGTTACTGGAATGTCTGGATGGGGCGACTTACTTGGTTTTCCTCCAAGAAGTGTTGCTGAAACTGTTGCAGCATGTACCAGCAGCCATCTGCTGAAAAATGTGGTTCCAGCATGATGGCGTGCCAGCGCATTACAGAACGGCGGTATTACTTATCTTGAAGCCTCATTTCCTGGTCAGTGGATTGGGTGAGGGGGCCCATTACTTGGCCTGATCAACAGATCGAGCGAGCATGGGGATTGAGGATCATGAAGATCTTGTTGCCAGGCTTTCAGTAGCTGCGGCAGAAGGCCGTGAAATGCCTGGTATTTTGCAGACCACACTGGAATCCTTACGTCGGCGATGCGAGGCCTGCATTAGGTGTGGTGGTCGACATTTTGAACAGCTTTTGTAATTGTGGATTTGCGTTGTACTTACCGACTGATGTTTGTACATGTCCTTTCGTTTCCATGTGAAAAGTTACTCATGTTTGTACAAGTCGTTTCATTTCCATGTGAAAAGTTACTCACGTTTTGTACATGTCATTTCTTTCTTACCTGTTGTTCCTTGTACTTATCTTTAATTTATGCAAATCTTATTGTATTATTTCGTTATGTCAAGAAGTTATTGATGTTTATTTGTCTTCATTAAAGCGTTGCTTCCATGTTTCATGCCTCTTCTCCTTTCCAACTTGCGTCAGATCGTGTGTTTGTGCCAAAATGGAAAGCGCCCTCTAGCGACCATACATTCTATGGTGAAAAGTGTTTGTTTCATTGTGTTCTATCACTCCTGAAGTTTGTCGTATTAGTTTAGACTCACCCTGTATAGCAATAAAGCTATGGAAAATATGTTTAGTTATTTTAAAAGATGTGTAAAATGGAAGAAACATACAGGTAACATTGCTTCTGCCCACTCTCCATGGCCTCTCTGCAAAATTTTTATTCTTTCCAAATCTCTACAAATTTGCACCAAATCACCAACAGCAAATTGTTGTGTAGAACTTCCCTCTGCAGAAACCAAATTTGCAGCTGTTGTAGTGTTAACTTTGGTAAGAACGGCAGGATTAAAAGTCCACCTGAAACATTTAAAGTTTTAAACCAATAACTTTAAATGAAATTTAAAAAAGGATGAGAAAATTTCAGAGTAGGTATGTTAGAAAACTTATCACAACAAATTTAATCAAATAATCTTTCAAACATAAAATATGAATGAGAATAAAATTAAACAGATCAAAAGTTGATCATGCAGAAATGCCAACCTTCTGCATGATCTGTATCAGTCATAAGATGAGCAATTTTCAGTAATGATTACATAGAATTTAGGTAAAATGATTACATTTTTAAAACTAAAATTTAAATATAATTAATTGAGCTTTAACAGACAAATGGATGACAAAAATAATGTACTCAAATCAAGATCTGCAATCAGTCTGATTTCTTTCCATTACAAAAGATTCAGTAAATATGTGATTTATCAATTACATTAACACACAATAGTTTCAATCATCCATGCTTATGTAAGCTACCTTGTACCTGACCATCTCTACTACTATAAAAGGAAGTGTTTGTGTGGTGTCCAGACGAATCTATAGCACTTACAGTCATGAAATTCGACACACAGGTAGTCCTAAAGATGACTGAATGTCCCTCGAAGCCCGAATTTTAAAATTTAATCTAGAAAATTTTATAATCAATTTATTGGCATATTTTTGTATTATTTGGTTTCCTAACAATGGCAAGAGTGTGAAAGAGATCCCACAGCTTCTGCACTTGGCAATAAGCCAAGACTCTGTTTTGAAACTGTTCACCATCGAAAGCATTCAAAGCGCTCTGGAATCACGATTTTATTTCAGTAGTGGTTATTTCATAACTTGATTTTTACTTCCATAGTGGTTATTTCATAACTTAATTTTGAATTTGTTTAATTTAATTTTTATTTCAGGCAGAGGTGGATGATCATTAATCGTGAGTACAAACTATTAACCCTAATTACAATAAACTTTTGTTTGGGTATTTTTGGCAAATAATATAATGTTTGTGTTAATAAATTACATGAAATGAAGTAACAGTGTTTATTATTGTTTAATCAATGTACACCTCATTCTTATCTTCAAAATTAAGGTAATAACAGCCCACTTTCGTTTTTAAATTGGCACTTTCAACCTCCCCTAATTACATTAAACTGTTTTTAATTTTTTTGTATTACTTTCTGTTTTTGTTTCGATATTTTTCGCAAATAGTATAATGTTTGTGTTAATAAATTACATGAAATGAAGTACCAGTGGTTATTACTGTTTAATTTGGTTTTGATTTCGCTGACATTGTGATTCATTTAGGTTGTTTGTCGGAATCAGTGAGGTGACATAACAAGACTTTTTAAAAGTATAGCGTTATATTTAAAGATTCAATCAAATTTTATTTCAGTAGTGGTTATTTCATAACTTACTTTCGAATTTGTATAATTTCTGTAATTTTAATCTAATTTTGATTTCAGGCAAATAACTACATTATTTTGGTTTAGAGTTAAATTTAAAGATGCCCCAGCTTCCCAGAAAAAAGAAACGTCTTCAAACAAAATAGCACAATAACAGAGAAGGAAATCAAAGAGAAGAAAGAATCAAACAACCTAAATGAATCACAATGGCAGTGAAATCAAAACCAAATTAAAAAGTAATAAACACTGTTACTTCATTTCATGTAATTTATTAACACATTAAGGTGATATTAAGCTGAATCCACCCCAGAAAGAGAAACAAGACAGTGAGAGAACAGAGAAAGAGAACAAAGAGAAGCTGAATCCACCCCAGAAAGAGAAGTGCTGCTTGAATGCGCATCTGTAGAAATTTAGAGAATGCAGCTTTTAATTACGATCCAACAGCAGATTATGTATCTCCTCCTTCGTGCGTCATTGGATCAATGCCAACACTGTGAAGCAAAGTGGAAAGGTGAAGTCCCAGGTATGAGCTGGAATGGAGGAAAGGTTCAAATGCCACAGTTAATGGATCCAGTTGAGCCCCTCATACTTTACTAATTGGAGATTCAGCAGAAGCTTAACATTTCCTGGCAAATATTAGAAGGTACAATTCCTGTTTCCAGATGACCTCTTTCGGCATGACAAAAGAAACATGACATGAAATTAGAGTCCGGATGCATGCCAACATTTAAGGTTCAGGGTCAAGTTTATCACTCCATCGGGAGTCTACACCCTCTAAAAAACGAAGAGCCTAAATTTCTGCAAATCTATTTTGTTGGAGATGGTACACAACAAGCAGAGCAGTGTTGCAAATTGGTTAGTTGTCTCGTCTATGTTACACAGACGAGACAAGACATAGTACTTCAGTTACAATATATGCTTTAAATCAGCCATGGATAAGACCAGCCCTGAATTCAAAGTGGTAATCTTAGTGAACAAAACCCCACATTGTGAACATGAGAGGCGGTTCAATGCACCAACCGAAGTGGTTTTAATCATGGTGGGAGAACAACATGGAGCAAGAGACATAGTTTTAGAAGTGGCACCATCAAGAGATTTCCCAATACGCACAGGTCCTACGATACGCTACAGTATCCGCTCATGTTTTGGCAGGGAAGGATGGATATAATTTTGAACTCCGACAAACAAACCCAACTACAGAAATGCCGAACTAAGAAGATTTCTCCTATGCAGTTCTACGCTCACAGGATGATACGCTCTTCAAATTTCAACATTTTACTGAGAAGCAAAGACCTGTTCCATTAATTTGTCGTTGACATATATGCCAAGATTGAATCGGAAAGGCTGTTGTATATAAGACTAAATCAGAGGACGCTGAGTGGAACAGTACACACATTTGAGGGATGCGGTCATGAACGATGGAAATGTTGCAGACATTGGCCAGTTGATCATCTTGCTTTCCAGCTTTACTGGGGGTCCCAGGTACATGCACGAGCATACTCAAGATGCCAAGACCTATGTGAGAAACTATGGTAGACCAGACCTCTTCATCACCTTTACATGCAATACAAACTGGACAGATACAGCAAGAACTATTTGTTGGGGAAAAGCCACAGGATTGTCATGATTTGTTGGCAAGTCTTACATCAAAAGTAAAAAACACTGATGAGTCTCATCACAAAGGCAAAGATTTTTGGAGAAGTTAAGTGTCATATGTACACGACAGAGTGGCAGAAGCGATGACTTTCTCATGCCCACATTCTGATTTGGCTCAGACTCATTACACGTTCAGAGTGGATGACTTTATCAGTGCGGAAATCCCTAATTCACAAGAAAACCCTGAACTTTTTTGCATTGTAATGAAGCAAATTTGCATGGCCCCTGCTGTTGCATAAATCCACTCTCTCCATGCATGAAGGATGGAATTTGCACAAAGTGATTCCCACACCGTTTTTTGAAAGATGCAAACAGGACAAGACGGATATTCACGTTATCGTCGTAGATCATCACAAGACGGGGATTTACTGCAAACAAATTTTCGAGGATCAGAAGTGTCTGCGGACAATACACAGTGCGTCAAATAAGTTTTAAGACTCGTCCCAGAGCGCTGGTTGTAATGGCGCTATGAGTGTAAATGCGCATGCGTCATAACGTCCATCATCTGCTGGCACACTGGTAACAAGTTGTGCGCATTTCGTTAAGTAGCTGAGAGAATGCGAGCGTTCATTGCAGAAGTGAATTTTTTTCATGTTGATTTTTTAAGATGGAGCAAAGAGCTGTAATTAAATTCAACGCAAAACTTGGTAAAAGTGCTTCGGAAACATACCAACTCATGAAACAAGTTTACGGTGACTGTTGTTTAAGTAGATCAAATGTTTTTGTGTGGCACAAACGTTTTTTGGACGGAAGAGATACGGTAGAAGATGATCAGCGTAGTGGAAGACCAATTTCATCTAGGACACCTGAAGTTATTGAAAAATACGAAATTTCGTAACAAACGATCGCTGTGCGTCACTGAGAATGATGGAAGACTCTTTAAACATGAACAAAGAAACAATTCGAACCATCCTGCATGAAGATTTGGGCAAAACAAAAGTGTGTGCTAAATTTGTTCCACACACTTTAACCCCTGAACAAAAAGCAATGAGAAGTGCACATTGCAGAGACATCATTTCAGCCGCTGAAAACAATCCAAACTTCTTGAAGTCCACCGTATTCACCTGATTTAGCACCCTGTGACTACTTCTTATTCCCAAAACTTAAAATGAAGTTAAAAGGGTGTTATTTTGAGGATATTTCGACCATACAAGAAGCTTCGACGCGTGCTTTGCAGGCCATTCCGCAAAGTGATTTACAACAGGCGTTCGATTCATTAATAAATCGCTGTAAAAAGTGCATTGAAGCCGGAGGGTCCTATTTTGTATAAAAAACCAAAACAGGTATTAATTTCTTGTTTCCATTTCTTTTTACAGACCCAGTCTTAAAACTTATTTGACGCACTGTGTACGTGGATTGTTCTGTATTGCCCTCTATTAAGAAAAATTTTCAATGCGCATATCAACGTAGAGTATTGCAATTCTGTAAAGTTTATACAGTACGTCTGTAAGTATGTTCACAAAGGATCTGACACGGCTGTGTTTGAATTGACCAGCGGAGAGAATGACCTTAATGAAATTGGTCAGTATCAAATGGGAAGATATATCAACAGAAACGAAGCAGTATGGAGAATACTCAACTTCCCAATTCACGAGTGCCACCTCACAGTCGTTCATCTAAGCATCCACCTTGAGAATGGCCAGTCTACTTCACGACAGAAAATGCTGCTCAACGTGTCCAAGCACCTCATGAAACAACACTGATGTCTTTCTTCAGACTTTGCACCCAAGATGAGTTTGCAAGCACCCTATTGTACAACCAAATACCAAAGTATTACACTTGTAACAACGGAAACAAGACAAGGACAAGTTGTACCAAAACAAGCAGGAATAAGGTCTAGCGATGCACTAGACCGTGTGTACACTGTCCATCCGACCAACTCCGAATGCTTTCAGTTGCGACTCTTGCTGCATGAAGTACGAGGCCTGATGTCGCTTATAGATTTGAGAACATTTGAAGGAAGGATTTGTGGAACTTACAAAGAGGTTTGCTAGCTTAGAGGACTTCTGGAGAATGATGAACACTGGAACAAAGCATTGAAAGAAGCATCTGCATCTCGATCGCCAAAGATTTTATATAATCTGTTTTCTGTTATGCTACAAACATGCTCAATGTCTTCTCCCAATCAGTTATGGATGAACCACAAGGAGAACCTGTCTGAAGACATACTGCACCAAGCACACATACAGCAGCAGAATATGGATCTGGACTACAGTGATGACATCTTCAACATAGCTCTAATCTACATTGATGATAAGATTATATTGTTGGGTGGATTGGACCTAAAAAGCTTTGGACTATCGCAACCCGATCGAGCAACGCGATTCAGTCCTACAGAGTGAAGAACTTATGGAAAGAAACTATGACGTGAATGTACTCACAATATACATAGAGGAGAATGAGCCAAAAATGGTCCAAGATCAAAAGGAAGCATTTGACAATATTACAAGAGCAGTTTTTGATAGGCGTGGTGGCATATTCTTTTTGGATGCTCCTGGCAGTACAAGGAAAAGGAAGACTTTTCTCATCAATCTTCTTTTGGCTAAAGTGCGACAGAGAAACAAGATTGCTCTGGCTGTTGCAGCATCTGGCAATGCCGCAACTCTATTGACAGGAGGGAGGACAGCTCACTCGGCTTTCAAGTTACCCTTAAATCTGGCAAACGCGGAAACTCCTACATGTAACATTTCAAGAAATTCAGGAAAGGCAAAGGTCCTACAGGAATGCAAGCTCATTGTCTGGGATGAATGTACTATGTCCTATAAAGCCGCATTCTAAGCACTTGATGTCACATTGAAAGACATCAGACGTAACAATGACAGAATGGGAGGCATCACTATGGTGTTGGCTGGCGACTTTCGACAGACACTTCCGGTTATTCCCTGTGAAACCAGGGTGGATGAAATGCAGGCCTGCTTAAAACCATCTTACATTTGGAATGGCATTCATACATTTGGACTATCAACAAACATGCGAGTTCATGTCAATGGTGCAGTTACTTTGGATAATCAAGATAGATGTATAGCAATGCAAAGTATTGGAAGGATTGTGAAAACTCAACGAGAGCTGAAAGAGGCGGTGTTTCCAAATGTGGAGCAGCACTTTACTGATCATGCATGGCTGTGCCAAAGAGCAATTCTAGCCCAAGAAACGAAGATATCAATGTCATAGATAATCAACTTTTACAAGAACTGCCCGGTAGTGTTCAAATTTACAAATCTATTGACACTACATGTGACACAGATGAGGCTGTGAATTACACAACAGTTTTTATTATATTAGAGCTGAAGGTTAGGGCACTGATTATACTTCTCAGAAATCTGCATCCACCTTCACTCTGCAATGAAACAAGAATCTCTATCAAGAAACTTATGCCGAATATTATTGAAGCCCCCATCATGACTGGACATGCCACAGGCGAAGATGTATTCATTCCTAGGATCCCAATCATCCCTTCTGATCTTCCATTCCAACAACAACTTCAGTTCCCTGTTCCTTTAAGTTTTGCCATGAGCATCAACAAGGTACAAGGACAATCGCTGAAAGTTGTAAGATCTCATTAAACTGTGTTTTTCCCACGGTCAACTGTATGTTGGTTGTTCAAGGGTTGGAAAAGCTGAAAATCTTTACATCCTAGCTCCAAATGGAAGAACATTCAACATAGTGTATCATGAAGCTCTCTAAGCAAGAATCAGTAAGGTGGAAGGAATGAGGCGACATGCCGGTGTCATGTCGGGTGGTAGGACTCATTCTTAAAATTATTGTTTTTTCTTTTTAATGTTTTCAGAATCAGTGAGGACATAACAAGAATGATGTCACAGGCAACGCCATGCGGGTACTGCTAGTAATCAATATGGGGATTGAATTTTGGGGTTTCATGGTGCAAGGTCCAAACACTGACAAGCTGCACCAAGTACAAGACAACACGAGGGAAGAAGAAAAAGCAGAAGGGTAGGGGAAAAGAAGGAAAGGGAGGGAAGATCACTCAGGTACCCCGGGGTTGTGAAGCTCGTATAAACCTAAAGAAGGTATGCCCCTGAGGGCAATCAATATGGGGAATAAATATATATAGTGGAGAGTTGCCTATCTCCAATTTGATGCTTCTGGAATTTGTAAAGTGACTTCCAGGAATGTTTCCTGTAATATTGCATTGTTGAACTTTTTAATAAATATGACACTTAATAAGTTTAAGGATACAAGGTAACTGTGTAAACAATACACACAATATTTTTAGTTGTGCTGCTTTCTTGGCTGAATTAATACTCCTTTTCCATACTAACTATTTTCATACCAATATTCAACTATTATCGAATAAAATTTCAATATTCTTCCATTACTGTAAGCATTCTTCACTGAGACTTTTCCCTGAAACAGCTCTTAAGCACATGAAAATAGTAACACCTATTATCATTCGTTTCAATACATTTTTCTGAGAAATACATTTTATCATAGTCAAAAATATTTTTAAAACAGGAAGAGTGAAAAATTGCCAGACTGAGTGCTTTAACTTAAAATGAAAGGTAAAATTACATAAAAAATTTTTAATTCAGGAGTAATAAAAAATAAGCCATCATTCGGTTTATTGGTACATTGGCTCTTATAATGAAATACAGTAACTGGAGAAATCTCATTCCCACAAAAGATGCATAAAGATTGCGAAAGAAAATTTTTCATTTTAAAATCGTAGTAGTTTCAGTATGTACTTACCATCTTAGCACTAAAATAAGTTCTAGTCATTGGCTCTTGTGTGTGTGATAATTTTAGTTATTTTCTTTACTTAATCCCCACTAGTTGCATCTTTCATTCTTTAAGCATGAATTTGGGTAAAATCCTAGATAATGTTACAGCCTTGGAGCCATTTTAATTTTTTGTTGCCAAGTGATGATAATGGGCTGGAAAGCATGCTATATTGCAATGTGAATAAACAATGGATTGGAATTTTTGAATTGTTAAAGGCAATAACACGATGATCTTTTGGGGGAAAAATGAACAATGAATCGCCAATTTGGCAATATTTTGGTGACTACACTGTTTTATCAAGTGGGATTTTCAGTAATATCTCCATAATTCACCGTAAATAAAGGTGAAAATCTGAAACAATTATCAAAAATCCGTAGTGGTTGGTACCTCTGATCATGGTATATCTGGATCTCTCTATCTTTTGGATCTCTCTTTGCTTATTTCACATGCATTCATATAAGGATACTTACATTTATACTTATTTTTAAAAATTTTGAATAACATTAATTTTTGCTGAATTTCAAGCTTTCAGATGCATTATGAACTCTGCAACTACCATATCTTCCCATTTGAGAATTATTTTTGATGTTTTAACCCAAGTGGATAAAAGCAGATAAAACCATAGTAAAGACTCATTTGAATTAGTCAATCGTACAAGGAATTTAAAATCTGATATTGTATCCAACAGTCAATTCTTGCACTTTGTGAAACAAAGTTTGAAATATAAAAACTATTGTTTGATAAACATAACAGAATAAAAGTCTTTAAAAATGTTTTATGTATATAACAGTGGAATTTTACCAAATATAAATAAATTATATATATAAATTATAAGCTTGTTTTCTTACCGATTTCCACTAGGATAAGACACAACTATATCAGAATCTTCATCAATACCAACAATTGTTCCAGTGGTTCCAAGGCACTAAGAAAGGTATAAATGTTTAAACAAATTGATAATTAATACAAATATAAAGATATTTAGACAGTTACATTATACATATAGCACAAGTCAAATGAAAGAATCTAATAAAATTAACAAACCAGAATTACATTTAAGATTAATTTCCATAGTTCAATAAAGTACATCAAAATTATTTAGTTAAGGCATAGTGAACATATAAATATCAACTGGTGCAGATAAAATCACTTAACACTTAACTGAACATATCAAATACTGACATGGAGCAACTACTTAACAATGCAATAAGGGAATTCAACTTGTGTTATTTCATTCTACTTTCTTCCTTAGTAAAAATATTTTTCTTTAACTATTCCATAATAAACACTTTTGCAAAACATCTTTCTCTGGGGATTAAAAACGGAACACCTTCAGTATACTTTTTGGTATTCACAATTACAATGAAATAATAAGAGGAAATGGTCAAAGTAATTTAATTAAAATTATATAAAAAATGCTTTTGAATGCAACACATTGTACCAGCAATCAATTGTTTTTATATGTCAAAGCACAAAATGCCTTAATTTGTATTTTTCTGTTGTTGTAAGAGCTATTAGATACAATTTCTATGAAATATACTACTTACAGAAATGCAAAAATAAAGCTTAAAAAATAGTTCCTATTGCACAGGGAAATTAAACGAAGATTTTCCTTAACTGGACAACTTGGAGAATGACAAACACTGATTGAAATTAGAAAAATCCCTAGAACTTTTAGTTTTAGCATCTATGAATAACAGAATTTCAAGTAAACACTAAAGTGCGATCTCATGCAGATATCTACATTAATACAAGCTTACCTCAAACATGCCATCAGTCCAACCTCCATGTCGATGTTGTAGAGATTGCACAATTTCTAATTCTAGATCAACATTAACATTATCTCCAATTTGGAAACCATGTATGCCAGCTCGTCCTGGGCCTTGACCTGATATTGAAATTAACAAGAAAATTCATTTGTCGAAAACTTTTTAAAAATTTATTACAAGTAAAAATGAATTTTATTTAATCTAAGCAACTAAAAACTGTTCACATACCAAGTAATGGTAAGTGATCTTTATAAACAGTTCCACCTTTAGCATCATTCAAAACCTTCAGGTCTGCCTGAAACAGAGTAAAATAAATGAATCAGATGACTGGTAAAAAAACTCTCAAATACACATGTCCATTTTTTCACATTAAACATGGGAGCTCATATAAATTAAAATGAATTTCATGAAAAAAAATGCCTTAACATAGGATTGTAATTGTCTAAGCTTCTTTAAAGGAAACTTTCTGCATCCCTTGTTAAGATAATAATGTCCCAGATCAACACTCCTGATAACAGAAAGGGTGAAAAGATGCTTAACACATTTAAAATGTGAATTCAAACAATATAATATCTAAAATTAATATAAAACATATAAGATTAAATTAATATAAGTCATATAAAAACAATTTTTAGAAAAATGAAAGATTCTCTCTCTAGGGATGATTTCTCTAAAGTTAACTTTTTTTATGGGAAAGAATAAGGATGGTTTAACATCACTTTAAAATACAAAGCCATAATAAAAATTAACAATCAGTTTTATAACCTAGCTTACAATTTAAATAGCTGCAAATAATTAGAAAATTTAACTGAAGAAACTCAAGGCAATATAAATCAAATATCTATGAAATGACCATTAAGAATTGAAGAAACTCGAAGCAATATAAATAAAAATCTATGAAATGACATTTACATATGGCTGGCTAATGATCAAAGGCCTTTCACATTAGTACATACCAGATTCATTCTTCATTGCTACTTTTAGAACATTACTTGGAGTTATAAAATAGGGAACAATTTGGAGATCATTCAAATGTAAAAAGCATCCAATTTTTTCATTACCTACTAAAAATGTTGATTTTTAAAATGACCAATAAAGTTATGCAGTGCTGATTGAGGGAATATTAAAATGATGCTTCTATTCATAATTTGTTCATCAAAATATTTACCATTCCTTCAAATCCAACACGGTAGAGATTTTTTGCTCCATTGTCCCACAGGACATAAGCAGCACTACGCGGACTTGCAGCACTCCAGTCTTGAATTTCAGTCACCTTTCCCCGTCGACCATTGCCGCCATCTTGATCTTCCCATTGCCAATCAACTCCACGAACAACTCTTGCACTAGGAAATATGCCACGGATAGCAATTTTTTTGCTTTTACGCCTTGGATCAGCCAATGCTCTACATAGAAATTAAACAAATTTAGTACTTGTTGGGGTTTAAAAAATGGTAGTGAAACACAGGTAATTACAGGTTTTGAAGATTGGTGAAAATTAGTTACCAAAACAATAATTTCTTTTAAGTTATGATAATTGATTTTCATATTAGTTTTATTTTTTTAATGTTCAATTTAATCTATTGCAATAGCCACAAATGTCACTATGGGACACAATGCTGCCAGAAATCAGTCTGATCAAAAATTTTTGCCATAAGGTTCAAGGTTAAATTGACAGAAAGGAAATACCATTGTTTTCGTAATCTATTTGAAAAAGGATTACTATTTCAGAGTCAAAAAAAATTTCATCTAAAGCGAAAAGGCCAATTATTCGAAGCAGGAAATGGCTGGGTGACAACCTTGAGAAAGACAAACTGAGATAATACATTTCAATTTCAGTGAGAAAAGTAAAATCTACAAAATAAGTTCTATTCCAGAGTTTAATAAGAAGTCATTTTTGATAATGTCCTGAATGAATTGAAGCAGGAATAAATATAATAAAATTTTTAAAATAGTCAGAAAAATGTTTTTCAACCTTCAAAAATGGTCATTCTGAAGAATTGTTGTTTAAAAGATAATAGAGAACATACAAGATAGAATCTAATATAGTAACACAGGACAGAATAATACAAGTTTAGCATTCAATTAGATATCACATTACCAAATATAATTTTAATCCATAAAGCTTGATTAATAGCAAGTCTGGAAAAAAATTTAAGAGTAAAAATTGTAAATAGGAAAGTCATATATGCTATCCTAGAATTATGAAAATTACATGTCATTTGAGATCTAGCCACAAAGTAAAGGATATTTTTAATATTACACCTTTCACTGCCAGGAGTAGTAATTCGGAAAAATCTATGCCTCAAGGGATGTTTATCTCCATGATAGCAACTAGAACATAAATCATAGTTTGTACATTCAGCACACTTCCAACGAATACCAAATATGGGTTGCTGACGACAAGTATCACACATTGTGCCTTCATGTCTGATCCCTGTAAGCAAGAAAATCACTATAAATCAAAAGATAAAATTACATTAAAATAAAAATTATGACAGAAAATGTACTGCAAAAAGGTAGTGAATGTGTGAATAAGCTAACACTCTAATCAATAACTATTCAAATAGCATTAGGTTGGTGGTTTTTTGGAACATGGGCCATTATTTGGCCATGCTGTGCCAACCACAAGACAGACAACGTCAAATAATGAACATACATACACACACAGAAAGTTTTACTGACACAGAAGATTTAAATACTCCGAGGGAGGAATTGAACCTGTGCTTCCTACAACTCGCAGGTTGCTAGTGTAGTGGGCATACCCAGTGGCGGCCCCTCAAATAGCATTAGGAAACAATCACTCACTTTGATACTGGGATAATAGTCAGAATTTTAACTCTGAAATGATTTACATGAATCAGCCCTTTAGAATGTTTAGAGGCTAACCATTTTGCAAACTTACAATATAGAGACAAACTTATAGTGGAAGGATCAAACAAAATTAAAATGATAGATGAGTTGGCTCGATTTACAAGATAATACATTAATATAATTTTAAGTTTAAAATAATGTGCCATTAGAATTTTATTATAACTTCCTATTAGTGCACACATACATGAGATTCATGATAAATACATTGAAAATGTGATAAATACATTAAACATAAATCTCTATTATAAAGTGATCTCTCTTAAAATATTTTAACATGATAAATACATTTAAATATATGTTACAAAATATCTAAGCTACATTTTTTAAATCCTTGCATGTTTTTACACATATGGTGAGTATGATGATGCATGTCAAATTTGTCATAGCTTTCTTCCAAAATAGGAAAGATGTCAATCTAGGAGCAGATAGGTTTTGGTATGTTTCAGTGACTATGATAATTTTTTGGCACATGAGAGTTAATTAGACTAGACTGGGATACAAATTCAAGACATGTTACCAGGGTGACCAACTTTCGAACATGAATTTAAGGGAGATTTAGATGGAAAAAAATGTGCACACTTTTAGTAGTACATCACTCCAACAAATGCTCATGGAATGTGTGAGGTTCTCTGAAGAATGCTGACCAGGAGGAACCACTGGATCTTCTTCCCTATCGTATCATGTAAGAAATTAGATTAGTGAGGAAAATATCAGAAGGGAAGAAAAAGGGGACTAGAGGATTTGATACCAAGAAGGAATTATTGAGGGTCCTTTGATGTCATGCCCAAAAGGTAGGTATTTTAATTAACGTCACACTGGAGCAACACAATGGGCTTTTGGTGACGGTCCAGGATCAATCCCAAAGGGAAAGTTCTGAGAACACCAAGTAATTTTGAACCATGGTCAGATGACGAGGAAACACCTGAGCTGGCATCCCTCGCCAACGTGAGGACATTTGAGGCCATGACAGATTTAACATGCACCAGCCCCCCTTTGTACATGAGTGTTTGGCTGGATTCCAACTTGCAACCCTCCTGTTGCTAATCCATTACTCTTCCAACCGGGCCACTGCGGCCCCTGTCATGCCCAAAAGACTTGGAACGACTGTACCTATAAATATACAAAATTGCAAACATGTTGATACTAAGAAATGATAAATATTTTTAAAAGTGCACATCCTAAAAGCCTTACCCTTGCTAGAAAGTGTAGAGAAACTACAGAACCATCATAGAATAAATAACATAAACAAAACAATTTATTTACATTGTATATAATATACAAGTTACAATATAACATAAAAATTTATAAATTTTCACATTTCTTAGTCCCAACCTATATGTATTTGTCCACTGATGTTGCAGAATTAAGCATTTTTTACCTTGTGCAAATTTTAAACGCTTTATAACTATAGTCAATTAATTACTATTAACTTTGACTCAATTAGTTATAAGTATCTTTGATTTCTCTGATCAGTCCATTTTTACTCATCAGTGAAACACTTTTTTAGAATGGACATTTGAGCCTAGAAAATTTAAGATCTTATTAAGGTTTGGCGCATCAATTTGTTTCTTAAATAACTGAAAATATCAAACCAACTTTGTTCTGTAATTCCTGTTTACAATCTGGAAATGGATATTCCGCTATCAAACGATAGCGAGTATACACTTAACTTTCCAGATTATAGGTAATTTTTTGATAATAATGGCAGTTTATGTTCGAATGTATGTGGGAATAATATAATTTAAATTTCATGATAGTGATTGTTAAGCAAATATATTGGAGAAATAGAAGGTATAGTTTGATATAAACGCTTTTGTGGCAACTCTTACGGCATGCTTTTTGTAACCAGTTGCGGCACGCAAAGACAACCCCGCTTTAATAGGACTATAGCAACCTTGTGAAGCTAAAATTTTCATTTCCCATCCTTTTTGGTTCTTGAATATTTTGGAATGTTCTTTTCATTTCCATTTTATTGTCCTTTGATTTCATTGGTCCTTTAAAAAAATTTCCAATTTTTTCATTAAAAAGTCCTTTGTTTTTATTACCAATTCTTTTCTGTTTCCTGTAAATGAAGAATTAAAATTGCATTGAGCAAGAAACTATACAACCTGGTGTGTCTGCATTGTACTGTGTTAAAATATAAACTAAAAGTTAATTCTTTAATCTTAAAGGAAATTAAGAAAAAATTCAAAAGGACCAATGAAATCAATGCCCCAAAGTCTTTATATCAAAGCTGTACCTATAATGGTAGTCTTCCAGCTATCACTGTCATCCATAAGCCCAGCATGCCGTGATTGAAAAAATATTTGGTGACAAAAAAGTAAAAATGCATAAAAACTGAAGAAAAAGTGTCGATTTCTTAAACATAGATCTGAGTAAGACATCAGTTTCTATATAAAAATCGTGGATCTTCACAGCAAGAAGTCAATCAGGGTATGCTGTGATTTGATCATTTCACCTTTGGTTAATGGTGTTTGCCATGAGTGATGGATACCTAGCACAGATCATTCTCCCTACCTATGTCTCCAATTGAGACTAAACATCCAATCGAGATAATATATGCATTGTACCTTGTGCATGATCTATCATTCTCTCCTCCAAGACTGTATCAAGTTTGAGGACAGCATTTGGAACATTCATATATAGTTCCAAAGATTGGGTGCAATTGTACCTTTTTAGCACAGGGCTAGAAAGTTTTATAGTATTGCCTTTGCAGAAAAGATTCAACAGTAAATGGAGTATAAATAAGGCATTTACAAATTTGTTTTTTGCTTTCGATTCAATCTTGGCAATCCCAGTTATCAATGTTACTGCTAGCTAACCATATTTTCTTTCACGAGTCTGTCTAATTTGTTTGTACAGATAGTGTTGAATTCTGGAATAGAAATCCTTTTTAAATTTTAAGGATTTTCATTCTTAAGTAAATTTCATGAGGAAAACAATATAGTGAATTTTGAAATGCTGGAATCAACCCCCCAAACCAGATTTTCGCATGATAGAGCATTTGCAATACCAAACATTTCTTAATCTTAAATAGAATGTCTTGCTCAGAATCACGAGGGGGCTAGTTCAATGAATGTTGCACTGGAGCGACACAATGGGATATTGGTGATGCTACAGGATTAATCCTGAAGGGAAAGATCTGAGGACAACACCTCGTACTTTTGTGCCATGGTCAGATGACGAGGTCAATACCTGAGCAGGCATCCCACTTTCCAAACTTCCACACTACACCAACGTAAGGACATAGCTCAGAATCACGAGATTACAAATGTAATCACAACAAAGGATTCTTGCAATGTCACTAGAAAAAGGAATTTATAACTACCTTTTCTTTTTATTACATAATAGGTAAAATATCTAGAAATATGGGAACTTTACTGGTACTCATAATAAATGTAAACAAAGCTAATCAAATCTTGTATTCTTTCAAGTTCAATTTTTTCATGGTTATTAATGTAACAACTACCTTTGGTATTGACTTCTTGATGAGTACTAATGAACAAAAAAGGAAGGTAAATAAAAATGATTTTACTGCTCAAAAATTGTATTCAGTTTTTAGGTACGATTATCAATTTCTTGTAATGTTTTAATCGTTTAAATCTACTTTTATAAATCAGGTAAAAATATCAATAAGTTAAGTTAATCACACTTCAAAACTACTTATTTACCGAAGCTGACAGCCTAAAAACATGTCAATTTTGAATTTTTAAAGTTGTTTGCGCAGTTTATTTTATGATTTATTAAACACTTAAAAATTTTGGCATAAAATAAATTATTTTCCTAGAATAAAAATGTGTTAAACAGATAAAGGATTGGATACAGGATTCAAACAAGATGCACGTGAAGACGAAACGAAACAATAACTAACCAGTGGGTGCACTTTCCACAATTCTGAGATCATAAGCGCCGGAACATCTGTAGTTTGCAGCTGTCCCATTGTCCCAAACAACCACCACTTCTTCGGGAGATTCAAAGTTTCTTACAGTTCCCAAATGCCCCTCGCCGCCGTCTTGTTTACCCCATTTCCAGTCAGATCCTCTCATAACTCGTGCACCAACACCTTCCATGGTATTCACTCGACTGCTTCCTCGAAAGTTGCTAGTATTTCCACCATCCATGGTATTTAAATAATTTGGGTAACAAGCGAAGAAAATGACATCAAAATGAAGCAGCTAACTTTTACTGTAATTCCATCGTTACCTTGTCCGTCTGCTCACATGGAGACAGGAAGTTGAGATAAACCGATACATAGTATATCGATATACATTCTAAAATATCACGAAAGATTTATATCGATGGAAAGTTCCGGAACGAAACGAGTTGCTGTCGTCTGCTCAAGCAGAAAAGAAATTCCTTCCATTTTTATTCACGTTGGCGTGGTGTGGAAGTTTGGAGAGTGGGGTGCCAGCTCAGGTGTTGCCTCGTCATCTGACCATGGTTCAAAATTACGTGGTGTTGTCCTCGGATCTTTCCCTTTGGGATTGATCCCGGACCGTCACCAATAGCCCATTGTGTTGCTCCAATGTGACGTTAATTGAAATACCCCCCCCCTTCCATTTTTACAACTAATGCAACTTTATATTAACTTAGAATTGTTTCCCTTTCTTTGTGGAAATACCTTTTCTTTTGCAAAAATCACTGAAACCAATCTCTAAAATTTTCAATACTCCTTTGACATTGTACCTTTCGCTTAGCTTCGATGCGCAACACTTGTTTTGTTATTCGATCCTGTTGATTCATTTTTCGTACTTCGGCTGAAATGAAGAGACTTTTAAATATTATTTGTTTTGTTTTGACCATGCAGGACATTTTAAATCCGAATGTATATATTTCCTTTTCCTGTCTATTTGAAATTGATGGAAACAACGTGCTTTCCATCGAAAAAATTTAAATCAAACTTTAAAAAGTAACATTTCCATTTTTGTTCCCTTCCTATGTTCATTGCTGAACCTTAAGATTATGTGCCAATACCTTTTGTAGATGGAAAACTGAAATATTGTTTGATAATTCTTTTACATTTAAAATTAGTGAATAAGCTGGATTTCATGGTTTTCTAGTTTTGTAACAATGACGAGCGTTTCCAGAAAAATTCATTCTCGTCGACGTTTAGCTGCTCTGAGTTTTCTGTCGAATATATCCCTTGATGGGACCCATAGAGATACAAACTTGGAAGAACTGAATTTTAATCTGAAGGTTAACAAATCGGCTAATAGCTATTCCGCACGTGTCACTCGAACAGAAAATTTAACTTACACTATACCCACAAAATCTGTCAATATTGAAACTAATGTACCTGAAATGCTTGATGATGAAATAAAAGATATCATCAAACCTTCGGATCCTGAAGTAAGAAAACTTAAAAGACGAGGTTCAGAATGCAAAGATCAAGAAAGCTTTGATCGCTTCTATGACCTGATGCAGACAAGAAATAATAAAGATAGGTTAGTTGCTACAGTTGTTAAAATACGCTTAGATTTAATACAGGTAATGTACTATAACCCTAAAAATCCATCTTCTGTGTAGGCCTTTCAACAATCAAAGGTGAGAAACTAAGGATAAGATCAGACAAAATGTATCTCAAAATGTATAAAATTGAGCTTGAAATATGTTTTACACCATGTTTAGATGGTGTGATTGTATTGTAACATTTAGAATTATAGTTTATATTTTTTTTAATGTATTGTAAATTCATGCAGAAAAGCATTTATATTCTGTTATTTTTGTTTTAAAAAATTTAAATTTCTTGGCAAAATCTTGAACACCTGTTTCATACTTAATTAGCACATTTTGTGTTTTAGCCAATTTATTTTATATCTGAGCAATTAAAATTGCTATTAAAATAGGGTTTCAGAGAAGACTTTTGTTACCATTTTTAAGAATTTATGCTACTATTTCACTAGAGCTTTGGCTGTATTAACCTTGTAATCAGCTTTTCCAGTTTTTTCTTTTTTAAACCAGCGTGGAGAATTAGGTGACGAAATTAGTTTCTTGAACCACATCATAATGTGTAAATTGACTAGTCTAACTCAAGATTTACTATATTTTGATTATTTGCCTTCATGATGCTTAATTTGTTTTAATTTTGGTATGACACCTAAAGAATATTAAAATATTTTAGCAATCCATCACCCATTTTAACTAGAAAAGTTTTATTATCTACCAAATCATAACTTACCATTATACATTTTAAATAGAAACAGACTCTTACTACTTTTCCAGAACTATAGATTGTAATTCTCAGTAACATTTATTTTTATTTTTAGGGTGCATAAATTTGTCAGTGAAGCTAAAGCTCGTATATGCAATTTAAGTCAAAAGAGGAAATTGTCACATCAGAAGTCTATAGAATCTTATGGC
This sequence comes from Meta bourneti, assembly GCA_933210815.1. Lineage (NCBI taxonomy): Eukaryota > Metazoa > Arthropoda > Arachnida > Araneae > Tetragnathidae > Meta > Meta bourneti. The sequence continues at coordinate 36,706,009 of OW119922.1, read as the reverse complement.
TTACCATCTGGTAACAGCACTGAAAGTTTGGGTGAGTTGAAAAAACTTGAATCTTAATACAACCAAAGATTAAGATATATTTAATAAAATTTGCTGAATAGAATTCCATGTAAAACAATTTTTTATGGAAGAGCTGAATAAATTATCTTGTCATAATTTTAATTATTCCTGCTATACACTTTAAAAATAGTATATATGCATTTATGTATAAATGCTTAGAAATATGCAGTATTTTAAATCTTAAATTCACTTAATACAATGGGGAAAATACATACAAGGTACTGGTATACATACAAGGTACTGGTATGTAGACAACATTTTAAATCGATGTATAATGCATTAAAGTTTTAGATATTCTCATCAATTGGCTGGGAATTAAGTTTATCAATAATTTAAATTCACTGGAATTTTATCGGAATTAAATAAAGTACCAAGTTTAAGAGCATAATATTTTAAAATCTGTATGAATTTTCTAAGACTTTTAGAGGGTTTTCTTAGAAACATGAAAAAATATTGTGGAAATTCATTTATAGGAAAAACATGTAAGACACTAAAGCTTGTAGATTTAGATGTCTAATGAACCACTGATGGTATAAAAATGAATGCTTGAACATGATAAATTGTGCTATAAATGTTTGAAATTGTGCTATTTTGTTTCAGTTTCTTGATACTTTTGACAAAAATTGTAATAACAATTGATTTTAAATGACATTTTATTAACAAAACAAAAAAAAATTGTATTTTAGTTCCTGGAATCTGTCAAAGTAGAAAAGCATCCCTCTGCCCATCACAGGCATCTTTTCCTTTATCCATAGAAGTGAAATTTATTAAGAGTTTGAAAGAATATAGATATGAAGCTGAGAGGTAAAATATTTAATTTCAACTGTTATATTTATGAAGAAAATTTCTTTTCATGATTGATGAAAATAAAAGTTGTAGGTTTCAATTTGTTTGTCTTTAAAACCATTTTAAAGCATTCAACCTAGATCCATCACTCTTCCATTGAACTTATGCTCTTTTATTATCTGTTAAGAAAAGTAAGAGAAAAGGAGAAAAATTACTGGAAAAAACTGATTATCAAAAGAAAGTTACTGGAATAGGGTCAATGAGGATTAGAAATTAGCAGTTTTTAGATGTATTTTGCGCCTGTAAATTTTGTTTTGAAGACCTAGTGTTTAGACCCATTCATTGTTTTTGACACCTAAATTTTCTAAGTATTTTTATAGTATGATGCAAATTCAACAAATCAACTGTTTATTCTTCCTTCGAACAATCTACTCAAATCAATCTGCAAACAACAATCTGTTGTAAGCATAAAACAATGACCCAAGACAAAAGTTCTTTAATAAAAACGAACCAATAAATGTGTGTGCATATCAATTATCAAAGTCCAGGCTCTAATAAATAGATTCACTGTGTTTATACATATCAACATAAACAAAATGTGTTTTTAAGTAACATACTAGAATATTTCAGCAACTGTAGAAAACTGTTTAGGTGTCATTGATGTCTGATATTCTGCTTATTTGCACTATCATGTCATTAATTTTGTCGATTTTCTCACTTGCTTATTTTTAATTCGTCTTGATAAAGAATTTAGAAGTCATCTATGGTTAACTTCACCTTGAATAATTTGTCTGAATATAATTATAAAAACTATTGCAAAATAACTTTATATATATTCTTAAGGTTGCCCCTCAAGAAATTCATTATTCAGTTCCTTCTAGTAATCTGTACTTTGGGGTCACGGTAGCCCGGTTGGAAGGGTAACAGATTAGCAATCAGGGGTTGCGAGTTCGAAATTCGGTCCAGCCAAAGACTTGTGTACACTGGGTTGGTGCACTTTAAATCTGTTGTGGCCTCAAATGTCCTCACATTGGCATGGTGTGGAAATTTGGAGAGTGGGGTGCCAGCTCAGGTGTTGACCTCATCATGACCATGGTTTATAATTACATCGTGTTGTCCTCAAATCTTTCCCTTCAGGATTGATCCCAGACTGTCAACAATAGCCTGTTGTCTTGCTTCAGTGTTACATTAATTAATTACCATTACCTTCTAGCAAACCGGATGTGAAATATTTGATTGTTTTTTGAAAAAGAAATCAGACTTATTTGATTCTTTTTATTTAAATGGAATTTTTATTATTTTAATTTGTTGCCCTTATATGTTTAAATGTTAGACATGAGATTTGCAAAACACAGTGTAGTTTCTAGATAGTATTGATTTATAAACATATATATATAAGGGTTATGAAGTAAAGCAGAACAAAAATGTTTGAAAAATTAAAACAATTAAAATTATTCTTGGGCTTTGTTTCTACTTTTATTCTCATTTGAATTCTATTTCATAATATAAATCCATCATGCAAAAAATTATAAATTAAAAATAGACATTTTAAATATTTTACATTTAATAAATTTTTATGAATCATGATGAATAAATTTAAATTTTCCAGTCTTGTCTTGTTTTGTTACCTTTAATCTTTTTGTTTTTTGTATTAAATATTTTTGTTATATTTATCCCTGGTGGGGCAGAGCCCTTCCACCAGGGATAAATATTACAAATATATGGATAATATTGGTAATAATTTGTATAAGCAAAATAAAAATAATTAACCACTTATATATGATGCAAATGGTGTTTTACTTAGGCCTCCCTAAGGATGTGAGGGGATATTTGGATTAATTGTTATCAATTAAAATTAATAGACAAACACATGTGTAATTTTCATTTTGAATTGCTAACTAGACACCAAAGTCACTTATGAAAATATTTTTATTATTTCTCTGTGAAATCCCTTTATTATTAATTACTAATAATTTAAAATCCAGTATTAAAAAAATACTGTGTAATTAAGAAAAATAAAATTGTTTTTTAAATATCGCACAAATTATAAAATTACAATTATTTTTCTTTAAGTGATGTATTTTTATCAATTAAATTATATTTTAAAACATTGAAGACCCCTGAGATAATATCCATTACAAAAGTAGTTTTATATTATTAGTATTTAATTTTGTTTGCTGTTTCAACTAACTTTTTTCTATTTTTAGAGTAGTTTTAGTGAGTGGAAAAAAAACTCCATTTGTATTGTATTCTGTTTTGCCTTTTAACAAATTACAAGGATCTTCAAAGTAAGTACTTTGATTCCTATTTGATGATTCATAATAATTCAGTTTGCATTACATATCATTAATTTTATCACTTATTTTTCCTAGCGTTTAAAAATAAAATAATGCGAGATGGAAATATATTGTTTTTTCAACTTCCAATGACAAAAAGGGTCTTTATTTTTGTAGCTTGCTTTGCAGGCTGCAATCAAAATAATATTGAATATTAAATTAGAAGTAACTCATAATTTAATAAAAATATTTGTTAAAATAACCATCAATTAAATTACCCTAAACTGATTCAGAAATTTTTACCTGTTTTTTCAATTCTATTAAATACTTTAAAGCATCTCGCATGACTCTTAATTCAAAACTTTCAGTGAAATTTATTTGCCAAACTTAGAAAACTTGACTTTATGTCTTGAAATATTTTTTTGTCAGAATACTACTGGGATCATTGTGATTGTGATGGAATATAATATCCATAAACATTATACCAAATATGAAAATTCCAAAATACCTTTAATCAAAAACCTCCAGTTACTGAGAATTTATAAATTGTTTCCTTATTTCATGCACCCTTTAATATTGAAAGCAGCACAAATTGGCCTTATTGGCTCTAAATTTAATGTGAAGATGTATTCTGCTTTAAGGATAATGCTCATGTTTGAAGTGCAAATGAAATGAAATCTAAGAAAATATCCAAATGTACTTCAGAAATCTGCAGATGATAACTACATGTGGAGAAAGCAGACCTTATGCTAAGCAAATGGTTCTCTCTGTTACAAGTATGTAAAAGTATCAGGTTTTAAAAACACAATGTATTGCATACTATGATATTTTGTTCAAAATATCAATAACTGATTGAAGCTATGAACTTTTGGGAAAAGTATCCAGTTATTTTTTCTTTCACACTGTATAAAACATTATCTGACTGTTTCTTGAATCCTACCTCTGGAAAAGGCAAACGGCTAGGCTCACTTACCTAGCTACCTGATAACAGGTCAAACCAATCTTTGTGTTTCCTTATTTATATGTTAGGTTCTAAATTTTTGCTGATGAAGCTTTGCAAAACTGAGTCATCCACTTAATTGGATTAATTAGTCAACTCTGAAATATGCTTAAATATATAGGTATACAAATGAACTTTTTGTTGCTATAAAAGAACTAAAATTAACTTTGTTAGTATTTTTCACAAAAAAATAATTATCTTTTAAGCATTAAAAAGCATTTAGGCAAAGTTTATTTTCAACTTTATAAAACCATAGATATAAACTGACAATACTGGGGCAGTCTATCAGTGAACTATGATTGTTGCTTCATCCACGTCTGTTCTGATGTACCCTTATTGATATGCAATCACACTTTTGGAATCAATGCTCAGCATTTCCCACAATGTGTAGTTTGCATATTCCTAGGGGTGCTTTCCAGAACATTCAAGGATATGTTCTTCTGCACCATAATATTCAAGTGTAAACCTGAAAACCAAGCCCAAGAATAGTATCGAACATTTGTAGTTTGTGTAATTTATAAAAAGTATTTTCAAATTAAAAAAAGTAATTCCAAATAACTATTTCAGTATATCAAAGGAATTTATTTACAATAAAAAATATTTTGTTTACAAATGAGAAAGGGGAAGAAAACAGCATGTTTAACTTAAATGCAGGCTCTGGAAGAACTGCATCCACAGGATCCTCACTCTCAAAGGGGAAAGGATAGAAAAAGTTACTCTAAGGGACAGCAGGGAAAGGTCATTCTTAAGTGGACAAGAGGGAATTGGTCACTCCTACCATCTACTGGTGAGGGCAGATAGAATAACTGTTGAAAAAATAATATCTTTATTAATAAACTGAGTATATTTAGTGTTTATTGTGTAGCTTCTAATTTTGTAATATAAAAATATATGCACTACTTGTTCAATCTTTCATTACATTTTCTAAAAAATCCCTATGTTCCTATTCCTAATAACATCCAATTCCTTTCACCCTTGATTTAAAATATTTGTTATAATTTCAAAACTCGTTAGAGATTTTAGAAACAGATAATGTGACGAAATATTTTCCTTATCTAAAAAACTATTTTATTAATCTCTAGAGTCGAAATGAAATTAGAAGGGAGCAGGAGAAGACATGCATCTAGCATGAGGCAGTTAGCAGTAATCAGTGATGGCTCAGATCCATTTGATTTGCTGTCAATGCTAGGCATCGAAAAAGCACAAGAAGGGCAAGTAAGAATATCTTCATAAATTGTTTCTTTGTAATTACATAATCAAACATGTAATATAAAAATCTTATACAGATTATTTATAAGTTTGTTCCTTTCTATTAATAAGAAAAGAAGTTTGTTTAAACTGTTACCTTCTATATTTTAAGATACACAATTTAAAAAAAGGGCAAAAAATGTTTGTTTTCATGTATTCCAGTTCAATTCAACTGTTATTAATTTAGGCAAACAAACTAATGTACTGGCCATGATTAGATAACATATAAACGAGTTTTTACAATGCTCCTTTTCATGAAATTTATAGAATCTAAAAATCCTTTTCTAATATTAATATCTCAAAGTAGAGATTTTATGTTGTTTCCCCATAAAAATATTTTAAATTAAGTTTTTAATACTTTTTTGTCATTCTTAAAAATAGTTTTGATTTTTTAAAATGAACTTCAAATTTTATATTCAGCATAATCTATGTCATTCTTATCCTACAATTTTAGGATGTATCATATGGTGATCTCTTAGCTCCTTCAAATTCTGCAAAGAAAAGGTGTTATGATGTATTCCCAGAAACAGATAACATATTCAGATTCTTACATCAAACATATTCCTTTAACACAAAATTATCCACTCCTCCTAAAAGTTTTGAGAGGTGTAAGTATCAAATTGATTGATTAATTATTGGTATTATATAGTTGAGTTAAATTATAGATATTCCTTTGTATCACTTATAGTTTTATATGCTGTTTCCGTTTCATAATTAAAGTAATTAGTTTTTGAAAATACAATTCAATTTAACCTCAAAGCATTTTTATTTTCAAATTACAATTTATTGTTTTATTAAGCTTTGTTATTAATGTCTTTAAAAGTAGTGAATGATAAAACATACATTAATAATTTAGATGGAATTTGTCCCTGGAGTTGAATAGACTTGGCTAGGTTAGTTTTGATTTACAAACTATCTGTAATAGCATATTTTCATTTTCAATGTTACTTTCATTCTTAAGGGTAAAGAGATTTCTGAGAAGTGTACTTTTTCTTTTATTGTATGACCACAATGAGAAGAGACTTGACCCCTCCTACATCCTGTGGTACTGAATGATTCAATTACGTTCTTTAGGCATGTGTCAACTGAGCTCTAGTGGAATAGATTGCTCTATTCAATCTTTAGAAACTCTTTTAGCATATTGTTTAGTCTGGAATAAAGAATAATTGTTGACATAAATAAGTAAAGCACAAAGGTGGAAAAGGAAAATGTTCCCTGGGTTCTGTCATATGCAAGCCTAGAGAGGTTTATAGAGTGAAATGAATACTTCCTAGGAAAAGGCATGTTGTACTCTCTTGTAATAGTTGGACCATACTATGCATTTTATATAGATAAATGACCAATTCAAAAATCCTGGATTATGTTCAGTGTATGATGAAAACCAACCACAATTCATTGAGGATATAGCCACAGGTGCAAAATATACTTCTATCATTTAGAGGACTCAAATTAAATTATTGAACAAGCAGGGTGGGAAATATATTGAACTATTTGACTCCATGCAATTTTGGATTGCTGTCCAGTTACATTCATTCCAACTATGTATCAATTTTTCTGTTTCTTGAATTCAAAAGATATTTTCTAAGTGTTTAGTCGCAGAATTACACTGGAAATTTATTTTTTATCATTCAATGAAGACATATATTTTATACTTTGAGAAATTAGATTACAATTCCTCCTTAAAGAGCAGCCAAAATGAAAGAATTTTCAAAGTATATTTTGTAACATTCCTGTATTTTCTGTTATTATTTTACACTCTTTTGTAACACTCCTATATTTTCCTTTATTATTTAGTATTATAGTTTTTTTTATGTTATTTGAGTCTTATCACTTCATTCCTAGTTTTTTGTGTTCTATTAAAAATGCTTTTAAATATTACTTTGAAATTGAAGCTAAATAGGATATAAACTTCCATCAGAAGTAATATTGATATTTACATCTTATGAACTTATTTCAGGGATGTCCTGTTTTATGCAGAATGTAATATTCTGCAATTATGGAAGTACTTATCTTGTTTTAGTTGTGCAAACCAATACAAATTAAGTTTTGATGCATCAATAATAGGTAACTATTGGTATTTATAATGCAAAAATTAAATCATTTAAATTTGAACATTGATCACTGCACACTTAAAAGTAGTTTTGAAGAAAATATTACGATGTGTAATGTACAACTATTAAAATTTACTCATTGAGTTGCTAAGGTAGAATCAATTAACATGGATAGAATTAAGTTATCAAAATAATTGCATTTCGTCTAAATATAAATAGTTTAAAATGTCTTTAAATACTCTTATCACCCATTAATAATATTTAATATAACATTCAATTAACTTTTGATACAAATATGCAACATGCTATATTCCTAATATATTCTCTTAACTTATGATTAGTTAAATAAGCATAATATTTTCCATTTTTCACCTAGATTTAGAAAGAGAAGATTTTGGATATGGTCACCCTTGGCAAATGGGCTATTCAATGTACCACCCAAATTTGCTAGATGATCCAGAACTCATTGCTGGAAAACATAGCACATTGTTGGTTTTTACATCATATATAGTAAGCATCAATTTTCCATATCTAGTTAGTTGTGATTGCTGTTTATTGAATACATTTGGGTACTAAATTTTATGACTATATAAAAATGTCTGGAATTTATTACAGATTATTAAGTTTCTAAATAAGTATTTGGCAAAAGTAGATTTGACATGCTTTTTTTTAATTCTGTCATGCCACTCTGACTCTGTATAGATATTTAGCTAAACAATTTTAATAGAGGTGGGACTTTTTCTTCTATTTATAAACTTTTTGTTTTCCTTTTAGACTTCAGTCATCGATTATGTCAAGCCTTCTGATTTAAAGAAAGATTTAAATGATAAATTTCGAGAAAGATTTCCTCAGGTTCAGTTAACTCTTAGCAAACTTAGAAGGTATGAGCCTTTATATTATGTACATATTACTGTAACAAATTTCTCTATAATGCTGGTTTTTGATTTTTCCGACTAATTGTTCTTGTTACATTTCTTGGTGAAGTTGGAAACATGCGTATGAATGTACATAAATCCCGTTATGTATATTCTCATGATTTTTAAACTAAGCAGGTTGTAGATTCGAATGATTTTCATGCATAATTAAATTCTTATGGACTCACAGAATATTGTTGATTTATTTGTGCCAAGAGTGAAACATCAATGAAGATTGTATTTGCAGAATTTTTTTCATTGAAACTTGCCATACTAAAAGTCACAAATGTCAGGTCTTTAACTTAATCTGAATTAAGAACCTATTGAATCTTAAATTGAATTGTTTTGAGAGGTTATATATATTTAAAAAGTACAGTTATAGTGAATATATGAGCATGGAGTTTTCAGAAGTTTAATTGAGTTCTAACCAGTGATGTAGAGTATGTAAGCCCAGAAGCCTGGCATCCACTTAAAAATTGTAAGTTATCAACTGAATCAACAAAAATACAGCTAATTTTTTGATACAGCAAATCTTAGGGTACGTCAGTTTTGATTTCTATGTGCACTTTTGCTTGTACTCTATCATTACAACTCTGCAAGATCCTTTTCCCCAAATCATGTGGTGTTCATCAGTGAGACTTATGGTCTCTTTACTTTTTTGTACACCACTTATTCTATGACGTTTGTTTTTAACTAAAAGACTCGCTTTGCAAATCCTTCAAAGTTGCAGGCAAAAACCACATACTGACATTTCTATCGTAAAGATATGAGAAGTTTCCTTGAGAGATCAATTTGAAAATAATTGAATTACCCCATTAGTTTACAAAAATGCAATCTCAGCATTCTCAATTGTGAACGTTTTACAACTCTACTCATTCTAACATTGGTAGCTGTTCAAAATTAAAAACTCATCAGGGAATTAAATTTATGCATATATTTATCATCTTTAGCTATTTGTTAAAAATAATTATGTACTCTTTAAATTGAAATGGAATTTATTTTTAATTTTAATTATTTGCTTTTGTATTGTATGGGACAACAATTAAATTAAAATTATTATATACTTCAATACCAATTTTAAATAAATGGGTGAAATATAATGTTATAAGAAATCTATTTCCCATTATTCAAAGCAGCATAAATTTCTATCTCATCCAAGTAATGTATTTTTAAAAAATGGCTTATAATTTTATCTAATTTGCATATATTGAAATGTACCCTGTACACACTGTCATGGTGATATACCAAACTTCTATAGAATATCCATAATTTCTGTAGTTTCTAATTACTGACTCTAAAACATAAAGAAAGCATTGTTAGAATGACAGATCATGATATTTTGTATTTTAGCATAGCTAAAATGATTATTTTAAGTGCAATGCCATATACTTTCAGTTTTGATCTTTTAATTCAATTTATTGTTATGGATTATTCTGATAGTTCAATTTCATTGTACAGTTATTTTTTTATCATAATTATATGAATTATATATTGTAGGTTTTCAGATATTAATTATATTAAATGCTTTTGAATGTCCAAGTGAAACATTTTTCTCATGAATTGATAAAAAGCATACTTTGGTTTTGGGTATTAAATCATAAGTGTTTTTTACTTATTGTAAGGTATTTGTCCATGAAATAACTTAGTAAAACTAAATTGGTGGACTCTTGTCAAAAAGGTTTTACCCTGTTATATTCTTGAAAAAGTAAATTAGGGGTATAAATGGCTTTTTGAAGTTATGTAAAGGAGTTATAATATGTACCTGCAATGAATGAATGTAGATAGGGTAAATATGTTAGCAGGAATGTTGAAGACTACAAGTACAGTAATCCATCATTATATTACACATTTGGCTATATCACTATTGTTTACTCTTACTTTAAAATTGACAGTCATTTACTTCTAGCAGGTATCCTAACCTTTTCCTAAGGCTGTGCGCACACTATGAAATCACTCAGGGGTACCAATTCCTGTTACTACCCTAAGTGTATTTCTCTCTTCCGTATCAGTACAACTTTCCTTGTGTCTGTCCATTATTTGGCATTGTCTGTCTTGTGTTTGCAGCTTGGCCAATTGTGACCCTTGCTCCATAAAACCCAACCCAGATGTACCTTATGACTCAAAGTTAGGGAGTCGAAGTTCATTATTGGACTCCAAAAGGAATTTAGAAAATTTCAAATGATCTCTGTTCAAAATGGTTCTTAAAATCGTCCCCATCAGGAATGAAAACATTCTATTGGGCCAAGAAAAATGCAGACGACAGTGTAAATAGAGGTTATACCTATTGAAGAGAACCGTATACCCAGTCAGCAGCTAAGTATTCAACTAATTTTCAGATTTGCTGAAAGGAATAAATTTTTTTACCCATTTCCCTTTTCAATTCTACCTCATCCGAAAAAACCAGTGTCCTTATTTGTGTAAATTACAAGTTAGGCAAAAGGAAGTCAAAGCCAAAGAACTGGATCAGATTCTTGAATAAACAGATTTTGAATAGATAGGTCAGTTCCTACGTACAAAATCAATCTCCATTCAAGTAGCTGAGAGTATTCTGAGCACCTGGTGAGAACATTACTTATTTTATGCTGCCACAATATATATATCAATTTACTCTTTTTTATGTTCCTTGTTAGAATTTCTCCCCTCCCTTGAAATTGCATTAACCTCCATGTGCATTAATATTAAAATATTTTCTTTAAACTGAAAACAGTGTTTCTTTTCAGCCTAAAACGTGAGATGTATAAAATTGCCAGACATGAGGTAAATAATTGCTAAAGTTATCCTTTATATTAAAAAAAAATAGTCTCAAAAATTTAAACGGTTTCATGATCTTTCAGTGCAATATAGATCTATCTGTGGTTGCCCAAGCTTTTGTGTACTTTGAAAAACTTATTTTAAAGGTAATGTTTTAAAGTGTGTATTTCTGTGTAGAATAGCTTCCCTGTGTTATAATGTTCTATTAAAACTTTCTCTAAAATGGCTTAAACTCTTTGTAGATAATAGTGAACAAGCAAAATAGGAAACATTGTGCTGGGGCATGTTTACTTCTCTCTGCAAAATTAAATGATGTGCGAGGAGTAGATCTTAGAATGCTGCTTGAGGTTTGTATTCTGATGAATTTCATAATAATTCAATAGTAAATTAGTAATTTTTTTATTTTAATACTCTTTTAATTGTGTTACTTTTTTAATAAAGTATATATGAATTTATAAGAAAATTCTTGTTTTAACAGCAGTTTAAATTTGTAGTGATTTTTCTAATGAAAAACATTAAAATTCCAGAATTTCAAATTTAATTTTCTTTTTTGTTCTGATATAGAAAATAGAAACTATATTCCGCATTAATCGAAAGGATCTGATGTGTTTGGAATTTGGTGTTCTGGTAGCCTTAGAATTCTCCCTGCTCCTGAGTACTTCAGAGATTTTACCACATTACCAAAGGCTAATGTATGAATCTTGAAATAGTTTTGTTTTTCTGTTTATTATTCATGTATTAATGTGTTTGTAAATTGGAAAAATCTCAGGTTTATTAGCTTGAATCCATATAATCTTAAAATTTACATTCATATGTTAGACATCATTTCATTATAGAAAAGTTTATTTTTGTATGACATTTTCAATTGTTAGATTATGTGTTGCAGTACAATTATGTATGCTATCAGCAAACTTGTTTTCGTGGAATTTTTTCAGACATAAAAGAGAATTTAACATCCTTTCATAGTTGATAAAGACAACATTTACTATTGTTAAAAAAGTAAAAACGAAGAATGTGTTTCTATAGTTATTTCTTTTAGTTGTTACTTAAAAGAAATGTACAAGTTTGCTTTAAATGTCTAATATTTTAAGTCTGGAATTGATCTTGCCAAATTCATACCACGAAACTTTACAAACTCCTGTAATAATTTATTAACTATATCGTGGGCTTACAAGGAAAACTGATCAAGTCAAAATTTGAAGGAAATGAGTTGAGTGAGTAATTGTCTAATGCTTTGGTCTGTGTTAAGAAAAACCGGCTATAAAAATTTGTACTTGATCGCTAAGATTATTGTCAAAATAAAAACTATTTAGTACTCCTGAGTTTCTTTAAACCACCTTTTCTCAGTTCGACTATTTTTGACTTGATCAGTTTTCCCTGTAAGCCCACAATATTCCCTCATTACTGCTGTTTCATGTAATGTTTTGATGTCTATACTATGTACTATTCTTCTACAAAGGATTTAATTTGCCAAAATTACAGTTTTGAAAGTTTACATGTAATTGTGGAAATGTGTATTCGTACTGAACTATCATTTAAACATTTAAACTTGTGATAAAAATTGGTATTTATTGAAGTTTTGTAATTTTCAGTCACATTTTAATGCATTACAGTATTATCAAAATACTTCCATTCCTTTTAAATGGTAGTGTTTAAAATACTGTTATTGGTAACAAAATTTTAAATATTTTTATAATACAAGTGTTCATACCTGTACAGACAACAAATTCTATCTGACAAATACTTTGTATGCCATTAATGGTTTTAAAATATATTGATTGTAAGAAGACATTTAACAACCAGCTGCCAATGAAACCCCCAAAAGCTGATATCCTGAACTGAATATTTAAACATAGTTGTGTGTGTGTCTTTGGCGTGTTTTGTGTTTTATAGATAGCTTTAGAGTAGTTTTTAAAATTATGGGATGCATATAAGCAAAACCCTTTTTCACACACAAGTCTTGTCCATTCAGAAAAACGTATGTTTTTTCCCAGTAGTGGAATGTGAAAACGAATGTTAGCTTTCAACTCTGAAGTCTACTACCATCGGAAAATATAGGAATTGTCTAGAGACCCTCTAGGAGTTGCTACTGATCTGCAATGGATCTCCTCCCACTGGTATTTATGGAAATGAAATGGCACACCAACTAACCAAAAAGGGTACACATCCTTCAGGCCTGTCGGCAAGATTACACTAAACAAAAAGTTGTGGTAGTCCATTTGTGACATCTCTGTGCAGGCCCTCACTATGTAGCAGTGGCAGCTTTTAGATTGATAAGGCATGAAGCATTAGCATGATTTTGGCATCTCGAGTAGCCAGAAATGTAGCAGAGGGATGATTGACATGGACTGTAACCACCTTTTGGAATGTTTGGGGATGCATGTTACAGGAAGACTCAAGATCTTTGAAGCACCTGGAACCTTATTTATCCATTCTACCTTCTTTTTGCACTATGCTCTAACTTCATGTATCACATAGTGACATATGGGGGTTTAATAGATGTGTAATGCCCAGAGACTTAACTAGAGGGGGGCAGACGGGGCATCTGCCCCGGTCACCGGATTGGGGGGTGCTAAATTGGCTGAGTTTTTTTTACTATAGATATTTACATATAAAAAATGAAGAGGAAAAACTTATCAGTAGACTACAAAAACCAAAAACTATAAAAGGAGCTAAATGCAGAATGTGTGAAGAAATAGCAGGAAAGCTTAACCTAGATCCTCTTTAAAGAAGTACGGAGGAGAGAGAAAGAAGCAGAGGTTTGATGAGAAGGGCGAAGTTGAAAGCTATGAATTCTCAGAAGAAAAAAGTTCAAATTATTGATTATAATAGATCAGATTCTGGATGAACTGAGGCAAAGGTTTCAAGTCATTCAAAACATGAATAGTTTATTTGGTTTCCACAATGGAGCTCGGTTTGAAACCATGAATGCAGAAGAATTGAAGAACCAGACACTTGAGTTAGTTACCACATATGAAGAAGACTTAGACAAGGACTAGCTTGCAATAGAAGTGGAGAGTTTTAAGTATCATGCCCATGCCTTGGATTCAAGCCCTAATATGGAAACGGCTACACCATCAGGTCTTCTGACGTTATACGAGAACGGACTCCACCAACATAACGAAAGCGTTGAGAATTTTCCTCACAATACTAGTCTCAGTCGCCTCAAATGAAAGGAGTTTTAGCAAACTAGAGATCATAAAAAATTACCTCAGAAACTTAACAGGACAACAACGACTAACCAACCTGAGCATCATATCAACAGCACTAGTTAGTTTCAAAGCTATCTTTTGAGGACATTGTAAAAATGTTTGCAACCGAAAAAGCCCGTAAAGTTCAGTTTTAGTTCAAGCTTTCTGTGTTTAAATTTTTTTTTCACATTTTGTCAATGAGAGATTGTGAAAAAGAAGAATTGAATTAAGAGATTGTGAAAAATGTCTAAGTATAATACTCAAGATAATAACTTGAGTACAATCTGTTATTATTAATTCTTGTTCCACAATTTTCCAAAATCCTTGAATGGTTTTCGGTCGACATTTCAATGATTCTCTTTTTAAAAGTCCAAAAGCACTAAAGCCCATGTGTGAGACATCTGGAGATTTAGCAGGAATATCAGTAAAGGGTATTTATTGACTTGATACAGTTTCTTGTTCCATTTTTTCCACGAATTTAATAGTGGATTTAGATGTGTGGATTTAGATGTTTTTTTACAGCACATCAAAATCATTCAAAAAATGTCCGAACAGTCTCTGTATTTATCATAATTAAATATCCTATTTTAAGGCGTCTTGATTTTGATTCAACCCACACATATCCCGATATCATTTGATAAAACCTTTTCATTTCATTTGCAGCAATTATAAGTGTGAAAGAATATACCAAACATGCTACTCTTAGATTATTTGTCAATGAAATATCTTAGAATTAATTAGGTATTTTATCTTGTACTAAAAATGAAATTGCTGCAAATTAATCTATTTACCTTTGAAATCAAGCATTTACCATTTAAGTTTAATAAAAAAATTTGGACTGGTGGAATTAATGTGTGGTGGCGATATCAGGTATTGTTGGGGAGGATTTTGGTTTGGTTGGCCAGTGGGGGCGCCAAGGCGAGTCCTTGCCCCGGGTGGAAACTAGCCTAGTTACGTCTCTGGTAATGCCTATGCAATGTGTCTAAGTGCCTATGCAAAATATGTATGAAACGATACCTAAAATGAATCCCCTCAAATCTAATTATCTCCATAGATGTCCCTTTTTCTCATCACACTCTAGTCTTTGTCTCGCCACTAGCCATGCGGTAAATACATCTTGTCACCCTTTTTCACCTTTCGGCCACCTTGACTTCAGACAGACCCGCTCACTCGAAATGTTTCTCTTCCTTTCAGATCGCCAGGTGCACAATCAACTTCGTAAAGACACCGACTTTCTGCCAATGAACATTTTTGATCCCCTGGTCCAATAATCTTTTCTCTTAATGCTTATCACACAAAACTTACAGCATGGTCACCATGAAAATAGTAGTGCCCTTGACCGTGTTTTTTTATTGTCAGTATGGAATTTCCAGTTAAATTGGAAAATTTTAAACATTGTTTCAATGTCATTTGAAAATGGATTGCCCTAAATTTTATATTTTTAGTTTCATTTTACAATTTTTTTTTGGGGGGGGGGGGAGGGCAAAGGGTTCAGGTCTCTAGGAGTTTATCAATTGAGGCAAGAGAAAACCATAGTAATGGTAGTTATTGCAATCAAAGCCAGAATGTAACTGAGGTAAATTCAAAGGAAAAAGCTATTGCGTGAGACACTTCGACAGAGAAAAATGGACATTTTCCAAACTGATGAAACCTTGTGTGTGAAAAAGGTCTTAGGGTACCTTAAAAGTATCCAAGAAGTATGTTTTATGTCAAATTTTTATTTTGTATAATGGTGCTAAGAATGCATTGTTTGTTTTCAAACATGCTAAATGTTCAGATGACAGGCTTAGCTTGCTGTGTGTGAACCAGGAATCTCATTTTTTAAGTTAAAATGTTTTATTTTAAATATATCTGGCGATTTATGCTCATTGAATATCTGCAATTAAAAAATAGTGCTATTATATTTTTAAAAAATGACTTGGAATGTGGTAGTATATTTTTACACTTAACATTGACTTTAGTTTGCATTGAATTATTATAACTAGCCAAAAATTGCTTGTCCCATGAGGGGGTATTTTAGAATTGCAATCAAATTTTCCATTGAGAGTTCAATTAATTGTCAGAGAAATACTGCAATGGAATATAAAATTTAATTTTAAGTGTATTCAAAATACCTTAGTAGGGGAGACTTATGATCTTAACACGATGTACCATTGATCACATGGTCACACTCTGGTGGCATAAACCATAACTACTTGAAATTAGCTGTAAAGAGAGCAGCTAGAAATCAGTGCAGGTGTTGCCATACGTACTTTCTGTAGCCAACAAAGAAATATCCTAAACAGTAGGATGATAATGAAATTTCTGGAGAGTGGGATTAGATTGTCCATGCAGTGGCACACTAAAGTATTGTCATTAAGAAAACAAACTAGTCTTTCCAGAAGTACTAGCTTTAATTGTACAAATATTGATCTGTTCTTAAAACAATTATCAGATGTACATATCTGTTTTGGTCTAGTAACTCCTTAAAGCGTTTTTTTGAACAATCCAAGAAATTTGTTTATTACAGTGAAGGAGCATTTGATGTGATGAAACACAATAGTTTAAAAGATTCAAAAATGTTTACATGTGTCACATCAAAGAGCACAGTTAAATTTTGAAGTGAATTTTTGCAACAGCAAATATGTTAATTGATAAATCTAAAAGCATCACTGTTTAATTATTATAACTTGATTACTGTTTTTCCCTTAAAATATAATTATGCCTTTTCTTATGTTATTTATTAAAGATCCCCTAAAAAAGTTGAAACAGTAGTGTTCAAAGGCATGTGACCATGTACCTTGCTACAATGTTTTTTTTATATTTTGTTAAAATTAAATTTTGAATGTGTAGATAAATAGAAGGTTGGTCTTCGATGTAAGCATTACTCCAGTTGAAGAAAATGAAAAATTGGTTAAGAACATTCTTAAGAGAGAAATATGTTATATATGTTCAAAGGCACAAGTCTTCCCTACTGAAATTGCAAAAAGTAACTTTTTAAAAGTAACAAAGAGAGTAACTAAAGGGAAAAATGGTTTATAGTAAAAAATGGTTAAATAATTTTCCCATAATACCCAATTTATAATGAAACATTTCTTGTGATAACTGTAGTCCAGCTCCTGTGAGAAGGCAGTCGAGTCATGTGGTTTTGGACAAGTCTATTTAAATAAGGTGATAGGTTGGAACGTAAACAAATTATTCCACAACTGGCATCTTCTGGTTATGAGTTTATCGTTCAGTGATATTGAATTGGTGGGGAAAACCACCATGGTTATCACCATTCATGCTTTCGCGTATGGCAACCTCCTTTTAACGACATTTCACACCTATTCAAAAATCGACTGACCCAAGGTTGACTGCCTTCTCGTCGAAGCCACACTATATACCTCATATGTAAGATACTAACTTGTGTTTATGTCTATATTGAATGTTATAATTTAATTGTTATTAAAGAATATTTATATGTTAAGTTTAAAAGGTTTTGATATTGTTTTAGATTGAGAAGTATGAGGTTGAAATTTGATGAAAAATATTGCTATTGTGAATAAATACATCATACATAACTCATACAAGATGATTGCTGACGAATCCTAGCATTTTCAATGAGTATTATAATAATCAGTTTCAGTGTTCAAAGTATGTACTTTTAGCACATCAGAATTTGGAATAACAAGGTTTAGTTCCATAAAGGTTTCTAAATGACTCAAGTATATATTTCCAAATAGATTAAAATAAGCAATAATGTTGAGATATGTTTAGTTTTATCAATGAATAAAACCTACAGCATTGCTTTAAATGAATTTTGAAATTATGTGAATGTACACTATCTGACAGAAATTGCCACACTGAACTTTTTTGTAAAACAATTTATAAAGGCGAGATATGAATTATATTGCAGTTTCCTATGTTCATTTTCAGACAAAAACGCTGATGAAATGCAGTGGCAAATTGTGTTATATCTACAGGAAACACTTGCCACTTTGTAAAGGAAAGAAAAGACATATCATTTACGAAGTACCTGCTGCAAAGCAGCTTACTTCGACATTGAATGTGAGAAAAATCTTATATGGCACTGCATAAAAGGGGAAAATAAAATGTAACCACACATTTAATATGAACAGTCATTGCACAGCATTTCACCTTGATATCCATATCAGTTAAGAACCCAGAGTACATAGCTACGCAGGTGTCACTAAAGATTTTACTAGCAGTTCCCTTGAGTATGTCCCCTTAATTCATGTGCTTGCCATACACCTTTTCGATTCCACTCACAAGAGCAGTCGACCTTTGTAATTGCCTGAGCTTTTATTAGCTCAACCAATCACATGGGTTGCAAAAGTTATGCACACTGAACATTCCAAGTTTCAGTTTTTCTAGTGCAAAACTAGCCATTCCATAATTCATCATCACTGAAAAAGAACCAAGAGCATTGAAAAATCTGAGATTCTTCCGAGTACTGCCAGTGGTTATTCCGATGTCAGAGATGGCAATCCTGTGTGATGTATAATTGTCTAGAGCAGAGGTTTTCAAACTGTTGACTCCCATGTTCATGCTTCAATAACCTCTGAATTATATAAAAAGTTATGCTGTTGAAAACATTTTATTTTAAAAATTGTGTTTGATTGCGAAACACATGTAATTGGTTAAGATCATTGCAGGGATAATCCAAGGCCAATAATGACTGAGGTACACACTTGAAAAATTGGAGATGACTTGAGTATTTGGAAGTTGATACATTTAAATTTCAGTAAGAAAATCGTAAAACGATAAAATAAAAATCTGAAAGCAAATTACAAATCTTACAAAATTAAAATGCAACTAATTTAATACAGCCGACTGAAATGCATCAAATTTAACTGATTTTTATATACTTAGGAGCAGCTGAGTTTTACGTTCAGGTAGAGCTGTGAATAAAAAGTTTACATACATATACTGGCCCCCAGACTCATCAAAAAGGGTTTGTGCACCAAGGGGAGGAAAAAACGAACCAAAATGTTTAAGAGGTTAGGGTAGAGTAAATTCCAGTACTTAGAAATGGATGAATTGGTATTTTATGGCACAAGGGCCAGATTTGGCCAAGCAATTTTTTTTGTCTAGTAAATATGGATGAATTGGAGATCCTAGTCAATATATACATGATCCTGATCCAATTCACGAACATGAACACAACTAATGATCAAGGCAAATTCTATTTTAGCTTGATTCAAAATTTATTGATTTAGTGCCATTCTGTCAAGTAGTGTTTTGATGTAAATGTTATTTTTATGAAACATTGTTCTATTTTTTCCCAATTCAAATTTGTGTTAGGATTATAATCTATAAATTTGCAATACGTAAAATAAAGCTTTACATTATCACTTGAGAAATTTAAGATATAAGTGAGGTTTTACAATTACACATTAAAATTTTATGTACATGTTTATACAAATTCTTCATTTCTAGTCGCTATTTATATTACATTTAGTTTCGCCAATGTTAAACATTTTGTCTCTGTGAAGATAGTTGGTGTTGCTTAATGAGCTTGTTTGCTTTGTAGATATTTTAGAGAAATACAGAAAATTAAAACTATTAAATTGGAGATCATAGTTAAATATAAAATTATTAAATTTTGTTTAATTATTTTATTCTTGTTTAAGTGACTCATTGTTTCTGGTTCCAATTGAGTACTTTAATTTGTTAATTTATATTAAGAACCGTTTGCAATACTGATTTTCTAGTCAACTTTTACATATTCTTTAGTGTACAATTAATTACAATGTAGCAAGTGCCATTCTGTCCGAAGATATTCAATAAAGCTGTTAAAATTATTCTTTTCTTGAAATAGATCCCAATTTTCCCTGACCACCACTTCACCTAAAAACCTACTGTGTGATCAGTATTTGATTCAGTTGTATTTTAAAGCAATCAATATCCTACCTATCCCGTTCCTGTATAGGTAAGATTATTTATGGCTTCTTAGTTCATGTGTTAGCTGTCTTGAGATAGATGACAAAAATTTACAAAAACCTTGTTGATTTGAGAACAAAATTTATGATTTGCTTTCTGCATATTCATATTCTATCAAACTTCTATATACATTAGAAGTAATAGGAGGATGCGCAGGGCTCAATTTATACAATGGGAAATCACTGCAATTGCTTTCAGTTCAGAAATGTGACCAGCAAGGTTTGTCACAAAAGGAATAAATAAACTTAAAGGGAAACTTCTCTGATCAAGGCAAAGTACAAAATGTAATATGGTCTCTATTAACAAAACAAATAGACCAAACAAGATAAAATTATGAGTGATGGGTATTATGACCATTGAGTCAACATGGATGCCTCGTTTTTCCATGGCATTTTGAGAACTGTACAAGTGAAAAATTGATACTTAAGAAATTTTCTTTTATTAGCTCTTAAATAGTTATGTGAAGAAATGCATAAATATATTTAATCAGTTTCCAATCCTAGATTTAAATTGACCCTTAGTAATAGACTGGGTAATGTGTTGCCATGCTTTAACTAATACACTGCTGGCTATTGAAAATCAAACATGAAGGAAACCTCCAATAGCTGTGAAATTTACAGGATGCTTGGATCATAGGATATGCAAATGATTAGCACTGCAGAAAAAATACAAATCATGTGCAACAGCCCTTGTAAATGGTATAAAGAGAAAATAGAGCTGGTTTTAAGTATTGGAATTGTTTTCCTGCTGTTCCTGTGTATAAAGTTTAATCGTGCAAAAAATACAGCAGTTATATGAGCACGTTTTAAAGTTTGACAGAGGAAGAATTGTGGCTTATCAAGACTTAATAACCCTTCAAAGAAATCAAGCTAATGATAAGAACATGAAATCAGTGGGTGCAGGAGGGACGAACTGATTGACGTGAACGGTAGCAGCAGCCTCTTCTCACCACCAAACGAGAGGACAGAAATCTTGTGCACATGGCTATTACTGATTGTACTGCACCATCAAGAATTAGGGTGTGTTGCACAACCCGTGTTACAGTATGGTGCACACCATTGGATTCTACCATACCCACCTAGTATGTATTGCCATTACACTCCACAGCCACACCTCTACATCTTAGAAGTTTTGGAGCCTGTTGTCCAGGACTTGCCTGTGGTTAGTTTTTAACAGGACAATGAGTGATTGCACATAGCATGCAATGTACGATTCCCTCAATATCCACCAGATCTGTTGCTGATTGAACACTTCTGGTTGTTGATTGCCCAACAATTGGCACACCAGACCACCTGTGGCTATGCCAGATGAATTTTGGCAATGTGTGGTAGCAGTATGGACTGACATACCTCTAACACACATCCAAAGGATCTTTCAATGTCGAGATGTGTAGAAGTTATTGTCTCCCATGGCAGCTACACAAAATACTGATATCTCAGCATTCCGCAAGTCAAACTGAGTTGTAATTTCAATCATTTCACCTTTGTATTGTGTTATTTCTGATAAATAATGGCCTTAATATCTCTTGTCCTTCATGGTGTTTAATTTTCAATGACCAGCATTGTAGTTTTACCTCAAGGCACCAGTATGATCCTAATATCTCTTAATAGGTTGAAAATTGATATATCTATTAGAATGGGCCCACTTGTTAATGGTTTAGGATGTTTTGCATTGTGCCCATATAGCTGGCAATTGTCATATATTTAAACCTCATTTTAGAAAATAGGATTTTAGAATCAAAGTTATTTTAAAGAGAATGATGAAAATTGTTTCTATGAAAGATCTTGTTTATTCATTTGATGAACATTAAAGGTCCCTTCTGATGCAAAAATTAATAATTTTAGAATTACTAAATATTAAAAGATATACAAGCGAATCTAGAAAATTATAAAATAGTTTTAATAAATGTGACTCAAAAACTTACTTGCATAACTGAGGAAAAGAATGTTTTATTGGGGCTTTTTTTGGGTACAGTTTTAAATGCACAAAAGTACACGTGTTATCTTAATTAAGATTTGGCTTTAACAATACAGTATAATAGTTGATGTCACTTTGAGATATTATGCTATGTGTTTTATTGTCATTTTTCACTTATAAAAAAGAAATGTAAACACTTATTTTTCTACATTAGTTTTGAAATTTATACATAAAGTATTCTGAATTTTAAAAACCAAAGTTCCAAGTCAAAAATTGCACTTTCATCATTACAAGAATCTTATATTTAATGTTTTACAAGTAAATGACAGGATTAAGAAACTAACACAAATAGGCTAATATAACCAACTCTAAATTATAAAACATCCGTTTTCAGAAAAAAATCTTTTTAATGATTCTATGTGCATTTAAAAATGTGTAGCAGCATGTCCTGGGCATTTTGAAGTGAAAATCAACAAAATAAAATTTTAAAAAACTTATAATCAACAAAACACAATATACATAATGAATTTTTAAAAGCTGCTCAAAACACCTAAATCTCAATGGAACACATGTATAGACCACAATATATTATATATATCACACACATTAAGTTTAGTTATTCAATGACTAAAAATTGTTATCTATTCTCTGAGCAATTTTTCAGTCTTAATGGGCTGCATGTTGTACAGTGAGAGAGACATAGAAACACTGTTAATAGAAAAACTTTTCGAAATAACTGAGCTGCAAATACATTCAACTAAAAACACTCAAAAATTATGTTCTTTAATTTATAAAAGGCAGCTTTTTGCTTAAAAACATCGGAAAATAGCTCGTAGAAACATTGATGAGCAGAACATTTGCAAATCAATGCAAATCTGTTCTCTTTCCTCTAAATTATAATTAAGATTTAGAAAAACAATTTTTTTTAAAGAAACAAAGGCACTATGAAATGGACACGCCCCAAACAAAATTCGTTAGCATTTAAAATAATTTTTGACAACACTCATATATAATATATATATTTCTATAGATAGATTATAAGTATATAATTTGTATACATTCAATCACTGAGGCAAATTTAACAATTTCAATTATTTCAACATATATTTTCTATACAAATTTCTTTACCTAAGACTTTACAATAGTAACAGTTCGTTTTTGCAACAGATCATTTTTAAATCAATGTAGGCACAGGTGAGATTAAAAGTTATTTTCCCAATCTCTTACCTTTAGCCATGTGTTCTAACACATACCTCCCAAAATCAAAATTGGAACTTAATTGAAATACAAAACACTTTCACCAAAAGTCTAAAAAAAGCGAATATGATAGTACAGTAGCAATAACTTCGTAAAAAACACTTTAAACTTCATTTAAAAAAACAAGGTAGGAAAGTAAAATAATGCAGTTTTCACATACTTCAAATTTGTTTTGTAAAAAGAATGTCAAATTCCTTTCTGAATGCCACTGCATTGTTCTAGAACTACAAATTGAAGGTACAATTTTCATTATTTCCCTGATTTTACTTCCAAGACAGAACTGTTCACATTCAATGACTTCTGAAAAAATTACTGAGATCCAACAAGTAGCCTATCACCATTAGCAAACAATAAAACAGAACCAGATGGGTGCAACTCTATGATGAAAAAATGTGTTTACTAATCTTAGAATGAATTAAAAATTTGTCAAGTATACTACAATAAAATATAGTACCATTTCAAGCAGGAGCAGTATAGCAAAGAGGTGTGGGAATTGTTCAGGTATAATACCTAATAGGACTAACAAATAATTACATTTGAGGTACAAGTAAATATCAAATATTCTGAGATGGATCCATGAAAGAAAATAGAATTTAACTTAAAAAAATCACCAAAGCTGCCTCACCAATGATTAAATGAAAACTGATGATTCAGATTGGCATCAATGAAAATGATTGAGATTGACCAGAATAGTCACAATATATTCTGAATGGGCTGCAATGTGGCAATGAAATTTAAGAGGGAAAACAGTCTATCGTATCTCATGAGTACGTATTCAAAGGAATGATCTCTAAAATTAGAGACAAAGAAAAAGTAGACTTAACAAGCATAAAGTGCTTAATATTAACTAGTTGGAATTCCTTTTCATCTCTACTCTTTATTTTCCCTAACAGCAATTTTACACTTTTTAAGGCGGCATGGAAATGCAGTTATCAGATGCCAAGCTCCTTTCTGATACAAAATACAGGAACACCCGTTTTTAAATCACTACAAACTTAAGAAATAAATTTTTCATACAGATTTGTACTGAGATCGAAAATTCATTAAAAAAACTCACTTAAAACGTATGAATTTTAATTTCTAAGCTCAATTCAACATAACCAAATGATTTAATATAAAATAATTTCAACACTCGAGCAATATAAAGAATTAAAACACATTTCTTAAAATAAAACAATTTCTTAAAATTAAAAAAATTGTGAACATACTATATGTTCCATGAACTAATAAGAACTCAATCATGTAAAAATGCTCATACAAAAAGTACAGCAAGCAAACAAGCCTCCCAATCCACAAGTTGGATACTTTCAAACTCAAATGACCATGCTTTCTTTTTGAGTCAAAATTTCCTTTAAAAGTCAAATCTCTTGTAAAATTAGCTACAATTTAATTGAACAAATTATTGCAATAGAAATCAAAAAGATGACTTATCCGTTGTCTAAAATTTTATACAGCAATTTTACGACACGATTTTGATTGGCCCCGTGTTCACAGAACTTTACTTTTTTTCAAGTTGATTTTGTTTTAATGAATGAATAAACCTTCTATCATGCTGGGCACCTTCTACTGCAATGCATTACAGTAATGGAAAAGGATTGGCAGTTTTGGTTGCTTGTATGACGGCTCATGCATTTGTAAGCCAAAACCTTGGACATAACTGTGTTTTGAACACTGCCCATGTCATCCTGGAGACAAAAGAGAAGTTTATATACAAAAGAAAATGACACAGATACATCCTCAATCACAGTAAGCCATTTTGCGCCACAAATTAGATCCAACTCAGTTTTGTTTATGAGAACTCTTGATGGGTATTATGCTCTGCGACTCCAATTGATAGCAAAGCGGCTGTCCTCGTGACAATAATTGTGCATAGCAATCTGAAAGGAAACATATTAATGAAGTAAACTGACACTGGGGATGGTCTTATTTTCTTAATGATATATACAATTTTCTAGAGACTAAACACAGGGTTCCACACTTCAAGCAAAAGAAATATTAGAACTTTTTAAAGTAATAATTTTTCATTTTTAAGGCTGTTTCAAATTACCCGTGATTTAATTCTTCACATGTGAAGAAACTTTCACGAGTGCTAAATTTGGGTCTCCCTGACCCAGTTTTAAAAACATTTAACTTTTAGTTTACCTAAAATAGTATGCCATCAATGTTTGATGACACTTGACTTGGACACGTATCACACTGACCTTGGTTTAATGGAGGTGAAATAAAATATGCAGTGTTCTTGAAAAAATTAAAGCTTTTAAATTTTTTTAAGGACTTTCATATATAAGGCTTTTCAGAGCCCTTAAAAACTAAAATGAAAAATTAGGCCTTCTTAAGACCCATGGGAACCCTGAAACAAAGAAATGCCTCAGAATGGTTGTTCAGAAGGGTAGTCATTAAATTAATAGTTTAGTCATTCAAAGATAGAAAAACTAAGTGTGGTTGAAATGTTTAACAAGGTGACATACTCAAATACAATTTCCTATACAAAATCAAATGCAGAACTTCCATAGCCGAAGCACTTGTGAAATAGGAGCTTTGTTAGCATAAATTCTTAAAGATAGAATCAAAATTAATCTTCTCATAAAGTTTATTTTATTAGCCCCAGCAGCAGAGCAACATCCTGGTGCAGGATGTTCAAAAGTCTTTGTGGAGAAGTAGGAAGTGTTTGGTAAGTTTGGCACTTATTTAACAGTTCACTATTTTTACAGAAAAACACTATGCTCTGTTACACTGATGCCTCATTGAAGCTATCAGAATGCTTATAACCGAACGTGTTTGATACCAGTGGGGGCAGTAGGTCAAAGTCATAAAATGCCTAATGATTAAGCAGAATTCATGACTGAAACAAGGGTTTTAGCTATGATTAAAAATTGGGGTGGTGACTTACTTTTCATTGACCTACAGTTTATTTTCCAAAAAGAAAGTCATCAATACTTTGAAAATAGGAGCTTTTGAGATGATTTTGCTTAAAAAGACACACCAGTCACCAAGGTTGAAAAATAAAAACAATATGTCGCCTGTGGCAGCCCTGCAAAAATCATACAAATGGGATATAACAGTGGCAATGTAAGCAAATATAATTACCTATAAATCATTGAGAGCTGGACTGTTGTTGAATTTCTATTTTTTCTACAGTCATCTCAGGATTCATCATAGTAGCTTCTTGAATAGCCTCTGCAAGAGCACGATCATGATCGATTGGGTCTCCATCGCTCTGTATTGTGATCTTCTGTTCTACTCGAGTCTCTACTACGCCATCACGTTCCATTTTATACTACAAAGAGATTTTGTATCATATCCTAAGATTACCAATAGTTCAGATGAAAAAAATTGCAGAATAAATAAATTAAATGCAGCAAAAGTCAAAAACTTTCTTTGCCTACAAGAGAAATCAGAACTCGTATATATGGGGATAATTGTAAATTATCTCATTCTATTGAAAATTAATTTCCGCATCTGCTGAAGTAACAAATCATAATATCAGGTCACCTTGTTTCGTTATACATTGAATCTACAATTTACAAATTTATCCATTACTATAAAAATTTCCACAAGACCTAAAATTACCATACAGCAAATCAATATTATCTAATTTCTAATGCATAAAGGAAATAATAGAATTGTTAGCAGAGAATAATCTCAACAGAATAGTCTCCGAGAACAAGAATACTCTGAGAATAGTCACCAAACATTAAAATTTGTAAATCTAAAATTTTTTTATGTAAATTTGGAAAATATTCAATAAATTTCTTTTTAAAATCTCATTTTTAGGAAATGGTAATTTTTTGATTGCCGAAATGACCTGAAGTTAATTTTATGTATCATTCACAATATATATAAGCAATGTTTTAAATTTTATTGAAAACCAAGTTACATTTTTCATATATAACTGATAATGCTGTTGCTAGGCAGTATAGAGATATAAGCAACACATACCTCCTTATTTCACATAACTGTTAAAAGTATTGGTTGAGGGTATTTTAAAAACGAACTCTTTAAGCGAACTTGAAAACTATAAATATTATCAAAAAAGTAACTCACACTTCAAGCAAAATTGTTGATAAGAGACAAGTACAAAAAGATCTCCAAAAGATAATTACCACAAAATTTACATTGAAAGGAAATGCTTTTTCACTATATAAAGTAATTTAGGTATAGTTGGCTGCATTAAACAGAAACTTATACTCTCCTGCAGTTAATGATACATGAAAATAGCATCAGACAGGTCTGACATCTTAATGGAGGTGCTAGAAATTACTTTTATATGATCTTTAATCTTAGTGTCTCAATAAACATAGGCATCTTAAATACAAGTAACCAAATATAATTTTCACTGTATTTCTTTGACAATTCAAAACTAAAAGTTAACTGCAAGACAATTTATCGATTTTGAACAAACATATTTGAAGAATAGGAAATTTCACTTACAGTAATGGTCTCGACTGTCTTAGTTTTACTCGACACAGTTGACGAGCTCACAATTTCGCCATCTTCAGACAAAGGGAGAATCTCTCCATCCGTGTCAAACTGGGGAGGAGGTGGCACAGGATAGTTGACTTTCCTAGTCTCTGTGGCAACCAGAGGAACAGAAGTCGTACTGTGCTGAGCATTATTTAGAGTACTAGGGTCATATTTGATTGCTTCAGTCTTCACGATGGCAGACTAAAAAATAACAAAAAGAACATTTCAAAAGTATAATATTTGTGAATAAGTTTAAAAAAACAATAAAATAGATAATCATGAACTGTAAACTAACTCTTATTTATTCACTAAGTGATTTATTATGAATTTCTATATATTCTCCACATAAATTTAAATTAAATCATGATAATAATCTCTCTCCACATAATTACAATTAATCTCAAAAACTTAATTTTAATAATAATTTAATTACAACACCAATTTGAAAGCTTACTAAAATATTTCATTTTGGGGCAAATTATTTATCTATTTATCAAAAAATATCATGTTAAGACTGCTTCTCAGTTGTTTACGAAAGTCTAGATATTTGAGGAAAATATTCTACCAGACATCTAAAATCATAAGTAAAGAAATGGTTGGTTGTTTTGGCATTTTATCACACAAGGTAGACTTGGTCAAGCTGCATCAAACATAAGACAATGTAAAAGGAAAAATTTTGTGAAATGAGAAAAAAGAGGCATTAGGGAAGAGTAGTGGGATGAAAGCAGAAAAAGAGCTTGGGTATCTCAGGAGTGTGACCACTGTGTTTACTAATGACAATAAACCCCATGAGAAATAGAAAAGATCACTAGAGTACCTCGAGTTTGTGAAACCCATAAGATGTGCCCCTGAGGGCAAAAAAAAGTTCAGTCTATCACATCATTAAATTTCAACTGACAGCTAATGTTGTTTCTTTTATCAGGACATACATACATTAGTTTAAAATCTCATGCGGAAGAAAAATTGGTCTTTAGATAACAGGCTTTACAGTATTCGCATATATCATGTCATATATAGCTTTCAGAGTTGTCAATTGTTACATGTAATCATGATAAATCTTCAAATGCATTACCTGTGGATACAGGGGAATTACTGTATTGAAGGACAGAATGCAACTTCAACTGATTAGGCAAATGTTTTCATGTATCACGTTTCCAGGATGAACTTCCGATTTCAATTTTTTTGCATCAATAACAAGACATTTAAATTTAAGCAAACTATTTACTTAAAGCCTTCAAATAACCATTTTTGTACAAAGAATAACATAGTAATAACCGTAAGCATGTAACAGATGTTTTATTAATAGCATGGGATTTTGATAAATTTGAATTAAGATTTTTGCTGCAAAAATAATATGTTGAAATGTTTCCAGCATCAAGATTTTAGCAAAATACTTTTGAAATTTATTTAATATAAAAGAAACATACATCAAAATTTGATTGCCAGAAAAATATGCATTACCCCAGAAAATTTAAAAAACTAAATTTATTTTCTTTCATAATTTAACCTCCTTTACTCAGTTTTTAATGCAGATAAAACATTCAAGATAGTAACCCAAAAATCCAATTGTTCTCAGTAAACTTTAAAAATGTGATATTGAAACAAACTCATCATGGCAGCTAGTTCTGGACCCCGCAAAAGATACTATAGTTGACAATTTAGCTTTATAATATTACTATATTGAATCTACACCAAAATGTCACTTAATTTTTTTATAAATTTAAAATAAAAATCAGAAAGGCGATGTATGAAGAAAAAGGAAACATTTTAAAATGTTGATTACATACTGAAAAATATTTAAGACATAAATTGAAGCCTTTATATGAGGAACGTCAATATTTCTTTGATTTAATACCTGAACATCATCTAGAGTTCCAGTCATCACTCGTGTGCTCTTTGAAACTTGTTGAGTAATAGTCTTTTCTTGATTCATGCTAGTTTTAGAGGATTTAGTGGATGTGACTCCCTTGTCTGGTGATGTTGTCACTTCAGTGCCCGATATATTCTTGCTAGTTGATGTTGTCACTGAGCTAGAGGCACAGGAAGATGATTCTGTCACAACTGTTGGTCCCTTCCAGCTTTCAGCCTACATTAGTTATTCAAAATTAGATTCATACTGCGCATGAGAAATAATTAGACAAAATACAAAACAAAATCCTTCCTTACTACTATAATTCTGAGTATTGTGTGTTAGTTAATACATGCATAATAGCTAAAAGGTGTATTCATTCCATGAGGAAACATCAGAAACAGTTTTAAGTGATTTTACAAAGGTAGTTTACTTTTAACATAGAAGTCACAAATAGATGCCTTCCTTGGTCTCAAAAGCATATTGAGACCAAGAAATTTTCACTCGTCAGTAGGCATATTGGTACAGCTGCAGTCTCCGCCGCGCGGAGTGGCAACAACTTTTGGCGCAGTTTTTATGTCGCCACGGAAACCTTCCAAAATTGAATACATACTGTATACATATGGATTAAATATATAAATCTTGATAAAACAACATTTTGACTAGTAAAACACTGCAAATCTGGATTAAATATACACAAAATACAAAAAAAATATTTTTTAACGGAAATCACATCTTGACTAGTGAAACATTGCAAAACTGGATTAAATATACACAAATATGCAAAAAAAATTTAACGGAATTAAAGGTCGAGCAGTCGCATCAGGTTGTATTTTTCCTGTCTATTTTGTTTTATTAGTTATCTTATTTCTAGTATACCTTATTTCATAAGATGCCTTCTATTTTTAGTGTAGTCGATAAGTTTCAAGAGAATTTTTCTCGCAACTTAAAGTTTACTTTTTCTGGTGGTAGACAAACTTTCGGGACTGAGGGAGTTGTTAATCGTTTTTTTGTTACGAGTTGTGTCGCGATAAAGAGCTTTTTTTTATCTTTTTTAAAGGAATCGGGATTAATTAAATCTAAATTTTCTTGCGATAAATGCAACGGGGAAATGACGTTTTCAACTAGGAATTCAGAGCGATGGATACACGTGGATTTGTAGAAATCGCAGGGATAATCCAAATCCGTGTCCAAACTGAAAAGAACAATCTATGCAAGAGCACTTGACCATGTCGGAAATCGGAAATAAATAGAACAATCTAGAAAAAAGAAGAATTTGGACGCTGGCAAGGTTGCCATAAAAACACAAGAACCCTAACCAGAGAAAAATTCGGGTTACCATCAGCCGGCATCAGTCGCTTAAAACTGCGCCAAAAGTCGTTGCTACTCCGCGCGGCGGAGACTGCAGCTGTACAGGCATATTTTCCCTCAAATACAATCTGGATATTACCTTCAATGTGCCTATTTTCTTGTAGGTAACACGAATATTAATTCTGGCAACCGCTTAAAAAGAACTACCAAAGAAAGTCACATTACAAAATCAATATTGGGGAATATTCACCCATGGTAGTCTAAGGATTAAAAAATTTTAATGTGAGAAAATATTGACTTGAACACATCATTGATATTACCTCTCATTATTGAACTTTCAGATTTGAGGTGCTCACCTTTTCCAATTAATTATGTTTCAATAAAAAATTAATACACATAAAATTGAGTTTATTGGAAAATAAAATTTGCCCAACAAGGCTTATTTTTATAAAACAATGCTTTCCAGAAATTAAACAGGAATGCAAATTCTCAAATATTGATTGCACGCTAGGATTTTATTGGGAAAAAATTACTTGTAGTCTTTATGTGGGATGTGCAAATCAAAACTCACCTGACAAATAGCAATTGACTCTACATCAAATACGCAAATTTGGCATATAAACATGACATGTTTGCATCCAAAAGTTGTAAACTGGGAAAACTATTTACAAAATTTTATGCTTTATATGAATTAGCTTTCTTTATTACAGTTCTGAGAAAGCGTTTGGAAGATTCCCAATGCTGGCATGCTGTTGGGAGGCTTGAGGCAGGTCCTTAATGAAGTGCAAATTTCTCTTTGTGGATCACTTTCATTCATTCTAGTTATTTAAAGTGTCTGGAAACAATTCCAAACAATTAGAACAGTCACCCAGAGATTTGAATCAGGACATCCTAGAGTAACATCATCATTAGACAAGCAGTAGATAGTATGATTGGCAAATGCAATTATTGAGTATCAGCAATAGATCTCAAGAGTGCTTGTAACCACAGCTGTGGGAAGGCTGATACACTTTGGTACTGTACAGCAAGGACTATATGCAAAAGGATTCTATACACTGGAACCAAGAGGTTTTGTCCCTTTAAGGCCCAAAGAGAAAGGAGAGCGATTGAAGCGATGTTGTGAGCATGTGACTTGGACCAAGCACATTAGTCCAAGTCTCTTCACAGATGAATCAAGAGTTTTCCTGGAGACAGAAAACAAACGCATCAGGGTCTGAAGAGAACACGGAACCAGCTCAGAAACATCATTGAACAGCACGCTTTTAGTTGTAGTAAAACCATGACATAGGCTGGATTTTTATGGGATACTGCACATGTTTACAGGTGGTACTGTGAATGGGTAAAAAGATTTTAGAACCAAGTCCTTAAGTCCTACGTGAAACATTATGGTTCTATGAGATAAAGAACAAATAATTGATTCGCAATATTGCTACACATTACATTGCTTTCTTACAATATAAACTTCCCTGATTGAAATACATTCCAATAGGTCAGTAACTTTGATTTGTAAGTTCTATATACAGCATAATAAAATATTCAATTTTATGACTTAAAATGTACTCAAGAACTTGTAAACATAAATTTTAAGAATCATATTAATTCTCAAATGTGAGGATTTGTAATTAAAGGTTCCAGGTAAGGACAAATAACCCAACACCACATAATTCTACAGGCACATGCACAAATCATAACATTCCGTAACCAAAATTTACCAAGACTTTAAATGAAATTCTAATAAAAAAAACTTAAGCTAAAAGGCATGAACATAAAAATATATCAACCTCTGTCCGATCTTTCGGGAACTTGCTTTCATCTTTAACAGCTCGCCGTTGTTTACTGCGAGGACTGGAATAAGGAGAGTTGTCTAGTTCTAAGACTGCCGTTTCAGAACTGAAAGAAACATCTTTGGAACTTTCAGGAGGAAATGTTTCCACATTACCCCTTGAACGATTTGGTGTGGAAGTTACCAGACCTCCGGCAACTGCCATATTTTCAGTATCAGAGAGATTATCACCATATTCTTTCATCATCTCATCTGATGAACTGCTTGAGGAAGAATCTGAGCTATCTTGTTCTTTTTTAGTTTTCTTTTTGCCAATCATTGGAAGTGAAAGTTTTGATTTCTTTGTTTTAGATTCCTTTTGTAAGCTCTCTTTGCTCTTGCTTTTAGGGTCCTTTGATTTGTTCTCCTCGAGATCATCTTTGTTTTTGCTTTCATCTGCCTCTGCTTCAATTTCTCCTTTTTCCTGAGACTTGTCTTCTTTCTCTGGGGAGGACACTTTTCCCTTTTTGTCTAACTTGCTGTCAGATTTTTTCCTCTGCTTTTCTAATTTTTCTTTTTCTCGTTTCTCCTTGGCTTCCTTCTCTTTCAGCCTTTTCTCTTCTTTAGCTTTCTTCTTGGCTGCCTCCTTCTCTTCCTTTTCTTTCTGCTTCTTCTTCAGCTCTTCTTCCTTTGCTTCTTTTTCCTTTTGTTTTTTCTCTAAATCTTTCTGTTTTTTCTCTTGTTCTTTCTGCTTTTTATCATCAGAAACATTTTCATTGCTTTTGCCTCTGTTCTTTTTACTGAATGACAATCTCAATTTATTTTCTTTTTCTTTCTCAGCTTCATCCTTCACAGCTTTCTCTTCTTCATCCGAAAGAACACTTTTCTCAGTCATTTCTTCCTTTGCTGTCGTCTCCTTCACATTTTCAACTATGATCTCATCAATTTGCAAATCTGTTTCAATCGCAGAATCTCTCTTATTAGGAGTGGTCTCCGAAGAAGTTTTACCAGACTTGCTAGATTTGTTATCTTTCTTCTCTTTTTCCTTCTTCTTGTCTTTGGATTTCTTTTCTTCTTGCTTCTTATTTTTCTTATCTTTCTCAGAGCTTTTCTTCAACAAAAACAAACTCATTTTACTTTTCTGTTCATTTTTTGAAGACATTTCTAAATTCTCTTTATTTTTTATCATTTCTTCCTCCTTGGAATCATCCCACTTCATTGATTCATCTATTGTGGTATCATTCCACTCTGAGGAAATGTCTTGCAGTCTATTGTCATCATTCAGAACCTGCTGAGCAGACAAAACAACTTCACTTTGCGAGGTATCGACGTCGGGAGTAGTTTCACAAGGAGCATAAGTAAAAGCAAGACCTTTGGCCCGCTTGCTTCCTGGAGAATTATCTAACATCACCGTGTCACCAGGAGTTGGGGAAGTATTACCGTGCTTCTGTCCTTCATAACTGAATCCGTGTTCAGCTGGACTAAAAGGAGTTTTCTGTTCACTTGTGTTCACTTCGTAAATATATTCTTTAGTATATGGAGTTGACTTTCCAGTAAATAAAGACGTGGGCCTTTGAGCAGCCTCTTCAGGCTCGGATCGATTTCGAAGGATTACTTGTTCGTCAATCTGTTTGCCAGGTGGAGTGCTTTTATTGGCTGATGGAGATGCTGGAACTTGTTTGCTGGACTAAAAATCACAGATCAAACAAAAATGTCGGGATCATGCAAGAGGGATTGATGTTTTCATAACCAGGTGGGTCATTAGGAACAATGTCATGCAAAGGAAGAAAAAGAAATCAAATTAGAACAAAAAAAACAATTAAAGTAATTTTTGAAAAATTATAACTTAATCCAAACTAAATTCGCAATCCATGCAATAACTGCATAACTTATGTGGTCTTTAAAAACAAGCTCCCTTGAAACATAGCAAAAAGCAAAACTTTCCATTTAAAAAAAGGCTTTCTTAATATTTTGCAAAAGTTAATTTAACGTGTTGGTATTTAATGTCTCAAGTCAGAACCAATATGTGAACCAGTCCAACCAAATGTGGATGTAAAGGTGCACGAAAATTCAGTTAGTGGGACTGAAATTCAAAACATATACACATAAGAGTTGTTAAAATTTCATCAATAAGATTGCTTGATTCCTAAAACTTAAGCCTTATTCTTTCTTGTATTAAAATCAAATTTTTTTTCTGAAGATATAATATCTGAAACAAAAATAAGCTTAAAATTAAGTTGCAGAATACATATAGGATACTACATATTGAATGAGTTTTTAACCAATATTGATTCTAAAACTTTATTTTGAAAAATATTCCAAATTAGATCCCTTAATGTAAATTTAAATGTTTTTAATGATTTGATGCATATATAATGTGAAATACAAAAAAATATTTTGTACCTCCTCAGTTCCTCGCTTATATGGTTCTTGCGACAGGGTTTTTACCTCTACTTTCTCAGGAACCTCTGGAGGAATAGGTGATTTTCCTCTCACTCTCGTCATATCCATAGGTAACATCACAGCAACACCACCAATTGGTTTCTAAATAAATAACATGCACGAATATGATAAATAAAAGGTATAGAAAGATTTATATTAGAAGTATTTGACAGCAAAGTTTACTCAGATGGGGTAAAAAAGATTTCCAACAAACCAAATATTAGACTGACGCTACATAAACCGAGATTGAAATTGTTTCCAAAATCAATCCTACAATGTATTAATTACTAAATTTGTGAAATAATAATGTTAAAATTTAAACAGTGTACGAAAGGCTAAACTTGACTACAAGGCGACTAAACTTAAAAACAATCCCTTAAGTTCTTCAGGGTAATTAGAATAAAAAAACTCAGGTCAAAATACTATACCAAATAAATTCCTATTTTATAATTTTTCAAGCATTTAAGTTAGAATAAAAATGTTTGCACCAACTAGCACAGCCTGCATTTCTGTATAGGAATGAACCGTATGGAAATTTCATAAAATAGAAAAGTTTATAGGAATTAAAATTTATTAATGATATTTGGGAGGGACTAAAATGAAGATTCAATAATTGCTTTTAATATACTTAAAGGCAATACTATTGAGGCAGTCTATCAAATAAGCGTTATAACAATGTATTTCCAAGAATTTAAATTATTAGTAATTAAAAAACAAAAACTTAACACTTATCGTTTGACAAATTCCACAATTCCGGAATCTGATATTATGAGTAATTACTGTAGATGTTGGTAAAAACAAATGCAGATTGTTGATCCCTCATACTGATTACTATGGTTGACATAGAAACAGACCTACCTGATCCTAATTTCCAAAGGGCATGCGAAGAATTGTATTCAAGTTTGTAACATTGGCACTTAATGACAATTTGGAAATATATTTCGACAAGCAGAAAGGCTGAGAATGTTGAACCTGTATGGGCAATGATCAGCAATTGACAGTATGGGAATTAGAAAATTATCAGGGGAATTCTCAAACTACTGTTTGAGATTTTGACGAAGGATCTTGGCATGAAAAGTGTGGCTGTGTCCATTCGTCACATCTCATGCAAGTGTTTTAAGTAAAACATCAAATTACCCGGGTGGCCCAACCCCCTACAGATCAGATTTGGCACCTAGCAACTTCTGGTTTTTCCTAAAGCTGAAATCACCTCATAAAGGGAAGAGATTACAGGCAGTGGATGTGATTTAAGAGATGATGAGGCAGTTGATGGCGATTCCAAAAATGGACTTAGTGTTTTGAAAAGTGGAAGATACCTGGGATAGTCTTAAGTACAATATATCTTGTTTCAAATAACATGGCTCGATACTTTCCAGACAGACAGCATACATATGTGAATCAACTGGGGTCTCATACCCCTCCCAATTTTCCCAAATTAGAGGAACTATCATTTACCAAATATTTGGGTATCGAATTTCTATTAACACTAAAACATACCTTGCTTTCCTTCTTTTTCTCAACCTCAGCCTCTTTCAACTTCTCGGCACGGGACACTTCCTCGGGAGTCGTGGTCACGGAAGTGGACTGCTCGTCCATCTTCTCGTCGCTGGGGTAGCTTCTGCTGGGTGGACCTGAAAGAGTGTGGCGCTTGCTTTCGTCTGGTCTTTGAGTTGGAGAGGGACGCTCTCTAGAGTAGCCTGGGGCTGGGGAGGGACATCACACACAAGTTCAAAGAGGGAAAGACAAGGGGAAAAGCAGGCACATCACAAACATGCAGTCAATTTGGTAGTAATGCGAAGCAATCTATTTGAGATTTTTTAAGTTCCCAATATGAAGGTTTCTACTTGAAAAGAGTGTAAAACTGATTCTAGGTAAGAGTTCATACAGCTTTTTGAAAATACAAATGAAGCAAGTTTTTAAAGTGTTTTTAATGTTGCTGAAGAAACAGCTAATTTGTACAGCCAGATTTAGCCATAAGATAGTTCATTTGGGGCATTGTTGGGAAAACTTCACACGGAAACAAATTTTTCATAAATTGGGTCAAATCAAAATGCAATACTAAGCAGGCCAGCTAATATTTTCTAAGTTATATTAGTATAATTTTACAAGGGTTTGGGCAATGTATTACTACAATTTATAATTCTGTTAAATTCAAGTTGATGTAACAATATTGAATGACAAAATCTCTAACATAGATTTGGATGGCGATATGATGGTATGGAGTTGTTAGTGTCTTTCTCAGATATCATATGCTGCTTTAATAGGGGAAAGTGGTACATTTCTCATGAGAAACTACAACACAATCAGTTCGCTTCTAAGAGATTGGACTTTCAAAGTACATACAAAATATGGAAAAATTAAAAAAAAAATTCAATTGGAGTTTTGCTATGGATGGTGTGCTTCAAGAGTGGTTATCTGAGAAACACTTTTCAAGACTTAACTTAAGTGCTCTTCAGATCCTTAAGTACTTTCAAGAAATGTATGAACCCTGAGACAAGCAAGATTCTGATTTGTTTATAACTTTGTTGAGCTACATTAGAGATTGCTAAAAAAAATACATGCATATGTAATTAAAAACTATCTACTCTACAAAACCTACTACCAAAAGAAAAAAAATTCACCTTTTTAAATTCAAATCTAGTTCGGAGATACCCTATCATGCAGCTCAATAACATCTCCAATATAAAACAAGCACATATTCCTCTAGTGTGATATTAGAAGCTCATAAAATTGGTTCTATTAAGGAACCCAATTAATAAAATAGTTAATGCCATAAAATGCTTTGGTAATATACTACCATTTCGTTTTTCAGTAAGGCAACAATATACTTGTGAGGTTATGGAGAAAGCAACATACCAGCTTTATAAATAGGAAGCTGCACAGCAAAGGTGAATGGGGAAAGTACAAATGTTTCATTGAAAAATAAGATTTTATAAGTAAATCAGAAACATTCTAGCATTTTAAAAGCTGCTTTTAACAAGTACAAGCTGATGAGTGCCCCAGTCACAATCAACATTACAAATTATAATATGGAGATGAAACCAAATAAGGAAAATCATTCCAGATGCATAATGTACACAGCCTAAGAATTTTTACACAATTTATTCTTTTACTCCAAATTTTTTGAACATAAGTTTTAGATATACAAATAAAAATTACATAATGCCAAGTATGCTGAAAATGACATTTGGGGGAAGTTGGAAAAAAGATGCAATACTAATGCATTAGCAAGCAAAATATTTATTCTCATTGTTATGAGGCAGAGGAAATTAATAGGTAAAGTTATAAACACTGAACATGTTACTGCTACTCTAAAGAGTACGTACACAATTCATATCACATGTACAAAGCAAAATTTAAAAACAAATAAATACCCTATTTATACATGTAATTGCTGCAGCACAACTTTCCAGATGAAAGATAAACATAAATGAAATTATTATATTGAAAAAATTAATACTTTGAAGAATTTGATATAATACATTATACACTTTTTGACAGTAATCATGATAAGAGTTTATTTTGGAAATAAGTTAGTCATTTAGCAAAGAGGAACATTTTAAAGCTTAGAAATAGTTTTCTAAACCTTTTTGGTTCAATGTCTCATTTGGAAGATAATTTTTTTGCACCCGACCCCTGAAAAATCTCAACTAATAATAAATTGCAAGTGCAGCTGTGCCTATAATTTTCGAATTTCACCAAAATATTTATGTAGCTATGTGTAATTTTAGAATTGCAAAAAGCTAGTTTGGGAAAAACTTGGAGAACTGAAATAATAAAGCTATTTGTTAAATGAAATAACAAAAACTAAATTGCATATAGGCACTTGGCATAACATGCAGATTCCTGCCACTGCATACTGGACTAGTAAGAATCTATGCAAGTTAGAAGAGCATGCAAATACGTACATGCTAACACTTGTTTGTTACAACCTGTCTTCTTGTTTTTAGACCGATCACCAGTTGTAACTTGCATTTTACAATGCATAATTCTTG
This sequence comes from Meta bourneti, assembly GCA_933210815.1. Lineage (NCBI taxonomy): Eukaryota > Metazoa > Arthropoda > Arachnida > Araneae > Tetragnathidae > Meta > Meta bourneti. The sequence continues at coordinate 36,666,810 of OW119922.1, read as the reverse complement.
CAACAATGTATCACTCTGTAGTGATTGTGCCTGTATGGTCAAGTGGAAAGTGTTGATTTAAAACATTTCTGATACATTTTTTAACATCTTATTACCCATGTATTGCCATTATTCTTATGCCTTTTTAACATAATCACTTGCTCCTCAACACCCCTAATTTCCTTGGAATCAACATTGGCCCCCAACAAGATTCCTTTAGGGCTCATGGGTGGTAAAGCCCAATTTGGAAATTATGCTTTAAAATGTTCTTTTATTCTCCAGTATTATTTTCCAACAATAGATGAAATCATAAGAACATAAAACACCATTTGAGAAAAGGTAAATGCTTAGGGCCCCATTAAAATGTAAATACCCTTTTAGATCTTTCACAAATTTAAAGAGCCTTATATAACAATACATCCTCCAAATAAGATGTTAAATATATTCAGTGATCTATTTAACCAAAGGAGAAAATGGAGGCGCTCTTAGTTTTAATAAAAAACACGGCAGGAAAGAGCAGCAAATACATGTAAAAATACAGTATTTATACATGACATCACTTGTATGAGATAAGTAGCATCAACTTTGCAATCTTGCTGAAGTTGAAAGCAATAAACAATTTGGGCATTACTTTTTATAATTTTATTTACAACAAAAATAAAATAATTTTTCTTATGAATAAGAATTTCATAAGACAACATCAAATGCCATCTATTTTAATATTTACATTTGAAAAACAGATTTTAATTTTAATGCACATTAAAGCATGCTGAAGTTTTTCATCAGAGAACTGGCTACACAAGCAAATGAACACCTATTGTTGCATTGTGCACTAGCATCTTTTAAATAATACGAGTACTATACATTCACAAAAGGTTCATTTTCCAAACAAGTTCCCTTGCAAAATTGGAAAGTTACCATGTACAAATTTGTCAGATATACAGTTTTATATGTAATATTAGAAGCTCATGTCATATATAGTAAACCACATACCACCATCCATACTCCTGGTAAATCGTTTATTGCTTAGAGTTCTTTCAAAGTGAGGAGGAGGTCGATCAATCAATGCACTAGCCTGCCTGGTCTGATACTGAGTTCGACCTGAGTAACGGAATTTAGATCCAAAACGAGGCAAAAATAATTTAGGTTTAGGTGGAACTTCTGGTGACATCAACCTAAAACAAAACATAAATTTTAACCATAAAAAAAGAGCAAAAGGTATATATTCAATACATACTCACTAAAATGTTATAATGAATGTTACCAATTAAATAGTTAAATTTAACTACATTTAATTGCCAACATTCTAAAATTATAGAAAGTTTAATAAATATCATTAATTTCTGTTAAAAAAATTAGTTTTATACCCAAAATACGTGTGTAAAATGTATTGAAAAAATAATAAACCAATGTATAGAGTTCCAAATTAGGCATGTCTATTTGCAATCTCTACTTGTATATATAATATTTTAACTTTCAATCAATTCATTAATTTTATCCTATTGATTTATAGTTGGAAATACATTTCTTACTAACCTGAAAAACGTGTGATGCTCAACACAAACTTTCCACAACCGCTTTGCAGCTTTGTGATTTTGTAATTTAAATCCAATAGTACTTTCAAATTGATCAAACTGAAACAAAATTGAAGTTAACATCAAATGATTTATAATAATCTTTAAACACACAAAACTAAATTTAAAACATGTATTTCCACCTTGTAACATTGATAATAGCCAATACTTTATTTAATGTTCCAGATATTCTCACTCAATTTATAACACAAATCTAATAGGTTGGTTTGGCACAACATCCATATTTGAACAAGCATCGCCAAACATAAGACAATGACAAGTAAAAAAGTCTTGAAAGGGCAAAAGAGGGATTGGGAAATAGAGTAGTGGGATGAAAGCAGAAAAAGATTGCTTGGGTATCCTGGGAGGGTGACCTGTGTTTACTAAAGGCAGTAAACGCCATGAGGAAAAAACATCACTAGAGTACCTCGGTCTGTGAAGCTGTATACATCTAAGAGATATGTCCCCGAGGAGTAAACGGAAAAAGATGTGAAAGACATTTAGAGATAACTTCATTCCAAATTGAGTAGCGACACCTTCAAAATTGAAAAACTAGACTAATCCGAAACTACAGTAAGACTTAACTAAAAGGGAAAATTTATAAACCAATACAATTATGTTATTCATAACTCCAAATATTTTCAATGCAAATAAATAATATAGCAAAATTGAATCAAAATTTAGATTTGATTTATTGTGCCATAATATTTAGCAGCGAGGTAAAACCTGAGCATGGCTTGATTAATATATTTAAGAGTGAAAAATGTTTGTACTTGAAGAAAGTTTTCAATAATTCTAACATTATCAATACATAATTTACACATAATAAATGCAGATTTCTATGAAATATGACATGGGGTAATGGTAAAAGTCTGCATCTAAAGAAAAGATGAATTTATACATGTAACAAAAATGGTTGGTGGGTTTTATGGCACAAAGGCCATATTTGGACATGATGGGCCAAAAACAAAACATAAAATGCAAAGTAATGGTAACAAAAGTGTGTACTAATCACTAAAAAGTTAAATGGTTTCTTTGTTAAAGCAAATTTAATTGAGAATTTAATCACGTTGCCAAGAAAGCAGGGTAATTAATCACTTCTATGCAAATGATTTAAAAAATTCAGGTTGTGTGTGAAAAGTCTGTTGTAATAAAAAATAACAAAAGAAACATGCCATACTGCAAAAGCCAGTAAAAAATATATGCAGGCAAAGAAAATTCATAAAAATCATTACAAATATAATCCTCTGTTCAGCAAATTTCATCTAGCAGAATTTAACCAGCTATGTTGTAAGAAAAGTAACAAGCTTTCTCATATCTGCAGGAAATTACTAAAAACATAGAAATCAAAATAGCCAGCTAACAAAGAAACACGACAAAATGTAAGTCAGTATCAAAAATATATGCAGGCAAAGAAAATTCATAATTATTACAAATATAATTCTTCGTTCCGCAAATTTAATCTAGCAGAATTTAACCAGCTATGCTGTAAGAAAAGTAACAAGCTTTCTCATATCTGCAGGAAATTACTAAAAATGTAGAAATCAAAATAGCCAGCTAAAAAAGAAACACTGCAAACTAAAAGTATCAAAAATATACGCAGGCAAAGAAAATTCATAATAATCATTACAAATATAATTCTCTGTTCAGCACATTTCATCTAGCAGAATTTAACCAGCTATGTTGTAAACAAAGTAACAAGCTTTCTCATATCTGCAGGAAATTACTAAAAACATAGAAATCAAAATAGCCAGCTAACAAAGAAACACGACAAAATGTAAAAGTCAGTAAAAAATATATGCAGGCAAAGGAAATTCATGATAATCATTACAAATATAATTCTTCGTTCAGCAAATTTGATCTAGCAGAATTTAACCAGCTATATTGCAAGAAAAGTAACAAGCTTTCTCATATCTGCAGGAAATTACTAAACACGTAGAAATCAAAACAGCCAGCTAACAAAGAAACATGACAAAATGTAAGTCAGTATCAAAAATATATGCAGGCAAAGAAAATTCATAATTATTACAAATATAATTCTTCGTTCCGCAAATTTAATCTAGCAGAATTTAACCAGCTATGTTGTAAGAAAAGTAACAAGCTTTCTCATATCTGCAGGAAATTACTAAAAACGTAGAAATCAAAACTAGCTAACAAAGAAACACGGCAAACTGTGAAAGTCAGTATCAAAAATATATGCAGGCAAAGGAAATTCATAATAATCATTACAAATATAATTCTCTGTTCAGCACATTTCATCTAGCAGAATTTAACCAGCTATGTTGTAAGCAAAGTAACAAGCTTTCTCATATCTGTAGGAAATTACTAAAAACGTAGAAATCAAAATAGCCAGCTAACAAAGAAACACGACAAAATGTAAAAGTCAGTAAAAAATATATGCAGGCAAAGGAAATTCATGATAATCATTACAAATATAATTCTTCGTTCAGCAAATTTGATCTAGCAGAATTTAACCAGCTATGTTGCAAGAAAAGTAACACGCTTTCTCATATCTGCAGGAAATTACTAAAAACATAGAAATCAAAATAGCCAGCTAACAAAGAAACACGACAAAATGTAAGTCAGTATCAAAAATATATGCAGGCAAAGAAAATTCATAATTATTACAAATATAATTCTTCGTTCAGCAAATTTAATCTAGCAGAATTTAACCAGCTATGTTGTAAGAAAAGTAACAAGCTTTCTCATATCTGCAGGAAATTACTAAAAACATAGAAATCAAAACTAGCTAACAAAGAAACACGGCAAACTGTGAAAGTCAGTATCAAAAATATATGCAGGCAAAGGAAATTCATAATAACATTACAAATATAATCCTTTGATAATAGTAGAAAAGTAACAAGCTTTCTCTCACACATTTCTGCTACAAATAATTAAGATTAGTTAAAAGCAGATTAAATTAGGGCAAAATTATACATTCTAAACAAAGACTAAAAGCAACACAGAAATAGGACTTGCATGTTTATGACACCGTCATACTTCTACTTCTATTATCAACGTGTTATAAAAAAATCCTTTAAGAAAAAACTGCCTTTCTAGTTTGAAGGAAAAAATTCCCCAATACACAGTTGGTACTTACATTTATCTAAATCACAAATTAAGTAAATTCAAACAAACTTCAACACCATAAACTAGAAATGTTTTTGTCTTTTTTGCATAAAATGCACCATAAAACCTAACCTCAAAGGAAAATCATAACGACCGAAAACATAAAAAGTGGATTTGAAAAGAAAAAAATGCAAAAGTCATCTAAGACCAGGTTCACATCAAGTGTTCATAAACATCCAAGAAAACAAAATTTTGAAACTGCACTCATGTGCAACAATTTAAATTTAACTGAGAAAATGCCATTGATGCCTTACGTTCTACTTCTAATATCTGACTCTGAATGGCATATTTTATTTGTTAGGATTTCTTCATATTTCAGACATTTCTTAAGAAATTTACATTTTTCATTAAAATATATGATCTCAAGCTTTCAGTGAGTGAGTGGAACTCTTTTTCACAAGTTACTCTTTTGGAGAAGTAGCAGCTCAAGATGGGGATGAGAAAGAGCATATGGCTACTTTTAACTTTATTCAGACAAAGGTCACTTAAACAAAATTCTAATAATAGTGAATGTTGACAGTTGAAAAGGGAAGAGAGTGAAATGATAATATTTACTTATATTATTCTTCTATATAAAAGGCAAAAGTGTGATGACATGAATCACTTATCCTGTATTATGGTTAAAGTTAAATAAAACATTTAACCCACAATAAATATTAAATGACATAGATCTAAGGAAACGAGCAATGCAAATGATATTTATACCAACTTAGCAAAAATGTAATTTATGCAAGTATGTATTTTTCTATACTTGGAAAGAGCGGTAAAACATTTTTTTTAGTTCCATTTACAGTGATTAATTGAGATGTGAAGTTAAAACAAGTTGTTAAATTATGCATTACTGATTTTATTGAGATTATTAATTGACTTACTATTCTGAGATAAACATTCATCAACAATGAAACATATCATGGGTATGTTTCAATCACTCATTATTTACGATTACTCTGCAAAAGATAGTAATAAGCACTTGAATAGTAACGAATGATTTCTAAAGCCTATTGTATTCTTTTCCCAATGGGTTTTATAACGAGTTCTAAAATACTTTTTATAATTCGTATTAAATAACCGGGCATAATGCACATAATAATCTTTTAAAAAATATGGAGATGCAGTTACATTTTTTAGTCATCAATGGTAATTGTTTTAACCATTTTCATGTCATTAACATCCAATCCTTACAGATGACATTAGTTTCAAATTTGCAAATGGAAATGGCACATAAACATTCAAAAAGATCATTATGAACACTAAAGTAACATGATCCACCCAACACAGGTTATGGAAAAGTTGACTCAAAGTTAGAGTATAAATTGGAAGAACTACCAACTTACCTCTCCCGGTCGTATCTTGATATAAAAATTGTTCCTCTTGTACGAAATTTTGAGAATTTTTGGCCATGCAAACCTATTTATACGTAGCCGGTCACGGTAAACTAAAAGTCCAGAAGAACATACTCCAAGCATTATGTCTATGCCTTCTGAATCTTTAGCTTGGTGTAGATCGACGCCATACATAGCTAGTTTTTTCGCATTTTCTAAATAATGAAGCTCTGCTTCCGCAGGTGTCTGTCCTCTATCAAATAAAATATGTAAATATTAACATAGGAAACTTATTAAAATAACTTTTACAAAGAAATACAATAAGTTCATGTAACAAATTCTTAGAGATAAGAACATTTTTAACTTAAGTGTTTAGTAATTAAATAAGTGCTTAGTTATTTAGTTTAAAACTAACATTTTATGTCTATTAGGTTGTTTTGTATTTACATTTAGTTTTGTTCTTTGTCTTAGTGATTTTTTAAAATTTATTCTTATTCACTTGAACACATACTCTTAATATTCCTTAAACAAGCAATTATGAAGCATTGCTATCATTGTGCAGCTACTCGGGTTTTGAGATTGTATTTCAATTTATTTCGTGTATATTTTCTTTTTGATCATTAGTCATGGTAAAAAATTTGTTATAACAAAATAATAGAGGTCAGAATATGTCGTATGTGTAAAGCTTTCTAAAATTAGTCTTTTTAAATTATTGTTTTCAATCTACTCACTTGTGTTGCTTGTGCAACTCTACAACTTTTTCTTCAAGTTCAGGTGTTTGATTGGGAGCAAATCGGAATTCAGATAGGTAGTTATTTCCGTGTTCATCTGGATCATAGTCACCTAGTTCGGACTGCACCAAATAAGATCCCAGTAGTGCATGGGTAACAAATGAACATGGCAGTCTGTAAAAGAATTGAACACATAAAACAAACAATATGTAATAGAGATCACAGGCCACATAAAATTTCAGCTTATTGTGATCAATGGTCACATAATATAGATTAATCTAAGAGATTGAAAAAATTTAAATATTCACATTTAGAAAGACATTTAAATTAAAACAATGTCTAGCATATTATATAATAAGCCATTTGCATGAAGCCTTGAAGGACTTAAAAAAGCAGTCATTGACAATGATGATTAATTTCTTATTCAAACTGGTTTGTATAATAACTACATATTTACATTAGTCTTATAAGAGGGGGCATGCCAGAAATATATACCATGTTAAAAATTGGGGGCAAATTAGCAATATGATATACACTAGTGGTAAAAAAACTACTGCAACATCTTTTCATAAGTAACACATTCCACTATAAAGTCACCCAAAGTGGAAATTTATACAGCTAATGTCTAACAATGATGAGAAATGCCCTAGATAACCTTTTGGAACCCTATTTCTAAGTGAAATTTTCATAAAAAAGTGATCCCATTGATTCCTGTCTTTCATTTATTCGGTAATCTTCCTATCTTCAATTCTTCTGATGCTGAAAAGTGGTTAAATTCAATTCTCTGAGAAATATATTGAGGGAAAAATCCTTCTTTGACCTTCATACAGCAAAAAGTGATCATAGTGACAAACCAAATCATGCACTCTTCTTCCATATTTGTTATTTTCACAATTCTTGCCACTGTGAAATCACTTACAAATGCACAAACCCACCAAACTTAGCTTGACTTTACTGCTCAAAAACAGACACTAGTATACAATAGTTTATGGTTACAATGCAATAATTTGTATACTTCAAAAATTCGATACATTTAAATGGCAGTGCAATAATTTTTCTACTACTGCATTTAAGACTTACAACACTTATATTGATCAGAATTTCAATGATGAATTTTAGGGCATTCAATCAAGATGTAAATACACAAAAGATTTTATTTTCCATTACTTATGAGGCTTAAAAGTGATCTAGCTCCTGATCTGTACAAAAGTGTAACACTACATAATTGTTTTGCTCATCTATCCAACTCAAAACATGTTTATTGCTCTTTGATATAAATGCATATTTTATTTCTGAAACTTTGTCATTCTACAAATGAAAAACTTACTTTCCACAGAGGATATCATTTCTTATTTGTAGGCACAACTGGTACCTGGAAAAATTTATAATTCAAGTTATAATTTGAATCTTGGAAATGAAATGAAAATACCAATACAATAAATAATATCAAGTTTTAAGATTTACAAAGTTCACCTGGTAATATCTTCTTGTAGTTGAGCAGGGTCTGGAGGATAAAATTTGACTTCAAAACAGAAAACCCATGGGGCATCTAGAAATATGTTGTTTAAACTTAATGCTTATATAATTGGAAAGATGCACTTATTTTCCACTTCTAAAATAATTTAATGGTAAATCTTGAAAGCTGATTCAAACAATTTTATCCATCAGAGAAAAATGGATCAATAACTTGAGATTTAGTTGTTGCTGCATACATGTTTGACAAACATGTAAACAAAGTAAAGTAATTTTAACACTTAATGATTCAAAAACCAAGTTTGATTTTACACTCCAAAGGATCAATATTTTAAAATATTTAAAATAAATCTTATTATTTAAAATATTCCGTGGAATAAAAAATGAGATAACATTATAAATAGCTGGAAAGTAGATACTCACTTTTGATTTGCTTGCTGATTCGTTTATCAAAATTAATCCAATTCTAAAAGAAATTACCAATATTAATTCAATGTACAGATCACATTTAATGCTCGAAACATACAGTAGGTGTAAAAATTCAGACAAAACAAATGTTTTACAAGAATACTAACCCTTGCATCTTCATGATCACGGTAGGTAATGCCAAAATAGTCTTTCTCCATAATATTTAGAGACTCGCATATTTTATCAAAGAGTTCACCCCCTTTGACTCTCCTCTGAAAAAAAATTTTAAGAAAAAAATTTAAAAGTAGAATACACAATGCATTGGATAACTCAGACTAAATAAAAATTTGCAGAAAATTTTAAATTATTCAAACGAAGAAAATATGTGCACAAAAATCAATTATACAAAAGTAAGCAAAATAATTCCTGTGTTATTAATTTTATGTACCCTCTATCAATCAAATAGTATATTTTTTTTTCAGTAGATATTCGTCCAAAAATCCATAGAAACCAAGAAGTTACATTGGCTTTCATTTAGTATATCGCTCTACGGCCTTGGAAAATTTTACAAGGGTCAATTAACCTATCACTTAAAATGGATTCCAAATGACTATGCCCAACCAGATTCGAACTCAAGACTTGTTGAACCAAGGGGCAACACCTCATCTGCTTCAAACTTTCCATCGACTACATAAGACTTCAGGATTGATTTGGTTTATCACTATGGTCAAGTTCAGCAACACCATGGTTAGATAAGGACACATGCCCATGTGTCCTTATTTAATTTGCTGTATATCCAAATGCCACACTTGATAACTCTAAATTTAACTAAAGCAAGAACAGCAAAGCAGTAATAATTTTAAATGTTGATTTTGATCGAAAAGTACTGTTCTTAAATTTAATTAAACAATAGTTTTAAGAGATTTAAGTAGATATTTTCAATCTATCTGTGTGAGTAGAACAAATGCAACTTCTTTTAGAATAGGGCATTTCAAGTTCAGATATAGGAGATATCAAAAATTCATATTCCTGTATTATCAACAATCACTCACTTTTCAAAAACCCCATTTAGCAACTGAAAAGATACAAGAACTTGAAACTTTTAACTAATAAAAATGTCTTGGGAAACGAGCTAAGGACTGTACAAAATATGAATAATGACCCGAATTTATCAGTTCCACCCCTTCAAAAAGAAAATTAATGCATTACTAGATAGAAGGAAACTTTTTGCAAGGTACCATTGAAAATGAAAATACATTGTTTTGGGGTTTTACATTAGGTTGGTTGGTTTTGGAGGCACAATGGTCATATTTGGCCAAGCTTCACCAAACACAAGACAACAAAGGTAGGAAAATAAGAGAAAAGTAGAAGGGTAGCCCAGGATAAAACAGAAGGGACAGATTACTTGGATACCTCCGGGTTTTGATGCCGTACACCTAAAGATGTGCCCCTGAGGACAAATGAAAATAGGAGTGAAAATATACTAAACTTCAAATAAATGAAAAAACATATTTTCAGTCACACTAGTTTCTTAATGAACCCAGACATTACAAAAAAAAATATTGCAAAGGCATTCTATTTTTTCAGTTTGGATATTAAGAATTGTCTTTTTTTTTATTATTTTTTCGCATTTGAGTTCTGTCATATTTGTAGATTTTAAATTTTACTGGTAAATTAAGTTTGGATTGCTTGGTTTGCCATTCCCAGTTTACGATCTTAGTAATTAAAACAGCTCCTAGTACAAGCGAAAAATGATGCATGCGCTTGGTGCACCTGGCGCATTTTTATTTGCACTATCCCATGATAAACTTTGCTAATTTGCTTGCAGTGTTGTTTACTTTCGGTGAATAAAGCATAAACATCAAATTCCAACACAAATCAATTCTGATTCTAACAACCCTTACATCAATTTCTGATTCATAGTCTGTCCCATCCAGAAGACGCACTCTGCAAATTCCAGGCTTAGATTTACTGGATACCGACAGACGTCGGCCTTGAGGTGAACTGTGAGAGGAATTTGTTTCTGTTTCGTGGGCATTTTTCTTATCATCTGTTGAGGGTTTTTGATCATCTGCATCTCCTTTCTCTTCTGCCATCACTGATAGAAACTGAAATTAAAAATAAGTAGTCAGCAAAAATAATCAAGAAACATCGGTTTATAGTGAAAACAAAAATGAAATAAAACAAAACATTTTAATTCCATTACTTATACTTCCATAAAAATAACTTTTTTGCTGTGAATGTACTTCATAATCCTTGAGATTGTTTAGACCAGCTATTTTAATTGGCCTGTTTCCGGTAACATACATATACAATTCTGGTTTATGGAACTTGACTGTTCAATTCATTCTTTCGTGAAACACGCTTTCAGACATTTCAGACGGGAAATGGGGAAACAATTTGTCGAATTTGTTGTGTCAAGAGTTCATTGGAAATATTCTACACGTCGATTAAGATTAGGAAAAGGTAGATGCCTGTTAAAAACTAAAAATTAACATATCCTACGAAAAAAGGGGGAGATAATTATTCTGATCACTTTTAATCTATATCGAACTGATTCAACCCGACCAACGCCGGGCACAATTTTGTAATCTTCGTAGAGATAAATTAAAATGTTCATCTGCGAATGTTTTTGTAATAAAATAGAATTTCTAAAAAGATATCAGAATCCTGATGCGTATAATTAATCAATAGGAGTTAATTTACATTAAAATACACTTCCTTCATGAAAAGAATCGTACTACAAACCAACAGGAAACAAGTGACGTGAACGTTACATTTTAGCAATTGGCTACATACGCAACACTAATTTTGAACTAAGGAAAATAGTACAAGTATTCAACTTCTAGAATAAGGATTATCTCATAATATTAAATCTATGCATATCACCCACCGGGTAGGGAGAGATGACAAAATCTCTAAAGAAATCACATAGTACTGTTTGCGGAACAGATATCTTAGGTCACGATTGTTACCGACGTTGTGTGGGTGAAGTTAAAAATGAAATGAATCAAATCTCCGTGCAAGTTGCGGAGGTGGACACAATTGTCAGGTGGTATTTCCTTTGCAAAAAGTTTCTTTTGCGGTCTCGTCATAAACAGCATTCGGTTGAAACAGAACAATTTTGGTAAGACTTAAAAATAAATAGTAGATACATGAAGCACAGATGCAGCTTATATATACCGTCCCCCCCCCCAATTACATCTGTTCAACATTATTAACCGATTAGTTAATTAAATTTATTAACTAACACCGTTATATATAACGCCACATTATAAAAATATCACTTAAAAACGTCGATCGCTGTCTTGAAATAGTATTATAAAGGAATATTTTAATCGCTATCTTAGAAGTTTCACAAATAGAACCACCGAAATCTACTTTAAAACTTTTTTATAACTTGATCCAGTATCCCTGAACAGTCATTCTATTCTAGTGGTAAAAGGGAACGACTCTTAAAGTGAAATTAGAAGTGTCACTTGCTATTCCTGATAAAATCTTTGAATTTTCTCTTAAAACATAATAGTTACATTAAATCTATAAAATCGAAACTTCGTGGGATTTCAAAAACCGTATATTAAAAACATTCCGAATAGAAAAAACATAAAAACGTTAATGAGAATTAAGCGCGAGTAAACTATTCTATAACATAACCGGATCGATAATGGTCTGAAGATCTCAATAGACGCTATGATCTTTCACCCTAAACAAGGGAATTACTCGAATTACTGCACAATAACACAGAAGAGGATCGATACAATCCTCAAACACTAGCATTCAGAGAAGCTAGTCTTCTCTGAATGCTAGTGTTTGGGGACCGGAGGCAAAAGAGGCTGATATCGCTGTCCAAAGCAAAATTTACATATTTAAAATGAAGATAATTTGGACAAACTATACTAATACGTATCACATTCATTTTATCAATATATTAATGTTCCCAGTATTTTTTAATTATAATAAATTATCGACAGCGCATAAAAACTAGCAAAAGGTTGGGCTTCGTTAATGGCTTTCAAGTACAGAAGTAAGAAAAGGAGCTCCCTGTCTTGTTTTGTGCTCTTCAGACGTCTGGGAGATAATGATTTTAATGCTTTGGTTTCTTCTCTTTTTGAATAGCAATACTTTTGCAGGGGGTACATGAAAAGAATTTATTTCTAATCATTGGAGTATATGAAAACATATTCACTACACATGCATAGCACTGGACAAAGACAACTTGTGACAAGGACAAAGTTGTGTATAAGAAACACTAATTTTTTTCAATAAAAATTTCTGAAATGCTGCACATTTGGTATTATGAATCTGGCCCGAGACTGGGGCGTGGAATATGTGAAATCTTCTATTTCAATTTAATACATAATTAATAACGCTATAGAACAAAATAGGATTCCCACTCTTAAAGCATGAGAAAAATTAAGGCCTCAAAAGAACTCGGGAGCTGGCTTATTATGATTATCTAAATAAGTCGTAATACGGCGTATGAATTTGGGTGGGTAGGTTGATAGTTGAATTTACGTCACACTGGAGCAACACAACGGGCTATTGGCGACGGTCCGGGATCAACCCTGAAAGGGAAGGCTCAAGAACAACGCCACGTAATATTGAATCACGACCAGATGACGAGGTCAGCACCTGAGCTGTTACTCAACTTTCCAAACTTCCACAACAATGTGAGAACATTTGAGGCCTCGACAGATTTAAGTGCAAGGCCCCCCCCCCCCACACACCTGCACAACGGTTTTCGTTGGATGTTTCTCGGAACCATCCGGTTGCTAAATCCGTGACTCTACCAGTTGGGCTACCATGACACCGTATGAATTTGGGAAAACATGAGAAAATACGAATTTTTCGAGGTTTATCAGTTAAAAGAGCTAAATAACAAAAATGACGGTTGACAATGGTTTGGTTTGTCCATCAAATGTTTGGCCGCACACAGGGCTAAATTAGATTGGGGGCCTACGTCTAATAAGGCGAATGGCAACAAGCAGGACGTAATTTAGAATTTTGAATGTGGATTGGAAAAACTTTTAGACAATCAACACTCGGAACAAATCCTCTGCAATAGCAAATGACGTTTATGAATGAAAAGCTATTTAAACGTGAATATTTCAAAGGAGAATAATACTCAAATTACGAAACAAGTTTATCACAATGCACTAATATTTAGAAATCAAGTCACAAAAGAGCTAAGCACGTACAGCTGGCAGATGAAGTTTCCGCCGAAATGAGGAAATTGGAATCAATAGATTTAATTCCAGGTGTTATTGATGCGTTTACACGATTCACGAAAGGATGAGTTGGTTGGGTTTTTTACGACGCAGACAGATCTGGCCAAGCATTGTTTTTTCCGTCAAATGAATGGACATACGCACACAAGGAAAGTTTTTACCGACAAAGAGAAATACATACAGGGTAGTTTTACAGGAATCGAACCTGCGCCGTATATATCTCGCAGACTGCAGGAGCAGTGGGCAAACTCACTGAGCCATGAAAAGACAAAAGGAAACAATGACCATGTTTTCACGCCTACCGTTATTTGATGTAATAAATCTACTCCAAAATATCGAATTTTTTAAATTTTTGTGATAAATTTCCACAATTTCAAACCAAGCGCCAAAAATTTCACCTGCAAAATGTTTTGAATACGTATTTGATTAAGTTTCACTGAGACTTCGTAACATTTTCTAACGATTAAGTATTATACAATACAAATTTATCTTTCAAAAAGCAAGCTTCGATGCTAAATTCATGAATAAGAACATTGAATTATCCATTGCTGAAAGTGACTGAACGCAACACATACGGTGTGCAAGCAAAACAGTTTATCAAAATCTTTAACGGGTATACATGCCAGGTCAATCACGTGTTTCAGCAACACGTCAATGCTCATTATTTTGGAGAGTTGCTCCCAGGAGAAGGCAGTTGACCTTGGATCAGTTGATTGCTGAATAGGTGTGAAAGCGAGTTAGATGGCTGTCAAATATAAAAACATGTAAGGTGATTGTCGTGGATGTTTCCCCCTGCCAACTAGCTACCAATGCTTTCGGCAACGAACAAAGAATGAACTTAGAACCAGAATCCGAGCCAAAGACGCCAATTGCGAAAAGGATTTGTTTACATTACCACCAGTCCCCGAAATTAACTCGTTCAAAACCATGCGACTCGACATCCTTCTCTGGGGAACAGCACTATACAGATCCCGAGAACTATCCCCAAATTATTTGCTATTCTCCCTCGATTGCTTACTCCATCCATTATACGAGATTGAACTCGAAACACGGAACAATAAATATTATTTTACACTTCTTAAGTGTTTTGAAAGGTAGATGGATTCGATCTTTTGCGCATGTTCCGACTTGTGCTATGTTTTGAAAGAATGTAACGGCATTCTTTAAAACACATTTTATGCGCCACTGACCAAGGCCATGGATAACGACGAAAGTAGATTTCATGTATGAATTGGCACAAAAACTATTTTGTGTCATGCAATTTAAGTGTGGAGTGTAGTAGCCAACATTTAACTGCAGTGTTTGCAGAAGATAGAAATTAATCGAGTTGCAATGAATAAACCGATATGATCGGACCAACGTAACGTTTTACTCGAATAAAGAAGTCTTATTTCTTTGACCCTTCAAGAGTCGCGTGGTTTTGACAGGTTCACTGTGATTTTTCTCATTTTATGCAATGAAAAGAACTGTAAAAATTTATTAAAAATTTCAAGTTTGTATTTTTACATTTATTTATTTTTTAGTATGCCCCAAAATGTACAGCATGTTTTCAAAAATTAATAGACGCATGTTAAGACTATGAAAGAATGTCGCGCACTCCAGGTGCACTGCGATCTCATTTGTTAAAAGACCTGCAACCAATGCAAGACATAAAGTATGTTCTTACACTAATCATGCATGCGGGTTGGTTTTCGCAGTAAAAGATTGTGGAATTCAAATTTTAAAATGTTCAGTTTAAATAAATCTGTACCTTGGTACGAAAAGGGCAATGTCCAAATTCGCTGATTTTGAGTTGTCCACAAATCGCTTCAAGGTAATGAAAATTATAAAAAAGTCGCCATATCTTCCTGTCAATACATTTTGAAAGAATCCAAACATTGGAGAGTATGTTTCGTATGCTGTATTAAAAACTATACATACAACTAAATCAGCTGTAACCAAAACTTACATAAATTGCATAAGGCACTTTTTCTACCAAGGTACAGAAATATTAAGCTACGTGTTCAACAGGAATGTTCGTTGCTTATTTTTCAGTTCTGTGATAAAATTTTAACCCAGCACACGCTATGTTTCCGGATGAAAAGAAATAAATTCAGAAAAATTTCACTCAAATCTCAAGAATATCAATGCGTATTCAGTATACACAAAAACTGAATGGGAAGAGACAGTTGAATCAAGAACGCATAAGCTGCGTATGTTGCATTTTTAAGTATGTTTGAGCTTTCATTCCTGTGGGAATGAAAATAAAAATTCCCGCAAAATATAAAGGAATCAAAATGGGTGGAATATGGACGGATGAGGGGAAAATTTTCGTCGGGAAAAGAATGGGCATAACAAATACTAAGCAGGGGTGGAGGCAGAATTCGTATTGTAAAATACATCACGTTTCCGGAAACCATGTAAGTGCTTCCAACACGTAGGTTGAAATACATCGCTGATAGCGCATCTTTTTTGAGATAAGAAACGTCATTCAACAAGGTTTGACCATTTGAAGCCGGAAATTGCATGCGCATCAATTGGCTCAGAAATTCCCTTCAAAATGGCATAAATGACGTTCTAAGATATTTTAAGAGCGCAGATTGATTACGGTAATTCATACACTAGGAAAGCAAATAAATAAACATTTCAAACCGTAAAATTCATTTGTTAGAATTATAGAAAAACATGTTTTTCAAACTAATTTTTGCCGAAAATTAACTAACAGGTCATCACTCTTGTGAACTATTCATTACTCCGGCCTCGTAATCGAGTGGTTAGTATTCCGGCCCTCGGTTCAATACGTTGCGAGTTCCGATCCAGATCTGGGCATGGATATTCGTAGTGATTCAGAATCCATTTTAAGCCATAGGTTCCGGTATAATCAAGCCCTCTTGTGGCAAAAAAAATTCTAAAGCGACAAACCACTAGCGAACTGTAACATGTGATACCAATTTCAGATGTAGACGATAAGTATAGTCATCATACCTTGTAAAACGACGCGAACAATCGAGTCCACAATGTGTGGAGTGCTTGCGAACAGCTCCTTGCAGTATCCACGATCTTATTGCGTAACTCTGTTCCTCGCAAAGGGATGTGTGCCCACAATGATTTCTCAACTAAATCACCTTATGAAGAAAAAAACACAAGTTTTCCTGGGTTATCTGTATGCGTGCGCGCGAATATAAGTAAATCTAGTAAATAATATCTAGTAAAACTAATCCAAAATCATATCCGAAGAGTGAGAACCATTGCATAAGAACAATTTTAGAGCCATCGAGACAATCAAGTTTCACAGAGAAATGAGAATTGCCTTTGCAAATCTCAGCATAATCGTGCCTCTCTTGAGGCTTGTAATGCGGAATTCTATTTCTAATCACTGAGATAAGTACTGTAGATCTTAGACGATTCAAGTTATTGTCTTCACTTTCCTGTTTCCTTGCGTAAAATTCACATTGGAGGGAATAATTCAGGTTTTTTGGATGTGTTAGAAAATAAATACAAAAGTAAAGAAAGATAATTGATATTAAAAGGTTCGAATTTCAAGGTAACTTTTCAAACCAAATTTTTTTTGAAAATTCACTGACACGCGATTTTATTTTTTAAAAGTTCCAGTGTGCCCAACTGTTTTTAATTACATCTACATATATGGTGAAATTTGATCCATTCATTTTCTCTTTATCGGAGCCAATAGCGTCGCGAAAGACACTATAAAATCAGCCGATCATAAAACTCTTGTCGCAGCAAAAAAGTTTCTCACTTTTTTATTTTTATTTTGGGGCAGTCAGACTGGCTGTTGGTAAGAATGGCATAAAATGCTAAAATTACGTATTAGATCTTAAGGTTTTTTAATGTTAAAATAAAATTGTTTCAAATCATTGTCCTTCTGGTTGAAAGTAAGCTGTAGGTTCACCAAAGACATCAATCAGGATATTAATTTTAACGTTATTTTCGAAATCATTTTTCTTTTGATGAACAGAATGAACAATTCAATTCAAACTTGAGCAAAATGCAAGCCTAGTAATCCGAATGAATATTTCAGAGGAAATCCCCACATACATGCTTTCGACAAAAGGTACGAATTGAATTCCTCAAATTACATTTGCTCTTGATAGAATCGTCATTCGTCGTGCTCAGCTGCCTCTTCACATGAATGCATAAAAATCCTCTACATTTAAAAGTCTGGCCACTCTTCAAACCCGGTGAAATAGAATCCATCTCTTGAACTAGAAGAGGTCACGCTCTATATCACGTGGAGTGTCTGATTCTTCCCAACGAACGTCATGCGTTGGGTGCAATTGTATGCTAAAAGATGGGCAGGAAGAATTTTAAAAGAACAATGGGTAAAAAAAACAACCAATACGGTAAATTAAATTCCACGAGAGTAGGATGGACTCGTTGAAGTCATTTAGTCAAAGAAGCGTAATAGAAAAATCGGCAGTAGTTGAAGCAAGGATTGGAGAAATTTATATTCAAGCACTACAAAACAACTGGGTATTTTTGACACATTTTGAAACAAATATTTTTGCTAGATACCAATTCCTAGGGGTCTGATCTTCTCCCCTCAGATTTTTATAGTTGGGATTCTCCCTAAAATAATATAAAAAGTATACAAACAATTTGAGTAAATACGCACGATTATTGAACCTCACTGATTAAATCGCATAGAAGTATATCAGGAGACAGGAACGCCAACTCCTAAAGGCCAGAACCCCATCTGCAAAAGGGGAGCAGTCCCTCCGTTCAAACTAATTAAAGTCACTACGGATATTGAGAAAGTCCCCAAGAAATTTTCGCAGTCTGGTCTGCAAAAGCACTTGTGAAATAGTAGCATAAATTTTTAAAAATAGTAGCATAGTTGTAAGTCCTTCATATTCTATTTTAGTAGCAATTTTTTCTTGCTCAGATATAAAATGAATCGACTAAAACACAAAATGTACGAATTTAAGTATGAAAGACATTGAAGATCTTACCAAGAAATTAAAATTTTAAATATATATTCTTAAACATTCTAGCTCGTTAGGTTTTCTTGACCATTTCATAAGGTTTTCATTCTAGCAACATGATTCCGATGTTTTTCTTTTATGGTTGACACGAATTGACGCCAAAACTGAAATTTTCTACCACGAGAAAAATACGAAAAAAAATTTTTTCCGTCCGCTAAAGTTGAAAAGAGAAGAGACTAAATTTTAGTTGACCTTTCAAAAAAGACGCCAAAACTTCAATAAGAGCTTTTGAAACGAGTTTGCTTAAAGATATCCCTAGAAGCCCTTAGTAAAGATCCGTCACGAGAACTGCGATAGGTCTGCCCCTGCCTATTGCCTCCTAGCTACTGCGCTAGCAGCCTTCGAGTTTTAGGCGGCGCAGGTTCGATTCCTGTCAGGTCCATTCTTCCCTGGGTGTATTTCTCTCTTGTGTCAGTAAGATTTTCATTGTGTGTCTGTCTATTACTTGATATTGCATGTCTTGTGTCTCGCGAAGCATGGTCAAATATGGTCCTTGCGCCATAAAACCCCAACAAACCAACCTACTCAAAATGAAAGAGCTGTTTCAAAAGCGATCTCCACAACCCAGATTTGGTGACAGGTTTGTTGGTTTTGAGTTTTCTGGCGCAAGAGCCATATTTGGCTAAGCTGCGCCAAACACAAGACAACAACGCAGATTTGGTGTCAGGATCAGTCCACAATGTCTCACAAGGTGACTCAAATGTTTAAACTTTCGTGAGCTTACACGCCTCGTCAAGACTCAGATGCCTGAGCCCTTTCCCTAGTCCTGGGAGTTGGATTAGGCGTCAACTGCTACATAAATTTATCTAGAAAGCTCATAATTTAGGACCCCTTGTCCCCCAACCCCACGAGATGCATAAATGTAACAAGTACAGATAATATGGGTAATGGAAGTATAAACAAAATAAATCATTCCCAAAACAGATATACAAAGCAGCTTGGGTTCAATAATGACCCCAAGTTGGTGCCACTGATTTAAAACTTTTTAAAAATGGAGCTAATTTTAATACGTTGTGCAGCTCACCATTATTGATATACGCATCACCAGAGAATACGGCCTGTCTAGCCTAGCATAGTAATTAAACTAAGTTGCCAATTGGGAACATTCCAAAACACAAAAGCCATCAAAATGTAATTCTAGAATCGTTTAGATTTTAACGCTGCATTTTATCTCTTATGAACGCATGCATAAGAAATCATCAGGACTCAAATTACTTATATAATCAGTATTTAAATGCATATGCAGTGAAGTTCAGGGCTAAAACTACTTTTGTATTCAACAATGAAATTTGTTCTCGAAATAAATATCCCACAAAATATCATTTTAGGAGCTAAAAATGGTTTTGCACAATCTACTGCCACTGGATGACTCTCAATCATTGCCAATGAAACAAAACAAAGATATGTTTACAATCGATAAAAAATAACTCGCCGAATTGCCAAAAACTGTCTTTGCAATTCCAGTATAACACAAAAATTTACGCGCAAAACGCTCGATTTTCTGCATTTTGTCAAAACTTGCGAAAGGGCTGGACTGATCAGGAAACTGAAGAGACTTTCAAAGCATTTTCTCGAATAACCAAAACATCAAAACATAATACCACTGTTGCGCAGCAGAAATACACATGTACAAAAAAATCAGTCTGAAATTGCATTTTCACCCATTCCTCAAGACGAAAGACCATGTATTGGAACAATTTTATGAAAACAAATCATAACTTTTACGATCTATTTTATGACCTACTCCCACAACAGAGAAAAAGAAGTCATGTCTTTAAATCTAGACATAAATCGGCATCAATTTCCAAATTTTTACACATCTTTACAAGGTTAAGTCCAGTGCATTTTCTACACCACAATTTCATCCAACGAAAAACGACCTCACAATCGTGGAATCCTATTCCTATACCTTCTCCCCATCGTCGGAGATATTTTTACGATCACTTAAATGACTCCGTAAAAACAATTCATGGTAGAGTTTACCCAATAAATTGATTACAAGGAAGGGAAAGTAGAGATGGGAGAAATAGATACACAGAGAATAAAATATAAAAAACGCACGGAAAAAATCAAGAAAGGAAATTGGAAACAATTCTCTGAATTGGCTCAATGCGAATACCGAAAAAAGGAGCCCTCACGAAAATGAATTAAGACACAGCATCTCAGAAATATGAGTAGTATATTTTTTCAAATTGATAAATATTGTACACTAGACATGACATTCGAAAAATGTTCATTTAGTTCTTTAGATCTATTCCTTACCTAATCTTTTCGTTCTAGAAAGGTTTACCAGACCTAAAAATGGAAGTTCTTAAACTCAATTATAATTCCTGACATTTCAGGAAAAGTCCGGCCAAATGAAACTCAATTGATGGGATTCAATGTAAAAAAATTACACACAATGCCGTGAGCTGCAGTTAAAAACCAACACTTTTTGCACACAAAGCGATTCAAGCAATACAACATTTGGACTTCACATTCAAGATTTCTCTGAAAAATCAGGACAATATATAATTCCCGGTGGAATCCAGGCAATGCAAGCAAATTCCGGACCTGTCCGGACGTCTGGTAACTCAAGTTCTAAGGGACCTTTGCTTTTGCCTATCGTCAAATGTTTAATGTAACATTTCACAAATGTGGACAAGGATAGAATATATTGATTTCTTTCTTTGTTCTTTTTCAAGACATCCCCTTAACTGACATCTAATTAGAAACAAGTATTCTTCAAGCTTCTATTCAACCACGATGAATACTTCCTTCAGTAAACACGGACTTCACAACCCCGAGATACCCTAGTGATCTGTCCTCCCTTCCGTTTAACCCTCTTCTTTTTACCTCTCGTTAATTTGCTGTATTTTATTGTTTATATTTATGGTTGTCTTAGAAATACTGAGTAAAACATACATTGTTTGGCGCAGCTTGCCAGATCTGACCCCTTACGCCATAAAAACCAACCAGACAAAACGAAAGGCAGATTGGAGAAAAACAATATATAAGAACAATGGAACTGAGATCTTTAAGACATTTCTTTTTAAGTGCCACGCTACTCCACGAGTGAAAAATGTACTCGTAATGAAGTTGAAGAAAGAAACCACAAGGATTCATTTTAGATGCACATTAATAACTTTTATACGACCAATTTTAAAAAATAGGTACCGCAATGGGACAGCTTCTGCTTTGCTTTAACTAGGCGCGCGTGTGCAAACACTTGAAAAAGAATGACAAAAATATTAATTGATGTGTGGGGAAGGAACGAGAGGAAACACTATTTGGAGCATGTTTGGTTACTTTTTTTAGCCAACGGCACCAAGATGAGCGGCTCCGTCAAAGCGAAGAGGAAGTGAAAACGTCTTCTGGGATGGGTTACAAAATGGGCTTGTCGCAGAAAGTTACTGCTCTTCACATTTTCAGTGAATACGAGCGAATGTTAAAAACGAAAGCAATCTTTATGCCAGGCTTCCCACATTTGCACTCAGGGCCCCAGAATGGAATAAAAAATACGCATCCCAAGAGCACAATGAATAACTTACACCAAATATACATTTTCTCTTCTCCTAACGCAGATTTATTATTGTACAATGAAAATATCTAACTTTTTTAATCTAAAAAACAAACTGCACATTATGCTACAAAATTATTTCATTCCCGAAACCCCCTCAGACCCTGGGCTATGGTATCAGTGTCCATCTTCTATGGGAATCTTGCGGTAAATGTAATAAATACTGCCAAAAAATGCAAATGTAAAATAAATGATAATTTTATTTTACATTACTTATTTTCACTTATCTTTGACCCGTCTTTCCCTTTCCTTTAACAAAGCAAATTCCTTTTAACAAAAGTATATATTCTAAAAATATAATAAAAGTATATAGTACTCAGAGAAATCAAAAGTAACTAAAATAATGTTATTTGAAAATGAGTATGTATTAAGGACATGGAAACCTATAAAATAAGGGTGTGCAACTTCATGAGTGCCGAGTCCTGAAGAAAGTGGATTACGTGTATTAGTTTGAGAGGGGAGGCATTGAGGGTATTAATACTAATCGTTAGTACTATATACTTAGTCTATAGTACTATGTACCCAGAGTCTACGAATGTGATTGCTAAAATTTTATTCTTGATACGTAGGGGTTAAGAATTGGAATCATTACATTTGAACATTTCTGTAAAAAAATCTTAAAAGCATAGTACTTCGTACAAAGTTCAAATGTACTTCAGTAATTCACCAGAATTCGATTTATTTTACATTGATATGGTAACCCTATTTGAAAATCAAAAAGAACATTTTTTTTTCAGATCCGGGAGTAACCTTTATCGATTGGGGAGCACTCAGCACTACCAGCACGTCAAACTAAGACGCAACGTGACTTTAATTGCAGCAAGGAATATTCTAGTCAAAATATAATTGCCGAAGTTCAGATCTCCGATATCAATGAAGATCACAGGGGCATTTAACAAGCGTCATTAAGGAGATAAATACTTAGACTAAATTGGAAAAACGGCAATTTTGAGATACCCTCGCGTTGCATAGTGAAAGGAATGTGTGTGAGGTCTGATAAAGGCAAACCAGATGACCCATTCTACATAAACCTAAAATAGGGAAGTACCTAAAAGCTTTCAGTCATTTTGTAGTACAATAGCAAAACGGCAAATACATACTTCGAATAAAATATCAAAATACCCAGTAAACACAAAGTTGGCCAAAAGATTCTTCCCCACGGTGCGATTGAGGTTTCGCCGGATTTTCAACTGACGCTTTTCATTACTGGCAGGGGGGTTGAACGGATACTTCACAGATTTGGATTGTCCTCTAGTGACCAGCGCAGATCTAGAGGACACAATTCAACTGCTTTTTTTAACTGCCAGAAACTTTAGAGCAAAGAACTCTCCCAATTTTTTTGGTCTCGAGTTTATTTGGTTGGTTGCGTTTAATGGCGTAAAGGTCATATTTGGCCAAGCACTAGATAAAGTCAAGTAATCAGAGAGGAAAAAAGGAAAAAGTAGAAGGGCAGGCGAGGGTAAAACGAAGGGGAGGACAGATCACTAGGGTTACTGAGGTTGTCCGAGTTTCTTACGGACTTGGGTTTGGACAAGAGAATTTAGTTGCGTTTTGTAAATTTGTATTTTTTTGCTACGCATAATCAAGTTTCCTGTTTGTTTCTTTGTTGTATTGAAATTCTGATTTCGCATTTTATTCTGCCTGGGTACAAGGCCTTAGTACTCTGGTGCACAGAAAAAAACTGGTTCGTAAATTAAAAATAATTTCGAAATCGAATACCTGAGCTGAAACTCGCAAAAATCAAAATCTTCCTTTCTGAAAAACGCCAAAAACATTGATAAACACAATCTGAAACCTGAAAAGCCATTAAAATTTAATTGAATCGTCAATACAAGGCCCCTCGTTTTTCCGAAAATGCTTTCGTGGTAAAATAAGCTTCACAATAAATAATTAATACACTAAACACTGTATCTTACACTTCAATAATTTCCATTCAAGATAAACAATTCTAATAAAGGAAGTGATTTGTTGGTACGTTGACAGTTATTGTTACGGGAGAATGCTCTCCGTTCATAAAGATCGATTCGAGTATTCAAGTGATAATGAGAATGGTGCAAGTTTTCTTCTTTAAATAGTTCAACCCGGAAGTTTTTCTCTGCATTGACATAATGAAGTATGCGTGACGGTAACAATTTGGGGGAAATCATTACTAACACAACTCTTGAAGTGCTATAACTGAACTAAACATGAAATTTGGCATGACTTGGTTTATCGCTCTAGGCAGCGATTTTCAACCGGTGTGCCTCAAGAATGTTGCTGGTGTACCTTACCGGTGGTAAAACGGTTTAAAATGTGTGTTTGATTTATTTCATGTCAAAGGTTCAGAAAAAGCTTTTGACAAGTGTGAATTTGAAATTATGTGTTCGCACATAATTTCAAATGATACCTAGTTATACTTGTATAAATAATACCAGGGTTAACATTTTGAATATTTTTTCAAAGAATCATAAATAGTTTCAAAAAGATATTTTTAAAGCCACTTTGGATCATAAAAGAGGGAGTAATTTCTGTATTTTTTAATCAATCAACATCATACCTATTTTTTGTCAAATTGGTAAAAAATATTCAATATTTTTTGGTGTGTCGGAAAATTACAGTAATTAGTCTGTGCCATGAGATGAAAAAGGTTGAAAATCTGCTTTAGGGGCATTTTTTGTTACAAGGCCAATTAGACCGAAATTTGCCATGAGATTTGCAATTGATCAATAAATCGTTTTTCAAATTGAGAACACGCAAAATTTAAAAAACAAAATGAAACATCCCTAACGTAATCCAAATAAAAGCATAATACATCATAATTCTAACAAAATCCTTCTCATGCCTTTTGAAATTTGGACATGGACTTCAGAGTGCTGTACCAAACAATATAACAGTTTGATTTGTCGTTCTACGGTTAATTACTAATTCCTGCACTCAATGTCAATCAACATCCTATAAAACAAAGAATTCGATACACAAAAACATAATGTACTACGCAGAGTTCACGAAACGAAATACAAAATCGAAAAAGAACAAATGTGTAACGAAAACCTTGATCCTACGCTCATCAAATAGACTTCTCATCTACAAAACAAATCAAAATCATCACACATCAACACAAAAGAGAAAAGGTATGCACAGTCAACATCCTACACATACAAACGTTTAATGGAGATAGTAGAGATAAAGAAAAGTGTTAATGTGCAATAAGTAAGACGGATGGAAGGGAATTGAAAGGAAAGCGTGTCACTGTCACTTCCGGCAAGCGGCGCATAACAAAAGACAATGGCAGACAGAGGCCAATTGTCGGAATTGTCTTCCAAGGACTGTCACGATCCGCGCAGAAGGGTTTTTTGGAAAAATGAGTGGGACATCAATGTCAATCGCACGCATCACTTCCTCGACTGCAAGTGCTCCATGTTTAACACTTATCACTCAAACGAAATTGTACTCGTAAAGGCCAAGTTCAACGCTGGTGGATTCTGGACAAATTGATGCTACAATTCGTGTACAAAGTTGGGAATGTCTTCAAAGCCTTGCTGCCAGTAATTTGGGAGTGCCGAGGGCGAAAAATAAGAAAGCTACATGCACTATTTTTTTCTACTGTACGTCCAGTGACTCAATAAGAGCCAAATGATACATCCAATGTCGATTACTAGTTGGATAACGGTCGGAAAAAGCTTCATCGGCTTCATACAATCCAGGATTGTAAATTAGGAGAAGACATTTTGTTCCAGAACTTTCAAAATTCGACTACATTTGAAGAATAGATGGGTCCTATATCATTCAAGTCTTTTCAAACGCTGATGAAACTTTTTGGTGCCTAATTAATTACTTTAGTTTGTTGCACTAAAGTCATACTATAATACTGCTAGTTAAACCCGACTGATTATTCACGCAATAAGAATAACCAAATATTGACAGAACTCTCTCAAAAGGAGCCTCTAGAAGTCTTAAAATGCAAAAGGATTGGATTTTTCGCAATGGTTAACACTTAAAGATAACTATAGTGATTGAAACATCGGAAGTGATACATCAAGGAATGCCAATGATACATTCACAGAAATGTTTCCAGACATTTATCAGGAATTTTTTTTGTTCAGAAAAGCAAAATATACGATTGACAAGCGGGTACTCTTCAAATCAAGACTTCGAACATTTCAAATCAAGGGGAAAATACCGATGTTTTTTCCACTAATATCAATGCTCGCAAATGTCGTGTTTCAAGATTTTAAGATAATGGCTTTGAAAACCTAGTTTTTCTAATAATGAATGTGCCAATAAAGTGTTTATGTAGGGTTTCTGAAAGGGACATCTGGTCTTATTTTATGAGAGCTCCAAATTTACATTTTTGACATTGCCCCTTAACTTATTAAGTAATTTTTCATTGAATGAAATTTGATGATTAAATGAAAAATGAATGATTGACTTAACAAAGATTTTAAATTTCTAAGGTGCCACAAAAATAGAAGTGTGTGTGGTCAGAACTTTCTTTGACTTCTTGTAAGTGCCCCTGCTTATTTTACATTACTTATACAAAATTCATTCGTTTTCATACCTACCAATTTCTAAATATTTGCAGTTTTGAAGGTTCCTAAGAGCCGATTATGAAATAAGGAAAGCTTTAAAAGCGTTGTAAAAATTCCTCATGACATGAAAACATTTCCTAGTTTTATTTTTGTTCATTGCACAGTGGGGAGGGAGAGATAGCACGTGTTTTTTAAAACAACTTACAGCAGGTTACTGACCATGATTGCTTTTCGAGGGTTGTCGTTCATCTTACCAATCACTTAACAGCATAGTTTTAAAAAATTCACTTTTTAAAGTACTTTGTCCTTCTATTTGTTAGGCGACTTAGTATTTTAGTTTTCTGGAGTAATAATTCTAAGAATCGAAGCCGGAAAAAATGGTAAATTTGTCTACGATAAATTCAAAGTTACATAAGAAAGGCCTGCATGGCTAGCAATTGAATAAAACAGAACACGTAGCCCTAATGACTTCACTAATGGCTTTTTGATCCTACAATTTATTCACGGGTGGAGTTATTTAGCGTTTTAAAGGGCGTGGTTGTATCACTTGATTAGTCGTGTTGTGACGAACAGAAATGGGTTGGTTGTTTCGGGCCAAGCTGCGCCAAACACAAGACAGAAAACGCCTAGTAAATGGACATACGCACACAAGGAAAGGTTGGTTGGGTTTAATAACGCAAAGGGCCATATTTGGCAAAGCTGCGCCAAGCACAATAGACAACGTCAAATAATGGACATACATATACAAGTTTTTATTGACACAGAAGAGAGGAAATACACATTAGGAGGAATCTAACATTCGCAGCTTACAACTCGCAGGTTTCAAGCACAGTGGGCAAATCCACTGAGTCGTGGCGTTTCCCACAAGGAAGACATAAATGGGAAATGTTGGCAGATATTAAGGCATTGTAGGCCCTTATGGAAGACTTGTCAAAATATCAAAATGATTTAAAGATTTTCAGAGTAAAAATTTTGAACAGTTTCGCGCGAATCGAAGACCAAATGGTAAACACAAAATATTTCAAAATAAATATTTAAGTATCGATTCTCAAACAAGCAGCGAAAGGAATGGTGTGAAGAGGCTAAATGGGGTCAGTGGTGGTGATGGATGAGGAACAGAAAATCGATTTAATTAACAAGAAATTAACGAGCAGACTATAGAAGCATTCACGGACCGTGAGATTCATCACCGAATCAAGGGTACACAACTCATTCAATTTACGAAAAGCCAGAGTCTACAATTGTTCGCAAAGTCTTCGTAAAAGACAATGGCCCCTCCGTCTCTGAAGATGGATCACTCGCTTCAACGACTCATCTCAGAAAATATCACACACTACTGTACATCGTGTCTCTTGAAGACATTTTATATAATGCTTAATTTCAGTAATAAATAAATCAATTACTTTGCTCGACAAAGATTAAATCAATGAGGTTGGTTTGGTTTGGGGCTTTTATAGCGCAAGGGTCATATTTGGCCATACTGCGCCAGACGAAAGACATACAATATCAAGTAATAGACACACACACACAATGAAAGTTTTACTGACACGAAAGAGAGAAATACACCCAGGGAGGAATGCACTTGACATTAAATCAATGAGGACGAGTACTTTGTTTTCCAGATATGGTAGCTGTTTCAATTATGTTATACAGTTATTAGCTTATCAGTACATAAAAAATATAAAAAAGGTGGCTTACAGAAGCATTCTGCTTGGTTGATTTGGGTTTTACAGCGTAAGGGTCATATTTGGCCAAGCTGCGTCAAACATGACAGACAATGAGGGAGGAAGGAAAAGCAGAAAGGTAGGCAAGGGTAAAAATGGAAGGGAGGAAAGATCACTAGGGTACCTATAGTTCGTGAAGCCTGTAAAAACCTTAAGATGTGCCCCCGAGGGGGATGGAAAAGTAAGATAAGGTCCGTTTCTAAGGCAACAGACAGAGGCACTGTGTCTGGGGCATTTATAGTGGTACAGACAGTACTTTTTACAAATATAGTAGATACAAAAAACGGCAAATTGGACTTCAAAAATGAGAAGTTTGCCATCTCAGATAATTTCCCCATCATTTTTATTCTTTTTACTTCATCTACTCAAAGAACAACTGTTAAAAACCCCACCTCATTCAGAGGAACTGCCAAATCGAGAAGGAAAAATAGATTACCGTTCTTCCAAGAGCTTTTAACGCTTGCCTCCCACCAAGATCAATGCACCGGAGGTCCTCCCACTCGCCATAACGATCGACTTTCTAGGAATACAGGTGCTATTGTATGGAGAACGACAGAAGCAAACGAAAAAAAGCCGATCGGTCGTCACCACGCAACACCTGTGCTTTCGGAACAAAAAGAGATGGCACTTCGGTAAGTGGCAGTGCGTCGCAATGCCTAGACGGTGAAATTCGAAATCTGTCGTCGCAACTAGCCATGCATACCTAAACGAGAGGGTGTGACGGGGGCCTTTTCCTTCCGCATCCGGTCGCCATTCCATTTGATACGTCCAAAGGAGAAATGGAGATGTGATGTCGAAAGTTAAATTTTGTAGTTTTCAAACGTTGAAATGAAGATCATTCCAAAAATGAAGTTATAACCAGATGCTCAAATAGGAACAGATAAAAGAAATACCTCTCAGCAGATGGCACCTGCTGGCGCATATTTTCTGTACGAAACTAGGAAAATATCCAAGGACGTATTTTTATGCATTTGTAGAGAATGTTATGTTACAAATAAAAATTGAATAAGTTATTAGTAAAACGAAGAACCTAAGATTTCATTTAGATACATGCTCGTTTTAACGAATTCGTATGTTACGAACTTCCATCAAGCTTCATCCATATACCATGCAGCAAATTTAATTCCCTTTTAATAAACTGTCCATTTAATTAACTTTTTTCGATCCCTTAGGGTTCTTAAAAGGGCGCATCGACTGTATCAGTAAACACGGGATTGCAATTATAACTCATAACTCCTTGATAATTTTCAATCGGTATGTCACTTGAAGACACAAATACTAGCATTTCGAAAAAATCTTGTTTTTAAAATCTCGCAAGATCCTGATAAGTTAGCAATTTGCAAATACTACTTTTAAAACTGATTGAAAAAAATGTTTTTGGGAAAGCGAAATGCGACCTTTGCACCTAAGTAGTTGGAATGTTTCGTAACACATACACCTTCTCCTCGTCTTGCGACCACAAACAATTAATAAATAAAAATAGTAAATAAAGAAAGGTAACTACATTGATAGGGTTAAAAAAAGATACAATAGAGTGCATATTATGTATTTTTCACATTATATACAATAATTACACGTACATAGATTGAATTTGTGAGTAGTATACGGGTGCCTATAGGCGGCGGAAGTGACGTCATACCACGTGACCGGAAGTGGGCGGGGCCAAGTGACGTCATACCACGTGACCGGAAGTGGGCGTGTCTGAATGACGTGACGTATTGTTTGTTTACATTTTGGACTTGGAATTTTTTTTTGTCATCGTGCAGGCGTTGAGTTGTTTCAAGATGGCGTCGTTTCGTTGCCATGGTGATGAATCACTCGCGTAGTGCCATCTGGTGGAGATATTCGAAACCCTATTATTTTTAATTAAAAAGCAATTTCGTGGATTCGAACCCGGGACCATGGGATCCGAGGTCAAGTGCGCTATCCGTTAGGCTGTAAGAGAGTTAACTTAAGATGGTGAATTAATGTAGTGTTTATTTCTCTTTCTTTTGGACTTGTATTTTTTCTTAGTATTAGGAATGGGTTATTTTTAGAAAATGGTTTGAATAATTGCATAGGGGTTTTAATAAATGCTTTTTCAAAATGACTTATGGCGCCATCTAGTGATTTTAAAAGTAATTAATCTAAGGAACGAATTGATTTCTTAATGGTTTTTCTTTATTCATGACCAGTGACGTCAGTGTGTTTACGTTTGGGACTTGGATTTTTTCCTTCTGAGATTTCGATGTGACGTCACGATTATGTCCATCGAGCAAGTCTGAACTTGAAAAAGTCTACTCACAATTCTTTATGTTATGAGTATGGTAAATTGTTTACAGATCGTGAAGACTGGGCATACTTCCGTCGATTGGAAAACGAATTAACGTATTAAAAAAAGACGAAATTTAGAAATTTTAGGTCAAAAATATACTGTGCCTTGTCAACTTGTAGCATACGAAGACGAAGGAATAAGCTATACTTTTAGTGGGTCTTCTATTGCAGCCAAGCCTTGATCTCCTTAAGTATTGGAAATAAAGGGAGAAATGGAGCGAATAATTGGTGCAAGATTTAATTTTGAGTTGGTGAACCGTTATAAAGATGGTAAGGACTGCATAGTTGCCCATAAAAACAACGAGAAGGACTTGGAACTTTATGCACTCATAGCGTCTGTTTCATTTGGGCAGAAAAGACAATTTGTGTTTTCTAACTACAATTGTTTAAAAATTGTTCTGGAAAATGGAAGTTTGCTTGGAATGAAGTATCCAACAAACCAATTTTGGTTTCACAAGTTTCGTAAAATTCTAGCGTAAATAAGCAATAATCCACTTATGTGCCCCCGAACTGGAACACATATACTGTATTTTGGATTGTTTGTTTTTTATTACATAGTTTTATAAATTGTCTTAAAATGCAAGATCTGAAATGAAATTTTTCTATGCTATAAAGATTTATGGTTTTTTTTAAGTTAGATGTTTTTACTCAAAAATTAATTATACATTAGATGCTATAAGACCTATTTTTTTAACAGAAATTTTGTTTTAATTAATATACACTTAAGTAAGAGTACAATTTTTGAAACTTTATAAGACCCATACTATGAATACGTTTTCTTGTACATTTGAAGAAGTTTTAGTATAAAAACCATTTATCCTATAAATCTAAATTAAATGTTATTTTTTAAATTCTCTTTCCTTGCATATTATTTTTTTACTTTGAATAAATCTTCATAAATTTTAGTGATTTAATTTATATTATATAGATTTACAAACCTGTTTTTGGATGAAATATAAGGATTTTATGTTTTAAAAGTTAATGTTTTTACTCAAAAATTAATTATATATTAAATACTATTACACATATTTTTAATGTTGAAGATTTTAGAAAACATTTTACAATTGAAACATATGCATTACATATTATGACAAACACTTAAATGGAGATCCATAAGGGAATATTGGAAATCTTTTTAATGCTTACACCTTTCTATTTTAAATAAACTTTTGCTTGTCTTACCACATACACTGTATTTTGGATTATTTGATTTTTATTACCCATGGTCTTATAAATTTTCTTTTAAAATACAAGATCTGAAATGAAATTTTCCTTGATTTTAAGATTTATGTTTTACTCAAAAATTAATTATACATTAGATGCTATAGCACATATTTTATTACAGAATTTTTTAATATTATACACTTAAGTGAGCGTAAAATTTTTGAAACTTTACAAGACCCATATTATGAACATGTTTCCTTACACATTTGAAGTAGTGAAAAATAGTATTAAAACCCTTTATCCTGTAAAATCTAAATTAAATATTATTTTTAATTAATCTTTCCTTGCATATTATTGTTTACTTTAAATACATTTTCATTAATTTTAGTGATTTTATTTATATTATAAAGATTTACAAATTGTTTTTAACAAAATTTTCTTTGATATAAGGATTTTATATTTTAAAAGTTAGATGTTTTTTACACAAAAATTAATTATATATCAAATACTATTGCACGTATTATAACATTGAAGATTTTTAGAAAACGTTTAACAATTGAAATATATACTTTAAATATTATTACAAACATTTAAATGCAATTTGCTTTTTATTTTTAATTTTACAATTGAGACATTTTTAAAAGTTTGGTTCTTAAAGTGTGTGTTTTATGCATAGTAAAAAAATTATTATAAAAAACCTGTAAGAGTAAAAAGAATTTTATGCATTAATTTCAAACTTTACAAGACCGTGTTTGTTTCCGTGCACATTTGAAGTAGTGAAATATAGAATTAAAAACCATTTGTCCTTGAAGTTCTAAATTAAAAGTTATTTTTCTTTAATGCTTTTTCAAACCACACATTTTACTAAATATGAACTTTTATTTATTTGAAAACCTTATGCACATCGTACAATTAAATTGCACAGCAAAATACCAATACTGTACGAAGCTATGAAGTATTTTACAAGATACTTTGGTACTGTTTTCTTAATTTTAAGTGTTCTACATTGCTATGTTAAATGGATAGTAAGTGGTTTTTCTGTTTTTGAAAATAATGTGTGCACATCTGTGCTGCTAAGCAAATTAACTTTTGCCCTTTTCTTGATATTTAATGCATAATCTAAATATTTACTGACACCGCTGATAGTTTTACCCATGAGTAAAATTAAATAATAACTGAAAATTTTAAGTATTAATGTGAATTTTAAAATGAACAAATATTATTAAAATAATGGATTAAATCTGAATTTTATGTATTCTTAAAACAATCTCTGCAAAAACCAGCACAGACAATTCTTAAACAGATTGAAGGAAGCCACATGGAAACAAAGTTAATGGAAGCACTTTTTATAGAAAAAAACATAGTTCATATATTTTACACAAGTAATACATTGTAGTGTAAAAAATAACTTTAGTTTTTGACATACTTGCACAGACGCATATTTCAGACAAGCCAATTATTCGATGCCGCCACCTAAACTTTTGGGCAATGCAAATTATTTTTGTGATGACCACATGATAGTTTTTGGAAATCAAGTTGATATTCGGAAGTAATACATCTAAGCGTTTCTTTTCCATATGACCACCTTTGTAAGCAACTAGGTACTGAGTGGCCCTCTTGGTCTGATCGTACAATTCTAAAAGCTTAGAGTCTAAACTTTCTAAGGGAGCACAATTTGCTATGTCATGAGACAGAAATGAAGAGTACATACGTAATTTTTAACATATCACACAGTTGTACGATCTTTGCACTAAGTTTATGCTCAGACGATAAGTTAAAACGAATACTTGAAGCTACTTGCGATTTTTTTACAGCGATGTATGCATATTTACGTACTAAGAAACTTTCTTGAGTCTGAAATCCATCAAAATCCACAATTTCACAAATATTAAGCATTGCTATTGAAAAGCGTTTACTGTTCTTGGAAAAATAATTGTAAACTGGAGGCCACGAAGAACTGGACTATATAACACCATACACTTACTAATCATACTAATCAGTAAAGTTAAAATTTATCTTTTGCGTTCCATAGTTACTCACAAAAGATAAGACTAAGTGAAGAATGTACATACTCAGAAAACATGGTGTTTGTGATAATGCGCGAAATAAAATTTTGTGTTATAATACAAGAAGATTTTAACGAAAGGATATACTTAAATGTGCGTTTGATTTTTTTTACTCTACCACGTTTATGCGCTGAATGCAATTCAATTCTACGACTAAACTTGAGCAAGAAAAAAATATAACCAAATATAATTTATAAGAGAAACGCATTTTGACTTTCTTTAAAACGAGAACTTTAAAGTATACTGAATTCTCTTGATTCCGCAGTTTTATGTTTTTTCTAAAATTACATCAACGAATTGAATTATTTATTTGTGGGCACACACAAGTCTTTGCCCTTGTTGAAAGGAAACTAGTATCTTTGACAAGTATCAGATTTTTAAAAATTGATTAAGAGAAGAACCTTTTTTCATGGAATTTAATTCAATCTGCACCATAATTTTACACTTAAGAGTAATAGAGCATAATATAGTTTTAAGGAAAATGAATAACCATTATGCAAATTTGAAGCCAAAAGTTCCAAGCATGTCTATGCGCCTATCTACGTTTAGAGATTGGCCAACGCACAGACGTTGACCTTAGAGACCTAGCCGAAAACGGATTGTATTATACTGGTGTCTTGGACGTGATCAGGTGCTATTGGTGTGGCGAAGGGGCTTGAAAATTGGTAAAAAGAAGATGTAGTGAGACACAAACACAAAGTTTTATCCAAAATGTTTGGTAGCCCATAGATGAAATTGTACAGGTGCTGGATGAAATCAACAACAATAATACCAATGATTTTATAAAAAACCCGATGTATAGCTTTACCCCTTATACAACGACAAGGACGAACGACTTTGAAAAATTTGCAAGGAATCGGAAAATGAATGCTACTTTACAGCCTTGCGGTCATTTGGTGACATGCATGAGATGTACGAAGAGTCTTTCAACGTGTCCTATGTGCCGAACCAATATTTTGCACAAAATTTTAAAACGTACATTTGTTACTAAACTGTCTATTTATTAGTACATGCAGTAGATGCAATTTCAAGTGATATACTGAACATGGTGAGGAAGAAAATCCAATTGTAAAAGGGTGGTATTGAGTTGCAAGTTATTAAATTGGCACAAGTGCTTCAGTAAAAAGATTAGTAAGGAAGTTTGAGATTCTAAAACCCTAAGACTCTTTATTAAGGAAAAAGTCGTGTAGGAAAGACTTATACACCCTTATAAATATATTGACTATTTTAATTATTAGTCGTTTGTTCATTACATGTTAAACCTATTTACTAAAGAAATTTAAAGAGTGCCTTAAACAGGAGTTACTAAATGCTTTTCGGCACATAGGACACGTTGAAAGACTCTTCGTACATCTCATGCATGTCACCAAATGACCGCAAGGCTGTAAAGTAGCATTCATTTTCCGATTCCTTGCAAATTTTTCAAAGTCGTTCGTCCTTGTCGTTGTATAAGGGGTAAAGCTATACATCGGGTTTTTTATAAAATCATTGGTATTATTGTTGTTGATTTCATCCAGCACCTGTACAATTTCATCTATGGGCTACCAAACATTTTGGATAAAACTTTGTGTTTGTGTCTCACTACATCTTCTTTTTACCAATTTTCAAGCCCCTTCGCCACACCAATAGCACCTGATCACGTCCAAGACACCAGTATAATACAATCCGTTTTCGGCTAGGTCTCTAAGGTCAACGTCTGTGCGTTGGCCAATCTCTAAACGTAGATAGGCGCATAGACATGCTTGGAACTTTTGGCTTCAAATTTGCATAATGGTTATTCATTTTCCTTAAAACTATATTATGCTCTATTACTCTTAAGTGTAAAATTATGGTGCAGATTGAATTAAATTCCATGAAAAAAGGTTCTTCTCTTAATCAATTTTTAAAAATCTGATACTTGTCAAAGATACTAGTTTCCTTTCAACAAGGGCAAAGACTTGTGTGTGCCCACAAATAAATAATTCAATTCGTTGATGTAATTTTAGAAAAAACATAAAACTGCGGAATCAAGAGAATTCAGTATACTTTAAAGTTCTCGTTTTAAAGAAAGTCAAAATGCGTTTCTCTTATAAATTATATTTGGTTATATTTTTTTCTTGCTCAAGTTTAGTCGTAGAATTGAATTGCATTCAGCGCATAAACGTGGTAGAGTAAAAAAAATCAAACGCACATTTAAGTATATCCTTTCGTTAAAATCTTCTTGTATTATAACACAAAATTTTATTTCGCGCATTATCACAAACACCATGTTTTCTGAGTATGTACATTCTTCACTTAGTCTTATCTTTTGTGAGTAACTATGGAACGCAAAAGATAAATTTTAACTTTACTGATTAGTATGATTAGTAAGTGTATGGTGTTATATAGTCCAGTTCTTCGTGGCCTCCAGTTTACAATTATTTTTCCAAGAACAGTAAACGCTTTTCAATAGCAATGCTTAATATTTGTGAAATTGTGGATTTTGATGGATTTCAGACTCAAGAAAGTTTCTTAGTACGTAAATATGCATACATCGCTGTAAAAAAATCGCAAGTAGCTTCAAGTATTCGTTTTAACTTATCGTCTGAGCATAAACTTAGTGCAAAGATCGTACAACTGTGTGATATGTTAAAAATTACGTATGTACTCTTCATTTCTGTCTCATGACATAGCAAATTGTGCTCCCTTAGAAAGTTTAGACTCTAAGCTTTTAGAATTGTACGATCAGACCAAGAGGGCCACTCAGTACCTAGTTGCTTACAAAGGTGGTCATATGGAAAAGAAACGCTTAGATGTATTACTTCCGAATATCAACTTGATTTCCAAAAACTATCATGTGGTCATCACAAAAATAATTTGCATTGCCCAAAAGTTTAGGTGGCGGCATCGAATAATTGGCTTGTCTGAAATATGCGTCTGTGCAAGTATGTCAAAAACTAAAGTTATTTTTTACACTACAATGTATTACTTGTGTAAAATATATGAACTATGTTTTTTTCTATAAAAAGTGCTTCCATTAACTTTGTTTCCATGTGGCTTCCTTCAATCTGTTTAAGAATTGTCTGTGCTGGTTTTTGCAGAGATTGTTTTAAGAATACATAAAATTCAGATTTAATCCATTATTTTAATAATATTTGTTCATTTTAAAATTCACATTAATACTTAAAATTTTCAGTTATTATTTAATTTTACTCATGGGTAAAACTATCAGCGGTGTCAGTAAATATTTAGATTATGCATTAAATATCAAGAAAAGGGCAAAAGTTAATTTGCTTAGCAGCACAGATGTGCACACATTATTTTCAAAAACAGAAAAACCACTTACTATCCATTTAACATAGCAATGTAGAACACTTAAAATTAAGAAAACAGTACCAAAGTATCTTGTAAAATACTTCATAGCTTCGTACAGTATTGGTATTTTGCTGTGCAATTTAATTGTACGATGTGCATAAGGTTTTCAAATAAATAAAAGTTCATATTTAGTAAAATGTGTGGTTTGAAAAAGCATTAAAGAAAAATAACTTTTAATTTAGAACTTCAAGGACAAATGGTTTTTAATTCTATATTTCACTACTTCAAATGTGCACGGAAACAAACACGGTCTTGTAAAGTTTGAAATTAATGCATAAAATTCTTTTTACTCTTACAGGTTTTTTATAATAATTTTTTTACTATGCATAAAACACACACTTTAAGAACCAAACTTTTAAAAATGTCTCAATTGTAAAATTAAAAATAAAAAGCAAATTGCATTTAAATGTTTGTAATAATATTTAAAGTATATATTTCAATTGTTAAACGTTTTCTAAAAATCTTCAATGTTATAATACGTGCAATAGTATTTGATATATAATTAATTTTTGTGTAAAAAACATCTAACTTTTAAAATATAAAATCCTTATATCAAAGAAAATTTTGTTAAAAACAATTTGTAAATCTTTATAATATAAATAAAATCACTAAAATTAATGAAAATGTATTTAAAGTAAACAATAATATGCAAGGAAAGATTAATTAAAAATAATATTTAATTTAGATTTTACAGGATAAAGGGTTTTAATACTATTTTTCACTACTTCAAATGTGTAAGGAAACATGTTCATAATATGGGTCTTGTAAAGTTTCAAAAATTTTACGCTCACTTAAGTGTATAATATTAAAAAATTCTGTAATAAAATATGTGCTATAGCATCTAATGTATAATTAATTTTTGAGTAAAACATAAATCTTAAAATCAAGGAAAATTTCATTTCAGATCTTGTATTTTAAAAGAAAATTTATAAGACCATGGGTAATAAAAATCAAATAATCCAAAATACAGTGTATGTGGTAAGACAAGCAAAAGTTTATTTAAAATAGAAAGGTGTAAGCATTAAAAAGATTTCCAATATTCCCTTATGGATCTCCATTTAAGTGTTTGTCATAATATGTAATGCATATGTTTCAATTGTAAAATGTTTTCTAAAATCTTCAACATTAAAAATATGTGTAATAGTATTTAATATATAATTAATTTTTGAGTAAAAACATTAACTTTTAAAACATAAAATCCTTATATTTCATCCAAAAACAGGTTTGTAAATCTATATAATATAAATTAAATCACTAAAATTTATGAAGATTTATTCAAAGTAAAAAAATAATATGCAAGGAAAGAGAATTTAAAAAATAACATTTAATTTAGATTTATAGGATAAATGGTTTTTATACTAAAACTTCTTCAAATGTACAAGAAAACGTATTCATAGTATGGGTCTTATAAAGTTTCAAAAATTGTACTCTTACTTAAGTGTATATTAATTAAAACAAAATTTCTGTTAAAAAAATAGGTCTTATAGCATCTAATGTATAATTAATTTTTGAGTAAAAACATCTAACTTAAAAAAAACCATAAATCTTTATAGCATAGAAAAATTTCATTTCAGATCTTGCATTTTAAGACAATTTATAAAACTATGTAATAAAAAACAAACAATCCAAAATACAGTATATGTGTTCCAGTTCGGGGGCACATAAGTGGATTATTGCTTATTTACGCTAGAATTTTACGAAACTTGTGAAACCAAAATTGGTTTGTTGGATACTTCATTCCAAGCAAACTTCCATTTTCCAGAACAATTTTTAAACAATTGTAGTTAGAAAACACAAATTGTCTTTTCTGCCCAAATGAAACAGACGCTATGAGTGCATAAAGTTCCAAGTCCTTCTCGTTGTTTTTATGGGCAACTATGCAGTCCTTACCATCTTTATAACGGTTCACCAACTCAAAATTAAATCTTGCACCAATTATTCGCTCCATTTCTCCCTTTATTTCCAATACTTAAGGAGATCAAGGCTTGGCTGCAATAGAAGACCCACTAAAAGTATAGCTTATTCCTTCGTCTTCGTATGCTACAAGTTGACAAGGCACAGTATATTTTTGACCTAAAATTTCTAAATTTCGTCTTTTTTTAATACGTTAATTCGTTTTCCAATCGACGGAAGTATGCCCAGTCTTCACGATCTGTAAACAATTTACCATACTCATAACATAAAGAATTGTGAGTAGACTTTTTCAAGTTCAGACTTGCTCGATGGACATAATCGTGACGTCACATCGAAATCTCAGAAGGAAAAAATCCAAGTCCCAAACGTAAACACACTGACGTCACTGGTCATGAATAAAGAAAAACCATTAAGAAATCAATTCGTTCCTTAGATTAATTACTTTTAAAATCACTAGATGGCGCCATAAGTCATTTTGAAAAAGCATTTATTAAAACCCCTATGCAATTATTCAAACCATTTTCTAAAAATAACCCATTCCTAATACTAAGAAAAAATACAAGTCCAAAAGAAAGAGAAATAAACACTACATTAATTCACCATCTTAAGTTAACTCTCTTACAGCCTAACGGATAGCGCACTTGACCTCGGATCCCATGGTCCCGGGTTCGAATCCACGAAATTGCTTTTTAATTAAAAATAATAGGGTTTCGAATATCTCCACCAGATGGCACTACGCGAGTGATTCATCACCATGGCAACGAAACGACGCCATCTTGAAACAACTCAACGCCTGCACGATGACAAAAAAAAATTCCAAGTCCAAAATGTAAACAAACAATACGTCACGTCATTCAGACACGCCCACTTCCGGTCACGTGGTATGACGTCACTTGGCCCCGCCCACTTCCGGTCACGTGGTATGACGTCACTTCCGCCGCCTATAGGCACCCGTATACTACTTTTGTGTTTTATATACAATTTTTATAACCCGTTTGAATGAATATAGTGTTGAATATAAATCCGACTTACGACCTGCCAGTCAGAACGGAACTCGGTCGTAAGTCGAGGAGACCCTGTATTAGGTTGGTTGGTTTGTTGGGGTTTTATGGCGCAAGGGCCATATTTGGCCATGCTGCGCCAGACACACAATATCAAGTAATAGACACACACACAATGAAAGTTTTTACTGACACAGAAGAGAGAAATCACCCAGGGAGGAATGCACCTGACAGGAATCGATCCTGCGCCGCCTACAACTCGAAGGTTGCTAGCACAGTGGGCATACCCACTGAGCCACGACTGCTCCAAACACATTATGAAACTAACTTGGAGAACTTAGTGTAACAGTCTATACTAACTTATTTAATTCGTAATCACTCCTTTTACATAGCACATTTACCTTATACCGACTGTGTCAGTACAAAATTGGTTTGATCAAAATGCCAATTTGGCCAAGCAGCGCTAAAAATTAAGTATCCATTCTCAGAAAAAAATTATACCATATTTTCAACACATTGTAATGCTTATAAGCGAACGTTGATTACTAGCAGAAAAACCTTGAAGCACCCAAAGCATAGAAACAATAACTAACATGAAATGATAATTTGTTAGGGATTCGACTTAAATTTGATGCGGGTGTCATTTTAGCAAATGGTGATCTACACAGCGGAATGACAATCAAAATGAAATAACATTACTTTGAAAACCAAATGTGATTTTGTGTGATTGTTATTTAATAATTAGGAAACTTGAATAACAAGATTTTCGATTAATTATACCCTCTGATGAACATCATTCCACAAAGCAAATGACTTGAAAACAAGGTTAAAAATAGGACTCCGGACAAGATGCTTAGGTTAAGAGAGAACAAAGGATTCCTTGAATAGATAAATCCGCCACTTTTAAAGAGCGTGCATTTTCATTCAATGAAATTGTCATTTAGATCCTTTCAGCTACGTATATCTTACTCATCTGACAGCTACCAAACGAGAAGATAATGAAATAAGTAAACCGTAAATTCCTTTTCATGTCAAAGTGCCACACATGCGGTTTTATATGCGGAAACAGTACATAAACTTCACTTGAGTTCTACGACTTCCTTTCGTCAACATGAAGACCGAGTTTTTACGTGATAGATGCTAAGTAAACAATGGCCAAAGATGTTCTTAAGGGGGGAAAGGCAGAACGGTCGAGCAACGCCTACATCTTACGGTGTAGTAAACGCAATCCTGAATAGTGAAATAACTCGCATCTCACAGCTCAAATTTACATGAAATAATTTTTTTAAATGATTTGTCACTCTACGGTCATTTTTGAGTCCAAGAAGGCTAATTGGACATTCAGGAGGAAAAGCAAATTCTAACTACATTGTTTTGAATTCGGAAATTGAATGTTTAGAATTGCAATGGTTGAATATAGATTAGTGACACTGTCCCTCCACGTAGATATCTTTTCAGGCATTCTCCTGTGGGATTAACATCTATTACTAGATGCTGTCTTGTGTTTGGTACAGCTTGGCCAAATAAGGCCCTCGCGTCATAAAACCCCAAACAACCTGTGGGATTTAACTTAAAATGTGCGTTTTTGAGTTGCAACATTATTCTTCAAGTGCAGATTGTCCCCGAGAAATTTAAGATCCTATTTATACTTTTTATTAGCACAAATTAACTTCTGAGCTTCCATTGGTGTAATCTACAATCGCAATCAACGACACACATCCCTGCCATTAAGATTATTGTGGAATTTCGTAAATTAGCTGATTTTACGGCACTGGCTAAGAGAAATTTTGGAAAACTGAGTTTGTCTTAAACTTTAACATAAGACACAAACATCATAATTTACAAACACAATTCGATGGAACACATAGGATTTAAATCCCATGAGGTTTCCATGCGCTAACCATGAAAAAAACACAGACGGTAAAAAGCCTGAACTTCACCAATTGATTCAATAAAACTGAAAACTAACGAATTGTTCCAAGCTTCAATATTACCATGAAACACATACAGAAGGTAAATCTCCAGAACTTTAGAAAAATAGCATTCAATAAAAACGGCAAAACTGTAACCTACGCTTCAATATTACCATAAAAAAACTAGCCTTCGATCGATGCGAAGAGCTCATTAAGTCTCATTTTCCAACTTCTCCGGAAGCGCAGAAACTTTTGCAGCCAAAAGACATTTCTTAACGGCCAGTAGAACCCATGAAAGTAACACACAAGGCTACCTTTTACTGTCTTCGAACAATGAGTCTTCTGAAAAGGATACCACACACGTACACATGAATGTGATGTTTCGGAACGAGAGGCATGCTGCAAGAGGTAATCTGTGAGCCATTAACCCCTTACCCCACATAACATAGCAAGCTCCAGCCAAACATATTTCAGACCGCGTATTTTCGGAACACGAAGATAAATTCCCTGAAGTGTTAAACGAAGCAAGATGAAAATTCTCAAGCTTTCGCGCCTTCGAAAAACAGCAGTTTTCATTCACAAGGACTTGCTGGTACTCGGAACAAGAGAAAGCTTCGATCTACATCATACTATCTCCAAACTGTTTTGGCCCTTTTCGAAGACAATTTTTTTCGGAGCCCCCCCCCTGGGAAAAATATCTTAACTAATAATAAATTATAAGTTTAGCAGTGCTTGCAAAAATATTTAAGTAGCTGCGTGTGTGCAATTACGGAATTTACAAAATGCTAGTTTGGAAATAAAACAACTTGAAATTGAAATTAAAAAGCTATTTATAAAAATGAAAATAACAGAAATAAACTACTCATAAACACACAAGATTTATCAGTAATATGTTTAATATTAAATCAGTAAAATTAAAAATAATAATTAATGAGAAGTTTAAGCTTGGTGTTGTGCTACCAATTTATCTATATTAGGCTCTACTTTCGCAAACAGCATACCCTTAAACCTCCACTCACTATTTGAAATCAGTTCCTCTTTTTAGTTAAAAGAATCAATGACAATGCACCACTACAATGGTCAAGTGAATAAGAGTGTTTGCTTGAAATATTTTCAGAGGCGACACATTTTTAGCATTCTATTGCCAGCTCTTGCTTTACGCCCCCACCCCCCTCTATTTCCTTTGGGACTCAAATGTTCTTAACATGGGGTGTGTGCACCCCTGGGGGTGCGAGAAAGCATTTCCAGGAGTGCGAGACGTTTCGATGGGCGGCAGCGCTTTAATAAAAGACGATCTTGTTGAAATATGAGCCAGTGCACGTATTCAAATGGAATTGAAAAAGACTTCGAACAAATCTGGTGTACACAGAACCTTATACAGCTGGCAAAGGCAGCATTGCAGGCACTTTTACAATTTGCCACCACCTACCTGTGTGAAATGGGATTTTCATCACTTTTACATAAAATCAAAACTCAGAAATCGCTTAAATGCAAGTGATAACTTACGAGAGGCTCTTCCAAAAAAGGAGCCTCGCTTCAAAAGTATTATTCTGAATAAACAACGTAGTCATTAAAAATTGAGATGTTGTTTTGCATGTGTATGTAAATGTATGTGTTTATTTTTCAAAAAAATAAATTATCTTGCGATAGAATTTCCTAAAAATAGACACACATTTTTCAAGGGGGTGCGAGAACTTATTTTTAGATTCAAGGAGGTGCCGATCAGTAAAAAGGTTAAGAACCACTGATTTACACGATCACTGATTACAAAAACACAAAAAAAATGACCAATTTCAGAAAAATTTGAAAAATGTGACACATAAATCTCCCGATTTGATCGAAGTGACACTGCATCCGACTTATTTATTCTATTTACTATGTACTTTTAATTTAATAGTTTGATACAATTTTTAAAGATTGAGTAATAATTTAGTTCAAAATATTAGGTATTTAATAAATGCTAGTACACGTTGATTTCTAACTATATCCCACTACGCTACTTAACATCTTACTTAACAAACCAAACATTTTTAATATTAGATTCAAGGGGTTCTTTCATTGTGAAAAAAACTAGTTACATGTAAGCCTTTAAGTATAACAGAATGACCCATTCTCAAAACGTCAGAAAGTACGACAGCAAATGAAAATTGTTAAACACAAAACAGCAAAAGAAATTGTGTTGACTAAAGAAGTAATGCCGTTCTATTGAAACTACTATAATTATTTTAAACAGAATGGGGAAATATGAAAGGAGGGGAGACAAAACTCACTATGATGGGCAAAACCCTATACTCGTTAGGTGTTAGATCATATCAAACAATTCATAATAAGCGTAGAAATAGTGCAGTCATGACACCGCCCTAAACCATAAAGCAGATTTTTCTAACGTAACTTTCCGGTTTGAAAGCCGTTGTTTGAACATTATTTTCATCCATCAGAAGAAATTCGA
The DNA here is from genome assembly GCA_933210815.1 of Meta bourneti. NCBI lineage: Eukaryota > Metazoa > Arthropoda > Arachnida > Araneae > Tetragnathidae > Meta > Meta bourneti. Next base: position 36,622,040 of record OW119922.1, on the reverse strand, counting down.
AAAGTCATAAGGAACTCGTTACACGTATGACTAAACATTAAATGTTAAAATGTTGAAAGAATTCAGCGTTTATTTTCAACGGGCGGTTTTGAAGGGAAGTCTTATTTTCAGACGAAGGTGCTCATTTTTCTCCTACAAATGAAATACAAATTTTGTACAACATTCATTCACAAAGGGCTAAAAGTTATCCAATTTAAAAAATTTTAAGTGTAGTATGTCTTAAATGAAATTTAAATACTCCACGTTTTTTAAAACCTGATACCTGTTGGTAAGCTGAGTTTGTGAAAGAAAATTATCAATTTGTAACGCAAATTTTGGTTTCGTCTTCCTTTGAGATAAGAAAAGACCAAAGTGTGTTTTGGTGATTTATATCTGTTTAAAATAAACGCATGGTTTCAGATTCTTCCCAGCAGCTATGTAAAATGGGATTACATATTTTCTAAAATTCATTCCGTTCGATTTTCATCAAAAGGTTGTATGGTAACACATCGGAAATAAAGCAACTCAAATTTTCAAGAATACGAGGAATACAGTGAATGAGTATCGTAGCGCATTAATGCAATGGTACATTAACACGGGTTTGTTAGGCACGAGTAGACGGGGTTTGTTTTCAAAATAATGATTAAATGCTCAAAATAAATCGAATGTTCTTTTTGTTCCCAAATAATTCTGACCAAATTATTACAATGGCTTTAAACATAATAAAAGACTACCGGCAACAGCTACATTTGATAATTAACTTGTGCGACCCAAAAACAAAATTGACCATGTAATTAAAATAATTTTGGCTATTCACAAATATGAAGGGCCACGCTATTCATGATGGGTATCCTACAAAACTCGTTGATCTAGTAAGCTGAAACAGACAAGAGAGTTTTCGATCAAACGGATTTAATGAGCACACCACCATCTCTAAACAAGGGCAGGTAGGTATTTTAATTAACGTCACACTGGAGCAACGGGCTATTGGTGACGGTCCGGGATCAATCACAAAGGGAAAGATTCGCTAAACATGGGCACGATTAGAGGATTATAGGTATGTCTCCCAAGAACTGCTCCCGCCACTAAGTCCGGGTGGTGGAATAGGTCTCATCCATTGTGAGTAATGCCTTTGGATGGACCGAGTTTAGGAACCATACGGTAAACTACAAAAATTCATTCAAACAAAATGCTATTTTGACAGGTAAAAGCAAAAAATAGCAACCTAATCAATTACAAATTAGTTTGTAAACCTTCTACTTAACCTGCACTTGGATTTTTGCAACCAAGCAATCCACTCCAAAGTGCTTCAACCGACCAATTTAAGGCAAATCGTGCAGCACGATTTTCCCAGTTTGGGCGGCACGCACCGTTATAACTAAGCTGAATCAGTGTAAGACAAACTTTCACAAGGTGACATGGATGAATAACGTCGCTCTGAAAGCAGAGATAAAATACTTATCGACTAGACTGCAATGGTAAAAATCCGAAAGCAGTTCGGCGGCTAAATTAACTGAATTATTCGTAAAGAGCACGCCGTTAGAATGGATTAAGCTTCACGAAACGTGTTTAACAAGCTTAACGGTGGGAAAATCGATCAGCACACCTCAGGTCAGGAAAGTTCCTAATCTAATGACGCAAAAGACGAGTTCTTTTTAAAAAATATTTTTAAAAGCTTAATAGCACATTTATAACATTCTATTTTTACCGAACCGCTAATAGACGAGATTGAAAGAGGAAAATAGTGGAATGAATCGAACTAGGGTAACTTGGAAAGCTGACTAGGGCAGAATTAAGATAATAATTTTCGTGGTTGGTTGAGTTTTTATGGCGCATTGGCCCATTTTTGGCCAAGCTGCGCCAAACACATGACAGACAACGTCAAGTAAAGACGTACACATACAAGGAATGTTTTACTGACACAGAAGAAATACACCCAGGATAAGTGCCAGGAATCGAATCTGTGTCGCCTACAACTTGCAGGTTGCTAAAGCAGTGGGCAAACTCACCGAGCCACACATTTGAACGATTTTTTCATATTGAGTCAATTTAAAGTGGGAAAGGGAACAAAATGACTGTTTAACCCAGGCCTGACCAACCCAAATCGTTCTGCATGATTGAACGACGTTCAATTATTCCGTGAGCTGCACACAAAATAAGTTTTAAAAATTAATAAGTTTATATTTTTTTCATTCACTTATGCTAATTTATCAGTGAGACGTTTGCTTGTGCTGGCGTCATCGCAATTTTCAGATCCACTTCAGCAATTGAGGCTTTCCGATCTATGCAAATTTTGTTTCACACATTTCCCAAAGCAGTAATTTTAGTGTAGCTTGCGAAACATCTTTATTACATCGCCACTGTTTCAAAATATAACTATTCATAAGTAAAATTTTTTCGTACGTGTAACAAGGTAAAAAGAATAAATTTTAAAATAAAAATCGTTTAATTTTAATTTAGGTAGAGATCTGTCTTGGTAGGCTTTGGTGCACTAGTTCTTATTACAATTCCCTGCATTCCATTTCTATTTATTTTCGTTGCTTTTTATGTGACTTGGCAAGCTGCAAAAAATGCCGGGCCAAATGGTCTCAGGTTGGCTCGGCAAATTATTTAATCCGGTGTAATGTTTGTGAAATGGATTATATGGATGGATATAGCATGTACTCGCCAAAGTAAATTGCAGAAGCTATAAAAATGTCAAAACGGTGTGAAAAAATTATTTTCCGTCACAAATGATAGTTACATTTTCCTATGAAAGAAAAAATTGATTAGTTTGATCACTTTTTCAATCAACATTTAACCATTCAACAAGAGCAACTCCGGGTGATTCTGCTTGTTATTTATAAAAATAAAGGGAGAAAGGGGTTTAGGACATCAGGAATTGGTTGATTTGTTGGTTTTAATGGAGCAAGGTCCAAAAACGGACAATGTGCGCCGATCATAATGCAATAAAATAAGAAAATAGATACAAGACGTCAGAATAATAACCAGATCAACATTAAATGAGAAATGTTTGCCCGAGACCAAATGAGTTCCGTCAGGAACTGGAGTCCCTGGTCATTGGGCGACAAGAATTAGGATTTTTAATCAAGCAAATCGTGACATGAGTCAAAGGATAGTGTTCTAAAAGTATTCAGTTTCCAATTGCATACCTTGTTTTCAAATACGTATGTTAAAATGTCAGTATATTTGGCGTCTGCAGTGACCTGCTAGTCGGATAGCTTCCGCATCCTCCGGTATGAGTTATTATTCCGCAAGAGTCGAACTTAACGGTAAGGGAATAAAGATAGAAGGGCCCAGTGGCTAGAGAATAACAACCGGTTGAGAAGAGGCAACACCGGATATCGACCTCCAAGTGCAGGGCATTCCATTTATCGACCAACGCAATCCAACAGTCAGGGCCTATTGGTCACTGAACAGCAATCAAATCGCTTCTGAATCCCAAAACACTGACAAGCAGGCTTATCAATAAGTGATTAGCGGTTCCATCTCTACTCCGAATACTTAAAATGCAAACGGGTACAAAATAGACTTTAATTTCTCAATTACACGCGAATGGAACTGGATTTAGCCTCTGGTTTGAAATAAATCTCCCACTTAAGATAATTAGAAGATAATTCCAAAATGTTTATCATTCACTTGGTTTATCAAGTAATTCAATGAACTATGAAATACGAGTGCGGATATTATGTATTAGAAATATGAAAAACGTTCCAATTTAATTGTTGTCTAACTGTATTACGGTGGAGGATCGAGTAATTTTCCAGAATGGAGGGGTATTTCAATTAACGTCACACTGGAGCAACACAATGGGCTATTGGTGACGGTCCGGGATCAATCCCAAAGGGAAAGATCCGAGGACAACACCACGTAATTTTGAACCATGGTCAGATGACGAGGCAACACCTGAGCTGGCACCCCACTCTCCAAACTTCCACACCACGCCAACGTGAGGACATTTGAGGCCACGACAGATTTAACGTGCACCAGCCCCCTTTGTACACGACGGTGTTTGGCTGGATTCGAACTCGCAACCCTTCGGTTGCTAGTTCGTTACTCTTCCAACCGGGCCACCGCGGCCCTTTTTCCAGAATGAATACATTTGGTTTCAGCTAGCCACGAAAATTAAATACCAACATCTTTTGTTGTCCAAGCAATATTGAAGATAGACAGAAAAACTCTTTATAGGAAAACTTGACGGCGGAACCTAGAAAAGATTGAACAGAAAGAATATTCGTTTCCGTTCAATCTTTCACTGTTCTCGATTGTTTCTTTAGCAAACCCAAAGATCAGCAAAAAACAGCAAATTAATCGATAACACTATTTTCAATTTTGTGACATATTTTTGAAGTTTTAAAACGGAGTAGTAGTAAAAGCGCAAATATTGCAAAAAATACCTTCCTAACAAAACATTTTACTTTTAAAACTCATAACAGAAATTATAATACTGGAAAGAAACAGCAAAATAATTTCGGTACCGTTCTTTTGTTTAACAATTCACAAAAGATCGGTATTCACCACGAACATGAACCGTGAATCACTTCAATGCACTCTAGACCATGGAATAGACCATAGGGGAATTACGAGCTCCCACTAAATCACATACAATACGCCAGGATTAAAAATGTATGTTTACGTTATGCTGCAACTCACGCATTCCTCCCCAAGCCCGCGCTCATACAGCCCCACCCCATCACAATCAGTGATTCGGAGATCCGAATTCTTTCTTCCGTAAAAGATGTAAACCGGACAAAAAAACTTCGGTCACGAGACACGCCTATTTTAGCTCCTGGCTTTTATTTAGATATTTTTTCTCGCACTTCTTCCCGTTGCGTTAGGTCATGCACACCTTCGATTAAAATACTCTTACGTTGCATCGGAAAGTTACGGTTGAGTAGGGACAATTAGTAGTAATCACTAAGGACGAGTGGTGTAGAAATCTTTTGCGTAATCAATCCACAACTTAGTTTTCCTGTAAAAGTGGATGTTGTGTAATTTTATTTTAATCGAAAGTAAGAAAAAGGGGTACGATTTTGGATGGTTTTAATGATATTTCTTTACTATTTGATGTCGAAAACAGTTTCTTATAATTTTTTTTGTTTTGCAACGTCACTAGTAACTTATGTTTCGTTTCATTGATTCTTTGACTTGCTTCCCTTCACCGATTGGTTATTATTTCATGTGAAAACTTAATCAAATGTCACATTTTAGTACTTGAAACTGATTTCTAATTCAGAACTAGTTTTACCAAGTTCAATCACAAAATGAGAAGACAGTGCTTCGTGGAAATCGTTCATTTAATGGGCTAATTTTTTAGCGTAGACTTTGAATGAATCGTGACACAACAGTTCAAAATAAAAACGCATGCACTTTACTTGGATCTTCAAAACCACCTTTCAATTTTAAAAAGACAGGGTTCCCACTCTTCCAGCAAATGAAAAGTTAGTGCCTTTTCTAACACTATTTTTCATTTTTAAAAGCTACATTTCACATAGATTGCAATAAATTAACCAGAAGTTCAGAAACAACATCTAGTTTCTCGTCAATATATAATTTAAACAAGGACAAAATTCCCAGAAGTGCAGGTTTTTCTAATGAATTCGAGGAAAGGTTAAAATACTATACATTAAGAAATTTAATATTCATGGTTCTCAAAAAAATTAAGAGTAATCTTAATACTTCATATACTTTTAAATAGAATTTGCAGAATCTATGGACCAAATTTTAAAAAACTGTCATAAGCAGCTGTGTAGACATAACATTTAGAGTGTCGTACACAAAGTATTAAAGCTGTCAAAATTTTTGAATCGGAAAAACCATGTGAAAAATTTTTTTGGAATAAATACTTAGCTCACAGCAGAACTGTTTAATGTTGAAAATAACAGTGAGGTTAGTACTTCTGAAAAGTCATCTCAAGAACAAATTTAATAAGGGAACTCGTTTGCAAAAAGCGATACTGCTGTTGGGAAAAGAATTTATATTCTTTTGAAGTGATTTTCATGTCTTGAGATTATAGAGTATTTTATAAAACATCAAAGCGAAAATAATTCAAAAAGTTCAGGAGAAAATGACTGGGTCAAAAAACATGATCTTCAAAATGAAATTTATGAGTGCAAAATGACTAACTGCTAATTTTGAGCCCTGCTTTAGCACACAATAATTAGTTGAAATATATACTGGATTTAGTAATAAAAACACCCATATCTTAAAATGCCAAGATTCAGCTAGTTACATTCTTCAGCTGCATGATCTGCAAATAAATCATGTTGAATTGAAGAATATTTGTTTGTCATCAATTCTAGCCTTTCTTTGATATACCAACTTGAATCTTGCTTTACAAAATATTTGAATACAATAAATAATAAACAGAAAAAAGTTTATAAATAAAACAAACTAATTAGATGAAGTTGATTTTAATGCAGTAAAAGATAACAAAATTGAGCATATAGCAGGGATGACATCTATTAGGGCCTGAACCCCTTGAGACCACTGATATTTTTGTGATAACTCACGTCCAAAACATAATGGAATAAATATTACAAGCTTACAGATAGTATATGTAATCAAGTATACAGAGTATATATAACCTCCATTTGATTCAGTATAGCCACATGAGATAGGCATGCCAACCTTTAAAGGCCAGAAACCCTTGCGCCTATACAAGAGGGGCAAGTATTACAAATATAAATATGGTTAGTGAATCAAACAAAATAACTTGAGCAGAAAATATACCCATTCAAAGTAACTAGGGTCTAACTAGAACCAAAGAATTTTACTTAATTGGCACCATTGATTTCTAACCTATTTTTTGTGAGTGATATTTACATTTGATATTATTGCACTTCTAATACACTGCGCACACAAAGGGGTGGCTAATAGGCAGACTTGAAAACATTTAAGTTTAGTACATTTTTAAAAAAATCTACATCTGTCTAAGTGATGTATAGCTACTTCCCTCTTCAAATCTATTTTTAGCCTCTTAGGGGTGATATTGCTTGCTGAACTACCCCATTAACTTTTCATCCCTTTTCGATCACTTGTTCTTTGATCACTTGTCCTTCGGCTCTTAGCATCACTGGGCACTTGTTGCTGCTATAATCTCCTTGTTTAATAAATCTATTTTTTAAGTTTTTAAAAACTACTTGTCTTGTCTGATTCTACAGGACCTCAGTCGTCCACAACCTCTAATAAAAGGTTGGATTCATGGATATAGTGAACTTGAGCGACACTGCTTTAGTTTTATAATCTTTTTTTCAATTTCTTCGGATGTTTGACTGCAGGAAATGGAAATAAATTTATCTAAAAGGGATCATCAGAATACCCCAGTTATGATGGGGGAAAATTCCAATCTTTCTCGTAATGTAGCAAACTGGACAGTGGTTTGTTGGGGTGGCAGATTGGCGATGCTGAAATATGAAGCAGCATGTCAAAAATATCTTTAAGAAGCCAGTGCTCGTTTCCAACTATATGCAACTCCTCAATCCCCTATGTCCTCAGTCTCTTAAAATATTCCAGAATGAATGCTTCAATACTGTCCATAAAATTTACATACAAATTTAACATGCATATGGATAAAAAAATATTTCTTGAGCAATATAAAAATTTGGAAGAATTGTACAATTATAAGATTTTAAAAAGTAGTTACAGCATTCTTCAAGGTTGTAACTTTTACAATCAAATTTTGGGGATATAAGATTTTTAATTGAATGTGAGCAGGAAAATAGATCAGAGCTTGGATAAGCATTTTAAATTCATACTTGAAAGTATTCTTGAAGTATACGAACTGCAGATAAATCTAATGATTCACTTATGCAATTCTAATGGCAAAGCTATAGTTTACGAAAGCAAATGAATAGATTTTCGAGAATAGAAAATGACATTCTTTAATGTAGATAATTTAAATTTTGAAAATTTTTTAATAAAAGTAACTGGTTTGTATTTGAGTATTGTTAAAGAAACATGCAATGCTGTGTGCTGACATCTGAAATTGACTAAAACAATATCCATCACAAATATATCTATTGGCCAAATAACTATTACACCCTGAAGAAAATTTTCATTTTTCACCTTTAATTTTAGTCTGAACTTCAATAAGGATATTTATTTTTTTAATTGTTTGATATTTATGATGATTCTTTAGAAAACATACAAAACTGCAAAAGAAATTGAACAGTGTCTTCATATGCAAGAAAAGTAACTAGTCACAACTCGGAAAAGTAAAATAATTGCAATAAAGTATCATCTTATGGAAACATTTAATCATAAAACTTTTCAATTTGATGCATTGTGTATATAAAATACGTAAGATTTTTATATGTACAGAAAGAGAACAAAATTATACATGCAAAATAAGTTACCGTGTAGATTTTAAATTTGGAGCATTTAACCGATTTAATTTAAACAAATTGAAGCCAAGAATTATAACTTTTTAAGACAATAGTTATAAACTAAATGTCACCTAAAAGCTTCTCGCTCAAGTAAAAAAGTAGTAAAAATTATGAAATTTTCACGATAGGAACTCAATTTTGACACTAGATCCTAAAAACATGCAAGATATTTTAAATTGAGAGGCATGTGCCTAAAATGACAAGATGTGGTCAATCAAGACAAATACTTTCAAAAACGTAATATTTTTATTTTTGAACATATTTAACACTAAAGATGAATACAAATAATTCAATAATCCATACTTCTACTTCAGATGACTAAATTTAGGAGTAAAAAATATATGCAGATTTTAATAACTTTTGAAACACTACTATTTTTACTTTTTGAAAGTACAAAATTTCCACTTAAGAGGAAGTTTTTTAGAAAATAAATTGCAATAAAACACAAGTTGGTTTTATCAGTGCAAGGAACTTTTTTCAATTAATTTTATTTATAAAAATTTTAAAACCTTTACTGGATAACAAGTACGATTGCAAAATCATTACTGCATCAAACCCATAATCCCATAAATTCGAAGTAAAGAACATCATTTTCTTTTCTCGAAAATCTAAGCTCATTTGAACTATATTGCTGCATCAAAAAATAATTAGACGAAAATTATGCAACTTGAAATTCTAAAATTTATTTTAAAATATTTTCAATGTAAATACACTAAGAGAACGGTGTATACACAAAAAAATAACTGAAAATAGAATGATAAAGGACAAGTATTGAATTTCAGTGCACCCTACTGAAGAATGCACCAAAATATTTACCAATGCCAATCGAAATACGAGTTTTTTCAATTGGAAATGATAATTTTTAAACGAATTAATCACAACAAATTACACATTTTGCTTTGGGATGCCTGAATTCTTTTTATTGCTTCGAAATTGATTTTGAAACTGCAGCGCGTAAATTACGCATATTTTTCCGAACCAAACATACTATTTACATTATAAGGGGGTGTGGCATGTCGTCCGCGACCGCATCCCTTTTATAAGACTGAAAAACAAAATCGTCTGCAAGATTTTTACAAAACAGATAGATTCCGACACATCGGTCTTGCTCAGCGATTTCTAAAACTTCTTTTAGTTCCTCTGCAATATATCACACCCAAATCTCCCTAGCACACGTACCAAACATGGCGCGACTAAGCCTATTGAAATCTCAGGTAAAAATCTCGCCATGAGAAGATGAAATTTAAACTTACCGGAGACTACGATGATGAAGGCGAACGAAAAAACAAAGGAAGAGCTATCCAGATTCTTTCAAATTAAGATAAAAACAATAAAATTCCTGAATTTAACGTAAATTAAATTTCATCTCTGGACACCCCGCGCTACAACACAGTACACATTTGAAAGCTGTTTTATGGTTGCCGTAGACGAGACCGATCATATTCTCGCCAATAACAGACGCCATAAAATGGTGAACTGAATAAACGAAACGAAATGAAATTGACGATGTTGCGGCCCTTCTACGTATGGCGCCAAATTTAATAAGAAATATTTTACTCGATCAATGTTTTTTGAGATGCGGTTTATCGAAAAATTCACCTGAGCACCCAATTTTCCATTCTAGTTAGTAAAAGGAAAAGTGAATTTCACAGCATCTATTTTATTCAAAAAATTTGCTGAAAACTTTAGAAAAATATTCCACATATTAAATTTTTTGGTAAGGATTTCGAACTTTTCAAGATTGTAATTTTTTTTCATATTTGTGTCTGAAGTATAGAAAATATCAGTTTTGCAACGATACAAATGGTTTTCGATTTACAGTAGAACCTAAGGCTACATCACTACGTAAACAGACGTAGGTTCCATTCCACCAAATAGTGGATTGATTAATGTACGGGATGGGTTAGTTTTAATTCGATGTTCATTCAATAGCAAAATAATTCAATCGGAACAATCGGGTAGTTTTGCAGTCATACACAAAAATGTTTTAAACAGCATTCCAGGAGAACGGACGAAGAATTCAAATGTTCGTATTGAAATGTTTACTGTTTATGTACTATTTATTGTATCTCTAAATTCGATAGTGTATTCGTATATGCACTAATTATCACTCAATTTATTTTATTCAAAATATGACAGACAGCTTTGATTTCCTAGAGCACAAAAAGCATATTTTATGGAATAATTCTTTAGAGGTCATCGCAAATAGAAAATTGCAACTAATCCAAGGTCAGGAGCAGTCTGGCTTCCAAAACGTATTGTGAAAAATTCTGAGCGGATCGTATCTTAAAATTTACAAGAAATTTTAATTACAAATTTTCTTTAATGTTTTCGCTTTATTAATAATTTTTAATTTGAAAAGATTTTTTAGTTGAAAATATAATTTCTAATTATTGAAATGATTGCAGGACGAATAGAAGTAATAAAATGGCCGAATACAATCATAGGTAGGCCGGACTGCGCTTTTAGTTTTGGGATACATAATGCAGTTCGTAAATTTTTGTTTTCTTTATCTGCGCAGTTGGTGATAGCTTCCTAAAATAATGCATAACTGATTTGATGAATTATGTCACACCGAATGGAAATGATGAATGGGTGGAGTAGCCCATTTTCCCAAATATTTTTATTATTGTAAAAATTATAAATTTTGTAGCATTTCTGATATGCTATAAATTTTTTGAAGTATACCGGCCCCCTCCCCTATGTGGAATTTTCTGCATCTTCCACATAGCCAGTCCTTCACTGTCAAAGGATATGAAATACTTAAGAACAACAATATTACACAGAAAGTTAGTTTTTAAACATATTTTAGTTTTCAGTTCCTATCATAGCAAATTTTTTCCCGTCAATTTGAAATTCATTTCCAGTGTATACCGCCCCCCATTGACATCTGAGAAAATGATATTGCTGACAGACTGGCCACACACAAGGAGGGTTCTTCAGATGCTCTTGGGGTGCCTGATTCTAATACTTCGCATGAGTTCTCCAAATCTAAAATTTCAAATAATGCAATGTGGAGAATTCCTCCCAATCATAAATGGTACCTGGGAAGAATTCAAGGTCTATCCTTGTTTTACAAAGTGGAAAGAGGAACTTAAGCAGATTTATCTAGATTGCGAAGTGGGCACCATAGGAGCATAAAATCCTGAATGGTCAGAAATATTTTTCCAGTTTGTCCTAAGTGCAAGAGGAACTCCCTCTAGTAAACACATTCTTTCCTGTATTGTAATGAGCCCTTCAGACTTATTCCAGAATCCTGATGATATAATTGAATCCCAGAAATTGAGGGCGAATGACTTTTTATCTACCGGGCGATTAGACCAAGAGGAATAAACAACATTTCTGTTGGAACAAACAAGACTAAGAAAAAATTAGCAAAAAGTGACCGGAAGCGACAAACTCAAGTATCACGTAGTCGAGTTTGCAGGCGAAGGTTCAATTCTTGTAACCGATTCTTGGTATATTTCTCTCTTCTGCTTCAGCAAAACTTTCATTGTAAGTGTATGTATGTTTTGACTTTATCTTGTGTTTGGAGCAGCTTGACCAAATATGGCCCATGCGCCATAAAACCAACTAACCATCACATAGTCTTTCGCAACTTCTCCTTTAATGTTGTGTAAGGTGAATAAGGTGTGAAACCTGTTTTGTTAAACTTATCTAAGGTCTCTCCATGAAACTTATTTTATACACCCGTGTTTTCAGAAAAGAATTTCGGGATGGTGCAATCTTCTCTTTAACAGATACCAATCCCGATCAAATTGCAATAATGCTTATGAGCATTTCTTAAATTGGTTTATAAAGAGTGATTTTGAGTATTTATGGTCTTTGTGGAGCATAGTTTTCATTTTTATCTCTCAAAAGTCAAAATTTCTTTCATGTAAAGATGTTGGATTTTGTCCTCCGGAGTGAGGAATTTTTCCTATAAGCAAACTTATTTAAGTACTTTAAGACCCAATTCAGATTTTATGGCCTGTGGAGCCATATTGGGGGAATTATTTAGGAGACAAGACCCAGTTGCTTACATATATATTTGGCTGAGTGTTTGGAATTGTTGTGTTTATAAAGATCGTTATCCATTTTTTCGGTGTATTTATAGAAGCGTTCGGCCAAATATCGATCTATGCGCAAATTTTTCGAAAATTAGATGTGGTCTGTGTAGTATTTAGACACCGATTCCTACAGTTTCTTCCTTTTAGATGGTGTTGTGGATCAGCGAAATCGCTCGCTCGGGTGGAGCAACGGTCTATGTGGAAACTTCCACCTCTTGCTACTGTCAGACTCGCATTTGTCTACGGCGAACAGCTAAGCTTCACGTTTGTTGGGGTTTTGTCCTCGATTTCTTTTCTTTATATTAAGATATGTTTCACGACAATAGAAGGAGGGGGAAAGATAAAGCTTTCTCCATGTGACGTCAATCGCTTTAACACATCAAACTTCTAATGAAATAGATGAAGCATGTGCGCGCAGCTTTATGTTATTTCTTCGAGTGGCTCGTTTTAAAAAACTGTCACGTGGTTGTGGTAAAAAAACACGAATCCTAAATTATTGATTGGGTAAAGTGATTATCCACCGTGATCAAAACACTGGTATGCTCTTCGATAGCCAATTGTAAGCCCATGTTATTTACCCTTCAGAGATCTTATGACAGTGACTTCGCCTACATGCTCCGTCTTTTTCATTAGAAGGTCGATACCTTAACAAAGCTTAGCCAGATTTACAAAATGATGATTGGAATAAGGGTTCATGTGGTACAAGAATTCACAGCCATGGTAACATTTGTAATCAGAAATATCATTGAACGTTTTTGCTCCTTGGTAAAATTAGTGACAGGCAATAGAACGTTATTCGGCCGAGCGTTTCATCTATTATTTATCCAGTACCCCTGATTCCTGATATGGCGACTGTGAGAACGTGCAAGAGATCCGTGGATTTAATTTTTACTGCGCGCGAGCAACTGCTACTTGCGTACTCGTAAACGTTATTGTGTAGGTACTGTTGTTGTCTTTATTAAGCACATGCAAACTATATTAGTAAACGTATTTTTAATTATGCACGGGAAACTGTAACCATGATAAGAATGTGATGAAAAATTAATTTGGAATTTATAGAAGAATTGGAGACTGAGTTTCAAAGAGAGTTGATTCGTGTTCAATGTAGTTTGGTATTGTCCTTAGTTTTTTATAAATGTCGAAAGTTTTCTAACATATCTTTTCCATGTGTGAAACCGAAAAATAATCTACAATTATTTAATACAATCTTTCTGATATTCTGATGATCTGAAAAGTGGATAGTCTTCATCACCAGGTGAATTAGAAGCTGACTCGAATCACCACGCTATCTCACGAAATGATGACAGAGCACTATAGTTTCTGAAACCCCTTTTATTGGCCAAAATTGAAAAACTACGATATTGAAAAAATAATTTGCCTAATTATTTCTTAAAACGAAATTGAAGTCATTAAGGATCATTTGATTTATAAATTTTTGTCCAATTTTGGTAAAATATAAATTTTTGGCCAAAATTTTTAATTGATATTTATGAAAAATAATTCGTTTTCCTACAAACGAAATGAAAAGAATTAAGGTTAATTTCATTTGGAATTCAAAAATTAATCCACTTTAAGTAATAAAAAAAGGTTTATATATGTACAACAAAGCTATATTTCATTTTCTACTATTCTATTGTATCTAATAAATTAACAGGTATTACCTCTTACAAGGAAACATCTTCATTCTTTGATTGCAAAGCTTCTGAAGTTTCGGCTCTAAAAAAATATCAACTATTTCAGAAGGAAGCTTTAGCTCATGGCGATTAATTCGTTTTTGTAAATTTATGCTTGAAATTATAGGGTCTGATGTGTTCAAGGCTGTATTTAAAACATCGTCCAGATTGTTTTGACTACTGGTTTTTCTGGAGTGGAAGTCTGTGCTTGTAAAATTTATTTTTCACTTCAGATCCTCTTCTCTTACATAACCTACTGATAATGGAGTATTTTCCATTAACTGTTGACCATGGGCAAGAACTTTTTAAATGGTTCCTGGCATTGGGTACCAGTACTTCAACATATAGCTTAGCAGTTGTGTGACAATAGTCTTGTGCATCTATCTCGTATTGACAGGAGAGGCAAATTAATATTATTTTGAAATTTTTTATTAAATTTTCATCACCATCTGTAATCAGAGAAAAACGTTTGCTGCCTTTAAATGCTCGACACGCAGTATTGCCGTCGTTTCTACAACCAAATCCATTGGTTTTCGGTTTGTCCACATGTATATATAAATGTTGTAAAGACTTCAGACTAAGATAGATGGCGCTCTTGCGCATGCCCAGAAGGACTTTGAGAAAGGAAAGAGTTGAGAACGAGTGTGGCGAGAGACGTGTGGGTTGTGTTTTTTGGAGAGTGATCGAGACTGAGATGTTTCGTTTTTGATATTTACTACCTTTATTATTTTGTGTTGTGTGTCGTGCCTGTACTGTGTCCTGTGAGTTCATTAAAATGGTTTGAACCAAAAAAAGGAGTATTCCTTGTGATGATAATTTAAAATTTTGAGCAAATCAGTACAGACGACGAAGAAATGGTGGCAGCCGTTTGGATACGATCCTGGTATTGCTGATATCTCCAGTGCAAATTATTGGGTGAGTACCAGATTTCATTAGCAACAGTGCCTTTTTAATTGTAATTTGTAAAGTTTTGCATGTTGAGTTTTGGTTCATTGAAGAATCGTTGTTTTGGTTTCATGCAGTTTTGGTTTTGTAAAAGGCAGTTGTAATATGCAAAAATGCTCTCTTATTTTAACTAGGCTGATATAGTTAAAATTTTGTTTGGTAAAAGGAGTGATAATTTCGAAAAGTGTTCTTATTTTAACTAGGCTGATATAGTTAAAACTTTGTTTGGTGAAAGGTAGTTGCAATTTTGCAAGTGTTCTTATTTTAACTAGGCTGATATAGTTAAAATTTTGTTTGGTAAAATTGAGTGGTAATTTTGAAAAAGTGTTCTTATTTTAACTAGGTTGATATAGTTAAAATTTTGTCTGATTTTGAAAGGCAAATTTATTCTGTTGATTTGCAAAACTATTCTTATTTTAGCTAGACTGATATAGTTAAAATTTTGTTTGATTGTAAAAAAAGAAAATTTAGGACACTCATGTGGTATATATAAAAAAAGAATTTTCTGTTCTGAATGGTTAGAATTAGAACTATTCAAATGGTCAGTTTGAGTTTTGTTTTCTGAGAAAAGAGAATTATTTTAAAATTTTAAATTGAGATAGCCTAGTTTGTTTTGTGTTCTTTTGTATGATGCTATCTGATGACAATTGAAGTGTTGTTAAAATTTGATTTGATTCTGTTGTATGATTCAAAATAGAATTACAAATTTGGTGTAGAAGTATATAGTTTGAATTACAAGTATAATTCTTTTTGATGAGTGTTGTCAACAGCACCAAATGCCTAGAATTTTCAATATTTAGTGCGTCTTGGGTTATTTTGCTTTGGAAAATATTTTGTTATATTTCTGAATGAATCGGAAATTCATTTAAAAGAGTTTTGGAGTGTTTTGAAATTGTCATTTTCATTTGTTGCTCATTTAAATGACTAAGAAACCCCTTAGAATTGTTTATTTATTTTGCGGAATTTTGAATGTCTAACTTGTGTACTTAAGGAAATTTTTGTTAGTAATTTGAAATTGCTTTGTGTAACTAATTTGGCAAATGTGAGACCATTTTGTGTTCAGAAAAAGAACTCGAAAAAAAAAATAATCTGAAAGTGTGGATTTGAATTATTCACTTCCTGTGTTTGTTGACGAAAAAAAAAGAAAAGGAAAAGAATGATATTCTGTTTTATATTTTTGTGTGTGCATTTATGCTTCTGAGTGTGAATCAATTGTTCATAGAGAAAAGGGAATTCTTTTGAACTGAAAATACCTTTTCTTGATTAGACAGGAAAGTTGAGTTTATATTCTGAATTGTATTTTAATTGTAGTATTATTTTCAAAACAGCTGTTCTTTAGTTGAACTTTTCTTTAACTGTTTATTTTCTTCTCAATTTGAAAACATCTTTAAAAAAAAGATATTGTTTTAATGAATGAAAATTTTAATTTGTTTATGTGTTCGAAAATTATTTCTATTGATTTTTGGTTGTTCGGTAAGAAAGTTGTAACGTAGAATTAGCGAATTTAATTCTTTGATAAAGTCTTGTGAATTCTGTTGGAATTTAATACCTTAATAGAGGTTTTTGATAGTGTTTCCCCTGGCCCTTAATCATGGCATTTCTTGCAATTGGTAGAAAGCAGGACTTAATTGCTGTTGCGGAAGAAATTGGTGAGAAGGTACCAACTTCGTGCAAGGTTGCGGATATTAAACAAATAATTTTAAAAAGCCCAAATTTCGATCGGGAGGAGGTAACGATAATCATGGAACGAGTCATAAAAGATAGACTGGAAGAGGAAGAATTAGCTAGACAAGAAAAAATTCGTGAGGAAGAATTAGCTAGACAAGAAAAAATTCGTGAGGAAGAATTAGCTAGACAAGAAAAAATTCGTGAGGAAGAATTAGCTAGACAAGAAAAAATTCGTGAGGAAGAATTAGCTAGGCAAAAAGAAGAACGACAAGAGCGGGAAAGGGTCAGACAACATGAACTCGAAATTAAAAAACTAGAAATGGCTCAGAAGGAATTTCGCCGGTCTGAAGAGGAATCTGAAAATGGGGCGGATAGAAACAGAAAAATCCAACTTACCCAAATCACTCCCAAATTTGACGAAAAGGGGGATGAAATGGGATTGTATTTGATCAATTTCGAGAGGAAAGCAGAGATGGCTCGAGTGCCGAAGGAGGACTGGGTGGCTTATTTGCTGGCCGTTTTGCCAGCCGAGTTATCTAACATGCTTGCCCGAGAACCTCCTGAAGTGGCCAACAATTATGATGTTGTGAAAGATCTCATTCTGAAACGATACAAAATGAACGCTGAAAAATTGAAACAGTGTTTCTACAGACATCAGAAAACAGCAGAGAAAACATGGAGAAATTATGCTCATGAACTGTACAGCTACTTCACTGAATGGCTTGCTGAATTGGAAATTGAAACCTTTCAGCAACTAAAAGATTTAATCGTTGCCGAGCAATTGAAGTATCGTGTACCAGATCAAATCAAGGAGCATTTTCTTGACAAATGGATGAAGTTGAAGACACCTTTTGAATTGGCAGAAGTGATCGAGGAGTACGAAACCATCAGGCAGAGTTTCAGGAAGAAGGAATTTCCAAAGAAGTATGGCTATCAAGGTTCAAAGGGACATTTTAGTGGAAGTAGACCCAAAGTACCATTCAAGGATGACAAGAACAAACATCCGGTCAAAACCGAACCCGCAAGCAACGAAAACCGTGAAAGAGAGTTTGAAAAGAGAAGACAGCTCCGATGCTATGAATGCGGTTCGTTATCACATCTGAGACCCCAATGCCCGAAGCTCAAGAGATCTGAAGTAGTAGCTGCCAATGAAGTCTTTGGAAGACACGTGCCTGAGTTGATGTCTCCTTATACTAGTGCTGGGACAGTAAATGGAGCCCAAATGTCTATCTTGAGAGATACTGGTGCCAGCATCGATCTTATTCCCAGAAAATTTATCAAACCACATATGTACACAGGTGAGCATGTGTGGCTCGCTTCTCCATTAGTAGACAGCCCGGTCTGCTTGCCCATTGCAGAAGTTGATTTGAACTGCGAATTGGGACATGTCCTTACGAAAGCTGCTGTAAGAGACAGTTTTCTGGATCAAGAGCATTACCTACTAAGTAACAAAACCGTTGCTCTGATCGAGAGTATGAAAAAAGATAAGGAGCTGGAGATCCAAGTTATTAATGCAGTTCAGACGAGAGCTCAGAAAAGTCTTTTGACAGCCGAAGTTGAAGAGTATCCAGTTGAGTCGAGTCCTGGAGAAGAGAATGACAGTACCGTGTTAACAGAGGAAGACGGAGAGGTATTGCCTATGGCGGAAGAAGCCTCACTTCCAGATCTGATTAAAGCCTCACGGAATGATTTTGTCGAAGAGCAGCGCAAGAGTAAAGAGTTGAAACCCCTTTTCCTAGAAGCTGAGGAGTTAGCAAGGGAAACCAAGTATGCAATCGTTAATCAAATGCTGTTCTATCTGAAAAGTGACAAGGATGGTACGCAGAGAAAACTGCTGATTGTTCCAGAGAAGTTTCGGGACCAATTAAAGAAACTGTCTCATGAAGGAACAGCGGCTCACTTAGGAGTGACCAAGACTAAAGATGCTCTTTTTAAAACTTTTTTTTGGCCGAATTGTTACAAAGATGTTGAAGAATTTGTCAGATCTTGTGACCAATGTCAGCGAGTCGGGAAACCTCGGGATAAGAAGAAGGCACCCATGAAGATCGTTCCTGTCATCTCGGAGATCTTCACAAAGATTAATGTGGATGCTTGTGGTCCTTTACCTACTACACCATCTGGAAACCGGTATCTCATCACTGCAATTTGCTTGTCTTCCAAATATCCCGATGCAGTTCCTGTCCCAAATCTTAGTTCTTCAACCGTGGTCGATAGTTTCCTGCAAATCTTTAGTCGGATGGGTTTCCCGAGGGAGCTGCAAAGCGATCAAGGAACGTCGTTTACAAGTGCACTCACAACGGAGTTCCTGGAGAAATTTGGAGTTAAAGTAGTGCGAAGTTCTGTACATCATCCCCAGAGCAATCCTGTGGAGAGACTACATAGAACTTTGAAGAGAATTCTTCGAGTCCTGTGTCTGGAGTCAGGACCTGATTGGGAGAAAATCTTGCCTCATGCCCTGTTTGCTCTACGAGTTGTTACTCATGACAGTACTGGATATACTCCAGCTGAGCTGGTTCATGGACAGAATTTGAGGACTCCCATGACTCTACTGTACGAGAACCTGACGGAAAGCGAGGAAGAGAAGACTAGCGTAGTATCATATGTCTTCAAGCTACTAAACCGCATGAAAAGGTGTCAAGAATTAGCCGTCCAAAACATGGAGAACGCCAAAGACAAACAAAAACTATGGTATGATCGCAAGGCTGTGAAGCGTAAATTTTGTGAAGGCGACCTTGTGCTGGTTGTCGCTACATCTAGGCCTAACAAAATGGCAGTTCATTGGATCGGCCCAGGGAAAGTCGTTAAACAGCTTTCCGAAACCAACTACATTGTGCAGTTTCCAGAAAAAGACAAATCCCATGTGTACCATGTGAACATGCTCAAGCCATATTTCCAGAGACCCGAAAATGTGAATTTAATCTGTCTAAAAGAGATTAGGAACTGTGACAACGAGGAGGACATTCCAAGTCTCGAGCAGAAGCCTGAAGTCTCGGAAATGACACAAATTTGGCAAGACATAGAACAAAATGGTCGCTTGTCAGAAGATCAGAAGGAGCAGCTGAGAGAGTTGCTATCAAAATACTCTAGCTCATTCTCAAACCAGCCGGGGTGTACTGATCTTACTGAACATGACATTGAACTTGAATCTGAGAGGCCCATCTGTGCCAAACCTTACAAGATGTCTCCACGCCAAACAGAAATTTTGAAGATGGAAGTGGAGAAGATGCTGTCGCTCAAAGTCATTGAGCCAGGAGAATCTGATTTTACTTCTCCTCTTATTCTGGTAGAAGTACCAGGAAATGATGCAAGACCGTGCATCGACTATCGAAGACTCAACAAGGTCACTAGAACCCAGTACTTTCCTCTGCCAAACATTGAGCAGCTTGTTGAAAAAGTGTCAGCTGCCAAGTATATCACCGTTCTAGATTTGACCCGAGGTTATTGGCAAATACCTCTGAGTAAACGAGCCCAAAGATATTCAGCTTTTGTAACCAGTTTTGGGACATTTCGACCGTTGAGATTGCCATTCGGTTTGAAAAATGCCCCTTATGACTTTAGTCGTTTGATGGCCGAACTGTTGAAAGACTGTGGAGAATTTGCATGCCCTTACTTGGATGATGTAGCCATCTATTCCCTAAGTTGGGAAGATCATTTACAACATTTGAAAACCGTCTTAGAAAAGATGAATGCAGCTCATCTGCACATCAAGCCTTCTAAGTGCCAGTTTGCTCGTGCGTACGTAAAGTATCTTGGGCACTTGGTTGGTCAGGGCCAGAGAACACCTGGAGAATTGAAGATCCAAACTGTAAAGGACTTTCCGACCCCTGCGACTAAGACGCAGATCCGATCTTTCTTAGGACTTGCGGGGTATTATCGAAAATACATTCCTGACTTTTCAGTCCTCTCAGCACCAATTACAGATCTGCTGAAAGGAAAAAATCGTCGTGCTGCTGTCATATGGACTGATGCTTGTCAAGAGGCGTTTGACAATTTAAAGAAACGGTTGTCGGAGAATCCGGTGTTGTACAGTCCAGATTTCTCGAGACAGTTTCTCGTCCAATGTGACGCGTCAAATCTTGGGATTGGCATCGTTTTGTCCCAAATTAATGACATTGGTGAGGAACATCCTGTCATGTACTTGAGTCGGAAGTTCTCAAATGCAGAACAAAAGTACAGTACCATCGAGAGAGAATGCGCAGCTATCGTGTTCGCCATCCAAAAGCTGCGATGTTATTTGGATGGACACCAGAAGTTCATCATCCAGACGGACCATAATCCCCTTGTTTGGCTGGACAAAAATACGGGAACCAACCCTAGACTTTTACGTTGGGCTTTGATCCTGCAGCCATTCAATTATGAGGTTGTCCATAAGAGGGGGAAACAGCATCAAAATGCTGATTCATTAAGTCGCATCCCATAAACCTCATATCCTTTTATTTTATATTAGTAAGTTTATTGTTTATTTTGATATTTGTATTATGTGTGAAAATTTTAAATTTTTCTTATCATTAGTGTAAATTGTTTTCCTAAATTTTTAATAAGTATATAATTTTTTGTATAATATTTTTGAGTTCAAGGCACTGATTGCTATAATCTGGTACATGTGCAGTGTATTTTGTGTACTTGAACTCTTGAACTTTTCCAATGACTGCACCTATCTGGAGACTTTTTCAGGCAGTGGAGTCATCAAAACTTTTCCCTCATTCTTCGAGAAAAGTTTCCTCCTTGTGGGGAGGAGTTTATAAGTCTGTAAAGACTTCAGACTAAGATAGATGGCGCTCTTGCGCATGCCCAGAAGGACTTTGAGAAAGGAAAGAGTTGAGAACGAGTGTGGCGAGAGACGTGTGGGTTGTGTTTTTTGGAGAGTGATCGAGACTGAGATGTTTCGTTTTTGATATTTACTACCTTTATTATTTTGTGTTGTGTGTCGTGCCTGTACTGTGTCCTGTGAGTTCATTAAAATGGTTTGAACCAAAAAAAGGAGTATTCCTTGTGATGATAATTTAAAATTTTGAGCAAATCAGTACAATGTAAATGCTTTAAAACACGTTCTTCTACCAATTTTTTCCTGTTGTTGAATATGTCTTTGTTTTGGGTCCCCTAACTTGCCATATACATTTGTCATATCGATAGGATATATGAAGTATACATTCGAAGGAACGAATCCAAGCAAGTGAAGGACTTATGCCACGTTGCAAAGTATTTGGTTTGGGATCAAATTATTTTGTCGTTTTCAAATCCTTGTTGAAAAATTTGAGGAGTGGTACCAGATATAGGACAAGCCTGACTTGATTTTGTGCCAGTTAGAACATTCAATATTTTACTATCAATTAAAGTCATGAAGAGATTGTTTTTTTTAGGTCCAATACTTTATGATTTGGAAAGTTTATGGTTCAAATCAAATTTTTCGATTTGCGCAAATCACTATTTTGCCTCTCCTTTAATATATGTTCTATATGGCCGAACAGAAGATGTTGAGGGTTTAGGTTGGTCTATTTCCATGACAAAATTTATTTTCAGTCAGGTCGAATTTTTAAAATACTTGTGCTGAAAAGCTCAATTTATCTTTCATCGAAAATGCAACATAAACGACGAAAATTTTCCTTTATTACCTGCTCAGTCGATGAATTAATATTCCCAACAAGTATTTCTTACTTAACCAAAAATTATTGAGAACTTTTAGTCTGTGTGACTTCCTTGCAACCAGATTTCAAAAAGGTCGTTCATGAAATGATGCATGTCTATAAGAAACTGAAATTTTTCAAGGATCGCAAATAGTCGCACGGAAATTTTGTATAAAATTAAACACTGATAATCACTGAATTCAATTTATAAATTACTTTGAATATTCGTATTTATATTCTGCAAAACAAAAATATGTCAAAATATTTTTAGTTGCACCTCAAATACTGCAGACAGATGCGCGCGCGCGCGTACTGGTGATTCATTAGATATATTAAAATTACATACTTATCGGATAATAAAGCAACTTACAGCATGTAAAAATGTTGAAAAACGAAGTAACAACACACATTTTCAAACTTGGTATACGCTCGATGACTTTCAGATGACAGCTAAAAAATTTCCATAACAAATACCCAACAACCTGACCACTAAAACAGAAATGAAACGCTGGAACAAAAAGGTAGATACAAGACCTTGACCTTCAGATTGTTTGCTTTCAATACTGGTGCATGATTAGGCCCATTTTAAAAATTGAAAAAAAAAAGACTATTGGCAAGAAATCTGATTCAGAAACCATAGTGAAGCGGTGGGATACCGATCTCCCGACAGCGACCATATCATCCGATGAGTCATGTGACCTAACGTTTTTGGCTATCCATATATTGGTATATTTGTTGCATTTATTCCTAACGTTGT
This sequence comes from Meta bourneti, assembly GCA_933210815.1. Classification (NCBI taxonomy): domain Eukaryota; kingdom Metazoa; phylum Arthropoda; class Arachnida; order Araneae; family Tetragnathidae; genus Meta; species Meta bourneti. The sequence goes on along the minus strand of OW119922.1, from coordinate 36,598,958 downwards.
TGGGTGTTTTTCATTTTGAGGGGAGGGGTTGAGGGTTGGCTAGTGCTCTACTCATTACAAACATGGCTCTGAAAGCAGACACCACGAACAATATTCCCCTCTCTTTTTCTGATCCCCAAACTCACTTTCAAGTTTGTTAACTTTAAAGCAGACGACAAGAATAGAAAAGGAGAATCTTGAACCTGAAAACTGTCTCAATTAGTCTTGTGAAGAGAGAAAAGAAATACATCTACAGGCTTGATCGAAACAATGACCAGATTGCTACACCGAGGCTGTATCCACTGAGTTTAAGAGAGAATGAAGATACACTCAGTTTCAGTTTGGTTCTTGATACTGAGAACAATACTGCCATTAATATCTGCGAAATAAAAAAGACAGTCTATTTCCTATTTATTCGCATTGCTCACTAGGCAATGGAACATTTCAGCTGCATTCTAAATTCTACAACTGTTATTATAACATCACTGCTGATCTGACAAACGAATTTTAATGAATAATTATTTCGTCAGTCTTCAAGGTTACAATCGTTGCTCCATCCTGTATTGGACTTCAAGGTGATAAAAGTGAATAACTTTGCAAAAAGAAAACTCTCTCTATTTAGGGATGTTGAATCATTATCTCGGTCTGTAATCTTTGATTGGAGTTACGAAATTAGGACTGATATCAGCTACTTCGCGTTCTTTCAGAGTATGGAGTATGCGATCACGATATTTCACATGCGCGACGATTTCGTAAGATAAACGCTTCGTCACTTCATATCGCACTTCTAAAGAATAGTCACAATCTAAAAACAGCTCCTTTAAAGATAATCCCACAGGATGTATATCTGAAACAATATTTCGAATCGATATTACAAGTACTTTTGTTCTCAAAAAATGACCAATCTGAAACTAATTCTGAAAATGACCAACTTCGAGACGGACGATACCCACTTTGATTCAGTTACGGACTGGATCAGATGATGTCCGGGAAAATGTAGCTATCTACCGGCCTCATAGATAGGTAGTTGGTAGGTAGGTAGTTAATTAACGCGTTGCACTGAAGTAACACAATGGGCTACTGGCGATGGTCCGGGATCAATCCCTAGGGTTCCGAGGACACCATCTAATTTTGAATCACGGTCAGACGACGAAGCCTCAGATGGAAGACTATCATTAAGAGTAAAATGTGCAATTTTAAACAATTCGACGCCTTATAAATTAAGCGATGATTTTAGCAGCATTAATTCAGGGAAATAATATCTTTTGGATTGTCATTTTGTGAAAAGGTTTTCGTTTGTTTCAGTCAAATGAATTCCATATTAGCAAAAGATTATAAAATTAATCCAAGTTAAATTTCAAGACTGTCGATTTATGAAATGAGCATTATTTCTAAGAAACTGACATAATCTACACTTTTTAACAAAAAGTGTGGTATATCAACGTCCTTAATTTTTATAAGGTAGAGATTTCACACATTACTACCATCATTTTCAAGACCGAGGTCTAGACATTAAGCATTGTTTGACCATTTAATTCATAGTTTCTCAATGCCCCTCTTATCAAATACAATTTTTTTCGGCACCCCTCTGAAAAATTACTTTTTCAACTAATAATAATTTGCAAGCGTAGCTGTGCCTATAATTTTTGAATTTCTTCTAAATATTTACGTAGCTGTGGGTATAATTTGTGAATTTCAAAAATAGGTATAGATTAATTAGTTTAGAAAGAAAAGAAGTTATTTTTGAAATGAAATAAAAAACTTACATACATCAACACTGTAGCGTTATCCCTTCTCTCTAGGGCGCGCGCCATACTCCCTTAAACAAGAGGGAGTAGACTAAAGGGGAGATGAGCGTCTGACTCCGGCGTGCTAGGTCGGTTGTCTGAGGGGCGTGTAATCCTTATTGCTATAATTCTGTGTAATCTGTTTTGTTATTGTAATAAAGTTAAGTTTTTGTTGAGTACAAAAGTATTTTGATATGCTGGATCCTTGAGATACATAACTGTTGGGTTTTATCGATTGAAGACAGAGTTTTTATACATTAAAAATAAATTTTTATTACGTAGCCAAGTCTTATGGTTTAAAAACATACATTTTAAGAACAACAAGAAGTCTGATCAGCTCATGATCCCCAATCTTTCTTCACTTTTATACATTCAAAGATTTACATTCTTCAAATTTATGTGCCCCACACGGCACTATAATTGGAGGTTTGAGACCGATTCCAACATGCGGCCCCATCGGTTGTAAAACCTCAGCAGATGTATTACAATTCAATATATATATATATATAAATCTAACAAAATATTTTTCTAATAATATTTTTAAATTTATTTAACAATAAAGGCTTTGTTAAAAAGTCAGCCAAATTATTTTCCGATGAAATATAATTTACGTTAAATAGTTCATCTTTTATTAATTTACGAATAAATTTGTACTTGATATCAATATGTTTAGTTTTCTGATTTTCCTGACTATTTTTTGAAAAATAGATAGCAGATTGATTATCACAATATACTTGGGGTCTTATGTAATCACACAAACTTAATTCATTTATAATTCTACTAAACCAAATAACTTCTTTAGTGCAATCGGTTAGTGCAATAAATTCAGATTCCATTGAGCTAAGAGTTATGCACTTTTGTTTAGAAGATTTCCATGATATTGGGATGTTACCAAAATAAATTAAATAGCCACTGCTTGAATGTCTGTTTGTGAGACCACATCCCCAATTTGCATCAGAAAAAGCAATCAAATTTGAACTTTCTACATTGGAAAGATTAATTTTAAAATCCTTTGTAAGAAAAACATAGTTCATAATATCAACAACGTAAGACCAGTGTTTGTAAGTATAACCATTACAAAACTGAGACATTATATTAACGGCAAATGCAATATCTGGTCTGGATCTATCTGACAAAAACGATAAACATCCTATTAAGGAACGATAGGGAAATTTCCTCATTAAATCATTTTCAATTATTTCTTCCTCTTTAACCTTATCAGGTAAGTTACAACCAATTTTAAAAGGTAAATTCACAAAACTTTTAGGAAGATCTTTGAATTTTGACATTAATTTTTCAATGTAGGTAATTTGATGTAAATAAATCGAATTTTCAATCTCTTGAAAGTTTACGCCTAACAAATATTTAGTTTTACCTAGGACTGTAAGATCCAATTTTTTGTCCAATAATTCGATTACGTCATTTATCAAATGTTCTCTTTTTGAAAACAAAACCATATCATCTACATAAACAATTAAAATTACATCTTTAAATTTGTAGACACAATTACACCAATTTAACTGAGAAAATCCTAATTTAGTTAAAATACCGTCTAATTCCAAATTCCATTCTCTACCACTTTGATGCAGACCATATATAGCCTTTTCCAATAGACATACTTTGTTTTCGGATCCTTTCAGCACAAATCCTTTTGGCTGTTTCATGTATATAGTATCCTTAAGGTGTCCATATAAATATGCACTTTTCACGTCAACTTGACAGTGATACCAACCCAACATAGAAACCAATAGTACAAACAATAATTTAACAATAGAAAAATTCACAACTGGTGAAAAAATATCTTTAAAATCAATGCCGGGTTTTTGCTTAAAACCTTGAGCAACAAGACGAGCTTTATACCTTTTAGGTATATTGTTTTCGTCCATTTTTATGCTGTACACCCACTTACTTCCAATTATGGTTGTATTTGGGGGTGTGTCCACTAATTTCCATACTTGCCTATCCTTCATTATCTGAATTTCTTCATTCATGGCAGTATTCCATTTAATTTTATCCTTACTTGCTTGCGTTTCTTCATAACTTTTGGGGATTTCGACATTGTAACACTGATCATACATGTCGTACATCTGTTGGTCTAAAAAATTAGATTCATCACTAGAAGTAGATGGCACATTAGAAATATCCACATTAGGATGTTCAGTTTCTGGCTTAAAATTGAAATTTACAGGATCAAACCTAATCTTATTTTTAGTACAGTACTTTTTAATATCATTTAAAGATCTCATTCTCAAATTTTCAGGAGAATAATAGTATACATCTATCCTATTGCTTTTATTTCTAGGTTTTTCGATTCTTCGCCAATTTGAAATGTTAAGACTTTTTAAGTCCTCAGTTTTAACTAAATCTTTAGAATCTAAAACTTGAGTTTCACTTTCCGATTTTACTTTTATATTCTCATTTGATTGATAAATAGGAATATCAGAATTAAGATCGAAAGAAACGTACTCAAAGTTTTTACCAAATAGTACATCAACAGCTTTCTTACTTTCGTCGATATGAACATGGACTGTTTCAACTATTCTCTTCTCGTTTGGTACATATATTCTGTAACCTTTAGTTTTCAAACCATATCCTGTCAAAATACCAAGTTTAGCTCTGGGTTGTAATTTATTTCTCTGTATTTTAGGAATATGAACATATGCCAAAGAGCCAAAAATTCTAAAATGTTTTACTGATGGTTTGAAACCAGTCCATATTTCGTTAGGAGATATACCCTCAGTTAATTTGTGTTCGCATCTATTTTTAGTATGAATAAATGCTAAAAGTGCTTCTGACCAAAATTGTGGTTGTAAACCACTGTCTTGAAGCATAGCTCTGACACAATCCATGGCTGTTCTATTGAACCTTTCTGCAACGCCATTTTGTTCAGGGGTATAAGTTGAAGTTCTTTCGATTTTTATTCCTAGATCATTTAAAAACTTCTTAAATTCTTTGTGACAAAATTCTAAACCATTGTCAGTTCGGACACATTTTAACTTAACATTTAGCTGTCTTTCAGCTTTAACCAAGTATTTTTTGAAGTAATCAAAAACTTCATTCTTATTTCGAATAATATAAATAGTTACTTTTCGTGAAAAATCATCAATAATAGATAAAAAGTATTTGTTTCCACCTAGAGAGTTAACTGGAGCAGGACCCCACAAATCCATATGGATCCTTTCCAAAACATTTTTAGTTTTCCTTTCGTACATATAGTTTCTTTTTAAGGATATTCTAGTGGATTTAGCAATAGCACAAATCTTACAATTTTTATCTATATTCTTACAATTAAGTTTTTCAATTCCTTTTACACAATTAATTTTGCTCATATTTTCAATTAAGGGCATGTTAACATGACAAAACCTACGGTGGGCTTTTTCTAGATCTAAACCAGTTACATATGTATAATTTTTAATCTTGGGATAACCTTTCAAGATATACAATTTTCCAATTCTGGGAACAGTAAACAAATATTTATTATAACTATTATAAATAATCATTTTGTTATTTCCCCATTTAATTTGGTTTCCCACAAGGTCAATACGAGCACCACTAATTAAATTTCTTCTCATATTAGGCGAGTATAACACATCTTTTAAAGTTATATCATAATTTCTGTTTCTATCTAAAACTGTAAATTGAATATCACCCATACCTAATACTTCCGAGGTGCTGTCCTTGTCTCCGACTAGGATCTTCTGTGGTGGTAGTTTTCTGAATGTCGTAAACATATCGCGTTCTTTACAGAAGTGAGCAGTTGCAGCAGAATCAATGAGAAATTCCCTCGGTCTTTCATTTGGAAAATTTGAAACTGCATAGGCACGTTGAAGATCAGTTTTTGGATTGTCCTCCATATAAAATAATTCACCACCAGGTTTCTGCCGATTGCATTTCTTGAAGCACTTCGATTCGTAATGTCCCGACTTTTTGCAGTAGTTGCAGAATGGTCGCGGCCCCATACGACAAACTGTCGACTTTCTTGGTCTTGAAGGAATTAATTCAGGGTCCAGTACGCATCTGCTGTGATCAGGAGTAGACGCCCGTGTCTCCTTGTATCTAGATGACTTGTTTCTTGTAGCATAAGCATCGGCCACGATACTTAATTTTGTGCCTTCGTCTTTCCGCTTCAGCTCGATTCGGCTGGATTCTGTTATTAAATGTTTAGACAAATTGTCTAGCGTGAACTCGTTGTCATCCATCCTGTATAGCAGTTGTACCAGATTATCGTATTCGTGAGGCAAATGTCTTATTAGTTGAAAGCAAACTAAGAGGTCTGGGATTTCGAATCCACATTCTTTTATCTGTAACAGCTTCTCATGCACTCGTTTGCAGAAGAGTCCAATGGATTCGTCCTCCGGCTGGTAGCGGATTGAAAAGAACTCGTCCACAAGGCCTGCCAATCGTGCTCTAGATGCTGGTTCAAAGTTGGTCTTTAATATATCCCAGGCTTCCTTACCGTCTTCAGTAGATGAAATTAAGACTTGATATTTTCTGTCTATGCCCTGGTAGATAGTTGTATATGTCCTCTGCTTCCTATAACTATAGTCTCTTTTTTCTTGTTCTGGAGCATCTTCCAATAATTGAGGTTCCGTTTTAGTGATAAATTCCCAGCAGTTCCGGTCAATTAGCAATACCTTCATGTCCGTCTTCCACGTGGCATAGTTGAAATCCGATAACTTCGGGAAGGAAAACATGGACATTTCTTGAATACCCATCATACTGGAAACCGGTAGTGGCAGAATTCAGGTTCAGCTTAAGGTCTGAGGCCCATAACCAATTGTTGGGTTTTATCGATTGAAGACAGAGTTTTTATACATTAAAAATAAATTTTTATTACGTAGCCAAGTCTTATGGTTTAAAAACATACATTTTAAGAACAACAAGAAGTCTGATCAGCTCATGATCCCCAATCTTTCTTCACTTTTATACATTCAAAGATTTACATTCTTCAAATTTATGTGCCCCACACGGCACTATAATTGGAGGTTTGAGACCGATTCCAACAATAACCCCACCATATTACATTGGCGCAGTGACGACCGGATCTGAATCATCAGTCTAAGTTTGTGGATTGGTTCCAGTGGACAACAAGGACGATGAGGTAGGCAACTTTTGCTTTGCTGTTTGGTCAGATTCAGTATATGAGATAATTAATTTTAATTGCCTGGTTAGGATTAATATTTATTATTTTTAAAATGTTCCGGGGAGCGAAAAAGGAAGATCTTAAGTTAATCGCTGAGGAGATAGGCGAGACAGTTACTCCAGATATGAAAGTAATTGACTTAAGAAATCTTATTTTGAACAGCGGAAGTTATGTAGAGGATGAAACATTCGTAACACAATATGCAGATTCAGTTATAGCGGATAGGAAGTCCAAAGAAGAGCAAGAGGCTCGAATCGAGTTAGAAAAAATAAATCTCGAAAAAGCAAAACTAGAAAGTTCACGATTGAGTATGGAAACTCAGTTAGAATTAGAAAGAATAAACTTAGAGAGGTTGAGATATGAAAGTTCGCTTGGCAGGGCTGAGCAAGTTAATGTAAATCCTGAGGTAGTAAATCAACTTTCAATAGAAAATTTCATTTGTAGTGTTCGCACACTAACACTCCCTGTTCCGAAAAGGCCAGAGGGTTGGAATTTATTTTTCGCGTCACTAGAGAGAGCATTCAAAACCAAAAGTGTACCCGACGAATTCAAAGGGGAAATTCTGTTGAATCTCTTAGGAGAAAATGCCGCTAATATATTAGTGTACATTAAAGAAGAGGAGATAAATGATTACGATAAATTAAGAAGTGCAGTTCTAAGAGAATTTAAACCGACACCATTGATCTGTTTACAGAATTTTCAAAAAGCGAAACGTATGGCAAATGAAACTCATGTTCAATTTGCATCGCGACTAGCAACAAATTGGGAACACTATTGTAAGCTAAGAGAAGTGAATGATTTCAATTCTTTAAAGGGATTAATTGTTAGTGATAAGTTATATCAAACGCTTGATCGAGAAACAGCCACGCATATAAACATAAAGCAAGAACAAAGTTGGTTTGAACCCACACAAATGGGCAGAGAATGCGACATGTTCTTTGCTTCGGTAGGAAAATCGCTTGCCGAAACACCTTTTAATTGTTATAAAACTTCAACTAATCACATCAACTCGCGTAATGATTTTAAATATATCCCTCCTCATGTAAGACGCGAAGAGTTAAAACCAAGGCCTAAAGACAAAATGAGTAGGAAAATTGAATGCTACGTTTGTGGTGAAAACCATTTGGCCCGAGAGTGCAACAAAAAGTACCCCCAAACAAAAACAAGCGAAAGGAAAGAGAGGGCTGTCGTAGCAAAGGTTCTTTCGGAACGCTTCAAACCACAGGTTGACCTTGAACCTTTGAAGCATGTCACCATCTTCGTTAAGGGGAGAGAGATAGAATGTATTATTGACTCAGGGACTCAACTGTTGGTCATAAATTCTGACTTCCTCCCTAACGTGGACAGCGATGAGTTCGGGAAAGTTGTTTTGAGTTCGGCTTTTGGCGAAAAGGTTGAAGCCAAATTAGTGAAAACGGCGATTGCGCTTAACAGCGACTCTGCATTAAAGCATCCCGTAGAATGTGTGATGGCGCTTACGGACAAATTACATGCACAGGCATTGATACCACCGTCTCTGTATGAGTCATTACGTTCAATAAATAGCGAAACGCCAGACGGAACAGTAAACAAGGGATTTGTTTATCTCAAAGAGGGGAGTACATCCGCAGACGTTTTTCTGCAGTCGACAAGGGAAATGGGGGACGCTATGTCTAGTGGAGAGGAAGAAAACGATAAGAGCGAGGTCGCAGAAAATAATAAAAATAATTTAGACGATTCTCAATTTTACTCGGATCATGCTAAATTAAAAGACGAGCAGAGTAACTGCAAATCTCTAGAAAGGGTTCGCGAGGAATTAAAGCAAAATAAAGGCAATTTTATTTTAATCGACGGATTAATCTACCACAAAGACAAAATTCTCGATGAACCAGTGGTACAGTTAGTTTTACCGCACAATAGGGTAGATAAAGTTTTAAGGTTAGCTCACGAGTCAGTTTTCGGGGGCCATATGGGGGTGAAGAAAACCAAAGAAAGGATAAGATATTATTTTTATTGGCCGGGCATGAATAAAAATATTACTGAATTTGTCCGGACTTGCAAGGGTTGTCAACTTCGGAAAAAGGAAAAGGTTGGTGAAAGAGCTCCAATCACGCCAGTAGTTCGTCCGGAGCTTCCTTTTGAAGTAGTTAATATTGATGTCGTTGGACCTATTGAGCCTCCATCCAGTAGAGGACACAAATATATTCTTTGTATGATGGACCAGCACACCCGTTGGCCTGAGGCTGTACCTCTTAGGTCACTTTCAGCCAAGGCGGCATGCGATGCTTTGCTACAGATATTTGCGAGGACTGGTATACCCAAAATTGTCGCTAGTGACCAGGGAACAAACTTTAAATCGTCCCTAACGCGAGAATTTTTGGAAAGAATTGGATCGAGTCCAAGATTTTCTTGTCCTGGTTATCCAGCTAGTAACGGTTTAGTAGAGCGATGGAACAGAGTGTTGAAGGAAATGCTTCATCACGTAATTCGAGAGGATCCAAGAAGTTGGGATCAACAACTACCATTCCTGTTGTTTGCCTATCGAGAAGTGCCGAACACGACTACAGGAGTTTCACCTTTTAAATTGCTATATGGCAGAGAAGCTCGAGGTCCACTCTCAGTTCTCAAATCCTCCTGGGCTGGTGAGATACACCTACCAACAAGCATCTCTCAGTCAGCCGCTGATTATCTTCAAGAAATGAAGATTAAAATGGAGAAAGCTGCTGAACGTGCATCTCTGACTGCTGCTCACAAGCAAAAAACATATGGTGATTATTTTAACAAACGATCATCTGTGCGAAATTTCACTACAGGAGAGCAAGTTGTCCTTCTGATTCCTGATTCAAACAACAAGATTTACGCCAGATGGACTGGTCCTGGGGAAATTATGCAGCACTGCCCTCCTCATTCTTATAAAGTGAGACTATCAGATGGAACTGTAAGGCATGTTCATGTGAACAAGGTACGAAGATATCATCCTCGTTCCCTTGCAGTTGGAGTTATCTTCGAAGAAGAGCACGAATTCGGAGAAATCCACCCCACTCCTAGTTTGTCAAGAGATGAATCAGAGATGATGTTTACAGAAACTAGGTTGAGTCATCTGAAGAAAGCAGATGAAGAGCAATTAATGGAGTTGATTCGCAAGCATCGAGCACTCTTCACTGATAATGTAAAGGTAGCGAGGGTGGGTGCACACCGCATTCGCTTGAAACCGAATGCCGAAAGGAACAAGCCATTTGTGTACCGCATTCCCGAAGCGCTGAAAGGGAAAGTAGATGAGCAGATAGAAGAGCTTTTGGATCTTGATCTAATAGAAGAAAGTGATGCCGAAATTGCCTATCCAATTGTTTGTGTGAACAAGAAAGATGGTAGCATGCGTCTTTGTGTAGACTATAGAGCCCTCAACTCAGTCACGGTTTCCGATGATTTTCCAATGGAAGATGCCACTGAGTTAATCCAGTCCATTGGTAGAGCCAATGTCATCTCTACTCTAGATCTTCTGAAGGGATACTGGGCCATCCCTATGGCTGAAGACAGCAAGGATTTTACATCGTTCAAGACGCATCGACAACAATATCGCTTCAAAGTGATGAGTTTTGGTCTAAAGAATGCGTCTGCAACTTTTCAACGTGTAATGAATAAGGCTTTGTCGCCTTACCGAGATTTTTCACGGGCTTACATCGATGATATAGCCATCTTTTCGAGGAATTGGAATGAACATCTAATTCATTTGGATACAATTCTCACGAAACTTGAAGAACTGAATTTCACAGTAAATCTCAAAAAGTGCTCTTTTGTGAAATCGGAAATTAAATTTCTGGGACATGTCATTGGGTCCGGAAAACATCAGCCCGATCCTGAGAGAACTAAAGTAATTGAAGATTTACCCAGACCTATTACTAAGAAAAATTTGCGAAGTGTGCTAGGACTTTGCAACTACTATCGTGAGTACATTCCAAATTATTCTGAACTTGTGTATCCTTTGACGGAACTTACGAAAAAGAGAGTTCCTGATTGCATTCCATGGACTCAGGAGCATGATGTCACTTTTAGTGTTTTGAAGAGAGCCTTGATCGAGGCTCCCTCTTTATATTCTCCGGTTCCTGATAAACCTTTCATCATTTATTCGGATGCATCTCAAATTGGTGTAGCCGCTTGCCTTTCGCAAAAGTGTGGTGATAAGATTTATCCAATTGCTTATGCCAGTCAAAAACTGACCACTGCACAGCAGGCTTGGTCTACCATTGAACGGGAGGCATTTGCAATCGTTTGGAGCTTGAAAAAGTTTGAAATTTGGGTATTTGGAACAGAAATAGAGTTTTACACTGATCATAACCCTTTACCCTACTTAACTAAAAGTGCTCCTCAATCTTCGAGATTGCAAAGATGGGCTTTTGCACTGCAAAAGTATAATATTGCTATTAAACATTGCCCCGGTGCAAAAATGCCTCATGCTGACGCACTCTCACGCTTATTGTAAAATTTTAATTATAATTTTGGATGAAGTGAAAAATAATTTCATTTATTATGATCAATTTTCAATTATATGTTTAGGTACTTAGAATTGTGTTATGTACCTTTAGTGTTTTAAAGTGTGTTTAAATTGTTAATAAGTCATATTCTTAGAATTGTGTTATGTACCTTTAGTGTTTTAAAATGTGTTTAAATTGTTAATAAGTCATATTCTTAGAATTTGTGAAATGTGAGGTTTTTTAAAATTGTGATATGATAATTTCATAGCCACAGTAATTGCTTGTTGTGCATTTATTTTCAATTTCTATAATCAGTGTACATTATTTGTTTATCTATATTGGTATATCATACTACATGAAGGTTGATGCTAATTTTGTGTTTGGAGTGACAGTCGAGTAGTGCATAATGTGTGAGTACTATTGTATATGTATTGATATGATTGTGTATTTTGATTTGAACATTTTTGTACAATTCCTTATGGGATTGTCAGATTGAGTATCGCAGGTGATACGTCAATCTTGCATGGGGGGTGTAGCGTTATCCCTTCTCTCTAGGGGGCGCGCCATACTCCCTTAAACAAGAGGGAGTAGACTAAAGGGGAGATGAGCGTCTGACTCCGGCGTGCTAGGTCGGTTGTCTGAGGGGCGTGTAATCCTTATTGCTATAATTCTGTGTAATCTGTTTTGTTATTGTAATAAAGTTAAGTTTTTGTTGAGTACAAAAGTATTTTGATATGCTGGATCCTTGAGATACATAACCCCACCATATTACAAACACAACAGACTGTTCACTATTGTTATTAATATCAATAAAATCGTAAAATTAAAAATTATCACAATGAAACGGATGAGCCAAGGTACCAATTTGTCCACGTTAGGTTCCATTTTCGTCAGCAGGATTCCTGAAGTGGTTTCGACGAGATATCTCGGCCATCAAGATGTGACCAATTTTGCTTATTACGAATATCTCGTCATCAAGCTATTACCGATTTTTTATGACGATACGATCAATAGCTGGTCCGTTTTCTTCTAATGACGAGTACCACGTTCGTCAAAATCTAGTCAGTCTTGCTAATGACGAGATACCTCGTCGAGACAACTACCAGAAGGGTTAATCTACACGATCAACTATTTTCAGGCGGTTTCTCTTTTTACATAAAATATTAATAATAATATCCTTTGTAATCAGTAAATTCTGATTAAACCCTAAAATTTAGCCCAAAAAATAGCTCATCGCCTTATTCGGAAACAATAGTGATTTAAGACTTTTCATCTATTAATAGAATTGTACAGTAAACTTGACATAACATAGGCAGATTCCTGCCACTGCACTTGTAAGAACAGCGTAAATTGGAAGTGTGCGTGGACTGCAGTGAGATTGCTTTTCAAAGATGAGTATTTGCTGCGAAAAACATTTTTAGGCGACATATTTTTAGCTTCTTAGCACTCTTGTTCTTCAACGCCCCGTCCCTTATTTACCCTGAGGCCAGCAATTCCTTCAGAGCCCAGAAGCAAGGGGAACGGTAGCGTCCTTTTTGTGAAACTGATTTAATTCAACCATGACCAGCATTGCTTTCAACCACAACAGAAATTTAATGCTATGATAGGGTGGTGGCTGTGGTTTCTGCAGCGGAAAGTGTTTCCTGCGCATATTCCGAACATGGCATCATTTGACTTGTGTTTCGAATACGATTTCAGCGCTAAGTAATAAAAATTACAACGAAGGAATTTATGTTATTCAGTTTTTTCTACTTTTAATTAAATTAGAAATGATAAAAGAGGTACATGAAGCCCGGCACAGGATCGACTGATTATCACTCTGACTGTCGGCACAACAATAAACGTGGGTTTGGAATCCACTTTAAGTTCCCGGTTTAATCAGTCCTCGCATCGAATGCATCGGCAGAACTGGACGAAAAATTATATTTTAAGATAACCCCGATCTGTGTCATGCGAGAGCATTTGGGTATAGTCCGGCTCCCGCTAGTTGGCAGTTTTGAACGAGTCTGTTCGTTAAATTAGTTGATAGGTTGGAACGTAAAGAAAGCGTTTCCACGACTGGTCTCTTTAAGTTTCATATATTGCAGGTGAAATATGTCAGAATTCGTCAATAATCTGAAGAAACATCGAAAAAATCATTAAACGCAATGCTCGTTTAATATTACGGCATTTGTAGAACCGAGACATAAACTGGGCCATCGAAATTGTTTCCTGAATACGTGCTTGAGAAAGAAGTCCTTTTAGAAAATAAAATGTTTGTTAGGGCGGCTTGCTGAGGTTTTCAGGTAGGCGCAGCTCAGGAGGGGGCCTGGTTATGTTACATCAGGAGCGAACTGGATATTATTATTTGGTAAACGATAGAAAACTTTTAAATTTTACTCCAAACACTCAAAAACATTCAGAAATCCGATAGTCAGGCCATCTATCGATTTATCCTATCCTTCTATTGGTTCTATCTAGCTTTTCTATCGGTTTTATCATTATTCCATCATATTCAAAATAATTGTACAGTATTGAAGGACGCAAATAAAAAAATATTCAAAATTTACGATTTTTCCGCCAATGTGCAAAGGTATATATGTACCGCAAAAGCGGACGGTTCATCCATTCTATCGTTCTTTTCAGCATTATGATGTTACTTAATATTATAATTATTATATAATTATCTTTTTATATTGATGATAAATTTTAATTTTTTATTTCATTAAATAAAAATCAAAGCGAACTAATCAAAAATGAACTTTGAATAAAATGTAATAACCATAATTGGTATACATAACTTTGATTATCGTAAGATTAATGTGTTAGTAAATTATAAGAAGTTTTAAATTACAAATTTATATGTGAATTTTGAGGAATGGGCTGTTCAAAAATTCTCCAGTTAGTTTTGGAAGCCAATCCGCCCCTGCTTTACATTTAGATTCTAAAATCTGTGCCAAAATAAATTATTCTTTTTCCCAAGAAGTTTCTTGGGTGTTGAATTATCTTTATCTGTCCTCTTTTCCGAGTATAAAATGTTTTTCTTATCTATACCCTGAAGTGCATCTTGAAAAAATGGCACTGCGTATCGCCAAGAAGCGCGATAAAAAGCGAATTACAATAACAGCAATTTGGCGAGGAAACGACTCTGGGCGGATCTGCTTGTTGGCTGAAATCAGCCAAGATAGACGCGCGGAAGTGTCAATATTTTTTTATATTTGTTTACACACACCGTGTTTTAAAACCAGGTTGTACGTTAAAGCAATCGTTCCGTGGCTCGTGTTACCTGCTGTGCTTTTCGTGATGAGCGGTGTTGTTTTGCAAAGCGTAGAAATAAGCGCTGCTCGGTACAGTTCGCACGAAATGAAGCACAATTCGAAATGCTGCGGGATTTACTTTTGAGGTTAGAAAAATTTCCCATGGTAGATAAACTGAACTTTTCTCTGGGAAATTCTTTTTATCCCCGAAGAACATCGCGCTATGGCTTTTCAAATGTAAATCACAAAGGTAGTTTTAAAGGGGTCACAAGCTAAACGTGTATGATAAAGCTCTTTATTTCAGTGGCACAGCCAAGGGGAGTGTGTTGGTCATAACTCCTGCAATGCCCATAAGGCTTTTAAAAATTGATAGAATGTATGTTTTCATTAAATCTTTTTTATAAAAATATTTTTTTATTGATAACTAAAACTATGCACACAGAACCTCGTTTTAAAGTTTTGTTTCTTTATTCAGCTTTCATGTTTTCTTGCTAAAATAGTAATTGTTTATAGAAGTACTCTGAAAACTTCAAATATCGTGTCATTTAGATAAACAGATGAAACTTTGTCAAACTGGTAATAAACGTTTAAAAGTATGACTATGATTAAAAACGTAAAAAAATCATCAACAGCTATCCCAGAGGAACAAAACGTCTCCAGCATCAGGTCAGAAGTGGTCTTCAGTCGTTCATATTTCTTATAAATTTATGGCTTGATATTTTATCAGGCTTAAATATTTCTTGGTTTGATTTCAACTGTTTGTTCGAATTTTTTTGAATACTTTGTTAATTGACAAAATAAAATATTTACTTTAAATTTAGTCACTTTTCACTAATCAGGCAGAAGTGGTCTTTTGTCGTTCATATTGTTATTAAAAATTTGTGGCCTGATATATTAATAGCCTTAAATATTTCCACGGTTGATTCGAATTTGATTTCAACGGTTTGTTCGAATTTTTTGATGCTTTATTAATTGACAAAATAAAATATTCATTTTGAGTTAGTCACTTCACTAGAAGGTGCAATTTTTAAAAAATCATTGCTTTCGTTTCATTCCTTGCTGGGTAGAGTTTTATGGCACAAGGGCCATATTTGGCCAGGCTGCACCAAACACAAGACAGACAACATCAAGTAATGGACATATACACACAAAGAAAGTTTTATTAACCCAGAATGAAAGAAATACACCCAGGGAAGAATCAAATCTACAAGTTGCTAGTGCGTGGGCATACCCTCTAAGTCATGGCGGCCCCTTTTGCTTTTTGGAAAACAAAATATTTATTTTGCGACGCAATTCAAAATAGAATAAAATTAAAAGGCAAATTCTTTTATACTTGAATTGTGAAACAACGAAACTTGATATCATTCCATTTTGTTTAGGTGCGTTCTGAAATCACCCCCCTTTTCATACCTCCTCTCAGATGTCAGGGGAGTTCATTCAGTGTGTCACTGCATCTTGGCTACATGCCCTTTCCATCAGCTCTCGAGATGAAATGGCTCATCTTGAAATTAATTGTTACTGCGTATATTTCTTGTAAATAAATTGTTTTGACGTACGACTTCGTCTTTCTCGGTATCTCTCTCACGAAAACATGCAACTCACTCACCTGCTACTTCTCGCAAATGAAAAGGTAATCGTGCATATACCATTGGATAAAGGAAGGAGGAATGCATCAAGCGAGACATGAACGGCGACTTCTGGTTGAGCTTGAGGCAATGTCGCAAAAGTGTACCACATTTGACTCCACTGAGTTGCCGCTCGTCCTTCTGATGTCACCACGTATGAACCACATGTCATTGAATTGACGTCAGCACCTCAATTCGTAGCTACAGAGCCACGCTATCGGACGTGTACAAGACAGCTGTCAGACACGCATAACGCCAGGAGGAACCTAAGTTTAGACCGAGGTACGGAGCCCGAAGGCAGATTATTGACTTAAAATTTTCAAAGATGTCTAAGAAACATGACGCAAAGTACTATCGCGATGTTTAGGGAACAAGCAGAAACCTTTGGGATTCGAAAGACACCAGACAAGACACCGGCTCAGCGAAAGCGTGAGTAGCGTGCCGGGGAAAAATCGGCGCGGGAGTCTTCGAAATCGACTCAGGCGGCCTCGGAGACGAAACCATCGACTTTTGGCGCATTCGACACCGTACAGCACGACGCGGATGCAGCCGCAATCGACCTGACATTTGGGCCCAGCGGATTGGAGCAGCAGGGTGCCGAGACTGAGTATATCAGGTGCACCGAGTATGAGGATTGCTACTAGCACGCTGGCGTCACATTTCATACGCGGTTTGTCAACAATCCGATCCGACACGTTTGCAAAGCGATAGATTGTGGTTCTGATTTGAGTCTCGTGATTCGAGGTAGCCCATATGTCAGAGTGGCGGATTAGCAACCGGAAGGTTTCTGATTCGAGACTCGACGCAGCCAAACACCGTCGTGTACGGGGGTTTGGTGTACGTTAAATCTGCCCAGGCCTCAAATGTCCTTACTTTGGCGTGGTGTGGAAGTTTGGAGAGTGGGGCGCCAGCTCAGGTGTTGACCTCGTCATCTGAACCGTGGTTCAAAATTACGAGGTGATACGTGTTTTCACTTCCGAATCGATTCTGGATCGTCGCTAATAGCTCGTGTTGCTCCAGTGCGACGTTAATTCTACTACCTACCTACGTACAAATGAAATAAAATTAGTCAAAAATATGAAATTGCATTTTTCCATTGCGTACTATGTGAACTTACTGATACTAATTCGTATTTTCAACTAGCAGAATTACCCGACCTTAGGTTGGATTGGTTACGTATAGATTGAAAAAATTACAAGAATAATCCCTTTGTTCTTTTGTAGAGAAATGCCAAATCATTTAAGTGTAAGTAAAATAATTTTTAATACCTTTTCGATTTTTTTATAATTTCTACAACGTACTTTGGACACAAATCCTGTACATGCACATACATACATAAACACATTTCACATACATCGCACTGCTGCTAAAGCTACAAAATGACGAAGGTGACACTAAGGTAATTACTATAAAAGACGATTTTTTGAGGGAAGATTAGGAATTCCCTTTCTTAAGATTTTTTTCCCTGTAAAATTGCTCAACTCAATTTGTAAAAATGACGAATCTACGGCGAATACTCTCGCACTCATAGTTTCCCTACAAATATTTTTTGACTTGTGGCACTCTTGCACCAGGCATGCATTATCGAATTTAGCCATCTTTAAGTGAAGGATGACAAATTACAAGGTATTCATCACTGAGTTTTTTTTTAAAGCAAATACATTTTTCTTGAAAATTCCATTTTGTGGCACGTGCAATAATAAAAGAATTTGTTTTAAAATTGAATGTTTGAAGACACAGAATTGAATTGAAGACACGGCAAAGTTAACCTATTACCATTTTTTTAAATGGTAAATCGATTTGACAGCGTTTCTTTTTAATCATTGTTTTTAAACTTTTAACATCTATATAAATAAGAATGGAATGTTTGTTTGTACATTGAATATTTTCGACCCATTTCAAGTTTTCAATCCGTTTTGGACATTCTGATACAAAATCCATCTTTGCGCGTTTGGTGTCTGTCTGTCTGTATGTGTGTGCCCGTACTACGCCCAAACGGCTACATATATTTTCATGAAACTTTGTATACTGTGAGTACTTGCATTCATTTAGTGACTGAACTTAGTTGGGTTAGTCTGTCCGTCTTCACGTTCTATGCACGATTTTTTGTTTGTGTGTTTATACAAGTATCACATAAAATTTATTTAACATATTTTAATGCAATGTTCTGTATTTGATACACGATATTTTATTTTAGTGTACATTATTTAAAATTTCTTTGCTTACATATTTAGGCAAGTTTCATGTTAAAACATCTGAGTAACTATACTTAAATCAACCATAATTTGGTAGTTCTGGAGTAGCTGGAAGGTATAATGAGCATGCAATTACTTGAATTGTTTTATCAGTACTGCTGAAAAACAATTATTTTTCCAGAATTTAAGTTCTAATACTTTTGTATTTTGAGCATTATTTATATTTTTGTGAGACAAACTATTTCCGAATATTTGGGCCAGACGGTATTTAGCAACGAAATGGAAACTCGTGTTCGTTTGCCACGTGCAGTGATATTTTCTGTTTTTTTCGCTCGGAATTAGTTTCATATTTTTTAATTTTGTCTAATTTTTTGTTGTAAGTTTTGGCAACTGTGCGAGATCGAGGGATCAAAAAGACTCACGAATTCATATCTTTAGAACATCTTCCCTCCAACTTTCATTTTGTTTTAATTCTCTGTTTTATATATTTATTTTAATAAATTGTAATTCTTTTTCATCACACTCAAAGTATTCTATTTAAAGCGGCATATAAGTTAAAATAATGCAATTTTACGTGGAATTTTGCCATTATTGAAAGAACGTTAATGTTAAAAATATCTGAACTAGGACTTTTGAAATATTACAAATTCGTTGCCATAGCGACAGATGGCCAAGGTGCGTATTTTACGACTTGAAGGCTATATTTAAGAAACTTATACTATAGGAAGGTTTGTTTAAAACAATGATTTCTTTAGAAGAAACACTGTCAAATTGATTTACCATTTTAAAAAATGGTAATAGGTTACCTTTGCTTTATCTGTACTGCAGACATTCACTTTTAAAACAAGTTCTTTTATTATTGCACGTGCAACAAAACGGAATTTTCAAGGAAAAACGTAATCGCTTTTAAAACAAACAGTGATAAATATCTTGTCAAATTAATTTGTCTTCTTTTCCTTAATGGTAGCGAAATTCGAAAAGAGTGCCACAAATAAAAAAATATTGGCAGGTAAATTATGAGTGCGAGAGTATTCGCTGTAGATTCGTCATTTTTACGAATTGAGTTGAGCAATTTTACAGGAATAGAACTTAAGAAAAAGGAAATCCTAATCCTCCCTCAAAATCGTCTTTTGTAGTAGTTACCTTAGTGTCTCACCTTTCGCCAATTCGTACCTTTATCAGGGGTGTGATATATATGGAATGTATTACATGGATGGATATGCATGTATAGAATTTGTGTCCAAAGTAGGTTGTAGAAATTATATAAATGTCGAAAAGGTGTTAAAAAATAATTTTACTCACACTTTAATGATTTGGCATTTTCTACGAAAGTGGAAAGTGATTAGTTTTTGGTCTCTTTTAATATATAGTTAACCAATTCAACCCGAGTGAGATCGGGCAATTTTGCTAGTATATAATAAGTTGCTTAAATATAGCTTCGACTTGTAAAATAAACTATCTTGACCTCTTATTAATGACAAGGAATTTTTAATATTTCAAAAGTCCTAGTTCGGATTATCATTTTTCCATTAATATTCTTTCAATAACGGCAAACTTCCACTTAAAATTTGTTTCCCACACTTTAAATCGAATACTTTGTTGTGGTGTTGATGGTGATGCAAAGGAATTACAATTTATTAAAAAGTAAATATTTAATAAATTTAAACAGAAAACAGCGAAATAAAACTAAAAGTTGTCGGGAAAGAGTTATTCTAAAGATATAATTTTTTATTTATTTATCTCGTATGTACATTTTAAGTTAATGCTACAGCGGTACGGCTAGTTTTCCTTCTATTGATCCAGAATGAAGATATTAATTAGTAATTTCGTTTTATTTCGTGATCTCGCATAGTTGCCATAACTTACGACTAAAGATTGGACAAAATTTAAAAATACAATATTAATTCCGAGCGAAAAAAAATGAAAATATCATTGCATGTGTCAACGAACAAGAGTTTCCCGTTTCGTTTCCGTTCCAAAATATCGTCTGTCCCAAACATTCGGAAATTGATTATATTTCGCAATGAAAAAATAAGGCTCCAAGTTAAATTTTCGTAAAAATAGCTTTTTCGGCAGTACTGGTATAACAATCTAAGTAATCGCAATTCTGAATATAATACTACATTTTAGCTTCTCCCAAGCTACCAAATTATGGTTGATTTAAGTATAGTTACTCAGATGTTTTAGCATGAAACTATTTTAAATATGTAAGCAAAGGAAATTTAAATGACGTATTCACTCAGCTAAAATATGATTTATCAAAAAATTACTTAAAATTTGTAGAATAAATTTTATGTGATACTTGTACAAACACACAGATATAAAAACAGACGTAAAACAGGAAGACAGATAGACAGACCAACAAAATTGCTCAACTCAATTCATAAAAAGCACGAATCTAAGGCGAATACTCTCGCACTCATAGCTTACCTACCAATATTTTTGACTTGTGGCACTCTTGTACAGCGAGATTTTCGCCATCATTATGGGAAAGATCACAGAGGGAAAGATGACAAATTAATTTGATTAGAAAGATATTTATCATTAAGTTTGTTTTAAAAGCTAATAATTTTCTTGAAAATTCCGTTTTGTGGCACCTGCAATAATAAAAGAACTTGTTTTAAAATTGAATGCCTTTCACTACAGATTAAGCAAAGGCAACCTATTACCATTTTTAAAAATGGTAAATCGATTCGACAGCATTTCTTCTGAAGAAAATCATTGTTTTAAGCAAACTTTCCTTACTTAAGTTGCTTAAATATAACTTCAATTCGTAAAATAAGCCACCCTGACCTGTCGCTATGACAAAGAATTTGTAATATTTCAAAAGTCCTAGTTCGGATTTTTTTAACATTAACGTTTTTTCAATAATGGCAAAAAAAATTCCTCTTAAAATCTACTTTATTCTAACTTAAATGCCGCTTTAAATGGAATACTTTGTGGTGGTGTTGCGTATGATGAAAAGGAAATACAATTTATTAAAATAATAAATATTTAAAACACAGGCGAGAAAAAAAGTTGTTCTAAAGACAAATTCGTGATTCTTTTTTACCTCTTGGTCTCGCACCACTTACAACTAAAAATTAGACAAATTAAAAAATGCGAAATTAATTCCGAGCGGAAAAAAAACCAGAAAATATCGCTACACGTGGCAAACGAACACGACTTTCCGTTCCGTTGTAAAATATCGTCTGTCCCAAATATTCGGAAATCTATATAAATAAGAATGGAGTGTTTATACATTGACTATTTTCGATTCATTTCTATCCGTTTTGGGTGCTTCTGATTGTGTCTGTCTGTCCATCTGTCTATCTGCATGTGTGTGCCCGTATTTACGTCCAAACGGTTGAATATATTTTCATGAAACTGCATACTGTGAGTACTTACTGATTTACTGTGAGTATTTAGTGACTGAACTTGGTTGCGTAAGTCTGTCCGTCTTCCCGTTCTATGTTCAATTTTGTGTCTGTATTTGTACAAGTATCACATAAAATGTTTTCAACATATTTTAATGCAATGTTCTATAGTTGAAAGACCATATTTTAGTTTAGTAAATACAGTATTTGGAATATCTTTGCTTACATATTTAGGCAAGTTTCATGCTGAAACATCTGAGTAAATATACTTGAATCAATCATAATTTGATAGTTTTGGTGTAGCTGGAAGGGATATTGAGCATGCAATTACTTGGATTATTTTATCAGTACTGCTGAAAAATCAATTATTTTTCCAAAAACTATTTTTACGGAATTTAATACATTAAAGTATCGATATAATACATTTGTATTCTGAGCCTTATTTATTTTCTTTGCGATATATATACTATTTTCGAATATTTGGGACAGACGATATTTTGCAAAGAAATAGAAACTCGTGTTCGTTTGCCACGTGCAGTGATATTTTCTGTTCTTTTTTCGCTCAAAATTAATTATTTATTTTTTTATTTTGTCTAATTTTTTGTTGTAAGTTGTGGCAACTGTGTGTGAGATCGAGAGATCAAAAAGAATCACGAATTTATATCTTTAGAACTTCTTCCTTCCAACTTTTATTTTGTTTTAATTCTCTGTTTTCTGGTTTATATATTTATTTTAATAAATTGTAATTCTTTTTCATCACACGCAAAGTATTCTACAACTATTTAAAGCGGCATGTAAGTTAGAATAATGCAAATTTTACGTGGAATTTTGCCATTATTGAAAGAACGTTAATGTTAAAAATATCCGAACTAGGACTTTTCAAATATTACAAATTCTTTGTCATATAGAGACAGAAGGTAAAGGTGGCTTATTTTAGGAATTGAAGCTAGATTTAAGCGACTTATTCAAGGAACGTTTGTTTAAAACAATGATTTTCTTTAGAAGAAACGCTGTCAAATCGATTTACCATTAAAAATGGTACTAGGTTACCTTTGCTTAGTCTTTTCTGAAGATATTGAATTTTAAAACAAGTTCTTTTATTATTGCAAGTGCCACAAAATGGAATTTTCAAGAAAAAACGTATTAGCTTTTAAAACAAACTTAGTGATAAATATCTTTTCAAATTAATTTGTCATATTTTACTTAATGGTAGCGAAATTCGAAAAGAGTGCCACAAATAAAAAAATATTGGCAGGTAAATTATGAGTACGAGAGTATTCACAGTAGATACGTCATTTTTACAAACTGAGTGGAGGAATTTTACAGGAAAAGAACTTAAGAGAATTCCTAATCAGCCATCAAGATCGTCTTTTGTAGTAGTTACCTTAGTGTCTGTCACCTTTCGTCAGTTTATACTTTTATCAGGGGTGCAATATATGATATGCGTGTATAGGATTTGTGTCCAAAGTAGGTTGTAGAAATTATAAAAATGTCGAAAAGGTGTTAAAAAATTATTTTACTCACACTTAAATGATTTGGCATTTTTCTACGAAAAAGGAAAGTGATTATTTTCTGGTCGCTTTCAATCTATAGTTAGCCAATTCAACCCGAGTGAGATCGGATAATTTTGCTAGTTGTTTATGTTTCGCAAAGAAAATAAATAAGGCTCAAAATACAAAAGTATTAGAATTTAAATTCCGTGAAAATAGTTTTTGAAAAAATAATTGATTTTCCAGGACTGGTAAAACAATCAAGTAATTGCATACTGAATATACTTTCCAGCTACTCCAAACTACCAAATTATGGTTGATTTAAGTATTTACTCAGATGTTGTAGCATGCAACTTATCTAAATATGTAAGCAAAGAAAATTTAAATATTGTATTCACTAAACTAAACTATAGTTTATCACATATTACACGTTGCATTAAAATATGTTGAATAAATTTTATTTGATATTTGTACTAACACACAGACACAAAATCCTACATAGAACGGGAAGAGAGACAGACTAACGCAATCAAGTTCAATCACTAAATGAATGTAAGTACTCATATAGTATGCAAGTTCTTCCGTGTAGTTCTAGCAATATTATACAGCTAGTTCAAATTAACCATATTCAAACTTTGAGCCAAAATTGGCGAATTAATCTCGGAGCGTTTGATTTCATTTTGTTTAAATCAGTTTGTCGCCAATCGGATTTCTGACACATATGTTAGAGCAGTGATTCTCAACCACTGTGCCACGGCACTTTTGTGTGCCGCCAAATTCTTAGAGTGTGCCGCCAAATTTTAGAAAATAAAAATTATGATTTTGTTCATTTGTTGGAAGATGAAATATGGTGTGCTAAACTAGCTTACTTATCAGACATTTTTGTTATTTTTAATAACATAAATTAAAGTATGCAAGGGCCGAAAGAAAATATATTAAACTCAACAGATAAACTGGTGGGATTCCAAAAACAAATAACTTTATGGAAGAATAAAGCTCAGGAAGGCAATTTGGAAAAGTTTGAGTCAGTCCCAAAAGATTTTAATAAAACTATTCATAAAATTGTTATTGACCATTTGACAACATTAGAGGAGAGAATTATTCATATTTCCCAAATTTAGATATAAAAAAATTTGATTGGGTTCGTAATCCATTTATGATAACGAATACTTCTGTATTTGAATTAACTTTGAATGAAGAGGAAGAACTAATTTCGCTTTCTAAAAATCGAGATTTAATTTTAAAATATTCGGAAGAATCAATTAATTCATTTTGGATTAACATTAGATGCGATTATCCCATGATAGCCAAAAAAGCTTTAAAAATATTACTACAATTTTCTACATCTTATTTGTGTGAATTCGGATTTTCAGTATTAACCAACATAAAAACGAAAAAAAGATCGAGACTGTTAAATGTAGAAGACGATATGAGAGTAGCATTGTCATTTTTACGACCAAATATAAATGAAATTATCAAAAAACATCAAGCTCAAATTTCTCATTAAAAGTATTCTTATTATTACCTTGTAATTAATCCCTTAATAAACGTACTGTTGTTTTTGTAGTACATATTATATTATTTTATTTTACATTCACAATTATTATCATAAACTATTTTACAGTGTATTATAGGTAAGTAAACAACTTTTAAACTTATCTTTTTCTTTGTGTGCCGCCAAATTTTGAAATCGTTAAAAGTGTGCCGCGACAAAAAAAAAAGGTTGAGAATCACTGGGTTAGAGAAATATACATAGAAATAATTTTCCCCAATCTCCTACATCGCTCTATATATATAGCACTTTTTTCTTGACCCCCTAGAAGCGCGATATATCAAGGGGTTACTGTACTAGTATATTCTTATTTTAGATATTTAGTAGATATCTCTCAAGAGAAAGGGAAGTGGTTTTTCTCAAAATCTTGCGTGTTCTGCCTGATTGACAACAGGTGAATGAACCACGACCTACGAAGCAGTAGATGTGAAAGAATCCGACTGAATAGGAGAGTAAAACGAAGCGATCGATAGGAGTTTAATGTATTATTCTGGGAAGAAAGTAAAAAGAGACGTGCTTCTTAGTATTTTAATGTGTTCATATGGCAGAGGACATGCTTTGTAGGTGTTAGGAAGCTCCTCATAAGTGGAAACCTGCCTACTTCAGAATTTTTTAAATTTTTAATTCAATTATTTCTTGTTATATGTGGGGCCGCGATGGCCCAGTTGTGCAAGAGCAATGGATTAGCAACCGGAGGGTTGCGAGTTCGAAACTAGGTCCAGCCAAAGACCGTCGTGTACAACGGGCTGGAGCACGTTAAATCTGTCGTAGCCTCAAATGTCCTCACGTTGGCGTGGTGCCAGCTCAAGTGTTCTCGTCATCTGACCGTGGTTCAAAATTACGAGGCGTTGTCCTTGGATTTCCGGGATTGATCCCGGAAAGTCGCCAATAGCCCGTTGTTTTGCTCCAGTGCGACGTTAATCAACTACCTACCTACCTTGATATGTGTCCTTTCATTCACATGGCCCAAACTGTCAGATACTACTTCAATGATCGTTTGTAGAAACAAATAGAACTGTAAAATTTATTTACTCTGATTCATAGTTCATACCGAAAACATGATTTTAGCTATTTATTTTTCATTCCGTGCCAAAGATGCAAAATGTTAGCACGAATCTTGTAACTGTAGACTAAGCTACAGAAGTTTAATTGATGAAATAAAGCAAAGGTCACAGCAACGAAATTATATAGTTGAGCTTTTTAAAGAGTTTTCAGCCCAAACAAAAGTTCAACCTAGATACGAGATGTGAACCTATTCATCATCCACTATACACCTTTTTAAGATATAAAAATGTTTGATGACATAGAATGAGTATGGGTCACCGGTATTATGCAGGTGGCACCCAACTTTCAAAACTTCCACACCACGCCAAAGTAAGGACATTTCAGGCCACAGCAGATTTAAAGTGCATCCCCACCCATCTACACGACGGTCTTTAGTTGTATCGAGTTTTGAACTCACAACCCTCCGAGTCGCAGCCCTCTAGTTGCTGATTTGCGATTCTACCAACTGGTCTCCCGAAACCCCTCCTCCAAAAAAAAAGAATGTTTTAGACTTTGGGTAAGATGAGAATGAAAAAGGGACGAATAAAAAAATATTTGAAACTAAGGTATTTTATATAGATGGGCTTTTTCAATGTAAATTACATTTAGTTAAAAAAAATTTATTCGCATGCGATAAGCATAATGGGTTATGCTTATCGCATGCTATAGTTAGTTGTGATATAATGATACTATAGTTTTAATGTGTAATGTTTGTCAGCATTAGTTCAGTTCATATTTATGTGGTGCGATAAGCATAATGGGGATGATACTATAGTTTTAATGTGTGATGTTTGTCAGTATTAGTTCAGTTCATATTTATGTGGTTCAGAATTTGTTATCCCAAGCCTGCCAGGAGAGTACAGATGGAGAAAGCTGTTATTTTGCGATAACAGTTGTTGGTTGTTTTTGGGTCTTATGGCACAAGGGCCATATTTGGCCAAGCTACGCCAAACACAAGACAACGAGGGAGGAACAAAATCAAAAAGCAGAATGATAGGCGAGGGTAAAACAGAAGAGAAGACAGATCACTCGGGTTTTCCATAACAAAGTTAACAGTTTTTCTAATTTGCGTTAACAGTTATCGACTGTTACTTTTAACTATTTTGTTATCAGTTAACAATAACACTCACAGTTAGCAACTAAATTTAACGGCTATTACTAACTGTAACGGCTACTTTTGATTGCTTAAATTAGCGTTGTTAAGTGATTTTAAAAAATTTGTTATTCAACTTTTTATTTGTATCAATATTGTTATAGATTTCAATTTTTTTAACTCAAAATTTGATTAAATTTAAATTGCTTCACTGTTCTCCCAATAGCATTTATGGACAACTGTTAAGATTTTCTATAACAGTTGCTAACTGTAAATTTGCAACAGCATTTATTTAACTGCTATCGGAATAGCATCTCATTTTTGCAGGTATGTAAAACTTTTGTTATGACACTTGAAGTTGAATTGTACACAAAAAAAAAACAATTTATCTTTCAAACAAATCAATGGGTAAACAACAACTTTTAAACTTGCTATTAAATGTTTACAGTTATTTATTTCATAAATCTTTGAGTAGTTGCATAGGAACAGCTTAAAATCCGACAAACAGAATTTTTCTCTGGAGATTTTCAACCTTTTTAATTTCATGGCACGCATAAACTAACTTACAAAATTCATACAAAAAATATTATATATTTTGCGATCTGACAAAAAGTTATAAATTTGTTTGATTTACAAAGAAAATCCTATACCTTTTGCTCCAAAATGGCTTAAAAAATATTTTTATTTCATTATTATTTAATATTATATATTACTATTCACCATCCCTTAGGTACACCCATGAGCCGCGGCATGCCGGTTGAAAATCCACTGGAGATATTTTTATTACATTTTCCTCTCAAGGAATATTTCACACATTTCCTATTTGATAAAATCACCTCTAAATAAATCATACATTTGGTGCAAATAATTTTCAAAGAAAATTTTCTGACAAACCTTTTTATCTTCATTAAATCCCCAAAACCGAAATCAGTTCTGTCTCTAGGCTTACGTTCTGTCAAAGAGCTGCCTATTAACTGAATACTTAAATTCAAACGCTTCTTTCTTCATTAATATTCATATCCACTATCCTATTCACCCGAGTTTCAAGTTGCTTTCAGGAAGGAATGCGGGGATTGAGAAGCAACCTTTCATATTCATGAGTTTCGTAATATCTTGAGCTTCTCTAAAACGCAATGTCTAATTCTAAAGGCACAAATTTTTATCTCCTTTCATCCATCTGTTCGTTTCAATCTCAAAAAGACATCCATTCCTTTGTTTCCAAAATGGATCATACTTATTTAATCCTGTTATAAGTTATTAACACTTAAGTCATTTATCTTGTGTTATGTGCTATGAAATACCTGGAGGTATTGGACAGGGAGGATTACGGTACTTTAATTAAATTGTTGTTTTCAGTATGCCACTACACAGTATTATTTTGCACATCTTCGTATTTTTTAGTCGCAATCTATATTAAATAGATGTGGGAAGTGAATGACCTGATGTCAACCTTCCACGAAAAGGCTCAGTTCATTATAACTCAGAAGAACCTATGTTTCGACACTATTGAGATCAAGTCAAAAATTAATGTCCCATTCAACCACTCACTCAAAACCTTCCAGTTTACTATGCTTTCAGTGATTTTTATAATTAAAGATGTGGTTACCAGACCATGAGATTTATTAATGAATGATCTCAATATTTTTACGGCTGAAAAAATAAGCTATTTATCACCGACTTCAGGCGTAGCTAGCACTGACAAACGGATTATCATGACTCATTTCAAAAGAACCATTTCAAGAGAACTTTGAGGAGTATAACCAAAAATTTAGAGCTTTCAGCTAAATTTCACCCACGAAATCTCCACTGTACACATACGATCATGTACGACTGAACAAGCAAAACAATTAAATAACTATATAGATATAAGCAATGTAACAATCGAGATGGAAATGTAGCAACAGTAACAGAGAACAATGGATACAAAAATTCAATTCACTTTTCGGATGATCAGAATATCAGTTCGATTGCATTAAATAACTGTAGATAAGCTTCTTGGTTGCATACATGGAGACGAACGCTTATTAAAAAAATTAAACATTTATTAAGGAAACAAAAGTACAAAGAACAACGATCAGCACTCTTTTTCACTCCGTCTCCAATTTCTTCTAAATTCCAAATTAATTTTTTTCATCACATTCCATATCATGGTTACAGTTTGAAAAGTACAATATCATTGTTTGCACGTGCTTAATAAATATAATAACGTTTTCAAATATGAAAGTAGCAGTTGTACGCGCGTAATAAAAATTAAATTCACGGATCTGTTATGTTTGTTATCCGCTGCACTTAAAAGTTCATGGAGTCAAGCAACTTCACGAACAAACCTATTTTATTCGTACATCACATGGATTCGTACATGCATCACATCACAAGAAAAAAGAAAAGAACAAATATTTTTTTTCCTAATATATATTTTGACTAAAACAACAAGTTGAGTGGTTTACTTACTGCAACCCTATTTGCAATTAAAATATTATTACTATGCCTACTAGTGACGCTACATTACTCCCCCTCCAGTAACTCAAGTTACGATACATACTTATACATAAATATAAACAGAAGCTATTTACATTCCTCATACACATAATATAAGGTACATATTGAAAAACACTTAAAATAAAATACAAGATTAGAACTATACGTATATCAAAATAAGTGCATGAAGAATTACCATATTTACAAGTATTAAAATCAATCTTGAAATCTAACTGGTTTTTTTACCTGTCTACCGCTTCTCGAGACTTTGGAGGGAATTACCGGAGGTTTACAGGGGACTGTGGTATTGTCCATATTTAGTATATAAGCAGATTTAAGCCTATCAACAGAGATATTTACTTCTCTACTTTTAATTACAATAGTAAAATATTTATCCTTTTTATACTTAACCAAGTAAAGTCCTTGGTAAGGTGGTTCGAGGGCCTTTTTGACACGGTCGACTCTTACAAACACATGCGTACACGAACTCAAGTCCCTGTGCAGGAAGGGTTTTGGCTGTGTATGCATAGATGTCACTGGTTTTATTTCCTCCATACACTTTTGGATTCTCGCCACGAAGGTATCAGGGTCCATATTGGTGGTAGGTGGGTCAAAGAATTCCCCAGGCAACCGGATGTTAGTGCCGTACACCATTTGGGCGATGGAGTAATTGCTGTCTGGTTTGACAACAGCTCTCAGCCCCAGCAGCACGGTGGACAAAGTTTCTGTCCATCTGATGTTGTCGTGGGCCTTCAGTGCACCTTTGAGAGTTCTGTGCAAACGTTCAATTTTTCCGTTGCACTGTGGGTGGTAAGGGGTTGTGTGCGATACTCTTGCACCACATATCACTGCTAGGCACTGAAATAATTGAGACTCAAATTGCCTCCCTTGATCCGTAACAATTTGAGCAGGTACCCCAAACCTACACACCCAGTGTTCGTAAAACGCTCTAGCCACCATTTCTGCTGTGCTGTCTGGCAGAGGAACAACTTCCATCCATGACGAAAATCTGTCTATGCATGTCAGGCATCATGCCTTCTGATGGTGGAAGTGGACCTATCAGATCGATGTGCACCACGCTGAATCTTGTATCCGGCACTTGGTACTCACCGAAGGCAGATCGATTATGTCTGTTCACCTTGCAACGTTGGCATTGCAGGCATGCCTTGGCCCAGTCTCTGACTTGCTTGTTTATCCCTGGACAGACAAACTTTTCCGTCATCAATTTTACAGTTGTCCTGATGCCTGGGTGGGAGAGGCCATGAATCTGTTTAAACAACGACTGCCGGAACTCTTCAGGAATGTAAGGTCTGATATGCGGTGTGGAAGTATCACACCATAATATCTTTCCAGATGGCAGGGTTGATGGTTGGAACTTTAGAGACAAATTACTCTTTTTAAGCTGTTGTAGCTCCTCGTCCTGCAGCTGCTTCTTGGCTATGGTCTCGTAGTCTATGATCGAGACTTCCTCAATTCTGGACAGTGCATCCGCCACAACATTGTCCTTACCACTAATGTGGTTGATATTAGTAGAGAACTGGGAGATGTATTGAAGATGGCGTTGCTGTCTAGGTGAAGCTTTATCGTTCTTTTGTTGAAATGCAAAGATGAGAGGCTTGTGGTCGGTAAAGATGTGAAAATCACGACCTTCCAGCATGTACTTGAACTGCTTAATCGCCATATAAATTCCAAGCAGCTCTCGGTCGTAAGTGCTGTAACGTTTCTGTGTCTCGTTCAGCTTCTTCGAGTAGAACGCTAGTGGTCTCCATTGATTGTTTTTCCACTGCTGCAGTACGGCTCCTACTGCCCAGTCTGATGCGTCTGTGCATAAGGACAGTTTACAATCAGATTTAGGGTAACTGAGGAGGGTAGTTTGAGCTAGATCAGACTTGCACTTCTCAAATTGAGCAATTGTTTCCTCAGTCCAAGGAACCTTTCGCTTGTCTTTCTTTTTGGCACCCTTCAACAGTTCGTGGAGCGGCGCCTGTGTCTTGGCAGCATCTTTCAAATACCTTCTAAAAAAATTTATCATGCCCAAGAATGCACGAAGGTCTTGGATCGTGGAAGGGAGCTTATAATGTTTAATAACTTCAACCTTCGATGGTAATGGTTTGGAACCTTCAGCTGTTATGAGATATCCCACTTGTTTGGCACCGAGCACAGATTTTGACAAGTTTATTCGTAACCCATACTGCTGAAATCTGTCAAACACCATCTTGAGGTGTCGCTCATGCTCCTCTTCTGATGATGACGCGACGAGGACATCATCCAAGTAGGAGAACACAAAGTCTAGTCCAAGTAAAACTTCAGTTATGAAGCGTTGAAAGGTAGAGGGGGCATTCCGAAGGCCGAAACTCATGACGTTAAACTCGTAGAGTCCAAACGGAGTTGTGATTGCGGTCTTAGGCCTATCTTCTTCAGCGATGGGGATCTGGTAGTATGCTTTCACTAAATCCAATGTTGAAAACACACATTTCCCACTTAAGATTGACTGGAAGTCCTCAATCCTGGGAATGGGGTAGCGGTCAGGGACTGTTTGGGCGTTTAGCAGTCTGTAGTCTCCACAGGGCCTTAGTGTCCCATCTTTCTTGTTGACGAGGTGCAGGGGACTGGACCATTGCGACTTGGATGGTCTGATGATGTTATTGTCCAGCATAAATTGGAATTCACTTTTGGCCAGCTTAAGCTTATCAGGAGCCAACTGTCTGCATCTTGAATAGACTGGCTGTCCCGTGGTGATTATCTGGTGCATTACATTATGTTTAGAAACTCTATTAATTAAATTAGGTTTGGTTAAATCAGCATACAAATTCAATAGGTTGAAATACTTAGAAGATTTATTTATGGTACTTAAACTAACATCCTCTTTGATAGCAGCAACTTCCCCAATAGTTGAGAGGTCTGTTACACCATCAATGAGTTTTCTATTGTGGATGTCAATGATTAACTGAAATTTGTTCAAAAAATCCGCACCAAGAATACCTTTGGACACCTGGGCTACCACAAATGGCCATTGAAATACTCTGCGTAACCCCAAATCCAAGGTAAGCACTTTAATGCCATACGTTGGAATGGGGGTGCCATTGGCTGCATACAGCTGATAACTGCAGACGTTGGTATCTGTTTTTGAAGGTGGGATGATGGAAATGTCCGCACCACTATCCACCAACAATTCTCGTCCCGTGTTTCTGTCATGGACAAATAGACGGAAGGTGCGGTTAGATGGATCCTTCGCAGTAGAGTTAACCGCTGGCTCTACTGGCGTGTGGAGTTTTCCTGCGACTTCCAACTGCATGGAGGTGTGCACTTTTCTGGGTAGCATCTTTTCCCGAATCTATAGTGGTAATAACAGAGAGACCCATTGGGATCATACCGCTTCCTGGAACGGGACCTACTCCTGTTCCTGCCAAATTGACGGTCCGGGTTGCGTTGCCTGGGCTGAGCTGATTGGCCGACACTTAAGGCAGCAATTTGCCTTTCCAACCCCTGTATTTTGATAAACAAGGCTTCATACAGGGATGGCGGTGCAGCGGCTTCGGGATCTTTCCAAACAGCAGCCATCTCAAAACGGGGATTGATTTCAAATATTTTGTCAGCCATATCTGCCATTTTGTCCAAGGTGCCATCACTGACGACTAGCACATTTCGCATATGTGGTGGCATTTTATCTAACCAGAGTGTGCGCAACACCTGGTCAGAGAAGTCTGGTTCGGCGCCTGTTTTGTCAGGAACAAGGCTCCTCATCTTCCGCAGTAGTTGGCTGGGTTTTAAATCCCCCAACTCAACCCCGGTCAGCAGTCTGTTGATTTTGATACTTTCACTTTCACGGAAGAGACTCAGAAGTCGGGCTTTGGCATCCGAGTACTTCGTGGTTGAATCACTGCGAACGATATCGAATATGTTGTCAACGTACCGCGGCTCCATTTGTGCAAGCAGATATGTGAATTTCGTATCCTCTTTCTCTCTCTCTCTTGATGTTCGCCACTTTGAATTGTGCTTCCACTGTGTAAAACCACACCTCTGGGCGGTCTACCCAGAAGGGTGGAATGCGGACACTCACCGCGTCCACTACATCGCTTGAGGGTCGCGTGGGAATTGGCGGTGGTCCGTCCTGATGTTCATTATCGGACATGGTTGAGTGTTCAAATTATCCGTTGTCACCAATGTTATGTTTGTTATCCGCTGCACTTAAAAGTTCATGGAGTCAAGCAACTTCGCGAACAAACCTATTTTATTCGTACATCACATGGATTCGTACATGCATCACATCACAAGAAAAAAGAAAAGAACAAACATTTTTTTTCCTAATATATATTTTGACTAAAACAACAAGTTGAGTGGTTTACTTACTGCAACCCTATTTGCAATTAAAATATTATTACTATGCCTACTAGTGACGCTACAGATCGTTTGCACGCGCTCACAATGTGTTTGAAATCGGTATTTTTTCTGCTCATCCAAAAAGTTTTCTCTGTCAGATGTTACAGATGAATAAAAGGAACATAATCAATTAGAATATTGGAATTTTCAAATAAAAAATATTTCCTCAATAGAAGTTTAATTCTTTTTACGAATAATTATTTTACTTAATTCATCACAATCATACATTTTACAGAAATAAAATTAAAAGTTGATCTTTGAGTCCTGCTAAGATTTTTCTTATCAAGTTAAGTATTTTTTGTGTGTCCAAAGAATGGAATTTCTTTCACACGTGGCGTTATGTATGTAAGGAAAATAGCGCCTCGGGCAAGCACCGAAAAACAAGAAATAGGGGTAAAAATAGAAAACTGGTTTCTACTGTATTCACAACTTCCTTCACGATATTCACTAAAATTTTTGCAGTAGGCCTCAAAAATCAGCTTTTTCTTTTCTAGGCAGATCAAAGCTTGCTACAACTGTAGTTCAGTAGGCTAGTTTAAAATACAGCTTTCTTCACTTTAATATTCATAGCGGGGAAAGCATCGTTTCATACGAAAAAGTAAATGTCAAGAAACATTTGGCGCCATCCAAGAAGCAGTTTTTGAACTAGTAAGGGCCAGTTGGAAGAGCTACGGATTAGTAACAGGAAGGTTGCGAATTCGAAACCCGGTCCAGCCAAAGACTGTCGTGTACACGTGGCAGGTGTACATTAAATCTGCCGTGGCCTCAAATGTCCTCACGTTGGCGAGATGTGAAAGTTTGGAGAGTGCAGTTCCAGTTCAGGTGTTGACCTCGTCATCTGACCGTGATTCAGGATTACGAGGCGTTGCCCTTGGATTCTTCCCTTCGGGATTGATCCCGGACCGCCACCAATAAATAGCCTGTTGTGTTGCTCCAGTGCGACGTTAATTAATTTACTACCTACTTCCTTTTTCAGATCGAGTTTTTCCCCCTAATAGGTTTTAAAATCAATTGGGAAATTTGAATTTTTTTGCGTTGCAAGTTCTCAGAATTGAAATTAAAGTGATATGTTTGTTGTACATCCCAGTTTTCCAGGCACCGGTAAAAAAATTCGTTTGCAGGAATTTTCGACAATGTAAACATGTTTTACTTTCTGACTTGAACAGAAACTGCTTATCGGTGCCACCTCTCGATAGCTGATAGGTCCCGAGCCCTACCGCACATACGCCATTGCCTTTTGCAATATAATTTACACATTCGTTTACACATTTCAGATGGCAATAGCCATCAACTCCTTTTATTAGTTCGTTCTTGAAACCTGAAAAGAGAATCGCCCGTTGAAGTAGGTCATCCTTCTGCATCTCTGAATAGCTGAGTAAAATAGTGGGAGTAAAACGAAAGGGAAAAAAACGGACGCGTCGTAAAAGAAATCTCGTCGAAGAATCCTATTCGAAGATCTTAAAAAGCCTTTACAGATACACACTCCCTATATGCTGAGCACAAGCGAAGTTTTTCAAAATCTAATTTAGTATTCTCCGCTTAGGTCCATTTTTCTCCCGAGGCATTCTGGAGAGCACATTCCGCGTTTATTGATCGCACTTTAAATACGGCAGGGCTTTATCGAAGGATCAGACGGTAAAAAATTTTTATTCATTGTTCAGAGACGGATCTTCAATGGAAGTGCGATGACGAAACAGTTGGATACATCAAAACAACGTCCTAAACTAATCGTATTACCTGCGAAAATATGTTTAAAATTGAAACCTTTGTAAAACTTCTGTTTGGACCACTTAATTTTGAATGCTTTTTTCTTGTAAAAGGAATATTTATTACCTGGAACCAATACAAATAAATTTATTATCTTTTTCGAATTTTCATCTGTTTTGTATCTTGCTATTGAGGTCAGGAAAAGAGAATGGTTAAATTTGATTTGCGATAGTTCTTTGTGCACTGAAATGTAAGTGTATGAATTGAGTGTGATACAATTGGAAAGAGAATCAAAATGATTGCTTTTCTACATCAGTTTGGCGATTATGAAATCATTAAAAAGTTTGAGAACCTACATACTGTTTTATAAATAGGCTATAATTAAAATTGCCATGATTTTTCTATGTTTATGATACTTACAATGCATACATACGATTGACTGTCATTAGTAACGCATAATCCTCATGATGGTACAAAATGATAACGCATGATAACGCATAATCCTCATGTTTTAGTACAAAATGCAGTCATTATTTCATAAGAGGATTTAACAGTATGTAAATGAAGAGAGAGAAAAACCAACTTATATTTAGCTACAAATTGACCACGTCGTTGTAGTGATTCATTTTGAATGAATATAGGTAGGTGGTTGAATTGACGTCGCACTGGAGCAACACGACGGGTTATGGGTGACGGTCCGGGATGAATCCCGAAGGGAATGATCCGAGGACAACGCCTCGTAATTTTGAACCACGGACAGATGACGAGAACAACACTTGAGCTGGCACCCCACTCTCCAAACTTCCACACCACATTAACGTGAGGACACTTGAGGCCCACAACAAATTTAACTTGCACCAGCCCGTGCGTACACAACGGTCTTTAGTTGTATCGAATTGAATGCCTTTTTATTTTTTAATTGTATTCTTGATCAGGTGATGTTTAGGTGATTTTCGACTTTCTTCAAGGAAGAGGGGCCGGCTAGATATTTTTAATCGTTGAAATTTTGTGTCAGATCTATGTAACCCACTAGCCTTCTTCAATTTTCTAAATAAACAGTTTTTCGGCCCAAGCTAGTAATTTGTGACTATCAGATCTACTAGTCAACTTTTCCCTAGGACTAATTCAATTTCCAAAATAAAGTGTTTGGGGACCACGCTAATATTTTATAAAAGATCTATGTGACTCACTAGCCAACTTTTTCCACTAGGAATAACTTAATTTTTTTTAAAAAGGTGTTTTTCGGCCCTTCTTAATACACACATTGGGCGAATTTGCCTTGTAGGATAGAAGTATAAGTATGTGTTATATTATGTCTTCTCAATTTTTTAGCCCTCATAACTCGAGATTACTTGTCTATCTCAAGTTTATTTTCATAAGTCTGCTTAATAGGCTGGGTTAGTGCTGTGGACCGATGTGTGCTTGCCTAATTGTTTATTCAAATCTGCTTAGCTTCGAAACCCCAAAGAGCATGATGCCCAAACTTGCTTAAACACATTTAAACATGCTGTTTAAATATATTTGGGAAACCTTCAGAGAGACAGGTCCACTAGGAAATCTGGAAATTCCCGAAAGTTGATACGTGCAAGAGGCCGTTAGGGATTTCAATAGAGAAAAACAACGTGGCGTTAGACAGGGAGAGTTTATTTTTTCCCGGAAATTTAAATGTTTCTCTAAGTAGAAAGTAAACAGATTAATAATGAAATCAACTCTATATCAAAATACGACTGTAGCATGAGTTATCTATTGTACTTGATAGCAAGAACGATTGTGGTTGAATTAAGCGGTCAAATCATACTACGAGCCTAGAAGCCTCGGTCCTCAAACGATGGTTATAATGTGAGAAATCCTTGCCACATTTGTGAAGGGTGTCGATGTGCCACACATTCTTTCGTTCAAAAGTATAAACCATGGTAGATTCTTTGAAACAATTATCAGTTCATAGTTCTTCTTGCTCAGGTGTTGCCCTCGTCATCTGACCGTGGTTTAAAATTACGAGATGTTATCCTCGAATCTTTCCCTTCGGGATTGATCTCGGACTGTCGCCAACAGCCCGTTGTGTTGCTGCAGTGCGACGTTAGTTCAACTACCTCATAGTTCTTTCTAGACTTAAAATCTAACTTGGATCAATTTTGTAATGTCTTCTGCTTTCATTGAATCAATATATTTGAATGAAACAACACTTTCATAAGGTGACACTTGAAACGTTGTTATTTCCTTGAATTAATGTTGAAATCATCGCCTAATTTATAAGGCTACAAATTGCATATTCGACTTTTAAATAATTCAATTTTCCTCCACTTGTATGTGTGGGGGCGGTAGTTGGGTACATTTTCCCGGACCTATCACCCGAATCAGTCCGTCACTGGAAGCCTTGCATATTGATTGACTTTTCGTAATGTTTTCCTTTACTTTTACAGAGCTCTAAACCAACGAATTATCTTTTTTCTGTAGCACTTTATCTGACATAAACGCATCGACGACATACACACACGCAACTAATCATGTGTCACCTCCGGTCCCTTTTTCGTCTGCCCAGAGGTTGCAATTTCTTTTGAAGACAACCTCTACCATAGACGTGAAATATAAGTAGACTGAACATTGCTATTGAGAGGAGCTTCACGAAGTGTGACCAACATTCGACTATTAGTCACGCGACTGTTCTATGAAAAATTGATTGTTTGGCCGATTTGGTATCTTATCGCCTCGTTTGGCGATATACATCTTACGACAGGGTATGTGTGTGAATGTGCATTTCGATAGAGCGGCGACGAAAGTGGTGAAATCGCCAAAGTCTACTATCAGATGATCAATCAATGGACCAATCAGGTGATGAATCAATGGGTGGGCGCATTCTCCCGTCCCGTGGACAGATCAAATGATGGAAATTAGATTCCACCCAGCAGATGAAGTAGTTTAAGGATCACGTTATCACTAGTTTTGGTCACATGATCCTGGGCACATAAAAAGTTTACCATTGCTCACTCTACCTTTTATACTTCCTCTATGGCCTCTAAACTATGTAAACTGAAGTCGAAGCATAAAATAATCCGAGACTGAGCAAGAAATACTGAGACAAATTTTAACTGGTTCTCCAGGTGTTTTGAAAATGATTTTACCGAATCCGATAATGCATCGCAACAAGTGCAGTGTTTCTGTTTTGTTGACTCAGTCCAAGTATTTTCGTCTCGGAAGAGGGCAGTATTATATTAGACATTTTTATGATATTGACTCACTTCATGTCTTTGTGCATCATGAGAAACATTTCTAACAGTATTTTGAAAGGGCGTGATATGTCATGGTTTGGTTTGTAGATCTAAAGTAATTTTTTTGCTTCACGAGGAACAATTAGACC
This sequence comes from Meta bourneti, assembly GCA_933210815.1. Classification (NCBI taxonomy): domain Eukaryota; kingdom Metazoa; phylum Arthropoda; class Arachnida; order Araneae; family Tetragnathidae; genus Meta; species Meta bourneti. The sequence goes on along the minus strand of OW119922.1, from coordinate 36,560,087 downwards.
AGGGACTACAATAAGTCATGGAACGTTTTAGAATATCCATTAGCTTTCTTTTAAGTCTATTCCATTTAAAAATGAAATTCGAGTTCTTTTTTAAACTTTATTTTAAGAAAATTCACATCTTGTGTTCGCAAAGTATTTCACGAAGCTGGCAGAACAAGTGATAGTCCCTTAGTAAGATAATGAAAACTGGAAAACATGAAGTGAATAAAATTAAAGAAAAAAATTCGAAGAATAAAAAAGATGTAACAAGAAAAAAGCAAAATACAAATAGTGGCAAGGAAAATTTAGAGAATCAGACATTGTAAATATTCCCTGAGAAGTAAAAATGGCATTATTATTGACCAAATGCAAATATCTCAGGGATCCAGGAGTTTCCAACTGCCTTTAAAAAAGTTTGTCTAATTAAACTCGGTTGAGAATTTATTACAATGCATTTTTAATATATTTTATACCGGTGTTGCGGTATTCATTTGTACAATTCCATTCTCAAAATCCATCCTATAGTAAAATATTTAATTAAAGTAACGGAAAAATTAAACACGAGTTGAAAAATTGAATGATTGCGAATAGAAGATAAATAGTTCTATTTAAAAATCATTAAATAGGAGATAAAAGGCCGATAATTTGATTTTGAACAATTAGTATCAAAATTGACAGTCAATTCTATTTTAATAAAAATAAGAGAGAGTAAATTGAAGGCTCAATAAGAAAATCTTAAATGCATTCATTCGTTTTATATTCTTTTCGTATGTATTCTTTTAACATTCCTATGTCAAATGCAATATTTTGAAAAAATATATTCTTCGTTATTCCAATACCAGAGAACTCGCCTGTAAATAGAGGAAACGTGTTGATGTCTTAGCTTTGAATACTCTTTATTTTCTATTATATAGAACTAATTTTTAATTACATGTTCAGAAGTTGTTTAATTTGAAGAACGTTTATTTTTTTAAAATTTGCGTAACCAGTACAAGTATCATAAAAAGGGATATTTCCCATCGAATTCGAGAGATCGGAAGTTTTCCTATAATTCGCGTCTAGTCAAGTGCGTTAGCATTGAACCATGACACATTGAGAGTAGCGCACCTTTTATTTTCTAAGCATTTGTTCACCTGTCAACCTTCCAGCAATCGAAATAGATTGTCTTAATATTAGATTTTCATCTGCTACCCTTTAAATAATTCAAAGTAATTTTGCTGAGCACAAATATTCCGACACAAATGTTGTTCCGATCCCTTACTTTGTATTTTACAATATCAGACGAGGGAAGAAGAGAAACCTTTTCTGATTTTTTACTTATATCTTATTCTAAATATTTAGTAATATCTAACTTAATTTTTTTTACTTTGTATGATGTGGAAATACTTTATAAATGAGTTTTCGGTCATACCCTCACTTTATAGTTTTGAGTGGAATTTTTAAGGCTCACTTTCAAAACATTACCTGAATCCATAGCAGCTCATATACGTATATTGAGCTTGTTTACATTTATAAATGCAAAATTTTTAAATCAATTTTTGAAATCAAATGGTAAGTGCTTTTACGGAATATGAAGATTGAAATGGGTATCTTTCATAATTGTCTTATGACAATGTATTGAAATCAGTCGAGGATTATCATCCAGAAACAAGTTTTTATAATCGAATCAGTAATTTCGAACGTTGTATTTTGGGTCTTGTAAGATTTTCTTCCCTTTCTGTGACCAGACAGAAAACTTATATGAACAATACGCCGTGAAACAGTATATATCGACAAGAGAAATTTCAGTACCACAGAGATTCCAACGTTATATTTTGGGTCTTGTGAGATTTTCTTCCCTTTCAGTGACCCGGACAGAAAACTTTTTATGAACAATACGCAATGAAAAAGTGTATTTTTAAGAGAAGTTTCAGTACCAGATATTTCAACGTTGTATTTTGGGTCCTGTAAGATTTTCTTTCCTTTCTGCGACCAGGACAGAAAACTTATGACAAATTAGTCGTGAAAAAGTATGTTTCAACAAGAAAAGTTTTAGTATCAGAAATTCCAACGTTGTGACTTGGGTCTTGTACGGTTTTCTTCCCTATCTGGAACCAAGACAGAAAACTTTTATGCACAATAGGCATAAAAGTATGTATCGATAAAAGAAGAAAATACTTTTTAAAATATAGATTCTTCCATGCGATGGAAGTAATTGTTTTGTCTTTGTCTGAAAGGAAAAGAAAAGATCTAACTGAAACATTAAAAGTTAGTGATGTGGACATGTTTCATGAAAATTTCAAAAGAACGTGTTTTGTTTCAAAGACAAAAGTAAACAGTTTAGTTGCCTTCAGGAAAAATAGGTGAACATGTTTATATATCCTTGGTCTCAGCATTGAGAATAAAACTAAAGAAAAATGATGCTTTGACGCATCAGGCAATTATTCTACGTCCATATATAATTGTTATTCACTTACCTAAAAATTTTCTTAAGTGAGATTCAAGCTCGAGATAGCCTCTGTAATTAAATAGAACAAGTCAATCAAATTTCAATGATTTATTAATATGAAAATATTATTTTTTTCTGTTTATTTAAAATTACTTTTATCGATATTTCTATTTTATCCTATTCGGGATATTTCGCACACTTTTCAAAAATTTATTGAATCATATTCAAATAAAAGGTAGGTAATTAATTAACGTAGCACTGGAGCAACACAACGGACTATTGGAGACGGTCCGGGATCAAACCCGAAGGGAAAGATCCGAGGACAACACAACGAATTTTGAACACGGTCAGATGGCGAGGTCACACCTGAATTGGTACCCTACTCTCCAAATTTCACACCACGACAACGTGAGGGCATTTGAGGCCACGACAGATTTAACTTGCACCAGCCCCTTTGTACACGACGGTCTTTGGTTGGATTTGAACTCGCAACCCTCCGGTTGCTAGTTCGTTACTCTTCAAACAGAGCTACCGCAATCCTCAATATTGTATCTAGGAAATAATTTAAAAACTGAAAACCCTTTTCGCAGTTCATTCATCGGATTTAAGTTTTGAAAGGTATGCGAAAAATGTGTCTGGGAAAACCTTTTGGGAAAGACCTATAACGTTATATCAGTGGAAAACTCATATATATATAATTTTGAGTAGTATTTTTTATTACCAAGTATCACAAATAAATTGTTTCAAAATTTTAAAAAAATCACTTTGGGAGCAAAAAGTGTAGGTAATTACTATTATTTTTTTAATCGAAATTATAGCTATTTTTTTGTCAGATAGGTAAAAAATATAATGCATTTTTTGGTGTGCAGCAGAATTTTACTTATTAGATTATGTGTGCCATAAGATGAAAGACTGGAGATAGCTGCGTCATATGAATGTACTTTGCACAAAAAATTGCATTTATTGTTTTTTAAGGGCGGTGGGACACCTATTTAGAGCACTCCTTAATCATCGGAATATCGAATTAACAAGGAAATAAAATGAAATCCGCTGAGCAAAGCTCAACGTAGCTATTTGAGAAACAACGCTTGACTCCGATTTGCTACATTTTTAAATATTTATTTTTTATATGAAGCAGTATCATCAAGGAATATCTGGAATCCGTATCTGATCTGCGCCCCTGGGTAAATCTATCCTAAGGGCCGTATCTAGTCTGCGGGCCCGATAAAAATATTTAGAGGGCCGTATCTGGTCTGCTGTCCTAATAGATTGATCCGGACCGGAGATCAATCTATCCCCTACAACTGACCTTACGCGTACGGTTTTTGTGGAAGAGCTGGCCTTATTCAACTGAAACGTGATAGATCTTTTCGATTGACTGAAAGCACTACGATGGAGTCTTATTTTGGTATTCAGTTTCCAGACTAAATACGATCGAAGCTGTTAGGAGCCACAGGAGTAAGATGATTGTTCAAATCGTTGTGACGTCACGTGATTGTCAATTGACCAATAAGAGAATGGTTATGATGACATACGTGAGTTTGTTTAACTTTTTTCTCGCTTTCGTTTGACGCTGTCCAAGTTCTACGAACGACGTTGTGAAAGTTGGTAAAACCAATTCCCTAATTTCTCTTGCATGTGTATTCTGGATACAGTGTTCTGGTTCGCACGATATTCTGATTCACCAGAGTATCCCAACGAGAGAGCCGAACGGTGGAATATAAAAATACATAAAGCAGAATAAGAACAAACATTCTGATGCTTGAATGTAGGGATGATTTTTATGAAATTTTAAAATAGAATGACTATGTTTTTGTACTCGTGTGTGTATCGCGTTGTTTTCAGTCGAAATATGTTTTCATATTAAAGTTGTTCTCTTTTATACTTTACAAACAACTCGCCCTGCATATTCACCCACCAGGTCGTACTGTCCAAGTCATCATGTGTGTCACCCACCTTAAATAAGAACAAACTATGCATAAATATTTTGGACAAAATAAAGCATGATCGTTTTGCGTTTTTCTATCATTCATGGGTCTTTTTCTCTTATTTGTGCTTCTACTTGCATCCATAAAATTTACTTTGTTGTACTCTAGTGCAAGTTTATGGTTTAATAACTTGTACATTCGTTTTAATGAAATTTGAATCCAAATTTAAAAATATTACTACTATATGCTTTTTTAATTGTTCTGACCCCATCTAAAAAATCCCAAGCAATTAAAAAATTGCATGTAATTTGACTTAATTAATTCTTAACTAGTCTTTCATATTTAGAAATATCAGCACTAAGGGTGATAAGACACCCAAGAATGAAGAGGAAGATGCAGAAGAGTATAGACAAGTTTTGCTATTTAAATTTGTCAAACAAAACACAGAAATAATATTTTACTTCTGTATTCAGTTAATAGATATAATTGATCAATGCATGTTATTGAGGGTGCAGACCCAAGACAAACACAATGAAAGTTGCAAAATGAAAACTAGATGTCAATTGATTCAAATAAACCACTAGAAAATGTTATTCTGCATATTGTCACTTTCAACCCAAAGGTAATTCTTGTCATTCAATTGCCATTTCTCATTTCATGCAATACACCATTGAATATTAGAACATTTATTTTCTGTTGTTGAAATCTCACAAGTTAGAATTATTTTGTGTGACAAGATGCATAACAAGTGAAAAGTTAAAAAAATCCTTACAAATCTGGGGGTCTAAGCCAAAATGCCTAATAGGAAATATGGCCCATGTCCGATTAGTGTATTGAGTAAGCACTAATAAAACACGGGAAAATATTTGTTATCTAAAAAAACACTCAAAATGTATAGAACAAACTGCTTATCTATATTTCTACAGAATGTTCATTGGTGTTTCGTTGCAAATCAGCATGAAGAAAATCGCAAATGTACAGAAGCGTCTCTGTCCACTCTGTACCGGCGACAAAACTGTGTCATTTAAATCCAAAAGGATTTCCTCGAACTCGTAAATATCGAGGAGTTCTTGAAAGATGAATGATATTCGCCATGTCCAGAAGAAATGTAAACAGAAAATGATCGCATCGAGCGTACTCGCGACGCGGAGAGGAGTAGAATATCTTCGATCAGTGAATCGAGTATAAACGATCGAGTCGTTTCAGATGCATCGAAACATCGGCATTAAGCCCCGCTCAATCGAGTCTCAAGACGAAATGATCGAGAAATGTTGCAGTTGAATCTGGCCCTAAACTTCATCTCGACGAGGACAGAAAGTTCTCAAATAGCTAAAAAGTGTTTATATACTTAAACAATATAAAAGCCTTTCAGAGGTAGTGTCACGTCCCACCGATTGCGAAAGGGTTAAATTGCTTCAGCCTATTTACCAGATATGACAATTTTCAAAATAATCAAAGTTGCTTACATTTAAAACAACAATTTATAAACGACAACCTATATGTAAATTTGATAAATGAGTTACCTACGTATAAAATAAGAATAGAGTGTTTGTACATTGTATATTTTGGCCCCATTTCAAATTATTTATCAGCCTTAGATAATTCTATGTCGCACGGTGTCTAGGGTGTGATGAAGATGGAAGCAGGATGACACGAAGATGAGGACGAACACAACATTTAATTATTCTAAAATTATGTACAGAGGAGGTTACATGGATCATGTCACAGCCTACACGCTGGCACGTGTATAAGTTGTAAAGACAGCGCTCTACCTGCACGTGGAAACGTACACAGTCACTGTCACAACTCAAAACTCTGAGTTGGACAAAATAAGACTATAATTGTTCAAGTTAGAATTCCTTACGAAAATTGAACCAGATATCAAATATTTAGTTTCGCAGCATCAGCCTCAAGGATCTTATTAATAATTAATTAAAGGTCATTTAATAGACTTCATACTTTTAGTTTTTATATTTAATTTTCTTCTTCAATTTAAACAGCTTCCACACTAGTAGGCGCTGTATCGATGAAGATGTAGAAATGCAGCATCAAATTAAATTTTCTGTGTATTATAAACATATGCGAAGTACAAATAAAAAGATAAATTTAACTACATATTTTTACTGAACCTCCACTCAAAAATTACGAGTACTTTGCAGTTGCGCTAAATTAAGTTACTGCGGAACCGGTGGGCTGTAAGAAAATTTTACTACCAACAAAGATACAAAAGTGGGCCGTAGGTATAAAAAGGTTGATTACTCCTGTGCTAGACAATGGACAAAAAAGGCTTGAGGAGCTTTGTCCTTGACTTTTTTCTGGAGTCCATTCAAGTGTCCAGACATTACACTGGCCCCATCGTCACATTGTCCTATTAATTTCTATTCATAATCAAACGGATCCAAAAATTTGTCCAACATTTTGTATAACATTTCTGACGTTCTGTCTTCACTCACATCATGGAAACCCCAAAATCGCTCAACTAATACGCCTTCACAATTCACAAATCTTAATATTAAGGAGCACTGGGAAGTTTGATTTATGTCAGTGGTGTCGTCCACTTGAATAGAAAATAATTTAGCCCCGCTTATTTCATCTTTGTCGTGATCGTTTATATAATCGGAAATACGTTCAATCATTTCATTTTGAATAGTTTTGGAGTCACCAGTGAAGCATTTTTAATCTTTTTGTAAGTAATGATTTTGAATTTCTAAAGGACTTGATATCAACAATCTTAGTAATTCCTTGAAATTTCCGCGATTTATGGAGTCACTGCTTTCATCATGGCCCGGAATGCCATTTCTTGTTTGCTCAAATATATTATTACATCAATCACTGTTTGTATAATGTATTCAAACGAACGTTTTCATTGAAATGACTTTAAAAAGCCTAGCATTCTCCCTCAGGGCATCGGCAATCGTGTTATGATTTTTTAAAAAATTCTTAGCATTAATTCACACCTCAAATGTTCAGCAGAATCATCGTGCCTATGGAGTGCTCGTTGTTATGTTCAATAAGTCTGCGAATCTGTCTTTATTCCAAACAGAATGTTTATTACTAAAAACAAGCACTGCCGACAAAATAATCTTTTTAAGGTTATACTACTGCATAGCCATTTATACTTAGTAAACCAACACTCTTAAAAACTAAAACTAATATTGTACTACGTGTCACTCTTTTTAATTTCTTTTTTGGCCATAGTCGTCAATAAATCCGTTGGACGTGCTTGACGTAATACGTCCCTTTTGTCTTCGTCTTTCCACCGGCTAAACGGAGTTTCCAGTAAATTTCACACAATATCGTTAATTGGATTCATTCCGCTGAAAAATCTAAAACAAAATGATCAACAAAATCATTACTCTATTTCATGTAATATTCGAAAGTTTTGGCGCGATTGGATAGACTTTTTGGCGCTAAAGCTCCCTCTATTAGATTTCTGTGGTCGCTGCTCGCAACGGGAAACGAGGGACATCTCTTTTTAGATTTCAACCGGAAACCCTACAGAGGAGGGAGAATCGCGTTTCTAGCTTTTGTCTTCCTTCGGACCGACAGTCTAAATGTCTTTTGGCTGCTACTGGAAGTGTTGTCATAGCAACCATCTGACTTACGGAATATGCGCAGCTATTTTTCAGCAAAAACTTCCGTGATAAGCTTTCGCTGTCTACAGTCGTAAGCATTGCAAGATATTTTCCGTGTATTGAATAACGCGCTGTGCGAAATTAAATTCATTCATATTTGTAGTAATTTATAAATCGTAAAAGAAAAAAAAAAGAGAAATTTTAAGTAGAAATATTGAAAATGTATATACTATATAAAATACTGAAAAAAGACTAATTTGAGAAATGTAATTTGAAAAATGAATTTGATGAAAAATGTTGGGGAAGTGGCACTTCTCTTCCTTCCCTGAAAAGCCGTCACTGCTAGCACGTGCGTTCGTTGGCTACTGCAGTAATATTATTTCCTAAATTTTTTTGCTCGGAATTAATTTTGCATTTTTAAATTGTGGTCTCTTTTTAGTTATAAGTTGTGGCAACTATGCGAGGTCACGAGATAAAAAGGAATCGCAAATTAATATCTTCTGAACAACTTTTTTTCCCATCGCATTTGGTTTTACTTCGCTCTAATTTCTATGGTTGTAAATTAAAAAAGAAATTTTTGTTTGTTAAACTGTAATTCCCATCCATTACACGTGACAACAACCTTTCAAAGGAATCGATTTAAAGCTGCATGCAGGTTAGAGTATAGCAAATTTTAAATGGAGCTTTGCCGATACTGAAAGAATATTAATGTTTGAAAAATTCTGTATTAGGTAGATAGGTAGCTAATTAACGTCACATTGAAGCAATATAATGGGTTATTGGTGACGGTCTGGGATCAATCCTAAAGGGAAAGATCCAAGACAACGCCTCGTAATTTTGAACCACGGTCAGATGATGAGAGAACAATACTAAGCTGGCACACCACTCTTCAAACTTCCACACCACGCCAATGTGAAGACATTTGAGCCCACGACAGATTTAATGTGCACCAGCCCCGTGTATACGGCGGTCTTTATATGGACCGAGTTTCGAATTCACAACCCTTCGGTTGCAAAACCGTTGCTCTCTCAACTATGCTACCGCGGTCAGGCTGTATTAGAAAGTTTTAAATATTAAAATTTATTTTACAGAAGATACTTTATCTACTTTACGAGTTGAAGCTATATTTAATCAACTTATTATATCTGTTAGAAGTTTATTAAAATCAGATTTTCTTCAAAAACAAAACAAAAACTGTCAAATCAATCTTCCATTTTTTGAAAAATGGTAATAGTTATACCTTTGTTTTGTCTGCACTGAAGACATTCAATTTTAAAACAAGCTCATTTGTTTTTCATGTTCCATAAATGGAATTTTCAAGAAAAAATCATTCGCATTCGCTTTAAAAAAAATTAGTCATCAAATCAAATTAATTGGCTATCCTTCCTTAAAGATGACGAAATTCGAAAATGTCGCCTGCCTGGTGCAAAAGCGACACATGTCAAAAATATTGATAGGAAAACTATGAGTGATAGAGTATTCACCATGGATTCGTCGTTTTTACGAACTGAGTTAAGGCAATTTTTCGGGAAAAGAACTTTAAGAAGGGCATTTTTAATCCCCACCCCCCAAAAGCACAAATTGACTTTTGTTGTAGTCGCCATTCGTTCTTTTGTCTTATAACAGGGATGCGATGCTGGATGGATATGCGTGTATTCAATTTGCGTCCGAAGTAAATTGTAGAAGTTATAAAAATGTCGAAAAGCAGTTTAAAAATTCTTTACCCGACATTTAAAAATGATGGCATTTTTCTACGAATGAAGAAACTCATTATTCTGGTCACACTTTTTCAATCTTCAGTTAGTCAATTCAACCAGTGTAAGATCGGGTAATTCTGCTGGTGATAAATAGATCTATTCAACCAAACCATAATAAAACAGGTTTCACTGGGAATTTATTTAAATTCTGTAAAAGAAACTGATTTTGCTTCAGATTATTGCATTGATACTTGGATTCTGTCTTTCGAAGGCATCGAACCGCATTATGATCTGACAAGTCTTATCTGTCGAAATACAAGGCAAGGCTAAAGAGATATGTACGGATCAAAAGTAGAGATTTACCCTTTATTATCCAATTAAACCTCCATCATCGCGTTAAGGATAGTGTTTACCAGATTGAAAATTCTGCATTGTATTACGATAAAAAAAATTAGTCAGGTCTCTCACCCCAAATTAAATTTAGAAGATTGTTGTTCAATGAACTGTTTCTCTGAAAATTACAACAGATTTGTTTGACTTGAATAGGGTCACTATATTAAGTTATTTAAACCAGGATGCTTCTGGAGTAGCACAAGCAATCAACGCTTTCTTGAAATTCGGGGATGTGAGAAAATGAATACTTTTTTTTCCTAGAATATTTTTTTATATAGCGCCTATCTTAAAACTATTTTTTTGCTGCACATTAAACCTCTTTACTGCTGATTCCGCAACATATTCTATACCTTCTTTATATCGTTCATCACTGAAAACACCCATTCAACAAGACCACAGTGCCTCAAAACAGGGCCATTCCTGTGAGGTACGATTTCCCCAACTTCAAACCTTAACCATTCCTCTCAAGAATATTTGATTTCTACAAAAATCGTCTACAAGGAGTATTAAAATATAATTTCAGGATGGCTCAGTCTTCTTTCTCCTGGTTCCCTAAACGCCGAAATGTTAAATGAGCATTACGTTTAACGATTTGTCGACTGTTTTCAGACTGTTGACGAATTCTGACGCATATATTACATGTAATGTACGAAATCGTTCTCTGATATAACTAACTTCAGCATGTTTTGATAGATTTTTAATTCCAAAATCATTTCAAGAAGGATTCGATCCCCCTTGGGCTCATCTCCTTTTAACATCCCTGCCCTTGATGAGTGCTTTTTGAACATACAAATGTACTAAGAACAAAATATGCATATTTAAAAGTATCTTTGATTACAATCGCAAAAAAACCTGCGAAGACCGAATAAGTATAAAATTACACACCACTTCAGGAACGGACCTGCCTTAAAAAGTAATGGTAAGAAATGCACTGAAACAAGATGTTCCCATCTCTGAAATGATGGAAGTACTCAGTTTTGGTTTTACTGTTTGAAGACCAGTATAGCTTTGGAAACTTTGGCAATCATCACTTCAAACAATTAATTCCAAGTTTATCGCAGCTTTATCATCTTTTTTTCTGCAAATTCTTCACTTTCGGGTCAAGTAATATCCAAACGACCATCAGCAACCCCTGTGTCTATAGCTAATAAAGCTCAGCAGTTTGGATTGGAGAGGTATATTTCTACTGAACAAAATAAATTCCAAAGTCTGACTGCCACGAGAATCTCTTCCATCACCAAGTCTAGGTGGTGGCGGTCGCCATAGAAACAGGACTCGTTTTGAGTAGGGGTGACTCTCCAGTATGACATACTTGAATTGTGTTTTTCGCGAATGTTGGCGGCGGAAAGAGGTAGTTTACTAGTTTAGATCTCGGCCGACGAGTAAAAATCTTATTTCCAATATGTCATCAAGTGCGCCAAGGTGACAAACTTGAATACACTTCTTCAAGCAGGACAGTGGTTCTTAACCTGGAGTGTGTACACCCCTGAGGGTGCGAGAAAAGTTTTTAAATTTTCGATGGAAACTACCGCTTGATCCCCTGTGAGAAACTAGCAAACGCTAAGTCGACTTTCGGGACCCCTCTCCTACCCTCTCTACCTTTGCTTCAGCCACTGAGATATATAAACTGGAGTAATGTATTAATTATTTCTTCCACGAATAAAAACTTCTCTTCAGAATAAATAATCACATTTTTAGGTTGTATTAATTATTTTTTCCACGAATAGAAACTTCTTTTTGGAATAAATAATCACATTTTAGGTTGTATTAATTATTTCTTCCACGAATAAAAACTTCTTTTTGGAATAAATAATCACATTTTTAGGTTGTATTAATTATTTTTTCCACGAATAGAAACTTCTTTTTGGAATAAATAATCACATTTTAGGTTGTATTAATTATTTCTTCCACGAATAAAAACTTCTTTTTGGAATAAATAATCTCATTTTAGGTTGTATTAATTATTTCTTCCACGAATAAAAACTTCTTTTTGGAATAAATAATCACATTTTAGGTTGTATTAATTATTTTTTCCACGAATAAAAACTTCTTTTTGGAATAAATAATCACATTTTAGGTTGTATTATTTCTTCCACGAATAAAAACTTCTCTTTGGAATAAATAATCACATTTTAGGTTGTATTAATTATTTCTTCCACGAATAGAATGCAAAATTATGTTTTTAATGGGAATTATCATCAGGGCAGCATTTTTCTGCCTTTCAGACTGCTTTTGCAACGCCTGAGTAGCTAGCTGCCAGACAAAATTTAAGGGGGAAAGAGAGAATACCAGGAAGTAGCTACCTCTATCTACTTTTAGCCTGTTAGCTAAATGGAAGCACAAATGTTTCTAAAGTGCCTCAATAGCACCTACCTGTGTGAAATGGGATTTTCATCACTTTTTCACACAAAGACAAAAGCCAGAAATCGATGAAATGCAAGTGATGACTTACGCGTGGCTCTTTCAAAAAAAGGAGCCTCGCTTCAAAAATATTATAAACAAACAACAACGTAGCCATTAAATATTGATATATTGTTTCGTTTGTATATGTAAATGTATGTTTTTCTTTCAATAAATAAATTATTTTGCAATAGATGTAATTTCCTAAATAAAGAAATAGAAACACATTTTTCAGGGGGAGAGAACTTATTTTTAGATTCAAGGGGGTGCCGATCACTAAAAAGGTGAAGAACCACTGCCCTAAGGAAAGGGCCGCGGTAGCCCACTTGGAAGAGCAATGGATTAGAGTTGCGAGTTCGAAACTCGGTCCAGTCAAAGACCGTCGTGTACACGGGGGCTGGTGCACGTTAAATCTGTCTTGGCCTCAGAAGTATCGCGTTGGCGTGGTGTGCAAGTTTGGAGAATGAGGTGCCAGCTCAAGTATTGTTCTCGCCATCTGACCGTGGTTCAAAATGAGGAGCTGTTGTCCCTGGATCTTTTCTTTCGGGATTGATCCCGGGCCGTCGCTAATAGTCGTTGTGTTGCTCCACTGCGACGTTAATTAACTACCAACCTACCCTATGCAAAATAGAATTCGGTCCATTGCTATGGCAATAGACAGGATGTAACGTAGTGGAACGAGTGGTGTGCCAAAAAACTCGAAGACGCAGCCAAAATTACAATTAAACTATCGTTTATTTCAAAACACAGGGATTTGTGTTTCTTGGTTGTGGGCGCTACAAAAAGGGATCGAGCACCAAAAATTATCTCTGCTCAGTTTGAACTCTGCAACAATTCTCGTTTCTCGTCCACTGGAGACAGTCGAATCCCAGTGGGCTGTCGTGCACCCCTCAAAGACCATCTGGACGGGACGGAGACCACCCCGATAAACATTTCGGTGTTTACGACCGGCAGTCAGTGGTGTTGACCCACAGCCCCGAACCATTTCTATGAACGTTACAAGGGACAGACTTTGTGTCGAGCAATTCTCGTGGCAGACAGAGAACTGTATTCGAAATGGACAAGCTGTCTCTGGTGAAGTCAGGACACTACCATGACAAATCGACAGAGGGGTCCTTTATATCAGGACGTCGGCAAGTGTAGACCTGAAAAAGTCTTGTTGACTCTGAACAATTTTGATGCATAGGAGCAGGAGAGAAAACAAAGAGTGGAATTAGAATTCATGCAAATGATATTGTTATCCGTTATTTGAAGTGTTAACAGCATGTAGTATGTTTTAAGAAAACCTTTTATTTTCCTCGGAATTCGTCTACCATGTTGGAAACGCGATAAAAGGTCGTTGTTAGGATAAGGGATAGAAGTTCGACTTTTCTGGAAATAGACATGAGACATTTGATTTATTTGTTAGTTCAGTGATCAAATCATGCTGACAGTATGAAAAACTGTACAAAATTTACTCAGTCACTCGATAAAGAAACTTGTCGAACGAATGCTACTACATTTTTTGTTAAAAATTTAAATGCAGAGGCGGAATGATGTACTATGACTATAAACTTGCACCTTCGTGAAACTGTGATATAATATACTGCATTTTTCTCACGAAATCCCAGCCCAGTGGATAACCGATGCGAATGGAGTGTTGATTATTTCACTAAATTATACTCGTTGTCATTTCCAATGGTAGTCAACCAAAGGGGTTATAATGATATTAAAATTATGGAGAAAAAATTCGACGAAGAGGAAAATACAAATGGTATCCTGATAAGTTATGCCTGAAATAAAGTTGCTATCCTGTACAGGTTACAATTTTGGAAAAGAGCATTCAGAAACAATCACGGGTAGGAACCATAAATCATTTGTCGGAACTGCAATTTGTGGACAGAATATTGTATTAACTACAACCTGATAACCGTTGTTAAGTAGTCAAGTTAAAGTATTACGAAACTGCTATTTCCTTTTTATTTCACATGACTTGTATGTACGTTTGAAATCAAACAGGCACATCAGTAGACTGTAAAATAGGTCTAGTGCAGTGAGGGCTGTGCGTTTCAACAGATTGAAACGAGATAAAAAAAAATATTTCCTAGAGATAGAAACGTCCATATTTTTTCATCTTTGACGTTCGAACCAAAATAAATTATGCAGGAAATTTACAATTTTTTTCATTAAAGGTATTCTAAATAGTATTTTGGGGTGGGGTAATTTAACTGTTGCGCCAGTTAGAACTTTTCCTATGTCCAATATGAATTTCGATTTTTGAAAATTACTTTATTCACCATACACAATTGTGTTGCTCCAGTGTTAAGTAAATTCATACTACCTACCTTATTCGTAGGACGAATAAGGTAGGATTAAGTTTTTTTCCAAAAAAATTTTGTTAATACAAAGAAATCTGTATTTCAAGTTCAAAAGTAGCCGTATTCCTTTTTACCCCCCCCCCTTTGCTGCTCATCAAACATCACTCTTAATTTGTCCACGAAAGATCTTTCCAGACATTTTAAAACTACTATTGCGGTACATTAGTTATTTAATAATAGATGGCAGCACAACAAATGCTGCAAAATTTTGTTTTAAACCTCGAATCATAAGACCTGTTTTGCACCATCATTCAAGAATGCTAGTTTACAGTAAGCTTTTCCTTTCTTTTTTGTCACATTTTCTAAATGTTCGTCTTTTAGATAGGTTTTAAAAAGAATGAGATACCGTATGGGAAACGAGTTATAAAAAAGTATACAAAACAGTTTCAAATAAAATCAAACGTATAAATGGGTAATAACATCATGACAAATTGAAATATTTCTTTTTGAATGAAATTCTTGGTGAGTGCAATTCTTTCAAGAACAGAAGCACAATTCAAAATTTAGATAACCCAGTCTTAAAATTTGAGTTATTTAGATATTTTCCAAATGAATTCCTAGAGGGCAGCACCAATCGAGAAAAAGAGGCACAGAGACTGATAAAAGCACAGTGCAAATAATATTTCACATTAAATTAAATTGAATAGTTACATTATTACTCATTGAACTCGAAAAGAATTCTTCAAAATTTGAAAGTTCGTTACAATCAATAATAGTTGTGCGCAATTGTATCAAAGAATTTTGAAACAAGTCTTATTTTGGAACAATTTTGATTAGCTAATTTTGTAAACTTTCTGGATTGAGAACAAGATGGCAGCACGTAAATCAAATCCTGAATAAATATGGCTTCAAAATATTTTAAATCTCACAAAAGAATATCTTCCTAGAATTTTCTGATATTCATCTGACTTCCTGTTTTTTCCTCCTTTTCTCTGCAAAGTTCACGGCGAAAATCCAGTATAGAATTAAATGGTGTCTGTTCAATACCTCGCTCTTAGGGTCAGAAGAAAGCTTCAATTCTCGAAAGGTTTTTTTATTTTTACGAACACAAGTTGCAGTGGAAAGCTTATTTATAGCGTATACTTCGCGCACTGCATTCTTCAACTGAAATGTGATCCCGGACCGTCGCCAATAGCCCATTGTGTTGCTCCAATGCGACGTAAATTTGACTACCAATCAACTAAAATGCAAAACCTAAAAACTATTTGTCAGGGGTGGATTGACTGGTATCCAAATTGTGTAAGACCAATAACCCGGCATTCCCTGTTGAAAAAAATCACAAATCATCGACTGAATCGAAACCAAATAAATCGAAACAAAGCTTATTTTTGACACAAATCTTAGTAAGATATCAGTTTAGATTTCAAACGTGTACATCCGTCCGCACTCTATGCGGGCTTCTTTCGTCGGGATCTTTGCCATTGGTTAGTGGTGTTTGTCATGTGCAATAGGGGCCGCTAACGTCGAAATTGCCTCCTTTCCCCATGCCTTCTATAGATGCTAGCCTCCAGATCAGCTAAAATGCGATTGGTCCCCACACATGATCCATGATTCACACATTGCGAAAACCATTTCTAGCTTCAAAACAACGCGTTGTCTTCTGCCTGCTGGATGACGAGGGTTTGGAACTTAGATTAAATCTATGCTTGTGTGAAAAGTATTTATTTGTGGAATTCCAGACAGTATTTTAATTTTTTTTGTGTTCTATCTATTGAATGTTTTGTTTCCGTTGAATTTTATGACGAGTGACATTATGATATCTGATGAAAAGTTTTCAGATTTTTATGACGATTTTTGTAAGCCAAAAAAACCAGTGATCCGCCTCCACCACCAGAGATCCTAACTAACTTTCAAAGTTGAAAAAATACGTACTGATTATAATTTGAATTTTTAGCACCGATTTTCATTAAAATGGTATGAGAGGTTCCCTTCGCTGACTAGATCTACTACTGTGAGAAAAAAAATCGAACCACCTCTTTTCATTCGGGCATCGTTTTTGAGAAAATTCAATCTCTGCATCCCCGTTTGAGAATAATGTGAACGTAACTGAGGTCCACCCAGTCAGTGGTTGAAAAGCACTCCTGCATTCTCCAAAAACTCTAAAATCCATACACTAGAACAGGGGTGTCAAACTGGCAACCCGCGGGCCGCATGTGGCCCCCGAGGTAATTTTTTGTGGCCCACGATGCTCTGAAATAAAATGAAAACAAGGCAATATGTTATGAAGATTAGTGGAGATCGAGGCAATACCGTACACACAATTTCGTCATGTTAAAAATATGCGAGCAACTATTTTCGTCCATGAAATTAAATAAAACGGCCTACAGATCAAGATTAACTGATAAACATCTATCTGCCATATTGAAGATTGTTCTCAGTCTTTGAATCCAGATATTGAAAACTAGTAGGAGGAAAGCGCTGGCAAGTTTCCGGTAAAAAAATTAATTTTAGTTTTATAAATACATTAAATTAAATAAATGTTTAAATAAAAGCAATTATATAGCTATATTATAAAATATTACCTTAAATTCACTGAATTACATACTGTGTTTTAATTATCCTATCCATATTCCTGAATCCTCACTTCAAAATATAATAAGAAAATTTGTAAATGTGATGTGGCCCGCGTGAATCTTACCAGTTGCATTAAATGGCCCGTGTTTTAATTGAGTTTGACACCCCTGCACTAGAACATCTTTTTACCGTGAGTTGCGTAACACGGTGTCGTATACAAATAACTACCCATTTAAACTATCATTAAAAACTTATTTTTAATTCTATGAAGCAATGGTAGGCCTGATTGAAATGATAAATGGGTCAAAACATTTTTTTAATATTTTTGGAATTATTGCAAAAAAACTGTAAGTAATCTGATAGCCCTATATAGAGAGCTGTATGGAATTTTCCTACAACCCCTTCTGCCCTGGTTTTTGTTTAATGTTGGCTGATTCTAAGAATGATGACGCTAAGCATCGCTTTAAACCACAAAAAATTAGTAGGTTGTGTCGAGGACTCAAACCGTAGTTTTGACTTGAAAATTCGGGCCTGATGTTGGATTGCGGAATGAATGAAGCAGACATGGGAAGTTTCAACGATTGTTTATAGTGAATATTCAACAATTAACTTCTAATTTGAAAGATTAAAGTGTTGTTTTGTATCAATTGTTGTCCAATATTAATCAGCAGCTTTCGAATGACACCATTACGCAGTCCTCCACGCAATCCAAAGCTACACTGGCCCAGACCTCGCCCAGCACCGTAGAATTTCGACACATTGCGGACCCCTCCCAGCGCTCAGTACGCTGCGCACTCGGTCCGAAGATCATATCAGGTACGTACATCCTTCGTCAACACAACACTATATTTATCTTCTGAATGTTTCTTCTAGTTCTAAAATCACAAGATAAAACAGTTGTAACGCTAGACCCTTCATGCATGCCCTCAATACCATTCCAATTTTAAAGACGTATACACGTCAAAATTGATCCGTCATAATTATACTTGCATTTGTGTGTGTGTTTTAGTTTCATGGAAATTCCTCAAACTTTCAACCAGCATCACTGTTTTCTTTCCGAAGAAATAACGATTCCCTCTGTTCCCTTGAAACGCAGAAAAAAAATTTCCCAAAATTTTTCGTGGCTACGCTACAATGACCTCAGTATTTTTATATCCGGTGCTGGTTGATTAAATGACCTTGTGAATGTGTTCCCATCACTACATAAACGTATAAAACTGAGAGATGAGATAAACGGATTTTCTCTTGAGTTGAGAGTACTTTCTTAACCCTCTGAGTGTCACGAGATAGTATTGCTTTCCCTCTCAATACACATGACTAAATAACTACATCTAATGGTTGAAGAAATCCATGGATTCTTTCAACCTTTATTAGAATTCTTTTGGTCCTTTCCTTGAAATAGAATCCTTTGGAAAGATTCCATTACTCATTTTAGAATAGAATTCTTTGGAAAGATTATATTGATCCTTTCCTCAGAATAGAATTCTTTGAAAATATTCTATTGGTCCTTTCATTAAAAATAAAATTCTTTGGAAAAATTATATTGGTCACTTCCTTAGAATAGAATTAATTGAAAAGATTCTATTGGTCAAGAAAATCAACACTGGTTAGAAGTCATGCAGGGAAGACAGCAGCTTGCAAGATGGAATTATGCGTGGAATCCCTAAGGTTAAGAGTTCAAATGTATTTGCTTTCACAAGTTTTTGTGAAAGCAAAAACATTTTTTTACCCACCATTGGTTCATAAACAAAAAAGAACCGGATTTCAAAGGTACTTTCGAGTTAAATAGTATAAAACAACTATCTTCTTCCATTTCGATTGACTTGTTTAACTTTTTTCAGGTTTAGAAAATGCTTCGAGTCACAGAAAACGTATACGGTCACCATAAAAGAATTCTAATGATGAAGGTTTTGTTGTTTCTATGTAAATGTAACTGTCATTCACACAGCAGGTTAAGAGAAGAATGTCCCGTTCAAATTACTGATATCGGATCTTTATATTTTAGAAATTATTTGGTGTCGTAGTTTAATTGAAACTCTTCTTTCCACTACACTCCAATTTAAGTTCTCAGGACACTAAAATTCACGCAGGCACTTGCAAAATTAAGCTATAAATATCATTTTGAATGTCAGCTACTTAAAAAAAAAATTTCGAAAAATCGTGAGAACACAGCATATTTTACAAACATAACACGTCGTTATGTGAGAGTGATGTCAAAAAGGTAATGTCCCTTAGTTTGATCTTTAGGATTTACTGTTTTCTGATGCCCATAATGCTTTGAAACAGTTGGTTAGGTTTTCTGGAGAAAGGGTCATATTTGGCCAAGCTGCTCTAACACAACAAGTAATGGAGAAACACACACAAGGAAAGTTTTACTGTCACAGAAGAGAGAAATACACCCAGAGAAAGTTACAGGAAGCGAACCTGTGCCGCCTACAACTAACAGGTTGCTAGCACAGTGAACAAAACCATGAGCCATGGCGTGAAAACAGTTGGAGAGTATTATGAAGTTAAGATACTTGTAAATACAGCATGTTATAATCGTTAATTCGCAAGGGACAAACTTGGAGATATCGCCTTCTTGACTTGCACGGCAGTATAATAAAAAGTAGAGTCTGATGTTTTCAATTCAAAAATTCACTGTTCGTTGACTAATTGGATTGTCAAAACATTTTTTTTTTAATTCCGAGTCTCCAATATTTTGAAAATTCATTTTAAATGACGTCGCCAGAAGGCAGGAAAGTGTTTATGAACAAAATAGATCATCCGCTCTGAAACAGATTGAACCTCAGGTGAACGATGAATATTAACAACAACCATTACGTCATGTAAATTAGTAAAACGCAACACGGGAGGCCGCAAAAATTCACCATATGATGAAGAATACAAAATCACAAGTCACTGCTGTCCTTGGAAATAGGAAGGTCAGTAGCCCTCAACACAAAAAAAGAGAAACGTTAGAAACAAACAAACTTGGCCGGTCTGCCTTTTCGAGATGAGAAAAGGCCGGAATAAAAACGATCACCTGTTGGCCTTGGCCCTAAGACAGAGACGAGATTCGATTTTTTTTAAAGAAATCTGAATTCTGTTCACGCGAAATGAAACTGGTAAAAGGAAATCTGATTGTTAAGCGTTGTGGAAAAACGGTAAGTGTCCATGAAGGAGAACAGCTTTTCACAACGGACGGAAATCGAAGCAGCTGTTTTACGTCCTCAGCGGACGGTAAATATTGTAAATGGCATGGTCAAATCCGATCCGAAACAAAACCAATCGCTCGTAGACGGAAAAGCCTTTTTTTTAATTGAGTTGGAAAATAAATCAGATGTCACACCCGTTTGACTCACGAAACACATAAGAGCTTTAAATAAATGTTTTCGCGTGTCCAGGAAACTTCACAACTCATTCCTAATACAAGTAATGGTTGTTTGTTTTTCGATTAAACTTGAGGCCGGATCAAAGCCTTGTATGGAAAGCGGATCTTGCTTTATATGGGAAGGTTGAGGACGAGGACTCATTGAATTGAATGCAGTTATACCTTGATCTTAATAAGGATGGTCACTAAATCCTTATAGGGGGATAAGGTACCGAAGCATGTCCTTGTGGATGACATTAATGATGGTTGCCCTGAAAGAAATGGTGTCATCATATTTTAAATTTTTAAATAGCAAGTTAAACTCAGATTGGTTGACAGATGAGGTTAAACACACAGCTCGACTTGAGCTGGCTGGCAAATCCACTTTCAAAAGATAACGAATATCATAACTAATTTGGATCCAGCATATGGACGATTCTTAAGCAAAGAAGCGAAAGATGGTTAGAATTAGAGTGGCGGGGGTTTTGCAATTTGCCTGTGCGGTGCTTGTTTTGCACGCTCGGACTTGGGGAAAGATTATCATTGATGGAACACACGAGATCAAGTCTAGAAGATTTAAATCTCCACAAATTGTTTTGACACAATCTACCTCTCACATAATTAATAGGAATGCAGTGTGGGGTTCAAGATGACAAGAGTCATCTGACTATCTTTAATTCTGTTTCTCTCTATTCAAGATTCAAATCTATTCTTGTTCTATTTTCTTCTTTCAAAAGAGATTCCAATTTTTTAAAGATATTTATCCACAAAAGACGACAACCTTTGAACAAAAAGGGGTTACACTCAAGAACTCGGCACCGCCACCAGTCGGTGATTATTTTCCACAGCCTTTCCTATCTAACAATCTTGGAATATGGTAACCCGTTGTAAGTCTATCAAAATAGTCATTTGGTGATGAAACTTATAGTCAATCATTTGACGATGGAACTCTAAATTGGCGAGGAGAAACTAGACTTCAAAGGGGCGGTGCTAACACATTTGGTGGACAAATAATGCTCCTTAAAAGCAGAACAAATGGTTGATATCTTTTTGTACCAAAATTGATGACGGTCTTATGTGGCCTTTTTACAATTTAAATTCCGCAGCTGAAAGAATAAATACTTCGTCTGTACTCTACACCTGCACAGGGCCGTTCCTGAGTGGTATGCTGGGCGTGCGCTTGTACGTCGTCAAAAAATAGGGGCGGCCAAAATACAGCCAAGGTATGCTTCCAATTTTCCACTTTAAGTCTAGAAAAGCATTTCCTGATCTATTCACTTTATTCATCTATAATTCGAGTTTAAAAGACACTTGCTAATCTGCATATTGTATGCTAAATTAACATCAGAATATTCACATATGAGAGGGATTTTCAGAGTAAACAAACCAGACGGTCTGCGACGATTTTACTTTGGTATTCAAATATTTTCACATAATACATATCGGGGTTACCTTAAAATACAATTCATTGCCGTTTTGGCAACGTTTGGCTACAATTTTACCGACGTTGACCAATCAACTATCAGATGTTAAATCGGAATTTATTCTTTGAAATTTTTATTGACGAAGTGTTGATCGAAAAACAAGCCATACCTAACGTCACGTTCAGAATGCGTACAGGAAACACATATCGCCGCGGAAACAACACCGCCACCTATATTTAACTTGACGCCTAGCAGAAAATGCCTACCATAGGGACGATTTAGGTAGGTAGTTAACTAACGTCGCACTGGAGCAACACAGCGGGCTATTGGCGACGATCCGGGATGAAATCCGAAGGAAAAGATCCAAGGACAACACCTCGTAATTTTGAGCCACGGTCAGATGACTAGGTCAACACCTGAACTGGCACCCCACTCTCTAAACTTCCACACCACGCCAACATTTGGGGCCACAGCAGATTAACGTGAACCAGCAGCCATGTACACGATGGTTTTGGCTGAATCTAGTTTGGAACTCGCGACCTTCCGGTTGCTAATCTGTTACTCTACCAACTGGCTACTACCTAATAACCCGTTGTATTGCTCCAGTGTGACGTTAATTAAAATACCTACCTACCTACCTCCAACTGGGCTACCCTTTTTATTGACGAAGTGCAAGAAAAACAAGCTACCTGACGTACAGGAAACACATATCGCAGCAGAAACACCACCGACACCTATATTTAGCTTGACACCCAACAGAAAATGCCTCTAGTAGGGAATGATTAAAAAAACGTTTTTAAACGGGGTGGCTTATTAAGGCTTGCTCATTGGCGGCTAATGTCCCAGGAACGGTTCTAGATTTAGCATGAAGAAGAACATGCCATCATCGAATAATGTAACCAAATACCAGACAAACCAAATGTTTGTTTTGACCGAAGAGCGTCTGAGAACGATAGTCGATCAAGGCGACGGTGAAGAACACCTCTGATGGATGGATTAAAAGAACCGTATCCATAGGTACCAAGGACAAGCTTTATGTCCGGCCTTGATCCAGTAAATGGAAAATCCGCATAGAGGGAAAGAGGGATACGCTCTGTCATGCGTCCTTTGGAAATTATCTTCCCTTCGGAATCGAGTTTGTTTTCGCTGAGGAAAAAAATTGTAGCTGCCGAATTTGCCCACGAGAATCCACAGCGAAGGTGTTGGCGCTGGAACGGGTTCTGAAATCACTCGAATCTCTCTCCAGCAGCGATAATTGCATCTAGTAAATTGATGGACACAAGGACGGGCTACTCTTATCATGCCATTATCAGTCACGAGTGATCTCATATGAGGTGCATTCTCATTCAGCGTTTCATCAAGTTATTCTGTGCTAACCAAGTGTACCGAAATTGTGAAGTGAAAGCAGCTGCTGAAGTGCCAAAATTAATGAATTTCAGTGTGAAAGAGAAAGCGTCATATAAATTTCCGTGTTGTATAACAATAACAGAATATATTATACACATGTCTCGAAGCAGTGCCATTGAAAAGCTCCTTATGTAAATTTAGTATCTTAAAAAGTCCCCAATTTGCATGATCGTGTTATCAGAGCCAACCAATAGTCTGGTTTTCTAACTCTTTTCTCCTGAACGAAGGTGAGGTTCGCGTAGAAGAGTAGCGGATTGGCAACCGACGGGTTGAGGGTTCGAAACTCGATTCGACCAAAGACCATCGTGTACGTAAGGGCTGGCGCACGTTAAATCTGCCGTGACCTCAAATTTATCCCGTCGGTGGCGTGATGTGGAAGTTTGAGGTGTTGACTTCGAAATCTGACCGTGGTTCAAAAAATTACGAGGTGTTGTCCTTAGTTCTTTCCCTTCGGGATCAATCCCGGACCACCTCCAATGGCCCGTTGTGTTACCCAGTGCGGTAACACAACGGGCCATGGTAGGTTAATTCACCTACCAACCTACCTGAACGAAGGTGTTGTGTTGCTCCAGTGCGACGTTGTTTCAATTACCAGCTACCTGAACGAATGATATTCTTCAAGTGAATTGGTTTCGTACGTCTACTCGAGGTGCAATTCTTGAACAAGATCCAGTAACAGAGTTAATTGTTTATATACTGATCCGCTGATCATTGAAAATGCAACACAAAGACGTGTTCAAGCGATAAAATTCATTTGGGCGATGACATGTGATGCAATGTACAAATAATTGAAATTATAGAACTGTAAGTTAAAAGGAACACGTTAAAATCAAAAATTTGTGTGTCCACTTTCAGCAGCTTCCACACAGCATGGCATTGACAAAGATTCTGGTTGTTTGTCTGCGAAATGTCATTCCAGACAGATTGAAAGCGTATCCACAATTTGTAACTGCAGGTTATGACATACGAATAATTTTCGAGCAATCATATCCACACGTGTTCGATGGGGGGAAATAGGGGGGAGGACTGTTCATAGAGCCTGCGATCCGTATAAGGCGAGAGTATGATTTAAATGGGGGAAATAGCAACCATTGCGCTTGGAGTATGACCACTATAACACTCTGTACAACACTCTTCCAGATGCCTTACCCCATGGCATCTCAGTTCAAGGATCCAACAGTCATGGGTCACGAGAATTTTATTCAGACTAGTCAGAAAACACAATTCACTTACATTCAGCGTTTGAGTATCTTTTGAAACATCTGCCGTCTATGGCAGTGGTGCGCAAACTATTTTCATTTCAGACCCCCAATTTTGTGTACTATTTTGTCGCGACCCCTGGATAGACAATAGACGTTTTTTTAATCATCAACGTAATTAAAGTTGAATTCTTTTTGGGATTTGCGCTTATGTTTGTGCCTTATTAGAGGTCTGAATAATATACATAATTTTATGAAGCAATGGTTTTATTTATGCATATGGGTATAAATATTTTTAAATGGGAAATACTTTAAAAAAATTACAACATAAAAATTCAACGTGAGGTATGCGCTTGCAAAGAGCAGATCGATATTTTGTTTTAATGGCAACTAATTTTGAAAAGCCGATTTCACATAAGTAGGTCGATGCAAACCGAATCAAAATATTAATTGCCTTTTTCTTCAAATCGGCATATTCGTTTCCAATCGATAACCAAAATTTTTGGCAAGTCAGACTTAAATGGAATGCGCAGTGTTTCATCGCTTGAAACATCAATTAACTGTTCTTTTTCATTTAAAGAGATATTGAATTTAAAAATATCAAACGAAAATGGATCACGTATCCAACCTAATTCATTATCTGGAAATTTTTCGAACCTTTTCGAAAAGTTTTCTCCCAATTTTATCATATGACGGGAAATGGTGTTATGAAATATCAAGAAATCTATATTATTTTCTTTAGTAAATTCTGAAAAGCACGGGTTTCTCAAATCGAAAATACGTCGCAGTATTTTGCCGCGTGAGAGCCATCTGACTTGGGTATGTAGTAATAATTTTTCATGCACAAAACCCATCTCATTACAGAGTATTGAAAAGAGGCGACTGTTTAGGGCGCTGTTGCTTTTAATGTAATTAATTACTATAACAACTTCCTGTAATATCTTGTGTTGTAATTCTTCATCAATGGCCTTTGCAACAAGAGCTTGTCTATGTATCATGCAATGGTTGAATACTATATGGGGAGCAATTTTCTTTATTAACCCTCTTAGTCCTTTATTACTACCTGTTAATGCTGCAGCACCATCAGTGCAAACCGCGACACAGTGTGTCCAGGTAAGGTCATTTGTTTCAAAATATCTATTAATAATTTCAAATATTTTCTCTTCATTTGTTTCTCCTTCCAATTTTTTACAACATAAAAAATCTTCTGATATGTCTTCTTCATAAACGTATCTCACATAAACAATTAGTTGAGACAGTTTAGAAATGTCAGTAGTTTCGTCAAGTTGTAGAGCAAATACAGGAGAGTTTTGTAATCGATTTAACAGAACTGATTCTATATTACGTGATATGGCGGAAATTCGGCGAGAAACGGTATCTCTTGATAATGGTATCGTTTTTAAATCGTTACCATATTTTTCTCCATGCATAATTGATGCCATTTTAATTGCTGAAGGAAGAATGAGTGATTCTCCAATTGTATGCGGTTTCAAAAATTTTTCTCTATTAAATATGAAACTTCTAAAGATGCCCGTAAAGCCTTCTCAAGAATTGTTGTGTATTTTTTCAAAACTACATTTTGATTTTTCATACTTTCAGCTCGTTTTTTAAAAAATGTTTGACTTATTTGCTAATTCTTTATGTTTGATTTCCAAATGTCTTTTTAATTTAGCAGGTTTCATACTTTCATTTGCTAATTTATCCCTGCAATTAGCACACAACGGATGTTCTTTCCCATTAACAACGCAATATGTAAATCCATATTTAATAAACTCGTCTTGATATTTTCTCAATTTTTTATAGATAGCACATTTCGTTCGATATTTTTTGATGTAGAAACAGTGCTATTGCATTCATTCACAGTTTTTGTAAGTTCATTGGATGTTGGTCCATCATTCTCATTTATAATGTCATTCTTTTCATTTTCTGGACGTTGGGTACCTATTTTTAGCCATTTATACATCATGAGGGTATTAAAACTAAAATCAAATTATAAATAAACAATATTTCATTTCTTTGCGTTTGTTCAATCACGTGCGGCTACCACGTGGGAAGAAAATAAAGTCGGGTATAACTCTGTATAAATCATGTTTATTTGTAGCTTATTCAGACGAGAATTAAAGAAAATAAAACTTAATTATAAGAGAAACATCTCATACCAATTGCATATGCTCGCTACTTAAAATAAAAAAAATATAACATTCAAGTAAAAATTTACACATGGTAATCGAGGCAAGTAAATATCTCAACTGGTGTTGCCAGTCGAGCGCACATCTACATATATTGTACACAGTGGTTACAGTTAATCATAAAACAAGTACAAAATTATATATATATATATATATATTATAGTGATTTAATATAATTATGTCAAACATTACTTACTCCAAAGATGGGAAAACATATATTTAGAAATTACAATTAGCATTTATTTTTCAAAATTCATCTTACTATGATCTTAAATTTGCACTCGCTCTTAAACTGCAAAAGCAGGCTTTGTTTAGTGTGCCGCCATCTGTAATCCAAAAACAACAGAACTAACTGTTCCCTTAACACGTTTTAAAATAGTAACTACCCTGGTAGCGTTTCCATCGAAATATCAGTTGAGGATAATTGATTTTCGAAAAAATCAAAAACGAAAAAAATAATACAAAATATTTAAAAATAACAGTTTTATAAACATTATTGCCCTCCGAGCACGCTACTGAAATGTCCTATACTTAAAAAATATGTTATGTACATACCCGATTGCAAATTTTACTTACGATTAGCAAAAGCAGTATATAAACAGAATTACAGAATGCATTTGAATGAACGTAAGAAGCAGCAAACCGAACTACTGAGGCACAGACGGAAAGAACTGCACGGTCCTAGCTGTGATCACAATATAAAGACTAAATAGCAGGGGTGCACACCTAGATTGAAAAAGCTGTAGTAAAGATGGCCACTGCTAAAAGTCAGACCGATCCAAGTTGCATATGAATCCCACCGGAGAGCAGGTAAAGGGCATCTCAAATTGACAATTATCTTTTATCACTGTCTGTTCGCCTGCCGGTTGCCGAAGTATAGGTACTATATACTAATACAGACAATTGTTTTCGTAAAATAGTTCTTTTTTATAAATAATATTATCTCATTTCACTATTTTACTGGTACCAGATACTTGTTGAAGAAAAACATATTTTTTTATTGTCAAATAAATTTCTTTGAATTTGGCGACCCACAAAAATTTTCAAACGACCCCCAGAGGGGTCGCGACCCCCGGTTTGCGCACCACTGGTCTATGGTATATGTTGAAAATATAAGCTATAGATTATGGTAAAAGATATAAATAACGCTTAAACAGGCGCCGTAGTTCCGCTTTCAAACAATTTGTTTGTTATGCTGTTGGAGCTAGGGCCATAACTTCTCTTTCCGCCGCAAACGATTTGCTAGAGTAATCATTACTAGAACTTTAATCAGAACGCAATTACAGTGCGTAGAGCCTGGCTGATCATTTTTGTGTCTCAAGACTTGTACATACCTTGTATATGTTACCGGCAAAGTTTGAAACGCCGGCATTATATAGAATACCTAGGCATTTTATAGAATGCCCAGCGTTTTTAGGCACAGTATGAAATATGAGAATTATTATATGCTTTCCCTAGGCATTGTATATAATACCTAGGCATTCTATATAATGACAAATGCTATTTAGGCAAAGTATGAAAAAAGGTCATGATAAGGCTATTATTTAAAAACCGTTCATTCCTCAAAAATACAAATGTTATTTTGAAAAAATAATGAGTGCCATTAAAAAACTTATTCAAAATACGTAAAAAAATTAAAGTTGTACAGAACAAAATTTATGCCTTTCTTATTAAAGAAAACAAAATAAAATATGAACCTACTTGTTGCACCAAGAAAGGAAATAATTTTATTTTGAATTGCAGTTAATTTTATTTCTTATAAAAAGTAAAACAGGGTCATTAAATGAACTTTACTAAAAATACACACATTAAAAAAGAAAATATAAAAAATGTAATTTTTTCATAAAAAAATAAAAATCATTACCGGTTTGTCATTTGGCATTCTATAGAATGCCGAGGAAATGTGTGAAATATTAATCGTTTCATAACATTGCCGGTCAGTTTTCGGTATTCTATAAAATGCCTAGATATTCTATAGAATGCCGGATTTCAAACTTTGCCGGTAACATATACATTTATATTAATGTTAATAAATTAGAATGCCTTTAAAAACCTTGATACTTAGATGTATTTCTTCACTCTGTCCGGCCTGCTCACAACATTTTGTGAAGATATTAGAACACTTCCATCGAAACTGAAACAGTATAGGTAAAAGAAAGCCACAATTATCTACGAGTACTAGCTGCAGCAATTGTCGATGAATAGAGCTGGTAGAAATCGTCCGATGTGTCATCGATTTCCATTCTCGTACCAAAGTTGTAAATGTCGCTGTACGATTCGTCGCCGCCATGCATAGTAAATATATATCTTCCCTTTCTGTCGTAACCATATGTGCTTCAGATCTCTCACGACGATGAGTAGACCCCTTCAGTCCATTGCCTCCAAATACGCATAATTGTACTCCCAATAATTGTTTCGCCCAACTCATATAACAGCAGCAGTATCATGATACGACAAACCACCTTCTCTCAACTCAATTTTCTTCAACTTCTCAAACTCCGTAAATGGTGTTTCGTCTTACGACGAGGGATGTTTACCTACTAACAGAGTAACAATAATTTGTTTTCGCAAACCTTTTTTAAATCTTCGGAGTCATGTTTTGGCCTGTATGGTAATCTATTTCCATACTCTGTTGATACTAATAATCTGTATTTGCCATTATACACTACCCGTCAGCCAAATTCCAGAACACTCCATGCATTTCAATGAGTAGTGTATATGGCCATGCATTTCACCTTTCCCTTTTTATTCAGCTTAAATCTTTGCTATTGTATCGATTTTCTGTTTTCATCTTATCCTTTTTACAACCTTCTCATTTGAATACTACTGCCTCAGTCATTATTGTCAAACTGCCAAATACGGCACGATCGCGAAAGCAAATTTTCTTCCCAGGCTCTCTTCAATAACCCTCTCAACACTTGAGACATATTGTGTAAAAATTAATTCTTTCTTGCTATGACCGCCATTCTGTGAGGAAACTCAGGTAGGTAGGTAGGTATTTAATTAACGTCGCTCTGGAGCACAACACAGCGGGCTATTGACGACGGTCCAGGATCAATCCCAAAGGGAATGATCGAAGTCAACACATAGTTTTGAACCACGGTCAGATGAAGAGACTACACCTGAGCTGCCCCCCCCCCCCACTCTCCAAACTTCCACACCACGCCAAGGTGAGGACACGACAGATTTAACGAGCACCAGGCCCTTTTGTACCCGATGGTCGCTGGTTGGATTCAAACTCGCAACACTGGTTGTTAATCCGTTACTCATCCAACCGGGCTACCGCGGCCCGTAAGGAAACTCAGATGAGCTGCTTGTTGTGAAGGTTGTAACGTCCATAGCAAAGGTCAACACATGCACCATTGACCACTGGTCGTAAATCCCTAAATATCTATTGGGGTGGTCTCCTTCCCGTCGAGATCGTTTTTAAAGGGATGCACGATGGGCCTTGGGAATCAAGCGTTCCCAGGCAGGGACTTAACTGGGGGGGGGGCAGAAGTGGCATATGCCCCCGGATTGGGAAGGGGGCGTTGAAATGGCCGAGTATTTTTTTTACTATAGATATTTACGTATGATAAAAATGAAGAGGGGGGCGCCAAGGCGAGTTCTTTCCCGGTTGGAAACTAGCCTATTTACGTCCCTGCCCCCAGGGAACTTGAGGAATGAGAAACCAGAATTTTTCCAGAACTCAAACTGAACATATGTAGTTTTCTTCCTGAGTCGGTCCCGATTTCCCTTTTTCCAGCGCCCACAACCAAGGGACACAAATCCTTGATTAATTCTGTTTTTTTTTTGTAAATTCCTGTGTTTTAAAATAAATGTCTAATTTAATTGGGGGGGGGGGTATTTTGGCAGTGTCGTTTTTTAGGCATACCACTCGGCCCACTAAGTTACAAGGGGAGTGGACTCATTCCAATGTTCGACCCATGCAAAACTGATTTATTTAATAGAAGGATATATTTAAAACAAGGTCTTATGCTTTCAAATATGAGGCATATCATTCCTTGACCAGCGTTAAGGAATGAGCCAAATTCTAATCATATTTTGCTGTTTGCGAGATGAATATTGCAACGTTTCGGTAAAATAGACATGTGGTGCTTTTCGTCCTCTCAGATATAGTTTCAGACATGTATCCTGTGGGCTTAACGTAAAAGTACATTTTTGAAATGTGACACTACTCTTCTAGAAAGGATATACATAAGCATATTTTTATTTACTGAGAAAATTCTCTAAAAAGAAACAACTAATTTTAAAAGTTCAGCTGAAAATCCTGCTACCGTGTTTACGTTGACCTGTCTTCCCCACATGTGACATGTTTTTTCTCTGAAACTCTTCACTCCTCTTCAAAACAAAATTTCGAAAATCTTCTCATCCGTCCACAAAGCCCGTGAATGACTGAGCCTGTCTAGATCCCAAATCGAAAACAAGATCACATGTGTCGTATCTCCTCACAGCTTCTTTGCTCCAAAGCTCCCTCCAGGGGTCACGACCTGCCTTCCCCTCCCCAGACCTCGTCAGCTGCCGAGCTTTCTGTTTATTTGTGCTCTTCGAATCCGGGTCCCCACACCCCGATTACACTGTTGCTGTGCTCTAGGCCTCCCCAGCATCTTGCCAACCTTCTTTTACGGCCTATTAGTCGCAGATGGTGGCGAAGTGGTAAACAAGGATGCACTTTCACACGAATCCACAGAAATATCAGCCTCAGACAGCCAATGCTTTCCCAGATTGTTTATCACCACATTGGCCACGTCACATTTGAAGTCACAGCAAAAATTAAAAGTATATCTCTGTAGTAGGTTCAAATAAGTTGACTGAAGAAAATGCTATCTACATTAACAGAGGCCGTGGCTCTAAATCAGGGGTGTCAAACTGGCGGCCCGCATGTGGCCCCGAGGTAATTTTTTGTGGCCCACGATGCTCTGAAATAAATAAAAACAGGGCAATATGTTATGAAGAAAATAGCACTTAGGGGGAGATCGAGGAATACACCCGATTTCGTCATGTTAAAAATGTATGAGCAACTATTTTCGTCCATGAAATTAAATTAAACGGCCTACAGATCAAGATTAACTGATAAACATCTATCTGCCAAAATAAAGATTGTCTGTTCTCAGTCTTTGAATCCAGATATTGGAAAACTAGTAGGAGGAAAGCATTGGCAAGTTTCCGGTAAAAAAATTTTAGTTTTATAAATACATTAAATTAAATAAATGTTTAAATAAAAGCAATTATGTAGCAATATTATAAATTATTACCCTAAATTCACTTAATTACATAATGTGTTTTAATTATCCTATCCATATTCCTGAAATCTCACTTCAAAATATAATTTTAAGAAAATTTGTAAATGGGATGTGGCCCGCGTGAATCTTACCAGTTGCATTAAATGGCCCGTGTTCTAATTGAGTTTGACACCCCTGCTCTAAATGAATGATTTCATCGAGGAGCGTCTGTAATAAATGTGACCGTACAAAATTTGCGCTGAGGCGTGAAGTTCAATAGGCATACAGCTAGTCGAAGAATTCTTAACACGAACAGTTCTGAATACCAAGAACACAAATTCTAAAGACATCATTTTTTTAAATGTTCCTTGTCAAAGAGGTTAACTCTGGGATTAGGTGGGTTAAAAACTGTCCTACCTTTTTTTTGCTTATAGCTTTTTATGCATGGTGGGATATTTTTTAACGCACCTCAAAAAAGTTGAAATTACTGTCATGCAGTTTAATATTTTATTTAAAGTTTTTTATTGAGTTGGCAGTGCTATGAACTAACTCTAAATGTGTAAATAACTGAAAAAATTTACACATGTCGAAACGCATTAGTAAATTGTTGATACTGTTGTGATTAAGGATGGCGCATTGTATGATGCAGTGAATTTGTGTCTTTCATAAAGGTAAATGTTGTTTTTTTTATAAAAATTTATTGAGTGAATAAATCGTTTTATAATAAAAAAACATGTTATTTGATATTTTATACTAATTTTGAAGTTGAATAAGAGAATAAACAATTCTGTGTAACTTTTTTTCTTTAAAATCGTGTGCCTCAAATAGTTAAATCAAAAGGGCTACTTTTGACAACTCTTAATTGTATATTTCACTCTTTCTCCCAAGTATTCAGGAAGAAATAGAGAAGCATGCCATGATACTAATAATTATAATTTAGATTCGTAGATTAATTTAGTTTCGTTTTTAAGCATATTATATTATTTTTTAAATTAATGTTGCACGTGACTCCTTTGGATCCATCAAAAGTCAGGCTTAACCCCTTTTGCTTAGCTCTTACACGGAAGAAATATTGCTACAACTGGTGTGTAAAGAATAAGAACAAAAATAAAAAACTGCAAACGAATCTTAATTTCTCGCAAACGATATTTATCCGGCACTTGCGTAAAACCAATATCCAAGTTTGGTCTCCTCGAGTTGGCGATTATCACATGCTGGAAAACATGCATCTGATACATAACAACAGTGGGTAACCCCCAATATGATCATTAAACCAATTGTTAACTGAGAGTGACTGTTTTCTAGGCTTTTGAGGCAAAAGATATTTTTATACGCATCTTTTCAACAATCTTAACGCTATAAACCAGCCTTTTTCAAACAATTTTCATCCACTGTCTTCACACGTTGGCGTGGTGTGGAAGTTTGGAGAGTGGAATACCAGCTCAGGTATGACCTCGTCATCTGACCGTGATTCAAAATTGTCCTCGAATCTTTCCCTTCGGAACTGATCCCGGGCCATCGCCAATATCCCGCTGTGTTGCTCCAGTGCGACGTTAATTCAACTACCTACCTACCTAATATCACCTCGCGGAACACAGAACGGGATGAACCAGCGGAGGAAGGGGGCTGTCGTGGCTCAGTGGGTATGCCCACTGCGCAAGCAACGTTCGAGTTGTAGGCGGCGCAGGTTCGATTCCTGTCAGGTGTATTTCTCTCTTCTGTGTCAGTAAAACTTTCATTGTGTGTGTCTAATACTTGATATTGTATGTCTTGTGTCTGGGGCAGCATGGTCAAATACGGCCCTTGCGACATAAAACCCCAACCAAACCACTGGCGGAGGGCTACGGCTCCCTTAGGAGCCGCGGCAGTCAGATGGACAGTTGTAGATTCTATTGATCAGAACGCCAAACACAATCTCAGATCCACAAATCTTCAAAGCCAGAAATACGTAAATTAAAACTAGTGTTTATTTTTTAAGCTTATTCGTATATAAATTCGTATTTGGCCAGGCTGCTTCAGACACAAGAAATACAATATCAATTAATAGACAGACACACAATAAAAGTTTTACTGACGCAGAAGAAATACACCAGGGAGGAATGCACCTGACAAGAACTTAGCATAAGAATGAAATAAACATTTATTAGTTAAGATAAGTCATATTTGGAAGCCGGTTTGATAACCACGATGTTTCTCAAGTTTCTGCAATCAACTGCTGCACCTCGATTGCGATATTGGTGCTCAACGCCAATATCTTGACAACGCTACTTTACGGCCTTTTAGTCACAGCCTACGACAACTTCTTGAACAAGGGTTTGTGTTCACACGAATCTAGAGAATCCTCAGCCTCGCAACACCCCAGATTATTCATTGCCGGGGCTGACCAACCCGAGTACACGTAGGGCCTACGAAAAGTCACCAAAAAATGTAACTGTTTAGTGAACTAGAATTAGTGATCTCACATAAGGGCGTCGTCGGTACCATGGTTCTGGATCAAGGCATCCGTTAAAGGTGAAAAGTTTTAGTTAAGGCAGTCTTGCGAGGGGCCTCAGTAGCCCAGTTGGAAGAGTAACGGATCAGCAACCGGAGGGTTGCGAGTTAGAAATTCGGTCCAATCAAAGACCGTCGTGTATGCGGGGGCTGTTGTGTGTTGACCTCAAATGTCCTCACATTGGCGTGGTATGGAAGTGGAAAGTGCGGCGCCAGCTCAAGTGTTGACCTCGTCATCCGACCATGATTCAAAATTACGAGGTGGCCTCGGGTCTTTCCCTTCGGGATTGATCACGGACCGTCGCCAATAGCACCTTGTGTTGCTCCAGAGCGACGTTGATTACCTATCTACCACAAAAATTTACAAACATTGTTTACGTTTTTATAATTACAGTAGGACCTTGATTATCCGAGGTAATGTCGACCTCAGATAACCGGAAGCTTGGATAACACGAACACAGCAACTTAAAACATCTATTGGTTAAGATGTTAGGTAGGTAGGTATTTTAATTAACGTCGCACTGGAGCAGCACAATGGGCTATTGACGACGTTCCGGGATCAATCCAAAAGGGAAAGGATTCGAGGACAACACCACGTAATTTTGAAC
The DNA here is from genome assembly GCA_933210815.1 of Meta bourneti. Lineage (NCBI taxonomy): Eukaryota > Metazoa > Arthropoda > Arachnida > Araneae > Tetragnathidae > Meta > Meta bourneti. Next base: position 36,524,925 of record OW119922.1, on the reverse strand, counting down.
CACGTTCAGATGACGAGGCAACACCTGAGATGGCACCCCACTCTCCAAACTTCCACACCACGCCAACGTGAGGACATTTGAGGCCACGACAGATTCAACGTTCACCATACCCCTTTGTACACGACGGTCTTTGGTTGGATTCGAACTCGCAACCCTCCAGTTGCTAATCCGTTGCTCTTCCAACCGGGCTACCTCGGCCCCTATTGGTTAAGAGATTCACAGGAAAGATGCTATTGGTCAAGAAAGTCAAAATCGATTAGAAGTCAGGGAAGGGTACAGGTTGCAGAACGGATATATGCGTGTGAACCTTCAGAGGGTTAATGTAATTTTATCATTATAATTTTTATTATTTATTTATTATCAGAGTAGTTCATCAAACGACTCAAAGGAAGATTTGTGTTAGGCAGACATGTTTATTGCAAAAGAGAGTGTACAGTAGACATATTTATTATGTCAAGCTGGAGCACGCTTAAAATATACGCACTGTAAAAACACAGTAAAATACTAAGTTAATGTATATAAAAACGCATAAGGGACCACACAAATATTGAATTTTAAAGTGCCCTATTTGATTATGATTGATGAATATTGTTTGAAAAAGAATCCACAGAACCTCAATCCAAAAGCTCCAATGCTTGCTCATATTTTATTACGAGAGGGTATTTTACAGCAGACAACTTATTCTATTAGGCTGGGACCACTAAGAAAACGTAAACAATTACGAACAGTTAAAACAATACAAAATATCACGCCAAATGTAGACGAATCATGAAACATAGACTATAGAAACATTAAAATGTTTCATTTCATCTCTGTTGGCAAAAGCTTAAAACTATTAGGTTTAAATTGACCGGTGAATTCTGAAACGTTTTTAAAATATTGACGTAGAGCTTAAAAATATTTTATATTTTTCTCGACAACTGATGGAAACCTGTCACGAATTTATTGTTGCTAAAAGAGTCGGAGTGAAAAAAGACGAAATTTTCGCTTATTAAAAGTAAAAGGGTGTCTTGATTTGCTTAAGTATAAATTCATAATGAAATCGGGTTAGTTTAAAATGTACAAAAAATTATATGAAGGTTGTTTGGTATTTGAATTTTCATCGCACTGGAGCGACTCAACGGGCTATTGACGACTATCCTGGATCACTCCCGAAAGAAAAGATCCAGGGACAACAGCTCGTAATTTTGAATCACGGTCCGATGACGAGGTCAACACCTGAGCTGGCATCCCACCCTCCAAACTCTTACACCAAGCAAACGTTTGAGGTCACGGATACCAGCCTCCACGGACGCGAAGATCTTTGGTTAGATCGAGGTTAAATAGATTATCGAGTTTCAAACTCCGGTTGTTCTTCCGCGACTCTACCAACCGGACTACCGTGTCCCCTTTTATGTGAGGGATAGTGTTTAAATAGATTATTTTTCTCATTCTATGAGTATGCGTAATAATATTCAATTGATGTCAATATATATTATTTTTAACAATTGCATATTTAGATATGTCAAGCATAATTTAATTTCTTATGAATTGCCAAGTCGCAAGGTTTCATAATTTATGATTGAAATTCCAAATGTTGTAGATACATCCTAATTATTCTAAAACAGGAAACACCATATTACTTTTAATTTTGAAAAGACCCCAAGGAAATGGTTTACAAAACTTTTTCCCAAGGAAATTCTGAGCTTGAAATTTCTAAAAGTGGCCCTGTTCATATGCATTTAAATGGCGGAATATATTCGGTTTCCAATTATCAATTTCCATGCTGACTTAATTGTAATTTTAATATGCATTTGAATAAAACAATTCTCTCCAAGGAGAACAAACTATTCAGGAAAAAGACTGACGCTTGTAAACTACGTAAAAGCAACTTGATAACAAAAGTTTAGAATTCGTTTCCATCTTATAGCAGATTCATATTCAGAGCTACATTCCTGTGAAACGTACCGCATACGAATAATTTTTGATTATTCAAAATGTGCTAGTTGGCAATGCCATTTGTAAGCACGGTAGTTCTACCAAGTACACAACTTACTAACAGAGGTCAATCCTGCTTTCCAGACTGACAGCATTTAACGTTGTGCTTGAAATTTGACAGCAGTTTCTGTCGCATCAGGGGCTATTACACATTTAATCTGGATTGGTAAAAGATATCGTCAAAACCAAAATCACGAAAGATAAAATTTTGTCAATCAAGGGCTATAGTAATATCTGCAACAAACATCTACGAGACAAAACTTTCATTTTTGAAAAGTCACCAATTTTCTAATTTTGCAATCGAAATCGATGGGAATACGAAATATCGTCGGCTTGGAGCAGAAACTGATATTTCTCGGAGACGCTAAATACTTATTTTCATGACGATGAAACACACATTGTCATGTTGTATTCTGTTTAAAAGACATAACACAATCAGAATGCATATAATCTTTTTTTTTGGTCTAAAAACTAATAACTTACCTATATATTTTTATGTAATTTTACTGTGTAGCTGTTCAAATGTCTTTAAACAGCGGTACAATAAAATGCTTTTTGTTAGTTAATTAGTTAATTACTTTCTGCTCCAAGCCCACGATTTTCAAAAACCAAATTGAGGTTTTCAAAGTATTTAAAAACAAAAGTGAAGTATTCAGAAAATATCACAGCGAAAATGAAAGCCCACATTTCGTACTCTCGGATACATTTCTGGCAGCAAATCCTATAATGAAGACATTTGCATTAATAGTCGGCGTATAAACCGAGCCCGCATTCTATATTTACATTGCATCTCTTAAATCCTAATTTCCATCCATCCTACTCCGTGCATCATCGTTAAAGACGCCAACTTCGCTCAGTTAGGCTTCAACGGAAATCTGCTTCGATTTGGAGGTCTACCTGAACGGCTGCCTGCAACAAAATAGTCCAGATAGAGATCTCCAGTGCCTGAGGCAACCGACCATTAAATTCCTTCAAAAAGCCTTCTCTGAGGGCAAGGTTCTCTGTGGCAGGTAAACACGATCGTAAAGTCCCTGGACTTAGCGCCCCAAATTGCAGCATTAATGAGGGGAGCAGACATCGGAAACTTGAGTCGGGGTCATGACCTCAGACCCCCCTCCTTTTTTACCCCGACTTGGCATCGTTGAGAGCTGCACCAGAGGCAGGAGTCTATACTACTACTGCAGTTGGATCGGCGACTATCTCTTTTTGGTTTGGTTTGGCCCTATACGGTTATGTAGCACGAGGATAAGAAGACTGAGGTGACTATTTGGGGCCCTTCTGCTCATTCAGGAAGTCTTTAACCCTCCTGGTGGTTGTCTTGAAGAGGTATTTCGTCATTAGCAAAACTGAAACGATCGTGATGGATGACATATCTCGTCATTTGGAGCCCTTCTGCTGATTTTGGAGGTCTTTAACACTCCTGGTGGTTTTCTCGACGAGGTATCTCGTCAATAGCAAAAGTGAACAGATCTTGATGGACGAGATATCTCGCAATCAGAAAAAAAATCAGATCTTGATCTCGTCACAATAAAAAATCGGCTATATCTTGATGACGAGATATCTCTTCATTAGCAAAATTGGTTAGATCTTGATGAACGATATATCTCGTTGAAACCACAAAAAAAAAACCCGTCGAAATAAAAAAATTAAATTCCATTGAACTTCACGTTTTTTTTTCTCGTCGAAACAAAAAAAATGTGAAATTCAATTCCATTGAATTTCACATTTTTTCCCTCATAAATGCTATTCAAAGCATATTGTACCCCATAAGACCACAATCACAATTCTAGTGCTTCTACATTTGTATTCGGGGCACAGTACCACTTTAGGTGGCGAGCCGGTCGTAAAATGAAATTATACATCCCAAGTACTAATGTATAACTAACTGCACAAAAATGTGCATATTTTTCAATTTTATCTTATTCAATTTTATTTTATTCAATGGTACACATTTTTTATTTATAAGAACAATGATACGTCACAATAGCGTATCACGTTTTTCTCCCCTGGTACTCTGGGCCACCTGCACCATGGTACCGCCCTGTTGTTGAAGCCCTGCACAACTCATTCAAATTGTCAAATTTACTTGACGCTTTTTGGCTCAGCTTAGCCAAATATGGCCTATGCATCAAAGAACTCAATTCCAACCAAATTGTCAAGTGAAGAGAAACTAAATTCCAACTACATACATAGAGTTGAATTGTGAGAATAGCGAAGTAATTTAGAATTGAGATTTTTGGATATAAGACACTTTCGGGAAATATTCCGTCACAGATATTGTTTGAGGTCAACTTCCAGTGGGCTTAACATACAAGTGTGTTTCTTAAGTTTTGATAATTTTTTAAAGTGAACTTTCGTTGACCATGGTGCAAGGTCCTGAAAAAGGACAAAGTGGAGAGACATGACTTCAAAATTTAACCCATATTTATTTAATTTCAAAGTATCAACTCTAATATCTAGTCCCTTTAGTGACTTTGATACTCCTCCCTCGGAAAAAATTTTGGTAGTAATTCAAGCGAATAAAAAACAAAGTACATTCCTCTTTTAAGACTGAAACTCGCACGATCAGTAGCATCCTTAGAGATCCGCTATTGAGTGTATCAATATTAAATCGTTAAAACCGGTCTTGTGAACACTTTTGAGTGAAGAATCCTGCAATATATATTTATCTATGTGTTCTATAATAGTTAATATGTAACCAAATTATTAACTATTCTATCAATTTCCATCATAGTATTCTTTTAAATAGGAATTTTGTGCTGTCATTGTTCAGGAATAGTAACATCGGTAATACTGAAACATCAATATGTTGATAGATAAAAAAATAAATTTAAATAAAATAGAACCCTACAAGCAATCACGGATGTGGTCTGGAAAGGAAATGTACTCTCAAAAGAAATACTGGAGAATTTTCTTGTAAAACTCCATGGTGTTTCCTAGAAAATATCCGTTTAAAAATTTATCTCCGATCATGAGATCTGAAATACCATCATATGCATATGATCACAAAAGATAGCCATCTACATACGTTTGGAACTCAGTCAAAACACAAAACACAGCCAAGTTTCAACAACACAGAACAAGCTTCGCTGCTTTTTCCGTTAGTCCTTAGGCATGATGGGAAAACGTGACTATACGCTTAGTAACAGCTCTATGATTATTCAAGTTCCTGAAAAAGGAAAGATTATGGTAATCTGTTTTCCACGCAAATAGTGTCAGATACACGCTGTACTCAGCCTACTAAATTACTAGGAGTTCGAGAAAAAATGTGTACTTTAATAGCCGAATAACATTTCATAATTTTACAATTCGATTTGCAAGTCAACAACTGAAAATAACTTCGAATTTAAACTCAGGTCATATTTTAATTTTAAATTTAAATGACCGTATTTTTAAGTGGGCTGTAGATTATAACATTAAGCTCGTAACCCAACGCATAACACTGGAATATATTAAAAATCAGATAACAAACGGAATTCGAACTATTGCGCACATCTGAAGGCTTTACTTAGTTACAATAGTGGTACAGCTCCATTCTGAGTCATCGGATTATAAAGCTAAATAAAGAGAAAATTTTCGATGAAATATTTGCGAAATAATGGACCCTACTTGGCTGGTAGAGATTAATATTTTCTTCTGTTTGGATTCAGAAAAATAAAGTGTGATCCCCAAATGGATAACAACAATTCCACAAAACTGGAGCTATAGACGTTTAAAATAACACCTTCATATATACACTGTAACTCTTCCAAAAACGAAACAATCCGAAAACAGGATTCAATTGGAATGAAACTTAGCATGTGTGATAACTATGAAGAGATAAGAATTTATCACAATATCGGATCAGCATAGCTAGTTATTAGTGTAGAATCACATCAGAAAGTCATAAATTAGAAAGCCCCCTCTGGCCGCGCGGTGGTGCAGTTGAGGACCTATAAGTCCCTCTAGCGGAGAAACATGCCGATATACGGCATAGCATGGATTCAACTAAACCCTTATACTATCATCTGGCAAAATATGTCAAACATTCTGCAGTTGCTGCTCCAGATCCCTTATATTCCATGGGGTGGTGCAATTGAGGATCTAGAATATCCAAGTGGTAGTGCAATTGATCTAAAATATCCAAGTGGTAGTGCAATTGAAGATCTAGAATATTCCAGACATGCTCAATAGGAGACAGATCTGGGGATTCCTCTGGCCGAGGAAGGGTCTCAACACCAAGGAGACACCCCTGAGAGGCAAGACGTGTGTGACTGGTCGTTATCGTGTTGATAAATAACAGACACCTGACACGAAAGGCAAAACAACAGGTTGTAGAATCTGCAGAACGCATTGCTGTGTTTTAAAATTTTGAAAGAAACATCCGGAAAGTTCTGCGTTTTTTTTATGATAAATACCAACGAAGCAGTAGAAAAACTTAAGAAAATGTTATTGAATCACATAAGCACCATTTTGTTCTATGACCTTTTGCCATCTTTCCGGCATCTGGAAAATTCCTTTTTTAAAAAAGTTATTAGGCTTATTTGTAAAGAAGTTATCGAGGTGCTGTTTGACAGTCTCCAAAGAATTGAACTCCAGGCCGTTCAGAGAATTTTGGAGTGACCTGAAGAGGTGAAAATCTGAGGAGGCAAGGTCTGGTATATATGGGGATGACACAAAACACCCCAGCCATACTCAATAAGTCTTTGACATTCATTGTCATGCTGGAAGACAACACCTAGACGATTGGTCAGTTCTGGCCGCTTTGCTTCGATTTCTGCTTTTAATACTGCCATTTGAGAACAGTATTTTTCCGAATTTATTATCTGATTTTGTGGCAACAATTCATAATGAACAATTCCTTTGTAGTCCCACCATACACAAAGCATTACTTTTTTGGGATGCAGCCACCCTCTCGATGTTAGTTGGGGAGGTTCATTTGGCTTACCCCATGATTTTTTTCTTGTAACATTATTGTTGTATAGTATCCACTTCTAATCTCCAGTAATGAGCCGTTTCAAAAAAGGAGCTTCTTCATTTCGTTTCAGCAAAGAATCATGCCGAAATTCGAGCAAGCATATTCTGTTGTGTTAAAGTATGGGGTACCCATATATCGTAGCGGCTTACATACCCAATCTTCTTCAGATGATCATGAACTGTACTTTTTGGAATATTTAGTCTGTGATAGTTCCTGAACTGTGTAACGTGAATTTTCAGCGATGGCATCTTTTAATAGGTGTTCGTTTACAGAGGATGGTCGTCCAGAGCGGGCATCATCTTCGAGGCTGAAATTTCCGCGCTTAAATTTATCAAACCACCTTCGAACTGTGTCATCAGAAACAGCACTTTGTCCATATACAGCACAAATTTTACGAGCAGTCTGACTAGCATTGTTCCTTTCTTAAAATAAAAGAGCATAATATGACGAAAATGAACTTTTTGGTTCTCCATTCTAGCACTGAAGTGAAACAAAAATTGTGCCACAACACAAGCTAGAATTATGCAGTGAAAGCAGGAAAGACCGAATTTACACATCTGCTTCAATCAAGGTCACTCCTTATCAGCGGTAGCAAAGTAGTAATAAGAAAGCGCGCTTCGATTTGAAAAACCTCAGAACTTTCCAGATGACCCAATACTTTTCACGAGATTATAAATACAAATGACTTCAATTTTCCAGATCCCCTTGCCCTTGGGTACCAGTACCATGATACCAGTTCCCTCCTCGTCCTATGTGGCAACCCCTCCCCTCCTTTATTAGATCCCCTCCTATATTGAACCCGGAGTGTGCAAAAGAAAGATAGACAATATGCACACATTTCTGCCAATTAAGAATTGGTACTTGGAACACTTTTGTATTTAATAAAGGGCGCATCATCTTTCTCTAACCTGGTACCGAGGACCGTCATATAACTTGGTACAGGGGGCCTAGAGTACAGATGTTGGGGCCTGCATCTCACCTAAGGAGAGAATACTCAGCCGCTTTGTTATCTCTTTGCAGCGAGTTTGCCATAAAATAGTGCGAAGAACCTTGCAACTTGACAGGGTGTTTTGTCACCTTGAAGTATTCTGGGTCAAATAAACATTTTGTCGGTCTGACTGGAAACATCAAATGTGTCGGAAGGTTGACGACTATTTTTTTTTTAATTTCACGTATGTTTTATCTGCAGTTTAATTTTATTAAGACTGTCATGGCTGGTTTGGCTCTCTACGATTGCCTTTCAATTTGCGAGAGCTAATTAGATCACGACATACCTTCATCGCGTGATAATAGATTTTAATTTTTAAACTTGACATAAGGTAATTGCGAAAGTGACTTGACTGGTAGCCGACCCTTAGCCACTCGCACTCCGGCTTTCAGTTCAATAAACATGTAATTCTTATCTGGGTAAATTCGAAATTGTCCGTTCTATAATTTTTTATTAGTAAAAATTTAGTAATCAATGATGGTCGGTTGACAAAACACACCAAAGAAAACAGTAATCACCAACAAAATTTTCAGTAATTTTGCTGCCTTTTTGTTTTTTGAAGCCAAATGGATATCCGGTTGATAAAATAGAATTCGAAAATAGATTCAATATTCGCCAGCAAGATTTGGCACAAGTTAGCGCATTCGGTTTTGAGAGCTAGATTTTTGCAAAAAGGCGACAGAGAAATAAAATTATTCTAAATAGGTAGTTAAATCAAGTCGCACTGAAGTAACACAACGGGCTATTGGCGACGGTCCAGGATCAATCCCCGAGGAGGGGGTGGAGGTCCGAGGACAACACTACTTGAACCACGGTCAGATGACGAGGCCACACCTGAGCTGTCACCTCACTCTTCAAACTTCCACACCAAGCCAACGCGAGGACATTTGAGGCCATGGCAGATTTAACGTGCACAAGCCCCCTTTGTACAAGGCGGTCTTTGGTTGAATTCGAACTCACAACCCTCCGGTTGTTAATCCGTTACTCTTCCAACCGGGCTACCGCGGCCCAAGATCCAAGGAGAATGCCTCGTAATTTTGAACCACGGTCAGATGACGAGGTCAATACCTGAGCTGTGGCACCCCACTCTCCAAACTTCCACACCAACGTGAAGATATTTGAGTCCACGACAGATTTAAAGTGCACCAGCCCCGAGTATACGACAGTCTTATTATATAGTATACGATTAGTCTTATTCATGTTGGAAAGATCGAAAGCATTAGTCTTCCGTTGGGCGGTTGGAATTTTTATAAAACACGTTTTTTAATAATTCCTTGTAAAAATAGTTTGTACTTTGAAGAGCCTTTTAAAACATACAGCATCACACTCAGACAAAAAATTACTCTCACAGCAATAGATACTTGTATATAAAAGTATGTTGAAATCTATAGTTTATGTATCTTTCTCATTTCATGGTTTTATATTTTCTTCAGAGATTTTAATAAAAGTTTTTGTTACATTATCATGACACTGGTATGCTTATTTGAATACTATTTTTGCATATTCCAAACCTTTTGGCCCAATATTTAGAAATTATGGCTACTTTTTTCTAAGTAACATTAAAAAAATTAGGTATTTAAAATTTCCAAAAAACTTAAAATTAATTCTTTTTAATTCCTGGTTCCGGATTGACAAATAATTGATTTACAATTTGCCAAAAATTGTTTCTATTGCATTAATTCAGAAAATTGTCTTGTGAAAAAACCTTCAGCACATCAAAATTAAAAATCCTTTTACATAATTTATATATTAATATTTAATAAAATACCACCTATTTTATCCTCCCCTAAAAAAAGTAGAAAAAAAGGTAGTTGAGGTAGAAAAACAAAATTCTTTGACAACAGAGCTAGGAAAATTTGATTACAACATATTCTAAATTTCTTTTTATCACAAAGAAATCAGCACAATTTTTTTTCAATTTCTCTACTCACTCACAAAAAAACTACAAGCTCTCCATTCGAATAAAAACAAAAGTGCTGCATTAGTATTTTGATCAAATACAAAAACAAAGTATATTTGGCTCTGCTTTATTTAATCGGCTTCTCTGCAGTTTCCATAATGTCAATAGTAGGAAAAAAAGAGCATCCTTCCACTGGGAAGCAGCTTACGAGCCAACTGTTGCCAACGGCGTAGAGAGATTTACGAAGAATTTCAAATTGCTGTATTAAAAGAACGTGTGGGCTTCGTTAATCTCAGCAAGATGTATTTATTTCATAAAACCAGGAAAAACCTCAACGTGCCTTTCTCATGATTTACAGAGAGACGCCCGATTGAAAAAAAAAATCGCACTGTGCGTGGGCTTCTTTATACAGCACGAATTCCCAAGTTATTTTTCATCTCACCATAAATAACAGTGATAAGTCAAGGCGTTTGATACACAGAAAAGTTGTGTTTTTGCGGAGATGAAAACAATATTTCGGTTTGTTTTGGGGTGTGTTTATCAGTTGGATTTTTGCAATTTATTATTTAGAAAGTCCTCAACCACAAATCTTCGTTTCTTTATGGAATGCATTCTATCCCACGAACAAAAAAAAAGAAACCCAAGAAAAACCAAACTTGAGAATGTGTTCTTTCTAATGTGCGGCTCCGACGAGAAAGCAGTCGACCTTGGGTCAGTTGATTTTTTTAGTAGGTGTGAAAGCGCGATAGAAGGTTGCCATTTTCAAAAACATGTATGGCGATCGCTTGGGATGTTTCTCCCCATGCCTACTCGTTATTATTTTTGTCGATTTGGGCACCAAACGATAAACTCAGAACCAGAATCCACGCTAAAGACGCCAATTATGGAAGCCAGCCCCCTAATTTCGCTTTCAACTCGTTCAAAATCACGTGACTCGATTGCTTCTCCCGGAAGCCTCATTATATACGTTATAGAACATATGATAAAAGAAAGAATAAAAATTAGAAGCATTCCACAGAAATATGAATTGAACACACACACAATGTGTGTGTGTGATAAGAGAATAATCAATTAGAAACTCTCCTATCTCAGCTGTCCCTCAAATCAGCTTATTCACCATCCTGAGCTTGTTCTTGGGGGCTTCAAGTCTCACAGACTAATAGTGCAATCTTTTATTTATGCCAAGTGAGGTAAGCAATAACAAAACAATAGAAAACCCAGCACAAGAATATGAATAACCAAGAGCTTGTTACATTTTCTCGAATTCTATGAAACGAAAACAAACCAAATTGCAAAGAAGGAAATGGTAAAGTAGTCTTCACTTGTCAGGTTATGAAACTGGTCGAAAAACTAAAGAATTGGCAAGAGAAATATCTTGTCCACTTCACGAGTATTTTTGTAAATAATGCAGTTTTGTAAGAGGTTTATCTGTAAATTATTCATTATGAATATTCAGCAAGCTCAATGCGTTGTAAATTTGTCCCCATCGTTATGATTTGTGTTATTTAAACCAATATTTCAAACGTTTTAGTGACCAAACGGAAAAAGGAAGCGAAACATTTTAAAATTTAATAAGGCCGAGATCTTACTTCAACATGAAAAATTGCACTTAGGTTGTGTTGTCTTGTGATAGTGAAATAAGAGTGTAACAAATGTTCAATAAGACATTTAATAATTATAAAGAGACATCGCAACAGGCAAACACAGAACGATACGTACAGCGTAGACTCGAGGAAACTCCTTCACTGCGTATCGTAAAAAGGATTGCATCAGACAAATTGAACTGATAAGAATAGGTACAAGGAAACAGTAATGTAAACACAGAATCCCCTAAATATGAACGCATGAAAGAGTGATAGAAACATTAGTGATTTACAACGCATTAATATAAACATTGAAAGGAAATGTGCAACACTCCGCTCTTCCTAAATAAGTTCAATAATTACCTATACTCTGTGAGGTGGACGTCTGACACGTTCTGAACGTCGTAACCTTATAATCTCAGTAAAGTTGATTGTGCAGAGCTAAGTTCAGTTTGTTCCCTCCCAGGTAACACTTCCGATGTAACTGTTCAACAGAGGTCGGTTGGGTTTTATGGCGCGAGGGGCCAAAAAACCCCAATCATTGGCCATGCTGTGTCATACTACAGACAGACAATATCAAGTAACGGTCAAACACACATACAACGAAAGTTTTATCGACACAGAAGAGAGAAATAAACCAAGGGTGTGGTTTTAACTTGAGGATCTCCGAAATCAAATTATTGCCACGCTTCTGTACAGAGGTGTTATTAACTTAATTGAATACGTAATTGATGTATTGATAATGAAAAAGCGCGGAAAGCGTAAACCATCGATTTTTCTACCGCTTTCAGCAGAGAAATTATCATCGCTTCATTTGAATAATTGCTAGCTGCGCATTTTCTGACACCGCTCGAATTGAATGTTAAAGAACGAAGAAATTTTCAGCAACATCCGTTTTGCCTCCAGGAAATTAATGAGCTACAATCAAAGAAAATAAGCGGAAACAGTTAAAAATTGCCAGCCTAGACACAATAGTGGACTTCTAGAAAAATGTTCAATGAAACTTCCTGTTCAATCAGCTGAAACGTCACGTACACCTTTCTGAAATAACGAATGCACAACACGTCATTTAGATTTGCAACTTCAAAAAATTAATAGACGCCCAAATTATTCAATTCAAAGTATTTTGTTAATTACGTGGAGATTCTAGATAAGATTTTTTAAACGCCAAATAGAAGTTTCTCATCGTTAGTTCGTAAGACAATATGGATCAAATGTAGAGATTTGATGGGTATCATCTAGTTTTCTTTGCTATTCGTACCTAATTTCTGGAACTTTATCCTTTGGTTCGCGTTGATTCTTGTGTACTAGGGTTTAAAAAACATTTATGAAATACTGATTTTGAAAAGGGTGTTGCAATTACCGTTACATAAACATTGCCGGTTTTCTTAGCAAAGTGTGAGTCGCGGTAGTCCAATTGTAAGAGTAACAGACTGTCAACCGGAGGGTTGGGAGTTCGAAACTAGGTCCAACCTAAGACCGTCGTGCAAGCTTAATCGGTCGTGGCCTCAAATGTCCTCACGTTGGTGTGGTGTGGAAGTTTGGAGAATGGGGTGCCAGCTCAGGTGTTGACCTCGTCGTCTGACCGTGGTGTAGTCCTTGAATCTTTCTCTTCGGGATAGGTCCAGGACCGTCACCAATAGCCTGTTGTGTTGATCCATTGTGACGTTAATTGACTACCTACATACCTTAGCAATGATATTTTATTATTTTAACTTGATTGCTAAGATTTTTTATAGATATAAATTTTTACGATGGCAGTATTTGCAAAATGCCTTCGTTTCCAGTAGTGGTATGCTTTTCAATATCCAAAAGTGGTTCTCTACTCAATAATTTTAGAGACCCCAGGTTTAATTCCTCATCATTTAATTCTTCTGTTAGAAGAAAAAACTGATTACTTCGGTACTTCAAATGAATTTTTGGAAGAAAATGAGTCGAGCAGTAAATTTTTTTTTGTAAATGTTAACAATCGTCTTATTCCTTTTACCACAGCAGAAATTGCTCTAATTTCGAAAATGTACTTAAAAACAGCTCGCTAAGTAAAAAACTAAAACTTAAAATTTGATTCTGAGGAGTTTCGTTGGTAATTACCGATGAGAAATGTCGATAGTTTAAAACCCTTTCTTAAATCTAATGATTATTTTTAAGGACAATTTATTGTACATTTAATTTCATTGTTGACATGGCAAACCTGTTTTTCTTTTTGTAACACTTTGACATGCGTTGTGAAAATTTCTGCAAATTCGTTTCTTTTAATTGTAGTTGTCTTGATGTTGGATTTATAATAAAACTGCTTCAACTTCCAGAGGAAACAGCCACTCACGCTCAGCCAGTGATGGTGCTGAAAGTTTGGTTTGTCACTCTACTGTCATTTTTTCATTCAGGACGACTAAGCTGAAAGTTCCGGGTATGGAATATACCTTGGATGGATTTCATTAATCTATACATATAAATCAGAGTTGCTGTCTGTATGTTCTCCATACAAATCTACACCGTTTGACCAATTTACACCAAATTTGGTACACTTATTCTTTAGAACCCTGCGGGTAACGTAGGTTACATATTAACCCCCTTTCTATTTGTCGTAGGGGGCTAAAAAAACAATTCGAAATCTCCATAGGAGTAACACTGAGTATTGCTAGGGGGCACTCTCTCCCTGTCTGATTGTGCAGATGACGTCAGAGTTAACATCTACAGGAGTCGCCTCTCAAGATGACCTTGGACTTTATTTAGAAACTTAGAGTGATACAATCGCAGATGGGTCGGCTGCGCTGAAAATCGCTCAGTAACATATCGTTTATGTATACTCTCTGTAAAATGGCGGGATGGAATTTTTAAGTATAAAGTGTATTGCTTGAAACGTTGATCCTGATATCATATCAATATTATTTGTCAGCCTTTCATAATGATGGAATTCCGAAATTCGCATTACTGGTGCAAGGTGCTACAAATAAAAAAGTATTGATAAGAAAAAAACTGACTGCAATAATACGATGTATGTCATATTTTTTAAGAAAACTCAAAATCGACTTTAGTATATAATCATCTCAGTATCAGTTTTTGTAAGTTTGTCTTACCTATAGTATGTGAGATGGATCTAAAGTAAATTATAGAAGCTATAAAAATCTGTTTTAAAAATTATTTTGCTCTCGCTAATTTTTTCTCTATATTTGCATTTTTTACGACAGAAAAGTGATTTTTTGGATCATTTTCAATCGAAGCTTAACCAATTAAATCCGAGCAACGCCGGGTAAATTCAGCTTGTCAGTAGAAAACAAAGGCCTGTATTTTAGCGTCGCGTATGATCTGGTTTGTTTGCCTTCTGAAGATTTTGTAATTTAGTGAATGATTGTAGTTTGCAGTGTCATGTTTTGCTTATATGAAAAATAATTTGTTGATTTTGTGTAAATAATTGATAAATTCAACGTTTAGAGTTTCATGTGTGTGTGTAAAACGTCAATGGAAATGAATTTAGAACAAACTACGAAGCATCCCAAACCCAAATTATTACAGAACATTTGACGAAGTCTAATCCGCCTCATTCATGAAGCTGTTTTAAAGTAAATTTCAAAGAATTCGAGAGAACATTCACCTTGTCACATTTAAAGCAATGCTTGTGTTCTGAGCCGGAAAAGAATTGGTTGAGCATTGTTCTCAATACTTGTTTTAGTCAAGACACCCACAACTCGTAATGCGCTCCTATGTGAAGAAAACAGAAAAATCGTAACCAAATATAGAAGTCAAACATTAATGTATTCGTTCAAGGAAAAGGGGAACAGCTTGGGTGTAAGCGGTTCTGATGTTTCAGTTCGAACGAGTTCCCATGTGCTGATCTGTTGTGCATTTTGAATGCTCCTTTTAAGGAACTAACTCAACTCAACTCCATCATGGGATACAGACCCTACAAAGGGTTTAGATAAAAAAAATTTCCCACAACGTATAAGATGACTAGAAGTGGGCTTCCCTTGTGGATTGATCCCAGACCGTCGCCAATAGTCCGTTGTGTTGCGCCTATGCGACGTTAATTACACTGCTGGCCACCGTAAATGCAACACCCTGAAGGAAGCATGCAAATAATATGAAATTTACAACATGCATTAGCGGAGGTGAGATATGCAAATGATTAGAATTTCAGCGCAGACGCACATCACGCGCGCCTGTGGCGCCACTTCAAAGCGCTATTTAAGGCTTGGAGATTTCGACGCTTTCAAGTACGGCAATTGTGTTTTTCTTGTGTTTTTTTCAAAAAAAACGATCAATTATGCCTCGTGTAGAAAACAGCGATCATCTTTTGATCAAGTATCCGAGTTCGACAGAGGAAGGATAGTGGCCTACCGAGATTGTGGATTATCTTTCAGGGAAATCGGTAGTCGTGTTGGACGAAACCAAACAACTGTAATGCGGATATGGGATCGTTGGATGCAGGAGGGTACGACGGACCGACGTGTTCGATCGCATCCACCTCAGTGCACCACTTCACGTGATGACAGGCATATTGTGCGTATGGCAGTGACGGATCGCTCAGCCACATCACGAACCATAGCACAGCACATTCAGTCTGTACCGCATCATCCAGTGTCTGCGCGTACCATTCGACGCCGTTTACAGCAGAGTGGTCTGTCTGCAAGACGTCCATTGCTTCGTCTACCCTTGACGCAGAACCACAGACGTTTCCGCCGCCAATGGTGCGATGAAAGAAGGATGTGGACGGCAGAATGGAATGAAATTGTCTTTACTGACGAGTCACGCTTCTGTCTGCAACACCACGATGGTCGGATTCGAGTCTGGAGACACCGTGGAGAGAGGATGCTGAACAGCTGCGTTATGCACCGCCACACTGGTCCTGCACCGGGTATTATGGTATGGGGCGGTATTGGATATCACTCTCGCACTCCTCTAGTACGCATTGCCGGTACTTTAAACAGCCAGCGCTACATCTCCGAGGTGTTGGAGCCAGTTGTCCTTCCTTAACTTCAGGGCTTGCCCACAGCCATATTTCAACAGGATAATGCGCGACCACACGTGGCACGCATTGTCCAAGGGTTCTTCGTCAATCGCCAGATTGAATTGCTTCCCTGGCCAGCTCGCTCTCCGGATCTTTCGCCGATAGAAAACATGTGGTCCATGGTTGCTCAACGATTGACCCAGAATACATCCCCAGCTGCCACACCAGATCAACTTTGGCAACGTGTGGAAGCTGCTTGGTCTGCTGTACCCCAAGAACACATCCAAAGTCTCTTTGAATCAATGCCGAGGCGTGTGGCAGCGGTGATCTCCAACATTGGCGGCTACTCTGGCTACTGATTTTGGCAGGAACCACACTTCACAGAAGTCTATAAATTTAATCATTTGATACTTGGTCAACATGTTATCTACAAAATAAATTTTGTTGTGATATCTCTTGTCTTTCTTGGTGTTGCAATTTGGGTGGCCAGCAGTGTAATTACCTACTACCTGCTAGAGGTGGGTGAGGTATATATGTACATTATTTCAAAGCCAAGATTTATTAAATGCACACGCAGGTGGTGCGCTTAAAAAATCATTTTACTGCGAAGATATTAGGGGCAAGAAAAGGAATTTAAGTGTCGTTAATTTTAGGTGATAAGAATTTAAGCGCAAAGAAAATTTTGCACATAAAAAGTAATTGAATTTAAGCCTGTTGCTTCAGTTCAAACACCCTGGAGGCCACAAATTGCACGATTTTGTGTTACAATAAGGAGTGAACTGCCAGTCAAGAAACATCAACAAAACGGCTTGCAAGCCGCCAGCGCAAAATACGGCTTACAATTCACTAACACTTTCAAAGAATGCCCCTTTTAGCTTCCTGCTTTCGGCCCCGCGATTCAAGTTATCTCCCCCGCGCGGCACATTGGTGAAGTGGGCAAGATTTGTTGTGCTGTGGTACACAAAAGGGCGCAAAGAACGATAATAAGGGTCGAACTTATCATTCGGCCGCTACTCGTCACGACACTTAATCTTTCGAACATTAATCCGCAAGCAGCTGTAAGACTTCCTTTTCTCCCTCCCGCCTTATCACCGTTTTCCGTGGTAAACGTCGAGGGCATGACCATGTGTGAAAAGATCACATAACTACTATAATGCTACAAAATATAATGCACATTTAACTTATCTATTGAGTCGTTGAAAGTTCTAATGGATTCGTTTGCGGTGGAACGGTTGGTAACGAAAGACGAGATATGAGCCTGTAAGAAGCGATTTTGTACTGGCCATAATTCAGAGAAGGAATTGCGTTTCAATTTGTAACGAGAGCTACTCAGGATTCGACCGACAAAAGAACGTTGATAGACATTCCATGGCGCTCGTTGTTCTCGGTAAGACGGATCCAAGTGCGCCAGCTGATGCAAGTCTGAAAGTGGTGACAGATTTATCAGAATCGGTAACATTATGATTCAAGAATAGTTGCGGTCACTTGAAGACTGCTACGGTGTGATTATGCTTCGAGTGAAATAATTATCGAGCATTGCTTGATCTTCAATTCTGAGCATTAGGAGATTTCCGAGTAGTTTTGCATGATTTTCCAAACCCAAATTAGGATTAAATAACCACATTGATTGGTTTAAATAATCCCAGGGAAGATTCTATTGGTCAAGAAGATCACGAAACTGGTTGGAAGTCATATAGGTAAAATTGCGGGTTGTAGAACGGTTATATGCGTGTGAACCCTTCATGAAAGGGATATTTTCTTGAAAATATGTTTTTCTTCTGGCGCAAGGGCTAGCTAAGCTCTTGATTTGATGGAAGCACCATTTTTTTATGAAAATGGAACAAACTCGTAAGGAGGAAAATCTGAATCCAATCGTGTGATGCGTGTCTATATATATATATATATATATATATATATATATATATAATGCCGTCAGTCCCTCTTATAATCAGGTTCCCTCACATTTATATGATGAACCCTAGTACCATGTTGAAGGCCCATCATGAAGTGGTGAAAATATGTGTTCAAAACACTCAATGCTTATTCAACGTGCATTTTCACATTTGTTCAATTTTATTCGGCAGAATTAGTCTTCGTGTGACAAAAACTGACAGTAAACTGACAAACAAATTTATTATTTTTATGTCAAGAAAAAATTTATGACTTTTGGAAAACACGCGAACTGCACATTACAGAACAAAAAACATTTCACCGTACCCGGGCGTCCACTCAGGTCCGGGTGCTATGGTACAGACCACCGCTCTCCCCGATGTGAAAAAGTCTCTTGCAATCAAGTTAAATTGATGTTCCTATTGGGATTATCATTTCAAGTAAAAATATGAAAAGCCTTGAATTCTAACAAGGACTGAGAACTCTTCAATCCAATATCGAAAAGTGTATACATAATACACGAATTTAAGATGAATGAAAGTAAACACAAAGAAAGAAAAAATGATGTTCACCTTGATTGAAATTTGGAATTATGAGATTGATAACCAAATACTGGAATCCATATTTCCCTCTTATTTAGCGATTATGTCCCAAACCAAGATTATGCTCCTCTCAAAGTTGTGGATGAGGAAATTTCCTATTTAAGGACAAGTCAGAAAGTTAAATGGATCTCTCTCAAGACTAATGCAATATATTCCTGCATAATGAATCACTAATAACTGAAACATTCTGCTTTTTCGAATGATTTTCAATTATCCAACTGGAAATCAAATTTAAATTATAATTACAAAAAATTATTTTCTTATATAAGGGAGGTCCTTCTTTTTCTCTTCAAGTAATAGACTAGGAAGCATCTCTATTTCATCGCTAACTCATATAATTCACACTCATATATCTGTTCTGCAATCTGCAGTATTCCTTGCAGGACATCTAACCAGGTTTGATCTTCTAGACCAACAAAATTCTTCTTAAAAATCTTTCAACCAATACATATGGTTATTTAGTCATTATGTGTGTTGCAGAGGGTAAAGCAATACTAAACTACGTGGAAATCTCATGATGCCCAGATGGTTAGTAGAACTTTTTGTGACCGAATTCATACACTGAAGCTTCATAAACTAGTATTTTATTGCCATGAGACATGTATTTGTTCAATCAAAGACCTAAATAACAGTTTGTCCTATTTTTGGACCTTGCGCCAGAAAATCCAACCAATCAATGAATAGTGTAGTGTAATATTCTGCTCCTCTACCCAACCTCTACTTGATGGCGAAAACAGAGATGTCACGAGTTCAAAGAGAGAGAGATCTGACCACGTCACACTGAGAGCGGTTTTACTTGTGGGTGGTAGGAATTGAGAGGAGATAGGAAACGAGAGAGAGAGAGAGAGAGAGCGAGAAAGTCGATCAGGTATTGTAGACCGGTGTACTTTATGAGGTTCTTTGAGATAAATTGAGTCATTCGTTCAAATTTTCTTCACCTTCAATTGAGAATATATATACAACAGATTGTTAGGTTTCAAGCGCGTTCTCTTTCTTTTCCTACAAAAACCACCAGTCGAACACGACACCAGTTCAACAAGAACACTCTGTAACCAATAATTCCGTTTTCTAGCAGCCCATCGTGGAACTAGAGCTCCCCAAAATGGAACCGAAAATAAAATTTCCTCATCTATACCAGCAGCTATTTCAACGATGTCCCAAAATACCTTTAATGAAATTATGACGAACTTTCCTTCCGTTCCAAGTCCCTGGGGCCATTGTCTATAACATGAAAGAAGATTAAAAAATTAAAAAGTAAAACAAAACCACACAGCTCTCGATTCAATCCATGCAGCAAATTATAAGGAACCGTGACACTGAGTTTTAATTCGACGATTTCTCATCTGAGAAAGGACCACTCCACCCAGAAAACGTTCGTTTATTTTCACCTGAGACGTTCCAAGGTCGAAGCTTTTTTCTCCTTGGCGGACCGAAATAAATCGGATCGTAAAATTATCTTCCAAATCTGGTCTTTTCTCGAAAGAGCAGCATTGTACGGTCGTCAATAAAAATTCTACGTATAGTGTTCATCTCCTTTTCGATGTAAAAAAATTCATTACCACAGAAATACGTAACTTAATCTCTCTTTGCTGGTACGGAGTTCGTAATAGAAACAACGGGGAAAAGGAATTAGGCGCACGCACATATAAATGGATTATGAATTTTAATGTTTTCGGAAGCATTTTTGTTTTTAAGAGTTGGCAGTTAAATTTAGATTAATGGAGAAGTTTTCAGTTGCCCGTCGGGCAGCATCCTTAAAGGGTGTGGTCAAGCAGAACGTTTAAATAAAAATGATTAAAATTGCATCATGATTTCATGAAATACTTTTTATTAACATCATTTCAGGTTTGTAAATGTACACAGATTGCCGCACAGTTGTGTGATGATATCAGATTTTTCAGTTTCGTGCTTTAGATTTTAAAAAACTCTTCATTTTTACTTATATCGATTATAAGCAGGAGAAGTTACACATGCCTATATAACAAACTACTGATAAATGCACATATGTTCTAAATAAAATTTATGCGTAGGTAAATCACAAATTATCCTCAATGCAGGGACAAACTTTGTCGGGACGTTGCGTGGTGACTCGAGCCTAATTTTCTTTGGAGAAGACTCACTGTATTCACTTTTGGGATCATTGGAATATCAGTTCGATTGTATTGTAGATAGGCTTCCAGGTTGCATACATGGAAACGAACGCTTATTAGAAATTTATTAAGAAAACTAAAGACGATACAAAATTATAAAGAACAACCATCCACACTCTTTTCATTCTGTCTCGCATTCTTCTAAATTTCTTTTTTATCACATTTCAATCATAGTTACAGTTCACAATATTATCGTTTGCGCTTGCCTAATAAATATAATAATATAATCATTCTTGGATCGTTTGCACGCAAGCAATAAAAATTCAATTCTCGGATGCTTGCACGCGCTCATAAACTTTATTTCAGAGAATGAGTTCCTTGATAATTATGTGGAATAAATTTATTTTATAAAGATTTTGCATTTTTATGTGTTTTAGTAAGACAAATACTTCATTTTTATTTATATAGAATATAAGTGTATGAGAAAAGTTACACATGTTTACATAGCAAACTCCTGATGAATGCGTATGTAACCTAAATACAAATTATACGAAGGTGAGTCATCAATTATTACCAATGCAATAAAAACTTTATTCCAAGGAATTAATTGCTTGATGGAGAATGTTATAGAACTATGGAGAATGTTATAGAATATATTTTAAAAAATACAGATTCTCCATCTTCGGTACCTTTCTATTTTAATTTAATGATAACAACTATAATTTCCGACGTAGTGGCCGTGTGGTCTGAGAACACGTTTAAAGAGTGGAAGACGCTCTTGAGTTGCACTTACTCTTGCAAATTGCTGTTCTCAGTCACCCCATCTTGTCCTAGGTAATCACAGGTCGCATCAATCTGCTGAATTATTCTGTTGGATTATATACTTTGAATAGACGTCACAGTAATTATCAAATTTGCAGTTTTCCAACATTTTCAAAATAGATTTTGAATATCCCCATAGGAACAATAATGAGTATAAAACAATTGCGGTACGCAACTCAGTTTGTTTTACCAGTACGTATTGATGGAAAACAACTTTTCCAAACAAATTGTTTTACCAGTATTGCTCAAAAAACATTTTTTTTTGCAAACAAATTAAATTCTATTATTTATGTTTGAACTGATTTTTTTTTTCAATTCTTCCCACAATATAACTAATTTGTGAATATTTGATTGATGAAAAAGGATACTTAAAATATTTAATTTTACATAACTTAGACACACTTTGTAATGGAACACGAAAAGCCCAAACAAAAAACTCATTGATCATAAAAGCCAGAGTAAATAGCTATTTACTCTGTGATAAAAGCGTGATTTGCTATTCGGTATCTGGCAACGCTAGAATTAATGTTTTATCTCATAAATTTGATTTAGAATTTCGTGTTTATATTTGAGTTAAGACAGTTCAATGTTGCGGTCATATTTGAGCATTTCTAAGTTTCATAAATATGTGTTCCTTTTGTAAATAAACCATTATTGTCTTTCAATATTTTTAAAGCGTCTTTTTTCGAATTGCTCTATTTCAGAATATGCCTCCAATGTCCTCACGTTGGCGTGGCGTGGAAGTTTGGAGAGAGGGGTGCCAGCTCAGGTGTTGTTCTCGTCATCTGACTGGTCTGTGATTCGAAATTACGAATTATTGTCCTCGTATCTTTTCCTTCGGGATCGTCGTCAGTAGCCCGTTGTGTTGCACCAATGTGACGTTAATTCAAGTACCTACCGACTGTGATTAAAAATAACTTAAATTGTGAAATGTTTCTTGTAATGTAATTGCGCAATCTGTTTTCTAAGTTTGAAAGTTATACATTTTCATTATATAGAAAGTTATACATTTTCTTTGATATGTAAGCATGTATTATCTCTAATTTTTGCCGCTTAGTTTAAACATGTTTGATTTGAGCTATGGAATTGCATAATGTTGCTATACACGGAAGAGCTCACCACTCTAATGAAACTCCTTAGCAGTCTATTACGGGCAGTGGGAAATCTTGAAGGTAAAAATCACCGCAGAAAAGAAAATGTCAGAAAACGCGAATATAGGTCTAGACATAAAAAAATACCAATCGCCTTTGAAAAAGTGTATGGGATGCAATTGAAATGAACGTCCATCAGCTAATTGTGATTATACGACTAAAATGTGCTTTTTTTGCCATACAAATATGAATTAATGCCGGTAGGAAGCATTAAATGTTGCTGTGCAGTTTTGATTAATTTAATTTTATTAGGAGGTACGAAATGTGCATATAGATGCTTATATTCATTGTAAATGGATTTAAATGCGATATCAGATGTAAGTCTCATTGTGTCGTCAATAGACATAAACAATTTAGAAACTAGTGCAGGTACTATACTCAGGTCTACTAGTGTACCATAAATCCGGACAAGTGGGCAAAGAAAAAGAACAAAAATTCCGTTGGTGCAAGTTAAACGCTGAATAATTAGAATACACATGTTTATTTTAATGAAGGATCAGTCATTAAAACTGGTATTCGGACCCTGACAATAGATGTGAGGTACTTGACAATTATTTTGTCTTCAATTCAACATCGGGAGATGATAGTAAGGAACCAGTTCTAAAGAAATCAAGTCTCATAGAAGTTCCGTTTATGATTGGATAGAAAAAATATATTATGTCATAAGACTGAAGTTAGCAAGATTTATCGTTTATTATCAAGTTTCAGTTATATTATCAGTTATCACGTTTTGAAGAGATCTGCATTATCTTATTGGCATAGAATGAAATGTATTGCAAACTGAGCTA
The DNA here is from genome assembly GCA_933210815.1 of Meta bourneti. Lineage (NCBI taxonomy): Eukaryota > Metazoa > Arthropoda > Arachnida > Araneae > Tetragnathidae > Meta > Meta bourneti. The sequence goes on along the minus strand of OW119922.1, from coordinate 36,501,232 downwards.
AAAAGTATTCAAATTAGTCCCTTCAAAAAACGAATTGAGGTATGTTTTTGTTATTTGAACAGAAGATTCAAGGCATTGTGTGTGTGTGTGTGCCATAAACAGTCAAGAATTTCATTCGAACACTTGGAAACCTCTTGGAATTTCATTTTAAAATTTATTACTTTAACCTTGAATGCACTATATTGATTCCGGGAAACTCAAATTGAAGGATATAATATAATTTTTAATTAAATGGGTTTAATCAAAAATCCAAAAGCCTTCATTCTTAAACGGCCTGTCTTATAATAACCTCTATTTTGAACATAAATTTATTATCCTGTAACTATTGCAAATTAAAAGTTGCCCACGCTGCGATTTACAAAGGGAAATAAATGACAAAGACCAAACAATGAAAAGAGCTCTTTTCATCTGCACTATTTATTGCATCTGCGTGGGTCGTAGTTACGAGTAGCTAAATCCATAACATATTAACTATTATACATTTGAAAGGGGAAATAATAGAATATTTTGTGAAAACATTTATTTCGTAGACAAAGCTAAAATTGCTTTGAATGCAATTTGACGAATAATTTTTTCAACTTAATTTACTCTTCGCAAAGGAGTCCTGCGATATAATAATACGATACTTTCAAACTTTATGAGTGTTTCTTTCGAGAAACACAAGAAAAATTCAAAATATCGATCAAGTTTTTTTCACTTCAATGCATTGGAATCAAAATTTGGAAAAAGTATGCATTTAGTATGCGCGAGTATTGATAATTAATAAACGTTCATATATTTTAATAGTAACTTGTGGGTCATGCTATATCGTCTCTTAACTTTCAGGGACGCCCTCAAAATTCACATTTGTGGTAATTAAAAAAAAATTAGTATTCAACTTAGCATATTTTCTTGCCTCTTGAAACATGTGATATATTTTACTTTCATTGAGACAGCAAATGTTAAAGATGAAATGTACATATACAAATTTTATTTCAAACTTTCTGCCGCACATTATTTCGACTTTAGGCTAGAGTAAATCACTGTAAAGTGTTTTGAAAAATAACGTTCCGTCGGCATAATTTTTTACATTAAGGCAGGTAGGTAGTTAATTAACGTCGCATTGGAGCAACACAACGGGCTATTGGCGACAGACCGGGATCATTCCCGAAGGGAAAGATCCAAAGATCCGCAATTTTGAACCACGGTCAGATAACGAGAACAACACCTCTGGCACCACATTCTCCAAACTTCCACACCACGCCAACATTTGAAGCCACGAGAGATTTAACGTGCATCAACCCCCATGTACACGACGGTCTTTGGACCGAGTTTCGAACTCGCAACCCTCAGGTTGGTAATCCGTTGCTCTTCCAACTGGGCTACAGTGGCCCTTTTTAGACGAAGATTTGATAGTAATCACGCAAATTTCATCAGTCATACTGTAAAGAGTTTTAAATTTGGAAGCTACACTTAAAAAAAGAGAAATCTTGGTAACAGATTCTACTTCAGACTTTGGTAGCTTTTCATGTGTTTCGTATTAGGAAATAAAAGTTGGCTAGGTTGCTAGGTAACACCACACGTTTAGATAAATGCGTATGTTAGTATGCGTTGAAATAAAAATTAAAAATTCTACGAAAATAAAAATAAGTGAAAATAAAGTATCGCTTGATAGAACACACGAATTTAAAAATACTTGAGTTAAAAGTCGATTTGTTTTTTAAACAACATTTAAATGAAAGTCCAGAGCGCTCTGATTGGTTGATTGGTCTGCGTTATTACACGCATGATCAACCAATTAGAGTAAGAATAAATTGTTAACATGAAATTAGAACAATAGCTTTCGGTTTTAGAGTCGAAACAAAAAATATTATAACTATAAATTGCACTTCGAAGGTTTTTTACTTGCCAGATAAGTGCAATTTAATAAACACATGTAATTGGATCACAGTAGCCAGGATTTAATTTCGGAGGAGCCCAGATTGAAAATGATGAATTTAAAAGTCTATATTATATTGATTGAAATAATAACCAGATATTATATTTGTTTACCACAACTGAATTATAAGAGGATTATTGTAACTCTAAAAAGTTACGCATTTCGGTTGATCTTAGTATAAAAATGACTATGATTATTCTGTGACGTTTAACAGATTAAAACCTGGAAATCAACTCTTTTAATTTTGTGCTAGTATTGAGGGATTGATGCCATATGTTGTAAATGTACGCATATGGTAATCAAGTGAAGTAGGGGTAGTTAATTAACATCGCACTGGAGCAACACAACGGGCTATTGGCGACGGTCCGGGATTGGTTCCGAGGGGAAAGGTCCAAGGACAGCGCCTCGTCATTTTGAAACCACGGTCAGATGACGAGGATAACACCTGAGCTGGCATCCCACTCACCAAACTTCCACACCACGCCAACGTGAGAACATTTGAGGCCACGGCAGATTTAACATGCACCAGTCCCAGTGTACACGACGGTTTTTGGTTGGACCGAGTTTCGAACTCTCAACCTTCCGATTGCTAATCCGTTGCTCTTCCAACCGGGAGAACAAAAAAAAATTTTCAAATAATTTTATTTCCATATTTCAAAATAAATAATTTATTTCAACCTTAAAAAAAAAACTAAATTTACCTTTTAGGAACGTTGGAATGTATACTCGATGCCATAAAGTGTACGAATGAGAAGTTTCTAGGGTTAGAAATAAAACTGCTATTTCATTTTGAGAAAATAACAAGGTGTTTAATTCATTTTTAGTATTTTTGTAGGGAACTCTCTTTAAAAACCAGAAACAACGAATATAGTTCTAGCTTGATCCCTGCAAATTAGTTGGCTCGTAGTAGAATTTACGTCGCACTGAAGCAACAGAACGTGCTATTGGTGACGGTTCGGGATCAATTCCGAACGGAAAGATTCGAGAACACCTCGTAATTTTGAATCACGGTCAGATGACGAGGTCAACACCACAGCTGGAACCCCACTCTACAAAATTGCACACTACACCAACGTGAGGACATTTGAGGCCACGATAGATTTAATGTTGTAACGTCTTAGCCCACGGGTAGCGGAGACTAGTTACCATTCAAAATATCCGTTTCTAGACTAATGTAATTTATTTACAACTTTGTACAATTAGTCGGTAAAAGAAATGAAGTTCATTTAAGGTTAGTTCGTTGATTAAGTCCAAAGTTCTATCGAGGCGCTTCTTATGGCTGCTGGCGAGCCTCTCACAATTCGCTCGCGGGAGTCTAATTCACGGCTAACGGGTGAGCCTTTTCTCAACAAAAATACTCAGATGAGTATAGAGTCCCAAGGCAGGATATATCAGTCTTTCCAGATCGGATCAGATCAATCTCCACTATTAGGATGAGCAGTTGCACAGATCTCTTGGATGCTTCTCCTTCACGGCTACGGACGAGCCTTTCTCAATAAAATACTCAGGTGAGTATAGAATCCCAAGGTGGGATAATTCGGCCTTTACCAGCTCGGATGAACTCTCCCGAAAGATGGCAATCTTTAGCCGACCAGTGAACGGGTGTTCACCTCTCTCCAAAACGGTCTCTCTGCTGACCGCCTCTCTCTGCTGTTCTCGTTCCGCTCTCCCAGCTCTCTCAGCTCTTCTGTCTGCTCCTCTCCTCAAGATCTCAAAACTCTATTTATATTGGGTGCTTCTCGACTCCTCCTTTTCGTTTCGGGTCCGCCTTTTAGTCGGTGCTGGTTGGCTGTTGAATATTCTCACCATCTTCGGACCTTCCCGAATGGCTCTCTCACGTTGGCTTCTCCCCTTGACTTTTACGGCGGACTTGAAAGGAGACCATAAAACCTTGTCGGCAATGGTCATCGTAATTCATCCCCGTCCTTTTTGTCTCGAAATGTCATAGAGAGCGACAGAAAGGCGCCTGCCCTTTGTTTCGAAGCCACCAACGATTTCCGACCCCTGCTGGTTGGTTGTCGTTAAAAAGATGTTTCGGGTTGGTCACTACGGTGTGGTCTTTTCCTTTTGACTCTTGATCCGCCGGTAAGATTGTCCGTTTCTCTAGCCGCCGTTACAATGTGCATCAGCCCCCACGTATACGACAGTCTGGTTGGATCGAGTTTCGAACTCCCAACGCTCAAGGAAATTCGCGGCTCTACCAATTGGGCATTCTCTACCACTATTGTATGTGTTAGATTGTTTAAATACGTTATTTTTTTCTCGTTCTGAGTGTCCGGGTAATACGATTCAATTGATGTGAATATATATTATTTTAACAATTCTTCATTTAGATACTTCAAACGTAATTTTATTTGGCGGTCCCACTAGGCAACGAAAATATATAAAAGAAGTATCATTCCCAAGTTCCATTCTTGAACATTCTTGGTCCTCCCAATGCTGATCCTAATCGGAATTTCTAAAAGACTTCCAACTAAAATAATCGGAAAAGATCATTTTTCAATTGGGAAAACATTGGCAGTTCTGTATTCCGAGATGTTCTTAAATACCGAGGGTCTCAGTAGCCCAGTTGGTAGAGTCGCTGATTAGGAATCGGACTCTACCAACAATTTTGCGAGTTCGAAATTCGATCCAACCAAAGACCATCGGGTAGGTTGGAGCTGGTGGGCTTTAAATCTGTCGTGGCCTCAAATGTCTTCACATTGGCGTGGAAGTTTGGAGAGTGGGGCACCAACTCGAGTGTTGTCCTCCTGTGACCATGGATCAAAATTACCTAGTTGACCTGTTGACCTGTTGACCTCGGATCTTTCTTTTCTGGTTTGATCCCGGACCATGGCAAGGAGCCCTTCGTGTTTCTGCAGTGTGACGTCAATTCTACTATCTATCGTAGCAAATACGAGCCGTGGTAGACCACTTGTCAGTAGATAGAAAATGCGGGTTCTAAATCAGTGGTGGAGAAGGTGGAGAAATCGAGTGGAGTTGAGTTGTACCGGAAGTGACGTCACGACCGGAAGTGACGTCATAACCGGAAGTGGAGTTGAGTTGTACCGGAAGTGACGTCATAACCGGAAGTGGAGTTGAGTTGTGCCGGAAGTGACGTCATACCTAGTGGAGTTGAGTTGTTAGTTTCGTTTTCAATTTTGAGTTGAGTTTAGTTGTTTTCTTCCTGCTTCGAGTGGAGTTGAGTTGTTAGTTTCGGTTTCTCGGATTTCGTCGAATAACACGTGTTTACGTTTTGGACTTGCGAATTTCAGAGGGATTGGATTTAAGGCGAATTTCAGAGCGGTTGGATTTAAGAGCTGATTTTTCTGTAACTCGTAGCGCCATCTATTAGTACTTTTTGAGTAAAAAAATAATAAAATCTTTAAAACATATTTTTAAAACTAAAAGATGTGATATTTTTTGCTGGGATCGAACTGACTACCAAAAAGTACTCGTAGTCGAGTGTTAGTTGGATGAGAATATAACCATTCGGCCACGAATACCTGGTTACTTACCGAAATATAATCAATTTAAATCTGAATACATTAAGTGCGTAATTGGCTGTTAAAATAGTATAGATTGCTCCACCACATCAATAAGTTCGATCAGTTTTTATCTGCGTTTCTGACATAGAAAGGTGAATGTGGTGGAGAATGATAGAAAGGTGAATGTGGTGGAGAATGACGTCATTCCAACGTGTTCAAACGTGGAATCAAACACGTGGTGGAGAATGTGGTGGAGAATGACGTCAATCTAACGTGTTCAAACGTGGAATCAAACATGTGGTGGAGAATGTGGTGGAGAATGACGTCAATCTAACGTGTTCAAACGTGGAATCAAACATGTGGTGGAGAATGTGGTGGAGAATGACGTCAATCTAACGTGTTCAAACGTGAAATCAAACACATGTGGTAGGCAATGAAGTCACTCGAGAGTAGAGTAGAGTTGAGTAGTAAGTTTACCTCCGCGTTTCTGACATGAAAACGTGAATGTGGAGAAGAAAAGTTTTAGTACCGAATCTGGCAATGGTATGTAATAAGGTTATTTGTGGACTCGCACACCTGGACCCATTCTAACAGGTCTGACCAGTAAGATTCTTTTGACTGCAAAATATCCCAGAGGAGGACGTGTCGCTGCCCTGAAATCTTGGAAGTGATATCACTTGTATCTTCAAACGTGTTCATTCCTGTTCCTTAGTGCTTTTAGTGGAAAAACATGAAGCGATCATTTCCTTTTGGATATACTTTACCCTTTACAGATCAAAAAGTGAATATGCATTCTGGGGCCGATGTACTTTCATCTCAAGTATCTGATTCATCAATGAATGAACTAGGTCCAAATAGCTTCCATTTGGGTGATACCAAATTTGCTGTTGTCTCTTGCTTCAAGGGAATTATCCGCGTGCATATTCGTCATTATTACAGAGATCAGCAGGGAGTGCTGCAGCCTTCCAGAGAGGGAGTTTCTTTGCTTCCTAAAGTCTGGAAAGCCTTCTACGAAGCAATTCCTAGCTTTCGCTCAAAGAACGCTAGCGATGTTATTATCGTTTCAAGAAGCCTTTTACTCTCCAAAGAAATTCGGGGAAACGAGAAATGTGTGAGTTTTCAAAATATGTTTCAAAAGAAAGACTGTGCTTTTCAACTAACTGCAACGCGCATTCTTCTCTCTGTGAAACAATTGGATCGACTGGAAGCTGTATCGGAGGAAATTACTGAAGCCATTAATGAAGGATTTGTTAATGAATCCCTCGATTATTTTGTGAAAGAAGAATTCGTGAAACGTGGAGCAGGAACCGATGAGAAATATTACGGCGATCCTGATAGATCTGAGAAAGTGAGCGAACTTACCGACAGAGTGGCTAAACATCTAAAAGTACTCATTTCGGAAAAAATAAAGAAAATGATGAATTGTTTTGGATGTGAAAACAACTTTGAAAATCAACTTGGGCATGAATGTATGACTATGAGTTTAAGTGAACGTTACGATCGGTATTTCCTAAACGCTTTATATGAAATCGACTGGAATAGATTCGGAGAAACTTTAACTTCGGAGAATATGTCCTTGAGGTATTTATTCTTTGATTTTGACGTTCTACGTTTTGTAAATACAACAACTCTGTACGAAACAGTACGGAGGCTTTATGTTAATGATAAATCTGATAGTTTTACATGTTAAAGAATATAAATATGTTTTGTATATATATATATGTATAATCAATAAATTCTTTGTTTATCTTTTTCAAATGTGTCTCTCTTTATTTTAAAATGTATAAGTACTTATTTTATTACTTTTCTTTTTTTTGTATTTGTATACATACTTTTACTTACTGCAGTGTCATTTGACACATTTAGAATTGTATATTATACAGTCTGTTATTAGAACTAAAAAAATGACAAACAAGTAACATATTTCTGTAAAAGACAAGTTTATTCAAACACAGACATGTACACAAAATAAACATTCCCTTACAAGCTTCCGTGTATTTAACATTTAATAGATTGCAAGTTCACAAATTGAATAGATTTGTAACATTGACATTTTTTTCTCTTTCAAAGATTTTCTGAAAAACTTTCTACAGATCTTTGACGCGGCTGTTTCTGTTTTGGAGAATGAATTGTAATTTTTCTTTCTCCAGGTAGATGTAATTCCATTGTATCATTACACATATTTAAAGAGTAATCATCTATGATTCCATCACTATCACAAATTGTTACATAACCTTTATCGAGTATCATTGTAAGGCCAAATATGAATGCTGAGATTCCCATGAAAATAAGAACAGAAAATGCTCTTCTCTGGATGAGTTCCATTGCTTGAAATGAGACATAGACCTTGATTATAATCAATATATACTGCTTGAAACTTGAAAGCCTCATCTACTTATGGATTTTTATAGCGGGGAAATAACTGATGATTTACAGAGGAAGCCAATTACAGACTCGTTTTGGGGTTGGGGTAGGCATCACTTCTTTCATTACCCTCACTGCCTTACCGAGTTGTTGAGGTATAGCAAATTTATTTTTTACAAAGGAACTGGGGAAGTTAATTTCCTTAAGTGCATCTTTAAACTGTTCTTGTCCATTCACGTACTTATCCATCTTTCTTTTTCGCACTAAACGGTCTATCAGGTCAACAATATTAGAACTTTTCACTATTTTACCTTTATACACAAATTCTCCATTAGGCATCCAAGAAACAACCTCTTTATTGCGTTTTAAATAAAGAATAATATTTGTAGTTAATCCAATTAAGTTTTTGGGAACGGTCTTGAGCACCATCTCCTCCACATTTAACGTTCTTTCTTTCTCATTCGCAATATCTGTTTCCTTCTCTGGATTATCTGACAGTTCTGAATTAATTGATACAGATGGTGGATTCAATACATTCACGTTAATCCTCCTCTGCAATACTTGATTGTATAACTTAATTTTTTCATCATCATCCATTTTATTAACTAAAATACTTTTCATCTCACAATCTAATTCACTCAGCTGTTCGTCTGAAGGTATATGTCTTGATAATCTCTCCTCTGGAACTAAAATCATTTTCCTTGCATATTGCATGTTTTTACTTGTTAAGTAGAGTAGTCAAGACAGTGAGTGCTGCGGGTATTAAGATATTTAAAAACCCTCCTTTTTGAATAATAATTTTTCGCTTTTTAGTGAGGGTTACTTTTTTATCTGCTAGGTCTCTAAGCGTATGCTTATGACGAGAAAGTTTTTTCTTCTGTTCATCTGTTAAAGGAACATTTCCTTTTAAAGTGTTCAAACAACATTCAGCTATGCAATGGATGCTAGATTTCGGAAGATTTTTTAAAAAGGCTTTCCGACATTTTGTGGGGCATACAGTTAAAAGTCTCATCCGTTGCACGTCTCCTTCTGTTAAAGGCATGATGAACAATGAATTATTTGCAAGTTGGGAGTTTATTTATTTTAACTGATAAACACAAGTTTCTTCTCCTGGAAGGATTTTTGTACGCAGTCGCATACTCTCTTCTGTTTCAGATTTCAAATCTACAAGTAAATAGCTGAAAGGCTTTTTCGTGGCGTCCTCAAACACTTCAAGAAAAAAATGTAAATTTCGAGGGTAGAGTTGTCGACCGAGGTGTATAATTTGACTTACATCACGTCGCGATTTAAATAAAAACATGTAATGACAGTTTAATGAAATTTCTCTGAATTCTTTTCCTTTATGAAACAAATTTTGCGTTACAGTCATCACAGATAAATTCATATGATGAGATCCTTTTGTATACAAGTTTGTTATTCTTTTATCACTGCCACATTCAGAAATTAAATCGTCATATATAAAAAGTGTATTATATCCTAAATATTGCTTAAAGTTTTCGGGTATTCCTTCTACAAAGATGATATTCGGCATCTCATCGTATAACTTTTGATAGATTCCATAAAACCACACTATTTTATCAAGGGTAGGATGAATTATATCTGTGTGGCTGTTTATCAATTTTTTCAAAAAATGCGACTTGCCTGATGATGTAGGTCCACAGACAAGAGATGCTTTAAAGCGAATGAATTCATGGTTACAAATGACAGAAGTAAAGACTAGGGCGATTACTTATACTTTTTTTATTGAAATAAAGGTACATGTATATTCGAAATTTTTTTCACAAAGTTATACACACGTATATCATTATTTGTAGACTGTCTATCAAATAATTTAACAGTAAATTCCATAGATCTACTTCTAGATCTTTGATACAAAAAGTATACACAATATTGTCCACAAACAGCAGTTTTAACACTTTGAAGAGGTATGTCGTTGTAGACCACATGCGGAACTTTTTTGAAGTAGTCATGTATGTAGCCCAAAAAATACGAAGGTGGTTGACCGAACGAATCGAAAAACTCTACACTTGTTGGTGATTTCATATAAACAGCTAACCAATGAGTCCCTGGTTTGTGATGAGGATCGGTGTTTAAAATAAATGCAGCCGGAAAACTCTTAAAATTCTTGGGAATTCGATCACTTGGGAAAACTCCAACAAAATATAAACGTGTGTATGCATCACTTCGTAAAATGTTATTCAATTGTACCACATTCATATCGAAAAATCACACAAAATATTTCTAGACTTCGTAATTTCGATCACGTTTTGAAATTCTGCATATACCAGCACTGAAACAGTTTTCGGTAAAGCGTTTGCAAACTTTATTTCAATGCGAAGATTTCCTTGATGAATTAAATTTAAATGGTTGCCATCACCCAAGTCTGGTGTTAAGTCAAAGGCATATAGCGTGTACCCTTCGGAAAACTCATCTCTGTTAATATAGATACCTTTATTGGATGAGAGTTTTTCACTTCCTAGGAGCAAACTATTGTAAGCACGAATAAATTGGCCGTCGGCATAATTAGGATCCAAGGGTTTGTAGCTGATAGGATTTCCATCTACGTAAACGCCTATGAAATTTACATGGTTATGCTTGAGGTAAAATGGGTTTGTTGGGTAAGTGCCACTAAATGTATCATGATCAACACATGTTACAACTATCCGTTTCGGGAGTTGCCCAGAAAATATGTTATCCTGTGAAAATGAGAAAGAACCTTTCGATACTGAATATAGCTTACACAAAACTCGATCCATTGGATATTTTGCAGATGATTTTTCTAAGGCTTTGGCATGTCCAATTAAAACACCTGGACTGACTTTCACTTTCCGGATGAAAAGGGATGCATGTTCAATAACAACGTCATAATTTGCTTTTTGAGGAGCAATGAGACAAAACTCCGGTTTGCTGCGTATTAACTTTAACTTTAAGTCTACCAAGTTGAGTAATAGACGATCTTGATAAAACAAGTCGCAATGTAAATTTCCAATCATATCTAAAACTTTACTCTTTTCAATCATAGAAGCCCGTTTCTTCAACCCTGCATTTTCACTTGAAGGATCGGTTTCATCAAAGTGTCCTGCTGTATCTTTGTAGAAGCATTCTGAAGTTAGGAAGCTTTTCTTATAATCAGAGACGTAATTGAGCAAAGTCTCAATGTAAGCTCGGTAAGGGTAAGTGTTACTGGATGATGAAATTAGACGCTCATTCAAACTCACATCGACTTGGGAAAATAACGAGTGAAGAAATAAGTTACATGGAGCAACTTTTTCATTTTCTGGTAAAACTGCATTGTCCTTTACAACTTTAACTTTTACATAGAGTTGGGTTGCTGATAAATCGATGTATTCCTCACCACTACCAGATATGTTGAATTCGATAGGTCCACCATCACGAATATTAGCTATGGGATAAAATTCAGACCACTGCCCTTTTTCAATAGCTGTTTGAATCGGTGGCATAAGAAATAAGTCCAGTTCAGATTTCACAGAGGGTAGGGAATCATTTCGTATTAAGGCCATGCTAAAGATTATGAGAATATGTCAGGTGCACACAGCTTGCGATACTTCTTTCGAATGATGCGTTTCTTATTTGTGCGTTTCCTTTTATTTCCTCCAACCATTGATTTCACTCGAGTGGATACTTTATCGGTTAAAGTTTTCGTTGCTTCTTTAGCTCGGTCTTTGATAGCTGACTTTACATCTTTACCTTGCAAGTAATCATTTGCAATATCCACCCCAGATCGAAGTGCTTGCTTTCCCAATGCTTTCGCACCTGATTTAAATAAAGGAAAAACCATCCTAAACATGCTTCGAAAAATTCCACCCAAGCCACTTCCTTTCTGCAGAGAGATGCCTTTGTAATATGACAAGCCATTACCTGCTTGCTGAGTATAATAGTCTTCAAATGTTTTGGTGCAACAACGATAAGGTTGATACATTTTGTTCTAGAGATTACAAATATCTCAAGCGAAAATGTAGTTTCACTATCAACTTCCCGCGTTCAAATGAGACGTAACGACCAGTGTGTGTCCTTATAACGATTTCAATCGAGTCAAAATTTTTTCTGGAAACTGATAAATAATGAGGTCTCTCAAATTGTTCTTGAATCATGTCACCATCTCTTCCCTTCACTGTCAGAGTTCGTAAAAGAGGAGCTAAGACCCCACCAACAAATTCAGGCTGAATGATATCGGTGTAAACGTACAGCAAATGTAAATCAACATTAGGATCCGCAACAAAAGGACTCTCAGTGATTACTGTATCTATGCCTCCATTTCCTGGAATAATATTTTCTCCAATCACTTTATTAGGTTCAAAACCTAAGTTTTCAGCTAATCCCTTGGATAATCGCAGTTTTGCTCCGTTAGTGAGCTGCAACACCACCTTTTTTGTGTGTTTGTTATATTTCATTTGAATTTTTATGTGCTTCGGAAATGCATTTAAAATGTCAATCGGAGAATCATAAAATCCGCACGCTATTTTTCCATTCGTTTTTACTCCGTTTCCTAAATCATATTCGAAAGAATTTTCACCATCAATAATGTTATTCCACATTCTGGGATAAATTATTTCAACTAATCCAACTTCCCATTCACCTGAGAGTTCTAGACGTTTGGGGAGTTTCGTGTAGAAGTGAGACATTGTGTTGCCAGGATAAAACTCGATAGAGCTGTCGCTGGGCAGTGTGACGTAGAAACTCATTGTGGGTTATGGAAGCGAAACAAATTTAATGAGCAGACTCAATTTATCGAAAATAAGTCTTTGGAATGAATCCAGGCGTTAAATTTGCGAGGATAACCTCTAAACTTGACAAAGTATTCCAAACGTTTCTTAACTACTCTCTTCTTTAAAATTTTCTCAACATGAAAAGAATGCGATTTTTTAACTTTCTGCAGTTCTTCTGAGTAAAATGTACCAGTGATTATTTCTCCCATTAAATCTTTTATCTTATATACTGGTAGCTTTCTACGTATACAACGCTGAATCGTAAATATTTCCTCGGACCAATTATTTTCATATCCTTTCTCAAATGTTAATTTAGTCTTTGCAACCCTAACGAAGTCTCCAACCTGAAATTTGAATGGAATCTCCTTAACATTAGTTTTATTTACATCTCCATATAAGGTATTCCACACTTGTTTTTGATTTTCAACTGTTACATTAATAGGTTCTTTTTTTATGCTGCGATGGAGTGTATGATTATAACTGTGTACGAGTTGGTCTAAGACATCTATAAATCGATAGGTGTTTTTATTGGTAAAGTATTTCCACATTTTCGTTTTCAAAGTACGATTGAATCTTTCAACAACACTAGCTTTGGTTTCATTATTTGTCGTGAAAAACTTTACTTGGACAGATTTTAAATAAGATTGAAATGATTTATTTGTAAATTCAGTTCCTTGATCTGTTTGTAATTTTTTCGGTTTTCTTTCCTTGAAAATTGACTTAAATGCATTTACAATGCTAGATCCATTTTTCCGTTTCAAAGGTATGACCCATGCATATTTAGAAAAAATATCTATACATGTTAACAGATATCGATAACCATCGTTGTATTTTACAACACTTAACATGTCTACTAAATCCGATTGCCATTGAAAATCGATTCCCCCAACAATAACTCTGTTTCGCAGAAAGTTGCGACGAACGCTTTTATGTAGGGTGTATGCATTCTGACTCTCCAACCATTCTTTGATAGTCTTTTTTGGAACTTTCCCTTTCATTGCTTGATACAAGGCATTTATTCCACCAAAGCTCCCTGGTAAGCTAGGGTCTTCATAATACTGAGCTAACTCGTCTTTACCCATTCAGTCCAGTTACAGAGATGCAACTTCTGTTACTTTACTGATATTTCTACTAGAAATAGTAAAAAAACTCAAACTATACTTCCTTAATTTCATCTACTTTCTATCAAAAAATATATATAAATCTTGTCCAATGGTAGATTATATATATCATGCTTTCAAAATAGTGGTAGAGAAATCAGTTTTCTAATGCAATAACTTTTTCATAACAAATTGCAGATTGTAACCATAACATGAGAAAAATACTTGTTTGTAAGTTTAAATAAAGAGAGAAACATTTTTTTTAAAGAAAAAAAAATCGTTTATTAAATAATCATAATCAGAGCATGTATGTAAACAATAATGTACCCCTCAATAGTAAACTGACCCATATGGCCAAGTCATTAATACTTCTTTTTTCTTTTTTTTATAAGCATAATTCTATGTTCCTTGACAAAAACACAATGAATTTCTGGGGTAAAGTTAGGGAAAATATTTTTAACATCTAGTATAGTAACACATAGAATTTATATATATATATATATATATATAATACATCTCATATTAATTTTTTTAAATCAAATACAAAAGCAATCAGTACAGCAAAATACGAAAGCATTCAGTACAGCAAAATACGAAAGCGTTCAGTATAGCACAATACGAAAGAATTTAGAGCAAATATACATATATACATTACATCAGACAAGCGAGTAATGCCCCCAAGGTAGCGTATGAATACCATCATCGAGAACGTATCGTTTGGAATCAGTGGAGGAGAGGGCAAGTTTATTTTGGGTTATTGAATACAAAGTATGATGCTTGGATTTGATTAGATTCATCTTTGCATGCTTATTTCGTTTATGTAATAGGCATTTTAGATAGTCATCAAAGTTAATGCTTTGTTCAATTGACTGTTTTTTGATGCCTTTCAGTTTCTTAACTACCTTCCTACCTTCGACTTTGTACGAGTACATTTTTGACCTTAACCCTACGAATTCAGTCATAATACTACCACTATTCTCGTCCTTCATTTTACCTACTATTTTCTTATTTAATTTGGGAATATCATATTTATTGTTTTCTGGGAAATCTGAAGTGTCATAAAGGTCCAAATTTTTTTTAATATCTTCGAAAAAATCATTTGTGCGAATATGATAAATAAAAGAGTCCGTATCAGTATATAATAGTTTTGCTTTTACGTCATATTCATTTTTTATCACATTATAGTGAAAATCAGTCATTAAAGTTTTGGATATATCCAGTATTGACATACCAATACAGATGGGTTTGTTAAAAATTAGTTTAGTTTTTTGCATATGAATGGCTACTAAATTTTCTGAAAAAATTGTCCTGCGATTAAAATTAGGTTTAGCTATCAATTTTGAAGCGGACTTTTCGTTTGAGCATAACCGAATGTCAACTCTTCGTCGAATATTTTCGATGGTTTTTCCAAATATAGAGTTGTTCATGAGTTTAAAAAAATCTTTTTCAAAAGAGTTTTTAGCTATTGCTCTCATATTTGTATTCAGTTCTATATAAGTTTTTAACCAATCTGTTTCTATAAATTTTATAGCTCTGTTAATTTTTTTTAATTTTAGACCTAAATCCAAATAATGCAAAAGAGATTTATGATGAATAACATACCTCTCCTTGTGAGTGAGCGTTAGTAGTAAGCGATTTTCCTTATACCCAGGAGGAACGGCATTTAGGGCAGCTAATGGATAATCACTATGTAGATCATGGAGTTCCTGTGGATACTCCAAGTCCACATCTAAAATGTATCCATTTTGGTCATCATTACGCAGTGTATCTATATCAATAATGTTGCACCACTCAAATCCTTTGATAGGTAGTTTCTGGGACATCGCCCAACCATACAAATTATTGGCGTCTAGGTAGAGAAGGTAGCTGGAGGGCTGAGAATCATCATAATTAGACATATATTTATTATTTGCTTTAGCATGTCGATGAGAACATTGAGAAACTCCTCCCCTGATTCCTTGTTCGACAAACATAAGCATGTCATAATCTGTTAAAAGTTCTATTTTCACTCCGGTACTCTTCAACATGGCATCCCAAGATAGTCCTGGAGCGGTATAATACCATGCAGGATCTAGCTTGTAGGATGCCATGCATAGTTTTCGAAAATTTTCGAAAACGTCGCAGAGCAGTAAAACATCAGTTTTAACATATAAGTCCGAATATTCTCCGAGGGTTTTAATGTTGAAAGATTTCCACACATTTTTTGCATGAGCGTAATCACTATCCGTAGTTGCTGTTTTATTTAACACATTATAAAATTTTTCTTGAGATGGAAGTTGTGTTTCGGAAAATTTATCCATGGAATCCATGTAATCATACGGGTACACACCCTTTCTTATCATAAGTTTCCAATTTGAAGGAAAATGATTCTTCGTATGGTGAAATTCATGTTGTAGGAGATTATTCGCGAGGGTATCTAAACTACTGGCCATGAATTTCATTGTGTCCAAAAACCTCAAATTAAATTTATTCCCGGTTTTTTTGCTAATCGAGATGTATCTTTCTTCTGTATTCGGAATCACGGTTATGTTTTTAGAGTCCTCCGCTAATTCCCGAATAAAAAGATGCGAGTCATAACCTGCGAGGTTATGGAGAAAAACCGGGATAAAATTTGGCAGTTTGTAGTTGAAATTACATGACGCATGTGCCGGTCCTCGGTAATTCCCAGTCACATGGTCATGATCCCTCACTTTTATGTCTCCAGCTGAGATTGGCTTCTGACAGATGAAGCACACATTTGATTCATGGAGTTTTTTCTGCGACTCATTCAATTCCTTCATCGGCACAAAGTTTGTGTACTTTGATTCGATGATCTGCGCCTCCATCTGAAGGCATTCTATGAATTTCCGCGAAGCATCTTCTCCTCTATAAACTACCGGAGGTTTGGTTTCTCCTCGACCGACTACGTAATAGCAGAAGCTTACAGGCTTGTGCTTTTCGTACACGTTAGTGTATGAGCAATCATCATCAAAAGGAGCACAGGTGGATACTTTTTCAGTCAATGTTTCAAAATCAGCATAAATAACGTAAGGCACGTATTGAGAATGCTTGAAATTATTAAAAAAAAACCACTTCTTCTCTTCAGAAGGCATCTCTATTTTGCAAGGAACATTCATTTTGCAAAGCTCAGAGTGTAAAGTTAAACTATCGTTTGAACTAAAAAAGCTTAAACATCGTCTACAAATGAAATGTCTTCGCTTTCCTTTGGTTAATTGACTTGAAACAAGACGTGAAAGACTAGTAATTGTACAATAATGAGATTTTTCTTTCTCTTTAATAAATAAAAGATCAACGTGTTTATTTTTAATTTTGGGTGTGACTACTAATGGAAAAATCATCATATCTTTACAAAAAGAGTAAACGTTAATAGAAATATCATTATTGTTTTTTTCAAATATTTTTATTTCTTCTGGTTTTGTAGGGAAACTTATCCCAGAAAAGTTAAAAGCATCCTTAAAGTTGACATAGTTTGAAACTCTGGATGTATTTTGATCTGCTGGAAATAATGCAGCTAAAATGGCCCAACGAAAACATTCATTGTCTGAATTTCTAACATTTACAACCGCACGTTTTAATTTTATTTCATTTGGTAACAGTAGGGAGAAAATGGGGCTCCCACAACAGAGGGGAGCCAGGGAGCCAGGGATCCGGAAGTGACGCCATACCACGTGACCAGAAGTGGGCGGGGCCGCGTGACGTCACAGCGTGACGTCATCCAAAAGCGGAAGTGACGTATTGTTTGTTTACATTTGGACTTGGATTTTTTTTTGTCATCGACTTCGTGCAGGCGTTGAGTTGTTTCAAGATGGCGTCGTTTCGTTACCATGGTGATGAATCACTCGTAGTGCCATCTGGTGGAGAAATTCGAAACTCTATTATTTTTAATTAAAAAGGAATTTCTTGGATTCGAACCCGGGACCATAGGATCCGAAGTCAAGCGCGCTATCCGTTAGGCTGTAAGAGAGTTAACTTAAGATGGTGAATTAATGTAGTGTTGGATTTTTTCTCTCTTTTGGACTTGTATTTTTTCTTAGTATTAGGAATGCGTTATTTTTAGAAAATGGTTTGAATAATTGCATAGGGGTTTTAATAAATGCTTTTTCAAAATGACTTATGGCGCCATCTGGTGATTTTAAAAGTAATTAATCTAAGGAACGAATTGATTTCTTAATGTTTTTACTTTATTCATGATTAGTGACGTCAGTGTGTTTACGTTTGGGACTTGGATTTTTTTTCCTTCTGAGATTTTGATGTGACGTCACGATTATGTCCATCGAGCAAGTCTGAACTTGAAAAAGTCTACTCACAATTCTTTATGTTATGAGTATGGTAAATTGTTTACAGATCGTGAAGGCTAGGCATATTTCCGTCGATTGGAAAACGAATTAACGTATTAAAAAAAGACGAAATTTAGAAATTTTAGGTCAAAAATATACTGTGCCTTGTCAACTTGTAGCATACGAAGACGAAGGAATAAGCTATACTTTTAGCGGGTCTTCTATTACAGCCAAGCCTTGATCTCCTAAAGTATTGGAAATAAAGGGAGAAATGGAGCGAATAATTGGTGCAAGATTTAATTTTGAGTTGGTGAAGCGTTATAAAGATGGTAAGGACTGCATAGTTGCGCCAATAAAAACAACGAGAAGGACTTGGAACTTTATGCACCCATAGCGTCTGTTTCATTTGGACAGAAAAGGCAATTTGTGTTTTCTAGAAAGAACTACAATTCTTTAAAAATTGTTCTGGAAAATGGAAGCTTGCTTGAGATGAAGTATCAAACAAACCAATTTTGGTTTCACAGCTTGCCCGTGCATTATGCCCTAGAATAAATTTAACGTTTCGTAAAATTCTTGTATAAAGCAGCGATAAACCACTTATGTGCCCCCGAACTAGAACTCAGTGTCGTACACTAGACGATATTTGGACAAAGTTGCAATTGATCTTTGCCTTTCAGAATAGTATTTTTATAAATGCTTACATCTCGTTTTTAAATAAATTTTTAGCGTGTCTTACCACATATACTGTATTTTGGATTATTTGGTTTTTTTATTACATGGTTTCATAAATTTTCTTTTAAAATGCAAGATCTGAAATGAAATTTTTCTTTGCTATATAGATTTATGTTTTTTTTTAAGTTAGATGTATTTACTCAAAAATTAATTATACATTAGATGCTATAACACCTATTTTATAGCAGAAATTTTGTTTTAAATAATATACACTTAAGTAAGAGTAAAATTTTTGAAACTTTACGAGACAAATACTATGAATATGTTTTCTTGTACATTTGAAAAAGTTATAATAGTATAAAAAAAACCATTTATTCTATAAATCTAAATTAAAATGTTATTTTTTAATTAATCTTTCCTTGCATATTATTTTTACTTTGAATAAATCTTCATAAATTTTAGTGATTTAATTTATATTATATAGATTTACAAACCTGTTTTTGGATGAAATATAAGGATTTAATATTTTAAAAATTAATGTTTTTACTTAAAATTAATTATATATTAAATACTATTACACATATTTTAAATGTTGAAGATTTTTAGAAAACATTTTACAATTGAAACATATACATTAAATATTATGACAAACACTTAAATGCAGATCCATAAGGGAATATTGGAAATCTTTTTAATGCTTACACCTTTTCTATTCTAAATAAACTTTTGCTTGTCTTACCACATACACTGTATTTTGGATTATTTTTTTTTTATTACATGGTCTTATAAATTTTCTTTTTAAAATGCAAGATCTGAAATGAAATTTTCGTTGATTTTAAGATTTATGTTTTACTCAAAAATTAATTATACATTAGATGCTATAGCACATATTTTATTGCAGAATTTTTTAATATTATACACATAAGTGAGCGTAAAATTTTTGAAACTTTACAAGACCCATATTATGAACATGTTTCCTTACACATTTGAAGTAGTGAAAAATCGTATTAAAACCGTTTATCCTGTAAAATATAAATTAAATATTATTTTTAATTAATTTTTCCTTCCATATTATTGTTTACTTTAAATAAATTTTCATTCATTTTAGTGATTTTTAGAAAACGTTTAACAATTGAGAGAGAGAGAGAGAGAAATATATACTTTAAATATTATTACAAACATTTAAATGCAATTTGCTTTCTATTTTTTAATTTTACAATTGAGACATTTTTAAAAGTTTGGTTCTTAAAGTGCGTTTTATGCATAGTAAAAAAATTATTATAAAAACCTGTAAGAGTAAAAAGAATTTTATACATTAATTTGAAACTTTACAAGACCCATACCATGTTTCCTTGCACATTTGAAGTAGTGAAATATAGAATTAAAAACCATTTGTCCTTGAAGATCTAAATTAAAAGTTCTTTTTCTTTAATGCTTTTGCAAACCACACATTTTACTAAATATGAACTTCCTTTTATTTATTTGAAATCCTTATGCACATCGTACAATTTAAATTGCACAGCAAAATACCAATACTGTACGAAGCTATGAAGTATTTTACAAGATACTTTGTACTGTTTTCTTAATTTTAAGTGTTCTACATTGCTATATTAAATGGATAGTAAGTGGGTTTTCTGTTTTTGAAAATAATGTGTGCACATCTGTGCTGCTAAGCAAATTAACTTTTGCCCTTTTCTTGATATTAAATGCATAATCTAAATATTTACTCACACCGCTGATAGTTTTACCTATGAGTAAAATTAAATAATAGCTGAAAATTTTAAGTATTAATGTGAATTTTAAAATGAACAAAAATTATTGAAATAATGGATTAAATCTGAATTCTATGTATTCTTAAAACAATCTCTGCAAATCCAGCAGACAATTCTTAAACAGATTGAAGGAAGCTACATGGAAACAAGGTAAATTATAACACTTTTTAATAGTAAAAACATTATGATTAATATTTTTTACAAAAATAATACATTGTAGTAAAAAAAAAGAACTTATTTTTACATACTTGCATTTTTTTAAGAGACACATATTTCCGACAAGCCAATTATTCAATGCCATCACCTCAGCTATGGGGCAATGCAAATTATTTTTGTGATGACCACATTATAGTTTTTGGATATCTTTGTTGCTACTTAGAGCACATAATGCATAGAATTTGGGACACCCATATTGTTCCAAGTTGATATTCGGAATATTCAATGCATCTAAGCGTTTCTTTTCCACACAACCACCTTTGTAAGCAATTAGGTACTGAGTGGCCCTCTTGGTCTGCTCGTACAATTCTAAAAGCTTAGTCTAGACTTTCTAAGGGAGCACAATTTGCTATGTCATGGAAATGAAGTGCACATACGTAATTTTTAACATATCACAGTTGTACGATTTTGGCACTAAGTTTATGCTCAGACGATAAGTGAAAACGAATACTTGAAGCTACTTGCGATTTTTACAGCATTGTATACGTATTTACATACTAAGAAACTTTTCTTGAGTCTGAAATCCATCAAAATCCACAATTGCACAAATATTAAGCATTGCTATTGAAAAGCGTTAGCTGTTCTTGGAAAAATAATTGTAAACTGGAGGCCACGAAGAACTGGACTATATAACACCATACACTTACTAATCATACTAATCAGTAAAGTTAAAATTTATCTTTTGCGTTCCATTGTTACTCACAAAAGATAAGACTAAGTGAAGAATGTACATACTCAGAAAACATGTGTTTGTGATAATGCACGAAATAAAATTTTATGTTGTAATACAAGATTTTAACGAAAGGATATACTTAAATGTGCGTGTGATTTTTTTAATTCTACCACGTTTATGCGCTCTGAATGCAATTCAATTCTACGACTAAACTTGAGCAAGAAAAAAAACATAACCAAATATAATTTATAAGATAAACGTATTTTGACTTTCTTTAAAATGAGAATTTTAAAGTATACTGAATTCTCTTAATTCTGCAGTTTTATTTTTTCTAAAATTACATCAACAAATTGAATTATTTATTTGTGGGCACACACAAGTCTTTGCCTTTGTTGAAAGGAAACTAGTATCTCTGACAAGTATCAGATTTTTAAAAATTGAGTAAAAGAACCTTTTTTCATGGGATTTAACTCAATCTGCTCCATAATTTTATACTTAAAAGTAATAGAGCATAATATAGTTAAGGAAAATGAATAACCATTATGCAAATTTGAAGCCAAAAGTTCCAAGAATGTCTATGCGTCTATCTACGTTTAGAGATTGGCCAACGCACAGACGTTGACATTAGGGACCTAGCCAAAAACGGACTGTATTATACCTGTGTCTTGGACGTGATCAGGTGCTATTGGTATGGCGAAGGGCTTGAAAAATTGGTAAAAAGAAGATGTAGTGAGATCCAAACCCAAAGTTTTATCCAAAATGTTTGGTAGCCCATAGATGAAATTGTACAGGTGCTGGATGAAATCAACAATAATATCAATGGTTTTATAAAAAAACGATGTATAGCTTTACCCCTTATACAACGACAAGGACGAACGACTGTAAAATTTGCAAGGAATCGGAAAATGAATGCTACTTTACAGCCTTGCGGTCATCTGGTGACATGCATGAGATGTACGAAGAGTCTTTTAACGTGTCCTATGTGCCGAACCAATATTTTACATAAAATTAAAACGTACATTTGTCACTAAACTGTCTATTTATTAGTACATGTAGTAGATGCAATTTCAAGTGATATACTGAACATGGTGAGGAAGAAAATTCAATTGTAAAAGGGTGGTATTGAGTTGAAAATTGTTAAATTGGCACAAGTGCTTCAGTAAAAAGATTAGTAAGGAAGTTTGAGACTCTAAAACCTTAAGACTCTTTATTAAGGAAAAAAAATCGTGTAGGAAAGACTTATACACCTTATAAATATATTGACTATTTTAATTATTAGTCGTTTGTGGATTACATGTTAAACCTATTTACTAAAGAATTTTAAAGAGTGCCTTAAACAGGAGTTACTAAATGCTTTAGGAAAGATGTGTAAATGTACTCTGTAATGCAAGAAAGAATACTTGAATTAAATATTCATTTTGAGTGTTTCTTTCTTTTAGGGGGCTTATTAAAACTTTTGTTAAAAGCATTTTAAAATAATGTTTATTAATTTTTTAAAACTTTCTTAACTTTCTTAAACAATAAAAAAAAGTTAAAGAGAAAAAGTTAAACACTAAAAAAGTTAAACAGAAAGAGTTAAACAGTAAAAAAGTTAAGCAGTAAAACATAGTTCAACAGTAACAATAAAAAAAGTTAAGCAGTAAAGTAAGAAAGTTTTAAAAAATTAATAAACATTATTTTAAAATGCTTTTAACAAAAGTTTTAATAAGCCCCCTAAAAGAAAGAAACACTCAAAATGAATATTTAATTCAAGTATTCTTTCTTGCATTACAGAGTACATTTACACATCTTTCCTAAAGCATTTAGTAACTCCTGTTTAAGGCACTCTTTAAAATTCTTTAGTAAATAGGTTTAACATGTAATCCACAAACGACTAATAATTAAAATAGTCAATATATTTATAAGGTGTATAAGTCTTTCCTACACGATTTTTTTTCCTTAATAAAGAGTCTTAAGGTTTTAGAGTCTCAAACTTCCTTACTAATCTTTTTACTGAAGCACTTGTGCCAATTTAACAATTTTCAACTCAATACCACCCTTTTACAATTGAATTTTCTTCCTCACCATGTTCAGTATATCACTTGAAATTGCATCTACTACATGTACTAATAAATAGACAGTTTAGTGACAAATGTACGTTTTAATTTTATGTAAAATATTGGTTCGGCACATAGGACACGTTAAAAGACTCTTCGTACATCTCATGCATGTCACCAGATGACCGCAAGGCTGTAAAGTAGCATTCATTTTCCGATTCCTTGCAAATTTTACAGTCGTTCGTCCTTGTCGTTGTATAAGGGGTAAAGCTATACATCGTTTTTTTTATAAAACCATTGATATTATTGTTGATTTCATCCAGCACCTGTACAATTTCATCTATGGGCTACCAAACATTTTGGATAAAACTTTGGGTTTGGATCTCACTACATCTTCTTTTTACCAATTTTTCAAGCCCTTCGCCATACCAATAGCACCTGATCACGTCCAAGACACAGGTATAATACAGTCCGTTTTTGGCTAGGTCCCTAATGTCAACGTCTGTGCGTTGGCCAATCTCTAAACGTAGATAGACGCATAGACATTCTTGGAACTTTTGGCTTCAAATTTGCATAATGGTTATTCATTTTCCTTAACTATATTATGCTCTATTACTTTTAAGTATAAAATTATGGAGCAGATTGAGTTAAATCCCATGAAAAAAGGTTCTTTTACTCAATTTTTAAAAATCTGATACTTGTCAGAGATACTAGTTTCCTTTCAACAAAGGCAAAGACTTGTGTGTGCCCACAAATAAATAATTCAATTTGTTGATGTAATTTTAGAAAAAATAAAACTGCAGAATTAAGAGAATTCAGTATACTTTAAAATTCTCATTTTAAAGAAAGTCAAAATACGTTTATCTTATAAATTATATTTGGTTATGTTTTTTTTCTTGCTCAAGTTTAGTCGTAGAATTGAATTGCATTCAGAGCGCATAAACGTGGTAGAATTAAAAAAATCACACGCACATTTAAGTATATCCTTTCGTTAAAATCTTGTATTACAACATAAAATTTTATTTCGTGCATTATCACAAACACATGTTTTCTGAGTATGTACATTCTTCACTTAGTCTTATCTTTTGTGAGTAACAATGGAACGCAAAAGATAAATTTTAACTTTACTGATTAGTATGATTAGTAAGTGTATGGTGTTATATAGTCCAGTTCTTCGTGGCCTCCAGTTTACAATTATTTTTCCAAGAACAGCTAACGCTTTTCAATAGCAATGCTTAATATTTGTGCAATTGTGGATTTTGATGGATTTCAGACTCAAGAAAAGTTTCTTAGTATGTAAATACGTATACAATGCTGTAAAAATCGCAAGTAGCTTCAAGTATTCGTTTTCACTTATCGTCTGAGCATAAACTTAGTGCCAAAATCGTACAACTGTGATATGTTAAAAATTACGTATGTGCACTTCATTTCCATGACATAGCAAATTGTGCTCCCTTAGAAAGTCTAGACTAAGCTTTTAGAATTGTACGAGCAGACCAAGAGGGCCACTCAGTACCTAATTGCTTACAAAGGTGGTTGTGTGGAAAAGAAACGCTTAGATGCATTGAATATTCCGAATATCAACTTGGAACAATATGGGTGTCCCAAATTCTATGCATTATGTGCTCTAAGTAGCAACAAAGATATCCAAAAACTATAATGTGGTCATCACAAAAATAATTTGCATTGCCCCATAGCTGAGGTGATGGCATTGAATAATTGGCTTGTCGGAAATATGTGTCTCTTAAAAAAATGCAAGTATGTAAAAATAAGTTCTTTTTTTTTACTACAATGTATTATTTTTGTAAAAAATATTAATCATAATGTTTTTACTATTAAAAAGTGTTATAATTTACCTTGTTTCCATGTAGCTTCCTTCAATCTGTTTAAGAATTGTCTGCTGGATTTGCAGAGATTGTTTTAAGAATACATAGAATTCAGATTTAATCCATTATTTCAATAATTTTTGTTCATTTTAAAATTCACATTAATACTTAAAATTTTCAGCTATTATTTAATTTTACTCATAGGTAAAACTATCAGCGGTGTGAGTAAATATTTAGATTATGCATTTAATATCAAGAAAAGGGCAAAAGTTAATTTGCTTAGCAGCACAGATGTGCACACATTATTTTCAAAAACAGAAAACCCACTTACTATCCATTTAATATAGCAATGTAGAACACTTAAAATTAAGAAAACAGTACAAAGTATCTTGTAAAATACTTCATAGCTTCGTACAGTATTGGTATTTTGCTGTGCAATTTAAATTGTACGATGTGCATAAGGATTTCAAATAAATAAAAGGAAGTTCATATTTAGTAAAATGTGTGGTTTGCAAAAGCATTAAAGAAAAAGAACTTTTAATTTAGATCTTCAAGGACAAATGGTTTTTAATTCTATATTTCACTACTTCAAATGTGCAAGGAAACATGGTATGGGTCTTGTAAAGTTTCAAATTAATGTATAAAATTCTTTTTACTCTTACAGGTTTTTATAATAATTTTTTTACTATGCATAAAACGCACTTTAAGAACCAAACTTTTAAAAATGTCTCAATTGTAAAATTAAAAAATAGAAAGCAAATTGCATTTAAATGTTTGTAATAATATTTAAAGTATATATTTCTCTCTCTCTCTCTCTCTCTCTCAATTGTTAAACGTTTTCTAAAAATCACTAAAATGAATGAAAATTTATTTAAAGTAAACAATAATATGGAAGGAAAAATTAATTAAAAATAATATTTAATTTATATTTTACAGGATAAACGGTTTTAATACGATTTTTCACTACTTCAAATGTGTAAGGAAACATGTTCATAATATGGGTCTTGTAAAGTTTCAAAAATTTTACGCTCACTTATGTGTATAATATTAAAAAATTCTGCAATAAAATATGTGCTATAGCATCTAATGTATAATTAATTTTTGAGTAAAACATAAATCTTAAAATCAACGAAAATTTCATTTCAGATCTTGCATTTTAAAAAGAAAATTTATAAGACCATGTAATAAAAAAAAAATAATCCAAAATACAGTGTATGTGGTAAGACAAGCAAAAGTTTATTTAGAATAGAAAAGGTGTAAGCATTAAAAAGATTTCCAATATTCCCTTATGGATCTGCATTTAAGTGTTTGTCATAATATTTAATGTATATGTTTCAATTGTAAAATGTTTTCTAAAAATCTTCAACATTTAAAATATGTGTAATAGTATTTAATATATAATTAATTTTAAGTAAAAACATTAATTTTTAAAATATTAAATCCTTATATTTCATCCAAAAACAGGTTTGTAAATCTATATAATATAAATTAAATCACTAAAATTTATGAAGATTTATTCAAAGTAAAAATAATATGCAAGGAAAGATTAATTAAAAAATAACATTTTAATTTAGATTTATAGAATAAATGGTTTTTTTTATACTATTATAACTTTTTCAAATGTACAAGAAAACATATTCATAGTATTTGTCTCGTAAAGTTTCAAAAATTTTACTCTTACTTAAGTGTATATTATTTAAAACAAAATTTCTGCTATAAAATAGGTGTTATAGCATCTAATGTATAATTAATTTTTGAGTAAATACATCTAACTTAAAAAAAAACATAAATCTATATAGCAAAGAAAAATTTCATTTCAGATCTTGCATTTTAAAAGAAAATTTATGAAACCATGTAATAAAAAAACCAAATAATCCAAAATACAGTATATGTGGTAAGACACGCTAAAAATTTATTTAAAAACGAGATGTAAGCATTTATAAAAATACTATTCTGAAAGGCAAAGATCAATTGCAACTTTGTCCAAATATCGTCTAGTGTACGACACTGAGTTCTAGTTCGGGGGCACATAAGTGGTTTATCGCTGCTTTATACAAGAATTTTACGAAACGTTAAATTTATTCTAGGGCATAATGCACGGGCAAGCTGTGAAACCAAAATTGGTTTGTTTGATACTTCATCTCAAGCAAGCTTCCATTTTCCAGAACAATTTTTAAAGAATTGTAGTTCTTTCTAGAAAACACAAATTGCCTTTTCTGTCCAAATGAAACAGACGCTATGGGTGCATAAAGTTCCAAGTCCTTCTCGTTGTTTTTATTGGCGCAACTATGCAGTCCTTACCATCTTTATAACGCTTCACCAACTCAAAATTAAATCTTGCACCAATTATTCGCTCCATTTCTCCCTTGGGGCCGCGGTGGCCCGGTTGGAAGAGTAACGGACTAGCAACCGAAGGGTTGCGAGTTCGAATCCAGCCAAACACCGTCGTGTACAAAGGGGGCTGGTGCACGTTAAATCTGTCGTGGCCTCAAATGTCCTCACGTTGGCGTGGTGTGGAAGTTTGGAGAGTGGGGTGCCAGCTCAGGTGTTGCCTCGTCATCTGACCGTGGTTCAAAATTACGTGGTGTTGTCCTCGGATCTTTCCCTTTGGGATTGATCCCGGACCGTCACCAATAGCCCGTTGTGTTGCTCCAGTGTGACGTTAATTGAAATAAATAAATAAATAAATAAATAACCATTTCTCCCTTTATTTCCAATACTTTAGGAGATCAAGGCTTGGCTGTAATAGAAGACCCGCTAAAAGTATAGCTTATTCCTTCGTCTTCGTATGCTACAAGTTGACAAGGCACAGTATATTTTTGACCTAAAATTTCTAAATTTCGTCTTTTTTTAATACGTTAATTCGTTTTCCAATCGACGGAAATATGCCTAGCCTTCACGATCTGTAAACAATTTACCATACTCATAACATAAAGAATTGTGAGTAGACTTTTTCAAGTTCAGACTTGCTCGATGGACATAATCGTGACGTCACATCGAAATCTCAGAAGGAAAAAAAATCCAAGTCCCAAACGTAAACACACTGACGTCACTAATCATGAATAAAGTAAAAACATTAAGAAATCAATTCGTTCCTTAGATTAATTACTTTTAAAATCACCAGATGGCGCCATAAGTCATTTTGAAAAAGCATTTATTAAAACCCCTATGCAATTATTCAAACCATTTTCTAAAAATAACGCATTCCTAATACTAAGAAAAAATACAAGTCCAAAAGAGAGAAAAAATCCAACACTACATTAATTCACCATCTTAAGTTAACTCTCTTACAGCCTAACGGATAGCGCGCTTGACTTCGGATCCTATGGTCCCGGGTTCGAATCCAAGAAATTCCTTTTTAATTAAAAATAATAGAGTTTCGAATTTCTCCACCAGATGGCACTACGAGTGATTCATCACCATGGTAACGAAACGACGCCATCTTGAAACAACTCAACGCCTGCACGAAGTCGATGACAAAAAAAAAATCCAAGTCCAAATGTAAACAAACAATACGTCACTTCCGCTTTTGGATGACGTCACGCTGTGACGTCACGTGGCCCCGCCCACTTCTGGTCACGTGGTATGACGTCACTTCCGGATCCCTGGCTCCCCTCTGTTGTGGGAGCCCCATTTTCTCCCTACTGGTAACTCTATAAAACTAGTTCCTCGTAAAGGTAAATATTTATTACATCGTATTTCCAATTTAACAATAGATTTAAGGGCCCAACCTGAATCCTTCATTTCAAATTCTTCGCTTTCTTTTAAAATTTTTTCTGAAGCAATACTGAAAGCGTAGTCAATTTCATTTATAGATAATAATGCAACATTTTTAGTTTTAAAAGAACACTCTTTGAAAAGTGAGCCTTCCGAGAAACGTTCATAGATACATATAAGTAGAAAATTTACCTTTACTGCATTCTGCTGATGAACAATTTCTGTAATTAGTTCCACAGCTGCGCTCCTCTTTGCCTCCATAAACTCGGAGACATCTAGTATGCCTTGCGGGTTCGAAAGAGTCCAAGTAGAGAGACGATTTCCAAACGCACTCTCTTTCCGTCGCACAGTTCGAGAAGAAGCTCCACTCGTTGATGTCGATGCTTCAGGATTCACTCCACCCGCTGATGTTGATGGTCCAGGATTCACTCCACCCGTTGATGGTCCAGGATTCACATTATTACCCCCTTGAAAGTTTTCACTGCGTCTGGGCCGCTTGCTTTTCTCAGGGTTAGCCTCGCCGGGTTTTTTTCTTTTTGGAGGTTGTTGATGGAGGCTTTTTTTATGTCGCGTAAGTGCGTCAAGTCTTGAAAATGCCTTATTGCACACATCACAACGGAAATCATTGTTTTCGTGTACACTGGCTACGTGTCGCTGAAGGGTTGATTTTCTATTAAAGTTTCGCTCACATAATATGCACGGAAATGACTCCTCGTTATGCACGGAAGAAACATGACGTTCCAAATTAAACTTGGAGCTGTAGGTGTTGCTGCAAAGTCCACAAACGTGTGTATTCATTACATATGGTATACTGGCTTGCAAAGTTCTATGAGAAAAATGAGAATGCGTCCCTCTCTCACACACACAGGTTAAGTATAAGAGGCAGGAAAATGAGAAAGCGCTACACACGCTCACAGGATAGAATGAGAATGCGAAACGACTACACGTACTATCTTGAAATACAGGTAGGGGCCAATCCCTTGGAATGCAGGACAAGTACGTACAATGCTTTGGAATGCAGGAGGGTAGATAACAAAAGGCTAGTTTCAGACATGAAAGAGGGGTGTACTCAATGCCTTGGAGTTCAGAAGGGTAGATGACAAAAGGACTGGTTTCAGGACGAATCGGCCTCAGAAAGCATATCCACTTTTTGATCTGTAAAGGGTAAAGTATATCCAAAAGGAAATGATCGCTTCATGTTTTTCCACTAAAAGCACTAAGGAACAGGAATGAACACGTTTGAAGATACAAGTGATATCACTTCCAAGATTTCAGGGCAGCGACACGTCCTCCTCTGGGATATTTTGCAGTCAAAAGAATCTTACTGGTCAGACCTGTTAGAATGGGTCCAGGTGTGCGAGTCCACAAATAACCTTATTACATACCATTGCCAGATTCGGTACTAAAACTTTTCTTCTCCACATTCACGTTTTCATGTCAGAAACGCGGAGGTAAACTTACTACTCAACTCTACTCTACTCTCGAGTGACTTCATTGCCTACCACATGTGTTTGATTTCACGTTTGAACACGTTAGATTGACGTCATTCTCCACCACATTCTCCACCACATGTTTGATTCCACGTTTGAACACGTTAGATTGACGTCATTCTCCACCACATTCTCCACCACATGTTTGATTCCACGTTTGAACACGTTAGATTGACGTCATTCTCCACCACATTCTCCACCACGTGTTTGATTCCACGTTTGAACACGTTGGAATGACGTCATTCTCCACCACATTCACCTTTCTATCATTCTCCACCACATTCACCTTTCTATGTCAGAAACGCAGATAAAAACTGATCGAACTTATTGATGTGGTGGAGCAATCTATACTATTTTAACAGCCAATTACGCACTTAATGTATTCAGATTTAAATTGATTATATTTCGGTAAGTAACCAGGTATTCGTGGCCGAATGGTTATATTCTCATCCAACTAACACTCGACTACGAGTACTTTTTGGTAGTCAGTTCGATCCCAGCAAAAAATATCACATCTTTTAGTTTTAAAAATATGTTTTAAAGATTTTATTATTTTTTTACTCAAAAAGTACTAATAGATGGCGCTACGAGTTACAGAAAAATCAGCTCTTAAATCCAACCGCTCTGAAATTCGCCTTAAATCCAATCCCTCTGAAATTCGCAAGTCCAAAACGTAAACACGTGTTATTCGACGAAATCCGAGAAACCGAAACTAACAACTCAACTCCACTCGAAGCAGGAAGAAAACAACTAAACTCAACTCAAAATTGAAAACGAAACTAACAACTCAACTCCACTAGGTATGACGTCACTTCCGGCACAACTCAACTCCACTTCCGGTTATGACGTCACTTCCGGTACAACTCACCTCCACTTCCGGTTATGACGTCACTTCCGGTACAACTCAACTCCACTCGATTTCTCCACCTTCTCCACCACTGATTTAGAACCCGCATTTTCTATCTACTCTTGTCAGAGTCGTGGATTAGCAACCGGAGGATTGCGAGTTCAAAACTCGATTTATCCAAAGATCGTCGTGTGCGTGGGGCCTGCTGCGTGTTAAATCCGTCGTGGCTGTTGGGAAGCCCTTCATATTTTGAGAGAACTGAAGTAAAACGAACTAAGCATCTTCAGTTCTCTTGTATCTTGTATATACATTATATGGACTAAAGTATTTGGACACTGCAGAAAATAGGATCCATCTTAGTGTGGGGTTGTTTTTCCTGGTTAGGACTCGGCCCATTGCTTTATGTACCTGGTACCATGAACGCTGACGTGTACCTCGACGTTCTGGATAATTCGGCCTTGCCTACACTATGGCAATACTACGGACATGATGGTTGTTTCTTCCAACAGGATCGACTCCATGTCATACTGCGAAACGTGTGCTGGACTGGTTTCCTGAAAATGAGGTGAATTTGCTTGACTGGCCTGCTCAGAGCCCCGATCTCAATCCGATCGAGCGCTTGTGGGACGAACTGGAGCGACGGGTACGACACCGCCACGCACGCCCATCTTCACAACAATCTCTTCTCACAGTCTTACAAGAGGTATGGCGAGCTATTCCTGCCCAGACTTACAGAGAACTTGTGGAAAGTATGCCTCGACGTGTTGCAGCTGTAATACAAGCAAAAGGAGGGCTAAATCGAATAATAAAACACTTTTTTCTGAAAAACATGCAGTGTCCAAATACTTTTGTCCATATAGTGTATGTGCCTTGTCTGCTTTTGTGTACTTTTGATTCTATCCTGTCGTGATGTGCATGTGCTGTATTCAATAAAATAGCTGAAAAAAATGGAATTGTTTGCTGTGAATTGAGAGAGATTTCACCATAAAAGGTTGATATCAGGTGGATATTCTAAAGTACATGTAAAGTGAAACCTGGATTAGTTTTATGCCTTGCCGTGCGCTCAAATGTCCTCACGTTGGCGTGGTGTGGAAGTTTGGAGAGTGGGGTGCCAGCTCAGGTAATACGAAAATTTAAAACAGACGTAAATTCAACTACCTACGTGCCATAGCAAATAAGGCCCACGGTAAACCAGTTAACAATCTTGGATTAGCAACCGGAGGGTTGTAAATTCGAAACTCGATCTAAACAAAGACCGTGTATGTGGGGGCTGGTGATCGTTAAATCTGTCGTGGCCTCAAATGTCCTACGTTGGCATGGTGTTGGAGTTCGAAGAGTGGGTTGCCAGCTTTGGAAAAAAGAAAATTTCCTTGAACTACCTACTGAAATGACAAAATGCTCGTAAAGGTGGCTTTACGGCCAAGCACCCGAGCGCTGCAGAGAACCAGCAATAAAGGGAGCAATGTCGCAATCAAGAGGTGCGCTTTGCTTGTTTTGCAGCGTTTCTGAAAGATAGACGGTGCCCAAGGTCACCTTTTGACACCATTGCCGCATGTCTGGTTGACTCGATATTTACGTTCGCGTTCCTTCAACCCCAGTACGTCACCCAGTGGCGTAGTTTCTGTTCGCGGAATGTGCGGGGCCAATCTCCTCTGCTCAACATCTATATCACGGGCGCTTGAACCCATAACAGACATTTCATCTCCATAAAAACAACTCACGATCGCGATTTGCCGCGTGTGGCATTAAATGCACTGTTTTTCCACTCGTTAAATCTCGTAAACACGGTTTTATTAACAAATTTCATCGTTTATTTTTGAATGCATTCGGAAAATAAAGAGGGTACCTGAGGAGACTTTGGAAAGCAATGTTTTCGGGTGCTTACATGCGAAATTATTTTGATGTTTATGAGGTTCCGTTCGCTTGAAACTCATTTGATTTTGCAAAAATATTTAAAATGGGAATAAATATAAACGAGTAAATATTGGATCAAGTGCACTTACAGTGACGAAATAACAGTTACATCTGAAAAATGTGTCAAAATGTAAAATTAATTGCTAAATTTGCTAAACTACGACAGGTTGTTGTTATGTTGCAAATTTGTACAGTGCAAAAATATTATTTGTGCTGTATCGCAATGCTTGAGGGTTTGTTGCTTGAGATAATTTCCGGATGTAGTGCAATTTATGGCCTAGCACATTTCAGACATGCTCAATGGGAGACAGATCTATGGATCTCCGGCCAATGAAGGGTTTCAACACCATAGAGGCATTCCAGGGAGAAGCTACCCGTATATGTGGCCGTGCAACAGGTTGTAGTATTTAGTGGACGTGTCGCTGTGCTGTCAAGTTACACTACTAAAGGGGACCCTCGATCATAAGTGATGGTTCGATTGAGCATATCTAGGATATCCCAGGCCGTCAATTGCATACATGTAATGCAAGGGATCTGGAGCATCAGCTGAAGAATGCTTGGCATAATCTGCCATACGGTAGAGCAAGAATTCCATTTACTCCATGCCAAGCAGTGTACCGCAATGCATCGCCGCTACAGGGTCTTTACAACTTACTAATTTACGGCCTTTCTGGTGTAATTCTACAGTAGTAGAGTCCTCTGGATTTGATAATGTAATGATGCTTTCATCTCTTTATGTACGTGCATCGCGCGTACTAATCGAACACTGGCTTCGGGGTGCTTTGATTTGTGGCAGTGCATGTTTTTGTATGTAACCCAACAATCTAAATCAGATTATTCACAATTTGCTTACTATTAACTAGGGTCTGAAATTCATTGACGTTTTCAAAATCGGTAAACTATCGACGAAATTCTCAAAGCCGGCATTTTAGTTCCAATTTCTTCCTTAGCGGAAAGCAGTGATTGCATGCTTTTCGGACTGAAGCGGGTACTAGTTGCGAACTACAGAAAACAATGAAAAAAATTTGAAATGTATAACGTAAAATATCAATACTTAGATAATATTTACTTCCGTACCAGTTTATTATAGTAGTGGTACGAAGTACTTTGACACACACAGGACTGTCATACTTCAGGCAGATCTTACAACCTGTTGTTTTGGCTTACAGATCACGTTTCCAAGGAACTATTTACCAGTTCGAAAGCACTCGGCCACGCGTGCGGCTCCGTATAGAAAAAAGGGAAGAACTACAGTGGTAAGAACAGTGATTTAAGAACTACAGTGGTAGTAAAGAATATTTGTATAAGGTTCCTTTGCGCAATAACTTTATTGTTGATAAATCAAAGTTGAAATATTTTCACGAAAAAGATATTTAAAGCATTTCAAAAGTAGTTGTTATGAAACTAATAGTAACCTAAAAGTAATAAAATTTCGAGGGAAAAATATTTGATAATCGAGAAATGATACAAAATCATATAAACTAATGTTAATACATAGTGAACAGACCAAGCTTTCTCGTTAAATCGGACGAGATTTTTCTCATTGGTTCAAAAAATTATTTCAAATTCATTTTTACCTGAAAACTTATGTTGTTTTACTTTTTGGTCTAAACAGTGCCACACGTTCTCAATTGGGCTAAGATCCGGAGATTGGGGAGGCGTTTCCAATCTACGGGGAAATTTATACAGTTGCTTTTCTTTAGTCACCATCGCTGTGTGTTTAGGAACAGTGTCTTGCTGGAAGTGGAAAATCATTTTGAAGACCTCATTTTGAGGCTCTCTCAATAAAGTTAGCTCACAATATGTCTACATGTTTTCGTGATTGAGAAGAATTCCCTCAATAAAATAAACAGTGGTGGTAAAAAGTATTTGTACAATTCCATCAATAAAAATCAAATTACCAGGTCCACTTCAAGCAATACAACCACAAACCAGAATACTTCATCCGTCGTGTTTCACCATTGGATCCATATTTTGAGAAGTAAAAGCCTTTAGACTTCTGCAAACAATTTTTTTGCTGTCAGATCCATAGAAGTTGAACTTACTTTCATCACTGTATATTATGGTTTTCCAAAATTCCAAAGATTTATTTGCATATGTTTTTGCATTCTTGCCTTTTCTCCTCTTTTTTCCACTAATGTAAGGATTTTTTTCTTCCATTTTTACCCTTATAACCAAGTTTATGTTGATAATTTCTCATAGTACGGATGTAACATGAACATTAAAACATGATGCAACGTCATTGCTACTATAAAAAGGATTTTTGTTTACTAATTGATCATTCAATGATGTATTCCTAATTGTATGCAATTACTATAAAGTCTATATTTTACCCTATTCATCTTACTTTTACTATAGTGCTTAATATTACTTTCTTTATAACTTCTCTTTTATAGAAATATTTTACTAATTAATTTTTTATTAATTTTGATACAGAGGTAAGTTGTTAACAGTTAGGGTACTCCGTAATTGATACATCCGTTCCGTTAAATGATTCTCTCAGAGTCTCTCCTTGAAAGGAGAGACTCTGAGTCGACAGAATCTCTAGTTGCTTTCAGTTTTTCCAGATGATTAGTATTTCTTAACTACATAGAAAACAGTTGATACACGTAACTTTAAGTTGTTAGCTATTTGACGAAAAGTGCAACCATTTCTTCTTAAATTGACTATTTTGTCACGGTCCTGTAGACAACTTATACCTCTTTTCAGACATTACGTCAATCATCCAAATTTTTAACTTAAACTACGCAACGTTTTCTTAAAAGAAATGTGTACATCGCATTTCTCGCAACTTTTGCCTTCTTATCCTGCCAAACACAATTTACGTGTCTATCATTTGTTGTTCAATTACTTTTTTCCTCTCATCCAAATTTTCATATCTTCGTTTAAAATGTTAAAATGAATTTCTTGGCTGTTTCTTTTCATTTCTTATGTTAATAGCCATGAAATGGCCATTAACATAAATAGTCATGAACGCCGTTTCCCACAAATATTTATTTTTGTCTTAACTTGTTAACAGTAATATTATTGATTAAAAAACCCAAATACTTTTTTCTGCCACAATATGTGCATGAGAATTTGTTATGAATGTGACATTTCTCTACCGATGTTTATTATGTTCAAAACTGACATCGTTTGTCACTGCGGCTGTTTTATAAATTGATCCCTGAAGAATGATACAAAAAATGCATATTTTAACGAGGAAAACCCGGTAATGATCTGTCAGTTTTTCCCGTTTTTTAACTCTACCTCGTAAGCCTCACTCTTCTATTAACCTACATTTGCAACACCCCGTCTTCTAGGAATCAATAATACGGTTCGTGAATCACCCACTCAACTATTCACGGGAAATTCCAATTTCTGAAATGCTTGGCGCGTTCATAGAATTCTCCAATTTCGGCGAAAATAGATTTGTACATTATATATAGATGATACAAGATATTCCTTTTCCTGGAAAAAGGAGAAAAGGGGAAATAACGTGAATTCTCATTTTCCCAGAAACAGATTTTCAATAATAGCAACTTATGGGAGTTTCCTAAAAGTTCCATTCTAAATTCGTAAAGGAGAAAGAAATCTTTCACTTTCTAGCCAAGGAATTTAAATTTAATATCGCAAGGTTTTATTATTTTGCATGAAAGTGTTTTCTGTGGATCTAAATGCAGAGGGCATAAGTATTGTAACGTAGTGGTGTGTCAATAAGCACGACGACACAGCCTAAATTACAATTGAACTAACGTTTATTTCAAAACACAGGAATTTACAATCAGGGATTTGTGTCCCTCTAGATTGTGGGCGCTGTGGAAAAACGGGGAAAATGGGATCTAACTCAAAAATGGCCTTCTCGAACGAGCACGAAAAGACACCACTGCTCAGTTCGAGATCTGCAACAATTCTCTTTTGTCCCACCAGTTTCAATGGGAGATAGTTGAATCCTAGGGGGGGGGGGGGGGCGTCGTGCACTCCTAAAGAACATCTGGAACGTAACGGAACGGACGTATCAATTACGGAGTACCTGGCAGATTGACTGCTAACCTCCACATCATAATTAATAGAAAGTTTACTGATTTTAAAGATGCAATAAGAGGAGAAAAGTTAAAAGGAGTGACAATGCACTTGAAAAAGGTAAATAATTTAGATAGTAGACAGATTTTAGTAATTGATACAATTAGGAGTCCAATTCACGTTCTAATAGAGAGAGAGCTATGCAAATCAGTAACCGAAAAAAAAAGAGGTTGGTAAACAACGCATGAGCTGTGGTGATGATTAAGGGATGGTGATGATTTAGAGAGAAGAGGAATAAAAAGAATAAAAATAAAGAGTGTCAATTTGGTGTGTTCAGAAGATTCCCTAAGGAGTACCACATCGACGTTTAGGTCGTTGAGGCAAGGTGTGGTACTATCTGTCAAGATGGGAACGAGGTCTTTTTTTTTGGATTTGATTAGGGAAGTGAAGGGTATGGAGACTACCATGAGAGACCACCCCGATAGATCTTTCGGGAGTTTCGACCAGAGGTCATTGGTGTTGATCTCAGACACCGGGCTGCTGCTATTGTCGTTACAGTATTTTGGTAACCCCAAACCTAACTTGGAATGTTGTTCAGCAATGTTTTATTTTAAATTTATCGCAAAGCACGTCAAAACGGCGATAAGACAAATTAATTCTTCACCGGAAGTATTTGTTTCTTATCCGATAGTTTGTTTTGTCTACTGTGCTTCATTGATTGAGTACTATGGTACGACTCCGACAAGGAGGCAGTCAACCTTGGTCAATCGATTTTTGAAAAGGTGTGATAAATAATAATTTAATGTCACAAGATTTCGATATCTCGTATGAAACCGGTTTTTTTCCGAGGGTTTAGATACAGAGGGCGCTAATATTTTGGTAAACCCCGAATTGGCATGTTATTTGAATGCAATTTCAGCATGTTTTATCTTAAATTTATCAATAAACATCGAACGGCCGATAAGGCAAATTAGTTGCTTGAAGTATTTTTTTTCTTATCCGGTAGTTTGTTTTTGTCTACTCTGATTCAGTGATTAAGTACTATAGTACGACTCCGACGAGAAGGCAGTCGACCTTGGGGCAGTCGATTTTTGAAAAGGTGTTATAGGTTATTAGAAAGCTGCCACACACAAAATCATGGATGGTTTCCCTCTACAACTCATTATCATTGCTATCGCCTTCAGCACCCAACGTTAAACTTTGAACCAGAATCCACACTAAATACACTGATTTTGGAAGCGCTTTGCTTACTTTCTAACCTATCACTAAATTTAAAGAATAGACTCGTTCAACTCAAGGATCCTCATTGTGTGTTTACACTACTCTCATTCACCTCACTAAAAATATGAACTCTAACCTATTCAAGATGACTTCATCTCCGGAAAAGTTATCCCGTTATTTTCGATTTTCGATGAAAACGAAAACTTCATCGCGTTACATTATGAATTTAGGTGTGTCTCAAACGAGCATGATGAACTCTCGTAACATGTTTTAATGGTCTCATTCGTGTAATCATCACATGAGAGTTGTTTTTGAAGGAAAAAGGTTAAGTGGTTAAATTCGGTTGCGAATGAGGATGGATTTCAGAATGTTTGTTTCAATTGTATTATTAAGAATATAAAGTTTTTACAAGGCTAAAGGCATTCGCTTTTGTTTCTGGATTGTTCATTTACATTTAAAAATATAATAATTTTGTTTTGTTGCCAAAAATTGCTTTTTCCGCATTTATCTTGAAATAGGTTGTTTACGTTTCAATTGACGTTTTTTTACCATCAAATTGTTATAATAAATCAGTGTGTGGAAATTATGTGTGCAATAGCAAAAAACGCGTATCGTTTGTAAATAAATACTTTTTGTGGATGAAAATTTTCCAATGATTCAAAAAGAAATAAACATCTTTCTCAATTTTTCAAGCAGTGAAAATGGGGGAATTTTGTTGAAATAATAAGTTTATTGATTTCTGAATATGATAAAATTGCAACATAGTTTCCAGTGCCAAAATCAAAATATCATGTGACTATTGGTACTGCTAATTGTATTCTATCACATATATTTCATTTCGAATTTCTACTCATCTGAACATTCCAACAGGAATAGAAAACTCCTTTATCATTGCAACATTTTAGTTTGTAAGAATCAAAAAGCGGGTAGGCACATCACCCACTGTAACGTGAGGTTTGATTCGTGAATACTTTTGGGCGGAATACCTGGTAAGTGGGTCGCAGGTGAAATGAAGACGACTGGTATTTGTTCGACATTTATTTATTTAGCCAGTTTTAGTGGATACATAACAGTGGTGTTAGAGTGTAGGCAGTGCTTAGTATTCTATGGCGACCTTATGGATGATGGGTCTGATAGCTAAAGTACGAGACAAACGGCATGGTGTCGATGCTGATGTTCCTGACAAAGATAAGGTCGATGGTGGTGTTTCCAAGAGTGGTGGCATATCCTTAGATGGTCCAGCGACGTCGCCCAGTACGCGCGCTTGCGCTCCTTCTTGCGTCTTCGGTAAGCTCTAGATCTCTCGGCACCTGTCATAGGTTTAGACTTCTTGGTATCATTTCGTTCATCTTAAACTGCTCTTTCAACTTGTTTATGTTTCCTATGCCGCAATTAAACTTTAGTGTGATATTTTGGCTTCATAGTGAAATCTTCGACAAATCGTCACATTCCACTGCATACAATTTTCACACAAATGGTTTAAACTATCAACTACTCAAATGGAATTGTAGAACTCGCTGTACTTCAATTTAAGCATACACTCGCCACGACCCGTAGATTAGAACTGAAGTTATAGAAGTTAAATAGGCCAGCGTATGCCCGAAATGTGACTCATTTCCCCCACCTCGCGGTACAAAGGTCAGTGGGGAGTGGAATAGTTGCCAACCTGGTCCACCTTCCTCTACACGATGGTAGGTCATTTATCACCATAGGCTGCTTCCCCCTGGAGTTATGGGGCTTTGAGATATCAACACATTTCGGGAAGGGCAAGTTTCTGCCGATGACCTCCATACCGATTTTAAAGACGTATTCATGTCAAAAACGTTTACAGCCAAACATGTGCCGAAAAAGATGTGGTTTCTTAAAAACATGTGCATATGATCTTTGAAATAAAATTCTTTCGTCACACAAAGAAGCTTCAGATATAATATACTTGATTCCTTTCTAAAGATGTTATCATTCAAACTTTCTTGTTTGGTTTCCAAATGAATCTTTTTTAAAAGTATCGAATCATGAAAAATGAGCACCAATGGTAAAATGAATCATAACAAACTTTTATTCGCTAGAATAGGAATTTTTTAATTACTTACAATCGCTTTTCTTCTTGTCATAGAGAAGAAACAAAATTCTACACGAGAATATTTCTTTAGAAATTTGACCTGTGTGTGCTGGTAAACACATTTTTCTCTAAATTTTTTTTTTAAAAACTTCATCTTTTACTTTCTAAATTTTTTTTACTCTATTATAAATCTATTAATCTTATTACTTTTCTATTAAACCAAAGAATGCATGATCGTTTCAAAAGGTGATTGTTAGATTAGGTTTCATACTTCTCTCTCTCATCAGTCTCTTCTTCAGCAGTAAATTTAAAATAATCAAACGCATAAAATACATAGACCGATTTATTACAGTTTTGTAGCTTAATTCGTGTTTTGAAGAGCCCAAGATTTTTTCGTGTTTGTTTTGCATGAGCAGATGTTTTGTGTGCTGTCTACTGTCTCTCTTTCTCCAAGAGACAACACTAGAACACTAAAATTGTTTACCCTACTCAGCGAAATAGTTTCATGGCAGGTGGATTATATATTATCTGTCTCGACGTTCCATTATCCAAATTTTAGAATTATATACCATTTCGGGGATTTTTTTATTCCTTCAATTCAATTTATTCTCCAGTTTTTCATTTAGAACCGAAATGTACAGCTGTGTTAAAAAACGAACCACCCTGTTTCTTCATGAATTGTTTATAGTAAATTCAAAGGTACATTCCATAGGGAATAGCGTTTTAATAAATTCATACATATGAGATAAATTTAAAAAGCCGTCTTCGTAATAGACTGCATATAAACATAACTTTCCATGGCAACATCCAATTCTGACGTCTAACTCCAAATCTATATAAAAATATATCTTCGGATAGCAAATTTCAAGTAATTTCGTCGATTCGCTTCTGGATAGAGCTCCAATATTAAATCAGCTTCCCAGACTTTTATTCATAGCTTCAGAAATACTCTACAACTTTAATTTTTTAGTATGTTACTATTCGAACCTAAACACATACGTATTTGTTTCTTTTTTTTTTTATCTATGTAACGTTTCTTTTTTAAAATGGTGCTTAGTATACAATAACATTTTGATATATTTTGTTGGAAATTGATTCCGGAATTTCCGTATGACTGCATAAAAAATTTACTCTCTCCTTCCGTACTTTTGTCGCTATAACACATTTAGTAATCACAATTTTTAGATATTCTTTGCTCAAGGAAATGACGAACTTCTGCTAGAAGGAAACGCAATACTCACATTAGAATCGTTGAAGAAATTCTCCATATCTCCTCCAAAATAGATTCAGTTTCCATATCTGAGCATTAAACACGCACGTCACTGATCTAATAGTCCCTACATTTTATTTACTAAGATATGTCCAAATTAAATTTAAATTATCCGTTTAACATTGGCTGGGACAATGCAAAACCTGTAGGTTGTCAGTCTAAATGAGAACTTGGATTGGCAGAATTGCGGAGTGCTTAAAATATGTTCATGTTTTTAGATTGAGTTTTTAACTTATCTTCTATTTTGTAAGAGTTGGTCACTTCACAAGAAGTAAACTGCATCAAATATTTTCAGCTTCACTAACATTTCGACAATATGAGAATAGGTTCAAAATAAAAAGCTAGAGAAAGCAAAAATAAAGAAGCGAATGAATAAAGAACCTTCGCTTCTTTATTCGGGGAAAATCGTTTAGTAGAATACTATTTTCGCCTTTCTCACACTCAGTTTCATCCCTCACATTTAAATATAACTTTTTTTATTTCTAATACCCGAGCACTGACTTCTTCGACATTCTAAGGGGACGAATTGTCGACCCTGAGACGAGCTGCTTGTTGTAAACACGGGGAGTGGACCCACAATTCCAGTGTTCGACCCCCAAGACCTGAAAACTAATATCGTTAATTATTATTCCTTATGTCCCACCAATGACCTCTTTGCCTTTCGGCTCTACAAGGGGACGAGCTAACGGTTATTTGTGGAGGATCACCCAATGGCTAAGCCGTCATTTCTCCTAACAGAGGCAATCACCAATATCCACGTGCTTACGAACCCGGACCTACTGGGTAGAAAACAAATGCTATGACCACGATACCAGTTAGGCGGCTAATTTCTTCAATAAAATAACACATTTTAAGCTTATTCATGTGTTTAAACATAATATACGTGCAACTATATTAAACTTTCCACAAAGTTCGTAGATGAATGGAAAATAAAGTGACAAAAGTTGTTAGTAAATGTGGCAATGGCAAGTTTGTTTCTGTGGCAGCTGCAAAAAAAATGTTTATTTTTGCCGTTGCCACAATTGATTTGCGTGTTCAATAATTAACAAACTTCCCATACAGAGCCCCACATTTTCAGACTATAAATACCTTTTCCATATTTCAATTTGTCTAATACACTTTTAGTTGGTAATTCAGAAAGCGAGTTGAAACTATCGTCTCATCAATTCAACTTTTATGCCCCTCTATAACATCTGCTGCCTGTATTATCTATCGGAGCACATCTGCTATTACAGTAAAGAACACAATTCTTTTTTCTGCTCAAACATTCGTTCTGCGAAGGGGGCCTTTATAGGTGAAGACGAGGCGAAACTTTCATTTGCTCAGACAACCGTAGTTCCCAGGACGAAAAGAGAACTAATATTTTTTCTCTTCCTTTTGCAAAATGAATTTTCCCGCAGGAACGAGAGCTGTAGAGGTCGCGCACTCTCAATTTTCGTAATATCTTCCGCGATTTCGAAAAGAGGAAATATTCAGGTCATGAAACAGATATTGGAAACCCAGATTGCGAGTTTTGTTTAGTTTTGACAAGAAAACGGAGAAAATATTGATGAGTTGCCGGAAATTTTTCAATTGTGACCCAGTTTTACAATTAAACAATTTTTTAAAACATTTAGTGACTGCCCTATATAACTTATGTATTTTAGAACCATTCGTGACGGGATTTTTCTGAAATGTAATAATGTTTAGTTAATACCTCGACAGGTACAGAAATTAGTAATATTATTTTACAATTGAATAGGCTGCACTTAGTTTATAAATCCGGGAAAACTTAAATGTTTTGGGGTTATAAAGAACAAAAAATATTCTCGTAGGTACAATTAGTTTATTCGAACACAAAATTGGTAACTATTCACCTGAACCAAGTAAAAAGAATAAAAGAATGAAGAATACCCTCAAACCATTTTTCCTTAAAACTTTTTTGTTCGTTTAGGGGTATTTCAATTAACGTCACACTGGAGCAACACAATGGGCTATTGGTGACGGTCCGGGATCAATCCCAAAGGGAAAGGTCCGAGGACAACACCACGTAATTTTGAACCATGGTCAGATGACGAGGCAACACCTGAGCTGGCACCCCACTCTCCAAACTTCCACACCACGCCAACGTGAGGACATTTGAGGCCACGACAGATTTAACGTGCACCAGCCCCCTTTGTACACGACGGTGTTTGGCTGGATTCGAACACGCAACCCTTCGGTAGCTAGTCCGTTACTCTTCCAACCGGGCCACCGCGGCCCCTGTTCGTTTAGGAAACAGTATGTTTGGGATTTTATAAAACGTTTGGAACTTTCAAAACTATAAATTGAAATTGATATGAATGGACTGCGAAAGGATTTTCAATGTAAACAAACCAATCTAAAAGCGAAAACTACTTTCGCTACCCTAATGCTCTCGTATGATACACATCGGGATTACCTTAAAATGTAGTTTATAGCGGATTTGGCAAGGTTTGGCTTTTAACCTAATTGGCGTTGACCAATCAATTATCATATTTCAATTCGCAATTCAATCTTTGGAACTTTTATAGGCTACGTGCTGAAATCGTATTCGAAAAACAAGCCAAGTGATCTCACATTCGGAATACGTTTAGGAAACACATTCCGCTGCATAAACGCAACCGCCACCTTCATATAGCTTGACAGAAATAGCCTCTCATTTAATTTCATTAAATCACGTTTTCTCACAAAGTGAACAGGATTCAACAATTCACCTCCAAAAGAGGTGTCCCTTCTTGATCGACAAAGCTTTCATGACGCGACTAGGCTTATGCGGCATACTTCAAGGCTCTTTCATAATATACAAACAGAAGAATTTTAAAAGAACTGGAGCGAGATTTCGATCAAAACGTGAAAAGTTACACATACAATCCTATTTTTTAATTTCAATATTGACCGTCTCACGGTTGACAATCCACAGGGCATGAGAAAAACTTATCATGGCTGTAACCTATTCAAGTTGGTGCCGGAAACATCAAATAGGAAAATTAAAATCTCGAAACTACA
Organism: Meta bourneti; assembly: GCA_933210815.1. Lineage (NCBI taxonomy): Eukaryota > Metazoa > Arthropoda > Arachnida > Araneae > Tetragnathidae > Meta > Meta bourneti. The sequence continues at coordinate 36,456,658 of OW119922.1, read as the reverse complement.
CTGCTGGCCACCGTAAATGCAACACCCTGAAGGAAGCATGCAAATAATATGAAATTTACAACATGCATTAGCGGAGGTGAGATATGCAAATGATTAGAATTTCAGCGCATACGCACATCACGCGCGCCTGTGGCGCCACTTCAAAGCGCTATTTAAGGCTTGGAGATTTCGACGATTTCAAGTACGGCAATTGTGTTTTTCTTGTGGTTTTTTTCAAAAAAACGATCAATTATGCCTCGTAGAAAACAGCGATCATCTTTTGATCAAGTATCCGAGTTCGACAGAGGAAGGATAGTGGCCTACCGAGATTGTGGATTATCTTTCAGGGAAATCGGTAGTCGTGTTGGACGAAACCAAACAACTGTAATGCGGATATGTGATCGTTGGATGCAGGAGGGTACGACGGACCGACGTGTTCGATCGCATCCACCTCAGTGCACCACTTCACGTGATGACAGGCATATTGTGCGTATGGCAGTGACGGATCGCTCAGCCACATCACGAACCATAGCACAGCACATTCAGTCTGTACCGCATCATCCAGTGTCTGCGCGTACCATTCGACGCCGTTTACAGCAGAGTGGTCTGTCCGCAAGACGTCCATTGCTTCGTCTACCCTTGACGCAGAACCACAGACGTTTCCGCCGCCAATGGTGCGATGAAAGAAGGATGTGGACGGCAGAATGGAATGAAATTGTCTTTACTGACGAGTCACGCTTCTGTCTGCAACACCACGATGGTCGGATTCGAGTCTGGAGACACCGTGGAGAGAGGATGCTGAACAGCTGCGTTATGCACCGCCACACTGGTCTTGCACCGGGTATTATGGTATGGGGCGGTATTGGATATCACTCTCGCACTCCTCTAGTACGCATTGCCGGTACTTTAAACAGCCAGCGCTACATCTCCGAGGTGTTGGAGCCAGTTGTCCTTCCTTACATTCAGGGCTTGCCCATAGCCATATTTCAACAGGATAATGCGCGACCACACGTGGCACGCATTGTCCAAGGGTTCTTCGTCAATCGCCAGATTGAATTGCTTCCCTGGCCAGCTCGCTCTCCGGATCTTTCGCCGATAGAAAACATGTGGTCCATGGTTGCTCAACGATTGACCCAGAATACATCCCCAGCTGCCACACCAGATCAACTTTGGCAACGTGTGGAAGCTGCTTGGTCTGCTGTACCCCAAGAACACATCCAAAGTCTCTTTGAATCAATGCCGAGGCGTGTGGCAGCGGTGATCTCCAACAATGGCGGCTACTCTGGCTACTGATTTTGGCAGGAACCACAGTTCACAGAAGTCTATAATTTTAATCATTTGATACTTGGTCAACATGTTATCTACAAAATAAATTTTGTTGTGATATCTCTTGTCTTTCTTGGTGTTGCAATTTGGGTGGCCAGCAGTGTAAATAACATGAATACAAAATTGGAAGAACAGGAAATATGACATGAAGTGTAAAACAATCTGAAAAAAATTGAGAACCCGAAATCAGGGTATTTGGGCGAAAACATTTGATTGCCACTGTAAAAGACGGTAGTACGATATGTCCATCAAGTGTCAAGAACCTGCGATTACACGTTTGGCCGGAGACCACATGTTGCTTCCACCAGAATTCCCTTTTTGATTCAATCCCGTAAAACATGACATGCCTGTAAAGATCAAAATCCATTAAAAATCACACTTCATCGTTGATTCCACATTCCATTGTGTATTTCATGTAATATCTAGTTGTCAGTCGAGGTTTGCACATGGGCAAATGTAATTAATCGCGGATTTGGCAATGTTTGGCGTTTAATCTAATTGGCGTTGACCAATCAACAGTCGCATTTCAATTCGGAATTCACTCTTTGGCATTTTTATTGGCGACGAGCTGACATCACCCAAGAACGATTCCTGTTCGTGAACCAACCGAACGAGCAGAGGGACATCGAAGACATATTGTTACAGACATGGCACTGTACATAACCTGTTAAAAACCTTCCAAGAAGAGTAATCTCTGTTGTAAGATTGTGACGCCAGATTAAATAGCGGTGAAGTGAGAGCAGAACCTTGGTTTTGGGGCGAGCGTAGACGAGGAGCACATGTTACATCCTGTTGCGCAACTTTTCTTAAGATTTTTCCTCATGGTGTAGCATTGATAGTCCAACGCCCCGCGCGCACGTTGGAAGCACAGCGCGTGATCAGTCAGCACCGTAGGAGAAAACGAGAAATTGTTTCGGAAAGCGTTATCCACCGGGAATTATTTTCGTCGCATATTAACCGCGAGATGACAGCTTCGCGAAAAGTCTATTTTTTCAACGTGGATTCTTTTTAAAATTCACATACAGTGGAGGGTTTCTAATTCGAAACCCTGCACTGCATGTTAACCTATAATAAGACAGTAGGTTAACCCAGCGATTTTCAATTGGTGTGCTGCAAGAACGGCAGATAGGTAGGTAGTTAATTAACGTCGCACTGTATAGCAACACAACAGGCTATTTCCGACGGTACAGGGATCAATCCTGAAGGGAAAGATCCGAGGATAACACCTAGTAATTTTGAATCACGGGCAGATGACGAGGTCAACACCTGAGCTGGCACCTCCCTCTCCGAACTTCACACATCACGCCAAAGTGATGGCATTTGAGGCCACGACAGATAAACGCGCACCAGCTCCTGATACACGACTGTCCTTGATTGGATCGAGTTTCGAACTCGCAACCCTGTGGCTGCTAATTCGCTACTCTACCAACCAGGCTACAACGGTCCGTGCGCAAGAATGGCATTGGTGTGCTTTACGGATAGTGAAACGGCTTAAATCGTATCAGGTTTGTTTTATTTCAACGTTTTAGTTTACAACTTTTGACAAGTATATTCACAAATAATTTCAAGGAGTGCCCGTATAAATAGGGGCGGCCTGTGGGTTTATCCTCTGCTCTAGCAACCTGCGAGTTGTAGGCGGTGCAGATTTGATCCCTCCTTGGGTGTATTTCAATCTTCTGTGCCAAAACTATCTTTGTGTATGTCCATTAATTAACATTGTTTGTCTTGTGTTTGGCGCAATACTGCCAAATATGGCTCTTGCGCCATGAAACCAACCAACTCGTAAAAATAATACCCATAGAAATTATTTTGACTATTATTTTTTATTCACTTTAGAGTAAAAAAGGGGGTATACAATAAAGTTTTTTTGTAAATCAGACAGGTAAGAATATGTAATTTTTAGTGTGCAGGCAGAATTCTAGTAATTAGTTTGCCATGAGATGAAAAAGATTATCTTTGGACTAACCTATTGATCGACCCAAAAATGGGCCGCCGGGGCTTCTGGGAAGGGTCGCCTCACCGTAGCAGCTGTGAAAAAACAAAGCAAGCGATAGTGAATCAAAAGGCCGTATCTCCAAATTTGGTTGGGCTTTTTATGGCGCAAGGACTACATCTGCGCTAAGGAAAGTTTTTCCGTCATGTAATTGGACATTGGAGACATTTTCTGTCGAGCTAAATATAGTCAGAGGTAGTGTTTCTGCGGCGATACGTGTTTCCTGCATGTATCATGCATCGACCTTCTGATAAAACAGACGAAATATGTACGCGGAACTTCTTGTTATTTCTTCCGGTCGCTTGGCAGGAAGATCTGTTACGTGGTTGTGGGAAAAGCATGAATCCTAATGTGCGACAAATTATTGATTGGTCAAAGTGATTATCCAGCGTGATTAAAAACACTAGTCTGCGCTTTGATAGCCAATCGGCCCAAGTTGATTCGTAATACGTGACTCACCCTTAGATCTTACGACAGTGACTCCGCCCACGTCTACTTCATTAGTAGGTTGATGCTATCCTGAAGTGGGTGACAGTTGGCTTGCTTTTCGAATACGATTTCAGCACTTAAAAAAGCGCCAATGAAAAAAATCCAAAGAATCAGCTTAATCACTTAATCAGCGCCAATAAGAAGAAATCCAAAGAAGGAATTCCGAATTGATGTATAACTGATTGGTCAACGTTATTAGATTAAACATCAACCGTCGCCAAAATGGCGACAAACTACAGAAAAGGTAACCCCGATATGTGTCATGAGAGCATTTGGGTAGAAATCTTCACTTAATACTTGGTTTGTACTAAAAATCCATTCACACCATAGAAGTGGAATATAAGTAGACTGAGTATTGTAATTGGGAGGAGTTACCAATATGTCGACTAGTAGTCACGTGACCGCTCTCAGAAAACTTGACTTGGTCAATTTTTCTCGGTTGACCGATTTGGCATTTTATCACCTCGCTTGGCGATATAACATCTTATGACAGGGCAGATGTGTGAATGAGCGTGTCCATTGAGTGGGAAAATGGTGAAATCACCAGTCAACTAGTATGTCGCGGACCAATCAGATGATGAATGCTCGTTTCCTCCCCCGCAGATGAACACGTTATTTGTTTTGGTCACATGATCCTGCGTTGGCGTTTTGTGGAAGTTTGGAGAGTGGGGTGCCAGCTCAGGTGTTGCCTCGCCATCTGACCGTGGCTCAAAATTACGTGGCGTTGTTCTCGGATTTTTCCCTTGGAGATTTTTTCCCGGACCGTTGCCAATAGCCCGTTGTGTTGCTCCAGTGCGACGGTAATTAAATACCTACCTACCACATGATCCTGAGCACACATAAAAAGGTTACCATAACTCATTTTTTTACATTTGCTCTATTATGCAAGGTTTTATTGACACAGAACAGAGAAATACCTCAGGGTAAGTCACAGAAATCGAACCTGCGTACGCTATCAGCTCGCAGGATACTAGCGCAGTGAGCAATCCCACTGAGCGACATATCCATATCCGGCATATGGATTGTTACATACTGCGTATAAAATAGGGGCGCATCCAGAGGCGACTTGGGGCACCTTTTGAAATGTTATTGATGTTGCAAAATTAATACATAAATTCACCGCCCCGTGGTACCCTAGTAGCATTCTAACATAGGGAGGAGAAATTATACTATCATTAAGGGGATATAGTACCCTAAATTTACCGAAATATTGAATTTTTTTTATTATCATTTATTAATTATACAACTTCAAAGAATGTGCGCAAAATTTTATATCTGTACTTACATTATTTTGCGAGTTTTTGAAGTTTTTCTATCGAATGTCAGGACTGAAACCGAAAGCATTGAAAACTTAACAGTGCTTTTTCCCAGCTTTCTATTTTTTCATGATTGCAGTGTACTTAATATGCTAAAGCTTTTTTTGTAAATGATGTAGAGATTTGAAACTTCTTTTGGTTGTTTATAATGATATATTTGATAACTTTGTGCATGGAATAAGGATTTGGAAAAATAGTTATTTTTCAAAAATTGATTAAATCAACTCTGTCTTTTTTGGTGTTTTTCAGTGTTTGTCACAAAATATTTGTAAAAAAATAACTAACAATGTTATAGAAAATCCCGTGAACAAAATTGTGGGGAACTCTTCATGGAAGGTAAATAAAAAATTTTGAAAAAAATTAAATTTGCAGATGGAGTAGGAATTTGAAAATATTGAAATTTGTTTTTATAAAAATTGAATTTTTTATTTATTGTGAATGAAAAAGTTATGTTTTCTTTTGTAATGTATATTTTATGTGTATTAGAATAAGGTACACTAAAACATTTCCTTGTGAATATGAAATTAAAAAAAAATTGTTCAAAGCGCAATATGTCAACTTAAATCCTAACTTTTTTCTCTCAAATAGGTATTTCATTTACTTTTCAAAAGACCACGACCCATTCTTATCGTATCTACACAAACTTAAAATTAAACTGCCCTCTATCCGTGGGGTGGGGTGGGCGATGCAGACCACATGATCGCCTGAGACTCGCAAAAGAATTCCACCTTATTCAAACAACATCCGTAAACAAATTAACTTGGCTAAATAATGTTATCAATAACAAGCTGTCTTTATGGAGGATTCGGGAATGTATTCGAGTCGTTTTTGCCGCCGCGGGCACTGGTGTATAATCCTTGATTGAAGGTTGAGGTGGAGGTTTCTCAAACCTCTGCATATTCATCCCTCTAGGACATCTGTTTTTGTATATCTTACCTGTCTGTACTTCTTAATAACGTAGTTTATTTAAAAGTATGTCAATTATTTTCGAATACTTTTATTTATAATTCAGTCTGCTTTTGAGAGTTCGTCTTTATTCAAAATTTTGGTTTGCATGTTTTAAATGTAGAGGAATTAAATTTGGGCCTTTGTCCTCGTCATCCCTCGTGATTTTTATGTGCAAGTTTGAATGTACAATAATTAATTAAGTTTTGGCATTTGTCTGGGAGGTCACTTTTGTCATTTTTAGGGCACTTTTACAAATACATTTAATTTATTTTATAAATGCATTTCATACATTTTTTATAAATACATTTCATTAACATTTCTAGCAATTTTTAGGCCATCAAAATCCTTGCCCTGTTTATCAGCAATATTCACAAAAATGGCCCGTCTCAAATCTTGTCTGGGATTGAGAGCTATAGCGGCTTACAATCAAGAGTTTTACCAAGTCTGTAAAACAGATGATTGGAAAGACGAACTAAAGCAATGACGAAGCAGAAAAGACTACCGGACTCATTTGTACAGCGGAGCTGCGAACGGACGTTTGTGTTAATCTGATGATTTGCCAATCCACAGCTATTCCGCGAATGCACCTTATTTGGAAATGAATTATCTTCGCCGACTTGTTAACCTGATTAAAAAATCAATAACTTTCATATTTAATTCTCATACATTCATTCTGGTTCCTTTTCACGAAACATTCATGCAGAGGCTGAATGAGTATGCAGAAGATGCGGAAAACAAATTTGAAGGCCGAATGGGCCAGCATACTGGGAGAAGGACAAAAAAATTTAAATTTTATTCCAATCACTCAAAACATCAAACGCGACGGTCCAACAATCTGTCGATTCGACTGGCCCTTTTATTGGTTCAACGTGGTCTTTCTATGTTTTATTCTACCTACCTTTGCTCCAACATATTCAAAAAACTTATGCAGTATTTTAGGACACTATCAATACAAATAGATACATCTCTCGCTCGTTGCATTCCAGCCCTTCTATCGGTTCTACCCTTCATCAATCAATATAGCAGCGAAAAAACTTAAAAGTATGTTTCCAATAGTTATAATAATCCAATAGTTTAGTTATATATCCAATCTACATAAAAAATATCAAGCGTACAGTCGAACCCCATCGGTTTGATCCAGCCCTACTAGCCATCACAATTAGAATCTATATAGAAAACGATTTTAAAATTTCAATTATTATTAATAATACAGATCTTCTTTCGTTTCTTTCCGACCTTTCCATCGCTGTTATCTGGCCCTTCCATCAGTCCCATCATTGTTCATCAATAAAAAAAACAAAAAGGAAAACTTATAAACTTTAGAATGCATTTCCAATCAACATTTAAAAAAAGTCAAGAAAGTGGACGTTTCAACCCTGTCGAAGGCTAGCTGAGTTATGGCCTCATCTGACAGTGGTTCAAAATTACGTGGTGTTGTCATCGGATATTTCCCTTCTGGTTTGATCTCGGATCATCGCTAATAGCCCGTTGTGTCGCTCCAGTGCGACGTTAATTAAAATACCTGCATACCTATCAGCCTTATTGGTTCAATCCAACCCTTCTAATCATCACAATTAGTGAATAAAAGGGCTCTTACAAGAAGTACAGGTCTTACAAGCACGTTCAGCCACAGAAACATAACCACACCACCATTTAGTTTGATAGAGAAAGCCTCTCACAATGAAAACAAGAGAAATAAAATTTATAAGGGGAACAATTAACTGACGTCGCGCTGGAGATGCACAACGGGCAATTGGCGACGGTCCGGGATCAATCCCGAAGGGAAAGAACTAAAGACAACGCCTCATAATTTTGAATCACGGTCAGGTGACGAGGTCAACACCTCAGCTGGCACCCCAAACTATCATACCACGCCAACATGAGGACATTTGAGGCCACGACAGATTCAACGTGCTCCAGCTCCAATGCACACAACGGTCTGGCTGGACCTAGTTTCGAACTCGCAACCCTCCTACTGCTCAACCGCTGCTCTTCCAACTGGGATACAACGGCCCTCAGCTTGACAGAGAAAGCCTCCATAATGAAAACAATTAAAAATAAGGGAATTTATAATTTAAAATTAAGTGGAGAACAAAACCCCAAAAATGATTATGGATTTTAAGATATCGTCCATTCGAAAATTCTTCACAGCAAATTTCGTGAAACCAGTCCGCCCCTGCATCCAAGATTTGGTAGGAGTCACCTCGGCGTGAGAAACAAACCCCGCCGAGAAAGATTCACTGACCACAAAATAATTAAAAAAGGTATAATCAGTCCCATTTCCTTGCCAAAAGGCACTCGGAGACATCAATGTCCATTCACGCCATTTCCGCTGAGAACAATCCGAAGGAAGGCATTGCCCAGCGTGCGGGAAAGGTGATAGAGAAATTCCCAGAGTGCAAAAATCGGCTATCACTCCTAGCAACGAGGTATTGCGCGTACCGCCATTTCCGGCGCGCTCTAGGCAACGTGCGTTTCCTGCCGAATCTCCGCTATAACCTTGACAAATTCTTTTTTCTCCTCAGAGATCGTTTCTTCGCTTATGTAACCCCTTTGCTGTGGGAAAGTGTCTTTGTTTTAAGGTTTTTTAGAAATGTCCGATAAGGATCAACATCGGGAGGACCACGAATGGTCACGTAAGGATCTTGTGAATGATATTTACACATATTTCGAACCTCATAGGGCCGCGGAAGTCCTGTTGATAGAGTCGCAGATTAGCAACCCGAGGGTTGAGAGTTCGAAACTCGATCCAACCAAAGACCGTCGTGTACGTGGGGACTGGTGCACGTTGAAGTTTGTCGTGGCTTCAAATGTCCTCACGTTGGAGTTGAGTGGAAATTTTCAGAGAGGGGTGCCAGCTCAGGTGTAGACCTCGTAATCTATCCGTGGTTCAAAATTACGAGGTGTTATCCTCGGTTCTTTCCTTTCGGGAAATTGATCCCGGACCGTCGCCAATAGCTCATTGTCTTGCTATAGTGCGACGTTAAAACAACGAACCCCAACTGGGCTATGGTAGCTCCAAGTCATCTTCTATGCTAAGCGAATAACTATGGGAGCTGTTCCTCTTAACTTTTTAATGTGATAAGACAGTGGTCTCTTGTGTTTAATATTGTTCTCGGATCCTTCGGGAAATTGATCCCGGACGGTCCCAATAGCCCGCTGCTCTAATGCGAAATAAATTCAACTACCTACTTACCTCTTTTCCTTATTCTATATGTCATGCCTGAAACCTTTCCCTTTCTGTTCAGCTTAAATGCTTTAGTATTATATCTATTTTAGCCATTCATTTCCTTTTAGTCACATCCCATTTCAATCCTCCCATTTGAATACTACTGTCTCAGCGACCATTTCATTGCTAAACAAGGGCCAATAGCGATATCCAAATCTATACCACTAATATTGGTGTTTCGTGTGTGAGCTTGGCAACATTGAATTTGTATTATTGAGCCTTTGTAATCTGGCGACGTCGATTTATGTAAGAAGGCATTGTATTATCAGAACTGATTTTCCGGCGTACGTGTTTCATTTCCCGTCTTTTGTAAATGTGTAAATAAATATAGAAAATCTACTGGATTATGGTTTTGATTTGTTTACACGGAAATATGCTGTGCTTGATTTAATATCCAGTGCCTTGAGAACTTTTATCTTGTGAGATTTAACACAAGATTGATCGTCCTCAACAAATACTTTCATAGGCTCTCTTCAATAACATCCACAGCCCCGTAGACATGTCGTGTAAAAATAGGTTCTTTGCATCAACACCATAATCTGAGGACCTCAAAAACAAGCTGCTTGTTGTACAGAGGAATGGACACATCATTCCAATGTTTGAACCACGACTGCGAAACTAATCTCTAATAAAAAGTATATGCTTAAAACTCATTCATGCCTTACGTCCTCCTCTTGCCTTCGTTTTATGTACATGCATCTCAAAACAGATTAAAAGTCACAGGCTTGGCAGGAGTACGGGATATTAGATATAGTGGTGTGAGGGTTTTAAATGTCGAAAATTCAGTAGCTATGGAGGCAGAGAAAAATGTCCAGGGAAATCAAACACATTTTTTGCTATCCATCACACTAAATTTAACGCTCCTGGTGATTGTCCTGGTCTACAAGGCATGTTGGTCTAATGATTGGCTGGGGGTCACCCCCTCCTCCCAGGAAAGGCTCTACACCTATCGGTGAGCTGGGTCTAGAAGGCATCTCGTCATTAGCAAAACTGACCAGATCTTGATGGATGAGATATCTCGTCATTTGATATAACTGACTAGATCTTGTTCTCGTCATCATCAAAAAATTGGCTATATCTTGGATGACGATATATCTCATCATTAGCAAAATAGATCAGATCTTGATGGACGGTTAAAAAGGGAGTTGAACAGAATGGGATGTTTGAGTTTTCGTTCTAAATAATATTTTAAGTGATCAACTGTAGATTGGAAAAGTGACCTGAATAATCATTTTTTCTAATACCTTTCATAGAAAATATAATACGGTTAATAGAAAAATGGAAACATTCAAGAGTCCGAAAATAATTTTTAACATCGTTTCGATATTTTAAAACTTCTACAGTTTACTTTTGACTCAAATTGTACACATGCCATATCCATCATATAATCCACTTCACATGCATCACGTCCCTGTTGTAGGACAAAACTAAACAAAGGTGTCTTCTGCAAAAGTCGGTTTTGAGTTTTGGAGTGATTACGAATGGGGCATTCATAAGCTCTTAAGTTCCTGAAAAATTCATAAATATAAATACGGCGAATAGTCTTACTCAGTTTCAAAAAGATTTTAACAGGAATGTAAGTTGCTTGAGAAAAGCTTCAACCGAGGTCGTTGCCTCCATTTAATAAAAAATTTTAAATTTTGGTAAACCTTTTCATTTTACGGTAAGGAAACTCATCCGAATTCACTACTACTTATTTAGAAAAAAAGCAATTTAGTTTAATATTATTCTATGAAATCAAAGCATTTGGAAGAAATGCCAACTTTCATGCATTTTAAAACATGCCTACAGGTATATATTACATACAGTTGCTGATGAATTTAAATCGGAATTACGAAAATTACAAGCATTAGTTTAAGTAATCTACAATAATAAACATTTTAGTTTCATTCTATATTTTTTCTTGATTTTATTTTTTTTGTGGTGAGTATTATTTATAGAAATGATTATACTGAATTCTTTTTTCAAAGGGCAAACGAACAATTCAAATTTCAATTATCTTAATTTCATTGTTTCTCAAATATAAAAATAAATGCTTTACATTGTTGGTAATTTAACTACATGCATGAGAAAAAATAACAATATATGCACTCATAACAATGATTTACTTTTCAAATTTTGTTTCGAATATTATCTAACAAGCTATTCATTTTCTTAAGCTAGCAAATGTGATTTCTTGGCGATTTACTTTCCAAAGCGAGTTAAATATGGATAAATCTGAAGTTATTGCAGGGTTATTTCTATGTCCTTGGATTTGGGGACTTTTTCAATTAATTATCATTGGTAATACAGCTTATGTTATACTGTTGACTGCATACTTTATGTTGATCATGGCTTTCAACAGCCATAAGGAGGAAAACACAAATATGGACTTGACTGAAGAGGGAAATATTAAAGCAAAGGGAAGAAATATATATATGGATTTGGTTGAAGGAGATATTAAAGCAAAGGAAGAAAAGATAGATACGGATTTGATTGAAGAAGGAAATATTAAAGGAAAAGAAGGAAAGATGGATATGGATTTGATTGAAGGAGTTATTAAAGTAAATGTAGGAAAGATGGATATGAATTTGGTTGAAGAAGGCGATATTAAAGCGAAGAAAGAAATGAAGGATATGGATTTAATTGGAGAAAGAGATATTAAAGGAAAGAAAGAAAAGATGGATTTGGATTTGGTAGGAATTATTAAAGGAAAGAAAGAAAAGATGAATAAGGATTTGGTTGAAGGAGTTATTAAAGTAAATGTAGGAAAGATGGGTATGGATTTGGTTGAAAAAGGAGATATTAAAGGAAAGAAATAAAAGATGGATATAGATATTGTAGAAGGAGGAAATAATAAAGCAAAGGAAGAAAATATAAATATAGATTTGATTGAAGAAGGAAGCATTAAAGGAACGGAAGAAAAGTCCACACCTGTGCTTGAATCAAAAGGCCTAGAAAGTCCTAGAAGCACAAGACCGAGACATCTGTGGACCGCTGAGAGCGATGAAACCAAACCTGGTCTGGATTTATTCTCTTGCATTAGACATCGCTTAAATTGGTGCAATTCGAAGAAAAGAACTCAACTCCTACCGTTGAGATGCACTGAAGAAGGAAATGAAGATGAAGAGAAACCTTCTACCAACATTGAAGACGTTAGCTGCGATTCAAGTGCCGATGACAACATGATCCCGTCCGTATCTGAGAGCTTAACGTCTTCATCAGGAAAAGGAATTCGACACGTACCGCAAATAAACAAACTATTACAAAGAATAAAAAAAATCTGTTCAAAAAGAAAAATGTTTAGATTTTTTTCGATTGTGAAACTTAGTTTAAGTAGATTAAGTTTAAGTCTCCAGGATACGGAATGTGACACATACCGAAAAGAAATAAACTATTATATAGAATCAAGAAAAACTATTTAAAAACACTCAGGCTATTTCGGATTGTAGACAATTGACAGACATGTAAAAGTAGATAGTAGTAATAGGATTAAGGTGACAATTCTGTAAGTTATTTATTTAGTACCAAAAAATGTTTAATTAACCTTAAAAGACAATAAAAAGATATGTAATGTCCTTGTCCAAACCTTTTGTGTTTTTATTTCATTGATAACATTTCGAATTATTAATTTGAGGGGACTTTTCTAAAGATTATGAAATACTATATTACGAAAATCACAATTCCATTTTCACTTTTTGAAATTAACTGTCACATATTTTAGAAACCGCAATATCATTTTACTTACTTGTGCGGCAGAATGACACATTTAAATGTGTGCATTAGTGTAAAGAAAGTATTCCTAAAACATTATTTCAAAATCTCAGAAATTTTTCTGCCATTGTATTCTAACTAAACGGCTTGATTTCACAAGCAGCAATTGAATTCATTCAAAGAAATAAATAAGTTTTTAGAAGTCACAATCTGATGTTCAATTGGAAGTTGTTATATAATTCTGTACTTTTTAAGAAATGAAGTCGAGAAATTTTGCACACATCCTTCAATGTCAGTTTTAACAACACTAGACAACTAGAGTGATAAGAATACACTACACTAAATAATTGAAGACTTCAAGAGATTGAAGACGAATAAACGAGAGATCAGTTTTTTATGAATACATGAGCATGGCTATCCTTTGTTAAATACATTAATAAAATATTTTTTATTTTGGTTAAACACATCTACATAAGTTAAAAATGTATAAAAAATGCGTAGTATATATAAAAGGACTATACGAGAAATTATCATGCACACATTAAATAGTACCAGAATAAAAAGCTCCGAAACATTGAGTAAACTCTGTACCTTATAATGAAACGATATTCAACACACGGAACTGAATACTTTAACCATAAATTCCGCTAAGTAAACTACATAAAGAATAGAGAACTATAGATTAGGTAGGTGGTTGAATTAACCTTATTAATCCGTGGTCCACACTATTGATTAGAAACGTGTTAATTGAATATAGAAATTTAAAAAAAATAGCATCCTTTCACAATTAAAAAAATATCTGGTTGTAGAAACGTTCACTAGTTTAACTAATGCCAATAATAATTTTAAAATATTTTTCCTATGCGCTATTTCATGTGGTCGTACTTGCCCCACATTGATGGGGCAAGTGCATAATCCATGGACTGTTTTCTTCTTGGCAATGTGATTTATTCAGGGGCAAGAGCATATAATTTCATTCGTGTCTTTTGATGGAGGTGATTCCATCGTGTATGGGGTTTTGGGATCAGTAACCTTTCTTCTAAGGGGCTCTAGATAGAAATGTGCAGTTGATGTTTATTTCGCCAGGGGGTTAAGGATTTCTAGAGAAGTGATTGGATTAACCGGCCTACAAGACAGTTTATTGACAAACAAGACGGGGTTTCTATTAAATTTGCACGTGCATCTCAAGTGTTGGGCTGATATGCACAGGGCGATAGCAGGGGGAAGAAGAAATACACATAAAAAGTGTGGGCGGATCTGGTGTCATCATTAACGAGCGTTAGCTGAGTGAGAAAGTTCAGAAGGTTAATCTAAAGTGGTGTAAATATGTATTGAGGATAGGAATCATATGATGGAGCAATGAAAGAAAAGTAAAATGGCAGTGAATTAAGGGTTTAGGAAATAAGACTTGTGATCAAGAGTAGAAAGGGGAATTACTTATCTGGAAACGTTAAGGAACTTATCCAGGTGAATATAAAATATTAATAGATTAATGGTTCGTAATGTTTCTTTCAATTCGGTATTTTATATACAGGATGATTCGGAACACATGGGACAAAATTCAAGGGGTGTTGGAACACACTAAAATAATCATTTTTTTGTATAGCAATGTATGGGCGCAAGTGACGCGTTTAGGGCGCAAATATAAGAATTGCTCAGAAAATGAAACAAAATGTTTATTTGCACCATTATTTTACAATTATTTCTTTACAATTACTACTCAAAAGTGCCACCACCAATATTTATGCAAGCTTGGCAGCGTGGCACGCTGGTGAAACCTGCCTTTCAATTGCCGGGTTCCAGGAGAGAACGATGTTCAAGCGCGTCAAACCAAACAGCGTCAAAACAACTCTAGCGTTGAAAAAATCCACCAATCCATGCATCGAAGCGGGGGCCGAGGTAGCCCGGTTGAAAGAGTAACTGATTAGCAACAGGAGGGTTGCGAGTTTGAATCCAACCAAAGACCGTCGTGAATAACGGGGGCTGGTGCACGTTAAATCTGTCGTGGCCTCAAATGTCCTCACGTTGGTGTGGTGTGGAAGTTTGGAGAGTGGGGTGCCAGCTCAGGTGTTGCCTCGTCATCTGAACGTGGTTCAAAATGACGTGTGCATACTACTGAATATTTATTGAATTTGTGTTACTTTTTAATGTCTTTAGCTATTAGCTAAAGTACTCGTTGGGATCAAGTTTAACTAGTACGTATACAAAAACCGTACACGTACGATACATAGATTGCAGTGAATAGATTGATCTCAGGTCCGGAGTCCAGATACGGCCCACCAAATATTTTTATCAGGTCCGCAGACCAGGCCGGGCCTTCTAGATCAGTTTAACCAACCCGCAATTCAGATACGGTCTTGCGGACAGATTTGGACCCGTTACTGGTATGCAGACCTGGTCCGCATACCTGATACGGCCCTCCAAATTTTTACCGTAGTGCAAACACGACTCTTCGGACAGGTTTACCTGGCCCACAATCCACATACGATTATCCAAATATTTTTATTAGGACCACACAACAGATATACCCGAAAGGTTTAACCTGCCCACTATCCAGATACGGCCATCAGGATAATTTTACCTAGCCCGCAATCCAGATACAGTACTCCAAATATTTTTATCATATCCGGCCCTCCAAATCAGTTTAACCAGCCTGCAGTTCAGATACGGTCCTCCGCACAGGTTTACCAGGCCCACAGTTGAGTTCGGCCCGGTAGTACCGGTTTGATTTATCGCTCGATTATTACCTTTGCTATTGTATATTAAGAGTACATGTCAAAGGAGTTAGGGGCTGTTCACAAGTATTTCGTCACTAATTAAAATTTTGTATAAGATAGTTGTCCTAAACTTGACGTTCTTTAATTAATTCAATATTTTATATATTTTTTTCTTTTACCAGTATTAGGTATTGGGGAAATTATATAACTAAGGCCCCGTTCATATGAGGCGTTTTCTAATGCGCGTTTCAAAACAAAACGCGGGTAGCCAAAGTACACAGAGTTCTACTGGAGTGTTCACATGCAGAAATCGCGAGAATCCACGCGCTAGATAGCATCGGCACTTCAACAATCTGCGGCAATACTTCCGCTTAGTATAAAAGGAATATCTGCAAAAGGAATTAGTTGCGACTATTGATAAAAAAATAACTTTTTCAAAGAAAATCATGTTTTTGATATCGATCTGACGTAAAATTTCACGCTGATTTGAAATCCGTTGAAATTTTGATTCTATCTTTAACCATTCAAAAGATACAAACTTGTATTAGGGGAATAAAAAACACAATTTAATGAACATAACAAAACTGACCTCGAAAAACGCCCAAGTAGTGTTCACATGGTAACGCTCGAAAATTCTTATCAAACGCGTGTTGGAAAAAGTCCATGTGAAAGGGGCTTAAAAGATTTAATAGCAGAAAATAATTCAAACTTCCTTGTTTAAATTTAATGAGATTAACACAAGTTGAAATAAACTGAAAAATAAATGCATGTTTGGAAATGACTGCTTCAATAATTATTTTACTGATGCAGTCATAATCAATAATAAATGTAGTGAAAACATAAATGAAAATAGTGCAAACAGATAAAGTTGCATGCTCAGATCAATTCAAGGTACCTCTGAAAGCTTTCATTTATATTATGGATCCTTAATTGCTTATATTTTCGTAAACGCAAATTTATTTTAGGACAGTTACGCATAAAATATTACATGAAAAATTATATATACAATCTTTACAAGATGGAATGTAATTTTTTTAACCATATACTTAAAGTTCTTATCTATTTTGCCCAATTTTAAATTTATGGTTCAGAAATTAAAGTTACACCCGTGTGTCTATATCTATATTTTAAATTTATCAAAGTGATCATGCAAATAACTCTTGACAATTTTTATGATTTTAAGTGTGTACAAAAGTACTGTGCAGGACTTTTAATATTAAATTTCTATTACTTATTGTGTGTGTGAAATTAATATTTTATAAATACGAAAGATAAATAAGAATCGGTAAACTTATAAAATTTATTGTCACATTCATCGCACTTTAAATCCACTGAATAAAACTCATAGAAACATGTAGCCATTTACTATCCATCTTCTTTCTTCATCTTTAGGAAAACTAATAAAGGGAACAAAATAATAATTTTAAATACATAAGAACTGAATAAATGAATTTTTAGCAGGTACACATCTTTATAAGCTCTTTTTAAAGTAAATACAAATTGTTTTACTTATAGTTCTAAAAATCATAAATACAAAATTATGTTTATAGTTTGAAGGACAATATCTTAAGAGTTTGTTATCACAAAATAATGCTTTTAAAAAATAGTTTTTTTTCTCTGATTAAAAAAATGTAAGAAATAATTGTTTCGCTCGATTGAGTAGCATGTTTTATGTGTGCATAAAGTTTCACAACTATATTTAATTCGTTCAAATATTTTACTTAGAGAGAAGAAATCAGTGTCCCCTTTTGAGGTCGAAAACAAAAGAGTGAAGGATTTCATTTTGCTGAAGAATATGTTTTTATCACCACCAAGCTTATTTATCGGGCTAAAGAACGATATAAACATTATGTTCTTTGAAATAAATATTCTTTGAAACAATCTAATTCAGTATGATTTTTCTCAAGATTAAAACATATAAGGAAGAAAGATAAAATTGGTTTAAAGTGGAAAATAATTGAATTTTAGTATTAGGTTTATTTAAACTATGCAAAAAAAAATCAGGGTGTTAAGCAGATGTTTTTACAAAAGGAACTTTTCCAGCTGCGTGGATTGTTTGGAATTGGTACAAAAAAAGTTTCATTTCGTTCTCTATTTTTTTGTTTTCCCAATTTGCTATATTGTATGCTTCATTAACAAGAATAAAAATACGCCAAAACAGATACAGTATTTCAATTTCCGTTCAAGCACTGTTCTTGTTTTTCACATAAGAGAATGGCAATTTGTTTTTCGCCCTTCCAGTAGAAAGTTATACGTTCAAGGAAAATTACTTGAAAGAAAAGCTCTTTTATCAAATGAAATCTTATTATGAAAGATTTTGCATATATTTTAAAAGATGAACAAAAATGTTCCATAAAGAGCATAAATGTGGTTCACATTTATAATAGGGTTTATGAAATGACTTAATCCTATTTTTAACAAATCATTTTATTTAATTTATAATTCTTAAACATTTTAAAACTTATCTTCTATTTTAATTATTATTCTTATATAATTCCACAGATGGGTAGATACAAAACAATTTTCTTTAGCAAGAAATAACAGTTTAAATTATGTACTTTCGTTCATGTTTTCAATTCATAACATTTTTATCGCGTAAGACACGAAAGAATATAGTGCTCCTAGTTGGCGCCAAAAAAATCATCGCCAAGACAGAGAACGATTTCACACAATTTTTTAAAGTTTGATTTTTTAAATATTTTTTAAGCCCTTATAGACGTACAATTTACAATAATAAACACACTAGAACATCAGTTATTTTATAAAAACATTATTTTAGATATATATTGATTGCAAATCTATGAAATCTTTTATAGAACGGGAAATGCCAACAGGTTTTATAAAGAATTCCAAAGTTAGAACATCTACAGGTATTTTTATCATACTAGCGTAGCAAATACAGAAAAAAACCCCAAAACAAATGTAAAATACAAGTAAATCGCTCACCTGTGAAAGTAATATTTCCACCTTTAATAAATTTGGAAAAGCATCCATATGCACAGCACGATAGAACCATGTTGGCTTTCACTTTCAATGCATTTGCTATGGAAGAAGGAATGCGCAAACTATATGCGCCTTGGAGAGAAGAGTCTAAGAATCACGTGACTACTGTTTTTGGTCACATGATCATGTGGACACAAAAGGGTTGCCATAGCTCACTCTACTTTTATATCTCTATGGTTTGATCCCGGACCGTCACCAATAGCCCATTGTGTTGCTCCAAGTGTGACGTTAATTAAAATACCTACCTACCAAACGATACGAAACAAGTTCAGCCTTTATATTTTTACTGAATGGATACAGAGATATCAATCTCTCCTGACAATGTCCAAAAAATCTATGTGGAATGAAATAAATAATAATTTAAATAATACATGCTTACAATAAATTTGAGAATAACTAATCAATTTAACAGGAACAGCAACGAGCATCTCGTTATTGAAAAAAAACATTGACAAGATCTTGATCTCGTCATCAAAAAAATTGTCAATATCTTGATGACGAGATATCTCGCCATTAGCAAAATTGGTCACATCTTGATGGACGAGACATCTCGTCGAAACCACTTGGAGGGTTAAGTTGTGATTATTTAATTAGTCAGCGTTGGTGCTTATCTTGTATCCATCTTGAAACACACGTAGTGAGCACTGTGAAGCAACTCAACGCTCCATTATTCACTCACACTGAGTCAAAACCTCTGATTTATCTTTTTCTGTGTCCACTGTTTAATTTTTACTTTAATTTCAAAATGATTCATTCTGTTTTTTAAACGACAGAAATTTATATGACAAATCTTCCAAAACACCTCCAGTACGATGACCTTCAAACACTTCGATCCATGTGGGATTCCAAATCATCCTCCACGCATGCCCCTTGTTGCCTCAAACTATTCCGCCACAAACAAGCGCATATGAATCAGAGGCTTCTGTTCAATTGCTCGAAGCCAAAAAAATTTGCTCAATAGAGGATTCCTGGCGCATAATTCAGGGGGGGGGGGAGGAGATGGCGGAAGCGAGTGTCCACTGGGGCTTCCAGGAAGATCGAGGGAAGTAAGGAGACGCGAAGCTCGCCGTTTCCTGTTGTGTTTCCTAAAAACGAAATCAGTGCGCACTTCCTTGGATGAGCCTCTTGGTCGGCCTTCGCAGCAGCCAGAATGTCATCGCAGAAATGCTGACTGCAGCAAACAAACAGTGCATCCCGTGTTGATTCGCGTTTACATCCGATCTGATCAACTGTTGTTCCTGAATTCCCATTCGATTATATGTAATGGATGTTTCCATTTTGCGCAAGAATTGTCGTCTGGTATTTCCTTGGCAGCTCAGAGTAGATATTCACACATAGAGGAATAAGTGTAAGGAAGAGTGCTTCCCCATTCAAATGGGATGATAAGAAAAACAATTATCGGGTAGGTGAATTGACGCCGCAATGAAGCAACACAGCGGGCTATTGGCGACAGTCTGGGATTAATCCCAAAGGGAAAGATCGAGGACATCTCGTGATTTTGAACCACGGTCAGATGACGAGGTCAGCACCTGAGCTGTGTGGCCAAACCTCGACACCGCGCCGGAATGACACGGAATAATGCACTAAAAATATATTAAAAAACCTTGAATATTTAGTAAATTGCACACTCTACACATATGAAGAAAATAACATTAGCTTAATAGAAAATATTTTTTTACCACTGCAGGTTTAATTTGAACTTATTAGAAGTGCTTTGGTCATCATGGCACTACAAGGGGTGAATCGTGAACCACTTTGTGTTACCCTGTGCACAACGGGGAGTGTGTTCACGCTACACCTCACATGCATTCAAAGCACAACTCGTTTATAGAGAGGCCACACATTTACTCCAGACGGACAAACGTCCTCTGTTTACCCCGAATTCGAACCACAAACCTTTCGATCTAGAAGCCAGAACCCTGACCACCAGCTCGATTGGTAAGCAGCAATAAATATGATATAAACTATATTTATAAGAATAAAAATCTTTTCTGTCAAACCTTCTTTGCATAAAAAAACCCAGAGACTTCGGTTAGCTCGAGCGGAAGGCGCCAAGATTCACCAATGTATTTTGATATAAAACCGTAAGACATTTCATTTTCTTGCATAATACATAGTTTGCATCACCCAAACACATCATATTATGTTGCGATGCAGCAGAATTCATTTTAACTCTGTTAGTGGTTGTCTCGACAAGGTATTTCGTGGCCATTAGTAAAACTGACGAAATCTTGTTGGATGAGATATCGTCATTAGAAGAAAACACGATGACGATCGTTAAAAGAAAACCGACCAGATCTTGATCTCGTCATCATAAAAAATTTGGCGATGACGAGGTATCTCGTCGTTATCAAAATTGATCAGATCTTGAGGAACGAGATATCTCGTTGAAACCACTTAGAATAAAATAATAAATAACATTCCTGTGATATGCATAAGTTGGTCGTTTTCGTTTTATCTCCTTGAATTGTATTCACAACAAGGTTCTATCATTTATCTTGGAAAAAAAGAGCAACGAAAGCTCGTCAATCTGTCATCACTGAAAAATATCTTGCTGCGATTCGAGTTTCCACAACCCACGTGAACTGCTCGCTGATAGCAACCTTATGCTCTTTTTACCTTTATCTCTCCCTTTATAGAGTCACAACCTTTTTTTACTCGCTTATGCCTCTAATTTATTTCAAATATGTAACATCCCCTTATTTAATAAAATTCTTTTTTTCAATTTTATCGATTCGAAATCCCCAGGAACGAAAGAACAAAGAAATGGGATTAATCAAAAAACACCGAAAGGAGTAAAATAATGACTGAAAAATAAGAAATAATTCCTTAAAATTCCCGAAAAAACTGAAAAATGCCATTTTTGGTAACTTCTTGTTACCAAAAATGGCATTTTTCAGTTTTAAGCTGCATGGAATGGTTTAACAAAGGTCTTTAATATTTATAGTTTTTGATGAAACATTTTTATTCACTCGAATAACGTTTATCTTGGCAAAAAAAGATGCAAAATCCTCTTTCGAAGCAATAAATCCAGACCTAAATACAGTTTGTTGCAGTACTGATTTTTATAAAGGTTCACGAGAAAGTCTGTCCAAGTTCACATTTTTTTTATAAATCCACACGACAGCCTTTTACAAGCACCCTATTAATTATTCTCATACAGGAAGGTTCTTTTTGTGAAGAAAGTGATAATATAGTACCCGTGAAATGATGAAAGAACATCTTTTTGCTCACAGTTGTTTTTATTTTGCGAAGATAAAAACAACACCCCTCTTACAAACTACAATCAGAAATTTCCAGGAACCGTAAACAAAATTCGCTTTTACCGTGTGGTGTTATTCGAATTCAGAAAAAAGCATTATTTCAACAATAAAATAAAATATCAATGCATTTACATTACTTACTGTACAATTCGTGGTTCACAGATAAATGGCATTCTTCATCACAAAGATTATACGGATAATTTTTGATTATACAAATAATTCTTAATTACACAGATAATTCTTGATTACAGACGTATTGCCTGATTGTGCAATATTTGTCTTGAAATAGTTCTGTTATCGATTTTTGTGTTTTGTTCTCGTGACATTCTTTAAGAAAATCTTTGATACGGTCAACGCCATCTAATTTGAGCAGATAAATTTTCACTGCCAAACAAAAAGCGGTGAACAATTTCTAAGCCCACAGTAGCTTCTTTTGAAGGCACGCTTATTCCTTCGTCTTCTTTGTAATCTTCATTTATTCTACCTTCTTCACAAATAAATCTACAATTTCAGAGTCGCTTAATGTTTCCGATAATACGATTGAAAAGAATCCGTTTGCCCTTAAATTTCGAAAATTAGTTCTCTAACCTTATTTGAATATGCATTTTGATTGGAATTTAGATCGTATTATCAGTAATTCGAATTAAGCGAGTTCGTCTTAGTGAGATTTGACAGTATTTCACTTTGAGAGAACTTAGATTCGTCACCATTGAGAAAATTAGAAAAGAACGTCTCAATCTGATTGAGATGATGTTTCCAAAACCGATGTCAGCAAAATTGTGCTGATTCTCGCTAAGCGTAGATGACGTAATATTTTTCTGATTACTAACGAGCAAGGAACCTGCCTTAGTTTCTTTTATCCGTTATTATTACACGGTATTTATTTCTTTTCCTTCGATTCGAACAGACCTCGTCTGGTATCATTGCTTAGCAATAACAAGTTTTTAATTCATGATTCGCCCAGTTACACGAGTTTTTATTTATTGCATGTTTAATCCACCAACTTTCGCTGCGAAGGCATTGCATCATCGGTCGCCGACTTCCAGTCAAGGGCATTTCGTTTTTTAAACTCTTTATTAATGCCCAGAATGGTTGAGGGTTCACATCACACAGCATCTGCGGTATCAGCTTCTTAAAGAGTCGAGTAGATTCCATTGTTTGGAAATGGCGTGTTAATCTTCGTTTGATTTTATAATTTCACTTGATGCGTTGGTTTTGCATGTTGCTACTGCAGTTTGGATTGCTATCGAAACAGATATACACCATCAACCATTGCCGGAAGGTGAAAAAGTATTTAACACCCACAGCTGCGGCTGGGAATATAATCTTAGGAAGGTACTTGAATCACCGTCGCACTGGAACAACGCAACAGGCTATTGGCGACGGTCCGGGATGAATCCTGAATGGAAATATCCGAGGAAAACACCGCGTATTTCGAACCATGATGACACACCTGAACTGGCATCCCACTCTGCAAACTTCCACACCATACTAACGTGAGGACATTTGAGGGTACGAGAGATTTGACAACTCGCAACCTTCCGATTTCTAATCCTCTACTCTTCCAACTGGGCTGTCATGGTCGCTGTAGCCCGGTTGGAAGAGTAACTGTAGGGTTGCGAGTTCCAAACTCGATCCAACCAAAGACCGTCGTGGACGTGGGACTGGTGCACGTTAAATCTGTCGTGCTTCAAATGTCCTCACGTTGGCGTGGTGTGGAAGTTTGAAGAGTGGGGTGCCAGCTCAGGTGTGGACCTCGTTATCTGACCGTGGTTCAAAATTAAGAGGTGCTGTCCTCGGTTCTTTCCTTTCGGGATTGATCCTGGACCGTCGCCAATAGCCCATTGCCTTGCTCCAGTGCGACGTTAAAACAACGAACCCCAACTGGGCTATCGTGGCTCCGAGTCGTCCGAATAACTATGGGAGCTGTTCCTCTTAACTTTGTAATGTTATAAGACAAGTGGTCTATTGTGCTTAATATTGTGAAGTTCTTCAAAATATAGAGTATAGTTTACCATTTGTGAGGATTCATTGATGGACCCCTCAATTATCCCTCCCAAAGGCAAACTCGCCGACAGGTCGTAAAAGAGCCGGACAATACATTTCCATCTCTCTGGCGCCAAAGGCAAACTCGCCGACAGGTCGTAAAAGAGCCAGACAATACATTTCCATCTCTCTGGCGCCAGACGGTCGGGACTTGGATCGAAGAGGACAAAAGGGGATTCGTTCCGAAAAGAGCCCAGGTGTTTAGGAGTGCACCTGCCAGGTGATTAAGTCCACCTGCTAGGTAATCAAGCCACCTGCGCTAAGTAGCTGATCCCATTTTACGTCAGAGAGTCTCTACCGAATCAGCAACCTCAAAAATGAGCAAAGTAAAAACGAACCAATTAAAAGTAAGAACCAATCAGGAACGAACGAATCGAGAACCACCAGCGAACAAAGGCTGGGAGGTTTCAAAAGGAAAAGCAGGGAGTCGAATCGTCAGTTCTTGCTTGTGATCTCGATCGATCAGCTTAACTCAGCGACCCTTTGAGCGGTCACTCCTTAGGGAGAAAATATATTTTTTGAAGACGGTTCTCTCAACCTGAGAGGACGCGTTCTTGTAGCCGGCGTAGGCTGCCCATCTCGAGTCTTGTTTGTTTCCCGAGCTAGCGTCTTAGCTCAGTGACCCTTTGAGCGGTCAACCCCATTAAGGAGCTCTTAATAATTTGGAAGACGGTTCTCTCACCCTGAGAGAACGCGTTCTTGTAGCCTGGCGTAGGCTGCCTATCTCGAGTTCCTGCTTATTTCTCGTTCGAGACTTGAACCAGCGACCCCAGCGGAGCCGTGCCTGTCTTGTGCCGATCCGACGACCCCAGCGGAGCCGTGCTGTCTTGTACTGACCCGACGACCCCAGTGGAGCCGATCCCTGATTGTGCCGAACCGACGACCTGCGGAGAGTTCGGTACCGACTTCTCGTCCGGCAGTGAACCTGCCTTGTCCCGTCGTCCAGTGAGGATCCAGTGCTGATCTTGTGAAATCGTCACCCGACGAGTAGAGTTTCATCTAGAGACTGTTGAGATACCTTTCTCCAACTCAGAGACTTTCGTACGTCCTGAGATTTCGACACCCTGTCGCATCCAGTTAGCAGAGGCATAGAAATTCGTGAAAGTGTCGTGTAAATAGATTCTAATATAGTCAAGAAATTGTTTTAAATAAAATTATCGTTTGTTATTTAAGCCAGACTGTTCTCTGTAGATTTGAATCTACCACGCTACCCAGAGAATCACTACACATTCAACGACGTATTGATATATTTTTCAGAATTAACATCTACCGTTCTTACACACACCTCTTGTTCATAGAGTGTAGTGTAATATTCTGCTCCTTCATCCAATCTCTACTTGGTGAGGTGCAAGTGTCACGTGGTCAGAGAGAAAATAACATTGTGAAGGGTGTGATTTGAGGGTGGTCGGAGTAGAGGAAAGGACAGTGAACAAAAAAGCGAGGAAGACAGTTTGTAGACACCGATCGTACTTTGTAAGGCTGTTTCCAAAGACAAAGATTGCAATTTGTTATGTCATTCGTTGTTTTGACGTTCATACAATAAATGTTTTGTTGAGTTGCAAGTTCTCTCTTTTGCCAAAAAAAGAACCACTCTAGGATCGTTACAGTAAAATTTTGGAGGTTGAAACGTGAATAGTATAGAAAACACTATTCATAATGCCTTAAAAATTTATCTTTTTGCGAGCATCTTTTATAGTATCGCTAAACATAATTGCAGAAATTGATTTGAAAAATGAATTTAAATCCCAGTTTTTAGTGCTTATAAGTTTATTTATTGCACATGTAATGTGAGCACACAAAATAATTCACGAATCTTTCCTATTCCAAAAACATATAGCTCCTTTTCCATTTCAACCCCAATTCTAAATTAACTCTGCACAATACTGATTCTCAGGCAACAGTTGGTCCAACGATAATTTTATTTAAGTGTTGTTAAATATTTGCTTGAAAATAAAACTCATATAAATTAATATTCTCGTCCTTCGCTATGAGAGGCATTTTCTGTCAAGCTAGATACTGGTGGTGGTAGTGTTTCTGCGGGTATGTATCCGGTATTAAGAACGTGACGTCACTTGGCTTGTTTTGTTTTCGAACAAGCCAAGCACGTACTTTAGCTTTTTCAGCACGTACTTTATAAAAATTCCAAAGAATGAATTCCGAATCGATATACGATTGTTGATTGGTCAACTCTAATTGGATTAAATGCCAAATGTGTCCAAAACGACCATAAACTACATTTTAAGGTGACGCCATTATGTATTAGAGAGCATTTGGGCAGTAGTAAAATCTTTTCCTTTTGAATCTGTTTCCAAAACAGTGATAAACAGCCCGTTGTGTTGCTCCAGTGCGACGTTAATTCAACTACCTACCAAAACGGTGATAAACTACATTTTAAGGTAATCCCGATATATATCACGCGAGAGCAATTTGGTATCGGAAGCAAAGTATTTGTTTTCCGTCTTGGTTTGTTTGCTTTGCAAATTCCTTTTATATCTCGCTTTTTCGTTTTCTTAGCGATTCATGAAGGTTACCACTACCTTTCTATGTATCGCAATAACTATGAACTGTTTTCTGAAAGGTAGGCAGTTGAGTTGACGTCGCACTAGCGTGTTATTTCTCTGAAAGGGGAGACCAAATGAAAACAAAACTGAATGTTGGCGAAGAAAATCTCTACTCCAAGCAGAAGCAATGTTCTCGCGTTGTTCTGATTTCTACGACACTGAACCGTTGTGCAAATGAAATTACAAAAACAAGCACCCCCAAACATAAAAATCTTCAATAAAACTAAAAATTAACAAACATCGCGCAAAACAAAAGGGTAAAATTAAAATTGCCTATTATAAAAATTTATGCACGGCAAGTAGACTGCCTTGGCGATATTGCAGTAACCCATTTGTCTTCTTTCCCTGAACAGACTAAAAGTGTCAGGGCAAGCGTTTTTTAAAACTGAAGAACAATTCAAGCGAGAACAGTAGTGTCTGAGTCATCACATAGATGGCGTTTCCTTCACTTCAATATCAGAAGGGTTTTAGGGGGCGATCAAGTCACAATCAAGGTTCATTCGGTCGAAGATGAGAAGTGTTTCTAGTTATTTGAATGGCAACCGCTAACGGTTGCCTTTATCCATAATAGCGAATCGGTATTTTTGCCGATTCAATAGGGAAGATCGTGAAAGAAAATTCAAAATTTTGGATACGTTAAGAATATTAATGAGCAGCTTCTCCGTCTTAAGTTGGGGTTTACTTTAAACGAGTACGCGAAAATTACGATAATATTCTAAAGGGGGCTGGTGCACGTTAAATCTGTCGTGGCCTCAAATGTCCTCACGTTGGCGTGGTGTGGAAGTTTGGAGAGTGGGGTGCCAGCTCAGGTGTTGCCTCGTCATCTGACCGTGGTTCAAAATTACGTGGTGTTGTCCTCGGATCTTTCCCTCTGGGATTGATCCCGGACCGTCACCAATAGCCCGTTGTGTTGCTCCAGTGTGACGTTAATTGAAAATACCAAAAAAAAAATACCACGATAATATTCGAATGGTCAATTTTTTCATTCTGGCATCAAAGAAAACATGATTTGACGCAACTTTTACAGAACATGACACTATTACATTCGGATCTCGAGTTTGCATGTCGAATTTTACAAAGTGAAATGCATTGCAGTGTACTTACTATCTAAGCCTAGAAAGTTTTAGTTTTGATTTCGGAATGAACTTCAATTTCTCTTCTTTCACGACACAGCGCCATCTTTCGGCTAAGTCGAGAACTGAGGTCGACCGCATGATAATGAATCATTTCGAGGAGACTAATAGCACAGTGCTATTCACGGAGATACCTGAAGCTATCAAAAGGGGAACGCAAAAACTATTCAAGTTTGTTGTTTTTGTCTCGATTTTATTATAACTTGGCTAAAGCAAAAAAAAATTCCGATGTCCCCAAAAAATGTTTTAGAAGCAAAAAGTGAACAGATATTTACGGTTGGAGTTTGTGCAAGGCAGAAAAACGTTTCGGTTACATAAGCGAGTCGACACATCCGCCATTTTCGTACCCAGGGTACAACGTGAGTTCGCCGCCTCTCATATATTTGTTCCATGCTTTTGCTCTTATGACTTTCAACGTTCTAGAGGAATTCATATTTGTTACTGCTCAAAAAATTGTCGCAATTAGGTAGTTAATTAAGGTAGCACTGAAGCAACACAACGGGCTATTGGCGAAAGTCAGAGATTATCAAGACGCGGAGGCTCTCTTGTAAGACACGACAGTTCGAAAACCTCTGGTATAAACAATATAAAAAGTATATAAACAAGACAACGCGAGTAAAACTCAAAGAACGGAGTCGAAACTGGACTGAAGAAAAATTTACTTAGGTAATTAAAAGGGACAAAAAGTAGAACAATTACGTAGCGAGACTTAATACGCTTAATGATTCTTGCAGTAGTAAACAGCGGGGGATGAAAGACATGACGCTGCACAAGACAAAATAAGTGTTTTTTGTGGTTTGGATCTCGGTAATTTTCGCTGCTGAAGGTTAATTAAACCCAAAACAAAGAACTCCATGGATTACTGTTGCAACACAGAGCCATCTCTTGAGCTTACAAAAATACGAGCTCTTACAGCGTTCCATACACTTAACGTTGTTTGAAAGTTTTTTGTTTGAAACGACATATTACTTTATTTCTGTATAGAAGGGGATTGATTTACCGGTCAATCTCGAAACCAGTAAATATCGGTTTTTATTTCTACTTTTTGCCTCAGAGCAGTTTCCCGAACCTTTTCGACTCAACGGCCCTTTTTACAAAGACAATTTGGGCCGTGGTAGCCCTGTTGGAAAAGTAACGGATTATCAACCGGAGGGTTGCTAGTTTGAATCCAACCAAAGACCGTCGTGTATAAAGGGGGCTGGTGCACGTTAAATCCGCCGTGGCCTCAAATGTCCTCACGTTGACGTGGTGTGACCTTGTCATCTGACCGTGGTTCAAAATTACGTGGTGTTGTCCTCGGACCCTTTGGGCTTGATCCCAGACCATCGCCAATAGCCCGTGTGTTGCTTCAGTGCGACGTTAATTAAAATACCTACCTAAACCTACAAAGACAATTTTTTTCGGCGCTCCTCTCTGGAAAACTCAACATCTCTACTCATAATAAATTGCAGGCCTATAACTTTCGAATTTCGCTAAAATATTCATCTTCTTGCGACTATGTATATGGTCAAGTGAATAATTGTTCGCTTAAAACATTTTCGGGCAAGAAATTTTTTTTCTTATTTCCCACTCTTGTTCAAGACTTTCCCTTTGGGATTGATCCCGGTATCGGTATATTTAATTAACTTCACACTGGAGCAACACAACGGGCTACTGGTGATGATCCGGGATCAATCCCGAAAGGAAAGACCCGAGGACACCTCGTAATTTTGAACCATGGTCAGATGACGAGGTCGACACCTGAGCTGGCACCCCACTTTCCAAACTTCCACACCACGCCAACGTGAGAACATTTGTGGTCACGACAGATTTAATGTGCACCATCCCCAGCGTGAGCGACGGTCTTTGATTGGACCGAGTTTCCAACTCGCAACCCTCCGGTTGCTAATCCGTTACTCTTCCAACCGGGCCACTGCGGCCCTGGGATTCATCCCGGACAGTCGCCACTAGTCAGTTGTGTTGCTCCAGTGCGACGTTAATTAAAATACCTACCTATACCTACCTATACCTAAATATACCTACCTACTCTTGCTCCTCAATTTGAGAAACTAGGCCTCAGAGGGAGCACTGACTTGGCATGATTATTGTAAAAATCCGGCCCGGACAATCCAAGTTCTGTATTTGTAAAAAATGAACCATACTTGGTTTTAATTGGCAAAGAAAAAATTATCTTTTAATTTGGTTCATGGATCACGGAAATGTGGTTGACGGAAATTTCACAAAAAGTGTTATTCCACTTACACCGTTTAATCGTTTAGAAATCACGTGCATATCCAAATTACGATACGAATTTGATCTGGCATTTATAAACAGTGCATACGCAGTTTCCGACGGATACGAGATACCACTAAACTAATGCCGCAACGAAAAAGCTCTACTTAATCAGGAAGAGTTTCAACAGCAGCATTCCTGGGTGATATCTTTTTCTAAACAGGATGAACGACTCCTGTTTTCTTCCAACCAGCATCATCCACATGTTAAGTAAAAGACATCTGGTTTGATTGAGCAATAGGTTTATTTTTAAGACAACAGGAGTGTGTATAGGGGCATCGTTTTCCCAGAAGTACGAGGTGGCAGCGATGTAATAGCATTAAATGTCAACAGAAAAAACGAAACTGCAGTGCATGCTTCCATTATATTGATGAATGTGAACAGAAAAACTGCAATGCATGCATCCATTATATTGTGAAATTAATAGGGGTTTTGAAAGCAGTGGATATTTCCGTTTTTCTTATTGTACTGTATTTTCATTCTACATATAGAAAACTCTCGACTAACTCAAGAGGAAAAACGCGATATCCTTTTCCAATTATTTTCATTTGTTTAAAATGAACATTCGAGATCTTTTTCAAAGCATGATCACTGGAAACTTCGCACTCGAAACATTTCGTACGAGAGGCATTTTCTTTCAAGCTAAATATAGGTGCCGGTAGAGTTTCTGCTGTGGAACTTGTTTCCTGTTAGTATTCCGATTATGACGTATCTTGGCTTATTTTTCGAATACGATTTCAGCATTTCGTCATGGGGTTCTCCATGGGTAGAACAGATCTTACCGTAGAAAATTGTCGAGTTTACTCCATTTTATCACATTAACCCCTTTGAACTTCCTACTGTATTTTACATATCTTAGACATGTCTGCTAATGAAAAAGGAATGTTCAACCAAAACCTATAATGCACTACCATTAAACGATCGAAGACTGTTGCCTCAGAAGTCATAAAAAATTGAATGTTACTTACGGAAATAATTCGTTTACAAAATTTATAATTTTAATTAGAATTATGGACACTTAATTTCTATCTATTCTTTCAAATTGCGATCCTCTGTCCTCCATGTTCAACAACAAGCTCTGGGTTTGAATCCCGGTCTTGGTACGGATGTTCGTGGTAATTCGGAATCCACTTTAAGCTATAGGTCCCGGTCTAATTAGCCCTCGTGTTGCAAAAAAATACCACAAAGCGCGCGCGACAAACCAAAGATCCTTATTCTACATGTCCACTGCATTTATGAATTCGATTCTATATATGTATGCATTTCGTGCACGTGCATTAAATTTAACAAACAGAAGTGAGAGGTAGAAATGAAAATTTTGATAACATTTTAATTTGATTCCAACTTTTGATTGAAATATTGATCAATGAATTCACGCAGCTACCTCTACAATTTGCCTGATGACTAACCATAAGTACGTAAACACAACCACATCCTAAAAAACACTCGTATATCTATGCAAAAGTACACGTGTAGAATACGGACTTTTAATTCCCTAATACAGGTTACAAGTCCTGTAAGTGCACGTTCAAAAAACTGGTCTCATTTCATATAAAATTGTTTCAGCGCTATGATCTGAGCTCGTGGTTTTTATTTTTAGATTGTAAGTTCTAATGTGTGTTCTGTTTTTTTATTTTATTTTCATCATCACTTTCTTAACCCTCCTGGTGGTTGTTTTGTCATTATCGAAACTGGCCAGAACGATGGATATCTCGTTATTAGAAGAAAACTGGCCAGTTCTTGGTCTTTTCATCATTAAAAAATCAATAATGCCTTGAGGATCAGATATCTCCTCATTAGCAAAACTAGTCAGATGTTGATAGACGAGATTTCTCTTCAAAACCACTTGGAGAGCTAATTTACATTTATCAATAGGCAACATAATTTATGTTTATCTTTGTTCTCTATGATTATAACCTTGGGTCATATCTTGTAACACGAGGGTTAATTTGACAGGGATCTGGGGCTTAAAACTGGTTTCGAACCGTTACGAACATCCATGCCAAATCGGGATTCGAACTTGCATCCTCCTGTTGGACATTTATACATATTTTACGATCAGAAAAACTTAATCTACTTATTTTTTCATCTATTTATGTTCATCTTTTTATTTTACTAGCCCTTTGCGAAAACGCTGGTATTAGTTACCCAGGTTAGGGTACCTTGAGCTGTCGCTCTGCGCAAAAAGTTCTCAATCAATTAAAAGTCTTTCCAAAAGTCCGTGAGGACCGTAGAGCGGCAAACCAAACTCACCAATCTAACACAGTTTGTCAATTTTACCATTCTTCGGAAAACAAGGATTTAAATTCCTTGAAAAATTATTTTCCTTTCTCCGCCTATTTTTGATAGAACTAGATTCTGTGCAGAACTTTATTGCTGGAACTATGAGAGGGATTTTCTGTCAAGCGAGATTTAGATGGCGGTAGTGTTTCTGCGGCGAAATGTACTTCTTGAACGTAATCCGAACTTGACGTCGTTGTTCAAAATTACGTGGTATTGTCCTGGAATCTTTCCCTTCGGGTTTTGATCCCGGACCGTCGCCAATAGCACGTTGTGTTGCTCCAGTGCGACGTTAATTAAAATACCTACCTACCGAACGTGACGTCATTTGGCTTGTTTCCTAATAAGATTTCAGCACTCCAAAGAATGAATTCTCAATTAATCCGTTGTGTTGCTCCAGTGCGATGTTATTTGAGTACCTACCTACCGAATTAATCACGGATAGTTGATTTTTCAATACCAATGAGATCAAACGCCAAAAGTCACCAAAACGGCGATAAACTCGATAATCTCGATTTATATCACGCGAGAACTCCCCTCTATTTGGACAGCTGTAGTAAAATCTCCGCTTTCCGTCTGGTTTGTTTCTTTACACTGCAAATCTCTCTTCAATTGCAGTCATTTCTCCTATTGAAAAGTCAATATTTGTATTTTTGAATAAAAGCTTCTTGGAAATGAGCTCTTCGATTTTTCTGCTAACTTCTGATCATCTAAAGACCCGATAATTTCGCTGCGTTTCAGGACCGAAAACAGCTCTCCTCCACTGTCGCCATCGGCAACACAGGCGACATTCGTTTTCCCTGGCGACGGACTGTCCAATCAACAAACGCGCGCTCACACTGAAACCAAAACTACCTCCAATCCCAGCAACCCCCTTCCCTTGCCACTCGGTGCGGCAAGTTGAATCGAGAGCGCTCATCTGCGCCACTGGCTCAGTGGCGTGCGAGGAGACGAGAGAGAAAAAACACGAAAAGGTGAAGGCTCGCAAGGTCAGGTGGCTTCTGCGTAGTTTCTCTTAAGAGCGGCGAGAAAGAAATAAAAAGGAGAGGGAGCATTGCCTTAACGGTACCCGTACCGCGTGGTGACTGCACTCGGCCAAGGGCACATACGACAAGACTTTCGGGAGGCATCGGTTTTATTTGCGGAGATGATTTCTACGCGGAAAAATTCCCTCTCCTCCGCGGAGACTGACATTTAGGAAATTATAAATAGCGAAATCGTTCGGTCGCAGGTGACATTTCGTGGAACGGAACACAGGACGGAAGGGGGGTATCAAATCGTTTGTTCAGAACTAATTAGCCTTTGGCAGCTTTGGCTTCCAGCGCTCGTCTCTGTTGTTTACTTTGCGTTTGAACGCTCTGACCGTGTTGCAAATCATATCGTGGAAATGTGACATGGACTTTTCTCGTAAACAGCTTTTCCTTGCTAAATTCGGTTGCATTACATCGAACGTGTGCATGTCTCAATGGAAAAGGGGGTCTAATCTGCATGAAAAGACCGTTGCTGGCGAATTCAGGCATTATATCACGTTTTCTGTTCACCGCATCGACTTTCTAATGAAGTAGACGGAGAATGTGGGCGGAGTCTCAGTCGTAAGATCTCTGAAGGGTAAATGACGTGGGCTTACGAATCGACTTAGACGATCGGCTGTCGAATCGCAGACTAGCGTTTTTGGATAATCAATTCAACCAATCAATAATTTAGGATTCATGCTTTTACCCACAACGACGTGACAGATCTTCAAACCTAACATGAAGAAATAAGCGGGCACATGCTCCGTCTATTGCATTAGAAGGTCGATGGTTCACCGGTTTTGACTCAAAAAGTATTTTCAGCCAAGAGTAGGGAACTCAGATAATTTAAAGCTGTGTTTCCCAACTTTTCCCGGGCCCGCGGTAGCTCAGTTGGAGGAGAAACGGATTAACAACCGGAGGGTTGCGAGTTCGAAACTCGGTCCAGCCAAAGACCGTCGTATACACGGGGTCGCATACAAGTTATATCTGTTGTGGCCTCAAATGTCCTCACCTTTGCGTGGTATGGAAGTTTGAAGAGTGGTTTGCCAGCTCAGGTGTTCTCGTCATGTGACCGAGGCTCCAAATTACGAGGCGTTGTCCTTGGATTGATCCCGGACAGTCGCCAATGGCCCACTGTGTTGCTCCAGTGCGACGTAATATAAACTACCTACCTACCCAATTTTTTTCCCACAGAGTACCACTTTTCAAGGTACTTATTATCAATACATAGAATTCGAAAAATCAAGGAATGTTTTTGTTATAAATTCGGAATCGCATTTGTAATAAAAATTATGTACTTTGGAAGGTACGACAGTCTTTGGTTCGATGCTCTTTGTTTGGGCCGAGTTCGAACTCGCAATCCTATAATTGCTAATCCAATACTCTTCCAACCGGGCTACAGCGACCCGGGATGAATAGGGAACTCAGATAATTTAAAGCTGCGTTTTCCAACTTTTTCTCACGAAGTACCCTTTTCCAAGGTACTGATTATTACCAATATATAGAATTTTAAAACTCAAGGGAGGGAATCTTTTTATAAATTCTGAATCGTAATTTTAATAATTGTACTTTGGAAGGTAGGTACTTGAAATTAACGTCGCACTATCAGCGACGGTCCGATCCCAAAGGGAAAGATATAAGGAAATCTTGTAATTTTGAACCACGGTCAGATGACGATGTATTTAGGACGAAAAAGGCCTAAGTCCATTTTATAAGTTTTTGATCAAAGCTGATTTAGTAATCTATTTTTTAATACAGCGTATAAAAGATATTTTCCAATGTTTTGAATACTTCAGAATGTATTGACAAGATATAGTTGATCTGACGAAACGATCATTGACGATTTTTGTTTTTATATCTTTATTATACTTCGCATCACTTAATTTAATTGTACTCCTATTTTTACTCTAAAGTAGATCCACCCTGTAAAAATAGTTCGAGACACTACAAATTTAGCTTAGACTAAATGACAGATGTATAAATTTTTCAAGAAAAACCCCGAGAATACGGAATATTTTCTTAGAAATTATATGCTTTATTGTTTTGATTTTATTATTTTCTTAAATTGACTGCCCACGTGATAATACTTTCAACGAATAGCCTTTCATCTGTGGGATAATGTAGTGTGATTTCGATCTTCGCAAACCAAAACGTCACATTTACGCTCATGAGACTACTTATCAGCGGGGCATTCGTTCTGAGTCTTTTTGTCGAACGAAATGTAGGTGGCGGTAGTGTGTCTGCGGGGGGTACGTGTTTCCTGTGCATATTCCGGACATGACGTAACTCTTGGCTTGTTTCCCGAATACTATTTCATAACTACGCCAACAAAAATTTCAAGGAATTTATTGTGAATTGATAGGATAGGTCAACGCCAAATAGATTTAACGCCAAATGTCGCCAAAACTGCGATAAGCTGCATTTTAATGTAACCCTGATATGTATTATACGAGTGTGAGTAGTGGAAGTAAAATCTTCGCATTCCGTCTGGTCTGTTTGCACTGAAAATCTTTTTCATAGTTAACTTGACCCCGAGTATAGCTGTTTTATATGAAGCCTTGCATCTTTGAGAAGTAATCTGTCTTCTGTCAAGCTAAATGTAGGTGGTGGTAGTGTTTCTGAGACGATACGTCTGTCCTGTACGTATTCTAAACGTGATGTCATTGCCTTCTTTTTAATACGATTTCAGCACTTCGCCAATATATATTCCAAAGAATAAATTCCGAATTGATGTATGATAGTTTATTGATCAACACCAATTAGATTAAAAGCCAAAACGACGAAAGCTACATTTTAAGGTAATCCCGATATGTATGGGATATAGCACTTGGATATAGGAAGAAAAACTTCGCATTCTGTCTTGTTTTTTTGCAGCGAAAATCCTTCTAATATAATCCAGCTTCCGGTAGTCACGAGGTTTTGAATAAGTCTATTAGCCAATTGGTGGTAACGTAAACAAATTGCTAGCATAATTGGCGTCTAGCGTGGATTCTGGTTCTAAGTTTAGTAAGTGTCGAAAGTGATAGCAGTCAACGTTTCGTCGTTATCGCTATTCATGCTTTTTCGCATGGCAGCCTTCTAACAAGGTTTCACATCTTTTCAGAAATCGACTGATCCAAGGTCGACTGCCTTTGCATCGGAGCCGAACTACAATCGCTAACTTGACCTCGAGCATACTTGTTTTTGAAGTACTTCTAAATCTATCGAAGCACTTCTAATATCTATCGAAGTACTTCTAATAGCTTTTAAATATTTAGAAGCACTTTAATGGCTAAGTTCTTTCCTTTTAATTTTCTTACTAATACCTTGTTTAAAATATGAAGAACCTTCCGGTGGGTATATTATCTTTTAACTGCACATTTTTTCTCACACTGTAAATGGGTTAAACGTATGCTGACACTATCCAAGAGTAAAACTGTTAAGATCCAGGAAGTTAACACCTTAATAACAACTCAGCTTTAGCCGATAAATACAGCCAACACAGCACTATCTATTAATTAATGTCGACTCGTAATAATTAATTTTTCATCCCTGTATTTCCCTAATTAACAACGTAATTACGTAAGCCGTTGATTTAAGAAACCCGTTAATAGGAGTGGAAGGTGAAAGCATCCCCCCAAAAACCCAGCCTTTCTTTCCCCCAAAGAAAAAAAGCATCATCACGCTTCGTAAAATGAATGGCTCACGTTTAATGATCGATAGATATCGATGTTGCTTCATTTTTCAAGATGGTGTCACTCGCAGGTAGTTTCCAATGGTTCTCTCTCTAAATCGGGCGGAGGATTTATTCGGAATTTTCCTTTGACCGTGACCGATGCTCAAATCGATACCTGGGCTGAATGAAATGAACTTTTCTTGAATGCGATCTTTGAAAAATATTTTACGTGTTATCATTTTCATCACGGTTTGTTGGTTTTGAGCTTTTTGGCCCATATTTGACCAAGCTATGCCAAACTCAAGACGGACTATGTTAATCCTACAAGTGGTTTCGACGACATATATCGCCCAACAAGATCGGACTAATTTTGCTGATGGCGAGAAAGCGGCATCAGCAAAATCGTCAATATCTCGTCATCAAGGTCTGGTCACTTTTTTCCAATGACGAGATATCTCGTCCATGAAGATCTGGTCGGTTTTGCTAATGGCGAGATATGTTGACGAGACAACCACTAGGAGGGTTAAGTAATTGTGAAAGGAAAGGATGGAGAGAAGTAGAGAAAGATCGCTTGGGCATCCCGGGGTCGCGACCCCCCTGTTTACCACAAAGAACAGTAAACCTCATGGGAAAAGAGTAGACCACTAGGATACCTTGGGTTCGTGAAGCCCATACACTCCTAAAGATGTGTTATCAAGGAGATAGTCATCACGGAAACATGCAATTTAGAATCAGTTTTAGGAGATTTGAATCTGTCGAGGGATCAAATTTCGAGAAAACGAAATTCTGGTGTATTGTCATATTACGCATTATAAAATCGTTGCTTTTAAAAATTTTATTTTAAATTCAATTATCGATTAGGCGAGATCAAGCTGTACATTTGAATGGCTAAATAAATACGACACTACTCAAAGCGATACATTGTTAAATTAGTTTGAATAAATAATTTACTATCAATTCTGTCTTCCTAGTTTAACTAATTGCTGCAGTTAACTTTCGAACTTATGACAAGTGTTTTCTCACAAATAATTTCAAGTTGTATTCGTATTTTTAATTATCCGTATGAATAATTTTGATTATTTTTTCCAAAGTATTGAATTATAGATAAATTGTGTTTCGAAAGCGTTTTCTAAAACCCACCTTGAGAAAAAAAGGGTGGGTAATAAAGAAAACATGCAACTGAATCAAAATTATACCTATTTTTGTTAGATCGGTATTTTAATTAATGCCGCACTGGAGCAACACAGCTGGTTATTGGCGACGGTAGAGAATTAAACCCAAAGGGAAAGATCCGAGGATACCACACAATTTTGAACCACGGTCAGATGATGACGTCACACCTGAGCTTTTGTTAGATTGGTAAAAATATAATAAATCTTTTGGTGTGCCGCCAGAATGAAAAGTTTAAAAATCTCTGGTCTAGAAGATGTGATATGCTTGGCGAGTGGTTTGGTAAAACAATAAAACAGTTATATTTAAAACTTTACTTTAATATATAACGACTATTCACTGTTGTACAGAATGATTCGAAATTCCCTGGTCAAACTTTGAGGAGCGGAAGGCTGCATCAATATGAACATCTTTTGCCAAAGAATGACGAATAACCACCAATAGGCGAGTACCTAATGGTCAAACATTTCAGCTCTTCACAGTCATCTGTATGAAAGAGGAACATTTCATATCAGCAGACATGATGCTGGTCGGCCGAGAAGTTCGGGTACTCCAGAAATGAAAGACATTCTACGCGAGATTGAGAAAAATCTGCCTATTGGGAGAAACGTTCACGGTACAATCTTTGAATAGCTCTTCCGTCTCCATTGACAACCCCGTACGATAGATACATGTCAGGCATCTCAGAATTCGTGTAATGCTCCATGACGGATAACATCCGCGTAAAGAATGACAAAGTTCAAACCCTCCAAGTGATTTCGACGAAATATCTCGTGCATTATGCTCTGATCAATCTTGTTACTGACGAGATATCTCGTCATCGATACATTGTCGATTTTTTTTATCATGACAAGATCAAGATCTGGTCAGTTTTTTTAGATATCTCGTCCGTCAAGATCTGGCCAGTTTTGCGAACGAGATACCTCGTCGAGACAACCACCAGGTATGTTAAAAAAATGCTCTTCAAACGTACCCTCTAGCTACAGTTGTGAACATACATTATTTGACAAGTAGAACAAAATGTTTATTTTGATGCAACTTAACCATCCCTTAAAGTTTGGCCAAGGAATTTCCGAATCACTGTATATAACAATAAAAAACTAAGATCCAAATGAACAGTTGAAAACCCAACCATCCTGAAAATAAGACATTTATCTAAATCAGGAAGATGAAATCTACAGGTGCAATATGGACTGTGTTTAGCTATGGCAGCAGACTTTTCTGGAGACCTTTCTGAAATATATAAGGTCATTCTCGATTCCTATTGAAAAAGAAGTTGCCAATGAACACCAGTGTAATTCCAAGATTCCCACCATTTGGCCTGAATTTTGGAGACGAGGGGTGTTCTTGGGACTGTTATCCGGGATCTTGGGAAGGAGTTGGAAATTTTCGGGGGGAATGATTCACGAGGGATGGACATCGAAGAGGGAGGGCATAATAAGAGTCCTTCGGGCGTCATGTCTCTGTCTGAGACTTTCGAACTGCTTTTGATCGAAATGTGTATTACTTGAAAGAGGAAAAATAAACAAATGGTTTAACGTAAATGCACCGTAGGAGTACCATCTCAAGTGTAGGAGAGACGAAAGAACTTCATATAGTTTTTGACTCGAGTCAGTCAATAATCCTAACGGAAACTAAAGTGGCATATCGTTAAGCCAGAATAACCAGAGGAAGACTTTTTGAATGGATAAACGTAAAAGAGAAATGTGTCATGAATGCGTAGAGCTCACTGTTACGGTTGAAACGTCATTTAACTCATCCTTTTTCTTTGCTGACTTCTTGGGAGAGGGGATCCTTTCCCCCTTTCTACTATACACTACTTCCTCTTTTGTTTCTGTTTCTCTCTCTTCCCAGTGTGGATTTGATGTTTCATTCTTAAAAGGCTTTCCCCCGCATTACACAATCAAGATTTTTTTCTTGTTTGCATGTCTCAGAATCTCAAACACAGGGCCGGTCTCCATGATGTACTAGGGTACACTTGAACTGATCAGGATTCGTAATTTCCAGGTACTTGAACCAATTTTTACTCTTATTATAATTATTCTAAATTTCTAAAGGGACTTGGGCCCTAGTTCTAAAAATTTAAAGGATACCAAGGGGATCGGGCCTTATTTAATTTTTATGATTTATAAAATTTGAAAATCTTAGAAAAATTTTCCCTGCTATAATTTCTAAACAATCATCTCTATACAACAATATATGTATATATATAGTGTTCCATATACATAATTGTATTAAATTTTAACATAAATCAATACTATCTAGAAACTACACTGTGATTTGCGTGTCTCGTGTTCAACAAGTTTAAACTTATAGAGGCAAATAATTAATTTAAATCATAAAAATCCAATTCAAATCAAAATATAATTTAAGTCAAATCCGATTTTTTAATTAAAAAAAATTATTTTTTTCACACTTTTCTGTGAATTCTTCATTCTCCTCGGATCCGTTTCTTTTCTTTCAAAAAGTTTAAATATGCAAGCTATCCCTGTTTTCTCAAAACAAATGTAGTCGCTGAGTCATATTGCATATTTCCTTATCTGAGTCATACTACACTTCAATACACTGTCATTAATTCTGCCTATTATTGAATGGGAAGAAGAGAACTATGGTAGGAAGGAGGAATGGCATATGTGCCATTTTCCAGCGGCGTATAATTACAATTCTTCAATCGTAAATGATCTTATCGGTGGGAGGAATGCTACCATAACGCTATGGATGCTAAGGGTGATGTTCAATAAAAAAGCCTCTGCAATGGGAAGAGAAAACTGAATGTCACAATAGATAATACAAAGGGAATAGAATATCTGTTTTCGTCAGCATAACCCGGTACTGGTGAACTCTCATGTTATACTTAATATCACCGAAGAAAAGTGTAGGTAGTTGAATTTACGTCGCACTGGAGCAACGCAATGGGCTATCCGAAAAAAGAAATTCCATTTAGAAATAATATTAAGGGTCTCTTGTTGCTATCAGGGGGGTCTGACTAACGAAAAGAGCTAATGCTAGTCTCTAATTTTTAATTAGGAGGGTTATTTGAAGCATTAGCATTGAGATTTCTATTAATTTAATTTATATTTACATAATTATTAGTTGAGGCACTCAGGTCCGTGGTAATTCAATAGAATCGCGGATTACCAACAGGAGGGTTGTGAGTTCGAAATTTCAAATGCAAAGACCATTGTGTATCTTGGGGCTGGTGCACGTTAAATCTGCCACGTTCTCAAATGTCATCAAATTGACTCGGTATGGAAGTTTTGGAGAGTGAGGTGCCAGCTCAGGTGTTGACCTCGTCATCTGACTGTGGTTCCAAATTACGAGAGGTTATCCTCGGATCTTTCCCGTCGGGATTGATCCCGTACCGTCGTGTGCGCATGGCTATTGTGTATCGTACTGCAACACCAAGAACTCTAACTCAACGTTTTGAGTGTGTTGCACAACAACCTGGTATGAGCACG
This sequence comes from Meta bourneti, assembly GCA_933210815.1. Lineage (NCBI taxonomy): Eukaryota > Metazoa > Arthropoda > Arachnida > Araneae > Tetragnathidae > Meta > Meta bourneti. The sequence goes on along the minus strand of OW119922.1, from coordinate 36,415,115 downwards.
TAAAATTAGACGTCGTCTGCAGCAGTGGGGAAATTTTTCAAGTCGTCCCCTGCCCCAATGCAACAATCTTTGAATCTCCATCGCAAGCATCTGCGATTGCAATTGTGCGTAGAACACCTCACATGGACATACGAACGGTATAACATCGTCTTTTAGACGAAACTCTATTCAGTCTACCGCACCAAGATGGCCGCATCCGATTCTGGTAGCACCACGGTGACAGATAGTCTGATTCTTGCATTATGCATCGCCATACCGGTTCGTCAGCGTCGTTATAGTAGGGGCGCCATGGGATTCTACACCCGTACCCGCCTGGTTCGTACTGCTGGTACACAACAGCCACCGTTATATATCTGAAGTTTCGTTGTCCTCCCTTATCTTCAGGTCTTGCCTGCGGCCAATTTTCAACAGGACAATGAGCTAACGCACGTGGTGGAATGCAACACACGATTCCTCAATGTCCACAGAGTGTAAGTTCTTCCATGGCCGACCCGTTCACAAAATCTGTCGCCCATTGAACACGCCTGGTCGATGGGCGATCAACTACTGGTACACCAGACCAACCGCGGCTAGGCCAGATGACCTATAGCAACGTGTGGAAGCTGCATACCCAAACACACATCCAAATCTTCTTTCTTTCAATGCCGAAACATTTAGCAGCAGTTATTCCGCCCATGGCGGCTAACAAAATACTGATTTCTCCGCGTTTCGCAAGTCGAATGAAGCTGTAATTTCACCGTGTCTTGTGTTATTTGTTTTATAAACATGACTTCGATATCTCTTGTCCTTCACGGTGTTGCATTTCCGATGGCCCGCAGTGCACTTCTGTGACAAGGACAAAATGGTCCTTAAAATCATAAAAAAATTTTTCGAAGGAAATCCATAAAACTCAATTAAGATGTCTGAAATGCCGTTCTTTAGACATTGGCTTTCGAGGTCACCTCTAAACCCCCTAGCTGCGTGTATAGTACTGAGGAGTGTGCCCGTGTGAGAAAAAGTTATAATATCGTTAACACTTCCACATTCAGAAATAATACAGCAAAAATGTTATCGTTCCACAAAAAGATCGAATATAAATAAAACAACACTTTTCGCCGTCATCATTGAGATTCGAGGAATTTATTTTTTGGAAGCCAGCTTTGGGAAAAGGAGAATAAATGCCTGTCATCTCTGATGTCTGCAGCAGAAGCTACTTAATGTCATTCAACTTCCAACGAAGTGGTTAATGCCATTCGTTTCCGCTTTTCATCATTCTTTTATTAGATCACACTTTCCACAGTGAAAGCCCTTCATCTTCTTTAAATGCATTACTTCCTCCCTTCCCTCTTGAGCAGTGGAAAGGGAAGTAAACAGCCACCGTCGAAAGAGTTCGTCATAACAATGCAATTACACTCAATTCGCCCTCCAAAAAATCGCTTCTGTTTCAATTCCCTCCTGTAGAACAAGAAATTTAGTCTCCTGTTCAAAAAAGATCAAAACTTGATTAACATTAGATTATAAAATACCGTCGATAAGATTTTCCAGAAAAGATTAGCTTCGAATTTCCTTTCTGCTTGAGACAAACCAAACCTTCTCAGAATGTTTATCCCTCTGAAGGGTTCACACGCATATATCCGTCTTGCAACCTGCAATTTCCCCTGCATGGATTCTTTCGCAGGCTATACATCGGGCTGAATTCCGACCTTAAGGTCCGATATACGCGATCAGCTGCTACATAAAAAGCATTACGGTACGCATGCTCGTGCATGCATATCTTTGTCGTCCCAATGTGCGGCTTGTCAAAGGCATTTTCAAATTGATATATTTTCGTTCTCGGGACACAAAATCAGGACGTCGCCAAGAACTTTGCAAGGGCGTTTGAGATGAAAAAATTATGTGTCGTTAAATGCAGTTTACTTGGCTAGAAACGTACATTTTTAGTTTTCAATGCCCATCACAAAGAAAATAAATTCTTTCAAACTGCATCACTGCTCATCCATTGATTGCAAGTCGATTTCAAATGCGTTTCTCCCCGAGAAGAGGTTTGTGGAGAGTAAAAATTTTCTCATAGCAAGAGAGAAGAGAGAGAGAGGGACATATGCGTAAAATGAAATCTAAATATGGAAACAATCAAGGAAAACAAAATAAAATTCACAGGAATCCGCGTTGCGATTGTCCGAAGGAAGATGTTAAGAGGGACACTGAATTTGAGAAGTTTGAAGTACCCTCAAAAGTGGCCTAACGACGCCACTGGACAAATTTGGTTATTGTAAAATATAAAAATGGAGGAATATTTTCGTCCCATTTCAAGTTATTTTCCGCTTCTGGCCATTTTAATGCAAAATCACTGCTTTCTGTGTTTTGCGTCTGGTTTATATGCATGTTTGCTCACTATGTCCAAACAATTGGAAACGGTCATGAAATTTTGTGTGCTGTGAGTACTTGCAGTAACATAGTGATTGAATTTTACCGTGTTAGTCTGTTTTCCCTTTTTATATCTATTTTTTCGCTTGTGTATTTGTGCAAGTTTCACATCAAATTATTTTCACATATTTTCAAAACCTGTTACACATTTTTAAAAACATAATTTTGACTTAGTGAATACATTATTTAATCTCCTTTGCCCATTTTTTTGTCAATTTTCACGTTAAAACAGATGAATATCCATACTTAAATCAACCTTCATTTGACATTGTTGGAGAAGTTGGGATGTAAATTAATCATTGCAATAGCTCAGATGGTTTTACCTATACAAAGCAATTAGTTTTAGAGTTTAAATTTTTATACTTCACTTATTTTTAGCTTTTTTTTCTCTGCAAAATATAAATAATACAATTTTGTAGTAGATCTTGGTAGAAATTGTTTCTTTATGTCGAATATTGCTAAAGGCGTGTTCATTTCTGGACGGTATGGGTACATTTCGACCACTGTTCTTCAAAGATTCTTGGTTTAACACTCGTAGTCTTATGAAAAGAAGTAAAGCACAGCACAAAATCAAAACCAAGACCTAGTATCGAATTATTACTAATCGAATTTATTCAAAGCATTTAAAATTTTTAAATACTTTGAATAAGCAATTAAAATTGTGAGGAGGGAGAATTTCGAGAGGTTTCCTTTACAAAACGATTAAATGAATTAAATCTTGCATTGGTTTTCATGTTTTAAATAAAATTACTTGATTTTATTGAAAGCTGCACTCAAGGACAAATAACACTTTAATTGTCATTTTAAACAAGTACGTGGTTTCCATTAAAAATAAATTTACGAATTGCAAAAAAAAGGGCCTTAAGGAATTGATTTGAAACTGTATGCAAATTAGAGTAAGTAAATTTTGAATAGAATTTTGCCAATATTAAATTTTTTTTAATGTTAGGAAATATCCGGACTTTTGAAATACTAAAAATTCTTTGTCATAGTGACAGGTCAAGTTTGCCTATTTTACTAGTTGAAGTAAGTTAACTAGCACTTATACCTATTATAAAGCAATTTATACCTATTAAAATTTTTTGAGAAAAAATTATTTTCCTTTTAAATAATGCTATCAAATCGGCTTATCAATTTTTGAAACATGCTTATCAATTACGTATGATTTGTCTCTCATAGATATCAAATAATCATTAAAGACATTCAATTTTAACACAAGTACTTTTGTTATTGCACTTACTACTGAAAGGAATTTTAAAGAAAAAATGTATTTGCTTAAAAAGTTAGTCATGAATATCTTATGAAATTCATTTGTCATCCTTCCCTTAATGCTAAAGGAATTCAAAAATTTCGCATGTCTGGTGCAAAAGTGTCACAAGTCAAAAAATATTGGTAAGACAACTATAAGTGCTAGACTATTCGCCGTAGATTTGCCATTTTTACGATTTGAGTTACTGCAATTTTACAAGAAACGAACATACGAAAGAGTATTCCTCAATCTCAAAATTGACTTTTGTCGACTTTTTAGTTATTCTTTCCTTCTCGTAATTTTATCATACAACAGGGGTGTACCGAATGAATATCTTATGAAATTTAGTCTTAACTTATAACTTATAAACTTATTTATTATCTTATAGTCATGAATATCTTGTGAAATTGATTTGTCATCCTTCCCTTAATGCTGAAGGAATTCGAAAATTTCGATTTGTGTCCAAAGTTGTTGAAATTATAAGAATATCAAAAAGGTTTTAAAAATTATTTTGAAGACACTTAAATGATATTGCCACTTTTTCATAAAAGAAGAAGTGATAATTCTGTTTATTTTTCACCTTTTCAATCTACAGTTAATCAAAGCAATCTGAGTTAGGTCGAGTAATTATGCTAGTATAAAACAATATCGAAGGAAATCAAAATTGAATTAACATTACATTAGATACTTGAAGTCAATTGGAACAAACGCAAAAATGAATGAATAATGATTCTTCAAAGGGTATTCATTGATCCACTAGGATAAAATTGCTTAACATAAAAAATGTTGAAAGAAATCACAAAGCGAATTAATATTGCGATATCAGAGAAGCTTGAACAAATGTAAGTTAGAATCGTCAATCGGAACAAATATCAAAAGGAGTGAATAAAATATGACTTCAATGAGCATTGACCTACTTGGATTGATCAATAATCAGGCTTTTGAAGTAGAACTCAAACGTAAGTAATGGTTTCCATTTCATTGAATTTCTTTCATTTCCACAGTAGTATGTAAGAGCTCGTTTGTTCAGATCTTTTCGTTCCTTTCAGTAAAGGAGCAGCGGTAGCACGGTTGTTAGAGTAGCGGATTAGCAGTCGGAGGGTTGCGAGTTCGAAATCTCGATCCAACCAGGGACCGTCGTGTACGTGGGGCTGGTGCGCGTCAAATCTGTCGTGCCTCAAATGTCCTCACGTGCCAGCTCAGGTGTTAATTCGTCATCTGACCGTGGTTCAAAATTACGAGGAGTTGTCCTCGAATCTTTCCCTTCGGGGTTGATCCCGGACCGTCGCCAATAGCTTGTTGCGTTGCTCCAGTGCGACATTAATTCAACTACCTACTTTCAGTAAAGTTGTCGAAGATCTACATTTCTGAGATGAATAAGTTACATATAGATTTTGAATAGTTTAAATTCACAACCACTGCCAATTTCTCCACAGCAGCAACACGAATACATTTAGATTATCCTCTTTGAAGAACTTTGTTTCCAATTGTACTCTTGAAGAATTAAAAGATGATTGAAGTAGTCCAGCTTGTAACGTTAAACACCTACATTTAATTGAATTTTAATGGAAATTTTTTGGTACCTCTGAATTGATCTTTTTTAATAATTATAAATTTGTGACAAAATTTCATTACAATTTCATTGCAAAGTAAATACAATTGACGTATTCTCAATTCTGGAACATTAAAATCACTTGGAAGCATAAAATTTCAAATGAAAACATTTCTTAAAGGTGGGGCATAGGAGTTAAAGGAAGTTTGCATTTACTCGCTATAACAACTCATTACAAAAAGGACGACGAAAATTCCAAAAGTGTGGAATGGTTAATTCATTACACAGCAAAAAGCTTATTATTACACAAGAAAATGTTGTAGCAAATTTTATTAAAAACCATTCAACTAAAATACTTATTTTTAATAAAATTTGCTACCATCTTTTCCTTATCACAGAAATTATGCCAATCCTTTTCTAGAAATAAACAGCGAATTTATGAACTTGCTTCAGCGTTTGAGAGTTACACGACTAAAAATATGAAAATTAAACGGAAACGTTGGAAATTATGAAATTTTAAACAATGATTGATTTGTTTGCAGCCAGTTTCAAACCATTCATTGCATTAAAAGTTCCCAAAACTGTCCGCAACATGCAAAACTAAGAACCTCATATAGATGAGATACTAATGCTATCTATAGAGTGTGTCGAATATTTATCAAATGAAATATATTCCTTTCGAAATCTCCAAGAAATATCTTGACGTATATTAGCATGTTCTTATGGGATTTAAATATAGCACAATCCCTATTTATGAAGCTTCTTATAAAACGATGAAAACGCATATTGAATTTCGAACTTTCGCTTCTCCAATCGATCTTTTCAGTTTAAAAAAACTGGAAATCATAAACTTGAAAGTCACCCTTTTTTCAAACGCTAGGACCTCGAACTTATTTTCCAATATAAATCATCCGATTATTTGTTTATTTTTCTTAGAACACGCAGATTAGAAGATGATTCATTCAAGGAGTCATTCATGACTTTCAATTGAATGACAGAATCCAACTCCTTCTCTTCTATAGAATTTCTACATTGAACTTAGCGAATGGCTTAGGTGGTGTAGATAACCTCTTAAAGTTCCTAGTAAATGAAGCAAGCACAAAGCCTCCTGATCAAATCCTTCCTCCATTCTGGTGCTTTTCTGTGAAGTGGAAAGAAGTCATAAGATAGATTTCACGTGTGATGCGCTCTAACGAAGTGAGTCCACAAGAACAGTTGGTCCATTCTTTTAATCGCATGTTTTCCCCTTTCCATTTGAACAGCGCTCGACCATTTAGCATTTTTTGCTGGCTCACTACCTGCGATTTCCTGTTTTTTAGCAGATTGTCGCGGAATTTCTTGATTTGGGAGTACGACTTTTTTTTCACACGATATTGATCCGTGGAAAGGGCCTTTGTCTTGAGAGAATGGACTTTGATAAATGACAAGCAGTTAAAGAAAATCATTGCAGGTTTTATCACGCGCTTTTATCTAGCTTGCTCTGTTCTGTTACATTCAAAACTTATGATAGATTTTGAACTCGTTTCGTGATGTTTAATCGACTTGAAACTTTGCATCCCCTGGATTTTTACGTCACCAGCAAACCCCGGCAATGTTGGTATCTGTGGTCTTAGCGATCAGAGTTCAAATTTTTGTTGTTGTTGCCCATCCAACATCAAGGTGTGTAACATGGCAAGAATTGAATGTCACGGGGGTAAAAATGTCATGTCTCTAACGTCACAGCGCCTAATGTCAAGGTTTTAGTCAACGTGCCGACGACTGAATAGTAGAGGGGTGTTGAACAATATCGCGTCGTTAGCGTTTCACCTCTGAGCACCTTCAGTTGTAATTAAAACCCTTTTCCCTCAATAGATTTTTAGTCTGAAAATTTTCATTTTGATGTTAGCGATGTGCCCAATTACTGTTCATGTGTGTAATATCCTATGTCCAACACATGAACCAAGCTTTCTTATTAGAAGTGTGGACTACAATCGCTACTCAGGTGGTGTGCAATTGCGCATTTCGGTTAAATCACCGGTTTTACAGAGCTCCTCCATTCCGATGAGGTTCGAGCAGTCTTGTTCTTCAATTTGGAGGCCAGCGATCAACATAAGCCCGACTATGTTGGAATATCCTAGATAGGCACCATATGGTCAACTGTGCTTTCCTGCATTTTGTGACCACCTTATTTCTCTCTTTTCCTTACTCTTCTTTTTTCATAGTCTGATTTGTATCTTCTCTAATTCCCTCTATCTCACTTCCTCCTGTCTATCTCTGGGGCCGTCTCCTTGTTTTTCTTTCTTTGATGAGTTTGGTTTCCTTGTTATCTTTATTTCTCTGACTATAATTTCTCATTGCCGTTTTCTCTTTTTTCTCCCCATACATCCTATTTTCCTCTCAATTTCTCTCTCGCCTATCTGATTCTCAATTCATATTTTATTTTTATTTTCGATATTACCAGTCGCTTGCCCCGTCTATTTTTTTCTTCTTTCTCATAATTTGTGTTGTAACATATAATTGTACTCTTTATACTTACATAGAATCCTTTTCGAATGGAGAAAATGCATAACAAATAGATGATTCTTACACCTCTTTTTTTCTCTATACATCGCTGTTTACTTACATGAAACATTTTACGATTTCGCTCAAGAGTGGCAGACTATTTTTACGTGGGTACACGACACTTCTATATAACCAAAACGTTCTTAAAAATAAAGCTTCTTACCTATTTAAAGTTTCAAATAGAATTCACATCAATGCAGTTCTTTATAACACAAACAATTCTCAGCAATTTTTGTTAGTTATTTAACAACACAATTTGCATTTTCGGAATCTGACCATGGTTCAATATTACATGGTGTTGCTTCCGTTGTGTTGCTTCAGTGCGACTTTGATTGATTACCAATTTGCATTTTTGGCACTTTTTACAAATACCAAATTAGCAAGAGTATGAGAGAAATGATGACAGATAACCCAAGTCAGTAACATATTACTCTCTTTACAAGCGTTTAACATTTTGAACAAACATGATTTTCAGTCAAACATTTTTCCGGAAAAATAATTTGATCGAAAGAAACAACTAAGCTATCTTAACATTCACTAATTAAAGGTCGTTTTTGCCTGGTTTTGAAAATTAAATATCAAACTTTCTTCTTAGATGAGGACACAACCCGCCTCCCAGCTAGTTGAGGCTATCACGGGTTATTGGGTGAGTCCCAGAAAACCATAGTGGGGACCCGATCCGTTTTGCGACAACTAACTTGTGCCTTGTACAACATCTAAGGTGCCTTGTGCGACATGGCAGCAGCGGCAGGCAGTAATGGAGGTCCTCGCATAGAAACTGCTCCTGTCATGTAAAAGTTTAACTATCGGGCAAATATGCCGCTGAATCTATCCTACTTAACTTGCTTGGTGATCCGCTATTTCACCTGATCTTACCACTGGGATATGCCCAGACTGGAGGGACTGGTCCATTACGTGGAAGGGAAACCAGTACGACCTTCCATAGCAGGGTGGGAAGTGCGGTTGCGTTTACCCGGGTGCTCGTTAACATTCCACACTAATATTTTGCTTGGTAAACCACCTAGGTACTACCCCTCATCAAGTACGGCCTGTTGGGTACAGGCTCGCGGATTTGCGAACTTATCCCGGGCAGTATAAGTTCGTGTTTTTGCAGGCAGTTTGCGTGGTTTTGAAAACCACATATCAAAGCTTGCCTGCCACTTGTATAGTGATCATAGCGTTTGTCTTGTAGGTCCCGATTTGTAAGTGCATGGTTGAGGATTGCCCCTGTTAGGAGTAATGGAGACTTATCCACTGGGATTATTCACTTATCCTTCACAATTAACCGTCACAGTTCGCACCTTGTCGCGCTGATGGCCGAAGAGGCCGTGGCTTTAGAAGTAAAACGAAATATATGTCAACCCTATTGAGTGAAAGTACAATGTCAAGTAAAAAGTTGTTTGAAAACTCATGTCTAACCTTGTCCGACACTTGGATAGTGGTCATAGCGTTTGTCTGCTACCCAATAGGTCCCAGTTTGTAAGCGCTGTTAGGAGTAACGACTACTCAATCACTGGGTACTCCTTCGCAAATAACCGTCAGCGTACCTCGTCAAGTGAATGACCGAAGAGACCAGTGGTCCATAAGAGGCTCGAAGAGACCATAACGTTTGTCTGCTACCCAATAGGTCTCCGTTTGTAAGCGCTGTTAGGAGTAACGACGACTCATCCACTGGGTACTCCTTCACAAATAACCGTCAGCGCACCTCGTCAAGTGGATGGCCGAAGAGACCAGTGGTCCATAAGAGGCTCGAAGAGACCATAACGTTTGTCTGCTACCCAATAGGTCTCAGTTTGTAAGCGCTGTTAGGAGTAACGACGACTCATCCACTGGGTACTCCTTCACAAATAACCGTCAGCGTACCTCGTCAAGTGGATGGCCGAAGAGACCAGTGGTCCATAAGAGGCTCGAAGAGACCATAGCGTTTGTCTGCTACCCAATAGGTCTCAGTTTGTAAGCGCTGTTAGGAGTAACGACGACTCATCCACTGGGTACTCCTTCACAAATAACCGTCAGCGTACCTCGTCAAGTGGATGGCCGAAGAGACCAGTGGTCCATAAGAGGCTCGAAGAGACCATAGCGTTTGTCTGCTACCCAATAGGTTCCAGTTTGTAAGCGCTATTAGGAGTAACGACGACTCATCCACTGGGTACTCCTTCACAAATAACCGTCAGCGCACCTCGTCAAGTGGATGGCCGAAGAGACCAGTGGTCCATAAGAGGCTCGAAGAGACCATAACGTTTGTCTGCTACCCAATAGGTCTCAGTTTGTAAGCGCTGTTAGGAGTAACGACGACTCATCCACTGGGTACTCCTTCACAAATAACCGTCAGCGTACCTCGTCAAGTGGATGGCCGAAGAGACCAGTGGTCCATAAGAGGCTCGAAGAGACCATAGCGTTTGTCTGCTACCCAATAGGTTCCAGTTTGTAAGCGCTATTAGGAGTAACGACGACTCATCCACTGGGTACTCCTTCACAAATAACCGTCAGCGCACCTCGTCAAGTGGATGGCCGAAGAGACCAGTGGTCCATAAGAGGCTCGAAGAGACCATAACGTTTGTCTGCTACCCAATAGGTCTCAGTTTGTAAGCGCTGTTAGGAGTAACGACGACTCATCCACTGGGTACTCCTTCACAAATAACCGTCAGCGTACCTCGTCAAGTGGATGGCCGAAGAGACCAGTGGTCCATAAGAGGCTCGAAGAGACCATAGCGTTTGTCTGCTACCCAATAGGTCTCAGTTTGTAAGCGCTGTTAGGAGTAACGACGACTCATCCACTGGGTACTCCTTCACAAATAACCGTCAGCGTACCTCGTCAAGTGGATGGCCGAAGAGACCAGTGGTCCATAAGAGGCTCGAAGAGACCATAGCGTTTGTCTGCTACCCAATAGGTTCCAGTTTGTAAGCGCTATTAGGAGTAACGACGACTCATCCACTGGGTACTCCTTCACAAATAACCGTCAGCGCACCTCGTCAAGTGGATGGCCGAAGAGACCAGTGGTCCATAAGTGGCCCGAGGAGACCATAGCGTTTGTCTGCCACCCAATAGGTCTCAGTTTGTAAGCGCTGTTAGGAGTAACGACGACTCATCCACTGGGTACTCCTTCACAAATAACCGTCAGCGTACCTCGTCAAGTGGATGGCCGAAGAGACCAGTGGTCCATAAGAGGCTCGAAGAGACCATAGCGTTTGTATGCTACCCAATAGGCCCCAGTTTGTAAGCGCTGTTAGGAGTAACGACGACTCATCCACTGGGTACTCCTTCACAAATAACCGTCAGCGTACCTCGTCAAGTGGATGGCCGAAGAGACCAGTGGTCCATAAGAGGCTCGAAGAGACCATAGCGTTTGTCTGCTACCCAATAGGTCTCAGTTTGTAAGCGCTGTTAGGAGTAACGACGACTCATCCACTGGGTACTCCTTCACAAATAACCGTCAGCGTACCTCGTCAAGTGGATGGCCGAAGAGACCAGTGGTCCATAAGAGGCTCGAAGAGACCATAACGTTTGTCTGCTACCCAATAGGTCTCAGTTTGTAAGCGCTGTTAGGAGTAACGACGACTCATCCACTGGGTACTCCTTCACAAATAACCGTCAGCGTACCTCGTCAAGTGGATGGCCGAAGAGACCAGTGGTCCATAAGAGGCTCGAAGAGACCATAGCGTTTGTCTGCTACCCAATAGGTCTCAGTTTGTAAGCGCTGTTAGGAGTAACGACGACTCATCCACTGGGTACTCCTTCACAAATAACCGTCAGCGTACCTCGTCAAGTGGATGGCCGAAGAGACCAGTGGTCCATAAGAGGCTCGAAGAGACCATAGCGTTTGTCTGCTACCCAATAGGTTCCAGTTTGTAAGCGCTATTAGGAGTAACGACGACTCATCCACTGGGTACTCCTTCACAAATAACCGTCAGCGCACCTCGTCAAGTGGATGGCCGAAGAGACCAGTGGTCCATAAGTGGCCCGAGGAGACCATAGCGTTTGTCTGCTACCCAATAGGCCCCAGTTTGTAAGCGCTGTTAGGAGTAACGACGACTCATCCACTGGGTACTCCTTCACAAATAACCGTCAGCGTACCTCGTCAAGTGGATGGCCGAAGAGACCAGTGGTCCATAAGAGGCTCGAAGAGACCATAGCGTTTGTATGCTACCCAATAGGCCCCAGTTTGTAAGCGCTGTTAGGAGTAACGACGACTCATCCACTGGGTACTCCTTCACAAATAACCGTCAGCGTACCTCGTCAAGTGGATGGCCGAAGAGACCAGTGGTCCATAAGAGGCTCGAAGAGACCATAGCGTTTGTCTGCTACCCAATAGGTCTCAGTTTGTAAGCGCTGTTAGGAGTAACGACGACTCATCCACTGGGTACTCCTTCACAAATAACCGTCAGCGTACCTCGTCAAGTGGATGGCCGAAGAGACCAGTGGTCCATAAGAGGCTCGAAGAGACCATAGCGTTTGTCTGCTACCCAATAGGTCTCAGTTTGTAAGCGCTGTTAGGAGTAACGACGACTCATCCACTGGGTACTCCTTCACAAATAACCGTCAGCGTACCTCGTCAAGTGGATGGCCGAAGAGACCAGTGGTCCATAAGAGGCTCGAAGAGACCATAGCGTTTGTCTGCTACCCAATAGGTTCCAGTTTGTAAGCGCTATTAGGAGTAACGACGACTCATCCACTGGGTACTCCTTCACAAATAACCGTCAGCGCACCTCGTCAAGTGGATGGCCGAAGAGACCAGTGGTCCATAAGTGGCCCGAGGAGACCATAGCGTTTGTCTGCTACCCAATAGGCCCCAGTTTGTAAGCGCTGTTAGGAGTAACGACGACTCATCCACTGGGTACTCCTTCACAAATAACCGTCAGCGTACCTCGTCAAGTGGATGGCCGAAGAGACCAGTGGTCCATAAGAGGCTCGAAGAGACCATAGCGTTTGTATGCTACCCAATAGGCCCCAGTTTGTAAGCGCTGTTAGGAGTAACGACGACTCATCCACTGGGTACTCCTTCACAAATAACCGTCAGCGTACCTCGTCAAGTGGATGGCCGAAGAGACCAGTGGTCCATAAGAGGCTCGAAGAGACCATAGCGTTTGTCTGCTACCCAATAGGTCTCAGTTTGTAAGCGCTGTTAGGAGTAACGACGACTCATCCACTGGGTACTCCTTCACAAATAACCGTCAGCGTACCTCGTCAAGTGGATGGCCGAAGAGACCAGTGGTCCATAAGAGGCTCGAAGAGACCATAGCGTTTGTCTGCTACCCAATAGGTCTCAGTTTGTAAGCGCTGTTAGGAGTAACGACGACTCATCCACTGGGTACTCCTTCACAAATAACCGTCAGCGTACCTCGTCAAGTGGATGGCCGAAGAGACCAGTGGTCCATAAGAGGCTCGAAGAGACCATAGCGTTTGTCTGCTACCCAATAGGTCTCAGTTTGTAAGCGCTGTTAGGAGTAACGACGACTCATCCACTGGGTACTCCTTCACAAATAACCGTCAGCGCACCTCGTCAAGTGGATGGCCGAAGAGACCAGTGGTCCATAAGTGGCCCGAAGAGACCATAGCGTTTGTCTGCTACCCAATAGGCCCCAGTTTGTAAGCGCTGTTAGGAGTAACGACGACTCATCCACTGGGTACTCCTTCACAAATAACCGTCAGCGTACCTCGTCAAGTGGATGGCCGAAGAGACCCGTGGTCCATAAGAGGCTCGAATAGACCATAGCGTTTGTCTGCTACCCAATAGGTCTCAGTTTGTAAGCGCTGTTAGGAGTAACGACGACTCATCCACTGGGTACTCCTTCACAAATAACCGTCAGCGTACCTCGTCAAGTGGATGGCCGAAGAGACCAGTGGTCCATAAGAGGCTCGAAGAGACCATAGCGTTTGTCTGCTACCCAATAGGTTCCAGTTTGTAAGCGCTATTAGGAGTAACGACGACTCATCCACTGGGTACTCCTTCACAAATAACCGTCAGCGTACCTCGTCAAGTGGATGGCCGAAGAGACCCGTGGTCCATAAGAGGCTCGAAGAGACCATAGCGTTTGTCTGCTACCCAATAGGTCTCAGTTTGTAAGCGCTGTTAGGAGTAACGACGACTCATCCACTGGGTACTCCTTCACAAATAACCGTCAGCGTACCTCGTCAAGTGGATGGCCGAAGAGACCAGTGGTCCATAAGAGGCTCGAAGAGACCATAGCGTTTGTCTGCTACCCAATAGGTCTCAGTTTGTAAGCGCTGTTAGGAGTAACGACGACTCATCCACTGGGTACTCCTTCACAAATAACCGTCAGCGTACCTCGTCAAGTGGATGGCCGAAGAGACCAGTGGTCCATAAGTGGCCCGAAGAGACCATAGCGTTTGTCTGCTACCCAATAGGCCCCAGTTTGTAAGCGCTGTTAGGAGTAACGACGACTCATCCACTGGGTACTCCTTCACAAATAACCGTCAGCGTACCTCGTCAAGTGGATGGCCGAAGAGACCCGTGGTCCATAAGAGGCTCGAATAGACCATAGCGTTTGTCTGCTACCCAATAGGTCTCAGTTTGTAAGCGCTGTTAGGAGTAACGACGACTCATCCACTGGGTACTCCTTCACAAATAACCGTCAGCGTACCTCGTCAAGTGGATGGCCGAAGAGACCAGTGGTCCATAAGAGGCTCGAAGAGACCATAGCGTTTGTCTGCTACCCAATAGGTTCCAGTTTGTAAGCGCTATTAGGAGTAACGACGACTCATCCACTGGGTACTCCTTCACAAATAACCGTCAGCGTACCTCGTCAAGTGGATGGCCGAAGAGACCCGTGGTCCATAAGAGGCTCGAAGAGACCATAGCGTTTGTCTGCTACCCAATAGGTCTCAGTTTGTAAGCGCTGTTAGGAGTAACGACGACTCATCCACTGGGTACTCCTTCACAAATAACCGTCAGCGTACCTCGTCAAGTGGATGGCCGAAGAGACCAGTGGTCCATAAGAGGCTCGAAGAGACCATAGCGTTTGTCTGCTACCCAATAGGTCTCAGTTTGTAAGCGCTGTTAGGAGTAACGACGACTCATCCACTGGGTACTCCTTCACAAATAACCGTCAGCGTACCTCGTCAAGTGGATGGCCGAAGAGACCAGTGGTCCATAAGAGGCTCGAAGAGACCATAGCGTTTGTCTGCTACCCAATAGGTTCCAGTTTGTAAGCGCTATTAGGAGTAACGACGACTCATCCACTGGGTACTCCTTCACAAATAACCGTCAGCGCACCTCGTCAAGTGGATGGCCGAAGAGACCAGTGGTCCATAAGAGGCTCGAAGAGACCATAACGTTTGTCTGCTACCCAATAGGTCTCAGTTTGTAAGCGCTGTTAGGAGTAACGACGACTCATCCACTGGGTACTCCTTCACAAATAACCGTCAGCGTACCTCGTCAAGTGGATGGCCGAAGAGACCAGTGGTCCATAAGAGGCTCGAAGAGACCATAGCGTTTGTCTGCTACCCAATAGGTCTCAGTTTGTAAGCGCTGTTAGGAGTAACGACGACTCATCCACTGGGTACTCCTTCACAAATAACCGTCAGCGTACCTCGTCAAGTGGATGGCCGAAGAGACCAGTGGTCCATAAGAGGCTCGAAGAGACCATAGCGTTTGTCTGCTACCCAATAGGTCTCAGTTTGTAAGCGCTGTTAGGAGTAACGACGACTCATCCACTGGGTACTCCTTCACAAATAACCGTCAGCGTACCTCGTCAAGTGGATGGCCGAAGAGACCAGTGGTCCATAAGAGGCTCGAAGAGACCATAGCGTTTGTCTGCTACCCAATAGGTTCCAGTTTGTAAGCGCTATTAGGAGTAACGACGACTCATCCACTGGGTACTCCTTCACAAATAACCGTCAGCGTACCTCGTCAAGTGGATGGCCGAAGAGACCCGTGGTCCATAAGAGGCTCGAAGAGACCATAGCGTTTGTCTGCTACCCAATAGGTCTCAGTTTGTAAGCGCTGTTAGGAGTAACGACGACTCATCCACTGGGTACTCCTTCACAAATAACCGTCAGCGAACCTCGTCAAGTGGATGGCCGAAGAGACCAGTGGTCCATAAGAGGCTCGAAGAGACCATAGCGTTTGTCTGCTACCCAATAGGTCTCAGTTTGTAAGCGCTGTTAGGAGTAACGACGACTCATCCACTGGGTACTCCTTCACAAATAACCGTCAGCGTACCTCGTCAAGTGGATTGCCGAAGAGACCAGTGGTCCATAAGAGGCTCGAAGAGACCATAGCGTTTGTCTGCTACCCAATAGGTCTCAGTTTGTAAGCGCTGTTAGGAGTAACGACGACTCATCCACTGGGTACTCCTTCACAAATAACCGTCAGCGTACCTCGTCAAGTGGATGGCCGAAGAGACCAGTGGTCCATAAGAGGCTCGAAGAGACCATAGCGTTTGTCTGCTACCCAATAGGTTCCAGTTTGTAAGCGCTATTAGGAGTAACGACGACTCATCCACTGGGTACTCCTTCACAAATAACCGTCAGCGCACCTCGTCAAGTGGATGGCCGAAGAGACCAGTGGTCCATAAGTGGCCCGAAGAGACCATAGCGTTTGTCTGCTACCCAATAGGCCCCAGTTTGTAAGCGCTGTTAGGAGTAACGACGACTCATCCACTGGGTACTCCTTCATAAATAACCGTCAGCGCACCTCGTCAAGTGGATGGCCGAAGAGACTAGTGGTCCATAAGTGGTCCGAAGAGACCATAGCGTTTGTCTGCTACCCAATAGGTCCCAGTTTGTAAGCGCTATTAGGAGTAACGACGACTCATCCACTGGGTACTCTTTCACAAATAACCGTCAGCGTACCTCGTCTTCACTGGCCGAAGAGACCAGTGGTCGGGCATTATAAACAAAAAAATATGTCAACCCTAGTGAAAGTATGCATGCGTGATATGTGATCTGCGTTACTAATTTTGGCAGATCAGGATTTCTATTCTTCCTCTCCCCTGAGAATAAGTTACCTAATAAATCCCATTGTGTGTAAAAGAACGGCAGTCTCGAATGCCACCAACATTAGTATTCCGCTGCGAGACTCAATTACAAACAAAGGGGAAGCTATTAAAAGAGAAATAAGGCGCTTGATGAGGGAAGTAGACTGGAGTCCAATGCACGGTCGATCATTCCTCATAGGGTTCGCCGGAGGTGTGACGGCCACCGGAGTGTGCCGGACCGTCGACCTCTGCCGGACCCTGAACCTGCGGGTTAATTGGACACTCCGGTACGCCAGAAATTAAATGCATCGGACGCGACAGGACGGAACGGTGCGCACGGGCTGCGGACACTCCTCCCGCGAAATGAATTGTGGAAAAAAGCGGGCAGGCTGTGACGGAGCACGGCCGTAAGGTTTACTCGTTAGCGAATAGTATTTATTTGGGTGTAGCAAAGGAAAGAAAGGTCAATTCAGTGTTTATCGAAAGCTGACGACTTGCTATTCCGCGTCGACCACTTTCGATGCATTTCTGCTTGGCTTTTGGAAGAGTATATGCCGACATGAAATTTTTCAAATGCGATTCTAAGTTTCACAACCAACAATGCATTATATTTCACTCCTAACATCGGCGTGGTGTGGAAGTTTGGAGAGTGGGGTGCCAGCTCGGGTGTGTGACCTCGTCATCTGACCGTGGTTCGAAACTAGGTGTTGTCGTCCTCGGGTCTTTCCCTTCGGGGGTTGATCCCGGACCGTCGCCAATAGCCCGTTCGTTGCTCCAGTGAGACGTTAATTAAAATACCTACCATCTAACGTCTTAAATCGACAGATCTTAAAGTTATCGGCCGATTTCGACGTCGTAGAGTCCGCAGAACCGAGTTATACTGATCTGAAGATTGCACGCAGAGAGAAGTCCCAAAACGTCGCCCCCTCCACGCTTATCGCGGCGCGCGAACTCAATGTCATTAACAAATCTTTGTTCCCTCAGCTATCGAATGACGCAAGGTAGGTCGGGATCGCGTGGAAAATATAGAAATTATTAGACCGAACTTCGATGCCAGTTTTTTCGTAACGCTCAACTTTCCGTACTAGCCACCTAGTGCTGGTTTGATTTTGAAGACGTTATTCAGGTCGAAAGGCGAATGCTCTTCCTTAGTGTGTTGATTTTTCCCATAAAATGAAATCTGTGCCTTTTATTCCCTCCTTACCCTTCTTGTTCTAGGATTACTATTTGTTCATTGTTGAGCTTATAAACAGAATCGTTAATTCCTAGTTTTTCGGGGCCGTGGTAGCCTAGTTAGAGTGGTGGACTAGCAACCAGCTTTTTTTCGTAACTTCGTAATTTTAAACCATGGTTACATGGCGAAGTCAACACCGTGGTTCAAAAGTAACTGACAAAGAAGAGAGTAGGTGCCAGCTCATCATGGTTGATGAGCTGGCACCTCATTCTCCAAACTTCCAAACCACGTCAACGTGACGACATTTCTGGCCACTGCAGGCCACCAACCCCCTCGCACACGACGGTCTTTTGGTTGGCTCTCGTCTCGAACTCGCAACCCTCCGGTTTGCTAATCCACGATTCTACCAACTTGCTTGCCGTGGCCCCATATGGGTAGCCGAATATACAGTTACACAACATGACACAATGAGAGTTGAAATCCATCCTCCTGATCGTTTAGAAGACATGTTAACTGTTAAGGGTCCAAAGCATTCGGGTCCCCAATATATTTGTAGTTGGGGCCCCACCCAAATGGTATTAATTAAAAAAATGAATATTAGATACATAGAAAATTGGATTCATTA
Organism: Meta bourneti; assembly: GCA_933210815.1. Taxonomy (NCBI): domain Eukaryota; kingdom Metazoa; phylum Arthropoda; class Arachnida; order Araneae; family Tetragnathidae; genus Meta; species Meta bourneti. Next base: position 36,396,631 of record OW119922.1, on the reverse strand, counting down.
ACAAAGTAAATTATAAGAAAACACAATCGTCGGCTAAGAGCTGAACTCATTGATTGAATTGTTGGCTGGAACAACGTTGGACGTTACATGTTACAAAATAGTCGCGTCCAACATTGTTCCGACCACCAATTCAATTGATATTTTTCAGACACTAAATGTTTATTTTTATGATGGTTGAGCTTTATAGCTCAAGAGGCCAAGTTGGGCCAAACAACGTCAAGTAAATAGACACATACAAGGAATGTTATACTGACACAAAAGAAATACACCCAGCAAAGAATCGAACCTGTGTTGCCTATGACTGGAAGGTTGCTAGCACAGTGGGCAAACCTCCTGAGTCACGGCGACCCCTATTTTCATGATGAGAAATACATTGTCATACTATAATCTGTTTGGGAAAATATAATATTGTCAATATGTTTGTTATAATTATTTTTTGGACTAGAAATTAACTTTTTAAATAGCTGTACAGAAAATTTATTTTTGGTCAGTTAATAAGTTTCTGCTAGGCGGCGATATATTGAAGCTTCTTCTTCTCGGTCACTTCAATAATTTCCCTGATTCAAAATTACGTGGTGGTGTTTTCGGATCTTTCTCTTTGGGTTTGATCTCGGACCGCCAATAGCCCGTTGTGTTGCTGCAGTGCGATGTTAATTGAAATACCTACCTACCCTCCATTGCCGCCACTGCTCAGAGTAACAAGTAGCTCTGGTAGGTAGGTATCGGTAGGTATTTTAATTAAAACCTTAAAAAAATCGATTTTCCAATTTTTATCTATTTAGATAGTTTGAAATGCTCTGATTCTGGTAAAAAAATCCGCATGAAAAAATTCGCATTCGTTCGTTCGTAATGAGGATTTTTCGAACACACCTATTTTTATTTTCAGCTGTTCGTTTGTTTACGTTTCTTAGTTTTGGTTGGAATTATGCTATTAACTTTTGGAATTATGCAATTTATTTTTTTTGAAAGTTTTAATAATATTTTTACTGCAACAAATATAAGCAGAATATGTACAACTCAACTCTTTTATTTCACAAATGTATTTGTTTACTTGAAGCACGTGAATGCTAAAAATAACTATTTCAACTAATTGCATTTATCTCAGAATGGTAATTTTCAAGCTTGCGCGCACTATAACTCTGCAACTAATGAACGTAGACTCCTGAAATTTTGAATGAAAATAGATTATCAAAAGTGCTTCAAAACGAAACCAAAATTTTACTCAAAAGCTAAAAAATATATGAAAAAATTTTGATATAGTATGAGCGAAAATTTGGAAAAAATTAATGAAGTGAAATATTAATTGATTGTTATATTTATGTGTTACTTAACTACTATTTTTTTTGTTCTAATTTAAAATAAAAGCATTGTTACTCATATCAGCCATTAGTTTTATAGAAAATGCACAGGATGACTCAGAATGTTGCGCACAAGTTATGCTTGTAAAAAAGTATGTTAAAAAATGACCTTATGTAAATTTTAGTAAAATATTATTTAATTTTTAAAAATCAAACCAATTTTTCTGCATTGTGTAGTATAAAGTATAAATAAACCCTGCATTATGATATACATAAAACTCTTGGTGATACAGTTTACCGAAATTAGTCTATTTTACCTGTTGATTTGTATGCTTAAAGCTACTGTGCCCCCTTAACAAATAGCTCCGATATACTCGATCAGATATTGCGAAAATATATTACAATCCATTACAATGCTCCAGGTAGCAGAATTTCCTATTTTACTGACTGGGGGATAGGTAAAGATATTTTCAAAAATAACGCTCAAATTTCAAATGTCATCGTACTGGAAAGCTGATAAAATTCGCTCTATAAAAGCAACAAAAATTCCAGGGTGATAAGATTATTTCGAAGCATGAATAAAAGTGTGGGCAAATTTAAGATTAGATACTTTACATTTTCTGTAATCCAGAAATGACTGAAGCAAATGACTTGAAACTTGGTATCTGAGGGTACATTTTGATGGAAATTCGAAATTTGGCGTTGAATTGAGCGTTGTCTTTGGAAATTAAGTTTGCGCGTAAATTTGATATTGATTGTCATTTATGCAAATTTTATGCATATAAATTATAGAGGACGTTATTTTTTATTGAATGGTACCTTAAATTTACTACTAAGCGAGTCTATTTTTTTATTTTTATTTTTAACATTTACTTTTTTTATTCAAAGAGTAATTGAGAATCCGATACTTAGTGTTTTACCGTTGTGTTGCTCCAGTGTGACGTTAATTAAAATACCTACCTACTTAGTGTTTTAGTGACATTTGAGGATATTAAAAATTTTAGTGTAAAAATTTGATGAGATTTGTAGGAAATAAATTTCAAAAATTTTCGCATCTTGTTAAGAAAACAAATATATAAAAATCAAACACCTAGTTATCTGATAACTAAATTGAAATGCATTTTTGTGTTTAAAAAAGCAAAACAAAGTAGTTTAACATATCAAATCCTCTTAAATAGAAATAAATATTTGTTCATATTTCGTATTTGTATCTTTATCTTTAGACTTTTTCCATAAACATTTACTTGGCGTGGTGTGGAAATTTGGAGAGTGGGGTGCCGGCTCAGGTGTTGCCTCGTCATCTGACCCTGGTTCAAAATTACCTGGTATTGTCCTCGGATCTTTCCCTTTGGGATTGATCCCGGACCATCACCCATAGACCACTGTGTTGCTCCAGTGTGACGTTAATTATAATACCTACTACCTACCATAAACTTTTACAGTAAATGTATTAGATTAAATGTGTAGACTTAGTATTTTTAATTGCAAAGGCAAAACAAATAATAATTTTACGCATTCGAAAATTCGCACGAAATGTATAATAATTTATCATTTTTGAGTGACAAATCAGATAAGTTGAAAAGATGTAAATTTCGTAGAAAGGAAAAAAATGAGATATAGCTATCCTATTATAAAACATTAAATTATAGGATATCTTAAAAATCCCATTCTGATGCATTTCGCAAACTAATGCATTGTTATGATTCATTATAAATTTCACAGAAATGTGTGAATCCTCACTATTTGTTTTGCATCCATGAAAACAAATTTTGTGAAGTTATGAGGAATTTATTTCGTTACCTCACAAAAATCCCCACAAAACTGAAAATAACATTCAGCAAAAATATTCCCTTATGCTTTAATAAAGAACTATTTTTGCTCCATAAACTATCTAGCCCTCATAATTACCATCTGGAGACCCTCAGACTTAAGAAATACATAAAAAGTCCTTAACTCACGTCGTGGATTCTTTTTACAATTCTGAAGACACTTTTAGGCACAGATAATGGAATGAGGTTAGTGCATACGACAGAAATATGCCTTCATCCGCTAATAGGATGACATGTGCTCCAATGTTAAAATCATTTCGTGAGATTTATAATGCTCCCAGTTTATCTTGCATGTTACTACATCCGGGTAGACCATGATTAGCTTCCTCAGGGGGTATTTGGGAAACTAATGATGAGTATCCGCATTCGTTTTGGATAGATTTCTGAAAATTCAGATATAACTTTCCCTCGTATATCTTTCCCTCAAAACAGACCGTAAAACGATAAATAAAACTAAACCTGTAAATTTGATTCTATTGCAAAGACAACGTAAAACATATCCCAACGAAAAGAGACAAAATAGTAAATAAGATGATTTTCTCGAAGGTAAATTTGAGAAATATCGTCGTGTTTGATTTTTTTCTGAAATAAGTTTAAAATTAAAATATTTTAAGAAGTATAATGGCAAAAAATGTTAAGCTATAACGTTTGAAGTTCTATTAACAACAAACACACTGCAGGTAATTGTTTCTGCAAAGCGTCTACACTAATAGTTGTTAAGATTAATATTGTCTACGCTGATCATTTAATAATGGTACACACATTCACAAAACCGTGATTTCGTATTCAATCAGTGAGAAAGTATTTCTTTGCCAATAAGAAATTTCAGAACAATCTGGTTGTCCAGTTAGAAGAGCAACGGATTAGCAACCGGAGGGTTGCGAGTTCGAAACTCAATTCAGACAAAGACCGTCGTGAACACGGGGCTGGTGGTGCATGTTAAATCTGTCGTGACTTCAAATACCCTCACGTTGGGAGTTTAGAGGGTGAGGTACCAGCTCAGGTGTTGACCTTATCATCTGACAGTGGTTCCAAATTACGAGGCGCTGTCCTTGCATCTTTTCCTTCGGGATTGATCTCGGACCGTCGCCAATAGCCCGTTGCGTTGCTCCAGTGCGACGTTAATTAACTCCCTTAAGAACAATCTGTTCTGAGTTCTGTTTTTTTTAATTTAGAACATTCGGATGGCATAGACATATAAACGAAACAGAAAAGAATTAGTAGGTATAAATGTTTATGGAGGGAGAAAATTAGGTTTCATAGGCCGACGGGAGAAGGGCACGAGGCTTTAAATGTTTATTTACTGCAAATTAAAATGCAGATATATAATGGGTTATACTGCGTTCATAACTTTTTCTTTAGATAAATTTCAAAAACATATTGCAATCAGTTTCTGCGAAACATAAAACCAGAAATGTTGCTTTATTGTTGCATAGAAAATAAAAAACAATCAATCATCAAGCTCCAAATAAGTATTATTCAATAGTAAGAATAAACTTCTTTTCGTATACTTTCACTCTTTGTTTACCTTAGAACAGTGCAGACTATTTGTTGAGTTCCACTTCCAAGTTCGAATAATTTCGTACCTTCAATGCCAAAAATTCTAAATGCTATAAAGGAATCTAGGTATAAACACAAAAGAAATATTATTTATTAGATATGAATATTTATCTTTTGAATAATGGGTATTAATGGCTTATTCATTTTTCCAAGTTGGTCAAGATTTTGTACCTTTTTACTTTTCAGACGATACAACCATTATTGACGGAGAACTAAAACAATTGATGGTTGGTTGGATTGGGTTTTAGGAGGGGAGCATATTTGGCCATGCTGCGCGAAGCACAAGACAGAAAACATCAAATAATGAATATACACATCAAGGGAAGTTTTACTAACACAGAAGAGAGAAATGACAATCAAATCCAGGAAGCAATGTAACCTGCACCGCCTACGATTCGCAGGTTGCTAGCGCACTGAGCTACGATGGTCCCACTAAAAATTAGAACGCAAAAAAGCAAACGTCTCACTGATAAATTTGCATTAGTTGAGGAAATGAGATAGAATTCTACATAATTCTAAGCTTTTATTTTTTAAAACTGCCCGCGAAAAGGTATCTTGTTTAATTGGCCCTAAGAAAGATTTTGGTTGACGATGCCTAGACTACAGGGAACACACACATGCCATGCCTTATTTAGTAGATTCAATTTATCTTTGTAATAAATTGTAGTTGAAAACCTGTCAGAATATTCCATGCAGTAGCGTAGACAGGACTTCACTTCGGTAGGGGCCCAAACAGTGACGCACTGGCTTGTTGGACCTCTGTGCGGGAAATGTTACCACCTACTGGGCCCAGGTGAGGCTCAAGTCACATTCTGTTAATAATAATAAAAATGAAACAGTATTTTGTAAAAATAAAATGGTATAAAAAGGGTTTTTTGAAGAATTCAAACGTAAAGCATGCATTTTAAAGAATTTAACATTTTCTACCTGAGCTGGAAGAAATGAAAAATGCTTAAGATAATTTACAAAATGTTTAAATTAGTTAAATATTGTAAAATTTGACACTTTTTTGATAGAAAAGCAATCATGTTTATACCCAATGATATCCATCATGTTTATACCCAATGATATCCAAACAGTTCATTTTTTATTATTTTTAAGCTTCGACCAATGCTTAAAAAGAATCTTCAGAAAATTCGATTTAAAAATGTTGATATTCAATAATATATAATTTTAAGAAATTAATTTTAAATTTAGAGATATTAAATTTTAATTCGATAAATATAGCTTCGGTCATTCACCATTTGTCACAGAATACTGTACTGGCTTGGGAAAAAGGGCCTGATATTGTCTTAAGTTCAGTTACATAAAAACCATATTTTTGAAGGATATTTGTATTCGTCTTGAAACATCAAATGAAAAAAAAATAGAATACCAAATTTCTACTTACATCTCAATAAAGTCAAAACTCCATGAAATGCAGTGAGGGGTAACTAGACTGTTTACTGTCTGATAAAAAAACTGAAACTTACGAAATGATCCTCTCTAAAGGGGTTTTCAAACTGTGCTCCACGGAACACAGCTACGATTATATTCTGTTTCATGAAAAATAATTGCGAATAGAACTTGGTCCACCAAATTTTTTAGATGAATATGCTCAATTGTATCACAGTTCAAATGGAATAGGTGAGTGCAAAGACTACACGAGTCTAAAAATTTTGGAAATTTACTTTATTGCATAAATGGACTTGTCTTGGGTCGGCACGTAATATGAGAAGAAATCACATTAGTCCGTCTTCAATTAGTAAATATAGGGTCATGGAAAAATGCGTTAGGTGCAAAAACCACATGTGAGTCAAATACTGTTTCTGCGCCCATTTTTCAAAAATTTGAAAAATGGGACTCATGGTTCCTGCACTCATCAAGTCCATTAGTTTAATAAGTTAGTTTTATGAACTTTAGGCTTATTGTATTAAAACATCAAAGGGCGGCAAAACCAAACCGTGAAACTTCAGCTTGACTAAGACCCGCGTATTTTTTTATGAGCCTGATTTAAGTATATAAAAATAAATACGTACAAAACTAGTCTGAAATCTGTTGAATAAATGAGATATTTTTATGAACGGAAACGTCAATATTAAAATAAAAATATTTTTATTGTCGATGAATTATTTTGTTAAAAATCAGAATGAATATCTGAATACAGCTGCCACATATATATGAAAGATGTGTGCGAAATAGAACAGAATGGAAACCGTGCGATTGACAAATTATGTGATCATAAAATACTAAATACTCTTGCAGCGGAAAACATCGTTCAAATATTATATTCGTTAAGACATCTGTAACAGACATGCGTGTCTATATAAACAAATATGAGAATCGTGGTTCTGTTTATCCACTATCTATTTTCGCTGCTGCGCAAAAAAATGCAAATCCATACAAAATTAAAAATTCAGATAGCTGTTTCACAGAGGAAGTTCTTTGCGGTTCAAGGCTGTTCGGAACAGATTATGTTAGAATAAATTTCACTCTTCACTTAATAGAGTTGATTGTCTTTTGCTGAAAAATATATTAAAATATTGTTTAGAATAAACCCTTGTTGTGTATATAATTCAGCTATTTTTTGCAATTTTCGAGAGAGGCTTCCCAGAAACACCGGCCTCTCGGAAACTTCCAGGTGCCTCTGTCCATCACTAGATACAAAGTTTGAAATACAATTTCTATGCAAATGAAGATGTGAACCTTATTAGAATTTTAAAGCTTCCTGAATATATTTCGTCTCAAGATGAATTTTAAAACAAAGGGAGTATGTGAACACAAAAAATGACATATCTTAGTTAACCCGAAAATCAGACAGAAATAGTTTTAAAACGACTGTTCGCCGAATAGCTATAATGACAATTTAAGTAACATTAAATAAATATTCAAATATTTTTTCTCGAAATTCACCTTTCCATTCTTACACTTTTGAAACAACGATATAGGAATCTGTGAAGTGATGGTATCATTCAAAAAGTAAATTAATCTTCATGCCTTCATATTTCCTTGCAAATAAGAAATTTAATATATTTCCTTATAATATTTTGTAATATATATTTCCTTAATGTATTTGGTACAGAAATCGACACATTATTTGTTTGTCAGAGAATGGCAACAAACGGATAAAATTATCAGTTGTAATTAAATTATATAAAATTTACCTCTAAGGAATTCTTTCGACAATTTCGCGCCTAGTTTGTATGATTTTAGCTATGGTGTAGCATAATATTGTTAAAACTACACGGGAAGAATGCCTCTCTAATGAAATACTTTAGTAATTGATGACAAGGGAAGGGAAATCTGGAAGACAGATACAGAGCAGAAATTAAAATGTGAGCGAACGCGAAATAAGTTGAGACATAAAAAAATAGCAAACAATCTTCAACAAATGAATAGGATGTAATTGAAGTAGATCAGAAGGTAATTGTGGTAACACAACTGAGAAGTGAACTTTTTGTCGGGCTTTATAATGGAATGGGAATTAAAACAGTGAGATATGAAATGCTGTTTTATATTTTTGATTAATTTTATTGCCTTTGAGATATGAAATGTGCATATCGATGGTTATATTCACTGTTAAATAAGGTATCAAACGTGAGTAACGACACTGCCCATCAATAGATATCCATAATTAAGAAACTTTGACGCAGGTGCTATAGAAGGATCCACTAGCTTTTTTTTATGTCAGTAACATTCTGTGCATTTTTAATATTCTATTTTTTTTATTTGAAAATTAGAAGCCAACCCTTTCGGGGGGTGACTTGGACCAACAGAGTCCCTCCTGTGGTTGAGTCATTTGAGGAAGGACCTCTCCCAAAATCAAAGCCTGAGTGTCGGTGTTGGGTACTTGGAGCAGGTGAAAACTTATCTTTTTGAAATATGAGGGCTGCTATTGCGTCCTTCAGATGTGAAGGGAAAGACTGCGCAGCTGATAATGGAAATATGAAACGGCTCCCTTCGAGTTACGACATCAATGGAAATAAAAACGTCCCTTACACTGATCGATTTTTTTTCCAACTAATATTGCCATTAATTTAGTAGAAAGCATGTTTAGACTGTCAAATAACATGTAACTTACTAATGTTAATGATTTTTAGAAACAGGTCCCAGTTCCATCTGCACTGTCTAAAAGTGAAAAAAATTCTTCAGGAATGAAAGATCACCTTCCTTTTCATTTTCTAATAGTTCTTTTGACTTGCGAACTTCATTTTGCAGGAATCATTCGAAAAACTGACGAGCCTCGTGGCAGTTTTCAATCACGAAACACACTGGTCAGTTTGGCCAGGGGCTTTACGATTTGATTGCTTCGTGTGGTCAGTGAATTCGGTGTTACTTTTCCCATCCATTCGAATGTTTGTCGAATCCATAGTATCAGCTGTAAGGAACCCCTCGTAGATGCTCTCATGAATTAAGGATATTACATTGAAAAAGGATATTACTTTATTGTGTCTAGGTGGCTTAAATCTTCATAGGTGCACCCCAAGAATTAAAATAGGATATATTTGCTTTTTAGGATTTATTGAGATTAAGCCCCATATCCGCCAAAACAAGATTACTTTCTTCAAGTCAGGAGGCATAACTCCCCTTTATGTGCACTCATGAATTAAAAAGGATTCATCTGCTTTTTCGGGTCTGGATCTGCTTTTTCGGGTCTGGGCATAAGCCTCCATAGCCCCACTCGCAGGTGCGCTCATGAATTTTAAAATGATAGATTTGCTTTTATTGAGTCTATTGGGTTTAAGCCCCTATAGTTTCCCTGGGTGCGCCCATGAATTCATTAAGGATATATTTGCTTTTTCGGATCTAGGGGTAGGCAACAATCTCTGGTATACGTCAACAAAAATTCAAAGACGAAGTAAATTCAAAGCAATGAGTCGTGAAATTTTTAATCCTCCAAGTGTTTTGACGAGATATTTATTGCGATTTTTTATGACAAGATGGTCTGGTCATTTTTCTTCTCTTGACGAGATGTCTCGTCCATCAAGATCTGGTCAGTTTTGTTCTCTTGACGAGATGTCTCGTCCATCAAGATCTGGTCAGTTTTCTTCCCTTGACGAGATGTCTCGTCCATCCTCTTGACGAGATGTCTCGTCCATAACGATCTGGTCAGTTTTGCTAATGACGAGATACATCATCGAGACTACCACCAGAAGGGTCAATATATTCGAGGAGGGGTATTTTTCCTATCCTTTTTCTAACTTATCGTTCATCCTTGCTTCATACAAGGGGTGATATAAGCCCAGGTAGCCAACACCTCCATGACTGAAGTACTACATGACCTCTGGGATTTGATACATTCTGGAAAGCAATCGTTCCATGTCAAGATAAATACGTTTATGGAGCTTCCATCCCGTTTCCCTTTAAAAAACATCTACCTTTCTATAACATTATGATAAAAAAACCCAGAGCAATTCATGATATGAAACCTGAGTTCGCCCATCGAATCCGCTGGCAGTAAATGATTTTCGAACAATTGAACCTGACGACATCCAAACCATGCCAGAGAATGCTTCCAGGCTTTCGCCTATTACGCCGCTTGATCGAAGATAGCGATATTGTCTTTTCTGGAAGATTCTGAAATTGGATCCACCGCTACGTGTGGGTGGCCCATTATTTTCTCCTCTCCGTCACTACTTCCACATGTTTTTTAAGATCCATGGCATCCGGTGGGTGGTAACCTTCCACATCACTCCCCCTGTTCTCCCCCTAACACGGCATTTAATGTATGGAGCTACAGCTATCAGGCTACCTTTTAAGACAAAAAAAAATTCCGCTGAATTTATCCATTTGAGACAACTTTTATGTTTGCTTGTTTTTGTAATTTATTTCAAAATTTGTGTTTTCCCAGAACGGGGTAATGAACGGGAACCTTGAGACATTTGGTGCGGTGTAGGAAAAGGTCCAATAACCGGTATTTTCGAAGACCACCCACAAAAATTCCGAAAACTAGATTTATCACTAATGGAGCAAATGCACGATATGGCAAAGTGGCCTTGCTTAGTAAAACACAGAACTGCAATTTAAGTCTTGCGATAGTACAATGAGTTCAGATTCGATGTTTTGTTTTGCTCATTGCTTAATGACAAAAGAAAGAAATTAATTTCATGTGTTGTTTCATTCCAATCGTTGACAAATAACATGGTTTATTTTACGGTTGCATATCACGAACATAATCACAAAAATGAAATACAAATTGTTTCGTAGAAGTAGAAATAAGATATTCAAACTCTAAGGCAAGCCACACATTGGCTCAATATCAGTCCTGCGACAGTCCTCTACAGAAAAGGAATGCGCGTGTTGTATGTTTTGTCGCATATTGCTCCAGAGTGTATCTGACTAAAAATTATTTAAGATTTTCATGAAAATAGAAGACCCGCGAATAACTGCGCTGCTCTTTTTACTAATATCAATTGTCGTTACCCACTTCCCATGCTTTGTTCAAATCCTTTTATAATCGATACAAGCATTGATATGCACATCTCATACCATCAAATTTAATGGCATTAGTCAAAAACATATGAAACATTTCGTGTTCTTACTGGGATTTAATTTTTATTTCTAATATAGTGCATGGGGCACAAAAAGTTCATACCTAAGTCATATTACCACAATTAGCTTCTGGACGTAGCTTCTTCCGCTTCAATTGCATCCCATTTACTTGAAAAGGGGTGAAATTGAATTGGTGAAAGGCAATTCGGTGTAGTTCAACATTTGAACGTATTTTCTCATTCACTCACATTTTGTTTTCTGCGCTGATTTCCTCTTTCGATTATTTTTCACATAGCTCCATAGCTCAAATTAAGCACATTTAAGCGAATCAGAAAAATTAGTAGCGGTTGATTTTATATGATTTATATCTGTTGTCATTTGTGTGTGCCAATATACAAATTATGTCGATTTCTTTGCCGCAATGTGTAATATATAGATACGACACAATAGATTAATAATGTTCTACGAACAAAATTTAAAATTTAACGAGGTCAGGTGACTCTCTCGGTGTGAAAAAAAATAATTGTTTTCATGTGCAACGAAAGAGCTTGAACCCCTTCACATTATTGTTTGAAAAGCAGGAATGCTAGTCCAGGATTGCCGGATATAAAAAAGAAAGCCCCAACCAATTAAAAACTAAAAATGCGCCCAAACAATTCGAAAGTAGTTTTTCAGAATTTTGACATTCTTTTTGTTTTTCAGTAATAACAGTTCAGTAATAACTGTTCGGTAATGACAGTTCAGTAATAACACCTTTTTCTGATTTTCTTTTATAAACAAACCCCTGGATGAAAAATTTCGTCACCCATGTTAAAATGTAGCCCAAAAGGTGCATTAGGTTATCTAGCAACACAGCTGTGTGCTATCTAGCAACACAGATGCGAGTGTTCATTTCATCCGCGAATATTAATAAGCAGCATAAGAGTGATGGACTGTAGGAGAATCCATTGTTTGCGCAGATACTTTTCCGTGAAGGTAAGTACAGACCGGCCAACAAAATGTTGGCAACATGTTGATATTGATGTTGTCAACATGTATCCCGTCAACTAGCTACAAGTTGATGGATACTTGTCAACATCGGGCGACATGACATCAAAGAAACTTGTTGCCTGTTGCTTGTATCCGTGTTCTCCATTTAAAATGGAAAACATCGCTCAGTATAGACGGTGTTGTCACCAAGTGACATCGAACCAAGCTAGTGAGATTTCATCAGGCTCCTATTACATCTAGTAGGTACGTTATTATTGGTGCATATTTTTATTATTTTTAAATGTCTCGGCAACCACATTCATTTAATATGCCAGAAACTCAACAGTCTCAATCACAAATGTCTTTGGCACAACAATATTTGAATGTGCCAGAATCTCGATCAACTTTGGTATTGACAGAAGTTAACGAATTCCTTGTTCCAAAGCCAATTCTGAATGAAACTTCTTTGTAATAAGTACTAGTACTTATATTGACAATAAATTAATAATAAATAATTGATTTGTTTATTATCTACTTGACAATATCCTTTAAGAACTTTAATGGTGTTTTCGCACACTTCGGGTACAATTGAGGAAATTGATTGCTTCGACATTTTAAACAGGTACATTAGAATCGTAAACGAATCTCCTGTAGCTAAATATCGCAGAGCGACCGCCAATCTTATTGATTTTGAAATAGCGGCACGGCAGTTCGTATTCTTTTTTGAAGATTTTTAGGGGCTTCCAAAGTTCTTCAAAATCAGATTTTGTTAGTCTGACGAAATTGCGGAACGAGCTAAAGTCGTTCAAGAGTAAATCAGACATTAAGTTGTCGCCATAGCTTGTCCCATTTTTTAAAAACTATCTCTGCCACCATCTTCTTTTTTGTTTTGGGGCATGGGCAGCTATTATGATGAAAACAGCACTAGCACCAGCAGTCGTTAGTTCCATTTTTACTTCAAAACTGAGTTTGCTTTAGATGCGCAACACTGTTGAAAACATGTATCCAGATGCAAGTTGCTGTATCCAACAAATATGTAGCCAACATCCGTCAACACGTTGCTGGATGTTGGCAACATTTTAGATATTGGCAACATTTAGTAAGTACAGACCGGCCAACATTTTGTTGGCCGGTCTGTATTTACCTTTATAGCCATACCAATAAACTTCGGCGCCAATTTGTTCATTTCTTGGCGCTATTTGTTTCCATACCAGCTTTTTGTTTTTTGGCACCATTTTAGCTTATTCCTTTGTTAGTGCAATGGTTTCATGTTTTGGGATTTGCCAAGAGATGGAACAAGCAAGCGGCAATACTATTTCTTCAAGAAAGAAATATTGTGTTCGAATAACTGCCTAATGCAATTAAAATGCGACTCGCAGCCGAAATGATTATGTAGCCTTCCTTCATGCCTCTGGAAGAAAAAGGTGTCCGAACAAAAATTTGGTTTACTGGATCAAACATTCCTTTCATTACTGCCGCACTATTCATTTATTTATGGTTGGTTGGTTGTTTTGGATTTTTATGGCGCAAGGGCCATATTTGGCCATACTGCGCCAGACACACATTTATTTATGGTGTCAAGAGTTAACGTTTGTTGAATTCTTTGAATTACAGATTCAAATGAATCACAACTGCAATGTTTATTAATTTGTTTTGTGTAGGTTATATAATAATTTAAGATGCAATAATTAAAACTACCTTTTATTCTGTATTTGTTTATGTTAGTTGGGCCGGAAAGAAATAAAAATGAGTGGTGTGTCTTTAACGGAAAAGACTGGTATGGCTATAATAGAAGAGTACCTTTGCGCATAACCTGTCTCCTACTTTAACGAATAGACATTCAGAACGGCGAGAAAGCAGATCAGATGGCAGAGTGCAACTATGCAACTAAATTTAAATGTACCTAATACACGACATCGAACCAGTCTTAAAACAAGCTGTGAACATATTTTGGCAAAACACTTGGGACCTCCGAACCGCAAAATAAACTTTATTTCATCCTACCGTTGTAAAGAGATCTCAAAAAGTGAATTTAAAAAGGGAACTTTTCGTTAAATTGACAAGGCTTCAAATCGACGCACATATTTTACTCACGAACATTTGTTATGCGGAGAACCTGATCCATTGTATTCCACTTGCAATTGTGTATTTATCAGCAGGACATATTTTTTGACGGAATGCTCAAATTTTAGCAATCAGGCAAATACCGATTTGGTGTTTCTCTTCCGAATTTAACAGATCTGTTGACAGATCAATATTACAAAAACTTGTTATTTATCGCTGAGATTGGTTTTATAAAGTATATTTAGATTTTTACTATTTATTATAAATTCAGCTTCATCTCACCAACTCTTTCTGTATTTTAATATCCAGTTCTTAAAACTAGACTTTCTCTTATAAACATAAACGAGCCCTTGTGCCACAATGCCCAACCAATCCAAACCTAAACGGATCCTCGAGACAATCAATCCATCAAAACCACACGATCCACCACGTGACCAAATACCAATACGCATTCCATTGTGCTTAGGTTACTATTACGTTCGTAGCAGTCGTGGCCGAGTGGTTAAGGCGATGGACTTGAAATCCATTGGGGTTTCCCCGCGTAGGTTCGAATCCTACCGGCTGCGTCGCTAGTTTTTTCTGATAGTTTGATGCTGCTTAGCTTTTAAAGAATTTAAATTAAAAGCACGGCATTTCGTTTCCAAGTTTTTTGTTAGAAATTTCGGTGGGTACTAAAATTCACAAAATAAATTTTTTTTCCTTTTAATTTGGATTTTGAGTTTCGGTATTTTGGTAAGTAGAACAGTGTATAAGATTTATTTTTATTAGCAAAACTGTTGAATTGTGTGCTCAGATATCCTGAGAATCCCCTGGGTTAAATTTAATATGCAAAAAGGAAATATGAGTAAACGCATTTCTCGTATAAATTTTAAGTGAAAACTTGAAGTTGAGCGTCGGATTTATTTTTTTACGAAACAATTTCAGTATAAATTATTGGAATTAAATTGCCAGAACATTCAAATAGCACCCGTATTCAAACCGTGCATCTATTGTCAAAAATAACCATCACCAACTTCTGAATATACAAGGGAATATTTAGGATAGGTAATGCTAATGAATTAACTTCGCCCTGGAGCAACACAACGGGCTATTGGCGACGGTCCGGGATCAATCCCAAGTGAAAGATCCGAGGACAACACCACGTAATCTTGAACAAAGGTCAGATGACGAGGACAAACCCTGAGCTGGCACCCCACTCTCAAACCTTCCACGCCAACGTGAGGACATTTGAGGCCACGACAGATTTAACGTGCTCCATCCCTCGTGTATATTGGACCGAGTTTCGAACTCGCAACCCTCTGATTGCTAATCCGTTATTCTTCCAACCGGGTTATCGCAGCCCACGGAATATTTTAGTAATTAGTCAATTATTTGTTCGGTGGACGAACTTCCCGCCCTAGGAGAGGGTTTTTCTGAAAAACTAAATACAAAGGTCTCTAGTGTTTAGATAAATCTTTCATAACTTCTGGCGTAACTTGGCATGTTACTCGAATGCGATTTCAGCATAGCGCTCGTTTTAATTAAAGCCAAACATCGTCAAAGCGAAAAATCTAATTATAAAAAATAAATAGTTCTTAATCGGAAGTTTCTTGTTCGGTAGTTTATGTTTGCATTGAAATGCTATAAAATTGGCTGATACATGAAATTAGATTTGAATGAATGATGATGATCTTAAAAATGTTTTATAGAATTGGGGGGAACAGAAAACGGACTTAACCATACAAATTGAGGAAACGTTTACTGTACCTGATGCTAGAAGTTTACTGTACCTGATGCTAGAAGTTCACTGTAATTTTGAACCACGTTCGGATGACACTAAATATGGGATGCATATTTGTGTTGTTTCAAATTCAAGCCTATATGAAAAATCAGAAAATATATATTTAAGATTTTTAGATTTCTGAAAAATATTCAAAAGTAAAGAATACTTAACGGTTCGTTCGCCAAGTTGGCATCTTATCATTAATGTTTCAAGGGGGTTGTATATGCATTGAAGAGAATATTAAAATAAAAAAATGTATCAAAAGCGGACTTAAATTTTTCAGTCCCTAAATATTAATAAGTATATTACCGAACCATTTGCTACAAAAATAAAGTACTTTGAAAAGATATAGAACATTTGATTAAAAAATATTTAAAATTTTATTTGTTGAGAAAAGAAATCAGCCCTATTTTAGTTCACTATTCCTCTGAAAGATGCCTTCTCTCCTTGAAATTAATTTTTTCGGTTCGCTGTTATTTGAAATGTGTTCTTTTCAGCATGCTATTACTGGAATTTGGTGCAAAAAGTTTAAACCTGGCCAAATCCGCAACCTTAACTAGGACCTACCAATTCTTTAAGTAAAAATACGTACTCGATACCATAATGATACTACCCCTGACCATCAGTCCACTACCTATATAATAGTCTACTTTAAGGATGTTGGTGGAAGAATAGGCAGAGAGAGTGCGTGGTTCACACGCCAGATGTATTGGCGCCTCGAATAGGAAGACAAACAAAATCTACTTTTATCCGTGAACAGGACATTGGCCCATTGCTCGTCACTCCAGTTAGCGTGTTCGCGACACCATCGAAACCTATGTGCTTTGTGTTTTGTAGTCAAAAGTACTGGTCTGGGACATGCAAACCATGATTTAATCGCCTGGACACGGTCTGGTGCGATATTATGGTCCCCGTGCTTGTCTGAAGCTCTCGTGCTAACTTTCCAGCAGTTATGCGGCGACATCTTTTAGCCGTTACTGTCATGTAACGATCTTCAGCTGGGGTTGTTTTGGGTGGTCGGCCACTGCTGTACCATCTGGTGGCAGTTCCACTTTCGGATAATTGTTTCCACAGCCTTGTGACTACGCTTTGGCCCACTTCCGAACTCATTGGCTACATCTCGCGTTGAACTTACTTTACAATTCTTCCACTTGTAATATTATCGAGATGTGTGTTCTAAGTAATATTGTGTCCCTCGCTATAACAACTAATATAACCAATTAAGCACATAGACACAAAAGACAGTTAAAATCATTCAGACACCCGCTTCAGCTTTTATCAAATTTTAGCAATCTTGTGCTGTCACTTGACTCAAAATACGTTAATTATGGTCACCCAGTCGGTCTATGTATCTTATATATCTTATGTCTGTTGCTACCACCAGTGATGGTAGATGGTCCGTGTCCGCAATTTGCATATTGTATTTGACACTTAATTTATGGACATCAGTGTGGTACTTGAAGTGTTACAATCTATTCAAAATGGCATTGGGGAAAATAATATTCAATACAATGGGTGGTAGCAAAGACAGGTTATTACAAGTTAAATTATGCATAAACTGAAGCCAATTAATTTGGATTGGTTGGGTGAAGTTTCATGGCGCAAGGGCCATATTTAACCAAGCTGCCGAAACCAAGCACAGTACAACAAGTAATGGACATACACACAAGGAAAGTTTGAATGACACAGGAGAGAGAAATACATCCAGGTTAAGTAACAGGAATCGATAGGATGCTAGCAGAGTGTACAACCCACTGAGCCACGACAACCTCCATTTAATTTAGGGGTTGGGTAGTTGAATTGATGTTGCACTGGACAACGCTATCGCCATCGGTCTGGTAATAATCCCGAACAGAAAGATGAAAGAGGACATCTTGCAATTTTAAACCACGTTCAGATGACGAAGTCAACACATGAACTGGCACCCCACTCTCCAAACTTCCACACCACGCCAACGTGAGGACGTTTGAGGGCCCCGACAGATCTAACGTGCACCAGCCCCCACGCGAACGACGGTCTCTGGTTGAATCGAATTTCGAACTCGTAACCGCTAATCCGTTATCTTCCCAACCGGATTCTACCCCCATTTAAAAAAGCAAAAATTTATATTGTGTCCATGAGCATAAAATTCCGCTTCAGTGAAAAGTGATAACTTGATGAAGGTCGACACAAGATGTGCGTAACTGCACCATTTGACGTCAATAGATTTCAATGCTACGGGAAACCTGCGCGACTGTTTTAGACTCGAACTATATCAGGCTGTGGCAATAAAAAATGAAGAATGCACCGAAATTACACTGTACAGATGCAACCTTAAGAGCTAAACGTGATGGTTTTCACAAAGGCTCCCAAACAAGAGTAGCATTTTTCTTCCTGTCACTGTGTATCAAGCGTTCACTTGCCCAGCAACTCCAATCACAAGGCCTTTTAAAAGCCTGCACCTTTTTGGGGCCCCTTCTCGCTATAAGTCCACGCCTAAAAACAATGCACAATCTCCCCACATCCCTTCCCCAGGCCTTCTGAAATCCCAACCATAATGTATCGAAGTCATAAAAAGGTGGAAGTCAACTGGTAGAGCGAAAAAATTACCTTTCAAGGGCAGATATTTGCACTGCGGCCTTGATCTTAGGGCACGGTATTTTTATGTTTTTTTAGTAGGGTTCTATTAGGCTTTTTTTATACGTGTTGGTCACGAATTTTATTCATTGAGGCAGTATATAATACAAAAGGGGCTAAGTTCGCTCTTTTTCGTTTTTATTTTATGAGAACATTGGATGTGTCTTGGTGAGCAGGCGTCACTGGTTGGATTAAAAGAATGCCACCATAATTCATTTTTGATCTCATCTGGCTCGGAATTTTTACTGCCAATATCATCATTTTCATCTCGGGAATAGCCCAGGGGCAGCTTCAGCTTTCTCTTCATCTTTCACTCAATCAATCCGCCCATTTTAGGTGAAAGGAGGGAAACCTATTCAGAAAAAAACGAACTCTACGATGATTACGAATAAAATCAGACTGAAACTTTGACATAATCCCATTACAAAGTTTTGACCAAGGTTGATTCTGACTTTTAAAAAATCTTTGTTTCCACGCTACTACGTACTTTGGAGATCGTATTTACTACCTACATTCGAGATCATCAATAGAGTGAAGAATTTTTCAAGTGTCCTCTACGAAAAATTACACGTTCCTCTAATTCATACAACAGGGAGTTGTGACATTGAAAAGTACTTTCGACAGCTTAATGATTGGTTTCACCTACCTAATGATAACTGCTGGTGTGACATTATCGTTTGGTTTCTCGCATTCGAAACAAATCGCGACTGTAGGTACAGTTCTGTTCGACATTTAGGGTTGGACAGGGTTTGTCGCTCTACGATTATTTTTCTACAAGAGTCGATTTGACCGCGTGCAATTGTACATTCCGAGAGACAAAGGCTTAGTCTTGATAATCCTAGGTTTAATTCTATTTTTTGAGTTTATTTTGCATGGTAGGTAGTCAATTAACGTCCACTGGAGCGACACAGTGGGCTATGGGCGACGGTCCGGGATCCATCCCTAAGGGAAAGATCCGATGACAAAATCTCGTAATTTTGAACCACGGGTACACCAGCCCTCGTGTACCCGACGGTCTTTGCTTGGACTCAGTTTTTAACTCGCAACCCTCCGGTTGTTAAACTGTTACTCTTCCAACAGGTCAACCACGGCCCTTTGTTTTGCATGAGATCACTTTTAGTGCTTTGAAAGGAATTCGCACTTTTAGAACAGCCTCAACACAAAATACGCACACCTTTAGCTCTGAAGCCACACACCAAAAATTATCTATTCGGAAGAAAGCGTCACAAATCCGCCTACATCGCAATTTTAATCGTATGAAACAATTTCACAACTCAACCTAACGGTTTTTTTAACGCCAGATTATGGATAGAACGACCCTTTAAGCACTAATTGGCGACAAAGCAGCAGTTATCTTGAATGGAAACCCTGGAAAATGTTGTCACATTGCACCCACCGTTAACTTTTTTTGTGGGGGTAGGGATATGCCTTCCTGGAGGACTTGAGGGAAACTGGCCCTCATTTACGAGTCATCTTGAAGAAACTAGCCGCTCGACCACCGGTGGTGCATTCATTCAACAAAATGTAGCAATTAGAATCTTTTCTGAAAATTCGTTTTTATTGAGTTATGAGTGTTTTTCAAGGCTTGAGAATCGTCTGTTATTTTAGTCCTTTTGCACCAAGTCCGCTAATCTTCAAATTCAGTGCACACGTTCTAATCATCAGCGTTGAAAACAATTTCTTGCAACTTGACTTTAAACAAGTTGTTTCCAACGCTGATCATTTGGACGTGTACACAGCATTTAAAGATTGTAACGGACTTATTCAAAAGTTATGAGACTGTATTCATCAAGGCGTGCAAATTGTCGGGTCCTACATTTTTAGTCTTTTGGCACGGGCTCCCTAGTACTTTTGCACTCGTCCGCTAGAGTTTGTAAATGTAGTGCACAAGTCCAAATGATATGCGTTGAAAACAACCTGTTGGAAGTCAAGTGTGTGTATGCAGAACTTGTGGAAAAGTACTGAAGAACCTGTGAGCTAATGGCATCACAGCCAAACAGTCGTCATTTGCAAACACCTTTTCAGTCCCCAAAATTGACCGTAAGCTTGCAGAATAAATGACAACAAAGCTCTTGTATGAACAAGAGTTAATTGTTGTACGATTTGAAAACATGGTCTTTTGAACTTGGGTCTAGGTTTCACCTTGAACAAGGGGGTTAGTATAGTCTGACTCCCGCGAGAAGGCAGTCGAGTCACGTGGTTTTCGAAGAGTCTATTCCTTAAATAAGGTGATAGGTGGGAGCGTAAACAAAGTTCTTCCACAACGGATCTCGGACGGTCGCCAGTAGCCCGTTGTGCTGCTTCAGTGCAACGTAAATTCAACTACCTACCCATAGCTAGAGGAAAGTAGTATGGTGGTCTTGAAAGAAGAAATGCAAATGTTCATGGATAGGGTATTTGGGTATTTCAATTAACGTCACACTGGAGCAACACAATGGGCTATTGGTGACGGTCCGGGATCAATCCCAAAGGGAAAGATCCGAGGACAACACCACGTAATTTTGAACCACGGTCAGATGACGAGGCAACACCTGAGCTGGCACCCCACTCTCCAAACTTCCACACCACGCCAACGTGAGGACATTTGAGGCCACGACAGATTTAACGTGCACCAGCCCCCTTTGTACACGACGGTGTTTGGCTGGATTCGAACTCGCAACCCTTCGGTTGCTAGTTCGTTACTCTTCCAACCGGGCCACCGCGGCCCAAAATGTTCATGGACGTAAAGAGAAACGTTCTATTTGCATGTACGAAGATGAATGGACACATGTGGATTTGTTTTTCTACCCTCGACCCACTCGTTCTAATTGAACTCACGTCGAGGCAAAGCTCAGTTAATTAATTCCGTTCGATCACGCTGAGGCCTTCGAATTCAAATTAAGTTGTTTTTTGGGAATCCCAGCTGGAAAACAAGAGTTCGTGCTCACAAAATTCGTAAAGATCTATCCATACATTAGAAAAGATTCCCAAAATGTGGGTCGCGAAGCACACGGAGGTTTGAGTCTAATTTTCGTGGTGCGCTACGCATTTTGGGATGAGAAATTAAACGAGCAGTGAGTAATATGACGAGTATGAAAAAAAGCATTGGCCAAGCCACGTGTCGTGTAACTCGAGCTTCACAGCAACAGAATCCTGGTCAATCCGAATCCAGTGGAAATTGACTAACGTAGATTCAGGTGCATTCAAGCGGAACACTCCGCATTCAGGCGGTGTGAAAGGTTTTAGGACGAACAAGCTATTTCTTATGGAAAAGGCTTTCGCGAATCTGCGTTAGTCAGTTTCTACTGGATTCAGATTGACCCGGATTCTGTTGGTGTGAAGCGACCCTACTGTCTTCTGTCCAAAGACTCAAACATCGCGGATCCTATAGCGAACATGTTATGAAGCTATATTCGCTCGTGTGTGTATACCTCGCTAACAAGGCTCACGAACCTCCCAGGACGATCACACTAGTTGTCGCGTTTTGCGCCCAACACACAGAACAGTTTTCCCGAATCGTCGTTAGTCAGATTCTACTGGATTCAGATTGACCAGGATTCCGTTGGTGTGTAGCGGCCCTCACGTCTTTTGTCTCCGAAGATCCTGAATCCAAGTACCCTCTAGCAAACTATAATATGTTATGCATTCGCTCATGTATATACCTTGCTTACAAGGCGCGAACCACCTAGAATCGCATGAAACGATCGCAGCTGTTGTGTTTTGCGACCAACATACAGGGTCTGGTGTTGTGGACACTAGTGAGCTGTTCGCTAGTGTATACCTTTCCTCGAACCCAGCATTTTCCCTTTCTACACTCTACGGCACTGCGAATCAGCATTCCTGGTGATCTGTTCGCGAACATACTCAAAGCACTGAATTCAACCGTCCATGATGTATGTAATTTGAGCCGAATGTGGACCAACCGCCTCCAGTAACCATAAGTCGCCGTCCATAAGTCCAACCGTCTCCAGTAACCATAAGTCGCCGTCCATAAGTCCAACCGCCTCCAGTAACCATAAGTCGCCGTCCATAAGTCCAACCGCCTCCAGTAACCATAAGTCGCCGTCCATAAGTCCAACCGTCTCCAGTAACCATAAGTCGCCGTCCATAAGTCCAACCGTCTCCAGTAACCATAAGTCGCCGTCCATAAGTCCAACCGCCTCCAGTAACCATAAGTCGCCGTCCATAAGTCCAACCGTCTCCATGCCATAATTCGCGTATGTGTATGCGGCTAACGATACCGAAGAAAACGCCACAAAATTAATGAGTTCTCACTATCAGTTCAAGAAAGAAGAGAGAAACTTTGGAGGCCGTCTTGTTCCGTACTGTTTTAGGGCGGTTTTAACTGGATTATGCGACTTACATTCCATTGTTCCTTTTTTAAATCCTTTTTTATGTATGTTTCGTTTCATATTCATAAAAGATATCATGATGTCGGTGCCAATGCACCGTATTCGTGTACCAAGATGTAATCAGTTTAAGAAATGTATCGATTTTTTTCTACTGACGCAAGAAATGTATCTTATCCACATGGGTTCAAGAAATGTATCTTTTTCTACTGAAGCCTTGAGAGTGCTCTTCCCTTTTAAGACTTCGTACATCTGTGCTATTGGATTTTAGGTTGGTTTTGGGGTTTTATGGCTCAAGGGCCATATTTGGTCATGCTGCGCCAGACACAAGACATACAATATCAAGTAATAAACATACACACACGATGAAAGTTTTACTGACACAGAAGAGAGCAATACCCCAGGGAGGAATGCACCTGGATTTTCGGCGATGGTAGAAATTAAACGAAATTCCGGACCAATTTACAATTGTCAAACTCCAAGTGCCTGAAACACCCCACACTCCGAACTTCCACACCGCGCCAACGTGAGGACATTTGAGACCAGATTTAACGTGCACCAACCCCCACTTTCACGGAGGTCTTTGGTTAGATCGAGTTTCGAACTCACAACCCTCCAGTTGTTAATCCGCGACTCTACCAACTGGGCTACAGGCACTCGTATCGAATACGAAGGTATTGTTCGTACATTTCTTTATGTGTGTTTGAAAAATGGATGAGTAAAATTATATGCAATAAAAAATTATAATGTAGTAAAATGGCTTAATGCAAAAAACAAATTGATAAGTTCTCCCTCTTTCACAATCCATGCAAAAATAGCTGGTTGATTCGCTGATATTTACCCATTTAGAAAGTGGGATATGATATTAATGCTCCACTTTACATCTCTGCCATAGCTACATTTTTACACTTACCACGTTACCATGAACAAATAGCTATCAGAAAAGTTTTATTTTGAGATTTAAATTATGTTATCCAGATTTTCTCACCTCTACCCAATCGCATTGTTCGGCTTTCTGATGTTTTGAAAATGCAAATTTTGCATATGGATATGACTTCAAGTATTCCTTAACCTTTGTGCAGTAATCATTCAAATACATGGTTATTTTCAGTGATGGTTCACCCACCAGGCGTATGATATTTTTTATAGAAGGACTTCAAAACAAAAAAAGCTTCTGTTGAAATACGTATTTTTTAAAATTTATTCATTATATTATTTTTTACCTCCTGGAAATTCTGTCGCTATAATCAATTCAAAAATCGTCATTTTTAGTCATTTATGCATAAAGAAATTACTAACTTCTATCAGGAGTTGAGATCTGAATAGTCATTAAAATGTTTTTCTCTGAATCAATTTTCATCAAAATTCATCGATTCTATTCGATTTCAATCAAATTTTTTTCGCATCCAAATTGCATAATTATACCGTACACAATAAATTTGGAGAACTGTTTATTAATTCAAGCAGTATTCTTAGTATTTGACTATAAATATTTATCTATAGGCTTTTTAAAAATATCATTTTGGTCAGGAAATCTGTGAATAATCAGGACAATCGGCCCAGGTCTAGCGCTTCAAAATGACTACCCGACACTGGTTATGTGAGAAGATAAAAGTCACTTTTAACAGGAATATCGATTTTTAAACTCGTGTAGGGGAAGAAATTAAGGATAAGGAGAAAACATCTGAGACATTTCGCTTCAAAAATCGTCTCTGAAGCATCCTAATCGCCTATTTCAATCGATCTCTGGCAGAATTTCCCTTCAGAAAAGCACTCAAAATCGCTCCGAAATCTCATTTAAACCGATGACGAAAAAAGCAAAACGAATAAAATTAGAATAATGAAGAACAGGAAAAGGAGAGAAGAAAAAAACCCTTCATGCGAAATGAAATGAAACTGTTACCAAGAGTGGAATAATCATAAATAAATAATAAGACTAGTGGGGGTAGAGAGTTTAAGTTGCATCGTGCGCCGTTTTAAAAAGGGGAAGCCATACTCTTCCAAGCAGCATCCTCTCGGCACGTGTCTGGTTGCTAGGCAACGGGAAGCTCAGGGGAATCGAGGGAGAGCCCTTTGCATCACACTCTGCTCCGAACAGTGTTGCTAAAATAGTCATCTGCGATTCAGTTCCGTTGGTTGGTAACTACATCACATGACCAGCACTTCTTTTTAATGGGGATTTCAATCTAAAGATCGATCGTTAATGAAGAAAAGTGATAGAAATGAAGGAAAATAAAATCTTGTGCATGGGGATGCAAATAACATTATGTGGATTTCAAATGCAAGGTGTTCCCGATCTTCAGAAAAGGAACGACTCAGAAAGGGTTATCAGAGTTTCGTAAAAAAATGCAGATATTTCAAGCGTCAAAAACTATTTTATTTTTAAAAAGTTTAACTGACGTTGGGGTTGAGTGAATCTAAAAATTACGAGACATTAAAAAATTATATTTGTTTAGTAACACGACCCGTTTTATTAATTAACACAAAGAAACGAAAGCATTTAAACATCATTTGTCTCAAGACATCTCCAGTTCTGAATAAATTCATCTACTCTGAATAGAGATATACCTTCGTAGACAAATGTTAACATGTTCCTAAAGGATCTAAGTCAAGCCGTACGTTGGGTCAATATGCGACAAACGACTCAAGAATGACTGAAATGCACCTGCATATCACCATGCTTTCTGTACAGAAATGGAAAGCGCATTTCGGTGTCTCATACCGGCTCAATAAGCGACTTGCCTAAGCCCGGTCACTCACTGGAGCAGTATGAAACAAAATATACGACATGCACATGCATACTCCGTTTCTGTACAGGAAACATGAACATGTCGGTACGCATGCGTCTTTCAGTCAATTTAGTATCACAGGACTGATGTTGGACCAATGTGCGGCTGCATAAGAGAGATCGCACTGCCATCTCCTGTCACTTATTGTATTTTTCACCTCAGGGGGTTTAGCTTCAAGTAAACATGGCATCACAACCCTTAGCAACCCTGTTGATCTGTCCTCCGTTCCGTTTTACCCTCACCTTCATTCAGGGATTTCACATGCTTTCTCTAGCCCAGCTTGTCTACTGTGTTGGATCTTGCGCCAAAACACCCAAATCAAACCTACCAACCTTTTTTTATTACTTGCTTTTCAATTGAGATGTTGTGTTCAATAGGAGAATGAATCAGAGCTGAAAATATACGAATGCAAGTTCAGGACATGTGCCTCTCTTGCAAAGTTGTCCGCAACCGAAATTTCCACGCGTTGCACGGATTCTCCTGGGAATTATAAATTCTCCGGATTTTTCAGAGAAATCATCAATTCAAGCTCAATGTTGCATTTGCTTGAATTGCTTTGTGTACAAAAGATGTTAGTCTTCAAGGCAGTTCAGTGTTTCAAGTGTCAGATTTTTCTTATTTAAAGGTATATTTTATAGTGGCAGGTCTATTTGACCATTTCGATGAAAAGGTTCTTTTTATTAATACCCCATGAACTGAGTCATTCGTCCGAACTTTCCTTGAAATATCAGATAATCATAATTGTTAGTCAGGAACTCCCATTTTTAGGACCCATTTTTTCAACCCGTTGCAACCCTCCCTCATGCACAACAAAACTAACTGTACACATATTTACATAATCATATTGAACATGTACCTCTTAGGACCTTTTAAAACAAGTTGCCTGCCAGAAGTTGGAGGGAGACCAATTCCAACAAAGTACAGTTTTGTGAATTATTTCACTTAACATTCCAAAATAATTCTAGCACTTTTTCTTATTGAAAATCATGAGTACGACAAAAATCTAAAGTACCTTGCAAAAGCTATCATCAAAAAGGATTGGAAGCTGAGGAATTGCAATAAAGAGCGAATTATTGAATTTTCATGATTTAGAAACAAATGCATTTTGAGTTGTGGAAGAGGGTTCGAGACTTGTGTATAAAATGATAGGGATTTGTGATAGGAAAGACAAATAGTGAAGTGATAAAATAGTTGGACAAGAGGTTTGACAGTATTTTGGGTGTATTGCGAATATATTTAAAAATAAAAATAATTCGTATCTTTTAGAGAAATCTACAAAATATATCCCTTATTTAGGGACGCGAATTCCTTTCATTCCAAACACAAGAAATAGAATAACAATAAAAGGCAACTTTCGTGACAAGTTTTGCGCAACTCCTCTAATGACCAATCGGTCAATCTATATCGTCGGCTTAGAGCAGAAATTCATTAACTGCCATTTTTGCGTTTTTTGACATTAAATGCTTGTTTCCATGATGAGAAATACATAGTCGTGTTTTAATCTGTTTGAACCAAAATATAATACTATTAAGATGCTTAGAATTTATTTTTTGGCCTAAAAACTTATATTTAGTCTATAAACGACTGTACTGTAATTTTTTTGTCAGTTAATGAGTTTCTGCACTATAAACTAACTGATTCTCCTTTCCTTGATTCTTCAAATAATAATCATGGTAACTAGTTTCTTAAATGGCTTTCATTTTCTAATGTTTAGTGCCCCCTAAATTACTTTATAAATAAATTCATTAAAAAATATCACGGATAAAGATTAAAAGCTGTAATTAAGTAGAGCTAAACCGCTAAGTACCAAACTTCCATTTATCGAAGTTAGGATGAACCATCGTGAACATTGCTTAACTAATTTGTTATAAAATAATAACAAATTAGTTCTAATAGTAATAAATATAACTAATTTGCTACACAGCTATTTTTTTACTCAGCTACACATTTTTTGATGCAGAGACTAAATTGCACCGGTCTTAAAGAGGGTTCCATATCACTAAAGCCACTAACAGATATCGCAAAACTAATTTGTTTACATCAAGACAGCGTTTTTTACGCAAATGAAAACACTTATTAATACAATGTAAATGTTTTTCTAGGTGTTGAACACTTTTTTCTTCGTATAGTTATTGCTTTAATAACGCGTACAATGCTCCAAATCCAGCAAACTTCATGAGGTCAGTTTCGACGGAAACTGATACAAAACTCTGGGCAAGGCCTTTTGAAAAGGACCAGAAAAATAAGAGACAATCAAAAACGAAACGAACTTTTTCTGGATTGACCAATAAACCACTTAAGAAAAAAGCAAGGAAGAGTAAATAACAACAGTAACATTTGAAAAGTTTTTGATGTTTGATTCTATTTATTGTTATTTTAACAGCTTTTATCTTACAGAAAGTCAAATCAATTAAGTGGGCCTACGTACCTCTTTGGTTTGGTTCGTAGCTGTACGGTCTTTTTTTGATACACGAGACTAAATTGCACCGGTCTTTAAAGTGGGTTCCATATCACTACAAACGTCTATGCCTAGACCGACATTGGAACACAAAACTTATTAAACCAAGGGCCAGAGCGCTAACCACTCGGTTATCACTTAGTTCGGTCGCAAGACCAATTTGATGCAGCAAGTTGGTCCAGTTATAAGTCTCGGTTGATATTATGTTTATTTTTATATCAAAACTATTTAATGTTTTCAAATTTCTTAATATTATTTATTCCTGAATGATGATGCTAAAAGTGGAAGGTAAAAAAGAGTAAAACCTTGAATTCATTTTTTATGTTGAAGAAAAAGTGAGTCTAAATGCCCCAGTTTCATCAATATATGAGCAAAAAAGATCGTTTCTTGGGGAGTTTTTTGATAGAACCGTCAAGAGAGATTTCGATCTGTCCGAATGCAATCTTTTTGAAATATCGAAAAGAGATCTTGAACCTTGGGCGCGTGGCAGGAGTCCTTCCCGCTGAAAGAAAGCGTCAAGCTCTCTGTTCCAATTCACTTCCTTATCGTCGAACGCTCTCTCCGATAAGGCCATCTGCGGCTGATTTACGGCACTAATGTTTCTACACCCATCCCTTATTTTTTTTCCAAGTTTATTTACTTTAAAAGTTAGATGGCAACATCTGTCAGATGCCCCCATCTGAAGAGAGCCGATCTCATTGCGACTCGCCATTTTTTAAAAAAGAATAACAGCAAAACAAAACGCAGACCCCGATTCGATAATGGTATCTTCAGAACTGAACATCTGCTTTAGTTTTAAATTATTCGGCTACTTTAAAATACAACGTGATTCCTGGAGGGTTGGAACTTTACTACTGCACGAGTTATGGAAGAAGTGGGGTCTGCTTTCTTTTGAGCCGCAAGCGTACAGGTGGTCTCCATAAACGGACGCACCTTGCGCCTCACGCCCGTTGTGCCCCTGCCCGAAGGCCCCTTGTTTTACGACCGGTGAGTCACTAAGAGGCATCGAGGGCTGAAGCGTAATTAATCGCAACATAAAATTAACAGCGAGAGACTCGAGGTGTATCTATCGATTTCAAAATACAGCTACCATTTCACCAATTTTTTTATTAATTTCATATCGCGTAGCAAAATGCAAATCAAATTCATTTCTTGAGATGCATAATGCAAACCCCCTCTTTAACCCTCCACGTGGTTCCGATGAAATATCTCGTCAATAAAGATATGACTAATTTTGCTGATGACAAGTTATCTCGCCATCAGCAAAGTTCAGGATAGTGCCGATTTTTTTATGATGATGAGATCAAGATCTGATCAGGTTTTTTCCAAAGGACGATCCATCAAGATCTGGTCAATTTTTTAATGACAGAACCTCGTCAAAACAACCACCAAGGAAGGAAGAGGGTAAGACTATAAAACTTACAGCGAAGAACGTTTCAAGAGCAGATGTTTCAAGCTCCAGACATTTCCCCTGTCGAATGTTTAGTTAGATGGCAAATATTTTCAAATTGCTGCGAATAAGGAAGACGTGTTCATACTTGTTTGAGCCTACTTACGAGGTATGTCGGAAAAGTATCCAGCCATATAATATGAAACAAGATACATTGTACCAAGGATTTTTTGCACCTAGTCTCCTTCAAAGTAGGCACCTTGTGACCTGACACCCACTTCTACCAGCGTCCAAAACACTGCAGTTCTTTGTCAGAATCGCTATGAGCTGTCTCGTGTTTTGTAGAATCACGTCCACAGTCCGAAATATTTTCCCTTTCAAATGTGATTTTAGCTTTGAGAAAAGCCAAAGGCCACATGATGCCAAATCTGGGCTGTAGGGGGCTGAGCCATCTGGTGATTTGATGCTTTGCCAAAAAAAACTCTGCTCGAAAATAGGTGGGCGCGATGTCCTGATGAATCTGCCAAGCCCACAGCTGAGGCCGTTTTCTTCGTACTGCATCTTTTAGCCGGCGAAGAACATCGAGGAGTACTCCTACCTAATTGTTTGGCCTGGAGGAGAGTACTCGTGATGGACAACACCTTTACAATAAAAAAACACAATCAACATGGTCTTGAAGTTAAAGTCTTTGTCGCGCCTCCTGGTGGAAGAACTAGGCGTCTTTCATTGGGAAGTCTTCTTAATCATATGAATAGTTTCTGCGGACGAATTTCAAAGTTTAATACAAAATTTGATGCTAATTTGCTGCCATTGCGAATACGGCGGTCTCACAGAACATACGCTCACTCACGAGCGTCTAGTATCCAACGGATTAGTCCAATGGGTTCGTAACTTTTCACGCATGTGCATCAATGTCCTCTCCTTGGCTGCCAAGTTAGATCAGTGCCGCACAAACCATTCTTGTTACTTCAATGACTGGATACGTTCTGGACAGATCTCGTATTTTGACTTTAAAAATGTATATACGCCAAACTTTTTGACTTTTTAAATGTATATACAATCTATTCCTACAGAAAATTCCTGTAATAATTTAAATTAAAATCTGTTGATTGATATGCAATAGGAAAAAATGTAATTGGCCTTACAAGTGGTTATTCCTTACATATGTCTCATATATTACGTACGGGATCATTTCTGAGGTATTTTCCACCAGCGTGCAAAACAAACCTCAACAAGCCGCCTTTCTCATAACCATGTAATTTTCCAAACTATCATCCTTGAAAATGACTAGAGCGAGAAGCCAAACTCAACCAACCCTTGAAAACAATGTGTTTGTGTGATCATACTTAAATGA
Organism: Meta bourneti; assembly: GCA_933210815.1. Taxonomy (NCBI): domain Eukaryota; kingdom Metazoa; phylum Arthropoda; class Arachnida; order Araneae; family Tetragnathidae; genus Meta; species Meta bourneti. The sequence continues at coordinate 36,365,743 of OW119922.1, read as the reverse complement.
AATTTTGTAATTTACCATATTTTGTTTCTAAAATATGAACCTCATCAAACTGAATGTTTTTATTTAAAATTTTTTCCTGACTACATGCAAGTGTACGTCCAGTAAACCCTCAGGAACCGCCATCATTGCGTGTGAAAAATCTATTTCAAGTCTGAACTCATTTCAGAGGCGCCAATGCCTAGGGCCCCGTCCACCTTACCGCAACACCCCAATATTTTTACTCAGTTGGACCCACCCCTCACACTACAGATAATATTGGTAATGAAATGTATGAACAAAATAAATTGTTTCTAAAATATCTGAAGCAACATATATTTTCGAAACACATATGAAGCAACTTGCATCTGATTATTCTTCAGAGCCCCTGAATAATTTTTCTAAGTTCACGCCATTGAATCATTCGATATTTGTTTAAAAAATCAGAACAGATGACAGTAGTTATTCGAATATGTACAATGTTTTTGTAAGAAAAGGAACAGTTCAAAAGTTCAAAGTTTACTATTCCAAGTATGTAAACAATACTTGGAATAGTTGAGTTCAAATTAAAATTGACAACTTTTGGAACAGATAAGCCAGATGCTGTTTTCAAATCATTCTGTTTTGGCATATTAAGAATAAGAAAATTGTATATAAACCAAAGCCTGCCCCTAGATAGTACTAAAAACAATCTTATAGGTTTGTTTTACGCTGGGAAACAATCTCTGAACAATATGATAGAGGCTGTTACGATGTATATATCAACTAAGGTCTACGATCAGCTTCACTTGGGCTCATTCCCAAGAAAGCCATTCTTTTTGTTTCAATAATGTTAGCTTGAAACTATTATATGTACTTGGGATGTAAATTGCTCATTTCGTGAGCTTTAAGTGCTGATCGGTGAAAATATTTCTACGATTTCTCTGCAATTCCATTGTGTTCTGAATCGTTTCAAACTATACTTCCCTAGTAGCAGTTCAATGGCAGTAAGGAAACGATTCCGAGTTGGTTTCGCAACACTTTGAACTTTGGAAATTACTTTCTTCGTTCTCTTTATGTTACGGGACAAAGAGATATATTTCCATTTATTACAGATCATTCTTTTTTCTTTTTTTCATCAAACTTCTTAAATGAAGCGTAACGAATTTTTTTTTTCTTGGGGGGTGAGTTTTTTTAAGGTGCAGTCGTTTTTCTTCCTGTTGCAATCCTGTAAGTAGCCGGTAAAAAAATACCGTAATACCTTTCGTTCGTTTTCAATTCGCCAAGATTTCATGAAAGGTTTTTCTGTCAAGCTAAATGTAGGTGGCGGTAGTGTTTCTGCTCCAGAACGTGGTCCTGTACGTATTCCTAATACGATGTCGCTTTGCTTGTTTTCGAAATCCTATTTTAGCACGTCGCCAATAAAAATTCCAAAGAATTGATATAAGATGCTTGATTGGTCCACCCTAATTAGATTAAACGCCAAACGTCTCCAATACGGCGAGAAACTATATTTTAAGGTAGCCCCGATATGAATCATGCGAGAACATTTAGGTAGTGGAAGTACTCTTTCTTTTCCGTCTGTGGTTTGTCAACACTGAAAATCCCTCATATATTCATTAGCAATGTTAAATGTTAACGCTTGCTAAAAATTATATTTTATTGTTGACCGTCTTATTATTTTACCTAGCGCTTGGGCCCACTACGTTAAGGTTGGTCGGTTGGGTTTTCATGGCGCAAGGGCCATACTTCACAAGGCACAAGAAATACATTATCAAGTAATCATACACAAAGTTTTACTGACACAGAAGAGAAAAATATACCCAGGTAGGAACCAACCGGACTTACGCCGCCAACTGCCTGTCTTTGTGTTAAGCTTGTAGATAACGTCAACAGCATAAAGGAGTGACGCGACTTGGCAGTTTTTAGTTTTATTCAAAACTTAACAAAGAACATATAGATTAATATATAATGGGTATACCCAATTTACAAAAAGGATAGTGCGAAAATCCCTATTGGACGCAAAACGTCCGATCAAAAACATATAGCCAAGTGAAAATATTAATATGGTGGTAACCCAAGTTGGCGAGCGGTTGGCGCATAGGCGCCAACATCTCGCCCGGCCTTGCACGAAATGTAAAGAATAATACTTACCACATTGTATAAAAAATGTTAAGTACACATATAACAGTTACAGTGAAAATACAATTTTCAATTAAACAATAGTTATAAGAATTCAAACGCAAATTTTGATTTGAGAATTAAAATAATACTCATGTAATAATGACAGCAATTAATGAATACCATAAAAAGAACACAAACCACAATGATTATTCAAACTAAAGTACATAATATACAAGTTTTAAATTGATTAACTTAGTGGGAACTAGTAATAGCGCTAATTTAGTGATGGGTCTTTTAAAAAGTCCTAACTTCGTTTTTACCATACACTCTAATTTGACCATCTTGGCCTGAAAAAATGTCTACAATACGACCCATCAACCAGGAGTTAGTAGGTTGCATATCCTCCCTTACAATCACAATGTTCCCAATAGCAAGATTATTCTAAGAAAACATCCATTTAGACCTTTGTTGTAAGTGCTGATATAATCCCTCTGCCACCGTTTCCAAATATATTGAATCACCTTGGTGGTTCGTTGCCACCTTTTCAGTAAATTGTCAGTGTAGGTTGTTAAATCAGGTTCAACAATTGAAACAATGGGTCGTCCAATCAGAAAATGACCAGGTGTTAATGTCTCCAAATCATTTGCATCGGTGGAAAGAGGAACTAATGGCCGCGAATTTAAAATTCCTTCTATTTGATTTGTTAGTCAAAAACTCGTAGGTAAATATTAATTTTTCTATTCCGCGTTTCAAATGAAATTTAAAAGATTTTATACCAGCCTCCCAAAGCCATCCAAAGTGAGGAAATTTGGGAGGTATGAATTTCCAATTTATTTTTTCAGAACCGAGATACTTCGTCAATTTATCATCTGGCTTGTCAATTAAATCAAACAAGCGATTCAATTCGTTACACGTACCAATAAAGTTGCTACCATTATCAGTATAGATAGTTGCACATTTACCACGTCGAGAAATAAATCTTTTCAACGATGCAATGAATGATTCAAATGTCAAATCCGATACAAGTTCAAAATGAACTGCTCTAGTTACAAAACAAAGATTGCAACATATATCTTTTGAAGGGAACCGTTACGTTGATTTTTGTTCTTAATGAAAAAGGGTCCGCCGAAATCAATACCAGTAGCATTAAACACAAAATCTGGCTTTAACCGTTCAGGAGGCAACTCGCCCATTTTTTGAGTCATAAATTGAGGGTTGTATTTAGCACAAGTAACACATTCATGAATGATTTTTTCTAGACAAATTTCTCTAATATCCAATACTTTTGGCGTGATAAATGCAAAGTAGTTTGAGCACCGACATGCAAACATTTATCATGAATGTCTAACAGAATTAGTTTTGAGATTGGATGGTTTTTAGGTAATATTACAGGGTGTTTATATCAAAGGATAATTCAGAATGTTCCAATCGACCTCCTACTCTAACGATTCCATCTGTATCCAAAAAAGGCGATAAGGTTTTAATCTTACTTGAAGGGGAGACCAACCCATCCCCTTTTAAATGTTGAATCTCACAGAGAAAATGTTGAGTTTGAACCTTTTTCACAATAAAATTCTCAGTAATTTTCCTTTCTGCTGGGAGAATGGGACCTTTTTTAAATTAAAATTTTCTACACGCCTTTAAGAACCTGAAAACATAACTAAAAACATTTAGGTTAGTTACATAATTATTTGTGATACTTAAAATATGATCTATGAGATAATTTTCTTTAACATTTAACAGTGTAGTCATCACTGATAATCTTTTTCAATTCAGACGCATAGTCCTCTTCAGGCACACCAGGAATTTCGGATAAGAGATGAAAGTTTGTTTTGCAAGAATTCGGGCCCTTTCAGCCAAATTGGATTGTAAATGAGATTCTCGGCCGAAGTCGCTCTGGACAATAGATTGGCTGGATTTTCCTTGCCGGAACAGTGAAACAAATTGTCCGGGTTAGACGATGACTTGATTTCATTTACTCGATTGGCCACGAATTGCTTCCATCTTTTGCTGGATACCCTAATCCATTACAAGACGATTTTTGAGTCTGTCCGGAGTGTCACTGAAACTGATTTTTTGTCTTCGATGAATCTTACTCGTTAATCGAGCTGCTAAAAGTGCACCAAGTAGCTCAAGTCGAGGTAAAGTTGTTGTTTTCAGAGGTGCGACGCGGCTCTTTGCAGTGACGAGGTACACTGTAATGTCGTTGTTCTTGTTACAGCAGCACCAAACGCTTTCTTGCTTGCATCACAAAAGGTATGAATCTCTATGATGTCATCAGACTCTTCCTTTGATGAGTTGAGGACCAATCTCGGGATTCTTAGTTTCTCCAACAGTGGAATTTCTGTGCACCATCGTTGCCATTCTTGCTGGATATCCCCTGGTAGGTCGCGATCCCAAGAGATTTTTCGTTCCCAAAGGGATTGAAGCATACATTTGGCTCGAATTGTGAATGGTATAAGTAGACCCAAAGAGTCGAAAATTTTCCCAACGGCTTGTAATAGAAAGCGTTTAGTGTTCTTGTTAGGCGATAAGAATTCGAGTAATCCTCTTATTTCGATCATGAAACAGTCCTCCTTGGTATTCCATGAAATACCCAATATTTTGGTCAAGTTGGAACCTAAACTGACCGGGGAACAGGGAATGTGTCGAATCCCTCATTCGATCACTGCTCCAACAATTCGTCATCGTTTGTAATCCATTTTCGAAGACTCATGTTGGCTTCGAGCATGTCTCTCGCCTCACGTGAGATTTTGAGTGCTTCATGTGTGCTGTCTGCACCTGCAATTAAATCAACATAAAAGCAAGTATTCAATATTTCAACTGTTGTGGGAAGATTTTCAGCAAACCTTTTGATATGATGTTTTATAATTGCCGACAATAGAAAAGGAGAGGCGTAGACTCTAAATAAAACCCGGGTAAATTTGAAGACTTGGAACCTATGGTCCGAAAAATGGTCGTTGGGCCACAAGAAGCGAACTGCGTCCCTTTGGTTTTCTGCAAGAGTTATCTGGAGAAAGGCCTTGGCAATATCTGAAGAGAATGCCACTTTGTCCTAAAATTCACCAGAATGTCAAAGATATTTGGTTTCAGGTTTGGGCCAGTCCAAAGACAGTCATTTAATGATAATTGACCAGGTTCATGTGAGCTTGCGTCGAAAACAAGTCTCGTTGAAGTTGTTCAACTGTCCTTTACAACTGCGTGATAAGGAATGTAATAAACCGGATTTTTTAAACCAGGTTTTAAGTCCGGATCATCAATTTTTTCAATAATTCCTTGCGCTTTGTAGTCATCTATTATTTCTTGATACTTGATCTTCATTTCGGGATTCCGCTGCAATCTTTTCAAAGTACCTCGGAAGCGCTGATAGGCAACGAAAAAATTGTCTTTTAATTCCTTAAAATCTCTTCTCCACGGAAAGATCACGAAGTATCGAGAGTATTTGAATTCGACAGTTTTATTGAAGATTTCCATGGCCAGATCGTCCTCAAAAAGTCTTGGGTCATCCCTGATTCCAAGCGACTCCAAGTCGAAAAAGCGATTCAAATTATCATCCAAAGGTTCAGAATCTTGAATGAGATAGCAGTGTTCATCATTAGATGAATAACGTTCGTTCCCCGTACCAGAGGCAATGTAACCGAAAACAGTCTCTGAAAAAGAGATAATTGATTTTAAATGTGTCATTCTTAAGAATTTGTAGCACCCATTGGGATGAAAGAACACAATCACACGATGAAGGAACGAAAAAGTTAGGATCTGCTAATTTCACAAAGTCTGGCAGTTCCAAATCCGAAGTGTTTATTTCAGAAGACGGCGTAAAATCAACAATGTTATTTACTAGATACAGCTCGATCGGCTCCTAAAAGTGTGTTCGATTTGCATTAGATATGAACACACTCGTTTTATGAGTCAGACTATGAACTGAGTTGTTTAGACCATTCACTGAAGAACAAATTTTTTCTTTCTTTAATTGTAGCCTCTCTGCTACTCTTTTAGTCAAAATACAAATAGTGCTTGCGCTATCATTAATTGACCTAATTCTATCCTATTATTACATCTTCCAAATAAATCATGCAAGTACATAAAAGGGATAGTTTTCTACTTTCATTTGAAATGAATATAACTTCCTTTGACCCCTTGGGCCTTGTTTTTCATTTCTCTCAGCCTCGACGATCGATGTGTTTAGTTTCTCTGGCGTCGCAGATGTATCAACAACTTGAGAGTTAGAATATGAAGGTTGGGAAATAGGCTGATCACTTTTTTTATTTCACCAAAGTGTAATAACGTATGATGAGACTTCGACAAATCCTGCATTTGAACCTTCCATCCTGAACAGACAGGCATTTGGTTTTATGAACGTGTAAGCAGTTCACACAAATTTTGCTTTTTTTAGCATGATCAAACCTTTGTTTGGGATTCATTTTCAGAAAAACAGGGCACTTGAAGCGGGGATGAAATAGAATGAATGACTCGTAAGCACACAAAGAGCACCCTCAATTGTTAATTTCGTCGTTCGACTGAATCATCAAAGCTTCTGCTTTAGGATAAGAATTGGAAATCCTTTTATTAGTCAAAACTGAGGAAGGATTTTGATTTATGGCTGTTCAAAATAGCTCTCGTTTCCAGAAACGAAATTAAGCTTTCAAAGTCTGGAGGCTCGTTCGATTTCAAAGAAAATTCAAACTATTTTCTCGTTTCCTTATCCAACTTTTGTAACAAAATGTTAACTAGCATAGCATCAGATAAATTATTTTGTTTATAATCAAGAAGTTTTAGAGCTCTTAAGTTATTTTTTACAGTCGACTAAATTTCGCAAATCCCCTGACGATTTGCGTATTATTCCATGGTTACGAATTCCTGAAACGTGAGTGTTAATCAACACTCCTTTGTTCTCAAAACGTTCAATCAATGCAGTAAATAAGGAACTGAATGAGTCATCTACAGACTAAGTTTTTGGCTTCACCCGTAAGGGAAGCGCGCAAATGAAACAACTTTTGTGAATCACTTAAAGGATTTTCACTTATTAAGAATACAAATTGAGTTTAAAGTTATTCCACTCTTCGTACTGACCAGAAAAGTCTGGGTGTGGAATCTCAGGCAAACGTATTTTCGATTTAGTTTCGACATCCACATTTTCATTTGAGACATTGAGTGAATGTCCATTACTAGAACTAGAAGGTTTTATTAAAAATAATTTCAAACTCAACTCAGCGAATTCTTGGCGATTTTCGATTTCATCGATATCTTCCTCTATCGCTGGTAGATTTGGCAGATCAGGAATTGCATAGTACGAATCCCGAATATGATCAATTTTGCGATGTAGAGTCAATTGTCCTGAGTTTCACATCAATTTCGATGTTTGAAGGTACTTTCGTTTGCGATTTCTCCAATATAAAGTTCTCCAACTTAGTAAGAGTAGATTTAACTGATCCCTTGGATCGATTAAGCGGAACTTCGTGTTTATCCATAGCGCTGATTCAGCTCAGCTCCGGCTCGACGGACCAAAAATGTCTTTGTGTTAAACTTGTAGATAACGTCAACAGCATAAAGAAGGAGTGACGCGACTTGGCAGTTTTTAGTTTTATTCAAAACTTAACAACAAGGAACATATAGATTAATATACATAATGGGTATACCCAATTTACAAAAAGGATAGTGGGAAAATCCCTATTGGACGCAAAACGTCCGATCTGATCAAAAACATATAGCCAAGTGAAAATATTAACATGGTGATAACCCAAGTTGGCGAGCGTTTGGCGCCAACACTGCCCACTTCGTTACATTGTACCAACATATAGTCATGTTTGTCGCTTCTGTATGTACAACACTAAATACCTGTTGATCTTATTTTCATTGGATGTTGTGGAGTGGAACTAGTACCAATTTAAGTTCTATCATGACTAGTCAATACTTCCTCCCGCAAGAAATGAGAGCTAAAATCGGTATTGGGAACTTCCTTCGGTAATTTACCGGCACTGAGGATGTCGGGAATTTTCAAACCCTAGTTTCCAGCATTCTGAGCCCCAGGGTTACATCTTTAAGCATCACAAACCCGATGCACCCGAGTGATCGTTCCTCCCTTTCATTTTTACCCTAGCCTACCTTCTGCTTTTCCTTCACCCTCATTGTGTTGTCTGTCTTATGTTAGGCGCAACTTGTTCAAATATGGCCCTTGCGCCATAAAACCCGAAAACAACCAACCCAGCATTCTGGAACGGCGTTTTTGATTCCATTTGAGTTTTCCAACAAAAGCCGACACTCTGCGGTACGTAAATCTCGCGAATCGAACCGAAACCGAAATTTTCGCTGCTTCTGGCAAACACTCTGGGGCGAAGAGCAACCCGTCACAGCATCAGTGAGATCTCAGGAAGGCAAAAAAAAGAAGCCTCAACTCGGGAGGTGAGTGGGTGTTGTTTACGGGAGGCCCCACAAGGGGCAGCAGCTGCCTCTCCGATGAGAGTGTTCGTTTTTCGCTCAATGGGTCGATTGAGCCCGTCAAAGAACCGGTCGCTCTGGGCGAATATAACTCGGGATTAACGGCCCACTAATTGCAGGGAAGAGGGTTCCTTCCACGAACCCCCGTGTCTGGCATTGGGGGCAAAAATCGATGTGTATCTGAAGAAATCAATGCTGCTTCCTCGCTGAAAACTGGAGATTCAGGAATGAATGAACAGGCTGCGATGGGGATGGGGGAATTTTGCCCATGTTATGAGTTGGACTAAGAGTTTGATTTCCGAAAAACAACCAAAAAAATTTAAAAAGTGTCCTTCCATTTGAATGAAAAATCCCCCTAAACAATCAAGAACAAAGTTACAAATCAAATAATTTATTTATTCAATAGTCTAGTGTTGCTCCAGTCGACGTTAATTCAACTACCGACCTACCTTATTTATTTATTCATACTGTCAAACAGATTTCATGACAGAAAAAGTACGATTCTCCAACAAAAACTACATCGTAAAAGCACAAAACAAGAATTACAGACAGTACTGACAAATAAAAAAAATTACAGACAGTACTGACAAATACAAAAAAAATTACGACCGAAACACAACCACGAACCACAGAAAAAAAATCAAAAACTCAATTTCAAATCAAAATGTATGAATTCGTCAAAGAAAATATCAAGGGTTGGGGTTAGATCATTGATCGTTCGGACAAATTGGGCCTATTGGTAGGTTTTTCAAATAATTTGTGCTGAAGAAATTTCGTGTAAAATGATTTTACTGCGTGTATTACAGTAGGGTACTTGAACATTTATTTCATGAGTAAACTGATGCAATTTATTTTATAATGCAACAAATTGTAGAAAAACTAAGATAGTTCTGGATTCTAAAGAGGTTAGCCAAATCTCTAGAGATTCTAGAGATTTGGAAAGCAAAAGAGAGTAAGACAATTGGTTTTCACAAAAAAAAGATTTTTAAAAGAAATGTCTTAGAAATCTATCAAAAATTTTTTTCAATATTGTAACTGATATATTTATACGATGGATTCCAAATAATAAATAACAGAACAGGGGTGGTGGACCAGTAGCCTTAATACTCCTGGTGGCTGTTTCGACGAGGTATCTCTTCATTTGCAAAACTGACCAGATTGATGGACGAGATATCGTCCGTTATTAGAAAAACTGACCAAATCTTGATCTCATAAAAAAAATCGGCACTATCTTGATGACGAGACACCTCGTCTAAACGATTTGGGGGTTACGGACACACGTGGCCTTCTAGAACCTTAAGTGCTTTTGACTGATACTAAATTTTCAGAACAAATATTTTTATTTTTGTTAATACACTTTTGTTCGTCTTCTATGTTTATATTTTATTTTTCAAATGAACGTATTTAAAATCCAAAGAATGAAATAAGTTTCAACGAAATAATTCTCCCGAATTGATCGGCGCCATCTGAATTTAAGTTGACCATAGGGCTAAATTAAAGGCTGCGCTACGTTCATAATTTAATTCTAATGCGACTCCAAAATGTCTGACTTTTCCCGTCTGGTTGGCGCCACTACCCAACGAGGCTGGTTGGCGCCACTACCCAACGAGGCTGGTTGGCGAGAGTTTACACTAGTCTCTTATCAGCGTTTGGTAACGGTGCTGAGTTGCTGTTAGAAATGCATGAATAGTTGCACAACTCGGCAGTATTTTTTAATTTTGTCTGTCATCTCAAAGAATACGCAGAAGGAAGAAACCACGTTTTTAATTGATGATTGGGAATTGCAATATCTTGTTTCTTCTGAAGATTAGACGATTTGCTTGCTCTTTGTGGTATTGCAATACCATCATTAAAGAAATTCAGTGCTCATAAGCATTATAACACTCATAAGAACGACAAATACGTATTTAAATTAGAGGGTAGGTAGGTATTTTAATTAACTGGAGCACTGGAGCAAACGGTCCGGGATTAAATCCGAAGGGAAAGATCCGAGGCAATACCGCTTCATTTTGAATCATGGTCTAAATTGGAGGGAGAGACGGATTAAAGGTGAATGGCAGAAATAAAAAGATGAAAAGCAAAGACAGTTATTTCTCAAGCAGCAATAAGACCTAGAAATAATACCACTGCTTTCCTGGAAGCAATTTATAAAGTAGCTTATACACTCAGAAAAAAGGGGAAGCCATTTAAAAAAAAGGGATGACATTGTTAAAATAATGCATTGTCGAAGATGTAGGATGTTTAGACCCCGATAACGTTTCAAAGTACAAACTGCCTCTTTCAAAGAGAACCGTTAACTCATCGGCAGTGTGAATTAGCCTTCAACTTTCCAGGACTTCATGCAATACTTTTCAAAAAGAAAAAGTATATTATTCAATCGCTTTGGATGAATGAATTGATACTGACTCTGCGCAGGTCTTATACTTCATTCGGGCCATATCTGAAAATTTTCTTCTCTTCGAAGGTTATTCGCTTTAGGCACTCTTGCGATCAGAACACGGTAAGTAGATATCTTCAACACTTTTCAAGATAAATGTCGTGAAGTTGAACTGAATTTTGTAAATTTAGTGAGTGTATGTACAGACGGTGCACCTTCCATGCCAGGAAAACAAGGGCTTATTGCACAGATAAAAAATATTACAAATCCAGATGTTCTCATTTCGTTTCATTGTATCTTGCGTCATCAAAATCTATATGCTAAAGCTGATATTTTAAGTGACACTTTGCAACAAATTATTGTAAGCTAGTATTGTAAAAAGTATTGTAAACTTTTATGTTCGTGTAAATGCAATACGGCATTGTCAGTTTCGTAACTTGCTGAAGTTGAACGATGAGGTATTCAGTGTGAATTTGCCGTATCATTCTTAACTACATTGACTATCGCCAGGGACAGGTCTTAACCAAAATTTTACTTCTACGTGAACATGTAGTTAAATTTTATGAGAAACATAATCAGCAATGTGAATTGTTGAAAGCTTTCTATAGGAATACTAAATTTCTGTGTGATATGTCAATTCGAAGCGACTTGAATAATTCTTTGCGAAGTAAAACCAAGCGTATACATGATATGTGACAAAAAAATCCATGAAATGTTTCGTTTTATCTATTTTCTAACAATATTCGTAAGTCGTTTTGCATTTTTAATTTGAATATTTTTCGAAAAAGAAGCAAATAAATAAATAAATCACATTTTGGGTTGTTGGATTTTACGACGTAAAGCATATTTGCCAAACTGCGCCAAGCACAGGACAGACAACGTGAAAATGCATACGCCATGGGAAGTTTTACTAAACAGAAGAGAAATACACTCAGAGTAAGTGACTGTCTACCACAAGAACTGCTCCAGCCAGAAAGTCTGCGGCTATCTGTTGCTCTTAAGACGAAACTGCACATTTTCTACAAGTGAAGAATTTGAATTTGTCGCATTGACTTTGTGACATTACCTCTCCAGGTCTCTGCGAGAAAAGAGAATACACGATTATCAGAGGCTAAATTCAAAATGTCGCTGAATCACCAATCGCCAAAACTTCATTCCCACTCAAAATGTACGAGATTTGTTTCTATAGTAACCGCCAGTAGCCAGACTTTGTGTCTGGAATAGTTCTGATAGACAGACAGAGCAACTCGCATGTTAGCGCAGTGAGCAAACCCACTGCGGCCTCATATTTTGGGAAATTGAAATTTAACTGTGAGAAACGACGTTTTAATAAAAGCTAGAAAAATCTCTTTTTGTTCTTCAGAGGCAATTACTTTCGGGTTGTGACACGGCTCTGTCAATCTCAGTAGTACTCTTAAACTGAAACCTTTAACTTGGAATCCGCAAATTATTTTACATCTCTACAAATCAGACAATAAAAATGATTGTGTTAATTATATTTGTACCTTGACAGAAAAAGGGCCAATGTCCATTTTGCAAGATTTTAGTAACAGCTGATTTAATAATTTTTATTGTTTAGATTTTAATGCAACGTACAAAAAGCACTTCCCAATATTTTGCTTCTTTCATAATGCATTGACAGGAGGATATTGGCTTTTTTCTATTAGAACATTCACTTCCTTGAAGTGATTTGTGGATATAACTGAAAATCAGTGAATTTTGACATGTCCTTTTTAAGAAAGGTACAGATATATAGATTAACTTACAGAACCATATAAATGGGTGAGTTTTAAATCTTGGAAAATGTTTTATCATAGAATCAGTTCAATCACATTTCTCGCATCTAACTTTTCGTAAATGTTAAACAATATAATTAAAAGGATAATAAGAAATTATTTTTACAAAAATAAGTCATGGCTCTAAATATTGAGAGCATGAACATCCTATTCGTAAAAGTAAGAGCTGTAATGTGTACTCAACTGGTCCTGTAATTTCATACCCTAAAATGTGTCCTTTGTTTTCAACTGAAATCGTAGATCATAACCTAGTGCTTCTTGAAAAGGTTTTCATTTCCTGATTGAAGCTGTTCTAAATGTAGGTTACACAAAAGGCCGTGGAAGTACTGTCGACTTGTGTTATTTTTTTATAGGTTCGTAATGTGCCTTTGATTGAGACGAAAATAGAATCTTCTAGCTACTTTTCTCATCACGCTTGGACACTGTGATAGACATAAAAGCTAAAATCACACGCTTTACTTCCGTTATCCTTTTCATAGCGTAATTAGAAATGTTGGTTAATCTTCTTTAGCATCACTGACCTTAATTTGTTGGCAATTCCGAAACAGAGAACCTCTCATCTGTATTCTATGTTCTAGAACATATGTTCAACGCAGTAGCACAACTAGCTGAAAAATGCAGGCAGTTATAAAATTTCAAGACTTCGTTCTTTTAATTGTCTTTTTAATATACATTTATGCAAGTGTATTCGAGTATTAATCCTAAATGCATTATCAGAATATTACACAGAATGGTAAAACTATTAAGAACCCAATACCCTTAAAGAAATGGACCAATTTGTGAACGATATATCATGGTATGGACAGACATTGTGTTGAATAAACGAACACATCTCTACACCTTGGACAGTCTTTTCTTATTCTACTTGACAAAGTAGACCAAATCCGTGAGTTCACGCACCTTCAAAAAATCCTAGACGAGCATAGGAATTATATATATATATCCTCCCTGGACAGCCCTGGCGAACAAAGGTGATCAGGAGAGACTTGTTCCATATTGTTATAATAGCTCTTACCACCCCTTGTAAAAATTAGTATGATTTTGTACATCGATGTAGAGAAAAAACAGTCACCTTGGGAAGGTTAAGAAAAAGTTGCCATACAGTGGATCCCGAGTCACTGTGGTATATATGGCGATGAAAAATCTGATCAATTGGCTAAAACTGGAACACGTTTGCCCAAGCTTAAATCCAATTTGTCTCTACGTAACATCAAGAGGCTTAAACGCTCGTCGATAAGGACTAATAGATTCTCAATCTACAAAAGGATGTCTACAAGAAGGAACTGGAGCGTTTTATTGAGAAATAAAGCTCGTATCCTAGGTTACTTGCTCAGAGTTCGACTTCCTACCGGACATGACTGCCTACAAAGACACTTGCATCATATTCGAGTTACGAGATCAGCTATATGTCCCCTTTACGAATTGGATGAAATGGCTAGAGACCACCTCGAGGGGATCTGTCCTAAAATTCCTGACAATACAATTACAAATTATGCTGTAGAAAATGTTTTTAAACCACATTTCATCACCTCAGACCTCTATTGGGCTGTTCGTCGACTGATAAACGAAAGACCGGAAACAAGGGTAGGATAAAAAGGTATTGCATTTCTGACAGGTCGCAAAAATCAAACTCCATGATCAAATGAAATTCATCTCAAATATCTACTGGCCAATTCAGAAATGTCAATCTGTTTACTTATATCAGCCACGAATTTGAGGGCACCTTCAGAGTATTTTCTCTGGTACAGCTATGGGCAGTAAGAATTTTCCAAGATATATTTATCTGAAGTTTCTTTCCCGCAAAAATTTTTATAACAAGTAATGGAAGTAATTGATTGCAATGACTTTGAGATACCCTCCTTTGCCAAGCTATCTGCCATTTCATTTCCTCAGAGATCCACGCGAGAACGGCATTGACAATTGCTTAAATTTATTTGCTGTATAAATGTTCATGCTCCTTGAAATATCGTTAATGTAGGTACAAAAAGAAGATACTAGAACCTCATGTTAGAGTTCAGCGTACAATCCCGCGGGAAAATAAATTATTATTGATTAGGAACATTGGCACACATGGAACAAAGACGCCAATGGATCATTTCTATACAACGCACAATAACCTGAAGACTCGAATTGAGATATTCGTAGACTGAGGTCTCCAGAATGGATGATTAGAAACACCAAGCAGAGCTAAGTCGATCAAAAATGCCAGCAGGACCGATACATATGGCTCACGACGTTTACGAACGAAACCTGCTATTAACCTCGGCAGATGTTATAGCATCTTAATATGAACAACTGTATCAGGACAGACCGAAATCTCAGGATTACTGATCTCTATATCTGGCACCTAGGTGTTGGTATCCCGCTTACGCTGCGAAAAGTAAGGATCAGTCCTGAATTAACGGACATCGAAACGGAGCAACACCAGTAGCTAAGTTAGACTGCTGAAAAAATATTCACTACTGATTGCATTCACTAATTCGTTCGTATGAAAAAGAAGAGTTGAATTAGGTTGATCTATACAAAGTTTGTTGGGGGGCACAAACTCCTCCCGGTTTGCTCGTTATTTTACAAACATAAATGCTGAAATTAGTGTACTATGCAAATGAAGTTTTGTTGAACCCATAAGCTTAAAAAAACGTAGACGGTTCTGAAAATAGACGAGTCTGCAAACAATATGCTCATTTAGCATTGCAGCAATTCGATCTGTTCCTATAGCAAACGAAGAACCCATGAATGTGTGGGGTGAATGTCTTTGAATGGAAAGGGTTTGGTCTGTCGCTATACAGTCATTTTTTGATACACGAGAGCTAATTAGACGGATTGAATGGGAAAGGATGGGATGAAACGCGGGAGAAATAGCTTCATGCGTGGCTTCTTGTCCATTCGCCTATAAGCAGGACCTATTCAAGGGGAGTGCCTATGGGGCTCCGAAAATATATTTTGTTAAAATGTATAAAAAGCACACTGAAGCAACTTTAATCAGCGTAAATCGGAGTTTCGTAAACCAAACGAGTAAAACGTACTTTAATCAAATGAATAATATTGAGAGATGTCTGGGCCACTTCCGAAATTATTTTCTGGATACGTATCTGGCTCTAAATTCACTTTATATAGAATAATTCTCATCAAGCCATTCTCTGAAAAAGAACTTGAAATTCGGTACCTCAAAATAAAATTTTACCGAGTACAAAGAGAATCAAGTAATAAAATAAAATCGATTTGGTGGCTTTGAGTGGTATGGAGGTTCCGTTGAATGGCCACTTAGAGCTCCACATATTTGACAAAAAATACCATTAATGCTTAGAGGTTAAACGAGAGGGAAACAGATCCTCACATTAAACTTTCGGTGGTGACGTGGGTCCAGAGTTCACATTCGTGAACGATAAAGCAGCCTTAACACGAAGCAAAAGTGATGAATGACTTTCTCCAAATGTGAAGATATGCAGCAGATATAGTGGCCTGTAAGGTATCTGGAAATGAACCCAATAAACGAATGCAATAGAAGTGCAATTTCATGAGAGGAGCAAAATACTTTTCACCAGCCAAGCCTCCTACATCTGCATCCGAGACCAGATGCTAAGTTAGATGTCGGACCCTTCTTGAAAACGAATATATATTCTAAGTCAGGATGGGGAACTTTTTCATGTTGGAAGACAGCATTAATTTAGCTGTAATTAAATAATGCCACATTTAAGAAACTACAATTAGACGTGTATTATTTTGTAAAAATCTAACTACTATATTCTTAAAACAATTTTTAAAAATTAAAACTATTTGTTACGTTTCATGCTAATTAATCTTTCAATAACTTCGTCGTCTGCTTTTTATTGGAAAGCATTTGAATATCTGGTTGCAGCATGGAGATCCGAAGTTTCAACCGATCCTCTAGATTGGTATATGTCATTTGTTAGGTAGGAGAATGTAGATTCACAGTAAAATAAGTAGTTGAAAAGCAAGAAAGCATTTTTCTAGCATGTTGCCGAAGGCTTGGGTATTCTACTGCGTCTTTCCATACTTTAATTGGATCTTTTCTTAGCATCAAACAATGTCTTTAAAATGTGATCTGCTAGATGCTCAAGAGTAGCATTACAACTAAAGCGTGAGCAATCTTCAATTTAGCCCTTGAGGCTTACTCATGTTCTAATTGTGCCTACCAATCTGGGAAGATTATTTCGTTGAAACTTATTTTATTCTTTGACATTTTAAAGACTTTAATTTTTAAAATAAAGTATATAAAAGACGAACAAAATCGTATTGATAAAAACAAAAGCATTTGTTCTGTAAAATTTGGATTAAGACAAAAGATTAAGTCGCACTTACGGACCTAGAAGGCCATCGTATGGCCTTAAGGCCACAAGTTCCCCACTCCTGTTTAAGTACTTAATGTTCAAATCGCATGAATTCGTAATTTATTTTCTTTTTTGCCTTTGCACATTTATTGTACAGCTTTATACAGATTTATCTGAAATTTTTAAACTTAGAAAACAGACTGCACATTGCAGTACAAAAACAGTCCACATTTCCCTGGCCCGTGTACAATGGTACCAGCGAATTTCTACGTAGAGGCTTGCCATCAGTCTCCAATAAAGACCATTTTTGAGGTCTCTTCGAGAGTGGGCATCAAAGACTTATCACCTGATTGTACAACCTTAACCAACGTACCTTATAATCGTAATGCAGTAGATTTCTCTTGTTTAAGTACCTAAAACGAAAATGCATGATTTGTTAATCTTTGAATTAACTAAACTAAGGCAATCAATGTTTTTTTTTTCATTTCTTATTTTCGTATGTTGTACTTTTAGAACAGTTGCCTCAGCAAAGATATTTGCTTCGAGATAAAAACATTGATAGAAAAAATTACAGATACTAAATATTCATAAATCAACTAAATCGTCTCTTGACACTAAACACTGCAATTCAAGTAGACTAAACAAAATAAAATTTCCGATGAAAATTCGCTTTCGGTTAATATAGCTATTTGTATGTATCCAAGCGAAGTTGAAAATACCATACTCACTACTGATACAAATTCTCTAATTCGTTCGTATGAAAAGAGGAGTTGAATTAGGCCATCAAGCTCCAAGGAAAGTGTATATTTAACGAGTTCTGAAATATAAGACATTTTTCATGATAAACTAATATTCCTTTAACAATTTAGGTAAACGATACCTTCACAAAGGTCTTTACAACTTTTTAAAAGTTTGAAAACTTATGGATGTAATGTTTTTTAAAAGACTGGAACTAGAGTATCCTTTTTTGAACTAGTATTATTATACAAATGCGCATTGAGATATTTTCAATTGTGTGGAAATACAATCCAAAACCCGAGATGCTGAAATTTATTTCACGGGATTTGAATTGAATTAAAAAAAAACATTTCCCTGAATTTTGAGGATGCAGAAGCTAATTTGTAAGCTTCATTTTAATTATTTCTGTCAAACATTTTAACAATAAACATTTTCCCTTTGTTTTAGGTGTGAAAACATGGATTGAGAGCATTATAAACCTCCCTAAATCGGAAAAAATGGTACGGCGAGCGAAAAGGGTTGTGAATCACTTGCCCAAAGGGATAAAACAGCAGAACCCTAAATGTTTCCAACCCTCTCCACCAACACCACGGAGCGCAGAAATTCGTGTTCCTGAAATTGCCAGTTCTCTTTCACCGCTGGACCGGAATTTGCGTGTTAACTGAAATTGCCGGATACTGTCGGTCAAAAGCTGTTTTTCGCCCAGCGCCTCGGCAAAACCTTATAATGATGCTGCACGTGCGTCCTTGGCAGAGTTCTGTGGCTTCTCGAAAGGAAATGCCACGCCTCTGACGTCCATCCCGCATTCCCAGGGCCTTGGGAGAAGAACTGTGCATCTGTCTTTGCATAGCTCACCTACCTAGAGTGGTGGAGCATCCTGTGGCCCTTACTACCTGTATCCTCTACAATAGGAAAATCATTGAAGAGCTCATGCACATTTTTATTTTTGTGAGCAGATGTGTATGTCCCCCAATGGACTACTTTGCCCGCGGCTCTCGGATTTTTTCTTTGGTAGAGGCTAAAGATGTTTAACGACTGGACTAAATTTTTTTTAGTTGCACAAATAACTACGATAATCCTTTTGGAAGTACCAGCAGTTTTAAATCAAAGTTAAACAAGAAAATCAATAACTTATCCCACCTCACTCAATATATTTATTGTAAAGTACCCTGAATATAAAACGTGTCCGCTATTAAAGTAGGGTTTGCCACTTGTAAATGCTGGATGGAGTCTTAGTTTCCCTGCTTCACGGCCGTGAAGTTGCGCATATCAAAATAGGGCATGTATTAAATGACGTTCTCTTGCAAGCTCACAATACTACCGCATTCCAATCGAGTATAGTCCCTAATATGCCCCTTGATTTGTATAGATCTCCTACCTAGAGTGGTTGAGCATCCTATGGGCTCTTCCTACCTGTATCCTCTTCAATAGAAGTATTGAAGAGGGCAGCAAAAGGCGCTCTCCTGTGCATTTTTATTTTTGAGCAGATGTGTCCCCAATGGACGACTGCCAAAGATGCGCACCAACTCTTTCTTTGGGAGAGGCTGAAGATGGTTAACGACTGAACTAAATTTGTTGCACAACTGACTGCGATAATCCTTTTGGAAGTACCAGAAAATTTAAATAAGTTTAACTATAAAATTAATACCGTCAATAAATATATTGAGTGAGGTGTGGCAAGAATATAAAACGTGTCTGTGATTAAAGTAGGGTTTGCCACTTTCTGGAAATGCTTGAAGGAGTCTTATATATTAGTTTTATACCAAAGAGCATGTATGGAATGATATACTCTTGCCCCACTCAGAATACTATCGCATTCCAAACGAGTAAACTGTCCATGGCACGCCACTTGCCCCGTGGTTGCACAGGTCTCCCACCCAGAATGGTGGAGTATCCTGTGGGCCCTTACTACGTGCATCCTTTTCAATAGAAAAAGTATTGAA
This sequence comes from Meta bourneti, assembly GCA_933210815.1. NCBI lineage: Eukaryota > Metazoa > Arthropoda > Arachnida > Araneae > Tetragnathidae > Meta > Meta bourneti. The sequence continues at coordinate 36,346,083 of OW119922.1, read as the reverse complement.
GAGGGCTAGCTAAAGATGTCGCGCTTCTGTGCATTTTTATTTCTGAGTAGATGTGTCCCCAGTGGACTATTTTGTCCAAGGGGCACACTTACACGTTTTCTTAGAAGCTGAAGATGACTAAATTTGTTATTAACGTTAATTTGTAAAAATTAACGTTTTTACTAAAATTTAAATTTGTTGTTCATTCTTTTTGGAAATGCCAGCAAATTTAGATAAAAGTTTATCTCGTTCCTGATATGGGAACACATTCAACACGCACATCAGGATCTTCATAAGGAGCGGATCGTCCATAGCATAGTACCGTGTCCGAAGGCTGAGGGGTCCGAAAAAATGTGAAACGTTTTTCTTTTTGCAATATGCAACTGTGTTTCCTAAATTTAAAATTTAAAAATACGGCCGGCTCCAATGATTCGTTTTTGATGCTTTGTGGCTCGGTTGAGAAAAGCGCTCGTTGTTTTGTTGAAATATTTTAAGTGTCAGTATACTGCTTTAGCATTTTGAGGTTCTCTGAGAAAACAGAATGTCCGTGCATTAGTAGATTCTGAATTAAATGTTTAGTAATTTAGAGTAGAAGGAATACGAGATATTGATGAGTGAAAAATGAGTTTCATTACACATACTATATGTGCTCACATTCCCACAAATTATGGGGACCATTTGTGTGGTACAAAATTTTATAATTTGTTCGATGATAAACGACTTTTCAATATATAGCTTATAATAGTTTTCTTCATAGCGATAATATAAATATATAGATATGGTGCAGCTTGCCCTGTGTCCTGCTTTATATTTTGTGGCGCTTAACCAGTAACAGCGACCAAAAATGTGTTAATATACTTTTTAACTTATTGACAATTTAGGGCTCCTTAGGGATTCATCGAATCGTGCCCGGTAATTGCTAAGATCTGTTTATAAATATTTTCATTGTTTTAATAATTGATTCAGTAATTGTACTTTTATAAAGTGATACAGTGCAAAGGAAAAGAAAATAATTCGCCTTTTTTGAAAGTTAAACGAGTCCTTGTAATGCACATTTTTAATTTAAGGAGGGACCTGTCATCTAGACTGGTACTTGATTATGGCCTGTGATCTGAATTAGGCGCCTGTTATCTAAACCCTGGTATTTTGGTCTTTTATGCAACCAGGTTCTGGCGTCCGTGATCTAAACTGGTACTGGTGCTCGGACTTCAGATGTGGCCCGACATGCATAAGGAGACATCCGTTTCATTGAAGTTAAATGTCCCGATGAAAACAAATTATACGAATTCCACTGAACTACATATCGCTGTTCCGGAAGAACAATGACGCAAGTGCAAATTTGGGTATTTTGATTTATATGCGTTACTTGTCTTTGACATGGTTCATCCTTCCAACAGCCAGGACACAACCGTAGTAACACTCAGCTCCGCTACAGAGCAATTGCGTCATTTTCAAATTTCAACTGTTCCACGCCAACTTTTAACAGAACGACGCAAGGTGTAATTCCGAACCAGTACCAGTTTAGATCACGAATGCCAGAACCAGGTTGTATAAAACACTAAAGTACCAGGTTAAATAACTGGCGCCTATACCAGTTCAGTTGACAGGTCCCTCATTAAATTAGATTCGCCACAGATTTCGATGCGAGAGGTTAGGTCTTAAGTGGAACAACGACGCAAGTGCTGTTTAGAACAATTGTAAATTACAAACGGCTCGCTATATTAACCCCACTTTAATTACCATCAAAGTTTCTCGCAAGTTATAATTAACATTAATCAGGCATGTTGAATTTGACTGGAGCACCGGCGTAAGCGTATATTGTTAATCTAAACTCTCAATCCGTTTCATGATGTAAACTGAATGAATAAAAATGTCAACAAGCATGTTGTAAATATAATATCATAAATGATTGAAAAATGTTTTGTATAGTTAGCGACTTTGTGTTGAATATTTTATTCCTAATCCTAGGAGAACAATGACGTAACAGCAATTTTTTGGGGAGGTTGAATATTTAAAATATACCTATATTTGAGTGGCATTTAAAAGTAACATAAATATGATATAATTAACCCCATTTTCATTACCATCAATTTCTCACTCTTAATAGTAATCATATATTATTAGTTTTCGTTTTATGAACAAATCGATGAATTACACATGTGATGTTCTGCTGTGACACCGATATAATTCAGATTCTAGTTTAGCAAAGTCTTGTTTCGATCTTTTTAATTGAACTCTTCACTAGGATCAAGAAAAAACAAGGGAACTGAGGACCGTTTATTTCTTCCGAGAGGTTCACATTTACAAAGGCAAGGGCAGGAACCATTGAGTTCATTAAAGAACTATTCGTCTTCCATGTTTAGTTTTATTACATATTTTATTTCATATACTCAATAGAGCAGTTAGCTGAAATGGTGTAATTTCCCCTGGTATCGCTTTGACATAAACAGGGGCCATGCGTCACTTTCGACTGATATTTCGGACAGTAAGTCGAAAATTCGGATAATCATAGCAATTAGGAATCGCAGTAACCCCTTATTTAGTTCCTGAAAAACGATCGTTGGCTAATGGGAGGGAGACAATGATCTGAGAACGTGGCTCCAGACCCGATCTGCGAGATTAGTTGCGAACCAACAACAGGTCGCCGAAATTATGTTGGAATAATTTTCTGTTTAGTCATCTTTCTATGCTATTCGGCAAATTTTTGCTGAACGAAACATTTCCGGATACAATCAATTTTATGTTGGCATTAAAAAAATACATCAAAAACAGTTTTAATACTCTCCATAACTGTAAAATTAATAAAGGCTGGAACAGGAAAAATTTCTTCAATTTTACCAGTGAAGTCAGCTATAAATAAGGCTCTTGAAACTTATTTAAATCTCACAGTAGACCGAGGGAACTATTATCTTCAGTGATTCCAAATCTTCCTTAGAAGCCATTACAAATGGCAACTCAGAATGTGCCCAAGATGTCCATTCACTTCTACACCAACTCATGTTCTAGGAGAAAAGCTGTACTCTTCGGTGGAGTACCGCACGTGGACATTGAAGGAAATGAAGCTGCAGATCAATTGACAAAGGAAGCCGGAGAATTAAGTGCTGAACAAAGCCTAATAACTTACTGATGATTAGCAAAATTCAAACTCATATCACAAAAATTTAAAATAAAGCAAAGTTGTGAAATTAACACCGATAGAAAAACCACCACCGCAATATCAAGATTGAGAACAGGACATTTTAAAGGCATGAAAATTAACAGTGATGGAACCAGAACGTATAGACATTGCAACAACTGTCCGGGCGTTTAACTCACACCTCATCATATATTCACCTGCCCTTCAATACTAGCACCTCTTCAAACGATCGATTATCATCCTGAAGAACAGCTTTACAGCGAGAAAATAATCGACATCGACAAAGCTGTGTAAAATGCACACGGTGGCATGCGACTCGGAAATGGACACATCAAATGCAAAATGAATCATTCTCTCTATCTATGTCTTCTCAGTTCCTAACTAAGCAGACCCCCATACTCACATTTACACTCTGGATCCCATAGCAGGTTTAAGTAACGGACTCCTCATGAAACTCAAATATACATTTCCAATTCTCAATGTGACATAAATAAAAAACATTTGCCTCTTTTATATTCTGACACCCACGAGTTGGCACTGGAGTCATATGGCTTTGAACGAGTCTATCAGTTAAATTAGGGGACTAGTGGTAACAGAAACAAGTCCCTTCTACAATTGGCATCTTTAGCGCGAATTCTGGTTCCAAGTTTATCATTGGGTGCCGAAAGCAATAGCAATGATAGAGTTGGCAGATTTAAACATCCAAGGTGATCGCCATTCATGTTTTTGCGTATGGCAGCCTTCTCCTTATGCACTTTCACATTTTTCAAAAATCGACTGACCCAACTTTATCATCGCCGTCAGAACCGCACTACAATTTGAGCGTACACGCTGATACTCTCAAACAAGCTAATTGGTATTGTGGTCTATCACCCAGTAGGTCTGGGTTCGAATACGGTTCGTAAGCTCATGTATGTTGGTGTTCCTGCTAGGTGGCTTACCCATTGGATGTTCCCTCACAAATAACCACCAGTTCGACCCTTGTAGTGCCGAAGAGGTAAAAGTGGCCGAGGTTAGGAAAAAAAATCATTTCAACGTTCAGTATTTTATAAATACAATAAAAAGATTTATGACTTTTTAAATTTAGAACAGACAGCACACATTGCAGTATTTTTCCGTATGTGTAGGGCCTGTATTTTCCATAGAATATTCCTCTTTGATTAGACTTCTTGGCATAGAAATCAAACCATGATGAAAGGGAAGACTCGCTAAATCATTACATTGTCATGTTTGCTCGAATCACGTTCATACTGTTATGGCTATTGCGTTGAACAAAGCCGGAAAAAGGCTTTCAGAGACTGATCATTTCTCCACCAATTATGTTTGAACAATCGTTTTCATTTCCTTTTCATCTGTGCCTTGCTTCATTTGTTCAATAGGAGCCCTTTAAAGTGAAATGAAATGTTTGCCGTGTTTATATTCATTTCCTGATTCTTTGCCACCAGGGAAAATACAATGCAAAAACTATAATTAGCAACTTTTCGTTAAAAATGACGCAACTCGACAAAATAAATTTTATCGAAGAACCAAATGAAGATTGACAATGATTAAGCTGATTTTATTTCTCACTTTTAAACTTGTAAAATTCGTTCATACCTTTAGGGCCGTTGTAGCTCGGTTGGAAGAGTAACGGATTAGCAATAGGAGGGTTGCGAGTTCGAATCCAACCACAAAGACCGTCGTGTACAAAGGGGGCTGGTACATGTTAAATCTGTTGTGCCCCCAAATGTCCTCACGTTGGCGTGGTGTGGAAGTTTGGAGAGTGGGGTTCCAGCTCGGATGTGACCTCGTCATCTGACCGTGGTTCAAAATTATGCGTTGTCTTCGGATCTTTTCCTTCGGGGGTTGATCTCGGACCGTCGCCAATAGCCCGTTGAGTTGTTCCAGTCCGACGTTAATTAAAATGCCTACCATACCTACCGCTCATGCCATCATTCAAAGTTGTGTTGTAACATGCTTCCTATTTTGAATTCTATGATTTCTTAGAGTTTAATACCACCGTTTGACAATTAAAAGAATTATATCTTCATTCTGAATTGGGTTATTTATCTCGAAAATACGCAAATTGTTTTGGGAAAAAGACATCTTTGATTTTATTGACAGATTTGTATTTTATTTTTTAAATTTTAACCACACAATTATAATGTAGGTATTTTAATTAAAGTCACACTGGAACAACATAACGGGCTATTGGTGACGGTCCGGGATCAATCCCAAAGGGAAAGATCCGAGGATAACACCACGTAATTTTGAACCACGGTCCGAACCGCACTGGTTGGCACCCCACTCTCCCACACCACGCCAACGTGAGGATATTTGAGGCCACGACAGATTTAACATGTACCACACCCCTTTGTACACGATAGTCTTTGGCTGGATTGGAACTCGCAACCCTCCGGTTGCTAATCGGTTACTCTTCCAACCGGGCTACCGTGGTCCCACAATTATAATGATTTACACATAAGTTGATTCTTAGAAGCTCAGAAAGAAAAATAACTGCTATTTAGTCGACTTTTTTCGCACATTAGTTACAATAATAATCAGTTGGAATTTAAATATATTTTGAAGCATTTAGAATAAAATATATTTTATCACTTATGTGGTTATAAGCACTCTACAACAAAATTCGGGTTAAATTACTCGTAAAACTACAGCAAAATTGCTACTTCAGAGAACTTTCGTGAAAATATAGTTTCTATTCTGTTTTGGATTGAAAAAATGCAACAGTATAAAATGGAAACGTATGCCTACGTCACAAAAATGAATTCTTACTTTTTCATGAGTTCGTGATGTGAGCTGCTCAATAACACAAAAAGGAGTGCAAAAATTACACTTAGCAACCACCAAGAAACAAGAATGCAGTATGGAATCAAAGGAATTTTTAGAAAATAAAGTCAATTTTTGCAAAGAATATTGTGTCAAAATGTGACGTGACGGGATGAAATGCAGGTACCTTTTGCAAAGATCCATACAGTACTGGCTGCATGGCCAAATATGGCCCTTGCGCCATAAAACCCGTAAACAAACCAACCATACATCGCTTGGAAGAAATACATTTTTATAGAAATAGAAATTTCAAAGCTGCCAAATTTAAACAGAAAATTGGTTGTCTAATATAACTTGAACAAAAATTCTACGTAAGCTTTAAACCTATATTTTTATGGAAAATAAGATTTTACGGAAAAATCTCTTGATCTAGAGCGAAAATTTTTGAACTGTGAATCGCTACTCCCAAGAGAACCTTCCATTAGGAGCACAGAAGATTGCGCTGTGATAACCCCCGTGTGAAAAACGAACAAGAATAAATCAAAAATATTTTTCTCTATAGCAAAAATCTTATTGACAAATATAAAATTACATTCAAATTAGTTGTCTATCATTGAACTAATGAAATCTTGTAGCGTATTGTAGTTTCCTAAAGCCAGCATCAATAAATTCATTTGTGCTGATTTTTATTGACACCCCATTCTGATCACCAAAAATTTATGTTTCTTATGCCACAAATGCCTTCGATACGCTACTTTTAAATCCCAAATAAAACAGTCTCTTTTTCATACTAAAATTTAAATCCGCGGACTTAAGAAATTACATCACTCGGGTTTCGAAACAAGATGTTACACTCAGCAATTTCGAAGTGAAGAAGCAGTATTCGGTATTAGATTTCAAAACAGAATAGACTGCCTGGGATCTTCAATTTCAGTGGAAGATAGAGTATTTTATGGAATGCTTAAAGTAGCTTTATAGAGTTTTACAGTAGTTTTTAAGGGTATTTTATAAAAATCTGCATTTGGTTATGAACCTAATGTTTTGCTTGCGATCACTCGCTGAAAAACGATGCAAGTAAAGTAAAACCACCGAGGTCGGTAACAGATGAGGCGCCATCCTTGAAAAATTAGAGGACCTACGCTGACAGCGATATGCTGCATTTCAATCTAGAACAGAGACAAATTGTAAAATAACAAATAACCAAAAAAAGGAGCTTCTCTGCTTTTATCATGTTAGGAAGCAGTGGGTTTAAACAGGGGTGGGGAATCCTTGGCATGCGTGCCAAACGTGTCATGACAACTTTTTTCCAACGCGTAAAAACCAGGGCTCACCTTAAAATAATTAAATAAAAAAAATTCGGAATTCTTTTTTACTCTTTTGCTGATGTTTGAAATAGCGTCTTCAAATTGTATGGTTACATATGGCAGCTAGAATTGCACTGTAAGGTCAATCATAAAATATCCACGTTATCAACAGGAGAGATTCGGTAGAACGTCCTTTATGTAAATATTCTGCCCGCTAAATTTTACATTCGATCTCATTACTCAACGCTAATCACTATTAAAATTTTCTTTGATTTTAGCGTTCTTATTTTTGATTATTTGAAGACTTACAAGACACCATATAATTATTGCGGGCAGAAAGTCATTAACTGACAAAAAAATTTTTATTGTGCAGCTGTTAAGACTAATTATTAAAGTCTGCTAATATTAGCTGCTAATTATTAGTTTTTAAGTCAAAAATTAAAAATAAGCATTTTGATAGTATTGATATATCTTTTAAGCAGATTACAATACGACAATGTATTTTTCATCATCATAAAATAAGCCTTTAGTGTCTTCGAAAAAATGCAACTTGAATTTCCTGCTCGAAACCCACAATATGTTCCTCAAAATTTCTGTTAAGTGAGAAAATTTTGCATTAAGGATACATACACTTAAAACGGTTGCTTACCCCTGGTCTGGACTATTACGTCCCCATAAAACTGGAAAGGCAAATTTATACCCTTTTGAGGTAGAAATATTGTTGTTTACCACAATTTTTTACTTTGTTTTTTGCTCACAAATGTTCGTTACCGTTTTTACAGTTAAAATAATTAAACTGAGACAGTAAATTTAATGAATTATTTTTCACATTTGATTTAAATAGTTGCTTATACAAGGGAGCAAGTTTGGAAAAAAAGAGAATTGGACCAAAAAGGTTTGAAAAGAGCTGAGCTAGAGGAAAATTTCACTTGATTGAATTACTGGCATTTTGTACTAAAAAAAATCTGAATTTGCATGAAATATCTCAACAATTGAACTGGTTCTTTTAATTATTTGCCAATTCTCGATATCCTAAACATAACACAATTCATTTCTGCATTTTTTTCCCTTCGGGTGAATTAGGTCAGTAAAGAAATTTGAATTCTGACAAAAACAATTTTCAAATATAAGTAGAAAGTGCGTGTAGTAATGTCAATAACATTTTAAAATCCGTGAGAATTTCCAGCGGTTTTCTCAATTTTTCTATTGAGTTGAACGAAAGGCGTTTCTTCAATCAAGGAACAAACCTCAAGGAACTTCAATGTTTTCACAACTTGAACAAACACGTCTCGTGTGAGAGAAAAATATTGTAGCATGCGGGAAGAAAAGATAAGTTCATCCTTGTTTGTAGGTGAGAAAGTTTCGTCCTTCAAATATCTGTGCCTGCCCAGAACGTGCTGACACACGTTAAAGGCTACGACGCTTAAAAATGCCTGTTTTCCTTTTTCAAGTTCATTTCCCTTTCGTTGTTTCAATCATTCACAATCCAGACCGCACAACCTACCAATAAGATTTAACCTTTTAAGACGTTTTGACGGGATATCTCGTCCACCAAGATTTGACCAATTTTGTAAATGACGAGATATCTCGCCTTCAAGATATTGCCGATTCTTGATGACTGGATCAAATTTCTGGTCAGGTTTTTTCTAATGACAAGATATCACGTTCAAGATGTGGTAATTTCTTTTCTAATGACGAGACAACAACCAGGAGGGTTAAGGTTCGTTCAAGGGATGACAGGGATAACAATTTCCACGGATTGCAAAAACAGCAAAGCGTAGGTGAAAATGTTACAAACTAAAAAATGGACAAACAGCACACGGTTAACACAAGGGGCAGGTAGGTGGTTAATTAACGTCGCACTGGAGCAACACAACGGGCTGTTGTCGAGGGAGAGATCCAAGAACACCACCACGTAATTTTAAACCACGTTAATACAAGGGGAAAGAAAAGTAAAAGACGAAAGGAGACAACCCCGATCACCGCTATTCTTTTTGCATTCGACACCACCTTACAATAAATTACCAAGGCAACCAAATCTCATGCTTCATCGAAACAGAAATGGGCTGGTTGGAAAAGTAATGGATTAGCAACCGGAGGCTTGCGAGTTTAAAACTCGGTCCAATCAAAGGCCGTCGTGTGCGCGGGGGCTGGTGCACGTCAAATCTGTAGTGGCCTCAAATGTCCTGTGGTCAGGGACTGCCTGGTTCATCCTATGTAAAAATACGAAATACCTGTATATACCGGATGGTAAAGTTATTATCGAGAACCAAACTTTCTTCTTTATTTACAATACAAGAATTTTCCAAATTAGAAAGTACATCAAGAATATTTTATAAATTTATGATCCCAGCTCAGGTTTTCCACAAATGCAAATTTATCAAGTAGGTAGTTATTTAATCGAAGTCGCACTGGAGCAATACAAAGGGCTATTAGCGACGGTCTGGGATCAAGCCCGAAGGAAAAGATGCGAGAACAAATAATTTTAAACCACGGTCAGATGACGAGGTCACACCTGAGCTGGCACCCCACTCTCCAAACTTCCACACCAATCTAACGTGAGGACATTTGAGGCCAAGACAGATTTAATGTGCATCAGCTCCCTTTGTACACGAAGGTTTGATTAGAATTCGCGATTTGATTAGAACTCGCAACCCTCCGGTTGCTAGTCCGTTAGTCTTCCAACCGGGCTACCGTGGCCCGCAGCTTTATCATGAATTTGAAATAGAAATGACTCATTAACTACTAATTTTTTTCAAATTTTCACTGGATACACACGATTTAGATGGAATTTTGTATTATAAAAAACATTTGTTTCGTACAATCTCTGAAAATATGACGATAATTTCCTCTTTTAGCTCAAACACTTTTTGGAACTATTGCACTAGATTGCCCAATGAAATCGTCTTGCTCGCCGATTTGTATTCTGCTTTCATGGTTTAGTTTTAGTTCTTGGGTCACGTTTTGCCGTAGACCGATACCTGTGATTTAAAGTGTATTCGGACCCATATATTGACCAGGATTTGAGCCCAGAACCTAGGGCAGGAACCTGAATAAATAGTCCTGGCTTTGGAAAGGGCAATGAGCAATTAATTTTTCCGCTTGAAATATTTATTCGTAACTTTCCTAATATGCAGGTCGTCATCACACCGTGATTCAAAATTATGAAGTGTTGTTCTCGGGTCTTTCCCTTTGGAATTAATCCCGGTCCCTCACCGTTGTGTTGCTGCAGTGCAACGTAAATTCAAGTACTTCAAATAAGTAACTAATGAGTACTTACCTAATATACAAGAATTGTACACACATCACTTACGGAGCACCCGCTGCGAAGCAACTCATATCATCGAAAAGTCGTTTCCAGTACGTATTCTGAATGTGACGTCAGTTGGCTTGATTTTCTAATACGACTTCTACACTTCGCAAACGAAAATTCCAAAGAATAAATTCCAAATTGATAATGCTAGTTGATTGGTCAACACCAATTAAATCAAACGCCAAACATTGCCAAAACGGCGATAAACTACATTTTAAGGTGCCCCCGATTTCGAAGATCACCTGGTTTGTTAATTTGAGCTGAAAATCTCTATCAAAGAAAACGTGGAAAAAGGTGTCTACAGGAAAACTGTTACAAAAATAAAATTTGGGGGAATAGCAGCGCCCCCCTGGAATAATCTCGTCCCTTTCGGCAAGGTCCCGCCCCACAGTTAGGAAAACTGCTCAAATGCGACATCTGGCAGACTGTCGTGCTTGTATTGTGTATTCCTGGTTACCCTAATCTAAGTACCAAGTGTTTAAAGCTCGGTTTTCCTTTCGTCCCTGAAGCTCATAAGTTTCCAATTTTCGTGAGCACTAAAACCGTTTCCACTGCAATGGAGCCAGGTGCAGGAAACATCGCGCAGAGACCAAGGACGAGGACGTCGATTTAAAGATGCCGGTCATGTGACCTCCAAAATATTCTCATTAGTCACATTAACAGGTGCTGCAACGAGGGCGGACTCAGCTGTCCACTATCCTCATTTAATTGGCATTATTTATAGCGTGAAACCATTAACAGACTCAAATGAAACTAACTTTCGCTCACTACATACTCGGTTGGTTGGTAGTTGAACTTACGTCGGAAAGGAGAAACACAATTATTATATTGTAGGTTATTGGCGACGGTCCGGGATCAATCCCGAAGGGAAAGGACCGAGGAGAGCACCTCGTAATAGGATGACAAGATCAACACCTCAACTGGCACCTCACTCTCCAAACTTCCACACCACACCAACGTGAGGACATTTGATGCCACGACAGATTTAACATGCACCAGCCTCCTACGTACCCAGTTGACTGGTTGGATCGAATTTCGAACTCGCAACCTCCGGTTGCTAATCCGCACCTCTACCCCTTGTGCTAACCCCGACCCCATATGGGTAGCCAAATATACAGAATAACTCTACCTGACTCAATGGGTTAAAATCCACACCGTTTAGAAGACAGACGTCAACTGTTAAGGTTCCGTCTGTTACCGTCAACTGTTAAGGTTGGGTTAGAATCCCCAATATAATTTGGTTAGGGCCCAGCCTAAACAGGATTAATATTTCTGAAATGTAGGGTCACAGGGTTTGTTACCCCCTGGGTTTATATCTTTCTTCTTTGTGGATATATGTTCACTTCTTGATGTTTGTCTTGTGCTTGGCGGAGCTTGGCCAAATATGGCCCTTGCACCATAAAACACGACCAACAGATCTTTCCTGAATAGCAATATGATTACAGGAAGCTACACGAAAGAAAAAGGATGAAAGCTCTTTTAAGAGTTGATTGGCGTGGTGTGGAAGTTTGGAGAGTGGGGTGCCAGCTCAGGTGTTGCCTCGTCATCTGACCGTGGTTCAAAATTACGTGGTGTTGTCCTCGGATCTTTCCCTTTGGGATTGATCCCGGACCGTCACCAATAGCCCGTTGTGTTGCTCCAGTGTGACGTTAATTGAAATACCACATTAAGAGTTGAATCCTACAAATGAAGTGCATAAAAGTGTTAATTTCACATGCACAGCACCGGAAAATATTTGTTTGACATGTGGACAAAATTTTTCAAAAAATTATAAAACATTTCCCCCGACAAGAAAATGACATTTTAATAAATATTTTTGTGACGTTCCTTTAGAGAAGGCGTTCGAGGCTTCCGTAACTATCGACTCCCTAGCTACGTCACTGATGATCCCTCAAAAAATATTTCAACTTTGAGCAGAACTCTGGTAGATCTTCCTTCACGGTGGCGGTGGAAGTTTGGAGAGTGGGATGCCAGCTCATATGTGACCTCATGATCTGACCGTGATTCAAAATTACGTGGTTTGTCCTCGAATCTTTCCCTTTGGGGACTGATCCCGGACCGTCGCCAATAGCCCCATTGTGTTGCTCCAGTAATTAAAATACGTACCTGGTAGATCTTCCGATTCTTTTGTGCAACGTTTCTCCAGTGTTTCATTCCTTTAAAATGTTATTCGTTTTCTCTCCCCCATTTTAGTCTTAAACTTCGAATGAAGTTGTCATTCGAAATGAGAAAGACGCAAATTAAACATTCCAAAAAGCCAGCCGTTTCTAGGCAACACTTGAGAGCCAAGGAATGTAACCCCTAATAGTCATCTGCCAGAACTGAATCGAAACTCTTCTCGTTCACATTATGTCAGAAATAGAATTCTTAAGTAAGATTCATTTCGCAATCCTCCTCATTAAACTGAGAAAATGAAAAAGTTCATGTACACGTGTGACGAAATGGGTTCTTTTCTGATGATTTTGAAGGAAAGGGAATCGGAGAACAATTGTGTAATGACTGGAGGAAAGTTCTAGTTCTGAACAGAGATGTACCTTTTAAAAATAATGTTTCGTGTTTTCTGATAAGGATGATAAAAATATATCAATTTTGAAGGGATACTAAATAAAGATTTCTGAATCTTGAACAAAATTATAAATAACTCACCTTTAAAGGCGATGACAAAAACTACACAAATTGGTCAGGATTACGATTATATTTTTTTATTAGACAAATTCGTTTTGAAGAAAAGAAATTAATTTTCAAGTATACTTTTTACTCTATATCTTACTCTTTAGTGTCCTCTCGAAAACGGTCTTTCACACTTCTATTCAACATTATACAGAATCTTTTGAAAAAAAAGCTGCAAAATTTTGTTTCATGTATAGTATTTGTCGGTCTTATTTTTTTCAAATAATAAATCAATTTCATCCTTTTCTGTTTCATTTACTGATGCAGATATATTTAAGAATTTTTCAAGGTTTTAACATCAGGCACATTAATTTAAACAATGCAAACTTATTACTATTTGGTTGGATTTTGTTGACATAAAAATGTGATAAAAATGACCTAACAATTTAATTAACATCATTCCAATTAGCAAAATATTTTCTTTTTCAAATTGCCAGAAAATAAAATGTTTTTGCTCGTATCTCTATGAATACAATGTAATTCAGTTACTGACTAGAAGGAACCAACTGAACAGGATAATCCTGGGACTTTTTCGTACGTTTGTCTAATATTTTTAGATGACCTTTTTAGGTCTTATGAAACAATATGAGGCATTTTCTGACAAGCTAAATAAATGTGGCGGTAGTATTTCTTGTATGTATTCCAAACATGGTGTCACTTGGCTGTTTCTCGAATACGCGATTTCAGCATTTCACCAATAAAAGTTCTAAAGAATAAATTTCAAATTAATCTTATGATAGTAGATTGGTCACACAACTCCAATTTGATGAAACGCCCAAAGTCCGAAAACGGCGATATATATCAAGCTAGAGCATCTGGGTAGCGGAAATAAAATCTTAGCATTAAGACCTGTTTGATTTGTTCGTTAACACTGAAAATCCCTCTCATAAACCAGAGGTTCAATTTGGGAAATCGTGCTTTAGATGGTTCAGGTTTTGGCATTATTAAACGTTTTGATTAAAAAATCGAAGATCCCTAATGGTGTAATGTCACCTTCCTTCGGTCAAGATTAGAGTAAAACCCATTTAGCTTGTACCCTCCAATAAAAAATTGTAGAAAGGATTGGATCTAAAAAAGGGTAGATCGCGGATTTTTCGGCACCACGAATGAATCAACATGAGTTATTTGTGATTTATTTTGCAATAAAAATAGAAACTGTGGAGAGATTGCAACTTAGAACGGTTTGATTAACAGATAAGACTAATAAACTTTTCCAAAACGGAGAAAATGACCAGAAATTAATCTAAAAATCTCATAAAAATAACCGAAATACCTCAAAAATGCCCCCAAAACAAAAAATTCTGAAAATTTACAAAAATGGCCTAAAAACTGTATTTCTGGAATCAGAAGGGAAATGGAATTTTCGTCTTTTAGGGCAACTGCAACAATAATGACCTGTAAACAAAATCCGGGTCATGCTCATAACTTTTAAATTATCGTTAGCCCCATTTGACATTTTGCAACTATTTAAATGTTCTGTATAGTGAGTGGAAATCAAAATGCGGAGTGAATGTGATCGGTTAAATTATAAATTGAACCAGTTTGCTTTAGAAAGTTCTTGTTCAACATGTTTCCTTATATTGATATCAATCACTCATCGATATTGATGGAAGAATTTTCTTTTTACATAGATATTTTGCCCACTACGGAATTCTACGAGAAAGTTAGGTACGTTATTTCTAGTATAAAAAATAACCTAAATTTATAGTAAGAATATGTCACAACTACTTCATGATTTATACGATTACGATTTATTTTTGTACCATTCATAGGGGGGGGGGGTATTTCAATTAACGTCACACTGGAGCAACACAATGGGCTATTGGTGACGGTCCGGGATCAATCCCAAAGGGAAAGATCCGAGGACAACACCACGTAATTTTGAACCACGGTCAGATGACGAGGCAACACCTGAGCTGGCACCCCACTCTCCAAACTTCCACACCACGCCAACGTGAGGACATTTGAGGCCACGACAGATTTAACGTGCACCAGCCCCCTTTGTACACGACGGTGTTTGGCTGGATTCGAACTCGCAACCCTTCGATTGCTAGTCCGTTACTCTTCCAACCGGGCCACCGCGGCCCCACCATTCATAGGAATTTCAGAGAATCAAGCATTTAAAATAAGTTTACGTTATCTAGCATTCGATATCAATAAGTAAAATCTAAAACTTTAATACTTGTAAACTTTTATTATAAAAAACTTATTCTAGGTTTAATATTTCTTATTTACACATTTCCATCTCCGGAAACCGGTAGCCAAGTTGGAGAGTTCCAACGCCAACGGACTAGCAACCGGAAGGTTGCGAATTCGAATCCAACCGAGGATCATCGTGTACAAAGGGGGCTCGAGTAGATTAAATCTGTCGTGGCCTCAAATTCAATTGTCATTCCTCACGTTGGCGTGGAAGTTTGGGGTGCCAGCTCAGGTGTAACCTCGTCTGACCGTGGTTCAAAATTACGTGTTGTCCTTGGACCTTTCCCTTCGTGAGTTGATCGTGGACCGTCGCCAATAGCCTGTTGTTGCTCCAGTGCAACTTTAATTCAAATACCTACCTAACAAAAAAGCCTCTTATGTTGATCTAAAAAAATCTCTTCTAGAAGAACACAAATGGGGTACACTATTCCAAGACATTATCCAACTTTCACATTCAAAATAATTTTTTCAATGAACTCATCCATTCAAATTTAATGGGAAAAACGCACTACCTGATCGAAGTTGGATGAATCAAATCTTAAATTACGAAACTTTGACATTTGATTTGATTGAAATCTTGTAACTGGTGATCAAATCTAACAATTAGAATTTATTGTTGATCAGATTTTCAGCATTTGAAAAACATGTCTGAAATTTACATTTCATTTTCTAGAAATGGGTGCGAAACATTTTAAATTACGAATAGGTTTCTGTATATATAGTACTGCTTTTTAAATATAGATGGCGCAATAATCGCCATCAGAAGATTCCAACAAACGAAGATTCTGCAAGTTATTTGGTACAATTTTTCTCCGCATTATCTAGTCACAACTTTGCGTAATAAAGAACTGTAATATTTTTTACTCCTTAGAAAAGTTGCTCTGGTACGCATTGAAATGACCACACTTAAGTGAAGTACTCCATTCATGCTAATTTAGATACACATTTAACAATTGTTCATATTGCACCATAAAAAAATATTCAAACGTTTACTTCAACCCTACAGGAAATATTGGTTACAAATTTTCGAAGTTGAGGGAACGTAGTTCTAGATCTGAAATATTATTTTATCAACTAGTTGATCACAGTAATTTAATTAGCTTCACTTGAATTAGCCACACAAATCTCCAAAAAAAGTATACTTAAGAATGATGCACCGTCTATTACATCATTCTTTTCGCCTGCACTTTTCTTAAAATATTATCCATTCGTTAAAACCATTCTGTATTAGCTCTGGTAAATATTCAGAATAAACTAATATTTGAATACAATTCATGGAATTAAGTTAATGGGCTAAATTCCCTTTTTTGTCTCAATAAAACTTAACATTTATCGAAATTCATGTTCATCTAAATAGAAATTATTAGAGAATTGAAAATTAGATCATTGTAACCAACGTTTTCTTAGTTGAAATTAACAACTATGTCTATAATCTTACTTTTAAATAATTGAAGAAAAATCTTGAGAACATAAATATTTGCTTGATCAGTCCAGATAATATTTTCCCCTTTGTGAAAAAATGCCCAATTCAAATCAATAAAACATACAATTTATTTTTTAAAAACAATCTTTACTTTCCACACCATATCTACATTGGCAATTGATGTATTATATTCCATATAACAGTACACAATAATCCAAATGTTGAACAAGGTATAAAAAGTACTATAACTATTGTAGTTGCCAGTGTACAAAACAAAGTACTGAAAAACTATTGAGATGTGTACAAAACACCCAGTAAACTTCCTTAAAAAGAGTACTTTACATTTTTCCTTCAATTAAAAAAAAAAATCGCACTATTTTGTTTTTCAGCTGGAATAAAAAGCCATATAATAAAAAAGTACTGTGCTTTTATTCCAGCTAGAACAGCAATATGCTCAGATTATTGTAACCTCGTGTGAAATTATACATTGAAAAAGTTCTTAAATATAAAAAATGGCACAATCACACAAAATGCTATAAATTGAAAAATATTCCCACCTATTCTTTAATCATAGGGTTATTAAAACAAATCTTAACATTATTTATAACATGAATACTGACCTAGATCCCATATAGCGCAATAGCATTCACATAAAAGGTTCAAATAATCTGAGCAGAGCTCTGAGGTAAAGTAGACTAAATATGCTGTGAGTAGCATGTTTTGTTCAAAAAATTAATATATAAAAATCTTTTTTACATGGCCCCAAGAAATGTGCAAGCACCAAAGATGTGTTGGTGCATGGTAGTGAAAAAATATATTCCGTTTATATGTTCTTTTTGGCTTTGAGTTTTTCTTGTGCTCTCCTCGGCAAGGAGGGTTTGAAACTGTACAAGAACTATACAAAGCGCTTAATAGACAACAGTAGAGCGCATAGATAAGGATATACATGTATCCACATTTAAAGGTGCAATTAATTTAAAACATATAATAACCAAGGTAGCAAAACATACACTGAAATATTACTGCTTTTTATAAAATGCAAGTTTTTGTTAATTGATTAATATGCGAGCGAAAATGAAAAATTTACTCTTATACAAGAATTTAGGGAACGTTTAGAAGTTTAACATGTGCAAAATGCCATTAGTTACTCTAATGTAAACACAAGATTGCAGAATTTTTACTGGTGACATTGTTTACTATGTGGAATTAATGTTGAACAACATTACAATATGCTGTCTTTTAAATACTTAAAAAATTTTAACAGAAAACAAATCATAAAGCTTAAATTTTTCAACTGCGTAAGTAGTTGTCCTTACAAACTACACTCAATAATTCAGAATTTTTTTCCCATAAATCTGCTCAATAAAAAAATTATAAAAATAAAACAATCACTTTTTACAGTTACACATATATCACTATTACAAAACAAAAACATCACTAAATGCTATATTTGAAACTAAAAAAAGAAGCTCACAAAACTGCAACAAGAAACAACATAATTTACAATATACAGTTGCAGGGATTTTTTTTATCGCCTTATTAAAATTAACAACAAAAGTGAGAAAGCTAATTCAGACTCACAACTAAGAATAGGAACTGAAAAAATATGACTAATTTATTAGTGCTTTGGAGGGTGTGAGAAAATCTTTTCAAAACAAGCATTTTCTTGGTTATGTAATGGGATTCATCACTTCAAATAGCAACAGAAAAAGTATTCCTGCGTGTTCCCAAAAGGATCGGCACCATCCTTCAAAAACTTCACACAGGATCGGAAAACTTGCTTGGAGCTTACTTTATTTACAATGCAGTTGATTTTTTCCTAATCTTATTCAATGGGAGACTCTTAACAAAATCGCATTTCATGAAATATAGAATTTTAAATAAATAGAGAACAAGAGCTGCAATTTATACTACATTCACAACAGAATTATGTACGAAATTCAATGACGCCTACCCCTTAGCGAAGAGATAGGATACTGCACTATTTCGATATATGTTCTAGACACTTAACATTCTGGAATAAATCCTCAAAAGACAAATTTACTAATTATTTAAAATTCTATATTTTCCTGAAATTCTAAACAATAACTTTTCTTTTACCCATTGCAGGTAGATATTGCTACGTATAATACAAACAAATAGTATATTTACAAGCATATTCACTGATTATATATAAATTTCCGATTAAGCATAATAAAAAATACGTGACACATTTACACCCTTTCCGATACTTTTTATGCATACGATGATGTTATATAAAGTACATTACGGAGATAGGTCTTATCATCATTCTGCAAAAATTAAGCCTTTCATCACGGCGTAAAAATACCGATACATTTTGCCAGCCAGTTGAGAAAACGAAAGTCAACAGTCTCCTCTTCAAAGTGACAGTTCGAGAATTCGGAGTAGAGGAGAAAAAAGCGCGCGAAAGTAGAAAACACGTGATAAGAACTAGCTTCCTCGTTCTTCGGAGTTGTGACAGTTTGGTTGTTTGTCCGAAACGTTTTCGCAATACTGATGCGTGATTATCATAGAACGCACTTTTTATCATGCTTGCTTCAGGCATAACGTATGGTACAAAGCTGGCACACGATGGAAGTAAAAATGGAACGTTCTAAATTAATTTTTAGAAGTCATTTAGATACAAGGAAACCAAAAAAAGAACGTTACCTCCACTTTTTTTTCCTAAGCTCCAACCATCCGAAATGTGTAACACGTACACATAGCTTCCGAAGGTATATTATTCAATTTACAACACTACGACGATTCAATTCAACAAGCCATGAAGTTGGTCAGGTACTTGTTGTCCAACCAGTCATTGACGAAATCGCTGCAGCCTAAAATGCTCGTCACTTCGGGCGTCGTGTATTCCGTGGAAAAGATCTCGAGCAGCGATTCACTGGAGGTATCCATGGGCAATTCGAGGGCACTATCGAAATCACTCGTCCAGTTAGGACAGTCATCCAACAGTTCGGTCAGCTGCTTAATGTCCGGCAGTTCTTGCTCCTCCTCCAAGGAACTGCTCAAGTTGCTGCTGCTGCTGGAAAAAGACGAAGAGTAATCCTCGGATTCGGACACTGGCTCGGTTTTGACCGGGTACACGGGTTCGATAGGTAAAACATCACTGACGCTGCTAGGGACGGTAGCATCATCGATGGACGGTTCTTCCTTGATGGTAATCGCTAGAGCGGTCTTGCTATACAGGCTCTGGTGATCATTGTTGAAATTCCTGGAAACGCATCCAACTGCGGGTGTCGGAGACTTCGGCACTTTGAGCATCGATGGGTTCGTTTTCAGTTTTAGCGTGGATGTGAGCTGCATTTCCTTGACCGCGGGGGCCTCCTTCAGTTTCTTGGACACCGTGGAAGCTGCTTTCACTTTCAGGCGATTCACGGGACTCGGTGTGACGTGGACGAGTTGCCGTTTGACATCACTCACAGTCCGGATTTGTTTCGGCGTTTTATGCGCGTTTCTGCCACTGTCGCTGGACCTGTGTTTCGTGCTGGCAAGAACGATCGTGGCCGTTGTAGGAGAAGCAGTTCTGTGGTGCTTTGATTTATCCACTTTGGGGCAGGCTTTCGACTTCTTCCTGGGCCGGTACTTGTAGTCGGGGTACTGCTGGAGGTGCAACAGGCGCAGCCGCTCCGCTTCATCGACGTACGGCTTCCTCTGGGAGTCGGTTAGTTGTCTCCACACCCTTCCGAGTCTCTTGCTGATCTCTGCGTTATGCATCTCGGGCTGCTCTTCGCAGATCCTACGCCTCTCGATTTGGCTCCACACCATGAACGCGTTCATGGGCCTCTTCACGTGATTGCTCTGTTTCTTGCACTGGGTGGCATCCGAATACGGGGTCAGAGAGTTGGCGTTGACCCTCAGAGATCCGAATTGTGTGAATTTTTTCGAAGACGACATGCCACTGCGTCCGGCAGCTTGAGGTGACGAGAACTGAGGCGTCGCCACACTATCCATAGGGAACGGGATCATGATCTGGTAGACGGCAACGGGTGTTGTGAGAGAATCGCGCTGGAGAAGATGAAGCTCTCCCAGCGGGGATACTGCGCAAATGGGAAACTTCGTGCGGGAGAAAGTTCTTCCACTGTTAGTTCGGCGGTGCTCCGAACGACAAATGCCGACTGGGAGAAACGGTGAGCGGTATCTACTCGCAAAAGAGGCGTGACGTCACAGAGTCGGCTACCCAATGAGAGCGTCGACACTGTGGTCAAGGTGAACGCCCCCGAAACGCTTCAAGGCTAGAGAAGCTTTCCCCGAGCGGTTTTTCGTATCTTCAGAAATGGAAAAGCGTTGACTAGGTAACGGATGCGTGAACAAAACTTGTCATTTTGCATTGGCAAAACCGTTTGCGCGATTTCTTATTTTTAAAAGTGGATTGTGGGAATTTTTTTGTTCGAAAGCAGAAGTGAAAAATGTCTTCTTTTCGTTGATCAAATTTACAGATGAAGTTTTCGATTTATAGATTGAAGTTTCGTTTTCTTTAATGTTTTGAAAGCATTTTGTTTCCGCTAGGAATTTTGTTCGAAAATTGTCATCCCAGATCTTGTGATTTCTTTTTGCCGGTAAAATATATTCGCCCTGCAAACTAATTCAAAGTACGATATGTAGTATATATAGTTTTAATTCTGTCCACTACATCGTTTCTGAAGCTGAAACTCCGCTGAACACTAGGAAGTTCGTGGGGATATTAAGTGTTCCGTAATAGAATTCTGGAAAGAAAACAATTTCTTGGCAAATCCATCTGAATTTTTAAAATACTTAATTTTTTTTTATCATCGATGAAGAATTGCTTATTTCTTAACACGTCAGGTTTGTTTATAATATGGGAAGAGAAGGGATTGGGGCCGCAGGAGGTATATATCGAAGCAGATTAAAGTACGGTTTTGATAAAAAATTAAACATAAGAGGAAGCCTTATTCTGCAATTTCAGAGTCCCTTGATTTTTATTTTTGAATTTGGTTCTTTTAGCATTTTACTTCATGGCTTATCAGTACAATCAAAAGTGTTGTGAAATAGAACTTTCTGTCGTCATAAAGTTAGTTCGTTCAGTTTCAGTGACATTTTATAAAGTTTACATGAACTATGCTTTTTACCTTTTTTAAATAGTCGAAATTGAGAATGCCTGAAATTGAAATCCATTTGAGAAAAAGTATGTTTCAACGCGTTGCAAAATCTGTGTTTACCGATTAATATTTATCAGAATACAATAAAAACTAAGCGAACCTTAAAATGTTAACGAACAGTAAAATGGGCCTGGCGTTAATTTTCTCATCTCGAAACTCCTTAGAAATTGAGAAAGGTAATTTGTATGTATTGAAAAATCCTTTATCTTTTGTTCCTCAGAAACTAAAATTTCAGTAAAACGAGGGTTAACGATGGAAAAAAACTACGACTTTACTATTAAATTTCAGTAAAAGTGAAGCTAAGAGATTTGCCAGAATTCGTTTTTCTTCCTTCAAAATACTCAAGGTATTAGGTATTCGTTTATCTTTAATTAAATGACAGATATTCCATCTTTTTTATTTAGAAGATAAGTTGCCCCCCCCCCCCCAAATCAGAAGGGTCCCTCCCATGCGTATTGAACCGGAATGTTCGGGCCTTAAGAGTCCGTAAGTTCGAGAACCGCTGCAACAATAAATCGATATTATTTTTTAAAAATTGCATGACTTTTCACTGAATGCTTAATGAACCTCAACGCTAATGAAATAATACAAGACGCAAAAACATGAAAATGAACTAGGTTATAAATGATGCTATCTGTAAATTATAATCTACAGTGGAAGCATATCTGGACATCTGGCAAGCGCCAGATCACCAATTTTTCAACTATCCATTTTATCGCTCTTTTTTTTAATCATGTTCTGTTTCTGTAAGTTCCGTGACTCTTGAATCGCACGTACGTTAGGGATTGTAAGGGACAGCTGTTTGGAACGAACAGCTGCCCGCACAATGTGTATACAAAATACTGGTTTCGTCTAGCAGGGGAGAGGAGTGGAGAACAAAAAGTGACAAGCTAGCAAAAAGGTCTTTTTATGAGGCTGCTACCATGAGCACACTGCACATATAGGAGCTTCGGTCGTTGTGGAGTATTCAAACGCATCCTTTCAAAATCAAGACAAATCGGGAAGTCTTGAATTCTGTTGTGTTTGAGTTAGAATTATTAAAAGATGATGCTTTTATGAATTTTCTATTGAAGGAAGCTGCGGTTTTGAACAATTTTGTATTCTGTCCGAAAATTGCTCGAATTCAATTTCAAAGTTCTCAACACTCAGAATAAATGTTATGGAATTGGTTTTCGGAGAATTCGAAGGTAATAGTATGCATAAGGGGATGCTTAATCCAAAAAGAATCATTTACGGTTTTTTTATTATTTTTTTTTATTCCAGCATTATAATTTATTTATATTATTATTTCATGTGTCGAAAACTAATGGCATGAATTCACGAAATAAAAGAACACTGCATTGGGAAAAAATGGTGGACAGAATGAGAAAATAAAGAACATATAGTCAACACATTTTTTCTGGTGAATATAAGCTGTTTTTGTTTAATGAAAGTAGTTCTATGGAAGCAGTAAAATTTTTATTTTAGTTTCAATGATCTCATAACGAAATTGCTATCTTCCCAATTACTGTTGAAGAATTTCAAATGTGTTCCCTTTTACAAACACATAACGAATGTTTTATCCGTTATTAGTTGTAAAATCAGCAAAAAAATATCAATTCAAATGTCTCATTTATGGTGCTATTTAATTAGAACTTACTATTGGCAAACCCTTGTTTTGATTACAGCAGTGATTGCAACCTAGCAGTTTATTTTTTAGATCCAGGAAGTTTAGTTTTGCACTAAGCTAAAAGAATTATGCTTAGTAATTTTATGTATCGTACTCGGAGTAGTAGGCAGTTGCCAATTTGACTTTCTAGTTGACTCAGCAACATAAAATGCAAAGTTCGCCTCGGCTAGGTGCGGTTTTTCCTTTTCGTTTTATGAAATGGAATATTAATTTAAAGTAAATATGATACTGTTCGGAACACAAAACCACATTGTACTCAATTCTAAATCTTGTAGTGGCAATAAAATTGCGTTTGATATAATTTGAAATTGAAATTTACTTTTAAACGAAAATTCGTCATGCTTAGATTTTCACTCACAATTATTGATTTATTTTAAGCGTGACTTTTTCAGATATTTTGTTAGAGTAGAGAACCATATTTTACAGCTAGCAGGATATGAAAGTCAGAAACGGCTTTGTACCCGATTTTTTAAAACAGCAAATCAATTAATAAAATAAGGATATTTTTACTTTTTAGGGATGTGGTAGCTGCTTAAGACCCACAGCTTCCCTTGTAGGGGGCCAGTTGAAAGAGTAATAGATTAGCAACCCGGGGTTGCGAGTTCGAATCCAACCAAAGCCGTCGTACACAAAGGGGGCTGGTGCACGTTAAATCTATCGTGGCCTCAATATCGTCACGTTGGCGTGGTGTGAAAGTTTGGAGAGTGGGGTGCCAGTTCAGGTTTGACCTCGTCATCTGACCGTGGTTCAAAATTACGTGGTGTTGTCCTCGGATCTTTTCCTTCTGGTTTGAATCCAGACTGTCGCCAATAGCCCGTTGTGTTGCTCCAGTGCGACGTTAATTAAAATACCTACCTACTCTCGTTGGAGCACCATTGAAACCAAGTCTCAAGTAATTATAAAATATCAGCGAATGTAGTCTGATATTATTGTATACAATATCCAAGTTAGCCTCAAAGAGTGATGTAGTTAGTACTGGTAATGGAATCCCAGAGAAAGATGGGGAAGTGGCCATCTAAAGTAGACAAAATTCTGCATTCTTGAATCGTTAAAACTAATCAAACGGATGTGTAAAGTTCTCGTGGACCCTTGATGTTTGACTGTTCATACGAATTATACATTGATATACTTAATTATGAAAATGTTTTCAACCATAAATTAGTAGTTTACATCATATCGCTTTCGGAACGAACAATAAAGTTAGAACCAGAATACACGCTTCAGACGCCAATTGTAGAAACGATTTGTTTACGTTACCACCAATCCCTTAATTTAACAAACTTGTTCAAACCACGTGCCTCAACTGCTTTCTCACGGAAGCCGCGTTATATTTGTTACTACGCCTATCCAGGATAGCGAGATGAAAGCAGAGCGGGTTCGATCCCTGTGAATTACCCTCGGTGTATCTCTCTTCTGTATAATGACCTTCCAATGAAATAGACGGATCATGTTCCTGTCGTAAGATTTCAGAAAGGTTAAGTCGCATGGACTTGGGCCGATTGGCTATCGAAGCGCAAACTAGAGCTTTTCATCATGCTCGTCAATTTATCCAATAATAGGTTTCGTGATTTTTCTCAATTCTACGTGACATTCACTCTGAGATCCTCATAGCAAGCGATAGGAGGACCAATATGAAGTTCATTTGAAGGTCGATTATGTCCATTACTTGACATAGTCTGTCTTGTATTTGGCTCAGCTTAGCCAAATACGGCTCTTGCCCCCCAAAAGAATCCCACCAACCGAGACACCTGGAATAGTCGCTATAGCATTTGTTTGTCACCCGGTAGATCCCGAGTTCGAATCTCGGTTTGTAGGCGCGTGGATGTTGGTGATTATCCTTAAGAGAAAGGACAAGGACTGGGTGCTTTATCGTAAATGACCGCCAGTTCGCTCCTTGTAGAGAATAAGGCTGAAGAGTTTAGAGGTCGGGCATTATAAAAAAAGAGTAGGAAAAAGTAGCAAGGAATACTGGAATGGAACGCAACCAGAACAGCTTTTTCCATGCCGGGAACACGTGTGAGCTGTTGGTATGAACATTTTCCCAGTATACTTCTGTCTCCGGAGTTCTTATTGTCGCAAACAATAGATCCCCTTTGGGACTTTCAGCAGAGTCGTCAACAATGGATTCCGGAATCTCGGAAAAGCGGACGAACGCCTTTTCGCCTTTGAACTTGAGAAATTTTCTCAGACAGACTTGTCTCTCTGGACCGGTGAGAAAAGTGCGAAATTACTCTTTTCTCCGAAGCAAACAAATAGGCGAAAGGGTGAACTGTGAACTGAACTGTGAAGATAAATTAACGCTCCTCCCTTACATGAAGGCGGCATAAGATAAATTACAGAGCTGAGTCAGTCGGGCCGACAAAGCAAATAGACGGGGACTGTGGAAAGGACAGATATATCGCTGCCCGCCTCTCAAACAGACCCAACTCCGCATCTTTTCAATCGAGTAATAAAAACATGAAATCGTATATAATTAAAGTTAAAAACGTAGTTTTTCATGCATTACTACAACGCATTTTTGAAAACACCTTAGCTGTTGTCACATTTGTGCACTTCATAAAAACACGTCTTGCACCCAAACATGACAATGTATGGATACACACAGGCGAAACCTTAGACAAAAACTGGAAGTCAAGAATTTCAAAACTTTATAAAAAACTAATAGACCAAAATTGATGAAAAAATGGTTAATAGCTGTTTCGATTAAGCTAAACGTCCACCATCATCAATATAAATATAAAGAACGAGAGATTGGTCGGTTGGGTTTTATGACGCAATAACCATATTTGACCAAGCTGCGCCAAACAACGTCAAGTAAATGGGCATACGCAAAGAAGGGGAAAAAGGAAGAATGATAGGGCCATACGCAAGGACCCACTGCTTATATTATCTGGTCTGGATGCCAGCTTCAGTAAGAAGCATGGGGTAGAGAAGAATATGTTTTGAAGGTATCCATTTCGCATGACAGACGAACTAGGTGGTTTCGAAGAGATACCGCGTCCATCAAGATCTGGCCAATTTTGCTAATGACGAGTCACCTCGTCATCAAGAATGCTGATTGAATTCCGAATGATGAAGATATTGCCGGTTTTTGATGATGACGAGATCAAGATCAGGTTAATTTTTCTAACAACGAGATATCTCGTCCTTCAAGATCTGGTCAGTTTTGCAAATGACGAGATACCTCATTGAGACAACCACTAGGAGAGTTAACCATTCATAGTAAACCATTTGAGGCTGAAATGATGGAGTATCAGTTGTCCCTAGTTGCCTTCTTGCGGTGGAAATACATGGCGTTAAAATAGAAACATGTTTCACTCAGATATACATTCATGGTCAAAAGTGAAGTATAATTGCTGTTTATGTGAATATTTCCGAAAATTTACATCAGAAGGGAAGGAAACGCTGTATGCCGATGTAATAAGATTATAGAAGAAAACAATGCAAAACAAGGATTATAATGACTTTTATTATCCAAAGAAAAGGGTTGTAAGAAAAAGGTTCACAATACGTGTAAACTTTAGTGAAACAGAATGATTAAAATAATGGGATGCTGAAGTTTAATACGGTGTGTGGGAACCTCTGGTAGCCACGCATGCTGCACAATAATTTCTCGTACTTTTGATGAGGGTATGGATGAGTTGTGTGCTCAGAGTTCCAAGTCTCGCGGAGCAGTTTTCAATTCCGGAACGGAGCTTAGTGGGTGGCGGAGGCCTGCAATGTCTCCCGAGCATATTCCACACATGCTCTATAGGATTCAGATCAGAAGAGTTAGCCGGCCACTGCATGCGGTGGATATCTTCACTTTGAAGGCTGCACGGTGAGGAGGCGCGCTATCATCCATGAATATGAAACCAGGACCGACACCACCTCGAAACAGGCGAACGGTAGGCTCAAGGACTTCGTCTCTGTATCTTTGACCGGTAACAGACCCCGTGTCAAAGATGTGGAGGTCTGTGCGGCCGTCCAGCATGATGCCTACCCAGACCATGACCCCTGAAGGAAAACGATGTCTTTCCTTGATGTTTTCCCGGGTGAAAACGCGTTCCACGTTCTCTCCAGATCGTGGTACGACGAGAATCAGTTTGCAAACTAAATCTGTACTCGTTACTGAACACGACATTGCCCCACTGTTTTCGACTCCACTGTAAACGCGCGCGTTTCTGTGCAGATGTCAGGGGATGCAAACTGCTGGTCGTCTGGTATAGAGACCAACGTGTCTGAGTCTCCTGTAAGCAGTTTGTCTCGAAACTATGACCCCTGTGGCGGCTGTCAGGGACCCAGTTGTTTGGCAGAATGGTTTCTCCGACGTCGCGCAGTTATCGCCAGATATCGGTCTTGCCGAGCGGTTGTAACCCTTGGCCGACCTGGTACTGGTCGTCGGGTAACATCTCCAGTGGTTTGAAACCTCTGCCAAGTCTGGAGATCACACACTGAGGCACATTCAGAATATTCGAGACGCTTCGGTTTGGGATCGAGAGGATTCCAGCATTCCAATAATTCGTCCCTTCACGAACATGTACAGTTGGCATATTGGTGACATCTTTGGTCCTTATTGATTGTTAACGCTCCGTACCACAGCAATTGCGAAATTTCTGTCTAAACTGTTCATGACGCTCTAGACCGTTTTATACGCGTTCCGACGTGCGCCGGTGCTTTGAACATGTCGACGTCGACTGAACTGTTTTGCATATGCACAATGTTTTACCTTCGTTCCACGATTCTCCACAAGTGATTTTGAACCATTGTATCTATATTTACTCCGATTTTTTCGCATTTTACGAATTATGCTTAACTTTTGGATATGAGTGTGCGTTTTGCATCGTCGTGTTTGCTTCAGGTTTTGTCGATTAATTTATTTTTGCAATAAAGTTTTAAATTTTTATGAGGGAATTTCCAGCTTCTGGGCTTCATCGGACGCTACGCCACAGTTAAGCAAAACAAAAATTATAAAAAATAGGGAGCGGTTGTTCATAATTGAATTTGAAATATGCACCCCCTCGAAAATAGGCTTTATTTCAGCCTGTCTTAAAATGCTTTTAAACACCTACGATGATGTTTAAGCTTGTTTTGAAAAGATAAAAACGATACCTGAACGAAATAGATTAACGAAGTGAAATTATCTGTAATTAGTTCGCAGATGTAGTTTTTAAAGAAACAATTGGGTTCGATTAAGTAAACTACTGCGCGTCGAACTCCATTCATAATCTCCACATTTCACCTTAGGTTCGAACATTCTCATTTTGTTTACACACAGTTATGGAAGATACAAAACCCGATAAGGTCTGGAGTATTATCTTCAAAAGAAGATACTATATCGCTTTCGAAAGGGTAATGTTGATTTTTAAAAATAGAAAATCTCTTGACGCTTATCTCGCTATTGCATAAGACGTGATAAGGTCCATTACTTCACGAGTTCTGGGAATGTTTTTAAGTCGCAGAGGGCATTCCCTCTAGTTAGCTATTGGAACTATCTGGAAGCCATTTTTAGGAAGAGAATTTCAGACAGTGAATGAGGTCTTAATGAAACCCGTACTTTTTTTAATCGTACTTTTAAATAGGCTATGTAGTCTGTTGCCTAGGGTGAGTTTTGGGATGTCTTACAACGAAAAATAAATCCTTTTAAATTTTCATTATTATTTTTTAATTCTAAAATTAGTAAATTGCACCATTCGAAAAATCCTGTCTACCCTGTGTACACGATAGGGCATGTGCTGCACAAGGGAGAAGATAGTGCAGTGATTTCTGTACTCGGATCAATTAAGTGCGTCATACACTTCGTAATCATTTACTTTAAAATTAATTTAGTAATGAGATTTAAAATAGAAAGACTTAGGCGAAACATTTTAAAATTCGAATAAGGTCTAGATTTTAATTTGTCATTACAAATGTATATCATTATTTAAATACGTAAAACTTGAATTTGTTTTAAATACCGGGTGTTTCGAAACTATTTGGCCAAATTGTAAAGAGGCCCAAAATAAACATCGTTTTTCAAAGAATGTGTTCAGAAATGCCGCGTTTAGGTGATAGAGGGCGCTGTTTAGGTCAGTCGATAACATCGTTACTGTGGCGTAAGGCGTCATTCCCTCTCGAATTTTCAACGGCATGCAGCTACACGAATTCGGAGCTTGCCATTGAAAATCCGAGAGGGGAATGATGCTTTACGCCACATTAACGATGTTATCGACTGACCTAAACAGCGCCCTCTATCACCTAAACGCGGCATTTCCGGACACACATTCTGGCAAAAAATGTTTATTTTTAAGAAATTAATTTCGGAGTTGTAGTTCCATCATTGGAATGTGTCCACTTCCCGTTTCAACTAGCGGCTGGTTTCTAAGCTCCTCACAGGAAGCGCAATGTTTGGCATGTTTTGGCAAAACTGAACATGTTTTAATACAGTCTACCAGGCTGAAGGGATTATTGAAGAGAGCCTTGGAAAGTATTAATTGTGCTATGGATTTGATAACGCGATCGGGCCTTATTTGGAAACGGCAAAGTGACAATTATCGCTGAGACAGCAATATTCAAATGAGAGTTGAAACTGGATGAGAGAAACAGGAAATGAAAGGCGAAAATAGATATAGACATTGCATTTAAGCTGAAATAAAATGAAAGATTTTAGGTTTGGCATGCATTTCTTTGAGTCCCCTCAGGAAATGAAATCCTGGTTTCGGCTTCTATATCACGTTAGGTAAAAATATTTTCGTATTAAAACCGAATATGTTAACAGAAAGAGAAAATATTTCTCTTTCCACGTTTGTTCTAAGGCAG
Organism: Meta bourneti; assembly: GCA_933210815.1. Lineage (NCBI taxonomy): Eukaryota > Metazoa > Arthropoda > Arachnida > Araneae > Tetragnathidae > Meta > Meta bourneti. The sequence goes on along the minus strand of OW119922.1, from coordinate 36,315,712 downwards.
TGGTTCTTAACCTGGGGTGAGTGCACCCCTGGGGGTGCGAGAGAAGTTTCGATGGACGACAGCGATTGAATAAAAGACGATCTTATTGAAATATGCGTCAATGCACGTATTAAAATGGAATTTGAAAAACTGGACTTTGAATAATTCTGGTGTACACAGTTAGAACCTTATCCACATCTGGCAAAAGCAGCATTGCAGACACTTACCATACGAAATGGGATTTTCATCACTTTTGCACAAAAACAGCCAGAAATCAACTTAAACGCAATGACTTACGCGTGGCTCTTTCTAAAAAGGAACCTCGCTTAAAAAGTATTATTATGAATAAACAAGTCATTAAAAATTGAGATATTGTTTTGTATGTATATTTGTGAATGTTGTGTTTATCTTTCAATAAATAAATTTTCTTGCAATAGAGTAATTTCCTAAATAAAGAAATAGAAACACATTTCTCAAGGGGGTGCGAGAACTTATTTTAAGATTCAAGGGGGTGTCGATGACCACTGCTCTAAGGACTGGGTGCTTGAGTGAAAAACTACTAATACTTTTCTGATACTCAACCACTTGTTCCCTTCTGCAAACTAGGGACGGTGAACTGGTGGCTATGTGTGAGGTAACTGTCCCAGTGATAACTGTCAATATTTTCGAGTTTAAAATTTGCTCTATTGCAAAACGACGTTATACCTTTATTTGTGAGAACTTTCTAATCAAATCTCGTCATCTAAAGCTGCGAAAACGTTTCAATGCTTGGAAATGAGGTGATTTTAAAGACAAACACATAACTGATAAAGTTACTGGAACAGGACTTTAATCTTGAACGCGGAGAATTGTGTATATTTGTTTCAGCTGCAGCAACTCTTTCGTCAAGAGAAAGTGAAACTTGATGCATAAATGACTAAAAGAGGTAACTGGGCTATTTATTTAGCTTGAAAACACTCGACTGAAAATCGTGCGTAAGGACTTTTCTAGGAAATGTTTGTGAACTGGTACTTGTGTGTAAACCGAATTCCATATTCCACAGATGTTTTCGAATGCTTTACACGCCACTATCTTACATTTGCTGCACTCGTACTCGTCTAATTTTATTTAATAGTAATCATCGACACAGGTGAATGTGATACATAATATTTCGCGTCTTTTTAATACTAAAGAACAATGAGGAGTTAAAATATAATGGGAAAAAATGATCCATGTTAACCGCCAGTCAGACGCCAAAGTTTTTTAAAACTAATTCATTCATGTTTTAGTACGAAAAAGCTATATACATTCCGCAGTTGCTTTCAAATTAATCAGAAGTCATGTTTGTTATAGCATTGCATTGGTAGTGTAGCGTCTTCACGCTATGTGGTGGGAAATCGTATAAATGAGTACTAATGGTTGTACTGCTTTCTGGATTATTTAATAACAAAGAAATATCTCCAGTTACATGAAATGTGTACAGTACAGAAAACAAATTTGCCCGCAACGGGACTTAAAGGCGGTACCCTTTCTGGGACCTCTGAGAGACACTCACAACACCGTTGAAGTTCTAGCGTCGTCTGCCTTCATCCTCCCCGGACTCGGGTCGGCAAAAGGCGGTGGGGGACGTCCTCTCGTCCCCCATTGGTCAAAGTTCTCCTCCTGGTGGATTTTTCTTTTTTTTTCTCATGAGTTCCAGAATGTTCGGGCGCCGCCGAGACGAACTGTCCCCGAATTCCTTCAAAACCCTGGGAGCGTCGGCAGAGATGAAGGGGCTTCGGTTCCCATTCACCTTTTGTGCCCCGGCACCGAACCATGGCTGCTGGGCTGATCGGCGCCTCCATAGTCTGAAAGGGGAGAGGAACACCTCCGGGAAAAGGAGTGTAAGATGCTTCGTCACAACTCCTCCCCCCATAAAGACGAAGTTTCCAAGGTAACCTGGAAACTTCGGCTAAACCTGAAAGTAAGCCCATCTTAAGATAGTCCCCTGAGAGGCATTCACCCGAATCCCCGGAATCCTCAACTCATACCAAACATTGAGTTTTAACCAAAATAACATGCTTCGGAAATACAAATTTGGGTTCCGAAACTAAATCTCAGTTGTGCGATCTAGTGACAAATCTTTACATACCAACAAATATTTACATTACATAATATTAACGAAAATAACACTTAAAAATACAAGTAAAAATAAAATTGATGATGTCTTGGTTTTGGACACCTTCCTAAATTTTCTGATTTCCAGCTCTACTGAGACCATCCGCGTTGCCATTTTTGCTCCCCGGCTTATGTCTTACCTCAAATCGGTACTGTTGTAGAAACAGGGCCCATCGAGTTAAACGACCATTCGTCCCAATCATTTTATTCAGGTAGGTCAGGGGGTCATGGTCCGTCTCTATAACAAAAAGTTGACCGTCCAGATAGTAGTGGAGTTTCCTTACGCCATATACGATGGCTGCGAGCTCGCGTTCGACCACTGCGTAGTTTCGCTCTGCTCTCGAAAACTTCTTACTGAGATAAATTATGGGGTGCTCATCCTCCCCGATCTTTTGGGACAAAATAACACCCACACCGGAATCGCTGGCATCCGTTTGCATCGTGAACTCTCTCGAATAATCCGGAGCATACAAGACGGGCTTGGTTACTAAAGCATTCTTCAGTGCCTCGAAAGCCGCCTGACACTCCTCATTCCAATCTACCTTCTCTTTCCGGTTTTTCCCTTTCAACGCATTTGTTAAGGGGACCGCGATGACGATGTAATTTTGGACGTACTTGGCATAATAGCCACTCAACCCTAAAAACGACCTAATTTGCGTCTTCGTTGTTGGGCTGGGGAATTCATGAATGGCCCTAATTTTTGCTTCACTAGGGGAGCGTTTGCCACTTCCCACTTCGTGACCCAAAAACCTAACATGGTCTTGCGCAAATTTGCACTTAGAAGGCTTTACAGTAAGCCGTGCCTCTAACAACCTATCCAATACCGAACTCACATCCTTAACGTGATCTTCGAATGTTTTTGAATAAATTGCAATGTCATCAATATAAGGAGATGCAATTCTCTCCAAACCTCCCAAAACCTGAGCCATTAGCTTGCAAAAATAAAAGGGAGCGTTCACCAGCCCAAACATCATCTTTTTGGGAATAAACGCTCCAAATGGCGTCACAAAAGCGGCGTACCTCTGCGCACTTTTTTTCAAAGGAATTTGAAAGTAACCTTTCGTTAAATCCATCACCGTTATATAAGGTGCGGCACTAACCCGCTCTACTACCTCTTCTATATTGGGGAGAGGAAACGACTGGATTCTGGTAATGGCATTCAATCGCCGGTAGTCCACACAAGGACGTGGTGGTTTTCCCTGACTTTCTACCAGAATCATGGGCGATGCGTAATCGGACTGCCCCACTTCTATCACCCCTAAATCCAAGAGTCTTGTAATCTCCTCCCTCAAAATTTCTGTTTGTCTAGGAGACATGCGGTAGGGCCTAGCTCTAACGGGCTCACTACTGGTAAGCTCGATATCCATCTCTAACAGGGGCGTAGAACCCGGGTCCGAGGAGAACACCTTGCTATGATTTCGCAACATGCACCCAAAACTCCCTATCTGTTCCACCGTTAACCTTTCCACCAAAGCGCTCTCTCTTATCATCTCCTGGAGATCAAATTGAGTAGGATCGGGTAAGGGGTAAGGTATTTCTGCCTCCTGCTCCACCTCTTCACTCTCCTCGTCCATTATCAAATTAACACATTCGGGTCGCTTGAAATAGGGCTTAATGAGGTTCACATGGTATATTGTGGATTTATCCCTTTTCTCTGGGAGGTCCACCAGATAATTTGTATCGGAGATTTTACTGGTCACAGTCCCTGGCCCTATCCAGTTCACTGCCATCTTGTTTAACTTCGACGTGGACAATACCAGCACCTGATCTCCAACCCTAAAAACCCGCGATACGGCATTCCTGTCATACCACAATTTTCGTTTGCTCTGCTTGTCGGTCATTTGTTCGGCCGCAAGCTCCATCCATTTTTTTAGCCTATTGGTTATTCCCAAAATATACTCGACTACATTTGGATCTGAGTTATCCGGCTCTAACCAATTTTCAAAAATCAAAGTCTGGGGGGTACGAAGATTCCGTCCGTGCACTAATTCCGCCGGGCTAAACCCCGTACTTTCGTGAGTAACAGTTCGAAGAGCAAACAAAGCCGCTGGCAAATTATGCTCCCAGTCCTCTCCCGTCTCCAAACACAACACTTTGAGAACCCTCTTAACCGAGGAATGAAATCTCTCAACAGGGTTGCTTTGGGGGTGGCACACTGAACTGTGAGTCACATGAATCCCGAATCTTTTAAAAAACTCTGATGATAAAACACTGGTGAAGGACCTTCCCAAGTCGCTTTGGACTTCTTTAGGAAATCCCATGCGTGAAAAAACCATAATTAGAGCGTTAATTACATTCGCCGACGTAATATCCGGAACGGGAATAGCTTCGGGATATTTAGAGGCTAAACAAATCGCTGTGATTATGTATTTGTTTTGTTTTGTGCTCTCTGGAAGGGGACCCACCGCGTCAATATTTATTTTGGAGAAAATCTCCGAAATAACGGGAACCAGCTTCATAGGGGCCTTTCTCTTATCGTTGTTTTTGCCGACTTTCTGGCATTCATGACAATTTTTTACCCAGGACTCTAACTCGGGGTAACACCGGGGCCAGTAAAATTGCCTTAAAACCCTATCCTTCGTTTTGGTAGCCCCCAAATGACCAGCTACATCCTCGTGGCACAATGCCATAATTTTCTCCCGATACTTTAAGGGAATGCATAACTGTACTCTTTTTTCTCCCCGCTTCGACTCCACCACACGCGTTAATTTTCCCTTCAATACCTGGAATTCGTCCCCTTTCTCGGAAAGTTCCCAACACGATTTCAAAGAATCACAGTTCCTCTGTGCCGATTCGAACTCCTGGGACGATACTCCAGCCAAACTATTATTCTCCTGCATGGATAACTCCGGGGGAAAGGGTAGTTCTTCCTCCTCAGGGCTCTGTGACGAATTATGAATGGAAGCTCTCATTTCATTTGCGCCTTCGACTACTTGAGCTCGCTGCTCTTCCCTCGCCCTACTTCGCGTAATGGCATTAATATGGGTTGGGTTTTTCCTATTATCTTCTAAAAGTTGGGCAGTTTTGTTCCCTAATAAGTAGTAACCCTGATCCAAAGCATCCGATTTCACGGCGACCTTCGTTACAACTTTCCCGAAATCCCCTTCTAGCTCAAGTCTCGCTAACGGCAGACACTTGCATTCGGGGTCTAAAGGTTGGCGTAACCAAATTACTTCACCCGTAAAATCCTCTGGATCAATCCAACTCCTCACGCATACATCAATGCCGCTTCCACTGTCACGCAAACAACTTCGTTCTATTCCATTTACAGATATAGTGCTGATGAAAGGTCTAAAACTCTCGCTTAACCCACTCAGATTATTCAATCCTTCTAATCTTCTTTTTGCTAACTGGGGACAGAGGGGCCTAATGTGACCTGGCTCATTGCACAAAAAACAGACTACTGGTTTTTTCCTATCAAAACCCTTATTTTCCGTGATTAAAGCATCTCCTTTTCCTCGCTCTTTCTCCCTGGGCTTTCCTTCCCCGTTTTTAAACTCGCGCCTGTCCTTCACGGAGGCATAGTCATTCCTTTCTTTACCAAAGTGACGTTTTTCCCACGTTCTGACTTCCTTCATTTTATAATTACGCCGGACGCTCTCGTAATGGTCAAGTTTAACCGCCAAATCCGACGCCTTTTTGAATTCTTCCCATTGATCTAGATAATGGTCTCGGGCTGCGGGTGACGCTCTCCTTTTAAGTTGCTCTACCAGCATTAACTCCTTAAGTGAATCAAAATCAGTCACCTCAACCGACTCCAGCCAATTGTCTAAATACCCTTTTAATTCAAACACAAGATCTGACCATGACGCCCCAACCTTTCTTCCATGTTCTTCGAATTTAATTCTCAGGTCTCCGGAGCTGAGTCTAAATCTCTTTAATAACACCTTTTTAACATGATAATAAACATCATTCCATTCCCTTGGTATTTTAACTATAATTTCAGAAACATCCGCAGGCAATAAAGGAATTAATTGGGACACCCACTTGTTTTCTGGCACACTTTCTTTGTTCGCTTGCCGCTCAAAAATCATGAAAAATAGGGCGATGTCCAACACCTTTGGATCAAATTTAGGCACTAAGTCCTTTAAATTTACGCGCCTAACAATTTCCTCAGCTGGCGTAGTAGTTGACGCCAAACTTGAGTTCTCAAATGAAGCATTAATTTTTAATTTCTCCAACTCATGCGCGCGCTCCCGCTCTGCTAAACTATCAAGACGTTCTTGTTCTGCTACTTTATCAAGACGTTCTTGTTCTAATTCATCCAAAATCCTATCCACAAAAGCTATTCCGGTCTCCTCATCATAATCCGGTGCACTCAATATGGACCGAATGATATTTTTAACCACATCTGAGCTAGATACGCTAACTTCAAATTCTGCCGCTAATAATAATAAGACCTGCTTTTTCTGCTTTTTTAAATAAGCCATATTTTACCCTAAATGAATTAATATTACCTAAAGGGTACTCTCAATGATACACACTAAACTTCTACAATTTCTTACTAGATCAAAAATAAATTCTCTACTCCGAAGAAAAGTTGTCAACTAGATTTCAAAACTGAGTTCTTATCATCTACTAATCACACAATGCACAATAATAAACCTTACTTTCTTAGATGTACAAATTCCCACACTAGGTATCACTCTGAAGTAAATTTAACTTTAACAAAATATACTGAAAACACAATTGCTAATGCCATTAAATTAAATTAAACACTAAAGTTTTACCCTACTTTCACTGAATATAAACTCTCTCGCTAACAATTTGGAAAACTACATAGAATTATGCCTCTCAAAAGAAAAATCTCCAAATAGGCCTACCTTTTCCCACATCAGAACATCAGGCTCCCTTGTCATCAATCTCGCAAGGTCGGGTCCAAGATTCCACTCCGTCGCTCTGCTCACGCTGGAGTTGACTGCGCTCCTTCAAACGTCTGGACGCGGCACACGCTGTAATTGACTAGCTGATTTCAGAGGTCTGGAACAGCTCCTTTAAAGAGTTTAGCGCCCGACTCACGCTGAAGTTGACTCGCTGATTTCAGAGATCTGGATCGGCTCCTTTGAAGAGTTAAACGCCCGGCTCACGCTGAAGTCGACTGCTCTCCTTCAAACGTCTGGGACGCGGCTTACGCTGTAGTTGACTATAGAGTTCAGTACAGTAACGACGAACGGGTCCGCAGATTTGATTTAACGAAAATCCGCATCCGATAAGCTGCCACCAATAGAAATATAATTAATAGCTGTAGCGTCTTCACGCTATGTGGTGGGAAATCGTATAAATGAGTACTAATGGTTGTACTGCTTTCTGGATTATTTAATAACAAAGAAATATCTCCAGTTACATGAAATATGTACAGTACAGAAAACAAATTTGCCCGCAACGGGACTTAAAGGCGGTACCCTTTCTGGGACCTCTGAGAGACACTCACAACACCGTTGAAGTTCTAGCGTCGTCTGCCTTCATCCTCCCCGGACTCGGGTCGGCAAAAGGCGGTGGGGGACGTCCTCTCGTCCCCCATTGGTCAAAGTTCTCCTCCTGGTGGATTTTTCTTTTTTTTTCTCATGAGTTCCAGAATGTTCGGGTGCCGCCGAGACGAACTGTCCCCGAATTCCTTCAAAACCCTGGGAGCGTCGGCAGAGATGAAGGGGCTTCGGTTCCCATTCACCTTTTGTGCCCCGGCACCGAACCATGGCTGCTGGGCTGATCGGCGCCTCCATAGTCTGAAAGGGGAGAGGAACACCTCCGGGAAAAGGAGTGTAAGATGCTTCGTCACAGTAGCCTTGATTATCCGAAGCATTGTGGACTGAGGCTACCTTTTATAACCGGAAATTCGGATAACGCGAACGTAGCAACACACGACAGCCTTTTTGAAATTCAGAAAAAAGTGTACTGTACTACATGTTACTACTGAAAGATTCATAAAGCTAGGATAAAGAATAATCTGAACGCGGATTTGTGTCACACTATGTATTTATAGTGATAATTTTACAATACATGATTTACAATACAATTTTGCAATGCAATGAGTTAAGTACCTTTTAAACTCTCTTGAAAAAGTCCTAAACGATCTTAAGCTACTGTTCCGCTGCACTTTCTCGTCTCTTTGGACAAAGCGCGCACTTTCCTGATCGAAGCTAAAACCCAACTCGGTGTCAAGTTCGGTTCGGATAACACGGACACTCGGAGCTCGAGTAATCGAGGTTCTACTGTACATGGTTTGCAAAACTCCACATCTATGCATAAGGGTAGATGGAGGTAAAAGTAAAAGTATTCAACTTTTAGTTTCACAAATGTATAAAAAAAATTCTCCCTTTCCTTTATACAATTCTGAACACCTTTTATAAACTTTTTAACCTTTTAAGCGAACCACACAAAACAGAAAATGTTCCACATTTCTTGGGGCTCTTTAGTACTGGGGACCCCTGTACCATAATACCAACGACCTCCCCCCAGATGTAGGGGCCCTGATGGTTGGCAACCTATCTCTTTTCCGTCAAGGCTCACTTCATAGACCCCATAGCTTGACTACAACGCCTAACTTTGCGAGCTTAGTGAAGGTCAGAGGACGAGGATCTTGAACAGTGGTAATAATCCCCTTCACATTCGATTTCATTTTAATTCACCGAATCAACCTTTCCTACAAATGCAAAAATAATAACCAAACAAAAATCTTTATATTCATGCTTTGTTTTCCACTCTTGCAATCAAATACTTCCCCTCCCTCCTATTAAATTACTAATAATTTCCGACCACAAACACCTACGTTACTACCTCAGTGACTTTCCATGATTGGATTTTCTGGGAACAGCACTTTTTTGTTGAAGAGTTTTGATTACTTTTAAATTTAAATGCCAGAAGTTTCAAAAGAATTAAAAAGCAAAAGCTCGCAAGATATTCACGGATGTTAAGCTAGACTTACACCGCCTTACGTTTCGAAATTTCCCTTTTTTAACCTCCCTCCCCATTATCCACCATTCTGTAGCCACCTGCAACCGAGAAAAGTATCTATCTCTTCATCCATGTATTTTGTTTTTTAGTCTCCGTCCTGGGGCACGTAATTACACAAGAATAGCCAAAAAAATTGAGGTTTTTTTTAAGGCCAATTGTAATATAATACGCGGCAAACAGGTGCTTTCGATTTATGTGAACAATTAGGATTCTAGAAGTCCATTTTTTGAACAATGGTGAGATAAAATGTTTTAGAGATCTATTCCAAGGAATAACTAATAAAATAATTTTTTTCTGTTTATTTTCCTTTTGGTGTTTATTACATACTGCTTTCTTTAAAACTCGACACAATAAATTAAGAAAGTTTCGGGAAAAACATTCACATACAAAATTCTTATGAAAACGGAATAAGAAACTCAAAACAACAAACTTCAATGAATATTATATACCTGTTAACTTCATGTATTTTGTTTGCAATTTGGCGAAAATCCAGTGTATGAACTTTTAAGTTTTTAAAAACCAAATTACTTTAAAGAGAAAAACGATAGTTTTTCTTATATTAGGCATTAGCAAAGATAGTTTAATTCAACAAAATATCTAACTATCTGATAGATTTCGATACTCCTGTAATCGTATTTTATCAATTTTTGAACTACTTTTATTCAAAATAGTGTTCAAACTTACTTTATTTTTGCATTTTCCACACCAGTTTGAGAAACACATTTTGTATGGATTATTTAATCAATAACCTCATTGGTGATCCCCACGTAATTTGACACCTAAGCCCACCAACTCTTAAAATGACAAAATGTTTTGCTATGGGGAAGATACATTCATAAATTTTTCAAGATATGTGTATTTATACATTTATTGAAAGAATTTATATTTCTATTCATGACAACTTGCTACATTAACTGTTGTTTCAAATGCTCTCTTTGTAGTATGCGTTACTTGATGCTCCTTTATGAATAAAGGATTTGACACATTAATTTTCTCCATGTTTAGTCTATATATATTTCACTAACGAACATGGCACATAAATTGAAGTTATATGTTTGCTGTCGAATGTCGAATATAATCAATATAAAATATTTCGTTACGGGATTGATTTGCCAACTTTGCCGCGTTGTGTCAATTTTGCCGCGTAGTGATTTGAGCTATGGAGCTGCTCTACATGGATGAGCTCGATACTCAAATTAATTTATTCAGAAGTCGGTTTGCAGAAAGCAATGAGAAATTCGGGAGATATATTTTCTTTCCTGTGCTGAAGTCTTAAGTGAAAATAGATTTAGTGTCCAAAAAAATGCCGAATTTCTCTTGAACAAGGGAATGTGATGAAATTGAAGTAGACGTTCCAAATCTAATTGTGACTGAGATATGCCTTTTTTGCCGTGCATTTTATTGGAAAAAAGAATTAACACCAGCAAAAGTAAACAAAATGCTATTATATATTTATGAGTAATTTTATTTCATTTTGAGGTATGAAATCCATTTATATGAATGTGGATGCTATATTTATTACAAATGAATTGAAATAAGATATGAAATGTAACGATATTTTGTCATCAATATAGATATGAGCAATTAAGGAAGTTTAGTGCAGATGCGATACGCGAGTCTGCTAGTTTTTTTAATATTTTTTGTTTTCATTATTTTATTCTCAATTTGAGTTTTTGTCGGAATGTGTCAAATTTTAGAAATAGGTTTCAACTGGTCAAGGTCATAAAAGCTAGAAGTTAGCTTAATCGATCCACTTTTTGTGGAAGGGTATTTTTATTTTCATTCAATAGAACATTGGCTTTCAATGCCCGCAAATGAAAAGAAATGATTTCAAAATAGGTTCATAGCACTTAAAAATCCAAGTGTTGCATGGCAAAATGAACACGTACTCGCTCTACTGGATAAAGGAATCGATTACGAATAACTAAAAGTAAAAAAAAGCTCATAAAACTTACAAGTGTTTAAAGGTACTTGATTATCAAAGGGCTGCAGAAAAATAAATCTCCGTCGATAGTTATCGCACACGCGAGAGCATTGAATGACCCGAAATCCTCGTGAGAACTGACCCCTCCCTGCACCTATTGTTTTAGAGTGGTCGTCGTCGTCAGATGAGTCGATAACCCACCCATCTGCGCAGAGGAAATGTTTGACGTTGCTTTTATGGAAAAGCATTGTTCCTAAAACGAATAGCAACAAGAGAGTTTTTTCCTTTACATACAATCCTCGCCTTTACACAAGCTGTTTTGATAGTTTCGTTCTAATACTTCATTTCAGAGTAAATGGAATGTGTGTGTAAAACTTATTTTAATAGCTAATGTTCCTGTTTCCCCACATAAAGTCATCAAATACAATCATCATCTAGAATTAGTGATGAATAAAAGTGTATTTGGTAAGAAAGAAAATCCCAAATAAGGGATTCAGATATTAATCTATTACAATGATTTTCAACCTTTTTTCATCTCATGGTTACTAAATAGCCCACCATATTACTAAATTACCACCATAGATTACTAAAATTCTGCGGCACACTAAAAATGTATTATATATTTCCCCATCTGACAGAAAAAATAGATATAATTTTGATTGATTTATAAAAAATATATAATTTTAATAACAACAATTCTCAATTTAATAATATTGCTACCTACCTATTTTACTCTAAAGTGGCTTAGCTCAGGTGTTGCTCTCATCATCTGACCGTGGCTCAAAATTACGAGAAGTTGTCCTCGGATATTTCCCTTCGGAATTGATCCCGGACCGTCGACAATAGCCCGTTGTGTTCTTCCAGTGCGACGTTAATTAAATACCTACCTACCAAAGTGGCTTTTTAAAAAAGTTTTTTTGAGAGAAACAATTTATTTATGACTGAAAAAATAATACTCAAAATTATTAAAACGAGTGTTGAAATTATTTGTAAACACTTAAAGTTCAAAATTAAGCCGTTGAAAAGAAATAAATGAGTGTGAAAAGAAATAAATGATTATGAAAAGAAATAAATGAGTGTGAAAAGAAATAAATGAATGTGAAAAGAAATAAATGAGTGTGAAAAGAAATAAATGAGTGTGAAAAGAAATAAATGAGTGAATGATGGTGAAATTCAAACCATTTCACCATCTATCTGTATGGAGCACTAGTTGAAAATTGTTGCTCTATTACTCTGTGATAAAGTAAAAACACTAAATTCTGATGCTTGTCCTGGTTATGCTGTAAAGTAGTGTGCCAAAAAAACGACGACACAGCCAAAATACAATTAAACTAGATATTTATTTTAAAACACAGGGATTTACATTTACAGAATTAATAAGGGATTTGTGGGACCGAATTATTCTGAAACGTTCAATTTCTGTGAAATATCGTCCTGCTAAATCATAGCTCTAAATGGGGGTATAGCTAGAGGATTGACAGGGTCGGCGTCCCGAGCGCCATTATCTGAAGGGACTTCATTTAAAAATTTTGTGATTTCCTTGGGAAAAGTTTTATAATTTTAAATGCTATTTTGTCCAAGTCACAGATGTATTTCAAGTGCTATCATGCACTTCATCTTTACATATAGAGGCAATCCCTCCTTTCATGTAGTCCTCTGCAATCGTATTGCTATTCAGAAGAGAAAAACAAAGCAATAACTTTTTCTTTTCAAACATCTGGAGGGCACACAACAAGGTAGGGGGCGCTGTTTTTTACTTCCGTTCTAGAGACCCATAAACAGGAGCCTTTTACTCTGCTAGTTTTTGTGCAGCCAGTATAAAATTGCAAATAATATTGTGGTCAATAATTTATTAATATGCTACTAATTAAAATATTTTAACTTTATTACTTAGATAATATGCTTTATCATCACACAGAGGGCGGCGGTTTTTAAGCCTCATTTGTACCGTTCCGAAAATTCTGCTTTACCTCTGACGCGAAACATAAAAGTAAATACAAACCGAAATAAGTGTTGATGGTGAGAGAGAGTAGAGACAAGACTTTAGCAAGCGATGCGAAAAATTAACTGACTCTTATTTGGAATACATTTGAACCATGAAGACTTTTAGTTACACTAACTCAACTGACCCCATTACCCAGTGGTTAAATTAATCGAAATCCACTTTTATATATCCCCTGAGTATACTGAATATTATCTAGGATACATCAAACTAACATAGCTTATGATTGTACTCTTGTAATAAAACTAAAACATTACTTTCGTTCTCATGATTGTTGTCTACGAAAAAAGGTTTGGTTTATGTCTTAAGTTATTATTTACCTAACAAGAGGGATATAAAGGATAAGAAGTGAAAATACGAAGCATAATCTCCCATTTGTTATCTAAAAAGTTTAGATCTGGTTTTCTCAAAGGGCTGGATATTTCTCAGTCAAATTTCTGTTGCACATAAGTTGCTTTAGAAAGGCACTCAATGTCTCAATACAATGGACTCTCTCTTAACCGGCCACTTCGGGACCGGGACGCAGACCGGATAACGATTTGGCCGGTTAAACCGTCTCGTTCCCTTAGTAGCATTAAAATACACTCCTGAAATCGTTTTTATTAGAATAAAACTAAGTATATAGCCTACTTTATTGTAATATATGTATAATTAAGAAAACAACCTGGAAGAACTTCCTTTGTTGGAAAAACTAAACACATGTTACTGTAGGTTACTGTAGGTCAGTGGCGGCCGGTTAAAGCGGAGGCCGGTTAAAAGGTGACCGGTTAAGAGGGAGTCCACTGGGTACTTTGAAGTTCTTTCAAACTCGAATTATGTCAACTTTATTTCTCCGAACGCCAATAAGTTGCAAACTCATGTTGCAGCTATTTTTATTAATAAGGATGTGGTTTTGTCAAGGCTTGGTTCAAATTAATTGTTTCCAGAGAAAAGGTAGCTGTCTGCCCTTTAGCTGAATTGCAGACACTTAAAATTAATTTTGTGTCGCCATTTACGATAATACTTCGCAGATAGAAACATAATTCTCTAAATATGCTACAATCAACGGATGTAAAACATAGCTACTAAAGTTCAGAAAAATAGATCAATCCAATAAAATTCCATAAGGACAGGAACCTGCTTTTGTCATACGAAAACAATTAAAGTTAAGCCATCTTAACATACTTCGAAGTTTGTTATCGCACACCTTGTTATCTTAGCCTTCTGACTTTCACTTGTAAAGAATAGGATGCTTTCAGAGGCGGTAACATTCTTTTTCCTTGCTTCCCATATCCGTCTTCTCAATTGTGGAAATTACAGCACTTCGAGAAACTTCGCCAAGAATCTCTTGACCCCTTAGTCCAAGGATGCTTTTTCTGGGAACAGAATTAATGCTGAGATTATTTAATTCAGATGCAATTGAGTTGATGGTACGATTGGCACCACAACTTTAAATTCAAGGTTGGTTGGTTAGTTGTCTTGGAGTTTTATTGCACAACGGCTGTATTCGGCCAAACACAAGACAAAGCTAAGTAAAAAATGTCGTGAATGGAAAAAAAGAGGTATTGGGGTATAGAGTAGTGGGATGAAAGAAGAAAAAGATCGCTTGGGTGTCTCGGGAATGCGACTCCCGAGTTTACTAAAGACAGCAAATCGCATGGGAGAAGAAAAGATCAGAGTACCTCGGGTCCGTGGAAACACATTAGGTCAAAATACATACTTCTGAGAAAATTAAGCGGGGATTCTGCGTACTAAGCTAAAATTGCGTTTCTCAAGAAGAAATCTAACTTTCCTGCAAAGAAAAAATGATTTAGTGAACACACATGCACTTCATCAGTCTAATAAAGATCACCACATTCTGGTCTAGAAAAGCTAAAATAAGCTCATGTCTTGAAAATGTTGACTTCGTGTGTTTCTTTTGTACGCCGACTACATATGCCATCGCCCCTATAAATAGGTCTGTCATTTTTTCACTAGTCACCATGCTCGAACAGCAGTCTTGACGTATGAGGAACACTGGATTCAGGACCTTCCTGGTTTAAAGGCCCCTAGTATTAGCAACATTCAGATTGTCAGCTTACATTCACCCACAAAATAATTGTTAGCCTTTCCAAAGAACAATGCAGCCTAAAGATAATAATCTTGGTATGTTCCTGACAGAAATTAATCTTAACGTACATACACTACTTCTACTTCAAGCGATTGTTTTGTTTTACTCTTCACGCAGAGAAGTCCCTTAAAATCCATATCTTATGACTAAATCTGCTTCGGAGAGCAGGGACGCTAAAAAATGAGATCAGAGACTTCAAGACAATTATAAAACATTTTTTAATAATGTAATGTCGCAAACATTTGTGCATGTATTAATATTAAAATAATTAGTTTTTTTAGAAGTTTCAGTGGACTTCATCTAATATTTTTTACATATAAAAACAACGTTTTGATTTGAAGTTATAACCTAAAAAATTGTATTGATCATTTACATTTGAATTACTGTGAATGGGTGGGTAGTGGTCCCACTACAGTACTTGCAAAAGGCCAAAAACGGTATTAAGACGAACCTGGGCCATTATGCTAAAATAATTAACGTTTGCTTTTTCAACTGTTTCTGGAAATGTTCATATTTTTTTCATTTCGTAGATCTGTTAAACTGTCGAATCTGAAAAAATAAACTTTTCAGGAGAGGGAAAAAGTTATAATTTGGTAGGTAGGTATTTTAATTAACGTGTAACATTTCCGGATTTCTAACCTTCGAGTTGTAGGAGGCGCACAGATTCGATACCTGTCAGGTGCATTCCTTCCTGGGTGTATTTCTCTCTTCTGTGTCAGTAAAATTTCATCATGAGTGTATGTCAATTACTTGATATTATACAGAGTGAGTCTAAATTGTTTTTACATAATAAGAGGGGAGATAGTACCCATCCAGACGAGCAATAATTACCATGGAACATAGGGTCGCATTCCACTCTGAGAGGCAGAAAAGAGTAAAGTCGAAGCGCGTCGAACATGAACAAGTCATCGCCCCGGCACACTTTTCCAGCACCGTCCGGCACTTCTTGAATGCCACATATCCCGCACGATGGATCGGACCTGTGGCTTGGCCTCCTCGCTCACCGGACCTCAACCCACTGGACTTTTTCTTCTGGGGGCACATGAAATCTTTACTGTACCAGACGCCTGTGGACTCGGCTGAAGATCTCGTAGAGAGAATCGGAGTTGCCGCAGACAAAATTAACACAACACCAGGAATCTTCGAGAGGGTGCGCCAGTCATTCCTTCGCCGGTGTGAAATGTGCAACGACACGCGTGGTCGCCACTTTGAGCACTTGCTGTGAGTTTTTCTCTGATCAATAAATCAGATTGTGCAACTTTGGTATCGTTCATTCGCTTTCCCAACACTGTTGTTTGTAAGTTCATGTTGAAATTCTAATTTGACTCTTTTCTGTCTCTCAGAGTGGAATGCGACCCTATGTTCCATGGCAATTATTGCTCGTCTGGATGGGTACTATCATCCCTCTTATTTTGTAAAAACAATTTAGACTCACCCTGCATGTCTTGTGTCTGGCGCAGCATGGCCAAATATGCCCCTAGTTACAGCCAGCTACAAATTCGCTGATTTGCCACAGGACGTATCTTGCTTAATGCAATAGAAAGGTAGGGAATATGAGAAGAAACCATTTTTTCACATTCGATAGTTTAACATGGTATCGACGAGTGTTTTAGAGACAGTTACAGACAGATTGGGAATTTTAAGGCTTAGAATTGAAGTCGTTTTGGTTTATTTAAACTGAACTGAATTCATTAGTGTTCGGAACTATCAAGCTACTATATGTACAAAAATCCAGTTTAATTTATTTGAGTCGGATTTTCTTGTTTCCAATACATTTGTGCGACGAAATTCGAAAGTACAGAATTTGTCTATTTCTTTCTTGAGTGTGTGCGATTGTGCGAAAAGTCCTTCACTGGCTTGATTCGGACCGTTACTGGAGATGGGAAAACTGTTATTCTACGATAACAGTGTTAACAGTTATTACTAATTTGCGATAACAGTTATTATTAAACTTTAATAAGAATTTTTTAAACAAGACGTGGTTTTTAAAATGTTTAGGGTAGATAGGTATTTATTTAACGTCGCACTGGAGCAAAACAACGGGCTATTTGCAACGGTCCGGGATCAACCCCCGAAGGGAAAGATCTGAGGACAACACTACGTAATTTTGAACCATGGGAGGCAACACCTGAGCTGGCACCCCACTCTCCAAACTTCCACACCACGCCAACGTGAGGACATTTGAGGCCACGACAGATTTAACGTGCACCAGCCCCATTTGTACACAACGGTCTTTGGTTGGACCGAGTTTCGAAAGCGCAACCCTCCAATTGCTAGTCCGTTACTCTTCCAACCGGGCTCGCGGCCCTAAAATGTATAGGGATTTCGACTCTATTTTTGTCCAATATTCTTAAATTTTAATTTTTTTCTAAAATATTTTGTTCACTTTGTATTGTTTCACAGCTATTCTAATAACATTTCTCGATAAAAGTTATTTGTTGTTATTTTTCAATAACACTTTAATTAAACTGCTATCGGAATTACAGCTCATCACATATCACAGAGTTTATATTTGAATGAAGCAAATGCCAGGCACTTGACTTTACGTTATAAGAGTTATGGGATACGCCTAGATTACTTTCACTCTCATCCTTCCTGTGTGGGTGATTCGTTTTATTTGCATTCAATTAAAATTTGGGCTGAATTGGATTTCTCGGTTTTCCTCCTGCCCTCATTCCCGCCATTCACCACGAAGGAGAATTGAGTACGAGGTGACTCAGTTTCGTTCCGTGAATGCAGCAAAAGAATGATGATTCCATTTAACGACTGAAAAAGCAAGGTTCTAAATTTCAATCTGGAACACAAATGACTCCTACACTAAGAAGGAACAAACAATAGCATGAAAGAGGAGTCGTCCTACACCAATTGCTAAATTATCTCTCTCCCTGTCATTTTTAATCCATTCAAGTGGTCTTTTCATTCCTCGCTCTGTGAAATATCGTTTGAAAAATAAACGGAACATCAACAATGGAAGGTTTGCAAATTTAATATGGGTGGAACAGGGAAGTGTTGTTGATAGAGATGGGCAGAACCGAGTACTTTTTAGAATCGAATACTTGGTATTCGACTTTCAAGTATCGAATAAGTATTCGAATACATATTCAAAAAACAAGTAATCGATAGTAAGGATCCGACAATTGCTACATAAGGCTTTTTTTTTTATAAAAATAAGTTGGATGGATACTTTGGTACTTGAATACTTGGTAGGTAGTTAATTAACGTCGCTCTGTAGCAACACAGCGACCTATTGTTGACGGTCCGGGAACAATCCCGAAGTCAAACATCCAAGAACAACGCCTCGTAATTCTGAACCACGGTCAGATGACGAGGTCAGCACCTGAGCACGACCCCACTCTCCAAACTTTCACACGACGCCAATTTGAAAACATTTGAAGCCACGGCAGATTTAACGTGCACCAGCCCTCGTATATACAACGGTCTTTGACTGGAAGAGTTTCGAACTCAGTTACTCTTCCAACTGGACTACCGCGGCCCTCGAGTACATGAGATGAATACTTTGGAATTCGTGTACTTTGATATCGAATTAATTTAGTATTCGAGTACATTAGTATCCGAGTAGTTTGATATTCGGATAGCCGTATACTTTGGTATCCTAGTACTTTTGTATTCGAATACTTGGAATGAATACTTTGGAATTTGAGTACTTTGGTAGAAATTAATTTAGTATTAGAGTACTTTGGAATTTGAGAACTTTGGTATAAATTAATTTAGTATTAGAGTACTTTGGAATTTGAGTACTTTGGTATAAATTAATTTAGTATTAGAGTACTTTGGTATAAATTAATTTAGTATTAGAGTACTTTGGTATCCAATTACTTTTGCATTCGAATACTTCGGATGAATTACTACTGTATTCGAACACGAGAAAGAATCGAGTAATAACGAATACTTTTAAGTTTCGAGAACTTTTGAAAACAATCGAATACTCCCATATCTAGTTGTCACTTAAGCAAAGAACCCAGAGAGGGATGTTCCTTGCAGCTTCGCTGGAATTCGAATCGTCTATTTTTTGTGGCCTTAGCAACCGCTCGCATTGTTTTGTTTATTGGAGAAATGGAACTTTTCAAGAGACAAGGTGATCTGACGTGGAGAGGAGGGTAACAATGGAATACAACTGGTTCCGCTTCTGAGCGACCGAATTATGACTCAGTTGTGTCTGACCCCGACCTTCTCTAATTTTTTTATCCATTTAGGATACGGAAGAAGCAGGTACAGACACGAACGATTTGTTTCGAAAAAGTTTACGACGCCATTTCGCGATTACGGCGAATATACACCAGACGATCGTGCGTCTTGTTAGCCGAGCCTGTTCTCGAAGGGGGACATAGTATAGGTAGCATACGAAATTAACTGTTCTCATTCGCAGCAAGAGTTGAGAAATGCAATTTTTATGTACGGATCGGAGATCTAAAATGAAGCTTGCTGAACAAAACTCGCATGATTTCATCATTTAAGGTGTACGTAAACACGAGAAGAATTTTTTTTAATTTTGACTTCAAAAATCCAGTTTTTTCCAACAAGCATTGATTTATGCTTAAAAACATTTCAGTGAGAAAAATTTAGATTAAGCTAATTATTAATTATCTAATTTAGATATATAATCAGCTAATTAGCATGTTTTTTTAAGTGATATCTCAAATTCTAATTTGTTCAGAAAGGCGATTCCTGTTGGAAATTATTCTTCATGTTTTGACCTTCCATTAAGTTGCTAGAGAGAAATGGTTATTTTTTACAATTGTTTTCGCCAAGGATGTCTAAAAAAATCAAGATTTTTTTTCAGGAATTTTAACATTCAAAAATCAATTACAGATTAATTTCTTAACTAATAACTCTGATTGAGGTTCAGAACATCCACTGTAGATTATAATGATACAAAATAATTATAACAGACCAGTTCATTGTTGAGTTATCGCTATTTGAACAAAGCATTGCATTGCAAAAACAGTTATTCAGAAATTGAGTTTAAAGTTTTGGAAATATGTTTGTACTGGTGACAGTACTTACGAAAAACCCTTGTAACTAGAAAAGTATTCCGAATATTTAATATTTTAAGGCAATGAAAACAAAATCTATATTCTGGTCAATTTTCGTGATTTCTAGCGTATAGACTACACCTTAAATTTTTTTTAAAGTTACTAAAATATATCGTCGGCTTACACGTAAAACATGCTAAGACAAGAAACAGTTCTGAGAAAAAATGGGGGAAAATTAAAATTTTCTCAAGCAATGCGAAAATTGTATTTTTTTTCCATTTTAACAAGTAGCACTTTTTGTTTACTCAATTTATCATTCATAGAATACTTTCTTATTATTATGTATTGCTATAACAATTTATCAATACAATTGTAATAATAATGTACGTTTATTCATTTGTGTTTCACAAATGTGAATTTTTTAATGTGTTTTTAAGAAGAAATCTAACCCCCCTTCACACAAAGAACAAATGACTAAGTGGGCACACACACTTCACCCGTCTATAGATCACCACATTCTGATCTAGAAAAATAAGGAAACTATAATTTGAAAATTTTGACTTAGTGTACTTCAGTTGTATGCCGACGATATTACCTTCGATTATGATTACAAAAATTAATTTTATTTTGAATCCGAACAGAAATAGAGTTTTCAAGATTTTTATATAAAATAGATATTCATTTGTGAAGCAAACCTCTGATATCTTTGTGTAGCCTATTCAATTTTTAAGATAAACTATTTATCTAGAGAGGGATTTTTATTGCAAACAAACCAGACGGAAAACGAAGGTTTAGTACCACTGGTTCAAATGCTCTCGCATGATATATATCGGGATTACCTTAAGATGTAGTTTATCGCTGCTTTGTCGACGTTGGCAGAAACTAATCAACTATCATTTATCAATTTGGAATTCATTCTTTGGAATTTTTGTTGACGACCTGCTGAAATCGTATTCGAAAAACAAGCTAGGAGACATCAAGTCTGGAATATATACACGAAGCACATTCCGCAGCAGAAACATTACTACCAAACTAGCTTGACAGAAAGTTTTTCTAAACTGCTAAATTATTTTTTCATAACAAATGATGGAAGTTTTCCATTTCGGTGATTCCAAAAAAAAATTGTCAAATGATTTTTGATGGCGAAAATTTTCAGATAGCTTAGAATGAGGTGCACGGGCTGCTCCGAAATTGCCCCTTAATCGTTGACGCGTGTGTCCTTTATCGAAGCGACTGATGTTTTCCGATACATGTGGCCCAAAAATATCTATCAGTCTCCTTCCGTCACTACATTTACATCTCCGATTCCAGATGCCGAGTGCCTTTTGTCCGTGATTTGCATTTTACGACGCATTCTAATGTCTTTTTCCCAGGCTGACCGAGTCGTTAGCAGCTCACGACCCGATGCACGAGCCACTCACCTTCCACTACTTTTTCGCGTGCGTCTCCATCCAACAGGAAATGCCATTGAGGCAATGCAAGAAATGAAGCACTTACCGACGGCACCGCACATTGTCATGGGTGCACTGTCGATCGGGCTTTACGGAAACGACCGATAACGACACCTTGCCCTTCCTGAAACAGGAACCGTCCATTGATTGGATATCGTCTTTTCTATCTTTCCTGAAATCAGTAGCGTAGGAAAGGGAGGAGGCAGGGCACTCTCCTCGAAATGTTCCTGATTTTTATGATTACGTATATTTTATCTTTAATGCCCAATTACTGATCTCTGTCGACTTCGGCACTACAAAGGCCCGGTTGGAAGAGTAATGGATTAGAAACCGGAAGGTTACGAGTTCGAATCCAACCAAAGACCGTCGTGTACAAAAGGGGGTCTGTCTTAGCCTCAAATGTCCTCACTTTGGGGTGGTGTGGAAGTTTGGAGAGTGGGGTGCCAGCTCAGGTGTTGCCTCGTCATCTGACCGTGGTTCAAAACTGTGTTGTCCTCGATCATTCCCTTTGGGATTGATCCCGGACCGTCTGTCAATAGCCCGTTGTGCTGCTCTAATGCGACGTTAATTAAAATACCTACCTACCTCGGCATTACAAAGGACGAATGGGCGGCAATTTGTGAGGTGCCCTAGCAGTGTGTAAGCTGCCGTTGTTCCTAACAGGGACAATCATCAACATCCATGCGCTTACAAATTGGGATTCGAACACGGGACCTACTGGATGGCAGGCTAGGTAGGTAGGTAGTTGAGTTTACGTCGCACTGGAGCAACACTACGCGCTAATGGTGAAGGTCCGGGATTAATCCCGGAGAGAAAGATCCGAGGACAACACCTCGTAATTTTGAGCCACGGTCAGATGACGAGGGCAACACCTGAGCTGGCACCCCACTCTCCAAACCACACTTCGTCCAACTGAAGACATTTGAGGTCATGATAGATTTAATGTGTAGCAGCCCCCACATGGCAAACTAACACTATGGCTTCAGGTATATCAGGTATGTTTCTATACAACAAAAATAGATTCTGAAGTTTGCTTTACCTATGTAAATTTATCGAACCCAAGAGTCGAAGAAACGTAGACAGGTCTGAAAATAGTCAAAAATCTCTGGAAACAAAATGCTCTTTGGCATTGTAGCAATTTGATCGATTGTTGACTCAACCAAGAATCCATGTATGTGTGGCGTAAATGTTTAAAAGGGATGTACTTGGAACAAGACAAGAAAAATAGTTTCTTATCCCGGCCTATATGCAGGGACGTACTCAAGGAGAATGCCTATGGAATTTTCAAACCCTCCCCAATATTTATTTTATGTTAAAAAAACAATTAGAAATACACTCAATATGAAAGCAGTTTAATCAGCGTAAATCGAATTTTGATTAATCTTACAAGTAAAACATGCGTAGAGATATGTTAATCATATAAGTTGCTGCCACTGATCTCTCTTGGCCATGATATAACCAAGACAGTGTTTTTCAAGTAGTACAGTGACCAACTAGGTTCATCAGACAGCTATATACCCTATGCCTTGCAATCATGCAAGTGAAGCAAGTACTGTAATAAAGATGGAGCAAACCCCGAAATTATTTTCTAAATACATGTCTGTCCCACAAAGGAGTTAAAGTTCCTTAAAAATGTGAAATTATTCCAACTTAATTGATTGCTGTCAAAGTCGTTTGTAAAGACGTGTTTGCTTTCTATTTGCTCCAATAAATAATTTAGTACTTTTCAACTCAATTACTTTTCCTGACATTTCAGGGAAAGTCCGGACAGATAAAAATTGAGGAGCCATTAACAAAAAAAACGTTTGCAGTTAAATTGTCAAATGAACATTGTTTCCTAAACGAAATATCAGTATTACAACTAGAAAATACCCCTTAAAAATGATTAGATGCATACAATTCCGTGAACTGCCGTAAACAAATAACACATTTATCGTACAAAGAGATTCAAGCAATACATTTGAATTGAATTGATGATTTCTGTGAAAAATCCGGACAGTTTATAATAATCTGGACAGCACATACGGAAATTCGGGACTTGTCCGGTAACCCAGGTCCAGACCCACTTTTCTCTTTTCAAAAGTTAAACCTTCGGGTTTCCAAAGTTTAAAATTCCGAAACGTAAAAGGGTTCACAAAATTAACCAATAATTGACACGCATGTCAAGACAACGATTCACTCGCGAATATTATAACCAAGTCCACGAAAACCACTTCCCTCAACGCCAAGAGCAGCGCGACAAAAACAAAGCCGGCGGAAACAACGCCATCCGTGTTTTGTTTGTAAATAAAGCGGGCGGCAGCAAGAAACAAAAGAAGCGAAAAAGTGTCACCACCATCTCGCTCACACAGGCGGAGGGCGAAAGGGGGTCGAGTACGTGATCTATTAAATGAGGAGGAACGAAAAACAAAACGAAAGCGAGCCGAGAAGGGACTCTTTTTTAACGACGGCGGAAGGATCGAAAGCCCTATAACCTTGGCCTTGGAGAGAGTCGTTTACCCTTCGCCGCGGATCGATCTGTACCTGTGGAGTGTCACCTGCGGTTCCTTTCGGAGGGCTCTTTTCCTGAGTGCGCAGGCTTTTGTCTCAAAGGTTAGGCGAGAACGTTGCACGCGCGCTTCGAGGAATCAGAAATTGATGTGGGAAAAAAACAAACCGAACTGAGAAGACTTGAGTGCGCACTTTAAACAAGAGCTGCTTTCGCGTTGGGAGAAAACATTATGCAACGGGAATGAGTTCTGGAAAAGGCTAATAATACACGCGCTGGTCTTGATGGCTTAATTTGCTGGAATGGGTTATTAGTATTGCATGGGGTGAATCGTCTCCGGGGAGGTTTTTATCCTCTTGATCGTCAGTTCTAGATTCGAGAATTGCGCAACTGGGTGCTAGCGAATCTTGTAAGCTGTGGGGCAATCTCGGGAAGATTGTGTCGTGGAAGCACATTGCCAACTCGGTAGTTGTATGTTAAAATAGGCACAGAATCAAAAAATAATTTCGTAGGTGTGCCACTTCTTACAACTTCCTATTCCAATCGAATGACCGAAATTTCCAAGGAGTATTTGCGTTAAACAATTTTTTCATGAGTGATTAACGAAAAGTTCGCACGCGCTAATTGATACGCGTGTATTTTGTGGTTGTTTACCCAAAAAAATGTTTCGAGGAGGTCTCTAGCTCCTTGGGCCCGCCCATTGAATACGCTTCTGGTACGAATTAAAATTAAAACGTGCTATGAATTTTAGTAGCAGAGAATAGTACTTTAGCCGCGTAACTCGTACAGTGGCTTTCAGTTATAGCGTTTGTCTACCATCAAAACTCGGTTTGTAAGCGCATAAATGTTGTTTATGTAGGAGTTATCCCTTACCCACTTACTCCTACTCAAATAGCTATCAGATTGTAAAATTGCTAAAGAAGGCGTTTGTCGGGCATTAGAAAATTATAGAACTTCAGTGGAATGTCTTCTACAAAAAGACGTAGTTTTTTAGTGAATTTTATTTAAGAAAGACAAATTTTAACTCATCGTAATAAAAAATAGGATCCCATTTTTTGATACATCTTTAAGACTTCCAGTCTTAAAGCAAGCTGTTATTTCTGACCTTTTAAACCAGAACATTTACGTCCGAATATAGTCCAAGCTTCATTCTACGAACTCCAAAGGACCGAGTAAAAAGTTTGTCAAAAGATAATTAAAACATTTTTTCTGATATTTGGATGTGATCTGATGAAAGATCGCAAAACCGTAAGGAGGTTCGTCTCAAAACGGCCGTTAACTAGGAGAGTGATTTTCATTGGTGAATAAGTAAACGAAGGGACAGGGGACAGTGTGGTTCACGCATATGCAGCACGCAATACATCAGGAATGGCATTGATCATTATTTACATGTGTGGTCATGGAGATATCTTCTGTTTACTATTCGCAATTTTGTAAAACAAGCGCCTAGATGAGTGCTCATTCAAAAATGTATGTTTTTGAGCAGAGAACCACGGTAGGCTACTTTAAGTTTTGTAAGGTGTTTTGCAGCAAAATTATAATTGGATATTCTCAGTCACAATTCCGTCTCGTTTCTCGATTCTATTACGAAATTGCTTGCGTCTTTAACATTCGAGGAAACAGTCTATTCATGAGATGAAACTTCATCGGGTTAAACAAACAAACGAATAAATTATCAATGAATAAGACAGTCAAATGTTCAATGTATATTTCCAATGAATAGTGCCTCGAATTAAGGTGAAATGGGACACGACTTGTTAGTCATTGGCCTTAAATTAGACATATAAAGAACATTCTCGTAATTTCTTTCAATCCAGGAAACTAATGAAGATACTAGAAACGCTTAATTGCTCAAAAACAATTTTTTCAAAACTGGGTTACAAGTTTTTTGTTTATTGGATCGGCTTGCTTACTGACTGTACAATTGACAATCAAAACAATTTCTGTCGGCAAATAATTCCGAAAATAAACAGTTGGGTTATTTGTTACTTGTATTCCAGTGAATAAAATTTTATGTGCGGTTTTCACTTTTTCATTTTCATATTTCATCTCTTCGACGTGTAGGTGAAATATGTAGTTAAAATTAAAAGAAAAATTACATAATTTTACTGTACAGTCGACGCTTTTTTTAACGAAACTTTTTATTACGCGAATGCTCACGCGATTTTACGAACTTTTAACTTCCATCAAAATATAAAACTAATTTTAATTTCCATTCCATTTTCCGAACAAACAGGCGTCAGAACATTGGATTTTGCGAACCAAAAGGGCGGAGAAAAATTATCTTCGAAAATAAATACTTAACGAAAAAGGAAGCAGGTTTTTGTTTCCACAAACGCGGCGTAATCTATTTCTAACATGGGGTAAGTTGATCAGATAGGTATTTTAATTGACATCACTCTGGAACAACACAACGGGCTCTTGGTGACGGTCCGGGATCAATCTCGAAAGGAAAGACCCGAGGACACCTCGTAATTTTGAACCATGGTCAGATGACGAGGTCAATACCTGAGCTGGCACCCCACTTTCCAAACTTCCATACCACGCCAACGTGAGGACATTTGAGGCCACGACAGATTTAACGTTCACCAGCCCCCTTTGTACACGATGGTTTGGTAGGATTCGAATTCGCAACCCTCCGGTTGCTAATCCGTTACTCTTCCAACCGGGCCACCGCGGATCTTG
The DNA here is from genome assembly GCA_933210815.1 of Meta bourneti. Taxonomy (NCBI): domain Eukaryota; kingdom Metazoa; phylum Arthropoda; class Arachnida; order Araneae; family Tetragnathidae; genus Meta; species Meta bourneti. The sequence goes on along the minus strand of OW119922.1, from coordinate 36,289,013 downwards.
GTAAGTTGATCAATGAATGATCCAAAGAAACATCGGCCTAGCACGGCATTCTAGAAATGTTGTATGGTCAGGACTTAAAATTCATTCGTTTTAGAGGACATGATCATCGATAAGCAAATTGCTTAATTAATTATTAATAGTATTAATTGTACATGCATTATTTTCTAACAAATACCTTACAAAACGTTGTTGCAAAAGCTTGCTATACATTAAAAAAATATTTATTTTTTCTCTTTAACGAACTTTTTATCAGTCTACGTTCTTTTTAAAATGAGTGTTGACTGTGTTTTTAAAAATAAACCATAATGACGCAAGTTCTGCATTGCGTGTATAAGCAATAATGCCAGATGGACTTTACACATAATACTCTCTGGAGAGTCCTGGGACAAAACCGATTCCGATTTGGTTATTACCGTGCGTCACAAAACTGGGCCAAGATATCACACAATCCCTGGCATAATTACCTCAGAGACCCACCTCATATATCTCAGCCGAGTAATATTAATAAGACTAGCTAGAGCAATCGTGGTTATTTTCATGTGTCACTAAAACCCGCAGTGTTTCTCACACAAGCGCAACGTTCCGGTCGTCGAAGGATTTTTATTTCGGGACACAGCCGGCGGGCGTCGCAAAGTTCTTCGCGCAATCGATTCAAATTTCTAAAGCTTGCAATACTGGCAACGTCAGAAAGTGCTCATTCTTTATGTTTATAACTACTTCAAATTAAAAGTTATAAATATTGCAGCGTGCTGAATTGTACAGACCATAAATAGCTGAAGGAAGACAAAAAAGAGTTCCTTGTCAAAAACGTCATTAGAATTTGATGACAGACGATATTTTTTTCAACTATTTTTTCCATTAAAGTTTGTATTTTTGATAATGACATCGTATAACTTTCTAGAATCATCGTATTAACGAATCATAAAATTTCAAGGCGATGTTTGTTATTTGGTGTAACGTTGATTATTAATTTATGCTTTCTATTCAACTTCTATGTGCTTTGCTGTTTCTCTTTCCTCCAAATAAACCTTTAATTTTTTTTCTTTCAAATTTTTAATTACAATATCCGTGGATTTTACTTTTGAAATATTCTTTTAATGAAATACTCAGTTTTTTAAAAAGCAAAGTGTATTAAATGAGTCATTCACTTAGCAAAATGAAAGTATGAGACTGTGACGAATTAATCCGAACTTTTGTTGGACATTAAAAAATAACATTTATTTTAACACAGACAAAACAATGGGTTTACAATGGACGCGCGAAACAAAAATGCTTATTTTCATATTAAAATTTACGAATTGCTACGAAGACGTCTCAACTAGACGGAGTCCGTGAGCTAACTGTTTCTCATTCTCCTCACATGCGCAAGCGCAGTATTGAAGGACTTTTTAACAGGAAACTTCCGGGTCTGCAGCCGGCCATTCTAGACTCCTAGGCGCCAAGATGTCACAGTCTATTTCCTCCCTCCTCAAGATTCTTTTTCTGCAGAGACAGACACCTGCAAAAAAGATACAAAGCAGCAACAGAATTTTCGCGAAGGCAACAACTCATGCCCAAAGCAATATGCAAGTAGACCATACACCCTTAAGATCCTGGCCGTACCGCCTACTCTAATTAAAAAAAAAATATAATTTTAACAAAGTATAATCAAAATTTTGCTCAGTGATAATCATCAAAGAAGAAATTCAATTTCAAAATATTTACAGATTTTCAATTCAAATTTAAAACTTTTTTGCAATTCAAATGTATCAATGTACACTAGGAATAAAATATTTTTATATATGCAAGACATCACAAATACAAACAATAGTAATTTAGTTTTGTACGTGAGGCGTACGACTTAAACTGTCAGCGTTTATATGCTGTTTTCCTTTTCTATGAACTACCTCGTATTCCTGGATCACAGTAAATTCAACTTTGTCTCGTAACTTTTATGCTTTCTTCAAACGACTTTTAGATTTGTCTAAGCATTCAGTTATTTCACCAACCAAACTTTCAGTTTCAACGTCCTCAAATATCACTGTCCCTAAGGGCAATTTAGTTACACTTACAGCAACTTCCTTGTTGTTTCGAGTCTGTATTCCAAATTCAACATCATCGCCAAGTTTAAGATTTTTGAACACTTTGCATTCACTAGAGTGGAAAAACATATCCTTTACATCACCCCTTTTAATAAAACCAAATGTTCCTTTAAGAGCACAGATAACACCACGGTATCTCACAGGTAAGGGCTGTTCCGAACGCATTTTACAAGGTCTAAGGTTTCTTGTATTTTTGTCAATAGCAATACTAAAAGTGACCTTTTTAGGAGGATGAAAATCTACATTACCATCAACATTTTCAGCAGAATAGGGCCGTTCACCACGATTTTCATAAGCAACTTTACCTTCAGTATTTTCCTTTTTTTCAGTGGTTTCAAATCCAGGAACTGTCTCTTTACACATTATTTTACAAACAGAACTAGCAATTTGTTTTCCAGTACGACGATTATGAGTAATTTTAAATTCAACTGCATCACCACGTTTTAAATTATCAATATTTCCAGAAAATTGACTGTAGTGAAAAAAATATATTGCTTGTCTTTCGCAACATTGTATAAAACCATATGAACGTAACAAATTTTCAACGATTCCAGTCTCTTTAGGAGTAACACTGCTAGAACTAAAACGGTTACTGTTACAAGGGCAGTCGTTTTTCGATGTTTCATTTAAATATGGAGAACGTTGGCACTTGGGCGTTGCAGAGTCTTTTACTTCAATTTCAGAGTCTTTGTCTTTTTTCATATCTTCTATAAGTACAACGGTCTTGTTACTTAGTAAGTAGCGTTCTTTATCTAGGAAGTTATCCTTGACAGCAGCTTTGGTTATAACATGACCCAACTCACACACTAAATTTACTTCCGCTATAGGCAAGCAAATAGGGTTATCCGCTAAAGGAGATGCTACCCATACATGTTCACCCGTATACATGTGTGGCTTAACAAACTTCCTAGGAATTAGATCTATGCTGGATCCTGTGTCTCGTAAGATAGAAATCTGAGATCCATTTACAGTTCCGACACTAATGTAGGGAGACATCAAATCTATTATTCCCTTTCCCATAATTTCGTTAGCAGCTATGATTTCAGTTTTCTTCAACTTAGGACATTGAGGTCTAAGATGATCATAGGAATTGCATTCATAGCATTGAAGTTGCTTTCTTTGTTCAAAATTTTTCTCTTTGTAATCTTCTCTGTTTACTTCTGTTCTCCCAAAGGGTTTGTTTTCTCCCTCAAACTTATGAAAACCAACGTGTGTTTTCTTGATACCCTCTGTATTCTGGGAACCTTTAGTATTTCTGGGTGTAAGACTCTCCTTCAAGCTTTCAAATTGATCTATTTTTTTAGCTAATTCTAGCGGAGAATTTAAGTCCATCCACTCCTCCAGAAAATGTTCTTTTACTTCAGACGGCACTCGTCTTTTAATCTGCTCAGTGATATGCAAGTCTCTGAGTTCTTTAAAAGTTTTGATTTCCAAATCAGAAACCCATTCATCATAGTAGCTTGTAAGTTCATGAGCGTAACTCCTCCATGTTTTATCCGGGACTTTTTGATGACGGTAAAACATCTGCTTCAATTTCTCAGAACTCATTTTATACCTCTGAAGAATAATATCTTTCACATAATCGTAATTCTTTGCATCTTCAGGCGATTCTCTAGCCATCATGCTCGAAATTTCCGGCAATACGCCTAGTAAATACGGCACCCAATCTTCTTTAGGCACACCTGCCATCTCAGCTCTTCTTTCAAAATTTATTAAATATAGACCCATTTCATCTTTCTTTTCCTCAAATTTCGGGGTAATTTTGATGAGCTCAATTTTATGATTTGGCATCCGTTCTCTATTAGATAGTCCTAGCTCACTTGCAGCTTGCATTTCTAGCTTTTTCTTCTCTAAAGCTATTTCTTCCATTCGAATATTACGGTCTTCCCTTTCTTTTGCTTCTTGTCTGGCAATTTCTTCTTTTGCTTCTTGTCTGGCAATTTCTTCTTTTGCTTCTTGTCTGGCAATTTCTTCTTTTTCTTTTGCTTCTCGTCTGGCAATTTCTTCTTTTGCTTCTTGTCTGGCAATTTCTTCTTTTTCTTCTCGTCTGGCAATTTCTTCTTTTGCTTCTTGTCTGGCAATTTCTTCTTTTTCTTCTCGTCTGGCAATTTCTTCTTTTTCTTTTGCTTCTTTCTCTCTCTTTATCCTATCTTCCATAATACGAGTTAAAGAAATTTTAACTTCCTCTTCTTCATAGTTTTCACTGTTTAGGATTATTTTCCTTATCTCAACCAGTTTACAATCATGCGATACCTTTTCACAAAGTTCATCTGCGAGTTCGAGGAGGTCTTCTTTTCTCCCACGAGAAAGAAAAGCCATGATCGATGAATAACTTATTAGTAAACAATCCAATTTTGTTATCATAAATATAGTTACCAATATTTTCTAATAACTATATGATTCACAAAATATATTCAATGCCAAATATGCTTCAAATACTAGATAAGATTTAATATCAAACACAATTCTCAATATAATAACAGAATCTTAAACTATATCGTAGCATATACAATACACAAGATGCAATATATATAGTTGCAATTAAATATTTGTTTTCTTTTACTAATGTGTAATTACCATATGTAATTCAAATTATCTGATTCTTTTCAAATCATTAAATGCACAAAACACAAAATTTCAGTAAAATCAAAACGAAATTTAAATTTTCGTTCACTTTCGATTTGGCACTTTTTGGCCGTGACTTTATCAACTTGATAATATCTACTTAGTAGAACATGCAAATTCACTTTATCATCAACTTCTATTAACTTTCATAAAGACAAAATTTAAATAACCACAAAATAAAATTGGATATGTAGTCATTTCTTTTTGTTTGTTTTTTTAACCAAAACTATTTAGGCTCTTTGCCTCACTAATTCCGGTAAGCCAGAACCTTAATAAATTTAATTTAATACAAGGGTGGGCCTACCTGCATTTCCTGCTTTCTTGCTTCCATCCGACTTCCAGGACACCAAAACTCTAGTCTGTGACGAATTAATCCGAACTTTTGTTGGACATTAAAAAATAACATTTATTTTAACACAGACAAAACAATGGGTTTACAATGGACGCGCGAAACAAAAATGCTTATTTTCATATTAAAATTTACGAATTGCTACGAAGACGTCTCAACTAGACGGAGTCCGTGAGCTAACTGTTTCTCATTCTCCTCACATGCGCAAGCGCAGTATTGAAGGACTTTTTAACAGGAAACTTCCGGGTCTGCAGCCGGCCATTCTAGACTCCTAGGCGCCAAGATGTCACAAGACTGAATTAGTGTTTTCTTTACTAACATAACCATGTCACTCATTCGTAGTAACGAACAGAGCCACCGGGAACCCGGTAAATTCCTGTGAAACTGTTGCTTGTGAAAACTGGTAGGTCACCCTGTAACTTACTTGGCTAAGTGGTTTGCTAAAGAAAGATACAACCAAAATACTGTTTTGATATTTGTTTATTATTTTATTTATTTATTCTTATGCCACATCAGTTGAACATTACTCATTATAGCACAAGAAAGGATTTATGAAGCACTCTGTATACCCTGGTGCACTACAGGGGGTGGGTTCACGTTACACCTCACACATATACCACACATTCTAGGCCTTAGAATGGCCACACATGTATTCCAGATGGACAAACATCCATGCCTAACCCAGAATTCGAAAGCAACTAAGAGTTGCTATGGAAGCTACACTCCAGAAGGAAAGTAAAAAAACTTTTTTTAATTTACATTTCAAAATGAATTGAAAATAAAGTTTTCGAGAAGAAACCACACAATTCAGCAACTTTAAAAATGGTTTAAAAATCGCAAGAAGCAAATCTGTCACTGATCATACAAGATGACGAAATAGAACAGTTCACCCAAGTTTATTATTTTCATTTTTAAGAGACCGCTATTTCACACACACATGCACTTGTCGCAGGAAAATTATAACTCATCAAGGTGGCCCGGAGAACGCTTTGGGTTCTTCGGGCCACCTATAAGGATGTAAAAACTGGTGTCTCGATTTATTAGAATTAGATTATTATAGTTACCGAAACATCATTACTGGTTGAATTAGCTATGATATTTTATAACTTCGGCTTTATTTTTTAAATCTCCAGGGATCAATTTATCGCTCGCTGCAAACGACGTCCTATGTAAGTAGTGGCATGCTTTACCAATATTCAAATGTTATCCTATGCATAGTTTGTTTAGGGACCCCTGGCTTGATTCATCATTTTATATCGTATATTGAAAGTAAAAACCCATTGCTTATCTATTTCAAATGAATTTCTGGAAGGAAACAACTTGCGAGGAAATTTGCGCACATTTGCATGTTAAAAAAATCGCGTCTTAATAACAGCAATTTCTATCGTTCTGGAAAATGTGATTAAAAACAGTTCGTGGAGGAAAAAGCTAGGACAAAACCGGTATTTAGAATTTACATCGGTATTGAGAATGTCCGTAATTTGCAAACTCTAGTTTGACAGGCTTATTTCCGTCGATTTCCCCTTTTTTTATGCTCATAACCCTTTCAGCGTCATGAGATTTCTGAGTAGTGTATATTGCTTTTACTCCACAACACACACATAATGACGAACTAACCACATCTATTGGTTGAAAGAATTCTAGGAAAGATTCTATTGGCCAGGAAGGTCAAAATAGCTTAGAAGTAATGCAAGGAAGACTAGGTTGCTGAACAGATGTGTGTGAACCCGTCAGAGATTATATTTAATCCAGTGACCAAATATAAGAATTTAAACGAAACTTCTCAGAAATGTTAGAGTCGAGATTCTTATTTGGATCCTTAATGGATTTGAATTTCTAAAGCGTATTACACTGTTATCATCAGAAAGTGCCGATTCCGTATGTTTATGCTACCTCTAAATTAAAAAATATAAATATTGCAGCGTGCTGACGATAAATTGAAAAAAAATTATTCTACGTTCGAAAACGCAATCAGACTTTGATGGCAAACGATATTTTTTCATCAAAGTTTGCATTTTTGATAAATGACATCGTAGAATTTTCAAGAATCATTATCAAGTCAAGATATTTATTCGGATCCTTAATGTATTCAAATTTCTAAACCGTGTTGCACTGGCATATCGTCAGAAAGCGCCGATTCCTTATGTTTATGCCGTATGTTTATGCTACCTCCAAATTAAAAAATATAAATATTGCAGCGTGCTGACGATAAATTGAAAAAAAATTATTCTACGTTCGAAAACGCAATCAGACTTTGATGGCAAACGATATTTTTTCATCAAAGTTTGCATTTTTGATAAATGACATCGTAGAATTTTCCAGAATCATTATCAAGTCAAGATATTTATTCGGATCCTTAATGTATTCAAATTTCTAAACCGTGTTGCACTGGCATCGTCAGAAAAAGCGCTGATTCCTTATGTTTATTACCATCAATTTAAATTAAAAATTATAAATATTGCTGAACTGCGCAGACGATAAATAACTAAAAGAAAACAGTTCCAGATTCAAAAACGTCATTAGACTTGAACGGCAAACGATGTTTTTCGCAATTTTTTTTATTAATGACATCGCATAGAATTTCCCAGAAGCATCTCGTGACGAATCATGAAAAGATGTTTACTATTTTGTATAACGTTGATTATTATTTACTTCAAATTGCCCATCTAACTTTGGGTCCCCTCAGTAATGAAATCCTGACTGCGCCACTGCATATCAACCCGCAAACAGTGTGCGAAGGAAGAATAAAAACGAAACCTGTGTATTTATTGCCCGCAGAGAGCGTCACAGTTGCTCTCTCGAGAAAGAAGCAACTCCGCCTCGGAAAACGGTGATGAGGCGTATTTTCAGTAAATGATTCCGCGCGTGAATCACCCATCTCACATGATGTCCAAGTGGAGAGCGTGCGATGGCTCATCTCTTTTAATCTGTGGCTGGGTCACTTGCCGAAGGACGTGAAAACAGCTGTTCTGTGGGAATGAATGTTCTGGGGTTTTCGTTCAAGTTTGTTTTTTTTGTTGCTCCTTTCTGCACATTTTCTATTTTGGTACTTTTCGAATTTAGCGTGTGTTGATGAAAAGAAATTATTGCGCTTTCTATCGTATTTGCACAACTCTTGCATTCATCTTATATTATTGGATCAAAGATAAAGTACTTTGAGTTTTTAATTGATTTTTTCTGAGGCATTTCCTGTCAAGCTAAATACAGATGGCAGTAGTGTTTCTGCGGCGATACGTGTTTCCTATACGTATTCCTAACGTGTACCCTTCTGCATTTGATTGGTCAACCCTTTTTACATTAAACGCCAAACGTCACCAAAACGGCGAGAAACTACATTTTAAGGTACCTCCGATATATGTATCATGTCAAGAGCATTTGTGTATTGAAAGTAAACTCTTCGCTTTCAGCTTGGTTTGTTTGTCAATAATGAAAATCCCTCATATGCTAATTTAATCGATTCATTTTATTCCAATTATCGCCCGTTCAGAAGAAAGCGTGCAGTCCTGGTAGCCGAGTGGTCTGAACTGCAGCTTTGGAATCCGCTTTAAGCGTATATAGCGGTCTAATTAACCCTTGCGTAGGAAAAGTGACAGTTGAGAAACAAAACAATAAAATGAAAGCTGCACAGCTCAAAATGTTTATTTTATTTCTTTCCCAATAATAATCCTGCTAAACCACGCCAAACTGGAACATGCTATCGAAAAAAATCAGGCAACTCAGTCGACGTTCGTTTTAACGAGTTCCTATTTCACAAAATTGCGCCACTTTCTTTTTTAACGATATTTATTAACTGAATTAAATATTTTTGTGGATACTTTTCCCATGTATTTATCGTAATCACAAGAAATACTGAATGAAAAGAGGAAATGAAAAAACTTCAATTTTATGTTTGAAGAATTTCTTACTGGGAAATGTCAAAACATACTCTAAAACGATTTTACGAACAATATTCAATCGCATAAAAACCAAAAGCTGTCAAAATACATAAATTTAACATTCGAGAAATCAAGTTGGAAATAATGAGACTTAAATCGTCCAAAGACTCGTAAAAGATATAACTCGAATTTTCGGAGAATTTCGTTTTTTGATATTTTCGAATCCTGTAAGCAATGCTTATGATCTTAATTTTACCTCTTGAATTTCGCCGTGACTCAGTGGATTTGTCCACTGCCCTAGCAATCCATGAGTTGTAGCAACAAGGTCGATTTCTGTAACTTCCCCGAGTGTATTTCTTCTTTCTTGTGTCACTAAAACTTTCCTTGTGGTCCATTACTTGACGTTGTCTCGTGTTTGCGCGGAGTGGTCAAATATGACCCTTGCACCATAAGCACCTTGCACTTACAGAAATCAAATCCATCAAAACAAATTTTTTTTCTAAAAATGTGACTTATATCCTTTAAGAGCTGAACGATTCAATCATGACAGAAGTTTGAAGACTCCCCAGAAAGTCCATTACACACACAAAACACGAAAAATTTATACCAATTGGATATAATCTTCAGACCAGGTCTGATTAGATGGAATTATTGAATCCCGATGTCTTCTCTGTAATTTCTACGTAATGGATGGTCTCCTCCGGGGTGTGTTAAAAACAAAGGATTCTTCCCTTTCGCGTTTCATCAACATCGATCTTGTCGTCCTTCTGAAGTCAAGTGCAAAACCAAAATAACTCTTACCGGTTTCCACCGTCTCTCCAAACAATCGCCCTCGGCTACCACCTACGTTGTTTGATCTTGAAATAGGATCGCGTTATCAGAACTCTGTGTGACCGGCATGTGGAATTAAAACTTGGAATTATTACTGGAAATGAATGAGACAGGGGAGGGACATGGCCACCACTAAGCATCCTTCAACAGTGCGGGAACGTCGTATCCGCCTGGAATAACTTAACATGGATTGTGGAAATCTTGGTTTCATCTAACTCTCACGGCGATGTTGTTCTAAGCAGGGACTATCTTGTGTGTTAGAATAAACAGTTGAGCCTCTCGTGTGTTGGACGGTTGGTTTGGGTTTTATTAAATTTACAAGACGCGCCAAATGATAGAATACAATCCAGTAAAAATAGATAAAATATTTAAAGTAAAATTTTAACCGACAAAATAAAAGAAAATTTTAAAATATTTTTTACTTTTGAAATTTATAAGAAGCTGTAGTGGATTGATGACATAAATAGGTGAAACGGTGATGCAGTTTAAAAGACACAGCTAAAAACACAAAAGGAATTAAAAATACAATGCCATGTAAAAATTTAAAAAGATTTGTGTGGGAATTTTTCCCGACCAAATTTTGCAAATTTAAAATGAAAGTATTGAAAAGATGGTGATCAGGATTAAAAATTGGACAATCAAATAAAATATAATGAAAAGTAAAGGGAAGCATGTACGCTTTACACACAGGGATACTCTCCTAATAAAGGATGTCTGTGAGTAAAATGTGTGTATTCGATACGGAGGGTTAAAATTACATCCTAGTGTGGTATAAGATAAGTTAGGTCACAATGAAATGACTGAACGAATAATATTGTGACTATGTACACTCAAACCTGTTTTTGTGCGGTGGATAGGGACCGCATAAAAGAAAACGCATAAAAAAAATCGCACAAAACTTCACGAGTAGCTATAAAAAATATTTTTCGCAACACATTAAAAAAATTTTTTTTTTATGTGGTGAATAGGGACCGCATAAAAAAAGTCTCACGTAGAAAATAACTCAAAACCTTACGAAATAATTAGGAATTGCTTTTTTAAACGAAATCAAGACACGAGGCTTGGCAGCTACTTGGAATCTCGCCAAACCTTTTGGAATCTGATTTAGAAAATACACATGCGAACATTTTTAAATATTTTATTTACATATGTACTTATTTTACATACAAAACTTTTCATAATGTATAACATTTATCCATCGGAGTCTGACAATACGCGAATTTTCTTGTGGTAAACTGGTTCAAAATTTTTTTTTATTGATGACTTCGTCAATTATGTTCTAATTTGATTGAAATTTTCATATACCGCACAAAAAAAATCGCACAAAAAAATCGCACAAAAAAAATCGCACAAAAAAAATCGCACAAAAAAAATCGCACAAAAAAATTCGCACGAAAAAAAAGACTGCACAAAAACAGGTTTGAGTGTATACCTCAGTCGTTGTCCCAATGTCGTATCATATAATGTCCCAGACTACTTGTCCTTGTGTTTTAGAACACACTGTAACATCTGGGAATATATAGTATTTGGGAATTATTGTTATGGGGTGGTCATATACCTTTCTATGAAGTACTTATCTAAAATAATTTGTTGTGCCTAATCTAAATAAATGTTCCTAATAAATGCCTAATCTAAAATAAATGTTTGTTTGCCTGATCACGAATGTTCTGCTTTTAGAGATCGTCGAGATAGCTTAGATTTTGTACATATTGTGAAAATGGAAATTGATTCGTATAAATTTTGCACTCTACCTCTTGTCGACGCATTGAGGAATATGCAGTTATAATACAATGATTGAAAGAAGAACGAGAGGAAAATCTAGATAAGGGTCGAAATATATAGACTAAAGATTAGATAATGACAGAGAAGTGATGAAGATGAGATCTAGGATGAAAAACGAGACAGTGAAAGGCGTAAGGTAGTTCGGAAGGAGTGAGAGTAAAATATACAGAACTAAGTTATATAGAGAGAGTTTATCGGGCATAGTATCTACGGTAACTTTCTTAATTGTTTATATCTACTGATGGCAAAGTGTCGTTACTCACATTTTAAATCTTATTTCAATCCATATATATATGGATTCGACAGTAATTAAATACCGTCAATTTCTGTGCCACGTACGTTAGTGAAATAGATATGGATAGATAGATAACAGGAGGCTTAAAGGATGATGAGATTGAGAAGTGAGACGTTTTTCCACTATAGAACAAAACAGGTTGTTTCAAATCTTCCTGCACAAATATTAGTCTGGAAGGAATACAAAATTACACAGTATTCATATACGGATGTATGTCCGCAAACACTCGCCGGTTGTAGTAGAGGATACACTAAGCAGTATGCGATAAACATATCGCATACTGCTCCCCGGCAACACTGGAACAGTATACGATAAAACATACGACATGCGTACTCCATTTGTACAGAAAACATCGGTATGCATGCGTATTTCAGTCAATTTAGTGTCGCAGGACTGATGTTGGACCAATGTGTGGCCTATCTAAGGTACAGAAATGAAAGACATCAATTACATGAACATTTTACTAGCGCTGATTTTACAGAGTGATAGTAGTTGTTCACCTAGTTTCTCAGTAGGCACTCAAAGTTACGACCACCAATAGTAATGCGCGCTTGGCAGCATCGCAGCATGAATCACGCACGCTAAGAAAAATCCCTGGCCTTATGTGTGGACACTTACAGCCGCGACTGGAATTCTCACAATGAGGTCAGTTTCGGAGTCAATGTGGGTGTTATACACTATGTCGTTTAGGTATTCCCAGAGTATTTGTTAAGGACCAGTAACTATGTACGAATAAAATTTCATCTCTGCATTTCATTGTGTAATTTAGCACCAGAGGGATAACAATTTATTGAATGTGAAATGTGATAAAATCGAATTATGGACAGTCAATTTTGCAGTATGATTTAGACGGGTGAATTTTTTTGCACAATAAATAAGTCTTAGATCGAATTATTTTCGCAAAACTGCGAAACCAAAGTTACAACTTTTGACATCACAACTTTCCGTTTTCCCACGTGCCTAGAGTACATTTGTCCTCATATCATTATATGAAATTAGCAACGTGCAATATAATGATGAGGCTGTTAAGTGCGCAACGAGAGAAGCAAATTAACGAATGCGATTAGTATGATAAAATCAAATTATGAATAATCTATTTTTCTCTTTGAATAACTTGACTTATAGTAAAAAGGGGGTGAGGATTTTACCAAATTAACAAGTCTTTATTAGCGCATTATCATCGCAAAACTTCTGCGAAACAGAAACTACGTTTGACGCTACTGCTTTCCTGTTTTCTCACATGCAGCTGGTTTCCAGATAACATATGTCCTCACAGCATTACAAATGCGCACTTCCAGTCTCGCTTCTCCACAATAACGCACGGAAATAGAAGCGGAGACGAGATATGTACCTCGATAAATTCTGCGGGGTTTAATATTGATTGAAACGTGAATAAAATAAACCCTTAAGTGCAGAGCAACTGGAAACTGAGACATGTTATTCACCCGCCAGCGTCTGGCTATCAGTCTGGTCTGGCCGCCAAAAAGAGCGGCTAATTTCTCGCCAAAGCAATCCGCGTGGAATTAGTATTTACCTTGAGCAGTCTAGACTGCGAACAGTCTTGAGACGGATCGATGTTTTGACTTGCATCTCCATACGCCGTTCCTGTTTGAAAGTTTTTTCCGCTCTTTTCTGGCTAAAGTCGGTAAACACGGACGCAATAACAATGCTCCGTAGAGCGCGCACTTTTGCTTTATGGAGTCCGCATCGCACTGGTTTATTATGGAAAAGTCGTAAGATATTTTTTCTTTTGACATGAAAGAAAGGGAGACGGAAAAAATCCGTAAATTTAACTTTTTATTTGTTCACACTCCATTCAAAAAATTCATAAAACGGCAGTGTAAAATGCACAAAACTTATCAAAAGTCTCTTATAAGAAGCACAAAACAATAAAAAGGGAAGGAAATACGCACAGTATACACGAAAAGCTACCAAAAATACACAATTCCATAAAATTCAATAAACAAAATTTTCATAAAACTTTCAAGAACGGAACTGTCGAGTCTTGGTGGTAAACTATTTGTGATCTCCATAAATTGGAAAATTGGTCGACTTTTTAAATAAATAACTCTTGATATAAAAATAATTTAACCCTCCTGGTGGTTGTCTCGACGAAGTATCTGGTCACTACCAAAATTGACCAGATCTTGATGAACGAGATATCTCATCATTAAGAAAACTGACCAAATCTTGACCACGCCATCATAAAATATCGGAAAACATGCAAATGATGACGAGATATCTCGATGAAACCACTTGGAGGGTTAAACTAACACATGCTTAGTGTGTAAAGGTGTTTTGTGAAATATTTCAGACGGTGCTATAGCTCTATGCTATATTCTATAGTATTAAACCCCTCTCCTTACTCTATGATAGAGCAAAAGGTCTGGGAAAAATAAATTTTTGTTTTCTATTTTTATGTAATCAGTCTTTTTCCAAATTTAAGTTCTTGTTTTCCATCTGCATTTTAATAATGATACTGTACAGCAGAAGTACATAAGAAAAGAAATATTTATGCATTTGTGCGAGTTAAAGATTGAATACTTGGAATTCGTGTTTGTATTTCATGAGGGCCCTATCATCTAACTGGGGACTGTCGTTCATTCTGGGATTGAGGCATGGATTAGAACACTAAACGAAAAATTGCGTAAATTTCTTTTTCACCCACAGCGAAACATCTCAAGCGACCACCAAAGGTTTCTAGGAAAGTGATTACTGAGAATCGTTAGAAGGAGGTTTTAGAAAAACCTCTGACAAGATGGAAGGGGAAATACCTCACTTAAAGCTACTGGGTTCGTTTCCTCTGTATTTCTTTTTCGCACTGACTGCTCTTGTAGAATATTTCCCCAGATCAAGTGGAAGTAGTTGGATTGACGATATTTGAGGTCAAAGCTTAGAGCATAGCACAGCATAATCATTTATTACAGAATAATCTGTTTGCTTAGAGAGGGGATAAAAACTATTGTCTGTATGAGCTTCAAATGCGTTCCCTAAAGGTATGATATTTTTAATTAACGTCGCACTGGAGCAACACAACGGGCTATTGGCGATGTTCTGGGATCAATCCCGAAGGAAAGGACTCAAGGACAACATCACGTAATTTTGAATCTCGATCAGATGACGAGGTCACATCTGAGCTGGCACCCCACTCTCCAAACTTTCACACCACGCCAACGTGAGGACATTTGAGGCCACGACAGATTTAACGAGCACCAGCCCCCCTCCTTTGTACACGACGTCCTTGTTCGGATTCGAACTCGCAACCCTCCGGTTGCTGATTCGTTTCTCAACCAGGCTACCGTTGCCATGCGTTCCCTAAAAGGATGTAATCGCAATTTGTTTTACTGTACTTTGATTTGAGCTCTGTCAATTCGGAAGCGAGGTATAATGCATACCCCTTCCCCTGTTTAAGAGAACTTACATTTTCTGGTACCTCGGTTAGCTTTGTGCGCATGCGAACAAAATTAACTTTAAGTTGAACTCTCTTAGCGAGGGCAATTCATGCAAAAATGACCGGAGAACAACGATAAACTGAAACACCAAACTAATAATTTAAAAAATCACAAACCAAGTCAAGAAAATTGAAGGTGGAATTCCCTCAACGCTGGCAATTCAAATTGGAGATGGGGGGGGGGGAAGTTGTACGTCTCACTTGCAATAAATCCGACTGAAACGATAAAAGTATCTGTCTTGAAAAAATGATCAGGGGGAAAAGAGGCGTTGATACAGTTCCATCTCATCAAATGACGTAGGATGGCTACATCGGCACTGTAAACCCAACACAAAACAGGCAGCGCTATTTACCGATGAAAATTATAAATCAAGTAGCTGAGTGTTTATTATGCACACTTTTGTTTTGGTATAACTTCCAACGAACACATTTTTTATTTATATTTTTACGTTTTGTTTACTCAATCAATGACGTTTTGTGGAATTTGACATAGGCCAAATGACTGCCTCTGGTCGCGTTGCAAATGTGTTCCCTTTCGTGTATATCCGCGTAGATATGTATGTCCACATTATCCATAACGTTAGTATACAGGGTGAGTCTAAATTGTTTTTACAAAATAAGAGGGGTGGTAGTACCCATCCAGACGAGCAATAATTACCATGGAACATTGGGTCGCATTCCACTCTGAGAGGCAGAAAAGAGTAAAATTAGAATTTCAACATGAACTTACAACAGTGTTGGGAAAGCGAATGAACGTTACCAAAAGTTGCACAATCTGATTTATTGATCAGAGAAAAACACAGCAAGTGCTCAAAGTGGCGGCCACGCGTGTCGCTGCACAGTTCACACCGGCGAAGGAATGACTGGCGCACCCTCTCGAAGATTCCTGGTGTTGTGTTAATTTTGTCTGCGGCAACACCGATTCTCGCTACGAGATCTTCATCCGAGTCCACAGGCGTCTGGTACACTAAAGATTTCATGTGCCCCCAGAAGAAAAGTCCAGTGGGTTGAGGTCCGGTGAGCGAGGACGCCAAGCCACAGGTCCGCCACTTCCGATCTATAGTGCGGGATATGTGGCATTCAAGAAGTGCCGGACCGTGCTGGAAAAGTGTGCGACGTCAGAGACGATGACTTGTTCATGCTCGACGCGTTTCGACTATACTCTTTTCTGCCTCTCAGAGTGGAATGCGACCCTATGTTCCATGGTAATTATTGCTCGTCTGGATGGGTACTATCACCCCTCTTATTTTGTAAAAACAATTTAGACTCACCCTGTATAACGTTAGTATAGCTAGAGTACATTTCCGGGGTGATTAGTTCAATTTCTTCGCGAATGTTTGGCTTAAACTGTTGAAGCGTCGGCTCATTAGCATAGACTTGTTTCTCTAAATAGCCCCAGAAAAAATATCCCGCGCGGTCAAATCAGGGGAACAAGAGGAAGCTTATCGAGATCACCGGTACGTAGTAGGTAGTTGAATTAACGTCGCACTGGAGCAACACATCGGGCTATTGGCGACGGTCCAGGATCAATCCCGAAGGAAAAGAAACGAGGACACCTCGTAATTTTGAATCTCGATCAGATGACGAGATCATACCTGAGATGGCACCCCACTCTCCAAACTTCCACACCACGCCAACATCGACATCACCGGATTTTGACATTATTCGTCCAGAAAGTGCGTTTGTTAGAATCCCCATGATTGCACGATCTGTATGACATCTTCCTTCATCTTGTTGAAATCACATGCTCTCTAAACCTTTCGTCGATTAATTTCAGACAGAAGGAAATTTTGCCACATTGCACAATATCGTTCACAATTGACAGTAACCGCATTTTTATTTGCACCCTCGAAAAAAAATTGAACAATGTCTCCATTCCAACTTATACAGCAAATAGTTGCTCTACGGAGATGAAGAGGTCATTCATGAATTAGCCTTGTATTTTTTGATCGCAATAACAGCTGTTTAAGTATCAACTGATGTCGGGGCAGCGGTGGCCCGGTTGGAAGAGTAACGAACTAGCAACCGAAGGGTTGCGAGTTCGAATCCAGCCAAACACCGTCGTGTACAAAGGGGGCTGGTGCACGTTAAATCTGTCGTGGCCTCAAATGTCCTCACGTTGGCGTGGTGTGGAAGTTTGGAGAGTGGGGTGCCAGCTCAGGTGTTGCCTCGTCATCTGACCGTGGTTCAAAATTACGTGGTATTGTTCTCGGATCTTTCCCTTTGGGATTGATCCCGGACCGTCACCAATAGCCCATTGTGTTGCTCCAGTGTGACGTTAATTGAAATACCCACCACCCCACCCACAACTGATGTCGAAATGAGGCGCGAAGAAACTGAACAAATCAACGTGGTCGAAGAGCCCGTATTTGCAACGCTACCACAGACGGTAATTTGACCGATGCCGTTGTCGTTAATTGAATGAATATGTAAAAACAGAACTAATAAAATATATTTTGTTTAAAAGTTTTCTAAAATAAAATAGACCGTGGTTCAAAATTACATGGTGTAGTCCGCAAATTTTTTCCGTAGGGGATTGATCCCGGACCGTCGCCAATAGCCCGTGTATTTCTCCCCCCAGTGCGACGTTAATTAAAATATCTACCTACCTAAAACAAAATAGCACCCTCGAAGTAGGTAGGTATTTTAATTAACGTCACACTGGAGCAGCACATTGGGCTATTGGTGACGGTCCGGGATCAATCACGAAGGGAGAGATCCGAGAATAACACCTCGTAATTTTGAACCACGGTCAGATGACGAGACAACACCTGAGCTGGCACCCCACTCTCCAAACTTCCACACCACGCCAACGTGAGGACGTTTGAGACCACGACAGATTTAACGTGCACCAGCCCCCAAGCACACGACGGTCTTACTGGATCGAGTTTCGCACTCGCAACCCTAATCTTGCAACCGGGTCTAAGACGGTGCTTTGCACTTACGAATGGATGACATCAATTCCTGAAGTGTCAGCCCATGCTACTTCATTCCATTTGGAAAATTGATTTCTATAAAACTTTTATTGTCGTTACAATTTATTTTTGTGGCATTTGTTCTAGCTTTTAATTGAATAACCGTCATTAAAAATGGGGTGTATTTAATTTTTTTTACAAAATCTGCCAGTGCGACGATAAAATCAAATACCTACCTCTTACAAAATCTGCTGGAAAAATTCTTTTCCTATAGCGCGGCTGGGGGAGCAGTATATTATGTAACTTCGAATTTTGCACACGAATACGATTCCGGTTGCGACAACCGTTTCCGTAATAAGATATGTGTCAGATTACGTATCGTACTTAAATATCGAAATTGCAGCTGAATGTGTTATGCAATCTTTGTGATTTTTACTCAGATGTTTAATTTCGAAGCAACAGCTGTAGTTCGAAAAGGGATTCTCCGAGCAGCATAAAATATTACAGGTTTCCTCCTAATGTTGATTTTATGCAGCTGCTTTAGTGCGCAGTTGAAACAGTATGCCACAATATTTTGAACGTAGCCTTGCAGTAAAGCACCCACACAGCAGTTTTTTTTAAAACAGAATCTGAAAGAGTTTCAAACCGATTTCCCAATCGTCAGTAATGTAACAGGAATTCAAAAATAAACGATTGATTGTGATTTTCCCATTGAGTATCATTCAATAAGATCACGGAGTCGCAATGACCCGGTTGGTTGGTTGGTTTTGGGGGTTTTATGGCGCAAGGGCCATATTTGGCCATGCTGCTCCAGACACAATACAATATCAGTAATTGACACAAGACACGCAATATCAAGTAATTGACACACAGTGAAAGCTTTACTGACACAGAAGAGAGAAATACACCCAGGGAGGAATGCACCTGGCAGGAATCGAACCTGCGCCGCCTACATCTCGAAGGTTGCTAGCGCAGTGGGCATACCCACCTGTCATAGAAGAGATAAATATACCCAGGAAGGAATCGAACCTGTACCTCCCATAACTGACATGCATCTAATAGAACAAGGAAAAGGATGCGGAATTGATCAGACTGTCGCCAATAGCCCGTTGTGTTGCTCCAGTGCGAGAAATGTCATTACGAGGGGGGGGGTATTTCAATTAACGTCACACTGGAGCAACACAATGGGCTATTGGTGACGGTCCGGGATCAATCCCAAAGGGAAAGATCCGAGGACAACACCACGTAATTTTGAACCACGGTCAGATGACGAGTCATTACGAGAAAAAAAACGATGGTTTATGTTGAAATCTAATTCTTCGGTAACACAATTTAAGAAAGAAAAAGGAATTGAACTTTGGTGCTTACTGAATGCCGTCCTTTGTTTAACCAAACCAAGGGACAGGCAGGTTGGTAGGTTCTTGAATTAACGTCGCAATGGGTCAACTCAACGGGCTATTGGCGGCAGTCCGGGATCTTTCCCTCCGGGATGGAGTACCACGTAATTTTTAACCACGGTGAGATGACGACTAAGGGTATTTGGGTATTTCAATTAACGTCACACTGGAGCAACACAATGGGCTATTGGTGACGGTCCGGGATCAATCCCAAAGGGAAAGATCCGAGGACAACACCACGTAATTTTGAACCACGGTCAGATGACGAGGCAACACCTGAGCTGGCACCCCACTCTCCAAACTTCCACACCACGCCAACGTGAGGACATTTGAGGCCACGACAGATTTAACGTGCACCAGCCCCCTTGGTACACGACGGTGTTTTGGCTGGATTCGAACTCGCAACCCTTCGGTTGCTAGTTCGTTACTCTTCCAACCGGGCCACCGCGGCCCCAACGACTAAGGGAAAAGGAAACATTGACTGTGAAACGGTACAATGTTAAAAGTTTGGAAACGAACTTTTCTCAAACATCCAGATACGCTTGCAGAGTGCCCCGCCCACCGCCTGAATGTTGCAACTGACAGACACACAACACTTCCGTATTGCTCAAGACTCAAAGGTGCCTAAACAAAGGACGGCATTCAGTAAGCACCAAAGTTCAATTCCTTTTTCTTTCTTAAATTGTGTTACCGAAGAATTAGATTTCGACATAAACCATCGTTTTTTTCTCGTAATGACATTTTTAGTGGAAAACTTCTCCGTTTCCTTTTCACCCGTGTGGCTTTGATTATGAGATTGGGCGTCGAGCGTGGATCAAATTGCGATGGGGCAACGACGGCGATTTCGTGAGGGGCACCCTTTGGGGGCTCTTGCCCCAGTTCGTGGTTGGGTACCTCGGCTCGAAGCGAGACTAAGTGTAGGTGGGAGGTCGAACTGCTTCGTCTGATTTCTGAGTTCGAAAGCATCGCTAATGGCAGCTCATCAAGGATAAGGTTCATGTTGATATTTCGACACATGCGGTGGATCGAGAAATCACCTTGAGGTGGGTAAATGAGTGCTTCAGTTGAAATTAACCACATGGGAACTTTCTTACTTCAGGTGCAAAATATTTTCCCGATTGAAATTGCTTTAATCTGGAGAGGAATCGAATTTTGATTTGGAAAGTGCAACTCATGTTCTCAGTGATGGGTCAAGTCGTTTTGAGTTCCTAGACGCTGGAAACTCAGAGGGCCTCTTGATCATAATTCTGTTTGCAGATTAAAATATACATCGATATTTTTTATTTCAAATTAATTATATTTTTTTATTAATCAATCAGTATAATCAACAGATACACATTACATTAATTTAATTAATTTTATCGTGGTTAATTTTTTAGAATTGAATGTTTTAATTATTGAACAAATCCTCGCACTTCTGTCTTTTCTCTTAAAATTGTGAGGGCCGCGGTTGGAAGAGTAACGGATTAGCAACCGGGTTCGAATCCAACCAAAGACCGTCGTGTACATGGGGGCTAGTGCTCGGCCTCAAATGTCCTCACGTTGGTGAGGTGAAAGTTTGGAGAGTGGGGTGCCAGTTCAGGTGTGACCTCGTCATCTGACCGTGGTCTAAAATTACGTGATATTATCCTCGTATTCTTCCTTCTGGCTTGATTCCGGACCGTTGCCAATAGCCCGTTGTGTTGCTCCAATGCGAAGTTAATTAAATACCTACCTACTTTAAAATTGTTAAAATTATTTCTTATTTTGGTTAATTTGAGAAAAGATTAAAAACGCCTTGTATGAAAACAATTTCCTTACATTTGAACTTTGGTGGCAATACAACATTCAAATAGCAACTGTTCAGAAATATATGAAACATTTCTAAAGCCTGTGATAGGCCCTTATCCACTTGTCTCTTTAAAACTCACAAATCTATTAATTATTTTTCTTTTTGCCAAATATAGAATTCTTCTATTATTTCTATGAATTCATGTTGAATTTGTTAAAGGGATGGTCTTCATATCAAATTGCGCACAAACAACATTCAATTTTGATGTGAAATTTCCAATCTAATACAAAAATTTAACATCGAAAACTAAGTTTCAAGTCATTTTTCCCAGCCGTTTCTCTGGATCTTTCCCTTTGGGATTGATCCCGGACCGTAACCAATAGCCCGTTGTGTTGCTCCAGTGTGACGTTAATTAAAATACCTACCTACCCAGCAGTTTCTGAATAGCCCGTTGTATTGCCCCAGTGTGACGTTAATTAACTACCTACCCAGCCGTTTTTTAATTATGAAAATTTGGAGCTCCTAATGATTTTTTGTTCAAAACGAACGACATAATTCAGAACTTTGCCAGTCATAGATTTCGAAGACTCAACTTTGAACATCCATGGAAATATTTAAGGATATGGTTGCAGAGAGCTCATATGGATTATTGTCTGAAATGAAAAAGGGAACTCTTATAAACAGGAGGTAGTGTTCTTCGCTCTTCGAATATAATAGCAAAATATTTCTACCCAAATGTACTCTTATGTGTACAGAGAGCTATCGTTATCTAGACAAATCAAAGTTCTTGATGCGTGAAGTACTTAAAACCTGCAAACAATTTGAGAAAGTTTCAGAAAATACCTCTAAATTGTGTCAAGAAATACTGGATTTCAGTTTATCCACTGCTTTGGGATATGTCATTCCGCATAGAAAAAAATTGAACTCTATTTGAAACTTTCCTTTTTTATTCAAGAAACCAAATTTTTGAAAGTATCGAGTCTCCCAATAACATTACTATGAATGTAAACAAAGAACGCTGAGAAGCATTAAAAACAGTCAGTTGAAAAGTCAAAGGAAAACCAGTTGAGGATTGGTAATAGATGTTAGTTCTGGTCTAAAAAACATTTTTTTGAAAATTAGCGTATGTTGATTATTGCCGTGTGATGTCTTTTTCGTTGGTATGGTGTCAGGAGCGGAATAGCCATCTTACTATGTCCGAAGGGTCGGTGATAATTATTTGTTTTTGTATGAAGGATCGCTGAGTGCTTACATATGACACAAAAGGTCAAATGAATGCGAGATTTATCTAGTTATTGTGTGTGTGGTAGTAGAAATTCAGTAGAAATTGTTTCAAACAAACTCAAATTTTAATCTGTGTTTCGGAGAAATGGTGTTTAGGAGCATAAAAGAATTTTAGTGCCTTTATTTTCGCACGTGCGGCACATCACTTGAAACTAGTCTTTCTTGTCTATATTTCCAAAGATTTTTATGGCTTTGTCCGCCTACTGGATTTTACAATTGTGTATAACCAAACTAAGATCTGTACGTTCAAAAAACGACAAATTGTTGATTTTAGGGTTTGGTTTCGTACATCGGTCTACGGTAATTGTTTCTTATACGAAGACACTAATTTTAATTATAGAAAATTTATAAAACATATATAGTACCTCATTTCTAAGTAGTTTGTAGCCTAGAGTGGCAAGTTTTGAAACTTCACCAAAAATTAAATAGCTTTAAATATCAGTTTAGAACATCTTGAGCGACACATTATCATATATTTTACTGGTATTTTCTTGGGTAAATTTATTGGTAATATTTCACGAGGGACCGATACCGAACAGCGGACCATTAAATTAGTAAACGCTGGAATAAACTATTCTATCAAATTTGACACGACTTACACATTACCACTTTATCGCAATTGACATCGAATGTAGACTAACGAATAAGACAGCATAAGATGATTTTATCAGCGTGTTGTCAAATACTTTAAAATAGGGATAACATTTGTGTAGGGTGTAAACGGTTAAAAGCGTTCTTATAATCCCAAACGTACACGTATAGTTCAAATGAGCAATCATAACGTACAACAGTATTTCAATAAGGTGTTATTTAAAGTATTATGATTGAATTGAAACAAATACTTGCCCTTTTAACTGAAATAAATGAAGTTTTTACTATTGGAAATAAAAGAAAGGTGTAAAGTAAACAAATACGGTACATAACTACGTAACAGACCGTAATGAGCGAGGAGGATCACTACAATACGAACAGCTAAGATAAACTTTAGTAGAAGAGAGGGAGAAGCTTGGATATCCCATTACCAAAGGAAGGAAATCTATGAAGAAACCCCATACTGTTTTTATCAGAGGATAAAATAGCTTAATTGATAGCGAAACCGATCCTGGCTGGGGTGGTAGGGATCTTTCGAACATTTGAAAGCAAAATGACCATCAATATGACCCATTGAGAGGAAAGATCTTTCCGCCATCGCAGCTCCTTCCCTATGGAAATTGGAGGGGCAGGAGTTTTAAACTGGAGACATCAAAACAGCAGGATCTTCCGATCATTTGAACCTTCACCATTAAGATGAGGGTGGCGAAGAATTCTCAGAAAAGCGTCCGATCCGAGACAACGATATGGATCATCTGGACACGGCTTATTTTTGTCTAGATAGCCGTAGCCACCTCCGTTAGTCGATTTCTGGTTCTTCTCAGTAAATGTCTGGGAGATCAGATCACCTCATTCAATCTCGTACCGATCGGCACTAAATGCTCGGAGGAGCCATATGAGACTCTCATAGAGGAGACACTGTAATTAAGGAGTTTGAGCACGAAGTCCTAACTACGGCCGAAGTAAATGTGGAGTAGCTGGTTCAATATTGAGTCCTCGGACAAAATTCTCACTTTTAAGAAATTTTAGAAAGAAAAACTTTTTTCGGTTTCATGGAAAATGTTTAATAAAGATTCTTATTTCCCAATAAAATTTTTCCGTTTTGAGGCCCCTTATTAAAATAAAATGCCTTAGCCGCGCGCCTAGATAAAATGCCTAGCGCAAAATAAAATGCCTAGTGGGTGATCCGCCACTGTACATCCGTTCACAAGATAAATCTTTAATTTCTCTAAATAACTCGAAGAAAGGCCCCTTTGTTTTTATTATTTGGCAGCGGCTAGGGCAAGCATCACGTGATTCCTCTGCCGAGTCAAATCTGCCGATGGGAAGTAAACAAACGTTTTCATCGGGTTTACAGCAAAAAGAAATGGCGTTTAGTATTGTCCGACTACGAAGTGATCTTGGTCCTAAATATCTAAATAGGACTTTATGCACTTTATTTACTTGTAAGGGGTCCAACAGTACAGAAGACGATATAAAATACCGTAACGGTAGTTTCGGACTTCAATCCTCATCGGTGTATGGACCGTTTTCATTGCTTGGAGTTTGCCTGTTTTTCCCCCTTGAGACACAAAATTCACATTCTCCTTAAAAATCAGGGTCGCCGTGGATCAGTGTTTGCCTACTGCGCTAGCAACTCGCGGTGCAGGTGCGATCCTTTAACTTACCTTGTGTGTACTTCTCTCTTCTGTGACAGTAAAAATTTTCTTGTGTATGTATGTCCATTACTCGATATTTGTCTTGAGTTTGGCGTAGCTTAGTCAACCTCAAACCAACCCTACTTGCCTTCCTAAAAGGAACCTCCTTCAGGCTGCCTGTAGCTCCTTTCAGTAGGAACAGGCAGCCCTACTGTTATATAACTTCTTAACAAAGCCTTTGAATCAGGTAAATCTTTCATTGGATAGGTACGGGGACATTCCTTGGTAAATGTGCTTGTGTCCTCTCATGGATGTCCTGTTTCTCTCATAGAAACCCTTTTGAATAAAGGTACTAGTACGGCACCTACGTTGTGATGTCATGTCTACTCGACATAAGTTGATTTGGTATCACCCATATATATTGTCACGATGAAATTGTTTTCTTTTTTGCTTTTCATCATTTCTGAATTTCTCCCATTCGTTTAGTAACTGCTGCTATAAGAGAGGTTTTTTTACACCAATTACAATACTGAAAACCTTGCAAAATCCATATTCGTTTTTTAAACTAGTCAGATAAGGAGCAGATAGTAAAATATTTTCGAAATTTTACCTTCTGATAAAATTATCATCCCGACGCGTGATGCTCAGTCTGTCAAGAGTGCACGACTCCCTTTATCGGCGTCAAATCTCAGCTACCCTTCAGTGCAAACAGGCAAAAAGTGTTTTCACCGAAACAGAACAGATGTAAACAGTCTCTTGAAGATAAGTTTTGCCTGACTGATAAAATCGCATTTTAAAACGGTACGTTTTCCAATAACACCAATTACCCGTCTCGGACAGAAAATCAGGATGAACCTCAAATCAGCCTACTCGAATAACATCCGAGTCTGCTGTGAAGCGCGTTCAATCGGACGAAATCCGGCAAAAACCCAAACACGGCAGCCGTGACTAATGACCGAGATTAGTCCATTATCTGCCGCAGTAACCAGAAAAGGCCGAAGGAATCCGCCTCTTAGCATTTTCTCAGGGACACCAGAAGCCCTTCCCCAGGAGACCTTCAAGATGGGAATCCTCTCTCCTCTCCGAGCGACCCGAGAAATGTTATTTCTACTCTAAGGTCGAACGGACTATTAGCAAATATTTATAACTCTCCGATGGGAAATGAAACGGACACATTGACACTTACTTCCCAGAGGCGAAAGATGACTTTCAGAGAAATCATGAATTCCTCCTGGTGATGTGCCGTCAGTTTAAAGCAGGGATGCAGACTTAAGACCATGAACTACATGGATCCACTGTGATTTATGGAAGGGCCGCCAAAAAACCATATCTATCATATATTATTTATGTTTATCATATATTGTTACAAAGATAATAAAAGTAATTTGATGAGTGATTGATTTAACTATTGTTTTAGAATTTGCTTCCATTTTTCTAAGGGCCGCCATTGCCCAGTTGGAAAAGCATCGGATTAGCAACCGGAGGGTCGCGATTTCGAAACCCGATCCAGCCAGACCTTCGTGTATATGAGGACTGGTGCACGTTAGATCTGTCGTGGCCTCAAATGTCCTCACTTTGGCGTGGAAGTTTGGAGAGTGGGGTGCCAGCTCAGGTCGTCGTCTGACCGTGGTTCAGATTCCGAGGCGTTCTCCTTGGATCTTTCCCTTAGGGACTGATCCCGGACCGTCGCCAATAGCCGAGTGTGTTGCTCCAATGCGACGTTCATTAACTACCCTTAATTTTGAATCACAGTCAAATGGCGTGGGTGTCGCGGTAGCCCGGTTGGAAGAGTAACGGATTAGCAACCGAAGGGTTGGTAGTTCGAATCCAACCAAAGATTGTCGTGTACAAGTGTGGCTGCTACACGTGAAATCTATCGTGGCCTCAAATGTCCTCACGTTGGATTGGTGTGGATGTTTGGAGGGGGTGCCAGCTCAGGCGTGACCTCGCCATCTGACCGTGATTCAAAATTACATGGTGTTGTCCTCGATCTTTCCCTTCGGATTCGATCCCGGACCGTTGCCAATAGCCCATTGTGTTGCTCTAGTGCGAACTTAATTAACAATATCTACCCAAATACCTACCTCAAATGCCTACCCAAATACTTACCTAGCTGGCACCCTAATCTCCAAACTTCCACAGCACGCCAACACAACAAAGAAATGTTAGAAGCGGATTTTATCAGACGCATGAATGAAGTTTAATAGATCATGCGCACGGTCGGTTGGTTGATTTCGGGTTTTATGGCGCAAGGGCCATATTTGACCAAGCTGCGCCAAACATAAGACAGGCAACACAAGGAGGGAAGGAGAAAAAGCAGAAGGGCAGGAAAGGGTAGAAATGGAAGGGAGGGAAGATCACTCAGGTACCTAGGGTCATCGCGAGCAAGGACCAACTGCGCATATCAACCGGACTGGTGTTAGTATCTAAGGCAAGGAAGGAAAAGTAGGTTAAGAGGGGTGTCGGGATCAGGGACGTAACTAGGCCAGTTTCCACCCGGGGCAAGAACTCGCCTTGGTGCCCCCCCCCCACCGACCAACCAAACCAAAACCCTCCCCGACAACACCTGATATCGCCACCACACATTAATTCCACTATTCCAATTTTTTTTTTATTCAACTCAGCTAGTAAATGCTGATTTCAAAGGTAAATAGATTAATTTGCAGTAATTTCATTTTTAGTACAAGATAAAATACCAAATTAATTCTGAGATATTTCATTGACAAATAATCTGAGAGTAGCATGTTTGGTATATTCTTTCACATTTATCATAATCGCTGCAAATGAAATGAAAAGGTTTATCAAATGATATCGGGATATGTGTACGGTAAGAATAGCATTAATCACTCTAAAAATACATTCACGCAGTTTACTGCCCTATCATCCTTCCCTTCTTTACTCGCATTAAACTCATACTCATGCAACACTTCACACATTCTGCATTTAGCTCCTTTTATAGTTTTTGTATAGTCTAAGTTTTTCCTCTTCATTTATTATCATATTTAAATATCTAAAAAATACTCGGCCAGTTTAACGCCCCCCCCCCAATCCGGGGCCCGGGGCACATGCCCCGTCTGACCTCCTAGTCACGTCCCTGGTTGGGATACCTATTGAGCATAATAAACACCACTAACCGATAAGATACAGAAATCGTCGAACGCTGGGACGATCAGGCATCAGTCGCTGGGTTCAGTGACAACCAACCCGCTTAATTTCCTGTTACATTTCGCCAGTCTGCAGCCCCATCTCTTGAAATGTAAAAGGACAGAGAAGGCCGAATTCCTTAGAATGCGAATTGTACTAGAAATAGAGCCTGATGAAACCATCTAGAAAACAACCTTTCCTGAACATGAGTATGAGTATGAACACGCAAAATCTGTCCGTTAGGAAGCATGTTTTAAGTTAAGCGCAGTACGATATACAGGGTGAGTCTAAATTGTTTTTACAAAATAAGAAGGGTGATAGTACCCATCCAGACGAGCAATAATTACCATGGAACATAGGGTCGCATTCCACTCTGAGAGGTAGAAAAGAGTAAAATTAGAATTTCAACATGAACTTACAACAGTGTTGGGAAAGCGAATGAACGATACCAAAAGTTGCACAATCTGATTTATTGATCAGAGAAAAACTCACAGCAAGTACTCAAAGTGGCGGCCACGCGTGTCGTTGCACAGTTCACACCGGCGAAGGAATGACTGGCGCACCCTATCGAAGATTCCAGATGCTGTGTTAATTTTGTCTGCGGCAACACCGATTCTCGCTACGAGATCTTCAGCCTAGTCCACAGGTGTCTGGTACACTAAAGATTTCATGTGCCCCCAGAAGAAAAAGTCCAGTGGGTTGAGGCCTACGGCTGGGCCGAATTTCGAACACCCGGTTGCTAATCCGTTGCTCTTCCAACTGGGCTACCACGGCCTTCAAATCAAAGGACACATTTTTGTATACACAGCCCTCGTAATTTCACGAGCTCTTCAATACTTAATCCGTTTTGAATTACAGTCAGATATTTCCAAGTGCGTATACTTGGTCAAAACAAAACTACGTATTTAATACTATCAAAACTAGCTATCAAAAACTACCGATTTCATACGCTTCTGATTCAGATAGAGAAAATCTAAGTCGCGCGTCTCAAACTGGAAGTTAAACCCGTTGCGTATTATAACAGGATCTTTATGTGTTTCTCTATTGGACTGTTTATTTGTTTCAAATGTTTATTCTCGTCGGCAGCAGTACGCAGTAGTTTTACATCACCTGTCAACGAAAGAAAAACACGTTCATCTTGCGAAATAAGTAGTGTACGTTTTCAGATTCTATTTTTCTCCCATCTCTTTTTAAGTACTTAGTAGCACAAAATTATTTGCGGAATTCACTGGTACTCTCTCGTCAGGCCCAATGCTTTAAAGTAACGTTTCCCAAACTGTCATCTGACCGTGATTCAAAATTACGTGGTGTTGTCCTCGGATCTTTGCCTTAGGGCTTGATCCCTGATCTTCGCCAATAGCCCGTTGTGTTGCTCCAGTGCGACGTTAATGAAAATACCTACCTGCCCAAACTTTGTGCAGCTAGTTCCGATTCTGAGAGTTGGCGTGGTGTGGAAGTTTGGAGAGTGGGGTGCCAGCTCAGGTGTTGCCTCGTCATCTGACCGTGGTTCAAAATTACGTGGTGTTGTCCTCGGATCTTTCCCTTTGAGATTGATCCCGGACCGTCACCAATAGCCCGTTGTGTTGCTCCAGTGTGACGTTAATTGAAATACCCCCCCGATTCTGAGAATCAAGTTCCGAGTTCAGAAAATATAAGAAAAATGTATATTTAAAATTATAATTGCAGTGATATTTATTGCAGGTATTTTTTGGTCAGTATTTTAATTAACGTCGCACTGTAGCAACACAACGGGCTATTGGTGACGGTCCTGGATCAAATCCAAAGGGAAAGATCCGAGGACACGACGTAATTTTGAACCACAGTCAGATGACGAGGTCACACCTGAGCTTCACTATGTAAGGAGTGCCCATCAAACTGGTAAGCCCTTAAAAGGACAGGTTCGGGGTTCTGGTGGTTTCTATAGAACTATCTATAGAACTTCAATCCATGTCGGTTCAATTCCTCCTTGGGTGAATTTCTCTCTTCTGTGGCAGTAACATCATCTGACCATTGTACAAAATTACGTGTTGTCCTCGATCTTTCCCTTTGGGATTGATCCCGGACCGTCACCTATATTCCGTTATGTTACTCCAGTGTGACGTTAATTAAAATACCTACTTACCTATCTGGCAGTAAAACTTTCTTTGTGTGCAAATCCGTTATTTGACGTTGTCTGCTTTGCGTTTGTGTCAGCATGGCCAAATATAGTCATAAAATCCAACCAACCTTCAAGCACTTCCAGCCAGGTGGTAGGCCTATTTTAATAAGACAAGTTTTTATATTCAATGGGGACGCACTTTAACCAGAGAACGCTCTTGCCCAACTCAATTTTTGCGAATCAAAATGTTTAATCAAATTATGTGATCAAAAACCCTTGTAAAAGAAATTTTTCGACCCAAAGAGAAGGAACTAGTAACCTCGAGCTCTGAGAGCATGTGTATCTTGCAGCTGGACAACGCTCGCTTTGAAACAGCTTTCAAAATCAACCATCTGCGAAGACAGTTTGATTGTGCTTTTTCGTCGTGTACCGGCCATCGCAGAAACTGGCCATATCTCCTCTACAGAAGTGCGATACATGAGTCACGCATAAACATCGGCGGGCGAAAAGGGAGATGTTGAAAAGTGGAGTTGCAGTTTATGGAATTCGTTTCCCAAGCAGTGGGTCCGAAGGGGAGTATGTTTATGGTTTTGAACGGAACATCATCCGCTCTTTCAACGGCTGTGTTATGGCTCTGCTTCATCTCATTTCTCGACGCATGTTCCGACCGTGCTATCAGACACACTCCAGAGTAATAGCAAGCGCGAGATGTCGACAGAGATAAGTTTTCAGCAAGTGGGCCTTGCGTTTCACCAGGACATGCAATGATGATGTCTCATACACAGAGCCTGAAATTTTACTCCAATCTTTAAATAGTGTTACGGAAAATAGATATGAAAAATTATCCGAGTACCAAGAATCGCGGAACTCTTATTTCTGCTTTGTTAAATTGAGAGATATACGTACCAAATCAGGTCGTGCCCATTTAACACTCCGATGGCTGGATCTGAGAGATCCACGCTCGCATAAGTAAATTGGTGATATCAAGTGCAAAAAAGTGAGTCATCCAATAATACATACAATTACATATTCTACAATAAGTAATTTTTCAAGGTTTTGTTCAAGAAGAAATTTTTTTATGTTTAAGTTGATATATTTTTCAAATAAAAGTTTTATTATTAATACATCTGATTTATTCTATCACCTTTTCCTAAACAATATATGTATTTGTGATTATATGATCGATTTTCGGTTGTGGATCTCACAGATACGATGCCACCATTCCTGTCACTCCAGAGGCGCCACTATCGGAATGTTAAAAGAGGGACTCGATTTCTCTTACCTATGTTAATTTGAAATTGTATTAACGGGCATTATTAACATTGAAAAAAGAATGCTACAACAGTTATATTGATATGCAGGTTCCCTTCCTGAGCCCCAGTGCCAGATTAGATGATGGGCTCTTCATGATATATGCTGTTCCAATAAATTATTTATTCCCAATACGTAATGGTGCCGGCGGTAGCCAAGTTGGGAGAGTCACGGATTACTGCGGAAGGGTTGCTATACAACCCAAGACCGTCGTATACGTGGAGGTGGCGCACTTTAAATCCGTCGTGTCCTCAAATGCCCTCACGTTGGCTCCCTCAAGTTTAGAGAGTGGGGCGACAACTCAGGTGCTAACCTCGTCACCTGACCGAAGTTCAAAATTAGGAAGTGTTGTTCTCGGTTTTTTCGATTCGGCGATTGATCCCGGACCCCCGGATGTTAATCCGGGACTCTACCAACTGGGCTACCGTGCCCCCTTTGAATTAATACGTCTCTTCGCTTATTACACATCTCCGAGAGGGTCAATATTAACTCTACATTTTTATGCACCATCTAATACAGTTGAGAAGCTAGGAATTCGCTATGGGTAGGGTCAGTCGAAATCCCTGCATCCCTTCCGTGAGAAATAAGACACATTTAAATAAAGTAGCCTTTGAAAATTTATACGAAATAAATAAAGATTATTTTTGTAATATTTTATGTGTACACGAGAACGAAACCAAACTAAATCGGTGTACTGTTATGTCTCAACTGCTTCTGACACTAAGTCTGAGTAATGGTAGTCGCTTGAGAGGAACAGGGCTCGTGTATTTTGAGTAGGGGTGACTGATGGATATCTTAATTTTGGTGGAATGTTGGAGCGGAGAGTTCGCTAGTGTGTGTTGTGTGTTGGTAAAAACAAATAAAAACCATGACAAATACTGTATTGTCTATTTATCCGTAAGTTCCCACATATGACAAACTTGGATACTTTTAAGTATCCTTATGGAAAATGGTTTAGAGTTCATTCTGCGGCAACGGACTGAAGCAAACTTTATGCCGGGAACAGTTTTTGATAAACAGAAGTATATACATATAGTCCGGTTATAGCGAGTTGGCATTTGAATCACGTGATTTGAACGTCACATTAGGGGACAGGCTTAACGCAAACAATGGATTTCCACAATAAGCGTCTTTAGAGTAGATTCTGGTTAGTGCCAGAAGTGAAATCAGTGATTTCGAATTGGGGTAACTAAATATCACTTTTGGCGATTGCACATCACCTTGGTAACAAACTAGCATCTCCTAGAAGTATCGGAGCGGTCCGACCTGATTCGAACAAATGCCGGTCCGATACCCGGTATGAGCATTTTAAGAATATCGGTCCCCATACCGGTACAAATCGCTTGGTATCGAACTGCTTTCAAATTAGATCAACTTGGTATCGGACTAGTATCTCCTGGAAAAAGTTGCGGCTTGGTTCGATCGGTTTGATCGAATGTCTGTCCGATACCTGGATTTCACGGAACATCTGCAACGATATTCACCAAAATGTATAGATCCTCTCTTTTCGGATCGATCCAAAATATCGGGTATCGAAAGATGGAAGTATCGATACCTCAAAAATTGATACAGTATTGCCCATCGTTATTTCATCTATGCCTTCTTCCTTGAGAGCGTGGGTGCAGTCCTTTTGGAGGAGTACGCGTCCCTCTTCGAAATGGAGGTGTAACCATTGTCTTTATTTGTGCCTTGTAAGTATTTCTTTGATCCCTAATTAACTCCTTTTTTGCTAAATTGGAGTAGTCATTTGGATCAAATATATTTTTACAAATTTGATTTCAAAACTAGCAGATCGTGGGGATGACCCTTTAACACTCCTCTGGCTAAACTATTGTTATATGGCTAAATCGTCGGCGTAGAGCAGAAACTCATTAACCCTTCAAGTGGTTTCAACGAGATATCTCGTTCATCAAGATTGCTAACGACGAGATATCTCGTCCCTCAAGATTTCCTAATGACGAGATATATCGTCATCAAGATATTGCCGATTTTTTGATGATGTCGAGACTAAGATCTGTTAGTTTTCTTCTAACGAGGACGAGATATCTCGTCCATCACGATCTGCTAAAGGTTTTGCTAATGACGGGATATTTCCCTCGTCAAGACAACCACCAGTAGGGTTAACTGACATTTTTTCGGAGACACTAAACGTTTATTTTCATGATGATGAAAAATGTATAATCATATCGCAATCTGTTTAAAAGATAAATTCACTATCAAAAAATCTCTTATCTTTTTTATTTTTTCACCAAAAGAAATAGTTAATCTTTGAACTGTTGCACGGCATAATAAATTTTTGTTAGTTAATGAGTTTCTGCTCTAAGCCGATGATATATTCTCGAATCTGAATGTACCCACTCTTCTCAACGAATTGCCCAATTCATTCTGCAACACCAGGAGCCCATTCTGCATGTTTGTATCTGGTGAAGGTTAGAGTGAAAAAAAAAACCCTGCATTCTTTCTCCAGTCATTATGAAGCAAGGGGGGCATGCAACTCTGAGAAGGAATCGACTCTATCGTGTTCGTTCTTTACCGAACTTTCGTAATTGTTTTCAGTTTGTTCCCCTTGCTAATGGGACTGGGTCCAACATTGCGGAGCTTCTTAGCAGCCTAAAAACAAATAACAAGCAATGAAATGACGCAATTGGGAATACTTTCTAGCCATCAACATTGCGACTGCAATTTGTTTCGAGATTTTATCGGCATAAACCATTTGTCTTGTGAGCTTTTCCACTCTTGATAGCTCTATCGTACAATATTGACGGATATTAATGACGGTATTAGATTAAATTGTCTAACTGTATCCCATACAGATTTTCCAACTAATGTCGATAACATCAGCGTACGAGAACGGTTAGTATAAATCCTCAATAATTATAAATAATATTTTTTAAACTTGTGATGAAATCAATAGAAATCTGCATGGTAGGAACACTGAATGAAATAAAATTGTCATTTTAAATTAAAATAATCGGGGGAACAAAACTAATTACTGTTCTCGACGTTGTGATTTCTGTCTGTCTTCCATGAGAACTACTCCAGACAGAAAAACTAACTGCGTTGCCGAAGAAGCGAGACGTAGCCCATTTTCGATATAGCTGTATGATATGCCTCGTTTGGTAACAACGCTCTTGGCGCGTTTATTGGCACACTTTTAGTAGCGAGTTTGGCAGGTGAAGGCAGCCCATCTTTTTGACTTGTTTGAAAATTCGTGTGAAGATTTAAAAATTGATTACTTTAACAAGTTCTTAGAAATTGTTAGAGATTTAGATTGGGAGGAGTTTAAAACAGTTTAAAAATAAAAAGATATTTTAACCTTTATTTTCCAACCATTTCGCTAATTATTTTCCGATGAAAAACATGTTTTTCAAAGTTTTGTACTTTTCCCCGTTAATTACTTCCCCTAAAGCTTATTATTTTTAGTTTAGGAAAACGATTTTTCTAATTCTTTCCTTGGCGACATAAAAAGTGCGCCAAGAGCGTTGCCACCAAACGAGGCGTATAATATAGCTGTACCCCATTTCTATGGGGATTCTTGAAATATTCGAGCTTGTCTCTGATAATTGTCTCTTGACCATGAAGGATGAAGTTTTACACACGAAGGATGTTTTTTGACTGTATCGAAAAACACATGATTTCCGGGCTTCATCTACAAAACGTTTTGCAGACTGATGAGTAATATTTTTCATTTCTCCAAAGAAGTTTCTCATAGGCAGTTCACAGCTGCACTAAATTATATTTTTACCCTCAACTATGCTAATATATTTTCCGTATTCATACAATTCAATTCAATGCCCCATCTCCAGGCGATGAACAAGGACTGTTTCAATTCGAGAAAACGACGCCATTTTTATATTTGGGGTAAAAGGAGAAGAGGGGTTCAAATATAAGGGTACCAAAACCTGTTCTCACAGTGCTTGTATCCCGACGGCATATTAGGTAGTTGATATGAATGGACATCAATCTCTCATTACTTATTCTGAAGAAAAGGTTTGGGGTAGTAAATCAGATGGATGAAGCAAAGAAATAAGACAGGATCGAGTACTTTTAAGAATCGAAAACTTGGTATTCGAGTATTTCAAGTATCGAATAAGTATTCAAATACATATACAAAAACGATTAATCGATAGTGAGAATTCAGTCAACTGCGATATAAGGCTATTACATAATAGGTATTCGAATACTTAGGATGAATACTGTAGTATTCGAATACTTTGGATCAGGGGTGTCAAACTGGCGGCCCCCGAAGTAATTTTTTGTGGCCCACGATGCTCTGAAATAAAATGAAAAGAGGACAATATGTTAAGAAGAAAATAGCATTTTCACAATATTGTGGTAAAATTGAAGAAATCAAAAACGAATTCGATAAACGTTTTAATGATTTCAGAGTTACAAATTATTTTTCTTTTTTATTAGGCTTTTTTTCTTTGAAGTTGAAAATGTGTGTGTGTGTGTGTGTGTGTGTGTGTGTGTGTGCTCCCACTTCGATACAACTGAAATTAATTGATTTCCAGAATGATTCGGTTTTAAAAGACAAATATCGACAAGTAGGAATTCCCAAAATATATTTTTATTTAGGTGAAGAATACCCGGAAATTAAAAAGTTTGCTGCACAAATTTCATACTATTTTGGGAGTACGTACTTGTGTGAGCAACTATTCTCGTCCATGAAATTAAATAAAACGGCCTACAGATCAAGGTTAACTGATACACATCTATCTTCCATAATGAAGATTGTCTGTTCTCAGTCTTTGAATCCAGATATTGGAAAACTAGTTGGAGGAAAGCGCTGGCAAGTTTCTGGTAAAAAAATTAATTTAGTTTTATAAATACATTAAATTAAATAAACGTTTAAATAAAAGCAATTATGTAACAATATTATAAAATATTACCCTAAATTCACTTAATTACATAATGTGTTTTAATTATCCTATCCATATTCCTGAATCCTCACTTCAAAATATAATTTTAAGAAAATTTGTAAATGTGATGTGGCCCGCGTGAATCTTACCAGTTGCATTAAATGGCCTGTATTTTTGAGTTTGACACCCCTGCTTTAGATGAATACTATAATATTCTAAAACGAGAAATACTCGAGTACAACGAATACTTTGAATGAATACTACTGTATTATAGAACGAGAAATAAAATCGAGTACAACGAATACTTTTAAGTATCGAGTTCTTTTGTATTCGTATACTCCCTTCTCGAAAAGAAAGACAAAAGTATCTTCAAAAAACGTCATTTGCATAACCACCCAATAGGAGCCGCGAATCGTTACTACGGGGGTGTCTGTGTCCCAAAAATCACCTGTGTGTATTCAAAAGGCGTTTGAAGTCATTCCGTAAGTGTTCAAAACGGTGCCGAAGTCTGCTATACTTGATTTTCGGGGTTTCTTTCATTAAAAAAATTATCGCTTTTCGGAGCTGTGCTGTTAGACATGTTGCAGCGGATTTTCCTAAGTGTTATCTGTACAAAAATGCGTAATAGAAACTTCAGAACGTTTTATTGAACTGGAAAGGGTCAAACACAAATTCATTTTATGTAACAGAAAAGACGTATACCCATCCGTGTTATTGTTTCGATCGGCAACACGAGGAATCGTGAATTGAATATTTTTTATTGCGCGTCATATTGCATTTCAATGAAAATTTTCGCCAAATAGCAGTTGTCTTTTCTATTGGTCAAATCAATTTACGGCAAAGTGCTCGCAATTGTCAGTTTAAAATTTTCATTGCTTTATCTTGCAAATCTTTGCGACCAGATATATTTTGACAATGCCTACTAGCGTCAGCGTCTGATTTACCTCTAGGCGCGCGCCCTACTTGTAAATCGATATTTTCTTTACCGGACGGTCAAATTGTACAAGAATTGTATGAGTTACCAAAATGCCATGATTAAAATTAAAATAGGGGTTTAACTTTTTTCTATAGTAACATTTTTTCTATAACAGGATGCAAATAATTATATATTAATAATGGGTGTGAAAATTTTGTAACATTAATATTTCACTAGTTAGTTATTATTTAGTTGAAAAATTTTAAAAATTCAATGATCATTTTTAACACTAATGTTTACATTTAGTGCTGATCGTAATAATTGGGTACACAATTTTTAACTGGGACAGTAACGAAACATAAGGCTCTTTTAACGGATTTTTTAATAATTTTCTTGCATATTGTAATTAATTTATATTCATTACTATCGTAATAAATATTATATATTGATTAATTATAGCAATTTAATTTATATTTTTGTAATAAATATATAAAAATATAAAAGTATAAAGTAGTATAATATAGTATACTATATATATATATATATATATATATATATATATGTTTGTAATAAAAATATAAATTAGTCAAATATACGTATGTGTGTTTCCTAAATTAGAGAGTTAACCCTAATTAGTGTCTTTATAAAACCTTCACCCCCTGTCCCTTAAAAGCTCTCTGCATGACATTGCATCGGAAATATTACATACAATATGAATTCTAGTTTTAAAGAATTCTCTCACCGGACTAACACAAATAGTGAAAAACACCGTTTTATTACAAATTCGTCTTGTGAGTGTTATTATCGGCGCTTTTAAATAATTCATGTCAATTTCATAAATATTCGTTGTTTGGAATTAGTCTCAAGTATCCCTCAAGTGCCGAAAACATTAATTTTTAATATTTTCCAAGTTCTCTTCAGGTCTGGTTCTATTGCGACGTCTTCAGAATAAAGTTTTTCTATGATGGACCAGCTCATTAGACCGCGTTGATAAGAGCTTTCGTGAGCTGAAAGGTGTTCTTCAGCTCATGTTATCAGTGTTATAGGCCAACCACTTCCCTCCCATGGATGCTTCTTTAGGTTTAGGTGTTTCAACCAGCAGCATCTTGTTCACCATCTCAATTTTAATCTTCTCCGTCGTCAGTATTAGATCAAACGCTCCTCGAAATGCTTAGACGATTCCTCGATGGTGATTCAGTTTTGTATATCTTTAACTGACCCTCTTATACCTGAAAACAAAATATTTCCAATAAGTTCTTTAACTCAACAAAAGACAAAAGGCGTTGTTGAGGTAATGGGAGTTGAGTCATTTTTTTTTAATTTGGAGAAGCATAATGTTAATTTCGCGTTACATTTACTGATGGCTGTTTATTTCAAACAATTTTGCTAGATTGAGGATTTAATTAGCCAATACATTTGAAGTTATAATTTTAATTTATTTTGTGAATGATCAGGCAGGCTGAAATATGACGCATGTTAGAACATATATTACCTTCTATGCTTCCTCAGCAATTCACTCGTGTTTTCGGAAAACGATTTCTGAGAATGCAGCTCTTGTTCCATGGATATCTTAAATGAAGAAATGTTAGCAATTGAGATTGAATTATTTGAACTATTGACGAAAGTAACGCGCTGAGACAAGTTTCATATTTATAAGAGGCAGCTAACTTAAATATAGTTTGCGTCAAGGAGATGCTTCGTAAATATATTCGTAAATGACATATGGTGTAGTGCGTCTAGGATTCTCGGTAGAAGGAAGTCTGTAAAACGTCATTAATAGGAATAATAAATAAAAGCATATAAAAAATAGACACATTTCAAACTATACCAAACCTAACAAATTTCGTTGTTTCGAGGATCTGACAATATATTCCAAACCCATTTTTTCCCATTTATTCATTAGCATCACAAGTATACATACATATACAGCATTCTCGGGCACATATTTGAACATTACATTATTCATGTTTTGAAGTTATTAGAAAATAAAGGTACATGTGAAATCAAAGATCTGTAATGAAACACCATAGTTGGACTCCTCGAATTTGTCGAAGATGCTTAATACTCTCGCTGTCATCTCTTGTTGGCAATTTGGGCTTTCCACTTCATTGAGAGGAAATATAGCTTTAATGGCTTTTAAGTCCTTCAAGAATAATCCCATGGATAAATAAAATACAATCGATTTATTTTCTCAAAAAATGAAGAAGATATAATAAAAATAAATGTTTAATTCTACGATTTGGGGAGATTTATAATTCTAAAAGACTTCCAATTAAATTATCATCGTCAAACGTAAGGAAATCTATCCCATATTGTTTATATCCGCAATATATTTAAGAACCAAGTGAGTGCATGATAAGACACTCAGCCATTGACTTGATATCTGCGACCAAAGATTATTTTATACGAATAATTTTACTCGAATTAAAATTTCAGATAACTTTTGTGAGTTGTTCAAAACGATATGATTTGAGATTATGACCAATTAAAATTAAATTTGGCAAGTAGAATTGAGTAGAAATTGCATGCATTTCGGTACAAGAAATTGTTTTTGCCAGAAATTGAAAAAAGATTGTTGAAAATAAATGTAATGAACACATAAATAAATGAATGAGGAGCCATAGCTTCCAGTCTTTAATCCAAAAGAATAAAATGAAGTCTGGATGGGAGTTGACTTCTCGAGATACTGTGTAGAGGATAATTTTAAGGTACAAGAGGAAAGATATCGAATGACGAGAAAACGCTTAGTAATAATGAAACTTTTTAAAGCTATATTCCTTTTTATCTTTTTAAATAATATGCAACAGTTTTAAAAATTATTATTTGGCAGTTGTTTCATTGCTATCATAGAAAAACATTGATCAAATGCTTTAAGATTTTTCTTAAATTTTTAGAAATTGATGATATTTAAAATAATTTTCATCAATCTTTAACAAGTTACCAAAATGCCATGATTAAAATTAAAATTAACATTCTTTTTTTAACATGTTGAGAAAAACAAAAAGAAATAATGGGTGTCAAAATTTTATTACATTAATTTTACTGTGTGGGAAAATTTTAAGAAAATCAGTGATTATTTTTAACACTGGAATATTTACACTTAATGCTGATCACAATAAATTTGTATACAGTTTTTTACTTGGACAGTATCGAAACACAAGACTCTTTAGAATGCTTGGTTTGCTATTTAACGGATTTATTAATAGTTTTCTGGTGCTACACATTTAAATTAATTTATATTCATAATTATCATAACAAATAACATTTATTGAGTAATTATAACAATTTTTTTAAAACAAAAATACATTTAGGTCAGCAAATCTGAGAATAATTAGACATGGGGTGTTGAAGGTATTCGTGACTATGACTTCAAAACAACTTGATCCGTTACTGACTGGCGTGAAAATCGACTTTGAAAATGAAGTGAGATGTCATTTAAAATTATAAGCCAATTTCACCTTGATCATTTAACTTCGAATCAATTTAGATACAGTTTACATTAAAAGAATTCATGAATATGAATTAAATGAATTTGGTTTTTAATGAATGGTATGATTTCTATGAGAGGTATTTTCTGTCAAGTTAGGTGGCAGTAGTCTTTCCTGTATGTATTCCGAACGTGACGTCAATTGGCTTGTTTTTCGAATACAATTTCAACACTTCGCCAACAAAAATTCCAAAGAATTAATTCCGAATTGATGTATAATAGTTCATTGGCCAAAACCAATTAGATTAAATGCCAAACGACGATAAACTACGTTTTAAGGTAGCCCCGATATGTAACATGAGTGATTACATTAGGATAGCTCAAGTAAAATCTTCGCAGACATTCTGGTTTGTTTACATTTCAAATTCCTCTCATAGATGACAAAAAGTAAAAAAATAGCATGCAGGTTTGGAATGAATTTGACTAGAAGTTTATAAAGCTTAACATTGGGCATTATAGTATTTCTACATTATCATTCTCAAAGAATTTAATTCTTTTTACCAAATTGCCAAATGTTCGGTATTACTTCACCAAAACTGTAATGTAGGGCGAATGAAACAAGTACATATTAGTGTAGAATTCTAGGGCTTAAATTCATTTATCAGTATATAGTTGTTTGGGTTGTATAACGCAAGGCTAGATCTGTTCAAACTGCTTCAAGCAATGTTTTTTCCTTCAAGTAAATGGACGTACACAAGAAAATTTTTCTGGTACAGAAGAGAGAAATACACTCAGACTGTTTACATGAATCGAACAAGCGCCGCCTACAGCTCGCAGGCTGCAAGAACGGTGGGTGAACCCATTGAGTCACCTTTTCTTAGTGGAAATGATAGCTGGAATCGTGGTCTCCCAAACCTATGGCTTCGGAATTTTTCCCGGACCATCGTCAATAGCCAATTGTGCTGCTCCAATGCGACGAAATTTAACTACCTACCTTCCTATCAAACTCATGGCAGAGACAATCTGTCTAAAAGGGTCATATGGTATATGCTAAGAAATGTATATGTAAAACACATTATATGCAAAATTATTTTCTCAATGTGTGCCTGAAATCAGCATGTTTCATTTCATTCGTTAGTAACTATGTATTAATACTATTGAACTGATATTATTGGCTTTGTAATTCGCACATTTATAAGTGTTCAGATTCATGATATAAGTATATCTGAAAAAGCCTTTCCTGCCCTCTTGTTGGTGCAGAGAAATTTAAGACAAGGCGGAAAAAGGATTCCTTTGAATCCGAGCGAGGGTCAGTAGGACTCAAAGGACTCAGGACTGTTGTTGCAATACAACTGTTCAATCAATTATTTCAACACAAGGTAAACTTCAGTGCGTTTGAAAGCTGCCCTTGTCTTTTCGATCTCCCCTCGGTATGTGTGAGCAGCATCACCTTTGACACGTGAAATTTGGTCGAACAATTGCTTTATCGAGGCGCTTTAGGAAAGAATGCTTCTCGCCACACCTAATGTCATGTTCGTTTTAAAATGAGGGCAGTATGCCACTGATTTTTGTGTCAACTCAACAGTAGACTAGTATAAATCTCGAGCAAAAATAACAGGAACTATCGATCCTTAAACACGCTTATTGCATTATACATTTAAAGCAGCGATTTTCAACCTTGTGCCCTACGGATGATCAAATGGTTTAAATTGTCTGATTTATGAATACAAAAGTGAAATACAAAAGTCACATTTTCAAGATATGAGTTTTTTAGCTTTATAGACCAGAATGTGGTGATAGATCACTAAATCATTTTTTCTCTGCATGAAGATTAGATTTCTTGAGAAACAAATTTGGTGGGAATTTTTTCCAATTCCTTAGAACTGTTTTTTGAATTTTTGTTTCACTTGCAAGTAAGGTTACCAGACCTAAAAATGGAAGTACCTGACAAACTCAATTATAATTCCTGGCATTTCAGCTAACGTTCGTATAAATAAAACACCAATTGATGGGTATCAAAATGGTCAAATAAACATTGTTGCAAACAAGAAATAATGATATATTACAAATAAAAAATACCTCTTAAAAGAAAATCTGACTTAACCCCTAGAACTCCGAGAACAACCGTTTATGAATAACATTTTTTAACGCAAAGTGATTCAAGCAGTTCAACATTTGGATTAAATTGATGATTTCTCTGAAATTCTGGACAATTTATAATTTCCGGAGTAATCCAGGCAACGCACCCAAATTTCTGACTTGTCCGGACGTCTGGTACCCCGACTCGTAAGCCGACGATTTGGTCGGTCTGGTACCCCACATCACACGGATCAATGGTTTCATTTATCAATATTCGGTTATCAAATTTCTAAAAACCTCAATCTTTTTTCATACATCATCGGATCATAATATCAAAATTTAAAATGAGACACAAAAATGTCAAAATTTGATAAAGTAAGCCCACCTCTGAGTAATAGGGGTGGGCTTTTCCCTACATTCCAATAAACATGTCCATGTTAAATAAAGAAACGAGCTCCGTTGTATGGAACGAATTTCGTGACTGAAAGATCCCGGTACGAAAAGCTCCTTGTCATCAGGATGTTATTGCAGATGAGTTTTACACACATAGCGATGAATTTTATCGTTATTTTTATATTCACATGTCCTGGCAATTTGTGCTTTTCAAGGACATTGTGCTGTTCTTTTTCCATAGCAACAACCCTTTCATTCAGAAGAGGGGAGTGGACAGAAGGGCGCAGGTGCGTTGGTATAAGTAGTCTTGAAAACGAACGAGCTTTTACCATCGCGTGATATGCACGAAAGTGGAATGGTTATATCCGTTTTGCTGAACTGACTGATGAAATCAGAAATAACGTCCGCGTAGAAACTAAAATAAAAACCGCAAGGTTACAAGTTTTATGGAGGTAATTCATTCACCCAAGTCCACGTTGCGGACGTGGAACGCACGGTCCGCTGAATGGAAAGACACTCTTTGGAATGAACGGGAATCGCGCGCCATGGCGTTTTGAAATGGAAATTGCCCTTTTCTTCTGAACTGCTGTGAATGGTAACCGCAGTCACAAATGTTATTTGAACCCCCTAACGTATAACGCATAAAACATTTCCGTAAAAATCCAGTAAACTATACATATAATACATTAGCTTAACTATACATAATAAAAGAGGAGGTGGGATTCGATTTTCCCACCGCAGCTGTTCATTTAGTAAGCAAAGCAAACCTCTGATAGAAATGTCAGTCCGTGGTTTTTACCTGAAACTTTGAAGGATTGTGAAGGGAATCATCTGCAAACAAAAGCATTTCTTAGGTTGGTAGGTAGTTAATTAACCTCGCACTGGAGCAATAATAAAACGGGTTATTGGCGACGGTACGGGATCAATCCCAAGAGAAAGATCCGAGGACAACACCTAATTTCGAACCACGGTCAGATGACGAGGACAACACTTGAGCTGGCACCCCACTCCAAACTTCCACACCACGCAAACTTGAGGACATTTAAAGGCATGGCAGATTAAATGTGCACCAGCTCCAGCTTTCACGACGGTCCTTGGTTCGAACTCTCAACCCTCCGGTTGCTAATCCATTACTCTTCCAATTGGGCTACCGCGGCCACGAAATTCTTAGGATAATTGGCGTACAAAAATTTTCATCCGGTATCAAAATATCACTCATAGATCACACTAATAAGATATTTTATAAATAGGACACATCGACAACGAACTATGCAGCAGACGTGCTTGGATTTTACCTTAAGTTCCAAGAGCAGCTCCAAGCTTTAAAAGACAGCTGTTTTTTAAAGCTTGATTCGGTAATAAGGTTGGTTGGGATAAATGGCGCAAGGGCCATATATAGCCAAACTGCGCCTAACGCATGACAGACATTTAACAGGTTTAC
Source organism: Meta bourneti (assembly GCA_933210815.1). NCBI lineage: Eukaryota > Metazoa > Arthropoda > Arachnida > Araneae > Tetragnathidae > Meta > Meta bourneti. The sequence goes on along the minus strand of OW119922.1, from coordinate 36,244,458 downwards.
CTCCATAACATTATCTTGCAGCTGCCAATCAAATTTTGTCAAACAAAGGAGCTGGAACTATATACTCCACCCCCATAGTCCAGAAGGGATTACCCTCTAATAAACACGTACCATGTTTTCAAAACATTGAGTAGAAAATCCAGACCGTGTTTGAATGTGAGAAAAAGTATTTTTTTCCTTCAGAGGTTGGGAAGAGGGCACTGAAAGAATTTTGGAGTTTTGTGGATAAGGGGATGTTGGGTGATGGATCTGTAAAAACAACGCTGGCCCGGAGATCTGTACAAGACTGAGGACAGTTGACCTGTAGGAAACCAGAGGTTAACGTAATGTGAAGCTAGGGGCACTTTCGGAAGCTTTGTATTATAACCGGCGTTCTGGTTGGCTATGGTTCTCCTTTTTCGGTTGCTAGGGTGAGGATCAGGGAAAAGGTTGAGGAACATGCCATATTTATTTGGGAATTCAGATAGTCAATTGTTTGAAACAGTCAGTTCTTACATTCGCAAATTTTTAATAGTATCCGAGGGAACATTTCCTTATATTTTCCATATTCTTGAATAACTTAGGTTGGTTATTTTAGGGTTTTATGGCGTAAGGGCCAAACACAACTTCAAGGGGAAAAAATGTGAAAGGGAAAAAAGAGGAATTGGGATATACATATAGAATGATGAAACGAAAGCAAAAAGAGATAGCTTGGGTACATTGGGAGCTTGACACCTATGTTTAATAAAGACAGTAAACCCCATGAGAAAAGTAGAGATCACTATAGTCCCTCGGGTCCGTGTAGCCCTTACACACCTGGAGGAGATGTGCCCCTGAGGGCTGAATAACTTTGGATATGATAGATACAATTATATTGAATAAAGTATTTTTGGGGGAAGAATATGCTTTCTAAGAAATATGTTAGGTATATACAGGGTGATTCTACGGTCATGGGACAAACTTTAGGGGTGATAGAACACAACGAAACAAACACTTTCCCCCATAGAATGTATGTCGCAAGTGCAGCGGTTGGCCGCTAGAGAGCGCAGTCAAACGCTTGTATAAAAGCCCTTAGAATGTATATTGGGTGAGTCTAAACTAATACGACAAACTTCAGGGAGTGATAGAACACAACGAAACGAAACACTTTTCACCATAGAATATATGGTCGCTAGAGGACGCTTTCCATTTCGGCACAAACACACGGTCCGACGCAAGTTGGAAAGAAGAGGCATGAAATATGGAAACAACGCTTTAATGTCAAATAAACATCAATACCTGCTTGACAAAACGAAATAATACAATTAGACTTGCATAAATTAAAGATAAGTACAAGGATCAACGGGGTAAGAAACAAATGACAAGTACAAGACATGAGAAACTTTTCACATGGAAATGAAACGACATGTACAAACATCAGTCGGTAAGTACAACGCAAATGCACAATTACAGAAGCTGTTCAAAATGTCGACCACTACACCTGATGCAGGCCTCTCATTACCGACTTAACGCTTTTATACAAGCGTTCGACTGCGCTCTCTAGTGGCCAACCGCTGCACTTGCGACCATACATTCTATGGGGAAAAGTGTTTGTTTCGTTGTGTTCTATCACCCCCTGAAGTTTATCCCATGACCGTAGAATCACCCTGAATACACTATTAGCTTTACACCATTAGATACATATGGCATTAGCCATATTCATACTTTTTAAAAGCGTTTTTTGCAAAGGCCGTCCTTTTAGACCTTGGAGTCCCTGATAAAATTTTTTTAATTCTATGTCAAAAATTAAAAATCGATAAAACCTGAAGCAGAAGTCACGATTTTTTAAGTAAATCTGAATAAGACATCACTTTTTTATTGTCCTTCAGTTTCACCGCTAAAAGCCAACTAGGGAATGTGGGTCCTCCGTCCTTTCAGCCTCAAATGGTTTCTTAAAATGACTGGTGACCATTCGCAGTAATATGCGCAGTGGGTCCTTGAACTGTCTATCATTCCATCCTCATTTTCCTGCCTTTGTAAAAAATTACCATCAAGTACTAAGACAGCGATTGGATGATCCATATAGAGTTGCCAGGATTGGGCACGATTGACCTTTTTGAGCTCTTTTTAACTCAGAGACAAGATGATTTATATTTTATTGTCTGCGGTAAAGAAAGAACGACGAATATATTTGGCTAGTAAGATTATCTAAAGCTATTTTTTTTGCTTTCGATCCAATCTCGGCATCCCCAGTTATCAAGGTTACGCTACCCTGCTGTTATTTAACCCTCCAAGTGATCTCGACGAAAGATCTCGTCCATCAAGATCTGACTAATTTCGCCAATGACGAGGTACATCGTCCATCAAGATCTGATCTGCTTAGCTTGACGAGATATCTCGTCGAAATAAAACTGCCCTTTTACTCCAAGGGATTGAAAATCCAACAAATAGTCCCTTGTCCAGAGTATGAGACATTTTGGAGCAGTTTATTGCATCAGACTAACCTAGCCAGCTCAGGGCAGTTTTCGACTCGAAGATGAAACCACTAGGAGGGTTAAACAGTTTTCGCAGGATACCTGCGTTCATTTCGACTGTAAAACACGTCAATATTATTCTATAGGTGGCGAGGGTCTAGAAGCCCCTGCCCCAATCTCATATTTGAAGAGGAAAATCAAAAAATATATAATTGATCAATGGCAGGGGCTTCATTTAAATTCTTCTAAAGGCCTCCGGGTTAAAAAGTTTTTCCCGGAGTTTAATTTGGAGACCCTCGTCACAAATAGGCACCTTACTTGGTTCTTTACAGGCCATGGCCCGTTCATGGCCTACCTCCACAGGTTTAAAATTAAAAACTCTGATCTATGTACTTGCGGGGGTGTGGGGGATGCGGACCACTATCTCTTCGACTGCCACACCACCATTACTAAACCTAGTAACGAAAACATCTCCAAGTGGTGTGCCAACGTTTTATTAAATAGAAAATCTATATATAACAAGGACAAAGTGTGCTGGCGGCCGGGGAGGTGTCCGCACTCTCCCCCCCATGATTAGTTTCTGGCCCTCTTTTTGGTTCCCCCTGATCAGTAATGGGTTTCGGACTAGGTCCTGCCCAATTTTATTTAGTTTTAAGAACTTTTAAAATTTTTTATTGTTTTAAGACCTATAATTGTGTAATTTTTAACTGTTTTATTGACATATTGTAAATAATAGATAAAAATATTCTTGTGAATTATTTTAGCTTCACCTACATCTAAATCATTATTTATTACATTTTCATGTTCATTTGTACTGTCAATTTTATATTTTTAAACTTTGTATTTTAATTATTTCGTGTTGTCGTGGTTGTTTTTGCGCTCGTGTGTCTACGTAAATGTTAAACGACCCTGTAAACCGGCATGTGCCGGTCGTCTATTTTTAGGCCCTGTTGGCCTGTTTGTGTTTTTATGTGTTTATTTGCTGACAATAAATGCTGTCCGTTGGTGCGGGTTTCCCACCGTTCCTCTTTCGTGTTTGGCTGGAAGTTTCCCCTTCCTCCCAGGAAAAGCTCTACTCCTTTTGGTGAGCTGGGAGGAAGAGGGTCCGGAATACTATTTTCTGCATTTTTACGACACAAACGATGATAATGGCACACGTAGTGTTTAATAATGGCACGTCTAGTTTACTTGACAGGTTGCCAACGGAGTGAGATAAAAGTTACCTGGAATGGAGAAGGAGCGACCTAAGGAGTAGAGATATTAATCCTCCATGGAGCGACCCCACAGAAGATTACTTAACCTGCCGCTTCACATTTATCTCTAACAAATTGGCAACAAGGGTCTTAAGTTTTTCGGTCGTTTCCTTTCCAGGGAAAGCGGAACTGAGTCAATTTACAGGTAGCGTGAATGTACGTCTTCGTTTTGTTTACTACGCACCGCTCTAAAGGGAAACAATTTGAGGAGAATGCGATAAATAGCTTCGGGGGAGTGATTGCATTCCGTCTACGTTCCTTATTATCACTGTTTGCCAATATTTGATGAACGTGTAAACGTCCTACATCGAAGTTACGCCAGCGAGTGAAATGATATGCAAGTGTCACAGAGAGGTGAATTTTGTTTACAACGTAGTTATTCACCTGGTGTGAAGTTGTTATCAATCACAAATGTACTTACATTTCGCTTTTAACGCGAGGCGCAAGTCCTATGGAGGGGAGGTTGCACGAGTGCTTTGGGCTTGAATTTCATCATAGATAACTCCATTTTTTTAGCTTATTTTCCTATTCGTCCTTTTGGGGCTGCGCTAACTTAATTGGAAGATTAATGGATTAGCAACTGGCGGGTTGCGAGTTTGAAATTCGGCCCAGCCAAAGACCGTCGTGTACATGGCGACTGGTACACGTTGAATTTGTCGTGGCCTCAAATAACCTCAAGGTGACGTGAGTGGATGTTTGGAGAGTGGGGTGCCAGTTCAGGTGTCGTTCTCGTCATCTGGCCGTGGTTCAAAATTACGAGGCGCTGTCCTGGGATTGATCCCGGACCGTCGCCAATGTGTTGCTCCAATGCAACGACAATTAACTACCTACCTAGTCGTTCTTTATGTACATTAACAGCTGTTTGGTAAATAATGAAATTGGTATTATTAATTTATATTTGTACCGAGTTTTGTTGATCGTAGTATCTTATCTTTTGACAGCCTATCTACCCAAGCAGCGTAGCCAGTATTTACTTCTTAGGGTTGGTTGTTTCGGGGGTTTATGGTACAAGGGGCCATATTTGACCAATCTGCGCCAAACTCAAAACAGACAACAAGTAAAAAATGTCATAAAAGGGAAAAAAGATGGATTGAGGAATGGAATAATGGGATGAAAGCAGAAAAAGATCGCTTGGTAATCCCGAGAGCACGACACCCGTGTTTACTAAGGACAATAAGGATCACTAGAGCCCGTGAAGCCTGTACACACCTAAATGAGATGCGCCCCTGAGGGCTACTTCGGAGGGGCGTTAAAAATGGAATTTGGTATGCACAATCAAGAACTCACATTTTTTATTGTTTTTGTTTCGTTTCTAGATACCAGATTATGAACTGAAAGGTTATTGTAGGCGTATAAAAGTGACACATCTCGGTTGATCTAAGTACACGAATGACTGCATACAATGTAAAAATTGACTAACAATGCAAATACTTACTAACGGAAATACATTGAATGGCGTTAAGCAAATATTCAAACCTCCCCTTGCTACTGGAAATTCGATTTTTACCTGTGTCATTGGTGAGGGAATATAACGATATTTAGGTATGTGAGAAGATGGTGCTGGGGTGAAGGCAAATAAAAATGATGCCCAGTCACTGCTTTCGTATTTTTTAGTGAATCTTATTAATATTTTTTCCAATTCCAACTTATAGACTTGTAATCCTTCGAACATTCGTTTCTCAATGTTAACATGGGACACCATGGAAGGTGCTGCCACATCTTACCCACCGCGACTTGGGATACGGCATGCCTTCCTGGAGGGCTTCGGGGAAGCTGACCCGCTTTTGCGTATCGCCTTGCAGCATTAAGCTGTCAACCCGACTTCGCACATACCAGATTCAAACTCGTAACCAAGCGCTTCGGTCAACCAGTTTCTTAAGAGTTACGCCTTTAGCTTCTCAGCCGTTGGTGTTCATATTGAATATAAAGACATTAAACTATTATATTGTATAGAATATTCAGAAAATAATGATTCTTTAAAAGAATATAAAAGTATTCTAAGTACTACTTTAAGTATATTATTTGTAAAGATATTTAAAAAACCAGAAACCCTTTTATGTGTGTGTGAAGGGGTATTGGCAATGCAACCGATCTGCTTTTTCAATCGGTCCAAGCCTTAAGGATTGTTGGTTGGGTCTTATAGCTCAAGGACCATACTAGACGAATCTGCACCAGAGTTAAGAAAGTGGCCAGTCTCATACAAGGATAGTTTACAGACACAGAAAAGAGACATGCATTCAGGGATAGAGCGAACCTGTGCCACCTATAACTCGCAGTCTTCTAACACAGTGGGCAAAACCACTGAGCCACGGCGGCCCCTAGCTTTAAGGGGTTCATATACGACAAAGTCCATCAAAAACCTTTTACCCGAAGAGAGCGATACCACAATTGATTGAGCTCAATCGAACGGTTCAAATTGGTAGGTAGCAACAAGAGGGTGTCAATCTGACGGCCGAACAAAACGCGGTAAAAATTCAAGGCTGGGGGAAAATTAGGCCGACTCTGTTTCCTCTCCTCTCATGTGACTGACACATCCTTAAAATGTGTTTTCGTTGCAAAAAAATCAAAATTGAATCGGAGGCGGCTCCTTTTAAGCTTCCCGTTTGAGTGACTCAATTAGCGCTTATGCAATTTCTACCTCTAAGCCTCGGCACGATTCGGAGGTGATTAAAAGAGAAGACGGCACACAAAGGACAGGAAAATTCCATTTTCTCCCTCCGTTCACGATTCATAAGAGGTGCTTCGAGAAAGTATAATGAACGATGAGGAATTCGACCTCGAAGATACTTCTCGAGTAACAAGAGAGGGGGTACTGGTGAGTCTAAACTGACGAACGGGAATTCTTTCGTAGACAAAACACAAATTTCTGTAATTAAATACCTGGGAGTGCAACGGTTTTCAATCGATCAGTAAGTACCGTCTGTCTATCAACTGCTCCAGATACGTACTCTAGGCACTGGAGGACACTGAGACGCAGTTTCTGTCAAGCTAAATGCATGTGGTGATACATGTCTCTGTACATGTATTGAATTTTCCGAATATCAGTGTAGCACTTCGCCAACAACTCAGCAATCAGTTCGCCTAGTAAAAGATTCGGGCCTTGGAAAAACAATCAATAATTAATTTGGGACAAAATAAGTTAAAGGTTTTTTAATAATTATAATGAAATAATTTTTCTTTTTGATATATATTTATTTGTTCCTTTCCAAAAACGCAGGTCGTCATTTGATCATGGATCAAAATTACGAGCTGTTGTCCATGGATTATTCCTTTCGGAATTGATCCCAGACCGACACCAATAGCCGGTCGTGTTGTTCCAATGCGACGTAAATTCAACCACCTACCTAATATACAGGAATAGTGGAATGTCGCGTTTATAGTATGAGAGGTATTTTTCTGTCAAGCTATATACAGGTGGCGAAAATGTTTCTCGGGCGATACATATGTCCTGTAGTATTCTGAACGTGACGTCAGTTGGCTTGATTTTCTAATACGATTTCAGCGCTTCGCCAATTAAAATTCCAAATTGATATATGCTAGTTGATTGATCGACACCAATTAGATTAAAAGTTGATCGATGCCAAAATGGAGATAAACTACATCCTAAGTGAGCCAATGTGCCAAACTCTAATGCTTCTAGAGTTCCATTTAGAAAATGGGCGAAGTCTTGTTTCTACGGCAGCAGACTGATACAAACTTTCTGTCAGGAGCAGTTCTAGATTAGATAGACAGTATACAGATATTAGGCAAGCCACACATAGATCCAACACCAGCCCTGAGACACTAAATTTTCTTAAAGGCATGCAAACAGACATGTTTTCTGTACAGAAACGGAGTATGCTTGCGCATTTCGTGTTTTGTAATATGCTGATCCAGTGTATGGCGGGCTTGGAGAACGTGAGAAAATTCTCTGGCCCTTCAGATGATCATAGCAATTTTAAAATGAAGGGAAGTTGTAAAATCGGTTCTTTTCTAAAAAATTACTAATCAAACATGATTATTAAAACATTTACTCGAATCCAGTGAGCATATTTGCTGTGTATGCACATTTATACATTTCAATTCAAAGCAATCGTTCCACTCTTATCGACACGAAATCGAACTCTTAAGTTATCCCTTCTCGTTGTTCATTTCTCGAGTCCTTTGTTTCTCTTTTCTGGAGATGGGAATATTCGACTACAAAAGTACTCGATTCTTCTTCGGTGTACTCTAATAAGGTAATATTCATTCAAAGCCTTCGAATACTAAAGTCAGATACAAAAATATTCATCCAAATTATCAGATACAAAATTGTTCATACCCTTTTATCAGAGTTGGCTGATTCTTACAATCGTTTTTTCGATTTTTATTCGATACTTTAAAGTATTCGATTCTGCCCATGTACTTTTCCTTCGAAATTTTTTACTCCTCGGGGGCACATCTCCTTTTGGTGTGTGCAGGCTTCACGAATCTGAGGTACTCTAGTGATCTAGAGGTGGTCCCCATGGCTGTTACTGTTTCTGGTAAACATGGTTGCGAGCCCAGGATGCCCAGTCGATCGTTCTTGTCTTTCTTCTCTCCAACCTTTCTTTTCACAATTACAATCTATTTTATACTTGGCGCAGCTTGGCCAAATATGGCCCTCGTGTCATAAAACCCAAAACCAACCAACCGAAATTTTTAAGCCCCCCCTCCGATGACATTCCTACGAACACCCCCATTTCCGTTCAAAGGGAAGATTATCAAGCGGTTCCTCCTGGTCAGCATCCCTCAACGTTTGGTCGGAGAACCTCACAAGGGTTGTTTTGTTTGTCGCTCTACGGCAGGGGTCGAGAACCTTTCGGAATCGAAGAGCCATTTCGACAATAGACGTACAAAAGATAACATTTAGGGAGCCGCAATTTTAATTCGATTTATTTTTTAATTATTTCAGTATTTACAAACACATATTGTACAGATGCAAGTTTAAAAAAAATTATCATGTTTATTTATAATAGTTATTGTTTTTTGTGGGCACAATAAATAAAACGACATTTTTTGGTAAATTTTTATTTTATTCATGTAAATGTAAATATAAGAAAGTATTGTGAAAATAATATTACAACTATTTATTTCAATATTCAGTTCATATTCAATGCGATTTTTGAATTTGGATTTTCTCAGCCAATTTAGTCAAATTTGGAGTGTACTTCGTGCATTTTAGAGAGTTCCGCTTTTAAACTTGCATCCGTTAGTCTGCTTCTATGTTTGCTTTTAATGTAGTTCATCGTAGAGAAAAATTGTTCACAATTGTATGTGGACCCAAATAAGATCAGAATCCCAAAAGCTAATCTCCTGGCATTTGAATAATTAGTTGGAAAGGAGTTCCAGCATTTAAATATAATGTCCTGTGGTGTTTCCTCCACAGTTGTCTCATTTTTTCAACCTGTGCTACCATTTCCTGAAGTTTTTCCACCCAGATAATTTTATTCTGAATTTCCATAATCTCCATTTGTAGATCTGCAATAGATATTCCAGGAAAAGTTTTGACGTCTATTAATTTTAAATCACACTTCAGCGGATGTAATATAAATTTCGTCATCTGATGTTTTCTAAAATCCTGAAATCTGTTTAAAAGTGAAACTAAAATAAAATTAATCATTTCAGCGAATATTTTGCAATAAATTTTTTCTTGATTTAAACTCAACCTATAATTTCTTAGATTTTCGAAAAATACAAATTAATCTTTGGTAATGTCTTCCAAAAGCATTCTTAATTTCTGCTCAAATGTAATGACTTCTAATAATTGTAAAGCTGTATTTCCTTTTCCTTGTAACTTCAGATTCAACTTACTAAAATGTTCGGTCTTATCAACAAAAAAATTTTTTGAATCCATTCGGGATTGGAGAGAAGTTGTAAATGTTCTGTGTTGTAATTTTTAGAAGTTAAGATAGTTATTACTTCTTTCAGACACTCGAAAAACTGTTTCAATGCTTTTCCCCTTGATAGCCATCTTACAGACGTAAATGTAACCAAATCTGTATATTGACTACCTACTTCTAACAATGCATCAAAAAGTCTGTGATTCAACGCTTTAGATCAGATGAAATTAATCATTGGATCAACAACATCCATCACTTTTTTCAGCTGAGGTAATAACCCTAAAGATTTTGCAACTAAAGCTTCTTGATGCAAAATGTATATTTCTCATGAAATAATTTCATGAGAAATATGAGTGGAAAATAATTTAATAAACCCCTTGTTTTTTGCAATCGTGGCAGGCGAGCCGTCGGTCGCAATGCATACTATATTATCAATTTCTATATTTTTATTCTGTTAGGAGGTTGTCTGAAATATCTTTACCTGTAGTATGTTTTCAAAGTGACAAAACATAAAAGAGTTCCTCTTGAATACCTGAAGATGTGATATGTTTAACCACAATACAGCATTGGGCTATATCAGAAATATCAGTTGATTCATCAACAGCAATAGATATAAATTTAGCAGAATTAATATCCAAAATTAGCATATCTGATACTTGATCAGAAATAGTTAGGATTTGTTCCTTTACAGTTCTGCTGATGGTTAAATCTTTTATTTTCTTATAAAAATCATCCTTATTTTTCATATCTTTAAACAGACTTTAAGAGACATTGTACATGCAATCTTTTAGAAATTTGCCATCAGTAAAAGATTTTCCCGCTTTTGCTATTTCCAGGGATAACGAAAAACTTGCTTCAGTGGTACTTGACGAAGATTTCCTCCAAGATGACAAACTTCTTTGCTGAAGTTGTGTTTTCTTTTGTAATTCTTCAACAGCTTTTCTTCTATTATCACCATCAGGATACCTTTCACTAAAATCTAAATGTTTTCCGCGAAAATGTCGTTCTATATTACTTGATTTATTATTTTGAAATCGCAAGTGGCTAATTAAACATTGAGGACTTCCATGTACTTCTATAAATGCAAATTTCTCTGTCCACATTTTATTGAAGCCCTCTGTTTCCTTCAGATATTTTTCTTTTTTTTAACTCATTGTTTTATAAAGGAATCACGAATTTGGGGTACTTTAATATAACTGTGTAAGCATAAAATGCTAACTAACCTACTATGTCCAATATAATAAAAATTAAATTGTACATAACATATTTTGGCACTATATTGACACACACTCGTATCCAAATCACAATCTCAACTGACAATTCTGGTGCGGGTGCGGTTCGTATAAAAGTAGCGTACGATGAGTATATCTCTTGCGCTTGCTCTTGGCCTTTGTCGTCTTAACGCGCATGCGCTGAGACTGTGATAGTGTCGCCAACATTACACTGCTAGCGGCGTTTTTCCCATACATAGATACCTGCTTTTTTAAAAATTTACTTTACCGACGCATTATAGATTTTTGGGGGGTGGTAAGTGTCAGTTCTGTGTGTGTGTGTGGTGGCCACAGCAGATTTTTATTAAACATTTAAGAGCAGAACTTTTTTCCCTAACGTATTCGAATGCATAGTGTAGAATTCCGCTTTCAGAACAAGCGTCATTTAGCAATAAGGTCAAAGTGAATGCAATCAATTGATCTAGCGTATCAAACATAGCGGATGAGAACGGTTCACGACTTCATCTCGTTTTACGACACAGGACGTTGACACAAAAGAAACCAAAGCCCAAATCGATTTGTAACCATCAAGCAAAGTGCATTTTCATTACGTTGCTTTAAAAACAGTTGATGACAGCCACCTACATGGGCTAGGTGGCCACGGCGATTTGAGCGGGGAAAGCGATTTGTACCTTCAATCAGATAATTGACCGAGTGTGAGCAGGAGGTGATGTGTACTTAGCCCTTTTTTTATGTTTTTACGGTTGGACAAACGAAATCACCTTATCTTTGAGAAACATCTCGACCTAGTTGTTCTTCCTGACAGCAAGAGCGGAAGAAGGCCATGGTCGCCTCTTTTCCTCTACTCCCAATAATCGAAAAGGCTAATGGAGAACCATAATTTGATTTCCTTCTAAGATAAGATTTCCCGTTTGGATTGTCCGAAATGTATCATTACCTGTATCTGTGGACTGAACTTATGTTCGGAGGAAAAATTCGAAAACCCATTCGTTTAGTCATTGTGAAATGGGTAGAGATGAGCAGAATCGGGTACTTTTAAGAATCGAATTCTTGGTATTCGAATACTTTTAAGAATCGAATTCTTGGTATTCGAGTACTTTGAAGTACCGAATAAGTTTTCGAATACAAATACAAAAACAATTAATCGATATAAAGAATCAGCCAACTGTGAGAAAGACCATTTTATAAAAATAACTATTCTGATTTACCTGTATCTGTGGATGGGACACAAGTTCAGGTACGTAGGTAGTTAACGTCGCACTGGAGCTACACAAAGGCTATTGGCGAAGGTCCGGGATCAAACCCGAAGGGAAAGACCCGAAGACAATACCACATAATTTTGAACTACGGTCAGATGACGAATAACACCTGGAGCTGGCACCAAACTCACCAAACTTCGTACACGACGGTCTTTGGTTGAATTCGAACTCGCAACCCTTCGGTTGCAAATCCGTCGCTCTTCCAACCGGGCTACCGCGGCCCGACTATATTCGGGTATAAAATCGTTGGTTAAAGTATGTTTTGAGTAAGCTTCCCCGAATATATTGTACTAATATTAATTCTTGTAAAAATCTCTAGACTTTCAAAACAATTTGTTTCATGGTGAATTTTTAAATTTTTTAACATACTATCTTGGCTTTCAAAAATTCCTTTCAAAAACTTGTATGCAATCTTTTTCATGAACTATTTCTAAAGCTCACATCCCCAAAAATCCCGTTTTCAAGTTAAGACTAGGTCCTTCCACTTCTCTACTTTATTACACGTGCGAATTATTGAAAGCTCTATTACTTCAGTTCAAAACAAGACGTTTGGGAAACCCACCGATTTTGAGTGCTGAAATGCTGCTTAAAGGAGAAATGTAAAAGTAATGCTTACGTATTACGATGTATTACGCATTTCGACGATCCCTGTCAAGTGACGCAACATAGTAACAGCAGAAATTGGATTATAAAAGCGTTCATTTAAATCTGCAACCTTCAATTTAGCTTTGGCAATGGATATTTCTCTGATTTTGGATGTCCGCCAGATTTTACATCGGTTCTACCTGGCGCAACATGCCTCAGTGATTTTTTAAAAATCTCGTTTGGTCTACAACAATGACCTTCGGTGGAGAACTACCTCATATTTTTATTATACCTTTTATTTCCTGTTCCTTTGCTTCTTTTATTTTCCGTGCGTATTATTTTGTTATTTAATAATTATAGCAGCTGTCAAGGCCGGTCAAATACTTGAGTCGTGTGGTTTTTCTTGTTCCACCAACATCGAAGCCTTTCACTTGGCATCCGACGCACACGGGTTTCATAATAAGTTAAATATTACTACATGAACAAACACATGTGGCCAACAAATTCATGGTAATAGAATTTACGTCGCACTGGAGCTACACAACGGGCTATTGCGACAATCCCGAAGGAAAAGATCCAATGAAAAAACACCTCGTCTTTGGAACCAAGATCAGATGACGAGTTCAACACCTGAGCTGGCACCCCACTCTCCAAACTTCCACACCACATCAACATGAGAACATTTGAGGCCACGACAGATTGAACGTGAACCAGCCCCACATCACGACGGTCTTTGGTTGGAGCGGGTCTTGAACTCGGTTGATAATCCAGGACTCAAACAACTGGCTCGACTCTCATAATAAATGGATTCTTTAATATCTATTCTAATATCCAAAACACGTTGAAGTAAAAATGAAACAGTTTTTAGGTAGCCAGTTTGCTGTCATTTTTTCATGGTGATCACAAGTTAAAGTTATACTCGGTTCTATGAGGAACCGAGTAAAACTTTAACGTTTCGCCATGTTAAACATGATCAGTTTCTTTTAATTATTCATCTCTAATAAATAACTTTCCAAGTCCAAAACTCACAATATTAGTCCACCGTATTGTATTGGATAACATTGAATTATCTTTCATGTTTTTACCTTACGCCAGACCTTAGCCTTTTTGCTAAAAGTCTGTCTTGCATCCTAATATAACTTCAAACAGGAATAAAATACGAAACTTTGTCAACAGTATTAGTCACGGCTACCATCAGCAAGGTCAGACAACTATTGAGGTGGGTTCCTGTCGTCTCAGGAAGACCACACAGAGGACAAGTTGGAAGAGTGACAAGTCAATTCGGTAGAGATACTTTTGCAGGTAGTCGTATCCAGTGATAATACGAAAACAAGCGACTCTGGTAAATGAGACCCTAGCAAAGAGTTCCAGTCCTCTGAAGTTAAATCTTTGTAAATATCAAATCAGGAATGTTTTATTTATGTATTCATAAACCATTTTATTGTAAGGCATTCAATCGGAGGACATGGTTGGTGTAATTCAGAATCGACCTTAGCTAAGCTATCCGCCAATTCATTGCCACGAACACCACAGCGTGGTATGGTGACCACTGACCATAAAAGAATTTATTGCAATTTGGCACATGGAAATCGATATTGAGCAACTCCGAGATGACAGATGTAATTGTCTTGATTGTGGGTTGAGACACATTAAAAAAGACAACATTAGATTCGTTTCTTTTCCTCGTAGCCTTTAGAGCAGTGGTTCTTAACCTGGGGTATGTGCACCCCTGGGGTTGCGAGAAAGCATTTCCAGGGGTGCGAGAGAAGTTTCGATGGACGACAACGATTTAATAAAAGACGATCTTATTGAAATACGACCCAATGCACGTATTCAAATGAAATTTGAAAAACTAGACTGGTGTATACAGTTAAAACCTTATCCAAAGCTGGCAAAAGCATCATTGCAGACACTTTTACCATTTGCCACCACCTACCTGTGTGAAATGGGATTTGTATCACTTTCGCACATAGAAACAAAAGCCTGAAGTCGCTTAAAGGCAAGTGATGACTGACGCATGGCTCTTTCAAAAAAGGAGCCCCGCTTCAAAAGTATTATTATGAATAAACAACATAGTCATTAAAAATTAAGATATTGTTTTGTATATATATTTGTGAATGGATGTGTTTATTTTTCAATAAATAAATTATCTTGCAATAGATGTAATTTCCTAAATAAAGAAATAGAAACACATTTATCAAGTGGGTGCGAGAACTTATTTTTAGATTCAAGGGGGTGCCGATCAGTATAAAGTTTAAGAACCACTGCTCTAGAGCCATGTAAATAGCAGTCACTTCACAGTCAAAATTGTCGCAATATATTTCAACAGCGCTACTAATCGTGAAGTCCTTGAATATACCCCATCACCAGCACCCACTACACCTATCCCTCAAATCCCAGCAAGACTCCATAAAAGTTCTGAAAAACTCACTGCCTTTCTGATAAATATCAACATTCATCGGAGATTGAGGGTCCACTGGCCCATGTTCTCCAGAAAAGAAACTACCGTTGCCATTACCTTACCCCACCACCAGCATTCTTTACTGCATCCAAAAAGAGCCATCATCCCAAAAAGTATACGTAGGAATTTATCCTAGTACAAGAAAGAATAAATTTTCTCAAAATAGGCCACACAATTGTCATGCGACAGCTCTTATCTTTTGATAAACTGGAAATTTCGTTACGCTGTCATCCAATGAATTGCCACATGACAAATAAATTCATTCATATCGATGCTATAAATTAAGATATGTTCCAATTGTGGTACAAAAAAATTCAATAGCTTAATTCACGGAACATGCCACACAGTAAATCGATTAAAATCATTCCTATTCATGGTAACTCATTCGATCATCTCTAAATTTCTCATTCCATCCATCCATTTGCCACTGTTTTTAACCGCATAGGCCCTGATGATTGCAATTCGATCCAATGTACTACAGATAACGAATACATCCTGAAAGAAATTAGATTCTTTTTTCCCTTCGTTCCCACGGATCCTTCCTATGTTCTTTCCCTTTTTGCACCCTACAGTCCCCTATAAGCTTATCTGCGATTTTCTGAGAGGGGATATTTTCTTTTCTGGAGGGCATCTCTGAATCTCTTGAAGGTCAGTGGTTGACAGACCCTGGCCAGCAGACTTTTAAGGCTTCTGTCCCCTTGGAACTCGAAACCAAGTAGTTTCCTGTTGGGGCCAATTAGAAAACAAAGCTATAAATCAAAGTGCCATGACCTCCTAGCTTGTGCTCCAAAATGGCGATGGGTGCTTGATGTGGAATGTGTCCAACTTTCTTTAGTTCGTATTATAGCGAGATTCCTTTTACCCACTCCCTAAGGTAGAATCATACAGGTGACATAAATTTTGTTGTTTCCGAGCTGATGTTTTACGGCACTCTTGAATATGTTATATAGAGTTTAATTTTGATCATATTTAAAATAACATTAAAGTTGAGGCTGACGAATGCTAATGTTAAGGCTCATGTTGAAATTAATAAATCTCAAAGCGTACAAAACTAATGGCACAGTAAAAATTTAGAATTAAGTACAATAATTTGCCGATTGAATTAATTGCTTATAGCCTAATATAGCTTTTGAGCGGTCGACTTTCTTCTGCTTAAATACAGAAAATTACCCCAAAAGAAACTTTTTAATTCCATATTTTTCATGAGAATAAATTTAAAAATATTTGGCAATTTTTGCAAAGTGACGACCCACTAATGTGTTCGTACTTAACAAAATTTGAAATATTAAATTATATGCTAAGGATATGTGACTAATTAACAATCATTGAACTAGAATGGCTAAAACTAATAAGCGACATTTTTCGCAACAGTTAGAAGTTCAGTGGCAGCACTCTTCCACAGATGTTAGATTCAGCCACCCCAAAAAGTAATAGGAAATTTAAATTTTCATGAATGGGCTTTTAATGTAATAATTGCACATTCTACATTAATTTGCTGTGAAAATTTAGTTTCATGGGTAAAGGAAATTGCCTTCATCCCCAACATTTGGCCAGAAGACGAAAGATTATCCATTTCGCTTCTTTTCGTCCAGTAGAGGCACGAGTTTGCAGCCCATTTGGTAGGAACAGTGGTTGCAGCAATTGCATGTTTCAGTCTTTTAAATTATCAGTTTTCATGATTTCATAGCTGTATAACACATATTTATCCAGTCGTTAATTACCTTAAACTCCTACCAAAAGGAGACTGCGCGCCTCGAAAAGTGCACCAGACGCAGACGTAAATAAAAACAAGATTCGCGAAGTTTGCAGGGCAGCAACAAAGCGAACAAAGGTGGTTTGTTGTGTCTGTATATTTTTTGTGTAAAGAGGGGGTTAGAGGGGCCAACCAAATCACCTCCAAAGCTACCTTCAGGGTCTTTCCATGATTGAAGCCTAGGGGTGAGGTTAGCTAAGGGATCACTGACCAATAGGTTGTAAAGTACAAACTTCAAGGTTAAATCTATTTTTAGCACGGGAAAAAAGGGACTGTCAGTAAAAGTAATCTCCCTCGAAGCAATAATTTAAAAGTGGGGATAAGTTTTCAGGATCTGCATTCACCCTTCGCTGTCTGGGGATAGGTTTAAAATCACTTAACTGTTGCATGCCGATCTGTTTCATACGGATTGCTGAAGGGACCTTTCGTCCCTTCCTAAAAATTTGCGAGTTTACCGAGCATATTTCTCTTCTGTGTCAGTAAAAGTTTCCTTGTATGCATGTCCATTTACAGGACGTTATTTGGCACATCTTGGTCGGAAAGGGCCCCTTGCGTTATAAAATCCAACCAATCATTTGCGAGTTGTAGGCGGGCAGGTGGTTAAATTCCTGTAACTGACCATGTATGTATTTTTCTCTTCTGAGTCAAACTTCCCTTATGTGTATGTCCTTTAAGTGGCTTTGCCTGTCATGTGATTAGTGATGGGCTGAATCGAGTATTTTTGAGAATCGAATACACAGAGTGATACTTCTGGCGTCCGAATACCTAGGACGAGTACTCTTGTATTCGAATATCTTGGTATCCGATTACTTTTGTATCTGAATACTCTTGTATCTGAATACTCTTGTATCTGAATACTCTTGTATCTGAATACTCTTGTATCTGAATACTCTTGTATCTGAATACTCTTGTATCCATATACCTTGGATCCGAGTACTTTGGTATCCGAATACTTGTATCCGAATACTTTGGAAAAGAATCGAGTTCAATGAATACTTTTAAGTATCGAGTACACGAGTTCTTTTGTATTCGAATACTCCCATCGCTCTTGTGATTGGCGCAGCATGTCCAAATAGTCCATACGCCATAAAACCCAATCAACCATTTGCAAGTTGTAGGGGGGCATGTTCAATTCATGTAACTCTTACGCTATTGTATTTCTCTCTTCTGTGCCAGTAAAACTTTCCTTGTGTGTCCATTAATTGTCGTTGTCTGTCGTATGTTTGGCGCAGCACACCAAAATATAATCCCCTTCACCATAAAACTCAACTAAACTAGTAATCTAGTCATTTTACAAGTTTTAGATTCGCCTTTCAAATAAAAAAGACGGAGGTTGTCTTTGCATTGGCCAGAAATGTACATTTGCGGGGGAAACGAAATGTCCCTTTTTAATAGTGTTCTTATAGAGCAAATTTAATTTTTTCCTTATAGGAAATAGCGTTTCCTATAAATTCATATATACGAAGTTTGCAAAAGGGGTCATTTTCATATCAAATTCCCCACAAATTTCATATAGCAACACCCAATTTCAAGTTATTGGGTGAAGCTCTTTGTACATACATTTCACATAATTCTATCGTTCTATGAAGTACTCTAAAAAGCCCTCGTGTTCCACAAAACGACTGTTAGAGCGACAAACAAAACAAATCATTTTATGTAAAAATATCTTCCCCTGATCAATTAAAACATATTCATTCTTCGATACAAAACGTCTGAACATCCAGTTATGTAATCATCCAAGGTCAGAAAATGATAAATATTGCCTTGAGGTCAAAATCTATAATACTCCGGAATTCTTATCAGTTCTCCCTTCTATATTACTATTTTGGTTCTGATGTTGTTATGAATTGCTTTAGCTTATGGTAAAGACTTCCAAGAAAGCATGTAAAGTTAGATAGAATGATTCAATTTTGGTTGATAAGTGATTGATTAGTTAGTTTTTTATTTGATTGTCTGAATTGCCAGTTTGCGTGTTTTGTTGGATATTCTGTGGCCTTGATACGTATATCTTCCTTCGATACAAGTTTTAAAAAGTTAGAATACATTGATTTTCCTCGTGTATCGAGACTTAACGCCAATTCAGTTCAACCTTGGACTCCATCCTCCCAAACTACCGCCAGATCCGACCCTCGAAATTGGTTGAAAAGACACGTTGATGGACAAAGAAAAATATATATAAAAAAATGAAATTGAAAGCAAGTGATTGCGTTTGGTTAAAAACGTGTCGTTTGTTGAAATCTCTGTAGGGATAATCTGTGGCAAAATAACCCCGACTTAATTTGTAATTTCTCATTGGAATATTTCTATTTTCACGATTTTCGATGATTTCGTCGTTAAAAAAGGGATTTTTAGACTCCTATTTAAGGAATTTTTTGATTGAAATTAACTCCACATTGGGGAAAGATTTTCCCAATTTTCCTTAGCTTCGAATACCCATATGTGGCCCTCCCTTCAATATGTTTGGGGACTTCCCATTCAGGGCCGCTCCTGAGTGGTGTGATGATTCTAATCTCCGAGGTGTTGTCCTCGGATCTTTCCCTACGAGATTGATCCCGGAAGGCCGCCAATAGCCCATTGCGTTGCTTCAGTA
The DNA here is from genome assembly GCA_933210815.1 of Meta bourneti. NCBI lineage: Eukaryota > Metazoa > Arthropoda > Arachnida > Araneae > Tetragnathidae > Meta > Meta bourneti. The sequence continues at coordinate 36,225,053 of OW119922.1, read as the reverse complement.
CGACGTAAATTCAACCTGAGTGGTGTACAGGGAGAGCACTTGTAGGAAATTAGAAAAAATAAGGGAGGCCGAAAGACAAGCGTAATATCTCCCAACTTTAGATAAACATGTACGAGCAACAAAATTTCCTTATTTATTAGTTCTTTGTAGGTTCTTTTGCTATTGGTATTTTGCTACACCTATGGATCTGGATTTTGTTGAATCTGAATGAATCGTTAATTTAGATTAAAATATTCATCCAGGGCAGGGATTTGTACAGTGAATTCGTCCCACGGGGCTCGACCTTCCCTTAAGGATTTTGGAATTAAAAAGCTATTAAAATAAACACTGAAGCTAGTTATATCAGAGGAAATCGAAGTTCCTCAAATCACAAATAAAAGATACGTCTGAATTCGTCATTAGTCTGAAAACAGTCGAAAAAATAAATGAAGAAAATGCTTGCTAATTATGACATTTAGAAAATAGGGAGAAAGAAAACTGAGATGGCATCTGAAATAATTTTCCGGGAAAAAAATATGTACTTGCTGAAATGTTTGCTTACCATATCAAATGTTTTGGAGAAGGGGCAGCTTTCCGAAGGCAGCTAATGCCCCAGGACGAGCCCTGCCTCTATCCGGGTCGACCTTAGGAATTGTGGGATAAACCCTAAATGGAGCTCCACTAGAATGTCACTTAACTAAAAATTTCAACATATTTTTTATCACTGTTTCTGGTTTTGTAACGCAAGGTCTATAACAGAACACGAGACAGCATGTCATGAAGTAGGAGTAGTCGTACCTGACAAATAAACTACTTATTTTATTGCTATGTAGAAAACTATATTGAGCCATTTCTTATTGGAAAGCCAATTTGTCCTAAAATAAATCATGAAATTTTATAGCATACCAATAGCCCCCATAATTTGTGGGAGCACATATCTAATGTAACGAAACTCATTTTTCACTTATCAACATCTCATATATTTTCCCATTTACTCCAAATTACCAAATATTTAAAACATAGAATCTACTAATGTAAGGAGATCCCGTGTTGTCTGAGAACATGGAAACTTTTCTTTCACTTAAAGGACTTCAACAAAACTTAACAAGCGCTTGATTATCAATCGAGACTCCAAACACTATTGATCATTATGTTACCAAAAAACAATGGTGGTCATCTCACGAAACAAAATTAACATAATTGTAAAAGTATACAAGATGGGCTTTCGTAATTCCTCTCAAGACCTTAGAAGGCGCGGTTCCCAATTCGGAGGAATCCTTGGAATCGACTTAAGGTAGGCTGACCATATTTCCTTGAGGCATAAACGGGACATTGGGGTGACAAAAACGGGACGGGAGTCATGCATTCATGAAAAAGTAAGATGATAAATTCGCTCGATATTGAATAACAAAACCACACAGGTTAGCATAGAGGCAAAACAAAATCTAGCGCTACAGCAGAACAGACGCTGCATCAGAGACACGCAAGTGTTGCTAGTAATGTATTTTATTTTCTCTAAATAAATTGATACATAGTATCGAATAATGCAACTCCATGGTTATACATATATTACTGGTTTCCATGGGATCGTTCCCATCGAGATTGATACCGGACTGTTGCCAATAGCCTGTTCTGTTGTTCACGCGCGACGTAAATTCAAGTACCTATCTTCCATGATATTGATGTACGATTATAGATTATTAATAATAGTTCATAGGTATAGGTAGTTAATTAACGTCGCGCTGCAGCAAGACAACGGGCCATTGGAGACGATCCGGGATCGATCCCGAACTGAAAGATCCACGGACAAAGCCTCGTAATTTTGAACCACGGTCAGATGATGAATAACAGTTCATGATCGACTAATAGTAAAATGTTTTATTAAAAACGGAACAAAATTGACATTTTTATTCAGACAGCACGACCCGGAAATTCATAATAAATAAAACAAAATGGTATTATTCCGTTCAAAACGGTTGGTACGGTCATCCTAGTTTAAGGCCGGTCCTGGCCCCCTGTTAAAAGAACAAATAGGTAGGAGAGAAACGAAAACTTGGATCGAGATCAAACACGCATTCATGATGCAACTGTATCAAATTCCCCTTTCCCCCTACTTCTGCGTCAACTACTGATGGCAGGCCATCTGAAAAGAAGGCCTATATGAGGTAATGAAAAGTGCACGTTCCTCCGTCAATAGCCTATCGATATTAAGTCGTGAAAGGAAATTCAAAAAGAAAAAAAGTCGGAACATAAAGCAGCCGCGCAGACCGTTCGTTATCGGGCGACCTGGGACCGTTAAAAAATATATCGGGCAAACAAGCCTGCAAAAAAGAAACAAAACGTCTTCTGCCAGCTGCCCCGCACGTGCTCCACGCGAGGACACGCTTTTTGCGCGTGTGACGTCACTCCCCCTTCCAGTTTCCCTTCCCCTCTCTGCTGGGGGCATTGCCGGAGGGCCCCTTCAGATGATCCCGGCCTTTTCATTCATTTAGTTATTTATCCAACCCCAGAAATGAAGTTGAGAGATGTGGCAGACGGTGCTCTGTGGTCCTGTTGGGCAACATTCTGAGAACTTAAAAGTCATATGTTGAGATGGGCAAAACTGTTATTTTACGATAACGGTGGAAAGTGTTATTATTAATTTACGATAATAGTTATTATTAGAGATGGGAGGAATCGAGTACTTTTTAGAATCGAATACTTGGTATTCGAGTACTTTCAAGCATCGATTAAGCTTTCTAATACTTATTCAAAACACGACTAATCGATAGCAAGAATCAGCAAACTACGTTATAAGGCTTTTTTATAAAAATAAGCTGGATGAATACTTTGGAATTCGGGCACCTCTCTCTGGCATCCGAAACCTTTGGTATTCGAGAGCTTTAATAGTTGAGTACTTTGGTATTCGAATACTTTGGAAGAAAATTTTCGTATTCGAACACTTTGGATGAGTAACCGTATTCGAATACGAGAAAGAATCGAGTACAACGCATACTTTTAAGTATCGAGTACGCGAGGACTGTTGTATTCGATAATTCCCATATCTAGTTATAATCAGCAGCTAATATAAAAGTTTTGCTTCAGTTAACTACGTATACTAAGTTATAAATTAAATTTAAAAGTTAGTAAACTTTTAGAAATTTACGTTAAAGGTTGTTTTTAACAGGTATTAAACTGTTTGAATTGACCATCAAGTAATTAGTAAAACATTTGTTTGTGAAACTTTTTATTTCTATCATTGTTTTAGAAATATCAATATTTTAAATTTAATTCGATATAAATTGCTTCACTGCTATCTCAATAACAACACATTTATAGATAACTGTTAATATTTTTTGTAACATTTGCTAACTGTTGCTTTACAATAAAATTTTTTTAAACTGTTATCGAAAAATATAAGTCCATCACTACACCTTCGAAAAAGTCGAATCGAAATTCGCAAGTGAGCTGAGTGGTCCAAGTTGAAGGCGGCATAGATAAGGAAGGCCCCAGTATCTAAAGGGACGGGAGGAATATTTATTAAAAAGTGGTTTTAGTCGGAAAGAATTTTTTTTAAATGTTATAATTTTTAAAATTGTTCTTGCAACTAAAGTGTTTTCTAGTGCTAAGTATGAGAAGTGAATAAATTTTATGTACTCCATCTTTAGAGCACAACGCTCAAAAATCAATTCCTTTCCCCTTTTAGATTGAGACATCATAGATGAAATATATTCCTGCTGCCATCTTTCATACATAAATGTATAAGGGTATTCTCTCTCTCTCTCTCTCTTATTCTTAAACATAGAATAATAGCCCGTTGTGTTGCTTCCAGTGCGAGGTTAATTGAAATATCTACCTACCTATCTTAAACACAGAATAGCCCGTTGTGTTGCTCCAATGCAATGTATATTCAACTATCAACTACTCACCTTCAATATAAAGGTCGTATTTGTATACCAATTTCTTCATATAAGAAAGATAGAAATTTCACGAAGACAATTTGAAAATGGATAAGCGAGGTTTGATTCCTAGATGAGTTCGGTTCCCCAACAGTTTACATGATTTAAAATCAGCTTTTTTAATTAAAGTGTCACATTTCTAGCTTTCCGGCGCATTTCTGTCCTGCGGCGAGAATTTAATGACAACACGAAGGTTAATTACTTGCTCCTTATAAGGGTTAGAGGATAGCTTTGATTAAATCGTGTCTACTGCGTCAGCTGCTCTCACCAACATCTGCTGGTTGCGGTTTCTCTTCTCGCCCGGAACACACGCCTCGCATGAAATCACTTTCAAAAGACGAAAAAATGGAACAGCGAGAAAATGTTTGATGTGCAGCTTTTAAGTTTGCTTCGGCTATAAATTTTGGATCAGTAGCAAACAAGGATTTTATTTCGGAAGGGGCGTAAAGTTTAAATTGAAAATTTAAATGCAAACTTAAGATCTTGTCAGAATTTTCAAAAAAGTCTTTTTTTAATTTTTGTTGCCCACCAATCGGTCTGGGTACTAGCTTCTGAATCGAAAGGTACCTGATTCGAATCCGGGGCAAGGCATTGATGTTTTTCCATCTGAAATGAATATGTGGGGCCTCTGTAAAAGGTTGTGCCTAGAATGTGTGTGAGGTGTAACTTACTCTCCCGTGGTGCGCTAATCCAGGGTAATTAGGGTAATACTAAGTAGTTCTCAAATCTGCCCATGTAGTGCTTTTTGGTTGCCAGATTATGAACTTTAAAAAGGCACTTCACACCAACAGAACTGACTAATTTAGAACAGACTGAAGATTTAGTTTATAAAATGACATTTGAATTTTATATTCTATTTTTTAAAAAAATTTTTGACCTGGAAGTCAAGTGGTTAACTCTGGTTCAAAAGGCTCTGGGTTTAAATCCCGTTATTGACATAGAATGTTCGTACAGTTTCGGAATCCACTTTAAGCCGTAGATCCCTGTCTAATTATCCCTCTATTAATGATGACCGGTTAAAAACGACGGTCAAGCGACAATCCAAACTTTTCTTTAAAACGAAACGAAAATGGATGGACAACAATGGATAAAATCGATTTTAATAATTGATAATGGAAATAAATGTTCAATAAAATTTTGTTTCTAAACAGTAAAAATGTCCTCAAATAATTTTAGGGATATGCAAAATTTTTAACAAAAACCCCCTTTTTTATAAGTTACGTTTTATTTACCACGTTTCCAACTGCTTCCAAAAGCAATATAAATTCCAAACCCTATGATTCCTTGCAAGAACCATCCTCAAACATAAACGTAACATACTTAGAATTTGAGACAGGATTTCTACTGTCAAAATCGGAATTTCGCGTTAATAAAATATAAAAGCTCTTGCGTTGGATTTGTATAGAATAATGAAACCCGACACCTAACTTTGCTCAAGCACTCACAAGTCTACGTAAGGGAGCGAAACATCTCAGCGCATCGAATCCCTTTTAATTTAAATTCAGCGCATTGAAAATGAATGTTCGACGGATAGGGATTTTCGAACCCAGCGAGGTGTGACAGTTCAGAAAGTCTGGGGACTCTAATTTCAATTTGCAGGGATCTGCATGAATAGGGAGGGGGAGTTCTTACCCCTTTTCAAATTCCCCTTCCCACTGCAGCTTGGTGGAGGATTCTCCGAGAGTTCATCTGGTGCTTCTGATTTTACCAGAATTTGTAGGACGTGGAGTAGCATAGCGACAAAAACGTTTGTAATTGGTAGGCCTCTTTCCTCGTTCTTTGAAGAATTAGGTTTTCAAAAGATTGAATGTTTTTGAGAAGGTGGGAGAATATTGATAAGTTTCCAACCCATTCAAACTCAATTAAAAACCTTAGAGTCGTGAACAGAAAACCAGAGAAATCCGTGGAGAAATATTTCTGTTTTTAGACAGTGGGAAAATAGTTTCTGGTTTCAAGCGTATTCGTTTAAAGGTAGATAGGTAGGTGGTTGAATTTACGTCGCACTGAAGCAACACAATGGGCTATTGGCGACGGTCCGGGATCAATCCCGAAAGGAAAGATCCCCGGACAACACCTCGCGATTCGGAACCATGGTCAGATGATGAGGTCCACACCTGTTCGGCACCCAAACTTCCACACCACACCAACGAAAGGATTTTTTGAGGTCATGACAGATCTAACGTGCACCAGCCCTCATGTACACGTCGGTCTTTGGTTGGAACGAGTTTCGAACTCGCAACCCTCCGATTGCAAATCCGCGACCTTTCTAACTGGATTACCCGAGCCCCAACTCGTTTAAAGGACAAAATAAAAGAATTCATTCTAATTATATATAACTTAAGAAATACGTTGAAAATTATTAAGTTCATTGAAGATTTTTAAGTAATTCTTTATTAATCATTATATTTCAAAGATTACACAAATATAAAGATTAATATGAGAGTCGTTTTCTGTGTATATTAATGGAGGTAGCGGTAGTGTTTCTGTGGCGGAACGTGTTTCCTGTGCGTATTGCGAACGTGGAGTGACTTTGCTTGTTTATGAATAGAATTTCAGAACCTCGCCAACAGAAATTCCAAATTATGGTAGTTGATTACGGTCAACGATAATTAAATTGAATCTAAACGTCCCCATAACGGCGATAAACAACAGCGCCCCGTTGTGTACGTGGGGCAGGTGTACGTTAAATCTGGCCCCAAATGTCCTCACATTGGCATGGTATGGAAGTTTAGATAATGGGGTGCCAGTTGCTACCGAATTTCAATTTTTTTTTATTTGAGGTTGCCTGCCTTCTGTGCTTCCACGGAAACTACGCCACTGTTATGATAGTTTTTCATAGAAGAATGGATTGTTGAAAAGGCATACATGAAAACACATAATCCAAAAGGAAGCGAAACGAGAAACAAAAGCTCCATGTTCTTTTGTACCAGAATTCATTTTCTTCTACGGGGCGGAATTAGAACGCTACGTTGGCCTGTCCGACGGAACAAAAACTGCATCGGCTGAACCGGAAGGAAGTTCAGCCACTTTCCTCGGCAAATGACTGCAAAAACAGAAACAAAATCAGATTTTGAAAGTAAGCAAAAAGCGAAAGAACCACAGGGGAGTAAAAAGTATGAACTCTCCCCAGCTGATGACGAATTAAACATGAAACTGCAACAGCTGGTGCTGACGGACTGAATCTTTTTTCTCCATCCTCTTCCACGCTGCCGTGAGTTGTGTCACTTCATACGTTTGCGTGCTGGCCCACAGCATGATCAACCCTTTCTTTCCTCCTGCCCGCATTTAAGCCTTTTCTAAATTGATCGGGGTAAACCGATCATTTCAAATTCGATGTGGCACCAGAGTGGAATCCCGAATGTTGCGCCAATATTTGCATTTCCCGAAGGCTGTATGTAGAATTAGCTGGAAATTAGTTCTCTAGTTGAAGCATGAATTGAATTCCATGAAAAGGTATATTTATTTATCTGATGAGAACTTCTAAAGGATTTTATATTGAATAGCATACCCCTCATACTGCATCAGCTATAAAGTTCCTTCGCTGTGTGTATTTGTCGATGGGGAGGTAGTGTAGTTAGTCCCATTTGATACCGTATTTAAATCGATTTTTAAGATATAAGCATCGAAATGCATTTCTCATACCTCCAAATGTAATGAAATTAATCAAAAATATAGAACAGTACTTCACCATATTGATGTTGATTCTTATTTGTTTTCCAGTGATATGCAAAACTTGCTCAAATACGTGCTCCAGTGATATGCAAAACAAACTCTAGTCATGATCACAATTAGCTTTAAAAGAGTGTAAGAGGTAGGTAATTAATTAACGTCGCACTGGAGCAACACAGCGGGGTATTGGCGACGGTCCGTGATCAATCCAAGGACAACGTCTCGTAATTTTGAACCACGGTCAGATGACGAGGTCAATACCTGAGCTGGCACCTCACTTTCCAAACTTCCACACCATGCCAAAAGGAGGACATTTGAGGCGACGACAGATTTAAAGTGCACCAATCCCCGTGTACACGACGGTCTGACAGGACCTAGTTTCGAACACGCAACCCCGGTTGCTCTTCCAACTGGGCTACCGTGGTTCCCGATTTTTAACAGAAATAAGCATCGAAATGCATATTTTATTCCTCCAAACGAAATGACATTAATCGAAAATACGCAGTGTTTGATGTATTACACCTTACTGATGTTGACTCTTATCTCTTATTTATTTTCCAGTGCTTTGCAAAAAGTTCACTCTCTTTAGTCATACCACAATTAGCTTTATAAGAGTACAAGAGAATATTCACATGACTTTCGTACTCTGTATACCATTTAATTATACAGTTACCCCTTATCATTATATCGCTTCGATATATTGAGAATATGGCCGTAACCCCTTTTTTACTTATCCCCGGTAAACTTCAATTGATATTTTTCTTTTGAAGTTTTGATTGTTGAGGAAATCTTAAACTGTAGAATTGTGAGTTCAAATTTGAATTGTTTAAAACAGTTATTGTTTATTGAATTGGTTTCAGATTTGCGTATTTCTCAAAAGGGAGAATGAGAATGTATTTGTTTTAAAAAATATCCTCATTTAAAATCATTTTTAGTTTTATCATTGATTTTTTGTGTGAAAGTTTTAGGTAATTTAAAATACGAAATGGCGCGATTTAAAGTTCTAATTTGTTCCTTTTATTTGTATATTAAGTACGTTCTTCTTGGCTCCCGCTTTATCGCTCCCTTTGCTACATCACACTATTTTCTTGCCCCCAAGAAGTGCGATGTAGTTCTCATGCTACATCCCATTTCAGTTAATATATTTGTTGACCCATTTAAATTTACCAATAAACTAAAATACTCTATAAATGGATTATTGTCTTACTCAAAGCAGGTGGGGGAGGGGGCGTGGCTCAATGGGTTTGGCACTGCTATAGCAACCTGCAAGTTGTAAGAGATTCGAATCCTGGTAACTTACCCTTGGTGTATTTCTCATTTGTGGAAGGAAAACTTTCTTGTGTGTATGCCCATTTACTTGATGTTGTCTGTCTTATGATTGGTGCAGCTTGGGGTGTATGTTCATTTACCTGCTGTTGTCTGTCTTGTGTTTGGCGCAGTTTTGGGGAAATGTGGCATAAAACAAACCCAACCAACCTTACTCAATAGTTTTGTTTCCATTTTACATGATCCTTTCGAGTTAATGAACCCTTCATTTTCGTCCGCCATGGAACACAAAGATGCCCTCGGATTATTTTCACACGGCTAATAATACTTCTACAGGTAAGCCCAAAATTAAAGATTTGGCTTCCAATTGGCATTCATTAAAGCAGCCAAACCCTTCTCTAATCCACGGCGCTTACTGAAGATTTAAAATGTTTACATCTCCTTTGAATCAGCTGATGTTATTGCTTCAATTTCATAACAAATGGTCTTCCAAATCCCTGTAATCCCCACCGAGGTCGCTAATTTGGACCCAAAACCTGTCCCAACTAATTCAAGGCCAAGGCCCCTGAAGTAGTCGTTCACAATCCTCTTCGCATAATCCTATGTAATTGGAAAATCCGTTCATTAGCATATGTCAACTGCGTTTTGCTAGTGAGATACAACAGAGTGGCTTTTGACGACACAGCTGTTCTATTAAAGAGCGCAGAACGTTGCCTTCTCGAGTATTTATTATCGGAAAATAAACATGCCCTTCGACTCGTGGTGTTTAGATTTACCACTCGCCATATCTCATCTGGGAGAACAGACTTAATTTCCGGTCGGCTTTTGACATCTGGTTTAAGGAAAAGCAGCGAAAAACTGCGTCTGGAGAAAAAGCAAAGGAAAGAAATTTCTTATAATTCTAATTTCCTGTTGTCATGCAAATAGTGTCTGTTTGGGTGATGTCCAGGATTGAAATCAGTCGGTGGGACTCTGACAATGATTCTAATCCTGTCTTTTCAAAAATAAAGGCTGAAATTAGCTCAAACTGCGTAAATCCAAGTTTCAGTTCAACCCATCAGAAGAAAAAACGTTTGCAAGGTTTGGTATTTGGCAGAAAATAATTAACGCCTAAGTAATAAATCTAATATGGAAAGTAATGGAACACACATAAATATAAACAGAAACGAAATTCTGGTCATTAAAAAATGTAGAATTTTGAAAAACGAAAGATCTGAGCAAGCGTGTCGAATTTCGACGTCATGAGAATATTCTGAAATAGAGAAATTCGAAAAAGACGCTTGAAAAATATTGATAGACAACAATGAATTATTTACAAAAAGAACACAAATTTACAAAACTTAGAAATGCTCAAATATGACCGCAATATTTCTGTCTTAAATACACAAACACGGAATTCTAAATCTAATTTATAAAATAAAACATTAATTTTGGTGTTGCCAGATACTGAATTGAAAAATTACACTTTTATGATCAATGAGTTTTTTTGTTTTGACTTTTTGTGTTCTATCACAAAATGCATTCCTAAATTAGTATTTATATTGTGGAAAGAAATAATAAATAGAATCTTAAATTGTTTAAATATAACGTTTCGGAAAAAGTTGTTTTTTGAGCAATACTGGTGTAAAACAGTTTTATTGGAAAATTTGATTTTCGATCAATACTGGTAAAACAAACTGAGTTGCGTACCGCAATCGTTTTATGCTCAATGTTTTTCCTATGGCAACTTCGAATTGATTTAGCCCCCTCTGCTCACCTAGGTTAAAGAGAATGGGGGTTAATATGTAGCTTGCGTTACTCGCAGGGTTCCAAAGTATAAGTGTACCAAATTCGATGTGGATTGATCAAACGGTGTAGATTTGTATAGAGAACATACATACACACACATCCATTTTTATACATAGATTGTTGCTTCTTTACCAAAAAAATATCCATTACAGAGAACAAAAAATATATGATTCAAAAAAATGCAAGAAAAAGACCACGCACAGTTAGATAATTGAATTAACGTCGCACGGGAACAACACAGAGGATTATTGGTAACGGTCCGGGATGAATCTTGAAGGGAAAGGCCGAGGACATCTCGAAATTTTGAACCACGCTCAGATGATGAGGTAAACACCTGAGCTGTGTGGCACCCCACTCTCCAAACTTACACACCACGCCAACGAGAGGACATGTGAGGCCACGGCAGATTTAACATGCACCAGCCCCCAAATACACGACCATCTTTGGTTGGATTGAAGTTTCGAACTCGTACCCCTCCGGTAGCTGATCTGCTACGCTTCTCAACTGGGCAATCGCGATCTTACAGTCCGATAAGCGATAAAACAACACTTTATTGAAGAGCAGATTGCTTATTGCATTGAAATCATTAAAGGATGTATCAACCTCCGAGAAAGAATTATACGCTTTCCAAAATCTATTTGTAGCAAAATTGTTGCATTCTCTCTCTTTTTCCAAGGTTTAATAAAAAAATATTTATATATATAAAGTTTCTAGTGAAATACTACAGCTTGCTAAGGCAGACGAACCTGTGTATGTCGTACAGTAGCGGGACGTTCATGGAAACCCCAGAAGGCATACCCTCATAACTTTTTAAATGCAGTGTCAAAAAAGTAAAAATCGATAAAACCAGAAGCAAAAACACTTTTTTAAATGTAAATCTAAGTGTGACGTCAGTTTCTATTTTAACGCCCGTGTGTTTTCACCGCAAAAAGTCAACAACCAGTTGCTGATGCCCCATCCTTTCAGCCTCAAATGGTTTCTTATTACGATTGTAAAGGGCGTTTGTAATGAGCAATGATTACTTTCAGTAGACTTCCCCTACTTCATGCTTCCTAATGAGGTTATTAATATCGTAAGCACAACTTTGTTTTCCTCCGCCTTGACATAAGTTTCATTTCGATCTAATTTCTGTGATTGTAAATTCAATAAATATTTTTATAAATTGTAATTCCTATTCATCACACGCATCAACAATCACACAAAGGATTCGATTTGTATCTGTATGCAAGTTAAAATAAAGCAAATTTTAAATGGAACTGCCGATTAATTATGTTATTATAGTAGAAAAAGTCCGAACTAGGACTTTCGAAATAATAAAAATTCGTTGTTGTAGTGTCAGAAGGTCAATATTGCCTACTTCACGAGTTGAAGCTATGTTTAAGCAACTTATACCTTTTAAAAGTTATTTCCTTGAACGAAACGCTGTCAAATCGACCTACCTTTGTTTGAAACATGATAATCGATTACTGTTTCTTCATTAACATTACAAAAATTCCGAAAAGGTGTTGAAAAATTATTTTCCTGACACTTGTATGAACAATGACATTTGTATGACAATGTTGTAGGTATTTTTCTATGAAAGAGAAAATTTACTATTGTGGTCACTTTTTCAATCTACAGTTAACCAATTCAACCGAGTCGAAAAAAATGTTTCCCTTTTGCATACTTTCCATTTTTACAAAATGTTTTCTCGGTTCTCTGGAAGTTTGTTAAAAGAATAATCGACTATATATTTGTTTTCAGCTTCTTATCTGACAACTGCTTCATAATAAATTCAATGTGCAAATTTAAAATTTGTCGTGGAAAGTCAGATTCAAATGTGTTAGTTGTCCAGAAGTTGAGAACTGACAAGATTCATATTTGCCATCCAACAAGTGTCGATTTACGTGAAGAAATTTTCGCTCAAAAACATTGTTGCCATTTCTAAGAACACAGTTAAACAAAATTATTGCCATAAAAATCAGTGTAAAAACTTTCGCGAACGTTTTTATTCAAACTTCCTTCCGGATTGATCCTGGTCCGTCGCCGATAGCCCGTTGTGTTGCTCCAGTGCTACGTAAATTCGACTACCTACCTGTTCAAACTCCAGTTTTGTTTTACAGAAAACCATGGCCTACGAGGAAAAATAAGAAAAGAGAAAAAGAACGATATAGTGAAGTAGAAAGCTATTCAGTGTAGGAGAATGATTTTACTCATATGAAGGTGGCAACAATGTCATGGCGACAGGTGTAATACTACAGGGTTAACAAAAAAGAAAATACGGAATAAAGGGGACAACAATAAAGAAGGAATCGAAAAATGACTTTTTTCAACGCAGAAAAAGAGCGGCAAAAAAGAATAAAAACTGAAAGGCACTTTGAAAGAGAGCCCAAAAATATCAAGAAAAGGTCCTTACATAAAGGTGAAAATGTGGCAGACGGAAGGAGAGAACGAAACCTGCCTCCATTCGAACCATCTGCCCCTCTGCTCAGACAGGTGGTGTTATTTCTTTTTTTTTTCATTCTGCTGAACACTCTCTTTCGAAAGAGGTCGGCATATGATTTGGAATTTCGCAATTTTTAAAAACTGGATCCCCATGCAATTTTTTTTTCAGCAACTATAATGGTCATTTCCGCTTGAGTGAACCATAAATAATAACGAATTTCGTTAAAAAATATGTAGTAGCAATAAAGAAAACAGTGATTCTCAATATTTTTTAGTGGAGCGAACCAATTTCAAAGTCAATTCGTTGGTACTAGGAGACTCAAAAGCTGGTAATTAATATGTGGTGCAATCGGCACGGTTAATTAGAATCAAGTTCATAAACTGAATCCATTTGAAAACCTTAGACCCATTTAAATTATCGTCACTATCATTCCAACTTCTATTGAAAGAATTTTTCTGCTAACTCAGACCTACTTGAATCGTTTACACCTGGTTGACTCCAACAAGTGCCTTATTTGCCTTGATGAGGAAGAGACTTTGGAACATATCTTGGACTGCACCGGAGAGAAAACTTTTGAATTCTCTTAAAGAAAATTTGTGATTCATCTTCTATTCTTGCTGTTTTTTCTAATGTTAATTTTATGTATATTGCTTCACTGGTGTATTGAAAATATCGTGAAATCGTCGTTAATACGTCGGACTCATGTCATCAAGACGTAATGTAACCAATTTCAAAGTTGAGGAAATACAGATGGGATTTCAAATATATTTGAAGTTGAGATAGTTATAAAATAGAGGAAACAGGGTTTTATTCTGGCTTGAGAATCAACAGTTACAACTGAAGATAATTTATTTAAAAGTGTTACGAATTTTGTTTACCAAACCATGGGGTTGGTGAGGGTCAAAACTCTTCCTGTGATCTCATACAGCAATTTTTAACCTTTTTCATGTTATGGAACACAAACAAATTTTTAAAATTCTGCGGCACACCAAACAGTATATTATATTTTGCGCCGATCTGACAAAGAAATAATTGTAAAAAAGTATTTAAATATATACATGAACACCCGAAAAAGAATAATGCAGTTTAAAAATTACCTTTTGCAAAATTGCTACATACTTTCTTTTTAAAGTTTTTTTAAAAAATAGTTTGTAGTGATAAATATAGAGGCGTTAAAATCAAGACAATTTTGTCATGTTGGAAGTTGTAAGAGACTTTTACAGTAACGTCTACGGAGTTTCAAAAAGTTCTGAGACCGAAATGATTTCTTCATTGAGAAGAATGTACACCTGGAGATTCAAAATTCTCTTCTCAAAAATTTATTCTGCACTCTTTCAACAGCAGTCGCAACAAGAATCTTAAATCACAGTCATTTAACCAGTCTATTTTTAATTCCAACACAAAACGTCCGACGTGAAATCGCATGCAACAATCCAAAAGAAACGATCCGTTCCGACGAAGGCCAACGTCTCCGAATCTTCCACCACCGCAAAGCGAATCGAATGCGAGTGCGTCGAATTCGCGTGATATTTAGCGTTAACATTGAAACGCTTAATGCCGCAGCGACCCTGACCTTGATTTCTCAGCATTTATACGCCGTCAGCAGTTTCAGGGCTACCGCATCAAGTTCAAAATCACTGAACATCATTCACACACAAACTGCCGCATGTAACGCGCGTGGCCATGAGAATGGTGAACATTCGGCATTTTTCTTTCAATGTTGTATCTGTTGAAGTCCCATTTTTAGCAGGAATTCTGAGGATTCCAATTATTTTATTCTTTAATTTTTTTCACACACAACTTATATTGTTACGTAAAATGAATGAGATATTTTTCAACAATTTTCTTTCAAGCAAGAAATATTTTCAGTGCACAAAAATACGTTTAACTAATGTTTCTAGCTCATGCTTTCGTGTCTTCGGGTATGAAATATGCAGGCACCATGGTCATCTTGCGGCAAGTATTCAGGAAACAGTTCGAAGTGACATACTTGACTTCAGTACTCCGGTTCTCAGTACCTGGTCAGGTGACGGGCCCCAAACTAAGTTAGATAACAGTTCCCAGTACCGGGTCAGATGAAAGGCCCAAAACCAGGTTAGATGACAGGTTGCAGTATCAGGTTTGATAAAGGACACAGTACTAGGTAAGAAAAGAGTTCTTAGTACCAGGTTAGGTAACAGGGCCCAATACAAGATTAAATGGGATGTCCTAGTACTATGTTAGATAAAGGCCGCTGTACGAGATTAAATAACAGGTCCCAGTACCAGGTTAAGTAACAGGTCCTAACAAGTTAGTCCTAACAAGACCCAGTGCATGTAGCAAAAGGTGACCATAGAGACCACAAACCAAGCCAAGCCCCTCCCCGTGTGGGGGGCCATGGACGCACAGAGAGAGAGAGTCTTCTCATTCCTGGATTCTTATACCCATCGAATTGCCATGGTGCTAATGAACATTTCATTTCTGATGGTTTCAACTGTTTTCACACATGCATACTTTTTTATTAGTTTGTTTTATTTTTCCGGAATTTATTAGTGTAATTTTGTACTATTCTTGAAACGACAACGTCGACTAACCTCTTCTGGTAGGTATTCAATTAACGTTGCACTGGAGCAACACAACGGGCTATTGGTGACGGTCCGAGATCAACCCCCGAAGGGAAAGATTGAGGACAACACCACTTAGTTTTGAACCGCGGTCAGATGACGAGGTCACAGCTGAGGTGTCACCCCACTCTCCAAACTTCCACACCACCCCAATGTGAGGGCATTTGAAGCCACGACAGATTTAAAGTGCACCAGCCCCTTTATACACGATGGTCTTTGGTTAGATTCGAACCTGCAACCCTCCGGTTGCTAATCCGTTTCTCTTCCACCCGTTATACCGCAACCCCTAACCTCTTCTAGAAGTCCACATAAGTGAACCTATGGACTAAGTGCAAACTTGTTTTATTATAACCACGGATTCAGTTCTAAAGCTGGAGTGCTTGAAAGCTCATTCGCTTCACACGCTTAGCACAAAAAAATATTTCACTGACAAGGATAAATGTTTAAAATCATAACATTTTTTAAAAACTCATTCACAAGAAAAACCGCTTTTTATTAAATATTTCTGCCACCCCTTTAGACCTTGGTACTCGAGGACGCTCCCCCCCCCCTTTAGCTACGTCATTGCATTTGCGTTATATAGATCAAATCTAGATTAATTCTTAATTACACAGCGATATTTTTATTGCTTTGCTGTCATTTTCTGGCGTATTAAACGTATGTCATTGGGTACAAACTAAACCAGTTTCCTCACAATTCAAGCTTTAATCTGTTTCCTAAAAGCGAATCGACCATCATAAGCCCTCTTGCAAGTGGTTAGTCACCCATTCTTTCCCAAGTAGGTGAAAAACTGCGTCTCATCATCCAGTGCGCATTTCTTTTCGGAAAATGACCCCTATTAGAAATCCCAGGTAAACGAGACACGGATAAAAAGCGCCTGAGTCACCATCCCTCACCTCCAACCCTGAGTCAGTGGAATTCATCATCCGACAGACAGACAAGAGGTCACAACAAGAAAAAGCCGGAGAACACCGCACATTTCAATGGAGACACGCAACACAGAACCAGATAGGTACTTAAAAGTTGTTATCTAATGTTTGGAGAGTAGCAGAAAACCGCAAAATCTGTCCGATGAGTCAGTGGGATATTGTATGTGTGGCGTAAAGCCCTTATTTTCTTCGTGCGCCCCTCTGCATAGTTTCTGTTCCGCCCCTGTGACGGTCGCTGAACCTCGGCGTCAGGTTTTGTGCGTGCGCTTGGGATTGCATTAATGGGTGGATTAACGGCGAAATTTTGGAAGAGAGCGAGGTTTGGAAAAAGAGGACACGATGGGATGAAGGAGGCGTGACCTTTGACGTTTTGTTGCGGTGGGGACATTAGGCATCGAGGATTATTAGAGGACAAAAGCGAATATAGGCTTTTTTTACTCGGAAAAAGGGAACTATTTCACGCTCTTTGCGAGGAGTCCAACAGATTAAATGGTGCAGTTAATCATAAATGCTGAAAATTACAAATTTATATACTATTTTCATTTCTGTCCTGCAGAGAATGTTCATGGCTCGGTCCTCATATCAGGGAATGCAAAAGTGGTTTTCACCTAGTAACAAAATTAAAATTCGGAAAAATTCTATGCAAATAATAATCAGCAAGATCTGAAGCGGAAACGACAATTTTTTAAACATAAATCTTAATGAGACGTCAGTTTATATTTTAACGTCACTGATTGGCATCGCAAAAAGACAATCACGGAATGTGGATTCCCCATCCTTTGAGCCTCAAATGGTTTCTTAGGATTTATTTGGAGGAATAGGAGAAATAGAGTGTATGTGATGTGCAATGGATACCTTTAACACAGATTTTTCTCCGTTACTTACTGAGGCAGTGTCCAGTCCTTGCACATGGTCTATTATTCTCTCTTGGTTTTCCGCTTTTGTAATAGGACTGCCATTAAATCTTCAAGACATCACCCATACCGAGTTCCTGAAATTGGGCCGCAATTGCGCCTTTTAGACTCCTTAATAAACTCAGGGCTATAAATCTTTTGTATCGTGTTGTCTGCAGAAAAGAAACAACAGTGAGTGTAAGCTTGACTTGTAAGGTTGTCTAAATCTAAATGTAAGATTTTTTTTATTTTATATTGAATGTCGGCATCCTCAGTTATGCATGCTACGTTACTGGAATGTAGATGTAGTTGGTTAGTTCTGGTTCTTTAGAGAATGTGCTTGGGTTAATCCATTATACTGTTCCACAACCCCCATAGGGGAGAGTCACCTGTACTCTGTACGGGGGCCCGGGAAAGCGAGGTGGGGGGGGGGGGGCGTGAAACGTGGAAAGTTTTTGAACTTTATTGTGTAGTCTCTTTTAAGTTTCAAAAATTTATTCTTTATTCTTAAAAGTTATGCCTTAAATTATGCAAAGTAAAAGAGAAAAACATTGCAAGTTAAATATTGAGGATTTGGAACACATATTGGTATTTCCTAAGGGATCCATCCATCATCTTCTGGACCCGAAGTGCAGATGTGGATTGTCATCTGTTTCAAATAGAGAAAATACTACGTGAGAAGTTGGAAAGTGCTTCGTAAAAAAATTAGTAATACTTCGTAATTTAATAACATTAAATTATCCATGCTGAAATCCTTTAGGACCTTTTCGATGTGCAATAAGTATTATTCTTTTGCAAAAGTACGCAAACGAAAAGAGAAAAGCATTAGCAAGTTAAACATTGAGTATTAGAACACATATCGGTATTTCCTGATGGATCCATCATCTATTTGAACCCGAAGTGCAGATGTGGGTTGCCATCTGTTTCAAATAAAGAAAATACCACATAACAAGTTGGAAAGTCTTTCGCCAAAAAATTAGTAATACTTTTTAGTTTAATGACGTTAACTGATGAATGCTGAAACTCTTTAGGGCGCTATCTCTAAACTTAAATAATGTTCATAAAATTCTGTGGAGGTCATTCAACTGATTTTCACAGCAGAGAGAAAAATTTGAGATGGTAATTCGACCTTCTAATGGGAGAGTGACACATTTTATAGAGTGTATCGAAGTTCTTGGTACGTCTCATTCGTAACTGAAGAGAGAAATCCTATTTTATTCAGTCGAAATAATCTCATTAAATTTAATGCAAATTAGTTTAATTAAAATTTATTTTAATTTGAATTACAATTTATTTCAATATTTATTTTAATTTTAATTACAGTACATTACAATTTATTTCAATTTTGAATTAAAGTTTATTTTAATCACAATTGAATTTAATTACAGTTAGTTCAATAAAAATTTAAGAAAATATCCGAAATCTATATACAGTGGCTCCCAAAAGTGTTCGTACACTTACGAATTTCAATGAAATACTGCTCTATCCATTAATAAAAATTAATATTTCAGAATGGGAATTTTTTAATAACATCTATAACTTGTTCTTAACAAAACTACATAAAATATTTTAAAAACATAGTAAAACTTTTTTTGGGGAAAATCAATAATCAAAAAGTAACAAAAAAAATTATCTCACAAAAGTCTTCGTACACTTTAAAAAATCTCTACATATTAGTAAATATTGTAATATTTCGGTAAATTATTACTTAGTAGGATATCCTATGGCATCCACAACAGCTTTTAAACGTCTGGGAATAGAGTTCACTAGTTTTTTTTGTAATTTCTGCATCAATGTTCCTCCATTCTTCAATCATTACTGTTTTTAGTTCGTTTTAATGTCGTGTCTTCGTACTCTAACCTTCAGTTCCTTCCAAATGTGTTCTATTGGGTTTAAATCCGGCAACTGAGGTGGTGTTTTCAGAGCTTGTGGACAATTATAGAGGCACCAGAGGCGAACGTTGAGAGCCGTGTGCTTAGGATCGTTATCTTGATAAAAAACGAAGTTGTTTCCAATACCCAAATTTTGGGCTAATAATTTTAAATTGTCTTTTAAAATATTTAAGTTAAGAGTATAATTCATTATGCCATCAATAAATACCAAATTACCTAGTCCTGATGCTGACATGCACCCTCACACAAGGACACCTCCACCGCTATTGCTTCAAAGAGGTTAAAATTCATCTAAAATATGTATAATAAAAGATGTGAGAAGTTCACTCACCCTTTTTCTTGAATTCTTACCCTCTTTTCTAGGGCTGGGCAAAAAAAGATGGAATTCTATGATGCTTTTGTATTATCCATTCTTTCGCTGAAACTTAGTATACGTATTCACAGAGAAGCTCAAATCAAATGAAAACACATGGTATAAATTTCGCTACTCTTTAATTGCGCCGATATATTTACATTATATTTACAATTTTAACAGAAACAGGAACAACACATTTTCTCCCGCTCAATCCGAGAGTTCTAAAAAGTTAAAGAATGTTCTGGCTGTTTTTCCGTTTTGCGCATGCGCGATCAGTCCGCAGAAACGATAGCAGGCTCGCATTCGCGACAACCGCCATGCTTTACTGTTCCAGCTAAGTTCTTGGGATTAAGCTCCTCATTTTTTCTTCTCCATACAATTATACGCCCATCGGAACCAAACATGTTAAATTTGCTTTCATCTGCGAATAAGACATGATTCCAATACGTTTTGGGCTTATTTATCATTGATTTTGCGAAGAAAAACCTAAGCTTTCTATTTTTCACACTTAACAAAAAATTTTCTTCGGGCAGATCGCCCATTTAATCCAGCTGATCTGAGCACTCGTCAAAGAATTTCAGATGAAATTGAAGTAGAAATTTTTCAGTAAATTCTGTAGAAATTTTTACAGCACTCAAACGTGGATTTTTCACAAATTTTCTAACTATAAATCTCTGATCACGTTGAGTTAACTTTGCCGGACGACCTTTCCTTACCTTGTTTTCGATCCGATTTTCTTCTTTAAAGCGTTTTATCACATACTGCACCGTAGAATGGGAAAAATTTACTAATTTAGAGATATTCCGAACTGATTTACCACTACTATGATGAAAAATAATCAATTTTCGAATGCTGTTCGTTGTTTCCTTACGACTACGAGCCATTTTTAAATAATAAATAGAATATTACGAAGTAAACAAGTAAAGATTAAAGCCAAACTATTATTTAAATGTCACCACAATGCAAAAATAAAAAAAGCGATAAACGATAATTTTATTTATGAATTTATCCGAAAATGTTTCGGTGTACGATCACTTGTGGCGTGTTCTTTCTCTGCCTCCTTGCATTTTCATTTTTATAAAAAGAAAATGAGTCAATATTTTTTTAAAGAATGTCTGGTTTTATTTAGAATCACATGGAGATTATATGAAAAAATATTGGACTTTATATTCGAATTCAATTCCAGGCTACAGTGCTTTTTCTACAAATTTTTAAAGTGTACGAACACTTTTGGGAGCCACTGTATATGGCAAACATATATGGCAAACGTTTCTTATGTGACGGGGAAATGGATCCCGCTAAAATAAGTTGAAATTAAACACCAATCTGTAACCATTGCGCTGTTATTTAGCTATCTTGGTTCGCAAACGTCGTCACATGACGAGGTTTTACATAAAACATTTTTTTTGTTGGGAATAATACATAAGTCAATATTTTGCAACCTATACCCGACAACACTTATGCCCCCTCCCTCTTTCAAGGATTTTTTTAATCTTCATCAAGCCAAACGACTCTGGTGGCGCCATTACACAAAATAATGAATCATTCCCCTGCCTGAAGAATCGTAATTACGTTGGGCGTTAAGCAGTTCCCTTGTAAATTCAGGAGTGCAGGTTGACGAGTTTAGACACAAGACGTCAATAATGAAATCACATGAGAAAGGAGCGTAGGCTGGGACAGGGTCAGATATTAATATTGCTGTTCCTAAGGTTGGTTCCCATAGCCGAGAATTCTCTGTGGGCGTTTATTTTTGTGGATGCAATAGCGCTTGTGGAAGACAAACCCTGTTTTCACTTCCTAGTCAACCAGATCAGAGTGGATGACCTCAGTTGTAGATCTTGCTGCTTTGCTAGTGAGCAGAGGTATATTGCAAAATTAATGATCAAGGATGTGTTTAGCTTTCGCTTATAACTATAACAGAAGCGAAGCGTTGATAACTAGGTATATGCCGAGATTAAATCGAAAGCACAAAAAAATACTTATATGCTTTTCTTTAGACAACCTAAAAAAGTCACCTCCATTTGCCGTTGTTCCTACATATGTCGCCGTGGCTCAGTGGGTATTTATTCCCACTGCGCTAGCAACCTGCATGTTGTAGGCGGCTCAGGTTCGATTCCTGGCAGTTACGTTTCCTTCCTGTGTGTATTTCTCTTTCTTCTGTGTTACTTTCCTAGTTTGTGTATATTCATTACTTGATGTTGTTCGTCTTGTATCTGGTGCATCATGGCCAAATATGGCCCTTGCGCCAAAAAACCCCAATCAACTTATTCCTCACAGGCGATAAAATACAAATTATCTTTAGCCCAAAGTTAAAAAGGAACCCAAAAGGCACAATTGCCCCAATCCTGGTAATTCTGTATGGATGATCCAAGAGCGCTTAGGGTATTCTTTTACGAAGACAGGAAATGAGAGATCAGAGAGAATGATAGATCATTCTCAAAGACCCACTGCACATTTTATCTTAACTGGGTGATGGCAACAGTAGGAATCATGGGGTAGGGGAGAAGAGTCTGTGCTAAAAATATCCCATTGTACATGGCAAAAGCCGTTAACCAATCATAGCAAGAAACCATATGAGGCTGAAAGGATGGAGCATCAGCACATCCTGGTTAGCTTAACGGTGAAAATCAAAGATGTTAAAATAGAGGTAGGTAGTTTATTAATATCACATTGGAGCAATCCAATGCTCTATTGGTGACGGTCCGGTATCAATCCCGAAGGGAAAATCCAAGATGTTAAAATAGAAACTGACGTCTCACTCAGATTTGGGTTAGAATATGATCGTTTTGATTCAGGCTTAATCGATTTTTTTCTTCCACCGAATTGTAAATGCAGCTCTTCTGGGCTTCATTGGACACTGCGCCATTAAAGCACTATATGATCTTTGTAAGTGTGTAAAACAAGTGCTATAATTTAGTTTTGACAGTATTTGCCTTTCATTTTAAACGTATTTACCATGTTTTCTCTTCCAGAAAAATCTGTCGCACAACAGTTTGATGTCGATTGGCAATGAAATATGGAACCTCTGTTTTGTGAGTTTCGATCTGAACAAGATAGCTCTCCTCTACAGGAATTAATCTTGTGCTATCGATTGACACGCATCCTCCTCAGTCATAGAAAATCATAGAAAGAGATATAACCACATCTACATCAAACGACCGTGTATGTTAGATAACAGTCAAGACAAATGAGTGGGCCGTGGTAGGAACAAAAATATCTTGACATATAATGTGCAGAGGACTTGATGAGAGGTTAACGTTCCAGAAGTGAGATCTGTGTTTCGCTCAGATCTCGCTTGACAAGGAGCCCCAACTTCCGATACCGACCGGTTGGCACGTGTTCCTTTAACGTACTATGTTCAGAAAAGTCCCGATTCATTTTGAATACTGATTCCCAACGATTTATCATCCAGAGAAAAACAATACGCTACATCATCTCAATCGCTTGAAATAGAAAGTGATTCGGTTGTGGTGGTATTCCTGTTTAAGGGGTTTCTCTTCTTTCCCGACGATCGCAGAGCTTAGTTGATAGAATCGAGGAATAGAGTTTGAAAATAGATCCAACCAAAGCCCGTCGTGTACATGGGGCCTAGTGCACATTGAATCTGTCATGCTCTCAAATGTCTTCACTGGTGTGTAGTGTGACAATGGTGTAGTGTGGAAGTTTATAGAGTGAGTGCCAGCTCAGGTGTTGACATTGTCATCCGACTGTGGTTCAAAATTGCGAGTTGTCCTCGGTCTTTCCCTTCCGGATTGATCCCGGACAGTCGCCAATAGTCCGTTGTGTTGCTCCAGTTCGACGTTAATTCAACTACCAACCTTATCTTGTGCACAAACTGCAAGCGCATGCTTATACATGTACATTACTTGTGCAACACATTTCCACGAATGCAAAGAGAAGTGATATTTTTGGAGGACATGAGGAAAAAGCTTGTAAAATTTAAGCGTTGATTAAGTTAAGTATGATAAGAACTCACGACTTGTATCTGATAAAAATTGAAGCCCACGTGTGTATTCGCTGCTATAAACTTACAGGAGAACGGTTGGTGGTCGTTTGTGTTACCGAAAAGTCAATTTTTGCGCCTAGCACAGAACAGAAGATACCAAGTACTGAACATACAGAGAGAAGAAAAGCTTTAGTAACACAGAAGAGAGAAATGCACTCAGAGTAACTTACAGAGAATCAAACCAATTCCACCTACAACTCGCACTGAGCTACGGTGACCCCTCCGGAGAAAAATGGGCAGAGGTAGCCCGGTTGCAAGAGTCCTGGATTACCAACCGGAGGGTTGCGATTTCGAGACTCAATCGAACCAGTGACCGTCGTGAACGCAAGGGCTGGTGGACATTAAATTTGTCGTTACCCCGAATGTCCTCACCTTGGTATCGTGTTTAAGTTTGGAAAGTGGGGTGCCAGTTCAGTTATTGACCTCGTCATCTGACCGTTCAAAATTATGAGGTGTTTCACTTCGGGATCGATACCTTCTAAAACCTACCTACCTCTGAGAGACTAATAAATCTGTCTCGTAATTTGAACAACGGTTAAGTCAAACCCATCATCGAGTAGAAATAATTCCATTGAACTCTATTATAGATAGAAGTTATCAAATTCATTTATAAGAAATAATAAAACGGCAAGACGTATCGCCACTACGGATTGTTCCTCTTTAATTTCTTTCTTTTTTTCTGTCCTTTGACTTCCCTTATCAAAGGACACCTATAATTGCAGAAATATTCACAAAACCCTACCTTCGCCTATATCTAGGCACCAGAGTTCGAGTAAACACCGTTTTGGATGTCGGCAACGAAACGTCTGCATTGAACTAAGCAACAACAATAAAGCACTGAACAGCATGAAAAATAAGTTTTTCAATTAGGCATTCTGATGGAACTCCGAGATAATTTGGGAGAATTAAAATCTCTTAACTGAAATTCCGTGAAATTTTATCTGGCGTTGTACTTGATACCTCCTCCGAAAGCTGTCCAAAAGATTCCGACGTGGTTTTAATTTATTTTACACCTATAATCACGCGAAAAGAAATAAACTTGTAACCGCACACAAAGGTATTGGTCGGTTGGAAAGGTAACAATTCAGCAAGCCTTTTATTTATGTTTCAATGAGGCATGGTGGTCCGTAATTTCATTTTCTCCTCCCACGATGCCTTTTTCGTTCGGCCATTAGTGTTGGCCCATGCATTTTGCCAGGCGACACTTTAAAATCGCTTCAGTATGCCGCCTGCTCTAATGTTAGGTTTGTACTGGACCTTGATTCGTAGCTTTTCTTTCTCCCAAACATTATGCAATTTCTCGTATCCAAAGTAGGGAGTATTGTATTCGGTAAGGGACAATTAACAATCCCGTGCAGCGTGGAAAAGCGATTCCTGGAAAAATAGGTCGCGGACCTTG
Organism: Meta bourneti; assembly: GCA_933210815.1. Taxonomy (NCBI): domain Eukaryota; kingdom Metazoa; phylum Arthropoda; class Arachnida; order Araneae; family Tetragnathidae; genus Meta; species Meta bourneti. The sequence continues at coordinate 36,199,911 of OW119922.1, read as the reverse complement.
AAGCAGCAGCAACATCGAATCCCGTGCTTTTCGATTTTCGCTCTTCCATGGAAGTGGATCTGTTGCTAAGGGGAGGAGTACCGAGAGTTGGTGCCAGTTTCTGGTTACTTTTTTTGGGGCTCTTATCTACGAATGAGACTATGGGGGCTCATGTCCCTCTCACCCTTTGAAAAAGCAATAATTGTGTCCTTATTCAACTGTGAAGTTTCGTCATGGCACCGTTGTTAATTATCTATTGCCACAAATCATTTTGACTTCGTCTTAAATTTTTATCTCTCAACGAGTTTTTAGCACCTCATCACAAAAATTTCATCAGATTTGTTGGGTCACCCAAACATTCATCACTTTTGACTCTTAAACCGCTTCGTCTTGCCAGCATTGTCAATAACCTTTTACCACAAATCATGTCTTAACAACGTTTTAAGCATTTATTTTTATCTCAACGATTTTTTAGCATATCATCACACCAATTTCATCAGATTTGTTGGGTCACTCAAGCATTCATCACCTCATGCTACCCGCATTTTGTAACAAATCATCTTTTAACTATGCTTAATTAAGTTTTTAATTGTTAGCTTAGATGGGAATGCCGCATATTACCCCATCATTTTGAGATTTTAGCCTTCAGAATTTGTTTTGCCCAAGGATTGGTTGGTTTTTTTGGGGGGGTTTTATGGCACAAGGGCCATATTTGGCCAAGCTACGCCAAACACAAGACAGTCAAGCAAACTATGTCGTGAAAGGGAAAAAGGGATTAGGAACAGAGAAGTGCGATGAAAGCACAAAAATCGTTTGGGTATCTCGGGAGAAAGACCCTCGTGTTTATTTACTAAAGACAGAAAACAAGGAAAAGATGACTAGAGTATCTCGGGTCTATATTTTGAATTTTTACGTTGATGAAGACATATTTTAATATATAAAGGGCATCGGGCAGCATAATGACAAGCCACACTTCAAATTTCTCAGCAATTTCAAGTTTAAAAAAATTAAAAATTATAATGGTTTATCCACTATTCATGAGATCATATTATCTTTAACTATATAGCTAGCACTCATTCACACAATCAGAAATCTTTTGATCCCCTTGTATATTTTGTTTTTAATTTCTTTTATTATGGAGCATTATTTCTCTCTGTAACTCATTACTATGTTGCCCGGAGATCTTAATACTTATTGTTTTCATATTTTTTATTGGTTATTTTGTTTTACATGACACATTTTTAATCAACCTTTTTCGATGGTTTAATTGCGCATTTGTCATTCTTTAAAAATTTTATTTGGTTTTGCGAAGCCTGTCCATTATTGGACCTTACCCCATAAACCCTAACTAACCAACCTTATTTAACTTTCTTCAAACTTATCAGTCGCGAGAAAACACTCCACAAATTTCCGTCTCTGACTTTGCGGAAGTACCAACTCAAATACTGTTAGTAGCAATCAATTACTCGATGTTGTTTAAGCGTGTTTTCAACTGCGCCATCAGGAAAACAAGGAAATATAATTTATCCAAACATAACAATCAACAACAATGAAGAATAAAAATGAAATGTTTACGAAGGTTTTAACGTTACGGCACTTGGACTATCGAGAATGATATTTGAACTGAGAATTTAAATTTTAAATGAAGAGAGAAACAGGACAGCGCACGTGCAACTTTATATACAGTGAGTAAAAAAAGTTTCCGTACGCATTATTTGAAATAAATGGCTTTATTATTTGAAGAATATAAATATTGAAGAAATAAAAATGGAAAAACAGATTAGCATAATTGCATAGAAAGTTTTTATTGCATTTAATCAAAAAATATTAATATAATTTAACGCATAATTCACAATAACACAAAAATGTGGCAAATATAAAGCAAAATAAAGTCTCCGTACAGTGAAAAATATTTCATTAAATGTTATTTTCCTCTCCCCATGTTTCATCATCTAATGGTCAGTTGAACCTGCTTTTGCTTTAATGACTTCTCAGAAGTTGAGGCATGGCTTCCACAAGTTTTTTTTTGTTTCTGGAATAATTTTGTTACAGACGTCCAGAAAGACACTCTTCAGGTTACTTTTGCTGCTGGTATAATTTTTCAGTTCACGACCATAAGTCTTCTTCCCATAAGTGTTCCATGGGGTTTAAATCAGGAGACTGGTTGTGTGTGTAGTTACTGTGGCATATGGTAAAGGCATTATTCTTTACAGAACGTTGTGGTGTGATTTGAATCGTTGTCCTATTGGAAAATAAATGGTCTTCCAGGAGACAGTTTCGTAACACTAGCAAGTATTTTGTTGCAAAATGTCTAGGTACAAATAGCTATCCATGTTAATTTCAACAAAACATAAACTAAACACACCAGAACTCATGCAGTCCCATGCTCTTACATTTACTTCGCCATGTTTTACAGTTCTGCATAAGTTTTTTGTTTGCATTTGATGTTTGTGTTTTCTCCATGCCATAACTCGTCCATCTGAACCATAGAGACAAATTTTGATTCATCCCTGAAAAGTATGGAATCCCAGAAAGTTAAGGGCTTACATGCTTTTTTGCAAACTCCAGATGCTTTCTTCGATTAAGTTTGCTAATAAATGGCTTCTTACGTGCAACATGCCCATTGTAGCCTTTTTTGATTACTTTTCTTAGTCTGAGGTTATATTTGAAGATTGTAATCAGTTTTCAACAAGGATGCAAGTTGTGGGGCACTAGTTCGTGGATTATCGCGAACCTTTCTCAGAATATTCCTAGTGTATAGGCTCAATTTCTGGTCTTCCGGTTTGGTTCCTATTTTCCAGTGTCTACCTAATTATATCTTTCAGTGATTTTTACCTTAGATTTAGATTTGTTTGAGACTTCGCCAATATTTTCCTCGTTGATAAATCGTTATTTCTCAACTTTATCACCAACACGCGAATAGTTTTCGGAATTCCCATTTTAGGTGATCCACTGGTAGAGTTCGAATTCAACCAAAGACCGTCGTGTGCAAAGTTGGTTGATGCACGTAATATCTGTCGGGGGCCTTAAATGTCCTCACGTTGGCGTGGTGTAGAAGTTTGGAGAGTGGGGTGCCAAGCTCAGGTGTGACCTCGTCATCTGACCGTGGTTCAAAATTAAGTGGTGTTGACCTCGGTTCTTTCCCTTTGGGATTGATCCCGGACCGTCATCAATAGCCCCTTGTGTTGCCTTCAGTGCGACGTTAATTTAATATACCAATAGCAAAAATAACTTTTCACTTTCGTCAGTTTTAACTTAGTTACATAAAATATATAATATGTAAATATAAAGTCTATTACAAAAAGCGTTTTTCTCCGATTGAGATTATTTCACATTCTTCTGATATCAAAAGGTTTCCTGCCATCAGGTTTAATTGATTTCCTTAAATTGTTTTTGTATAATCTTGGTAATCTATTGCATATATATAAGCTCAAATGAGAAATTAATCATGCTTGCAAGTTGGTTTAAAATGCCGCTTACCATTTTTTTCAAAGGTGTTTAAATATAACTTTTTTGGTTTACAATTGAGTGATACACTTACCAAATGGAGTTAATTTGATTTATATGTATTCAAACTATTATGTGAATTAAAATTTTTACGATACGTGGAAAATCAATGCGCATGAGACCAATCAATTTTCGATAATTTATCAAAATTTTCGACCACATTTTCTGTAATAACTTGTATATAACTTAATATTTTTGAATCAAACTTTATGCTTAGATCTTTTAGTAGAAACATAACATAGTATCTGGAAATTTTATAACCAATAACTGGAAAAGTGTTTCCAAAGTCCGCTGACCCTTTCAATAGTCCGTTGTGTTGCTAGAGTGCAACGTTGATTAAAATACCTATCTATCTACCTACCTCTGTCCCTTTATAATGTTATGTGTGATTTCAGAATTCTCTGTTTACGAACTTAAAATTGTCCTCTCTAATCTTTAATTTGAAGTTTTAAATTTTTGTAATCTTTTTAATATAGATCTAAAAATTTTACTTCCAATATTAAGATGAAAAATAAATTACCACAATGGTCTTATGCTCCTTTCAATATCATGAGATCTAGGGGCCCGCGAATTTTTTCAATTTTCAAGGGGGCAAGGTTTGGGGCCGCTGCTCTAACACCTCTGGACACTTGTGAGCTTACATCTATACGTAAATCCGATCACGTTAGTATGGTGTGGAAGTTTGGAGAGTGGGGTGTCGGTTCAGGTGAGACCTCGTCATCTGACGTGGTGTTGTCCTCGGATCTTTCCCTTCGGGTTTGAACCCAGACCGTCGCCCATAGCCCATTATGTTGCTCTAATGCGACGCTAATTAAACGCCTACCATGTAAAGTCGCTTTAATTCTTCTCTTAAAGTTTGTGCCAGTTGGAAGCCCAGCCCAGTTGGAAGAGCAACGGATTAGCAACTGGAGGGTTGCGAGTTCGAAACTAGGTCCAGCCGAAGACCGTCGTGTACACGGGGGCTGGTGCACGTTAAATATGTCGTGGCCTCAAATGTCCTCACGTTGGCGTGGTGTGGAAATTTGGAAAAAATCGGGTGCCAGTTCAGGTGTTTACTTCGTCATCTGACAGTGGTTCAAAATTACGAGGCGTTGTCCTTGGATCTTTCCCTTCGGGATCGATTCCGGACCGTCGCCAATAGTCCGTGAGCAGCTAAAGTGTGGGTATGCCCACTGCGCTAGCAACCTGCAAGTTGGATGCGGCGCAGGTTCGATTTCTTTCAGGTGTATTCCTCTCTTCTGTGTCAGTAAAACTTTCATTGTGTGCGTATGTCTATTACTTGATATTGTCTGTCTTGCGTCCGGCGCAGCAAGGCCAAATATGACCCTTGAGCCTTAAAAATCCAATCAACCAACCAACCTGTCATTCTGAGAAGAAAGACAGACGAAAGATCCCAAAGAGTATTTCGACAAAATCTAGGAAACCGAAACAGGTTTCAGAGGGAATAAATCGAAAGCAATCAGTCCACTTTTCTTATCAATCGCACGTGACAATCATGTGAAGAATTAGAAAATAAATTATTCCTAATTGACCGTACCTTGTCCTGGACTGAATGATGGATAGATGTAGCAGATGAATTCCTAAGATAAGAAGGCGAACTATGATAAAGGATGTTCCTCCTCCATCTTTTGATGAAATGGAATAACTCGAAACCTAAGTAGTGGTCGTCATCTGACCGCGGTTCAAAATTACGTGGTGTTGTCCTCGGACTTTCCCTCTGGGATTGATCCCGGACCGTCACCAATAGCCCGTTGTGTTGCTCCAGTGTGTGACGTTAATTGAAAATACCAAATACCAAATACCAAATACCTAAGTAGTGGTTGGCGATGCAAATGAATTTACATTACTGGATTGCACTAGAATTAAATGTGTGTATTGAAGATTTTTATTTTATTTTAGCGATTGTACGGGATTCTCTTGTTTCTTATTGACCTAGTTTGCATAATCTACGATTGTTAAAATTGTTTTTATTACTTGAATGTTACGTAGTGATGTATCATACTTATTAATGTAAAATTCGTAACCTACAGAAAAGTATTGAGTGCTACTAGCATCTTGGGTCACTTATATCAATACAGATGTCTTTGTTGTACTGTACTTATACACATGTTTTCGATTATACGTACTTATATACATGGGAATGTTTTCGATAATATGTACTTATATACATAGGACTGTATATATATATATATATATATATATCCTCTGAGAGCGTCCAACTGATTCTTTTTTATTAGGCTTCAAATGTCCTCATGTTGGCGTGGTGTAGAAGTTTGGAAAAATCGGGTGTTGACCTCGTCATCTGACCGTGCTTTGAAATTACGAGGTATTGTCCTCGATCTTTCCCTTCGGGATTGATCCCGGACCGTCGCCAATAGCCCGTTGGTTGCTCTATTGCGATGTAAATTCAGTTACCTACCTACCATCCAAGTGCGAATGTTTAGTTTGCACAAGTACAATCTATTTTCTCTCGATTCCCATTTTGTATCACTTTAATTACAATAAAAACATTTTTTATAACTTTTAACCTTCTTTTTGGCTAGGGGCCGGTACCATGTTCTTGAGTTTAACCTGTAATTCTTATGATTTGGTCATTTATTTAACGAATAAAGAAAAAATAGAAATAATATATCTACAGTACAAATGAGCTGTTGTGTAATTTCTGTCTAGATTCGATGTGGAATTAAGGCTGTAATTGATGCAATACCAATAATTGATGTGATGCTTAAAAACAGGGTCGGCTGTTTAAGTTAACACAGATCAATTTTTGATACCTAACGTTCGCTATTACGTATTCATGATGTACAATATAAGATCACTTAATGCTGTTAAAATATGCCTGCCGTTCCGCATTTTCTGATGCTTTTGATGTCACATATGAAAGATACGTTTTACATCAAACCCAGTCTATAGAATCCTCGTCATCTGACCGTGGTTCAAAATTACGTGGTGTTGTCCTCGGATCTTTCCCTTTGGGATTGATCCCGGACCGTCACCAATAGCCCATTGTGTTGCTCCAGTGTGACGTTAATTGAAATACCCAAATACCCTATAGAATCGACGGCCAGAACGCTAACCATTCGAATACCAGGCCAGCCACTGTGTTTTAATATTTATAAACTTTGATTTTATTGAAATTATCAGCAATTCTTTAATTTTTTATTGATCATATTTCTATTCTATATATTTATTTACGTTTCTATTACTATTTCTATACTTGAGGATGGATGAGTGCGAGACTGTCCAAGGCCCATAAGTCTTAATACATCCATAAACTTATGCTAATAAGCACCTCAAGGGGATCGAAGTAGTTATCGAAAACAAAGGTATGGGCAAAATTTGTTGGAGCCATGAATAAAGGATCATCAGGCACATAAAGGATGACTGATCAACTGGAAACTTCATTAAAATCCTACAGAACAAGACGGAAGGATTGAACTTGTGCCATTCAAATACCAGGCAGGCTGCCCTGTTTTGAATATTTATGAACTTTGATTTCATTGAAATTATCAGCAATTTCAAAGTTCTTATTGATCGTTTATATTTTCCATTCTTGTGAATGGATGAGTGCGATACTGACCAAGGCCCATGAGTGCATAAACTCATGCTAATAAGCACCTTAAGCGGGATCGTAGTAGTTGTTGAAAACAAAGGTAGATGCAAAACTCGTTGGAGCCATGAATAAGTGGGATCATCAGGCACATAAAGGATGACTGATCAGCTAGGAAGTTAATTAAAATCCTACAGAATAGAAAGGAAGGGTTGAACTTGTACTATGTAAGATAAGCCCACAGATCTTCTGAAAGCGAATATTTACCACCATTGTCTGCAAACAGATGTACGACTCGTTTGTCAAAACCATATGTACATTTTAAAATCTCGCCCACAGGGGCTCTGTTAGCGAAAGGCGTGGGACTTATTCAAATTAGCGTCCGCGATTTTTAAGAATTTGTGAGCTTGGCCCAAGATGAATGGCCATTAATTCAGCAATTAGCGTAAGCGCGGTGTTGGTTGCATAGTTTCTTCCATTCTCACCATAATCAGATTATCATCCTTTGGGCTGCATAGTTCACCCTAAATTTTCGTTCCATGTGGATGAACTAGCATCTACTGAACTTGAAAACCATTATACTTCAAAATCGATGAACTCCAGCAGAGGTGTGGCCAGGGAGGTTCAGGGGATCAAAGCCCACCTCGAAAGGGTGACTTTCTTGTAGTCATCTCTACAAATAAAGTACTATAAATCAGTCGCGTGGTGTCCATCGAAGCCCAGAAATCTGGCATCCTCTAAAAAATCAAATTCGGTGTGATTATAATAATAAAAATCGATTAAACAATGCAAAACGACGATTTTTTTTCACACAAATTTGCGTGAGATGTCAGTTTCTATTTTGAATCCTTGATTTTCACTGCAAAGAAACAATTAGGGACTGCTCATGCTCCATCCTTTCAGCCTCAAATGGTTTCTTTCTGTGATTGGTTAATAGTGTTTGTCATGCGCAATGAGTGCTTCAAACCACTCTTCTATTCCATATAGGGCCGCTGTAACCCATTTGGAAGAGTAGCGGATTAGCAACCGGAGCGTTGCGAGTTCGAAACTCAATCCAGCCAAAGACCGCTTATATGTGGGGTGATGCACGTTAAATTTGTCGTGGTCTCAAATGTCCTCACGTTGGCATGGTGTCGAAGTTTAGAGAGTGGGTTGCGAGCTCAGGTGTTGACCTCGTCATCTGGCTGTGGCTCAAAATTACGAAGTGTCGTCATCGGATCTTTCTTTCGGGATTGATGCCTGTCCGTCGCCAATAGCCCGTTGTGTTTGTTGTTCGAGGGCGACATTAATTCAACTACCTATCTATTCACCTATGCTTCTCACAGAAACTACACTGCTGGCCACCCAAATTGCAACACCAAGAAAGACAAGAGATATCACAACAAAATTTATTTTGTAGATAACATGTTGACCAAGTATCAAATGATTAAATTTATAGACTTCTGTGAAGTGTGGTTCCTGCCAAAATCAGTAGCCAGAGTAGCCGCCATTGTTGGAGATCACCGCTGCCACACGCCTCGGCATTGATTCAAAGAGACTTTGGATGTGTTCTTGGGGTACAGCAGACCAAGCAGCTTCCACACGTTGCCAAAGTTGATCTGGTGTGACAGCTGGGGATGTATTCTGGGTCAATCGTTGAGCAACCATGGACCACATCTTTTCCATCGGCGAAAGATCCGGAGAGCGAGCTGGCCAGGGAAGCAATTCAATCTGGCGATTGACGAAGAACCCTTGGACAATGCGTGCCACGTGTGGTCGCGCATTATCCTGTTGAAATATGGCTGTGGGCAAGCCCTGAAGGTAAGGAAGGACAACTGGCTCCAACACCTCGGAGATGTAGCGCTGGCTGTTTAAAGTACCGGCAATGCGTACTAGAGGAGTGCGAGAGTGATATCCAATACCGCCCCATACCATAATACCCGGTGCAGGACCAGTGTGGCGGTGCATAACGCAGCTGTTCAGCATCCTCTCTCCACGGTGTCTCCAGACTCGAATCCGACCATCGTGGTGTTGCAGACAGAAGCGTGACTCGTCAGTAAAGACAATTTCATTCCATTCTGCCGTCCACATCCTTCTTTCATCGCACCATTGGCGGTGGAAACGTCTGGGGTTCTGCGTCAAGGGTAGACGAAGCAATGGACGTCTTGCGGACAGACCACTCTGCTGTAAACGGCGTCGAATGGTACGCGCAGACACTGGATGATGCGGTACAGACTGAATGTGCTGTGCTATGGTTCGTGATGTGGCTGAGCGATCCGTCACTGCCATACGCACAATATGCCTGTCATCACGTGAAGTGGTGCACTGAGGTGGATGCGATCGAACACGTCGGTCCGTCGTACCCTCCTGCATCCAACGATCACATATCCGCATTATAGTTGTTTGGTTTCGTCCAACACGACTACCGATTTCCCTGAAAGATAATCCACAATCTCGGTAGGCCACTATCCTTCCTCTGTCGAACTCGGATACTTGATCAAAAGATGATCGCTGTTTTCTACGAGGCATAATGGATCGTTTTTTTGAAAAAACCAGAAGAAAAACACAATTGCCGTACTTGAAATCGTCGAAATCTCCAAGCCTTAAATAGCGCTTTGAAGTGGCGCCACAGGCGCGCGTGATGTGCGTCTGCGCTGAAATTCTAATCATTTGCATATCTCACCTCCGCTAATGCATGTTGTAAATTTCATATTATTTGCATGCTTCCTTCAGGGTGTTGCATTTACGGTGGCCAGCAGTGTAGTATCCTGTCCAGATAATTAATATGCGCAATGGGTCTTGGTGCATGATCTATTCTTTCCTTATTTTCCCGCTTTTATAAGCGTTTGGATTATTCTTAGTTGCCAAGATTGGGCGGATTTCGGGCTTCTTTTTAAACTCAGGGCTAGAAATGATTTGTATTGTATTTTCTTTGCGAAAAAGGAACAATAGTGATTCTAGTTGACTTGTAAGGTTGTTTAAAGCTAAGATTATGTTTGCTTTCTATCGGATATTGGCATCCTCAGTTATCAATGTAACTCTACGTTACTGATAACTGATTATACTGCTTGATGAACGTAACTGATAAATGAACGTAATACTTTCTTTAAAATATATTTTTCAAGTACTACAGTAAAACGGTTGAGCGAACGACCTGTTATCCGGTGAGTCCAGTGAGTGTCAATACACTTGTCTAGATTTGTTTCCCCATTCCACTTACAGTTGTACCATCCATATGCTGTATATTGGAGTGGCAAGTGTTCCGAACATGTTCATTAAACATTTTACTTCCCTGCTTAAATTAAATACTAAAGCGGAAGCGAACTGTATTATTATATCCGTGGGCAAATTTACAACTGAAGCTGATCCATTACAAAATTGTATCATCTGGCTCACATAAACCTGCATATCTGACACAGATGATAAATTCAGTATAGATGATGAATCTAATCCGGATATTCCAACACGTTCCGAAACATTCACCTCTTTAGGCAAAGCCCTTTTATGGTTTGAAGCCCAGCGATGCGATTCAATTACTCTAGAAAAATCCATGATTTAGCGGCATGTAGACGGAAAGTCGGCTTTTACAAAGAAAACTTGATCATTTATTTTGTAGAATACTTTTGTAGTATTGCATGTAGTAATAGAATACGCATACCCGTAAATACAGAAAACGATTTTTTATTTTTTCATATATTTCCATAAACTTCTATTTTATTCTTAAAATAACTTGTATTCGTTGTAATATTCTTTCATATTTCGTAATGAATTGGTATTTATTATAAAGTCTAATAGTAATGATCATGTATGATTTTTTACCTGCTAGATCATCTAGTCATATATTCGCATATATATATATATATATATATATATATATATATATATCCATCTATCGCACTAATCCCCCGAATATAGAGATGAAAAAGTAAAATGTGAGTTTCTAGAAAAAGTTTCATACTATTTACTGCAATTTATTTGAGAGGAACAACCATTAGAAAGTTATTCATATACTTAAGATCAACCGAGACGTGTCTCTTTTAAAGGTGCTTACAATAATTCTTTTTAAAGTTAGAAAGCTAATCTTTCGTAAATATTTCGACATCCCATGATTGATTGGTTTGGGGGTTTTATGGCGTAAGAGCCATATTTAGCCACGCTGCGCCAGACACAAGACATTCAATATCAAGTAATAGACAATCACACACAACGAAAGTTTTACTGACACAAAAGAGAAATATGCACCTGACAGGAATCGAACCTTCGCCGCCTACAACTCGAAGGTTGCTAGAGTAGTGGATATACCCACTGAGCCACTACGGACCCTCGACATCCCATAAACATCCCCCCGTTATATGATTAGCATTCTTGGGATTTCTCAATCTGTTAAACTAAAAATGATAGACGTTTTTAAACACGTAAATCTTAATTTGATATACAAATTCTGTTTTTAACTTTGGGCCACATTTAAATAACATCCTGGTATAATAAGTAGTTTTAAAATTCTTATAAAATCCTGATCTTCTCATTTTATATAAAAAATTATGTTTCTAACTTTCCTCTCCCTCCAAAATGAGTGGTTCAAAATTACGTGGTATTGTCCTCGGATCTTTCCCTTTGGGATTGATCCCGGACCGTCACCAATAGCCCGTTGCGTTGCTCCAGTGTGACGTTAATTGAAATACCTCCCCTCCAAAATGAAATCCATCTGAGTTGTAAACGACGCGCGTTCGATTGCTGTAATTTACCCCGAGTATATTTCTGTCTTCAGTGTCAGTAAAACTTTCCTCTCTCTTGTGTGTGTGTTCATTACTAGACATTGTCTTGGGTTTGTCGCAGCTTGGACAAATATCGCTCTTGCGCCATAAGACCCAACCCATCGAAATAAAATCCTGACTAGGCTACTGCACTTAAGCCCTGGACAGAGTTCAGTCAAAATGTCTAAACTGATTGCTTTTGTATTATTAGTGTATAGTATTATGTCTATTTAATTTTTATTAGTCATACTTTTATCTTCGTGAGCGAAGGGTAATATTGCAGTGTCAGAAATGTATCAGTGTGTTGAGAAAAAAATTCAACAAAGCTTCTTTCGCTTTAATTGCCATAAACGCCCATCTTGACTTAAAAACAACTTATACCTCAGAAATGGTGCTTGATACAATTTTTTAAGACCAATTTTTGGAATAAACTAGGTCCGAGTTGGTAACACTAGAGAATTTTGATGTCGACCATTGTACAAACAATCAACTCCTGGAATCCATTCCTGTTGAAGAGGAAAACTCGCGTGTGTATAGAATTCATGATTTTCCTTTTTCGAATCCTCTTTTTGTGAAAACTCGTCTGTTTCCCGTGCTCTGGGTGGGAAATACCCAGCGACTGGCTAAAATAACAATACGATAAGAGTGCGAAGCGACAAAAGTGTATGAAAACGTGTTTTCAAGTCAAAGAACTTTGTTTTGAGTGATTTGTTTTTGCTGGATGGTAGCCAAGGGGAAGGATTTTGGCCCCATCTCATGCTGCCAGTGCGTTTTCTTGCTTGGATTGAGGCATAAAATGTATTTTTGTATCAAGGATGTTTGCTACCCCCTTTCATTCGAGTCGTATGAGTGGAATTTTATAGCAAAGGAACAATGGTCGAATGAAATTCGAAGTTTATGTGTTTCCATCGTAATTCATTTTTTATGTATGGAATGATTCATTGTTTAATAGCGTGCTGTGGCTAACTGAATTGAAGTCTCACGACGGTATATATGTATGTTTCTAAAATGTATTAACGTGGAAACGTCGTTTCTAACAAACCGATAGGGGCCATTCTTTCCGAAACATTTTTACGACGTGATAGTGAGGATAAAGGAGTGTTGATTTGGATGATAGGTGTGTTTTTAAGACCATCCGGTTCAGCTTGGTACAAAACAGCGATTTTCAACCGGTTAGCCACAAGAATGGCACTGGTGTGCCTAGCTGATGGTGAATGGACGTATTGCGTAAGATTTATTTCACTTCAACGGTTTAGTTTGGAACTTTTGACATGGTGTTCTCAAATAAACTCAAGTAATACCTTTAAAAAAATTCTGAGTTTTATTTTTATTACGAAGTTTCCAAAAGATTTTTTGAAAGTCACCTTGTTGTAAATAGGCAATTACTTCTGTTTTTTTTTTGCAAATAAATCAAAACTATACCTATTTTTTTCTTTCGGCAAAATATATTGCATATTTTTGGTGTGCCGCAGAATTTTAGTAATTAGTTCATGTGGTGCCATGGGATGAAAAAGTTGAAAATCGATATAAAGCGAGTATAATTAACTGCTGTAGATAAATATTAATTTCAACGAATTACCTGAACGGAATTTTCTGTTAGTACTTGATTGGTTTGGTTGTTTGATTGAATTTTACGGCATAAGGGTCATATTCGGCCAAGTTGCGCCCAACGAAAGACAATGCTAAGTAATAAACACACAATGAAAATACGGACAGAATAGATAAATACACCCAGGCTATGTTGCAAGAATTAAATCTGCGCCGTCTGCAACTCACAAGTTGCTAGCACAGTGGGCAACCGGGCTACCGCGTCCGGTTGGTTTTGGGTTTGTAATGGCGCAAGGACCATATTTGGCCATGCTGCGCTTGGCACAAGACAGAAAACATCAAGTAATGGACATTCACATACGAAGAAAGTTTTACCGACACATAAGAGAGAAATGCACCCAAGGAATAATCGAACCCCGCCTACAACCACGACGGCCGCAGATACCCTCGCTAAATGAGGCACGGGTGTCATCCAGTGTAGCATTGCCGAGACGACATAGAAATCTGCCTTCTCTCCCCGTTTAAAAATAAAAACAACTTCATGTCCACCCTTTCTAATCGAATAAGAGCCAAATCACGGAGGTAGTGACTTGCTGGATCGTCCGAGGTTGCCGCCTCTTGTCTGGTGACCGGACATGATTGTCTTGCGGCCCACTTGCATCTTATTGGTAGACCTGCGGAGGTGCTGGTCATGAACTCTCCTCATCTAGCTGCATGCCCTGTCGTGTTTAGTATAGCTTTTTTCTCCCGTTACTGGGAAGATAGAGATAATTTGTATTCGTTGTAATAGCCTTATTTATACAGGGTGTTTCTAAAGCAGGGATGCACGCGCGAGAAAAGACCAAGGGCCATATACATTTCACTGTGACTTATGGGAGAAACCCACGAAACTTATCTATCTATATTATTAACTTTTTATATTTATATATTATTGTTATAAAGAGAAAGATATACATATAATAAAAAGTAAATAAATAATCCAATTTGATACGTGACATTCCATTGAATTAAGAATTCTTTTAATAATCGGTTCGATTTTTGTAGTAGCCAAGCGCAAAATTGATTCAAAATTTCATTAATCAAGCGGTTCCTATTTTTCAATTTGTTAATATTCATGACTGAACAGATCGTTCAAAGATATATGGGTTATTCCATGTCAAACCGCATAGTCCACAAACCGACCACCTCCGATTTTTTTTAAACTCTGCTAATTTATTACCCAGTCATATATAAGAAATTCCGGAAATTTTTAGCTTCCAACTTGCAATATTTTTTTATGTATATTAATTTCAAATTTGAAAAATTGCCCAAAAATTGGGCAATGTTTCATGATTTTAGACTCATTAAGTCTCCTGTACCTCTGGACCTAATCGTCCGATCACACTGAATGAGAGCCTTATTTTGTAGAAAAATGTACCTTTCTAATAAAATATATGACCTCTTCAATTTCAAGGTCATTCAATTTGACCTACAATTACAATAAAGCGTATTTTTTATTTTTTCTAAAAATTATAATGTTAAAGTTATGTTACTATTTATCTTTGCTTTCTGAAAGTTTCATAGTGGGACCACGCATGGGTTATAATTAAAAAAACATTCGTAGTAAATAGAAGTATGTAATCAGTACCTATAAACACCTGTATCTTTTGACCTGCTAGTCCAATCAAGATGAAAAAGGGCTTATTTTATAGAAAAAAGTATAAACTTTCTGTTAATATATTACATGATACTATGAGCGACCTTTCTGATTTTCAGGTCACTCGATTTGACCTGACCTACAATTACAAAAAAATTTTGTTTTCTAAAAATTATATGTTCAAGGTACACTATTTATCTTTGCTTTCTGAAAGGTGCATAGTGTAACACGCATGGGTTCATTGTTAAAAATATTTGAAATAAATGGAAGTATGCAATCAGTATCCATAAACATGTATCTTTTGACCTGTTTATTCAACCAAGATAAAAGAGTGCTTATTTTATAGAAAAAATATAACCTTTTTGATAATATGTTACATCACAGATCCTTCGTTGTGCGCATGTTCAATTTTTAAGAATTACCTATCGCATGACTTGTTAAAGTTAAAATAGCACATGGTGAGACGGCCCGCTGGCATATCAACGGCCTCATTCGGCCCTCGGTCTGTGCATCTCTGTTCTAAAGTAACTATCCATTTCTGTGAAGAAACTTTGTAACATCTCGCTTGATGTCAAATGAATAAAACACACGAAAACAACAAATGCTAATTCAATTCCACATGCATATCAACACGCAAATCCCAAACTTCAGTGATAGCACGGAAAACCTTTTTCCAGATATCAGGCGTAATCTTAACCACCTGCACCTGTGATTCGCTCCTTCAGTTGAGTGATGCTGCAAATCTTAATTTTGTTCTCCTCTGCTTTGACAAAACTCAACACAAAAAATCTAGGGTGTCAAGTGACCGTTGGATGTGATTTTCTGAATTCTCTCTGCCTAAGGACGTTTGTCCATTTTTATCTGTACTGTGTTGCTCCAGTGCGACGTTAATTAAATACCTACCTACCATTCCCACCTGCATTGGAAATTTTAAAAAGTATATATCTCTAAAGTATGACAAAACCAACTCGTAAATTTGTGATGAAAGCTGTATGATGAATCGTCTATTACAAATAAAAATATGCGTCTGATCCACTTCTCGAAAAGATTATGCATGGCAGAATTCAAACTGCTTTGTAATTACATGAAATTGTTAAATCTTCGATAAATTTAACTAAACACAACGGCCCTATGTAAATCGCCACACAACAGCTCATTCAACTGTCCGAAAGAAGAAAGTAACGAAAACAAAGCTATTTATGTAACATTTTTTCACAGAAGCCGAACTTATAAAAAGCCTTTTCTCACAGAGATGTGTCAGCTCCAATTTTTGTGCGTCACTTGAGGTTGAACGTCCTTCGTTCGAAGGACAAGCACGACAAAACGGAATCGCTCACAGTCACTTATTCATTATCCAATTCATCTCGAACAAAAGCAGCTGTAAAATGTCTTTTATTTCACTTTTTAAAAATATCCGACAGTAACGGATACAAGGATATCAAGAGGAGAAACTCGTAATTAGTGGAAAAGCGTTTTGAAATTGACGTCAGAAAGTGAAACCCATCCATTTTGAGATTTTACAGAATGAATCCCGTTCAAAAGAATCACGTGACATTATTTAGTTGACCATGCGTTTCCATAGAGAGTTGCTTTTACGATTTAAGTGCTTATATTAGGTAGGATTATGCAGTGAAATTAACTTTCTAAATGAACTGAAAGAAAGGTTCCAGTCTGGACTTCCCGTTAATCAATTTCATCTTTGTTGTCTTTTTAGCATAGTTTTATAAGGGAAGGAGTCTGAGAATCTGAATAACTGTAGTTTTGTTCCTAGCATTTACGTGTTTATTATTTCATTATCACCCAAGCCAAGTGTGGTCCTGTGATAAGTATGCACAAAACATCCAGTTTATCCAAGCAAAATCAAAACCTGAGTTCTCGTTTATTTGATGTTGCGAGTTGCATTGTTTGGTTCTGATAAGTTGGCATTTGAGACACAAGGTTTTGTACGAGGTTATTCCTTAAATTGTGACAGAAAAATGTGTAAACCTCCATTGGCGTCTTCAGCGTGGATTCTGGTTTTAAATGTATCGTTCGGTGCCAAAAGCAACAGCAGTAACAACGAGTTGGCAGGGAAGGAACAATCGCCATTCATGCTTTTGCGTTCTTCTCCTAACGCGCTTTCACACTTATTAAAAAATCGACTGGCCCAAGGTCGGTTGCCTTCTCCCGGGAGCCACAATATACTATGATGCAAAACACATTTTGCATATGACAGCCCTTTCCTCTGGCAAATTTAGTGATGTTCAGGAAGTGGACTCAATCAAGTCCATCTGCCTTCTCACCAGACAGCCATACTGTATGAATAACAAATGTCACACGCTGTGTACGATCAGAATTGGGCACTTCGTGACCCACTATGTTCTTCATAAATCAAAACATTAAAACGCGCTAATAAACACTCAGCCATGTTTGTGTTATGAAAACTTATGGGGAAAGCTCCTAACAAAGCTCCCCTTCTTGCAAAGATCGAGCTCGCATAAGATCGTGTCATTGAGGTGTCATACGCCAGCATTTCGCACGGGTCTGAGAAGGGTAAAGGGATACAACAAGGAACAAGTTGCTGCTTAGTGTGGCAGGTCACATCTTTGATCATTGAAAAGTGCACAAAGACCACAAGTGCATGGGGGACCAGGCCAATGGAAGGAGAGAAAAAAGATCCTCGATGCACCTGGCGATTTAGGGGTGAACCCACCTTAGTGGCATTGTCGCATGGGAACGTCCTTATTTTCTGGATTTATAATGGGGGCTCTTCTCCCTTTGAGATTCTGTGTGACCACGAGAGAGGTCAATTCCACGTCGCTGCAAGAAGTAGATCAGATGTATATTCGTAGCATATCCATCTTCGGGGACCTGCTGGTTGCAATTTTGATTCGATCGAGGTAGATCTCATCAAATTGTTGCCAAGTTACACCCCTGTGCTTTATTTGTATTTTGTCAAATGAATTCTTTACCCTCCTGGTGGTTGTCTCGACGTGGCATTTCGTCATAGGCAAAACTAACCAGATCTTCATGGACGAGATACCTTCATTAGAAAAAGCCGATCTGGTCTTGATCTCGTCATCATCAAACAAGGTCTTCATCAATCGGCAATCTTGATGACGAGGTATCTCGTCATTAGCAAAATTGGCCAGATCTTGATTATACGAGATATCTCGTCACTTGGAGGGTTAAATCACCACTTAATTTGAATTGAAATTTCAATATAAGTTACTTCATTATCTATGAAAGGATTTGCAAGAGATTGTTTTGGCGTTTTATGGCGCAAGGGCCATATTTGGCCAAGCTGCGCCAAACACAAAGCAACTTCAAGTAAACAATGTCGTAAACAAACGAAAAAAGGGATTGGGGAACAGTGTAGTGGGATGAAAGCGAAAAAGGATAGCTTCCTTATCCCGGGAGGGCCACTCCCGGGATAAGGAAGCTATCCTTATCACGGGGTTAGTTATCCCGTGTTTGACAAAGGCAGTAAAACCCTCATGGAAAGAGAAGAGATCACTAGGGTACCTCGGGTCCATGAAACCCGCACACACCTAAAGGAGATGCGCTCCAAGGAGTCATGATAGTGAATCAATAATTGTCCGCAATGTAGCTAAAATCTTTATTTCAGGTATTGACCTCGTCATCTGACCGTGGTTCAAAATTACGAGGCGTTGCCCTTGGATCTTCCCTTAGGGATCCCGGGTTCCCAATAGCCTGTTGTGTTGCTCGACGTTACTTAAGTACCTACTATTCTTTGGAATTTTTATTGACGAAATCGCATTCGAAAAACAAGCCAAGTGACGCATTTTCGGAATACGTCAGGAAACACGTTCTGCCGCAAAAACTATCGCCACTTGTAGAAAATGCTTCTCATACAACTGCATTACGGATAATTATTGACTCACTCTCAAACATAACTCAGATTGTATGAATATAAACATCATAATCTCACCTGGCAATAATAATCCACCATTTATAGACCCCTCACTGGAAAATACACATGACCTTCCCCCAACTCAGATGAGTAACCGGATTTCTTGCTTCCTAAGATATACAACTGAAAAGTATCACAAATTGATCTCACGACTGTATTCGATAGCTATCAGACCCCATTTCGAATCATTAATCTTCGGAGAAGTTGAATCAGAACTTTTAGTCCGAGTTCTAGAAAAAATAATTTTCCTTTTCCTGACAAGCATCCCCTGTTATTAGATTCCAAGATAGGCTCTAAATCACTCTCAGATTGAACCTGAAACGCTTTTCCATCGTTTGAAATTCGCGAGACAATGTAATACCTTGTAGGTAGGTCTTGGAGGAATAATCGTTTATCAGTTTATCACTTATTCTCTTGACGACACTTGTAAAGGAAGCTATCGATTCGAAAACTATTGCCGAAACCAATTATATTACGATTGTGACGATTTTACTCGACTGTTGCAATGTGAGTCATTTTCTGTTTAGATGAGGAATCTTTGAGTCATACAGGTCGTCTCCTAACTCTGCTGCAAATTAGTCTCTTATGGCATCACATAAATGCGCCAACAGGAAAGTTGCATTCATTACATGAAATGATTTATAAATAATGAATGTTATACTTATAACTTTATAACTATAAGAAATACAAAACATTTCTTTGCATGGCTTAACCCGATCAATGCTATGAGTCATTCCAAGCTAAAGAAAGTTATTCAGTCTCAAACCTCATTAAGATCTACTCGCTTAACCACTTAAAGCACGAGTTTTTTTCGGAAAAACTGGTAAAAAATGATCGAGTTGTTTTTTGATAGAAAATGAATATATATATATAGGTATAGTGTAAGTTATTTTTTGCGATTTCAGTTGCGGGGGGTGGGGTAAAAGTTATAAAAAAAATTATTATACAAACAAAGTGTAAACGATTTGATTACATGTTTATTTTGAATTTCAAAATATTAATAATAATTAAATATTAACTTCAGATTCACTTCCACCACTCAAGAGATCATCACTTTCATCGCTGAAACTTTCTGATAAATTGGCATATTCAAAATCGTCACAGTCGCTCATTATCAGATAACTTTTTCTAAACAAGTTATAAAAACACTTAGTAAAAATTAATTTATGGTTAACTGTTTACTTTTATGATATTTAACGTAATAAAAATGGATATATTACCTTTTCCACACCAAACAACTGCTTTATAACAAAGAATTCCTAACAAACTTATAGCTAATCACATCAAAATGCACCACTTGGTTTACACAAGAAAAATGGTGCATAGTGGTGCCATCTACGGTAAATAAGTTTAATATCCATCTATAAATAAGTGGTAAATCATCTATAATAAATAAGTTTATGGCCATCTTTGGTATAAGTTTAATCTAGCCTATCTATTTTTACTAGAACGGATCTCAGACGGGCATTAGAAATAAAATAATGTGAGATACAAGAGCGCCCGTGTGAGACACGGGCATGTGCAAATTTGCAGGTAACTTTCGCCCGTGTCAAACACGGGTAAATGCGTTAAGTGGTTAATACGAAATTTATTGATAAGAACTAAATTCCAATGCCCATCAAAATATATATTCGAATAATGTTAACATTCGTTTAAGAATTAGGGTTACACTAACCGCCGGTTAAGACGAACAAAATTTCGTCTTAACAAGGTTTGACTGTACTAGAGAAAATGCCAATGTCCTCTTTTCAACACTTGAACGTATCAAAACATCAGAAAGTATTTTTTGTACTCTGAATTAAAAATTTAAAAAGTACTCAATCGTGTATCATCAAAAATTTGAAAGTAGACAACGAGCTTTTTCCCACCAAAGTACAGAATTTACCATGGACCCCTTCAGTTTATATTTCAGAGCATTGAAGGTATATAACAAAAAATAATCAGTTTACAACAAAATTCTAGGCCTAAAGTACACCTAATAGCAATATATATACACCCTACCTTCCATTCACGGGAAAAAACGTCAGTACAATACGGCCGTAATTTCCATCAGAAAAATAGATTTTATCCGCACCCCCAGTCGCTCAAAATAGACAGTAAACAAGCCCTTTTGTCCAATCCTTCCATCCCCTGGGGCAGAGGGTGATTTCAATCCCACGTGTGTGTGTGTGCATGCCAGTTAAATCCCCGGTGTTGGTAAGCTCTTGCCTCTAGGATGGGAAGGGGGAAAGAGTAATCTCGGAGGTTCGCTTGTTGCTAGGCAACGAAAGCAACGTGCTCGGCTTTTTCGGATGGCACAGTTCTTCGGCCAAGGTTTTGGAATACAAATGTAAACACAGAACCCCGATGTTTTGTTATTGCACTGGCAACCGTTCTGCGCGCGAGGAGTTCTTTTTCATCACTTAAATTCTCTTTCTGGTAGTACTTTTGTTGTGATTTTTTTTCTTTTGGTGGGGACACTTAGAAGCGTAAGTGCAACCAAATATTTATTTTTGACACTGAAGGTTTTTGGGCTGGGTTGAAATGGTGTCGTGTCCAGGTTTTTCGTTGGGCATTTCGGTTTGATTTTTGCCCTCCGGAGGTTATCTTTTGGTATACGGGGTTAATTAAGACTGGGGCTAAGTCCGTTAGTTTGTTTTGTTTTTCTATCAAAATAATTATTTCGTTTGGTTTCACTTCTGCGCTAAAACAGCACAAAAACTGAAGTATATTTCATGAAAGAAAATAGTTTAGACACTCTAAAAGGTATTTTAACTACCTCAATGGGGGCTTATTGACACAATTAAGTGTTGTGAAGTAATTAAGTACTCTAATTAGTAATTCTAATGTGAAAAAATTTTATTCGCAGGGATGACCCATGAGATTCAATAGAGAGGAAGGTCTGTGACATTAGTCTGCCCAGTCTGAGACTTACTTTCTCGCAGACTGCGACCCCATGTAATATATATAAACAAAGATCGAAAAAGTTCAATTACATCTATGGAAATTTTGTGTGGGGAGAGTATAACAATTAGAAAGATGCGAATTTATATGGGCAATTATGGTAAACGGTTTGTGAATATCGCACTATCACGTCAATATTAAGCAGATTTGGTCGGTTTGCACTCTATGGTCATATTTGCTACACAAGGGTTAATTAGACCCGGGTTTACGGCTTAAAGTGGGTTCAGAACCATCACGAATCTCCATGACGATACTGGAATTCGTATCTAGACCCAATCAACAGAAAAGCTTCAATCTTAAGCAGGATATGAATTCCTCATGCTTTTTGGGACTACGGATTTATCAATTTAGTTGACGACGAAAGGAAAATTGGAATAATTTATCTACCTACAAATGTGTGCCAAGTTTTGTAGTTTCTGTCGTTATTTTTCGATATGGAATTAAGATTGATACAACATTTTACTTTATGGAGGTAGGTAGATAATTAAATTAACTTCGCACTGGAGCAACACAACGGGTTATTGGCGACGGTCCGGGATCAATCTCAAAGGGAAAGATCGAGGACAACACCACGTAATTTTGAATTACGATCAGGTGACGAGGCAACACCTGAACTGGCACCCCACTCTCCAAACTTCCACACCAAGCTAACGTGGGGATATTTGAGGCCACGACGGATTTAACGTCCACCAGCCCCCTTTGTACACGATGGTCTTTGGCTGGATTCTAACTCGGAACCCTCCGGTTGCTAGTTCGTTACTCTTCCAACTGGGTTACAGCGGCCCACATGATGTAATACAAGATCACATAATACTGTTAAAACCTACCTACTATTCCGCAAATAGTCCGTTGTGTTGCTCCAGTGCGACGTTGATTAAAATACCTACCTACCATTCCACCTTTTTTACCTTGCTTTTGATGTCAAATATGCATGTTTTAATGCGTTTTATCTGGAAAAAAAGCATTGCGATTTTAGCTAGCGAAGTTTATTACGGAGTTTTAATAAATGCCTTAGAATTTTCAGCTTTTCGTTTCTTTTGTTTACCAGGTAGCAACCGGAGGGCTACGAGTTCGAAACTCGGAGCAGCGAAAAGACTGTCGTGTACACGGGGGCTGGTGCACGTTAAAATCTGTCGTGGCCTCAAATAAAATCACGTGGGAGTGGTGCGGAAGTTTGGATAGTGGGGTGTCATCTCAGGTGTTATACTCGTCATCTGACTGGGGTTCAAAATTACGAGGCGTTATCCTTGGATATTTCCTTTCGGGATTGATCCCGGACCGTCGCCAATAGCCCGTTGTGTTGCTCCAGCGCGACGTTAGTTACGTTCATTAACTACCTATCTTTCCTTACCAGGTCCAAGCAATAATTCCACAGATACTAAAAGAATTATTTTTACATTGCTCTAAAAGATATTTATTCCAATGAAAAAAAACACGGAGATAACAATGCAGTTAAAAACGCATCCCCAGCGCATCAATCCCACTGCAAATTCGACTACCAAATCGAACCCATCGATTGCTTTACCAATGCACCAGAGGAATCCCAACGTCTCTGAAACCCTCGGATTTAAATAACGCTCCATCTCTAGGATTTTAGAAAGTTTCCTGCAAAATCAAAATTTCAAAACAACCCTCATCAAATCCACATTAGGAAAGATAACGCAGTTTTGTATTCCGAAACCGAACCGAAAACCTGGAGCAGACGACATCTCTAGTGTGTCCTCCCTCTTCACTTCGTCTCGGGAGCAATTGGGGGAGAGGTAGGACCGGAAGTCTGCCATATGGTCCGCGCGACCCAAGGAGCCGCGTTTCTTCAAGGTCAGTCCCAAGAAACGAGTCTCCCTCCGGGGTGTGGCACCCTCCCTCGATTTCTTTCCCCCCGGGGTCAAAGGTGAGCAGGTGGTGCGCTCCCAGTTCCGAATGTTGTTTGGAAGGGGCCGTCTCCTAAGTATACGAAAAACACGTAAACAGTGTCGGGGGGGTAGGTAGAAAACGTGATTGTTCATGCAACTCGGATAACAGTAACGGGTAATGTAGAAGGCGAAATTAAACCGTTACTGTCTGCCCACTTGTGGAATTACTCCAGACACAAAGCCTACCCCTGCATAGGCGAAGCTAGGCTTTTTGAGATCCAGGGCTGATGCCGCTCTGTCCAAAACAGAATTACGATTTTGAAAGGTAATAATTATAATTAACGTCGTACTAGAGCAACACAACGGGCTATTGACGATGGTCCGGGATCAATCCCGATGGGAAAGATCCGAGACAACACCACGTAATTTTGAACCACGGTCAGATGACGAGGTCAACACCTGATCTGGCGCCCCACTCTCCAAACTTCCACGCCAACGTCAGGAAATTTGAGTCCACGACGGATTTAACACCAGCCTCCTTTGTACACGACGGTCTTTTGGTTGGATCTCTTCCAACCTGACCACCGCGGCCCCATATTTGAAAGGATAATTAATTTTGGATTTTTGGCACAAGGGGCCATATTTGATCAATCTGCGCCAAACGCAACGCAAAGTAAAAGATGTTGCGAAAGGGAATAGAGTAATGGTGTGAAAGCTGAAAAAGATCACTTGGGCATCCCGGGAACGCGACCTTCATGTTTACTAAAGGCAGTAAACCCCATGCGAAAAGAAATGATCACTAGAGTACCTCGGGTCGGTGAAGCCGCACCTAGAAGAAATGCGCCCCTGAGGGCTTTGGAAAAGAAGGTAATTTGGATAAAATATACTAATTCGTACTCATTAATTTTGTGAACAAAAAGAGGGTACAGTGCCTTTAAGAATTCAAGTCAGGATGAAGAACCCCAGTCCAATTTTGTAATCTCCTAAATCTCCTGTTTGTCCAATCTCCTAAAGTTTCCTGTATCACACTGAAACTTTATACAGCGTTTATGCACACTCTATGCTACACGATACAGAAAAATTAGGTTAATATTTTAAAATTAAGTAATATTTAATTTACATAAACTAAATCTACAAGACAAATACTTACAAGGACAACTTGTGTGCAACTTTCTGAGTCAACTCATGCATTTTCTATCAAAATGATGACCGAAATGAGTAACAGAGTACTAATATTTCAAATTAAAAAACAAAAAAATGTAACTCGAGTAAAACGAAATATGAAATTATTAATTAATATTTCATTTAATTGGTTTTTAGCAAAACTTCTCACATTATATTCAAATTCTCGAATCAAGCTCTTTGAGCAAAATTTTGGTTTTATTTTGCTCTAATGGTAATTCAATTTCATTCCAAATTTCATGTGTAAGTTTAAATAGTTTGAGTCAGAGCGCTTAGTGTTGAAAATTCTCATTCTGTGAAAAAGACGATAAAACTAAGCTGAAAAGGTTAAAACTGAAATAGGGATGTCAGAGAAACCTTAATTGAGAACGAACTAATGTGAATTTTTTCATGAGTTTTTATTACCAGAACATTTCAGACTTTCTAAATTCATCTAAATTAAAAAATTTTTAAAGTTTTAAAGGAATGTGTTCCTAATATTCATTTAAGATCGCAATCACTATTAGCTGAGTATATAAACTAAAAAAAGCTGAGTTTCTTTCACGAGACCAGTACGAAGAAAGAAAAGAAGTCCGTCTCGTTTAATGCTCCATTTGTGAAAAGATAATTTTATTGTTTTGTCTGTTCTCTCCTTTTCCCGAATAACAATGTGATTGGAGGGTGTACATGAAAAAATGAATTGACTGTTGGAAGATTAATTGACAATTTTTAAGTGTAAAAATTGAAGGTATGAATTTATATTCACTTCATCCAAGTAACAATGGAAAATATTTTTGTCATGAACGTGTTGGGCTTAAAATTATACTTTTAAAACATTTTTCCAAAGAAAAACCATTTTTATAAATATTTTTAACATACCGGCCCTTGAGACACTGGCACCACTCCTGTCACTCTCCCCTAGCTACGCCGCAGTGCCCCTGTCTGTTGCCATAGAAACGGACCTTATCCTATTTTCCTTAAGGGATTCTTGAAGAAATGTGCTCAAGTTTCTCACATTGGTGGAACTTGATGGCTAATTGGAAATACATATATTAGGATTTCTACCGTGAATCACACTTTAAAATTTCCTAGTCTAATAGTAAAGTGGTTT
The DNA here is from genome assembly GCA_933210815.1 of Meta bourneti. Classification (NCBI taxonomy): domain Eukaryota; kingdom Metazoa; phylum Arthropoda; class Arachnida; order Araneae; family Tetragnathidae; genus Meta; species Meta bourneti. Next base: position 36,173,977 of record OW119922.1, on the reverse strand, counting down.
TTCGGGGAACCACGCGACAGGTGCTCTATAGTACCGCCATCTGTTGATCAATAGCATAAAATTTATTCAAATACATTCGACGGCTAATCGAATAGAAATTTTAGCCCGTATTTCACCAAGTTAACCAAGATATTCTGTGCTTGAAAATTGCCATATCATTTATTTACATACAATTTTTACTGTAAAGGTTTCAGTGATCGTACTTGAATCACGCTTTTTCTTGAGGAAATAAAAGGATATTTCCTATTGTTCCTATCACAAAATAAAAATCGCTGAGCGTCCTTAGCTAGAAAATATTTTTTCCCATTGTGTGAAAGCCATCGAAAAAACGAAATCATTAAGTCGTAGGTCTTTATCTAATAAGCCACATGTCATTACATCATTTCATCCTGCCCCTAAAAAGTCTGGCTTCGCCCGGGTAATGCCCGGGGTAATTATGACTACTAGAAAGAGAGAGAGCACGCCCACACACACACATGCACGCCACATAAATTAATATTAAAATGCTTTTGCAGAATGCAGAAAATTCTTTTGCCGAGGAAACAGAAAATTCCTTATGGAAGTAATTAAAGTTTGTCCTGTACATTCTGTTCATAGAAAAAATTACGAATTTTTAATTAACATGCCATTTTGAAAATGCAGATACATTTAGTCCCATCTCCTTAAACCCCATATTAAATTATTCTGGTAGGTAAGTATTTAATTAACGTCGCACTGGAGCAACACAACGGGCTATTGGCGACGGTCTGGGATCAAACCAGAAGAGAAAGATCGGAGGACACCACCTAATTTTGAACCACTATCAGATGACGTGGTGACACCTGAACTGGCACCCCACTCTCCAAACTTCCACACCACACCAACGTGAGGACATTTGAGGCCACGACATATTTAACGTGCACCAGCCCCCTTTGTACACGACGGTCTTTGGTTGGATTCGAACTCGCAACCCTTCAGTTGCTAGTCCGTTACTCTACCAACCGGGCTACCGCGGTCCTTAAATTATTCTGGATGGATTCGTGGATGTTGTCCTAGTAGATGTTATCCTAGTGCTCTGGTGGTTTAAAGGACTCTGGGTACGAATTCCGGTGTAGGCATGGGTTTAGTGAAGGTTGGGCCGTACGTCCTAGTCTAATTTACACACTCATGTAGCAAATAAAAGATAAATAGAGCGAGAAATCTAACCTAACCAGCACCACAATGTGTTTATGTCCATTATTTGACGATTTAAGTTAAAAGCGGATCTTTGACATCAAGCACACAAGTTGGAATATATGATTACTCAATCAGTAAATATAGGTAGGAAACACATGGTGGGTGGAGAAGAAAGCAGATGATTGGTGCTATTAACCTAGCTGATTTACAGTTAGTAATCACAGAGAACCCCAAAATAAATGGGGAACAGATAGTTAATGGGCAATGACACAATCAACCTTCTCGAAAAAGAAATGCGCAATCCAAAATTGGCATGCATGCAAAGTACAATATCATGAAATCCATATTATTTTCGGTCAGCGGTAGCTCGGTTGGTAGAGAAGGGGATTAGCAACCTGAGGGGTGGGTTCGAAATTCGATCCAACTCAAGACCGACGTGTACGTGGACGCTAGGCATGTTGAATCTGTCGTGTCCACACGCTGTTATGGTGTGGAAGTTTGAAGAGTGGGCTGCCATCTTAGGTGTTGACCTCGTCATCTGGGCGTGGTTGAAAATTACGAGGTGTTGTTCTCGAATTTTTCTTTCGGGATTGATCAACAGCCCATTGCGTTGCTCCAGTACGACATTAATTCAACTACCAACCATATTTTTTTTCACGTGATAGGGTTTTTTGTAAAGCTAAAATACAGAGGGCGCTGTTTTTTAACATAAGTTGTGATATATTCGAATGCAATTTCAGGATGTCGCTTGTATTAAAAATTAGAGCCAAACATAGTCAAAGCGCGAATAACAGTGGCGTAACCAAGGGAGGGTGGCAGGGGCGGTGAACCCTAGCGCTAGGGTCTATAGCAGTGGCAGAAGTATTTGTTAAAAAGTTTTTTGTTGGGAATATATTTTTTAAATTTTTTATATTTTTAGTATTCGATGTCCTTGCTACTAAAGTATCTTCCAGTGCTAAAAGTAAATGTGCTTTCATGCATTCCATTTAGAATCGTGCTTAGAAGTCAATTATTTTTATGTTCCCCTGCCATATTGTAGATCAGAAAAGATAGGTAGTTAATTAAAGTCGCACTGGATCAACAAAACGGGCTATTGGCGACGGTCCGGGATCAATCCCAAAAGGAAATATCCAAGGACACCGCCTCGTAAATTTGAACCACGGTCAGATGACAAGAACAACACACGAGCTGGCACCCCACTCTCCGAAATTCCACACCACGCCAACGTGAGGACATTTGAGGCCACGACAGATTTAACGTACACCAGCCGCCGTGTACACGACGGGTTTTGGCGAGACCGAGCTTCGAACTCTCAGGTTGCTAATCCGTTGCTCTTCCAACTGGGCTACCGCGGCACTCAGAAAAGAGAGACGGGAGACAAATTATATAAAAATTATCTTCTCACAAACGTCTGTAGAGCACAGAGCAGGATCAAGGAGTGCCTTTTCTTTCTTCGTCCTGCAGAACCATTAACAAGAGCCATTAATGCAGTTCGTTCTCTTGCTAGTCTATGCATTCTCAATAAATAATTAATTGCAAAAATTAATATTATGAATATTGGTTTATTATCCTAATTATATCTTTATATTAAATCGTAAAGTTTGTTTTGGCTATCAGCCTTATTTGCCCCGGGTTCCAAAATGTCTAGCTTCGGCTTTGACGATAAATAAAATTATCTTATAACCGTTTGTAAGTTTTTGTTTTGGCCATCAGCCTTATTTGCCCTGGGTTCCAAAATGTCTAGCTTCGGCTTTGACGATAAATAAAATTATCTTATAACCGTTTGTAAGTTTTTGTTTTGGCCATCAGCCTTATTTGCCCCGGGTTCCAAAATGTCTAGCTTCGGCTTTGACGATAAATAAAATTATCTTATAACCGTTTGTTTAGTTTACAGAAACATCCTCTCATAGAAGTTTCGTAAAGGATTAAATGTGGGCAACATTGCATTGACCAACCTACCCAAAAGTAAAGAATCCAATCCAATAAAAAAGGCCAAGGGTAATCGATGCTGCAATCGATTAGCGAAATGTGACGGGGGACGGATGCGGGGCTGGCTCCCTATCAAGGTCTGCTCATCTGGGCCCCCCCTCAAAAAGGATTAATGGTCCCTTTATGACCGCCGCAGGCAGGCAAAAAGAGTTGGGAGCCCTCGCATCTGCCGGCCCGATAAGCCCTAATATCCCAAGGAACCAACCGTGAAATCAGTTGGGAACAGAAATCGTCCACTAACTTGGAGGGCGGCTTTGGTTTCGACAAACGAGTTTCGATGTACGAACTCGCTATCGAACTGTAACATGTAATGTTGTGGTAAAGTTAAGCCACCGCTATGAAAATTAATTTACGATATAGAGAGTCCAACTCCACCATAAAGTAGTTTCTGGTAGACAAAGTTGTACTGCCTTTGACGCGTTTTTCTAAATTGGTGACTTGTACACATGCTTTCAAGAGCAGGCCAGGTGGCATTTCTGTCAAATTCCAGCGCTCGCCTCAATCGGTGCACGTTTCGATGGATGATCCCCTTTGAGTTGCTGAATTGCCAATGCGATGCATATCACTTCCAACAACTTTCTGAAGATCTGTTATAGTAGACACGGCTTCGTAGCTTCACTGTTTGTTGCCGCTCAGCTTCACTTCAACAAACTACCGGCTGCTATCGCAATCAGCCACTGCACGATCACGCATACGGAAGTACACTGGTAGCATCTATCGAATTCAGCCACTCTAAACTCTGAAAGGGGAGTATTGCTGTGAACTAAGCAACCACTACAAAAATTAATTTACAATACAGTAGTATCTATAGCAGAAGCAGTCTAACCTACCTCCACCATGAAGTACTTTTCGGGAGACAAAGTTGAACTGTCTTTCACGCGTCTTACTAAAAGGTAACCAGATTGAGATGTGGACGATACGTCCAGTCACCGTTCAATCACATCGTGTTGGTTGGTTGATTGGGTTTTATGGCGCAAGTGCCATATTTGGCCATGCTGTGCCAAGCATAAAGGAATCAAATTGAAACAATTTTGGAGGTCAACTGGCCTAATAGAAACACCAGCCTCTACGGAATTTCTCGATGTGCCTGTTCGTCACTGGTGGGTAGAAAGGGAAAATTCTCGGTTTGAGGCAACTAGACTAGCCAACAGATATTTCCAGCATCTGCGATCCTACTGCGAGACCTGTTTTGTTTGTACTAAAAACCGACTGTTTATGTAAGGCGTATACTCCCGTGAGTTTGGTTACATTATTTGTTACAGTTCGTTAATGAATAAGCAGCTTAAGGCCCTTGCTTTACAAACAATTAGATCCTTTTACGAAAGCTCAGGTGTTGACTTCGTCATCTGACCGTGGTTCAAAATTACATGGTGTTGTCCTCGGTTCTTTTCCCTTGGGGAATGATCCTGGACAATTGCCAATAGCCCGTTGTGTTGATCCAGTGCGACGTTAATTACCATTACCACCTTTTACGAAGAAAGTGTTTAGTACCGAACTGTAACAGCAGAAGAGTAGGTGTAATGGTGGACGACTTTTTGTATGGCTACTGAATGTGTTTGGGGCATCATCGCACTTAACCATACTTACCCTTCACGACTACCAATAAAAAGCGGTAGGTCTTCTCTCATTGTTTGCCATTTGTACAACAAAAATTACTATAAACCGACATAACGAATCAACAGAAAGGAATTTATTCTGAAATATCAACAGAATCTGCAATAATCGTTTCGTTTTTTCTTCAACCATGTAGAATCTCCTTAACCACGTGGAAACATACCATTCGATATTCACAGAAACAAAACAATTCAGTCATAGTTGCAACGTCATCCATATTCCTATACCTTCAATCTGCAAATGTGATCTGCCACTATACCAGAGAATAGAGGAACATTAATTTAAAAAACGGTTTTTAGGATGTCACTGAAACAAAGGTCGTCATCTAAGCAGACTTGTGAACGAAACTGCATCAGTTCCGCGAACTAAAACATGAAATGACTTCCTTCGAGCGAGAACTGACCATTCCCACGACAAAAAAAAAAGCAGTCATCAATAGCATTGGTGCTATCCGAATCTCTACTCAAACACGTGGTATAACACACAATTCCAATTGTGAGAATTGAATTCCCACAGAAACAAAACACTTCAATCAACCATTCGTTGCAACATCATTCACATTCCTATACCCTCAATCTGCCACTGTATCAAAGAATAGAGGAATGTTAATTTAAAAAGTGGTTTAGGATGTTACTGAATTGAAGGTCGCCATCGAAGAAGACTAGCATACAACTGTATCGATTCCGCGAAACTAATCGAAATGTAGACACGAAACGACTTCCTTCAAAAGAAAACTGATCATTCCCACGACAAAAAAAACGCCATCAATCGCACTGGTGCTATCCAAATCCACTCAAACACGTGGGAACATCCAACTCCAATATCCACAGAAACAAAACACTTCAATCAACCAAAGTTTCGACGTCATCCACATGAGGAGCGAAGGTCCATGAACGCGATGTATTTCCTCGGTCTGTCAAAACCACTCGTGTGTCAACTGGTCAGTCGCCCCGGTTCAAATGGATATCGCCCAAGGTCACCCGGGTGTAGACGCGGCCGAAGACATGAAATTAAAAGGGATGGACAATGGCTTTTGTTCTTGAGAGGGAGTGATCGATTTCTGGAAGGCGATTCAACTGCCCCCAAATGGATTAAGGTTGGTTCGCTGCACTTGTATGAATGGCGTCGATACAGATCTTCCATCCGTGGTTGAGGCCATTGGCAGTGGGATGACGCGTTTGGGGTCTGTAAAACGGATGTTTCGATACTTTTTTCTTAATTAGAATGTCAACGGCTCCATTGATAAGAGATCACTGTTTGGAAAGGGGGGGATTGCATTCGCAAAATATTAGTCACCATCTTGGAATCTCAGCTCCGGTTCAAAGACATCTTAAACAGCTAGACGGACACTTCAGCCGCGTAATTTGGTGTTAAAGAGGTCCTTGGCTAGGAATCAGTAGCGTGGCCAGGATTATATTTCGGAGGGCGCCTAAGGTGAAAGATGGAATTTATTAATGCGATGTGAGATCTTATATATTAGATTTTCTAAAAGGTCTTTATACTGTTTTCGTACAGAATTACTGTTAAGTGGCTAAAAAGCAGTACAGGAAAATTCCCGAGGTTGATTTGGTTGGGTTTTATGGTCGCAATATTTGGCCACGATATGCCAATTATATTTCGGAGCCAATACGCAGCATTGGCCATGATACGCCGTACACAAGGCAGACATCAAATATTGAACGTGTATACACAAGGAAAGCTTTTTAACACAGAAGAAAAAATACACAGAAATAAGTCACAGGGATCGAAACTGCTCCCCTTACAACTCGCAGGTTACTAACGCAGTGGGAAAGTCCCTTGAGCCATGACGACCTCTTCCCAAGAGCCCAGGCTGGCCGCCGTAGCCCAATTGGAAGAGCAACGGAGGGTTACGAGTTCGAAACTTGATCCAACCAAAGACCGTCATGTATGTGGGGACTGGTGTACGTTAAATCTGTCGTGGTCTCAAATGTCCTCACTTTGGCGTGGTGTGGAAGTTGTGTGAGTGGGATGCCAGTTCACAGGTGCTAACATCATCTGACCGTGGTTCAAAATTGCGAGGTGTTGTCTTGGAATCTTTCCCTTCGGGATTGATCCCGGACCGTCGTGCCAATAGCCCGTTCTGTTGCTCCATTGCGATGTTAATCCAACTAACCCCTTCCAAGAAGACGGTGCTTGTGGTAGGCAAATAATTAGAGTTCTTATGATACGGTGCTTCTGGGGGCTGGTAGGGATCACGGAAAGAAAGTATAAAAATATTATGGGATTTTAACAAGAATTGATTTCAAACATAAAATTAGAAAGAGAATAAATAAGACAATGAAATTCAAGTTTGTTGTATGGCTAATTGGATTGGTATGTATGCATTTCTAATTAACGTCACACTGGAGCAACACAACAGGCCTAATTATGATTGGATTCAAGAAAATAATCTAGCGAAGCAGTGTCTTAGTGGCTTGCTTCCGGAAAAGTTAATGAGAATAGGTAGTATTGAATGGTGAAGTCAATCAACAGTAGTCAAGGATCATTAAAAATTGTGGTATCGGCCGTGGCTCAGTGCATTCGGACCACTGCGCTAACCTGTTCGATTCCTCCCTGGATGTATTCCTCTCTTTGTCAGTGAAATCATCTTTGTGTGTCTATAACTTGATGTGGTCTGTCTTGTGTTTGGCGTAGCTTGGTCAAATATGGCCCTTGTGCCATAAAACCCAATTAACCATGAAATTTGCCTCTTATCGGATAAGTAACTTACTTAATCCGGGCCGATCTAACGATCGCACTGCTACAAAGTGACACAATCTCTTTTGTTTTAGGTACGTATGACCATAATACATAAATATTTACAAAATAAATAGCTTTAAGCTAACATTACAAGCTAGTTTCTGGAAATTCACTTTTACTTTTGTATCACTGTTAAAGTGATTTATTTATACGATACATAGACATGTGAGAAGATGCTTTACTTGAATCAACGTAGAAAAGTAATGTGTATTATCATAGTTTTAACATTTCGTAATGAATATCGTCATTAAACTATTATACTTCTCTATATTGATTGGTGAATTTCTTCCATAAAATGTCCAGGTTTCCAAAACGCCATTGTGATTCAAAATTACGTGTTGTCTTCTGATCTTTCCCTTCAGGTTTGATCCCGGACGTTGCCAATAGCCCGTTGTGTTGCTCCAGTGCGACGTTAATTAAAATACCTACCTACCTACATCCAAGACGCCATGCTGCCGCAGCTTTTAAGCTGTACACGGGGCGTGACTGCATGTCTAAATATTTATTTAGATCTAATTTTCTTCCTAGCCTCAACTGCGTGGTATGTGGTTCTGGAGTTGTTATAGATGTGCAACCTATCTTGAGAACTTTCCGATTTAGGTTTAAAATGTTGGCGAAATGAGACATAGGCGCGCTAGGAAGATGAGACCCGTGGTTGGTCTTTTAGAACATTTTGCTTTTTTCTCCTTTGTTTTTAAATGTTATGTTCCTAATTTTAATGTACTTTCTATATTGTCTCTACTATGGTGATTATACTATGGTTCTTGTACACTAGTGAATGATCATTGTATCAAGTACTACAGCTAGAAGTAAAAAAATTGCTATGAATATTCTGATACATGAACTGATTGCTGTAATTCTAATCTTTCCTATGAAGAAAGACAACCAATCTACACTGTTGGCCACCGTAAATGCAACACCCTGAAGGAAGCATGCAAATAATATGAAATTTACAACATGCATTAGCGGAGGTGAGATATGCAAATGATTAGAATTTCAGCGCAGACGCACATCACGCGCGCCTGTGGCGCCACTTCAAAGCGCTATTTAAGGCTTGGAGATTTCGACGATTTCAAGTACGGCAATTGTGTTTTTCTTGTGGTTTTTTCAAAAAAACGATCAATTATGCCTCGTAGAAAACAGCGATCATCTTTTGATCGAGTATCCGAGTTCGACAGAGGAAGGATAGTGGCCTACCGAGATTGTGGATTATCTTTCAGGGAAATCGGTAGTCGTGTTGGACGAAACCAAACAACTGTAATGCGGATATGTGATCGTTGGATGCAGGAGGGTACGACGGACCGACGTGTTCGATCGCATCCACCTCAGTGCACCACTTCACGTGATGACAGGCATATTGTGCGTATGGCAGTGACGGATCGCTCAGCCACATCACGAACCATAGCACAACACATTCAGTCTGTACCGCATCATCAAGTGTCTGCGCGTACCATTCGACGCCGTGGTCGAATTAATTTACAGCAGAGTGGTCTGTCCGCAAGACGTCCATTGCTTCGTCTACCCTTGACGCAGAACCACAGACGTTTCCGCCGCCAATGGTGCGATGAAAGAAGGATGTGGACGGCAGAATGGAATGAAATTGTCTTTACTGACGAGTCACGCTTCTGTCTGCAACACCACGATGGTCGGATTCGAGTCTGGAGACACCGTGGAGAGAGGATGCTGAACAGCTGCGTTATGCACCGCCACACTGGTCCTGCACCGGGTATTATGGTATGGGGCGGTATTGGATATCACTCTCGCACTCCTCTAGTACGCATTGCCGGTACTTTAAACAGCCAGCGCTACATCTCCGAGGTGTTGGAGCCAGTTGTCCTTCCTTACCTTCAGGGCTTGCCCACAGCCATATTTCAACAGGATAATGCGCGACCACACGTGGCACGCATTGTCCAAGGGTTCTTCGTCAATGGCCAGATTGAATTGCTTCCCTGGCCAGCTCGCTCTCTGGATCTTTCGACGATAGAAAACATGTGGTCCATAGTTGCTCAACGATTGACCCAGAATACATCCCCAGCTGCCACACCAGATCAACTTTGGCAACGTGTGGAAGCTGCTTGGTCTGCTGTACCCCAAGAACACATCCAAAGTCTCTTTGAATCAATGCCGAGGCGTGTGGCAGCGGTGATCTCCAACAATGGCGGCTACTCTGGCTACTGATTTTGGCAGGAACCACACTTCACAGAAGTCTATAAATTTAATCATTTGATACTTGGTCAACATGTTATCTACAAAATAAATTTTGTTGTGATATCTCTTGTCTTTCTTGGTGTTGCAATTTGGGTGGCCAGCAGTGTATATTGGACACAGTGGACTCTACTCAATTAAATAATTTATTTGCATTAGTATTTACATTTTATGCATAAAAATTACGTCGAAGTCTTGGTTCTAAAGATAATGAGGAGCAGTTAGTTATACTTTGATAATAAATGCAACCGTAAATAAATTAACTCAATCTAAAGTTCGACGACGAAACTGGTATAAATCTTCCATCTCAATTTTTAAAAAATAAAGTACACTAAAAATATAGTGGACTTCATTAATTTACTGCTCGAGACAATATATTAATGTGCGCGCGCACCATCTTTCCTCTTTATTCTTTCCTCTTTATTCTTTACTTTTATTTTGTTTCGTGGAGATTAACTTCGAACCTCTACTGAAAACCATACCCATAGGTAATTAACAAACTGAGGCGAAAGAAAATTTAAAATCTAATTGCCAATTATAAAGTTTCATTTCCAAAAGCAGATTGCTATGGTGATGTTGTAGTTTCGTTATGACTTGGGGTGTTTTCTTTCTCCGAAAAGACTAAATGTATTAAACTAATGTAAAAAGGAAAACACATGGGTGTGCAGGTAATCCTTTGCTACACAAAGTGAACTAATTAAAATGATCAAAAGAATCTGATCGTCTCCTTAATATAAAGTACCATAATTTCAATCTAACCATTGAAACTGTTGAGATAGAGAACCGAAACTGAAAAATTAGAACATAACTAAATTTTCTTATGTACAATGTCCATAATTAATATAATAAAATTTTTGAGAATCATTGAAATCATCGTCGTCGTTTATAAAAACAATTCAGCAAAAACGTCTATTAAAATGTAATATTGTAACTGAACAAAAAAAGGATCAATGTCAAAAGTGTGTTGGTCTTAAATTCCTCTGACTATTCTGCTAAAATAGGACTAAAAGAGGAAGTTTTTGCATGTTTTGAATGCTTTTAACGTTAAGTAAATAGACACACACATACAAAACAGGGGATAGGAATTTTTCATGAAATTTCTTTCCCTAGTCTATTAAAATTGCAGACCTGACTCGCGTCACTAAAGTATAAAATAGATAGAACGAGATTTTAGCTTTATTTAGAAGTTCGCATAATTTACTTTTAAGAGACTAACATGCGTGTTGAAGTCTTCGGAAATTCAATAACCTCAGGCCATTGAATGTTTTATATAAGCGGCGAGCCTAGTTAAAACGTTATGAAAATTAATCAACGTATAACTGTTAAAAGTGACACGAGGTTTAAGAAGTATTTAAACTCGCGTTGTGCTTTTAGTTTAGAGTTAGTCCAGTAGATAGATCAAGCATTCTTTGTTCCATGTCTTGTGTTCGTCAAATAAATGTTGGTTAAATGCTTTTTATCCTTTTAAATCCGCATGCAACTAAAGCATATACCTCTGCTAAGAATACTTACAATTTACAGCAAAATAAGTCGCTTTGGTTTAGATGAAGGCTGATCAAAAGTCTTACATTAGCCAGAATAAAACTTCAGTAAAATATATACTGAAAGAAGGAAGAAAAGCAGACTATTTTGAAGTTTCAGTCAGGTTAGGATTCGCTTGCATGCAATTTCAATCCACGTGTGTGAAACGCTCGTTGTGGTAAATATTTCATTGACCTTAAAATGAAATAGACGGAGCATATGCCCGCAGCTTCATGTTACTTCTTCCAGTTTCTCAGTTTGAACATCTGTCACGTGGTTGTGGGTGAAAGCAAGAATCCTATATTATTGATTGGTTAATGTGATTATCCACTGCGATCAAAATCACTAGTCTGAGATTCGACTGCCAATCGGCGAAGGCGATTCATAACTTCACGTGATTTACCCTTCAGGGATCTTTCGACAGCTATTGTCCACATGGTCCATCTATTTCATTAAAAGGTCGATGCAATGTTCCAGTGGCTGTTGTCGGTAACCTTACGTTCAAATCAGAAATTCCTTCAGGATTTTTGCCATGATACCTGATGAATCGACTTTTGAGAAAATGTTCGAAACTGTAGGAAGAAGCTATTCAAGAGATTCGTACAGACATTACAGAGTTCCTTATTTGGTTGGGCATAGATGAATCAGATGCCTGAGGTAGGTACATCGCCAGTGTTGTGGGGAAATTGAACAGCCAAAGAACTTGGAAGACTATCTTGTTTTCTATAAGCAGCTAGACAGGAAAACCACTCCACAACTGCTAGAATTGTTCGGGATGCCTTGCAAATATTATGGAGCAGTGGAGAAAATTAACTCTTCAAGTGATTTCGGCGAGATATCTCGTCCATCAAGATCTAAACAATTTTGTAATGATGAGATATCTCGCCATCAAAATACTGTCGATGTTTTAATGATGACGAGATCAAGATCTGGTCAGTTTTCTTCAAATGATGAAATATCTCGTCCATCAAGATCTGGTCAATTTTTGCTAATGACAAGATACATCGTCGAGACAACCACCAAGACGGTTAAGAGAGGCTAATTTGTGTGAAATAATTTCTTAAATAAATAAAGAATATACTGTGCGAATACTTTTCACACTCTCTATACATCAATCTTTAATTTTTATACCAAGAGAAACTATGGGACTTAAAACTGAGTGATATCTCGCCAAGCATGGCAGTCAAGTCTCTTTAATTAATCCCAAGTGATCTCGAATTGCGCCAGCTCCAAAACGAAACTTCTTTATTACGGAAAAGTGGTTTTCCAACAATAAGACAGCCTATGCAAAGAAGTAAGCCTTAAGTACCGGTTCCCAGATGGCTATTCGCGAACCTGCTTGGAAAATTCTGTAAAACTGTTCCGTTGCTCAAAAAGCTGTATGTTGTCTGCTTCATGGAACTCGTCAATCTGAAAAGGTTTGCGAATAGATCTATTTCAGTTGCATCCTAACTAGAGTTTGGAGACAATTTTTTTTTGAACCTAAGGTTTTCAAGTTCCCTTTTTGACAACCGCGAGTAACCGTAGTTACATTTCCGGAATAATACATCGGATTCAATTTTTATGGATATTTAATGGATATCTTTAGCAGTTCTTTATTTTTCTTAATAGCAGAGTTACGGTAAATACGCTATTTGACCTACTTTTTGTCGTTCTTTTAAAGTTACCTAATCGGAAATAAAAAAAAAATTCCTTTATTTTTAAAAATAAAAATCAGTCATTTAACAATATTCAGTGTTCTTTTTTTATTCAGTAGGTATTCATTTTTACATAATTTTAAGAAATATAATGGCATTTGTGATTTGTTTGATAACCGCCAAAAGTGGATTGGCTTCCAAAGTTTAACGTGGAAAATTATTAAATTCAAATAAACTAAATATAACTTTATAAAATACAAAATTCATTTGGAACGTATAATTGATCAGATTTGGATTTTAAGGAAATTATTTCATAGTAAATTTTCGAAAAAGAACATTCAGATCAATCTCTTTTTCGAAATTCGCGGATTTTTCGGTTACATTTTTTGAGCGCACAGCATACATCCGCAAATTATATTCCCGAAATTTATTTTTATAAGGATTACAGATGATAAAATTTATTTTTATAAGGATTACAGATGATATTTATGGATTACAGATAGACTCAATGATGTTACAGATTTATATTACATAATAATGCAAATGAATTAAATAGAACCTTACAAAACAATAAATTAATTTGGAACTTATGATAATTGATTTGATTTGAATTTTAACAAAATTATTCTATAAGATATTTTTGCAAAAAAAATTCCGAATTTGTAAATTTTTTCGAGAACCGCGGATATCCGCTAGTTACATTTCCAGAATACTATATTGGATTTAATTTACATGGAAATTCAATGGATACTGCAGATTAATATTACAAATGCAATTGAACTAAGTAGAACTTTTCGAAATAAAAATAATTTGGAACACGTATAATTTGATTTGGATTTTAACAAAATTATTTTATAATACATTTTCGCAAAAAAATCCGGACAAAACTCGTTGCATCTGAGTTATTGTGAATTCAATATTATTGTTTCTCCGAATGTATAAATATTGATCACTATTATGTGAAGTTAAAAGACGAAAATGTCGAATCTAGCAGAGCGTGGTTTCGATCCACGGACCTCTGGGTTATGGGCCCAGCACGCTTCCACTGCGCCACTCTGCTCACGCGTTTTGCTGGGAGAAAATAGATATCAATACTACCAGATATTAGTATACTGGACCGTTACCATGGCAACGTGCAGTTCCTTTCCCTTCTTGCTTAACCAGTCAGTAGGCGGAAAGTTGTTTCAAGGTATGCATTCCCAAGTTTTCTGCATTAGTCACCGTTTATCTCTTGCGCTCTGTGAGTAGATATGATAACAATAATTTCCCTTACAACAAAACATTGAATAATTTAAATGTGATATTTCAATGCTGTTTAGAAAGGGGTTTGGCTGAATGTTTCTAACTGAAATGTTTTACAAACACTAAATTTTAATCTGCTTTATTTTTCATAAAATCACGCAATTTTTGTGTAGATATTTTAGGGGTAATTTTTAGTTTGACATTTTTATATTTGACTGTTTATAGCCATAACAACTTTTCATTATTCGTACTTCATTTTTATATATCGTCGGCTTGGATTAAAAACTGATTAACTGAGCATTTTTTTACTGTATAGCTGTTTAAAGACTTAGTTTTTAAGCCAAAAAACAAAATTATACGAATTTGAGAGTATTTATATCTTTTAAACAGATTACAATATGACGATTTCTCATCATAATGAAAATAAGCATTTAATGTCTCCCAAAAAATATCAATTAATGAGTTTCTGCTCTAAGCCGACGATATAATTAAACTGTTACATTTCTGTCCCATACATACATAAGCTAAGAAAAACTAAATGGAGATGTAGAATTAGTCTCATGTTAACTTCTACGCCTTAGAAAGTAAAAGGGCTTTGTAAACAATTCAATTCGTCTCACTTGAATTTTAACAAAATTATTCTATAGTAGGTACCAGCAAAGGAAAATTCCAAACAAAACTAGATGCATCTGAGTTGTGGATTTGGTATTGTGGTCCCGGGTGGTATAATATTGATCGCTATTACGTGAAGTTTAAATGAAGCCGTAGACCCTGACCCTCGCGAAGCAAAAACAACGACCGTAAAGAAGAGATTTTCAACAGGTGTGCCGTACGAATGGCGAAAGGGTTTAAATTGTACAAGATTTTTTACTTCAAAGGTTTAGTTTTGAACTTTTGACACGTGCGCTCACAGATAATTTCAAGTAATATGTGTAAAATAGTTTAGAGTATTATTTTGTTACAAAGTGTAAATAAATTGCTTCAAATAGATTTTTATAAAGTCACTTTGGAGCAAAAAGGGTAAGAAATTATTGATGCTTTTCTTGATCAAGAAAACTTATACTTATTTTGCCATATGGGCAAAAATTTTAAAAACAATAATTTTTAGTGTACCACAGAATTTTAGTAATTAGTTTGAGTGCCATGAAAATGAAGAGATGAGAGATTCAAAATCGCTGCCTTATATGTATGTATATATACAGCGATAAACTAAACAAAACCTAGAAAAACGCACTTTTTGAGTTGATACTTGCACTGGCGGGAGCGATATTTTGTACTCTATAACATCTATTAAATCTCGCCATAAAATCCAGCCAACCATCTTAATTATTGGTAAGGTATCGTTACTCGCATTTCATATCTCATTTCAATCCATTTATAAAGAATTATATTCATATAAATGGATTTTGTCTTTAAATGAAATAAAATTATCCAATTAATATATAACAGCATTTCGTTTACATTTCCTTACTTTCGTAAATTTTTATTTTCAATAAAATGCATGGCAAAAAGCACACCTCAGTCATGTTACCAGTTAGATTTTCAATTATTTAGTTCAATTTAAATTGCTTCACCAATAACATCGATCGGCAACTGCTATTTTCGATAACAGTCGCCAACTGTTATCGAAAATAGCAGTTGCCGAGCAGCAGTTGTTATTTCGTCTCAACACCGTGATTTAAATTACCCTCAGAGTCCATGTTACCACACTTAGATTCCAAAAAATTTCAGGGGCCACGGTAGCCCAGTTGGAAGAGTAACGGATTAGCAACCGGAGGGCTGCGAGTTCGAATCCAACCAAAACCGTCGTGTACAAAGGGGTCTGGTGCACGTTAAATCAATCGAGGCCTCACTCCGTAATAAACTTCGTTAGCTAAAATCGCAATGCTTTCTTTCAAAAATAAAACGCTTTAAAACATGCATAAAGGACATTAAAAGCAAGATAAAAAAGGTGAAATGGTAGGTAGGTTTTAACAGTATTATGTGATCTTATAATACATCATGTGGGCCGCGGTCACCTGGTTGGAAGAGTAACGAACTAGCCACCGAAGGGTTGCGAGTTCGAATCGACCCAAAGACCGTCGTGTACAAAGGGGATTGGTGCACGTTAAATCTGTCGCGGCTTCAAATAACTTCACGTTGGCGTGGTGTGGAAATTTGGAGAGTGGGGTGCCAGCTCAGCTGTGACCTTGTCCACTGATCCTGGTTCAAAATTACGTGGCGTTGTCCTCGGTTCTTTTCCTTCGGGTTTGATCCCGGACCGTCGACAACAGCCCGTTGTGTCGCTCCAGTGCGACGACAATTAAAATACATACCTACCTACCAAAATTTCAGTATAACCCTCACGCTGCGCATCCCGCGATTTCCGCGGGCAAAGTAGAAGTAGCAAAATTTGCGCAGCCCGCGATTTCCACGGGGGTGCATTTTTGCCGTCTATTTAACTGTGCAACCCGGTCTTTCCCCATTCATGGTTTCATTTTGGCTTTTCTGTGATGTTTAATTGTTTATTCAAATCTGGGTTAACAGATGGCTTAAGATGTCCACATTTCTGCGAAATATACAAGCATTTTTTGCAGCATTTTGCGCGCTCTTTTCAAAGCTCAAAGATGTGTGGCAGGAAGCGTTTCGCGAGTGATAGAACCTACATTCCTGACAATATTTCCGACACTGATAGCAGTTCTGACTCTGATATCAAGTATATTGAAGATAGTTATAGCGAAACTGATGAGAATTTCTCGGATTCCTCTGCGGATAGTGATTTCTAATAATTCTTCATTTCTAATAAATGTTTTGTAAGTATTTTGCATATTTTCATTAGTATATACGTTTTACCTTTGTATTTCATAAAATAAATCATAATTTAACCAAGATTAATTTTCAAAATTTTGCTTTTATATGATTATTCTTCCAATTTCAATATTCCGACAACCTTTTTTTATGATCTAATTCTATATTGAAAAAAAACTCTTTTACAAAAATTTTTTGTATATTTTAACTCTAAAATATATGCAGATTTGAAATATGTAATAAAAAAAATACGCAATTTTTGAACCTATTTTGATAAAAAAATTACGCAGCGAGAGGGTTAATTCAAATTGCATCACCAACAACTGTTAACATTTCCGATAACAGTCGCCAACTGTTATTTTGCTCCATCGATTTAAATCTCCATCGCAATAACAGTCCACCTCCACGCATTGCTGCCACCTCGCGGCCGAAGCAGCTTTCGATGACGCAAACCGATTACCGGTATCATCACCCGTCGCTCACAAATCGGACTTCTTCCAAACGGAGGCAAAGGGGAAAAGAAGGCATTCTCTCCTCGAAGTTCAAGGCCTGGGAGCAGGGGAACAATGCGATCGCCGAAGCATCGCCCTCTCCCGGCACCGCGAAGGGCAAGCGGGGCTAAAGGCCCAACATCTCAAGGTCTGCGGGCACGCTCTCGACCGGTCTGATCTCGAATTCTTTTCAAAAACGCAGCTTCGCAGAGATGCCCAAATCCGATTAAGGTGATCGCCTGCTTCTTGTTTGTTGCGGACCTCCCAGATAGTCACCGAGGCTTCGGTTACCAGACGTCCGGTATTTGCGTGGAATCAATCCAAATGTGGTATTGCTTGAATCTCTGTGCTCTTAAGATTTTTTAATCCTACGCCGGTGTCAGATAATCAGTCGAAGAGCAGCCGGATACAGATCTGAAATGATTAAAATATGGATTAAAAACACTATCTACAGCAGTGGTTCTTAACCTTATTAGTGATCGGCACCCCCTTGAATCTAAAAATAAGTTCTCGCACCCCCTTGAAAAATGTATTTCTATTTCTTTATTTAGGAAATTACTTCTATTGGCAAGATTATTTATTGAAAAATAACACATACATTTACATATGTAGTGGTCCCTCTATAATCCTGCACTTCGTCAATCCGGCGTTTTGAGAAGGGCTGAGTGATATGTTGATGTTAAAACGACTTCAAGAAAGTGTTAAAAGTGTCATTTCAAGCAAAAAACGAAAGAAAATTGACACTTTTTTAGACCTGATAACGTAAACCTAACGCAGGCCTAGTTATTGTTATGTAAACTACAGGAAAATGCAATATCTTGTTTCGTAATTTTTTTATAACACTAATGTCCATTTTAATGTATGTATTTTGTCATATTTTGTGCAATAAACAAAGGTTTTGCTATTAAAATGCGTTTTTTTTTAAATGAACCTCCACTAATCCGGCGTTTTTGTTAATCCGGCAGTCCTTTGGTCTGATATCTGCTTTGTTGTTTATTCATAATAATACCATTGAAGCGAGGCTTCTTTTTTGAAAGAGCCACGCGTAAGTCATTTGCATTTAAGCGATTTCTGGGTTTTGTTTTTATGTGCAAAAGGTGATGCAAATCCCATTTCACACAGGTAGGTGGTGGCAAATGGTAAAAGTGTCTGCAATGCTGCCTTTGCCAGCTGTATAAGGTTCTCTGTACACCAGATTTGTTCCAAGTCCAGTTTTTCAAATTTCATTTGAATACGTGCATTGGCTCATATTTCAACAAGATCGTCTTGGTACGTCTTCAAAAGTAAGTGAATCGATGAGTGAAGAAACCACAGGAGTCCCATTTCTTGAATTTAAGAAAAATGAACTCAAAAACCACTAGAGTCGGTGACTCCTGTGGTTTCTGCACTCAACCACACGAGACACCAACGCATTTTTCCATGGCCCGAAATTTACTAATGCCATAGATTAATTTTTTCATATTAAATTGCCGACCTTGAAAAGTCCATTTATGCAATAATCAATTTCCAAAATTTTGGACTCGTGTGGTTTTTGCTGTCATCGATTCACATGCTAAAGCTAATTAAATAAGAGGAAATCGAAGTTTCGTAAATCACAAGATAAAATATACGTCTGAATACCCGTAAATGGCCTGAAAACAGTCGGGAAGATCGTAAGAAACGCAATGCTCATTTAAAGTTGCGGTATTTAGGAAATCGGGATCAGATTGGGCCATCATTTTCTGAATAAATGCTTCATGGAGGGTTTCTTTTTAAAGAAAATCATTTTTTTAGAAGAGGGGGCGGTCTGGCTGATGATATATATGTACGTGGGTAGCTAATACCTCACGAACGGCTCTGACCAAGGGGAGGGCCAATAACGTATTCAGGATTTTCTTTTCACTGGTGCCCAAAGTTAAATGAAATGCAATTTTTGTGCCAAACGGAGATCCGGGCAGAATAAAAAGCTTTCCCAAAAGTAGGTTAGTACTGGCTTAATGCTCTGATCTTTAGTATGTTTTCCTATAACCATAGGGGAGCGCGGTAGCCTGGTTGGAAGAGAACCGGATTAGCAACCAGAAGGTTGCGAGTTCGAATCCAACGAGACCATCGTGTACAAAGGGGGCTGGTGCATATTAAACTATCGGGGTCTGAAATGGCCTCACGTTGGCGTGGAAGTTTGGAGAGTGAGGTGCCAGCTCAGGTGTGACCTCGTTATCTGACCGTGGATCAAAATGATGTGATGTTGTGCCGTATCTTTCCCTTCGGGTTTGATACCGAACCGTCGTCAATAGCCCGTTGTGTTGCTCCAGTGCGACGTTAATTCAAATACCTACCTACATATAACTATAGGTAAATATATTTCAAAAACAATTCAAAATTCCACTTTTTATTTTTCGCAAGGCGGTAGAATGTGCCCACAGAATATTTGGGGTACCTTTCCCTTCTAAATAAAATGCCCTTTTCCATTCCAGTCTGTTCTCCAACCGGTATCATAGAAGGGATTTAATAGTCATGCAGAGTGGAACGCTACAGGGCTCAAGCCCCTGCCTTTTTGTTTTTAAGTAAAAAATACCCTTTAGCTAGAACCTTTTCATTGAATTTTTATGAATAAATTACACTTTATAAAATATCTAGTAATCTTTTAAAGAATATTTTTCTTTAAAAGTCTTGAATATATATCACAAATTCTTCTGTGTGGGGGCGTAGTCACAAACTAGTTCCCCTCCATCAAAAAGGCGCCCTCTTCATTTCAGCCCCTGCCCCTAACAAGTTCTCCACAATCCTGTTGTCAGTGATTAAGTGCAGGAATGATGGAATAGTGTCTGGTCACTCAGTGACATGGAGAGCTCATTAGGTGCAGGGACTGGAATGAAGAAAAGGGCACCGTTTGAGAGGAGGAGATTCTCGAATTTTCTGTGATCTTCACCGAAACAATCAATCGTTGGTCGAGAAAATAAAACTAACTGAAATGTTCAACAACTTTTCAAATACACTCCGCCGGGAAAAAAAAATCTGAATCCCCGAAGCCGCGTTCGATTGGAATGAAAGTTAGCATGTGTGACGTTCATGAAGAAGTAAAGAAATTATCACATCAAATATAAAGAACTCTTTATTATTGTAGGATTACAACAGAAAGGTGATAAATTAGCAAGTTGTAAATCCCCTCTGGTGGAGATACATGCTGATACAACACGTTGCATGGAGTGAAATGAAGTCCGTAAGTGGAAAAGCATTCTGCAGCTGTTGTCCCAGATCTCTTACTTCCCGGGGGTAGTGCAATTGACGGCCAGAATATCCCAGACATGTTCAATAGATCTGTGGCCAAGGAAGGGTTTCAACACCACAGAGGCACTTCTGAGACCAGCCATGCGGTCGGGCGTTATTGTGCTGGTCAATAGTTCCTTGGACGTGCAACTTGAAAGGGAAAATAAAAGGTAGGATCTACTGGACGCAACGCTATGCTGTCAAACTACCTCGTACTATAAGAGGGCACGGTTGTCGTAAGTGATGGGCCTCCATATAATTTTACTAGTACACTGCTGGCCACCCAAATTGCAACACCAAGAAAGACAAGAGATATCACAACAAAATTTATTTTGTAGATAACATGTTGACCAAGTATCAAATGATTAAATTTATAGACTTCTGTGAAGTGTGGTTCCTGCCAAAATCAGTAGCCAGAGTAGCCGCCATTGTTGGAGATCACCGCTGCCACACGCCTCGGCATTGATTCAAAGAGACTTTGGATGTGTTCTTGGGGTACAGCAGACCAAGCAGCTTCCACACGTTGCCAAAGTTGATCTGGTGTGGCAGCTGGGGATGTATTCTGGGTCAATCGTTGAGCAACCATGGACCACATGTTTTCTATCGGCGAAAGATCCGGAGAGCGAGCTGGCCAGGGAAGCAATTCAATCTGGCCATTGACGAAGAACCCTTGGACAATGCGTGCCACGTGTGGTCGCGCATTATCCTGTTGAAATATGGCTGTGGGCAAGCCCTGAAGGTAAGGAAGGACAACTGGCTCCAACACCTCGGAGATGTAGCGCTGGCTGTTTAAAGTACCGGCAATGCGTACTAGAGGAGTGCGAGAGTGATATCCAATACCGCCCCATACCATAATACCCGGTGCAGGACCAGTGTGGCGGTGCATAACGCAGCTGTTCAGCATCCTCTCTCCACGGTGTCTCCAGACTCGAATCCGACCATCGTGGTGTTGCAGACAGAAGCGTGACTCGTCAGTAAAGACAATTTCATTCCATTCTGCCGTCCACATCCTTCTTTCATCGCACCATTGGCGGCGGAAACGTCTGTGGTTCTGCGTCAAGGGTAGACGAAGCAATGGACGTCTTGCGGACAGACCACTCTGCTGTAAATTAATTCGACCACGGCGTCGAATGGTACGCGCAGACACTTGATGATGCGGTACAGACTGAATGTGTTGTGCTATGGTTCGTGATGTGGCTGAGCGATCCGTCACTGCCATACGCACAATATGCCTGTCATCACGTGAAGTGGTGCACTGAGGTGGATGCGATCGAACACGTCGGTCCGTCGTACCCTCCTGCATCCAACGATCACATATCCGCATTACAGTTGTTTGGTTTCGTCCAACACGACTACCGATTTCCCTGAAAGATAATCCACAATCTCGGTAGGCCACTATCCTTCCTCTGTCGAACTCGGATACTCGATCAAAAGATGATCGCTGTTTTCTACGAGGCATAATTGATCGTTTTTTTGAAAAAACCACAAGAAAAACACAATTGCCGTACTTGAAATCGTCGAAATCTCCAAGCCTTAAATAGCGCTTTGAAGTGGCGCCACAGGCGCGCGTGATGTGCGTCTGCGCTGAAATTCTAATCATTTGCATATCTCACCTCCGCTAATGCATGTTGTAAATTTCATATTATTTGCATGCTTCCTTCAGGGTGTTGCATTTACGGTGGCCAGCAGTGTAGTTACAGCAGTTTGCCGTTTGACAGTTGGCTACTGAGCACTACCATTCACAGCTTACTGTCGAGCTGCATATCACTGCAACTCCTAGTGACCCCCATTACATTAGGACTTACGACAGCCAATGCGACAATGCACTAATAGTACTATTGCGTTAGTCGACGTAATAGCCCGTTCTGTTGCACTAGTGCGACGTTAATAAACTACCAACCGTAAATCGAGTTGCTAGGTTCAAGTTAATATGCAAAATACTATTATTTGTAGAATTTAGGGGACACAAATAGTACTCATTCTATCCACAGAAGCAGATGCTTGTCTCTATTTCTTTCGCTTTCTTATATTATCGAAACAGACTGGTAGAGGAAAACTTAAAAAAGAATTACAAATGGTTCTGTAGGGAAAAAAGGTTATAATATATTAAGGTATGAATATAGAATGGTTCCAATTCCAAATACATTAATTCAAATCCTTGTGGTCCCAAAAATTCAGATTAAAAAAAACAGAGGTAACAACAAATAAACTCCCCGCCAAAGATGTAAGAACAAACACCACACTTAGCCCGCGATCGCAGAAATTCGCAAATTAATAAAAGAAAAACGAAGTAAGTAAAACAAAGGAGATAACAGAAAAGAAAATCAAGCAAAGACGTGAGAACAAAACCACACTTAGCCCAAGGTTGCAGAAATTCAAATTAAAATAAGAAAAAATCCAAGCAAATAAAACAAAGCAGTCAACAGGGGGAAAAGCAATCAGACACGTGAGAACGTGGTTGCAGAAATTCACAGATTAATAAAAGAAATTAAAAACAAAACAAATAAGTGAGAACAGTAACCACACTTCGCCCGTGGTCTCAAACATGTCGGGATAGGAAAAAGCTTCGGATGGTCAGACACAGGTGTTTCCGGTCGAATTTAATTTCCTCTTCCTCCAGAAGTGATGACTGCCCTATGTAAATGCAGCTCCCCTGTAGAGAGCTACACTCTTTCCTGCCGGACAGATGTTCCATTGGAACAAGCCCTCGCAGCAGCCCGGATGCTCACTTCAAAGAGTGACAAGCACCGCGGGCAGAAACAAGGCTTGTTGGGACAGCAGTTGGAATCGCCTGAAAAAGAAAAGGACAAGCATTTAAGAACCAAAAAACAACACCACGCGATCTACTTTTATTATTATTAAATAACGGCGCAGAAAACAATTCAATCCTATCCGTTTCCCAAACCATGTATTTAGAGATGTTATAGAAAATATAATAGAATTCAAATGGAATATATTCTTGATGACAGATGAAGATTAACGACTCGGGTTTGTTGGATAACAGTTGGAATAGCTGGCACCTAAAAAAGAAAAGTGCATGCATTCAAGAATTCAGAAAGCGCGATCTATATTTTAAATTAAATAACGGTTAATCCAATTTGGGTTGCAGAAAACAATTCCATCCTATCCAATTCTCAAATTGCGGAATAGAATATAGAACAGAAAATGTAATAGAATTACAAATTATAACATATGTTCTCTGAGAGTTTATCATTGAACATTTACTAATCAGGCTTGTTATGGAATCGCTGGCACCTAAAAAAGAAAAATGCACGGATTCAAGAATCAGAAAACAAACTTGCGATCAACTTTTTTTATTAAATAACAGTTAATCCGCTTTGGGTTGTAAAAATCCATTTCTATACTATCCATTTTCCAAATTGTGGAATAAAATATGTCAGGAAATACAATAGAATGCCATATAGAATACATTCTTTATATATGACAGATGAAGGTTTTAACTAATTGAAGATTACAAATCAGGTTTCTTGGTACATCAGTTGGAATCGCTGCCACCTAAAAAAGAAAAGTGCATGCATTCAAAAATCAGAAAATAACCACGCGATCGATTTTTAAAATTAAACAATGGTTAACCCCATTTGGGTTGTAGCAATTCTATCAATCCTATCCATTTCCCAAATCGTGGAATAGATTTTGGTTCATGAGGTTTTAATATCATTTGGTAACAAATATGTGCTTACTAAAACTTATTTCAAAAGCTCCAAAATCTACATCAGTTACAAAGTCCTCTATCGGCGAATTTTTAAACTCGTACCTCATAACTGGTCTACAATTTGGTATCTAGTTTCTATTTATTATTATTTTTTATCGCTCCTGAAAATTTTTGAAATATAACAGAATTCCAAAATACAAAATATACTCTTTGACAAACGAGGGTTTCTAATTAATTGAAAATTAACTAATCAGAAATTTTTATCGAAATTCTATGAGTATATATTGAGTTCTGAAATTTTATACTCTTAGAAAATTTCATAATTCCATCCAGTAGTAGACTTCTCAAGCACACACGCATTACATTTTACAAAAAGGTTGCACTGCTTGTTAGTAATTTGCCCTGATGGAAGCTCGAATAGTTCCTATAAAAATCACAGGATAAATTAGGATTGCAGTGTTGGCAATTCGAAATAATCGGATGGGGAAATTGAACAATTAGCATGACCCATTAAGGGGGATGTTACATTAAATTGAATTGGAAATTGAGCAATTAAGTTTTTCCATTACGAAACTTACATCGTCCGAGATTTAAAAAGCAAATTTGGCTGAACATAACATTGAAGATGAAGAAAAGGACGTATCAGTTACGGAGTACCTGGCAGATAATTGCTTACCGCCACATCAAAATTAATAGAATTAAAGAAAGTGGGAAATGCACTTTGTAAAAGGAAAATAATTAAGATAGAATTTAGCAATTGATACAATTAGGAGTCTAATTCAAGTTTCAGAGAGAGGAGCAGATAACAATCAGATTCGAAAAGAAAATGGGAATGATGAATGAGCTGCGGATGGTTGATTATGGTAAAAGAAGATGAAGGATATATGAAGGAAAAAGAATAAGATGGTTTTGGGTTTGAGGAAGGGTATCACCACGCTTTGGAATATGTAAAAGAGTCGGGGTAGCCCAGTTGTTAAAATCGCAGATTAGTAACCGAAGGGTTGCGAATTCGAAACTCGATCCAACGGAAAGACCGTCGTGTACGTGGGAACTGGTGCATATTAAATCTGTCGTGGCCTGAAATGTCTCACGTTGGCCTGGTGGGGAAGTTAGGAGAATGCAACTACCACACTCTAACCAGAACCTTGGCGCCAAAACTTCGAAATTGGCGTCCCTTGGAAAATTTTCTACTTGAAGAAAAATCCGAAACATATTTTTCCGTCAGCTACAAGTTTAAAAAAAGGGACTCAATTGTCGTTGACCTTTAGTGAATTTTCGAAAAAGTCGCCTGTTTTAAAAATAGGAGCTTTAGAAACAACTTTGCTTCAAAAGGTATCCCTTAGTCGCCAAGGTTCAAAAATAGTAGCAAAATGTCGTCTTTTGCAGCCTGTGGCAACCCTGCAATGATGAAGTATGTTAATAAGATACATTTGAGTCAATAAAACTCTTAGAAGTATTCCAATCGGTACCGGGTAATTTTATTGGTTATTTTTAATTTAAAGAGAACAGTACTATAAAAAGTATGAAACTCAATGAAAAGCCACTTGTATTTATTGACTGAACAGATTGGGTTTCCAATCTGATCTAATTTGAAAAATAATGATTTGGTAGCATGAAAGCCTCGAGGTTAGAAGCTGAATGGTCAGGCGTCAGTGGCACCTAACATTTTGTTGCCAAAATGCTGCAATTTTAAAATATAGTTTGTTTATGTGTATGGCGTATTAACACACACAGTGCAATTAATAACTAGTCTGGACTGGGATGAATATTTGCATTTGGAGGCTTTTTTATTTTACCAACTTCCTTTTTTCGGATTTATACAGTACAGATTATTACACGATTGATTAGTTGGAATTTGCGTGATACAAACCAAAATATTCAGAAAACTCAAGCGTCAAAAAGGACGACTGGGTCTAAAAATTGAATCAAAAGAAAAAAACTTAAAACTGCGACTAGATCGCTGATTTCAAACCCTGGCACAATCATGAACGCAATAAGCAGGAAAAGATCTTGTCGTATAAATCATGGGATGAATCATGATAAACACATGCCCAAAACTGAAGGGAAAATTAAAATTATGAATTCGAATCAAACAATGTTGCCCGATCTTAATCCAACAGAGTGTGCTTGGAATGCTCTCGGACGTCACATTGTAGCCTACACAGCATTACCAAGTACAGTACAAGAGAAAAGACATGGTCTAATGTACGAAAGACACTAGACCAAAGGTTCCCCTTGTCAGGGGAACCTTTGGACAGCCTTATGGAAAGCCAGTCTACACGTTGGGATACTTGCATTAGGGTCAGAGATCAGCACATTCCCTATTAGGTTGCTTCCAGCAGGACAAAAATTTTTTTCACAATAACTAAAACCTACAATATGTATACTTAAGTATTTTATTTTATATCCTTAGTTCATTGTTGCCCCATGAGGCCATGTGGGAGTCCTTATTTTACTCCACATTCTGTGGAATACTCATTTGTCATTTGAGTACATCTGTGCAGGTACTTGGCACGGGATCTCTGATTGCATCACTCTTAAGTTTTGGACTGTGCTGCAGTAAAGGATTGAGAAGTACCATCTCTAGTCAGTATCTCAAGTAAATTGAGCAAAATAAGTGAGCTTGAGCCAGAGAAGTACCATCTCTAGTCAGTATCTCAAGTAAATTGAGCAAAATAAGTGAGCTTGAGCCAGAAGTACCATCTCTAGTCAGTATCTCAGGTAAATTGAGCAAAATAAGTGAGCTTGAGCCAGAGAAGTACCATCTCTAGTCAGTATCTCAAGTAAATTGAGCAAAATAAGTGAGCTTGAGCCAGAGAAGTACCATCTCTAGTCAGTATCTCAAGTAAATTGAGCAAAATAAGTGAGCTTGAGCCACACATTTCGTGCATCCGTGCCATGGGTACTTGATAAGCCTTTCCGAAATTGCAACACCAGACTGGTTCTTCAGTCCCCCCATAACAATAACAGCGCAAAAAGCATTCAGACCCATCCTCCAGCAGCAAATAACTGTTCTGAGTGGACATACAACTGATTTCGCAATGTCCGAAACAGATCAGTCCGAAAATTAAGGCTAAGGAGGAAAAATCCTCGATTTTTTCCCCCTCAATCCGCACTATCGGTAAGTTACAAATGGCTCGATTAAACCACTTTCGGACGAGTGAGTGTACAGAAGCGAGAGTGGTCCGTTGCCCAACTCCCAATCGCTTTGTACGCTCCCCTCCAGACCTTATGACACGGTGCTGAGGTACCCCCAAAAGCGCGAAACAGGCACAATGCCGCTGACCTACAAACCCGCTTTAGAAAATGAGGAAAAACTGGCTCCCCACAATTAACAACTTTCACCGATGAGTGATTTTTTATAGCTTCACCTTGAGCTTCCCCTTTCTCGTAGGTGGTCACCTGAGTGAGACATTAGGAATCTCACCTCCTCTACTCTCCCCTTGACACTGACAATACACTACTTAAACAGTGCGTAAGTGTTCGTTAGCTTTATGGGTTGATAGCTTCAGCATGCAATTTTAATGGGGAAAGTTCGTTCGCTGCATTTATATAAGTGAGTTCATTATCTTGGAGCTTGTTAGTGAGAGAAATTCATTTTAAGGACTAATTAAGGCGAAGTCGATGCAACAGCATCATTTTCGGTTTTACTAAATACGTCATGTCAATGGCATACCCAAGGGGGTGCGGATGGGCTTCAACCACCCCAAAAGCAACATAATTAAATGTTTAGAGTCCGAAATCTTATCAATTGGTGTTAGCGGATTTGCTGAAAAATTCTACACTAACCTCTGATGAAAGGTTGGATTCACGAGAAGTTAACTTAAGCTGCAGTACATTAGTTTCTGTTTCTTTTCGCTTTTCTCGTGTTTGTCCAAAGAAAATAAACATAAATCTTGTAATCGGAACATAATAGCCAGAACAGGGCGGGCATCCAGTTCTGGTATGGTAAAATTCCACCCTGTGGTTAACTAAGCACCAAAAACGCTGTGGCGTAGTCTCCGTGGCTTCTTCAAATAAAAAAATTGGAATTCGGTGGAAAAAGAAATAAAAATCGATACAAATTAAAGCAAAAAAGACGATTTTTGAAACATTTCCATTTTAACGTCCTTGATTTTTCACCGCAAAAAAAACAACCAGGGACTGCTCGTGCCGCATCATGTCAGCCTCAAATGGTTTTTTACTGTGATTGGTTAATGGCATTTGCCATGCGCAATTAGTACCTTCAGCAGACTTCTGAACTACTTCATGCTTCCTACTAGCATCGGGTCCAGGTAATATGCGCAGTAGGTCTCCTTGCGCCTTTTCATTTCCCACCTTTGTAAAAGCCAGACATCGAAGTCCAGCATCCCCTACTTAAAAGAAATTAGGTAAATAAAAATCGATTCAACCTGAAACAAAAACGCCAATTTTTTTAAATGTAAATCTGAGTGACATCAGTTTCTGTTTTAATGCCATATATTTTCACCGCAAAAAACCAGGGAATAGCGATACCTATCCTTTCAGCCTTGAATGCTTTCTTACTACGATTGGTTAAAGGAGTTTGTAATGAGCAATGATTACGTTCAGCACACTCTTTGTCCCTATTCTATGCTTCCTACTGAGCGAGCATCCAGTCCAGATAACATACGCAGTGGGTCCTTGCACAGGGTCTATCATTCTCTCATTTTCACGCCATTGTAAAAGAAAGCCTCAAACTCTAAGACAGTACTTGGATTATCCAGTGTTAGGATAGGGCACAATTGCACCTTCTGGACTCCTTTTACAATTAAGGGCTAAAAATGATTTGTATTTTTACTATTTTTGAGAAAAAGTAGCAAAGCGAATCAAGTTGACTTATCTAAAAGTGAGCATTGGATTTTCGTTGCTTCCGAGCCAATCTCGAAATCCCCAGTTATCAACGCTACGCTATGTTAATGCAAAATGAATAGTGGCGACTTTCAATATCGTGCCGAGTCGGGGGATGAAATAGGAAGGAACATGTCATGTATTCTCTTTTTGAAATCAGTGCCTCCACTAACTTACCAGCATGCATCGAAACGCGAATTCGGAGCTTGTTGGAAATCCGAGAGGGGAATGATGCCTTAAGCCACAGAAACGCAGTTATCAGTTGATCTAAACAGCGTCCTCTACCACCTAAACGCAGCCTTTCTGGACACACATTCTTTAACAAAAATGTTTATTTTGAGCCCCTTAACAACCCTTTAAATTTGGTGTATACCAACTACTTTTAACGTCTTCAAACTAATAAGAATGCATTCGAAGAACAAGAACATTCTGTTCGAGGGAAATCTGACCACAACCGTATTGTGATTATGACTTTCTCAGATACTGCCTGTCTTGTACTGGAACCAATAGCAGACGTTGAATTTTAAGGTGCTAGAAAAGCAGCCTTATTTCAAATTGTTTAACTTGAAAACTAATGCAAAAAATATTTTAACGCTCTCGACCAGCCCAAAGTAGGGTCTAAAACAAGTGTAATGTATTCTCACATTGGACTAGGTAGCCCCAAACTAGTGCAGTATGGACAACCATTTTAATTTAGATTCGGGGGCTTTATCCCAATTATGGAAGCTGGTGAAGCTCGCTGACGTGGTTCAGCAATATCCTCTATATGTAAGCAAAATCCAAAACAGCAGACGGAAAAAGTAGGCCTTTCTCTGAAGTAGGCTATAAACAAAGGTTGGTTGGTTGTTTTCGCAAGTTTGGCGCAAGGGCCATACTTGGTCAAGTTGCGCCAAACACAAGACAGGTAACACAAAGAGGGAGGAAGAAAAAGTAAAAGCAGAAGGGTAGGTGAGGGTAAAAATGAAAGGGAGGAAAGATCACTCGAGTACCTCGGGGTTGTGATGCCCGTAAACATCTAACGAAGATGTGCGCCTGAGGGTTTATGAACAAGTTATTATATTACTGGACATCAAAACTTATAACGCACTCTGCGAATAGGTGGAAATCGGAGAGGGTAGACGTAGATTTACCTATTTAAATATCTGAAAAGGTTAAGGTAGGTATGGTATTTTTAATTAACGTCACACTGGAGCAACACAGCGGGCTATTGGTGACAGTCCGGGATCAATTCCAAAGGGAAAGATCGAGGACAACACCACGTAATTTGAAAAGGTTATGGCTTGATACATATTCAAGGTACATTAAGGCTGCAAGGTTTAAAACTCTTCCTTGACATAATTTGTCAATGAGTGCTCTAGATTGATGGTATTTGTTATTTTTTAATTAACATCACACTGGAGCAACTCAACGGGCTAGTGGTGACGGTGCAGGTTCAATCCCAAAGGGAAAGATCCAAGGACAACATCGCGTAATTTTGAATCACGCTCTAGATTGAAGGGGGGCTGTGGGACATACGATGTACAACACATCACCTTCAGAAAAAACTGAGTAATAAATTGTCACTTGCAAAATATACATTGTTTTTGTCACCCCCTCCAAAAAAACTTAAGTTTATTGCCCTTCAAGGGTTAAATGTAACAAAAATGTTTGAATTTCATTTTAAAGGCGTGTAGTTGTAAAAACCGATAATGGATACTTAAAGCAGTCTAATTACCCCTCGTGTAGCAAAACACTACAGACCACACCAAACCGATAATCTATCATTAGAACTAGAGGAAGGAAGCAATAGTATCTTCAAAATCGAAGGCAGGTGTTCCACTTCACTGAGTGATTTTTTCTCGAGTGGAAGTGAATAGGCCAAGGATCAGCTAGGCGCGGTGCCCAACAACGAATCCAAATAATGACCTAAAAGTCTAGAAATTGAAAATTCCCTCAGTGCTCGCTTCTTCCTCAAAGGAATTGGGTATTCTCAATCCTATATCGGCCAGGGACTCCGATCCTTTCCGGTTTGACACTTTCACTTGCTATCTGAAGATAAAGGAGGAAGTATTGATAGAGGCACAAAAAATAAGATCGCCTTCACATAACCTTCCTCCACTTAGAATAGCCCCTTCTCAAGACCTCATCTTGTTTTCCTGGACGTGTTCGTTGGTTGTCACGTACTGAAAAGTGAAAACACGAACAGTGGCGTACCCAGAGGTAGCTGATGGATTTCAGCCATTGTGCATTTCATACAGAAGAGCCAATTTTAGTTCAAGTTTGAATGATTTATTTATAATGTGTGTAAAACTATTAAAAT
Organism: Meta bourneti; assembly: GCA_933210815.1. Taxonomy (NCBI): domain Eukaryota; kingdom Metazoa; phylum Arthropoda; class Arachnida; order Araneae; family Tetragnathidae; genus Meta; species Meta bourneti. The sequence continues at coordinate 36,142,510 of OW119922.1, read as the reverse complement.
TGCAGAAAACGTCGATTCGTTCTTTAATTTTTATGATGGTAAGAAAATATTTAAAAAAAAGCTTTCAATTCTGCAGTTAGAAATTCTAAGCTAGGTTTTGAAATTGGAAGCTTAAATTCCTTTCGAAAACTGGATCCGCAGACACCCAGTTGGTAGGGTCGCGGATTAGCAACTGTAGGGTTGCGAGTTCGAAATTCGATCCAACCAAATGACCGTCAATTTGGTCGGATCGAGTTTCTTAGTTATTAATTACACTATGAACTGGTGCATGTTAAATCTGTCGTGGCCTCAAATGTCCTCACGTTAGCGTAGTGTGCCACCTCAGGTTTTGAACTCGTCATCTGATCTGGTTCAAAATTATGAGGTGCTATCCTTGATCTTTCCCTTCGGGATTGATACCGGACCGTCGCCAATAGCCCATGTGTAGTTCCAGTGAGACGAAAATTCAACTACCAACCATTCTTATTTCAATAGCTCTTCATTTCGCCGAGCTAGTCAGAATGCAGAGTATCTCCCAAGCTTTGCTTTTTAAAGCACAGGGTTCAAAATAGGACAATCAACTTATTTTTGACAGACTGCTTTTACTCTCTTCTCTTACTAAGGCTTCTCTAGCATTATCAGGCATCATGTACTTATTTACATAAGCAGTTTTTTTTAACAATAGTTGACCCTAAAAACCAGTTAATTAACAATAAGGTACTTTTTAACCCCTTCCCGAAAGCATCGATTACTTATTTGTTATCTCTAAAAATTAGGGGCCCGGTTGCAAGAGTTGCGGATTCGCAACCGAACGGTTGCGAGTTCGAAACTCAATCCAAGCAAAGACCGTCGTGTATGTGAGGCTGGTGCACGTTATATACGCAATATATCGTGGCCTCAAATGTCTTCACGTTGGGGGTAGGGTACAAGGTTGCAGAGTGGGGTGTGCAAATCAGGTGTTGACCTCCTCATTTGATCGTGGTTCAAAATTACAAGGTATTGGCCTCGGATCTTTTCCATCGGGATTTGTGTATCTCCAGTGCAACGTAAATTCAACTACCTACCTACCTTTCAAACTAAATACAACAAACGCGCATACTTTAGTGATATTCTTTTTACAAAACAGTTGTGAAATTAATTAATTTATTAAAGTAATGAACTTGGAAATGGAGATATTGAATTTGTTTTCTCACTGATATAAACCCTATTGCGCATGCATGTATAACCACAACGCTTCAAAAGTGACAGAAATAAAAAGTGAAATTCGAGGAGGCCGATTTGAAGGTTATTTAATTGACATAAAAATTTGACAAACGCAGGCATATGAAAATGATTTCTGCATTCAGATAAACAGGTGCGTCAATTTCGCATGTGCTTGCATAATCCCTAACTTTAAAACTAATCTAATGACGAAATATAAGAAAAAAATACTCCCAAGGAAACTAAATATCGAAAAGCACAAATCTTTAATAGGTATAAAATTGTATTTCTAACTTAGCCCCTCCCCCTCGAAATGAAATTCCGGCTACGCTACTGGCTAAGGAAGAGACGTTGTTTAAGACTGACCGCCCACCTGACAGAGCGTGTAAGGCTATACGAGGCGGTCGACAGGACCATTGTCAGGTCCCATAAGGTCTGCAGGGCCGTTAGCCCAACCGGTCAATCAAAATACAATTGATTCACATAGAACACAAACAAGTTACCAAAATAAACAGGATTCAAAGCCAGTTGTAATTACAAAGGACGAAACGAACGTATTGCTTTTTTGACTAGCATGACAGTATTTTTGGGCATCGGAGTTGAGTAGGGTTTTATGGCGCAAAGGCCATATTTGGCCAAACTGCGCCATGGACATACACACATGGAAAGCTTACTTATTTAAGAGAGAAATACACCCAAGAGGACAGGAATCGAACCTACGCCGCCTACATGTCAGGTTACTAGCGGCCAACCCACTGAGCTATTGGGGCATTAGGGATTTTTAAGATTACTAACAGGGCCCAATTCCTCTTTCACCGATTAAAAAAATTTAAAAAAAAAATCTATATCTCCTCACTTCACACTTCCCTGACCCAGAGAATCAAGATAATTTCAATTACACCGCTGTTAATCCGAAGAAAAAACCGACAAGTGTTCAAACAAATTGAAACAAGGTGCAAAAAACAAAAATCCGAAGACAGATTAAGCTAAGCGCTAGAAAAGGAACCAAAAAACTCAACACTCATTCATTTCTCTCTACAAACCACAAAGAGAACCTTGAGTTCGGACAACGCTCGAAGGTCAGCGGATCGTTTGGAAAAAGGGGGTGTAGACGGTGGCCCTGATTTTTGGGCGGGAAGAAATAAGTTCATTTTGGGCAGGCGATTTTTTTTCTTTTTGTTACTCCCAAGATTTTGGACCGCTCTCTATTATTTGTATTCCTCTGTGCTGTACGCCGAAGAAATTAAAAAACAAATACATTTTTCCTTTCGAGTGGTTTGGATGTTTTTTCAAATGATCCAGTCGGGAGTTTAATAAATAATTACTTTCTGGGGAAAAGTCGGCGCCTTTCGAAAGGCTATTGTTTGTTCAGGGTGGGACAAATTGCTTAAAAAAGATTCGCAATAATATGCATATTTTTTTTTTTACTTTCCTTAGTTCAGCAAGTTACATCACAAGCAAACCAGCTGCTGGTTTGGTTCGACGCTCCACAGCACTTCTATGAAGGCAAATTTGACCGAACAGCCATTTTACAAAACCTGCGTTGTTCATGTAAATGTACGCATGAGCAACTTTATTCATGGTCTAAAAACTATTTAATTTTTATTTGAAAAAAATAGGATTCATATTTTACTAACATATACGGCACAGAAATCGACATTATTTATATATTGTCGAATATAGCAACAAATGGATTAAAACAAAATAAAATCAACCGCTACGGGATTCATAAGTCAATTTTAAAGCTTCATTTAAATATGGGGCCGTCGAGGATCAGTGGGTATGCCCGTTGTGCTAGCAACTTTTGAGTTGTAGGTGGTGCAGGTTCGATTCCTGTCAGGTGTATTTCTCCTTCTGTGACAGTAAAACTTTCATTGTGTGTGTCTATTACTTGATACCGTATGTCTTGTGTCTGGAGAAGCATGGCGAAATATGGCCCTTGCACCATGAAACCCCGAACCAACCATTTAAATATGCAGGTTAGGTAGGTAGTTAATTAACGTCACACTGGAGCAAGGCAACGGGCTATTGGTGACGATCCGGGATCCATCTCGAAGGGAAAGATCCGAGATCGGGAACACCTCGTAATTTTGAATCAGTCAGATGACGAGGTCAACGCCTGAGCTGGCACCCACTCTCCAAAATTCCACACACCGCCAATGTGATAAATATGAACGGAAGAGGTTGGAATTATTCAGCAGCCTTATGACAGGAGGCAATGAGAGATCCGGAAGATAGCAATCAGGCCAAAAAGAATGATCCGACGGGAAAATAATGTTAAAACGACAAAATACAGAATGGCCTTTGAACAAGTTATAATGCAATTGAAGCCGACGATCTGAAACTAATGGCTGAGGTGTGCAGCTCCTGACATGCACTTTATTGAAAATAAGAATTAGTAGCAGTGTAATAAGAATTGTCACCATATGAAGGACACGAATAATGCTGCTTTTTACACTTTTGATCAATTTTATTTCATAAGTATCGAAATGCACATATGGATGCTTAGATTCATTAGCAATGATAGGTAGGTAGTTAATATATGCAGCACTGGGGCAACACAACGGACTATTTCATTCGAAATGGGATTTAAATAAAGTGCGAAATGTGAGTAATGACACTCATCAATAGACTTAAGTAATGAAAAAACTTCATCGCACATGCAATGCGAAGACGGGTTCTTGTTTAATTTGAATAACGTTTGTCTTACAGATGAAATAGAACTTGGGTTCTATTTAAAGGAGTGGAACTCGCGCTGTGTTTCCTTATACTAGTACTCGTGTAGAATGGTATGTTACCCCAACAGGTATGATGCGCTTATTACAAAACAAGTCTGCTTCTTTTCTAAAATTACTTCGGATGTTAATTCCAAAAGAAATATATCTGTTATAAGTATTTTTTCAAATAACTTAAATTTTTATAGCTTAAATTGATTTATGCTAGTGGATAGCTCATATACCAGTTATCATCCAGTGTTATATTACAACCCGAGCCTATAACGGAGAGCATATCTTTTTACGATATCAATTGCAGAATTGCAAATTTTAAAGTCACCGTCATAGGTTGTTCTGCATAAATTTCCACTTGGGAAGTGTCAAAACTTCGAGCATCAACTATTGAGGTTTTATTTTAGCAGGTTTTTTAGTTATGCCGCCTAAACGCACATATAACCACGGAATCTCACCGACTCCAAAGGTGTATGCATTTTATGCAATTCGTAGTGAAACTCAGAAATTTTGAATTACTGCTACCTCTCGAGGGCATATCTTCTTTAGATGTGTACAGGCTTCACGAACCCGAGGTACTCTAGTAATCTATTCTTTTCCCATGGGATTTACTGCCTCATGTAAACATGGGGATCACGCCCCAGGATGTCCAAGCGATATTTCTCAACTTTTCCTTTCTTTTCAGTTACTTGACATCGTCTGTCTTGGGTTTGGCGAAATATGGCCCATGCGCCATAAAACCCAAAACCAACCAACTTGAATTACTGCTATTTTGTCAGTTTCACATCTTTTCGGCCTATCATAAATTCAATCGAAAATCCGGGACATCTTTAAAGGAATAAAAACCTATTACGAGACATAGTGAATAAGACAATATCCAGTCCAAGAACAGTTACACTCATACAGAGCGTAGAATCGCATGTATTAGAGCAGCGGTGTCAAACTCAATTAAAACACGGGCCATTTAATGCAACTGGTAAGATTCACGCGGACCACATCACATTTACAAATTTTCTTAATATATTTTGAAGTGAGGATTCGGGAATATGGATAGGATAGGATAGGATAATTAAAACACATTATGTAATTAAGTGAATTTAGGGTAATAATTTATAATATTGCTATATAATTGCTTTTATTTAAACGTTTATTTAATTTAATGTATTTATAAAACTAAAATTAATTTTTTTTACCGGAAACTCTTGCCAGCGCTTTCCTCCTATTAGTTTTCCAATATCTGGATTCAGAACAGACAATCTTCATTATGGCAGATAGATGTGTATCAGTTAATCTTGATCTGTAGGCCGTTTTATTTCATTTCATGGACGAAAATAGTTGCTGTCACAAGTACGTACTCCCAAAATAGCATACAATTTGTGCAGCAAACTTTTTAATTTCCGGGTATTTTTCACCTAAATAAGAATATATTTTGGGAATTCCTACTTCTCGATATGTCTATTAAAACCGAATCATTCTGGAAATCAATTAATTAAAATTGTGTGTACGGTATTGCCTCGATCTCCCCTAAGTGCTATTTTCTTCGTAACATATTGTCCTCTTTTCATTTTATTTCAGAGCATCGTGGGCCACAAAAAGTTACATCGGGGGCTACATGCGGCCCGCCAATTTGACACCCCTGTATTAGAGGAATAGATACGAATCATGAGGAATACAGAGCTTCGCACGGGGTGTCTGGCACCCCTTGGTCAAGAAACTTTCTCGCAAAGAAAACCTGAGGATTCAAATCACTTCTTTACCAAAGGTGACATTCCTAAACTACTGAAAAAATAAGGTTTATGCCATGGAAAGAATTTCGGGTCGACTGCATCTTAGATCCACCGTGTACGAAGGTAAGTATTTTAATTAACGTCGCACTGAAGCAACACAACGGGCTGTTGGCGAACGTCTGGGATCAATCCCAAAGGGAAAGATCGAGGACAACACCACGTAAGTTCGAACCACGGTCAGATGACGAAGTCACATCTGAACTGGCACCCCACTCTCCAAACTTCCACACCACGACAACGTGAGGACATCTGAGGCCACGAAAGATTTAACGTGCACCAGCCCCTACGTACATGAGTCTTTGGCTGGATCGAGTTTCGAACTCGCAACCCTCCGGCTGCTAATCTGTTACTCTTCCAACCGGGCTATCGCGGCCCCTTAGATCCATCGGGTGTGCATCCACTCCGTGCGAGTACTATCGGACTTGACTATTAAAAGGTAGGTAGTTGAATTTGATTGAGAAACACAACGGGCTATTGGTAACGATCCAGGATCAATCCCGAACGGAAGGATTCGAAGACAACACCTTGTAATTTTGAACCTCGGCAGAACCATGTCAGCACCTGAGCTGGCATCCCACTCTCCAAACTTCCACAACACGACAATGAGGACATTTGAGGCCACTTTTTCAAGTAAAAAAGTTTGGCCACGGATCGGTTTAATTACGGATTTAAGTTAATATTTTAAGAACAATTGGTGTAAAAGAGCATTTGAGGAAAAACACCCAAGATGTGCTTTTCCAAACCCTTTTTATAGAAAAACTTGTCCCACATTCGCACTTCCTATCAAGACTTTCCACTTGAGTGATCGACGAAATGACTCGGATAAAAGAGACAAGAAAAAAGCTGTACACAAGTATTACGTAATTGTCTTCTACAGAAGCTGACAATTGTCGTCTAATAACTACAAGGTTTCTCACCGGGATTAAAGCACGCAAACGTGACTCGGTTACTTAGCGACTTGTTAATCATATCTGGACAGGTAATTATGATGCAATAGCAGCATCCATGCTGTAGGTGTTTTTTCTCCTAGGTCAAGCATTGACAGAGTTTAAATAGCGACTGTGATCCGATATTCCCCGTTTCTTCGAAATCGCCGAATTTTAGAAATTAAGTTGGTATTTAATTACCACTTGGGTCTTATTAGCGAATCCTTTTTATGAAAATTTCTTACGGCTCACCCTGAATTTTATAACGAATCCTTTTTATGCGAATTTTTAATAAAAAACTTTTAAAGGCTCACCTAGGATTTTATAACGAATTCTTTTTGTGCGAATTTTTAATTAGAAAAATTTTTAAAGCTCACCCAGGATCTTATAACGAATCCTTTTTATGTGAATTTTTAATGAGAAAATTTCAGACAGCTCACCAAAAGTTTTATAACGAATCCCTTTTATGCTAATTTTTAATGAGAAAATTTTTAAAGGTTCACCCAGGATTTTATAACGAATCCTTTTTGTGCGAATTTTTAATAATAAAAATTTCCTAAAATAAAAATAGTATATAATAATAACGAATATAATAACGAATCCTTAGTGTGAATTTTTAATGAGAAAATTTCCAACGGCTCACACAGAGCGTTTAATGAATCCTTTATGTGTGAATTTTTAATGAGAAAATTTTTTGAGGCTCACAGTTTTATAAAGAATCCTTTTTATATGAATTTTAATGAGAAAATCTTTAAAGCTCACCCAGGGTTTTATAACGAATCCTTTTAGTGAGTTTTTAACGAGAAAATTTCTGAAGGCCTAGGGTCCACACATGGGGGATACGATGGTACCGGGACTCAAGAGCTATGAGGAGCAGGAACAGTTAAGTATTTTCTGTAATATCTATACATATAAAGCAGAGTTTTCGTCTGTCTGTTTGTTCTCTATGACAGTCTGTTCAAAAAGTTAAATTGTTTCGCAGTATTGTGGCAAAGAATGGAATGACAAATAACCAGTCTACCAAAAAGTACTTCATTCAGATCCGTTGCACTGCAATCTATATTGATGTATTGTAAGTTAATAATTATTAGTGGTGGCTATAAGATCACTGTTATCTTAGTTAACAGTTACTGTATAGCTAACTGTCGCAGGTAGCCAGGTGGTAGTAGGCACAACCCGGCTAGTTGCAAGTTAATTTTTGTGGTGGTGGCTACAGTATTTAAAGTTGTACATGTATCTAAAGGAATAGAGAAACATTTGTACAAATTAAACATTGAGTATTAGGAATATGTACATACTTCTATGAGGGCCTGTCAAATAATTTGGTTCAGGACCTCTGGACTCGCGCAAGAAAATGACTGTTTCATTTGAATAAAATGACTGTAACCTGTAATAGAAGTAAGAAAACTATTAAAAATGTTCAAATATTTTGTTATTCTTTTTAACCCTCCAAGTAGTTTCAACGAGATATCTCGTCCATCAGATCTCACTTTCGCTAATGACGAGTTATCTCGTTATTGGTATTGCCGATTCTTTTACAACGGAATCAAGATCTGATCAGTTTTCTTCTAATATCGAGATGCCTCGTCGATCAAGATCTTGTCAGCTTTGCTAATGACGAGATACCTCGTCGATACAACCACCAGGAGGGTTAATACATAAAAAAAAATCATTGAGAATCTAGTAAAATTTATAACTGCATCAGAGTTACTGAATTTGTTTAACATTTAAATACGGAATGAGATCCCTCGACCTAGTTCTACCCATTCAGTACAGCTGTTTAATTTCGTAAGTTCCTTAATGATTTCTGAAACCATCTGCTTGATTGACCCAGCGGATTTTATTCATCACATGTAAATTAAAACAAACGTTGGATGAAGTGCTGTCGACGGGTGTTCAAATGGTATGTTTAAACATTCATAAAACGTTCTTGACTTCCGTGAAGTTAAGCGAAACCCCATTACTTGAATGCTTAAAAATTAACAAACACTACCTACATTTCTAGAAAATCAAGCGCAATGAATAAATACATTTTCAGACAAGAAAAATTTCCGTATTCAGATTTTTTCTGATTAACCGCCTATATATATATTTCGCTAACGTACGTGGCACTGAAATATATATTTGTAATTTGTATATTAAGTGGGGCAACAAACGGAAATAAAGAATATCTATACATATAAAGCAGAGTTTTCGTTCGTTTGTCTGTTCTCCATACAATTTACACTCTTTGACCAATCTTCACCAAATTTGGTACACTTATTCTTGGGAACCCTGCGGGTAACGTAGGCTACATATTAACCTCGTTCGATTTGTCCTGGGTCTGCAGAGGGGGCTAAAATTCGAAATCCCCATAGGAAATTGAGAATTTTTACGATAACTGTCAGACCATTTTGCACCAAATTTGGTAGTCATTCTTTAGACGGCTGCTGGTAACACAGGTTAGATATTAACTCTCGTTTGGGGGATTTGTCCTAAGTCTGCAGAGGGGGTAAAAACAATTCGAAGTTCCCATAAGTATAACATTATTTTTTACGATTACTCTCAGACCAATTAACACCAAATTTTGTGCATTCATTCTTTAGAATCCGTCGGGAAACATTATCTAGGTATTAACCCCGTTCTATTTTTCCTGGGTCTGTAGAGGAGGCTAAAAACAATATGAAATCCCCATAGGAGTAACTTTTGAGTAATATTACGATGAATTACAAACAATTCAACCGGAGCAACGCCGGATAATTCAGCTAGTAAAGAATATAAAACTAACGTTTACGAGTCGATTCTCAATTTTGCCGTTCAGTTTTCAAATGCTTGATTTGAGCTATGGAACTATATGGTATTGCTAAAAGTACGCGGAAGAGCTTTCCGTTCTAATAAAATTATGAAGTCTGATTACAGAAGGCTCTAATCAAATTCTTTAGAAGTCTGATTAAAGGCTCGAACAAATTCTTTAGAAGCATAATTACAGAAGATTTCATTCTTTAGAAGTCAAACGGCTCAGATAAAATTCTTTAGAAGACTGATTACAGAAGGCAATTGCGAAACTGATTACAGAAAAGAAAATGTGAGCGATTGCGAAATAGGTTTGGACGTCCAAAAATACCGAATCACCTTTAGCAAGGGAATTGGATGCAATCGCAGTGGACGTTCAGCCGCAAATTGTGGTAACACGACATGTAGATGAGTGCATTTTGTGCCATGCACTGTATTAAAAATAAGAACTTCCGAAAGTACACGGGATGCTGCTTTATATTTTTGAAAAATTTTATCTCATTTTGGGGGAATGAAATGTGCATATCGATGCTTATGCTCGTTATAAATGAATTCAAATAAGGTATCAAATGCGAATAACGGCACTACCATCAATGGAAATGAGTAATTAAGAAACTTTTTACCGCAGGTCTGCTTCTTAAAAAGAAATCAGAGATACGTAATAGTTGAGAACACTGGAAAGGGCTCCCCTTGTGGGTGGTACCGTAGTACCAGGGAGCAGAAAATGTGAAACATTTCTCTTTATTTCACATTTTTAATCTAATGAGGTAAGTAGGTAATTGAATTCACGTCGCACTGGAGCACCACAACGGACAATTTTAATCTAATGAGAAACGCGTCATCTAAGCTGGTACTGGTATACGCATGTAAACGTGGAGATCTCAAGATCTAAAACGGGACATGGAATAAATACCGCTTAAAAACAGCAAAAAAGTGTACTGACCCCTCCCCTATTTATTACAACACAAATAGAATTCTCACGAGAATTTTTTCAAATCCCGACCACTCTAATTATTTTAATCGTGTTAAGTCTAAAATTATTTCATGGGCTAAAGGAGCTTGTCTTTTCCACACCTCAGCGACTAAATTCAATTTTCAGTAATTTGCAGTGACTCGCCTACATTTCTGAAATGCTTTCTTTCACAAATATGCATTCAAAATAACATCTAATAAGAGTCCACTGTAACAACCACAGCACAAAAAGCAATAAGTTCAATCAATAAAGTCACTGGCGTGTACAACTTATGAAATTCCTAGGTCAAGATTAAAAAATATATCATTTGCCTGTTTTAGGTCTGACAACTATTGACGATGGGAGGGGCGAACACGAGGCTATCTCCATTCGGCCCATCACACCCTTCAATATAAATTAATTCTCCCCTTCACCTTCAACAACTATACTAGTACTATTCTCCATAAAAGTACGCACTTTGGGAGGGAGATAAGTGATGGCCTAATTAAATGCCGAGCCGGCCCCGAAAGCAGCTTTTGAAACAAACGTATGATTAGAATAGAGAACGCCCTAATGCTACGGTGGGAGACAGTTCCTCGTCCTGTTCCTGTATTGCGAGGCGTCACGTACTGCAATTATCCTTGGTTTTAACGAACAATATCAAAAGAACACGGCAGTAAAAACTCAGTAAGGACACCAGTAGGCATGGAAATAATTTTGTCTATGATGGAATGCGCATGGTGAATGTTAATCCAATTACGAACAGATGTCAATTTCTGACGAGCTTGCTCATAACATTGCGTAGATAAATTCCCAAATGTGAGCAAAACAAAATAGTCCTAACTTTCTTAGGTATAACGTGGGATCAATCACAGCAAATTGTGAAAGTAGTAAAACGAAAATGTTTCTGTTTAAACAAATTTCTAGTTCTCTTGCTTTGGAATGTGACTACCAGTCGGCCTTTTAATATTTTTCTGACAATTCAAACGTTTATCATCATATTTATGAATGGCTTTACATATTTTCTCTCTCCCACAAAAAAATAATTTCTGATATTTTGGCTCGTTCACCCTTTTCCACCATGGGGCCGCCGCGGCTAAGTGGGTTTGCCCACTGAACTATAGATGTGAAATATAAATAGACTGAGAGTAGTATACCCATGATCCTATCCGTATCACCCTCTTGAGTTGATTCTATCTGTATCACCCTCTCGTGTTGATCATAACTGAATCACCCTCTAGTGTGAAATCGATGTAGTATGGCGTGAATAGCTATCCCCCTCCTAGAGATAGAGTGATGAGTCCTAAGATAAATTGATGTGATCATGGGAATACTACTTTGTTTTTGATTTGAAAACTTACCCTTTTCACTGCTTACAACAGGAGTGGCATTGTCGGCTTGCTTCTGCCAGCGGAACTTTCTTTGGAAAGTTTCAGTCAAATGTATGAAATCTAACTAAAGAAAGTTCTGCAGACTAAATGATCTTTGTTTTGAGTTACAAGATTTAAAAAAAAACATAAAATACAAAATTCCATTGCAAGCAGCGTGTTACAAATACAATAAGAGCATTATAGGTCAAAAGAATTGCATGATACAAATTATTAAGAATTAAAAACGCTGACTACTTGTCAGGATACCTGTCCACAAAAATGTCGATTTTTTCTTTCAGTCATTTTTTCTTTTAAGAGATCAGGAGTAAAATGTTTTCTTTGGATACTGATCTTTTTCTCCTTTTTCGTCTTACATTTTCGTTCTAACAGAAACAAAAAACATGATTTAATTTCTTAAAACCAAGTATAAAACAATGCAAATTTGTCATTCGTCATGGCAAACATAGGCAGATTTGCGCTCCTAACTGTGACACACCTCGTCCGTTAGAACTTATATAGGACACAGTTGTTTGGGGTGGTATAAACTGGACATTACGAGAACGTCTACTGTATCCAGTGTGGTGAAAATGTCCACCCACGGCAGTTTTAAAGCACTGAAGACAAGATTTAATAGTGGGGTCGTGCTCTCTCGTTTCTCTCACATGCGGAAGGAGGGCTTTCAAATCTTTACCTTGTCTTAAAATCACTGGAATGAGACACCTCCTTTGGAACCTATGTTCGCATCTCGACAATTTCACATTGTGGGTCCCACAAAACTTAATGTTCAAGATTTCGAAAAGCGCTCCTCTGCACTGTGAAGCACAGAACTTGTTTAATTGCACAATTCGAAACTATAAAGAACATGAATAAAAAATAAAGATAAGAACACATAAAATATTTCTTTTTTTTTTTTGTCTTTCATTTTCGTTCTAACAGAAACAAAAAATATATAATTTCATTTCTTAAAACCAAGTATAAAAGAATACAAATTTGTCATTCATCACTTATGTCCGAATTATCTTCAAGTATTAAAAACTGTCCAGATGACAATGAATTGATACCATCATGAATGAACTTTTTGCCGTAGTTAGCTGACTTTTTTTGCACAATTGTGCGGATATTGTGTTTTCTAGAAATAATACTAGCTTGTTTTTGCCACTAAGATCTATCCTTTAATATATTTTTGTGCACGTCAAGGGGAAAACGTGATACATTAGATTTTTTAACGCCTTTCTCAGTTTTTTAGTGCGTGTTCGCAGTTTTTTAGTGCGCCTTTCGCAGTTTTCCATAACTAAATGCATACATTTACTTTTTAGTCCGATAAACTGATAGGTAGAATGGTTTCGCTCTTCAAAAGTCCTAATTTCCCTGTTTGAATCATCGAACAAAACACTTCCGTTCAAAATTACTTAAATCTAGAATATTTTTTAAATTTAATTTCATATCTTGATACACATCTTCGGTATGGATATTCATATATAGAGAATAAGTATCTCTATATAAAATTCACATTTTGAACAGTAATAGGGCTTGAAAAATGAATAATATAATTTAAACACGTGAAGCTTCGATAGTTCCAAAACAGAAACCTATGTAAGTAGGCTGATCTAGACGTAAGTTTACTTTCCTCATTTTGAAAAGAACAAAGTGGTCATTGATGGGTTTAAAGTAATCCAATAAGGGACTGGAAAGGTGTTTTCGACATTCACCCAATGTCAAACTACCTTTGACTGAAGTTTTGCGAAGGACGTTGAACATAGTTCTACTGAAAAATGAATTTAAGATCAAGCTGTTGTTTTTTAAAAGTCGACGAATCAGAATTAAATATCTAAATATAACAATAACGGGTATTATTTCTGCAATGTAAATAAAAAAGCCCTATCTCTTAAAAGTTCGCAATGCATAGATAAGAGCAAAGAAAAAGGAAAATATTCCTAGTGATTGATCACAGGAGTAATCATAGCTTCTATGGCCCTTTTAAGCACTTCGAGTTGATCTAAGGGAGGTTGAATCTGTTGCAGATATCGTGCCCCTCTATCTTTACTAAGCCGATGTAACAAGTATACCGGAACTCTTTCAGCTCCAATGTGACGCTTTTCCCCATATTTATTAAATAAGGCTGCAGCTTTTTCTCTGGTTCTGTTATAGATAGATCCAAGTCTGCCTGATGCGTTGATTTCGACTTTTTAGAAGCTGCTTTCGTCGCTTTGTTTGCTAAAGGTGCAGAAATCTCATCATCGTCAAGGTGATCGTCAATGGAACGTTTTCTATCTGACGGGAAGAGACATAACATTGTTAGGCAACATAACATCTTATGACAGGGCAGTCTTATGAACCTCAGTCCAAAGCTAAATCCATTTAAATAATTAAGATACATATTCTAATTAGTCCGATATTAATTTTATTAATAAATTATTAATTTAAAAAGGCATTTAATTATTGACAACGCATACGAACTAGCAAAAAACCGAGATTTGTTAATGGCTCCTGTTAGGGGCTCCGGATAATGTTAAAGGTACCCCTGTCTTGTTTCGCGCTCTCTCGACGATTGTGAGAAAATAAGTTTATTGCCTTTTCTCTTTTCTGAATAAGATTGCAAGGAGCTAGAAGGAAAGGGAGAAGTGACTTTTAAGCGTTGTATTTTAAAGACGGAGTGCATAAAAGCATTCACTTCACACACACACTGGAAATAATTTCTGTCACAAGGTCAAAATTGTGCTTAAAATTATGAAGCAATATCCCAAAGGAAAAATACTCAGCTTTGTAATAAATATTTCTGATAAGCCGCCGCCCCTGTAGACATTTTCACTCGGGACCGTATCGCCCCACCATACAGTCACGCCACTGCCAGTTACAGACAAGAATATACAATTTTGGGTGTTCCACCTACATAAATGCGTTGTTTGGATTATTAAAGGATTCTTTATATTATGCCAAAAAACGAGTATTCGCAGCCTAAACAACCTAAATCAACACAAACTTTCACTACAACACTATTTTGCCTACCGTCGAGCCTCTAAACTCCATAGAGAGTTAGACCCTTTGACCCCTCCCAATATTTTTATGCTAGGAGTCCAACCTCTCCATGAGGGATAAATTACAAAGATGTCGATAATATTGATGTCCTGCACACAAAGTAAATTGTTCAGAAGCACCAAGCTAAAGGTCGCAAGATTTTTTTAAAGAAATTCAGTCGTGGGTCGAATACTGGAATAATGGTTCCATTCCTCATCATAGCAAGCAGCTCGTCTCTCTGAGCTCACATCAGGGTCTACGGGGTTAGGCTCTGAGCTCACATCAGATACATTTAAGGAGCTAAGGACGTCATCCAAGAAAACCTGGGAAAAGATTTGTAGTATGATTATAGATATTATGTGTAATGAGTCAACAAAATGTTGTGAACTAGCAGCGATTTGGCGACATCGGTGGTTTGGCGACTTTATTACGTCGCCAAGAGAAGGCGTGCCCGACGCATTCGATATTGAATTGAGAACTTGTTCCCGTTTGTGATATGGTCCACAGCGAACTTTGTAGAATCCCGTTTCATACCATAAACACAACAAAGTTCGCTATTGCCCATACCACAAGGAAGTATGTACTCAGTTCAATATCGAATGCGTCGGGCACGCCCTCTCTTGGCGACCTAAGAAAGTCGCCAAATCGCTGCTAGTTCACATCACGATCAGGGTTCATTTGGCAATGAAGTGATAATTATCGTTGATTCACTCCTTCCAAGGGGGCGAATTAGAGTGAGAAAGGAAATGAAAGGCGAAAAATATAATACTAAGGATATAAGCTGAATACAAAATCGAGTATGCTGTGTCGGAGCACGACAAGGTTTTAAATGAATACGTCTCGTTAGCGCATAGAATTTATTTGGGTGTAGTAAATGAGACAAATTCAGTTGTCGATTCAGGGTCATTAGAATTCGATTTCATTTCTAATGTCTTAAATTGACAGAACTCGATGTTAGCTTTCGTTTGAGACGGATTTCGACGTCGTAGCGCTTCGCAATCCCGAGTTATACTGATTTGAAATTTGCGAAAACATACGAAAGTCCCCAAAACACCGCCCCCTCCACGCATCGCGACGGGCGAACTCAAGGTCACTAACACTTCTCTGTTCCCTCAGCTATCGAATGACACTGGGTTGGTTTCGTTCGCGTTGATTAATTTGAAATTATTAGACCGAATTCTATGCTTATTTTTTTGTAACGTTCAACTTTCCGTACATGCATGGCCACCTGGTACTGGTCCCTCCTGGTGGATGTCTCAAAGAGGCATCTCGTCATCATAACAAAATTAGCAATATCTTGACGAGATATCTCGTCAATTGGTTATATCTTGACGGATATCTCGTCAAAACCACTTCGAGGGTTTAAAGACGTATTCACATGAAAAGGGAAAGGTTTTATGCATGACGTACCCGTAATGCATATTTACCAAAAAGCAGAAAAACCAATTGGACACAATGGACAAGATAAAAATCTTATAGTCACATTCCCACAAAATGAGGAAAGGTAAAAAATACGATCGTACACCGCATGAATTCAGAAATTCCCTGCCAGCTCGACAACACGGAAAATGATCCCACCGGGCAATTTTTATACATAATATACAGTATCCCCGAGGATGTCATTACGTCCTTCCTCCAAATTACATCCTGCAGCATTCCAAGAATACGATGACTCGCGGCTTCGACCTGTCTCCAATAGGCCCCTCGACAACGGGAGCCCCGTAATTGCGGATGGCATCTGCCACGTTCGCTAATTGACCACCTTACTTCCAAGAGGGGCCCCCGAGTTGCAGACCCACCCTGACAAGAGTGGGAGGGACCGCCGATAAATGACGGGCGCAGTCACGTGACGTTAACATGCCCGGAAACCGCAACCCTGGATTCGAATGGAAAGCGATTCGAGGTTGTGCCTCAAGCGAGGGTCAAGGATGGTTCCGTCGCTCTTTTCAGTCACCTGACCGACACGGTCGAGCGGTTATTCTTGGGATCTTCCTCTATTTACTGTTGGGTCCTCATGCATGCAAAGCGCGTGGTTTATTTTGCGGTAATTCGGCATCGGGTTACATAAGATCGGAACATCAGCTGCTACATCTGCCTTGTTTTCGTACTCGCTGTGACACGTAATGCAACCAGAAAGTCCTGGCGTGAAACAAGGGGACGTAGGCAGAGGAAGGCCCCGAAATGTTCTAAATGTTACAAAAGCAAATGCTGAAGTTAGCTTAATTGATGTAAATCGAAGTTTCATAAAGCAGTATTCGGTTGATAAAGCAAAGATTTTATGTTCTGGGGCAGCGATTCTCAACCAGTAAAAACCACTGGTGTTGTAACGTCCATAGCAACACCTCGGGGTCAGGGATCAACACTTGCACCACTGACTGCTGGTCAACCAAAAATCCCGAATTATCTACCCATCCAGATGGTCTGTAAGGGGTGCACGACGGCCCCCTGGGATTAACTGTCCCCCAGGAAACTGGAGGGGCTAGAAAAATTTTCAGAACTCGAACTGATCAGGTGTTTTTTTGGCCCTCGGTCGACAGCCATTTTTGATTCAGTCCCTATTACCCTTTTTGAAACGCCCACAACCAAGAGACACAAATCCCTGATTAATTCAGTATTAATGTATATTCCTTGTGTTTTAAAATAAATACTTAGTTCAATTGGGGTATTTTAGCTGTGTCATCGGTTTTTTTTTTGGCACACTACTCTGTCTATGTTAGTGTGCCTGCCTTTAGGATAGTGAAACTGTTTAAATTGTGCATTTATTTCACTTCCACTGCTTCGTTTCGAACTTTTCACAAATAATTTCTAATAACCCATAAATTATTTTCATTATTATTTGCTATTTTTTGGTTGGGTTTAAAACACAAGGGTCATAAGTATTGGACATACTGACAAAGATAGAAAAATAAGAGACAAAGAGACAGAAATAGATCCTATTTTTAATTACAAAGTATCACAAATGAATTCTTTCGCAAATATTTTTAAAGCCACTTTGGAGGTACGTAATTACTATTATATTTTTAAAACCAATCAAAATTATACCCATTTCTTTATCAGATAGGTATACATCATAATATAGTTTTGGAATCCAATACCAAGTTAAATAAGAGCTCCAGTACAAAGGTAGGTGACGGGCTCAAGTACCTAGTTATCTGAAGGGATCCAGTACCAAGTTGGTTGACGGGCTACAGAATCCAGTTAGATGACGAGTTCCAGTACCAAATTAGGTGGTGGGATCCAGTATCAGTAGAGTTAAATTACAGGCTCTACTTTCTAGTAAGATTATGAGGGCCAATCATCAATAAGAATTTAAAATATGTATCCCAAGTGCTCAATGTATAACGTGCACAAATGAATTGAGTTTTTCTTTTTCTTGTACATCTTTATGGTAAAAAACAATGAAAAGATTTAAATTTTGGAACCCAGAACAGACTTAAACAGTACAAAAGCGTTTCATATTTCACTTTGACATCAGGCCCCATTACCCACAACTACCCCCTGAAGCGGACACTGCTGCCAGGGAATCCGAGTTTAACCACACAACCTGAACGAGAGCAATAATTGTTGGAAAATATGTTCCTCCTGAGTCAAATGTGGCGAAGCGGAGAGCGTGTGAAGTAACCCTGAATATGTTCAAGGCTGAGGATCATTAGAGGAGGAAAGCCCAACGCCCCGATTCAAGGGCAACCTCTAACGGAGATCGCTTCGAAGATCACGAAAATCGACACTTCCACTGGCTGTGTGTGTGCTGGATTATCTTCCAATTTCCATCTTGTTTTCATCCAAATAAGTACCTCGAAACTTGATTGTCCCTCAGCTTAAAGCCACGTACTTACTGGCCAACTGTAATATGCAAAGCAACCAACTACTGATGTGGACGATATATATCCAGTCCTCTAGTTAGCATGACGATACAAGTGTTCAGAGCGTGTTCGCGAGCATACAAATCCAGTGTTGCAGTGTGTAGAAAGGGAAAACGTTCGGTTCGAGAAAACCTGCTCTTTCAACTCTACAAGTGGTTTCGACGAGATATCTCGTCCATAAAGATCTGACCAATTTCGCTAATGACGGGATATCTCGAAAAAATTGTCAATGTCCTGATCACGAGATATTTAGTCATCAGGGCATTGCCGATTTTTTTTATGATGACGATGTCAAGATCTGATCAGGGTTTTTTCTCCAAGGATGAGATATCTCGCCAATCAAGATCCGGTCAGTTTTGCTAATGACGAGATACCTTATCGAGACAACCACCAGGAGGATTCAGTTTCTGTGAGCAGTAAACGTTCAATCACAAGTTCATACAAAAATCCATCTGAACTTCGCGCAGAATAAATTATATTAACTTTTACAAAAAAAAAACCCCTCAAAAATAAAGCTCTTGAAAGGTTGCGAACGCAAAATACTTCTTGACAGTGACGTAAGTCCATGGGAGCACAGAAGTCCGGCATCTCATCCCTCAAAAAATTAGAATTTGGAAAAATTAAGTGGCAAAAAAAATCAAAATAGATGGAACCTGAAGCAAATTCGACGATTTTTTTAACGAAATCTGAGTGAGACATCAATTTTCCCCCCCGCCCTTGATTTTCACCGCTAAAAGCCAACCAGGGACCACGGATGTCCGATCATTTCAGCTTCAAGTGATATTTTACTGTGATTGGTTAAATGGGGTTTATCATGCGCAATGGGTACCTCTCTCAGCAGACTCTTTTCCCCTACTCCATGCTTCGTATTGTGGCTAGCATTGAATCCAGATGATATAGGCAGTTGGTCCTAGCGCATGGTCTATTATTATATCCACCTTTACCAGCCTTGGTAAGACTGCCTCAAGTTCTAAGCGTTTGGATCATCCATACAGAGTTGCCAAGATTGGGCACTTGCGATGTCGAGTCAAAGGTAATCGCAGCAATGGAAGCACAGCGAAAATTCCCCGCTGCTGCAGACGTCGTTGAATTGTACGTGCTGATACAGGTTGTTGGCAACAGACCCTAATTCTTCAGCAAGGATTGTCAATGTTACAGTACAATCAGTAATAGTCATGTGAAGAGATTTGTCCTCTTTGGGGTTGTGACGAGATTTTTGCAATCGTTCATGTCGGTCAGATCGTCTTTCCTGCACCCACCGATTCTATATTCGCATCAGACTTCATTTCGTTCAACACGAGCACCGATTTCTCGGAAGGATGAACGCAGTCTCTCGTTAAGTCATAATTCTTCCTCTGTCAAATTGAGAAAAGTGCTCGTATGATTGCCATATTTCGACGAGGCATAATTAAGCTTCTTATACACAGGAACAGCGAGGAAACTCAATTCCAATACTTAAAACCAGCTCATTTCTCCCTTGTTATACTTACAGAAACGTTACTGGTGCACATGATTTGCATATACGCTGCAGTGCTAATTATTTGCATGATTTACACATTGCGCCAATTTCAAGGCGATTGGATGATTCCTTTATGGTGATTCGATTTCGATGGCCAGCAGTGTAAGTACTAAAAATATCACTCACAATATAAAAAAAACATGACGTACCCCACTTTCGACAAATAAGAACATTAATTCCATGGAAGAATTTTGATTAAAGATTCATTGATATGTGAAAAAGCAGACGGTTTTTCAATAAGGCAATTTAAAGTCTGTATGACGTTAAAAGGAAATGAATTGAGAGATTGCGGCTAAGCAAATTCATGGATTGCTCTGCAGGTAAAACTACGTAGGTGGGCATTCAATGTCAACCACCTAATCAATTCATTAGATCAGTGCAACGTATATAACGGTTTTAGATCAAATTATGATTACAATCATATGCAAGTGACTCAAGAAATTTAATAAGGTTTTTCCGCGCTTAGTATTGAGAGTGCGTTTCTAAATGATAATCAGAATTACGACATAGTTGTTTTGAAGTCTAAATGATGGAGAATGAATACAAAAGAAGCAAGCGTTGCAAATGAGATAAATAGTCGATTCTAACCAATGGAATCACAAGTATATAGGGTTTTGGTTTGGAGACGTAGTGTGACGGAACAGTCGCTTATTTTGTACAAATCTGAGAGAAAACATACCTAAGTGCATAACCTATCCATCCTTTAAATGAGATTTAATTTGGGTAGGTTGGTTCGTTAGGTTTTATGGGTCAATGGCCGTATGTGGCCCAGCTTCGCCAAACACAAGATATACAACGTCAATTAAGGGAATTTAAAAACAAGGGAAATATTACTGATGCATAAGAGAGAAAGTTACAGGAGTTTAACTTGCGCCTTTTATAACTCGTAGGTCGCTATGGCAGTGGGCAAACCCACTCTAACAAAGGTAAAATAATCATCCACCTTCCAATGAATAAGGGGTAGACATGGCTCAGTGGGGTTTGCCCATTACGCTAACAACCTGTACGTTCGATTCCTTCCATGGTGTATTTCTGTGTTCAGTCAGCAAAAAATTTATGTGTATATCCATTTACTTGACGATGTTTGGAGCAGCTAAGCCAAATATGGCCTTTGCGCCATAAGAAAAACAACCCAACAAATGTGATGAAATAGATGGTACGCGTGGGAGGAGTCTCTGTCGTAAATATTGGTCACGTGGGCATAGGGATCGACTAGGGCCGACTGGCCATTGTGTGGAGAGAAAGAGAAAATAAGTATTTTTGATCACTTCGATAATCACATTAATCAGTTAAAACATCGTCCCACATTAAGATTCGTGCTTTCTCCCACTACCACGTGACCTCCACACGGAGATCACTTCTATTCTAATAGTATGTGTGAGGTTCCCTTTACTTTTTAGAAGCACAGCAGCGGAAAAAAAATCGAACCACCCCCTTTCATTCGCGCATCGTTAATAGCAGAGAAAATTCAATCTCGGCACCCCCTATCTAAGCTACTGCTTCACATGCTATGCCTGAAAAGGCTTTTAGGGAATCAATAAATTATATCTCTGTTCTATTACTTTGTTCGAGTGTCAGAAAATATGCAGAAATGAGCTGCTGCCATCGAGAATGTTAATGGTCCCGAGATGTTCTTACGAGGGTGTTCCAGACTGGAGGGCTGGTTCGGAATTGATGAGGATGACACGATTGAAGGACGATTGATGAGGATGCACAGCATGCTTGTCCAGGAGGCCGAAAACTATAGATGTAAAAAAAGGCTTGTTTAAAAAAGGAATGTTGGCTTATGTAACAGAAATAAAAGTATTTGTTGTGGAACTCACCTACCAGGTCTTAAAACGCCGAAAATACAGACCCAACCCCATCTTTCACAAAATAAGACTACAGTAGCAGACCCTACCATTCTCAATAATTTAATTGGCGTAGTGCGGAAGTTTGAAGAGAGGAGTGCCAGCTCATGTGCTGACCTCGTCATCTGACCGTGGTTGAAAATTACGAGGTGTTGTCCTCGGATCTTTACCTCTAGGATTGATACCGGACCGTCGCCAATAACCCGTTGTGTTGCTCTAGTGCGATGTTAACTACCTTCCCAATAATTAAATCAGCCTTTCATTTTTCGAAACAAATTGAAGCTTTAATTTTAAAACCTAGCTTAGAAATTCTGGCACAGAATTGGAAACTTACAATCATAAAAATAAACTAATGAATCGACGTTTTCTACTATTTTAATATTCATAGAAGATCGTGGTTGCGTCACAAGTGACGTCAAATGCACGCAACGCTGTTGACTGAACCATTCCTCTTTATACAGCAACGGTATGCAGATAAACAGTGCTATAAATATCAAACGTTAAACATAGCGCTAAACGTGCAGTTCTTACTCGAGAAACCATATCCTTTGCGAATAGCTTAAAAAAACAAAATAAATGTAGCTCATTTTTATTGTTTTAAATTTCTAGATATCCATACGAATACGACGAAGCGCAACCTCAAATATAAACCGACAGCAAGAGTTAGATAATTCGTGATCCCTCTTCGATTAAATTATTTTAGCACACGAACTGATTTCGATACATTCCTCTAAGCCAGTTTTCCACACTTTTCTGGCTCAACGCCCCTTTTCAAGGATAAATTCTTCGCTCCCAAGGAAAAATATCTCAACAAATAATAAATTGCAAGTGTAGCTCTGCCTATAATTCTTTAATTTTACCAAAAGATTTATGTAGCTGTATGTAATTTTAGAATTAAAAAAAAAATAGTTTGCAAATAGACTAGGAACTGAAATTCTAAAGCTGTTTATTAAAAAGAAATAACAAAAGTAAACTGCACAAAACATACTAGATTGATCCCTATTGTTAGTAATCAGTATCAGTCCAATCAGTAAAATTAAAAATAATCACTTTTGAGAAGGATGAGCCCATGTGTTGTACTACCAATTTGTCTAAATGAGGCTATTTTCGTCAGCAGTATACTTCCAGTGGATTTTGCAGTCGGTTCCTCTTTTCAGTTAAAAAAATCAATGATAATGCGCCATTGTAGTGAGTGTTGGTCTTGTCAAGTGGATAAGTATTCGCTATAAACAGTTTTAAGCGACTTATTCTTTTAGCATCTTATTGCCCACTTGCACCCCAATGTCCCCTGGGGCCAGCCTTGTCCAAGATTCCTTCAGCGCCCACTTTGAGATACAATGCTCTAAGCCCAAAAGGCCTCTTCATACCAACAAATTCTGGATCAGTCTGAATCCAGTAGACACTAACTAACGAAGATTCGGAAAAGCCGCTTCCTAAACAGCTTGCTTGTCTTACAAACTTTCCTCAAAGTTCCGCTTCAAAGCACCGGAATTTAAGTTAAGCAGTTTCTACAAGATTCACGATTGGATTCGAATTGCCCCGGATTCTGTTGGCGATAAGGGGTCCTTATCCTCATGATCGTAAGGATTCAGTAGTTTGTTTTAGATTAGGTTTTTGAGAATCAATAAATAAAAATGAAATGTATGCAGAAAATGCTCAGGTTTTAAAAGGATAAGAGTGGCCTTACACCTCCTTTGAGAACCTAACCTCATAAAAAATATCACTTAAAACTACCTAATCTACATCCGGAATGTATAAAGCACTTTAATGTAATTCTGAACTATCAAAGAATAGCGAACACTTGGGACATCTGTACTGAACTTAATGGTTTTGATAGTAGTATTAAAAAATATTAGGGATCAAGAGGAGGCTAATGGCTTAGTTGTCAAACGCCCGACATTTGTATTCAAAAAATAACTTTAAGCTACATATTCTGAGGAAGTGTGAAAGAACCATCTTATACATGGTGAGTCTAAATTGTTTTTACAAAATAAGAGGGGTGGTAGTACCCATCCAGATGAGCAATAATTGCCATGGAACATAGGGTCGTATTCCACTCTGAGAGGCAGAAAAGAGTAAAATTAGAATTTCAACTTGAACTTACAACAATGTTGGGAAAGCGAATGAACGATACCAAAAGTTGTACAATCCGATTTATTGATCAAAGAAAAACTCACAGAAAGTGCTCAAAGTGGCGGCCACGCGTGTCGTTGCACAGTTCACACCGGCGAAGGAATGACTGGCGCACACTCTCGAACATTCCTGGTGTTGTGTTAATTTGTCTGCGGCAACACCGATTCTCGCTACGAGATCTTCAGCCGAGTCCACAGGCGTCTGGTACACTAAAGATTTCATGTGCCCCCAGAAGAAAAAGTTCAGTGGGTTGAGGTCCGGTGAGCAAGGAGGGCAAGCCACAGGTCCGCCACATCCGATCCATCGTGCGGGATATGTGGCATTCAAGAAGTGGTACAAAACGACGTCAGACTTGTCCATGCTCGACGTGTTTCGACTTTGCTCTTTTCTGCCTCTCAGAGTGGAATGCGACCCTATGTTCCATGGTAATTATTGCTCGTCTGGATGGGTACTATCACCCCTCTTATTTTGTAAAAACAATTTAGACTCACCCTGTATATGCATATAAAGCAGAGTTGGCATCTGTCTGTTCTCTATACAAATCTATACCGTTTGACCAATCTACACCAAATTTGTTGCACTTATTCTTTGGAATCCTGCGGGTAACGTAGGCTACATATTAACCCCCGTTCTATTCGTCTTGGGTGTGCAGAGGGGTGTAACGTCCCGTCATCCTGGACAGAGCACTTGCTAGGGAGCGCTCTCTCCTGGTCTGGCTGTGCAGATGACGTCAGAGATAAGATCTACAGGAGTCGCCTCTCAAGATGACCTAGGAGATTTTTTAGAATCTAACAGCAACGCTCTTGACTAGTTTTTTGGCGCACTTTTAGTAGCGAGTTATGGCAGGTGAAAGTAACCCATATTTATTAGGGTTATTCCCGTTCAATCGGTTAACTTTGTATACTGAAAACATTTGATTTTAAAACAATCTGTTATTTCACATGCGGGATGGAATTTTCAAGCATAAAGAGTAATTGCTCGAAACGTTTGAACATGATATATCAATATGATTTGTCAGCCTTTCATAATGATGGTGGAATTCCGAAATTCGCATTCCTAGTGCAAGGTTCTACAAATAAAAAAATACTAATAAGAAAAAAACTGACTGCAATAATACGGTGTATGTCATTTCTTTTAAGAAAATGAACTTATTTAAATTCACTATCACTCCAAAACTCAAAATCGACTTTTGTATAGTCATCTCAGTATCAGTTTTCGTAGGTTTGTCTTACCTATAGTATGTGAAATAGATCTAAAGTAAATTATAGAAGTTATAAAAATCTGTTAAAAATTATTTTGCGCTCGCTTATTTTTTCTCTATATTTGCATTTTCTATGACAGAAAAGTGATTTTTTGGATCTCTTTCAATCGATGTTTAACCAATTAAACTCGAGCAACACCGGGTAAATTGAGATAGTATTATATAATAGCGATATAAATGAATAGAATGTAGCAACTCAAGAATATATAGCAATGGTTTTAGTCACATTATATGTGTACCCACAAAGCAAACACGAGCACTGAAAAACGGTTTCAGAGCAATAAAAGCAATTTTTTAGCCAAGTCCTAGAACTCTTCAACCCTTATCACTCCATAAATCTACAACGAGAGCCGCACCCACGTGTTCAACCTCTATTACCATTCCCATCTTTTTAAACACCCGGAAAAAGGAAAATTAATATAATCTGTCCTTTCCACAATCGGATATTACCGAGTTTTCGAGGACCATGCCAAAAAGGGATGGATAACATGAGGAACGCACACATACAAAAAGCAACGAAAATTATTTTAATCCTGTTATATGTCATGGGATTCCTAGAAAAGTGGGTAATTAGAAAAAACAAAGGATACAATAAATGCCCACCTTCCAAGCGGGGAAGCTCCAATCTGCAGAACGGTGTAGTCTAGACTCTGACAGTGATAGATGAGCTTCTCCAAGGGCAAGAAAGTAGAATAAAAAACGTCGGAAAATGAAAAGTAAAAGGCAATTAAACGCCTTCTCAACACAGTTTTTTTATTCATTCGCAGAAACGATGAAGATTGGTTTATTTTTTACTCCAATGGCATATGCAATGCAAAACACACATCACGAACCCAGAAGACAATTTCGAGTTCAAGTGGCGATACAAGAATGTCGATTGATTCCTTCTAAGTTTTTGCAGGTAAATAGTGATAAGAGAAGGGAAATTACAGTTCATTGTCCACCTATTGGTATGTCGTTTCGAAAATATAAACAAGATTCGAAAGAAAGCTGAAGGTAAGAGTTAAATAAATTGCAGCCAACATTAAAAAAGGTCGTTTACTAGAAGAGAATTTTATGGTGCTCTGGGATGAATAATATCGCTTTCCTTCAATGATCAGACAACATATTCATTAAACCAGACTGAAATCACATGATAATCAATATTCTATTATCGTCTTATTAATCACACTCCGAACGGGGGGGGGGGGACGCGGTAGCCCGGTTGGATGAGCAACGAATTAGCGACCGGAGGGTTGTGAGTTCGAATACAACCAAAGACCGTCGAGCACAAAGGAGGCTGGTGCACGTTAAATCTGTGGTGACCTCAAATGTCCTCACGTTGGCGTGGTGTGGAAGTTTGGAGTGCCAGCTGAGGTGTTGCCTCGTCATCTGACCGTGATTCAAAATTACGTGGTGTTTCCTCGGATCCTTTCCTTCGGGTTTGATCCCGGACCGTCGTCAATAGCCCGTTGTGTTCCAGTGCGAAGTTACTTAAAATAAATATCTACCGAACACATGATTCGGGTGTTCATGACGTGTTACAAGGCGATTGGAATGTACCGTTCACATACGAAGCTGGTTACATTATGTCAAGGTTCGCTGATGACTACGAGGCTTTGAATCGAATTGGTGCCAAAGTGGTTTGCAAAAAGTTTTTATGGTGATCTGGTATTAATATACCTTTCGCTCAATGATTAGATTCATTAAACAGTACTAAAATTCCACGATGAATCAATATGCTATTCTCGTCTTTACACAATCATACTATGAACACTAGATTCGGGTATTCACGACGTGTCAAGGTTGTTAGAAGACTGTCTCATGCAAAAGCATGCACGGCGACCGCCATGGTTGGCTCCCCCGAAGAGTTATTACTGCCGTTGTCTTCGGCACCAAACAATAAACTCAAAACCAGAATCCGCGCTTACGACGCCAATTATGGAAGGTCCGATATCCAGACAACACAATCTAAATCTACTACTACTACGACGCCAATTGTGGAAGTGATTTGTTTACGTAACCGCGCCAGTCCCCTAATTTAAGTAATAGACTCGTTCAAAACCACGTGACTCGACTGCCAACTCCCGGAACCAGGATTGTACCTGTTGGATTAGGGACGAGAAATACGCAAGCGACAAGTGTTCCCACAATCGTCTTTAGCGGGGTTTCTGGTTCCGAGTTTATCGTTCGGTGCCGGATGCAACAGCAGTGATTTGCAGTTGGCGAAACAAATCACCTATGGAGGTCGCCTTACGTGATTTTGTGATGGTAGCCCTTTCCACTGGCCAGCTTAGCCATCCTCTATACAAATGGACTTATCCAAGGTTATCTGCCTTCTTACCAGAGACGCACTATACCACACCCCTGTTTACCAGGATCGACTGAATCTTCACGAACCCAAAGTGAACGTCTTGTTTGTTTGGAATGGGGGCCCATCGGCGCCAGTTACGCGCTAAGTACCTGCAAGGAAGATAAGGAATGATGGAAAGCGAGCCCCGCTCCGCCTTCGCTTTCAGTCTTATCCTCAGGCCGATAAAGAGCGAGCAAGCAGGTTCAAGGTTTCTTCCTTATGGAAATGAAAGTGATTCAGCGGCCATCTCCCACGCAGACCTGTCACCACACAAACAGCGGCAGAGCCATTGTTGAAGACGGCAAAACGTAGAAAACTGGAAAACCTCCTTTTCACGATAGTGCGCAAAGCATCGCAGCATCTGTTGACTCGGGGACTATGCGCGTAAGTGTATGGCTGTGCGAACAGTGCACTACAGTAACACGTCTTGAGGCGGCG
Organism: Meta bourneti; assembly: GCA_933210815.1. NCBI lineage: Eukaryota > Metazoa > Arthropoda > Arachnida > Araneae > Tetragnathidae > Meta > Meta bourneti. The sequence continues at coordinate 36,114,387 of OW119922.1, read as the reverse complement.
TACTTATTTGAGAATTGACTGAAGCGTTTTTCTAACTCTTTCTACGACCAAACATTTCACAAATCACGAAATTTTAATTGCTATTTTATAGGGTTGGTAAGTATGAAAAAAAGAATAAATCTAAGCGTTAAAAAATTTATTATCAAATGTTAAATACATAAAAATGGTAAAATAAACTAGGGATTAAGTGGAACATAGTTTGGATAATTCTGATGTAATATATTGTACTCATTACACTTCTTTACGCGAGGTATGTTACAATAAATTACACGCGGCATGTTACAATAAATTACACGCTGTACTGTACACGTTACAATTCATTACACGTGATACTGTACACCACGCTACAATTCAATAACACATGGTATTGCACACGTTACAATTCATTATACGTTTTAAGTTACAATAAATTACGCGTGGTTTTGTGCATGCTACAATTCATTACACGTGGTATTGTATACGTTATAATTTATTACACGCGGTAGCGTGGGAAGTGGTGTCGCGAATTCAACAGCCCCAACATACAATTAACTTCACTTCAACGGGAAGCTGCAGTGGATACTTACAATTATATTTACACACCAGACGCAAATCCCCTTTTGGAGGTTAACCAAATAATTTCATCGGCTTAACCCTTAACCATTCCTATAAACAATAGAATAGGTACTCCGAAACAAATGTACAAAGCCTGTCAGAACATGGGATTCCTCTAATCCTACAAATGTCGTTGAATGCCATCGACGGTCCGGTCTTTTCTCTCGTCTATGAGTCCTGCCAAGTCAAGCAATGCATTGCACTTAATCCATAATTCAAATACTATTTAAGCATAGCCTTAAGCTAGAAGGGATTCTTTTTTTTTTTTAGCTAAAATTACCGTCTTAGGGGATTTTTTACTGACGAATCTATGCCAATCAAATAATTCAAAACTCTGTACCTCTATTCATTATTATTTCAGTATACAGTTTTTTTATCATTTTCATGAAGAAATTTTTAAAAAAATATTTGAGAAAATGGCGACCTGTCAAATCCAAAATCATTCCTAAATAAAATTTACCAAGTTTTTGGTAAATTTTATGTTTTTTTTTGCTATAAAAACCTAACATATCGCTTTTCTGGTTCATTAAACGATAAAAGGATGTTTGTTCGACATGCTGTAAAAATTTCAATTTGGATTGATCAATCCGATAGTCAACCACTCGCGAGAAAGCTGTTTCGAGAAAAACGCCTTTAAAGCTTCAGTACAGTCAATGAGGACCATATTCAGTACTTAAAGAAATCTATTAATCCGCTATTCCAGAAAGTATTCTACATCAGCGCGCGTCTATTAATGATTAATAACTGGGTCAATTTCGCGAATTTCGACTTGATACTGGTATCGTCCTTAAGACCCTAAAAATTAAAATTAAGTTGGAAATACAAAATCAATTTTGTTCGCCGAGAACAAGAAAATCGCTCCACGCATCGGTTTTCATCTAAAGTTTTTAAGTTCCGATTGTCTCTCCTGATCTCGAGTAACTAAACCTCGAAAGTATCGGGAAAAGTAGACCAACGTCGCCGTTGTCCTCGTTTTGCGCCTTCGTTCCATGTGACATATGCCGAGAGGTGGCGCTTCTGGGTACTCTTCAGCGAAACAGCGGGCATAGATAGAAATCGCTTGTTTGCCTCGCTTTCGATTACAGAGAACGACAGAACTTCGCGTGAGTAATTATGACATCCTTTAATGGAAATCGTGATTTTTGTTTTTATCGCAGTTGACATCAATGTTAAAAAAGAGAACGCACTTTTTTAATTTCAAAAATCAAAAGCGCAGAACAGGTGGTTATGAAGCATGAAGATGCTATCTCGAAAGACTTTTTTCCTTTTTCTCGAGCATGAAAAGCAATGACATAACCATGTTCCTGACCATTCAAAATTCTATACTCCGATTTCATGTTTGCCTTTTTCTGTAGAAAAATCTACTTCAGTTTCGTAGTTTATTCAGCGGGTTTTCATTCACATTCGAAAATTAATTTCATGTTTGGGTAACCCGAGTTTTAGTTGACAGTTCCAAGAATCTATGTACATCTGGGGGGGAATTCTGCTTTATTAAACTTTCCGCTGAACGTTTTCTTTGGGTAAGTTGGTAGTTGAACTTACGTCGCCTGGAGCTACACACCGGGCTATTGGCGACGGTCCGAGATCAATCCCGAAAGGAAAAATCCGAGGACGACACCTCGTAATTTTGAACCAATACTTTTTGGGAACATAGTATGATAAATAAATGAGAAAACAGATGGGTTGTTCAATACCAAGTAATGTGTCTCGATTTCACAGATAATTAACTGCACATTGACTTCTAACTGGCCATTAACAGTTCAGTTTTATATTTTTTATCAGAAAATTCGCCATTATAGCGAAAAAGAGCCTTGTATTCATTTGTCGACTACACAATCGGAATTATTTGGACTAAATTATTTATTTTTCATGCAATAGACCACCAATAATTAAGTAGGGATGAACGGAATCCTATCAATATTCGCGTTGAAATTTTAGAATGAAAAGTATGGAAATTTTAGTTGCGTTTCACGTTATATTGTCCGCTTGCAAGTAAAATACACTGAGTTAAAAAAAACTTAATTTTGAGAAAACAAAGGAGAAAAAATTCTTACTGTTATAATCACTGTTTCTCAAGAAATCTAACCTTTATGGTTGGTTTCTTACTTAATATCTAGTTAGAAATAAACTATTATAAATGCATAATTTATTTCTAAATAGATATAAAGAAACCAACGTTTTCGGAAGGGGATTGGGTCATAAGCCTGGATATTGTAACGTCTTGATTCACGGGTAGCTAGACTAGTTACCATTGAAAATATCCGATTCTGGACTAAATTGGTTTATTTTACAATTTGTACAAAAAGTCGGAAAATGAATGTAAAGTTCATTAATATTAGTTCCTTGGAAGGTCCAAAGTTCTATCGAGGCGCTTAGGGCTGCTGGCGAGCCTCACAATTTCGCTCGGGGAAGTCTAACGCACGGCTACGGGTGAGCCTATTCTCAACACAAAATTACTCGAATGAGTACAGAGTTCCAAGGCAGGAAATCTCAGTCTTTCCGGACAGGATCACTACTAGGATGAGCAGTTACACGGATCTCTAGGAGGGTTCTCCTTTACGGCTACGGTCGAGCCTTTCTCACTAAAATACTCCGGCGAGTATAGGATCCCAAGGTGGGATAAATGCACAACAGTGAACGGATATTCACTTCAAGCTCCAAAAACGGTCTCTGCTGACCGCCTCTCTCCAAGCTCTCTCTCTGATCCTCTCTCTCCGTCTCTCCTCTCGTGATCTCTGTAAAAACTCTCTATATGTTGGGTGCTTATCGACTCCTCCTTTCCGTTTCTGGTCCGCCTTTTAGTCGGTGCTGGATTGGGTGTTGAAGATTTCTCACGTTCTTGATTGGCTGTCTCACGTTGGTCTTTCCCCTCAACTTTTACGACAGACTTCGGCGGACTTGAAAGGGGACCATCAAACCCTGTCGGAAACTCATCATCATTTATCTCTGTCTTCTTGGTCTCGAAATGTCGAAGAGAGCGACAGAAAGGCGCCTGCCCCAACAAGACTTTTCATTTTCCCACTCTGCCGTGGTGATCGTTTCTCTAGCTGCCGTGGTGATCGTTTCTCTAGCCGCCGTTACAATATGCCACTGGGATAATTTCAAACATACATCTCGCCGACTGTCAGATCCCAACTTCTATCACAAGATCCAGGATACCAAATCCTCCTTAAACAATCCCTTTTATATAGCAGGGTTGATTCAGCCAGTTTACAATAGCCGTTGTGTTGCTCCAGCGCGACGTCAATTAAAATACGTACCTACATACCAGCCAGTTTACAGCTGGCCCGCATTTACGCGTCGTCTTGAAGAAGCCAGGAAACTTCAAGCAGCCATCCCGATTTTGGCCCATACGAGATATGAACTCGAAACCAAGCACTTTACTCAACCCGTTTCTGAAGAGCGAAGCCTTTAACCCCTCGAAACTGGCATGCTTTAGTAAACTATTAACAGCCAATTCAACAACTGTTATTTTATTCAGAGAATATTACAAAAGTATTATATGCATGAATATTTTATTTGTTGATAGGTGTAGAGTAAAAAGCCAATATTTTCGGGGTTCATTGATCTGTCGTAGCTTCCTCTAGCAACGACATTGGGAAAGGGTATATTCCAAACTTGAACACAATTCCCGTAATTGCGAGACCTCAACTCTTATCCCAACATGCAAGATCCCAAATTCTCCCTAAACAATCCCTTTAACACAGCAGGGTTAATCCAGACAATTTACCGTTATATTGCTCCAGTCGACGTTAATTAAAATACCTACCTACCAGCCAATCAATTTACAGCTGTTCCGCCATTTAAGTGTCGCCTTAAAGAAACCCGAAAACTTCAAGCAGCCCATTCCGACTTCGGCCTATACGAGATTTGAACTCGTAACCAAGCACTTTAGTCTAAATGCTACAAAAGTATCAGAATATTACAAAAATATTATATGCATTTATATTTTATTTGTAAATAGATGTAGAGTAGAAAACCAACACTTTCGGGGGGGCCGGTCCTGGCAACGACATTGGGAAAGGGTGTTTTCCAATCACGAACACAATTCCCGTAACTGAGAGATCCCAACTTCCAGGGTCCCAAATCCTCCCTAAACAATCCCTTTAACACAGAAGAGCTATATAATCCCCCACCCTTTCCCAAAACACTACACCACCTCCCACAGAACAGGCTACCTAATGATTGCATTTCCAGCTTATGGATTCCAAACGCAACTAACCAACTTCCACGTCCGTCCTCTTCATGTCAAACCTTTCCCTGCAGCTGGGGGTAGCCAGTCCCCTTCCCAGAGAGCGACGAACCCTAGGACGGGAACCCGTCCTCCTGAAGCGTGAATTTTAATAAAAACCCTATGTCCCAGAGAGGACCCAAGGTTGGCTGACTCATCCCGGTGGCTGGATACCGCCCTGGGCAGCCGGCATCTAGTTACGAGAGGGTTAAATTCGACCCTTTTTTGCAACAGAGGGGGGTCGAGGGTTGCCCGGGCGATGTTCTTCGGGCACACGCGCTTGTTGTGGATGTCACGGAAGGTGAATTGGATGTGAAATTAAGGATGTCGGTTCTAATTTCAGCCGACTCTATGCAACTTGTAGTGAAATCACGCTTTCCCTTTCTGAAAACGGTATGTGAACATTTAACTGCATTACCGTGTGTGTCGGGAGAGATAATGGGATGGACGCAAGTAATGGATGATGGAAAATGTTCGTAATTTCATAAGGGATATTAATACCGGGACTATGTGTGTTGGTTTGAGTAGTACACGCTTTACAGTACCCATTGACATGAAGTCTCTAATTTACGTATCTGAAAATTCACTTTTGTTAATTTCTCAAACCCAAATGTTAATAATGTAAAAAAAATTGTAGTATTCCAAATATTTCGTTAGAAGTATTTTAGCAGTGTTTTTTGCATACTATTTGTCACCGCACAAATAGAATCTGAAATACAAACAATTTAAGTGTAGCTACTGGTGAAATAACGCCGAATTTTAGGTAGTACATTATAGCATATTTTCCCACTCTTTTGGCACAACGCCCCTCTTTCCAAAGACATTTTTTTCGACGGTCCCACTAGAAAACTATCTAAACCAATCGTAAATTCAAAGTGTAGCTGTGCCTATGAATTTTGAATTTCATCAAACTAATTTATGCAGCCGTGTGTGTAATTTTAGAATTTCAAAAAGAAAATTTGGAAATAAAACAAAACTTGAAACCGGAATTATTGTTATTTATTAAAATGAAATAACAAAAGTAAATTGCACACAAACACGCTAGAATGCTCACTACTATTAATAATTAATATCAATCAAAGCAGTAAAATTAAAAACAAGGATGAGCCCGGTGTTCTATCAATTTGTCTATATTCTGCTCTATTTTCATCATCAGCATCCTTAAATCTCCAGTTAACTATTTGCAGTCTGTTCCTCTTTTCAGTTAAGACTTATTACAACACTAAATCCACGTTCAACTAAATAGGATGACGGAAATGCATGGTCTTGCCACAGCCTGCAATACAGAATAAAGTGTGATATCTGCTTTTGCAACCAGAACTCTCAGCACAAGTTTTTGAATTTTAATTTCAGTTTATTGACAGATTGTTCTTCAATGACATATTGCTCTTCTATGCCCCATATTTTCCCTGGAACTAGCATTGCCCCCAAGATTCCTTCAGCGCCCTCAGGATGGGGGTAGCGCCCTTTGGGGCACATAAATTATGCTCCATTTCACCGAAATATCGTCGGCTTAGAGTAGAAACTCATGAACCGACAATTTTTCGAAGACATTAAATGGTCGTTTTCATGATGAGAAATCATTGTCATATTGTAATCTGTTTAAAAGATACATAACACTATCAAAATGCATAACATTTTTATTTTTGGACCAAAAAACTAATAGTTAGTCTTTAAATAGCTGTACAGTAAAATTTTTGTTTTGTCAGTTAATGGGTTTCTACTCTAAGCCGACGATGTAAGAGAGGAAACGAAGCATCGTGACCGACAAAAACTGACATAACAAACACATGTGAAAAACGCAGGACTGTAGGTTCGTGGAACAATAATACCGCAGGAAACGTTTCTAGGTGAAGTACAGACTGGGGCGAGTTTCGAAAAGTTGAGGCCCTCCGTAATAGTACCCCCGAAACACAATTTACTTCCAGCAGAAGCAACTAAAATTATTTCAATAAGGCAACTGAGCAAACTCAGAGCACGAAGACACCTGCTGCTGTTCGATGAACTCGGAGCAATTACGTCACAGGTTGACTGTTTCAATCATTACTTTCGCAGAAGTTAAAATGGCACTTTATGTATTTCGTGCCGAACTTTTCCCTGTGTGCTCCAAACAGTTGTAACTACGTCTGAAAAATAATCTGTATCATCAATTTTTCTGTGAAATGAGGATGTTTCTCGTTCTTTTACCTATAGCGAGATTGTGTGGCCATCAATGAAAAACATTCTCAGTAATTAAGTGTAAATGTTAAGTTGAAAGGACCATGGCATTTTTATCAAAATACATAACTTGCACCGCTCTCAAGAAAATAAACATGGATTTTTTTATGTCTGCCATACTTGGCAATAAAATTATGATACATTTCATTGCGAAATCTTCAATCTTTTTCCAAATGAAATTGCAGCAGCGGTAGCTCAGTTGGAAGGGCAACCAGAGGGTAGCGAGTTCGAAACCAGGTCCAGCCAAAGAAAGTGAACACCGGGGCTGGTGCACGTTTCTTCTGTCGTGGCCTTAAATATCCTCACGTTGGCGTGGAAGTTTGGAGAGTGGGGTGCCAGCTCAGGTGTTCACCTCGTCATCTGACCGTGGTTCAAACTTACGAGGTGTTGGCCTTGTGGTCATTCTCTTCGGGATTGATCCCGAATCATTGCCAATAATCCGTTGTGTTGCTCCAGTGTGACGCTAATTACCTACCTACCAAATGAAATTAGTTACTTTTGGCTAAGTTGAGTCATTAGAAATAAGTACGTTTGTCGCTCTAAGTCTTGGTGGAGTCGTGGATTAGCAACCGGAGAGTTGCGAATTCGAAACTCGAATCAGTCAAAGACCGACGTGTACACGGGGACTATTGCATGTTAAATCTGTCGTGGCTTTAAATGTCCTCACGTTGGTGTGGTGTGGAAGTTTGGAGTGCCAGCTCAGGTTTGACCTCGTCATCTGACCGTGGTTCAAACATACGAGGTGTACTCGGATTTTTCACTTCGGGATTGTTCCCCAACCGTCGCCAGCCACCCATTTTGTTGCTCCAGTGGGCTCACAGGAATCGCTTTGTTGCGAAACGGGACCTGTGCCGCCCATAGCTCGCAGGTCGCTAATGCAGCAGGCAAACCCTCTGAGCCAAGCGACACAGTTGGAGAACCGATGACAGTGCGTATTGCGAGGTCGCAAATCAGTTCTGCGTAAATTTCCAACCGCAGTTTCCACGACTGTTGCACGAAACGCGATGCTGCGATACGTGTCGATAGCGACAAACCAGAGAAGCAGAAGATCCGCTGAAGCGAGGAAAACGAAGCAAATCGGAGCCAGTGAAATAAATCTACGTGAGAGGAGACACCCCTTCGCCACCCCATCCGTGAAGGCCGACTTCTCTGCGGCTTCTTCATTAGTTCCGGCTGCAGGGGTGTCCGGTCCGTGCCGGAAGCCCCGCGTCGCCGGGGTGTGGTCCGGACGCACTTCGGTTACCGACCGTTACCGAAGCTCTGTAATTGGCGGTCGACACGCGCATCCCATCCTGTGGCCTGTCCTCCGCCGATGCAACCGCAGCAGTGCGGCAGATTGCCTTCTTTTTCTTGTCATCCGGTTTTCGTAAACACGTCGCTTGTTCCGTGGAAGTTTTAAGGTATAGCCGGCAGGATGAAACGCGCCTCCCCGCCTTTCTTAAAGTTGTGGCTTCCAAGAAAATTGCTGCATTTCAGTTTATTCGCATGGATAAGTGTGGCTAGATTTTATTGATATCAGAGTTCACCCCCCTGTTCGCACTTGTCTTCACGATTCGAGAAGAGATTTGGCCCCTCCAACATCCGACTTTCAATTCAGATCCTTGGAGCTTCGTGTCGTTCCTCCCGATCGCTGGGTGTGAAGATCTCCCGGTGAAAGTCGCGAGGTATTGGAAGAAAGCACGAGTCCTATGGATGGAGAAAAGAAATCCCATGGAAAAGCACGAGTCCTATGGAGAAAGCAGTCGACCTAAGGGTCAGTCGATTTTGGAAAAAATGTAAAAGCGCGTTAGGTAGGTAGTTGAATCTACGCCGCATCGGTGCAACACAACGGGCTATTGCGACGGTCCGGGATCAATCCGGAAGGAAAAGATTCGAGGACAATACGTCGTATCAGATGACGAGGTCAACACCTGAGCTGGTACCCCACTATCTAAACTTCCACCAGTGTGAGGACATTTGAGGCCACGACAGATTCTACGTGCACCAGCCCCTACGTACATGAGTCTTTGGCTGGATCGAGTTTCGAACTCGCAACCCTCCGGTTGCCAATCCGTGACTCTTACCACCTGTGCTACCGAGGCCTTCTGTGTCAGCAAAAACATTTCCTTGCGTGTGTAGGTTCATTACTTGATGTCTTCTGTTTTATGTTAGGTGTAACGGCCAAATATGGCCCTTGCACCCTAAAATAAACCCAACTAACCACCCTTTGGCAAGGCGCGACACATTTGGTAGGTAGATAAGTAGTTGAATTTATGTCACACTGGAGCACACGACACAATGTGCTATTAAGACACAGTTGGAGTATCACTTCGTGGAATTATTTGAGAAATTGAACATTCATCAGTAAAAGGTAACCAGCAATTATAATTATCTGAAACGATAGATTTTGTATTAAGACTCATGAAGAGTCTTTAAATGTACAATATAACGCCACTTCCCGATTGTAAACTCATGGATGTTGGTGATGGTCCTTGTTAGTAGTGGCAATTGCACATTGGGTGCTCCTTCACAAATAATCATCAGTTCGCTCCTTGTCCTTCCTCCGAAGACAGTCGTCGGGCATTAGGAAAGAAAAGTACAATGCAATCATACAGAGTTCCCACTCTTTGAGCAAAATAAAAATTACGGCCTTTTTAAGGCTGTTAGGCGTGTTTCTAAGGCTACATTTAACATACAGATCGAAGATTAACTCGCGCATGCTCAGGTGAAGGAGTTTCATGATCCAACCCTTCATTTTAAGGTTGGATCTCAAACCCAATTAAAATAAAATCAATTTTTAGTTATCCTTCATATAGCATATGTCCCTTTAATGACAGTTAAAATTATTTATAGAATTTGAATTTACATTACAAGAGACTTCCTCTCCCTTGTCCAGGCTTGTTTATCCAATTTATTGATATTTCTAAAATTCAAATGAATTTTTACCCAAGGCTTTATCCCATCGAAAAAGCAAGTAGGCCGGTTGAAGTTTACCAGAGAGTGGGTTAGACAGCAGTTCGATCTAAATAAAAGTCAATCCCACCAAAAAGATATATAATCTATCTTCTAAGGGGCTCACTTAAGAAAGAAATGTGTAATTACTGTTCAATTAGTCACGGGGTTAAGGATATGGATAAAGATTATTGGATTAGCAGCTGATTGACAGAAAAGGCAGGAGTTTCCATTAAAGTCATACGTGCATCTCAAGTAATATGGGAAATATAGGGGCAATTGCAACGGGAAGAAATAAACATCACGAGTGAGTGCGGGTTGCTTGATGCCATGGTTAGCGAGTTATAGTTGGATGAAAAAAGCTCAGAAGTTAAGCACTGGTAGGTAGGTAATTTAATTAACGTCACACTGGAGCACACACACACAACACAATGGGCTATTGGCGATGGTCCGGGATCAAACCCGAAAGGAAAGAACCGGGACAACATCACGTAATTTTGAACCACTGTCAGATGACGAGGTCACACCTGAGCTGGCACCCCACTCTGTAAACTTCGACACCACGCCAACGTGAGGACATTTGAGTCTACGACAGATTTAACATGCACCAGCCCCCCTTTCAACACAACGGTCTTTGGCTGGATTCGAACTCGGAATCCTCCGGAAGCTCTTCCAACCGGGCCCTGAAGTTAAGCAATGAATCGAGGGTTTAGATCAAAGACTAAAAGAGGGGAAAGAGTAAAAAAAAAGAGGGAATTATTCTGAGAACGCTAAAAATGAATACAAATGCAAGGGGTACAATTCTTTAATGTCTCCCTTAAACGTTAGTTACACATATTTCAGGTCTAAATACAGCGTAATAAGTTACGCATGCGTTTTCCAACCTAAATTTCTGATCTTGCGTATAGGATCATCTGCGGAACTTCTGCCACCTCAGATAACCGACACCGCCGTATTCTTAAAGCCACAAAACACAAAAGCGTACTATGAACAAACGCAAGACCATTTAGCAAAGCCATGCACTTCTCAGCAGATCCTCCCCAAACTGATGATCCAACAGAAAGTGACCACTCGTAACCCGACTAGCCCACTTTTAAGGAGGCGCACGCTCAGGTATGCTCACGTGAGCGACACCGCGGAGGAACAAGAGCTCCCGGATAATTCTTTCCGTCCACGTACTCGGCAGCTGGGACAAAAGGGGGGTCGCGGCGCGTGCCGTGCGTGTGCGGCCTCCCCCCTCCCCGGACTGGTCTTTTGTAGGGGCGATGTGTCATCGTGCGGGGAGCTGCGATAAAAATGCCCGGAATTTGATGAGGGTAGTCCGGATGCGGAGGTGGGACGATGCTATCGGGTGGCTAATGTGCGAGGGGCGAACGGCTTTTTTGGGAGCGGGGATTTGATATGGGGTTTTCGAGCGTGATGCTGGTCGGGGCAGTTTTTAGTGTTTCCGCGCGTTGAACACGCAGAAATTACCACGGTTATTAGGAAATATGAGCGAAAAATTCCTAAAACGTCTCTTGCATGCATTCAAATGAAAACAGCAGAGGTAAGAGAAAAAACACTTTGTCAAAATCTATAGCATCTCGCTTGGGTATAATGCGGCTCCGGCGAGGAGGCAGTCGACCTTGGGTCAGTCGATTTTTGAAAAAAGGGGTTAAATTTCATTAGAAGGCTGCCATGCGTAAGAGCCTGAATGGCAATCGACGTGGATATATCCCAGCACGACGCCAACTCGTTATCACTGTTATCGCTTTCAGCACCGAGCTGTAAACTTAACAGCCAGAATCGGCGCTAAAGACGCCAGATGTGGAAGTTGTTTATGTTTGTTTGTTAGCTGTCACCTAATTTAAAGACTCGTTCACATCCACGTGACTCAACCACCAACTCGCTGGAGTCGAACCATGCGGTAACTATGGGTAGGCAAGTAATTGAATAAACGTCGCACTATAGCAATACAACGGGCTACTGTCGATGGTCCGGGATCAACCTGAAGGGAAAAATCCGAGGTCAACCTCTGATTTGGTAACCCAATCAAACTTCCGTACCACGCCAACGTGAGGACATTTGAGGTCATGACAGATTTAACGTGCGCGAGCCCCTCACCTACAAGACGGCCTTTGGTTGGATCGAGTTTCGAACTCGCAACCCTCCATCCGCTAATCTTCGAACCGGGCTTTCACGTTCCCCCGGCAACTATAGAACGGGTAGCAGCAATTGATTTCAGCTTCTCTAAGAAGCAGATTTTTTTTCCTTTATAATCACTAGTTTATGAAAGTCGCAATACCATGAAAGAATCATGCTATTAAAACGAAATATTTTCGTATTACTGTGCATAAACAATTGAACTTTCAGAATACAACAATTATAACCTCAAAAAATCGGTGTTGTGAAGCCACCACGAGAGCAACATATCGTGGCATCGAATCAGAGGATTAGGATATGTACCTGGGAATTGCTTGCTTATGCTAGTATGCGAGTTCACAGTTCATTGGTAGTGGCTACTGGAGGACTTTGACGAGGTAGTTGCCGAATGTTCATATAAGACATGTTCACTAGATGACATGTCTGGCGAACGTAAAGGTCAGGGAAGAAGTGATATGTGCCATGCTGAGAAGGCTTTGACATTCCTAGCACCATGTGGTCGAGATGGCCATCTTTTAATCAAATACCATTACTTTATTTCTGGAATTTTAAATATATGAGAATATTATAGTTCTCTTGTAACCACACTCGGGTAAAGTGTTGAGATCAGTTGTGAGAAGTTACTTCCTCTAACGGCTTATCTAGATAATGCAACACGGAAAAATCTTTGGTAAATTAACGCCAAATATTTCATTCAGCATCAGCTTGGCCGAAGACAGTCCAGCAAAGAGAAAAAACGTAAACCATGAAAACGAAGGATAAAAGCTCAGTGACTACTTTAATTTCAATGTTCTAGCTTACAAAAAAAATGTCATATCTATATATTTCTCTAATGTATGTAGCACAGAAATCGATATTATTTGCAGATTGGCGAGCGGATATAAACAGCCGCTAACGCAGCTTTAAAAACAGCCGCTATGGGATTCATTCAACAATTTTGCCCCTTAGTCTAAATATGCTTGATTTGAGCTATGGAGCAGCATAATAAAGCTAAAACCACAAGGAAGAGCCAGCCGTTCTAAGAAAATCAGCAGTCTGATGACGAAAGGTAATGAGAATTATAGAAGAGAGAAATCAGCATAGAAAAAAAGTGTGAGGGAATGCGAAAATAGCTTTTGGCGTTAAAAACTACCGAATTGCCTTTAAGTGAATGAAATGCAATTGAAGTGGATAATCAGAAGCTGATTGCAAAAAAAGACTGGAGTGTGAACTTTTTGCCATATATTGTATTGAAAATAAGAATTAACTGGAGTACGAAGTACGCGAACTGCTATTTTATATTTTTTGACTAATTTTATTCATTTGGAGTTAGGAAACGTACATATCCATCACAATTATAAATTACTCATTATAAATGGATTTCGATAAACTATGGTGTGTGTAACTACCCATAAATATAAGTAACGATATAAGAAACGATGTAAAATAGATTAAGAAACTTCCGGGGATTGCTAGTTATAAAGAAATCGAAGAGCTACAGTAGCATCGACGTGTTAATAAAACAGACGAAGCCTGCGCGCGCAGCTTCATGTTATTTCTCCCAGTTTGAATATCTTCAAGTCGAGGTCAGGAGGGCGAAAGAACGAATCCCAACGAGGACAATTGGCGAACGCGATGAAAAACACTCGTTTGCGCTTGGATAGCCAATCGGCACAAGTCGATTCCCAAGCCCACGAGACCTACACTTCTGAGATTTTACGACGGCGATTCAGCTCACGTGCTCCGTCTACTTCATCAGCAAGTCGATACTGCATAGTCAGTGTCAAGTCCAGGTCATGAGAGGCACAACTTATCTCAACCAAAGGAGAAGATAAACAGGCGCACACCAAAAGGAGGAAGGAATGGAAAATGTTGGTAAACACCACGAACACTCTCCAAACCAGACGCTCCGAAGGGGCACCTAAACAAGAGCACACAACCGACACAAAGACTCTCAGTTCAAGGCTCTTCGGGTCTGAAAAGGGCCAGAATTTATGGATGCACGAAGCGTCATAAGTAAACAGGAACCAAGCGCCGTGGTCTGTACAGTCACCTGCTGCTGCCCTATCCTGTTATTCATTTATACATTCTCTCCCCCCTCGGATCCGGGGGTGAACCCCTCCCACCTTCATACATTTAGTAAGGGATCTCGCTCTTCCAAGGTCCATGCAATCGAGTGTTTATTTTAGGTCTCATTTTAAAGGGAAATCAAGCCATGGAGGATAGATAGATTAACCCAGATGAAGTGATTCACTCTCCGTCGCTTGGTGGACTGGACCGTTTCCTTTTCAAAGCAGGAATGGGAGTCAATAGCGCTTTCTATTTGGTAATCTGACAATTGATAACTAGGGGCTGGGTTTGGAGGAAATTTCAAATTAATTTTTTTTTTTGCATTTGGGGCCTGTATCTCTTCAAGGACGTGTTTTCAAAGTACGTAGTTTGATTCCGGAGAACTTTTTTGGATTTGAGTAATTCTGTACCTGGAAGGCATATGACACTCGCATTTTTTTAAATGCCTTTTACAATAACCTTTTCGAAAGTTTATTGCTCTAATGGTATACAACACTACGTCCAGCCTCAATACATAAAGATCCGCGCCCTCGTCAAATTGGTGACAAAATTTCACGTCACCAAACGGCTGTTTGGATAGGCAAATGGAAGTACATGTAGCAAATGATAATATCTGGGGAAGACAAGATAAAGGGGTCGAGAAGAATGGACATTGAGGAGGGAGGACGCGTGAAGAGTCCTTCGGGCATGTTGATGAGACCTTGGAACTATTTGTTTCGATATAGAATATATTTTCAATGAAGATGTTGCTCCGGAATGAAATAAAATGATTTAATGTTCTACGCACCGTGGAAGCATCATCTTAAAGAACAATCACTGTGGTTTTGTCATTTGCTCTCATTAAAAAATTGATTTAAAACAGGACTGGCAGATGACCAAAATAAAAACAGTAGCTCATGCTGGCTGTCGTTCAAGACGCTGTTAAATAGTTTGGAGATAGAAAAAAAGTGTTTTTATGGCGAGAGAATAGATATTTCCTTGCTTTTTCTTTTCTGTTTCTGTAGTGCATAGAACAACGAACAGACGAAATTCTAGTTCATGAATTGTCTAAGTTTAAATTTATTTAAATTATTATTTTTAACGAGTATTTTTTTTTCTTAAGAGCATTTTCAGGCATCGTTTGGCTTCAACATCTGGGACATTTTGATGAACGAGAAGAGTTAGCTTATTTTTAGAGAAACGGGAATGAGGATAAACTCGAACGAGAAGATCGAATCTACAGAATGAACAAAGTTCATCCATTCGGATCCAAGGATGTTCGGTAGAACCGAAACAAAACTTTTCAGTAGTTTGCTCGGACAGATCAAAAGAGTACTGAGAACAAATGGTGCTTTAGTGAAAAGAAAGACGAATTTTGACAAGTCCTTTCCTCGAAAGGTAAGCTCGCCAATGGAAAGGGTTATTATACGCAAAATCATGTATATCAATCGCTATAGGTGATTATTTATTTCCCTAACTAGCACAATCGATAGATCAAGGACCGTCGCTAATAGCCCGTTGAGTGACGTTAATGAAGTGTGATTACCATTTTCTAATTATTAAGGTCGTCCACAGGTGCTTAAGTTTCCTATAGGTAAATCACGAGGAAAACATTGAACGATACCCACATTCGAGCAATTATTCTCCTTGGAACAGATGAATTACAGCTCTAAGATCGACTTTCAGATGAACTATCCGTACTTCTCCATTCCAATAAAGTGGTTCATCAAGACCGTGGATAAAACGACACCATGAGAACTGCGGGCAGTTTCGCATTCTTTATAGACTTCCAACTGCACATAACTCTCAGAGCGGACATGGAGAACAAGTTCCTTTCATGTTCGCATCCATTTTCCAAGACAGAGAGGCCTCTGAACAGACTTCTTTACCCTCCCAAAATCTTCCACAAGGGATAAACGAGGTCTTTCATTTGCAGGGGCATCTTTTTTTCACAATCTTTCCCTCCACTGCAAAAATCCACAAGAATTCCGCCCGCCTCGTTACTGTGGAACCCAAGAGGGAAGCAACAACAGGTGAAAGGGACATATTTCTTCGTTTCGTTTTCGGCTGATGAAAAACAAGAACCCACCGCACGACCCCGCATCGTATTTCAGACAGTCCCCTCAACCCAGACGGGGTAAACAGCAAACGAAAAAAGAAAATAGTAAAAGCGGAGGAGAAAAAAAAGAAGCAAAGTTGAACATCCCCTTAGCAGGATGTTTGATGGTTCCGCCCATTTCGTGAGAAAGGTCGTAGATATGTTTTCGGCAGGTACCTCGAGATCCTTGCTTTTCGCAGACGGGTCTTTAAGTGTCTCAGACATAACAAGCGGAACCTATCAGGGCAGCAAGAGACAAAATACTCCGACCTGTAGATTATTTGGAATAGGGGATGAAGCCCAAGGGATGTACTCAAAACATTGACCTGCTTTTGTTTACGTTTTTCTCTCGATACCTCAGGGTAAAAAGTGTTTTCGGTTTTTGTTTTCATTGAATCCATAGGAATGGCTTTAAAAGCTTTTTTTCGATGTTTATACTTTCCATAAGGTAATTCCTACATAGTTGTTTGCATTCAATGTTCAATTCCTTTCTATAGTGTCGCTCTCGGGAGAAAATAGCTGGGTGTGTAACATAAACAAATCCCTCCCACAATTGGCGTCTTTAGTGTGGATTCTGGTTTAAGTTAATGGTTCGGTGCCGAAAGCGATAGCATCGTTTGGCGCATTTGCAAATTGTTCTTTTTTAAATTTCGTCAATCGCAACTCGGATTTCGCAAGTGCATTTGTATTTTCTATTTAATGTCGCACTGAAGCAACACGACGGGCTACTGGCGACGGTCTAGGATCCAACCCGAAGGGAAAGATCCGAGGACACCACGTAATTTTGAACTGTGGTCAGATGACGAGGTCACACCTGAGCTGGCACTCCAAACTTCCACACCACGCCAATGTGAGAACATTTGAGGCCACGATTTAACGTGCACCACCCTCTCATGTACACGACGGCCTTTAGTTGGATTCGAACTCGCAACCTTCCGGCTGCTAATCCGTTAACTCTTCCAACCGGGCTACCGCGGCCCGATTTCGCACGTGATTGAGTATTGCACGAATACCGAGGTGGTGAAACACGTCTAACGAATGGGGCTGCCAATAGAACGGAAAGAGCTGCTCAAGGAGTAGGCAAGTATCGAATCGTCAAGCATTTGAGGGAAGGGGATGTATTGCTGCTCGTGCAACAACTCGTATATCCGTATTTCCCTCAATCTCGCGCAGAATGTCTTCTTTTATTTCTGTTTAAACTTTTCGGCCGACCAGCATCATGCCTGATATGAAATGTTCCGCTTTCACAGCTGGCGGTGCAAGCGCTCAAATGGTAGACGATTCGGCGCTCGAGGAAGCTTTCCTGGCACATTCTTTGAGCAGCTCTATAGTTTCCAATTGGCAACATCACACGTTAGATGCATGAGAGCAATCTCGGAATTCATGTACTGCTCCCTCACGTGCGTGCGAAATCCGAGTTGCGAATGACGAAAGTGAAAAAAAAATTATTTACAAACATTTTTCGACAAAAAATGTGTTGGAGGTAAACGATCCAAAAACTTGACAACCACTTTATTAACACACTAAAGGTATGAACATGATACATCGTTACACAGTAGTTATATAGTGTATGGCAGCAGCTGCCATCAGAGAAAGAGAGTGAAGTGAGACTTATTACTGCGTAGCCATGCGTAGTCATATCAGCATGCGAACCATTGACTCATAACAGGAGAAACGGAAATAATCAGTGTATTTTACAAAATGTTTATTTTGATGCATCCTATCACTCAGTTTGGTGCAAAAGGCCAAACGTGGTGATTCGGCGCAATTGTCGTATAATTCGCGATACAGCCATGGCAACAAGTTCGTTTCCTTCAGCCGCTCTTATCCTTGGTGCAAACCCACCATCTCAGCATTTGAAAAAGGAAACATGTTGCTCGTACAAAGTCAGAGCCTAAAATGGAGATGGCCCAAACAGGCCGACTGCCGAACAGCGCCCTCTAGCGAACACAAATGGCACTTGCGTGCATACATCCCTTGTGAACACTTTAAATTTTAAGTTCCTACCTCCCAGGAAATTTGTACACGAAGTTTTGAAATATCAATTTTGTTTGGTCACCAGTTCTCGGCAAGGAACAATTTGCTTTTCGTACTTGGATCTTCATTCCCCTTGGAGTAAATAGGGCAGTTCTGTATCGACGAGATATCTCGTCCTTAGCAAAATTGACTAGATCTTGGGATGAAATGTCTCGTCGAAACACTTTGAGGGTTAAGTGAAAATCCATAACACTAAAATCAAAGCCCTCTTTGGCAGGCATGCTTTGTTCCTTTGAAAAGGACATAGACCAGATGGCGAAACGCACAGGAACTATTATTTTCAACCCTTATGCATAACATCAGAGATGAATTATTACAAAAAAGCGAATTATTTATTGTTTTCTATAAGGGGAGAGGGACGTACATCGAATTCTCTGTCAGATCCATTCTCTACACACCAGGCTGAGATGGAGTGCCCCATTCGCTGCGATTTCAGGGGATGACTCACTATTCCCTCGCCGGAACACCTCTCCAACAATCGATCTACTCGGCACAGGAGCTGGCAGTGGGTTTTTCCACCCTCATACGCTGCATCTTGCAGTTCTAGTAGTTAAGTTGATGGGGTGCATGCACCCATTAGATTTATAAAACGAAAGGTTAACCCTGGATTTTAGATTTAGCCGTTTTTTAAATTATGGTATTGGTGTAAGCGCAAATTTTTGAAACGAGATTTTATTGAATACCTTGGACCAGCTATTTTCAACCTTTTTTTATCTCATGGCACACATAAACTAAGTACTAAAGTTCTGCGACACACCAAAAAATGATAAATAGCCCGTTGTGTAACTAAAATGGTTAATTAAAATACCTACCAAATAATATATATATTATTTAGTAGATATTTTAATTAACCATTTTAGTAACACAACGGGCTATTTATTATTTTTTGGTGTGTCATAAAATTATTATTTGAAACAAATAATATTAATTACCTAACCATTTTGTTCCAAAGGAGCTTTCCGAAAATCTTTTTGAAATAACCCATTTATGTCACAGTAATAGAAAAAATAATCAAAATTATTCCTATGGGTATTAAAAATACAAGTGTCACTTGAAATTAGTTGTGAACCTTATAGAATTTAAACCACTTTACAATCTGTAAGGTACATTAGTGCCATTCTTGTGGTACACCGGTTGATGGCTTTCAAAACTTGGTACTGGATTTTATAGCGCAAATCTAAAAACGGAAAGTCGTGGCTCAGTGGGTATGCCCACTGGGCTAGCAACCTTCGAGTTGTAGGCGGCGCAGGTTCAATTCCTGTCAGGTGCATTCCTCCCTGGGTGTATTTCTCTCTACTGTGACAGTAAAGCTTTCTTTGTGCCTGTCTATTGATATTGTATGTCGTGTCTGGAGCAGCATGGCCAAATACGGCCCTTGCGCCATAAAACCCCAAAACCAGCCAACTAAAAACGGAAAAGCTGTTCGAAAGAGTATATGAAATATTGATAAATAAAGGGCAGAGTAAGAATAAGAAATACGATTAAAATAATGAAATTCACAATGTGTTAAAATTAAAACAAAATGATCGAAAGGAAGGGGATGATCATAACAAAAAGAGTGAAATAAATATAGCTTGATGGTTTGAAACATTTGATCAGTATTGCGATGTATAATATAAAAAGTATGAAAGATATGAATAGTAAAAAATACTAAGATTAAAAAAACAATGATATAATAGAACTATTAAAAATATGGCTATGAAAAGTTATACAACAGCAAAAATTAAATTATATGCTGTCATTTCGAAACTGAATACAAGTACATCAGTCTGCTTTGCAAATGAAAGTAATTAAAATTGAAAGAGAAAGAATAAATTATAAGAAACTAAATTCAGAAACAAGTTGGGTAACAAGAAATCCTGGCCTTGTAATCACCCTATTACTTGGCAGAAATCGGATGACCACCTGCTCCTACTTCACGATTAATGAAATGACAAGCATGTTGCGACGAATTTGAGGAAAGAGGATACATAATTACAAAAGACATAACTTCATTTCTAGAATTCCACCCTTTCATGCTGTCGGGAATTTCATGCTGTCGGGAATTCCATTGCGCAACTAAGTTCAATTAGAGTCAAAAGACGAATACTGAAGCGAATGCTCAATGACAAATGCCGCTTTTAATATCATTTTTTAGGATGGCTATTCATGTAAAATACTCAACAAGGAAAACCTTCTTTAAAGTATTAACAAGTAAAACTCGACTTTACAATTCCGTGAATCTCACATTTAAATCATAAACAGCTGATTGAAAGTTACCCCATTAAAACATTTTAAATACTTAACAATTTTATAAATAATCCGGTTATACACGTGAAACGCACCTACTTTAAGATCTGCTTGTTCTAACCAGTTCCCTTATGAAATGCAAAGTTTAAAGTATATATTCTTTAATGGTTGGTGGACTTGCTTTTGATTACAAAGTTCTCCGATATTCAAAGTCATGGTTCTCAGCTGTAAGTATAGAACATCTATATTTAGCATGTTTCTAAATTTAGTCTGTAAATTGTGCTTGCTCGTAATCCGTCAGAGTACAAGTGAAACAGTTCGTCAAAATTTTCAAGAGTTTCAAATACAAATTTTCAAGATACACCGAATTTTTTTAGGTTTTCTAGACCAGAATGTGGTGATTTTAGACTGGTGAAATCCATCCACTAAGTTATTTCTTTGCATAAATGTTAGATTTCTTCTTGAAAAACACTTAGCGAGTAGAATGTTTTCCCCTCCGGTTTCTCAGAACTGTTTCTTTAACTTGGTAAGTTTCACTTGAGGGTCGACACAGTGTTTTGAAGAATCTGGTACCAGACACTGCTGAATAACACACATATGTGCTGGCTATAAAATTTGTTCTTTTAAAACTCAATAAAGTCCTTTTAGCGAATCCGACAATCTTCATTAATTTTCTCACATTGATGTCATTTACAGCTGACTTAAATACCGCTGTTCTAATCTAGTTCATTGAGTTGTTCTTCCAGAAAATGCCCTATTTAATTGCTTTACAGCTATATTTTGTACACTCGTCAATTTAAAATTAAGCGAAAATTAATCGATCCCTTTCTGCTGTGAATTTAGAACGAAACAGTACTCTTGGTGTTTGACTTTACTCAGTGCTCTACGTGACAAACTTGCTCTAGTGTCAGCAGAGCAAGAACAGTTCAAATTTCCATGAAGTAATTATTGGGATTGCATTTATGATTTGAATGATTTTATTGAATTTATTGATGAACCTGCCACATTTATATCATGCTTAAACACAAAAGGCCATTGAACAAGTTTTAAATATATCATTTAATTAAATTAGTTTTACAGTCGATGGTCGAACTTTAGAATTGGAATCCTCGTCGCAACAGCTCATA
Organism: Meta bourneti; assembly: GCA_933210815.1. Classification (NCBI taxonomy): domain Eukaryota; kingdom Metazoa; phylum Arthropoda; class Arachnida; order Araneae; family Tetragnathidae; genus Meta; species Meta bourneti. Next base: position 36,092,753 of record OW119922.1, on the reverse strand, counting down.
TGAGCTCTTAGATGGTGATCATGACAAGTTGGTAGCTGAATTTAGGTCGCACTGGAGCAACAAACCAAGCTATTGGTGACAGTGCGGGATCAATCCCGAAGGGGATCCAAGGATAACACCTTGTAATTTTGAACCGCGATCAGATGACGAGGTCAACACCTGATCAGGCACCCCACTCTTCAAACTTCCACACCACGCCAATGTGAGAACATTTGAGGCCACAACAAATTTAATGTGCACCAGCCCCCCACGTACACGACGGTTCTCAGTTGGATCGAGTTTCGAACTCGCAACCCTCCGGTTGCTAATCAGCGACTTTAACAACTGCCCGATCCTGACCAGAAAAACATCTTTACACAATACGTTAACGGGGGGGCTGTGAGTGTTACTGAAGAGTCTGGGAAAGTAGATGGGATTTGATATTTGCGGTATGGATTTGATATCATGATCAGGCCTCATTTGAAATGGTGAAGTGATAATTATCACTGAGACGGTAATATTTAAATGAGGGTTGAAACGAGGTGGGAGAAAGAGGAAATGAAAGGCGAAAATAGGTATAATACTAAAGGACTGTAGATGAATGAAAAGGTAAAGATTTTTATGGCATGGCAATATATACGTTGGTGGCATTAATTAGTCTAGTCAGTAGGTCTCAAATAAATGAATAATCCTAAAACTTCATGGGATCTAAAAATTCAAAGCTGGGCATAAGAATCGCCAGCCTCAGACATTGATTCTGGTACAGTTTTCCCGAGGGGATTGAATTGTATTCGTTGTTCCTTCGGTTACTGCCCCAACCCTGGGTCCTCCCAATATATAAACGTCCCATTAGACCTTATGTGTGCAGTTCGGTTTATGCGATATAGAAGGCAATGATTGGAAAGGGAGCAATAAAAGCAGATATACTAAATGTACAATGACAATAAATCGTTGGATGGTGTTGCCCCTAGTTAAATTCGTGAAGTGCAATAAATCGGAAACACTTCTGTCGTTTCCGTCATCCGCTCCACAAGCTTAAAAATGAATTAATTCATGTTTTCGCTTATACATTAAAAGGTTAAATACTTTTCTCAGATTTGTCAGTTTTAGGAATTCTAGACGATTGATGGAAATGACAATGAAGATATATATATTTAAATATGGGTTTCTTTAGGGGATGGGTTCGATTCCTCCATGGGTGTATTTCTCTCTTCTGCGCTAGTTGAACTTTCTTTGTGTGTGTATGTCCATTACTGGAAGTAGCTGGTGTTCGACGCAGCGTGGCCAAATATGGTTCTTGCGCCATTAAAAACCAAACTAATTTACAATTTGTGTTCCCATTTAGTGTATCTGATCCATTGCATTCTCGTTGAAAAAAGATGAATCTAATACATAAGAATAAAAACACTAAATACCAGGCACCCATATCTGCAGTCAGGGGCCCCAGTACAATTATTTCGTATCAATTTAGACGACGGACACCAGTACCAGTTCAGATATCTGGCCCCTCATTTCATTAAAATGTGTATTCCAAGTACTCAATGCTTAACTTGCAAAACAAATTCTTTCTTTTCCTCTAAACACTCGGTTTTGTTGAAAATGAAGTAAACGATTTGTAATTTTATAAATTTAGAAAACAGATTGCATACAAAAACACTTCATATTTTACGGCTTCTCTCCCCGTACAATCGGGTTTAGTTTGTCGTTCATTGTTGCACGTGGGCTGATTAGAAAGGAACCCATAACCCTGGATCTGGTACCATGATATTGCCGACTATGCTATGTGGGAGCCATGTTAAATACGAAGACGTTAGTGAAAAATAATTCCGCCAAAGAAAATCGAGAGCGCCGTGGCTCAGTAGGTTAGCAAACTGCGGTCTGCAGGAGGCGCAGCGCCGATTCCTGCTACTTATCCTGGGTATCTCTCTCTTCTGAGTCAGTAAAACTTTCCTTGTGTATGTGTGTCCATTATTTGACTTTGTTGTTTTGCGTTATCCTTAACCCAGTGGCGAATTAAACATTAACTACATTTCTTTCTTGAGCTTAAACTCAGGCAAGCCACATTGGGCCAACGTAAGTCCTGCGACTGAATTGGGTTAAATAAGCATGCGTAGCGACATATTTTTTGTACAGAAACGGAATAAGCAGGCGTATGTTTTGTAACATACTGCTCCAGTATGTGGCCGGGCTTTTTTATTTAGATGGAACTGCTGTCCAATGCTTTCTGTTGCATCGGAACCTGATGTTTGTTGGAATTGCAACACCTTAAAAAAATCATGCGATTAGAATGACATTTGTACCCCATATTACTATACACAAAAACTACCAGCCAAACCAAAGCAGGTCCCCCAAACAGTCCAGCGATCAAGACACGAAAGTGCCAGGGAATGATCCATCCTCCTCGACGGTTCTCGACAAAATGCGGAAAGAAACAAAATTCCAGCACTTAAATAGTTAAAAGATAAAAGACGGGGGAAAATAAGGCATAACTGCGGAAGGACAAACAGGTGAAGTGGAAGAGAAGCATCGCTCTCCCACTTAAAAGCCAGGCGGTGGGGTGGAGTGGGAAGCACTAGAATGCAAGCCAGGAAAACAGGGTCAAGCGCAAGTTCTTGGGATCCCCTGCTGCTTCGAGACGACATCCTCTCCCCAGAAAGCATTCCTATCGAGAGATTTCGAGGCCATTAAATGGAAAATATTCTCGGTCCAATGATGAATCATGCAAGAACGGCGATTCTTCGATGATTTTCCACTGGCATCAACCACTAACTGTTCTCTGAGGACACGGCATTCATTCTCATTCACTCGCAAGATCGCAGTCGGAAGTGGAATCATTATTCATTAGCGAGTAACTACCAGGACATGTTGAAGAGGACGATAAACGATAATGTGAAGGAAGTCGGTTTCGGTGAAAGGACCGGAAAGAAGATCAAGAGAAGAAATACGATATTTTCACCTTTTTTTCTCTTTGCGAGGCTTGATAACTTCGTCCCTTCCGTTTTCTTGTGCTCATATCTAATCCTCTCCACGCTAGATTTCTTGGAAGTTGGGATGTATCTTTACGTTAGGCAGGTTTGGGTGTTGTCAAACATGAGACGGCAAAAGTAAATTTTTCTCCCGATTCCATGAAAGCAGATTTCTTGAAGCCGTTCGTTAATGAGATGGCAAGTAATAAGCGATGGTAAAACAATTGTTTTATAATACTGAATCTTCAACCGCAGAAACTGAGCTCAACTGGATTCAAAAGTGTGTTTTACCCAAATGCGACACAATTGTACAAGGACGTTGACATTTTAAACAACGTATAAACCTTAATCTTCCGAAAACAGTAGATTGCACAATGATGGGGAAATTAGAAATTCAATAGAAAGAATATTCCTTAGAATATTTAACTCCGATTTAAAGATACGTTTCAAAAGCAAACGCATGAAGCCTGTGCTGACAGTAATTTGAAAGACACTGAAGACATTCATTTGACACATCACATGTGGTGCAAGATAACCAAACATAATTGCTTTTTGAATCCACACCAAGTTGGTTGGGTTGAATTTTATGTCGCAAGACCATATTTTGCCAAGCTGCAGTAAGCAACGTCAAGTAAATGGATATACACATGAGGAAAGTTTTACTGACACATAAGTATAGGTATTTTTTAATTAACGTCGCACTGGAGCAACACAACGGACCATTGGCGACGGTCGACTGGCACATAAGAGGAATATATACCAGGAGTTATTGAGCAAGTTGCACGTGGCAGAACGAGTCAATCTGTTTCTCATAAAATTTTAAACCCAATATCATATTCCTTATTATATGCATCTAATTGAAATATAGCCAACATTTGCCTTTTTTGATTGAGTTATAGTTGACACGAACCACTTACTTACTCCAAAATACATCGAAACCCAATACCGCATGTCTGCGCCAAGAGAAAACCTTTCAATTAAAAATGCACGTCATTAAACATGTCCCACGACAAGACATTATGACACTTTCCAACCACGTAACTAGATGACCCTTCCATCGCGGAAATAGGCACTTCTACCAAATTGTGTTATTCTTATGAATCCTATATATATTAAGCGTATTTCGTTTCTGGTAAGTAGACAGGGATCGCGTTCTGAAAGCACACTTCCAGCTGCGGCTTTCGCGGTGGTGAGGGGGGGGGGGACGACGACACAGTCGACACATTGTTCGCAGATATATCAGGAAGGACGCAATGACCGTGAGGACGAAAGACGCTCACAAGGAGAGCTCTGTGCGGGGGGCCAGCTTGCACTCTTTGGACAGAACGTGCAACACGCTTTCACGTGGCTCTGATATCGCGGTCGATGCTCCACAATACACTCGAATGGAAAAATGAAAAGAAGACAGGCTTTGGACTTGTGAATAGAAAGATGGCATTGAGTCGGCTGGAGGCGAAAACCCAGGATAAAATATAAAATAAAAAAAAATCAGATGATGAGCCGTAAGGGTTCAATGAAAGCAGAGCTAGTTTTTGTTATAGTTCCGATTTATTATGGATAATAGGGAGCAAAAACGACATACAAATGACTCCAGAAATTGAGAACAGCTGTAATTCTTTTAGACTAGGCATGGGGTTTAGTGTCTTTAGTAAACACTGATACCCAGGGGTCGTCGTGGCTCAGTGGGTATGCCCACTGCGCTAGCAACCTTCGAGTTGTAGGCGGCGCAGGTTTGATTCCTGCCAGGTGTATTTCTCTCTTCTGTGTCAGTAAAGCTTTCACTGTGCGTGTCAATTGATATTGTATGTGTTGTGTCAATTACTTGATATTGCATTGTGTCTGGCGCAGCATGGCCAAATATGGCCCTTGCGCCATAAAACCCCAAAAACCAACCAACAAGTGATACCCAAGCGACATTTTCTGCTTTCATCCCATTATTCTATTCCCAATCCCTCTTTTTTTCATTTATGACATTTTTTACTTGAAGTTCTCTGTCTTGTTTGGCACAGATTGGCCATTGCGCCATAAAACCCCCAAACAACCTTTGGATTACGTAGTTACTTGAAGTGAGATCTGGTCAAAAGACCCAAATTACTAATATAAAAAGTTTTAATTAGATGCTCATGTTTACTACATCAATTCTAGAGTTCGATTGTGCTTGATGCCTAATTTGAGTAACCACTTTCTATAACGGCACACGCTGAATTTATTTATATTCTTTCGTAAATAATGTATATTGATTAACCAGCAATTAAAACCATCAATTCCATTTTAAAAAGTTGAGTATGTATTTTCCTGATTATTATTGATAACCTTTTTGATAAAAACCACTGAACAACTAGAAACTATGCATTTTGCCACAGCTTTCTGATAGGTATTTTAATTAACGTCGCACTGGAGCAACACAATGGCCAATTGGCAACGGTTCGGGATCAAACCCGAAGGGAAAGACCCGTGGACAACACCAGCCACATCTTTCTGAATTGAAATTAGTGTGAATAGGTAGGTAGTTGAATTAACGTCGCACTGGAGCAAAGTAACTGGGCCATTGGCGACGGTCCGGGATCAAACCCGAAGGGAAATATCCGAGGACAACACCTCGTGATTTTGAACCACGGTCGTGTGAATGGGAACTGGATTATGTTTATACATTTTCACTTTTTAATCCCAAAAAAGTGCAAAATCTCAACTATCATAGCAACAAAAACAAAGCCTCAATCACGGTAACCGACAATATCTTCTACTCAAAACAACCACAAGTGAGGATTGGTAATGATTTTTCAAACCAGCTCCAGGGTAGCACTAAAGCGAAAAAACCCAACCATTAACAGTTTGAAAGATCACCTGATTCGCAGGCAGCGACAAGTCCAAAAACATTGCAGAGAGAAAAATAAAGGGTAAAAATAAAAATCCTTGGAAAAGTTCCATTTCTAGCTCTGGAAAGACAGCAGTTCTTGCTTTTAAGTGATAAGACGAAGTGGCAAGAGGAGAAAAAAGATTCCCCCATTAGGGCCCCTGAACTCTTCGTCTTGCAGAGCAGAGGTCTTGCAGTTCCAGCGAGGTTTGTTTACGTGAAATGGGCAAAGGCGGATGAGTGGCATCGTAAGTATCTCTTGAGAACATACTCCAGCTGTATTTTTCCGAAAGGAAGTTACAACAGTGGTGAGATTGTAATAAAAAAACAAGACCAGTTCCTACGAGTGGACGACCGTGAAACAAGGATGCAAGACATAACCAGCAACGATGTGAGAAAGGCACCTCAATAAACTGGACGTCATGGATTGAAAATATTTGTTAATAGAACTTGGTGGAAAGTAAGTAAACATTTAAGAACTTCAAAATACGAATAACAAAGATTAAAAACGTGAAAAAAAATCGCTTTTCGGTGGAGCAAAACGTCCACCATCTTCAGTAAACAACGAGAGGAAAACGCGAGTTTAAATATTATCCCGGAAATATCCCACAACTCGCTTTTTTAATGAAGTCCTTCCATGCTATGAGGCCGTGGAAGCCCGGTTGGAAGAGTAGCTGAGGGTTGCGAGTTCGGAACTGGATTCAACCTAAGACCGTCGTGTATGTGGATGTTGGTGTACGCAAAATCTGTCGCGATCTCAGATGTCCTCACATTGGCGTGGTATGGAAGGTTGGAGAGTGAAGTGACAGCCAGCTCGGGTGTGGACCTCGTCACCTGACCGTACTTCAAAATTACGAGGTATAGTCCTCGGATGTTTCCCTTCTGGATTGATCCCGGACCGTCGCCAATAACCCGTTGTGTTGCTCGAGTGCGACGTTAATTCAAGTATCTGCATACATACCTTCCCATATTTGTAGTTGTGTCGTTCTTCCGATACAGCGATAGTTTGTTTTATATATTAAAGACATAAACACCGATTATAGAAAGTTTTACAAGAACAAAACTAATATTCAACTCGTACAAGTAGAATTAATATTTTTTTAATGTGCACGGGATCCATGCATCCGGCAAAGATAATACCATTTGATCCAGTGGCAGTCAGAGTTTTCCCTTTCCCTCTTCGAAAGCGTTGAGTTCGGACTTAAAATATCCCTTCACAAATAAAGTGTATAAATTCTTGTTTTATTTTCTTGAAACTACTGACTCATGTTAAAGAGAGATGAGCAACAAGTCCTGGGGCATCTGAAGGTAGCTATCCGACTTTGCTCCTTTACCTGTTATCTTTAGCTGGGCATAGTGGAATGGCACTCACGCTGTGGGTGACCCTACTGTCCTGTGTTGGTCTGGCAAAAGCGGATCTCTTTGAAAGTCCTGATCAAGTGTCGGACTTTTTGAGTGTTCAGACTCATGTAGGGTCAGTTATTAAACTAGGACTTAAAAACAATATAACTTTCTTAATTATTTAAAAAATACTTTTATATTTCGTGAGATTAAGGAATTTTATTTTCTTATGTTGACCTTAATAGCTTCTTTCATGTTCACGTAAACTACGTATAACACCAACCTCTCAGAGAGATATTCAGTGCAAACAAACCAACCAGATGGACTACGGAGATTATACTTCCGCTGCCCAAATGTTCTCGCATGATACGTATCAAGGTTACCTTAAAATATAGTTGATCGCCGTTTTGGGGTTGACTAATTAAATATCATATATCGATCTGGAATTCATTATTTGCAATTTTATTGGCGAATAGCTGAAATCGTATTCGAAAAACAAACCAAGTGACGTCACGCACGGAATGCATATCGAGAACACGTCTGCCGCAGAAACACTACCGCCATCTACATTTAGCTCGACAGAAAAAAGCCTTCTAGTGACAGATGTAAAAGGCGAGTTTACATTAATAAGACTTCTGCCTACGATTAATTTTCACAGTAAATACTTGTGCAACAGCCCTTTAAAAGTCATTTATGAGAGGCTTTTCTGTTAACTTAAATGTAGGTAGAGGTAATATCTGCGGGGAATGCGTTCCTAATACGAATTCCGAACGAGACGTCACTTGGCTTGTTTTTCGAATATGATTTCAGCACGTCGCCAATAATTTCAAAGAAATAATTAGTTTTGGTATATGATAGTTTATAGGTTCAACGCCAATTAGATTAAACGCCAAACGTCTCCGAAATAGCGATAAACTACATTTTAACCCTCCTGGTGGCATATCTTCGCGTCGAAAACTGCCCTGCAGTGGACTCGGACACAAAAACCTATTCCAAACTGTCACCAGTTCTGGGCAAGGGACAATTTATTTTTTCTACTTGGAGTAACACTGCAGTTTTATCCCGAGGAGGTATCTCGTCATTAGCGAAACTGATCAGATTTTGATGGACGAGATATCTCATTAGAAGCAAAATCGGTCAGATCTTGATGGACAAGATACCTCGTCGCAACCACTTGGGTTAAGGTCATCCCGATTTGGTGTAAGGTGAGAGCATTTGGATAACAGGAAGTAAAATCTTCGTCTTCTGTCTAGTTTGTTGGCACTGAAACCTCTCTCATACTCGAATCAACAGAGCAGTGTCACAGCGATAAGGCCCCGATCTCAATTTGGCATAAATTGTATACCTAAATTTGGGTCACTTCCAAAATAAAATCCCGCCTGCGCTACTGATTTGACCTATTCATAAGTATGGAGTCGTAAATCTGGATATAATTCTTTCACGTGATCGGGAGGAGCTTCATTTCCCTGAGGTATTGCTCTTGTTTGATTCAATCCATCAAGAAATTACTCAGCATTATAAAATATTTAGCATGTCACATCAATCCTGCAAATTGATAGGGGAAGATGGAAATGATCCACCGTTTTTCAGGGAGTGCTTATTAAGCGGGACAGTAAATCAATACAGAATAAATTAAAATAGTTTGAAATTGCTCAATATTTTAAAGTTGTCGATTCTGAAGGCCCCAAACAGCAAATGGCAATTCGAGCAGAGAAGTAGAGTTCGGTTGAATCAGGTTAATTGTGTAATAATCCAATATGTGATGCAGGTAAAAACAAACTTTTCGATCGATTGGGATTTATTTTTATATGGTTCGGTCAAGCAAAAATAACTTTCGATGAGATTTTGAAAACGGATTTAAGCATCTTTTACAATCTAAGCACCTGTTGAAGAATTCTTTATGGTAATTAACATTTAGACTATCACATTTCTTCAAGTCTAAGGACTTTTGAGGGGCTAGTTAAGACTTTTTATGTTGGATAAGTTCATCAAAACAAATTTTAAAGGGATTATGTGTAAATATCTCATCAGCAAAATATTATATAATACCAACAAATAACATTAAAAAAAAAACAATATTCAAATCGGTTTCTGGAAATTCATTTTAATGTGTCACTTAAGTTCGAGAAAGAGCAAGAAAAACTAATTTTTGTGCAATCATTTCTTTAATATGAATAATCAATTCAACATCTAATTTTTAGAGAATAGAAAAGCTGTTTGAACATTTATCCTCGAGTTTCTTCAAACTTCCCGATACAAAAAACTCCAGATATTTATCACTTTTCTTGAAAAAAATTCAATTTTCACTTTCAACATGTAACAAACACCGATAACAGGATTGAAAAATAAGAACCGCAAGCATTCAAAATAGAAATAACATGTGCATCAAATCAAATCCATCAAGATGAATGTTGTCTTGTGTTTGGTGTAGCTTGGCCAAATATGGCCCTGCGCCATAAAACCTACAAACATCAGAACGCATAAATTCTAGGAACTGTTATTCCGACAGCAGTTGAAAGTTATCAAAATTTAACAGTTAGCAACTACAATCGAAAATATTAACAGTTATCGACAAAAGCAATCAAATCGAAACCAACAAGACAACTAAATACTAGAGATGGAACTGTTATTCCGGTAGTAGCTGAAATAACAATATATCGACAATTGCCAGAAAGTAACTGTTATCGAAAATAGTAGTTATCCCCAAATGTTACATTCAAATGTCAAACAGTTAATTGCGACAAAAATTAATAAAATTTCAAAAATTAATAAAAATTTGAAATTGCGATTTAAACGGTTTTTAAAACAGTTACTAACTGTTAAAATTGACCGTTTAACAGTCGTTAAAATGCTATTACATGCAATATTACCTTAACGAAATTTACTATTAGTAGAAAAAATAACTGTTATTTCAATTAGTAATAACAGTTGCCACTGTTATCGTGAAAATAACAGTTACTTCAAATTAGTAATAACAGTTGCCACTGTTTTCGTAAAAATAACAGTTATATACCCATCTCTAATAAAAACCACCACGAACCCCAACACCTTCGAGCCTCCTCAAGGAGCGATACGAGAATGGATAAATAAAAAACGAGAGGTGCGAATACTTCCTGTGAGGTGCGGGCAAGGAGGCAGGCGATCTCGTGGGAACAGAAGTTCCCCCCGTGCACCGGAAGCACGCTTCCACGACCTCCCTCGGGCCATCCACTGACACACATCCCCCACAACAGGTTAAAAACGAAAGTGCACACACTCATTAAAGATGAGCCTTCCATGCCTTGAGCATAAATCTCGTTTTGCCACACTGCTCAGCTTTGTTTTGGTTATTTTTACTCCGTACATTTCGAAGAATCCTAATCCGTTCATTAAAGATGACATCAGGTTTTGTGAAAATATGAAAGCAGGTGCGCCACGACGAAGGGGACCGAACCCTCATCGCCCCCCAATAATTTTATTGAAGGGTCGGTCCTCTCAATCGGGAGGATATGTATTGAAATACCACCATTAAACCAAATGGATGCCAATTCTTGGGGCCTGCCCCATTGCTAGGTGGCATTTGGGTCCCAATACTTTTATAGTTGGGCCCGGTCTCCTAGACGTGAGTATGAGGAAAACAAAATTAGATGTGGATAATAAGTATGTAGGGCGATTCGACCTCAATATCAATTAACTGTTATGTATGAAGACGGGGCACCTAATCCCAGGAACCCTTGGTCTCCAATATTTGTAAGGTTGGTCTCTGGCTCCAAATTCATTATGAGGGATAAACCTTAAAAAAAGAAACAGCAAATAATGAAATTAATAGATAAAATAGCTCCGAAAAACAATATATGGTGCAAAGTTCCTAAAATGATTGCGGGGACGTCGTGGCTCAGTGCGTATGCCCCCTGCTCAAGCAATCTTCGAGTTGTAGGCGGCGCAGGTTCGATTCCTGTCAGGCGCATTCCTCCCTGGGTGCATTTCTCTCTTCTGTGTCAGTAAAACTTTCATTGCGTGTATGTCTATTACTTGATATTGTTTGTTTTGTGTCTGGCGCAGCATGGCCAAATATGGCCCTTGTGCCATAAAACCCCAAAAAACCAAACCAACCTAAAATGATTGACTCGTGGTGACCGAGTAATTATTGCTTTGGCCTTCGATTCAGAAGCTCTGGATTCGAATTTCGTCTTGACACTACCGCCACCTACATTTATTTTGGCACAAAATGCCTCATAAAAAAATAACAAGCAAAATGCATTTTCCTGAAAAATGAGGTTGGTTCCAGTTTGATTTGTCCCTTGTGTCGCAGAACCAGACTCTCGCCACAAACCAAATATAAAAGAAGTAAATCTGACATTTTTAAGGAGAGCGGTGGATAATGAGTCTAATTTCCCAAATTTCGTCTCCCTGATAAATTTGAATCCCGGAGATAATTTCCTTCAGTTTACCGAAACAAATTTGGGAAAAAGTCAAGAAACCAATGAGGTATAATACAAAGCAAGCACCGCGCAAGTATCATAAGTGGGGGCAATTTCACAGCTCGATTTGTTGAAAAAATATCTTGAAAGTAAAAGATTTAAAAAACAGGATGAGAAATCTGAGTGAGGAAAAGGTAAGGCCATATCACTTGTTCATACCGCAAAGTTGTCTACTACCAGAAAAATAAAAACTTAGTTCAAAGCTGAACTAAAACACTATTTTATTCAGCAAATTAACAGGAGCATTTCGTTCATAAGATAGGAAATAAATGAATAAATATATAAAGGCTTCATGTGTGATTGCGGAGATGAAACTTTTTTGAAGTATTGATACAATTAACAATCCTTTTCACATTTCAGGTTCTCTAAAATTGGTAGGTAAGCCATAAAACGACACAGGCTTGAAATGGGAAATTTCCAATGATGATTCCCTTCTACAAATAAACCTTGCAATGATGCATAGTATCTTCCCATACATACAAGCTGGTTCCTAAGTTAAACATGTGGCGCCATCTATTGCCACAATGGACAAATAAGATATCAAAACTGCATAAATTCAAAACTCGATTCATCCAGTCGATTGAAAACTTCCGTTTTTATTCATAATGTGAAAATAACTGTTATAAAATTCCTAATAAATAAAAATTGAAAGCAACAAAGGAATCTGAAAGTAGCTTAATTAAAGAAAAGGATGCAATCAAAACATGCTTTTTAAATATTTAGTGGACGAAAGGTAATTAATAGTGTCTAAATACAAAACTGAAAGCAAAACGATATTTTTAAAATGGTCACGAAAAAGAAATTGCGAATTTGATTCAAAACGAAAATTTTCTCCACGAAATTCTTTCAGATTAATTAAAGAACCTTTTTTACAGTAAAAAAAACTGTTTCAAGCTCATACGACGCGCGATTTTGTTTAATTCTTAATTTATTCAAGGATTTTTTTCTAGCAGGTCAGCGGGTCTATATATCTACGTTTCCATTTTGCATAAGGTTAAGCATTGAGAGAAACAGAAAAACATCAAACAAACAATTTTAATTCATTTAACCAAAGTTTTTGGTAAAATGAATTAAAATTGTTCAGTCGAGGAAAAACCACCCCTCTTCATTCGAGCAATTTTAACAAGAGAAAATTACAGATGGCGTTCGACAGAAACTAACGTCTAAAAATTCGAATGCATAAAATTTGCATAAGGGGCCATTAGGTCTTGCCGTTTCGAAGTTATGAGTACAGAAAGATTGGAGTTCCTAATGTCAAATGTTCCTAATATTCAGTTTCAGACTTTTATGGATATCTTCCTAAATATTTCTATAGCGCTGATATTTTATACCATGTTACTGTTAAGCAAACCAAACAAAATAAACATATCTTATTTAAAAAATAGTTTTTAGTATGCAATAATTATTAAATTAATGTTTGAAAAAATTATGAATTGGAACCTTACTATATTTTAATGGGAATCGATTCAGAAGGACCTCTTATATGACCATGCAAAATTTCAGGTCATTCCAATTGTTAGTTTTTGCGTTACATTAAATTTTCCTCATTTTGGCAATTTTAGGGGACAACCAAAAGTTTAAAAAACATCTGAAGAAACTGAGGAATGTTTAAATTCTTGAAAAATGGTTGGAAATTTCATTTATGTAATCTTAAATACATTGTCTTTAACCAGTTATATGTCGTATAGATCAGGAATGGCCAACAAGTCGATCGCGAAGCGATTTTTGGTCGATCACACTCGACAGGAGACGATTTCAACACGCAAACGCAACTTAGCCGTGACTCAGAAACAAACGGTCGTGGCTCCTTTAGTATCATAGTTGACGTTGGCAATTCACCTTCCGCGCCAGCCGTCGAGAGAGTGGGAGAGCGGTCATCACCTGTCACCCGCTTGCTATCCAACACGCCATCTAGCTAGTGTTCACCATAGTGGCAACATTGTATTAGCGTTTCTAGAAAGTGTCAATTTTTCTTAATACTACTGCTGTGCAAAAATGTAAGTATCTTCTTTCTATGGTACTGGTATGGTTTTAAATTAAAATTCTCTACTTGTATACTTATTTTGCATTTTAGTACCCATCAACATGAGTAGTAAACCAAAAAAATCGAAGACATCATTTTCATGAAGAATGGGAACTTTATTACTTTTTACAATGATGAATGTTGTTGCTTAATATGCAATGCCTCCGTAGCCGTTACTAAAAAGGATAATCTGGAGAGGCATTTTTTAACTTTACAAAAAATATCACAGATTATCCACAAAATAGTGACTTGAGAAAAAATAAAATTAGGGATCTTAAGGCTCAATTAAGAGTTCAACAAAATGTTTTTAAAAAGCCCATATTGAAATCACGTGCAGTGACTCAAAGTAAGCCGTATTTTAGAAAAAAAATGTAAACCATTTTCTGACGGGGAATTTATAAAAGAAACTTTCTTGGAAATGTCAGATTCAGTTTTTAATGATTTTAAGAACAAGATTGAAATTATTGCTGCAATTAAAGATCGACAATTGTCTCGAAATACCGTGATGCGGCGGATTGAGAAAATGAGTGAAAATAATAAGAGAACAGTTATATAACGACATTAATAGATGTTCTTGTTTTCCCTTCAATTTGATGAATCGACAGATATACGTGACACAGCACAATTGCTTATTTTTATTCGTATGGGTTTTTTTAAAGATTATACATCTAAAGAATTGTTGGGTATGATTTCATTGAAAGAAAAGACTAGAGGTGAAGATATATTCAACACTTTTGAAAACTTCCTCACTAATTTGAAACTACCACTTTTTAAATTAGTTTCAGTAACAACAGATGGAGCAGAAGCAATGATAGGCCGCATAAATGGATTTATAAACTCTATGTCAAAATGATGACGAATTTCCAAGTTTTTTGAACTACCACTGCATAAGTCACCAAAAAGTGTTAGCCAGCAAAAGATTAAATACAAAAGAAATAATGGACATAGCATTTAAAATTGTTAATTCCATTCGAAGAAGTTTCCTCAAACGGCGTCTCTTCCAATTGCAACTTGATGAAGGACAGCCAGAATTATTATTACATACCGATGTAAGGTGGCTAAGTAGAAGTAAATTTCTGCAACGATTTCGTTATTTATTAACTGAGATAAAAATTTTCACGAAGAGCAAGAATGTACAAATTTAAATGATGAAACTTGGCTCAGTGATTTAGCGTTTCTTAGATTTTACATCGAAATTAAGTGATTTAAATTTAGAATTGCCAGGAAAAAACATGACAATAATTGAAATGATCAGTAGCATTATTGCATAGAAAACAAAATTTATTATGCTAATAGAAGATCTTCAACAAAACAACTTGAATCATTTTCCAAATATGTCCGATCACCTTCAAAAACATCAAAATTGTAATTATAACATTGAAAAATACGTTGCAGAAATTAAAAAGGTGATTGAAGACTTTGAGATCAGATTTCATGATTTTGAAAAAGTTCGTTATTGTGCAATCTCTTTAAAAAAGGATTTAAATAAAATCATTGCCACAAAAATTTCTGACACATTTAATATAGCAAAAAAAAAAAACGTTAGAAACTGAAATTATAACTCTACAAACTGATCTAACCTTACAAGCCAAGAACTTGAGGAAGATTTTTGGAAATACGTCAATTGGAGAAAAGTATTCCAATATCACCAAATGTACCGAATATATCATCGACTTTTGTTTGGGTAGGTATGTATGAGAATCGGCTTTTTCCTATTTAAAGTTCACGAAGACTAAACATCGTTCGCTACTTATTGATTCCCATACTGAATATTTATTATCATTATCTTTGAATACACACCAAATTATGAACGCTTGGTTGGAGACATGCAGACGCAGACTTCCCGCCCATTAATAAGATAATTAAATAAAATTTAATCTATTTTTCTGTGGCTACTTTTCAATTACTAAATATCATTAATAAAATATCATGTTGGTTTAATACCCCTTACCCATTGTCACTTATTAGTACACAAGACACAAGTTTGAATGTGTTAAATGTCAAGATTTTAGTAAGTAGATCGCGACACATTTAAAAAAAGTATCATATATATACAGAAGTTGGCCACCCCTGGTATAGATGAACTCGACCAATCAATGATCAAATGAATGACACTATTCACTTTTTGGATAATAGGAATATCAGTTCGATTGTATTAAATAATTGTAGGTAGGCTTTTTGGTTGCATGCATGGAGGCAAACGCTAATTAAAAAATAACATTTATTAAGAACACTAAAGACAATACAAAATTATACAGAACTTCGATCAAAACTCTTTATCTCTCCATTTTGAATTGTTCTCAATTCCAAAATCCCCCTTTTATCATATTTTAAAATCATGGTAACAATTCACAATGCTTTATGTTTGACGGGTTTCCCGTTTTATGTTTGGGAATACTGATTAACAATTTTTTTCATTTAATTGAAGGGTACAGTTAAA
Organism: Meta bourneti; assembly: GCA_933210815.1. Lineage (NCBI taxonomy): Eukaryota > Metazoa > Arthropoda > Arachnida > Araneae > Tetragnathidae > Meta > Meta bourneti. The sequence goes on along the minus strand of OW119922.1, from coordinate 36,076,690 downwards.
ATATATTGCATAAAATAATTTCCTATCTGACAGCAATTTTATAACTCATATTTATGACAAACTATAATAAAATGTGGCACATAGAATTTTAACTTTCAAACTGTATTGAGAGAGGGCGCCACGTCACTAGAATTACATGTTATATAACAGAACGTTGTGTTCAATAAACCTCGACTTGTTTTATTTAAATTTTGAATACTGAAACCGCTTGCAAAAGTGAGCCGAGAATTCAGTGAAAACCACAAAAACCCACAGAAAAAAATTATACTACATTTTAACACTCAAATAATGTTACAAATATGTACTAATATGACATCTAATCTACAAAAATAACAAATACCAATATAATTGACAAACACATTTCAATTCCAATTTATAATTACGAAATATACCTTTTTTGTCAAGCCGTTTGCAATACTTTTTTTAAATATGACTAACTCTTGATATTAAATCATTTTTTGACTAATTTCATTAATAGATGGCGCTGCGTTCCGTCAACAAAGCGTCGGTAGATTCAAATTGGCGGCATTTTAGTTTGAATAACAGAATAATTCAATTTATGAAACATTTCGTTAGAAGGTAATTGCACACTGATTTTTCGAATGACCAATGCAACGCGATGTCGGAATAACACTATTGTAATAAAAATTTTAAACAATGCATTATACTTAATGCAATATACTGAAACTAACAATACAATATGAAATTTGCAATTTGAAACAGATGGCAATAGATAGCAAAAGGCAATTGTCAGTTTACGTTATTATTTGTTTCGATTGCAAAACAACCATAAAAATATCATCATATCGAATTCATTACATGCCGGTAAGTCAAAAATACGATTCATCTCGGAAAGGGAGAACTCATGATTTACCAATTACAATTAAAAGTTAATAATGAAAACATATTTCATTGATCTAGTCGGACAGTGAAATTTCCAAAGAAAAACTGAATAAATTTGTTCAATAAAACTTGCAATTTTGAAGTGAAGAGCAAATACATGAGCACAAATGTGAGATCGTGCGATTTTTAAATACAAGCAAGATCCTTTAATAGCACCTGGCATTTAACCTTTTCAAGATATGTAAAAAATTTTTTAGCACTTTACTTAGTTGAACCGAAACAAATGACACGGAAACTACATCAATGTTGGTATCTTTTGTTTTCTTTATAAACATGACATTTTCTAAACAATGCAGTGAGTAATCGAAACAATAACTGATATAAATTCGAGAATATTCCTTTTGCACAATCAATTAAAAGTACGCGATCATTCCGGAGTATTGGAATGCATATTTAAAGGAGAAACGTTCAACAGATGTTTGGACATTTAACAAAATTCCAGCGATAAATTATCAATATAAACAAAGCTTTTTAAACGTACCTTTAAAATTAATCATTCCGTATGCATAATTGAGTTTCGCATGTATCCATAGGTCACACGATGTATTTCAAACAACTTTCAAGCCATCGGCACGTTAAGCGGCGACCACAAATTCGGGATCATTAGAGAACAAAGAGAAGTCAGAACATTTGTTTTTTTGCTCTGCCCGCCACGTCTTTGTTCTCTCCGCCTCTCAGAGCAATGACGTCGTTAATAGTTACAATTTTGTACAATAGATGGCAGCAAAGTAGAACTCTGCTTCCATATATGTGCTGTAGTTTTCCTTCTGGCATTGTTTACGATCGGTAAGAAATGCATTAAAACTTTTAAGATAATTTAAATTGAAAAAAAAAGTGAATTAAGGATCAAAGTAATTGCTTAAATTTTACTACTTAAAATATCATCATAAATAAAATCGTATGAATTTTTAAGAACATTATTCGTGATCAGGCTCTTGATAAACTTCTACTTCTACTATACAGTGTACATTCTGCTTTTTAACTTGTTTATGTTATAAAATTTGTGACGTGTCTGTGAACTCGCCGGTCTTTAATATTAATTCAAATAACAATATTTGAAAAATCATGTAAGTATTAGTCCCAGTTTTTAGCTCCACAAAGATGTTTATGTTTTGATCATGCCAAACAAGGCCAGAAAAATTTCTTTCATAAATCCTTAAAAAGACGAATGAAACTAATGTTTCAGTTTCGAAGTCTGAAGTGAGGATTAAAATATTTCTACATACTTTACTTTTTTGTTAACATCGCTACTTTCTTGAATTATAGCATTTAATTTGCGGAGCACCAGATTTTGGTTGACTGCTTTCAATTGGTTATATCTAGATATTCACTAGTCACGATTTTAAACTTATAACAGCTATTTTTGTTTCTTTCAAATAAGTAGTAGGTGTATTCATTCGATTAAATATTTTTAAATCTTAATTGAACTGTTCTTGTTTGTATCTTTGATATCGCAATTTCAACTCCAATAAGTTTACTGTAGGTATCTGATAATGATAAGGAAGAAAACTTGACGCATCCAGACACAGAAATACACTATTGATCTGGCAAAATTTACAAATCAATCCAATTAACACCCAACAGATATTTACTAACAAAAAACAAAGTGTTTACAAATTCCACTTATTTTCAAGACAGCACCCTAAAGTTTTTAATTACTTCAGAAAATTCTTGCAATCGCTTACAATTTTGTTTCGCAACTTTTTCTGATGCACATGTGCGTACATTTTCTTGATCTATTTCTTTCTGATAGAGAAAAATATATGAAATTAAAATTACAAAACCATTCTAACTTGGTTTGCTGTAGTTTGCCTGTTCCAACTTTTCGGAATTAATAACTTTGGATAAATTTTTCGGTGGAGACGTCGAATCCAGGGCACTAGCAATTTATCGCCAAACAAACCTTGTTGTTTTGATCCAGCTTCATGGCAACCCTATGCTAAAGGTTTTTCACGAAGGAAAGTCAGTGTTTCTTTTAACGAAATTCTGCTCGCGTCCAAAGCCATACTGGCTTTGTGTGCCATCGGAATCTCGATTTAGCGACAAAAATTGCTTGGTGACAAACATGTCCCAGATTCTACATCTTTACCAATTTTTCCAACAGAATCTGGAATCTATTGCTTTGTGCTGTCCAAAGTTATCAATAAAAGAATAAATGGGTTCCTATTAGCTCACCACAGGGTCAAGATAGACCTTTTGATGAAATCTAAGTACAATCCTAAATCATGTTGCGGCTTTAACATGATTTAAATAGTTTGTTGGCAAGCCAGACGGTGATGGTTAGCATTGCTGATAAGACACAAACTTAGGCAACCACACTGTATACTAAGATTTAACGAAAATCTGTTCTGATATACTCTAAAATCTATGATTAGTTAGGATCTGGTCAATAACTGTTTCCTTGGGTGTGTCAGTCACCTCCTGTGCCAGTAAAAACATTTCATATGCTCCAGGCATTTAAAACTGGATGTTGTGAAACCTTAACTGCAGAGTGAAAAGAATGAGTGGTGCAAAATAATTTGTTAAAAAATCAAAATATTTTATGTGCAACAAGTGATGTTAATATAACATCATTTGTATGACTAAGGTTAAATTTTAAATAATGATAAATGCTGGCATTTTTTACATGGAAATTGGTAAGGACGTCTTTAAGATGCATATTAAGATGCAACATTATTTATGTATTGCAGCAACAAATGCATATAAACAGTATAAAATCAACCACTTGGGATTCATATGCCAATTTAAAATATGCTTGATTAGAACTATGGGGGTGTATGATTTAGCTAAACCAACTCAAAAGAATCAAAATTTTCCGTCTGATTTAGCAACTGAAATTCTTCAATCTGATTATATAAGGTAAGGAGAAATCAGTGCAGAAAAGAAAATATAAGTAAATGAAAAATTAGGTTAAAAATCCTCAGTCGCCTTTGCACAAGTGAATGGGGTACAATTGCAACAGACATTCGGGAGCTTATTGTGTGAACATGACTAAGGTGTGCAATTTTTGCCGTATACTTTATTGGAAACAAGAATTAACAATATATGAAGTACACAAAATGCTTTTTAATTTTTGATAAATTTTATTATGCTAATGCATGAAATTTACATATTAATATTTAGATCCATTATTAAATTTAAATAATAAGGTGTGCATAGTGAGTAATAATCATCAATATATGTAAGCAATTAAGAAATTTCAGCACAGATGTCCCATGCTGGTCTTCTAGTATTGATAATTTTTCACAGCTAGATTATGTTGAAGAAATTAAAACTTTGCAGTTTACTTGTGACTAAACAGAACTTATATCTTATTCATAAATATTTTTGAATGATTTCTTTTTCTTGGAATTTGGAGTGCGCCTTAGAAAGGCATCGCTTTTTTATGCTTTGATGAAAGAAAATTTATTTGAATTAAATTTGTACCAATTTATTTTCCAGCATGATCACTGACATACAGCTTGCTATATTTGCAAATGTGCTTGGAGTCACACTTTTTCTTCTTGTTGTTTTCTATCACTATGTATCTGTGAGTAATCCTAAACGGACAGATTAGCAGCACCTTAAAAGTAAGTATTTCTCTAAATTTCATTGTCATTTGGTCTAAATGAATTTTGATTTAATCTACTTGCACTTTTCACATTTTTCACAATGCCATTTCTTAAATACTCCTTTATAAAATCTATTTCTGAGTTTTCCCTTTAAAAATCTGTAACATAGTATAACAATGATAATTGGGATGACGAGATTGGATTGGAAGGAAAACAAAAAGCAATGCTTAGTAACCTTATAAGTAAACTTGATTCTCTTTCTTTTCTGCAAAGACAATAAAATACAAATCCTATTTATACCAAAGTTGAAAAGATCTTAAAAGGTACAATTGCTCCCACTCCAAGCAACTAAGTATGGATCATCCAAAAGGTGTCTTAGAACTTGATGGTAGTCAGTTACAAAGGCGGGTAGATGAGGAGAGAATGATAGACAGCGCAAAATAACCCACTGTGCATATTTGGCCTGGATGCTAGCTTCAGTAAGCATGAGGAGAAGAGTTCCTGAAGCATGGGGAGAAGAGTCTGCTCAAGGTTCCCATTACTCATGACAAACACCTGTAACCAATCATAGTAAAAACCATTTGAGGCTGAAAGGATAGGACATCTACATTCCCTGGTTGACTTTATGATGTGAAAAACATTTCGCCATTAAAAATTGTTTTTTGCTTCAGGTTTTATTGTTTTTCATATTCTCGCCACCAAATTAAAAAAAAAAATTTAATTAGGAGATGCCAGGCTTTCATGGATGCTATGCCACAATTAGCATATTACAATGTCACGCAACCTCGAATGTCTGTTTAAATACTCATTAGTTAAATTATCTACTGCAAAGGTCCTAATCTTCATTTTCATTTATTGATTGTGATTTCTTTTCATATTGATTATATAACTGACACAATTCTTATTTCGTATTTTCTAAAATGTATGTAATAAATTTTTTATAAAATTTGTGAGTTAGCTCGAGAACCATTTTAACTAATTACCATTTTACTGTATTGACACTTTAAGAAATAGTTTTTTTTAATGTACCTGCAAAGCTGGCTGAATAAGAATTCTGCTGAAAAGAAATTTAAAAAAATTGAATTTCATGTAATGTAGAAGAAAGAATGTTATAATTATTTTTTCTCCTGCATGGCCAATTAAACACTAATTATGACACTACAAGGGGGATTTGTGGACCACTTTGCTTTACCCTGATGCACTATGGGAGCTGGGTTCACATTGCACCTCACATATATGCCACACATTCTAGGCACAACTCATTTATAGAAAAGTCATTCATTCCTGATGGACAAACATCCATGCCTTACCCTGGATTCCAACCAGAAACCTTTTGATTCAGAAGCCAGCACCCTGACCACTAGACCAATTTTGTGTAATCAAACTATTCTGGCACCAAGATCAACTAAAGTCAAAGCCCTTATCGCTATCAAAAAACTATAGATTTCAGCTAAAAGTCTCCTTTTATGTTTTAGATTTTAGCTGTAATCTGATTTTAAATGCTGCAAATGTTTCACATTCAAAAAAGTTTTATTCATTGAATTTCTACAATTAACGATTTCCATAACAAATCTTGCATTTAAAGATGTGTGTTTAAAAGTAGCACCAGAATCATAAATATCTATGTGTGATTACTAATTTATTAAATATCTGTATACTGGTTTTGCAAATTGTCATTCATGTATAATTTATATAAAATGCTAGGTAAATAATATATCAAAATTTATATGCAATTCTTATTTATTTGCTAATGCCCAGCCAATTGAACATAATCATTAGGGCACTGGGACAGATGTGTGAACAACTTAGCGTTATCTTGGTCATGTTACACCTCCCTTACACCTACACATTCTATACACAACCCATTTATAGAGGCCACACATTCATTCTAGATGAACAAACATCTATGCCTTAACCTGAGATTCGAACCAGAAATCTTTTGATCCAAAGCCAGCACCCTGATTAAACCGATTGGTTGACTATATTTATTCAAATTTAATAAATAACATATTTTTAATTCTTTAAATTTAATTCAACTCACTGTTATTTTCATCTTTTTACTTCCAGGTATCAAGTGCCACTTGGATCAACGATGAAGAAATGGCTGACCAAACACTTAAAATGCCATCACTTAACATCTTGATGTAAATGATTATATCTTTTTTATTTTATGTAAATAAATCTCATCCATAAAATGTACTCTGGTTTTATGAAAAAGAAAAACACTTAAAAACAAGCATAAAGTTGTCCATTAGTTTGTTGTAACCTGTGTAGATGTTTTAAATATTTTTAAACCACTCAGAATTCATACAAATATAAATCTAATGTTTATCATTCATGTTAGTTAGCATTTTATGATATGTAGAATCCATATTAAGTAGAATGCTATTCACAAAACTTGATAAAATTTGCAAAGATGGAAATTTCAAGCTGAAAGTAAGGTATTCCCTCTTTACTGATGGTGATGAAATCTACTAAATATTTTATTGTAATTGTGAAAATGTTCTAAGAGATACTATTAAAATGAAATAAGACTACAGAGAGAGATAAATTTTTGAAAAAAATGTGATCATTAACACAAAATCTTACTATTTTTCTAAAAGCAATAAAATTAGAAGTTTTTTATGGCAATAGTTTGTTTCTCTTAAATATGAGTATCCCGTTGCATTTAAATTATTAGATGCTTAAAAATAAATTAAATTTCACTAAAATTGAATGTGAAATCGAACATTTGGTAAAAAAAATTTCAATGCTTTCATGACAAAATATTAAGAGTTATAACTTCAATGTCTATAATGACTAAATATTTTTTGAAAACATGTTAATACAGAAGTAATGTAGTGATTGTATGTTAACTGGAAATTGAAAGGTGTTCATATTTCCTGTAATCAAAAATACTGGATTTCATTAACCTTTCCCGTTTGAGAATGTATTTTTAAGTATATGTAAAGATACATGCTTTCTTTTGACTCAAAGTGCTTAATTGAATACAACCATTTGTAATCACATCTTATACGTTAACTGTAAAGTTGATTTTTTACTGTGCATCAACACTATTCTGTGAATTATTTTATGAAACTCAGCACTTTCAGAATTTTTTATTTTCATGGGTATATGCATGAGTAATTTACAAATTTTTGCTAGATCCATTCCTTATTTTTACATAGCTCAGTGGGTTTGCCCACTGATCTGAATTGGAGAATATGAATGAAATATAGAGTTGTAGGCTGCACAGCTTCAAATCCTCTCTGGGTGTATTTCTCTTTCATGTCAGTAAAACTTTCCTTGTGTATTTATCCATTTACTTGACATTTGGTGCACCTTGCCCATTTATGATTCTTATGCCATAAAACCCAACTCAACCCTAATTTTGCAGAAGTCATATTTTTAAAAATCTGTGGTACCTGTTAAGAGATAAAGATATGGATGTGCTCTAGAATGATCTAGCAAAATTATTTTTAGAGATCGATTTTCGAACAAATAATCATTTTATTTTTTAAACCATCAAGTATTCTTTTTTATAAAAGGATTCATTTGCATTCATATAACATCCTAATTCGCTTCACATCACTTGCACTGAGTCCTTTCTTGTCATAAACATCCAGAAGCTTTATTCCTTCTTTCTTTGATGTCATGGTCTTAGTCCAGCCATCCTTGGAAAAAGTCCTTTCCCCATAGAGCATAATTGAATCATAGTCAAAAGTATCTAGTAACCGGTTCTCCATTGGAGTCAACTTATAGAATTGATCTTTTGCACCTAAATAAGAGAATAAGCATCAACATTTTTTTTTTTTTAATCAAGATAACATTTAAGTGTAAATCTGGTTAATGATAGCTAGCCTCAGTGCATTAGAACACTTAGAAAAGTACTATTCAGTAAGGGATCATACTTTAAAGACATTTCCTGGTGCATCTGATGTGGATTCTTTCTCATGTGAGGATACCAGGTAATAAAATGGCCAACAGATTTGCAAGAGCTGGCTTAACTTAAATTTGCCTGCTGGAAATTTAGCTTTGAAGAAACACTCCTTGTATAAAAAAGTGGGATAGGCTCCACAACACCATAGATTAGAGGACAAAAACCTGAAGAAATAGTCAACTTCAAGTTATTTAGTGAAGAACAGATAGCATTTTCAAGATTTGAAATTGGTTACACCAAAGCTGAAATGTATAGCAGAAATAAGATTTATTCTTGCTGTCAGGGTAACAGAATGGCTAGTACTGATCACATACTGCATTGTTTTAGAGTTTCATGGAAGGGCATTTACGATGATCCAAGATATCTTTTGGGCATATGTCGCAAGGACAACTGTTCTAGTTTTAATCTGGGATAAGAAAAAATAATTTTAAAAACAATATAAGTTATGTAGAAGCTGAGGTCCTGTGAGTCTGACAAGGTTTAGAACTTAAATCAATTTATTTGAAACAGAAAGTTGCGAAGGACACATCTTACCAAATTGAGCGAGAATAAACAATACGAATGTTCATAGGGGTGGTTGGGTAGGTACTTCACTGAAAATAGATTTGGAGCCTGTGGTCAGCCAAGAATGTCAGGTATAATGCTATCTGTTTTGATTTTTCTCAATTATATTAGTAAATCGGGTTTATGAGAAAAATTCCCACCTACCTATGCATTCTTATCTAGTTGCGAAGTTCTAGCTCCAAAGTTAATGCTCTTTGACTGCTTATTTATTAAACGTTTCTCAAATTGGATTTTGCATGTTTAAAAAATGCTAGGAACTTTTATTAATGATTAATTTAAAAAAGGGGTTATGAATTTTTTGAACCATTTAATCCTAATTCATAACTCTTAAGTAAACTAAGATTATTATGATTCAAAATTATGACTTGTTATTGTGTATCTATTTTTTCTAATGGGCAAGTATACATTTAACTGAGGCGCGAAAGACTGGAAATCAATATATTGAAGGTTTTTATGTTCCTGTAGTACTCTTAAAATGAGAACTGCTCAGAATTATACATTCATGTATCAATTTTATTTAGTTTAAATTTCTTTTGTACATGGTTTTTTCTGAATCAGCGACAGCCAATTTGATAATTTCTGGAAGTTCTCATCCTTTAAATTAATTTATTAGCATTTTTTCTCGACGGCGTAATAGATATGGGGACTTTTAAGGAATGTCATTTTTTCTATAAATAAAAGTTATGCTGGAGTACTCATCAACCTAATTATATAATTTAATAAAATTAGTTTTGTTTTGTTGTGCAAGGGACATATTTGTTAAAGAATCTTGAATGTTTATCCAGGTTTTTTCACTCACTATTCATTATTTGACTCCAGTGAATGGTAATATAATCATCTCTGTCAGACCTTGTATGCTCATGGAAGAAACCGATAGCATGCCCAAGCTCATGCACTAACGTGGGGAACTGGAAGCATCCCGTACCAAATGATAGGGCTTGAACACCACCTGTTTTGCCAACTTTAGAATAACATCTGAAATGATAAAGAAAATGGATTTGTCTGAATGTCAGGATTGTTACACTAAAATAAATTAAAATTATATTAAGAACAAATAAAGACATGACAACCCATCAAACTAAAACTAGTTAGAGTTGGGCTGTAAATATATTTTTACAAGAACTGATTGTTTTGATTGACATTCATTAGTTTTCAACCGATGACACATGGTATTGTATTATGGTAAGTTCGAATAATTAATTTATGATGGAAATCAGAAAGCTTAGTAATTTGGAAACAAGAATAAGAAAAGTCCATTCTGCTACAGAAGACTGCAAAATGTTGAAAATAGCCCTTAAAGGTGCTTTCAATGAGGTGTTTTGTGGTGAATTTTACGAAACTCGTACTTTTCTGTACTACAGGATGAAGTGAGAAGCGATAAAATTTCACTCAGAAATATTCTGAATGCCCTCAGGACTTTTAATTGAGTAAGCTGCCATTTTAACAACGTATTGTCTTGGTATCTATTCCAGATTTTAACTAAAGGTATGACCCTTTTTAGGGACGAATTGTATTGTGGGATGGGGAAATTGAAGCTCTTGTATTTTTCCGAAAGGCAACTGATAATTTTTAGTTTTTAAACAAGAATTGTGTACGTAAATAATTGTCCTAAATATAACTGGCATTTTTACACTTGCTGTTTAATGTGGGTGGAGAGAAATTGTATCAAAATTATAATTAAAATACGAGATTTTTACTTGGGAGCTTTGTGTATATCTTCTCTCAGTATTGAATTTTAATATGGTTATTGCCTTGTCATTTACTGTAATGTTTAGTAAAATAGACTTAATTTGGATTGATGGACTTCTTGTGTGATTTTTGCAGTTAAATTAATTAGGATTTTATTGAAAACCTTGTATCATTAAGATCTACGTTTTCGCCATTCTGTCGAAATCTTAAAACGAATACGAACTGTACATCTTACCCTCGGCCCGCAAATATAAGTATGAAATCTTTTTCATCTTCATCCTTTTCGACAAATCGAATACACGTCTTCTCTTCAAATTCAGCCATGGCTTTTTTAATCATTTCCATTTGCTTGCTATCTACAAAAAGGTTTTCTTACCTTAGGTGACTCAGAAGTTCAAATACTAGTAAGCTTGTACAATATGCCGTAATTACCACAAAAATGTAGCATGCGTTTGAACTTTCTAGAGTAATCAATAAAAATTCTTTAAAAATGCAAACCCAAGTTGATTTTTAATATCACTATCTTATATCAATTGTTAATCAATTAACTAGACACATTTTACACTACCGAGATTTTGCATTTGATTATCATTGACAAACATTCTTGTTTACTTATGCTGATATAAAATACACTCCGTCCAAAAGAAAATCGAAAGATTCGAAGTCAATGTTCCATCGCAATGAAACGTAACGTGAGTAATATACTTGAAGTGACCACAATATCAAATCTGATTCTATTTTTAGAATATCAGAAAGGACAGAAGTTAGTAAGTTGTAAAGCCCCCTCTGGGATGGCGATTCATGCCGATATATGGCATGATGTTGAGTCAAACTGAGTTATGCGATCATGTGATAAATTATGCCAAGCATTCTGCAGCTGCTACTCCAGATCTCACGTATTCCAGGGTTGATGAAATTGACTGCCTAGCATATCCCAGATATGCCTAATGAGCGACAGATTTGGGGATCTCAGTGGCCAAGGAAAAGTTTCAACGGAAGCACTCCTGGGAGAGGTGAGCCATGCGTTATCTTGCTAGGAAATAGTCCCTTGGTTACGTAACATGAAAAGCAAAACAGGTTGTAGGACGACCTATCGCTGTGTTGTCAAATTACGTCGTGAGATCGATCAGGTACTGTAGATAGATAGTACGTTGTGAGGCTCTTCTCTGAGAAATATTTTGTAATTTTCTGTTTTGAAATTTATTCAACAAATGTATAATTAAGTTTTAAGTGTTCCCTTTCCTTTTACATAAAAAAAAAACATTGTCAATCACGACAAATCTTGTATCTTCAACTGCTTGAATTGAACACCAGCCACAATTCATCAGAATACGAAGTGTTAACCTAAAAATATGCACAATCATCTGCTTAACTTACCATAAGTGGTGTAGGGATCGATTTGATAAGGCACTCGTCCATTTGGCCATCGTTGAGAATCTTTTGGTATAGCATTCCTATCCTATTAAAATGATTATAATACTAAGTTTCAATATGCCCTTTGATAATACAACTCGAAAACTGCAATTTCTGATACTTTCATACTTACCACATTTGGATCTATGCCTAAAATGTCTCCTTCGAATAAGTTTGGATTCTGTAGCACCAAGTCTCCAGCGAAATCTAAACGATCCAAAAGTAGTATTTATTTGATTTTAGTATTTTTAAAATGGATGCCACTTTCTAATATTTAAGCAGTCTTAGTAACTAGACTAATTTAAAAAATTCATTCTGCTTTTAACTATAATTGCTGTAATTACACGTCATAGATTATATTAAATATTCATTACATTAAAGCCTTATAATGAAATAATGCTGATAAATATCTTATTCAGACGTTATTGCGGGCTCACTTATAGGTAGGTAGATGAATTTACATCTCACTAGAGCAACACAACGGGCTATTGCGGACGGTCCTGAATCAAATCCGAAAGGAAAGAACCGAGGACAACACGTAATTTTGAACCACAGTCAGATGACGAGGTCACACCTGAGCTGGGACCACGGTCTCCAAACATCCACACCACGCCAACGTAGGGACATTTGAGGTTACGACAGATTTAGCAAACACCAGTCCCACGTACACGACGGTCTTTGATTGGATCGAGTCTCGAATTCGCACCCCCCAATGCTAATCCATGACGTTACCAACTGGGCGTACCGCGGCCCTCTCACTTATAGGGAAATGTGTTTTTATTGTAAATTTATGCTGTTGATTACCTTTTTCCTTTTAAGAATATCTATATAAATAAAAATGGAAATTGAATATTTTCGACCCATTTCAAATTTTCTATCCGTTTTCGGCCATTCTGATGCAAAATCTGTCTCTTGCGCGTTTGTTGTCTGTCTGTATGTGAGTTCCCGTGCTACATCCAAACGGTTGCATATATTTTTATGAAACTTTGCATTCTGTGAGTTCTTACATTCATTTAGTGACCGTACTTGGTTGCGTAAGTCTGTCTGTCCGTTTTCCCGTTCTATGTTTGATTTTCTGTCTGTGTTTGTACAAGTATCACATAAAATTTATTAAACATATTTTAATGCAATGTTTTATATTTGATACACCATATTTTATTTTAGTGAATACAGTATTTGAAATTTCTTTGCTTACATATTTAAGCAAGTTTCATGCTAAAACATCTGAGTAACTATACTTAATTCAACCATAATTTGGTAGTTTTGGAGTAGCTGGATTTATATTGAGCATGCAATTACTTGTGAATTGTTTTGCTAGTGCAGTTGAAAAGTAAATTATTTTTCCAAAAACTATTTTTATGGAATTTAAATTCTAATATTTTATTTATTTTGAGTCTTATTTTTTCTTTACAAAATAAAAGAAATTCTGAATATTTGGGACAGACAATAAAGATAATAAAACATTATAAATAAACTATACAGAACAAGACAACCTTGGTACTTTTTTAAATCCTTTGCTTTTTTAAATTTGTGTCCGTTATACTCCAAGAATCTAGTATTTTATAGTGAGAAAACAGATACATTCATTACTTTTCGTCGAAGCTTTTTTTTAATCTGTTTTAAGATGTATTTCTGGATTTTCAATTTGATGCTTTTCGTTCGATAATTGTAATCAAGGTAAGCAATGGTTTAATTAGTTTTAAAATCATTTTTAATAATTGTAAGATAATTTTGGGAAATGTTTTTTTAATGACATACAAGGCATTTATATGCATACTCTGAACTGTTCTATACATTTTGGGTAGCATTGGTACACTAGAGACTTCTTTCTTACTAAAAATTTAAATTCTACAAAAATGTAAAATGTTCAATATGACATTTTACATTTTTTGCTCCAAGTACAAGACAACATCAAATTCCAATCGTGATAATGTTAATTATTATAAAGGCATTCTTACCGCTACGAGATGCACAGATACAGCTTATTAACACAATAAGTAAAATCGGCAACATTTTTTGGCCGACTTTGGCTAAGTGCTTCGTAATCTAGATGCCAATATTCGTACTACTCACAACAGCTGCATAATTTCTCAGCCTATCAATATTCACGTTGAAAGTCAATGATTTGTTTTCTCAAACACTGATAAATTTACTTCCATTCAGAGATAAGTTTCGAACTCTCAAAGTCTTATAAGACATCTGGAAAAAATCTCTTGATGACTTGCAAGATTTGAACTATGCCTTTCTTTTTTTACGAGTATTTTTATAATCATACGTTGTGGCCTCCCTTGTTTTATTCACTTAAAATATATTGTTTCATCCAAGCTAATAAAAAAGGGGAAACTTTATTTGGAATTTCGAAAATTAAGGGACGAGCCATTGCAATAAATTTCATATTTTCTAATAGTTAAAGAAAATTCGTGTTCGGATTCAATTTTAAATTGCTCACTTTAGAAATAGTAAAATAACTTTTTCAATAAAAATTTATATTTTTCTTAATTTTTTAAAAATAAGAAACGTAAGAGTGCTGCAAATGAATGCAATCCTGCGCAGTGCCGTGTAGAAAGTCAGAGTTTGTGAAAAAAGTCAAAAAAGGGCACTTTTACTCATAAGACTTCTGAAATTTTGATAGGCAAACGAAGGCCTTATTCAAATGGCAAGTACAAAATGCAAATCGACTAATAAAGATTAAAAACTTAGGAAAAATCATCAATGGCCTTTTCGGTGAAGCAAGACTTCCACTATCATGAGAACAAAAGTGATCTCAAATTATCGGGTCTTCTGTCCTGATGATGGTGGATATGTAAATAAATTGATCCCTCCAGGTGGGCGTTGTGCAGTCCATAACTATTTTCGTTCTCCGTTGGCAAGAAGCCAAATGTCGTTGTGAATTTTCTGTCATCCTGTAAACGTCTTGAGATATGTTCGACACAAAGTGTTTGTCTAAAAAAGACTTATCATTGAATTTTGTAACTTAATTTAATTCCAAATATCTCGAAAACTGACCACTAATTGATGTCAGATTTATGACATTGACTTTTAATTTCGTTTCACGCCTTGCTCCACCGAAATAGCCATAATCTGAAATGGTGGTTTGTTTTTAATAAGCATTTCTTCTGCAGTTATGCCTGAAAAGCTGTTGGTAAATGGTGTAATTAAAACCAATTACTCTCACTCCTTGATATATCGTGTTTCTAGGAGGACAAAAAAAATACGCCTATCAAACCTATATGCCCATACAAATATCTATACGCCCTTTTATGTTCAAGCACGATATATAATATATACTAGCTGAATTGTCCGGCGCTGCTCGGGTTGAATTGTTTATAATTCATCGTAATATTACTCAATATTATCCATATTTGAGTTGTTTTTAGCACCCCTGCGATAGATCGAACGGTGTTAATATTATAACCTATGTGTCCCGTAGAATTCTACAGGATGAATGTGCCAAATTTAGTGTGAATTGGTCTGACATTGATCGTATAAATACGCAATGTTATTCCTATGTCTTTAGCCCCCTGTACCATATCGACGATAAAAAAAGACCACTTTCTACAAAAATAGTTTTATATTATCATAAAATTTTACATTCCAATGAAAAAGCTACAGTTAAAGAATTTACAGACGGGACACATAAACGATATGATACTGAGCGATTTTCAGCGCAACCACATCCACCCCACCCCCCCACTCTAAGATTCTAAAAACAAACTCCAAGGTCATCTTGAGAGACGACTCCTGTAGATGTTAACTCTGACGTCATCTACACATCCAAATCGGGAGAGAGCGCCCCCTAGCAAGGACTCTGTTCAGGATGACGGGACGTTCCACCCCTCTGCACACCTAAGACAAATAGAACGGAGTAAATATGTAGCCTACGTTACTCGCTGGGTTCCAAAGAATAAGTGTACCAAATTTGGTGTAGATTGGTCAAACGGTGTAGATTAGTATAGAGAACAGACAGATGCCAACTCTGCTTTATATGTATAGATATCATGCTTGAACATGCTTTATAATATCTATATGCCCTTTGTGTTCAAGCATGGTATATCAAAAATATCATGCTTAAACACAAAAGGCATGAAGAAGTTTGAAATATATCAAGTCGTGGGTCCAACTTTTGAATTGGAATCCCCATCACAAGCAGCTAATGCGAGCTCCTCTATGATAGTGATCATGCCAAGTTGGTGGTTGAATTTACGACGCACTGGATCAGCACAATGGGCTATTGGTGATGGTCTGGGATCAATTCGAAGGGAAAGATCCGAGGTCACTCCTCCTACTTTTGAACCACTGTCAGATGACGACATCAACACCTGAGCTAGCATCCCACTCTCCAAACTTCCACACCACGCTAACATGAGGACATTTGAGGCCACGCCAGATTTAACGCACACCAGCGATTTTACGTACACGTCGATTTTCGGTGGGATCGAGTTTCGAACTCACAATTCTTCAGTTGCTAATCCGCGACTCTACCACCTGGGTTACCACGGCCTCATGCGCGGTAGATGCAGGTTTAGCAAGGCTGAAAAAAAGCGGGTAGGCAGTCCGCACTGTACCGTAAGGTTTGGTTCGTGAATACTTTTGGGCGGAATACCTGGTAAATGGGTCGCTGGTGAAATGAAGACGGCGGGTATTTGTTTGACTTTAGACAGTTTTGGTGGATATATAACAGTGGTGTTAGAGTGTGAGCAATGCTTAGTATTCTATGGTGACCTAATGGATGATGGGTCTGTAATAGCTAAAGTACGAGACAAACGGCATGGTGTCGATGTTGATGCTCTAGACCAGGGGTGTCAAACTGGCGGCCCCCGAGGAAATTTTTTGTGGCCCACGATGCTCTGAAATAAAATGAAAACAGGACAATATGTTATGAAGAAAATAGTACTTAGGGGAGATCGATGCAATACCGTACACACAATTTCGTCATGTTAAAAATGTGGGAGCAACTATTTTCGTCCATGAAATTAAATAATGACCTACCAATAATAATTAATGAACCTACAGATCAAGATTAACTGATAAACATCTATCTGTCATAATGAAGATTGTCTGTTCTCAGTCTTTGAATCCAGATATTGAAAAACTAGTAGGAGGAAAGCGCTGGCATGTTTCCGGTTAAAAATGTTAATTTTAGTTTTATAAATACATTAAATTAAATAAACGTTTAAATAAAAGCAATTATATAGCAATTTTATAAATTATTACCCTAAATTCACTTAATTACATAATGTGTTTTAATTATCCTATCCATATTCCTGAATCCTCACTTCAAAATATAATTTTCAGAAAATTTGTAAATGTGATGTGGCCCGCGTGAATCTTACCAGTTGCATTAAATGGCCCGTGTTTTAATTGAGTTTGACACCCCTGCTCTAGACAAAGGTAAGGTCGATGGTGGTGTTTCTAAGCGTGGTGACAGCTTGTTAGATGGTCCAGCGACGTCGCCGCTTAAGCATGCCTGCTCGGTCTGCTCCTTGCGTCTGCGGTAAGCTCTAGATCGCTCCGCACTTATCATAGGTTTAGACTTCTTGATATCATTTTGTTCGTCTTGAACTGCTCTTTCAATCTGTTTACGTTTCCTATGCCGCAATTGAAATTTAGTGTGATATTTTGACTTCATAGTGAAATCTTCGACAAATCGTCACTTTCCACTGCACACAATTTTCGCACAAATGGTTTAAACTGTCAACTAGTCTAATAGAATTGCAGAACTCGTCGTTCTCCTCAATTTAAGCATGCACTCGCCACAACCCGTCGATTAGAACTGAAGTTACAGCGGTTAAACAGGCCAGCGTATGTCCGAAATGTGACTCATTTCCCCACCACGCAGTACAAAGGTCAAAGAGGGGAGCGGATTAGTGGTCGACTTGATCGACGCGGCCCACCTTGCTCTATACGATGGTAGGTCATTTATCCCCATAGGCTGATTCCCTCTGGAGTTATGGGGCTTTGAGATATCAGCACTTTTCGTGACGCGCAAGTTTCTGCCGATGACCTCTATACCGATTTTAAAAACGTATTCACGTCAAAAGAATTACTTATTACAGAACGAAAAGTGGAAATTATGCATATTATATTACGAGTATAACAAGTCGAGTTTAGCATCTCGGGGGTAAAATTAACATAATTTATTTCTTTTGTACAAATTACTCGAAAACATTTATGGTTAGTAAGAGAAAGACCATATCGCAGTCGCACACCGGGAAAAAAGACAAAACTCTAAAAAAGTAAGAAAAGGGTTAGCAGTTCGATGACGAGTTGGCAACGTGCCAAGAAAGGATTGAGAATTTGATGGTATAGTTGGCAGTCAATGCGCCAATAGTTCTATTTGCTTCACGCGTTTTTTCATTTAAATAATGTTAAGTTACAACATGGAATATTTTTTTTTGTACATTTGGTAGACCACTTAAGGTTTTCGATCTTCCGATCCCGACCGATGAAGAACCTCAACTCCCTAACTTGACGATATCTGTAGATGCCTCTACGAAATTTCACACTGTGGAAAACGGGCCACGCGAAAAAGGCTAATGTAATTGGTTGAACTTAAAATTCATTAGGGGAGTAATATATCGAGCTGTTGACCGATACAACGAGGAGTTATTGTATCAGTGAATTGCCCTTTCGTAGTAGATTTGCATATCGAACGGCAGCATGGCTTGAGCCAGAGCACATGATCATGTACTGTAGAGACCGATAATCGAATCACATATACAAGACATTTCGCACATTAAACTTCAAATAATTATGATTCTCTCCGTCTGGCTTCACTGAATTCAAGAACTAAATATTTTCTAAAATGGGCACATAATTTGGAGGCATGGGTTTGAGTAGTGCCCCTGTAGACACAAACGTACAAGACCACCAGAATATCGGGAAATTCACGAGAAGCTAGTGCTTCCAGGAGGCCGACAAGGCTTTCAATGAAAAATAATGTGGCATTAGACAAGAGTTTACTTCATGCTGTCATTTAAATACTTTTTTTTAATTAGAAAGGCAGTATACTGTACAGATAAACAATGAAATTTACTCTGTATGTCATACGACCACAGCATTAGTTTTTTGTATTTGAAAGCAAGTCTAATCGCAGTTGGATTCAACGGTCAAACGAAGTCTAGAGGCCTCAGTCCAGAAATGAATGAAAGTAATGTGAGAAATCCTTACCGTATTGATAAGTTAGGGTGTAGACATGTCACACCTTTAGTTCAAAAGTCAACACAACGGGCTATTGGTGACGGCTCGGGATCAATCCCAAAGGTATCCCGGTTGGAAGAGTAATGGATTAGTAACCGGAGGGTTACGAGTTCGAATCCAACCAAAGACCGTGTCTTGTACAAAGGGGGCTGGTGCACGTTAAATCTGTAGTGGCCGCAAATATCCTCACGTTGGCGTGGTGTGGAAGTTTGGAGTGGGGTGCCAACTCAGATGTGACTTCGTCATCTGACCTTGGTTCAAAATTACTTGGTGTTGTCCTCGGATCTTTCCCTTCGGGTTTGATCACGAACCGTCGCCAATAGCTCGTTGTGTTGCTCCAGTGCGACGTTAATTAAAATACCTACCTACCTCTATTGCGACTTTCTTATAAAAGGTAAAGTAGTTGAAATTGTGGTAAAATTTGATTTACATCACTATGAAATTTTCAAAATATTAAATATTTTTAATTCTTTTTCTATTAGCTTTCAAAGATTCGGAAATTGTTCATATTTTGGAAAGAAGTAAAAAATAAGTTCAAACAAAAGTAAAAATTATTTTTGAAGAAAATAGTTTCTCCAGCATTGGTAAAGCAATACGAGTTTGACCGAGCGCATCGTCATCTGACCGAAGTTCAAAATTATATGGCGTTGTTGTCGGATCTTTCCCTTCGGGTTTGATCCCGGACTGTGGCCAATAGCCCGTTGTGTTGCTCCAGCAGTGCGACGTTAATTAATTACCATTACCACCATTTACTGAGCGCAAGTTTCTGCGGTCAACTTATACACAAAAAGGCATTCGTTTTTCAACTTCTTTTCACATCTAAAACTCACAAATTCGAAACCCGAGGTGCGTACATCCTCTAAGATGCCTTAATGTAAAATCTCAGGTTTCTGTTGGGTGAAGGAGGCCGTTCGGTTGGGTTGGGCCGAGGCGGATTTTGCAGCTTATTTAAAATATGATTGATTCGAGCTGCAAAGTTACCTAATATTGCTAAAACTATACGGAAGAACACGCTGCTCTAATTTAATTCTCCAGAAGGTAATCAGAAGTCTGGAAGATAGAAATCAGCGCAGAAAACAATGTATGAGAGAGCTTGAAAATAGATTTAGATGTTCAAAAATACCGAATCGCCTTGATAAATAGGATGCAATTGATGCGGACGTTCAGAAGCTAATTTTTGTGACACGACTGGATGTTTGGGTTTTATGGCGCAAGGTTGACTGAAGTGTGCACTTTTTGCCATGCGTTTTGTTGTAAGTAGCAATAAGTAAGACCAGTAAGAAATACAAGAAATGCTGCTTTATACTTTTGGTTGATTTTATTTCATTTAGAAGTATGAAATGCGCATATCGATGCATATATTCATTGCAAATGGATTTTAAAAAGGTATGAAATGTGAGTAACGACACTGTCATCACACACAGTAGATGTGACCAGTTAAGGAACCGCAGCGCAGATTCTATGCGCAGGTCTGCTATTTTTATAAAAAAAGATATTTTGTTGTGAAAATGTCAATTAAGATTATATTCGGGATAAAGTGAGGTGGATGACTGCTGAGCGGCCAGTTTTAAAAATTAGAGGACTTGAGCTATTTTTTTCTCTTTATGGTGACGAGTATTACGTTTGATATTAGCATTTATACGATTAATTACAATTCAATTAATTCAGATGCAACTTTATGCAAAGGAGCCTGATGTTAAGTTTAGTTCATGGAAGTCGTGAACCAATAATTCTTAAAAGGCTGTTTTGACCTTCCAAGTGGTAAAGACCAGATATCTTGTCCATGAAGATCTGACCAATTTTGCTAATGACGAGATATCTCGTCATCAATATACCGACTGAATTCCTAATGATGGAAGATATTCTCGTTTTTTTATGATTACGAGATCAAGATCAGGTTAGTTTTTCTTTTGATGAGATATATCGTCCATCAAGATCTAGCCAGTTTTGCTAATGACGAGATACCTCTTCGAGATAACAACCAGGAGGGTTAAAGCAACAGATTCGGAGTAATTATTTGTAATACCTGCAGACTCGTTGCTCTTAAAATATTCGTTTATTTCCCCCATGCAGTTTTCGTTTCGTAGATTTTGAGTAAAATAAACAATCCAAATCCATAATACTTTTAATAGCGCTATTGTTTCTCGCATTCATACAAAGTGTTGATTCGGAAGACGTCACTGTCACTTAGTTTTCCTTTCTGGATAACATCTAGGATTTTGATGCCCTTCTTCCTGGCCTTCATCGTCTTGGACCAACCGTCTTTGGAGAAAGTCTTCTCTCCGTACAACATGATGGAGTTGTAATCGAATGTGTTGATCAAACGGTTCTCATTGGGCTTTAGTTTATCAAACTGATCCAATGCGTCTGAAAGAAAAACTACATTGAAAAATGGGTGTTGCGAAAATATTTAATGATCATTCTCTCGGGGTGCTAAAGTTCAGTAGCTTAGCTAACGTTTCGTTTTTGAGGGGACTCAAATTTAGAAATGTTCTTTTAGCACGAGATGAAGATCTGGACTTTTTAGCATAGACTTATTCGTAGGGTGGCCCGGACAGCCCCGAAATGTTCTTAATGTTTTAAAAAATAACAATGACTTTTTGTTAAACCCAAAAGTAGAAAAACGTAGACAGGTCAAATATATCTGAAAACAAAATGCTCATGCATGTATTGGGTGACTGAATAGGAACGGATGGGAGAAAATAAGAAAAACAGCACAATTCATCGCTTCTTATCCATTCGCCTAGATGTAGGGGCTGAAACCAATTGAATCAGCGAAAATCGAAGTTTGGGGTAGTCAATACAAGTAAAAATATACATAGATACGTGGTTGGTTGGTGCTTATCCCAGGTTGCTAGATAAATTCTACATCAAGATATGGAGGTTGGGCTAAATTAAGGTTTTAGCTGTTGTAGTGGGGGGTTGGAGAAGGTTTCTTGGCAACTTGACATGGATACGATGTAGGATGTGATGTGAAAAGGCTGGCTCTTTTGTAACACTAGAGCTCTTTTAGATCACTATGGGAAAGACTTGGTACCAACGACGAAGGTCACATGCTTTAGATGTCCAGGAAGTATTGTCAACATGGAAGAAAACCTTCTCAACATGTTGAGATCTAAAAGTTCACCCGGAGATTTGTGCATGTACCAATGATGGGAAGGTATAATTTTTCGATAAAGTACATGTACGTTAATCACACAAGTATTTATGGTGAAAGAGAATACTGAACTACCAACGAAATAATTTCCGAAACGTACCTGCTTATAAGAGACTTTTAAAAAGCATCACTAACAGTCTTCTCATCTTACATTTTCTCACTACATTAATTTTAAAGAAAGGAATTATGTAAGCTAAAAAAAGTGACATATCTCAGTTGATCCAAATACAAAAATCATTTTAAAGTGGCTGTGCACGCCAAAAAATATTTATGACTTTTAAATGATGTTAAGTATACATTCAAATTTTGTTTTGGAATTCCCTTTGTAATTTGTCACTTTTGAAACGTTGATAAGATGTGTAGATACGCGATTATGTGAGATGGTTTTGTCAATGGAACAAATTAATAATTTTCGTGTTATCTCATATAGCCTAATAAATTATTGCGTTAATATAAACCTTCAATTTAATAACTCTTTTTATTTTAATATCACATTCTTTTTAATATTTCATTTGTCAAAAGACAAAAAATATGAAACCAACATTTTCGGGGATCATGACAGTTTCCTCGTTCAGGTAGTGAATATTTTAGATTCAAAACAATCGGTTTTAATTTGCAGACCTGAGCAATTTTATTTTAGAAGACACAAATTTGCATTAACATAGATGCTGGTGAGCGTTTTGTTCCATCGAAAAAGCTATTGGCTATTTTATCATCTTGTTTTCATCCTTATTAGTCATGTTTTGAAGCTTTTAATGCTTGGCTAAGATTTTAAACAAATACTCTACTTTAGAATGCGTATCAGTAAAGTTGTCGAGACTCTCATTGTGGCTTCGCAGTAAGTACAATCAGTTAACAATTAAATTGGTCTCTACGCAATATAGAAATCTTTTTGTGTTCTCCAGTTCTAGAGACCCAATGAATTCTACAGCTAATTCTACAATGAATCTACAGCTCCTAGGTCATTTTATAACATTTTACCATGTCACTTTTTACTGTGGGGATATGGTAACGATGTTGAGTTCAAGCAGCAGCGAAGTCAGAGAGGTTGGGGTTAAATGGAAAAACGGAAATTGTGAGAATAATACCTGGCCAGATGTTCTGCCAATAGATGATGAGAAAATCGTCTCTGTCAGATCGGTTCTGCTCGTGATCGAAACCTATAGCATGCGTCAGCTCATGAATGATAGTACCAATAGGTTCGCATCCATATCCCAAAGACACTGGCTGAATTTTGCCTGTTCTGCCCCAGTACGAATAGCACCTGTAAACGAATTTTTTTATAAGTGCTGCATAGGTATTTTAGATTTTGTTGCTTGACATTCTTTTTTCACGAGTGCCAAAAAGTTCAACAGCATCTTAGATATTTCTGCATATTTGAATAAGTAAAATATGAGAAAAATTGTACAGTATATCTACCACGGAAACTGCTTCCGACACCAAGTCAAGGTTGCTATAGAAACAGAGCTCGTACATTTTAAGTAGGGGACTCAGGGATGACGTAATTTTATTTTGATTTTGGCGAATGTTGGCGGCGAAGAGAAGTAGTTTACTAGGATAGATCTTTTCGACAGCAAGTAAAAATCATAAATGTATTTCCAAATTGTCGTTAACTGTACCAATATGGCAAACTTGTATGCATTTTTTCAAGCATCCACTATGGAAAATAGAATAAGATCCGTTTCTGTGGCAACAGACAGGAGACCTTGTGTCTGAAATAGTTGTGGTCCACAGACAGTATGCTTTCCAGAACATGGATCAATCGACTTATACGGCATTAGAAATTTTCGTTGTTTAAAGGTTCTAGTTTAATTCAAAACTCACCTCCAATTCTCAAAAGATACCTATAATTTCGAATTTTTTTTTGTTCTTTCAAACATTTTACGAATGAATTTGAATTACGTGTAACAAGTGGTTTTTGTTAAATTAGCATACTTTTTATTACAAACCTCAACCCTAGTCTTTTTTAAAATTCATATCGTCTTCTGAATTTCGGAAAGCGGATTAATCTCATAACAATCTCCATATAAATATGTATAGAACTTCTAGAGAGTGTGTGCTAACATAATTTAGTGAAAACTTCCTTGTGCACTTTTAACAAGATGTTCACACATTTCATTTTATTGCATAAATCTGAATAAAATATTTCAAAACTTTATTAAAGTAGGACAAGTTTCATACTTTTGAAGTCAATTGTTTGGTCTTCTAAGTTACAAGAAAAGCTATTTTTGTGTGAATGTATCGCTTACCCGTCTCCAGGAAATATTTTTATATAGCCCCTCTCTAATCCGTCCCAAGGCACGAATTTGATACAAGTCCTGTCCATGATATGCTTCATCGCATTTGCAATTTCGTCCTTCAGGTCATCTATAAAAATCAGAAATTCAACTTCAGATTTGCACAATTACTGAAATTGTATTAGATATAAAAGTGGTACAGGAAATTTTTCGTGCTTTTCCAATAAGACTACGGTTGTCTACAACAGTGCTTCCCAACCTTTTTCACGTCACGGCCCACCTCACAAGCATGAATAATTTCACGACACACTATGAAGGAACATTTTTATATTAACATGATTAATTTCTTCTATTCCATACTAGGGATTCAATTAATAAGATCTTTCTTTAAAATATTTTTGCATTATAATACATGAACATTATAGCTAGACATTCGTTTCAAATAAGTCTTATATGCAGTCATAAGCACGAAATAAACGAAACAAATGGAATGAAAATACCTAATCCATATATCCTCAGTGATTGATATTTTACAGTTTTCATATTTCATCTATGAACTTAAGTTCATCTATGAAATAAAGTTCTATCATATAAGATACTATCATATAATCATACTGAGAGAAACTATGATTAAATTTTTAGAACACTTATTTCATAAAATTATAATGTGAAAATACAAAAGTAAAATTAACTATACACAAAGAATTACTGACTATGTATAAATATGTTAATAATAATAAATTAATGATAAAATAAATATTTTAAGTATATATTCGTATAAATATCTACAATATTCTTTTCCAACAGTTAATACATATATTACCTTCTTATTTCAGTGAGATACTTGGACTAGTTTCTGTGAACACAACTTTTTTATATCTGGGTCAATGGTCAAAAGAGCTATGCGCAATTCATGATCAAGACTTTTCAATGATGAACTCGTTAAATTCTTCATAGTGAGCATAGTAGAGAAACTTTGTTCGCATATGTATGTTGTAGCAAATGGTAAAAGGGTGTTTATAGCTTTTTCGCCGATGGATAGCCCTCCGGTACGGGCCCCTAATCAGGACTTTGCTGTTAAATTTTTCGTGGCACACTTCCATCCCTTTCGCGGCACACCAGTGTGCCGCGGCACATCGGTTGGGAGGCACTGGTCTGCAAGAGTAAAAGCGACGAATACGATATTGCCAAGGCATTTTACTATCGCCCCTGAATCTCTAATTAGTAATGGAAACTGTATAATTTTGTGTTGAGTAATACGTTTGAAAATTTTCAGTTTTTAAATTTTACATTTGGGTTGACTGTTTTGATTAAGCCATCCGTCGCAACAGTTCAGGAATCAGGACAGCTCGAGAAGGCAAGAAACATTGCTTCTGCCCTTGGAATTCGTACAACTATATTTTATTTTCGTCACTTGATTAAACTAAGCTGATATCCAGTGTTTTTACGTTTTAGGTGTATAATACAGGATATGAGATCGGTTTATCCCTTTACGGTCATCTTTTGCTACACTAGCTAATTATATCGGGACCAACCGCTTAAAATGGATTGCAAACATCCGTGTCAAGACTAGAATTCGAACCCAAAGCCTATTGAACCCAGGGCCAGAGTGCTGACCACTCACAAGACCTACCAGAATATGAGAACGACTTACGCCATGATTATAAAGGTACTTTTAATTATTCAATAAAGGACCATATCATTTCTACATCGATGCTGAATCTACTCAGCGTTAACAAAGGGGTTTATGAGTGAGTTTTTACTGTTCTTCATATGGAATTAGATCTACGGTTCAGTTTATAAGGCTAGAAAAATGCCACTTGCTGAACTGTGAAGACGATAAATAACCGAGTAATAAACAAAAAGAGTTCCAGGTTCAGGAATGCCAATTAGACTTTGATGGCAGACGATATTTTTTCGTAACTATTTTCTTTCATTTAAATTTGTATTTGATAATCAAATCATAGAACTTTAAATAAGCATCTTGTAACGAATTATGAAACTTCAAACGATGTTTAAGAACGAAAATTCCTTGCATCTTTCAATTGACCTACCATATATTATGTTTTCGGATAGGAACAACTCTTATTTAGTGTGTTATAACTGAAATGCTTCTAAATTGGAATGCAAAATTTGAGACACGAACGATTCATGATTTTTGGGAAATGAAATTAGTGTTTATTGGGAAATAGGAGAAAGTTAATGACTTGAAAATTCATAGTACCTAGCCCTTTGTCAATTTTGTACGGTATGATTCCATCAGGCCATCTCCTAGTATTGTTAGGAATTGCATTTCGGTCCTGAAATAAAATAATTAAATGAAAGGAATGAAAGAAAATAATATTTTTAAATCCATTCTATCAAATTTTAATATGAGCAGGTAGAAAAAACTTTGTGAAGCCACCAGATGGCTTGTAAATGTAGTTATATTAACTACTTACGCTTGCAAAGATAAACTGTCAACAAGCCACCTACGAGTGGCGTTGTGTGTGATGGCTCTCGTCTTGTATTTGTCCTTAGTGTATAACTGTACACAATAAATGTGTGTTTTCTTCGATCTGGTGTGCGTTTCTTTTTGGGGATTGAGCCACAAGCATTGAACAACACATAATATACCTTATAGATATCAAAAATGTTTAATGAGCAAGCGTATTTAAAGAAAAATATTTTCCTAAAATAAATTATGATACTATTTTCAAAGAATCGAAAGTATAATCAATTTACAATGTAAATGAAAGAAATTTTAATCGATCTGTTTTCATACAAGTATTTAAAGAAATTTAAATTTGCAAAAAGACAACGAGGGGAGGAAACAGATCAGTATAAAAGTTGGTATAAAAAATCCTCGTATAATTAAATTTTCGCTTTCGTATTATTTAAATGGCTCAAACATTAATAAAATAAGCGATTGCCACAAATTTTATGAATCATTTCTTCGAAATCATGATGAGAAATTCGAAAGATGGAGACACTTGGAAATAGTACATCATATTTGTTACTAGTAGATGTGGTTAAACCACACTGGTTTTAAGTTTTTGCAAGAGGTGTTCATGTACCTTCTTATTGATTGGTGGTAGAATAAATAACTTAAATTAATAAACAATGTTTTCTTTATGTTTTAGATTTAAAATGAGACATTTTTAAAAATAAAATTTATTTATTAATGGATATTTTTTATTAGTACAAGGTTGAGAGAGAGAGAGAGAGAGAGAGAGAGAGAGATACAGATTGCTTTAAAACTTCCTGTGTAAACTTTTAAGGGGAGATAGGGAATAACCCAACTAGCAAAAGAGGTGGTTTTTCCGTCGCAAAAAGGTAGCAACTGTCTCATACATATCGTGGCAACAGAAATATGCCAACAATTATGTTTTAATCGCATCTCTTATGCCACCGCATCGCGTCGTCGCAAAACACCACCACTAAAAACATCGCAAATACTACGTTTATGTTTCTATCTTAAGGGCCAAATTATTAAGATAGCAGCGTTTACCACAGCTTCTTAGCTCTTCACTAATTGATCTCCATTGTTCATTAATTGAGCTGTTCGTCTCATTCGCAATGCAAAGAGCATAAATATGATGAGAAAAAGATACTATGCCATTGACATCTGAGCGTCTTATTCGTGTACCTATGTGATACTTATCTATTATCGTCAACATATCTTAAATACATGGCTTGGTGCTTGGGTACAAAATCGCATTCCCACTATAAATCGCATGTACGTCAGCAAGCGCCATCCGGATGTGCTAGAACTACACCGTAGAAATGAAAGAAACAGGTAATTGAAGGATATTTTCATAATCCCTAATTTTACAGTTTCTGATTAGGTTGGCGATCGGCAACGTACTCATAGATTCCCGTGTATGTGCCCTTTAGCTGCCACATATGCTAGGTGCGTGTCAGCCATTGTGAAATGATACATGTTAATCTTGCGAAGTAGGCAATGTCTAAACTGACGATGGTCTAAATTGGAGAATAGCCAAGCTGATAGAGTGACTGTTGCCCGTTTGGTCGTCCTCTAAAGCATTCACATCCTATGCGTTCACAGTACAATATCCTATACACCAATGTTCCCAAAGCTTTCTCCGCCCTTTGAAAATTAAAAATTTTCGCAGACTCTGAGATTATAAAATTAAATAGGGCATATGTATACCTGCATAGGACCTAGTTCTGAGCGTTACGAGGTTTCCAAATATAGTATAGTGTTGCTTCTTCTCCACAACACACAATGACTAAATAACCACATCTGTTGATTGAAAGAATCCTAGGAAAGATTATATTGGTCAAGAAGGTCAAAATTGGTTAAAAATCATACAGGGGAAGGCTGCAAGTTGCAGAACAGATATATTTGTATGAACCACCCATAGATAATCAATTTTAGAACATAACACCGGTTTTAGAACATAAAAGAATTGAAGAAAATGAGGTAACATTTTTAAATCGAGTTCTCTATTTTAGCTAGTAAATATTGAATGTTTCACGCAGACTCCCTGATACCTTGTCGCGGATCCCTGGGGGTCTGCGGACTACAATTTGGGAAACACTGCTCTACACAGTGTCTATTTCACCACACTACAAGCATCTTGTTGACATACCTAGGTTAATAGGATTTAATTATGTGTTTTCAACTTTCCTTAAAATTTGTGCAGGAAGTTTTGAAACATCCTGGAAATGCGGGGTTTAATTTACTAATTTAGATTTGGTCTACCCAAAATTTTTTAAACTCACGACATTTTATTCGTGTCTTAAAGATAAAATTACTTACTTCAATACCCTCCATGCCGAGGATATCCCCTTGAAAAAGATCGGGATTCTCCATCGGGTTCCGAGGCCTTGGTGCAGCCCCTGAAATAAAGTTACATCTCAAATAAAGCTATCTTATTTCAATTCCATGAGTTTTTTGAAAAATTTAGATAGAAGATTAATAACATGAAAGGGTATGAAAAATCAAAAGTTACTCTTAAAAGTGTCAGAGACACGAATTTAAAATTCACATACATATTTGTTTCTTCTCTCTTTAACCTCATTCAAAAAACATAAACTTCACCCTAGAACAGAGGTTTTCGAACTGCATGTCGCGGCTCCCTTAGGAGTCGTGACCTTTCACCGTGGGAGCCGCGAAAATTTGATAAATTTGATTTGAAACGTTCGGTAATGAAAGTTTTACGTTTGATTCCGGCTGGATTATATTTAGGTGTTCCATGATAAGATATCAAGAAAGAAATCAAATCCTTTGCGGTAAAGAATGCTTCAAGAAATGTGTATTTGGTAACGAAATAGATATCATTACTTGAGTTCACGGTCAAGATAACCCGAGGTAGATGACGATTGAGGCTTAAAAACTGAAGATGACTTGATTTTGATAATGGAAGAATCCATTCCAATTTCAGTCAGAAAACAAATTTTAAAATAAGAAAATAAATAAAAATCTAAAATTTTATGCTAATAGTAAGATAGGTAGGTACTTAATTAACGTCGCAATGGAGCAACACAACGGGCTATTTGCGACGATCCGGGATCAAACCCGAAGGGAAAGATCCGAGGACGAAACCACGTAATTTGAACCACTGTCAGGTGACGAATCGTAAGAAAATCCAACTAATTTAATACACTTAAGTCGATGTAATTTATCAAAATTTAATTAATTTATACAATTAGTGTAATTAGCGGCAATTTTTTTAAACAAATGTGCCACTGAGATTTATGAGAAAAGACTGCGGATTAAAAAATTTTGAAAAATGATGCCTTAAGCTTGTTTTACGCTAGAGCACAACAAATGGGTCAATCAGGGACGAAAAAAGCAGTCATTCCTTTGTCAATTACTGCTTTTTTCGTCGATGAGTGGCCTGTACGATTCGCTCCACATCCTCGATGCTCTAGTGCAAAAGAAACTCTAGAATAGAAATTTCCCTGTTACGCTCATAATGCAAAACTAAAAAGGTGATAGATGTGCAGTCAGAATAACAACCAATACTGAAAATTTTTCTAGTATTGTAATTTAAATATGTAAAACGTATTCTTTTAGACCAGGGATTTCTAAACTACTATCCACGGGTCGGATCCAGCCTTTGGAAAAAACAAATTGATACGTTTGATTTAGCAGCATGATGTGCTTTGAAATTTCTATCGATGTTCAAGGCAGAAACCGGCTTAATTTATTTCCCCTTTTGCTTAAGAGCGTTATGGCTTTTGCTAATATTGATGAATTCAACGTTAAAACAAAACATTAGAATTTTGATACCCTTTTTTAATTACTAAGCTTAATTAAGCTACTCAGTAGATTACGAAAATTCCATCACGCATTTTACATTTACGTGAATTATAATATCCCTTTTCTGTGGTTTTTATACATGTATGATATTAGCCCATGTATGATATTTGTTTCCTTTTCCATCCGCACCCCGTAGTCCCCATATCTTCATGTCCCTCAACTCAAAATAAATAAAAACGATAGATAGACAAAAAAGCAGGCAATTATGAAAGACAATATTTTAAATTTTGCTTTGGCTTTAGTGGTAAACGTTTCTATGAATGTCAGTATTTTGATCTCAAGCGTCATCTAAATTATCAAAAATTATTTATCAAGGGCGATTTATTTGGAACAACAATATTTTGAGAAGGGCAGCTTGTTGAGGTTTGCACGTGGGAAGCCAATGCCTCGCGAACTGTTTAATGGATGGGAAACTAATGACTATGGGATGGGAGAGAAATTTATTTTCGATGTCTGCCAATATTAACTCTCTAAGCATCACGAGATTTCTGAGTAATGTAGCATTTATTTTTCCTCACAACACACATTATGACTCCGTTGGTTGAAAGAATCCTATAAAAGACTATAGGTCAAGAAGGGAAGACTTCAAGTTGCAGAATGGATATATTCATCTGAGCCTCTAAGAAGGTTAATCAGTAAGAGAAAGCGATTTAGAACTCTAAATACAACCCATATAATTAAAAATGGACCTGACATTAAAACTTGTTAAGGTACTGTAATTTTATATTTACTTTCATGAAAAGGGGCGTCGACTATATTTTATGTTTTCCTTGAGCAAAAACTTATATGTCCTTAAGGTTATCAAAATCTTTCTTATATGTTGCATATTTAATGAGCAAAAACTCAGACTGGTCGAGTTTTATGATGAAAACCATATTTGGATAAGCTGCGCCAAATGACGTCAGGTAAGTGAACTGGAGGGAAGGATTTACTGACACAGAAGAGAAACACATCCAGGGGAATCGAACCTTCGCCGTTAAAAACTCGCAGGTTGGCAAACACATCGACCACAGCGACTCCGCAATAACTCAAGAAATGTCATTTGTTCTAGCAAAAAAATACGATTTGGTTTTGCAAATAAATACGAACATGATTTATTTCTCAGCATAAACTATTTAATAGGATTTGTTTTTGCTAAGGAGCAGACCAAACACATGACATAGTACTTGTTTTTGTCAAGAAAATTAAAATAAAAATTCAAAAGTTCTTAATAGGTAGGGAAGAATTAAGGTTATTATTGAAACCAAGGTTTGAAATGTAACATGGTACTCACATGCTGTAGCTATCACCGCCAAAAGTATGAAGATACGCATGACAACGTCGTGTTCGCTGTCGAGGACTGTGACAGTATGAGCACGAATCTCGGGGAAAATAATGATAAAAATACAGATCTATACACCCAAGGGAAAAGACATCTGCTTATCGAACTTTCTATTTCCTTGTATCTCTAGAAGCTAGCGAACTATTGATAAATTGGCTTTTATGAAATTGAACAGCTCTTGCTACAGATTTCTTTTGAAACAAAGATTTTAATAGATTAAAAAGATTCTTTACTGTAAAATTCAGGTAATGTTCAAACTTTGTGTTTAACTGAGAGGGAATAATATGGAACAAAGATTTTACTTCCGCCCCCAAATGCTCAAACATGAAAGCATATCGGGATTACCTTAAAATGTAGTTTATCACCGTTTGGCAACGTTTAGCGTTTAATCTAATTGGGGTTGGCCAATCGATTGTCATTTTTCCATTCGGAATTTATTCTTTGGAATTTGCTGAATCGTATTCGAAAAACAATCCAAGTAGAATCCACGTTCAGAATGTGTACAGGAAACACATCCCTCGCAGAAACACTACCGCCACCAACATTTAGCTTGACAGAAAATGAAAATTTAATTTGCGTAGGTGACCCTTCGAGCATATTCCCGAGCTTCCAGATGGCCATTCCACCCCTGATACAAAATATTCTACGCAAGGTTAAATTTGGGATAAGCAAGAAAGAAGCAGCATTAGGACAATTTTAGAGATTTTCAGGAATTTCCCGCTGAATTTGTAGTTTTCAAATTCGTATTGTTTGTTTGTTCACACTGAAAATCCCTCTCATAGAGTGCACACAATAGCATGGGAGTTCACAGATGTGTCCAAGCACCTTACCACCAAATACAAAGTCCGAAAATTCAGTTCATAATATCAACAATATTTAAATGAAATCAGAGGGAAAAAATCCTGGATATGTTTCATTGTTGAATTCATGTTTTTCCAACTATTTTCACAAAATGGTAAAATTTGTTGTGTCACCTGCGCCATGCCCTACTCTTTTCCCATAAAATTATAAAACAATAAGTGTTTTTGATCAGGATTTGTGTTAATTATTAATTATTATTGATATGTTTGTTATGATTTTACATCTTTTTCTCAGCAAGACTGAAATGATCGAGTGAATAGAAATGTTTCATTAAAACTTAGCTGATTCAAGTGCCTTTGTTAGGAAATTTTCA
The DNA here is from genome assembly GCA_933210815.1 of Meta bourneti. NCBI lineage: Eukaryota > Metazoa > Arthropoda > Arachnida > Araneae > Tetragnathidae > Meta > Meta bourneti. Next base: position 36,043,291 of record OW119922.1, on the reverse strand, counting down.
TGATTTTTGAGCAAATAGAATTTTTCAGTTTTACTATGAGTTTTTCGAATTTCTTTTTGCATCAGAATTGTGCCTATTTGGTGTTTTCTAGGAAAAGGGCAATTTTTGATGAATTTTTCTCGAACCTCCATTTTTCGCTTGCCAGGGAAAACGTTTATTGTGAGATTGAGACTGAACAAAGGGGTGTAATTAATTTAAAATGTGCTCCTGCGGTTTCAGAAGTTAAAATGAACGTTTCAATGTTTAAGACTTTGTTGCCAGACCATAGGAAGTTATTATTTTAATAGATGTGCATGGTCTTTGGTTTTGCTTCTAAATTTTAGATTTATGGCATACAAACAAAAAATATTTATCTGAATATATTTGTTAGTAAAATTCAAACTTTCAATTTGACACAGGAACCGCGAAAATGTATTTTGCAAACAAAATCTTTTCTCGATTTCTTTTATAGGGCTTACTTTTCATTAACAAAGACTTTCAGTTTATCAGACAAATTGTAACAAATTAAATTATGTTATAACAATACTTTTTGTCATATCGGGGATGTTAACTCTCTACTTTGATGTTTCTGCTTGTTTCATAAAAATATTTTTGTAAAAAAAAGTGTAATTTGATCATTTTTGCACCCATAATTTTTTTAAACTTTTTTTAAGGGGACGCGAAGTCCGTTTGTCTGTCTCATCCAAAGCAATCCTGACATCGGAATATACAAGGAAGATAATATTTATATCTCCAGTTAAATATGTTTATTTATTTATTTTATTTATTTATTTCAATTAACGTCACACTGGAGCAACACAACGGGCTATTGGTGACGGTCCGGGATCAATCCCAAAGGGAAAGATCCGAGGACAACACCACGTAATTTTGAACCACGGTCAGATGACGAGGCAACACCTGAGCTGGCACCCCACTCTCCAAACTTCCACACCACGCCAACGTGAGGACATTTGAGGCCACGACAGATTTAACGTGCACCAGCCCCCTTTGTACACGACGGTGTTTGGCTGGATTCGAACTCGCAACCCTTCGGTTGCTAGTCCGTTATTCTTCCAACCGGGCCACCGCGGCCCCCAGTTAAATATGAGAGGGGAGGCCGCGGTGGCCCGGTTGGAAGAGTAACGAACTAGCAACCGAAGGGTTGCGAGTTCGAATCCAGCCAAACACCGTCGTGTACAAAGGGGGCTGGTGCACGTTAAATCTGTCGTGGCCTCAAATGTCCTCACGTTGGCGTGGTGTGGAAGTTTGGAGAGTGGGGTGCCAGCTCAGGTGTTGCCTCGTCATCTGACCATGGTTCAAAATTACGTGGTGTTGTCCTCGGATCTTTCCCTTTGGGATTGATCCCGGACCGTCACCAATAGCCCATTGTGTTGCTCCAGTGTGACGTTAATTGAAATACCAAATACCCTCATTCTGTGGAGTTTTTATTTACGAAAGGCTGAAAAAGTATTTAAAAAAAACAAGCCTGGCGAATACGTACCTGGTCGGTATTGGCCTTACCGACTTATATACAAATATCTTTTGTACCCATTTTGTTCAGGAAACACCTTTTGTTGCACCAACACTTCCGCTAGGTACGGGCCGCGGTAGCCTGGTTGGAAGAGTAACGAACTATCAACAGGAGGGTTGCAAGTTCGAATCCAATCAAAGACCGTCGTGTGCAAAGGGTTATAGAGGGCGTCGTGTGCGCGTTAATGGCCTCAAATGTCCTCACGTAGGCGTGGTGTTGAAGGTTGGAGAGAGGAGTGCGAGCTCAGGTGTGACGTCGTCATCTGACCGTGGTTCAAAATTGTGTTGTCCTCGGATCTTTTCCTTGGGATTGATCCCGGACCGTCGCCAATAGTCAATTGTGTTGCTTCCAGTACGACTTTAATCAAAACATCTACCTACCATCCATACACAGTGATTCAAAATTACGAGGTGTCCTCGAATCTTTTCCTTCGGGAAAAATGATTCCGAATCGTTGCCAAGAGCCCGTTGTGTTGTTTCAGTGACATGTAAATTAAACTACCTACTTATTTAAGTTTCAGAATACTTCATCGAACTTCATAACCATTTTACTATCTGTGGTTTTTTGAATCAACAAAGGAAACTGAGACTGTACTCTAAACAGAAATGTTTTACTTTTAAATCACATTTATAATCGAGCCACGTTACATTTGAAATTTACTTAACGTGATTCAAATTTGTGAACTCAACTGAAGTGATGAAAATCGGTCTTTCCGGAACGTTAACCATGCTCTTGAACACGCGTGGATAACAAGCCTAAATTAAGTTGTATGAAATATCTTTAATTTATAACAATGACGCATTACAATTTCAAAAATATCGTGGTTATACCCACGGCGAAGGTATTTGTCTTGATTTTTCTCACTTTCCAACAAAATGCTTTCTTCTAAGTCTTCATTCATTACTCACGATTTGAAGCAAATTCATTACACATGTACTTTTTGGTTTTGTCGATTGAATTCTGATAATGCTTTTATAGTATTCTAATTATTTTTTCAGGAGTTCACGGACATCGTTCTATCAAAAACTCAAAGAAAGACACCCACGGTTATTCGCAAGCAGTTTAAGATTTCAAGAATTCGGGGATTTTACATGAGAAAAGTCAAGTTTACGCAGCAAAATTTCAATGATAAACTGACGCAGATTTTAACAGACTTTCCAAAACTTGAAGTAAGTGGAGTCTTAAAATTGCGTTTATCAAATTTGCTGATCAATCTGAATTCCTTCACTTAAATTCAGTTTTCCTTCACTTCTATTCAGATATTTTATTATATTATGTTTGTTCCCAAGTGCTACAAACTTTTCTGACAGCTGTTTCTGTGTTAATTGCCTAGGAAGGCATTTGCCTGAGCCTCACATTCTAATGGTGCTTCAAATTTGCATTTATCATGTTACTCTTAATTTGGTTGGTTTCATTTGATTTCCTGGAAGTCTTGCAAATGGCCCATGCCTCTTTTGATCTCTGAGGGCCTGATTGTTTCTTACAATATTGTTAATGGTGTGATTTGCAGAATAAAGGTAGGTTGGTTAGGTTAAATGGTACGAGGTCCATATTTGGCCAAGCTGCACCAAATTCAAAGCAGATATTGCAAATTAATGAACCGTAAATTTCAATTGTGTGCTTTGAGTAAAGGTAGGAAAAGTATTGAAGAAAATTTTATATCAAATTGCATTGACTTGATTTTTCATTTCAGATTTTAGGGACCTTTAAAAACCTCAATATATACTGAAGGTCTTCAAAAATTTTTTAAAAGGCATTAGTTTGAACAAAAACGGCATATTTTATTTCACGCATTCAGAAGCTTAGCTTAATGTTAGCTTTAAAAAGGTACATCATTATTTGCCTTAATATTTTAAATGTTCCCTTTTGTAATGAGGATCTATCATTAAGATATCCGGTATAACTCAAATAATTTTGAATAGTTATAAAAAGTGGTATTTTACTAAAGAATGAATGCTATGTATAACAAGTTTTCGATCAAATTTGTGGGTTATTGTACATTTCAGTATAGCTCTGCAAAGATCTCTATTTCTCTGCATTTTCTCTGAAGAAATTTCCAAAAGCTGGCTTAATAGAGTGCTCATCTATTTTAGGATTATCAACTTTATGATTTAATACCATTTAACCCCAATTTAAAGGGACTGTTGCTTTTATAAGTTACTTTAAGGAAATTGTATAATGGGAATACATGTTGGAGAGATGTTAGTCGAACTGAAAGTTATAAAGTGGATATTAAACAGTGATGTGTTTACCTTTTCTTTTAAAAACTTTCACATTCCAAATTTCAATTCCTTAAATACAAAATAGTTATGTTAGTAGTGTTAAGAAATCCTAGGAATAAATGCATAATGCTAAATAAATTTTCACTGAAATTTAACATCAACATATTAAATAAATCAAAGTGAAAATATTAAAATTGCCAATTATAAAGATAATGTGCAAAATTAAAATGCTTTTGTGATACTGCAGAAATTTTTTTGTGTGCCTAGTGTCTTTATTTTTCCATGGAAAGACTACAATACTAAATAAGAACATCTTAATAAAGGATTCAAGTTTTCACGATTTTAATGACCTGATTGAATATAATTAGAGCATCTCCACCCATCACATGAAGAATGGTTCAAAATTGGTCACATGCAATTAATCACTAGGAATGTTAATAGCAAACCCGGTAAAGATGTAGAATCCGGGGCATGTTTGTCGCCAAATCAAGATGGCGTCCAAAGCCAGTATATTCATTAAAAAAACGTGGACTTTCCTATGCGAAAAACCTTTTGCATAGGGTTGCCATAAAGCTGAATCAAAACACCAAGGTTACCATGTTTGGCGATAAATCGCTAGTGCCCCGGATTCGACATCTCCACCGCAAACCCCACTGTGATGAACAAACAAGCTTGTGATTGCCAATTGCCCAAGAGGGAAATACATTCTTGTCTGGTAATTGTAATTCCAATCAACTAACATTGTTATTTAGTTTTCAAAGATAGTATGATTTTTAGTATATTTGGAGTGAACCGAGTTACACTTGCAAAGTTCTTAACTTAGGATAAAATAATATTCATCCTCATAGTTAATTCATTTTTAATACTATTAAACATAATGCAGAATTGTTTTAGATTCTGGTTCTAAGTTTATCCTTCAGTGCCAAAAGCAACTTATGGCAATTTTTTTTCTAATGTGCTTTCCCACCAATTCAGAAATCAACGGACCCATGTTCGAATACCTTCTGTTAGCTGTACTATGCACAATCTAATGACCAGGGCGTTCATTGACATTTACGTTTTGAGGACCCTTTTTCTCCATTTGTTTGGATAAATTTGCATTTTCTGATTTAAAAAATAAAAATACACTTTTCTTGCTTTCAAATTACTACACTCAGCTTGATGATCAAAGTAAAAATGTTTAATAGCAGCTCATTCTTGAAACTTCTCTTGTACACATTTTGCTGTTATCCCAGTTTTTGGGAAAGAACTTGTTTTCCACTTTTGGAAGTGATTTTTGAGGGTAATTTCTTTCAAGGTTTTAGTGTTCTTGTTATAAATGAAAAAAAATTCAGAGAACTTAGGATAAAAAATGATGACTGGATCTAAACACACGATTATCAACATGGCTTTATAACTGCTTATTTTGAATCCCCAATTGAGTCAACTTGCACCTGTATCTGGTAAGGTTGTCCATGTATATAATTCGCATGATGGCTGTATGCATGTATATTTTCGTTTCTAAACCTAAAGGTTCAAATTTCTTTATAAATTGTTAGTTAAAGGCATGCTCATAGTTGCACAGATATTCTGTTTCAGCTTTTGTAGCTGTAAAACGTGCACAACTGTGCTAGAGCAACAGAAGTATTTTATTTTGTTCGTTAAAACTCCAATTTTTAATGATGAAATATATCTGACATCTATTTTTTTGTAGTGATTTTTATAGACAAAAAGTTGAATTACAAATTTTGCATGAGAATTTATCTAATAACTTAATCTGAAAAACCAAGAGTTTAGCTAATTTATGTACCGCTCTTTATTTACTACCCACTATACATAAAAATCCTTTTTCACCTTCACAAATCACAATGTTGCACTACCCTTTCTCACACTAATCGTAAATACTTATGCATGGCCATAATGTCAACCAGGGTTGATGTTTATTTGAAAAGTTTATGAAGTTTTTAACATAATCAAGCACTGACGCTTGTTCTATTCTAACAGTCTGATGTGTTTTGTTGCAACATCTAGTGTTTGGAGCCTAATTGAATTGTGCATGTGTATATATACATGTATAATTAAATTTTGCATGTGTTTATGTAATCCTGATTATACTTAAGTGTTTAGATTCTTGTTTCCTCTGGAAACATGAATTGTGGATACTGTAGTTTTCTTATGTAAACTTTTATTTTCTAGGATATTCATCCATTTTTCGCAGATATATCAAACGTTTTGTATGATAAAGATCATTATAAAATTGCTCTTGGTCAGCTAAATACTGCAAGACGATTGATTGAAAAGTGAGATATTTTGTTTTGCTAATGAAATTTCTTCATAATATGTGAACCTATTTTTAATATCCAAACATGAAATAAAAAATCACCTTGTTTGCTAATTCACCTTTATGAATTAACAAACAAGATCTTACTAAGCCAGATTCATTCTTATTAACCACTTAAAGCACGAGTTTTTTTGGAAAAACTGGTAAAAAATGATCAAGTTTTTTTTTGACAGAAAATGAATATATAGGTATAGTGTAAGTTATTTTTTGCAATTTCAGTTGTGGGGGTGACTAGGGGGTGGGGTAAAAGTTATAAAAAAATTATTATACAAACAAAGTGTAAACGATTTGATTACATGTTTATGTTGAATTACAAAATATTATTAATAATAATATATGATTAATAACAATAAAATATTAATAATAAAAAAAATAGGTGATTCAAAAATTTCAACTTTTGATCAATACATCCTCACCTCAGGTTTTCTAATTATACCTTGTAGTATAGTTATGGCTAAAAATATATATTTCTTCCATGGTAATCGGTGACCATTGGTTCGGTGACGATCCTGGATGTTGAAATGCATAAAAAAAAGCCAAAATCTCGTCATCATTATCTTCAGATTCACTTCCATCACTCAAGAGATCATCGCTGAAACTTTCTGATAAATTGGCATATTCAAAATCGTCAGTCGCTCATTATCAGATAACTTTTTCTAAACAAGTTACAAAAACACTTAATAAAAATTAATTTATGGTTAACTGTTTACTTTTATGATATTTAACGTAATAAAAATGGATATATTACCTTTTCCACACCAAACAACTGCTTTATAACAAAGAATTCCTAACAAACTTATAGCTAATCATCAAAATGCACCACATGGTTTACACAAGAAAAATGCTGCATAGGGGTGCCATCTATGGTAAATAAGTTTAATTATAATCTAGCCTATATATCTATTTTTACTAGAACGGATCTCAGACGGGCATTAGAAATAAAATAACGCGAGATACAAGAGTGGCCGTGTGAGACACGGGCATGTGCAAATTTGCCGGTAACTTTCGCCCGTGTCAGACACGGACAAATGCGTTGAGTGGTTAAGATTACCTATATTGATTGCAATCTTTTAAAAGTTAGGTGCAAAATAAAGGAATGTTACCAAGGCTTTGTGATTTCAAGTGCTGTGCAAACATTCCAAAATTGTATTTCTATTTCATTGTTTTTTTGCTATTAACTTGTGAATCAAATGCTAATATCATTATTCATGTAAAAGTAATAAATCTAATTATAAATATAAAATCAAGGAAGATTACCAAGGCCTTGTAGCAACTCTTCAAGAGCTGTGAAATCATTCCAATATTAACTGCCAAAGGTATTTTCTTTTTAATACTTTTTGCTACACTTGTAAATTATCTATCAAATTCAGTACTCATTAAATAGAAATATATTAATATTTCTAAATAAACAATCTGAAGAGCTAATCACTGATGAATTGCCAAGTACATTTTGAAATATATTTTCCTACAAATCCAGTAATTAGACATCAATGCCTGGTACACCAACAGAATTGTATTCATTGCGTGAAGCAGTTGCCAATATCATTATTCATGTAGAACTAATAAATCTATAAGTATAAAATCAAGGAAGATTACCAAGGCCTTGTTAGCAACTCTTCAAGAGCTGTGAAATCATTCCAATATTAACTGCCAAAGGTATTTTTGTTTTAATACTTTTTGCTACACTTGTAAATTAGCTATCAAATTCATTACTCATTTAATAGAAATATGTTCATATTTCTAAATAAACACAATCTTCTGAAGAGCTGTAATCATAAATTGCCAAGTATATTTTCAAATATTTTCCTACAAATCCTTTAATTAGACATCAATATCAATTACTCAAACTAAATTGTATTTTAAATATACTCCATTTAGAATTTGTTTCTTTTGAAATATGTCATGCAAATTGTTCTGTCCATATAAATGAAACCGTTTCACAATGCTGTTATAATGTAGCTCTTTTTGAGAAAGCAGATGACATTGGGGAAGTCCATTTCTCAGCAGATGATAAGCTCACTAGAAGAAAGCTGCCATGCGCAATCATGTTTGGTGATTGCCATAGGTGGTTTTTGTTTCACCAGCTCGAAATCACAGTGCTATCAGTTCCAGCATTGAATTATAAACTCAGCCAGAATCCATGCTAAAAACGACAATCTTGGGAATGCATGGCTTACTTGAACCTACACTCTAATTTAATGAATAGACACCTTAAAATTCTAACTCGCCATAGCCTGATTATGTATAGAGAATGTTCCTAGCTGGTATAAGAAAAACATTGTGGCACAAGGTATTGTGCAAAATTACGCATTTTGACAAAATGCATTTGAAAAATGCATTTTGAAAATATACTTATGCTCAATGATGTACATAATCTTTCTTATTTCATAATGCTGACTATTAGAGATTGTGTCTGAGCTTCATAAGAAAAATACCAGTGTTTTAAATATTTTGTAAAAATTAAATATTTTGACTCAAGTATTCCTCCACTTGTATTTCTTATGTTCAATGATGCATATAATCTAATTCTTATTTCATGATGCTGATATTTAGAGGCTGTTTCTGAGCTGCATAAATAATCAATGTGGAAAACATTTTGTATAAATTAAATATTTTAACCCTCAAATAGGCCATACTTGTATTTCTGATGCACAATGATTCTTATTGTATAATGCTGACTTTTAGAGATTCTTAGCTACATAGAAAAATACCAGTTTTAAACATTTTCTTATGTTCACTCTTGCACACTATCTATGCACTATCTTCTATGCACACTCTTGTATTTCTTATGTTCGATGATGCACATAATCTAATTCTTATTTTATAATGCTGATATTTAGAGGCTGTTTCTGAGCTGCATAAGAAAAACAAGCAGAATGCATTTTGGATAAAATTAAACATTTTGACCATCTAACAACATACTTGAATAATGTTCGCTGATGCACAGAATCTAGTTATTTCTTTATGCTGATATTTAGATGTTGTTTCTGAGCTGCATTAAAAAATATGCAAAACATTTGTATATAAATTGAATAATTTTGACTCTTTGATAGTAATCATCATCAGCAATATCCGATGATGCATATAATCTAATTCTTATTTCATGATGTATTTAGAGGCTGTTTCTGAGCTAGGAACATCACAATGGCGAACATTTTGTACAAATTAAATAATTTCACCCTAAAACAGTGCACTTGCATTTCTGATGTTCAATGATGCATATCATCTAATTCTTATGTCATAATGCTGACTGAGATTTGAGTTTCTGTCTGCTGCATAAGAAAAATACCAGTTTGAAAATATTTGTTTAAATTCAATATTTTGATCCTTTAACAGCACGTTTGTATTATGTTTAATAATGCATATCATAATTATTATTTTTATGCTGATATTTAGAGGCTCTTTCTGAGCTGTGTAAGAAACACTACGATGATAAGTAATTTCGCTCTGAAACAGCACACTTGTATTTATTATGTTCAATGATGCATATCAATTATTTCATAATGCTGACTGACATTTAAGAGATTCTGTCTTAGCTGCATAAAAAAACACCATAGTTCGAAACAGTTTGTATAAATTAAATGTTTTCACCCTCAAATAGCATGCTTGTATTTCTTATGTTCAATGATGCATATCTAATTCTTATTTCATGATGCTGATATTTAGAGGCTGTTTCTGAGCTGCATAAGAAAAACAAGCAGAAATTGTTCTAAATATAATTAAACGTTTTTACCCTCGACACTTGTATTATGCTCGATGATGCACGTAATCTAATTCTTATTTCACGATGCTGATATTTAGAGGCTGTTTCTGAGCTGCATAAGAAAAACAAGCAGAAATCATTCTAAATATAATTAAACGTTTTTACCCTCGACACTTGTATTATGCTCGATGATGCACATAATCTAATTCTTATTTCACGATGCTGATATTTAGAGGCTGTTTCTGAGCTGCATAAAAATCAATGTACAAAATATTTTGAAGAAAAACACTTGAATTTCTTATGTCCAATGATGCAGATAATCTAATTCTTATTTCATGATGTTGATATTTAGAGGCTGTTTCTGAGCTGCATAAGAAACCAGTGAAAAACATTTTTTTGCAAATTAAATATTTTGGCCCCAAAACAGTACACCTGTATTTCTTATGCTCAATGATGCATATAATCTAATTCTTATTTCATGATGCTGATATTTAGAGGCTGTTTCTGAGCTGCATAAGAAATACATTGATCTTGTAAAAGTAATTGCGTTTATGTCCTATTGTCACATTTAACCTTTACAGCTTATTTGTTAGACTGAGAAGGCACAACTGCTGTACCAATTGTTAATGATGTACACCAGAGTTAAAAATTAAAAGCAGGAAGTGTCAGTCTTCTATCAACTAAACAATTTCTCTTAATTTCTAAAACATTCACTTGATGAATGCAATTTTGAATTTATTTTGTTTTCATGGATATGTGTGCCTGGACTTTGCAACTATTTAAAAGAATATAGATTGTTGGAAATAATAACTGATTGATCAGTTGGAATTTTTACCAAACAAGTGAAAATCTCTGAGAAGTAGGTGTCTAAAATGACAACTGGACTCCAAAACTCGATCATCAAAATAAAATTTAGATGTGCGAAATATGGCCAATGAGTGCTAATTTCGAACCCTGGTGTATATTAATATATTTTTCTATCAGGATGTTGAATAATTTCTCGCTGTTTTTTTTGTGAAAATTAATGTTTTATTTTAAAAAATCATTAAAAAACATGTTACTGAAAGTTGTTCATCGCTAGCCACTACTTTTCCCCATCTTTCTGGCAGCATTTGAATTCCACGTCGGAAAAACGACACGTCTTTTGAGGCTATTCAAGGGTCGACCCAATTTTTGGCATCTTCATAAGAACGGAAGTGCTGCTCAGCCAGGCCATGCGTCATGGACCGGAACAAGTGGTAGTCGGAAGGGGCAATGTCCGGTGAATACGGCGGGTGGGGTAGGACTTCCCACTTAAGCGTTTCCTAGTAGGTTTTTACCGGTTTTGCAATACGTGGCCGAGCGTTGTCATGCTGCAAAATGACCTTGTCGTGTCTCTGCTCGTATAGCGGCCGTTTTTCCTTCAATGCTCGGCTTAATCGCACCAATTGTAGTCTATAGCGATCTCCCGTGATGGTTTCATTTGGTTTGGGCAGCTCATAATAAACTATACCCAGCTGTTCCCACCAAATGCAAAATTACCCCACGATTTTCTACGCTTAGGGTTATCGTAGTGTATCCATTTTTCATTGCCAGTTACGATACGATGCAAAAATCCTTTCCTTTTCTGCCGTTGAAGCAGTTCACAGGTGAAAAGACGCCGTTCGACGTCTTTCGGCTTCAACTCGTACGGTACCCAATGACCTTGCTTTTGAATCATTCCTAATGCTTTCAAACGTTTCGAAACTGTTGTGTGATCAACTTCTAATGATTCTGCAAGTTCAGCTAGCGTTTGACATGAGTATTCATGAAGTAATGCTTCCAATTGTTCGTCTTCAAACTTCTTCGGTGCGCCAGAGCATTCTTTATCTTCAAGATCAAAATCATTATTTTTAAAGCGTCTAAACCAATCTCTACAAGTTGTTTCAGACAGAGCATAGTCGCCGTAAGTCTCAACAAGAATTCTGTGAGCTTCAACTGCAGATTTCTTTTGAATAAAATAGTGCAGTAAAATTCCCCGCAAATACTATTTTTTTGGCACGAAATTTGACATATTTAACGCAATGAAAAATAAAGTTGTTTGCACTTCCGCAAAATAACATACTCTGGATTTCAAGCTTGCTTATAGTACTTGTAAATAGATGTGTCACTATCATAAACTAACGCAACCAGTTCCGGTAACGCCATCTGTTGGAAAACAGCGAGAACTTATTCAACTATCCAATATATGAATTGTTGGGTCTTATATTTTGATGAAATCTAAGACATAGTTTTGAAAACAGTCTGTTTTGAAACATCTAAAGTTTGATGTGAATTGGTATTTTTGACAGTAATTAGAAATGATTTTATAAGTTAATTAGCATTCCCATTTAGCTTCGCCAGATGGAAAGAAAACTCTTCTTTCTTGGCCACATAATGGGATAGAGAATATCAACCAATTTCTATTTTTCTCTTAGAAATTTGAGATTTTAATTTGTTGAAACATTTTTGTATATTTTAGATGAATATTAAATTTATTAAAATATATATATCAATGAGTTTTGAATATTTTAGGTTCTGTTGCATGCTTTTAAAGTTTCTTTTATTACATTTTTTAAACATGGAATATGACCAATGAGTACTAATTTTGAACCCTGGCGTGTATGACATAATTTTGAAAAACAGTATTTTGAAACATCTATAAAGTTTGATGTGAATTGGTATTTTTGACAGTAATTAGAAATAGCATTCCCATTTAGCTTCGCCAGATGAAAAAAAAAATCTTCTTTCTTGGCCACATAATGGGATAGAGAATATCAACCAATTTCTATTTTTCTCTTAGAAATTTGAGATTTTAATTTGTTGAAACATTTTTATTATATGTTTTAGATGAATATTATTATTTGGATATTTTAAGTCATGATTTTAACATTTTTAAACATGTAAAATCATGAACACAGATGTTTTTAAATATCTTCCCATTAGCTTCGCCAAATGAGAAACTCTCAATTCTGGCCACATGATGGGATATAGAAAATCAAGCAATTTCTATTATCTCAAGATTTTGAGAATTTAATTTGTTGAAACATTTTTTTATTTATCTTGTTAGAACTTTTATTTACTTTGATCATTCATTTAAATCTGTGAGTGCAATGTTAATTATTTGCTATATAAATTCTTCAAGGGTCTTTCTGCCACCAGAACTGCTTCTGCCACTAAATTTGAGTGGTTGCAGTTATTACAGGAGGTCTCGATAATATTGGTAGAGATAATGTGATGGAAGTTGTAATTGCATTTGTTTCTGGAGATGGTTGCAGTTAGAGATATTTACTAAGTATCTTGGTACAAAGTAAAAATTATAAAAATATATTTCCTATTTGTTAACTACCATAGCGACGAACTTAATTGCAATTCTTCAAGCATATCTTGTAGAAAATTGAATGATGCTCTTGTTACATCTGATAGGTATAGACTTTGTGACTGGGGTAGTTCTTGTGGTAGGCAGACTATATTTTTGAACTCTTGCTGAAAATGGTAACTAGAATTATTAACATGGATTTTTCATACTGCTATGATTTATCAATTACTGTTTCCTCTTTAGGGTTGCTCAAGAATATTGTCGTCTTCTGAAGTATGGAGATTCGCTCTACAGATGTAAAATGTTAAAAAAGGCAGCCTTGGGAAGGTAAACAAAATTCAATCAATGTTTTAATTGAGGATTGCAAGAAAATATGTAGGAATTTAGTATTCACTTTGTACCTTAGTTAAATTGTTTTGTTGGTGGAATGCTTCATTTGGACAGAGTTCTATTAACAGCTGAAAAAATGTGTTTTGAGCTTTTTTGAAATCTAGCTTTAAGGTCTTATGGTCTTCTAATGATACACTCTAAGACAAAAAAAAGTTGCACCTAGAAGGAATTGTCAGAATGCAATGAAATTTACAAGGTTGGTAAAGTGCTTATGAATAAATAAATGATTAAAATTTGAGACTGAAATATGCAAACTTTATTGAGAAAAATTAAAAAAGTGGTATCATTCAGTATGGCGTGACTGCCATTATTCCTAATGCAGCATGCCAAGCGCCTTGGTAGTGAATCGTAGAGGTTCTTTATGAAGTCCGGCGACAGTCCATCCCATGCTGCTTGAACCTTGTCATGTAGTTCCAGCAGATTACGCGGTACAGGTGGAGTGATGACATCTCGTCCAATGGCATCCCATACATTCTCAATCGGGGACAAGTCCGGTGAGTATGCAGGCCATGGTAAGATATTGTGTCGTACACAAGCTCTAGAGACGAGAGCAATATGTGGTCGAGCATTGTCTTATTGGAAAAGCGGGTGAACCTGGGAATTCAGGAATAGGACTAACTGGCTGTAGAATTTCTTGTACATAACACTGGACTGTCAAAGAGCCCTTAATGAATACCAAAGGTGATTTGGCATCATATGCAATTGCACCCCACACCATGACACCAAGTCTTCTGGACGTGACGCTGCACAACAAACCGTAAATCTTGGCACTGACCACGTTGCCTCAACACACTGATTCAATTGTCTTCTCCACCCAGACAGAAACAGGATTCGTCAGTTAAGACCACTCGATGCCATTCTACACTGCATGTCTGCCTGGCACGGCACCATTCCAGTCTTTGTGGCGATGCAATGCTGTTAAAGGCAGTCTTCGTAATGGTCTACGTGAGTTTAGTCCCACATCGTGAAGCCGTCGACAAATGGTGCGATCACTTATTGGATGATCGAGAGAGGTTCCACTGCCCATTGGATGTCTGCAACAGTGGCTGTTGGATCAGTATGCGCATGTCTTACAACACGTCGATCCTCTCTTGGTCCGGTTTCTCTAGGCCTTCCTGAGCCTGTTGACACTGGCATGTGCCTTGTATCCACTTCTGCAAACAGTGTGCAACAGTAACAACACTACAACCAATATGTTGCGTAATCCGTCGATTAGACCATCCACCTTCTTGGAGGCCAATTACTCTGCCTCTGTCAAACTCTCCCAGTTGCTTAAATTGCCTGCGAACTTTTCCCGAGGCATAACTCAATGAGAAACGATGTAACCAACGCAACAGCATGGGTCAAAATGAATTTGCTGCGATACTGGATGTCCTTTTATGACCCGGTATGCAGCGTGTTTGAAAGCTGCCCTGCGCATGGCACATGCTCAAATGATTCTGCAAATTTGATATCATTTGCATCTCCAATGTAGATGTACCACTCCTCCAAATTTAATTTATGCAGGTGTACTCCTTCCAGGTGCAACATTTTTTGTCTTAGAGTGTATATTAATGCTGTTTAATCTTTAATATTTAAGATCAATTACTATTGTTCAATTACCAAAATTGTGGATTGGTGTAAAAATGTTGTCAATATTTATGAATAAAATAATCAGAAATGTAAGATTTGAATAAGTAGAACATATTCTATTATCCATTTCACTTCTGAAATTTTGCTTGTTAAGTTTATGATAATGTAAAATCGTTTTTTCTCTACTTATGCTGTATATTTGCTTATTTTATGAAGCATCACAAAAAATATAATTAAAATCGAGGACTTCAAAATTTCACATTTTGTGTCATTGAGTTTTTTATATTAATTTTACAGGATGGTCACAATTATGAAGCGTCAAAATGAAAGTCTAAAGTATCTTGAAGAAGTTCGTCAACACATGTCCCGTCTTCCTGCAATCGATCCAAATACCAGGACCCTTTTGGTCTGCGGCTTCCCTAATGTTGGGAAATCTAGCTTCATTAACAAAGTAATTATTACCTGTTTTATGATGTACAAAATTACCATTATAATGCTTACTAAATAGTGAGTTCAAGGTATCATGTTTAAACAGAATTTTATTTCTTTCCCTATAAAGGCATTAAATCTATAGTAGTAAATCATCTGCCAACTCTTCTGGAAAACCACTTTTTTCCGGTCTTCTAGATGTAAATTATCTTGATTTTTCTTTTTAAAGTGAAATGTTTTCAAATGACCAAATTCAGCATTTGGCGCTATGCCATATCAGTCCATATGAAAACTATTGCATGCCTGATAAGTTCGAACTGCCGCCAAGCATGCAACAGTAGTACAGAGCAAGGTTGCATTTTCTGTTTTGAATTGCTTTTTTAAAGCCCAATTTGGCATTTTACTAAATTCAAATAAAAAAAAATTTTAAATTTTCATTTCATTTTATATTGTAAAAACATTTAGAATTTTTTTCTTGGAGGTTACATATGATATATTTTTAAAATTGTTTTCGCTATATTCTGTAATTTATATTTTCCTAGTTAGTTTTTATTATGTTAAATTATACTTATTTTGGATGATCTTTTTTATAGATGGAAATTCAAACCTTTCTTTTTTGAGACCTTTGCTTTTCAATATGTTTAATCACAGCTATGGATTTAATTCATGTCATACTTTATTCGGTTACAACACATCCGCAAGAATTCTATTTTACTAATTGTCAATATTTTTCTGTTATTTTCTCATAAATATAGTACACTAGTACTTCATATCCAGTCTCCAATTTTTCAAATAATGCATTTGTTCTTGTATAGGATTTAGAACCAATATAACTTATCCAGATATCTGATATACATTTTTTTAGGCATCATGACTTTTAATGACAAGTTTATGATCAATGGTTTTATAAATTTGATATGTAAAATTAATTGCACAACTACGTATATGTATATTTAAACATCTATTTTGTGTAGCATAAGGGATCTATTTTTCGAATAATCTGCTTTGTTTCTTATAAATGTAATTCAGTATGAATGACATGGATGTGTAAACTATTCGATTAGATTGTCTAACCCCCTCTGACACCCTTACATGTCTCAAGACCATGTCATCAACGGCCTAGTATCATTAGTACAATCACCAACAAATTCTTTCCCCCCTCTACATATACCTTATTTTACACCTCATGGGAGTACCCCACACCAGGTCTGAAAACACCATTTGTTTTGATGGGGGTCGTACATAAAGTGGTCTTTTCAACTTATAAGTTGGATTTAGACATGTTTGTGCTTGCTTATGTTTCGCATCTAATACGTAACATTTTTTAAACTCGTAAGGAAAACATGAATCAAGAAATTTTTAGAAAAACAATTTTATCCATACACATAAGAGCTTTCTTTCGTTGAAGTATAACGCAAAATTAAAACAGTGAAACTATTTATAATAGAACTAGGAAAATATTTTTCTATGTTAGATCAAACACATTATTCTAAGAATAAATTTTAAGTCAATATTTTTTCAACAACGTTTTTTAAAAAGCCATTTTATTTATTTATTTCCAATGTCTTATTTCAAAGCTTTCGCTACTGGAATACAATGGGTTCTGTTTTTCTGTTGTGCTATCAGCAATTAATTTGTAATTTGTCTTTTTTAAAGCAGTGCATTAGAAATTCATGATAATTTTTTAAAGTAAAACATCTTTTGCTTTGAAATTGATCAAAAGTAAAATCAGAAAAATAATGCAGTATGATACGAGTGATAATTTCCAATAATTCTCTAAATAGAATCTCAAAACAGTGAAATTTCTGGTAATGGTTTTACTTTCCAATTGTTGATCCAAAACATCTAGATACATCAATGATCTTTCCCTAGAATCACGGCCCAATTAGATTCCTGAAATAGAGGCTTTGGTGGTTTGTGGGCACTTTTCAATATCTTTCCTAAAAACACTTAAGACAATCACACTTTTTAGTGTGAAAGTGACAGCAATACTTCGCTTAATTGCACTTTAGAGGGTCTAAAGCCTGCAGGTGAAAACTGGCTTTTTGAAATATAAGTCCCATATTCTTTCTACCACTCTACTATCACTAAATAATCACGAAATTGGCATTTCTAGATCGTAATTCAATTTTGGAGCTATTCTTTATAAAACATCTTTTCCAGCTATTATAAATGCGTAGTCACAAAAAATTAAATTTCACATAAAATGACAAGCAAAACATGTGCTTCAGTCAAATTCTGTGTTGAAAGCGACGTTCATGTGTACTTTGGACAAAAGTAGTGCATGATAGTTTCTTTCATTTTTATGAATTCGTGAGAACTCCCATTTTGAAGAACCAATGTGTCTGGAAATGGTTTTAATGTTTAAGGACAGGTGACATCAACACATCATTTGTAGATTCTTAGAATTTCGCTCTATTTGAGTTCAAGAATAAGGACATGAAAATGTGTGGGACAGAAAACAAGAAAACCCTTTTACAAATCCATGAAGACCAAAGGGGATTGAAACTGGTTTTTGCAATGAAGGCAAACGTAAAAGTCAGCTACTAACAACATTCCATTCTTATGGTATGCATTCTTAGAATTTCGCTCTATTTGAGTTCAAGAATAAGGACATGAAAATGTGTGGGACAGAAAACAAGAAAACCCTTTTACAAATCCATGAAGACCAAAGGGGATTGAAACTGGTTTTTGCAATGAAGGCAAACGTAAAAGTCAGCTACTAACAACATTCCATTCTTATGGTATGCATTCTTAGAATTTCGCTCTATTTGAGTTCAAGAATAAGGACATGAAAATGTGTGGGACAGAAAACAAGAAAACCCTTTTACAAATCCATGAAGACCAAAGGGGATTGAAACTGGTTTTTGCAATGAAGGCAAACGTAAAAGTCAGCTACTAACAACATTCCATTCTTATGGTATGCATTCTTAGAATTTCGCTCTATTTGAGTTCAAGAATAAGGACATGAAAATGTGTGGGACAGAAAACAAGAAAACCCTTTTACAAATCCATGAAGACCAAAGGGGATTGAAACTGGTTTTTGCAATGAAGGCAAACGTAAAAGTCAGCTACTAACAACATTCCATTCTTATGGTATGCATTCTTAGAATTTCGCTCTATTTGAGTTCAAGAATAAGGACATGAAAATGTGTGGGACAGAAAACAAGAAAACCCTTTTACAAATCCATGAAGACCAAAGGGGATTGAAACTGGTTTTTGCAATGAAGGCAAACGTAAAAGTCAGCTACTAACAACATTCCATTCTTATGGTATGCATTCTTAGAATTTTGTTCTGAGTATGGGGTTAGGGCATACCCTAGGTGACCACTCCATTCTCACCATTTCTCAAATTATTTCTGACTACTGGTCGAAGGACGTGGTTTTGTATGTAAGAGGAGCTAACTTATGAACACGAACTCAATTGTTTACTCAAGAATCTCGGGTGTTGATTCCCAGTAACCTGTAATTTACACTAACAGCAAGACTTGGTCTTTTGTATATTTGAGCTCATGTCGAAAATCTGATCTGCAGGAAAACTGAACTAACAGATGTTCATAGTTAGAAATCGACCCCCTAACACATGATGATCATTTAACAATGCTTCAGGTGACAAGCAGGTTTTCGAGGAGCCTTTGTAGAGTGGGGATGACCGATTACCCTCCTCACTAGTAGAGGGGAAGAAAAGCAGATTACTTTTACGGGTGCTTGGGCAGGTACCGGGTGTCTGGATGTAAAGGCATTTAGGGCGGCTTGGGATTCAGAGGGTATAAACAAGAAAAATTAGCTGAGCACATCTTGAAAAAACATTGATGTGGTATACCTATGCATTTGAATGAAAATTTTGAATTTAAAAATAGGACATTTGTAAAACAATTTTGTTTTACTGTATTCTAATTTTTATTTCATTAATGCACATGAGAAGAAATGAGCAAATGATTATACAGATCCAACGCTGAATTTTTCTGCTGATAAAATGTTCGATCTGATGCATATACCTTTCTTTTCATGTTTGCTTTATAGGCTTATAGTTTTGGTGTTGATAATTTTGTTCAATTTTTTTGACACGAGTGAGCAAATGCTGAAACTCCAATATGAATTTTTATGTCGATAGAAAGTGAATCTGTATATAGGTAAAAACATACGAAATAGGAGCATCTGATTTTAATTATCAAAAGTAGGGTAATGTTTTTTTAATGAATCAAACTCCAAAGCGAGATACAATTAACTGAAATTCATATTTGATCAGATAATTTATTTGAGTTTTGAAAAAAGTAAAAAGTCAATTGATGATTTGAAAAAGTGGTATCTAATATGGAACACCCAAAGAATTTATCACAAGAACACAAAAATCATTTTTATAAAAAATGTATATTTAATTTGCTTAAGAACAAAGAAATACCTTTCGTGTCTTTACTTTGTCCTAATTACAGTAAACTTGTACTTGTTATAAAAGATTCGGAGTATTTTCTATGTGGCATTCTCACAGTAACAAGGTGTTCCATTTATGTCCACATGTGCTTCAATGGAAAGTTACACTTGAAAAGTACATGCTTAATTGCCAACTTTTGTTCTAATTGTTTAGATCCAGTGAATAAGTACAAGAATTTTTCCTGTAGAAATTTGAAAAAATCCAATCAAAAATCTGAGATAAAATCTCCAAAATATTTAACATTCGTGTAAAAAATTTGCAGTAAATTGTATTTTGATTTGGTATTAAGAAATATGCAAATGATGACACAGATCCAACGCTGAATTTTTCTGCTGATAGGTTGAATCTGATGCATGTATACCTTTACTTTCATGTTTGCTTTAAGACTTGTAATTCTAGTGATTTTGTCCTAATTGCTTTGATCCAGTAAATAAGTACTAGCATATTGAAATTTAGTTTTTCTTTAGAAAATATTTGAAATCAATCCATTCTACCTGAGAAATCAATTCGCTAAAATTAAAAATTTCTTACTGCATTCGGATTTGATATTTCATTTATATATATAAGATGAAATAAGTAAATGATAATACAGATCCCCCAATGTGTGCTTATATATATAGTTTTATGCTGATAGTCTAGTCTGCTGCATATGTACCTTTGATGTTTGTTTTGACAGACTTGGAAGTTTTGCACTCTTCCTGCAGTTGTATATATCTTTTCGAAAGTGATATTCAAACTTTTATACTTAGTAATAGTTTTTGTATTCTATTAGTGTTTTTGAGCAAAATTTGATCTAAAAATCTTTCTATATGAACCCCAAGCTTAAAGCAATATAAGAATGATATTAAGATTTGAATTTTATATTTTGTTTGCATTATCTTTTCCATAAATACAATTCCTAAAATATATTTTTTTTGTTCAAATATTGATATGATTAAAAATCATTTCCTTTATTTTCATATCAATTATATTTTTACCACTGATTAAAAATGTTTCATGTTATCAGTTTTCTTAGCTAATACATTATTTAATAGATTTGGTGTTGAGCAAATGACGAGTTCGTAGATCCAACGCTGAATAATTTGATGATTACTCTTTCTGATGCTCTGAATTACTTTCCATTGTTGACATTTTTATTCAAAAAATGCTTGCCAAACATTATCTTGTAAAATTGCCTATGTTTATAAATGAGTATTTCACTGATTTTAGAAAAGTAAATGATAAATTCAGATCTCCCATCACTGTTTATAATTTAATTACTTTTTTTAGATTTAAGAAGTTTTTGTGCTTAATAATTTTCTTTTTGATATAATTATTAAAAAAATTAAGTTCATGCATTTATTCCTTAGTAATTTTTGTGGTATGAAATCTTATGTTGGCATTCCATTTGCCTTTTGATGAGTAAAGTTTAAATAATTTCCCTTGTGGAATTATGAAATGTGTTTAATACATAAACTAAAATTATTTTTCAAACATACACATTATCTGTCATCATTACATTTTATAGTAATGGTGCTTCGTACGTGTGTTATACTGATGGAGAATGAAAATAATTAAAGCCACAATATCAGTTTGTGTTTTATTTTTTATTCTCTGACAAATGTAATTTATACTGAATTTATTGTTTCTTAAAATTCAAAAAAAATTAATCCCTTCCTAATTTTGCAGATTACTCGGGCAGAAGTTGAAGTTCAGTCTTGGGCATTCACAACCAAATCATTGTATGTAGGACATACAGACTACAAGTATCTCAGGTGGCAGGTAATTTTTGCATTAATTTTTAAATTTTCTGTAAACCTTATTTTTCTGCACTTCTCATTACTGCAGTCATGTGTTTTATTTATTAAAAAGTTTTACTTTGAACCTTCAAATGCAATTATATTGCTTATACATGTTATAATTTGCTGATAGTATTATTTAGTTTCTATCGCTATCTTTAGCTTAAATTTTGTAAACTTCGATTGTAACCATGTCTATTGTTATTTTTTATGCAGGTCATAGACACGCCTGGTATTCTTGATCATCCAATCGAAGACAGAAACACTATAGAGATGTTAGCCATCACAGCATTGGCACATTTGAGAGCATGTGTAATTTTTATCATTGATCCTTCAGAACAGTGCAACTATTCAGTTGAAGAGCAGGTACATATTATTTAATATCGTCTTCCCTTTTTAAAATATAACATGTGTTCCTATCTCCCTACTTAAGAAATAAACAGCTTTATAATCTTTTCTAAAGCAAATTCAAAAGTACCACCACTTATTGATAAAAAAACAATAGGGAGTAGTCTGCCAAGAAAAGTAATGCTTTAGTAAAAGTAAACAATAACATCTTAGCATGAACTTATCCATTTTTTAAACTTCATGAACACCTGTTGGAATAGTATGCCTGAAAAACCGGTATTCCAAAACATAATTTGGAGTAAACATCTTTCATTTTGCAAAATGTTACTTGTTTACATTGATTTTTATAAAGTAAAATGATCCAATTTTTATTATAAAGTCCTTATTAGATGCACATAATTTTTTTAAATATTTTATTTGAAAGATCCTGTTCATTTGGATGTCAACTTAGTTTAAGGTAGGGTTTTTATTTTGTGCTTGTTGTCCTGATATTACCTGTATTTGGGTTATAATGCTTCAATAACATGCTAAAGTGGAAAGGGGGATAATTAGCAGTTTAATTCTTAATTGAGGGAACTGTTCAGTCTACTTCCTGACATTAAAAAATTGTCATTTATTTCTTGAACACTAAATAGTTGCACCTTGATAAATTTTGTTTATATGTTACTTATTAGCATGTACTTAGATATACTGCTTCAATAGCATCTTAAGCAATTCAGTTATTGGGAGTTATTGAACCATCAGCCTCTATTTTAGCATTTATTTTGTTTCTTGGCAATTAGAACCAAAAATTCAATTCTCTGATATTAGGTTTTGCATATAAACTAATCCCTAATATAGATATTGAAAGTACATAATTTTTCAAAATAAAATTGCTCATTTTAGATTTCCAATATTCTTTTAGCTGATTCTATTTACCTGCTTTATAGCATTTGAATAATTTGACTTTGTTAAACAATTTTGTAATGTTTAACTTTTGTATAAGAAAAATTGTATGGTACTATTTTTATGGCATAATTAAGCATGTTATCCTGTTATCTTATTTTGATAATAATGCTTCATTAACATGCTAAATGATTGGGGGTATAATAACAGCAGCTCATGCTTAGATGAACTGCTCAGTCACCTGCCATATATTTAACATTAAAAAAAGCATTATTTTAACTTTTCATGTTTTGTTTAAATGCTGCTTTACATCCTGTCAGTCTTCACATTGGGAATCTTATTTTAAAATATTAGACTATTGTATATGTTTTTTCCAAAAATGTTGCAATGATTAAGTTTTCTCTTGACTTTTACAAGTCCTGTTGGGCATGTTGTCTTGTTATTACTACCTTCGTTTAGGTCATAATGCTTCTATGAAAAAATAAACATAAGAGGACAGGTTATATTTGCTCACTTATCTGTTGGAATTAACTTTTATGGCTGATTCTACTTTCATGCTTTATAGCATTCAAACCATTTTCATGTGAATTTTCATCATATTTGCCTAAATTTTGTATTGTATTGCTTCCTTTTCTAAGAGCAATTGTAACACTGATTTTTGGAATAAGGCATGTTGTCCTGTTATTATTATCTTATTTGGATAATGTTTCAGTACCATGCAAAAGTAAATAGATGGATAATTAGCAGCTCATTCTTTTTTGAAGTGAGCTGTTCAGTCACCTACCTTACATTTAACATTAAAGTATAAAATTTTTTGAAAATTTTCTTTATATCCTATCAATCATTTTAGACTGATTCTGCTTTCATGCTTTATAGCATTCAAACCATTTTCATACGAATCTTCATCGTATTTGCCCAAATTTTGTATTGTTTTGCTTTTTTCTAATAGCAATTGTGACACTAATTTTATTGGAATGAGAGGCATGTTGTCCTGTTATTATTATCTTATTTGGATAATAATGCTTCAATAACATGCAAAAGTAAAGAGGTGGATAATTAGCAGCTCATTCTTTTTTGAGGTGAGCTGTTCAGTCACCAACCTTACATTTAACATTCAAAATGAAGTATAAAACTTTTTGAAAATTTTCTTTATATCCTATCAATCATTTTAGACTGATTCTGCTTTCATGCTTTATAACATTCAAACCATTTTCATACGAATCTTCATCGTATTTGCCCAAATTTTGTATTGTTTTGCTTTTTTTTTCTAAGCAATTGTGACACTAATTTTATTGGAATAAGAGGCATGTTGTCCTGTTATTATTATCTTATTTGGATAATAATGCTTCAATAACATGCAAAAGTAAAGAGGTGGTTAATTAGCAGCTCATACTTTTTTAGATGAGCAGTTCAGTCACCTACCTTACATTTAACATCAAAATAAAATGTATAACATTTTGAAAATTTTCCTTACATCTTATCAATCTTTGAAAATAGAAGTCTAATGTCTCAAATACTGTCTTGTTTTTAAAATTGTATTATATTTTTCTAAAATATGTATTTTGCTCAGTTTCCATTGAGGCAAAATGCTGTGTTAAATTTAAAGTTTTATTGGGCATGTTGTCCTGCTATTATACCTTCATTTCGGTTTTAATGCTTCAATAACATGCTAAAGTAAATAGGAAGGAAATTAGCAGTTCTATCCATTTTGTAGATAAACTGTTCAGTCGCCTGCCATACATTCAAATTTTGATTTACTCTTGTTAATGTCGGTATTTTGCTATCCTATATTCCTAGAAATTGCGATTTTTCATAACTAGGTAACAAATTTTTTGTTTTAAATTTATTATAAATTATTTCTTGTACGAAATATTAAAACTGATTTCAATAATAGTTTTTTAATTGTTACTTTTCCTTGCAGGTTGATCTTTTCAACAGCATAAAACCTTTGTTTTTAAACAAAGTAAGTTGCCTTTATATTGATGTAATTTTATTAAAATATGTTCAATATTTGCATTACTTTTATGATTTTGTATATAATGTAACTCAAGATGACAAATTTAGCGAAGAGTATGAAAGAACTAATAGGTATTAAGAATAAAATTAATTTATTATCCTATTAAGTTTTCTACCAGACATGCATGGCATGCATATGACAGCATTCATGTAACTTATGGAAACTAAACTCGTCTATGTTAATTGCTTACAAATTTGGAAGTTATCTGAATGTTCAACAAGGTTGATAATTGACTTGATTAAAATCATGATTTTTAATGTAGATGTTATAGATGTGTAATATTTTGAATTTCTTCTAGCCTACAGTGCTTGCAGCAAATAAAATTGATGTTTTGAAACTTGATGAACTCCAGGAAGATAAAAAAGTAAGTTATTTAAAACATATCTTTATTTTTGAAGGTCAAAAATATTGTATAAGTATTAAATAAGCAGAAATGATTCTCTGCTATGCATGAGAAACAGTGATCTTAATTCAAGTGTTGTTAAGTATTCATGTAAATTATTTTCAATAATGTTTATTTCATGAAACTTCATTGTGTTCAGTGTAAACAAAAGAAATTATAAAATATTAAACTATGATGCTTTTGTTTTTAGAATAAAATTCAAAGTTTGGTGGATGAAGGTTATCCCATTTTCGAGATGAGTACTCTAACTGATGAGGGTGTGATTGAACTTAGAAATGAAGCTTGTGATAGACTTCTTGCGTATCGAGTTGACTCTAAATTGAAAGGCAAGAAAGCAAGTAATGTTTTGAATAGGTTAGAAGTAGTTCAACCTAAACCAAGAGACAATAAGGTATGTTTTATAAATTGCTATCAGCTTTGGTTTTATGTTAATTTTTATTTTTGTATACATTCTGGTTTGATACATATAGTTGTCATAATTAAACTGTTTTGGACATCAATGGTATCAAAAGTTGCATATAATCAAACATTCATTAAATACTTTTAATTAAATTAACTTGTATGTTAATAAATTATTTTATTTGATATTTCACAAGTAATTACAATGCAATACATCCATGGGGAAAAAAAGAAAATTTATTTCTTATGCTACATTGAGATAAAAGTAGACAAGATTTAAAATAGCTCAAAATTGTAAATGCTTATTGTCAAGTTTGTGGAAATTTTATCATATGTCCTTGTAAAGTCCTTTAAACTCATTAATTTTTTGATATTGAGTGCATAAATATAAGACACAATAGATAGCAATTGCTGATCTATGGTATTCAGATATGCACCAAAAATCATTCGGTAAATAAGATGGTACTTGTAAAGAAATCTAGAACAATAGAAGCACAAATTCTTGGGAGTATAAACTGGGATGTAATAATTTTTCAGTATTTTTAATTATGTTTTTCTCTAGGTTAGGCTCCCGTATATTCCTGATATGGTACTGGAAAAGAAGCTACGTATGGATGTAGAATCAAAGAGAGATAGAAAGCTGGTATGTATTTTGCTTTGAATGTCTAAAATTGTAAGATGTTCAACTTTTTAAAAAATCACAAATTATGAATAGAATGTATGTAAAAAATATTGACATTGCAGTTATTAAATATGTTGAAAGTGTAAAATGATTTTGAATTTAGGGGCTGTATTATGTGATTGAATTACTGTGTTAATTGGTTGACAAACATTTTCTGTGAATGTAAAATTGTTTTTTATGATAAAAGTAATGAATCAGCTTTTATGTTTCAGGAGAAAGATCTTGAAATGGAACTGGGTGATGATTACATTCTTGATTTAAAAAGTAAATATTTCAAGTTCTCTTATGAAATTTTATCCCTAAATTGGTTGGGAGAATTTTCCCTGATGTGTGTGTGTGTGTTTGGTTTTAAATTTAAACTTTCCATAATTTATTTAGCTGTGATAGTATTTTTATGCTAGATTTCTCTTTATAGAGAGTTATGTGATAGCTGAAGGCGAGAAATATGATGTAATTCCAGAATTATGGGAGGGTCATAATATTGCTGACTTTGTTGATCCAGACATAAAAGAAGTAAGAGCAAGCAATTGTACATTTTTTATTGGCAATGTTATTTTTTTCAACATTCATTGAAATGTAGATTTTCCATTTTTAAATGTCTTAAAAATTTGTATTTAAAAAATTGTTTGAAATTTAAAGGTTTTTTGGCATTTATTTCAAAAGTTAAACAAGCTGTCATGTTTTTTTTGTAGAAATTTGAAAAACTGGGGAGAGAGGAGGCTTTGAGAGATGAAGCAGGTTTCTATGATGAAAGCGAAAGTGAAGAGGATGAAGAAATGAGGACTGTTCGTCATTTAGCAAAAAGGCGAGTATTGTTCTTGAGTTTTTGAAATTCAAGAATTTGGGGATTTTATTGTTCTAATAATATTTCTCTTCAGGATACGAGAAAAGAAGGGTATTTTGAAGATTGAATCGCAGCTTAAGAAAAGTGTAACTAAACCCAAGCTTCCTCGCACTGTTAAAAAGGTATGTACTCATTCTTAACTAAAATATTAAATGTTAATGACATTTTTCCATATAATATATTTGTTCATTGAAAGCACAGAAAAGAAAATTTAACCCTCATTTTCGATGGGTAAAATGAATTTGACTTTTGTTGCATTGATTGAGTCAGCATATATATTCAAGCAGCATGTTTTGATGGCAAGATATAATGCTAAATTTTTTCCAGTCTAATTTCGTTTTCATCTATTTCATATTATGCTGCCTTAATTTGAATTGGAAACACTTAATCATTTGTTTAACACATAAAAGTATTTTGCTGCAAATATAGAGTATTCACATAACCAGAATAAATAATTTTGAGAGTTGCAAAAATTGTACTGGGGCTTGGATATTGTAATTATGAAAGCATTGCCAGTTAAGAAAGACATAACGAAGTCCTGGATTTCGGTGTCACTTTGTAGACAGTGCCTGTTTAGATGTTTTGTTTGTAATCTTATGATTCTAGATGTGTAGTCATTTTTGTGGGTTTCAGAACAATTTTTTACCAGTTCGAGTTTTTGGAATAGATTTGTCCAATGTTTTGTTATCAAATTTTTGTTGAAATATTCCTAATCTTTTATTCTCAAATGGCAAAAAGTCTGACAGCTTCTGACGTTAAAAATCTGCTAGATCAAAGCAGACCTCTTCACTTTTTGTGGTGAATAATTAACACGGAAAATGATGATCTAGTCGTGATTAAAGAAATGAAAAATCACATTTTTTTCTTGAATAAGACATCATTTTCCTAACCATGGCAGTACTATTTCCTGGATAGAAACTGCTTGCTCTCAGAAAGTATTACCAACATGTCCAAGTGCTCTCGATTGAGTGGTATTATTCCAGGCCCACACTGTATTTATCCTGCGAAGGATTTACCTGTTCAGATGATCACTTTTAGTATGTAGATTTCCTAATTGAATTCTTACAATACTGCCCTGAAACATTCTATAAGACTCAAAAGTTTTGTTTGGACTGTCAAGAAGAGTATCCAAACTTTTGAGAAACTGATTACTAATGCCTTTAAAGAAAATTATTTTTAATGCCTATTATACATGTCTGGGTGCGAGTATATATATTTTATTTAGAAATCATTTGTCTAATAGAAAAAAGATTGCTTTGTTAAAACTATTAATTAAATTTGTAGGTTATTTATCTACTTTTTTTTGTAAAATCCAAGTCCTGATAAAATTTGTTTTCAAGTGGAAAGAACGAATCACATTCAGCACTAATTGATAGAGGACAATTGTATCAAAAGTAATTAATGTTGAAGGTAATTAAAAAAATATATATACAAAATTTGGGGATAGGAAGGAGTTTGATTTGTGAATTAAGGCAAGAACAATTTTTACTAAACTTACTGTTTTCTAAAAAGGTTTATTTTTATTAGGATAAAAGTGCATTGAGAACAAATGGCATTTATTAATGTAGAAAGGGATCATTATACAATTTAGTGTGATGTTAAACCCTAGTATGGTAGATGTTAGAAAGATAAAATATTAATTTAAGGAAATTTGTTTTAAAGCCTTTGTTTTTTAATATAAAGTAGTTAGGATCTAATTATCAATTTATTTTGCAGAGAACTCGCAGTGTAAGTCATCTAAGAGGAGAAATGCATAAACTTGGTGTTGATTTGGATGATGATAATGTAAGTTCATTTTTTAATTTACAATTTTGTATTTTCCTTTAGTTTATATAACTTCATTTCCATTATAAACTAAGTATAGTGAAAAATGCTGTGTTTTTTCCAGAGATGAAATGAATTTATCTATTAAATTGTTTTCCTCTAATTTGTTCTGTTTTAAATTTAAGAGCAGATGATGACTTTGTAGATCCAACGCTGTACATAACATGATGATTCTCTTTTCTGATGCTCAAAAGTTTTTCTGTTTTTAAAGTGTCTTGATCATAAATGTTTTCCAGTAACTAACAATTGATCTGAGTGATAAATTAGCATATAAAAGATGTATATAATTTGGATTAAGTATTGTGTTAAGTTTACTCTCACATTGGTCTTCCATCATTATGTATCATAGTAATTGTTGAGTATTTTCCTACGATATGGCGCACAGACAACCCGACCACTCTGGGATGTCACCGCGCCTGCATGTTAATGTTCAAAGGGGCTGCTTAAGCACCACCCCTGTTTTCTTGTTTATCTCACTTGCGAGAGGACTGCCTGCCGAGAGCCAACCTCTCAGCTTCGCTCTCCGTTGTTACTTGTTAATAAATCTGTTATTTGTTAATCCTGAGTTCTATTCTGTTAACTCATCAAGCACAGAACGGGATCGATTGATGTGTCTAAATAGCAATGGTGCTTCGTATGTGTGTTGAAAAATTTGAATTTCAAAAATTTGTGGTTTAGCCTTTTTCTCTAATACATATTGTTCCAGAGATAAAATTTTGTTTTTACAATGAGTAAAACATTTAAAAAAGGTAATCAAAATATTAAGTTTTTGTTACGACAGATTTCTTGTTAACTTGTGCAAAAATATTTTTAGTTCAAGTGTGTATTTCGTATAAATTAAAAATTTTGACTAAGATTACAGCAAAATATTTCTGTTACAGGATAAAATTTGCATTTTCGCTACTCTCCCAAATCTACTATAAGTCTCCCAAATTACTCTCACACACAAATTACTAAAATATCTTTCCTTTTCAGAACTTATTACAATTTTAACTTGTAATTTCTCTACCAAATTGTCTTGTGAAGCTCCAAAAGGCCCCTGGCCTTTCATACATGACATGGATTCATATCAATAGTTGTCCTGATCTTAAGTTGCAATGAATAATACTGCTAATAGGGTTCCATATTTTATATGTAAGACTATTGGGCTTATTGTGATAAAGTTTAGGTCTGGTGTAGGATAAAAAGAAACTTTTGGAAAAAAATTACCATACTTAAAGAATTACTGAAAATGTTCAAATGCATTTGGGTAATGATTTTCATCTTTTGATATCTTGGAACTTTTCTGTTTGTGAATTGAGCATTAATTACTGAATTCTGATTCATAAGTTAAACTGGTAATTTTTCCTTAGGCTCATTACCATGCTGCAGTTGTTGGTAGGACAGTTAGGTCTGTGAAGCGCAAGCGAGAGGATAGTGAAGGTCGTGTGCGCAGTAGTTCCAGGACTCCACGAGATGAATCTGGTGTTAGAGATAAAAAGGTAATGTGGATTAGTTATGTGGTAAAGTAAATAAGATTATTTTTGAATCAATTTTTTAAAAAAGATGCATCTTTATAACATGGAATCTACTATTTTGTGTGCAAATATTAATAGTGTTTGGTGATAATTATAATTTGATATACATTTCTATTATAGATGAAGACCAAGGTACAAAGACTTGCAAAAATATCTCAACGAGCAGGAAACAGACTTGCAAAGAAGGGTGAAGGTGACAGGAGAATCCTTGACATGAAACCCAAGCATCTGTTTTCTGGCAAACGTCCTAGAGGAAAGACTGACCGTCGATAAAAAAAATTATTGTTTGTACATATTATAAATAAACTGTTGGTTATTGTTTATTTCTTCAATAAATATTTTTCTTGAGCTTTTCAAATGCTATCATGGACCGTGATTAGATGTTACCTACATCTCACTTTTGGAAGATTGGAATTGCAAAATTCAACTAAGCTGAGATTTTTCTACTGAATAAAGTTAACTTGATATGTAACCCATGATGTAAAATGTTTTGCAATGCAGCATCTTAATGTAAAAGTGTGAAGTACAAGCAGTGATTTAAAATACAAAATAGCATATTCCTCCCATTGTGCCAAAGGTCACTGGGCTAAAAAATATACAAATATCTACTTTTACCTTTTTGGTAGTTCTGGTTATATAAAGCACAAATCTTATTAAAGGACTACTCAAATATATATTTATTAAAAAATATTTTACCATTGTTAGTTTAACCCTCTGGATATGGGACCGGCAGAAAGTTTTGTAACAAGTCTGGATACGGGGACGCCTTTTTTAACAAGTCCCCTTGTTACGAAAGGCGCTGATTCCTTCAGACCTCAAACTCCTGAAGAATTGCTGAAGCCCATTATGATTTCCATCCCCTATTTTCTGTGCTACAAAGAGACCTGCTGGTGAATAGCCTTATCTCCCCATTGATGTCGGTTATTGACGGGGAGCCTCGCAAATTGTTTATCCTCTAGCATCTAGTCAGTAAATGAAGAGATACACTTAAAAAATCAAGCCACCCTTTCAGTTTACTCTGGAAGAATCTAGGCATACTAACGGCCTGACAATAGAAACCAGCACATTAGGTGATAATGGGACATGTTCCCTCTCCTGGGGAAATCATTGTAAAGGCCGTTTCGGCTGGTTTCAGTAAGGCAGTTGGGCCGGCTGCCGTAACTAAAGAAGGAAACGATATTCTACCCTGACTTATGCAGAGGGTTAAAAATTAAAAAATTTCCATGTCTTTTTAAAAGCCTGTCAAAAACTACTGAAAACAATTCAATATGCATGTAATCTGATAATGAATTCAAAGCTCAAGTTTCTATTCGTCTACAATGATCATGAGCATGCTTTAATCAGCATAGTGTTGAAATAAAAAAAGTGATTTACTAACAATCAAAATCAACTACCAAGCTCCACTAAAAATATTGTCAGAATTTAGATCCAAAATCCTATATTAACTTTTATTCTGTTCACACAATTATAATATAAAGTATGTAAGCTTACTGTGAAATGAGGGTTTTGAGATCATTGAAGACTCAAATCTTAAGCATTGTTTTCCATCCTCTGAAAAAACGATCTTATTCAGTAATTGGCACTTAATATGCATATTTGGGAATTTTACTGGCTTGTTTATTTTCTAGTCAAAAATGGCATGTACCAATTATCGGAAAATATTTAACTTGCTAAATATTCAATTCGCATTTATACTACAAAGCTTTATTTTGCAGTTATTGATTTAGGTTTAGAATTATTAAACTTATATGCATGTTACATGAATTTTGAGAATTTAAACTTAGTCTGCTTTATACACATTGGTATTCTAACTTTTTGTTTCCCAAACAGCTCTCAGATTTTATGGAAAATTTACTGAAGGATGAAGCTAAAATCAACTAATTTAACTGGAGTATGAAACGAGTTTCAAACAAATATGATCCTGCTTTAAATTTAAATACATTTTGTCATGTGCTCTATCTTTGCTTTCATACTTCTGGATTTTTAAAATGCAATTTTAAGGAGTACTATTCAAACTACATCTTATACAGAATTCACATTTTGAAAAGTCATTAAATTAAAATTTGAAGGTTTGCAAAGTAAATACAATAGATTCTCCTTATAACATGCCGGCATAATTGGCTTTTGTGTAGCAAATGAACCATAAAATGACAAACCAAACCCAGTATTAAAATTCTGTTTTCATATAACATTTTCTCCAAGAAATGTTTTTAAATTTCACCAACAATTTTAATAAGATGTACGTAAATAACATCGAGAAAACATTTCTTTTTGCAAACATGCTTTCAAATTTTATTTCACTGGGTGTTAATTTGTTACCATTTAAGAGACCGTTTTCTAGACTTTGCTTGTGAGTGAATTACTTATATAATCTTGTTTATAAGTACAATGAAACAGCTGTCCTACTGTAACATGAATCTTGTATATTAAAACAATTGATCCCTGGCCGTCACCAATAGCCAGTTGTATTGCACCAGTGTGATTGACTGGCTTTGGTGTTTTATGACTCAAGGGTCATATTTGGCCATGCTGTGCCAGACAAGACATACAATATCAAGTAATAGACAACGAAAGTTTTACTGACAGAAGAAAGAAATGCACCTGACAGGAATCGAACCTGTGCTGCCTAACACTCGAGGTCGCTAGCACAGTGGGCATGCCCACTGAGCCACGACAGCCCCGTTGCACCAGTGTGATGTTAATTAAAATACCTACCTATATTAAAAACTAGTGAAAACCTAGATCATAATGGATTATTTCCTTAACATGAAGCATTTCACTAAATTAAATTTTCTTTCAACGAATTAAGTTCCTTTAGACACATTCAAAGATTCTACTGTTATGGCCCTTTGTACAACAGGTTTTGGGTTCATTTCAAGTTACGGGCATGGCATAATTGTAAGGGTTTGGAATTCACCCTGAACTTGGAACCCTTACAGCCTTACCTTGTGAAATATTTTGTTTTGGTATGCTTGCAGAATCCCCCGTTTGGCAAAGCTGCATCCAACACGCGTCAAGAAAGTGAATTAGGAATTAATACGTTTTAAAGGAATACCAAGAATGAAACATTCCCATTACTTCAGTTCAGTGCTTTAGACTTGCCTGCCTGATGTAAGAAGTTTTGTACTGATTTCTACAACAAAACAATGAACAATTTCTCAAAAGTAGCTTTATTTACAAAATGGGGGAATGGTAAGTTATGGATCCTATATAGAGGGTAATCAGCACCATGGTTAAAGGAGAGAAGTTCCAGGAAAGGTTATAAAATTTTAAATAGCAAAAATCTTCATTGGAGTAGAAATTTAAAACAATACAAGTTATACATTAAATACCTAATTGGAATATAGTATATGGTAATTCATGGAGGGACCTGTAGTGTATCCGTCCTCCATCTAACCTGGTACTGGAGCCTGTTGTGCAGGATCTGGTAGCAATTGAGATTTTAAAATGACGTCTAAATAACCCATCGATTAAAATCCACCATTTTTAATTTACCCGAAGACTAAAATCATACATAATACATGCAAATTAAATTGTATGCACCGGGGACATTTCTTATTTCTGAGAACTAAACGGAACGCTTTCCTTGAATATTTTGACAGCCCTATGTGTTCAGTGAACGTAAATTCAACTACCTACCTCAATGTTTTTGTAACGTTAATTATTTATATAAATGAGGTAATAAACCCCAGGATATATATCTTGGAATGTCTCGTATGAATATACTTGTATGTACTATGCTTTTCAGTTTGATTGGATGTTAGTTTTATGGCGCAAACTTTTCAGTTTGAATTGAGGGATAGAAGAAATTAAGGACGCTTTCCTCTCCTTTTCAAATTGCGTGAACGATTTTTTTTAACTGATTTGAATTTGAGCAAATATATAAGAGGAAGAGTATAAAACGAGAATTCTTTAATATACATTATTTCATTTCTTGTATTTGTTACAATTTTACGCGCTGATTTTCAGACGAGGTGGCCGAGTGGTTAAGGCGATGGACTGCTAATCCATTGGGCTCTGCCCGCGTGGGTTCGAATCCCATCCTCGTCGAGTGAAATGTTTTTTGGAATAATTCTTTTTACGGCTTCATCAATATTAAACATAAAAGAAATTGAATGATTCACACAATTCGTAAGCATGAACAAATTTTGGAAAATGTGAACGAGTGGAATGTGTAATTTTAGAAATTTTTTTTCAGACATGCCTTTTCGGCATTCCTAGTTTTTAAGTGGCATTAAGAACTGGAAGTACCATTGTTTTAAAGTTATTCATGAGGTTTGATATGGAAGGGACTTTGTAATGCAACTCTGCCCGTGGTTAGAATCCTTGAAATATTAAAACATTTAAATTTCGTACATCAAAATGTTTCGTAAAAGTTTGAAATACTAATGAACTTGCAAGGAAAATGAATTCAGTAAACTAAAATTAAATCCTAAATTAACCCTGAAATTATTTTCGATTTTTAATCGGCTTTTAAGACGAAAAGTAATAAATGAATGTTGATTTTCGAACGATCGAGCAATATTGTGTCAGTTTGTAGTGTTTAGTATGTTTTTATCTTGGGCATTGTGATGCGAATATCTAAAATACAATCCGACTACACATCAAGAATTAAAGACACTAAAACAAATAAGTTATATAATCTGACTTGTTTTAGTAGTTGCTTTAATGCTTGAGATATAGTTGAAATTTGAAATCTTAAATTATTTTAGCTGTTTCACTTGAAACAGCTTCATCAGTATGTAGGTAATTAAGACTCATAATCTGATAATTATGCTGGCTGTTGCAAATCGAGTGTGCGTGTTATAGGCAGTAGAAAGTCATCAGAATAGCATATTGAATGAATGGTACGATTAACGGATATCTCCCCCCACAAGTTCAACTAGTTTTCAGTATTGAAAATAGATGGCAGCACGAACCCTTTTCTCACGATGTCAACCTCAAAATCAGACAACTCGATATTTTGGTGTACCTTAAGTTCTCGAATTTAGAAAAAGAAAAACTGAAAGCACTCATAATTTTGCAGAAATATTCGCCTTTCCAGAGAGACAAGTTTTTGTCAAACGCAAATCAGCTTCATTTGGGTGTTTTGTAGTTTGTTAAAAGTATACGAACACCATTTGTTGTTCCTGAAGCAGCACAACCAAACCAAAAGTGTCATAAAATTAAAAAAAAAAACGTTTTTTATTTGCATGAGAGTTCGTCTTCATAAAAAAAATTACACCTACTCTTTAAAAGGATAACCCCTATTTTTGATTTCTGATTCTCTGGATTAAAATAGTCGAATCCGTATAGAATACATTCATTTTAGTCATATCAATGATGAGTTGAGTGGTTGAAATGCAAAGCAATAAGACAAAATTCGAAGGAGCTGGAGAATCTCGGGAGTAGGTTAGGAAATAGTCCAGTCCTTTCCCATTCAGTCATCTAATACATTGATAAATTCTTCGCTTGATTTAACACACAATCGATTAAATTACTATAATATTACATGAGTATTTCTCACTTTCAAATATGCTTGAATATTTTCAGCTGGGGTCAGGAGTCAACACCGTCAGATAATCCACTGATTCAAATCTCAACGTTTCTATCAAGATCTCCTTCCCGTTTAGATGGTTATAAGGGCTGCTCGGAAGCCTCCTCTTTAATTAACGGTCCCCGGATGTCAACTGGAGAAAAGACTTCGAACTCTGGAACTGAACAGAGAGAGGTTCTTTGATTCGCTATTGAGTTTATCCCCATAACATCTCAATCCCTTTTTACAAAGCCCACAGCCGAAGGACCCAGATCCCTGTATTTATAGTAGTCATAGTCCGTAATTTCAAATTTAAATAAGGTAAATTCATTTGTCTAAAAAAATTATCTTAATTGTATTTTGGCTGTCATTTTTAGCAAACCACTCGACGCAGTACGTTACAGGGCTATCAAAATGTCGATTAAGCTAACTTCATTATATTTTTGTAACATCAACAACACTTCGCAACACCCCACCCCCTCTGAATTCGCCTCTGGTAACTGGGCTCTGACTGAAGCCTGCGGCTTTCTTTCGCTCTCTTTCTCTCTCCAGAATACGAAAGGGGATGAATCCGCTAGTTCTGCTCTGACTCGAGTGCAAATGCACTAGAAGGTTCAGAAAACAAATCATACTGTTTTAACCTTGAAGGTAGAATAACGCTAATGGAAAATAGCACACGAGAGCTGGGATGTGAAAACTGTTTTTCAGGTTTTTACTAACCAGTTGATATCTTTATAAAAGTAGCGAATTTCTTCTACACTACGCATGGAATTTTTATTTAGAATCATTTTGGCGTCCCCCTATCCTCTATCCATGCGCCTAGTATTGCCATTGATCATTCTCATTTTGATTTGACGAATCATTTTCAGAACTCGTATTCACTTCAGTGATTCTTCCATACAGTCAATTTCGCCAGTTGCTGTCACCATTATAGTTGGTTCAGGAGGTATGCAGGAATGTCGCTAACGATGTTAAAATATCTAGAGATAGCAATTTACCATCTAAGCTGCGTTATGCCAGAATTAGATCAACCACGTCAGATAGGTGGACATGATATATACCACGCTCATATATTTATTCCACGTCGCTGTCCAAAATCGATTTTGTGATAGATTTTGGAAAGTAGTATACTCTGTGAATCAAATCCTTGTAAAATCAACATATCCCATTCACCCACACGTCGGGAGGACTTACCGGCTCATGGATCTAACAAACACATAATCGGCATGTAGACGAGGACCAACGGTACGCACATTTCTCAGTTGGTCACCCTCCTAGGTCACTCAGGTCGAATTAGACCTCGTATATCAAAAAATGACTGTACAGCGACAAACCAAACCGGAACCCAAGTCATCCAATTGTTTCGAAAGTCGGTTATCTGTCGGCAGCCTGTGTTTACCTTACGACACGCTATCGGCACTACTTCGAGATTATAAAAATTTGGAATTAGATTTCTGAGACACATTTCCTAAAAAATCTGGGGTTCTGTGAAAATATACTATCTTATTCTCTACCTTTTTTGTGATCTAAATACAATATATCCTCTCTAGAATGTGGGACAATCTTCGTGTTTCAATTTTTTTTTAAATTTGTCACTTAACAAGATTAATTGTACCAGCCAACTCAGCGAGATAAATATTCATTTTTTATAATTACTACAAAATTATTTTTCAAGAAACGTTTTTCAGAAAAATTATTCGAAAAATCCACTAATATGTTTAATTTGTCTGAACGGTCAATAATTTATCCCCAACCCTTGATGTTTTCTTTGACGATTTTAATACCTGTAACTACATTTGACTACTCAGATTTTTTCTTTTTTCTCTATGGATGTATGTTGTGATCGTGATTTATTTCTTCGTCATTTCTGTTCCGCGTAGTTAAATAGCTTTGTGTTTTGTATAATTAATAATATAATAGTCTTATATAATGTTCTATACTTCAAATCTTTTCTCGATGTCTTCTTATTGGAGTAGTTTGTTTGACAATATGTATAAATAAAATAAAATAGTCTAAATCCGACATAATTGAGAGAGGGAAAGCGGAAGACTTCATCTACGCTTCAGTGGAAGTATGATCTCATTTCTTTCAGACTACGAGATGGTTATGCGATCATGCGCTACCTGTTTACCAATTCAGTCATAAAGAAACGCAAACATGTTGAAATCATGTTTGGCTACAATGTTTTGCAGTCAGTGACCCTTGTTTCACACAGCTGATTCTACAAGAAGTTTGGCAAACACAGAAAGTTTGCCCTAATTTTACGGCAAACGACGCTGCGTAGTGACATCGACTTTCATTGACAGGGTTCGTCGAGATCGCTGTTTCGAAAGACGTATAAAACCGCTGAATCTTTTTTCGCTTATTAACCAGTTCAATAAATCGGTTCATAACCAGATGTCGATATATATTAACAGATTAAGCTTAAGCTCCGTCGAAAAGGTAAGGACAATTCAACAGCAAAGGAGTTAACGCCTTTATTTTTCTTATTACAGTAAAACCGAATACGCATTTGCCGAAATTGTTCATTGGCAAGGCTTGTATCTTTCCCATAGGGATTTTCCCCGGACTGGGCTGCAGGGGGATTGATCCCGGATCGTAGCTAATAGCGCGTTGGGCTACACCAGTGCAACGTTAATTAACTAACCTACCT
This sequence comes from Meta bourneti, assembly GCA_933210815.1. Taxonomy (NCBI): domain Eukaryota; kingdom Metazoa; phylum Arthropoda; class Arachnida; order Araneae; family Tetragnathidae; genus Meta; species Meta bourneti. The sequence continues at coordinate 36,004,532 of OW119922.1, read as the reverse complement.
ACTTCATTGCCAGGGCACACATTTTTGTGAATATTCGTCTCTTTTTGTTAGCTTTCTCCAAACAATGCTCAAATTTCACAACGTTCTTCAAAATGTTTCCTAATTTGTTTAAAACTGAAGACATCGAGAGTTGGGTATAGTTGGAAGGGCACACCGTTTTCTTAAAAGAATACGGTACGACACATTATTTCCTGTTTCACGTCCCTTACTTTCGATAGTATACTGACTTTACGGATAAGGGTGGAATTTCAGCACATTAGAACCTGAGGGAGAAGGCTTTGTCCCCTTAAGATAAGATTTGTTAGCTAATTGAGAAATAACTGTTGTTTCCGTCGGGATGAGATTCAACCAACCGTCACAAAAAGCAGTGAAAAACCGTACGCGTATAAGATAAATCAGGTGTAGCAAATAGATTGATCTCAAGCCCGGAGACCAGATACAGTCTTCCGAATATTTTTATCAGGTCCACACAACAGATAGGATCCTGCAGATAGGTTTAACCAATTTGCAGTTCAGATACGGCGCTCTAAATATTTTTATCAGGCCAATTGACCAGATATAGCCTTCCGAATAGGTTTAAGCAGCCCGCAGTTCAGATATGACCCTCCGGACAGGTTTACTCGACCTAAAGCCAGATACGGCCGTCGAATATTTTTATAAAGTATATGGCATTCCAAATACTTTTTTTGACCCGCAGTCCAGATACGCCCACCTTGATAGATGTATTGTAATACATCTATCAAGCCCTTTGACCGAATATGACCTTCTGAATAGGTCTAAACGACCCGTAATTTATGTATTACCCTCCAGACAGATTTATCAGGCCCGCAGTCCAGATACCCCCTTCCCCCACACCCAACATTTTTTATCAGGCCCGCCGACCCAATGCAGCTTTCGGGACAAATTTACCCTCCCCAACAAGATATACGGCACTCAGTCCACAGTTTATATACGGCCCTCTTTTTCTAACTGGCCGAAAAGTAGTAATTTTGACAACCCCTTTTGCCTTGACACGGAAGATGTAGGAACGTATATCAAGGACTGATATCGTCGGCCTAAAAGTGAAACACACTATGCCTAAAACAATTCTGAGAAAACGAAGGGGGAAAAATTATACTCACTTTCCTATACTCATTAAGTGTGTTTCTCAACAAGAAATCTAACTTATGGCAAAAAAATGACTGTGTGTGAACTTCACCAAAGATCACCACATTTTGGTCTAGTAAAGTCAAAAAGTTCATATCTCGAAAATTTTGACTTAATGTAGCTGACGATACAGAACTGTATAACTTATTCTGGTAGAGATAATGCTGTAGAGGTTGAAATAATGAGAAAATCATAGAAAGCTTTTTGTTGTTTATTTCCCCGTAATTTCACAACAGCTACGGAGTACTTACCGGTGATAAAAGATTTAAAAAACACGAAAATCGTCTTAGAACACTGATAAGAAAACAGCTATTTAAACTTTATTTTATAATTTCGATTCGCATGAGCATGATACAATTCTTTGAAATCTGGCATTCGTGTGTCATGTCAATATTTACCTTTTAGTGTCATCCATCCCTCTTTCAAAAAGTCGTCATGTCATATATAAAGTCACTGATATGCTTTTTTACGAATACTTCGTGTGATGCACTGTCGCTTAATTTTTCCTATCTATGTCAAACAGATTTTCTCAATTATGACAGCGAGAAAATATACAGTTGTACAGAATATACATCAGACAAATAAAAAACAGTACATGTTTGTTTGGTTTGGGGGTTTTATGGCGCAAGGGCATATATGACCATGCTGCGCCAGACAAAAGATATACAATATTAAGTAATAGACATACACACACAATGAAAGTTTTACTGACACAGAAGAGAGAAATACACCCAGGAAGAATGCACCTGACAGGAATTTAACCTGCGCCGGCTACAACTCTCAGGTTGCTAGCGCAGTTGACATACCCACTGAACCATGACGCCCTCCTCCTAATATACAATTATACAATATAGACTACATCCTTTAAACACGAAACTATTTAGAAAAATCACAATCGAAACATAACCATAGAGAACACACTTAAAAAATCTGTTTTCAAACGAAAAAGTTATAAAATTACAAAAATGTACGAAATCGTCAAAGAAAACAAAGGGTTGGAGTAAGTTACTGATCCTTCTGATATATTGGACTGTTGATTTTTCAACTAATCTTTGCTCAAAGTTTACTGAAAAATAATTTTATTTGCGAGTATTAAAAGAGCGGGTACATGAATATTTATTAAATTGAGTAGGCTGGTTCAACTAATTTTGTTATGTAAGAAATCAAAAAAAAGTTGTACAAGAGGACAATTCTACAATCTAGAGAGGACATAATGTATTCGGATCGAGAAAAAAGTTGATTTTCACAAAAACCCAGTTTTTATTTTTTTGAAAGTAGAACACATTTTACAAATTCCAATCCTATATTAGAATATTTCTCAATTGTTTAATTCAGTTAATGTTTGAGTTATACCATTGTTCTACGACTCTATATCTTTTGAAATAGTCTTTCGTCATCAAGATTTTTTGCCTATTTTTTGATGATAATGAGATCTAAATCTGGTTAATTTTCTTCGAATAATTAGATATCTTGCTCTGGTCCGTTTTGTTAATGACGATGTACCTCGTCAAGATAACCACCAGAAGGAGTAATAATTTTTACTATGCAATATGAATTATGATATGAGCATTCAAAAATGTAAATAACAACCTTAATGTATTTTGGTGGAAATCTGAGGGATTTTATTCCCAGTTAATACTTGATATTTATTCCCTATAATTTTATTTCCATAAAATTCAAATTCAATATCATGCCAATTTCCTAGAAACACATTTTAAAATTAAAGTCACTACGTTTATATCGTGGACATGTTCAGAAAAAACAGGGAAGGGCCCCATTTCTTAATAGGCTAAATATGTTGTGGCCTAGATCGTTAAGTTTAAGGGTGGTGAAATTAGGTATTTTTGCAACAAAATATAACATTTAAATTTCTAAAAAATATTAATTTAAATGCTTTTAGAAATGTACAAAATTGCGAATAAGTTCATAGATATGACATTTAATAAAAGCAGGAGACCAAGCATTAGTAATTTAGATGATTGATCACATAAAGATAAGGAGGGCGACAAGTTTAAGATTAGCCCACAGGTGGCAAAAGAGTACGTCCGGCCCTGACCCAAGATAAATTATTTTGCACGTTGGGGCGGAAAATTGCGTAGAAGAAAGAAATCCATCCGGTTTGTTATTTCATTAATTCTCGAAGGCGCAACAGCTGCGAACGTTGACAATCCCTATTAAATTGCCCTCTTGAAAATTTCAACCAGTTGTCTGGTTTCATCATCATAATGGTTTCAGTTAAAGAGCACTACCTATTCACGAGATGATCACGAGTCACCAGTACTGCCGCAACGAAGTAAAATTCGAACAGCACGTGAACATTGAATGGTCGGCGAAAACTAACAGAATAATGGCATTCTTAGAAGGAACGAATGCAAACGGTAAAGTTATTGAAAAGAATTTTTGATTAGAATATTGAAAAACCGGTTAAAGGCTCTTGGAATCTCATCTAAATGCCCAAGATGACAAAAAAAGGATTTTGTGCTTTGAGATGGGTACGATATTTGCTTCGAATGGTTAAAAGTTTTGTATCCTTTTTCTATACGAAAGCACGACATATCAGAAGAACAATTTTGCGAGAATCAAGAATAACAAAAAAATCTCAAATTATGCAGTAAATTATGCGATTTTTTATTTGAAATTATGTAGAACTATAAGTTAAACACAAAATCGTTGGTAAAAGAAATATCGAGAGAACGCTAGAATATTTTTTGAAAAAAAAAAAAAAAAAAAAAATTCCATCTTCGAGACACTCAAATCTTTTTTACCAATTTAGTTTGTGATTACATCTTGGAACAAGTGACCTTTAGCGCCCAATTCTAAAAATACAGATTTCGATTCACCCTGCTGTCCGCAAATCGACAATTCATCGGGGAAAGTTGGAAAAAAACGCGATAAATCGAGGAATAATGTAACGAGGGGTTACTAAATAAAATAAAACAAATTAATTCGAGGAGAATCATGAAAGCAATTTTTCTTCCTCAATGAAAAACGCGCAGAAAAAAAGTAATGCTAATTTTCCCCAGGGCTTTATGTACCACTGTTCTAGAGTATGATCACCCATTTTTTTAAAAAATTTAATTTGATTGATGATGCAAATATTTGTATGAAAAAAGAGAGGCCCATAAAATATATTGAAACACATACTTTTGAGTTACAACCATAAAATAGTATAATATAAAATATGAATAAAATAGTAATTCGCTCTCTCTCTTATAGTGTGACTCAGTTATTGAGCGATAGGATTTTAGAATTTGATAGTGCATTCACTATTTTACGAATTAGAATAGTTTCTTTTATAGTTGGTTGATTTTGGTTTTATGGTTTTTAATGGGGGAGGGAGCGCAAGGTCCAAAATGCACAAGCTGCGTCACGTCTCTTTTATGCAATTTTACTGTATATAAATAGGCGTCTAGCTAAGGATTCACGCGTAAATGCTCTTATGCATTCAAAATGAAAAAAAGACCAATTACAAAATAAGATACTTAACAACATTTTCATAAAGCGTCATAGCAAGCAGGGCTATGGTAGATTTTTTTAAATGTGGGAAAAATAGAAAAGGAAATTTTCGATGTTCTTCATATCAGATTATATTCTTTCAAGTTCAGCTAATAAACATAACTTCCCTGTCTGAGAAGAACTTGTGCGGCAATCCCATATCTGGGCAATAACTTTTATGCAACATAAATTCGGATAACTACAAAGAAATCCTAGAATTCTTTTTATCATGTATCGTTCTAAGAAGTAATTCTAAGGTTAAGAGTTGAGAGATTTTCTTGTGGTCAAGTAAATAAATATCCATCTATGATTGCTGTCTTGGACAAGCATACAGTACAAGTTCAATTTGGAATATCCGAAACAGAAAAACAAATGTAATGGCAAGTAAATCGGCAAAATATTGAAATAACTGTTGGATACTACTGAGACATGATTCGTAAATGAATATTTGATTTACACAGTTATCTGAGTAAAACCGTTTTTACTTTGAGTACATCGCTAGATAATTCGTAGATGCTAGAACGGAATTGTTTGATTGGAATTCAGTATCTCCTGAAAATTATAAATTTAACCCAAAATTTTGGTCGTAATTTGCGACAGGGTAATTTTCTTTCTCATGACGATAATTTTCAAATTTTTAACATGCATTCTTACTGACAACTGGGAACATAAGTATAATAAACAAATTTTATCTGATTCTCACTGAACATATCAAAGGGAAGATGAATTCCCAGTGCAGCTGGTAAACTTCGGCAGGAAAGTAGATCATCGCTGTCGCCGCACTTGTGTTTACGTTTTGGTATCACGTGGCATCCTCGTATCCCAACCGTCCAGATAACCTCCAAACGAACTCGGATAACTTGGGCTTTGGATTGTCAACAAATGACAATACGGAGCACGACTTCTTTAACATTTGGGTTGTCTTAACTTTGCGTTTATGGAGACACGGCTCACTTCGACAAAAATTTTGTTCAACAATTCTTCACTTTTGGTTTACATTTCAACTTTTTCTTTCAACTTTTTTTGAAATCTAAATGTTTTTCAAAGCTTTTTCTTTCTTCCTTTCCACCCTTGAACTGTTCCCACATTTTTGAATATGGGTTTGCATGTGTTCTTGTACTCTAATTTTTCCCTCTCAAACGCCATGAAAAGTAGCTAAAAACAATAAAATTTGATTTTACCATTTTTTAAAATTAACTACTCGTTTAAGTAATTATCTCATGCAAAACGTATTCAAATACATAATAAAAAGAACCTAGAGAGATTCAAATCTCTATATTCATTAGAAAAAAAAGCTGTATCATTTTAAATGCATGAGTCATGAAAATAAAAAGCTGAGAAAAAAGAATAATATTACAAATTAGTGGGTTTCAGTCCTATTATTTGATGGGAAAACTTCAATAATTTGTTAAATAATGTAGTGATATGCATGAAATTTCGAACACACATTTTGAGAGGCTATAAATAGAATAAAACAATGAAAAATTCGATGTGTTTGCCCTTTTTAGGGTACTTTATCCCCTTTGTCCGTTCGTTCTAAAATGCATCAAAGAGAAAAGGAAAGAATTATTCATAACACTGCACAAGAGCCTCCATAGAAAAGTACAAATCACATGTGCTCGGCAGGTAAAAACTGCAGTATGTGTTACCTTATACGTCAATATAATTTTACAGACGCTTCTACATTTACCTGTATAATTTATAAACACGTATTAACACTATTTTACACAAATTGCCTACGATTTTCAAGCTAAATTTGCAACTAATAAATAGTAAATAACTAACAAAATAAACTAATAAATAACTAATAAAATACAACTAGCAAATAGTACAACTTCAGTAGAGTAGTCTTACGATAGTTTAGAATCGGTTAGATAATATACAAAAAGACAATCTAATAAACCTTGATTATGAAATATGTTACACGAACAAACGCAGTGTTTAAAAATGTACCTGCACCCAAAAATGTATAATGAATAAATTTTTTTGGCTGTAACGATTAGCTTTCTCTGATGGACCAGTCCAATGCTATAAGAACAACACTGAACATGCCTTTTCTTTCCTTTAATGGAATGCATTCCCATTCGAATGGCAGAGATCTTGGAGTTTTGACATGGTTTTAGATGTTTTTAAAATGCATGTATTCATAGACATCCATACACAACTAGTTCATGAGTTTTACAAATAATACAGAACAAAGACGGGATTATAAATGAAACATAAAAAGAAACACAATTTTTTCAAACGCAACGCTAATTATTGGAAGCATTGAGATATGCCCCCACACCCCTGATTTTCATAATAAAAATACTTCATTTTGTTCGCCCTTTTCTTACATATGACGCAGATTCTAGGAATTGAGTTCCCATTTTTGAGTAGAATGAAATCAGCTTAAGAAATTGAAGTCACACTTTCCAGAAAGTGACATAACTTCAATTTTTATTTAAAAGAGATTTTCTGTCAACTGTCCCCCCTCTTCATTTCTTTAACAGGCAAATGTAACTTAGAGATTATTTTTATCTTTTGATATTTCGTAAGGGCCCCTCAGAAGTTGATAGTATGGGATTTCGCTTTACTGATGTTACTCTGATTCTGTACGGCCAAAAATAAAAGCAATTACATTGTGAGAGATTTAATAATAGCGAAATACATCATGTATAAAAATGTCTGTAAATTATTCCAGAGGCTTTGATTTTGAGATAGAAAACGTTCTCTTCCATGTGCCATTTTACAACTGATAGATCATAGACAGCAGGAAAATGTAATAGAATAATTTTTATCCAAAGTACCAAGAGGTTTCTTCAAATCCTAAGCAACTAATAGATTATGGTAGGTAAGTAATTGAGTTTATGTCGCACTGGAGCAACACAGCGGGCTTTTGGGTACGGTGTGGGATCAATTCCGAAGGGAAAGTCAGAGGACAGCACCTCATACATTTGATCGGATGACTAAGTCAAAATATCTGAGCTGGCACTCCATTCCAAACTTCCACACCACGCCAACGTGAGGACGTTTAAGGCCACGATAGACTAAACGCTCACCAGCCCCCCTGTACACGATAGGTCTTTGGTTGGATCGAGTTACGAATTCGCAAATCTCCGGTAGCTACTCCGTGACTCTACCAACTATGCTACCGCGGCCCTTAATCGATTACGGAGCAATAAAATTATTAATTCCTATTTAGTAACCAATAGTCAAATTGGAGACAAAAAACAGCGGGAAAAAAGAGTTGCAAACTATGCGCACAACTTAAGCAAGCTTTGAAGCGTGTAGAAAACGATTATTCTGGATAGCTAACAAAAGATGAATATTACCTTATCACTATCGAGGAACAAACATAAAAGCAGATTGAGTCTAAAACTAAGATTGTCATCGAAAAGTTATGTTAGTGTTCTAGAAGAACTCTAAAGTCTGGCATCTATTACTTAAACAGAAAACAGCATCAAGATTATATTTACCAGCAGAAAAAGATAACTCCGAGTTTTTCCACAGTTGCCGTTGCATAGTTGTCTATTGTTGAGAGATATGAACGTGATTAACAATAATTTATCTTTCGAAAATTTCACTCATTTAACTCTCCATTGGTCGAGGGTCAGTTTCAGCAAATGGGATTGTGGTGGATCTGTGAGGTACTCGACCTTTCCCTTCCTAGTTACACTATCAGTTATGCCATTTTTTAAAAAATACGCAGTATATTTTAGGATATACTAAAAAATAAGTAACTAATTTTTTAAATTGGAAAATAATACCTTTTTAGTTATTCTTTTCATTGCTTAACATTGAAAAAAGGTCACCGTGCACATATCAGGACCAATGCAACTAACGGAAGGTTAAGTTCATATTGAATCTAAAATAAGGTGGCAAAAACATTGGTTGAAGTTTTGGTGTGACAAATTTTTGTATTTCAGCCGATCTTTTCCAGGACATGCATTTTCCTTCTTACGGTTCACGCGGAAAAGCTCCCATTTCTAACAACTATCAAAATAGTATTCTCTAAATTGTGATTAATGAGCAGAAAGGGAAAGCGATGTGATCCTAACAACATTCAACCTTCATAAAATGACGTTGCAGTCTTGTAACCCAGATGAGTGGAACTGAAAACGACGCTCATCGGACGTCACTCCGGAAAGACCTTAACCTTGATACTATTTGTAAGCATTTGAGGGCGACTGTTTTTGCCATGGTTTCGCACTTCATATTCGGATGCGATTTCGGCCATGAACGTTCATGTTTCTCAAATTTTCCTCGTCAGTGTTTTTAAATTTGTTGTTGCCTTTGCATCTGTTGTTGACGTGCTTGTTATTCCACTGGGGTTGTTTTGACTGACGTCCCGATTCAGGGTCGCCTATATTATGATTCGTGTCCAGAGAAGACAGATTGGGGAAATCATTGGGAGGGCGACTATAAAATATTTGCGATAATTATCCTTCATGTATGGGATGAGCCCTACCATTACGATATTGGGAATGGAGAAGTGATTAGAGCCCCCTGCGATTTGACACTCAATCTCCCGATATTGTAGCCAAAGGGGGCTGGTGCAACGTTAAATCTGTCGTGACCTCAAGTGTCATCACGTTGGTGTAATGTGGAAGTTTGGAGAGTGGGGTGCCAGCTCGTCATCTGACCGTGGTTCAAAATTACTTGGTGTTGTCCTCGGATATTTAGAAAACTTCAATAAATGTTTGAAAGAGAAAATTTTGCTCACTAAAATTAAAAAACTAATATTGTTCGTTAAATTTTATTATTTCAGAGTTGGTGTTGAAAGGGGAACTTGAGAAAAAAGCGATTCCTTTCGAGGGAATGCGTTTAAGAGACTGATTTTTTAAGTTCTGGTATCAGTATTTTCCATAGAAGGTCCTATGATTCCAAAATTTCTCTTCAAAATCAGGTCCAGCGGAACAAAAAAGTGGCTTTCGAAGCTTATCAGAAGACTTGTCGAAAGTGGCAGTTCCCAGCGATACACCTTTAATGACGTCAACTGCATCGCGCTACATAAAATGAAACAACAATCTCTCGTCCTGCCGGAGAAATGAGAAAAGGGCATTTATTCAAAAAATACGCGCCCAACTACTGACAAAGGGTTTTGATAGTGATAGCAACAACGCTCTTTTATGTTTGATCACGTGCCGGCAGCCTGTGGCTCACGTGGTTTGTTTGTCCGGAAAGAGCCTTGAGAGTATCCTCAAAACACACACCGAGTCGAAGTGCATCACACTATGGTAAGAGGTTGCACAATATTATTATTCGGAAGGCAAAAATGTTTACTAACACTTGAGCATCGATTGACGCGATTTCTTTTGTTTTGAAAGGCGTGATCCCTACGAGGGAAGAGCAGATTAAAACTAGGACAGAAAAATGCTTCTGTTTACAGTGACGATAGGCTCCTCATATCTTCACCTCCAGGCTCCAGTACTAGGTTAGATGACGGTTCCACATGAAACACAAATTTCCAGTAACGGTGGGGTGACCGAGGAACTTTTTCCACAACCGTTGTCTTAAAAACAATTCAAGAGCTTAAATATTTTTTTCTCTATATAATATCATCATTACAAATGAGACTTTTTCTGTCAAGCTAGATGTAGGGGGAAGTAGAGTTTTTACAGCGAAACGTGCTTTCTGTAGTATTGACGTCTTCAGGCTTGGTTTTCGAATACGATTTCAGCACGTCATTAACAAAAATTCAAAAGAATGAATTCCGAATTGATATAAAAAATGTTGATTGTGCCAACGATTGAAGTAAACGCCAATTAGAATAAACGCCAAACAGCCAAAACAGCGATAAACTACATTCTAAGGTAAACCTAATATGTATCATGTGAGAGCATTTGAGTAGCGGAAGTAAAGTCTCCGTTCGATCTGTTTGAAAATTCTTTTTATAAGATAGTCGTAAGGAAATTTGAGAATATTGAATTGCAGTTTTTAACGGATGACACCAAGTCACTGCCAGTTAACCTTACAATACAACACACAAGGCAGGTAGACCCACTTCATTGATTTAACTTTAAAGAATGTAAAAAATGTCAAAACATATATCAAAATATCCAAGTGTTATTTTCCTTTTATTTCCTTTTGTTTTCTTTTCTGATGTCAATATAGAGAGAGAGAGAGAGAGAGAGAGAGAGAGAGAGAGAGAGAGAGAGAGAGTGAAATTTCGTTTTTATTTCGACTGTCTCTTATTCTTGTTGCCCGAAGTCTAGGATCATTTGACGTTGAAATTGTGACTGTTCATGCAATTTACTGGATTTGGGACAATCTACCCCTCATCCAATGGGTCAACTTATCCATACCGTCATCTTGTATCAAATGTTCTGTCTTTTATCCCCGTATCAAATGTTCTACAAGTATTAACAGTTAATAAGTAGCTAAAATCAAAGCTCTGAATAAAAGTCTTCCAGAATGAAGTTCACCAAAAGGAAACATTTATATTGCGAACAAATCAGGAACAAGTATTTTAAATGCAAAAATTTGTTACCAGCGCAAAAAGTTTGAAAAGTTACATTACATGATCTGAAACATATTTGAAATTCTTGTAAATCAAAACAGGCACGTATAAAGAAAATGATTTCAGGGGTGGCTTAATCTTTTGTATCCCAGTTCAACATTCTGATATTTTTCAACAATTGACAAGTAATGTTCACGATTTTTCCAACTATTCTCAGGCATATCTACTTTATCAGTATCAGTAGCGAATTAATTTACAATGATTAAATTAGCTTTAGTATGTATTTGTGATTGTTTTTTAATTCCAAAAAGTTTCGGTCAGGGGTTGAGCCCCGTGGGCTCCGTCGTATTGAAATTTCTCATACTGGACGGCTTGATATTAGCTTTTTACAGAAAAAGGAGAAATATACTCCAAAATCTGAGATAAATTTTCTTGAAGGGAAAGTAGTTTAAACTCAAAAATACTTTTTGATTAATAAAGAAACAGTGAAAGGTATGAAAAGGGAAAGTAGTTTAAACTCAAAAATGCTTTTTGATTAATAAAGAAATTTTAGGTATGAAAAACATTTTCATACCTAAAATTTGAGTGTTATTGTCCCATACGTGACAGACGGAGAGTTAGGTTAACTATACAGTCTTGGGTTAGTATCCAAATTTGGGAGCTCCCAATCAGACTAACAACGTTTAAGAGATGCCAGGAACAGTTTCATTTTTCATAGCCCTGGTATATAGAAAAATGAAACAAAGCAAGAATCAATGCCAAAAATAAACATTTAAGTATCTTTGAATGTGAGGCTCAGGTAAGGCCCTGTTTACCACTTTTAGAAACCCTGCTCCCGAGAATGTTGCAAAACTGATATGATCCAGCATCATGTAGTAGTCAGTTTCGGCACCAGCACTGCAAAGAGCTGGTGCCGAACAGGTAGTTTCGTTTAGTGGAGTTTGATGAGCAGAGAAAATTGACTTTAGCAACCGTCAGCACCTGTTAAGGTATAAGGCAAGGGCGTAACAAGTTCAAATCATGACCATTCTTGTGTCATGTACTGAAGCTGAAGCAAAGGATATCTGTAGATCTTTGTAAATGCATAATTTAGATGTAGGTAGATCATTTAATTTACGCTGCACTGGAACAACACAGCGGGCTATTGGCGACCATAATCTAAATATTATATATTGTGTGACAAGATGTATATATTGTAACTTATTCGGAAGAGTGGTTTGCTAAGAACGACGAGAGAGAGAGAGAGAGAGAGAGAGAAGCCAATATACAATTACGATTTATTTATTCGGCAGAGGAATTTAAACTTTTACATTTGAATTTTAATACATTTGAATTTTCGATAGAATACAGGGATCTGAGTCCCTCGGCTGTGGGCGTTGCGAAAAGGAATTAAGATATTACGAGGATCAACTCAAACTCACCAAAAAACCTCCATTCGGTTCAAGTGTTCGAAATCTGACAAGTTCCTCAGGTTATTTATTGTTCGACTCCGGTTATTTTGAATAGTTAGTTTTCTTTGGATTCTTTGTATTTTGATGTTTCTTTTAGTTTTTTGTTCTTTTGATGTTGTGTAGTGTTTGGCCTTGTTCGCCCATGTATGTTTTCGTTTTTTTTGCTATAATAAATCTGTCTGGGGGGTTGAGTTTCCCTTGTCCTCTTTCGTGCGCAGTGGGAATACATCTCCCTCCTCCCACGAAGAACTCTAAACCTTTCGGTGAGTTGGGAGGAGGAGAGTCTTCAAGTTCCTCAGGTTGACACCGAAGGATAGTTAAACAAAGAGGGAGTCGTCGAGCACCCCTTATAAACATCTGGACAGGAAGGACATCTTTCAGATAGATACGTTGAGATTTAGGACAGACTGTCAGTGGAAAACCCGCCGGTGTTGACTCCTGACTCCAAGCTGTTGCTATGGTGTTAACTCCTACCCAAACTGCTGTTTACAATATTTATCGACAAGCAAAACGTCCAAATGTAAATATAGTAATTTGAAAATGTAATAATTTGAACCACAAAAGAATCAATCAAATACTTTTCTAGGAATAGGAATTCACGAGAAAAATCAATCATTAAAGTAAATTGAATCTACAATATTTTAAGAGTATCTTAAAATATTGTGTATCTTAAATTATTTTCAAAGAATGTCTTAAAAAATAGTAGAACAGTGTCGAAAGAATACATGGTTGTTCTCAATCCGTGACGTCAAGTGACATGTTTTCTTTCCTAGGAAACTTGAATCTTATCTTTAACTATTAACATTGATGCTCCGAGAGATTACCACGGATGGCTTCCGTAAACACATTTTTGAGCCGGGATCCTATGTTCTCAAGTTCGGAACACCCATTTCCTCTGTTGAAGGTGATTCAAAGCCAGGGCGTGTTGCCTGTTATCTTGTGCGAGCTCTTATCGGGCAGAAGGATTCGTTTCGTTAGCGAAGATGCTGAGGCATCATTCTGCTTATTATCTCAATTTCAAACTGTCTTCAAGTGTGTTTACTAGTTTTTTGGGGTCGGCTGTTTGTTCATTTCTGCTAACATAGTTATCGTCCGTCATCCTTGAACTCGATTGTAAAGTGCAGTCAGTGGATGGTCAACGTTCGCAAACATTTTTCTCAGACAAATATCAGATTTTATGTTAATTGAAGAGGGCGATTTTGAAAGTCACCTTGTGCATTCATTGCGAGAAAAACGAGGATGTATGGGCTCCTATTTGATAGGCGCGTTCAGACTTTGAAGGATTACCATTAGCATTTTCTAGAAATTTTCTGTGGTTCAAAATTACGTTGTGTTGACCTTGGATTTTTGCCTTCGGGAATGATCCCAGACCGCCGCCAATATCACGTTGTGCTGCTCCAGTGCAACGTAAATTACCTACCTAACTTGACATTTATATTTCTAGAAATTTTCTCAAAACCATAATTTTTAAATTTGGCATATTTATGTGAGAGAAAAGCAACCCTAAAGTACTTCCATCATTAAAGTTTAAGAGCGCTGCTAGATTTTTAAGAATAATGTTAATTAATGACTAAATATCCACATATACATATATAGGTTAAAAAAATCCTAAGATTTCTTTTAGTCTATGACTAAAATTTGTCGCCTTACAATGAAACTTGGTGCATTCATATGGCAACTCCAGAAAACTGTGGATTTACGCTGAGTTATTTAAATATATATATGTTACAAAAGGGAAATATTAGTATTTAATTAGATTAGAAAATGAAAAACGAAAAAAGTATATTTAGAAGTTTTTATTTTTAATTACTAAACTGTCCTGTCTTATCCCTGTCATTATCCTTGTATATTTATTTACTCTTACTCATTTCATTATTTCTGCAAATGAACTGTTCTATGCGATTAAACAATTAATGGACTGTTTTAAGATGCGTTAAAATTTAAGTTGTTACTTCGGTTCTATCTACATAAAATTATATTTTTAAGAAAAGAAAACTGTATCGTGGAGAGTTGGAGGCACCAAACAATTTTAAAAACTTTGGTTCGAAAATACACCCTAATTTACATGCTTTTTAATGTAAAAACTTGTCATGACTATTAAATCAACTTAATTACTTTTTCTTTGGTCCATTTAGCATGCAGCACCTGAAAGTATTTTGATTTTTGTTAAGTACAAATACACCACTATATTATAAAAAATTATTTATAATGAAAATACAAAATACAAATTATAAATAAGAATATTAGAATACCTTTGAAACGAATATGAATTTCAGATTCTAGTCTACCATATAATCGACAATTCCTCAGAATCGTGATTCACAGATAATCGATGAACTTGATTGATACACTGCTCTGACGAATGCATCAACCGATATGATTGCCTTCAGGACCAGGTTCGGTTACCCTGTAAATTTTGCCACCATATTGACACTTAGAATCTTAAATAATATATTCATATTTGCTTATTTATATGCTTAGAAAGGTAACCCAGAGAAAAAATCATCAAAAAATCGATTTTAAGATTAGTTTGTTTTAATTTGGTGTTTTCAAGCTTTAAAATGTTTTACTTTTCTTCGTAGTATTCGGAAAGTATTTTTTAATACATTTCTTTTTGTAAACATTCTCATCTGGAGTCTTTTAAGTGCCCTTTAAAGGCTGATTTCTCAAAAGCGACATTTTTGCCACATAATGTACCTTTGAAAAAACCTATCCAATGTAAACACTTGAAATTTTTATGGTCTTAGGATTGTAATTCACGTTTTAACCAAAGCTTTTATGGCTACTTAAATACATTGCTGGCCATGGAAAATGCAACACCATGAAGGAAGCATCCAAAAGCCTTGAAATTTGCACGATGTGTAGATCATGGAAGCATATGCAAATGATTAGCACTGCAGTGTACATGCAAATCATGTACCCAGTAACGCTCCCTGTAAGCAATATAAAAAGGGATAATAGAGAGCCGATTTTAAACATTGAAATTGTGTTTTCTCGTTGTTCCTGTGAATAGGAATCTTAATTATGCCTCGTCGAAGCATACGGCAGTCATACTAGCACGTTTCTCAGTTTGATAGAGCAAAACTTTTGGTTTATCGAGAAAGACAGAGACTGCGGATTATCGTTCCGAGGAGAATATGAAATTTCATGACTTTACTATCTTTATATCCGGAGATATTCAATGTTAAAGTTCCTGTCAATTTCAGGGATCCCCTCCACATTGAAAATCGTTATTCGTAGATCGATATTAACTTTACTTATAGCTACCCGAATTTCAAATTTGAACACTATTTCAAACGCATTTGTCGGCGCTTGCAAACGATCCGAGAATTATTATATTTATTACTCTAGTGAAAACAATTTGAGAATTTTGTTATTATATTTATTATGCAAGTGCAAATGATCCGAGAATTATTATATTTATTATGCGAGCTCAAGCGATAATATTGTGAATTGTAACCATGATTAAAATGTAATAAAAGGTTGAGAACAATTCGAAACGGATAAAGTGTTGATCAATGTTCTGTATAATTTTGTATCGTCTTTAGTGTTCTTAATAAATGTTAATTTTTTAATTAGCGTTCGTCTACATGTATGCAATCAAAAAGCCTACCTACAATTATTTAATACAATCGAACTGATATTCCGATCATCCAAAAAGTGAATCGAGCAAGTCATTCAATTGATCATTGAGCATTGATTAGTTGAGTTCATCTGTACGACACATAACTGGTTAAAGGCAATGTATTCTAGATTACAAAATAAAATTTCCAACCATTTTTCAAAAATTCCAAAATTCCAAAATTTCCTCAGGTTTGTCAAACGTTTTTTAAAGTTTTGGTTGCCCCCTAAAATCGCCAAAATGAGAAAAATTTAATGTAACACAAAAACTAACACTTGGAATGACCTGAAATTTTGCATGGTCATATTAGAAGTCCTTCTGAATCGATTCCCATCAAAATATAGTAAGATTCCAATTCATAATTTTTTCAAACGTTAATTTAATAATTATTATTGCATACTAAAAACTATTTTGAAAATAAAGCATTATGTGGATTTTGTTTGGGTTGCTTAACAGTTACATGGTACAAAATATCAGCACTATAGAAATATTATTTAGGAAGATATCCATATATAAAAGTTTGAGAAACTGATTTAACATTAGAAGCTCCAATCTTTCTATACTCATAACTTCGAAATGGTAAGACCTAATGACATGAAATTTGGTATCTGCTGTTGAATTTTGATATAGATTCGAAATTGTGTGTCGAAATAGAGCGTTTCCATTGGAAGTTATGAAGTTGGTGCTCAATTTAATATGAAGACGGTCCCTTATGCAAATTTTATGCATTTGAATTTATAGAAGACGGTAGTTCCTGTCGAACGCCATCTTTGAATTTTCTCTACTGTTAAAATTGCTCGAATGAACTTTTTTTCCTGCGGGACTGTACGTAGAACGCCGTACATAGACAAACGAATAGCAGGACATCGTCTTTTCAGATGAATCTCTCTATTCTGTCTACATCACCACAATGGTTGCATCAGAGTCTGATGGCACCGTTGTGACAGACTGCATGACTCTTGAAATACATCGACATACCGGTCCATCACCTGAAGTAATGGTATGAGATTTTCTGTTGAGATGCACCAATTTCCTTTCACAAAAAATTTAACAGTGTATCTCATAATTTAATTATATCATTAGGAAAAGAGCTAACAAAATGGCTTCTTAAAACATCTACCAATGAATATTTGGTGGAAAATATAGTGCATATAAGAGAAATTCTGAAAAAGGTACATCGTAGTATTGCTCATCTTAATATGGGAAGCAATAGGGATGGCGAAATAATCTAACAAATAGATTTTTCTCCTCATCATTGCCATTTATTCATCTTTCATGCTACCAGCTATCTTGTATAAAATTGTTAAACTTTTAATTTTTAATATTTCAATTAAAATATATGCAAGAAACGACAGATCTAGGCTCGAGTTCAATTTTCATACTTGATTCAGAGTGAATTCGTTAATATTGAATCATAAATCTATACTTTTGATTCATAAATCTATAATTTTGATTCATAAATCTTATCTTGAGGCTCTCGTGATAATTTATCACAAATTTTGATTTCGGCGACCTTGAACGTTTGAAACGACGCATCTCTTAAGAGATATGATAAAATATGGTAGTGCATTTTTCCCCAGAATTCACCACATTTCTCTAGCAACGGGAACAAAGAGCATATTTTCTAGATTCCTTTTCAAGATAAACATTTGTGTCTTTCGATGATATTTTACAGCGCACGCATTTTGATTTTTTTTATTATTTGCTGAGAGCTCAAAAATCAGATTTAAAATTTCCATCTTTGAACAGTTTTAAAATAAAAAACATTCATTATTGAACATTTAAGTCCTTAAAATTCAAAACAATATGGAATTGAACTAATCAATCAGAAAGCTTATTAAAGACACATGTTTTAATTGATACTCAGCACTTACGCCTTGGGAATGTTGAGAAGAATACGTTTTTATGCATTCAGATTACCACCAACTTATTTTACTGTTTGTTCTCGGGACAATGAAAACGCTTTTTTCCTCCCTAGGTCTTGAAACTAATAACTTGTCTAAATTATTTATCAATATACATACAATGTATTAATTTTCATGATCATTTCCTATTTCATGTCATAAAATGTTACTTTTTAACTCCATCTATTTGCAAATGTCTAAATTTCGGCTAGGCGTATTTTGAGCATTAATCCGATTATCAATGTGAGCTCTAATAGAGGTTTTGGAAGTTCCAATTTTCTTTTCTGAAATGATTGTCAAGGATTGGACGCTTATATGGTACATGGTACACAGAGACATCAATACTGGTTCCTACCATCAACGTAATTTTACTGTAAAATCATAAGATCCTTTGAACAATTCGGCTAAAATGTCGAGTGTAACCCGTCCTTTTAGTACACCCAAGTCATTAGTCAAATACGGTTTCAGTTTTCAAAATCCGAATTATTTAATTAAATTGTCACTGTTTATTTTTGCCCCAATATTTTTATTCAGACTTTTAGTGTTGAACTATTCTATGCTATAGGTAATAACAAAGTATGGTGTAAAAATATTTTAATAAATACCTTTCATGAAACGAAATTGTAAATTTACAAATTTCATCTCTTTAGCTCTATTACTCTTATTAAAAAACTGGAAAGAATGGTTAAGATTCGTAACATTTTAATGTTTTGATGGACAAGAATACAAGTTTGATTATGCCTGACATTCTAGAAATTCAAACTTGCCAAATTATTTCTTTATTTTTTATTATATATAAACTGTTAATGATAATACTTGAACATAGCGAGATATATATTACATATTTTAAATATGCTTAGATTTACAATCTTTCAGTTTAATATGCAAGCTACCTTAACCTGCGTGTGTAGTAAATCATAATTTTCGGTAATAACATTTATTCCTACAAATCTATTTTTGTTCATATGTGAATATGTATTCTTAATAATCTTAATATACCTCTTTCCTTATTCAAAATTATGAACTATATTCCGTCTTACATTCAGAAAACATCATTAGACGTATTCACGAGTTTTTCAACGTAATTATGATTATTATCTGTTCAGTCATTCGGATTAAGTTAGCCGCCTCCCTAAAGTTATTCACTCTTATTGAATTTAAACATTCCAAAATCATATTATTTCTAGTTCTAATTGTAAATGTGGTTTCATATAATACAATCATAACATTTGATTTAATATTTTCTTTTCTTTTTGTTTTAACTAAAAATATGAAATATAGGGTAGGTCAAAGTTATATCGAGATTATGGATAACGTTGGTTCACTCCTTGTTATTTTTTAAACATTTATTGAATCGGTTGGAGTTAGTGCAAATTATTCATGAAAAAATTCTCTTAGAGCTAATTTTCAACTGTACTTGAAGTATTTTTTTGTACTAAGTATCTTGTAAGGAAGGGAACAGCGATAGCCCTGTTGGTAGAGTCGTGAATTGGTAACAGTGGTGAGAGCTCGAAACTCGATCCAACCAAAGACCGTCGTGTACGTGGGAGCTGGTGCACATTACATCTGTCGTGACCTCAGATGTCCTTACGTTGGCGTGGTGTGGAAGTTTGGAGAGTGGGGGCAGCTCAGGTGTTGACCTCATCACTCGGCCGTAGTTCAAAATCACGAGATATTGTCCTCGGATCTTTCCGTTTTGGATTGATCTCGGACCGTCGCCAATAGCCCGTTGTGTTTCTCCAGTGCGACGATAATTCAACTACCATATAAGAAAGTTATTTGATATAAGCTATAGTACATTTTTTAATATTTGATAGATTAATATAATTTTTATCCCAAAAGTTCAGAATAATGATTGGATCAGTAATAATAAACAGAAATATTTTAGCAATCACCATTATTTTTCTAACAAATATAGTAAGGCTAAACAGTTTTTTGTGATATTCTAAGTAAAAAACAAACTACCGAATATTATAAACTAGTAAACATGAAAAAAGTTAGTACTAATATTAAACAAGTAGGCCTCTCTCTCAGAGGTGCACCTTCTTTAAGTTTGTTCGGGCTTCACAACCCCGAGGTAACTGAGTGATCTTTTCCTTTCCCAGGTGGTTTACTGTCTTTGGTAAACACGGGAGTCGGGCTCCCGGGATACCCAAACGATCTTTCTCTACCTTCATCCCACTACTCTATTCCCCAATCCCTCTATTTTTCACATTTCACATCTTGCGAATCGGAAGTGATATTTAAATATCTTGAAAAATACCTTATATTCATCTTTTTAGGTATTAAAAAAACATTTGTACTTTTATATGGTATATATTTTATATAAAATAATATTTTGGTTTATTTAAACCCAATTTCATTTTCTTCAAAATTTTCATTTTTTGTTGTTTTTTGTATGTTGCTTTTTAAAAGACGTCAGTACGTTTTCTAACCTGCATTTTTGCCGTGTGAGGCTTCCCGTAACGCTGGAGTCCTGGGGTACCTGATGCTTGCTCTTTGGTCCATGCTTCTACGTAGGAGGGGGTCTGGAGTGAGCCTGCTCTGGTCATTCGGCTAACTTAATTTCTCTGGGGTTCACCACGTCAGAGTGTTTAGTCCCTCTGTTGTGCTGGACTTCACACTGTGATTGTATTTAAGGTTAGCGCTGCGGCTAGGGATGCCCTGGGAGAACTGGCGGATTGACATCCCTACACTGCGGCACTATATTCTGGTTGTGACTAGCGAGGCAGTTCCGAGATCTGTTCTGGTCAACTGCCGGAAACTGCCTCCCCTGGTTGGGCTTTATGGTGGCGGGGGCGTACCAGAATAAAAACTTTCCCTTTTTCATGGATCCAAAACCTTTTTCTTGCTCAGACGAAGGCTTTAATCAGTAAAACTCATCTGAACCTAATGATGTACACTGTATCTGAAATTGCACCCTTAAAAGATCAGAATAGCCATCCATCAAAATATTTGATAATACATGTAGGATTGTTGTAAATGGTCTCCAGATGGCAGCACGATACTCGTGACTCCCCATGACATCATGATACTTGTGACGTAACGCGTTTTGCGCGGATTGGAGACTTGGGGTAGGGAACGTTCGTGTGTGCGGATGTGAAACTGCACTGTGCCTTTTTCTCAATGCAATTTGTATTTTATGTCTCTTCGTTGTGTCCGTCTGGTGATTGTCATTTTCACTGACTGTTCTCTTATGTGGAATCACACGAAATAAACTCTACATACATAACGAACAAGATCAACTAGCAAAAATGGCACCCTTCCTAATTGAAAAATATACATCAATAACGCAGGCGGCAAAGTTTAAATTGTGAAAAAATTAGATCTGGTGACCTATTTGTTGAGTCCGGATCAAACAGACAGAAAACCTTTTGAAAATTAAAAATTTTGGAGAAGTAAATATTGAAGTATTTGGCCATAAAACTTTGAACCATACGAAAGGAGATATTTCTTCGCACGATTTGATCATGATCTCTGATGATGAATTTGTGAAGGAAATGATAGAACAGAAGGTATGTACTACAAAAAGAATCTTCATCAAAATGGAAGGAAATTATATTCCCCACGAAATGTTATTCTTACATTCAATAGCCCAGTAATGCCCAACAAAATCAAAGCTAGGTATGTCAGCTGTGAGGTACGCCCATTCGTGCCGAATTCTGTTTGTTGCTTTCTATGCCAGAGGTTTAGACAAACAAGAACCTCTTGTTGGGTTCAAATTCCCACCTGTGCAGTCTGCTAAACACGGCCACGACCACACTACCAGTACAGAAACCGAATACTGCATTAATTGTAAGGGAGGACTCGCTGCTTATTCAAAGGAATGTCCTCGTTGGATTATGGAAAAGGAAATTCAATTTTTAAAAGTTTAAAAATGTATCCTATCCTCAAGCCCGTATATTGGTTGAATCGCGCATTCCACGTCCGAATACCTCGTATGCTGCTGTTATAAAATCTTCTAAAACTATCAGCACTCAAACAGAAGACGAAATAACTGAATTTAAAACAGAAAACGAAAATATAGTTCCAAATGAATTACTAAAAATTCCCAAAATCACAAGAAACAAAAACACGCAAAATACGAAAAATCCAATAACAAATAAATACATAAGCAAATCACAAAGCTATAACAAAAATTCAAGCAAATTAAGGAATTTACTGTTACAACGAAAGGCTAAATACATTATGAAATATAAACAAATGAAATATCTTTTACAACCAAAGAATATTCTTAGAAAATCTGACCCTGAACTAAGCCTGCATCCATCTGACCAAAGCTATATGGATTTTGATCAAGACTATGATATAGATCTGAGAACAATTTTAAAGGAGAAAGCTCAAGTACACAAAACAAAATCTAACCATACGTTTAATAACTTGGAATTGTCACAGATTCCGTATCCGTATGGATGACATAAAAACTTTGGTAAATACTTTTAACCCTGTCTGTTTTGGTCTCCAAGAAACTTATCTAAAACTTGTAACTCAATAAACATAAAAAATTATAATATAATTCGAAATGATTCTACCATTAGTACACGTATCACTGGTGGCGTAGCATTATTGACCTTATAAAATTATCCATATATCACTATTCCATTACATATCAAGATCCAAGCTGTAACCATTCAGCTTGAAATTAAAGTTTTAATCACCACCTGCTCTGTATATCTTTCACCTAATGAACATATCTATCAGCATGACAAACAACCTAATCACCCAACTACCTCAACCATTTTTTATTTTTGGAGATGTCAATGGACACAGCCCTCTTTGAGGAAGTAATAGCCCAAATTCCAGAGGTCAACGAATCAAAAATTAGTTGACGATTACTGTCTCTGTCTACTGAATGATACATGTAACACATATTTTCATCAATCAACACGCACCTTTCATACCCTTGACCTAGTAAAATGCTCCCCCTCTCTACTTCCCATGTGGAAAACAATGACCTGCATAATAGTGATCACTTTCCTGTTATTTTATCTCAGATTTTAATGATATTTTACTACCCAAACGTCCAGTGCGAAACATTTTTAAAAAGGCTAATTGGACTATTTTCCAGATGAAATCAAATATATCTAACGACATGGTTGAAATACCAAACATCAATAAAGTGGTTGAAGCATTTCTTCCACCATAATAAAAGCAGCTGATTTAACCATTCCAAAAACATTAGGAAAAACACCGAGGTTATGGAAGCCATGGCGGACCAAAATGTGCAGACGGGCCTTTAAATCACAAAAGAAAGCCTGAGACAAATTCCGCAGACACCCGACGACACCGAATTTAATTAAATTTAAGCTGGCGAAAGCGGAAGCTCGTAAAATTAGGAGACAGAGTCAGCGAGAAACCTGGCAAAATTATGTAAATTCCATACAAAATCATATACCATCAAAGCATATATAGGACAAAGTCTAAAAAATGTCCGGCAACTATCATAATACTCATATATGCTTTTTATCTTTAAATGGACAAATTACTGACGTAAAAATGATCGCTGATACTTTGGGAGCAGCGTTTTCGAAAAGTATCGCATGAGAGTTCTTATCCGCAAGATTTCAATTATAAAAGATGTGAAGAACAAAAATCATTGGACTTTCGGCCATCTTCACCGAGAGCCTATAATAATGAATTTATTATGTCAGAACTTCAAAATTGCATTAAAAAAATCTTATCTAACATCACCTGAACCTAACAAGATCCATCATGGCATGTTAAAAATCTTAATAAAAATTCATTGCATCATATCTTATCTCTGTTCAATCGAATTTAGAAGGAACAGGTATTCCCGACGGCATGGCGAAAAACCATTATAATTACTATTGAAAAAAACCGAAGATCCCAGACCCAAATAACTACAAACCAATTGCATTGACAAATTGTCTCTGCAAAGTAATGGAACTGATGGTAAATGCAAGATTAATTTACATTTTAGAGTTAGCAAAACGGCTTTCTAATTTTCAAAGTGGGTTTCGTCTTAACCGCATTGACAGTGCATTGATGCTTGAATACTCTATACGTGATACCACATGAGAAGGACTTTCGGGGCAATCTTCCTATTTTTATTCAAAAATTTTTAATGACATTTAACGTCCGCATTAATAACATTTTATTGGATGACTTTTCACAGGACGAATGCGATCCTGTCTTAAGCGTTATACATTTTACTAAAAAGATAAATGGCATTGTTGAACAACTTCCTCCATATGTGCATGGAACGCTATTTGTTGACGACTTCCAAATTTTTTGTTCTGGTGTATTCCTTTTATAGAGAGGCACAACTTCAAATGACAATTCGAATAATTAGCAAGTGAGCAAAGAAAAATGGTTTTGTATTTTCTCACCCCAAAAAGCAGTTTGTGTTCGCTTTACTAGAAGACCTCAAATTTTGCTAGACGGAACTATTATTCCAGTAACTCTGAAACTAAATTTTTAGATATATTATTTGACTCTAAGTTAACTTTACGATCACATATTAATATTCTAAAACGAAAATGCAACGAAATGCAATTATTCAGCCATCCATAAAATGTTTTTATAACACGATTTTAAATCGAAATTACGATACAAAATCGACAAGACTCCGAATCGGACACACCTATTTTACCCATAAACATCTATTACGTGGAGAACCTGCTCCAATGTGTAGCAAGTACAACACTATAATAGTCAGACGCATCTCAATAAAATGCCCCGATTTTAACAACTATAGACTCAACCGATTTGATGTTTATCACTCCATTTTACATGAACTCTTAGCAGCTCCGTATCACAGACTTGTTTTAATTTTTAAAAGACATTGGTTTTATAAACTATATTTAAGCTTTTATCACCTGACTTTTTGATTTAATATATATAAAACTCAAAATTACAAACTAAAACAGAGAAAACCAAAAATTTTAAAATTAAGAAATTTAAGAAAATTTCGAAAAAAAATGAAGTGTTGGTGGATGAGGGCGTCATCAGGGAGGAGCCTCACCCAGTCAACACAATATGGTGTTTTCTGCGTGTGAGCGGCAGTACACCAAAAGTAGCCCACACACCCCTCCAAACACCATAAGAAGAAAGGCAAAATTAGAAAATATAAATTAGTAAAACAAAAATTAGAAAAACAAAACCAGGGACAACCAAGGACACATACCAAAGATAAGTATAATACAAAATTAAAAAGGAGAAAACAAACTTACCCACATTGATTGACCTAAGCTCGACAACAACCCACCGCAAACTACATGAGGACCACCAAGAAATGCCATTCACAACGCCGAAAAATCAACAGATGAGAAATCGGAACCGCAATTCCGACACGGAACCCGACTCGAAATTCCGACTCGGAATTCGGACCCGGAACATCGGAAATCGAAAAGATAGTGTTCAAATCCAGTTTTTAAAAAATTAATAAAATTGAAAGTCAACAGGAAAGTTTCCAAAATAAGCTATTAAATAATATTAGTAATCTTAAATCTTTCAAAAATAATCTTATAAAAAGAGTGAGGGTATTTATTATTAAGAAGTGTGTTAATGAGATTATTACATTGTAAAAGAAAGTTAGATTTAGAGTTGCAAATTTTATTGAAACGCATCAGTTGACCAGCAATTGTATTATAAATTTTTTAGAAATATTAGAATCCCAATGCATTAATTTAAAAACCGGAAATTCAAAATCATCTCTCTTATCATAAATATTAATATCAGTTTTATTATTTAAAGTGTATATATTCAAGTCTATAGAAAGACGGCTTTATTATTAACTGAATTGGTTTTTAATAAATATAATTCATCTGGGTAAATCGATTTCCAAAAGTTAGCAAAATTAGTATCATTGAAAACAATTAAATCATCAATATATCTAAAGGCAGAATTAATTTGTAGGAAAATTTTTTTTCATAATAATGAAGAAATAAATTAGCAAGAATGGATGAAAAATTGGAACCCTTTAGAATATTGTACCCTTAACATGAATAAATAAATTTTTTTATTATATATATATATATGGCGCAACTTGTCCAGTTCTAGTTCTTGCGCCATAAAAGCTAACCAAACCAAATCATTAAACAAGTAACCTAGCTAAAATATATAACAAGAAATATTAAGAAATTAAATAAATGTTGCAATAATATTAAAGAATTCTTTGACATTAATTGTAACAGAAGCTAAAGTCACTACAATCTCCATTAAGTTCTCTAAAGCAGGTAACCCAAACGTAATCAATATCTTAATCGTCTTGCCCCTCTGGCATTTGAATTAATTTTTTTAATTGAGATTTTTCACTTTTTCACATCATCTTGAATTTTTGAGACTGCTGGCAACTTATATAGAGAATTTCAGTAATTTGCCACTTGGTCAAATACTGGACGCAGCTCATTTTTTTATATTCAATTTAACCAAACAAAGTGCTAAATACTTAGCCATCATGAAATATTCAAATTTAAATTCAATTTGCCTAAAAATCTAATAACTGACCAATTTGGTCAATTACTGGAACACATGCAGTTTTGTTCTACCAGCGAATTGCCACACGCTGTTTATAACTTAAAATTAATTTAGATATGAAAACTACTATGTATATCAAAATTAGATATATTTATTTATGCCTATGACAAACTTTTTAGCTAAAAAAAGAATAGAATTGAGATGAAAATTAAGATTAAGACATCAATCCATTAGCTATAAGAATATCAATTTGCTCATTGTAGAACAGACTAGTTTGCTTGTCTAAAAGAGAAATATGAGGAAGTAGTCAATTACTAGTAGGTGCTCAGGGACTGACTGGTTCACCCTATTCAAGCTTAGTTCGAAACTTTTTTGGTGCATTTTGTCCTTTTAAATAAAAAAAATTAATAAAGCTTAAAAAATTCATTAAATTTTAAATTTTTATAAGTTTAAAAATAAAATGAAAAGTTATTAACAAGAAAATATGCCGAGCGTTGTGCTGTAATTTGAAAAGAAACTATAAAATAAAACTAATTTTATTTAAAATATAATTTTAATATTATATATTTAACTATACGATACAATTAAAATTATAATACTTTTTAATATTGCATAATAGGAAATTTATCTATAATAGCTTCGCTATTTTTCGAAAACAGGATTGCAGAAGATGCATCACATAGTGCCAATGATTTTGAGCTAATGTGAGAAAATATGTGTTATTGTTTAATGCTTTCTCTTGAATATCATAAATTAAAATTGCTCATTCAAACTGTAATAACGGACAACATTGTTAAATAATTACATAATACATTTTTGTAGAATTTAAGTCAATGTTACACTAGATTCCAATGTTACCAAGTATGCGTGGAATATTTGTGAGTTTACACATATAAACGCAAGTGTATTTCCAAAAATTGTCCTATAATTACAAATTGAATTAAGGAACTGTATTTTATTATAAATTTTCTAGCCAAAACATCAAACTCAATCCAGTGAATTCAAAAGGCAACTTAAGAAATAAATTCTACACGAAAAACAATGAATGCATCTGTTTTCTCAACTTCCAAAATGGGAATCCTGGAGTATAAGCTAACGAATCACTGACACTAAAGGGTAAAAAGCAAACGATTAATAAACAGGGTGCATCTGTTCCAAACTAACTCATTGGTGATTATAGGCCAAAGTTACTACTTGGGGAAATTCACCCCGAATGACTAATGTATTTATGCATTTTTAATCTCTGCATTCATTATTTTTTTGCAACCATCTTTTTAACTCTACAGACAAATAATTATCACTCTTCAACTTTGTATTTACCGTCGTTTGTTTTGATTTAGGTAATAAAGGTCTTTCGATTCTCTTTTTTTTTTTTTTGCTTTTTTTCCCCAACTGTGAATTTAATGGTATTTAAAATTTTTGTAAACCTCTGATGCAAAAAATTACCGCGTTTTTGAATTTTTAATATCTAACTCATTTTTCACTGTCGACGGTCAACATTCTTATTTGCATTTTGTAAAAAGAATTAACTTATCGGATGGTATTAGGTTGACTATTCTTGGAACTTTAAACGTTTCTAAAAAACTGTTCACTTTCGCCAGAACTATGGTTTCTTCCGAAGAGATTATCAATTTTCTTAAATGATTTAAAAGTAAATAAATTTTAAAACTGAATTAGATTTTTTACTTGTTTTATTTCCAATGGCCATGGCATGATACAAATAGAAGAAATACTCGTACAACCCAGACACAAACTGTTATAATAGAAAAAAACGAGAGTTCTGCACTACAACACAGCATAAAAGAGAAATATAACTCCGGAGTTATCACCCTAAAAAGTTCTCTCACTCTCTAGTTTCGGGAAGAGTTTCCATGAATTGTTTTGCAGCGTAGCAGGTAGGATCTGTCCATAGGATCAGGTTGTTTACAAAGCGGGCAGAAAAGCTCGGCGGCAATACCAATTCTACGCAGATGGGGGTCAAGACAATCATGTCACTTATAAGGTGAAAGGATGCCACCGCATCACACCGTGGTTAGTCAAACACTTCTTCATGACAACCACTAATCCAGTGTTAATTTTTTACTTGTTGAATCATCCAGATATATTGCATCTCTTGCTCATGCATATTTACAGGAAGTCAAAGTGGAAATCGGACACTAGAGTGAATTGGTTAACCCTCCTAGTGTTTCGACGAGATATCTCGTTCAAGATCTGGCCAAATTTGCTAAAGGCGAGATATCTTGTCCAAACAAAACTGTCCTATTACTCTAAGCGGAATGAAGATCCGAGTAGGAAAAATAAAGTGTCCCTTGCCCAGAACTGGTGACAGTAACAGAATTTTGCACCAGAGGCTGGCCACTACAGGGTGAATTTCGATGCGAAGATAAATCACAAGTTGTAAACTTAAAACAATTAAGATGAATGCAAAAAGTTATGCACTAAATCAAAGATAAATTTACTGTACTTAACAATGCTAGCATTTACAATTTCAATGATATCATTGCGCAACATTATCCTTTTCGAGTTTTTGACAGTTTTTTTCTTATGTAAAGTAACGCATTTTAGTGCACACGTGTTATATCTGCAGTTTGCATAACTTTATCATCAAATAAGTGCTCCTCGGAGCAAAGTTTTAGTGAAGTCACTCATCACCAGGAAAGTAAAACGATAAAACAAACCATAAACTCGCATTTACGTTCGAGAGATTATGCATTATCAACGCTATGTAAGTTAAGGATCGAGTGAAACCCTTCAGTACCTAATCGTTTGGATCTTATCAGGATCAAAGTTCTTCGATGTGTATGCTCTTTGGAATATTGACTTTTACGATTTTACAATATTCATATGCTCACGCAGATAGCGGTAGATAAAAGATTTTCCATGGATAATTAGCATAACGTCTTTCGTGCACTTTACTCCTTGTCTGCCATGTAACCTTATCTTGGCAACAAATTACTTGATATTTTAAATTGCGTTCATCCAGTTTCAAAGCAAACAATCTTTATAACTTATAAACCTCAAGTCCAGATACTGTGACATGCAGAACAAATAGAGATAATTTGATTAACTTCCTGCTCTTCAGCATGGTTAGAAAAGTTGGACATGCAGCAATCTCTAAATCGATCTATAATTTCTTAAGAAATCGAGAAATAAATACACGAGGAAAGTTTGAGGGGCGCTTCACTGGGAAAGCTTCATCAAATTAGAGCGTTTCTACCCATCAAAGAACGACAATTTTGCTTTTATTATGCGTAGTTTTTCACATTTGATCGCAAAAGTTCTACTTATCGAATTCAATCATATTGATTTGTGGAAGATCTTTCCCATAAAAAGAAATGTTTAGTTTCTTTAAAAACAATCAATATATTCTTTGCATAATGAAGCATAAAATTTTATGACTACCTAAATAAAATTGAAAAATATCTTTTAAAGTGATTTTGGCAAGAGGCATGTTAATTGTAAGAATTGTTTTTAGTTCTTAAATAATAATCAAATATTACTACTCTTACGATGTATGGTAAGTGCACGTAATACGGAACACCGACATATTTCGACAAATAATTATCCAAATCTATAGGAATTCATTTAAAATGCTTCTGTGTTAGAAGGCATTCGTATTTTTTTAGAGTCAGTAGAGAATCAATTTTTTAAATAAAAACATTTTTTTCCGAGTTGAGGGTATTTTAGAAGCTAATTTTAAAAACCAGTTATTAGATCATTAAGTATGAAATGTCCGATTTCGCACTGAAATTTTGGTTTATTATATCTCAAGCAAGAAACGGTATGATTAATCAAAGTATGCGCCTAAACTATCAATACAGTTTTGCCATCTTAACGGAAGCTTGTTAATGCCGACAGCAAAGAAGCCTGGAGAGCAAGTGGTGATAAAATCGCGAAAGGCGTTTTCTACAGCTTGTTGGGAATTAAATATTTTTCCTTGCAAGAAGTGGTCCAATGCCTGAAGAAATGGTAGTCAGTTGGTGCAAAGTCTGGGGAATACGGTGGATGACAGAGAGTTTCCAAGTCCAGCTCCTGTAGTTTGAGCAACATTATTCGTGCGACAAGTGGTCGAGCATTGTCCTGCAAGAGGATTAACCTGTCTCTATTCACCAATCTCGGCTGCTTAATCCCAATCTTCCTCATCATTTTGTCTAATTGGTTACAGTAGACATCCGCCGTAATCGATTGACCAGGTCTCATGAAGCTGTAGTGAGAAACACCAGCGCTGGACCACCAAACAAACACCATTATCTTTTTTTTGGTGAATATTCGGTTTCGGAGTGTGTTTTGGCACTTCATCTTTATCCAACCATTGCTCCGAGCGCTTGCTATTGTCAAAAAGAATCCATTTTTCATCGTACGTAACAATACGGTGTAAAAATGGTTCGCTTTTATGTCGCGACAGCAAGGAAAGGTAAGCTTCGAAACGATTTCTCTTCTGACGCAATTTAATTCATGCGGAACCCATCTATCCAGCTTCTTAACCTTACCGATATGTTTCAAATGGTTTAATATTGTTGGAATAGTAAAGTCAAACCTTTCTGCTAATTCATAAGTAGTTTGAGATGTATCCGCTTCCATTGCAGTTTTCAGCTCATCATTCTCCACCTTGCTCTCAGTTCGCCCACGTGGTTCATTTTGAAGATCAAAATCGCCAGATCGAAACTTCTCAAACCATCTACGTACTGTGCGTTCATTAGCCACATCCTTGCCAAACACTTCGTTGATATTTCAAGTTTTCTGCGCTGCATTAGTTCCACGACGGAACTCATATTCGAAAATAACGCGAATTTTTGACTTATCCATGTTTTACTAGATTTAATCTTCAAAAGGCAATTCAACAGATAATCACAAACCAAAGCGTGCGTCTGCAAGGCTGATGACGTACCTTCACAACAAAAAAACCCAAAAAATTTCAAAGTGAAATATCAGAGATATCGGGTATCAAACTTGGTACTTGAGGTAATCGGACATTTCATACTTAATGACCTAATATATTTAAGAGAAAATAAGTTAAAAAATATTTTCATTACGTGATTTATCATAAAATACACATGTTAGCCCAATACTAGTTTTTGTTATTAGATTTTTTTTCTTGAAACAAGTGTAACATTTCCGGTTACACACTTCGACTGAATGCTATATGGAAAATGTTCTGTATTGCGTGCATTTTTCACATTCTCAAATATATTTTGATAATAATAGAATTTTCATTAAAAAACATTATCAAAGGATAATGTTTTTAATGAATTCAAAATTAATTCATCAG
The DNA here is from genome assembly GCA_933210815.1 of Meta bourneti. Lineage (NCBI taxonomy): Eukaryota > Metazoa > Arthropoda > Arachnida > Araneae > Tetragnathidae > Meta > Meta bourneti. Next base: position 35,972,764 of record OW119922.1, on the reverse strand, counting down.
TATTTTGACCGAAATTCGATATCCATGCTATACGATATACGAATTTCAAGACTTCGTCCACTTGTTTCTTCTGTGGACTCCACGAGAACAAACACACGCATTGTCTTCTAATACAGATTTTACAGTACATTATTGAATTATAATTTATAATGTAGTTTAGTGCTACTGTTACTACTATGTTTGCATAAATAGAAGCTGAAACAACTGCATTTGCAAAAAGAAAATTATGAGACAAGTACGATTGCTACGGTGCTGACTGTTCGGACGGGGAAATTAAATAAAAATTCATCGCTAGGCAGTAAATCTATATTGCTTGAGATTTTAGATGCTAAGCTGGTTGAATGATTACAATTGATATACAGTGGCTCCCACAATTGAGTAGATATCTTGGAGAGAATTTTTTAGACTAAAAAACGTTATAATAAATAATAATTCGAGCTTACTTCTTATGGGAATGGTAAAGCACACAATTAGCACATTAGATTTTTTAGTCTTATATTTGGTATAATATTTTTATTAGAGGTTTAAAGGTCAAATCAACAAAATGATTGAAAATCGAAAATTTGTCAGTTTCATTTTTACTTGAAAAGAATATATCTAGTACTGATGATTTAATTTACTTTTATTTCATAACTGCTGACTATAAAGCAAACACATTTTCATTTATCAAAAACACATTTGTAATATAATTATAACGTATTCAATAACTAAGTGTACAATATAAAAAATTGCGATTCAAGTAAGATACATTCCAAGACGTTGATACCTTCTTCCATTAAACGCCTTTATATTTATTAGTTGCTTGGCAAATCCGACAATGAGGTCAAATGTATGAAACTTTAAAAGATAGCAATGCTAATCTGAAGTGCCGATTCGTTTCATTCATTTTTATCATGTTAACGCTTTCATTACTTCATTTTCAGCACTTGTTTCATTATCTGCACCCGATATTCTTCTGACGTTTTCCGGAATTTTGGATTTACACAGTTCATTTCCTATCTTCCCGAATTGAGAACAACGCCTTTTATCGCTCACGGATATGGATTCATTAAGCCTAATGGATACCTATAAAAATATTACAAATCGGTATTCTTTTAATGGAAATGTATAGATAAGCTGAATAATCTACAAAGAAAGGATTGCTATGTGGAAACTATATTCTGAACAGCAGCATTGTAAAGGCACATAAAACACTTTCTGTTGCGAGAGTATTTAAACTATTATATCTAACGTCTTAATAATTCAGAAAGTTGCATCCACACGAACCATGTTTATCTCAATTACTAAATGAATAAAAATTGTATATTACGTTTACATTACATAATTTCTTTACTATGACATTACTATTATTAATTATTATCATGATAGTTTTTTTACCTGAAGCGTAGTTTTTTCTTTTACTTTCACACCAGTTCCTGAATTATATTTCTTTCTAAAATAGATTAAAAATCAGTTAATCTTATTTCATTTTCTGCTATGACATACGTACGTGATATACAATTTAATGCTTCGAGTAGAGCTTAAAGAAATTTTCGATTGTTTCTGCATTACTCAAATTAAGTAAAGTAAAATAAAATTGTTAAACTTAACTAAGAAGAAAAAAGCAGTTTGAGAATAATTTTGATTCTATTTCAGATCTGAAAAAATTTCTAAATCAAATGGATTTGGATCAATTGAGTTCCAATTAGATTTTTTATAGTTTCATCTCAGTCGACATTATCCTTTTAGCATCATAGGACGCCTTGTCACTGTTTCTAGCGTGTTCAATCGGATAATGTACAACTGACGTTTAATATATGGATTCGATAAAAGAAATTAATTTCTGTACCTGTCTTACGTTTAAGTTTATTTGTAATTTAAAGAAAAGCAAAAAGGAGTAACCTGAAAAGTTCTTTCGCGAAGCACCAGAATTATCATGGAGTGCTTCACAAAAAAGCTGGTGGAATTGAATCTACAGACATGGGAGTTGTAGAGATACCTTTCAGCTTTCCTAAAAGCGAAATTATTGAAATAACCATTTACTTTGACAAGGGCAACTTCGTCTGTATATTCCAACGTTGAGAGTAAATCTTCTGATTTTCTTCACTTGCGGAATTTTTCTGTGTTATTATCCTATTGTCTTCAGGTCCGGAATCAAACACAATTTCAATGTTTTGGGAATTATCAATTGGTTCAGTGAGTGAAATATTTGTAATCACTCCTGAACTGAAAATAAAGTACAAGAAAAAGAGAAAAAAAAGCACCATGTGTAAATTAAACTTGTTCTTATTGGCTTGGAATAAAATTATTAAAATACTCACATTAATACAGCATCTGTTGTAAACTTACTAAATACTTACCATTTGGATGGTTTGTAACTTTAATTTCAATTTTGCTAATACTTTTTTTACAATGCTTATGTAAATAATATTTTTGCAAAATTCAAGATTTATGATACTGATCCCTCGCCAAATTGGTGGCTAAAATTTTCATCGCGAAACTGCTATTTCGATAGATCGCCATTTCGGATGCCTTCCACTTGCGCGTATGTGGAAGTGCTTGTTGCATGGCAATAATGGTAGAAAACTTAAGAACATTATCAATTGGCGATGTTAATTATTACCTATTGGTGATGGTTCCGTGTTTTAGAGTCCATTTTGTATACGCTTTAAAGTTTTTTTTAATGTTAGTGATTTTAATTCACTGCTTAGTAATTCTTCGGTACAGATGTACACTGCTGGCCACCCAAATTGCAACACCAAGAAAGACAAGAGATATCACAACAAAATTTATTTTGTAGATAACATGTTGACCAAGTATCAAATGATTAAATTTATAGACTTCTGTGAAGTGTGGTTCCTGCCAAAATCAGTAGCCAGAGTAGCCGCCATTGTTGGAGATCACCGCTGCCACACGCCTCGGCATTGATTCAAAGAGACTTTGAATGTGTTCTTGGGGTACAGCAGACCAAGCAGCTTCCACACGTTGCCAAAGTTGATCTGGTGTGGCAGCTGGGGATGTATTCTGGGTCAATCGTTGAGCAACCATGGACCACATGTTTTCTATCGGCGAAAGATCCGGAGAGCGAGCTGGCCAGGGAAGCAATTCAATCTGGCGATTGACGAAGAACCCTTGGACAATGCGTGCCACGTGTGGTCGTGCATTATCCTGTTGAAATATGGCTGTGGGCAAGCCCTGAAGGTAAGGATGGACAACTGGCTCCAACACCTCGGAGATGTAGCGCTGGCTGTTTAAAGTACCGGCAATGCGTACTAGAGGAGTGCGAGAGTGATATCCAATACCGCCACATACCATAATACCCGGTGCAGGACCAGTGTGGCGGTGCATAACGCAGCTGTTCAGCATCCTCTCTCCACGGTGTCTCCAGACTCGAATCCGACCATCGTGGTGTTGCAGACAGAAGCGTGACTCGTCAGTAAAGACAATTTCATTCCATTCTGCCGTCCACATCCTTCTTTCATCGCAGCATTGGCGGCAGAAACGTCTGTGGTTCTGCGTCAAGGGTTGACGAAGCAATGGACGACTTGCGGACAGACCACTCTGCTGCAAACGGCGTCGAATGGTACGCGCAGACACTGGATGATGCGGTACAGACTGAATGTGCTGTGCTATGGTTCGTGATGTGGCTGAGCGATCCGTCACTGCCATACGCACAATATGCCTGTCATCACGTGAAGTGGTGCACTGAGGTGGATGCGATCGAACACGTCGGTCCGTCGTACCCTCCTGCATCCAACGATCACATATCCGCATTACAGTTGTTTGGTTTCGTCCAACACGACTACCGATTTCCCTGAAAGATAATCCACAATCTCGGTAGGCCACTATCCTTCCTCTGTCGAACTCGGATACTTGATCAAAAGATGATCGCTGTTTTCTACGAGGCATAATTGATCGTTTTTTTGAAAAAACCACAAGAAAAACACAATTGCCGTACTTGAAATCGTCGAAATCTCCAAGCCTTAAATAGCGCTTTGAAGTGGCGCCACAGGCGCGCGTGATGTGCGCCTGCGTTGAAATTCTAATCATTTGCATATCTCACCTCCGCTAATGCATGTTGTAAATTTCATATTATTTGCATGCTTCCTTCAGGGTGTTGCATTTACGGTTTCCAGCAGTGTATTAGAGCCTCGTCTGGTGGCAACGCTCTTGGCGTGTTTTTTGGAGCACTTTTTTATGTCGCCAAAGAAAGAAATCCTAGAAAAATCTTTTTTTATCTTTATAAATATAACATCTTCATAAATCTTTCCGCTTGCCGAAAAACGGGATAAAGGTGGGTTGCCGTCACCTGCCATAACTTGCTACTAAAAGTGCGCTAAAAAACGCGCCAGAAAACACGCCAAGAGGGTTGCCACCAGACGAGGCGCTAGATGCATCTGTACCAATTCTTCATCATCCTGAATGTATGCGACTATAAATTTATAAATTCATCAATTTAAATGAATTTTTTTCCTCTTCATCATGCTATGTTTAACTTCTAATATTTACTTCATTTTTAAAACAACATAATTCAAACTTGTGTAAAAGGAAATTCTGTTGTTTTATGAGTTTATTACTTAACTGAGAAGAGGGGCTCAATCTACAATATACTTACTTTAAATGATTATTGATACACATTTTCACTAAAAGATAAACCCAGTACAGAAATAATATGAATGACGAGTTCCAGAGAAATCCAGACATCAGGGGTTGCAGACTACTCATCCTTTACAGATGCTAAAATCAAAATAGGTCTTCAAAAACTAAATTAAAATTTATAAACTTTGTTTTACGGAATGTTTAGGAAACGAGATGACTGAAAACATGCGGTGCTTCTTACTTCTTAGATATTTACATAGATAAATTTCAACGTCAAGATCCGAATGATCAGTGTTTGTGATAAGACGGAACATAAAATTATTAACGATTTTTTCAATTCAATAATTAAAATTTTCAATTTTCTTCTAATGATGTATTTTAGGTCTATAAGTCAGGAGTATTTTATCACTTTCACCATCCAATTGTCACCGTATATTCCTTTATCAACTTATTTTCTCGGAAGTATATTATCTTCTATATATATATAGCTCACATATACATATTAGCGCACAATCAATAAAGATGAATAAAAATGAGTTACATGTTCCTTACTTACCTCGAAGTCACATAATCTTATAATCTGTACCAAAAGGTTTTTCATCTAAATAGTGCGCTAATTTTGATATTGAATGGAAGAAAAGAAAAATTTTATTTTGTTTTTATGTAAATTTAGATCAAAACAAATAAGCACACATTTTAAGAAACTGAAGTAAAATCAGTTTTATCTGTATATAGTTTGTTAATATGCATGCTTATCAAGTTGGCATGCATCAGTCTTGTTCCGATATGATTTTGACATACAGTGGCTCCCAAAAGTGTTCGTACACTTACGAATTTCAATGAAATACTGCTCTATCCATTAATAAAAATTAATATTTCAGAATGGGAATTTTTTAATAACATCTATAACTTGTTCTTAACAAAACTACATAAAATATTTTAAAAACATAGTAACACTTTTTTTTTTGGAAAATCAATAATCAAAAAGTAACAAAAAAGTTACCTCTCACAAGTCTTCGTACACTTTAAAAAAATCTCTACATATTAGTAAATATTGTAATATTTCGGTAAATTAGTGCTTAGTAGGCTATCCTATAACATCCACAACAACTTTTAAACGTCTGGGAATAGAGTTCACTAGTTTTTTTTGTAATTTCTGCATCATTCTTCAATCATTACTGATTTTAGTTCGCTTTTCGTTGTTATGTCGTGTCTTCGTACTCTAACCTCCAGTTATCTCCAAATGTGTTCTATTGGGTTTAAATCCGGCGACTGAGGTGGTGTTTTCAGAACTTGTGGACAATTATACAGACACCAGAGGCGAACATTGAGAGCCGTGTGCTTCGGATCGTTATCTTGATAAAAAAACAAAGTTGTTTCCAATACCCAAATTTTGGGCTGATAATTTTAAAATGTCTTTTAAAATATTTAAGTAAAGAGTATGATTCATTATGCCATCAATAAAAACCAAATTACCTAGTCCTGACGCTGACATGCACCCACACACAAGGACACCTCCACCGCCATGCTTTACTGTTCCAACTAGTTCTTGGGATTAAGTTCCTCATTTTTTCTTCTCCACACAATTATACGCCCATCGGAACCAAACATGTTAAATTTGCTTTTATCTGAAAATAAGACATGATTCCAATACGTTTCGGGCTTATTTATCATTGATTTTGTGAAGGAAAGCCTAAGCTTTCTATTTTTCGCACTTACAAAAAATTTTCTTCGGGCGGAACGACCATTTAATCCAGCTGATCTGAGCACTCGTCGAACAGTTTCAGATGAAATTGAAGTAGAACATTTTTTAGTAAATTCTGTAGAAATTTTTACAGCACTCAAACGTGGATTTTTCAAAAATTTTCTAACTATAAATCTCTGATCACACTGAATTAACTTAGACAGACGACCTTTCCTTACCTTGTTTTTGATCCAATTTTCTTCTTTAAAGCGTTTTATCACATACTGCACCGTAGAATGGGATAAATTTACTAATTTAGAGATATTCCAAACTGATTTACCACTACTATGATGAAAAATAATTAATTTTCGAATGCTGTTCGTTGTTTCCTTACGACTACGAGCCATTTTTAAATAATAAATTTAATATTACGAAGTAAGCAGGCAAATATTAAAGCCAAACGATTTTTGAAATGTCACCACAATGCAAAAATAAAAAAAAGCGATAAACGATAATTTTATTTATGAATTTATCCGAAAATGTTTCGGTGTACGATCACTTTTGTGGCGTGTTCTTTCTCTACCTCCTTGCATTTTCATTTTTATATAAAGAAAATGAGTCAGTATTTTTTTAAAGAATGTTTTAAAGAATTCAGAATCACATGGAGATGATATGAAAAAATATTGGACTTTATATTCGAATTCAATTCCAGGCTACAGCGCTTTTTCTACAAATTTTTAAAGTGTACGAACACTTTTGGGAGCCATTGTATATCTACTTGTATATTTTTCTTACGTGGTGCCGAAAAAAGCCCTCATTGTATTTGTTGTTTGGCAACGGGTAGAACAAGAATCACGTGATTCTGTTTGCGAATCAAATCTGCCAACGTATTAACGAGATCTGAATCAAAACAAATGCGATGTTTCAAATTCGTTTTAAAAATGAACTAAAGTTGGATTTAAATGTGTTGACGGTACGATCTTGAGTTAGGCGTTAGTTTTCGGTCATCCATACAATCTCCAAGTTGAATGTCGTGCCGTCATCTAGATTTTAATCTGAAGTTGCTTTTCTTTATCAAGTATTTTATTCACCACCAATGAAAGCGAGGTAAGAACAAGGTACCATCGCCAATTGGCGATAATTTTAGAATAGTGCAACCCTTCGTAGGCCTATCCAAATAGCCGTTTGGCGACAATTTGGCAATGGACCTATACCGTGTTCTTCAGTTTTACCGAAAGCATAATCAATTAACAAATTAATCCTTAGAGGAAAGCTGTGAGAGGTGAAAATAATAGAAATTTGTTAATTTAGACCGCAAAACGAATTCCGTCCAATTAACTGCCAAAGGGTAATGATATATGTGTGAACTTTGCTCGATGCTGGATTTGAAGGGATTTTTTATTTACACAAAGTGGCTGCCGCGATGGGAGAGTATTTCAGAAACAACTGTATTCTTGTGACAGCCAATTAAATTTGATTTATCTCATCGGAAAATTTTATTGGTTTGGAAAATTGTCACAGGAACATGTGCTCTTTTATGCGCAAATTAGATTTTGACAGATTTAAAAATAATGACCAAAATTCAAAATGTAGAGTATGAATTCCATCATTTCCATCAACTCTCTAGTGTCATTAGGTTCCTCTTTTGCGTTTAGACATTACTCACACTCGCTTGAGAGAATCTCCTGCCAGTTTACAAAAGATAAAACATGATAATCTTAACTTGAATCGGCATATGATTAGACTTTGCGTTCATCAGTATTCTATAATGTAAACCTTTGCTCCACTAATGGTACATCTCTCAGTAAGGTGTTCTTACGCTAATCTGCGGATTTTCGGTTGTATTATATTTGGATAAAAGTAAACTATTTGTATAACTGGGTGATAATACATAAAACCGTTGGATCATAAAATAAAACTTTAATCAAACTTTAAACGACATATGATTAGACAGCCTTCTATATACCAAACCTCTGCCACTAATGGTTCATCTCTCAATAAGGAGTTCTTATACTAATTTTAGATCGTGTTATATATCTGGTAAAAAGTAAATTATTTGTGTTACTGAGCGCTGATAAGTAAATCCGTTGGATGATAAAATAAAATATTGATACAAACGGATCTGGTTCAAACCAAACTAACCCCTGATGAAAGTTCTCTTTAAAAATCTAAGTAATTCATTAAAAGAGGCTCCGTTCCACTTTATTCTCGCGATTTGATCCAGATGTTTCGCGTGGACAGATAAGCAGTGGTTTAATTTTCTGTAGAGGCAAAGTCTGGAATCGAAGGTTGAGTGTTTGTCACAATTTCACATTTTTTTTACAGGTTGAGAGTGCTGGATCCATGAGAAATTATTTCTGATTAAACATTATAGGTAATCATGGTTTTTCATATTTTCTGGGAAATTGAATTTTATTTGCTATAGAAATACAATCTCAAATTTTTCGAGTAATTTCGAGATTTGATTAAAGATAAAAACTTTTAAAGCATTTCCTGTAATAGAGGTAGAAGATAGTTCTATGAGTTTTATAGATTTTATATTTTCTTGTAATGTTATCCAAAAAGTATGCTAATGAAAAATATCTTACCCATAGCTTACAATTAAACAGTGACATATTTTGTCATGTCTTCTAACGAGGGCTTATTTTCCAATTTTATACATCTTGTTTAATCTCGTGTTTCATAATGGTCTGAAATCAATATGTACTCTCTCATATTGCATTCTTGCTTAGTTCTAATTAAAATCCATCGACAGTTTTTGTTTTAATATAAGGTGTCAACACAGTTTCGAATATATTTTTTCGTTTATTCTTAGAACACCTCAGACAATTAGAGAGATTGGATATATGTGTAGGTGTGTTTCACTATTACAAAAATGTAAGTTATCTCCAGACGAAAAGATCAAACTGATAACTATTGTTGATGGGCTTTAAAAGTTAAAGATGGTTGTTAAAACCGATCAAGAGCTCATCTTGTACAAAACAGAATAACATCCGAAAATGAAATTTACAAAGGGGCAAATCATTCCACGCTGAAGGTAAAAAGTGGAAACAATTTTTTATAAAATTGATTTAATCGACGCGGGGATCAAAAATTGTGTACCACTCTAAAAAGAATTTTGCATCATTCCTAACTTTAAGGGATAGAATGTATGTGGCTACTGAATTTCATATATTCTGTGATATTTTAAAATAAATGTAGAAATTTGTATACTTGGGATTTACAGTAAAAGTTTTTAAACCCCAAAATAAACTATTTTGTAACTATTTTTGCAAGATTTTACGAAGGGAAGTCCAAAAATAAAATTCGTGTATCAATATTATTGGATATGATATGATATTAGGGAAAATTTTACTGTATGCAATTACAGACAGTTGTCTGCATACCCTGAGCGATATTTGCTCAGCAGGGTCTTGCACTACATGTGTAGGAGTGAACGACTACTGAACAGAGCGTGTCGAATCTTAAGAACTGACCTGAAGGGGAATGGAATGTGGTACAGATGCGGATCGAAAGATATGCATGGGTGCCCAACATACGCTCCACAAGCGGCCTTTATTTGGACCGTGAAGGTTTTAACGCCCATTTATTAACACTGGACAAGACAAGAGAAAATTATTACAAACAACGTGTACGTCCTCGTGGTTCTTTTATGGGAAAAGGAAGAGAACACTTGAAACTTAACACAAAACGTTTATTAAATAAACGGTAAAGCAACAATTTAAACAAGAAATGACAATCTCAGGAAAGAGCGTCTCCGAGTATGATCGGTCTGCAATACCCGGTCATCTCGCTCTCTCGTTCCCTCTCCTTCTCTGACCTTTTTTCTCCTCCAATCATCCACAAGTGAAACCCCTCACAACGTCACGTGGTCACTTCTCTCTGACCACGTGGCACCTGCACCTCTGTTTCCCCCAAGTAGGAGTTGGGAAAGATTGCACTACAGGACGAATAAGTATGCAATTAACAAAAAAAGAAAACTTATTGGCTGGGCATGTTTATTTGAAGTCTGAGCATAATGAGCCCGTCTTTCGGCTGACCCTACTTTTCTGACCACATGCAAGTGCACGCCCAACACACCACTCAGTAACGGCCTTGTTAACGAAAACATAGAACGTGTCATATTCCAGGTTTTTAAACTGTAAGGTCCTAGTCTAATGATCCACCAAATGACTGTAGAATGACAAGCCAAACCATTCCAATTTTGCATACATAGAATACACTGTTAGAGAGCAGCTTCACCTGCCTTGTGGCTGATGATCGGACGATGGTTTCAAAATTATGTGTGGTTCTCAGATCTTTCCTTCGGGTTTGATCCCGGACCGTCGCCAAGAGCCCGTTGTGTTGCACCTGTGCGACGCAAATTCAGCCACCTATCAACTTTGTGGATAGGTCCGACAAGTGTATTAATAACAGAGGAAACTACATTGAAAAATAGCGACAGAAACTCTTCATATCAATAATGTATAAAGTCTCCAGAATAAATATTTCTGTTCGAGCAAACTCGTTGAAGAGTTAGTTTTGGACTTGTCCCGTAATTTGTTATTAATTTTACTAGTAATGGAGATGAATTATTTCGCATGAAGCAAATCTGTAAAATCGAACACGCACTTGTACCTTTGTACCTCCTCTTTGCCAATAACAATTTTTATTCGTTTTTGGAAAAGAGGAGTTATAAAGCATCGAGAAATCACGTGGCTTCCGAAACGCAAAATAAGAAAACACTTCCACGAAAATTTCCTATTATGCGTGTCTGATTTACCATCCCTTTAAGGCTTCTAATAATTTTATTCTCAGACATTTCAATTTATCTGTTAACCCGCTGATATATGCAGCAAGACCGTAATCCTTCTGTTAGAGTGCTTCAAAATTCGGCCTTGAAACTTCTTTAGAAACGTGACAATTCTAAAATCAGTGAAAGGGAATTCTAAGAAGTTCTTCCTGTAGGCTAAACTTGGGAGTTTTGATTAGTAGAGCGGAGCAACCCTTCACAAAACTAAAAAAGTTTTCTCGAAGAGAATAAAACGCTACATTGGTCTCTATTTCATGTTTGATCTGCGCATTTACGTATGCAAAATTTTCTAATTTGATTTCAATTCCTTTACAAATTTAATTTTTTCCTTTTCTATTACAATAAGAAGAAAAAAATTACTTTTATAAAGGGTACATACATATCTAGTACTATAAAACGGCTACATTGATCTCTATTTCGTGCTTGATTCAAGCATTTTAGTATGCAAAGATATCGCTGTATTTGTGAAGCTTTTTAAAGACAGGGCTTGATTTCTGAATGCTCTAGAAATATTTTCGTGTTCCATTGAATGCTGGTAACAAAGAAAACTAATTAACTTGTGTCTCTTCTTGAACAAAAAACCCCTCTTCACTTGACTTTGGATACGTTTCTGACAGAAGTATCCAACATTAAGAGACGACAAAGAAAGTTTTGATTCCATTTGCCAATTTTCTGTTCTTGTAGCTATGATAATCAAATATAGCTCAAGATTGGATGTAATTAAAGTATTGAAAAGTGATATTTTTTATGATGTAGCAACTGAGTGTGGAATATTGCTTTCAAAACAAGCCCTCAACCCCCCCTGCAAATTACATGATTTCATTTCAATTTACACATTCTTAGAAATATGTGTTAGATTTAATATTTTGTATTCGTCACTAATTCAAATGTTAAATAATTGAATATTTTTATTGCTTTTTACATTTCAGTTTATTTCTTGTTTGACATTAAAAATAGTTTTCCTCGTGAAAGTGCAGTTATAAGAATTCTCCATTAAAAACCTTAAGGGGACAGGACCTTTGAACAGTCATCTTGTACCTAATTTCAGAGAAAATATGTGCAATATTCAAAGTTCTGTAACAAATTATTTTTCGGTGGATTCTTTACAAATTTAGTACTTTGATAGAATGGATGTCACATTCAAAAAGAAAATCCCCTTAAAGCTTCTATCATTTAAACATTTATGTTTTTGAACAAAAGATATCAGAGCCAATTTTGATCAATTTATTTTTATAGTTTTGCGGTTCGCACGATGTCTTAAAAACTAGCTACTCTACAAGAATGAAACATTGCACACTTAATAGAGAATCAATTTTACCTATAAAATGACCTACATTTATAATGATAGGTTCTAAATTAGTCGTTATGACTTTAGAAATATTAAAATTGTTGTACATACATATATCAGAATATTATAGCAAGAAACATAATTTTTTCCTAAGATTCTGAGAATGTGCCATTGATGTGGGGAATGGGTAATAAGAAACACCATTATGTGTGTGGATTCGGAAGGACCTTGGAAATAAAATGCGTGAGAACTGGGCTACACCACTTTTCGGCCTCCTCTGCCCCCTCATGCTATTTAACTCAAGAACCTGTCTGAAACAGCAAAGTAGAAATTAAGAAAATTAAATAGTTAAAAATGATAAAAAAAAATCTGCAAGGGTGAATTCCAAGACATGGTTTTCGCGAAAACAAATCCTGCTAATTATTCCATGACGAACGCACTGCCGGCTCCTTGTTATCGTCCTAAAACGGTTTCGAGAGGAAATAATAATGACAATAAAAAGCAAAAGAAATCTCGTAGAACGGAAAACAAGTCTTATCGCCATGCGGACAGTAAAAAGAATGGAGAAGAGCGGTTATCTGATCAGTTGAGAGCACAGCAGAAATGACGTAATATATTCTTGCAGTCATAAACAGCTGTGGTGGGATTGGAAGAGTATATATACCTGCATCGCGCTCTTTGTTGAAGTTTTGTTCATCTTCCTTTGCAAACAGAGAACGAGAGCATCGGCGAGTTGAGATAAGTAACTGCAGTTTTCCCTAGAGTAAACGCATCCCAGCGTTTTGTGATCATCTTAGCGAGTTTCCGTCGGCAAATATATCAGGTATTGATTCAATTTGATTTTAGTATTGTCAGTTAAATTATTCGAGTTTAATTTTTTGAAATTATGTCTAGGTTATGACTTATATTTTTTACTTTTTCTTTTACTTAGCGTTTAAGTTTATAGCTTTAAATTGTTTTGGTCTCCTAATTCGTTGTATTTTGGCAACCCGATGTTTAATCTTTTTATCAACTAACGGGTCTCGAACCGAATCGAGGTCTAGGGTCCAGTAATTCGATGCATGCAGGACCCTCTCCTAGGAGGGTTCACCAGGAGCCCACGAAGTGTGCAATGTACTGTAATGTGCAATGCAATCTGTTTTCTAAATTAAAAAGGCTATAAATCTTTTTATGGTATGCACTAACGATATAGCTGTAAAATATGCAAAAGAAAAGAGAAAGTTAAGCACCACGTACTTGAAATACATATTCGTGTGTGTATTTCATAAGGAGACTAGCCATCTAAGTATAGGAGCCCGGAGTGTTTATGGGTATATGGGGTTGAATGCAGGATCATGAATAATAAATTTAGTACTTAATTTGTAGTATCTTGATATTACACTTGAACTATTTTTCAGAACGTGCATAGTAGTTCAATTGAAACAAATTGAAAATGATTTCTACATAAATATTAAAATGGAAATGGGTTTTAGAAATGAAACGAAATTTGGTTATGCATTTAAGTTGGGAACAATGAAAATAAAGTCAATCGTAAAAAAAAGACGGTTTTGCAACAATTTACGAAGTGACACAGAAACAAATGACTGCATTGCGTTAATGCTATTCCATAAGAAAGGCAGTGTCATGATTCTTTATCCGATAACAGCAAAGCTATCAACCACTTCTAATTTCCTAATTAAAAGTTACGTAAAAAAGTCATTAACTCTGAAATTAAATTCTTGGAAATTTTGTTTATTAACCTTTAGCAATATTAATGATATAATTTTCGATAAAAGAAACACGTTTAACCTAATTAAAATTAATAACTAAATAAACCTTTTCTAACAATAAATTATTTCCTTTCGTTTTTTTAATTATTTCCTTTCGTTTTTTAAAATAATATAAAATAAATTTTAAATTATTTTCCTTTTATTCCTCTTTCAATATAGAATCTAGTTACCTAAATTTCTGTTTTGATGTATCTTAATCACACACCGGATAAAACATCTCATACCATGCCGAAAGAATCTAAATCAGATATTAGTAGTTATTATTGCCATCCGAAGAGCTATGGGGTGATGGGCATTTTTTGCATGAATTCGTATAACTGAAATGAAGATTCAAAATTCTACTGGTGGAAGTATAATGAGTAGAATCATTATTGTATTGAACAAAATTTGGATGGACATTGTCTGAGATAAGGACGAATAGATAGTAGCTCTCAAGCCCTATGTTATCTGAATGTTCATCCCGTATGAAATTATGGAAGGATTTTTTGTAAATGGCCATTCATTAGAGAGATCTTGCCATGTGTTTTACAGTATGATATAAAGAATCCTTATATTTAAATTTGTGGCTGCGTCTATGAGGAAGTTGTTTTAATAGTTTGAATAAGAATATATTTCATCATTAAAAAAGGGGATAATGGTAAAGGCGAGAATTAACAAAAACACCAAGAACTAGATTGTGTGTCAAAAAAACGATATTTAATTTGTGATATGCAATAGGAAGGAGGTCAGTAAATGAAAAAAGACTTCCAATCATCATAATTTCTCTTGACGCTTTGGTGGCACATAGTTTTCCATTCCTCTTCCAAACAAGACAGTTCATCTCCATATATTTAAACCATTGTTCCAATTTGTAATCTCAATGCTCTTTCATCAATCTCCGTTCTGTCAGTATAATGAGCTTCTGCTTTCCTTTGAGTCTAGTTCTCAAACTAGATCATACTAGAAACTACATTTTGAGGGAATTTATAATTTTACTCTCAGATCATATTTGGTAATATCTTTTCCACTTGAACTCATCTGGATTCAAGTTACATGTGTTAAGTTTGATTCTTATTGTGCTTCAAAAGTAAGCCCTAAACTAAACATACTTCCCGAAAAGGCTATAAAATTGGCTAAAAGTGCATATTTTTAGATCTGCATTTCGTTTGCGCACATACTATCTAAAAACTTAGCTTTAGACCTAGCTTATATATAGAGTTGCATTGAGACTGCTGTTCACTATGAGAGGTTTTTATTAAGCTAAATTTAGATGGCAGTAGAGTTTTTGCAACGGAAAGTGCTTCCTGTACGTATTCCTAATGTGAGGTCACGGATGTGAAGTTTCTTTTTCGAATACAATTTCATCACATTATCAACAAAAATTCCAAATGGATATTTGATAGTTGATTGGTCAACGTGAATTAGATTAAACGCAGAGTCACCAAAATGGCGAAAAATTACATTTTAAGGCAACCCCGAATAATAGCATCCCAGAGCATTTGGGCAACTGAAGTAAAATCTTTACGTTCCACCTGGTTTGTTTGTTTGCACTGAAAACTCCTCTCTCATAACACAAAAGAGATTTGAACTTATCGAGTTTTATTTTCACATGAAGCCTTGACGATTCTCATTCAACAACTCTCGCGGCCTCTTTACCTCAAATTTGTTTTCTTTTTCGCGAGATTCTGACTGTCGAAATCGCAGTCGTCGCGAAATTCTCCGTGGTTGCGTATTACCATCAACGATCAACACTGTGATATGAAAACCAAGTAAATACGCCATCACTAGGCAAAAGATGTCATCAGGTTGCTCGTGGAAAGTTGATCGTAGTTTCATAATACAGCAAATATACGTTTTAGTCACAAATATCTTATTTGCACAGCAGATTTATTCCTTTCCTCATTCAAGCTTATTTTGAACAGTTCGAAACCCCACCCAAATATAACCAAGATTCAAAATATTTTCTTGCCGTAGGAATTGTTAAATAATTTTCTAATAGTTTTTAGTTGTAGAATAGGTTATAAAATTTAATTATTTTTTTATTCTATTTGAAATGCTTTTATCCTATAAAAATCAAAACAACATTGAAAATTAAGTTCTACTTATTCATTTATGGGAGAAAAATCCAGTCAAAATAAGTACATACATTTTCACGTATGCAAATACATATAATGTGCCCTATAGTCACTGATATTTTTTCATAGCCAGTTTATTTCATGTATGCAACTCAAAATTATATATCTAACAAAAAAACTTGTCTTTATTAAAATTCCTATTTCACTTTTTTATTTTTAGCCATGGCGAATGTACTAACAGGAACAATGGACGTGGTCTATGAAAATAGTGTGTCAGCGATTGAAGGACTACAAGGCAGGTAAGAAAAAATACGTGTTAAGAAAAAATTATATATAATTTAAGTGATTGTGAGAGGAAGAACTTGTGTATCAGAAGTGATGAACTGTAATTAACGTGAGTAAGGAACCTATTATTCTATTATTCCATTAACTAAAAGAATACTGAAATTATTTCCCTTTAGAAAGTTTTCCATTTTAAAATCCAATAGAAAACACTTGCATTTACCAGATACAATTGATAATGATCGATACAAGCGATAACAGCATATCTCCTTAGTTTAAAGCTATGATTTGAGACAATACACTAAAAAGATCATATCTCTAATATCGCCGACCTCTGCAACTCAATGTCTGGTACGTTTTGCTTTTCTTCTTATACCTTGGTTCGACAACTTTACATTTAGATTGGGGTAATCCATTTTCTGTTTTGTTTTGGAAAATCTTCTTACAATGTGTTATGGAGTAGAAGATTAATATTTCCTTTTCGGCAGGATCTTTCTTTCGTTGGTCATGTATTAAAATGTGAAGTAAGCAACATGCCAAAGTATTGATGAAACAAATACCACTTGTAAAATAAACTTTGTGTAGTTTTCATATAAAAATATTTTTATGAATACTCTATTTAGACGAGGCAAATATTATTTTGAGCAAGCAATTAAAAATTGATTTCCTAAATAAAATGTAAAACAATTATGATATAATACTCTGACCTTCGGTAAACGTTTATTCATACAGGCGCTACGCACGGGATTTCACCTCGTATTGCATTATCTGTAATTTTAGACATGTGTGTAATTGAGGAAAATGTATTTTGAAATTCCTTTGAAACAAATTTTACACTGCGAGTTTATCGAGAAGGTATTTAACACATCGAAACTTAAATAAAAGTGATATGAACTCGTCTTTTTAACGACGTGAAGTGTAACTTAATTTTTTTAATATACATATATTTGACACTATTTTTTTAATTTAGGTTTCTTCAGCAAAGTGATATGTTTTTCCTGATATCAAATCTGTTTGATCCACGATATGCATTTCTGGTGTACTCTCCATTATTCTTCTCCCTTGATTGGAGAGTCGGGAAAAAGATCATGTGGGTCACTGTCATTGCTGAGTGGTCTAATCAGATGCTGAAATGGTGAGCATAATAATCTTACCTATTCTGTATGTACGATTCTGTGGGTTCTGTGTGCATATATATATATAAATCCCTAATCTTTGCTCACTCATTCTTGGTTAAATATCTTACACTGTTGGTATTGGTCACTCAACGATGTAAAGCATCAGCGTACAATGTTAAATCTGATACATCTCATATAAATTAGGATTACTTTTAGACCTTTTTAACTGTTGATATTCATCATTTTAGCGATACGTTAAAACTAAAATAATTCCACCTTATTTATTTTAAATAAATCGTTTGTCTAAATTATTTGTAATCTTAATAATTTAAGTCTTTAAAGGAACACCCCTTTGTTTGAATTGATAAGATGTTTATTTTGTGGCCTGTTAAAAATATTGTGTAAAAAGCAAATTTATTTTAAAATTTAGCATATCACAACTAAATATATTATCCAAATATTACATAAAATTACACATTGTTTGTAATCTTAATAATTTAAGTAATCTCAAGAGTTATTAATACATATAGCAACCCAACACACAGTATAGGTAATTGTAAGGTATTTATTTATATAGAATGCATTCTTTATTAGCGCGTATTAATAAAGTCTTGCAATTTGTCATTTTCTTAGGGCATTACACGGCGAACGTCCTTATTGGTGGATACACGAAACACAAGTCTACAACCGCACAGGAATTTCTACGCCTGACATCCAGCAGTTTTCTTTAACCTGTGAAACCGGACCAGGTACAGTAACAATCCCTTTAGCCTAATATTCTACACTTCTCTCAATACAAAATAGCAATTGCTTTCATAAAGTTAACAAAATATGGGTATCCATAATTGCCTGATTACGAAACTCAGCGGAAAGTACCACGGTATATTTCTAAAAACTAGTAGCAATACTAGTAGTAACCCCGTGGATAATTTCAAGTCCACTGTTTTACTGTTTTGAGGACATTGCTATGGTCACCTTTTTCTAATGGAACGATATGGTTTGCTTTTGGATTTGGTTTGTCACCAGAGCTTACATGTGAACTCTGCAGATGTGTGTAGTGGTGTTGCTATTTGTAGGAATTCTTTTTGAGTACCCAGATTGGATGTTTCTTGCGCTTGATGTATCAAGGACATCGTCCCGGTGAAACCTTCGAGGTTTCTGGTGACAGGACGAATCAAACTATCTTTGAAGATTCAGAAGAGTACTTTTAAGGTACCCAAGAGTAAAGAATTTTCTTCTTTGCACCAGGTGCAAGGTGGCTACGGCTTCTCCATCTTTCCTGTATTGGGTTAAGTTAGGTGGGTAGTTCAATTAACGTCCCACTGGAGCAACATGGCGGTCTATTGGCAATGGTCCGGGATCAAACCCGAAGTGAAAGAAGCGTGGACAAGACCTCGTAAGTTTGAACCGTGGTCAGATGACGAGAACAAGACCTGAGCTGACACCCCACAAATTTCCACACCGCGCCAACGTGGGGACATATGGGGCACCGACAGATTTAACGTGCAGCAGCACCCACGTACACGACTTTCTTGTATTGGAGTCGCTAGGATGGATTTCTTAAAAAGCCAGGTGCTGGCTCTCAATGAACTCAGGGCTAATGGTATTATGGATCTAGCTTAGACCGACGCTTTTCTTTACAAACAAAGCGTAGGAAATAGTTTCTCAATATCTTCTATAGATTTATCTCTATTGATCTAATCAAGTGAATAAAATAATCCACTTTACTGTTGTTAAAAATATAACATTTAGAAGAGCTTCATGAAATGTTTTTTCCAGGTAGTCCGTCTGGCCATGCTATGGTAACAGCCGCAGTGTGGTACGTCATTCTCGACTCATATTTGAAGAAGTACGGTTTTACCAAAAAAGACAGGTAAGTACTGGTGAGGAATACAATCTCATCGAATTGGCGCATCTTTTGCATGTTTGAACTTTGTTGTTTGGAGTGATTTCCTTATCTCCTCGGTTGTGGGAACAAATGCTTATTGACACTTGCTAAATGTAAACGATTTTTACAACCGGCTTTATTCAGTGAATGGCGCTATCTGGGCGAATACTTCGAACAGAGATAAAACACAATTTTATTGAAAATTTGATAAGATAAGACAAAAAAATTAGGTTATGTTTGAGAGCCTATCTCTCCAGAATTTAGGACGATTTAAAAAAAAAAACCAGATATTTTCTGCTGCATATCTGAAGTTCTTGTCTCGATTATTAAGTTCTTTAAGTATTGTTTATGTTGTGAAGGATTTATACAGTGATTATTCGATGTCTTTCTTGTTCAGAGTTTGTATTATAATTGAAGCACGGTGAGCAAAAACAGCGTAACTTCAAAAATGGGATATCAGGCTGTTTATGTACTAAGGTAAAGAATATAAGAGAAGAGATGGTTGATGGTGCTGCCATCTCTCGAAGAAACTATTAAACGCATTTAGGCAGATTTTATTTGAAACAAAGTACAGTAAGCGCTCTTTAATCCGGCACGTTCGGGACCACGGTCATACCGGATTAGCGATTTCTCCGGATTATCGAACGTTAATATAGTTTTAATGGGAATACCAAAGAAAAATTTATACAGTACAATGGTATTTAAAACAAGTTGCAATAAGCTGCTCTATGGCAAGAAAAAATACACATGAGCAATACTGTTTTCGCTTTGATCTTTTCGCACTAAACCAAATGTACAAGGCACTATCAAGAATTTCAAGTTTAGATTTCTTCAATGTGTGTCTTGATTCCGTATTTTTTGCTGTTACACCTTGACCAGCAAACTTCTTAAGTTCTTTTTGTTTTTTTATATCATAAATTGTCGAAGAACCGATATTGAAATCACGCATCATGACGTTTGTTTTCGCCTTTTTCGAGACGATTATCTCTAGTTTTTGCTGTATAGTGAGAGTCACATGCTTATTCTTATTAGTTTTATTAGCACTTGAAAAACTCATGCTGGGCTTCGGGAACATTTTACAGTACAGTACACTGTACGTAATATTGGGCAAACGTGATATGTAACCAGCTAGAAAACAGGAAATACTGTACTGAAATGAAAACTGACAGTCACGATAAACACTGAGCGAATTAAAAACGCGGGCAGCGCAGTGGCACGACCAGGCGGTCAAGGTCAACAAACGCCCGAATCCACCCGAAAAAATCCGAACGCGAGCGGCTCGATCGGTGCCGGATTACAGAATGTGCCGAACCGAAGAATGCCGGATTAAAGAGCGCCGACTGTAATGCCAAATATCTCAATTTTGTCAAATTTGTTGGTTAAATCGTTGTTCCTGTTTTAAGGGCTCAATTGCCAATGGAAAAACATTTCTTGTGGGAAGTGTTTATTGGAAAAATGTTACTTAGAATTTGGAATGAAAAAGTGCTTTTAGATTGCTAAGAAGTAAAGTACATGAAAATCAAAAGCTATATTTTCTTTATCATTGATTTGGTTGTTTGACATGTGTGCAAAATTTTTATTCTCCAAGAAACTTTAAAAAAATTCCTAAAATAATCTTACAGTATGCAGGGTTGCCACAGGCGACTAGAAAACGACTTTTTTGCTATTTTGCAGTCTTGGCGACTTGGGGTATCCTTTAAAGCAAAATAGTCTCAAAAGCTCCTATTTTCAGAATATTGCCGACTTTTAGAAAATTATAACGAAATTTTTTTTGAAAATTCATCAAAGGCCAACAATCCCATTTAAAAACTAGCATAACACTAACGGTTTTCATAATTTGAAATTAAACATGTTTACATCAGATGCTTAAGCACGTATTACTTTGAATTAGGAAGTTATTTATATATCTTGTAAATCTCTTACAGTAACAACTTATTTGCAAAAATATGTTGGCTGGCCTACTTGATCCTCTTGACAACAGTCAGTGCATCCAGAGTATTCATTGCTGCTCACTTCCCACACCAGTGCTTCATTGGAATGGCTGTTGGTAAGCATTCGTTTGCTCTATAATTCTCAGTTAGATATCTCTTGAATGGTTCCCTTGGAAATGTCAGTGTTATCTCAATTAATAAGTCAGTTCACATATATAACGTATGGAATCAGTGATTGTTTATTTGCTTATAATCTAATAAAATCATTAAAATGGGATAAGATAGTATTGAAGATGCAAAATATTTTAAAATTAACCCAATGCTTTTAAATTTACAACTAACTCACATAATTGTCAGAGTAACGACAATTAAACCGTTCAGACAATTAGATTCTCGAATTTATTCCATTTCCAGTAACCTTGCTTGTGAATAGAGTATTTTTATTCTAAAGAGAAAAACGTTCAGAAAAATAATATATTGGACTGTTATGACGAAGGCATCGAATATAGATGATCAATCTATTGATGCATCGATATGTTGATGAAAGCGAACAAAGCGAAGGCAGCCATTTAGTGATTGATTTTGATGAGTTATTAGATTAGTTTTGAAAAGTTTGAAGTTTTAGTAAAATTAAATGTACTACTTAAATGTAGTGTTTGTATATAACTGAATATATTCAGTTGTATATAATAATTGAATAAATTCAGCGGTTTTGAATGGTTTATTTGAGAAGCCCTTTAATTCGTCTTATGAATGACTTATTTCTCTTTATAGGATGGCTGGTAGCTATGTGCTTGGACAACATAAACCAACAGCAACTGAATACATTCCGTTACTGTAGCATCACCGCTGGAATGTTGGCCAGCGCGCTTTCGATGTACGCGTTCCTGAAAGCCATCGGGGTCGATCCCATGTGGTCAGTCGGAAGAGCCATCAAATGGTGTGCCAAGCCCGAGTATGTTCACCTGGACACAACACCCTTCTTTTCCATGATGCGATACTGCGGCTTCATGTTTGGCATGGGATTCGGATTCAACAGCAAGAGCTTCAAGGAAAACTCTAAGTCTAAGTTCTCGCTGGTCATGAAAATTGCCTGCGCGCTGCTTTCTGTAGGAGCCTGTAAACTGTCGGAAAGGGTTTCCCTCATCAAAGGTCATATGCTGTTCTTCTACGTGCAAGCGTTCTTGCTCAATGCTTTGCTATCTTATATCATGATCGCGGTAGCTCCTTATATTGTTGCGAAAGTCTTCGGCACCAAGAAGCATAAAGCTCAATAGACGATGCATTTTGGACGATGAGGAAAGACTATGAAGTGGCATAATTGCAAGGGAAAATTGAGTGTATAGACTAATTATTGCATATTTCTGGTAGAGAGCGTGGAACATGGATATTGTGATAAAATCCACGATCTTTCAAATAGACCTGAGAATATTTAATTACAGGGTAGCCAGAATATTTTAATGACATCTTTTGATAAAGGTGATGATTGAATTTATTTTTGAGTTTAATAATGGATGATAGAAGTTTTGTACATAGTGTATATAGATATAAGACGATCTATGTAAATAATAGACTGAAAGTAGAAAGTTTCTTCAAACTTTGCACAAGATATATCAATGAAAATACAGGAACAGTTTGAGGAGATGTTCACTTTCTAAGCCTACATTTTGTATTATATTGTATATACTTTTTAATCGTGCATTCTGAATGTTTTGTAAGACCAAGATCACATATCATCGAGAATGGTTTTGTTTGTATATAAATAAATTGACTTGAAATATATTTAGTTTTGCTACGTATTTTTTAATGAAGATAGATGTACATATTTTGTTACTCTTCTTATTTTGCTTGTATTCACTTGTATCAGCTTCTATACAACTTATAGTTTAGCATCTAGGGCGTATATACCACATATATCGATTATCTAATTACTCCTCTTGCAGCAAAAAAAGTCCGTAGAGCGACAAACCAAAACTCATACTAATCGTTGAGACAACGCAACGGACTGTATTTAATTGAAAAAATATCAAAAGCATGATTGTTTTCGATACATGATTTCTTCAAAAAATAATTATTACCATTATGCTTTCAAGAATTACCAGTGTTTTGTTTTCAAGTTTTTCGATCGACATTTCTCTTAGATAATATTAAAAAAATAAGTATCAATATAAGTTATAGTAAGGTAGTTTAAAAGAGGACTTACTTCATTGTCATTTACTTCTTTTAGATTATAATTTCAAAACTTTCAAGTTCATTATTAAATGTTCACATATATACTGGCTTAAGAGAGCTTTGTAATCTTTCGATGAACATTGAATATAGAATTAATCCCTCCATTGGGACTTATCATCATAATATGAAATGCGTTTAGTAAAAAGTTCAATGTAAGAAATCGAATTTATCCCTTCATGAGCAAAAATTAAATAAAATCCTTAATTTAACAATATTAAAATCAAAAACCTTCAACTCAAACATAGTTAGTGAAAACTATGGAATTTATCAGAACGCAAATAATTTAATGTGTTTCATACATGGGGACAACAGACACTTTGCAAAGTCTGAAATATGTTACTCTGTAACCAATCGAATTTTATGTGTAGAGTACAATCATAATGCTCAGTGTTCATCTTCAAAATAAATCACTAAAATTTAAAGTTTACTGAGTACTCCAAAAAACATTTGTCTATTTTATCAAAATCTTTTTTCTTACGATATTGAAAAATTTCCTGATCAAGTAATCTGTTTTCTTCTTTTAAAGCTTTTTCCTCTAGTTCAGCTTGCAGAAACAATTCCTTATACTTGTTCTTTGTCCTTTCTTCTTCATCCATAAGTTCTCGTTGTTTTTGTTTGGCTTTATCTAGAAAGCGTTGAAATAATTCTTTCTCATCCGAAATATACCTCTTTCGGATCCTTTCCGAATTTCTTTGAACCATTTCCTTTAAATCGTCTGGTTTGCCATCTTCCCCCAAATCGCAATATCCTAGCTGTTCCAAACGCTGCTTTCTGTACCTTTCGTAATGATTCGTATGCGTATGTTCTTTCAAATCAACCATGTTCGTATGTATCAGCTTTTCGCGCAACGTGCAAAAATCGGAATGGTCTTCGTCCTCGATGTAGACTGTTCCCCAAGGATATCGGCGAGCTCGAACCATTTTGCCGTCAATTACAACAAAATCCGTGCTTCCCACCACTCCAAATGGAGCCGTGTAACAAGTGTCAAAAACTATTTCGTCATCCTTTGGGAAATCATAAATCTGTATCTCTTCTCTTCGTAGTTCTCTAACTATGTTCTCTTTGAACCTTTCCAACTCGAATTTTGTGAGCGTGTCTGCTTTGGCCACAATGGGTATGATATTTACTTTATGGTGCACATTCTTCAAGCAAAGAAGATCGAGGGCCTTGAGATTATGCCCGGTAGGACAAATGAAATACAAACAGGCATGGATTCTGGAGTCTTGAAAAGTGGCGAAAGATCGCACTATCTTGAACTCCTCTTGAAAGTACTTTTCCAGATGTGAATCGACGAAATTTACAATAGGCTCAAAGTTCTTCTCCATATTGATCTGATCACCATAGCCAATCGTTTCAGTAACTGTTAAATACAAGTAAACCCCTTTCTCTCTAAGAAGATATGTTCTAGATCTCAAATCCAGAGACGGGTGTTTGTGTGAAGGTGGCGTGTCATTTTTTAATTCAATGTTGAATAAAGAACTGATCAAAGAGGACTTCCCTATACCCGTTTCTCCGATGCATAGAATATTGAAAGTAAATCCTTCGACCAGATGTTGTTTCACTAGTTGATTTGGTATATTTTTAAGTCCAATTTGATCTTCCGAACAAAATTCACGAATCGTTTCCATAACAAAAGGTGTGAAACAATCACTATCCATACGACCATCAGAATTTGAGCTTCCAAAGTTTTAGTTCCAAAGTATACTGATATATGGTGCTACAAATTTTCAAAAAGAAACCATAAAGTTTGTAATTAATCAGTATATTTCAATTGATAGATTCAGCTACTTAAATTACACAGTACTAGAAGACACATATTCTTGATAACTGCGATAACAATGTTATTCTTGACATTTATAAGCCTAGTCAGTCATTGAAAAAATTGAATGAATTCACCTTTCTACCTTAACACTTAACAGCGAGAAAACAGTCGTATTAGGTGGTATGCGCTCTAGCTTTGCAGCTTAGCTTTCAGCCAGACTTGATTCCTATTTTTATTTGCATCATTTATTCTAAAACACAGGATGGACTGTGCCTCCTCGCGAGGACATTGCAAATTGGAGTGGTGTGGAAGTTTGGAGAGTGGGGTGCCAGCTCAGGTGTGACCTCGTCATCTAACCGTGGTTCAAAATTAAGAAGTGTTGTCCCAGGATCTTTTCCTTCGGGATTGATCCTGGACTTTCGCCAATAGCCCGCTGTTTTACTCCAGTGCGACTTTAATTAACTAACTACAACTACAACCTCGTGGACATTGAGGATGATTAGTTCATGTTTATCTGCCTCAAAAGGAATCCAGAAAAACGATATACAAACACGATAGAGTTGCGGTTATATCAACTATACTCTAAAACCCTCAATGGATCTAAGCCGTTCAGTAGGATGGTCTGATTAAGACTTGCAACATTATTTATGAACGACGCTTTAATTATTTATTTAGTTGTACTCTGATGTGTTGTTCATATACTTAGATTGACGACATGAGCCTTGTAGTATTGATTTAATCAGACTTCATTTATTTTTTAGTATTATTAATTGAAAATGCCTAGAAGCATTAACACGGTGAAAGGAAGTATTTCCCTTTCTGTTCCTTTTAATTTTATTGAGAGTGACCCGAAGCACTTGCAGCTTCAGTTGTAAGAACACAGTTTTAGAGGACTGGTAGATTGGAGTAGTTGTCCATGGTTTCAAACCTTGCATCCTACCATTGGGTTGCTTGCTCGAGCGTTTTTCTGGTTTCCCTTAGCAACACCAAAACATCCAGAGAAGTTGCCATCTAGAATAATCCCATCCAATGCCATCTAGATATCTAGATGCATATAAATGGCTTTTTCAGTGCACAATGTGACCAACTACCTTCGAAAGGCCCCAGAAAGACTTTCGAAAAGTTCAAATATTTAATGGATTCTCAAATGGAACAAGACTGGCGAAAAACTATAAACAACTTTGTTATACGCCTCGCTCGATGGCAACGCTCTTGGTGCGTTTTATGTCGCCAAGGAAAGAATTCTTAGAAAAATCGTTTTCATTAAATGGAAAATTTACACAAAATTTCATCGGAGCGTTGCACTTTTCGCACAATAATTCCGATTTAATTAATCCCGATTCCTTAAGGAAATCCCAAAGAACCTGCTTATCCTGACATAAATGTATGCAAAATAAAAGATTAGCCACTCCCTCACTTACTAAAGTTTGCTTACCACCAGAAAAATTAAACTTCAAATTTCGCGAAAGAATACCCTGAAACTTATCTACAACACTAAATACAGAAGGCATGTTCAAATAGAAAAAGGTAACGATTTTCAAAAGGAAATAGCAAGAAACAATACAACCTGATGCGACTTGCACTGGACCTGACTAAAATCAAACTGAAAGTTTGAATTCTTCCGTACATTAAACGGAAAAGAATTGGGAAATTTTTTTTTAAAAGAACCAATGAAATCAAAGGACAATTTAACGGAAATGAAAAGGGAACAGTATAGAATATTCGAAATGAAAATTTGAACTTTCCGCTTGCCGAAGTAGCTTTAAAAACGGGAATAACTCTAATAAAGATGGGTTGACTTCACATGCCATAACTCGCTACTAAAAGTGCGCCAAGAATCGAGGCGTATAATAAAGCTGTACCAAAAATTAATATCGCAAAACTTGAGCTGTTACAACGACTGACCAATTAAAACACTTAAAATTCTGTTTGAACCTTATTTTACACCCTTATTGAATACATCAAAAATGGTTCTTGCATTCAATTATCTTGTGTTTTGTGACCTAAAATGAAGTGCAATCTTGAAGAAAAATTTGTCTATTTACAGAACATATACAAATAACATATACTTAGGTCATTAGTGTAAATTCATAAGAATCCTAAACTTAAAGATTTCATTTTATCGATTGTTGTATTTTGGTATGTGTTGTAGCTTTTGCAATATATTAAGTTCCATCATATTCAATTTTCTAAATCATTGCACATTAATTAATATTTAAAAGGACCCAGAAGAAGCATGTATTCCAGGAAGCCTTAGGGTAGTTGATCCACATTTGTCTATCGCCACAGGATAACCCTAAGTACACAGGGAGGATCGAACCCGATACCCTGCACTTGGTCTTACTAGCGACGCTCTTCGATAGATACCATCAATTTCGGAGAACAAGTAAGTTTCAAATAAAACCTCGTGTTCTTACATTTGACTTTCTTGCAACAGAATTTGTAAGTCTAAAATTGTTTTACAATACACGAACTAAAGGTAGTACCCATTATGAAGAGTTACTTTGATTGAAGAAACAATAGAAATTATTGACTGATTTTTAATCTTATGAGTTATGAGATGCGAGAAAAAATGTTCCGAGTTCTCTGAAGTGAAAAAATACCATACACTTTTTAAAATTAAAAGTTATACTGCAGATTCAGAACATGATTTTTTCCTGTACATAAGTTGGCCCAGTTTCGTATTTTAGGGTGTATTTACTAGTTAGGTTATGAAAATTTACAGTAAAAGTAGAATCGATAACTCCTATTGCAAATAACGAAATCGATCTGTTCTGACTAAAGCAAGTGTGACGTCACACCACAGATACAATCAACAGGTTGAGGACGATAGAAAGGTTAAGCGGTTACTCAAACCTCCAATCAGATTCCATAAATTAACTGATAAATGCCAGGCAACGATTTGTAATTTATACTAGCAGCACAGGAAGGAGCAATGTAGGTTTCGAGAAGACAATAACACAACAGGGGTGATTTAAGACGTGATGATTTGTTAGGGTCATCAACAGCCAAGGAAGATCCGATGTAACAGTACATAAGTACATGAATGTTAGTTATCACACACACATTTGTGTTGGAATCATTTGCAGTTGTTCAAAGATGCGATAGGAAGCAATCGAAGATCCATGGTCAACAGATGGAACGTAAAGTGATGTCAGTTTTTAAACCATGTCAATCATTCTTTTAAAGGTAAGGATATTGATTTTTACTACTCGTACTTCTTTAAGCTTTGATATTTCGTAGGGAAAAGGTTAGAATCTGTTTCATGTGTGAAACATTTGACGTTCAATTATAGATTTTTCAGTTTGCTTATTTATGCTGTCTGGTGCTACTTAATGTTCTGACTTATAGAAATAAGTGGATTAGATTTTACGAAAAATTATTTTTCTATTTAAAATTACAACACTATTATCTTGATTTTGCTAAATATTTCATCTTAGTAATAGAATAAAGTAGGGGGGAGTTTAATGAACGGAGTGTCATTATTTTTACGACTCAAAAACTGCATGGAACATCGTTGATTCATACGAAGTTATTTGCTTTTATGCAGAACTCAAAATGAAAGTATCGCAAAACGAGCTGTTTTTAAGTTAGTCAAAAGCCACACTGAAGTAGAGATTTTGAAAAAAGAAAGAAAAATTATTTCTCTATCTCGTCGGCTTCAGGCTGACGAATCTACATACTTGACTGTTTTCATCTAAATGCTTTTTCTATAAAGTTATTCCTTGTTTTATATTGTGCCCAAACACCATTTGTAAACAAAAAACAAAAATGACAAAAAACAAACTTTCAATATAACAGATTTTCCTGAGGCTTATAGGGGCCTTGGTAGTCATAGAAGCAGATTAGTAGCCGGACGGTTGCTAGTTCGAAACTTGATTCAATCAAAGGCCGTCGTGTACGTGGGGGCTGGTGCATGCTAAATCTGTCGTGGCTCCAAATGTCGTTACGTTGGCGAGGTGTGAAAGTTTGGAGAGTGGTGCCAGCTCAGGTGTTGACCTCGTCATCTGACCATGATTAAAAATTACGAGGTATTGTCCTTGCATCTTTCCCTTCGGTATTGTTCCCGGACCGTCGCCAATAGCCCATTGTGTTGATCCAGTGCGACGTTAATTCAACTACCTACCTTATTCAAAATGTTTGTGAATGTTTGTCAAATGAATGATTTTGCAGATTCGTGCCTTTGACACATGGTGCCAAAAATATACCTATATCTGAGAGAAAGTATTTACCATAACCTATGAATTATCCAATGCTTATTTTTAAGATTCTATAGAATTTATCAAATTATATAATAAATAACATAACTTCAACGGCTCCTTGTGAAGGAGCACCAAGTGGGTGAACTGCAGTTACTCCTACCAAGGCAATCATCAACATATATGTGCTTACAAACCGGGATTCGAAAACAGTTACATATTGGGTGGCAGACCAACTCTATGACCATTATACCAGTTAGGCGGCTTAAGTAGTAAAACTAAAATCGTGATATTAAAAATTATAATCCTACGTGACATTTTGAGTTAGATTTGCCACTCATAATCTGACATTTTTGAACTTTAAACGCGTTAAAAGAAATCAAACATAGAGTTAGAACAGCGGTACTCAAACTGTAGAGCGCACCCCTAGGAAAGAATGGAAGTACCTAAGAGGGCGCGTGACAACAAATGTTTCAAATATTAAAACCTTAAATGTCCTTTTATTCATAGAGCAAAAACTATTTTGTAAGAACTCATTGATTGAAATATCATCTCTCAATTGAGAAACTGCACATACTCAGCTCATAGGTAGCCAAGTAACGTACAACTCTGGAATGAAGTGTTTTGATTTATTAGAAAACATATCTTTAGAATTCTTTAACAAGTCAATGCGCTCGCAATCTGCGAGTTATAGACGGCGCTAGTTCGATTCTTCCCTGGGTTATTTTTCTCTACAGTATCAGTAAACGTTACCTAGTGTTTGTATATCCATAACTTGAAGCTGCTTGTCTTGTACTTGGCTCAGTTTTGCCAAACATAGCCTTTACGCCATAAAATCCAAATCAACCAATCTAAACAACTAATGGCTTTGGCATGTTTCTTAATTTGGAATTAGTCCTTCATGAGTGAAAGAAACGCCTTCTCCACTATTAAAAGGTAATAATTCGCTAATAATTTATTCAAATTTAATTCTCATTTTCAACTATATTTTCTAGACGATATTAATGAATTATGGTCTTCGATTATGAATATTTGAAAACAATCCTGAATCTTGGAAAGTTATTGTTAAATTCAAAGAAAACTCTTTACCTTTTGAATAAGCGTATGGCAAAAGTATCCAACTTTTCCACGAGATGGCAGTGAAAGTTCTAATTCCATTTTGCGATTACATATTGGCTAAGGCTAGATGTTCTGTTCTGGAAACAATGGCCAACAAATATCACTCAAAACTGAACCCCCAAAGAACTGCGAGTTGCTATTTCTGATTTAGCACCCAAATTTGAGGAACTATTCTATGAAAACAGTTCAGAAGTCGTACGAACATAGTGTGTGAATTTCATTCAATTTATAAATTTATAAAAGATCTAACTATTTTAAATGAAACATGAGGTTAGTCAATATAATTAAATCTTTCCAGTACTTTTTTCGCATGCAATTTTATTTTTAATCTGCACATAAAACACGTTGGCGTGGTGTGGAAGTTTAGAGAGTGGAGTACCAGCTCAGGTGTTGACCTTGTCATCTGACCGTGGTTCAAAATTACGAGGCGTTGTTATCTTGGATCTTTCCCTTAGGGACTGATATCCCGGACCGTCGCCAATATTCCATTGTTACTCCAGTGCAACGTTAATTAACTACCTGCACATAAAAACCTAAAATTAGAGTTTCCTCCCAAATGTATAATTGTATTATTCCTCCATTTAAAAGCTTTAAGGGGCCCTATTGCATTTGTGGATTCAAAGGGGGTTTGAAAGTAAAATATTTGAGAACTTCAGAGGATATTGAGATATCTCATTATTTAACTGCGCGAGACAAGTAACATACTTGGAGGGTAACAAGTATATAAAGAGTACCATTCAAAATTTGAGTTTTTGTAAAAGTTGTGTGCTAACTTTAATAACGCAGGTATATGATTCAATGAAACCATTTTCTGATTTCTTTTCCACCAGAGTTGCTGAACAATTCGACGTGATGGAAGTGATTTATGAAAAAGATGTTAATATCATCGAAACTATACAATCCAAGTAAGTATACAATTCAAGATATTATCTCTACATAAAGATCATCTTTTACATAAAAAATAGGTTCATCTTTTACATAAATCGCACGATGGGAAAATTGCAACATTCTTATTAAATGACTACTTTTCTCTTTTTATACTATTTGTAATTTTTTAACAAACCCCTGTCACTTATTAACACATTATCATTTATCATTAATAGTTTTATTTTTATATAGAAACAAAAGTGACCTCTGAATAGATGTTAAAAGGTCAAATTCAC
This sequence comes from Meta bourneti, assembly GCA_933210815.1. NCBI lineage: Eukaryota > Metazoa > Arthropoda > Arachnida > Araneae > Tetragnathidae > Meta > Meta bourneti. Next base: position 35,940,905 of record OW119922.1, on the reverse strand, counting down.
GACACTGCCAACATGAAACATCACACCTTCTCGAAAAAGGGTACAGCTCAAAATTAAAATTATATTATTTCAATGAACAAACGATTGATTCTTCGGGAGGTTTTTCTGTCAAGCTAAGTGTAGGCGGCGGAACGTGTTTTCCCGAGCGTATTCCAAACATGACATTACTCGGCTTATTTTTTGAATAAGATTTCAGCACGTCGCCAAAAGAAATTCTAAAGAATGAAATTCGAATTGCTTTTGATAGTTGACTGGTCAACAGCAAATTAGATTAAACATCAAACGGCTCAAAAACTGCAATAAACTACATTTTAAAGTAACCCGAGATGTATTACGCGAAAGTATTTGGTTATAGTCCGGATCCCGTCTGTCGAATCACGTGGTTTTGATATAGTCTATTAGTTAAATTAGGGGACCGGTGGTAATATAAATAGCTTCTACAAACGGCCTTTGGCGATGATTCTGGTTCTAAGTTCATCGTTCGGTGTCAAAAGCGACAGCAGTGTCAGAGGGAAACTAGCCACGGCGATCGCTATTCCTTCTTTGTCGTATGGCAGCCTCCTCCTACCAAAGTTTCACACTTATTCAAAAATCGACTGACCAAGGTCGACTGCCTTCTCGTTGAAGCACACATAAAACATCCATCTGTTTTGTTTACTTCTATCGAAAATTCCTTTCATAGAGGTACACGCAGAATATAGAGAGTATTTTTCTTTAACCTATCTATTTAAAAAATGTACAAGAGAAATTATATGGACGAGCAATAAACAAATTAAACTATTGCATAAGATAACAGAGTGGTATACGTCCTTTATCTGATTGTCGATTCATTTATGATTCCTTTTTTAGGTTCTTGGGCTACAGTGATATTTTTGAAGCAATTTCAAATGTTTTCGACCCACGATATGCTTTTCTTTTATATGCACCACTCGTCTTCTCACTCGATTGGAAGATTGGGAAAAAATTGATGTGGGTGGTCATTGCAGTGGAATGGTCGAATCATTTATTGAAATGGTAAGTCTCTTCAGGAGCCTAAGCAAATATATAAGCTTCTGAAATAATTTTAACAATTGCGTTATCATGCCTTATTGTTTATTACTTGCTTGGATCTAGCTTTTTTATTGGTTACTTGATCTCCCAAAAAATATTCTCATTCGCAAGACGCATGGCAAAGAACGTTTTATTAATTCTGAGAGCGGTTTGCCGTCAATTCTGATAGCCCACTTTCTATTTCGTTTTACAGCATTCGGTGTGGCAACCCTTTGGAATTAGCAACACATTTTCGCTTGACGACAAAACGTCCCCTACATTGCATCTTAACCCAAGAAAATAGAATTTTCAGAGTTGAATAGTCAAACTTTTAAATCCAATCTAGGGGTGGAGAACTGCGACTCTTAAAACTACACATTCTGTATAAATTAAATTTTTGCATTTCCCCTTAAAAATACCTTTCTATATCATTCATTGTATACTTTATATTGGGTAACAGATTTAAGAGAACCACACATGTCAACTTAATGACATTAATTAACCCTCCAAGTGGTTTTGACGAGATATTTCGTCCATCTAGATCTGATCAATTTTGCTAATGATGAGATCTATCGTCATCAAGATATTGCCGATTTTTTTATGATGACGAGATCAATACTGGTCAGTTTTCTTCTAATGACGAGATATCTCGTCCATCAAGATCTGTTAATAGTTTTACTAATGACGAGATACCTCGTCAAGTCAATCACCATGAGGATTAAGTAATTTAATTGTCATAAATTCATGTATGCGATCCTATTGAACGAGTTTACTGTAATGTGAACAGCAGACATAAAAAGTTCTCCACTCCTGAGGTAATTCATATTAAAGAAATTTTAAATTAAAGGACCTCATAAAAGTTTGTTGCAAACACGATTAAAATTGAAATGAGTACCATTGATCTAAAGGCTATTTTCCGCTTTGTTCCTACGTTTTCCCTTTTGAATGGAATTGTTGGGGAAGCTCAGTGTGAACCTCACCAGTTGGTGCAGTACATCACTCTCAGATAGCGTCGCATTGGAGAAATATTTCATCAGTAAAGCTTTCCTTCGTACTCACTTTGAATAGTTTTTACAATTGCCTAAACACATTTACCCACTCATCTCGTTTTTATGCAAACAAAAACCATTTTTATCATTAATAAACTTTTCCGTTGTAAAAATAGTAAGCTTAATGGGAAACTTTAAGGGCTGACAGGGTAGTATCTGAGTGGCGTATTAGGCGAGCACTCGCACGTTGTCATAAAAAACAGGGGCGGCCGAGAGAAAGCTCAGTTTACCTCCAACTTTAAATAAACCCGTCCAGCTAACAAGTTTTGAGGTATTAATTTTATACTTATTCGTTCATTCTGTGCTTGTAATACGATGCTTGTGAATCTGAATATTTTGTTCTTAATTTACATTAAAATATTTAAAAAGCACTCTTCAAGGGCAAGGATATAGTCAGGGGAGTGCCCACGAAACTCGAATTGTTCCCGAAATAATTTTGAAATTAAAAAGCTATCAACTATATACATGAGGAAGCAAGTTAAATAAAATGAAACCAAGTTTCGTAAATAACATGTTTAAAAACGTCTGATTATGTTAGTAGCCTGTAAACAGTCGAAAAAATCATAAAACGTAATGCTCATTTAACATTAAGGGTTGGGGTTTTTTGTAATGCAAGGGCCATATTTGACAAAGCTACGTCAAACAACGTCGAGTTATTTGGACATCCACACACAAAGTTTTTACAGAGAAATATACCCAGAGAGGAATCGAACACTCGCCGCCTACAACTCCAAGTTGCTAGCGCAGTGGGCAAACCCACTGAGCCACGGCGACCCCTACGGCATTTAGGGAACTGGGAGAATAACATGATGAGAAAGACTCCATCCGAAATTTTTTTCGAAATTACACTAGATGAAAGGCGTTCTTTTAGAAAATAAAATTGAGAGCAGACGGCTTGCGAAAGGTTTTCACGTGAGCAGCCAGCACCTTAGGAACGGCTATGAGGGCTGATACATTTTTCATACGCAAACAGTTCATTCTTCGAGTTGTACGGCTTGTTCTACCAGAAATCACTATCTTAGATGATGGAAAACAATAACTGTTAAAGCAGAGATGTTAAGAAAGCACTAAAAGATGAAAAAAAGAAGCAAAAAAGCACAGAAAGCAAAAATTAAACCGTTAGTTCTCTTCCAATAAAAAAATACTTCCATGCTTTACTTAGTAAGCATTTATGCACACACACATGTATTCATGGTTTGCATTACAGGTTGCTTCATGGAGAGCGTCCTTACTGGTGGGTACATGAAGCTGAAGTGTATAATAAAAGTGGGATTCATGTTCCTGATATACATCAATTTTCTCTTACCTGTGAAACGGGTCCAGGTAAAAAAATATCATGCATTAACTCTTAGTTATTTGAATATTTCAATTATTACAACATTTTTCTGATATAAAACAGGTAGTCCATCCGGCCATTCTCAAATAACAGCAGCAGTGTGGTACGCGATATTCGATTCCTTCCTTGAAAAATACTACACTAGTAAAAAGGGGTAAGATTTTTTGGTTCAGTAGATTACTAAATTATTACTTTATAGAATTTGTCTGGTAGTGAGAAATTAAGAGAAAGGGTGCTAATCGAAAGGGCAGTGTCTCCAAGTTTGACCGTTGAGGTGAACGATTTTTAAAATTCTGCGTATGAAAGTATCTGATGTCTCATAACGCGAAAGAGTACAATCAATCAATAGTTGGTTTTACACCTTGAACAAATCGAAAAACCACAAAACACGGTCTGACCTTCCCCACTTTGTACCTACCAAAGCACCCAGGATTGTCTTTGTTTAAGGATTCGAGACTGCACCGGATTACTGACAAGACTTAGATGCGGGCACACAAAATACATGACTTGAGTTAAGAACTACCCAACTTGTCTATGCTCTGCAATCCTAGCTACTCCTTCCCATATTTGAGAATGTATTGGTATCAGGGACATCTGGATGATCAGGAGTTGGTCGCTGTGCGACTTCTAGTCTTTTGGACTTGGTCTAGGTATACCTTGATCAAGGAGATCAGTAACATATTTGGCTGAGTGCTCATATTTAGTGTTTTTTTCGACTTTCATACTATTATTTAGGTAGCTTTTTGACTTGCATGGCAATAAAGTGTATCAGACAGAGTAATGATGGATGACAGCCGAGCACCGACTAAACAGATAGCATTTCAGAAAATTAACTGAAAAGTTTTGTGGCTTTTCATGGAAAGACGTTTAATTTTAAGCAGTTTTGTCGTTTTTACAATAGCATTTCTCAGCTGAGTGTGGAGTACAGGCTTTCATGCATTCAATCTTTAAGATTACAACGCTTAAAACTGAATTCTCCCCTCAACAAGTCTACAATCGTTTTACTATTCAGAAAAGAACAAAACTAAAAAATTAGTTTCTCAAACGTTTGGAGAAAGCAAGACAGGAGAGAACCTTTTTTCTTGTCCTGGAGACCCATAACAAAGCCGGATTTTTGCTAGTTTTTTTATACATTGTCAATAATTAACTAGTCAAAAATTAATATTGCGAACAATTTATTATCAAAACTAACATGATTCTAGTTTTTTTACTATAAAATACCTCATCTTCATTTTAAATATGTAAATTTTGCTTAGGTCAGAGGGCGGTATCAGTCCCAGGCTCCAAAAAGTAGCTTCGCCTTTATATACCTAGTTTTTAATATACACTAGTTATTAGCATGCTTTAAAAAATCATGTGAATGCTTTCAGACAATTTGTAGCTATTAGAACAAAATATAAACAAAAACATTTACTGGTAATTTTATTTTTTACTTTTAAAATGTTATAAGAATGTGCTGTACTGTAATGAATTTGAGACATTAATTTTTCTTTGTGCTTTTCGCAGAAATTACTATTTCATTTCAAGATTATGTTGGTTGGTGTACTTTGTCCTTCTAGCTGCCATTGGCGCATCAAGAGTATTCATTGCAGCCCATTTCCCACATCAATGTTTCTTTGGGATGTTTCTCGGTAAGTGGGAAAACAATGAAAGGAATGGTAGAGAATAAGTGTATTAATAAAAATTGTAATGTAAAATAATTATAGGAACACAGTATAGTTTAACGTTTCAGCTCACTGTCAACTTTGGGAAATTATTGTGTCAAAGACCCCACTTACACTTATTCAGATTTCAATGTTCACATTATCTGCAAATTCGTAATACGTATCCCTCGTCCAGGGTGAAGTTCCCAAGAGTTGGTGCCACTGTATCTAGCTTTTGCTACACGATCTGAGTCGGGTCGAGTTACCCTGCACATTTGGATACCCATATTACCTGTATTGATGTAATATTACATGTATACAAGTATTGAGTAGTATGGTAACATGTATAATTCACCATTTTGTGCTGACATTCTAACATTTGCACACCTGATGCATCTTGCAGGGACAAAAATGCAGCAGGAAAAAGACCCCAGTGTGCTTTTATTGAAGGGCACATAGCAAGTCGTCTGCTTAGAGCAGGGCTCATTAAGACATTTTTCTTTTGCTGTACAGCTGTTTTAAGGCTATCTAGCTTTTAAGCAAAAAAGTCATAAGCATTTTTATTTATATTTTAAACATATTACGAGATGACAATGTATTTCTCATCCTCATAAATAAGATTGGGTATCTACCTTAAAATGTCAGTTAATGAGCTTCTGCTGTACGAAATATGGGAAAGTTATTTGTAGTCTAGATTTATACCAAACTCATTTTCAGTAAAAGTAAAATTTTCATTTAACGATGCTATTTTTGTTGTTTTGAGGCATTTAAAAAAACTAATATTGTTGATCATGAGAACTGCTCTAGACACAAACTCGGTGGTGATTGTTATAAAAACAGGGCTAGTTCATTTTGAGGAGTGACTTAATTTTATAGTTTTTCGCGAATGTCGAAGACAGCAAGGTAGTTTACTGGTATAGATCTTCTCGCGGCAACTAGTAAAAATATTAAATATATTTCCAATTTCTCCAATGTGACCAACTTAAAAACATTTCTTCAAGCAGTCCCTAAGAAAAATTGGGTAAGGTCCGTTTCTATGGTAACAGGCAAGGGTAAAAACTGTCTGAAGCAGTTCTTGTGGAAACCAGACAGTAGCATACCTAGCAGGAGATCTGCCAATGTAAATTGAACTGTTTAGAGTAAATCTTGCCTTTGTTTCCAGGATGGCTGATAGCACATCAATCCGGTAGAACACATCAAATAAACCTTTCCATCACAAATCACTGTGTCATTACCATTGCAATGTTTGTCAGTGCCTTAGCAGTGTACGGATTCCTCAAGACCATCGGCTCAGATCCCATGTGGACATTACAAAAAGCTGTAAAATGGTGCACAAAGCCTGAATATATTCACCTGGACACAACACCCTTTTTTGCAATGATGAGATATACCGGTTTTACGTTTGGTATGGGATTCGCATTCAACAGTAACAGTTTCGAGTACCATTCAAAACAGGATTTCGACATACCAATGAAAATCACGAGTGCTTTGACTTCAGTAGGTATCTGCTTGCTGTCAGACACAATAACTTTTTCAAAGAAAAGTTTAGCCTTGTTTTACTTTCAGGCTTTTCTTTTAAGTGCTTGTTTAGCATATTGTGTGATAGCCCTAATACCTAAACTGGTTGCAATGCTATGGCCTAAAAAAGACAAAGTATCCTAACTTAAATTAAATTAAAAATGGAAACAGGAGCAAATGCATAGTAAACTAAAAAGAAATAAATTAGACAAGTAGTTGCACTCAACCATTAAACAGGGAATTAAGTTCGCTCATGAAACATCAATCTCTGAAAAACAAATAATCATCGCAAATATCACTGAAATCAAATTCAGAAAAAATACATATATGCACGAAGGACATACAGGTGAATTTATCAATGCTTTGTTTACTATATTTGATTGTATCAATTTTTAGACTTTTAAGTTACTCTATTTTCCTACATTAAGGAACAGAGGTGTGTATAGAAAATTAGTTTTAACAGGTTTGATAAACCTTTTTTTGTAATGGAATAAACAAAGACGTTTATATCACTGTTGGGGTTGTGCTCTAGTTTGAAGTAGCTAACCAGAGATGTTTTACGTGTTCTATGTACCCAGTGGATTGTCAGGTTTTCATTGTAGTTTCAGTTCATTATTTTTAGCTCATAATCTTCTGTTTTACAATAAAAATATTTTAGAAATATGTACTTGAGTGACATTGAGGCATCGACAGTGATGCAAGTCTTTACAATATCCTTCCTCTAAGTATTAAAATTGGAAAAACACATCAACTATACAAATCCTTAAAACATACAAATTCATTTAGGCATTGGTTTGACTTTCAACAGATATTCAAAAGAAAAATTTGACTAGAATTCAATACTAGAACCTCTTGATAGTTTACACCTTAATTAATCAATTTTTATATGAATCAAAACATTTCTAGTAATATTTTCTTAATAATTAAAAAGTAAGACTTACTTTCAAAAACAAAGATTGGACAGTTAGACCAAGGTGAATAATAAAAAATTAAAGACTTTTGATATCTACTAGTCCTGATTTAATAAATTTCAAAGTATTCATTTTAATATTATTTCAAAGACATTCACTGTATAATTTAAATAGGAACACATCAAAGTTGATAACAAATTGATCACTTTGACATGATTAATTTAGAAATCAGATCACAACTTCTTTTGCAATTTTAAAATAAATTATAAAATGTTTCAAAGTGTAATACATGTTTAAAAAACAAAAATTTATAACTTGAAAAAAAAATCCCCTCTAGCTGCCAACTACAAACCCAACTTTTATTATAAGTATATACAATAAGCTTATAAATTTACATAAATAGCACATGTTCACTGTTATATATTATATCTAAATAAGTTGCAAACCACATATAGAAAATTGATGTTATTTATCCCAATTTTACTATGGAAACATATTTTGTACTTTTAATGCATTTTACAAAAGTATATTTTGATATTAACTCTTATTATGAAAAATATTTACTGTGATAATGAACATTAGAAATATAAAAATTTACATATTATAAATGTAATAACCTTTCTTTAATTATGTTTTGAGTAGTGCACTACTTTTTATGCTTTTAATATTAGGACAAAGATCATATATCAGTTATATTTTTGCAAATAATGAATAAAATTTGAAAAGCTCGCCTTAAATCCTTTGACAAAGTAAAACATTTTAAAAAACAATAAATTTGGAGTAATTATTTTTACACAAAAATAATATTTTACTAGTTAGATAAATACAGGTTTTTAAACTGTACTGTGAAAAAGCATAAATGTAAAAAATAATTTAACCAATTCACACTGAACAGTCATGGAGTGAATATCGTTTATTTGAAAACATCTTACACAAGTTTCATTTTAACACAAAAACCAAATTCAGTTCTAAAGCATAGAATAGGAATAAAAGAGCAAGAAACATTGTACCATGTGGATCTTCTGATAAAAAATTAAACTAGTTTAAGTACAGAAAAATAACACTACAAATCATTTAATTTGTTTTAATATTGAAGGTTATAGAAATATAACTGAATGAAGCAATGTACCGAATTTAAAAAAAGAGAAGCACCATAGAGTAGTGAAATGACACTTATAAATTCGCACAAGTCTATCTTACATGCTGTATAACTAAATTTTGGATTTGCACTAAAAGCTTTAAAGTAATAATAGATTGTAAATAAAGTGCAAACAATCAACATCCATTGTAAATTACTATACAGCACAATGCTCTTATTTGAAGAAAAGCAAAACTATTATTTCACAACTATTAAAAATCACTACAATGACTACTTTTGCTAGAACCGTCTTTGACTGTTCTCAATCACAGCAGTTTCTTTCAAATTTTCAATTCAGTTGTGGCATATATTTGAATAATTGAATCACTAATGTTATGTTACTATAAAACATGAATCACAACATTAACAAGATTGTTTAAAGTCAACAAATTTAACACTTGCAGTCTCAAACGACAAGTGCTAATAAAGCTTTTTTACCTATGACTAGGCATATATTCAAGCATAAGGTTGGACATTTTTAGATGACTATTCAGAATTAAATTAAAACTCTAATATTTAAAAACAAGGATACAATTGATATCAATTAACCTAAAAACCAATAGTTCCTATAAATGGCACTAGATGTAACACTTTTCAATTTTTTTATCTCAGTAAGTAATGAAAAATTAAATTTAAGCAAGGGCATATATATATACAAGAGGAAAATTTTTCTAAATGTACTAAATGGAAAATTTAGGTGCAACAGGAAAAGGTATAACATTTGTACTATACGAGTACAATTAAATGATTTATACAGCTCAATTTAGACAACTCACAATTTATACAATGGAAAACAAAGTTTACAAAATCTATATACTACAGTAACCCATAATTGGCTTACCATTTACTATTATGACGTCTATTTAACTTTGCGTTAAAATTATACATCTCAAGCTCATTTCAGACATCTTAGAAATGCGGCTTTTTTAGAAACAATCAGTAAATCTTTAGAATAATTTATTAAGTATAGAAAATAAAATCACTGCAAATATAAAAACTGAGTGCAAAAATTCACAATACCAATAAATTTTTTACCTTGGGACATCTTTTCCCTTGAAAAGAAATTAAAAACCCAAACTGTGTTTTAGTATTTTCTTTCTCAATGGAAAATTCTGAAAATTAATTTCTTGATCCAATTATCTGAAGAATGTAAATGAAGAGATTGATGATATCAAGGTACAGATTCAGAGCAGCGAAAATGTATTCTTCGGGAGAGATGGAATACTTGTGATGACCTCCAATCAGAAGTTGAGTGTCGTACACTAGGTACTAGATTATAAAGAGTCACATTAAAATAAATTTGTGTTATCAAAATGTCAAGATTCAATGAAATATCCCTTTAATAATATAGAATAAACTATCAGTTAATTTTAGGGATACTTTATTTTTCGTTATTAAACATATTTAAAACAGTCAAAATTAAAATACACAAATAGATAATTTTGATATCAAATAGTAAAAATTTAGATATGCAATCCTGTAAAAAGTTTGTAATATTCTTAGTTGTGTCACAGAAATAAAACAAAACATGGAAATGTTATATAGTTACATTCGTTAATTCCTTGAGCAAAGCTATTTATGCAACTTTAGACTAGTAATCATCTTTAAATGACTTTCAATATGTAATACATTGAACTTGTTGAACGATTTTGTGAACACTAAATTGTTTTTTAAGTATATGGCTCAAATGAGAAGGAAGATTATCTTGGGTTTATTCTGAAAAGGGTAGTAAGCTTGCCAGAAGAAAGGGCCATACTCAAAATCTGGCAGTGATCAACATAGGTGATTATTTGTTTTGTCAACTTGTAATCACTGCTTTATAGATCCAAAGAACTTTAAGAATTCAAAAAGTTAATTCAAATTATATAATTAGATTAATTTTAATCATAAAATAAAGAAATGTCTCTAGTATTTCATTAAATCTGTTTCTCTTGATAATAATTGGTGTTAGCATAATAGCATTAGTGTTATTCAGAATTTTTTTTTATCAAAATTACATAAGGGTGCTGCTTGCCAGAGAAAAATAGGAATTCACATGCTTAAATACTCGCTATTTTTGCAGGCAGGTAATGTGCTACATTGTGTTGAAAAATTTCAGATAAACATCCCCAAACTCAACTGATAATATTTCAGAGGGCAATCATCAAGGATTATGTATTTTTTAGGATTCATATACCATCCATAAGGTAAAGTCTACCTACACATACATGGAAAATGCATTTCCAAAGCTTTGGATTAGGTGGAATCTTCAGTCCTTATGCAATTGAGATATATATTTTTTCTGAAATTTGACAACATGCTTCAATCAAGATCAAATTTTAGTTTATTCAGAAATATTGCCTTTTTTAGTTGTCTGTGGTCCTTTCTTTGTTCTTTTGCCCACTTGAAGTGAGCTGACTTCATCTTGTTCATCAATAGCTTCTTCATAAAATAGCATGTAGACCCAAACAACTAAGTGTGTGAATTGCCATTAGTATTTCAAATAAACTTTCCCAAACCAATTTCAGATCAGGATGTGGCAACCCTATTTCTAAGAATCTTCAAAAAATGATCGTAGATAGTATTGATATCTTTCCTAACCCTGCCTTTCATTTTCATGGCACCATTAATTTCTTTCCGTTTCATCAATTGCTGATCTTCAAAATCACATAAATTCAGCTATGAGAAATATCTGAGTAGAATATCATTCCTTGAGCTTTGTGTAGTGACAAACCAAACTGCATTCTTCCATCATTGTTATTTCTGCATACCATCTCCCTCTAGGCAATTTGACAGCACAGAAATACATCCAGCAGATCTTATAATCTGTTGTTTAGCCTGTCATATCATTTGTCCAAGGGGCAATTTACCATCCCAATAACACCCAACCACACACAGCTCGCCTCTCCCAGGAGTGTCTCCAGAGTTCAAATCTTTCCTTGGCCCAGCGAGAATCCCAGATCTGTCTATCATTGAGCAATTCTGGTATGTGTTAGGTTGGTTGGGGTTTTATGGCACAAGGGCCATACTTGGCCAAGCTGCGCCAGACACAATATCAAGTAATACACCAAACACACACAATGAAAGTTTTACTGACACAGAAGAAATGCACCTGACAGGAATCAAACCTACACCACCTACAACTCGAAGGTTGCTAGAGCAGTGAGAATACCCACTGAGCCACAACAGCCCCAGTATGTGCTAGGCTGTCTGCTGCACCACCTATGGAATATAAGGGATTTGGAGCAACAACTGCATAATGCTTGGCATAATTTGCCACAGGATAACATAAGGACTCTATGTCATGGCATATATCTGCATGTATCACTGACAAAAGATTTAAAACTAATAAACTTTCTGATGCAGTTCACAAAAAGATACAACAAGCATACAATAGAGTCCTCTACTATTTGATGTAATGAAAATTTCTTTCTCTTCATGTACATCACACAGGTTAAGCTTCATTTTAATCAAACACTAGCATCAGGGCGTTTCAATTTTTTTGGTATGAGTGCATATGGTTTAGAATACCTCTTGAAGAAGCTATTATGAAAATTAGAAGTAATCTGGCATGTTATAGAGCATATATTGAACATTGTGATAAAGCATGGTATGGGTTTTGTGCTAATCAACTAGCTCAAAACCCAAGTACAGAAAGAAATTAGATATATTTCAGTTGTAAAGTTCAATTTCAGCGCCATTTGGTAAGTGCCATAACTTTCTAGATTTCTAATTGAAAAAAAAAAACATCTTAAAAACAAATTTGAAATTGTCTTTCACCAAGGAAAATATTTTACCACAAATAAAATAGTTTCAAATGATAAATTTTCATAGAAAAAAATTATTATTTCACGATTATTACAAATTTTATTGCAAGTAGGTATTAATGATGGGTTGTATTTTTGAGATACCTGTGGCTATTCGAGTCAGACCTCCCTGAAGTATATTAAAAAAAATGAACAATATTAGGCATCAGTAAATAAACAGTAACCTTTAAGTGTCTTGATTTTTATAAAATCCTAGTTTGAATGAGACAAAAATAAATTATCTACTTACCAGAGAAAATATCAGAGCTCCAATGCAAGCATAAATCAATCTTACAACCTATAATAGTTTTTATATTAATACAAGGTAAGGGGAAATTAACATGCATATACTCAAGATCCTTAGAATTTTTAAAACATGGAAATGCAATAAAATAGCTTACATAACAAAGAACATATTTCTAATCGAAATACTTAAAAGTAGTTGAGATGTATTCATGAAACTTACTTCATTATACATGAAAATGGTAAGAAATCCGAATATGACAAAGATGAACAAGGTTACAAACAGCATGCCTCCCATCATAGTGAAATCATACTGGAAAGAAATAGAAAATTTTAGTTGATAAGTTAAACTTGAGTACGGACTCGAATACTGAAGGATGCAAAAAATTTGTTCACCATATAACTGATACATTTTTTACATCCTCTGGGGAAAGGATTTTTAATTAAATGTTTCAAAAAATAAAAAATGTTTGCAAACATAATTTCCCAAACTTTTTTGGCTCAATGCTCCCTTTTCAAAGACCTTTCCCTCTGGAAAACTATCTCAATAATAAATTGCAAGCGTAGCTGTGCCTAAAATCTTTAAATTTCATCAAAATATTTATGTAGCTGTGTGTAATTTTAGAACATCAGAACAAATAAAACTTGGAACTAAAATTATAAAGCTATTAAAATGAAATATCAAAAATAAAATGCAGATAAATCACACCAGATTTCTCATTGTTATTGGTAATCAATATCAAAGTAGTAAAATGTAAGTAATCACTAATTAAAAGGATGAGCCTGGTGTTGTGCTTCCATTTTGTCGAGAAAGGCTTTGCTTTTGTCAGCAGCATCCTTAAATTTCCATGATTAGCAGTCAATTCCGCTTTTTTAGTAAAATGATTTATCACACTAAATCCAAATTTAACTAAATTGCATGACAGAAATGCAATAAAAAATCCAAACACGAGACAGATTACGTCAAGTAATGGACACACACAAGGAAGCTTTTACTGACATAGAAGAGAAATACCCAGAGAGGTATCAAACCCAGTGCCTACTACAACTTGCAGGTTGTTAGTGCAGTGAACTAAGCCACCGCAGTCACATTTGATAGAATTCCCTCATTTTGCAAATTGGCTAAAATTTAATTTCACCTTATAAAACGACATCCCCTATTGTTACATATAGCAATCAATGAAATATATTTGAAAGGCTGGAGTGTGAAATGCTTAAATTTCCAGTTTCTTTTTAATAATGTAAAATCGTATGTTTTACCAACAGTTGAATAACACTCCAAGATTAACTGATCTGATAAAATTTATTACCTACAATAGCATAGATTATAAATACATGGTGGACTATATGGCCTCAAAGAATGACTAATCTTTTTATGATTCTGGTCTTTTCAATGTAGAAGTCCAAATACAAATAGATTGATAGTAATATATCGTCGTTTTACTATCAAAACCTCAAAAGTCCAATTATTTTAGTTGAAGTTTTAACATTATTTGGATACAATTTTGCTTAGTTTTACTTTAAAAGATCCCAAGTCTGCATCAATCATAAAGCTGCCCTAGGCAGTTTTTAAACCTCATATCTCATAACTGGTCTACAACTTGGTATCTAGTTTGTCATTGTTCCTGAAAACTTTTTATATCAAAACATGAGGTTTTAATAGTAAAATGACGATATATTTGCACAATTCCATTTAATATTATCTTAATTTTAGAGAACTGAAATGCATCTTACTTTGGTTTGGAAAGCAAAGGCTGTCAGTCCAAGGCATATAAACTGGAAAATAAAATTTGGCAGTTACTGTTTGGCTCCTATTTCAGACAGAATCATAAAAACTAAAAATTTTTAGTATTAATTCAGAAAAACTTCAATAATTTACAATAAATAATTTTAAAAACTTACACAACAAATTCCAGCAGCCCACATAACTTCCTGTGCTTCATAAGTACTAAAAAGAGAGTATACATTAATTTGAAACTAATTTTCTAATGAGCTTCAATTAGTTTACATCAATATCCATAAGTGCATTGCAATTCGATATTGCCACATAACATAAAGGGAAAAAATCAGGTAAAATATTATCTGACATAAGATGGTACATGGAGAAAATTCAAATATTGAACACAAGTGGCAAAACAATATGAATAGCAAGTAATACAAATGTTTCAATTTAAATATAAAAATTGTTACCTTGAAACTACTCCAAGCAGAAATGACTCCACAAATGTCTAAAAAGAAAAATAGTGCATTTAAAACCATGCAATGTCTAAATTTTTAGGAATTTGTTTAAAAATTTAACATTCTATAATTTGAAATTGAAAACATGAAATTATCATTAAATAAATAAAGCAACTACACACTTGAATATGGAAATAAATAATTGAATATTGAAAAGATTAAGACATATTTTAATTTACATACTTCCAATACTAAAAGCTGTTACTCTGTTTCAGAGAAAACTTTAAAAAATTTATCTTTAGTGCATGCAATTTTTGTCATGGCTAAATTAAAAAGTAGATAACACATGTGAAACGATGCAAAATCATGATATAATTGCTCATACAAACTTGTTTAGATAAGATTCTTTTAATTTTATTTTCCATTTTTTGTCATAAGTGCATGCAGATGTCTAGAATAATTAAATTATAAAATAAATATGTAGTACTTATGATTATTACTTATTTTTCTTGGATATTATGAACGTCAGATTTTGCTAATACCTAATACAAGGGATCATATTACTTTATTAAATATTGATTTAGAATTAAGATAATATATACTTAAGTACAAGTTTTATACAACAAAAGAGATATGCAGTAAATACTTACAAACAAGAAAAGACAAATAAAGTTCAAAGGAAATTGGCGCCTCACATTATCACAGCAAGCCATAGCAATCATTAGCACAAACACAAGGATTCTAGGAGAAAAGTGACTGGATTTAACAAAAAATTAATATTCTTAATATTGACAAAAATATAGTAATTGAACCCACAAAAAGATTTATAGCCAAGCTTCCTGTATCCTTTTCATTGCCTTATTGTCATGAGTTAGTTTAGCAAATATTTCAGGAACAATTTTAAGCAAAATATTATACACATCAACATTTCCCAAGCTATGTTCTGAGGATAGTGAATAAGCATTAAATGAAAAATTATCAAAATTAATATGATCCTGGCAAATATTAGAATTTAAATATCTTTCAAACATTATCCAAGGATTCTTGATTAAAGACAGGAACTTAACACAAGGAGGTGCAAGTATGTCCACTGACATATCTATGTTTGCAGAAGAAATGGAATTACAAACCATGGTTTCTTCAAAATCTAATATTAAACGAGTGGAAGTAAACAGATCAAATCGGAAGTACGATGAAAGATATTTAAATTTTTGGGCGATACAGATACTTCTGTGCTTTAAGAATAAAATACTAGCAAACAGTTCTTTGGCTCCAGCTAAACTTTGTAGGCACTTCAAAACGAAAAACACGGATTACAAAGGAAAAGATGTACATTTTTAAAGAGATGATGCAACTCGCTAGAAAAATCTTAACTTCAAATAACTACAATTGCTAAAACTGGAAATGAAAATGCAGAGGCATCTTTTCATGTGAGTTACCAGATTGCACTTAATGGTGAAGCTCAAACGATTGGAAAGATGTTAATTTTGTGTGAAATCATGCATATTAAATGAGCGGGCTGCTAAAAAATAAATGCATTACAATTATCTCAAGTAATACTATTTCACACCACATTAATGATCCTTCTGTGCTGACAAAGAGAAAACGTTAATTTGACAACTTAGACATTGCAAAGAATATGCATAGCTAATGGATGAACTACAGATGTCACAGGACTAGTGCTGTATTGCTAGTGCATTACATATTTGACTTACTCACGTACAAAAATCTACAAGAAAAACTACCAAAGATATATTTGCATGTATTAATCATTTCATAAAACAGAAAATCGGTTGGAAGAAGTGTATTGATATTTGTACTGATGGTGTAAAGATGAAGTGAGTTGCATCACACACCCTGCAAGGAGCTACAAGAGCCACCAAAAGTCATTGTGCTTTGCATAAACAAGCACTGGTAACAAAAAGATTCCTACATATTTAAAAACTGTTTTGGATGAAGCAGTAAAAATTATCAACTATGGAAAATCTTGACCACTTCAATCTAGATTACTTAAAATTTTGTATGATGAAATGGGTAGTGCACATAACTCTTTCATTACATTCGGAATGAGATGGCTATCCAGAGGGAAAGCACTTTTGAACTTTGCAGAGACCTATTGGTTTTCTTCAGGTTGTATAATTTAAGACAAAATTTTATTGAATTTCATCAAATTCTTCATGAATGTTGAGTCTTGCGTACTAGACAGATCTTTTTACAAAGTGCAATAAAATTAATTTATTATTACCAGGAAAGAATATTACAATTTTTAATACAAGAGATACAATTGCATATTATGATAGGAAGTTACAATTCTGGGTTTCTAAGGTAGAACATAGTTTTGTTTCCACTCTACGTGAACTTTCGACTGAAATAAATTCTGAAGTAGATGAAGTTTCTAACATAATTTTAGAACACTTGCATGACTTAATTAACCCTATTCTAAAACTTTCCATGAGTACAATTTCAGAGTTTGGAATCCATTTGCAGCGACAGATAAGTCAACAAGCTGCAGCACAAGTGATTATGAAAATCTAATTGAATTAGTGACTGATTTAAAACAAATATAAGGAACTTGCCATTAAATGATTCTTGGACAAATTTAGCCAAGTACCCCAGTGTCAAAACTAGCTATTGTTTTACGTCCTTGTGAATTTAATAATGTGAGGCAGGATTTTCATATTATGCTGAAACCAAGTCCAGGAACAGACTTTAACATTACACCAGATATGAGAATTCCACTTTCCAGTATTGCGTCAGACTTTTAAAAATTTGTAATTCAAAGATCAAAAAACAATTTGAAGTCATTAAGTCAGCATTCCAGCAATACCTATATGCTAGTTTTTTACCCTTTTTGTGTGTTTTGTTTTAAATAATTAACTTTTCAGAATAAATGTTTTTTCTTAATGCTCAGATTTTCTCATATACGTGGATCATATTTTAAAGATCAGCATTCCATCTGCCACTCCCTGTGTGTAATACAGGAAATGAAGAAGCGCCGCCAAGTCTAGACGGACTGGCGGTGATTTTGTAGACGACTAGGACGATTTTCCCAGAGTGCAGAGACTAGGGATGGGAAATACTGTTCTTTTCGGCGAACAGTTCTTCGATGTTCTGTTCTTTTTAAAAGAACTGTTCTTTAACCTGTTCTTCTGTTCCCAAATGTCTCTCTACTCGAAATGTGCAAGCCCTGTTCCTCCTCGTAGACTATGTGGCGCCAGCAGTTTTCACAATAGACAGGAACCAAATTTTGTTGACGTCATCTTTGTTAGTACTTTGTATAGGCGTGCATATATAAAAAAAATACAAATGCCTCGGAGTCTTTGTATTGTTATTGGTTGATTGATTTTTTTATGGCGAAAGGGGCAAATCTATTCAAGCTGCGACGAACTATCAGTAATTGAGAAAAGAAAATCAGAATTTTTCCGTAAATTGGAAAAGGTTCTTGTAAATCGAAACGTTTAAATTCTCTCCCCAGTGGCAACTAATGTCCCACATCTGAACCATCTCAAGTAGTTTCCCAAACATATGAGGTGCCTAGGACAAAACAAATATGCAAGCAAAAGTAATAATTTTTTAGATTTTAATGTCATTTTTAAGTCAACAAAATGGTCATTTAAGTCAATAAAACGACGGTCCGTGATCCACCCCGAAGAGAAAGATCCGAGGACAGCACCAGGTAATTTTGAATCACGTTATGCAATGGGGAGTTGCCCTTTATAAAAGATTATAAACAAAAAACGCATACCGGGATTACCACTTGGAAAATAAAATTGGTTTGAAAAACAGGTTAACATTATATGATCTATCTAAACACGTTTAAAACATAAAAAATATAAGTCAAAAAATCACTTTAGCTTTCTTTTCAACACATTAGTTTTATGGTGGGATTCTTATTTCCAAGATGTCTTTAAAATCGTAATACCTGACTTAATGAGATCCCTTTTCAACTTATAGAGCATGACACCAGATCCGAATTTCCTTTTCACAGTGAAATATGTCCACACGTTTGAAATTTTGCTTTCCATTTTGTAAAATTTGGTTTTAAAATAAAGTTAAAAGCATTGCAAATCCTAAGAACGAGTAGAGGCGACACCAGCAGAGAGAAAGCTGGACGACAAAATCTTGATCAGCAATATTTTTAAAAAATTTAATTTGTTTAAAATTAAAATTCGTCATTATGTCATTGCCTAACAATTATAAAATTTCACAATTATTGTGCTAATCTCCTCGCAAATTCATCAGACGTCTGGGCTTGGTTCAGTTGAGAACAGTTCCTGGAGGAGTCATGGAGATCAGCTCCGTGAACCGTTCATCGAGAACAGCTCCGCCAACAGTTCATCGAGAACAGCTCTGAGAACAGAGAACTGCTCTGAGAACGGAGAACTGCTCTGAGAACGGAGAACAGCTCCGAGATCAGAGAACAGGGTCGGAAGAATTTGAGAGCAGGAATCGATTCTTTCGGTAAATTTGATTCCTGCTCTCAAACAGGAAGTAGTCTCAGCAGGGAGTAGGTTTATGGACAGAGAACGGATGAATGAATCAACAGGAAACAGTGAGTCACGAACTGTAGGACGAACAGCTGTGTTAATCGAAGTATAAAACGATTGCAATGTTTCTTTTTACAAAAAGAACCGAGAATAGGTTTTTGTGAAAAGTGGGAACAGGCTGTTCCAGTTCTTTTTGAAGAACAGGTGAAAAAGATAAGTTCGCTCTTTTTTCCCCATCCCCAGAGACAGTTGCAGAACGATGATGCGAGAAGAGGATGGCATACGGTCATGTCTAATGATGAAGTGGAATTGTTAACTATTCTTAATCAGTAAATATTCCCCCTTTATTTGTAAATAAACTCTTTAATTGTTAATTATGTCGCTTTTATCCCTTTTGCTAAAATAGAGATTCTGGATGCAAACTCATCCTAAAGTGGTTAGAGCCATCCCACATATATTTCATTCATTATTTATACCTCTCTACTTTCATTACAAAACAAACAAAGTGTTCCATTAAAATTTTAGGATTTGCAAAGTGTTCTGCATAGGAAAAGATTGGGAAATGCTGATATATATCATGCTTTACATACAGTTAAAACATAAATATAACTCTGTGGCGCTACAGTTCTCGAAGAACCATGACTGGTGGTGCCCACCTTGCTTACGAGACCTTGGAGGCCCTGGGGTGCCGAGCGGCATTTTTTGTCCCTGTCAGGTCGTCAGCCTGACCCGGGGATCCCAGTGCTTAGTAAAACATAAATATAGGAAGTAAAAATACTGAACACCAAAGGATAGAACAAAAGTTTTCATCTGGCATGATTAATTTAGTAGAGTACTCAAATATTCTATCAATATAACTTTTCATAAACAACAATAAAAATAATTGTTTTCATTTTTCTAACATGCAGAATTGCAAATAACTTATCTTGAGTAACCTAGTGATAAAATTGACACTTATTAGTGCTATTCTTTACAGAACCAGATCTTGAAAGGCCTTTTATAAACAAACTGATCACTAACCACAGAAATATTTTGCCAAACTAGGTTCCCACCTGTAATTATGGAGAAGTAGGTGATTCCCTTTGCTGGACTGTTGGACCAGAGCACTAACTGCTTGGCAATCAGTTTGGCTCCAATACTTGAAACAAGTTGGGGGAATTATGTCAAATTCAAAGTTTCATATGTAAAAATATTTGAGGATTAGATGGGATAAAATAAAGTTAAAGAAATTATTTTTAAATCTGATGAAACTGGTGATTTCGTGTTATTTAAAACATTTCACTATATGATTTTAGTTCAAAAATATAAATTCAATTGTAATTCCAAATCGTAATAAGACTAGTCTATGCCAAATTAATGTTAAAGTAATTAAAACCCAACTTACATGGCAACAATTAGCATTGAAGGATGTTGTTCAGTATACAATCTGACAGGTTCACTGCAACATACAAATGTAAGACAATTAAGTGATAATAAAACATTAATAGTTCATCAAATTAATAGCAGAAAATAAAAGAAAATTATTCAAACATTTTGAAATAATTATTACAAGATATTAATTGCACTTTGGGTCAATATTATAGTTAAAAAGAAAACAATCATAGCATTTAGATAAGAATATGACACAATACTCTGTGGCTTTGATCATTCAATGGAATCATCTTAAAAATCACATGTATTAACCCTCTGGATACGGGGACCGGCACAACCGGCCAAAAGTTTCGAGTCCCCTATTTACGAAAGGCTCAGATTGATTCAGACCTCAAACTCCTGAAGAATCGCTAAAGCCCATTACAATATCCATCCCCTATTTTCTGTGCTACAAAGAGCCCAGCGCATGAATAGCCTTATCTCCCAATTGACAAAGATGTCAGGGTTATCGATGGGGAGCCTCGTAAATTGTTTATTCTAGAGCATCGTCTGTGTGAGGTTGAGTAAATGAAGAGATATACGTAAAATGTCACCACAACACTTTCAGTTTACCAGGGAAGAATCTGTCCCTTCTAGGCATAGCCATGACCTGACAATAGAAGCCAACACATTAGGTGATAATGGGACGACACATATTCCTCTCCTCCTGGGGGAAAGCATTGTAAAGGCTGTTTTGGCTGGTTTCAGTAAGTTGCCTGTAAAGCCATTGGGTCGGCTGCCATAACCAAAGAGGGAAATGATATTCTGCCCCATGTATGCAGAGGGGGTTATACAGTGTGGGTCAATAACAAAAATATTTATTTTCTCCAGGACTTAATGGTTTGTATCTTTTTAGATGTTTATGAGGGGTAACAAATGTTTATGTAAGTTTTTAAACTAGTATTTATACTTATAAAAAAGAAGCACAGTAATTGTTTAAATCACTTTAATTGACTCCGAGCAATTCTGTTTGCTGCTTTCAAAAATGTAATATAGACCTGGAGTACAGAATATGATGTAGGGCATTAAAAAGAGGTGCTGTAACCCAAATTTTTGAAAAACTATTATATTATTACACATCAGAACCAAGGATCTTCCAAAATGAAACATTTCAAATAAAAATTTGACATTCAAACTCTTATGACAATCAATGTAAAATCAGATAAAGAATTTATTTTTCATATTTATTAACGAACTTACCTATAAACAAACAAGGAAATGAATGCAAATGTTATAGCCAGTTGAACCATGAGTATTGCATAGACCTTTCGGATAAAGGCTGAAATAAACAAATTCTGTTTATAAAACTTGAAATCCTTAAAGATGAACTCTTACCAAGCTAACATAATTAATTCTTCACGATTAACTCTTATAAATAAAGTAATATTAATTAACTAGCAGATCTGCACATAGTATCTGCACCAAAGTTTCTTAATTGCAAACATCTATTGATGGAAGTGTCATTACCCACCATTTCATACTTTATTTAAATCCCTTTATGAATATACTCATTGATGTGCACATTTCATGTCCAAATAAAATCAAAAATATAAAACTGCATTTTCTTTACATTTTTCAAATGTATTCTTACTGGTACTAATTCTTATTTCCAATAACGTACATGGCAGAAAGTTCTCACCTGTCATGTTCCCCAATTAGGGCAATTTGATATTTTTTTACCTCTAAACCTACTTTCCAGTAGGCTCAGATTTTCTATACTGTATTATTTTTAATATATCAGATTTGTCATTCCTTTGTTATCAAATTGCTGAAGAATTTCATTAGCGTCAAAAGCTCTTCTGTGTAGTTCTAGCAATATTCTGCAGCTCCTAGCTCAAATTAGCCATATTTATACTGCAGCAAAATAGGCAAATTAACCTTGTAGCAGTTGATTTTATATTGTTTATATCTATTTGTTGCATTCGCCAACATACAAGCCAATTTCTATACCCCAGACATTAGTGAAATACATAAATATATTATGTTATTATTGTAGTAATATTGCTCCCTTTTCTGTCATTACATTCCTCTGAATAAAACTAGTACTGCTTATGATAGTGAAGTCATCAAGGCAATAAAGATTCTTTAATGAAACAGTGGCAGAATTGAATTTTTCATTCATGCTGTAATGCTCTTGGATTCTTCTGCAGTCATGCAAGCTGTGGCAAACCAAGATAAGCTGGCTACTTGTAGGAAAGTTCAGGAATGCAGATCACTTCTAGGGCAGTTTTTGGATCATGGATCAGTCATCTTGAAGTGGATTTCTTCTCATTGTTACATTCTTGTCAACAAAGCTATGATGTGCTTGTTAAGATGGGCACAACAATAACCTAATCTAACTGCATTGAGATCTCTTTGGTAAGTCACACATTGGTGCAAAATCAGTCATTGCATCACTAAATTGGGTGAATCATGCATGTGTATCATGTTTTCTTAATAGAAGCAGAGTGTGCATGTCATATGTTTTATCGCATGCTGCTCTAGTGTGTGGCAGGGCTTACAAATCAGCGACCTCAAATGTACATAAAAAATTGAAGACCTTTGTATATTCAACCTCAATAAAAGTATGTGAGGGAAACATTGGGAAGGAGCTTTTATTTGACTATCTGAGAGCAAAGGCAGTTGCCACTGTCAGGATGACGTCATGATTGCCTTGCAGCCCACCTGCATTGCATTGGAATTCTGGGTAGTCACTTGTGTCCTCTTTGTATGGATGCCAACCATCTCCTTTACCACTCTGCCCAGTCAAGCAAATCTGTTTTTCAAGTTAATTGGGAAGCAAAACTTATCTAATTTCTCATGATTTTATTTTGTATTTTATAAATGATTGTAAATTCTGTGTTTTTGTAATACTTATCTTTGTATTTTATCCATGTTTGAATTTTTGAGCCCCAGGATGTAATGACCCTGATGATGCCCCCCCCCCTGCCATGATATGAGAAACTCATAAAAATCAGATTTTATTTAAATCAGATTTTTACTTAAATCGGACCTTTCGGATTTTAATCAATCCTTTGTCCACAAGTTTAAACTTGGACATAAAACACACAAATCAGTGTTGGTTGTAGATACTTTTGAGTTACATTAAACATTAATATTTACGATAAATAACATTAATGTATTAAGAAATACAGCAGGATGTGAATTTTTAAAAAATTAAAACGTGATACAGGAATGAGCAAAGTTAATCACATGATAGAGTAAATAGAACAGCACAATAAAAACCATGCATAAGCAATGTTTTCTAATCTGGTTCTTGCCGGATCTCACTAACACAATATTATATATATTTTTATATAAAATTAATCATAAATAAAAAAATTTCAGAATCTTTTTTTATGTATAGAATTTCTTTAGTTATTTTTATATAAAGTAATAAATTGGCTAGACTTGTTTTCGAGAAAAAATCATGTCATCAATAGAAAAATAAAATTCACGAAAAAATTCCTACTCTCATTAATATTAAACTTGGAAAAAGAACTTATTTGTGAAAAAATGCTATTAGTAAGTAAATAGTAAAAAACAAGACAAAACAAAATATATGTAAAATGAAATCAATGCCTCTTTCAAATTTTCTCGGAGCATTGATAAGTATTTCAAAGTAATATTTCAAGCACACTAAAAGGGTATATGCATAACATACAAAAAAATGAAACTCTGAACAGCATAGAATAAGTAATAGCATTCCCCAGAACATGCCAATTGAGTGGAATTTTGAGCTTGCAATAAGTCATAATCATTAAAATAGCTTTCCACTTCAATCCATAATCTATATTGTTAACCTACTCACTCAATTATCAGATGGGCGAATTAACTTTTACATTCCAAATTTTAATTCGATAAATACAAAATAGTTATGCTAGAAGTGTAAAGTATTCCTAGGGGTCAATGCATAAAATTTCCCAATTCAATTTAAATAAAAATTAACTAACATATTACACAAAATTAAATGAAAAAATTAAAATTCCCAATTATGAAGATTTATGTGCAAAATTGAAATGCTTTTGTGATACTGCAAAAACTTTTTCATTGTGATTGTCTTCAATTTTTTTCATAAGACTATTTGACTTATTTGATATGGTTCATAACTTATTCGAATAAAATAACATGCATCTTGTTCATAGTTATTTCATTTTCAATATTAATAAATTTAATACAGAAAGGAAGATTAATAAAATTTTGATTTAAATCAACGATTTTTTTTAATAAAATCACTTGATTTAAATTGGTATACCTGGACCACTGCATCTGAGATAAAGATTTTATTGTATTTTCACTCATATCACATGCAAGATATACAAAAGTCGAGAAAAAGGTCATCATAAACCTCTATGACATCAGTCCTTAAAGAGGACTGACTCACTGAGAGCTGATATATATTTGCCAAGCCCTACCCTTCAAAATATTATATAAACTTAATCCTAAAGCATTTTTTTTAATTAAAGTAACAGCTCCAATTTTACATTTAAAACAGTTCAGTAAAAAATACTTGCATTGCATAAGATCAGAAAGAACACCTTTACTTACCCATGCGAATATTTTTCTCACCAAAGCTGCCTCCAAACTCTGTGCCCAGAGTGGCATATTCAGAATCAGAGTATTCATTCATGATTGATTGTTTTAATCAGTTCGTCTGAAAATATTGAAGTTTATAACATCAATTCAATTCAAAATATTTGCCATAGTGAAAAATCAATTATGTAACTTAGCAATAGAAAATGTAACATTTTATATCTATATTTGATTTAACTTAAGTTTGAGAAAAAGGATTTCACTTTTCAAAATTAGACATTTTAGTCAACAAATAAAATATAGCTTCAAGGAGTAATAATAAAGATTTATCTACACTGGTTCTATTTTATTCCAAGCTAAAAAATAGAATTAAAAATTTAACACAGGTACTGAGTGAAAGTTACACATTGGCTTACAAACTTATGAGGAAAGACAAAATACGAAGAGTTTCAGCTAAACAAATGTATATTTTTTAATTAACAGCCATCGGAAAATCCCAAGGCCTGTGCTTCTGGGAGGCCAAAACATATTGTGGGTCAGAACAAGGACTCAGAAAATAATTAAAAATATTTTCATTGAAAATAGTTAACTTTTTATATAACTAATTTATAACCTGATAGCAGTTCTGTTTTTAAAATCATGACTGATTAACATTAAATTTAAGCAAATGACTACCATTTGGTGCAAGGCAGGGTTACAAAGTATAAGCAGAAAGACAAGTGTCAATATCACTTAATATTTTTGCCAGTTGCCAAAATTCTTTATTTGGGTGCAATTTCTAAGTATATTTTGTTTCCTGAACTTGAGACCTTTTCTTTGTAACAGTACAGATTTTAATACAATTTACATCTACATTAAAGCACAGATTGTTAGAATAAACAGTTGAGTGGGTCATAGAAGCCAAATGAAATATTCAGAAAACTTAGTGTCAAAAATGGTGACTGGGTCTAAAAAACTCAATCAAAACATAACGTAAAGGCACAAAAAAGATTAATAATCGTTAATTTTGAACCCTGGTTCAAGGTGACAAAAGAACTTGTTCAAAAACAGTAATGCGAGACTACAGGAACTCTATTGATACAATCTCTTCATTATGGTTCACACAAGAGCATCACAAAGTGTAAAAATGATCAAATGTTCATATTTAAAACTAAGTGAATGAGTGTTTGGCACAACAAGGCCCTTGTGCCATAAAAAAATCCAACTAACATTTAACAGTGAACATACTTTATCTGGCTTATAAGTTGCTTGAAAATTCGAAAATACTTCACATGAAACTTGAACAAAAGAAACAAATAACAAGACCACCAGGATCCATTAGATGTTACTGCAAAACTTTTTAAAGAATTTAAATATAATGTTGAGAGTTTTACTTTCCATCTTAACAGGGTTTGTAATTAATGAGACATTTTTTGCATGGACTACCCACTTTAACCACCTGGTTTGGGTACTTATGTATTAACAGCATGCAAGCGATTAATCACCAAATCTGTACATATTAACCACATGCCAGCGATTTATTGCTAAATCTGTTGGAAGGGTATAAGATTGAAGAACTGGAACAATCTGGTTATATTCACTGCCAAGTGAACCACAAATACAATTTCATTGATTCTGATTGTTTCCAAAACTTTTTTAGAACCACAGTTCAGTGTGTAGTTGCATTAGATACTCGTGCTCTATTTTCTGTTTTTACGTCGAAGTAAATTTTTATGTAACGCTTGATCATTATGAAATAATGCTGGAAGAATATTCCTACCCCAATGGATATTTGGGGGCATTTGTCGCAGAACAAGAGAAACATTTCTTGTTATAGTCCCAGATCGTAGTGGGGAAAAATGAATGGGGAAAAACACATTAAAGATGGATCGTCCATTTTTTCCGACTGTTGGAAGGAGTATAAGATGGAAGAACTGGAACAATCTGGTTATATTCACTGCCAAGTGAACAACAAATACAATTTCATTGATTCTGAAACTGGCATGCACACAGAATATAGAACGCATCTGGGAAAGTACAAAATGGTGAAATAAAAAACATCGAGGAACATCTTGCCACTACCTCGAGTGCGGAAACAAAACTTTGTTGATATTCGCCAATGGCATGCGGTTAATACGTAAGTACCGAATTTAAATATAATGTTGCGAGTTTTACTTTCCATCTTAACAGGGTTTGTAATTAATGAGACATTTTTTGCATGGACTACCCACTTTAACCCACCTCACCTTAATAATTGCTGAGCACCAGTAGTGCAATGCTGGATTCTATACTATTTCAGCAGGGCCTAGTTAAAAAATTGAATATTATATGAAAACTTAAGATCTTGTAAGATTTTTAGTTCTTTTTGATGTTAGAACCAGACTCAAAACTTTAAAAGGACTACAATATGCAAATAAAATGTGACATATCTTCAAGAACACAAAATTATAATTATTCTGCAAATTAATTACATTAAATAGCATTAAGCAAAAATTCAAACGTTGTTTCTGGAACTCCACTTTTACTGCAAGGTAGACTAATAGATAAATCAGAGTTATGAAGACTGAAACAAATGCAAACACAGCAATCTTCTAACAGTAATATAAAATTAAGAATTCCATAGGGACGGAAGAACAAGATCTTGTCAAAACTGTACAAACTGCCCTGAGACTGAACTCACCCCAGAGCACATTTTCATGCGCCCAACAATTCTGAAGACTTTGCCAAATATTGATACATTTCCTAAAGTTGGTTTTGGGTTTTATGGTACAAGGGCTATATATGGCCAAGCTGCACCAAACACAAGATAGACAATGCCAGGTAATGGTCATATGCATACAAGGAAAGTTTAACTGACACAAGAGAGAAATACACCCAGGAAGGAATCGAATCTGCGGCGCCTACAATTTGCAGGTCGCTAGCAGGCAAACCAACTAAGTCACGGTGACCCCTGAATTTCCTAGGGACAAGTTTTCTGATGAGATTCTATATATATATATATATATATATATATATATATATATATATATATATAATGTAGAAAAATCAGTACATGGTTTAATTTGACTATTGGTGAACACCAACTGCTAGTTGGGGATTGATACATGTAGAAATGTGAATAAGCAAGATGACTAAGTCACCACCCAAAACCCAATGTCTATAATCATTGCTTTCACATTTAGTAAGGAATATTAATTCATTGAACTATAGTTAACACTTTAGTGAAAAAAGTTATTTGAAAAAAAATCCTTTTCATTGTACTTCATTCCTTTTATTTAGGGATTTAAAAAATCAGAAACCAACATCTTTCCTGGGAACTCCGGACTCCGAGAACCTCTTGTAGTTAAGCAAGTGACAGGTACTATTAGTAACATTCAGGGAAATCCCCGGATGCACACGGTCAATTCTAGCAAATCATGAACAATCAACCTCCGAGAATTCTAAAACATTCCTTGCAATTGAAAATTAGCATGGCTATAAGGCGCTCCAACTGAGTAAGTTTCTAAACGAACATTTATCCCGTGTTTATATACCAGGTCTGGATTGCGCACATTATTCCCAAGGGAACAATATGTTCACTTTTGACAAAATAAGTTCAATTTTCAGATAAATACTTCTAATTATGAAGGAATTTAAAAATTCGAATAGAAAATATCCAATTTTTAAAGTTCTAAAAAAAAGTTCTAAACTTTAATCGAAGATTGTTTACGAAAGGATGAACTTACTGTAATAAGTAAATTTTAAAAAAGACAACTGACGGTTCTAAATTGCAGTGAGATTCAGCTACTGAATTTACAAACGATATCCAGTTTTGAATTTCACAAAACGAAACCTTATGTTCCTCAAATTGCAGGATTAGGACGTAACGAAATCACAACATAATTTGTCATTTTTTAAATTCAGTTCACTTCTAAATATCAAAATAATTACATTAGTTGATCGGGTTTTTTTTATTTGTGGCGTGATGACCAGATATGACTAAATAATAAAAAAAATTGGAGAACTAATATAAAGAAAACGAAAACACCTTTTATATGTTAGGAAAAGGATTGAGCTTTTTTATTTATGTTGTATTAAGTTTGTAGGTATTGACCTCGTCATCTGACCATGGTTCAAAAATTGTGAGGTGTTGTCCTCTAATCTTTCCCTTCGGGATTGCTACCGAACCGTCAATAGCCCGTTTTACTGCTCCAGAGTGTGACGTAAATTCAACTATCTGCCATCCAAGTTTGTTTGTGAGGGTAAGTAGGTAGGTATTTTAATTAACTCTCCACTGGAACAACACAATGGGCTATTGGTGACGGTCCGGGATCAAACATGTAGGAAAAGATCCGAGGACAACACTTCGTAATTTTGAACCATGATCAGATGACGAGGTCACCACTGAGCTAGCACCCTACTCTCCAAACTTCCACACCCCGCCAACGTGAGTATTTGAGGCCACGGCAGATTTAATGTGCACCAGCCCATTTGTACACTGGGCCGCGGTGGCCCGGTTGGAATAGTAACGGACTTGCAACCGAAGGGTTGCGAGTTCGAATCCAGCCAAACACCGTCGTGTACAAAGGGGGCTGGTGCACGTTAAATCTGTCGTGGCCTCAAATGTCCTCACGTTGGCGTGGTGTGGAAGTTTGGAGAGTGGGGTGCCAGCTCAGGTGTTGCCTCGTCATCTGACCGTGGTTCAAAATTACGTGGTGTTGTCCTCGGATCTTTCCCTTTGGGATTGATCCCGGACCGTCACCAAAAGCCCATTGTGTTGCTCCAGTGTGACGTTAATTGAAATCCCCCCCCCCCATTTGTACACTGCGGTCTTTGGTCGGATTTGAACTCGTAACCCTCCGGTTGCTAATCCGTTACTCTTCAAACCGCTGCTCTTGTTTGGGAGGGAATTTCATTTCAACACTGAAAAACGAAGATTTTACTTCCGGTTTTCCATAGCTCTCACACGGTAGACGATGGAGTTGTCTCAAAATGTGGCGCAGGGCCGCGGTGGCCCGGT
This sequence comes from Meta bourneti, assembly GCA_933210815.1. Taxonomy (NCBI): domain Eukaryota; kingdom Metazoa; phylum Arthropoda; class Arachnida; order Araneae; family Tetragnathidae; genus Meta; species Meta bourneti. Next base: position 35,910,688 of record OW119922.1, on the reverse strand, counting down.
TGGAAGAGTAACGAACTAGCAACCGAAGGGTTGCGAGTTCGAATCCAGCCAAACACCGTCGTGTACAAAGGGGGCTGGTGCACGTTAAATCTGTCGTGGTCTCAAATGTCCTCACGTTGGCGTGGTGTGGAAGTTTGGAGAGTGGGGTGCCAGCTCAGGTGTTGCCTCGTCATCTGACCATGGTTCAAAATTACGTGGTGTTGTCCTCGGATCTTTCCCTTTGGGATTGATCCCGGACCGTCACCAATAGCCCATTGTGTTGCTCCAGTGTGACGTTAATTGAAATACCCCCCCCCCCAAAAATGTGGCGCTTCTTTAGTAATTAAATTTGCGTTGACTGGAGCAATCAATGGACCAGGATCAATCCCGAAGTGAAATATCTGGACATTCGTATGTTTGAACCACGATCAGATAACGAGGTTAACACCTGAGCTGGCACCCCTTTCCAAACCTCCACGCCAACGTGAGGCCTGATTAAATATGCATCAGCTCCCACGTACACGACGGTCTTTGATTGGATCAAGTTTCGAACTTACAACCCTCCAGTTGCCTACTTTTTCCATTGCCATCGCTCGCGAAAAACAAAAATTACGTCGTCCCCGAGAGCCGTTTCTAGTGGCGGCTACCACCCAGACTTGGTGTCGGGAGCAGTTCTCGTAGTAGACAGTACAGTAGAACCATGATTATCTGAGCTGAATTTGATTGTTCTATTGAAACTGAATGAGACCGCGTTGGAAGAACATATTAGCAACAGGAGGGTTACGAGTTTGAAACTAGGTCCAACCAAAGACCGTCGTGCACACGGGGGCTGCTGCATGTTAAATCTGTCGTGACCTCACGTTGGTGTAGAAGCTCAGCTGAGAAATGCTATCTTGATTATCTGATTTGGCTAATGAAATGTTTTTCTCGGTCCCTCGCCCACTTTCACCTTTGAACTCGCGTCACCTGGGCTTCATATCGACCCACTCACCTGAGATACACATGCAACCTTCGAACGATCAACATTTCTGCCTCTTGATAGATTTTCCATGTTCCAATCTTTCACTTTCTTACCACCAAGTAGGTTTATTTTTTAATTCTTTCGCTGACACACTTCAGAAAAAGATATCAGAGCCATTCCAAACATACTACACACACCAACAAATCCCTTCATGCACGGTTATAATTTGTCAACTTTGTGAAAGAACTTGGAACTCTTTGACCTGGAATTTCAACTCATCCCTGTAGAAGAAAAAAGAAATGGGAAAGAAGTTGAGAAAATCAAACTAAGAGGTTTATTTTTAAGGATGTCACACACAAATACAGGTACTTGTTCTAAACAAACGAAAGCTTTTTCATTTTAATTTTTTTCACTGTTGCCACATATCAAGTACTAATATTTTATTGCTTTCAACACCCTCTCTCAATAAAATAAAATTTTTAGTTCAACAGTTTTTTGCGCAGTCTCAAATTGGGTCTTGGACAAAGGTTTTGTTAGAATGTCTGCAATTTCATCCTGTTTTAATGTAGTACATCAAATTCAATGTTCCATCTAACACTTTTTGTTTCACAAAGTGGTAACGAATGTCAATGTTTCATCCGCTTATGATGCTCAGGATTCTTTGAAACACGAATTGCAGACAAATTGTCTTCGTAAATAACAATTGGATTTCCCTCTATCTCTAAAACTGAGCTCACAAGTGATGCCTCGTAGCCAGCAAGCCTCACTAGCAGCAATGCTAAGTGCCACTGTCAGCCTCTGTTGATGACAAGAATACAGTGCAACCAAACACCTTAAATGCAAATCCCAGGGTACTTTTTCGATCACTGATATCTGATTCCCAGTCAGCATCTGCATATCCACGCAACGTCGGTTGTTTTTCATTTCTTGATAAACTAATTTAAGTTCTATAGTTCCTTTGGTGTCAACCTCATCAAAGCTTTCCACAATGGTTCATCACTTTAGTCTTGATAGCGTGACAGGTATCCGATAGAAAAACCTAGGTCTGGTCTTGTGCCCATTGTTGCATACAAGCAACCGATCACTTGTCTGTACCTTCTTCCTTATTTGTTCATCAATCTCTCTACTTTGATTTAAATAGCCCATTGTGTTGCTCCAGTGTGACGTTAATTGAAATACCCAAATACCCTACTTTGATTTGAGGTTCAGACATCCATCTATAGGGTGAAGCGACAGGGCGGCAATTTTCCATTCCAAATATCTTTAGAATTCTGATTGGTCAATTTCTAACTTTCCTTTTTTTAGATCATGAACTATATGCATACCTAGATAAGTTGAAACTCTTCTCAGATCTTTCATCTTAAAGTTATCAGTCATAATCTTTACATCATTAACGTTTTTTCATTCGAACTCACTATCAACAAACAATAAACATGGCATTTTCTTCTTTAACCCTGATATATAAACAAGTCATATTCTAATCTTCTAAATCCATTTTGCAATATTAACTTCAGTGATTTTTTCAGACCATACAATTTGTTTAATCTAAGCACAGTTGGTTTCAGGCACTTTTAAGTACACTTCTTCGCTGATGTCCCCATGCAGAAAAGCACTGCATACATCCATTTGATAAAGATTGTTTTCTCTGGTTTGCTATTGCCAAAACTATTCGCAGTTTGTAATTTTGCGACAGGAGAATATAATTATGAATAATCAACATCTTCATCTTGCTGGAAACCTCTTGCTACCAAACGTACCTTGTATTTTACTATTCCATCTGCTACCTTTTTCTTGAAATCTCATTTGCTACCAATCACATGGTAATTCTTTGATTTGTTTTCTACCCACGTTTTGTTCTCATCTATTGCTTCCTTCCAATTTTCTGCCTCTTTTGATTCCGTAGCTTCTTGAAATGTCAAAGGTTCTTCCACCCCGGCAAAATAACACTGATAATCGTTGATTTGTCAGGCTTTCTCAAATCATTCCGATTTCTTAAGTCTCGCTTGCTTTCAACTTCTTTTGGTTCCTCTTCACTCTGAATTTTCATCTTCAGGTTGTTTCTCGAGGCTCTTCTTGCTTTTGATATTGGTACAAACACCACATCTCTTTACAATATCCACTTTGTTTTCATCAGGAAAGAATACTCTAAACCCTTTCACTTCATTTCCACTTTTAGTCTTCGTTTTTCTTTTGATACATGAACATACACCTCATTTCCAAATACTTGAAACGAATTAATGTTCTCAGGATTTTTGCCAAACCATCCCATAGGGTGTTTTAAAACTGATGGTTCACTTCTGTTTAAGACATACAGCCGTATTAGTTGCTTCAGCCCGGAATTTCTTTTCTACGATCTGTAAGCCCTGAGCATGGTTCTTGCTTTTTTATTTTTCTCTGGTGTATATGGAACAGTTTGTTTCATTACTTTAGTCTTGAACTCTGTACCGTTATTACTACGCAATACTTTAACTTTTCTTCCAGTTTGTCTTTCGACCATTTTAAAATTTATCTTCCAATTTATTTCCCACTTCAGATTTGTTTTAGGAAGATGCTGTTCTGTATCTTGAAATGTCGTCCTTGAGCAGTAATTTTGAACCTCCAATTGATTGAGTCTCCACATAAATTAGTTCACTAACTTTTTGGGCTTTGCTCTCGCTACATTTGATTGGTAAATCTGTTGCTTTCCTTGACACATGGCCTGCAAAATACTTGGTCCTATTTAAATGGAATTGATTTTAAGAATGATCTTACAGTACTAAAATTTTGATGTGCTAGTCTCATGACAATGAAGCAGATCACTATCATTTTCTTTAGTCAAAGCAACTGTTTTCATCCTTACCTTGAACATTTTCCCAAATCTTACAGCTACTGCTTTAATTTCATTTTTGCTATTTCGTAAAGTGAATTAATTTTTATTTGCATTCAGTTTATAACTAATTTAAAGCTGCCCCAACAGAAAATAAATTTACCTGCAACTCGGATACATACAGAACCATTTTCTTCCATCACTCTGAATACTATCCACTCCTTCAACTTCCATTTCAGTAAAACATTTTCTTCTACGTGTTCACTTGCACTGTACATATACCAAGTTTCAAGGTCAGTGTCTTCTATATCAGTGATGGTAATTGCTACAAAGTGTTTTGGAGCAGTACATCAAAGAAGATATTTTAATAATGAAATTAATAAAATTCAGGTTTTTAAACATACGACTGTATGAATGATAAACAATAAACATAATTGTAAACTATTACAAAATTCATTTTAAATACTTACTAAAATTATCAAATAATGAAAACATACATAAAAATTTACCAAGTGTTTTCCATTTCCATAAAGTTATGTGCAAGGTAAGAAATAATTTTGACATTAACATGACTAATAAACATTTTATTAAACAAAAAATATAATTTTCTTTTCTTATGTTTGTTATATTTCAACTGCATCTTTCTGTTTTCTTCTAAGGCACATATCGTTTTGGACATTCTATCTCTTTAAAAAGAATCTGTCCGCTTTCAACAGCACTGATATCCTTGTCTGCAATACCTTGTGAAATCTTGCTTTCAGCATGATTAATAGTTTTTGAGAAAGTTCAAGTTCCTTTTGCAATTCAATTTGTTTCGACTTTAATTTTAAATCTTCCTCATAATGTCAAATATTTTCTACTCTTTTTTTGTTCTGATGCTAATAGAAATCTATCATGGTACCGCCTCCAGAAATTTCGAACTGATTTAATCAAAGCCGTAGTAACTTGAAAGTTCTTTATGCTTTCTGTATTAGTAAAATGTGACTTAATTTGTGTGCCGTATACCATTTATACTGTATAGTCAGATTACTCCTATTTTCCAACATGCGATTGTTTTCACTGAAGCCTCTTTCTACATCAGAGTTTCCATGCGCTAAACTTAAGAGACTTGACAAAAATAGGCAAAATCTCAAACTTAAACTTACCAGATGATTCTCTTATATTAAATATATTCCTCCAATAATGGTCAATACGACTACTTATTGAAACGTCTGGAAAATGAAAGCTATCAATAGTTTCATTGATATTTGATCCAATCATCTGATAGAGCAGATCCTTCACTTGGTTTTACAATACATGGAAAAGATGCTGCTAAAAACTTCAAAGAGCTTAAAGATTTTTCTTCAGTTCGCTTCATGGGATGAAGGCAAGAAAGTAATTCTTACATAGCGGGGAAAGACCTCAAGAGTAAATTTTATTATTACTCGAATGCGATTTGGAGCAGGCAATACGCTATGGCGCAATTGGAGCAGCATTACCATCACTGCTATATTCATCACATAAATGCATTTCTTTCTGCAGTAATATGAACAATCTTTATTCATGTGTCCAAATTTCTTGCAATAAAAACACTATTTTCTTACGTTTTATTTCTTCCTTCAGCCAGTAATGCAGTCGAATCCAAATTTGTAAATCTTTTCCTAATTGTTCTTCCCAGTAATGAGTCTTGCTAACAGGTTATTCACTTTTTTATCTTTGATAGGAACTGATGTTATGTGCTTAAACTTTTCGGGTAAGGCCATAAGCACTTTTGTCATAATCATCTGATCCAAAATTACCTCTCCAGCAATTTTCAACTCATTTACAATGCTCTCTAATTTCATAACAAAGAGCAATTGGTGCATTTTCATCTAACTTGCAATTGAAAAATTGAAGTAAATATAAACTAACTTCCGATGTCCTCTCATAAACGGCAATTAACTTGGCCCATATTTCTGCTGAAGTTTCACAACCCAATACATGCATCATTGGTACTTCATTTAGTATAGTCACAAGTACCTCCTGTGCTTTTACATCACTAGTATTCCATTTACTTGCTTCAGCTTCAGGTCTGCAAATTTTGACTTCAGCAAAATCTTCACCTTTCAGTTTCAATACTTGTTCAGTCAATTAAATACACTAACCTCAAATTCTGTCTTAACATAATTACTGGGCTCATAACCAGTATAAGAAAAAAGAAAATCAAATTAAGGTTTATTTTTAAGGATGTCACATAGATACTTGTTCTAAAGAAACGAAAGCTTTTTCATTTGAAATTTTTTCACTGTTGCCATACACCAAGTACTAATATTTTATTGCTTTCAACATTCCCGAATGGATTATTTAACCCATTCTGCAGATCTGAAATCACGTCACTTCATATATACTTGGAAATATTGAAACAAATTGTTCTTGGGCTGTTACTTCTATTCTTTCATAATACAATACTTGAAATTTTACCCCAACACAAGCACTAATTCGTATTCTCTCGAACAGGTCATTTTTTCCAATAAGTTGTTTAAAGATTTTATGGCTTATCTTTCAACTGACAGAACAAAATTTTTTTTCACAAGTATAAATGACTTTTGGTTGTCTGCAATGATCCAGTGTAATAATTGTGAACTTGCAAGAAAAACTGAAGTGTGTAGCTGTTTCCCACAACTTGTGTGAGAACTTACTATTCTCCCAGCATACATATTTGAAAGCTAAATTAAAAAATAGATGTTAAGTTCAGAGTGGACTTAACTTTGAAATTATTAGACACTAAACAAAACATTGCCGAGCTAATTGCTAAAAAGCAGCCTCCCTTTCATTGCTCATTTTAAGATTAAAGTATGTACTTTAATCTAATAACTTTGTAAGTTGAGAGCCTTTTATTTTTAATAAAATAGTAAGAATGTGAATATTAACTTGTTCATAACCCATTTTTTGTTTCAGAACTTCATAAAAGGCCATTACTAAGCTTTAATGTGAAGTTTTAACATTGCATATAAACTATTTAACAAAGATCTAAATATTTTTCTTGGTATAATAAAGAGAAAAATTATGGTCTTGCACACATCTACACACGGACTACTTCATTTCATAATTTGAAGGGGTACATGAAAATTTCTAATTTTATAGTCTATTGATTTACCAAATAAGTAGACAAGAAATGACAAATTCTAGTGTATAATTTTTTATTATCTTACAAACAGTTTATTTTGCAGGTTTAGAAGTTATTTGCTGTGCTTTTAGTACTTTAGCAACTATTTTCTGTTCTTCAATGAGGAATGCTCTTATGATCCTAAAAACAAAAGAAAAAAAAATCAAACTGAGGATTTGGCTCAACAATCATATCTAAGTATGTTAGATGCTTAAAATTAGAATTGAGACATAAACATGATCAAGAAACGAATTTCATTCATTTTGAGTAGCATAACCAGTTCAATGATAATTGACTGATTAATTTTCAATAACTCCACTAACTAGAATTGTAAGAATTTGTTATTACACTCAAGTATTTGTTATTATACCATTGTAAGCAGTTATCTGCAACAGAAAATTTGATATTGTAACCTAGTGGATTTTAGCAGAAATGAGATATCAGACGTAACTCACACATAAGCATATTAATAATTTACATATTAGACAATCACTCTTGTTGAATTACGTTTCAAATGTCAACAATAGCAAACAGTGAAATATATATTACTCAGTTGTGCATCAGTGGCAGATAAATAATCATGGAGTTCATCTGTCCCTATCAAGATATCATCACATGCACATCTAAATCCACACTACCAAGAATCTTAATCATTAAATTATACAACCGAGCTTCAGAATCAGATAAATAATCATACAGTTCATCTGTCCCAACCAAACATGCATCTATGATAAATTATAGAACTATGAATTGTGCATCAGTGGCAGATAAATAATCATTAAGTTCATCTGTCCCTATCAAAATGTCATCACATGCAACTCAAATTAAAGAAAATTGAACATGTATCCACAATTAATTATAAAAGTATTAAGTGCATCAGTGGCAGATAAATAATCATTAAGTTCATCTGTCCCTATCAAAATGTCATCACATGCAACTCAAATTAAAGAAAATTGAACATGTATCCACAATTAATTATAAAAGTATTAAGTGTGCATCAGTGGCAGATAAATAATCATTAAGTTCATCTGTCCCTATCAAAATGTCATCACATGCAACTCAAATTCCACATTTAATTCACATGCAATTCCACATTTAAGAAACCAAACATGCATCTATGATAAATTAATGAAGTATGAATTGTGCATCAGTGGCAGATAAATAATCATTAAGTTAATCTGTCCTGAACATAATAACATATGCACTATTCAAACAAATTTAATCTTAAATGTAAAACAATTTAACTATTTAGTTCACAAACAATGTAGAGTACATCCAGCTTTAGAAAGAAAAATATAAAAAATTGCATAAAAGATAACAAACACAAATTAGACTTGCAGTCATTACTTAACATTACAAAAAAAATTTAAAATACACAGGTGAGATAATTTCAATACTAACTTAACTTGTAAGCCTGTGATTACAAATGCTCAGTTTTGTAAAATATGCACATGCAATGCAAAATGTTCATTGCTTAAGAAAATTTAGTTTTGTACAGTTGAATTAAGACATTGATACTCATTTTGTGATAATAAGGACTTTTACAGAATGGGAGGATTATTGAAATCAAAAAATGAATTGAAGTCAGGGGAAGAAAGTTCTCCCACGAAAATGACAATACCTTCAATTTGAAAGATATGCATTCATTCATGAAATGGACCTGGTCTTACTTTTGGGAGTCTGTGTGTGTTCGCTTCCCCTTATCTACAGGGATCCTTCAAAGGACCATTGTTGCTCTCTATCAATATCAGTAAGTCAGCAAAAGGTAAGGGGAACAAATAGACAGTTGCTCTGTACAAGTTCAGATTCTTCCAATTATATTCTTTGAAAGTTTCTTAACCAAGTTAGGCCTTTTTTTCAAAGAGAAGGAAGATTAATTCTTCCTGAAAACAAGTAATTTTTATTTTGCATCGTTAAAACTTTTTTGGAGATAATCTATTGGTTTTAGTAAACAAAAAAGAAATATACTAAACACGCATATTATCAAAAGATGATTTCACGGGGGTGTTAAGTGAACCTATCAAATGCCAGCACACATTCAACACGAAACACCCCTCCAGTTTTGCAGAAGCTATTTCACAAAATATTCCCCTACTTGATTGGAAGATAGGAGTCTTGTTGGGGATTTTTCTACAAGGCGAGTTTGGTTGAGATCAAAAGAATTAAAAAGTTTGAACTCCTATCTAAATATTAAAACAACTAAGTTGACCATTACCTGCTTCTAACACATTTACCACATCTTGAGCCTCCAAAAGTCCTAGTAACAGTCTTGTGTCTTTTTGACAGTGCCGACAGCTCTCTTGGACGAGCATGAGTTATCTGGAAACGAAATTAATAAAAAAATGAGAAATAATAAGTAATCAAAGGTTAGAATACAAAAATCTACTCAAGTTCATACTTTAATTTGGATATAACACTACTAGAGAAAAAAATGTCAACCAATCTTGTAATAATTTTGTATTTTGAAACCAGTCAAACCATACATTTAGTTAAAAATAACTGAACATTACAACTATCTAAATTTAAACATAAAGGCTACTGTTACATATTGTGTTGATTCACTTTGATCAATCATTTTCTCATTGATTTGGAGGTGCATGTATTCATTCAAGTTTCTCCAATTACCTTTTCAACTTTGAAATTGCTTTTCTACCATTTTAAACTTGACAGATTTATTGTATGTAATTTCGTTTTCTACTGTCAAGGGACTAGGCAGTAGAAAACAAAATTACATACAATAAAAACCCTCCTTCCAATGTCTCAATCACCAATAAAAAAGCATAGAAAGGTTTTGCTAGATTAAGGGTAAACCTTTAGTTGCCCTCAGCTCATCACTGGTACTAGAAGCTTAGCAATTGCGATACTCGTAATGTGCTTTATGATAAAAATGGAGCCAAGGATAAGTGACATTTCAAGAATTTGATTAAAACCAAGGACAAAAGTACACTATTATGCGAAAAATGACAAAAAAACACTTAACAATCAGAAGATTGCAAATGGAATGTCAAAATCAGGCATTGTCTTACCAAAAACTCACAAAAAGGTGACACATCAATAAAATTTGAGTTTTGGTTTTCAGTATATACAGTTTAATCTTAATAACAAATTGGGACATAAATTAAAGATAGGAGACTTAAATGCCAGGCTAAAGTGGTAAATCTTCATTAAATTTTAAAAGAAAAGTACAGCACCTAATACCTGTAGAAGAAAAAGGCAACTCTTATCCATTCATTTATAATGAAAAGAAGATGTATAAGAAATGTGGTAACGAATACCTTATATGTGCAGTTTTTGCTAAATCTAGAAAGATTTGTTTAAAAGACAGGTGACTTAAATATCATACAAGATATAAAAATGTAGTAATCTTTTCTATTCTTTACGAGAAAAATACAGCACCCTATTTCTATAGCAGAAGAAAGGCAACTCTTATCTCGTCTACTTGATAAACATAAAACAGTGTTCTTGTAAAAACTAGGGTTTTAAATTTTTTAAAGAGCTTTCCAGAACCAGTAAGGCTTATGGAAAACTGAATATTTGTGAACATCAGTATCTTTAGACTCAATTGTCCAATCAAGATGACGACCTTTCTCGTGACACATTACATAATATAGCCTACCTGCCAACTCGTAAGAAAACATATCTGGGCAGTTTTTGACATAAGAAACATTCAACTGTCAGAAAAGAAAAATAGATAAATAATTTTTGAAATAAAAAATTGGAAGTGCCAAATTAGGCTTACAAAAAAGCAATTAAAATGAGAAAAATTAACCCTGCTCTGCATTGTTTTTGAGATGTGAACTCAGCAAAAATTTATTTTGATATTTTACATGAAATATTGCTAACGTATTGAACGTATTTTTTGTTCGGAAGACAGGATAACCAAGAGTTTACAGTAAAGGCTGGCAGTTATGGAACAGCCAGGTTTAAAGAAAATATGATGCTGTTGGGTTGTGGGCAATCGATTTGATATGGAGGGGGGTATTTCAATTAACGTCACACTGGAGCAACACAACGGGCTATTGGTGACGGTCCGGGATCAATCCCAAAGGGAAAGATCCGAGGACAACACCACGTAATTTTGAACCACGGTCAGATGACGAGGCAACACCTGAGCTGGCACCCCACTCTCCAAACTTCCACACCACGCGATTTGATATGGAACCCACAACCTTTTAAGTGCTATTTTGCTAGATGTAGGAAAGTTTGTTTAAAAGATAGGTGACTTAAATATCATTCAAGATATGAAAGAGTAGTAATCTTTTCTATTCTTTGCGAGAAAAATACAGCACCCAATCTCTATAGGAGAAAAAAGGCGACTCTTATCTCGTTTGCCTAATTATCAGGATAATTTCAGTACAAAAATGTCTTTTAATTCTTATAGTGGAAAATGGCACACAAGACCTCTGTGCAGTTTTTGCTAAACCTAGAAAGATTTGTTTAAAAGACAGGTGACTTAAATATCATACAAGATATAAAAATGTAGTAATCTTTTCTATTCTTTACGAGAAAAATACAGCACCCTATTTCTATAGCAGAAAAAAGGCGACTCTTATCTCGTCTACTTGATAAACATAAAAATGTTCATGTAAAATCTAAGGCTTTAAATTTTTTTAAAGGTCTTCAAAGAAACAGTAAGGCTTATGGAAAACTGAATATTTGTGAACATCTGTATCATTAGACTCAATTGTCCAATCAAGATGTGACGACCTTCCTCGTGATACATTACATAATATAGCCTACCTGCCAACTCATAAGAAAACATACCTGGACAGTTTTTATGACATAAAAACAAAGATATTTAACTGTCAGAAATGAAAAATACAGACAATTTTCAAAATAAAAATAATTGAAAAGGGCCAAATTGGGTTTTACGAAACCAATTGAAACGAGAAAATTAACCCTGATCTGCATTGTTTTTTTAGGTGTGAACTCTGCAAAATTTATTTTCATATTTTACGAAATATTGCTAAGTATATGCACAAATGAACTAAATTGTTTGTGTGACAAATCTGATGTCTTCTTTCAGTTGCCATGGCTTGGTGTCAAAACTTTGAAATTGTTACATGAAAAAATTCTCAAAAATTCAGAATGTATTTTTTTGTTCGAAGATGGGATAACCAAGAGCTCACAGTAAAGGTTGGCAGGTATGGAACAGCCAGGTTTAAAGAAAATCTGAAGCTGTTGGGTCGTGGGCAATCGATTTGATATTAAACCTACAAGACCTTACAAGTGCTATTTTGCTAGATGTAGAAAAGTGTTTAAAAGATAGGTGCTTAAATATCATTCATGATATGAAAGAGTAGTAATCTTTTCTATTCTTTGCGAGAAAAATACAGCACCCAATCTCTATGGGAGAAAAAAGGCGACTCTTATCTCGTTTGCTTAATTATCAGGATAATTTCAGTACAAAAATGTCTTTTAATTCTTATAGTGGAAAATGGCACACAAGACCTCTGTGCAGTTTTTGCTAAATCTAGAAAGATTTGTTTAAAAGACAGGTGACTTAAATATCATACAAGATATAAAAATGTAGTAATCTTTTCTATTCTTTACGAGAAAAATACAGCACCCTATTTCTATAGCAGAGAAAAGGCGACTCTTATCTCGTCTACTTGATAAACATAAAAGTGTTCATGTAAAATCTAAGGCTTTAAATTTTTTTAAAGGTCTTCAAAGAAACAGTAAGGCTTATGGAAAACTGAATATTTGTGAACATCTGTATCATTAGACTCAATTGTCCAATCAAGATGTGACGACCTTCCTCGTGATACATTACATAATATAGCCTACCTGCCAACTCATAAGAAAACATACCTGGACAGTTTTTATGACATAAAAACAAAGATATTTAACTGTCAGAAATGAAAAATACAGACAATTTTCAAAATAAAAATAATTGAAAAGGGCCAAATTGGGTTTTACGAAACCAATTGAAACGAGAAAATTAACCCTGATCTGCATTGTTTTTTTAGGTGTGAACTCTGCAAAATTTATTTTCATATTTTACGAAATATTGCTAAGTATATGCACAAATGAACTAAATTGTTTGTGTGACAAATCTGATGTCTTCTTTCAGTTGCCATGGCTTGGTGTCAAAACTTTGAAATTGTTACATGAAAAAATTCAGAATGTATTTTTTTGTTCGAAGATGGGATAACCAAGAGCTTACAGTAAAGGTTGGCAGGTATGGAACAGCCAGGTTTAAAGAAAATCTGAAGCTGTTGGGCCGTGGGCAATCGATTTGATATTAAACCTACAAGACCTTCCAAGTGCTATTTTGCTAGATGTAGAAAAGTGTTTAAAAGATAGGTGCTTAAATATCATTCATGATATGAAAGAGTAGTAATCTTTTCTATTCTTTGCGAGAAAAATACAGCACCCAATCTCTATAGGAGAAAAAAGGCGACTCTTATCTCGTTTGCCTAATTATCAGGATAATTTCAGTACAAAAATGTCTTTTAATTCTTATAGTGGAAAACGGCACACAAGACCTGTGTGCAGTTTTTCTAGATCAAGAAAAATTTGTTTAAAAGATAGGTGACTTAAATATCATACATGATATGAAAGTGTAGTAATCTTTTCTATTCTTTACGAGAAAAATACAGCACCCAATCTCCATAGAAGAAAAAAGGCGACTCTTAACTCGTCTGCTTTATTAACATGTTATCTGCCAAATTACTTGGATGATTTCAATCCCAAAAATGTCTAAATTATTATATTAAAATATGTTACAAATGGAAGAACACTTTCCAACAAAATGACAATATTTATAGTTTAGTCGGTTATAACAGATGCAGTATGCCCCCAATCCATTTGGCAACTATTCGTCACCAATCCTCAATTTTGATATATGTGGTTTATGGTAACCCCCAATTATTTCCACTCCATTCTAGCAACCCTACAGCGTCCCTATGCTATGTATATATAGACCGCGGGCCATAACCATTTTCATTTCGTTTACCAGTAGCTGTTGCAATAGGACGCGATTAGGATTTTCGAGCCAGGTAAGGAAAAATCATACAGCATACCTACGCTATGTACATTCAGACCGTGTGCCATAGTCATTTTAATTTCGTTCACCAGGAGCTATTGCATTAGGATTACCATTTTGCAAAAGGATCCAGGGATTTCGAGCCAGGTAGTACCGTTTTAATCTTATTGGAATTTCATCTTATTTTTAGTTATAAAGTATTTTTATTTATTAGTCATGTCCGTTCAAAGTACTATTTCAAAGTTTCAGGAGTTAATTGGGAGCAAATTTAGTTTTAAATTTTCTAATGAGACATACTTTTGGTAGCCCTGACCTGGCTAATCGAATTTTTCTTCATTTGTGCCAGGAAAAAAAATGGTTTTGAATTTTTTGATGGAGGCGCACTTGATAGCTAATAAGTTGACTTGTTCCAAGTGCAATTCGGAAATGGAGCTTAAACCGAAATCGAAGAAGTCTGATGAGTTTATGTGGATTTGCAAAAAAAAAAAAAAAAAAAAAAAAAAAAAAAAAAAAAAAAAAAAAAAAAAAAAACAGTTGATGGGAAAGTTTGCGGTAGCGATAAATCTGTTAGGACAGGATCATGGTTTAGTTCCAGTAAAATGACCATGGAGGAGATTCTTTTAATGACGTATGAATTAGTGAAAGGAAGAAAAACGAGTGAAATTGAGGAAGAATATTCTTTTGCTAACAGCTTGGCCGATTGGCGGCAGTTCGTTAATGAACAAATCCTAAATTTCATCGAGACGATGTCGGAGAAGATTGGAGGGGTAAACAAAATAGTAGAAATTGATGAATCGAAATTTGGCAAGAGGAAGTACAACAGGGTTTCTATAATGGTTTGCTTTGAAATTTCGTTTTCCATTTTACAAAAAAAATCGAATGGGGTGCAACTGAGGGTTCAGTTCACGACTAGCAGCCCCGTTTAAACAGGAAACCTGTTTACAATGAAATCTGTTAAAAGATTAGAATAACTTATATTCAACTTGTGCACATTTTTTTGTAATACGTCTGTTAAAAAATGTTGCCAAATGGATTGGGAGGGTCTATACTGCAGCCGTTTCCAACTTAGAAATAGTGAAATGCAGATATTCTTGAAAAAATTTTTAAGTCAATTTTGAGCAGTTAAAATGCAGTAATGAAAAAGTAAAATGCATAACTAAGAGATATAGATAAACATTTTGTAGTTATTTGATTTTTATTTCCTAATCCTGTTTTTAAACTAATAATTAATGTGTGTAACAGGAAAGGAAACATCAAGCCCTCATTTTTCATTAAAAATTTGATTCTACTTTGTTTATCAACTTATTCACATTTTTTGGTTTTCAACTTTACTTTTGTTTTAGTTATTACAAGCTTGTGTTCAGATCAGAACTTCACAGAATAGAAAGACAGGAAAGAAATTTTGCTGTGGAAGTTTAAGGTTCACTTCAACATTGTAATATAACAATTTAACTTCCAGAAATCATTTAATTTTACCAAACATAACTTTTAAGACATGTTTTTCCAACAAAATCATTACATACCCCACGCAGTTTCAAATGGCAATCACCACATCTGGGAGTTTTTCCAGGTTTACCAGGATACAAGTATACAAGCTTTCCACCTGGGGTCTTTGATCTGAAATTAGCAAAATTCTGTTCAATAAGATTAGCTTAAAGGACCTACGATTATTAATGTGAAGACCTAAATTTCTCTGCATAGGATGGTAATGCTCTAAACAAGTACTGTAACCATACAATTGATTACGGTAAAATTAAAGGAATAATTTGAGAACTTAAACAAGATAATAACAATTCTTATTTCGAAAAAATAAGGTAGTACAAGTATTTTAAATAATTTTTGCTTTTAAGCCAGTACTTTAATCTAAAACTTCTTCAAGAAATAATTCAATCACTTGCATAATATTTCTAGACACATTAACGTATATTAGAGTTGATTAATTTTCCTAGAGTTTTTGATTTATAGTTTTACTCACATTTTTACTCTGTTGGATTGTGTGTTGTAACACAGCCGCCTTCGGTACGTTAATCTTTGAACCATAATGGATCCTCTTTACCTGAAAATAACACTATTATTAGACAGACGGTTCATATAGAAAACCAAGAAAATTCTCAAAACAAGAATAATTTTTGTCCTAATAAAGATTAATATGGATATATACTTATTACTTCACGAACCCAACGACAGAACGATTCTTAAGTTGTAAAAATTTGTTGTCAAAGCAGATGTTGCCAGATTCTCATATGGAAGTTAATGTTTGAAATTAAGGAAGAGAAGAACATGAACATGACTTGCATACCTCCTAATAGTGGGATCACGGAAGCCCCGTTCGAAGAATAAAGGATTAGCAACCGGAGGTTGCGAGTACGGAACTCCATCCAACCAAAGACCGTCGTGTACGTGGGGGTTAGACCATGCTAAATCTTACATGGCCTCAAATGTCCTCACGTTGGCGTGGTGTGGAAATTTGGAGAGTAGGTGGTAGTTCATGTGTTGACCTCATCATCTGACCGTGGTGTTCGAAATTACGAGGTGTTGTCCTCGGTGCTTTCCCTTCGGGATTGATCCCGGACCTGCGCCAATAGCCCATTTAACTTCCTACCTACTTCCTAATAGTAGATCTTCCCATAGGGGTTGATCCCGGACCTTCGCCAATAACCCAGTGTGTCGTTCAGCTACGACGTTAATTAACTACCTAACTAATAGTTAATCAAAGTTATGGTAGGTAGGTATGTATTTTAATTAAAGTCACACTGGAGCAACACAATGTGCTATTTGTGACGGTCCGGGATCAATCCCAAAGGGGAAGATCCGAGGACAACACCACGTAATTTTGAATCACTCAAAGATATGATTTATCAATTGACAACGCAAATGGGATATGTGGAAAATACAAGAAATCGCAATAACCCATAACTTTTTCTGAAAACTGCATTCATTAGGTTGTTCGAAGAATAATCTACATTTCAACTTTTATTGTTAGAAAGGGGGGGGGTATTTCAATTAACGTCACACTGGAGCAACACAATGGGCTATTGGTGACGGTCCGGGATCAATCCCAAAGGGAAAGATCCGAGGACAACACCACGTAATTTTGAACCACGGTCAGATGACGAGGCAACACCTGAGCTGGCACCCCACTCTCCAAACTTCCACACCACGCCAACGTGAGGACATTTGAGGCCACGACAGATTTAACGTGCACCAGCCCCCTTTGTACACGACGGTGTTTGGCTGGATTCGAACTCGCAACCCTTCGGTTGCTAGTCCGTTGCTCTTCCAACCGGGCCACCGCGGCCCTATTGTTAGAAAGAGGGGAGGGGGGGTATTTGGTATTTTGGTATTTTCAATTAACGTCACACTGGAGCAACACAACGGGCTATTGGTGACGGTCCGGGATCAATCCCAGAGGGAAAGATCCGAGGACAGCACCACGTAATTTTGAACCACGGTCAGATGACGAGGCAACACCTGAGCTGGCACCCCACTCTCCAAACTTCCACACCACGCCAACGTGAGGACATTTGAGGCCACGACAGATTTAACGTGCACCAGCCCCCTTTGTACACGACGGTGTTTGGCTGGATTCGAACTCGCAACCCTTCGGTTGCAAGTCCGTTACTCTTCCAACCGGGCCACCGCGGCCCTAGGGGGGAGGGGGGGGGAATTTCAATTAACGTCACACTGGAGCAACACAATGGGCTATTGGTGACGGTCCGGGATCAATCCCAAAGGGAAAGATCCGAGGACAACACCACGTAATTTTGAACCACGGTCAGATGACGAGGCAACACCTGAGCTGGCACCCCACTCTCCAAACTTCCACACCACGCCAACGTGAGGACATTTGAGGCCACGACAGATTTAACGTGCACCAGCCCCCTTTGTACACGACGGTGTTTGGCTGGATTCGAACTCGCAACCCTTCGGTTGCTAGTCCGTTGCTCTTCCAACCGGGCCACCGCGGCCCTATTGTTAGGTATTTTTTTTTTTGGTATTTTCAATTAACGTCACACTGGAGCAACACAACGGGCTATTGGTGACGGTCCGGGATCAATCCCAGAGGGAAAGATCCGAGGACAACACCACGTAATTTTGAACCACGGTCAGATGACGAGGCAACACCTGAGCTGGCACCCCACTCTCCAAACTTCCACACCACGCCAACGTGAGGACGTTTGGGGCCACGACAGATTTAACGTGCACCAGCCCCCTTTGTACACGACGGTGTTTGGCTGGATTCGAACTCGCAACCCTTCGGTTGCTAGTCCGTTACTCTTCCAACCGGGCCACCGCGGCCCTATTGTTAGAAAGAGAGATGGGTAATAAGCTAGGTAGTTGAATTCACGTCGTACTGGAGCAACGCAACGAACTATTGACAACGCTTCGGGATCAAGAGCCCGATAGGGATTTTCAGAGTAAACAAACAAACCACCCGAAGGCGAGGATTTTTTTCCTTTTTCCAATGCTTTTACTCGATAGATAATGGTAGGTTGTTGAATTAACATCACACTGGTATTTGGTATTTTGGTATTTTCAATTAACGTCACACTGGAGCAACACAACGGGCTATTGGTGACGGTCCGGGATCAATCCCAGAGGGAAAGATCCGAGGACAACACCACGTAATTTTGAATCACTCAAAGATATGATTTATCAATTGACAACGCAAATGGGATATGTGGAAAATACAAGAAATCGCAATAACCCATAACTTTTTCTGAAAACTGCATTCATTAGGTTGTTCGAAGAATAATCTACATTTCAACTTTTATTGTTAGAAAGGGGTGGTGGGTATTTCAATTAACGTCACACTGGAGCAACACAACGGGCTATTGGTGACGGTCCGGGATCAATCCCAAAGGGAAAGATCCGAGGACAACACCACGTAATTTTGAACCACGGTCAGATGACGAGGCAACACCTGAGCTCCGTCTGGGATGGATCCGGAATCAATAGTTAACGGAGTTAGTTACCTTAAATGTAACCAAGTGACATCATTTCCAAGAAAACTTTAGGAGGGGGGGGGTATTTCAATTAACGTCACACTGGAGCAACACAATGGGCTATTGGTGACGGTCCGGGATCAATCCCAAAGGGAAAGATCCGAGGACAACACCACGTAATTTTGAACCACGGTCAGATGACGAGGCAACACCTGAGCTGGCACCCCACTCTCCAAACTTCCACACCACGCCAACGTGAGGACATTTGAGGCCACGACAGATTTAACGTGCACCAGCCCCCTTTGTACACGACGGTGTTTGGCTGGATTCGAACTCGCAACCCTTCGGTTGCTAGTTCGTTACTCTTCCAACCGGGCCACCGCGGCCCGAAATTTATATAGGAGGCCGGTTCTAAAGTTTTATTAAAAAGTATAAAAGTAGGAAAAAATCAAGTACGCAATACACGATTGCTGTTAAACATTTTTCGCCAAGGCAAATGACATTAAATGCCTTAGTCGCCGATTTGGAAAAAAATCACCCTTAGCGAAAATTTTGGGTCACTTGGCGATGGTACTTTATTCTAAACGTTTTAGTCTTACAGTTACTGCCGCGATGGTCCGGTTGGAAGAGTAACGGATTAGCAACCGGAGGGTTGGAGTTCGAATCCAGCCAACCACCGTCTTGTACAAAGAGGGCTGGTACACGTTAAATCTGTTGTGGCCTCAAATGTCCTCACGTTGGCGTAGTGTGGAAGTTTGGAAAGTGGGGTGCCAGCTCAGGTGTTGCCTCGTCATCTGATAGTGCCTCGTCATCAAAATTACGAGGTGCTGTCCTCGGATCTTTCCCTTTGGGATTGATCCCGAACTGTCACCAATAGCCCGTTGTGTTGCTCCAGTGCGATGTTAATTGAAATACCTACCTACTTTGCAGTTACTTGTATTTATTAATTTGTGTTCGCACATTTTTCTGCATCTGCAAACCTTAATTGGTTATGCGCTCAGCAAGTTTCAAAACTGCGCAAAGTAAATTTGTGTGAAAATCGTGAATGGAGTACGTTATTCAGCGCTATTTTATTAATTTGACAGATGACTATCAGAGAAGGATTTTTGAATAGCATGATCTCAACGTTAAACCGGTGTTCTAATTGCAAGAAACCTAATGTTAATCATTTTAAGGAGTTGGGACACCATAGCTCAAACTCTTTCCCTCCCACTTCTCTCTCTGTAAGGACAAATGAACAGTGAGTGGATGCATAACCTTTTTGAACTTTCTTTCTTATCAAATTCAGCATTTTTTGTTTTCCTCTGGCATGAGAGTAAGAAAAGATTCTGAGACACCACCCTTCCGACATGGATACTTGGGGTATCTGAGCCCCCTCTGCGCCATCGCTTTCGAAATCCTGCAAGTAATTTGAGTTCCCCGTGGCTCATCTTGTGATGACATATTCCAATGCTAAAGACATTTGGGACAAATTAATTAATGAAAATGAACAGACTGAATTTGCTGATGACTCAATTTTTCCAAAGGATGAAAGATCCTGAAGATAATGTTGCAACTTATGCTGCTAAAGTGGAGAGAATATACACCGATATGAACCACGAATTGATACATTTTGGTTTCCGTTCATTTCCAACAGAACTTTACGCGGTAAAATCTTCTCACTGTTGTGCCAGGATTTAAACAATATGTGGGAAAGGATTCCAAAAGACGTACAGCTAACAATCCTGTGGGAAAATTATACACTATTGAGCAGAGTATTAAGTTTTCTGCTTATTGACTATTGCGCGTTTGCAGCTAGGGAAAACAACCGTGAGAAACGCTGATGTTTCTGGAGCTATTTCTAAAAATAAAAGGGGACATGATGTCAAGATGTGTTTTAAATTTGGACAAGGTGGGCACCTATGTAGAGATTGTCCGTAGAGGTTACATAAATACTTACCTCCAGAATTGATAAATGTACGTACACCGTTGTTATCATCCACAGTCAACCAGATGTATGGATTGGTGACTGGTCATTCTCCTCATATGACTGCAAACCAAAAAGAATTTTGTAGCATATCAACGCTTTTAAACACCAATTGAAATTTCAATTGGTGATATGAATAAGATCTAAGCATTTGGATCTGGCAAAGTGGATATGGAAGCGAGTATTCATGGTAAACGGTACAACGTTCATATGAAAAAGGTTTGATGTGCTAGACGTATGAAGACATTTTTTTTCTGTTCGGTAGTCTGCTATACAGAACGTCGAAGTAAAAATGAACAGGCGATATGTTGAATTTTATCGAAATAAATAAATAGTTTCCGTAGAATCTTGGAATGATGGTTCATATGTCATGTCCGTGCTTGTGGTTATTCCAGTATGTCCGATTGAAATAAGTGTAGCCCTCGTAAGTTGTTAACCCTCTGACGGATGCACACGAATTTATATGTTCTACTTTGTTGGATGTAATGAAAAAGATAGTTATCAGATTTATGTTCCTTCCCAGCATAAAAACGCTACATCTCGTGATGTGAATTTCAGACCAGAACGCCTCTGTAACTTTTTGTTTCAGTGGAGGTGTGTGCGAGGGGATTCAATTTCAGAGAGACGTCAGAAGGCTGTTGAAAATCTTCAAATAATTTGGAACATAAGTCAAAAATAAGATTTGAAAGAAAACGCGCCTTGCCTGCTTGGATAAAGTCAGGGAAATTTCTCTTAGTAAGTGTTGCATAAGAACCAGAAAATCCTTGTATAGTCGATTAATAAAGTATCCGCACACCTCTTGTTATTCCCGTCACTGGAATCGCAGTCAAACAAAACGTTCAACCTGGAATAATGCCTACTACAAATAAATGAATTTCATTTGCATAAGGGCCCGTCTTTATATTTATACAGAATTTATTTCCAAAATTTCAAATAGCAACACCCACTTTTAATATTATTAAAACATTTCTCAATCAAAATTACTCTAAATACAAATTTTTGGTCAATTGGCGAAAATATAAGGGAAAAACAATTTGGAGTCCGTTTCATGATTTAGAATTTTGAAATGCAGTCAAGCAGAGTTTTCGTATATTTCCCAATCTGTACTCTATTCTTCAGTTTCTTGGTTTTATTTTCATTCCAAGTGCCCATTTCAATGAAATAATAAGAATTATTTCAAAATTTGTCTGGATTGAAATTATCTCTTAAAATTATTAACTAGATTGCATAGTAAGTAATCACCAAGTAATAAAAAGCTTAAAATATTTTATTTTAGTTGAGCGTATGATGTAGCAGTGAGTGGCTACACTAATAGCAATTCAGAGCATCGTATTTATGATCGTGAGACATTTTACCGATATGTAGCGTATCCTGTATATCGAAGTTAAGTATAGGAGAGAAAAAATTTTCTCCAAATAAATTCGAAATTCCATTTTAGGACGATCCCCAAAACAAGTCAAATGAACAAAGGGTTGTCTTAAAAACTACCTAAAGGAGTAAATATAAATTTTGCACACCTAGGTTTGACACACTGATGTGTCGATTGTCGTCAAAATCAAAAAAATATTTCAATTCATTATTTTTTCAATTATGAACTTATCAATTAATAATAATTAGAAAAGATTGCTTTTAAACTAAATTAAGGCAAACATTTTGAGTTACTCAACAACATAAAGCATACTAATTACTTTGATCAGCTAATTATTTCAGGAAGTATAGGATAAAGACTGAAGCACTAATTTAACATTGGGTGTGCTCTGAATTTTAACTCCTCATAACTCATCATAGAGTTTAATCAAAATAAATTTATTTTATATGAATTCTGGGTATTGTGGAGAACATTCCTGATGATCCACAACAAAATTTCATAGATGGCAGCAAGGGTGACGAAATAATTTCTAACAGTGGAATCTATATCAAACTAGATCATGAATGCGTCAAAATCTATAAAAGAAATCTTGATCGCCATTCTGTTTTACACTCGGAACTTTTGACCATCGATGAAGTTCTGGGATACATTGAATCATTCCATATTTATCAGGACGTTTTAATTCTAACAGATAGCCAAAGTTCCATCCAACTTTTCAGCAAGTAGTGGAAATATAGTGACCTTACTAGTAGAAACATCATCAGAAAAATGAAACGTCTGTGTGAGAGGAACATGAAACATCTTCAATGGATCCCTTCACTTGTTGGTCTTCAAGGAAACGAAACCGACCTTTTGGCTAAGGAGGGAAATCTGGATGCGTTACCATCTCACAGCAGACTTACTTGCCTATGAACAAATCACGTCAAAAATTAGTGTGTATGAACAAAATTCGTAGGACTCCTCCGAATCATGACTGGTACGTCTGCAGGCAACCCAGTACATCCCTGGTAAAATGGGCAGCAGAAAAGACCACACTGTTCTCTCTAGGCCTCGTAATGGACACTTGAAGTCAATAAAGATCAAATTATGTTGCAAGCTTTTCTCAGCTCATGCTTTTCCCGAGCATACATCAATTATCTTGGCTATCCCTCAAGCCAGCTTTTTCACCATCCTGAGCTGGTTCTTGAGGGCCTCAAATCTCACGGGTTAATAGACTTGGAGTAATTTTTTTATGCCGTGAGATAAGTAAAGTAGGTAGGGGTAGGTAATTAACGTCGCACTGGAGTAATACAACAGACGACGGTCTGGGATCAATCCCGAAGGGAAAGATCCAAGGATAACGCCTGATGACTAGGTCAACACCTAAGCTGGCACCCCACTCTCCAAACTTCCACACCACGCCAACGAGATAAATAAGAAGTAGGTTTAGATGCTAAAAACTACAGAATCGCTTAGTTGAAGGGGATGCAATTGAAGTGCACGTTTAGAAGCTAATTATTGACAGAAATAGAAATGGACAGTAACTATACATTTACGAATGGCAACAGACGAATACATACAACAATTACTCGATTTTGTCGCTTTGTTTAAATACGCTTGATTTGAGTTACAGAGCTGAATAGTATTGCTATAGCTCCACTGAAAGAACTCGCCAGTCTAATGAAATTCTCCAGCAGTCTGATCACAGAAGGCAATGAGAAATCTGGAAGGTGTAGGAAAGAAAATTTGAGAGAACGTGAAAATTGGTTTAGGTGTTAAAATACCGAATAACCTCGGGGTGAATGGGATGCAATTGGAAGTGGACATTCAGAAGCTAATTGTTGTAACATGACTGGGGTGTTAACGTTTTGCCATGCACTTTATTTATTTATTTATTTTTTATTGAACAAAAGCAAACTCCCCGTGCACCACAGAAGTACAACACGGGGCTTACAGAAGTAAGTTGATTTAACAAAGACACAGTGGAAAACAATTTAACTGAAATTACAAGATTTTATGAACTTGACAAATGAGTAGAAAAGCAGATTAGATTTTACAAAAACATTGAGTTTCACTGGCCATGTTTCACCTAATTTTCTCAAATCATTTTTTAGGCACATTCTTGAAGTTTTAAATGCAGGACAACTAAAAAGCAAATGCTCAACATCTTGTGGCTGCCTTTTAAAACACTCGCACAAATCATTAGTCCGAAGATGAAACCTATATAGATATTTAGCAAAATTTCCATGGCCAGATAAAAATTGTGTAATTTGGAAGTTTGTGAAGAAAAATAATTCTCAGTTCAATCTGGAAGCAAGAATACGTAAGACCAGTAATAAGTACAAGAAATGCTGCTTTACATTTTTGATCAATTTTATTTAAATTGAGGTATGAAAAGAGCATATCGATGCAAATATTCACAGTAAATGGATTTAAATAGGGAATGAAATGGAAGTAAAGAAACTGTCATCAATAGATGCGAAGAATTAAGAAACTAGCACGGATGCTATTAATGGGTCTGCTAATTTTTAATAAAAGGACTAAAGAAATGCGTTTTCTGGAGGTTTTGTAGCAGGTAGAGGTTAGTTGCATCATCACTTGATTAGGATGAAGAAACCAATATCAAGCCCATATGTTATACAGATACCTATAAAATAATAACGAAAGATCCCCAAATAAGAATTTCCTGAAAACGGTTTGGTTTCTGTGTAAAGTTACTTGTTCTCAAGGTTAAAGAGGGGAGTGCAGTTGCATTACCGGGTAAACACTTAGGAACTACTTTGTAATTTTCAATTACTTCGCCTATAGAATTTTGAGAGAAATCATTTATTATTATTTCAATTCAAAAATTAATCTGTTTCTGTTTATTTAGTGCTCGTAGTGTCGCAATCAATGTATGGATTCTTCAGAAGTATCCCGAATAGGTTCGAAAGTAAATCCTGATATGAATATTATTTTAACTTTGAAGTCATAAATCACCATTTCAACCCACACAGAAATGTATAACATCATGGCTAGAAATTAAAAACATCTGTACACTTTTATAGTTTAGAATATTTTTGTTATTTTGACCTCAATGGTAATTATAATTTCTGGGAACTACGGTAAAGCTGAAAATCGTGGAAGTGTATTGCAAAATGAGATGATTGCGTAAATTTTAGCTTTAAATTTCTGATGAATGTTGACTTATAGTTCATATTTTACTCTGAATAGTGTTCATCCAGTTCAGAAGTTTGAATTTAATTATCCCTACTGGTCCTTTTCTACGTGGTGGAAGTGGTTCAATATGCACCAATGTCTTTTGTCTTACTGTAAGTATAATTAAGAGTTCTAAATCTTTTACTGGTGTACTGTTTACTTAAAGGATGTGGTGAGAAACTATTAGTAGAAAGTATTAAAACACAATGGACAATACTTCATTGACATTAGCTCATAACTTATTAAAAATCACATTTTATTGCGAAATCCATGTAAAAATATTTTCATGTTTATATTTTAATATGTATCAAAAGGTAGAACCATAATTTTAGCACATTATATATATAATGTGTCACGTACGTTAGTGAAATAGATATTATAGATTGTGTGGTTCTTCTAAACCATTAGCATATTTTATCAAAAAGTAAATCTTAACGAGGAAAGCTTCGCGAATTTTCAGTGTTCCTGAGTTCCTCACTGTGGTTCCACCTTTTGGAACGTTATATAATAAAATTCGCTAAGCTTTAATCAAGTTTTCCTCGATAAGATTTACTTTATGATAATATATGGTAGTGGTTTAGAAGAACCACAAATCTATAATATATATATACGTGGCATAAAAATCGACATTATTTGTTTATTCTCGAATGGTAACCACGGATATAAGCAATTGAAAATCGACCGTTTTGGAATTGATTAGCCAATTTCACCTCTAGTTTAAATGTGCTTGATTTTAGCTATGGAGCTGCAAAATATTTCTAAAATTACATGGGCTCGTAAATCTCTTTAATGAAAATTCTTCAGCAGTCTGATGACAAAAAGTAATGAAAAATTTGGAAGATAGAAATCAGCACAGAAAAGAAAATATGACCAAAAGTAGGTTTAGCGTCACAAAATGAGTCAAGAGCATGGGATGAAATTGAATACGTTCAAAGTCTAATTGTCTAACACGACTGAGGTGCACTTTTTGTCATGCATATTATTGGAAATGAAAATTAACATCACTAAAAGTAAACTAAATACTGTTATATATTTTTGGATGATTTTGTTTCATTTAGAGGTGTTAAATCTATCTATTAATATGGATGTTCGTTATAAATGGATCGAAGAAAAGTATAAAATTGAGTAACGAGTAACCAGTTGATATAATTTTGAGAAATAAAGAATCCAAAAAGCTTTCTTTATTTTTATCTGATAGCGCCAGAAACATGTTTGATGTGGTCCTGGGACGTATTTAGAGGGGAAAATATTCTCTAAAAATTAATTTTTAAGTAAACCACATCAATGAAAAAATTATACTTTACAGATTCCAACATATCAATCCAAGACCGTACATTTTTTCACATCATACATAAGAAGTAAATGTTCTCAAGAAAATTTCACTCTTATAAAAGGTTTAAACATTTTTTTTTCAAAATTAAATATTTTTGCATTAAACTTCCAGTTTTCGGAATTTATTGAGAGTAAAAATGTTGATATTGCTTTAATAACTGTTTTACAGATCAATATTTATTTTTTCTTTAATGAATTTACTGTATTCAATCGGTAAAACTAGAAAATATATAAATTCTAATCATATATATATATATATATATATATATATGTAATTATCAATTTAAATAGTTTACATGAATATCGCTCTTAGAAATTATACATAATTTTGTTTATGAGACACAGAAAGAAGTATATTAATTGACTACTTTTATTGTATGAGAGGGATTGTATGTTAAGAAACAAACCAGATGGAAAGCGAAGATCGCTTGGACATAAGCGTTCTTCGATAATGAGTAAAACTTTAAGACCGTATGATTGGGATTTTCAGAGAAACGAACCAGACAGGAAATGAAGATTTTACTTCCGCTACCCAAATTGTTTCGCTTGGTACACATTGGGGTTACCTTAAAGTATAACTTGTCGTTTTGGCAACGCTTGGCGTTTAATCTAATTAGTGTTGATCAATAAACTATCATATACCAATTAGGAATTCTTTCCTTGGAATTTTTATTAGCGAAGTGCAGAAAGAGTATTCGATAAACAAGCTAAGTGACGTTTGAAATACGTCATATTATAGGAATCGCGTACACCACAGAAATACTTCCCCGCCTACATTTAACTTGACACAAAATGCCTCTCATAGTTAAGTACGAGATCATCAGTATATTTGTGGACTTGGTTTTTTTACTCGAGGTGTTCTTTTAGGAACTCGGCCTTGGTGTCAGATATGTAATAGTTAACAGGCTAGTCAGACTGTTAAGACTAGTAAGTTTCTCCGTTCCTAAGAGTTTCTAACAGTCAAATCAGATTACTTTGAAAGAAGAGGTTCTCATAGTAATATTTTGATACATTGCAGGCGCCTTTGTGTGCATTCTCATGACTGCATTCTGTCCAGTCCAAAGCCAAGTAGTTCGATACAAAGCGGAACTCTATGGAAATCATAGCATCAGCGGTGGAAATCATGGCGTCGGGGGTGGAATGATAACATGCAAGTGTGGAAATTTAAAGACGGTGGAGAAAGAGATAAACAGGTAAGAAAGTGTTTTGTATTTGCACTTTAATATATGTATTGTTATGGTCTTAAAGGGCTCGGCAACTTTAGAACTTAAAAAAGAGATTTCTCTGTTATGGTATCTGATGTTATCTGTCTTGTGTTTGGCGTAGCTTGACCACATATGGTCCTTGCGCCATGAAAACTCAACCTTTTGAAATAAAATTGATCAAAAATAGGAAAAGAGGATTTTGTTTATTATAGTCGTATTTAATTATTTTTTAAGTATCACTAATTGCGCATCTTAGCGCAACTATTTTTACAATTAAAGGGCTTCAGAAAAGAGTGATAAGATACAAAATATATGATCCATAATGAAAAAAATATTTAAGAGGATCAAAATAATCTATGATTGTTTGAGGTAGGTAGGTATTTAATTAATGTCGCACTGGAGCAACACAACGGTCTATTCTGATTGAATGACTGCTTAATACTTGAAAGTTTTAAAATAACATGACTAGTGGATGAACCATTATAATTTGGGAATTTTTTAGAAGTAGAAAATTGGTCTGGTAAAATCTGAAAAGTGTGGCTTATCTTTATGCTGTCCGAAGCCCTTCAACTAGGCTACTGAACTAAATTAATTGCATCACATTTACTGGTCGAAGACTTCATTTTTTCCAACGTCTTGAAATTCAGCTGATTTCGCATTTATTTAACTTTTCTGTTATCGTTTTCTATTCTGTTCTATTTTTTATCGATTAAAAAAGGAATCGTTATCCTTCTTTTACTAGATACACACGAGTACAGGAGTTGTACAGTCGCGGAAAAAACCCTGACCACCCCCTTTCTTTCGGGCGCACTATTAATAGTAAGGCAAATTCAAAGATATCATTCAACAAAGTGTGATTCCAAAAAGTGAATAGTAGATCATTGATTAGTAGAGTTCATCTATACGACATATAACTGGTAAAAGACAATGTATTTTAGATTACATGAATAAAATTTTCAACTATTTTTCAAAAATTGAAAACATTCCTCAGGTTTGTCAGACGTTTTTAAACTTTTGGTTGCTCCCTAAAATCACCATAATGATGAAAATGTAATGTAGCGCAAAAACTAATCATTGGAATGAGCTGAAATTTTGCATGGTCATATTAGAAGTCCTTCTGAATCGATTCCTATCAAAATATAATAAGGTTCCAATTCATAATTTTTTCAAACATTAATTTAATAATTATTATTGCATACAAAAAATTATTTTTAAAATAAAATATTAGGTAGATTTTGTTTGGGTGCTTTAACAGTAACATGGTACAAAATATCAGCGCTATAGAAATATTATTTAGGAAGATATCCATAAAAGTCTGAGAAACTGATTTAACATTAGGAGCTCCAATCTTTCTGTACTCATAACTTCGAAACGGCACGACCTAATGACATAAAATTTGCCATCTGAAGTTAAATTATGATATAGATTCGAAATTGCGTGACACAAAATAGGGGGTTGCCATTGGAAATTAAGTTGATGCTCAATTTAATATTAAGACGGCCCCTTATGCAAATTTAATACATTTGAATTTATAGAAGACGTTAGTTTCTGTAGAACGTCATCTTTGAATCGCAACAGTTAAAATTGCGCGAATGAAGAGGAGTGGTATTTTCCCCGCGATTGTACATCACATACTATTTGTTATACTTTTAAAAATCCATAATTTCTTTAAAGATGCATTGTAGGGTACATTCAATTTTGGGAGCGATTCTAGTATCCCGTCTTCTCTCTGCCTTATTAGCTTTTTGTATGACAATTCCCCTTTTGATTAGACTAAACAACCCCACAATGCATCTTTACCTAAATTTCTTTCGTAATCTCACATAAAATTAACATTTATTTGTTAATACATCGAATATAATTTAGATCTCTGTGTTAATATGCCGTTATAACCATTTTCCAGCACAATCATGTACAACATTATCGAAGGAATTGTAGAACTTGAATCTTGCTCGAAAATATTTCCAGAAGATGTATGTTATTTGCTAAGTTCATGTAGAAGTTGTACTGTTCACGGCGAAAAATGCGAAAAGATGGTTCCAAGTGAAAAGAAGCAAGACAATTTCAAATGCAATAAAGGTAATCTGTAAAATTTTGTGTTTAACTATATTTATCAGTTGACCCCATAAAAGCTGACCATAAAGAGCTCTTAGCTATAGCTTACACCTAATTAAAAAACAGAAAGCAGTATTTAAACTACTGAAGACATGGAGAAAACGTTATCCTTAAGACTACGCTAAACCTAAAAGAATAGGAAAAATATGTTTTCTTACAAACGGAAGTGCTTAACACAGTTTCAACATCAAGACAAATCCAAAATCTGGTTAGATCTTTAGTACTTTCGATCTTACACCAGACAATTACTGCTGGATGGACAATTGGATGAAACTTATCTTACTTTTCTTATTTCGTGTTCGGTCAATATAACTTTAGTGGTATCACTTCAACAAAAACCCTTTTTCGTTTGACATACGTACTGTACGTTTTTGTACGTTCACTGCATTCGCCTGATTTTTAACCCTCTGGTAGTTTATCTTCGCTCTTTTAGTGATTCCTCTGGAGCAAAAACCTGTTAAAAACTGTCACCAGTTCTGGACAAGGGACAATTTGTTTTCCTCCTTGGATTAATAGGGCAGTTTTGTCCCAGAAATTACAAATTAGCAAATTCCTACGCTTATTTTCTATTTTAGTTGTTTACTCATATGCCTTTTTTTTTCTTTTTAATAATCTAACTATGCTTATTTATGCTATAACTTTGCATACGTTTACTATTGTATTTGAAAATGTTGAACAGAACGAATTTTGAATCTAAAAGTAAAATTTTTAATAGTGAGAATAATAAAAAAATAATAACAAAATAAGTCAAAAATTACAAAACAAAAGAATTGCACAAGCTTTTTACATGATCCATTCCGTTATATTGAAATAATATCATACCATTATTTTACAGAATTCTACGAGTTGGAAAACGATTATTTTAGAAATCAGGAGCCAATGAACTTAACCACTGAAGGTAAGTTTTCATTTCCTTTTATTTGCGTGATATTCTTATAAATCGTTGTTTTAGAATGTTGTTAGAAATGATGATTTTTTCAGCAATATTTATTATTTATTACTCTTCATTCTCATGATTTAATACTCACTTCAAAATATTTAATTAAGAATTCAAAACTTTTCTGTATCAGAATTAGTTGACAAGAGTGATGACATACCCATTTAAATAATTTCTAATAATCGCAGCTAATCTCTTTATCTGTTATCAACCACTTGTTGAATACCGCAAATTTATAATATTCCAACAAATATAATTTCTAAATTAGTTTCGAAATTTGTCAAATTCTAATTTGAATTATCTGAAGGTCTTCAAATTTCGTCTATTCTAGCGTAGGAATTTTGAAACAATTTGTAAATTGGTATTATGAAGACAAAACTGGGGGTGGGGATATTATTTGGAATATCAGTTCTAATATGTCCAGTAATTGTTTAGACCTGATTTGTAGGAAACGAATTATTTTCGGACTACAACATAAAAGAACACCCTACTTGAATTAACTACTGATTTTAACCTTTAAAGCTTTGATAATTTTAAAACCTAAGAACAAAGTTTGTTTTACAGATTTATCCATTTGTTTACGAATTTATTATTATAGAGGTAAAAAGTTGTGCAATAAAATGGATTAAGATGAGAGAGCATTAAATGTGTGTAGACGTTAAATGTAATATTAGACGTTCCATATCGTACTAAGATGTAAAGATTTGTTCGTATTCAATGTTTAAAATTTAATTTAGTTTAACTAAGTATCAGATCTTCGTTACGCATGTAAACAATAAGTCTCTAAAATCCACTCCAAAAATACATTACGATTTTGGTTTGCATTGAAATTTATTTTTAATGAAAACTAGCTACTAATTAATATGCAGCGTAAGTAATTTTGATCTCCAAAATAGCTCAAAAGCTCAATTTTGAAGTTGAATGGTACAATTTTCAGTTTACTACAACACAATTTTCTTATAAACAGAAATTTGTTGTGTCAAATATTGCACATTCAGTCCTCTCTCCTCTTTACGAGCTCCAATTGATCGATGAGTTTATCAAAACAGAAAGTTCATTAGAAGGAAATTAAAATTTATTCTTTGATAGTTGTCAGAATTTGATGATAGTTCGTAAAATCATGTGGATTCGCAAACCGGGAGTTCGTAAAAACGAGCGTTTACCGTAATTCAAATTCAGATAAGATTTGTTTGCTCAACCATGAAATTTCGAGAGTTGCCTCTGTACGAACTACAAAAAATATCCCATCGTAAAAAATAATTATAAAATATAACTAAATTACTTTGCTCTACACAGTAAAACAACCAACCTATGAGAGGAATTTTCAGTTAAAAAACGAGACGAAGATTTTACTACCGCCACTCAAATGCTTTCGCATGATTCATATCGGGGTTACCTTAAAATGTAGTTCATCGACGTTTGGCATTTAATCTAACTGGCGTACATCAATCAACTATCATATATCTATTCATCATTCACTTTTTGTAATTTTTATTGACTAAGTGCTGAAATTGTCTTCGATAAACAAGCCAAGTAACTTCGCGTTCGGAATACCTACAGGGAACGTGTTCCACCGCAGAAACCCTACCGCCACGTACATTTAACTTGACAATGTCTCTCATAGTTCATTTCTTTGAGTTTCCGAGTAAATTTTCAACTGTTGGTTTATCGATTTAGAGGACAACAAGCATCGAGTAGAGCGTGCAGCTAAAATCTGCGGATATCCCAGGAACTTGAGAACATCTGACGTCTCTTGCCGCATATCTCCCTTTAAAGTGTGAGTATATGAATGTCATTGCCGTGAGCTTGCACATTGATAAGGGCTTCAAGCCAAAAGAGAGCACATTTTTCTATAAGACTTCGGAAATTGTGTATTTTCTGTGTAACTACAAAAGCCTGCAAGGATAGCCATGCAAATAAATTAGACGATGTAGTAAATGAGATAATTAAAAACTATCTCTTGGTCTTTACCTACACTGGCGTGCAAAACTTAAGGAACAGTAAGATTCTCAACTGCTATTTAGATGTGAAATGACCTGGATTTGGGAAAATGATTACAAAAGGTAGATCAAGAGTTACCTAACCGATGAGTAAAATCATAACGATAACAAAATTCGAAACTGACAGTAAAAAAGTCTTTGAATAGAAGATTGATTTA
The DNA here is from genome assembly GCA_933210815.1 of Meta bourneti. Classification (NCBI taxonomy): domain Eukaryota; kingdom Metazoa; phylum Arthropoda; class Arachnida; order Araneae; family Tetragnathidae; genus Meta; species Meta bourneti. Next base: position 35,877,622 of record OW119922.1, on the reverse strand, counting down.
AAGATTTGAGAACTTTTATTTAAAGAACGAGAGGAGGGATTCTTCGGCTGTATGCCCACCTCGAACAGTGATGCAGACTCGGCAACGCGTTTGCATACAGACAATGAGGTTGCGGACGAGTTTCTACGTTAACAGAACCCATTTGGACATCGCAGGTGACCACTTACCTCCCGATATGAGTCAGGTTTAAGTAGTTTCTAGGTCACCTACGGGAAAGAGGTTTGAACCTACCCATAGGGAGACCTGACAGTCACGGTTGTGACCGAAGTCACCCCGTGACCAGACGTATCGCCTTCATTTCTTAATCCATAATTGCATAAATTACAGTTTTGGATAAATGTACAAAAATATTTACAAAAAAATTCAAACATAGTAAGTAGATTAGCAAATAGAAATCCAAAAAGCACAACACAAAAATTTACAATTTTTTTCCTGGCAGTATTGTATGCGGTATTTGCATTGTTCCCATTCACTTATATTACGCATGGATTGTTCGTCCCTATGGGCTTACGTGCACTGACTAGTTTATGTGCTATACCATCTTTCTACTGAATATCCTCGGTTAAACGAATCGCCACAGCCTGTTTCGTTTAATTTTGAGGTAATAAACTTGCAAAAAATGGTATTCCTTAAGTTTTGCACGTCAGTGTATTGGATAGCTCATTCGAAGCTGAAAGTCGGCGGGAGGCAGCATATTGTTTAAGGCCAGATCTTTAAGATTGAACAAATGCAAATTCCTGGAAAAGCGAAAGCCTCATGAATGTAGCTGACCAGCCGCGGAAAGAGAGCCAGTTGCGGTTTTCCGCTTGTTAACAGGGCATGACTACCTTACTGCCCACTTGCATCACTGCTGCCAGTACTGTGATTATGGAGAAATAATATACATAAACAACCTGTTTCGATGTAAAACCTGGGGCACAGTAGCTCAGTGGATTTGCCCACTGCCCTCGCAAGCTACGAGTTGTAGGCGGCGCGGGTTCGTTTCCTCCCTGTGTATATTTATCTCTTCTGTATCGGTAAATCTTTCCTTGAGTGTGTATGTCCATTTATTTGACGTTGTTTGGCACAGATTGACAAAATATCCACTATAAAACCAAATACAACCAACCACCGATGTAGAACCTTACACAGATTTTCTGAAGTGTCTAGGTCTGGGGTGAGGAGCCTTTTCATATGAGAAGGCCGCATTAATTTAGCTGTAATCAAATAAGGCCGCATTCGAGAAACTACAATTAGAAAAACTTAAAATGTACACGCGTGTAAAGACTGAGAATCATTAGCGTCATTCACTAGTGCGTCTGGTAGTTGAATTTGCCTTTACACCCGGCCTGAAAAGCCAAAAAAGTTAGTTGTGACAACACTATTCTAGAATAACATATCTAAACTCGCATTTCTTCTTGTAACTTATTTCTATTCTGATGATGCCTTGTGACTTACTTCTGTTATGATGGTGGTGGTCTTGCTCCACCGAAATGGCCATTGATCTTTTACATTGACGAAGTTTTTAAATCGTTATTAGTCATTGTTTTGTGGGTTTTTCAATTTTTCTATAAATTTTGACTAAGGTTTTGATCTGTTTATTTGCTATATTAGTATCACTTATTCTAAAATAAAGGAGATTTGTATTTTCCTTAAAAATTAAGGCGATTTTGATATCTTACTATTTTCGAATACTGTTTAGTTTTTAAGCAGTTTTGTAAGCAGACATGTAAAAGAACGAACTTTTGGTTTAGTAACACCTAAGGCTTATATGCCTTTCTGATCTATTAACTTATGACCAAATATAAACAAAGCTTCAGTGATATTTATCAAGGATCAGGCAGTTGGATATTACTGCTTCTAAACTGATAATATTCTAAAACCATGTTTATTCGATAAGACCCAAATCGCGCACTGTTACGCAATATGCAAAAAGTTTCGAAAGAGAATTTTGGAGCACACTAAAAATGTTCAAGTGAAAGGTTGGTTGGATTTTATAGCGCAAGGCCCTATTTAGCCAACCTGCCAAATAACGCGAAGAAAATGGACATACACAAAGAAAAAATTTCTGACATTGAAGAAAGAGAAACCCAGGGAGAAATCATACCTCAAGCGAAAGGTGAAACGATTAATTATGTTAGTGCATGAATATCACCCCGAGAATGTAATAATACAAATTTTAGATCAAAAGTAGGTATAGAAGCATTTAAACATGCAATGTAAATTGCAGAATACATACACGGATTTCGTACAGTGCACGTATAAAACATGTTTCATCCGCTAATGAATGTAAGATTATTATGTAACCTCTACCTTTATTCACCTTGAAGTGTTTTCTTACTTTATTATTAGAACAAGGCTACCTATTAGTTCCCCAAATATTTGATTCATGTTGAAATATTCAAATAACTGTGCATGTTGTTTACAGTGTCTGTATGCAGAGATGTATTCATGGATATACCTTGCCTGAAGGAAAAACCAAAAAGTTAAGTTGCAACAAGAGGACAAACTTATGGAGATCGTCTGCATTTAGAGAATGCCAGCGTAAGTTTTAAGAATTCATTTGATATTTACGACTCAAATTTTTGTGCTGTGTGTTAATGCTCATGAAATGGTCGATAATCTATTCCACTTATATAGTCTGTCTCAACGTTAGTCTGTTACTGGAAGAAGATACCAAGTCACAACAAACGTTTTTATGCAAGTCTTACTTCCATGCACGAATCTTTATAAGCGTATCTTTTTGAGTAATGTTTGTTAATTTCTAGTTTTTAAATTTTACTGGTCTTATGTTTGGGTTTGTTTTTTGTTAATCTATTCGTCATAAAGGTTTGGGATTTAAAAAATCAAAACAATTCGAGAACAGCGGAAATCATTGCTCTCACCTGACATTTTATTATTTGGATAATCACGTGCTGAATTTCGTCATTTCCACTTTGTTATATTTGCTTTCGGTAGAGAGAGACAACAGTTAAACTGAGTATGAGAGGAATTTTCAATGGGCAAACAAACAAACCAAACGTAAAGCGAAGATTTTACTTCCGCTATCCAAAAGCTCTTGCATAATACCATATCAGAGGTACCTTAAAATGTTGTTCATTGCCGTTTTGACAACTTTTGACTTTTATTCTAATTAGTGTTGACCCATCAACTGTCATATATCATTTAGGAATTCATTCTTTTGAATTCTTATTGGCGAAGTGCTGAGATTGTATTCGTAAATAAGCCAAATGACGTCACGTTTGTAAGTACATACACTCTACCGTGCGTACACTAAGAAACACTACCGCCACCTACATTTAGTTTGACAGAAAATGTATCTCAGTTTCATCCAAACCAAATCAAAATAAGGTGTGCTACATTCATATTAAATTAACTCTTGGTTGTACCACAGAGGGTATCAACATAGCTTCTAGGAAATAAAACTTTCTAATTGTAAATGAAAACAATAAAATGAAAATAAATAGGTTTGCTGGCCGGCGGGTGCCAAAAAAAGGAATGATACCGAATGTTGTATATTTTCTATGGTTTTGTCCACTGTCCATAAGTATGCCTCAATATTTATATACTTGCCCAATGTCCAATAAAGTAAAATTATTAATCACCTTGGCCAGTAATTTTTTAACTAAAATGTTTAAATAAAAATGTCCCGAAGAAACCTAAAACCAGCCCTTTTTAAATTTTTTGATCCATAGCTAAGCGTAGATCTCAGCGGCTCCTTTGTAAAAAATTGGATTTAAATTAAATTATATATTTAAACCGATTGAATTTCAATTAATTGCATAAATTTTACTATTAAAATTCTAAAAACGTTTTTTTAACGTTCTTCAACAAGAGAAAGAAAAAACATTTAAACAGCAATATTTCTTTTTCAAAGAGAGAGGGAGAGAGAGAGAGAGAGGATGGGGAAATAAGGTAGGAAGAGAGAGAGAGACAGAGGAAGAGGAAACTTAATAGCATTAAACTTAACATTTTTAAGGCAACTGGCGATATACAATGCATGCTATTGCTTCTAGAAGTTTCAAAACCGCAGACACGACTGTTTTTTCTTTCTTACAGTGGAAATTATTATTGTTTAGATATTGTTTCCCTTCCAACTAAAATTGAGATGCTTCATTCCACTGTCAGCTGAATTGCTCTTAAATTTTTCAAGTTCAAATAGTTTTCCACCTCTATTTATCTCGACAGTGATCTCAGATGACATTAGTTTCCCAACTAAACGCGCCAGTTTTATATGAAATATATGAAATACTCTCAACACCAAAGGATTTCTATTTATTTTATTTTATATCATGGAACACTCCTATCATCATTTCGCGGAACACACAGAGAAGAATCAAACATCTTCTGCACCACTAGTGGAAAACTGTGGCTCCTTTGAGAGTCGGGGCACACAGTTTGAAAATCTCTGTCCTCGCTGAAGTGAAAAAAGATAGCTGAAAGGAAGTCACTAAAAATATAGTTTAACTTTAGAATATGACAAACCTCTACTAAGCGTATTAATGAATATTTTCAACTGGTTACTTTGCTTTATTTAGATGTGCTTTCTAGTCACTCAATTCCGTTCGTCTTCTTACGTATCCAACTTGGCCTAGTCTGAGCTAGACCAGGTTCAAAAGACAGTTGGCTCTGTTCATTGAGAACCATCACCGCCTCATGTGAAGCCAGAGTGGTTGTGCAAGGTAGATATACTTTTCTCCTTGAATAAACTTCATGGTTCTTAAATACCCACTTCTGAATCTTAAAAGGATGGTCCAATTCTTCCTGCTCCCAGAGGATTCAAGGGTTGCACTATGACGATGTCCTTGATACCAGTCACTCGCAAGAGACCTCCCCCAAGCTATGTTGATCTAACATTCATATCATGAATTTTTCATACAAGAATAGTCCCCTGAGAACTCGAGGTTTGTACAGGGACGATGTCCATGATACCAGTCATTCACAAGACGCCTTCTACCAGCTATGTTGTTCTAAACATTGCTTTGTGTGTATCTCCTCAAAGGTTAATCTACAAGTCGATGGTAGTGGTTCCAGGCAACTTTCTTTCATCTCATGCCTTCCCTCATTTATGGTCCTGAGTCTATGAGTTTTTCATACAATAGTCCTCAGAAAACTCGACGCTTATACCAGGACGATGTCCTTGATACCAATCACTCGCAAGAGACCTCCTCCAAGCTATGTTGATCTAACATTCATATCATGAATTTTTCATACAAGAATAGTCCCCTGAGAACTCGAGGTTTGTACAGGGACGATGTCCATGATACCAGTCATTCACAAGACGCCTTCTACCAGCTATGTTGTTCTAAACATTGCTTTGTGTGTATCTCCTCAAAGGTTAATCTACAAGTCGATGGTAGTGGTTCCAGGCAACTTTCTTTCATCTCATGCCTTCCCTCATTTATGGTCCTGAGTCTATGAGTTTTTCATACAATAGTCCCCAGAAAACTCGACGCTTATACCAGGATGATGTCCTTGATACCAATCACGCGCAAGAGACTTCCTCCAAGCTATGGTGTTCTGATTGGTATTGGTATTGGTATTTTTCAATTAACGTCACACTGGAGCAACACAATGGGCTATTGGTGACGGTCCGGGATCAATCCCAAAGGGAAAGATCCGAGGACAACACCACGTAATTTTGAACCACGGTCAGATGACGAGGCAACACCTGAGCTGGCACCCCACTCTCCAAACTTCCTATGGTGTTCTGAACCTTTGCCTTTGTGTATATCTCCTCAAAAGTTAAACTACATGTCCATGTTAGTGATTGCAGGCAACCCTCTTTTGCCGATTTGCCGTCTGTTTCATTTTAATCTGAGATCAAAGTGGGAAAGGATCCACCGAAAATGTATTTCATGGTTTAATTGCATTAGTATTTATACTAACAGCGCTACTTAAATTTAAGATATTTTTCATGAGAAAACTGTGAGTTTTCAAAGACCTTGATAGATTTTAAATATTATTCCCGTTACAGCTTTTATGGATTGCACTTTGCACCTCGTTTCTCCGGGGAGTTTGGACTGCTACACAGCGACAACGCGTACTCCCGCAATGTGCTACGTTAAGTGCGGTCGCTACGAAGACAAGAAGGCTGTGGCAAGGCGAGCCTTTGAATGCTTAGAGAACAGAGCGTGGGGCAAAGGTCTGCCATTCTGTGTTAGAAAGGGATCAGGTAAGCTGATGTTTTATTACACTTCAGGAATCATTATTAACTTTTATGACATTGACCATGGCTGCACCTAAGCAGAGGGCTATGGGGCTTAAGTTCCTCCCAGACCCTAAAAAAAGCAAAAGCATATTTATTTATTTGACAAACAATTGATCTGCTTTGAAAAAAATAGTACGACGATATTTAAGATATTTTTTCTTTGTTTCAGTCAGTATTTGTACATTGTTTCCAATCCCATTTACTAGCATGTCCCATTCTTTTACAGAAGGTAGACAAAATGATATATTAACTCTGAAAATATTTTTCTTTGCCTATGATGAACTGGGCCACCTTATGTCATCGACCTTCTGATGAAACAAACGGAGCATGGGGGGTCGCTGTCGTATGATCACAGAGGTGGGTCACGTGGATTTGCCTTGAGCCAATTGCTAATCGAATCACAAACTAGTGTTTTTAACCCTCCTGGCATTTATATTGACGATGTATCTCGTCATTAGCAAAACTGACCCGATCTTGATGGACGAAATATCTCGTTGTTAGATGAAAACTGGCCAGATCTTGGTCTCGTCGTAATAAAAAAATCGACAACGTCTTGATGAAGAGATATATCATCATTAGTAAAATTGGTCAGATCTTGATGAACGAGATACCTCATTGAAACTACTTGGAGGGTTGATCATGCTCGTTAATTAGTCCTATGTTTAGATTTATGCTTTCTTCCACTACCATATGACCCTGCATCCAGAGATCATCAAACCGAGCTATCGGATGAAATGAAGCTGCGCTGTAGTGTTCCGTCTACTTTGGAAGTCGATGTCTTTATTGACATAATGGTGTGGCTGTCAGCCTTTGGTAACAATAATTAAACAGTCCATGTATAAAATCTACTATAATTTAATACGGAGCAACTACTATTTACAATAATACAAGATAGAGGAGCGAAGTCCCAATTGGGCGGTTACTCATTTCCATCGGTTCAGATTTAATAACTGAAGTCTTCCAAATACATTGAAAATGATGTATTTGAGCAAAACACCTGCTCCTTTAAAAGAGGTCATATAGCCTCTCGCAACAACATCGGAGTCTGAATCGGAAAAATATAACGGGAAACTCACTTTTCTGAGCATACGCTCTTCACGACGGTGCAGACTCTTCTTTTTTCCCTGACCGTCCACTGTCCAACCCTGGTGACCCCAACCCTGTTAAGACAACCTCCCAAGGATTGCAGGTGCAGATTGCATTATGGGTGCAGGTGGTTTCGCTCGGTTGGGAGGGAGGTGGGATTTTGCACAGCTGTACAGCCTTTACTAAACTAGTCCATAAACAGTGATGTATACCTACAAGAAATACAAATTGAATTGAAAAACCACGATTCGCCACTCAGTCGTAAGTCGTTTGATTCGACGATTTAATGATCTGACATGTATGTGGGTGACCGACTTGGCGACATGAAAAGGCGAGGGACCTAGCAGGTGAATACATTTCTACATCTTCTGTCACACGGATAGCACTTCTCACCAAATCGCGCGCGACGGTCAACCATCCGCGATTTAGCAGTCGTGCCACCTCGCCAACCTTTTGTTTTCTCAGGCAACTCTTACACAAGGCGACTTAAGAAACGTAATCAGGTTTTGCTTTTTCCTCCTGACCGTTCGGAATACTTTTTACAAATCAACCCTCTTGTCACTACCCCAAGGATGGTGACACACGAGGCGACCCAGGTCGAGCATTGTTATTTTCTTCGTGATTTGACTCACGATCTGGGCGGCACGTTCCGAGTGGTTCAGTCGGTTTCCTTCCTTGTCAGGAAGGAAAAGCGAACCCGGGTCACGCCGATAAGGTCGTACCGTGTGTCAATCACCCAAGAAAACAATACGCTGGTTAGGTGGCTCTACTTGCAAATCACGGCTGAGTCACAGATGGTCGATCGTCGCACAGGATTCGGTGAGCTGATGTCAGGTTCGATTCCTTCCTGGGTGTATTTCTCTCTTCCGTGTCAAAAAACTTTATTTGTGTGTATGTCCATTACCTGGTGTTATCTGTCTTGTGTTTGGCACAACATGGCTAAATATGGCCCCTGCGCCATAAAACCCAACCATCACCCACCAAATCATGCGACAGGGTCGTAGTGCTGAGATTGCCTCGTGTTGGTCAATCCAAATCAATCTGAATGCAGTTGAAATTGTCTAGCCTAGATTCAGATGCATTGAAGATTGATCGCTCCGAATTCAAGCAGTGTGAAAGTGTTTGGAAAGACGGATAAAACCTGTTTCTTATGGAAGCGACTTTCCCGAAATTCGTTAGTTTCAATTGGATTCAGATTTATTCAGAGGATTGATCCGGATTCGGTTGATGTGAAGCGGCCCTTAAACTCCAAAACTTGAGACCTTGCGGTAGTGATATGGCTCACAACAGATTGTTGTACTATACTGGTTCGGTCAAATTAATGATTGTGAAGCAAAAAATGACCGTAGAGCGTCAAACCAATCCAAACTACATAACTAATCAAAGAGGCAAAGTTTTGGTTTATCGAGTTGAAGATTCTTGAATCTATATAGTGCCGTGGTCGGTATTGTTCTCAAACTCTAAAGAAATCCAGAAGAATAGTAAAACACGTTTTATTGCTAAGTAACTCCACACATGAAGAAAATACATTAATTTATTTACAAGAAAAATCAGCTCAGGTTATACTTAACGCCAGATCTCCACGATACCTCCCCAGTCGTCCTACTTACGTACTCTCAAAGTACCTTTTCAATCCTTTCTCTCGATTGCGTCACTCGAAGGGTGCAGTTCCGCCAACTCAGGTGGCGTCAGACACTACACATATGTATCTAATGCTTAACAGCATTAGAAAAAACAGTATGAACACTCAACCAAATGTTTGAATAATTTATAACTGTATTCCAGCGTTGCGAAGTATCAGGATCTTTAATACACAGCATTCTAACAACTGTTAACTATAAAGACCAAACTTGTAGATAGAGATAGTCTTTGCCTAGCACGGTATTCTAGTGAAGGCAATTTAACCAATAAATTTTCAGAAGCTTGAATTTTTTTAATGTAACGATATTTAAGATGTGTTAGAAAAAAATTGCAAGGGTCAAATTTTAAAGGACAGAAAATGAAGTCTAGTCAGCACTACGTCTATCAACTAAATTATCTGTAATTTCTACCCTATACTGGCGGCATTTGATGTGATTGTAGTCGTATAAATTTGACTTTGCATGTGGATTCTTTGCTCATAAAGGAAGATGTAGACTAAAGCAGTTGTTCGTAGTTCAATTCTCAGTTGTCTTGATGTCAAACTTATTACTTAGAGGTTCCTGGTTTCTTCAAATCAACATGTAAATGCGACCCAACTGCCCCGGACCCCTCCTGCGTTTCGAAAAGATTAACCTAGTTCGAATAACAGTTCTACGTGCCTCACTAACCTGGTGGTCCTAATTAAATTCGGTTTTGGCCGTCCTTATAATCTAACAGGTAAGGGTTAGGTTTGACGCATTTGACCACATTTGTTAGAACGGGTACCAGGTACTGGGTGTACCAAGGAAACTTGGATAATTTAGCCATTTTGAAGGTCCAAACGAGGCTGTCAGGCAAATCAAGAGTTCTGAAGTGCAATGTTGTTAACAGAGAATTCAGTTTTTGGAACGTAGTAAAGAGAACATTAAATCGTACCTTTAAGTGACTACAAAATAAAAATTACTGTAAAATGTTAACATTATTTACTTCCTATGCCTATTTTACTACGAAAATGGAGTTTACAGTGCCATATTTTCTCTGGTGACGAAAATCTAAATTATTGGAAAGAATCAAAACCCCATGGTCTAAGTAGTATTTATACTAAATTTGGTCGAGTTTAGCCCCACAAATTTTACTTTCGGGTTTTAAACACATTTAATTACGACCACCCTATTTTCTAATTACATGGTAAACAATATACTCATATATGAAATCAATATGAAAGGATTTAATTTCATATTAAAATTAATTTTTTTTCAGGAATGCATGTGGTACATCATGGCTAGAACACTCGCCGTGGAGTCTATGGAGATGGCTTGTGAAACAAGTAAATGAACGAATAATCTAATTATTCCGGACACTGACTTGTAAAGGAAAATTACTTCAATTGAAAATAAAAAATGTTTTTGATTCAATGCAGCATATCCTAGCAACAGAAACTTAATTTATAAGAATTTACATGTTGTTATCTATAGCTTTAAACGAAACAAACAATATAAATACCAATGGACTCGAAATTTTGCTAGAAGGCAAGATCGTATGACAGGGATTTTCAGTGTAAAATAAACAAACCAGATGGAATGCGATTTTACTTCCGCTACCCTCGCATAATACTCATAGGGATTACCTTAAAATGTAGTTTATCGTGTTTTTGGTGACGTTTGACATTTAATCTAATTGGTATTGATCAATCAACTACCATACATCAATTCGGAGTTCTTTGTTTGGAATGGAACCTGGCTAAATGAAAGTAATTCGAGAGTTTTGTTCACTTTATATATTAAAATAGCAGATTTAAATTTTCCTGCAAGTAAATTAATGGAACCACACCCCTGGTGGTAGAGTGGATAGTGGTCTGGTCCTCTATTCAACCGTCTTAGGGTTCAAAACCCTGTCAATGCAGGTAATCCAGTTTAAACTGAAGGGGGCTCGGTTTTAATTAACCCTCGTGTAGCAAAAAAGGACGGCAGAGCGACAAATCAAACCATCTGGAATCCAATATTTATTCGTGGAAAAGAAAATTCGCAGTTGAAATAAGATATTTTATAAAACATTACACAGACATTTACAGTAATATAATCATTCTCAAATGAAGAATAACTTAATACTGAAAAGAACAATAAAAAATGTTTATTCATGTAAATATTTACAGACCAATACAATCTTACAATTATACACAAAGCCACAAGTCCAATTAGTACGAATCTTCCATTAGATTACTTAATACATAATTTCGGTTACTTTGATTTTAAATAAAATTGTTCACTATCATGGACAATCAGTTGGGACTATTATTGGATTCAAATCAAACCTAAAATCAATTTCATATAAATTTGGACTAAAGGCGAATTGCAGTTGTCACGTTTTTATTTTACATTCATTTAAACCAGATGAAAGAAATCGTATGTATTAATATTTCCTTTCTTACAACAATTAAATTATGATGACATGAAGGAAGCGAAAACTTTTTGTGAATATGAACTAAATATGTGGAAATTTAAACAGAAAGCCAAATTTTCATGGTAAAAAATGATTTTCTCTTCACCAGAAAAGTATTTCAATGAATTTTCCATTTCACATGTATTTGATTTCTTTTGCGAAAGAGAAGGGGAACTTCCCTTTTCAGGAAATTTTGAATTCAACTTATTTACAAACTCTTCCTAAATATGTATCACAAAATAATAATTTCTAATGTGTTTAGTTCTGCAAGTATCATTTTTCTGTTGTAAATTTTGCTTCATACATTTTTACTATCAATTGATTCTCTTCATATACAGGTTGGTCCGTCACTTTAACATATAAAAATTTCAAAACTCTTTTTACTTTAAAAAAAAGTCTTATTTAATTTAAACAACTGAAATGGAATGATTATGTATCAAGTTAGGATGATTAAATTCTCTTAAGGGTAGTAGCTCAAGTTTTGAAGCACTAGGCACAAGTAACTTTAAAGCCCTTGTCTGTAATTATTCCCAGATCTGCTGACCTTAATGTTTTTTATATTTTTATCACAAAAATATAAACTAAATTGTTATAATTAATCAATAAATATTATTTATTACGGTAAGCATGAATATAAGTTAATTATAAAAACAAATATAAATGTGTTAAGTAGAATTAAACCAAGCATTCCATTGAGCCTCGTGTTTCGGTGCATATCCCAGTTGAAAATAGTATTCAAATTTATTTGGTCATCATTGTTAACATTCCACTGTAAAAATAATCACTGATTTTTTAAAATTTTCCCTCAAAGTTAATGTTATAAAATACTCACGCTCATTCCACGAAATTTCTCAACAAGTTATAGAAAAAAATAAAACAAATTTAAATCCGCTATTTTAATTTTAATCATGGCATTTTAGTAACTGAATCTGAAAAACTCTTTAAAATTAAAATTTGTATTTTATGGAATTCAAACAATTGTGACCATCCTATTAAGAAGATACCATAGGCGTGCGTCTAGAGCACCTAGTGGTTAATGTCCCACTTCTTCCTCTTGGTGGTTTATTTTCGAGTCGAAAACTGCCCTGTAGTGTCCAGCCTCTGTTGTAAAAACTTATTCCAAACTGCCACCAGTTCTGGGCAAGGGACGATTTGTTTTTTCTACTTGGATCTTCATTCCCTTAAAGAAAAAAGCAGTTTAGTCTCGACGAGATATCTCGTTCTTAGAAAAATTGACAAGATCTTGAACAAGATATCTCGCCAAAACACTTGGAGGGTTAAGTGACCCGTATTTTCCTCTTCACAACGACCGATTTTTCTCAGGGTATTTTCCGTTTCCATTCACAACGTTTCTGAGTCTCAACTTCTCGAATATTGTCCTTAACCCTCCAAATGGTTTCGACGAGGTATATCGTCCATCAAGATCTGAGCAATTTGTTTAATGACGAGATATTTTGCCATCAAGATCTCGTCAGTTTCGCTAATGAGAAGAGACGTTGTCGAGAAAATCTCCTGGAGGGTTAAGCTGGTGTATTATCTGGGGTTTGTTTGCGCATCTTTAAGGTAGCCTCACAGAAAAAAGTCTTCAATCGTGATAGCATGAAGGCCAGTTGAATCTGGTTTTGCGGGAAATGATTCGTTGCAGAAAATCTTCATCAGATGGATTGTGGCTTGAGCTGTATGGGTAATGGCCCCATCTTGCTCCTACCATTGCTCATGTGTGTCCTCAAATTCAGAACGCGCGAAATGTTCGAGCGTGTCTTGATATATCTCTCCAGTAACTGAAATCGAAACTTAAACATCAACTAAATTCCCATTAGCATCTTCAAAAGAATAAGGCCTGATTATCCTTTCCGACTCATGGGAGGTCAGTCACAGATACCTATTAACCTGTACCTGTAAATGTCGGTACAAGTTGAGTATAGTCGGTTTTTATGGAGAATTCCTGACTTCATAATGCCTACTGCATGGTCTTTGGGTGAACACAATGAACGTTGAAGTTCTAAGTAAAATTAAATTATTTTCACAAATTGTTCGATCGTGCATATCTTAATAGTAAATTACCAGCATTTACTTTTCAATAACGTGTAATAAAAATATTTGAAAACATTTTTAAATGGCAAAGTGACTCATGAACCGCCCTATAAAAGTCGTAATTGCTTTTTAGCAATTTTTTGTAATGGATTCTAAAATAAAAATAGTTCCGAGAATTCTGCTATAAAGTAACCTGCGAACCACAGTATCAGTATGTTTTTCTGATAAAGAACGTATACCGTAAGAATTTTTGTATAAATGAGAATCCCAGAATGAATAATAATGGTTCTTTTGTTCTTAGGAGAAGTAAATATAACCTCTGTGTGGGTTTTATAAGTGATACTTGCATACGTTATTTCTATTTTAAACTTAAGGCTCGAACTACCTATCCCTTTTATTTTAAAAAGCTATCTTACTTGATTTTATAAAAATCAGATACTCGACTCAATACAATATTTTAACATAAGTATAAACTGTTAAGTTGCTAATATGTATAAAATCGGTCGAAAAGTATTCAGACACCTGTTATTATTCATGTCCCTGGAATCTCTCATTGAAATGAAAAGTGTCATTAGACTTGGAATAATACCTACTGAAATAAATGGGCATTTTATTTTTCATAAGAATTCGCCTTCATAATTACTTAGATATTATTCCCAAAATTTCAAAAAGCAACACCTACTTTAAACATTATTAAAAGTTTTCCCTTATCATAATTACGCTGCTTATAAATTCCTATGCAAGTCTGACCATAATTGTCGGAGATGTAGGCGAAAAACGATTCGGGGTTTGTCTCGATATGTAGGATTATTAGGTGTAGATCACACCATGTAGAATGAGACACATGTAACATATTTATCACAATCCGATGTGGAGATACTCCATTTCTTTGACTTTGAATCATATTTTTATCGATACAAATGCCTCTTTCGAAGAAATATTGACCGAGGGTTGCGAATTCGTAACTCGGTCCAACCAAAGACCGTCGTGTACACCAGGGCTAGTGTACATTAAATCTGTCGTGGCCTCAAATGTCCTCTCGTTAGCGTGATGTGGAAGTTTGGAGAGTGGGGAGCTAGCTTAGGTGCTGACCTCGTCATCTGACCGTGCTTCAAAATTTGCGAGGGGTTATACTTGGATCTTTCCCTTCAGGATTAATCCCGAACCGTCGCCAAAAGCCCGTTGTGTACCTCCAGTGTGACATTTATTCAACCATCATGTAAGAAAGGTGATTGAAATAAGCTATAGTACGTTTTTTAATATTTGATAGCTTAATAGAACTTTTATCTCAAAGTTCAGAATAGTGATTGGATCCGTAATGTTAAACGGAAATATTTTAGCGATCACCATTATTTTTCTATCAAATATAAAGACTAAACATTTTTTAGTAATATTCTAAGTAAAAAACAAACTATCGAATATTCATAGAAATTAAATTGTTTAGAAAGTATTGCTTAGAAAGTAAAAAATCATTAAATTTTTGTTTAGGTTATTTAATAGTTTAATATAACAAAAAAATTACTTTGATCAACTGATTTTTTGGGGGAAACTGGAACACTCGTTTAGCTCTGAATTTCAACCACTCGTACCTTCAAGTATTTCACTAAAATAAAAGTATTTTATAGGAATTCTAGATATTTTGATACAGAATCTGCTATTAAAAACAGGGGTTGCCTTTTGAACAAATTGAGTTTTGAAGACTGTTTTTATGAGTGCGATGTTTTTTAATACAAATTTTAATATGCAGACGAACCCTTATGCAAACAAAATGCACATTTATATATAGTAGACACTATTATACGTCTAAAGACACTTTTGGTTTGTTTGTAGGATTCTAGGGATGTGAATAACAAGAAATGTTCGGATACTTTTGACGGATTGTACCTCTAACTCTTCATACCCTTATAAAATCAATTGGTGACTGAAACTATAAATGCAAAAGTCTTCACAGTAAACTTCACAATATTGATAAATCATCAACTTTGTCAAAAAATGAGCCCACTGTAAATAGCAGAAGTAAGACTACATATATGGCCCTAAGAACAGTTATTAAAATATAGCAATGAGTTGCTAATTTTGGCATAAAAAATCGCATTTCAAACTTTAATTTCATTTAAGAAAATCCCTCAATTCCTTTTTATGAAAAAATAATAACATCAATACATGCAATGATGCTAATTAATTTTGTTATTTTTTCGTTAGCCAACTTTGGATAGTGTCAATTTACCACGAAAATATCTGCTTAATTTGCTCCATCACGCCGTTATTGCAATTAATTTTCAAGACTTTCAGCGTTGTCCCACTTTTGGAGGCCCTCTTATGATGATGACTGATTATGGTTCCTAATTTTTCTGCTAAAATTTTTTTGTTAAGCTTGTCACTAACTTGGACCATAACATGCAATCCATTCGTAGCGGAAAATTAGGGCAATTCTTTTTTAAAGATTATTGCAATACGAATGTTGGAGTAATTTCCACCAATTCGCTCTACGTTTTTATCGTATTCAATTCCCAACTTTAGAGTCGGTCGAAAACCAAACCCTTCAGTACACGAAACTTTACTTTCAAACTGAGTTTTGCACTGTCTGTGTTCTTTCGGACTTCCTCAATTAAAAAGTATTTACGTATCACAATGACTCCGAGCCGGCTCTGTTGAAATATGCTCTTGTGTACACTCCGCTCGCAGGACGTCGCTTACAACGTCGTCGCAACCATTCTACGACGACTAGCGTTCATTTGTCGTCCAGCGATTTGTTGTCGTCCAGGTCTGGAGGCGCACTCCCGTTGTCGCTCACTGTTGTCCTGGTGATGTCAATGTTGTCACCCAGAGCTGCTGAGGATAGTTGACAGTAGGAGGCGCTGAGGAATGGAGCGAAAGCATGGGCAGAGGGCAGGTAATGAGCAGGCCACAAACCCTGCCGCTGTGCTATTTTCATACGTGCTGTCACTTGTTTCTTCCACTTTGTCCTAGAAAATAAGATCTTTTCATCACTAAATGTAGTTTTCACTGGAAATATTTATTACATGTTTAACCCTCTGAGAGTCACAAGATTTCCGAGTAGTGTAGTATTGTTTTTGCCCCACAACACACACAATGACTAAATCATCTATTAGTTGACCCAATCACCCCATTTATTAGTTGAAAGAACCCATGGGTTCTTTCAACTAATATATGCGGTGAATTAGTCATCTTAGAAAAACCCTAGGGGTTCCCTTAGAATAGAATCCTTTGAAAATATTCTATCTGTCCTTTCATTAAAATATCCTCTGGGAAAATTCTATCGGTCTTTTCCTCATAATAGAGTCCTTTGGAAGGATTCTGTTGGTCTTTTGCTTGAAATATCCTTTGGAAAGATTCTATAACTTTTTCTTAGAATAGAATCCTTTGGAAAGAGTGCATTGCTCCTATCCTTAGAATAGAATCCTTTGTAAAGAGTGCATTGCTCCTATCCTTAGAATAGAATCCTTTGGAAAGATTCTATTGATCAAGGAGGTCAAAATTGATTAGAAGTCACTCAGGAAAGTCTGCAGGTTGTATGGTGGAATTATGCCTGTGAACCCCTCAGAGGATTAAGGAAATCTAATTTTATTCTAAAAAGTAAAGAGGCATGGTTAGAGAATGCCACACAAAATTCTGATACATTTTTAAAATTCCGGAATATAAAGTTCTATTTTTAAAAGAATTTACGTTTGCTTGAAGACATTTCCCTACACAAAGTAAAATTGTAAATCGACCATCTTGACAATAGTTGCATCTCCTCTAACGTCAAAGATGATGCAGCTGTAATTGTTGGATTTCTTAGAATAGGAAATTAGTTCTTGCCGTGAATTATCATTTTAACAAACTTAAAATTAATGTACCTGAAACAAATAGTGTCTCAATAGGAAAAAACTCAATTTACTTATTTTACACCATTAATTGAATCTTATGATCATAATATTTTAAGGATACAAATGATAAATATTTTCCTATTCATAAAACTATCATTTTTGAATAGCTCTTGTATATGAGTAGGCCTTATTGTCTTATGACTTCATTAATATGGCTGCTAATAGTATGAGAATCAGAAAAATCGCAATGGTGTTCAGAGGGTTCATGCCCATATGTTTTCCTTTAATTCTGCGTTAAGCTATGGAAAAGTTTACCACCTCTTGTTTCTATTAACTAGTCTTTACATCCCATCATAATACTTAAAATTCTTCCCCCTTTTGGTAAAACATTTAACGTTAAATTTCCATAGAAAATTTCACTACACTTCTTTATTTTTAATATGAGAAAAATTTATACTGTATGTATATTTTTTACATATTACCTTTTAATTTTAAATACCAATGTAATAAAAAGGCATTTAATAAGAACTCACCTTCGGTTTTGAAACCAAGTTTTGATTTGTACTTCTGTTAAATTTAAAGCTGCCGACAACTCCATCCTTTTACTTACACTCAGGTACTTATCAATCTGCAAAAGATATAAATTTTGCAAACAGAACTTAAATTTAAGACGAAAAAAACTTAAGTATGTAATTTCATGCTAATTTTTTGAGAATTTATTTTGTTTTCTCAATGAATAAAATGCTTCACTTTGTGATTATTTGTATTATTTGAATGATTGAAAAAATTCTAGTTAGTGAGAGCATAATTAAATTAAGTTTAGAAATACAAAAATACAAGATTATACATTATGTTTCAAATTTTATTAATATCATTTCGTGTTTTGAATATACGTATAACAGAAATGTTATCAAACAATTATTATTTTTATAGTTTATTTTTATCACTACACTCGATTTTTATACTCTACTTGTACATCTTTATGTAATCGTGCAACGTAAATAGAATTTTTAAATAAATAAATGGACTCTATTTCTATCTCCTAAATTTGTGAGTTTAATATCACAAAACAAATTTCAGTCTTCGAAAAATAAATACAGCTTTCAATTGAAAAAATATCTCAATTCTGAGGTTGTGTCCCTAAACCAAAATACCTTCCTATTTCTGAAATCAATTTGACTGGATTTGTTTAATTTACTTCACTGTTTCTCTCTTTCTAAAAAAGCGTTTATAATAAAAACTTCATAGGAGGCGTTTTACTATTATAATTCAGAAATTAAATTCAACTGAACTGTACTGTAGACATGCTCGCTATGGCTATAAAGATTAAATGAATGTTTTAACCACAGCATTTAAAGATAATCATTACGTTTGAGTTGCCTTCATAGTTAAATCGCAGATACCTTCTCTTGAAGTGATTGCTTGCAGGTTAGGCCTAATCTTTAATTTTGATAATAAAGTTACGCTATCTTGTTATTTAATTCTTTTGTCGAGATATTTAGGGTTTTAATTTGACTTCAAATATTGCAAGTAGATTATTTTCCAGAGAGCTTACTTTGAATTCTGCTTCAAGCCTTTCGAGTTGTTTCGCGCTGTATGCTTGTCTGGGCTTTCTTTCCACGCCTGGTTTTCTCGGTCTTCTTCCCGAGGGTTTGGGCGCTACAAGGAGAAAACATTAACTTTTAGTACAAATGCAGAGGAGTGTAATTCAAAAAGAGGCATTGATAATATTAACATTAGTGAGGCTATACTGATTGGTTTTGGAAAAATTGTCAGTTGTAATCTCACTAATGATATAACGTAAAGAAGTCTATTTATATTCCCTTCAAGTCAAGTAGGCAATTGAGGACATGTGCTTCATTTCTTCCTGTTTAGAGTCTTATCTCTGGCTTGAACCCAGCTTCGTTAACCAACCCCTCAAATGTCTTCACGTTGACGTGGTGCTGAAGTTTGGAGAGTGGGGAGTCAGCTCAGGTGTTGATCTCGTCATCTGACCGTGGTTCAAAATTACGAGGTATTGTCCTCGAGTCTTTTCCTTCGGGATTGATCCTGGGCCGTTGCCAGTAGCGTATTGTCTTGCTCCAGTGCGACTTAAATTCAACTGACTATGTATTTATTTAGGGAAGTTCCTATGATTTTAAACCTCCAGATCGAATCTATTTAGGAATGAAAGAAGGAACAAATGACAAATAACAACGTGGAGACCTTTGATTGCATACAAAATTTATATATAATTTTAGAATAGTTTTTACTCAATTTTGCCTTGTTGAACCCCGAACGCATTTTTGCAAGATTTTGTTTGAGTAACGTGAAACCCACTGTAAAACATCATTGCTTGCTATAGGATGTCTGAAATGACATTCGTTCGGTATTTGTTTAATAAATTTATAATTTAGAAACTCAGGTATCGTCATCAGGGTATTTAAGTACTATTTATAAATAATTTTATAATAGTTTTCTTAACTTTGCCTTGTTAAACGCCGAACACATAATTATCAAACTTTTGAGTATCGTGACCCCCACTTTAATAAATCATACATAGCAAGCTATGTAATAAATCTGTAATGACATTCACTCGATGTTTGTCCAAAAAAATTATAATTCACAAAAAGAGACATAGGTTGAAATTTTGATAATAATAAAAAAAGAGGCATATATTAGTAAATTGTTTTTCTCTCATATGGAAGTATTCAAACCGCAAAACGTTTACTTGATTTCTCTTCCTACAGATGGCGCTGTATTGCTTGAACTTCCAAGACCAGAAAATTCGGGAATGTTTTGATTTTGCGAAAAGAAAAAAGAATCTTGTTTCGAAAATTTTAAAACAAAATTAAATGCAATTTAAAAATAAAACATTCAAATTTTCAAAATAAAGCAATTTGAAAAATTAAGTATTTACATTTGAAAATTTGAAAGAAAAATTGGAAGAACAATATGTATTTGTATTTGATGATATTAAAACGTAGAAGCAATTTTTCATGCTTGAGCTGATTACAAGCCCTCAATCGTGTAAAAAGCACTTTATAACAGTAAATTGTGTTAAATTAATTAGAATATTTTTCCCTTGCATGTTATACTATGAGTAATCGAAAATATTTAAATTTCACACACACAAAAAACTGCAAAGAAAAATAAACATAGTTGTCATTTTTTAGAGTTTTTATTTTACAAGTGATTCCAAAAGAAGTTGGTTGTTGAATTTACGTCACACTGGAGGAGCGCAAAGGAATATTGGCGACAGTCCGGGATCAATCCCGAAGGGAAAGATCCAGACATTTCGTAATTTTGAACCACGGTCGATTCTAAAAGATAAGTACAATGTTTTTGAAGTTTCAAACTATATAAACTTGTTCAACTGAAATTCTTCCTAATTATTGTAATTAATTAGTATTTATCCAGTTATCTTTATTAGTACCTTATTAATTATTTGTATTAGCTTATTATTAATTAGTGCTCTCTCCAAGCAACAAGTAAATTTGTAATACATAATAGCAAATAATTGTAGTTTCAGGAAATCGGTGAAACACATACTTGTAATGCATCTTCTATATCAAGTGAAATCTAACGGAAACAATGAAGCAAATTTCACGTAGTCTTAATTGACCAGAAAATCTTTAAGAAGTGTAGACAGTTTCTTAAACGCACATTATTTTCATTCTTAGGAATTGCTACCTTTTTGGACTGTGCAAAAGTCGAAAAGATGTTATTATTGTAAATTATTATAGATTATTGTAGATTATTGTTGTAGATTATTGTAAATTATAGTAAACATCAAATGTTTTTTATATAGTTACCGTAGTAGTAGTAGTAGACCAACCTCCTACCTACTCACCGTGAGGTTTAGAGCATTTAATGGTAGGAGGGGGAACCATTTATTATCTTTAAATTTTGCATATTTACATAAAATGATACATTTGTAGTACAAAAAAAATCCAACAAATGTTGGTGAATAAATCAGGCAAACATTGCCTGAGAGTAATTGTATAATAAATTAGTTTATATAGAACTATTTATTAATAAATGTAACAATATAGATTAAATGTAATTTAAACATTCAAAGTATGTTGAAGTGTACAATGTTAAATATTTTAACTATATTAAAAAGTTAAAGTGAGATAGAAAGAGTTCAATTATTTACATATGAATTCAAGATGGAGGAAGCCTTCCAACTATCTCCTTTGCAGCCAACACACAAGCCTTAATTTTATATCTAGATAAATAATTTTTAATGATAGCGTTTAGCCAGATAGGTTTATTACTTGATTTTGGTTTAGTTATATGGTTTGGTTTTGTGTGTTGACATTCAAAGAGATAGTGGTCAGCATCTCCCACCCTTCCACATTCACAAAGGTCAGAAGCTTTAATTTTGAATCTATTTAAGTAAGCTGGTAAAGGACCATGACCTATCAGGTACCAGACGAGGTATCTGTCCTCGACGAGAGTTGCAGTATTATTCTCCGGCATGAACTCCTTCAGCCGGAGACCCTTAACTGAGTTGGAATGATGCACCTGCCACTCCTCCAAAATATAGGTTTTCAATTTTCTTTTCAAAAAGGAAATTTTTTAGAAAATCTTTTTTGAAACAATTTATTTGTGATACCCTTTGTTATAAAATTAAACATTCAAAATGATTTATACTGGTATCACTTGAAATTATTTGCGAATACACTTGTCAAAAGTTCAAAACTAAACCACTGTTTAGTATATGAAATGCTTTGGGGAAGTGGAGTGCCCCCGCGAATGGATTATATCCATTACCAATTTGCTAACGTCTTTATCATTTATCTGCCCTAATAAATGGAATTCCAATGCAAGTGTAGCAATGCACTACAATACAACTGGGATATGCTATAAAAGTGTCTCGAAACTTGTAACACTTTAGCACTAATCTTCCAAAAAGATCACTAGAAACTACTAATTATAATCCAGACTTTCTTTTGCTCCATTCCTTAACTTTTCATAAAAAGTAGTTCAAGATTATTGAGAAAAAGAATTCTCATCCATTCATGAGATGTTTTCCCTTTTACTAAGAAAGAAAAGTAGAAGGAATAAGGCTTTCAAACATATCTATGTAATAACCGCAGCAACCCCCTTAGTACTCGATGACTAGAATAGCGTATCAATGTACAGTAGGTGGGATTTACAACATAAGTATCTGAAAACTTCTAACACATTAGCACTAAGCTTCCAAAGAGATCACTAGAATTTTTAAGCTGTTTAAGCTGCTACCTTAATCCGCTTAGTGTCACGAGATTTCCGGATAGGGTAGTATTGCTTTTACTCCACAACAAAGACTAAGTAACCACATCGATTGGTTGAAAGAATTTTTGGAAAGATTCCGCTGGCAGAAAAGGTCAAAACTGGTTAGAAGTCATGCAGAAAAGACTGCAGGTTGCAGAGCGGATATATGACACGGCATGTGAATCCCTCAGAGGGTTAAGACATATTGTTCAATGGCTAGGATGTTAGTGTACTGTAACTGGGATTTTTGATATAAGATTATCTCGAAACTTCCAACACGTCGCAGTAAGTTTCTAAAGAGATCAGTAGAATTCTTAAGCTGTTTAAGTCGCAATCTTGAGACGTATTTGTTCAACGTCTAGGATTCTAGTGAAATAATTCACTGGAACTGGGATTTAAAGTATAAGCATTTCGAAACTTCTAACACTTCAGCACTAAGTTTCTAAGGAGATCAGTAGAATTCTTAAGCTATTTAAATTGTTGCCTTGAGACGCATTTCTCCATGGATAGGATTCCAGTGTAACAATGCACTGTAGCTGAGATTTACAATAAGTATCACGAAACTTCTCAGACTTAAGCACTAAGTTTTTAAAGAGATCGGTAGAATTCTTGTCCATCAAGATCTGACCAATTTCACTAATGACGAGATATCGTCATCGAGATATTGCCGGGTTTTTTGACGATGGCGAGATCAAGATCTAGTCATATTTTTTGTAATGACGAGATTTCTCATCCATCAAGATCGGGTCAGCTTTGCTAATGACGAGATACCTCATATGGACAACCACTAGAAGGATTAAGCTGTTTAAGCTACAACCGTAAGACGTATTGCTGCCAAGAATATGTAAGCCGGAAAAGTATAATCGACAGTCCTAACATAATCCCAACTTCTCATAACCACCCGTCATTAGCAGGTACGGACCACCTTTAACCCATTTCGAAAGGAAAACGAAGAGTGACCCAACATTTCTTAAACGATCCACCTTCCAGACGAATTAAAGGTTCGCCCGTATACCAACACCGACAGGTCATTAACAGATCATTGCGTGTAAAGGGAGAGGCGAGAACTGGATAATTGTTCCGCAAACTATGGGACGAATCGCCCTTCCCTGGACGGTCCACCTCCTTCAGTTTATGAATTTAAACAACTTATTCCGCTGATAAAGAGTTTTCTGGGGGAGAGGGAACTTTACTTCCGAGCCCACAAATTGACCAGGGGTCACTTAATTACTTTCCGGGAGGACTTTAAAGCGCGGGGATGTCCTCACGCAATTTTAAAGCAACTTCGTACCCTCGTCCGATATCCGTTTCCTTTAAATGGCTTATGTAGCACTTTCCTCGTCATAATTGGAGAGAAACTTTATGTGTGAGTCAGGTCTGGAAGTAGTTGCGGAGGAAATTACTGTTTTCAGAGAGGGAAAAATTGGGCAAGTGACAGACGTATCTGTTTAGCATATGACTTGAGGGTTACATTGTTCTTCGTGGATGGTCAGCGATGGAAGTTATAACTATTCAAATAAGCTATAAAGCTCTGGAAGTAATTCTGCAAGGCACATTGCACTAATAAGTTAGTTTGTCATTAAATATTTACTCACGTCACTCCCTTCTATACTGCATACCTTGCTTATATCTGTTTAACAGTCTCTACAACTTGAGGGTCACATTATTTCTCGTAAAAGCGGATGGTCAGCGATGGAAGTTGTAATTATTCAAATAAGCTAGAAGGCTCTGGAAGTACTTCCGCAACGCACATTGTACTAAGTTAGTTTGTCATTAAATACATACTCACGTCGCTCCTTTCTATACCTTATAGGTAGAAAAATCTGAGTAGTGTTGTCATTACACGTGAATGGATGTGGAGATTTTCAGAGTTGTGCAAATTTATTAACCCTCTGCGTGGTTCACTCATGTATCCAACCTACAATCTGTAGTCTGCCCTGCATGATTTCTAACCAGTTTTGAAAAACAGAATCTTTTCTGGGATTCCTTTAACCAACACACGTGGTCATTTAGTCAGTATGTGTGTTTCGAAGGAAAAGAAATAGTATACTACTCGAAAATCTCTCTGCGTTCAGAAGGTTAATCACTTTCCTATGTATGTAGCCAAGGGAAAATTAGTCAAGAAGTTTTAATAAAGTATGGTCTATTAGAAATTTTGCGGAATAACAACGAACATTCATGTCAAGACAGGGATTTGAACGCAGAATCTGTGAAACGGAGAACCAGAATGTATTGGATTTATGTTAGATCGTAAGCTATATCTTCTATATTTGCATGACGAGCGTATATGATGTTTATCCTATTTCGAGATCATCCCTACTTTATACAAGTTATAGTCAAAACATGATCAACATAAGGTTATTCAACGAAAGGTCACCATTATGTCGGAACTTTTGTAGTTCTTAAAGGTCACTGTCATCTAAATATCTGGCAGCGACTGGTTGAGGTCAGTGGTTACCAAAGTGGGGTTCGTGAGTCCCCAAGAGTACAGACAAAGTTTCAGGGTGTCAGCGGAAAACAATCAATATTTCACTTGTCAAAATACAGAACTTTCAAGAAAAAAATAAAATATTTAAAAATTTATTCCGATTCTTTTATGTCCCCAAAAGCGTTATTATGTTCTAAAAATATTATAAAAATGTCTAGTATATTTCCAAATATGAGGAGCTGAACTTGCAGCTGGAGTATTTCCCAGTGATTGCTGATTGGGATATCTCATACCTGCTTCAATACTGCTATAACTAAAAATTGAATTTCTAGTTAGTTTAATGTGTAGAAAGACTAAATACATGCTTCTGCATGGTGCAAAACTGCCCTCTTATGAAGTCTGCAGTTGTGGTAATTTTGAGCATGCGAAGCATGTATTTAGTCTTTCTTCACATAAATCTAACACGAAATTCATTTTTTAAAGTTTTTGCGGTATTGCAGCTGGGATGGGGGGGGGATTTCAATTAACGTCACACTGGAGCAACACAATGGGCTATTGGTGACGGTCCGGGATCAATCCCAAAGGGAAAGATCCGAGGACAACACCACGTAATTTTGAACCACGGTCAGATGACGAGGCAACACCTGAGCTGGCACCCCACTCTCCAAACTTCCACACCACGCCAACGTGAGGACATTTGAGGCCACGACAGATTTAACGTGCACCAGCCCCCTTTGTACACGACGGTGTTTGGCTGGATTCGAACTCGCAACCCTTCGGTTGCAAGTCCGTTACTCTTCCAACCGGGCCACCGCGGCCCGCAGCTGGGATGGATGTGGGTATCCTATATTCTGGATACCGCTTTTGGTTACCTTACATGTGGATATCCTAGTTAATTTTATAATCTCAAGAGGTCATAGAAAAGTTTTTATTTTCAATGTGGTCCTTGGCCTGTAAAGTTTGGGGACCACTGCAAGTGACTTGGTGAAGCAAAGCAGTATTCTCCAAAATATTACCTGAGAGGGTGAAGAATGGAGGCCTTCCCAGCCACGTGCCGTAGTTACTTAACGCTGACGTTGCCGTCGTGACAGCATAGTTAGGAAACGACGACCCAGCCGGATGATGAGGGTTGACCTCCCCTTGTGGGTGGTGCTGCAGGTGAGCTCCGGACTCCAACCCCAGCGCTGGTGCCAAGTAGCCCAGCGTGAGGGAGGCCGCATCCGACCTCGATGGGTACAGCGAACTGGGGTGGAACGAAACGGGTGTTGGCCTCACGCAGACTGGAGGTCTTGGAAACGGAAAGTGACCGTCTTCCTTCATGCGGTTAGCTCTGGCTGCCGCTCTCAGCAAGATGGCAGAGGTTGGGAGACTGTTGTTGTTGCTGTTACGGCTGTTGTTGGTTGTGCCTGTGCTGCCTGAGAGAATGTCGTCGATGGAGAACTTATGCTGTGGCTGTGGGGAGTGAGAGTTGAGGGATTCGAGCTGCTTCTCTGTTGTCATGTCATCATCTTGGAGTTTGAGGTCCATGGTGGAGAGCTTGCTCATCTGTTGAAAATAGGTTCTCGCCGTCATTCGGGAAACTGGAATAGAAGTTTGAGAAGTATAGTGTGTTGCGGATATTGTGATATAGCGGATATTGCCATAGACTTTACACACATAGCAAGTATTTGAGACTCTCCTCCTCCCAACTCACCGATAGGTTTAGAGTTTTTCGTGGGAGGAGGGAGATAGATTCCCACTGCGCACGAAAGAGGACAAGGGAAACCAACCCCCCCAGACAGATTTATTAGCAAATAATCAAAATAATACAACGGCAAACAAGGCCAACAAACACAATGGACATCAAGATAAACCAAACAATTAAAAAACACATCAAAAACACACAAAACACACAAAAACCAACATAAGAAAAAGCCGGAGTCGAACAAGAGTGAACACAAAAATGCTCGACTCCGGAAAAAAAAAGCACCGAGCAAGATAGAAAAAGGCTTATAATAGGCGCCTTTAAAAGTTTAGGGTTTATAGAAGACACCCATGCATTAGAAAAGGTAAAAAAAGGTATAAAATTTAATAAAAAGGCGCAGGTATTATTTGGCTCATAAGAGGCGCCTAATAATGCATGGGGCTTATAAGAGGCGCCCTATAGCTCGGTGCAAAAAACGTTTACAAATTTAAAAGTTTAAAAATAAACAGACAGACAAATTTAAAGATAATTGGATGACCCACGCAGTGGTGCAATCCAAAAATAATGTGGTGATGGTGGTGAGAAGTTTAATGGTATAAATATGGATGAATGAAATAAATATGAGTGAACGATGAAACATGAATATAAATAGTGAAAGTCAATTAAATAAAAATTTAAAAATTTAAAATTAGGCCGGGCCTAGCCCTAGGCCTACTACTTTAAAAAGTCAGTTGTGGGGTGCGACGATCCGATCCGCCACCACCCCAGCGGCCACAACACACCTGGAAATCCTGTATAAGGAGATATTATTTTGTACGACCCAATCGTTTTTGTATTGCGGGGCCGTTAAATGGTCGGAGGCTGTGTATGAGCAGCTGAAGAGGTAGTGGTCGGCATCGCCAACCTCCCCACAACTGCATAAATTCGTGTGCTTAATTTTAAATCTGTGGAGGTATGCGACGAACGGACCATGACCGGTCAAAAACCAAACAAGGCGGCGATCGGTAATGAGAGTATTAAATGAAACTTTGGGGCTGAAGTCCTTATAACGCAGGCCCGATATAGAGTTGTTAAAATGGTCATATATAACGGAGATTGCCAGTTGTAGTGGGCAATGAAGACATAAATCTGAATAAGTGTTTATAGGTGTCCATTTAAAAACAGCCTGTAAAGCACATCAGCTGAGCATCATTCAATCATGGAATGGCAGCATTCACGTGAGTATCAAATTAATCAATTGAATTCACTTAGGTGTAGCCCGAAATTCATTTCTTTCCGAGCTCATTTGGAGGTGGTTCGAACGAATTCACACGGCTTAGTAATATTATCATGCATAGGACCTGCACAACCACGTTCAACAGAAATGACAACGAGCTTGCAGTCATGCGGGAATTATATATCTATCGCAATTTTTAACGTGTTTAACGGTCGTTGTCATATATAGAAGACATTGCCATATATAGAAGACATTTTCACATGTAGCGGACATTATCATATCTATCGTTCTTCGTTTGCTATACAAGAGCATATTAGACATATCTATTGGGACATGGGGAAAAATATTTTCCCCAAACATATGTAATGCCTTTTCATTAAAAACTCATATATTCAATTAGCAGAAAAATTAATTTTTACAATTAAACGAATACGTAATTTGCCCGCATATAGCTGGCTACTTTGACTTTACTTAACCTAAGCAACACCTGTTATTTCTTAAAATTCAAACAATGTAAAATATGGAATGTTGCTTAAAATTTAAAAATAACCGTAGCTGAAACACATTTTGGTCCAATATAATCTTTATATTGAAAATAATATAGATAAAAATATGAGCAGTTACTGCACAATATCGAAAAAATTATTTTTAATTTATAGTTACATACTTTCATATAAATTTAAAATAAAGTTACTATAAAAGATTTATGGCTAAATCTCTCACACAGAATTAAAAAGCAATAATAGTACCAAAAAGAGATAAGACAAAAATTAAACGTTCAAGAAAGTCATTTAACACTAAATTTACCAAACGTGTCAAGTGACCGTTTCGAAATTTTTGACTTAAAATTACCTTTTTATCGATTTTCTTCAATTAACTTTACGACTTTTCCTAAAATGCTTATAAAATGAATTTAATAGTATATGTTTCTCTTCACCTCTTCCTGCATCCAACATACGTTTCAAGTATACCTATTTTTACTATGACGGGTCATTTGACCGGTTTAATATTTTGTGTTTTCACAACATTGTCAACTCTAAAACCATACATATACTCTTCTATGCAAAATAATAATCACACACATTACTGTAAAGAGTTTCATGCTTTATTGCATCCTAACAACACCGTCTCAATTCTGGAAATAATTTAGGCATTGCTTGGTATCATTTTTATATTCGGATAATTGGTTGAATATCATATTGCAATTGCGGCAGTTTTCAATAGATCACCTCAGTGATTACTTCGTAGTGAGTTAAATTACAATTATACTGGTTATTATGAAAATTTGAATATTGAAAGTACCATTTTAGAGTGAATAGTGGGAAAAGCTTTCAACATTAGTACTTAGTTTTATATTATAGTTTTATATTATTACTATTTCTAATCGTAAGGCTGTTCATAATTTTGAAAAAACAAGAAATTATTGGAAGAAATGTTGTTGCTAATCAATCACGTCTAGATCCAGCTAGACCAAATCCACAAATCCATTCACCCGAACGAAGTCATACATCAAAGGAGGTTGCGAAAACAGGTCGTCTCGGGACAACTCCAGGCACTCGAGAATGTGTGCTGGGGAGACCTGGTCAGATTTGCATTTAAGGCAAACAGGATGAATCTTGCGACCACAGCAAAATGTGAGAATCCTCAGATGGCCACTGAAAAAGCGGGAGAGCACTGTCTGGATATGTCTGTCGCAATTGAGAGCAAGAGATCTTCCGGGGCGATTCACACGATACTAAGAGTGTACCGGGGAAACGATCTAGGCCTTCTTATCAAGATTTTATCTAATAAAGCTCAAGAAACGTCAATGAGTGGGTATATGACAATGGTTCATCGATACCCTCCTTCGCCAAATTATCCTCTACTTCGTTTCCCCTGAGTGTGAAGAGATTCACTGTAGGTGCACCTCACGGAAGGATGAGACATGCTTGAGTTTGATCGCTATGTCACTTCTATCTCCCACACTGTGCTAATTAGATAGATTTTGGATTAGATGGAGCTGCGACTGTCGGACAAAATCCAAATGACCTTTGGGTTCGGAACAGACATGATGTACTAAAGCCCTTCATCAATGGCAATGAGCTCACTTCTGAATACTGAACAGAAGCCTGGATTTCTTTTCTTGATTTTTACAGTACCCCTATTTGGAGATTTAATAAAAATTCCGCTGCCGGATCGAGACTGTTCGTCTGAATTACCATCTATATAAATAAGGGTAGCCTCGCGGGGAATACTATTAATAATTTCCAGGGCGAACTGCTGGAATATCAAATTTCTTGGAGACCTGCGACAGATTGGAACAAATCTATATAAATAAAAATGTAATGTTCGTTTGTTCCTAACGTAAAATCTCCCAAAATTTTTCACCGATTGCATTGAAATTTTGCCACAAAGTTGCATTTGAATACGCGCATGTTTTAGTCTACTTAGCTATATAAATAAAAATGTAACGCCAGGAGGAACTGGTAAACGTTCCTAATTAAATTGATTCTGGACGCAATCGGATCCCAAAATCACATTGCCTTAGCACTTGCGTCGTCGGGAATAGCTGCGACTTTGATACCAGGTGGAAGCACTGCTCATTCCGCTTTGAAATTGCCATTTGACATGCAATTCATTGAATCCCCCACGTGTAACATTTTCAAAGCATCCAGCATGGGAAAAGTATTGCAAAAATGCAAACTTGTCGTTTGGGATGAATGCACAATGGCAATCTTTCTTTTCAATTTAACCAGATGAGCCACAGCAACGCGTGGTCCGGTACAGCTAGTAAATAATATAAGTGAAGAATGTTCTGAAATGATGAAAGTGAATATTTGAAAGTGAAGATGTGGGCTTAAATAGTGACAAATAAGACACTGCCATGAAAATAGAGCAACTGAAATCTTCTCTGCGCAAGAAATAAGTTTACGGAAAGTGTTTAACAGACCAATCTTGCATCTGTACGAAATCCGACAAGTAAATCGAGATTTTATTATAGAATACATAAATAAGTGAAGCTATCGAATAAAAAGTCAAAATAATATCTTATTACTGATTATTAAATTTTTGTTAATTTGTTTATAATTAATAAATTATTACTTAAAAATCATTTTGTTTATTATTTCAAGCACTAATTCAACTGTTACCTACACCCAAATGGAAAATGGGTCATTTTACCCGTTTTGGTAAAAATAGGTATTTACTAAAGGTTGGTAAATTTAGTGTTAAAATGGTGCAATTTAGTTGGGGGGGGGGGGTATTTCAATTAACGTCACACTGGAGCAACACAACGGGCTATTGGTGACGGTACGGGATCAATCCCAAAGGGAAAGATCCGAGGACAACACCACGTAATTTTGAACCACGGTCAGATGACGAGGCAACCCCTGAGCTGGCACCCCACTCTCCAAACATCCACACCACGCCAACGTGAGGACATTTGAGGCCACGACAGATTTAACGTGCACCAGCCCCCTTTGTACACGACGGTGTTTGGCTGGATTCGAACTCGCAACCCTTCGGTTGCAAGTCCGTTACTCTTCCAACCGGGCCACCGCGGCCCCCGCAATTTAGTTGGTATTTGTGAGTAACTTTTGTCTTTTCAACGACGGAAGACGAGTAACTTTTGATAGAGTTGTCGGTATTAAAAAATCTCTTTATTATAAGTTGTCGATACATGAACCTTTATCACCTAGGAAATAAAAAAATATTACAAAACAGTATGTATCGTTCAGCATTTGGGAAGCTTGATGCCATTCACTAAACCTAATCACATATCAATCAGTAAAGGATTTTATGCTTTCAAATTTTTTGACAAATATCGTTTGCTTTACATTGGAAAATGACGAAATTGGGAAAAATCTTCAGATAGTATATTTTTTAAGAATTAATTTTTATGAAATGTGGATTAAAATTGCAATTTTAAAATATTTTTCTGTATGACAGTTATTTCGGTTTTGAACTTTGCATTTGTAATTTACTTTTAACTGTCGTTCATCAGCTACATTTATTTATTAGCATTTGATAGTGGACTAATTTCTCGTTTTCAATTAAATTGAGTCTAGGAATTTCGATTTAGAATTCGTGTAAACTATTCAGTTTTATCAAGATAGTTACCTTCCTAAAGAGATTAGCAACCTTCTTAAATAATTTGTAAAGCAAATTTTAAGAAGCTTTTCAACTTTATAACTTATCGAATCATTTCTTTGATCGTAAGTACATTTATTCTCTCGTTTTCTCATGCATATTTTTTTTATCAACATCACTTATTTACATTTACTAACTGAATTATAAGGTCTTAATTGTTTTCAATTATAAATACACTAAGGTTGAATTTTCAATAGTAACCCGTTATTGGCTGCAGTGATCTTGTTTTAAATTTTTATTCCAAGGTATTCTATAAACAAACAATGATCTTATTATAAAATAACAAAGAATATGCATTTGGCATATTTTTCACGGAAGCACAGGTAGACTTTAAATGTCTGAAAGTTTATGGACCCATAAAATGATTTGAATGCGAAAATGGAGAGAATTCCAGGTGCAAATTCTGTGATAAAATATAGCAATATATTCTCATTGAAAATGCAGAATAGCTGATTTCATTATCGATATTATCTTCGACAGAAAAGCAGCTCATAAAATATCTAATTGAGATAGTACATGCTTTGAGTTGTAATGCTTAGAATGCAAGACACTTTTAAAGTCGTGGGAAAATGTTCTGCTAAGAAAAAGTAGTTGGACGATTTAAAAATTAATCAATCTAAATTTTAGTCTTGTTATTTTAGAATTTCGAAACAATAAAATTACCAATTCAGAAACAAATAATTGTTCCACTATTGATAGAATTTTCAATTGCAAGAATATTTTCTCAAATTCTTTTCAGAAATTCAAGTTCAAAGAAATTGAAATGGATTTTTATATTGAATAATTAAGGAAGGGTTTTTGGTTACGCAATTGACTGCACTTATTCAAACTCAATGTCAAATCATTATTCCAAAATGCCTAATAATTAAGTTATCTCACCACTAAACTCTATAATAATAATAAAATTGTTTCAATATCACAATTTTCATCATCAAAATTATAGAAGATTTAATTTAATCTGCCGAATTGCGATGCACAATATTTTTATACAATCGCAAAATTATGTGGCATTTGCATTCTATCTACTTTTTTAAAACATCATGTTATAACTTCGTAATAAATGAAAATCAAAACAGCTTTATTAATTCTAGACTTTTAAATCAGCGCAAAGTACGAACTGTTTTTTTTACTTTATGATGATTTCAAATGTCAGGCACTTGGCATTACGCCATTAATCTGTCCTCCCAATATCTCTGACTTTTACATTCAAAGTTCATTGTCCGTCCAAAAGTTAGAATCCATAAACTGGTTAAATAACAAATAGACTTAGGAGAGTCAGTAAGTCCAGTACCTGTTACGATTTTTAACTTGACAATGAAATACTTTTGATTTTCCAGAAGCAAAAGGTATAACTGGTTTAAAAGACTTTAAAATCTATATCAAGTGTCAAGATTTCTATTCTTCTACATTGATGATGAATATAAATGATGCGAGCTTAAACAAATACTTTTATTTCAAAACAACTTGGTTTTCCATCTTTTGTTTCGTAAAAATATTTACATCAATGTAATGTAACTAAAATGTTTTTAACAGGAATAAATTTGTTGAAATTTTGACAAAAAAATAACGATTTTTATCCAAGAAAACGCCCAAATAAATTAACTTCACAACAAATTAAATTGTTCTTTTCAATTCAAGAAACAATTTTACTGTAATCTAGTTTAAAGAACTAAAAATGTATGAATGTTGACAAAATACTACCAAAACGCATGTTCGAAAACCACTTTCCTTTTTGAATTACTAATAAGCTATGTAAGAAAATATGTGGATGGTCAGAATAGTGGGGTAAATTACAGATATTAAACTAGAAGAATAACGAACCTATGTGTTCCAAGAGGATTGAGTAGACATAGTAACATAATAAAACGTAACAAAAATTCTACAATTTGTGCCTTTTCTTTTCTGTACGCTAAATAAATTTTGAAATAATATAGAAGAAATTACAATTACATCACATTTTTGTACAGAGTGTCTTTCCCTGATTAAGAAAATTCATAACAAAAACTGAACTAGATTGCAACGTAATTTTTTTTAACTAAGTTTATCTGAATTCAAAAAGTTTCTTTACCAGGGCATCAGTACCTATAGTTTAACATGGGCTCCTTTTGTTGCACGGGGAACATCTTGT
This sequence comes from Meta bourneti, assembly GCA_933210815.1. Lineage (NCBI taxonomy): Eukaryota > Metazoa > Arthropoda > Arachnida > Araneae > Tetragnathidae > Meta > Meta bourneti. The sequence continues at coordinate 35,843,598 of OW119922.1, read as the reverse complement.
CGATACTTGACTTCTCTTCATGTTTTGTCCTACATCTTTTCAGTGAATCTGTCACTGAAATGGTGTTGGACAAAGCTGATTATTTTTCCTTTGAAATTTTAATATCAGGAACGTATGTCAAGTGCAATTTTTCTTAATGTAACCCCATAGAAATCAAGAGGTGTAATGTGCGGTGATCTTGCTTCCTTAACCAGGAAAAGATTATACATCCTGTATTTTTAGAATAATTAAAAACTATTGCATGAAACGGGGAACACATAAATTAATTATTTAGGTTTATTAGGTTTTATTTAAGTTTTACTATTTTAAAACCGCTATTTTATATAAGATTTTTAAATAAAACTCACAGGAAAACTTTACGATGCATATATCCGTCATTTGATGCCATAAATATATTTTTTTCAAATTACAATTTAAAATGGTAAAGGATAGATAAAGATAATAGATTCTACATATTTCACCTATTTTTATTACATCAATTAAACCAGAAGGAGCCAAATAAACCCACCGATGCAACAACATTGATGAAGCTTCAAAATTGCTTAAAGTCACGAAATGAATTGAATTACGATGGGAACTCGGAGTTGGCATAATTTAGGTATTATGCTATTTATACCTTGCTGCCTACAAGTATGAACTGCTCTATTTATGACTAGCCTTATCATTTTATTGTCTTGATCTTTTGGTATCTCACGGAAAGGAAATAGATAAATAGAGAGTGAGAGAAATTATATATACATAATATAATAAAATAGGTATAAGGCATGTTTGTAAAAATATCACTTATCCAACCCATACCATATAGTGTTCAAATACCCAAAATTGTTGTTTGTAAGTATTTGATTGCATTGCGAATAGAGTATCAGAATTCTTAGAATATGTTATGATAAAATTCTCTGTTGAGATGATAATTAATTAATTAAAATAAAAAATGAATAAATTATTTCCATTATATTTTTTAAACATTAACTATTTTGCAATCATTAGAAATATGTAATTTTTAATCAATACAATGTAATGAGGTAATTTCTTGATTTTTATTTATGATTTGAGGAGAGATAAAAAAATAACTTACACGAATAGTTTTCCGTGAAAATAGAGGCCACGATTTTATACTACAAGCAGTCTATAAGGATGGAAAATAAAATGTTTTTTGGTATGTACACTTTTTAATACTAAAAAATTTTAATGTACATCCAGAAAGAAAAAATATGTGAAATTGATTGTAATAAGCAATTTTAATTAATAAATACTAACTGATGAACTTGCGACTACACAACTTTCCCTATGGTAATTCGAATTAAAAGCAGCGTAAAACCTAATTTTAAAACAAAGGTCTAAACAATTTGATAAAGCAAAAATAAAATTTAAAAACTTACGATTTTTATACCATAACACAATATAAAATAGAATATATGTCTTGAAATGATTTTATATGTGTAATACCTCAATTAATATTTAATAAAATTTGTAAACCAGGACTTGTATGATTTGAGCGAATAACTGAAACACAGTTTTGAGAAAATCACACTAAAAATAATGCTGCTAGTTCACTTTCTTCATGTATATATTTATACTTTCAAGCATAATATCGTAAATAATTCCTTATTCACACGGAAAATATTATAAAATGTTTGAAAAATCTCTACATTAAAAAAATTCTTTTAAACAAGTGAATTTCGCATTTTGGAATCCTTAGGAGTTTTTAATTAACTTATTTAATATTTCGTAGATAAGATTTAAAATTTTGTAATTTTCTTTTTCTCCTCGTTATGCAGTTAAAGTTTTTTTTTTCAAAGTACTGTATGAATTTTAATGATTACCATTTAAACTAAAAAGATTATAATTTAAGCATTTTTATAAAAACTAATTTTAATAATTGTGTTTTACATTTAATTCAACAGCCGCTCTGTAAAGAGAGCAATTATAATTCATTAAATTTAGTTCGATTTGAATGATTAAATATTATGTAAAATTTTTCGTAAGTACTTAAGCAGCTATTATATTTTACCTAAAACCTTTATATTAAATAACCAACAGAATTACCCAACGTTGCTCAGCTTGGAAACTTAAGTAAAAACAAAATGTCATTTTAATAACTTGGAAATATAGTTTTATCTACCTTTTTTATGAATAATTTCCACTTTTAAATCTTAATGTAGAATATAAACTCAGAATAAGTTAGTTATGAATTTTAATAAAGCAAAAAAGGTTGTGTTTAACTGCAACTGATATTTACTATTTTATGTTTAAATCACGACACTCATTTCAAGTCGGGACTTTCAGCTCCAGAACATGAGGTATATATCTTCCGATTGCACATTATGTGCTGCATATCTAAGGAAAAAATATTTTAATAAAACATAATATTACCTCAGTTATCCAAATAAGTGTCACTTTTGCATACTTTTTATTAGAATATTAATAGTTTTTCTTCGATTTTAAAGTGAACTGCTTCAAAGAGGACAACATTTATTAAAGGTATAAAGTAACCTAAGAATTCCATTCCATCGTCTTTTTTATTGTAAGCAGAGGCTGGTAAAAAATCTAGATAATGATCTCTTTCAAATGTGCACTCATTGGAAAAATAGAAAAGTTAAAACGTATTTTCTTAACATTGCAAACATGTATGGAAAGTGACGTGAAAATCGCCTTCCAAGTAATATTAATTGTAATCCTGAAGCTATACTAAAGACAAAACACTATTTTGATACGTCATAGTCAACCACGCTAGAAAAATAGAATTTTTGATTTACAATTGAATCAATTTCTTTTCCATCTTTTGCAAATGTTACAACGATTTCGGAACAAATTCAAGTGTTAAATGTAGCACTTATTTTGGGACATAGGGAAAAATTTAATTTAGAAAGATATACCATAAGTAGGAAAATCATGGACAAGTCTGGAAGGTATGCACATTTATTTGCAAACAAAATTATCATTCATTATTATAATAATTTCTTAATCAAGCATGTATACGATGAATCCATCTATATGCTAGGTGTCTGTCTGAATGAGATTGGACAAGACGAGAAAACCTTTTGTCTATTTACCTAGACATGAGTGATCAAGGACATATTTAGAGGAAGGATCCTCGACGATCTCCCCCCGCAACAAATATATTTAAAATACTAAGAACAGTCAGGAGCGTAATTCATTTATCACGCAGGTGAAATGCAAGTGCATCTATCTGAAAGTGGTCAAAAACGTACTGTACATTTAGTATTACACACTTTTCACTGGAATAGGATTGGATGTGGAATTTTATGGCGCGTGGTCTTAAACAGGATCATTCCACTGGAATAGAAAATCTGGAGAAGTAATTTAGGCCCCACCAAAATATTTTTGGATTACGTGCCTGATTTGTAACGTTCAAAATGAAAAAGGCGAAAGCTTAGTCTAATTTGAAAATTCTTGTAACACTTATTTTTTATTGTATTTAGATTTCTGAAAGGAATATAAAAGAATGTTTCAAGTACTTTTAAAGGAAATCGGTTAGTAAATATGCATACTCCCAAGAATGACCACACTTATTTTCCAATTAATAGATTCAGCATGATATCGAACTGGGACTTTGAGTAAGTCTAAAAGTATTTTACATCACCAAAACGCTAATTTTTACACAAATTTTAGATGAAAATTTTAGATGATTTTAGATACAAAATTTTAGATGAAAAAAAAACACTTGTAAAGAACACGATTTATTGAAGGGTTTTCAAATAGTCATCATTGACAATTGTGATACTTTCAATGCATGGTGGCATGCCGAGTAGATTGAATTTCATTGACTGAGAAAATATAATTTTATTCGTTTTAATAGGAACGAGTTTGTATATTACAAAAACGAAGTTAATATTATGTTTCCATGTAAAACTGCAATAAGATTGTGTAGCAAATCCGTATTTAAGCAAAACAATATAAGTGAATAAGAACAAATACACTTAAAGCTTTCTTTTTCAGATGTATCAATCACTCCTTTTTACATATTTTTTCATAAACGTTTTTTAAAAGAGATAAATAATAAAGAGCACAAGAAATGTAGGTAGGTAGCTAATTAACGTCGTACTGGAGCAACACAACGGAGCACAAGAAAGGTTAATATAATCTATATACAGTGGGTAAAAAAGTTTTCGTAAGGAGATGAAAACGGCGTATAAATTATTATAATTTCTAAAGAAATCTCACCAAAGATTCAGAAACTGCACAAGAAACTTATTTTATATTAGAGAATGTGTTGGCAAGAAAAATTTCTTAATTTTCACAAATAAAAAGTAATTAATTAAAACTTTGAGAAAAACATACAAAATGAAAGGCAAAAAAGTTTCCGTACGTTCTATGAAAATTGATTAGAACGTAGTCTAGTTGTCCGCATTCAATTATCATAACTATCGAATGAAAAAGAACTTTAGTATAGTGTAAGTAATCATTTCAAACGATTTTTGTATCAGTGGATAGCCTAAAATGGAAATTCCGAAAGCTATTTGTGTTAGTGATAAAGTTGAGAAATGAGGGTTTATCAATTTGGAAAATATTGGCGAAATAACAAAAAAATCTAAATCTACGGTAAAAAATATTGAAAGATATAACGAGGAAGAAATTGGAAAGTAGGAACCTATCCGGAAGACCTCAGAAATTGAGCAATATACACGAGGAATTTTCTGCTAAAGGTTCGCGATAATTCAAGAATTAGTGCACAACTTGCATCCTTGTTGAAAACTGATTACAATCTTAAAATATAACCTTAGACTGTAAGAAAAGTAGTGAAAAAGTTTGCTATAATGGGCATGTTGTACGTAAGAAGACTTTCAATAGCAAACTTAACAGAAGAAAGCGTTTTGAGTTTGCAAAAAAGCATGTAAGTCCTTAACTTTTTGGGATTCTGTACTTTTTAGGGATGAATCAAAATTGTGTCTATGGTTCAAATGGACGGGTTATGGAATGGGGAAAACCAAAACAATCAAATGAAAGCAAAACACTTATGTAGAACTGTAAAACACGGCGGAGGAAATGTAAAGGTATGGGATTGCATGAGTTCTGGTGTGGACAATTGATGTTTTGTTGAAGGTAACATAGATAGCTATGTGTACCTAGACATTTTGAAACAAAATGAACTTCCTAGTGCTACGAAACTTTCTCTTGGAAGACCATTTATCTTCCAAAAGAACAACGATTCAAAACACACTGTAACATTCTGTAAAGAATGATGCCTTTACCATGTGTCGCAGCAACTTCACACACAACCAGTCTCCTGATTTAAACCCCATGGAACGCGGGAAGAAATCGGTCGTGAACTGAAAAATTATGATACCAGCAGCAAATATAATCTGAAAAGTGCCATTATGGACGTCTGGAACAAAATTACTTCAGAAACAACAAAGAAAACTTGTGGGAGTCATGCCTAAACTTCTGAGAGTGGTCATTAAAGCAAAAAGCAGGTTCGACTGACCTAAAAAAGATGAAACATGGGGGAAATAACATTAAATGAAAGCTTTTTCTCCGTGCGGAGACTTCTTTTGCTTTATATTTGGCACATTATTGTGTTATTGTGAATTATGCGTTAAATTATATCAATATTTTTTTGTTTAAATGCAATAGAAACTTTCTATGCAATTATGCTCATCTGTTTTTCGATTTTTATTTCTCCAATACTTATATTCTACAAATAATAAAGCTATTTATTTCAAATAGTAAGTGCGTACGGAAACCTTTTTTACTCACTGTAAATAAGAATGGAATGTTTGTTTGTACATTGAATATTTTCGACGCATTTCAAGTTTTCGATCCGTTTTGGACCCTTCTGATGCTAAATCCGTCTCTTGCGCGTTTGGTGTCTGTCTGTCGATCTGTCTGTATGTGTGTGCGCGTACTCGTCCAAACGGTTGAATATATTTTCATGAAACTTTGCATGCTGTGTGTTCTTACATTCATTTAGTGACTGAACTTGGTTGCGTAAGTCTGTCTGTCCGTCTTCCGGTTGTATGTCCGATTTTGTGTCTGTACAAGTATCACAAAAGATTTATTCAAAATATTTTTATGTAATGTCCTACATTTGACAAACCATATTTTAGTGTAATGAATGGATTATTTAAAATTTCTTTGCTTACTTATTTAGGCAAGTTTCATGTTAAAACATCTGAGTAACTATACTTAAATCAACCATAATTTTATAGTTTTGGAGTAGCTGGAAGGAATATTGAGCATTGCAATTACTTGGATTGTTTTACCAGTACTGCTGAAAAATCAATTATTTTTCCAAATAATTTTTATGGAATTTAAATTATAATATTTTTGTATTTTGAGCCTTATTTATTTTCTTTGCGAACTATAAAGTATTTCCGAATATTTGGAACAGACTATAATTTGCAACTAAACGAAAATTCGTGTTCGTTTGCCAACGTGCAGTGTTATTTTCTGTTTCTTTACCTTGGAATTAATTTCGTATTTTTAAGTTTTCTTTAATTTTTAGTTTTCTTTAATTTTTAGTTGTAAGTTGTGGCAACTGTTCGAGATCAAGAGATAAAAAGAATCACAAATTTATATCTTTAGAACTTTTTCCCGCCAACTTTTATTTCGTTTTAATTCTCTTTTCTGTTTTAAATATTTATTATTTTAATAAACTGTTGTAATTCCTTTTCATCACACTCAACACCACCGCAAAGTATTTGATTTAAAGGGACATACAAGTTAGAATAAAGCAAATTTTAAGTGTAATTTTGCCATTTTTGAAAGAACGTTCATGTTAAAAAAAATCCGAACTAGGACTTTTGAAATATTACAAATTCTTTGTCATATAATGACAGAAGGTTAAAGTGGTTTGTTTTACGAATTGAAGCTATACTTAAGCAACTTATATGAGGAATGTTTTCTTAAAACAATGATTTTTTTAGAAGAAACTATCAAATCGATTTGCCATTAAAAATGGTAATAGGTTACCTTTGTACCGAAGACATTCGATTTTAAAACAGGTTCTTTTATTATTGCACACGTGCCGCAAAATGGAATTTTCAAGAAAAAACGCGTATCCATTATCAAACAAACTTAGTGATAAATAAATATCTTATCAAATTGATTTGTAATCTTTCCCTTAATGATGGCGAAATTCGAAAATGTCGCAAACCTGGTTTAAGAGTACCTTTAGCAGGGGTGCGATATATGTTAAATGGATGGATGGATATGTATGTATAGGATTTTTGTCCAAAGTAGGTTGTAGAAATTATAAAAATGTCGAAAAGGTGTTACAAAATTATTTTACTCACACTTAAATGATTTGGCATTTTCTACGAAAGGGAAAAGTGATTATTTTCTGGTCACTTTCAATACATAGTTAACCAATTCAACCCGAGTGAGGTCAGGCAATTTTACTAGTGTATAAAATATGCATTCAAAGTTTTAATTATTCCATGACATGATATGAATGAACTTTACCTTGAATTACAAGTTTTCTATTATCGATTCGAATTACAAACACCTTCTTATATAGTTTTACAGGTTTGTAATAGTATACTCGAGACAAGTAAAACAAATATTTCGCCGTTATTTGTATTTATAAAACGTTAACTGATATTTGGGATAACTTTAAGCAATTTTGTTTTTGAATGCACCAGGAAATAGAATTTATGGTTTCAAAAATGTGAGTGTATAAAATGGCATTTTACACATCCATAACCCCGAAAGAAAAAGTAAATAACACGGCAGTTTCACTAAAATGCTACTCAAATACTTTATTGGTTGGTTTTTATGGAAAGACCAGATCTAGTCAAGTTGCACCAACATTTTCTCCGTAAAGTAAATGACACACGCACGGGGTAGCCCATTTGGAAGTGTCGCAGATTAGAAACCGGAGGGTTATGAGTTCGAAAGTCGATTCAACAAAAGACCATCGTGTACACGGAGGCATACTTAATCTGTCGTGACCTAAAATGTCCTCAAGTTGGTGTGGTGTGGAAGTTTGGGGAGTGAGGTGCCAGCTCAGATGTTGTCCTCGTCATCTGATGTGATTCAAACTTACGAGGTGCTCTCCTCAGATCTTTCGGGATTAACCTGTTGTGTTGCTCCAGTGTGCCATAAATTCAACTGCCTACCACAAGAAAAGTTTTTACTGACACAGAGGAGAGATTCCTGTAACCCAGGGTAGTTACAGGAATCGAACTTGCGCCTCATATAACTCGCCCGGCTGTTAACGCGGTGGGCAAACTCACTAAGTATTTTTCGATAATAAAAATTTATTAAAAATATCAAAGAAAATTAAGTCTTTGTTTTCCCTGTAGGACTACGGTGAGATAAGCGCATAAAGGGACCTAATAAAAAGTATTAATGATTAAAATTTTTGTCATTATCAGTAGAGTGGAAGAATCACTCTAAGTGTAATGTCACATACTCACTTAACTCTTAACATGTTCAAAAACTACCGTGGCTTTGTGAGGACAACTGATTTTGGAGAAATAAACACAATAACGTTGAACAATGGCAATCCTGCAAAAATATTTTCTGGACAATTGAATTAAACTATCAATTGAAATTTACTTACTCTGTTTATGTTGAAATTAGTAAAGCTAAGGCTTAAAATTTATAATTACTTGAAATCTTAATCATTATATGTTACAATATTTTTGATTATTTTCGATTCTATGGAAATTTAAATTTATTAAAGTAACTTTTAAAACTGTTTTGAAAGTTAAATCTTGATGGGGCAGGCATACTGTCTACTATCCCTCTTAAATAATTATGAGTGAAACTTTTGAGCAAACTTGCAATATTTTTCAGATACCTATAGGGGTCGCCATGGTTCAGTAGGTTTTCTTACTACTCTAGTAACCTGCGAGTTCTAGGTGGGTGGCACCGGTTCGATTCCACCATGGATATATTTCTTTCTTCTGTATCAGTAACACTTTCCGTGAGTGCATGTCATCTTGTTTGTTGCAACTTGTCGAAATATGACCTTTGCGGCATAAAAAACTAAAAACCAACCAGACACATATATCTTACTCCAATAGAATATTAAGGAAATCTCCAAAAAAGTTAACCACTTTGTTGTAGAACTTTGGTTGAGGTGCATTATTCGCTTACAATTTAGCGATGTAGAGTTATTGAGTTTGCAATGAAAATGCACCGCGCGTAGAGAAGATTTTATAACTAATCTCCACAGCGTACCATTACCAAAAGCTATACGTGAAATTAATTACACCAAAGGTCGGATAGTGCCACAGGGAGAAAGGGATTTTTGAATTTCTTATAAGCATCGTATTCAGAATTCATTATTTTTGACATTTTACGTGGAAATGTAATGTTTCAAAGTTCAATTTGAGATCAGTTTCAAGTTTTTTATGTGAAGAATTATTTTGAAGTAATAACTTTTGCTTAATGGCAGGTAATTCGCCCACTATCACATAATGTTCTCGTTACATTCATGTTTGTATAAATAAAAGAACTTATGCACTGTATTTTAATATATGACTTTTTAATGATTACCTTATCTTACAATATTTGAAAATTCCTCGCACGTCTATGACAACTTGGAATTCTATTTTCAAAAGTGAAAACACTATTAGAATTCATTCATTGGTTGAGATAGATATTTTTGCCTTCTTTGCTCGTGAATTGTAACCAATAACGGCAATTCTATTATAAGTATATCGTATTCAGCTTTTATAATTGTTTCTTTAAATCCGTTAGGCTAGTTCTTCCACTTGGTGTATGAAGTATTCATAGAAGCTCATCCGTTAAGAATACATACGTCTTAAACTGTTTGAATTAAAAGTATAAAATGAATTCAAATAATATTTTTTCTGCAAAATAAATCTTAATAATTCAATTCATTAATAATCTTACGTTGAAGATTAAGAATAGGGACAATACGCAAATACGCAAACTGTATTGGAATCTCCTTTCTCAACTCGTTGCAATTACAGTTTTATGATCCGCAGTCAAACTTGAGCAGAATACAAATTAACAGGATAATGATTTCGTGTTATGTCTCAAACATTTTTTGTATTCAACACGCATTCTACCCCTCTAAAAATCAAGCATACATTTTAAAGATTATATTCATTTTAGTTTCCATGGAATCTTTATTTTTTATACTTTCTATGGAATCTATTTCGTATTCATAATAGAATATAGCTTACGTCACTGATACTCGTATCAATGGAGATGCTGTAATTGTTCATCTAATGAAAAGTGATCAGGGTAAAAAGCATTTCTTCAGTCACATCGAATTAATTTGTGTATATTACGTATTAATATACGATTTAGTGATCAAGTATTCTGGCCACTAAATCGCAACGGTGACCTAAAAATTTCATTGCCTCCGCAACCTGGAAGTCGTGGAGGGAACAGCAAATATTACGAGCATATTTAAGCTTAGATTGTAAATCATCCAGACTCAAGGGTTTTGAGGTTTTCGTTCGATGCACGAAAATTCATTTTTCTAAGTAATTCAATTTATAATTTTCGTGTGGAAGAGTAGAGTAAGAGAATGTGGCATCATACTATATTATTTCATACATTTTAATGTTGAACTGTGAAATTCATTCATCTGTTTTTTAAGTTATTAATTATAAATTTAGACAGGTGTTCTTTAGATTAATCTTAGTGTTGCTAAACTCAGTGCTATTTTTGTAAAGAAATATTACAAGTGCCGGAAAGCAAGTCCGAAGATACTAGTTGTGGGGAAGACGCCTCCCAGAAGTTGAAGCAAAACGGGTATTTGGATATTCAGTCAAAATCACTAGTCAGCACTTAGAATTAGAAATGCGTTTAATTGTACATCGGCTACAATAACGTCATAACTGAAACAAAAGAATTTATAGTTTTATTTGTAGAAAGACAAAAATACATGCTTTTGCATGCTGCAAAATTGTCACAACTATAAATTTCAGTATAGGGCAGTTGAGGCTCATATAGAGGGCAGTTTTGCAGCATACAGAAGCATTGAGGCTTCCTCTCATAAAACCAGAAATTATCTTTTTAATTATGGAGTTATTCCAGCCAAATGCTATACAATTTCTTTATCTTTCACATTTTTTAATGGAAAATAGATATTAAGTTTATTTACTTATATTCCTTGAATTTTTTAAATCTAAATAACTGTAAAACAGCAAAAAGTATTACTCTTAGTACACTGTACTAAGTTATAGGTTGTTTGGTTCTTTTGGGGTTTTATGGCGCAAGGGTCATATTTGGCCAAGCTGCGCCAAATATAAGACAGACAATTTCTTCAAGTAAAAAATGTGATAAGGAAAAAAGAAGAATGGGAGGAATAGAATAATAGGATGAAAGCAAACAAAGATTGCTTGCGGGTATCCCTGGAGCTCGATCCCCGCATTTACTAAAGATAGTAAACCCCATTAGAAAAGAAAAGATCACTAAAGTACCTCGGGTCCGTGAAGCCTTATACATATAAAGGAGATATACTCCTGAAGTCATTAAGTTATAGGGAAAGAAGGATTGAACGAAAAATACCTGTTCCCTATCCGATATGCCATTTTCTTTACACACTGATCATGTGTAGTATTTTTTTGTAAATTCTTAATAGGCAGCAAAATTTCGTCATAAAAATTAATAACCCTGACTTGATTAATTGAAGTCATCCAGACCTACACCTTCAGACTGGCTCCAAGCCTCAATCCAATGTGTGACGTATACTTTCTGACCTACAGTCAATTTTATTCTGTCATAGTTGGTTAGTTTGGAGTTTTGGGCACAAAGGCCATATTTGGCCAAGCTATGCTAAACAAGTAATGCACATACAAGGAAAGTATTACTGACACAAAAGAGAGAATACATCCAGGAATAGAACCTGCGCTGTCTACAACTAGCAGGTTGATAGCGCAGTGGGCAAGCCCACTGGGACACGGCGACCCTCCTTTTTCACGGAGTTCAAGAACGTGAAAAAGAAATCTGTATCATTGTTAATTCTAATAAAGTTCATTACATTCACCTGATTAAGAAACTCACTAGAAACACTATTAGATACCTAGAAACAATTAACTATACACAGTTAGCTCACATTCTGTAACAAAAATTTAGGATCGTTAGGGATTATGAGTAAGTTCCACATGAGCTAACTTTATTGCTTATTAAAGTATCGAGTCTACTTGATTTTTCTCAAAACGTTTGTTACCATCTTCCGATACTGTGTTCATTACCTGGAAAATTCTGTCCCGTATTCTACCACACTAGCTTACTTTAATTAATTAAAATTATTCCTTATACTTAGTAATTTATGGAGTTTCACAGGAAGGACGCATGGAAGCAGGTTGATGTCAAGTAATCTTAATAGATATTCAATTCTCTTGCTTCAACCGATACAATGATTCAGGAAGCTATCTAGGAAATGCTTGCAACAGTGTTCTAAAAAATCAGGGTGGTAGAGGGTTCTCAATATGTTACATGTTTCCCCGATTGAATTTTTGATGAATCATGGATATCTTGCATTTTAAACACTTTACAGAATTCTTATACTGATACTTTTAATTCTGACCATAATAACAGGAGACATTTTTATATAGCAAGTGAGAAATTTTTTTGCCTGTTAAAACTTTTCTCGTAACTTGTTCGTTTAAACTTTCTCGTAACTTGTTCGTCTTAAACGTTTTATACGCAAAAGCGCATGAAACGTTTTACTTATCAGTTTTAAAATAGCCTCGAGTGTTGAACATGGTTTGTATGAAAATGATAACATTCTATTCTAACTGTTATGGGAATTCTTTTATGTAGTCTTTTATTCTTTATTGTAGTCTTAGCCAATACAATTTTAGATATTCTTCATCAGTCAATTATATATTGTAGGTTAACATCTTACATCATTTGTAATTAGTAAAGAACAAATGAAGGATAAAATAACTTAAAACCAATTATTCATCAGTAAACTGAAACATTTATTGAAGTCAAAAGAATGATTACTATTCGATTGATTTTTTTTACTATGACTTGTCTCTTGACGAAAAGTATTTTCTACTTAACAATATATGTATTTTTTTTCTATATCTGTGCAAAGCAAATATCACAGTTGCTAATCACTGTTTTTAAAAACTAAAATCGTTATTTTATTTTAAAATGTTCTGGTAGGTAGGTATTTTAATAAACGTCGCACTGAAGCAACACAACGGGCTATTTTTAAAATATTCTAAATACTATAAAATTATTTAATCTATAACTACTATTCAATACACATATCTGAATTTACTTATCAAAAGGTACACACTTTAAAAAATTTCAACCGAAATGTAATAGAACATTAGATTTCATTTGTACTTGCATGTTATCAATGCAGAAATCAACGGAGAGAAATATTAATTTTATACATTTTTCGTCCTGGAAATATTATATTCTTAAGAAAATATCCAACCAAAAAATTTTATAGTACATTGTAAATGTCTAATTAAATCTTTTGGTTTGAATTAAGCAATGATTTAAATTTCGGGTGAATCTAGAATGATTAAAGTAATTTTTCTCTGGTAAAACTCTATAAGAACAGTGCAACTTACGTCCAGAAATATATCATACTTATTACTTTAATGAGTTGGAAATATATAATTTTATATTATATTTTTCATAATTCTTTTATTTCCTACTTTTGTTGCATTCGGAAATAAGTTGAAGTTTAATAAAACACTCCGAGATTTTCCACATAAAATTTCATAAAATTCGATTTCGTAGGGGGTTCAAGTTGCGCACATTTATTTGATATGTTTTACTCTTATTTGTTATGTCTAATAACCCTTTAACGGATAAATTAAAAACTGATTTGTGTAAAATGTGATAACTTTGCACCTCATTTTAATTGTTTAATAATTCACATGATCTAAAAGTTCCTAAAAACGATTTTTATACAATTATTTTTGTTTTCACAAAAACTTTTAGCTGCTTCTGGATGTTTTCAGTTGCTTTATAAGCATAGTACATTCAAATGAAAATACACCCATTGAAGAAATTGAATTCAAGGCATTTCATTTTAATTTCCTTCCCTAATTATACCTGTAATAATTAGGGAATATATAATTTATAATTTAATATTTCTATGATGGTGCAAACTGCTTCTAGTATACTTTTAAACTTCTAACTGTGTATACATAAGTGTTTGTATTTTAGATTATTCTTCAACTGTAACTATAATATAGAATGAGAGGTACTATACATTTTCAATGCAGAAAGAGATAGTTTGAATCGTATGATTTTACCGTATTGAAAGAATACCTAAAAGTAAAAAAGGCATTTTAAATTTTATTTTACCATCTGAAATGCTACACGGTATTGTGCTGTCCGAAATATACCATCTGAAACATCTCATAATGTCTACAAATATTTTAAATTTCTATTATACTTTATCGGTTTCAAAACTACGTTTTACCATAAAACGCTTATAATAGCAAATATCCCTTAAATTGATCCACACCTAAAACATAAATTTAGGGATAAATTATGTCTTAGGTTATAAGACAGATAAATTACCGTATTTACGTTTAAATTTAGGATAATTTAAATATACAAAGGCATGTTGAGGACTTAACCTTAAGTGTTCTATAAATAGCATCACACGTACTTCAAACATCTAGTACAATTAAGCAAGCAAAAAACCAGTTGGTATTTTCATTTTGCTACTATGATTTTGAATATAATCTAATTTTTACTTTTCCAGGCATGTATTTTTGACCGTAATGTAATAGGGCCCTTTATAAATTTTTCGAAAAGAAATATAAAATACCCCTGTTGCACATTTAAATATTTTCAAACATTCAATGAAATTAAACAATTATAAAAACGCTTGGCATTTTTGTTTTGCTACTGTGTTTTTTAAATGTTATTTAACTTTTCCTTTTTCAGGAATTTATTTTCAAACATAGTATAACATGGCATTGTATAACCTTTTGGAATATAAATGATACAGATTTTGAAAAGAAAACAAGGTTTTATTTTACTGTAAAAATAACAAAATAACCGATTTCTAAAACATAACAAATATAAATTTCATCGTCCCAGTAAGAAGTGATCGGAAATGCAAACCAATCTAATAAACAAATATAATTGGGAATACAAATATGACATAAATTAGCATAAATAAACAAAATTTCCTAAAAAAAACTCTCCCTAAATTGCACGCGGAAATAACGCCCCAATCACGCGTTCTTAATTCGGGACAACATTAAAAACACTACCAAACGAATCTAATAAATCTAATCGGGAATACATGTTACCCAAATTAGCCCAAATAAATAAATACAATTCCTAAAAACAAAACTCCCTAAATTGCAAACGGAATTTATGCAACAATAGCGCGTTCTCAATTCGGGACAACATCAAAATGCACACTTTGAAACAAACACAAGCGAAAGAACACCTTACCTCTTTCAATTAGTTCATCTCCTAAACACGGGATCGAAAGGCGGCGAAGAGCGCGGAGCAAAAATATCCCGGCGCGCGAAAGCAATCACGGAGCGATCACCACTTCCAGCCGGCGACCCTTTGAACTCTCGCCACTCGCCTGCGTGTTGCTCGCCACCTAATTTACCGCTAATACCTAATCTTTCCGCCGTTTATGAGGGGTGGAAAGTGTCAATGGATCGATGCCCCCCATTTTTCCCCAGCGCTCGCCCTTGGCGGCCTAATTGCCCGGAAGCGCGCCACCGGAGACGGCCACGCCTCCTAAAGCGCCAAAACGCCATTTCGACACCACGCCCACCCTTGCACGCCGGCTGCTCTTCGTTCTCTCACCCGAGTTCGAGTAGAGAGCGCTCCGGGGTGGGCTCCCATTGGTCAGCGCTCGGACGGGTGCTGTTCTAAGTGGCAGTTGTCTTCCCCCTCGCTTGTAATGCTTTGGGAAAAGGGGTATTTTGCGTAACGTCACATATCGCGGAGAAGTTAAGGTGTTTGGTTTATGGGGTGTGAGGGTGATAGCCGCCGCTTGGGGTGGGATGGATTGCGGTTTGGGGGTGTAGTTAGGATCATTGTTTGTGGTGTGTTGTCTTATAGCGTTGTTTGTTTTTGTCTTGCATTTAATTGCTTTATTTGTTAATTTATCATGAATATTTCTACGTTTTAGTTAAAGAGTTAGTTTGAATAGTTTTTTAATAGACATTTACATTCTTAATGAAGTAGTGAAATCATATGATCATACTAACTTTAATTAAGATCAAATTGTCATTTTAATTTGAAATATCATTTATGTTACTTTTAGTATACTGGCATTTGAATGAATTGCCTACTTTCGTGTAATTTTCTCTTTCTAGGCAGTTTTACAGGACGAAAAAAGCAAGTCGGTTTTATTGCTTAGTTTATTTCACAGAGAAGCTATTTAGTTTTAGCCATAGAATAGAACTAATAATTAGTTTAATTAACGGATGTTATATAAGGGGTTTTGAGTAAGTTAAAAGAAATGTTCATTTTTTGTGTTTGAATCATTACAAAAGCATATTTTTTGCAATTGCTGAATAAATAAATTATAATATTCTTAATGAAAAAGTTGAAATTATTTTCATCCTGATGATGGTTTAATTCATTTTACCACTGCTTTGAAGTTTATAAGAAAGGCGGACAATACTTCACACCGGGAGAAGTCTTGATTTCCTAAGGTTTGCTTTTTTGCAAGAATACACTATCGGCGCTGTAACTTTTACAGAATCTCACACTCAATTCCTTTGAAGGACTTCTTTAGGACCAGTTCTTTTTACTTTTCGAAAAAATTTTAAATAGCTTTTATGTCCATTTCATCACTTTTTGATATTACATTCTGCCACTTCGGCAAAAAAGCTTATACGTATATTTGTATTATTGAGATTGTTCTAGATTGAAGAGAAGCGTTCTATGAGGTAATCTTAAATCAAAAGGCAATTTCGACTACTAAATTGTAGTATTGATTTTATAAAAGAGAAAAATAAGGGAGAAATTAAAAGAAAAATTTAACTGTTAAGTATTAATTTTTTGTTTATTTTGCAATTGAAGTTATTTATTTGGATAGTTAATGAATTAGTGCTACTAAAAGCATGCAAACTAAAACCAAAAGCATTTTGTCGAATTATAACGTTGAGTTTGCATTTAAAACTTAAAAGCGTTTTTTTCCTCTTTTTATCTACTTTTCTTTCTGTTGATCTGTTTTCTCAAACTCAGTTAGGATATGGGATTATTGATTGATTTGAATAATCCTTAACCCTTGAATAACATTTTTGAAGTCCTCTGCATTTAATGTAATAAATAAATGTGTTTTGTTTCGAATTGGCGGTTTAGAATCTATTGATAATGAAAAATTATAGCAGTATATGTTTGAAATACCTTATGGAATATACATTTAGGACAAAAAACAGTTTTCAAAAGTATCAAGTAACGGACACTTCGCTCAGTGAATGAATTCAGTATTATTTTAATGAATACAATTTTCATTCAACTGCAACTTTTCAGACCCGTAAAACAAATAAATTACACAGAGAATTCCTCATTTTACTAGGCAGTTTTTTAAATTTGTTGCAAATGTAAAAATCATGCATAAAAACATCAGGAATTTATAAAGAAAAATTATTGAATACTTTGTTTTAATGCTATTCTAAACCTTTCCTTATATGTGTCAGTTACACTCTGGCAACATTAATCAAATATATTCAGATTAAGTTCAACAGTAGGATTATGTACGTGCTTTGAGACTAAAATCACCCCCAGTAGTAGACGGATAGACTAAAGTGCTGAATTATTAGTTCAATCTTCGCCGGGTCAGGTGGAATTGTATAACATTTTCTCTAGTTTTCCGCTGGCGACATTCAAATGTTGGATAGCTCTCTCTAAAACTTCATATAAATCCAAAGTCATGTCCTGTTCATTTGATCCTGTTATCTGTAGGCAGTACCAGAAAAATTCTATACAGGATATGTGATTATTACAGTAACAATTTATTTACATTAAATAATTCATTTAATATTTTGAAATTGCACTTTTGCTATTTCAAAATATTACTTTAAATGTTCTTGTTTGGCAATTATTTTTTCATTTGATCTGTGTTCCCTTTTGGTTGTGTAAACAGGAAAGGAAACATAAAAATCAAGGATGCCAAGTTTTAGGAGTTCGAACCCTATTCCTCTCAAATATGTTTATGATTGGCCAAAAAAAGAGGGATGAATATTAAATTTTATTTATTTGTTCAGTGGCACTATTGAAAAATCCAATTACAGATCACGATGAACAGAAAACAGAAAGACATAGATTACACACTTGTAAAACATTCAAACGCATTCTCTCGAACAATGGTAATGAATTTTGAAATATATTAAAATGATCAGTACACACAACTATTACATAAATCTTAAAATCCGTTAAAAGTTCTAAATTTATAAGTGTAAAGACAAACAGTTTTAAAAAGCTTTGGATTTTTAAGTGCGAGTATTGGTATAAAATTGAATGTTAGGCAGCAATTCCGGACAGTTAACATAATTATTCAAATGTTTGGAGAAAAAAGTTCAACATAAATATTCCTAAGCTTTTTTAAAGAAAATATTAAATAAATCACGTAAGACAGGTTTAGGACCAGTTTAACACTAGCCATATTTTAAAAGTAAACATATCACAAAAATTTATTTTGTACTCTTTCAATTTCATCAATACGATTTTTATAAAAAGGGGAACAGATTAGTGAGCTATATTCCAAAGTTGGTTTAACCTATGATTTAACTTAAACAATGCATATTGCAAATATACATAAAAGATGAGTTATGTTGAACAAATAAATTGTTCACAAAATGCAAAACTCATGCGTAAAGCAAATGAACAATTAAAAAAATATGGTTGTTGTTCACCTGATACTGAAAACTCTGCCATTATTGTTATTCGTTTAATTTTATTTCTTTAGAAAATAGCAGTAATATTTTCTATTTAATTCTTTTCTTTAACTTTTTGAATAATTAAGTCGATTCTCGAGAATTTCTGTCCATTACAATTTCATATCAATAGTCACATCTTAAGATTCAAAGTTTTATTTAAAATTCCTTTTCCACTTTTCGGTTACAATAAGAATAATGTTTCCAATAGATTTTATGATTTGTATAATACTTTTCTGATCAGTTTAATATTTTTCATAATTCATTGTCATTGTTCAAAAGAATATGTTTAAATGTTTTATATAAAAGTGTTATCTGTATCTTTTTATTTTCTGTTGATCAGTGATACAGTAACTGGATTCTGCTTGTAAAATCACTGAATAAATAAATAAACTGGGGTCACACTTGCCCCCAAATAAATAATTTATCTGTCGGCACCACTGGAAAAATGTGTTTCCAAAGGGTAAAGGTCATGAGTCACATCACCACAGGCACAAAGGCCAAAAGTTCTCCATCCGGATCCATTCATATTTCTTGCAGAAGGCAAGAAACAATTTTTTTCCCTCCTCCTTTGAATACAACAGGGCAATCCTACAAACCACCCAACTAAACCCCATCCTCCGAAACGACCACAATCAATAGCCGGGGAGGAGGCCATATCGTATGATAAAACCGCAGAAACTCAATCATCCCTCAAGTTAAAAGAGAGAAAGGGGGACAGCAACACTTTTCGTGAGGGAACAGCCGCTGGCTGCGCACGCACCCATTCCATTAACCGCCACCCAATCACGGCCCACACCTGTCAATAACGGCTTTTAAATTCCCAAGCGTAAAAGGGGTTGGACTAGATGTCAGAAGAAACCGTTGCCATCGGGAAAAAACAAACAAAGCGAAGGAGAGGAGCAAAAAGCAAACGAGGAATAAGATTACGCGGAATAAAAATTAGGTTTTCTCCCCTCCCTGGTGGTTCTCCCTAATTCGATAGCGCTTTTATTTGTGCTATTTATTCCCGGAGTGTTTACGGACGCGTTGTTATTTTGTTTAGCAGTTAATTTGGAAGAAGAGGCGTTGGGTTTAATTGGATGGGTTTTAATGGAGGGAGAACGAAATGAGAAGAAGCGCTTTATTAATAATCTCGGGGGAGGATATTAATCACGGGGCATGAAGAAATTTGTTAGTTTGTTGCTCGCTTTTCGCACTTGGGGCGCGAGTGTTTATCTTAGCACCTGATTAAAAGATATAGCATGTTAATGACCAGAGACGGCTTGGCGAGGGTTCATTAAGAGAGGTGAGGAAACTAACTACACGAGGGTTGGGTTTTTTTTGCGCAACCACCTGACTCTTAGCATTAATCTAATTGTTCTTCTGAAGAAGTTTTAATTTTAAGTAGAGGGAGTTTAGGTTTGTATCGGGGTAATTGTGTTCTTAAAAATAAAGGATTTTTAATTACTGCTATTTTTCAAAAAGTTGTTTTACATTTAGTAGCACTACCCAATTAAAAAGAGGGCGTTAGAATATAAAATGGGTATAATGCACCTTTATGTTTGAGTAATACAAAATTTCCAAAGTTGAGGGCGATTTAAGTGGAGTGGATCACACACTTTCTTTATTTTAATTTTATGTAAGAGATAACACTATAAAGAATCACCTATTCTCACATGAAAATGTGAAATTCAGATGACTATTACAATAACATACGAGATCAAGTGAGAGTAGGTGGAACTAATTGTGTGACTTCTGATAAAGGAATACAATATGAACCAGTTCAGCTCTAAATATTCCAATAAGGCTGAAATAAGCGAGTGCATATCAAAATATAGTACTTCATTCTCAGGAATAAAGCAATGAAAGGTAATACTTTAATCCACCTGGTGGTTGGCTCAGGTATCTCGCCATTAGAAGAAAATTGACCAGATCTTGATGGACGATATATTTCGTTGTGAGAAGAAAACAGACCAAATCTTGATCTCGACATC
This sequence comes from Meta bourneti, assembly GCA_933210815.1. NCBI lineage: Eukaryota > Metazoa > Arthropoda > Arachnida > Araneae > Tetragnathidae > Meta > Meta bourneti. The sequence continues at coordinate 35,822,828 of OW119922.1, read as the reverse complement.
ATAAAAAATCCAGCAATGTCTTGATGACGAGATATCTAGTCATTAGTAAAATTTTCAGATGTTGTTGGGTGAGATATATCGTCAAAACCACTTGAAGGGTTAACATCTATTTTCAACCAGTGTGTTGCAAGAATCACATTGGTGTTCCTTAAGGATGGTAAAAGGGCTATACCCTCCGGGGGTCACGATTTTTCCGAGCAGTATAATATTGTTTTTACCGAAAAGCACATATTAAGACTAAATGACCACATCGATTGGTTGAAAGAACCCTGGGAAAGATTCATAGTCAAGAAAGTCAAGTCTTGCAGGGAAGAAGCAGGTTACAGAATGATTATATGCATGCGAACCCCACAGAGGGTTAAATTTCCAAAAGGGAAGATAATTGCTGTTATATTTGTAAATCAATCAAAAATATATCTTTGTTAGATTGGCAAAGAATATTTTTGTTACTGCGCCACAGAATTTCAATAAATAGTTATGCCATGGAAGGAAAAGGTTTATAATCTCTGCTTTAATACATTGATTACCAATGTATTAAAGCAGGACAACTAATCATGCTTCTAAAGCACACAAAATGGTTTGGAGAATACAATGTGAAATGCTTAGTTTTACGCTTCCGTTATATCTGTTTCTTGGTAGAAAAGGGGCCAATGTCACAATTAGCTGATTTTGAGTTATGTCCACACAAATCTCTTCAAAGATATAATAGCAAAAAAGTACTAATATGCTCGTGTCGATACATTATGAAAGTATCAAGCCATTGAAAAGTAAATTTTGTTCGTTGTATTAATAATAAAAATTACTAAATCCGCTGTAACCAAAAAAATTGAAAAATGTACATTGGCCCTTTTTCTACCCTAAGGAGCAGATATATAATATTTTTAAATTTAATTAGATCCCTAATTTTCAAATGAACACTAATTCAAAACATCGATAGATTTCAGGTAGCATATAACCGGCCATATATACAACAAAATACATTCCATCGACTTTTAATATACCTATCTCTGAGTACGCCTATTCCATCACCTAAGAGTGATCACGACCACGTTAAATCCATTCGATTCAGATTTTACACTCGATATTAGATTCCTCTAACACGAGAAACGCACGATTGCGATTGACTGGTTTTAGAAGCGCGCGTGGTAGGCAAATTGCGACGCTTCCAGGACGCGATCCTTCATTAATTTCCGATTATTACCCTACTAATAGTGTTACGAGGAGCAGGTTTATGAATTCCGTTAACTTAGGCTATGGATTCCCAAACACGAATCATTACATTGCTTTGAATATGCCATCTGGCTGCGTTCGGTTAAATCAGATTGAATCAGGGACGACTCGAATATTAATTCCCCAGTCACCGGTTCTAACCCTAAATTCAAATCACCTGTTTAGTATCGATGTGTAGTAATTTTCCTTTTCATGTAAAACAGTAAAAAATCGGAGTATACGTTATGTTAGTGTTTTTACTAGAACACCAAACGTCTTTGTCAGAAAATTCTAAATTCTTTAAGTTAAATCTGAAAATAGTTTGAAATCTTAAGAAATTTAAATTTTGATTTTCAATTATTTTATAATTCATTATATTGATCTTGTAACGTTGATGAATAAACGTATTCTAATCCGTCTGCTGGAATCTAGTAGCAGACTGTTTTATCGGTTCAACAGGCGCTGGGTTCGAATCCCGATCCAGGCATGGATGTATGTAGTGTTCGAAATCCACATTACTCCGTAGGTGCCGTATAGCAAAAAGTGACAGTATAGCGACAAATCAAATCAAACCTAGGACATGTAGATGTTGGATGCTACTTCTACTACTTTATATGAATACATATATTTAGATTTTATACTTGGTCAAAATTCACTTATAAATCATTGCCTGTTAGGCAACAGATGATAAAACTTTTGGATATACAGATGTGAGAAATCAGAGGTATTCGAAAGGAATCAAGCTTCTTTCTTCTATAGAAACAGACAGTAAATTTACCCACGTTTATTATAAATGTGACTCTAAAGGTTTTTAATAAAATGCAAATTAAGTTGCTTTTAAAGTTGTTTACAGAGTTAAATAAAATTTGACAGTAATGAATAAAGTCATTTTATATTTTTAAAAATATTTTTTAATTTTAAATGAAAACATAAATTCACAAAATAGATAGATGTTTGATATTTAACTTCTTAATATAAAATATAATGTATAAAATATGTAATTAATATTTTATTGTGTACTTAATTATTTATTTAAGATACACATTATTGTTTTTAATAATTTTTACTTGGTTTAGAGTTGATAGGACAGAATAACTTGATTACACGCTTAATCAATGAAAAAACATGAAGTATATACATTCCTAAATTTACCTGACATCTTATTGTAGATTACATTGAAATATAGATTGTGGTTATACCGTTGAACTTTATAATCATTAGCTACCGTTTTTAAAATCATGTATCTACGAAGTAATCAATCAGGTTTTGTATTGTGTCCCTCTACCGTTATTATACTTCGGAAACATTGAACTAAAATCCTCGTGCGTTGGAAGCTGAACGACTCGTTATCCTTATACTGCTTCTAGTATTGATCTTCATACATAGATTGCTTACTTCAATTTATAACTACAATACTATGAAATATTTTCTTATCATAAGCAGATAGAGAAATAAAGTTAAAGACATCTGTTTAATAAGTGAATCAGTCATCCACTTTTGGGTGATACGAAAATAGATGGTAGGTATTTAATTAACGTCGCACTGGAGCAACACAACAGGTTATTGGCAACGGTCCGGGATCAAACCCGAAGATACGAAAATAAAATAATGTAAGAAGCTTTGATTTGGTCTACGCCATCCATTTCTAAATTTACTCGTTTTTCACTGTTTTACGAAGTCCTGCAATGTAAAAAGCCGTTTTTGAGTTCTTTTCAAATCTTCAAGAAGTCTAGTATTCTCATATTCATTTGTATAAGATGACACACAATTCGGAGAAAATGGAAAACTTACAATGAATCATACTTACACTAAATTCAGAGGACAAATTTGAATGCTAGACTGTTCTCATCAAAAACTAGAAACTTTTTCCATTAGGCAAGTGATTATTAATCTATTTCACTATATGAACTTGTAAAAGATTTCAAGCTAATCATGAAACCATTCTTTCTAGATGTTTTTAGAACTTAAAACTGAGTAAGATTAGAACTAGACTAATTATCACGCATCTAGGAACTTCCAGATAAATCTAACCACAGTATGTATATTAGTTATTTTGATATTTGATTACATAAAAAGGAAAAAGTAGATTTATGCAAGTTTCCTCCAGCCGCCATTGGTTTCAAGCTGCTTCTGGGAAACGTGGAAAGTATCTCAAGTCGGAATAGAACTAAATAGTTCTCCCCATAAAATGTGGTTAGTCGATTGTTTTGGGTCTTATGGTGTAAATTCCAAAAATGTATAAGCTGAGCCAAACACAAGGCAATAAATTTATAAAATAGATTTAAAAGCCATCAGAACAGCAACCAAAACCAATATTAAAAGAGATGATGCAATAATTAAACCAAGTGAGTTCCTTAAAATTAAATATGAAGTTTAAAATTTTAATCACAAGGAGAAATGTAGAATCGTATTACAATAAATATATAAATTATTATAATATTATGTAATATTATAATAATTATATAATCTATAACTTGGGTATCCTCATCTTAGATGATAGAACTTCCTGAAATTCAGTTTAAAAGCTGATGAATTATAAATATGGTAAAAGCCTTGAATGATGAGAGAAGATAAAAATTGATGAATACGGGAGTTGATCCAACAAGTCCGATAAAATTGTGATGAGGAATTAAAAAAATTCACGGTAAAAAGGTTTAGAGTTGTTGTCAATGATGGCACAATGAAGAGGTTTCTCCCATTAACAAATGTTTGAGCGTTGCCTCTCAAATGTCCAATGCGAAGACAAGTAATAAACACATCGAGCCCAGCTTATTTTCCTGGTTCATTTTGTTTTTAAGCAGAATTTCTGACATCATTAGAAACACTTGGTGTTATATATTGAACCACCCTACTACAAGTAAACATAAATTAAATCAACCCGGTTCTATGTGAAAGGGTGACTTGATGGGATTTTACAAAAACGTGTTATCGTTTAGTGCGAGTAATGAATTTCAATCTATCTGTAAACTTTAAGGTTAATTGGGCGGTTTAGGTAAGATTAATTGGATGTTTCCTATTATTTTTGTTCAAATTAGGCGTCATGATTAAACAAGTTGATCCATAGGGATCCTTGCTTCTGAGCAATTTGTGAAGAGGGACAGTCCATGTATAAACAATCATGACAGGGATTCAGCCCAACACTGCAAATTAATTAGTCGCCTGAGACGTTGTCCAAGGTGTACCATTATAGGCCTGTAAGCAGGTGGCTGATTGTATTAACGAGTTTAAAATGTGTAATTTCAATTACCGAGACCATTATAAATGAAATATTTTAGAATACGAAGTTAACGTAAATAAAGGTAAGTTAACAGGTGAAGGATTTTTTGAAGACTTTTTTTAAGATTAAACCGATTCATCGTCAAAGGAAAATTAGACAAAGAATTTAAATGGATCAAAAGTCTATAATTTTCCAGGCTCATCTGTAGGTAATATAATTATCAATAAAAAGTACGATGGAATAAGACTACCTAGAGTGGAACTTAACACAATTCCATCGTTTTGGCAATACAAGAATGATAGAAATCCTGAAGATTGAAAGGCTCACCAAGAGAAAGCCTCGTTAATGTAAAACAAAATATCAAGTTTCTAAACTGTGACGGCAACCCCAATCCGCAGGCTAAAGGCAATTAAAAATCCCCAGACTGAAGTATGTACCTTTTAAAATTCCAGTGGGCTTGAAAAGGGGGACCTGATGGATAAAACTCTCGGAGGCGATTCTTCGAATTTAAATGCAGGCGGGAAAGGTAGAAGGAGGTTAAACCTCTTTTCAGACACCCCTAATGCATCACACTTCACAAAGCAAATGACCACGTCCTGCGGTTTGCGAGTAAAATCCGGAATTACGAGCTCTCTCTCCCTCTCTCAATCCTTCCTCTCCCCTCTGTGAAGAGCCCCAATCGGCGGAGGTGTTAATGGGCAAATGAGGCGGTGGTCGAGAATTAATCTGTTGGGAGGGATCGAAGCTGACCCTTCGGGGCTGCCCTCCCAGCCGTTTACGCCGGGGATGCGACCGCATTCCTCTGCCGCCTGTCATTAAGAGGGCTCGGGGTTGCAACGGCAGCGGTGTCAGTCACATTCGCCAACCGCCCGCGCCAAGGGGATCTTTTCTCGGCTACGGACTAGGCAGGATGAGGAGATTGGATGGAAAGGAAAACGTTTTCGTGAGAATGAAGATTGAGCTGGATCACTTTACAACGCATAATCGAAATCTGTAAAAAGGACTGGTTTTGAGTCTACTGTGGTGGTCAGTTGGTCTAGTGAATACGTTGATTTGTTGTTTAATTCTAAATTATGAACTCTTTTCTAGTAGTTTGCATGCCGCGGTAACCCGTTTGGAAGAGTAACATATTAACAACCGGAGGGTTGCGAGTACGAAATTCGATCTAACCAAAGAACGTCGTGTACGTGAGGGCACGTTAAATCTGTCGTGGCTTCAAATGTTGCTCCAGTGTGACGTTAGTTCAACTACCTACCTAGCTATCTACCAGTTTGCCTCTATTCTGTGATAAAAGAAAAGTTTTTCATGTAATTTTGAAAATGCACCCTTGTATATTCCAATTGTCCTCCTGTGGGGGTGTCCTTTATACTGTCTTTTTGCCTTTTGTCTAATACTGTCAAAATTTCTCTGTACTCGAAATTCTGAAACTGACAGGTTACTTTTTAAAGAAAAATATGTTTTGAGCTTCAGTCTATTACCTGGTGTATTTTTCAAAGGTTATCATCGATTAAAATCTCTCTTTTATCTCGTATTTCGAATTTTCAGTTGAATTTATTTAAGCTGGTATATTGCAAGTAAGGAAATATTTGTCTTTCTCGTTTACCCCTTGCAAAAGCATAAGATAAAATTCTATTGAAAAGGGCCTTACTTCATCATATAATCAGAAAATATTGAAAAAGTGACCTTATTTGCTGGAATTAGTAGTATATTTTACGAAAAATTCTACAATCTGTTAATAAAAAAAACTAAGAATATTAATGGGATTGCTTACTATTAAAGATTCCAGAGCGTGTCTCATCTTACAAAGAACTCACCCTTGAATAAGACAACCAGAAAACCTGATTATTTTACTCTATGTAAGGCTTGTGAGTAAAAATTATGGATATTTCTGTAAATCAAGTAAAAAGGTTCATCCTAACTGATGATTCAATAAATATCCGAGTAAATTATACCGATTTCAACCGACCTGGTTGACGGCAAAAGACTCGGGGCTTGATTCTAGGTCATAGCATGGATGTTCGTAATGCTTCTTATCTACCAAGAACCACCTTAAAAACTAGGTTCCAGTCTAATTAGCCCTCATGTAGCAAAAAGTGACCGTAGAGCGTCAAACCAAACCAAACTATGATCCACATTATTCTTACGAAAAGGAACTTGTAATTCAAGGAAGCAAACCGGCAGGGGCATCAGCGGTTTAATTATCTACAGATGAGCAAAATACCTGGTTCGAAGGGCGATAGGTGCGCCAAACTGCACTCCCACTCACCTTAAACTCCTCTCTTCCCTCTCACCTAAAGGGGACTCTTGATTGTTCGCTCCACCTTTGCCGGCGTCTGATCTCCCCCTCATCCCAACCCCCTCCCTTCTTTTCGTAACCGACAAATTACCCAGTTTGCGTTATTGATCGAACGATGGCTTTTCCCTCATCACCGCACCTTCATTTGGAGATGGGTAGTACCTCCTTTTCGAAATCAGTGAAAATTTCCCTTTATCTTATTTTTTTCCTTACCTCAATCCCGTCTCTTCTCCCCGTCGATGTTTTGCTCCATTTAAATGTTTTTGGGACTCATCATTTTCGGCGACGCATCTTAATCAAGGCCGGAGGACTCAAATATAATAAGAAGAGGGGACTCGGGGCTAATGAGAAGCACTTAAGGAGTATTTTGCGGCGGAACACTTTTACGGATTTAAAGCGGAAAAGTTTTGTTACTTGTTCTTTTTTCTTTTAATTATTTTCCCTTTATTAGCTATGAGCCCTAATGGAGGAAAGGGAGTTTTCATTAGGAATTGGCAGGGGAGAGATAGGTGTCTTTTAATGGGATTTCAAAAGGTTTTGCCGTGGAGGAGATGCAGGTGTGCTGATGGATAGAGAGAATAAATTGGAAGAATTCTTGGGTAAATTATTCGTTTCGTTTGCTGACAATATTCTGTCAATTATGCTTTTCAAGCTATGTTCTTTTGGTCTTAACGAATGTCAAAAAAAATATTTTTTCTTGTCTGAAAAGGAATTTTTCGTTCTTAACAAAATATTTTATACTGAATTAGCTGATTTGGCAACAGTAAAGAAATTTTTCAATTCGTATTGGATTGAAGAAATACTGTAAGAAAAATAATCATACATGAATATGTTCTAAAATAAGCGTTTTGTCAGTAAAAAGTATTATTACATTTAATTTGCATTTATTCTTTAGTGCTTAACTGTAGATTATCAATTCTTATCTGTTTTTATTGTAATTATAAAGGTGTGCTAGAGAATTAAGTTTGTAAAATGTCTCTTGTAGAATAACTTTCTCGTGTCAGAAAGACTACACAACAATTAAAAAGTGATATAAACTTCAATAAAAATGTGTGTATGTATAAATATTCATAATAGATTTCATTCTTAAAAGTATCATGATTAAATTAAACATAGTTGTCTCAATATACTATTTTACTATGAGAATAAGTAATTATGAATCACCTCTCTTGCATTGCACAAAAATAATTTTCAAAATTTCTATTTCTCTTAAATTGAACCGGCATTTATAATACTGAACACATTATCTACCGCTTGCGAATTATATGGATAGATAAAATAGATCAAGTAATTCAAATCGTTGATGATGAAAACCCGATTTTCAGGCTCCAAGTAGATGTGAGTTTTGGCGGAAAATACGTAGTCTATTTACTGGATCGCAGTAGGTTAAATATCAAGAATAAAAAAACCCACAAATATTCATAAAAAGCCGTATTAATTTAAATATTCTACATATTCAATTCAAGATATTCATTCTTAAAAAATATTTCTTTAAAATGTGCTTTAAGTACCGATTTTTTATCCACGTGTAGTAATAGTAAATACGATGCTCTTCCTTAATTTTACAATTTATTGTAATAATTAAATTTCAAGTACTTCAATGATTTCGTTAAACGGTATTTCGAGTATTGATGGGTGTATGAAAATTGAATTGACATCAAAAAAGGGCAATCGATTTTATCATCGCTCTGAATTATCCTGAGATGATTTTCATGTGAAAATTATTAATTATTTTATTTAAGCTTATGATACCTAGACCACAAGACTACATTTAGGATCACGAGAGTAATAAATCGTGGGAATGACATCCATACTGAAAGGTTCAAAGTAACAAATTTCGGGATTAAAACATATCAAGCCATTTCATTGCATGCTTTCACTGCCGAATAAATATATTTGCAGAGAAAAGACATTTACAGATACTTATTATGGTACAACTGGTTTCAAATTCAACGGGCCATGTTGGCACGATTAACTAAAAAGTTAAGGTGCTTGACCGTCACTTGGACTTCCAATTGCGTTTAACACTATTTTATACGAAGCTTGATATTTAGTACTTTAATAAAATGCTGAGTTGTTTTTCTCTTGTTCTATGAACGATGGTCCACAAATTCAAAAATCACTTTTTATGCAATTATAAAATTAAATTATGAATGAATGTAAGGAATATATACCTTTAAAATACTTGTCTTGAAATTTGTATAGAAGCTTTCGTATCTACAAATTTTGTTTTAACGTTTATATATTTGTTTAACGTAAATATATTTATCTGTGTGATGAATAGTATTATCGAATAAGGGGTTAATAGCAATATAGGCCAGATAATGGGGCAGTGTTGATGTTGGATCTCTCGAATATACAAGTAAAAATGAGTTTAAAGAAAAATAAAGCTATTTAATGATATTTTATGACCTAAAAAATTGAAAAAATTGAAAGTTGTAAAAATAGAGAACGAGGAAATTGCATAATTGCAAGAATTGTTTGCATAAAATATCATGCGGAATTTTGTACAGAAATTTGTGAAGAATATTATTACATGTGGGATAATCGTATACCTCAAACGTGAATTACATTAATATTATTGTCATATTTATAACTTTTAATATTTTTATTTATATTTTAGAACGCCTATCGATAACATAAAAGAAACATAAATTTATTACAAGCCTTCACTGAAAAGAGAAGCTTGGGAAACGTTATTTAAGAATTTTAGGACAAAAATTTAATTGCTAATGAAAATAAAGCATGATTTATAAGGTGATGTTCCTTCTATAAACCTTTTACAATGAGCTGATAGCTTTCTAAATACTTCCACAATATCTAAGGAATATAATTGTGTGTTCTGAACAGCGATTTCAAAAATATTTAACAATGAGAAAAATTACATTTTAATTACATTATTTCATTAAAGTTTTTTAATGAAATAATTAGGTATTTATGATTGTATCATTTGGTAAATTATATAAATGCTTATAATTTTGTAAATTGTGTAATGGTTAAATTTGATAAATGTTCATACTAGAGTAATTTTGTTAGCTATATTAATATTACATTACTTACCGAGTTTTGATGTTTGCAAACTAAAAGTATAGATTGTGTCAGAAATGTTTGAGTTTACAGTTATAACTTTAGAAAGTAATTGAAAAATAGAAAAATATCATTCTCTGAAAAAAATTAACAACGCCCTTTCTTTTAAAAAATCTTAGAACTTACGTTTGTGCTTTTAAATGAGGTTTATTTCATCTGCAAGTTGAAGGTAGGTTTTATGAAACGCGAAAATAGATTTTTCAATATATTTCGTGTAAGTATTCAGTGAAAAGAAAATACAGAGTGTAGAAGTCAATGTGGAACCCACACATCTTCACTTTGAGTCTCAGTACACAACGAGACTGGTTAAAGATAGAATATAGACCCCTAGATACGATAGGATGTAGACCAGCATATAGATATCAGATACTATATAGACAACGAGCTCCGTTACCAGGTTAGAAGAAGGGCCTCATAAAAACTATTTCGAATAGTTAATTTTAATCTGCACAAATGCATAAAGTTTTCTTTTTTAATTTGGTCAATTATTTATAAATACAATTAAAGGTTAAAAAACTTTCAAATCTCGAAAACAGACAGAATATTACATTCATTGTAAGCACCAGGTGTGCCCCTATACCTATCCAATAAAAGATCGACCAGTTTGATAGATCCCCTGTGATTCTATTAGGAAATAAAGAATACAGAAAAAATGATGAAAAAAGTTTACAGTGAACAGAATGGACCCTAAGGGGTGTACTGTAGTATCATAAATATTACAGTACGAAATATTTTATATTTACTGGCTCCTTAACTCTCTGAACAATACGAAATTTCTGAGTAGTGTAGTATTGTTTTTACCCCATAACACATAATGACTAAATAATATCGATTGGTTGAAAGAATACCATGAAACATTCTTTTGGTCAAGGTAACCAAAACTGGTTGGGTCATACACGGAAGGCTGCAGGTTGTAGAACGGATATATACGAGTGAACCCCTGAGAGGGTTAATTTCCTCTTCACCATGGTACCGATGGCCTTTATGTGGAGGATCTAGGTCAATAACAATGGCGCTATTAAGTGGGAGGATAGGTGGGTGAGCTCATTGCTATTCAGTTTTTTTCAGCTATTCAATTTTTTATCCACACAGTGACTTTTCTACAACAACAATTTAATATCTCAAAATTTATCTTCTTAAATTATTAAAATTTAGGTAGGAGGTAAATGAATTAACGTCGCACTGGAGCACAAAGGGCTAGTGGCGATCGTCAGGGATCAATCCCGAAGAAAAAGATCCGAGGAGAACACCTCGTAATTTTGAACCAGGGTCAGATGAGGTCAACACCTTAGCTGGCATCCCACTCTCAAACTTCAACAACGTGAATTAAAATTAGAAACATAATAGTTTTTTTATGATAAAAAAAATTCATTCTGATGGATATTTCTGGTCCAAAAGAAACTATACAAATGGGGCGCCTTCTTTGAAACTTTTACACCTGCCTGTAAACTTGACAACTTGTATCACTGGCAAAAGCAACGGTTGACTACCAAGAGGAAGCAATTCTGACCAGGAGAAAATAGCTTTCTTTTCGACTCGGCCTCCTTATTTATTTTTTAATGGTGAACAACTAAAATGCCTTTGTCTAAAATTTTACAAGATACGATAAAGGTCGAATAAACCCGATCACTAAAACCCAAATGCAATAACATTTTCCCTCACAAAAGAAACGTTGCACTACATCCTCGGAGGTCCCAATCGCTACATTGTGGAGCAGGCAGAACCGAAGAGGCGAGAGAGAGAGCATATATTTATACAGAGTCACCTTCACACAAGTGCACTCACACACACATTGAGCACAAATACGCGCTTTCTAAAGTGTGCTCTATGGACGGTTTCGCGGGGCGATACATCACCCCATCGGGAGCGCGCCCCTCCCCCGCATTTCGCAACGAAAGAGGGGCTTCCCCCTGCCGGAGGGGAGGCCGCGGATAATTAGCGCAGCAGCAGAAGATGCGGTGGGAACGGCCGCAGGTGGCAGTCTCGAGATGAGAGCGAATCGAAACTCGTCGATCACCCCTGACCCAGCATCTATTACCGAGTGGGAACGAGCGTCGTCGCCAAGCGGTGGGAGGGTTTGGCGATGGGGAGCGGGTTCTGTCGCCCTTCGCCGCAAGTATGTGTGTGGCCTTTGGAGAAATTTTCCAGCCTCCGTTCAGGATTACGACACGATCAACAAAAAAAAAACTGAAAAATTATATACAAAAATCCGCTTGTGCAAATTTCAACGTAGCTATTTGTTTTGCTATTTCAATAAATAATTAGTTTTTCATGAATAAGTATCTTCTAGAAATATCTGGTATCCGTATCTGGCTCAGGGGCTGGGTTAAACTACACGGAGGGCCATAACCTGGTCCACGTAAACCTTACCAGTAGGTCAAGTAAACTAATTCGGAGAGCCATATCTAGTCTGCGGGCCGGGTAAACCTATCTGAAGGGTCGTGTATAAAGTATGAGGGCCTGGGAAAACTATTCGGAGGGCCGCATCTGTTCTGCGGGTAGGGTAAACCTATTCAAAGGACCGTATATACAATCACCGATATCCATGCGTTTACCAAAACGGGATTTGAACCCAGGACTCAGCGTAGACAAACACTGTGACCACTATACCAGGTGAGGGGCACATCAGAGTACCAAACGAAAAAATATTAATCTATCTTACCATTCATATTGGCAGAAAATTGATATGCACTAGCCTTAAACCTTAATGCTAATTTAATGGCCCTCGGTTCAACAGGCTCTGGGTTCGATTTTTTTGAAATTTTTTCATCAAATTCCATGATTACGACAATCCAAAAGAGCACTTTCCTCAGAAAGAGCTAATGGGTGGAGGCTTGTGAGTCCTCTACAAGGCCCTTAGGAATTAGCCTAAGTAAACTTAAGTAAGTGATGAAAATTATAGGCTGTTTTCCATGAAAGAAGTGCGGACATGATATAATACTTTTAGATGTTGTACTGGAAAACATCCAAACATCGCACTTTCCTGAGAAAAGTTACACAACTCAAAATGAGGATTCTATTCTTTCAATTAATAAATCATTCTATCAAACTCGAACAACACGCTATGAAAATCAAATCAGGAAATATGCTACGAACTTAATGAAGATGTGACGGGAATTATGCAATCCCTATTTCACGTATATTCAGTTGACATGGATACACGGGTATTTATGAATCTGAATTTTACTCCGCAGTCTTCAGTATTCATGTACAGACTTAAGATCCGTACTCTTTCTATACACGTGTATTCAAAAGACACGAATACACCGGTATTTACGAAAACTGCTAAGATAATCTAATTTGATTCTGAATACAGTATGTGTTCTTCAAAATGTGAAAATAAAAATTCGAATATTTTCCATTTATTTTTCACACACACACACATGCACACATGAAATTATCTTTCACTTCTATCTCTAAAATTATAAAAAAGATATATTCAGCTATTTGAAACGATAGACGGTTGCAAATTGATTGAAAACTTCAAAAGTTAGGAGGAATTACGATAATATTCCAAGTTAACTCCTTAGAATCCCGTTCGTGTTTGAAACCTAAACATGGATAGTAAATTTCTTAATACCCATGACACATGTCCCATGTACAGGTATACCTTTAATACACGTTCAACTCGTGATTTCTAAACTACACATTTCAAATTGAAAAATTAATCATGATTAAAATTTTTCAATCTTCTGCTTCACCTGTAAAATTTACTTCTTCAAGTTGTGTCAATTTTTTGGAGAAGGTATAACGTGTACAAAATCTTGAGCACGGGGAATCAGACTGATAAGATCTCATTTCTTTCTATTTAATTTAGATATTTATATTTAAGAGAGATTTGGCTATCACTTTCATGTGGCCATTGTACTTCCACATATATTATAATACTGGAAGGTACATAGAATTAAGAAAAATGAACTGAACAATAGAACATCATCAATTGAACTATGATTGAGGTTTTCCTTGATCAATTAATCTTACTAAATATACTGGGTCGCCGTGGTTCAGTGGATTTGCCCAGTGCGTAGTTTCAGGCAACGTAGGTTCCTATAACTTACCCTGGGTGTTTTCTCCCTTCTGTATCAATAAAACTTGTGTGTCTCCCTTCTGTATCAATAAAGCCATTACTTGAAGTTGTCCCCCTTGTATTTGGCCCAGCTGGCCTAATATGGCCATTGAGCCACAAATCTCAACCAACCACTGAATATCCTGGTTGTAGGATACTAAATTTTCATGCAGAAAAATTATATTTGATTACCAGAATGGATTATCTTCCTTTGCCAACCCAAATTTCCCATTTTTTAGTATGTGAGTACTCTAGAGGTTAAAATATGTCCGGAAGTATAACGGGTGGTAAGCATGATGAGCTTGACTATGCAGAATGTCTTCACAGCGATGATGACACTCTATCAAGATATGAAGATTGATTAGGTTTTATGGTGAAAGGGCCATATTTGGCCAAGCTGGGCCAAATAACGTGAACATACAAGGAAAACTACTGACACAGAAAAGAGAAATACACCCAGGAAGGAATCGAATAATCTGAGCCGCCTACAACTCACAGGTTGCTAGAGAAGTGGGCAAATCCACTTCATGGCAATACCCAAAATGTAAAGGAAAATATGTTGAAAGAAAATATATTTAAATATAACATTCTTTAAATTAGTAAAATGATTTTTATCAGATGAAGTCTTAATTTCTTAAAGTAACAATATTATAATTCAAATTTCAAACATTTTCTATTGACGTACTCTTTGAGTGATAACTTTTGAAATGACCTTGGCAGGCAAAGAGGTAAGAGTATTTGAATAATACAGTATTATAATGCATTTATTGCTTTTATTTTTGGAATTATTAGCACTTTACAAGTATTCAAATTGCACCTTATTCATCTCATATAAATAAATTGGACAAATGCTATTTTATTTTCCTCTCACTTAAATTGTTTATGTAAAAAGTGTAAAAGTACAGAATACTATCGAAGGACCATGTTTTATTAACCTGCGCCAAACACAAGATAGACAACTTCAAGTAATGGACATACACACACAAGAAAAGTTTTACTTACAGAAGAAAGAAGGCATTACAGGAATTAAACCTGTACAGCCAACAATTCATAGGTTGATAGCGCAGTGGGGCAAGCCCACTGAACCACCGCAATATTAAGAATAAAATTATTTACAGAATTTAATCATTTTTTCAGATTGCACAGCAGAATTTTATATCCGTTTACACATGATACAGCATGAATCATCTGAATATAAACACAATACAACTTAAGAAGTATTAATGATATTACTAAAAATAGTCGGAGTAATTTCATATACTAATACGATTGGCAAAGGCACTGCTTTAATTTTTTCAGTTGCACTTATATACATTTCATATCCTTCAATGTAGCTTTTTCAGTGGAAATAATTACTTTCGTACAACTGTATAAGTTTAAAACACCTATTCAGCTTAATAAAATTACTTATAACGTTGGTAATATTTTCCGAGAGATTAAGTGAATTTTACTGAATGCGTTAATCATATTGGAGGTTACAACTGGCACAAGGTAAATTGATTATTGGTATCAAAAGGTTCAAATTATTATCCCTTTCTAAGTTGTGACACATGCTAGTCATGTATGTCTCCTACTGTATTTCGATCAGAAATAAATTTAACGTGTAAATTTTCCCCTATTGGATCTTATATTCATTTGAGTTTATATGTAGCTAACAAACGATTTATTTGTGAACTTGCTTTTAATAAAATAAAGTTCAATTGTTGAGAATTTAAAGTGCTGGGTATTAAATAGATAAGACGAGCGAGACACAATACACAAATCCTTCTGATCCGCAGTCGGGAGTTGAGTTGCACAGCCGCTGCAAAAATATTAAAAGTAAGAAAGAGCATTTGAGAATAAATTGTTCTGAGCTTGAACAGGAAAAAAATAATTTTGCTAATTTTATATATATAAAACAGAAAATCTGTTTCTCTGAAGTAGCAAAACTCGAATGCTGAGCTCTGGCGTGATAAAATTTGCAGTGGCTTATTCTGCCCGGAGAGAGAGAGAGAATTTCTAGGTCAATTATAGTCAGTTTGCTGAATCGTTTCCTAAGAACCATAGAAGTAAAGCTTAATCAGAACATTTCACAAGATACCAATTTTTAATCAAAATCGAATCAACATAAAAAATCAAAAGCTGTCACGAGCCCAGCAATCGAAGGAGCAAAGAACACAAGCGCGTGATGCAGAAGAAGCTCAAAAAGCTTGATCATGCAGCGAAATTGCAGAGGAAACAGAGGTGTCACTTGGTTTGTACGAAACTGCAAAAACTCTCGTGGGAAGCCGGATAATACAACTAATTTAATATGAAAATGAATCCAACTGATATTGTGATATCTTCAAGATCAGTTCACTGAGCGTCATGTAATAAATATTTATAAACAATTTTTCTTTTAATCTTATTTTTCTGTCTGCGCTAGACAATCTCCTTTTCATTTTATCACTTACCTTTTTAGCAGAGAGGTTATAACTCAAGCAGCTCAACAGGCTTTAGGGAGACCCTGGACTTTGCATGGAAGTTTGGATAGGTTTGGAATCAATTTTACGTCATAGTCCCGTTTAATTAGCTCTAGTGCATCAAAATTAGCCTTAGAGTGATAAAGCAAATCCTTTCATTTCACTAGCCTTAATAAATGAGGGTCCCAGTTGGTAGAGTCGTGGATTTGGATCCGGAGGGTTGCGAATTTGAGACTCGATCCAGAAAAGATCATGTTTGTCAGGGACGGGGCACTTTAAATCTGTCATGGCCTCAAATGTCCTCACGTTGACGTGGTGTGTAAGTTTGGAGAGAGGGTTGCCAGCTCATGTGTTGACTTCGTCATTTAACCTTGATTCAAAATTGTTGCTCCAGTGTGACATAAATTCAATTACCTACCTTTTCAATAAGCATTTACAAATGCCTTCAACAATATACTGTAAAGTACTGGGCCAAGTGGCTTGCTATGAACAACGTAGTCAAAACAACAATTAAGATAATTGTTTATTAAACAGACGGACTTACACACACTATTTATATTTTAATTTTAAATTACAATTTATGGAATAATAGGAATTTGGGACCTTTTGCTTTGGGCGCTGTAAAAAGGATCAAGATATTACGAAGATCAACTCAAAACGGCCGGTGACCATTCCCCCCCCCAAAAAAAAAGGAAAGCCATCCAGAGTTTGAAGTCTTCCGTCCCTCCAGTGGACACCGAGGGACAGTTAATTAAAGAGAGAGTCGCCGAGCATCCCTTAAAACCATCTGGACATATAAGGAGAACTTTCAAATATACGTTGACAGATTTACGACCAGCGGTCAGTGGGAAGGCCTACCGATGTTGACTTCTATCCCAAAAACTAATGGTATGGACGTTACAATGTACGTTTAATCAATTGTATAGCGTTTAACAAAAATAAATTAATAAATACCAACTCAATAATATCCTTCTAACGCTTGTAGTCTTCTTCCTGGCATTAAGAATTAGTTTTGACCTTCCAAATTCTAACCAGATTTGACTTCTTGATCAATAAAATTTTTCCAAAGATTCTTTCAAACCAATATATGTAGTGATTATGTTGGAATGTATTGTGTGGTAAAAACAACACTACGCTACTCGTAAATCTCGTGAAGCTCAGAGGCATCGAAACCAGTCTGTTTATGTTGCAATTCCATCAGAAAAATACAATTTATTACAATGTTTTATATTACTTTACATTTTAGAAATGGGAACAACTAAACTGATCATCGTAATTTTAATAAAATCCCGGTATTCTGAAGTTTTACATAACGGTTTATATGTTCGATTCTGGAACACTGTTCTATTTAATGTTCCACCCAGTATTTTTGAATATTTATGTATCGATTAATCTTTCCGAGTTTTATCTGGGTATTTAAATTGGATTTTATCGCGTTCCGATTGCCCAGCAATTTAACTCGGTAGCCGTGCTCAATTAACTAGATCGGCTGGATGTTATTGCTGTGCACCTTTTCAATAATGATTGTGAAGCCTTTAGACGGTTAATTACTCAAAATATTTTTATTTATACTGTACTATTTGTAATCCTTTGAGGGGGCACAAACGTATCTATTCGTTCTGAGACCCGTAGTCCTCCCCTCTCGTGACTTCTAAAACGAAAAAATTTTCATTAAATATCTCATTCTTCTCTGTTCCCGAGGTGACAGATGATCTTTATTTTCGCAGCCGAAGAAAATAAAAAAATCCGCGGTTTTACTAAGCAGCTCTTTCTAAACTCTGTGCTGCAATATAAACGAATTGTTCTCTGTCGAATTCTGTCACGGAGTGAAGAAAATAAAAATTCTAACAAAGCTTTTATGAAATTCAATTTGCTGACTGACGTTTATCTTGATTCTAGAATAACTTATATTTTTATCCTCTGAAGGATTTACAACATTCAGTCTTCCCTTCATTGCTTCTAACCGGTTTTGAATCTCTTGACCAATGGAATTTTTCCTAGTATTCTTTCAACCAATAGATGTGGTTATTTAGTCATTATTCGTGCTGTGGAGTAAAGACAACATTACCTTACTCGGAAATATCGTGATGCTCAGAGGGTTAAAAAAGCAAACACGTACTCGTTGTAGTACGTGTCGCCATACGAGCGATAACGTAGCCAAATCCGGCACCCCACCATCCGGCGCCTCATAGCCCTTTTTCTCTACCTGTCGTAAAACGAAGAGCAAGAGCGGCCGTGAAGAAAAGAGGGGAGAATCCTCTCCGGGGAGATTCATTTTTTCCCCTTCGTTCTTTCTCCCCGCATCCAGAGCCAACGGGCGTGGCCGAGAAGCGTGTAAAGCACTTAAAGGAGAGCGCGGCAAAAGGAGATCCGATGCGTAATTGGGTGGTTAAAAGCGGATTGAGAGTGGGCGGCTCTCTTGGCACGATTATATCAGCGCCGGTGCACGCCACGCTGGCACGGAAGGGCCGATTCAATCTCGCTTTCGTTTGTTCAAGCTGCTCTACCCCATTTAGCCTTTTGAAGTAACACACTATCGAAAAGAGACTGTAACGAGCTATCGACTTTTTTCCGTTCCTTCTGGTCCTTGTCGCAACTTCAGTTTTGTTTTGCTAATTTGTAACAGAAAAGTGGTTACAAACTCTTGATATAGGTTTACTGGTGTTCATGTAGATTTGTTTCGATTTGAATTTCGATCTTGTGCGATCAAAGTTCTTTTAGTCCTTTCAGTTGTGGTAGGAAGTCTGGCGTCCCATCTCTTAACTAGGTTAAAACTAGGCACATAAATATTCTAGGTATACTAAAACTGCTAAAGCATATGAATAGCTCTCATTTGATACATTCCGATGTCTATGAATATATTGGAGCTATGAAATATTAGAGGCCCATCTCACTCTCTAACAACCTGGTGGTTTTCACACGCAAATATGCGTTCTGCACTTATAGTCTTTCCTGCACGACTTCTAATCAGTTTCAACCTTCTTGACCGATAGTAGTTTTCCTGGTTCAACCAATAAATGTGATTAATCCATGTATTGTGAGAAAAACGCAATACTACTATACTCGGAAATCTGAGGCTCAGAGGGTTACGGAAAACTTCATTTTTGTTATGAGCCAAATATATATATATATTCATTTAAGGTGATAAATCTTCACCCATAAAGTTTCCTTTAAAAATTAGTATTATGATCTTTTAAAGCACTTCGGTAGATTTGTTACTATTTAAAACAGTACTGTTAAAGATGCTACTATAAAGTCATTACCCAAATACTGTTGGGACGAACTCTTGTATAAGTATGCTTATAGATTAATGTATAGAGAATAGAAATAATACACTACTTTTTGATAAAATACTTAGCTCAAATTTAAAAAAATTTGAGTAAGTTATAAATGCATTGAATGATGTAAAACAGTTCTTGTTGGTTTGTAAACAAATGTTTACGATTATAACTAAAATGTGTGTACTCTACACATTTTTAATTGCAATATAGAAATTTACAAAATGTAAATTATTATAAGGTATAATAAGTAAATAATCATCCTTGAATAGTTAGTATAGTTTAAATCACTCAATTATAAATAAAAACATCTACTTACTACAAAAAGTTAATATTTTGTATTGACATCTAGCTTTAATAACATCCTGGAGACGATTCTGCCACCATTTGTCAGTTTTCTCTACTAATAAAAGGTTAAAATTATCTTCAGATTTTAACAAACTAATTTTTATTCCTTTTCTAGTATCTGCAAGATGTTTCTTTTAAAACTTTGCACATTCCATATAGAATTTAAATATGGTTAATGCTTTGGTATTTTGACCAAGCAAGTGTAATAATTTTCTTTTATCTGGTCAATTAAACTAGAAGGATTGGGATTGTAACAAAATGATTCTTGTTGAAATAGAAATTACTCGTTAAATAAATGTATTATAATGTATTGAAGAATTATTTATGTTTGAAACACGTTCGTTGGATCCTTGAACTCATAACAAAAGTATGTTATGAAAGGATGAACGTATAATTCAAAACACTTCTTGCATTTTCAATGTAAATTATCACAAAATGTTTCTGGTAATGTGTGTTAAAACAATATAAATAATTTTCAACTTTTAAATGGATAAATATAATAAGCAAATAAAATAGTTTCTTAAGATGGTAGATTACTCAGACAGCTCTAAACAAATTAAAATAATAGAGCAGCGCCTCTTTAGTACCAGGAATTGAAAAATCTAAATCAGAAAACATAATTTTTGTTCTTCACATAATAAACTCGCAATTGAGAATGAAGTTGTTTACTTCAAACATTTCTGTTGGATATTTTGCATCGGACTCTACAGCTCCTAAATTACACCTCTGAGAAGCCCTACCTATATATTACATATTTTAGAAAACACTCTCTTATCAATAAAAAAACATTTGGAGGCAAGTCTGGTAACTTTTTCTTCCTGGCGATCTCGAGCTGCTATGAAGATGCGAAACAGATGTCTATTCCGTTGGCGAATTGCTACAATTTATCGTCTTTTCTTTGAAGTTTGGGCCGAATCCAAAACTCTTCGGAGTCGATTTGTTATATTTTAATGATTACGTTTCCCCACAAATAGCTCGGGCAAGCAGAAGTTTTTGATATTTCAGCTTTCCAAATAACCTATTCACTCGTAGAATAAGGTAAAAGGACTCAAATGTGATCTGTATTTTTTGTTTGGCCATTAACAATTCGAAATCAGTATTATAACTTTTGAAATTTGGATAGTATTAAACTAAACACAATTAAACATATTTTTACTTGGAAACAATTTGCATGTTTTAAATAGTTTCTTATAACTTTTCTTGTGCAAGTTAAAAAGGGGAAATTTCAATTTAAAAAACTAAATCTATTTGACATTTGTAAAATCATATTCAGATTCTCCATATATATACCCAAATAATTGTTTTTAAATTTACACCTTTCCAACAACATAATTCACGCGGAACCCCTGAGATCAAACATGTGTGATTAAATTTTGAAGAGCCTCTTAATGCTTTATGTTCAAATAATGTTTAAATTCAATATAGTACCTATATTTAGTCTCAAGATTAATTTGAGGGCCTTCGTGGCTCAGTGGGTATGTCCACTGCGCTAGCAAACCTTCGAGTTGTATGTGATGCAAATTTGATTCCTGTCAGGTGCATTCTTCCCTGGGTGTATTTCTCTCTTCTATGTCAGTAAAAACTTTCATTGTGTGTGTATCTATTACTTGATATTGTAGTGTCTTGTGTCTGGAGTAGCATAGTCAAATATGGCCCTTGCGCCATAAAAACGCAAAAAAAACCAAACCAACCAAGATTAATTTAAGGCTTGTTTGTACAACATTCTAAGTAACTGGAATATCAAATATCAATTATGAATTATTAAAAGCAAAGCAACATTAATGTTCATTTAGCATTATAAAAATACGTTGAGTAAAATTTAAATATTGTTTCAGCGTTCCCCACTTCATGTAAAGTTTATAAATGTTTGTTGATTATACTGCAAGAAACATTGCGCTTCTTGCTGATTTATAATTTAGTTAATTATCATTAACAATATATTTAAAAAGTTTTAATTAACAATTATTAAAATTAAAAAAAATTGCTTCTCATACTAAATTATGAAAATAACAAGACTTAAAAAAAGATTATCACTATTTTATGTAATGGCTTTCATTTTTGATAAAAAAAAGTCATATCGAAAGCTCTTGAACAATTATAATTATTTTATGGACACTCAAATTATGAACTACCCGAAGATGTTACTGTCATTTGAATAAATATGTAAGAAATTTTACGTATCATAAAACTAGCGTAATCCATTCTTTTTGAATGAGTGATATGAGTTATAAGCCCTATATATCATGAACTATATTACAAAAGTTTATAAAATTTTTATTTCCTTTATAAGACTAGTATTCTGTAAAACTATATTAGGTGTTTTCTCGACAAGTTCAAAGTAAATAATCTTTATACTTCCATTTTAAATTTCAAATGGAAGAATTCCTAGTTTCAGATGTTATTCATGCATTACTTTTTATAAAAACCTTTTTGAAATGAACCTTATGTTAAATATCTCATGATTGTATTTTGATTGACCATTTTTTTACTATTTGAATATTTGTTAATATTTTCTAGGACTAACTTCTATATTCAAGACTTTAAATATATTATGTTTAGACTTCAAATCGATCTGACATTTATTTTCTAAAAAAATTTTAAATATTCACGTAGTAAATATGATTTTACGCTTGTTTTTATTCAGGAAAAAAATCCCAGTTAATGGTCGGTTGGTTGATCGATTCGGTTTGTCATGGTGCAAGATCCAGAAATAGATAAGTTGCTCCAAAAGCAAGATAATTCATTTTTGAATTTATTAATTCAAAAACGAATACATTTAAAAGACATCAGAATAGCTACATGATTAATATTAAAAGAAAATATATAATGAATATAATCCATTGACTTTCTCTAAAAATAAAATATAAAATGCAAAGCTTGTTAAGATAAAATCGGGACTAAGAACGAGGGTGCCCCCATCTTAGATGATAAAACTTCATGAAATTTAAAATCATTCAAAAGCTGATGAATTATAAATATGGTAAAAACCTGAGTTATGAAGGAAGGTAAAAAGTAATGTATTCGGGGGGTTACCCAAGTTCGATAAAAATTGATGATGAGATATTAGAAAATCAACGGTAAAAAGGTTTAAGACTGGAATAAGAGGCTAAAGTATGGCTTTTAATAAAAGGTTGTTGGGAAAGATGGAGCGGTTTCCTCGATTAACAGGGCCGCGGTAGCCCGGTTGGAAGAGTAACGGATTAGCAACCGGAGGATTGCGAGTTCGAATCCAACCAAAGACTGTACAAAGGGGGCTGATGCACGTTAAATCTGTCGTGGCCTCAAATGTCCTCACGTTGGAATGGGGTGGAAGTTTGGAGAGTGGGGTGCCAGCTCAGGTGTGACCTTGTCATCTGACCGTAGTTCAAAATGACGTGGTATTGTCCTCGGATCTTTCCCTTCTGGTTTGATCCCGAACCGTCGCCAATAGCCCTTTGTATTGTTCCAGTGCGACGTTAATTAAAATACCTACCTACCTCGATTAACAATACGCACATCATCTTGAATGGCCGATGTGTAGACTAGTAATAAACGGCAGGAGTGAAATGGATTGAAATATAATTAGCAGTTTACTATTTGTCTGTTCACTCCAGTCTTCTCACCATTTGTTCCTTACAATGTATCGTATAAAAGGACTCTGTGGACAGACCATCGTATGGAACGTGTATGTTTAGAGAGGTCACTGTATTTTTCGATGCAGCATCAGTCAATTTATTGCCAACAATTGCGACGTGTCCCGGGATATCCAACAAAATGTGATATAAAAGCCACGTTGTGTGAGACTGTTACGAATTTTAAAAACATCATGGGCCAAGGGATGTCTTGGAGAATCCTAATTCAGGGATTCTAAGACACCTTGCAATCAGAATATAAAATAAAATTACCACCTCTAAGTTTGGAAATATATTTCAATGCTTTAAAAATTGCCAAATATTCAGCCATAAAACAGAAATAACTGATAGCAATAAATAGTTAAAAGTAACTGACCCACAAAGACGTAACCATTATAATCAGATTATTCTGATTCATTAGTGTAAATTGATCCCTAAAATGACGACGATGAGAAATAAAAACTTGGCGAGATATAATAGGGCTGGCATTTGATCTCTCATAACCTGGGAAAAGATTTAAAAAGGATAGTTTCTGATATCTCCGAGGTGAAATAGAAAATAGAGGTCATTCGACCACTTCTATAGAGTGGATGCTTGGGTTTTATGGTGCAAAGTTCAAAAACGAACGCCGCCACTTCTATAGAATGAACAAGCTTATTATACTGAGGGTATTCCTCAAGCGAACCCGAAATTCGGTAAATAGGAAAGACGATTCCTGTAAAGCTGATCATATGAATTATCCAGGAGTGAATCTTGCAGTGGATGATCTGGATGGTTCAAGAGACGGTTAATAGTCGTATGACAACAAAAGACATGTGGAAGCCAAAGAGTTCATGACGCACAACGTACAGGCTTTTGACGGGTGAAGTGTGGGAAGCCCCGGAACAGATTTTCGATGTGGTGTGATGCACCATATTGAGCTTTCGTACCACAGATTGACATTGCTTAGTCATAGTCTAACCTGGAACGAATTGAAGTTCGATATACTATGTTAAGCATGGAGGATCATTACAACCCCAGAATGTGTCACATGGTACTTTTACAAGATTAAGCCTTTTCTCGCAAGACACCTACAGCTGCTCGACATGGGGATGGAAGGTAAGTGTCTGGTCCAATATTACACCAAGAAACATTACTCTGTCCTGTTACCTTACACTGCAATCATTATTACCTCCCAGGAAGATTTCTGCTTCAGGATGCAAGTTCAGAAGTCGGCAAGAACGAACGCAGGATGTCTTTTGAGTGAAGAAGTTGAAACCGTCATCGATACACCATCACGTCAAACGTGAGACCAATGTATGAGGTTGTCAGTCGACGTACCGTATGCCCTTACACTGACAATGGATGCATACGTCATCCACGTGCAAATTTCCCTGGACAGTTAGATGCAATTTATTCAATTTATTATTTATTTTAATTGAAAAAAGGTTACGTTGAGGATACTACTCTCAGGAATATCTTTTCTTGTATAGAAATATCAGATAGGTACGAGCCAATGTGAACTTGAAACTGTCGTAGCGCTAAAGAATTCCGAAAGAAAATCAGTAGAAACCCAAGAGAATGTAGATCACAGAGTATACCGTATCATCAGGTGCGATCGCACTCCTTCTCCATGCCAAAGGGAATAGAAACTAGATAGCTTCGGCGCAGAAACACAAGATAACATCTTGTTTCGAGAGACAAGATGTTATCTACAGCAAAGCAGGCAACATTGAAACCGCTTTGAAGCTGTGACACAGCCCGAGTCGTCTCTAAGATATGCGTGGGACTGGAATTAACCATCCTTTGTAAAAGTTTGCAAATACATCTTGTAAGTGCGATTGGCCGATATTTATTCGGATTAGTAGGATCTTTTCCAGGTTTGGGAAAATGTATAACTGAGGAATTTTTCCAATCCAAATGGAAAGTACGTTCCTCCCATATTGAATTAACCAGGAAGAAAAGGAATTATTTTTAAATTTCAATTGCCTTTTAGTACATTGTTTGTATGATGATATGAATGCAATAAAAGCCATTTTTGTTGTGAATTTTAAACAATTCTGACAAAAATGCATGTACATAAAATATACTACAACAGAAAGAAATTTATTCTACAGAAGACAAATACTAGTGAAATTCTACTATCTAAACTTATTTTATTCCTCATGATACTAGATTTGTGGTTTTAATATGAAAGCCAACAAAACAATTCAGTCCTCGTAATGAGTGATTTGTTTTGCTCACCACATTGTTCCACCTTGAGGTTTCAAGGAATTTTTTATTTAGCTTACCCATTAGAGAGAGGACGCTATTTGTACATTTTGTCATATGGGTCTATTTTAGTGTTGTCAGTACAGTAGATATATTTAATAATTTGAGTAAAGTGGTCACTGAGCATATCATTGTATACTACATCGTTTAGAAGATCAGGTGCATTTTTCCAAAAAAATTTTTGCCAAGAACAGTATTGTATTCCACTAAGAATGAGGGAAAAACTTTCATCTCTCCTGAACCTACCTTAGGATCAGGATTATTCGTTAAAATAGAATAGCGAGTACATTCAGTAGTTAGGAGAGATTATCTCATCATTAAAAAACATCTCGAATACTTTCAAGAATAGATTTCCCACGTAGTAAGCAATAATCTTCTTAAGGGAATATGAAGTTTATTGTTACAATATCATCGGTAACCCATATTCTTTTCTGCTTGCTGAATGTAAGTCTTGGGTAATTTTTTACTGTGTTTTGCATTTTTTTGCAGCAGATGCGCCTCCTATGACTCACTTAGATTATTATAACTCAACTTATCCTCTAAATCTGAATCATCGTTGGTTTTCCGCTTGCTCTTTCCTGAAATTTCAACTTGAGCACATAAGTGGCACCCAGACAAATAATCCGTAAGGCAGTGAGGTTTCTTCTGCTAAGTCCTCA
This sequence comes from Meta bourneti, assembly GCA_933210815.1. Classification (NCBI taxonomy): domain Eukaryota; kingdom Metazoa; phylum Arthropoda; class Arachnida; order Araneae; family Tetragnathidae; genus Meta; species Meta bourneti. The sequence continues at coordinate 35,796,366 of OW119922.1, read as the reverse complement.
TTCGGTATTACTGCAGCACCCGGCGGTTCAATGTAAATATCTATCTCTGAATCTAGCTCTGCTCATCAAACAGAAGATCCTACTCGAGCGTTAAACTGCTAACAAATCAAACTATATTGTCCAGTATAATTTGATGTTAATCTAATTTCTCACAAAAAAAGCTGATTGAGAAGAGGATTGAGTCAAAAATAGCATTAAAGGCACTAATATTTAGAATCAAAATCATGAGCATTTTTATTGGTTTTGTCTTTTAGCTTGCAGCTTCCTTTTCCCGTACCATGTCATGTTGCGAATACAGTGCGTTCTAATAAAATTATATACAAGGAGATTTGTGTTTATTTGAGTTATCAGCGTATTTTTTATCGCAAACACCAAAATCAACAAAAATATAAGAATATGACAAAAGATACTACTATAAAAGACTAAAGGTTCCAAACGGTACCACTGATGTTCAAATGGAAAAATTATTTATCTAATAATAATTTTTTCCTGAATCATAGTATATGGATACTCTGGTCATATAAGATAAATATCACGACATAGATTTATTTGTATTTAAAAAAAGAAGATATGTCTTTTTTTAAATACAAATGCAATGGCTTTGTATTGAGCAAAATTGCAATGGCTAGACTATCTACGTACTTTTCGCGCTCAAATCCGAATACCGACGCCTTTCCTGATTCAGCCAACACCTGGTGGTCTTTCTTCACTCGTTTATTAAACTCCATCTACTATCAAAAATTAAAAAATTTGATGTTTATAGAAAAATCGTAAATTTCTGAACCCATTTGCACTGGTACAAAACGGTGCCGCATGGTTTTCCCGGGTTAAAAAGGATGTAACTGGTTACGAAGGGAGAGATGAGGAAGATGTTGAATCATTATATCTGATGCCATCAGGACCAGGTACAGCCATCCTGGTCTTCTGGAGGGAATGATTTAGTGATAAGGGTTGTGATGCCCTTGCCACTACATCTAAAGAAAATAAATGTTTCCCTGAGGCAGGAACAGTAAAAGAATTTAATACTAATATATTTCTATATCAACAAACATTCCCTGTAAGTTCTCCAGTGGTTCACCCCAAAATAAGTTTGGATAACTCTGGATGATACTTTGAGCAGTTGACTATAGATCTAAGTAGGATTGTAGGAAATTTGTGTTTTATTGGATAACAAATTTCTAAATCACATCATAAAAATTTGTTATTACCGTTGTTCTCTGTGAGAGAAGAATTCTATTAATCCTTTACCAATAAAATCCGAAGTTCTGTAGGTTCTTTCGTGCATATATCCTCTTTGGTGATAGTACAAAAAAAAAGTGATAAGAGTTAATAATTTTGATTTAGCAATTTACATCATATTTGCAAATTCCGAGAATCTTTTCATATCGACATTTTTGTAGAACATCTATGGATTCATTTTTATACCCTTCTTTATTGCCACGTAAGTTCATTTGTAAAACATACATCACATTGTATTTTTAAATGAAAAATTATCTTCTAATATACAGAATTTTACTTGTGAAAAAATATCGTTTTGTTTTTTGGTATTTTACTCATAATATTTATGAAGCTTTTTTGTAATTTTTCGGACATACACAGTAAACAATTCCCAGAGCAAGTAAATTTCGACAAAAAATGCTAATATAAAGTATAGTTTGAAAATTATTGAATCAAACAGATAGAGAACAATTATATATCTATCAACAGCAGAGTAATAAGCTGGTCTTGAATTAAACACAATTAACTCAAAATCATGCGATAAAAAATTGTCTCGTTTCAATTAAGAGAAGATTAACTTTCTTTGCAACAGTGTTACCCGTGAATTAAAATCCATAGCTTCCTAAAGCATTCATCTCCGAGAGCTGAATCGAGTTAAAGCTTTCTTTCCACTCAATCCCAGCAGTTTCGAAAAACTACCACCCCCAAACGACACTTTCCCCCTCACCGGGATGGTCCAACACCTCCAAACTGTGATAATTACCAAAAGGGGTGCAGACAGGAGTGAGAGCAATTCGGAAACGGCGTGAGACGGCGACACGTGTTTCTTTTCAGGCCCCCCGCCATTCGGGGAGAGACGGGGCCCCACCATCACGCGATCGTAACTTTAAATGCCCCCTCCCCGAATGGTTTTTATCGAATATGGGGGCCAGTATCAAGTGGTCCCTTCACCATCCCTGTCAGAACGAATGACGTATTTGCGGAATCAGTAGTCTGTTATTCGACAATTAGGGAGCTATCGACGGCTGTTATCCGAAGGGTAGCGTGGGAACTACGGGGTGAGTTGGAACTACAAACGCTCAATAAAGACAATGGGATCGCTTTTATTTTAGTTTCGAGGTGACTAAGCACATTAAAATCCCCTCCTTAACGTATATCGGAATTCTAATATCGCTCTTTTTATTTTGCTCATGACTTGAACTTTATTCTCTACGAAGAGCTTCTATATTAACTAGAAGTCTCGCATATAGCATCTGCGCTTCTTAGTCTATCATAGTCTTAATCTTAGTCCATAAAGTGTTTCTTAATCTATTAACCATCTACTTTTAATTTTGCAATCTATTTCTATTTTATTATTAAACAGCTTCGTATATCAGCTTCGTAAACAGCTTCGTATTCATGACATTGGCGGTACTCACATTTCATACATATTTACATCCTTTTAATATGGAGGCCGCGATATCCCGGTTGGAAGAGTAGCGGATTAGCAACCGGAGGGTTGCGAGTTCGAAACTCGATCCAACCAAAGACCATCTTGTGGGGCTGGTGCAAGTTAAATCTGTCGTGGCCTCAAATGTCGTAAACTTGATGTGAAAGTTTGGAGAGTGGGGTTCAGCTTAGGAGTTGACCTCGTCATCTGTCCGTGGCTGAAAATTACGAGACGTTGTCCTCGGATCTTTCATTTGAGATTGATTCTGGACCATTGCCAATAGCCTGTTGTGCTGCTCTAGTGTGACGTTAATTCAACTACACACCTTTTAATATGAGCATCGAAATGGCATTCTGCACCTCCAAATGAAACAAAATTAGTCAGAAATATAAAGCAACATTTCATGTAACTGGTGTTGATTCTTTTCCTAATGAAGTGCATGCTAAAAATTTCATATCTCAGTCATCTTCCTATACAATTATCTCCACTTAAGTCGAGCGTCCATTTCAGCTGCGCGCGCGAATCCTTATTTTTTGAGGTCTAAACCTATTTCCGCTCACATTCCCTTTTCTGTGTTTATTTTCTACCTTCGTGACTACTCGTTGCCTTCTGTCATGCGACTGCTGAAGAATTTTATTAGAACAGCGACATCTATATTGCATTAGAAAAAATAATTACTTACATGTAATGTTGCTTTATATTTTGACTAATTTTGTTAAGCAATATTATGCATCTCCATAGCTCAAATGAAGCATATTTAAACTAAGCAACAAAACTGGCGAATGAATCTCGTAGAGGTTGATTTTTATATCATTTGTTGCCATTTTCCAATATACAAATGAGGCGATGCCGTAAACCCTTACATATGACACAAATTTAATTTTAACGTAGGCATCTTTAGTGTACGTTTCTAAAGCAAAACAAAATATTAGAGATGAAGTAGTGTTATCAATATAATTGTGCATAAACATTTGACGATGTATAATATTTAATTATTATAGATAAATTTGTCAAAGTTACAGCGTTGATATTTGTTATGTTATTTAAAAACACGGATTTGATTTCTCTCTACGGTCATTTTTGTTACTCAAGTGCTAATTATAGAACCCTACTCAATGAAGTAAATTTAGGTCTCAGCTTGTTTGGAGTGTTATAAAACCTCCAGGCAAGCGGTAAGCAGTCGAGCGGTTAGCGGTTACATTCGCATTTTTCCTTTTCAAATCTGATAATTTTGTGTAAGATAATAACAGTTGTATATTTATTAAATAGAAACTTTTTGTCTTTGACCCGTCTGATAAACTTGATATTCATTTTAAGCATTATAAATAGAGTTAACTGCAACCGTACCATAACACAGTAACCATAAAATCTGCTGTGTTTTTTAAAAATAATAAGATGATATATGATTTAATTTTCGAAAGTTTCTTGGTTTTGAAACTTCAAGTGATTTCAATGAACTTAATAGGACTCTCATATGAATTGAGTTAAAAATGGATTTCAAGAAAAAAGTAATATGGATTTCAAGAAAAAAGTAATATAAAGAGTTAATTTATTTTATGCAGACGGGGAATTGGCATAATTTAAACTACCATCTAATAGTAAAATTTTTATTATTAGATCTGTCAAACGCGTTCACTTGGCTTGTACATATAATGATTGTTTCAATTCAATTATGTTCCAATTATTACAGCTTGTATAAATCTTCAGCTTAAGTGAAACACACAAAGTCCAAAAATATAGTTCTAAGGGGGAAATTCTACTCCCTAAGCTTTGCTCACTAAGCGTTGTGCCTCAAGAAGAAATATAACCTTCATGCAAAGAAAATGTATTTTAGTGGACTTCGCCAGTCTAAAGATTATCACCTAACTTAGAAAAGTTAAAAAACTCATTATCTTGAAAATTTGTATGTCGATATGTTCACTTGTCACAGTCTCATATAGTCTGTTATGAATGAAACAAATGATCAGTTTAAGAAAGCAACTTGAGTTTTGTTTCATAAAACGTTAAGCATTCAAATCTATCTCGGCTCCATCAAATTATAGGCTTTACAAATCAAGTACAAATGTTTGTTTCTCAATAATATTAATGCCCTACTAACAAATACTTTAGTACCAAAATAAAGATGATATTAAATTATCACGTCTCACGAAACTTTAAACAGCTTTCCATAAAGTTCTGGTAAAAGAGATGTTTTTACTACACTAAAACCTGTTACAAAAAGTGTAAAGTAGAATTCGATAACAATTATTACCAGTACTATATCAAGTCTGTATTGCTGGAATGTTAGCAACTATCACAGAAACTCAAAGCATATTGTTCAACTGCCGCACGCACGCACTAAAATCTTCAAAGCACGCAATCAGGTCAGCGAACGCAAAACTTCGAAAAATACTTAATAACACATTTCAAATAACACGTATTCTTTATCAAAAGCGAAAAACAAAGCATCATCGGCAGAAACTTTAATTTAGCACTTTTAACAAGCGAGAAACACCGGCTACGAAGACAGCTGCCACTATTTAGCCGCAAATAATCGCGGCAGACGATATTTTTCTAATTATTCCTCTTACCTACTGCCATCTTTTCTTTCTCGCCCTTCGCAACTCGGAATCATTTTTATCGTTTTATTTGATGGAGGAGGCAGAAGGAAAAGTAATCAGGCGAGGAAAAATATGTCAATAATAATTGCCCTCTCTGCAGGGAGGTGGTGGAATTAATTAAAAACAGCGATTCACGTAAAATGTGCTAAATTCTTCGCCTCTAAAGTTACAGGCGAGAGTTCTTTCTTCCGCTTTTTAATTGATAACCTTGATTGCTTTGGTGTGGCTATTCCACCCAGCTTTTTGAGGAGATCTCTCCCTTTCCGATAATTATCGCGTGAGCTGTTTTGTGCCCTAATCATTTTTAAGTGCCGGGGAACCGAGCTTTTAAAATGAATTGTGTGTGTGCGGTGGAATTAAAAGAGGATATTGGGTTTGAGTGAACGCTGGAAGAGAAGTACATTCTTTCTCTTGAAGATTGTATTGAAGGGAGCGCTTTTTCGATTTTTAAACTGAGTCTGAAGTCATGCACCTCGCTTTAGCTGTTGTGTGAAATCTGAACAAACACCCATATAGGCGCCTTTTAACATTTAAAGATATAAATGAAGTTTGAAGTGCCATTCATGCTTATAGATGAGATGATGATCTTTTGTAAGTCTGGTTTTAGTTTTTGTAATGTTGTGAAACGTAGTGAAATAAGTGGTTTTGCCCTCAAATATTATACTTAATCCTTAATATGTTAGCCACCTCCTGTTGGTAAGTAAAAATTTTGACTGCTTCTCTATTTAACACGTATTTTTGTCTGAAACAAATTGCACAGTAGATGAAGACAGTTCTAGAAGCATTTTGCAATGGCGTAAGACGTAAAGTCGCGAAAGACGTTAAAGCCAAATCCCTGGCATTTGTTTCATTCACATTTAATTGTCTTGCAATGTTCATTGGATATTTCCCAACTTTATAACGTACCAAAAAGCGTCAAACCTTTTAATGAAGCTATTTCTGATCAAAGAAGGCGAAAACTTTTGCTAATTGCCCACTCGATTTATTTTCTTTTCTAGAAGAAATCATGAAGTGAGTTATTTTTTTTATTTGTGTTTAAAGCAGTTTACGTTTCTCTCCGCTGCCTTAGTAATTCTGCATTTCCATTCCTAAAAAATTCCATGAGTGATACATAACGTGATTTCTCCCTTTTTCTATTGTTTTTAATCGTTTCCTAACAGTTTCGTATATTACTAATTAACTATGTGAATTAATCTGATTTATTTGTTCTCGTGATTCTCTTGAGAAAAAATATACTTATATTTATACTTATTTAATTATTTATTGGAAACAAAACGTTATATGTAGGTACTACGTTCAACATTCGAAAGTGTACCTCCGTCCAGTAAATTTCACTGCACTTCATCAATAGCATCTGTAAAACCTGTTTTCTAACGCCCGTTGTAACTTCGCAGTGAAAACTACGCAACCCACCCCTGGTGAAAGAGACGAAATTGAGTGAGAGCTTAGTCAAAAACCGTGTTTTTCCAGAAGTTTAAAAGTTTTGAAAATGTAAGGAAAATAATATTTGAAAATATAGACGCTCGATTAGTATTCGGCGTAATTTGTCATTTTTGCGATTTGAAAGTTGGCAATTTAATAGGAGACGGTTTTAAGAAGAGACATTCATTTCCACTTAAAAATTCACAACTCTCTTTTTGAAAATAGCAACCTTTAATTTAATGTAAAAATAAAACATTTTGTACTAAATTTAAGGGTTATTAATTTTATCCATAAATAAAAAATAATTGTTCAGTTTGTTAAGTTTCTTGAAATTGAACTTACATTGTATGAGTCAAATATATAGTCAAATATATAACTTAAGAAAATACAGTCAATTAATTCAAAAGAGCTAATAAAAAAAATTTAGGATCAATTTAACCCAATCGATTAAACAGATCAGATTATTTTATACATGTCGTTCAATTAATACCGCTAGCAGAACTGATTAAACCGAATTGATTGTATTTCATTTCGTACCACTCCATTACTATTAACGAACTATATCAAGAGTAATAAAAAAATCCCCTTTCAGATAATTAAAATAAAAAATTAGATATATACATTAATTTCGTATTTAAATATATACAGTATAACTACAGTTCATTTAATGATTTCAAAAATAAAATTCACTCACGTTTTAAAGGAAAGAAATTAATATGAGGAGTTTTAATGTAAATATAAACAGATTACCCGTAAGAAAAATAATGCTTCCGGTTAATAACAAATCTGAGTTGTCGCCATTTTGGTGAAGCCCTGTGTGAAATTATTCGTTTGGAGCAACTAAAGTCAGATTCCATGGGAGACATTTGCAACACATGTATGGGTATGTTTTCAATTAAATAAAAAGGAAACTAAATAAAAAAGGGAATAATTAAATTCATAAGTTCTGTATGAGAGGGATTTTCATTTTTAAACAAACTAATAAGCAAACCATACGGAAAACGGAGATTTTACATCCTGTTACTCAAATGCTCTCGCATGATACATATCGAGGTTACTTTAAAATGTACTTTATCACCGTTTTGACGACGTTTTTCATTTAACCTAAATGGCGTTGACCAATCAATCGGAATTCACTCTTTGTTGTGGTGGCATGCTGAAACCGTATTCGCAAAACAAGTGACGTCACGTCCGGAATATCCGCCACAGAAACACTACCGCCATCTACATTTTGCTTGACAGAAAAATCCTTTTATAAGCAACATGCTAAACTTGCATTCGAGTTAGCTACTCTTACATCACTTCCGGAATGAAACAAAGAGAACGTGACATGTAACTCACAAAACATTAGCGTCTTCTATATTTAGCTTTACTAAAACCCTCCTCACAAATCTTATCTTTGATAAATACAAATTGAACACTGGCTTTCAATAAAACACTAAGTTGGTAATACAGTTCTTTTTGGTCTACTACAGTATAGATGATAAAGAGATAGGGGGTAGTTCGATCGATATTTTCGGTCCTCCTTTTTACTATCCTTAGTTTAAAATGCTATTTTCAGTTTTAAGCATATGTAAGGAAACTATTTTAATCCGTTTACGATGCAATAAACCTCATAACGAAATTTCCCATTCAGTGCATGTAAACCATTTATACCTACTTCGTAACGCGAATGCTATTTTACAAGAAAGCCCCATTTGCATTCCCAAGTTGTACAACGTTATTACCCCTCTCGGGAAACACTTTCGTTTTGAATCTTTTTTACGTCCGCAAACTACATTCCGCTCTCTTTTCCCGACCATAAAATGCATTTTTCCCGCTTATGATAGACGGTGATTATCACTAAATATCATCCTAAAAAACCCACCATTCCGCAAAAACACAGCGAGCGAATGATGCAAAAAAAAGCATACGCATGCAAAAAAAGTGCAACCAAAAGAGAAAGTAAGAACATTTCCCTCGTCGGAAGTAACCAGAGCAAGAAAAAAAGCCCCGTCCCTTGTAAAAGAACATAAAAAGGCATCCGGATTTAAAAAGGATTGCACTTACGTTTTCCAGCGCTCAAAAAAAAAAAAACACCACCCGAACCAAACAAAACAAAACTCGAACGAAGAGCGTTCGGAGTTTGCGTCAAATAAATGTATACCGAAATAAGGAGGGGAAAAAGATGAAATAAGAAATTCAAATAAAAATTCAAGCGCGGTAGTGGTGCTGGAAATAAAGGGGAGAAAACAACCACTAAGCAAAGGCTATATTTATGTAATGGTCCAGTTAATGCAACCATGGGAATTTGAATTGTGTGCATGCCATGTCTATTGAGTGTTCCCAATAGAGGGCGCAACGGGGAGCCCATTACTTGCTCTATTCACTCCTGGTGCACACCAGCTACTTCATATTATCTCATTCGTCACTCGTTCTATTTACCGGAATCCCTCCCCCTCTCCCCCCGCAACAATTCCGCGAGGGTCCCAAAAAGGATTTATTTAGAAAACGCGAGAAATAATCGGTCTCCAAAACCGCAACCGTACGGTAATTGCCAAATGCTGACGTTACATCCATAACCGTAAACCGCGGCTTGGTTGCCATACCAACCGCTGGGGCGCTTCGCTCATCCTCTATCAGCCAGGCCGTCCCGTTTATCAAACAGTTTAGGGAAGGGGCGACCGGCCCCGCTCGCTTTCTCGCGGTGTTTGTGTGAAAATTGCCTGCTCGCCATATTAAAATGCTTAGCGCTGCAAGTGGCGAGAAACGGCTGCCCCGCGCACTCGCCTTTTTTCCGTCCGACCACTTCACTAGGTCTTGGACCGGGCCACGCTGTGCATCGAGATTGGAGTCGATAAAGTCCACGATTAACCTCAGGTTTCATCACCGAAAGGTATCAACGACCCTTTTGCTATCACCATCCCACTTTTGAGCTGCGCAGTAATATCGGGTAGGTTGAGCTTACGTCTCACTGGGACAACACAGCAGGCTATTGGCGACGATTCGGAATCATTTCCGAAGGGAAAAGATCCGAAGTCAACATTCCGTAATTTTGAACATGGTCAGATGAAGAGGTCAGTACCTGAACTAGGAAATTGAGACACATATAAATAGAAAGCTGAATCTGTTTCCCAAAATATTAAAATATGGTTTGGTAAAGTTTGTATTATTTTTCCAATTCTTTTATTACTTAGCCAGACCTTCATCACGCTACAAACGCGAACACACACTCTAAACAATCAACTGACTGGCTAAGCAATAAAAGAATTGGGAAACTAATACAAAGTTAACGAAACCACCTTTCATATTTTGGGGTACAGATTTCAGCTTTTTTATTTATGTGTCGCAATTTCCGTGTTTGCTAGTTCAGATATTGACCCCATCATCTTTGACCATGGTTCAAATTTACGAGGTGTCCTCGGATCTTTACCGTCGGGATTGATCCCGAACCGTCGTAAATAGCCCGTGTAATACTAGAGTGCGACGTAAATTAAATTACCAACTAAATACCTTCCAAGTTTGCATGAGGAGGAGCTCCATTTTCAGCACCTGAAAACGGATATTTTACTTCTGGTTTTCCAAAGCTCTAGAGTACGAGAGAATGGAGTTGCCTCGAAATGTGGCTAAGTGACGCTACTTTCAGTAGTTGAATTTACGTCGCACTGGAGAAACACAACTGGCTATTTGTGACCGTTAGAGATCAATACCGAAGGGAAAGATCTGATGATTTGATGGATGAACATCTCATGGTTTTGAACCATTGTCAGGTGAAGTCAACACTTGAGCTGGCACCCCATTCTCCAAACTTCCACACCACGCCACTGTACAATTATGTGAAAAAGACAAAAGATTTGGAGTGGCAATGTTTATCTGGAAGCACAAATTCTACTGTTTTCTACATATTGACCAATGAGACCAGGCCCCCAATCCATACCCCAAGTCCCAGTTCTACATAACGTACTGACCCTAGTTATAGGTTAGGTAGGTAGTTGAATTTACGCCGCACTGGAGCAACGCAGCGGGTTATTGGTGATCGTTCGAGATCAATCCCGAAGAAAAAGATCCGAAAAAGATATATTGGGGGAATAGTGAATTAAAGTAATGAGTAGAAATTTAAAAAAATTCAAAATATGACTGATAAAGACTAAAACATGTGAAAAAATCGTCACTAGCTATTTCGGATGGAGCAAAACGCCCGCCATCATCAAGACAAAAGTAAAAAGTGGGGAGTTGAATTGACGTCTCATTGGAGCAGCACAACGGGTTCTAGGCGACTGTCCGGGATCAATCTCGAAGGGAAAGATTCGCGAACAATACCTCGTAATTTTGAACCATAACAACGAGGGGAAAGCGAGTTTAAATACTTTATCCTAGAATAGCACTATCCTTGGAAAACATTGGATTAACAAGAGTTGTAGCACTTGTGTACTCAGTGTTGCTGTAACACTTGTGTACCCAGTGTTATTGTAACACTTGAGTACCCAGTGTTGTTGTAACACTTGTGTACCCAGTGTGATGGATTAACAAGTGTTGTAACACTTGTTAATCCAACACACTAGTGCTTCCTCGCCTTGACATGTGCCCTGAAAGGGCTTAATTAAGAAAGCAAGCTGTGGCAACTCTATTCTGGGATAAAATATTTGAACTCGCTATTTCTTTGGTAGATTACTTCTGTCTTAATGATGGTGTCCGTTTTGTTTCACCGAATCGCTATTGTCGATTTCTTCACAGGGTTTTAATCATTATTAGCCCTGAAGTTTTTAAACTTTTGTTACCAATTTGCTTAAGGTTTTTCATCAGTTTATCTACTAATCTATATATTTACTAAAGCACATAACCCAGAAATCGACATTATTTTCTTTTTGTGCGCATGGCAACAACAGATTTAAACAAAATCAACGGACACGGTGTTTCTTTCGTCAAATTTGCCAATTTGAGCTATGGAGATTTAAAATACTGCTAAAATACTCAGAAGAGTTCTTGGTTCTAACAGAATTTTTTAGTAATCTGATTACAGAATGAAATTATTGAATGAATTGAACAGAATGAATGATTACAGAGAGAAATCTGGAAGATAAAAAATCAGCAAAATGTAAAAGAATGCCAAAATAGGTTTAAACGTTGCAAAAATACCCAATCGACTTAATGCCATTGAAGTGGATACATAGAAACTAATTATGGTAAAAATGACCAAAGTGTGAACTTCGGTCATGCACTGTATTATAAAAAAATTAACTGTGATAAAAAATATACGAAATGTTGCTTTATATTTTTGACAAATTTTTTTCAGTCGGAGGTACGAAATATGCAAATCGATGCTTATATTCATTATAAATGAATTAAATAGTGTATTAATATGAGCATGCACTGCCATTAATAGAATAAACAATTAAGAAACAGAGAGATATTATGTGCAGTTCTAGTTTCTAATTTATATTAAAGTGAAGCTAGTAAATAAAGGTATAAAACAATAACATGTTTTGTAATGGTACCCTAATTCCTAGAATGTATGCTGGAGGATGCTTTTACCGTAATAAATTAACCAGACAGAAATTTTTCAAATACATTTGGAAATTAATTTTCGATTCGTAATTAATTTAGATTAAGAACTTATAAAAAAATCTTAAGAAGCAACATAAAACTTACAGCATTTGCAAAGCTTTTTAGAAAAAATACTATGCAAATTTATTTTAAAAAAAAATTTTATTTTGTTCGAAATATTGTTCTTCATGAAACAAATCTCTAACACTTCTTTAAGGAGAGTTGGAAGGTCCTGTACCAACAAAGTTAATTTACCTAATCTTATACTCTTTTAGAAAAGATAACGGTTTAAAATGTTTTAGTATACTTTTTAGTATAACAGTATATTCCATAACATTTTAAAAAATATATTTATGTAAAATTTATCAGAAAATCACAAAATTATTCAGTTTTTACTCATAGAATTTATAAAGAAATTCTATACATATAACAGAACGTACACTTCAGTGCCTTTCTATAACAGTCACAATTATCTACGATGCTTTTGGAACATGTTAGGGAAATTTTACTTATCAGGTTAAAGTAGTTTCTTGTAAAAAGTAGTTTGGAAGCTAGAAAATGTTCATTTTGCGACAATCGAGTTTAAAAATCAAAATTTGAGTTTCTTGTTTGTTTTATTTATATTTTTAACCCTATATATTTTATTTTTATACTTTAAAAAAATTCTTAGATTGAGGTTTGAATAGTAGGTAGTCAGGGATCAAGCAAAACAATGTCGGCACTACGCCAAAATCACTAATCTTTTTCTTGAAATCGTTGTTTCAAGAAAAACACACACCCTGCATATCATTATAGTGTTACAATACGATTACAGTATCATATCTCAAACATTTGAACAAAGTTGTAATTGTAACAAGAAAGGGTACAGTTCTATGCTCGAACATAGGAAAATATTTCCACTGTAAAATATTTTCGTCAATAATATTTTTCCATAGAATGACTGAAGTGATACTTTTCTACAGATCTAATTTCTAAGAAAACGGTAGATAAATGAGTAAGAACACTTTCTTGGCAAACAGTAGATCATCAATAACGAAGTTCATTTATTAATGAAACATCAGCGAAAAAGCGAATCAGGAGAGGCTGCTAGAAAAGGTTTAGTGCTGAAACTCAACCAATACGTTACTTGAAACACTCACGCCTCCAATGGTGTCTATATTGATGGCATATTGGTTATTTGTTTTTAGTCCCGTATGAGAACGAAGTCGTAAATGAAAAATATTGATGGAACTGATCCATTTTTCATTACTAAACTTACCCTAAATGACTTTTACTTGCCAAAAAGGCTAAAAGTGTTTCTAGCTCCTCTTTGCGACTTTTTTAATAATAGATTACTGATAGCTTTTGTACGCTATCGGGAACTGTCTTATCATTCATCCATTAATATAATCGACGGACTTGACGTGATATTAGCTTTACTTGCTTTAAAAAGCTCTTTTATAATTTGTTTATACTTGCAAACATATTAATGAATTTGATTGTGACTCTTGTTCAAATAATACTTTTATAAAGTATTTTGGTATTACTTTTATCTATAGGATATGACACTCAAAAGTAAATCTCAGCATTTTTCAATTCTACAGCAACCATAACCTTCAAAAAAGTAAAAAACTTACATGAAACATCAATTTGCAGTATGCCTATCAACTGCGAGATGGTTATTTCATACTCTACCTCTTATTAAATGTTTATTACATAAACAGCTTTTTAATGCGTTGATTTCGCATTTTAATTGACATTTATGTGACATAGTTATAAACAATACTGAAATAAAATACTGTAATACAAAAATTATAAGATAAAATTATATAGTTAAAAAAATATATTAGAGTTTCTCCTAAAATATTAACTGATTGTTAGGTATCTTTTGATCTTAAAATAGTCTAAATAATTATAAAAGTTTTAAGTCTGAAAGTTAGCACTAATTATCAGTTTTATTATGTACAGAAAAACTAGTACATGCGGTATGCGTTTATAATCTGCTCTTTAAGGATTGTCATCATCATAATAGTATATAAAAGACGTCCGGGGATCATTTTTTACACTGAAGTACTAGAAAAACTGGTTCACAGTCTACCACAGCCTCACATTGAAGTGTAGAACAGCAAAAATACGACGAGGCATGAATTTCAAGAGCTTGCTAAAGTATTTTGTAGCCATTGAACTCCATACTTCCTGCAGAGTGGTCCACAATTCTGTTGTATACCAAGGTGTATAATTTCTGTGTTTCACAGCGCGTTGCTTGGCATCCCAGATGTGTTTGATAACGTTGATATCTGGTGACTTAGGTGGGAATAGCAAGACCCCAAACTCAAATGAGGGTTCCTCTAACCATAATTTGGCGTGTCTAGACTTGTGCGGTGGTCCTGTTGGAAGTGTAAGAACCTATCAGAATGAACACAGGATATGAGCTGGTGTAACTCGTCAGAATGGATGCACATATAGCGTTCACCTGTCAAAGATCTTTGTGAATGTTCCAGGGGTCCCATTGAATTCCAGCTAAACCCCAAACCATTACCGAGTCACAACCAGCCTGTATAATTCCTTGTTGACATGCGGGATTTGTGGTTTCATGGGGTTTCTCCATACACGTAATCTTTCATCCGACCGAAACATTTGTAAATGCGACTCGTTAGACCTGGCTACTCGTTTTCAGTCATCAAGTGAGCAGTGGCGATGTTCCCGAGCCTAGACGAGATACATAACTGTGCATCAAGGGTACTCGATCTGGGTGTCGACTCCTAAAGTTCATATCTTGAGGAACGTTGCACAGTCCTCAGGCTGATGTTTGTTGAGGGCCCAGCATTGAATTACGATATTATTAGAGGCAGTGTTACATGCCTATCGCGTTAAAATGTTCATGCCAGTCGACACTGGTGACATTCATCGGAGTCTTTTTACTGCCACACTGCTGTCATAAGTTATAGATTTGACAAAATTCTTATAGTCACACACACACGGTACACCCTAGAAATTGCAGTACGTGAAAATCCAAACTTTTCTACTTCCAAAATACTATAACCCATCTCAAGAACTCCAACTTTTAATCCGCGTCGAAAATCGCTTAAATCGTGATTACTTGCCATTCTCACAGCAGAAAGAGCTCTAGATACTTCCACAGATGTCTATGTAACTTTAATATTCTAGAAATTTAATTTCAGAAAAGGTTAAGAAGAGTTGGAAAACACACAAAAATAAATGGTTTATTGAGCACATACTGTATTAGATATACCACTGAAACCTTACTCAAAATAGTAGTTAAAATTAAAACTTCCAAAAATGATCAATACAGATAAAAAAAAACAGCTTGTAAAATCATCAATAGCTATTTCGGTTAACATTACTGTCCATCGCGGACTTGACTATTGAAGAAAAAGAAAATAAACTTACATAAAGCATCAGTTTACAGTATGCCTCGACAACTTTGAAATTAATTTTCATGATTATTTTCTTTGTTTCATCACCCAATGCAAAAGAATTGTTTGAAAAATATAAATCCCATTTTTGGGAATATTTTGCTCAGACTTAACATTGGTTGATATCCTGAGGTTTGGGAACCTTGTTGGAATTTGAGCTTTAGAGAGGTTAACGACACTCTCAGTTAACAACAGCTCATGCTATAAATACAAATCTCCAATTCCATCTAGCATTCCACGAAAACCGTTTATTTCGACAGTGCTGCAGAACGACAAAAAGCTTACAGAAATGGCAAGCAATTTAAATACAGAGCAAAAAGCAGCTTATGACACTATTATGTCAGCAACCAATAATGATCATCTTCATAGATGCTTTTCCTTAATGGCTCGGGGGCTCAGAGAAAGCCTATTTCCATAAAACCCTCCTCAGCACTATCGATGTAGACAGAAACATAGATTTGCCTGATATAATCACAGGAAGAGATGGTAATCTGTTAGGAGATAAGACATACTTTAACCAAATTAAATTAGTACCACCCTAAAATGAAACGTTTACGTCGCATATAGATTAATTCCATCTACACCGAAATCATTCGTTCTGCCAAAGCCATCATATGGTACGAAAATATTTTGGTCTCCGCTACTGCTTTACTTGCAAAAGCGAAAGAAAGCTAAATCCTTTTGGAGGAGAATTAAGAAAAACTCCCCTGTTGTCAAACATGGTGACGGAACCAAAGTAGTCGAAGCCAGCAATAAATTCAACCAATTATGGGAGAAGTTTGAGATTTTAACCCTGAAAAGTAATGTTCGATCGGTTGATTCATCATTCAGTGAATGGCTTTTACGACTTCGTGATGGTGATCACGAAACAGCTGATGGCCTACCAGAGGATAGATACTTACACATATGTTATACGATGGTGGTAGAGCCAAAATTATTTGGTGAGAACTTGATTATTTCTGATTTGAAAACATTTTACAAGAAAGCCATGTGTTTCAAAAACTCTGATGTTGATAAATAGTTTGAGTTTAGTTTAATTTTTAGCTTAGTTTTGAAATTTTGACGTGTGTTCACAATTTTCAAAAAAAAAATAATAATACCAGTATAAATAATATACGTAAAAACTTTAAAATATTGTTTTTATTACAGTATCATAAATTAAGTATTTTTTTACAAAGTATCAAATGAATTATTACGAAATGATTTATAAAAAGCCTTAATGGAGCAAAAATGGTAGGTAATTTTACAATTGTGTTTTTTCAATCAATCAAAATTATACCTTTTTTTTGTCAGATCATCAAAAAAATATAATGTATTACATGATGTGCCGCAAATTCTAGTAATTTGCATATGTGTGCCATAGATGAAAATGGTTGAAAATCGCTGATTTAGATAGATCCTATTTCTTAGAAACTCGGAGAGAAATGTAAAAACACTTTTTCTCAGTAACTTTCTATTTCCAATGACAAATAGGACTATTTTTTTTGTTCGATTGCATGTCATCCAGAAATCCGCATGTTCTTCCCATTTAAATCAAACTGCCATTTTTATTTTCTTTCAATTGATATGCTTTAATGTGACATTTCAATGGACATTCTAGATAAAAATCGTATTCACATTTCAATGGACATTCTAGATACAAATCGTATTCACATTTCATGCACACCTGTTGTTCTGTAACCGCAGAGTCGCAACACACTTTTAGGCTCACTATCCCTATTTTGGCGACATTTTAAAACAAGATTTAAAATATTCCACACTCATGTCCTAAAATTAAGGATAATGCAATAGAAGATGAACCCTTCCCGTGTGAAGTACCTTCACTGAAGTTACTGAATGACAAATGAATATTCCACAAGCTATGCGGAATAAAATACGAACGCCCACATATCTCGTGCTACTGGGAACTAAAGAAATGAAAAACAAATGCTTGGATTAACGTATTCTAGGTATTAGTTATTCCGAAAAAAATATTTTTGCTCCTTTCTGTTAGACACAACCTCATAGGAAATGTGCAGGCCTCTGACCCTAATGCAGGCCTCACAACATAAAGGCATACTTTCCACAAGATTGGTCAAGAGTTCCTGTGGCGAGGAGTCCCATTAGCCCACTGGAGCACGTCTTTGCTATTGTGCGGTCCCTGCCGGTGGTGTGTAGTCTGCAATGCGATGTCCGCGAGCATCCCAAGCATGTTCTGGGGGATTGAGATCAGATAACTTTGATATGAATTCGGTATTACCCTTAATTTTTGAATTTTGGGACATTTGTGTGTGAATGCATTTAGTAATTTTTTGAAAAAAAAAACAAGAAATATTGGATTTTGTATCGTTCATGTTCGTGGGCTTTCTCAATTTTCTCTTTGTAATGGAGCCTGCAAGGAAAAAAAGAAGCAGGTTTAAAAAATGAATTGTTTCAGATATATGTACATCAGATAACAATAAAATATACAAGTTCGGTACCATTTTACACATCTGTATCATAATTACCTAAGAAAAGAATGTATTAAAATAAAATTGACCTCTATAATAGAAGAAATATGTTCTACGTAAAATTAAAATGCAATTTTTTATCGTTCTTTGAATTTTGTGGTTATTTAAAATGAAAATAAATTATATTCAAAAAGGTTTTAAGGTAACCAAAGATATTGTGAAACAATATATATATATATATATATATATATATATATATATATATATATATATATATATATATATATATATATATATATATATATATATATAAAAGTAGGAATTTATATTTCAGCTGTAATTTCCTAATACAAGTAATTTTTAAATGTTTCCTAATTTATGAAATGACTAATATTTTCTAGAAATACAAATATAAACATTTCGATCAATTCGGAAATAACAACAAAATCTCAATTTAAGTAAAAGAATCTTGAAAATAAATTCGTAATTATTTAATCAACTCTAATTTAAAAAATTATTTTCTTAATTATGCTTAATTTGATACGATTTAATGTAAATGTTTGAAAAATAAGTAACAAGTTTAAATTCAATTGAATGATAAATAACTTATATTAGAATATAAACAGATATTCGCCTTGCTTTATTCATCATTATTAATCGTATTTTATCTAATCAATATTATAGTATTTTATAATTTTCATCGTTTTTGTATGATTCTTCATCCCATCATTATAACATACGATGATTAAGAAACAGGGAGGTTCATGTAACATTCCAACAGCTTTGAGACAATTGAAAACAAAGCTCATTTACTGACTTCTCGTCTTGAACTACTGTGACGCTTTACATGACACGCATGATGTGGCACTTATATGAGCACATCACATGTACTCATGTGATGCTAACCAGAAAGGTTTTATAAAATATTTAATTTTGAGAACATAATTCGAATTGGGTGAAACAAAAATGGATTTCCGTATGAAAATAATACAGTAATTAAAATACGATGAAAAATAAATATGTTATGAATCGAAAAATTGAATAAAACTTGCTATAAAAATTATATTTTAATATTAAAAAAGTATACATAATTTTAACTTGCAAAAAACATTTGAGAAGAGGTGAATACATGAGAATTAGGGGGCATGGAATTAGTGGCGTTGCCAAGGGGGGTGGCCCCGAATGCCCAGTCTCTAAAGTGGCAACATTTCAGAAATATTTAATTACATTTTTTGAGTTTTCTTGGATTTGTACAATTTGCACTTGGTCGCAAATGCATTTTCCATTTTCTAGTTGTCATGGTTTAAGAAAAGTGCTTCAAAATAAAAAGATTAGTTTTTATTTTAAAGCAATCTTAAGACACCGTTTAACATAATTTATTTTAGTTCAAGAAACGAAAAATTCGATTTTCAAAAAAGATTTTTTTTATATTAAAATTTGGCAAAACCATTTAATTGAACTTAAAAGCAAAACGTACTGCGTTTACAAATACAATCACACGAATTATAAATCATTCAGTATAACAGATTTTCATGCACTTATTTGAAATGTTCTTATGAATTAAAAAGGATTGTGTAATATAATTCACTATTACATAAAACACTAGTCCAGATAAATATAAATGTTAATTTCATTAATTTATTTTAAATAATACTGATAATTTATTAATTGAAATTCTTCACACTTTAGATTATTTCGTAAAGACGTAATACATCATTTACGTTTGGAATCAATTATGGCAAGCATAAAGAAACAAGCATTTTAATATTTTCAGCTTTTAAATATTAATATATATGTGTAAGCAAAATATATTTAAAAACTGAACACAAAATTTGGCGATATATCTAAAAAGTTGGCATCTTTGGCTTTGATGTGTATCAAAAATAAAAGAAAAAGAAAATAACTAATTTTTGTATAAAAGACTTACATAAGGACTTACATCTGCAACCTGCATCTTTTCTTCATTTCTTCTTCTAATCATTCTTTGCATTCTTTACGTGCATTCTTTACTAAGAATCACAAGGTAACGTTTCATAAGTATTGACTCATTGACGTACTTCTATTTACTCGTTGTGCCTTTAATTGTTACGTCTATCTTCATGATTGTACTGTATTTATCATTTTTACTAGTTTTGAATTTGTGAACTTCTCCTTTGAACTTTATATATATACTTTGACTGAAATTGAAAGTATAAAGATCCATTTCAATTTGTTGTTTTTCATACACTCATTTAAAACATACTGATAGATCAATTAAAAATAATGTGTGCAATCAAATTATAATTCAACCATTGCATAAAACTCTATTCTCAATGAAAATCTTTTAATCATTACTTTAAGCATCACTATCAATAACTTATAAATTAAAATTGTTTATATTTTAGATTATTTCAAAATGACTTCAAAGTTGGTACTAGTAGCATTCTTGGTCGTTTTGGTAACAATAGTTGCTTCGGAAAGTAAGTGGTCTGTTTTCATACTTGATTCAATTTCACTTACTTGCATGAATTTTTATAATTTATTGTGACTTAATTAGTGCTTATAGAAAATTGTAAATGATCAAGTAGTCGAATAAAATATATTTCTTATCGCGTTTTATTTAATTTGAATTGTTAAAAGGTGTTATGGTGAAATGGTTGTTAGTGCTTTTATTGGTGAAACTTTGCAGTAGATTAAAATCGGAGCTAAACTTAAATTTTTTTGTAGAATTTTAAAACTGAAATTATCCTCTCAATTCCATCAGAATAAGTTACATCTTGAAGTCTAACAGGATTTTTCCCTTTAGAATGTATCCTGGACCGTAGGCAATAACCCGTGAGTTGCTCTAGTGCGACATAAATTCAACTACCTTCCTGAAATCTTTAAAATAACTAAATAAGACGAAACATTAAAAAATTCACTTGATTGAATAAAAAACAAAAGAAATGCTAAAACGTTTTAGCATTATAATGGTTAATTGCTTTACATATCTTCTATTTTCACACTCTTATTTATATTTTATTCTTTTAGTTTCTTTTAACTTACGGAAATAATTTTAAATATTAATGAATTTTTAAATATTAATTTTTAGTAATTAATTTTTAAATATTTATTCTCTCCAAGACTCCTCTATTGTTTCTCTAGTCATCACAGTAATAGAGTTTTCAATAGCAGTTAATTTTGTGTTATGCCCCCCCTTTACTATTATATTTAATAATTAACTTAAAATTATCATGTGTTTATATTATTAAATAAAAATTAATTTCATATCCTTAAAAAGCTTTCAATTGCAGTGTTAGATATCGGCTATTCCACAAATTTGTTTTGTGGAACTCGAATTCACAGTAGGCAGAATTATTCGGGAATTAAAAGTTTCGTTTTCACAATGGAAGGACATACTTAACGGAACATGGGAAATTCAAGCATCGAAAATTCAATTATATCCGTGTGAGTTTAGGAAATTCTTCCTGAATATAAGATAAAAGGAATTTATATTCGACTTGAAGATAGGATAATAAGAAATTCAGTTTGATCTGACTCTGGGAATAAGAGGGAAATCAGTTATTAGTCTCTTTGATATATATTTAGTAATGCCTTTTAAAGTAACTAATTTTCAATTCCGAATCTTTCTTGAGAAACGTTACAAAATGCATAAACTTTTATTACTGAAACAAACAGAATTATTAAAAAAAATTTTAAGTCTTCCTCTTACGCAAAAACGAAACAAATTCAGACAATTTTTTATACTAACTAATATGTAAACTAATGTATAAAATGGCATTTGAATACTAATGCGTTTCTTTTTCGAATTTTCATATTAAAACCCATGAACATTTCTTAATATTTTAAACCAAGAATTATAAGAGAAAAGTTTCTTTTACTACCTAATCAACGTATTTCCCAAATTTCCTGTTTAACACTACATTCTAAGTAGATTCGAAGCAATACATTTCAGGACCTGGGGCAGCAAGGTTGATATAGCCCTCGCTCCAAACCAAAATGTGCTTATTTAAAGGAAAATACAGTATATGTATTTAAATAAGTAGAATAAAATACACTTATTACTCCCATTTTAAGTTCATTAATAATCTAGTGTCCACAGTATTAATTTTTGATTGCAATTAAATATTGACGATGCTTAAAATCTTTCAAAAAGACGGTTTTATTAATGGTGCAAAAGACCATTCGACTTGAGTTCATTGAGTCAGACCCTGACTTCATGAAAAATATTCCCTAGTGACTCCAATACAGGAAAGTAGGTGCTTGGCGAATCAGTGCATCTACTACCTACCATGCACTTCATGCGAAGTGGATAATTCTTTTCTCTTCATATAAACATCATGGGCCTTAAATACCCACTTAACTTAAAAAGGCGGTGTGATAAACCCTGTCCCCCAGGGGCCGTCGTGGCTCAGTGGGTATATCCACTGCGCTAGCAACCTTCGAGTTGTAAGCTGCGCAGGTTCGATTCCTGTAGGGTGCATTTCTGCCTGGGTGTATTTCTCTCTTTTGTGTCAGCAAAAACTTTCATTGTGTGTGTCTATTGCTGGATATTGTATGTCTTGTGTCTGGCGCAGCATGGCCAAATAAAGTCCTTGCGCCCTTAAACCCCAACCAAACAACCAACCACCCTGCCCCCACAACTCGAGAGTTGCACCGGGAAGATGTTTTGGATACCAGTCACGCGCAGGAGGCCTCCTCCAAGTTATAACTTCCGAAACCTTTGTCTTTGTATATCTCTTCAAAAGTTAACCAACATTCAATGGTAGTGGTTCTAGGCAGCTCTCTCAAGACTTCCCTCATGTATTCTAGACACCGTTAGTGTCTAGAATACATCACCTGGAAAAATACTGGAGTGAGTCACCACCTCTTTTATTTCCTACAGGAGGCTAATGACTTTGTCTATTTTGCGAAGGTCCCTCGCCTTGTAGTCACATTTTTAGTCAAGGTCAGAATTGGTGGCATAATTATCCTAGCTCATTTGCAAAGGTTTCATCTTGTGTATCCGGACAAATGCCTTGTTTACTTAATGGAAGAGGAGATATTGGATTATTTTTCTGCACCGGAGAGAGGACATTTAACAAAGTTTTGCAATTCACAGTCTATTGTTTCCATTTTATCCAATTTTTATTTTATGACCATTACATTTCATGTATTTAGAACACACCGTGAAATCGGAGCTAGCAGTTCTGGAATCTCGAAATACAGTTGTTTTCCCTCGTTTATGGTTCTGAGTCCATGACAGTTATTCTTAATTATGTTCATTGGGTTCATTTTTTCAGAGTTCTGTCCAAAACCGAGAACAACTGAGAAGTGCCCAATGTGGTACAGACGAAACGACTGCTGCAAACAAAGCGACTGCCGAACCTTCGACATCTGTTGCAAAGAGAACTGCGGCTTCGTGTGCAGACGCGCCTCGGATACCAAGACCACTGGAGTCGCTCTTAAAGATGGACAACCATGCATTGAGGGCTTCGACGATGTCAATATCGACTAGACTGCTATTTAGTTCCTGAGCATCTAAAAGCACAAAAGAATACCTCTTGTTCCTATTCAGATGCTATCTCAGATTTGGAATGTACTATGTGAGAGAATAAATCACAAGTTTGAATATTATTATTTAAATTTATTGCAGTAATTTGTAAATGTAAATGAATTTACCCACAGTGATCAATAAGATCCTAAATGGTATCGTCGGCTTACAAGGGAAACACACCAGGTTAAAAGTTTCAAATTTGAGTTTCTTAGTTTCTTCTAGACCAGAAAGTGGTGATCCTTAGCCTGGTGAAGAACACAAGTAATTTTTTCTTTGCATGAAGGTTAGGTTTTTTTTCTTGTGAAACACGAATTGGTGAATTTGCTTGGTGAGTGGAATTTTTCTGCCTTCGCTTTATCAGAACTGTGTTTTCAGACATAGTGTGTTTACTGTAAATCGTTTATATTAATTACGAATGTTATTAAAGAGGGATATTTTATTTGTACAAAATAGCGTTTTTTGTCTTAGTAAAAAATGCTGATAATTTTAGAATTTTCACTTGGCAAATACTTTTAATGTGTTAAACAGATTCACTAAATAAATCTAAAAAATACATAAGTATCACATAAATTCTTCAATATTGTATTGAGATATATCAACCTGAAAATTGGTCTACGTAAACTTCAGTTAAGGAACACAGTCTGAATATGCATCACTACATTTCTTACCTTTACACTCTTCACCAATTTTTGTTACACATATACATACATACACACCATAAAAATTAGGTGATACTTCTAATATATTATAAAAGACTCGAGTCGTCCTTTTCTATTTGGCTAACTTCAACTTGGTGCTTTTGGAATGGTAAAAGAAGCCTTTTACATTATATATAGATGTGGTATCCATATGGTTAATGCTGACAGTTAGAATTTCCTTCCTGACGTTATTCCTATATTAGTGGTCTCAGGTACCTATAAAATAGAAAATCATATTTGAAAATGTTATGATAATGTTTAAATTCAAAAACCAAGAATCGGTGTTTTAATACGATCACGAATTTCAGTGGACTTTTCTTAAATAGACATAGAAAGCATAGACTTTAATTATTAATTCACTATCTATAAAATAATGAAGGCTTAAGTATGAGTAATCCATCGGTGAACTTAATTTCGGGTTGAACAGTCCTGTACAACTCTTTCAACAAGCATATTTCATTCAGCTAATGATGTTCAGGCAGGGGAACGAGCACGAATCACTAAATGAACAAAAAATAATTTAAAAACATAGATCCTTAAACTCCATCATTCCTTATACAATTTATCAATCTCCAACAGAATTTTTCAACCAGAACTCCAGATATTTAATTTATTCCGTTTTTGGAACTATGTGAAGATTTCTGGTAATTTTGAGACCCAAAACCGAAAATCTGTGTTTTAATGATATTTGGTAAATTTTAGAATTGGTGTCTCTTTAATAGACTCTCAAAGTAATTATGAATTTATTATCTACAAAGTAGTGAGGTCTTAAACATTCCTCGACATAATTTCGATACGACTCCTTAAACATGCATTTCAATTAGCTCATGATCAAACAGAAGACATGAATCCAAATGAATGAAAGGAATTGATTTAAGCACAATCCTAACACCTTAAACGCCATCTTTCTTTATATAATTTACCAATAATTATAATCCATTCATAATAGCCATCTTTCTTAACATAATTTAGCAGCAAAAAGTTCTCGTTTATAAAGCACAAAACTATCAAAAGACTAAACTCCAAAGTTTTCAGTTATTCCCCTTTCTCCACTGGATGATCCAATAGGAAGAAGAAAGAGTTAAAGTAATCTTTAAGCCCCAAACCGAAAATTGGTATTTTAAAGATAATTTTGTAAAGATTTTTTATAACTCCTCTCTCTTAAATAGATTCATAAAGTAATCATGAATTTACCTACAAAGTAGTGAGGTCTTTAACATGAATGCCCTATTAGTAGAGTATTGTAGGCTCGTGGATGATTAAATTATTTTTTGGCAGTAGAACAGGAAAGCGTGTTAAAAGTTAATACTTTCTATTAAGATATTAATATTTCCTTAAAAATCTCCAGTAATATTTTCGTTCTACATATTTGTAGAACATCTATTCATTATTTGTTTTTATCTGTCTTATTGCCATCTATAAAAGAGAATATCAAAAAAGATAAATACATAAATTAAAACACTATCGAAGATCGTTTGCAAAATATATCAAGTTTGTTCTTTTCAATGAATAATTGTCTGCTGAAATATAAAGCATGATTTTTATTTTTAAATAAATATCGTTTGGACATATACATCTACATACACTCATAACACTACTCTCTATTCAATTTCGACACGACTCCTTTAACATGCATTTCGTCAGCTTAGAGCAGAAACTCATTATCTGATAAAATAAATTATTTACTGTGCAGTTGTCTTAATGACTAATGTTTAGCTTTGATTTCAAAAATTAACAGTGCTATGAACAGATTACAATGTGACAATTTATTTCTTATAGCATGAAAATTGGCATTTAGTGTCTCCGTAAATATGGCATTTAATGGATTTCTACTCTAAGTCAACGATTTATTTCACTTAGCTAATGATTAAACAAAAGACACGAATCTGAAACAAGAAACTAAATTTTACAAGAAACTAATTTTTCCCACAAATCCTATCATCTTTGTGCCGCGGTAGCCCGGTTGGAAGAGTAACGGATTAACAGTCGGACGGTTGCGAGTTCGAAACTCGGTCCAACCGAAGACCATCATGTACATGGGGGCTGGTGCACATTAAATCTATCGTGGCCCAAAATATCCTCACGTTGGCGTGGTGTGGAAGTTTGGAGAGGGGTGCCAGCTCAGGTACTGACCTCGTCATCTGACCGTGGTTCAAAATTACGTGGTGTTCTCCTCGGATCCTTTCCCTTGGGGATTCATCCCTGACCACCGCCACTAGCCTGTTGTGTTGCTCTAATGTGACGTTAATTAACTACCTACCCTTAATTCAATTTCGACGTGATTCCTTTAACATGCATTTCGTCTGCTTAGAGCAGAAACTTATTAACTGACAAAATAAATTACTTACTGTTTAAAGACTACTAGCTTTTATTTCAAAAAAAATTATAAGTATTTAGATAGTGTTGTATATATTTGAACAGATTATACTGACAATCTATTTCTCATCACCGTGAAAATCAGCATTTAGTGTCTCCAAAAATATGTCATTTGATGAGTTTCTGCTCTAAGTCGACGATTTATTTAATTTAGCTAATGATTAAATCGAAGACGTGAATATGAATGAATACAAGGAAATACTTTTTCCCACATATCCTAACACCTTAAACACCATCGTTCCTTAGATAATTTGCCAATAATTACGCACACCAAAAAAAGAGAGAGCACGCGTCCATGATGTATCCCGTTGGCGAGAGTTCCCCGATCCACTTTTTTATTTATTTGCACACCTCCGCACTATGGGCGATAAAAAGCGCATTTCGTTTCCGGCAACCTCGGGAATAAACTGCGGGGGGAGGCTAGATTGCTGGTAAGAGGGGGGCGGCGCGCATAAAGGGAGAGTTTTCGTCAGTTTATTAATGAAGGCCGGGCAGTGCAATCTGCTGTGCCGACAGAGCGCAAGCCCGGCGAAGTGATTGCACTGGTGGGAAACCAAATCCATCATTTTGACGGCCCACTTTGGTGCTGGTGGGCTCTTCCACCATTTCCTACAGGCAGTACTTCCAAAAAATGGGTCCCCCGCTATATAATGTACCACCATCCGATCTGGTTGTTTCGCTACTTGGCAAGTCTCCACTGTGATTTTTTTAATATTATTTTCGGTACGTGTGGAAGGGAATTTTTTGCGGGGGTGCTTTCCTTTTGCCGAGCCCCCACCCCCCTCCCGCCTAGGGCATGACGGGCGCGTTTCATCGCTGTCATGGGGAGCGAGTTACGTATATGTCCGATGCACCTGCAGCTTTCAGCAACCAGTGCTTTTCTGTTTCCGCGCGGTTACTCGAGGATCTAAAAGAGAAGAGGATGAAGGGGTGAATATCCACGCGCCGCCTTTTACAGGGCTATTTTTGGAGGAGGAATGCAAGAACGAAATGTTTTTCAGGTAGGGAAAGGTATCGATCCACGCAGCTTTTAATTTGTGAAGGAAACTCTAAGCGGATTTCGCACTAACAGCTAGTTGCTCGTGATGGTAATCCTGTTTTTCTAATGCCTGGTCAATCAATTGAACATTTCCATCGTGGCACTACAAGGACTGATTCACTTGGAATTACACTGGTGCACCACGGGGAGTGGGTTCACTTCACACTTCACGTTCTTACCACACATTCTATGCACAATCTGTTTATAGAGAGGCCGCACATTCATTCAGGACAAACATATATGCCTTACCCGGATTGGAAGCAGGAACCTTTCGATCCAGGAGGGAGCACCTTGGCATCGACCTTCTAATGAAATAGACAGAGCATGTAGGTAGAATCGTAAGATCTCTGAAGGGCTTACGAAATCGTCTTTGCCAATTGGTTGTTGAAGCTCAGACTAGTGTTTCTTATCACATTGGTTAATCACTTTAACCAATATCAATGATTTAGGATTCATATTTTTTCCCACAGATCTTCAAACCGAGCGACCGGCAGAAATAACATAAAGTTGGAAGCACATGCTCAGTCTATTTCATTAGAAGGTCGATGCAACTTGACCACTATTGGTCGGCATTAGGTATGTGGTAGTCCTTTGGTATCATGTTTTCTGATCCTAGACAATTGGTTGACTAACAATTTGTACAACAGAGTTCAGTTCTTAGAATTTTAAGTACCCAATCTCATACTAGCCACTGTTCAAACCCTTTCTGTCCTTTAGTACAACCATTTTTAGGTATTTATGCACACTGATAAGTGTATAAAGAATCCAAGAGATAAAATTCGACACAATTCAAAAGAAATTACAAATTAAAGGTGCAGTTTTCAGCAACAAGTGCTTTGTGCTTTCGAGCGGTCAGTCGAGGATTTAAAAGAAAAGAGGATAAGAAGGTGAATATCCCCGCGCCTTCTATTACATGGTTATTTTTGAAGGAGGAATGCAAAAACAAAACGTTTTGCAGGTAGGGAAAGCTATCGATCTAAGCAGTTTTTAATTTGTACAGGAAATTCACCGGGAATTTTGCACTAATAGTTAGTTGCTTGTTCTTTGGTATCAAACTTTCTGATCCTCGACAAATGGTTAACCTACAGTTTGTACAACAGAGTTCAGTTCTTAGTATTTTAAGTACCTAGTCTCTTACTTTGGAAAGTGGGGAGCCAGCTCAGGTGTTCACTTCGTCATCTGACCGTGGTTCAAAATTACGAGGTGTTGTCCTCGAATCTTTTCTTTCCCTTCGGGATTGATCCCGGACCGTCACCAATAACCCACAGTGTTGCGCCAGTGCGATGTTAATTAACTATCTACCTACATACTGACCACCTACTCAAACACTAAAGTATCTCTTACTGGTCATTGCTCAAACACTTCCTGTTTTTCGTAGTGATAGTTTAAACTTCTGCTCTTTCATTAAACATTATGCACAGTAGTAGTATTTTACTATTTATTTTTCTTTGTAGACAGATAAGGGAGGTTTAATCCTCCAAGTGGTTTCGACGAGATATCTCGTCATCAAGATTTTGCCGACTTTTTATGACGAGATCAAGACCTGGTTAGTATTCTTCTAATTACGAGATATCTCGTCCATCAAAATCTGGACAATACTTTTCTAATGACGAGGTACCTCGTCGAGATAACCACCGAGAGGGTTAATGATTGTGCGGTGTCCCTGATAGGAATTTGCATCAGCCCTTGCGTCAATGGTGTCAAGTTAAAAGGTAAATGAGCTTTACCTGTGGGTTTCAGTCGAACTTTGGCAAGAGGCCGGAGTCTCCGCTGGATAAGGAACTGCGGGAATTCCTTTTCGATGTCTCTCTCGGAATCTATTGTCATATGGCCAGACATCGGGTATCAGCATGGACGCTGACAAGTCCGGAGCTGTCGTTGGGGATCGCTCTTTCTCCACTAATTCAATGTTGTCCACCTCCACTCGCTGTATCCCCTCTTCTACCTTCGTTAGGGCAAGGTAAGGGACACTCTTTTCATCTCCACTCTCGCCAATCCAGCTAAATACCCAAGTTCTGCTTACATATAGAAGGGAAACCTCGACATAATTCACCAAACAAGGGACCGCCATGGATCATAACATAACTCCTTTAGTACAACCAGTTTTAAGTATTTATACATGCTGATAAATGTGTAATGAATCCTAGAGAAGCCTAGATTCGATGCAATTAAATAGAACGTAAACAAATTAAAGGTGTACACTAAGAAAGTTATAAATTTATGTGAAGAATTAAAAGATTTTATTACTGAATCGGAAGTATTTGCATACTGAATTCGAGTTAGAAATGAAAATGAAAAATTCTTTCGTAGGTCCGAAGTTCATTCTCAAGTTTAATACGGAATCCCCTCTCCCCTCAAACATCAAGCTTCACGCTATCCATGTTTGACAGCGTAATCCTGGTGGGTGAATAAAGCCTAGTTCGATGTCTCCAGGATAAATGGATGGTCGGAAACTGAAATGACGAACTTTCCCATAACTTCTCGAAGAGGACCGAGCATAGATATCCCTACAAACGATTTATAGTCGAGTCACTTAAATTATGGTTGTTTAAGCCCCATTTAAAAATTACGCTTTAGTCGATGGACACTTAAAAGATTTTTACATGCTGTAGCTCAGTTCCCAAAGTGGACTCTATCGCACTTCTGTGGGCATTGAAAGGAGACAATGCTGGCCCCAGGGAAAATTAAGGGGCTTTGAAGAGCAGGAGTGGGTAATAAGATGCTAAAATAGTATCGCCTAAAATGTTTCAAGCAAACCATCTCTTGACCATACAAACATACTCACTTCAGTAACGAATTTTTATAAGAATTACATTTTATAAAATTCAAGTTATAACTTTTAGGTCTAAAAACAAGACGACAGATCATGTGTTCTCACTGCAAGTGAGAACACACGATCCTAGCAATTATAGAGCTTTTTCAGGGTTACTGATTACATACAAAAGATATTATTATTCTAATAAGATTGTGGTTTCAAGTGAGTATTTTTATTATATCTGAAGTTCTTGGGGTTTTTTAACTTTCGCACTAATAAAAAGTTACGCATATTTTTGGTTTGACGCAAATAGCAAGCGAACAATTTTGTAAAAGTTATAATTATGAAACGAATTCGTGGCAAGTTAAAACGCATGATTTTCAGTTACTACCGGAATTAAACCAATGTCGATATTTTTAATACAAAAATTAACCTTAAAGAATTTTACAATAATTTTTTACACATAAAACCATGCACCGAAAGAAAAAATATAGGCAGCATAATATTGAATATTTGAAGTATGGCGTTTTCAGTCAGCCACAAACACACAGCTACATACATATTTTGGTGAAATTGAAAAATTAAAGTCGAAGCATCCCTTGCAATTTATTGTTAGTTGAAAGAGTTTTCCGGAAGGGGTCACCGAAAAAATTGTATTTGAAAATGTTTCGAGGTTGAGTCAAAAGAGTTTGGAAAACTATGTTGTAGGTTAAACAGCGCAGTCAAAAAAAAGAGGAGATAATTATCGGTAGTTCACTATGCATATAAATTCTGTGTTATTGAAGAAATAATTCACTTTGTATTTACTGATCGGCCTAGTCAGTACAAGAAGTTCTCGAACTACGGCAGTTTATAGAAAGAGTCAGATTCTGACTCAGGAGCACGCACTCAAGGTTCCTGACCACGAACACTCCAATGTCATGGCACATTGTTATCCAAGAAATCAGTACCTCCAATTTGAACTTGAGGCTTTATTTCTATCTTTAATCTACAAATAGAGAATGAGGGAACCAAGACCCGATATATACCAAACTAAGTGTTTATTTGTAGTAAGACGATTGAAGAGAATCGAGCCAAGCGAACCGAAAGTGTGGGGTGTCGCGAATTTTGAACTTAAGATTCATTTCTTTGAAGAACAGAGTAATTTTACCGTGAATTGCTAAAACGAATGAAAAAGGTGAACCAACACCTTATTTATAAAGAATATTAAATATTTTAAAGTTTTTATATTAATTTGTCCAATTCCAGTAAATATGGGACACTTGTGTAAATAGGATTACAAATAGATAGTTGATAGAGGAAATATCGAATTTACGTCTTCATACACGATTTTGAAAAAGATTAATTAACTAAATAACGATATTTTTGTTTGGGGGGCTTAAACCCCATAGCTCCCTCCGCAGATGCTCCCCTGAACAACACCGAGTTGTACTCCAAAAGTTTCACGCCCCCCTTTAACATGAAAGGAGGTCCACAACGACCCTACTGGAGAACACCTTAGTCACTTAAGAATCTAGCCAAACATAAGAGTTCTTTTCTACTGGGTTCCAGGATTAGATTTATCGCCAGTTAGTGCAGGCCATAAATACGAAACAAGAAAAAGTCCCACATCTGTCCTGCGACACTAAATTGACTGAAATACGTATGCATACCGACATGCATTCTGTACAGAAACGGAGTAGTCATCCGTATGTCGTATGTTTTGTCGTATGCTGTTCCTAAGAGAAAGACTAAATACATGCTTCCGCGTACTGTAAAATTGCCACAAATTTAGACTCCAGTACAGGGCAGTTTTGAAGCATGCAGAAGCATATACAGGGTGATTCTACGGTCATGGGACAAACTTCAGGGGGTGATAGAACACAACGAAACAAACACTTTTCACCATAGAATGTATGGTCGCTAGAGGGCGCTTTCAATTTCGGCACAAGCACGGTCCGACGCAAGTTTGAAAGGAGAAGAGGCATGAAATATGGAAACAACGCTTTAATGTCAAATAAACATCAATAACTTCTTGACAAAACGAAATAATACAATTAGATTTGCATAAATTAAAGATAAGTACAAGGAACAACGGGTAAGAAAGAATTGACACGTACAAAACATGAGAAACTTTTCACATGGAAACGAAACGATATGTACAAACATCAGTCGGTAAGTACAGCGCAAATGCACAATTACAGAAGCTGTTCAAAATGCCGACCACCACACCTGATGCAGGCCTCGCGTGTGTTGATATATTTATGGAGCACATGGCCCCGCAGGGGCCTAAATCTCCGGTGTTGAACATAGAGCTTCACTTATTGGAATTTGCCTTGTTGAGTTAAGTATTGAAATTAAAAGCTAGCTAATAATAAACAAGAATCCGGTAAAATTTAGGAGTTAGGAAGAATAAGGATCAATTTTAATGAAATAAGTCAGTGATCTCAGCTGCCCAGTGTGAGGATGCGCCTAGGTCTGGATTTATTTTGAGGAAGGGTTGGGTCGTAGATTTCTATTTCCTGCACCGCAGCATTATGACTATTATTAATTTGGAGGAAGAATTTGAGAGAGATTTTATAGACAAATTTCCTTATGGTTGGGATATTGAGGGCTCTGGTAAATGCAGGCCTCGCATCGCCGACGTAACGCTTTTATACAAGCGTTTGACTGCGCTCTCTAGCGGCCAACCGCTGCACTTGCAACCATACATTTTATGGTGAAAAGTGTTTGTTTCGTTGTTTTCTATCACCCCCTGAAGTTTGTTCCATGACCGTAGAATCACCCTGTATCTAGTCCTTTTACGCATTAAACTAGAAAATATTTTTTAGTTATGGTGGTAATGCAGAGAGAGCCGGGGTGCGATATTATTATCAGTCACTAGGAAATACTCCCTTAGCTGCAAGTTCAGTGGCTCCTTTTAAGGGCATTTAAGAGACATTTTAACTATCAATTTTAAGGTGAGAAATTGATGGTAGTTGGGGGTATTTCAATTAACGAACACAAAGGGCTATTAGTAACTGTCAGGGATCAATTCCGAAGGGAAGTGATCCCAGGAATACACCTCGTCATTTTGAACCACGATCAGATAACGAGGTTATAAATTGCGCAACACCTAAGCTAGCACCCGCTCTCCAAACTTCCACACCACGTCAACGCGAGGACATTTGAGATCACGACAGATTTAACGTGAATCATCCCCACGTACCTGATGGTCTTCGGTTCGGTGATTGAGTTTCGAACTCGTATGTCAGTAATCAGCCACTCTACCAACCGGCTATCGCTACCTCACTTTTTTTTAGGACATAACATTTTTCAGAATATAAAAAAGTCCTCAGGGGCACATCTCTAGGCGTGCACGGACTTCACAAACACGAGGTACCACAGTGATCTTTTCTTTTCCATGGGGTTTACTATATTTAGTAAACACGGGGATCGAGCTCCCGAGATACCCAAGCAATCATTTCCTGCTTCTACCTCACTACTTTTTCCCCTTTCTCGACTTTTTTTCCTCGATATTGTCTTGTGTTTGGCGCAACTTGGTCAAATATGGCGCCACAATATGCCAAAACAACCAAACAGAGCATAAAAGAATCGGAGATAATAATGGATAATAATTAAATTTTTTCTTACAAGTTTTCTATTTCAGTTAGTGAAATTCTAAATATTTTTGAGGACTCCCTAAAACCTTGCGGCGGATCCCAGATTGGGAAACACTGCTTCAAACTGCTTATATTTAGACACGCTGATATTACACTAGCAATCAGACGGAAGACAAAAAAAAAATAGTGTGTTTTCTAAGAGCTTCCCAAAGCCTATTCTGCGCAGTTCTTACACTCAAGCGCAAGATCCCTTCAAACCATTTAAGTTGGGAGGAATTTTTGTATTGGTAAGGCTACCGTTACGTCCCGCAAACAAATAAGCAGCAGACGCGCGAGTCCTTTCCGTTTACGGATTATCCATAAACACAAGTAGTTGCAGAAATGCTCCCGAAAACGAAGATCCGAGGAGAACACCAGATAATTTTGAATTTCAGATGACGAGGTCAACACCTGAGTCTGGCACCCCACTCTCCAAACTGCCACACCGTTCCAATGTGAGGACATTTGAGGTCACGACAGATTTAACCTGCACCATCCCCCACTTATCTGATGGCCTTCGGTCGGATCAAGTTTCGAATTCGCATCCCTCTAGTTGCTAATCAGTGACTGTATCAACCTTGGCTGCCGTGATTCCACATTTTTTAGAACATGACGTTTTCCAGAACACAAAAGAATCGAAGAGTAATGGAATATTTTTTTCCTCCATTTTGGCTAGTGAATATTGAATATTTTTGAGGATCCCCTAAAATCTTGCAGCGGATCCCACATTGGGAGTCACTGCTTCAAAATGTTCGCATTTAGACCCGCTGTATACTCGCAATCAGACGGAAGACAAGAAAACCAGTAAGTTTTCTAAAAGCTTTCCCAAAGCCGATCCTCCTCCTTCCTTAAACCCAAGTATATGATCCCTTCAAACCATTTAAGTTGGAAGGAATGTTTGCACTGGTAAGGCTGCCGTTACGTCACGCAAACAAATAAGCACCAGACGCGCGAGTCCTTTTCTTTTATGGATTATCGATAAAGACAAGAAGTAGTTATAGAAATGTTCCCACCTCTCTCTTATATTGATATAATATTTTTTTTATATCCCATATTTCACACGTGACAGTCGGCATTGGAAATCTCCAGGGAAGGGCTCAGATGGAAGATTCCGCCCGCTGCCCTCGCTTTTATTGGAGAACTTGATATTTAGAGAAAAGTACGAACCGTTTGTTTCCTCTCTAACCGCCATCTCTGCAGCTTTCTTCCCCGATACGAAATTAAATAAAAGAGTAACCATTTTCGGTTTGCGGGACCTGATTTATGAACGCCTCGCGTGTAAAAGCACTTTCAAAGTTAAAGTTGTAGTCTTCCTTCTGGCAGCTGGAGAAATGGTGCTTTTGGCTTGTTTTAAATTACATTTTAAAAACTGTACAGGGGACCCGGTTTAATAAATAAAGGCTTGTGCAGGGAAGCAGGGTTTGAAGAGTTTTCAGTTCCCTTGGAAACAATTTTTCGATGCGAACTGTTTAGGGAGTGGGGAATTAACTTATAGCTATATTTCACGAAGTCTAATCGCGTGCTTAAAATATTGTTTCGGGGTACACGTGTTTTGGTTTTTCTGTCTCCCCCACGTTGGAGCTTTGTTTTAAAGATCGTTCTTTCGTTTCGTTAAATATCGACCACTGGAACATGGCAAAGACCTTCAGGGCTCTTCCGAACGAATCGAGCTCAAAATATCGGTACGCAGGTAGTTGAATTCACGTCGCACTGGAGCAACACGACGATCTATTGCATTCGACGGTCCGGATCGATCCCGAAGAGAAAGATCAGAGGACAGCATCTCGTAAATTTGAACCGCGGTCAGATGTCGAGATCAACACCTGAGCCTAGGTACCCACTCTCCAAACTTCAGCACCAACGTGAGGACATTTGAGGCCACGACAGATTTACCGCCCCCCACCCCGTTCACGACGTCTCTTTATTGCTATCGAGTTTCGACTTCACAATCCTCCGGTTGCTAATCGTCTTCAGTGTCACATCTTCAGTAGTGTCGGTGTTCAGGACCCGAGGTGTGTGTGTGATACTCCAGTAATCCTTTCTTTTCTCATGGGGTTTATTGTCTTTAGTAAACATAGGTGTCGCTCTTCTGTGATACTCGAGAAATCTTTTTCTGCTT
This sequence comes from Meta bourneti, assembly GCA_933210815.1. Taxonomy (NCBI): domain Eukaryota; kingdom Metazoa; phylum Arthropoda; class Arachnida; order Araneae; family Tetragnathidae; genus Meta; species Meta bourneti. The sequence goes on along the minus strand of OW119922.1, from coordinate 35,760,207 downwards.
TTATCAATTTATTTTATACCCCAATCCCCTTTTTTCAATTTCACGACATCTTTTGCTTGAAGTTATCTGTCTTATATTTGGCGCAGTTTGGCCAAATATGGTCCCATGAAACTTCAAAACAACCAACCGGTTGCTAATACGAGACTACCAACTGGGCTAACGTGGTCTCTAAATATCGGATTTCTGACAGAAATTTGTGAAGTTATTCAGTATCTGTTTCACTAAAGAAACTAATTGCTCAATGAAACGATAAACTGCAAAATTAGTTGATTTTCCACTGACACCATTTTTAAGTCATTGCGATTAAGTGCTATACACACCCAAAGCAAAGAAAAATTTACTATCATGACAACACAATGAAGCTGATTCGTAAATGAAGTAGGTGCACACTATTTACCAGAGGAAAATAAAATCAAAACACACGAATCGAAAAACAAGAACAGAATTTTGGCCTATCATATTTTGCACAAAAAATACTAAAAAATCAAAGTTGTTGGTTGATTTTATACTATGTTATGTAATCACTCAAAAAATGCAATTTCAGAACACTCAAATATGAAATTGTAATGGGACAGTTGGTATTCGAACCTATAGTATGAAAAAACGGGATTCGTATCTGAATACCGTCTGACGCCTTCTGCTAAAGCAAAAATGACAGCCAGAGTGATAAAAATAAACCACATACCTTCCTGTATCCCAAGTTACTCTTAAAAAACACCAACTGAAGACTGAGCTTTTTGACAGCGCTAAAGCAGTGCACTAGATAATGAACATGCAAACCTATTTTTGCGAGTTGATTAAAAATCATTCGATGGAAAATGATTTTATGAATGATCGAACCTATCCATAGAATTAGATTCTTCAAGTAACAGTCATTTTTAATCAGATTATTACCCAATAGTACCCATCTCTATGAATTTACAATGGGATTTGAAAGAACTCAAACTTTCTCACAATAATGGTATTGATATTGGTATTTTCAATGAACGTCACACTGGAGCAACACAATGGGCTATTGGTGACGGTCCGGGATCAATCCCAGAGGGAAAGATCCGAGGACAACACCACGTAATTTTGAACCACGGTCAGATGACGAGGCAACACCTGAGTTGGCACCCCACTCTCCAAACTTCCACACCACGCCAACGTGAGGACATTTGAGGCCACGACAGATTTAACGTGCACCAGCCCCCTTTGTACACGACTGTGTTTGGCTGGATTCGAACTCGCAACTCTTCGGTTGCTAGTCTGTTACTCTTCCAACCGGGCCACCGCGGCTCCTCACAATAATGAAGTGATTGATTTAGTAACTTTAAACTACCCTTTCAACTCCAATATATTTATCAATATCGTTGATTTCAACTTATTTCTATTCCTCTTTTGCTTATTAAATATGCATTTACAGCACACGAGTTATTATTTTTTAATGTTCATTAAGTTAATAACATAAAGTCAAAATTCAAACGTTATTTTTCTTAAATTCAAACAAAGCTTACTTGCTTCCAGATTCATGTAATATTTTTAAATCCACCCTCCACACTAACTAGCTCGGTCCGGCCAAAGACCGTCGTGTACACGAGGGCTGGTGATTGTTAAATCTGTCGTGGCCTCAAATGTCTTCACGTTGGCGTGGTGTGGAAGTTTGGAGAGCGAGGTGCCAGCTCAGGTGTTGCCTCGTCATCTGACCGTGGTTCAAAATTACGTGGTGTTCCCTCGGATCTTTCCCTTCGGGATTGATCGCGGACCGTCGCCAGATGCCCGTTGCTCCAGTGCGCAGTTAATAAACTACCTACCACACTAATTATCTTTATTTCAAGTGGCTCTAAAATCAAAGAATACCATAAAAATATATTAGCTGAGAGAGAGATACTAATTCATGATTTTTAATAATTAATCTTCACGCAGTAATCATATAGATTTATTCGGAAAGAAACTTATCAATAGCAATGCTATATTTAGTATTTAGCATTTTCAGTGTAGATGATCTGCGAAGATTTTGCTTTTGCTGTCCAAATGTTATCGCATGATACACATCGGGATTACCTTAAAATGTAGTGTATCGCCGTTTTGGCAACGTTTGGTGTTAAACCTGATTAGTTTGTAGCAATCAATTGTCATTTCCCAGTGCGGAATTCATTCTTTGGAATTTTCATTGGTTAAGTGCTGAAATTGTATTCGAAAACCAAGCCAAGTGAAGTCACAATCGGAATATGTACAGGAAACACTTATTCTGCAGAAATACTGCAGCCACCTCGTTTAGCTTGACAGAAAATGCCTCTCATAGAGGGAGATTGATAGAAAACAGACTTAATGTTTCAAAAATAGGATTGAAAGTAACACTTTAAAAGTTCAAATGTGTTGTACTATTTTTATAATTCAATTATATATTCTATAAATAAGTACCATATATTTGATAAATTAGGTAACAACTAATGTGGTAAAATATAACACCAACGCAATTTTGCAACTGAAACTTTTCAATTTAACTCCCCTCCATGACTTTGGGATTAATCTCGGACTGCCGCCTAATAGCCCGTTGTGTTGCTCCAGGGCGATGTTAATTAACTACCTACCTCTCCATGACATTTATCAATAGCCCGTTGTGTTGCTCCAGTGTGACAGAAATTCACCTACCTACCATGGCATTTATTACTTTTTAATTTGCTTTGTTCTCATTCATAACTTTAGAGTAACGAAAAACATAAGCACGACTGAATAATTGGATCATTTACAAAGTTTTACATTACAAAGCAAAAATCATTTATAACTTCTTGAAAAATAATAGGTGTTTTGATTAGGACTGCCCTGGATTCTGTGTTGGTATAAGAGATACAGACGTCAGTCCGATTTGGCTGGATTCAGATTGATGCGGATTGACTCGGACTGTTGTGTGTAGAGTCTTAGCCCTCGTGTAGCAATAAAAAATGTCCACAGAACGACAAAACAAATAATTTAAATCCAGCATGAATAGTTATAATCTCACATGACATCAATCTTCATTCGACCACCATACAATCGCACTTTGAAAATATTTATCTTGGATGACAATAACAACAATAATGCAATACCCATTCAGACCCACCCTTCAACCACTGAACAGCACACCAAAACACACAACCACAAAATAAACATTTTAAAGGTTTATCGAATTTTATATCACGATATTCCGAGAAAACGCGAAAAGAGATTGATTGAAATAAATAATCTCAAATCCATACATTGAATTCCAGAAAACGCTTCAGTTTATCCTTCCACACGCGAGGAACTGAATTTTTTTCTTTCCACGCCTCTTTTACACAAGGATCGAGGCATTTTACACCTCTATTTGCACGAACCCGAGAGATATCATTGCCATAGCAACAGTATAAACAACATCGCGATGAGAGATACGAATCGGGAAAAAATTTATCAACGTGTTGGTTGAGCGAAAAGGGTCTCGAATCGAGATTTTAAATTCCGTTAACAGCTTTATAGACCATTTTGCAAAACATGTTCGTAAACACGCATCTAGCTATAAACGTAAAAACACTCCGCTCTTTGAATATGCACATACATATATATCTACAGACGGGCATTGTCTGAGTTGAGTTGAGAGGAAAGGAGGGAAAACATTATCCAGAAAGGAGGAGTATTGGTGATGGAGAGAAAAATTGATGGATTGGAGGTGGTCACGAACAGGTTTTGGGGGATTTTTACGACCCAAGCAAGACGCCCGGAATAAAGAATAGAAAAAAATTGCGAGGAGAAATTTGTTTATTACTTCACAGTATCGCTTCCCTCGTCTTTGGGTTATAGATTAATGAACTATTAATTAATTTATAATGGTTCTTCCTAACGACTTAATTAGAGGAGAGAAGGGAGGATTTCAAGGAGGGGAAATTTCAATTAAGATTAGTGAAAAAGTTTTTCATAAATCTCTCATTCTTCTGTGTTCTCTTGGGGTGATAGGTGATCTTAATTAACGCAGGAGAAGAAAATGAAAAATCCACCGTTTTACTGAGCCACGCTTTGTAATCTCTGCGGTTCAATGTAAGCGAATTATTCTCTGTCGAATCCTGTCAGAGTGCAAAAAATAGAAATCCTAACAAAGCTTTTATGAAATTTTGGTTATTGACTTACCGTTTTTCCTTGATTTTCTTGAAGAACTTGTATTTTAACCCTCTGAGAAATTCACCAGCCTCTCTGCGTTCTGCGACCTGTAGTTTTCCCGGCATGGCTTCAATCTAGTTTTGACCTTCTTGACCTGTAGAATCTGTGAGCGCGTGCAGGCGATTCGTGAATTTAATTTTTATTTCGCAATAGCTTCTAGCATATTTGTAAACGTTATTGCATCTATTAAGCACTTGCAAAGTATACATTATTAAATATTTTTAATTATGCGCGCTCAGATTATGATATTATGAATGTTTTGTTATTGTGCATACGAAAACTAAACGTGATATGGGGGAATGTTATGAAAAAGTTGTTTTGGAATTAAGAATTCGAGACGGAGTGAAAAGAGAGTTGATCTTTATCTTTGTAATTTTGTATCGGGGGGTCTTTAATTTCCTTAATAAATGTTTAATTTTCTTAACATAACTTATGTCCATGTATACAACCAAAACGCTTATCTACATTTATTTAATGCAATTAAACTGATATTCTGATCATACAAAAAGGGAATTGAGTGAGTTTTCATCTCCTAGGTAAATTAAACTCATATCACTCCTCAGAATCTTTCATAAGATGCTTTCAGCCAATAGATATGGTTATGTAGTCATGCGTGCTGTGCGGTAAAAGCACTACAAAGGAATCTCGTAAAGCTCGGAGGATTAAATTGTTTGATTTGATGGGTGTATAGAAAATAATTTATATCTTTGATCATAAAATATAATGTCCATAAGTTGTTTACCTGATTAAGAAACTCAACAGAAAACTATAATATTGTGTGAAACAGTGATTTGCAACCAGTGGTACACGAGGTGTGTTGAGTGGTACACAAAAAGTTAATCTATAGTAGATTTACTGTCACTGAGTTGAATATGCTGTCATCACTGCCTCTCACTGTACTGTTCAGCACTGTACCTCTCACTGTATTGCCTTCGTCTCACAGTACTATTCAGTATTTATGTGTTATGTTCCTTTATATAGTTTTACGCTAGTGTGCCTTGAGAATTTTACTAGTGCGCCTTACAAATGGTAAAACGGTTAAATTGTGAGATTTATTTCATTTCAATTTTCAATTCATTTTTAGTTTTGAATTTTTGACAAGAGTACAGAAATAATTTCAAGTAATACTTGTATTTGTAATACCCGTTTAAATAATTTTGAGCATTCTTTTTTTTAACAAAGTATGATAAATAAATTGTTACTAAATTATTTTGTGGTGATGAGTTGAGGTCAAAAAATGTCTTTTTTTTACTCAAATGACATTTATCTACTTGATCAAATGCAACTTTTAAAAGTACAATCAGTCTCTTCCGAGTTGGTGTTTCAATTAAGTGATTTTAAACAAGTTTATTCGTTAAGTTAGGGGTGGGCAGATTAAACGTAAACAATGCGATCAACCTATTACTTATTTAGATTCTGGCTCTAAGTTTATCAAAAGATATTGCAGTAATTGCAAGTTGACAAAACAGGTAATCACCTATGGCGATCGCCATATATGTTTTCTGAGCTACTACCTCTGGAAATAGACTCCTCCAAGTTCATCTACCTTCTCACCAGAACCAAACTATACAGACAATGGATGCTTTTCACATCACAGAGCTATCCGCTCAATCTAAACTACCTATGATGCTTTGCCATTTTTCTTCCTCCTCCTCGAGATGCCTCGAGAAAATAAAAAAAGATGGAAGGGTTCGGAAGTTTTTTTTCGGTGTCATTGTATGGGCAAGACGGTACAATATTTGCCCCCAGAAAAGTTAACCTTATCCGAACTCTATTGCTATAAAATGTTACGTAATCCCAATACTCACTGTCTTTTCTGTTTTGTTAATACGTTTATGTTCTGTTTGTTTAGGTTTGATATAACGTTACACTACTATCTTTCCCCTGCGTTATGGCGAATTTCTGTTTCTTACAATTTATTGTTTTGTTACACCAGAGCTAATTGTTATAACATTATTTTGCTACACCAGGACTAATTTCTGTTAGTTTTATTGTTATATGTTAAAATATATCGAATGGCCTATCAAGTAAATGGGATGCAACTAAAGTGGACGTTCAGAAGCTAATTGTGGCAACGTGATTGAGTTCTGAACTTTTCGCCACGCCCTGTATTGGAAATAATAATCTCGTGGGTACACGAAATGCTGTTTTACATTTTTTGACTTCTTATTTTATTCCATTTGGAGGTACGAAATGTGCATATCAATAATTATATCGATTATAAACGTATTTAAATAAGGCACGAAAAGTGAGTAAGGATAAATAGAAATTTCAGCGCAAATACTATGCGCGGGTCTTCTAGTATATTATTTATTATTTGAAGATTTTTGCCTTTGTGCCTTTTAGAGAAATCGGAATCAGGTAAAATTACATTGTATCACTATTTTAAGCATTTCTGTAAGTTATGTGTGACCACGCGTTTTCTCTAAAATATCAACAATGTGGAATTGAAACTCGGAAGGTATTTTATAAAACTTTGAAATCTCTCTTAACGGCTTTTTAACCATCGACCTTCAAATCAAGTAGACAGAGCAGAAAATTTGGGGGCAAAGCTTGGACAGAGGAACATGGCACAACAGGACTTGTCTGCAATTTAACGATGACGATTTAATGACGAGTATTTCTTTGACGTAAATTCAACCAAGACGCGAATACGAGCATTTCTGTGATGTAAATTCAACCAAGACGTGAACATGTAAACATGACTGTAATGTAAATGCAACAAAGACATGAAGACGAGCATTTTTGTGATGTAAATTCAAACAAGACATGAGCATTTCTGTAATGTAAATACAAACAAGACATGAGCATTTCTGTGATGTAAATTCAAACAAGACGTGAAGACGGGCTTTTATGTAATGTAAATTCAAACAAGACGTGAATACGAGCATTTCTGTGATGTAAATTCAACCAAGACGTGAACATGTACGAACATGTAAATATGACTGTAATGTAAATTCAACCAAGACGTGAAGACGAGCATTTTTGTGATGTAAATTCAACCAAGACGTGAAGAGGAGCATTTCTGTGATATAAATTCAAACAAGACACGAGCATTTCTGTAATATCAATACAAACAAGACATGAGCATTTCTGTGATGTAAATTCAAACAAGACATGAGCATTTCTGTGATGTAAATTCAACCAAGACGTGAAGACCAGCATTTCTATGACGTAAATTCAAACAAGGCGTGAAGACGAGCATTCGGAACACGTGAATTCAATCAAGATATGAAGACGAATTCTAACCAATTCAGCGTCTTCGTCGTTCTCCAAGGCACGGAAAAGAGTCGATCGCAGTGTTGCACAATAAAATATCTCTTTCTTCGATAGCATCCGACCATTTCAGAGCCCATTACAAATGACTGTCTATGCAAAGTAGCGTGTGACTACTCACGCATCCGACAGCAGAGGCCGCCTGGCAATACATTAAGACAGCCGCAGTGCTCCCGTTATTAATCAAGAGATATAAATCGAGTTAAAATGCCTCTTTAAATGAAGTAGAGTTTTGATAGAATTCCCATTAACATCGCTTTAATTCCGCGTCGTCCTTGCGTGAGAATTGCTTTATGACACACTTTTCCCAAATAAATTCCTCGCACTTAGCTTTGATATTGAGCTGTATCGATTAAGGTATTAAAACCGAGTGCCGTCGATATTTCATCAGCATCGTTTTGAAATAAATCGATAAATCGATGCCGGGAATGGAATCGTGGAATTCGTTTTCCGAATTCATCGGACGGCTGAACCGGATATCGTTATTTCTTCGGTGTAGGATTTTGAAACGGTATCAGTTGGTGCGATTACGTATGCTTACAGGAATAAATTCCGAGTGGGTTTTTTTCTGTTTGATGGAAGGATCAAATGGAAGTAATGGAGGGATATCAGATATTCGAGAATTTAAGACAGAAAAAGAGAGTAAAATTCTTTTTCTAATGACAGAAGACAAAGATCAAGATTTTCCCACAGTGATTTAAAAGAAAATTTCGATTTTTTTTCTCTTTAATTCTACAGAAAACATGTCAAACTTCAAAATTCTCATATATAAAAGCACGATTTCATACGCCCAATTGCAAACACAGTACTCAAATTCCGTGCAGGATTTAGGTAACTAAATTTTTTGGGGTAGGTAAGTAGTCAATCAACCTCGCACTGGAGCAACTGAACGGGCTAATGGTGACAGTCAATCCCAAAGGGAAAGATCCGAGAACAGCACCTCGAAATTTTAAAGCATGGTCAGATGACGAGGTCAACACCTGAGCTGGCATCCCCCGTTCCAAACTATTACACTACGCCAACGTGAGGACATTTGAGGCCATGACAGATTTAACGTGCACCAGCCCCCTCGTACACGATGGTCTTTGGCTGGACTAAATTTTGGAGGATTTGAGACAAAAGGAAAAATAGTTTGTCACCAATCCCAGTTTCATGTATATACCAATATTTTTCATTATCCGATAGATAGAACTTCAGTGGTCAAAAAGTTACCCAGTACTTGATTTAGGTTCTGTATGATCACAACTTTACTAATTAAGTAAACTCGAAATACACTATTTTTCGAGTTACATAGCTCTTTTATTCACGTGACTATATATATAACTGCTAAAATTCAAGATTTAATTTTCAGCCGAAATTGGATTCAGTGCGGTTACATCTAATTGAATTAGGCACATATTTAGAAAATAATTGCTTTGGTGGTCCAGTCTTCTCTCACAGTATTTTATTCCCATTGTTGTTTCTCTACAAAAAAAATCCAACAGAGAAAAAGATTAGATGATTCAAAAACTGCAAGATACACAAATACAGTTGAATATATCATTGAATTTACGTCGCACTGGAGAAACGCAACGGCCTATTGGCGACGGTCCGGTATCAATCCCTAAGGGAAAGATCTGAAAACAACACCACGTAATTTTGAACAGTCAAATGACGAGGTCAACGCATGATCTGGCAAACAACTCTTTAAACTTCCGCCAACGTGAGGACATCTCAGTAACGACAGTTTCAACTTGCATTAGCCCCCACATACAAGACTGTCTTTGGTTGGATCTAGTTTCGAATTGAATTTTTAAAATTAATCATTAAATTTTTGTTCCTTAAATTTATAAATAGTTGTATGAATAAAGAAAGGCTTCATAAAACTTTAATATTCAGGCTTTCTTTTCCAGAGAAGAATTAGTACTCACATATTCTAATAGTACTTTTCCATAAATTTTAAAATTTCTTGAATTTGAAATCATGACTTAATTTCACTTTCTTTTTTCGAATGAAACCGAGTAATATTCATGATTTCAAGAATAAATTTTTGTATCAAAATTTAACCACTTTAGAGCAAAGCCTGTTACGTTGAAAAACGCTAATTTAGTGTTATTATAAGAATGAAAAAATTGATTTCTAAACCTACCAGTAACTAATATGTAACCAATAACTCTTATATGTAAAGCGGGACATGTTGGGACATTCAGTTAATGGGACAACTTGGGACAGGTTCTAGTAGAACCAAATGCAAGCAAATATCAATTTCCGTAATAAAATGTATTAGTTCGGCTTTAAATGCTACTATAAATAACATTTTCCATCTTTTTTGAAGAATATTAAGAAATAAAACAAGCGAATTGGGCAAAATACTAAGATATTTCTTGTTTTGTTGTTTCGTATTCCTTAACTAAAAGGCTAGGCCAAGTCGATGAATCAGAATACGTCAAAAAATCCAACACTAATTTTTTTTCTCGGAATTAATTTAGTATTTTTAAATTTTATTCGAATTGTAATTGTAAGTTATGGCGAGATAACGAGTTAAAAAAAGAATCACGAATTAATACCTTTAAAACAATTTATTTTCCGCCGACTTAAGTTTTATTTCGCTCTGTTTTTTGTGGTTTAAATTTAATATTTATTTCTTTAATAAATTGTAATTCCTTTAATTGCCCCTATTCCATCACACTCAAAAACAACCCCACAAAGGATTTGATTTGAAACTGCTTGCAAGTTAGAGTAAAGCAAATTTTAAATGGAACTTTGCCGATAATGAAAGAATATTGATATTAGAAAAACTACGAACTTGAATTTTGAAGTATTCAAATTTTTTTGTCGTAGTGACAAAAGCTCAAGAAGTTACTTTATGAGTTGAAACTATGTAAGCAACTTATATCTATTGAAAGTTTATTGAAAACAGTGAACTTTATACGAAAACGCTGTCAAATCTATCTATCATTTTTTTAAATGGTAATCGGTTACATCTGCTTTGTCTGTACCGAAGACATGCAATTTTAAAACAAGTAATTTCGTTACTGCACTAAATGGAATTTTTCAAGAAAACATTTTAAAAATTAGTCATGAATATCTTATCAAATTAATTCCTCAACCTTCCCTTAAATCTGGTGAAATTTGAAAATGTCGCATGTCTGGTACAAGAGTGCCTCAAGTCAATAAATAAATAGGAAAGCTGTAATTGCTAGAGTATTAGCCGTAGATTCGTCATTTTATTGAGTTACGACATTTTTACAGGAAACGAACTTACGAACTTTCATCCCCCAAAACAACTCAAGATCGACTTTTGTATTATTCACCTTTAGTGTCGCCTTTCGTAGTACAACAGGGGTGCAATGTATGAGAAATGTATTATATGGATGGATATGGCGTCCAAATTAAGTTGAAGAAATTGTGAAAATGCCGAAAAGGTGTTACAAAACTACTTGACACTTAAATAGCATTGGCATTTTCTTCTGGTCATTTTTACAATCTGCAATTAACCAATCCAAGCTGAGTAAGGTTAGGTAATTCTGCTAGTATTTAATAAAATTTAGAAAAGTCATTGATTGAGAAATGTCTCAAGGTACCAAACTTTCCCCTATACTGACATATGAAAAGAAAATAGAAGCTGGAACCTGAAAGTAATTACCCTTGTGAATCTCTCGGAATTTTAATAAACCGGCGGTTCTCTTGATGATGTGCAACAATATGAAATGCTCTTCAAATAATCACCGTTAAGATGAATTCCATGATAAAAATAAAATCTTCATTGAATTTGCTACAAGTATTAATTATGAAGTTATGAACAGTTATTTATAAAACATTTATTACTTTCTACACATCACACAAAACTATAACTGCTCGTTCTTTATAAGTGAATTAGCAAGAAATTTAAGTTTCTTAGGTACTTTGAGTGGATTGGGGAGTGCATAATTTAAAAAACATTTAATATATTTTATATTATATCATATTGTTAAATTTTCTACATTTCAAACTAAAATTAAATTCCTTAATCAAGGTGTTTTTAATCTGACGAGAAAATTATATTCATTTGAATAAGTATATATTCGAGTGACAAATTTTGGCCATTTTTAGTGATTCGTTGAAGTCTACATTTTTCAATAGCACACAACCTCCATAAAACTTCACTACTAAGCTCGCAGAAAGCATGCTTTTTTCAGACATCCTGCACTTCTCTATCTGAACTATTTTAGCCCTTGGAAATAGACCAACATTTATTTAACGCCACGTATTAAGCCGTAAAACATTTCCCAAGCAAATCTCCCTTCCCCTTCGAAATTACCCGAAAAACGAACCCACGCACCCGAAGTTGGTCTCTAAAAAATATCGGGTATTCATTTCGAAGTGTGAAATCCCTTTATGGGACAGATCCCACCAGACTCTTTCCCATTTGCGAAGTAATGGACTTCAAACGAGGTGCAAAAAAGATATCCGTATAACGTCAATAAAGTTAGAGCGTATGAAAGTGTTTTTCTCCGGGAATTTTCCCGTTTCCGGAGCATTAAACGATGCCTTCTCATCACGGATCATTTTCGAGAATTCCCGGCATCAACCTGAAACTAAGGGTAATGACGGATGAAGACTGGCAGGTACGACTCCATTGACTGAATTAAGTTACGGTACCAGTGGGTTAAAAAAAGGGTGTAGGAAAAATCTCCATCGTTGGGGTTTGAATATATTATCACTGGGATTCAGCTGCGTTATTCCCTTCTCGTGGACAATAAACATAAAAAGTGTAAAAACACATAAAATAGCTTTGCTGTGAATGGTGGGTAAGGATTTGGAGGGCAAGTGAAGTAAAGTACACTGCAGTACACTGCTTAGCCAAGAACGTAGCAACTCTGTTTGGTCGCTTTAAGGTGAACGTATACACTAGAACATTTGTTTTTAAATTTTGACTTTAAAATCCCGTTTTTTCACAATAGGTCATTGGTTTGTTCTTAAATTCAGTTTAGTGTGAAAAATTCAGATTAAACTACTCATTAATTATCGAATTTAGATATAATTAACAAATTAGCATGTTTTTTGAACAGTGATATCTCAAATTCTAATTCGTTCAGAAAGACAATTCCTGTTGCATATTATTCCTAACATTATTCTTCATGTTTTGACCCTCGATCAAGTTGTTAGAGGGAATAGGTTCTTTTTTTTACAATTTTTTTCAAGAAATTCCTGAAAAAATCAAGATTTTTTCAGGAATTTTAACATTTAGAAATCAACTGAAAACTCATTTCTTAACTAATAACTTTGACTAGGATCAAGACATCCACTATATTATATAGATCATTATGATACAAAGGTAATTATAAAATCAATTCGTTATTGAGTTATGACTTGAACAAAGTCACAACCCCAAATTCGTTGAACTAAGCATCATATTGCAAAAACACAGTTCTTCAGAAATTGAGTATAATGTTTTGGAAACATGTTTGTATATGGTGACAGTACCTGACCAAAGCCCTTGTAATTTGAAAACGATTTCGAATATTTACAAGATCTTGGTATCGTTTGAAAGCTGAGGAGTTGGAAATTATTTTGAATTAATAAAAAAAATATATCGATATTCTGGTCAATTTTCGTGATTTCGTGATTACACCTTAAGTAGACGAATTCAAATGCTGCATTTATAAGTATGTCGTTTCTTGCGTATATATTTTCTCACAAGAACAGGAAAGCATGATATAAAAGTTTTTATTTAAACGTTACCAATATCCCATTAACAATTCCATTCTTTACGTACGGACGTTTTTCATTTTCGTGGAACATACATTGATTAATTGTTTTTATCTCCTCTTATCTAAGAAGATAAAACCAACCAGATAGGCAACAATGTAATAACAAATCCTTCCAAATAGCAAAATATTATCAATAAAAATAAATGCATACATTTAATTTTGAATCTAATTTTATTAAGATGTTAATAAAAATTGTTTGCAAAACAAGAGAGGCATTTTCTGTCAAGCTAAATGTAAGTAGCCGTTGTGCTTCTGCGACGGTATATATTTCGAACGTAACGACACTTGATTTGTTTTTTAATACGATTTCACCATTTCGCCAATAAAAATTCCAAAGAATGAATTCCGAATTGATATGATAGTTGAATGAGTCAACACCATTTAGATTTTACGCCAAACGTTAACAAACCGGTGATAAACTACATTTTAAAGTAACCTCGCAACCTCGATATGTATCATGGAGAGTATTTGGACAGAAGTAAAATCTTCGCAGACCACCTGGTTTATTTGTTTACACTGAAAATCCCTTTCATAGAAGAATTCTAAAAAAACATCTATCATCAATATTGTGTGTATCAAAGCAAAATTTATTAAGTACACTTTAATTTTCAATCATTATTTACGTTTTTTGAAAGTGACCTTTTCTCGTCATCTAACCGTGGTTCAAATTTACTTGGTGTTGTCCTAGGATCTTTCCCTTTGTGACTGATCCCGGACAGTCGCCAATAGCCCGCTGTGTTGCTCCAGTGCGACGTTAATTAAAATACTTACCTACCTGAAAGTGATTTTTACTCTTAACATAAACTATCGTTATAATTTCAATTTTCTAACTGGTTAATAAAAATTCCAATGAATGAATTCCGAATTTATTTTGATAGTTGATTGGTGAACACCAATTGGATTAAATGCCGAAGCTGAAAGGGCGATAAACTACATTTTAAGGTAACCCCGATGTTTCATGCGAGATCATTTGAGTAGCGGGAGGAAAAGCTTCGCGTTCCGTCTGGTTTGTTTGTTAACACTGAAAACAGGAAAGCGTGATAAACGTTAATTTTTATTTAAACATTATTAATATCCCATAAACAATACCAAGAATCATTAATAGCCCGTTGTGTTGCTCCAGTGTGACGTTAATTAAAATACATACCTATGCCTTCCAAGGATCTTTCAGTGCCGACATTTTTGTGGAACCATCTATTGATTCATTATTCTTATCTCCTTTTTTGTTACCACATAGCCAAAATAATATCAATAAAGATAAATATATAAAAATTTAATTCTGAAACGAAAGAAATGAAAACGTTTCTAAAAATAGTTTGAAAAACAGAAATCAAACTTGTACTTTTAAATGAATAATCATCATTCGATAAAATAGGAAACAATTTTTAATTTTGAGTAAATATCGTTTGGTAAAATATATTCCTGATATTCAACCGAATAGAAGTAACTAATACTTAAAAATATTACATAACGAAATGATTACTGAATCAGAAGAGTATTGTTTACCAAAACTTATGAAACATTTTTGTCAACCCATATCTCAAAATTCACACAAATTTTTAATTTAAAATTTCTTTTAAAAAACTAGTTTAATTAATTTATTGAAATAAATAAAATTCCTCGAGTATATCGGCCCATTCGGCCCTCAAACATACCAGCTCGAGTAGAATTTCCCACATCTTCCATATAGCCAGCACTCCCTTGCATTCAATCAACTATTTATTGAGTGCTCTTACTGTCTGTTTGCCGTTATGAGGATTCAGATATCTCAAACGCGTCATTTAAGAACCGTCCACTCTTAATTATCTAGCTTAATAGATCTGCTTTCTTCACCAGCAAGGCGACACTGGTTACGAATTGTCAACTTGAATCTTCATTAAAAATCTTTGGGTGGCACTAATAGCATAAATACTATAAGTAGTAAAATAGTGCCTCATGACTTCTGATAATTTCCGCCGAGTTCCTGTTGGGATTATTATTCAAACCTGTAATTTAAGACTTCTAATATTACAAGCAATACTGTAAAACCATGTTGCGTTTCTCAAATGCTGATTTAATTACTGAAATGGTAATTCTATATTAAAATTAGTTGGGTTTGCATTTATTTTTTTCACAAAAGCAGTTTTGTTTCCTTAAAGGTAAGGAAGGTTTAATATTTTTAAAAAATTGTCGCACCTCCTTATGACCTCCTGCGCCCCATAGGAGGGCGCGCCCCGCAGTTTGAAAACCGTTGAATTAATGAAATCAGTGTTTTGTCCCGATCTGTGGTTAATGATTTCAATGGAATGGACCTTATTTTAGTTACTGTCTGGTTAGCAATGGCGTACAGCCCATTGAAGGAGGTAGGTAATTGAATTAACGTCACACTGGAGCAATACAAAGGTCTATTGGGGACAGTCCGGGGTCAATCCCGAAGGGAAAGACCCGAGGACATCACCTCGTCACTTTGAACCACGGTGAGATGACGAGGTCAACACCTGAGTTATCCGTTGAAGCCCAGAAGCCCGGTACTCCCTATAAAAAAAATTAAAATTCGGTAGTAAAAAATAATTCAACATTGATAAAACCGGAATAAAACCGACCGATTTTTTTTGTAAATGTGAGTGAATTTAGTATATTTTAACGTCCTTTAATTCTTCTGCAAAAAATAAAATGATGCATTTCTGATGCTCTAACCTTTCAGCCTCAAATGGTTTCTTACAATAATTGGTTGATGACATTCGTCATGAGCAACGGATATCTTCAGCACACTCTTCTCCCCAACCCCATGCTTTCTACTGAGTCTAGCATCTACAATTCTCTCTTTCTCTCTCATTTGCCCGCCTTTGTAAAAGACTGCCTCAGGCACAGTTGTCAGGATTTACCCCCTTTTATGCTCTTTTTAATTTAGAACTAACAATGATTTGTATTTTATTGTCTTTGAGGAAAAGAAGCAACGGCGAATCTAGTTGACTTACAAGGTTGTCTGTAGCTCAGCGTCAGATTCAGTTTGCTTTCAATTCAATCTCGGTCTTCCCAGCTATCAGTGTTACGCCTCTGCTGCCGGTTTGTCCGGATCTGTTAGTGACGGAAACTCCTTTAAAGACAAAGAAGCGGTCTTCGTTTTCAGTGGCTTGAGAGGAGGACGTAAGTCACTATTCCCCATAAGAGGTCGGTGGCAAGAAGAATGTTTTTTCGATCCCCCGCCGGCTGCGGGGCGCGTAATGATGGGGCGATCGAAAAGGTGTCCGTTTCGAAAGGTGGGTAGGGGCGCTGCATAAAATGACCATTAGAGAAGCTGAGGAAATGGATGATCTTCGGCGGCCACCAGCTGCCTCGATGGAGATGTACCGGCCCCCCAATCGCCTCCTCAAAGTGTGGGAGAGAGAACTCTCTTGGACTCTGAACTCGCCGAGGTAAGCCCGGAAAGTCTTGTGGCACGGGTAGTATGCTAAAGACGTAAACAGACAAATTGGCAATATGGGCAGTGAGACCATTTATCCGAAATAGAAGGTTCCTCGTCAAAAGTTGCACTCTTTAATTTTTATTTGGTGTGTGATGATAACTTTTAAGCATTCATGAGGATTTTAGGACTTTAAATCCCTGTCCCATCAAAAGACACACAAGGTTTTTTTTTATTGAATTGTTTGAGGAAATCAAACAGCTTCTTGGGAAATTGAAAGACAAAGACATCTCTTCGCAGGAGTTCCTGCACATTGCGAAGTGTATGGCAATGAAATGGCTGATAAGTTAGCGAAATTGTCAAACAGAATACGCCCTGTTCCTTTGTCTGCAACTACTCTCTCTGGGTGTCTTGGTAGGGTCAGGGAAGAGGCTCGATCACTTTGATGTACTTTATGGAGGGGCACTGGAATGAAGTGCCATCTTTTTCAGTTCCAGAGTGAGCCTAATGACACCTGTTGCTTAAAAAAAATCCCTTGAGCATTTTCCAGTTTTTCTGTTAAAGCTACAATAGGCCACATTGTAACTCAGGCCTACTTCAATCGCTTTCATCTGGCTGCCTTATTTGCCTTGATGGAGAAGAGACTTTGGAGCATATCTTGTTCAACAGAACATTTTTAGAATCCTCTTTAAAAAAAATTGCGATTCATCTTTTATTCATTTGTTTTTCCTAATCTTCATTTTATGTGTATCGCTGGTTTATAGAGGACATAGTTAATACGTCGAACTCGTGTATCAAGCTGTAAATATGCAAAATTCATAACAAGAAATACGCATAAGCTTGAAAACAAAACATGACTAAATTTAAACTGAATCATTTTATTAAAGAGATTCATTTCAAGTTGTGAATCGAGCTGTGGGTTCACGTCCCGTTACAGGAGGCAGCTCGACTCTGAGCTCCTTACATAATGATGGTCACGGTCAGAAGAAAGATATCATCACGATATGTAAACGGAGCTGAGGATGTAAGCGAAGAAAACCTGGGGAAGAATTTACAATTAGAGCTAAGACAGCAATATTCAAACGAAAGGTTCAAAAGGAGCGTGAGAAGAGGAAAGGAAAAGCGATATGAATGAATTACGTTGAAATCAAAGGGAACGATTTAGGCATGACATACACAATACAGGAAATGATAAAAAAAAAAACACCATCCACGATTGTCAAAAGCATACTGCAGTAGCTCATGTATATACATTATCCAAAGCGTATAGCAAAGTTTGATACATTATCTATTTTTTTTCTTGAGCAATCCTAATATTGGAGTATCTTGAATTTCTGAAGTCTTTTGTCCTTGTATACTTCCGAAGTCTGCAAAAATATATTATATGGTCAGGAGTTCCCAAATGCTCGCCAAGATCAGGGGTTTTTTCGTTGTGGAATCTAGCACGTTTCATATGACGTGATAATTTGGTTAACGTAATAATTTTGTTTCTATTCTTTATATTAACTTTTGGGAGAAGGGTATAAGTACACATCTTCCTCTCACTATTGCTCCAGCGATTTTGCCATGAGTAAGCTTTCCAATGACATCTTTTGCGTCCTTTCTAATGTCGTTTGGCTCCTTGATCAGCAACTTCACTTCCACGAATTCCGATGTGACTTTTAGACCAAAAAATTGTACATAGTAAAGAAAATGCTAAATTATTAATTTCTCTTTTGTATGGATAAGTGTCATTAATTTTTTTCATTTCCTTCTGGAGTTCTGCCTCAATGGTTAAGATAATTTAATTTTAATTTGAGATACTACCCCTAACTACTATCAAGTGAAAGAAACATGAGGCACATCTGCGAAGGGAAATATCGACCCCCTCCTCCCATCAATCGTGCTTCCTTCATAGAAGAGCAAAATTCAAAGGAATTCAATAGGAATAACAGTGTCTATAAATTTTTATGCATAAGGGACCGACTTCATATTAAATTGCTCATAAATTTTTCAATTTTCACTGACAACATCCAATTTTGACGTCAAAATTTAATCTCGTGTACCAAGTTTTAAGTCGTTTGATCCAACCATTTGTGAATTAAGAGTATGGAAAATTCGGAGCAAATCTTCGAAAAAAGCTTCCTATCAAGTGAAATTTAACTATATCAAGTGTAAAGAACCCAAACATCTACGTAATGCATGGTAAGTACCTCGATCTCTAATGAAATAGACGGAGCATGTGGGTTGAGTCGCTATCGAACGAAGGGCACATCAATTGTTAAGAAAGAATTAGAAAGATTGATTAGAAAGTCAATTGTTTTTTAAAAGGGGAGGTCTGTTGTGGGATTTGCACATGGGCTGCTAATACCTACCCATCGACCTTATTATGAAATAGATGGAGTATGTGCCCGCAGCTTTATGTTATTTCTCCCAGTTTCTAGGGAAGATCTATCACGTGGTTGTGGGTAAAAGCGAGGATTCTAAATTATTGATTGGTTAAAGTGATTATCCACCGTGATCAAAAACACTAGTATGCGATTCGACAGCCAATCGGCTAAGTCGATTCGCAATACTAGTGTTTCGCAATACTAGGGTCGTGATTTACCCTTCAGAGATCGTCCCACAAACACATATTCAGAAAGTAAATTTAGATGGTCCAGTCTGTAGTGCGGTGAAGTGTAAAGTGAAGTGTAAAGTGTGGTTTTTATTCACAACTAACCATTCCCCAGCTAATTTAATTTTTTCATTGTATTTATATCTGTTAGTAATAAAAACCTTGGAAAAACATTCCACTCTTCTGTAAATACTCATTTTAGGAATCACACGTTCGATCGGTGGCCACACCAAAAGTAACCTCGTCATCTGTCATACGATACCGGCTCAAACATTGTTCCCTTTTTTTTAAAAAAAGTAATGCAAAGGAAAGAGTTATTTATAACTAACAGGCTAGAATATTTAAAAAGAATTCGTATTAATTTTGCAGCTCCTCTGGGCACTTTAACTTTACAGTGTAAACTAAATAAACTTCAATGATTGAAAAACATTTATTAAGTTTACTACTACTCACTATTGTTTTGTTCTTAACTCGTTCTAAAATGGCATTAATTGGGTTGAAATTTCGTAATAAAACTTATAATTTATTAAATTTTGCATTAATTTTGTATATTTCGAAACTTGAAATTTTGAGAAAAGTTAACTCATAAAGCTCCAGCAGTCTGGCATTGATGAATACTTTTTTAGTCAATCGCAAAAGCAAAAAGTCCATTTTAAAAATAAATTTCTTCTTCGCTTCCTTCAGTAGTAAATGGCATAAAATATAGAGGGCGCCATGAGTTAACAAAAAAGTAAAATGGATTTATGGACAGAAAAGCGAGGAAAATAAACAATGAATCGAGCAAGATTGGATTAACTCAGCTTCACATTTTAAATATTCGTCAAAAAATTGGTTTAAGAAAAATTAAATAGCAATTACTAGAAAAATAAAACGTTTCTAAGAAATTTTTCATTTGATACTGCTTACGTTTATGCAATAAAAAGGCACACAATCATGAAACTATAAAAATTCAAATCGTTCCATTTAAAGTATTTAGTGAATAGCGGAATTTTTTTTAACTTTCCTTAAAATATTGTTTCTAGATCCTACATGTCTTCAAAAAAAATAGTTATTTATTGATACATAATACCCGAATACGAAGATGAAACTTTCAAATCGAAATAATTAATCGTTTGAAATATAAATAATTGATCGACGAAAATCATTATAGAAACCTTTCTCAGAGATTTAATTAAATCTCTTTAGAATTTCCAATCGATAAATTTGATTTTATTTTCTAAATTTCAACACTTTCAAGTTTCAAACGATTTATTTATAATGCCCTAAATTATGGGGACATACCACAGTATTTCGTTCTTTTAAATATTTTATACAGATAGCTTCTTATTTCAACAAAAGAGAAGTAAAAATAAGAAGAAAGAATAATAAAAAAATTTTAAAATTTTTCGAATTGGGTAATTTAATTTTTAAGTTTAAAAATAAAGAATTTAGAAGTTATTAACACTTACCATATTGTAATATCAACACTTGCTAAACATCTTATTTTATACTATTTAATGTCTTAAAGAGCGTTGTTATAGATTTGACACTTTCCCAGAAAGAAATTAGAAGAAAATAAATAAAATGAGACGTGCATAACTCAAAAGTAAATGGAACATAGTGTGGCTGCACGTCATTTAGCTACAGAAAAAAAAACTTTATAGTTTTGAGCATTAGCTACTAGATGTCGCCACGATTTTAACAAAAAAACTGGTAAAAAAGTACAATGTAGCACAGGAAAAAGACACGAAATGTATGCACAGCCCAATAGTCGCTATTGCGATTCTTTTCTGAACCTGTTTGCCAAAATTGATAAGACCGCGATTAATTTTGTTATTGATAATGAAAGTTCTCAATCTTTCAGCTCACCCACAAAATTGTAAAAATTTGAGAAGACTGATTTCTATTCCTGTGTCCACAATCCTCACGTTTTTCAAAAATCTCCAGAAATTCTGGACTCGAGAGTTTCTCATGCAATTGATAATTATTTATTGCACACGATTTTTCACGCTCGTTCCAAAAATGTAGTTTAGGAACAAAACTATGAAGATTTTTAAGCGAGTTCATTTGCTTTTCTATTTGTAACAAGCACTTTAATGTTTAAACATCACTTTTAATACTCGCCATCAGAATTTCACTCAACATTTGTTTTAACTAACTAAACATATACAATCCCGGGAGTCATGCAGACGGTTAAGCATTTGCAGTGTCCTTTTAACTAAATTAAATTTTGTTTAATTATACCGAAAGGTTTCATTTATTTGATGTTAAGCAATTTAAATAAATCTGATGTTATATTTTCTTTTATATTAAGTTTTACCCAGTGACGTGTGCATGAACTTTGACGAGTTTTTCAGTACCAAAACAAAGTTTTTAAAACTATTGAATTATAATAAAAGAAAACGAAACATTTTCAAAATATGTGAGCAAAGGGGTTTTCTAAATCATTCTAATAGCCCGTCGTGTTGTGCTTCAGTGCGACGTCAATTAAATACCTACCTACCTGTCTAAATCATTCTGTTAAATGTGTCTAGAATCTTTTACGTTTTTTTGACAAATGTGATGGAGTAGGTCTGAATAATTTTTTCAAAAATCAAAATATTTTGACCCAAAAAACCTGTATGACAGAGAAAATACACTTCACTTGTAGCTAGCTATACTACTGCTACTTGTAGATGTGAAAAAATAAGTTCGATGTCAATCAAGAAATGCGAGAAAAAGTCAGACAATCTGCTTTGAAATCTCTTAGATTTAAAATGATTTACACACAATCATCTGAAACGGTCAGTTTTCATTTTTAACTTCTCTAAAGTTGAAAAGTGCATGCGGTTATTTTTTGCAGTTGGCAATTCTCACCGGATTGGGTTGGACTCAAAATCTTTCCAGATGAGATGTCGAGAAGAAAAGTTATCCTCATTATCTGACCATGTTCAAAATTACGTGGTGTCCTCGGATCTTTCCCTTGGGGATTGATCCCGAATCGTTGCCAATAACCCATTGCGTTGTTCAGTGCGACGCTGATTACCATTATTATACAGTTATCCTTGTATCTATTCCTTTTAATTTGACATCGGAATTGTTTTGCAATAGAATGGCTGCATACTAGTTGATATGAAATGGCTGACTCGTCTGGGTTAAAAAACTTTATCTAAATGCTATTATCTAAAAAATTAAACCTGTAAAAAGGGTCATGATATACTTCCGCGCACCTGCTTTACTATCTTTTCCTGATTTTCAAAGATAGCTAGCAGGCTAACGTCAATCTGTGCAGGACGCAACCAGTTCGTTGCCCTAGGTAAGTTAACGAGCAATCCATCCCCATTGGCGGTCTTCTCCCAAATGAGAGAGAGAACCGACATATGGAGATTCAAGACAGGGAAAAAACGCCACCAATAAAAAGGAAATGAATTGCATCCGTAATTAGATTACTCTGCGAGCGAACTGGGGAGCAAAGGAAAAAAAATGTGAAACAAAAAGAGAGAAGGGATGTCAAAATAATAATTTCTAATCGAACGAAACTCGTTTCGAAGCGGTCTCCTCTCATGGGAAAATATTCCAAAAAGCGATGTCGAATACTTCATCTGAGATGTTTCCTTCAGGTTTGGATCTACTTCTTCTACCCCCCGGAAATTTGGAATCCGGTATCGGCATCTAGTGAAGAGTAAGATTACAACATTGATGGATTTCGTCGGTGAACAGGGGTAAAATCGATTCTCTGAACTGCCAATCATCTTTGTCTTTTCCATAGGGATGAATGCTCATTACAAGTTTTGTTTTCATACCAGTCTTCTGAAGACAATAAATGCCAAGTTTTCAATAATGCAAAGTCAAACAATGCCAAGTTTTGTTTTCATACCAGTCTTCTGAATACAATAGCAGATTTAAATGCAGTGGGAGGTAAGGTGAAGGCATTGAATCAACGTCGCCCTGGAGCAACACAAAGAGCTATTGGCGACGGTCCAATATCGGCAAAATCAAGATGACGAGATATCATTAGCACAACTGGTCAGTTCATGATGGATGAGATATCTCGTCGAAACTACTTGGAGGGTTAAACCTCATTCTGTCTACAAAGAAAAATAAATAGTAAAATAATACTACTGTGCATAGTGTTTAATGAAAGAAGAGCAGAAGTTTAAACTACCACTACAAAAGACAGGAAGTGTTTGAGCAATGACCAGAGATGCTTAAGTGTTTGAGTAGTGGTCAGTAAGAGACTAGGGAGGAGATAGTTAATTAACGTCGCACTGGAGCAACACAGCGGGTTATTGGCGACTGTCCGGGATAAATCCCGAAGGGAAAGATCCTGAGCACGATATCTGAGTTGCGCACTCTCCAAACTTCCACACCATTCCAAAGTGAGGACATTTCAAACGACAGATTTAACGTAAATGCAGTAGGAAGAAATCAATCGTTGAATTTATAGAATTTTGAGTAGGTTCTAGAGTAGTCAAGCGCCTGGTCCTGACATCAATTGTACCCTTGCCGTGAGAAGTTCGCCTGGAACTTGTTCAGCTTTCTAAGCCATTTTATGAATAACCATTTTAAAAATAGAAATATTATTAAGGGAATAATGTTCGTAAATGTATCTTAGAGCGCTGACCCGGAACGCATAAATAACATCTGTCGCATACGTTACTCATCAATCTGCAAGGAAGTGTAAAGAATTTTTCTGGCTGAAAAAAAATTGAAGGTACTCTATCCGGTTCTCAAATCTAGTAAAACTCAATACTACTTTTTCGCAAGTTTGCGTGTTTCGAAACCCAAGTGCACCTTTTTTTAAATATCATATTTAAAGATTCAAATTTTAATATGAATAAGAGATAAGGGGGTTTGTTTAATTCGGCACAATTAATATTTGATTTTATTTTTGTTAACATGCACACCGTATACATAAGTGTACTAATGCTCTTTATGCTCTTCCAGATTAAGAGATTCCTCATCTTCCATTACTTTGACCATTCTACATAGTAAGCACTCTTCTTTTTGCTGCTGTGGTAGGAAATTAATGGATATACTTTGTTTTCAGGTACAAGAGGGACATTCACCGTGTCTACAACTGAATGACCTCCGAGGAATCATCTTTTCATTTTGAAGAGCATTTGATCTCGTAATACCAACGCTAGGGACAATTAAGATTGAGGTGGTGAACAAAAGGCTGCTGGTTGAAACACCTGAACAGAAAGAAGCAGCCATGGGAGGGTAGAGGTGGGCCTCTACACTGTGAAAAACACATTTCAGCTCATGAAAATTCTTGTCCACGACGTTGTGTCATTGAGAAACATTCGTAAGAGGTAGAAAAAGAATCAATACATGAAGAGAACTTGAAAATGCTAGGAATCATTGTTTTCTGAGTCTGTAATTCAAAAATTTGTGAATTTTTAGGAAAAGGTAAAAATTATTATAAACAAGGCCCCCGATCATAAAAATCGCTATCAACGAATTTGTAATGAAATGGTGTTTTTTTCACGTTTTCTGTTTTATAGTAAATCGTTTAAAATAAAGTTCATATGTTGAGATATTTCTTATGGTTCGGGGACAGTATAAGTTTTTGACTGAAATTTAGGCTGTGAAGTGGATATGCTTCAGAATTTATGTCGGCTTATAGCAGTGTTTCTCCAACCCGGTACGGGCATCCATTATATCGAACCGTGAGAGTTCCTCTTGTAATTTGTTGGTTTTGTTTTTAAGCATTTTATATTCAAATACTTAAAGTTGACATATTTTGAGGAGAAAATATTCGAACGTGTCGAAAAGCTCAGATCTAGAACGCCTAAATGACATCAATGTAGCAAATGTCAGTGACCAAATCAGCTCGAAAATATAAAGGGAATTTTTCCGCTGAAATTGAAGCTAAGGCAGTCCCCCTTCCCTTGTATCCGATTCTCAAATCTCTTTTCTGAATACCGTTTCTTCGCAAGTTCGCATTGTTGCGCGTAAGTGATTGTTTAGAAACCTGAATGACGTGACTTTTTAAAAGTAATAGGCCTGCAGATTTAAATTTTATTATGAGTAAGAGACAAGGGACTGTTAATTTTGGTGTTGAGAAACCTTGAATTGAAGGTGTTTGTGATGCAAGAAATGTAAATTTTTGGTGGTCCGAATGGGATACTTTTCATACATGTTAAGAAAATATTTTTTAACTTAGTTTCTCAAACATCGAAAAAGTTCATTTAATTTTTACAGCCTTTGTTTTCAATAAAAAAAGTTCTAGAATCCACTATTCTAGAATAACATTCGACTTTCTGAAGAAGGGTAGCATGGTTTGATCGAGGGTATGTTCCATCTCTATTTATTGAACAGACCACATATCATGTTCAGTAATAAAATATACTTATGAATCTGCAAATTTTGTTCAAAATTTACATTAGAATATTCAAAAAGGATGAAATCAGGAGATTGACTGCTGGGCTCGAATTCTCCGAGAAGATTTTGGAATTAAAAAGTCATCAAAGATATGTGCTGAAAGTGTATTAGAGGAAATAGGAGTTTCGTAAATAACAAGTAAAATATGTCTGAATTCGTCAAAAGTTTGAAATAGTCGAAAAGATCATAAGGCTCATTTAACATTACGGTATTTAGGGAACTGGGAGAAGGAAGACTGGACCATCATTTTCTGAATACATGTTTGACAGAGCGACGAGATTTGCATGAGGGCAGTTAATCCCTCAGGATGGTTGGTTGTTTTCGGAATTTATGGCGCAACAGCCGTATTTGGCCAAACTGCGCCAAACACAAGCGCACACCTAACACACCAATCAGGAACGGCCCTGACCATGGTGCTCTGGAAACAGCAATCATATGAATAAGCTCATTTCGTTGATATGATAGGGAATTTCAGTGTATACATACAGATCATACGAAAAGTGATGATTTTACTTCCGCTACCCAAATGCCTCACACGATACACATCGGGGTTACCAGTTTATCACCGTTTGGCATTTAATCTAATTGACATTTACCAATCAACTGTCATATATCATTTCGGAACTTATTTTTGGAACTTTTGTTGGTGATAAATTGTTATTGATACTTTTTAATTTGTTTGTGATGGACTTTTAGGGTAAAACAAATCAGATGGACTGCAAAGATTTTACTTCATCTGTCCAAATGATCTCGCATTATATATATTGGGGTACCTTACAATGTATTTTTATTCTGTTTTGGCAACTTTTGGCGTTTACCAATTGGTGTTGACCAATAAATTATCATTTTTCTTTAGAATTCTTATTGGCGAAGTGCTGAAATCGCATTCGAAAAGCAAGCCAAGCGACAAGTTCGGAATACGTACAGGAAACACGTTCCGCCGGAGAAACTCTACCACCCCTTCACTTAACTTGATAGAAAAAGAAATCAAAGAGCCATTTTCTATCATATAACAATGGTGAAGCAGTGTGTCTGTTTCATAAGCACAGCATGGGTATGTATAAAAATGAAAACTGGACTGAAGAAAACAACATATAAAAATGTAAAGTGACAATTCTCAGAACCCTTTGAAATGATAGGCCACACCGTAAGCTCTTTTAAGTCGAGTTATACAGAAAATATGCCTTCCACTTATTTGATGATTCAACCTTTTTATCCGATGATTACATCCTATTGAGCATGTAAATGTTCCTGATTATCACGAAACGTATGTACAAGTGATAATCTCCTAATTATAAGATGCAAATGCTTCTTAGAATTAATTCGATTGTCGTGTGTGGCAAATAGAACCATTTATATAGGTAGTAATTAGGAAAAGATAGATGGAAAAATGAAAACATGGAAGAAGGTAAGATGATTTAACGAAATAAATCGGCCATTCTCTTCCCAATATTGCTTCTCTGTCACACATAAAAATATCTTTATACACTGAGTTTTATTGGTTTCTTTTTCTTTTCTGGCGAAGTCCCTTTCATAACCACTGAAAGACACTTTACGATTATTATAGTCCACAAATTAATGATATTCTCGTAATTTGTTCTTTGTCTCAACAAATTGCCTAGTTTATACACAGCACTCTAATACAGAGGATGTGATCGTTCAGTTTTGGTTTTTCCCGAGAAATAAATATTTTTTGAACTTACGACTTATTGTTTTTAGTGGTGAAAATGAGAATATTTAAGACAAAAGTCGTCCGATAATTGTTAAGTTTTTGATCATGTGCAGTAAATGGAAACACATAAGCCCAAATGTAAAGAAAAATGATGCAAAAGGGACTCAAAAGCGATTTTACATCAACGAATTCTTTTTCAGAGCAAATATTTTAAGAATTAAGTAGATTTCATTTTTTAAAAGATATTCCTCTCCTTCAAATACTCCCCTGGTATTTCTACATATCATTACAAACACAAGTGTATCCTTTAATTCTGCACTTGAAGTTTTCCAAATTACCTGAAGCCGAGAAAAGATACACAAAGTAGTTTATAACTACGAAAAACTTATAACTTAAAGATGTATTTAGTTTTTCTTTCAAGGTGATCATTAGAACATTAAATTGGCTTCCAAGTGAAACACGCAGTCACAATTTTAAGATAAAAGTTTTTACTTGTTCTAGAATAGAAAGTGGTGATCTCCAGATTGGTGAAGTTTATATGATATGGTATGATATTATATGTCATTTTTTCTTTGTAAGAAGGTTAAATTTCTTCTTGGTTTACACACACACATTTCGTGAGTTTAACTTACGGAGTAAGATACTCCCCTTCGCTTTCTCAGAAATGTTTTTGACTTAGTGCGTTGCACTTGTAAGCCGACGATATACGAAGTAGTTTGTAACTGTGATGAACTTATGATTTATAAGATGTGTCTTATTTATTTCAAGAGACCACTAGAACATTAGTTTATTGATTAAGACTTTCTTCGTGAAAGCTATTATCTATTAAACGCAATGAACATTGATAGAGTGGATCACGAGAACCAGGATCAAGGCCATATCATTGAAACATAAATAATGTGAATAGATATAAAAACGCAATACATTATCTCTCATATATATTTTATGGAATGTTTTTGCACAACCCATAAAAAATTACACAAAATTTAGTCTTTCATATTCCCAACCAAATCAACCGATTCATCATTGCTGAATTATTAACATATCTCAAGGTCTTAAAAGATTGGCAAGGAGAACCAAAACAACCGTGTAAAACTTGCTCATCTCGGACAGAATGATAGTAATCGATCACATTAAATAACCCCAACTAGAAATCTCGTACTTCTTTATTATTCCCCTGAAACTACTTCCCAGGCGATCTCAGCTCCGTTTTCAGTATCCCAGTCTAATTATAATTCATTGCAAGAAAAAGGGAGAGTTTGGGGCAATGACTTCTTTTCCCAAGTCCTGCAAATTTTTTTAGCTTCCATGGTGCCCCAATCACTCTTCCCAGGATCGAATTATAATTCGACGGAAGGCTATCATTGGGTGACAAATGCCTTCCAGAGCTATTTCACTTTAAGCCTTCAGTCGATAAAGGTAGTTTCTTTCTGCTCGTTTGTTTCTTTCGGATCTCCTTTCGCGAAAAAAAAAGAAGCAAAGAATGCCGATCATTAGAGTATGGCCCAGAATTGATGGATGTGACGCATCGTTAAGGGTGCCCCGTCCGTGCTGCAATTAATTTCGAAAAGCAGCAGCGCTGTGTCGGTGGGAACTTTCCAAGGTCCCAACAACAAACACTGCGCCCTATTCCCATCCGAGTTTCTGCGAATGACTCGCCAATGGTTTTTCACCGGCAAGTAACCAGACAATTCGGTCTCTGCCTACGTAGACAGAGCGGAAAGTGAACAAGACTGAGAATGGAAGATTTTTATCCCAACGAGTCTTGATGTCAATGTCCCTCGAGTGTCTGAAACATCAGAAATAATTTTCATCGATTTGAAAACACCAATTGGTGTTGAGTGGATTTGCTAAGAAATTGTACATTAATCTCTAGTGAAACGTTGGATTCATACTCTGGGTAGTCGATCGTTGAGTGGATTAGCTAAGAAATTGTACATTAATCTAATGAAACGGTGGTAATGAAACGTTGGATTCATACTCTGGGTAGTCGATCGTTGAGTGGATTAGCTAAGAAATTGTACATTAATCTCTAATGAAACGTTGGATTCATACTCTGGGTAGTCGATCGTTGAGTGGATTAGCTAAGAAATTGTACATTAATCTCTAATGAAACGTTGGATTCATAATCTGGGTAGTCGATCGTTGAGTGGATTAGCTAAGAAATTGTACATTAATCTCTAATGAAACGTTGGATTCATACTCTGGGTAGTCGATCGTTGAGTGGATTAGCTAAGAAATTGTACATTAATCTCTAATGAAACGTTGGATTCATACTCTGGGTAGTCGATCGTTGAGTGGATTAGCTAAGAAATTGTACATTAATCTGTAATGAAACGTTGGTAATGAAACGTTGGAATCATACTCTGGGTAAGTCGATCGTTGAGTGGATTAGCTAAGAAATTGTACATTAATCTCTAATGAAACGTTGGATTCATACTCTGGTAGTCGATCGTTGAGTGGATTAGCTAAGAAATTGTACATTAATCTCTAATGAAACGTTGGATTCATAATCTGGGTAGTCGATCGTTGAGTGGATTAGCTAAGAAATTGTACATTAATCTCTAATGAAACGTTGGATTCATAATCTGGGTAGTCAATCGTTGAGTGGATTAGCTAAGAAATTGTACATTAATCTCTAATGAAACGTTGGATTCATACTCTGGGTAGTCGATCGTTGAGTGGATTAGCTAAGAAATTGTACATTAATCTAATGAAACGGTGGTAATGAAACGTTGGATTCATACTCTGGGTAGTCGATCGTTGAGTGGATTAGCTAAGAAATTGTACATTAATCTCTAATGAAACGTTGGATTCATACTCTGGGTAGTCGATCGTTGAGTGGATTAGCTAAGAAATTGTACATTAATCTCTAATGAAACGTTGGATTCATACTCTGGGTAGTCGATCGTTGAGTGGATTAGCTAAGAAATTGTACATTAATCTCTAATGAAACGTTGGATTCATACTCTGGGTAGTCGATCGTTGAGTGGATTAGCTAAGAAATTGTACATTAATCTAATGAAACGGTGGTAATGAAACGTTGGATTCATACTCTGGGTAGTCGATCGTTGAGTGGATTAGCTAAGAAATTGTACATTAATCTCTAATGAAACGTTGGATTCATACTCTGGGTAGTCGATCGTTGAGTGGATTAGCTAAGAAATTGTACATTAATCTCTAATGAAACGTTGGATTCATACTCTGGGTAGTCGATCGTTGAGTGGATTAGCTAAGAAATTGTACATTAATCTCTAATGAAACGTTGGATTCATACTCTGGGTAGTCGATCGTTGAGTGGATTAGCTAAGAAATTGTACATTAATCTAATGAAACGGTGGTAATGAAACGTTGGATTCATACTCTGGGTAGTCGATCGTTGAGTGGATTAGCTAAGAAATTGTACATTAATCTCTAATGAAACGTTGGTAATGAAACGTTGGAATCATACTCTGGGTAGTCGATCGTTGAGTGGATTAGCTAAGAAATTGTACATTAATCTCTAATGAAACGTTGGATTCATACTCTGGTAGTCGATCGTTGAGTGGATTAGCTAAGAAATTGTACATTAATCTGTAATGAAACGTTGGAATCATACTCTGGGTAGTCGATCGTTGAGTGGATTAGCTAAGAAATTGTACATTAATCTCTAATGAAACGTTGGATTCATACTCTGGGTAGTCGATCGTTGAGTGGATTAGCTAAGAAATTGTACATTAATCTCTAATGAAACGTTGGATTCATACTCTGGGTAGTCGATCGTTGAGTGGATTAGCTAAGAAATTGTACATTAATCTAATGAAACGGTGGTAATGAAACGTTGGATTCATACTCTGGGTAGTCGATCGTTGAGTGGATTAGCTAAGAAATTGTACATTAATCTCTAATGAAACGTTGGTAATGAAACGTTGGAATCATACTCTGGGTAGTCGATCGTTGAGTGGATTAGCTAAGAAATTGTACATTAATCTCTAATGAAACGTTGGATTCATAATCTGGGTAGTCGATCGTTGAGTGGATTAGCTAAGAAATTGTACATTAATCTCTAACGAAACGTTGGATTCATATTCTGGGTAGTCGATCGAATCCAACCAAAGACCGTCGTGTACAAAGGGGGCTGGTGCACGTTAAATCTGTCGTGGCCTCATGTCCTCACATAGACGTGATATGGAAATTTGGAGAGTGGTTTGCCATCTTGTGTTGTTCTCGTCACCTGACCGGGGTTCAGAAATTCCGAGATGTTGTCCTCGGATTTCACTTCGGGATTGAACCCGGACCGTCGCCGATAGTCCGTTGTGTTGCTCCAGTGCGACGTTAATTCAGCTTCCCAGCCTATGAATCTAGCTTTTCATCAGTAATTAATGTGGGGTTGCGGTAGCTCAGTTGGAAGAGTAGCGTAGATTGGCAACAGGTGGGGTGAGAGTTCGAAACTCGATCCAACCAAAGACCGCGGGTACGTGGGGGCTGGTGAACGTTAAATCTGTCGTGGTCTCAAATGTCTTCACGTTGACTTGATGTGGAAATTTGGAGAGTGGGGAGCCAGCTTATGTGTTGTCATCAGTGTTCAAATTCACAAGGCGTTGTCCTCGGTTCTTTCCCTTCGGGATTGAACTCGGACCTTTGCCAATAGCCAGTTGCGTTGCTCCAGTGCGAAGTTAATTCAACTGCGTACCGCGTTTGTAATAATCCATTTCCATCTTGCAGCTAATAAAATAACAATCTCTCCGCGCAAATTTAGTTCAAGATGCTGTCATTAAAACACGCGGAAACTTCGGAGTGTTCATTCCGCCCGATTGAACCCCGAACGCCGCCATTACTAAAGAGCTGTTACGGGCAGAACCGGGGGACGACGTCTCGCAAATTTTTCACTCGCTCTTTTAACTTTGGAGAGCTCGAGCGAGAGCATTTGAAATTCTGACTTCGCCTTCCCGCGCTGTCTAATTAGGCTCGTTAGAAACGCGGTCTCGGGAATGTTAATCGCGGGGGTGGCCTCTAGTTGCGTCCTCACAACTCAATTATTCAGGATTAGGCTCGAGATGCGATGACTGGAGGAAAAAGTGCTGAGACGGATGCAGCACACTAAGTAAAGGCATCTCCGTTGGAAAAAAGCAGCACCGTGTCAAAAAAACAGAAAAGCATTTCCTCGCATTGTTTTGTAATTGTTTCGTTAGTCTGATCCCTGTTGACCTTTTGAGAGGCTTTTTCTTTCAAGCTGAATGTAGGTGGCAGCGGTGTTTCTGCGGCGGAACGTGTTTCCTGTACGTATTCCGAACTTGACGTCACGGCTTGTTTTTCGAATACGATTTCAACACTTCTCCAATAAGAATTCTAAAGATATATGATAGTTTATTGGTCAACACCAATCGCGTTTCCTCTACGTTACTGACGTGACGTCACTTGACTTGTTTATCGAAAACGTAGGTAGCTAATTAGCGTCACACTGTAGAAACACAACGGGCTATCTGCGACGGTCCGAGATCGGTTCTGAAAGGAAAGATCAAGGACAACGCCTCGTAATTTTGAACCACGTCAGATGACGAAGATAACAACACCGAACTGGCACCCCACTCTCCAAACTTCCACACCACGCCAATGTGAGGACATTTGAGGCCACGACGGATTTAACGTTCACCAGCCTTCGTGTACACGACTGTATTTGGCTGGACCTAGTTTCGAACTCGCAACCCTCCGGTTGCTAATCCATTGCTCTTCCAACTGGGCTACCCCCGGCCCCTTATCGAATACGATTTCAGCACTTCGACAACGAAAGTTGAAAAAGAATTCCGAAATGAAAAATGACAGTTGATTGATAAGCTAAATAATAAAATTGATAAAAGTCCAGAAATAAAATCTGTGTATGATAAAAAATTGCATCAAAACTGGCAATAAAATTAATTCCGAACTGCAACAGAGAAACTGGTAAAGTACAGACTATGGTAATGCAATACATCAAGAAAAGAGACATTTTTGTCGAGATAAATTAAGTAGCTGTAGTGTTTCTGGGGTGAACCTTGTTTTCTATACGTATTTCGAACGATACGTGAGGAGGCATGTTTTTTAATACCAATTTCAGTATGCCTTTAATAAAAGTCCAAAAGGATGAATTCCGAGTTGATTTATTACAGTCGAATATTAAACACTACATGACACCAAAACGGAGATAAACTACATCTAAAGGTAACCGCGAAAGCTATCACGCGAGATTATTTGGATAGCTGAAACAAAATCTTCGCTGTCCGTCTGGTTTGTTTGTACTTAAAATTTCTGGAGCCTTCTCATTCAAGGAATGTATTTGGTTGATTTGGTTTGTAACTCCACAAAAGATCGGGATCTACGGCTTAGTTCTCGTACAAGTGATCCATATATGTGGATCATTGATATTGTCCTCTTGAAATAAATTTTTTTCATTTTTTCTGCGAATGTTCAATGAATATTTACAAATTTGAATCCGTGGTCACATATTTTGCCATTTGTTGGATTTCGAGAGGATTGGCTGGCTGGATTTTTATGGCGTGAGGCTATATTTGGCCCTGCTGCGCCAAGTAATGGATATACACACAGTGGGAAAGTTTTGCTGACACAGAAGATACACAGGGAAAGTTACAAAAATCGAGCCTGCGCCACTTGCAACTCTCAAATTGCTGGCACAGTGGGAAAACCCACTTAGCCACGGCGGAAATGACAGAGAGGGCGAAACCAAATGCCCACATATCATCGATACCATGTTATATTATCAAAAGTCATAACAGCAACTTTTCAGGAGGTAAAACATTTTTTGAGAATTTAAAAGTACAATTTTGAAATTGTCATTGAAATCTCCCGACTTCTAAGTAGGCTACAAATTTGATAATTTGCCACCTTACACGTATCTTGTCCAATGCAACAGCAAGGTGGCATTATTTTCACATTTGATAATTTAGCATGGCTTCGACGATATGCAAATCTCCAAAACGAAAAGGAAAACATGGTTTCCGAACATTCATGGCCAAGATCGAGATTCGATCCTAAAAATTGTTGAATCAGGGCCAGAACGTTAATTACAAGGCTGTCTGGCTGGTGGATATGTGCTTGATCGGGTGTTCTAAAAATTACCAGGATTCTTCAAACGTAATAAAAGGATTGAAATTGTTTTGCGACCTGGATCGAAAATATATTTAGTACAACTACATATGAGAGGGGTTTTCAGTGAAAAACAAACCAGATGGTCTGCGAAGATTTTATCTCTGCTGTCCAAGGTGCTCTCACATGATACATACCGGGGTTACCTTAAAATGGTTTCCTTCGATTTGGTAACGTTTAATCTAATTGGTGTTGGATTTGATTTGACGCCGTAGATGCACACGGTTTCACCTACGGCGGGGAGTAGGTGCAGTTGTGCAGGGATGGACGAAGCTTGTCATAATAAAACATTTAACATAAAACATTTAACAAACAAAAAATACCGTACATAAACAAGTGATGGAAAAATATGGACGCGTAAAAAATGACGAAGGAAAAGGATTACAAAATTTGTTAAATTTACAGGGAATAATAATAATACAAACTATGTACAATTAAAGGGAACAATGCACAATGCAACTTGGATGAACAACAAAACGCAATGAACAAGGATACATATTCAATAGAGGTTCAAGAGCACAAACGTCTTACAAGAAATAAATATCGCTGCAGAATCAGAAGCCACTATATTTAACTTGACAGAAATGCCTCTCATATAGTATAGAGCCTATCGTCGTAAAGTACACAAAAGTTGATTAGACGCCGAAATCTGTCGGTGTTCAGAGAAGCGGGAAAACTTTTGAACTTGCCCAATAAGTACAGTATGACTGGTTTCGACTTCTTTCCAAAGGGGTCCTTAGAATTGGAAGGCATCAGAGAAACGTAATTACGTCTGCAGGTATTTTGCTGGAACGTCCGTATCATCATTTGTCACTGATGCAATTTTGTTTAGTATATTTTCATTCATATTTTCCCAAAGCTTCCACCAGTCGCTTGTAGATCCTTGCCATTGACTGAGGAATAAAATAATTCATCAGCTAATGTCAGGTTTCTAATTGTAAAAACCACAACTAAATACCAGAAGTTCAAATTCGAAAATAATTATTTTGGTTTAAGTTTATCAGTACATGAAACAACTTTTTCACACTCTCTTCTTAATGTGAAATAATCCGTTTCATACTTAATATACTTAACTTCTAAACTCTGCAAAACCATTTCAAATAGTTCGTAAAAATTTCTACAACCTTCTAATTCTAAGTGAAATGAATAATGAGCTGAATCTGTGATCAATTTGAGTTAAAATATTCTCCAAAACGCATCTTAAAAATGCTGGTAGTCCACTAGAACGTCAGAATGAACCATCATAAATCGTTGTGCTTGCTGTACCTAAACAGAAGTAAAAAAAATTCCTCTAAGAGTAGACGAAAATACTTTCTCCTGAAAGATCGTCAGAAAATTGCAGCTTTTCTCATTGGAAAGGAAG
Source organism: Meta bourneti (assembly GCA_933210815.1). Taxonomy (NCBI): domain Eukaryota; kingdom Metazoa; phylum Arthropoda; class Arachnida; order Araneae; family Tetragnathidae; genus Meta; species Meta bourneti. The sequence continues at coordinate 35,724,573 of OW119922.1, read as the reverse complement.
TTCAGAGCAATTCTGAATGAAAATAACCATCTTAAAATATGATACTAGACAGCCATAGGAAAACATGCAACCTGCAATTTTCCAACACCGTCGAAAGAAAAATAGATTTTTCAAGAAATCAGCCACCGGAATTCCAGTCACTGGAAAATTCGCACAGAATTACAAATGGCAGACGCGAACTCCAACTCCGCGCTTAAATTTTCCTACTTTAAATTTATGCTCACCCCATTTGCCTCGCTGAAAGTAGATGCACTTTTAATGAAAGTATTGAAGCTGTTAGTAAAAGGAATGATTACTCGAAGAAAACTGCTCATTCGTTCGCAGAAGCACCATCATAAACATCAACTTAGGGCAAACTGCAAAATTTACACGTGCCTTCCCCGAGTTACAGCGTTCATGCAAATGACTGCTAACTTTAAAACTCTTGCCTTTCGCTCCCAACATGATTACAGCCTTTCCCGCCTGAATAAATTAATCTTCCTCGAAAGAGGCGGGGCTTCATCATTAACGTCATCAAAGTCAAGAAGAATTTAGTTGTTGGCGCAGGCGATTATTCTGTCAACGATTTCGGAACAGCGGAAATTTTTATCAGTATTAAATTTCACGTTTGTGTCAAATTATGCGTTACTAATTGTAACGAGGGGGCTTACGATCATAAAACAAAGTCGACTTAACGACATAGTTGGTCGAATGAAAAGTCGTTAAGTCGGAATTCTTAAAAACATTGCACAAACTGCATTTTTATTTATCGTTCCTTTACCCTGGAGATGCATATACTTAACGACTTTGGGTTTGTTCAAGTTGCCTTAACGTTGTAAACAAAGTTTAAATATTTGTGTTGCATTTTCAGAGTTCGTAAACTTTGTGGAAATGGTAAGTAATGGTTGGTAGTTTGATTCTGAATTTTTGAGACATACATGTATTTGTATAAAAATTTAGTGTTCGTGCCCCATGTTCTGCTATGATTTACATATATATATTTACATACTGTGAGCATTAATACATTTGAATATTTTTTTCTGTCTGGATGTCATGGAATTCTAGCGTGTGAGAGATAGTGACAAATTGTTTTTTTATAATTTTTAATTTGTCTGAGAGAGACTTTTAGGGTAAACAAACAAACCAGACGGTCTGGGAAGATTTTACTTCAGCTGTTCAACTAATCTCGCATGATACATATTGGAGTACCTTAAAAAGTATTTTACCTCCGTTTCGCCAACTTTTGGTGTTTACCAATTGGTGCTAACCAATCAACTATCACGAATTCTTATTGGAGAAGTGCTGAAATCATATTCGAAAAAGAAGCCAACTGACATCACATTGAGAATTCATACAGGAAACACGTATCGCCACAGAAATACTACCACTGCCTATATTTAAGCTTAACAGAAAATGACTCTCATAATGAATTAAAATAAGTGATACGTACTTCTTTACAAATTATTAAATGTCAAAAGGAATTTGCAGAATATTTGCTTATCTTTGATCTTTCTTAAGAGATTAAGATTAAGTTTGAGATGTAAGTGTTGTGAAATAACTTGAGAACCGCATCAAAAATTCAGATGCGTAGTTTCAGTTCGAAAGTTTGGTTTTATTGAAGTTATAGAACATACAAAGATAAAAAAAATTTGGGTATATTCTCATAGAGGTATTTTTCTTAGTTTTTAATAAAATTTCAAAATAAAGATAATTAAATTGAAGTTAATTTTTCGTTAAAAAAGAAAAATATTTTCTGTACCTGGAATGTTTTCGCACACAATTTCACAACTGAATCAAAAGATATTACTATTCTATGATGCTCGTTTAACAAGCAACTATGATAGATCACTGTTCCACTTTCTTGAACCGTAACGATAAAATCTAAGTTTTGCAAAAAACTTCCCAAGCAATTGCAAAAAAAATGTTTTTAAGTAAACGGAGTTACATTACACAACTCCATAATTCATCTATCATTCCAGATAAATATATAGCAAATCTCCCAATTTTGAAAATTACGAGACAGCGCAATTCAGAAGTCAGGAGGCCTGTAATTACCAATTACAACTCGGTTTATTGACATCGTGTCCTTCGAGTTAAAAATCATTTCGAGGTGTGTTCTTTTGATACCTGTGTAAAAGATCTTCCTACGTACATTACGCTCTACACAGGTCTAGGTAACCCCCACCTTTTTTCCTTCTTGGCAATTTTTTAAACTCATACACCTACTCGGAACAGCACCTTGGACAACTTCCCACACGACTTGTAGCATATTATATATCTGTTTCTTTCCTTTACTTGAACCTTAAGTATCAATGTAGTACTTGAACACTGATAACTAAACATGTGGCTTTCGCCTTCAAAGGGAAGAGAAATTGCTGATGAAGGGAAATAAATAAATCTGAATGACAAAATCGAAATTGCTGAACAAACAATTCAGATTATTCTGTTTTGGGAACATGTGTCGATGCATTTTATTTTTTATTCTTCTACAATTCTAAACAGAATGAAATGCATGAGTACTTTAAAATTCCAATGGTGTCCTTCAATGCAGCAATCATTTTAGAAATTGACAACTGTATGTTATATTGTTATTGTACTTGTAGAAAGATTGTAGGATTTATAACTTTTTTACTTATTCATAAGTTGCCAGTTACTGATCAAATACTTGCATGAAAATATATATTAGCTGCGTTGTATTGCCGTATGTATGCTATCATACAATATATTTTTAAAAGAACAAAAGATAAGGTAAATAATTTTCCTAATTGGGACATTCACTGAATGTTTTTATTTCCTTTAGCATTCCTTTATTGTAGATTGAACATGCAATGAATTTGAACAACCCGCACTTGATACAAAAGTAAATACATTGTAATTTTTTAGGAACACTAACAATATGTGTAATGATAATTTGTCCTCATATTTCTGAGCACTTAAATTTATCCTTTACTGATAAAAACTGATTTCCTATAGAAAATTAGACTCATTTACGCATTTCGAACTCCTCCCTTATGTACCGTTCGAAGCTAGTTATAGAATATTCGTATCTTCTCATGACATGATTCCACACATTTATAGACATCCACAGCGAAATGAAATCCTTCACTCTATTGTTTTCTACCTGAAAAAGGAACACTTTTTGTTTTTTTTCTCTCTAAATAGAGTATTTTAATGAATTAAGTATATTTTTGAAAATTTATGTACACAAAACATGCTCCTCAATTGAGCGAAACATTTATCTTCCACAATTTTTTAAGTTAAAAAAAAACTATTTTTTAAAAAGCGGTAAATCTGTGATAACTTAAACTTTTAAGGTTCCATTCCTTAAAACAATAAAAATATTTTTGTATTATGATTTTTAGAACTGCAAGTAAAACAATTTATATTTACTCGTAATAAGAACTTGTAGAGATGTGTACCTGCTAAAAATTCATTTATTCAGTTCTTATGTATTTAAAATTATTATTTGTTCCATTTATTAGTTTTCCTATAGATGAAAGAAGATGGCTAGTAAATGGATACATGTTTCTATGAGTTTTATTCAGTGGATTTAAATGTGATGATGTGACAATAAATTTTATAAGTTTACTGTTTCTTATTTATCTTTCGTATTTATAAAATATTGATTTCACACACAATAGGTAATACAAATTTAATATTAAAAATCCAGCACACAACTTTTGCACACACTTAAAATTATAAAATTTGTCGTCAAGAGTTATTTACTTAAACACTGATAAATTTAAAATCTATATATAGACACACAAGTGTAACTTATTTAGTTTTTTAATCAAAAATCTAAAATTGGGTAAAGTAGCTAACAGCTTTAAGTACATGGGTTAAAAAAGTTACTTTTCATCTTGTAAACTTTTCATCTTGCATTATATGTATAACTTTTCACGTTAATAATACTTCTATACGTAATTGTCCTAAAATAAATTTGCGTTTACAAAAACATAAGCAATTATGTATCCATAATATAAATGAAAGCTTTCAATGGTGTCCCAGACGTGATTTGAGCACGCAACCTTCTTATCTGTTTTCACTATTTTTATTTTATGCATCAGTAAAATATTTATTGAGGCAGTCGTTTCTTAACATGTGCATTTATTTTACAATTTATTCCAACTCGTGTTAACCTCATTAAATTTAAAAAAGGAAGTTAGAATTATTTTCTGTATTAAATCTTTAAGATAATTTTCACAACAATTAATACAGTTAAAGAAAAATATATAATATATTGAATTAAAGAAGATCAGGTCTCAGACAACTATCTTACACAAAATTTTAACCAGTGACGATATATTCGTGAGCATCCCCTAACCCTTTTGAGATTTTCTCTTAATATACAATTGCAAAGGGTAACAAACAGTCCAGCGATAAATCAAACTAGCACTACAGGACCGATCTCGACTGTGGGTCTGGTAAACTGCGGAGGATTGTATCTGGACTACAGGCTGGTTACGCCGATTTGGAGGACCGGGCTTGTTAAAAAAATATTTGGAGGATTGTATCTGGATTGCGGGCTAGGTAAAACTGTCCTGATGGCCGTATCTGGACAGCGGGCAAGTTAAACATGTCCAGTATCTGATCGGCTGTCCTGATAAGCATTTGGTGGACTGTATATGGGTTGTGGGCCGGGTAGACCTGTCCTGAGACCATATCTGAACTGCAGTTCTGATAAAAATTTGGAGGGCCATATCTGATCTGCGAGCCGGGTAAACATATCCGACGGGGCTTTTTGGCTTGAGGGCCGGTTAAATATGTCCAGAGGGCCGTATCTGAACTCCGGGCCTGCAATCAATCTATTCACTACAATGTATTTATCTTACATGTACGGATTTTTATTGTATACGTGCTAGTTAAACTTAATCCCAATGTGAACTTAAGCTAATTATATAACAGCTCAAATTGCTAAAAACATTAAAAGGTTACACAAATTCAATAAATATTCAGTAGTATGCACATTCGCATCGCTTAACAATATTTAAACGTAACTCAAATTCAAGAACTATTCACAGTATTATACACATTCACATCGCTAACTTTTTATAAGTAAATGTTATGTCGCCAAGAGAAGCGATAAAAAATCAAATCAATCAACCAAGCTGAATTTTCGCGTAGCAGTCACGTGACTACTAGCGACATGTTTCTCCCACTTTTTGAAGCTCTTCTCAATACGATGCTCAGTCTACTTATATTTCACGTGTCTATGATCAAAACCCGAAGGGAAAGATCCGATTAGCTGAAAAGAAAAAACTTCTCACAGAGAACAGCAGTGTTTTATGGTGATACGTACTTCCTGTTTTATTCCGAAAATGACATAACTTGGTATGATATTCGAATTCAATTTTAGTTTTTTTTTTAATTTAGTTATTTATAATAATAATAATTATTTATTATTTTTATTCAACTTAAAACATGCCCTCAACATGTGTTGATAATGGCTGCTTTATGAAGTCGTGTGCTTTTGGTGTGCGTGGTCGGAGTTTCCACTATTCTAAGCAAATAATTTAGTGTCGGGGATAAATGCCAAATGTCCCCCTGAAGTAGTTAAATGCAATTTTATGGTATTATTCTTAAACGAAAGTATTTTCTTTGTCTTCCAGTTGTTTGTTTATGTTGGAAAACTCTTTCAAGAGGCTCTTTTGAAAGCTAAATGGGGATGGAGCAGTTGTTTTAGGGGTACAGCGTGCTGTAGTGGGGCTCCGAGAAGGCAGTTAACCTTGTGTCAGTCGATTTTTGAATAGGTGTGAAAACGCGTTAGGAGAAGGCGGCCGTTAGCAAAACCATGAATGATGATCGCCGTGGATGTTTCTTCTGGCAACTCGTTATCATTTCCATCGCTTTCAGCATTGAAAGATAAACTCTGAACCAGAAAGAGACACGCTGCTCCAAAGACGCCAGTTGTGGAAGCGATTTGTTTACGTTACCATCAGTCCCCTAATCTAAAGAACACACGTTCGAACCCAAGTGACTCGTTTACCTCCTCCCAGTTTTATCCAAAATTATTCTTGCATGGTAAATGGTATTATTGGATGTTTCTTCTGGCAACTCGTTATCATTTCCATCGCTTTCAGCATTGAAAGATAAACTCTGAACCAGAAAGAGACACGCTGCTCCAAAGACGCCAGTTGTGGAAGCGATTTGTTTACGTTACCATCAGTCCCCTAATCTAAAGAACACACGTTCGAACCCAAGTGACTCGTTTACCTTCTCCCAGTTTTATCCAAAATTATTCTTGCATGGTAAATGCCATATTCCTTGTACTGTTTTGTAATGACACTTTCAAATCTCGATATTTTTCTAATTGAAAATTAATGCAATGGAAAAGTTTCGGACTTGTTTCAAATTACATTCAATATTATTATAATTTAAAAAAAACAGAAAACAATTAAGGAAATCAATCAAAATACACAAAAATAGTATGCTATATAAAAATATAGAGAATGTATGAAAATGAATAAAATAGATTTATGAATAATTGGTTTTCAAATGTTTAACAACACTTTTTGGACATGGATGTAGATTGATATTTTGTCCTGATTCTCTTCGCATATCATCCAGTGCATATAACAAAATCTCCAGGCCTGGAATATACTGAAGGTGGAAGCTCTATTGTAAATAGAATTTCTTATACTACATACACAGAAAAGTTATTACAAGTAGAATTCAAAGCAGCCCGTGTAACTGTGATATATGTCAGGTGAAAAAGGCGTAAGAATTGAAATCAGTAAAAATGTGATTTAAAAAGAATCAGAAGTTGTCAAAGGAAGACCTAGAAAATGAAGATCTATCTTCCCAGTTCAAACCTATGACACATAAAAGGTGACAGATGGCTCAGAAAACAGACAGCAAACTTTTTATTCGGAAGACGGGAGTGTAGCATCACAAAGCATAAAAACAAAATTAAAGTAAAAATAGATTTGTTCTGATTCCATTTTAAAAACGTTTCTTGAAGGATTGAGAACAGATTTTTTTTTTGTCAGCACAAACATTTTTTTTCAATATTAAAATCTTGGAATGAAGTGATCCACGTGATAAAAGTAAAAAAATAAAATCTACATGATAAAAATTGCATCAAAGCGAAATAAAATTTATTCCGAATTTTGCAACAAACTGGAAATGTAACAGCTATGAGAATGCAATGCAATGTCAAATATGAGAGACATTTTTTGTTAAGATAAATGTAGGTGGCGGTAGTGTTTCTGTGGCGATACTTCAGTAGGCTTGTTTTTCAAGTCGATTTCAGCACTTAGTCAATAAATATTCCAAAGAATAAATTTAATTTGATAGTTGATAGGTCAACACGAATTAGATCAATCACCAAACGTCGCCAAAACTGTGATTAACTACATTTTAAGGTCATTCCGATATTTCAAAGGTCAAACGTATTTCAGAAAAAATTTATTTTCATTAAGTCAGTAGATTTCGAATGGAATATTTGGTATTCCAAACGCGATTTCCAAATTTATTTCTTTGAAGTACACATGCCCAGAACAGTTTGGAGAGCTATTAGAGGCAAGCTGAGTGACTACTCCAAGACGGATAGCTGTATTGAAGACAAACGATAGCTCAATACTCCTTTTAATAGTTTTTTTGCAGAATGCTTATATTAGTTTCTAATAAATAATGGGAGTCATTTTTAAATGGAAAAGAAATCATGTAGAAATATTCATAGATTGAAGTAGTTTGTAGCTGGAATAGGGAGTTATAGAAGTAAAGGGATAATTTTGCAAATTGTATAGAACAAATCAACCACTTCTATACGGTTATTTCTGCTTTTTTCAAGTCGGAGTTTGAGCTTTTCCCACAGCCCCACCCCCGTAATTGACACCCCTGACATCACAAAATTACATTGTGTCTTGCACAAATCCTCAATATCCTGTTGCTACAAACCTTCCTGATTCAAAAATAAAAAGCGGAGAGGAAAAAGGCACGTGAAACAACAAACGGTCGCGGTTTGTATACTATTTATATTTATATCCATTCTTTTTATAGACGTGTAAACTCTCCTTTTCCCGCCAAAGGCACCTGTTACAACCAACCGAAAATCGGACCCTAGACCCAAACCACGCAAGACGTGGCGATGTTTGGTTTTATTTTATTTTGCTTTGAAGAATGGTTGTCCCCGAGTTCGGAAAAGCGCCAGGCGAAGCTGAGCCATTAGGACCACGTGTGTTCTTTCAATAAAACGAGGGAGTTTGAGCAGCTGTGAGGTCATTCTGCACGATTTGTCTCTTCCACGTGCTCCTCGCGCGCACAGTTGGGGATGGGAAAGGCTACAATGGGTTTTATGTGTACCATGCAGGTGGTTTTAATTCTTTTCTAGTGCTTCTGAATGGTTGTCGCTTTTTAAGATCAGCCCGTCATTATAAAAAATATCTGTTATATAACCAAGGCCAAGATGTGTTTTGGTTTCTCATTTTTAAAATATCTACCAATAAAATATACAGAAATGAAACACAACTTTTTTATGTTCTTCAAATAAAAAGTGGTTTTTAATTCTTATATTAACTATTATTTTCTGAACAAATATTCTAATCATATGCAAATAAACTTTTTCTAATGTCCGGCTAATTGAACATAACTCATTACGGCATTACAAGGGTGGATTTGTGAACCACTTTGCGTTACCCTGGTGTACCACGGGGGTGGGTACATGTCATGCATACCACATATTTGTTTATTTGTTGTGTATCTACAGGAAATTATCCTATTACAGATAACAAAAATATATTATACAAAAATGCAAGAAAAAGTCAAATGCAAAAAGGCCACAAACGCAATAAGGTAAGAGGTAAAAAAACACTTCATTGAAGCAGATTACTTGTTGGATTCAAGCACGCGATCCATTTAAGAGAGGACCCACATTTATTCCAGATGAATGATCCATCCATGCCTTATCCCGGATTCAAACTAGGAACCTTTTCACCCAGTACTCTGAACAATGCATCGATCGGTTCACTAATGCAAATAAATTAGTTTGATACCTTATAATCATTACAAAGTTCTTGAGCATCGATTATAGACATCCGTTTTCTCTGTCGTTTCTCAACGATCTCGTATATTCACATATCTACGAATCGTATATCAATCCTTCCAACAGTGATATAAAAGTAAAAAGTGAATATAAAGAAACAAAGTTTTAATATATGCTTAGGCTATTGATTATTGTATACATGTGGAATCAGTCATATACTTAGACATGGACTTATGCTCATTCGTATACTTGGATCAATTGAGCTATATCACTTGTTTGTGGAGAGGGGAAAGACAGTGCAACTTCGTCTACCAAAAATGTACTTCATGGTAGAGTTGGGTTACACTGTTATGTATACTATTGCGCATTAATTATTGTAGGGGCTAAGTTCACCATAACTTTTTATATGCTATCAGTAATCCATAAGTAGTAATTTCATAATCTGCTTAACAATAAATGAGATGAGATCTTTGCATAAAAATTCCATTTTTAATTTTGGGCCCTTTGAAATAAATCTTGGCTACTCTATTGGTAAAAAAACTATTGGTTGAAAATAAATGGTTCATGGTGGGGATCCAAACCACAAACGAATCGTGTGGTATTTTTGTGAGTTTTCTCCGGAAATCTGCTGGAGGGCTTAATATTACAGGGTCAGATGGGGCAAGTGCGAACCCAAATCTTCAAATTTCTTATTGAATCAATTACTACATTGTCCAGCGGTTTTTAAAAATTTCGTATTTTTACCACTCACTGCCAGATCCGTTTCTAAATATGTTTACAATTCTTATTTGTAAAAACTTACTCATCCCTATATTTTAAAAATTAATTTCCAATGCTATTTCATGGAGTCGTACTTGCCCCACATGACAAGGCAAGTGCATACATACCATAAACTGTTTTCTTGTTTGCAATGGGATAGTACTATGAGTGAACAAGAGTATATCATTTAATTCCTGTCCTTTGGTCTGCATAACTTCCTGCCCAAATTCGAATCACTCTAGCGGTGAAACTAATCTATGGGGATACTTCAAGGGCATTTCCAGTAAATGAGAGCCCTATAATCACAGACACTTTTTATATTAAGTGGTGCACTAGCCCCGAGAACGCACTTCTCCCACTTCACCTTAAAGAAAAATTATTTTAAAACTAAAAAAACATGGTTTATTAGAAAATGTTTATTAGAACCCCGTGGCGCCTTTCAATTTGTGACCAGTTTTTCTTTTCCTGAACAGAGGTTCGTAGTTTTCGAAGAATTTGTGAACATTTCCGTGTTAGAGGAAGCAGTAAAAATGGAAACATGCTGCACTGATCAAAACGAGAACCCCCGTGTTATCTATACATATATAAAATAAAGTTCCCAGTAGTCGTCTGTATATTTGTTAGGGCTAATCTCAAGAATCTGAAAAGTTTTCGATGGCGGTTTTCACCATTCTGTACAGCATTTTCTGAGGAAGGTTTGGATGTACAAATAATTATTCTACAGTACGCAACCGTCCAAGCGCTTTATTGGCAAACGCTGCCTGAGACTTGAGGCGCATGCGCAGGTGAGAGTATACTCTGCGATCGCCCATAGAATATGCGTCTGTTGCGCGCGAATGTTTCTTTTTGGGAGATCTTTAGTGCAATTTATAAATATTGTATTATCATTACCCGAAACAGGAAGCTAATATAGACTCAGGGGCTGATACTTAACGGGATGTAGTTGACCCTAAGTGGAGGAACTTTCGTGTGTCAAGTCAAAACGAAATCTTTTCGTGTTCACGGAAAAGCAAAAGTAAATCTTACAAGACCTCGGCCAAAATTACTCTCAAGCGAAGTCGGGGCGTGTTGCAAGCTGTTATTACAAATGATTACGAAACTATACTGCACCAGTGTCAACTCATCTACTACCTACAACGTTTCAATGCCAGTGATGGATCCAGAAAGATGATTGATTGATAAGTATGGGAGCGGTTTGGATGCAAGGAATGGACATGGTGGGCGACCTAGAAAGCCTGAAAAGGGGGTAGCTCAGAACGTTTTATTGCAAGGTCCAAAAAGAGTGTAAAGTCAAGTAGTACAATATAGAAAACCCCCTACCCCCTTACCGAAGTGATCTCTAGTTTACCCTTATATTATAGACTTTATTCAACAGATGAAGAATTACAAATATTCACGAATATTCAACTATACATTAAAATAAGTATACTAATTGAAGCTCAATGCACACACAGTGGAGCATTCTATTAAGTGCATCGAAAACAACCCTTAAACAGATTGTGTATCAACAGGAAAAGGTTCAATATGAGAGAATGAATCTCTCTCTTCAATCTTTATATTGTCCTTTGTTTTCAATTCATAGCCTTTTACCACACTAAAAATAACTTCTACAGATGTTAATGTCCCACACTAAAAATAACTTCGACAGATATCAAGAGCTTTTTCGTTTCTTGATGTTTTCCTATGGGCTGTCTCAAGCTCATCAGAAGAGTTCATATAATTGATGAACAATCGTATCATGCACAATTTCCAATGAAGTGAGAAGAGAAAATTCCTTGAACTGCCAAAACAAAAAAGAATTACAATACAAATATGAGGTAAAATACAATTAAAGATATTTAAAGATTTATATGCGCATACATTATGATTATGATTACATTATGATTCTCTAAATGCATATCTGCCAGCCTAAAAGAACAAAAAAATTGGAAAGATTTTTAGGACATAAAGAAACAACACACAACTTTCACAGAGAAAAGAAAAAACTCTTAAAATAAAAAATAATAATTTAAAGTTCCAAATTAGAGACAATTGAACAAAATTGGGCTTCAAAAAAGGAATCAAAACAAAAAGTTACCATGCTCTATAAATGAAAAATGCTTGGCTGTAGATCCAACTCAGGGAAACCGATTTGGCGATGTTTCTTAAAATATGGCGAACAGTTATACGTAAAAATTAGCAATTGCACTTTTTCCTGTCTGTTTTAGAGGCACTTTTGTAGGTTTTCTTGACAATTTAGTACCAAAGAAGGTTTTTACAGCAATGTAGCAATCACTGATTCTGGTACTTTTCTTTCATGGTTGCCACGACTTGGCGCCAAAACTTTGGAATTGGCGTCGCTTGGAAAATTTTCTCCCTGAAGAAAAGTATGAAAAATATATTTTCAGTTAGGAAGACCAGAAAAGTTGACAGGCAAAAAAAATGTAATAATTTACGCTATATCAAATGTCGATGTTATAGTAAGTTTTTTTCTGCTGGAATGACGTGATTGTGTTGCAAATCACGACTGTCCAGCGCACAAAAAATGTATATTTTTTAAGATACATTTCTGTTTTGTCAATACTAAAGTGCAGAAACTCTTCGATTTTTCACACTTCTTGAGGTAGGTAGTTGAATGAATGTCAAACTGGAGCAACGCAGCGATCTATTGGCGACGGTCCGGGATGGATCCGGAAGGGAAAGATCCGAGGACATCACCTTGTAATTTTGAATCAATACGCTTCTCGAGGATACGAAAAGCACGAGAAATCGAAGGAAGCTACAAAGCGATGGGCTATAAAAATGTACTTGTTGCAGAAACAAAGGCACAAATTATACATTACATTAAGCAGATTTTTTTATTTAATACTAGCTGTATCGGGCCACGCGTTGCTGTGGCTCATCTGGTTAAATTGAAAAGAAAGATTGCCATTGTGCTTTCATCCCAAACGATGAGTTTGCATTTTTGCAATACTTTTCCCATGCTGGATGCTTTGGAAATGTTACACGTGGGGGATTCAAAGAATTGCATGCCAAATGGCAATTTCAAAGCGGAATGAGCAGTTCTTCCACCTGGTATCAAAGTCGCAGCTATTCCGGACGACGCAAGTGCTAAGGCAATGTGATTTCGGGATCTGATTGCGGCCAGAATCAATTTCATTAGGAACGTTTTACCAGTTCCTCCTGGCGTTACATTTTTATTTATATAGCTAAATAGACGAAAACATGCGCGTATTCGAATGCAACGTTGTGGCAAAATTTCAAGTCAATCGGTGAAAAATTTTGGGAGATTTTGCGTTAGGAATAAACGAACATTACATTTTTATTTATATAGATTATGTAATACTACGAATTAAACCCAAAGTTGATGGTCAAAGTTTTCAAAACTTTATTTACAGCTAACAGCTATTTACCGTTAAATATTTGTTTTGAAAACAGAAAATCTTTCTCATCCATTCTTTCAAAACACGCAAACCTTATATATCAATTCAAGAAAACTCGGACCGTCGTGGCTCAGTGGGTATGCCCACTGCGCTAGCAACCTTCGAGTTGTAGACGGCGCAGGTTCGATTCCTGTCAGGTGCATTTCTCCCTGGGTGTATTTCTCTCTTCTGTGTCAGTAAAACTTTCATCGTGTGTGTATGTATGTTACTTGATATTGTGTCTTGTCTCTGGGACAGCATGGCCAAACATGGCCATTGCGCCATATAACCCCAACCAACCAATCAAGAAAACTCTTGAAGCGAGAACTCTCAATTCTACAGGGAGCTGCTGTATGTGGGGCTGATGCACGTTAAATCTGTCGTGGCCTCAAATTTCGTCACATTGGTGTGGTGTGGAAACTTGGAGAGCGGAGAACCAGCTCGTGTGGACCTCGTCATCTGACCGTGGTTCAAAAGTGCGAGATGTTGTCCTGGGAACTTTCCCTTCGGGATCGATCCCGGACCGTCACCAATAGCCCGTTGAGTTGCTCCAGTGTGACGTTAATTGAAATACCCCCCCCCCCGGACCGTCACCAATAGCCCGTTGTGTTGCTCCAGTGTGAAGTTAATTTCCTACCTACCTACGTGATTCTAAAAAAACGTTGAGATTTCATCTGCTACACGCAAATTGAAAATTCATCGGACTATCATCCAGTAAAAATGAGCGATATAGCCGAGTGTGCGATATAACGAGGAATAACTTTACTTGAATCATCGTATCTCTTGTGAAAATGGGCTTGAATTTAAATCAGATTCAACAAAGTCGAAATTTTTTATAGTTCTACTTTCCTCAGTAAACATGAGTTATAGTAACAAGACGACTTCAATCACAGTTGACGTGTTATTTCTAGGCATCCAGCAATCAGATACTTTTTTCATCAAGATGGTCAAAAACTTCTTTGATGCGTTGCTGACAACGATATCTCTGGACTCGACGCACCCATGTTTACGCATTTCTTGCGAAATCAAATTCCAGACAGCAATCATACAATATGACTTTTCATATAACTTGTTATTCTTCAAAAGAAACGTAAAAACCAATCAGGATGTAAGACTCTAAAATGTTTGGAAATAGCATACGATTCAATTAATCAAATTAACATGAACAGCAGTTATCATATACGAATGACTTACGAAATATGTGACTGCCAACTGTTTGATATTTTTTTTTGTTCTTCCTTTATTTTGCTCAAAATGCTGTTTCTATAGGGAGATAAACTGAATTTGCTGAAAAGTATAGCTTCAAACTGGCTTTTCGTTCTAAAAATAAAATAGCACATAAAAGAGTTGACAAAGACGACATTGGATGAAACCTATGGTGAAATGAGAGGTTTAATCAAATGGAGACATCGCAGCATAAATGATGGATGTAAGAATCATGTAAGGGATAAACACAAGTTCTCTAAATCGCTTGGAAATACCATACGGTTCATTAATCAAAATAACATAAACAGCATCTATCATATAGGAATGACCTACGAAAATGTAACTGCCCAACTGCTTGATATTTTCTGTATTCTTCCTTTATTTTCGAAATGCTCTTTCTATCAAGAGAAAAACTGAGCTTGCTGAAAAGCATAATTTAAAGAGATCACGTTGTTTTGTTGTGTGAAAAAAGTGTAACAATGTGAACTGTATTTATGATTTTTTTTTAATGCTACAAACTGGATTTTCGTTCTAAAAATGTAAATAACAAGAACACATAATGGTTGAAAAAACAATGTCGGATGAAACATACGATGAAATGGAGGTTTAATCAAATGTGGAGGTCACCACACCCCATAGCATATTTGAATCAGAACCTCTTGTGTTCGTCCAAAACATTTATAGTTCAAAGATAACGAATGAATTTATTTATTCTATTGATCTTTCTCTACAGAAAAATATTCAATTACAGAGGACGAAAGCATGATTCAAAATATGCAAGAAAGAAGATTACACAAGTACAGTTATATAAGAGATGAAACACACAAAATACTCCATTGAAGGAGATTACTTATTGAATTGAAATCTTTATAATATATCATCCTCCGAGAAAGAAGTATACTGTTTAAAAACTTATTTGTAACAAAATGTTAATTTCCTTTATTCTGGTAGCTTGTAAAGAAAAACGGCGTATATTTCAGATAAACCAATATGGCGGCAATGTGAAAATTTAATCCTGCTGAAAAAATCGGATTAGAGGACACCTTCACTTTACGAAATCTCATTAAATACACGAAACTCATGAAGATGCAGCCCAAACTCAAAAACGAGTCAAACCCTCAGCTACAATATCACGTTAATGAGACTATAGAAAATCGAATCAATGGCAGTTATTATTGTCCCCATACCGGTCATTTAGTTGTTTATTCAAGCGCTTAAGCGTTTTTAATTCTCCCCTGATAAGGTACGATGAAATGTCAACAGTGAAAAGGCCCATTGTTTCTGCATCCACTTTTCCAATGGTTAATTGGACGAAGGTACGAAGAGAGGCCTGCGAATCGTTAATGGAACTGAAATTAGTTGGGAAATGGGCCTCCATAAAGAATAACGAGCCAAGGCGTCCTCTTTAATGAAACGAGTTCGTTGGTTTCAATTAAACCCAGTTTGCCGGAGATAATTCAATTTACTCCGCACGAGCGTTTTTTATTTCTCTTCGTCTACTTTTTATTGCTTTCTTTTTCATCAAAAGGCCAAATTGAGAAAGGCTTCGTTTGAAATGAAATTCGAAGGCATAAAAATTAGATATTTCTGACGTAGTTTTGACCTCTACGGATTTGCGTTTTATTTGTTTGAATGTTCGTATAATCACGCAATGGTTGTGTGGCTATGATTCGTGAATCAAGAATACGTTTCCTGTCCGTTGGATCTGTGTGCTTCGCGATTCATATTATAAACAACAAATATTTGGTCCGTACTTTAAACATGAAAAAAGCGAGCTTGATGTTACGAACGCCTAAGAAACATTTCAAACGTTAAGTTTAAACATTAAATTGTCAGATGTAAGGAACAACTTGCGTAAATCACCTGACACTGTAGATGCTGTGAGAGATCTGAATATCTGTGAGATGCGAAAAACCCTTTCATAAACAAAGTAGTCCTGCGTGATTGATTTATCCGAATTTAATTATTTGTAAAATAATTGCATTTGCGTAAAAAAATTATAAATAGAAACAACTAAGGGCCAGTAGAGTACATTGTTCCTTTCTTTCATCGATGAAAGAGGATAAATCCCCTAGCCCTGGTAGAACACCAAGTACAGTGGAACCTTGATTATCCGAGCTCCGATTAGCACCAAGTGTCAGTGTTATTCGAGCCGAACTTGGTTTTTCGTAAGCTTTAAATAAAGCTAATAAAAGGCACGTAAAATTCACGTTCACAGATTTATTGTATATATTGGCACAATAACTACATACTGTACACAAATCCAAGGACAGATTATTTTTAATCATTGCTTCATGAATCTTTCAGTAGCACTAATAGTAACATGAAGAAAACAGTAAACTCTGCATTTCGTATTGCTGTTTTGTATTACAACGTCCATATTATCCGAGTTTCTGGTTATTCGAATGACTTTCCTAGGTCCACATTACATCGGATAATCAAGGTTCTACTGCACTATGATTTGATGAGGATGAATTTCTGCATCCAGACAAAACATCAGCTTTTGCGTAAAATTGTCAAATATTAGCATTCCACAAAGCTATATCCGCTGTCTAGAGTATACTTGTTATGAAATTTCATTATACGAGTGTGAACCTGATAGTGATTTGAACATGAATTTTAAATTAAATATTCTTAAAACATACAATATGCACGAATCTGCATGTTGTCTGTTTTTGTCCTGCTTAGAGGTGCACGACTAATGCTTCCGCGAGCGACTTGTGTAGAATTTTCTCTTTGGAAGCATGATTTCGTTTCAAAAATTTTTGTAAAAGAAAATTGTTTACGATTTCGTACGAACACGCTTCAAGAAAAGAATACTCGGAAAAAGCACACGACGCAATTAGTTACAATCAAGTTGCCGAGTTAAACAAACTCACAAATCAAAAAGCAACAATTACTGACTACTGGCTCCACGTTTCTGATTCATAAATTGAATCCACGAACATCGCTCCAGAGCGAAGGCACTTAATTCCACGATACGTTCAATCCGTCCAACGAAACATCACCCTTTGCCTCTCTCCAACGCGCGGAGAACGGGCGATAAGAGCGGCAGGGTCAACCTCGTAAACCCATTTCGAAACAGGAAATGAGAAGAAAACTACTATCTCGGCTTTTATTTCTAGCATTGAGATAAATCCTCTGTTCCTCATTCGTCTCTTCGTTTTCTTTCTCTTTATATCTCCTGTGTTGCTTGTCAACCACTCAACTGCGTAAAAGTTTAAAAAAATACTGCAACAGGAGGCAAACCTAAATCTGAAATGATCTGGATAATCTCAAGCGTTGCGGATCGTCTGAAATGATGGGTGTGATTGAATAGCTTTGCAAATGGTTGAATTATTTTCGTCTTGGCCTTGCAGAAAGCAGTGTCAATAAATCACCGCAATGAAGCTGTTCACATTAGTTCAATAATAATAGAAAATTTACAATTTAAGCACATTCCCACATAGTCTTGCCTTTCAACTCGAGATAAAGAAACAAGGGTTACCACTTGCGCAGTATTTGCACGTCTTTTTATGGCTTCCCTAAGAAAAGGTTTGTGACTGAGCATGGACATAGAGCAACAAATGCTCCGTTTCTTCCAGTTCTTAGGGTTCGATTCCTGTAATCCGTGATATATATCTCTTCTGTATATATCACTGATAAACGTCTCCAATAGCTCGTTGTTTCTCTAGTGCGAAGTAAATTTTTGCCTACCTACCTGTTCGTTCCTGAATGTGTCCCCGATGACTGCAACAGTTCATTTTCACAAAATGTGGGTTAGCCCACTGTAGCCTTGAGGACTATTTTAAGGCAATGATGGTCACAAAATCCAAAAGGACGCTGGCTTAAAATGTTTCAGTTTAGCTCCTAATTGTGGGAGTGCCTCAGTGGGTTTGCTCACTGTGATAGCAACCTGCGAGTTGGAGGCGAGTCAGGTTTGATTCCTCCCTGGATTTAGTTTCTCTGTTCAGAAGAATTTTCTTTGTCTGTGTTGTCTTGCTTCCTTGACATTGTCTTGTGTTTGGTGCAGCTTGGCCAAATAGGTACTTGCCCTCCATGAAGCCCAACCAACAAACTTCCAGTTCTTGGTTCGTGGTAAATCGCTAATATGCCACTTCATAACCAATAGTCACATGTCGGCGTAACAGAATCATGTTACGTACACTATAAATTGCTGTTGTCGGTGCGGTAGCGGGTTAGTCTGGCTTCTCGCATATCACTTGTGCCAGCACTTTTGTACTCTTTTTGGAGATTGTTGCTTCAATAACATCAATCACTGGAACACAGTGAATACTTTCAGGGTTCTTCCGAGCTAATCAAGCTCCAAATATCGGTAGGTAGTTGAATTTACGTCACACTGGGGCGATGCAGCGAAATATTGGCAATCCCTCGGCTGATGTCCTCGGATCAATCCCGAAGGGGAAGATCGGAGAACAGAACCTCGTGATTTTGAAATACGGGCAGATGACGAGGTCAAAACCTGAGTTGACACTCCACTCTCCGAACTTCCACACTACGCCCACGTGAGGACATTTGAGCCCACGGCAGATTTACCGTACACCAACCCTCACGTACACGACAGTCTTTGTTTGGATCGAGTTTCAAACTCGCAACCCTCACGTTCCTAATCCCTGACTCTACCAACTGGGCTATCGTGGTCCACGTTGTAAATTAGGAGCAGAAAGTCAGGCGTCATTGGTCCTAAAAAATTTTCCAGTTCCCAAAATACTCTTAGGTGCCATTTCAAAGTATATTTTTTACGTGGAATAAACACACAGTGTAATCAATGATTAGGGCCTGGAAGACGACTATTTGGATTTGGGGGTCTTTTTGTCTTTAAGAACTTTTAGGGGTCACATTGTTTTGCATTTGAGAACAATTTATTGCATTTACACATAGATTAGAGTAGATTGTTAGAAGGAAAAATGGTCGTTTGGTTATGATTTGCGGCATATAAGCGAAAATATTCAAAAAGTGGCGCCAAAAATGTCGACTGGGTCTAAAAGCTCGATCGTCAAAAAAAATTTGAAGGGGCAAGATTTAACTCAGTTCCTTCTAATGTAATCTTCATAATTCCACAAAATATGACTTCTAATTAACTCATTCTTTTCTGAGAATACGTTTTATTAAAATTCTTTAGAACTGGGAGAATCTTATTCGTATTCATTTTAACACTTTTAAGCAAATGGAGTAAAGATTAAAAAAATGTGAACGGATTACATCGAAGATGGTTGAGAAATAGCTGATAAGCGTTTATGAATCAATGCTGCTATAATTCATATTAATATTAAATACAAAAACTGCGCATGTAAGAATTTGCTTTTTGGTGCATATTACAATGAAAAAAATAATAATGGATAAATCCTGTAACAAAACTAACAATTTTTTAACGTAAATATGAGAGCAACATTAGTTTCTATTTTTAACGTCCTTAATTTTCACCGCAAAAAGTCAACCAGAAACTACTAGTGCTCAATTCTTTCAGCCTCAAATGGTTTCGCATTGTGGTTAGTTAATGGGGTTTGTCATGCACAATAGGTATCTTCAACACAGACTCTTCTGCCCTACACTATTTTTCCCACTGAAACAAGCGTCCAGGTCATGTAATATGCGCATTGGGTCCTTGCGCTGTGGTCTATCATTATCACCTTGTTCTCTCTCATTTTCCCGTCTTTGAAAAGACAATCTCAAGCTCTAAGGGAACTCTTGAATCATCCATATTGAGTTGCTAGAATTGGCCGCAATCCCGCCTTTTGAACTCCTTTTTAACTTACGGCTAAAAATGATTTGTACTTTATTGTCTTTCATGAAAAGAAACAGCGATGAGTCTAGTTACTTATTAAGTTGTCCAAAGCTACATTGGATTATTTTTTGCTTTGAATCCAATCTTGAGTCCTCAGTTATCAATGTTACGAATCGATAAAATTTTAATTTGCTGTAAAATTCAATATTTTTAGAGTAAAGTATGTTTGCAATTTGTTTTTCTTTAAAATTGACAGACCTCCATTACGTTTTACTCAAACTAAAATGCAATCAACTTCTACAGTCTATTAATTCCTTGACTCTTCCACCATCAGTAACAACAACTTAGACAATCTTAGACATAATTCAATCGCAAACTCAAGCACGCAACTGAGTCAATTAGTGTCCCGACGGCAGAAAAAACACGAAATATTTCTTTGATTTCTCCGGAATGTTAATTTCGTATTAGTTCTGTTTCAACATTTTACTACCCCAAGTGGTAAAGATGAACTGGCACTTTTTCTTTCACTGGTGTGATCCATCATGGGTGACATTTACTTAATTGCTTAATGGAAAATCTTTAATTAGTGCAAAAGCTCGTAATTCTGGTTATTGGCATTCTTTGCTTAACGCTTAAGCGTTGCGGAAGACAAACAGCGTAAAGTTTGCTCCTTATAGTTGTAATTATTTTATAATTTCGCTTGCCTGATGTCATTAAGTGGAAAATTTACTTCGGCGGAGTTTTGTGAATTGTGATGGTATTATGCGAGTGAAATTTGCGAGCAGAAAAATTATAGTTAATGTATAGAAAACGTTATTAATAGATTTTTACAGATATTCTGTTTCACATTAAGATATGTGGTGTTATGATAAAGAATAAGAAACCAAAATAAAGAAACAGTGAACAGTTTTCGGACTCCGAAAGGGACATGATTGCCCTGCAGGTTGGAGACATCCGGAATTTGGGTGTTGCCCGCATTTTACCGGGAATTTTATAAATTGTTATGATTTTTCAGATAAATTATCAGATGAATCCAAATGTTGTGAATAGCTTTATGTACAAAAAATGTGTGACAAACACCGAATTAAACGGCAGTTCAACTCGGTGTTTGAACCACTGTGGGTCGAGTCAAGTTTTTTTCCTTAAACGGTATTTTGCATTTGTAATACTGTTATTTCTTGTTTATGATAATGTTTATTTGACCGTTTCAACGTAAGTTTCTACATTAATACGTACTGCATCAATTGAGTTTTATTTGTCTGGACTTTCCTCGAAACATCAAGAGGTATAATTGTTGGTAACTTCAGTTTTTAGGTCTGGTAACCCTGCTTGTAGCGCAACTGGAGAGAATTAGAATATATTCCTCCAGGGAATGCACAATTTGTAGAACTTCAAATCTCAGCATGGATGAGGATCACCTCCTGCCTGGACCTCTCTTATAACATGCCCGGAACGTCTCCAAGCTCTGTCGGGATACCAGAGGCAAAATGATGAGCTGAGCCTACAGTTACAATAGGAACAACAATAATCAGCCCCGTTTACACTTTGTATTCTTGTTTATAATTTGTTAATTCTGACTATCAAGTCAGAATTAACCGATATCTCTTTTCTATTTAACGCCATGTTAGCTTACGTTCTTCGTGATATATCAATTTTAATTTTTTAACCTTACAATAAAACATGCTCAAAATAATGCAAATTAAGGAAGGACAATTCAAATCATAAAAATCAAGAAATGTATTTGATCGTTGTACGCAGTTTTAATTAGATCTGTGCTCTCCTATGCCTTAGAAACTTGGCCTATGACCTTGCGTGTCGAAAATGCATTGAAGAGAAAGATTTTAAGAAGCATATTTGGCGGCATACAGACAAATGGAGGTGTAGCGAAGATTTGATTTCTAGTTATACCATCTATACAAAGAAATAGATATCGTTAAATATATAAAAATACAGAGAATGAGATGGGTTGGACACATCATTCGAATGCCCAATGGAACCGATGAGTACAAATAAAATACTTCTGTTCAGACCAATTGAAGTTAGGCTTAGAGGAAGACCAAAGCTTAGATATTGATTGTGTATACAAAGATTTTGTCATTGTTAAAACTAGTAGACAAAGAGTTGGTCATTGTCAAAACTAAGAACTAGAGAACTATTGCCGGCAACAGATCAAGATGGAACAGAATCATTAAGGAGACCAAGGCCCACACTAGGAAAATGAAGATTTGATCGCTGTATTTTCAAAACCGTTTAGATGTGAGAACATCTTTCGGGCTTAACCTAATAGAATATTTTTTCAAAGACTGGAAGCTGGAAATATTATGAATTTAAGAATCTTTTACTTCCGTAACGTATCCTGTCAAGAGTTTGTAACAGAATAACAGTTATCCTTTGTTATCATCCTCTGTTTAGGGAAACAAAAAAAGCTGATTCACCACGGAACATATAACATCAAGTGAAATTTTCGCGTGCTTCCTCTTTGGAATCTTTTTACGTCTCTCTCAATATTTGTGTGTAGCATTTTTGAAGTCATCGCCATTAATTCTGATCCCCTGAATATCGAGAAAATGTCGGTACAATGATTGGTTCTAATTCCTAATACCATGCAATGCAGGTAGAACTTAGGACTAGTCATTTTCGGAAGTGGGTAGTGTTATGATAAAATAAAGTGCTTCAGACTAAAATTTTACCTCAGGAAAAATAAATGAAAGTGTCAGAAACAGCCAAAACTCACGAACACTGAGCACTGATGAAATTTGTACATCTTACTCTGTCTGGAATTTCTATGTAAACGGCAACTACTTTCAGCTCGCTACGTCGTTCCCTAAAGAACCATGGAAGTAAAATTTAATTTTGAATATTCGCAAGAAGAGACCAGTTTTTAATTAAAACCGAATCAACACATAACTTCAAAAGCCACCACGAGCCGAGGAATAGGGAGAAGGAAGAACACATGTACGAGAAGCGGATAAAAAAACTCAACGACTTTTTTCGACGATGCACCGAGGCTACTGAGAAACAGGCCGGTTGCTTTTGGGGTTTATGTCGCAAGGGTCATATTTGGCCAAGATGTACACAAGACAGATAATGTCAAGCATTTCTTCCGTGTCAAGGCAAAAGGGATTAAGTCAAAATGGCTACTTCTCTGAATCTTAAATGGAATATTTCACTCTTTCTCGAAATTCAGGAAGAAAAAGAAGCATGTCATAGTACAAATAATTGTAAATTAGATCAGTAGATTCATTTAGTTTTGATTTTAAGCATATTATATTATTCCTTAAATTAATAATGCATTCGACTCCTTTCGACCCATCAAAATTCAAACTTACCCATTTTTGTCTTGACGCTGAAAAATTGAGAAAAGAAAGGATGGAGTAGAAAAAGTACAGAAAGATCGCTCGGGCATCCAGGAGTCGAGACCCAAATCTTTACCATAAGCAGTACACCCCATGGGAAAATAACAGATTACTAGGGTACCTCGAGGTCGTGAAGCCCGTACGCATATAAAAAATGTGCTCCTGAAATAAAGGAAACAGGTGTGACTTGATTTGTCGTACGCTCGCGAAGATTGGTAGTAAAACTAGAAAACGTAAAATATAGAAATATTTTTTTCTCTAGAATTTTCCTTCCACTTGTACCAGTTGAAGTGTTTATCTGAAGCTTTTTTTACTGCTAGCTCTCAATAATTTGAATAAATTTAATAAAACCAAGAGAAGAAGAGCCATCTTAGATTACTCACACACGACTTAGTAACGCGTAAACAAAGTGATTAAACGGATCGCCGACACATGAACGAGTCCATTGTTAAAATTAAGAGCGAACCCTTCACACGTGCATGTAAAAAACTCTTCTAAGAGGGTCCAAAGAACTGTGAGCTCTCTGTTGAACTTGATATCGGGGTGATTTTCGAGGGTCTGTGGCAGATGATCGAAGGAAGCATCAAAGCAATAATGAAACTGAAAGGGTGCCGAAGGTGGCAAAGGCGGTTGTTTTATGAAAGGACTAACTGTCATGTTTTGACACAATTTTATGTCTCAGATTGCGTGTTGACAATCTATTGATCAGCATATGATGACAGTGTATTGGCGGTCATATTCACACCATATGTACCTTATGTGTGCTGATGCCTCTTAATGTCAAATATAAATGTTCTTTTGGACGAAGTTTGTAATCCAAAATGGTGTAATGATGGCGCAATTGTATTTTTGAGAAAAATAAAGTTTATTTTATATTACACGCTAGTAAATATCAATAACAAATGGAAGTATATTCGATCTATGGCTAATATGGATTCTCACATTCTAACTTTTTCTCCAATTGTACTCGTTTGATCCGAAACGAGCTATAATCATTCGTGAAATATATTAAATTGGTTTTTGTAATGTTTCCTGGCAAATTTTTTTCGATAAGTGAATTTCATTTTGCTTTTTTTAAATCGATATTCCGAAGTCTATCAGGGTCATACCTACGGATTATGGTGGCTAAGCCTCTAACAGACTTATAAAAAATTGAAGTCTTAATTTAATTAATTGATCTTTTCTTTTGTAAAATCGTAGATGTAGAAGCTTTGCCATTTTCAACTAGCTTCAATCAATAATATTTTCTTCATTTCATTTACGAAATTGTCCCATTAATTATTTACAGGAATTGAATGAAATAATATAAGCATTTTGAAAAAAATTTTTAGCAATAAGATAATTTAGTTACCTTTTACCTTCAATACAGCTTTATTCCTCTTGGAGTTGTCACTAAAACTTAGTAAAACGGCTTTAAGTCTATAAAGATCATGATTATGGCAAATCTGTGATATTGTGGTTTGTTTGGATCTATGTTTTAATCATTTGAAATTACAATCCTCCAAAGGTAGAATGTGTACCCACAAAAAAATTTGATACATGTAGCCCTTGAGACACAAACTTTTACTTTGTATATAATTTTAATTACCTAATTTATGCTTATAAAAACTTATTTTCAATAAAATATAAATTGACTAGATCACTCCAATTCGATGTTTCCCTCTGATATCTTTTGGTGTCGCGGATTAGTAACCGGAAGGGTGAGAGTTCGAAACTGCGAAAAACATACAATTAGACTTCTATCACTGCATGGTTGTCACTCTTCAAACAAAAAAATAGGGTCTTTTCGAGGCTGTCATTTTCAAAGACTTCAGTCAACATCGATCGCATTAAGTTGACTTGCGAGTGCACAGGTGAAGAAACTCTCACGGACCCAATTTCAAAAACTTGAGCTTCGATAAGTAACATTGATCTTGGTTGCAGAATTCAGATGAAATATTAATAAAACAGCAGTGTCCGCACGGCATTTTAAGCATTTTAAATGACTTTCAGAAGGCTCTTAAAATCTAAAATGAAAAATCAGGTCTTAATGCTTTTTATGGTCTGTGGGAAGCCTGCATCAAGATCATTTTAAGGCTTTAAGAGAACTTAAAATTAATTACCCGATTAGATTCTGGACCAAACGAACAACACAAAGAGGGTCGTTTCGGTAAGGGTGCGCTTGAGAAATGTAATGTACAACTATTGTTACCTCTTTTTGCCTCCGATTCAATCTCACACCAACTGTTGCTGCCCATTCAGTCATTCACTCTGCGCTCGATTTAACGAATGAAGAAAGAGGGTGTTCCATTGTAGTGGCCTTGCAGACGTTTAATTTATTATTCCTTGTGGAACATATCTCGTGTCTGCGTCAATCGTGCCAGGAACAAAAATAACCCACAAAAGTCCTCCCGATTGAGCCTCCCATGATTTTTTTGTCCAAGATTTCGTAATTTGTTGAGTGCGTAAGAGCGATAGTAGTTTGGAGTTGTGGCAACCAAACATTCCATTCCTTCGAATGTTCCAATTCGGACTATATACCTGCAACGAGGGCGACAGTGGCCCCAAGTGCCACTTTTTAAATAGGCGGAATTTTAAAATTTCCCAAAAAAATGTTTTCTTGGAAGAATCACAATTTTATCCTTTTCGCAGAAGTATTTTCCAACATCATGGGTGTGATGTGAATGCTTTCGTGCCTCTATCTTCAGAAAACAACGCTTAAGAGTCGACTCTTCCTTTTATAGTTTCCTGTAATCTGTTTAAAAGGGAGGAGAAATAACAAAATTCTCTTCCCATAACCGTCGGGTCGCGGTAGACCGGTGGGAAGATTAACGGAGTAGCAATCGGAGGGTTGCGAGTTCGAAACTCAGTCCAACCAAAGACCGTCGTGTACACGGGGGCTGGTGCACGTTTTATCTATCGTGGCCTCAAATGTCCTCAGGTTGTTTGGCAGTTTGGAAAGTGGGGTGCCAGCTCAGGTGCTGCCTCGTCAACTGACCGTGGTTCAAAATAACTTGGTGTTGTCCTCGGATCTTTCTCGTGAGGATTGATCCCGGACCGTCGCCAATAGCCCGTTGTGTTGCTCCAATGCGCCATTAATTAATTACCATTAAGATCCCATAAACGTCTGAAAACGTAACAAGACAGTGACGCTTTTTCTTCCGTCCTTGACACCCATTAACAAAAGCCTTTAAGAAAATCTGTCTTTTTGCTAGGTTTTATGTACAGTCAATTAATTAATCGGAATCAAAAATTAGTATCATCTATAATTTGTTTAGAAAATGAATTAGTACTAGTTAGTATATATTTTTTAATTTTTATACTTTATCTTCACTGTAAATACATACATCTTTTGGAAAGAGGACGGTATTAGCCTCATCTGTTTGTTCCAGGGTCCCAAAAAGTCAAGCACAGCCTCTGGGGCTTACAGGGGAGACAGCCCTGGGTACGGCATTTCAAAAATATTTGTTACAAAGTTGTTGTTTTTCAAGGGAAAAAAACTTTATCAAATTTGTTGTTCAATTACGTCCAGCTGACAGAAGTTTATAACGTGTAAAGGGAATGCTTTCATGCACTCCATCTTTACAATACAAGCTTGTAACTCAATTCTTCCTTTCCTGTAGATCCCTGCAATCGTTATTTCTATGCAGAAAAGTGACAAAGCAATAAAATTATCTTCTCATAAACGTTCAGGAAGCAAAAAACAAAAAAGTTGAAGTTTTCTTAGATCCGTCATAAGGATCCATTAGCAAAGCAAGGCTTTCGATAGTTTAATTATGTGGAAAATAATTTATTAAAAATTAATATGGTACCATTAGCTCCTTTGAACCAGGTTAGTAAATTAAACGTAAATGTGTTGTTTTCGAGAGAGACGGCATCAGATTCATTTGCCCCGGTCCCAAAAGGTTTAGCTAAACCTTTGGGACCGGGCCTGGGCGCGAGTGGCCAATGGGGGCCAGAGTCGTACAGTAAGGGTGGGATAGAGGGCTCTGCCCTTTTTCTATTTAGTTCAAAAGTGCCTCTTTGTAAGAATGTCTTGATCATGAAATGTGATGAAAGAATTACATGATTTAAAAAATATTTAATATTTTTATCAAAACACTTGATTATCACCATAAATTCGTTTATATGTAGCTTTATTCAAGAATGAATTTTTGTATGAAGAGCCAAAGTTAAGCTTTTAGATACCTGTGGAAACCACCCGAAATTCAAAACAAAATGTACGTATTTAAAATATAAAGGTAAAGTATATTTATATAAGTGTCATTTAGATAAAATATACTATATATTAATTGAGTTAATAAATCATTGTCCACAATTATAATTATTGATTGCAATTAATTATTGACTATGGTTAAAACTACCAAAAAGACGGACTTTATTAATGAATTGCAGAACGAAGTAAAGAAAGGCGCATCCTGACTTTGTGCTCTCTTCATACATTTGAGGAAAGATAATTTTATTGCTGTCTCTTTCCTGAATTTTACGCGTTGTAATCTAAGTGAAGCGCATGAAAACATTTCATGGCACTCCACCATTTTCACACGCATGGCACTAGAAATACTTCTGTGAGAAAGACAGAATTGTGCTTAAAATCGTAAAATATTTTTCTACAAAACTTTTAATTGTATATTTCTGAAATGCTACCATTTTAGACTATAGCACTCGGGACCCCTTCTCCTTAGAGACGGTGCAAAAGTAGCGGATTAGCAATCGGAGGGCTGCGAGTTTGAAACTAGCTTCAATCAAAGACCGTCGTGTTGGTGGAGGCCGGTGCACGTTAAATCTGTTGTGGCCTCGAATGTCCTCATGTTGGTGTGAAAGTTTGGAGAGTGGGTTTCCAGCTCAGGTGTTGACCTCGTCATCTGACCGTTGTTCAAAAATACAAGGTGATGTCATCGGTTCTTTCCCTTCGGAATTGATTCCGGACCGTCGCCAATAGCCCGTAGTTTTGCTCCAGTGCGACGGACTGTTAATCAATGATTCGATCATTAATTCAATGATAATCAATGATTCGACTATCTACCAAACTCCCTGAAACGCCTCTGTTTGTAAGTTGAAACGAATCTTTGATACCCTAAACTGCACCTAACGTCCGTTTTATTCAGATGCTTAAAAGATTTGGTTGACTTTTTTCCTACAGACATCTGAATATATTTGAAAAATGGTTCAAAATCCCAGGCTTTTTTTATTTTTCTCTACGCTACGATTGATCGTATGTGACTAGGGTATGCCCAACGATTCAAGAATCTTTCCTCTCTTCACAAAAGAAGTCTCTTTTTTCATTCCAACCTCTGCCCTTAGCGAGGTCTCTATTACACTAATGGGGAATGATGACGCACAGATCTATAAAATAACACAGAAACACTTCATTAAATTAAAGGACTTATTGGCAACAGTAGGCTAACCCGCACTGTAGAAACAGAAAAACTGTAGGTTGAGCTGGCACCTCACTCTCCAAACGTCCACACCATTCGAACGTGAGGACATTTGAGGCCATGCAGATGGCGAGGCCACATGCACCAGCACCCACGTACACGAAGGTCTTTGGTTGGGTCGAGTCTCAAACTCGTAACCCTCCGGTTTCTAATCCGCGACTCTACCAACTGGTTACCCCCACCCTTCTCCTCTATATCAATAACGCTTTCCTTGAATGTAGATTTGCATTTACTTGATTGTTTGGCGAAGCTTGGCCAAATATGGCCCTTGCGCCATAAAACGCAATCATCCATATGCATACCATCCCAATGAATCCATTGCCATTTGCGTACTCATAGAAAGGCATTTTGCGTCGCCAAAATTCTTCAGTCTGGAATTTCGGTTGTTGTAAAGATTGGCGTCCTCGGCATGGACGATAGACAATACAAACAGTCGGATGGACGTCTACTGTTAGATTTAACGAGATAGCACATACCAGAAAGGCATCGGCACATCACTTAAACAAGATCTCTCCAGGTAAAATAGCCAAGGCAGAAGACCGTACCGTTTTGCTGTCGCGTCAAACCCTTATCATGTCATGTCGCAATGCAAATGGCACTTAAACTTCCTGTTCGCATTCCGTGGTTGGAATACCCACAGCGATACAGGTACTACAACTGTTTGTCGGTGGCCCATACGAGGAGACTCTCACTCTCCCGTACCTGCGAGATGATTAAACGACTCACCTGGGGGGACCCTTCTTACCCAGGGCCCTGGAGACAGACTATTGTGTGTTTCCAGGTAAAGTGGTTGTTATCTTCCCCTCAAATTGTCAGTTGCCCAGGACTGGAGCCACTGCATCGACTGTGCTGACCGTTGGTGATAAGTAGTCATTTAAGGTTTTTCGCGTTAAAAATTCCACAAATGACTTTGGCGACAGGTAGATAAGGACGAGAGAAAAGGCAGACATCACTATTTGTGCTGGCGAAAGATGTACTGAAAAGCTGAAGAGCTTTCCAAACAGCAGTGGATTCAAATCTAGTCCCTGCACCAACTATTTTGTGGAATGATTACAAAGTAAAAATAAGTCATCCTTTGTTCAAGAGAGTATATTTTGAAATGCATTATATAAACATAAAATAATCACAGTAATGCTTAGCATAGCTTAGTAACAAGTGTATTTACGAAGAATGAAACTATATATTAAGCATGGCTATTGCTTAAAGGAGAAGGAATGAGAAAAACGGTCAGATCTCATTCATAAGTTGTTCGTTGATCTAGAGATTTTCTAGATAATGTCCAATGAAAATACATTAAACCCAAAAATCTACGAAACAAAATGCTCAAAAAATAAATTACCTAGAAACTTACATTTTTTGTAAAACCGTATGCGAAACGAGGTTTATAAAACTGCAAAAATCAATCTAAATATTCCCTATCCAACTAAAAGTATCCCTAAAATTACAATTTGTAAATTTCTCTGCCAAACTGAGTCCGTTTACTTAATGAAAAATAGGCCTCATAAAAGAGAAGGAAAAGTATAGATATAACTTAATATTTTAGGACAATTGCAGTTCAAATTGAGAGTTTGAATTTTACTAACAAAACATTCAATTGATTTTTTTTATTTGCCATATGTATGGGTCTCTCTTGTATAACATTTGTATTTCATCATTTTGTTATTGCAAAGTAGGAAAGAAACCGTGTTTATTTTTCAAAAGCTGTTCCTATGGTTTGAGACCAGTTTCAAACATTGAAAAGCTTTTTCCACTTCTGCTAACAAGGGAGCACGGTTTAAATACACAACGTTATTTCTTCTATCTTCTGAAATTTTACAAAGGGAAAAGTTTTCCTTGACAAGTGAAAAATGGGATTTTAGAGAAATGCACCCGGAAATGTCTCTGAAAAAAATATCGTTGTCATGGTGTGGAAGTTTGGAGAGTGAGTGACCAACGAGATGACGAAATCAACGCCGGAACGGCTGAATGGCGTTGACCTCGTCATCTGACCGTGGTTCAAAATTACGAAGTGTTGTCCTCGGATCTGTCCTTTCGGGATTGATCCCGAAAAGAAAGGCGACCGGATCGTCGCCAATAGCCCGTTGTGTTGCTCCGATGCAACATTAATTCAACTATCTACCTGAAAAATATCAATATTGTAAAATAATGATTTAAAAATAACAACGAAAAAGCCTTAATATGATCCAAAAACTGAAAAAATGCCATTCTGCATAAAAAGCATGAAAATGCTTAAAAAGTGCCCTCGAATTATCATAGATTTGATGAAACACATTTCTTCTCACTCGAATAACGTTTCCACTTTGCTTATAAAAAGGTGCAATCACCAAGATCCTAGCTCTATAGATTATCATTCATAAACTCAGATTGAATATGTTCGCAAAAAATAAGTTCATGTTAAGTTATTCTGAAGAGTGAACCAAGTAAAATATCTTGAAAGGAAGAAAGAAGTTAAGTGTGTGGGGGGGTATATTGACTTATTCTCACCAGTTGAGAAATATGATTGTTTTCAATTATAGAAATAAGAACAATCGTGAGGGATGTATTTACTATTAATCGGTAATTAGAAGTAATGTACTAGTTTAGTGCCAAGCCATTGGTGTAATTTGTAGTTAAATTGATAGCTATTCGTAAGAAATTTATAAAAATGCATTGAAGGGGGGTTCCCGATTTTTGAAAACATTCTAATGTTTATCCCTAAACGTGTGCCACAAGCCGGGTGAAACTATAATTAAATTCTGCAATCAAAGGCTTTCATGGACATTCAATATAAATGTAAAACTGCTGTTTTAATACTACTCTTACATACGTATATAATTTGGTTGATGAAAAACATGTTTTTAAAAAACACACTCAACCCAAACTTCGCTAATTTTATTCACCATGGAACTTTCTGGTATTTATGTAAAGAAAAACCCACACCCATTCTCGCATTTAATGAATGGCCATAAAATGTCTGAATATATGCGCTTCTCACGGGCAATGGGTGTTCGTGACACAGGACGCCAGAATTAACAACACCTAATGCCGAAAATAATAACTCAGCCAAATAAACTAGTTTTTAATTATAGAGATTGTCTTTCTTGGTGTGACATCAGCAATGGAAAGAAAGGAATTATATTTATTTTCGTTAGAAAAGCGTTTATTATCGTTTTAAATAGTGAGTCATCAGTTCAGTGAACCGTTTGTGTATCAGAGGTTTAATTTTTATTCCTATTCAAAAGAATGTAAGCATCACAGTTTTGGGTTTTGATACCGAACATCAACATCTAGGTGTATTTACGCATCGCAAAATTAAATTTCTTTAAGTTGTTCTCTTTTCACACAGAAAATCTCCTTTTTCATCTTTGATAAGACTGAAAAAAACGTTATTTTTTCATCATTAAATTAGTGGGGTTTATAAGACAGTTCTTAAACGTTATTTTTTCATCATTAAATTAGTGGGGTTTATAGGACAGAGTTCTTAAACGAAACTATAAAATGTTTTCTAAAATGTTTTTTTCTTGGTGTTGCTATACAATTTTAAAAGGTATCAGAAAAAAGATTGCTCGCATTATTAAAATAGCGCCCTACAATTTTCTAAAAATAAGACAACAGGATAAAATAATAACTAAGAAATGTGTGGGCATATTTTGCCCACACAGATTCTCTATCTCTACAGATAAAATCTGTATCCTATCTCTATCCCTACAGGGCCCTCTACACATTTTGGACCATTTTTGCACCCTTAATGTTTCGGTATGGAATCATACACATATATCGTTAAGTCCTAAACAGTATGAAAATCTGAAAATAGGTTTTTATGTAAAACTTTCTGAACTATGGACTGTTTGGAAAACTAGTGCTCGCTGTTAAAATAATTAGAAAGAAAACATTAAGAAGCTTGTTTTGTAAGAAAGCTGGAAGATTTTTCTTTTTTATTTAAAAAATTGCTATTTTAAGACACGCTATATGGTAATGAGCGATCCACAATTTCTAAGACTAATATTTGCCTGAGAAAATACAAAACCTCCCGAAAGGCAAAAACTAGTCCAATTTTTATCTGGCCATGGAAATTCTGCTAAATACTTGCATAGGTTTAATCTTGGGACTAATGTTCAAAAAACAGCCACAAGGTGTGGATGATTTACTTTTTAGTTGTCCTACATTTGATAATTCCAGAGAATGTGCCTTCAAAACGATTTGAGAAGATTGGGTAAACCATGGCCAGTGGAAATCACTATCTTTGTTGGACCTAATCTGCTTTCCTTTTCATTTGTAGAGTTCATTAAATCTTCTAATTTTAGTTAAATTTTATATTCCACTATTTCTTTGATTAATCAGCTTCTGTAAGCCCCGTGTTGTACTTTGGTGGTACACGGGGAGTTTGCTTTGTGTTCAATAAAAAGAGGGGGCAAAAAATATTTTTAGAGATCGGGACAACCGGCTCAAAGTTCTTTATTTTTGCAACCAGATATATGTTTATAACAAAAATATAGCACTTTATTTATTACATGAATTCTCAATCTCAAATCTCACCATTTAACAACACAAAGACCGAAACACACTTTTTCTGCCCATGCCTCATGTTTACAATAGAGTTCAAAACGGGCCACAACCCAACGATCTCAATCGAAAGAAAGAGGGTTAAAAAGCCGAAGAAAAACCGTAATTATTCCTAAGGGAGGACTGAAGAACAACAACGAAGCAGCGAATTTCCACAAGGTAAAAAACATAATATTCATCATCCCAATCCTCAGGAAGGAGAGGCGAATAAAATAATAAATAAACCCTCCACACCCGCAGGAATACGTGTTTCTGGAAGACAGTAATCTGGCGCAGCTTGTTCATCATTCGCAAGTGTTGCCTTATTACCCCTAAAGAGCAGATGCCCCGCTCTCTGGCGAGTAATGAAGCGTCTGTGTGAGTAAATATAGACCTCATCTATCAGCCTCTTCTCAGCTAGGGTCTACTTCGGGCCGTGTGAGGGTTTTGAGAGAAAAAGTCCTCTGCAGGGGGAGAAATGCAGTAAAATAAATCCGATTTTCATGCAAAGAAATTGTTCTAGACTGGGGTTTTGAAACCGGTGATGTATTGCCGGTTTTGGAGATGGGTTAGAATTACCGTTCCGAAACATCATTGCCGGTTTTTTTTAGTTATATTTAATAATAATTTTAGTTTTATTTTCATGATGTAATTTGCCAGTCGAAAAATTGAATGCCTTCATGGATCAATTCATACGCATGGTTGGTCCAAAGTGGTGTTCTAAGAGTGCAGTGCTGGGCTTACAAAGTCCAATTCGGTCAATCTCTGTGAGGTCAATCTCCACAATATATTATAAAGCAAAGTTTTTTATAATTAAATGACGCTTTTTGAAATAAAATAAATTGAATAAGTTAACGGTAGGAAACATTTTTAAAGCAAAAAATAATTGTTTAAATGTGTCTTTAAATAATTTAAGGATAAAATTATTTAATAATGTATGCAACATTTCCACATCCAATTTATAATGGGGTTCCTTGGAGAGTGCAGGGCCCATTTGCTTGTACTCGTACGTAATCGGTAAAAAAGTAGTAGCGGCTGATAGATAGGCGCTAGTAGGTTTCCTACTTTAAATAATCTTGTCCAGCGATAAGGTGCACGATATTATTTTTATATTCATTGGTTCTTTGAACGTTCGTTTTGCGATTGTAATAAACGATACAACCAATCAGTGGCGAAGCTAAGGGAGGGAGGCAGCCCCGAATCCGTGTCTAATGGGAAGGCAGTTCAGAAATATTTATTAAAAGTTATCGGTTTTGTTTCAAAAAGTTTAAACATTTGTCCTCCTCGCAGGAGTATTTTCCAGTGCAATATTTTGAAGTGAATGCGCTTTCAAGCACTCCATCTTTAGAATAAAAAGTTAATTGCACGGCTCTGCAATCGTATTACTGTTCGGAAAAGAGATAATTAAAAAAGTATTTAATTTGTCTTATAAAACATAAACAACGCGGGTACGTCTTTTCTTACATTCATCCTGAAGGCCCATTAACAAAGCTCTGCCTTTTGCTAGTCTTTATGAATAGTCAATTAATTGGAAAAATAAAAATTCAGAATAGTAATATATAAACAAAATTGATATGGTCCGAATGAGTATATTTTATCCTAATCATCTTCAGCTCAGGTGTTGCCTCGTCATCTGACCGTGGTTCAAAATTACGTGGTGTTGTCCTCGGATCTTTCCCTTTGGGATTGATCCCGGACCGTCACCAATACCCCGTTGTGTTGCTCCAGTGTGACGTTAATTGAAATACCCCCCCCTAATCATCTTCATTTTAAATACGTGAATTTTGTTTTCGTCAGGGGGCAACATTAACCTAATTTTTCCCAGGTTCCAAAAAAGCTAGCTTCGCCTTTGCAATCGATTATGCATATATTGTTCTTTTTCATTTCAAAAAGCACACATCAACGACAGGGATGTATTCAGGCTCGAATTCTCCCCCGATATGATTTCAGAATCCAAAAGTTTGAAAAATACATGCTGAAACTAATTATATATGAGAAAATCGGAGGTTTCGTTCATTTCAGGTAAAACATGCATCTGAATTCGTCGTCTGGAAAAATAGAAAAAATCACTAAACGCAAGGCGCAGCTTGTCCTGTTTTGGATCTTGCGCCATAAAATTCGAAATACAATCCATTAAACGCAATGCCCATTTAACATTACGGCATCAAGAAGACTGACATCTGAAATCATTTTTTGAATGCGTGCTTGAAGGGCGTTCTTTTAGAATGTCAAATGTTTTTGGGAAGAGGCTTGTTGTAGTTTACGCGCGTGCAGCTCATACCTCAGGAACGGCCCTTGTCGGGGTATAAATTGATACTTGGAATAGGCTTCAGGGATCAATTTACGCGCAGTAGTTTCCAATGGCATTGTATACCAGTAGTCTCTCTCATACTATGCTTTTCAATATCCAAATGTGGCCTTCCGCTTAATACATTTACGGACCAGTGTTTCAGTGCATCATTTTTCGTATCTTTGGTTGGAAGTAAAAACTGATGGCTTCCTTACTTGAAAATAATTTTCAGGAGGAAAGAAATTGTGCAGTAAATTTTTAGAAATATTACGTCTTATTTTCTTCACCGAAAGTCAGTTCGAAAATGTGCTTAAAAACAGCTGGCCAAGAAAAAACGAACTTAACAATCGATAGAAACCGAAAGAATTTCCATCGGAAATTTACCATTAATGAGAATATCGGTAATCTGGAAACCCTATTCTCTAGTCGTGTTGAAGTAACTGGAGACGTGACATCAAGTAATGATTGCTGTTGTGCCAGTGAAGGAGACGATATGGCTTCAGGGGATGAGAAACTGGATGACATTATCTGGAATAAAATGTATAGGTATATATCGATGGAATGAAACATGTAATCTCGTAGTACTATTGATGGGCGATTCATAATTAAGGAAGACCCAATTATTCTCAATCTCGAAGTCCTCACAATGAGAGGGTCGGCAAAGATGTATTTAGAAGGGGCATCCCCCAAAAAACGTTCTTGATTGTTCAGAAATAAATGCGGAAGTCAGCTTAATTGATGAAAATCGAAGTTCTATAGGGATATAAGTAGAAAATGCATGGACAGGTCTGGATCAAATATGTTTGCAAAGGAAATGCTCATTTAATGTTCGGTTGCTAAGGCAAGCGAAGAATCCATCTATATTCTAGGTGACTGTTTGAATGGGAAGGGATTGGACAAGACAAAAAATATTGTGTCCATCCCGACAAATACATGAGTGACTAAGAATATTTTTAGATAGGCCCATGTTGTTAAAACACGTTACTGAAGCTAAGTTAATCAGCGTGCATTGCAAGTGTCGTTTATCCAAAGAATATTATACCCCTCCTAAATTGTTTCTGAATATGTGCCTTTCTCGTAGTTCTGTTGATGAGCAATTCATAATTAAGAACTGAAGTTCTCAATCTCAAGGTCCTTCAAAATCCTCTGCTTGGAGAAGAAAATAAATTCCCTAGTCTCCTTCAAGTGGACTTCTATGCAAAGAAATAGTTCTCGATAGAGATGGGAGTATTCGAATAAAAAAGTGCTCGTTTAACTCGATTATTTCTTGTATTCTAATACAATAGTATTTATCTGAAGTAATCGAACACCAAAGTATTAAGGCACCGAAATATTCAGACACCATAGTATTTATACGACGAAATGCTTACACCAAAGTATTTATATACGAAAGTACTCATCTTAAGTATTCAGATATAAAAGTATTCTTAGCCTAAAATCGCAGTTGATTGATTTTATTATCGTTTAATCGTTTTTGTATATGTTTTTTGAATATTTATTCGATACTTGAAAGTATTCGAATACCAAGTATTCGATTCTTAAAAAATACTCGATTCTGCCCATCTCAAGTTCTCGAGTCGTGTTGAGGTAATTGGAGATGTTGCATCAACTGTTGTGTAGGAGAAGGCTTATAAATGGCTTCTGAGGATGTGTAGTGGATTGATGACAGATTTTGGAAATCCGATGAAATGACATCTGATTCAATGGAAAACTTAATCTGGGAGTATTGTTGATGGACGATTCATAATAAATGTTTGGAGCCCCAGCGGTCTTAGTCTGTGTTAAAACTGGCTGGCTAAAAATATTCCAATGAATCGATCGACTTTTAAGTTTTAAACATAACTTTACCGCAGGTAAGCACAAGTATTTTAATAAAACTCAAGAACGAATTAGAATTTTCACAGCTATTCCCCATCAACTAGTCCATCGATCTTCCCAATGTATAACCCGTTTAGGATGGGACATTGCAATGTAGAAAATTTTTAGAGGGTGAAAAAAACTGCACAGGATATGAAGTTAAGAAGTGATTTAAAGTAATAAACACGTAGGTAGTTAAGTAACGTCGCACTGGAGCAACACACGGGGTATTGGCGAAGGTCCGCGATCCATCTCGAAGGGAAAGATCCGAGAATAATGCCACGTAATTTTGAACCACAGTCAGATGACCAAGTCAACAGCTGAGATGGCACCCCATTCTCTAAACATCACACCAACGTGAGGACATTTGAGGCCATGACATACTTAACGTGCACCAGTCCCCGTGTACAAGACGGTCTTTGGTTGGATTCGAACTCGCAATCCTCCGGTTGCTAGGCCGTTACTCTTCCAACCGGGCTACCGCGGCCACAACAATATAGAATTTTAAGTTATCATTTCCCAAATGTTTAGTAGCTTTATCGCTATCTAAATTGTGTTTATCACACTTCCAAGTTCTGATCATAAAACAGGGTGGGAAAGCTACTAAAACGAAAAAAAGAAAGCAGCTCTGCAAAGGGAATGTATAACTTGGCATCGTTCCAGAGGCATTTATCAGTATTTATTTGCGTTCCTGAATGATTTAAGTTTTTAAGTAGTACTACTACTTCATTCTTCGGAAAAATTCTATCTCGTAGACATAACCTTGCATGTCAACCGACGATACATAGCAGACTGTTTTTTTCTCTACTTCCATCGATGTCTGGCCAATCACTTGCAATGAATGTAAGTCTTGTTTAAATAATACAGTTGTTAATTGGGAAAACAGTAAAATGGATGTCAGGCGATTTTAAACCAGCGGGAAAAGGCAGCAAGTGGAGATCGGGGAAAAAAGTGTAATAGAACTTACATAGCATTAGAGACGAGATGGAAATATAAAATAATCGTGAATAATAAAGAAATATAATATAATCGTGCACTTTCTTGTGTTCGAATACAGTTGTATTCATCCGAAGTAAACGAAGATCAAAGTATTCATCCATTTTATTCGAATACCAAACTACTTATCCTATGTATTCGAATACCAAAATTCTTAAGTACCAAAGTAATTATCCTAAGTATTTGAATACCGAAATATTCATCCTAAGTATTCGAAAACTGAAGATTCATCCTAAGTATTTGAATTCCTATGTATTCAAATACCAAAGCATTAGAATTCCACCAAAGCATTAGAATTTCACCAAAGCATTAGAATTTCACCAAAGCATTAGAATTCCTAAGTCTACAGCGACCAAAATAACTATGAGAAAGTGTACAAAGTTACGCATATCTCTAAGACTTGCTTTTCCTTGTTTCAAAATTTCAGCCAACGTCAATAGGAGAGCGCACAATCTAAATTATTCCAGAACCAATAATTCACGAGACACAGTAAGCAACCACTTGTTGAGCTAGTACCGGGGTATATTCAAAATCTAAACATAGCTATTCCGTTTTGTTTCTTTTGAAAGAGTAGTTACAATAAATCAATTGCCAAAGTACGGGACAAAGACAGATGCACGACTACAAGTGGGTAAAATAAATGCCAACAGCTACGCAAAGACTCAAAATCAAACATGACCCAAAAATATTAAAAGCATTTTCTCTTGCCGCATTTTATGTTGCCTATAACTTTTATGAACACAATAAACATTTCATTTTAGGAAAAACTTACATCTCAAATGGAAATAAAATTCTACATTTTTTTTATCAATTAGTATAACATGTGGACGATAACTGAATTTCTGTTTATCCTTCCGTTTCAAATACAAGTCGAAAAATTCGACTATATATAAACCTACCACTAAACAGACACCAGTAGATCGTGGTTTCTGGCTCAGAACTGCTTCTTTTCGGTTTTTAGGTCTGGGCCATTTATTTCTTTTTGAGATTATTCCATCATACCAAATTCCATTCCACCAAAGACAAGAATGAGCAAATTGATAGTTTCAAGAAAATGCATTTAAAGATTCGACGCTATAGGGAAAATAATATTATCGTGAAAGTTGAGGTATTAATTTAGCTTGTTGAGGCTACGAATTAGAACTCGTGTTTAATGTAATACAAAACATCAAATAACAGTCTAGAAAATGCATTTAGCTGAAATGAATTAAAAGTATTATGGTTTTAGAGTATTGCCGACGATATTAAGCTCTCACTTCTTGAATATTAGCACAACTTTGTTAGTCATTTAATTTATGATTCTCTCTTTACTTCTATATAGGTGCCTTTCGTTTCTACACTAACATGATATATTTTAAATTTGTTGTTTGTTGATGTCGCCCGGCCTCTTACTACAGAGGTGAGTGAGTACTCAGGGCTCAACCCCATCACTCTAAACAAACATCATTCTGTCTCATTCCATATGGAAATGGCTCGTCATTTCAGAATCACGTGAATGACTCAAAAAGCAAAAGTTCATGAGACTTGCTTTGAACTTGCGTTGCGTGTACAAGGTCTTCTTTACCTGGAAAATCGCGTCTTGTCTGTACACCTGTATGCAAAACAAACCACTTATTCTCGTTTCAGTTTTCATTTTTGCACGTCAATTATTTTTCCAGATTGAAGCAAGGGCCTTGCTTTGAAAGAAAATGGATTATGCGTGTATCTACACAATTTGTTAGCATATCTACTCCGTTCGTTTAGACTTAAACTGGTAAAATGGAGTTCAATAACAGTTTGCAATTTTTATTTAGAAAAAAATGTGGGAAATTAGACCGAGTGGCATTTTAACTTTTTTTTGCTCTCTCGTTTAAGAGAATAGGAAATTTTTGCTGCTTGGAATATTTCTTTTAATTTTTTTTAATAATTTGAGAACGAATTTTAAATTCTTGTTTTCATATTATCAGAAAAACCGATATCGATGGTTGGTTGGATTTTATGGATCAAGGGCCATATTTGTCCAAGCTTCGCCAAACAATGTCAAGTGAATAGACATATACACACAAGGAAAGCTTTACTGACACAGAAGAAAGAAATACACCCATGAATTCAAACCCGCGACGCCTACAACTCCCCAGGTTGCTGAGCAGTGAGAAAACCTACTGAGCCACAAAGATATCGAATCAGCAACTAATCTGTGTTGGACTGATTTTTATTTATTTTGAATACCGATTCTCATTATTTGCTAAGACACGTTTATGAAACAGTTTTTCCTTGTTCTTTACTTGTAACTATCCTTAATAAAAACACCCTTTCGATGTAGAATCCGTGGAAATTCTCTGGATTTTTTCTGTTTCTACTGTGCTTTCAAATATTTCGAAACTAAAAGATTTATTAGTAAAGACAATTGTTTAGTTGAATTTTTTCAGGAAAATTCCTTTTTTCGTTGAACACATTCTGAAAGTATTACGTTAGAATAGAAACTTTTCGGCACTCTCGTTTGGATTGGACACTAGTGCGCAATTTCTTGAATTAGTTCCAATCGAAATCGCTACTGAATAATTTAATTTTATTCTAAAAATAAAACAAAAGGATAATTTGCAAAGCTAATATATAACATCGCTGTTTATGTTATTCTGATACTACCGAATACGGGAATGGCTTTATTTTCGATAGTCAATTAGCGTTTGTACTTGCGTGCAAAACTATTATGATGTAAAATAAACAAACATAACATTCATGTCAAGGTAATTTTTATCTCAAAATTAAAATTTTGAATTTTTGATCGATCTTCGTTTCAATATATGAGTCTTACGAATTTCCTAAATAGAAATATATGGCATTGAAACTTCCCCTCAAGCCTTGAAATTACCCGAGGCTGTTTTCGAGAATTTTGTATTTACCTTTCTGGTGGTTGTCTCGACGAGGTATCTCGTCCTTAGCAAAACTGACCAGATCTTGATGGACGAGATATCTCGTCATAAGAAGAAAATTGACCAGATCGTGATCTCGTCATCATCGAAAATGACGAGATATTTCGTCATTAGCCAAATTGGTCAGATCTTGATAGATGAGGTATCTCGTCGAAACAACTAGAAGGGATTAACCCTTCCAATGTTATGAAGGGTTATTGCCAATGTAATGTCAACAACTTGAAGGGTTAATGCCAACGCAATGACAGTATCAGATTTTGAAATATTTTTTTTTCGATTACCACTGAGCATCATACAGCTGGGTAGCCGACATATTTAGCCTTAGATATTTTTTGTTATATGCTCTTGAATACTTGTTCTGAATGCAAGTTTCCATTTAGAATTAAACATAGAAACGTACTATTTCCAGAATACCTTATATAAAATCTGTAAACTCCATATAACAAATGATAGAACTTTAACGAAATGAAATTTATTTTGAATTCGGATACGTTGAGAAAAGTCAAATAACGACTACAAAATGGAGAAAGTGGGTAAAGATGATAAATTGATGTAAAAAAACTAAAAATAAAATTATAAAGTTTCAAATTGTTACAATAGGCCGTATATTCGCATTCCAAAAACAGTAAAAGCAGAAATGCTCTAAGGCAGTGGTTCTTAACCTTTCCAGTGATCAGCACCCCCTTGAATCTAAAAATAAGTTCTCGCACACCCTTCAAAAATGTGTTGCTATTTATTTAGTAAATTACATCTAATGCAATATAATTTATTTATTGAAAAATAAACATACATTTACATATACACCTAATTCTGTTTTTACACGATAGATACGTTCCTGAAGAATACGTGTAAAAAAAATTCGTGTAAAAAAGGACATTGTATCTATGGAAGAAAAGAAGATTGGTTCCGGATCTAAAAAATCAGTAAAAATAATTAAAAAAAAAACATATGAAAATATTCGTTTTGAGCTTATTTTATTTCAACAAAATACACATGTAATAATATGTAATGAAAATGAAAAAAGTTCTTCATGAACAAAAAAATCTGTTTTACACATAAATTTTTTTTATTCATTTTCACTTTCTGACAATAAACGGCGCATACGTTTGCTTACGACTAGAATATCACTGCTATCACTAGAAATGTTGTGGAGATCGTATTCTTCCTCTATTAATGAAATTCTTTCTGTGATCTCTTGAGCAAAATCAGCACGACTTTCCTCTGGTTCTGATGTTTCACCGGTTTTACGAACGAATTCAGTTATTAACCGCTGTGTTCGTGTTTTGGTTAGGCCGTTATATAATTCTCTGTAAAAGGCTGTCAACAACTTCAGTTCATGTTGAAACTTCCCAGCGCGTTCCTCATTAGGTTCATGTTTGACAAAATGATTACCCAATTTTTTGGCCAGTTCCAGACCTTCTTTTATTAAATCTGCATTTAGAACAGGATCATTTTTTTCATTATCACTATGTTCTGTGGGATTAGGAGTCTCAAGGACAACCTCAGTAGTATACGGGCCTGTATAGGCGGCGGAAGTGACGTCATACCACGTGACCGGAAGTGGGCGGTGCCAAGTGACGTCATACCGCGTGACCGGAAGTGGGCGTGTCCGAATGACGTGACGTATTGTTTGTTTACATTTTGGACTTGGAATTTTTTTTTGTCATCGACTTCGTGCAGGCGTTGAGTTGTTTCAAGATGGCGTCGTTTCGTTGCCATGGTGATGAATCACTCGTAGTGCCATCTGGTGGAGAAATTCGAAACCCTATTATTTTTAATTAAAAAGGAATTTCTTGGATTCGAACCGAGGACCATAGGATCCGAAGTCAAGTGCGTTAAAACGGGGCCATTGGCCAGTTAGCAATAGGTGATGAATTATTGTAGTGTTTCTCTCTCTTTTGGACTTGTATTTTTTCTTAGTATTAGGAATGGGTTATTTTTAGAAAATGGTTTGAATAATTGCATAGGGGTTTTAATAAATGCTTTTACAAAATGACTTATGGCGCCATCTAGTGATTTTAAAAGTAATTAATCTAAGGGACGAATTGATTTCTTAATGTTTTTACTTTATTCATCACCAGTGACGTCAGTGTGTTTACGTTTGGGACTTGGATTTTTTTCGTTATTCGTACCGCCATCTATTGTCATTTACTTGAGTGAAATCCTAAGAAAATAAAAAATATTTCATATTTTATTGGGGCTCGAACTTAGTACAAAAGTACTCATGGTCGAGGGTTAGTTGAATGACTATAACCGTTCGGCCACGAATACCTATTCTACAGAGATTTAAATGTTTAGAGACCTTTTTTTTTTAGAATTGGCGCACGCGTGACGTCAGTGTGTTTACGTTTGGGACTTGGATTTTTTCCTTCTGAGATTTCGATGTGACGTCACGATTATGTCCATCAAGTCTGAACTTGAAAAGCCAAGTCTGAACTTGAAAAGCCAAGTCTGAACTTGAAAAACCTACTCACAGTACATTTCCTACGCAGGTTACGCGGAGGAATACATGAAATGGACCAATGGGAGGACAGGAATGTGACGTCATTACCGTTTCGTCGAATCGGAGTAGCGGATAGCTTTCAGTGAATCACAACACCGTATGATTACAACATGAATTAGAATTAGTTACTGTGCTATACCAGTCAATCTATACAGTTCTGTCGTCGAGCCCGAGTGCACACACACACACACACATCGTGTCCATTTTAATTGTGATATTTGCTGTTTGCTTCCTTGACTTTTCGTAAAATGACCACAACTAGCCATAATAAGAAAGGAAATCTTACAGAAAATATGCCGACTGAAGAAAGTCACAAGAGAATTAAGAATGCACATAAAGTAAGTAATAGTCTTTATTTGTTATGATTTTTAAAATTTAATCTCTATGAATTTTTACTTCTTTTACATGTAATTGATATCTTATTATTTTAATCTTATTTTGCAGGGTGGAATCTTTACAGAAGATGGAATTCCAGAAGAGATGTTTCATATCGGAGATTCCATATTCGTTTATCCAAATACTTTTCGAGGAAACGTATTGGTGCACATCAGACGGTTTACAAAGTATGGATCAACTTTCTATCCGACGAAAGAAGGTGTGACACTCTACCCTGGATGGATTGAATTCATCATGAAACCTGGTGCTTTACCACAAGAACCCCGTGATCTGAGAGGAAGTTTTTTCTTACCCGAAGATGAATTCAAAGTTGATAGTGTGGACTTCGAGAACTTTACATTCACTCGATTCCAAACTACACAAAGTGGTGTGATACCTTGAAAAAAAGCATAACTCTCTCTTCTTCTCAGTGGACTGAAATAAAACAACAGTATAATTTTATTGCTGCAAGTGTCTTGGATCATGTTCATGGCGCTATGGACCTTTTGAGTCGAAGACTCAAGACTTCCGAACAATGTGTGAACATCG
Source organism: Meta bourneti (assembly GCA_933210815.1). Lineage (NCBI taxonomy): Eukaryota > Metazoa > Arthropoda > Arachnida > Araneae > Tetragnathidae > Meta > Meta bourneti. Next base: position 35,679,744 of record OW119922.1, on the reverse strand, counting down.
ATGAAAGTTTGCCGGACTCTTTAGATGTTAGTCTTGGGACTCAATGCCTGATAGAACTGCTGAAAGATTCATTGAGCCATTGCCTAAAAGAAAGGGGTTTGAAAGAACCCGAATTATTATCTGAGGAACTATGGGCCAATAGGGTTGAGAGTTTTAATTCTGCCGCATTTTCTTTGGAAGTTACTGAAATCGTCGATTATTTTTACCACAGATTGTGGGAACATAAAGACTTTTTGTGCTTGTCAAAACCTGCAATGTATGTTACATCACAATTCTTAAAGGACATTCGATTAAAAGATGTTCTGAGAGAGGTAAGAAATGTGCTCTGTCCTCCATATACGTTTGAATATTTTGACGATTGTAACTGATTCATTGCATTTTTTTTTCTGTGCACAATATGTTTAAATAAATAAATAATTGTACTAGCATTTCTCTTTGGTGTTTTATTTTCTCATAACTGATTGTCTTAATACTTTTGTACTTGATTATTCAGTTTTAATCTCTTAAAAGAAAAAACTTTATTTCCTTTTGTACTTAGTAGTGGAGATTGTCATGAGGAGTATATAAATACTGTATTTCTTAAAATTTTAACAGTCATTATGAATATCAGCTTTAGGTTAGACCACAACCGCTGCTGCAATGGAAGAAATTCTGAATCAGACATATCGGAATCCCAAACTTCCCGGCAGCTTTGGTGGTATCAATGCTTTACAGCGTGCTTTAAAAGGTCGCGTGAAAAGAAAACAGATAAAGAATTGGCTACAAACGAAAGATTCGTATACTTTACACAAGCCTTTACGGCACACATTCCAGAGAAATCGTGTAATAGTAGGAGGATTAAACGATCAGTTTCAATCTGATTTAGTGGACATGCAATCTCTCGCCCCTCATAACGACGGGTATAAGTATTTACTTACTTGTATTGATATTTTGTCTAAATATGCATGGGCCATTCCTCTGTTAGATAAAAAATCTGCAACTATATTGAGCGCTTTTGAAAAAATATTTTCCGAACGTACTCCTCATTCCTTACAGACAGATGCTGGGAAAGAGTTTACCAATAAACTAGTGCAAAATTTTTAAAAAAAGAAGAAAGTTCATTTCTTTACCACACATAATTCAACAAAAGCTTCAATCGTTGAACGCTTTAATCGTACCCTTAAAACTAAAATGTGGAAATACTTTACTGAAATAAATACGAAAAGATATATTGACGTCATAAACCAATTGATGCATAGTTATAACCATACTTGGCATCGTAGTATTAAAACAGAGCCTTCATCAGTGACATTACAAAATGAAGGAAAGGTATGGGATACGTTATACGGTCAGCAAACTGTTGTAAAACAGAGCAGTTCAGAGTTAAAGGTTGACGATACTGTTCGTATTAGTCGGGAGAAAATGCACTTTGAAAAAGGATACGAACAAAACTGGACAAAAGAAATTTTTACTATCGATAAAATAATACATCGGATACCTGTTGTGTATAAACTGAAAGATTTAGCAGGGGAAGTGATACAAGGAAGTTTTTACAAAGAGGAATTGCAAAAGATCTCTGATTCCGGATTTTATCCAGTAGAAAAAGTTTTAAAGAAAAGAAAGCGTCAGGGGAAAACGGAATACTTTGTGAAATTTCAGGGTTATCCTGACAAATTTAATGCTTGGGTTGAGAATGTCAAAATGATAAAAAATAGAGCTGTCACCGTACTTACCTTCTCATTTTCACTGTACGATGTCGTTCTACATTACACTTCCCAGCGATAGCTCTATCGAGTTTTATCCTGGCAACACAATGTCTCACTTCTACACGAAACTCCCTAAACGTCTGGAACTCTCAGGTGAATGGGAAGTAGGATTAGTTGAAATGATTTATCCCAGAATGTGGAATAACATCATTGATGGTGAAAATTCTTTCGAATATAATTTAGGAAACGGAGTAAAAGTTAATGGAAAAATAGCGTGCGGATTTTATGATTCTCCGATCGACATTTTAAATGCATTTCCAAAGCACATAAAAATTCAAATGAAATATAACAAACACACTAAAAAGGTGATGGTGCAGCTCACTAATGGTGCAACGGTGAAATTATCCAAGGGATTAGCTGAAAACTTAGGTTTTGAACCTAATAAAGTGATTGGAGAAAATTTTATTCCAGGAAATGGAGGCCCAGATACAGTAATCACTGAGAGTCCTTTTGTTGCGGATCCTAATGTTGATTTACATTTGTTGTACGTTTATACGGACATCATTCAGCCTGAATTTGTTGGTGGGATCTTAGCTCCTCTTTTACGAACTCTGACAGTGAAGGGAAGAGATGGTGATATGATTCAGGAACAATTTGAGAGACCTCATTATTTACCAGTTTCCAGAAAAAATTTTGACTCGATTGAAATCATTATGAGGACGCACACTGGTCGTTACGTCTCATTTGAACGCGGAAAGTTGATAGTGAAACTACATTTTCGCTTGAAACAAATCATATAAAAAGAGTGTTCCTTTCTGAATTGATTCATTTTTCATTTTCGCATTCAAGAAAAGAAGTAACAAAATGTTGGTTCCTTACACGTGTTGTAGTAAAAAGTTTGAAGGTTATTATTCAGAGCAAATTGGAAATGGCTTGCCCTACTATAAAGGAGTTGTTTTTCAGAAAGGGCACGGAATAGGAGGATTTTTTGCAAAACTATTTCGCAGAGCATTACCTTTTTTGATTAGTGGTGCAAAAACGGTTGGAAAAGAAGCTTTACGGACAGGAACAATGGTTGCTAATGACGTGTTATCAGGCGAAAATTTTAAAACATCAGTTAAAACGCGTGCAAAAGAAACTGGGAAAAAATTAGCAAGAAAGGCGATTAAGAAAGCAGATGAGATGATTGGTCATGGAAAGCTTAAAAGGAAGCGCAAACCCTCGAAACGTGTCATTTCATCTAAAGTCAGGAAGCTACAAGGACGTGATATTTTCGACTCGTAACACCATGGCTTTTCTACTAAAAGATTCTCCAGAATGTGTGAAATCAGAACTAGAATTATTCTCTTTACCTCCAACACAAACTGTCATCGAGAGAGGTCAGTGGGTTGAATTTCATCCCCTAGCCAATGTTTCTGGTGGAAGCCCTATCGAATTCAATGTCTCTGGAAGCGGAGACGAATACCTCGATTTGTCACAGACCCAATTATATGTTAAAGTTAAAATTTTAAAAAGTGACACGGCAAACCAATCACAACTGAAAGTAAAGTAGGCCCTGTAAATCTCTTTCTGCATTCCATGTTTTCTCAGGTGGATATCAGTCTAAACGAAAGACTCGTGTTTCCTCCAGTAATAACACTTATCCATACCGAGCCATGATAGAAAAATTACTGAATCATGGTTATGATACTAAAACTTCTCAATTGTCTTCAGAACTGTTTTTTAAAGATACCGCAGGTCGTATGAATGTTTTTGATACGGCAGATGCTCAACCTAACGATGGATTTAATCAAAGGACAGAAATGTTTAAGCTAGGTGCATCGGTGGATATGATTGGCCGTTTGCACTTGGATATGTTTCATCAAGAGAGACTCCTTTTAAATATGGTGGATGTGAAAATTAAGCTTATACGCAGTAAACCGGAATTTTGTTTGTTGGGAGACGGGGAATTTAAAGTTTTGTTGGAATATGCTTCCTTGTTTGTTCGTAAAGTCAGAGTGAGCCCCGGTGTTGTTATAGGACATGCAAAAGGTTTGGAAAAAACAGCAGCTAAATACCCCATTAACAGAGTACTGTGTAAAGCTTATTCCATTCCGGCTGGTAATATGAGTTTTGTTCAAGATAACATTTTTACGGGACAGATGCCTAACCGTATTGTGATTGCCTGTGTCGATAACGACGCGTTCAACGGACACTATAAGAAGTCACCCTTTGAGTTCAAACATTACAATATTAATTTTATAGGAGTCTATGTGGATGGTCAGCCCGTACCTCATAACCCACTCCAACCAAATTTTGAAAAAGATCAATTTGTAAGAGCATATCAGAACTTATTTACGAATGCTGAAAATAGAGGCCTGTACCTCTCAAGGTCAGAATTTTCGAAAGGTTATTCTTTATTTTGCTTTGATTTATCCCCAGATTTGTGCGATGGTTCACATTTAAATCTTGTTCGACACAGTAACTTAAGAATAGAAATAAAATTTGGAACTACGTTACAGCAAACAATTTCATTGTTGGTGTATGCTGAGTTTGAAAATCTAATCGAAATCAACAAAGCTCGTAATATACTTTATGATTTTGGGAACTAATGAATTCATCACAGATTCATAGAATCTCATCTCGTGATTCTATTTCGGCGAGATATTATGGTGGTGTTTATCCCTCAGATAAGATACCAACTATTGAAAAGTTTCCCTCTGCTATAGTGCTCAATACTGATAAGCATGATGAGACGGGTTCTCATTGGCTTGCTGTGTACGTTCAAGATAACAAGACTATTGAATTTTTTGATTCCTATGGATTGCCTCCCGACGCATTTGGAAAAGACATCGCAAAATTTGTCAAGAAATTTCAATACGTTCAATGGAACAAGGTTCCACTTCAAAGCTTAACGTCTAATGTATGTGGACACTATTGCATTTATTTTATTGTTAAACGATGTCAAGGATTTTGTATGAAATTTATTATCAATCAGTTAGCAGGAAAGAAGAATGATTTTAGAATATTTCAATTTGTCAAAAAAAGATACGGTGTAACCATGATTTTTAAAAAATAGTAATAAAATTGTTTTATTGCCAGATATTGACTCATTTTTATTTACTTTTTCGATACTTTTTAGATGTGTTTTATTTTTTTCTGACAAATGGTTTTTTGGGGTAAAATCCAAGAGTTTAAAAGGGTTGACGTAGGAAAAAGAAAACACTTTGTTAAAAATATTCACCAGAGTAAGTCGTACAAAAATGGAAAGCACAAAAAGTCAAATAATATTAGTTACATTACTTATTTTTTCCTATGTTTGTTTTTCTGTTTTTGTTATCTGGAGCTGTTTTTATCGGACTAAAGATCAATCACACATCTTGTTTCAGAATGAAACGACACTTGACATATATAAAATATATCAAAGCATTGATTCAGTTGGATACATCAAATGCAACGAATTTTCCAACCTTTATTTCAACAACTCCGATTGTGGGAAAGAAATATGTGATTGCGTTAAAAATTCTTTAAATGTCTTTGTGAAAACCACTGTTTAGAATTTACTCAAAACATTGTTGATTCGTTCAGCGAGTGTCGTCTCGTAGCAAACACAATTAAAGGATGCACAGACATGTTCTGCAAACTATAAAAGTGGAAACCTCAGCAATAAATTTATTATTATAGAATATGGAACTCCCCCGGTTAGTTCATCCTTCGACATGCCTCCTCAGTGGGCCTACAGGATCAGGAAAAACTGTTTTCGTAAAGAAACTGATAGATCACAAAATGTTCCATCCAATGCCTACACATATTGTCTACTGCTACGGAAGTTACCAATCTATTTTTAATTCTATGAAAAATGTTAATTTTGAAGAAGGTTTGCCCTCCAACCTCAGCTCCATTCGAGATGCTTTAATTATCATAGATGATTTGATGGTAGAGTTATCAAGTGATACTCGTTTAAGCAATCTTTTTACAAAAGGTAGTCATCACCGAAATCTTTCAATCATTTTTATTACGCAAAACTTTTTTCATCAAGGCAAAGAAATGAGAAATGTTCATTTAAATTCGCATTATGTAGTTCTATACAAAAATCCTAGAGATAAAAGTCAAATAACGCATCTAGCTAAACAAATGTTCCCCAGAAAAATCAAGGCTTTTCAAGAAATATTTGACGATGCTACCTCAGCGCCCTTTAGTTATTTGCTCATTGACTTAAGACCGGAGACGACTGAACGGTTACGGTTACGTACAGGGATATTTCCTGGTGATAAGCATTTCGTGTATGAACCTCGATAGGGTCATTAAACGGGTACCTTCGAAACCTATATAAAACAAAGTGAAAAAGCAGAAAAAAATCATTTCTATTTTAGAATGCCTTCTCAGAAGGATGTGATATGTCTGAAACTCTTACAAAAAAGCAGGAGAAAAGCAACTGTATTGAAAAATTGTCCAAACAGTCTCATTAAATCAGTTTGTGAATGTGTACTGAATTTATTAAAGGGGAATCTTCCTATCAGTAAGCGTGCTAAAAATCAACTCATTCCTTTCAAAAGAACTTTAATACTGGCTGCGAAAAGAGTACCTCTCTATAGAAAAAGGCGTATTTTAGTACAAAAAGGTGACGGATTTTTATCCTTTCTTATTCCAGCTGCAATAACCGTCTTATCATCTCTTATACATGGAACACAGTAAAAAGTTTGCACTGGTACCGTTAGACCGTATGCAAGAATTGGAACAGGATCATCTGAGCGAAATAGATGCACAGATTCAATATATCTTGAAAAAGAAATTAAGTGACGATGAAAAAGTGAAGTTGTACAATCAAGTTTTACAAAAATATGTCACGTTCCCAAACGTTAATAGAACTAAACCACTCGACGAGAAGCCTCCCGATAAAGACCCTGAAAACAATTTTGATATAGAAAATGAAGTTCTTGGATCCGTTCCTGTGAAACATAAAGAAACTGCAGTGAAAATTATGGAGTTCTTAAAACACCATAAAATTTCCTGGAGTCAGAACAAAGAAGTCAAAGTGAACGATGAGATTATTCCAGGCTCAAATGTTATTCAATTCATCAATTTTCTTTTGAGAAACAGAATTCGAAGACCACCGGCCTTTGAAAAATTTAAGGAAATATTAACATTCAACAATTTTCCTCAAGAATTTGTGAAAAATACTTATTTAACTGATGTGAAAACTATGTATGTCAAACCTAAAAAATCCATAAAGAGACCGTCTTCAAGCAAATGGCTGCAGTTATGAAAAGCAACTTTGTAATTTTTTCTTGAAAGTTATGAATAAAATACTTTTTTCCATTACTTACTTGTGAATTTTATTTTAAATTTAAATATTCATAAAATTTAATAGTTAGGTCAGTTTATTTTTACACAATAAATTAACTTTTTTTACTTTAATATTTTAACAAAAGAAAAAAATCTTAGAAAAGGTCATATAAAAGATACTCGTTTTTGAAAAGTGAAAACAACAACATTTATTTGACACGATATATAACATTTTTTACACCATTTTACAAATAATTGCAACACGTATTTACATTAATATCCGTATGGAAGTGTGGAAAAATTGTCTTGCCTTACTCTTTTTTTTTTGTATATAGTTTTGTATGTTTTATTTTTCTTCCTTATTGATAACTTTTCGTCGTAATTTTTCTTGCTCCACCGCCGCCTATTTCTCTCCTGACAGTCATGACATCAATATTGAAACCTGAATCTAGGGCAATTTCCTCCTTGGACTGCAGGACTTTCATGACTGAAGTCATTACTTTCTCCACTGTTAAATCGGAAACAGGCATCAAATGCGTGGAGATGGGTTTGTCAAGCCCCTCAGCTTGGATGCAAAAGCGTACCAGGTCCGAGGAAGCTAGCCCCTCGGTAGTCCGACGAATTAACGTAGCAAAAAGCTCGCGAACAGCATCCACGATCGCCTCGCACACCTTCTGAAAGCTTTTCTGTATCCACACGGGCACTGTACGTGATTTCTTCTGCCTGGTACTTCTTATTTCTCCGCCGCGATCGCTCGACGAGTATCACAGCACTTTCCATCTGTAAAAAACGAGGTAAATAAAACACAATAACTAAATAACAACATAAAGGATAACATAAATTAGTATTTAAAAATATGGACAAAATGTGTAATTACACTAGAAACCGGGTCATCAGTAATATTCCTGGGTCCCACTTCAGATGATTCGCTGCGGCCAGTCTATAAAAGAAAATAATTAATAAAAGTACATTTTTCCATAGGATCAGGAGTTCAAACAAAAAAAAAATGTAAATTACCTCAAATCCTGAACCCACTTGGTAATACAAGGGAATAGACATTGGGTTTTCCAGAAAAATCTGAGACGTTTCATCTAATAACTAAAAAGGACATTAGAAATAGGCCAAATAATCAATAAAAGAAATATATATTACAGGAAAAGCAACTTACATCATCATCATCTGAATCCCTCATAGGAAAATCAGGGTCTTCAAATAAAATCTACAAGAATAAGGGCAAAAAAATGGAGCATACTAGCATGGCATCATTAAAATATTCACATACTGCATTTTCAATGTTAAAAAAAATGAGGTATAAAAATAAGAGAGTTTAAAGAAAATATCTAGGAAATTCCTTTTTAAAATATATTTTTAAAATGTTTCTAATTAATCTAAACAAGGTTATTAAAAAAAAAAAGTACTAGGGACTTACCATATTGGTGTCATCCATAGATCGCTTCATTTTTTCAAAGTAAAAATCCCGTTGTATAAACACGCGAAAACTAGCAACGAGTTGCAACGTAGTTCAAAGCGTTGTGATTCACTGAAATAGTATAATACTGCTATACTATGTATGTCCTCCTATTGGTCCATTTCATGTGTGCACTCGGGCTCGACGACAGAACTGTATAGATTGACTGGTATAGCACAGTAACTAATTCTAATTCATGTTGTAATCATACGGTGTTGTGATTCACTGAAAGCTATCCGTTACTCCGATTCGACGAAACGGTAATGACGTCACATTCCTGTCCTCCCATTGGTCCATTTCATGTATTCCTCCGCGTAACCTGCGTAGGAAATGTACTGTGAGTAGGTTTTTCAAGTTCAGACTTGGCTTTTCAAGTTCAGACTTGATGGACATAATCGTGACGTCACATCGAAATCTCAGAAGGAAAAAATCCAAGTCCCAAACGTAAACACACTGACGTCACGCGTGCGCCAATTCTAAAAAAAAAAAGGTCTCTAAACATTTAAATCTCTGTAGAATAGGTATTCGTGGCCGAACGGTTATAGTCATTCAACTAACCCTCGACCATGAGTACTTTTGTACTAAGTTCGAGCCCCAATAAAATATGAAATATTTTTTATTTTCTTAGGATTTCACTCAAGTAAATGACAATAGATGGCGGTACGAATAACGAAAAAAATCAAAGTCCCAAACGTAAACACACTGACGTCACTGGTGATGAATAAAGTAAAAACATTAAGAAATCAATTCGTCCCTTAGATTAATTACTTTTAAAATCACTAGATGGCGCCATAAGTCATTTTGTAAAAGCATTTAAAACCCCTATGCAATTATTCAAACCATTTTCTAAAAATAACCCATTCCTAATACTAAGAAAAAATACAAGTCCAAAAGAGAGAGAAACACTACAATAATTCATCACCTATTGCTAACTGACCAATGGCCCCGTGGTAACGCACTTGACTTCGGATCCTATGGTCCTCGGTTCGAATCCAAGAAATTCCTTTTTAATTAAAAATAATAGGGTTTCGAATTTCTCCACCAGATGGCACTACGAGTGATTCATCACCATGGCAACGAAACGACGCCATCTTGAAACAACTCAACGCCTGCACGAAGTCGATGACAAAAAAAAACAAGTCCAAAATGTAAACAAACAATACGTCACGTCATTCGGACACGCCCACTTCCGGTCACGTGGTGTGACGTCACCTGGCACTACCCACTTCCGGTCACGTGGTATGACGTCACTTCCGCCGCCTATACGGGCCCGTATACTACTAACCTCTAATATTTCATTTTCGCTTAAGGCTTTATCGACTAATAATTAATCAATATCTTCAAATGATAGATCATCGAATCCTTCTCCACCAATTGTGTGTGCCATTGTCATGATGTTGCGAAATTCGGTCGTATTAGGGATGATGGGATTTAGGTATCTTTGCTTTTTACACATTGTGGCCAAACCGCTTTCCAACACGCATTCGAAGTTGCTGGTTTTAATTCAGTTAACGCTAATCCAACTTGATTGATACAATCAATAATTGAGAATTTCTTCCACACATCAATGACTGTTAGTGTTTCATCATTCAGTTTGTCCAAAACGTGTTGGAATGTTCGTTTTACGTACTATGTTTTAAATGTCGCAATTATACCTTGGTCTAGCAGTTGTATCAAAGATGAAGTATTAGGTGGCAGAAATAAAATTTGTACGTTTGGGTGTTCCAAGACAGGATGGCCGGGTGCATTGTCAAGAATCAGAAGAACTTTAAATTCGAGACCTTTCACATTCATGTAACGTCTGACTTCTGGGACGAAACATTTGTTGAACCATTCTGTAAAGATAGCAGTGGTCACCCAGGCCTTCTGTTTGCCATCCAGTGAACAGGCAGTTTATTGATATCTACACATTTCATCGAGCGTGGGTTTAGGGCTCGATTTACCAGCAGTGGTTTCAACATACAATCTCCTGAAGCGTTGGGGCAAAATAATAAGGTCACACGATCCTTAGCTACCTTAAAACCACCAGCAGTTTTCTGCGATTTGGCTACGTACGTTCTGTTCGGCATTAGTATCCAGAAGAGACCACTTTCATCTGCATTCTACACTTGATCAGGAGTGTATCCTCCATCTTTAATAATTTTAGCAAGTTCCTGCGGGAATACTTTAGCAGTCGATTCATCTGCAGATGCAGTTTCACCTTTAATTTTTATATTACGAAGAGCATGCCTTTTAAGAAACCCTGTCATCCAACCTGTACTTGCAGAAAATTCATAAGTAGTATGTGGGCCACTCTACCGCCTTTTCCAAGATGGCCGCCGTTTGATAAGGAGTTGACTGCTGATAAGGTGTTGGGGGAGGATTGCTGATAAGGGGGCTTTGAGGTGGTGACGTTGTTGTAATTTGGTGGGGGGAATGAGAAACCCTATTATTTTGAATTAAAAAGAAATTTCGTGGATTTGAACTGGGATCTGTAGTGCAGTGTGTTATACGTTAGGTTGTAAGAGCTGCTATGGGTGGTGAATTAATGTAGTGTTTGCTTTTTTTCTTAATACTAGGAATGCGTTATGGGACTTGGTTTTATTTGATGATTTTTTATTTTGCAGTTAGTTGTAAGTGTATTGGACTCGTAGAACCATCTAGTGATTTTAAAAGGTTAACGAATTTATTCTTGTCATTCATTCTGGGAAGGTGCTATGTTTAGAAAATGGTTTGAACAATTGTGGTGGGGTTTAATAATTCTTTTAAAAGACATGTCAGCCAGGTGGAAGAAGTAACAAAAAAGATTTATTTTCTAGCTGTAGCGTGATACTTTAGACTGGAGAATTTTTTTTTAAAAGAAAATTATGAGGGTGGATTTGAACTCATCAAAAGGTAATCGCGGCCGCCCGTTTTACACAAGCACTTTAACCGTTCGATCACCTACTTTGTATAATACTAGCTCGTGAAGGGAGTGAAAGTATGTTTTCTTTATTGAGCCCTTATGAAGATGAACATAAAATTGAATTGACAAGTTTATATCCAAAGTCTGCGAATTATATGTAATGACAGAATCTAGAACTCTCTGGAACGTGTGAGAATATGACTAAGGATTTACGTGTAGGTTAATTAAGATAACAGAAGGAGTTAAGCACGTAGTCACCGATAGGATACAATCTTAAGTAAATAGTAGTCACCATAGAAAGGGGTCTTTTAAACACATTGCTGTTTAAGGGAATGTTGTTTTTCTGATTGTGAGAAAAGCAAATGAATGAAACTACATCACTCAATGAATCACATATGACATGCCCGAACTGGAACTTTCTATGACATTCTAAACCATAGCCAAGGTTTTAACTTTTTAAAAATGTATAGATACTGTGTGTTTTAGATATACATTTCATTTGTACTTGAGACACCATGAACGTAAGTGTGCAGCTGCGTAACTTTAAATTTAATTATTGCAATGACCAATCAGAAAATCAGACAAATTTATTTAGATCCAGCCCAGCCAGGAAGCTTTGGTGGTATCAATGCTGTTTTCAGTGCATTACAAAAAGGGAAAAGCAAAATACCCAGGAAACAGGTACAAGAATGGCTCAGCAAGCAAGATACTTACACACTTCACAAATCGGCCAGACGCAATTTCCTAAGAAACCGTGTTATTGTGGGAGGTATAGACGAGCAGTTTCAATCTGATTTAGTTGACTTGCAATCTCTAGCCAAGTTCAATAAAGGGTTTAAGTATTTACTGACTTGTATTGATATATTTTCAAAGTATGCGTGGGCAATACCCTTGAAAGACAAAACAGGTCATAGCATTTTAATGGCATTTAAAAAAATTTTTAATGAACGGAAACCTGATGTATTACAAACGGACAAGGGGACAGAATTTAAGAATAAAGTGGTACAAGGGTACTTTAAGAAAATGAATGTACACTTCTTTACGACAAGCAATGAAACCAAAGCGAGTGTAGTTGAAAGATTTAACCGTACCTTAAAAACTAAAATGTGGAAGTACTTTACTGAATACAATACACATAAATATGTAGATGTTATTGATAAATTGATTTACAGTTACAATAGAACATGGCATCGTAGTATCAAAATGGAACCCATAGCAGTGAATTTAAATAATCAGCAGCAAATCTGGAAAAATTTATATAGAGACGTAACAAAATCTGAAACAAAACACAAGTTTAATATAGGTGATACAGTACGTATAAGTAAAACAAAACGGCTTTTTGAGAAAAGTTATGAAAACAATTGGACTAGAGAGATTTTTACCATACATCAAATAATACCTAGAAAACCAGTAGTTTATAAACTAAAAGATTTAACGAATGAAATAATAGAGGGTACTTTTTATGAAAAGGAACTTCAAAAGGTGATGGATTCTGGATACTACCCTGTGGAAAAGGTATTAAAGAAACGTAAGACAGCCAATAAAACAGAGTATTTTGTGAAGTTTCTAGGCTACCCTGAAAAATTTAATACCTGGGTTTCTGATGTGAGGCACCTATAAATACTACAGAAGTGTATAATACTGACTTAGTCTTAAAATGTCTTTTTACGTGACGCTACCTTCGGATAGCTCCTTACAATATTTTCCAGAGAACAAGATTTCTAGCTATTCGACACAATTACCGACTCCTATAAGTTTAAATGGTGAATGGGAGGTAGGATTAGCTGAAATAATTTATCCGCACACGTGGTATAATATTAATGAAAGCAACAATATATTTGGTTTTGATTTAGGAGATGGAAAATTAATTACAAGAAAATTACCCCCAGGATGTTACGAATCCGTGCCAGAAATCTTACAAGCTATGTACATACCTGCTCATGAAAATAAGATAAAATTTAAGTTTAACAGCACAACCAAACGAGTTAAGATAAAAACTGAAAACGGAGCAAAAGTTATCTTGCAAGAGGGACTCTGTAATCTCATAGGGTTTTATCCTCAAGTTATAGAAGGTGCAAAGGAAAGCTCTTTTGTGGCCGATCCAAACATTTCCTACCCCCTATTATATGTGTATAGTGATATTGTAGAACCCCAAACAGTTGGCGATGTACAGGCTCCTCTTCTCAGAGTTGTTAAGATAACTGGTAATGATGGTGAAATAGTGAGTGCTTTGTACGATAGACCTCATTACGTACCTGTCATACGTCAGCATTTTCAAACCATTGAAATACAGCTGCGTCTAAATTCTGGAGAGTTAGTACCTTTTGAGAGGGGTAAACTGCTTGTAGTTTTACATTTCCGCATGCGACATTTACTATAAATACCATTGAAAAGTGTGAATGTAAACATTTTTAGTAATGAACACTGACCGTGTAACATCATGGCTTGTGTTCCGTATGTGTGTTGTTCTAAAAAGTTTGAAGAGCATTATGCGGGTCAGACGGGTTCCGGAATGGCTTTCTACAGGGGTAACAATATGCAGAAAGGGTATGGAATTGGCGGCATGTTTCGTCGTTTATTTCGTAAAGCTCTGCCGTTTCTTTTCAAAGGGGCTAAAACAGTAGGAAAATCAGTTTTAAGCACAGGAACACAAATAGCAAGCGATGTTTTGGAAGGGCAAGATTTAAAACAATCAGCACAGAGGCGCGTGCAAGAAGAGAGTAAAAGTTTAGCTCGGAGAGCTATCAATAAGGCTCAGCACATGTTAGGAAAAGGAAAGTATAAAAGAAAGCGTAAAACTGCAAAACGTCTCATTTCGTCCAAAAAACGTAAAGTGAAAGCACGCGATATATTTGATCCATAATGGCGTTTGTTTTAAAGGACTCTCCTGAATGTGCCAAATCGGAATTGGAATTATTTCACCTACCACCCACCCAAACTGTTATACAAAGCGGGCAATGGGTACAATTTCACCCATTGTCGAACGTAGCGGACGGCGGACCCGTAGAATTTCAAGTATCAGGTAGTGGAGAGGATTATATCGATTTATCTCAAACACACTTGTATGTCAGAGCCAAAATTTTAAAAAGCGACGGAAAGGCATTGACACCAGATGAGAACATTGGCCCTGTTAATTTGTTTCTGCATTCCTTGTTTTCACAAGTTGACGTTAATCTAAACGAACGTTTAGTTTCCAGTTCAAACAACATGTATCCTTACAGTGCCTATATAGAAACTTTACTGAATCACGGGTCTGATAGCAAAGCCTCACAGTTAACCTCTGAATTATTTTACAAAGATACAGGCAATCATTTGGCCAATGAAACGAATGAGGGATTTACCAAACGATGCAGTTTTTGTAAGCACAGTTCAACTGTTGATATGATCGGTGCAATACACAGCGATTTATTTAACCAAGATAGACTTTTATTAAATCTAGTGGATTTAAAAATTAAACTCATACGCAGCAAGCCAGAGTTTTGTCTGATGGGCACAGGAGATTATAAAGTAGTTCTTGAACATGTCTCTTTATTTGTGCGCAAAGTGCGTGTTAGTGTAGGGGTTACTTTAGGCCATAGTAAAGCTTTGGAGAAAGAAACAGCTAAATATCCTATCAATAGAGTATTATGTAAAAGTTATTCCGTGCCAAAAGGAAATATGTCCCTTACCCAAGATAATATTTTTGTGGGTCAGATGCCTAAGAGAGTTGTAATTGGGTGTGTGGATAACGATGCATTTCATGGAACCTATGAAAAGTCTCCGTTTCAATTTAAACACTACAATTTAAATTTCATAGCACTCTATGTAGACGGCCAACCTACCCCCTATAATGCCCTTCAGCCGAACTTTGCCCATAACAATTACGTTCGAGCCTATCAGAGTTTGTTTTTAGGAACAGATAAAACAGGGGACAATTATGGAAACAACATTTCGAGGGAAGAATACCCCAAAGGTTACACTCTGTTTGCTTTTGATTTGTCTCCTGATCTATGTGATGGTGAACACCTCAATCTCATTAAACATAGTAACATGAGGTTAGAAATGAAATTTAAAGAACCTTTGACACACACTGTTAACATAATAGTGTATGCAGAATTTGAAAACGTCATTGAAATCTAGAAATATTATTTACGACTTTAGCAATTAAGATGTATGCACACCAAATAAAGCGTATTTTATCCCAAGACCCCCAAACGGCTCCGTTATTTAAAGGTGTGTTTGCAGCAGACAGGATTCCTCATGTGCGTGGAAGATGTGCAATGGTTATAAATGTGGATCCTCTATCTAAACCTGGATCGCATTGGTTAGCCCTGTACATAGAAGACAATACACTAGAGTTATTTGATTCATATGGTCGCTCCCCAGAAAACTTTGAAGGACCCATTTTGCGTTTTATTTCCAAATATGCTAAAGTGAACTGGAACCCGTTTCCTTTCCAAAGTGTCACTTCCAATGTATGTGGCCCTTATTGCATATATTATTTATTGAAAAGATGTCAAGGAAAATCTATGTATTCTATTTTAAAATATTTGCAACATAGCAAAAGAAATGGTATTTGGTATTTTCAATTAACGTCACACTGGAGCAACACAACGGGCTATTGGTGACGGTCCGGGATCAATCCCAGAGGGAAAGTCCGAGGATAACACCACGTAATTTTGAACCGCGGTCAGATGACGAGGCAACACCTGAGCTGGCACCCCACTCTCCAAACTTCCACACCACGCCAACGTGAGGACATTTGAGGCCACGACAGATTTAACGTGCACCAGCCCCCTTTGTACACGACGGTGTTTTGGCTGGATTCGAACTCGCAACCCTTCGGTTGCTAGTCCGTTACTCTTCCAACCGGGCCACCGCGGCCCGCAAAAGAAATGATTTTAGAGTGTATCAGTTTGTGAAAAAAAAGATATGGTGTAAGATTTATTTATAAAAAATAAAGAATTTTATATATTAAGTTGTGTGTGTGTGTAATTTTTTTTTTTTTTTTTTTTTTTTAGTAATAAATAATCTGCGGACACATAAATATACAAACTAAAGATATTTTTTATTTATAACTAATCCATTCATTCTTTTTAGCATACATTTTGGACTTTTTAACAAACATTTTAGGAACATGCTCCTTACTAGACAACATATATTTATTAACAATGTATTTAACAGGTAATTTTATTTCTTTTACAGCACTCATAAACACATTAGTTCCAAAGGGAGCTTTCTTTTTATTTCTTAAGATGTAGTTAATCAAGAGAACTATATTTGAACGGGGTATAATTTGATTATTATAAATGATTTCCCCTTTTTCAGACCACCTTAAAGTATTTTGTGCATTCTTTAAAAAATCGTACATTTCTACAGCAACCTGCTTTTGCCTAACTGGTACACTGTTTAGAACACTTTCCAAAATAGTATCCTTTTCCTCACTTTTAAGTGGTATTTTGTCTGAAAAATCATTGGGAGGTTCTTGTTGATTTGCCTTTTCTGTAGGAATTTCTGCCTGCTGAACCTTTTTGTCCTGAACTGGGGGGTTTTCTGTCTGGATTGGAAACTTTACGTAATGTTGCAAAATTTGCACAAATTGGAGGGCCTTTTCACTGTCACTCAAAGATTTTTGCTTTAGTATGTTGTGCATTTTTCTGTCCAATTCGGATAAATGTTCATTCACAAAAGCGGGAAGCCTGTCTTCAGGCACAATCATTAATTTCTTACTGTACTCCATGGATAAGGGATCCTATCACCGAAATGGCTGCTGGCAATAATATACTTAAAATGCCTTCTCCTTTTTGGGAAATGAGAATTTTGCGCTTTTTGTACAAAGGGATTGATTTATCAGCTAGTTTTCTGATACTTTGCTTATACAGAGCAAGCTTGTGTTTTCTATACTTTGAAACAGGAACGTTACCCTTTAATAAATTTAATGCGCATTCAAACACAGATTTTATCGTACTATTCGAACACTTTCGCAAAAGAGCGGATTTTGCTTTACTCTTTAGTACCAGTTTCAGCTGTTCTAATTGCTGTCGTGTGCACTTAGTCATATTGATAGCAAAATGAGAGCTATGCAAACTAAACAAGGGTATTTATATGCTGTTGGCACTAAAACTGCAAAGCATTAGATCTATGAGTTCTCTGATTCACTATCAGCAAGAATGTTTTGACAAATCACGTATTTACATTCTATTAGCGAGGTTGATAAAGATAGAAAGTATCTTCAGTAAAGAGACCAGTGCGTAAACGCCATGTGTCATCCGTATCTGGCTTCAAATCTATCAGCAGATAACCGTAAGGTTTACTTGTCGCGTCCTGAAACACTTCTTGAAAGAATTTAGTGTTTGAGGGGTACAGTTGCCGGCCTAAATGGGTTATCTGAGATCTGTCTCTAGGGTTTTTGAATAAAATCAAATAATGACTGTTTAAGGAAATATCTCTCATCTGAGAAGATTTATGGAACACATTTTGCACAATAAATACAATGCTTAAATTCCTATGGTGACTGCCCTTTGTGAACAGCTTAGTCAGCTTGGTGTCGTTTCCTAACTCTGTCATTAAATCGTCAATGACTATTAAAGCGTCCGAAACTGTGTTTAAGATAGCAGGCAATCCTTCGTGAAACTGTACCGTAGGCATTTGGGTATACAAATTTTGATAAGCACCATAGTACCAAAGTACTTTCGTTGGAAAATGATCTATAGTTTTCTGCTCAATAATGTTTTTGACAAAATAAGTCTTGCCACACCCCGTTGGACCTGCAACTAACATAGTAAAAGGATGTTTTAACTTTAAGAGTTCCATGATATATGATTACATTTTAAGAAAGCTTGCCTTTTTTATACTCTGGCATAATACGTCTAGGCATCCTTCAAGTGTGCTTGCTACAAGATCACACTCGCTAAACGAATCCACTATGTTTTGAGTAAATTCTAAACAGTGGTTTTTAAATACATTTATAGAATTTTGTACGCAACCACATAGTGTTCTGCCACAATGCGAGTTGTTAAAATACAAATTGTAGAAATCGTTGCATTTAATATAACCTATTGAATCAATGCTTTGATAAATTTTATATATTTCTAAGGTCGTTGCATTTTGTATTAAATTGGGGTCGTTAGTTCCATAAAAACAGCTCCATACAATATATGCAGTAAAACATAAATAAGAAAATATAATAGTTAACAACATAAGGGTCCTGGCTAGTTCCATTTTATATGACTGCTCTGGCAAATGCTTTTCTATACACTGATCTTTTCTACACGTGAGCACTTTTTTTAAAGTAGTAAAATATAACCTCAAAACCCCTTTTACATTAAGTACTATTCTCAATACACAAAGTTAAAAAAATATATATGCTTAAATACAATATTTACATTAAAACCATAGGGTATAAAGTTAAAATATATACACTCTATGTACAAGATTTAAATATGACAAGCGTTCTTAAAAACCATAGGGAAGAGTTTTATAATTTTCTTTAA
The DNA here is from genome assembly GCA_933210815.1 of Meta bourneti. Taxonomy (NCBI): domain Eukaryota; kingdom Metazoa; phylum Arthropoda; class Arachnida; order Araneae; family Tetragnathidae; genus Meta; species Meta bourneti. Next base: position 35,660,970 of record OW119922.1, on the reverse strand, counting down.
TGACTCGTTTGTCATAAACGAGTCGATATTTTTTTTCTTCAAATACATTAATAAGTTTACGCTTTTTAACGTGTCTTGTAATTTTCGTTTCGTTCCTAACTGAAAGTGTGCTTGTCATGTCCAAATCCTGTACTAACTCCTTCATAGAGGAAAAATTTAAAATTTGCAAATTTCTAAAGTTCAAACTAAATCCTCGGATTTTACAACTTTGGACACCGTCCTCGGTTTGGTAGGCATAGTTTTTTGCTCCACATATGACATAAGAAATAATATAAGAATTTTTTTTTAACGATTATTAAACACACTAAATATGTGAGTGGGTGTACATTTTTAAAAAACACTTAAGCTAAATATGTAATTGCAAAATATCTTACCAGAGACAAACACTTGTATTGTTTTGCCATCCAACTCATCTGTGAAATCACCCAGATAGGATCCTAATGGAGGGTCGTTGTTGCCGTTTGACGCGTATATGATACTGCAAAATAAATAATTATATATAATATACTGAAAATATCAATTGTTATAAAACACTTTATATACAGTTTTAGTAGAAATACAGTGCTAACATCATTACAAAGTGATAATTACCTATCAGTGTCGAAATATAAAACGTCTTCACCCAATTTGTCCAACTCCTCAAATAATTTTAGGCGGGCCCATGCAGTGGTGAAGGTGGCAAGAAAGATGTTGGTTTGGTTGGACGGTAGTGCATATTGCTCTTTGGTTTTGTACTGTACGGCCGCTACAGTTTCGGTGGGTAAATAGAGATCACTAACCTGTAACAATTAAAAAACGCATATTAGAAACTTTAATATTAACAGTTGTTTTTACCCTCCTGCATCTGTTACAAACATTCTTCAATCGTAGTCCTAATATGTTTTTAAAAAGTAAATTACCTCTATAGTAGGGTCCGTTATCAGCTTGTTTAAATCAGAGAGCTTTGTGACGTATTTCAGCTGTGTCTTATTTTCATTCATACCCCAACGCCCCCAGAAACTATAAGAAATAAATGTAATTAATATTTTAGTATCATCGTTTACAGTGTTCGTGTAAAAAAAAATGCGTTATTTACCTATTAAGACACAGTTTGGCAACTTGCCGCTTCCCAGGATTAATTCCAATTTTGGAAGGGTCTAAGTCAACTCCCTCTTTTTCTTTATAATTTTGTATGTACAGGTTCTTTTGTACATCAGACATGCACTCTGTAGGCCATCCAGAGGACTCCTGTTTTAACTTTAAGAAGGTATCGATGTAGGCAGAAAAAAGCCCTACACGGGTTTCCTTGAAGTGATAGATCTGTTAACATTAAAAAAAAACGTTGTTTTAAGAGTCTTAAACATATTATCATAAATTGTTAGTTTTAATAATGTAATTAATCACCTCATAAATTTTAAGAACTTCGTAGCCTTTCTCCACTGCCTTTTTCACTTCCTCTGTAACCCATGTCCCCACAAAACTTCTTTGGCTATCACTGTTCTGACAATCAGTTTGCTGGTAGGTTTCCACACAGATTTTGCAGAGTGGAAACGTCAACTTGTTATTTGATCTGTATTAAAAAAGTTTAATTTAATCTTCTGCTTTAAAAAAAAATTAAATGAGACACAATTACATTTTTTATGTGAAAAAAAAAAAGGATAACGACATAATTATATATAAATACCTATAGGGTAAAACAGGAAAATATAATTTCCTAGGAGGTAAAACTCGGCATTTTATGACCCCAAAGTATTGGTTTAGATTTCCAAAGTCCGAGGTTATAATTTGCGGATGTTTTATAGGATAACTGCAAAAATATATATATATAAAACACGTTTTAGTCATACACACATCTAAAAAAAATACATTTAAAATTGTGCTTTCAAAGTAAAATATATCTCACCGACTGTACTTGTTTACGTAGGGATAAAGGCTCGTGAAATCAATATACTTAGCCTTTCCTTCGTAGAAAAGACGTACAGCGTTTGTCCGGCCTCCAAAGAATGAGTCTCGTGGGTTTAAACGCTCCACCACATCGTGTGTGGACAGAAAGACCTGCAAATCTATATCTGTCTTCTTCAGTGTATTAAAAGTGTGCTCCCACATTTCGACGTAATTAAATCCTAAGGACTGCAGTTTGGCTTGAGTTGCAATGGTTTGTTGATGCAGCTCCCACATAAAACGGCCATTCAACGGATTAATTACGTCCTGATCGGTGTAGCACTGGGGGCAGCCATGAAAAAAACAACCTAAAATGTTTAAAAAGTTATGAGCAACTTTTTCTTTGAAAAAGTAATAGTGTTAGACTCTTTTAGAAAAAAATATTTACCTTGAAATTGATATACTGTATTGGTATCTTCACAGAAACCGTCAACGGATATGCCACCCACCTTTCTTTCACCAAGTCCATTACCTGCATGTATAATGGCTGTTCCATTTTTATGACTTAGAAAGTCTAGCCATTGGATTGACCCTAAACTGTGTCGCGTTCTATTCACGTACATATTTTTGGGCATGTGTGCTATCGCCTCGCTGGAAATAAATTTAGAGCGATATGTAGCCATACAGGCACTAGAAATGGTGATATATTGAAAGGGGTCGACACCCGTCACGGTTAAAAATTCCCTTCTGAATTGCATACAACACCTTCGTAAAATATCCACATCCGACCTAAAGATATATATTCAAAATGAGAAAACCCTTTACAATAAATATTTAAAAAACATACACATTTAAAAAACATATAATAAATTTAACCCATTCATTGATTTAAATCACACCACTAAGTTTTAACTCTACATTAAGAGAAGACTGTAACGCAACTTTAAAAATAAAGTCATAAATTAGGCAGCAGAAACTTTAATGATCCCCTCAACGAGTAGGATTACAACATAAAAAATTACTTACCTGCAATATTTTAACATTTCCTCCGCAAAGTTGAAACTCTCCTTCTTCCTTTCCTCATACCAGGCATAAAATTTCTGCCGATCAGCAGTAAGCATTGTATCGGGTGTATAAAAGGAGGCATTCGGTAACTCGCCTATGTAGGTTTGATGATCGGGGGTATTAAACAAATGGGGAAAGTAACCTTTAGCTAATTCAGCTATACCAAATGTTTTGGGGAATTTGGAAAGGGCCATGGGTAAGAAATTAAAGGAGTCAATGACTCTAATTTTATGGGAGCATAATTCTAAATGCATGATTTTGGATCCGTTTGGTATAACGGAGGGAGTGAGGCCTTGTTTTAGCAAATAAGCTAGAACAAATTGCCCATCAAAACCTTGCATGTTATGGGCAATTGCCGTGTAATCTTTATGCTGGGGGGAAAACAAAAATGCGCAAAACTGGTCGCAGGCCTCATATCCCTTAAACACAAATTCCGTACCATCCGCATACATGGCGACAGCAAAGTTGACCTTATGCTCAGAATCACTCTGATCTGTCTCAAAATCAAAAAATATAAACTTTTCATTAGGGGATTTAGGGGCAATTTTCTTTAAATAACACAAATGCTCCGTTAACAAATGTTTGTTGCAGTTGTGGCACAGTGTTTCACCACATTTATGTAGGTGACGGGATCGTTGTTTGGAATTTAAAAATTTATGACAGTTGGGGCAAATATAAAATTGTTGACAAAAACTGTCCTTTTTACCTACTACCGATTTATGACGGGCATAACAATCATCAGACCTACACACACGGTTACAGTCCGCACAAGCCTTCAAAACACCCTCTACACACTCTCGAGAGTAACATATGGGGCATATGCGTTCACATCTATGTATGTGAATATTGTTGTACGCCTTGTCGCACTCAGAACAGTAGTAATTAAGACCGTGGAAACCGGTCATAGACTTAATAAGGTCATAGTGGTTATCGTTGAAATACAGGAAAATTTTGGGTCTAGATGGACGTCTGGGTCCTTTATAAGCAACCTAAAACATTTAAATTAATTTAGTTTACTGAGCCATTTCCAAATTCTCTAACTTAAACAATTTTCCCTTAAGAAAGAACTTACCTTATTCAAGTTGTCTGAAGAAACTACATGGATCTGTGCATCTAAATAGTCTTCAAACTTTCTGATTTCTGCATAACCACAAGGCCCCAGGGGTACTCCAGCGTTCCTATGCAGGTCTTGAGCCATTCTCTTTTGTAGAGGTTTCCTACCGTTAGCTATGTAACTATAGTTCGGCCGTTTCTCTTGGTAGGCCAAACCAACAATAATCGCACGTGCACAACAGAGTCCGTCGTCTTCCCTTGGTATGCTTACGATACATTGTTTCTTAAGGCGATTAGAAGCAACATCTAAAAGGCGTCGCCTTCCACCTCCCTGAGGATTGCGTACCGTTATGACATCAATTCGTAAGCTCCGGTCGTCCAGTGGAATGCTGTCTTTGCTCTGAAAGAAATAAAAACTGTAAGCCTTCGATTCCATATTACACCCTTCCATTAATAACCCCTTATCATTTAAAAATTACCTGCAACACTTTCATAATAGTTGAAAGAATGAACTCCACCGAAATGTCCCGTATCCTTCTTAAGCATGTGGAAATGGGCCGGTCCAAATGATCAGAAAAGAAACAGAATCTGTAAAATAACAAACATATATACATTCTCCTGAAATAAATACATATAGAGGTGTTAACACTTTGTTACCATTTCTTTTAACAATACCTTATGAAATCGTTCTCCGTCAAATTAAGTGTTGTTTCCGCTATGAGGGCTGTTAGTAGCATCTGCAGAAACGTTAAAGCAGTGTTAATCACACTGTTTCTATACTGATGGGGAATTTGATCAGCATTTATATGGGCCGTAAATGTCCGTTCTTCCGTTTGGAAGCGAGCGTTGACCCTTCTCCTCGTTTCTCTTAACGTATACGGCAAATCAATCTAACCAAAATAGTAAAAATGTATAAGTAAAAATCCGTACGTGAAGTATTACAAAATATGAATAAAAGTTAAGAAAATGTTCATTAATATTTACTTCTGCACTACCACCACCAATCTGGTTTTCAAAATCGTAAATCTGTTTAAAAAAAGAAGGTATCAGACGTGTTGAAACTTAATTAAAAACTATTCGGGCATTACTAATAAACGTTACACTTAGGCCCCGTTCACATGAGGCGTTTTCCAACGCGCGTTTTACGTCTAAACAAAACGCGGGTAGCCAAAGTACATAGAGTTCTACTGGAGTGTTCACATGCAGAAATCGCGAGAATCCAAGCGCTAGACTGCTTCGGCGCTTCAACAATCTCCGGTCGTTCTCGCGATTTGAAGGCGTTCGAAGAAGCATAGGTTTCTTCTGCTGCGTTCACATGACACGCGTTTTGACGGGCGTTAGGGCTTTTTTATTCCTCTAGTTCAAGTTTCTATCTTCGCGATCGTTAAGGATAGAGTGAAAATTTCAACGGATTTGAAATCTGCGGAAAATTTTACACCAGATCGATTCCTTAAATTTGATTTTCTTTAAATAAATACTTTTTCAACTGTAATTTTACTATTTTCGCGATACGGATTTGAAGACTATTCATTACGAACACAAAAGGGAGTATTCATCTCGTTTTTATAGAAAAGATATAACTTGATTGGAGTATTTTGCCTTAATCCACTGATTTATACTTATGGCCATTAAAAATAGGATGAGAAAATTTAATAGTATTCGATTTATTGAAGAAATTTACCTGCTTTCACACAAAACTTGCAAAAATGTGATAGTTTATAAATAAAAAGGATAGTGAGTAATTTTATTTCTGAGAAAAACGTTTACCGACAACTGTCCATTCTAGTTTTCATGTGCGGCAAACGTCTTTAAAATAAAGCTTAAATTAAATATTCAATTTAAAAGAGCTAAACTTTAATTATTTTTTTATTTTTCCTCAACGGGTGAAATGCGTAAGATAAATTTCGATTTTCATTCATTTTTCACATTCTCGTGTTACATTGAACTCGATATCACTTTTGAAAATGAACTTAATTTACTGTGAGCTTATTTTTCATAGAATTTATATTTTAATCTTGCAGTTAGTGTTATTACTACTTTAATCAAAATTTTTATATTATATATACGTGTAGACGCAAATTCTATTAGCAATCTCCTGGTTTTCGATGTATACTGTTTTTTTGGTTTTTCTTTGAGATTTTTTTTAGTTTTAACAAAATTTTTTCGCTTCATCGTGGGGTTTAATCAAATTTTAGTTGAAATATATCCCAGTCATTATTCCATTCGTGGTTCCATTTGTGCTACAAAACCACTGAAAGAGGATAGGTTGGAGGGTTAGTATTCGTTTCGGATAGTTGGAACTCAGGGAAAATTGTGTTTAAAAATTAAAAAACTAATTATTGTTATATATGTATTATTTGTGCTAATACATTAAAATGTTTAGAGATAGGTTTTAAAGAAGTACAGAGATTTATTTGAAGGAAAATTAAATAAAAATTAGCTATAGATCGTAAGAAACACGATAAAACCTGCAAAAATAGAATAAAGAAAGGTTATCACCAGTGCCGGATTTTGTTTGCGTGTCATCTTTTGATAGTACTTCGTAGACAATGCCATATAAACAGAAATTCCGTTTCCAATTTCCTGGTTCTAGAAATAACGTTTTTGGGGGATATATTTTTACTTTACACTGTCAATTTTAAAATTTTAAGGAAATTGTTTGGTCATTTTCCAGTTTCGTTTTTAATCAAAGTTTTACAGAAATATTCCAATTTTTCTTACGCAGTTTCGCTTTTACGATAAAACGCATTACAAATGACTCATCTGCTAGCTTCTTGAGCCCAAAAAATCCGTGTTCACCCCTTAACACAAAAAAAATCCTACTATTTTTATTGGTGGGTGAATCATCGACAATGGAGAGTGAAGGTTATAGGGTTTCTTCCTCTAGTATTGACAGTAAAAAACGAATACTTGAAGATTTTAGAGTTAATGAAAATGTTTAATAATGCCACAATTTTAACTACATAAAGCACTGCTTCTCTGTGATCCGCTGGCTCTTACCGGTTCCTAGGTACAAAATATCCCGTCATTCGAAAAATTTTGAAAAACGTACGAAAAGCTAACGTTCAAAAATTTACAACCGAGGTTGATGGCATTGGAATCGTATACTATACGTTACGAAAGATTTATCTGTTTAGGTTGTCACTTCTGGTCAGCAAGTCGATTATATTGCATTTATTTATGTATAAAGGTTGAAGTTCAAAAACACTTTATTCACAGGCAATTAGGGAACGGATGTTTTACAAATCGAAAGAATATCAAATTTTTACGTCATTTTGAATATTTTTTAGATTATTTTAGGCATTTTATTGCTCATTATACATTTCTAAGTTAACCAAATACAGTCTTGTGAATACAGAGAGAAATCAATTTTAGGTTGGGAAAGATTTTCATCCTACTTTTAATTGCTGTAAAATTAAAACAGTTGATAAGGCGCAACAAAATATCTTATTAAAGTGACATTCCCTTTAAAAACAAGGCAATACTTCCGCTTACGCTTAGTATAAAAGGAATATCTGAAAAAAGATTAGTTGCGACTATTGACAAAAAAATAATTTTTTCAAAGAAAAGCATGATTTTGGTATCGATCTAACGTAAAATTTTACGCTGATTTGAAATCCGTTGAAATTTTGACTCTATCTTTAACCATTCAAAAGATAGAAACTTGGATTAAGGGAATAAAAAAATAATTTAATGCATAACGGAAACTGACCTTGAAAAGCGCCCAAGTGCTGTTCACATCGTAACGCTCGAAAATTCTTATCTAACGCGCGTTGCAAAAAGTCCATGTGAACGGGGCCTTACAAGTTCATCATCTTCAATTTCCTTGACCCATTGAAGCTCTTCTTCTGTCATAGGATATTCGCGAAACAGCTGCGAAATCTCATCATCATTATCCTAAATAAAATTCATTTGTTTTACTATACAGAATTCGTAATCTTAAATAAAACTAGCATTATTTTTAGGGGTGTTGAAAAACTATACTTACATAAGCTTCTTTTTCCAGCTCGTTGATCTCCTGCATTTCTTCATCGGTTATAGGATTTTCAGTAAATAACTTAGAAATCTCGTCTTGGCTATTAGAATTCATTTTCTCAAACAGAATAAACTGTCAATAATCTCAAAAAATAACTAGGTAGTCAAAGTACTCTTGAACAGAAATTCGTATGGTCAAGTCTCACTCAGTATATTGAATATTCAAAGCTTAACACTAACCTTTTATATCTCTTTTGAGTCACGCCCCCTTGTAATCTAGTACGTACCCAGTTAGAACATACCATTAAGAATCATGTGTTTACCCCTTTCCCCCTCTCAAACATCAGTCATATCCATGTATTGCTTTAAACTGTTACCACTATCTGTAAATTTCGAATTGCCTCCCTTCGTCACTATTTCATAGCTAAAACCCCTATAGAAAGTTCCAGTTCGGGGGCATGTCATATGTGATTCATTAAGTGATGTAGTTTCATTCATTTGCTTTTCTCACAATCAGAAAAAACAACATTCCCTTAAACAGCAATGTGTTTAAAAGACCCCTTTCTATGGTGACTACTATTTACTTAAGATTGTATCCTATCGGTGACTACGTGCTTAACTCCTTCTGTTATCTTAATTAACCTACACGTAAATCCTTAGTCATATTCTCACACGTTCCAGAGAGTTCTAGATTCTGTCATTACATATAATTCGCAGACTTTGGATATAAACTTGTCAATTCAATTTTATGTTCATCTTCATAAGGGCTCAATAAAGAAAACATACTTTCACTCCCTTCACGAACTAGTATTATACAAAGTAGGTAATCGAACGGTTAAAGTGCTTGTGTAAAACGGGCGGCCGCGATTACCTTTTGATGAGTTCAAATCCACCCTCATAATTTTCTTTAAAAAAAAAAATTCTCCAGTCTAAAGTATCACGCTACAGCTAGAAAATAAATCTTTTTTGTTACTTCTTCCACCTGGCTGACATGTCTTTTAAAAGAATTATTAAACCCCACCACAATTGTTCAAACCATTTTCTAAACATAGCACCTTCCCAGAATGAATGACAAGAATAAATTCGTTAACCTTTTAAAATCACTAGATGGTTCTACGAGTCCAATACACTTACAACTAACTGCAAAATAAAAAATCATCAAATAAAACCAAGTCCCATAACGCATTCCTAGTATTAAGAAAAAAAAGGAACACTACATTAATTCACCACCCATAGCAGCTCTTACAACCTAACGTATAACACACTGCACTACAGATCCCAGTTCAAATCCACGAAATTTCTTTTTAATTCAAAATAATAGGGTTTCTCATTCCCCCCACCAAATTACAACAACGTCACCACCTCAAAGCCCCCTTATCAGCAATCCTCCCCTACACCTTATCAGCAGTCAACTCCTTATCAAACGGCGGCCATCTTGGAAAAGGCGGTAGAGTGGCCCACATACTACTTTCATACTTTCTGTTTAACTGAGATGAAGTGCTTGGCTCCTTTCCTTTAATCTGTCTATAAATTCTTAGTGCTGTTTGCTTGATGGCATTTCCATCTACTGGTACTCTTTTTTGACTTATCTTCTATCCATATTACCAGAGCCTTTTCCATCTTCTTGACAATATCTCTTGTATATGATGGTGAATTAACACTTACTTTTGTTCCAGAATATACCAACTTCCTAATTGCAGCTTCATTTTTCTTAATTGTTCTTATGGTAGCTTCATGTACACCAAAATGCTTTACTACAGACGTAACACCTTGTCCAGTTGTAAGACGATCTAAAATTTGAAGTTTAAGTTCCAAAGAAATCGCTTTCCTTTTCGTTTTGGTAATGGTTGAATTATGTGACATTATATAAGGGCTACCGAAAAATATCTCAAATTAAAATTAATAAATAAAAGTATGAAAAATTTGTAAACTTACAATTTATTGACTTTCGGCAAAATTTATATGTGCACAAATTTCACTATAGATTCTTTCACTTTGAAATATAGTTACATACACTAAATGTCTTCCCAAGATACAATGCACGAAGACGGTAGATGTGCACCAAATTCAATTATAAAAACGTTATGTAATGTATCTAGAGGAAAGCACGCGTTTCAAAACACACACACTAGCTGTTATACATAAAGAAAATATAAATGATCTACTACGCCACAAATAAAATTTTGTTTTCTTAGAATTTAGGCAAAAAAATGTTAGAAATTGGATTGGACTGCTCGTGTTAAATCAAAATGACTCGCGTAAAAAGAGAATGAAATATTTATTTTGAATTCGTGTTAAATCAAATTCGTGTAAAAAGGTTCGTGCAAAAACAGAATTAGGTGTACATACAAAACAATATCTCAATTTTTAATAGTTACGTTGTTGTTTATTCATAATGATACTTTTGAAGCTTGGCTCCTTTTTTGAAAGAGCCACGCGTAAGTCATCACTTGCATTTAAGCGATTTCTGGTTTTTGTTTTATGTACAAAAGTGATGAAAATCCCATTTCACACAGGCAGGTGGTGGTAAATGGTAAAAGTGTCTGCAATGATGCTTTTGCCAGCTGAGGATAAGGTTCTAACTGTGTACACCAGAATTGTTCTAAGTTCAGTTTTTCAAATTCCATTTGAATACTTGCATTGGCTCGAATTTCAAAGAGATCGTCTTTTATTAAATCGTTGTCGTCCATTAAAACTTCTTTCGCACCCCCCCGGAAATGCTTTCTCGCACTCCCAGTTAGTGCACACACCCCAGGTTAAGAACCACTGCTCTAAAGGAAGTATATAGTATGGACATAGTATCTGACAAGATTGAATACAAGTTCTAAGGAAATGATTCTGAAAAGTAAAAAAGTACATAATACATTCGAAAAAAAAATCATAATGAATGGGAAATAAAAATAAAAATTACGTTTAGTCCGTTATCAGATGATACAAAATATGTAGTTATCAGAAACACAAAGAATACGTGGAGGACTTAGCACAACTTCATATCATAAAATTGTTACACTGCATCCAGTATGAAAGGAAGAATTCTAATTGTACAAATATTTTTTATTAGTTCAGATTTTATCGAAAGGTTTTTGACCACTGAAGATTTCATGTCGTTTAAAATACCTACTATACCACTATAGATTAGAATATGCACAATACGACAAAATATTTTATACTATGTATTGAAATTTCTGATGCTCTGATTAAACTTTTGCTCTTTCAAATTATTCATATTTTTTAAACTTAGAAATAAAAAAAGATGATAGGATGTGTGTTTGGGAGATGAGTACTACAGATGAGGTAAAATATGTATTTCATCGAGATAGTTATTTATATTTTCACATTAAAAAAATAAGTCGATTTTACAGAAATGCATACAGCAGTGATTCTCAACCTTTTTTTGTCCACGGTACACTTTTAATAATTTAAAAATTTGGCGGCATACTAACAATAAGATAGATTTAAAGGAATTTTACTTGGTTAATTGATTGGTGTACCTAAAATATATTTTGTAAAAATAGCATACGATAATAATTTTCAATGAAATATAAAATGAAATTCCATTACAAAGTAAACAAAATGTTTATTTAATGATAAATTACAAATTACATTTAATGCGAAATTTGAGTTTGGTGTTTTTTGATAACTTTATTTGCGTATATTTGGGCGTAAAAATAATAATATTCTCATTTCGTGATCCAGATTTAAAAGTCTGGATCTTTTTTCGTTTTTATGTTGGTCAAAGCCGAAAATCCGAATTCGCACAAATAAGATGTGGAAAATTGTAATAACACACTTAAGGCTTTTTGAGATTGTGGGATAATCGTATCTAAGATTAATCCAGAACGAATTAATTGATTCTTCTGAATGTTCGCAGTGGCGGCACACTTCAAGAATCTCGCGGCACACTAAATTGCCGCGGCACAGTGGTTGAGAATCACTGGCATACAGTAAGACCAAATTGAGAAGTCTTACAACAAGCGAGCTGCCTCTTAAAATCTGTCCATCCCAATGCAATCAGACATCTTGGCAACAAAGTCCAGACAGAGTGAACGCAGAGTGTGGAAGGGGAACTTATGAACTCAGAGATAAGTTTGTTTATTTAGTTTGACAGGACTCCGAATAGAAGGTATAAGAAGGAAAACGTATTACCACAGGTGTGCCGTGGAGTAAAGACGGGAAACACCAGAAATTTCACCCAGACATTACGGTTCCAACCAGATAGGATTCCACCCAACTCTACAAGAACCTGTAATTTTGGGCACCCTTCGGAAACACTCATACATTTTCACGCCCTCATGCATTACTCAGTGATCGTTGGGGATGACTGTTGCTAGTTGCATGACAAACAATAGAAAACAGTCTCAGGGGGATGATTGTTCAAGTTGATTATCAATATCAACCCCACCGAAAACTCCACCATGCTGTCGCCACTACAATCCCAACGAACTTTGTTTATTATCTAATGATTTACAAATCAGATAAGATTCAGTGCAGTTGTCGAGACGAGTGAGGTATGATGTGAAAAATTGTGCGGGGTTTATACATCAGTGCCAGTGGAGCCAACTTGGCGGACAAGACCCAATTGTTTCTTATGTGCTTTCGAAACAATTTATTTTGTTGGTGGATTTCATTTTTAGACATTTGCATGTTTGGAATATATACATTTTTTCTAATGTCCGTCCAGTTGAACGTTACTCATTATAGCTCTACAAGTGTGGATTTGTGAACCACTTTGAGTTCCCCTGGTGTACCACGAGGGATGGTTCACGTAACACCTCGCACACATACCACACATTCTAGACACAATTCGTTTATAGAGAGGCCATACATTCATTCCAGATGGACGAGCACCCACACTTACTCCGGTTTCAAACCAGGAACCTGCATCTCTTACCACTAGATATGCGGACATGTAATATGTGAGTCGATCTCTCAAGATTTGTCATTGCGTGCATCTTAGAATATTGTTTTTAATCTTCTATAAAATCAAAATAGTCAGAAAATAGTTTTTTTAGCATTGATTTGTTTAGGACAAAATATGTTTTTGAAAATAGAGAAAGGGGCGGCTTGTTGAGGTTTGCATGTGAGCAGCCATTGCATCAGGAAGGGCCCAAAGTGTTGAATCAAGTTACCCTGTGCATTTGACTATACCGGAAAAGTGCAATAGTTTTAAATTATTTTTATTATTGGGGACAATTTGATTATAAATTCATAGATTGTAAAAAAATTATTCATGAATTAATTTCAGTGATTTAATAACTTATTACTTTGTAATATACTATTTTAATTACTCTTACTTAATATAGTTACTTAAATTATATCTGCTGTACGCTTCTGACATTTAACAGGTACAATATCTTGTGTTACGTATCAACATTCGAACAATGCAATACTAATACACACAAACAAAATATTTTTTGAGGAAATGGAAAGTATCGTTTTTGATGTTTGTTCCAGAAAGCACAACTTTTCTTCAATCCGGAAGTCAAAATGCTAAGCCTTAACACTTTTTTCTTTCATTTAAACTCTATAACTATATATCTTCAATTACAAAATGCCTATGATTAAGGTAGGTAATTAGGGTTTTATGGTGCAAGGGCCTATGATTAAGGATAACAATGTGTTGTAACCACAATTTCCGCAGAAATAAATAAATGAATAATAATGTGGTTTGCATGCGAATAGCTTAAAGTATAAAGACCAAATGATCTGCTTGATTGCAACTTTAGATGAAAGAAAACTTACAATCGTTTGTGGATCGACTGCAAAGGTATATCGCCATTATAGGGTTGGTTCAAAGTTGAAAAAATGTTGAAAAACAAAACGATCCCTGTTTAAAGAATATGGTTAAAGAATGCATTGTTGGTAGACACGGTGTGCTTTATCAAGCTTCTCTTCGGAGAATCAGGGATGCAAATCTAGGACCGAGGTTTCCAGATTCGAAAAGAGTACAAGAAAAGAGAAGAGGGGATTATATTTGAAAACGAGTTGTCAGTTGAGCATAAATTAAACAAAGAATGGTAGAACCAGACGACAAACATCGACCATTTCTGAGAAAAATGAGTGACCTTAGGTTGACAGCCTCAGCACCAACTGCGTTCAAGATGGCAGCTGATATAGAGCAGGGCGTGGTAGAATCACTCTTATTTAACCCCTTCTCTTCTTTCCTTTTCTTCTTTCACTCTTTTATTTAGCATGTCCAAATGAAATATAAGACTGCGCGATTTTTTGTGTCATGTAAACGTACATGGCGGTGTAGATACGATGAATTTTTTTAACTTCTCTCCAGCTGCAGAATTCCTTGCTTTTTTAGATTTAGCTTTCAAATTTGGTGCATCTCTTCTTCTGCATTACACCAAGCTATTGGTTAATATTCTTGAAAAGCGATTTGTAACCTTTTGCATCTCAAGGCAGACATAAACTAATGAAATTCTGAGGCACACTAAAAATATATTACATTTTTTGCCGATCTGACAAAAATAATAGGTAAATTTTTATATACTTTCAAAGAATAATGTTAATTACCTACAATTTTTGTTCTAAAGTGGCTTTAAAAAAAACTTTTTGAAACAATCGATTTATGATACTTTAATAAAAAATAAAATATTCAAAATTATTTATACTGATATTCAAAATACGTGAATACTTGAAATTATTTGTGAACACAAAGCGTAACCGTTGAAATGAAGTAAATCTTATACAATTTAAACCGTTTTCACTATTCTTATGGCATACCAGTGCCATTCTTGCAGCACACCGATTGAAAATCGCTGCCCTATAGAGAACACTACCTGGTTAGTTTAAGAATGCTTTCGTTAATTAAGAAGGAAAATTAAGCATTTTAAATGTCAGTCAATAAAACTTATCTAAAGGAAATAAGATAATTGATTTTCCTCCAAACTTAAAACATTCTTATTCGTAAATATTTTTTCACTTTCGTCACTTAACAATAAACTTAAACTGCTTCGGCAGACAAACAATTGAATTGTCTGGAAAGAAAGCTGTCATTAATTAGAACGTAACAAGGTTTTCAATTTTCCTTTATTCGGAATGGAGTTCCAGGAGTAAAGATTAAATGATTTGTTAATACTGCATGAGGATATAAACGAAGCAGCCAATTTAGTCCTTATTCTGCTGCTCCATTACATTGCAATGCTCCAGCTTGGTTCAACATATAAGAATGAAATGGAATTTTTATCTATTTGGACAGATATTTAAAAAGTACGAACAAAAGATGACAGGTCAGCAAAATCCGGGACCAGTTGATGAGTGGTCACTTGAGTCATCAGTCCTATGGCGATATATTTTCTTGAGAATAGTGCAACATATATTATTAGAACGAAAGAACATTATGATTTTTATTATCTATTTATGTAAGCTTCATATTTCAGATATTCAAGAGTTTTTATGATATATGATGGTACCTTCCATTCTTTTTATTTAATATCGATATATTTCAGCCTATGAATTTTATTTATCAAAACTAAAAATCTGAAAACAGGTAATGCTAGAAACGTATTAATGTCAAACGTAAACAGAATTCAATTTCGGAGGGGTCCCAATGCTTGAAATACAACTTTTAGGCCAAAAGAATGTCCTGACATAAAAATGTAATGGAAGTCTACGTTATATTTGGTCAATTTGAATTTTAAATTATTACTATAAGCACACGCACATGTATTGAAGATGAAGAGAACAGCAGATGAAGATCTTGAAGAGATGATGCAATATATAAATATGAATATTTGTAAAGAGGCGTCAGCGCAGAAAAAAATACACAAACTCCGTAATAGTTATTGTTAACAATTAACAATTAGTGAAGGGCTTGGGCTTCCAATGTCCCTCTGGTCGATCAAGTTCAAGGCTATTTAAGAGCCTTGGATCCAGTTGGTTGGGTTTTATGACTCAAGTGGCCATATTTGGCCAAGCAGTGGTTATCGATCAGACGAGGCTAGATACTTTGGAACCTCGGGCAAATTGGGCTGTGGTGGTGCCGCTTTCTGTTCAGAACAAAATGCACGTATTTAAAATTAATATAAAATATAGCTAAATAATTTGGATAAAAAAGTTTTGAATTAAAGCCATAGTAATTTTGTTGATAAATTATTTTTCGCAATGCTAATTATTGATTGCAGTTGATTTTTAATGGATGTCCAGGACGAAAGATAGATATATCCTTGGCCTTGTATTTTGTGGTCTACAGACATTTGAGAAGATAATTTTATTGCTTTGTCTCTTCTCTAAAGAGTATTACGATCGCAGGGGGCCTCAAGAAAGGAAGAATTAACTTTTATGAGAGGGTTTTTCTGCAAGTACCGAGGGCATTAGTGTTTTGGTAACCTCGTTTGCAACTTTGGGGTCACTATTATGGCATTATTTAGATTTACACTGCAAAATCCTCTTATAGAGAGGAGCCTTTTACTACTTTTTATACGAAATTAACCCTTACAGTATTTTTAGAGCAAAATATTTTCTGGATCTAATCCTGTCACTGCCATGAATACTCTTATACTGCCATTTGTTACACTCAGCATAGAACGAATACCATCAATCAAACAAACCATGTTTCAAACTTTTTTAGTTGATGGTGTTATACCAAATTAATCCCTTTAGTTTTTTAATGGAAAAAATTTCTGCGTCTACTCTGTCACAGCTATGAATACTCTTCTATTGCCATTGGTTACATGCAACATAGAACGAATACCATCAATCAAATATCAGACCATGATTCAAGCTTTATCTCGTTGATGGTGTACTGCATACCCTGGAGAAGTAATGGAAGGAAATATCTCTGCATCATCAAGCAATCTATCGAACAGAGTAGCCATTAGCGAACGGGATTTCATTTGAGGAAGCGGAGTCGGCCGGAGCGTCTCTGGCCGGGCGACGGTTCTTCCAATTTAATATGCCCTGAAGATTTCGCCCTGAGATTAGCATCGTAGGGTCGGGGTCTTCCTCCCGTCAGAAATCGCCCGGAAAGACGCCGAGATTCAATGATTGAAAATAGTCCCCTCCGGATATCGATGTAGTACACACTTGCCTTGCTACAGTTTATCTACAGAAGAGATAGACAAATAAGTCAAGGGCAGGGATGATTTCTGTTTTGGTGTCCGTTATGGGTGACTTCCAGAGATCTCTCATCGGTAAATAATTAAGCTTTGTTAATTATAGATACCCAAACCAGTGGCGCCAACTTGAGAAAACTATTGAGAGAGGGTAAGCATGACCCCAGTTTCAAAACGAAGCAGTCTTGGGCCTTATGGTTAAGACCTAAAAAAAGCTGATTTATTAAGACGAAATAAATGTTGATTCACTCGGGACTACCTCAAAAAGTGCTATAATTTTTAATGGGGAAAACATTTCAAGCTGAAATTTAGATGTAAAGTGCCTTACCCCCTTTTCACAATCACTTAAATATCACAGAAGACGTTGAAAATGTCCGCCTTTGGCATCCAGAAATCAACTCATCGCTGCATATCATCAAATGTACGCCTCAGCGTGCTGATATTTATTGCTCCAATTTCTTGTGTGGTGTTTTTCAGCTGCTGAATAGTTCTTCGCTTACTGCTGTAAAAAGTACCTGTCAGATGGCCCCATAAGAAATATTTTCCTAATTTCAAAATTATAGCGTTTTGGGGTAAATTACCGAGTGAAGTAGGCAGGTAGTTAGTTGAATTTACGTCGCACTGGAGCAACACAAGGGGCTATTGGCGACGATCTGGGATCAATAATCCCGAAGGGAAAGAACCGAGGACAACACCTCACAATTTTGGATCACTGTCGGATTACAGAATTAGTGAGTGAATCGCCCTGTATTACGACATTACATCGTAACGTAGCATTGATATCTGGGGATGCCGAGATTTGACAGAAAGCAAACACTCTTTTGCTTAGCTAGACAACCTTATAAGTCAAACCCAACCGCCGTTGTTTCTTTACTGCAAAGACAATCTATACACATAAAACAGAGATGGCATCTGTCTGTCTGTTCTCTATACAAATCTACACCGCTTGATCAATCCACACCAAATTTGGTAAACTTATTCTTTGGAACCCTGCGGGTAACGTAGGCTACATATTAACCCCCGTTCTATTGGCCTTGGGTGTGCAGAGGGGTGTAACGTCCCGTCATCCTGGACAGAGCACTTGCTAGGGGGCGCTCTCTCACGGTCTGGTTGTGCAGATGACGTCAGAGTTAACATCTACAGAAGTCGCCTCTCAAGATGACCTTGGAGTTTTTTTTTAGAATTTTAAAGTATTGATTTTTAGAGAGAGAGCAGATGGGTGCTGAAAATCGCTCAGTATCATATCGTTTATGCATCCCGTCTGTAAAATGCGGGAAGGAATTTTCAAGCATAAAGTGTAATTGCTTGAAACGCTGATCATGATATCGTATCGATATGATTTGTCAGCCTTTCATAGTGATGGCGAAATTCCGAAACTGGCATTCCAGGTGCAAGGTGCCACAAATAAAAAAATATTGATAAGAAAAAACTGATTGCAATAATACGATGTATGTCATTCTTTTAGAAAATAAATTTAAAGGGCATTCACAATCACTCCGAAACTCAAAATCGACTTTTGTAAATAGTAATCTCAGTATCTTTTGTAGGTTTGTCCCAATTAAACCCGAGCAACGCTGGGTAAATTCAGCTAGTAGAATATAAATCTTCTTTCACTCTAAGTTAAAAAGGAGCCCAAAAGCAGTAATTGTGGCTAACTTTGGCAACTCTATCCAAACGCTCTCTCTTACTTGATGACCGTCTTTTATAACGGTCGGAAAATGAGATCAAACAATATGCGCAAAGATCCAATGCGTATATTATCTGGACGGATTGCTCGATAAGGAGCATGGGATAGGGAAGAAGGATCTGTGCTGAAGGTAACCATAGTGCATGACATACAGCATTAACCAATCATAGTAAGAAACCATTTGATGCTGAAAAGATCGGACATCAGCGTTACCCGGTTGTTGTTTTTTAGCAGTGAAAATCAAGGACTTTAAAATATATTTATGTTTAAGAATTGTCGTTTTTGTTTCGACTTTTTTGTCACCGAACTTTAATTATTTTTTTGGGGTGACGTTTAGCTTCCATTGCAGCATTATGACTAATAGGGGACCAAGGGGTGCGACGTTCGAGCTGTGCGAAGGTTACTCAGGAAAGAGAGAAACATGTGCGAAGTGGCAAGTTCTAGAATTGGCTTCCCCGTCTTTATATAGATGCCATACGACCTAATTAGTTTGGTCGAGCCATTCTGTATTTTTGGCTATTCATATTATTTGTATACTTGTCATGTTTTGGGGGTTCAGTCCATAAAAATATTGGAGAGGCCAATACTTAAAACCTTTGATCCGAGGTCGTGGTAATTCGACAGAAAATTTGAAAAATCTGAGCTTCCGTACGAAAATGTAATTATATCATCATTTTATGAGATTTTTAGGTAATAACCGACGATAAAATTATTTGAAGCTGTGCGAAGGTTACTCAGGAAAGAGAGAAACATGTGCGAAGTGGCAAGTTCTAGAATTGGCATTGCCCTTTACCTTTGGAAAATACTAATTTTTTTAGGAGAATTAAATTAACCACTATCAATACTTTGACACACAGGGGTTCCACTCTTCAAACAAAAAAGAAATTAGGGCTTACTTAGGACCCTAATGAAGGGCATGAGCTAAGCCTAACCTGCGGGTATCTGTTCTTTGCTTTGCATTTATAACTTCGTACACCGGTAACAGTTCAGCACCAAGAAAAATATTTTCAAGAATTTTAAAAAAATCAACCAATCACTGTATTATTATTTGGAATTGTTTTTTATGCATGAACGATAAATTGAATACATGTGGCCGAAATTCCGAAGCACTTTTCTTCAATATACTATATTCGCTATCCATTCCTCTATCATGTTACCAGGCACATTCTCATAATTTATTCAATGTCATAGCATTCCTCTTTTACAAACCAACTCCTAAATTTACTGATTGTGCACCTTTCACGGGCCGTTCCACTCACTGTCTTCTTTCTTTTGACTTTAAACTCCACGTAACCCTGTGTCCACAATTCGAAATTCATGTGCATGTAATTTTATTATGTCTTAATAATCAGCGTTTTAAAATTTTGACCACAATGCCCTTGTCTGCTCCGTTTCATTATTACATGCATATCTACAAAATCGCTTTGGGTTTAATGCAAAACAACATTCTTGTCAACTTCATGTGTTGTTTCTACTCAGTGAAAATCATTTTCAGTTATTTTGAATGGAAATATTGAAAAAAAAATTACGAAGCGGATAAAATTGGCTAATTGAATAACTAAACCACCCACAACTTTCACACTGCAAGCCTGATTATTTTTAAGCTGCAAAAAATTAACATATTTGCTCCAAAACTGAAAAAACGCACAACTTGGAAACCAATTACTCGCGGAGTTTGGTAATTAGTCTCAATCGTCGACTGGTAAACAAAAAAATGAGAGCGAACTTTCCCCACACTTCAAAATACTTGACCCCCAACCGAGGTTCAGAAAGGAGCATTTACCACGTGTCCATCCATTCCCGTCCTTCAACTTCCCCCTTCACTCCAGAGAAAGGGGGGTGCACCAGTGACCTTGCAGGTGACCATAGCAAAATCGGAGACCGTCCTCCCTTCCACGACATATCCCCCCTCTTTTTTCCCTCCTTTCTTCACTTCAGAGAACGTCGCGGAGCCAGTCCCCGAGGCAATGGTCTCCGAGCTTCTACAAGAAAGCCCGTAAACACGTGCTACTGGCTGCTCCTCCGATTGGAGGAGAACGAGCTTTCATTATCAACACGACGGGTGACTGGACTGGGTTGCTGTATTTGGCGGGATAGCACGTTTTCATGCGATTGCAAAACTCGAGGATAATGGAAATTTCCGTAAGATGTATATGAATTATTTACAATTTTTTGGAAAAGCGAAGTCAGCAAAATATTTTAAATTCTGTAGGTATGTTTTGGTTGTTTTATTTGATTTTGCTCCAAACAGAAATGAGCCATTATAAAATCTAATGAGCTAAAATTATTAAAATAAAATATATATAAACCAAGAGGTGTATTAATACTTCAAAAACTAATAAAAAATTACTGTGAGTGCCGATATAATTTTACGACTTCGATTTCTATTTCAAATTACTTGAATCCCATTAACTTGCAATTTATTTCTTAAATACTAAACTTTTTAAACAATAAAAATGGAATATTTAAAAACAAAATAAGAAAATTTGATTCATACAGATTTTAATTTAAATTTCATTCTTTTCCCTGTGTGACCAGCCTTCGTAAATTATTAGGTCCTTGGAAAAGTTTCAAAAATATTCTAATTGTGGAAATAAATATTAAATGAATATGTGAACGGAATTAAATTTTTAATATCGGACAGTCAATCGATTTCTAACTTTACTTTCCAAGAATGTGTGGAAATTTAAGTTGAATAGCCGCATCTTCATTAATAAGTGGAATGAATTATGTGGATTTTCGAATGAAGAAATATATTTTCGTGAATTTGATTATTTAGCAAAGGGGAGGTTATATTCAATGTTCTGATTTATTTTTTCTTCGGTTTTTTAAACTTAACCCATTCTTACATTCCAAACTAATATTCCAATTCAAAGCAACTCGGTTTTTACGAATGGAATAACTTTATACTGTTCCCAAACCAACAGTGACGTAGCAAAGGGGAAGGTTCTGGGAATCATGGCTGTTAATGGTATTTGACGTGTACAAAACGATCGGGGTATCAGAATGGTAAAAGGATAATGGAGTTTAGCAAAGCCCAAAATATCTGTAACAGATATATCATTCCTTCATTTCATTTCAAAATTACTAATCTTTAATGGAATAGTAATGAAAATCGTTATTCTATGAAAAGTACGGAAACAAATCACCATAAACGAAATTTTTTCAAAATTATTTGAGTAGTGCAATAGCAATAAGTGCCAGTATAGAGAATTTTCAGATTGCATTGTTTATTTTTGTGAAGCGGCACTTTTGAACTCTGTACGTCAGGACAGACTTCTCAATTTACGACTATCACAGCCGCTCTTGACTTTGCCGAAAACTCCCTTATCATTTTCTAACGTTATTCTCGGAAGAGGAAAGACATTTAAAAATGATTTAAAGGCACCTTCAACCAGTGGACAGATATGAATATCCCGTCTTTAATGTGGCTTCGATTTTCACCCCTTACAAAACGTTGGTAGGCTAACAGGGACGGACTGACTCAGTGAGGGAAAATATAACTATCTACCGATCTCAGATGGGGATGAAAACTTTGAACTGTTAAAAGTAAATATTCAATTTTAAAGAATTTGACGTTTTGTAAATTTTTAATTATAAAAATTCAAGAAAATATCTCAGATTGTCACCTTGTGAATAATGTTTTCATTTGTAACAATCAAATATATAGATTCAATATTAGGTAGGTATTTAATTAACGTCGTATTTGAACAAAACAACTGGCTATTGGCTACGGTCCGAGATCAAACCCGAAGGTCCGAGTCAATATTAGCAAAAGACACTACAAAATTATTCCAAGTTGGATTTTAAGATTAGGTTTATTTATGGAGTGATAATTATTTCTAAGAAACTGTTATACTTTCGAGCTAAAAAATGAGTGGCGCATTTCTCACATCACTACCATCTTCTAGACCGGGTTTCTAGACTTCTAGCAACGTTTGACCGTTTAATTCAGTACGATCCGCCTTGATTTTCAAGCACAGTCAGTACTACAGTCATATTATGATATAGAGTTGATTTTATTATTGATCTATAACAGTTTTTAATTGGAAAAAAAATGAAATTACAGCATAAAATAAACTTTTCTTGTTTAATGGAAGATTATTTTTTCTGTTGAAAGCTCTACCGGACGTCCTAGAAGCACCAACCTCTCGTAAATTTTCCATTTTCCCGACAGGGTCTATCTGTCTGTGTAGGCTGGTGTTTTGTGGCGTAAGGATCAGTGTGACCAGGGCTGTTCCTGAGTATTGTGGTTGGGGCTTCATTTGCATGTTCTCAGAAAAGATATCGGCGGTATTTGGTTAATATTTTAGACCATGCCCTTCCCCATAACGGTCTGTAGCATGATATTGGGCCTGAGGTCTTACGGAGTTCCTTGGTAATGCGAAAAATCTCAGAACTGTAATAAAAGGTCTGTTTTCTAGATTCGAAAGAATTTTAAATCTTCATACTCGGGATACACATTTTTATTTATAGAGGGCCCAGTCACCTAAACTGGTACTGGAGCCACTCACTTCAAGTGGTACTGCGGGTAGTCATTTAAACTGTTACTGAGGCCTTCATATCAACTGGTACAGGGGCTTTTCGAAACTGGTACAGGGGCTTTTCGAAACTGGTACTGGGACCCGTCGTATAGATGGGGCTGGCATGACTTTACGATAGAATATACAAAAAGCACTTAACGGCGATTTGTTGGAAAATCAAATGTTTTCGTGAAGAGGGATTGTTTGTAAAGGCCTCAAGGCTGTTAATACCTAAAGAACGACCTCCTAAGTATGGGCAGATCTATTTTAAAATGTAAGAGGTGAAAGGGTAAAATTATTATTTTATTAGATGCATTATTTCTTTACTTGAGAGAAAAGAACACTGGTCATTGGACAGGTGGCCAGTTGGAGTCTTGGTTTTCTTCATTGGAATTACGTGAGATTTTCAAATGTACTCCATATGTACACGATATTATCTTAAGGATACCTAAATGACTGAACCACACATTTGGGGAATTCCTAGTCTCATATCTGTTGTACCATATCCACAATAAAAGCAAGACCACTTTTTAACAAACTAATTCTATATTATCAACAAATATTTACATACAAATTACAAAGCTAGTTTAAAATTTCACAGACGAGACACATCGCGAAAGAGCAACCGCACCCCTTCGATTGCCATTTTCATCACCTTCTTTCTAGCAAAAAAAAAACAAAAACAAACTCCCGCGACTCTTGCCGTTGTACTCTGACGTCATCTGCGCAGCCAGAACGGGGGAAAGCGCCTCCTAGCAAGAGTTCCGTGTTCAGGATCGTGGGACGTTACAGACTCCTCCCCTCTTGGAAAACTTTTCTGCAGATCTCGATCGAAGAAAAGTTCGAGAAAAAAAAATGAAAAGTAATGAGTAGAAGTGCTCACACAAAGGGGGGGCCAGTACCAACCTACCAGACTGAATCAGTGCATCACCGAATTCAGGGTACTGACACCATTTACAAAATAAAATTTTATGCAAGAAATATACAAAAAACATAAATACAAAAAAATGACTACATGTATCAATTACTTAATTACACAATATGGTTGGGAGTGTGGAGTCTGCTTAATGCATCGGCATTTTGATGCTTTTTGCCTGGACGATGCTTTATCTCGAAATCAAAAGTTTGTAGAGCTAAAGACCAACGCATTAACCTAGCATTAGAGCTAGCGTTCGCATTTAGCCACACTAATGGGTTATGGTCCGTTTGAATAACAAAAGTTTGTCCATCGAGATAACATTTCAATTTCCGGATGGCAAACACAATTGCCGCGCATTCTCGTTCGCTGACTCCATACTTCTGCTCTACGCTGGTGAACTTCTTACTCAGGTAGATGATCGGATGTTCTGATTCGTCAACTGCGATTTGAGTCAAAACAACTCCCATTCCTCGATCGGAAGCATCTGTCTGCAGGATGAAAGGCCGTTGGTAATCCGGGGCGTACAGCACAGGATAACTTGCAAGAGCTTCTTTGAGTTTTAAGAAAGCTTCCTCGCACTCGGGAGTCCACCTGATGGTTCCCTTTCGGTCCTTTCCTTTTAGAGCATCTGATAAGGGTGCAGCAACCGACGAGAACATGGGGATATAACGGCTGTAATATCCAGAGATTCCCAGAAAAGCTCGTATGTCAGTTTTGGTCGTCGGTCGAGCGAAACCCTTTATTGCCTCGATCTTTAACTCCGCTGGTGAGCGACATCCTTGTCCCACCACGTGTCCAAGATATTTTACTTGACTCTGAGCAAACTTACACTTGGACAGTTTGATCGTCAAACCCGCCTTTTGAATTCTTTGGAGCACAGTGTCCACGTGTTTGATGTGCTCTGAGAAGGTATTAGAAAATATGGCCATATCGTCTAGATAAGGTACCGCAAAAGACTCGCATCCGTCTAAGAGTTGTGCAACCATCTTACTGAACTCATATGGGGCGTTCTTAAGCCTGAATGGCATTCTCAAGAGCTTGTATGTTCCGAAATTTGTCACGAAAGTGGCTAGTCTTTGCGCATTCTTAGTCAAAGGAATCTGCCAATATCCTTTCGAAAGGTCGATCACGGTGATAAAATTTGCAGAAGCAACTGTCTCGACTCTTTCTTCGATGTTCGGCAAAGGGAAATACTTTGTCTTCGTTACCTTGTTCAGATTTCGGTAATCGATGCATGGTCTTGGATCCTTTCCGGGCGACTCCACTAAAATCATTGGCGAAGTGTAATCAGAAAACCCCACTTCGATGATTTTCATAGCCAACATCTTCTGAATTTCTGCCTTCAAAATTTCGTTCTGCCTAGGAGAATTTCTATAAGGCTTGGAGAAAACAGGTTTGTCTTCATTTACCTCAATGTCATGAGTTACAAGATCAGTTTTGCCTGGTATGTTGGTAAAACATTTTTCATATCTGCAAATGAGATTCTTGAGCTGTGAAAGTTCCCTTGTATCCAATCTCGATTCAAGATTGTTCTCGTGAACGTATTCATCGACGTCAAAAATGTTTGGATTAGGATCCATGTACGGGATCTCGACATCATCTTCAACCGTCTTCCAATCCTCTTCAGCCAGAAGAAGGTTCATATGTTCCAGCCTCTTATAGTACGGCTTAAGCATATTAATATGGTATACTTGAGATTTGTCTTTTGTCCCTGGTAATTCAACTACATAATTCATCTCAGAAATTTTTTGTAGGATTTTTCCTGGTCCGTTCCAATGCGGGCTCAACTTATTTGCTTTGTACGTAGCAAATATCAAGACTAAATCTCCTTCCTGGAATTCTCTCTTTATGGCCTTCTTATCGTACCATGTCTTATTCTTCTTCTGTGACTCTTCTACCTTGGTCACCGCTAGTTCTTGACAACGTTTCATTCTGTTCATCAACGAAAAGATGTACTCGGTCACTGGATTTCCTCCGTCATCTCCTTGGTTCAACCACTGTTCGAACAACAGCGTCAAAGGGGTTCGTAAATTCTTACCATGAACCAATTCAGAAGGCGTGAACCCAGTACTCTCGTGGGTCACTGTTCTTAAGGCGAATAAGGCAGGATAGACTGTTTGTTCCCACTCAGATCCAGCTTCAAGACATAGGACTCGTAAAATTCTTTTGACGGTCCTGTGAAAACGTTCGACAGGATTACTTTGAGGATGATAGACCGAACTTCGAATCACTTTTATTCCAAATCTCTCTACGAAGGTTGTAGTTAGCTCGCTCATGAATGAAGTACCCTGATCGTGTTGCAATTCCTTCGGAAATCCCATCCGACTAAAAATCTGCATGAGTGCCTCCACAACATAAGTTGAAGTGATATTCTCCACGGGAACAGCATCAGGATATCTGGAAGATAGACACATGGCTGTTATCAGATACCTTTTTCCACTTGGAGTAACCGGAAGTGGTCCGCATGCATCAATGTTGATCTTTGAAAAAATCTCTTGTACAACAGGAACCAACTTCATAGGAGCCTTTTTTTTGTCATTCGGTTTTCCAACTCTCTGACATTTGTCACAACTTCGTACAAAATTATCCACTTCCTTGAAGCAATTAGGCCAAAAGAAATGCCTTGCAAGAATGTCCTTTGTTTTGGTCATTCCCAAATGACCTGATGTACCTTCATGACACAACGACATCAGTTTTCCACGATACTGAGTTGGAATTATTAGTAAAATGTTTTCGTTTCCCATTTTATCAATCTTTCTTTTCACCAGAAGACCATTGGGGAGTATTTCGTATTCACCTGTGGTCTTATCAGTACCTTGACTTAGTACCTTCTCCTTCAGAGGTTTCAAATTTTCGCATTCCTCTTGTTTTTCAACGAACGTCTTGGAATCAATCTTCAGAAGTTCAAGACCTTCCCAAGATTCCATCTCGTTCGGCGGGAAAGAGAACAAATCGTCTTCGTCGATATCGATGTCATCTTCAATTTCTGGAACCGAAATTACTTCTTCCTCTTTTACCACGTCTTCCTTTTTTTCTTCCTCTTGTTGAGCGATTCGTCTTTGAGCACGTGTTTTAATGGCGTTCACCTGATATGGCGCATGGACCACCTTCATCTTTTCCAGAAGTGTAGCCGTTCCATTCCCCAACAAATATCTTCCTTTGTCTGAGGGACTACAGACAACTGCGGCTTTGGTTATAACATGCCCGAACTTTCCTTGTAGCTCCACCTCTGCTAAAGGCAAACAGATTGGAGTATTGTCAACGGCTTGAATAACCCAAACATTCTCACCTGTCAGCATCTCAGGACGAATGAGGTTACGGCCAACAAGGTCGATTGTCGATCCAGTGTCACGAAGAATTTTCATGGGAATTCCATTTACGCATCCTTCCCAAGTGTGTGGTCTCATCAGGTCCTCTTCGGTACTACTGACAATTCTATTTATTTGCTCTGAAGCCGCTTCGGGTCTTTTCTTCAATTTAGGACAGTTCGGTTTAATGTGGTCCAAACCGTGACATTCGTAGCATTGAATTCTTGTTCGTCTCTCAAAAGCAGCAGGCGAAGGTGTTACTTTCGGTGAATCCATACGTTCTCCTTTAACTTCCTTCGGGTTTTCTTGATTTTTATTTTTCCAATTTGAATGGTGCCTTGGTGCTTCGGAATTCCTAGGTTTCCAATTTGAAAATGATTTTTCTTGGTGTTTCGGAGTGTTCCCGAAATTCTTCTTCGTAAAACCTCTTACGGTTTCGTACTCATCCATCTTTAGAGCAAATTCTTTGGCAGACGTCATCTTACTCCATTCATCGATGAAATGCTCTCGGCATTCTGCCGGTACTCTTTTTTTAGCCTGATCGGTAACCATCAGGTCTACCAATTTGTTAAAGGTTGTTATCTCTAATCCAGCAATCCATTCTTCGAAATAGTTTTGGAGTTCATCAACAAATTCTTCCCAGGTCTTGTCGTTCTGTTTCTGATGTTTAACGAACAACTGTCTGAATTTCTCAGGACTCAACTTATATTTCTTCAAAAGAATATTTTTCACATGTAAATAATCTTCTGCCTTCTCTTCTGGTTCCCTCGCAATAATTTGGGATACTTCATTTGGCAAGAGGCCAATCAAATGTGAAACCCACTCAGATTCATCAAGTTTTATGCGTCGAACTTGCCTTTCGAACATCACTAGGTACAGGGAAATATCGCCTTCTTTACTATCGAACTTTTGCATTAGATGATGCAATTCTATTTTTCTCCTTGGTGGATGTGCTTCAATCGAATTATCAGGAATGATTCCCTTTTCAATACGTAGTTTTTCCAGTTCAAACGCCATTTCCTCTTTTCTCTTCTGAGCTTCAGCTTCGAATTCCTCTTTTCTCTTCTGAGCTTCAGCTTCCAATTCCTCTTTTCTCTTCTGAGCTTCAGCTTCCAATTCCTCTTTTCTCTTCTGAGCTTTTGCTTCTTTCTCTTCTTTCTCCTTCTGAAGCCGTTCGGTTTTAATCCTTTCCAGAAGTGATTTAACGAATTCTTCGTCGTAATCATCAGACGTGATGATTTCTGTCTTCATCTTTGCAATAGTAGAATTCGAATCTACTTTCAAACCTAACTCCTCGGTTAGAACAACAATGTCCTGTTTTTTCGCTTGCGCAATGAAAGCCATGATTGCAATACCAAAACAATATACAATTCTAAAAGAACCCAGAATCCACACTCTTAAAGCACACAAAACACTGAAAATCAGTTATTAAAGTAAATACTATGATTAACTCATATAAAACAAATTAATTCTACTTTCGATATGATTAATAGTAAAACGAACTAAATCTTTTCGTTAAATTTCACAGTAATTATCATATATTATTTTCTTTTTCCTTAAAAAAAATAACTGAATTCTACACTCGCTCAAATAAATTATCAAATGATCATAACACTCAAATGACAATTCAAACACAAAAACTCAATAATATTCTTATTTCAAAAGCACTTTCGTTTTCAGCTGTAACGAAATACTGTTCAGTGCAATACCTCTACACTAAAGCAAAACTAGGATATTTCCAAAATGAAAGACAAAAATTTCACACAAAATCAAATCAAAATTGATTTTACCAATTATAACAGTGCTAAAAATCGTATTCTTGCATTAGAAACGTAAACATATATTTGAGTACAATATGCATAAATTGTTATCAAAATCAATCAATCAATATAATCATTACACAATGAATATAAATTTTTCTAGAATGACAATATAATATTTAAACACAAATAGATCGAACTGATGTTCTATTTTCTTTCTCGCAAGTCAGAATGACTTTTAAACGCCAGTCAGGATTGACTCAGAAAACCGAAACGGGATGTTTCAAAACACAGTTAAGTCTAGCGACTTCTAAAACGAAAACAGAAACGAGACGTTTCAAAACTAAACAAGTCAGGTTGACTCCTAAATTAAAACAGGAGCGGTTGATTTCGACAATATCAAGTCAGGATGACTTCTACCTCAATTCAGAAACAGGACGTTTCAAACTCAATAAGTCAGGACGACTTCAAACCAAACCAGGAACGGTTGATTTACACACAAGAAAATCAGGTTGATTTTTTTTTTTTTTTTTACTAAACAGAAACTGGTCGTTTCTAACATTAAACACCATGTTTACTCAAAATAAGAACTACAATTCAGTTAACTAAAACAAATGCATTTTCGGAGAGCACCGATTCTTACATTTACAACAAAATTCTGGTAAATTGGCACTTACCCTTTTAAAAAAAATACAGCCACTCATCAGACGCGCTGGCGGTCGTCACAACTGTAGCTTCGTTGAAATCAAAATTAACTAACGCGGATTTCGCATCCACTTGCTGCCACCACTCTCATGGTCTGTACCATATCCACAATAAAAGCAAGACCACTTTTTAACAAACTAATTCTATATTATCAACAAATATTTACATACAAATTACAAAGCTAGTTTAAAATTTCACAGACGAGACACATCGCGAAAGAGCAACCGCACCCCTTCGATTGCCATTTTCATCACCTTCTTTCTAGCAAAAAAAAAACAAAAACAAACTCCCGCGACTCTTGCCGTTGTACTCTGACGTCATCTGCGCAGCCAGAACGGGGGAAAGCGCCTCCTAGCAAGAGTTCCGTGTTCAGGATCGTGGGACGTTACACTGTTCAAATGAAGAGCTTTGTCAACAGAATAAGTCACTTCAAATTTTTCAGGATATCAATGTTAAAGAGTTTTAAAAACTTCCAAAATTGTAATGATTTATCCACTGTTTAAAAGGTTCAAAAATCTTAAACTTTCAAGCATTACTCACTCATTCAAACAATCGGAAGTTTTTATTCTCATGAATATTTTGTTTTTAATTTTCTGTGGCTATCGCTATGTAGCCCTTCAAATGGTCAAATCTATTTCACGAAGATCACAAATAGTTTTTACCTGGCTTGAACATTTTCTTCGACAGATCCGAAGGGTTTAAAAACATAAAAACTAAATTTTATATTATGTTTTTCATTTGGTTTGTTTGAAGTGCTTAACACTGTTATTTCTCGTGCTTTTTTCCCCTATCATGTGGGCTGCGGAGCCCAGTTGGAAGAGTAACGGATTTGCAACCGGAGGGTTACGAGTTCGAATCCAACCAAAGGCCGTCGTGTATTAAGGGACTGATGCACGTTAAATCTGCCGAGGCTTCAAATGTCCTCACGTTGGGGTGGTGTGGAAGTTTGGAGAGTGGGGTGCCAGTTCAGGTGTGACCCCGTCATCTGACCGTGTTCAAAATTACGTGATGTTTTCCTCGGATCTTTCCCTTCGAGTTTGATTCCGGACCGTCGCCAACAGCCCGTTGTGTTGCTCCAGTGCGACGTTAAATTAAATACCTACCTTCCTACCCACTGACATATATATGGATTTTTCTGTACGGCAGTATGGTTAAATAAACAACTATGGTTTGACTTTTCTATTCGTTGAAATTTAAAAGTGAATTAATTTAGTTCTTTTTAAGAAAGAAAGTAAATTTTAATAAAAAGTTCTCTCATCAACGTTCGGACTGCTGGTATCTGAATTTGATGCAAATAAATAAAAAAGTCTCGAACCCATTCCAAGTTAAAGCAGGCGTATCGAAATACTCATGAGAGATTGAAGAGTAAAAATAAAATTCCAAATAGGGGGGGGGGGGGGTTAAAAAGTTCGTCTAGTTCAACCAGACAGGATTTGGCGCGTCTTGGCATAAAGCGCTGGCGCGGTTGTTATAGCAACCTTGAGAGACGGCAGCGTACACACAAACACGGCAAACTCAGCAAAAAACCTTGCTCTGGAAAGACAAACAGGCGATCTACGAACGCGTGATATTCTTGAGGATTTTTTCTCCCTTTTGCATTTGCCTTTGCAGATTCGAATCCTGTAGATCACCGAAGCAATGTTTTGAATCCTGCATTTACTTGTGAATTTTCGGATAGTAAACTAAACAACTGTGCATTGACTTTTTGGTAAGGTGCGGATTTTGAATGCCAATTTAACCCGGGAGAGAGTAGCTATCGGAGATATACTTGGGCGTGAGTTGAGTTGGTAAGTAGCTTTTTCTGTCTCGATTGTAGTTGACATGCGTGATCGTTTGAGCGCGACATTTGCAATGACGTTCACATTCGATTAATTGCTCTTATGTATAGTTTTATTTATCGGCTTAAAGAAAAGGCGTTGGATTTTTTTTGTTCTTTAGCATTTTGTACATTACCCTTTTTTCAGTCATGTTCCAAATTATTATATCCATCAATATATCATTATTTAAATTAAAAATATTTGATGGTATGCGATTCCAAATTTAAAGTACTCGCGTTTAATCAGTCTTCCATTTTTGAGAATATTGTTTTTATGTATTTATTTACATTGTAAACAATTTTTTTTGCAGTTACGACGTCGAATAATATGCGGTTCTAAATGTTTTATTTTAATTGATTGTGTACATCTATGAAAAGTTTAGGAAAATATTATGAATTGTTAAATGCATTGTGGATTTGTATGTAAATGTTATAAAAGAATTATTTGTCAATTATTGATAAAAAGAATTATTTGTCAATTTTGAAATGCTATCAAGATAAACTTGTGTCCATTTAAAAAGGTAGGTTTTCGCATCACTTTAAAATTTTTTAATATAACACCTCATTTTTAACCGGAATTCAATCCGGTATGAAAAGATGAAATATTTTTCTATTGTTAAGTGGATATGAATTTTTTTGCACGCATGGTAAGTTCTTATGGTGCTGTTAAGAATTTTGTGTAGACTCTTCAAACTGCAATTGCTCCAATAAGTTGCTTTTTTCGTTAACGTTTTGTAATAGGTAAACATATTTTTTAATGTAAAATAATAATGGTAAATCTAAAATGTTATGTGAATACAGCTTTGAAAAAATTAATGATTAAGTATATGAAGGATTTTGGTATAAGTATATTTTCTATTTGTATTTCTATTGGACAAGAATTCTAAGCATGAGCTGTTGAAAAGTCCATTCCAGTGTCCAAAGGGTTTAGTGTGATTGCGTTTAAACGATAAAAGTTTGCTGACTTTGATTGTGAAATTATTCTTGTGTAGTCATTTAAAAGGTATGTTGTTCGAAGCGTGATACATAGTATTGTATTGCTTATTCGAAGAAAAACGTCTCTTGGGTTGGAAAACGTTTGCAAACTTTCTCCGAAAGAAGGAATTAAATTCAATTTATCCTCTTGTCTCCAATGTTGGGATAGTTCTTTTGGATTATTTATGGAGTAAACTAAAATTTTCTGAACAAAAAAAATTTGAATTTTATGACTCCTTATGTCTCAGGCGAATAAGGTTTTTAATTTTTGTATCAAAATAACTCAAATTATTTTTATTAAAATCGCACTTAAATGAAAATCTATTAGACACAGGATCGATTGTTTTTATATTACACCGACCAAACTTTTATTTGAGGTATTCTTCAATCAATTTTCTTGTTTGCATAAATTTTCTAGAACATTAAATCCAGCGTTGAAAATTGATTATCAACACTTCAATCCATCATTGAATATCACTTTTTAATTTGCAGGAAACTCAAATTAAAGTTTGGTCAATGCCATCTGACAAATGCAGAACATATTCTGTAATGATCTAGGTGTGTGTATTGGCAGTTGGATTAGATATACTTGAATTTATTGCTAATACTTAGGTGTATACATGATATTATTAAAAGAAATTTGAAACATTTTGATAGTAAATTTGAATTAAAGTACAGATTTTGATTCATTATGTCAGTAATCTAAAACGTAGTGCTTTGCATACAAAGGTGTGGGTGGTATATAAAAGATCAAAACGACTTTGCTATAAAATTGTAAAAAGCATTGAAAATCTACCTTTAAGCAAAATAGGATGAAATTGGTTCCAGGTTAACCAACTAACTGATGCAACAATGATAATTAGACAAAAACAATCTAAGTTGTAAGACGAAATGCAAGAAATATCTTATAGACATTGATTTTCACGCTTTTGTTTAACATTTGTGCTTTTTACGGTAGTTTTATTAATACTTTTCTTATTTATCAATCTCATGGCTATTTTAAATATTTTTAGCCAAACTTTTAATAATTTTTCGATTATTTTGACAGGAGGATAAAATTAGAAAGGCAGAGCTTTTGTGATAAAATTTTAATCGAAATTTTTTGACTACATCCTTTAAAACTGATGGAAGTCGTGGCGAATAATTTTATACCCTCTGTAATTATCTTTGTGTTCGATGTATTCCCCATTATCTATTAAGATGTTGAAATAATCATTATACTTGACACAAAATAAATTCGTGTTCTGAATGAATTTCGGAACTGCTCCGTAAAATTATCTGTTTGCAAATATTTATAAAAGTTTTGGGAATTTAAATATTCTTTCTTAGTTTGAATAGTTGCATATACGATGGTTGCAATAATGCATTTCGATGAAACTATAAAATATTAAGTGAACTTGTGAAACGGTGCAAGTTTTAGCCCTTAGGCAAAATATATACACATACGATTGAGTTACGCGCCATTTTTCATTAGCCCTAAACAGAACAGAATATTTCTTTTTCGTCTTTTTTCCCGGCGCGCGCGCAAGTTCTGCCCCACTCCGCCTTGGACCCTGTGCACACTCCCACAAAAAAAAGTAAAAGCGAAGTTGTGATGTTAGGGGGAGAAAAAAGGGGAAGTTTTGCTCCCCTTCGAACTCCTACATCGGGCCCCTCGCCGTGTGCACGTGTTCCCGTCTTGGGGCTGGAAGACGCTGTTTTTCTCCGCGACCTACGAGATGGTAAAAACGGCACTTCGAAATTGGAAAATCAATAAATAATGCGGGACGAGAACTGCCCTGGGTTTTTCACTCGTTAGTCATCGTTTGCAGTTGTCATTTATTCGATTTTCTCTTTTCACAGTCAGTTAACGAGCTGGTATTTTGGAAGTGGAATTTGGTATTCTGGTAACAGTAGTGGTATTGTAGAAGTACAAGCATGACCGTTTTCTGGTAGTTTTCGAATTGTTAAGGGAGAAACATTTGTGCCAAAGTCTGAAAAAGTTGTTAAATGGCTATAGAACTGTGGTCTACTAGGCATAAAATAGACTGGTTCAAAATATGATACATGACAAGTTTATAATTTATGTTGGGATATTGCTTTCTCTTTCTGATAGTTAGGGCTCTTCCTGAATCGTACTGGGCGTGTCCTTGCATTTAGGCAGCAAAAAATAGGTTGGGTTTTATGTCTCAAGGTCCATATTTGGCCAAGCTGCTCCAAACACAAGACAGACATCAAGTAAAGGTCATACACACAAAAGAGAAATACATCCAAGTTGAAAAAAAATAGAAGAGACAGCCAACTTTGAAAAGTTCAATTTTTAAAACTAAAAGCGACTTTAATAATAAAGGCAACGTTTTAGGAATTAAAATGTGATTAAAACTAAAATATAATTGCATTGTTACCACTTAATAGGCAGGAAAGCAGTCAGTTATTTAAAGTCAATATTTTTATATTTGCTTTCTGGGGTTCAGTCTGATTTCACTCTTTGATCTTATAATACCACACCTTCCCCCAAAATGACACAATTCAAAATGAAGATTTAGAAACTAAGAAAAAGTTCTATTAAACTCGAGCAAAGCATGGAAATCGCATTGGGAAAGATGCGACATATTTTTAATTTCTATCCATCTTTAGATGTGACAGAATGCTAACAATTTTAAATTGAGTAAAATATGTGTGAACAGGTTTTCAACTTTTGGCATATTTAAGTTGTGTCACTTTTCTTGAGAAGGTGCGATTGAAGGTATTACTGTAATCTTGAACAGATAAAAGTGTACTGGAGGTGTTCAGCTTTCAATCATGAATAAAAGTATTTTTGAATTCTTGCTTACAGTGAAACATTTTCAAAAGGTAAAAAGTGAAGTTTTCTCAGTTCGGATAAGGTCTACCTCACTTGTCACATCTTTCTCGGAAAGGTCTACCTGATAGTATTTCGAAAACGGCCCAAACTTCTGAATCTATGATTCTTGCTAGCGTGTATATGGGTCACCACGTAATATCTGTGTGATGCTACAAATATGGTTCATGTGGGATCACCAAGATATTAATTTAGAAGGGGGCTATGTTGATATTTGCGAACTCTATTTTGGGAGGTAGAGGATTACAAAGTGGAGCCAATCGAACCGTAATGTGGGTGACATGATTATAGAATTTATTCATTTGAAGTATGAGAGGGATTTTCAATGTTCAAACAAACAGACGGAAGACGGCATTTACTTCATGTTACCCAAATGCTCGGGTATGACACAGATTGGGTTATCGTAAAATGTAGTTTATCACTGTTTTGGCGAATAATCGGCGTTGATCAATCAATTATCATTTTTTAATGCAGAATTCTTTCTTTGGATTTTCTATTGGCAACGTGCTGAAATCGTATTCGAAAAACAAGCCAAGTGATGATGCGTCCGGAAACGTACAGAAAGCACGTTCCAACGCTACCTCTACCTGCATTTAGCTTGACAGAAAAAGCCTGTAACAAGGCAGTTTTAAAAGCCTGTAACAAAGCAGTTTTAGAGTGATTATCCAACACGATTAGAAGCTGCTTTGAAAGGTGGTCCAACTTATTCACGAAGGAAAAATATTTTTAATGGTTTTTTTATTACGTTGATCAACCCCTGGAATTTACAGGTGGGAGGACACCTTTGTAAACGGTATACAAAATAACAGATAAAATTTTATTTTAGCAGAGAATATTCTTACACGATTTTTAACGAGATCAATGGATTGAATATATTGCTTTTTTAAGATCTTGGAAGTGCTTAACTCCCCAATGCTCTTCCATAGGTGCCTTCCTGTAAATGTTTGCAGCAGGTATGCAAGTAATGGGAACACAAATTATTTTTGCTTTCTCAATTTTAAAATTTCATATATGCTTTGAAAATGAGAGATTGTTAAGGTGTTTTTGTTTAATTGTTCGTTTAATGAAAGAGAGATTGTTTAATTGTTTAGTGAGGTCAACTTTGGGAAATTACGGGCGGGGAGCAAAACAGACCCAGTTGATCCATATATTTATTTATATCATGTTTAATCATGAATAAGTTTAAAGATATAATTTTTCTTAGAAATGAGTTTTGCAGTCGTGGGTCGGACGTTGGAACTGTACTTCCACTTCCTCGATGCCACCAACTTGTCTTTAAGTTCCTCACATGATGGTGGTCATGCTAAGAAAGAGAACATATTGTAGGCTTTGAACAGAAACT
Organism: Meta bourneti; assembly: GCA_933210815.1. NCBI lineage: Eukaryota > Metazoa > Arthropoda > Arachnida > Araneae > Tetragnathidae > Meta > Meta bourneti. Next base: position 35,624,081 of record OW119922.1, on the reverse strand, counting down.
CATCAACTGACATTTTGTTTTCGGAGACACTAAATGCTTATTTTCATTAGAAATATATAGTCATTGTAATCTGTTTAAAGGATACATAACACTTATCAAAATGTTAATAATTTTCATCTTTTGACCGAAAAACTAATAATTAATTTTTAAACAGTTCCACAATTACACATTTTTCTGTCAGTTAATGCGTCTACGAGGCTGAAGGGGTTATTAATAAGAACCTGGAAAGTAATTGTATAGATTTAATATCGCGATTGGGCCGAATTTGGCAATGGAGGAGTGATAAATTATAGCTGAGACAGTATTATTCAAATGAGAGGGTTGAACAGGGGTGGAGAAACAGGAGATGAAATACAAGAATACCTAACACTAAAGTATTTTTGATGGAGTAAAAAGGAAAGGTTTTATGCAATATCCATGTTTTTATATTTTATTCCATTTCATTACCAATATGTTCTCTATGTTTGGGGAAGGGCGACTCCGAGAGTAAAATATTAAGAAGGGTGCAAAGTGGACTGGGTTTACTGGAAACTGCCAAAGAAGTTCAAGAACCCTCAGCTTATCGGGAGGGGAAAATAAATCATACTTTCACAAAGGGAATAAAATATCTCGCCATCTTTTCCGCAAGAGGAGTCAGCGTAAATCAGTAATTGGTCGTAGTAAATTCCAGCATTATGTCATGACAAGAGCTCTACTATAACCGTGACTCGGATTCATTCATCCATTGACTGCTTAAACCAGGTGATTCTCTCCTGTAACCTTTGGGAAGAATCGTCGACTGTCGTTGCCTCGGGCTATCCTCCTCCGCTTTCGGGTGTGGGCGGCCCTCCTGAGCACCCCCCCCCGCACGATTCCGAGTCACGTGACCCCCGGACTGCTTTTGTTTCTTCTCTGGAGACGATGGCACCGCCCTCGCAATTAAGATAGCTTTTTGTTTATGGGTGGCGTTAACATCTTTTTCGTGAGCCCAAAAATCCCAAGTCCCCGGAAACGGCTGTTTTACTCGCAACGAAAGATAGTGTTTCTGTCGTTTACTGTTTGTTGGAGTTGGTTAATTTTCAATGTCATTCATTCATATTGTTCCTAGGGGTGTAGAAATTCAAAAATTGTGGATGGGAAGGGGTGGAACTTTGGGGCCTCCTTTTGGTCAAAGCAATGCTCGAACAATCCAAATCATAAACGGAAATATTTCACTCTGTGTAGGATATGTGTGAAAATAAAGCGCGAACACAATTGGAATATTTAAGAGTTTCATCTGTTTTTTCTTTTATAAAAAAAAGGAACCGTAACATAAACGATGTATTAATTAATATTTAATTTCTTGAAAAATATACTGGTCGTTCTTTGATCTTCCTTGTAGATCCTAACCATCAGGGGTGCAGACTTCTAGAGCCCCTAATATATTAATGGTTACCCCCAAGCATAAAGGATATAGTCCGGCTCCCCACGTGTCGGCACTCGAGTCACGTGGCTACGAACGAGTCTAGTAATTAAATTAGGGGACTGATGGTGACGCTAACAAAATGCTTCCATAAATGACGTCATTAGCGCTGATTCTGGTTCTATTCGGCGCCGAAAGCAATTGATAACGTTAGACAATGAGTTAGCTGGGTTTCAGAAACATCAACGGGATTCATGCTTTTGCGAATGGCAAAATTCTAACGTGCTTTCACACCTTTTTTAAAATACATTGACCCAAGGTCGACTGCCTTCTAGTCGGAACTGCACTATAAATATTGACAAATCTGCAGTGCACATTGATTACCAATTGTGCAAGGTCACTCGACCTGACTTTTAGGAGGCTTTCTTCCTTGCCCCCCCCCGAAAAAAACCCCATGAGTGATAAATATATCAAACATACATTTAATATTAGTAATGAAATGTTTGAAAATATATTGCTCTCAAAACACGCATAAATATGCAGACTTCTAGCCATAAAATTGAACAGTGTCGTGTTCTTTTAGTATGCAACAGGGCTGAGTACCACACACCATGCCCTTCAGCACTATTATCATCGACTTCAGCATTCGTGCCTATGTGCTATCTGTTTCACTTTGTTTACAAGAAAGTCACATGCTTGCGATCATGTTATCGTCCGATGACAGTGGATACGTAAACTGAAAGATATTCCAAAGATTACTGATTACGCGTGTCATTAAAGTCCGAAGAATATTCGTGACAAAAGTGACCTCGGTGGTTGAGCGAAGTGGATGAGCTCAGCATATACGGCGACCTCTTTTTCTTGTTTAGCATTGATGAAAGTTGAGAAAAGAAATATCAAATTTTGTTATCGAATTATCGAATCTTGCGTAGGAGAGGGGAGAGCAATTTGGGAAAGCCAGACGATTATGGCGAAACATTTTACAGGGGAATAAGCTTTTGAGATAAGTAAAATGTGTAATTAAAATAATTTATTCTTTAAAAATAAATGTCATGTCCAGAGCTTTAAAATTGTCACAGCTGTAAAAATCCCTTTTTACTATATATTTATTAAAATAAAATTATATGATACATTGAAAAATGCATACGAAACGAAATGTTCATATATTCTTAAAAATTGATTAAAAAATGTAAATGGAAAACTAAAATGAAAGCTGTCGGGTTTCGAAAATACTAGACGAGCCGTCCTTTGGAAATAATCATTTGTATCACATTTTTTTCTAAAACCGCAATTTTATCCCCTTTTCATCTCATGGCACATACAAACAAAAATTAAAAATCTGCGCTACACTAAAATATATTATAATTTTTGCCGTTATGACAAAAAATAGGCATAATTTTTGAATAATTTACAAAAAATAGTAATAGCAATTACCTACACTTTTTACTCCAAAGTGACTTTGTATAAAATCCTTTTGAAAGAATCTGATACTTTAAAAAATAATTCCCAAAATTATTTATACGGGTATACTTCAAATTAATTGTGGACGAACTTATCAAAAGTTCAAAACTGATTCGTTGAAATGAAATAAATCTTACACGACTTAACCGTACCCCCCATCCGTAAGACACACCAATACCATTCTTGCCCGCACCAGTTGAAAATCACTGTTCTAGTATGTTTTTCAACTGATGTACGTGAGGCATGTTCTCTCTCCCCTCTACATTTTTACTCTGGGCCCCATTGCGAGGTTAAATGACAGATTCTGTTGCTAGGTTGAGATGTAGGACTCCCATTAAATACCAATAAGAAACATAAGTGCTTGTTTAACTTACACAAATGTAAAAGCTTTTCCTATTCCTTTGCACATTTATTGCAGATCGTCATTATTACACTGTAACTACTATGAATATTTAATTTAGAAATGGACTACACATTGCAGTACTAAAACTTTCCACAATTTCAGATGGTACTATGGTACCGGCGTCCTGCATATTGTATTAGTACTCGATGAAATTCATTCTATGGTAAATTTATTACCACTGTAATCTGCTTGCTCAATTTTGTAAAACTTTTGGCAAATCATAACTTTACCGTATTTCTCATACACTTTTTATTTCTAAGACTTAAAACCAACCATGTGTATAAACCAAATTTTTCTTGTTATTTTGTTATGCTGGAAAATATAAATATTCGGTGAAAAATTAAACACGAATAGATATTTAATCACGGCGTTATTCTCAATTTAGTAAAATTTAATTCCCTGTTAGCCTTAAATATTTAAGCTAAAAAGAATGGCAACATTAGAAATGATACTTAATGAAGAAATCTTGTAAAATGTTGTAATATTCTGATAATCATTGCTGGAATTTAAATTGAGGGAATCAACAAGGTACTCACTTCACAATCACTTAAGTGACAAAAATGAAAATTTTAAGATAAATCCAACTAGGCTCTTAAAGCATCAAACCATTTTGAGACCTCGATTCAATCTATTTTCTGTTGAGAATTAGCGAATGAAAGAAAAGGTACATAGAAAAAGCTGTATTTCTTTTGTTGAATGAGGTATACAAGTGCACTTCTATCTAAGCTTCCAAGTGAAACTTCATTTCAACCATGGCTGGTTGCGATCACAAATAGAGGTTACGTCAATTTTTACTCCCCTGCATTATACTTCTCTCTTCATTTTATTTTATCTCCTGTCCGAATGACGAGCTAACTATACCCCTTAAAATCTATCCGCGGTCTGACTTAAAAAACCCTTCCAACTCCACTTTAATGTCTAGCGCAGTGTATTATCTGCATCAACTTAGACGTATAACCTTGGAGTGCACGACCTTAAAACCAATCATTGTTTTTAAGTGTCTTGAAGGAGAGGGTTGCAGAGAAAATAGCAAAATATATAGGTCCTTTACGCCTAGGCCTTTTACAGCAATTTAAAAATAAATAAATCATAAGATCTGCTCAAATAAGACTATAGACAACAAATTCTTGAAATCAGGACATTCTCGTATGGAATGTGATAAGGATTTTGGTTTGATTGATAAGACGAAGTAAAAGTGTCGAAATGTTTGTGTCCCAGATGTTTGCAGAGGTTGTGACAAACATGAAGCTGGTATTCTGATTTTCTCGCTTTATGGTCATATTTTTGCTACACGAGGGAAACTAGATAGGGACTTACGACTTAAAGAAATGCAAGTTTTCAGTCTTTAAAAACATTGCAACCATTTGAATGAGGAAAGAAGTCTTCCTATCCATCTAAAACACGAAGATTATTTCCAACAAAGGTATACAAAAGGCGTTCGTGGAACATATTGACCATACTTTTTGAAGAGATAAATCCATTCATATTGCATTGCAAAATGAAGGGCTAGTCAGCATAGTGATACGCCTTGGAATTATGTTTCATAATGAAATAAATTAAAAGTAAAATATTCAAGAGAGCCAAAAGAATTTCTGATTGTTTGAATGAGTACGAAAAACTTGAAAGTTTAAGATAACATGACCTCTTAAATAGTGGGTGAACCATTACAATTTTTGAATTTTTTCAACTTGAAAAGTGCTCTCCTGAAAAATTTGAAAAGTGAGTTCTCATAATGTTGCCGGAAGCCCTTGAAATATACTAATTGGGAATAAATTCTTTGAGAGAATGAACCTAAAACCAATTGTGCCCAACTAGGACATTCATTTTCAGAAGCTATTGAACTAGCAGTGCCTATTAAAACAGCTAAGTACAAATAAACGTATTCAGAATTTGCTGAATTACTTGAATTAGTGCACCGTGAGCTCTAAATTAATCAAAAGCAATACTACCAGGAGGAAAAAAAAGCAGGCCGCATTCCCACAGCATGTTTTTGTCATTTTATTTTGTTGTAAAACAGTTGGTAGTCTAAATTAAAAAAAAAAAAATTTCACCCGAAACGTTGGAGGCGAAAGGATAAAGTGTACTTCTTGAAAACAAAGGGACAGGACCGTGTAGAGCTAGTAAGGAACTGAAATGAAAAAAGGGCATTTGGTTTTATTATACGAGAGGAATGCTTGTGGGGGGGGGGCAAAATTTTATGCTATGCACTTCTCTCATACAATTAGTCTTAGTTTAGGAAAAATGAAACTGCTGGAAGAATGAACTAATTTTGAATCATATTTTCAAATACATTTACAGGGAAAATGCTAACAGAGTGATTTATAAAAGCGAACTGTATCAGTACTTTAGGAAATAGTGTTTATTGTGAAAATTCCAGTTTAAACTATAAAGAGTTGAATGGTGTTTATGTTCAAGGATTTTAACTAAAAATATTCTTAGATATTTTATAAATTGTAAACTTTTTCATCGAATTTCGTGATCAAGATATTCTTGCAGAAGTGCACGTTCCAGAAAAAGGGGCAAGGGACTTGAGCCCCTTTACCCCTCTCCCTCTGCATGACCCGCAAAGAGATAAAAGTGAGAAAGTGCTTAAAAAGTCAATACTTTTTAACTAAAATAACAGCCCCACGCTTGGTTGACCCACATCTATGACGGAGCGAAGTTCTGAAATGCCAATGAAGCTAATAATTTCACATTATAATAACACAATTTTTAAAGGGAAACCAACTCTCAAATAGGTGATACATCAGTTTGCTTCTAGCACCTTCAATTGATAAGTGTTTTTGTGTTTCTATCAACGTGATGTATGAAAAGGATTTGGTTTGCAAGTGCAAACCAGACTCTTGTATAGTGGGAAATTGGTTCGTTGTTCTTTGCAAATAACTATAGAGAATCCGTCGAAAGAATATTTGTATCCTTGAAATGATGTAAAAACATTTTAAACATTTACAAACTAAAATATTTTCCCCCGCATTAACATTTAAATACAAATAACATCAACCGAGTATGACTGAATCGAGAAAAATTGGAAGACCTAGTTTTTATAAGGTTAAATTTAAATCGAAATTTCAGCTACATCTTTATAAAATGGTTTTGAAACTTGAAGCGGCAAAATACTTTTGTGACTCACTGTTTCGTTATGCATCTTTTTTGGATAGTAACACCCATCCTGTCGTGTGCGAATTAAATTAAAAGCTTTCTATTCATGTGATTAAACGCGATAATTTTAGGATCATACTTGTTTGAAACTAAAATATGAGTCTGAATATTTGAAAGATGAATGATGTTTCTTCAACACAACTTTGGAAAATAATATTTAAAAAAACTTACTATGCTGTCGTAATTTCCCTCCATCATTCTTCAAAGATTACCCACGTGTCAGTGCCGTTTGAAGTATCCAAAAACGTGTTGTTTGTTTACTAATAATAGATGCGCACATTATCTGCATGCCTAGTCGTTGTGGACACTCGTTAAACAAATGGGGAAAAGCCCTTTTCTCTGTATCCAACATCTATCCCTGTGCGATCATGTCCGATCTTGAAAGCGACGTGCTATTTTTGAATGGAAGAATCTGACTGGTGGATTGTGGCGTGAAAGCCTGCAATCCGCAACTGGAACTGTTATTGGATAGTTATGGCAGGCCCCCCCCCTCTTGGGAAAGGGACCACGGTATCGCGGTCCCAGGGTGAGGGGCGGAAAATGTAAAAATATTTTTGTTTTGTAATGTACATTTGATATCTAAGTTTTTTTCTCCCATTGCATTTGTTATGATAAAGGTGTTAAATTTTGCAGATTGGTGTAAATTACTGTTCTCAATCTTGCTTCTAAAATACGTTCTTCAAGAACAATTTCGCTGAGTCATTTATTTTGAGATAATGAATAAACTGAATGTGAAATGTCTAGGGAGTTGGTGAACTAGAAGGAAAGTGATTATAAATGAAGGGGGGGGGCGTGGACTTTTTCAGATGAAAGTTATTAATATTTTAGGTGGTAATGGCGATATTGTTTTAACAGTTTTAGTCAAATTATGCGTCTTCCGTTAGCGAAACAACGCATAACGTGAAGTGGACTGACTTCTTTTTATTAAAGTCATCGTATTTATTTTATTATATTAGTAAACTGATTTCTTTTTATTTAAGTCAGTGATATCGAATAGAAGGCAAATATAATAGTCGAATTGGCCAAGCATCAAGGCATGCAACTAATAATGATATGTATGAATAAACGACATTTTGACGAAAATAAAATGTAGCGAACTGAAAGAATGTACTCAAACAACGAAAACATTGAAGACAGTGGAAAGAATAAATAAAGAAAACGTTGCTTTGTGTGTGTGTAGTTGCTAAATCAGAACATCCAAAATAATGTAAATAATCAAAGTAATATGGCAATAAATAATACATGAATAGTATACGAGCAACAAAACGTTAATAATAATATTGAGGTTTTTATCAATTTCTTATAAATATAAATAACTTCAAGTCATGAATTAATGAACATTGGTGATCAATATAAATCTTTTGGTAACTGAAATGAAAAATTGCTCATCCAGCCACGTCTTTTTAAATTCGAGTTTCACGAAATTTCCCTTTGCTAACATTTTATTGGGCAAGCGTCTTAACGCAAGTGTTTCACATTAAACCCGCAAACAATGTTAGCTCTTGCAGAAAGTTTTGCAAAAACTCGACTTGGCTCGCGACAATGCAATCGCGCGTTTAAAAACAAACGCTCTTGCGCAACTTTATCCCGTTAAAGTGGTGTCAAACAAAATGTCGAGGAGAGCAGCATAAAAAACAACACAATTAGAAGACACGGGAACCAAAACGAAACTATTCCTTAAAACGACTATTACGTCAAACCGAAGGAACTGAAATACACTGAAATGGGACATTTGGAGTCTAAATAAATCCAGCTGTCAACAAATAAAAGGTCGGAGCATATGATCGAGAAAGTACAGCAGTAGGGAAACAATAGAAGACGCATGTAGCCAAACTAAATATCGAAATTACTGGTGGAAAAGACGAGATGGGATTTGAGCCAGAATAGTTGAGATGGAGAAAAAAGAAAACGGAACACACTCTAGCCTTTCGGATTGAGTTGCTTTTGTTGGCTGACTAGTCGCCCTTTTCTTAATCTTTTTGACCCAAAAATATCAAAGACCCATTCAGACTTATGTATAACATTCAGGTCGCTATCTAAATTGACTCATACATGTGCCGAAGAATTACGAATGAAAAACGTCATGATTTTGTAAACTTGTCAGAACGTTATTTATGGCACGAATAGGAAAGTGTCGAACACAAAACGATCGTTCCTTTATCAGAACAATGGCAACATGTTCGAGTTGCAAGAAAACAAATTACGTGTTGAACGTGAGCGAAGACTGAAAAACAGAGCATCATCATTCTTTGAAGGGATTTATAAAATTTATATAAAAAATATGCATGAAAATGAAAGTCTAGAATTGTCAAATTTTGGAATTTTTGCTTTCGTAATCAAGAGACTACATCACTATGTAATAAACGCTTTTTCAGTGTTGAAGTAACAAACTAAAAACATTTGAAGCGCCTGTGAGTAGATTTAAGAAATAAATTTTTGAAAGTATAATTTTTCCTTTTTATGAAATCTTAGTTGGAAAATCGTTTTGAATAGAAAATTGTATTGTGATCGTGATATTGCATCAATTCGTGAAAATGTTTTGAATAGAAATTGGTGTGTACACTCTTAAATTTTTGCAAAATACGTGCTACTACTTTTTTTTTACTTCAAATTGATGTCAGCTAGATCTTGCAGAATATCTAGCTGAATAATTATAAAAGTATTAAAGCGTACTCATTCGTGGCAACATATGTTAAACTGCAGTAAGAATTCATTACCATAAAAATGCAGTGGGAGGAAGCAGGCTTACTTTTAACTAAAGGATCTTGTTTTTCGTTCTAGCACTTAACTTTCCATCTGTCTGTGATTGTGGACATAATATGGAGTTTCTTGACTTCAAGGTCTTACACTCACTCACAACACTAGAAGCTACGATTTGATTTCCCGCTCATGATCATTGACCTTGATAGGATTGTCAATTATTTCTAAGTAGAATTTCTTTCGATTTGACATTTTTATCCCCTTTTCAGTTCTTTCCCTGACGAATACTTAATTTTTTTTAATAGATGGAGCATACTGTCATCTTTTAAAATCAGGTCCGGACTTATCCTTCGTCGCCTGAGAGATAATCTAAAACTTGCCACCCCTATTCCCGATCGAATCGCAGACCTGGTTTGATGTCTCTCGGGTTACCTGACTTGAAAATGGAAGGTCCTGACAAATTATAATTCCTGACCTTTCAGTAAAAGTCCGAACAAATAAAACTCAATTGATGGGGTATTAATAAAAACATTGCATTGAAACAATCAAATCAACATTGTTACAAACAAAAAGCAATAGTATACAAATAAAAAAGAAAAAGTCTGACAATGCATAGAATTCCGTGAAACGCCGTTACGACTAACACATTTTTTATATATAAAGTGATCAATACAACATTTAGATTGAATTGATTTCTCTCAAAAATCCGAACAATTTATAATTCCCGGTGTTATCGGGACAATGCACGCGAATTTCGTACTAGTCCGGATATCTTGTAACCTAGGTATCTCGCTCTACGGTCATTTTCCGTTATCCGAGGGCTCAATAGTTCCACAGACTATTCATCTGCTGAAAGACAAAGTGTGTTGGGACGAGGACGTGTTTGGGGGCTTTTATGCGTTGACATTTCAATAAACTAATTTGTGGATTTTTACATTTCTTAAAAACATTTAAAAAATAACATTAAAAAATATTTTTTGCTGGAAAAAAATTCCTTCCTGATTCAGGATTAAAAATTCATACTTCAGGATTAAAAATTCTTGAGATGTGGCCTATTCAGCCTATTTTGAAATACAGTACTAAATATAATACGAGTTCTGTCTGGCATCAGTTTATTATTAGCAATTAACGGTTAAACAAGACTGAATAAATGAATATCAATCGAAGGGTAATAATTAGGGAGATACTCAGGATTATGTGAATCAATAATAAAACTGGGATCTAAACTTAGGGATGAATAAATATTATGACTGGGCTGGTTCCATAACTATGTATGTATTTTAATAGTTTTCCTCGTCAAATGTAGAATGAAAGTTAGTTCTATAATTAAACTAATTCAATGTATGCTTACATAAGTAGGTCTTACTGCAAGAGTCGTTTAAACTTACCTGTTGAATTGCCGACGCTTATAATATCCTCTTCATTAAACAGTCGCAGTTGTCTTTCATTTACTAGCACTTAATCCTGCTGAAGTCATTGTCAAACTGACGGCGTACAGTCTATTATTAGATGCTAAGCAATTACTGCATATCTGATTACTTTGTTTAACAACTTTTGAATGCGGAATGAACTTTACATGTGAGTGCATTGTTTCAGTGACAGGCGCCGTTACCTGAAATTTATGAATCCACAGATGGTTTATATGGTTCCATTTGTTTACAACTTCATATAACATCGCATTGTCTGTACTTCAGGTTTCAAAACTTTTTTGATGCGACTTTGTACATCGTGGCATAGCTATCAAATTAAAATTAAAACCCGTCTCAACGCTACAAATGTCCATAACCTTTTTCTGAAAGACTTCTAATTGTATAACCTTTTTGAAATATAATTAGTTTTCGTTGTATTTTTGAATTATTTATTGATGGTAACGATTTTTGAAAAATTGCGTAATGATTCTTAATTAAAAGTCCGAAATTTTTAAGTACGTCTTTAAAGCTGTATGATTCTTAAATATTGTGCCAAACTGACTGTTGAACCAGCGCAATATGTCGGACACTGGTGTTTAAATAAAGTAAACTTGTTTTAACCATGTTTTGTGAATTGTATTTTCTCTGAAATATTCTATGTCCTGTATTCTACTTGCATTAAGTAGAGATATATATATCAAACTGCCTATTGTTTAAGAATTTTAAAATTTTGAAAGGGAGGTTGATAGTCCCTTATATCACGTTGTTTTTATAATTAAAACGATATCATTCACCATGAAAACAGTTAATTTATAAATTATTCATTACATTTCACGACATTACATCCATCTCAATATGTCATGTTCATGAAAGCAATATTATTTTCTTTTTAATATTTATCTATAAATCGTGAAGATTTTCTTTTCGAGACTGAACTTGCTGGATTCCCAAATATGGATTCGTACCATTGACCTTTTTCTAGCCTGAACGTCTTTATGGGATTATAGAACCCACATGGACAGTTGTGCGCAGTCTTTTATCTTTTACAAAATGGAGTTCTATGAGGTGCAATTCATTATATTTTTTTCCACTTTGAGTCGTGGCCAGAACAGGGTAGTCACGACTTCGCTGTCGAAAACTTCACAAGATATTACTCTCTGGGCGACATTTACGAGATTGGGAACGTGAGCTGCATTCCAAAACTCCTACACTGATCTTCCGCTCCGTTTTTATTCTGTTCCATCTGTTAATATTTTACTTTAGATTTCTTTTTGAGATTCTCATCATGTTGGATGCATTTACCCTACCATAAAATATTTCTTAAGTTCTTTTTAGGTGTTCGCAAAATTCTGTTCGCGAGCACTCCTTTGAGAAGTTAGTACGAGCCCTACTGTTCTAAAAAATATTTTTGGCATAGAATAATTCTCGCCTTGGGGATTGACATTCCTTTCGATGAAAGTAAAGCAATTGATGCCTGTATTCTGAAATAGAATCGATATTTCCGCTATACTCTTTATCTTGTAATATCATTCTAATATGTAGTAAAACACATTAGAATAACATATTTCAACGTTAAGATATTTTAGAATGATATATACGTTTATCACACCAATAAGTTATAAACTCTATTAAAAGGACGTTTCATTATGCTTAAATTAAAAATTTATTTCGATAAATATTATATTAAAATGAGGTTCCCCATTGCTTACTGTTCACTATTTAAGATTGATTCAATATCAGTCTTTGACTTAAAATTCGATTCGACATTTTTTAATCTCTCTCTTGAATTCAAATTCAAAAGCACTTAATTGTGATGGGTATTAAAAATAGAAATAAATTTTAGTTTCAGGTTTTCTGACTGAGTTGAAACTATTCGATGACATTCATGTTTAATACGCCTGAAATTAAATATGTTTGTTATGAACGATTTTTTTGCACTGGTATTGTCATGAATTTAGAACTAAGTCAGCAATACATCATCTGACTCAAGTCTAAATGGGTCTGATGTCTATCGACGCACAACAACGGAATTTCACCTGCTAAATTAGCCAGGTAGGTGACACTGGTGAGACACTGCGCATCCTTTTCCGACCTTCACTCCAAGACAATGAAGATGCAGATTGTGACTGTTTTTTGATTATTTCCGTGTGTACTTATCTTCACCGCACCTGTGTTTATGGGTCTGGGTCCATATACCCCGTGTTTCTCTTTGATCGTTCCGAATGTGAACATTTTATCGCTGCAATTCAAACCTGCTTCAGAACTTGCATTTGTATCTGTTTGTATCTGTTACCTGTTTTATTTTTTATTCTAATTTTACCCAGGGCCCCGGTAGCCCGGTTGGAAGAGTAGCAGATTAGGAACCGAAGGATTGCGAATTCGAAACTAGGCCCAATCAAAGACAGTCGTGTACGTTAGGTCTGGTGCACGTTAAATCTGTCGAGACCTCAAATGTCCTTACATTGGTGTGGTGTGGAAGTTTGGGGTGCCAGCTCAGGTGTTGACCTCGTCATCTGACCCGTGGTTCAAAATGCTGTCCTCGGAACTTTCCTTTCGGGATTGATCCCGGACCATCGCCAGTAGCCCGTTGTGTTGCTCCAGTGCGACTTTAATTCAACTACCTACTTACCTAATTTTACCATAGTTGCATCTATGCGATTGAATATATTTCTGTGTGAGAAGTATGCATGTATTTTTAATTAACCTCTAAAACGTCTGGAGCAACACAACATTGGCTACGTGCTATTGGCGACGATCCTGGATCAAACCCGAAGGGAAAAATTCGAGACACCTCCACTTAATTGTGAGCCACAGTCAGATGACCAGGTCACACCTGAGCTGGCATCCCACTCTTCAAACTTCCACGCCAACGTGAAGACATCTGAGGTCATGACGTATTTAATGTACACCAGCTCCCTTCGTACCCGACGGTCTTTGGTTGTATTCGAACTCGCAACCATCTGGTTGCTAATCCGTTACTCCTCCAATCGGCCTACCGCGGCCCATTCTGTGTGAGACAAGTATATAGTTTTTAATATGATCTGTTGAAAACACATTGAGTTGATTTCACTTTGAATTTATGATGTAATCTATATTCCATCAGATTACATTTTCCAACACTGCCGAGCAATCAAATTTACGGTTGCTGATTGATTTCGAAAGAAAAAATAGAACGAAGGTTGATTTGAAATATTAATTACGAACGTTTAGTACTGTTTGATCCTTGTCGACAACAATTGAATCCGACTATAATAATTTGTTTTCTTTGAAAGGATCTGTTCAGTGGTGATGTCATTTCTAATAAGATGCCATTAAAATTTAGGTCTAGTCATACGGATTAACTTGTAAATGATGCGCATTTGTTCTTGTCTGGTTAGTGTTAGTGATTGTTTATGATCTGTGTGTGGAGGATTGAGTTGTGTGGAACTATTCTTCATTTGATGAATTATGTCATTTTTAAATTGCTTTGACTGCATACCTTTTCTTGTTCTTATTTAGAATCAACTAATAATAAATTTTTCAATGTTTGTTTTTACGTTTTAAATCTGCACTCGGGCAGTAGTATTTAACCTGTCGACATGTGTCTACAAATCCTTTCAAAATCATAACTTAAGAAACCCAGGAAATCTTCGTGTCAGGAAAAAAGGGATTAAGTCTGAATTTTGATGAGTCCAAAGGAGTCAAGTGCATCATTAAATTAAGGAATAATATAATATGCTTAAAATCAGAACTAAATGAGAACGAATCTAAATTGTAATTATTTGTATCGTGCTTCTTTTCCTTCTTGAATATATGTGCGAAAGAGTGAAATATTCAACTTAAGATTCTGAATACTAGCCCTCTTCATTTAACATCCTTTACCCTGACGCGGAAGATATTGTGACTATGATTTCCAGCATAACAAAAATTGCAAATAACTGAAAATAGCTATTGAAGAATACTTATTCGAAGAACACGCTAACGTGAAAATATACGAATTTCTAGCATGAACAACGGCGTTGATTTCCTTTTAAGGTTTCTTTAGCCATAAGGTTTATTTTAAATAAATTATAATTGAATTTTTTTGTTATTCGTTTCGTATGGAGCTTTGTGTGATTCGCTTGGGTTTGTTATCACCCATATTAGAAACAGCTTCCGTTGTCTTTTTCAAGTGTAGCTGTGAGTTTTGTCATTTTTTATACCTGCACTTAAAATGAAAAATATTCACTAAGCAAATAAACCTTTGATTCATATATTACTGTAATACTAAAATACAATTTTAATAGTTATAAAACGCATTTATTCTTTTTATTATGGATGAAATGCATTATTATTTTTCTAATGAAGTAAAAAAATCTAATGTTTTACAAATGTCAAATCTGATTGAAAACTTTCTAGACTTATTTATAATGTTTGAGAGTGTCGTATCCCAGTACAGTATGGAAATGAACTTGATTCAATGATAAAACGAGATGAGTTATTTGTCATATTTCTTCAGTCTTTATGAGTGAAACTTTGGTTTGTCGCTCTATTTTTCTTGTACATGAGGATTAATTAGATTGTCTTAATGAGCTATAGATAGGTTATTGGGAAAATGTTTTTCTTAAATATTTAATAATAATTAAAAACCAGCCTTTTGGAAGAGACAGGAATGGATCAGCAAAGTTTGACCTTAGCTCCATAGCAATTTGACCTGTAAATTTTTTTCTCTTGAAATGATGAAATCGAAGCAAACTAGTCAAACAGAAGATCAAAGGAAGTAATTTACGCAGCAAAATGAGTAGATTTGTTCGTAAGTAATTTATTCTGCAAAAAGTAAAATAATTGGTGTTGCATTCTAAAGGATTTTATTATAATTGTTATTATCCTACGGCCTCTCAACCATCAGTCGACGAGCAGCCCAAAAGAGGTCTGAAGTGATAATTTTTTTAAACACTATCTTGATGGTGGTCAGTTATTTCGTCCAGTTCGCAAAGAGGACAGATTACTGATCTCGCTACTCCCGTGCGATGTTAGTGTCTTTGTAGGTATAGTAATGTCCAATAAGAAGTCGAAAGCAAGTGATTCCAGCAGTTCTGGGGAAGGAACTGGGATACGAGCTTTGTTTCTCAATGAAATGTTAATCATCAATAAACAATGTTCACAAATGGTGACAAAGCCGACCATCGTTTAGCAAGAACAGGTAGCAGGTGACTGACATCACCCCCTGATTGAAAGTTGAGCATAATGCCGTTAAAAATATGTAATATTATTCTTCTTTTCGTGGCTTATAAATTAATTAAAAAAACTAATTGGTTCACATTCTTTGTACAGAGCATGCTGCTAGGGACGAAGAATGACATAATCAAGTCAAATTATTTTTTTCTGTGCTAAGCGGTAATAGAGGCGCTGCAATAATTCGTGTGAATTTCCCCCTTCCAACCACAGCTCTGTGAAAAGGGCTGTAGGAGAGACTACGTGCTCTTCATTCCTCCTGAATGAACTGCCGTTTTCGGTGACCTGTTGCACGTGAGGCAGACATGATTCTGATTAGAGCTCGCAAGCTACAGAGCGAACTCAACGACTTGTCCTGCTTTCTGTATCACGAGATTAACCCTGTTCGCAAATCCACACTGTCTACCGTTTCCTTTTCGGGAGTGAATTCGTTTTTTACTCTAAATTGGACCAAATGTTGCATAATTCGCTATTATAATTGATCTTCTGCTGTTATCAGATCTTGTTACCAACTCGTTTGCATTTAATAACGCTCTTTCCCCATTATATCATTATTCTGGAGTTGATAAATATGGCTTGTTATAGGCTTCGATTTTTTGAAATCTACATTGCTTTCGCTTCACAAGGAAGTGAAACCATGCCCTGTTCTCAGATAACTAAAATAAATACAAATTCAGCCCTTAACTGGCAATTCGATGTTGTTTTATTAAGGTAATTGATAACAATTGTCTAATTTGATGGGTTTCTTCACGTCCAATCTCCTCCGGTTGAATTTTTTGAAAGATTTTTTTAGTTCGAGTTTGTTTAAAATTGGTAATTTTTTTCATCTTGTAAGTCGTTTTAGACTGGATTTGATATCGTCATTCAGGCGCGTATTCAGAAAATTATTTCTGGGGTGGTACAATCTTCTTTCTCCTAGTTCCCAAATACCAATTGCTATTCCGTGAAATAACAATGTTTAATAATTTTTTAGACATGCCTACATGTATTTTAACTGTGGTCAAGAAAACGTTGATTCAGCTGATTGAACTAATTTCAGCGTGTTTGAAATTGTTTTAAAAAAACAAAAATGACATGTTTTGTTATTTTTGTTTATCAACAATATTTTAGAGGGGGCTCGAGTCCCTTTGACCCTTTCCCTGATTACGTCGCTTATATCATTATATTTCATATTCGAGCTTAGAATTTTGGTTTGGTTTGTCCCTCTGCTCTCGTTTTTAGCTACACCAGAGCTAATTTGACTGCAATTAGACTGGAATGCTGACATTGGGATAGCCCAACCTCTTATACAAAAAAGGAAGCGATTGTTACCAATGATTCGAACTCAAAGACCAGAATTACTTCTCACACATGAGATGTTATTTATTCATTCCTTTTACTTTTCGTTTTTTTAAGGAAATACTGGAGATGGAATGGCTCTTTTTGAAGGCGATAGGTACAAGTATCTATTCTTTTAATCCAACGGTATTACCTGAATTGTGAGTGTGTGTGCAAGTCTTTAAATCATAGTTTCCGGTCTAATTAGCCCTTGTAAAAATGGACCGTAGTGCGACAAACCAAAACTAAAGCTCGAACACGAAACATGATCTACATCATTTCCAGTAATATAATTAACTGCACGTGATATAACATTCATTTCCACTAATATAACGTTGATCGGGCTGCCCTCATAGTTGCATTCTATAAGTGCATTAACAGCACTTTTCTGGAAAACGGTTTAAAGGTCAACATTTCTCTTCGACATCTAAACTGAAATACGACGAGCAGCATTTTATTTTTCATACCTAAATTAAGGATCCCAATTGAGGGCAAAGTAAAACGTCAACGGAACACACTACACCCGAACTATTCCCCACTTTTTTTCTGCAACAGAACGCATTCCTCGTCCCCCGTACGAGGTATAATGGGGGATCGGAAAAGGTATCACTTGCGATACATGACACCACTGGAATTTCTATCTCATTCAACCTTCTCACCATGAAGAGATGAATCAAGGTTGGGGAAGAGAGATTTATAATCCGTAGGGTCATAAAAATGGATGAATTCTAAAGGGTTGCGAGGAAAGATTAATTTACAGCTTTAAGAACCCCTTTTGTAAAAAGTACACGAGTGGAGGGGTGATAAAGAATGTGCTCCAATAACTAAATAAGTAACATGGCTCATGGCGAAAGAAATCGTAATTCGAAAATAATGTGACTCAGATGCGATTGTTGTCCATTGATTCGCAGCGATGACGAACATGAAGACCAGAAATACCGGGCGCTTTTCGAAAAGCGATAAGTAAAGTTTCTATTTTAAACAACACTTTAAATCGTAGGTTAAGTATCTATTGAAATATGCTGCCATCTGTCTATCCCTGAATGTGCATCCCAGTGACAGCATCAGTACATTTTCTCTTTTGTGGATTAGCCCACCAAGCCTTCAGTTATATTTCAATTTGTATGTATTTGAGTTCAGTTGTGTCCTTCAAATTTTCTAATGGTTTTATTACTGAGGGGAAATGTGCGTGTGTTCAATTTTTTCTCCTATGCCATGTATTTTTTCGATGAGAAAAGAAACATTACTAGTATTCATCAACAAAGAAGTATTGTTTTACGTTTCTGTATTGCTGAGTAAAATCTTTTCCCCCTACTTGGATAGAATTCTTATTTACCGTGAAAAGGCTGTAATTCGGTAAATCTAAAATCGCCATTGAATATTGATTTTCAGTGTTAATATAACTGATAATAAATTTGTGATTCTCGTATTTCTGAATATCTTTTGACCTTTCAACGCTAATTTATGCCCTTACAAATTGAATAAACATGAATTATTGCACTAAATTCAAATACATTTTGCCAATGTGGAAAATTTCTGTTGATAACAATTTTGTCAAACGTGTATTTAACGTTTAATATGATTATTGTTCAGCACTCAAGGCCCTTATGTATTGAAACTTTATCACGTTTTTCTCCTTGTGAATGGCAATTGTTTTAACCGCTGAAACTTGTGAGTAGGTTCACTCTTCAAGTAATTTAAATCTCGCCATTTCTAGAGGGTCGAATTGGTGACATTAATCCAACATTTTTTTCTTACTACACAACCCTCTTATAGAGATTCTTCACAATCATTCCAGGCGGACAAATATCCATGCCCTATCTAGGATTCGAAGCAGGAACCTTTCAATCTAGAAGCAGCGGCCCTCACTTATAGACCGATTGATTGACTTACCTTTTTTATAAACACAATGAAAAGATTTATACCGTTTTGAAAGTAGAAAACAGACTGCACATTGCAGTAAAAAGACTTCACATTTCCAGGGGAGCCCTGCTATTGCCTTTGGCACGTATTTCCTCATGGGGTCGAATATCAGTATTATTTCAGTGACAGTATTATTCATACCTTTTTGTGGTAAAAGTACAAATGTCCACTTTTAAAAGGAGGTTTCTGTTTCTTTTACAAACATGAATTGTCCAAGGAACATTCGAGGATTCCGCCCTCTCCATCGTTGGCTGCTGCTTTTTTCCTTTTCTACAATCTGGAATATCCTGTAATGTGCAGGGTGGAGGCAAGTTTCATATAGGTCAGCTTCACAACTGATGCGAAGCGAAGGGGGTTAGAATTGGAGTGGGGAAGAGCAGTGGCTGGCGTGTAATTGTAGAGTTGTATTTTTCCCTACTTGAGAAAGATCAGCAGCTTTTTGTGCTGAGGGATGCAGTTCAAGGTCACGCAAGCGGGTTGCTGCTTCTGTGACAGGCTGCTTTTGCTCTGCTCTGTGACACAAGTGTTCGCTCTTCACTGAAGCACTGAGTAGTCTCAAAATAGTGGTTGGTTCTTGAGGAAAAAAAATCCTCCGATTTTCGGTGAACTGGCCTTTTTCTTTTGCTTTATCACCAAAATATTTTTGCTTTGAAGGAAATTCAAGATCTCCTTTCCGTAGGATCATTTGCGTTTGAATCGTTGTTTGGTTGGCGTTTCACTCTTTTGTATCAGGACTGGCCAACGTGAGATCTGTGGGTCAAGTCAAATAGAAAGCCACGAAAAATAATGTTAATAGAAATAAAAAAATGAACAGAAATGTAACATAACGACAGTTCCGAATCCCCTGCCAACAAATAAAGACGAAAAACACAAGTACAAAAATCAAAACGAAAGTTGTCATTTTTCACCTGTTCGTATTTTCCCCTTTCTTTATTTACACATAAGAAATAATATTTATTTATTAGGAGTAGGGGGTTAAATGTTGAAGCACTG
The DNA here is from genome assembly GCA_933210815.1 of Meta bourneti. Taxonomy (NCBI): domain Eukaryota; kingdom Metazoa; phylum Arthropoda; class Arachnida; order Araneae; family Tetragnathidae; genus Meta; species Meta bourneti. The sequence goes on along the minus strand of OW119922.1, from coordinate 35,604,142 downwards.
GTTTAAAAAGCGTGTTCCTCACTGTAAAAGTGCTGTTTTTGAGACGGAAAAATTTGCAATAATCGGAAGGTTTGTTCATTTTCTACTTTGAACTTTGGTACTATTGTTTAAGTTTGACAGAATTCTGTGCATTATTTACTTTTTCAAATAAATTAAGAAAATTTATGAAGAGGAAGCAGAAGACTCAACGATTATGGAAGTAAATTTAATAATCCGGAGTTTGCAAAGAAAACAATTGTAAACAAAGACTGAATAAGTAAATATATATTTTTATTTTTAAGCAAATTATACCTTGTTAAAGAGGCTCTCAGAACGATTTGGTTTGTCCATAACTGTTATAAGAGGTTAGTTGTAAAAATTGCAGGTATTCCTTTTATAATACAAATGGCGATCGATATCCTTTTTAATAACTCAAACAAATGATTGCATCTCTACGATTTGGATATATTCGATTTCAGCTAAAATAATGTTAGTTTGAATAAGTAAAATATTCTTGAAATAAACATTCTGTCCACTCCGCTTTTCGGACCAACATTGTCTTGATCATTGACCTTATAATATCTATTACCATTAAATACCTTTCTGGGATTCTTGTAAATCTGAGCTTATATTCTCTTAGATCATAACAAACGAGCTGTTAAACCTTTACTTGCGCATTTTGTGTTCTGGCTATCTTATGTTATACTCAGAGAGCATTTACCCCAATTACGTGTCGGTCATCCATAACTTCTTTAGTTATTTTCTATTGTTATGATTCCGTATGTTTACGTTTTCATTTTCATTTCGTGGTCTTTCTCAAATGTAATCGGAGTTCATAAATTTCTTTTGGAATGGAAAATCGCTAGAGCGCAGACATTTGACAATTGTTGAAAAAACAACCTGTGTTTAGGAACCAGATTGTTCTAGTAGATTGCACTCGGTTTGAAAGAAGATAAAATTGTATTCAAGCCAGCTAACAAAATTCTATCATAGAATACGGTGTATGGAATAATAGATTTAGAAATTCTCCTCATTGTCATCACTTGTTTAAAAAATTAGGGAATACAGTCATGAAAACGTGATACAAATTTGAAAAATTCTTAAAAAATAATTTCTGGAGGGATTTGAATTTTCTAAATTCAAAATGCTGCATCCGAATTTTTGCCACTGATTGACGAATTTTTTCCAATAAATGATCTTAAAAACTTGCACTTCTTCCTTTATTTGCTGACAAAATGGCAGTATGTATGTCACTAAATCTTATGGATGGGTAAACTTTATACATCCAAAATATCCAATTTAAAATAGCATAAATTAACCATGTGTTTTGTGTCCTACACACTGACATAGAAATAGTGTTCCTGAAATTAAATGCATTGCAGTAGTTTTCTTCAGTTTTCCACTTTTAAATATATTTTTATATCACTGTACCAAATAACAGTTCCGCTCCCATTCTATCTGATCGTATATCAATATACAAAAAAACTGCACAAAGTTTAGAAGCCGATATAATTAATAATATATCATAAATTAGGAAAATAAATTACCTTCTTGGCACATACATCCTGTTCAAACTCTACGAAATATCACTAATGTTTAAATATACAATAAACAAAGTAATGTATTGCTCACTAACAACAAATCACATTGCACATTGTTTTTCTTATTTGTTTGTTTTATTACGTTTGGTTTAGTATGGTTTGTCGTTCTACGGTCATTATTTTTCACTCCAGGGCCAGTTAAACCTTATTACGTTGGGAATTTCGTTCATTCAAATTCTTAACTTATTTGAATAAATTAACATGAAACTTGTGTGTTCATAGTTATTTCATTTTCAATAATAATAAAACTTAATACAGAAAGAAAACTGAAATTTTATTTTTTTTATTTAAATTAATGTTTTTTTCATAAAAATCATTGATTTAAGTCGCGATAAAAAAATCAAACTGATTTAAATCGGCATACCTTGTAGCTGGCAGATCGGAATTTAAGATAAATTCAATTGGTAAGTTTTCTTTTTCTTTTTAATTTTCATGTAGATATACAAAGCATCCTCTTTCTTAAGTTTGTCATTCTTTTCCGGGAAAAAAACGTCTGACTCTTGACTTTACCATGCTCCCTAAGAAGAGTTAAATTTATTCTTCTTGCTTGATCTGGCGGAAGATTATTTTAAATCTGGAAAGAGGGGAGAACATGGTTATTTACATCAGCCTTGAATGCCAAGGTTGATGACTATGCCGTTGAACTTTCCTTTCCATAAAAACCAAAGAATAGCGAGTCCTGCGGATTATCTCTTAAAATACGAGTTTGTTCCAGTGTTGCGAAATTTCCCCTTTTTTGTACAAATTGTCATATTTGGCAATCGTTTTAAGAAATCTTTGGGCACACACTATTTTTATAGTTTCAATCGCATAGCAGGCCCCCACATCTGCACTCCTGGTTCCACTACCAGACTACAAGGCAGGCCCCGGTTCGAGGCTAAGATAAAGGGCTCCTCATGAAATACCAATACGTATACCAAGCACTCATTGCTTAAGTTTATACACAAATTTATACATTTTTTCTCCATTCCTTTGCACATTTATTGCTCAACTTTATTACTAAAATACGAGATTTTACTTTTTGGGCTTAGAAAACTTTACTACCAACTGTACAGAAACCTTTCGCCTTAGGGCCTAGGTACCCGAGTACCACGATACTGTGTGAGGCCCTATCGCACAGTGACAATACTTGAAGCATTGAAGAGGTCTGGAGGAGGATTAGATTCTTAATTTCATGTGTTCCAGCTGGAATTCTCGTTTTGATTCCGCTGACTACTTTTCGCAGAAATATATGTAAGTTTAGATGCTGTACGCATAAGGAACATAGTGGTTTGGTTTTTCGCTCTACTGTCATTATTTACTTTACGAAGGCAAGTTAGACCTACGGTTTAAAGAAAGAACATTGTGAAAACAAGGATTTTTGGAACTTTAAAATGGAATAAGCATTGTAATTTGTTATTTGAAACTGTGTTATAATGTTCTCGTTGTGAAAGAATATAGTGAGATATTTAAAAAAGCAAGATGTGTTTTGAATTGCAAGTTCGTTCCAAGCCAAGAAATTTTAAAATACGACTATAGTCTAATGTGAATAGAACTTTCATGTATATATAAGTAGTTTTTGGCGAAAAATGTTCGAACAAAAAAATGTATATCTCACACCGTATCAATATAAAATTTAATGATTTGAAAGGTCGTACACCGTTCAAAACATTACATTTCCTCCCTTATTTTCAAAAGAAAATAGAATAAATATTAAATTTCGGATAGAAAAACTCATTCTAAAATCGCATCGCCAGTAAAAACCCAATTCCAAAAAAAGATGCTTTCTTATCTCTTCTATCCCATCTCCACAGAAAAGAACGAACAGCAGATGGTAAACTGTCTTTGAGCAAATAACAAAATCAAAATGGTTTCCAACTGGAGGCACACTTCCACCCCCATTTAGACCAAAGGAGAGGGAAGGAGGCGCCAATCTCGTGATCCCCGGCTGAACTTCAATTCAGGAGCTCCCCAGCACACATATGTCAAAGCCTCCCCCACCTTGCACAAAAGCCCTGTAGGTGTACGTCTCCAGGATCTGCTGCTGTTCCACCACAGCTGGATTTTCGTTTTACAAAATGGCACTGAGGACAAGTGGAGAAGACTCGGAGAGACCATTGGGGATTGGGGCAGTTTATATATCTAGATCTCTGGAGGACTCCACTCCTTCCAGCGCTTTAAATAAGATCAAGATTTCCTGATTGATCTTGCAACGGGGGAAATAGCCTTAGATTCGGTTTTGTCATTTCTGTCTTGTTCATGATTGCTGCTTAAGTTGTTATTACCGAGCAGCTTTATATTTATTAAAATTGATTGGGTGTTTTTTCCTTTTCTTTTTTCGAAAACTTCATACAAATGGAAACATTGAACTGTTTTGTAGTTTTTTGGGGGACATAAGACATAGTCATCGGACAGTTCCAATTTCAAAAAGTCTCATTGCATAAAAGTGCCACAATTTCGTCCCAAGGATCTAACGTGGTTCCATTGTGCTTTCGTTTTTCAAAAAAAGCTGAGGGCAAGTGGAAAATACCATTGCGCGATTGACAGTTTATACATCCACCTCTCCGAAGGACTCTCCACAACGACCAGAGCATTAAATACAATCTAGACTTCCTGATTAATATAGCAAATAGGTTGGTTGGGTTTTATGGCGCAAGGGCCATATTTGGCCAAGCTGCATCAAACAACGTCAAGTAAATGGGCATGTAACAAGGAAAGTTTTACTGACACAGAAGAGAGAAATCCACTTAGGGAGGAATCAAATCTGCGCCGCTTTCAACTCGCTGGTTGCTAGGGCAGTAGACAAATACACTGAGCTACGGTGCCCCTCCAACACCTGTAGCCGTAGGAATCTGGTTTTTCATAACTTTTTTCATAATTGCTTCTGCTGATAATTTTGTCAGAATTTCAATTTAGAAGGGGCCCAAAATTAGAAATACAAGTTTGGCGTAAACTGAGATAAGACTAGATTTGGGGTTTTGTAGCGCAAGGTTCGGAAATGGACAAATTTATAATTGGGATCAAAACTATAATTTTAATCATTGTGTCCTACCATTGCGAATGCCAGCTTTAAGTTCTGTTGTTCAAAATGTTTTCATGTTTGATGTTTTTATCTATTTACATTATTTTAAAACATTATTAAAGTTGTCTTAAATATACAATTTTCCTTGTTTTAAAAACCAAGCCTCTCTTAGAGAGTCTACTTAAATTTGCTCTGTACACATATTAAGTGTGATTTATATTTTCATTTCCTCTGAATGACACGCGAAACGTGAGAATCTTGATTTCTCTACTGAAAGTATAGAATACCTCAAACAATTCTGCACAAACATTGATCCAATAAAAATGTCGCTCCGATTTCATCCCCAATTCAACGTATTTCCCGCTTCTAAAATAGGTTGCACCATGAAACACAAATTTCTGCAAACTGCCAGCCGGAACGCTTTCGAAATGCATTTCTGTTTTCAATTTTTAAGTTACTTCCTCTGCGAAGTTGCCATCTCTGAGAATCTTTATCTGTCCTCGGAGCCATGAACGGCCTTCTTTGATGCACTTCATACTGCTCAGCTAGACAACCAGCTGCAACACCCGTCTCCAACTGTTCCAGGTTGACAACGAATCCCTTCTTCCGTTATCCTTTGGCTGATTCCAATCCCGATTCAAGTTGGTATTTATTGACCTTTTTCGACCGTGGAAAGTTTTATGTTCTTCAATCTCGTCGACTTTCAGCACCCTCGGAAAATGCCTGCAGTTATTTCGTCTTCCAAATATCCTGTCAAGTAGATGTATCAATTTTCGCCGTCAAGCTGTCTAGGTTTTACAGTGATGTGTGCAGATTTCTGTTATGAGAGGGTTTGAAGTCTTATTTTATTTCACGTTTAAAAATAAGTTTGAATAATGGAGTCCATGTCTTCCTTTGAAGCATCTTATAAATGTTAACTTGTCAGAACTGAAGAAAGGTCTGTGATGATTCTTTCAGTTGGGATACACATCCACTTCGTTCAGGATAATAAACGTAAGTTTAGAAACTCTTGTTTAGTGAAGGGAAATCAACGCTGGTATTTTTTCTTAGACGTCTGCACACTGTGCAAAGGTGAGATAGATGAACAAGGTGCAAGTAGAAATGGCTTCCTTGATATTGAAATTGACGGATTTAGTTTCTTGTCTTCTAGACATCAGACTACCTTTTCTTGATATTAACTTCAACATGATTTTGGAGATAGTGTTCTTGAGGCCCGTTCAAAATTGAAATTATGTAAATTTTCTCTATATAGTTGAGCCATCTCAGATTTATTTACTTCATTTTCTTTCTAAGATATTTTTTATAATGTTAAAAAATTGAATTTTAATACGCATTTATCCAGTTTGCTTTGTTCCTAGGTATTTCCCCTTCATTATTAATCCTGCCCTACTGGAAAAAATTGTTACACCATTATTATGTCTCATTTGAATGTGTCACATGTGTGTCATTTTGAATGTATTCTCACTAAAGTGCTGAAAATGTTTTCTCATGTAGAGTTTGATTATTTAGTTTGAAATGCTGTTACGTCAGCCTTAAGTAAACATTTTTCTGCGATTAACTGAAACAAACGTATAAGCTTTTGCTCAGGCAATGTTTTGTGTCTATGAATTACTAGTGAGCAGCAATATTTAACTATCATTTTCTGATTTTATCTTTGTTTTGCAGTATTGAAATTTCAGAATATATAAAATTTTAGAATCTAACCTAAAAATTCCTAAAACGGAGGAATTGAACATTGTTTATTTCTATCTAAAAAAATAGTAATTTTAATTACTTTTGAGCACACAGGCTACAAAGTACTCAACCATTCAGCAACGAGCCCGAGTTAGATAAAGCATTCCAAAAACATTTGAATCTGATACAATCCTTTACAAACAATCTACGATTACAATAATGAATTGAATGTGTTTGACATGAGTCTGTGATTGGACAATTTCTTTCGCAACGAACTTTGTATGCATTCCGCGCTGTCGAAATCAGGCACTTTTTTAAGTATTTCATAATTCTTGTCACTTTTATCTCATTTGCATTCTAATTGTGGTGCTTGTTCCCATGCTGTGTCAATCAATCGCCTTCTATTAGATAACTCTCTGACCACACCTTAATGTATTCTTTCAGATCTCTGTGGAAAACTTTCCTTCGTAACGACTGTTATTTTTGGATATGGAGGAACTTAGGTGACCCATTATATCAGCTACCACCTTGAGTTGTACTCTTCCGGACACTATGAAGACGTTATTTTTTCTGGTTTTTGGCTTCCTACATTTTGTTAAAAGTCATGATTTTAAAACAACACCATATGAAGGTAAGTTTACTTTCAATAAACTTCCGATTCAAAGTACATTTTTCAGATATTTTCCGTTTTCAGACAGAAGTGCGATAGGCATATGTCTAGCTAAATGTATATGTAGTGTTTTGTGTCAATACGTGCTTCCTGTACGTATTCTGAAACTGACGTCAGTTTGCTTGTTTTTCGATTATGATTATAGTTTACGTCAAAAAAATTACAAAGAATGAATACCGAATTGATGTATAACTGTTGATTGGATAACATAATTAGATTAATCGGCAAACGTCTCCGAAATGGTGATAAATTACATTTTAATGCAACCTTTATATGTATCACTAGTTAGTATAAAATCTTCACTTTTTCCGTCTTGTTTGTTGGCACTAAAATTCCCTCTCATTCTGTTGCAAGTGTCTGGTAAGAGAAGGTAATAAAATTTTGTTGTGTAGTATAATATTTTAAAATTTGATAGCTTAATATAAATGTTTTCTCCAAATTCAGAATAGCGATTTGACTAGTAATTGTGATCAACTCACATCTAGTTCAGTTCTAACTCATTAGATTGGTTAACTTTCATTCTAATTGTTCATTGGCTGTAAGAATAATAAACTGATCGATTATTAGACAAGACGGTTTGCTTGTTTAACTTTTAAAAGTGGGAAAATGGTCAATTAGTGGAAAGTGGTCAAGTACTAGCTGGTTCACCCTATTATGCAACTAATCGTTTATATATTTTTGTAGATGTGCTGCAAAAAAGAATAATTTCTTAATACTAGCTTTTTGTCGTCTGATTGAACAAAACATTATGCTGTCATGATTATAAAACTTCAGTTTAGACTAACTCATTGAGAGATCCAACTCTGATACCTCGCTGAGTGTTTAGCTAGATTTTATGTGCTTAATGTGCTCTACTTACGTTATTGTAGTATTTTTGTCCAGGGTTCGTCGATTCATGGTATGAATCAAGTGATTTCTATTAGAAAATCATGATTTGAATCAAACTTAAATTTTTTTTTTCTCAATTAAAGTTTAATAATAATGAAATGAAATAAAACCTGGGATATGATGATGCATGTTATTTTATGTTACACAAGCTAATTTAAAATGTTGCATTTTCTCAATAACACCCTAGGAATGACTCTTTTTTGACTAAAGTTATTGGCTTCCCTACTTTGAAGACATTCTTAAGAGAAAAAATATGGTGCCCCTATTTGGAGAAACTATTGGGGTTTTAAGTAAAACACCACTTGTGTGTTTCATATATAAGTGTGTTTTTGAACTCTATTTTATTTATATGGGTCATTACCAATATTATCAGTATATTTGTAATATTTATCCCTCATGTTGGAGGGGGCTCCCAACATGAGGGATAAATGACTCCCAACATGACCCAACCATAAAAATATTAGGACCCAAGGACTTTGCGCACTCTTCCAATAAAGTGACCTAATAAGTGAGATCGAATCACTCTGTATATTTGTTTACTTGTATTTATCCGTTTATTTATTTAATATATTTATCTCTCTAGTGTAGGACTCCCGAAGCCTGGTCATAAAAATTGTTTCCAAGGGGGTATAATCCTAGGATTTGGTGCATTTGTTGGGACGGCAATGACAACTGACTAAAAGATATTTCTCTTTAAGCGCATTGAGCAAGTCACTCACAAATCTGATTATTAGCATAGGCTGAGTTTTATGTATATGGGGCCAGTCCATACATTGCGTAAAGTATTTTCAGTTTATTCATTTTGACTTTTCCCATGAAAATTTGGGATAAACCATTTGAATTGTTGCCCTTTCAAGAGAAAATTTGCTACTTCTGATAAAGAAATGAGCACTTCTTAATACTTGCTTCCATTATATATTACATATAAACACTGGATGCTCCTCCCTTTGTAGCATGTTTAATAAACCTTCATGAAGAAAATCAACACAAAAGCAAAATATTCATCTAGTATAAGGCCTGCATGAAATTCAAGTTATATTTTTTGTTTTCCTCTTTGAAATAACACATTGCATCTCATGTCCCCTTTGAAATTGTTTGGCCAAATATGGCCCTAACGCCGTAAGACCCAACCCAACCAACGTTTAAATTTTAGTGTTTGTGTAGAAGACAAGAAAGTCATTCACAAAGACATATTCCTACCACAACTACTTCTGTATCTGTAGGAAAAATATTTTTAGCTTAGTTTTAACTTAACCGGTTTTTATCCTTAAAATTTAGAAACAAATTGAATAACGGAAAGGTAGGAAACATAAAAATGTAATAGTAAATTTATCTCCATTTTTAACTATTTGTTTATTTTTTATCTAGAATTTCTCTCTCTCAAGTATCTTGGATTTCTGTTATAAAATGTAATTCAAATGAAATAATAAAAGCAACAACTAGGTCCAATGTTAATTTTAATTGTTTGTTAATCTTTAAAACATAGCTCTTATATTTCCTAATTCCACATATTAATGTTTAACACAAACCAATCCTAACTAGAAATTACACTATAACTTGCATGTCTATAAAATTTAAACTTTTTTCGAACGGCATCGCTTCTGAGTTAATCCATAGAATTGTATTTATTATACTCTTACAAGATAGACATTTCTCAGTTTAGAATCTCACATAAGGGATTCATTCATTCTCCCAGATAAAGGATCGAAATCTATAGCGCATGTAAAGTTTACTTCTATTTTTGCTATATGTATTTTATTAACGGAGTCGGAATTGAGATCAAGATCGAGCACTTAAAAGATCATCACTTACAAAGTTATCGTGGGATAAGTTTTGAGATCTTTCGTGACGGAAGATTCGAACGTGGTTTAATATTCCATTAATGTAAGGCGAAATTACGATCAGAGGTTTAGATTCTTAAATAGGAAATATCTGCCACCATAACATAGGAACAATTATTTAAACGTCTTGTTTCATTTACATTCAATTAGAAGTTAAAGAAAAAAGAAGGGTGAAATATTTTCAGCTTAAATAGAAACTAACAAAATTCGAAACATCTACCATTGTTATTGAAATTCTTTTCTTATATATACTTTTTGTATTCTAAATAGCGAAATAAATGCTATTGCCTTAGATAATATCCGATATTGTAAATTAAGAAAAGATTTTGTATACGGAATATTCAACTTCTAGAAAGAGATTGTGCTTGGAAAATTCGTGAAGAAATCTTGCGAAAGGCATGAATCCACCAATCGAATTTTTTCATTTCGTGGTTGGTTGTTCTTTCACCAAGAGTGTTCATTTAAAAGCTTTTCTTGCTTGTTCTCTTATCGGTTTGAACCCGCAGACCTTCCACTATCTTCACTCCTCACCTCGGGGATTGAGATGGCAATCGCTCCTGCTCTTTATCTGCCCTGTACCAAGAAATTAGTTGCTATCGTTCGTGAGTTTACACAGGGAAGATGCTCTCTATCGCTCTTGTCCGCGTTTCGAAATGTGACGGATCTGTGGATGTCTGGAATTCATCTTGTGTCCCGGCTTCAGGCTGCCCTTTTTATGTGTTTTTATTTTACTTTATTTTTTCGTGACCGATTAGACCAACATCGTTGATTTGTCCTCGGAAAGATAGAATATTCGAATTCATACGCCATCTGAAGCAGTATGAGAGACTTTTCTGTCAAGCTAAGAGGTCGCCTTGGCTCTGTGGGTATGTCGGTTGTGCAACCTGCGAGTCTTTGGCGGCGCAGGTTCGATTCCTCCCCGAGTGTATTTCTCTTCTGTGTCAGTAAAACCTTCCTCGTGTGTGTTTGTCCATTTACTTGGCAATGCTTGCCAAGCCCAAATATGACCCCTTCTACCATAAAACCAAAATTAACTAACCATCTATCAAGCTAAATATAGGTTTTATACATTCTCATGCTGTGCTTGCGAAACAGACACTGCTTCACTATTGTTATATGACAGGAATTGGTTCATTAAATTTCTTTTTCTGTCAAGTTGAATGAAGGAGGCGGTAGTTTCTGCGGGGAATGCGTTTCCTGTACTTATTCCAGATGTGACGTCTCTTGGCTTGTTTTTCGAATATGATTTCATCACGTTGCAGACAGAAATTTCAAAAAGTGAATTCCAAATTGATATAACATCGGCTTAGAATAGAAACTCATTAAATGACATTTTTTCGGAGACACTAGATGCTTGCTTTCGCGATGACGAAAAATGTACTGTCGTATAGTAATCTGCTTAGAAGATACGTGATACTATCAAAATGCTTATAATTTTTATTTTTGACCCAATACCTTTAGTCTTTTATAGTTTCAGTAAAATTTTTGTTTAGTCAGTTAATGAGTTTCTGTTCTTAAGCCGAAGATATGATAGTTGATTGGTCAAAGCCTATTGGATTGAACGGCAATAAACTACAATTTAAGATAACCCCGATCTGTATCATGCGAGACCATTTGGGTGGTGGAAGTAAAATCTGTTTTGCATCTGATTGGTTTGTTTCCTCTGAAAATCCCTTTCATAGCCCGGTTTTGGCGAGTTGGTATTTGAGTCACGTGGCTTTGAACGAGTCTTAAATTAGTAGACAGGTTAAAATGTAAGCAGTCTTTTGGTGCTGATTCATGCTTCGTACGAGTAGGAGAAACAAATAATCACCTATGGTGATTGCCATACATGATTGTGCGTATTGCTATACATGATTGTGCCTTTTATCCTGGACCTTTCTAGAAGTGGACTAGCCGAAGGTCATTCGTCTTCTCCCCAGTGCCTCATGTACTATCTTAACAACCTATGGACATACAGGAAAGTTGCCCACTACCCTACAATTTAAAGGTTGGTTGGTAGTTGAATTAACGTCGCATTGGAACAACACAACGAGCGATTAGCGACGGACCGGACTAGTCCCGAAGAGAAAGATCCGAGGATAACACCTCGTAATTTTGAATCACAGTCAGATGACGAGGTCACCACATAAGCTGGCACCCCACTCTCCAAATTTCCACACCACGCCAATGTGAGGACATTTGAGCCCACGACAGATTTAACATGCTCGTAACATTTAATCCCCATTACACGAGGTCTTTTATTGGATCTAATTTCAAACTCGCAACCCTCCTGTTGCTAATCGGTTACTCTTCCAACCGGGTTTAAAAGATGGTGTTTTGCACTTACGAATAAATGACAAATGAAATCAAGTGTCAGCTCATGTTACTTTATTCCATTTGCTGCAAAATTGATTTCTATAAAACTTTTATTGTTTGTTTTCCAGTGACATTTTGTATGAATTCCATTCTGGAAAACTCAGATATATTTCTGTTTTTTAAATGAATCTCACAAACCAATTAAACTGAAAATCTGCCAAGTGTCGTATAGCGCACGCATTCTTGCTTACGGTTTTATCAGCCGAACAAAATTCAGCAAAAATTTGTACATGCTGTGGATCTTTGTTAATGCTGACCTCTTTTTTTGAGACGTCAGTTTAAAAATGGAGTGTTATCACTTCTGATAAAAAGAAGACTCACGGAGAAAGAAACAGCATTGACCCGAGTATTTTTTTATCCAGAGTTTCACGGCGAAAAAGTTTATCTTCCAACACTCGCCTTCTTGACTTCGTTTCCATATACGCTACAGTTGTATGCCAAAGTGAAAATAAGTAGACATATATACCTTCTCAAGAAAGTAAAAAAAATAATCGTGCATACAAATCGAACTCTTCTGACGAGCCACTGGTCAATACCGTGTCGTCTCCTCCCCTCTTCATTAACGTACACGTCACAGAAATTGACAATTTTTGTGTACTGACGAATGGCAACAAACGGATGTAAACAATGTAAAATTAACCACTGAGATTTTGCCGCTTATTTTAAATATGCTGGATTTGAACTACAGAGGTGCATAATATTGTTAAAACTACGGAAGAACCGACCTCTTTGATGAAATTCTCCAGCAATCTGCTTACTGAACGCAATGAGAAATCTGGAAGATAGAAATCGGTGCAGAAAGAAGATGTGATCGAGTTGTGCCCTGTACTATCAGACATTTTGAAAATGAAAAATTAAAAACAGTTAAATATGTATTTAAAAAATGCGGTTATGGACATATATCATAATGTTTTTTGCCATATTTGTTAAGTAGGCTATTTTATTATTCGAACAGTTTTAAAACATCCTGTTATCTAGTGAAATAAAATTAATTTCATATTTTTTTGTTTTACTTTATATATTTTTAAACATGCCCTTAAGGATAAGAGGTCTTGAAAGCATAACGCTTTTATACCCATATTTGATTATATTTTACGTTTCATGATTTCTGTTTATTTCATATATTTGGTTAGTCCATTTTCCAAGAAATTGTTCAACCGCTCTTTCATTAACAGTCTTCTCCATGCTAAACGCTAAGAATTGACTTTAATGTACACAAACCAGTTCCTTTCATATCTTGCTGGTATCAATAACTGTTATTATTTTCAATAATTTTTTTACTGTTAAATCTAGTGTAGATGATTGTGTAATTTTCCTTTCCATCCAAGGGCTTTTATGAAATTTTTCGTGTGTCATTGTCATTCCAAATTATACATTTCCCATATTCTACATCTTAAATAATATACCCCGATACATGTGGAACAATATTTGTTTTTCGTAACCAAAGAAACGAACTATTCCAACCTGATCATTATCAATTTGATAGCACCAATTTTCAGCCTTGAAATATGTTGTTTAATCCAGTGAAATCTCTTATTGGTGGGGACCGACGTAGAGGAAAGAGATTTTGAAAAAGCAAATAGAAAGAAAATTACACGAAAAGAGGTCACTTTCATTGTTCTTTAAAGACAGAACAAAGAAACTTGTGTTTACATTGGAAGATATTTGATTTGTACAAGACAAAATAGAAATACAATTACTGTAAAATCTATGAGCGACCACCTCCACGAAGCAACCTCTTGCTTTAAAGGCCACTCTTTTCTTGGAACAGATTTTTCTCCATACTCGTAATGTAAACACCTATTCAAAGACAATCAAAACCAGCTTTACCTTCCAGAGTGACCACATTTTTGAGGCTGAAATAAAAACTTCCATTTTCTCTTTATATGACTCGACAAATCTTAAGTACAGGAAATCTTTGGTTTTAAAATGTTGACTCGGCGGCGATTGTAAACTTCAATGCTTGCACAATTATAATTTATACGTTTTTATTAACATTTTTGTTAGTTTTAATCATTTTCTGGTTTATGTTATTTCGATTTACGTACTTAAATCTCTCCTGCCCCATAGATCTCCAGAGACATCACTTCTCTGAGCGACCATTTTTTCATTTAACGAAGAGGTGCTTTTGCTATTGTGAATTTCTTGTCTCGAAACCTTGACAATTCGGTGGAATGCGAGTGAAATAAATGAAACAAAGATATGAAAGCTTGCCTGAAGAAATGTGATATGATATCGTACGTGTAATCGTGTCTATCTGATGCGTCGATCGCAAAACTGATACAATTTGCATTTGCTCTGGCAAATCGATTTAATAATCTGCCAGAGGTGCGGCTGAATCTGTTTAGTGCTTTCTCAGATCTGGGGAAGGGTAGCCATCGATAAAAAGAAAACCATAATAATCACACCAGCAATATCAAAAGCAGAAGGGGGATATCTCTTCCTCTCATATGTCCTCCTCCTTATTAAATCCGATCCAAAAGTTGCCTGACATAATTATCGGGCTCACATATCAAACATCACGTGGAAGAGTGTAGTTCGCTGCTTGTCATTTATTTTTTATTTCATCTTTGTTTTATGGTCTTTCATCGTCGTCGAAATGGTGAAAAAGAATCGGATACGGGAGAATCAGCTTTAATTTATGGAATGAATTAGGGGAGTGTTTTTGGAGCTCTATATATCGGGCATCTTGCATGCTGCTAATGATCTTTGGTTGACTACGCATTGCAAGTAATGGCATTCAGAGAAAATACCCTTAATTTGCAGTAATTTTCGTATTGTTCCATTCTATTGAAATTACATTAATTCGTTGAAAATTAGAGGTTGAATTGTAAAATGAGTGACTTCACTCAATATACTCCATTTTAATTTAAGCTGTGGATGGATGGATGGCAAAGTTGAATTACCCTCTTCGTGACTACCAAGGTATATTTATACTGTAAAATTTTCTCCCTTCGTTTGATTTCACACTGCAATCTAATTTTTTTTCTTTTATTGTTATATTTTGCACTTTTTCCACAAACTTTTTTATTTTTCAATTGTGTTGAAAATATAATTTTAGTTTCAAAGGAAATTGAAAATGTGTTTCCTCCATTATTTCAAGAAATCAATCAAAAAACATTGCCAGATCACTTCTTTTATGGCCGGAGCCATTCCTCTATAATCATATCTTCTGCCTTCCATTTTTGTGTTTGGAAAGAATATATCTTACGTCCAAGTTCTCTATTTTACCACCGATTTTTACACTGGCATCTTGAAAGTTTCGCGATGGTAACGCTACATACCGTCGCTTAAGCCGTGATACCACGTAAGTCAAAAATCACAACTTTCCAGGAAACGAAAAAACTTTCTAAAATATTCATTTTCGTACCATATTTGTTTATTTTACGTTTTTTAATACTTTATCATTTAACATGGGATACGAAACCATTCTTTGCGATTTCTCTGTTGCTGATTTTTTAAAAATTAGACTTATGTGTTCTCTCAAAACAAATTTGTTTACATTTTCGGACTTACGTGGTACCACGGCTTAAGCGACGATATAACGTTTGTTTAGAATTTTCGAAAGGTGCCATCTACAAGTAAACTTTTAAGATAAACACCAAACGGTAGCAGTTAATTCTCCACTACTGCTTATATATTCTAAAGATGCGTATGTTTTCTCGTTTATATTATACTTTTACCAGCGTGTGTCAAGCTAAAGCAATTCCTTTAATTTGAAAGGTGCGAATTGAACTTAGCTGAGTATAATATTTCGGAACATTCCGAGTATTTGTTTCGTTAACTCGGTACGTGTTCAGAGCATAACATTTAGATTTGCAAATTCTATTTCAGTTGTTCAAATTCTGTTGGGAAAATTCTATTTCATTCATTCTAGTTCAGGATTTTGCGAGGAATAGAATTATCTGTCATTCGTCGCGCATTCACTTCTCTCGTGAATGTCTAAGTTTTCAAGGATTATGTTCCATGCAAGCGTTATCTATGAGTTTTATTTATTCACCAACTGAAAGTAACACATTGCCCATCCCATTTCTAATGTTGCATACTTGAATAAATATGACATTGACAGAACCGCTTTTTCTCGACATTATCAAACTACGAACTGAAGGGCCTTCATCCATTATTGTATAGGTCTCAGAACTGGAAGAAACGCCAAAGATGTCAGTCCATCGTGCCTTTCATCAAGACACCTAGTTGAGTAATACAGTCACGTCAAAATTATTTGAAATTCTGACTCCCTTCTTGCTAAAGGCGATTTCCTAATGCGTGTGACCTTTAAACCCCTTTAATGAAGATGTTGTTCGCAGAGGGCAGGCGAATAGAAAGGGAGAAAGGAGATAATTCCTGCCATGATTAAGGTTGGTCCTTATCCACCGTTTGGCCCTCACACGTCGTTCCAATGTGGGGGCACGTCTTTTAATGCGTTCGCTTCTCTTATCAATCAACGCAGTTCACTTTTTACACTTTGAAGTTACTTTGTTCGACGTGCTTCATTTCGTCACTGATTGATTGTTAAAGAAGACATGCTGCTTTCGCCCCATTTTCCCCTTTTAAAATGTTATCAGTTTGATGTGTTTGTTAAAATAGTACGGTCTGGATTCTTTTGTTGTATATATTCAAAATTCGTTTTATGAACTTTTAAGCGAAAAGATTTTGTGCACACATTTGAAAAAATTAAATTTCTGAAAATGGGAACTTTCTGTGCACCATAACTTGTCATATTAAGCTTTTTCTAAGTTTTCATTCTTATCGGCAAGAACTGTAAATACTGTGGTATATAGCAACTATGTGTCTAAACAGCAATGAGGGACAAATACAAAATACATCATATCGAAGTTACAAATACGTTATGAAAGAAAATGAATGAATTAGATTACCATTTCAATTTCTGTTTCGCAGATACGCGATTTTCAATTATGACGAAATGGTATTGCATTTTCCCCGTCTCTCTCTCTCTCTCGCTATACGTATTTCACTAACGTACGTGGCACAGAAATCGAGGTTATTTCTTTATTATTGAATAGAAACAACGGATACAAACAATATAAAATCGACCGTTACTGGATTCATTCGCCAATTTTGCCGATTCTTTTTTTTAGGTGCCAATTTTGCCGTTTAGTTCAAATATGCTTGAGATTTGAGCTATGGAGCTGCATAATGCTAAAACTACGCACAAGAGCTTACCACTCCAATAAAGTACTCCAACAGTCTGGTTACAGAAAGCAGTGAAAAATCTGAGATAGCCAGAAAAGAAAATATTTACGAAAATGGATTTAGCTTAAAAAAATTCCGAATCGTTCTTGAACAAGAAAATGGGAGGAAATTGAAGTAGACTTTTAGAATCTAATTGTGATAACATAACTAAGGTGTGCTTTTTACCATACATTTTATTGGAGATGAAAATTAATACCAGTAAAAGTTGAAGAAATATCGTTACAAATTTTTGGATGATTTTATTTCATTTAAAGGTACAAAGTTCATTTATGTGGATATGGATATTCTATATTCATTATAAATGGATTAAATAAAATATGAGATGTGAGTAAGGATTCTTTGCCATCAAATGGATACAAGCAATTAAGAAAGTTTATCGCATCTTAGTGGGTCTGCTAGTATTGAATGTATGGTTACAACATACATAAAATCGTACCTGAAATGTTGTTAAAACATTTCTCATTAAGAACAAAATTTAAAGCTGTTTTTGTGTGGGAGAGAGTTTTAGGACATCTATCCACTTTTAGTTTCACCCCATTTCTTGTTGTGTGGTCCATGGTAGATGCAAACTTGCGCATTGTAGACCGAGGGGTGCCTGTCTCGTTCTGTAAAGTGAAGATGGATGGGTGAACCAAAAATACAAACAGGAGTTCGAGCTCTTTCTCAGAATTCTGGTAGATACCTAATGCCCAGATTTTCAACTCAAGAGCTGGCTAAGAAAACTGCCTTGACACAACGGAAAGAACTGAAGTGTTGGGTCACAGCGGAAGGAACGTGTAGATTGTGCTGACGATTTTTATTACTCTCAGTTTCGTTTTCACAATCACGCAGGGTTCGATATTACCGATCGTTGGTCACATTTTGCACCTATCAATTTCATTTTGAATACCGAGTCTTTGGATTCAGTCGTCATTTTTGACGCCATCTTGCAATAACGCGTGATCCCAGAGGCGAAGCTGGGCTTTTTGGGACTTGAGGCCTAAGACGCCCTTTGATGATTTGAAATGGTGATAAAGGACATTATTTAAATCAAGGGTTCCCAACCTTTTTTTGCTTGTGGACCCCTGAGTCCTAACTTTACGTATGTGAAACCCCATATACGCATATGTAATATTCCTAAATGAAATATTTATTCGTAGGTTAGTAAAAGCTAATAATTAAACAATTCCTAAATGAAATATTTATTTGTAAGTTAGTAAAAGATAATGATTAAACAATTCCAATATAATATAAAAATGTAAATTACAAATTTTGAAAATTTTGATAAAACTGAAACATATTTTTACTTGTAATGACAGAAATAGTACAATTTTTTTTAAATAACTATTTCAAACAACATATATACATTTATTCCTTAGGCTATTAAATAGGATCCCAATAAATAGGCCCTACTAATGAGATCCTTGTGACTGATGTTTTGATATTATCATTTTAACATCTGGCTCCAATTTTGTGAGAGTCAGACGAAGATCACCTCTTTTTACTATATCAAGTCAATTACGATTTTTGTTAACAACTGTGTTAAACGACTAAAGGCAGATTCCAAAAGATAAGATGATGGAAAAATAATGGCATACGTTTTAGCTTTCTCCCATAAAAGCGGATATTTACATGCAATGTCACTATTCTTCCATACATCATGCTTTCCTTTTTTGAATAGATTTCGGACTGTCTCATCAGACCGTAATTCAACAAGTTCCTCTTGTAAATCAATTTCAACATCAGCAACATTTACCTCAAATGGAATCAGCACCCAATCTGGGACGTTCAGTTCTAGTAGGTCCTTGAACCGAACTTGTATGTCTTCATAATTTTTTTAATGATCAACATACATAACACAATCATCTTTTAAATTGCTGCCAACTGAAGCAAGGTTTGGAAACTGGTCAAACGCACGGAGTGAGATATTAAGACTGTACAATTTGAGTTTTCCTGGGAATGCATTAATGGCTTCTTTACTAGATATTAAATCACAATCATGTCCTTGCTGCAGCTTATTGAGAGAATTCAGTTTTTCAAACACATCTGAGAGGTAAAATACGTCTGCTTTCATGGCAACCTACTGTTTTCCAATCTCCTTTTCGTTTAGAAATGGTACAACACTGTCCCAAAGGACGACGAAACGACGAAGACAATTGCCTTTAGACAACCATCGCATCTCTGTATGCAGTACAAGACGGTCAAATCCTTCTTCATTTTCATCACAATTTGCGAGAGACGATCTTGAAGAGCATTAGCCTTAATGAGGTTGACAGCTTTTATTACAAGAGTTAAGGCTTTATGAAGACGTCCACTCAATCTCTTCGCCACCAGATGTTGGCGGTGAATCACGCAATGTGATTGGTCAAACAGTGTAGATTTGTAGAGAACATACAGACAGGCGCCAACTCTGCTTTATATACGTATATAGATTATTATTAAATTATTTTATTTTTAATATTTTATCATGAACCCCTTAGCTCATATTATGAACTCCCGAAATACAATTTTTTTCATGTGGACCTCAAAGCTTCTATGGACCTCGGTTGGGAAACGCTGATTTAAATGGTTATGTCGAAATACACTCATTCGCGACGTATTAATTTGTAATTATATTATTTTGAATAATATTAATTGAATTTTTTATTGACACTTAAATCTATCTAAAGGGCGGAGCATTGTTAATGGGTCTCTTGGACGGAAATACTCCTCCTGTATTATTTTGTGCTCCCCGGACGTTATTATCTGGTTGGTGAGTTGATTGGTTGGGTTTTATGGCGCAAAGGCCAAATTTGACCATGCTGCGCCAAACACAAGATGGCCAACGTCAAGTAATGAACATATACATGCAAAGAAAGTTTTATTGACACAGAAGAGAGAAATACACACAGTGAGGAATCGAACCTGCGCCGCCTATCACTTGCAGACCGGACGTTATGAAAAGAGAATACTATTCCTTTGTGTAGGGTTGTTAGCGGTCGAAACATTAAAATTTGGAGAATATTCGGAAATTTTCTATTTTAAATATCATTTATTAGAAAATTGCAATTTATAAATGAATCTAAAGCTTATTCTATGTATTATATACTTTTTCAAGCACTATTTTATAAAAGTTATTTATAATGGTTAGTTTGTGTGGAAAAGAAGGATACATTTTTCATACATTATTGATTATGCTGCCGTGATGAAGTCAAGAGATATGACGAGCAACAAATGCCCCCTATTTCTGCATACAGTTGTGTATACACTAAACTTATTGGTTGGGGATATATTAACGAACTCCTTGAGTGATCTCGAAAATAACGATTCACATATTGTCAAAGGAGTAAATATTCACACTTCGAGCAAAATTGTTGAAAAAAAGCCGAGAACAAAAGTTAACTGAAAAGTTTCTTTTTTTCTTCTTTATTCTAATGTTAGCCTTAGAAGTGCTACATTTTTAAATTTATGATTTTTTTCATTTATGTGTTCATCCGTCGATTAAAAAATATATTGCATGGCACTTTTATAATTTTCAATGCATTTAGAAGAAAATTCTCGATTATTCTCTTACAGAAAATACTTTCAAAAAATATTCTTTAAAAGATTATTACCGAAAAATTTGCGTCTCCAGTTTTCTGAATAGTTATACGATTGCAGGAGTCTACATGAAATGAGGATTGACTTTTAAATGTACTGTAAATATGTGCGATTGAAAGCATGCACTTCACAAGTCAGCACTGGAAAATACTTCTTCGAAGAGGATAAAATTGTGCAGTTATGCAACACTTTTTCAAGAAAAATATCAAAACTTTTAATATTTCTGAAATGCCGCCCCTTTGAAATTATCGCTCGGGGCCGCCGCCCTTGTCTACGCCTCTGCATGGCCTAGCTGATACAAGCATACAAGAGTGTCTACTTCTTGTTGCAAACGTCAAAAAGCGGTTAAGAAACCCGCATACTCAGGAAATGGGCAGAAACGTTCGAATTGGGTCCACCCCAATCTCCATCCTTCGCAGTATTACACGACGGCATCGTAATTGCGGGGCTGCGAGACATGCCGTACGGACGATATATACTCTCGTTAATGGA
The DNA here is from genome assembly GCA_933210815.1 of Meta bourneti. Lineage (NCBI taxonomy): Eukaryota > Metazoa > Arthropoda > Arachnida > Araneae > Tetragnathidae > Meta > Meta bourneti. The sequence continues at coordinate 35,582,866 of OW119922.1, read as the reverse complement.
CGGAAGAGTTGTAATTAAATTCCGGTTTCGTCTGTGAAGGGTTCGGATTTTATGTGCCCTGTAGCTGATACAGTTCTCATAATTCTTGTGGTAGGAGAGAGATTAGAGTGCTGCAATAGCAGTCCTGTCGTTTTACTCATTTGACAGAATGCCTTGACTTTCATGGCCGCTTACTGCGGGGATGGTTTGGTTTGTTCCTCGACGGTCATTTTTTGCTACACGTGGGCTAATTAGAACCTACTGCGGGGAGGAATGGTGACTGAGCTCGCGGAATGGACGTCCAGTTTGTTGAACTTCCCGGAATTGCTCGTTCTTTGCTTCATTTTCAAAACCCGAGAACGTCCGTCTGTAACTCTGTTCTGTTGGAATACATTGTATTTTGTTTCAAGGAATGTAATTACGTGAACAAAATGTGAAAATCAGGTTTTTCGCGATCCATGAATTGAACTTGTATTTTATTATCTATTCCAAAAAGGAGTCCTTTAGGATTGGAAAGTCCTTTAAAACACAATTTTAGTCCGCAAAAGTTCTTGAAATTCATCTGGACCTTCTTTCAAACAAAATTTTGCCTTCAGCCTAAAACTTTTAGGTTCGTATTTTATGTGCCCTGCAGCTGATAGTTTTCATAATTCTTGTGGTTAGAGTGTGCTGCAATAGCAGTCCTGTCTTTTTTACCACTCATTTGACATTGCACCTTGACTTCCATGTCTTGTTGCGGGGATGGTTTGGTTGATAGCTCGATGGTCATTTTTTACTACACGATGGCTAATTAGAGAAAATACTGCGGGAAGGAATGGTGGCCGGGATTTGAAAGCTCACGGAATTGACGTTTAGTTTGTTGAACTTCCAGGAATTGTTCACCTTTCGCTTCATTTTCAAAACCTGTAAACGTCCATAATTCTTTTCGGTGTGAGTACATAGTATTTGTAACTGCTTGAACAAGAGTGAAAATCAGGGTTCTCACAGTCCTTGAAAAGTACTTGAATTTTATTTTCCTTTCCAAGACCTCATCAAGTCCTTCAAATCACAAAATTTTAGTCTTTAAAAGTCTGAAATTTATCTGAAATTATTTTAAATTAAATTTAGCCTTCAACCTAAAGTTTTCCCAATTCGTGCACATTTTTCGTCTATCTATCACCTTTTCCTTTTTTATTGCATACTGCTAATTGTTTAGTTAATTTTACTTAATTAAATATATTGACTTAGTGATAAAAACTAATATGGTACTTTTCCGTGTGCTGCTGTTTTCAAAATATAAAGCAGCTGGTGATGCATGTTTCTCTCTGTTTTGTGGATGATTGGAAAGAAAATCGTATTAATTACCTTTTAGGAAAAAATTTTACATCGCATTTTAATTTTCTGTTTTTTATGATCAATTTTGTTTTGTCTCTTAAAATTGTTCGCAAAATAAGACCCTTGAAAAATTTTTCGGTAATTCTTCAAATGTCCTTAAAATAAAATTACGTGATATTTTTCGTCAGAGTTGGTTGAAAATTGGTACACATTTTGCTGCATTTATCCCTTCGCATCAGTTTACATAGAAACATCAGTTTATAAATTGTAATAATTTTAACAACAAAGAGTTTGTAAAGTTCGATTAAAAGCATCAACTCGTATTTGACCTTACAAAAAAATGCAGATGGAAAATAATTTATAGATGAAATCAGCTAATGTTTCTTTTAGAACAATATTGTTCCATTCTTTTTTGGTTCGGCCATTCGTTTTGTAAAATATACTTTAAATCCTTTTATATTATAAATTTCTTGTTGCAGTATACATTCGGAAAAGTATATTGTGGCAATTATAGAACACATATTTTTCTAGCAATTAAGTAAAAGATTCTTCGATGATGGGTTGCTAATGAATGGGTTGTTAAACTGGTTTCAGAAGTGATGGTTTAATTTACACATTCCTAAGACCTTTCATCTTCTGCCTACGCCTATCTCAAGGATAGGGCGTAAGTGTTACTTATTTTGCAGCTTTAATCATTTGCTGGACAGCCCAATGCTTGAACTAGCATTCGGAAGTATTTCTTAAGTGAAATGGGGTTTTACGAGTCTTAATATAAAGAACAATTTTTTAAATTCAATTTTATTATTTTTATTTTGGTGTTAGAATTCTATCGAATTCTTGTTGATATAATTTCCCCTTCAACCTTAGTGCTACGCGGACGAATCTTTGGAAAAATTGTAGGTTGCAAGGATCTACAATTGATCTTTCTGCTACAATGGACAAACCCATAAGATATTTCAGTGGAAATGGATGATGGCGTCTACTTCGTCGTCTACAAGTTCCTGATACTAGGGAAACTCAATGTTGGCTGGACTCAAATGTCTCAATGTTGTCTGGACTCAAATATCTCAATGTTGTCTGGACTCAAATGTCTCAATGTTGTCTGGACTCAAAATCCCTATTCGAATATGCTTCCATCCTGTTTCTGTTTATTCTTGGATGTGTGTCTCCGCTGACGTGTGCAACATTTAATTTTCACAAAATGTGGCTTAACCCACTGTTGTCGTAAGAACTATTTTAAGACAATCATGTCCACAAAATCTAAAATACGCTGACTTAAAAAAACGTTTCAGTTTAGCTTCAAATTGTAGTAGTAGCTCAGAGGATTTGCCCACTGTGCCCAAGTAGCACATCCACGTATTTAAGATAATCGATAGGTACACGAAACACACGCTCAGATGTCAATTGCCTACCTTTTCTCCCTATCATTTATTCACGTTGGCGTTTTATGGAAGTTTGGAGGGTGGGGTGCCAGCTTAGGTGTTGACCTAGTCATCTGACCGTGGTTCAAAATTACGAGGTGTTGTCCACTATTCTTTCCCTTCGGGATTAATCCGATACCGTCGCCAATAGTTCGTTGGGTTGCTCCAGTACGAAGTAAATTTTACTACCTACCTATTTATTCCTAAATGTGTGTCCCCGCTGGCTGCAATAGTTCATTTTCATAAAATGTGGTTTAGCTCACTGTATCCTTAACGACAAGAAGACAATGATGGTCACAAAATCCTGAAGTACGCTAGCTTTTAAATGTTTCGGTTTCGCTCCCAATTGAGGTTGTGATTCAGTGAGTTTGGCCACTGAGCTAGCAACCTGCGAGTTGCTGGCGACGCAGGTTCGATTCCTCCTTGGGTGGAATTTCTCTTTTCAGTATCAGTAAAACTTTCCTTGTGTGTATGTCCATTACTTGACGTTGTCTTCTGTTTGGTTCAGTTGGGCCAGATATATCCAATGCGCTAACCCAACCAATCAAATTGTAAAAACGAGTGTGTTTACTGTCAGATCCGATTATAAATAAATTGGGTCTTTTGCCGACTTTTCTTTAAAATAGTTTCATTTCTCGTTCAGCAACTCCCCGTTTTTTAGTTCTTTCTGAAATTGCAGTTCATGTCATGGTATGAATTGTGAAAATTCTCAATTAGAATCCACTTTTCTTCTCTTATCTTGTATTTTTAATATTTTAATCAGCATCGGATAATCGTGTTGTGCAATACAAAATGGTCCTCAACTAAGTATTTTCTTATCGCAGTCGAGCTTACCATTATGTTTAACACTTGATTCTCAATCTCCTCTTAACACTCTGTCAGAGGACAAAATTGGAAAGATCCGAAGTTGTTCGAGGTGTTTAAATCACGTCTATCTAACCTTCCATCTTAATTGTAGCAGTTCATAATTCTGTGTCTGCCTCTTATTTATATACTGATAATGAAGCTTCCGCTGAAAAATTATGGTATCTTCACAAGTTTGGCTTTATTCTTGTGCTGTCAGCTGAACTCCATTTATTTTCGAACTGCATTATTATTGTTTTTCTTCGCGGCGCAAGGGTGGAAAATAATTAGAGCTTTTTTTTCTTCCCCTGTCCTGTTTCCTCCCATCCTAGCTTCTTTAACAAGGATGGATGCGATACTCAAGCCATGGCGAAATACGAGAATAACACTGCAGTTCCGAGTACAACAGTCGTCGACATTAGTGTCCTTTGAATTTTTCTTTGATCTTTCTTATTTCGTTACCCACCATCTGGTCTGAGAAGCCTAAACGTTTTTTCAGCTTTCTTTCTAGAACAGAATAAATTTATATTTTATTTTGCCGTGTTTTAATAGAATAGAAAAACAAATATTTCTCGATATCGTTACTCACGATCTAATCTTTAAAAGCTGAAATACCCTTCAATTTATACCAATTAAATAAATAGGTATTTATTTTCTTTCCGTTTCTAATAGAATATTTTAATTGGGATTGAATAAAATAATTTTTATCTTTCTTTTTTGTGTTTAAAAAATACTACTTTTTCTTTTAATTTCGAATGAAGTGATAAATGACTTTAGAAAGTTTGATATGACGTAAATTAAACTACCTACCTGCCATAAAACAAACTTCCTCAATCACGTGTGTTAAACCAAGGACTTATACTTAAGTTGTCAATTTGTGTCGGTTTTTCTTTCTGACCTGAGATTTCGGGATTGGAAAGAGTTTTGTTGCTAGTAATTCAACTACTAGTCCGAGAGTCCACAGCCTTGTGAGAACTTTCCAATCATCTGTCCGATTTTAAGCCTGCCTCACAACACTATCATACAAAGTTGAAAAATGTGTAGAAATTGCAAAAAAAGCTTTGGGTCAAACTAATAGTGGATGGATTTTTTCATATTTTTCTGGAAATTGGCGCTCCTCACTGTTCTTTTATTTCGAAATATAATCTTATTTATTGAAAATTTAAGTGTGTAAAATAATTTTTAACACCTTTTCAACACTTGTATAGTTTTTACAATTTATTTTGAACACCCCCGGAAACATCTCTATCCACCAATCCATTTCACATTTACATCGCATCCCTGTTGAAAGACAAAATTTACGAAAGGTGATATTATGATGACTATATATCACCAAAATCCATTTTGAGTTTGAGAGTGGTTATAACTAGGAATCAAAATTAGTTCTTACTTTCAGGCTGATACTTTGATTTCCTTCATTATCAGTAGAATTCGATCATGTAACTGTTGCCCATACTGTAGATCGGATAGACGATCCATGTTTCAGATTAATTTTCTTACCGAATTCTTGATGCAGTATAAGCTTTTTCAAACTCACTTGTGCATATTTCCTTAGTTCGCCTAACTTTCTATTTATTCCTTTATTCTTTTAGAACTCCCGAGCTGATGCATCTACCTATTCCATTAATTTTAGACAGGCGAATAATTGTCGACAACTTGGCTTCCATTTCGAATGTTTCTTTCCCGTCTATTTGCTTACTCCCAAGAAGCATTGCTCTTGTACAGGCAAGGGCAAAAGAAAGTTCTCCGGTGATAGAAGCACATTAATTGTGATGTCACTTTTAGAACCAGATATGTCACTAGGGAAAGAAAAATAAAGACTACTATATGCGGTTGATGAAATTTCCCCCATCCCATCTTACGATTTCGAAATTTCATTTCCTTTTGATATGTGTTAGGTCGTTTTCTAAGACAGCCCATTTCGTGATTTTTTTCCTGTGAGAAGTGTATTTTGGGGTCTAATTATTTTTTTCTCTGTGTGGAAAAGAAGTTCTATCAACAGTCAGACGATGTATTTTTATTTCAAAAATAACTTCTCGCTGTGTGGTTGTATTTGTGTGCGTGTGTTTCATGGAATTTTCATCTGTACACAAGCATTGTTTATCAAAACACTTTTCGTTATTTATTTTGAAATGCTTAGTATGTGTATCATTACATCAAAGATAAAACTAACAAGTGATGAAATATTTGTATTGTCTGTTTCTGTACCTTGGTAGAAAACGGCCGATGTCGAAATTCGCTTATTTTGACTTGTCCACAAATCACTTCAAGGTAATGAAATTTCTAATAGAAAATAGTGCCAATGACTTCCTGGCAATACAATATGAATGTATCAAAACATTTGGGGGTATTTTTTGTACGCTGTGTAAATATAAAAATATCGTTTTTTTTATTCGAGGATTTGGGTATAATTATTTTTCATCTGTGGTTAAAAAGTTCTATCTGTGGATAAAAGTTAAAAGTCAGACGATTTCAAAAATAACTTTTCGCCCCCACCAGTTGCGTTTATGTGTATTTCTTGGAATATCAATTCATATGCAAGCATTTGTTTATCAAAACACTTCATTATTTATTTTGAAATGCTTAGTCTATATATCATTTCATTCAAATGTAAAACAAACAAGTTGTGATGATATATTTTTATTTTTCTAGAGCTTGAAAACTCACTGGAAATTTTTACTCGACCAAATATTGTATCCTACACAGAGCTTCTGTTTGATATTCCACGCTACCAACTTATAGTCGGGGCAAGGTAATTATCATTTTCTTTTTTATGCATTAAACATCAAAGTTTATAAAAATAGTTAATAAGTTTGATATTAATAACATTTCAAATTGGATTTTTTTTTTTTTTTTGCTTTTTCTAGTTGAATAAAGTATATATAAATGCAAGTATTAAAGAGGTCTTTCATACACATTATTGATTTTATTTTATAATTTTTCCAGGGATTATCTATTCCGATTGAATCTTGAAAGTTTGCGAGTACTCGAACAAACTCATTGGCCATCAGCTCAAAATACTATCAAAACTTGTATGCAGAAAGGCCAGACTGAAGTAAGAAAAACACCATGATTGCATAATAATAATTTTTAAAATTGTATAATTGAATTGTTAATTAATGTGTTGAGATTTGTCAATTAAATTTGTACAATTAATTTACAATATGCACTCTAGAATTTGGGAAGCTTTACAAAATACATAGTTGTTAATTTGTGCAATGAAAGTGCTTTATTTTATGGAATGCTGGCAGAAAAAATTCCATACAACAGTATCAATTTAAAACAATGTCAAAGCATGTTTTTAAATCATGAACATTTATATGTTGAATTTGATAAACTTTCCAACATTGGTATGCAAGTTTTATAATGATGGGAAAGGCCTGGGATCATGTTTAATATTTTGATTAGAAGACTTATACATATAAAGATAAACTAATTTTATTGGTTCAAGGAAACAACAATCCTTGTGTAACAGAAAAGAAAAAGTTGAAATGCAGGGCTCTGGGCAATATAATGATAATTCTCAGAAATTTTATTCCGTAATAATTTTTTTTAATATTCAAGAGGATCAAATGTTAATTTCTACTTGTTGGAGTGAGTGCTTAGTATTTAAAAAGTTTAAGGTAACATGACCTCTTGAGTAGTAAAGGAACCATCATAATTTTGAAATTTTTTAAAACTTTGAAACTGCTCTCTTGAAAATTTCAAAAAGTGGCTTAGTTTCTTGTAGCCCTTCGAATAATTTCCAAACCAACACATGATAGGTGAAATTGTAAAAATAACAAGGTTGAAATTGATTTTTTTATGCTTATACTAGTTATTTTGAAAAATAAGTTCCCAGAGTTTTCATATAGTATGCTCTCCTTAAAACATTTTTATTGAACAGAATTCTGAATAATTGTTTTGTTTGAGTGGAGAGGTATTATCCAATGTATGAGGATGTGATAAGCTTGATGAATATCGGCATGTGTAGAAAACTTATTTATATATAAATATAAAAAAGAATATGTATTCACAGTTACTCAAGTTAAATGTAATTGTTTTTTCCAATTCATAGTTTTGCATAACACATTTTCCTAATACTCTTTGAAAGTCCATTTCCAAGTCAGATGTCCCTGTGTGCATTTTGCACAGCTTTGGCAATGTTGATTATTTTCTTGCTGTAAACTTTTCTTTAGGATAATCGATGGTTTGAGGAGCAGCTACAATTATACCCAATGATTAAAGGAGTTATTGCTTTAGACCATTTGGATTCTGTTACTTGTTGCGACAATTGTACATTTTAGCATTCTCATTTAAGTTTGTAGAATTCATTTTAATTCTTCTCTTTTACAGGAGGATTGCCATAATTTTATCCGTGTCCTGTTACTTCAAGGCAACAGAATATTCACTTGTGGAACAAATGCATTTTCTCCGGAATGCAACTGGAGAGATGTAAGTTGAATCTTTATGTAATTAAATATTGTGCACTTTGCAACTAATTTTAGTTAATTATATTCCAACAGTGAATAATCTTGTTCCATAATTTATTGCTCTTTTAGTAACTAAATGCTAATGATTAAAAGACGTTTTTAACTTTTTGTTGGTTGATGTATGCTGGTATGTGCCTTAGCTTTACAGCATCGACTTTCACCTAACCTGTTCCATTAATATCCATGAATTATTTTAATGTTTTGAAACAGGCATAGATTCCTGAACTTCTAAGGGAAGTTGGCCCACTTTTGTGTTTTCAAGGAGAAAACTAAGAAAACTGTAAATAATAAATAATAATCATGGAGAACAGAACAAGACTGAAAATCAGTGCTGTAAAATTAAAGCTACATATAGCACAACATAGAATAATTTTAAACAATTTCTGTTTATTGAAGGTCAATTTTTTAGTCATACTTTCTGTCTCCTACCCCCAAAGAGGTGTTGGTTTCTTTTTTCTATCTATCTGCAAATATTATAAATGTACAGAATCCTTTATATTATCCTATATTATATCCTTTATATTATCCTTTATATAATCCTTTATTTTATCCTATAAAATTAAATATTATAAATGTACAGAATCCTTTGTAATCTTAAAATAAAATTGTTTTATTAAAATTATTAGCACTTTATTAAACCAATCACCCACTATGGATTATAAAAGTAACAAGTTCCAAAGTTGATGAAAAGACACTAAATGAATTTCGAGAAATCAGTAATTTTTGTACTTATTGATTAATGTAATTTTGTACTAAAAAACATGTGAAAAATTATTTTGTTCTCAGACTTACTAAAATTCATCAATTTTATGTCTACAGTAACTCCTTACTTTAAACCAAGCATAATACCCTTTTATCAAAACTTACCAAAATTTTTATTTTGAGGTCCCCTCTAAAGTGAAATCCAAGTTATACGACTGCTATATGCTATTATGTGTTGTCCAAAATATGACAATATTCTGTGCACACAAAATTCTTATTTAAATAAAAGAATTGATTACATGAATAGATTAAAAAATTGTATGAATGCATCTTTTCTGATTCAACATAAGATGATAGAGTATATTTGCTTATTCAAATGTTCTAAATTTTGTTAATTCTGAAATCTCATGATTTACTTCCAGGTTAATTCACTAAATCTTGTACAAGGGTGGGTGGAAGGATTGGCCAGATGTCCATTCAACCCCCATGCAAACAGTACTGCCATCATGACTTCGGAAGGAGAATATTACGTTGCATCTGCTTTGGACTTTTCCTCCCAGAACTATGCCATTTATCGCATCATGGGAAATGAGCCCTACTTGAGAACTGTGCAATATGATCCTAAGTGGTTAAATGGTAAAAATGCTCATAGTATTTTAAGAGAAATATTTTGTTATTGTCTAATTTCCTTTATTTTTCTCCCCTTTTTTGTTTTAATTAGATGGTGAGACTAGTCTCATCAGAAATGCTGTGTATTTTTTAGTTCATATGCTGGGAAATATGAACTCTTGTGTTGAATATAAATTCGCATAACCTTAAATTTCAACAGTTAATTTTTAAAATTAAGTTCAACTTAATTGGAACTTTTCATAAATTAAGGGAGGCCCTATTTTCATCAAAAGCCTTGCAGTGTAGTTTAAAATTAGAAGCTATATCAATTGATTTCTGATTATTACAGTCAATGCTCCTTTTAATGAACTTTCATTTATTTCACTAACTTCCCTCCAGTCCTGTCTAAGCGTTGTAGAATGAATTTTTATTCCTTTTAAAAACTTAAAAACTTTCCATTTTTACACACTTTTTCCTGGTACCTCGTTCATAAAAAAGATAATTGATTATTTATGAATTTGAAGTGTAACCATTTCAGTGACACCATTTTTCCCCTCTAGAACCAAACTTTGTAGCATCTTATGAAATTGGCAACTTCACATACTTTTTCTTTAGAGAAATTGCTGTGGAATATATTAACTGTGGAAAGGTATGTTAATGTTTCGTTTGAAAGTTTTTATAAAACTATAATATTTGCTGCTTTACCTATCTATCTTTTTTCTAGAATATTGGAAGTCAAGATATAATAAATCGGAGTCTTTTAAACATTTTTATTTGATGTCCATTTCTAATATTTTAATTGAAAATGAGGGCATACTTCGAAATATTTTTTTACATACACAAGTTCCACATTGTATCATTTGATAATCTTGGCATTTGAAATTTTTTAAAACTGCTGCAATGAGAAAGTTAAGTCATGAATATTTTTCATTCATTTGCTGTACTACGCAAGGATTTGAATTCTTATGGGGTCAAGCATGCATTTAGCCTTCCCTGAACGACTTCTAATTCTTTTCGGTTTTCTTGACTGATAAAATGTTTTCTAGAATTCATTCTACTGTAAAGACTTCAGACTAAGATAGATGGCGCTCTTGCGCATGCCCAGAAGGACTTTGAGAAAGGAAAGAGTTGAACGAGTGTGGCGAGAGACGTGTGGGTTTTTTTTAGAGTGATCGAGACTGAGATGTTTGGATTTTGATATATACTACCTTTTCTATTTTATGTTGTGTGTCATGTTTGTACTGTGTCTGTGAGTTCATTAAAATGGTTTAAACCAAAAAGGGAGTATTCCTTGTGATGGTAATTAAAATTTTGAGCAAGTCAGTACACTACCAATAAATGTGATTATTTCGTTATTAAATATGTTGTAGGATAAGGCAGTAGAGTAGTATCTTAGAAATCGCCTTACATTCAGAGGGTTAAGAGAATATGACTTATCAGAACTTATGGCTATGAACAAATATTTTTAGGCACATCTATTATTTTATGTACGTTTTTAATATTAATTTAAATACATATGCTTTCAACCATTAGAATATCAATTTTATTGCTTTTCCAGGTAATTTACTCAAGAGTGGGTCGAATGTGTAAAAATGATAAAGGTGGACAATTTATTTTAAAAGACAACTGGACCACTTTTCTCAAGGCTCGTTTGAATTGTTCACTTCCAGGACCATATCCATTTTATTTCAATGAAATACAAAGTGTGCACTTTTCTGAGAGCCATGAAATTATGTATGCAACCTTTACAACACCAGAGTAAGTCTATGTTTATTCTGTCTAACTGATCATATTGTTTTATTATGAATGTAAGATATATTACATTAATTTCTTTTAGCATATTTGCATTTAAAATTTTGTTAATAATTTAAATAGGTTGTGGAACTATGCTTTTAATCCAATGTTTAGTTTATTTGAAACTTTGTTTGCTAAAATGTGTTAATTTGCTATCAGAATTGTGTGTTTGAGTTCGATTGTAAAACTTAGGAATCAGGAAATTTATTTAGTTTCAAGTTGGAATATAATGTACAAGCTTTATTGATAGTGATTCCTTCAAATAATTTTCCTCTGAAATGGTTATTGTTTGAACTACTCCTTGAAGAATTTTAGTTTTAAAATTTTAACCTTTTTCCATTTTCCATTGTTTTATCTTTGTTATAAAAATTGTTTTCTATTGCAGGAATAGTATCTATGGCAGTGCGATATGTGCATTTAACCTGTCATCTATACACAAGGCATTCAATGGGCCATTGAAGCACCAAAGTAACCCAAAAGCAGCATGGGAAAAACAAACTGTCTCACATAAGCATTTTCAAGTAAGTTTGAATTAATAGCACCAGTGACTTGGGTAAATTATTGAGGCTCACCAGAAAATCGGAAAATTCCTTATAGGCTGGTGCTTCTAGTAGACCTATAGGGCTTTCATATTAAAAAATAATATGGCATAAAACAAAGAGTTTATTTCATACAGTAATTTGTTTTCCAGTTATAAAATCTAGTGAGCAATGAAATATATTCTGTATGTTGTGATATAATCGGTCTGCAAGGCTGATCGTGTTTAAATTAAACAGTCAGATGATGCTAGAAATCTAATAGGCCTCATTGCAGATAAAGATGGTAATGATCTGAGAAAACTCTACATAGATAGATACTTATATAGATCTGCCACACCTTTAGTTCAAAAGTATAGATCATGGCAGTTTTAGAAATAATTCTCATTTCATAAATCTACACCTATCCTTAAAATCTAACTTGGATCACATTTGAAATGTCTTTCACTTTTATTGAATCGATATATTTGACCAAAACAAACTTAAACATTTTTTGCCAGATGACAATTACAAAAGTGTCGTTTCCTTGAATTAATGTTGCTAAAATCATCGCCTAATTGAAAGCCATCAATTTGCAAATTTTGCTTTTAATAATTCAGTTTTCACCATACAAAGCTGGTACTTGATTAAATTTTTATTGACTGATCATCTGAGGCAGTCCATAACTGAAAGAGATCATTACCAATGTTATTAGTATATATGTAATGTATCCTTTTGTTGTGTGTTTGTGTTGGATGGGAAAGCAACGATAAAAAATTGGGGTTCGATGCATTCTGGGCCATAGGACTTGGCACCCTCTGCTTTCTGAGGCCCTTCAGTTACTTGTATTATCTGTATATTTTTACTATTTATTTCTCATGTTTGGTTTGTTTTGTTAAAACAACTTATTTGGATACACATTGGTAATATTTTAATATTTAACCTTTCTGTTTGAAGTGCCTGACCCTTAAGCCTTAATTGCATTTCTTGTGTCTTCTAATACAGACCGAAACTGATAACGTTTTTTTCAGTGTCAGAGTCCAGGAAGCGCACAACATTTATTGGATTCTGAAAAATACCAGTTAGTTGATGATGCAGTTCAACCAGTGCATTCCAGGCCAATTTATACACAGGAATTAGAAAGGTAAGCTTATGAATGCTTGTTGCTATATTGCGTTTTTCATAAAGTTCCTCATCAGACAAAAGGGGCACACCAATATGGTGTAAGTGTCCTCTTAAAAAGGCGTGTCCAGTTAAAATTCAAAATTTGCAGTAGCAATATGTCGTGGCAAATTAGGTGGAACAGGGCCAGACAAATGCTTCTTCCATGTTTTGTCCGTGGCCTTAAGCTTTTGATGGTCGTAGATGGACTTATTTATCTTTCACTCTACCAACTGCACTGTTACTCCTTTAGCACTACCCAGGAGACATGTGTGGCTTAAGAATGCTACGGACACAAGTAACTACCTTCTGTTTGAAAAATTTTTTGGGGAATATTTTTCATTTCTTTTTTCCTGCATATGCATATTTTGATTTCAAAAGAATATTTAAAACATTCAATGTGTTGATATATTTCTTCTCTTTCAGACTTACTTTTATTGTAGTTGATATTATTTCTACCAAGCATCATGGTGAAATTCATGTTATTTATGTAGCCACGCTTGAAGGCGAGCTGCGCAAACTCATTAAATTACCTGACAATAAAGACAGTTGCTTGATTGAAAAAATCCAACTCTTTCCAGAGGGAAAACGGCAAAAAATAAAAGTGATGAAGCTGCTGAAAGATACGGTATGTTGTAATAATATAATTTAATTAATTAGTATTTTTAATTGTGTAATTTATTGTATAAGTATATTGTATAAGTATTTATTGTATAATAATTGTGTAAGTATAATACAAAAGTTAAATTTAAGCATTTTGTCTTTTCCAGAAACAAAGTATAGAATAAAATTTTATTTTCAAGAATTCTTGAGAAATATTCTCTATATTTAGTACAATTGCATGCTTATCAAAACAAATGAAAAGTTAAAAATGCACAGGAATCTAAATTACTAATATTTTTAAGTATCACACATTGAAATATACCGGAATGCTATTTGATTTTTTAAAAATAATTTTGTATTTGCTTGATCATTAATAAGCTATTGAGATATGCATTGCTATTTTAATCTCAAAGTTTTAAAAAAATAAGGTATTTTAAAATAATGTCTTAAATTTGTTATTTTGACAATTATAATCTCGTTTAAAATGTATTTTGATAGTTATAAAATGTAACGATTTAGAGAACAAATGTTTTATGGAAATCCCCAAAACTTGCATAATTTATAAAACTATAAGATTATCTTAAAATTTACGTTTCTTAAAAATTCCTGTCACTCTTGCTTAATTTTCGAAATATAACTGAAAAATTAAAATGATTGTCTTTTGTAATTTTTTGTATCCAATGTAATTATTTTTGTTTGTGAACTTCTAGAATTCCCTGTACATTGGAACTGATGAGTCAGTTCTTAGGGTTCCACTACACAGATGTGATCGTTTTAAATCTAAATCGTACGTATACCTCATAAAAAGATATTCTGTATTTGTTATTCTGTACAATTGACTGTTTCCACATAAGCCAAAGATGAATTAATGTAAAATTATTTATAAATTGGTTGAGAGTAGATGCTTTACATTTTTTGTCACCTTTTAATTTCAGTTACTCTTATTTTTAAAAAAACTATTCAATCATTTTCCGATGATAATCAAAATATATCAATTTTAAGTTTTGCTTATTCTATAAAAATAAGTTCAGTTTCTTCATTTAATTCAATTCATTTAAAAATGATTCTCTAAATTAATTTCTTATTGAAACATTTTGTTTAGTCAATTAAGTATGTACTAAATATTTTGATGCATACTGTTGTTTTTGCTATTATTGGCTTTTAAAAATGTTTTTTTTGACAGGATCATAAGTATGAGTTATATATTTGATATTTTAGATAGAAATTATGTACACTCATGTCCAAAAGTTAAGCATAATTCGTTAAAAGCGAAAAATCGGAGTAAATATGGATACAATGGTGCAAAATCACTTGTGGAGAATTCTGGGATGTAGGTAGAACATTGCATATACAAAACAGTTCAGTCGACGTTGACATGCGCAAAGCACCAGTACACGTCTGAACGAATATAAAATGTCATCGAGCGGCATGGCCAGTTTAGACAGAAATTTTGCAATTGCTGTGGTATGGAGCGTTATTAACAATCAATAAGGATGAAAGATGTCACAAAGATGCCAACTGGAGATACTTGTGAAGGGACGAATTATTGGAACTGGAATCCAGTCGATCCCAAAACCAAGGAGTCTCAAATTCTGAATGTGCCTTCAGTCTGTGATCTCCAGACTGGCAGAGGTTTTCAAACCACTGGAGATGTTGCCCGACGACCAGTACCAGGTCAGCCAAGGGTAACAACTCGGTAAGACTGATATTTGGCGATAACTACGCAACGTCAGAGAAACCGTTTTGCCAGATAACTGGGTTCAGCCCTGGCAGCCGCCACAGGAGTCATAGTTTTGAGACAAACTGTTTACAGGAGACTCAGATACGTTGGTCTCTATGCCAGACGATCAGCAGTTTGCATCCCCCTGACGTCTGAACAGAAACTCGCTCATTTACAGTGGAGTTTGGAACATCGGCAGTGGAGTCAACAACAGTGGGGCAATGTGATGTTCAGTGACAAGTCCAGATTTAGTCTGCAAACTGATTCTCGTCGTATCACGATCTGGAGAGAACATGAAATTCGTTTTCACCCGATAAAACATCACGGAAAGACATCGTTTTCCTTTAGGAGTCATGGTCTGGGCAGGCATCATGCTGGACGGCCACATCTTTGACACGGGTAACAACCGTTCAAAGATACAGAGAAAGTCCTTGAGCCTACCATTCACCTGATTCGAGGTGCTGTTGGTCCTGGTTTCATTTTCATGGATGATAATGCATCTCCTCACCATGCCAGTCCTGGTAGACGCCTTCCTTCAAAGTGAAGATATGCACTGCATGCAGTGCCTGCCAACTCTCCTTATCTGAATCCTAAAGAGCATGTGTGGGATATGCTTGGGAGACATATTGCAGCCCTCTGCTACCTACCAAGCTCTGCTCCGTAATTGAAAACTGTTCTCTGTGAGGCTTGGCTCTGTGAGCACACAACTCATCCATAACCTCATCAAAAGTATGGGAAATCATTGTGCAGCATGCGTGGCTACCAGTGGTTCCCACGCACCATATTAAACTTCAGCATCATATTGTTTTAATCATTCTGTTTCACTAAAGTTGACACTTGTACTATGAACACTTTTCTTTGGATAATGAGTCATTGTTATCCTTGTTTTTCATTATTTTCTTCTTCTATAACCCTATTACACCAGCATACCATGTTTCCTTCCATTCTGATGTAGATTTTCTGAAGTATTCACATAAACAGCAATTATGCCTAACTTTTGGACATGAGTTTATGTTAAAATGATATTTTGGTTTTTATATTATTAAATCACTGGTACAAATACATTTTTGCTTATTTTTAACACATTTTAGAGATTGCCTGTTATCTATGGACCCTTATTGTGGTTGGAATGATTATCAAATGGCATGTGCTGCAGCTCCCAACAGAAATCCCTTGACTACATTCTGGGAGCAGAAACCAATACAGTGTCCAAAGTCTAATGCTCCAGGTACAAAAAAAGCATGCTTGTTAATTTTCTGACCCCTTTACCAATTTTTCCTATGCTCTGGCACTTTGTTCAATCTAATTCCAGGATTCTAATTCCAATTTTGGCATTGATGTTTCTTGTGGTTCAGAATCCTCTTTAAGCCAAAGGTCCTGATTTAATCAAGCCTAATGTAGCAAATATTGACCATAGGCAAAACTCAACTTGTTCAATGATATATAGTTAGATTTTTCATTCCTGCTGAATTTTTAAGTATGATCCAATACAAAAATGGATCTTTTCAAAACTCCTGCCCATGAGACCCAAACATAAAACTTGTAAAAGTTTCTTCACATGTGCCCTCACAGTAATCTATTGCAAACTGTCTGAAATGCAGCTTTAAAAAATTAAAAAGAACATCTTTTTCTTGAAGTGTAGGAATCCTGATATCAACTTCTAAAACACTATATTGTGTCATATAAAAGATAATAAAGATAAGTTTAATGAATTCTTCATAATTGCGCTTTCATACATTCTTCACCTCTAACAACACACTGAGGATTTCATCTTAGATTTTTATAATAGAAGGGGTTAGGGGTGGGAATTAAAAATATTTCTATTTCGTATTACTTTATCAAACTTGAAATTTAAAGTAAATGTTCATTACAGTTGATGGAGGATGGGGCAAATGGTCCTCTTGGGTTCCCTGTTCCCATTTAAAGCGAGGTTCGACTGATGAAAGCTGCCTTTGTCAGAAGAGAATTTGCAATCAGCCTGCTCCAGCAAATGGGGGGAAACCGTGTGAAGGAATTGAAATACAAGTCTCAAATTGTACAGGTAAGTAATCTTATAAATTTTAATTCATAAAGTAGCCTGGAATTTATTAAATTTCAATTCTCTGAAAAGAAATTAATGTATTAGTGTTTCTCTTTTTATTGTCTGATTCATATCATACATAATTATTGTTGAGTCTAATTACAACATAAAAGTACCCTACATTATTCGCCCTGGTCCTGACACAGGTGCATGTTGACTTATTTCAATATTACTCAATGAAAAGAATAACTGTAAAAATGTGTTATTTATAAATTTAAATAAAATTTGTTTTACAGTTATTTGTTTTTTAATGTCCGAAACATTGTACTTCAAAAAATTAATAATTAAAGCATGTGTTGCTAAGAAAGAAACATCAAGCATGTCACAGATGCATCATCTCATTTGTTAAAAAATAGCTGCAAATAAATAATGGAGAGTGAAAAGCATAGACAATAGAATTTATGGTTTATTCCAAATTTAGAATGAGCTGTTTTACTCTCAACTGTTTTGTAGAAAATGATTATATAAAATTATTTAATGTCAATTTCAACTTAAATTCTATTTTGTTACATTACTATTCAATTTTCATTAAATTGATTTCATACATTTTTATAATCAATATTTGTTGAAAGATGTTTACATAAAAACCTATAGAAAATATGCTGTTCTTAAAAAGGTGAACTTCATTTGCATCTACCCAGAACATACTATTCTTAAAATCTACTTGTTGGAAATGTTTTAGATATAGTAAGCATTTTACTGACAGTTCATCATAAATCAGTCATTTAATTGAGTTTCATTCTTAAAAAATGGCAATATAACCTGAAAAACTTAAAAATATTTTTAGTTCATGGACAATGGACTGAATGGTCCGCCTGGTCTGCATGCTCTCGGACATGTGGAGATGCCCTAAAAATGCGCCGGAGGACTTGTGGTAATCCTGCTCCAAAGCATGGTGGCCATAACTGCATTGGTCCAGACAGAGACGAAATATTCTGCTCCACTAACCCACCGTGTCCAGGTTAGCTGGAAATATTCAATAAGATTAGATATCATTATAGATATTGATTTATCATTTTTATTGTTTCAAATGGGGATATTTTATTTATAAATTGTCTATTGATGTTACAGTGATACTCGTATCTGATACCTATTTAAATACATTAATCATGAATATAAGCATTGATATGCCCATTTTGTCCCTCCAAATGAAACAAAATTAATCAAAAATATGAAGCAACACTACACTTTTTACTGGTGTTAAAACATGTTTCAAATAACTGCATAGAAAACCGTGCATATCTTAGTCTTGTTATCATGATTTACTTCTGATCACTCACTTCAATTGCATCTCATTCTGTACTACTTGATATTTAGACTAATTTCGTGTTCACAGAAATTTTCTTTTGTGCGATGATTTCTATTTTCCAAATTTCTCATTGCCTGCTCATTGTAATCAGACTATTGAAGAGTTGCATTAAAGTGATGAGCTTTTTTGTTTGTTTTAGTAACGTTATGCAGCTCCTTAGCCCAAATCAAGCATGTTTAAACAAGGCGGAAAAATTGACGAATGAATCCTGTAGTGATTAAATTTAAATTGTTTATATCGGTTGCCATTCTCCAGTATACAAATAATGTCGACTTCTGTGTCATGCACATTAGCAAAAGAGAGATTTTTTAAATGTTTTAGAAAGTATTTTAATACTTCTTAATTGCACTCTCAAATCTCTCCAATAGAAAATATATTTTTACATGCTTTGAAAATAAAAATTTAGTAGTGACAAAGCACCATTTACATCGTCTTCATGTATTGGACTATTTTTTTACATAAACCTTAATTTAACAATTGAATATGAACTTCCCTACACGTATTTATCAAAATTAGTTTCTATTTACAAGTTTAAAATTACAAAAGAACAAAGAAACTTCCTGAATAATATCAAACTATTCACTATATTTGAATAATTTTCAATCGTCTGAAAACTGCATTCAGAACACACTTCTTAACTATGAATTAGAACAAAGTGGCTGCTGTTACTGTGTTTGAATCTTATAGACTAACAATTTTAAAACTCCTGGCATTTAGTTTTACCAAATAGAGAAATACACTGAATTGTTTCCAGTAGTGTACTGAATGATACACTTAGGCTAGCAAACAATGTTTTTATTGTATATAAAGTGATGTTAAATATTTTAATTTTTTCCTTATTAGTCTCTACAAGAGTGCCAGTCCATGGTCATTGGTCAGAGTGGACTTCCTGGAGTGAATGCAGTTCCCCATGTGATGGAGGCATTCAGACCAGAGAACGCAGATGTGATGATCCATTACCCCAGTATGGTGGAAATGAATGTATGGGTTGTCATCAAGACTTCCGTATCTGTAACAGTCATATGTGCCCTGAACACAGAAAGTCATCTCCATGGACAGCATGGCTTTTGGTGAATACTACAAAGGAGGGATACTTCCAACAACGGTTCAGATTCACTTGTCGAGCTAATGTGGCCGATGTCAGTGATATTCGCATAAGTCATCCAAAGAAAGAAGAAAGATTTTGTCTGGAAGGCAGCCTTAGCTGTCTTGATTCATGTAAGTATTTTATATAAATATATGTATTTATTTTATTCCATTGATTAACACATTTTTAAATATAAAATTACTGGTCTACAAACATCAATACTTAAGACAGCAGCTTGCAAACATCTTCCTTCAAGGTTTGAAGAGGATAATTTTTTAAATCTAGTAGTTCAAAGAATGAAGATGTCTCAGTAATTAGCATTAAAGTTCATACAACATTATTTAAGTTACAAAAATGTGTACATTTTCATACCTTCCACATTTAAGAGTTGTTTACAATTTCTACAGTATCCGATAGTAGATGACAAAACTGAAGAGCATTCTTAAAATTACTAGTTATAAATTTCTGTTTTTGAATTACAAAAACCAGTTTTCCTGCTTCAGTCCTTTTTTTTATCATTATTGTTATTTATTTAATGAATTGCCTATAACTTTCTTCCCTGCAATTGAGCAGTACTCATCTTGAGGCCTAGGTAAATAAGAGATTTTTCAGTAATGAGAGAATTGCTTTTAATTCAAAATGAATTGATTTCAAGTTTCAAAACTACCCTCTGTGGCGTCTAATATAAAACATACATTTGATTTTATACTTTCTTTCAGCATTTATTAATATTGATGCTAATTGGTCTGAATGGTCCGAGTGGTCATCTTGCTCTGTTAGCTGTGGAATTGGTTTCCAATACAAAGATAGAACATGTGATAACCCACCTGTTTCTGGAAATGGAGCTGACTGTAAAGGTGTATCTAGAATGGAGAAGAAATGTGTTATGCCTCTTTGTGATGGTAAATTCTTTTAAAACTCGTCAAATCTTAGTAAAATTTAAAATGTTCAGTGATGAATATTTATGAACACTCCTTAAATAACTTAACGTGATGTAGAAGTGCTTTACGTACTAGAATTTTTTGAAGACCATAATTAAATAAAATTTCACAACCCTAGGGAATGTTTAAGTTAGATATGTGTATGGAAAAATGTATAGTTTGTAAAATTAAAATAAAATTAGCTTCCTGTTTTTGTTTAAGGACAATAATTAGTGCTGTCAACTTTCTTAAATTTCATTTTCTCACGTGAAGTCTAATTTTTTCACTGTTCATTAATAATTTAAGTTTAAAAATCTTAGAACAGCATTTTATTTGGTAACTTATAGATAAGATTTTATTAGATAGTAAGATGAGGGAAACTTTTTTCTTATCTGGATCAATATACTACAAACTATTTAAATCTACAAATCTAAATTTATAATATGTGCAATATAGAAGAGATATAACTAGGGGTATTTAATTATAGGAGATGGTTTTTTACATCTATTAATTTGACAATTTTTAGTTCAAAGCACATTACTTTTATTTGCTTTTTGCCTGTCTGATATATTTATTTTTCAAAGATTTCTTGTGCAGGAAAAAAGATTTCTAGTGGATTCTTCAGGGTTTTTTCATTTCCTACTAATCCCCAAATTTTTTGTGCTACAATAAATTTAACTTTTGAACTTATAAAATTTGTGCCCCTTTTGAATGTAAAATTGATTTGGTTCGATTTTAGAAAAATTCTAGTGCATAGTATATTTGGTTTCAGATGAAAATGTCTTTTTTATTTAGAAATAATTCCAATCATAAATGTTTATTTTATCCCAGATTCTGAAGGTTGGGAAGAATGGACTGTTTGGTCCCTCTGTGACTATAATCAGGAGCAGCACAGGCAAAGAAAATGCAGGGTTGATGTGCCAAGTTCTAAATTCTGCTCTGGTTCTAGTCGTGAAACACGTCTTTGTGTTGACACAGACCATACAGGTAAATGAGTTTTTTAGTGTTGCATAGTAAGCAATTATGATTTGAGAATTACAAACAAGAATTTTTATCCATTTTTGTTAATTGTTTATGCAAAGTGATAAAAGATTTAGAAAGAGGATGGTAAATTTTTTAGGCTGATATTCGCCCTTGATATTATGAAAATCACATTTATAAAAACATACCATCACAACAAAATCTGATGATAATACTTGATTTGTTAAGATTATATGGTGTAAGGTATGATAATGGACAAGCTTCACCAAAAGCTAGATCAAATAAAATTATGTAAAACAGATTTTTGAAAATTCACACAAGTAAACAACAGTAAAAGGTAGGTAAGCAATATTAAAACGAAACGTAAACACTTTTATCAAAAGTATACAATACCACTTTATTTCATGATTCCAAAGGTACTAACTCCAATTTCACTTTAAAATTATTTGAATTAATAAGTTATCAAATAATCCTATTTTGTTAATTTTTTGTTTTATGTGCAGAGTTATCCCTGAGTTTTATTTGTGTATTGCACAAAATAGCGCTTAATTATATTGCTCTACAAGAAAAGGAGTGCAGGAAATAAGTATAGATGGATTGCATTTGATCAATTTTACTAAATATGCAATACTTGTTTGTATTTCAGTAAAATACCAAGCTGAAGAATCTCAAAACGTTGAAGAAGATGGAGTTCACATGGAGCATGTCATTCTTGCACTCATGGGTGGCTTGGTCTTTGGGCTGACATTTGGCACTTTTGCAATGTACCTCTTCATCAAACAACGCAAAATTCATGACCTTCCGCACCTCACACCCAGGACTGCTGACGCAAACCTTTACATGTCGAACTCCGAATGGAAAGCTTCACGACCACTACATGAGAGTCCCTTGAAAGGGCCCCAAAAAGAAGCAACCATTAAACGAAATTGTAATGGAACTTTAACAAGGAATTTACGGACACCCCTTTACTCTGAAGAAAGTTTTCGTACTTGATAGTGCAAGGTCAGCATATGATGATGTATACCAAAATTGACTACCATTAAAACGTAAAAGTGGATTTTACTTGAATAAAGTGTGAAAGAGATATTTTGAGCTACAGAAACAAGGTCCAATTGTATCCTAGTCTTTTTCCCCTTTTCTTCTGGAAGTCGAGCTATTCTTGCCTTCTACAGTGCCATTTAGATCAAGACTTTTCATTTTTTTGTGTCAAAAATAGTTATTTATTTTGTGCTAACAGTTTTTATGAGCACATAGGTGTTTGATGGTTCGTGTCACAACAGTGTTCAAGACAATTTGAAGGACTAGTATATCATTGCTTCATCTTTGTTTTATCACTCATATTTTGTTGAACTTATTCTGTTGATATTCGTTTCAAATGTTTTTGTGACACGAAGATGATCAGATTGTTTTCTATTGAACGGACTGCTCGCTGTAAATATATTTCATTAACAGAATCTTGTGTCACATTTAAATTGCTGAGTGGATTGCATGGCAAAGATTTTCAATAGTAATCAGTAATTCATTATTATCACTAAGTATTTTTCTTTTAGTGATTATTTGACTTTCTTTATATTTATAATTTTACAAATATTAATCCTGAAATATTGTCTCTTATAAGTGTTTTCGTGAATATAATTAAAAATATGGCAATCATAAATGATGTGGTATATATTATTTATGTTTTCATTAAATGTTAATGACAATTTTAAAATGAAATATTGTTTTCTTAAATGTCTTCCTTTTTCTCATTATTTTTTTAAAGAAATGTTTTATTCTCAAACGTTGACTTTCCTTTATTACTTCCTCTGGAGTTTTTCGTTTTAAATATAACATTTTGTGTTAAGAAAGTGTTTAGTTCAGGTAGTGATGCCATATGACATATTTGAGAAACATTTTTAGGAGTTAAACGTATCAAATTTTCTCAGTAAAAATACTCTTTCCAAAGGGGCAATTCATATAATTATTAAATTAAAGTACATGGTAATTCAGCAATTTATTTTACATATGTGCATCTTTTTCAATTCGTCAACTGTTTTATATTTATATTATATATAAGTTTTCAAATTTTATATTATACTATACATGCTAATCTGAAAAATAAGTATTCAGTTTCTTAGTTAATTGTAAGCTTACCTGAATAAAAGAAAATATTAATCTGAGACCTTATTTATCACTTTACTTTTTAAACAACACCCATTTTTTTATCATTCTCTGAACACCTAGGAATTTAAAAATGTTTTTACTAATTTATAAAAGAGAATTTTTTAATTGTTCATCTTATGTACTCAACACATGATTTGACCCGACTATTTCACATTTAATTGTATGAATTGATTTTTAAAATTCTTGTTTTGCAATCCACCTGTTAAGTCTGTTGCTCATTGAAATGCCAAACCAAGATTATATTTTCTTATAGTCTTTGAATGCAGCTGTGCTTTTAGATATGACGTGATATGTACAGAATTGCTGGTACTCATGATAGGAGTTATTGTACCTTAGTCTAAGAGGCATTTGCTTGTTCTATCTCATTTGTTGTATGACTATTGTAAAGATTTTATTGTCTTACGCAATTTGCGTAAAAATGTACTCATCAGATGCATACAGCTTAAGGTTCTAGAAGTTAGTGAAAAAATTATACAGTTAAGGACTTTTAGAAATAATTTGTGTATTAATAGATGCTTCCATATATTTAATCTGTTCCATAACTTCAAATAATTTGGAATATTTTTTAGAAACATGTGCTGTAATTGGTTAGATAAATTCATAAGTGCATATCTTTAAACAAACTTGTGATTGTATGCACGCTTGTGATTTAAAATTTTGTATTTGTGCCTCCAAATAATTGTAACTTAACATATTTCTTTCACTACTTAACTTGCATATAGTTGCATATTATTTTTCATATGCTGTGTATACAGTTTGGAAAATAAATCAAGACTGACTAGTTAAACGTAACCAACAGAACTTTTTGTGTGATATTTGACTAGTACCTTGCCTTTCATTCTCAGATTCATATAATTGAGATTAAATCTATGCGATGTACATATTTATTTTTCTTGGATTATTTTCCTTCCTTCAATTTTTTATTGAAATTTAATTTTGTAGCTGGTGCTCAATGCAGGCATTATTGACAGTAAAGCAGAAATATTTGACTTGTCTTAATTTCGTTTTGTAATACCTTTTAAATATTTTGTGGAAACTAAAATTGTGTAATCAATTCGTTAAAGAGATTACTCATACTTAAATTCTAAATTGGCTTCTGCATCTTAATGGGCAAAGAAATACTAAAATTACTCTCAAGGAGTCAAAATTTTAGAGCCTATAAGGATGGATATAGTTGAAGTGATTGATTAATTAATGCAAAGCCTGTCAGATTTTCTAATTTAAGTTCATTTATTTAATTTCTATGTGTTATCCAATGCCCAAAACTAAAAAGTTGGGAGTTTTATGATTCATTATCCTTAGGATTTTACACTTAATACTCATACACTCATACTTCTTAGGATTTTACAAATTAATGATTATGTATAGTGATCAAGATCCATTCGTTAGTTATCACAGCTTCACATTTGTTCTCAGTTTAGTTTGAGGCTTTTTCAGCATTTTTAATGTTTGTTTTTTATAAACGTTGGAGCAAATTTGTTTGAACATTTTGAGGCCCACTGCTGACAGAATTTTATAGGAGTTTCCTTGCACAATTAATGCAATATTTCACTTGTTAATTTGATCATTAAGCATAGTTTAAGTAAACTTTGAGGAAATCCATTGTTCAATTGAAAGCAGAACAAAAATCACATTTTCATATTTTATTTGTTTATCATAACCTTGTACTGGTTAATTGCTTTGTGGAAGGAATTCATTTAACCATTTTCATAGCCACAGAATAATTTTTCCCCTTCTAAAAGTTATTTCCTAATAAAGCAAATGATTTTCTGTGACTTCATATATTGTAAGAAATTACTCTCTTGTAATATAACATTTATCTTAATATATTTTAGCTGTTCTGTATCTTGTGTTTTAAATTTAATTTTGGAATAATTTGAGTAATTTTGTCAGAAATTAAAGTAATTCTGTTCCATTAGATTGAAATGTAAAAATAAAATATGCAATGTTTGTTGAAGATGACAATACTAATTTTATAATCTTGATAACTAGCTCTGAAAGAATTTTAATTTTTGCGATTGTATAGTTCTAATTTTGTGATTTATTTGGGGAAATGAATACTCATTACAGAGAAATTTAAAAATACAAAACAAAAGATTAAATTATTCTTATTAATGTATTGCAAAGTCGATAACCAAACAACTAATCATAATCTGACAGAAACAAAATGTTAAAATTGTATTAAATTGAATGCTTATTTATTAAAATAAATGTTACATTTCTTGTGATATATGTGTAATGTTTTAAAATACAATATGTGCGTTTATGAAACTTGTTTTATAACTTCTGAAAATTAGAGCCAAATTTTAGTCATCTTGTCTCATGGGCTTTTAATGCTAATTTTGTATAATTTTATTTAATGTTTGCTTTTGAAACCAAACCTAGCAGATTCTAATGTAAAAATATTTTAAATGCTAACTTGTAGTTTTCAATGCTAAATAGAAAGAATCCTGTTTTTTTTTTAAACCTTATTCCTATAACATTTTTATTTCTCTATTCTCCATTATAATGTGATGTTCATTATTTTCAGTGTCATACCGAAAGAAAAGTTCATAATTTTTTTTTAGCCAAGACTGTATGTCATATATATACTTATTTTTATATTAATGGCTCTCATTTATATGTGCCTAAAAGTGTACATTTTATTGTTATCTATAAGCCATGTGTGCCTTTTTTGTTTTATTGTTTGTTTTAATGTCTTGTGTATATTTTGTACATTTTAAGTTTTTAATAAAACAGTTTTCTTTGAAATCAGATTCTGTGTTTCATTAATTTTGTGTTCAATTTGAGAACTTAAAGAAAGCCTGCATTTCTATTTGTTCAGTTAAAATATTTTTTTTTACAAAATAATAGACTTTGTGCTTATTACTTAGCAGGGTTAGAATTTACATTAATTTGTAATATGCCTGGTTCTTGATATGTTGCATATAGATTTTCTTATTGTTTGAATTGTTGATTTCTTATATTCTATTGACACATATCTTTTATAGTTCCTACTTAAAGTATATTTTAAAAGTATCTATATACGCCTTGAAACTGTGATGCCCCCTCCAAAAATTATATATTTAAGCATACTATCGTACAAAAATTCATGACAATAAAAAGCACAGAACAAAAAAGTAAGAAAAACGTGCAGTATACTATCACATTACAGTATAATTACATATAAAAAATACTCTTGCATAGTTTGTGCATACATATCAAGAAACATAAACATGCAACTATATAAAATTCAAAATATAAAGTTTAGTTTTTAAAAGTTAATGTAATCAAATGTTTGAAACTTCAACTGTTAAAGATGTTTAAGTTTAATGTGTAAATATGCATTCTTTTCAAAAACCAGAGTTATTGAATTTGCCCTTTTTAAAAATTATATATTGTGAACAACTACACTAAAGAGAGGTGCAGTGCTTTTTCTGAAATCTGTATGTTGAATAAATACATACTTTAAGAATATGACATTCTGACCTAAAAATTATTTCAGATTGTAGAGGTGTAATATTTCTAGTTATAAGGATAAAAAGATGGATTATATTAAAAATATATACTTGCAATATCTCATCTTTTGATGAAAATGTTTTCGAATGCAGTATAAAACTTAAATATTTTTTTATGAAAAGGATACTAAATGATGTACTTTTTGGAAACATTTCTCTAAGACTGAATATTTACTTCAAAAAATATCTCAAACATGCATGCATGAAAATAACAGTTCAAACGAATAAAAATCATGATTTTAGTTGCAATTACCACTGAGACCAGCAATTAGCATTTTTCAATAATAAGATTTGTCTGACTTTTGAACCAAAGGGGCAGTTTAGACTCTTCTATTTTCATAATTTAAATTAGAAAAAAACTGAATTTTCAGCATAAAAAGACTGATGTAAGACTCACGCAATTCCATAACATTGTAATGAGATTAAATGTGAAATGGAAATTAAAATGAATTCTCAAACGAAACGTGTTGAAACCACAGAAATATGTTGAAAACAAAAACTTTTCAGCAACAAGATAAATCTTTTTAAAGTTTTCTTGTTTAAAACTAGATATATTCAAATAATAGTTTCAAATAGCAGTTTTGAAATAAATCAAAATCGGCTTTTTTAAAATTATTTTAAAACTCCCTTGCTTAACACACCCCAAGGAGTAGTACCCTAGTGATGTGTCCCTTCAGTTTTACCCTCACCTTTCATGTGCTTTTTTTCCCTCGTAGTATAAAAAAATTTTAAATTGGTTTAGTTCATCTAGTGTTTGGCGCCAACTTGGCCCTTTCGCCATTAAACTCCTCAAACCTCGCGTAACGAATCATTAAAAATATAGACTACTTCCATTCTTCACTTATGTATTTTGAATTTATCTCCTTGATACGTCAGAACAGACCAAACAGTAATTCAGTATTTCAAGAGTATCAATTTTTAATAGGTAGGTTGAATTAACGTCGCACTGGTGCAATACAACGGGCTATTGGTAACGGTCCGGGACCAATCTCGAAGGGAAAAATCCGATGACAACATCTCGTAATTTTGAACACCACGGTCAGGCGACATGGTCAACATCTGAAACTGGCACTCTGCTTTCCAAACTTCCACGCCAACGTGAGGATATTTGAGGCAACGACAGATTTAACGTGCACTAGCCCCCACGTAAACCACGGTCTTCGTTTGGATCGAGCTTTGCAACCCTCCAGTCGCTGATCCGTGACTCTGCCAACTTGGCCACCGCGGCCCTCTCATCAGGAAATATAGCCCTCCACCTTTTCTTGATGTAAATAAAAACAGGACAAAGTTTCAAAAGTGATTCCATTTTCTGAAAAATCAGTTGCTCCGAAAGATAAAAATTAAAATCTGAGACGCAATTCAAACGAAACAATTTCCAGCCGACCTCGTAACCTCCCTTCCCGAGGTGAAATCAATCACAAATTCTTTCGTAAAAATGTCGGCGGTACTATGAGTTGGTTCGAGTGTTTTGATAGCGCTCCATAATAGCAAGCGATTTGATTGGGTTTATAGGATCTGGCACCGGTGCAGCCGGGTTCCTCTGTGGTTGACGTCCGCACTCGTTCATCATTGCACCCTAATATTTTGATTCCAAACAAACGGCTCGGAGAGCGGCTGGCAGCACACGTGTACGTCGGCCCATCAACAACACTCCCCTCTCGCGACACTTTAATCCTTTCGGTTTCAGCTGAGAGATTCTTCCCCTTTCACCCCTTCGTCGTGTAACGGATGAAGTGAGAGCAGACACTTATGAAACGTGACATGTTTCCACACCCTCCCTCCTACCAGTCTTTTAAATTTATTTCACATATTTTGTTTTACAAATTGTAACTATGTGATGCATATTACTGCATAATGTCGTTCTCAAAAAACACAAATTTTCCTTGGAGAAAAGAGGGCCGCGTTAGCCCAGTTGGAAGAGTAACGGATTTAGCAACTTGGAGGATTGCGAGTTCGAAACTTGGTCCAACCAAAGACTGTCGTAGCCTCAAATGTCCTCACGTTGGCATGGTGTGGAGGTTTGGAGAGTGTGGGAAGCCAGCTCAGGTGGTTGACCTGGTCATCTGACCGTGGTTCAAAATTACGAGGTGTTTTTCTCGGACTTTTCCATTCGGGATTGATACCGGACCGTCATCAATAGCCCTTGTGTCTCTCCATTAATTAACTACCTACCTACCTCACTTTGGCGTGGTGTGGAAGTTTGTGGAGCTCAGTTGCTGACCTTGTCATCTGACCGTGGTTCAAAATTAAGAGGTGTTTTCCTGGGATCTTTCGGAGATGAATTCCGAACCATCGCCAATAGCCCGTTGTGTTGCTCCAGTGTGACGTTAATTAACTACCTAGCCTTGTGGAAAGATCCGAGAACAACACCTCGAAATTTTGAGGCACGGTCAGATGACCAATCTACCCTGGGGAAAAGAAATTAAATTCTAATAACATTGGCGTTGAATTGAGATGTGGCAATTGCAATTTAGAGTGTGTTGGGGTGTTTGGATTAAAAAAATGCACGTATCTCCAACATTATTTTCTCTTAATTAATATTCACTTTTTACTATGGTTAACCACCAGTTTTACTCTAAAATTTTACATTCAAATTGATAAAATGCCAAACCTGCTATTTTAGAATTTAATTAAAACTTTGTACATTCCTTATTTTAGTTTCATTAATTTGGCCCACTAAAGGCGCCACTCTTAAGAAACTGGTAGACTGAAGTGTTTGGTTAAGTTTCGAATCTCGAATGGTGCCGAAGTCAGGTTGGTTGCTTGAAGTTTCCTGGTTTCTTCAAAACGATACGTAAATGCGGGCCGGCTTCTCCAATGTCTTACAGGAAGGCATGTCCTTGGTTAACACTGCGATGCCATGATCTCACCAACGGAATGCTTGAATGACTATATGTCCATAAAATGAAAAAGTGTGAGTTAATTTAGTAATGTGTTGTTATCTGCCCAACTCTGCTTTAGAGAGGTATTCTCTCGACAGTAGGATTACGAATTATCGACTTTATCATTACTGATAAATTATCGACGGAAATTTTCAATACGGTTTTTACCTGTGTTAAGTCCAGCTTTTTCCTTAGCTAGCTGTTTTAAGTGCATTACCGAAATGACAGGGAGTAAGAAGAAATTTTTGTTAATAAGTAAATATTTCCAAAACTTTACTGTGTAATTTATTACCTTCCAAAAAATTGTTTGAAATTGGATAGCCTCCCAACATTGATTTTGAAGAAGCATATCTTTACTGGTATATGATGGCATTTGTAACTTTTTCCATTGTATAAATTGATCCCTGGAGATTTTAAAAATAAAGCTAAATAATCAAATATAGTGTAAACCAATAATCATACTTAGTAGAGGTAATTCTCACCAGTCTCCAAAAAAGTTAGTTGAAACAGAATTCATTACCGATTTTAAACCACAGACACTACAATGTCCCTTTTGACTACATAAAGTAATTCGCCTTTGAAGATAGGCGGATGCTTTAATTATTTGATCTTTCAAAAATTGATAAGAAAAAAGGAAGCAATATACATAAATATATCCTCGTCAGGAGATTTATTTGACTCAAAAATTAATCACGAGCATTTTTAAAATTCCCTAGAAATATTAATTATATAAGTTCGTCTCATGCTTCGAGCAATAATATCATGCATTGTTCCATATACGTATTATATTGAATGGTATTAAATTTGAAGGCGTTTTATGGCATATAATGAACAGACAAAGCCACATTTATCAATGAAATGTGTCATAGTACCAACTAGAAATCGACTATTAGTTTTAATTATCTATTAGCACTTCAATGAAATGATTATTAGGTGCAGACAGCTGATTTCAAAATTCGATCTTCTTAAGTAATATCTCGGTACATAAATGCAAAAAGCCATTACCAAATCATATATGCTGTGATTATGCTTTTTCTTTCAGTTAAGTCCATATTTAGTTAGTTCTTTCAGTAGTATGGGCCTATTTCTGTTTTGACGTCAGAAAAAATTAATGGAAATATTTTTCTGTTAGGTATGTAGGTAATTAGTTAACGTCACACTGTAGCAACACAACGGGCTAATAGCGACGGTCCGGGATCAATCCCTAATGGAAAAATCCGATTTTTCTGTTAGGATAGTTATACAAACGATAAAAAAAACAGATTTATGGTTATATCGAACATTTAATTGTGTTTAGAATAGGTGCACGAGAGAGAGGACCCTTATAGTATGAGAGGCATTTTCTGTCAAGCTAAATAAAGGTGGCAGTAGTGTTTCTGCTGCGATACGTATCTCCTGTTCGTATTCTGAACGCGACGTAACATGGCTTGTTTTTCGAATACGATTTCAGCACATAGCCAACAAAAATTCCTAAGAATGAATTCGGAATTGAAAAATTATAGTTGATTGAACAACCCTAATTATACTAAACGCCAAACGTTGCCAAAACGGCGATAAACGACATTTTAAGCTAAACCCTGTATTCATTATGCGAGAGTATTTGAGTATAGCGGGAGTAAAGTCTTCGCATTCAGTCTGGTGAAAACCCCTCTCATAGTTTATTGCAATAAGAGTCGTTGTAGAGAGAAAGTAAAGTATGATTTTTCTCGCTGCAATTTAATTAATGAAAATATTAAAACGAATTTCCATTTATAACAATTCAATAAATATAAACGGGAGCTCTTAATGAAGTTCATTTAAGTAACACATTCGTCAATAACAACTAAAAATAATTTTCGGTTCTTGACCTACAAGTTTAGAACCACTACTCGAGTCTTCAAGCATTTGAAGCGAGTACTACATCGAGTCTTCAAGCAAACCCTGGAACACCATATGCCACGAAAACTAAGCAAACGGAGAGGGAAAAAATATTCGTATGCACTGCTCAACATTGTCAGTCTAGTAATGTTTTCTTTTTAACACCGAGTCGTCGTTTGTCAAAAGAATTCGAAAAAAGAATGTTCCATACACATTGGCATTTTCATGTGGAGGCCTCTGGCAGTTTGTGTGGGAACGTCCGGGTATTTGTGACATGAATTACGCAGTGTTGATTTGAAGAGAGAAATAAACTCGCTTCTATTAAAAAAATTGCTCCAAGAGAAAAAATTTCAACTTTTCCATCTCGTAAAACGGAAACGAGGATCGAATTCACGAATCCGGGTTTGTCAGAGTATCACTGACAAGATAGGACTCTAATTTAACCACTTGATTCATTTTGCATCGATTGAAAAAAATTAAAAAATCACAAATCTAGAAATTTTAAACACTTAAAGCACTGAGAATGTGAAATATTTACCAAAAACGTAAAAGAATCTTGTTTTTCAAACACTCCTGCAAGTCCTTAGTGTTCCTTGGAGTATTAAACAACTAATTTGTTATTTAAACTAAATGGTGATGCAAATGCATTTCAATTATTGCTGAAAATTAAAAGTTCACTACCGAAAAATTGGTAATTTTATTTTACTTTTAAGTTTCCACACAAATATTAAAAAATATTAAATGCATTCTTTAATATATATAGAATTTTGATTTTGAGGGCGAATTCTCAACATGTCATAAGAATGGTAATACAGTAGTAGATATCTATATAAATAAGAATGGGGCATTGAATAGTTTCTCTCCATTTCAAGTTATCAAGTTAGTGGTCACATTCATTTAGTGATTGAATTTCATTACGTCAGTCTGTCTTCTCGTTTTAATATCTGTTTTTGGTCTGCGAGTTTGTTCAAGTATCACATAAATTTTATTCATTTTTTTTCATAATATGTTAAAAGTTTTATGTTAGATTGGTGAACTCATCATTTAAATTTCCTTTGCTTGCACTTTTAGGCAAGTTTCTTGCTAAAAAAGCTGAATACCCATACTAAAATCAATCTTAATTTGGCAGTTTTGTAGAAGATAGGATATGTATTGAGCACTGCGATTACTCAGATTTTTTCATCAGTACTGCTGAAAAAAGCAATTATTTTTCCAAAAATTATTTTTACGGAATTTAAATTTTAATACTTTACTTATTTTGAACTTATTTTTTGTATCAAAATATAAATAATTTTCGAATATTTGGAACATGATATAAAGAGAATAAAACATTCAATTTTTCACTATAGCGTGGAATAAATGACTTATTTTATGTCCAATATTGCTAAAGACGTCTATTCATTTTGATCTACTTCCCTCAAAAGTTCTTGGCTTAGCATATATGGTTGAAGAATTCCTTTTTATGAAAATAGTCCATTGTGTGCTCCAGTGTGACGTTAATTAACTACCTACCTAAAAAGAAGTAAAACATGAAGCACACAACCTTTTGAGTCAAGACTAATCGAATTTAGTCAAAGTATCTTAAGTCTCCGTTAAAAATGATTAAACTCATTAAAACTGGTGTCTTCTATCCATGTTTCAAGTAAAATTACTAGGTTTTATTGAAAGCTGCAATCATTTGACAAGCAACAATAATTCTCATTCTGGACAGGTACGTGGTTTCCATTCAAAACTAAATCTCTGAATTGAAAAGGGTTCTTTGAGGTGTAACGAAACGAAAACTCGTGTTTGTTGATCACGTGCAGTGATATTATTTTCTGATTTTTTCCCTCGGTAGGGAGATCTTTCCCTTTGGGATTGATCCCGGACCGTCACTAATAGCCCGTTGTGTTGCTCCAGTGTGACGTTAATTAAAATACCATACCATACGCTCTGTAGGTAGGTAATTTATTGCAACTATGCGATATCACGAGATAAAAAGAATCATTTATTAATATCTTCAGAACAAATTTTCCTCCGCTATTATGTTTTACTAAGGTTAGATTTAATAAATATTTATTTTTCATTAATGTGTAATTTCTATTCATCATTCGGGCCGTCGTGGATATGCCCACTGCGCTAGCAACCTTCGAGTTGTAGGCGGTGCAGATTCGATTCCTGTCAAGTGCATTCCTTCCTAGGTGTATTTCTCTCTTCTGTGTCAGTAAAAAACTTTCATTGTATGTGTCTATTGATATTGTATGTCTTGTGTCTGACGCAGAATGGCCAAATATGGCCCTTGTGCCATAAAACCCCAATACCAACCAACCAACCTACTCATCACTCAACACCACAAAGAAATCGATTTGAAGCTGCATGCAGGTTAGAGAAAAACAAATTTTAAATGGAACTTTACTATAGTACTAACGTTAGAAAAAATCGGAATAAGGACTTTTTAAATATTACATTTTTTTTATTGAGTGACAGAAAGTCAAGATTACCTTGCCTACTTTGCGAGTTGAAGTTATATTTAAGCAACTTATACCTTTTAGAAGTTTGTTGAAAACAGATTTTCTTTTGCAATAAAACCCTGTCAAATTGATCAACCATTTTTTGAAAAATGGTAACAGGTTACATGTGCTTTATCTGTACTAAAGATATTCGACTTTGCAAAAAGTTCTTTTGTTGCACGTGCCACAAAATGAAATTTTCAAGAAAAAATATATTTTCTTTAAAAAAGGATTAGTAATGAATATGTTATCATTCTTCCCTTAAGGATGGTGAAACTCGAAAATGTCCATGTCTGGTGTAAAAGAGCCACAAGTCAAAAACTAAAGGAAAACTGAGTGCTGGAGTATTCGCCGTAAACTCGTCATTTTTACACGTCATTTAATTGAGATTCACCAATTTTACAGGAAACGAACGATAGGGCATTACTACCTCCCTCAAAAAAGCAATTTTGTAGTATTCACCTTTCATAGTTTTGTCATACAACAGGTGCGATGTAGTATGTCAAATGTATTAAATGGAAGGATAAGGATTTGCATGTATTCGATTTTTTGCGTCCAAAGTTGTAGAAATTATAAAAAACTCGGAAAGTTAAAAAAATATTTTCCAGAAACTTAAATGATGTTGGCATTTTTCTACGAAATATAAAACTGATTTTAGTCATTTCAATCTACTTCACTAATTTAACCCGAGTAAGGTAGGGTTAACTGAATTTTTCTAAAAGTATTTTAAAAACTTAACCCATGAAATCAGGCACACAAAAGTATTCGGCCAGCTTCCGTAAAAAGATACAAATGTTAAATAAAAACATTAAAATCAATGTGTATAAGATACTTTTTGCATTTAGTCTTATACCTTAGATTGTTTGAAGTCTTAACATCATTGTTTGCACCAGATATTTGTTCAAACTGAAAACACTTTCACTGTATACTGGTGATTGAAAATTACGGGGTGTTGTCCTCGGATCTTTTCCTTCGGGATTGATGCCGGACCGCCACCAATAGTCCGTTGTGTTCCTCCAGTAAGAAGTAACTTCAACTACCTACTTACCTTCATTCTATTCTGATTGTAGATAGATTTTCAATGAATTTCACTATTTTATAACAAAAAATGTTTGATTTCTTCAGATTTCCTTATAAAGATAATGATAGGATACAAATCTTTAAAATGAGGTCAGATTTTAAGGCGGACCAAAATCTATACTTTAATTCAAATTTACCGCCAAAATGTTTCAAAATTCTTTTAATATCAATGTATGCAGCTTAATATTAGCAAGTTCAAATGCATCTACTCCAGCTGCCAATACACAAGCCTATATCATTGCAAAATATGCTCTGCATTTGATAGTGGCCATTGACCAAACTTTGGTTTCAGCTTCATTTAAATTAAAGTGATTTTTAATGAGAATTGAAGTGTTGAAACTCACTTTTTTACGCTGAATTAATCAGAGTTCGGTCAGTGTAATATCCACTCAACTGTCAAAGAACTGTAGAAGTTCCTGTTTAGGAAATCAAAATACACTCACGTAATCCGACGTTGAATCATAATTAGATTAAGTTTGGTACGCAGCACTTTCCATCCCACCATGTTGAATCACCTTTCGAATACAAAACAAAAATCTAGGTAGGTACATAGCTTTACAACGCTGCTGTCTTTAAGTAGAACTACGGAGAGTGGTGGGAGAAATGAAACGAGGTTGTGTGTATTCAATCATCATTTATTCGGCGAGAAATGACGACTCGACATATTGAATGGAATCATACACGGCAAACATAAGGGGATGGACATGGTACGGAGTGCTTCTGTATTCTCACGTTGAAGGCGTAATCGTCGTCCAACTGGCGAGGCAGCTGGCTCACCATCGAAGGACACGTTGATTATTTGCCGGATTGTCTCGTGTAAGTTCCGGTCACAATCGACGAATCTGTATAAACAGGAAGCTTCCGATCATGTGGCTTTATCAGCAGCGCCACCTTGTTCCTGGCCTCTACAGTTTAGAAGACATTGGGTTATGCCATTTTCCGGGGGCTTTGGGGGCCCTAGCTCCTCTCGAAAGTCTTGGCATCTGATTTTCAAATATATTTGCAAATAAAATGCTATAAATGCATGGTATTCTTTTTTACATTGTTCAGATAAAATGGTAATTATTTAATTCTCAAAATAACTTATTCTATGAACTAATATTTACGATGTAGTGTAATAGGAAAGTGATTAAATGTTCATTAGGAAGTATGAAAGCACATTTGTGAGTATGGGCATTTCCTTTTCTATGCAGATTCAATCGCTTTCTCACATGATGTATCAATCCCCCAACAACAAGGGAAGGGGCAAAGCAAACGAATACTATATAGAAACGATAATAGACAAAATATGAAAGTAAAAAGTGAATTTCTAGAAGGGGAAATATTTGCTGAATGCTATTTATTGTATTTTATTTTGCAAATATTTGGGGAGCACTCATTGTCCGGTCTTTCGTGTCCTTAGAACAGTCGAGAGGTGTCATTTTTTATACACGCGCTTACAATCATCCCCTTACAGATCACAGACTGATAACCAAAAATAACTAAAAGGACCTTAAAAATTGGGATAAAATCTTGTTGCATAAAAATTCCATTTTTAATTTTGGGCCCGTCTCCCGAAATAAAAAATACCATCTAAGCTACTGGAATCTAGTATGTTATGCCAGTACCACAGTAGCACACAGCCAGGACCAGGATTTTAGTTTGGAGAGGACCTTCATTTAGAATGGATTTTTACATAGCTATTGGGTTTGTTAAGAATTTGTATGTGTTTCTCAAGACCATCAATTCAGAAGTTTGCAAACAAAAAGTGACATCCTGATTGGTTTGGGAGTTACAGTGACACTATGGGTTTGCACACTGCCCTAGCAACATGCGAGTGCAGGTACGCATTTTTTAATTCGAGCAGGTATTTCTTTAAACTTACGATTGACATTATTAAAAAAACTTTCTAATGGTATTTCATGGGGTTATATTTGCCCCACATGATGAGACAAGTGTTTGGGAGGATGGGCTTGCTCCACATGATAGACGATGGACTGTTTTCTTGTTTGCAGTGTGATAATATTGTGAGTAGGGAAGAGCACATCATTTCTATCATGCCCTTTAGTCTGCGTAAATTTTCCTTCCGAAATCCGAAGTGCTCTAGCGGTGAAACATCTTAAGAACTCCTTCAAGCAGGCGTCAGACTCTACTTTAATCGCAGACACTTTATATACAATGAATTAACTTACCCCACATCACCCTATTTTATTTTTTAAATATTAAATAATAACTTTATGCATTTATTGTATTTCATTCGTTGAGAGATGGTTTAAAAATCAGAAACCAACACTTTAGGGGAGGGGTCCCCCCTGGCTTCACCATTGTGTTATACACAAAAAATTATGTTGATGTTTCGGTATCTCAGAAAAATTTCAAATTTAGACGATACATATAAAAAGTACTTTTCCTAACACCCTGCTAATTGAACATACATAACTCACCATGGTACTACAAGGGCGGAATGGTAAACCACTTTGCGCTACCTAGATGCACCGCGAGGGGTGGGTTCACGTTGCACCTCACACACATACCACACATTCTATGCATAACATAGAGCGAAATATAAGTAGACTGAGTATTGCTATTGAGAGAAGCTACAGAAAGTGTGACCAACATGTAGTCTAATAGTCACGTGACTTATCTATGATAAATTGACTTGATTGGTAAATTTGACATTTCAAGATATAACCTCTTATGACAGGATAGATGTGTCAATGGGCATTTCTAGAGTGGTGACAAAAATGTTGAAATTGCAAGTCTACTAGTATGTCGCGTGGACCAATCAGATGATGAATCAATGGATGGCCGTCTTCTCCCGTGCAGTGGACCATGAACGTTCGTTTTCATCCGACAGACGAAAGTTGTCTAAGGGTCACATTACTATTAGTTTGGTCACGATCCTGGGCACATAAAAAGCTTACCATTGCTCACTCATATTTCCTCTATGGTCACAACCCGTTTGTAGAGGAGCCACACATTTATTCCTGACGGACAAACATCCGTGCCTTACCCCGGATTCGAACCAAGAACATTTCGAGCGAGAAGTCAGCATCCTCACCACAACGCCGATAAGCACTTCAAATAAGTACAAAATATTATAATTCGATTTCACCTAATGTCAAATTTGGTCTATATTTTCCAAAATATTTAATCTAGAGAAAACGACTCCTCTTCTGCTTTGAGTAGATTGAAATGTAAGAAGGGGTTACGGTATATTAAAATAATCTGTCACTTATCGGCAATTCATGAAGGATACTGAATTCCCTCCCAGTGCAGAGTGAATCCCAACGGTATTCTGGTAGGCGAAGCAAAAAAAGAAAGAAAAAATAGCCAGTCGGGACCCTGGACCTGACAGATCCCGGCGACCCGTGATTTGTGCTTCTGTAACCCAGCCTTCCATGGTGGGTCCCTTCTCCGTCACGTGTTAAATGGTGGGGGTGAGGAGCACCGATCTCCCTTTCTTTTTTCCCAGCACTTCTTTCGCTTGGTGAAAAATTGCGTCTTTCAGACACTGGTTTCATCTCTCCGGACCGCATGTGCCACTCTCTGTCATCTCCTCCCTCTTGACGTGAGTCTTCTACTGCAGTGGACACTTTGTGAGCTCTGGTAAGTTGGTTACCCTTCTGGAACTTCCTCTATGCTCTCTGAGCTCACTTGATTTTATGTTGTATCGGCGCGTAAATCAATGAAAAATCTGTTGTTTTGCAACTTTGAAATGTAAATCGAGGGGTGTGTTAAGGAAACAGTGGACTTTCAAAAAAAAGCTTTGCAGTTATATTCTGATTGTTTTAGTTTTTGTACTGCTGCTACAAAAAAGCCTATATGTAGTTTGATCCAAAAGTATTAAGTGTGGAAGTTATTGCATAAAATGTGGTCGAAAATTTTTATAAATCATCGAATATTGATAGGTCTTATGCACATTAATTTTCCATGTATTGTCAAAATTTTAATCACATAGTTTCCATGCATATAAATCAAATAACTCCATTTGGTAAGTGTATCACTCAATTGTAAAGCAAACACAATTGCACAAAAACATCTAAAATTTTGCAAAAAAATCAGGTTAAGCCAACATTTGAAATCCAAATTATAAAATTTGGAAGCATGATCTCATTTGTACTTATATACAACAAATACGCAGATATATACAACATATTCCAAAGATTATTTAAAGCAAATTTCAAGGAAATTAATTAAAACCAGATGCGCAGGGAACATTTTGAAATCAGACGAATGTCAAATATCTCAATTGGAGAAAAACGGCCGCTTTATAGTAAATTTACTTTTCTATTTACTATATCTTTTATGTTGTTGCATATCTAATTCCGTCAAAAACGATCGCTCTTTTGTTATCGACATAATTTGATATCAATTCATTTTTACAGCTAAAAAACAAAACAATTTTCGATCGCTTTTGGTGATCTTGAAAGTCTTGTCACCGTAAAGAGTTTTACATAGCTACAAGTAGTGGCTAGTCAGAGGGGGATCTAGGTGCTTCGATTCACCCTCCATGAATGTATTAGATACTTTTTTATCTCTTAAACAAATGCTATTTAACATTTAAGATACTTTTGTTTAGTTTATCTGCAGAGAATAAAATACATATGGCCCAAAAAAGAATACACAAATAAATAAAAGACACCCAAGAAATAGACATACATATCAGTTAGATTAGAGATAAACAAAGTACTTTATTGTAAAGGATTACTTGTTGAATTGATGGTTGGTTGATTGGTTTTGGGATTTTATGGCGCAAGGGCCATATTTGGCTATGCTGTGCCAGACACGACATACAATATCAAGTAATAGACACACGCTCAATGAAAGTTTTACTGACACAGAAGAGAGAAATACACCCAGGGAGGCATGCACCTGACAGGAATAGAACCTGCGCCGCCTACAACTCGAAACTTGTTGAATTGAATTCATTAAAAAATATATCAACCTCCTAGAAAGAATTACATAATTTAAAAAATCTATTTGTAGCAAAATTATTACATTCTTTTCAAAGGTTTAAAAAACTAATGTACAGTTTCTGGTGATATATCTGACACAAGAAACTAAACTATCAATTTTGCTTTGTAGAAGGTTGTAAACTTTTTTAAGCAATGTCTCTACGGAGCTTTAAGGTAACGAAACCGAAATGATTTCGCAATTCAGAAGAATGTAAACTTGGAGATTCATAATTCTTAAAATAAATGTTTCTCAAAAATGATAATCTTTCGATACAACAGCTATTTAATTCTGTATCTTGATAGAAAAGGGCCAATATCCAAATTCGCTTGTTTTGAGTTGTCCACAAATTCCTTCCTGGTAATGAAAATTATAATAGAGAAAATTGTCAATGTCCTCCTGTCAATACATTCTGAAAATCAAAACATTGGAAAATAATTTTTGAACGATGTATTTAAAAAGTAAAAATTACTCTAAATCCATTGTTACGCAAAACGAGCAAAATGTACGCTGGCCCTTTTCTATCAAGGTACAAAATTAATTAAAAGGTTATTGAATTGATCATCTAGGAAATATAAAGGTATGAAAATTTTTCACTGACATAACCATATTTATGTATCAATTGTATGTACAAATTGACAGAAAATATGAATTTCGAGAAATAAAATTTGAATAGCTAGCGCACTATTTAAAATTTCCGTTATCAATATTTGGTGAACCATTTTGAAGTTATTTCTTTACTCGAACAAATCGAAGTACGCAACTTTTAATGATGAATGTAATTACTTTAAAATTTTAGTATAGTGACCAAAAATTAGAACGCTAAGACATTGAAATTTTGAAAATCTGATAGATCTATATAATTATTTGGCATTTAAATTGTACTTACCAACTGTAGGCCTCTCCGAAAGGAAGTTCTGACTGCTACTGATTCCAAAGTTTCGATTCTTCAGAAACAGTTCCGGAAACGATGAAAATTAAAAAATAAAATTATTTTATTTTGGAGAAAGGAAAATATTTTCTAAATAATTTGCGTGTACATTCCACACATACAACCAATTATAGCTCCCAAAAATTAAAAATGGAATTTGGAATAATTTTTCGAATAATTATATGCAGCTACGTTTACAGAGAAAATGGTAGATAAATACATATATTTCACAAACGTACGTGGCACAGAAATTGACGTTATTTATGTTCCAGCGAATGGCAACAAAGCAATATGAAATCAAACGCTTCTGGATTCATTCGTCAATTTTGTCGCTCAGTTTGCGCTTGATTTGAGCTATGCAATTGCACGGTATTGCAAACATATATGGAAAATTTCGTGCTCTAATGAAATTCCTCAACAGTCTGAGAGAAGACAATGAGAAATTCAGAAGTCAGAACAGAAAAGGAAATGTAAGGGAACGCGAACATTGACTTAAACATCATAAGATACCAAATCGTTTTTGAACAAGTCAATTTGATGCAATTAAGTGGATAATCAGAGCTAATTGTAGTAACATGAGCTATTAAAGTGTGATCTTTATGCCACACACTTTAATGATATAAGAATTAATACCGTTAAGAAGTACACGAAATGCTGTTTTCCATTTTTGATCTACTTTTGATCTACTACTTTTTTTATCTTGGAAGAATGAAATGCGCATATCGATGCTTCTTTTTAATTATAAATTAGGCATCAAATGCTAGTGGCGATACTGTCAGTCACAGATAAAACAAATAAAAAACTTAAGCGTAGTTGCTATGTACACTTCTAGATGTAAATAAAAAGCTATTGTAATCAGGACATTAGGAACAGTTCTGTCAAAAGTCCCAGTTCCAACTTATAGAATTTACACTTAAAAGAGATGAAACTAAATGATTCTACGAAGTATAATGAAGGCTTTTAAATAAAAATATTACTACACGTTTTGTAAGTCTTATAAATTGTTTCATTATATTCAATGACCAAGATTTTCTTGCAAAAGGGCCCATTGAATCAAAGGAGAAAAATGGCAAGGCTAGAGTTCTTGCAACCAGAACCCTCTCTAAATGGCAATCTTCAGAAACGTTAAAGAAAGAACTTCTAAATTGAGTCAGTTTAATTGACGGACAGAAAATATTACAGTTACAGCTAATATAAAAACATTACAGCTATTTGATGTACTATCCATTGTAACCAGATGACGTAAAAAAATTTATCTTAAAAACGTGACTTCGTAGTTAAGAATTTTTGACAATTCACTTCCAAAAATGATTCACAAACTAAAAGATTTCTTAGAAGAGCAAAGTGATACGAGAGGAATTTTCAGTTTAAGCAAACGAACCATATGGAATGCGAAGACTTTAGTTCCGCTACCCAAATGCTCTTGCATAATACATATCGGGATTATCTTAAAATGTTGTTCATCGCCTTTTTAACGACGTTTGATTGGCTAATTCCTTATATATCAATCAATTCGGATAGGTAGGTAGTTGAATTTAAGTCGTATTGAGGCAAGACAACTGGTTTTGGTAACAGTTCGGGATTAATC
The DNA here is from genome assembly GCA_933210815.1 of Meta bourneti. NCBI lineage: Eukaryota > Metazoa > Arthropoda > Arachnida > Araneae > Tetragnathidae > Meta > Meta bourneti. The sequence goes on along the minus strand of OW119922.1, from coordinate 35,539,934 downwards.
CTGAAGGGAAAGATCCGAGGACACGTCTTTTTTTAAACCAGGTCATATGAGGTCAACATCTTAACTGCCAACCCACTCTCCAAACGTCCACACCACGCCAACGTGAGGACATTTGAGGCCACGACGGATTTAACGTGTACCAGCCCCCTTTGTACACGACGGTCTTTGGTTGGATTCGGACTCGCAACCCTCGGGTTGCCAATCCATTACTCTTCCAACCGGGCTACCGCGGCCCGAAAACGTATAGGAAGCAAATCCACAATATAGGTGCAGAAACACTACAGCATCTACATTTGAATTGGCAGAAAATACTTCTGATAGACTTCATATGAGCTTCCGGAATGTTTATAGTAACTAAAAGCAAAGAAAAATGCTTGATTTGTTTTTATCATACTATGATATAGATAGATCCTTCAATTGTCTTTAGTTCCCAAAGCTTCGCACATAACCTGAAAGACAAGTATGTAAAATACCAGTTGAATTTACTTCGCACTGGAGCATTGCAACGGGATATTGATGACCACCTGAAAAACCGAAAATAGATCGGACAGAAATATTCCAGAAATAATTTTCCGTTTTATAAGCTAGAAAATAAACAATGATCACTAAAAAACTTGTATCGAAGACCACTTTTAATTTTAAAGATACAGTTATGTTTACTCAACATTTTGTTTCCCCAGTTTTATTTTAATTTGTACTTCAAATAAACAAACACTAAAACATTCTTGTGAGCGATTGGATGGTCTTTGAGTCCTCTAGAGATTAAGAAAAATTATCTGAAATACCTGAAAATCTTTAATGGGATCCCGTATCAAACAACCTATTAAAATGGTCTTGATGTGAAAGCTTGCATAAATTATGAGACCTTGAAAGAAAATGCTGAATTGGACATAAATCAAAGCTTGGATTGTAAGTAATTGGATATTGTAATAAATTACATTTATTTACAAATAATAGTGTTTGTATATTCATATTACATCATCATAATTCACATTTCATTTTTCAAGACGGTTTCTTAACATTTATTCATACCCCTTTTTAAGAGGTTGGTTGGGTTCTATGGAGCAATGGCCATATTTGGCCAAGCTCCGCCAAAACAACGTCAACATTTGTTGAGAAATATGTTATACCGACGGTAACCAATTAATCGCAATGGAGCACTGAATCAAATTGGACATTTTTCTAAAAACTGACTGTAGCAATAACTGTTATGTCGCTTCATTCAGTTATTCTAATTATTTTTCAACATACCTTTTTCTTCCAAAAAAATTATAATGAAAATAAAATTGATATACCAAAACATTTAAAGGACAAGTTTTTTATAGAAAGAGTAAAACTACTGTCGTGTATGCATGAATTTCTCAATGACCTATAATTTTCACTAAGCCAAAATATGGGGTAAAGTATGATACACACTTATTTTTTAATACCCGACCACTTTCGGCACTATAGAAGCAAAATGGCGACTATTTATGAAGGAGCAACCAGTGGTTAACTCGTTGCTACTACTTCCAGAGACAGTCACCACATCCATGCGCTTACGAACCGGGATTCGAATCAGGGACCTACTGGACAGCGGACAAACGTCTTGACCACTACAACAAAGTGCCCGTGGAATGTCTTTTAATTATGCCTAATGCTCGATCACTGACCCCTTCGGCACAACAAGGTGTAAACTGGCGGCTGTTTGTGAAGGAGCACCCAAATGGTAAGCCGCCATTACTCCTAACAGAGACAGTCACCACATCCATGCACATACGAACCACGATTTGAACCAGGGATCTACTGGATTATCCGACAAACGCCATGACCGATCCAACATGGCGGCCATGGAATGTCCTTTTATTATTTCTAGTGCCCGACCACTGACCAATTAAGTCTTCGGCACAACAAACATTTTCGATGTTCAGTCATTCTCAGAATAAATGTTTTCTGAAGGAAGACCAAACATCTCTTAATCATATCAATGCTACATATTTAACCAGCTTTGTATCTAAAATTCCATGCAATGTAGGTTTCCTGTCTAATGGTGCTTTTACATTTTTGTAGTTATTAAATATCTCCTGGTCAAATCTTAACAACTTAGCGATTCTTCTCATGATTTTCCTTTTAGAACAGCTGTTTGAGCTTCCACATGTGCAAACAATAACAGTAACACTAAACTGCAAACAAAAATATTTATGATAAATCATGCAATAAAAATACTTTTGAACTCGAAAATTATTGACCTTTTAAATGAGCCTCTCCAAATTTTTCAACACCTCCAAATACAAAAATGCTTCTATGTAAAAAATGGATTCTCGCCTGATGCTCAAAATAAAATTTTGGTGCCTTCTAACGCAGAAGCATTTATTTCAAATTCCGATTAATTACCTGTAAATATATTGTGATGTTTCATGTTACGTGCTGTTTCACATAGCGTGCACTTACACTATTAGAAAATACTATACTCGTGTAATTGCATGTGTATGTGTTATTGGATTAAAAACTAAAATAATTTTGATCATCTTACAGGAAGGAGGTGCGCCTAACCGGAGCAAATGGAAAATCCTACGTATTCTAGCAACAATAATTACGAATGGCTTCAAGCAGATTCCCGATATCTTCCTCTAACTTCTCTCGGAACTCATCACTTGCAGCACTCTTTTCTACCAAAATCTGACACTCCATCGTCAAAAAATGCAGTCGGCTGCTGCAATTTCTCTTCCGATTTCATTGACTTTATGGATTTAGATGGATCATCGACAACCTCTGACGACTGGCTTTGCAACGACATTGCATTGGAAACGTCGTCAGAATCTCTATTGGGAGATTGTGGCACACTTGACTTATCTATTCCAGAGTCAACCATCAAAAATGATTACTGTGATTCCAGTAACCTTTGCTACTTTTGTTCTGGTTACGATGACATGAGTTTGAAAGGGAGAAACGTGGCACCTCACATACCTGTGATCAGAACAGACATTCAAGACCTGCATCCAAGTAAGCCGTATCTATGTCAAGACTTTACTCCTTGTTCAAAGACTTACACGTCAGGATCATCTAATGTCACTTTGGACAGTACATCGTTTAGTAATCACAAAAGCTTTGAAAAGCATTCTTCGTCCATAGATCAACCACTTAGTCAGGAATGTGTTAGAAAACATATAGAAAAACATTCACACTCAGAATCAGAACTGAATTCGAGCTTGCCAAAATCTCCCCGGTTCCATTCCGTTTGCAGTGGAAACGTTTCGAATTATAATCTTGATCAAAGATGTGACATTAATAGCTTTAAAATATACAACCAGAACGAGGACTGTGTAGTGTTGGATTCAGAAGATTTCAGTGAAAGTACTGTGCCAACTGTCCGGAATACTACAGATAACGTCTCTAAACTTCTGGAATGTCAGAAAGGAATGAATGAAATACCCCAACACTTCACTCCTGTCGAAGCTATGGATGACATTACTTCAGAATGTCAAACTCTTAGAGGTAAGATGCAATGAATCTGAGGTAAAAGCAATGAAAATTTGCAGGGGAATATGAAAGGTAGTGTTCCATTTTTTGTAGTAATTATGAATTTATTAGAAGTATTAATAGATAATTATATAACTATTGTATAATGCAAATTTTTATGCGACAAAAAGTATTTCATGACAAAAATATTAGTAATTTTCTCGGTTTACCGCAAGTACAATTTCAGAGAAGTCACTAAGGTCGGTGTCATCCAGTGACGAAATTCATAGTGCAATCGAGTGGCGTAATGTACATTAGAGCTCAGAAGTGTCTCCTGTTGGAAAAATTGGAAATCATCGGACTGAATCAAGAAAATCCGATGTTAAAACAAAGTTTAATTTTTGAACAAAATCTTAATGGACTTCAGTTTTGATTTCTGATGTGCGATTTCCATCCACACTTCTATCATCACGACTCTATTTTCTGCTACTTGTCATCGAACCACCCCACTTATATCAGTCCTGGCGTTAGAGGATTTCTATATGTGATTGGTTAGTAGTGTTTGTCATGCGCAATAGGTACCCCAACACACATGACCCTAACTTACCAATTGTAAACTTAAAATCCCATGTTCTTCCATAAACCAAAGCACTCAAGACCCTAAATTCAACTCAAATTCTAAATTGTCTCACTTCCCCGTTAATTATCTAACTTTTAAATTCCACCTTTTCATCCCAAACTTCCTTAATTTCATTTAATCTTTGAGATCTAACTTAATGCTTTTCTTCCTCTCCGAAGTCTTTCTATTCAATCTGTTGTATGTTCTTCTGGCCTGTGAGCCATGTCTACAAGTACCTATTCTTACCTCAAGACACTCCTTCACCAGTTCGACTTCAAAGTCCCTATATATATATCTGAACAAACTTCTGGCACTCAAGATCAGCTATGTTCATCTGAAGAATATTCTATTTGGAGACGGAGGGACGTAAGTCCATGTGCTGCGCACACACCCCACGTCCACGTTCCCATAGATGGTGACTTAAGCTTGTTTTACACTAAAGTAGTGCGGAACAAACCAGGACCTTATATTTAACATGACAGAAATGTCTCATGCACATTAAAATATGTTTGTGAAACAAATAATAGGTTTGTTTCATTTTGAAAAGTAATAGTTTTATGGAGTACTATAAATTAGAAACAGAAAGAAATATGTATCTCAAAATTTCATTCCATTGAGAAAAGCCCGAACAGTTGAATCGTTTGAAATAAGTATTAATTCATGGCATAATCATCAAAATATTAATATCTATGATGTAATCAAACTTCAGATTTCAAACTTTTGTATAAGCTTAATGCGCACTGAATCAAAAATTATTTTATATTTTCAAAATTTCTCGTAGGCTAACATCAAAACCCTTCGAATAGATAGTTTTGATGATAAATGAGAGGTATAGATAATTTTTTTTACCATCTGCATCTCAAGCACCTGTCGAGATTTTAAACAAAGGTTACACAATTTCTCTTTATAAAGGAAGTTTGAATAGCAAATTTTCGTGCATTCTCAAATGTGATCTTCGAGATTTCAATAGCGATGCAACAAAATAGCTTTATTAACAGTTAAAATTAAATTAACAATTACAATTTTATGTTGTTTCTAATGTTTAATTATCAATTTTTCTATCAGCAATCGTATTGCTGTTATAACAATGTTTATATAATATCGGGATGTTACAAAATTCCATTATTAAAGAGAACTTTAGAGTTCAAAATTTCAGTTTTTGATATTTGATTTCTTCTTTCTGTGAAAAATTTAATTAAAAAATAAAACTCAATATTTTAAATTGAAAGATGTTTTAATAACAAAGCACATCGGTTACTTTATGAATATGTGGGTTTAAATACAAATAATTTTTAATGCGTTTTTATATCAATTTAATAAATTGTAAATAAATTCGTACGAAGATAATCTGAAGATTTAATGTTCTTCAGATATATTTTAAGCTCTGGTTAGTAATAGGAAAGTAATTGTGCATTATGACAAATAATTTCCACCAAACATTTTTACAAGACTGCCTCAACTGTAGATTTCAGTAGAGGGCATTTGTGGCAGTTTTGCAGCATGCAGAAGCATGTATTTACAGTCGTTCTACACATAAAACTAAAAATTCACTTTTTTGAGCTTCGGCGATATTGAACACAATATACGTAGTTTTTATTATCCTTTAAATAAGTTCTTTCTGAGAAAAGTCGTTAATACAATTTATAAGATTTTTGACACTGAAAAAGCACAGGTAAAGATGAAATGCAGGGCGACGCTTAATTCTGTGAGGGATTTGGCGCCTATTTTCCTAACTGGCCTTCCTTCTGGTATTAGCTTTCGATTTTTCAGCCTTTAGAATTGACTACAAATTTTTACTTAGCCACAAAATGTCATCTACAACGCATCTTTATCGAAACTTGCATGTTTTTTATTTGATTTTTTTACATATTCAAAAATTTTTTAGAAATTTGATAAATCAATCTACGTTCAATTTTTGCTGGCACGAGGGCGACAAAAATCGAAACTAACATTTTGTAGAGGAATAAGGCAATGATTGACAGAATGTTCTGCAGATGTTTAGCTATGCCATCTTGATGTTTAGATGAATATTCAAAGCTAAACAAAGACTTGTGTTATAAATTTCATTTTTCTTGTCATAAGTATAATTTTACATCATATTCCCATACATCAGGTCAATATCATTTTACAAAATCTATTTCTTCCTCGATATGAACAGTGTAACATTTTAAGGTCGAGTTGTGTTTCATGACGTAAGGATCATATTTAGCTATGCTTTCAAGGGATATCTTAATTTTAAATTAAAAAATTGCAATGAATTACTTATCTCTCTTGATTATTATATTCTATAAGTATCTTTTATCGTAATTATAATTTTTTCGTTAACTTTCGTTGTTTCTATTTTCTTACTCGGAATTGAATTTAGAATTTCTATCAAGAGACAGTATATATATTTAAGAACAATTTGTATTTTTTGCGGCATAAAAATGTACTAAGGTGTTTATTATCCAATAGGTCAATAATTCATTTAACTTTTAAAACAAGTGAATTCTTGAAAAACAAGTGAATTTTAAACAATGAAGATTTGTTCGAAATTCTTCCAAGTTCCTTTAAAAGTATAAATAGCACATTTAAATGCTTAAAATTTTATGAATACTACTAAACCAATTAGTATGAATTTTAATTAATAGCATAGAATTAAGATATTTTTAAATTAAGATATTTTGCCTTATTTGAATATATTTTTGCATAAATTATGTATAAAGTATCTTGAAAATTTGACGTGGTGTTACACTTGAAAGCCGGCGATATAGATATTTTCAAATTTAATTAACGTTTAAAATTAAATCTTCTTAATTAAGGCTTCTATCATTTTTACTCAAGTGGGGTTATTTTCATAGGTTTTCGGTTAACAAGATATTTCAAAAACTAATTGCTCTACAATAATGAAACTTTTTGCACTCTTATAGGACCTATTACCTATAAAAATTTTTAAACATAATCATTGGCTCACAATTATTCGAGTTATGAATTTATAATTGTTGAAATTTTACCTCATTATTGTACAAATCAGGATATTATTGAAAGACAGCAAATTTTAAGCCAAGATTTTGAGAATAGGTAATCTTTCGGTAATGAGTCCTATAAGTGTGCAAAATTTCATTATTGTAGAGTAATCAGTTTTGAGACATCTTGACTATAAAATCTATCTTCAGAACAATAAAAATACTTGGGGCAAAATTTGCTCTTATGCTTTTGTTCACACATCAAAGTTTAAATGGTAGAAGTTTTAAAATGATTTCATTTTTATAAACATAGTATTCATGCTATAAAAGTTCTACATTTGAAAAGAATCCACAAAAAAGTAAGCTTTTTACAGAGCTTTGAAGACCTACTTGTTTTGACTGATATTAGACAATCCTGGCCCTATATCAATGAAGTTGCAGATGGCCGTTCTTAGTACTGAATCAGGTCCCTACATACAGTTCCAGGTTAGACGAGGGCTTTGATACTAGGTTAAAGGAGGGGCCTCTATAAAATGAAAATATGCATTCTAAGTAACTTAACCCTCTTCACACGCATAATTCCACCTTGCAATCTGCAATCTCCCTGCGTGACCTAACTAATTTTGACCTTCTTGACCAATATAATCTTTCCAGAGGATTCTATTAGGACTGATGTAATCTTTTCAAAGTAATCTGTTATAAGGAAATTACTATAGAATCTTGCCAAGGATTCTTTTCTAAAAAAAGGACCAACAGAATCGTTCCGAAAGATTCTATTCTAAGGAAATAAGAAATTGAATCTTTCCAGATGATTCTATTATAAGGAAAGGAGAAATAAAATCTTTCCAAAGAATTCTATTCTAATAAAAAGAGCAGTAGAATCTTTCCAACGGGTTATATCCTACAGAATGGGCCAATAGACTCTTTCAAAAGATTCTATTTTAAAGAAAAGACCGATAGACCAAAGAAAGGTTCTATTCTTTGGAAAGGACCTAAAGAATCTTTCTTAACTTGAAAAAATCCATGTATATCTTTAGAAAGATGTGATTATTTAGTCATTAAGTGTGTATTGTGTAGTAAAAGCAACACTACACTACTTGAAAATATCGTGACGCTCAGAAGGTTAATGTTCGACTGTTTCTTTAAGCTTTCTCTGCAGTTGCACACTTACTATTCCGCTCTATTATAAGTACAATAAAAATGCATATAATTTTTAATATTTAGAAACTAGACTGTCTAATGTAGAACAGAAATGTTCCACACTTCTCGGCACCTTCTCTTGCCTTCGGACCCTAGTACCATGGAAGACGCGCCCCAGAATTCCTCTGTGGGAAAAGCTTGAAAGCTTTGGCCGAGAAAGTATCAATGAAAGAGATCATAATCATAACACTAATGCAGTAATTTAGGAGGTAGTTTACTGTATGATAGAAACAAATAAATGTGAAAGAATAAAAAAAATATATCGCTCATGTAATTTCGTTCCACAGCGAAAAGCCGAATATTTGAACCATTTGACATTAATATCAATTCATTTAATCAAACTACATTTTGAAACTCGTTTACTAAGTGCGTGATGTGTAATAACTCGATATAATTATTTTATATTTTAAAATTCAATACGTTGAATATATCATAAGGACTTCTCGGAACATCAAAGCTCTTTGAAAAGACATAGTTTCGATTGTAAATGAGGGATAAATAAATTTACTACCTTCGTCTCAAGTATCCGCTGAGATTTAAAAAAAGTTACACTCAGGGCCGTTCCTGTAACAATGGCTGCCCACGTGCAAGACTCAACCAAGCTGCCCCTTTCTACATTTTCAAAGTAAGTTGTTCTAAGCGAATCGACTCTTATTAATGATTTTTTGACTATTTTGATTTTAGAGAAGAATAATAACAAAAAAACCAATATTCCAAGATTGGGATTTGATATCTGTAACTGGGGCACTCTCAACTATCACATGTAAAGTGAAGTAATATTTGAATTTTTTCAAAAACGTTCTTGCAGTCGCCTGTGTTTTTATTATTGAAACTTGTATTTTAAGTTGGCCGCCCTAATTTTTCCTAACTTCGTGCAAGTAGACGTCCAGCACACAGGCTTAAGAACGGCCCTGGTTACACAAATTCTCTTTGAAAAGAAAATTTAACTATAAATATGCATACAAAGTTCTCCCTCCCCCTAAAAAATCACTATCGATTCTTGATAAACATTTCTCCCCTTAAAACTTCACAATTGATTTCCTGATTCGGTAGTCTAGGTCTGGGTATTACAGTCTATATAGACCAGCAGTTTTAGGGCAAGACCATGGATGGGTTATGGAAAGTTAAGAAATAAAACTTGTGCGTGTCAAACATTTATACACGAATTTTATGATGATAGAGCCTCCTTGCATGTCTAGGACTTTCCAGGGAGCATCTATATTTTAACACTAAAAGTAGTTTCGACGAGATATCTCGTCCTTCAAGATCTGACAAATTTTACTAATGATGAGATATCTCATCCATCAAGATATGGTCAGTTTTGCCAATGACGAGATACTTCGTCGAGACACAACCACTAGAAGAATAATCAATTGCTCCTCTTGGATTTTTTGAAGGTGCATGAACTCACTGACTTGGTCATGCTTGTCTGAATTAAGGGAGACAAGAAAAACAACGCGATGATGAAGGACGTTGAAGCATTCGTTCTGGAATCCAAACAAACCGCGCATCCTTATCGGTTTGAGACTGGATGTTAAGAGTTGAGTGGAGTTGGAAGAATGCATATAACGCTTGTGTTTTTAGCTATCCTGTTTCACATCCCTTACTTTTTGCAGAATACCGCCAATGGACCACCCCATCCAACCGTCGGGTTTGGTCTTAAGTTTCGGAAAAGGGTGGGATTTTACTCCAGCAGAACTGAGGGGGTGACTTGTTCCCTCGCGATAAGATTTGTTTCCCTTTTGCTGAGGTCAAACGCCTAAAGAAAGCGAAAAGAAACTGTCAGACACTGAAACTAAAGAGCGTAGCGTATAGAATTTATTTAACAAATAAAAACTTCAGTTGATACCAAAGGCGTAGCATCCATGGAAGCTCGGCATCCCCTAGTAAAAAGGAAGTTAATTGGCCCAAAAAATGATCGATAAAACCTGAAGCAAAAACGACGATTTTTTTAAAACGTAAATCTGAGTGAAACATCAGTTCCTATTTTAACGTCCTTGATTTTCACCGCAAAAGACAAACAGGGACTGTGATGGTCCCATCCTTCAACCTCAAATGGTTTCAAACTATTGTTGGTTAATGGCGTTTGTCATGCACAATAGGTATCTTCAGCACGGGCTGTTTTTTCCTACCCCATCCTTCCTACTGGGGCTAACATCCAGTTCGGATAATACGCACAGTGGATCCTTGCGCATGGTCTATCATTATCTCCCTGTTATCTCTCATTTCCTCACCACAAGCTCGACCGCTGGGATCATCCACACAGAGGTGCTAGGATAGGGCGCAGTTGCAGCTTTTGAGCTCCTTTTTAACTTAGGGCTAAATGATTTTTTTTATTATCTTTGAGGAAAAGAAACAATGTCAATCTATTTGACTGTTGGTTGTCTAAAGCTCAGCATTGTATTTTTTGCTTTATATCCAATTTCGACATTCCTAGTTAAGAACGTTACACTACGCTATGGTGTGTCTCACGGGAGAAGGCAGTCAAGTCTCGTGGATTTGAACGAGTTTATTAGTTAAATTAGGGGGTTGATGGAACCGCGTAAACAAATCGATTCCACAATTGGCATATTCAGTGCGCATTCTGGTTTTAAGTTTATCATTCGGCGCCAAAGCGACAGGAGTGATAACGAGTTGACGGGAGGTGTTCTTATCGTTACAACTATTGATGGGCAGAATCGAGTACTTTGGAGAATCGAATACTTGGTACTCGAGTACTTTGGAGAATCGAATACTTGGTATTCGAGTACTTTTAGGTATCGAGTAAATATTCGAATACATATACAAAAGCGATTAATCGATAGTAAGAATCAGAGAACTACGATATATGGTACTTATTTAAAAATAACAGTTATTTACCGTCTTTTTGGTATAGTGGTTAGAGCACTGAATTTATAACATACCGGTTCACGGTTCGAATCCACTGCCAGAGAAATTTGAGAGATTGTTGTAATGCGAATGATAATTTTTGACAAGACAATCAAATTATTCTATATTTTAATATTTTGATCAAGCTGTGATTAAAGAAGGAATTTATTTTTCACAAAACTCAAATTTTTTTCCTGAATTATATTTAAATTTTTTCTTTCCGAATTATTTATATAAATTTTTTAAAAAAGATTTAAGTATAACTACTATTATCAATCTATTTGAACTAGACAAATTGTATTTTGAAGAACAACAAAAATTAATCCCATGTACAAATTGCTGAATTTTCTGGTCACTCATAATATTTTCTGCAATTATAAATATGTGTTAAGTATTTTTTATCTTCGATTTTACAAGTCATGATTTTTTAATTTAATTTTCGTATTGGAAAGATTTGATTTTTTACCATATTTTGAGGAAATTGTTAATAATCACTTTTAACAGGGAACGTAGCCAGAATTTTATTTGGGAGGGATCCCCGAAGATAAGAATGAAACTTTTTATACACCACTCTTTAAAGACACTTTTAAAAAAGTTTGTATGAATGTAAAAAATATTTTGTCTTTTGATACCAGGATCTGAAACTTCAAAATTATTTATCTAAATTTATCATAAAAAGTGACACATCTCGGTTGATCTAAGTACAAGAATGATTCCGTAAATATTTACAAAATAAATTACATTAAATAATCAAATCTTGTTCCTGGAAATTTACTTTTTATTTTTGCAACCACTGTTTGGAATACGAAGATGTGAGAAGTAGAGTCAAAGCAGAAAAAATATTCATATTTGTCAAATATTTTTAAAGAGAATTTTAGTTATTGTCAGATATTTTAAAAATAACAGCCATCTTAAGAATGAAATAACGTTATTTTACTTGAAAAAAAAGAAAAACATATCAAGCTTATGTATCTTATTTGCAGATATATTTTAAATGTCAGAAATAAAAAGCTTGAAAATTAAATTAAATTTTAAAAAATTAAGTGTAAATAATTAAAATTAAAAATATAGTTGGAAATTAAAATTGAAAAATTAAAAAACTTCCAACTTGATTTTCAAAAATAAAAGGCAAATCATTGTGTAATTTTCCGATTCGTAAACCTGCCTGTTCGGGAAATTGCTTCCAGAAATTTTCAAATCCAATCCCTTAATCGATGGAATTTTTCGACACTTCATCACGTGCATTTTCAGGACATGTAAAATTGGAAAAAGCAAAATCCAAAAAGAAACAACAGTAACGAGAACCATGGATACTCACTGTATACTTAAGTTTAATACTCTGGTATTCGAATACACAAAGTGAGTACTTTTGGCATCTAGGACGAGTACTCTTGTAACCGAATACCTTGGATCCGAGTACTTTGGTATTCGAATACTTTGGAAAAGAATCGAGTACAACGTTTACTTTTAAGTATCGAGTACATGAGTACCTTTTTATTCGAATACTCCCATCACTGGTTCGCGTTAAGAATGTTCTTATCGTTACAAGTGTTCGCGTTAAGAATGTTCTTATCGTTACAAGTGTTCGCGTTAAGAATTATTCGACTAGATGTATGAAATAACATCGAATAATTGATTGCTGATAGCCAGCAATTTGAGTTGGGGTTCTTCCAGAAGCCAGAACTGGAACCACCAAAGGAGGTAACCAATTTGTTCAATTGTCTGCTGCGCGCATCATGGAAATCCAGTGAATTTTAAAAGCACTACTTTTGATATGGCAGCCCTTCACCTAACGAGCGGTTACGCCTATTCAAAAATCGACTGTCTTCTAGTCGGAGCCGCACTATACTGATTGATGCTGATTTTAAATCATTGTTTGGCAGTGGCTGTAGTCCATTGCACCTTGGATACGCTACTGCATCATGTACCGGCAAGTACGAATATGCTCATACACTTCCTACCATTCATACAGCTTAACTGTAACCTTTATGGTTTATTTCCAGACACCTCAAGAGAAGATGACCCGAGTAAGCCCCGAAAGGAGCGCACAGCGTTCAGCAAACACCAAGTTCAAGAACTGGAGGAGGAGTTTGCCCAGCACAATTACCTCACGAGACTCCGGAGATATGAAATAGCAGTTGCCCTGGATCTCACAGAGCGACAAGTCAGTGTTCTTTTTTATCGCTATCTCTTCAGTTCATAGACAATTATAAGTACATGACTCAGACTTTTTGGGTGAGTCTGATGATGATTAATCACTTTCACAATTACCAGCAGGTCCACCGATTGGAAGAGTATCGGATTAGCAACCGAGGATTGAGAATTCGAAACTAGATCCAACCAAAGACAATCGTGTACGTGGAGGCTGGTGCACGTCAAATCTGACGTGGCCTCAAATGTCCTCGCGTGTTGTGGAAATTTGAAGAGTGGGGTGCCGGCTCAGGTGTTGACCTAGTCATCTGACCGTTGTTCAAAATTACAAGGTGCCCTTGGATATTTCTTTTCGGAATTGATCCAGGACTGTCGGCAATAGCCCGTTGTGTTGCTCCAGTGCAACGTAAATTCAGCAACCCTACCTCGTGAATATTCACGTTAAATATTTCAAAACATTGGTTACAGTTAATACTTTTTGCATGAGTAAGCTTTTTTAGGTTCCCTGGAATGCAACACGCCACTTTTAGCGGATGCTTCATAGGTTGGTCACCCTTGTTCTAAATGCTATATTTAATGACGTGTTCACCGTTTTTTATTTTCAACAATTTCCAGACACGTCTATTTTCTCTTTTCAAGGGTACTCAACGATGCTCTATTTTTCGCTAAATAAACTTCAGTTATATTTCCGATAGTTGTTTTGAAAAATATTTTAAGGGTGTCTCGGCCTCTCCCTGAATCAGAGGAAGACTGCTTCAGCTTCCTCTAAGAGTTGCGTATAGATGGAAATGAGCACTAGTCCTTGGAAGAATCCCGATGGCAAGTTACATTCTTCACGTACTTTTAAATTACGAACCATCAGTCGGCCACCCTACCCAAATCCGTTCTGGTGTTACATTTTTGGAAAGGGGTGGAAGTTCGTCCCGTCAGAACTAGAGGTAGTATGTTGTTCCCTAACGATAAGATTTGTTTCCTTTCCACAAAGTTCAAACATCTGACGAAACCGAAAAGTAGAAACCCGAGTCGAAAAATTTGGGGCCTACTGATTCTAAAATAAAAAGTTCTTTACCCTCGTCGTAAGCACAAACACCCCCCCCCACACACACACACACACGAAGTTATGTATTCGCCTGCTCTTTTCCAGCAGATTAACTTATTGCTCCTCTTTAGATATATAACATTCCAACAGCGCCATTAAAGCACAATTGTGACAAAAACATTCAAAGTAGATTCTTTTATTAAGACGGTGAGGAAAATGTAGCTTTCAGATTTTCTTGGACTTAATAAGAAACGCGAGATTATGTCGGATCTAGCAAAAGTAGATTTAAATGGGTTACTGCTGATTTTAGTACTTCAATACAAGCTAAGAAATGTCCAACATTAAAATGGTTTGGAAATGCCGAATTTTATCATTTTATATTATTTATTATGATTGTTCTAAAATGTATATTAATGTTCCAAGAATCTGGGTTTAGGGAAGAGAGATTTTAAAATTCCACGATAAAGAACTATGGCATTTTTTAAAATTCGATTGTGTGAATTCAGCACATGTTGGTTTAAAAAATCTTCAGTCGACACTAATCGAAAAGAGAATAAACTATAGTGGAAGGTCATTATCAGAGCAAGATTCAATGATTAAAAAAAAGCATTTGCAAAAACTGTCATAAAATAAGAATTGGTCGAAACTTTGATAAAAGAGCCAAAAAATTAAATATTCAAGAACAAGGTTAGGAATATCAATTCGAGGTTCTTTAGTACCATGATAAAGTACAAAGTATAAAAAATGTTTTTACATTGTAAGCAGATGCAGCTGTTTCGTTTTAGGAACTTGTGTCATAAAATCCAAAATCCCATCTCTTGAGAAATAATTAACTCTTCGTAGATTTACACTCTCCATTAGATTGTGCATCCAATTTAATAGGGACGGCAAAACTGTTATTTAACAATAACTGTATTAACGATTATTGCTATTTTGCGATAAGTTATTAATTGCTTGTTTGTTATCAGTTAGCAACTCTAAAAGTTAGCAACTAAATTTAACGGCTGTTTTTAACTGTTAGAAAACAATCTTTAAGAGCTATTAACTATTTAAATTAACATTTCAAATTTTCAAAAAAATGTGATTTTAACTTTTTATTTTTATAAAACATTTTTTTAATTTAAAATAAAGATATAAATTGATTCTCTTATCCCAATAACATTTATCGGAAACTGTTAACATTTTAGATAACAGTTGCTAATTGTTAGTTTGAAATGACTCTGAAACTTAAATTGCTATTAGAATAACCCAACTCTACTATTTAATACTTCAATGTTTCTTTTATATTTCAGGTGAAAGTTTGGTTTCAAAACAGGAGAATGAAATGGAAGAGAACAAAAGGAGGGCAGATGAAGGCAAAGGAAAAGCTTATCAATGGTATAAATGAAAACATTTCACGATAAATCCAAAACAATATAAATTTGTAGCATACATTCAATAAAATTAACAACTTCTGTTAGAACTTTTATGCCCTTATTCACGTAATTACAGCATTTTATATTGGATTGGAAACCCAAAACATACTTATACATATTTCGAAATATTTATTTGAAGGGAATGACAAATAGCAAAAATAAATTATTATTCTATTTTACCTATCTACAATACTTGTTCCTTTTGGTTACATTATGCTTTGTTAAAGAATGATACTTTGAAATATTGATAACATTTAATTATTGTACAATTACTAGCATGTTGATATAATAGCATATTGTTGTGGTTTCAAAACATTTACAAGGCTTCCACAGCCAAAGCACTTGTGAAATAGTAGCATAAATTCTTAAAAATAGTCTCCTCTTATATAAACCTTACTTTTAGTAGCTCAGATACAAAATGACTAAGTTAAAACACAAAATATGCCATTTAAGTATGAAATAGACGTTGAGAGACTCACCAAGAAATTTTAACCCCCTCTTGATATTAAAAAACTAAACATTTTCTTAATATAAAATTTGAATTTCCATTTAGATTTTCTAACATTGTAGAAATTAGAAGTATTTCTAGCAATCTTATATACCATTGTTGACAAACAGTAGTATTCATATTAAAATATTTTTTAATATTGTAAAATAAACAAGAAAGCCAAAGTATACCATTTTACTGATGAATTTATGCCATCTTTCAAAAAGAAAAATTGTAATTTTTTATTTCTACTAAATTTTAAGGTACATTTTTGTTTAGTATATAGTCCATTCTCAAGGGAGTTAAAAGATAATGAGAGCACTGATCAGAGCAGTTATTTTGAGATGGAGCAACCTGATGTGTTATGGAGCAGCAATATAGAAAATGTGGAATGTTTAATGAGTTTTGATAGTATACTAGGTCAATTTAGAGCTTCGACGCATTTTGGAGCAAATTTAAAGTAAACTCACAATAAAAATAAATGCAACGCAACTAAAATTAAATTTTATATATTTTAAAACTAACATTTAAATATAATTAATACACTGCTGGCCACCGTAAATGCAACACCCTGAAGGAAGCATGCAAATAATATGAAATTTACAACATGCATTAGCGGAGGTGAGATATGCAAATGATTAGAATTTCAGCGCAGACGCACATCACGCGCGCCTGTGGCGCCACTTCAAAGCGCTATTTAAGGCTTGGAGATTTCGACGATTTCAAGTACGGCAATTGTGTTTTTCTTGTGGTTTTTTCAAAAAAACGATCCATTATGCCTCGTAGAAAACAGCGATCATCTTTTGATCAAGTATCCGAGTTCGACAGAGGAAGGATAGTGGCCTACCGAGATTGTGGATTATCTTTCAGGGAAATCGGTAGTCGTGTTGGACGAAACCAAACAACTGTAATGCGGATATGTGATCGTTGGATGCAGGAGGGTACGACGGACCGACGTGTTCGATCGCATCCACCTCAGTGCACCACTTCACGTGATGACAGGCATATTGTGCGTATGGCAGTGACGGATCGCTCAGCCACATCACGAACCATAGCACAGCACATTCAGTCTGTACCGCATCATCCAGTGTCTGCGCGTACCATTCGACGCCGTTTACAGCAGAGTGGTCTGTCCGCAAGACGTCCATTGCTTCGTCTACCCTTGACGCAGAACCACAGACGTTTCCGCCGCCAATGGTGCGATGAAAGAAGGATGTGGACGGCAGAATGGAATGAAATTGTCTTTACTGACGAGTCACGCTTCTCTCTGCAACACCACGATGGTCGGATTCGAGTCTGGAGACACCGTGGAGAGAGGATGCTGAACAGCTGCGTTATGCACCGCCACACTGGTCCTGCACCGGGTATTATGGTATGGGGCGGTATTGGATATCACTCTCGCACTCCTCTAGTACGCATTGCCGGTACTTTAAACAGCCAGCGCTACATCTCCGAGGTGTTGGAGCCAGTTGTCCCTCCTTACCTTCAGGGCTTGCCCACAGCCATATTTCAACAGGATAATGCGCGACCACACGTGGCACGCATTGTCCAAGGGTTCTTCGTCAATCGCCAGATTGAATTGCTTCCCTGGCCAGCTCGCTCTCCGGATCTTTCGCCGATAGAAAACATGTGGTCCATGGTTGCTCAACGATTGACCCAGAATACATCCCCAGCTGCCACACCAGATCAACTTTGGCAACGTGTGGAAGCTGCTTGGTCTGCTGTACCCCAAGAACACATCCAAAGTCTCTGAATCAATGCCGAGGCGTGTGGCAGCGGTGATCTCCAACAATGGCGGCTACTCTGGCTACTGATTTTGGCAGGAACCACACTTCACAGAAGTCTATAAATTTAATCATTTGATACTTGGTCAACATGTTATCTACAAAATAAATTTTGTTGTGATATCTCTTGTCTTTCTTGGTGTTGCAATTTGGGTGGCCAGCAGTGTAGTTAATTGCGTCTTGACATTATGTGACTTATATTTGCGTTACAAGAGATTCAGTAAATGCGTGATTTATCATTGACATAAACACAATAGTTTCAATCATCCATGCTTATGTAAGCTACCTTGTGTTCCTGACCATAATCAATAAACAAAAAACAATGCAGGGATGCCAACCTCTTATTTGATGGTTTAGGAAACCGTAAATGACTTTTAGGAATATTTCTAGTACTATTCCATTATTGAACTTTTTTTTTATAAATGTGACATTTTAAAATTAAGATGAAGGATACAAGGTAACTCTATGGAAACAATATGTGCATTCTCGAATAAGTTAATTCTCCTTTAGAGAACTATTCTCAGAACACAACCATCATCAAATAAAATTTCAATATTCTTCCATTACTGTAAGCTTTTCCAATGCAGGTTTTCTCTATAAAAACGTTCTCTTAAATAAATATTAACAATAAAAAAGTGAAAAATTGCCTGGATTGAATGCTTTGACTGAAAAAGATTAAGTCATCAAAATAGGATTCACTCAAAAAATAAAATGTCTCAATCCAGAATGAAAACAAAATAAGGCAACATTCGGTTCAGTACGTTCAGCTCTTGTAATGAAATACAGCAACTAGAAAAATACTTGTTTAACATAGAGGATGTACAGATTGAAAAATTTTCATAAAATTGCAAGTTTCATATGAATTTCCCATCTGAACACGAAAATCAGTTCTTTGTGCACTTTAATTTTTCAGGGCTGCCACAACCAGAGCACTTGTGAGATAGTATAACATACATTTTTAAAACTAGTAGCAATCTCTTAAGTCCAATTTTAGTAGCAACTTTAGATGTTCTGATACAAAATGAATCAACTAAAGCACAAAATGTGTTAATTAAATATGAAACATGGATGCTGAAGATTTCACCAAGAAATTTAAAATTAAAAACTGCATTTTTTTTCCTTATAAGGTTTTCATGAGTTTAGCAACCAGATACCAATGTTTATCAGTCATGGTTGCCACGGCTTGGCACCCAAACTTCGAAATTTGCGTCCCTTGGGAAAAAATTTCCGTCCGCTTTTAGCTTTAGAAAGAGACTAAATTTTCGTTGACCTTTGGTGAGCTAAAAAGTCGCCAAAATTTTGAAACTAGAAAGTTTTGAGGATTTTGCTTAAAAAGCTAAGTCACCTTTTACAATGCCCTGTTTTTCTAACACAAACCCTGCGTGCAGAAGTTGAATTTTGATAAACTCCTAGTAACAGTTGGTTGGTTTGGGGGTATTATGGCGCAAAGGTCATTATGTGCCAGACACAAGACATACAATATCAAGTAATAGACAGACACAGTTTTACTGGCACAGAAGAGAGAAACACCCAGGGAGAAATCCTAGTAACGGCCTTGGCGCGATTTAAATTTTGTCCTGGAATTTTTGAATTGTTATACATACAACTTCTGGACCTTATGTCAATACAAAGACATGATAGATTGCCACTTGGCTATCACACCGCTTGTTTCAAGCTAGATTTTTCGTAATAATTTCACTATTCGCCATAATTGAAGGTGAAATCCAGAACGATTACGGAACACCAGTAATGGTAAGCATCTGCTGAAAGCTGTTACTTTTCTGTGATTACGGTTTTTAAGAATTCATTCCAATTTTGAAATTTTTTTTCAATTGAAAAAACAGTTTCTCAAACAGAAGCAAGATTTCTTAAAGATTAAAAAAAATTGATGTGCAATAAATTTAACGATAACGAATTTTTAAATACCCAAAAAAGCGATAATTGCGTAAAAAACAAGTCAATTAATGCAACCCTGCTCTTTGTTGTGTTGATTCGCTGCAGTATCGAGTAGACGATAACAAATTATCACCAATTGCCTTTTTTTGTTGATACAAATAGAAATGGAGGCTTAAATAATTTAAAATTAACGAATTAATAGATGGAACAAAAAAGAACTAAAATGTTTTTGTATAAAAATATTCATTTAGTTTGTTTTGAATTTTCAAAACCAGGAAATTCTAAAGATATAATCGCTTGCTTTCCAATCTTTAATTATCCAATAATAGAAAGTTTGACCCTGTAAAGATGGACTTTAATATTAAATTATCTTCGGAAGTTGTCTTAAAAACTGTAAACAGAAAAGGAAACAAAGTGTCACTACATCCTTGGCTCAGGTTCGTCAAAAAATCGTTTGGTGGGTAGGTATTTTAATTCACGTCGTACTCTGGAGCAACACAACGGGCTAACACACTGGAGTAGAAGTAGAAAAAGCGTTTGGCACAGCTTGGCGTGAGTTTATAAGCACATGTCTTGTTCAAGCGATCACTTTCCATTTACCTAACTTTTTGATACCATTGAGCAGATCCAAGTCATAAAAAATATCCCCCTTGATGACGCAGGAAGAAATTCGCGATTGTGACAAGGATTTATATACTATTATCTAAAAAGAGGGGGACACTAAACTTTCGTTGACCTTTGGTGAATTTTCAGTCACCAAAATTCAGAATTTTTTAGCTTTTGAGATGATTTTGCTCAAGATACCTAATCACCAATGTTGAAAATTAGTAGCGAAAAGTCACTTTTTAGTTGTCTGTGGCAGCCCTACATTCAGTATTCGCAGTAACCGCCCATTTGAGTTCACCCCATTTTTAAATGTATATTTCTTTACTATCACAACTATTTTCAAAGATCGAAAGATACAGTAAAATTTTTACAAATTCATTATAATTCTTATTTCTTTTTAAATTATGCTCCAAACACCTACCAATAAATCTGTTGCTGAATAAAAAGCTGAAGCAACGATTATTAAAAAGATACTTTTCTTATATAGAAAGAACTAATTATAAGAACTAAGCTATATGGAAACAGATGACACAGAACCAATGTTAAGGCATTTTATTTTATCCAAGGTCATCTTGTAAAGTTCACAAAATTTAAAACATTTATAATTTAAAGTAATTAAAATTGGAATTTATGCTTGGTAAATAAAAAGCAACAAAATCATTTATTAGTATTTACTTTTCAACCTGAAAGCAGTTTAAGAAAACAATAAACATATTAAATAGTTCACAATATTAATGCTATTATTGTGCAACATTTTTTACATTCAATTGATATGTAAGTAAATTCCCAGTTTAGTTGGAAATTGCACATAACAATTCCTTAAACTAAATTCATTTACATATTTGTAATAAGTTTAATTTTTTTCAGTAAAAATTTGTCAATAAAATTTGAGATAAGCATGATTTTGATTTTCAAATACATTATGTATTTCAGACAATACACTTATTTTATGAATAGATAACACAAATTTTCCAAGGTGACTTATAGCCCCAATTCTGTATCATGCTCATAAGGAAAGAAATAGCATTTCAAAGTCTACAGTACACAACCCCTACAACTTAAAATAAATATAACATTCTTGTCTTTGCATAAACCTATCTGATGTTTAGTTGTCAATGGATTCATAATAAAAATGATTAGCACATCAGGTCAGACATAAAATAGCATTAAAAACACAAATGATAATTTAAGTGTTACATAATTTATGCACTCATTGGTACAAAAGTCACAAAATTATGGCACTACAAAATATATATTCTTATAGATAGGATATATTTTAAGTATTCGTCAGATGCTCACCCCTTATTCTGCTTTCAAAGTACAAAGTTAAAATAATCTGGTATTAATACACAGAAACAATGCATAAAACTTTTGTATAATGAAAAACAACAATAGCACATATCAACTATTAAAATGAGTAAAATCAAAGAAACAATCAAAGTTAAATATAATGAACAAAACAGTAATGTAACATTTTTTAGACAAAAAGGATTTTTCTTCAAACTTTTTTCAGATGAAATTTATATCTTGTAACAAAATAACTGTTTTTGACACTTCTAACATAAACAAGGATGAAAAAAAACACAACGCTACAATAACACAATTTTACAAACGAAGTATTTCAGTCACTGTACAACATAACATTAAGGGCAATTTGTAAACTAATTTATCAGCTTAAAAGCTTTTCTCGAATAATTTAAAACAATTAAGCACAAATTGACCAAAATGTTTTAAATCACAACACAATTGTATATAAAATAGATGGATAGGTCTAATTTTTAATTACTTATCACCTATACAATTCAACTGCAGTATTTATTTCAATCGAATAGAACACTAAATCAATAAAATCATCTTAATATATACCAAATTGCATTTTGATCAATAGAAGATTTTAGTCTCTTGATCAGCGTATGGGCAACAGATAAGAGTTTCCTGAGGCAAGAGTGCTAAGGGTATCTAGTTCTTGATCCGCTTTATTGTTTTCCAATTCTTGCAGTGTGTGAACAAATCTAGACCATTCGTCATTCTTAGGATTGGCAAGACTCTGAAAGGAAATTAAAGAATTTGAGGTTTATTTCTTTAAGAAACATTTCCTGCTCTAATACTAAAAACTAAATAATTAAAAAAAGATAAATATATGAATAGTATTGATACTTAAAAGCAGGTTCTATAGAAGTTGCCTAAGCTTTTTTGACTCAATGCCCTACTTTTGAAGACAATTTTTTTCAGTGTGCCCCTCTGGAAAACTATATCTCAACTACAATTAAATATGAGTATAACTGATATATAATAGTTGTTCCTATAATTTTTTAAATTTCCCCCAAATATTTATGTAGCTATGTGTAGTTTTAGTATTTATAAAAGCTACTTAGGAAATAAAACAATTTGGAACTGAAATTATAAAGCTATTTATTAAAATGAAACAAAAATTAAATTGTACATAAAGACTACATCAGATTATTTACAATTAGATTATTTGAGACTACACTAGATTATTTACTATTATTAGTAATCTCTATCAGTAAAATTAAAAAACAGCACGTATACAGTCCCCACTGTACCGTAAGGTTTGGTCCGTGAATACTTGGGAAATGCTTATTATTCTATGGCGACCTTATGGATGATGGGTCTGTGATAGCAAAAGTACAAGACAAATGGCATGGTGTCGATGCTCATATTTGTGACAAAGGTAAGATTGATGGTGGTGATTCCAAGCATGTTGGCAGCTAAATAGATGGTCCAGCGATGTCGACGTGCATCTGCTCCTTCTTGCATCTTCAGTAAGCTCTAGATCTCTCTGCCCTTGTCATAGCTTGACTTCTTGGTATTATTTTGTTCGTCTTGAACTGCTCTTTCAACCTGTTTACCTTTCCTATGCCGCAATTGAAATTTAGTGTGATATTTTGGCTTCATAGTGAAATCTTCGATAAATCGTCACTTTCCACTGCACCCAAATTTCACACAAATGGTTTAAACTGTCAACTAGTCAAATGGAATTGTAGAACTCTCCATTCTCTTCAATTTAAGAATGCACTTGCCCTGATCCATCTATCTATTGGAATTGAAGTTACAGCAGTTAAACAGGCCAGCATATGCTCAAAATGTGACACATTTCTCCCACCATGCAGTACAAAGGTCAGAGGGGGGAGTGGATTAGTGGTCGACGCAGCCCACCTACCTCTATCAGATAGTAGGTCATTTATCTCCATAGGCTGATTCCCCTGGAGTGATGGGGCTTTAAGATATCAACACTTTTCATGATGCGCAAGTTTCTGCCGATGACCTCCATACCGATTTTAAAGACGTATTCAGGTCCAAATAATCAATAATGAGAAGATCGAACCTTACTCTAATTAATATTATTGGTGTTGTGCTACCAATTTGTCTATATTATGCTCTATTTTCATCAACAGCATCTTTAACAACTGTTTAAGCAATAGTCTGTTCCTCTTTTCAGTTAAAAGAATTAATGACAATGAGGTGAGTTTGTCTGCATGATCACGTGGATAAGTGTTTGCTTAAAACCCTTTTGACGACAAATTTTTTTGCTTGTATCTGCTCCTTAACGTCCCTTATTTTCCCTGGGTTCAGCATTGCCCTCAAGATTCAACCATCTCCACACAGAAAGGAGTGGTAGCACCCACTTTGGGGATCTATGTTCGACAGACTACATAATATTTTCATACTACATATAATAAAGCAATGGATCTGTTTTATGAAACAAAATTCATGAAAATTGCTGCTTTAAAATAATAGAAAACTTGCCACATGTCTTAGTTAAATGCATCAACTTACTTTGGGCATAATTATCATTCAATTCTATTTATTAAAAGCTTTTAAAGCACCTAATACATATATACTAAAAACAAAATTGGTGCATAATTACCATCTAATACATACATACTAAAAACCAAATCGATTGTATGGTTACCACCCTAATACTAATAACCAAATTGGTTATATGATTAGTAGTATGTATTAGGTGATTTGAAAACTTTTAATAAATAAAACTGAATGATTATTGTGCCCTAACTAAGTTATTGATGACCAAATTTGTTATATTGATTATGTTATACATGACTACATATCAAAATGTTTCAATAAATGAATGCAATAACAACTCATGATATTTATGAATAATTCTTACAAGTAAGAAACAAAATCTACAAATGGACCTAAGACTTCCTGTCAAGAGCATTCAGGTATATACAAAATAAAACCATATTCCTTTAATATTAAAACTTTTTAAGTTTTCAGAATGTCTAATTTTATCAAAGGAAAAACTGATATCTTCCAAATAGTTTGTAATTTCATTGTTGTAATTCGGTACATTTTTGTAGTATGTAACTTGCTGCAAATAAACATTGATTATTTTAAAATTTAAGTAATGTAAAATAACAAATTATGTAAATTGAAACAGACCTCCCCAACATCATAAATGTAAACTTTTCCGAAGTCATCACCAACAGCAATCTGGTGTCCAGATGGTGTCCACACAACCCTATTTAAAGCTGGATTGCCATCAGCCACGACACTCACAATCGGCAGCTATACAAATGTGATAAAAATTCATTACAAAACAGGGCTAAAGAAAATAAATCTAAAAATATTTAAAGTAATATAAATTTTGCAATTTATCTATATGATGGAATCCTTTTAGATATTGAATTAGCTATGAATTTTCTTATAAAATTATCTTATATACTTAAGTTTAATTAGGGCTTGGCCTTTCTGATTTTTGCATTTTACTGTCCTTTTTTTCTTAGGAGCATCATTTTTTTATACTTATGGAGCATTTTATTTCATGTAATTGTTTTAAAATCTTTGCCATTTATACTAAAGTTAAATTTTCATTTGGATTATGCTTTCAAAAATTGCAACATTCAAAATCATGATTAACAGATCCGTGTTCATAGTTTTAAAAAATAAATACTTTTAAGCACCTTTTAACCCGATCAAAGATGGCCCAAAATCTGGTTCCCCGTGACATATAATCCCAAAGAACATTTAAAATGTGAAAATTGTAAGTCATTTTCCATATAAAACGGGAGAAATGGCTTTTTGAAAACAAAAAATAAGCATCTTTTAAGAAATGTATGAACTTCAGATAAGCAAAGTAAAACACATTCAATAGCTCAGTTCAGCAATTCTGTTCAAGAAACTTTAGAGCAATCTAGTGTTAGAGAGAGAATTACTGCCTTTCACATTAAAGTCATTGGGAGAATGAATAGGTTTTTGTTTGCATTTCTTCTGAAACTTTACAATGCACTTTATGTAAAAAAATTTTCTAATTGATGAATTGGCTGTATGAACTTATTTAATTCATAAATTTGAAAAAATGTAAAAGTTAAAGTTTTTTCCATTAAAATTTGGAAAAATGTTCATGACTTTTTAGAGCATATGTCAGTTTGGTTGGGTTTTATGAAGCTAAGGGTAATATTAGGCCAAGCTGCGCCAAACAATGTCAAGTAAATGGATCTATACACACAAGGAAAGTTTTACTGACAGACAAGAGAGAAATAGGTTGCTAGCAAAGTGGGCAAACCCACTGATCCACTGCATGTTTCATGAATTTTCTAATTACATCATAGCTTTATTCTAATTAATTTTACAGAATTAAAATATGTGAAAATAATTTACCAGAGGATGAGCTTAACTAATGAATACTATGTCTCTGATCAATCTAAAATGCCAGGGAACACATTATTTCATAATAATTATTAAATAGATTCACTCAGGCTGATAACTAATATCATAGAAAGAATTAAACTGTGAAACCAACCTCAGTGTCTGTGTTGAGATTCCAAACATCTAATCTCCCCATGCCATCCACACAGGCAAAGACTGAAGGATGCACTGGAGACCAAGCTACATCGCAAACATAGTCTCCATTATCTTCAAAAGAGTAAAGTGGTTTGCTGTCCTGAAAATGAAATCCTTTTAGATCATGACTTCATGTGACTTGTGTGTGTGACCAACAAACACAAAAAATTTGTAGCATTTCATTAGTTATCTTCTGAGAGTTATAGGAATCTGAAGAGTTTAAACCCATGATCTTCAATCTTTTTCATCTCATGGCACACATAAGCTATATATTAAAATTCTGTAGCATGCCAATACAGATGATAATAATGACAAAAATATGAGTATAATTTTAATTGATTAGCAAAATGTAATATAGTAAGTTACCTAAACCTTCTTTTTGCTCGACTTTTAAAAATTGTCTTTGAAAGAATTTATTTATGATGCTTTATAAAAAAAGAATACTCCTCAAAATTATTTATATTAGAATTAAAATACAAATATTACTTGAAATTACTTGTAAACATACTTGTCAAAAGTTCAAAGCTAAGCCGTTGAAATGAAATAATTCTTTCACAATTTAAACTTCACTATCCAAAACCCACACAGTGCCATTCTTGCGGCACACTGGTTGAAAATCACTGATTTTATTAACCAGTGATTAATTCATGAAAATCCAATGGTTTTATTGACCAGTAGTTAATTTATGAAATTCAAAATTGAGAAAACTATATTTAGCTGTCAAATGACACAGCATAAGTAGACAAAAGCATTTAACATTTTGTTTCAATCAGTGCTTCACTCTTCAAGGAAAAGAAAAAGTAGGCCCTTTTTAAGGCTATTTCTTATTTTGTAAGGCTACATTTCATATACATCACAATAGATTAACCTGCGAGTACACAGGTGAAGAAACTTTCACGAGTGCTATGTTTGGTTCTTCTGAACCCAGTTTTAAAAACATCAATTTTTAGCTAACCCTAACTATTATGTCATCGAATTTTGATGACACTTGGGTGAATATCATTCACTTTGAAAATTTTTAAGGACTTTCAGCAAATATTGAGGTTTAAAAACTAAAATGAAAAATCAGGCCTTTTTAAGGCCAGTGGTGGAAGATATGCTAATTGATATCAATATGAAGGATATATTTATTACAGGTACAATATTTTGGTACAATATTTACAGGTTACTAGGTGCAATATTTTGGTACAAAATTTGGCAAGAGAATTACGAATGGTGTACACTTACTTTTAAACTCCATAATTTTACTGTCCAGTCCATAGAAGAAGATAAAAACAAGTGAGAGAAATCTATGTGCCCCTGAGCACTGTGGGAGCTTATGCCTGTAATCGGGCCTTGATGACCCTCGTACAACTCATGGATTCCAGCTTTGCTGCCATGCCTACATGCTAGAAAGATATAGGTCATTAGATTTTCAAGCTTCTTGTTTTATTTTAGACTTTGATGTTGTATTTAAAAAATGTTCATAGTTACGGAAAACTAACATTAAATTACTATAGTACATAAGTTTTTGAACAGAATGCAAGTTGGAAGAGGATGTAAAACAATTACACCCAGGTTCGGAACTACTTGAACACTAGACTGACATTCTAACTTCATAGGTACAAGTCGTGGATAGTTGGCTTATGTAAAGTGGATAGGCCTGCTTGAAAACAGATATATACAGGGGGAGGGCCCAGGAGGTTTGAGTCTCTTTGATATATTTGGTCTTGCCATTGTTGGTGTTCTTTAATTATCGAAGAGATCCAGAAGAATAGTAAGCACATGTTTTATTTATAGGAATACATCAGTTTACAGTCAACACCAGATCTCCTCAGGCGTAAAGGTTTTGTACTCGCAAAGTACATTTTCCAATATTAATTAACAAGATATAGTTAACACTAGGTCTCCATGAACCCTCCCTAAGCATGCAGCTTTTCTACTTTCTAAGTATCTTCTGAACCCTTTTCACTCGATTGTTTCAAGACAATTTTCATTCAATTGTGTCATTTGGCCAATCCAGGTGATGCCAGACACTACATATTTGTTAGTTAAAAACCATTTAAAATATATGCCGCTGAAAATAGCTTAATCAGTGGATTATGAAATTCGTAAATCACATATGGCAAAAATATATGCATGAAAAGAGAAGAAAAAATCTTTAAACATACTGTTTGTTTAGCATTAAGGCAATTCAATCATTAGTGAAACATAAAAGATGACCATTTTTGAAATTATCATCTGAATTCAATAGTATGTGCCCAACTGAAAATGCAGCTTTTTTAAACATTTTTTTATTTATGAGTTTATTTTATTTCCCATTCAAGTATTTGCTTTAGAAGACTGAAATTAAATTTAAGGAATATGATTGCAAAAAGCTTTTGTTAGAAATTTTTAGGTCACTTTATTTAAGAGCAGGATGGATTCCTTTCTTTTAAACGTATTTAAAACATGTGATAAAAATGGTAGCTATGAAAATGATAAAAATGTCAACAGAAATTTCATATTTTGTATAAAAATAGTTTTTTAAATTGCAAATTAAAAGGTGTGATAGATAAAAAGACCACATTTAAGTCATAAAGTTACATTCCAAGCCAATATCTTTAATGGTCACTCTTTTGTTAGCTAAGAAACCATAAAAGCTAATGCTTATTTTATATTCAACATAATCCACTTAGCTTATATTTTATAAGATAATTCAGTCTTTTATGCCAGTTTTTGAAGGTAGAATCAGTCTGATGCTATTTTATTCAAATGCAGTTTTTTGTTAAAACTAATGAAAATTGATGACACAAATAATAAAAATAGAGTATAGATAAAATCTGCTTTTACCAGTGTAAATAGTTCCTTCTTCACTTCCAACCACAAAATTATTGTAATCTCCAGAAGGAAATGATAGGCTTGTCACAGAAACAGGCCTTGATTGCTTTTGATGAGAAAGCTCCATGGTATCCTGGAAGTGAAGCATATTTTGGTATAGGCAAACTATTAATTTGGCAAAAACTTCTTTATTAACACTTTTAAACAAATGAGGGTAAACAAGTACGAGGAAAAATTTACAAATATGCAACTAACAATAAATGGATAATAACTGCAGATCAAAAGCATCCAATGTTTACACTTTTAAAAGAAATGCATTTAAATAAATTTAGTTTTATATAATGGTTGCAACTATTTGAACATCTCTCTGGAATCAAGAACCTCTTGAAAGATTAACACAAATAAAATTCAAACATTAAAATATGTGGTAGATGTTGAGTTGTATGTGTGAATGAATTATTAATGGATATCACAAAATTTAGCTAGTCATTGAAAATAAAACAGTTTTTATGCAAAATAAACAAGATTTTAAATTATGAATTATTGTCTGTCTACCACAAGAACTACGTTTGCTGCTGTAGAAATGGATCCCATCACTTTCCATAGATGATAAATGAAGAAATACATTCCAGTTTGGAATATTGGCACACATAATGGAGAATTGAAAATATATTTGTAATAATTTTTACTTGTTGAGAAGATCTGCACTAGTGAACCACTTTTTTCCATGGCCAACATTTGCCAAAAACAAAGCAAAATTAAGACATTCCCAGCCACCCCTACTCAAAAAGAATGAGGCATGTTCCTCTAGTGACTAACACCATGCAGGCTTAGTGGCAGGAGCAGTTCTTGCGACTGACTGATAATACATTGTGCATGGAGAATGAGAACACGCTGATTCATAAAATTTTATAAACTTCTACTTTAGATGAATAAAACACAAAATTAGGAATTTAAAACACAATCTTTTGAAATAGTGTAATAAATATACATAAATCAATATTAAATTACACTTACTTGAGGAGCTGAAAGCATGTCAAGACTCCATGTACAAAATTTTCCATCAGTAGATATACTAACCAAATTATGAGCATTTTGGGTACCCACAACTTGTATACAATAAACAGGATGCTAAAACAAACATAAGTTCATTGCATACAAAAAATTCTTATAAAAATAATATTTCAATACTACCTTAACTTACTAAAGGAAAGATTAAGAATGACACTGCACTATCCTGTGAAAAACTTAGCATAAAAAGAAATAGAATAACAGTAACATCCTTTTTGATATATTACCTTTCTTGAAAGGAAAGAAAAAAAGACTGACATATAGAGAAGCGATGCTGCGAGGCCTGAGAAAAACTTGGTTATTAACCTTTACACTACGGCGCTTTATTCCGCTATCTGAATATGGGACGACTGTTGTCCCGGCCGTAGAGAGTCAAAAGGTTAATATAATCATGCAAGCATTGAGATTTTTGTATTTAAAATCATAGTAAAAATTAAGCATAAAATTGTTGGCAAAACCTGTTAAAATAATTCTAAATACGGGAAAATATTTTTGAAAACAGAAATCCCTTTTCATTCATGTTCAGAAAACCTACTTATTAGAAATAAAAAGATACAGATTAAATAACAGGTTTTTAAAATTTAAAGTTATGTAAAACTACAAGTTGAATACAAAGTTGATGCTAGAACTTTTTATCATAAAACTATTATTATTTATTTTATTTATTTTGAATACCCAACCACTGACCTCTTTAAGCACCAAAAGCGGTGAATTGTCAGTTATCTGTGAAGGGGCAACAGTTACTCCTAACAAGGATAATCACTAATATCCATGCACTTAGTAAAGGGGATTCGAACTAAGGACCTACTGGGAGGAAGATAAATGCTATGACCAATATACTAATTAGGTGTTATGGAACTAAATACAGCAAAATGATTTTGAAAATAAATTTCTTCTTGTTTGATTTTGAGACACACCTTTTTAACCAATTCCGTTTAGGATAACTGCTTATAACAAGTGACCTTTGAATTTGATTCTAAAATTAGATTGAAATTTCCTATGCTGTACTGAAAATTCACCGGGAGACAAATGAAAAAGAGCAACACAACCGATTATGCATTACGATTAAATACTCTATTTATATTTGCCATATGTTGTAACAACGTAACAAAATTTCGTTTCTTCAAATTAAAGCATAACGACTGTTTTAAAACTTAATAGCATAAACATTAAAAAAATTCTTCAAGGAAATAAATAGTAGCAAATCAGAACAATTTTTAAAGTTAGTACTTAGAGCATTTTTTCCACCATTTTACCTGTTACCATTCATAATTACAAAAGCTAACATTATACAGCTTTTTTGACATTTGAAACAAAACAATTGAAGAGTCAAATAATTTGGGTTCACACATGTAATTAAATATCACCAGAGCAGTACTTACAGTATGAGCAACAGCTGACAAAGGACTTCTCTGAACAGG
The DNA here is from genome assembly GCA_933210815.1 of Meta bourneti. Lineage (NCBI taxonomy): Eukaryota > Metazoa > Arthropoda > Arachnida > Araneae > Tetragnathidae > Meta > Meta bourneti. Next base: position 35,508,369 of record OW119922.1, on the reverse strand, counting down.
TGTTCGCTTACTGCTGCGATTATCCCACAGTACAATCTGCCCAGAGTATGTACCTCCTAGCACAAGATTAGGATGAAATTTGGCAAAACAGGTAGACATCACTGCTGACTAAGAAAAAGAAAAGATAATGAATTTAGGATAAACGTTAAAATAAAAACAGTGCATATTGATATTAGAAAATTAATGTTATACACATATTGTAGAATGAGAAGAGGTATTCTGAAATCAACACAAAATAACTTTTCCATACAAACAGACGATCAAAATGTATTTTGGAAAACTTTCACATTAGTAAAAAAAATTATTTTTCATAATTAGAACACATCAACAAACTGATAACAATGGGAAAGACTTAAAGTAAAAGTATAAGGTACATTTTTGGCATGATACAACTGTTTTCAATAATTATCTCTCTATCATTTGCCCTATGGTTGGTTGGTTTGAGTTTTATGGCGCAAAGATCATATTTGGCCATGCTGAGCCAGATCAAGACATATAACATCAAGTAATAGACACACACTCAATGAAAGTTTTACTGACACAGAAGAGAGAAATACACCTAAGGAGGAATGCACCTGACAGGAATCGAACCTGTGCCGCCTACAACTCAAAGGTTGCTAGTGCAGTGGGCATACCCACTGAGCAACGACGGCCCCATTTGCCCTAAGGATTAAGCATTCAATTCTGAGAAATACATTTAATTAATGAATGCAGATATCTTTTATGTTCATTTCCTTTTTTTAGTATTTAAACAAATTTAAATTTATTAATTCCATACATTCGTCTCAAATTACAAAATTGCATTTAATACTGATTTCATTTGCATAGGAATTGAAGCAGTTTCCCAATAATCATAAAAATATGGCACAAACTGTCTATAATTTAATATACTTCTGGGCAAACGCAATATAAACTGATCAAACTTGTAATTTCAATTTTTACATTAATTAAGCAATGTAAAACTTGAATAAATGTAATTCAAGAGGGATGAAACGTTTTCCAAGATTTAATAGTTAAAATTAGAAAATTTATCACATAATAAAATTTTGAAAAGACAATATTCAATAATTGGCCAGCCTGATCATTAATAAATATATGCAAAAGATATCATCAGCTTACTAGTGAAACACTGTCAAAATCAGTTCCAAGAAAACGAGAGAGGAAAAATTCTACTCACTAAGCATGTTTCTCAAGATCACCACATTCTGGTTTACTAAAGCCCGTAAAATTAAAAAAAAATGTATTAAAAAAACCCGCCCCTAAAGTTAAAAAAACCCGTATCTCGATTGCTTTAGATTTTATGGTGCAAGGTCTGGAAACGGACAGACTGAGCCAAACTCACATCTTGAAAATTTTGATACTGTGTTTCACTTGTAAGCTGACAGATGTAAGATACAAAGGAAGAAACACTAGCTAAAAGTATTTTTTACGTGAAATATATTTTTTGATTATGAAACGTTGGACTGACCTGGCAATGAAATATATATTCAGGTGTTGTCTTTTTAAATTTCATATTCCAGACTAAACACACACCATCAGGGTCATGAGGAGAGTCTTCATTGTTATTATAAGATGCAACTAAAAGCTCTGGAAACTAAAACAAAAATAATAAATGTATTTGAAATTACATGAAAAGATGAGTTAAAATATTGTAAAATTCAATTTGGAAACAAATCAAGAAATAAATTATAAAATTAATACTAAATACTTCAATAATGAATCATGATAAAAAATAACATCAAAATAAAAATTATACCAAGGTATTAAATTATCATTATGGATGTGATACAAGAATTTACTCAGAGATTGCTTAGAAGTGCATCAAAAATAGTTCACAAGATATCACCAATGAAAACTTTATTCTGGCCAATCAGTAAGATAAGAAAATATATATTTTCAAAGATAAAGAGATTTCTTCTAACACAAATGCTTTAAACTCTTACCTGAGTAGACCAATCAAAGCTAGTTACAGTACGGTTTTTAGACCAGCGATCATCGAAAAAGGTCCTGTTTAGAGATAACTTGATTCGACTCTTGTCTTCACTATAAAAAGTTAACACATTTTTAGTTTAAAGCCAAGCAAACTTGAGAATGAACTCGAAATATTAATATTTATAGAACAGAAAATATACTTTGTCCACCTTTTCTCCCCATATGAGATGATACATACAATTCATATAAATGTGTACATAAGAAATAAATATACAAAGTAAAAGTAGTGGACTTTGATTATCAGAATAGCAAATAGTAAAGTAAAAAATTGGGATGTACAAAAAATTCTTTTGAAAAATTAACTACAAAATTATAGAAATCTTTATTGAGAACATTTTCTTATTGATTTACTTTACTATTCCATTCAAACAAATACTAAGCAGGGTTTAAGAGAAAAATCTATAGATGAAACAAGGTACACTAAATACTTTGGAAATAAATTGTTTGCAATACACACTCAACAAATAATAAAATTTTAAAGTCAATAAAATTTTTTCAAAAACTCTAAAGCAAAATATTTTGAGGACATACAGATTACACAAGCAATAAAAAATAGCACAAACAGGCATTTTATTGCTCAATTAATCTTTGTATGCTTAAGAAATAAGTTGAAAACTAATGTAATGCCAATTTTTAGAGAAACACATGCATAAATACATCCAGTAAACACTTAGTTATACAAATACCATCAAACCTAGAACGAATTTCATAAAATAGAAAGTTTAGTAATGGAAATTAACATAAGCTCCAGATTGGTTTCGTTTGTTGGTGTTAAATGGTGCAAGGGCCATATTTGGCCATGCTCCACCAGACACAAGACACAATATCAAGTAATAGACAGGCACACAATGAAAGTTTTACTGACATAGAAGAGAGAAATACATCCAGGGAGGAACAGGTTCTATGATAAATAAGTTCCAGAGGTTCTATGATAAATAAGATGTTTTACTGCCCAATTAATGTTTAGGAAAAAAAGAGAAAACATCACACATGAGCACCAAGAAATGCAAATTTTAGTGAAAAACACAACATGCAACAAACAGCAAACAAACACAACATGCATAAATCTGCCCACTAAGCACTTATTTTCACAAATACCACAAGACCTAGGAAAAATTTCATAAAATAGAAAGGTTTTGTAACAAATATTAAAATAAGTTGGTAATATATGACTATGTAATTTTTTGTCTATGTATACTATATATGACTCACTGTATGAACATGTTTAAACATGTTCATACTGTGAGAATCCTTCCTTCAGAACGCATTGCATTTAAATAAAAAGTTGAAAGATGAAACAGGAAAATATTTAATATTATCCAAAACAAGGCATTTTTAAAATCCACAGTATTTCAGAGAAGGTGTCAGAAGTTAGTTCTAGTACAAATAGTAACAGTAGTCAAATTAATACACTACTGACATTAAGCACTATTTGGCAGGTATGAAGAACTACATGTTTGCTGATTACAAAAGTAATAGGTATCTAAATTGGATTTTAACACATCTGAAGTTAATTTCACACATAATACTATTATAAAGATTTAGAGAGAGATATGAAAATAAAAAGTAAAGGGAAAACTAGCACTTAAATAAACAACTTACCCATCTTGCTCTTCTCTCGACCCTGTATAATCAATTAAAATATCTAAATCCTCATACAAAGCTCTCTCAATGATTCTGGTTGCACGGTCAAAAAATTGGTGAAAATCTTCTCTTAACATGATTTGCTTTTTTTCTTCTTCACTCAAGTCTCGGACTATAAAGAGGGAGAAGTATGAGAACACAATTTTAATTAATTTCCAAATGAATAGATAAATATTATATGAAATTGAGCAGCACAGAAATAAAATGTAATACTATTTTCAAGTTTCGATAAGATATTTTGTGTGATAACGATTTAATTAGATGTTTTATTATTGAGAAAGTGATCAAGTTCAAGGTTTTCAAGAATCTCATTATAAATTATATTAAAAGTAATTTTTTTTACCTAAAGTAAAATATTTTAAAATTAAAATGTTGCGTAATATAAAAAAACAAGAATTAGCAACGAAACATTCGAAAGGTGACTTTATCTGTGGTATAAACACTGCACACAAAAGCCTATTTAACCTCCATTAGTTGATAAAAAAAATCAATATTTACATAATCACACCTAGAAACAAAAACTGTAACAATATATCTACTTACAAATTTGTGTAATTTATAAAAAAACATAATATATTTTACTCTTACAAAAGGTAAAATTATTTTTAAATACTTTTTATCTCCTCTTTTTTTGGTTCTGAACCAGATACAACAGAGCTGTCTTGCGCAGGGCGAACCATTTCTATATGTGGTAAACCTTTATGTGAAGGACGATGGTTTGGATACAAAGGAGGCGTGTCCGTGTCATGGGATGTCAGGGAGGACCCTTCCACATCATCTTCAGGGGGCATGTCAGCGTAGGTAAGAACTAAAAAGAAATATACTCCGTGTGAATACATTTTCCATTTTTTCCCACAATCACAGAATTGGATAATTTTCAGAATGCAACAAAATTTGCAAATAATAAGTTAATTGCTGCAATGCTTTGCAAATTAAAATTAAGGTTAAATTTCCATGCTAATTAAGAAAACTATAAAATATGAATAAATATAATTTAAAAGCACTTGCATCTGCAAGACATGTGATTTGCAGCCAATTGGCAGTCACATTGAATTAGCTTTTGAATTTTAATAAACACTTTTAAATTATAATTTTTCGAAGTAAGCATTCAGTTTTAAATTATTAATTGCAAATGAGAAATTACAGGAGCTTAAGTATATAACTATGGTTTCTAGAGCAGTTTTGAAACATGAAGCACTTGAACAATTCAAACATGGAAACATGCTTTGGGTGTGTACTTTAGTTTACACGTGCATAGTTTACTTTTGCACAAAAAATAATGCTATTATAATGTAAACTGTATTTTAACAATAAGAGAACTGCTAAAATAATATAATAGATTTATGCAATTGAAGCATATCACTGTTTGGATATTAATATTTTTATTATTCAACTGTTTGTCAATCTGTCTTTAGACTAAACTTTCAAATAAAATAGAAAGTTTTCTGAGATACTTATTTTTAATCCATAACAATTTTCCAAACTTTATAGCAGATTAAAACAAAACACGAAAATGTATGCAAAATTTTAATTGATTTGGTTCCATATAATTGCAGAGCTAAATTATAGATCAACACTTATAGGTCTATGTAGGAATTAGAATTCCATTTCGCAGCATGACACATCTTTCACATTTTTATTGTACAAAATAGATTGTCATCTTATAAGCGAAACACACTGTCATAATTTTCAAGATGAGTATTTCAGCTTTTCTAGATCAGAATGTTGACTTTTAGACTGGTGAACTTCAGTCAGTTTTTCTTTGCATGAAGGTTAGATTTCTTTTAGAGAAACACATTTTGTAGAATTTTTCCTCTTCATTTTCTCAGAACTCTTTATTGTCTTATGTGTTTAGTATGTTTCCCTTGTGAGCCAACAATACAGTCAGGAAGATAAAACAATTCTGAAAGCAGTGGTGAATCTTACAAAAAATTTAGGACTAATCCTTTCCAGTTAAATATTTAAAAACATTAACAAAAATAGTTAATCAGGAACACCTAGAAATTGCATGATATAGTTTTCAAAAATTTACACCTTGACTTTATAAATGGGACTCAAAGCAAAGGTACCAGAAATTCCATGGAAAAAGTTCATGATTTCAGTTGGCAAACTTTTGAAAAAAAAAAAGCAGATTAACACCCCTTGAGAAAAGCTGGGTTTAAATGATGTATTTCAATATATTTATTCAGCAGAAAATGCTAAGAGTTGAGATATGGCAGACTTTTGTTTTGGAGAATTATTTTATTTAGATGAATTTCAGTATTTCATTTTCAGTAAAATTTTAAGAGAAGCAGTTTATGTTCAATCTTCAAATATCAATCAAGAAAATACACTACAAGCTGATTAGTACAGTTATGAGCATGCATTTATCTAATAGTTATACAGGAAGAATTTCAAGCAGATTTTCTAAAAGGAATCTAAATTACAAGGTTTTACATGCTAAATAACGTTTTAGGAATCAAGTTTATAAAAATCACAAGTTAACTTGATAAATCTGATTAATAAAAAGTACTTAAATATATATATACATAGATAGTTCAAACCACACTGAAATTTTTGTAACATAAATAAAAGTATAAACAGTCTGCAAAGAAATAAATGCAAGGAAAATATTTTGTGAAGCGTTTATTATGTAAAATACAATACATTAACAAATGTTTTTAAATAGCAAACAAACATAATAGCTTTCCTACCTCATTTAAAAATAAATAGGTGCAGAAATCTGCTTAATCTTAAGAAATCTTAAGCAGCTGTTTTGACAATTTTTTAAATGACAAACATGTAAGAAAAGGTTCATCTTCAATACAAAAAATATTACTTAAAACTTATTGAGTATTTTTAACTGTAACTGTTTGGGGTTGCAATGGGGTAATTAAAAATTACATTTCAATATTGAATAATCAGAATAAAAATATTAAACTCCTCATTAAAAGTTGTCATTTTTAAGATAAAGATCACTCTTAAACGATTTTAGAAGTACAACAAAGCACGAGTTTGTAGAGGGGTATAAAATGAATCCCAAAACACACAGTAGACAAATAATTTTATGACATTACTAATTAAACAAACTGATAACTGTACTCATTACTAGCATCCTGATTTTGACAAAAAACATACAAAAATGACCTAAAAATAAAAAAATTATGTATCTAAAAGATAAGATATCTTTAATTTTCTTTTATCAAGATGAGAGAAACCCATCCCCTTCTACCTTCATTCTTTTCAGTATCTGTGACTCATTCATCTATAGAAAGGCACAGAAAGGTTTGGCTTTGTGTTGAGTGGTAGAATACATATTATTTGATGCCAGAAGTTGGAAGATAAGTCATTTGTAATATATTAAGCAGTAAAAACGAAATTTCAGAAGATTGCAAATAGGTAAGTTTCCAACAAAATAGTGACTAAAAACAAAGGATGAAACTGCCCTAAAAGTTGTATACATCTAGAATCAGAATACATCTAGAATACAAATATAATTTTTAAATATATGGGCATTATTGACAATGCTGACTTGACATCAAAATTTAAGCCTTGCTCATCCCACTTTGGAACCGCTGTAGTCGGGTTCTGATGAGTTGTCATTTGAGTAACGTGATTTTGATCTATTCTTTAAATTAGTTGATAGGTTGAAACAGACAAAGTTTCACAAATCTCTTTAACACTGATTATATTTTTGAGTTTATCATTTGGTATCAAAGGCAATACCAATGACAGCAAGTTGGCAGGGGGTAAATCATCCATGGTGATACCGGTTTCTGTGCATGGCAGCCAAACCTAGTAAGCTTAGCACCTTTTTATAAATGGACTCCTCCATGATAATTTGCCTTCCATACTTGCCAACCTCCAAGAGAAATCTGGAAGATTTTTATGACATGAAAAGCAACATGTAACTTAGGAAAAAATGCCAATTCTTCACAACCCCCCCCCTAAAAATACCAAATTAGCGTTAATTGCACCAAACTGGGCTTTAAGAAAGGAGTTCGAAGCAAAAAAATAACACTGCTCTCTCTCTATTATTGTTATACTAGGCTGCAGTTTGAACTCTGCATAACCTATGTGACGATAGTTTACACTAAGTGGTGCCAAATATACACAAAAATGAACAATTAACTTCTTGAGTGCTTTCGAGATATTTTTGTAGGCTTCACAAGAAAATTCGTGTCGAAGTAGGTTTACACAACAGCCTAGTAACCACTGATTTTGATGTTCATGGATGACAAAACTTCAAAATTGGCATCACTTGAAAATTTTCTCACAAAAATATTTTTTTAGTGCTGAAAACCAAGTGTTTTACAGAAGACTTCCAAAAGAGTTGGCAGAATGGCCTTTTCATCAGTCTTTTGCTTTATTCCTGATCAGAAATTAAGATTTATTTTTAAATGGGGAGGAAAGCATAACTAAAGCTCCACTGCATAACAAAGTATTCAACATATCAATCGAAAAGTAAGTTTCACCAATGAATTCCATATTAAACATTTTGCTCATAATTTCATAACATGGTATTAAGGAAATTGGTAGTGGATAGGAAAACTAAAATAAAATAGTTTTAGCAAAACGAATGGCAAGACAATATTAACTTATAACTAACATGCACTGATTGAATTTAGTAACAAAGAGCCAATACAAAAGCAAAGCATGTCAAAAGTAGTTTAATGGACATTTGTCTGAAGAAACCTACCTTGAAATTCATCATCCCACGCTACAGGTTTGCAATAAATTAACGTTTTCAGAGAAATTGGAATAAGAATAGTATAGTTATAGATTCTGTTCTAAAAATCAACTCACATGAAATTGCATTTATTATAATCCAGTAATAAAAGTTGAAACGTATATAATATTAGTGTAACTGATTATAAGATATTAATTTAATTTTAAAAACAGTGCATAACAGAAGTATTTCAATTTAGATAATGTTCTTCCCCTTTTACTGTAGACCACACATATCTTAGTACAGTGATTAAGATACAATGATCCTACAAGTTTAGAGTAAACTACATATAAGGAGGTTTACATAAAGTTATGGAAAATAAATAGCAAATGAAATTTTCAAGTAAGATTACACAATTTTACAGGTTCGTTAACAGATATTTGTAAAGTTGAAAATTTATTACTAACTTAAAAACAAGTATTAAGTCTCCATATAATTTATAGTAGGAAAATTATAATTTTAAAAACTACATATTAAATAACTATTGAAAATAAATGAAACACTAAGTAGTAGTCAATAAGTTAACTACAAAAAGTAGATTTCAAATGCTCTTTAATCAATCTGAAGTTCTAAAGCATGTTGATCAGATTTCACTTATTGTTAGTCATCAGAATGTCTTGGATAGTCAAATTTATAGCAGAAATTAATATGTAAATGGGAACCTTTTGTAGTTATGAGAAAAAGAGGTATGAAGTTAATAGATTAATTTCCTTAAAAATGGTTACATAAGGTCACATAAAACCCAAAAAAGGAGTGACTCATGATCAAAATATATAGCTTAAAAAGCAAAGCAACTTATGTCCTGTAGCAATTCATCTAACACGACTATAAAACGTGGCAGTGATTCAAAGCTGAAAAGCAAAAATCTTCTGGTCTTTTACCCAAGTGAGCAAAATGTTGAACAGCTTGTTTTGATCACAACTTGTGCTAATTTCATAAACATCACAATGCATAAGTACAAATTATTATCCCATATTGAAAAATTAACAAAATTGGCATAAATAAAACATCTATTCTCTTTAAAACACTAATTAATTTAGATTTGAACTCCCTTTATAATTAATTTGAACATGCTCTTAGAACCAGTAAAATATTCCTAAAAGGGAAAAGCTATAAAGAAACAGGAAAATGCAGGAACCTCTCTTCAGGAAATAAATTAACCCTACACCAAATACAAAATAAAATGTTCTCATTTCTAAATGTAAGTAATAAACAAAGTATATCACTCTAAAATTATTATTTTCAAACTTTTCATGACCCATCAGATACATCTTATAGAAAACAAAATCTAAATTAATACACATTATGATATATTTTTTGAAAACTAAATTATGAAAACATTAATGCATCGATAAAATATTGTGCAACCTCAGTAATATACATATGTATTATATAAAACAAAGCTTCCCAACTTGAAAAAAAGAGGACAAATCAAAAATTACTCCAATTAGTGTTTTTAATTGGTTTCAACTAATACAAAGATATTATTGGTACAAAAAGTTCATTCAAAACGAAGGAAACAAAGCTGAGCTAAATCAAGCAGCAGCAAAAATTTGAACTATTTCAAATAAAAAATAAAATGCAAAATGTGGTGTAACAAGAGATAATAAAACACATCTATCAGTTAAAATGCTCTCACCTTCATCCCAATGTATGACTATCAAAATGTAAAATATGAACAATCAGAATCATATCATCAAAGAAACAAAACAAGGCACATTTTTAATGCTTTTTAAAATGTAACCACAAATAAAAATTGTGTATTTATGAAAAAATGAATAATAGAAACTTACCATAGTAATCCAATGGGTGAGCTACAGAGAAGAAAAAGTCCGAAAATTAGCACCAAAGTTATGAAGAACATAATTCTAACAATTAAATTTTGTAACTTGGATATGCAGGTGAGATAGTCGTTTGATTGGAATGCGAATACTTTATAATGCAACTTGAGTACTTTATAATGATTCATCCAATAAAGAAAATGTAATTATTTGTTTTAGATAAATTAGTAATTATTTGTCTTAGATAAATTTAAAAAAATAACAAAAATTATAATTGCAGTATGTAATGCAATAGAATGCATTATGTAATCGATAATGCTAAATAAGTTTAGTAATGTAAAAACAGCATGCAACGATAAAAACAAATTGGCATTACTTCATTTAGAAATAACATAAAATTTGAGCAGACAACAAAAATATTCATTCTTAATGAATATATTTCAAACCTACATATTTTTCACTTATTTATTGCGCAACTATTTGAATAGTCAGAAAAATTGGAAAATAAGCATTCTAACAGTGTTTTAATTTTGTAACACACCTAATAATTTTTACTGATTATTGTCTTATCAGATTCTCTTTAAAAATGGACTAAGGACTAATGATGACTAAGGCCAATATTCATCACTAGATAAATTTTCAGAAGGATATTATTTTCTCTGCTTCATGGATAGTATTTTAACTGCAGGTGTTAAAATATCCAGGAAGTACAGAATGTAAAACTTCCAAATTACTTTATCCTAATGAAATGGATAACAAGCCCACTACAATTTTTTAATTCTCTTAGGTGAAAAGCATTTGATGTGTCATAACAGCAGCTAAAATAAACTAAATAGCTAAAATAAATTAGATTTTTTACATATATATCCTTAACAAATAAATTTTTAAAAATTGTCCAGGAAAACCTTTGAATATAATCTTTAAGTAATAACTGATAATTTTTAAATAAATTCAACTTTAAAAATTTGAAGAACTAAGACCTTTAAATACATAGTGCTAAATTACCAGCAACTGCACAATTTTTCTTTAAAAAAATGAATATTTTTTAAAACCTCCCAGTAAAATAAATTGAAAATTGAGCCTGCATGACAAAATGAAGGCCTTCAGAGACAATAGTTTTATTCACTTAGAGCTGATTTTGAAATTTGTAAACAAAAAATTAATGAAATATAGTTTTCTTTTGAAAGAATAATCATGTGAATTATTTAAAAATTAAACGAAGAATGAAGATAATAATGCAATTTGCATGTCATACAACAAAATTTGAAACTTTTATAAATGAAAAAGTGGAACTTTTTCATAGAATGTTGGATTTCCATTGCAAATCCTCCCTCAATGCTATTATTCACAAGTAATTGTCTTTTATGCATAATGTAATTTTAATGAAAACCTCACTCATACTTTGCAATCGCATTAAGGTGTTTCATGTGTCAACAAGAGAAAATTTGCAATTCAACAGGAAGACAAGTTGTTGGGATATAATGTGAATTAGCAGTCTCATGAATATTGCAATAACAAAATTATTAATGATAATTTCATTGAATCAGTTAAGGTGGAATTTTTTATAGCGATGTTTTCACATTCATGAAAAAGAAGCAAACCAGAAATAAAAAATTAAAAATGTATTGAACATATATTCCCAAGCATATCTTTTCTGTTTTCACTAAACAAATTTTAATAAGGGAACATGATTAAAAGATCATACAAAAATGCAATTCTACAATCATGAAAACTTTAGAAACTATTAAGGGTAGGTTGCTACACAAATAGAGATACTTAAATAGAAAATAGCATTCATATAGTTTAGAAAAGAACTAAGACAGAGAGAATTTGAGTTCCTATTTTCAACAAACCTTTACGTGTCCTCCAATAATAACTGTTATCCTTAAAAGGAGAAGAACTATGAGATCCTTGTAACAGGAAAAGGAAATTGGATTAGTTTGTATAGTAAGGAGGAATTAATAAGGTAGAGGTATTAGTAATATCTGCAGATAGAGAACATGTTAAAATGTCTGGTTTCAAGATGCATTTAATGACAACATGTCCTTTAAGAAAAGTAATAAAAAGTTTAGGGGTTATATCTTTTCTAAAATTAACTCAAATGAAACAAGACATTTTTAATTCAAAAATCATTTAAATTATCAATATTCTTAAAATTGCATGCTTTTTAATTTAATTTATTTTAAAACAATGATTTATTAGATAAAGGCAATGAGTATGTAGGAAATAAAATTATCTTCGTGTAACATTCAATAAGCAAAAATATTTTATCAATAAAAAGAAACGACCATAAAATTAATATCATTACTTATGGTTGATCATTCAGCATTAATTTTTACTTATTATGCAAAAATATAAGAATGTTGATTTTAAATTAATGAATTTGTGGCCCTTAAAAATGAAATGTCTATTATTCTACAGTATTACAGTAACTCCTTGTTACATCGCACCTTGATATATGTCACATTCTGTTAAATTTCTTTTTGACTTGTCCCCCGATTCATTTTGGGTTTGCGAACTAAGGAAATCTGTCTATTTCTTTCAAATTGGAAGTTCAAAGGTTACCTCTTTCAAGTAGTAGTCTTTAACTGGATTTATATAAAAGATTTGGATGTCTCAAAATCATGGACAAGGAGGAATTTACTTTACTGTATTTAGTCTTATAATAACAGGTTATAACATCAGCTTTGTGTTTAACTTGTAGTTTTACATCATTTTAATTTTTAAAAGATGCAATTTATCTGCGCCTTTTCATTTCCAAAAAGCAAGCTTGCTACTTTGTCTCTTTAAGACCCTTGCTACATTGCTCCCCTACGTGATTTTCACATCCCAAAGATGCATAAGTCCAGGGGTTACATTATTTGATAACTAGACCCCAGAATTTTATATCTTACAATTTTTCAATAAGGTTTCTTAAAATTAAGTTTTAGGTTATTATATTTTTAAAGCATTGTGTTTTAGGTTTTTACAAGTTTTTAAAATATATCTCTTTGGGTTATTAATGATACTTCAGAGATTTACCTACCATTGCAATAGTTAATACAATAGTATTTTAAACATGGCAAAAGTATCTAATTTTCTTACGAATTGCTTTCTGCCATTTTCCAGTTACACCTATCTCTCGATTTACATGGTAGATGCGTTCCACGACAAATCGCGTAAATCGAAACCGTGTAAAACAAGACACAAGTCATGACAGTATTAAAATGAAACAAAATCTACTTTAATGATGCCAATGCTAAATGCAATGCGACACAATGCGCTTGTGACGTCTGTGCAGATAATTAATGAGTGCGTTCAATGTAAAACACTCAAATAATACAAATATTTTTCTTAATTTATAAAATTTAGAAACCGTGTAAAAACGAAACCATGTAAACCGAGTACCGTGCAAATCGAGGGACAGGTGTACTTCTAATCATACTTCAAATCCCAAGAAATAACCATACAGAGCAATAAAATAACTATCCACTTGCAACCCTAAATTGGTCATTAATAGAATTTATTTGAAAATGCTCTCCCTTACAACACATCATAGAACTTTTGACAATTAGGCCAGATGGCTCTCACCACAAGTCAAAGTGATAAGTCAAAATGATATATTTCCTTCCATTTTGAAATTTAAAACCATACAATTTTGAAAAAAATTTCACTTCAACATTTTAAGAAAATCTTAAAAACTAAAATAGCAAACTCTTTACAAAACAGATAATCTAAACTTGTATTAAAAACATAACAAGTATGTCACCCCAGACTGATATTTTTCTTAAATAGATTTTTGCATTTCAATTCTATTAATTTTATTTAATAAGTAATATATTTATCAATATCAGTTGGTAAAAATATAGCAACAAGAAATTTAGACTCTTGGAATTTGAAATTAGGTTTCTAAGACATAATTTTTAATTACAATGTTCATACATATTTCTTTTACTTAGTACTTAAAAAAATTAATGAAATTTTATCAATAAACACTTTACATATATGACAACAAAAGTTTTTCAATTTTTTTTAATATTCAAACATTGAAAGCTGTTGAAAAATCAGACATTTTGAGAGTCAAAATACAATTTTTACTAAATTGGAAGATGCTGTTATAAATTCAACAGCATAGTGGCCAAAATTATCACCTGAATATCACTGACTTTAATAAAACTCAAAATTTATTGTAACACAAGAACCAATCTTCTATCCCACCTGCATACGTAACTCAATCCAGCTTTAAACGCATTTGACATTTTTGTAGGATAGTTAGCTGATATTCAAGGTCATACAACCATATTAAAATATTAACTATCATTGATGCACAAGAAATAATTCTGCATGCAACACCTATTTAACACACATCAAAATAATTTAAATAGGAAGCCACAGATAAACTGTTTAATAACACACAATTTAATCATGCATTGCAAACTGATAAAAAATTCTTAACTTTCATAATGTCTAACTGAAATTTTCCACAGCTTTCCAATAACTATTAGATAAAGAATCTATAGATTTAAATAGGCAACAATTTGTGCAAAAAAGAGCATAACAAAAAAAGCTGCAATCTAGCCTGATGGGAAAACTGGAAAAGTTACAACCAGATTCATACAAAGAGAAGATTGAAAGATCTGTATCATGCCTAAACAAATTTTTAACAAGCCTAAGACAGTTATAAAAATGTGCTTGCAAATACCATTCTTGAAAGAAAAATAAATATGAAAATAAAAATTGCCCTTGATGCATTAATGTAATTTAATTTTAAATAAAGCTAAACCACAGGGAGAAATAAACAGATGTTTATAGTTCTATTGGAGGTTTTAAAACTGAGGTTTCAATGAACTCAACTTACCACCACTCGCACTGGGTAGACCTATAATGAAATGGAAGGAAAGTACAGGAGGCAAAAATACAGTCTTATTCCAAGATATTAGATAAGATGACATGTTTTTTTTTAATTTTAGCCATCATTTATGACAAAGCTAAAATAGTTTCTACCAACACTCAAAAAGTCAAAGTGCACAAAAATGGATGCAATACAGATATATTCTAGGCACCTTTGTTTATAAATGAAGCATATATTGGGATAAGTTTGAGAAATTACAGATTAAGCCAGTGAATCGACCACTTTACTGTACATGCACAATTAGTCTTTCAATGTCACAATGTTAATAACAATTCATCCAAGATTTTTCCATTCTAAAAATTTTTTCATTTTGCACAATAAATAAATGTAAAAGGTTGATACTAAGATCTAACTCCTGCAGCAATTGATTAAGTTTTGAGTTTGCAGAATCGGTAAATTGTTTGATTATGCTATTTTTCAGCACATTAAATTCGTTTACCTAAAGGGGATTATGAATATTACTGACATGATTAAAATATCACTCAATAGCTGCTACTATGCAAAGATATTTTGTACCTTCGGATGAAATACCAGCGGTTATGAAATGACTCTCCAATTGCACAAACCATAATTCAGGGTTTGCTTTCCAAAACAATGGAGCTTTAAAGGCTCTGGGACTAACTCTTGTTCCGATTTTGGTTGAACCTTCAAGTCTTAAGTCTAACAGGATTTGTTAGTTACCATTAAGTGAATATAACTTAGAGAATTCAAACTATCATTAAATTAGCATAAAATGTACACTCACAAATTGGAAGTTTCAGTTTCATCCTAAGGTCACTGGTAGGTTGGAGGTGTTAGTAAGTAGCAAGAGACAAGCAGAGATGAAATGCAATTTAAATTTATTTTTACAAAATTAGTAGACTTATCTATACTAAATTAAAGTACCACGCAGAGTATCAGTACACAACAGTAAGTAAACAAGCAACATTACAATTGTGTTCCCAGATTATATACACTTTAACATAAAAATTCCTCTTCTTCATTCTGCCAAAATACTAGGACATTTATGAATGTTTTTGTCACATTCACCAAACTTTGAAAAATTGTACACAGAACATTTTTATATCTAAAACTGTAAGCTATTATGAAGAATCATAACTATTAAATTAAATAGACAAATTCATAGGTAAAATAAAAGAACATGATTACTAATTACCTTCTTTATCTTGTCCAGTTGCAGCAGTTTGTGTTTGCTTATTATAAATTACTTTCTCTTTTGGAGGAATATTTACTTGATTTACATTCACTAATGTTAAAGACACTTTCCTAAATAAAATAAAGATCCTTGAAATTGCCATATCATTAATACAAATAAAATCACATTTTTGTTAATTGTAAGTCTTCACTAGATAAACTGTTAAACTTTTAAACAAAAATACAAATAGAAAGCTTCTAACATGTTGAGTAACTAACAATATAACAAAATGCATTATCTCTAACTTGACAAGAACTGGTATGCTATGATTTAAATCCCTCATGTCACAATTTGAAAAACCCCACGATTCCCCTCAAATCTCTCAGTAAATACGAGGGTGTTTCAAAAAGTAAGATAACAAGAGCTCTGACGGGTGCACAAATTCCCAGTGCAAATTAAATTCCCTGTCTAGACAGCTGAGACGATCACAGCATTCGAACGCTGCCGGTAGATGGAACTAGTTGTGCGGTAGCTCGCTGAAGTCTCAGTTAGAAGATGGAGGCGTTGACGGAAACGTGGTCAACGACTGAAGTAAGACGTGTGATAAGGTTTTAGTGTAAAGAAAACATCCTCAGCTGAAATTCATCGGCAACTGGTGGAAGTGTATGGAGCAAGTGTAATGTCAGGAAAACAGGTGTGGTTCTGGTGCACAGAATTTGTTAAAGGCAGAACAGATGTGCAAGACGAGCAAAGATCAGGGTGGCCAAGCACATCCACCACAGATGACAATGTGTGCCATGCCAAAGTTTTGATTCAAGCCGATGGTCGCATTCAACTGAGCGATATTGCACAGGAACTCAACATCTCCATTGGGAGTGTACATAATATCGTGCATGAACAATTGGGCTACCAGATGACATGTTCCCGTTGGGCACTGCGATAACTTAGACGAGCATAAAGTCACGCGAATGGGGTTATCTCTCCAGCACTTAATGTGGTTTCAGGCAGAGGGCGTTCCTGCACCGTATCGTTACAGGGGACGAAACGTGGGTGCATCGCGTGACACCTGAGACGAAGCAAGCATCAATGTCATGGAAACACCCCTTGTTTTCCCCTCCTAAGAAATTCAAAATAAAGCCATCCAAGAAGAAAGTTATGGCCAGTCTTTTGGGACCACCAGGGTGTGCTGCTGGTTGATTTCCTCACCCGTGAAGCGACAGTGAATGCGACCAGTTATTGTGCCTCGCTGGATCAGTTGCGCAAGGCAATTCGCTGGAAATGACCGGGACTGCTCTCGACATGTGTTCTGTTGTTGAACAACAACGCCCGACAGCATACGGCCTCAGATAAGCGTGATTTGGTACAGCGTTTCCGATGGGAGTTATTGGAACACCCTCCCTATAGCCCTGACCTCGCACCAAGTGATTTCCATCTCTTTGGAATGTCGAAGAAGCACCTGGGAGGTAGGCATTTCAGAACCAATGCCGAAATTCAGCAAACTGCCTTGAAGTGGCTCCACGACCTTGACACTGATTTCTTCTATGCCGGTTTCGATATGGTGGTGTACAGATGGAACAAATGTTTCGACAACCATGGAGAAGTAATATGTACCAGTGCCTAAATACGTTGTGTATCTCATTGACTTCCATCATGAATAAAGGTTTTCTCTCAGAGGGCTTGTTACCTTACTTTTTGAAACATCCTCATACTTATTAAATCACCATTTGGATGGGAAAATTAAGCCCAGTTAACATCAAATCGCTTTGAGAGGTTAAAAAGAAGCTTTCCATTATAAATTTTAATAAACCATAAGAATAGAAGCTTTTCTTCAATTACTTTTGCAGCAGCTACAATAAACTGCCATCATACTTATTAAATAAATGTATATTAAAATAAACAGCACACCTTTTAAAGAAAATTTTGGCCTTAATAAATATAAAATTAGTCAATTTACTTTTTATATTTAAATGTTTTATGAAGCATTGTTAGCTTATCACAAAGAACACAAACTACAAACTTATCAATATTTTTAAACATTCCATTGAACTCTAGTGCTACATCACTAGAAAAGGTGAACTAGTAATTTAAACATTACCCTTACTTTCATGGAATAAACATTTCAAATTTGAAGTCAAGCCATCCCAACTATTTTATCCTGGGATCCAACAAAATAAAATCGTAATACTTTTCTCTTTTAATATAAACAATTGTTTTATTGCATTAAGTATGAGTAGATGACATTTCGTGTTAAAATTTGTCAAGGCAAACAGGAGAGTTGAATTTTACAAATAAATGTAAAAATTACTTTGAACTCCATGATCCAGACTGAGGTGCAGAAGAGGGCTGGCTATCAGGAGGAGAGCTTCTAGTTTCCGGTGTTGCAGACCGAGGAGAAGAATTGAGTCTGGAAACTGGTGATTCTGTTAAAAATTAGAAATGATATTGCATCTGAAAAAATATTGCATCTGAATAGACTTTACAAAATTTAAAATAAACATGCATACAAAATATACACAAGATACTGTTTCAAGGATTTTAAATCAAATATTACAGAAATAATAGATTATTTGAAAAGTAACTCAGATAATGTAGCACAATTACTAGGGCAATATTTGTCAAACTGTCCTTATTAACATTGGCGACGAAGATTATGCGACTCAAAAAGACCTGGACATGGTCCAAATGATCAATAGGTCAAAAGAAAAAGCCAGACATCAATTTGAGAAGTGAATATTTGTGAATACAATGTATAATTTGAACATCAATTTGATTTATTGGACGATTTGATTTACTCTCCTGGAATTTTTTTATAATTTTAATGTATACATGTATAATTCAGTAATTTTTGAAAAATTCGAACCTTTTCCTGTTCAACAAAACTTTTTCATATACAAGCTTGTTTAAATCTTTTACTAACAGTGGCTGCAGAAAGGTACTTTAGTGGTGACTCATTCTTCCTAGGAGTACATCCGGAGCATGTTATAACATATGCATCCACCATCAATTCCCAATTACCTCTATACCACTTTCTTTGCCCCTACTCTTTACACTCATCGTATAAGTGGCTTACTGCATCTCACAATAGAGACTTTTGAATCATGTATCTCTTTGTAGTGACTGTACATTGCTTGAAGAAATCTTACCTGTTTTTATTGTCATCATGTCTGGCTCAAGCAACATGTAAATGCTCTGTTAATTAGTTCATATTAATTTCCGAAAATCATGGAATCTATAAAAACTTCTTTAAAACACTTAAACAATTAGAATATTTTCGGTGGTCTCTTCAACTTTGAATTATTCAAGTTTTACTGTATAAAATGGTGTAAGAGTTGCAAATTTAATGGAGCAGCAGTTATAGAAATGGAAGAACTTGAGCAGCACAGCAGTCATAAGACAAATGACATTCACATCAATTCTCAATCGTTGTGAAATGTAAAGCAAGAGCTTTTTATATATGTAAAAATCAAAAGTCAATACGAGTAGAATATTTCTGCATGTACCTAGGCTTAAAATTACACAAGCAAAATATTTCCTCAGATAATTCAAGAAAGAAATGATACATGAAGACATTTCAATAGAATAAACACACAAGATTTATAATATCATGATGATGGTTACTTTTAGACTCGGTACAAGATAAATAGAACTTCATACTGGGCTGTTTCAAAAACTGTTTCCATGACTCATATTCTGAATATTTCATTCATTTAATATTCATGAATCAGAGAATTCAGTAAATTCATATAAAATTAAATTTATATAGTGTGCATTTATACAAATTTGAAATGATAAGAATTCAGTACAATGATTAAAATGGGACTACTTTTGTAGAGAAAAATAAGGGATTTGAGATTACATAGAGGCCAAAAATGAATTCATCATGATGTATGCTTTTAGCAAAGGGACAATTTGAAAAAGCTATAGATTTTGTTAAAACAGTTTAAAATAATGAAGATGGCATTTGGCAAATCTTAACAATGCAAAGAAATGAACAAATAACCTACCACTAGCTGGAATCCCCAGTGATTCTAAAAGTTCTTCCGTTTGAGCTCTCAGGTCTTTGTCTGTTTTGATTCCATTTTGATTGTTGAGTTTTGCAGCCTCCTCAGCCTGAAATGTAATTTGTAAAAGGAGTCAAAGATTTAGAATAAAAATGATAACATTGAACATAGTAATACAATAAATTTTCAAAAGGAATTTAGATTCTAAAGATTCAACATTTCAAGACAAAATATATATAGTTATAGATCAACCAAATGAATAATTTTGTACACCAATGATAAAATTAAAGTATTAATACTTTTAAGATCAAAAACAAAGAAAAAAATTGCATGATAAAATTTTTCCATAAAACTGCATTATGCATTTAAACAGAAGTAACCACAATACAGCTTGTGTGTGGCTCACACAGCCCCTTTGAAATTTTTTCTTCCTGAATTTGAGTTTTTAGTAAATATCTAAAATGACTAACAGCTCTTAAAGAATCTGTTAATTTATGGCTACAATTAAGTCAATGCCTATACATTTTTAAACAAGGAAAACTAAGCTGATTTTCCTTCAAATATGCTGACTGGGTTAAATAATTATCATTCATTCTGAAATGGTAGTATAGGTAATTGTATTTTTCAGTATGGGGGTATAATGCACGTCCCAGAAATTCAGTCCCTCTTTGGGTAGTATTTGCTTAACCTAAAATGTTTTGTTCTATAAATTTCCATACAGCTGCATAACTATTAGATTATGTATTTAAACAGTAGCATCCACAAAGTGGGTTGTATGTGGCTCAGACATAGCACCTCTTGCAACCGATTCTTAACTTTTGATAATTTATTTTACATATTTTGAGCCATTGATTTTTTACAACATAAAAATTCTAAATATTAAATAATTAAACTGAAATTATTTTAAACTTTTTCATGGTTGAGCAGATTAATGATAAGATTGGAAAGGGGCCTGCTTGGCTTAGTGAGTTCCCCTCTGCAATAACAGCCTGTGAGTTGTAGGTGTGATGCAGGTTTAATTCTTGTAACTTACACAGGAGGTATTCTCTTTCTGTGTCAGTCAGTTGTGTATGACTGTAACTGGATGATTTATAAGCAGATCCTTGAGATTAAGCACACAAGTAGGGATGAGTAAACCAATTTAAGGTCTGGAAATTTTTTATCGATTTGCACTCAGCAAACTTATCCCAATATGAAGTTTAATGTACAAATAAAAAAGAATTCTTGACAAAATTTTATTCAATCATTTAAATCATTTTAATTTACAAGAATAACACTTTAAATAAGGATTTTACAGTTTTTAAAAATGAAAATAAAGTACTTTTAAGCCCTCTTAACCTTTTCATGAGCCCACTGAGCAGTACTGACAAAAAATTCTTTAAAACAATTCGCTAGAAACCGGAGCAAAAATTGCCCAACCTGCCATAGTTTCGCCAAATCAAATTATTTCACACCAGAAAAAGTTTCCTTCTCTGTGCTGATATTGATTGGCAAAAATTCGTGCTTAGTATTACCAATTTGGCAACATTGTAAAACAAAATGGTACCAAATACAGCATTTTTTAAAAACATTCAGCATATTTTTACTGGACAGACCAAGAAAATCTGGAAAATTTGACAAGTATAGTCAGTGGTTTGCAAGAAAAGAGCAAATCATCACAGTTGGATTTCATTTTTTTTAAATAAGCACTTTTTAAATACTTAGCATAAAAAATAAGCACTTTCCACAGGCCTTATTTATTAAAATAAGCATTTTTAAGAAATGTATGAGTCCTGTAAATTAATTAAAATTCATACATGACAATTAATGCAAATATACTCTTAATACTAGTGACATCAATGCTTCTTGATAGACTCAGATTTTGTTTTCTATGAAAACCATTTTCAAAGTGTGAGGACTCACAAAAAAGAATACTTAATATAGAGAGTAAAATGAAGGAAAATAATATCGATTTTATTGTATTACTCTGAAATTTATACAATAATATTATAGTACAAACATTTTGTATTTATGTTATTGTGATATATAATTGTATAGCTAGTCAAGTATATTTACTATTATATAAGAATATTTTTACTTTGAAAACAAAATTTATTAGCTTATCAACTTAAATAAAATCTTACCAAAATTTTATAATATAAAACATTAAATTTTCAATCTGGGAAATATGAAATAAAGTTTACCAAAAAATTGTTCTTAAAGAATTATTTGGGTAGATTCATGAAATGAAAGCAGAATATCCCGTTTATTTTTCTTTAAGTCAGTCCTTGGCCTTTTGCAATATATTAGTGAGTTTCACAAATTTAAAGTTTATATAGACAACATATTTTAGTTTCAAAAAATCTTTTTTCGTTTTATATAACATATTCCAAATTTCCGTACAATGCTATTTTACATTTGAAATATTTATCTGCTATGGACTTTTCAATAGAAATATTGACTCTTGAAAATGAAATGTTATTGATAAAATCTATATATTAATATGTGAAGAAAAAACTTTGTACCCCTTTTTAAGCACATTGTGCGCACGGAGGTATTGGTATTTTTCAATTAACGTCACACTGGAGCAACACAATGGGCTATTGCGCGCGCACGGAGGAGTATGAGATTTGGCATAATTAAAGTTCATATGGAGAAGGAGTGCAGAAAGATAAAATTAATGTATAATATGCGTTACAAATATATTAAATTAAACAAAATAAAACATTCATTGTTTAAGTTCATATACTGTAATCTATATATTAATACGTGAAGAAATACTTTGTACCCCTTTTTAAGCACATTGCGCACACGGAGGAGTATGAGATTTGGCATAATTTGCCACCACATAAGTTAGTATTGAAAGTTAACTGCATTGTTTTGCTGATCAGAAACTTAAATACAAAGGAAGCATTAGTCAATGGAACAAGAATGCACATCAAATTTATGCATCGTAATACTATTGATTGCGAAGTTTTAACTGGAACCGCATGCAATAAGAGAATTTTGATTCCACGTATAAATTTAACATATTCCGGAACTATTTTACCATTTAACTTTCAAAGAACTCAATTTCTAATTATACCTGCATTTTCGATGACAATAAATAAGTCTCAAGGACAAACATTCGAAAAAATTGGAATTTTATTGAGGCAGCCAGTTTTTACACATGGTACTATTGTATTGTTCGTCAATTGTACGTCGCAGCAAGTAGAGTTCGATCATTCGATGGTTTGAGATTTTATATTTCATAATATAACGGTCAAGGGCATTTATCAAACGATGAAAGAGTTTTTACAAAAAACATCGTCTATACAGAAGTTTTAAATCATTAAATTCATTGTCGAACTATTTCAAGTTCAATGGACAACATTTATTTTTTTAACCACCCTGTTTTTTTGTTTCAATAAAAAATATATAAAAAAATACGAAGCACGTATTCCTTATTTCATTTTTTGGATTTATTTTTTATTTAAATTTTATATTATTTGAAAATGATAGGCAAATTAACTGTGTAGCCTTGGCGAAACCTGTGGCCAGTATAGCAATAAAAAAACCCAAGAAAATGTCAAACAACGCGTTATTGTTTTTTAGATATGGCTTAACCAAGCTAGCATTTTTCCTATGACGTATTTGTACATGCTCGCAGCTTACGTAATAGAATAAAATTCAAAAAAATTATATGCAATGAATATAGAGGTATACTCTTTGACAAAAGAACCTTGTTAACGTTCAAACTTAAAAATTAAATGAATTATGGTCGAATTTCGACCACTGGGCGACCACTAGTCCTAATTAAAGGTTCAATTTCAATTTTTTGTCACCAAGCTTGTGCCAAGTGATAATGGTTACCATTGTTGAAAAGATGCTAACTTGACAAACACACTGTATACTACGATTTTTTTACCCCATTTCGTTACTTATAATTATTTCAGGTGATAGAAAAAAGCAGAGGCTTTCTGGTTGGAAATCTCACAGCATCTTTACAAATCATTGAGACACAGTAGATCAGTGTTTCTCAACTTTTGTGAGACAGCAGCTCAGAAAAATCCTTTTTCAATAAGATGAGGGCCTGGTTTCAAGACATTTACTCATAAATACCTTTCCAATTTTTTTAGTTCATATATTGAACTAACATAAAGATTATTAGAACATTACTGTATACAGTGTGGCATGTCGGCAAGTATAAAATTGCATTTAAATTAGTTACCAATCATTGGGGTAATGAAATCTTGTAGTGCATTGTAATTTCCTCAGGCCAATGTTATTAAATTAATTAGTACAATTTTTATTGACATGTCTCATTCTGATCACTAAGTATATTTTTCACACAAAATCACCTTTTTATGAGATTTCTAAACACAAAAATTAAACAAAGACCCATTTCTCTTAATCATATTAAAATTTAAATCTGTAGGCCAATTACTTAAAAAAATACCATCACTCGGATTTCGGAACAAGCTCTTATGCACACCATTGCGAACTTGCGAAGGAACAGCATTCAGAAAAAAAATACGAGAACCAGATATAGGGGACTGCCTTATCTTCAATTTCAGTGAGACATTTTTCTTTATATTTCCTTTCTGATTAGTCATTGACATTTGCTACACTGATGTTATTCACATTCTGGATCTGAGCTTTCGACACATTTGAATATTCTCCAATTCTCCACAGAATATTTCAACTAAATATATTTAATAATAAAATAATTCCAAATTCCAGGATAATCTCTCATGGCTCAGTATAATTGATGCCAAGGCCCGGCATACAGCAGTGACCAGGCAGTTGAGAAATACTGTAACAGGGTACAAATTTCAAGGGGTTGGCAATAAAATTTAAACAAAACCTGTTAGCATTCAACCAAACTTTGTCAAGCATACATTGTTTTTAAATCTCATACTGTGTGAAGAGATACAATATAAAACTTTATGAGGCAGAAAGTTCGTCTAAATTCCAATAATTTACAATTTTAGAAAATACATATGTTGCACCTAAAATAAATTTCTATTTGATCGATGTTTTAAAATTTTTAGGACAATTTAGGAAACAAGGGGATCACAATCTTTCAATAGAAAAATAAACTTAAAATTTGATAAATTCCTAATAGGACACAGGAATTTCTCTAAATATAATAAATATTTATAACAGTATGTAATTACCTCCTTAGCTTTTTCTCTCCTCCTTTTCTCTTTTTCTTCTCTAATAAGGGCAAGTTTTTGCTTTTTCCTTTCTAGTTCCTGTCTTCTGTCCGACATAGTCGTTTTCTGTTTAAACATAAAACATAATTTTTATCTAATATGAAAAATATGCTTATTATCAATTCCTTTCTAATTCAATGATTTCGGATGATATGGAACAAACAAAAGAGAAAATCAGGTCTGCAAAACAAAATATTAATATATGGAAAGATGGAAAGCTAGCGTTAAAATTGCGATGCAGTTCCTCAGATCACGCCTGTTTACAGCTATCGATCGATCTGGTCTACCACATCACGAACTGCGTTTTCATTGGCAAAAGAAAACTCACGTCCATATGGAAATATCCATTAACATCAATGTCATAAACACTAAGCCTTACAAAGGAAATCTAAAATTATATAAATCAAACAAATCCATACCTTTAAATTTCAATAAGTAATCTCAAATCGCAGGAATATATTCAGGAGTTATTAAAATGTCAATCAAAAAAGCGATGAAAATAAGACTTTTAAATGGAATTGATTATCATCAACGAAAATTGTCTTAAAATAAAATTCATTATCAAATTTCTACTTTTAGAGACCGAAACAGAATTGTTTTACGAATATAAACAATACTTCAGGATGTTTAAATGCTGCCATTCTGGAAAAGCTTAAACGTCTGAAATACACAAGTAATGCCAAACAATTCATAGAAACAATGATTTTAAACATAATTTTAGGGTAGGTAGTTGAGTAGTTGAATTCACGTCACATTGGAGCAATTCAAAGGATTATTGGCGTCAGACCAATGTAGGTGGATAGGTAATTAACATCGCCTGGACCAAAAAAAGGGTTGTTGGCGACGGTTCGGTATCGATCCCGAAAGGAAAGATCCGAGAACCACTCGAAATTTTGAACCACGGTCAGAAGACTAGGTCACCATTGAACTTCCACCCCACGCCAACATGAGGACGTTTGAGACCGCGACAGATTTAACGTGCACCAGCTCCCACGTACATGATGGTCTTTGGTTGGATCAAGTTTCGAACTCGTAACCTTCCTGTTCCTAATCCGCAACTCTTCCAACCGAGTTCTCCAGTGCGATGTTGATTAACATACATACCCTGTAATTTATCTAGAAATCTTCGCAACATAGATCCATAAGCCAGAACATATGTGTGTGTAGCAAACGGCACAAATATTTAAGTTAATTAAAATAATTTTTCAGCAACTCTTAAGAAAATCGTAATTCCAAATTTTATTCAGAAATAATTAAATTAGCTATATGAATTTTCTATATTGACTATTGAAAAAAAAATCCTTTGAGTATAATGAAAAATCGATTTTTATTAATAAAAAACAGATTAATAACAAACAAGTGGTGCATTGTTTTTTCAATTAACTGATGCTTTCAGATGACGAGACATGTTTTGAGGAGATTTTGGATAAAAATGTGAATGTAGAAACTACTGAACAAGACAAGGTTTACATTTTGGCCATGGTAAATCGACTTCGTCGTATTCTCAACTGGGAACCTGATGAAGATGAGAACGTTTTCCAAAGAGAAAGAGGGACAACTATTATACGAGACGTATTGAATCATTTTACCAGTTGGAATTCCTTTACCTGCAATCCAGACACAGCAAACGTGGGAGTGCAGCACTTAGTGATTTTCAGCATGGCTAAACTGTGCTTTTATTATTGGATCAAAGATTCAAGTATTGTAGCTGAGATATTATCTCATGTTTATGCATGCGAAGGTCATTTTTCCTCGATCTTTGCACACATCGTGAATCGGAATGACGGTAGAACATTCTGGCCCTCATCAATTCCAGATACAAGAGAGGTAACTTTTTACATTTGTTACACGAATAACTATATCTACCCCTAAGCAAACACAAGACAGTGTCATCGTTACCTCGTTTCCACTTACTCGTGTTTCCATAGGTAGAAAGGAAATATGAAAAATATTTTCTGCAGATTAATGGTGGCGACGAAAAGCTGATACCCAGTTCAAGGCAGTACCGTCAACTAGATTTCAATCCAGAACTCTTTATGAAGGAGAGGACAACCATAAAACATGTGGGTAAAGGTGACCATTAGATTTTGAGCTTCAGTCGCCTGTAGTCCTTAAACGACCTAACGGGGGTTGCTATACCTTTCTGCTTTCACCCTACTACTCTATTACCCAATTTCTGTTCCCCTTCCATGACATTTTTTACTTGACACTGTCTTGTGTTTGGCGCCGCTTGCACCATAAAACGCCAAAACAACCAATCAACCAACCTTAAACGATATGAGTGGGTTTCAGTCACCTTTCCTATTTTGTTACTCACATTATCTGTATATTTGTAATATTTATCGCTAAGATTTTTTAAGGTAAGTGGGACTGGACTCCAACTATAGAAATATTAATGTGCCTCAGAAAGTTCGTGCCCCAAGGAATTGACATCCGTGGCCAGTAGTAAGCTACAATATGAATATGAAAGTCGACTTATATGAAGCATTGGCTAGCTAAATAATCCGTCTATCATGAAATTGGACTTTTTGTTTCCTATTTGAAAACTGGAAGTTAAGTGAATTTCCCCACCTCATATCATTTCATGATAACATTTTGAAATTGTTATAATAATGGTTTTAATTTATTTGAAATGTTTTTTGAAGAACTGATTAATTAAAGAATATACTCTTTCATTCAATTGAATTCTTTTTATTTCCTCACGGAACTAAAGGTGAAAACGGAAAAGTTAAAATTTCCACCTCTTTTCACTTATGATATCCCCCCATTTGAATTTGTTATAATTGACGATTTTCCTTAATTTATAACACGGCTAAGAAGAGTCAAGGTGATTTTCTAAATATCGTTTTCACATATTTCGAGCTTATTACACAAGTAACAGTGAAGCTACCATGTTCCTTCTAGATAGAAAAATGTTTGGGAGATGTTTCCTCGAGTCAAAAAGTTTTTAAAAGTTGTAATTAAACACTCAACTTTTGGGAGATTATTTACTGAAGCATACATGACAAACATATTTGCTTTATGATAAGTACTGTATATTGCGCTTTAACCCTCTGAGCGTCACTAGATTTTCGAGTAGTGTAGCATTGCTTTTTGTCCACAACATACATAATGTCTAAATAACCATATATTCGTTGAAAGAATTCTGGGAAAGATTCTATTATTTAAGAAGGTCAAAACTACTTAGAAGTTATACAGAGATTGCAGGTTACCGAATGTATATATGCATATGAACTCCTCAGAGGCAGAGCCGTTTCGGAGGTGTCAGCTGTCCGCGTTCAAACTTCAGTAGGCCATCCTCTTCTCAAAAACATTTCTTTTAAAGAACGCCCTTCATCTAGCACGGATCACAAAATAATTGATCGCCCAGTCTTCTGATTCCCTAAATGTCGTAATGTTGTGAGCATTGCGTTTAATGAATTTTTTCGACTGTTTACAGACTATTGATGTATTTAGACATATTTTACTTAAGTGAAACTTCAATTTCTTCTGATATAGCTAGCTTCAGAATGTATTTTTGACAGTTTTTTAATTTCAAAATCATTTTAGGAAGGATACGAGTCCTGTGGGTTTTCCTACTGGATTCCAACCTGCCCTTGACGAGTGTTTTCTTAAATATTCTAATATAAATTAAGAACACACAAAATATACGGATTCATAGTTGTCTTTTTATTACAATTACAAAATTAACCTACTATGTACGAATAAATATAAAATTAACAATTTGTAACTGGATATGCATATTTTAGGTTAGTCATACCGCGCCTGTCTTAAGGCCTACACTATTTTATTCTATGTTCAAATGAGCATCTAATACATCACTTAGAAACGGCCCTAGCTCGTTCTCTTTCTCTCTCTCTCTGAATAGCCCGTTATGTTGCTCCAGTGTGACGTTAATTGAAAATACCAATATCAATACCTCTCTCTCTCTCTCTCTCTCTCTCTCTCTCTGTCTTTAATTACCATATAATTAATTTTTTAAAAATCCTATACCATCTCCTTAATCAATGAATTAAAACGCTACCGTTGAATAATTCTCTACAAATTACTAAGCTTGGCAAAAGTGAATGATATGAGAGAAATTAAAGAAATGTCACTACCTAATTGTCATGCACAGTAGTTTAATAAATGCCACAATCTAATTGTCATGTTCAAACTAGATTTTATGTGATCAGGCTACATATTTGTTCATTCTTTTGTGATCTCCGAAAAAGCAAAAAGGATGACACCCATATATTTCATATGCAGCAGCAAAATCTAGACTATTATCCCTTTAAACGTCATACCTAAACTACAAAGCGGGATTTCTGAAACGAATCTAACCATGATCCTAACAACATTTATAACTCCAGCCGGATCATGGGACGGAGAGTCTAGAAAATGTTAATCTTCTTGTAGTCTGTTTTCAAATTTAAAAAAAGATTGAACATATTTTCATTGTATTCATAATAGTACAAGTGAGCAAAGATAAGGAGAAAATGAAGATATTTGCTTGTTAAACTTTGGATTAAGTTGAATACATCATCAATAATATAACAGCTTCAAAGATGAATGACAAAGATAGTGAAATCAGTAAGGTTGATAGCTATTTCGGTGGAATAACAGGATCTAAAGTTTTTATCTTTTACTTTATTTTCAATACAGATTTGTATTTCATGGGTTATTTGCCCGTTGTGTTGCTCCAGTGTGACGTTAATAGCAAATACCAATACCAATACCTAATTATAGGTTAGTATATGTCTGGGGTATATGTTAGTATATGTTAGTATTGTACTGGGGTCTTGTTTAGTTTAGTTTGTCATTGGTGTTTTTTTTTTACTTCACGAGGACTAACTAGACCACTGGAGTCCCAAGTGTAGATGTTGGAGAGACACTAATTTAATTTTTCCTTGTGAAACATTAAATTTTACTCTCTGCTGTCGATAAAAGAATTGGCATTCAAGAGATCGCGGAAACTTTTATTCAATTCCTTGATTTGTAAAATACTGTTGCATAATTCTTTGAGGATATAAAAGATCTAAAAAATCATATTTGGCTTTTTGAACTACTGTAATTAAATTAAACACATGACACGTAATTTCCTAGTTTGGATGGTTGGTTAGTTGTGGGTTTTATGGTGCAATGTCCAAAGGAAGACAAGCTATACCATTTCATAGTCAGGAATCAGTATTCTTTTTATTGTTTCTATTCACAAAATAACTGGGAACGTTACACTATATGCTACCTAAAAGTGTTCATTAAAATCTCAAATTTTGAAAATTACAGAAAGAACATCTGACGATGCTGTACTTCCTGTCCCATGCTCACAATGCAAAATTGAAATTCAATGACATTCGATTTATTGACATACGTCTCAGAACACCACTTCAAGTTCCTCCGGCATTTTTGGCTGCTCTTTACAATAAACCTCGCTTATTACTACTGATACTGAGATATGGAGCTATTCTACAGAGAGGATCAATACGTGTCCCCCCTGATGACTGGGACCTTTATATGTTGCTGCGTCATATGACGCGAACATTATGGGCCTCGTTAGGCCCTGAATTTCAGAGTCGAGTTTGGAACTCTACCATTATAAGCAATACGTTACACGATGTGTGGCAATGTTTGCTAATTATGCTGCGAGACATTCGACAGGTAAGTTAAGTTAGTCACGTAACGAAAATTACAATGGATCAAGTATTATTTTTAGATTATGATTAACATTAATGAAAACTAAACTCTGCAGATTATATTATATCTGAGATGCGAAGAAATTTATGGCTCAGGTCGTATTTAAGTATTTAAATAAGAAGTTTGGTTTATTGCTATGGCAATTTTTTCCATCAGGACTATAGTGCGACGAATAGGCAGTCGACCATGGGTCAGTCGATTTTTGAATAGGCGTTAAAGCTCGTTGAAAGGGCTGCCATACACGAAAGCACGAATGTTGATCGCCGCGGATGGTTTTTCACCTGCAAACTCGTTATCGCTTTCGGCACTAAATGATAAACTTAGAACCAGAATCCGTGCTTAAGACATCAATTAGATAAGTACTTTGTTTGCGTTTCAACCTATTCCCTAATTTAAAGAATAGACCAAAACACGTGATTCGATTGCTAACTCGCAGAAGCCAGATTATAATTGAAGGTGTTATTTTAATAGTGATACAACTCCAATCTTTGTAAAACTGCTGTTAACCACATTTTCGGTATTGCTCTTTTTGTGAACTCAAACAATAGACACAAAAATATGAACCTCTGTAAATTAAATAAAGTCCTTTAATTTTCAAATATGTCAACTCATGAATTTTCTTTTATTGAACTTCAAATCTAATACCTCAAATCGAAGTTGTACCACTATTAAATAAGGCCAATTAAGCCGGCGTTCAAGGTTTGAAATTCGAAGCTTCATGCCCAGACTGAATATAGAGCCTAGTGTCGAGACCCAGAGCATTAACCGCATGGCTACCAGTGATGTGACATTGGAGATGGTCTACTCCTACATCTGGGGTTTGGTGTTTATGAGCCTTATTTTACATCGAGGGAATAGAAGAAAGAATTAAGAAGGGATAGAAGACATTCTGAGTTGATTGACTCAAAAGCAACGATTATTATTGTTTCTGATATGCCTTAATTTACATTTTTGGTACTTTGTAGCCTGAGCAGTCAAGAAAAGTAAACATCACATTTCATAGATAATTTTACTCCTCGATAATTTTCAAGATAATACTCTTTCTATTTCTTACTTTTGAGTTAAAGCATTCTTATTGCAATGACGATACCACTTTTAGATGGTCTCATTAAAAGGTAAATGTATAAGGTATTGATCATATAATTGTAGTTCAATTTATATTGTCAAGCTGCGTTGTTTAAACTTGTAGCACGCGCATCATTTTAAATTTTTTTGTTGACATAGAAGCTCCTTTTTTGCAACTCAATTTATGATTGTAATCAAAGAGCCATTAACTATTTCAGTGTAGTTATTCTTAAACCCAAAATAAGTTTCTAAATGAATACTGTGACAAATCATATACAGTAGCAACCAGTAGTTCTTATAAGTTGATCTTAAACCTATAAAAAAGTCGAATTAAAAATGTGTAACTCTTCTACCATATTAATTTTCCTTGTATCCCATTTTGAATTTTGATTCAGATTGAAATGGGTCAACTGGACTTCGTTCTCATGAACTTCAATCCTGGTGGAATTACAGTGAGAAACAGCAGTCACGAATTCATCAGGTGGATTTCTGAATCAGGAATCGTATCTAAATATGTATCTCGTTACCTGGAACCTTCGGAACTGCAGCATCTTAGCCGGCACGCAATTCGAAAAGCTCTAAACCAGAATTGGAATCTACCATATGGAATATTTGCTCTACCACTTCCTAAAAGTTTGAAGAGTTATGTCAACTTATCAAAAGATTAACAAAATAAAGATGTTTTTATCATGTTATTTTGTTAGTTGCTCCTAGTTCATCAAAAGGACAATCATTTGTTTGATTTCACCAATTGATAAATACATTACAGTACAACGATCCTTTTTACCATAAATTCACCTAATTTATTTAATCCTTATAATCCAAAGGGGTATTGAATCTAGAAAAGTTCTCATATACTTAAAATGAAGGGTATTCCAATAGTCTGTAGACAAAAAAAATGAATAAGAAGTAGAAAAATAGATACATTAATGTGTAGTTTGAAGGAAAAGGTTTATCAAGGTGTGTGATGGATTTTTTTTGTAATAAAAAAATTACCTCACTTATTTTCATCGATGAAAGGGGTGATCAAGGATGGACTAGAACAAGAATTCGTCTCTGACACCATGAATCGGACCAGCCCACTTTAAATATCGTGATCACGTTGAATACATAATTGTATTTCATGAATTACCCTTCATTGAACCTGTAACTGGGCCCGAATTATAAATATGCAGGGTCTGACGGGATTATCAATGATGTGCATACTAGGATGATATTAATAACACATTTTTACTCATTATTGACCGTGAGTAATAAGATCCATTCTATACATGTTACTATACAGTTTGATAATATTGATGCAGATACTCAAAAGTCAGAGAATATCTTTGAAAATGTAATAGATAAAACCAAATTCCACATACGAAAACGTTGTTTAATTACATTTAATTTAATAAACTTGTTTCCAGGTGGCTTAGAATTTGTAATAACTATTGACTGAATTTGAACTGCATAGGAGTACTTAGGAGCATAAGAGTTACTTCAGATCCAGTTTTAAGATCACTTCAGATCTGAAATGTCTTCGAAATAAAAATATCACTTAAATATATTTCAAGTATATTTCATATATCACAAGTATCACATAAATTTTATTAAATGTACTTCAATAAAATGTTATACATTTTATTGAAGTACAGTAATATATTATAATTTAGTAAATATATTATTTGAATTTCCTTATTAATTGATAGCTTTGGAGAAGTTAGAATGAGTTTAATATTATAGAAAAGTCGTTTTATATTTGTCAAAGAGCCTAAAAATAACCACTATTTGTCACAACCAGTCCTAAAAATTTCTATGCAATAATTTAATTTATACCAACAATTGGAAATATTCATTTGAACTTTTTTACGGAATAATATTCTCCCTCTCTTCTTTTCTACACTTCTCTCGCTTTTCTTGAGCCAATTTTATGTTTTTTATCACGTTAAAATTTGACATTTGAGAGTGATTTACGAAAATATCTTTACTTGTCCCCAAATTTACTTCCCACTATTTTTGTTATTACAATTGTTACCATCTTGTTTCTAAATTTTCGGAACACAAATATTAAGTAATCAACGGAGAAATCTCAGACAGTTGATGTTGCATTAAAATTTAAAGCAATCAAAATTATTTTCAAGAATTGCGTGCAGAAACGACTATAGAATTATAGTAGCTCAACACCCCTCCTTCTCTCTCTAAAAGGATCATGGATTAGTGATGTGTAAAGCTGTTTTTTTCTTTACCAATTTTTAAACTATTTCTTTAATCAAATTGTGTATTTGCGTTTCCCTCTGGCATGAGAGTAAGTAAAGAGGGAGGGATCTGCCCCTCCAATATTGATACTAGGGATGTTTGAGCCCCTTTGCTCCCTCCCCTCGCTTCCGAAGTCCCTGTTAGCTGATTTTTAAAACATAATTGCCATAATTTAGCGATATAACTTGTTGATATCTTTCGATAACTGAATGTGATAACGCTGAATGCTTACTACCTTCTACATCAAGAACTGACTTGTCCGATGTCAGATTTTAAAATATTTTTAATCAACTTTAAAATTTATACTGTTAACATTGGTCGTCTTTGAATACACGCATTATGATTTGTATTTATTCTATTTTTATTAAAGTGTTAATTATAAATTTTAGACATCTTCGCTTCACATTTTTGTTAAGAAAATGCTGAAAAATATTGTAAATACGTATCAAAATGAAACAAGGCATTATAAAATATTTATTTTTGTCCTGGAAAGTTCATTTTACCGAAACGAACAATAGCAATTTGTCCATGAATTTTCTCCCGCTGGAATCGCGAAATTCCTCACTGTGCGATGTACTGAAATCGTATTCGAAAAACAAGCCAATTGACATCACGTCTGGAATGAGTATAGGAAACATGCTCTGCCACAAATACCCTACCACTACCAAAGGTTTATAAAATAATCCATTACATATCATTCGTTAATTTTGAACACTGCATACATTTGGCTTGATTGAAAAGCCCCTCATAGAGCATTTGGGTGGGACAATTATAGCCAGACTTTATGGAACAGCCTTTTCATACCACATATTTGACATATTTTCAGAATAAAAAGGAGGGCCGCGGTATCCCGGTTGGAAGAGTAGGGGATTAACAACTGGAGAGTTGCGAAACAAGCTCGCTCGAAACTAGCTCCAACCAAAGACCGCCGTGTATGTGGGGGCTGGTGCACGTTAAATCTGTTGTGACCTCAAATATCCCCACATTGGCATGGTGTGGAAATTCGGAGAGTGGGGTGCCAGCTCAGGTGTTGCCCCAATCATCTGCGGATGGTTAAAAATTACGGGGCGTCGTCCTCGGATCTTCCCTTCGAGATGGATCTCGGACCGTCACCAATAACCCGTTCTGTTGCTCCAGTGCGATGTTAATTCAACTACTTATCTCAACTTCCCACTCTTAAAAGTCGCCAATAGCTCGTTGTGTTGTTCCGGTGCGACGTTAATTGATTACCATTAACCACTCTTAATTTTTTTACCAGAATAAGAAGGTAGGGTAGTAGTTAATTAACTTAGCACTGGAGCAACACAACGGGCTATTGGCGACGGTCAGGGATCAATTCCGAAGGAAAGATAAATGGACAACGTCTAGTAATTTTGAACCATGGTCAGTTGACGAGAGCAACACTTGAGCTGGCACTCCACTCTCCAAACTTCCACACCTCGCCAATGTGAGAACTTTTGAGGTCCCAACAGATTTAACGTGCACCAGCCTCCATGTATACGACAGTCTTAGGCTAGACCTAGTTTTGAGCATGCAACCCTCCACAGTTGCTTATCGGTTGTTCTTCCAACTGGACTACCGCGGCTCTTAGCTTTACAGGAAACTCCTCTCAAAATACGTTCAGGTGTTGCCTCGTCATCTGACCGTGGTTCAAAATTACGTGGTGTTGTCCTCGGATCTTTCCATTTGGGATTGATCCCGGACTGTCACCAATAGCCCGTTGTGTTGCTCCAGTGGGACGTTAATTGAAATACCCCCCCTTTATGATTAATCCCGGAACGTTACCAATAGCCCGTTGTGTTGCCCCAGTGGGACGTTAATTAAAATACATACATAAATACATACATACCCTCAAAATACATACTGAAATTGCATTCGAATAGCATACACAATTACTTCAATTTCAGTGGGACGAGGAAGAGTAACGGAAAAGCAACCAGAGGGTTCAAAAGCAACCAGAGGGTTGCGAGTTTGAATCCAACCAAAGACCGTCGTGTACATGGGGGTGGTGAACGTTAAATCTGTACTGACCTCAAATGTCGTCACGTTGGTGTGGTGCAGAAGTTTGGAGTCGATTGCCAGCTCAGGTGTTGACTTTGTCCTCAAAATTATGGGGTGTTGTCCTCGGATCTTTCCCTTCTGGATCATTTCCTGACCGTCGCCAATAGCCAGTTGTGTAGCTCCAGTTCGACATTAATTAACTACCTATCTACCTACGTCTGAATGAATTACTAAATACTATATTATAACTTATAAATTCTAGCGCCTTCTTTGCAGACACAGAGTAAATAGTGTTTGCAAAATAACTGACATTCAATTTTGAAGTGAAGTAATTCAATCAATCATCACGTGACAATATTATGGTTTCTGTTTTCAAGTTGGGGTGGTTGCTTTCATTGATTTCATTAATATTTCGGCAAATTTTGTCTAATAAACTATTCGTTCGAGTTAAGTAACTGTGTGTCCGAAGAATTCAATATGTTCTCTCTATATCACAATTAAATGTTTGCAACTTAAAAGAAAATTACTGTATATTTATAAATTTTTATTTTAAAATCAGCAGTTTAACATGGATACTCTTTACACTTCTGATTGGACCCCACTTGGTAAAAATGTATATTACAGGTACGTCAAAATCATGTCGTTTGTTTAAAATGTTTATGTTGGTTTTATGTCTGAAAAGTGCCCTTCAGTTGCTTATGGTTAATAATTTTACCAATTTGCTTCAAATGTGTTTAGATCATGTTGGTCAAACTATCTAACTCTTTCGATTTTCGGCTTCCCATTACCACACTTACAAACTCAGTTTGAAAATCTCTTGTTTACGTTTTGAAGGAATACAAATCAAATGTAGTTTCCCTGCTTATTTCAACTGTTTACTTTTGTTTGTTATTCTGCAATTTACACGAGTTTATGTCTATTCTAGGAAAATCGAACTCTATGATATGCAGTGGATGATTCAAGGTAGTCTTGCTGATTATATGGTTGCAGCTGCTCCATTTGGGGGACCAATAGGTATAACAATGTTATTTTATATTAACTTGTTTTTATTATTTGTTCTATGCATTTTTGTAAGACACCAATCACCTGAAACAAACTTAATAGTCAACAACTTTTAAGAACGGAATAAAGAGATAGAACTTTTATATTCAGAGCAGATACGAACAATAATGTTAGGTGAATTATAAATGAATTTTTGCTATTGAGTGTACATCAATTTCTTTATGAAGAAAAACCCGAAAAGCATTGTTCTTAAACATAGCTAAATCATAATTTGGCATTCATGCATTACTTAATTTAGCTTTAACATGATGCACCTGCATTGATGTACTTTCTATATTATGATTTCTCAAACTAGCAAAAAAAGTCATGACATTACAGAAATGTTAAATCAATACTCAACTACTAATAAATTGCTTCAAGCTTAATTTGTGTGTGTAACAGAGATATAAGCCTTACTTTTTGGTATTTGGCCTGCCATAAATCAAGAGTTTGTATGATATGTCATATTTTTGTTCACTGGTTGATTACTCATGGTTTGTTAGTGCTCCTGTAGAATTGGGTTCGTCTTTTATGCCAGCTTACAGCAAGTTCTTTGCTCTGCATTAAAAGTGGTAGACATGCAAGAATAAATAACGAATTCTTTGTTCTATTTTAAACATTTTCATCAAATCAAAGCACTACACAAATAAGAGTTCCTTATAAAAATGAACTTATATTTTTCATATTTAGATGACATTAATCCCTCATTCATACACCAATCAATCCAATTCTTCTTCCTTTAGTCAAATTCATGATAAAATTTCAAATTTAACATACCACTTATACCTAAAAAGCAGCCATTCAGAATAAATATATTCCAAAATAAAAATCCATGTGAATACAAAGAGAGGGGATAAAGCCTTGTATCAATTGTAAAACAAATGAATAATGACTAAAATTTTAAGCAGCATGAAGGTTATCATATTTGGCTCATTGCTTCATCCATATTGCAATTAGAGAAATTAAAGAAAAAAAGAGCACCCTCAATTTTTGTCAAGGTGATTTGCTAATGAATGTAATACAAATAACACAACCTTTATTTCATAAATAAATTAATATTAATGGTATGCCATGCGTTTGTTAAAATTATACATTCCTGTGTTCAATATACTTTTCCTTATTTATTACATTAAAAAAAATTCAGTGTTCTATTGAATGAAAATATAGCATACTTTTCGGAATGTGGAAAGATATTAAGAGTATGTCTCACAAAATATAAATATGTAGTTCTACTGTTCAAATATTTAAATTTCATATTTTCTTTTACAGCTTTGACTTTGGATAGAAAAAAATTACAAAAAGTGCAGTTTGCTAATAAGTCAAATATTAAGATATGTTCTGCTTCAGGACAAGAAATATCAACTATAAAAGTAAAATAACTGTTTTTTGTATTTTTATTTATAAATTAATCAAATAAGGAATATAGTTTCATTTGTGTAACTCTCAAAAATAATTTTTTAATATAAATAATAATTTAAAAATAATTTTGTAAATTTTAACTGAATGTGATTGAACTGAATTACTGTATTGAATTGTATATTCTATGCTTTTCAGTGGAATAGTGGACCACTGGTACACATGGGTTGGTCTTCAAGTGAAGATCTTATCTGTGTTCTTGAAGATGGAAATATTTTATTGTATGATATGTTTGGGAATTTAACCAAGACTACTAGTATGGGTCAGGTATGATCTATTATATTTTCTAATTTTAATTATTTGCTAATCCAAGTATTAAGAATTGCATATAATTTGTATATGCATTTACTATTGATATTTTTTATTTGAGTGCAGTAATTTACAGATTCTTATGATTCTTAAATGTTAGTAATTTATAAATTTTGGATATTTGCTTATGTCATCTTGTACTAAAAATATAGTATTGACATGTATGGTTAACTAGTTAGTTTTCATTTCACATTTCATAAATATATTTGTAATGATATAAATTAATCACAATTTTTTAATATGAATAGTTAAAACCGCACATTCCTAAAATGGTAGAGATGTTCTTAATGATCTATTTATATTTAATCTAAAAATTATATGATGCTTCATCTAATTATTGCTTCTGTGGTATTCATTGTAGAGTTACATATTCTTAATCTTTATTTTGTTTAAAGATGATCAAGTTAAAATTTTAATCAAGTTAAATTGATTAAACAGGTTGCACTCCCATTTGCACAATTGACAAAATTAAATTAAATTGAAATTAAAGGAGACGTCAAGGCATACATGACAATCAGATTCAGGCTCAAGTCTGCAAACTCACAGTTTGTTTTTGGTTCATGTCAAGGTTTGATTACAGTTAGAGTCTGTTAGGAAGTGCCCCTTTATGATATTCAGTTTTATTGCTTTTGTTTTATATTTGGAATTTAACTAATCATACCATCTTTGATCCAGGTAGCGTTTCAAAAATAATTTTTTATTATTTATGGCACATTTTTTAATTCAGTCCATGAGTGAATGTTATTTCTTGTTTCTTATCATTTCAATAGTCTCTTATTATTCTAGGATGTTAAGGACACAAAAGTTTTGGAGTGCCGTATTTTCCACAATCCAAAGTTCTATACAGGTGTAGCTGTACTAACTGGGGCCTTTAATATATTTTTAGTAAATAATATCAAAGACCCTAGGTTACGAAAAATGGCATCTGTTCCAAGTAAGACTTCACTTGAATAAGTTTCTTTGAGTAATTTAGTATTAGTATGCAAATTCAAATTTAGATTATCTCATAATATTATTTATGTGCCATCGTTTCTTTCAATAATTTTCACTGTATGGTTAATATAGTCCATTCAAGGATTGTTTCCCAAAGTACTTTCATTTAAGCTTATTTCGAGAGAACTTGACTTCATATTTTCCCCATATAATAAAGTCAACCGTGTTATAAAAGCAAGTGTTAAATGTATAGTATATTTTTATGTAAATTTATCTTTGATACATTTTCTTACTTAAATTTATATTTGATACGGTTTCTTACATCTAGTATTCTAAACATTTATGATTCTTGAGTGAGTTTTCGGTGTTTAAACTCTAAGAACTCTTAAAATAATAAATACATTATTTTGTGCCAAGAATTTGAGCTTGTCATCGTTTTACTATCAAAACCTTGTAAATCTTGAAATAAAAGCATTTCATGGATAATGAAATCCATATACCAAGTTGTAGACTATGAAATACACAGTTAGAAAAATTGCATATAAGGGCTTTATAACTGATGCAGACTTTGGAGTTTTGAAACAACTTTAGTAAGCATATTTATAAACTCATAAAATCCCATAATCCAAAAAATTGGACTTGCAAGTTTTTGATAGTAAATCGACAATGTATTACTAGATAGAAATAGGCTAAAGTTCCTGAAACAAATAATGCAAACAATGGTTTATTCTGCTACACTGCAGTAATTCTGTTTTTCCTCACTAGGGTTAATTAGACCTGGATTTGCGAAAGCATGTGGGAAAAGTGGAGTATGATGAAAGATGTGAATCTCATTTGTTCAACCAAACCATTCATGAGCCTGCATACAAATTTTCATCTTTTCAAATTTAGCCCATTCTAGATCTACCTTCCTTTTGGAGACACATTCTAAATCATTTTAAAATACTCTTAATCCCCACATTCAAGTCCTGAATTCTCACTCTTCAATTTGTATTTTGTCTGCCCCTTATAAGTAATTCTGTGTGAAATATGCAGAAACAAAATCTGTAAAATCCAACAATTATGGATCTAATTAGCCTTTGTGTTGCAAAATTGACTAGAGTAAGAAACCAATGAATCTTTGAATTATAAAAAGGATATAAGCTACTAAGCATGAAGTCAAGTTCTCAAAATAAATTTGAATGAAAATTTGATAGCTACTCACCACTCAATTCTGAATGTATTTTGTACTTAACAAATTTTCAGATTAGTTCTGTTTCTCAAATAAAAACTGCTATGTTTTAATTTTTAGAAAACTAGACCATTAAATTCTTTTTTGGTGATTCTAGTAGTCTTGGAAACTTAATTTACTTTTTCTTATCTAAGATCTTGATGCCCCTCCTAGCAGCTGGGCTGTTATAGCAGAAGAGAGGAATACCAAAGTTCTTGTTGCAAAAGATTCTATTCTGTACATGCTTTCACAAAATGAAGGAAAATGTGTTCAAGTGGTAGGATTTTTTACTTTATTTTGTCAATGAGATCTGTACTAAAAGCTACTTTCAATAGTTTTGAAAAACTTTGTTAAAATATAGGATAAAAGTTTTGAAAGAAATTTCTGTTTTCATTTCATATTATGACTGATTTTACCTTTAGACTAATGAACCTTTGGATATGCTATAATATTTTATATGTATTTTAGGATGTCTTACATTTTATGAAATAAAAATAAGTTTAAGCTGATGAAATTCTTTTTTATTCCAGTTCCCTGATATTAAAGAGCGGATAAATGCAATCACCGAAATAGCAGTTTCTTGCAACAACCAACATGTTGCATTATTTTCTGATAATGGAACTTTATGGACTGGTTCTGCTTCATTAGAGGTTTGAAAACACACTAACCTTAAAAATATTTTTTGATTGTACTTGTAATTGAGTCAGTTTACGTTTATTAAAATTTATTTTAATGCTTTGTTTGAATTTGTATGATGCTTTTATTTAAGTTGGTGCTTAAAAGAGCAAATATTTAATTTTTAAATTCTTCAGTGCAAATATTCTATATCTAGGTAACATAATTTCTTTACGTACTGTTGTGTTCTACTTAAAATGTTTTTAAACCTTTTGTTCTTTTTATATTTTTACTCTTACGAAGTTGGTATGTCTACTATGTAAAACTTTATACTTTGTCCGCATTAACCCAATATTCCTTTTTAATTTCATTATTTAGCATTAATGCTATATTTCATTTTAATAAAATTTGATACAATTACCCACTTCTAATAACATTGCCTTGATTATGAATTCAAATTTACTGCTTGTCCCCCATTGCTGTTCTTAAGTTAAAAATTATTTTTAGCTAATACTTTTCTTTATAGTTTCTTGTAAGAATTGTTTCTTAAGACAAGTTCTTCACTTTAATTGTTAAAATAACACTGCCTAGTTTCATTTAGTTACAACCTTCAACTTTAATGGAAATAGTGTAGGTTTTGATTTTAAATTTACTGTTTGAACACAAATGTCCTCTAGTCTTTGAATTCAATTATTAAAAATATGTGTTGCGTTAGTTTCAATTATATATTTTTTCAGAAAACATATTTTGAATTTTCAACTGAAAGCAAAGCACGGCCTCTACAGTTCGTATGGTAAAGTATCCAACATTAATTTTCAAACTTTCATTAGAAAATTTGCATAGTCCCATGCTATTTGTAGATACCTTTGTTTTAATTAAATTACAGAGAAATAGTTTTAATGTTGCATTTCCACTTGTTTTTATGATCTATTTTAAAATATCAAGCTACAAGCGAAAGCAAGTAATTTTTTTTTGGTTTCCACTTTGCAAAAACATTCTATCCCAGATGTCTTCGAAATGGGAGAAACTCATAAAGATTTTATTGTTTGCCATTCACAAACCCATCTTATGATCATAGCTACTTCCGTATTTGTAGGAAGAATATTTTCATCAGTTTGAACTTAGTTTTTAAATGTGAAAAAAGTTGTGTTACAAAAAGGCACAGAAATTAAAATAAAGAATTATTATTTGTAAAAATTTATTTGAAATAAAATTATATCATCCCTTATTAAAGTATTAAGTACTATGGATTTGTATTTAAAATAGCAGTCAAATAAAAGAGTAAATACAATAAACATCTCAAGAATAATTGGAATTGATTTAATCTTTCAAAATTTTACCTTGCTATATTGTCTAGACCATTCATTATATATAGTGACGTTTAATATAAATCAATACTATCTAGAAACTACACCTTGATTCGCATGTTTCATGCCCAGCAAGTTTTTTGGGCAATGAATTAATTAAAATCTGATTTAAATGAAATACATCCAATTTAAAAAATAAATCATGATTTTTTCAACCCCTGCATTTGTTTATTTATAACGAATTTCTGCATTCTTTTTTGCATACATATTTAACTATGCTGTAATTCTTTTTGTACACCAAAAATAAGTTTACTGAACTGTTCGAGATACTACCCGATTATTTTTGCTATAGTTTTACTAGTTAAATTTATGTAAAATGTTTTTCATTTTAGTTTAAATTTTGTTGATAGGTGTGGCACAGGTGCAGTGGTTGCCATTTGGCAAATTGAACTAGAATATTTAATGCTTGTTGTGGGTCCAGAAAAGAATTTTATACAGTATCCTTTTTCTAAAAGTTTCTGAAAATTCATTTATTACTTTGGTAAAAACGATTGCAATCTTGGTTCATAGATTGCAATTGCTTGGTTTATTAGATAGATTAATATCTTATCTAATAAACTTAAACAATGTGCATGTAATGGAAATCTATCA
The DNA here is from genome assembly GCA_933210815.1 of Meta bourneti. Taxonomy (NCBI): domain Eukaryota; kingdom Metazoa; phylum Arthropoda; class Arachnida; order Araneae; family Tetragnathidae; genus Meta; species Meta bourneti. Next base: position 35,464,581 of record OW119922.1, on the reverse strand, counting down.
ATACTCCCTCTATTGCAATGGTGATTGTATTGAATGTGATTCACTTATGACGATCCTGTTAAGGGTAATAGTTGGCACTCACTATCAAAATTCACAATCACAGAACCTTTTCCTTTTGTAGTCAGTGAGCTGTGGGTAAGACTGGTATTTATTAAAGTATCCAGTAATGATGAATCCCAGTAATGTGCTTGGCCAAATATTTCTCTTGCGTCATAGAACCCCAAACAACCAACCCCCAATAAGTTTATGCTCAAATTTTTCTATAAATCAATCTTTTTCAGAATTGATAGTTTTATTGATTTATTGCATTAATAACTTTTAATTTTAGTTGTGTTCATTGACTTTTATGTAAATTCTAGCATTAATTTTGCGAACCATTACTGAAAATAACTATAAAATGTATTTAGTTTCATTTTATGTTTTTGTTCTAACCATAACCAGGCTGATAGCCTAGATATTAATTCCAAAGCTTAACTGTAATGGAGAAAGCTAAGTCAAAGTAATGAAAATGCTTTTGCTGTTCCATAAATAACTACTATTTTTATGCTTATTTTAAAAATTATACATAGTGCTATTAGAAGGTACAAGCTTTTGTTCTTAGTAAAATATGTAATAAAGTAAATTCTTTGAAATTAGTGCTGATTAGTTAAATACGTAGAAAAATATTTGATTTCTGTACAAATTTACAAACTTCATTTGATCTGTCCCAAGGAATTTTTGAATAAAGTAAATCACTCACTGATATTTCATCTTAGTAAATTTTCCAATGTTGGTGATTTATTTTTAAACATTTTTTATGTAACAACACATCAATTTTGAACATATTTTTGAACATTCTTTATTTTACCTTAATCCTTTATAGTGAAATATTTTATACTCCGGCATATTTTGTTCCAGAAATAGATGGTGTTCGAATAATTGGAAGAACAACTCATGAACTGTTGCAAAAAGTTCCAGGTATATGGATGCATTCATGCATAGTTTTGTGTTGCAAACCAGCCATTACAATTTTTTCTAATTTTGCTTGTGTTTGCATTTTTAATAAAAGCTTCACTCAGCAAGTATTATAATAAATATTTGTCAAGTATCATAGCAATATTCCTACAAAATGTTTTGTTGGAAAATAAATAATATGGAAAAATGACTAAATAGTTTAAGAAATAATTTTCTGGTTTCAATGTGTTGAAATTATTTGGTTTTAAAAATCTTACATTTTATAAAATATTAGAATTTTCTTGATAGCTGTGAAATTATATACTATACGTTGATCTAATATTTCATAAAAATTAAAATTTACGTGTTAATTTATTTCACTTTTGTGAAAACTGAGCTACCCAACAATTTCTAGTTATCAATTGTTTGTAATTGTAAAATTGTTTTAGTCTGCATTTGAAGTATTTGTTATTCTCAAGAGTAAAGACAATCCTAATGAATATTTTTGATTTTTGTATGGTTTCTAAGGTTAGCTTTTTGGAACAGCAAGGAATGGAATTGCAATTGAAAAATTTATTGAAAGAAGTTGGTTGTAATTTAAAATTAGCTACTTCATTAGATTAATTCTTAATTTATATTTAATAACCTATTTTATAGAATTAGATTTTAGCTTATCCAAGGTTAGAAAACAAGTTTGTCTCCAAGTTGTACAAGCAATTTCGATTATAGTTGCTATTATTATTACTCATTATTACATATCCATAAATTAAAAATATTGTTATAACCTAAAAGCTGTAAATTATATTGGTTAATCAAAAATAATGCTTGTACGAAAAACGCCAACACTCCCAATGTTTTTTCCAACTTCTCTAGAATTGAGAAGAATGTTACATTTATAACAGATATGTGCAATTATTTCAGCTTTAAAACAATCAGTTTGTTTTTAAACTTAATTATCAGACTCAATTAAGCAATCGGAAGCATAAAATATCTGGAGTTCTGTGATGCTATTCTCCACTACAGTATCAATTACAAAACAGTTATAAAAAGAGGTATAAAATTTTTTCTAATGGTAAATTGAAATGTAAATAATATTACCTGGAACTTATATTTTATTAATTGAATTTCAATTTTGAGATGCATAATTTGTGTACTTAATATTGCTGTTAACCTTTGTGAATCATGAAATTTCATTTAAATTGTAGTTTTGAAATTTCCGATTTTTATTTCAGAGGCTGTAGCTGATGTATTTCGAATAGGTTCATTATCACCTAGTGCCATTCTTCTAGAAGCTTCCAAAGAATTTCGAGTTAGTAGCTTTCTCTCAGAAATGTTAATATATAATTGCATTGAGTTGAAAATTGAACACAATACTTTCATAATTTTTTTTATTAAGACCAGAAACAAATCACCTAAACTTGAAAATATCACTTGAATGAAAATGATTTTGATTTAAAATTTTATAGAGTGTATTTGTTTTCATCATTATGATTTAATTTTTATCCAGGCCCCTACATGAAAGGGGGAGGGTGTTGTGGCACAGTGTGTCCACTGCAGTAACAACTCTTGTGAATTGTAGGCAGCACAGGTGCGATTCCTCCCTGGGTGTAATATTTCTCTTTCCTATGTCAGTAAAACTTTCCTTGTGTGTTTTCCATTTCCTGATGTCTGTTTTGTGTTTGGCACATCATGGCCAAATATGGCCTTGTGTCATAAATATTAATGCATTCTACATACAAGTGAGGGGCCTGGAAAAGTATAATTTTTTTCAGTAATGGGCAGTCTAAGCAGATGGGCAATTTTATAAATTTAAAAACCTTCTCATTGTATTCATTAATAAAGTTTGTATTTTTAATAACAAATGTGTACTCAGAGATAAGTTTTTCCATTTTTGCAAGTTAAATGCATTGATACTTTATGAGGGGCCCATCATCTAATCTAGTACTGGAGAAGTGATGAAATAATCCAAATTTTTTTTGGAGATTTACTATTACAATATTTATTTACACATTGGCTATGTACAATTTTCGCTCTATGGTCGAATATATGAAGCTCACAAAGCAAAGGAAATGTTACATTTCAAGATATCTTTTGATTACAACAAATGTCTCATCCAGATGGAGTCTGATTACTAATTGTCCTATTAGTTGTTTTGGTAGAACTGAGAGAAGGTGGTTCTCTGACTCTGATGATCACAGCAGACAGCAGGAAACTTTAAGGACACAACTCGCATCAAGGGGATATTACAGGACCTATAGGCAGGCAGTTATAGAGCCTATTTCAGTCACATTCAATTCGTTATATAGATTTCTGTGTTCATTATATAAATTATGTAGAATCTCTTGCTGACTATCCTCCATTGTCATCAACACAAAATTTAAAACTGATTCAGTAAGTATCACTTCATTAACCCTCCAAGTGGTTTTGACAAGATATCTTGTCCATCACAATCTAACCTATTGTGCTAATGACGAGATATCTCGTCATCAAGATATTACCAATTTTTTTGTGATGATGAGATCAAGACCGGGTCTTTTTTTTTTTCAAATGTGTCTGGACACTGAATCTTGCACTGAAAACACTGAACAAATGAATCTTGATGGACGAGATACCTTGTCCATCAAGATCTGGTCACTTTTCGTAATGATGAGATACTTTATCGAGACAACCACCAGGTGGATTAAAAGAAATTCTTACGAAATAACCACCTGTCAGTTTGAAATTTCCAAAAAATTTGCATGCATTAGTGATAAAAATAAACTTGAAACTTCTGTTTATTGACCCCTCAATAATTTTTCCTTTTGATAGTCTTACTCTATTTTGATACTACATTGATATTCTCATTCTATCCCATAGCTATTCCTACTTCATTCTCATACTGCAGTGAGGTAAAGATAGTCACTCCTATGAAAATAAATTTGTGGCACATCTAATTTGAAAATCATTGGTGTTTGAATTACTCAAAGGAAGAATCTTTATAGATAATTAGAGTACAGTGTCATTTGTTAATTGGGCTAACTTATAAGCACATCGTTACAATGTATTTACATTTCAAGAAGGTCTTGAGGGTAAAAGGATTGTACTAAATGTTTTAATATTCTTCATATAAAATGTTTAGTATCTAATGAAATGATGTTCAAACAAATAAAGACCTTTAAGTAACTTAAAATGATCCATATTATTTCTATTCTGAAAAACAAAACATCTCTTTAAAATCTGAATAGTTTGTTTCCAATTCCGATAATAGTTTGTTTCCAACAACGATAATTATTTCATTTTCAGCGCCGCAGTCATAAAGCAGATGAATACATTCGAATGATTCGAGAAAAAAATGAATTGGAAGAAGCTGTGGAATGCTGCTTGAAAGCTGCTGGTCATGAATATGATCCTACATTTCAAAAGATGCTACTTCGGGTATGAGCTGAAAGTATATATAGTGCATATATTGAAGTATAATGTAAAAAAACAGTTTATATTATACAGTTGGAGATATTAAAAATAATTAAGCAATTTTGGTCTTATATTATTTATCCAGTTCGTTCTTTGATGGAAACTGCTTTATCAACTAAATCTGTCTTCTCTTAGCTCCATTTTGTGTAATTAAATGAGAGAAAGCTAGTTTTGTTTATTTTGTTTTAAATTCATTTTCAATAAGAATTATCTGAAAAATATCTATTTCGTAAGAATTGTCTGTGAAAAGTAATTCTAATTTTTCTCAGTAAGATGTACTATATAACATTGCCTTCTAATGTTAAATAGGGCCCCTGTAGCCCAGTTGGAAAAGTAATGCATTAGCAACCTGAAGGTTGTGAGTTCAAAACGAACCCCTCAAAACTAAGATCATTGTCTAAGCGGGGGCTGGAGCAGGCTAAATCATCATGATCTCAAATGTCATCACTTTGGTGTGGAAGTTTGGATAGTGGGATGCCAGTTCAGGTGTTGACCTTGTCATCTGACCTTGGTTCAAAATTACGAGGTTTTATCCTCAGATCTTTAACTTCAGGATTGATTCCGGACCCCGCTGCCAATAGCCTGATGTGTTACTCCAGTGAGACGTTAATTAACTACTATCTAATATTAAGCAGGGTTATTGTCTATTTGAAGTAAAATAATCATTTGCTAAATGAGGAAAGATCATTACAAAATGATTTTGAAATCAAATTCTGTTCTTCCAAAATTATTGTTTTTCTTTTACACTTTTAAGGATTTTTCTATTATAAATGTTATTTAGTTTTTGAATCTGAACAGGGTAGTGGCTAAAATTTTATATTGCTATGTGCGATAATGTCCTGTTTAAAATTTAAGTTCTCGAATCATGAGAACTTGTGTCTGGATAAAAGCATAAAAAATATTGACATAAAACTTGAATTTTTTACTCTCACAAAACTTGTATATAATGACTATACAGGAAAATGTGTTAAGAGAAAACACTGAAAATTTTTGCTTTCCAGTGTTAGACTAGAAATTACTATAAAATGTCTAAGAATAATATGTGATATTTAGTTAGGTAAGTATGAGTCGATTGTCAACACAAAAGAAGCCAATTATTTATTTAATAATTATTATTTATTTAATAATTATTATTTATTTAATTATATTATTTATTTAATTATATTATTTATTAAAAAATTCTTCATGAACAAAAAAATCTGTATTACACATAAATTTTTTGTATTAATTTTCACTTTCTGACAATAAACGGCGCATACGTTTGCGTATGACTGGAATATCACTGCTATCACTAGAAATGTTGTGGACATCGTCTTCTTCCTCTATTATTGAAATTCTTTCTGATCTCGAGCAAAATCAGCACGAGTTCCCTCTGGTGCTGATGTTTCACCGGTTTTACAAACGAATTCAGTTATTAACCGTTGTGTTCATGTTTTGGTTAGGCCGTTATATAATTCTCTGTAAGAGGCTGTCAACAACTTCAGTTTACGTTGAAACTTCCCAGCGCGTTCCTCATTAGGGTCATGTTTGACAAAATGATTACCCAATTTTTTGGCCAGTTCCAGACCTTCTTTTATTAAATCTGCATTTAGAACTGGATAATTTTCTTCATTATCACTACGTTCTGTGGGATTAGGAGTCTCAAGGCCAACATCTAATATTTCATCTTCGCTTAAGGCTTTATCGACTAATAATTCATCAATATCTTCAAACAATAGATCATCGAATCCTTCTCCACCAATTGTGTGTGCCATTGTAATGATGTTGGGAAATTCGGTCGTATTAGGGATGATGGGATCTTTGCTTTTTACACATTGTGGCCAAACTGCTTTCCAACACGCATTCAAAGTTGCTGGTTTTAATTCAGTTAACACTAATCCAATTTGATTGATACAATCCATAATTGAGAATTTCTTCCACACATCAATGACTGTTAGTGTTTCATCATTCAGTTAGTCCAAAACGTGTTGGAATGTTCGTTTTACGTAGTATGTTTTAAATGTCGCAATTATACCTTGGTCTAGCGGTTGTATCAAAGATGTAGTATTAGGTGGCAGAAATAAAATTTGTACGTTTGGGTGTTCCAAGACAGGATGGCCGGGTGCATTGTCAAGAATCAGAAGAACTTTAAATTCGAGACCTTTCACATTCATGTAATGTTTGACTTCTGGGACGAAACATTTGTTGAACCATTCTGTAAAGATAGCAGTGGTCACCAGGTCTTCTTGTTTGCCATCCAGTAAACAGGCAGTTTATTGATATCTACACCTTTCATTGAACGTGGGTTTAGTGCTTGATTTACCAGCAATGGTTTCAACATACGATCTCCTGAAGTGTTGGAGCAAAATAATAAGGTCACATGCGATCCTTAGCTACCTTAAAACCACCAGCGGTTTTCTGCGATTTGGCTACTTATGTTCTATTCGGCATTAGTTTCCAGAAGAGACCACTTTCATCTGCATTCCACACTTGATCAGGAGTGTATCCTCCATCTTTAATAATTTTAGCAAGTTCCTGCAGGAATACTTTAGCAGCCGATTCATCTGCAGATGCAGTTTCACCTTTAATTTTTACATTATGAAGAGCATGCCTTTTAAGAAACCCTGTCATCCAACCTGTACTTGCAGAAAATTCATACTTTCTGTTTAACTGAGATGAAGTGCTTGTTTCCTTTTCTTTAATCTGTCTATAAATTCTTAGTGCTGTTTGCTTGATGGCATTTCCAACTACTGGTACTCTTTTTTGTGACTTATCTTCTATCCATATTACCAGAGCCTTTGCCATCTTTTCCTTGACAATATCTCTTGTATATGATGATGAATTAACACTTACTTTTGTTCCAGAACATACCGACTTCCTAATTGCAGCTTCATTTTTGTTAATTGTTCTTATGGTAGCTTCATGTACACCAAAATGCTTTCCTACAGACATAGCACCTTGTCCAGTTGTAAGACGATCTAAAGTTTGACTTTTAAGTTCCAAAGAAATCGCTTTCCTTTTCGTTTTGGTAATGGGTGAATTATGTGACATTATATAAGGAGCTACCGAAAAATATCTCAAATTAAAATTAATAAATAAAGGAATGAAAAATTTTTAAACTTACAATTTATTGACTTTCATCAAAATTTATAATTTATATGTGCACAAATTTCACTATAGATTCTTTCACTTTGAAATAGAGCTACATACCAAATGTCTTCCGAAGATACAATGTAGGAATACGGTAGATGTGCACCAAATTCAATAATAAAAATGTTATGTAATGTATCTAGAGGAAAGCATGCGTTTCGAAACACACACTAGCTGTTATACATATAGAAATGATGTACTACGCCACAAATAAAATTTTGGTTTCTTAGAATTTAGGCAAAAAAAATTGTTAGAAATTGGATTGCTCGTGTTAAATCAAAATGACTCGCGTAAAAAGATAATGAAATATTTATTTTGAATTTGTGTTAAATCAAATTGGTGTAAAAAAGGTTCGTGCAAAAACAGAATTAGGTGTAATATGATTGTTTCGTAATAAAATAACTATTTTATTTATGGAATAATGAACAAAACATGACATTTTATGATAAAGTGATTCTTAAAACCAGAAACCAACAGTTTTGAGGGTGGGCTGGCTCCAGGCCCCATAGGCACATTTGGCTATGACACTAGAAATGTCTATAGCACATATTTCTTATAGGGAGTGATTTATCATTTATTAATTAATGTGATTTTATTTAACATCAATTACTTTTGAAACTTTGACTCAAATGTTCCTAGTGTCTATGGACATCCAAAATTCAGTCGAATTCTTCAAGGATATTTTTTGCTGTATAATATTTTGAATAGCTGTATATGTATTTTTAGGCTGCTGCATTTGGGAAAAATTTCATTCCTGATATGGATCCAGAACCATTTGTGAAGATGTGCCAGATGCTGCGAGTTCTAAATGGTGTGAGAAATAATGTAATTGGTTTACCAATAACGTATACTCAGTATCCTTTACTTTTGCTATGAGCTTCATGATTTTAAAGATGAATTGATACATGCCTTTTTCAAAATGTTATTAGAAATAACTTGGCTTGTACTTATTTCGTAAATAGACATAGTAATAAATAGTATATAATAAATGAATATGTTTATAATTATGTGTTGTATTGATTTTTCATTATTTAGTCTAAATAAAAGAGAAAAATTTCAATGTGAGTTATTTACATTTTTACTTTGTTTTAGTTTTTACAAACTTAAAGCAAGTATTAAATTTATTTTAAAATTTTATATCCAAAGATGTGTGGATACTTTTCTCAAATTGTGAACTTTTGGTATGATAAAAAATATGCTGGTTATTAATTTTGTAATCGCATTTATTTATGAGCATTTATCAGCAAACTGATTTATTGTTTGACATTAACTTTCATTTTTCAATATTGTGGTTATCAAGTTTTAGTCATGAGACATTGATTCAAAATTGTATGAGGTACTTATCTGAAAAATGTATGTTTTAGAAAATTTAATAGCCTTTTTTTACTTGAAAGAAGCAAATTTGCATAAGGAAAAACGAAATATAGAGTAATACATTGTTTTGCAATGCTGCTGATACAGGAATAAGAGACATTATATACATTTAAAATAGGTGCAAAACCGTTATCAAATATAAATTTTCATTACGTTGCTTGGAAAGTTATCGCTTATTTTTGTCATGAATAGGCGAGAATTTTGTTACCATTTGCTCCTGCCAAAAGCATTACTCTGAATGCATAGTTTGAATAGTGTAGTCAATTTTCAATTTTGTCCTTAACTAGAGAAAGGCTTGAATTTCTCACCATTCCCGTCCTTCTCGATCGTTTGGTCCTCAGGCGACATTATTTTTATGCCATTTGTATATGTCAGTACCTAAAAATTCCAGACACTGTAGGTGCTTGCCGTATACTGGATCACTGGGCTTGTTATAAGGTATGTTTGATTTATAAATTTCTAGCTGTAGCAATTTGTTTTTGGATTGTTTGTTTCAAAATATCAGTCATTGTAAATAATTTCATTAAGTAGAAAAGTTCAGATATTCAAGAAACCTTAAATTCTTACTAAATTAAACTAAATTTCAATTTAAAATCTGGAATAGGAATTCAGCAATTTAAATTTACAATATCTTTTAAAGTTAAAATATTCCCCACTTCTTGGCTCTGTTAAATAAGTGAATGATATTGGTTCTTAGCTTCAAGTAGAATGTTTTTACACAATTGTGATTACAAAATCAAACCTTAAAATAATTTTGTGGAATGACTAATCTAATTTGACAAGAATAAAAACCTTGTGAAGAATGTTTTTGCTGGAGCAGCTGCAGAGAGAGAAGGAGCTACTAAAATGTTATCTAAATTTTAGAGCTTTTAATCAAATGTTGGAAAATGAAATTCAGCATTTTGTTTTCAAAATGTGAAATGCTAGATTTTTCCATGCATCCACTCTGCATGTAGTTTTAAAAAATTCTGATTTATATTTTATTTATAGAAAATCGATTTTAGTCTTGATTAATTTCCTGTTTTATGTTTTCTGAAGTCTTCTGTTGGAAGAGATGTTGAACCAAAATATCAACAGACAATTCTTCTGAATTGTTGCTAATGTATACTATTTATATTGCATATCATGGTGATGATCCATCAAATTGAACTGTAAGAATGTAAAAGATGTGTTGGTAAATATATGGTATTTGTAAATTTTTAAGAAATCAAATAAGCCTTAATTTCATACTCTTCCCCCACCATTCAAAATGTGAGATTAAAGGTCTAATCAGCTGTTTTTTACAAGCAAGGAAAGTTATGTTGATTATAAAATCTTTGTCTTAAATGTTATATAAACTCAATTTAAGACAATAACATTTATCTGCTAATTTAATTCTTGAATTTTGTAGGTGAAACGTACCAATTTAGATCCAGATTTGACTTCTCGAGCTATTGCTGATAAATTAGGATCTACTCCTGGTATTTCTTATGCTGAAATTTCTAACAAAGCAATGGATTATGGGCATCCCACCTTGGCTGTAAAAGTAAGTGCAGTGATCTATTTTCTTTGCAGAGTCACTATAAGCACCACAGCATCTGTCCAATCATTTCATTACGGCCTGCCTTCCTAATACTACACTCTCATGTAATTTTTACTTGTCTTCGTATCAAACACACAATTTACTCACAGTCATCTCTTATTAGGAGAGAGTACCTCGGTGTGTGGTCCTTTTACTATCTGCCGTATTTTAGTTGATTGTCCACTTTTTAATCGTCCATTGCCATTACTTTTTTAATAAATCCATTTTAAATTTGCTAAATTTGATCAGTGAAAGTCACTACCAAAACCTTTTTAAATTTTTACATAGCATTAAATTTTTAAACTCCATATAGTGTTTTTATTTCTCATATCTTTTATACTGAAACATTTTATCTATTTTTTCACTAAACTTATAACTTTCAAATAATATATATTAAATATACTTTTATTATCGAGTAAGCTTTTATATTGAGTGTTTTAATCTATTTTTACTGGGTCGTACTCTGACTTGTGTTTGGCGCAGCTTGTCCATCTTTGGGCATTGTGCCATAAAACCTAAACCAACCACCTGATTTATTTTCTGTCACGAAAGACCATGCTTGCGATGCTTTTTTGATAAAATAAGTCAAAATGTCCTTGATATTGCCATGGCTTTTGGGCATGAAAGATCAGGTAACTTCCATTAAGAAAACATGTTTCCTGTTCACAGCCATCAATCCATGATTCTCCACTGTTTGTTACTTTAAAAGGAAATTGGGTCATTTTTAATTCCAAGCAAATTCTTTGAACATTTGTTCCATAATTTTTATGACCTCGTTACAAAACATTGCAGATTTTATACTGCTAAGATCCTCCATCAGAATCTCTGAGTGTATTCTGAGGAATCCTCTAATTCTAGTTCTGACCAGCTCCAATATTTGTTGATTGCAGCCTATATGTATTCTAAAATTGAATTTATTCTGATTTCTGGAAGTCTTGAGTGTATTTTTTCAATGCATTTTCAGCCATCTCTTAAGCACCTGTTATGTCATTTTTCTGAGCTTCATTAAATCCCCAAAAGTCTAATTTAAATGTCTTTGTGAACTAATTTTCAAGTTTGAGGTAAAATGATGCAAATTTGTTGATCTACCCCTGAGTCATTTGAATTCTTGTCACCTAGTAAATTCACTATATCTTGCTATGAACTGAATAGCACTGTTCATGCATTAGCAGAAAGCTTCTGTTACTGGCTGTTAGATTACATTGTGTTCACCTTATCAATTCTTAAAATATTTTTGGTGAACTTAGTCACTACTGCAAAAATTAACTTACTATACAAAATTATATATAGCAGTGTAACTCAACTTCACCATGAAGTACATTTAATAGACAAAGTTGCAGTCTTTCACGTATCTTAACGAATATTCATGATTTCTGAATAAATATTTATCGACTTTGTACATGGTTTAAAGTTCCCATTTCATTATATTGTTATCTGGAACAGAATGTTTAGTAAATGAAATCCTGAATTTAATTAGTCTGCATATGTTATGACAATATCCCCAGCTTACACCAGTCATCAAGCACAATATCTATTTTTTAGCCGCTTCCCACTTTTAATCTATTAGTCTGCATGTAGGGGTTGAAGTGTTCCCTCAACTATGATGCTGTTCGCATTTTGGCTTTATTGACCACTTGTTCGTCTGCTTCTAGCTCACAGGACATGGATGTCTGTTGTCTTGGCCTATCATTTCTTTGTTTAATAAATTGTTTTGAAGTTTTGAAACTACTTGTTTGATTCTACTGGACCTCAGTTGTCCATATCATGGAATGAATTATATTATCTGTATTTTATAATTGTATGATTTTAACTTTACTTTTATGCAGAAGAAGCTGTCCTTAATTAACTAGCACTTTTTATCTTGGTTTACAGTTGTTGGATTATGAAACCCGAGCATCGGAGCAAGTTCCTCTTTTGATTAAGCTCAAGCAAGAGACACAAGCAATGGTAAAAGCAATTGATAGTGGGGATTCTGATTTGAGTAAGTTTGCTTGGTAATATTTCAGTCTCTAATAATCCAATATCTGTGTTTGTTTAAAAATAAATATTTTGTTTTTTTTTTGTGATTTTAGTTTATTCTGTGATTCGATATTTGAAAACAACCTTGTCCAAAGGAGATTTCCATATGAAAATTCGCCAGTTCCCTGCAGCACACAGCTTATATCTTAAGGTTGGTAGTTATTTATTACTAAAATTTTTATTTTTCTATTTTCATAAATATTAAATAGATTCCAGATTAGTAAATGATAGTGTAATTCTGTATCCAAGTTAGCCTCCACAGAGCATCTGTGCTGAATGGTCTATTGCTTGTTTTCAGGGTGTTTCGAAAATATCTGGACCAAATTGTAAAGGGTGGTAAAAGGGCCCAAAATAAACATTTTTGGCAAAGAATGAGTACCATGGTTAGGTGTTAGAGGGTGCCGTTTTGGTCAGTTGATAACATTGTGTCTGGCGTAAGGCATCATTCTCCACTCAGATTTTCAACAGCATGCATCTCTATACGAATTCGGAGCTTGCCCCTCTACAACCCTTTACAATTTGGTTAGATACTTTCGAAGCACTCTAGAAGAATTAGTAAGCACATTTCATCTCTTATTTAAGTTAGAGCAGTAGCAATCAATCACTTTTGATTGTATTACTATAATTTTGTTTTTGTTGTGTCAGTAAATGTTTAAAACAATGTTTGATGATTTTTAAATCATATTTTTTTTTATAATTTGAAACAAAATACTGACTTAAAATGACTTAATACATTTGGATTTGTTTTTGTAAATGTTTTGAGAAATGATAAACCATTCACCACATCAAAATGTTTGGTAAAATAAGCATCAAGGGCAAAGAATTAAAATCTATGTGGATATAGACCATTTATTTCAACCTATATTCTAATCACCTAACAATATAATGGATTTAAATAGGTTTTTACTTTGCAGCTCATATTCCCTAATAAAATAAAATTGATCAAAAATAGGAAATAGCATTTTGTGTATTTTTAGTCGTTTTTTACGAATTATGATAAAATGTGCACACTTCAATCATGTTTTTACAATTGTGCTGCTGAATGTCCACTTTAATTATGTCACATTAACTTCTTTTAAGATTATTCAGTCATTTCTCGGTGTCTTGAAATCAGTGAATTTCAGGTTCACTTAAATTTTCTTGTGCCGATATCTTCCTGTGATTTATTATATCTTCATTCACCAGATTGCTGAAGAGTCATTAGAATGGTGAACTCTTTGCATTTTTAATAATATTTGGTTCCAAAACTCAAACATAGTCAAATTTGAGTGAAGCAACAACACTGATAATTAATCTCATAGTGGTTTATTTTATTTGTTTATAACATTGGTCGTCTTGCGTCACTAATAATCCTCATTTCTGTGCCATGTGTTAGTGGTAGTATGTAGTTAGTAGATACAACTACATTTAATTTGTAAATGCTATAAGCATATAAAAAGCATTATCTGCAATTTTCTGATAGGAAATATGACACTGCATATATCTTTCATTTTATTTTCCATGAACTTCGCACACACAAAATTACTTTAGATTTTATTATAAGATGTTTGATGTATTTTTCATTTCTGTGTTTGAATACATTTGTCATTTCTAATGTTTTTGGTTTTGACATACAGAGATAAAAAGTAAGAAATGTATGAAGTGAAAAGATGATGTGCAAAATGTATTAAAATAATAGCCATCTTTCAGAAAATTTGAACTAAGTACTTAAAATTTTTAGTTTTGAATTTAATTTCAGTGTAAATAAAGCATTTGCCAAGTAAACTTTAATATTTTACTTTGAAATATTGTAATTTTAATTACAAAAATATGTAGAAGTATTTTTTATACTGAAAGAACTAAGGGAAAGCACACAATATTGGTGATAAATGAAAATATTTCACTACAGAATTAAAATATTTCACATAAAAATTTTAGAAACTAGTCTTTATGATAGTTCTAAACTAATAAACAAATGTCTTATTATCGATGTATTATTTATCTAGATTTTGAGTCTAAAAAAGCATTAAAAATGTCTCCCTGAACTTGGGATTCATACATCCCTTAAGTTCATGCACCCCTAGAGTGGTGTTCATACCTCTGGCAAGTTCAAATAGCGCAAGGTTGATTGCCTCATTTGAGCCCATAGAAACTTTTAAATTCCTATGCATAAAGATAAGTGATATTTAAAAGTGCCACAACTTTTTTTTTGTCAAAATAATAATAGGTAAAACTTAATGAATTAAGTACTTTAAACTAATCATCCCACATGTCTTATTGAAGATTATGAGTATATTATATATAAAATTTGGGAAAATACAAACAAATCATTAGTTATTTTAGTGAAATTAATTTTCTATATTAAATAATTGTATGGTTTGTGCTTCTTACTGTTAAGCATTCATGATATACACTATCTACCAATAAGTATTTGGACACCTGTGATAGAAAAGAAAAACAAAATTTATTCATATTCAATAGTTGGTAGAGCCTCCACAAGATGCAATTACAACCTCAACCCTCCGGGGCATGCTTTGCACAAGTCCTTGTATGACGGTTAGTGGTATTTTCTTCCACTCGGCTTGGAGAAGACATGTAAGTTCCTTCACCGATTTTGGACGGTTGTTGCACCCCTTAATTCGGCGATCCAATTTGTCCCAGAGGTTCTCGATAGGGTTCAGGTCTGGGCTCTGGGCAGGCCAGTCCATTTGGTTAACCCCATTGTCACCATACTAATCCACAGTGGACCTCGCAACATGACAGCTGGCGTTGTCGTCCTGGAAGTAACATGGGTCCAACCCGTAAAACTGCCACAATGTAGGAAGCACACTGTCATCCAAAATAGTGCAGTAGGCATCGCCGTTGAGCTTACCATGAATTGGGACCAAGGGTCCCAATCCATACCAGGAGAAACACCCCCAGACCATAATTCCACCTCCGCCGAACTTTACTGTGGGCACAATGTATTCTGGCAGGAGGCGTTCTCCAGGCAGACGCTAGACCCAGACCCTGCCATCCGAACGGTAGAGGGTGACCTTGATTCGTCGTTCCAGAGAACCCGTTTTCACTGATCTACGGTCCACTTTCGACGTGCTTTGCACCACATTAACCGAGCAGCGCTGTTGGTCTTTGTGATCAAAGGCTTATGGGCGGCAGCACGACCATGAAAACCAAGCAGATGTGCTTCCTTACGGATGGTATTCATCGAAACAACACTCCCGGATGCCTGTTGAAACTCCTGGAGTATGTGGGCCACGGTGCGGTTCTTCCGAATTTCTCTGGACAGCACCCGTCGGTCTCTATCTCCCAGTTTCATGGGTCTGCCGACTCAGGGCACATTCCGACAATCACCGTTCACCTTCCACTTCTGAATCACATAGGCCACTGTCGATTTTGGGTAATTCAGCTCGCTAGATATGTCCCTTAAGGATCGGCCATTTCTGTGATACCCGACGATTACACCTTTCTCGAAATCAGATAACTCTGCACTTTGTGGCATCTTGCATGCGACTAATGCCAATGTTGTTTCCTACACGATATTTAACTGCTGAGGGCGTGACATATATCAGGACCGCAGATATCGTCATTTGCATGGGTGTCCAAATACTTATTGGTAGATAGTGTATATATAGAACTTGCTGTAATTTCTTATACATTTCTCTTTTTTCATATCAGCTATGCAAAGAACAGCATCTTGAATCTCTCAGAGAAAATTATTGCCAAGAAAGTGATTTTAATTCTGAAGGGCACTGCTATGTTATTGAAAGTTTCCAATCACAGGTAATCAAAGGATACATTTTAACTTATCCGACAAATTTTTTTTATAAGTTGAGTTTGAAAAGGAACTGTTGATTCGTTATGTTAATGTTTTTATTAAAATAATAATTTTGCATTTCTTTAAAGAGGATAGAAAAAGAATCAAATGCTCTGTTAGAAGCACTTAATTCCTACAAGAAGGCAAAGAATGATTTTGCTGCCCAGGTTAGAATAAAGTTTACTTCTATTCTGAAAGTTTTGTCAATACTGTTTAAAACTGCTTTGCAGATTTGTAACACCATTTTCCTTTGATAGTTATTGTTTTGCAGATTTATTTGTCATAGATTTGTTTGTAATTCGAACATCTTATTTAAGTTGTAAAATATTTTAATTTGTTTTATTGTTTTCTTACAAACTTAACTCATGCTTACTTTAAGTTGAAATTGAGTTTGTATTGTTAAGTGTTTACTCGAAATATTTTATTCATTGGAAATATCAATTATAATTATTGAACATTTGAAAAATTTAGTATTTATATAGTATTTTCATTGTTTACCTATTTGGCTTCTAAATTTGTACTCCTAGGACTGATTATTTTGTTTAAAAGATACGGCTAGAAAAAGTACATTTTTCATGACATAATTTTTATGTATAAGTGTTAAAATCACAAATCAGTCATTTGAAATTCAAAACATGCATACATCTGCTGAAGATAACATTTGCAGTTTCCTAAAATTGATTTCTATATACTTAGTGTTTATTTCACCTTCAGCCATGTCTTCAAATAAACATGCTTTATGAATGGACAAGGCAAATTAGTTCCATATCAACTGTACATTAATGAGTGAGCTATAAGTGTTTGTGGAGCTATAAAAATTCTAAATTATATTTTAGATAACTGAGGAGCAGTTGAAACTCATAAAACAGCAGTGTATATTTGAAGAAAAGTTTAAAGAAAATTTTAAAAACCTGTCATTGCATCAGACAATGAAGCAACTTTTGATTCGCAAGGAATTCAAGTTAGCAGATGATCTCAGAAAAGAATTTAAAGTACCTGATAAAAGGTAAGTCTATTTAATAAGTTCTATTGTATAATTTATTTTTATAAAATGCTTTGTAATTTCCGCATTTGAATCTAAATTATAATTAAGATATTGTTCTAAAACTATTTACATCCAATGTAATCATTCTTGGATTCATATTCAAAAGTGTTTTGAAGCATTGTGGCATTCCTCAAGCTAACAGTTTTAAAAAAGTAGAATCTGTTTCTTAACACCCTGTAATTTTTATTTAGATTTTGGTGGCTGCAAATAAAAGTTCTGGCTGATAGTAGAGAATGGCTGGAGCTAGATAAATTTTCTCGCTCAAAGAAGTCACCAATTGGTTATGAAGTATGTATATTTTTACTATTGATTTTTAATTGTTATTGTAACTTTGTTTGCTGTATTATAAAAGCAATGGAGGAGCATTATTATTTTAATCTAAAAAGTTAATATCATTGGCTTAGAGCAGAAACTCATTAACTGACAAAGCAAAATGTTCACTGTACAGTTGTTAAAAGGCTAACTAGTTTTTAGGCCACAAAAAAAATATAAACATTTTGGTAGTATTATGTATCTTATAAACAGATTACAAAATGAGATATTTCTCATCATGAAAAGAGGAACATTTAGTGTCCAAAAAATGTCAGTGAGTTTTTGCTCTAAGCCGACAATATGTTTCTTAGAAATGTTTTTTGGCTCTTGGTTCAATAGACTGAGTTTGTATCTCAGTATGGACAAGGACATTTGTAATTATTTGGAATCCACTTTAAAACATCCCAATCAAATTAGACCTCGTGTATAAAAATGACCGTAGAATGATGAACCAAACATAAGAAATTTGTATGTTTCATATTTTACCAATTTCAGTAAGATTATATGCTAGGCATGTAAAACAATTCAAATGGTAACTACGGAATTTCAGTTGTTTTTATTTTTAATATGTTTAGATAAACGTTATTTTTCTATCTGGCGTAAAGACTAATGCATTCCCATGTTTTAGTAATTTGTTTTTTAATACACAGAATGTATTAAAAGTGTGTCTTTAAAAACACAGAAATAAAAATGTTTGGTTTACATTCTTTTATCGCACTAAGTTCAAATCCAAAAATAGAAATACATGAATTATTTTCAGATCAAGTTGAGATTTAGATCTTGAGTGATTGAGAACCAGAGTGGTTCACGTCCCCAAATTAAATATTTTATAAAATTCTGTTATGCCTCATAAGAGTTTAATTTAGTATGATTAAAAACTTCGATAATTTTAAATAATTTATTTATTCATGTAAAAGAAACAAGGAATAAGTTAAAATTCAAAAGTTATAATAAATTCCAATTAAGTGGTTTGATGTGGCCTGCACTTCTTAAGATCTGCAATCACATAAAATTTTTATTATTTTAAATTAAAAGAAATGATTTAAAATAAAAGTAAATGGCAGCCATAAAAATGAAATTCTTCAACTATAAGAATAAGAAATGTTCTTGAAATTAAGAGATTTTGCTTAGTTTATTTTGCCGAGTACCATTTTGGTTCTAAAAGTTAATTATACATTGAATCTAATAAATTAAGACGCCCCCTCTATTTCTTAGAGGAAATTAGTATTTTGATAGTTGAGATTACTTTGTTCCCACCCCCACACTATTCTAAGTACCATTCTTCATTCTTTGAAAAGGAAACCTTACTTGTCACTTCATTAGCTTTCATAATACTCTTGAAAGACATTTTGATTTGAAGTTCAAGGACTTCACCTGTACTTGGAGCACTACTGGTGTTAATTGAAAGACCCATCGATATATCCTGCTTCTTGGAGAACAAAAAACAGCCCAATATAGTGAGGGAAACTTTTTATTATAGCAATAAAGCACAAATTATATTAAATTATAAAATTATTCAAAACTGCAAGTTAAACCCAAAACTGATGACCCTTTTAAAACAAGGTTCCCACTGGTCTTATAAAGCCTCAAGGCCTGATTTTTCATTTTTGTTTTAAAGGTCCTTAAAAATACTTAAATTTTTTGAAAGGTCTTAGAAATTTTACTTTTTGTAAGAACACTGAAATTTCATCTGTATTCAAAAATCAACATTGAAGATACTGATCCCAGGTCAGGTATTATCAAAAGTTGATGGCATAATACTTATAGGTTAGCTAAAAATTGATGTTTTTAGAACTTAGAATCCGTGTGACCCATACATAGCACTCGTAAAAGTTTCTTCACATATGCAGCTTCAAGTCTAAATAAATCGAAGAAATCAACTTTGAATGAAATGTTTTTTATTTATTTACCACATAACATTTTTTCATGTAACTTTGATAAAACTCAATGTTTAAATCTAGAGTTTGTTCCACATTTTTACATACAAGTTATGAAAATATATAATAAATTAAAATGATAATTAACATTTGAAGAAAACCAAAGAATTAGAATAAAATTTTACCTGGTTAAAATATTAGAATATTCTCTAATACATATAAAAATTTATCCAAAATTCAGAAAATAATACTTAAGTATTCAGTAGCATCACCTTTAGCTTTAATTGATCGATTTGACATGTTAATTACAAATGTATGTCTTGGCAAGATATGCCCATATGGATTTTATACTAGTTAAGATCCTTGTCTGGCTCTATTTCTTGTAGTCTATTCTTCATTATTCCCCATGAATTCTTAATTGGGCTTAAATCTGGCGACTTTGCCATACAGGAAAATATGTTGATTTGGGGCTGTTTGAACCAGTTCTTCGTTGACTTTGAAGTATGACAGGAAGTTAAGTCCTGTTGGAAGAAATAATCGTCCTTGCATAAATCTTTGGATGTTGGCACCATAAAACATTCATGAATGTCTTAATATATTTCTTAGTTTATCTTTTCGTAGTCTCCCAGGACTTTCTGCAGTCATGCAAACCCATATCATTACGTAGAATACATTTTTCTCAGAATATTTCAGGCATTCTTTGTCAAATGCTTGTTTGTGTCAAACATGAATGCTTTGATCACCATTATGATACACAAACTACACCTTCATCACTGAATATTTTCTTCCAGTACTGAGAGCCTATAATAGCCTTCTTTGGCACCATCACACTTTAGGCTGTTTCAGCTCAGTAGTCCAGCGTAATGGCATGGACTTGCACAACCTGGAAGGCTGTGTGTTGTATATGAAATGGTGGTATCATGGTGCCAGCATCCGAAGATTTATGTGATGATTATTTCTTTCAAGAGGATTTAGCCTACATGTCATACTTCAAATTCAACAAAGAACAGGCTCAAACAGTGCCAAATCTGTTGGCAATGTCATCGAATTTAAACCCAATTGAGAATTCATGGAGAATTGACTCGAAATTGTGCCAACAAACAAAGGACAATGTATTCAATGTAAAATCCATAAGAGCATATCAGACTCAAAAAGAGCCTGCTTGTTATTCACATGCCAAATTGATTAATCAAAGCTTAAGATGGTGCTACTAAATATTAAAGAACTATTTTCTGACATGTTAAACAAATCTTTGTATGCATCATGGAATATTCTAATAATTTGAACCAGGTAAAATTTTATTCAAATTTTGTGAATTTCTTAATGTCATTTTAATTTATTATATATTTTATAATTTTTATGCAAAAAAATGCAGATTTAAATAGCAAGTTTATGTTATGAAAATTTTGTATAGGCAATACATAAAAACATTTCTAACTCTTCATTTTGATTTCTTGGATTATTCTAATATGCGAAGAGTACTTTGAATATGGAATTAGATTATGTACAACTAATCTAATTGATAAACAATTCGAGGAACCATTAATGATATCTTTGTTTAATGACTATCTTTTGCTTATGTTTGAAATAAGTATAAAACTGCAAATTTTTTTCTCTTCAAACTAGTTTTGGACTAATTGTAAACACTATTTTATTAGCCCTTTGTGGATGTCTGTGTGAAGCATCATAACATAATGGAAGCAAAGAAGTACTTACCAAAAGTAAAAGAGGAAAATAAAGTGAAGTATTATATCAAAGCTGGGTAAGTGCAGTTTTTAACTTAAAAAAATTAAAAACAAAAACAAAAAACCCTGTATCATTTAATTTTATACTGTATTTTCAGGTTGCTTGAAGATGCTGCTAAAATAGCGTTTGAGAAAAAGGATGTCGAATCTTTAAACCAAATTCAGAGTTTATGTGGTGTTATGGACAGAACTATTTCGGATAAAATTACCATGTGGAAATCACAGTTAAACTCACGGTACAAATAATAATACTGTAAATAAACTGTTTTGTTATATTACTAAGTGTTTTATTAATCAAAGTAACTTTCCACAAGCTTTCATTTAAAAAAAAATCTGAAGCAAAACAATATTTTAATTTAATGGCAGTTAATAATCTTTGCATACCATCAGTGTATGCTGATTTAAATCAAGTGTTTATTTACCATTTCCAGAGGAAGTTTGCAATTTCTGATCAGCACTGTTTAACATTGTTTACAGGATGTAGATTCTTTAAACCAAATTCAGAGTATATGTGGTGTTATGGACAGAACTATTTCAGATAAAATTACCATGTAGAAATCAGTTAGATGTAGATTCTGATCAGCACTGTTTAAAATTGTTTGCAAATGAATACTCTGCCCCTCACTTTCCAGCTTATTTAATAAATCCTCCTGAAGAAAATGAACTGAGCTGAAATAGAAAAAAACTTTCTTTTTGTAGAAGTGGGTTTCGAAAAAGCAGGATAATAAAATTGTTATTAAATTATAATGAAATATAAAAATATATTAAATTTTAAATCATACCTTCCCTTATTAAAATATTAAGTATTGCAGATTTGTATCAAAAAGTAGAATTCAAATGAGAGAATAAGAGCAACAAGGCCTAAGAATAATGTTAATTGTTGAAATCTTTCTTTGTCTCATTTTCAACAAGTTTAAACTAAAAGATGCAACGAATTAATTAAAATCTTAAAAACCTGATTTAAATAAAATAAATCCCGATTTTTCACACCCTGCCTTCCATTACTTTTATCACTAAATGTTAATTCGATATATGAGATAAATTTTAAAATGTCTGAAGAATTATGGCGAATTGGATATCTACAATGCAATTTTGGATTGATAGACTTAATGAGAAACTCATTAACTACTTCTGTTAAATGTCCAAGTTACTAATGACTATTTCCTTCTGCATAGAATCTTAAGTCCATAAACAATTCTAATTTCCCTCTATTAAGCAATCTCAATTTATCTTTGCGATTCCACCTCATGTATGCTAAATAACAAATTGAAAAAATTATAAACAGATTAAACCAAAATTCTAATCCAGCCAGCGCCTTGACATTTATATGCTCCTTAGTTGGGGGAGGGGCTGCAGCCCCTCCCCAACTACAAAGCTGAGGGGGTATAGGGAAGGTCCAGAGAGGTTTCGGCTAAGGGTCTCATCAGTAACTTGCGAGATTCTTATCAATCGCAGGCTGGCAAGTTTCACAAAATACATGTGTATCCTGTGGGAGATGGATAGGGCCTTTTCCCTATTTCATTTATTCTAAATTTACTTTCATGCTGATCTGATTTGAAATTAAAAAAAATCTCCGTCACAATTAAAACCAACTTGGAACACAATTTTATTTATAATAAATTAGGTTTAAATGACAGAATTTCAATAACTATTAAAGGCTTTAAATTTGTTTATATAGCAGATAAAACGTTTGCTATGCCAAAATTAAATGGTACAATACAGTTTAATACTTTATGTAGTCTATTTGAAAGTGGATGTTGTAAAGTTGCTAGGTATGTTTAGTTTGGTAGTCTTTATTTGATATTGAAGACTTAAACTAAACTAAGATACATAAACTCAATCTCCTACAGCAATTCAGCAGTTCTTTTATTTATCAGTTTACTTTTCATATTTATATAATTTGTCATCTGGTTTAAATGTTAAAACCCATTTTTAAACATTAATATGTAATCCATTTGGGTTTGGTTCTCAAATGATTAAGATCGAAAACTCGATGCACTTCATTTTCCCCCTTATATTTTTATTTGCTTTGAGCTCTCATGCCCTAATTCTAACTTTGGTAATTTTATTTTACCATACCAGTTTTACTTTTATATTTTGCATATACTTTTTAATTTATTCATTAGGTAGTAAAAGTTTTATCACATGATGTATATCTTACTGTCTTAATATGTTCTATACTTTAGTAGAATGTTTATGGCCTCTTAGTGTAAATTTTATTGATAATCAGTTGTTGGTTCCTTTTTGCAATGCTGATTAGATTGGAAACTACGGTTTAAAGTAGATTAAAAACCATTAAGAATGTCCATGCCCAGACTGATTCAGATCAGGGAACCAAGCCCTGGGTTGAATTATGAGCTAGTGCCAGCCATCAATACTAGGCTTTTGCACCCTCTGGGGGCATTTTTGCTTCACACCCACTTAACTGCCAGTATTCAATCATCAATGTCTGTTAGTTACATAAAAAAACTTTTATTTGTTCAACAAAATGCTATTGAATCTGCACATTTGATTCATATATTTAGGGTAGACATTTAATTGGGCCAAAGATCCAAATCCTTGGTCCAATTAAATGGAATCAAAAAAGCAGGTGAAATTCAGGTTTTCAACAGGCAGGTGAATAAGGTTTTTTTAGTATTCATACATAACCTTTTCCTGGGCAAAGTGGTCAACTGATTCTTGGTGAAGACTTGTCAGTTAAATCTAAACCATTTTGATAGCAAGATAAGAATTAATTTTAAATTATTCACTGATTCACAAACTAGAAAGGAAAAACATATTTTGGTCAAATAAGTGTTATAAACAAACTCAACTCAAATACATGTATATTTGAATTTATTCTAGCGAGTAGTTACATAATTAGCAGTAATGATAATATTTTGTTCAAATGACAGAACACAGTGAAAAAGAAAAAAAATCAATAACAAAGCAATGTGCCATTGTCACAAACACTACATTTTTTTACACAATAAATGAACATTATTCAGATGAGCATTAAGTTTGTACTACTATAAACATCAGGCTGGTGAAACTTCTTAAATCTAACATGAAGAACATACTGTTTTATATTGTGCGTTTTATTATAGATTGGTTGCAAGAAAAAGAATAGTTACATTTATATATAAACATGCATGAGTAAAAGACAATGAAACATGAGATTAAACTACTTGAAGGATAACCAAGATGGGTATTTAAAGAAAAATGTCTACCATCAAATTTGTCCCACCATTCAAGGTGCAGTAAAAACCCATCAACAGAAAGTTTCTGGTTCATAAATGCTCAATGAATTTTTATTGCATCTAAAAAGGATGGGAAGTTAATCCCTGTTAACCAAAGCGACATTTGTATTCTGGTTAGCTGGAGATTTTCTACACTGAGTATACAAGTTTAGGCATTAGTCACAGCTAAACTTCTGCCATATTTTAACTCTAAAAAATAGAATATTTTTTAAAAAGCAGTGTTTAACAAAGTTTATGTTGGAAGTATATACATTTTGATGGATGATTCCAATTCCCTCATCAAAATTTAAATTATCATAGTCCGCATCTTCATTTGCTCGTTAAATTTTAAAATGCTTTAATATTAAAAACATCCAATCAATATATCTTAATATTTATACTAAAATTTAAATTTAGCTGTGACCAAAACAGGACAATGTCCAATTGTTCTTTGTACAGGAAGAAGGTGAGAATTTTTATCACAATGCTAACACCACTACATATGAACTATACACATTGATAACATATTTCTTGACACCAAGATGCATAGCCTGTAATAAGTAAATACAGTATAGTTAAAAACAATTAACAAGCCTGCAATCACTAACTTTTTTCGCTTACATGTAATAAAAAACTTATAACAAAAATAGTTTATCTCACTTTCAGTGAGGATAAAGTTACAACATCAAGGCTAAAATCTTATATCTATAACATGGAACGCATTGATAAAAATTTTGTATCAATGAATTTGCATTGTACATCAATTTTAACAATGAACTTAAATGCTCAAGGAAAAAATCGACATTTATAAAAAAATGCAAATATTTTGATCAAGATTATTTTAATTACTTTCTCAATGTTTGAAGTATACCTGACAAATTATAGTGAATTTTCAATTAATGGTAATTGATCAAATTTTAATTCTCAAAGGCAATAAGAATTTATGACAAGCTATTATATACAATCCTGTAGTTGAAACAGTCAGAATGATTTAAAATGAATGTGGTTCTTAAACTTTAGCTATTAAGTAACAGTATTAGGCCTACTCTAACAAAGAAAGACAAGTTTCAATCTAGATTACAGTTGTAATGTCAATCACTGGCTCCTTTCCACCTTGGCACATGTGTTTCACTGAAATTCATTTAGACAAAATCTTGAACAATGCAGCTTATATCTTAACACTACGTTCTACAGTTTTCCATCTAAGATGAGAGTAGCACCATACCAAGTTGTGTCTAATTTCGTCAATACTTGCACGTTTAGGTGAAGTGAGGAATGATTAATGTCATACATGAATATGGGTATGTAGTGAAACGGTACATAAATCATAAGGTTGCATCAAAATGGCATAAACTAAAATTCAGGAATGATTACAATTTCTTGCACGATTTTAATCAACTTATACCTTTTACTATTAAATCTATATTCAAGTAGGGAAAAAACAGCTCCTAAAGACCTGGTCCTTTTAAATGAATCCTAGGAAGCTCCTATCTTTGTCTTTACACGTTGTAGTCAGAATTTTCCCCTATTTAAGTTACATTATAAAATGATTCAGAGCTACCAATTTAAATACCAACATCCATTTTCCCATTTAGAAAACAATAGATTTTTGTTAAAATTTCTTGATTATTAAACTAGATGCACAGAAATAAATTGATGAATTCGGTTACTTCTCAGTAAATAAAATTGCTGTGCACTTGTGCTTGTTAATTACAATGAGTTGATTTTTCTAAACATTGTTAAAATGACAGATTAAAAAATATTCTAATTAGTTGGTTTCCGATAAAAGTGAGTTTTGGTCAGTGCACAGCTTTTATTGCAATACTTCACACAACTGATAATATATCAAGAGATTAAAGTATATCAAAGTTGTAAAACTCATAACATGGCTAAACTTAGTTTTAAGGCTTTGTATACAGAGTATATGCATTTTTCAATACATAACTATTTCATTCAGGGTTCCCACTCGCTTAACAAAAGAAAAATTAGGGTCTTTTAAAGGCTATTTTACAAATTTTAACGCTAAATTTAACAGATTGAAGTAGATTAACCTGTGAATGAAAATAAAGAAAATTTCACTGACCCAGTAATGGTAGGTAGATATTTTAATTAACACTGGAGCAACACAACAGGCTATTTACCCAGCAATGAAACTAGTGCAAGGTAAAGTATCATTGATATTGGTTTTAGCAGGTGTAATTAAAAACTTGTATTGGATGGGACTTAAAATTACCAAATTACTTGAAGGTTATGTGTCATCATTCTTGGTTTTTTAATGCAGGTTAAATGAAATGTAATGCTATTTTTAAAATAAGGCTTTAAAATTTTTTTAAGGACTTGAAGCAAATTTTTAGGTTTTAATATTTGCTTAACTTTAAAAGACCTTATTTTGTATTTTTTAAGGCCCCTTAAAAACTCAAATGAAAAATAAAGCCTTTTTAAGTTGTGGTGCTATAAACCTTTATGGAGTTATGTATGCCATGCTTTCTAAAGCCTGTGGGAACCCTGTCATTTCAGTTTAAAGTAAAGCTCTGAATAAAAGACATTTTAACATAAAAACCCAGCTTTCAGCAATATTTAATTAAAATTCATGACTTCTTCGAAATGAGAGATTCACTACAAACAAGCACATTTCCCACAATTTTGGAAACTTACTACACCAGGCCAATTTTATTAAATTTATTGGAGACAAGAAGAAAATCAGATGCAGTAGTAACTGATACGGGCAAATGAAAAATCTGCATAAAATTCTTCAAAATTAAAATTGTTCCAAGAAAGACAATTACCTCTGTAAGCCGCCATTGCAAACCAGTGATACTGACATTGGCTGCATCATGGTGGACAATCCCAAAGTATTGAATAGAAAAAAATGTTTGGGCATCATACAAAATTATGACTCAATAAAAAAGGATCCATCCGAGTACAATAACGTACGGGAGCATTTAGATTAAAATATAGATTCCAAGCTATGAAACAAAAAGAACACCAAAAACAACACTACTACCACAATATTTTTACAAGAAAATCAAATGAGGATATTGTTCCCAGGGTGTATCAGACACTACAATCAAAAAGAGAAAACATACACAAAAGTACTCTTTCAAACATGTTTTAGGAATGTGTGAAGTATCTGATGTTTATTTCAAACACACATAATACAAAAAGAGAATTAATTTCATGAGATCTTTAACCAACAATGACCATGAATGAGTAATTTCTAATATAATTAAAAGAGGGATTTTGTGGCACTTCCAAAAATTAAGTGAATATTTTAAGTGATAAAAATAGGAGTTAACTCATGTAAAATTTCAGTATTATAAAACACAAAACAATCCTAAAACACCTCTAGACTTAATAAAAAGTTACTTTTCTAATATTTGATTAGAAGCATTTGATTTAGTTTATCAGTTCAATAAAATACCCGATTAAAATGTGTGCCATTTGAAAATTCCAGAAATGATCACCAGTTTCTAAAATGAAAACCTAATAGTAATAGGTCAAATAAAATGGTGGAACATGGAAACATATCACGGCTGTAAAAATTAAATATCGCACAGTGAAAACACATTCTGCTGTCCAACGGGTTTCACTGGCAAAACCAAACCATTCACTCGCTTTTCCTTACCACCCTCCATTACTTGAAGCTTGATCTCTGCTTTCGAGTTCGACAACGTAGGGTCAGAAGCTGGCGATGTGCAGAGTGCATTCATATTCAGAGGAACAGATGCTGAAAACTTTGTACTGTCCAGCTGTGACTGTGGAACACTCTCGGAAGGCAGCTCCTGAGACGACATTATTCGGTCGTCGTATAACGAAAATCTACACTTGAGTTCAAAAGGAGTCTTTACACGCTTGACTACACCTCGCCTCTTGTTGCCACTGCCTTTGCGACGGATGGGAACAGTTTTTGCATCGTCTCCATTCGGATTGATTGCTGTCTCAATAGACACTTCCTTCGACAACTCGGAATCCGAAATGTCGATGAAATCTTGGTCAGCTTCGCCGTCCTTTTCGAGGGACAATTGTACAGGCAAGGTTGTGGGACGTTTTGATTTCTCACCAGATATTTCCACAGCATCAGGAATGAAAATGGGTAGTGAGGTTCCTTCATTTACCAGAATTGCGTGTCCATTGAGTAAATGGTGGTCATACGATTTCATGACAGCATTTCCGTCAACATTCGCAAGGTTATCATCACATACTGCACTATAGGTGCCATAATCACTCTCCTTAGCCTCGCTGGAATTCCAAAAAGCATTTACAGGGTTGGTTTGGCCTTTGTTTTCACTCGACTCACTGGGTGAAATTGGGGAAGAGATCCCAGGACTCTTGAGTGGCTGCTGCTCTTCTGGTATATATCCATTGCTAACGGAGGTTTTTCTATCGAGAAGCATTTTCAGACTGGCTCTGATGGCAGATTTCTTATCGAATATATTAAGAGGATTCCACCGTTTCTCATTCTTCAAGATCATATCTCGTTTGTGCCCAGTTAGATTTGTCTGTTTGGGAATGGTACTTGAGAAATTAACTTGGTTCTGGACAAATGGAATAGGGTTGCACACCCTATTGGAATGGCTGATGTACTCACTTGGGATCAGATTGCTTTCCATGCCTGGAGGCATGTTGAAGATGTTGGCATCCCCATCCGAAAAAGAGATCATTTTCTTATTTACAGAATATTTAGATGGGCGATTCAGCAAACTGTTGCCAATCACTGGAGCTTCGGGTGGCAACTCTTGCATCAAATTCCGAGCCAAGCACGGGTTTCTCCCTTGGTGTGGCTGTATTGGATAAGTCACTTTAGCTGGAGGTGAAGTGTTGCTAATGAGCTTGTTTTTGTCATTAGTTTGGCTGACTGTGTCTGAAGGAGAAAGCAGAGTTTCTGTGGTGCACTCAGACAAGCTGTTTGCCCTTTCTCGAGTAGAAATCAGTCGGTCATCCATACTTTCCGAGCCAAAATTACTATCATTATTTGATTTGTTAAAGTAGCTTGACGACTTTTGAAGGTTGGAGACAGTGTTCAAAGATGGACTGATACCAAGTGAAACATTAAGTCCAGCTATGGGACAAGAAAAATGATTACTTTTCAACTCTACATTAAATTAAAATTCTTTTCATTATTTAAGAAAATTTATTAAACAAAATTGTTAATTAATTAAGCAAAAGCATTATTTAAGCAAAATTTATAACTTATTCTTTAAATTAATGAGCATAATACTTTTTTATGCTCATTAATCTTGTAAGAAAATATATTAAAAGAAACAAACATTTCAGCACTATTATGAGTATTTGAGGATATTTCAAAAATCTACTAAATTTTTGGCTGCTTCTATCTTAATAAGTATTTCCTTTTATGGAAGAGGATAGCTTTAATGCTTTGCATATATGGACAACAACTTTAATTTCTAAAGACTTGACTACCTTATCGATGACATTTACTAGTCAAGTTAGTACACCAGTCTGGACGATCAGTTATTGGTCCAGGGTGTATTTACCTTGATGTCTACTTTGTTAGAAAAGGGGCCAATGTCTATTTTGTAAGTTTTTGATAACACCCGATTTAGTAATTACAATTTTTTTTAATAGGGTACAAAAACTACTTTCCAATATTTTGATTCTTTTATAATGTGTAGACAGGATACTGGCATTTTTCAATTATAATTAAACATAATCTTGAAGTAGTTTATGACCATAACTCAATTATTGAATTTTTGGACATGGGGCCCTTTTTCTACCAAGGCACAGATAACATATACATGTATCATGCTTAAAAACAAGACATGACTAAATTTAAACTGCATCTTTTGATTTAAGGGATTAAGTTGCAGTTGTGAAACAGAATTGTGGGTCCACTCCCTGTTACAGGAGGCAGCTCGACTTTGAGCTCCTTACATAATGATGGTCACAGCCAGAAGAGATATCTTCACAATACGTCTACCTGGCTGAGGATGTAAGCAGAGAGCCTGGGAAAGTATTTACAATTGACACTGAGACAGCAATACAAACAAGAGGGTTCAAAAGGATCTTGAGAAAGAAGAACCGAAAGATGCAATTAATATATTAAGTGAATTACACTGAAATAAAAGGGAAAGATTTTTTGGCATGACATACATATAGATATATAGAGGACTTTGATACCTATACTACGCAATTCCCATATAACTAGTCATTATTGCACATTCATACAAATTCATGTACCTCAATAGAAATGAACTGAGAATTGTAATAAGAAAACTGGCAACACATCTCTAAGTATTACTATAAGGTTGCACTGCATTGGAGTGAATCTGAAGGAGTCAAGGTGGATGATTAGAAGCCAGGATCTAAGTTGAAATTTGATTTATCCATCTGTTCATATTTGAAAAAATCTGACATAAATATATAAAGTGCTGCTTTTGGTGAAGTCCTTAGAGGCATATCTCATATTATGGTAGTCATACCCCAGGTTGCTACCTCCAATTTAACGTGATAGTTGTGTTTTTATGCAAACCTAACGGTGTTTCAAAACAATTGATCTAATTAATCTGAGCTGATAATCTCCATCAGCTGTAAAGAGTTGAAAGCTAATGATAATAAAAGCACTTAAAATATTTTTAGAAAGATAAATAAATTACCTTTATCCCTCTCCCACAAGACTGGGAGCTCAGTGATGCGTTCTTCAACACAAAGTGTAGTTAACCTTGCTTCTGCATCTTGGTCCCAACAATCTTCAATGGTTTCCTTCAAGGATCTTACAGCCTGCAAAATACAAAAAAAGGTAAGTGCTAATATATTTTAAATGAATATTAACAAAATGTTTGGTGAAACATAAGTTTTTAGAATTTTGGGAAAAGATATTTGAACAATCAAGTGCTTCATATAATGTCACTAGGTAATTAATTTCAATAAATATTTAAAATTAGTTGCAAATCTATAAAACAAATTTGTCATACATTGATACAGAAAAGTGAAGCCAAAAATCATAGAACCCCCCTCCAAAATTGTGTTCAACTGGTCAACATTGTCCTAGTTTCATGGATTGTAACCTGGAGTAAGAAAGGCGTGAAAACCTGAAATATTTGTTCCAAAGGTTTGAATTGATTTTCACAATTCTGCTATATTTTAACAAACTAGAAATAATGATTTCAAAGCACTCATATCCACTGTACATAAAAAACTGGACTAGCTGACTGGAGCACCAGATTGAGATTTTGATCACCACTGCATTAGCCCAGATAGTTACTAGGGGTTTTCCTAATTTTCTGTGGCATACAAATGAGAGAAAACTTTCTGAAAGTCAAAACAAGCCTTTTCCCTATATACATAACAAATGTAAAAAGTATGCTAATTTCATCTGAAACAATTTTTTTTGTTTCTTTAAGTGAAGCATGAAATGCATCTATATTATATTCATTTTTGAAAGCCTCATCACACTGTAAGAAATGTTGAACTCATTTGAGATAAAGGCCTGAAAAATTCTCTGCCTAACTACATTTTCGCTTTCATTATCAACTACTGCTATATCGTTGCAATTTCTCATCGTCTTATAAGGACCATGATTTGGCCTTGAACCATGATTTGTACATTTCATTGTAGTGATTGGCATCTAAACAAATTCATTTTGCTTAGCAATGATCCATTTCAACAAATTTATTGTTTCTAAAAATATCTGAAGAAAACCCTCATTAAGTAGGGAACAGATTTTTTGTTTCAAGACTTACCAAATAAAGAACAATTTGCAAAACAGAAATTCATTAAATAGAAGTTTGACTGGTTATTAAATTTTCAAGCCTTGTCTGAAGTTTTCATACTTACTGGGTTTGATGTTTTCCAAATGTCAGGAAACAAGGGGCGACACTTTCGCTTTGCCACCAGAGTCTGCATTTGTTCCATGGTAGGAGACACACCAACTTCAGCTTCATAGGGAAGTTTATATGGTGGAACTTCAACACCTGTGAGAAAAGAATCACAGAACATTTCATGACCTGTTAGAAAACACCACATATATCATACATCTTCAATGTATATATCAATATATATCATCTTTAAATGTATTTTTCAAAGCAAAAGTGTTTCCTGAAAAAATCAATCAAATGCAATATTATATAGTGAAGAAGAAACATACAATTTTGGTGTAAGTCACACATTAACCTTCACACTATGAGTGACACGGGGATCTTCGCAGCATAAGAACTAATAGTACACCGTAGAACTTAACAATAGTCTGCAAAATTAGTTTAAAAAAGAGAAGTATAGATAAAAACAATTCTATTGCAATTAAAAAGTGCAAACAAAAAACACTAGTCTTTGAATTACTACTCTACTGTGTGGAAATTTGCTTCTGTCTTTCTCAAAGGGGATCATCAGGATTTAAATTTCGAATCCTTCACCTTAGGATAAATCAGAACTGCAATTGAATATTATGTACATAATGTAGCAGAAAGATTGCAATAAGAGTGCTGATAAAAGGGTGTTATTTCATATAGCAGTGCCCTGTACATTGAATTTTCAATGCTACCCCTAAATTTAGGCGTAACCTTGATTCCCTATCTTAAATATGGAACAATTTATTTCTATTGTAAATGCCTATGACAATGAAAGTAGGTGTTGAGGATAAAAACAATTTGTTAAGTAATGCATGAGCAATTTATGAACAAATTCAATTAAAAGAACTAGAAATTTGTCACTTCATTTAAAGTAACCCCATAGTATATCATGATTTTTGGGGAAAAGAAAAAAAGCACAAAATATACATTATATCAGACTTTTTTTAATTTAAAATTATGTAAAACTATAATGAGGTA
This sequence comes from Meta bourneti, assembly GCA_933210815.1. Taxonomy (NCBI): domain Eukaryota; kingdom Metazoa; phylum Arthropoda; class Arachnida; order Araneae; family Tetragnathidae; genus Meta; species Meta bourneti. The sequence goes on along the minus strand of OW119922.1, from coordinate 35,431,342 downwards.
GAATATTTGTGTATATTCAGTAGATCATGAACAATTTTTCTACCTTTCAGGGTATGATAAATGAAGATCAATCCCCAAAACTTGACAATGTTGTAGATGTCCTATGAAATTTTACAATGTAGCAGAAAGGCCCACAGGAAAAGGCTAAAACTTGTTGAAACAGGTGACATTGAACTCCCAATTTTAAAGAAACAGATTGAGATTTCCTTTGCTCTTTGCAAACTTAAAACTCATCGGAGGACAAGTAAAAACGAGATATGAGAGGGATTTTAGTAGTAAGTAAAATAGACAGAAAAATATTTTACACCAACTACCCAAATGCTCTCACATGGTACATAACAGGATTACTTTAAAATGTAGTTTATCACCATTTTGTGTTTAACCTAATTGGTGTTGACCAATTAACTATAACCTATCAATTCATTTTTGTCTTAAATTTTTAATCATTAAGTGCTGAAATCAAGCCAAAAGGTGTCAGACACACAGGAAACTATCACCACCTGCATTTAGCCCAACAGAAAAACCTCCCAGATGAACGAGTGATACATCAAGGGGTTAATGAAAAGGAAATTTGTTGAATTTTGATTGTCATGCTCAGTTTTTCAATGTGTTTATACATGTTTCAAATAGAAGAGTCAAGTTTTACATAAAAGTTCCTTTACCTTGATATAAGTCAACACATCTGCTGGCAACTTCCCACATAACTAAGCCTAAGGCATAGACATCAGTTTGTTTCAGTGATGACTCACAGTCACGAAGATTGACTGCACCTTCCAGTATTTCTGGGGCCATATATCTGAATGTTCCCACCTAAACATGAAAAGGAGTTTTATAATATAATAGATTAATTAATAAAAAAAATAAGTATGCCTTGCTTACAAAAAAATTAACGAATAAAGATTATGTCATGCTTAAAAATTTTATTTTCATAGCTTTTTAATTACTTAGTTTAAAAACACATACATTTTGAAAAGATTAGACAGATAATAGAATGTACAAATAATTGATTTTATTTACATTAAGTTACATTTAAAGTTCCATAAAAACAGTAATTGAACAAATATTAAACATACATCAGCCAAAGAGGTCTCCTCTGCTTTCACTTCTGCTCCATTGAGAACATATGTAGAGCCAGAAATTTGAATAGCAAAACCAAAGTCACATAGCATGCAGGTTCCATCTGCTTTTACTAAGATGTTGCGTGAAGTCACATCTCGATGCACAACACAGGATTTATATTTGTCTGAAATAAATGTTAACAAAGAAGCATGAAGTCTCATAAATTGAAGACATCAAAAGCATTCAAATTAATTTAAAGGGATAAAATTAAGCATTAAACTATTCTTTATATGCATTGAAAGGCTCATGCATTGTTTTTAAATGCATGACTTTATACTTCATAACATGAAGAACTAATATATTGCATTTGTTTTAGTAAAACCTTGATTTCTCTTAAATTTTGTAGTCATATTTCAATGCATACCTCCTTTCTTGATTTCAGAATGCAGATGAGCAAGTCCACAAGACACAGACAAGATCATCTTACAAAGATTATTCCAGTCAAAGGTATTTTCCTTCAAATAATCCTGCAGACATCCAAGTGGTGAGAACGACACTACAAGTAAGTATTCAGGTCTTCCATCCTCACCAGTCTGTTCTTTAGAGCCTACACAAAAACATACACATTTATCAAAAAGTAACATTTATCAAAGATTGAAAATACGATTGATTGTTCTGCAAAAGTTAATACTAACCTTCCAAGAATTGTGTGCAAAATTATTTGGAAACAAGAATCAAGAATTTGCAGAGGGAAATAATTATTGTGCAATTGCTGCTTAGTGTTCACTCCTCATAGGGATTCTTAACATAAATTTAAAGTAGACAAAGCAAATAGGTGGGCAATACTTTGTCTCTTGCCATTTATAACTCCAGACTGCACCAAATAAGATAGAAGAGGTCAAATAATAAACATACAAAGAAAGTTTTATTGATATAAAAGAGAAATGCACTTGGGTAAGTTACAGGAATCAGGCCTTTGTCGCCTACAATTTGAAGACAGCTGTGGGCAAAGACACTGAGCCACGGCAGCCCAATGTTAAGAAGGAATCTTTTCCAAAGTAAAACCCAGCAATGCATTGATTATCATAGGGAATACACATTGGTAAAACAAAGTTGGAAAATGACATTAAGTATAAAAAACAACTGCTGAAAATTCCAAATACAAATATTTTTGTTATTAGGGAGTTAAAAAGGAAGTTTTAACATGAAATTACCAACTACAAAGCATGTCATAAACTATACAAATTTAACTGAAATCTAAGAAGTTCTACTTCATGTAGTCATGATATCTGGTAATTCAACATAAATGTAATTGTACTTACCAATATATTTGGGAAGACAGGAATGGTCCATGTGAGGAAGGAGATAGATGGATCTTTCATTTAAGAAATGATGTTGGTTTTGGTAAGCAAACACCTTGACGGCAACACTTTGTTCATTCAGACTTCCACGATAGACAGATCCATAGCACCCTTTGGCAATAGATTCTTGCATTTTCAAAGTATCAAGGTCAAAGTATGGAGATGAAGGAGGAGGTGCTTCAATCAGATGCAGAGACTCGTTGCTTCTTTTGGGGAGCATGCAGTAACGACGATGGACCCAGTATATAATAACTATCAAAAGGAGGAATCCAACAACCATGATAGGAATGACAAAGGGCATGATGTTGGATAAGTTCCCCAAAAACTGTACACCTAGAAAAGATGAAAATCTCGTTTGAAACTGAATGGATTTAAATTTTTACGAAGCAGAAAGATCTCATTTTTATATCCACAAATTGAAATATCTTTTAAGGTGCATATCAAGAATGGCATCAGAGACCTTACGGATGGTGAAACAGTTTTCAACTTTTGAATAGTGTGTTCGTAAATAATTTTTTATTTCAATATCATAAATAAATTATTTCAAAGACGTTTTAAAGGCCACTTTGAAGCAAAAAGGGTAGGCAATTACCATTATTTTTTTGTAAATGAATCAAAATTGTATATTTTTCGTTAGATCATAAAAAAATATAAAAAATATTTTTTAGTGTGCTACTGAATTTTGGAAATTAGTTCATGTGTGCCACGGGATGAAAAAGTTGAAGATTGCTATTTGAGATGGATCAGTTGGTACTCATCAAAGTATCAGACTGCTAAAATCAGAATACCTGATTTTAGCAGTCTGATACTTTGGTGAGTACTAAAGTATCAGACTGCTGGACATAATGGTGTCAGATTTCTAAATTCTGCTTATGTCAGGAAAATAAATCAGATTTAAGAATTAAATAAATACAGGGAAATATCAAATGATCATGCTACATTGTCTTAGTAGGACATTAAAATTCACCAACCAATTCAAGGTTAGTAAAGAAAGAAAATAGCATAGTAAAATATGTGTATTCATTTTATATCACCTTTGCTATTCTAAAATTGATATTAAATAGAAACATTAAGTGATGTCAGATATGTAAATCATACAAATTTTGCGAAATTGTTTCTTTGAACAAAATCAATTATACAAAAATATACCTTTTAACAAAGCACAAAATGCTTAAAGGCAATTGGGGCTAGAATGACTTGAAGTATTTTGGACCCCTTTAATTAAAAAGAAACTTAATTTAAGAAGACATTTAATTACATAACCTAACTAAAACAGACCCAATTAAATATTTCATTTTGTAAAATTAGAGTTCAAATATGAAACACAAATACAGATTTAAACACTTTTCTAGTCAAGGATATCTTACAATAGGGAACATGCTACAAGAAAACAGGAACTATCAAAGATACTTTAAATTTAATACACAATCCAAAGATAAGCTTGGTCAATAAATAATCACACCCGTTTCTCCTCAAGGTTAAAAAGTAAAAGCCAAACAAACCTGGTTCCTTATCATCTGTTTCTGAAGTGTACTTAATATCTGTGATATTAGTGTTGCAGAAGTTCCCTTCGCAGCAACAAAAATGAGTATTATCCAGCGCTTTAGTTGATCTAGTGGGAATACAGTCATTCTGTTTGCACTTCTGATTTGCATCATTCCAGCAACCTACAGAAAAAAAAGGATGATTTTCATCGAACATGTTGCCAATTTTGCAAGCTAATGAATCTAACTTTGAGGTTAAAGCAAACATTAAAACTCATCTAGGGATAAACAAAAGGTTAAAATATTTAAAAAATTAATACAGTGAATAATTGAGTTTAAAAAATCATCAAAAACAAATCAATGTTTACTAGGGTGTTTATTAACCAAATTTTGAATTTTTGCTTCAAGCTTAAATACTTGAAAAATCTAAAAAAAAAAAAAAAAAAAAAAAAATTCACATGCATTTTGCAAATAATTAAGAAAAATGAATGATGAAAAAATATTATGCATCCTTAATTTTTATACTCACCTTGGCTTATGATAGTTATGCTCTTATTTTTTGGATCCTCTTGCCATAGAATGTAACAAGAATCTGTAGGCTTTGAGCAGCGCTCAGTTGTATTCCCATCCAGAAGGCTTCCAACAGTTACATTAATTTGCTTAATAACTGGGGTCTTTAGGTAGAAACAGAGAGGATGATTTTCATCATGAGATTCTGAAAACGAAATTGAAGTAAAATATTTAGTTTATGAAATGGAACACAATTGAAATTAAAACGGTTGCAGAAAAAAATACAAGATACAGGGTAAAAACAATACTTTTGACATTTTAAAGAATTTTTCATAGTAAATGCAAAACACAGCAGAAAGGATTTATTCCAAGAAACAAGCCATTTTCGAAGTACTTGAAAAGAACGCAACTCCTCCCCATTGTACTCTAGGTCGCAGTATTAGGTAACATGACAATTCTTAAGATGACAGCATCTTGAAATACTAATGTAAATTTCAATGATCAAAGTTTAACTCGCAGACGTAAATGTTTTCTATTCTTTTCTTTTGCACAGCTTAAAAAAACAATAAAATATATGACATTTTAAACTTCACATTTCCTAGGCCAGACACCTTCACATCCCAGTACTAGCGACTCCCATTTAAAGGGACTAAAAGGATATAGAAGCAGATGGATTAGAGATTAAGAAACATATTGTGAGAAGTTTCCCTGTTTGAACAGATAAACTGAAATTAAAAATAAACGCAACACATTTTATCATAAGCTTTATTATCTTAAAAAGAAAATCAAATGTTTAAAATGGGGATATATCCAATATAAACGTCACTATATTCTTAAAATGAAATGGTTACATGGATTCCTCAAAACTGAATTTCAGAAAATTTGAAAAAAAAATGATTAAGGGCAGAAGAGCTGTTATGACTGATTCTGCATTTTTTCGAAAATCTTGTACAATATGTAAAAGTCTTGTTATCCTTTCTCTCAATCTCTTAAATAGAATAAATATTTTAGAAAAAATTGCCTAAGACCAGGAGAAAGATATGGTTTCTAGGATGGAATTCTTTTGAAATTATAATTTTTACCTTTTGTAGAAAGCAGGTTTCACAGGATCATTAAATTCCTCCTTTTCCCATTTTTCGTGAAAGGTTTACATCATTTTTAGACTTTTAAAGCCTCAAAATATTCATTAAACACATATTTTTATTCCCAAATTTTTTAAAAGGTACATTTCATGTAACCATCAATCAATATTAAAATTTAGCGGTGAATGGTCAACGATTTTAAGATATTAACACATCGCTGCTACTAAGTAGTTAAAAGACGCGAATTAGAATTTCAGATTTCATTTAAGAACTCATGCAAACATTTCCATGGGTTAGCAGTATAAAAAATATGAAGAAACTTCGCAAGTCATTAAAGCCAGACATTTTAAGGTTCCCAAGGAAAATTATACAATATTCATAAGTTGTAACAGGTGTTTCAGCAGTTGAATTCGTTTTACATTATTCGGCATTTGAATATTGATTTGAAAGTTGGTATTGAAATGTTGAATTCCCTCCGTCACATCATCTGGTGGAAGATATTTTTTTAAATAGGGGTCTTAAGGGGAAAAGAAAGGATAAAGATGTATTGTCGGGGACATTTTGTCGCAAAGTGAATCATTTAAGCCAATTCCAAAGGGTTGCCACACTAAAAGCTATAAAACAAGAAGGCAGGTCATCAAATCACTCGTAGGATTGGACGTCTTCAACACTATACCTTCATCAAAAAATTGTTCAAGGTAAAAGGTGAACTTTTCAGTTTCTTGTCCAAAGCAAAAAAATGGTGCAAGTTTCTCCTTTTTCCATGAATATATTTGCGATAGAGGCAATGTAAAAAGTACCAAAATTTAGAGAATTTTTCTTACATTTTGCGCAATTCGATGATAGATTTTGGCGAGTAATAAAAAGTTAACTCGACATAAAAAATCATTTGTTTGTAATGAGTTTTTGTAACTGTCCCTCCACAATACAACACCGCAACAAACAATTTTAGATGGTAAAAATACGTACTCCCGATGTAATAGAACAAATATAATTTTGTGCGCCGAATGCTGTTCCTTTAAGCGGTGGTTCAAATCCGATGCAGTTTGTAAGTGCTGGCCCTTCACTCCTTTTTCATTTCGATAAATGAGGAAAAAAGATATTTTACAAACTTTTGACGTGAATACATTTAAATTCGATCCGGTATTGGGGATGTCTACGAAAACTGGCGACCAAAAGAATGGAAAGATTTGTCGCTTGCATCTCGTATACTATAAATGATAATCTTATGATTTAAATTTTGTTGGATAGGGGTTTATGTGTGAATCAAAAATGGTAGGTAGTGGGGTGTGCAGGTGAGGGGGAAAGTTTGGCTTGAGCACTGAAAATGGCGACGCCGCGCGGCGTTTGAGCAGTGACTGGATTGAGAAGAAATAGAACGTTGAAATTGATGTCGAATATTATTTAGCAAAAAAAATCGATAAAATAAAATTTGTAAAGTTATAAGCCGATAAGTGCTGAGTTGAAGAAAATTTTCCCCATGTCCCGAAAAAATTACAAAGGAAATATGAACAGAAATGTAAGACGTACATCATTGGAAAGAAAAATTCAAAAGGAATCAGAAGACCCAAATTGACTAATGCCGAAAGATGCAGATTGTGTAGAGCGTAAGAAAGTCGAAAACGTGGACGGAGGCGAGAGTACTGAGCCGCCTGATCTGAATATTGAGTAGGAACGTGATAACAGAAAGATTCTATCAGGAAAATTGTGCCCAATATGATTCCAAATTCCAATGTACTAATTATGCTTACCGTTGATGTCGATGTTACTCAATACGAATCGCTCATACTACATGCACCGTGAGATCAACTGGAAGTACATTTTTACATCGCCTACTAACAGAGACGTAACTAGGCTAGTTTCCACCCGGGGCAAGAACTCGCCTTGGCGCCCCCCCACCGACCAACCAAACAAAAACCCACCCCGACAACACCTAATATCGCCACCACACATTAATTCCACTAGTCCAAATTTTTTTTTATTAAACTTAGATGGCAAATGCCTGATTTCAAAGGTAAATAGATTAATTTGCAGCAATTTCATTTTTAGTACAAGATAAAATACCTAATTAATTCTAAGATATTTCATTGACAAATAATCTAAGAGTAGCATGTTTGGTATATTCTTTCATACTTATAATCGCTGCAAATTAAATGAAAAGGTTTTATCAAATGATATCGGGATATGTATGGGATGCATCAAAATCAACAGACTGTTGCTTTAGAATAGGATATTTAATTATGATAAATACAGCGGCTGTTCGGACATTTTTTGAATGATTTTGATGAGCTGTAAAAAATTTGTATGCAACGAAATAATTTTATTTTCGCAGCAGTTAAATAGTTAAAGTATAATTTATCGTCTGCTAACTCAGAGTTTTGTTTACTTTCAAAATGGCGCTTTTAAATAAGCAATGGATAGAAGGCTATGTTTCCGCTCTTTACGAAGAGAATTATGCTTATTCAATTATTCAAAAACGCTGTAAAAGTCATGTTTTTTCTATATCTAAAGGTACGATAAGTAATATTATTAATGAGAAAAAAATAAACGCGTAAAAGTGGAAAAATACTTCCAAATACGTATCCAAAAAAGAAAAGAATTTCTGAGAATATTTGTAAGGTAAGATCTTTAATTTTAAAAGAGAATCCGCCAAGTCAAAGGACTATTACAAAGTCATTAAAAGTTCAGTTTCAACTGTAAATAAAATAATTAACAGTGATTTGAGTCTTAAAAAGGCCAAAAAATACAATGTTCATCGTCTATCTCCACGACATATTGCAGAAAGCAGAACTCGCTGCAGAATTCTGTATGAGAAGCATTTAGCTGGAGAAAGATGGCAAATTTTGTGACAATAGACGAGGCGTGGGTGTATTTAAAAAATTGCAATAAAATAGAACAATTTATTTTCATAAAAGAGTAGAAAAATCTTAAAACGTGGTTCAACTTTGTAACTTTAACGTGAGAACTTTCTCTAAGAGATTTATGATTGCTGCCGGTTTTGAACATATAATGGAAAATTAAAAGTAAAAAGGAGGGAATGTAAAAATCAACTCCCACATATTATCAAGACCCTATTTTATCCCCAATATTCAAAAAAGAAATACTTTATCTTTACCCAAAGTGCCAACAATCAGTAGAACTGCATCAGGATAAAGCAAGCAGCCCCAGATCTAAATCCACTATTAAATTCGTAGAAAAAATGGAACAAGAAACTGGTATCAAGTCGATAAATACCCTTTACTGATATTCCTACTAAATCTCCAGATGTCTCAACCTTTTGTGAGAGGAGTTAGCACCTTTAGACTTTTGTCTCACCAAGTCATTATCTTGAGTATTATACTTAGATTAAGAGATTGTGAAAAATGTCTATGTTAAAAAATTAATTTAAACACAGAAAGCTTGAACTAAAATTTAACTTTACGGGCTTTTTCGGCTGCAAACATTTTTACAATGTCCTCAAAAGATGGCTTTGAAGCTAACTTGTGCTCTATTGATATGATGCTCAGGTTGGTTAGTCGTTGTCCTGTTAAGTTTCTGAGGTAATTTTTTATGATCTCTAGTTTCCTAAAACTCATTTAATTTCAGGCGACTGAGACTGGTAGTGTGAGGAAAATTCTCAACACTGTCGTTATGTTGGTGGACGCGTCTTCAAGTCCGTTCTTGTATATTAACGTCAGAAGACCTGATGGTGTAGCCGTTTTCACATTAGGGCTTAAATCCAAGGCATGATACTTAAAACTCTCCAGTTCTATCGCCAGCTAGTCCTTGTCTAGTCTTCTTTATATGTGGTAGCTAACTCAAGTGCCTGGTTCTTCAATTCTTCTCCATTCATTGTTTCAAACCGAGCTCCATTGAGGAAACCAAATAAATTATTCATGTTTTGAATGACTTGAAACCTTTGCCTCGGTTCATTTAGAATCCGATCTATTATAATCAATAATTTGAACTTTTTTCTTCTGAGAATTCATAGCTTTCAACTTCGCCCTTCACATCAAACCTCCGCTTCTTTCTCCTCCGTACTTCTTTAAAGAGGATCTAGGTTAAGCTTTCCTGCTATTTCTTCACACATTCTGCATTTAGCTCCTTTTATAGTTTTTGTAGTCTACTTATAAGTTTTCCTCTTCATTTTTATCATACGTAAATATCTATAGTAAAAAAATACTCGGCCAATTTAGCCCCCCCCCCCGCCCAATCCGGCGCAGATGCCCCCTCTAGTTACGTCTGTGCCTACTAATCTAGGCACACTTGTATGGATTCAACCTTTGTAAGACACATCGACGTAAATACTGTCATGTATCTATTTCTCCTTTTTCTTTGGCCTTTAATAAATATTATACTTCACTTATAACCACCAAGACTATTAATTTACATCTTACACTTCCTCTAACAGACAGATTTACGCCATTAGGTTGTGCCCCGCCCCATTATTTTTAATAAGTTCAGTGGAAAAAGCATCTAAATGCTTATATTTAGAGCAACATTGTCGTAAATAATGCGTTATATGGTTTGGTACTTAAGGTTGATGGAATCACATGAAAAAAGTTGCCCACGATTCAATCACTGTTCTAAACATACTTTCCTTGGCATTGCCATTCTAGGTATGTGTAAAGCGCACATTTCTCCGTTTATAGAAGAGATAGAACACGCCCTAATTCGTCATACAGAAGTTATGAATGAAAGGGTGAAAAATTATCAGAATTAAGTTTCCTTCCGCTGTGATAGTGAGTGGTCACAGAGAGTGCATTCAACAAGAATATTACGCAACATAGAACATCTACGGCATAGTAACAAGACCGTAAAACAAAACATGCGAGCTATTTTTCATTGGCCTTCAAAATGATTAACTTCCGTCGCTGCTGGTAGCAAAAATGATATTTTTCGCGCTCGAGATGCACCATTTGAGTTCATTAGTCCTTTCGGTTCATCACTTCACAACACTGTAAACAAATAAAAAAACGAAACAAAATCGTGAGTTTTAGAAACAATCTTGAGATGTGACAGCGAAGAAATATTTTTAAAATTTAAGAATTTTCTGATCACTCGAAATGACATGTCCTGACAAGTGCAGCTACTTCACATAACTTATTAAATTAATAATGACAATGAAGCAGCAAAGTAAAACAAAAGATTGAACGGGCTGGCAGACACTGGTTGTGGCAGAAAGACACAACCAGATACTAATAATTTGATTTTCTTGATGTGTTTGGGGCAGCTTGGCCAGATATGGCACTATCGCCATAAGAACCAACCTTCCTTCTCGTAAATGTCATTTGCAGACATTCCTGCTCAAGGTTTAACTTTGTTTTGAAATCTTGAGCAGTGATTCATATTCTAGATTTTTTTCTAAACTATTATCCTTTTCTTTGTAATTAATGCAATCGTTGGTACCGGGGGCGACGAGAAGATTTTTCATTGCATTAATACAAATCTGAACATGTGTCCAAAGGAAAAGAAAAATGTATTCATTTGTGGAAGTTAAAAATTGAGGTTTTGGAATGAAGGATCCGTTATCCAACATGGTACTGGGGTCCAGAAGGTATACATGGGGACCTATACAATGAAATTAAAATGTCTTTTCCTCTCCTGGAAACTTGTATTTAAAGGTGTAACAGTATGTTTCTTCTCAACTTCTGGGTGAGCGAATCGTCAGAATTATGTACCCAAAACTCACTCCGCGCTGCTTCGAAAGCAGCGCTTTTCCTACCTTCCAAGTTCCACGACAAATGTTACCCTTATTCAGAGCAGCTCCACTATCCTTAATCGGGGCAGGCTCCATTCCCCGAATTAGATTGGAGGAAGGGAAAAAGAATATTCCATAAAATACACAAGATGGAGATTTCAGCTTGAGCAGAACATAAAAGTGGTTGGGAACACGTACAGAACGGTAGGAGGGAGTAAGAAAGATTCGAAGGTCGGAAAAACACATCTATGGGAACAATCTTACAAAGAAATGAGCCCTCTGAGCCGACTCGTGTCTAGATTCGTTAATTATTGATCAGCTACTCCCGAGGATAAGAGAATGCAATAGGAAGAAAGTTCGTCTGTCGGATCCTGGAATCACTATTTTTAACCAAACTGAATGCATCAAGAGAACTTAGTAAAATGACTTCCTAACCAGTAGTAAAAGCAAGCATCAGACGACCAGCTGAACTTGAATAATTCATGTAATAAGAGCGCTTGAGTTCTATTTCTTTTCGTAAGTCATGTTCGAGCAGATTGTTTTTTGGGAAAAAAGCAGTTTATGCGTATCAATGGTTGGTTTGGTTGGGTTTTATGGCACAAGGTCCGTTAGCGGACAAGCTGCGCCAAACGCAAGATTAAATATACCCAATAAAAACAGATGAAACAGCCAGAGTAGCGTGCGTATCAATGGATTTGGGCTTAAAATTTATAACGCAAACTGCTAAAATTCAGAAATGTTTCAAATGGTTAAATTCAAGATCGAATGCAAGGATTGAAGCAAATTCCCAAAAGGTCTTACAGCCAATTAATCGCAACAGAAAGAAATCGTAAAATTAATAAATATTTACGTGATCAAAGGTTAAGCAGATAAAATTACTATGGGACACACAATAAAAAGAATATTAGCATTTCAATCTAAAAGAAAAAATTGATTATATATAAATGTGGATTTTATTTATAACATGAAGAGACGAGTTTCTGCAAGTGAACAGAAAACCTTTCCCCATTTAGACTTTTTAAAACAAAACTTCCTTTTTCGGCAAGACGTATATTTTTATTCTTTGCCTTTTTGGTAAAAAAGGCTCGAAGTTTTTGATACTCAAGACCAATGGTTCCCAAACTTTTCAATCCAAGGACCCATCTGAAAATAAAAAGTTTTCGAGGAAATAAAATCAAATGGGCATATGTAGACCTGCATAAGACCATAATGATCTTAACGTAGGGTAGGTAGTTGAATTTACTTCGCTCTGGAGCAACGGAATTGGCTGGAGCTATTGGCGACGGTCCGGAACTAATTCCTAAGGGAAAGATCCGCCTTAACGTACGGAGTAAAATTTTTAGATCTATGTCAAACAGATTATAAAGCATTAAAACTTTACACTAAGGATTAATGATGACAATTTAAACTTCTGAAACATAAAAATTAAAAGTTCTGAAACAAAATAAACAGTAAATATTACTCATTTCTTAATTAAAATGTATTAAAATTAAAAGGCTAATTATAATATCACTGAGCTCGAAATATATAATTTAATCGTTATGTGGACAATAAAAGGGCTGCCTTTCAGCACTGTTAATTTTCATTGATATATCTAATTTCAACAATAAATCCTCTCAACTTCAAATCTATTAGCTTAGATTTCAAGTGCAGTTTCACACAAGGTGTGAGAAACAGCACTTCAAAGCCTTCTTGAGTGCGATATCACGACCATCACTCAGTGAGAAATACTCCCTTAGTTTCAAGTTGTAGCTCATTTTTAGAACATATAATAGACATTTTTTGGGAATCATATTTTAGAACATAAAAGAATCGAAGATAATGGATTTTATTTTTTTCTTGAAATTTCTCCATTATGGGTAGTGAAATATTGAATATCTTCCGCGGACCCCCTACAACTTCATCGCGGACGGGGAGAGGTTCTCAAAGTGTGGTCCGCGAACCACACTTTGAGAACCACTGCTCTACACTATTGTCACTACACAGGGTGTTTCAAAACTTCCTGCACACAATTTAACGGAAGATAGGAAGCACAGAATTAAACCGTAATCATATGGGATGTATGCCGCCTGAAAACATCACCTGCATTTGTCAGAGGCAATTTGTATGGCAATCAATACGTAGATGATGCCAGACGTGCATTACGGTTGGTAGTAGCAATTTTGAGCATTACTGTGAAACTCTAACTGTTGTCGGGCAGTAAAATTAGGGCAACTAAAATATTGTTCACATACTTACTTTCTGTCTCATTTCTGCCACCAAAGTGCCCTTCTATCACATCCGTGTGGCGCTTGGGGACAAAATTAAACCGCATTCACATTTTCACATAGGAATTCATGTGTACCCTGCCTACATCTAAGGTTGTTTTCGGGTTTTATGGCGCAGGGGTCATATTTGGACAAGCTGCGCCAAACACAATATGGGAGGAAGCAAAGCAAAACGCAGAAGGGTAGTCGAGGTAAAAATGAAAGGGAGGAAAGATCACTCGTGTATCTTGGGGCTGTGATGCCTGTACACACCCTAAAGATGTGCCCTTGAGGGCTACTTTTAACGAAAGTTGAGGACCACCCTGTAAATTCAGCTTTAATTAACATGCATTCAAAACCCGCATGTTCTGATATTTTGGGTAGGAAATACAAAAAGACGTGATAAGATTTTGCACGTTTTTAAAACCAGAATCAAATCTAGAATCACGAGTTTACAGGTTAATCCTTCAAAATAAAGCGAAGTTGTGATTCTGGAAATAACAAGTTATTTCTATTTCTTACGAAAAGTCAATTGGGATAATGCGATTTGCAAAAGCCTAAAAGAAGACGCTACTTTCTGCAAGATCCCATTAAGTTCGACCTTCCATAATAAAACACAAGTCAGGCGCTTTTCCATTTCTGAACAATCTTTAGATAAGAACTTATTCAAATTTTCACAGCTAAGTGAGTAACTCTAAAAGGACAAGAACCTTTCCACGCTGTATTTAACTTAACCTTGCGTGCATAACTGCATAAGATTCAAAATTGATTGCCGAGATTAGGATCGTATAGATTCCCGAGAACAATTAATCTATATATATATATATATATATATATATATAAATCTGTTAGCGTAGCAAAGCAGAAAGATTCAATGAAATTCTTAGGTTGGTGAAGAAATTAAAGCTGGAAAACAAAATTCTTAAATGCGGCTCCAAAAAAGGTACAATTTCTTTGTCTTTTGGCAAAGAATTGATGAAGTGTCATGCGATTTATCTGATGACGGAAAGTCAAAAAGCTTTTTCATTGAATTTTAATGAAAGTAAATGGGAAGAGTGGTTTTGAATCTGCTCTCAGAAGAGAAATGTTTTCATCAACAAGAAATCTGTACTTTAAAATTGAATTAATTTGCGTGTTATCAGCATAAAGAATGAAGACATAATCAATGAGCAAGTGAACGTGGAAAGCCGTGAAGAGAAAAACAGAACAGAAAGTAAAACATGCGGGCACAGGCGATTGAAAACGTTGACGTCAAAAAAAATTCCGCGAACTTAGTAAAGTATGAAGAGTGAATGAGAAAGAAAGGGAAGTTTTCTTATTTTCACGAAGAACTGTGCCTTCGTGGAAATTTTCTTCTGGAATAATCGGATTTTGGTATTTCTATACTTGTGAAAATTGGCTCATTAAATTGATATATTTTTTAAACAAAACAGTCGAAGTTTTTGGTGCAAGACGCATAAGTCTCACATTCTAGAGAGCGAAGTAAATAAAATTGCCTAGGAATTTTGAGCGAGTACAATAGTTTAATAAGAATGTTTTAATAGTATGTGTATATATATATATTCCAATGATTAATGGTTTTGTTTGAAATATGTACGTTTAAGTCCTCTATTAAATTATTTTAATTTTTAAGGGTACATAGAAAACTATGTAGATTTTGTTTCACTCACGAATTTGTGGCATTGAAACAGAATGGCATAATTCACACACAATTGTTATAAATCTAGCCGCAGCATAAATCAGCATCCAGGATTCTACAAACAAGCAGGCTTTACAAAAGAAACTATCTAGAACTATTAAATAACCCAATTAATTATACTGCGGAACTTCGTAGGTTTAGTATCGTCCCATTTCGTCTCGAATACATAAAAGGACATTTTAAGACCCTCAAAGAGACAGGGTTAAAGCTCGGAGTTAAATTCAAAGACTTCTGTATTCAGAAAAATCAATGCATTGTCTCATTTGTTCCTAGTGTATTAATGAATTATGCATGAAAAGATGTCTTCTAAGTTTCGAATTCATGCAAATGCGACAGCTTAATATTCAAAAGAAAACAAAACCTAGTCATATTGAACCAGAAGAAATTCATTCTGAAATGTAGTCACATAGATTAGAAGTACTACACATTGAACAGGCAATAAAGGGTAACAGTTTCAAAACTTATTAAGCTACATTCTCCTCTAAAGACAGGGTTTATCATAAAGTCTAGCTTGGTTTCTATAAAATCTAGTTGTATCAGTTAAAAAAAAGGGAATTACAAATTTACATATAATAAACGAAATATTCGTACATAATGCTTTCTCAAATTATTCTCATTTGTGAACAATTTGTAATATTAATGACATTTAATTTGAAATATTTCAAGTGTGTAGAAGGTTCATAAACTAATTACTAAATTAGTTTTTACACTCCGAGTCCAAATAGTATAAATTAACACGAATTTTTTCCAGGGTATGAATACACTAAGAGGAAACGTAGAATATTGAGACAATGCAAGACAATCTAGAATCTATGTTAGAACAAATATTATTAATGTAGTTGAATAAAGTTAATTATACACTGGATGAACACCATGATAAATATTTATAGGTATACAGTGGGTGATCATATTATTAGAACCACATTTTTAAATGAACAATTTTACCTTTCAACCAGTTATAAGTAAAAAAAACCCCGGAAACATTGAATTATTTTTCTTTTTTGACATAAATATGTTAATAAATTTTAATTAAATAGTTGGCAATACTATTGGTTTCACAACCTGTCAGAGCCGTCATCCACTTTTACCCAAAACTCACGAAATTCCTTTTAGCATCGTGGTTCTAATAATTTGAAGGTAAAATCAAAACCCCCCGTACTAACTTCTTACGACGGTCCGAGTTGGTTTTGGGTTTTATAGAGCAAGGACCATATTTGACCCAGCTGCGCCAAACAAGACGACAACGAAGTAGAAAAAAGCAAAAATAGAAGGTTAGGCCATGGTAAAACATCACTCGGGTACCTCGGGTGACGGTCCGGGATCAATCATGAATGGAAAGATCCGAGAACAAAACCTCGAAACTTTAAACCATGGTCAAATGACGAGGTCAACACATGAGCTGGCACCTCACTCTCCAAACTTCCACCCCACGCCAACGTGAGGACATTTGAGGCCACAACAGATTTAACGCGCGCCGGCCTCTCCCGTACACGATTGTCTTCGGTTGGATTGAGACTCAAACTCGCAACCTTACGCTTGGCCAATCCGCGACTCTATTAACTGGGTAACCGCGGCCCAAAGAAAAGAGAAAACTTTAAGCATTCGCGCGTTCATATTAAATAATGAGTACTAGGGATGCAAATTTTCATTTCGTGAGGGGATCCTCATTTAAACTCGTACAGGGGACGATATATATATGGGAGAACGGAAGGAAAGCGTCTGTAGCGTTACGGAAAGCTGCCATTGCCTGATGCAAATGAACCAGTTGCTTTTTCGAAATAGCAAACCACCGATTGCATATAAATTACTTCGCCAGTTTTCAAAACTCGAAAACACCCTAAGCGGAACACGAAGTTGGAAAGAAATCCAAATCCCGAATTATAATTTAGAGTGCCCTTTTCTATCGGGGCTTCAAAATTGATTGTATGATTCGGTTTAACTCTGGTCTATTTATGCTACAAGAGGGCTAATCGAGGTGCTTTAAGCAATTTGTGCAGATAAGGAGTATTGCAAATCCGTTAGTCATTTTCATTGGTTCTAAGTTCTTGACTGATTTATGCGACGAAAAAATATTCAAATATCTCACCATCATACGTTTTAAAGACTGAAGGAACAAAATTGGCAGAAATTAGGTTCCCTAGAAATCATCACACGGAACGCTACTTTTATTTTGATACAAATGGAAACACACACACACACACAAAAACACGTTGAAAGTGATGGCTCAAATCAGAGCCTTTTATCTCCCATCACTCCTTTACTGTTATAACATTTCTAGGAAGCACTAGACTGAATATCTTTGGATTTAATCAGATAAGTTTTGGTGGCGACCAGTTATCGCTACTGAGCTACTTCCATCTGTAAACACAGCTACCGTAATGCCGGAACTAGCATTCCTGCAAAATGGAAGGGAAGGCCATCGATTGCAGCTCATCTTCCAACTCAAATGGCTATTCCCGTTACATCATAGCAGTTGCGGACACGGTCTTCCGAAACTATATCGAAATATTTTCGGTCCTGTAATGCTTAGGAGGCGTGTTGCCTTGTCTAGTATACCATCCATTCAGAACGTCACCAAAGGGTGGGATTAACAGTTGGCTACGACTGAAATCCGCAGTACATTTCATCCGTTAACAGTCTGGTGAGTTTGCTACGACTGAAATCATAACGCGAATATCATGCTATTCAAATTTTGCCTCCTTTAATAAATGGGAATGTTAAAAGTTGTACTTGAACGGAGAACGCAGTAAAATATTGAAAGTGAATTCGGGGTTGTCACAAATGATTAATAGGGTTTTGAAGTGCTTTACACATGGAACATTTGTATTGTTTTGACTATAACGGACAACTTTTAGTTCTTTTCGTGCATAACTCATTGTTTTATGCGTAATACTTTGCGAAATAGTGTTTTAAAACCTGGTGAATCATTTGTGTAATAACCTTGCATTGGGATTAACGAGTGCCGGAAAATAAAGGTTAATTCATTATGAGTTTTGTTACCTTTCATATTGAGCAAGTTGGATTCCATAAGGTTGGTTGGATTTTTATGGCGCAAAAGCCATATTTGGTCAAGCTGCGCCAAAAGCAAGACAACGTCAAGTAAATGGACACTTACAAGAGTTTTACTAACACAGAAAAATACACCCAGGGAGGAATCGAACCTGCGCGTCTTACTCGCAGGTTGCTAGTGGAAAGGTCTAACCCACTGAGAAAAGGCGGCCCCTAAATGGATTCCATAAGACTTTTCTATTTTATGCTATTGTAAAAATTACAAGAAAAACCAAATACCCCAAAAGTGAATTCAATATTCATTCCTTTACAAATACAATTCCCAAAAGCGTTTGGGAACCTCCGCAATGGGATGTCCATCTTAATCATATGCTTTTCTCATTTGTTATCGTTACTTACCATGATTTCCTTTGTTGCTAAACGGTTATTTTTAGCTACACAAAGACTAATAATTAGTCCGACGATGACATGATACTTTTAGAAGGTAGTGTGAACGCAATGGTTATTCAACTAACTTCTGAGTCCGAACCCCCTCCCAATAATTTTATGTTGGGAACTGGTAGCCTCATACGTGAAGGATATACATTATACTGACTGCTACAACATTAACTCCTCAGTTTTTATTTTTTCATGTCATACTTAGGAACAATGACTACAACGTGACTAATACCAATCCTCGATGACACGAGGCGAGTACCGTCTTTCTCGAGAACCTTAATTTGAATTGAGAATAGGGGTTTCAAGTTTTAGTTTAGCCTGCAGACAGCAAAAGGGTAAGGTAAATCCAGCCCTAAATGAGGCAAGTGACTAGTGAGGGCACTCAAACGTACGCCTGTCATTAACGTGTCAGTTACATAAGTGTAAGCTTATGGTTGTAAAATTGGAGAGTTCTCATTTTTTCATGAGGCCGCGGAAGCCCAGTTGGAAGAGCAACGAATTTGCAATCGGAGGGTTGCGAGTTCGAAACTAGGTCCAGCCAAAGACCGTCATGTACATGGGGGCTGGTGAATGTTATATCTGTCGTGGCCTCAAATGTCTTCACGTTGCCGTGGTGTGAAAGTTTGGTGAGTGGGATGCCAGCTCAAGTGTTGTCTTCGTCATCTGTGACTGGTTCAAAATTAAGAAGCGTTGTCCTTTGATCCTTCCCTTAGGGATTGATTCTGGACAGTAGCTAATAGCCCGTTGTGTTGCTCCAATGCGACGTTAATTAACTACCTACATCATATTTTCATGACTAGTTATTCTAAAGCAGTGGATTCGTAGTTGGAATTTTATAATTTTTGAGACGTAATCGAAAACTAAACTTCTAGAACTAATACCTGTTTAGGTTCAAAGGCAGGAATCAGTTCTAGAACTTTATAGTAAGTATTGAAAATTTTGTGTGCAAAGGAAGCATTTATTTTAAGACCACTTAGCACACGTGTGCCGAAACAGCTGCCGCGAGGTGTTTGCAAAAAAAAATTCTGTGTGAATCCCCTCAGTTGTTCTAAAACCTATATAAACATATCAAAACAAAGGCGTATAAAATATGAGTCTAGCAAGTTCAAGAACCCAGTTACCTTTCGGCTACACCCACACAAGAAATTGTTTTCACAGGTGTGAGACAGTTCTTATTACTCTACCGACAGTAGCTGTTTCATAGGATCACGGAATTTTGCGGAAATCTCATTTTACACACCTGTTAAATGGGTTTGCACCCATAAATAATACATTGATACAAAATTACTCTAGATTGAGCCTGGGGCCTCCATGAGTGGTGTGTGAATGCGGGGGTTGTTGGTACCAAACAACGCAATTCAACACGATTCACACGCGATTGAACGAAAGCGTTGGTTGGACTGCAAAATCCGGTACTGTAATATGCAATTTTATAGTTCAACAGTTTTTATTTAAATCTGCGTGTTTTATAATAATTTAGGTACACAATCGTATGGTTGGTTGATTTCGGGTTTTATGGCGCAAGGCCCATATTTGGCCATGTTGCGCCAAACACAAGACAGACAACACAATGAGAGAAAGAAAAAGCAGAAGGGTAGACGAGGGCAAAGATGAAAGGGAAGAAAGATCGCTTGGGGACCTCGGGGTTGTGATGCCCGTACACACCAAAAGGAGATGTGCCCCTGAGGGCACAATTGTATGAAGAGAAGTTGGTTGGTATTTGCTTTTACGTCACACTGGAGCAACACAATGGACTATTTGCGACGGTCCGAGATCAATCCCGAAGGGGGATTCGTGGACCACGTAATTTTGAATCACAATCGGATGGTGAGGTCAACACGTGAGCTAGCACCCCACTCTACAAACTTCAACACCACGGCAACGTGAGGACATTTGAGGCCATGATCGATTTAATCAGCCACTTCGTACAGGATGGTCTTTGGTTGGATCGAGAATAGAACTCGCCATCCTCCGTTGTTAAACCGCGACTCTACCAACTGGGCTACATTGGCCCAAAGAAAATAGAAAACTTTAGCATACGTTCGTGTAAAACATTAACTACTAGGGATGCAAATTTCTATTTCATGAGGGGATACTCATCTAAGCTGGTACTGGGGATAATGTGTGTGGACGAATGGTACGAACGCGTCTGTAGCATTATAAAAAGCTACCCTTGCCTGATGTAAACTAACCAGTTGCTTTATTAAACAAAATACAGATTTCTAGTAAATTACTTCGCCAACCTGTCAGCACAGCTTGCAAGTTTCCAAGTTCGAGGCTCCAAAAATAAATGAATCGACTCCATTTTCAAAATGTGGACATCCATTCGCACCTCAAAATTTATCCCATTGTTGAAGAAATACAGCATCTTTCGATCAAATTATTTAAAAAATAATTTCGGGTGCCTAACAAAGTACCGCCATTTCAATTTCTTAATTTAGTCATCAGCACTTTAGTAGCTTCCCACTGAGGCCTAAACATCAATTTGGAGTGTTGAGTTTGAACCCAAAGTGTTAAGTTTGTGACTTCGTTGTTAGTTAGCCATTCAACTCCGTTACATTCCTCTGGTTTCGCGGTTTAATAAATATTTACCTAGTCGCGGGTAATTTTGTTATGGACTGGAGCCTGTATTAATGAACTGGAATTGTATAAATATTAATACTAAAAAGCATCACATTTCAATTAATTTTTAAAACTATTTTTAAATGTTGGTTACCAAAATTTTAGATTGATTCACATTTTTAAATAATTTTCAAAAGTTTAAATTATATTTTAAAACCACCAGTTGCATGTACTCAGACGTTCGACGCCATTTTAAGCATACTGGCTCCAGCGTTAAAGTGTTATTTATTCAATTTCTCCATTACCTACCTAACTACCTCATTTGAGATAATACATTTTATAATTAGAAAGTAAGCTGTGTAGTACGAAGAAACACCATGGTAGTAATGGAAGGGAAAGCCCTTCCACAGAACATAGAAAATGACAAAGGTCACTACCACTGACGGATTGGCTCATGAGATCGACTAGTGAAATGCAACCATCTACCGGCCTCAGGGAAACTGGAAGATTAAAATTAAAATGCGCTATTGTGAAATTGCACGGTAGACTTAAGAGAAGGTTGAATTGTGAAATAAGAGTTAATTCCAAAAAGTTAAGGTCTATACTTATAACTAGTGCCCCTTTTTTGTTTGAATACCTGCTTTCATAAGAAAAGAGAGGTAACACTGATAATTCTTGACTTCTTATATCGATTGTTCTTTTCCTGCGTTATTACGAACTAAGGCCTTTAGGCTCCTTCCAAACCAAACCCGTGTTGAAAGCATGTTTTGCTTACAACATATACGAGTCGTTTGATAAGTTTGGTAAATGTCTGAGATGCCGCTACATTCAATTTGGTGGCGTCACGGCTGGCAAGTGTCACTCTTTAAACTAGCTCATGCCAAATTTCAGCCAAAAGCGACGCTTTGTTCGCGTTCTACAGACGTTTGAAGCGAGCCATGTAACAGCTTTAAACTTCTGGGGAAAAAAAACGAGTTCGTTGCAGTGAACACATTTTTTTATTTAAAGTAGACGGACGCCCAGATCAAAGAGGAGTTGCAGTTTATGGGGACTCTACACCAGCATTTAAGATTGTTTACTTCTGGATAAACAGTTTAAACGGGGCCGAACATGCACTAAAGATGAAGCACTCTCTGGTCACCCAGTTGAGGCCACCACAATACATGATATAACTATTGATTTCATAATATAATCAAATATCTTAATTTGGAAAAATAATTAAATTTGTGCAAATATAAAACCTCCCTGTATAAAAAATGCAACATTTTTTATTGTTACTCAAAAGGCCTATCAGCTTCCTAAAGGCAGCGGGTGTCAGCAATTTTTAATATTCCGGTGATCTAGTATGTCACTAGTCACGACACTAAAAACAATCCTTTTATACACTTGAACTAGACCAAGGACAAAATGTACAATCTCAGTCTAAAGAGGAATATCGTGACAGGAAACAAAAGTGGAGATCCAGGATTCTTATTTTTCCAAAGGAATCCAGCGACGGATATTAGTCTTAATGGGATTCGGAATTTTTCCGAGAAGGCGGAAAATCAATAAAAACTGCGTAAATTCGGGCCGTAACAAAGGAAGCAAAAGTTGCGACGGATGAGTTATGCAAATGGCAGTCACCCTGCACAAGGGCTTTCTCAAGAAAAACGCCACACAAGAATGAAAAAGGCAGACGCCAACAACGAAAAATGCTCAAAGGAAAGAAATTGTTCAGAAATGGCGGGATGCATATATCTTAGACTAAAAGGGAGAACTTGAAAAAAGAGACAGACATGCCCAAGACTGAGATTCATGGATCGCGAATGAAGCCAGCTTTTGTCACGTATGATGCGAGATACTTTTTTAAAAGGCTCGAATGTGTGGAACACAGCAAGGCGAAATATTCGCACTGAAATACATTAAAGGGGAATGGCTGGAATATTTTATTATTCATGAGAGGCATCTAAAGGAAACCATTCGCTTTGGAGAAATATCGACACTTGTTTTACTGGAAGACTTTTTTTTACAAAAATGTTGTTCGAGAATGGTAGAATTCGAAAGCGCGAGCAGGAAAGAACTCGATCTGATGATACGTCGTATAGAAAATTCCTTGAGCAACACAAATCAAATATACCTTATATCTGATGAATGGAAAAATAAATTTGACAATTTGCTATTTCTATTGATAAACATGTCTACTTCCTGTGTCAAATTTTTGTGAACAAGTAATTACGTATTGTTGAGAAAAATAAATTCGTTTTGTATAATCAGCGACATAGCGACCATGGAAGAGAGAGACCAGCATCCCCCAATAAAAAAAAGCAAATAAGAAAAATTAGGCGGCAAAAAATAATAAAAATTCGATAAAACCCGAAGCTAAAATTACGAGCGAGACGTCAGTTTCTATTTTAACGTCAATTTTCACAGCAAAAAGCCAACTAGGGACTGCTGATGCCCCGATCCTTTCAGCCTCAAATATTTTCTTACTATGGTTAATGGTGTTTATCATGCGCATTGGGTATTTTCAGCACTCTTCTTCCCTACCTTAATGCTCTTTGAGACGAGTTCCTGGAATAGCAAGGTGAAAATCGTCTGGCTTCGTGAGTGGTTGAGAAATTTCCTATTGTATCGAATGCGAATTGTGAGCAATGATTTTTCGCCAACCGCTAGCTTGTCAACCTGGAATCGCCAAACCATAAAGCCTTTTTAAAAATTTCATTTGCCATCCGTATTCTCACTTCATTCATGCTCTTCGGATGGCAAGCTAGCTGTTGGTGTGGAATCATTACCCAAGACAATTATCATTCGATATAGTAATAGGATATAATAGGAAAATTCTCAACCACTCACGATGTCAAACGATTTCTCCCATGCTGCGTTCCATGAGCGTGTTTTTTTTGGGCTAGAATCCAGTCTAGATAATATGCGCAGTGGGTCCTTGCACATGGTATCTTATTCTCTCTTATTTTCCCCGTCTTTGTAAAAGACTGCCATCAAGCTTTAAGACAGCGTTTAGATCATCCATATAGAATTGCCAAAATTGGACGCAATTGCATTTTTGGGCTCCTTTTTAACTAAAGGCTAAAACGATTTGTATTGTATTGTCTGCGGAAAAGATAGAACCGCGAATGGAATTGACTTATGAGGTTGTTTAAAGCTAAGGATAAGATTTTTTGCTTCCCATTGAAACTCGGCATCCCCAGTTACCAATGTTACGCTACGCTACTGAAGCATATTGGACACATTCGTATAAGTACACTATAATTTGGCGCAATAACTAGAATTATTCATAAAATTTCGAGCCTCAAGAAATGAAACAGAATTTTCAAGCAGTTTAAGTAAAACACTAGAGCAGAACATACTTCAGAAAGAACATATAGTCAAAAGAAATTGTTCAATCACTTTTAAGAAATACGAAACAGATTCTTTGCAAATTTTTAATGTTTTCTTAAGATACTCTTACCCATCGTATATTGTTAAGTGATTCCAACTTCAGCAACATATACAAGTAGCAAAATATATCTTACCTGAAAAGAACAAAGAAATGCATTTTAATCATTAAGCATAGAAATGAAAAAGATAAAATGAGATATAGTTCATGTTGTTTACCTAACACTTCACATTTTCAGAAAGTACAATAGCATCAGATTCCGATAAACAAGGAATATTTACTCATTTCAAAACAAGAGTCGATTGATTCGGAAAATGTTACAGCAGTTCTATTTAAGAAATTTTTGCGAAAGAACACGAATTTATAAAATATATCTAAGATCTAAACAAAAGTAAAATTTAAGACATTGAACCAACTGTTACATTGTTTCTGACTCAGCACAGAAGTTCATTCTGGTATTCACATATGTAGTTCATGAAATCTGTTTCCAACGCATGCAGATGAATTCAACTTAATATTTATAATGCATTACTCTGAATTATTTTAGTATTTGTGAGCAAGGTCACTTTTCCTTTAATCCATCCCAGGCAGGTATTAAGAAAATAATTTAGGGGTCACCCCAATCTTCTCACCCAATTCCCTATTTTGGCAGTAATGTAATGTGAGTATTGCGTTTAGTAAATTTCGCCCGTTTCCACTAATTAAACGAACTTCAATATTTGCAACTAACATCAGCAAGTATACCTTATTGTTTAAAACACCAAAATTGCTTTGGGGAAGGCTCGAACCTTTTGGCCCTTTCACTGAATATATACCTCATTAACCCAGATATGTTTTAACTAAGTATCGAAGTCATGCTGGGCCGTCGTGGTTTCGTGGGTATGGCCACTGCGCTAGCAACCTTCGAGTTGTAGGCGGCGCAGGTTCGATCCCTGCCAGGTGCATTCTTCCCTTGCTGTATTTCTCTCTTCTGTGCCAGTAAAACTTCCATTGTGTGTATGTCTATTAATTGATACTGTATGTCTTGTGTCTGGCGCTGCATGGCCAAATATGGCCCCTGCGCCAGAAAACCCCCAAACCAACTAACCAATCGAAGCCAAGATTCAGTTAGATACAGTAAATATAATTATAGCATTTAATTCTTTCGAAGTGAAAGAGACTAGACATAATAAATTAACGCCATGTCTGCTCTCAGTATATATAATTCTAAAAGCATATTATATTAGTATATATATTCTAAAAGCATATTATATCGAGTCGTAATTTCTGAAGAATCGAATACAGCCAAATATTAGACCAATCGGTCTAGTGGTAAGGGTGCTGACTTCTAGGTTCCTGGTTCGAATCCAGAGGCATAGATGTTAGTCTGTCTGGAGTGAATGTGTGGCCTCTTTATAAAAATTGGTTGTGCCTAGAATGTATGGTATGTATGTGAGGTGCAACGTGAACCCACCTCCCATGGTGCACCAGTGTAACGAAAAGTGGTTCACAATTCCGCCCTTGTCGTGCCATAATGAGTAATGTTCAATTGGCCGGGCGTTAAGGAAAAAACATTACATAAAAGCGTAAGTGCATAAAATTACAAGCTTTAATAAAAATTTGTATAAAAATAAGTAAATATTTGTTATCAAATGATGAGTAAAGTCATCACACATTCTGAACAACATAACACCAAAAGCGAATTTAACCATGGAAATTTTTGTCCTATGCATCATTTCATGAATAAAGTAGTAAAGTAAACTTTTGCACAGAAGTTTATTTTTTATCTCAAAAAGTTTTTAAAAGTTACATTGTTTTGTACAGTAGGCAAGTGGAACATCTATAACAAGTAACATACATTTTTTTTTCTTTTCAAATTATCAGAGCAATAGAAAAGCAAGTTTTTACGTCCCGTGAACACATAATTGCATTATATATATTTTGAATTTTTTAAAAGAACTTAAATTGCTGTTTTTGTTATTAATAAACAAAATAATGCAGTATCTACAAATTCACAAAAGATGTGCACTCAGTTATGTTTTCTAGTAGCTAAAGTGAAATCTTAAGTCCAGTGAATTGTCCCGGGCATCATCAGAGAATAGCTCAATTGTGATTTTGAATGCCGGAGAAAATCGGGCAAGCCTGTCGTAAAAATTTATATTTGATTACAGAATTCCAATTTTAAAAATTGATATAGTACAATTTTTATTCAAATCTACCAAAAAATCACCATAAAATATTCCACAAGGGATAGATAGTTCCACAAAATATTTCAGTGAGGACGATATTCTGTCATTATCTTTTGCAAGAGAAACTGAAATGGAAAACGTACCACAACACATTAACTCTGATTTCGTGACATTTTTTCTTCGGAAACAGAATAAGATTTCGGGAAAAAACTTTATACGTATAAAAAACTATATAGGCAATCTTCATTCTTTTTACTGTAATGGATAATTGGAGGGCGAGACAGTTTAACAGATATTCGTCCCGAAGATTGAAACGTTCAAAACGGAGACTTGAAGACAACTGGGTTATGTTCTAAGTGGCTGGAACCCCACCAGGCCTCAGATAGACCGAGAACCTTATCTGGAATAGCGGAGAGGTCATCATATGGTTTATAGATGGAGGAGGTTCTGTGAGAAAGAAATAGGAACGTTGGGGTATGCGAGTTTTTTGCCTTATGAAGTTGCCATTTTCTTTGGCGCGACCGCAAGATACCACAAATCCTTAAATTCCACCATTTTGCTCCATTCGGATTCATGAGTTCAAGCACCTGATCTATCGTTTATTGTTTAGCTGTCGAAAATTCATAAAGGTATTGACTAGTGCTTGTGTATTAACAATAGGACAAGCTAAATATAAATTTAATTTAGAATATTAGCAAAACACAGATCTTTGTACGTAGCACAGATCTTTGTAAATATCAGAGAAAGGATTCCCAAAGTGTGGATTGCGAAGAAATGAAGGATGAAAACGAACACTTAAAGGACAGATCTGACTTATTGGTTTTACTAGTTTCAGAAGTGCCCATCTTTTTAGCAAACGTCGAAGTTTCGAGAGATTTTTCCTACTACGACTCTTTGTTATTGTTACTTATTCCTTAATGTCAGGCTAAGAGTTGGACCAAATCTACGAGTTCAAACACGTTCAAAAAGTCCAACACTAGATCAGGCAAGACCAACATAGGCCAGAAGATGACTTGGTCAGAGTTACATTTTAGGCAAGTTGCAAATGCTTGAAGTCCCAGAACGAAGGATAAAGAGCCAATGTACCACCCACTCACAAGTCTAGAAGGGGCAGTCTGACATTTCCTGTCACCCTTACATTTGAGCGAGGCTCCAGGGTGATCTCTACGTTACTTGATATGAGTTGTCGGGCTCTACAAATTTTATTATTTGAGCTTTTCTTTATGGCGAATACATCTTGATAAATTAGGCAAAGGTGTGTGAAAAGGCTCAGCTGCAGCCTCTTTCGCAAGACTATTTGTAATTTCATTACATTTGCTGCCCACATCAGATGGGTAACTCTAAATCTGTGACGTTGGACTTTCGGTGGCGGTAATGTATTAAAATTCTTAATAAATTACAATGGTCAAAATCTTTGTGCCTAAAACTATAAGAACACGAATTACTTCACGCATAAACAGCATAAAATTATAAGGGCTAAAACATGTTCAAACAAAATCTAAATACGAATCAAACGCAACGTAACTGGGTTTACACCGAATAACTACTGCTTTTCTTGGAACACACTTCTGACAAATTAAATACCCGGAAGCCAGGCAAGAGAATTGGTGACAAAAGAAACCTTACTAAAGCCAACTAACACAGTATCAATTGTATCTCTGCGTCTTAGAAAGTGGAACGCGAAAAACAAAAGCTGTACGAGAAAGGTTTAGCTCGTTATATCCTGCTCCAAGTAACAAGATTTATGCTCACATCCATCAAATCCTGATTTTAAAAATAGTACATTGGAGAATCACCATGGGCGAATGCAGTACATGAGTTTACTACACGAGTTTGCAAATGTGGCTTTCGGAATGAGGTGGTAGGTGGGAAGTTAATTAACGTCGCACTGGAGCACGCAACGGGCTATTGCCGACGGTCCGGGATCAATCCCTAAGGCAAAGATCCACGGAAAACGCCTCGTAATTTTGAACTACGGTCAGATGACGAGATCAACACATGAAGTGGCATTACTCTCCAAACTTTCACACCATGCCAACGTGAGGACATTTGAGGCCACAATAGATTTAACGTGCACCAGCCCCCGTGTACACGACGGTCTTTGGCAGGACCTAGTTTCGAACTTTCAACCCTCCGGTTGCTAAACCGTTGCTCTTCTAACTGGGCTACTGCGGTTCCTGCCCTTAGAATGAGGTGGACAACAGCGTAAAAGGGAATATTTATAAAATATATTCAGTGTTTTTAAGTTTTGCGGTATGGCGAATTCTGAACCCCCTATAGGAGGGCATCAGTGCCATGGTACCAGGAACAGAAAAATGTGAAGTTATTGTACTGATATTCATTTTCATCAGTTTAAAAATTAAATATCCATTACAATTATAATAATAAAGCTATGCAATAAGTTTGTAAAGAAAAGGTGAACATTTATACACCCGTGAAAGTCAAATATTAAATACTTGATATATATTTGCTATTTCATGAGGGGACCGCATCTCAAACAAGCATCAGGCCTGTCTTCTAGCCGGAGTGCAGATGTTTTATTTGACTTTAGTAAGATTTCCCATATCGCTTTTTCCAAAGACCGTCGTGTACAAAGGGGGATGGTGCACGTCAAATCTATCGTGGCCTTACGTTGGCGTGGTGTGGAAATTTGGAGAGTGGGGTGACAGCTCAGGTGTGACCTTGTCATCTGACCGTGGTTCAAAATTACGTGTTGTCCTCGCATCTTTCCCTTCGGGGTTGATCCCGGACCGTCGCCTATAGCCCGTTGCGTTGCTTCAGTTCGACGTTAATTAAAATACCTACCTACCCACCCATATCGCTTTTAAAAAGAACTACTAAAGTAATTGACGAGCGGTTAGTTCTAGTGCTTTCAAATAGTCAATTCAGTATACCATTTGAAAATGAAAACGTTTTAAAGATACTTAGATACTTTCTATAGCATGCTTTATACCATTTAGTTTCACTTTCCCAATGTTTTAGCTTATAATGTACTCTTGTTACCTCTCAGGTTTCGTATTTTCCTTTACCAATCAGTAAAATCTTTTTTACTAAAATTCAAAGCAAATATTGATCAAATCGTTCTCAGAAATTAAATTTAAGCAAGGAACAATTACCAAAACGTGATAAAAGCTGAAATATCCGTAAAATGTTTCTGTTCCTTTAAAAATGCCAAGTTCGATCATTTAAGTATGATACATAAATATAAGACATTACCAAAAATAACGGCGAAATCTTTCAAAATGTCAGATTGGAATTACCAATATTGGTGTAAATTAGATTGTCCACAAATGCAGCTATTAATATTTCAATGATTATAATCGTATTTAAAGAAATAATTATATATATAAATATAATAAAATACTTTAAAATTGTAAATCGATCATCAAAATGGGACCCCCGTTGCAGAGAATGCAATGCATAATGATATCATATATCAAAGTTAAAATGATTTACAGCCAGCTTAAGTTCAAAATTACCTCATCTGTACAGCGAATTAATATTGAAATATTGTCATCCAAGCTTGAAAATTTGTTTCGATTCATGAATATTCTATGAATCCTCGTTTCATTTTCCGAAGACCCCAGAGAATGCCTCAGTTTATCTTAAGATTACTTTGCTGTCAAGTAATGTAACCACACTGCTCAAGATTTAGAATACTTGAGATGCGAATATAAAACATTTGAATTTAACTCAAGAGTTTAAATTCATTCCATTAAATCCAAGTGATAGAATTTATATATGTTACACGATTTCAGTTATGTACAATCGATAGCGGTGTTTGGATACGATAGCGATTTCTTGACAAAATATTACACTTGTCTTAATCCATCAATCGAATCTAAATTAAAGCAAATCTCATTTAGAAGACTGATATGTATTATCCTGAGTTGTCCGCTAAGTAATTTTTATAGCAACAAAGGATATAAACAATGTAAAACCGACCGTTACGGGACTCATTCGACAATTTTCCTTCGTAGTTTAAATATGCTTGATTTGAACTACGAAGCTGCATGATATTGCTAAAACTACACGGAAGAGCTTGCCACTCGCAAAGTAGGTTGAGCGTCTAAAAGTGCTGTATCACCTTTGAACAAGGAAATGGGATGAAATTGAAGTAGACGTCCAGAATCTAATTGTGGTAACATGATTCGAGGTGTGCTTTGCCATGCAATGAATTGTAAATAAGAATTAAAACCAGTAAAAGAAATGCTGTTTTTTTGTTTTTAATAATTTTATTTCATTTATAGGGGTATGAAATTAATTTATGTGCATATGGATGGATAAATGGATTGAAGTAAGATATGAAATGTGAGTAACGACACACTTAAGCATCAATAGATATAATTACGAAAGTTTAGCGCAGAGGTATGCGCGGATCTTTGAGTTTCATATAAATAGAGGATCAGCATTGGGAAGAATCGATTCCGGTGAGTGCATCAAAGGCTGGAACATTTCGGTGTGGATTATCCAAAGGTTTTCATAGCCTCATCACCTGATCGGCAAACGCAAAAAGAACCTGAAGATAACCCACTCCACGTGCAACTCGCCATTAGCATGAAGTTAGAAGATTTATAACGAGAAAAATAAAAAACTACTTTTGGTGTGTATGTGTATCAGAGGGAAGTGACGAGCAGAGCATGAGCCCAAGAAGAAAGAGGATGAGATCAAGAGGTCAAGTGGGCCAAAAGAGGACGAACTTATCGTGAGGATGATTTTAGAGCAGCGTGGAGGTAGAATAAAGAAATGAAGGAAAGAGGTGTTCTTCATTATTCCGTGGTAAGAGAAATGCAGTTCCCGACCCGACCTCCCAAGTCAATAAATGGAAAGAATCGATCACTTGAGATGGATCATGCAGGTGCAAAAACCAAAACGGAAAATTAAGACGAACTTCATCCAATTGTTTAATACCAAAGGAAAATACTAATGGATGTTGTTCGGATCTGGGTAACAATTTAATCAAGGTAAACATGGGATGATTTTATATTCCGATACGAGTTTAAAATCTCAAATGTATCAACATTTCGAGAGGTGCAAAACTTTTAGCGAAAAGTTTTCGTTGAATATAAGATGGTTGATTTAGGTTTTATGGAGTATGATTCTCAAAATTGGACAAGCAGTGCCAAACGTATCATAAAAGGCAACCCGATAAACCAGATGGAATATTCAAAATAACAGACAAACCAACAATAAGACAGATCTAAAGTATCTTTGCAGATAATACACGAAAGAAAATGAAAACATTAACTTAATATGTAAGCAATGAATTTTGTGTTAAAAAATGATGTCATAAAAATAGTATTTAGAAATGTTGATGATACTAATTTAAAACAGATAAAATGTGGTTTAAAAGACATGGTATAGATAAAAGCATACGAGTTGAATAAAAGAATTCTACTAATAAATCAAGTCGTTGTTATTCATCATGGATTATTACATAATCTGGAAGAATCACCGCCAATATTATTCGAGGTAACCGCAGGCTGAATGTTCTCAACCAACGGACTGTCATCGCTTGGTGTTTCTCCCATAGGTTATCAAGTCAAAGGCCACAAACCGCAGTCATTAAATATCCGTTCAAACCCAATATGGTACTAGTCTGGTGAAACGCATTATTTATTTTCCCAAGAGATGGGGTCGCTGTGGTCCAACGGCTATACATCAGAAGTGTAATAAGCATATAGGAGAAATGTAGTCTACGGTTCAGGGCTGCCACATAGACGACTAAAGGCATAGGGGAGGCCATGGTACCGGGACCCGAGAAATGTTTGTTTCTTGAGCTGCAATATGCAGCCTGTTTCCTAAGTTTGAAAGTTAAATATTTTTAGTGTGCTAAAAATATTTGACTTGTGTCGATCAAAAGACAAAATATCTGGTGCAATTAAACATTGAGATCTTGGAATACAATTTGGGTTAGATTCGAGAACACTGTATCATTGCCAATTAGCGATACTTTTTCATCACCAATTGGCGATAATTTTGAATATAACTTGTAGATCTATTCGAATAGTCGTTTGACGATGAAAATTTTAGTCACCAAAATTTGGATGATGGGCCGGTACCGTGTTCTTCAGTTTTACCCATATTTGTAACCCACTAAAAGGTTTCTGTCTCACCATCCAACTTGGTATTGGGCCTTTAGGGATCTATTCTGGTAATGGAGCCCAGGATGAAGTTGTGGGATCTTCCAGCAGTTATTGCATGAGGGTGAAAGTATCAAAATAAAAACATCAGAAATAATACATTCACAAATGAACATTTCGATCAAGCGAAAAATAGTGGCCATATTTTTATTAATCTATTGAATGAGGTAGATAAAAATCATATGCAAGTTTAAATAGTTTGAGGTTTAATGAAACTGAATTGTGGGTGTGGTAGTTTCTGTTGGTTCTCTTCATAATTTCGATTTTTAGATCTTTGACATGAGTCCCAAAGACAAATTCTTGTCTAGGATGACCCCAAGGAATTTTAGTTACCTTATAACAAAAATTGTTGCATTGTTGATTTTCCCGAAAGGCAGTCACGCTTTTCCTTTTTGGACATGGGGAGTTTTTACTGATATAGAAGAGATAAGCATTACCAGGGTAATTTATAGGAATCGAACCAGCGCTGCCAGCAACTCGCTCAGTGGGCAAACCTATTGAGCTACCATCGAACCAATAGCAGGAAATTGAAGTAAAAGTTAATTAGTACTTTAGTAGTCCGAATAATCGGAGACCACGCAGAGAGGTATAGCAACGAGTGCTATAGCACGTACCAGGAAACGTTAATTGATATGGCTTCCGTAAGATTCGATTCACACGCGGATATTGACGAACAATGGTATGTTTAAAACTGAAGCCACATGAATGCTCTCCGCAGTGCCGTGCTATTAGCGATCAATCTAAAGCATGATTCTATGACAAACTGAAGGCACAATTTAAGTGCGGACATATCCTGGATGCTAATGTTACGTAGAAAATATTCTTTGCACTCAAGGAAAATTGATGAAATGTATTGAAAATATCCATGAAACTAATTTAAAAAGTTAATGCCTTAATTCACAAATATTTACAGCTACGAAACGAGTCAAAACAAATCTCCGACCAACATAAGTAGTTTCTAGTTTAATTTAGTATAAAATTTTTTTGACAAAAATGCTCAGTCCCCCCAAGTTTATAATTCCAACCGGATGAAGCTCACAGCTGGCACCAATCAAATCAGATCTTTATTGAAAGATAAGGTTTTTCAAACCGCGTGCAAACTACATTTTTATTTTGTTTACACCACGACAAATCCCAAGCTGAAAAAACAAAATGGAACAAACAGCAAGGGAATATTTGAGGCACAATTAAGAACTTCAGGTTCTGTTACGGCGATCCTTTTATCGCATCGCTCACAAGGAGTCTTAAGAATCAAGCTTGAAACAAGCTGTTATTACGACAATGCATCGTTAAAGTAACTTAAGAACTCGAAAAAAAAAAGTATGCCGAGAAAAGAAAACGCCGGACTGATTTTTACACTGATTATAGCGCGGAGTAATAGATGATCTTTTGTTTTCTCGCGTTACAAATTCTGAAGCCAAGCAAAGATTAGGAGTCAACAAGTAAATGTCCAATGCTTTACCCAAGGCCAACCTGCACGATGCAAAGAATAAATCTTACATTTAAGAACGAAATTTGGAAATTTCTGCAATAAAAACAAACCGATTTAATACCATGGAAGAGATAAAAGTAGAGTACAGGTTGTTGGAGTTTTATGGCGTAAGGGCCATATTTGGCCATGTTGCGCCAGACTCAAGACATACAATATCAATAGGCATGTCCATACAATGAAAGTTTTACTGAAACACAAGGGAAATACATCCAGGGAGAAATGCACCTGACAGGAATCGAACCTGCGCCGCCTACAATTCGAAGGTTGCTAGCGCAGTAGACATACCCACTGAGCGATGACGGCATCGTAGAGGGTTGCAATCAGGAGAAACGAGTTACAATCACATAAAGGGAGCAACTTTGAACAGCGGTAGAACGTTCTCTATGGCATTTTCATATGGGTGGCAGATTTAAAAGGCTAAATATTGCTCCTCTAAACATGGGAAAGGGTCGATTCCTGCAGTGAATACGTTTGTAAGGAAAATGATCTCCACCCTATGCACATCACAGTATTGTTACTATTTATTCAGGGCCGCGGTAGCCCGGTAGGTAGAGTAACGGATTAGCAATCAGAGGGTTGCGAGTTAGAAATTCGATCCATCCAAAGAACATCGGGTGCGTGGGGACTGGTGCACGTTAAATCTGTCGTGGTCTCAAACATCCTCACGTTCGCGTGGAGTGGTAGTTTGGAGAGTGGGGGTGCCATCTTGGGTATATTCGTCGCCGGGGTTCAAAATTACGAGGTTTCGTCCTCGGATCTTTCCCTTCGAAATTGAAGCCGGACCGTCGCCAACAGCCCCTTGTGTTGGTCTAGTGCAGTGGTTCCCAAAGTGTGTTCCGTGGAACCCTGGGGTTCCGGGAAAAAATTTTGGGGTTCCGCGTGACAAATTTTATTTCATTAAAAAAATAAGAATGGTGTTTAATATATTCACATTTTCCTCGGAAAGTTTACAATCGACCACCAAATTGAATTTAAAATTTTTAAATAACGCGACTGAAAACATAAGCATCGGTAGCAATTTGAACTTCACGAAAATTTATGTATTTTTTTGTGCAATATACCGGTGTATTTGCGCCAATGCTATTGTGCCCTTGTATAATTAACGGTAACTGTCATTCCAACCAGAATGTTTTTTTTTGAGTTTTGTTTAATTCAATAAAATCTGAAATACCAAAATAATACTTGTTTCATTTAATATCAGATATTAAATTTTGAAAAGTCGTTGTCGAAAAAATATTTAGGGTTCCGCGATCATTGGCAACAAATTTTGGGGTTCCACGACCAAAATAGTTTGGGAACCACTGGTCTAGTGCAACGCAAATTCAACTACGTACCTACCATTTATTCATTTGCTTCACCCTTAAATTTAAAGCATTTTAAAACGAGTACTATTGCATCGCGGCATATTATAATCACGTCTATTCATTATTGTGTGCATTTTTTCACATATGTGACATTGAAAGAACAATTTGAACACCTATAACTCGATATTCATTAAAATGTAGGTTGGCGCCTTCCGCTAATCTCAACCGAAGTAGAGGTTTTTTTATGTAGACATGCCGAAAAGTTTTTTTATTAAAACACCAGCTTATACAAAGCTATAAGTAGGCAGTTTCTTGACAGACGTAGTTTGCCCAGTTTGCTTTTTTTATTAGCATTATTAATGTATTTTTAAGCTAGTTTATTAATCCTGATCGTTGTCTGTCCGAATTTTGATGAGAAGTACTATTTTATCCAATTATGAAACAATCTATACTTTTGAGGTTATTTTAAAATTCTTAAAATATTAAACTAAGAGATGATTATTGAAGTTTCAATTATAAAGTAAAGGGTTTTGCATTCACGCGAGTCAAAAGTTATAACTTATTTGTACACAAATTAAAACTATTGGACAAATTTTTGGAATTTTTTTAGTTTTGCTTAAATGTTTGTTAAGGTACGAATTTCTGTTTTTGTACTCAAATCACCGATATAATATTGAAAATTGTGTTGGTTAATGCGAACAATGCTTATTAGGATATATAAGCAATTTTTGAAAGACTCGCATGTTAATATTAAAACTGAATTTAATTATATTTTCACCAAATACTAATTTAAAAGTGTATTTACACTGTAAAAAGAATGTTCGTAACTAATTTAAATTCGGAAAAGGAATCCTTAAAGGAGTAAAACAAATTTTTTATGGTTTCTAATTATGTGTTCCTTTAGGCGGCTAACAAACGGGTTACAGTTTACAAGATTATTGATTTTAGCAGTATTCGTATATAGAATACGAATTACAAATTTTAAATACAAAACATTTTCAATTCAACAATATTCAGGAAACGTAAGAGCTAAACTGATTCATCCACAAATTGGATTTTTTTACTGAGCATTTGGATTCACCACTGTTTTAGATTAATTTTGTGTGGTAGCTTTGAAAATGTTTTAATTAAAATTTTTTTTTTAAAGTAACAAAAACTGGAGCGTTCAGAAACTAGTTATGAAAAAATAGTTCAGAATACGTAATATCGCAATTATATACTAACTGTTTATTCATGAATGCCAAATTTCCAACAAAATAATGCTGTTATTTTAAATTCGTGACAGATCATAGGTATTAGCAATTACTTTTTTAATCATTTGAAAGATCACACGACACAAACATTGAGGATTTCAATTTGATTACATATTTTTCAATTTTCAATCCGTTCTCTTCAGAACCCAAAAATGGCACCCCCAATTCTCAATATCGTCTCCCTTTGTTCATCACGATCTGATCAATAGTGTTCATGACGAAATATCTCGTCCATCAAGATGTGATCAATATTTTTCTAATGACGAGATACCTCGTCGAGACAATCACCAGGACGGTTAATTGTACGAAAGGGGTGTGAGAAGTCTGGAGAAACGAACCCTCTCCAGGGAAAGTTACAGGACAAAGCGGTCAACACTGGCATATCAGATGTCACAATATGATCTATTTCTGAGTTTACTGTTTGTTAGGTTCTTTGAGGATGTCAGCCTAATATGTTTACATTACGAAAAGGTTATTTAAGTTGCGCGGGAATACGAAGTCAATCTATTGTTAAGCGTCAAAACGAGAGGTAAAACTCGGAAGTACTCGTTAACGCCCATTTAAATATAGATGCTCTCTACCTTCATTTCTCTACGTTTGAAATCTGATTTCTAAGCAGATGGTGCGTATTAATCATTACTTCTACATTAGACTGATAAATATGATTTATAAAAATAAAAGTTATAAGGAGTTGCCTAATAATCTACTAGACTTGTATTATTAGCATAATGAACTCGAAATCCAGTAAAACCATCTGCGGCGCACAATTTAAAGAAGGAAAAAAGCAACATTCTTTAACGTTCAAGTTGACCTGGTCGACGGAGAAGGCAATGCATCTGGCATACGCGATAACAAAGAACTGCACTTTGCAGATCAGATCCTAAGCAAAAACATCAAAGGTTGAATCTACTGTCTCGCATTCTTTTCTTTGTTTCGACATTAGAATACGAAGTATAATGCTATATTGTCCTTAGACAGCATCTGGTAGGTAGGTAGCTGAATTTAAAGTCGCACTGGAGCAACACAGCGGGCTATTGGCGACGTAAAAAACATCTGGCGTGTTTCCTAAACATGTCCGGAAATACATTGGAATTCAAACATTTATTTAGAGATAAATCAGATTCACATTGGATTGGGTTTTATGGCACAACGAACAATCAATCAGATGCAATGATACGCAATATTTCGAAAAGTAATTGCAAAAACTGATCTGTAACGAATTCAGAAGATTATTAAGACGAAGCAAGTAGGTGTGAATACTGAGAAAACTGCACGAGTTTGAAGCATAATTCCAAGCATCAGTCTACGTCTCCTAAAGTTGGTCGGTTAGTTGGTTTGGGTTTTATGGCACAACCGGTAATTTTTGGCCAAGCTGCGCCAAACACCAAGTAAATAGACAAGAAAAGTCACGTCTCAAGAAAAAGCAGCATAATTTCTCGCATTTTATGCGAAATGCAGTAGTTGGATCAATATTGAATTGAGTGGAAAAAACTTTTTCTCGAATTGTTTAAAGAATCTGTCACTAATTATTTAATTAAATCGAGTTAATAATTTGTTTAAATTAAGACCACGAAGTA
Organism: Meta bourneti; assembly: GCA_933210815.1. Taxonomy (NCBI): domain Eukaryota; kingdom Metazoa; phylum Arthropoda; class Arachnida; order Araneae; family Tetragnathidae; genus Meta; species Meta bourneti. The sequence goes on along the minus strand of OW119922.1, from coordinate 35,392,902 downwards.
AAATAATTCTAATAAAAAATTCCTGGTTTACTTCACTAGGAAAGTAAATTTAAAGAACAATTCGGAATGGTAAAAATACTATTTTTTCAATCACATTTTCTTAAATTCGGACAACTATAAGCACGTTAAGTAGGTAGTCGCTCCAGTGCGATATAAATACAACTATGTGCACGAGCAGAAGATAATGCGACAAGTAGAACAAAACATAAAGTCAAAAGTTAATCAAAATGGTTGATCGATGTGGAAGTGTTTCGATTGGACCCTGAGACATGACTTCAACAGCACATCATAGCTTGCCAGCATTCCATGCCATAATAATTTTTTCACGCTCCTTGAGTTCCTTCTTTTTGGGGGTATGGATTGGAAAGAACCAACAGTATCACTACTTTAAAGTAACTCATAAAATTTATCTCGTTAATGACTACAATTTTTTAAAGAACATATACCTATTTTTATTGATTTCAGATAAACTTCAACCAAAAGCAAAAATATAATTTCTCAATTAAGCAGTTCTTTTAAGAATTAAGTTTCCTTTGCGATGTGAAGGTAAGTTGCTTCGTTATGGGCACTTACTTGGAAAGTGTTATGATCTTTCCCGACAGAAAAAGATTCCTCAAACATGACATGATTGAAATACCCGAATTTCACACAAAAATGTTAGTAATGAGGATTTCGCTCTTTCGGTAGTAACTAGTTAAGAAATGCAGAATAAAACGAAGAGTGAAGAGGAGGGAACAAAGAATTCAATTCGTCGCCTCCCTTCAACAATAGCAAATTGTGCATGATAATTGAAACGAAACAGATGGGACCACGCAGCACGAAGTGGAGACGATGATATGAGTGATAAAACTATTTGACCTCAGACCCATTCCAGCACATAATGTTCCTACTGTTCTGAAGTACGATGATCCAGGCATTACGCCACAAGCCACACACTTTGCCAGAATCTTGGAAGCCAAGAATTAATAAATAGGAAGTGCAGATAGAAAACTGACGAAGGACAGAGATATGGTGCGATTTCATCGACCTGCAACGTCTATGCTGGACACGAACGTCAATCGTCAAAACAATAACTCAGATTTAGTTTCAGTTTACTGTCGACAATATCCTGTTATCGATGATAAAAGCAGTAAGATGGATGACTTGTTACTTACCAACACTGCATGTTTACAACGGTTGGTAGATATTTTAGATGAGATTAAGGTTTAAAAACGACCACACACTTTTTTCTTCACAAATAGTACTCGAATAAAATTTAAAAAATTGCCACTTTAATAGTTTTTTGCCCAGAAATACAATTCTACCCTCAATTGGTACTCTTAAAATCAGCTTTCAATCCATTTGAAATCCATCTTTAGTAATCGAGAATTTAAAGAGACGGATAAAAATTAAACGTGCCCTTCAATGAATGAAGAAAAATTTGACACATTTTCCTAACACTATTGTCTCGAGTTTTTTTTAATACGTATGCACATTTGAGGCGTGTCAACACATTTGAATAAATAATTGGAAGCAACAGAAGACTACTTGGCTCCCAACACATCTGGTAAAACCGACGTTAATGAGTGAAATACATAAACACTAGCTGTACGAGATAAAACCACTCCTCACAGAAGAGAGCCTACATATTTAACAGGGAAAGGAAAAAGCAACAGAATTCTCAAACGAAGCCATTTCACTAACTGTACACACCACACCAAGGCCAGAATATGCATTTTAGTAAAAACTTTTAAGAGATGAAAGTGTGTGTGTGTTACCATGGCTTCTAAAATTAGCATGGCTAGGAAAACATGTCAAAGTACCATCCTAAGAATTGTAGCTGATAGAAAAGCTTTATCTGAAAAAATAATTATTCAACGCTTTTTCTTTGGCACCGTCAGAAGCTTCACTTTATCCTGACACTTTCTGGCTCACCAAGCTGTGAGCTGTGAAGTCTTTCAATTGTACCTTGAGGTTATTGTTTACTGAGTTCCTTACATTAGCGGTGTTATCCAAAGACTTTTCAACGTGTAGACTTCTGGCAAAGCCTCTTGAAACTAAGAAATGTTGTCAAGAAATATCACTTTCTTGAGTTGCTTGGCAATAGACTTCCAACTAGTGGGGCAGGTGAAAAATTACTTTGAACATGCCAATTAAACGCACAGCACTTTAAAACGAACGAAACATTCTCATCTCCCAATTTATTCAATGTTTCGGAAAATTACAAAAATTAAATGAAAAGTTCCTTTCAAAAATCAGTCTGTTATATTATTAAACAGCAATTCTTTTCATAGAAACCATGCAATTGCGAATAACTTTTTTTACTTCCCGCTTTTCTATTATACAAGTTTTATGGATTCACTGTTAAATCCAGAGGAACTTCCATATTTATTTTTCGAAATACTTACAGGGGTTTGAGCTATAATTTTATTCACTCAGTCTAAACATACCCCAGATAAGTAGGAAAAACTAGATTGAAAATCTATCTTCACCTCAGTTTAATATTCAATATGTTCGTCAGAGGGATTTGACAGGAACTATGATTAATGTGCTGTAAACGCAGCAACATCGTGTTTTTAAATTGGCAATCATTATTTGTTTCTTGCAAATCTGGCTTCTATACATTTTTCCGGATGGATGAACTGCTGCCCTCTGCTTTTCAAAGATGACAACTAAAGATAATCTTGTCAAATTGTACATCAATCTTAAAAAGGATCAATATGATTTCATGTCACTGCATTCCTTCTAATGACAGACATATCACACCTTTGAAATTCTTAAAAACCAGTCATTCGTCCTCGGTGCAGCGATTTTCAATCGATGTGTAGCAAAAATGTAACTGGTGTGCCTTAAGGTAGGCATTTTAATTAACGTCACACTGGAGCAACACAACGGGCTATTGGTGGCGGTCCGGGATCAATCCCAAAGGGAAAGATATGAGGTGTGCCTTAAGAATGGTGATTGGATGGGTTTTATGGTGCAAGGGCCATATTTGGTCAAGCTGCGTCAAGACAAACATCAAGCAAATGGACATGCTCACACAAAGAAAGTTTTAAACACACAGAAAAGATATACAGACAGGAGGTCTTAAGTATGGTGAAACGATTTAGTTTTGAACTTTTGACGAAGTGTGTTCACAAAGAATTTCAAGTAATGCTCGTAATTTAATATCCGTATAAATAATTTTCAGAAAAAAAATATTCTTTTATTACAAAGTATAGTAAACAAATTGTTTTGGAGCAAAAGGAGTAAGAATTTTTTTTGTAAATCGAAGCTATACGTATATTTTTGGTCAAATCGGTAAAATGGAATACATTTTTTTGGTGCGCCGCAGAATTTTAGTAACTAGTTCATAAGTCATATCAACCAGTCCCAGATTTTAGTATAGAATATATAACCCATACATTTAGCAAAGAAAGCGACGTACAATTTCAGATACAAAATTCAATTAGATTGTTTTATCTTATTCATATTTGAGGGTAAGACACGACAGCCTGTTCGAAATATTCACGAAGCAAGCGAACTCGGTTTCAAATTCGGCTCGAATAACAAGACACTAGGTTAATCGGAGCTCGGACAATCAGGGTTCTACTGTATGTAAATTGCCACATTCAGAAGCGAGTATCTACCGCCTGGAAAAAGAACTAAAGTTGATTCTGGAAACTGAAATCAGCTTTTAAAAGAAAACGTGAAATAGACTTCAACGAGTACATTCTTCGTCGAACCGCGCAGCCATTTCAATTATTTGGTGGAGGCAGAATAGTGGTCACGCACCGGAATGACAAATCATTCACGATCACATAAACGCCACTTCGAAGCGACAGCGACGTCACAATCAGATCAGTGGCCAAACAGTCACGTGGGTAGAGATCAACAATCTGGGAACACGACAGAAGGAATTTCAGAAAACAATCCGGTGTGTGAAAAGTGGCGGCGGCAGCCAAAAAGTGAGAGAAAACAAAAATATGGAGTGAAAGGAGCATTTTGCCAACAAATCTCACGCGAGTTTCCGTAGAGAACTTTCCGCTTCCCCGCAGATCATTTTGTTTCACGGCCTGATACTGATCACATTTCACAATACTGATATTAATCAGCAACTTTAACCGGAGGGATTTCCACTGATCTTAAAAAACTGGTTTTGGAAAAGTAATGACACAATTCATATGCAAATTTGAAGAAAAAATGCTGAAAACAGTTAAATAAAAATAAACAAATTTATTAAGTTGTGATAAATTATGCTATAGATATTTTAATTACTTTCCGTAGAAGACGAATCCCAATCTTCTTTGATGCAAATGAAAACGTTGCTAGATATGCGTGATTCTACTGGTTGATATAGCATGAAAGAACCCATAAAGCTTACAACTATTTTAATGAAATGGAGTAGGTTGAGCTGTGAACTGCTTAAAATATTAGAACTGCAATTGAGATATCATTTGATCCGATAGGACTCACGGACTTCGTGGAGGAAAAATTCTCTATTGCTTCGAAAAACGATGATATAAATGTATTGGTCCATACTTGTTTGGGATGTACAATGAATGCATGTACACTGTACATATAATGTTCATTTATATTGATTCGAATTCCCTATCTGGCTCAATGCGTTTTTGGTGAACAGAACATTTTAAGAGAAATTATCCATTTTTATAAACAATGGATTTCATTTTCCAAAAGGATTACAAGTTTTCAGTTTTTCTAAGAAATACTTTTTCGTTGCAAGTACCTTCGACTGAAATTTTTTTTGTTTACTATTAAAACTTTTCCCAAACATAAAGTGAATGGGGATTTCATCAGAACAGCATTCGCCACAGCACTAACAATTCAACTACCATTCAAACATCATGGCAATGACGCACCAACTGACTGAAATATTGCTGTGACTTTTACTTCACTGACTGAAATATTACTACGATTGTTTGATTTTTTGGCACATGGGCAATATTTGGTCAAGCTGCGATAAACACAAGACAACGTAAAGTGATGGACATACACACAGGAAAGCTTCACTGACAAAGAGAAATGCACCCAGGGAGGAATGACCGCCCGCATATTGCTAGCGCAATGGGCAAATCGACTGAGTCGCAATGACCCAAAATATTACTATGGACCACTATAATTCAAGTGGGTAACAAGCACGAGTTACGTATAGATCGAGAACCACAGCACCAAGGAACAAAATTTGTTGTAAACGGCTTGTTCCACAGCAATGTGAAGAAATTAATTCCGTGGTTTCATTCAACACCCATACTCGTTTAATCATCAGTTTCTAAGAGCTTCATAAATTGATCATCAACTCTACTGGCATTTTCAGATAAGCGTTACACAAGACTTGTTTGAATTTTAAGTTAGGAGAAAAGTAAAACAGATAAACGAGCTTCACTTAATGGACAAAGTACAGGTTGTCCCGGTGGCACATTAATGCAAATCCTCCGATTAAGAGCTTTCAAAAGAGGTAGTTGAAGCTAGAAATACGAGCCCCATGAGTGAGATTGTCAAGGTTATCTTTTTAAAATAAAATTCATGACATCCTTGTTCCAATGTTCAATACACGTTCGGGCGAATTTTCACTCGAAAGAGGAACTGAATACAAAATTCTAATACAGATTAGAATGAAGGATATCCCTTGAGAGTTAAAATTCCAAATGCTTTTAATAATTTTATCTGCTCAAAATGTACATACCAAGTATCCTTGACTTAGTATAATTGAAAATGTCGATTTAATTCAGACATCGACGTTCCTCCCTCTTCCTGAAATCCCTTTCTCTATCCCATCATTGCACTTGCATTCCCTCTAATCATCGACTTTTGATTAAACAAACTCAATACTGTTACGCTAGAGAGCATTAAAAGAAAACCCACACTTATACTTTAAAGAATTTGTCTTGCATGATTCTCCATGTAGATCATGACGCTCTTCCCCTAAAACAACAGACCAACGCCATCCACTTTTAATTTGAGTATTGCTATACCAGGACCACAGCTGTCGACGGGATCACTTTCCCTGACCTGCCTTTCGTCCTCGAACTTGATCTTTTATCCGGGTAGGATGGCCTTGTCGTTGAGTGTCTTCCGGGATCAAACGACAGAAGATCAAAATAATCTCGTCAGATGTTATGCGACGTAGAATTTTTGAGCCTAGGTTGCTTTAAATGCCCAAAAGATGCGTTCAATGCCTGTTGACGAATGAGTACAAGGTGAAGAAAGTCAAAAAGTTGGTTGGTTTTGGGATTTTATGGAGCAAGGACTATACTTGGCCATGCCGCGCCGGATACAAGACACAATATCAAGACATACAGACAATGAAAAGAAAACCAGAGAAAAGAAATCTAGTATAAATGACTAATATTCCCTTGTCACTTGAATATTTGGGGGTGATTATTTTCCAGTTTTAATAAACAAGGAAATTTTTTTAGGCACCAATGTTTACCACTACATATAGCACGGCTTATATACAGGATGGTTCGAAATTCCCTGGCCAAACTTTAAAGGGTGGTAGGGTATAAAAAAATAAAATATTTTTTTGTCAAAGAATGTCTACAACTGCTATGCATAGGTGCACGTTTGCAAATCTTTTTTTAAACTTCGTCTTTCACAACGCGGATTTTGCACGTGATGGAGCAGTACACGAATTCCAAGATGGCTGACATGCATCTAACAATGGGGCTACCAATAGAAACGGAAGTTTCTCAAAGATTGTACCGTGAACGCTTCCACAATTGCTGAGTGCCAAATTGTCAAACTACTTGGCGTATGCACAGCCAGACTGTGAAACCAGAATATTTCATGTCAGCAGGCATAACGCGGGTCGATCGAGAATTTCGAGCACTCCAGAAATGGAGAGAAATCTGGGCACAAGCGAGAGTTGTTTCACGTAGCTTAAACGTGGGCCAATTCATCGCAGAGGGTTGAAGGATGTTCTTCAAAGGAATGCTAACGATAAATTCATCTATGCTAATTGCATTAGCGACTTTATAATACAATGTACAATTAAAATTAGTTTTGTTCTAATAATTTTTATTTCCTAACTTGTGACAGCATTTCAATCAGGAAATGCTTAAATTACAGAGTATGATAACTGTTTGTAATATTTGAGTTATTTACGAGGATGAAACGAGATATCTACAGTTTGGCCATTCATGTTAATCAAAAACCGCCATAATCAAATTATGCTTCATCCGTTAAGGAGTTATCTCGCTTACACCGTTATCACTAAACATAAGATCTGGACGATTCCAAGCAATTGGATGTTTTGGGGTGAAAAAGTCATTCCAATTGCCATAATCCACCAAACGACGCTTCTCATCCGATGATATTTCAAAAATCCCCGTCTAGCACTCGACACGGGCTGTCGAGTGAAGTCACATTTTTCCTCTGAAGTATCGCAGCACCCGTAACACACGAAAGTACACAATACGCAAAATAAACACACAAGACGCTTTTTCTGAAGGGCTGTTCTATTTTTACCTCTTACACAACACCAAAACCGAGTTCGTGAGCTAACAATAAAGAAATAAGGAGGCAGGGACAAAGACGGTTGCAGAAATAGAAGGGGGCACCGCCTTTTTTTAAACGCATTACACAAAAGAATTCCCCTTCGGATGAAAAAATCCACCTTCTCTAATGCAGAAGTAACAACGTGATTGACTTAAACAAGATTTTTATCGAGTCATTAATATACCTTTGAGAAGCAAATCCAATAGCGATACAAATTTCAGTCCCAGGCAAGAATTGTTAGGTAAGGGTTGTCGCATTAAATTAATTCGAAGGATTATTTCGTGACAATAGACAATTTAGTCAATGTATTCCTCTCCAGGCCCCAGAGACCATCTCTACAAATGGTCATGGCAGCTTCAAAAAAAGAACGACACACAAAAAATATTCACGAATCATTTTAATTCCTCCCTTTTCACACGCCGAGGACGACTATCAAAAAACACAGAAATATCGTCTTCCACTTCTTTAGCCAGGCTTTTCAAGGTTCAGGAACAGGAAAAGCACAGGTAACTTTGATCCTCAAGCTAACCGGTGGGTGCATCGGAATCCAAATTTCCTGCCCGCTAGTGGAAGGTTTTTTACGCGTCACATGTCAAAGTTATCTTGTAAGCGTTCATTGTCTTGATAAGCAATTCTGAAATCGAAAATTAACGGACGTCAACTTGTAGTTATTAAACACAACGTCAAGTAATGAACATACACACCCAAGGAAACTTTTACTGACACAGAAGAGAGAAATACACTCAAACATCAGCTGCTAGTCTCTAAAGCAAAAACGCTAACATTTCAATTCATAAACTCATGAACCAAAATTTTCAAATTTAAGATGACTTGATCAAATACCTTTCATTTCCGGAGCGGAAAAAGGGAAACAAGTATCCCTTTATGACATGCGATAACTCATATCAGCAAAATACAGAAAGTATCGGTCAAACTTTTTTTTAAATGTTTCCACAAATATTTTAGAAAAACAAAAGTGTCCTTTTTTCTATTCGACAACACAGCTTCCCACGCACAAAAAAAAAATAAAACTGTACATATACCGTAAAAGCTACCCACAATCTCTGAAATCACTTCACTCCATTTTTATTGACTATCAGATTAATCGGTTTCCTTGCGCAAGCGAGAAAAGTTAAGATTGCTCGTGGTAGAAAGACGCTCTCAAAATATTCGCATTTTATTTCAACAAACCATTTTCGACAGAATTTATACAAGGGAACGAAAAAGTAATATTCATTCCAAATCTTGAAAAGCACCATTTACAACTCGCAGTACCGGGTGGAATTAATTTTGCTGAATGAGAAAATTTCGAAAGTCCACTAGACTGACTACTTAGGAAAATGGCGTTTCGAAGAGAAAATCTCGAATCTGATGGTATATTCTTTAAAAACCCCTATCTCATTTCTCCCACTTCTTTAATACTCAACCTCTCGGGATCCTCAGATTTTCAGGATTAAACAACACGAGCCATTTAAAAAATGACTCATAAAACCAACTGTAATCGGCTGAATATTAATGGTCATGAATCCTCATTAAGTGAAAGCTCGTTTACAAATTCGAGCAAATAAGAAAGTAAATATATGGGGAAATCCCAATCTCAGCGTCATAAATCAAACAAGAACTTATCCAGATAAACATTCGGTATTTTGAAGACGGATCAATCAATGAGATGGAAGAATTTTTTTTGCATAGATGGACTCATTATATAGACGACTTTTTCGTTGTTCTTAAAAAGGATACCAAACGGAGTAATTTGTCGTATTGTTTTTTCCAATTTCAAAATTCGCGTAACTTGTCATTAAAGTAGTACGTGTCAACTATTTAATGGGAGGGGGTCTCCGTACCTTAAAACTAGGCCGGTTTAGGCACTAGAGCCAGGATCTGGGGAATGTGAATAAGTTTTTACCCTGTAATGTGCAGTCTCTTTTCAAAATTAAAAATGTTTATCTTTCCATTGTGCAAAGGTGTAAAACTATTTTCAAGCAAAGATAAATTAACGTTTGTTACAAGTACTTGGGACACGAATTTTTATTTCACGACGAAACCGTCATCAAAATTGGGACTGGGATCAGTCATCTAATTTGGCGCTGGGTCCCGGAGTGCATAGGAGAGATAAAGATCATTATCTCTCATCTAAGTGTGTCTGTGAGGGGGTCCTGGTCCAACCCACATAAAGAGACAGGCTTAAGGTTTTACGGGTCGCAACAGAAAATTTCTTCTGATCATAGGGAATGTAAGAACCATACAATTGAAGTTGTGATACCTCATAGACGAAGGTTTTAAAAAAGAAAATTTTGCACCTTTTCAACTCTTTCAGAGACAATGGTACCCTAAACATCCACTGCCTCTGAAAGAGTTTTGACTAGTGTATATGAATACTCAAGGTAGATTAAGGTATAATCTTTCATTTGATAGTCAAGAAGTGCTCTGGATGGGTCAATTTCATATTACAATCTCCCCCGCAGGCAGCATGCTATTGGTAACCTTATTTCCATCGTTCAATCGAGGTTAGTTAAATCGTGGGTCCAACCCTCCCAAATACTTTTACAATTGGTAACGCGACAAACAAGAAATAACAGATAACTATCACTAGCCAGATGTGTATAGTCAATCGAAATCGCTGATTTTGGGGGTTATCAGGAAGCAGAAGCGCCAACGAGTCCAAGGCCCTATGAGGGATAAATAAAATATACAGATAACCATTGGTAAAATAGGACTCGGGAGAGATGAATCACGAGGAGTCTATTCTTCAAATTAGGTGAAAGGTTGGGACGTTGGCGTCTATAGCACGGATCCTGTTTTTAAGCTATAGTTCGATGCCGAAAACGATAGCAGTGACAACGAGATGGTGGAGAGGGGGACCATTCACGACGACCGAAATGCATGCTTTCGCGTTCCGCAGTCGTCTAAAGAGCTTTCACACCTTTGCAAAAATCCACTGACCCAAGATAAGACTGACCTCTCGTCGGAGCAGCACTATAGGGGGTGCTGGGTCACTCGAAATCAATGATTACGATCGCTATATCAGGAGAGAGGTGCCAATTCTTAAAGAGTCCAAGGCCCTTGGGCTCCAGCGAATAAGTATAGATTTGGAAATGAAACGAAAATTAATTGTTCCGAAAACACATAACACAATGAAGCAACTGAGGTTTAACTTGCTCCCCCCGAATTATTAACTCATGCTGGTGCCTCTGAAGAAAATGTTTCGCAAAATCTCCCTCACACTCAATGCAAACTTTGAGTACCCATATCTAGTGAGACAACAGAGAAGAGCGATGAAGTGAAACCGCGCCGTATCATTCAGAAAAGATAAACACAATCACGGAGAGGCGGATAGTTTAAGTATCAGAACTGAAAAAGTAATGCCAGTGAATGCATCTCGGTCCAGCTTGAAATTGGTCGGTCCATTACGTACGACAAACCAGAATTCCGCAAATAGCTTTCGAATTAAGTAATCCATCCTCCTCTCCGAAAAATGGCTAAATCTAATTGAGCAGTGCTCCGATATTACGTAAGCGTAACCAAATGCAAGCATGCGCATGTTTTCGAAAATCATACCCGCCTACCAGTTGAGTTGACAAGGAGGTAACTAATTTATCGCCTGTAAGAACTCTTCGAGGGATTCGGTCCGCCCAGATTATCTATCTTAAATGGAAAAATTAGTTAAAATAAGAAATAATTCACTGTCTTTCTGCGATGTCTTAAATGCGAAACTGCTTCGACAGCTAATCCATTACAGCTGCAATTCCATCTCTTCATTGCGTACCTCCAAAGACCCGGGGTCCTCAAACGCCCATGTGCAGTAACCGACTCTTAAGCTTCTTTTTTCAAAAATCAATCTAGCTTTTAATTATTTTTCAAGTTGGGGGCATGGGGAATTTTATCATGAGTCACGTGAAAATCGCTTTGTTAGAATTGACACTGGTGGTAAAAATAGGACGAGATAGAATCGGTATCACTTTATGAAACTGTCACTTCGGGCCAAACACATTTACATATTTGACCTAAGCAATAGGAACGTTGATCGATTAAATAAATTATTGAATACATTATCCCTAAAGAACCTAAAGGAACATAACACTAATAATTCGACTCATTGTTTGAAGACTAAATTATAATGGATTTGCCTTGAAGTTACCCAACGGAGCATTTGCAACGATGTAGTGATGGGTTTCGATTTGTAAGCAAAGAAACTCAACCTTATCGCGATCAAATTTCAAGGGTTTTTTAGTGTGATTTTGGAGTAAAGCTGAGAAGCCGTAAATCAACTGGTACACACAGGACAAGAAAAACGAAAGGTGTTTAGCAACTCATTGAATCACAATCGCCCCAAAATTTTGTCTCGAAGACAAGCACTAGTTTTTAACCTATAAACTAGAATAAGAATAGATAATGAATTGCAGGTTTTTACTAGTTTTGGAGATTACCGTAACCGAATTTCTAACCGATATTTTACTCTCCTTTTAGCTTTTAAGGCCCCATATTCGTCAATTCTTGAAAGATTAAATATAATAAAAACATCTGCCTTTCTTCACAAGTGAATAACTATGTAATCAGAAGGGACATACATACATCGTAGTGTCTAGGTTTCACTAATGAATTATGTTTTATCTTTTTTAGGAGACTGGTGAGAATTACCATTACCAAGCATTATTACCGTTTATCGCAGATATTTGATTATCGTACTTGTATTTTTAACATTTCCAGGAATCAATTTATACGAGTAATGGTAGCCGTATACCAGTACCAGTAAGCAGTATACTAATAAATGGTAGCTTTTAAGTATCCAAATGTGGACCCTCCGCTCAATAACTTTAGGGAGAACGCTGGTTAAATTCATGATTTTAAAATCTGTTGGAAGCAAAAAGTGATTGCTTCCCTATTTCATACGAATTTTTGAAAGGAAATAAAATGCGCAGTAAATATATGCAAATATTTACATGTTAAAAAGAATTTTTCAGTTTTTAAGCTAACATTAAGGTTTCAAAAGCCATTAAAACAAAAATGAAAAATCAGGCTCGTGAGAAACTTATTCTATAACGATGGAATCATCAAAAATAGCAAATACAGAAACTTTCCTGGACGAAAAGGGGGACATTTTTTATCAAATTATCCCGACAGAGATCTCGACAAACGACACCAGGTTTCTGTTTTCTGTTCTGTTTTATTTCAAAATATCTCCATTTTCCCATAATTTATTACTTTTATGCCCACGAGCCAAATAAACCTATTCGGAAGACCGGGATCCAGCCCGAGGATTGTAGTTAAGAGACCTCTGATCTAAAACGAGTGGGGCATGGAAATGAGCCGATGTAACAAACTTCTATCGCGGAGAAGTTTCCAAAATGATTCCGACCTATTTTTTAAAAACATTTCGAAAATGTAAAACAGTAAATAGAAAGTCGTATCATCAATCTCCTCAATGGAGTTTAAATTGGCATCCATCCCGATTCTCCCGCCAAGTCGCGAATCACGCTAATGTTTTCCCTCTAAATGGGGCCTTACACTTTTATACACAGTAGTAAAGTTATAGCTGAAGGCTACCTTTTTCAAAAATAGCATCATTAAAATGCGAGGAAAAAATAACGTAAGGAAGGAATTTGGAAGGGGCGATAAGGTGAAAACACATTGTATGCGTTTTCCAGGAAACACCTTCAAGTTTATATAATATACAACAGTTGCTCCAAAATTGTCACTAGTACATTAGCTCCTCTCACACTACTATAAGACGAATTTTAAGGAATTTGTTGTTGCTGCTCATTCTTCATGGTCTAGCCGCCTGCTAGACTCAGTCCAAAAAAGTCATTGGTCTATTGTTTAAAAGAATTTATTTTAATTCTTCAACAAAAGGTAGAGTACTTCGCAAGTAAAATACAATTCCAAAGCACACACTTCATTCTTTTTCGTTCATTTCCTAGCAAACAATTCAAAAACGTGCTTGAAACCATAAAATATTTAGGCGTATAATATGCGTTTGACGATTGTATCAGCGGATACCGCATATAACGAATAATATACGAATAAAGCATATAGGTTCGTTTTAACAAACTCCCACATACGAATTATCATAAAATCCAAACCAAATATGAAGCAATCTTAATTCTTTTAATGAACTTTCGATTTTTACTAACTTTCCCTGTCCTTTCGAGTCGACAAAAAGGAGCGTCGATAGTACGTATTTTTTGCGAACACAATATGCCTGAATGGTGAAAGAAAACACGATATATAATAAATATAAACCAATTACTTCAAAATCCAATGCTCAACGCTTGAAACATTCCGTTTTTGTTATGCGAAAACTGATGTCACAGCACGTAACTTTATCAAAATTTCATTTTAAAGCTACTTGCTACAGTATATAACCATGGTAGTTAGGTACAAATTAGCCAGGATCATTCTTGAACCTAAACTATATTTTTATTGTCTATTAATACTAATTAAGATAAAAAAAATAGCGTTATGTGAATATGGAGGCAATGGCGTCTTGTATCTATTTGTAGAATACATTTATAATCAGATCACCTTCGGCAGACTTAAGGACTTCAAGTTATAAATAAAATGCAAAAATTAAACCAGGTTGTACATGAAGAAAGTAGAACCCTGCAGATATAAAAAAAATTAAATTAAATAGAATGACCAGAAAACTTACCTATACGTATAGACAACTAAATAAAAACCCACCTTCTGAAGTAAGTTTTCTTTCAAGAAAACGTCAACAAGCATCCTTACATTCTGTTGTCAGTGAAAATAATTCTGATGGGATTTGATTGATTAACTTGTGAAACACCGCTACTAACCAAATCGTATATTGTAATTTGTCTTGGGAAAAATTTTCTAGAGCCGAAAGGATTCAACAATTGCTATCAGATCTGATCATATAGGTTATGGAGCAGCGAGAAATAAAGAGGAAAAACAGCCCTGATTAATTCAGTTGAATACATATAAGCAATTTTGACTTGAGCATAAAAATTATACAAAACAAAACATCACGAAAACCAGATTTCAACACAGCCTAATGAGCTATACTTGTTTCTTAGCCGGAACCCAGTGTCGATAATTGGTCCAAGTGCTAGTTAGGATGACAGCCCCTCACATGATCCCCATATACTCATACAACTTAAACAAATGCATACTTATCTCTTTTCCTTTATACAACTATTTCAACAGTTGTATACAGGAAAAGAGAACAGGAGAAAAGTTTTTCGCGAGTCTTATAAAAAACACAAGATACTTAGAAACAGACTGCACATTAAGTCATTCAAATTCAAGATAACTTTGGCCCACTTCCAGAGGTTTTTTCGACCTCATCGAATTTTATACTCTAATTCATGTTGCTGTCAATTTAAATAATAGATATGGTATAGTATAATACGATGTAATCGTAACAGTTCATAGAATTCTGTTTTTATCCAAAAATATACAATAAAATGGGCTAGTTGCACCCAGACCTAGTAACACGACGTACTCCTTTATTTTTTTATCATCGATAAAATAGTCAAGCTAAGATTGAATAATTTTTATTACTGTACTTTATTCTGCCAAATGCAAGGACGGTTGGTTGGGTTTCATGGCGCAAGGGCCATATCTGGCCAAGCGATGTCAAGACATAAACACACAAGGAAGATTTTACTGCACAGAAGACGAATCGAACTACTAAATGCCAATAATCAATTTTGCGTTTAAATTCCTTTAATTAAAAATTTTTATGTAAAAGCTTTTGGAGTTTGAAAGCAACAAAATGAAAAATTCGTTAGCAGACGGAAAAACAGAACACTACTCAGAAAATTTTAAAATAAACAATGGGAGATTAATGCGTTTTGGTTTGTCGTCTGGGACCAATTTTTGCTACACGAGAAGCTAACGAGACCGAGAGCTTAGTGGGGCATAACTGTTTCTGCTTTGAAAACAATAAATTAAAATTGCACATCTAATCTAATAACGGTACCCAATTATTATGTTATACATATTTCAAAAATTTAAACTTATTTTCAGTAAGAAATTAAAGTTACATAAAAAAAGAATTTAAGAAATGAAAGTTACCTTTTTCTTAGAGACTTTTTAGATTATATTAAAAATCTAGGAGTCCAAACAGTAGGTTACAAAAAGAAGCACCAACGAAAAGAAATAAGCTAATAGTTTTTTCTCCTAATACTTAGGCCTGGATATAAACTAATGATTCAATCATTGAAAGAGTAAACGACTAATTAGCTGAAGTTTAAATCAACTCCAAACTGGCTTATTAACAGCATTACTCTGACGTGGAAAGTTAACCGAATGACTACAAAAACTTTTCACATTTTCCGGGGACCCTCAGAGGTAGATCAAGTCATTTTGAAGCCTTAGGAGCAGATACCTATCCTCATGATTATTCTCAGATTCATTGACCAAAGTTTTAAAAAAATCAAGTTGCTTCAAACATAAGACAACGTCAAGCAATAGACATACACACACGGATAGTTTTTTACTGACACAGGAGAGAAATACACCCAGAGTATGTTACAGAAATCGAAACCGCGCTGCCTAAAACTCACAAATTACTAATGCATTGAGCCACGGCGGCCCCAATTTTAATAAAAAATCAAGACTAAATATTTGTAATTAAACTATAATTAGTATTTAATTAATCACTATAGGGTTTGGATTGTTTGGAACTGTTCCGATAAATGCCCTTTTTCTAAAATCATCCTAGGCACGATCTTACTGGGAGATCCGTCATCTCTTACGTGGGGCCCTGGTACTATGGTACTGGCAACCCCGTAGGTGAGGCCCTATATACTATTCAAAAATTGAATACTGTCCGTGAGATAAATATTTTAATTCCAACTATTAATTTACCTATCCTTTAACAATTTAAACATGTATAAAAATTTAAGATTCAATACAGCAGTTAAGTGCAAAAACTGCCATTAGTTATCAAATCTGAACTAAGGATTACATTAGAACATATCTGAATTGAACAGTCAATTAAAAGAGGTAGCAGCTGTTCATGATAAAAGGAAAATCCAAGAAACATTTAGTAAATCAGGTAATTAGAGTACAGCGAATACCACACAGCTGCATTTCCTTCAAACGAGTTTCACTTAGAAAGAAAAAGAAAACAGTGGCATCCCTTAGTATACAAAGTATAAAAGCTGGCGAATTTTCAAGTTAGAAATAAATTGTCAACGCCTGTCATTGCACCCGACACTTAAAGGCTAGTATCACACAAGCGTTCCGGTAACCGACAATCAATCAATACCAGAAGCTTCACATCAACATAAAAACAAGAGCAAAATACTCGCATTCGGTAATGGTAATTAATTAACGTCTCACAGGAGCAACACAGTGGGCTATTGGCGACGGTCCGGGATCAATCCCAAAGGGAACATCCGAGGACAATATCACGTAATTTTGTACCACGGTCAGATGACGAGGTCAACACATGAGCTGGCACCTCTCCAAACTTCCATACCACACAACGCCAAAGTGAGGACATTTGTTTAAATTCAAGTTTTTGGAATTGAGTTTTTTAGATGTTTAATGTTTTACACGTAGTAAATAATGTTAATTACAAAAGTGGCACGTTGACAAAATAAATGAGAATTGTAACTCATCATTTCACATTGCGGACGTTAAATCAAAAATAGCTTTCAAATGAACGTTTAATTCTAGCTTTATGTTTAATCTTTCAAAACGTTTCCCGAACATGAAAATTAAAACAAGTACAGTTGTCGGCATGCGTTCTCGGAAATAAATTCACCGACCTTTTTGGTAAACACATTTTTATGAAAAAAAATCGCAGTAAAATTTTTTAACTATTGAAAGTGATTAAATTCCCATTCTATATACAATGGGTGTAAAAATAAAGCAGCTGATTAGATAAACAAAATATTCCAATTACTCATGTTTGTCACAAGGAATATCCTCGTCAAATAGTCAATAGGCTGGGCAAACAAAATTACTTACAATAGAAAAATTATAACACTGTCCAAAAAATAATAATCGGAACACCTCAAAGTCAGTGTTCGATCGGAATGAAACTTAGCATATGTGATGTACACGATACACGACTCTAATATTGTAGAATTACATCAGAAAGGTCTTAAATTTAGTCTGCATAATAAGTTATAAAAGTCCTCCCTGGTGGTGATACATGTCGATATACGATGTGGCATGGAGTCATACGTAATCCTTATAATATGTGGAAAATTATACCAAGTATTCAGCTGCTGCTCCAAATCCCTTGTTTTCTGAGGGTGGTGCAATCGACGACTTAGCAAATGCCACATGCTCAATAGGAGATAAATCTGAATTTCTAAGGCGGACTTAGAGTGGCCGGTCGTTATTATGCGGGTAAATAGCCCTTTGGGGGGACATGACATGAATGGCCAAACCGCAGGTTGTAGGATCTGCTGGAAAGAGATCTATGAAACTTGAGAGGACCAGCAGTGGTGCTCGACATACCATTAGGAGTCAGTGGTGCCGCTCGACAGACGCAGTCGAAAGTCGACGTCTTAACGGGCGACATACCTGCGGTCCTGTTTCCCCCAGATGTCTAGCAATGGTCCGTCGCTACAGGAGGCTATACAACAGACGATATCATCGTGGGATGATCGATAATGAAGTTGTAAGAGTAGTTTCAGCTTGCCTCACTATCATCCTCGCATTTGTCTCGGACCGATCAGTCTTCGTGACGTGCAAGTGTAGCTTTACTGACCCTCTGCTGCGAGTACTTCGTCGCGACAGTCGGTGTCTCAGTGACGGGCAGTTGGGTCGACATGACCAATCTGCCTCCCGCACTCCAACGATGCCACTCCTTTTAGTTATGAGCTTTCACTTACGGTATTCGAGTGCATCATCCAGTCATTCTTGGTCGCAACTGAGGACAATTCAACGGCAGTTAGAAAACATTGGAAAAGGCAGGCACCTTAGGAATATAATGCTTCTAAAGGAAAAAATATATTTTTACAATAGGCAAACATAAACTTGAAGCAGTTTGTATGACCTTGTGAAAAAGTTTAAAAATCAAACGCCTTCTTAAAAATTGAGCAACATACTATACAAACATTTTTCCATGCCTAGTTTATTCACGAAACATTTTGCGTTGAGGAAATTACAGGTTCAATCGCGCAATACTATACGTAGTGTATAGTCGACGCTCATTTAACGAACTCCGATTTTATGAACACATACAAATTTTATGAAGTCTTAAGTTCTGTTGCAAGGTAACAATTTTTTAAATCTTTTAATGAATTTTCCATTTTTACAACCTTTTTCTCGGTTCCCTGGGTTCGCAAAAAGGACCTTCGACTGTATAAATCTAAAAGTGAAACGATTTTAATACATTTAAGTCACAAATAGCATTTTTCAAAATTTTCAAACAATCTTAAACTGAAAAAGACATAACAAATTGATTTAACTTGCTGGATGTAGCACCCTAAGGAATTATAAATAAAATTTAAGCATAATTTAAAGATTAAATTTTAAAATAAAAATGGAATCTCTCAATTCGCATAAAACAAAGCACATATGTAGCGCGGACATTAATACCACGCCATCTAAGACTTTAAAGACGCGCAGGCGCAGAACAGCTCCCCTGCGTGAATCTGAATGAGACCCGTCAGTTAGGACAAAGTAGTGAGGGAGAACAGTTGTCCCTTCTTCCCCGAGAATCTTTTTAACCTTAAATATTATGATACAGTGCCCATATAACGATTGTTTCTAATTAATGTCAAATGTTTAGTGTTCGTGTTTGTAAAAATGTAATGTCTTTTGTTAGTAAGAATAAACTTAATTGCCTGAGAGAGCTAGCCTTGTGTTATACATATAATTTTAAGATTTATGAATATCTAGGTGTATATTCTGAATAGCGAAATAATTTCGGTTTCATTACTTTGAAACTCCGTAGACATTGCTTAAACACATTTTTTATTACAACTTCCTACATAACAAGATTGATTCGCCCTTTTTAGTTTCCTGTATTTATTTTAACGCCCCCAGGTATATCACCAGGAACTGTAAACTATTTTGAGTTCAACCGTAAGAAAAGAATGTAGGCAGCAATTTTGCTACACAAAAAGATTTTTAAACTGTACATTTCTTTCTCGGAGGTTGATACATTTTTTGATAATTTCAATTCAATATTAAAACTGTATTTGTCTTTTCTTGCATTTTTTAAAATAATATTGTTTTCAGTTTTTGCATATTTTTCTGTGGAAACAATTTAATAAATGAATAATAAAAACATTTTACCTCATTTCTTCAAATTTGAAAATTAATGATAAATGCCAAGATTCCCACACATCGATTAAAAATCAGACTGCAGTTCCTATTTGCTTTTGTCTACTTGATTAGCATTTCTTCGAAACAAATTGAATCGAAATGTCGGTTACCAGAAATGAAATAAGTAGTCTAGCGATTTTTGAAAAGGAGTGGAGAATTAATGAAGCAATTTGTTTTTCAGTAAGAATGAGTAGCTTATGAAGCAGCTTGGTTTTTTGAAGAAAGAACACGGAGAAAATTCTCATTAGACTACTTCCAAATTACGTGTGATTGCGCTTTCTGTTCTTTCACTGAGGAATAATTGATGCCTTTCGGCGGAAAATTGCGTTTTCTTGAAGCGATGTATTTTATTCTGCTTTTTGGAGAAGCAAATAAGCAGCTCCAAGAGAACGGGTATGTAGATTGGTGGTAATTTGCTTTGGGATACAAGAAATGTTACTTTTTTATATTTTAATTCTGAATTGTTTTTCTCTGCATAATTTTCGAAGTAATTCTCAAGTTAAGGAGAGATGGTAACTTTTGAATTTGAAAATTAAACTTTCCAAAATAATTGTTAAAATTTGTTTCTACATAGAAAAGCATTGGAAACAAATAGCAACAAAATGGGATAAAAATTGAACTCAGTGCAAAGCTACTAAAAAAACTCACAAAAAAAGCTATTTTGCGTTATACACAAAAAATTATGTTGAAATGAAAACTTCAAAATCCATTTTTCTTATTTCTAAACTTTCACTGCCACGAGATTTTAGAGTTTTTGTAGCATAGTAATGAAACTTGGTGCGTTCAAATACATATTATTTCTACACTTTCTGAACCACGATTTAATAATTTGGCCAAAACGTTTGGATTTCAATAACTTCTAAATGAGGAAATTTAACAAATTCTGGTATTTTAAAGTTTTAAAATTATTTTCTTCTATGGTTCACAAAATGAGACAAATTGCATTCGATTTGCATAAAAATTATGTTTCTAGTATATTTATTTTGTTATTAAGTGATATGAGCTATTTGCATTCATACGTTCCTTATTATTTCCTTGCAAACAGATAATAATTTATACATAAATTATGACTAGCCGATCAGCACAATGTGTCTGTACTGAAGAGTTTTATTTCTTCGTATTGAGTGTTATAAATACATTTAGGTTAAAATCGAGTTGAGGGCTTGGGCTAAGCGTTAGTTTTCGTTGACAAGGCGGAAAGTGGTCGCCAGCTTTCATTCTGGTAATCCGTCTAGGTAAGCGTGAATATGAGTGGGGTTACCAGAGTATTAACCATATAATCGCCAAGCTCAAGGCAACGGCACACAAGTCGTCCGTCAACTTTATTTTGATCTACATATCATTCCTTATTTTTTAAAAGATTTGGATGTCTTAAAATAGCAATGGAATCACAAGTCATAAATATTTAGTAAACCCATAATTCAAATCAAGCATATTTGAACGAAGCTGTGAAATTGGTGAACTTCGCAGCGGTTAATTTTATTTATTTATATCCGTTTGCCATGAGTCAAAAAACAAATGGCGATTTCTGAGCTGTTTGTGAAGTTTTGATTTCCCAACTTTCTTTTCAAGCATCACGGCACATGAACACGTCCCATCTTCAGTCTCCTACCAATTGACAAGACAAAAACAAACCAGTTCTCATATACCTCGGCAATTGTCATCTTCCACTCAAGAGGCTATGCCATAATGCTTTAAAAATGAAGCAAGACCGGTAAAATCAATGCTACAATGATGGAATACACTCAAACAAAAGAATAATGATATTAAAAAATCATAAATTAAAAAATTGCATTTTTTTCTCTTATAATTTGGCATCATTTTGTCAAGAAAATTGTTGAAATAAAATTTAAATTTTTTATCTCATGATTCAGTAACGAAACGGGTAGTTTTGACTTTACTTTTTTGACTTTGCTTTAAGCATAAGACAGTAACCGACTAACCAAAGGATGGTAAGAGTCAAGATAACTTTTCCAGGCACGGACGATATAGCTTGGATAACTAAAAATGCCGAATTATGTACTCTAAAATCTTTTCAGTCTGCTAACCCCAAAAAAATATTTGAAATCGCTTTATGGTCGTTAATAGCGAAAGAAGATGAACAGACAAAAGCATACATTGCATTTCAAGATTACCCCAACATGGAATACAACCTAACAGACTGGGAAACGCAAATGCGAAGTGATATGGACAACTGTCCACTGAATGGCCTAAACACGTTATTTCTCCGAACCTTCATCTGCGAATCGAATGCCGAAAAATACATAAAACTTCTTTTAAAGCACACATTCCATTCGCTACCATCTTTGAACTTCTGTTGCTTTGTGACTAAAGAATCAGACAAGGTAGATTCAGGATTTTTTACCTGCTTTCAGCTCTTCAGCAATTTAAAAGAAAACTTACAGTTGTGGTGCGGTGACAGAAACTACAGCGTGCCCAGAATCGGCATTCGATCCAAGAGAAGCGAGGATTATTTAGCCCTAAAGAATATCTTCCACCAAATGTTCTCAACAATGCCCAACGACAGTCTTGACAGCTTCACTCTCGACTTCTTGGACTACGGGGAAGACAGGTGTCCCACGTATAAATATTTCACCTTCAATGAGGATAACACATGCATCACAGTCGCCGATACAGACGAGGGAGAGGCAGTCGGGTTCGTCTATGCAACGATCCAAAGAATTGATTTGGACGTTCTGAACCACAATTTCCAACTCGAATCGGTGTACGGGCTAAGGAAGACGCACCCAGATGATGAACCCGAACTATCGTTTGATATTGACTCTTCCTCTTTGCAACCTGAATTAAATTCTGACGAGGAGGAAGACATAGTGAGAACCATAACCGATCTCATTGACCAAATTGATTCCAGATCGGAAATAAATGCATGTCTAAATGATCTTTTAGAAAAATGTTGTGAAGTGGCGGATGGAGGTACTATACAGAACAAAATTCTATCTGCACCTGGTGATAGTACGGAAGTTCAGTTAGATCTGACGAAATCTGATCAAATAATAACGGAAGACAGTTTAAAAGACGCCACGCCAGAATCATTGATACAATTTGTCAATTCTCCATCATTTAATGTTAATAATGAAACACACATGAAATCAGTCCCTCTTCTGAAGAGTGCCATATCTGACATTGCACCGAATCGTTTGCACGAAATTTTGAATTCAGATGAGTTTGATCCTTCCTGCGAAGAGTTCGCCATGGTATCTCTAAATATCATAGACAAGATGCCGTTAGAAAAATTACGTCTATTTCAAAAATCGTCCGTAGGCTCCGAAATTTACGAGAAAATAAAAATTAAAAAGGCCACTTACAAGAGGAAAACGAAAATTAAACTGTCTTACATGGACATGCAAGCAATTCTTCATGAAACATCAGAATCACTCAGACGTAAAAAATTGAGAAATGAAAAGTTTCAGGAGGAGCTACAAAATCATAAGCGAACATTTGACGAAGCAAGTAATTTCACTAATATACGTTACAGAAATATGGGATTCATTTCAGGTTTAGCTATCAGAGAGAGATATAGAATTCAAAGGAATTACAGCTCACCGAAAGTAAAGGAGCCCTTTGGTTACTTATCGAAAGAAAATATTTCTATCGAAAAAACGGATACTAACTCAAAAAACGGAGATGCTTTGAATGAAAAATATTACATCCCTAAATTAGATAATGAATGCGAGTATGTGGTAAAAGTTCCAACATATAACGGTGGTACAAACTGTTTTTTCATCGAACAGTTGGCTATTGAGAAAGAGTATGAGCCACAATGTCTTTTTCTAATAAAGGCAGGTTTCAACTATTTTCCAAAAGTTGATTATTGCGTGTTGCTTTTACCGTATGGATCAAAGCAAGTGCCACTCCTCCGACAGTACTTCACACCAATACCTGCTCGTCCTTTTAGTGTTCATGAAAAAGAACTTTTCGTATTTCACAAAGGTGGTTTCAATCGATCTTTCCAAGTAAAGCCTTACGAAAAGAGGGATTTTCCCGGAGTGCAGAACTTAACTAGGTACAGTTGCTTGAAAGAATACCTTTTAAATGATCTTACAAAGTGTGTTACAAATGTTGATGAACAAATGTCAGCAATAGTTTTGATTTCTGACGAATACATTTGGGGTATAGCTATTGTTTCACGAACAGAAGATGTTGAACATATTCGTAAAAACTATGACATCGGCGATCGAATTAACCTGAAAAACCACAAATATAACAACCATGGACAATTATTGCACTGCGTGCTGCATCCAATCGCTAGATGCTTCTCAAGTATGTTTCTCAAAGAGGTTATGCGAATGACTCGAAAATCAATTCTATACTACAAAATATATCCCACTCACCTTGTAACACATAACCCTTCATATTGGCAATCCTTATGTAATGTTCTGGATCAACTAACACCACTAAAATTTAATAAGAAAATTTTAACAAAACCTTTAATGTCGAGTAAAACAAACGAAAAATTAACTACAAGAAACGACAACTTCAGCCTATGCTATATATGTACAAAGTGGGTCCTGCGTAATAAATCGCCGATATCTTCAAGAATTGTTATTATAGGTCACTCTGATACCGCAATAGGTATTTTAGAAAACTTGATTTACGATCTAAATTACAGATTTACAAACCTAACGATCATCTCAAACACCTGCGTAGACAGCGAATTTAAACTTGATGAAAATTGGCACAGCTTCGATCCATTAAAATCTGATTACAGTAGTGAAATGCTGGACAGCTTATGTTTACCAGCATGGGTAACTATTGTCCGTGGTAAAGTGGTTAAAGTTGATCGTAATATTCTTTACTTGAAAGGAATGAATAAAAACAAGTCGCAAAGGTTTCTGGTTGGTTTTGATTTTTTAGTTATTTGCGAGGAACTTAAATTCCAGAAAAAGATGAAGAAACCTGTTTCCCACAAAGAACAAAAAAAGTGGAAGAAATTCTCATTGTTGAAAAATTTGCAGGAGCATGCTTTCGAAACAGAAGCAGTACCTTCGAATGTTTTTACACTGAATTCGGCTGAAGACGGGGCTAAAATTCTGAACTGGCTGTGGAGATATTTCAAACGAAAGAAAGAAAAACAATCCAAAAAGTCAGCAAAAACAAAATTCCAAACTTTGAACGAATGGGCGATGGATAAAATAGAAGAAAGAATCGTGATTTATGGCAATTACATAAATGCTTACATTTGTCTGGCAGTGCTTCTAGAAGAAGCTTTTCCCAATTCCATACTTACCTTTGTGAAAATTCCACCGAATGGTCATCCCAGTACTTTTTACACGCCGGAATTAGAGAGCATCGGTGACTATATCGTTCGAAAGTCTAACGTAGAGATGTATACTGGTTTTTTACAGTATGAAACGGAATGTAATGAAATACCTTTCGTGGATATCGCTACAGAAAAGGGTATTATTAGCCTAGATTGCTGCGCTTTGCTAGTCTTCAACGAAAAGAATATTAGCCACAGAACATTCAAAGCTCTGCATCATAGTAGCCTCGCTTTCACGCTGCCCTTAAACGAAAGCAAAGGCTATCCATACTTGCTCGTCAACACAAATTTTCAAACTAATTCTAGAAACATTTTTGCAGCAGGAAACATAACGGAAATGTACGAGACGAAAAACGGAACAAGTTTACGTTTCGAAAAGTGCTTCTACAATCCAAAAGAAGTTGGACTTATGATTGGAACAAATATTCGAAAAGCAATATCCAAGGAGCTTCACAGCGACAATACCTTTCCAAATCTAAATCTTCCATCAGTGACAATAGCGAAACTGCCCAATGGATATATTTATGTGCTTGTAATGGGACCTAGTTCCCAATTTCAACAGGACAAAGAGATGAACGGTGAAACCGATTTAATTTGTCCACATTCGTTTGTTTTGGGTAATTTGAAGACAGGATTTGCCATAATCCCAGAGAAAGAAATGACAGATGATGGAAAGCCACAAGATACTGAAAATAAAATCGATAGTTTGTTGCCTGCCACCGACTCCATCACGAAATCGAGCGAAGAAAAAGAATTTGATGAAAATACTCCAAAAATGCCAAAGGATGTTGATAGCACGACCGACTCCACTAAGATATCCAGCGAAGAGTTAACAGATCCTCACGAGGAAAACGTGCTCCCCGATGAACCAGAATTTTTTTCAATAACATTCAATCCGAAAGAACGAGTTCAAAGTATCGAATGCCTGACTTCAAAAGATATCGAAGTAGAGACTTTAATAAACATCTACGACATATCGTTGTCACAGCTGTACAAAATTATGGCAATAGTGACAGATGAAAGTTCAGGGGAAATATCGTTCCGCCTAACCGACGATTGGGTACTGACTCTCGACTTTTTCAGTTTCTGGGACATTGAATCAATAAGTGAAATATATTCCGTCCCAAACTACGGATTCGAAGGTTTTTGGAGAAAAGGCTATCCAGAGGATTCCAAGACAAAAATAAACAGTTTCCTCAATTCCTTTGTTAAAGATAAAGGTGATAACAAATAAACTATCGTATCGCGTCCGATGAAATTCGCAAATTCTTTTTTTTTAAAGTTTGTAGATTCAATCCAAACAAATTTGATAAAAAAATTACAGAAACCCAGATAAGTGTTTAACTTTGTAACAGGCAAATGATGAAAAGATTATTTGTTTATAGTTTCTAAAACCATCCTAGTTTTCCTTTTGTTATCTATTGAAATCCCCGTAATTAAACAAAAAAAGTTTAAAAAAATACGTATTAAAATTATAAATTTGACAAATAAAAATAATGGAAAAAATGCATGCATTTTTAGGATTGGATTCTGGAGAATTTGTAAATCCCAAAGCAATACCAAGATTAAATATTCATGGATATATCATCGATTGAAGTTTATTAGATTTGATAAAAAAAATTCCACACCAATATCTAATGAAAGGTTGGATTCATGGATAAAGTTAAGTTACACTACATTAGTTTAAATGTCTATGGTTAAAGGTATAAAACGGTTCTTTTCCCTTTCTTTGTATGTTTGACCCAAAGAAAAGGATTGATTGCTATTCAAGACGAAAAGTCCAGATCTGGCCGAGCAATGTTTCCTCCGTGATATGCATCAGCACAACGAAAGTTTTACTGACACGAGAAATACACCCAAGGCAGTCACTGGAATCGAACCAGTGCCTTCTACAGCTCGCAGGTTGCTAGGGCAGTGGGCAAGTCCACTGAGCCTCCAGGAGAAGGTTTTGGGTTTTATTGTGCAAGGGTCACATTTGACCAAGCTGCGTCAAACACAAGATAACGTAAAGTAAGACATATACACAATAAAAGTTTAACTGACATAGAAGAGAAATACACCCAGGGAGGAATCGGAACCCCAGGGAAAGGAAGCTAATCTCAAAATTTAGAGTGGACCAATAAGTGAACCCATACAAACCCTCCATTATGGAGGGATAAAACATCCTTTTTGTAACTTAATACCAAATCAGATTGTGAAACAAGAATCGGAGTCACGTATTCTTTAAAGTAACCAGTGGTCTTGTTCAACTATATGTAACTCTTAACGTCCCCAGTCTTAAGCAGATAGAGATGGTGGTCTGTTAAGATTCCAGAACGAATGCTTTAACGCTCGCTTTCTTAAAACGTGTGCATTCACACGTACAAAATTAAGTTTCCTTATTTAATTTCCCCCTGAAAGGTGGAACTACTGAATCAAATTTAAAGTTTGAAGGAAAAACTCCCTACGCAAATGATTACACCGTTACCATGATTATAACCACTTTTTCAGTCCCCCGAAAGAAAAATTTTGGGTTCTCTGAACACATCGCTAGGTGTCATATCCGAACCGGGGTTATACGCATTAGGAGATTCCGAACAACCTTCCTTCGTGACTAGCAAGTTTGTGACGTCCGTCATATAACCACCAGCTGTCCAGATGGGATGATATTTCCAATGACATCCTCATCTTGACGATCAACAAGACCACTTTGCTGTAAAGCATATAGGCTGTTTACCCAAGTTGTCCAGTTCGTTTTTTCATTCCGAATCTTCAAAGGTGCTCCAAGTACCACAGGTTCGGGCATTCGAAGACTCTTGTCGTGGCTCTGAAACCTGCGCTAATTATGGAGAAGTCAGCCAAGACTTTGCGCCTCCTCGACGCATAAACTGCCAAGGGAACCATCCGTCATTCTCAAGATCGTGCCCTAAATGAAAATTTGGAAAGGAGGTTCAAGTTGTAAAAGTTATCCAAAAACTTCCATATCCCCGAAGCACGGAAAATAGTATCTCCCCATCTCTAGAATAGGTAAGACATCCGTTCAAAATGCAGTCACTCAAACGGAAACTCCCTCAGTACTCCTAGTCCCATTACCAACTAGACCAAGCAATAAAAAATGTCCTCTCCAGCGAAAAAATATTTACCGAAATTTAAAGCCCTCCACCAAGCGATGAAACTAAAATTTTCAAAACATTCACTCCCACAAAACGTTCCAACGTCAGTGTTGAAGATCCCGATTCTTCGCTTCCTTTTGACGACGAACTCCTTTGCGAAGATGACACTAAGATGGATAGGATAAGAAACTGAACCTCTTTCAACCATGCAGCCACCTTTTCGCACCGTCTCTCGGAACTGTTGTGGTTTTAGATGTAAGATTAATGGTATCAGAGCGATTCTTTTCTCACCATCCCGCAAGAGTGGCGTTTCAATCAACATTCTTGAAACTCTCCCGTACGTGCAAGATACACCAGAAAAGATCATGACGCTGGAACAAGTGTCTGGATTGGATTTTAGGATTTTATGGCGCAAGGGGAACAAGTGTCTGGAGGCATGTCTTTTTAACTTCGTACAATTATCTCAGCATTGTAGTTACACTTCGATCTTTGCAGAATGTAGCCGAACGAATTCACAACCATTCCTTGCAGTTATCTATCCCACGAATTTGACATGCCTTTGATTATGCGAGAATTTCAAAACGCTGTTAACAACGTGATCAAGTGATGCGACTAGAATGGTCACGCATTATCCTCAAGCAAGAGCTGATGTGTTCATATCTGCAGACACTTTAATTTACATCAGAAACTCGCAAATTTCCGCAATCAATGACATAAAATTCCTCGGAATAATCTTCGACAGCAAATCCTCCACCTTCTACATTTTATACATTACACTTACACTTGCAAAGTGAAAAATTACTCCAACATCCTAAAAGTTCTCTCACATACATCTTATGCTCTGGGACATTCGGAATATCACCAGTTAACAGACTCTATGTGAAACGTCATTATCTCCCATTCGATCCCTGCGACGGAAGTTGTCCGTCAATTCTTTCAAATCTTATCCAATCCATCCTTTGAAGCGTATATCTCGGGAACTTGGCAGTCGAATGTAAAGCAGCGCTCTATTGCAACAAGCCATCCTTTTTAGTGACACTAAGATGTCTACATAGGAGTTCATTAACTCCTTGTAGCAAGGGTCGAAAAATCTACAAGTCACCAACTAATTATTTTCCATCAAATCAGTGGCCAATGTGAAGACTGATGTCAAACTGATCCGTCTTCATATTGGACACACTATTCACTCATCTTTTGTTGTGAGAGTCCAAATCTTAATCATGCTCAACTCTAAATTATTCATATTTTAATTACCTGTCCGTCTTTCAATCGCTATCATCTAAATTTTTTCAAAGTACGATAAAAAATTCACAAGATTTGAGTGGGTAAACTCCCCACTCAAATCTTTACGTATTTTTACCCACCATTGGCCTTTTAAATGTCATGTAATTTTTCAGATTCAGCATTTCTGAAATCTAATTCATAAATTTAGTTCAGAAAAATAAATTTTGACAACTTTAAAATTTTATAAAATTCATTTTTTGACCTTGATTTTTTATTTTTAGACGTTATCTTTTTTTATAGTTTAATCTTCTATTATATTTGTGCAGCTTGCCCGTTTTCGGATCGCCATAAAATCCCACCCAATCCCGAGCAAATATATTAGTGTGAACATAACAGAATGATAAATTATTCATTTGTGCCCACTCCCAGTTAACAAAAAAATATACTCTCAGCACATTCATGCACTATAACAAGGAAGCATCCATTCGAGAAGTTTTGAGAACCAGGATTAGTTCACTAAAAGCCTATTTCTTTGCCAAGAAGGATGGATTGAATTTTTATGGCGCAAGGGACAGTCTGCCAAGAAATCAAAAATGAGAGAGAGAGACATCCAGAAATTAACTAATGGCATACACAAATCAAGAGGGGAGAAAGTGTATCACTCCGGTCCTCTTCATATTCAACTCATTCCTCACTCTTATTTGCTCTCCAATCAGATGATCAAACCTAACGAGGCAACACAAAAACCGGTTTGTGGAGGCGCACAACCAAAAAGAATGAAATGCATATATGCTGCTATTTCCTCTGCAGGGATTTCGGAAGGCGAAACAAAGAAATTTTCCTTTTGCTTGAAAAAGAAAAAACTCATTTTAATGTAAGGGCACAAGGAAACATCTGCTCTTAAGTCTGTATTTTTCTCGATTTCTAAACCCGTCGTACAAATCGAGTAATGGTTTGCGAAAGGTTGGCCCTACAATTGGAAGTTTCCCGTCTTCCAAATACAAATAAATTCGCAAAGCTCCTTTTCTAGTACGGAAATACATTCCCAATACACTGTTAAACAAGGAAACTAACAAATCTGCTATTGCTCAACATTGTTGGGAACATTCCAATCATTTTAATTCTAAACATACGAAAATAGTTCAACCTCTCGAAAAAAAAGCCTAACATTTTTTCTTCACTAAAACAAACTAGTCAACAATATTAAGTGCTAGTCAATGAAACTAGTGCTTTGCCGTCTTTGAACATGATCTGGAAGCTCTCAAAGCTCTGGCTTTGCAGTCTTTGTACTTAATTAAAAAGTGATCAGTGGGACAACACTGATGAAAGCTAACATTTAAGCTTCAGTTTCCACTTGTATTTTCATTTGGTCCTGATGATGGTGAATCCGATAAAATAGCCATTGACTGTTTTGGTTTTTAATATCTATATTAATCTTCTTTTTGGGTCCTTTTAAATAATGAATTAAAATTTTGGATACGATTTTTAATTTTGTTCTGAAATGTAATAGACTACATTTACCAACCCTCTCTGGCATCACGTATAATGCAAACCCACCGTCAACTATGCAAACCCACCGTCACCATGTCCCACGCGTTGGCAGTCGAGTCACGTGATTTTGAACGAGTTTTAGTTAAATTAGGTTACTAGGGTAACGCAAACAAAGTACTTTCACAACTGGCATCTTTAGCGCGGATTCCGCTTCTAAGTTTATCGTTCGGTACCGAAAGGGATAGCAGTGATAATGAGTTGGCAGGGGAGATGAATCCATGGCGATCACCATTCCTACTTTTCCGTATGCAGTCTTCCCACATTCACACCTTATCAAAAATCGACTGTCTTCTGTCTGAGCCGCACTACAATTCCCACTACACTGAACACCACACCAGCGCATCCGGATATACACGGCTTGCTTCCCAGGAGTGTCCGTGATGAAACCCTTCCTTGGACATAGAGATCACCAGATTTCTCTCCCATTGAACATGCCTGGGATATCCTACACCGTCAATTGCACCTCAAACGAAATATCTGCAGCTGCAGAATGCCTGGCACGCCATATACTGGAGTGCTATCAGAGGCTTTACAACTTACTAATTTTTTACCTTTCTGGTGAAATTCTACAATACGTCCTCTGTGTTAGATACTGTGATGTCTTAGTTCTTCATGTAAATCACACATGTTGTTTCATTTCGGATCGAACACTGGCTTCGGGGTGTTTCGATTTCATTCGCAGAGGGTAAAATTTCCACGGTTTGGTTGCCCTTTGGGATCACTTCTTTGTTACACAAGGGCTTATTACAGACCTAAAAAATTGCAACGGATTTTGATGAATACAAGGTTTTTCCATATATTTGTTGCCTGTCTCAGACGAAATAGCACTCTGAACAGTAATTTGAGACATCGGAGTATTGCACGGAATACAAAGGAGACTCACAGCTTTGTTATATCGACTGTGTGATCTTAGAAATACAGAGCCCATTGAAAAAAATCGTCGTGTTAGTGCAGGCCCATAGGAAAAACCTAATATAGCTTATTCTTTTCAATGTGTATTTCGTACGACGTTCCAAAAACACAAAAGCAAGACAGAAAAACATCAGAAAGTACTTGTATATTTACTCAGCTTTAGGAACAAGGACATAATTCGTAGACAGCATCTTTAGGGGCATAGTACCATTCAGGATTCAAATCACAATGGAAAATATCCTATCTTCGATATATTTAGACTCTAGCTCAAACTATATCGAAATGAAACTTTTGGTAAAGTTTATTCGTACTCTTTAATATGACTTATACAGAAAATCGTGTCTGCGCGAAAATTATTAATATTTTATGTCAATTTACATATGGGTAATTTTTAAACGAATATCTATAATTGTACCTTGCGCGTAACATAGTGAGTAAACAAATGCATAAGATACCAAAATGATTGAAGAGTTAGAGATATGATACTTTAAATTAAAACCGATAGTTAATCATTGTTTTGTTTAATTGCATTTTAGCAAGATTTTATTCACATCCCCTAAAAAATCGAAACACCTTCAATTTTTCAGAATATTTTAGTTTTATTTTGAAGCTGTTAAAACACATCTTCACTCCAAATTTCATGTGTTTATGTTCAAAGGTTGAAGAGTTATTGCGAGCGCAATGTCAAACATCATTTTGATAAAAATCTAATCGAAGTTGAAATTAGTATTACTATCGAGGAGGATGAAAAAATCTCAATTGCAAATTAATGCACATTTTTCAATGCATAAACATTTGAAAAATTGATTTGTTTGAAGTTTTAAAAAGGTACAGTGCCCCTTTTAGGGCCGCAGGCAGGGATGAAACTCGCACGAACTCTTAGCTTTCGGTATGACGTAAAGCGAGTGCAAATCAGTTCATACTGAGAATAACCTCAACAGAAGTATTCGTATCATAACTTATACAGTAAGGTGAACCGGAAAACACTTTATTCCAAATTCGTTTAGTCCCAAAGCAGAAAACAGCTAATGTATCAAAAAGATCTGACGAAAAATTTCATTGCTGTTCGAAAACATCTAGACTGGTCCCCTTGCCATTGAAAAAAATCGAAAATTATTAAATAGGTTTTAGATAATTTTAAAAATTGATATTTTATTAGTAATAGTGTGAAACAGTTGCTGAATGGGACTATTATTCTATTCCAAAAAATTCTAGCGATTTACACAAATATCTAGCCGATGATAACAATTTCTAAGCAGTTACCAGATCATATCAAAAATGTAGTTTGCAATGTAATTGCGTGCATCCGGAAACCTAATACTAGCAATGATTACTGGTCGACTTCTTTCCAATGCTATGGTCAACTGAAGAGCTGTCAAATGCTGAAACAAAAGGAAGTGCTTAAGTTAAATTTTGAAGCGTTCCCTGCCATACGCAAGCAGTTGAAAGAAAGGTATATTAAAGTGGTCGCAGAAGCAGCACTTGAAGTTTGTGGAAAGACGGCACGAGATGGGGCTATATCCGAACAAAGTTAGAAGGAAAGATTTGTCATCTTTTGACCCAGAAGGGTCAATGCTATTCAATAACCTGTTTTTTTTTCAGAAAGTTAAAAATATTTCTTCTTAACTGTGTGCTAAGTATTGTAAGCCATTTATATGCTGTGCTATATTGACAGCGATGCAACTCATTCAGACTATGCAATATTTTGTGAGGTATCAAAATTATAAATATCACATAACAGATTCTGCATGTTCATTTTTGTGTTACTTTCAATTTTTTTCGAATGCACGAGAGAAATCGCAGATATGAGGTTACCTGTGTGTAAAAACCTTTCTCAGGCTTGCTAGTGATTCTTTCGCATTCCGCGCAATTATATTGCAATTTACATCTTTAGTACGATCTGGTTATTGCATTGAAAGTGTTCATTTTCCAGTATATGTAATTTACTAAGTACCGAAGTATTTCGATTCAATTGTATTTGAAAGTAATCACGTTACGCAACTTTTTAGCGACGTTAAAACAATGTATATTAAAACCTTTCTTGGACTCTCTTTTGTTTCGGGGCCCCGCCTAGATATGTTTTATTGCTGAAATTTTTTGTGTAGAAACTGCGAAGTATTAAGATTCATTTTTCAAACACAAAACTAAAACAAATTATCCAAACTCTGAAAAACAACTCATCTGGTACAACTCAGACTGAGAAGACGCACCTGCTCCAAAAGCAACTTAACGACGCTCATTTTCGTGCTTTTTTTATTTAAATTTTTGATCCCAACAGAAGCAAGCAGATGTTTCACACGTAGTGAGATAAATTAATGAATATATTAGCTGTGGCCTTTGCACAGCTCTTTCAAGGCAACTAAAAATTCGATACGATCAAATGTTGCTGCTCGTCTGTTACTGCTACTTTTCTGCACATCGTTTTAACGTTGAAGAGTATCCTTGTGGACAACTCTTTAGTTCTTGTTTCAACATAAACTGCGATTTGAGCAGATTTAACCCCATACAGTTAATAAATGAATTGTGCATGAGCAATTTTTCTATTGCTACACAAATGCAGGTTTCCAGCAAAGATTAAAAATGTGAAGATGCTGAAATTTGAAAGATAAGCATTTATAAAATCACTTTTCATACAGGGCATAAAATGTGATCCTACAATTTTCAGAACTGACTTTCCAAATAAAATTCACCCAGTTTCAATCATCACTGGAAAAAATGTTCACGGAACGCAATGCGTGAATCATGGATTTAATTTAAAAAACGACAATCATCTGTCGTTTTTTAAATTAAATCCATGATTCACTCATTGCGTTCCGTGGACATTTTTTCCAGATTTAAAAAATTCAAGCGTTCTTAGGGGCGGTCGTAGCTGTAGCTCAGATGCATTTCTCTCTTCGACATAAGTAAAAATTTCCTTCTGAGTCCATTCACTTTATGACGGAAAAAACATGAATTGGCGCTGCTTGGCCAAGAGTGGCCTATGTAACAAAAAACAATCATCCAAAAATGTCTAGATTTTGTTCTTTTTAACAGAGTATGATTCCAAGATGATTATGATTAATGGTACAACAGCATTTCGAGACATGAATTTAGAGTAAAATAAAAAGAATGAATTAAAATATTTGAATAATGGACCTAACTCAATTTAGTTAATTTTATGTATTGCCTGGATTCACGAAAATGGAGTACGGTTCCGGAAATGTTAATATCATGTGGAAAGTTAATGTAAATGTTTCATTAAAAGCTTTGAATCAAATCAAATCTTAAAAAGAACCTTGCACCCTTAAAACTAATTCTGTGATCAAGATAATGGCACACCCGTACATTGTGACAGAAATATGAATGATGCTTAATCGAAATCAGTTTCTAAATTCCATCGGAATACGCCAATGATAAGTCGTATGCAACCCTTTTGTGTACTCAAAATAAACAGAACTAAATAATAGACTGACACTCATTTTATATAATTATAGCCCAAAGAATGGAAAATAAAGCATGAGATGTGATTAATGTGATCAAATTTTAACACAGAAGAAAATTAAAAATATTTCTTATATTAAACAGACTATTTTCCCAATTCTCTCAAACACTCACAATAATTCACGGTTTAAAAAATTATTTCCATTAAAAATATATCATACCATCAAAAACTATTTTTAACTTATTTTGTTTAGTTTTTCATCCGTGAAATTCTTTTAAACACGTCCTTTTTATAATACACCCTTAACAACGTAACTACGAGAAAAGAAAACAGTTTTCCAAATTAATCTTCTCAGTGACTAGAAAAAATAAACTTGAGTTATATTTCCCATCACAAAAAAAACCTTTTAAATTGAGCAGAAAAATGTGCACCGAATTCACTTCGTTAATAACTGTACTTAGCAACAAAAATATTTGACACTTACGAGAAATTTTTCCTCAACAGAAGAAAAACCTTTTACTTAAAAAAATACCCCGGTGCTCAAAAGTAAAGAAAACTCCGCTTTGGATTTTTATCTCATAATTAAATTCGTGACACGATAGCATTAAAACAAAATGTCTAGGAATAACCGAAAATTTTAGGAGCAAAAAATGTTTCTTTTTTAAATATCCTATATTTCTTGCTCCTTGAATAGACAGGTAAGAAAGTTGGTGTATCTTCATTTCTTAAGCAGTAGAATACAGTTCATTGCCCCAACTTCTTTTGCTCCGTTCCAGGGGATAAAAAATTTCCCAACTATCCAGACGAATATCAGGAAAATCCTCATTTTAAAATGAAATACTAGCTATTAAAATAGTCGCGGTTCGTTTTTTCGAACTTCGATTTTACGCGAAATCTGTTCCATTCAAAGAGAACAAATCTATTCTTTTTTCGCTTGATTTCTTGATATTCAGTAGCCCTCAGAATCCTAGGTATATTTCAATGTACGCGCAGACTTTATAAACGGTAAGGACAGAAAAAATGTAGGCTTGAAACTAAGAATCTCGAGACACTTGTAATATTAGACAAAATATAACCACATAGTATAAACAGCGTTGATAAATCCCTAGGTTTGACACGAAGTCTTCAGTTTCACAAAGGCAGGCTCCGGTCACCATATAAACGAAAAGAATCACCGGGTCTCGTTAAAATTTGATAACCAGTGCTGTATAACACCGCTATTCAATCTGTTTTGCCTTACGTAACCCATGATTTAGTACCCCCCCCCCCAATATTTTTAACAATTTATGAATAGCAGACTAGAAGTATTCAATACTAAAAATGCATATATTGATTGCCAAACGACGTAGTTTAATATCATAAATATACATGGATTGGGAAAAGGCACTGCTTATTCTGAATCATAAAAAAATCGGCAAAGTTAATCTTAAATAACCTGAATAATATCCGGCAATATAATCTGAAATATCCATTTAATGAGAAGGCCAGGTTTTTTTTTTCTCAAAGGTAGAAATTAAGTTCGTGGACGGATGTCGGTGATTGCAAGGATGAGGACTGGCTCTGGATCAAGGTAATTCCTCTCCTTAGTTTACATTAGCTGTCAGGGCAGAGAAGCCTTGTTCGCCAAAGTGAGTCGATACAAATGGAAGAAGCTTAGAAACAGCAAGGTCACTTTAAGTCCACGAATTCTTCGAACTGTAGTCCACGCACCCTGACATCGCGGCAATATCTAGCCCCCTTTAGAATGTGCAGGAAATCGAAATATTCCGAGCTTATTCATAGAATGATTAGAACCAGTTTATAGCATTGAAAATCTATCCATTCTGAAATATTTGTTAAAAAGTTTGCAATTCCTAAAAAATGTCCGTCACAAAACTAACAGAAAACAACAGTTATGAAACGTAACGAGCTCAAATGGGAAACAGCACAAAAATGACGGATCGTCAGCACGCTTTTATAGGAGGGACGAATAAGTTATACGTTACAGTTGTGCTTGTTATATTTTTCTGGTATAGGAAGTGTTCTTAAAAAAAGAAGCCAAATTATAAATAAAATCCCGAAATATCGCCAACTAAATTAAGTATTTTACAGAGGGGTCTCTGAGGGTTCAAACCTCATCCCCCGAGGTTGATTTTTTATTTTCATAATACATCGTTACAAGTAGTTAACAGATGAAGTTAGTCGTTTTTTCTATACATAACAGATTTGTAAATCTAAATATCAATGATTAACGAATGACAAAAGTAAATGAATTTCCAAAATCAAGATTTAAATTACTTAATGTTATTTACTGACACTACAAACATTTGGCAAACCCAAAATCATTTTTGTTAAATTGTTTTAGTTATTTTTGATCTTGGATCAACTGATATGCTTTACCATGTCACAGTAATCCTTTATTTTAAAACAATTAGGTTCAGATCTATATTTGACATAAAAATTATATTTCGAATTTTGTCTCCCCCCTCCGAATTGAAATTCTTGTTACTTTTCTGGTGACCTTATCGCAACCGAATGAAAATAAAAACATTTTTTCCTTCTTCAGGTATTTGCAAAAGCAGGTACCCTTAATTGAGCGAACGCAAAAGATACGAGCCTTGACCAGATGCGAGTTGAGCGAAAGTGCGTTTTATGTTCACAAGAGACACCGAACAGACAGCTCATCGAATTCGGATGAAAAGCAAACACAAATTAATTCTCCATAACTTGTGCCATCTGCTCTAGAACGGCGGAACAGCCAAGTAACTTGTATCGATCTGAGAAACCAAACGTTTTAAATTCCATCTGGGAGGAAACAATAGAAGTTGATAGCAAAAACAAGATTCTCTTTTCTGTGAATCTGGATTGAAGTCTATAAAATAGAAGTCTATTGCATTCATTAAGGGAGGTAATTAAAATTCAAGTAGCCACTTGGGTATCATTGTACGGGAGCGCGATATCCTATTTATTGTGGATAACACAATTACTCACAGAAAACAAGACCTGAAAAAGGGTGGAATGGTAGCATGGGGTCTGGGGGTGGCATAGTGAGTATGCGCGCAGGACTTCTCGTTCCGCAAGGAGCGCAAGCGTGAAGATGTCCTGGATTTTACCTTGCCGCTGTCTGGGTGGCGGCGGTCACTACAGGAAATAGAACTCGTAGATCAGTCATCCCTACATAAACGTAGGGATGACAGATCGAAATCTTAATTTTTGCTTGTTGTGAACTTTACCATTGAAATGACAGTTTACCATTCATCATATCGGTAGTAAAAATAATGACAAATGTGTTTCCAATTTTCCGCCAAGTGGGTCAATGTGGCAAAAACCAATGAATTTCTTCAAGCATCTTCTATGAAAAGTGGGATAAGGTCAGTTTCCATCGCAATAGAAGGTGCAGACTTAGTGACATGAGTAATTTTCGTAGACAGGCAGGATATGTGCATATTAAATATATTTTTAATGGCATGTGAAAAGAGTACAAGTTTAGCGCTTCATCAATAAGCCTCGATGAAAATTAAGTAACACTAAGATTTGGGGTAAATTGGATAACATTAAAAATTGGGTTAAAATTGTGAACATCTGGTGCTAGAGTCTGTGCTGGAAAAGTATACTTCGACAATCAATTTTTCTGAGTGTACATGTGAATCACAATATGACAAACTTTTGGTTGGTTGGGTTTTATGGCGAACGTTTGCCTTCCCTGCTGAACGAGAAACACGACAAATTTACTAATACATGTAACATATTCGTGGATAGTCGCGGCAGAGTATGGCCACATATTTACTTTATATAATTCTTGGCTATTTTATCTTTATCCTTGATATGAAGTACATAATTCATCAGACGAACAGAATATCGGACCAGAGGACATCGCGCGCACATATGCTCTGGTCCTCCTCCACCATCCAAAAATAAGACACAATTTATCCATTTACCACGAAATATCAGGCACAGACCGCTTGGCCAGACCTGGCTCTTGCGCGATAAAAACCAACCAAAACCACGAAATAACTTTCTAGCTTAGCAATATAAAAACTTTTTAAGTGATCGGAAAACCCGTCATGATTCCAAGACATCTACAATTTAAAAAAAGTAAATTACACTTAATAAGGAACTGCTAAACATGCTATGGATTTTGGACGGCTCCTATCGCAGGCTTCCTCTTTAAGTGGCAAGATAAACGAATCGCGGATACCCATCAACATAACCACATTCACTAGAATAAATATTATTTCCCAAAAGCTTTCGTTTCAGTTACATTATCTGTGAATCTTTGTGAGCCTACTTATTTCGAATCGAAATTCTTGTGAAAAGGGAGAGGGAATGGATTGATTCGAATATCCTAATCGACTTTCAACAAAAACTCGACGATTAGAGAAAATAAAATAAAAGAAATCAGTCAATGCACAAATGATTGAAGCCGAAATTAAGACCGAATTGTTCGAGTCTGAATTAGTACCATTTTTGTTGATTATAAAAATGATTCCCTCGGTTAAGAACTTTTAGTTTCGTTTTAAACAGCCTTCCCAAGTGACACTTAAAATTGGATCCTCAACAATCTTCTTTAACTGTGCAGTTAAAGGTGGCTATTGACGGTAATGATACCCATAATTTCAGTAAATGCCCAATTTGGCGGTCTTTTGTGAAAAAAGGACGGTATTTTGCCAACTTGGCGATTTGGGGCAACCGCACCGCGTCAAGTGGGATTTTCCGTAACTTCACTATTCGTCACAATGTCGTAATTTGGAGTCGAAATCCGCAATGGTTGACATCTCAGAATCTACACTGCTTGAACGTTGATTTTTAACAAATTGAGGTTAAACCGTTCACCGGTGACTTTCCAAACAGAAGATCACCATGGACGAATAAATACCCAGAACAATTCTAAAAAAGCGAAACGGAAGATTATAGTTTTCTAATTCGACGGGATGCTCACTGAACCCACTCATCATCCATCACTTACTTCGTTTCTTTCTTTCGGGCGAAGGTTGGAAAGAAAAAGTAACTCCCAAGAAAGAGAGAAAGGAAGCAAGACGGTAAGAAAAAAGTAACAGCACAATAGTAATCGTCTGTTCCAAGGTCT
This sequence comes from Meta bourneti, assembly GCA_933210815.1. Classification (NCBI taxonomy): domain Eukaryota; kingdom Metazoa; phylum Arthropoda; class Arachnida; order Araneae; family Tetragnathidae; genus Meta; species Meta bourneti. The sequence goes on along the minus strand of OW119922.1, from coordinate 35,352,619 downwards.
TGCCTTTTCAAGCTCAAGATTACACTCATGTACTCGGACATACAGATGCAGAAAAGATGGTGCATTTCACGTCATGCGCGAGAAGAGCGGCTCCTGACATTTATCATTATTTCAAAATGGCTGCGATAGAAACATTTCATTAACCAAATTGGATGTATCTGAGTTTTTACAATTTCATTACTCTGCTTGTGAAAACTCCCAAGATTCATGATTCACCATGAGCGAGAACAACGGGCCTCTGACATTTACCAATTTCAAAATGGATCCGATAGAAATATTTCATAAACCAAATCGAATTTATCATTGAGACATAAAAAAATGTCATTACTCTGCTTGCGAAAACTCGCAAGCTTTTCTGTAGGGTAAAATGGTTTGCACAATTAAGAACAAATTTTTAAATCAAGTAGATAGATACAGAGCAAATTGTAGAGTCCGTAATCTAACTTTTTCTCATCTAGAGAGAATTTTAGCTAGTAAAAACTGACCGAGAAAAAGTAATTGTTCTTTGAATAGCAAACGACAAACTCTTCATCCGAAGTTTCCGAGTAAAAATAAAACTGTAACAGCCCATGTCAAAACGATAAAACAGAACCCCAGCTGAAGAAACTCATTTTAATTTTCTATTGTGTACGTTGTACCAATTCATACTCATCAGCGAAGTCATTGGACTCTGAGAATTGTATACATTAAGAAACAAATATGAACAAAATTACAAAATTAATCTTTTTTGTATGAAATAACCAGATCACATGAAAAAGTATATTTTCCTCTCAGTAAAAAGTAATACACGTAAACATAAAAGATGTCTCAGTGTAATTCATTCTTTAATGGAAAGCAGTTCAATTTCAAAATAAGGTATTGGAATAACTGAAGGTTTGGTTTGTCGCTCAACGGTCATTTTTTGCTACACAGGGGTTTAGACTCGAACCTACGATGAAATAACTAAAAGTAAAAATTTCCAAAAGTTAACAATTGTGGAGACTTACATGTCTTAACCAATCTGGGTAAAAATAGTATTTGAAAATTTGTAACTAAATCACTGTAACAAAGAGGTCATGCCCCAAACCAGAGGTTACGTTGTAAGCAAGTTTTTTAAATAAGGCCTGGGGGAAATTCAAGTTCCCTTCCTGCACTGGGAATTGGGGAAAAAATAATGAATAAAGACCGTTGAGAACCAGGAAGAAATCAGGAGCAGAAATTCAGGTGTCAATGGCACCCAAATTTTTTTTTCTTGTTGCCAAAATATTTTAGTAGGTGCAATTTCTAATTTCTTTAGTAGACGATGCAATGCAAAGATTAGGGCCTGTCTTGATTAATTGTAAATTAATTCGAAATCAGAACCATCCATTAAGAATGGCGTGACTCGTATTCGTGCGCGGAAACAAAGAAATTTTAAATTCTATAAATAAGCTCGGGTGGGGGAAAGTTGTAGAAGAGATAAACATTGTGGTAAATTTATGCATGACTGATTTGAAATGGTGACTTAGCGGAATTCTTATTTTTGCATCCAGAGAGAATTTTTGCGAGTAAAAAATGTGAACGAGAAAAAGTAATAGTTCACTAAGCGTTCTTTTAATAGCAAACGACGACTCTTCATCTGAAGTTTCCGAATAAAATACAACTGTAAACAGCCGATGTCAAAATTAATTACACAGAACCTCAGCTGGAGAAAGTAATCGTAATTTTCTATTGTGTGTAGGTTGCACCAACTCACACTCATCAGAGAAGCCAATGGACTCGGAGAGAGCTGTATACATCACCTGCCATATAAAGTTCTTACGCTTGTTATCATTAAGAACCAAAATACAAACTAATCTTTTGTATGAAATAACCAAACATGAAAAGTGTATTTTCCTTAGAAAAAGGAATGCACATACACATAAAAGGTTTCAGAGTAATTCATTCTTTGATATAAAGTAATCCTATTACAGAATAAGGTATTCAAATAACCGAAGGTTTGGTTTGTCGCTCAATTGTCATTTTTTGCTACACAAGGGCTTAGAACGGAATCTACGACGAAATAAATGAAAGGAAAAATTTCCAAAAGTTAGCAGTTGTGGAGATTATTACATGTCTTAACCAATCTAGGTAAAAATGGTCAATTTAGTGTTTGAAAATTTGTTACTAAATCACTGTAACAAAGAGGACATGCCTAGCACCAGCGATTAGGTTGTGGGCAAGATTTGTAAAATAAGGTCTAGGCAAAATTCAAGAAATTCGGCGCCCTAGAGCCCTGGGAATTGAATATAAAATTCAAATAATCTATAAAAACCGCTGGGAACCAGGATTAGAATTCAGAAGCAGAAAGTCAGGTGCCAATGGCATCTAAACATTTTTCCTGTTGTTAAAATGTTTTATATAAGTGCAATTTAAAATTTATTTTGTTTAGTGGACCATGCAATACAAAGACTAGGGGCTGAATTGATTACTTGCATTTTGAAGCCTTTTTCTTTCAAACTATTTGTTGTTTGGTGTCGTAAAATTTTCTTTTGATCACGCTTTCAAATTGTAAAACTCAAAACCAGGGTCGACAGATGAAAACATTCAATAGTTGTTCATTTGGGTGATGGAACAATGTTACTGCTATCCCTCAGTTGGGGGAAGAATTTGCATTATCCACTTTTTGAAGTGATTTTCAAGGGGATTTTCTTTTTGAGACAAAAAATGAATTTTATAAAGCGTCATTTAATCGAAAAAGGGAATTTGATTATAAAAGGCCGATTTTAATATAACCAGTAACCAATTACGGCAATCGCTGTATCTAATGTGTCCCTTAATATAAATTTATTATTCTTTAAGACAACCAAGGGAGGGAAGAAAAGGGTGAAAGGAAACTCCTCTATTAAAAACCACTTTCGTTCAGTCGTTTCCTACTGCGGGAAAAAGGCTCTCCTGTTGCTAAGGGCTGCGATTCCTGCCTCAATCGAAAGGTATGACAGAACTCAGTCATTTGGCGATTATAATAGTTTCAATTGATACGCTCGGTAGCATTCAGTCAAAGGACAGGAAAACGCTGTCAAAGGAATACCGAACCAGATAAGGTGTACTGCTGAAATAGAAAAGAGCTTCTGTTGGATTTCAGCGAACAAAAAATAGTAGGTGATAGTTTTAAATTTACTTCGCTCAGGAGTAACACAATGGGCTATTAAAAATAGTGACAGTAGAATCTTCATTTTAAGTCTCAATAACAAGAGTTTTAATTTTTAGTAAAATTGGTCAGAGATTATTTTCCAAATAACGAGATGTTTCAACCTAATTCAGTATTATTTTCTATATTTTAGACTTCCAATGTATTTCATGTGGTCAACTTAATGGTTTATTCTTAGCTGAGTGATTTTTTTCGTTAATATTCGATAAAAAAAACTTGTTCAATATGGCTTAGGAGATTCATTAAAAAAGTAAACCGATGAATCATCTTACTTCTGCAGTCCAAAAGTAAATAATTTAATAAAATGAATTTTACACTGCACATAACGATCTTCATTAATTCAAGAATGTTATGAAAAGTTTTCATAATTTTTTCAATCGTCAAGAAGCATAGAAATTTTATTTTAAATCAACTTCTCTTCGATTGGGAATTCTTTCTACTTCACCATTGTTGCAAACATAAGGATGGAGATCAAACTTAAATTTTCTTTCACTGAATTAAATTCTTTTCAAAACTTGTTTCGATGTTTGAGACGATGATTCTCATTAGAATTAATAACAAGTAGTTAACTAAATCAGAGGATCGAAATTGAATTTGTTACCTAGAATTCAGAAAATGCAACAGAAACTTGAAATTTTAATTCAAAATTTAGCGAAATACCTTACCATCTGCGTTTCTTCTACGCGTGACAAGGAAACCAAAACAAGGAGCTTTACTGCGTAGCCCAGGTTATCACGCTTCATATGAATGGAATATTTTTGAAAAACTTTAAAGGGTGACAGTATATTTACACATTCAAATTTCAGAGAAAAGAGGTAGAAGTTTCAAAGTTCTAAAAAAATTACTTTTCAATGGACTCTTCAAATTTAATACTTTTAGTGTGGACGTATATTTAAAAAGGAAATCACTTTAAAACTTCCATCATCTAAACTTTTATGAAACTTAACAAAAATATAAGAATCAATTTTGGTCAATAGTTGTTTTGCGGTTAGCCAAGATAACTAAAAAAGTAATTTCTCTACAATAATGAAACTTTGCACACTTCCTCCATTACCTATAAAATGAACTATAATTATAAGGATAGGTTCACAATTATTTAATTTATGGATCAAATCTTACCTCACTGATGTGCACATCCGAATATTATGGCAAAGAAATTGAAAATTTTATGCTAAAATTTTGAAAATACTTTTCATTTAATAGGTAATAACTTCTATTATAAGTGTGCAAAGTAATTAGTAATTAGTTTTTGAGCTATTTAACCTGGACCGCAGAACAATTGGCCAAAATTGGTTATCTTATTTTTGCACATAAAAGTTTAAGTAATAGAAGCTTTACAGTGATTTTCTTTTTAAATATAACATCCATACTTTAAAAGTGCAAAATTTGAAAAAAAATCCATCGAAATTTTTTTTTTCGCGAACTTTGAAACTACTTTTCATTGAAATTTTAGCATTTACAGGTACTGCCCCAACTTAAAAATATTAAATCAGATTCGTTAGTAGTTGCTCTTACACTTTCAAGACATTTCTCCGTAGACCTACCGAACTATGTACCTTGTATAAACTTTAAAAATTAGACTTGATTTCTGGTTCATATAATCATTTGTCAAAATGCGAGAATTGGCATCAAGCACGAAAACTTTAATTTTGAGAAAAACTCCTGTTTTAAGTTTAAAAGTTCGAAAAAATTATTGCGAAAAATCACTACAGAGAAGTCAGGTTTTTTTAATTATAAGACTCACAGACCTTCCGTCTGGTCATAGATTGGGAGCACAAATAACATACTTTTGATTAAAACCATCAACAGGTTATTGCTCCATAAATTTGTCTACTAGATACAGCCATCTGCGAAATACATGTAGGCATCAGGCATTCCCTTGCAATGAGAATATATGAAAAAGATTCTCAACGTCAAATCCATAATTAATAGGCGCAAAAGGGAAATATCTTGATGTATTCGTATCTTGTTTTCGTGAGATAGGGTTCATAAATTATTAATTCTGGCCAAAAGCCAGTTAGCGATTTTCAAACATGCACAATTTGTAGATTGGGTTATGAAACCGCGTCTAGTGTTTCAATGTAGAATAATTGAATCAAAATACAAAACTAGATTATATCTCTAAAAGTGTAAGTAGTATATCCACTTATGAACTTATTTGATTGCTAGCAAGACCAAATACTATTAAAATCGAGGGTCAAAATTATCAGTTGCGGAATTTTAAGAAATTCTAATTTTCTGTAAAGCTGGGTCAAGTGAGATTTTGCGGCAGGTTTTACTTCGACTCCTCATGTCAAATAATTTTATAAATTATCAGCCAGTTGGGTTTGTTTTGAAGCTGTACTTTAGTGAAACAAAAAACGTGGGCTGCCTACATACGTATACTTCTTGTTTGACCTGATCCCACAAAGATCTCGAAAATAAATTTTTGGGAGATGTTAGAAGACTGCAAATTTTCAAAATTTTAAAACTGCCCTTTTTGAAATTTTAAAATTTAATCAGATGCCTGTTTTAAAATTGTGAAACTGCATTATGTTTTACATCAAATCAAAGCTTATTAAATGAGCTATAAGATGAGAGACTTTCTCAGGTTTGTCTCATTCGACTTCTAAGACTGATAGTTTGAAATGATAGATAAATGCCGCAATTTCATTTAAAATTTAAATAATTAGAACCTATTAAACTTTTTAACGGAAGGCAAAAAAATTTTTTTTTCAATTTTTTTTCTATTCGTAACTAGTAAAGTTGCTTGATACACCAAGTTTCCTCAACATCTGAGAGGATCTGACTAAGCAGTGCATTGATTTGACATGGAATGACTCACAATAGTTATAATTATTACATTTTCGTCAAGAAATCAAGAAACGTACGTTTCTTCTTTCAAAATAATGATCTTAATGGGCGTCCAACTGAAATTCTAAACTTGTGATTATAAGTGAGATTACATCATACACGGCTATAAGAAAACAATACTCAATATTCATTTCCAGATTATTTGTGTAGATTTACAGGGGATAAAAATCATTAACGTTCTTTAACCAGTCCAAAAAGCAATACGAATAGCTAAGCAGATAAACCAAGCTAGGGATCACCAGTTCTTCAAATCAAAAGTAAAATCAGAATCGTAAATGAATTCGAAATCAGAACCATCTATTCATAATGGCGTGACTCGCATTCGTGCGCGGATATAAAGAAATTTTAAATTCTATAAATAAATAAGCTCGGATGGGGGAAAGTTGTAGAAGCGATGAACACTGGTTAATTTATGCATGACTAATTTGAGTGGTGACTTGGCGTAACGCCCTCGACAGGTAACATGATTCGGTGTCGTACTTTGTAACAGTACATTTTCTGGAGGATAAAGAAAAATACTTGGGAAAAGACGGGAAAAGGACCAAGCATTCAATCTTCGGAGTTGAGATCTATGCAGATAAACGTGCTTCAAGGGTTTCAAATTGAATTCGTTCTCAGATCGAAAGCGGAAGAGCTTACTATTAGTGTGGATTTGTAAAATGGCAATTAAACTCGGGTGGTAATTTGTTTCGAAAATATGAAAAAAAAACCTTAATGGTCCAGCAGTTGGATCGATAGCTCAGTGGTTTTCAGCATAAGGATCACAGTAAATGTTTCTAAATGGATCGTTGTTTTGTTACCCCCAACCATTTAATTTCACGCAAGCACTTAAAATTGTACTTCGACAAGTAAAAATAATTTGCTCTCGCGAAAAGCGGGCAAACCATTCTTTGTAACATAATTTATTGATTCACATTTTTAACACAAGCAGCATGAAAGTAAAACTTCGTAGTAAAACATAGTGTAGTAGTAATACAGACAGAGTAAAACTCTTGAAAGGAAGCTGTATAAAAGGTTATATTTACTTTAAAAGTAACTCCCTTGTCTTAAATACGTTAGTGTAATAAAACTTCTATAATGGGGTAACGACGAATCTTGTTGAACGAAATCAAGATTCCCCATAATAAAAACTCAGGATGATCAGACAAAATAAAAACTCCTTAAGTCCTTTGTATGTTCCATTAATTACTGCAATATGAAACTTTCATTTGAGGTTTACATTCCAAGGCAGCTACTACTTTCCCGCTGAAATGTTTTACTTCACTAAATAATTTAAGACAAGCAACTTACTCTTAAAACAGGAATTTTAACCTTTTGTAGGTTCCATTCAATAGTTTTACAACAAATTTGGTGAAAAAGTTGGATTCCATAGTGCCATAAGATTCTCAAAAGGAGATTAGGTTTCCTTCAGATAACTCATTACCAGAATGAATCTCTTAATGCTCAAGAGACGTTTTAAGATTCCACCCTGACCCGAAAGCTAAACGTTTATTCGCGCACTCATTTGCTTCCTCCGCGACAAGGAGCACTCAAAAAGATTAGCCACTTCAACTACTTTGGAATCTCGAAACCTTTCATCAAGTAATGCGACAACTTTTCAATGCTATGGGGATGCGGAGACTATTCTGCTATTTTTGAAGTCGGATCGGTTCAATGCGCTCGGCAACGCCTACCCACGACGGTTGAGTCTTGGAAAATGTCACCAATAACCCGAAGATAGTCCTGTTTTTCTACAAGAGCAAAATAACTGGCAAGATTTGGGTATCCGCTGTCTCCAGACAGTTACTGAACTGATCCGAAGAATGCGAGCTGCTCCCCAACAAACTTGACGTCAACGGCTAAAACATGCAATTGGAGACATTCATTCGAAGAGGATTTGGGATCCAGCGATAAAATTGTTAGAAGTCTAATGTATTTGGACATTAAAATGCGAACAAGTTTTTTGAAATAACATTATTCTTTGCTGAAAAGCAATTGCCGAAAGCCTAATGATTCTACAGAAATTTGAACGAATTCTATCCGATTAGAACTGATCTCTCATTTCTATTCAATTGAAAACACTATTTTATGTCCGAAGTCATGACCCATTGGTTTGGGACACTAAACCTATGGGGACACCTTACCTATGGTTAATCTACATTATGGTAATATACATTACCCTACACATAGACCTATCGGGTAAGGTGTTCCATCGAGAAATACACACAAAAGGTTAAGAACTGCATTAAATTATCGCAACCGACGACGTAGGACGATTCAGTTCTTGTACGATAGAAGGAAATCTCAGATCAAAAATTCAATTGTTGATACGATCTTCCAAGTTTCCTTCAAAAATAAAACGACGCAAAATTACAAAACCGCGGAGAACAGGAAAAATTCCAGACAACTCATGCCAAAGTAGTTAAAAAATCTCAAGTATCCTCTATTTGGTATAGAAACTCTAGAGCGACAATAGTTAGATTGCGAAATACTACAATAAAAAATATGAAAAATCATGACAAACAAAATTAACGTATTGAGCTGCAATAAGTACTATTTAAAATGACATGATCTCCAAAATCGGTCTTCGTACGTTGATAACTGTTACATGCTCCGCATATAAGTATCCAATTCTTGATACACAACACAATACACTGTTGGTCATCGAAAATGCAACACCAAGAAGGAAGCATTCAAATAGCCTTGGAATTTGCACGATGGGTAGATCATGGAAGGATATGCAAATGATTTGCCCTGCAGCGTATATGCAAATCGTGTGCGCACGCCCCCTGCACGCAGTATAAAACGGGGAGAACAGAGTCGGTTTTGTCGCAGGACTGAAGTTGGATCAATGTGTATCTTGCTTTAAATTGCATTAGTGACAATTTGCAGCGAAACTGGAACTAAATGTGAAACTCGATTGCTTCTTTGCAAAACCTCGAAATACATCTTTTATGTAAACCAATGACCGACATTGAGCACAATCTGCGTTTTGCTTTGCACTTCAATGATACTAAAACAAGACAACCTATCATCACTCAGCAATGGTGACAATAAACAGCACATACAAAGACATCCAATTCGCCACGTCGCTCCAGAAAAGTTATGGAACTCATGAAACTGTTAAACACGGCTAAGGAGACCCATAGCTTCTATCCTCCCATTTGCTTTCTGGTTATTTGTATAAGGCTGGGGAGCCAGCGTGATTTACAGTTCGCTAAAGCTAACGCGATATCTAATGGAACATTTGCTAGAGTGTAAAACAGGACTTTCTAAAAATAGATGCTTTGGAGAAAAGAGAAAAATCTTGGCGAACGTAATTTATAAGGTGCAAATTGCGTTCCATGTCTAAACTGATCGGAAAGAGTTAGAATTGAGAGCTATGCACGTAGTTTCTAAGAGATGTCGAAAGGGGAGCTTGTATTAGGTAGGTATTTTAATTAACACCACACTGGAGCAACACAACGGGCTATTGGTGACGGTCCGGGATCAATCCCAAAGGGAAAGGACAACACCACGTAATTTTGAACCACGGTCAGATGACGAGGCAACTCTCTAGCTTGTGTATTAGGAGACAAATTAAACGAAAGGGTTTAATAATACTTGATTAGCAGTCATTACTTCATAAGCAGGCATCCTCATTACTTTCATCGACTTATAATGACAAGGGACCATTAACTAAAGTCATGTAACAATTCCAAATGTAGATGCTTTAATTTAGGAATTAAGACAGCATTGTCAGAAAATCAACACAGAATGGTTAAAAATACTTTTCACAAATAAGTAAACATTCCACATCATACCCAATTCCACTAGTACTTTCTAGCAGTCACTTAGGTGACTGTCAATGACAAGAACTTGTTTACAAAAAGGAGGACAAAAATGTGAGGCCACGAACTTACGGAATCTTAGAGTCCAATTTTAGGAGGAAAATGATGATCGCATCCTGAAATGTTTGAATCAAATATCAAAATTATACTTGGGCCAGTCATTTTTCTGGATTGCGTTACAGGATAGTATGTCTTTAATCTTTTAACATAGACGTTTTCACAAAAGGTGAAACAAATGTTCTTTTACAAAGAGTAATTGGAATTCCAACACCATTTACTGAAAATTTTATTTTAAATGGAAGAATGGGGCACAATTGATTGAAGTTGTAGGTCTAACTTAAGTTGCTGCATTTTAGAGAAATTACCACTTCTGACAAATCTGCCTGATAGAATCTTCTCCACAATTTTAACTTGTTTTCTTACTGCAGCAAACTTCCGTCTATTCACAATACGGTATGAAATTTCCACTGAATTTGTGAACTTGGAATTTTTGATAAGTCGCCATTCATTTAAGCAAATGTTGATGTCCTCTGAGATGTAAGATTTTGCAAGGGGAAGACACGTTCAATATTTTTGTCAACATTTGTAAAAGAATTTTAATCAATATTTAAAAACAGATTTTTGTTTTATGAAATGTCATAACTGAGTGGGCTTTAATTATTTCACTTGGGAAATGCACAAATTTTTAAAACTAGTAGCAAAAAAAGTATCTTAAACCCTATCTTAGTAACTCAGATACAAAATGAATCGGCAAAAACACAAAATGTGCAAATTAAGTATGAAACAAACATTGGAGATCTCTCCAAGAAACTTGAAATTCGCGTCGTTTGGAAAATTTTCTCTTAAGAAAAATCCAAGTTTCATTTTTTCCATCAACTTTTTGGAGTAAAAGGGAAAAAAATTTCGCTGACTTTTGGTGAATTTTTAAAAGGGGTTGCCAAAATTTTGAAAATAAGAGCTTTTGAGAGGAGTTTTGCTTAAAAAGATACCCCTAGTCGCTAAGGTTGAAAAATAGTTGCAAAAAGTAGCCTTTTAGTGTCGCCTGCGGCAGTCCTGTTATTTTGAAATGAAAGATTTCCCAAAGATTAATGAATAAGTTTTGTAGATTTTTTTAGTGTCGCGTATGAAAAACAATTCATATTCATTCACTCAACGCAGAAATGCAAATGGGACATTAAGACAACTCGGCAGAAATAATAAGCTAAAAAAAAATCGGAAAATAAGGAACATACAGAGAAAGTCAGCAAGAATCGTGAATCACACAGCATAATCTAGATCGCGGCAATTAACGCTTTAAAGCAATTGCCACGAAGACGAGGTGAGAGTAAAAATAATAAGTGTACGCGCGTGCGTGTACGTGTGCAAACACAAGAAAAAAAGGAAGGAAATTGATAAACATGCTATCTTTTAACCGCCACAAAGGAGTAAAACGTTCCACAGTGAGCCTCTCATTCTCCCGATTGCGTCACTCATTCTTAATTCTCTTTCAAGGCGTAATAAAAATTTAGGAAATCAATGAAGCAATATACTGGAAGGGCTGCGTGGTCGCTGTTTAGCTCTTTTGGTAATAGCAACAACTCAATTTGTTCAGAAAATTTCACCGCTTAAGATTCGGACAGTTACCAACAATCAAATTTGCAATCTAAAAGGGAATGGATAAAATTAAAATTGCTAAGACGGGAAAAATAAGTCGCGGGGTAACGCACCAAGCAAACCTTTTACCTATGCTTTCCACTGGATGATTTGATACGTTAGGTGGTTTCAGCTTAACATTGCCGACCTAGTTGAAAAGGCAGAGTATATCCAAATTTATTCTTACCAAATTTACTATTGTTATATGTTGTTTCTTATCCCACTTGGTCTAGATAAGCTAGACCAAGTCTGTGAGTACTAGTACATGTTTAGTAATTTTAGTGATTTCATGCATCGTCAAAAAGTCCACGACGAGGATTGAATTTCAGATCCTCCCTGGATTGCCTCAGACAAGGTGCCCAGGAGAGGTTTCAAGCCCAGGAGAGGTTTCAAGTCGAATTTCCGACAGGTCGGGAAAACCTTAAAACCATGATAAAATGAAATTGACTTTAAATGTCCAATGATCAGTCGAGAGATGACAGTCTGACCTCTATCACCCGTCACTTTGAGGGTGCATCCGGAATGTTTTCTGATATGGGTAGGTCGAGTTTTCCTAAGAGATACTGAACTGAGGTTTCTTTTTCGTAAATACCGTGTATATAAATATCAGATACTTAACACATAAAAACAGTGTGATCATTCAACAACTATTGTTTGAGGGTGTGCTCTAGCAATTTTTTGGCGAGAGGAGCACAACATTTTAAGAATCCTAAACCCTCTAAAGGCCGCTCAGACTTGAAGAGATACACTGCCTTCCTGACCAGTACGGCAGAGTAATGTACTTTATTGGAACAGAGTTATTTTAGAAAAACGTAAAAATCTTCTGAACAGCACAAGACTAATGCCACTAAGGACTTACCCAACGAATCTTTGAATTGATACCTTAATAAGGATCTTTCACTCGTGGCCCCCGATGAGCCAATCCCATTAAGTCAACATTTTCTTCCCAAAGAATTCCGCTATCTTATTACGAGGAATGGATGCTAAAAGAATACCTTTCCACGACTAAAATTTCCCCGACATCAGCCGTAAACTTTTGGACATTTAACTAATTAGGTGGGAACGACAAGTGTAAAATAAAAACTATATTCTCAAGGAGTTGAATGAAAATGGAACATGTGGGGTTCAGATGATTAAGTGCAATGTATTCCAGGGAATTCAAAAACAGTTCAACCTTTTAGAGAACGAAATTCCTATAGCAATGTTATTCTTGGTTAATATTGACCTCCTCTTTACATTCCTACACACCTCAATTGGAGATAGATTTGTAAGTACGTTTTTGTGCCAAGACCAAAAAATTCATACCAGAAAAAGAAAACCAAAATATAATAATGTTATAAGCTTGACTGAAATTCCTACCTGAGCAACCAACCAATTTGGCAATATTTTTACAGCTAAGTATCACCAAATTTGGGCGATCCAAGAATTTTTTTTTTTCTGAACGGAAGACCCGGAAAATTTTGGGTTGGTTTTTTGTGGCGCAAGAACCATATTTGACCATGCTGCGCCAAACACAATACAGACAACGTCAAGTAATAGACATACACATGCAAGAAAAGTTTCAGACACAAGAGAAATACACATGCAAGGAAAGTTTACTAACACAAAAGAGAAATACACCCAACGAGGAATCGAACCTGCGGCGCCTACAACTCGCAGGTTGCTAGAGCAGTGGGCGTACCCACAGACAATCTGAACAAGTTCATAGGTATACCAGTGATTCGCACAGAAAAATGTGAACCTGAGCTGAATTTCAATTAAAAAATAAGCATTTTAAGCATTGCTAAGAAATGTACGAACACTGAGTACGTTCTTGTGACAAGTAGTGTGAAACCGACCTACTTCGATGTCACTGAGTTCCCACACTATTTCTATCTAAACAGATGTTGCTTACACAGGATGATCACTGGCCCTTCAAAAAACGGATATCCGATCATCCTCATATCTAATACTGCCAATATCACCGGATGCACAATCAGTTTAGGTTCGCCTAGAATGGAAAACGAAGCAAAATGGGAACTATCTTCACATCGAAAAGCATACGAAATATCAGAAGTCTCAGCCGTAGATTGGCGAAGCGGAGAAATTATGATTCAACATTAAGATTCCTGCATTATACTCGATCGAAAAAGCATTTCCGACCGCGTACACGTTCAATCGCATATAAAGAGATCAATTGAATTGATGAAATCAATTAGCATCATTTCGGAAGAAAATTTCAAAGAAAAGCGAGAAATTATAAGATGGTTTATTGGGCTTCACGGCCATATATTTGGTCAAACTGCGCCATACACGACAGAAGACGTCTAGTAAAAGACCATGCACACAAGTAAAGTTTTTAGACACAGAAGAGAGAAATAACACTCAGGGATCACAGGACTTCACTCACAGGAATCGAAATAGCCAACAAAACGCAGGTTTCTAGCGCAGTAGGCAAATCTATACGTCATGGCTAATAACATATATGTCTCCTAGTGAAATTACTGAATTGAAAAGCAAAATCACATTACAAAAATCCTACGTTTAAATAAGAGCATCTGTAACATTAAGACATCACCACCACAATATGAAAAATAATGTTCATAATGGAAAAAATCAGAGAAATGAGTTAGCTAATTTTAAACATTAATGAAATAGGATAAATATAGAAAAAATTTCAGAACTAAAAATACTATTCGTAGATTTATGCTTTACATTAACAGTTATCTTTCGTTTAGACTGTCCTTCAAAGAAAGTGAACATGTCAAAGGCTGATATACTTTTCAAGTAATTTTTTAGGGTTCATTTTATGAAGATATTGGCAACTTTTTAAAAGTAACTGCATTGCAAAAAAAAGTATTTTTACTTCGAACGAAGAATACAGACTGCCAAGAATTTAAGAAAAAAAAACAGGATTTCAGTATAGCAGACAACTTTGCAACAATAAGAAATTGTCCTACCAGCATTAAAACAAAATAATTTTCATACAGCTCAAAACTGAATTCCAAAATGAAGATGAAAGATCCTGGGAACAGGCAGGAGTTGTTTAGCAAATTGATAACAATATTTGTTGAATACCACTTTCTAGTTTAATAAACAAAGGACATGAATTGAAATAATCCTTTTCTTAACAACTGGAAAGATAAGAGTATCAAACACAACATGGCAAAATAGAAAGATTTTATTTTCTTAAATTCTGTAAAATTTTCAGTTAGTTGTATAAAAAACTTCTCCAAACCCAAAATTTAAAAAAATATTTGAAACTAAATTGTAAAACTAATGTTGTAACTAAAACATGCTTTATTCTCAGTAACATTTTACAAAAACATTGTGTGAGGATTGACACATACAGATACTAAAGATGCAGTTTCCCGAATTAATTCAGTTTACAAAACAAATACTAACTACATTAAAATATAGCAGCTTAATTTATTTACCAAAAACATTAAACCTTTTTAACCTCGCTACATCTGTGCAGTCAGAATCAGATTCTTTTATGAGCAACTACCCTCTTTCATACTGTTGATTTGAATGTATTATGAAAGTATTAAAACCTGTTTCCTGTTATTTAAACATAAGTAGACCAGTTACTTGGATCTGAATGCACTAAATTGAATACTTTTTCAAGGCACTGATAGGTTAAGTTTTTAATTTTAAATTTAAAAAATATAAAAATTCTAAATTATGTAACAAACTTAATAACTAGATTTCAATTTTCATCTTAAAATACCAGTTAAATATTAATATTGGATAGCCTGTAATCAGAATCCATAATTCTCTTATGCAGCTCTGAAAAGAGGTCTCATTTGTATTTGTGTTTTGTCAATTACTTGTCAAGCATCACAAGATTTTGTTAGTTAATCACATCAATACAGTTAACATTGTCAATTTGCTGCAGACATCAGACAATACCGTAAAATGGCAGGTCAGAAGTAATTACTACGGTTGCATGATATAATAGTTAATATATATAGTAAAAACAAAAGGGCATTTTTTTAAGGATTCTACCCTAAAGAGAGGTAGAGATAAAAATAAACTGATAAAAAAACAAAGATTAGTATCATGAAAACTATTGCATGCACAGCTTTCCAACTCTAAATGTTAAAAATATTAGTTTTGATTAAGCATGTTTGAGTATTATGTAATATCCATATTTGAAAAGAACATAATCATTAAAAAGCTACCAAGAAAAGTTTCATTCTGTTTAAGACGAATTCCAACATTGAGGGCTCTGACTTGTAGCAAAATGCTATATACTAAACTTGCAACACACATTATGTGTGCTTGTATAGGTTTAAGTAAAGGAAAACGTTGAAATATTACCATCATAGTAAATAAAAATTCAGCATTTAAAACCACATGAATGATGTGCATTTAGTTATTAGTTTAACTTACTTTAAACTGACATGTCTGTTACTACAGTGCATATTCTACAAAAAGTATTTCCAGGACTCAACTTAAACACAGGAGTGGATTTTGGGATCAAAATTAAATCCAATCTACAAAATTAACAATAAGCAAAAATACTTTTAAAGTTTAAGGGGCAGGAATATTTTTTAATTAATTTGAATTTTGGTTTTACATGGGTCTTTTAGACTGTTTTCAGAACACAATGCAAACTTTTAAAATGTGAAAAAATACATTTAAAGTTAAGCATCTTATTCTATGAAATGAATGCATTTTGAATTCAAACTTTATGCAAAGAAAATTGGACAATTATTAATAAAGTACAAATAAAGCTGATTTATGGTGTTGTTCATAGTGCAATTCATCTCAGCTACATCAAATAAAGCTGATTTATGGTGTTGTTCATAGTGCAATTCATCTCAGCTACATAGAATATTAAAATACTAAAACATTAAAAAGAAAAAGTTGAACGTTATCTATCTCTTTAAATGTCATCGACAAGTCTACTAAGTGATTTTTTCACTAAGTGATCTTTGAATAGATGGGTAGACCTTTTTAATGTATTTACAATTACATCTTAAAAGAATGAAGTAAAATTTACAAAATATTCAACTACAATTATGTTTAACGTATGAAATATTAATAAAAATGCCATTACATACTGCCAAAACAAAGACTTTCTTAAGACCTTAATTTTATAAATCTTTAGTTTTAATTTTGGTTATTAAATGCAGATACCTAAACAGCATCCATAATAGACTGAATAAACATTCAAGAAAATAAGATTTTTCTAAGATCTCAATTCCAGGTTATGAAAAACTTCCTCAGTAAACCAATTAAAATAGAGGAATTAACACATTTAGCAATAAATTGATGAATATAAGAAAATTGATTCTGAAAACAAATTACTTTTCACTCAAGGATTATAAAACATTAAGTAAAACGTCAAGAAAGGCAAGCCAAAAAGTAACTAGCCAAAATAACCTAAAAATAATTGCCATGAATCTGGTGGAGGAAATTTTGTTTCCTAATGAGCACTTCATTTAGAGACTATATTAGCAGTATCATAGCTAGAATTTTATTTCAGCGGGGCTCAAAGTTTAATTTTTAAGTCAAATGTAGATCTGGATGATTAAATTTTAACTAAATTTAATCTCGGGATTGCTGTTAGTACAGTAAGGTATATTGGTTGATCCGAGTTCAGATATAGCTTCACAATGATTTTTTCAGCAAATGTTTATAACGGTAAATAACATTAGGCAATCGTTCAAATCTCATGATACACCTATATTTTTTTATTTAAGCATGCTGATACCCCAACTTGTGTAGTTCCTTATTATAAATATTTCCCCCTCATTTGGAGAGACCCAAGGGTTTGGGGAGACCTAGGAGTTGCCACCCATGTTGGGATGACAACGATAGCTGATCAACAAATATTACACAAAGAAAACAAGTATCGCTCACAAATCTGTTTATCAACAGAGGAAGAGTTTTATATGCATAGAAACAGTCCATACATGCAACAAAGTGTTATTGGTTAACTTCAGCACTCTTCCCATGGTAAGGATAGACTTAAACTGATACTCTTTCGAGAGCGAGTTTGCAATTTCTGATACAGGAATCAGCATGGGTACTCACTTCCTAGCTTATTTAATAAACCCTCCTGAAGGAAATCAACTGAGCTCAAATAGAAAGAACTCTTAATATTTGCAAAAGAAAAATATTCTTTGAGTATCATACCTGTAATTATTAAAATTCAAGTGAAAGATAATTTTTTGGTTTCCTCTTTGCGAAAACTTTCTATTCCAGATGTCTCCTTTAGAATGGGAGAAACTAATTTAATTTTTAGTGTTAGTTTACAAGACAAAACCAATCACATTTTAACATTGCAGCAACTTCTGTATTTGTAGAAATATTTTCAACAGTTTAAACTTAGTTTTTACAATTGAAAAAGTGTAAAAGGAAGAACAATAAAAATGTATTTAATTATTATGATTTATAAAAATGTATTAAATTTAAAATTAATATTTTAATAAGGGAAAGTATGATTTAAGTATTATGGATTTGTACCATAAAATAGAATTCAGGTAAAATAAAAGCAACAAACAGGACCAAAAATAATTGAAATTGTTTTAATCTTTCAAAAATGGGCAATGCTATATTTCCTCAACCATCGCACATAGTATTAATGTTTAACATAAATTAATACTATCTTGAAACTACACCGTGATTTGTATGTTTTATGTCCAACAGCTATCATAGGGGCAGAAGAAATCAAAATCATAAAAATCTGATTTAAATAAAAAAATCTAATTTAAATCAAATAAATCTTAATTTTTCACATTTTTTTAAATCATGATTTTTAAATACCTTGGTTTGACTAATGAAAAGGCAATGTGTGATACCATTTTTTTGAAGTCCCTTTGCACAACTCTAGTTAAACGGACAAGAAAAACTAAAAAATATGAAAGTTGGAGATGTCTTCTTGAAAAACACTATAGTAAGTAGAATTTTTCCTCCTGTTTTCTCAACCATGTTTTTTGACTTGGTGTGTTTCACTTGTAAGCCGATATTATATACGATGGTTAAAGGTACATCAATCCATAAATTACATAATTTAGTATATTATACCGATTTGAATGGTTTCGCTACAATCAACGAGCATTTTATGCCTAAACCAATCAGGAAAATCCCAAAGGGTTTCCAAGTGCCAATAAGGTCATTGTATCAATGTTACTATCTCCTATTAATTTCAAATTGCAGCAGTGGTTAGACAAGAGACCTTTTGAAGATCCAGAAGCAATGTGCTTATAGTCCATACAAAAACAATTAGTGGATCACAGGTTCATAATCAGAATTTTCTACTTTTAACACATGATAAAAATGAGCCTTTATTGTACAGTAGACTCAAATATAGCATTGTGATCATGAAATCCCATTATTGTTCTCCAAGTCAGGTTTCAGTCCACGAGACCCAAATAAACAAATCCCCCAAACCAGCTTTCACCTTATGACAAAAACAATCAGGAAGGTATTAAAGGGGTTGCCAATTACCAATAAGATAACATATTTTTATGAGAAATCTCATAACCCTAGGCATCAGCTGGTAAGAATTTGCTAAGCTCATTGTAAACTGCACAAAAAACGGAAATTTTGAAGACAAGATTACTTCACCTACAAAGATATATGCCCTCACAAAAAATACAATAAATGAATTACCCTTTTTGACCCTTACAGTTCTGATCCATTTAATCAATCAACTTATGCTGATCAACCTTTTACAGGGAATAAATCAAATTTGTTTTTAATATAAAAATTAACAATTTCTCTTTACATTTATCAGTCGGTTAGATCGATTACAATGATCAGTTGGTTAGTTAAACTACTTTTCAATAGCAAGTCTGCTTGTTAGATAAAAACGTGAAATTATAGAATAGAAGAAATTACACTTGAGCGATAAAATAAATCAGATTTCCCCCCCAAATCTCAGGTTTCAAAACAATACCCTAATATCTGGTTAATAAAAGTAAAACGATCGCAGCTGTATAAAATTTATTAAAATGTTAAATTCAGCAAAAATATTTTAACAGTTTGATTTAAAATTGCGCTAGATACGGTAATAAAAGTAAGGTAAAGCATACATAATGTCAGTCACAAAATGAATTTAAATTCCTTCAAATGTACAAATAAATTGCTTCATGTTTACGATCATAAATGTAAACAGTACACAATTCGATTCAGATGTAATTGCATAGTTCCACATAAATCTATATCACATTCAATTTTGAAGTGCATATAAAGTAAAATAACAATATTTCCTCACAAATCAATCCACATACATAAATTAATACAAAATTTGAGTTCCGAATGCACATAATTGGCGAAGAATGCATTCTTCATATACAACAGCGTTCAAAATTCGAACTACACATCGAATACAAATATAAACATTGAAACTTACCTATAGTTGCGACAGACAAGCAAAGCAGCACTTGCATCCACAACGACGAATAAATGATCTTTTCTTTCATGTTTAGTGTTCTTTGTGATCCACAACAAACTTGAAGTAGAATTTGCAACAGAATCGTCAATAGACTTGTATATACATTGAGTCAAAGGATTACATTCTATTGCATCTTCGGCAAGAGCAGCCGATTGTTATAGTGGTCTTATACTAACACTTTAAACCACCTAGTAACTTGACTCAAATGTCAACGATACGTTAATTAAGTTCCCGTGTGTGTCGATATTTTGAATAGCACTAATGTTATTTAAAACATATTAAGCCTAACTAGTTAGAATTTAAAGGTTGCGCGGAGAAAATCTGAAGCGCTAGACTAAGGCAGATCGATAGTTAACATTTGGGAAATAGTCACAGTCAATACATATAGATGTGTCCAATACATTTTCTAACAAACCAGAAAGAGATAGCGAACGATGCAATGTACTTGTTTAGAATGCAATATGTATCCTCTCACAGCTGACAAGTTTCTGTTTTGAAAACGAGTCTGGGAAATGATACAAACTCGCCGCATCCAAATAAAAGCCAACACAATTTACCTTTTCCTTTCCCAAACACACAATTCTAAGTGAAAAGAGCCGATGCGGTTGAGTTCCGTACTTATTTGGGTGCAAGTCACTAATCAAAATATTTTTGAGTATCAATGTAATTTTCTGTTTCCGAAACGAAGTTACGACACTGCTATCTCCCTACCGATCACACACCAACAAGACAGGATTCTCGCAGCAGGTTTGTGAGAAAGACGCCCAGTCAAGCCTGCTTGAACGGTCGGATAAGTCCATTTGAGGAGAGGGAGGTTCTGTCTATTCCACACACGCTTTACCCGATCAGCTGTGCGGAATACTGAGTTGTGTGTACGGCAGCCATTTTAAACCACATTTTGTTAGATGGCGTTTAATTAATGATGGAGAAAATTAAAGTTTGCACAAATTTGAGAAAATTATTGGAAGGAAGTAAATTAGACCCGTGGTTAGTTCTACGGGGAGGCAGTGTTGGGGCACAACCAATTTCGAAATTACATTTTTTAAACTAACATTTTTTAACAAAATCTAATTGGCAAAAAAATTATGAAATTTTGCTCATGTTGTGTCCATAATGAAAACAAAGATAAAAAAGGTTTTGGGTACTTTGATCAAATGCGTCTTTATATAAAACAGTTTATGATAAATATAATCTTTGGACCCTAATTTGCGTTTAGTGACTTCTGAATCTGCTTGGCTTTGGTTTAAAATTATTTTCAAATATATAGTTCTATTTTTCTGATTCTGCAAAGAATTGTCCTCGAAGTTAATTTACATTGCAAATTTTAAATGTGTTAATTCTAAATTGTAAATAATCCTAAATTTTCTCAAGATTGAAGTCTGGATTTGTTGCATGAGTTATGACTTTGGACGTGGCAGAAGGTCTAATAATCCAAATGTATCACCATTCTTGAGCATTTTTTTTTCAGAATATTTAAATACATAAATTTGACCATTTTAGTCATTGAAGTGTTAGTTTAGCAAGAAATCTCTAATACCATCCTAGACCATCTGCTACTAACGTCTTATTGTGGTACTAATAGGTTGGTTGGTTCGGGTTTTATGGCGCAAGGGCCATATTCGGCCATGCTGCGCCAGACACGACATACAATATCATGTAATAGACACACAAAATGAAAGTTTTACTGACACAGAAGAGAGAAATACACCTAAGGAGGAAATTGTGGTAGGAGGTTTCAGTTCAAGCAGCATTGGGATCCAATCATACCCTTTGCTATCCATCACTTTAAAAATATGAAATTAGATTACCTACAAATATAAGCAGATTTACAGAATTCCCGAAGCTGATTAATAGACCTTTTAGCGAATTTTCTTCTCTAAGAATGCTTTGATTTGATTTATGTGTATGTTTTTTTCTTTCTGTATAGTCAACCATGAAAGTCGAATTTTCTTACAATTTTAGCATTAGAGGACTTTAAATATTCGTTGAGCTTTAATAGTTAACTTGTCTGATTTTAAAGATGTAACGAATATTCTATTGATACACCTCTTTTCAAGTTCGCTGACACACTTTGAATGTTCAGTAGGTGGTTTGTTTTCTATTAAATTTGTATTCTGAGATGCTTGAAAATTATATTATGAATAGTAGAGATAGGTAAGTATTTAATTAACGTCGCACTGGAGCAACACAACGGGCTATTGGCGACGGTCCGGAATCAACTCCCGATGGGGAAGATCCGACGACAACACGTAATTTTGAACCATGGTCAGATGACGAGGTCACACCTGAACTGGCACCCCACTCTCCAAACTTCCACACCACGATAACGTGAGGACATTTGAGGCCACGACAGATTTAACGTGCACTAACCCTCTTTGTACCCGAAAATCTTTGGTGGGATTCGAACTCGCAACCCTCCGATTTGCTAATCCGTTACTCTTCCAACCAGGCTACCGCGGCCCCACCAAATTTGGAAGTCTCTTAAAATTTTGTTTAATAAATAGTTCCTAGAAATGGGCCTATTTATTACACTTTCTCCAGAATGCCCCAATACATTTTTGAGCACTACTTCCATGGTGAATGTGCTGTAGTAGCCCGGTTGGAAGAGTTACGGATTAGCAACCGGAGGGTTGCGAGATCGAAACCAACCAAAGGGCCGTCCTGTATAATGGGGGGTGCACGTTAAATCTGTCGTGGCCTCAGATGTCCTCACGTTGGCGTGGTGTGGAAGTTTGGAGAGTAGGGTACCAGCTCAGGTGTGACCTCGTCATCTGACCATGGTTCAAAATAACTTGGTGTTGTCCTCGGATCTTTCCCTTCGGGTTTGATCCAAACCGTTGCCAATAGCCCGCTGTGTTGCACCCGTGAGACGTTAATTAAATGCCTACCTACAACGGTGAGTTTAGCATAATCTTAAAACACTGAATGGAATGGGGGAAAAACGCTAGTTTTGGAGTGCAGTTACTTATTTTTCATGAAATGCGTAAATATTCGTTGTGCAATATTTTTTTAGTTACGTATATACTATGTGTGTTTTCTGAATTATTTTTGCACTTTTCGTTCCAATAATTTCTGTACACTTGTAATATTTGTCCTTCATATTTGGGGAACTCAAGGGAATCGGGGCCCCTATAAGCAAAGTCGAAGTTAGACATTTTTTTGTCCGTGGGCATCACAAAATTTGTGTTGATAAACTTAAATCTATTAAAATAATACGATTAAATAATCAGAATTTATACCGTATTAGTTATTAATAAATTATTGTTCACAATAGTATTTCTGTACTTGAGAGGCAAATGACACTATGTTCAGTTTTTTTAAAATAGACTTTTAAATTGATAATACGACTTTATTCTTTTGAATGGTATGCAACACTATCCAGTCTCAACACAAAGATCAGCGTCTTTAAAATAATTGAAAAGTTAAGTTAAAAAAAGACTAAACTGCTCTCCTGAAAATTTTTATTTTTGTGATAGTATGTTCTATGCCTCCGAAGTACAGAGCAATTATTCATCTCAATAAATAATTATTTTTATACAATTGCTAATCACAGCTAAATTACGTTCGCTCAAACGAATTTACCTTCACTCACAGTGAAACATTTTGTCAACCTATTAATGCTCGACCAAGCCTAATGTTGATTAACCTCGATACCTTCAATCAATACTATTAATGATTTGGTATCGGCCCATTGGGTACTACTTCACAAGTAGCCATCATTTCAGCCCTTGTTGCGCCGAAGGCCTAGTGGTCAGCGCCCGGGTTTGGGAAAAAAAGTAATCATTACCTTGGTAAGAACGAGCAGTAATAATTACTATATTTTTTGGATCGAATTCTAATGTGCCCTATATTTTTTCCCTAATGAATAACAAAATGGCAGTAATGAATTTAAACTATTGCGGTCATCAGCATAACAGGAAACTTTGGATTACTGCGAAAACGAAATGACCTCTCTCACTGATGATTGAGATAATTAAAATCTTACAGCAAATCGAGAAGTTTGGTTGGTTGGGTTTTGCTATCCATCACTTTAAAAATATGAATTTAGATTACCCACATGCGCAAGAGTCATATTTGGCCATGTTGCGCCAAACATAATACAGACAACATTAAGTAATGTACATACACGCGCAAGGAAAGTTTTACTAACACAGAAGAGAGAAATACACCAGTCATGAATCGAACCAGTATGGCCTACAACTCTCTGGTTGTTAGCGCAGTGGCCATACCCATTGAGCCACGGTGGGTGGTTAATAAACGTCGCACTAGATAAACACAACGGGCTATTTGCGACGGTCTGGGATCCATTCCGAAAGGGGCTTCTTGCTCCATTCCCAAAGCAAGAAGGAACGTGGAACACAATAGAGTCCCTTCCTATCACTACTCAGCCCTGAAAAGGAATCCCTGGCAAGGTAAGAGAAACTGTGAACCACGAGAAATGCTCCACAGAGAAAGTCTACCTGTCTGTTACCGTTGAAAACGAAATAGTCCATTTTCCATAGCTGATTCTTGAAGCATTCAAGTTTGTCACATTGGAGCACTAAGCGACAGTTGGCTCACTCGGAGTTTGCGAGATAAAAGCCATCGTCAGCATGGCATTGTGCACCGTAGTATGTCATGCAAACCACACACCGTCCCGTGACCAAACCACTCACAGCCAAAACCTCATCCTCATTCAAAATGTTCGAGACCTGCTTCTATAATGACCGCCAGCACCTAGACTTTGTGTCTGGAGCACCTAGAGTTTGTGTCAGATAGACAGACTGTAAATAAGATGGGGTTTCTCCTTGTTGAGATTTCCTCTGACAAATTTTCATTCGCTCTATTGTCTGTAATCCTGGCCTTATTTTAAAAAGGGGAATCCGGATGTTCTGAAGCCGGATCTCATCTAAGATCCACTCTGTCTGAATGCGTTATCTATCATGTACATGATAGACAGATAGGATAAATAAACATCCGTCTTGTAACATTACCATAGCAATGTTGTTACAATGCTATGTTACTGGTAGCTACAATGAAAAGGGCCAAATGAATCCCGACAAAAGTAACTATCACTAATTTATCCATTCTGCGAAATCAGGGGAGTATGTACCCGAAGAAATTCTTAGAAAGCATTTTTCTTTCAAGAAAAACAAGACAAATATTTCTAAAATGCCACTCTAGACATTGGCGCGCCGATGCCTCTGACTGTTACCCCAGCTACGTCACTGCCTAGAATGTCAATTCCTATCCCCTGATATAGTGACCACACGACCAAATCAATGAATGCTTACTTGGCTGACCATATTATCTGTATATGTGTAATATTTATGTCTCATGTTTGGGATCCCAGCCCGAATTATAAAAATACTGGCTGTAAAGGCCGTTGAGGTAAGAATACAAGGGGTCCTAGAAATCACGTAGTCAAGTGTATATTATTATTTTCTGCGGAGTAATCGTAAATCACGAGGGAGCATGGAAGCATGCCCTTGATATGCTTCAGTGTTTACAAATATTATATTTACAACTTAAAACACTCAGCATATTAAGTCAATTAAAATATCTCACATCTCACAAGGAATCAGTAATACAGAATTTAACTCAATTAAACCCACAACTCAAAAACATCTCAATTAATAATTTTAAATGAAACTAAAAAAATTGAACACATTAGTGGTGTCAAAAATAGAAAGTTACATGCTTAATAATAGTTTAATTATGCTATTGCGTGCACTTTTTCACTAAGTATCAGGAGAAAGATGCATTTTTTTCTTTAAAAAAGTAATTTTATGGAAATTATTTTGTAACGTTTAGAAGGTTCCTTTAGCATCTATATTTCCAATGGAAACACTTCATATTAAGTATCGTTAGTTTTTCAGAACATCCTCCTTAAAACTATTAGTATCCTGTCTTTAAAAATTATATGTA
The DNA here is from genome assembly GCA_933210815.1 of Meta bourneti. Classification (NCBI taxonomy): domain Eukaryota; kingdom Metazoa; phylum Arthropoda; class Arachnida; order Araneae; family Tetragnathidae; genus Meta; species Meta bourneti. The sequence goes on along the minus strand of OW119922.1, from coordinate 35,326,881 downwards.
TTCAAGCTTAGTTTCAAGTATTTTTTCTATAATGTAGAAAACGTAAAATTATCTTACATAATTTCAAAAGTGCATTTCCAAATCTCCTTTAGCGTATCAACCATAGATAAAATTTCAGAGCGCTAGGACCTAAACCGGAAAAGCTGCGCTAAGATTAAATTATAAAAATAATTAAAATAAACGTAAAAACAAAAAGACAGTAAACGTAGTAAAATTAGAGAAATCAACGCTACAATTTAAAAGGGTCAGCAACAGAAAATGGATATCATCAATAAAAAAATTAGGGGAAAAGCCATAAAGGGTAAAACCACAAAACAGTTTAAAGTTGAAGGATTCCAGGCAGCATAGACAAAAGACAGAATGAAATTCTGGATTTTTTGAAACTTTACAATTGCTAGCCTAAAAAAATATCACTATACTTCGGAGCCCTTCAATTACAACATGTATAAAGAAAAGCAAAAAGATTCGGATAAGGGTTAATCCCTATAAAATCTCAGTTGGTATTTTCAAGAAATATAACGACGATATTTAAAAGTAGGACACAATTAAAATATGAACAGTAAATGAATTAAAATACGTTCCATAAAGCACACTCCTAATAAAAAATGTTAATCCTATAAATGAATGCGAATGTGAGTAAACTTGAGATCAGTCCTTTGTATTACAGCAATTTACTTCAAAAATAATTTGTTTTACCCTTAAAAGTACCCTAGGCTAAAACAAGTTTTTTAAAAAAATTTAAGGATATAGACTTGTCACTATATAAATGTATTTTGTACATAATATTAATTTAGTTTCTAACCCCCTAATGGTTATCTCGACGAGATATGTCGTCATATTGATGGACGAGATATTTCGTCGAAACCACTTGGAGGGTTAGGGACATGGGACCATTCATATCACACCGTCCATCTAGCTTTCTGAGTGTAAGATTTCCGAGTAGTTGTAGTATTGCTTTTCTGCACGACACTCATAATCGCTATATAATCACATCTATTAGTTGAAATTATCCTAGGAAAAATTCTATTGGTCAAGTAGGTCTAAGCTGATCAGAAGTCATGCAGGGACGACTGCAGGTTGCAAGATGGTAAATGAATACGTGTGAACCACTCATTCAATATCAAATAGGAATATTTATGTACTTAACCAGCCTTAATATATCTAAAATATATATAAACCTAACCTTAACTATACAAGGATGTGAGACGCCAGACGTCCCACTGCCTCTAGAAGGGATTAATGAAATGTAGTTTGTTCTTGACTTGAAAATCCCACGACTCTTGCCACAGTTTGAATAATTTCTTGTGCACATCTTGAACTTGATGTTTGAAAAAAGGTATGGTTTATTACTATCCCATAGGTAGGGATACACTTCTCTGAAATCTATCATAAATCATTTACTTTTCGTTGGATAAAATGACTAATTGCTCTCTTTCCTCTTTCTTCTAACAAATAAAGGATAATTCTTTATCTCTTATGATATACCACAGTAAGCTTCTTCAAAAAGCCCTTGGTCTGTGAAATGTCTTTCGATTTTATATAAGGATGAATACAGAGTTACTAGTATAAAATTATGCTTTTCCGTAGTCAACTTCTTCAACACCATATCGAGCACTAAGTAGACCTAGGACCGTTTATGAGGAATGAGCTTGCTCAGAGCTGGCCTTACGAAGTGCGGGGTCCAATTCGATCAATCACTGAGACACCTCCAGGAGACCGCGATAACCAAGTTGGTAGAGTCGCAGAAGAACAACCGGAAGGTTGCGAGTTCGAAACTCTATACGACGAAAGACGATCGTGTATGTGGGGGTTGCTCAAATATCCTCACTTTGGGATGGTGTGGAAGTTTGGAGAGTGGGGTGCCAGCTCATATGTTGACTTCGTCATCTGAGCGTGATTCAAAATTTCAGATTTTGTTCACAGATCTTTAACTTCGGGATTAATCGCTGACTGTCGCCAATAGCTGTGTACACTTCACAAATACCCGTCAGTTTCACTCCTTATAGTGCCGAATAGGCCAAACGGCAGGGCATTAGAAATAAATACAACCACACAAGAACCTATAGACCGAATAAGAAAAAAGTTAATAGTATACGTTCAAAAAATTTATTGCTGGGTATGCTTATTTAAAGTCGAAAGCATCCTGCGTCTTACTTTCGGCCGCCTCTATTTTTCTGACTATGTGCGAGTGCACGGCCAACAAACCACTCAAGAACGGCTCTGAGTAGACCTGAAATCAAAATGCGACAGTTTCAATACATTTCCCGTGAAGATTCGACCTTCTGCACGAAATTCGGTCTTACAAGGAACAATGTGTAAGAGCTAAATAGACGAGATGAATCAGTCCCTCCCACTGGGTTGGTTGAATGCTTTTAGGGCGCATGGGCCAGTTTTGGCGGCCCATGCGCCCTAAAAGAATCCAACCAACCTAAAAGCATCCATTTTTCTGCTGTGCCAAGCAGAAGACAACATCAAGTAAGAAATGTCGTGAAAGGGAAAAGAGGGATTGAGGAAAAGAGTAGTGGAATGAAAGCAGAAAAAGCTTGGGTATCCGGGGAGCGAACCCCCCTAATTTTCAAAGACAGTTAACCCCATGGGAATAGGAAAGATCACTAGAGTACCTCGGGTTCGTGAAGCCCGTACACACCTAAAGGAGATGTGCCCTTGAGGGCCCATCCGACTCATCCGATCCGGGAGAAAGGGTCAACTCGATATTGTAAATTGCACGGTATGTATGTATTTAAATTAACGTCACACTAGAGCAACACAAGGCGCTATTTGTAAACTGAACGGTGTTATAATACAATTGAATATACAGAGGCTATTCGGACATTTTTTAAACGATTTTAATGGACTGAAGCTCAATTTTTTACATGGAATTTTTGTGTTTTAAATGTTCCATTTGATAGCCCTTATTGTTAACTATCTTTCTACACCTTAATTTCCATGATAATGACTTTTGTAGTATCGACAGTGGTATTTTGTCCCATTCTTTGCTCCACAGTTTTCCAGTCCTTGAATGGTTTTCGGTCGACGTTTCGATAATGCCCTTTTTTAAAGTCCAAAAACACAAAAGTCCATGGGTGAAACATCTGGAGATTTAGCAGGAATATCAGTAAAGGGTATTGACTTGATACCAGTTTCTTGTTCTATTTTTTCCAAGAATTTAATAGTGGATTTAGATGTGTGGCTGCTTGCTTTACCCTGATGCAGTTCTAGATTGTTGGCACTGTGGATAAAGATATAGTATTTCTTTTTTGAATATTGGGGATAAAATAGGGTCTTGATAATATGTGGGAGTTGATTTTTACATTTTTCCTCTTTTTACTTTTAATTTTTCATTATATGCAAAACCGGCAACAATCATAAATCTCTTAGAGAAAGTTCTCACGTTCACTTTGCTATAGTCCTTTGACTTGGCGGATTCTCTTTTAAAATTAAAAATTTTACCTTACAAATATTCTCAGAAATTTGTTATTTTTTGGATACTCTTTTGGGAAGTATTTTTCCACTTTTACGTTTTTTCTTTTCTCATTAATAACATTACTTATCGCACCTTTAGATATCGAAAAATCATAACTTTTACAGCGTTTTGAATAATTGAAAAAGCATAATCCTCTTCGGAAAGAGAGGAAACATAGCCTTCCATCCATTGCTTATTTAAAAGCGCCATTTTGAAAAACAAAACTCTGAGTTAGCAGACGATAAGTTATACTTTAACTGTTTAACTGCTGTGAAAATAAAATTCTTTCGTAGCCATACAATTTTTTTACAAAATCGTTCAAAAAATGTCCGAACAGCCTCTGTATATACTGAGAGCTCAATTTTTAGAGATGATACAAGGCACCCCCACTGGAAGCCCAAGGTACCAGCATTTTACATGCATTGTTCTTAGATTTGACTGTTGCCTTTTTAGTGACAGAGCAGCAAAAATTGTTTTCCACAGAAAAAGTTAAACGATTAAATGCACCCAATCTCTTCAAAACTATACTTACCTTTCTCGGTAGCAGAGCATTAAAGCATTATCTTAAAAATTCCAAAAAAAATATTTTTTTAATATCAAATTTTTATAGGTACATTAAATAACCATCGCCATTAACGAAAAAAGACAAAGCATTTTGGAGAGCGAGGGATTGTGGGCTGCTGAAAATTACCATTAAAATAAAAGTTGCCCAAATTCTGAATCTTCAAAACAAGTACGCACAGGCCTTCACATTCACGATCTCAGTGAGACTGAATCAATACCAGATTTCATCTAATAAGCAGTCATGGCCTAGATCTTACACAAATTATGGAAGGTCTGCAAGTTATTTAGAAAAAAGACAAAATACACTGCTGGCCACCGTAAATGCAACACCCTGAAGGAAGCATGCAAATAATATGAAATTTACAACATGCATTAGCGGAGGTGAGATATGCAAATGACTAGAATTTCAGCGCAGACGCACATCACGCGCGCCTGTGGCGCCACTTCAAAGCGCTATTTAAGGCTTGGAGATTTCGACGGTTTCAAGTACGGCAATTGTGTTTTTCATGTGGTTTTTTCAAAAAAACGATCAATTATGCCTCGTATAAAACAGCGATCATCTTTTGATCAAGTATCCGAGTTCGACAGAGGAAGGATAGTGGCCTACCGAGATTGTGGATTATCTTTCAAGGAAATCGGTAGTCGTGTTGGACGAAACCAAACAACTGTAATGCGGATATGTGATCGTTGGATGCAGGAGGGTACGACGGACCGACGTGTTCGATCGCATCCACCTCAGTGCACCACTTCACGTGATGACAGGCATATTGTGCGTATGGCAGTGACGGATCGCTCAGCCACATCACGAACCATAGCACAGCACATTCAGTCTGTACCGCATCATCCAGTGTCTGCGCGTACCATTCGACGCCGTTTACAGCAGAGTGGTCTGTCCGCAAGACGTCCATTGCTTCGCCTACCCTTGACGCAGAACCACAGACGTTTCCGCCGCCAATGGTGCGATGAAAGAAGGATGTGGATGGCAGAATGGAATGAAATTGTCTTTACTGACGAGTCACGCTTCTGTCTGCAACACCACGATGGTCGGATTCGAATCTGGAGACACCGTGGAGAGAGGATGCTGAACAGCTGCGTTATGCACCGCCATACTGGTCCTGCACCGGGTATTATGGTATGGGGCGGTATTGGATATCACTCTCGCACTCCTCTAGTACGCATTGCCGGTACTTTAAACAGCCAGTGCTACATCTCCGAGGTGTTGGAGCCAGTTGTCCTTCCTTACCTTCAGGGCTTGCCCACAGCCATATTTCAACAGGATAATGCGCGACCACACGTGGCACGCATTGTCCAAGGGTTCTTCGTCAATCGCCAGATTGAATTGCTTCCCTGGCCAGCTCGCTCTCCGGATCTTTCGCCGATAGAAAACATGTGGTCCATGGTTGCTCAACGATTGACCCAGAATACATCCCCAGCTGCCACACCAGATCAACTTTGGCAACGTGTGGAAGCTGCTTGGTCTGCTGTACCCCAAGAACACATCCAAAGTCTCTTTGAATCAATGCCGAGGCGTGTGGCAGCGGTGATCTCCAACAATGTGGCGGCTACTCTGGCTACTGATTTTGGCAGGAACCACACTTCACAGAAGTCTATAAATTTAATCATTTGATACTTGGTCAACATGTTATCTACAAAATAAATTTTGTTGTGATATCTCTTGTCTTTCTTGGTGTTGCAATTTGGGTGGCCAGCAGTGTAGATAAAAAAATACGATTCTTAAATTCTGTGCTCATAACCATCTTAAAACATAAAGTTTAAAGATTTTAAGCACGTATTTGAAGCATGATTTCCGTTTATGTATTGCACCCCAAGGAACAACGGATCGACCCAATCAATCATTCGTCTGAGTGGTCCTGGAAAACTATGTGATCATTGGTGATTGAAGGCAGTTTACTTTCAGGACCTCATAACAAGGAACTTTTAAAATTTCATAACATCACCGTATCTTAGTTATAATTCAAGTTTGTTCAAAAGTCAATAAAACTGAATTATAATATAATTGTTCCTGCTTTTAAAATGTTTTTTGGTGGGAAGAGTCCCTTAAAAAGGACACGATTTTTTTTTCAAAATTTCTGAACGAAAGAGCCTAGAGCCAGGATCGTTCTTGAGGTATTGACTGCTCACTAGCAAATCTCAGCAAGCCATCCTTCTAAAAATAATTGGTGATCCAAATAAATTAGCCTGGTAAATTTTTTTTATAATTTATATGAAACTTAGATCAGAATAGATTCATTAGTATCATTTATTGCAACAAAAACAAACTTAAGACAGTAGACGTGAATTATAAGTAGACTAAGCATTGCTATTGAAAGGACCTTCAAAAAGTGTAACCAACATGCCAACTAATAGTCACGTGACTGTTATGTGGAAAATCGACTTGGTTGGCCGATTTGGCATCTTATCACCTCACTTGGCGATTTTACATCTTATAACAGGGTAGATGTGCGAAAGCGCATGTCTATAGAGTGGCGACAAAAACGGTGAAATCGCCAATCTAGTATCTCGCGCGGACCAATCAGATGATGAATCAATGGATGGATGTTTGGGTTTTATGGCGCAATGTCCAAAAGTGGACAAGCTGCGCCAAATACAGGAGATATAACCCAGTAAAGGCTAAAGGGAGGGGAAGAATGGAAGGGAGGGAAGATCACTTAGGTACCCCGGGGTAGGGAAGCCCGTACAAACCTAAAGAAGGTTATGCCCTGAGGGCGATGAATCAATGGATGGGCGTTCCTTCCATCCCATGGACCAATCAGATGATCAATGTTCCTTTCCGCACGACAGACGAAAATAGTCTAAGGGTCACGTTACTACTAGTTTTGGTCACATGATCCTGGACACATAAAAAGGTTACCATTGCTCACTCTACTTTTATATTTCTTCTATGGTCGCTTATTCTCAAAAACCTTCATCGCCCTTCAATCACGCTTTCACAAATACACTGCTGGCCACCCAAATTGCAACACCAAGAAAGACAAGAGATATCACAACAAAATTTATTTTGTAGATAACATGTTGACCAAGTATCAAATGATTAAATTTATAGACTTCTGTGAAGTGTGGTTCCTGCCAAAATCAGTAGCCAGAGTAGCCGCCATTGTTGGAGATCACAGCTGCCACACGCCTCGGCATTGATTCAAAGAGACTTTGGATGTGTTCTTGGGGTACAGCAGACCAAGCAGCTTCCACACGTTGCCAAAGTTGATCTGGTGTGGCAGCTGGGGATGTATTCTGGGTCAATCGTTGAGCAACCATGGACCACATGTTTTCTATCGGCGACAGATCCGGAGAGCGAGCTGGCCAGGGAAGCAATTCAATCTGGCGATTGACGAAGAACCCTTGGACAATGCGTGCCACGTGTGGTCGCGCATTATCCTGTTGAAATATGGCTGTGGGCAAGCCCTGAAGGTAAGGAAGGACAACTGGCTCCAACACCTCGGAGATGTAGCGCTGGCTGTTTAAAGTACCGGCAATGCGTACTAGAGGAGTGCGAGAGTGATATCCAATACCATAATACCCGGTGCAGGACCAGTGTGGCGGTGCATAACGCAGCTGTTCAGCATCCTCTCTCCACGGTGTCTCCAGACTCGAATCCGACCATCGTGGTGTTGCAGACAGAAGCGTGACTCGTCAGTAAAGACAATTTCATTCCATTCTGCCATCCACATCCTTCTTTCATCGCACCATTGGCGGCGGAAACGTCTGTGGTTCTGCGTCAAGGGTAGACGAAGCAATGGACGTCTTGCGGACAGACCACTCTGCTGTAAACGGCGTCGAATGGTACGCGCAGACACTGGATGATGCGGTACAGACTGAATGTGCTGTGCTATGGTGATGTGGCTGAGCGATCCGTCACTGCCATACGCACAATATGCCTGTCATCACGTGAAGTGGTGCACTGAGGTGGATGCGATCGAACACGTCGGTCCGTCGTACCCTCCTGCATCCAACGATCACATATCCGCATTACAGTTGTTTGGTTTCGTCCAACACGACTACCGATTTCCCTGAAAGATAATCCACAATTTCGGTAGGCCACTATCCTTCCTCTGTCAAACTCGGATACTTGATCAAAAGATGATCGCTGTTTTCTACGAGGCATAATTGATCGTTTTTTTGAAAAAACCACAAGAAAAACACAATTGCCGTACTTGAAATCGTCGAAATCTCCAAGCCTTAAATAGCGCTTTGAAGTGGCGCCACAGGCGCGCGTGATGTGCGTCTGCGCTGAAATTCTAATCATTTGCATATCTCACCTCCGCTAATGCATGTTGTAAATTTCATATTATTTGCATGCTTCCTTCAGGGTGTTGCATTTACGGTGGCCAGCAGTGTAGTTACAATTGCCCAGTCCTCTTTCTCCCGGTTCCCTAAATGCAATGTGTTAATTAAGCATTGCGTGCATGATCGCATTTTGATGATTTTTTCGGCTGTTTTCCTCCAAAGTACCGATTTAGAACCTCCCAGGGACTTCGAATGTCCGCCTAGACGCTTCCGTATTTCTGCCCTAGGAACTCCTTGGTCTTTCCGCTTTAAGGACTAGGAGCACCGTAGGAAGTCTACGGATCTATTTAGGAAAAATCGGGAAGTTATTGGGGGACTTTAGGGACACTTTTGGAACCATCAGGGAGGTGCACCGGTTAAATCTGGGAAGATTTTTGGAAAAATAGGGAACTTATACTGAGCCGATCCTTCCATCGGACCGCCATGGAGCTTCCTACGGAAATCTAATGTCCACCTAGAAAGTTCCTCAGTACTAATTGGGAAGCTCCAAGAGTTTTTCGTGTCATTTCAAGTCCATTGGGCGGGAACAATTTAGGAAAATAACCTGTTCAAATCTGGGAAGATTTTAAGAATTAGGGAACTTAATGGGTATTGTATGTATTTTTAAGGTCACACATATCTTTATTTTCATGATAAAATAGCATTCCATTCATATGCATTTAAGAATATTCAGAGGTCAATGTAGCTTTCTTGACTGTGATAACATTTTTGTTGTAGGTTTAACAAGATAACAGTAAATTCTGTTGCTATCAAGTCAATTCCAATTTTAATTGATAAACATCTGTTCAAAAGATTGTAAACAAAAAGTTATGCATCCTGTGTTAGTCAAACAAAAATTAGCTTTTTCGTGTACAAAAAATGAGAAACGATCTTTTTCATCCGTTGATTGATTACTCAAAACTTGATGCTGAAATTAAAAATAATACATACCCTTTTATTTTATATATGTTTACAAGTTAAGTTGACTTAATTTGATTTAATGTAGTAAAATTCGTATGAAGTGAAATAGGTGGTCCTCCTTTGGGGAAGTACAAGTACCCCAACTTAATAAATATTTTTTACGTAGTTCAATCGTTAAAAGTTTATGTATTTAATAACTAAACTTAGGTTATTATTTAAAAAGGTAAGAAAGGTCCTTAATTTTAGGGGATTTTCCCATCATCTTTTTGTCAACACTGTTTTATAAATTATTTTACAAACCAATTAATTATATTTTTGGCAACTATATCTATGAGATTTGCACATGGTTGAGCAATATCTTAAGAATAATCCAGTGTAAACATGTTTAAAAACAATATTATAATTTACGAGCTCAAACATGAAGACAACTGAAAGTGACAAACATTTAAGATGTTCATATTCCTTGAAAAAATAGGATGCCTTGATGATAATAAACTAACAAAAGAAATAATATTAAAATACTGATACGGGTTATTGGCAAGGACTAATGGAAGACTAATGAACTGTTGGCAAGACTAATGAAAGAGCTCATATAATGGAAATGGGTGAATCCTAGCGCCACTTACCTTTTGCTTCACAGAAAATGTTCTCATATCTACAGAAATGTGTTTTAACCTAAAGATTTTTCTTTCGATTATTATTCATTCTGCAATCTGTTGAGATAACGGAGAATTAACACTCCAGTTTTATTGAGAAACAAAGTAACAGAACAATGTGCATTCAGTTATTCAATTGAAATCTTTCTCCCATTTTGGTAATGTCAGAAATAAGAAACTGGGGATAGGCACAAAAATAAACTATGCTGTAATCGATCTAGAAAATATGAAACATGTCAGTGGTGGTTAGAAGAGAAATTCACCATCCGATATCAAATGAGTTGGTACCCATTAATTTCAGCATCTATCTCATAAATTGTATAAGATAAAATGCATCATAAAAACAAATTATGGCTGAGATGGTTCGAATCATTCTTTAATAATTACATCATTTTATCAACAAAATATAAATTCCAGAAAAGTTAACTGTATCCGTGATGCAAGATATTATTTTCATCCGGTATTCATTAAGTTTTATTTTCTAATAAACGGTAAACGCAATGACACGAAAATCAAAATCGTAATGGCATCGTCTGCAAGTCAGTCGCTGTGGCCAAAACCGATAAATAAGCTGAGATAAATTAACTCCAAAGACGCGAAACCCTTCCCCATGTCAATCTTTTTTGTTTAGGAGCTTATAATATAATGCATTTACACATGGAGTCTCATAAATGAAATCAATTCCATTTTTAAACGCAGCTATTGAAAACACAATTCACATGCATGAAGAACTTACGGTCAATCAGCGTGGCACACAAAAAATGTTTCGAGTTATTCTTTAATAAAAACAATTCACATTAGACTCCTCCATTATTTTCCAATTGCCCCGGTAGTTGCCCCCCAACAAAATCTATACTAAACCTTGAGAAATCCTCAGCATGCGTCAGCTGTCATACTTTGTGGTAATATTAATAAATCAGGAATAACGCAATCAATACAAGCAAACTGATAACATAAATATTAAACTTTTAGTATGACAATAAACTTCCACAATTATTTTAATCAAGGAGACTTATGTTATAAAATTGTGTTGTAGACTTTATTATCTACAAAGCGGTTTCGTCAGAAAAAGATAAAATTAATTTGTTTCGAAAATATGTATACGTATTGATTGTAAATATATGAACAAACTAAAATAGACATTTTTTGCAGTACTTTATCCCCTTATCTGAAATCTCTCTAAGTTTCCGTGGATCTTTCTCAGTAATTACCGACCAGGAGGCACTTCTGTTGGATTATTCTAGGATGTGCCGCCTATGGGGAACTTCCTCCGGTAGCCATCGGGAAACCTCTCTTATGGCAGTCCAACTGGAATCCTCCCAGGATCATCCATAATATGCCCTGTTTGTTCCAGGGATGCTTATGGGAACTTTGGGAATTCCCTGAGAGTTCCCAAGGAAGATGTGTACTGTATGGCATATCGCAGTTTTGGCGACGTCTGGCGTCTTTTTGGCGTTGACCAATCAACTGTAAAATATCAATTCGGAATTAATCTTGGAAATTCTTTCTAGGTTAAGGCAGGGAAAATTTATCTTTTCTTTTCATTGGTATTAACTACATTTCTTGTTTTTGTTAATTTGTAATTTTTATTACTCCCTTTCAAAACCCTATTTGCTTTTATATTGATGACGAGGTCATCAAACTTTTTGAATTGTCAAAGAGGCGTATGCCCCCCAAAAAGATTTAGAACCTAGATTATACCTAAAGATGAACTGTACAAAATAGGTCTTCAGTGTTCAAAGAATCTCTCAAGATTGCTCAGATTTCCAATCTGGTCCAACATAAATCAGGTGATAATACATCTTAAGATTTTTTAAATGAGTGTCAACATCAATAAAGGAAATTGCTTCTTTTGTCATTTTAAACCTAAATAACAAATCATCAGCTCCATCCCCCAAACGAGTGAAACACTAAAACATAGTTCTGAGAAAACGGGGAAGGGGGATTCTACTCGCTTAGCTAAATTCACTATGCGTGTTTCTCAAGAAGAAATCAAACTTTCATCCAAAGAAAAAATAACGGTTGAATTTTACTTAAATCAAAAAAAATTTCACCCGTCTAAAGATCACATTTTGGCCAAGAAAAGCTGAAAAACTCATCGTGAAAAATTGACTTCACTTGTGTCGACGAAATCATCCGCAATTTCTAGGGATTCACAATCTTCAAGCGGGACAGAAAATCAGAAGTGTAGTCAGAAAGGTTTCAACGGAAACGACGAAAACTCAAACAGTTCCTCCCAATAAAAACAGAACAACCTGTTGGAACAGAATCGCAGATTTCGTACGATTCAAGCTGCCAGCAGATCGCTAGAAACGGGCACTTAACGCAAGAGAACAATCGGAAGTCCCGAGTCCTGTATTACCTCTTCGTTAGTTAAAACTTATAAATAACCCAGGTCACGCCTTGTTTCATTCTCCTCTGCAGCCTCAGTCTTTTATCTGAGGGTTTTATGCAGCCTCACGCTCCTGGTGGGCAGTGCTTTTGTCCGAATCGCCACTCTCGACTCGCTCATAAAATCGGCTACATAATGACGTAATTATGATCCAACACAAGACGTACGGCAGCGTTGCTGTCGCCGTAAAAATGCGCCTTTCAAGCGTTTTTATGAACGGAAAAGTGCTTCGAGATTTGAACTCTGAACTGAGGAAGAGCGGGCGATAAGTGGGAGGAGCTTGTTCCTTCTCTCTGGGATGCTGAACAAATCCCAACGGACGACATCTTTGGCTACAGTGGGTATTCTTCGGAACTGTTTCATTCGGAAAAAAAGTAATTGGTGGCAGGAGCGCCTACATGATGGAGTATTTATTAGGGGGCCAAGTTCGATCTTCTCTAAAATTGCTTTACACAATGATTGTGTTTTCGGAACTGCGAATTTCGTTTCATTTCCCCAGTATATCCGTTAATTTGAAAAACAAAAATCATATGATCTCAAGAAGCAGCTTGATTTTTTTATCAGGTTATGATCATCAGGGCCGTTCCTGAGTTGTGTGATGGATGTTAGTTAAAAATAAGGGCGTTCAATAGAGGGACGTTATGCGCCTCCAACCTTAAAAAAACCTGTCCAACCTTAATACAATTTTCCGATATTATTAATTTTGTACTTATTCGTTCTTTGTAGGTTCTTTTTGCGATTGCAATGAAAGATATGTATTATTTCAGAGAGTAGCATGGATGTATTCAAGGGAAATGCCCACGAAGCTAGAATTTTTTTAAAAATCGTTTCAGAACTAGGAAGCTATCAGAGATGCATGCTGAAGCTAGTTACATAAAAAAATCCAAGTTTGGCAAGTCATGCATGTAAAATATACGTTTGATTGCTTCAATTGTGTGTAAATAGTCGAAACAATCTTAAAACCCAATGCTCATTTAACATTAAGGCATTTACGGAACTGGGAGAACGACTTGGTCATCACTGAACATATTTTCTAATTACATATTTGATGAAGGGCGTTCTTTTAGAAAGTGAAATGCTTTTGAGAAGAGGGAACAGTTTGCTGAGATTTGCACGTAGGCAGCACGTACTTCAGAAAAGGCCCTTGAGTACAGAAATTGGATAAAAAGAAAAAAAACCGTGAGAAATATACATTGCATAAAATTAACCATCTCATCAAATTAAACCCATCACCTTCACCATCAGTTCAAATCAAATTATTTGAGGCAAAAAGTATCCCTGTAGAAATTCCAACGTTAATGTTTCCATTTAATTGTTAAATTATTCACTGTTTGGGGTAGGCTACTTTTAAGAGACGTTATAACTCTGAAATAAAGCATGTTAAATAATTTAAGATATTTTCGCATCAAAATCTCAAAATTTGTTGCCTGTTTGTAAATGCCGCACTGTTAACCTAAATTGGGTCGCTTTAGCTTTATGAAATTGCTTGAGGGTTTTTACGCTCTTTTATTCAGTTTGTGTTTTTCGTTCCTGGGTGGTACGAAATGTAAAGTTGAGTGTTGTTGACGAAAAAGGTTAATGATCAACATTTAATTCATTATGGGATAGCTCACTGCATAATCTGCATCTTACAATTTCTTTAAAACTTGAAAATTTGATGAAAATTAAATTCCTTCTATGAGAGGGCAAACCCATAGATTCAAAGATTATACGAAATGCTAAGACTCAAATCTCGCATAATACGTATCATTTTTTTAATAAGTTTGTTTTCGTTTTGGCGACGTTTGTCGTTTTATCAAATTGGCGTTGACCAATCAACTATCATATATCAATTCAGAATTCCTTCTTTCGAATTATTACTGGCGAAGTACTGAAATCGTATTCGAAAAACCAGCCAATTGGCGTTATTTCCGGAATATGTCAAGAAACGCGTCCACTATAGGAACACTACCACCACATACATAAAGCTTGACAGAAATGCCTCACATCTACAGATGCATTTTAACTTAAGTAATACATCTGTAGATGTGACTAACAATTTGTTGAAAACACGGAGTTCATTCTCCGGAACATAGAAATTTGTTCGCAATTATTCAATTAAAATCTTTCTCCCATAATGCCAGAAATGCAAGACTGGAAACTGGCACAAAAATAAATTATGCTGTACATCTATTTAGAAAATCAGAAACATATGTCAGGTGGTGGTTTAGACGAGAAATATACCAACCGATATAAAATGAATTATTGCGTCATTAATGTATATCCATTGACCTTCTAATGAAATAGACGGATCATGTGGGCGGAGTCTGTCGGAAGATCTTTGAAGGGTAAATCACAAATCGACTTAGCCGATTGGCTATGGCAGAGCAGACTAGTGTTTTTGATCACGGTGGATAATCATTTTAACTAATTAATAATTTAGGATTCACGCTTTTACCCACAGCCACATGACAGATCTTCAAACCGAGCAACTGGAAGAAATAACACGAAGCTGCGGGCACATGCTCCGACTATTTCATTTCAAGGTCGATGTGTATATCAACTATTTCATAAATTGCACGCGATAAAGTGCATCATAAAAAAAAAACGAATGATCTTGGCTAAGATGGTTCAGACCATTTTTAGCAATTACATCATTTCGCAACAAAATACAAAGTCCAGAAAAGAAATTGTATCCGTGATGCAAGATATTATTTTCATCCGGAAATATATGTTTAGATTTATTTCATTCATTTAAAATTTTTTTTAACGTAAGCATTCAATGAATATATCGAATTACAAAGAACAAATCATTTTTTGTTCTCTGATAGTCTATTTAAATATTTTCCTCATCAGACAGACTATGGCTCTCGAAAATTCAGTAGAAATCACCATTTCTCAGTTTTTAAAGCATTTCAACTCAGTTATTGCTTTTGGAATCTCTTTCAACAACAGTCTGAACGTAATTTAAAAAATACATCACAAATAAGTAAACATTCTGCTCACAAATAATGTATACGAAAAATTGCATAAAATTATATAAAACATCTGCGACAGTTTAATTGTAGAAGATAATTTCGTTTGCTTTTTTTTGTTTTGATTGGGGGGGGGGGGAGTTGGGAATTATTTTTGTTACGCATTTCAAGGAACTGTCTAGTTCATCAGAAATGTAGCCAACGTCGGTGTAGGGAGTTGAATTAACGAGTCTAGCTGAATAGAATGTAGCTTAGTTGAACTGGAGCAACACAATAGGCTAGGGATGCAGACTTGTTAAGAACCACATAGATTCATTCACTGACTTATGGAAGGGTTGCCAAAAAACATGAGTTACCTATATTTATATTTTTTGTCATATCTATATATACATAAAGCAGTGTTGGCGTCTCTGTTCTGCATACAAATCCTTATCTTTTGACCAATCCACACCAAATTTCGTACACATATTCTTTAGAACCCTGCCGGTAACGTAGGCTACATATCAACCCCCGTTCTATTTGTCCTAGGTGTGCAGAAGGTTCTAAAAAAATTCGAAATTCCCATAGGTATAACATTGAGTATAAAACGATGCGGTACGCAACTTTCTTTTGATTGAAAAACAAATTTTCTAATAAAATTGTTTTGCCAGTGTTGCTCGAAATTTTTTGTCCAAAACTTTATATTTAAACATTTTAAAAGTCTAATATTTATGTTTGAACTGATTTGGTATTTCTTTTTGTAATATAAATAATTCATGAATATTTGATTGATGAAAAAATTACATAACGTATATTTTGTAATGAAACAAGAAAAGACCAAACGTAAAACGTATTGATTTGCTACTTGGTATCGGGCAACGTCAGAATTAATTTTTTTTTATAAATTTGATTTAGAATTCTGTGTTTATTTGAGTTAGACAGCTAAATACTGCGGTCATATTTGAGCATTTCTAAGTATTATAAATGCGTGGTCTTTTTGTAAATAAATCATTATAGTCGTTATCATAGTGTTCAAAAGTCTTTCGAGTTGCTCGAATTCAGAATAGTATATTCAGGAAGTCGAAATTTCGACACGCATGCTCATATCTTTCGTTTTTCAGAATTCTGCATTTTTTAAATGACCCTAATTTCGTTTTTATTTACGTGTTCCAGTATTTTACCTATTGCAGATATATTATTTAGGAGTTAAATTTTAATGAATTATTTTTATTTTCTGCAAAATATCACTAGGCCTAAGTGACACAAAACCTTGATAAGTAAGGTGTGTAACTTATTTTAAAACGGCCTGTAAAATAATTTTAAAATAAGATACGTTACGTTAAATTCAAAGGGTAGCCACACGTTCTAGTTTTAAAGATATTTCTAAATTTTGACATATTCATCACTTGCCGATTAAAATCAATCAAATTTACATTTGTTTTTCATGTTTCAAGGGTATTATTGAAAGCTGTATTTCATAGTCAAGTAATTACATCTATCATTCTAAATAAAGTACGTGGTTTCCATATAGAAACCGAATCAAAAGTATCTAAGAATTCGATTTAAAACTGAATGTCTCTTTGGAGTAAAGTGAATTTTAAATGACTTTGCTGACCTTAGATAACAGTAAAGAAGTATTTGAACTAGGAAAAATTGAATTTTTTTGTCTTAAGTGACATATGGTCTAGGTTGCTTACTTGAAGTTGAAGCTGTTCTAATGCAACTTAGATACCTGTGAAACATTCGTTGAAAGCAGTGATTTTCTTTTTTTAAAACGCTGAAAAATCGAGCTTCTGTTTTTCGAAAAATTGCAATCTATTGAGTTTGCTTTGTCTAACTAATGACATTTATTTTTAAAACAAGCTCCGTTATTCCACGTGTCTCTGAATAGAATTTTCAGGTAAAAATGGGTTTGCTTCAAAATAAATTAATCACGAATGCCGTGACAATTTAATTTACCATTCTCTCATAACGATGGTGAAATTCGTGAGATTGCCTGGTGCAAGAGTACCACAAGTAGAAAAGTACTGATAGGAAAAACTAAGTGCAAGACTATACGCTGGAAGTTCGTCATTTTTACTGAAAATGGAATTACGGGGCATTCGCAATCACTTCAAAACTCAAAATCGACTTCTATATTAGTAACCTATTGTACTTAGTCTTACAGCAGAGTGCGGTGAATATGAAATGGATTATATGGATGGATATATCATGTATACATATTAAATAATTAAATTATCAGAAGTAAATTATAGAAGCTATATGAAATATTTAAAATCATGTTAAAAATTATTTTCCATACACTTAAATGAAACTTGCATTTTTCTATGAAAGAGAAGTGATTAATCTGATCACTTTTCAATCAACATTTAACCAATTCAACCCGAGCAACGCTAATTCTTCTAGTATTGTTATAAAGACAGTAACTAAAGAATTCAATTTGATGCATGACATTGCATTAATTTAACAATCGTTTTAATATTTGGTTTCATTTTTGTAGTAGCAAAGTGAAAAATTGATTCTAAATTATCATTGATCAAGCGGTTCCTATTTTTAGTTTTGTTAATATTCATGACTGAAAAAGTTTGTTCACAGACATGTGCAGCGCCTGACAACACGTGCAATTTTTAAAAATTACCCATTAGAGTTAAAGTAACGCATGTAACGCCGCCATCAAATCAAAGGATGACCCAGGCAACGGTCCCCACATTCCTATTACATTTAAAGTAGTCCTGCAAGTAGGTTAATGTAACTTAAAATATGAGGGACGGAGGTTAGTTGGCAGAAGCGTAACTAAGGAAGTGCAATAAGAACGGCGGCTCCAAGTGCCAGTCCCTAAAGGGGTGGAATTTCATGAATATTTATTAAAAAACTATTTTCTTAGAAACGTTTAAAAAAATGTCACGATTTTATGCACAACTTTATCCTTCAACAAGCATTTGATAGCTCCATGTTTGTGAAATGAACGTGCTTTCATGCATTTCATCTTACATCAGAATACAGCGCTTTATTGTTGTTGTATAATGTAATCGCCCATAGAAGTCTTTGTATCTTTCTTTGTGCTGCTAGAGCTGAGTCACTCTTTACAGGCAGCATGTGTGAATGCTCTACAGCTTTCGTGGACGTCCGTCCATTTTAATGAATCTTATTGGTTGTGCTGCAATCCCATCCTATCTGTATATATATATGTGTTGTGTTTTCAATAAACTAGCCTTTTCCCTTTTGCGATCCATATGGCCTGTGTCATTCCTTTCCTCTGAAGGAATCGTATTTAACAATTGTAGATCTTTCCATTCGTATATATCCAGCAGAGAGGTGAGGTAGTTAATTAACGTCGCACTGGAGCAACACCACGGGCTATTGGCGACGGTCCGAGATCAATCCCTAAGGCAAAAATCCAAGGACAACGTCTCGTAATTTTGAACCATGGTCAAATGACGAAGATCTCACCCCAGATCTGGAAACCCACTCTCCAAACTTCCACGCAAACGTGAGGACATATGAGTCCACGACAGATTTAACGAGCACCAGTCCCCGTGTACACGACGGTCTTTGGCTGGACCTAGTTTCGAACTCGCAATCCTCCGGTTGTTAATCCGCTGCTCTTTTAACTATGTTACCGCCGTCTTTAAAATATGAGGGAGGAAAGTGAGTAACTAAGGGAGGGCAACAAGGTCGGCGGCCATAAGCGCCAGTCTCTAAAGGGGTGGAATTTCAGCAATATTTATTAAAAAGTGGCTTTTCTTGGTGAGCGTTAGAAAGCGTACATGAAGGTCTTTGGTAGGATCGAGTTTCAAACTCGAAACTACCCCGGTTGCTAATCCGTGACTATCAACTTGGCTACAGTGGCCCCAATTGTGAACGATGTGCGATGTTGCAAAAATTGATCGACATGGTGTACATCAATGTGATTTCAACTTGATGAAGCAACCCCATACAGTGCAAGTCCGTATTTCCTGGGCTAATAATGTCAAAATCTGTTGACGTCAATTGGCCTCTTCACTCTTCTGATTTGACTACGCTGGATTTTTTCTATGTGGCTCCTTTTCCTGTCTACGCTAACAAGCCGCCAACAACAATTCAACAGCTTAAGCAAATCATTCGCGATGTAATTTAACAAATCATCCCGGAAATGTGTTCTAACGTAATGCAAAATGTGGTTGAAAGATCCTGTATTTGCAGCGCGGCCAGAGGCGGTCATTTGGTCGAAGGTAAAAAAAATTAAATTAAAAAGGTTTTATTTAAAATTTATTCCAAAACAAACTTTTACATAAGAAACCCCATGAAAATTCGAGACAAACGAAAATATTACAAGATATTTGGCAAATCATGACTTTTCTTCATCAAATTTGACGATCAAAACATTCTTACAAAAGTGCCCTTTCGATCTCAAGGGAAAAGGGGCCTTGTCTCCTCAACATGACCCTGCTCATAATCCAATGCTAAACGAACTTGCAACTTGATTGGTTTCATGGTTCAAGATCCAAACACAGACTGACTTGAAACTTGGTATCTGTGGAAAAATTTTGATCTTCAAAAATTGAACTCAAAATTTGTTGTTTTTATTGAAAATTATTAAGTCTCCGCGTAATTTGATATGACGATGATCCCGTATACACGTTTGATGCAGATGAATTTTTAGAAAACGCTATTCGCTATCGAATGGCATCTTTGAATTTGCTCTGCAATGAACGATGCATGAGTGAAAAAGGTGATTCGTTATCTCCCCGTAGCTGTACAGCGAAACATCTGAAAAAAAAGATGCGTCTGATCTTCCATATATTACGAGCAAGGCTTTCTCAATATCCAAGAACCAAAAGCTACGTCTTATATCACTTTCACATACAATTTGAAATAACTGAATTCAAAAGTCTTTAACTAATGCATTCGCGAATATACGACACCCACGGGAGACATTTATTATTCATACTTTAAAGATGAAGAAAAACGAAAATAGTTAAAAGATTTTTCTTTGCTTTCCGTTTTTACTTCTGTGCGTCACCGACATGATTTATTGCGTTTTTAAAATTTACGAAGGGACGTTTTCCGCTTCCCGTTGTATAAAAAAATACATTTCGAGTTGCGTTTTCGAGTTAATTTTTGGTGCTGTCATCTTACAGGTTCAAAATGCGTCCCCAAATGGTTTCGGAAATGATCCTTGAAAAATATTTTTTATTTCCTCATTCTTCAAATGCATATTTATTTATTAGATGACCGAAAGGGCGAAAAGGCATCGCAGAAAAATTGAATAAATTCAACAATACTTCCGGTTGCAACTTTTTTTGGACATAATGTAAAAGTTCCCAAACCGAGAATTTTGAGAAATGAGAGCACCGACTGTATTTGATAGGAATACATTCGAAAATTCCACCTTTCTTCTGATAAATAATATCATTAAGGTATAAATTTTATATACTTCCAACCCAATGCTCGAAAGAAGCTCTATTCAAATGAACGAGTCTTGGAAAAACTCTGATGTACATTGGCACCTTTTTCTTTTCCGACAGGGGGACGTGGTAGCACAGTTGGTAAGGTTTCGGATTAGTAATCGCAGGGTTCGAAACTCGATCCAAACAAAAACCGTACACGTGGGGACTGGTGCGCGTTAAATTTATCGTAGCCTCAAATGTCCTCACGTTTTTGTGGTGTGGAAGTTCGGAGAGTGGGATGCCAGCTCGGGTATTGTCATCTGATCTTGGTTCATAATTACGAAGTGCTGTCCTTTCCCTTCGGATGGATCTCAGACAATGGTCAATAAGCCCATTGTGTTGCTCCAATGCGATGTTATTTCAACTACCTACCTCAACCTGCACCAACTGCAGTTTTCTCCTCATTTTCACACTTATAAACTTAGGTATAAGGACCAATATAACCTTTCCAAAGAATTTACTTTCAAGGAAAGGAGCAATGGTATCTTTTTAAGGCCCCGTTCACATGGACAATAGCATTAAAATACACTCCCGAAATCGTTTTTTATTAGAATAAAACTAAGTATATAGCCTACTTTATTGTAATATGATATGTATAATTAAGAAAACTTAATCTGGAAGAACTTTCTTTGTTGGAAAAAACTAAACACATGTTACTGTAGGCTACTGTATTTACAGTACATAATTGGTCAGTGGCGGCCGGTTAAAGCGGAGGCCGGTTAAAAGGTGGCAGGTTAAAAGGTGGCCGGTTAAGAGGGAGTCCACTGTATATGATTATATATATATATATATATATACTATATTTATATGTATATATATCTGTATATGTAAGAAAACACGAATTTCAATTTAATCATATTTAATGTATATATTAAACATGATTAAATTGAATTCATGTTTTCTTTTCCAAGGACAAACAATTAAAATGTCAATTATTTTTATTTCATTGTTTCTCGAATATAAAAATAAATGCTTTTCATTGTTGGTGATTTAACTATAGGCATTATGATAGTATGAGAGGTATAACAATATAGACTCATAACAATGATTTACCTTTTAAATTCTGTTACGAATATTATCAAACAAGCAACTCTTTATCCTATGCTACCAAATATTGTGATTTCTTGGCGATTTACTTTCGAAAACGAGCTAAATATGGATAAACCTGAGGTTATTGCAGGGTTATTTCTATGTCCTTGGATATGGGGACTTTTCCAGTTAATTATAATTGGTAATACAGCTTATGTCATACTATTGACTATATACTTCATGTTGGTCATGACTTTCAACAGCGATAAGGAAGAAAACATAGATTCGGACTTGATTGAAGAAGGAGATATTAAAGGAAAGAAAGAAAAGGTGGATATGGTTTTGATTGAAAAAAGAGATATTAAAGGAAAGGAAGGAAAGATGGATACGGATTTGGTTGAAGAAGGAGATATTAAAGGAAAGAAAGAAAAGGTGGATGTGGATTTGATTGAAAAAAGAGATATTAAAGGAAAGGAAGGAAAGATGGATACGGATTTGGTTGAAGAAAAGATGGATATGGATTTGATTGAAAAAAGAGATATTAAAGGAAAGGAAGGAAAGATGGATATGGATTTGATTGAAGAAGGTGGTATTAAAGGAAAGGAAGAAAAGATGGATATGGATTTAGTAGAAGATATTAAAGGAAAGAAAGAGAAGATGGATTTGGTTGAAGAAAGAGATATTAAAGGAAAGGAAGAAAAGATGGATATGGATTTGATTGAAGAAAGAGATATTAAAGGAAAGGAAGGAAAGATGGATATGGATTTGATTGAAGGAGATATTAAAGGAAAGGAAGAGAAGATGGATATGAATTTAGTAGGAGATATTAAAGGAAAGAAAGAGAAGATGGATTCGGTTGAAGAAAGAGATATTAAAGGAAAGGAAGAAAAGCCCACACCTGTGCTCGTATCAAAAGGCCTAGAAAGGCCTAGAAGCACAGGACCGAGACATCTGTGGACCGCTGAGAGCGATGAACCCAAACTAGGGCTGGGTTTCTTCTCTTGCATTCGACATTGCCTAAATTGGCGCAATTCGAAAAGGATTCAACACATACCTTTGATATGCATTGAAGAAGGAAATGAAGATGAAGAGAAACGTTCTACCAATGTTGAAGCCGTTAGCTGCGATGCAAGTGCCGATGATAACATGATCCCGTCCACATCTGAGAACTTAACATCTTCATCAGAAAAAAGAATTGAACGCATACCGAAAATAAACAAACTGTTACAAAGATTCAAGAAAAAACTGTTCAAAAAGAAATATGTTTAGATTTTTTGATAGTAAAACTATTAGTTTAAGTATAGCAAGTTTCAGTCTCCATCAGAAAACGAAACGTGGCACATACCGAAACGAAATAAACTGTTTCATGGAATCAGGAACAACTATTTATAAATACTCAGACTATTTCCGATTGAAGAAAACTTAGTGTTAAAAGTAGATAGTAGTAATAGGATTAAGGTGACAATTCTGCATAGTATTTATTTAGTACAAAAATTATTAATTAACCTTAAAAGACAATAAAAGATACATCCAAAGATTTTGTGTTTTTATTTCATTGATCACACATGGAATTATTAATTTGAGGGGAGTTTTAAGATTACTTAAATACTATATGACGGAAATCGCAATATCATTTTCACTTTTGAAATTAACTGTGTCACATTTTAAAAACCCCAATATCATTTTGCTTACCCGTGAAGCAGAATGACATATTTAAATGCTCATTTGTGTAAAGAAAGCATTCTTAAAGCATTATTTAGTTCAAAAGCTCAGAGATATCACTGTCCTTAGTATTCTAACTAAAAGGTTTGATTTTTCACATGTAGAAAGTGAATTATTCTCTCTCTCTCTCTCAAAGAAACTAAAATAAGTTTTTAGAAATTACAATATGAAGAATTACCGATTGGAAGTTACGGAATTATATAATTCCGTACTTTTTTAAGAAATTAAGTCTTTTGGTTAATTTTATACCATCATATCTTTCAATGTAAGTTCACACCACTAGAGAACTACACTGATAAGAATACACTACATTGAATAATATAAGACTTCAAGAGATTTAAATCTACCAACGAGACACTAGTTTCTTATGAATACATAAACATCTCTATCCTTCGTTAAACACATTAATTAATATTTTTTTTATTTGGTTAAACACATTAATTAATATATTTTTTATTTGGTTAAACACATTAATTAATATT
Source organism: Meta bourneti (assembly GCA_933210815.1). Classification (NCBI taxonomy): domain Eukaryota; kingdom Metazoa; phylum Arthropoda; class Arachnida; order Araneae; family Tetragnathidae; genus Meta; species Meta bourneti. Next base: position 35,303,009 of record OW119922.1, on the reverse strand, counting down.
TTTTTTATTTGGTTGAACACATTAATTAATATTTTTTTTATTTGGTTAAACACATTAATTAATATTTTTTTTATTTGGTTAAACACATTAATTAATATTTTTTTTATTTGGTTAAACACATTAATTAATATTTTTTTTATTTGGTTAAACACATTAATTAATATTTTTTTATTTGGTTAAACACATTAATTAATATTTTTTTTATTTGGTTAAACACATTAATTAATATTTTTTTTATTTGGTTGAACACATATAAAGTTAAAATGCATAGTACATATAGAAGGACAATACGATAATTATCATGCACATATTTAATGTTACTAGAAGAATAAGAAAACTTCAAAGTATCGAGTAAACTTTGGACCTTAAGATATTCAACACGTGCAACTGAATACTTTAACAAAAAATTCGTTGATTAAAATACATAAATAATGGAACATTATTGATTAGGTAGGTAAGTAGGTAGTTTAATTTAAGTAAGCAACACAACGGGCTATTAGCGACGGTGCGGGATCAATCCCGAAGAGAAAGATCTGAGGAAAACATCTCATAACTTAGAATCAAGGTCAGATGACGAGGTCAGCATCTGAGCTGGTACCACATTCTGCAAACTTTCACACCACGCCAAAGTGAGGACATTTAAGGCCATGGAAGATTTAACGTGTACCATCCCTACAACGGTCTTTGGATGAATCGAGTTTCGAACTCGCAACCGTCCGTTTGCTAATCCACTGCTCTCCCTACCGGGCTACCGCGATCCACATTATTGATTAGAAATGTGTAACTGGATATCAAAATTTAAAAAAAAATAGCATAATTTCACAATTAAGAAAAGTAAATGGTTGTAGAAGTGTTCACCAGTTCAAATAATTTGAAAAGATGCTTTCCTATGCTATTTCATGAGGTCCTACTTGCCCCACGTGATGAGGCAAGCGCATGATCACGGACTGTTTTCTCCTTTGCAGTGTGATTTATTCAGAGTGGGGCAGGAGCATATCATTTCATTCGTGTCCTTTGACCCGTGCTGCTGCTCTGCCGAAAATCAAAGCCTCTAAGGCTGAAAGTGATCTATAGAACTCCCTCAAGCATTTCCAGCAGGTGGCAGTCCCTGTTTTAATCAGATGCGTTTTATATTTAATGGACGCACTTACCCCGTAAATGCTCTTCTCCACCACACACCCAAAATACATTTCTCCAAGTATCAAAAATTAGTTGTGCAGATGCATCTTTACATTGGGAAATCTAAGCCTTTTACTCAATTTTCTTCAACGATCTGGATTTTTAAACCAATTATTTTGTGGATATACAGGGTGTTTTGGAAATATCTGCCCACATTATAAAGGGTGGTAGAGGGGGTCCAAAATAGGCATTTATAGAGGGTACACATATCCCTATCTTAACCCGGATTGGATCCAGGAACCTTTGAATCCAGAAGCAAGCAGCATTCTGACCAATGTACAACCTTAGAACAGCTCGTCCGTTTTCCCATACATCACATGCACATCAGAGAGCTCTGAATTCGTGTATAGCGATGCATGCAGTTGAAGATCGGAGCGGGGAATGACGCCTTACGCCACAGAAACGATGTTATCGACTGACCGAAACAGCGCCCTCTACCACTCAAACGCGGGATTTCCGGCCACACATTCTTTGATAAAATTTTTATCTGGAATCCCTCTGCAACCCTTTACAATTTGGCCAGATATTCTCGAAACACTCTGTATTTGTCTTCAAACATAATAAAAACAAAACGATACAATAGTCATAAGTGATTGATTTCTCTATTTTAACTAAATTCAAAACTAACTCACATAAAATAGATTGAATATGCTTAACAATACTGTCATCAATAGACACAAGCAATAGGCTCCTTAGACGAGAGGCACTGCGTGGGTCGACTAATTGTGATTTGTTGCTACTGGATTATGGTGAATTGTAAATAACGTTGAAACTGAAAAAAGAAACGGGACAGTAAAAAGTCGATAATCACTAGTAAAACGTTTCAGGACAAAACATTAGATTCTCTTCAAACTGAAAAGATAATAAAGAAATAGATAATTTTAAATGAGCTTTAGAAAACATGGTTTAGTGAGTAATTCCCTACGAAATATTTGATAAATTTTATTTTGGAAGACCACTTATAGAAGAGAGAGAATCTCATATCACATAAAAATGAAGATAGGGAACACACAATAACCATTTCCCTTTGAAATTTCCTTATTTTACTAAGATCGTTTTGCGATGACTTCTCGTGATTCGAAATTTTTCCCTAATCAAAACTTAAAAAGGGGAAATTTTTAAGAACTAAATGAGATTCCATAGAGCGTGCAAATGCATTCAGAAGAAAGGAATTATTCAATAAAGAACGAATTCTGTAAATAATTAAAAAAGAAAAATCAGATATTTAGAATTAATACTTAATCATTGCTGAAACTGTGGTTTCTATGAAAAAATTAGTCATAAATGTAAACCTTTTACACAAAATGCTAGCTAATTTCCATAACTATCCCCTTTTGTTGTATCTTTTTTATAGTCTAACCTGTTTTTACTGTGATTTGTCAACATGGGAATTGCAAAAAGAGTTTAAACATATGGTTAGTAATATGAAATAATCTATTATAGTAATTGGAGTGACGAAAGTATTTATTTTATCACACACGAACATTACATGGAAATGGTAAAAAGAGTGTAAGCTTATGGAGGTCAGTAATATGGAATAATCTATTGTAATTTGAGAGACGAGAATATTTATTTTATATATAGAGAGAGAAATTTAGGAATTTAAACTCAAGAATACCAAGAAAATTTCGAAAAAAAAGAACTTTGAGCACTTGTTGTGAAACTTAACATTATTGTATTAACACGTATTGTCCTAGTGTAAAGTATCGCTAAATAAGGAGTTTTTCCACCCATTATTGTCTTGTCATTTCTTCACCTTAGCTTATCCTCCATCTGATCAGGTTGGGGTTTCCGGTCATACATCATTCCTATGTGACTGTCTTTGTGTTTTCTACCTCTCCTAAAAGTATGTATGTCGAGTTTCAAATAGCCCTGTATATGTATATGTATATATGTATATATATATGTATATATATATATATATATTTATTTATTATTGCCAGCTACACACATAATATATATATATATATATATATATATATATATATATATATATATTATGTGTATATACGCCTGACTTCCAGGATATTTCAATCTGGCCCTCAAATGAAAGAGTTTGGAGACCCCTGGATTAGGGGAATAAAAACCACAATTTAATGCATAACGGAAAACTGACCTTGAAAAACGCCCAAGAGGTGTTCACATGTTAACGCTCGAAAATTCTTATCAAACGCGCGTTGGAAAAAGTCCATGTGAATGGGGCCTTAAAAACATAAAGAACGACCCAATCCAAGTACAACAAAACACATTCAAGGCTAAATTCGCTTGTTATGTAACTGATAACCGAAAAAGCATGTAATCGGGAAGGGGGATGCAAGTAATGTATTTATAAAAACAAAAAGCACAAGCGAGGGCAATACCCTTTAAATTACGGATCGACGATACATAATAGACTCAGACAGACAGAATTAATGCGCCGAGGAGATAAAAGTACCTTGTTTTCTCCTTTCGAACAATTCTGATTGGTAAACTCTCTTTCCAAGCTTATTATTGCGTTTTATGTAACCGGTAAAGCACCGATGGTATGTATTGAGGACCTCATGATTAATTAACAATTTCGAATTGTTTTGTTTTCAAGGTCGTTAAGTTCTATTGGCTACGGAAATGATTCAGTGTGATAGTGAATAAATACTGCGAAACTAATTCTATTTTATTGGTAAATGTTAATGGATCTTTAGGATATATTTTATTTTCGTCTTGTTTCTTTTTTCCTTTTCTTCATGATTTTATTTGTTTACTAACATATTACTCGGTGATACTTGGGTTGAATCGGAAAGCTGAAAATCGCTCAAAATAATGTATTTTCTCTTTCAATAAAAAAGTATAATTTAACCCTCCAAGTGGAAGCGACAAGGTTTCTCGTCCATCAAGATCTGCAATTTTGCTAATGACCAGATATCACGTCATCGAGATTTTGCCGATTTTCTTGATGACGAGATCAAGATCTGGTCAGTTTTCTTTCAATGACGAGATATCTCGTCCACCAGGATCTGGATAGTTTTGCCAATGAGAAGAGATACCTCGGCGGGACGACCACTTGAAGGGTTAAGTGCCCAGAAAATAATTTTAAGTTTCGAACCAGCGTACGCGACACAGAAATAGAAATAGGCATTATTTGTACATATGTGAATGGCAACAAACGGATTTACATCTTTTAAAATCAACCGCTACCGCGCATTTGTTCTGTGCCTTTGTGACGTGCATGTGTGGTTTCATCCAGATAGACGAGAAATACAGGGCTGCCACAGGTGACCAAAAGGCAACGTTTTGCTATTTTTCAACCTTGGCGGCTAAACTAATTTCAAAATTTTGGAGACTTCGAAAAATTTGGCGACTTTTTTGAAAATTTACCAAAGGCCAACAAAATGTGTCCCTTTTTTAAACTTATAGCGAAAAGAAAAACAAATTTCTGATTTTTCCTCAGGGAGAAAATTTTCCGAGACGCAAATTTCGAAGTTTTGCCATCAGTCGTGGCAACCATGAAAGAAAGACATCGGATTCTGTGGTTGCTAGATTGTCATGAAACCTTATGTAGAAAACATTTAGTTTTTAATCTTAAAATTGAAATTTCTTTGAGAGATTTTTAGCGTCTGTTTCATACTTAATTAGCACATTTTGTGTTTTAGCCAATTCCCCATTTTGTTACGAGAAACTAAATTTGCTACTGAAATAGGGTTTGAGGAGATTTTTTTATTATTCTTTTTAAAAAATTATGCTGGTATTTTACAAGCGTTTTAGCTATTGCAGCCCTGTGAAATATAAGTAGATTGAGCATTGCTATTGAAAGGAGATTCAAAATGTGCTACCAACATGTCGACTAGTAGTCACGTGACTGTTCAGTGAAAGTGACCCACTTGGCCGATCTTATCGCCTCGTTTGGCGATATAACATTTTATGACAGAGTAGGTGCGCGAATGTGCATTTCTATAGAATGGTGACAAAAATGGCGAGATCGCCAAACTACTACCATGCCATGCGGACCAATCAGATAATGAATCAATGGATGGGCGTCTTCTCCCGTCCCGTGGACCAATTAGATGTTCTTACAACTACTTTATAGGGTTCAAGTTGCGCAGTTCAAATACGCATTGCTCTTGCAGTTTATTTCCATTGGCAAAAATTTTATTATTTGTATCCTTGCTAAAAAGAAACTTGCATCTCCTATTTCGTCACGACCAAATTTTTTTCGGGTTCTTCAATTTTTTTTCTTTTGAAACTTTCATACACCGGTTTGGAAGTAAAGCGGACACATCCAAACACGAAACGTGGAAACCAGATTTATCATTAAAATGACCCAAAACCGTTAAATAACTTAAAATGAGACCAAAATATTCAATGTGCAATCAAATACTCAATTTTTATGTAGATTTTTAAATGTTTAATCTTGATTTATAGTTGCAAAACTTTAATATGAAGTAAATTATTTACTAATTTTTCTATGTACAGTGAAAATCAGTCATTTTCAGTGATTAACTTTTATTATAATCAGGACACTTGAATTCACATAAGAAATGCCTAACCCTATTTTAAAAAAGTAGGCGAATTGTAAAGGTCGATTTCGCAGTTTATGCGGTTTGAAAAATTTAAGAATGATAGCGATCGAAGTACGCTTTGTAAAGTCAAATGGAAAGTTCGACAATAAAGCTATCTCTATGCTAAAACGAGAAAATAAGAAAACCTACATTCTAAAGTCTCAAAAACTTATAGAATTATTGCTAAACACCTGTTTTAGAAACTACTTGTTAATGACAGTAATAGGATATGATTGAGTGAGGGGCAATGGTTAAAGGTCATGCGGTTTGGAGTCCATATTTATTTTGTTCTAAATGGGTAATTGGGTTTGAAAGGAAACTGATGGATCTAACATCCATAGCATACCACTGGGCAAACTTCTGCAAGCTATATTGTAATTAAGGGGTGCTTCAGTAAGAATTTTCAGTGCAAGCAAAACAAACGTAAGAAGGAGATTTTACTTCCTATACCCAAACGTATGATACATATCGGGGTTACCTTAAAATGTAGTTCACCGCCGTTTTGGTGACGCTTAGCGTTTAATGAACGCTAAGCCCTTGCACCATAAAATATCCAAATAACCAACCAACCATAATATACAATCTCAAAACTCCAGAGCCCTAATGCTTTACGTGGGACTTACGACGTTCAGAGGGCAATTTGAATATATCTTCGGCTTAACAGAGAAACACATCAAGTCAAAATTTTTTCAATACGAGTTTTTTTATCTTTTCTAGACAAGAATGTGATGATCTATAGACTTGTGTTCACTTAGTAATTTTTCTTTGCGTGACGGCTAGATTTCTTCTTGAGTAACACACATAGTGAGTTTAGCTTAGCGAGTAGAATTTTTTCCTCTTCGTTTTCTCAGAACTGTTTTTTGTCTTGGTGTGTTTCACTTGTAATCCGACGATTTATTCGGACAATTTAAGAAAGTACTATAAGAAAATCTTTTCATTTAGATGGGTGGAGAAATAGAGTAGGTGACAGAAAATTGAGTCGTCTGGCAGTTTCCATTTGTAAGCTACTAATTGTCGATTCAGGTAAGTTTGGTATTGATTTTTTAAGATAAAATAGCTTCAATTGGAATTGATGCCTGCAATCAAAACCTTTTGTTGTAAACACCAAGCTTAAGGATTCTACTAACCTAAGACAATCAAATTACGTGGATATTTTTTCAGTCTGGTGAGCTCTAGGCTACTGGACTATTACTAAAACTAATTTGAATTTGCCTGTTTTTTTACCTAAAATTGTGAATAGGTTGTATTATTATTTAAATTACTTGATTTTTATTAATTCTTATTACATTATTTATTAACCGCATATGTTTTTATATTAGTAGGGGTCATCATTTTTTTTAAATATTAAGGGTTTTTTGTCGTGCAAAAAGGTGTAGAATCTTTTTTTGAGTTGTCCATTTGATGGCTACATTTTCCAGTTTTCTTTCAATTTTTTTCAGTAGTTCTTCAAGATAATTGCTTTTCAAAAGACACTTTCGTTGTTAAAAATCGAACTTTTTCCATATTCTGCGTTTAAAACTCACCCAACAACCAATCAATTCGCACTCTACAAACACACATCAATTTAGAGCCGAGTTCGTAATAGTAATTTTTAAATAGAATAAAATATACATTTAAAAAATTTAATTATTTCAAATGTATATTCTACTACACGGCACTGGGTGCTCATTCACCAATAGCCGTCAGTTCCCCCTTGTAGTACCGAAGGTCAAAGAGGTCAGTAATCGGGCATTATAGAAATACAGATTTACGTTGAATTCGGACATTTCCTTTTATAACGTATGATAAAAGATCCCCTGCTCTGATATTTTGAAAAAATAAGGAAATTTGCGAAGCTTTACGATGTTGAGTATCTGATCTGGTCGTTTTCATGTTTCCTTCTTTGCGACATCTTAGAAATGATCGCGTATAACATGAAATCTTTTACGAACAGATTTCTCCTGTAGTAAATGACGAGATCTATACACACACTACTAAGGAAGTCTCCCCAGTCTCCGCTTTTAGTATTTCTTCTCCAATATTTGGTTTCATTGCTTTGCAGTACCGTAACTAGGGTATAGAAGCTTAAATAACATTTATGGCAAGAGCCGTAATGTCCTTCACTAGTTCCTCCCGTTATACAGCAGTAACAAACTCTAGGGCATATTTTATGTAAGAGAATTTCCTTCAGAGTTCGTCATAAAACTTGGAAATAATACGATAACTGCTCGAATAGAAGTTATTGAAACAAGGAAATACTTTTTGCATTCTGAATGAAGCGGAATGAAATTGGAATCTGAGGTTTGAAAATTGACTTTCTCAATACCTATTAATTTACCAAAAGGATATTCCCCTGGGAATCGGAGGGGCTGCGGCGACCCGTTTGGAAGAGTAGCGGATGAGCAACCAGAGGGTTACGAGTTCGAAATTCGATTCAACCCAAAACCGTCGTGTATGTGGGGGTTGATGCACGTTAAACTGTCGTGGCTCCAAATGTCCTCACTTTGGCATGAGGTGGAAGTTTGGAGAGTGGGGTGGTGTTGACCTCGTCATCTGGTGATTCAAAATTACAAGGTGTTGCCCTCGATCTTTTCCCGGAACCGTCGCCAATAGCTCGCTGTGTTGCTCTAGTGCGACGTTAATTCAACGACCTACGTACTTATCTGAGGTATCGGTCACCCAAATGCAAACCTCAACAAACTTCCTTACTCAAAAACAGTGCTTCGTCCTTGATAGACTTGTTGATAGTTCAAATGAAATTCATGACCACAAACAGGTGTAAATTCATAGGTTGACACCACACGCGAACTGCGACATATTGTAGAATGGACCAATCAAAACAATTGTCCGTCTGTGGATTTCGATCTCCAATATAAGCTTATGGGCTATGCAATCCTCTATAAACTATTTACTTTTAAAAGAAAGGTGAAAGATTCAAAGGTTGATACCACAGGTGGACCAGCATATCCTAGAATGGACTAATCAAAACAAATGTCTGTCTGCTAATTTCTATCGGATATAAGTCTGTTTATCGTTTAATAGAAAAGTGACCATATTTTAGCTATTCAAGTTTAAATGGATTAAGGTTTTGTGAAATTGGATTATGGGCGTGGTAATTTTACGTAAGAGTAAAGGTTTAATAAGGACATGCAAAAATGATATTTATCGAAACCCATGCTCTGGCCGCATTTATTTTGATCTATTTTTGAACTTTTTTAAGTCCCTGTTTTATTCTTGACTACGTACTAGTGTACACACGGCACACTACTCAGGACCGGCCCAATTACTAACGGAAATTTCCGATTCCTTTTTTTCTAATTATTCGTAATCGGAAAGGAACTGGGCATAATTGTAGGACTTAAATTGGGTACTAGTTCTGGCAACATTTAAAAAATTTCAAATGTATAAGGGGACAGTATAAAATAATATCAGTACATAGTTGTAAATACATCAGTATATACACGTAAATGTTGTGAAAAGCCGAGGTGTAAATTTCCTTATCCACTGAGCAATTTATTTCAGCTAAATATTTGAGAAAAAACAGGTTCCAAAAATTCTAACTTCTTTTCATAACAATGACATTATCAAAAATAGTAAAAAATAACGTTCCTTGAACAGAAAAACAAATTCAGCAGTTTCTGCCTTGTATTATTCCGACTGGGATATGAACAAATGACATTCGTTTCGACTAAACGTTTTGTCTTAATATTTAAGAAAATTTATTTCTATATTATTTATTTTCCTGCCCTAACATCATCTATTAAGTGAAGAGGTAACAATTTTTTTTAATGAATTTTTCCCCTGACATCGTGCTCCTGCAGTACATTTTCTTCAAGACTCACCCCTGGGATTTTATCTCAGCATTTGATTCCACAAATTCATGAAATTAAATTCTGCTTCCATTAAGTTAACTTAAGCATTGTAAAAAAGAACTATTAACTTTTTGGCCAATTCAGAGGAATAGCGCTGTAGAAACCTTGATCCAATGTTTACGTCTGCTTAGAGAATTCTAAATCTTTTCTATTGTTCCCAGATGTTGAACCCAAATATTTAATTGTATTAAAAATGTTACTACTAGTATTTGTCAAGATCCGCTCATAACAAAACAAACTGCTATCTAAAATATAGACCTGATTTTTAATAGAACTTTTAGGCAAATCTATTGATTCTATTTAGCTATGTATTCTATGATTCTAATCGGTTTATTTACAAAACAAATTCGTATTTTTTTCGTCATTAGAAATCACTAAAGTGTAAAATTTCCAATTGCATATGGTAAAACCCAAGTTTTTCTAGTAAAATTGCAATTATGTTAGAAGCTCTATTGTGACGATGGTTTGCACTGAAAAATTGTCATCTATCTATTGTGAAGTGTGACATCTGGTGTAGGTAGATACTTAATTAACGTCGCACTGGAGCAACACAACGGGCTATTGGCGACGGTCCGGGACCAATCCCTGAAGGGAAAGATCCGAAGAAAACACGGCGTAATTTTGAACCACGGTCCGATGACGAGGTCACACCCGAGTCGGCACCCCACTCTCCAAACTTCCCACCCAGCCAACGTGAGTACATTTGAGGCCACGACAGATTTAACGTTCACCAGCAACCTTTGTTTTTGGTTGGATTCGAACTCACAAGACATCTGGCGTGATTGTCGGTTCATCTAGCATTGTTAGATGGTAAGCTAAAATAAATTCCGTTAACTTCTATTGGTGTGGTGTGGAAGTTTGGAGAGTGGGGTGCCATCTCAGGTGTTGCCTCGAATGAGACATAACAGAGAACTGAAATCTAAAAATAATGTATTAATGAGTACTATTACTGTTTATAAACAGCACTGTATTTTTACATAAACTTTTCAGTGGGAGATAAGTCTCTCCGAAGTATCATTGTAAAAAAAATTATAAACTTGTCTAACTATCTAAAGTGATATTGTTGTTAAACCTATAGCAACCTAAAATAGAGCTTTTAAAAACCCTATAAAAACCTTAAACATACGTTGAAAATCCTAATTTGAGATCTTTAACACCTTAAAATCCGGGGCTTAATTGTAACTAAAAAGTAAATAAGTTAATATTGCCAGTTACGTAGCTTCCATGTACACCCAGAACCTTATAAAAAAATTGAAATTCGTGAAAATTCGATGGCTCAAAGAATCAATAAGACCCGAAGTAAAAATGACAATTTTTTAACATAAATCTGAGTGAGACATCAGTTTCTATTTAAGTCTGATTTTCACGTAAAAAGTCATGCCCAATGGATACCTTCAGAATAGACCCTACTTTATACGGCGTTTGGATCAGTCATACATGGTTACCAAGATTGGGGACAAGCGCTCTTTTTTAATCTAAGGACTAAAATGATTTGTCTTGTTTGCGAAAAAGAAACAACTGCAAATGGAGACTTGTAAGATTTTCTATTAGGCATAAAATGTGGTTTAAAAAAAACAATTTTGATAATTAACTTAATACTACGTTATACTGAATAGAGCTGATTTCAGCTTAAAGTCTTCTGTTCCATCCTTCAGTTAGTTGCTCATATACCTTTCAATTACCTTGTTAGTACACCTCAGGGTTGACAGTTTTTGACATTTATAGCGGTATGGGGTAAATTTCAGTGAGAACACATGTTTTGCCTTTTCCGCTTTTATGGATAGTCCTGGTTAGTGCCATAGACGTGAAATATATGTAGACTGAACATTGCTATTGAGAGGAACTTCAAAAAGTGTGAGCAACATGTCGACTAGTTACGTGATTGCTCTGACTTGTTTGACGGATTCGGAATCTTGTCGCCATGTTTGGATACATAAAATCTTATGACAGGGCAGATTGGGGGGGGGGGGGTATGAATGCGTACTTCTATAGTGACGACAAAAATGGCGAAATCGCCAAAATCTACTTCTATGTCGCGCGGACCAATCAGATGATGAATCAATGGATGAGCATCTTCTCCCGTTCCGTGGACCAATCGGATGATGAATATTTGTTTCCTCCCGTCAGACGAAAGTAGTCAAGGGTCACGTTACTATTAGTTTTGGTCACATGATCCTGGTCACAAAAAGGTTATTTCTCACTCTACTTTTATATTTCCTCTATGGTTTGCACTCTGGCCCTAACTACAATAGGCTCCAAGTTCGAATTACGTAATTGTTCAAAGCTAAGCATAATTATTAAAAGCAAGCGCATTTGTTATCATTCAAAGACAGCAAATGTGAATGTTTTAACACTTCATGCATTACTTTTGGATAAATTATTTATAGATTTAGGGTTTTAGGATGTAAGGGTTGTATTTGGCCAAGTTGCTCCAAACGTCAGAAATATCAGTCAAGTAATGGCGATCACACACAAGGAAAGTTTTTACTGACAGACGGGAGAAATGCACCCGAGTTAAAATTCTTTAAAGGGAAATGAGATATTTTCAACCGAAAAGTTTAATTTACTTCGGACAGACAAATTTCGGTGTAAGTTGTTTTGAAAGTCCAGCGTCCCCTTAACACCAGTAAAAGTAAATGAAATGCTGTTATATATTTTTGGATTATTTTACTTCCGTTTAGAGGTATGAAATTCATTTAAGTAATTTGAATGCTATATTTGATATAAATCAATTGAAATGAAATATGAGTAAGGATACTTTCTCATCAATAGATATAAGCAAATAAGTAAGTTTAGCTCTGATGTTATACGCTGGTGTACTAGCTTGGTATAATTCTAGTTCCATACTCAATATTTTAGAATAACATTTAAATTAAAATACTATAAAGTAATTTGAAAACTAAATTCTGAAAGACATGCTGAAAACACTCACTTGTTTAAAGTTTCAGTCTGCATCGAGACTAATCAAAGAAACTAGTGAGCCGCAACATTGAAAGTTATTTATTTTGGAAAGCTTTTAACTTCGTAGATATTTTTAGTTGACCTACAAACTAACACTCCTGCGTAGCACTACTGTCAGAGCTGACACAAAATGTCGGCAATTTGGAGTGACAGCAATATAAATAACTACTGATCTCCTAACATATAATTACAGGATTTTTTTCCCATTCAAAGCGTCGTTTGAAATCGTGGTTCAAAGTTATGAGTTGTCCTCGGATTTATCCTATCGGGATAGATCCCGGACCGTCGCCAATAACCCGTTGTGTTGCTCCAGAGACAGTTAATTCAGCAACCTACCTCTACTTCTTAATGTGAGGATTAGAAGGAATTTTAAAATGTAATTTGTATGTTGGAATGTAACAATGGAAAAGACAGAATTAATTTCGTGTACCACTTAAATCCCGGGTAAAAATAAAATAACTTCATGGGTATGAGGTAGGTATTTATTTTAATTAACGTCACACTGGAGCAACACAACGGGCTATTGGTGACGGTCCGGGATCAATCCCAAAGGGAAAGGTCGAGGACAACACAACGCCATTTTGAATCACGGTCAGATGACGAGGTCATATCTGAGCTGGCACCCATTCTACAAACTTCCACACCACGCCGGTGGGGTGCCAGCTCAGGTGTTGCGTCGTCATCTGACCGTGGTTCAAAATTACGTGGTGTTGTCCTCGGACCTTTTCCCTTCGGGATTGATCCCGGACAGTCGTCAATAGCCCGTTGTGTTGCTCTAGTACAGGGGTGGAGGCCCCCGAGGTAATTTTTTGTGGCCCACGATGCTCTGAAATAAAATGAAAACAGGACGATATGTTATGAAGAAAATAGCACTTAGGGGAGATCGAGGCAATACCGTACACACAATTTCGTCATGTTAAAAATGTGTGAGCAACTATTTTCGTCCACGAAATTAAATAAAACGGCCTACAGATCAAGATTAACTGATACACATCTACGTATCTGCCATAATGAAGATTGTCTGTTCTCAGTCTTTGAATCCAGATATTGGAAAACTAGTAGGAGGAAAGCGCTGGCAAGTTTCCGGAAAATACATTAATTTTAGTTTTATAAATACATTAATTTAAATAAACGTTTAAATAAAAGCAATTATGTAGCAATATTATAAATTATTATCCTAAATTCACGTAATTACATAATGCGTTTTAATTATCCTATCCATATTTCTGAATCCTCACTTCAAAATATAATTTTAAGGCAATTTGTAAATGTGATGTGGTCCGCGTGAATCTTACCAGTCGCATTAAATGGTCTGTGTTTTAATTGAGTTTGACACCCCTGCTCTAGTACGACGTTAATTAATTATCATTACCATTACCCGATCGCTCGATTTGAAGATCTCCAGATGTAGGTCACGAGGATGAAAGCCCAAATCCTTCTCCAGGACAAACTGACAAGCGTGAGGGAAAACACTAGTTTGCTCTTTGATAACCAATCGACCCAAGCCTACGTGATGATCTAAGCCCTTCTAAGATCTTACGACAGCGACTCCGCCCATGTGTCCCGTCTGTTTCATTGGAAGGTCGATGTTCTTAACATAACTTTTCATCGACCTTCCAGTGAAATAGACGGAGTATGCGCGCGTAGCTTCATGTTATTTCTTCCGGTCGCTGGATTTCAAGCTCTGTTAAATGGTTGTGAGAAAAAGCATGGATCCTAATGTGGGACATATTATTAATCGGTTAAAGTAATTATTCAGCGTGATTAAAATCAATTGTCTGCGTTTCGATAGAAAATCGGCACAAGATTCGTGATTTACCTTTCTGAGATCTTAGGACATTGATGGAAGCAATTTTGGACCACGGTCAGATGGCGATTTCACACCTGGGCAGGCACCCCACTCTTCAAACTTCCACACCACGCCAATGTGAGAACATTTGAATCAACGACAGATTTGACATGCACCCTCCGTACACGATTGTGTTAGGTTGGATCGATTTTCGAACTCACAACCCCCCGGTTGCTACTGGCGCCTCCATAGTCTGAAAAGGGGAGAGGAACACCTCCGGGAAAAGGAGTGTAAGATGCTTCGTCACAACTCCTCCCCCCATAAAGACGAAGTTTCCAAGGTAACCTGGAAACTTCGGCTAAACCTGAAAGTAAGCCCATCTTAAGATAGTCCCCTGAGAGGCATTCACCCGAATCCCCGGAATCCTCAACTCATACTAAACATTGAGTTTTAACCAAAATAACATGCTTTGGAAATACAAATTTGGGTTCCGAAACTAAATCTCAGTTGTGCGATCTAGTGACAAATCTTTACATACCAACTAACAAATATTTACATTATGTAATATTAACGAAAATAACACCTAAAAATACAAGTAAAAATAAAATTGATGATGTCTTGGTTTTGGACACCTTCCTAAATTTTCTGATTTCCAGCTCTACTGAGACCATCCGCGTTGCCATTTTTGCTCCCCGGCTTATGTCTTACCTCAAATCGGTACTGTTGTAGAAACAGGGCCCATCGAGTTAAACGATCATTCGTCCCAATCATTTTATTCAGGTAGGTCAGGGGGTCGTGGTCCGTCTCTATAACAAAAAGTTGACCGTCCAGATAGTAGTGGAGTTTCCTTACGCCATATACGATGGCTGCGAGCTCGCGTTCGACCACTGCGTAGTTTCGCTCTGCTCTCGAAAACTTCTTACTGAGATAAATTATGGGGTGCTCATCCTCCTCGATCTTTTGGGACAAAACAACACCCACACCGGAATCGCTGGCATCCGTTTGCATCGTGAACTCTCTCGAATAATCCGGAGCATACAAGACGGGCTTGGTTACTAAAGCATTCTTCAGTGCCTCGAAAGCCGCCTGACACTCCTCATTCCAATCTACCTTCTCTTTCCGGGTTTTCCCTTTCAACGCATTTGTTAAGGGGACCGCGATGACGCTGTAATTTTGGACGTACTTGGCATAATAACCACTCAACCCTAAAAACGACCTAATTTGCGTCTTCGTTGTTGGGCTGGGGAATTCATGAATGGCCCTAATTTTTGCTTCACTAGGGGAGCGTTTGCCACTTCCCACTTCGTGACCCAAAAACCTAACATGGTCTTGCGCAAATTTGCACTTAGAAGGCTTTACAGTAAGCCGTGCCTCTAACAACCTATCCAATACCGAACTCACATCCTTAACGTGCTCTTCGAATGTTTTTGAATAAATTGCAATGTCATCAATATAAGGAGATGCAATTCTCTCCAAACCTCCCAAAACCTGAGCCATTAGCTTGCAAAAATAAAAGGGAGCGTTCACCAGCCCAAACATCATCTTTTTGGGAATAAACGCTCCAAATGGAGTCACAAAAGCGGCGTACCTCTGCGCACTTTTTTTCAAAGGAATTTGAAAGTAACCTTTCGTTAAATCCATCACCGTTATATAAGGTGCGGCACTAACCCGCTCTACTACCTCTTCTATATTGGGGAGAGGAAACGACTGGATTCTGGTAATGGCATTCAATCGCCGGTAGTCCACACAAGGACGTGGTGGTTTTCCCTGACTTTCTACCAGAATCATGGGCGATGCGTAATCGGACTGCCCCACTTCTATCACCCCCAAATCCAAGAGTCTTGTAATCTCCTCCCTCAAAATTTCTGTTTGTCTAGGAGACATGCGGTAGGGCCTAGCTCTAACGGGCTCACTACTGGTAAGCTGATGGCGATTTCACACCTGGGCAGGCACCCCACTCTTCAAACTTCCACACCACGCCAATGTGAGAACATTTGAATCAACGACAGATTTGACATGCACCCTCCGTACACGATTGTGTTAGGTTGGATCGATTTTCGAACTCACAATCCCCCGGTTGCTAATCCGGTACTCTTCCAACTGGGCCACCGCGTCCCCACAACCAACTGGGTAAATATCTTGATGTTACGACCTTGAAAGTGGTATGGTTCTTCGTCGCCAAGGCGGAAAGGAGCAGTCGCCAAGTATTGCAGCTTTTCCGGAATAATGAGATCAGCGCATCAGAATGAAGAGTGTATTATACACTACTGTTTGTGAAAATTACAGCACCATGAAGGAATCATGCAAATTAAACGAAACTTGCAGGAAATGCAAAACAGGTTAGGATATGCAAATTATTAGAATTACAAAGCGATCACGCATATGCGGGCCGAGAAACACCCTTTAAACTTCCAAGTGAGCCGTGTATAAAAAGCACTGTAAAGGTGCGTTAAAATGTTTGAATCGTCGTTTGACTGCAGTAAATGATTGATTAGAAGTCAATATGCCTCGCCAAAAACGCAGAGTGCCATACGAGCAACTAACGGAGTTCGAACGGGGCCGCATGATCGGCCTCCGTGAGGGTGGACTTTCGCATCGTGAAATCGCCACTCGCACGGGGCGTAATGCCACAACAGTAATGCGTGCGTGGAAGATATGGACCATGGAGAACCGAACAAGTCGAAACACCGGCAGTGGGCCAAGCAATATGACGTCACCACGGGACGACAGACACCTCATCCGCATGGCGGTGACGGACCGTACAGTATACTCTCGTGCGTTGCCACAATATTGGAGCACGTCTACAGGTGTGTCATTGTCTGTCCCCATGGTTCGTCGACATCTGCTGCGCCATGGGCTACGTGCAAGGATTCCCCTGCGCAGGATTCCCTTGACGCTGAACCACCGACGCCTCCGGTTACAATGGGCTCACCAACACAGCCAATGGCGTGCCGATTGGCAACAAGTCGTCTTCTCAGATGAGTCCCGCTACAATCTGGACAACAACGATGGACGCGTGCTCGTCAGACGCTACAGAGGTGAACGCCTTCTCCCGGAGTGTCTTATTCAGCGTCATACTGGACGAACGCCTGGCGTTATGGTCTGGGGCGCTATTGGATATCATGGGCGATCCTGCCTACTCCAAATTGTGGGAACCCTGAACAGCGGGCGCTACATCAGGGAAGTTGTGGAGTCCGAGGTTCCTACCCCTCTTGCAACGCATTCCCGGAGCTGTATTTCAGCAAGACAATGCCCGTCCACATGTTGCTCGGAACGTACAAGCCTTTTTAAGTGCACGATAGGTTCCGCTTCTTCCATGGGCTGCACGTTCCCCGGATATGTCGCCCATTGAGCATGCCTGGGATTACATCAGACGACGACTCGCTCGTATCGCTCGTCGGGCGGAGAGTACGGCTGAGCTTTGGCATCAGATAGAGGCCATCTGGAATGCTATTTCTCAGCATAACATTCAGAATCTGTATGATTCGAGGGCACGACGTGTACAGTCTCTCATCGCTGCGCGTGGCAACTGCACAAGATATTGATTTTCGGCATTGTTTTAGTGCCCTGTGAATTTGATCGTTTATTTAAACCACTATAAGTAATACGTGGAATAAATTTCATTTATTTCTGATGATTCTTTCATAGTGTTGCAATTTTCACAATCAGTAGTGTATATACAATCGGCAAGCTGAAGGTCGTTCCGTCCCTTTCCCCAACAAGAGATTAATCCATATCCCCCAGAACTGGCTGAAAGTGAAAAGCATGTTCCATAAAGTACCACTGAGTTATACTTTTCCTCATGCAGCAGGCGAAATTTGTTCTCAGAGACTAATTACTTTTCCGGATGAAAAAGATGGATTGGTTTGAGATCGACACACGCAACACTATTTGGGAAGTTAATGTACTGAGATCTATTCACGCAACCACTTCCATTGATGACCTGTTTCCACCCAAATACAAATAGATTGTGGCGAGGCGCTTCTGTCCTGAGAATGTACACAATGACATCTCAGTTATAATTTCTGGGAAGAATACAACGATTAGGATCACATCGAGTTTGTTTTGCTTCTAAAATTGAGGATGATATTCATTCGCCAATAAAACCCACTCAATTCTGATTGTACAATTTTAAAATTACAAATTTTGCAATCAAAAATTGCAAGTTTTGACTAAAATTTTGTTAAAAAAAAACCAAAGGTACAGTGGCATTTTATCATTAGTTTGTTGATCGTTGTTTTTCGGTATGTAATTTACTTTCAGTCTTGTTCCCTGTTTGAATAATCATTTGCTATCGAGATGAATGAAAGTTTGAACCTATCTTATCGTCGCCGTTTTTAGAAAATCCTTTAAATAGGATGTACGACTTCCTGTTGAATTACATTGGATAGTAGGTATTTTAATTAACGTCTCTCTCTCTCTCTCGAGCAACACAACGGGCTATTGACGACGCTCCGGGATCAATCCCGAAGGGGAAAAATCACGTAATTTTGAACCGCAGGAATTACATAGAGTTACGGATTAGCAACCGAAGGGTTGCGAGTTCGAAACTCGGTCCAACCAAAGACCGTAGTTTACACGGGGCTGGTGCACTATAAATCTAGAGCAGCCTCAAATGCCCTTACGTTGTCGTGGTGGAAGTTTGGAGAGTGAGATGCCAGCTCAAGTGTTCGCCTCGTCATCCGACCGTGATTCAAAATCACGTGGGGTTGTCCTCGGATCTTTCCCTTGAGGATTGATCCTGAACCGTCACCAATTGCCCTTTATGTTGCTCCAGTGCAACGATAACTAACTACATACCTATCTGTTGGATTACGAGACGCTAAATGGATAACTATTTATTTATTTTAAGTAAAATATTGTTTCATAAAAATATAGTATTCAGTCGTTTCGAGTGACACTTGTACTAACACACCGACACAAAAACAAGTGATATTGCTATAAAATATAGCTTAATAATAGTACAAAACTAGCACAGGATTTACTTGTTTCAGTAGGCATGGTCAACTATGACAGATTTTCAGAGTTTACAAAAACAACGGAATGAAAAGATTTTTTGACTTCCGTTACCCAAATGCTTTCGCATGATACACACCAGGGTTACCTTAAAATGTTGTTTATAACCGGTTTGGCGTTTTATCTAATTGAGGTTGACCAATCAACTATCATTTTTCCATTTAGAATTCATTCTGTGGGATTTTCATTGATGACGTGCTTGTGTCGTATTAAAAAAATAAGCCAAGTGACATCACTTTTAGAATACGTACAAGAAACACGTTGCGCCGCTGAAACACCATCACCTATATTTAGCTTGACAGAAAATGCCTCTCGTAGAATGGTACAAAACGTATCATTAAATTAAAGGTAGGTATTTTAATTAACGTCACACTGGAGCAACACAACATAATTAAATTTTAAAAAAGACGAACATATCGCGTGGAAATAATTAAAAATTTGAAAGAAAAATATTTAAGATTTGGAAAACAAGTGATATTGAACTTTGATACAGAAACTGCAAACTATAAAGCATTACATAAAATAATGAACAACATTTGATGTTTTATGATTTGATATAAAATGCCTCTTTAAAGCTCTCCGATGCCATTCACAAAAGTATAATTTTCAAAGAAAAAAGTCACTGAAAAATATGTGCCACGAGAAGTCCAATGGCGGCTTTGAACCTGGATTTCCGTTTATTTTCTTTCAATTACAGATTGTTCGAAGTTTTCGCACGTGGCAATATTCTTTGTGCCAACAACATTTTTAATTTCAGTAGAACCTTGATTATCTGAGCTGTAATTAGTGTCCGTGGTATCCGAGCCCAATTTGAGCTTTAAAGATTAAAATAAAGCTTCGTATAAGAGTGCGCACTTGTCGGAAGAGGTGAGAAAGTGCAGCGAAATAGATCGTTAAGGACGTTTTCAAGAGAGTTTAAAGGGTACGTAATTCATTTTCTGATTTATTGCAAAACGATCACAATAAATACACGCTTTGATACAAATCCGAGATATTTAGATACAGATTACTCTAATTCTTGGTTCGTGAATCTTTTAGTACGGTAGTAGTAACACGTAGTACAGTAAATTTTTTTTCTGTAGGCTGTTTTATGTTTTGTTAAGTCAAAAAGCTTTACTTTTCTCTCTTCCAAGCCTCCTTTATATCTACAAGCACAACCAGCCCCCCTTTAAATTCAAGGGGATTCTTAATCCAATCCAATTCCATAACATGAAATATATTTCAAATGAGACTAGTCATGCATAAATGATTAACGATGTAGCTTTTAAACAGGAGAAAGTTTGGTACTAGCGTTGTTTCTTTTCAATCTTTGCTCAAGGGCACATATCCTTTAAGTGTGTACGGGCTTCACTGACCCGAGGTACTCGAGTGATCTTTTCTTTTGCCATGGAGTTTACTGTCTTTAGTAAACACGAGGGTCGCGCTCCCAGGATACCAAAGCGATCTTTTTCTGCTTTCAACCCATTATTCTATATATATTCAATTCCTTTTTTCCCTTTTACAACAGATTTTATTTGCTGTTGTCTGGTCGGTGTTTTGTGCAGCTTGATCAAATATGCCATAACACCCCCAAACAACCGACCAAACAATACTTTGACGGAGTGAATAGGAGACATTTCAAAATCATCAGTTTTTTAAACTAAACACCACAAAGATAAACTTTGCTATAAATATAATAAACTTTATCGTTCCAGAAAAGTATAATTGTGTAGTTATCTTATCGTTATAAGTTGGGAATATTCTGCTTTTCAAATTCTGATACAGTTTTTTCTCAAATGATAATTCTATGACAGTTGAGTATGCAGTGTTTTTCAAAGGTTGTAATGTTAGAATGCTTCAAGGTCTTTTTCACACAAAAAAGCATTCTCAAATTGCATTGCGTCCCCTTTATGACCCCTTCTGCGTTCATTCCTAAAGGTCGCCCGAAGGATTTAGAACCGCTGGTGTTATACGGCCAAAAAGAATAATTTAGAATCATTCATGGAATAGATTAGATCCGTTTTTCATATCGTAATGAGAAAATAAATCTTCCTCATCAACGTTTATTGCAAGGCTATCTTCTGAATTTGTTACATCAATAAATAGTATGATACTGAGAAATGAGCAATTGAACTGTTAACAAGCACCCAATTCCTGCTATTTATGTTGTAATAGAAAAAAATATTAATAAGAAACGTCCATTGTTGGAAAAAGATGTGTCATGTTCTCCATCTGAATCAGATGTTCGTATTTTACCAAAGAATCTCCGAATAATTAATGAACTTAGGCTGCTGCTTTATTTATATGAAATGATTTGTGATTTATCAGGGCCGCAGTAGCCCCGATGGAAGGGTAACGGATTAGCAATCGGAGGGTTGCAAGTTCGAAGCGTGGTGTGGAAGTTCGGAGAGTGGGATGCCAGCTCAGGTGTTGCCTTGTCATCTGACCGTGGTTCAAAATTACGTGGTGGTGTTTTCGGATCTTTCCCTTGGGGATTTATCACGGACCGTCACCAATAGCCCGTCGTGTTGCTCCAGTGTGATGTTAATTAAAATGCATGCAAAAACGGTGATAAACTACATAATTTTATGGTAACCCTGATATGCTTCACGCTAGAGCATTTGGCCAGCTGAAGTAATCTTTGCAGATCGTCTGGTTAACATTAAAAACACTAAAATCCCTCTCAGCGAAGAGTGACAAACCAAATAAAACCTTCTAACAGATAGCATTCGTTAGTATAAACTGTACATCTTTCACGAAGAGACAACATATTCTAAACAGTGCATTTTGACCTGTTTCTTAACGACAATTGAATCACGTCACTTTTATTGTCAAACAAGAGAGATAAATTATTTTATCTTCGCTTTGCAAAAAACAGAGGAGCGGCTATTCTCACTTTATCAAGTTCTCAGCTTTCAGAGCACGTGATCGAAATCGAGGAACAAACGATCGAGGAAAACATTCGAATATTCTGATTAAGTTGGGTAATCGTTAGTTAAGAATTC
The DNA here is from genome assembly GCA_933210815.1 of Meta bourneti. NCBI lineage: Eukaryota > Metazoa > Arthropoda > Arachnida > Araneae > Tetragnathidae > Meta > Meta bourneti. Next base: position 35,280,697 of record OW119922.1, on the reverse strand, counting down.
GCTACTGTTGTTTCTGCCTCTAAAGCATTATTGCTTTGTCTCTGCCTCGAAACGAAACGAAATGAAAATACTGGCCAAAGGAATGCTGACCAACGTGCAAATTCTGACCGAGGAGGGCAACGTGACCGCTGTTGTAGACCAGGAAAAGAAAATGTCTGCAGCCCACCAGAACATGAGAACGATACCGAACGTTCTGCTTGAGAATTATGGACAGTGGGTAGAAGTATTGGATCTGAGTTACAATAAACTGAGGTAAGGATTAGATCATAGTAATAAGCAGTAAAGCGATCGTTTCAAATGTCATTGTCTTTCTATTCAATACTGAATACTTTCTATTCAATACTGAATACTTTCTATTCAATACTGTGTCAAGACTTTTCTATTCAATACTGAAAACAAAGGGATTATACCCATTGAGGTGTATCACTTTTCAGTTAAAACATGGTCGGCACCAAGCCAAAAGCTCAAATCTACCAAACTCTTGTTTCGACAAAAACGCGTTTAAAGATGGGAAAAGTTGTGTTGTGGTGAACATTTGGGTACTGATTTGGGGTGTTAAAACTGCGAATTAAGACTTGTGCCTTTGAAATAGAATAAAATATTGAAGTAGATAATGAATTTTGGCAAAAAACAGCTAAACTTGTAGATTTGTGCCTTTAGGATGGTGTCGACGATATATTATTTTACTTTCGGATAATTTATTTTGCAGGTCCCGAGGTACTTTAGTGATCTTTTTTCCCACGGGGTTTACTGTCTTTTGTAAACACCGGAGTCGCTCTCCAGGGATACCCAAGCGGTCTTTTTCTGGTTTCATCCCACTATATTCCAAAAATCCCTCTTTTCCTCCTTTTCACGACAATGTTTGCGTGACGTTGTCTTGTGTTTGGCGCAGTTTGGCCAAATATGGCCCTTGCACCATAAAACCTTAAACCGAACAAACAAAACATTTATTTTACAGATATTTAATACATGCCTTTTCGTTTTATTGAATGATTTTCTTCGATGTTACGTTAAAATATTTAATTCTGTTTGAAAAGACGTCAAAACTAGCGCAGTTGGAAACAGCAACACAATCTGAAACCGTTTTGATGTGGAATAAGAGGAGAAACAACTGATTTGGGGGAAGATACGAAAATTTTTAACAAATCCTCGATGAAAATGCATCGTGGTAAGCAGTGCTCACAGCTTCCCAGGAAATTTAATCTCAATAAGAGTGGAATTAAAATTAAGCATCTCTCACCGAAATTAAAATTGCAGTTATTTTCGAGAATATTTCAAGCTTTAATTAAAAATATATTTAAACGGGAGACGCGCTGAAACGCTGTTTGTTTGCTACCAAAAGATTAAAAACCTAAGTCTCTCACATTCGCAAACTCATCTGTTTGAAAACGAAATGAGTATAAACTTGACAGTCATGTGCTTATTATGCTGATTAGAATTGGAAAGTTTTTGTGTTTTTGCTACATGTGATACCCGACTGACACTATTATTCTATGCTTGAAATCATCTTTTAATTAGATGCATAATACACAGCAGAACGTTTTCTGGCGAAAAGAGAATTAAAATATTAAGCTGATCAAAAATGTTTTGAGTGCTCTCATTTTAGGAATGTCTTTTAGTTAGATGCATATATAGTAGAACGTTTTTTCTGGCGAAAAGATAATTAAAATATTTTTAAGCTGATCAAAAATGTTTCGAGTGCTCATTTTATTAATGATGCTTGTTTTGTCTATAAAAGCTTCAACATTGAAAGCTCTCACGTACACGACAGTCTATCGATCGAGTTTCTAACTCGCAACCTTCCGGTTGCTAATCCGCGAATATTCCTACTGGCCCGCATTTTATTGGTCATTTTCTAGCAACTTTTAGGTTATCAAAGTCGTAGCCATATTCGACGATTTTCTCTAAGACATAATTTATGATTATTATGAGCTGTAAATTACCTGAATTCGAAATGTTCTGCAGGGGGTAATTTTTTCGATATCTTCAAAATTAGACAGTCAACAAATATTGTTTTTTCCGAAAGTTATTTATGCACTGATTCTTTTTCAAGATGCATTTGAACTAAGTATTCCTTGTGTAATGTGCCAGGTATAGTTAAAGCTCAATTACGTTTCAATCAGTTGCGAATGGGTTGTTGGATAGCAATTACTTCATCATTTGAAGATCGTAAAAGCAGTTCAAAAATAGATAAATATCCATGAAGATCACTAGTGGTCCATTACATAACTACCTAAGCGAATAACTATTTCTGTAAACAACCAGTACTACTGACGAATCGTAAAAAATAATACTTGGGCAATTAAAAGAAATATGTTACAACGAAGGCTGTTGTGAGTTGGGAATGCAGATAGGTAATAACTTATAATTTTCAGTTTATTGCTAAATATAGACAGCATTAATGAACACATTAAAAGTATTTGAAAACTAAATTTTCTTACTGCATTTGCGGAATAAAATGTTTTTTTTTTGCTATTGCATGTATATGTGGTGCTAAACCATGAAATACACATTAAGAATTCTTTCTGATAAAATCCCTATATTTCGCTTCACGCGGCACAGAAATCGATATTATTTGTATATAAGCAGAATATTACTCAACGTTGCTCGCGTTAAGCTTACGAACCTGCTTTGAATAGTCTTGTAGTAGCTTTCATGTCAATATTTTGACATGTGGCGCTCTTGCATCAGGGATGCGATGTTTCCGAATTTCACCATTATTAACGAAAGGATGACAAATTTGGTATGATATTAATGATTATTTATTTGTTTTGAAGAAGTTCACTTCGAAAAACTCCATTCACTGGCATGAAACAACAGAGTTTGCTTTGATATTAAATGTTTCCCGTGTGAGAAGCTTTTTCTGTTTAACAAATTTGGATAGCTCTAGTGTTTGCGGTAGCAAGTGCTTCCTGTGCACATTCCGTACCGGATAACCGGAAGTAAAATCCTCGTCTTCCGGTGGTTCGTTTCTTTGCATTGAAAATACATCTCAGACAATGTCAAGGACAATTTTTCAGAAAGCGTTGGTCGTTTGACAGCATTTTTTGCAAGATAAAATCACTGTTCAACAAAGTTAAACAGGCAAGTTGCATAAGAACAGCTTAACCCGTAAAGTAAGTAACATCGATCTTTTGTCGTGATGGCAATTTCTTAATTTTTAAAAAAGTCCTAATTCGGATATTTAGTTACATTAGTATTAAATTAGCTTCCGTCTTACTGACATGCAAGTTCAAATCGAATCCTTAAGGCACTTATTTCAATTAGTAGATTCTGTTTCTGAATGGAAATCACGTACTTGTTCAGAATTATATATAGTTGCTTCATTTTTTTGAGTACATTAAAAAAAAAACAATCTAATTTGAAACACGGATAATAAATGTACGTTTCACTGATTTTAATAGTCTTGTAAATAAAGCCTATGTCAAAATTTAAAAAATTGTAATTACAACGTACGATTAGTTAGCTTATTTTAAGATTCATGTGTATTTTATTTCTTTTCACGAAACGGAATTCTACAACCATGGATGTTAAAACAAGGAATTTTGAGTGAAGTTGGTTGAAATCCATACAGATAAAGAAATGACTACTGATATTGAGCACAAAATAAATAATTGGTTAAAATTAACTCGTAAATAATTTATTTACGACATATAAAACAATGGAACACATAAATGGAGTAGTAGCATCTTAACAAATAAAATTTTGGTAATACGCAAAATGTAGAATTCTGAAAACCGAAAGATGTAAGCAAATGTATCGGATTTCAACTTCCAATCTACTCAGGAGTAAAGCAATTCCAAAACTACTCAGAATAAAATACAGATAAAAACAATGATTCATTTACAAACGTTTGTTCAAAACCTTTTTTGTAGTTGTCTTGTAAACTTAAGCAATTTAAAAGCTTTCACATGCTAAAAAATCACATACGAAGCATTAGTAATGAATTAAAAATTATTTTTAATCTCTAGGATTGATTATAAAATATAATTATTTAGGGTATCTGCCTGCCTTTAAAACATGAATTTTGGTCAAAATATTGAAGTTTCAATTTTGGTCTAGTATTGGTAATCAACTTTTTTCTTTCAAATTCTGTTAAAATTTTGTTTCTAAGTAATTTAGAATTGGAGTTATGGCTGTTTTTATATTACTGCACAGCTGTAGTTCTTCATGTACATAAAGTTACTTTTCCATTTTTCTCAAAATTGATGTTTACATTTTTTTGCTTTACGCAAATTAGCATAACTCAAAAAGTTAAAGTTCAAATGCTTTGAAATTTTGTAGGCATGTTGCACAAATATATATACAGGAAATAGACTACAGCCATGGTTAAATATTAATTATTTTCTGATTTAGTCTTTTAATTCATGACTTGCGCAAAAGTTTAGGGAACTTTTTAAAATGTAATCGAGTTCCCATAACTTCAGATATATGTGTGATCACCATGATAATAGTCTATTCCCTGAAGAAGTTCATTATAAACATTATCAAATTTACAAAACAGAGATATAATGATTACTTTTGGAGTTATATCATTCTGCGTATCGGCATATTTTACTGTAATTTTTACCTTATTTTTCTATCTTAGCAATGAACGAATTATCAGATGCTTATATTTTATATGCTGTTTCCAGTTTTATGCTGTGTTTAATCATAAAATTTAAGTTAGAAGTAAAAATTTAAGTAATTTCAAAAAATGACCCCCGAAGGCAAGCAGACCTTGCGAAAATCCTATTTTAAATCAACAGCTTCAACACAGAAATCAACAGAAAGTTTTCATAATTTTGATTTATTTCTATTATGTTTTTGTAAATGAAAAATTTAAAGGTCCAGTGATATAAAAAACTCTTGAAATTTTTATCTCACTCTAAAAGATATCTATGCTGTATATACGTATTACCTTGTATTCAGCACGAGGAAAGTTGGCATATTGCACAGAAGTCGATCTCATATTTGTTTTTTATACACATACACACGTAAGTTAGCCTATATAAATTTTAACTTCAAACAAAATGACTGAATCTGCTAAATACATCTGATTCAATGATACTGAAAAAATTTCAGAATAATGTAATCAAAAGTGTGATTTAAAGTACTATAACGAAACGAAATTTCCTTGTTAAACTCAAATTATTTATCCTCAGATAATACAAAGTAACAATAAATTAGAAACAAGAGATATTTTTGCACATGCAATGATAAAATATTGGAATTAAATTATTTTAAAGATTTTAATAAATATTTATATATGCTAATCTCTTCGAGGAACGCTTGTGGAAGAATCTGAATTTCAACAAGGAAATATAAACTTTTCTAATAATTTTCTCTGTTCTATAGTAAAATTTAAAACTGAGAGCTTATGAGCTTTGTGTATATATTTCTATTTCATTGTTGTGATTTACTGCACACTTGATGCTTTTTTGAAAAAACGTTTTTATCGCTATATATATAGAGGATGCATTGTTTTAAAAATAATTTTCCAGAAAAATCTAATTCACGTCTGAAATGGAGGGCATTCAATAAATGAGACTTAAATGATATACAAGTGTAATTTGTAATTTTTTTTACTATTTCAGTTGTCTGAAATTATTCTAGCGGAATTCAGGTTGAATGACCGGAAAAAGAAATAAAACCGATTGCGGGCAGAATGCACTTTTATGTAGATATTCGAAGCTAGACGGTTTCGTTGAATTCATATATTGGTTTGGAAAGATAGGTTTATCTAAGACCCCGCCAGACTAAGGTATGAAAGAAGGCAAATTATTTTAGAGAAGTTTCTGAAACACCCTAAGGGAATAGAATGTGATTCATTGACGAAACTGAAATAGAATTATATGGAAGAAAGGGAAAATTTATAAATCCCATTTGTAATACCCTATAAAATACGTATATTTACTACATTGTTTTCACAAGTATATAAATATTTTTTTCAAACTATAATATAGTTAAACAAAGTTTTAGAACGCGTGTATTTTATGAATAACAGTCCAAAATGTATGTCCAAATGTTTTGTAAATGCATTGATTGTTAGACCATCCATTTATTTAAAATTGGATTTAGCCGTCATTTTACATAAAATGTATATTAATGTTCTGCAATATTCCCATGCTGAGAGTTACCCGAAAACTATTTATTCCTTTTTGAGATCTTCATCTCTAATATAATTTTTTTGTGGGTTCAATTACTCAACTATAATAAAACAGAATGGCACTCACAATAAAGACGTTGTTTGAAGCTTTCAGAAAAGCACTTCCAGAGAGATGGGTGTTTCCATTATTTACATTCATATACAGACTGATACATGGCATTAGAAGAAAATAGCATGAATAAATTTTATAAATTCTATACCAATCCCAGCTACTATATTTAACATTTGAGAATCCTTAGTTACACTCAGAGTATAGCTCAGATCAAATTAGCAAAGCGTTTCGTCCATTTTGTTTTATTAACGACCTAACTAGTTTCCTTCGCTAAAAGCTAATAGCCCGTTGTGTTGCTCCAGTGCGACGCAAATTAAAATATCTATCATCTAGCTAAAAGCTAGAACTGCGCATGCGTTAACCTTCAACAGTGTTAAAAAGCCGATATCGGAGGATCAAAATTTAGCACCGAAACGGGTTTAATCCTCGAATCAGGCATTGATCAGAGGCTTAATTCGGACTTGTGAATACGGCTGTTAGCCAAATAAACTTCACACTGAAATTCAGAAGTAGGTAGGTAGTTGAAATAACGACGCACTGGTGCAACACAACGGGCTGTTGGTGACGATCGGGGATCGATCCCGAAGGGGAGATATCCGAGATATTCAGGAGAGAATTAATTTCACATTAGTAGGTACTTAGGTTTTTTATAACAAACAACAAAGCAATTTATACTCTGTAATGACTAAATGGACAAGATCAGGGATGTGAACCTAATTTGATCAGTGTGCAACTTCAACTTTGCTCTCGCAGTTGATCAAGTGATCTTAGCTCGCTTTGCATCAGCTCGCGTTTTTATTCTGCGTGTGAGGAGACAGCAGCGTTTTTTTTGCAAACCGAAATCCATGAGGGATTTTCATTTCATGTTTAATACCATTTTTGTGTAATTCTTCACAGGGAAGAATTTGTGATTGAGTAATTATTTAACATAAAACCACTGAAGACATTCTGTCGAAAAGTTAAAGTTTCTTAAAAGCTAAATTTATATTTAATGTTAGCTTTTTTATACCTTGTGTGCCACCCAAATAGTGTTCGTCTCTGCCACTCAATGGCAGTGTCACAGATTCGTGATTCCTAGAATAAATGGTCCTGTAAGGTTCAAAAAAAGGAACCCACTATATCCTACGAAACACATCGCTTTGATGAATTATGCATGTTTGATACCCTTGAAATTTTATATACACATATCACTTGTGAAACATAAGGGCAAACTACTTCCCAAGAAAGTGTTCCTGGGGTTAACTGGAGAATCTTCTCTTCGAGTCTCAAGTTTTGGTTAGTTGGGTTTTATGGCGCAAGGGCCATATTAGACCAAACTGTACCCAACGACAATCTTACGTTTTTAAAAAAAGTTGACTATGATGGCTCGTTCTTTTCTCTTACTCTCTATAGATGACTTTTCCCTAGTGTGTTTACTGTTATTTATTATCTTAGGATTGACATAATTTTCATGTGACATTCTTTAAAGGTATTTTTTCAAAAGTCTTATGGGCATGATTCTTATGATATAAGAAACCATAAGAATCCCCCTCACCACCTCCTCCCTCCTCGATGTCCATCCCTCGAGTCTCCCTTTTTTTTTTCAAATGCGGTACAAATTTTGTTTTGAGATATAATTCAAATTTTTTTTTATCAAATTGCTAAATTACCTATTAGTTAATATTGTACTAATTGCAAAAATTTCACACTCCTTTGGAAACACAGACATTCAAACATGTAGAACGGAAAAATTACTCTGATCTAAAATTAAAGAGGACTTATGAGAGTAAAATGGTGCACAAAGAATTTTTATTAGTATTTACAGATTTTTGTATCTAATAAGAGGTGTAAATCTTTACAATATATATAGTTCATACCTGCCTCGAATTAATTGAGAATACTGACAACACAATAAAACGTAAAACAATTCTAACATGGGCTGCTTTTCGGTTTGCGGAAAACTAAATTCTAAAGGTTTAGTAGAAAATGCAACCATAGCAGACGATTTTTTTAGAATAGTTGAAAATTAAGTGAGAAATATACATAAAGTAATTCATATTTAATTGCAATACTTAAATAAATCATTCCAATTTAAATATTTAATACCGACAAAATGCAATAAATTAATTATAATAATTATAAGTTTTATCAGAATTCCTTCTTAGCGCAAAATTAAGTTCTGAGAGAGTTTAAAGGAAAATACAATCAACAGCAAACGATTTTCATACTTTTGATGAATTAAAAATTAGGGTGAGAAATAAAAGTAAAATATAAAAGTTTATAAGCTTTTTTTGCTATCAGCTGACAATTTTTATATCTCTGAAGAGTTGAAAATTAGAGCGAGAAAAATAATAAACAAAAAATATTTTTGGGACCGTATCTGCGGATTGGATAAACCTGTTCCGAGGGCCGTACCTGATCTGCGGAACTGATAAAACACATTTGGAGGGCCGTATCTGGACTGCGGGCCTGATAAAAATATTTGAAGGGCCATATCTGGTTTTCTGGCCTTGAGGGCCTATTTGCTACAACTAATTTATCTTACGCGTACGGTTTTTCACGGGATTTTTTGACAGGCTGGTTAAGTCATCCCAAAAAGAACAATGGCGATTTCTCAAATAGCTAACAAATCTATACAAATAAAAATGGAGTGTTTCTTTTACGCATTGAAGGTTTTCATCGTATTTATTTAACCTTTTGGAGTCATTAATGCAGGGAGCCCACTTGGTAGTCGCGGAATAGCAATCGGAGGGTTGCGAATTCGAAACTCAATCCAACCCAAGACCATCGTGTACGTTGAGGCTGGTGCATGTTAAATCTGTCGTGGCCTTAAATGTCCTCACGTTGGCTTGTGGAATTTTGGAGAGTGGGTTACCAGCTCAGGTTTTGACCTCGTCACCTGACCGTGGTTCAAAATTACGAGGTGCTATTCTCGGATAGTTCCCTTCGGAATTGATCCCGGACAATTGCCAATAGTGCGCTGTGTTGCTACAGTGCGATGTAAATTCAAATGCCTGCCTGTCATATTAATGCAAAATCAGTGGTTTCCGCATTACGTCTGAGCGGCTTAACATATTTGAAATTTTCTATACTTTGAGCACTTATGGTAATTTAGTGACTGAACTTAACAGCGTCAGTGTCTTTCCGTTTTATGTCTGTTTTTGTATATGTATGTTTGTAGTCTCATAAAATTAATTTAATCCATTTTCACAAAATTTATATATTTTATAAAATATATTTTAACTTAGTGAATGGATTATTTAAATTTTCTTTGCCTACATTTTTAGTAGTTTCACTCTAAAAAAGCCGAATACTCATATTTAATCAACCTTGATGTGGCAGGTTGGAGAAGCTGTGATATAAATCGAGCATTACGATTTCTCCAGTTGTTTTACCAGTACAGATTGAAAAGCAATTATCTTTCCAAAAATTATTTTAACAGAATTTAAATAATACTCATTTTAAGCTTATTCTTTTCTTTGCGAAATATAAATGATTTCAGAATGTTTGAGACAGATCATATAAAGAGAATAATACATGCAATTTTGCCCTAGAGCTTGCTAGAAATTAATTATTTTATGTCAAATATTGCTAAAGACGTGTTCATTTCTAGACGGCATGTGTACATTTCGACCACACATGATTGTAGAATTTCGTTTTATGAAAAGAATTAAAGCGTACATCACAAAGCCTTTTGAACCAAGAATTGGTACTAATCAAATGTATTCAAAATATTTTAAAACTCTGACAGGTTTCCTTTACAAAAATGATTAAACTCATTAAAACTTTCATTTATTTTCAAAGTTTGAATAAAATTACTTCGTTTTATTGAAAGCTTCGCTCAATAAGCAAGTAATCCGTCATTGTCATTCTAAACAGGTGCATAGTTTCCATTCAAAACTGAGAGCCGCTGTAGCCCTGTTGGAAAAGTAAAGGATTAGCAACCGGAGGGTTGCGAGTTCGAATCCAGCCAAAGACCGTCGTGTACAAAGGGGGCTGGTGCAAGTTAAATCCGTCGTGGACCCAAATGTCCTCACGTTGGCGTGGTGTTGAATTTGGAGAGTGGGGTACCAGCTCAGGTGCTGCCTCGTCATCTGACTGGTTCAAAATTACGTGGTGTTGTCCTCGCATCTTTCCCTTTGGGACTGATCCCGGACCGTCACCAATAGCCCGTCTTGTTGCTCAGTGTAATGTTAACTAAATTACCTACCATTCAAAACTGAATCTAATTGAACAGTGCCTTAAGGACTTGATTTGAAACTGCATGCAAATTAGTATAAAGCAGCTTTTAAATGGAACTGCCAATATTGAAAGAATTTTAATGTTAGAAAATATCCGAACTAGGACTTTTGAAACGTTAAAAATTCTTTGTCATAGTTACAGAAGGTCAAGGTTGCCTACTTTACTAGTTGAAGCTATATTTGAGCAACTTATACCTGTTAAAATTTGTAGAAAACTGATTTTCTTTTGAAGGAAAAAATCGCTATCAAATATACATACCTGTTTTTGAAAACTGGTAATCTGTTACCTTTATTTCGTCTGTACCGAAGACATCTAATTTTAAAACAAGTTCTTTTGTTATTGCACGTGCCACTAAACGGAATTTTCAAGGAAAAATGCATTTGTTTTAAAATTATAGTCAATCCCATCAATTGGAAAATGTCGCATGCCTGGTACAAAAATGCCATGTCAAAAAATATTGGTCGGACATCTATGAGGGCTAGACTATTGGCCGTAGATTCGTTATTTTTACGAATCGAGTTACAGCAATTTTACAGGAAGCGCGCGAGCTTAAGAAGAAACATTCATAATCACATCCAAACTCAAAATCCACTTTTTTAGTAGTCACCTTAGTGTCAACTTTCATAATTTTTGTCTTACAACAGAGATGCGATATGTGTAAGGGTAAATTTTACATGAATACGCATTGCGTCCAAAATAAATTGTAGAAATTATCAAAATGTCTAAAAGGTGTTAATAAATTATTTTCCAGACACATAAATGATGTTGGTACTTTTCTACGAAAGAAGAGTGATTATATTCTGGTCACATTTTCAATCTTCATTTAACCAATTCAATCCGAGTAAGGTTGGATAATTCTGCTAGTTGCTAATAATAAATGTCTAATCATGCATGGAATAAATGTGTTTTATGATAAAAATGCTTTTCCTGATTATTACAGCATTACACTTACAATGTTATCTCTTGGTTTTACATTAATTCCGTTTTCTCGAATTTTAGTCGCAGGAATTTAATCGTGTTGCATATATCTCTATTGGTTTAACATTAATTTTATTATCTTCAACTTTATACGAGTGTAGGCATAAAATAATCTATTGTATTGTATTTTAAAACTCGACGGACTGCGACAGAAAAATCATCTGGCGAATAACAGAACGACATTTTTTGAGTTCCTTAACCTTCGTTTTTATTTGTGCATAAACAAGCGCAAAAGTCATGTAAAATTCTATTATTGTTTTCGTTCTTTTGAATAGAACTTGACAGAGGCGATATTTATTAGGATCGTAACCAAGAACTGAAACCAGTTCCGACTTCATTCGGGGAAAGAGTACTATGAACTGTGCACGAATCATAACTATCATGAAACGAAAAATTTCGCACGCCTTCGTTTTCTCATGTGTGGATTCGCTCTAATCTTTTAAAGAGCAGGGAGTAAGTCAAACTACGCTGCGTATTTATTAAAATGCCACTGTTAATACTACTCTGATGAGGAATCGAAATGAATGAAAGTTAATATTACTTCGAAACGTAAACGCTTTTAAATTTAAAAATCATAATTTGTATCTGAAAATACAAAAGTAAACATTCTACAAAATAGAGTTTGGCGCTTAAAAAGTTGAGTAATTATTTTTTAATTGTTAGAATAGTTCAGAGAAAATATAGGTGCTTAGGAACGAAATTTAATTTAGCAGTTTCTCACTTTTTAAATAATATATTCGGCATTGATTCTTTAAACAATATTCACCATCTGATTCGATAGATTGAAACAGTGAAATAGGTATGAACATTTTTGGTCAATCTTCTGCATCGATCTATTTTGAAGCACTTAGTATCGATACACCTAAAGTATCGGACAAAAAGTATCGATCCGTAAATTCGATTGTAGCCAAAAGGTATCATATAATCCTTCTATTTGTTTTCGTTGCCCCTTACTTGCACAGTCGGTTCACGTTGCTTTGATACCGGACTAGTATCTCCTAGGACCCGAAAGACCTAGGATCTGATTCGAACGAATGCCGGTCCGAAACTTGTTTTGACGGTATGAGTACTTTAAGAGTACCGGCCCCAGTACGGGAATAAATCGCTCGGTACTGGTCCACTCACGGATTGGATTCACTTGGTATCGGTCCCCCGACCCGATTTGAACTGATAACGGTCCGATATCCGGATTTCATGGAATATCTGCAACGATATTCACCAAAATGTATCGATCCTGGTATCTATCCATTCTTTACGGATCAATCCAAAATATCGTTAAAATAATTTGGGTCAAATGCAATTTGATTTCTCGAACTTTAAGCCTATTGTTTTTCATACTCATATGGGACATTCCATGTCAAATCGCAGGCCACAACCCTACCCCCTCCGATTTTTTGAAACTTGTTTAATTTGTTGCCGTCACATTTAAGAAATTTTGGAAAATTTTAGCTTCCTACTTGTAATTGCTTTTCATTTATATTATCTAAATTTGAAAATTTGGTAATTTTTTTATAATTCTAGAATTATATAACTCGCCCGTGTCTCTGGATCTAATTGTTCGATCGGATTTAATTAGGGTTTATTTTGTAGATGAACGCATAACCTTTCTAATGATGCATAACATGACTTTCAAATGATCTTTCTAGTTTCAAGGTCTTTCAATTTGATCTTTGACCTTAAAATATAAAAAAGCTTTTTTTATTTATTATTTCTAAAAAATATATGTTAAAGGTATGTTGTTGATCCTTTCTTCCTGAAAGTTTCAAGGTGGGACATGGCATGGGTTCATAATAAAACAAATATTCGAAGAATGATGCAATTAGCACCCATAAACTCTTGTGTGATTTAACCTAACTGGACAATCGGGATCCTTTAGGGTTCATTTTGGAGATAAAAATATAATCTTTCGAACGATATATCACACCCTACTGTGATATATCGTTTATACGTGCTATATACTGTGATTACCTTTTTGATTTTTAGATCACTATGTTTGACCCCTATGACTTTGAATTTCAAAACTGTATTTATTATTCTTTTTAGTATTTCGATTCTCTGTTTCGTCGTACATCATTCTTCATACATCTGATAACATGAGTATATTGTATAATCGTACTCGCATTCAAACGCATGCGAAACAAATTACCAAAAGTATACAGAAACACTTATGTAAAAAGGTAAACTTTGCAATTGTTTCATTAAATCAATACGACCATATTGGTCTCAGAAAGTTTTCTGCCCATTTTATATATACTAGATTAACTCTTGATTACTTGATTAGCGTCCATGAGAACCTTAGAAGATATCTATCTCATTCAGAAAATGGTTTGATATTCTGTCCCTATCCCAAACGTTTCAACAGAATTGAAATATAGGCTTTGTCAAACCTTTTGTACCTTTTACTCTTTCAATCCGTTTTGTGCAGATCTAAAAGTGATCTAGAGTAAGAACAGCGAGAACTGTCACTTCACAGACAATAGTCTAGAACAGTGGTTCTCAAGTCCAAGGACCCCTTAAAAATTAAAACATTTCGCGGACCCCTTGAAATTACAAAATCAAATGGGACGGATCTGCATAAGACCAGAACGGTACTTATTTTCCACCTTAATAGTAGAAGTTAAATAATATGTTAAATAGTTTATAAAACGTTAAAACACGTTAAGTATAAGTGATGACAGTTAAAAGTTTTGAAAGAGAAAACTAGAGTTCTGAAATAAAGTAAACAGCAAATATTATGCAAATTCTTTATTGACTAAAAGGTATTTACATCAAAAGGCTATTTACTTGCTAAATTACAATATTAATGACATCAAAATATATCATAATCTTAGAGCAGAAACTCATTAACTGACTAATTTTAGGAGACGCTAAATGCTTTCTTTCAGGATGATGGATTGGATTGGACGTTGAGGTTTTATGGCGCTTCATGATGACGAGAAATATATTATACTGTAATCTGATTAAAAGATACATAATACAATCAAAATGCTTGTAATATTTATTTTTTACCAAAAAATTAATAGTTTAAATAGCTGTAGAGAAATTTTTTTGTTTTGTCAGTAAATGAATTTCTGCTCTAAACCGACGATAAACTTTAATCTTAATGTGAACAATGACGATGCTTTTTAGCAATTAGCTCAGTAATGTTTCGTTTAATGTCTGATACTTTTAATAAGAGATTCTCAACTTCACGTATATTTCAAATCAATAAATACTGGAATCTCCTAATTGTTTTAGATTCGTCATCTGACCGTGGTTCAAAATTATGAGGTGTTGTCCTTGGATCTTTCCCTTCGGGGTAGATCCCGGACCATCGCCAATAGCCCGCTGTGTTGCCTCAGTGCGATGCTAATTAACTACCTACCTGTAAAATTTAGATTTTAGAACGTAAAAGAATCGGAGAAAATTACAGAATATTTACATTTTTCTTGGAAGTTCTCTATTTTTGCTAGGAAAATATTGCATGTTACGGACCCCCAGAAACTTTGTCGTGGACCCCAGGGGGTCCGCAGACGCCACTTTGAGAAGCACTGATCTAAAATGTTTATGTTGCTTTTTGAGATCAGATTTGAGGATGGATCCCATCACTCATTTCTCCAGATCACCAGTCGGCGGAAACCGCCCTTTTCCCATTTAGGGAAACTCATTTTTTATTTTGTAGCTCCTTATCTATATTTTAACGTAGTAGGGAAATTTATTTGTGTTTTGTAAGTTTTTTTTGTCTGTTTTTATCTCAAATAACTCATTTTGCAACTCACTGTATATATGTTAAGAGGCGTACGAATTATTTTAACAAGATCTGTCGATACAATTCTGAGATGCAATTATCTGTCATAAACAAATTTAAATTTTCCATTGAAAGGAAGCTAATAATTCCAAACCGTAAAATTAATCTGCTTTCAAAACAAGTCTAACAAATTCCTATTAAGTAATCTGCTTTCAAAACAAATTTTTCAAGCCTTACAGAAATAGCTAATGAGGTAAATAAACAGTAATTAATCATAGAAACCGATAAATTACTGAATAATGTGACTTTAATAATAGAAACAAATCAACTAAAACCACAAATAAATTCCAGGTTTGAAAAATATTTCTCGTCTAAACAATTTTGCTAAGAAAAGGAAAACAAACCTCGACTTAAATAATACTAGAATAAAGTCCTAGGCAGCATCTTCGGCCTGGGCTTTCGGATAATAAGCCCCTTGCGCCATAAAACCAGAAGCCAATCAACCTTATAAGCAGCACCTTAACTCACGTAGGCCTCATGTTATTCAAACCTCAAGTAACACAAAGTATATTTCAATGTAAAATTCCAAAAGTTTTGCATTTTTCTAAAATCACAGGAAAGATCCAAGGTCTCATACTTCCATGCGGAAACTTTTCTCTCTGATGTATTATGCAGAATATATCGAGTTCCCACCAAGTTTCAACTAACTTTCCAACTTTACTAGAGCACATTTTCGAAAGATGCTCGGCCTCATCATTTCTATCGCCAAACTTGATATGTGAACTACTTCCGCCCCCTGTCATGATACACACGATTCCTTCTGCACTAACAATTTAACAACCAAATTCGCTATAATGAGTCTAGCGCAATGGCTCCGAGTCATGCCTTAATATATGCATGCGTGAACATCGCATTAAATTTAATGGACTTAGAAGGAGAGAAAGAGAGAAGGGTAGGGGTTACTCCGGAATTTGGAATTCTTCTATTCACCAAAGTGAGCCATTTTCACTCAGACTGAAGCTGGCCAATGGATGGCAGCTGCATGCAGTTATTTGGATACAGCTGAAACAGAAGGCTTAAGTGCATTCTTTAATAGGACATGTGAAAAGTTTGCTTACAAAGTTTCGAGAACTATTTCCTTTTCTGTTTTTCTTGCGGGTGGTATGTCACTTTGCATCTATTGGATCGGCTTTTTCAAACCGGAGGCATATTTAATTTTGACTTCGGAATATTCACTACGAAGCATTTAAGCGATGCGAAATTTTACCTAAACAAATAATTTTTAAATTAAACGATTTCAACTAAAGATTTCTTAAACAGATTTTATCATTTCCGCTTCGATGATACTTCAGAATAGTCAGATGATACTCAGAATTTGGACTTTAGAATATTTGCAACGAAGCATTTGTATGACGCAAAAGTTTGTTAAACAAGTAATTTCCTATTGAAATTTCAGGTACATTGTTCAATTGGAAATGAATATTTTCAATTCTATACAAATAATTGTTTTAGTTTTTAGAATATGAATACTAATAATTTTTCAAATAAAGATGCCTTTTCTTCATGATTTTATTGCATGCATTTGGATGTGATTAAAAAGTTTGTATGTTATTTTTTTATTAAATTTTTGAATACATTCTTTTTTTTTCCTCACCAGAGTCTGAGTATTTTCCATTCCACATAGGGGATTTTGTAGCTCTTGGTATTTCTCATTAATGAAGTATCTTATTTAATTGACATTTATTGGCTCATTTTATGTTTTTGGTACTCGTTTACAGTTCCAAATTCATTAAATATTGCTTAATAACAACAAATTTATGTTTTTAAAATTACTCTTTTGGTTACCTTTGCTCTCTAGAATCGATTTCTCTTTATTAAATGCTGCCCTCAGTAGCACATCTCCTTTTGGTGAATACGGGCTTCAAGGTACTCTAGTGAGCACGAGGTACTCTAGTGATCTTTTCTTTCCCCATGGGGTTTACTGTTTTCTGTAAGCACAGGCACTCCCGGGATACCCAAGCGATTTTTTTCTGCTTTCATCCTATTCTATTTCCAAACGCGTTTGCACAAGTAAATGGGATTCAAATGAAGTGGACGTTAATTGTAGTAACCTGTCTGAGGTTAGCATTTTTTGCCACGTTTGCTATATTGTAAATAAGAATTAACACCAGTAAGACATATCCGAAATGCTGTTTTATATTTTTGAGGCAAATTTAATTCCATTTGGAGGTATAAAATGTGCACATTAGTGCTTCTATCCATTACAAACAGATTTAAATGAGGCATGAAATGTGAGTGACGACACTCATCAATTCACTCTTAGTAGAAAATTCAGCGCAGATGTTATGCACGGGTCTGCTGGCACCTATTAACCCTCCGAATAGCTTCGACATCTCGTCCATAAAGTCCAATTTTGTTAATGACGAGATATCTCGTCATCAAGATATTGCTGATTTATGACGAGATCACTATCAGGTCAGTCAGATCACGATCATGGCGAGATACCTTGCCCATCAAGATTTGATCAGCTTTGCTAATGACAAGGTACCTCGTCGAAACAATACATCAGGAGGATTTAACAGATGTTGATCACATATATAGCAGGCTTTAAATATTGCCACGCATTAACCCTTATGTGAGTGACTTCTTAAAGACAAAAACTTTATGTCCACTATGAGATGTTCATTGTGTGTGTATGTCGATATTGTATGTCTTGCGTGCAGCATGGCCCTTGCGCTATGAAACCCCAAATCAACCAACAAATCACTATGAGATATTTCCGCATAAGCAAGGAACAAAAGTTTCAGCTGTTTATTGTAGTAGGAGAGTATTAGAATATAAAAATTGAAGAACGAAGTGGGGTACTTTGTTGGTAGGACAGACGAAACTAAGCTTTTGTAGGACCTGGGGCAAATGCGGTTAATGCCGCCTTCTGACTAAAGCAAAATCTATTTAATCGCATTTAAGATGAAGTATAATTATTGTGAAATAATTAAGAAAAAGTATAATTATTGAAATAATTAAGTGTAATTATATTGAAATAATTAAGATAAAATATACTAACATGTCCCAAATTAATTTTATTGATAAATGATAGTGTTTGCAATATTAATTTTTGTTTACGTTTAATTATTGACAATGCATAAAAACTAGCGAAAAACAGGGTTTGTAAATGGATCGTGTTAGGGTCTCCGGTTCTAAGTAAAGGCGATTCTGTCTTGTTTCGTGCTCTCTAGACGTTTGTGGGAAAATAACTTTGTTGGTTTGTCTCTTTTCTGAATAGTCATGACGATTCCAGGAGGCTACACTAAAAGAATGACTGACTTTTAAGCGTTGTATTCTGAAGATGTAGACCATGAAAACATGCATTCACACATAGAACTCTGGAAAATACCTTAGCAACAAGGGCAAAATTGTGTTTATAATTACGAAGTATTTTACCAAAAGAAAAACGCACAATCTTGTAATAAATATTTCTGATACACCGCTCCTGTAAACATTGGCGCTCGGGGCAGCTTCCCCTGTTGCCCTACTCTAGTAACGCCACTGGGTAGGGAGTAAAAATGTTTGATAAATTTCTATCAATGTTATACCGTTGCTTTCTCTTTCGAGGTTTGCTGATTTTGTCGCATTCATTAACTATCGTATCAAATGCCCCCAAATTATGGAACTAAAAATAAATTCATTTCTGCTTTCTACTTCGGAATATTCACTACCGGGTTTTCTCGTATATCGTCGGCTTGCAAACGAAGCACACCAAGTCAAAAAACAGTCCAGAAAAAGGGAAAAAATTCTACTCCTACGCTAAACTTTTTAAGAGTACTTCTAAAAATATCTGACCTTCACGCAAAGAAAAATTAACAATCATGAAATTCATCAGTCTAATGATCACCACATTCTGGTCTAGAAACCTAATTAACTCAATCTTGAAATCAATAAACTCGATCTTGAAATTTATGAGTGTTTCACTTGTAAGCCAGCGATATGATTTATTTCATCACCTACACTAGGATTGTACGTTTGCAATCTGAATAAATATGTAAAAAAGTTACGAATTAGAAAGAAGCAGGAGACTGAATAACTTAACATTCTTATAACCTCAAACATTGTTCTAGAATTTTTGTGAGAGAGATGGAATTTTGCTTGTTATTCTTCAATAAAAATCAAATACATTGTATTAGATATACAATACAATGTATAAAATTATATTAGATATAACAAGACTCCATTTTTATTTTACTTTTGTGTAATTTTGATTATAATGAAATGCTTATTGTATAATAATTTTTCAATTGTATGATTTACATTTGTATTATTTTTCTTTGAATAAGGTAAAACACGACAAATAAACACTTAGAGAACAAAAATTTTAATTTAGCAGATTAAATCATTTTTATTCATGAACACTTGGCTGGAATCATCTATTGATGCTTGTATGTTACCAAAGTAATTTTAAACATTTAATCAAAATTTATTGTTTCATAAACATTGACTCGGAGATAAATAATATTATTCGTCTTTATACATAAAACTTCTCTATATAAACTTTTAACTCATTCTCATTAAACGTAATAATTTGACGTTCTGGTGTAGTTGAAAAATATCTAATTACCTTTTTATAACAATATTTGGGCGTGAATAATGTTTATGAGCATCCGGTTATATATAAGCACAGCTTGTCCGCTTTTGGACCTTGCATCATAAAACCCTAACAACCAATCCAATCCGGCTGTATATAAAATCAGAGCACTGCAAAATGTATGCATTTAGAAAAATTCAAAGGAATAAACAATTCATACCCATTTTGTGGGAAATGTGGTATTCATGAATATTGAAAAACAATTTCGATATTTTAATATTTTAAGTATTTTCTTCAAAGAAACTAAACCATGTTTGAATGAGTTTTCTCTACATTTTCTTATTTCAACCTAAATAGCTTCAGTAAATTGTATTAGACATAAACACTGAGCACAACAAAAATGGTTCAGTTACGACATATGTTTTCTAGATCTGAATTATTTGTTTTTACGTAGCTTGAAAACGTATAAAATTTTAAAACGTTTTTCCGTTTATTAAATTTGTTATCTCGAAGCAGAAGTTTTAGCTGTGAAACGCAAGTAAGTGCGCAGCTGGTTCCTTATTTTACAAGACGTGGTTCACGCAAAACCACTTTTGCGTCATGCACTATAACCTCCGGTTTTTATGAACACCAAACTAATTATTGACGACGATTCGAAATCAGTTCTAAAGGGATAGGTTCGGGGACAACGCCTCGTAATTTTTAACCACTGTCAAATGACGAGCATTACTCTGAAGAACTCTTTTTGGAATAAGAACAAATTGCGTAATTTAAATGTGTAATTCGTTTAATTATATCTGTCTCTGACCACATGTAGCGAAAATGACAGTAGATGTACAAACCATTTATTTGTTAAAATACACGTTACGAGGTTTTGAAAACTTAAATATATAATACAATTAATAATTTCTTTCATGTACATAAAATGATAAAACAAGATATTTTCAGATAGTTAAAGTCTATCGTACAAAAATAATCCGATCCTCACCATGTTTATTATGCATGACCTCATCAAGTGTTAAAACAATCATATCAATATCTCAGGAATCTGAGACTCCTATTTGTAATAAATGATGGTTAAATTCAACTCTACAAAGCTTCGTTTGCACATGACTGTTCATTTCAATATTCATAAACTTATTAACTTTATAAATAGTTTAAAGGGTAATTTTGTTAAACCCATTAACAAGCCAAACTAAATCCCCAATGTAACGTGATGAATGTTGATTAAGCTTCGAAAATTCGATGTGGGTAAATACTATTTCACTCATGCTAATGCTAGTAATGTAGTTTAGTCTTATAATAGTCTAAAATCTTATCTGATAGTATAGACAGACTTTTCAGGCATGAAAATGAAATGCAATTTCCTTACATAATGAAAGCTTTGCTTAGTTTTTAAAAATTGACCACTTTGACAAGCTTTAGACGTAATTGAAATGTCTCCAATATTTCAATTTGGAAGTGATTAAAGAACTTTTAGATACACTTGCAATTTACTTTAAGGAAAAATATGTTTCACGTTGAAAAAAACACTTAAAATTCACTCAATATTCGTTGATCTATTTTGTTAACCCTCAAACTCAAACAATTTTAATCTAAAAAGATTAATTTAATTATCTATCCTCGCAAAAGATCTGTTTGTACTTATACTGAATTTCTTAAATCAATCAAGGTACGAAGAAATAGGCATTGGAGAGATTCGTTTGCGAAAGGTTTGGAGTTAGTTGGATGTTATGCAATGGTGTCAGGTTATTCAGTTATTTCAGACAGTTTTTCAGTTTACAAATCAGAGGTAGCATCAGAGTAGATTTCTTTCAAATTTAACAATAGTTACTAAACTGATGAATACGAGAATTTAATTAAAGAACTGGACAATTAAATTGGATAGTTAGAAGCTGTTTGAGTTCAGCTGTGTATGATTTGAAGTATTTCCTTTCTACATAATAATTTGTGAACTTGAGATTATTTTCAATTGTTTATTAAAATTCCTCAAAATAAAAAAGCAAGATAAAATTTGAATTGTCTTACAAAGCGATAACAATTAAAATAGTATAGGGAGCAATTATAATATACAGCCGTATAAAAATCGTAACACTTGAGTTAAACGAATAGAAAAACGAACCATCCCTCTTTATACACTGCTGGCCACCGTAAATGCAACACCCTGAAGGAAGCATGCAAATAATATGAAATTTACAACATGCATTAGCGGAGGTGAGATATGCAAATGATTAGAATTTCAGCGCAGACGCACATCACCGCGCCTGTGGCGCCACTTCAAAGCGCTATTTAAGGCTTGGAGATTTCGACGATTTCAAGTACGGCAATTGTGTTTTTCTTGTGGTTTTTTCAAAAAAACGATCAATTATGCCTCGTAGAAAACAGCGATCATCTTTTGATCAAGTATCCGAGTTCGACAGAGGAAGGATAGTGGCCTACCGAGATTGTGGATTATCTTTCAGGGAAATCGGTAGTCGTGTTGGACGAAACCAAACAACTGTAATGCGGATATGTGATCGTTGGATGCAGGAGGGTACGACGGACCGACGTGTTCGATCGCATCCACCTCAGTGCACCACTTCACGTGATGACAGGCATATTGTGCGTATGGCAGTGACGGATCGCTCAGCCACATCACGAACCATAGCACAGCACATTCAGTCTGTACCGCATCATCCAGTGTCTGCGCGTACCATTCGACGCCGTTTACAGCAGAGTGGTCTGTCCGCAAGACGTCCATTGCTTCGTCTACCCTTGACGCAGAACCACAGACGTTTCCGCCGCCAATGGTGCGATGAAAGAAGGATGTGGACGGCAGAATGGAATGAAATTGTCATTACTGACGAGTCACGCTTCTGTCTGCAACACCACGATGGTCGGATTCGAGTCTGGAGACACCGTGGAGAGAGGATGCTGAACAGCTGCGTTATGCACCGCCACACTGGTCCTGCACCGGGTATTATGGTATGGGGCGGTATTGGATATCACTCTCGCACTCCTCTAGTACGCATTGCCGGTACTTTAAACAGCCAGCGCTACATCTCCGAGGTGTTGAAGCCAGTTGTCCTTCCTTACCTTCAGGGCTTGCCCACAGCCATATTTCAACAGGATAATGCGCGACCACAAGTGGCACGCTTTGTCCAAGGGTTCTTCGTCAATCGCCAGATTGAATTGCTTCCCTGGCCAGCTCGCTCTCCGGATCTGTCGCCGATAGAAAACATGTGGTCCATGGTTGCTCAACGATTGACCCAGAATACATCCCCAGCTGCCACACCAGATCAACTTTGGCAACGTGTGGAAGCTGCTTGGTCTGCTGTACCCCAAGAACACATCCAAAGTCTCTCTGAATCAATGCCGAGGCGTGTGGCAGCCGTGATCTCCAACAATGGCGGCTACTCTGGCTACTGATTTTGGCAGGAACCACACTTCACAGAAGTCTATAAATTTAATCATTTGATACTTGGTCAACATGTTATCTACAAAATAAATTTTGTTGTGATATCTCTTGTCTTTCTTGGTGTTGCAATTTGGGTGGCCAGCAGTGTATTTGCACCGTTTACTGAAGAGCACATTCAAAGGTGCTATTCAATAAAGAATGTTTTCAAGAGTTCATATGCATAAAATTTGCCTGATGTCTTGTTAAACTGAGCAAAAACTTCATACTTTCCAATATCAACACCCACATTTCCAAATCTTTATCAAAATTTAATCTCAGATACCAAGATCCAAGTCATTTGGTCCAGCCGTTCCTATATTACGAGTATAGAAAATTTGGAGCACTTACTTCCCGTTTCCCAGGACTTATTCATATATTCCGAAATAATCTTCCGATCATCTGAACTTTTTATGTTACGATTAAAAAGAACCCAGACAAAATTTTCGAAATGTTTCTTTTGTAACCGTGATGGTATATCCGTTCTGCAACATAAAATCTTCTCACCCATTTTGATCTTTTCCACCAATAGAATCTTTCTTAGGCTTCTTTCAACCAATAGAAGAAGCTATTTAGTCGTGTGTTGTGGGAGAAACAATACTACACTACTCGGAAAGTTAATTCTTGGTATGGAATGAGTTCTATCCTTTTTTTTCAGAGACCTGAGTTCTCTCAAGGCGATGCCAAATCTGAACACCTTGATTCTCGACCACAATCTCGTCACCTCTACGACGATATTCCCCAAACTGTCTTCCCTCCGTGTGCTGTGGCTCAACTTCAACCTCATATCGGATATTGGTCTGTTCGTACCCCTTCTGGCACGCTCCTGCCCATATCTACAGCACCTAAGCCTCATGGGAAACATGGCTGCGCCTATTACTCTGAGGGGAGCCTCGGACAGCGACCAAAACAATTACAGGTGAGTCGTTTTTCGTTACTGAGAAAGAAAATTAAGGGACCCTATGTCCTGAGTGCAAGTTCTGTCGACATGACTGGGGGTCCGGTCGATAGTAAAGTCCAGAGAGCAAAGGATGGATTGTATGTGATAATCTATAAATTTTATTTTTATACTATGGGCGATTCACCCACAGTTACATTAATTGATTTTCGATATAGTAGTACCGGGTGGTCATAAAGTAACACCCTATATACGAGCCCCTAATGACCGCAATTTTCAACGAATCGAAATGAAATTTGAGGTTTAGAGATTTCAAGATATGCACCCGAGAGTTATGTAAATTACAATGATCGATCTCACGGTTACGGATACAGTTAACAAATTTGGAAAAGCAATACCTTTTTTATTGCAATGTGATCGGCACAGTGAAAAGTCAAAAATGGCTTTGAAATTGTACTTTTAGCTCTAAAAACGACTGAACAAGAGCAGTGAAGATTGGTGAACGACAAAAGAGAGAGAGAGAGAGAGGAAAGAAAGGCAACAAGAAACCATAACAGTTTACCTTTAAAAACTTGCAAATGCTAGAACCAATTGGCATTTTGTGATAGATACTTTGATTTATACAAATTACGTTCATTACCACTGTTGCCTGTTGCCTTTGTTTTCCTTTTTCTTTTGTCATTCACACTCATCTTTGACGGTGCTTTTCCGAAGTAGTTTTCAGAGCTAAAGGCACAATTTCAGGACCATATTTGGTTTTTCAATGTGCCGCTCACATTGCAAAAATAATAAGTAGGTGTTGCTATTCGAAATTCCTTTAACCTTGAGAGCTCGATTCTTGTTATTTACATAACTTTCAAGCGCATACCTTGTAAGCTTTAAATTTCAAGCGTCATTCCGATTCGTTAAAAATTGCTGCCATTAGGGGCTCGTATATGGGGATGTTACTTTATGACCACCCAGTACGAAGTGCAATGCTACACCTCAACTTTAAAGAACTTTTTGGTAGACTGAAGTAACAATTGTCTTTCAACGCTCTGTTACATTCGTGACCCTGATGTACAAGAGTTTGGGAGCAAGCTCGTGAGTCCATTGAGATATAATAAGATGTTTTACACTTGGGAGTGCGTGATTCTATGATATTTGGTGGGTCTCAAGACTACGGTACCATCTCCAATTGGCAATAATTGCCATCGCCAATAATTTTGGAATATGATAAACCGTCGTAGGTTTGCTACATGGACTTTCACTTGTTCGCACGTGGGAGGCATTCTACATGACGGCCTATCCAAATAGTCGTTTGGCGGTGAAAATTTTAATCACCAATTTGACGAAGGGTCGGTACTCTTCTCGAGGTTTACCAAGAATATTTTTGGTAAAGCTATAGCCACTTTGGAGTACTTGCCAGCTAACCAAGTTACCGATAATCTCCCTGCTCCAAGCATAAAATCATTTTTTGGATACATTTTACGTGAAAAATCCTCAGACCAACAGCTAGAGTAAATCATCGAGAAGGCCTACATATGAAATTAAATCTTGCGAAAGAAACGCAACTCTTGCAAATAGCTTTATCCGGCAGCACCCGGTTATATTTTTACTTTATGGATTGTTATATGCGTGTACTGCTCTAACTTTTATAGCATTGGATTTCATGAGTCTTGTTGCATTTTGCAAATCATTGCATTTTCATTTATCCTAGCATTTTTAAGGTCACTGTGGGAAGCATGTCTTAGAGGGCTGAGCTTGTCCACGTTTGTATATTGGGGGAAACAGGCCCATGCAACTAACGGAATCCGACAACCCACAATCCGACAGGAACCAGTAAGAACTGAACCCCAGAACTACCGCTCTTATATACGTGTTCTGCTTTCATGAGGTGGCGTCTCAATAAACTAATTTGTTTTCTTTTTACATTGAAATATCTTAAAGAAATATTTAAATGTATTTACTTCAAACTGCGTAAAATCCCAAATTTGAAAAGGAACGTATATCTATTGCTGATCTAAGCATTTATTTCTAGCACTTAGATCTATATTTAATCAGTCCATTCCTAAATATACTGAGTAGTACCGCTAAATATTCATGTCAATTTTAGTTCTGACTCAAGATTATTATTCTAAGGCAGATAGATATTAAAATTATCTCTCAAGTTAAATATTGATATACGAGGTCTTTTGTAATTGTGCCCTATAGAATTCAACAGTGAGACGCAGTTGACAGCCCTGTGTTCTTGACGATCATTAACGACCTTTGGGACCTTGACGACCATTAGGCATTCTTTTGCCACTTCAAGTTGAGAACAGTACTCGCTGCTTAATAACGTCACCTCGGTTAGAGTGTTTGATTTTGTTAAGTCGTTGGTCTTTAGAATCACGTACGCTGTCGTGGCTCATGGGTATGCCCATTGCGCTGGAAACCTGCGATTTGTAGGAGGCGAACGTTCGATTCCTGTCAGGTTTAATTCCACCCTGGGAGTATTATGTCTGGGCGTGTGTATGTCTTGACATTAACTGTCTTGTGTCTGGCGCAACATGGCCAAATAGGGCCCTTACGCCATAAAACCCAAAAACAACCAACTTTAGAACCGGCGAATCAATAATTTAGACTTTTTTATGAAATCAAGTACAACTTTTCACATCATAAGTAAAATCAGTGATAAAAATGACATTAAAGTAAACTCAAATTGATCAAAAGTGTTTATTTTCAATGGTTAACGTAAGCTATTATGATGGTGTATTAAAGATGTCTCGAATGTAACGATGAAGTTTCTCTCCCTTGCCTATGAGCGCCGGAGTAGCCCGGTTCCAAGAGTAACGAACTCCAGCCAAAGACTCGTGTACAAAGGGGGCTGGTGCACGTTAAATCCGTCGTAGCCTCAAATGTCCACGTTGGCGTGGTGTGGAAGTTTGGAGAATGGGGGGGGGGCAGTTCAGGTGTTGCCTCTTAATCTGACCGTGGTTCAAAATTACGTGGTGTTCTCAGATCTTTCCTTTTGGGTTTGATCCTGGACCGTCACCAATAGGCCATTGTGTTGCTCCAGTGTGACGTTAATTAAAGTACCTACCTACCCTTACCTATGAGAGGGATTTGATTTTCAGTGTCAACAAACCAGATGGAACACGGAGATTATGATATATATCGGGGTTACCTAAAAATGTAGTTTTTTCGCCGTTTTGTCGATGTTTGGCATTTTATCTAATTGGAGTTGATCAATGAACTATCATTTTTCTATTTGGAATTTGTGTTGGCGACGCGCTGAAATCGTATGCAAAAAATAAGCCAAGTGACGTCACGTCCGAAATACATACAGGATGCCTGTTCCGAAGAAAAACACTACCACCATCTATGTTTAACTTGCCTGTAAAAGCCTCTCTTGGAAAAAGCACTAAGGAATTATAGTGGAGAAATGTTTATAATCTACCCCTGAAACAAAAGCGCATTTAACTGACTAGTCACGGAGAAATCCCAAGCAATGAACAATATGCTTTTGACTTTGATTCTTTTTATTGACTTTGACATTTTTAATACATAGTCATAATTTAATAAAGGGATTTTCTAACGGTGGCGATTTTATTACCCAGAGATTTTACAATGACATTACAGTGGTTTGAATCTGTTCAAGGGAATTTGCTAAAGTTAATAGCTGATTTCATTAACCAACAATTTTACTAATTACACTTCGTTTTTGTTCTGTGACTAGTGCAAAATAATGTTTATATGCTATATTTTTGCAATTAAGGCAGCTAATTCGTCATGGGTATTGTGGACAAATTAAATCAGTGTATTGGACATTCAAAACAATAAAAGAGAAAAACTAGCTGGAGTTGGAAAAAATACAACTAAAGTTTGTTAATATTTGTGATATGCCGTTCACCATATTTCTTTTTCTCAGTGTTATACTATGGTATGCAATTTTATACCGTGGTACTGATTATGGGTAAACATTGTTGTAGGTTATGAGTTCACAAAATTATGTATGTTTTCGAAATTTAATATCTCTACTCTAATCGGTTATTTGGTCATTTCGCTCGTCCTAAATACATCCGTGCTTCCATATTCCAGGTTAAAATAATTTTTTTCATTTTTCTGGGGGTTAAAATGTTTTGTACTACATTTTAAAATTTATCTCGCAGATTATGACTATCTGATTATTTCTTTACAGAATGTAACACGAGTCTTCATCAGAATGCACAGTTGATTACTTTATATACATCTGTTCTTGACATAAGGCAGCAAGAACGGTATATTTTAAAACTCACACTTCAGAAGCGTCTATTCATAAAGCTTAATATCTAAACAAAGAATTCCAAAATGCTCGAATCATCTTTCTGTCCAAAACGTATGAGTGTATTTTTAGATCCTCGGCGATTTTACTGAAAAAATCCAGTTAAAAACAGATTTTCTTTGTCACCTGCATGTGATCCTACTCAGTGGTTCATCCACTGTCGTCATAGCAACAGACTACGTGGGTGTCAGGCGATGTTAAAAATGGATCTTAATCTGAGAGATGGGATTATTTTCCATCTTCCTTTCTTTTCTTTGAAGATATATTTAATGACTTCATATAAAAACTGATAAAAAGTAGGTTATTTGGACTCATGCAATTTAAAACATTTTATGAATCTGATTCCATTCTTCACTTGATCCTTTCAGATTGAAAATAAGTTATGGTAATTTTTTGTGTAAAATTTTAGAGTGAAAATAAGTTATGGTAATTTTTTTGTGTAAAATTTTAGAGTAAACGCCGAACGTCGCCAAAACAGTGATAAACCAACGTTTTAAGGTAACCGCGGTATGGTATCATGCGAGAACATTTGGGTAGCGAAAGTAAACCTTGCTTTCTGTCGTTTTGTTGACTGAAAATCGCTCTCATTTAGTGAAAGTCTATGGGGAAAAACACATTAAATTATGATTTAATGTGTTTCCGGTATGGTATCATGCGAGAACATTTGGGTAGCGAAAGTAAACCTTGCTTTCTGTCGTTTTGTTGACTGAAAATCGCTCTCATTTAGTGAAAGTCTATGGGGAAAAACACATTAAATTATGATTTAATGTGTTTCCGGTATGGTATCATGCGAGAACATTTGGGTAGCGAAAGTAAACTTTGCTTTCTGTCGTTTTGTTGACTGAAAATCGCTCTCATTTAGTGAAAGTCTATGGGGAAAAACACATTAAATTATGATTTCTAAGGAAACATTTAAAAAATTAAGAGTGGGTAAGTTGCGGTAAGTAGTTGAATTTTCGTCGCATTTGGAGCAACACAACGGGCTATGGGCGACGGCTAAGGGAAAAGATCCGGGGACAACACCTCGTAGTTTTTCACCACAGGAAGGTGACGAAGTCGACACCTGAACTGGTACATCCCATTCCCCAAATTTCCACACCAACGCGAATACGTTTGAGGTCACGACAGATTTAGCGGGCACCAAGAGACAATTAAAAGAAGACGGGGCACCCCTTAAAACATTTATCCTGATTGAAGATCTTCCAGTTCGATACTTTAAGACTTACCACCGGCGCTGGCGGTCAGTGGGAAGCCTGCCAGTGTTAACTCTTGCCCCCTAAGCTCCTGCAATGGACGTTACCCTGGTTAGAAAGACCACACCTTTTCTGGTGGATATTTTTGTCTTTAGACTCGTTGCTAATTTTACTTTCATTCAAAGGTCCTCAAAAGCTACTTTACCACCCGAAGCCACGACATTTTGGGAGACTGAAAAAGATTTCATTTTCCGTTCATCTGACACAAAATGTCAAGTTATAGGAAGTCATCAACTTCAGTGTTCAGTTGACTAAACAATAATTGTGTAGTTTCAAGACCTATTAAGCGGACGACTCGGTAAGCGACCGTTTTTTCACATATGAGAGTGGTCATGGAAGAAGTTTTAATTTCTTTGATGACGAGCAGTAGGGCGTAGACAGGGTTTTGTTATGGTTGGTTGGGTTTTCCAAAGCATATCTGGCAATCTGACGCAACAGACAACGTCAAGTAAATGGACGCACAAGAAAAGTTTTGCTGACATAGAAGGCTTTGGAAGGGACCCAAAGTTAAAACATGAATTACTTTTGCAAACACTTGGCTGATAAAAAAGTTTGAAAAAAAGATCTTTTATGAAACTTTTAGTTCTACATTATAAACTTCAAGCGGATTATAGAGTGAGCTCTTTGGTAAAGTTTACGGGAAAAACAATAGCAGATAAGCTAATCAATGACCTAAATTACATGTCTTACGAATTAATATTAATTCGTATATACCGTATATACATGTAGTTTTTACTTAAAACAAAACTGCTATCAAATAAACCTACAATTACATTTTTTACAGGAAAAGATGAGTTAGCATTTCTATGCCATAGCAATATTGGAAGTAAGACAACATTGTTAATTTCTCATAAATCTTCCTGGCCTACACCCTAACTTTCGCTTCCTGTCTTCGAGGGTTAAGGTTGCTTCCTTACTCTCTCATGAAATAGACGTAGCGAGTTAAATTCTATTATTCAAGCAGTTTGCTATGCTCTACGAGGAGTAACAGGGAGGAAGATACATTAACAATTTGAACCGACACTAACGCTGACAACAGAAGTTCGCTTTTCAACTTGTATGCAGTCCAGGAAAATATGAGCAGGAACACGACAAGGGTGTTTTTTAGATCCCTTATGGACTGTTAACGTTTAGTGCCGTCATATAAATTTCAAACATGTCAAATCCTTGCCAAGAAGTTGGCACTTCGAAAAATACAAGTTGGAACTGGGTTTACATTTCTATTCTCCCCTCCAACTGTCCTTGGCGTCGCGACGCTCTCTTTCCAACTGATGTCTTTTATACGAAGCATTCCTGAGCAGCTGAATCTCTTATTGTAGTTTACGACAGATTTTCCGACATGTAACAACTTATTTCAAATTCATTTTTCATGTAAATGTTAACCAGTGTTGTTTATGTACCTCATTCTCTTATGTTTCATACATCACTAAAAAATATGTGTATTTTATGATTGGGTTACATTTGTTTTGAATGTCATGCAAAGACTGCTAAATTTTGCAACCATTTATGTTTATGGCCCTCGGGGGCACGTCTCTTTAACGTGTGTCTGGGGTTTACGGACCCGAGGTACTCGAATGATCTTTCCTTTCTCGTGGGGTTTACTGTCTAGTAAACACGGGGATCGCACTGCTGGGATACCCAAGCGATCTTTTTCTGCTTTCATCGCACTACTCTATTCACCAATCCCTTTTTCCCCCTTTCACGGCATTTTTTACTTGAAGTTGGCTGTCTTGTGTTTGGCGCAGCTTGGCCAAATATGGTCCTTGCGCCATAAAAAGTGGCCAAATATGGTTATTCTGCTTTGGATTCGTACAATGAATTTACGAAACTATTTCAATAAATAATGTATTTGATAATCCATTCTGTATCTTACGGTCTATCTTGGGTCAGATCTCATTAATAAAGGAGTTATTGTTTTTTCGAATTGGTTGGAGGATACACAATATACCCTGTTTCTTAGGTTATTTTATTAACTTAAGACTGCACAGAATTTTTGGTTTGAAACTAGAATTCCGTTGATTTTAAAATCAGTGAGTTAAACAAATGTGGTATCACGCCTTTGTATCACTAACCCTTATAACGAAATTTGAAATTCACGAAGATTAAACTTTTTCTTCGTGTAGCCTTCTAAAAGAAAATGGTTTACAATTCCACGTTTGTTGGCAGGTGTCGACATTACCAGTGGAACCCTGAAACAAGAGAGGCTGTAGCAACTTCAGAACGACTGATCTACTTTTAATACCGTGAGGTTTTTAAAACAGCAGGGAACATTAATTAAAATAAAAGAAACATAAATGTTAAAATTTAAAGTGGACTTTCATAACCACCAAAAATTGATTAAAAATCTTATTTTTAAAGTTTTTAGTTTAAAAATTACAAAAGAATCCTGATTATCAGAGCTCAGATTAAATGGGCCAAATTATCATCGAGTTTTCAAGCTTTAAGTCGAGCGTAGTGAGCGCATTCAGTCCTAACTCAGCCCAGATTTATTGTAAAATTATCACACTGAATACATAGTGTGGCACAAATTCGAGTATAGATTCTTAATCCTTGCTTTATGAAATTTTCATTAGCAGTAGTACTAACATGTAGTACAGTAAATATTTTCTGTATTTCGTATAGGTTGTTTTGCGTCAATTTAGATTATACACTTGCCAAATAGAGTTGATTTGATTTATATATACGGAAACTATTACGTGAATTAAAACAATGTCAATACATAGAAAATTAATGCGCATAGAATCTGTCAATTTTTGCTAATTTATCAAAAATCATGACCACATATTTTGTGATAACTTCCTCACAACTTGGTATTTTTGAACCAAACTTCATTTATAAACTTTTTAGTGGAAAACAAAGAGCATGTGCAAAGTTAATAACAATCGAATCATAACTTCAAGAGTTTGTTTTGAAATTCCCGTCCCCATAAAATAATTTTAATGATAAATAAATTAATTAATACAAAGTGCCATTCTCCTTAATGTGCTATATTGTATTCTGTGTTGGATTAAATTTTGATTTTTGTTAAATGAATTTCTGTAACATTTCAATGTTTGCTCATTTTCCGAATGTCCAGTCTGCCCTTGACATTTGGCACAGATCTTCCATATTAAACTTTGCGGCGTACAATCCAAAACAACCAACGGTCCTTGACATGGACTAACATGATAAATATCTTAGCCATCGGAAGATCGGTCCTTGCCTAAAAGAAAAGCATGGCCATACACCACACGCTGCCTGTGGGCATTTTCAGGAAAGTAATGAAATAAACACAAGAGAGAGAGGCCGAGACCGCGTGATTCAAAGATTCTCCATTCAATCAGGATCACGAAATCCTTACAAATATTCGATTCCAAGCACACCCCTCAAAGAATAGTGCGTACTTCAATGCAATACGAGGCAGTAATGGCCGGATTGTATTTCCGAATGTTTAATTGGACAAAAAACAAAAGCGTCAGGGCGGATCAGAAACGCATCAATCCGGCGAGGACCTTTTGAGGAAAAACAGGACATCTCAGCGAGAATCCTCGAGGCCATGTCTCACAAATGAAATATAGCACCAGACCACCGCCCAGAAGTGTATAACTTTGCACTAATCCATTCACCACGATGTCAGGGATTCTCGGTAACATTCTTGCTTTCTTTTCTTAGTCCTCGCCACTAATTCAAGGAGAGCTGAAGACTTATCTCCTCTGGTCCTCTACCTCTGGTGCAATTACTCTAAATCAAGCGGTCGCGAGTGGCACGTCTTTTATTTAAACTGCCGACGCGTTTTCGAGGCCCGACTTAGAGTTTACGAGGTAATAACACATTTGGGGAGGGATATTGTGTGGTTCGAGAGACACATGCAAAGAAGTACGTGGAAAGCGTACGACTAATCAACTCAAACTCTGCGACAAACAGGCTCAAAAAGAAACGGTTGGCTCAGCTGTCGCATAAATAATTCAGCCCGAATCCTGTGTCGCGAGGGCTGCCTTGACCTTAACTAACACAAGCGTTCTTTGTTGAACCGTAACCGCGCGATGGGTTATAAATAGTGAGATTACATCAGAGGCGGATATTATTTTGATGGTTTTAGCACCGAGAGACGCGAGAGAAGCTCTTGGGCTTTACGTTTCCGGTTGGTGAATTGTTTTTTATTGGTGGTAGCTACTCTTTTGGTGTAATGGAGCTTCGCGGAAAGTGATCTCATAAAGGTGCTTATCAAATTTATCAAAAGTTTAACCGTTAACTTCGTAGCTGAAAATGAGTAAGTCTGGACGTTTTGAACAACGCTCCGAACTTTTACTTTTGGAAATTAGGATTGGGTTTCTGAGTTTTTTCAGTAAACTAGGCTGACCATATTTCCCTGAGACAAAAAACGGGATATGTAATATCCTGTATTCATGCAAAAGCAAAGACGATAAAAGCATCATTACATAAACATGAGCGAATCATTAACCTTCAGTGACAGAGGTCAGAAAAATTTAGGTGGAGGAGTCTGGTACTTCACGAAAGTACAGTGAATATTTCTTCGGTGAAGTAATCTTACGCATCAAATTTCGATCTTTCAAATCCTATCATAACGCTTCTCACACTGCATGACTCTTATGTCTTACATCTTATTTTACAGGGCTCTCATTGTGTCACCACTTTATCTAGATTTCTTTTTAGACTGAATGCTGTCCGTAACAGAAAATATTCGTAATTTCTAGACAACAAGGAATAAGTTCTACAATATTGCAAAAGCCTTGGCGCTTTCAGAAAAAAATGTGTATCCATCTATACAGGAATGTTTTCTTTTTAATGCAACTACATGGTTATACAAATCACTGATATCCATGATATTAATATACGATTATAGGTTATGAATAATAATTTATGATTGACCTATATTAAAGAAAATTTAGTTATTAAAACAAAATCGCCATTTTTATTAAAACGACGGGATGGCAGGGAAATACGAAAGTAAAAAAGGTACTGTACCGTTCAAAACGATGTGTACGATCAGCAGTGTTTTCCCAAACCAACTATTGGAGAAGTTTTGAACTAATTTGATTTATCGGCGTTTTACATGATGTTTGGCTTCAAGTTTTAACATTAGACTTTTTGTGTCAAGCTAATTGAAGGTGGTGGTTGCGTTTATAAAACGGTTTTCTGTACGTATTCCGAACGTGCCGTCCCTTGGCTAGTTTTTAAATGCGATTTCAGCACTTCTCAAATTAAAATTCCAAGTAATGAATTCTGAATTGACACATGATAGCTGGTTGAACAACGCCAATTTGATTAAACATCAAACTTCACCGAAGCGATGATAAACTACATTTTAGGTAACCCCAATACATAGGGTAACCCCAATATGTATCACGCGAGAACAATTTGGCAGCGGAAGTAATATCACTTTCCTCCTGGTCTGTTTATTTGCACTGAAATTCCCTCTCTTATACCAAGCTGATATTGATTCGAGCTCATGCCATGTTACGCTGCAAGGTAAGAAATAGGTTACCAAAACACTAGACCCCTCTGTATTTAGCTTTACAAAACCATCCTCTCGTTAACAACTCGCATGAAAGGTTTCCATAAAGGTTGAAAATGGAGATACAAATTAAACCGCTAACTCGACAGCGAAAAACAAGAGTGCTTCGACAGCGCTTTGAAACTAATTGTGCAGGAAATTCAAATGAATAACGCATTAACCCTAAAAGAAACCTTATTGAACGTTATTTGTCTTGTGTATCTAGAGTTCCAAAATACGTAGTCCACAAGGCTAGGGCCAGACAAATCACTTTTTCACAGCCCGCAGGATAACCTAAAATTTTCTGGAATTATTACAGGTCAAGTGCATCTGCTAAATTACTGTCCCAACCCAATATGTATTATTGGGGTTGGGTCTCCAGCTTTTATTGGAAATATATCAAATAAACTAAGTTGTAATTGTTTTGTACATTTTAAAAATATACTTGTAATTAATGTATGAAGATGTTGAAAAAGGTATTGGTATGAAGAAAAATCCTCAAATTTCAATTCTAGGCTGCACCCTTCTCAGTCTATTTAGAAATACTCGCTACGCTAGATGGTCGTGAAATGGTAAAGAACATTGAACGATTTATTCATAAACAATGTAATTCAAAGAAAAATATTTTGAACGAATGTGTGTGTGTGTGTATCTGCTGGATAATATTTGAAGATAAAAAATTATTTCCGTTCAGCTTTCCTCAACGGCTCCCTGTTCAATTAGCTGTCGTTTATCTGAAAATGACCGAAGAGCAACAAACTAAACCAAACAACCATCCTCTATGGAAGTTTCAATTTTCCATTTATAGAGTCAACTTTAGGTACTAGATGCATAAACTTAAATATTTTGAAATTACGAAGTTTTAAATTATAATGGACCATTTGTGACTTACGTAAACTGTTATTGCCATAAGTATACGTCATTTTAATTACAGATAATTTGGTTCAAAGTATCATCAAAAATAACTCTTAAAGAACTTGAAAGTATTGTTAAAGTCAGTACGTTTAGCGTTTTCTCAAAATCGATCAGTGTTTACTCATTAAAGCATTCGTATCAAATTACTTACGAAGATTCTTTGGCATTAGGAACATAGAATCAGAAATTTTCCGTTGGAAAATGCTGTGATGAATTAATCTGGGATTGCATTTCATTTGAATGAAGCAATCTAAATTACTTCCGCATTTCGTGAAAAGGATTGCCCGATTCATCAGCGTGAAATACGAGAGCATTTTTCAGAAAACACGTTTCTGTTGAGATCAGTTGAAATAAAGGATCGCTTTGATGAGTCAACATCACCGCAAAGAAATTGAAGTTGGGCGTTATTGACTATCTATTAAGAACATTTTAATTAATTCAAAAGACATCGACTCTTATTATTGAAGGTGCTCTGTTCAATTTCATTGCACCCTTGAATTGCGTGCCGAATTTCAAAGTAGTCTGAAACCTGAGCAGCATATTTAAAAGTGGCTTTTGGGGGATGCAGCGAAAGAAAGTTCTTTTGTATATTATTTTAACAAAAATTAGGGTTTTTCCCTTGACGATAGCACTCTGGAAAAGGAATTTAACAGCTTTCCAGTAGTGATTTTCATTTGCTCATTGATTACTCATTCGTACATTATGAATGTAACACTTGGAAGCGTAACCTAAATTCCTTTTAAAATACGAAATTCAAACCACTCATCGTATTGGCTTGCCTTGTTGAAAATGGGGTGAAAGGAAGTTTACTTACTTTGGGCATCAGCACATTTGATTCGCTACCGGAATTGCGCAATGCTTGTAACCTAACGACAAATTCAAATTCATCGCCAGGAGAATTTTTTTTTTCTAATGCCCGGTCAATTATTGAACATTTCCACCAAGCAAGGGTGGATTTGTCAACCACTTTGCGTTACCCTGGTGCAGGTTTACGTTGCACCTCACATACATACAACATTCTAGGTACAACTCGTTTATAGAGAAGTCACTCATTCCAGACGGACAAACATCTATGCTTTACCTCTTCAGCGGTACATCTTTTGATGTGTGTGGGCTTCACGAACCCGAGGTACCCTAGTGATCTATTTTCCCATGGGGTTTACATCGATTACTGTCGCGACCCCAGTAATCGATGCCAATCGATGCCCATGCATAAGCATTCTTTCTCTATTTCCTCCTCTCCGTCCTTTCTTTTCACAATAACTTGACATTGTCTTGTGTTTGACGAAGCTTGGCCAAATATGGCCCTTGCGCCTGGATTCAAACCAGGAACATTTCGATCCAGTGGCAAGCAGCTTGACCACTAGACCTATTGAATCGGCTCGTAGAAGAAATACGTATAGATTAATTTATTAAATGCATTTTTGTCACAAATCAGTTCATTACTATGACTTATAGGAAAGTAAAATTCAACAATTACAATATGAAATTTGAAAGACACGATAAGTCCTATATATTATTTAGAAGACACAATTAGGTTATTTAGAAGATGAGCAAGATCAAACCAAAATCGGTACACATCTCTTAGTACGTTGCGTAATTTACTTTGATAGGTCACAGGGCAGTTATATTTTAGGTTAGCCCTGTTTTACAAACTGGGCAGCACTTTCTAGAAGGACACGAGTTTATTGCAAGAGTGGCTCTCAAATATAACCAAACATATATTCGAATACAACTCTTTCATAAGTCAACTTTCCATGAAATCAAGGGCCGCCGTAGCCCACTTGGAAGAGTTACTGATTAGTAACCGGAGGGTTGCGAGTTCGAATCCAACCAAAGACCGTCGTGTACAAAGGGGGATGGTGATCGCGTTAAATGTGTCGTGGCCTCAAATGTCCTCAGGCGTGGTGTGGAAGTTTGGAAGAGGGGTGCCAGCTCAGGTGTGACCTCGTCATCTGACCGTGGTTCAAAATTACGCGGTATTGTTTTCGGATCTTTCGATTCGGATTTGATCCCGGACCGTCGCCAATAGCCCGTTGTGGTGCTCCAGTGCAACGTTAATTAAAATACCTAAAGTACCTACCTCCCATGAAATCAAAATTCCAATAAATACCGGTATTAACAAGAGATCAACGCTCTGCACTTGTCTATACCAGAAGATTCAGAGATTTATGTAGAGTACTGAACACATTGAACACAGTGCGTTAGATTGCTTTGTAGTTCGGAGAGAGCTAAAAGACTTGAGTATCAATCTTGATTAGTGACCGAGAAAGAATTGTTAGTAGCGATATCTTCACCCCACCTTTGGATTTGACGGAATTCCAACTGTGAAAAGCCCACCGTCGAATTCAAAACATGTTAGATTTAATATTATTTTGTTTTATGTTGTGTTCAGATTGAGATTTGTTCAAATCTTTTTAAAATATTAAAATAACTAAATTTTATTTGATGTTTAACAAGCTGAGAGGTTCACACGCATATATCCGTCTAGCAACCCTTCTTCCCTGCCTTGACAACTAACCAGTTTTGACTTTCTTGACCAATGCAATCTTTCCGGGGATTCTGTCGACCAATGGAAGTGGGTTTTTTATTATTACAAAGTAATGACCAAATTACGTTGTAATAATTAATTACGATTAAATAATGCTTGTTGGGGGTTAAAAGCAACACTACCTTCTTGGAAATCTCGTGATGGTCGGGGGGGGGGTTAAGAAGATTTGTTTTTATTCAAATTTACAAAGTATTTTATTAAATAAATCATGCTCTGCGAAAATAATTTAAGTTAGATTGTGTGTGCTATAAAAAAATAAAGAGATAACGGCAATTGTTTATGTTTAAAAGGAAGTCAGAGGTTCATAAAGTTTGGAAACCTCTGGTTAGTCTATAGGGGTAATAAAGTTAGTCCAACCCTTCCTAAATTATTGCAATATTCTCTTGATTCTCTAACCGATATACATTTCCTTGGTTTGTGGGATTCACAATTCAGAACTTCTGCTAATATTCAGGAGTTTTAAAGGAATTCACACGACATTTTTAATTAAATTTATAGTTCATTTTTATAAATATCGTATAATTAGTCTTAGTAAACAATACATTGATGAAGTTATAACAGAAAAAGTTTTAATAATTGGAAAACTAAATTTTTTTCTCCAGAATATGTGATGATAAAGAAACGATTAAAACTAATTTTTCAGAATATCCTGCAGTTCCGCTGGAAAAGTTCCACAACTCAGAAAGTGAGTTTTTCCAAGCGAAGCATTTAAAAGTTTTGAATTCATACAACACTGAATGCTCTGACTGTTAGCCGCCATAGATTTAATACTTTCGCGATTTGAGATACGGAAATTTAACAGTAGACAGACTATAAACGAGGCATTTAAAGTCATTCAAAAACTCAAAATCGACTTAATTTTTTAGCACTCTTGCATCGATAGTTCAATATATAGAATATAGAATACATTTTTAAGACAAATGACTTAGTGTAGCCTATTCAAATTAAAAAATTTAAACAAAATATTTCAGTAAATTATTTTTACCGATGAAAGTGATGCAATTTCACTTAAAAATGCTATTTTATAGTAATGCAATAAAACCATCATTTGTTTTTTTATATAAAACATGAACCATCTGCCGTTTTAGATAAATAATAAATACTAGCTTCGATGGAAAATTCGAATGTAACATTTCAATCCCCATTTCCGATACTAACCATCAAATAAATAAGTTAAGCATGATTTACATAAATGAATTTATCTTAAAACATAACAGCTTTTAAACATCTTTGAATGTTTTCAGCTTCGTAAATATGTATGAAAAATTTCAATTTCAGTTTATGGTACAAACAACTGTTTTATATTATACATTAAAACAATATTAAATTTAAGAGATAATTGAAAAGTTCCAGATGTCATTTTCATTCCCTTTTACACGTTTTCGTTCATAAGTATTTTCATCGTTACCTGTAAAATGACTTAAAAAATTCCCTCTCAGAGCCTCAAAGCTTATTGATTCTCGCGTGTAATTCTCTGTTAGAAATGTTATTAAGTTATACCCCTTTCTCAAAGGACAACACATTATTACCATCATGTTAATAATAATTTCTATCTCTGTTTTTTTTTCTATTCCGGATTCGTTAGCGTTTATAGATTTAAAAATATTGGAGGCATAAATTAGTTGATAAATATATAAACTTGTAAACGGGAATCCTAGAAGCAGGTTTTTATAATAAAAATATAAAAATTTGACTGATACAGGTTTTCCTCGAGCATTATAAAACAGTCATAAACTTAATTTATTTTTGATTTTCTAGAAAAGCCTTTCTATAATTGATATTGATTCAATAAATATTCCTTTTCCCATTGCATTACTTTAAAGATATTTATTGACTATTGAATGCTTGGAACGTTATTTAATAATTTCTGTTCGTTAAAAGGTTATTTTGGTGTAACATAAACATGTATTACATATAGGAATGCAGTTTGTATATTGCTTTGAATACGAAAAACTTTTTGCATCATAGGAGTAACAGAAGTAATTAAATTGGTTTCGGAAATATTCGATTTGGGCTTGTATGATACTATTTAGTTTTATATTTAAAAATGTTCTTTTAAAAATATC
Organism: Meta bourneti; assembly: GCA_933210815.1. Lineage (NCBI taxonomy): Eukaryota > Metazoa > Arthropoda > Arachnida > Araneae > Tetragnathidae > Meta > Meta bourneti. Next base: position 35,240,097 of record OW119922.1, on the reverse strand, counting down.
GTCGTCTTACAAGTGAAATAAATACACATGTCAAAAAATAGTTCTGAGAAAACGAAGAAACAATTCTACTCCCTACGCCTTACTCACAAAGTGTGTTTCTCGAGAAATCTAACCTTCATGCTAAGAAAAAAAACTTAGGGGACATCACCAATCTAAAGCTCATATTCTGGTCTAGAAAAGTTAAAACACTCATCTTGAAAATTGACTTAGTGTGTTTCATTTGAAATCCGACGTTGATATTGAAATCCTCTCATTGTTTCTATCACCTTATAACGGAATCTTCAATTGGTGCAGTAAAACCAAGATTCCCAACTATTTTTTGTTTTATAGAATGGTATATTTTATATAAAACTAGGGTTCACATTACAATACCAGAATTTTTGTAACAAATCCACATTACCGTTATATAGTGCGAATTGTAGAAATATGTTTTCAGCGCTACTGTAATATCTGTTACATTGTGATTCTTTGGAGGATTTAATATTGTTTTACATTTTTGCATTATTTCTCAATAAGCATGTAAGAAATGTTTCAATTATAGAGTACTTATTAGTAATAGATAGTCACTTTGCCGTATCTACGAAACCATAGCTGAAGGGACAAAGCTTATGCTATTTTCAGAATTTACAGACTATAAATACTCAAGTATCGAAGAGACAGCTTGTCTCTCAACAAGATTGCGTCTCAATCTGTATCTAATGCAGAAATTGTGTCCAAATAGTTATCTCTTTTTTAAAGAGAGATTTTCTGATATTGGAAACATAGCAAGTGACTCAAGTGGCAAGTTTTATGAGCCGTGATAACCCAGTTGTAAGAGTAACGGATTAGCAACCGGAGGGTTGTGACTTCGAATACAACCAAAGACCGTCGTGTACAAAGGGCGCTGGTGCACGTTAAATATGTCGTGGCCTCAAATGTCCTCACGTTGGCGTGGTGTGGAAGTTTGGTTGATCCCGGACTGTCGCCAATAGCCCGTGTGTTGTTCCAATACGACGTTAATTAAATACCCACATATAGTTTTACTTTAATTTCTCATCAGAGATATATAATGGTTAAGATAAGTTTTATATTCGTATGTTGTTGTGATAATATATAAATTTTCTTATTTCAAAAATGTATTTTAAGTAACGTTTTCTCTTTAATTTTTAAATTTCAAGTACACCTTTTTTATTTCCAATATTTCTCGCTACCACGGTCGAAAAATCTCAACCAATCATTCTAAACTTTGGTGCCAGCTCAGGTGTCGACATCGTCATCTAACCGTGGTTCAAAATAACGAGCGTTGTCCTCGGATCTTTCCCTTCGAGATGATTCCCGTCGATTGAGGACCGTCGCCCATTTTGTTGGTCCAGTGCGACGTTAATTAACTTCCTACCTATCTACCCAAATATTTGGATTATCAAAGAATAGACAACTGTCTAGCTTTCATTTTGAGAGATGTTTGTTGGAATAATCATATATATTTCATTTTTAACTTAAATATCAAAAAGTTTGTCACTATGAGTTAGTTTCATATACAAATGCTTCAAATATTTATTTTTAAGGAATATTTGTTGGAATTTCCCTTTTGATGAATTCAAACAAGCATTCCTAGTTGTGAGGTCTGTCAGGTTTTCACTTTGATTGAACTTATATTGACTGAAAGATGCTTAATATATTACGCATCTGATTCCGTGATTTGCTTGCTTAATTAAGCCCAGAAGGGATTAGACTACAGGAGATAGAAGTTCAAGGCTGGTCAATCTCCTCTTGGAGTACATTCATCTGCTGTGAAACCAGAAAACCCAACAACCCCTTTGGACTTTAAAACCTTAATGAAAGAAGTTTCTGTAGACACAGTCACCAAGAGTACATCCTGTCACAGCAACTCAAAACTCAAAGTGCGGAGAAAAGGAAACATCAATTTTTTGCTCGCTCTTTACATCTTTGAATATGGATCAAATGAATTATGAATGTTCCTTAAGTTTTCTCCTTTCTTCACGGAAAAATTCTTATCATTATAAAACAAAAACTAATGAAGTCATAAAAATTGAAATAACGCGTGTTCTCAATTTATCAAAGGAAGTGAATAAATGTAAGATTCAACATGCTTTGTTTAAAATCAAGAGTCAATATATACGTTTAATTTACGTGATATAGATGAGAAATCTGCTATGTTTTGCCCAAATCATACGTGAATCTTTCCTCTAGAATAGTTCAGTTCCGTTGTGAAAAATGAATTTTATAAAAATTGCAGTTATAATTTTTTGGAACTGAAATAACTAGTTAAGAGCATTTATAAAAATATTTGTTTCAATTATAAATAAGTAAAAATGTTTCATTAGTTCCATATTCCATGGAATACAACAAACAGAAAAAAATGCACCTTGCCTCGAATGTGAGTCAAGATAAATTAGGTAATTTCATTCATTCCCTGCCAAAAACCACAAAAACGCATCAAATTATATGTTTTATGTGATTATTTTATATAAAGAAAGTTTACATTTTTATATGAGTAAAATCTATTTTTTAAACATGATTCCTAAATAGGAAAACATCCTGATCTTGTCTCGGTCTTCCCTCCAACCCAAACACACTACCGCAAACGAATTTGTTCGAAAGTTTTAAGAGAGTATTTCGTATTAAATGACGAATGAAATTAATACAAAATTTATTGAAGCTACGATTTCAGTTAATGACTAATTATACAGCCCATGTAAAAATGAGCAACTAAAGTTTATAGAATCTGAAAATAGCAGCACTGTCAAAAACGTGAGCTGGAAATGTCACTCAAACGAAGGTAAACAAAAGACATAATCGACTACAAATATACTTTGATACGATTTCAATAAAAATATGGGTTTTTTTAATACTGTAAATTAGCATGTTAACACCGCTAACTCTCAAAATATGTTGGACAGGTTTTCCCGGGCATTAGAAAAAGAGTTGACAAATTTTTATGACAATTAAACAAGTTTGCAATTAAAACAATATCCTCCTGAATAATTCTTTATCTGAACAAAATGTTGCAATAAACAGTTTCTGTCCAATTTATTTTTCACCTGCAGATTTTATTTCAATTTAATGTTAGTAGGCATATAGCATACATATTAAATAACTATTTCATTTGCTCCCACGTAAATTATTCCATATAAATTTTATTACCTGTTTGTGTGTGTAATTTTTATCAGCCATAATGCTTAAATTAGTTTCCCTCGTATTATTCCCAGGGAATTTATTGAAATTTCAGTGCCATCTTTTTTAAATTGTACGGCTTTAACACCCTCTTCACATTCTATATTATCAACTGAGATTTTACATCTTGATAAAAAGTGCAAAATTTTATGGGTACATTTTTATGTCCTTAAATGAGTTCTCATTTATTACCAACTTTTCAGTTATTTATTTCATCATTTCGCAACATTGTATCCCTTTTCTATTGTTCTCCTGAGGTTTTTTCTAAATGGAGGTAACTAGAAACGGAAGCTTAATTGCGTTAGAAAAACCCTGTTTGACGCTTTATTGCTTCAACTTAGTCCCTTTAATTAACATTGTTTATAGACCAAGCTTTTATTGAGGTTGTAAGCTATTGAAAAAATTAATTCAAACGTTGTTTAAAGATGGAAATAATTTCAAGCGATGTGTTTTCAATACGCAAAACTGAATTTCTTTGAAAGAAGACGGTTTCATGAATTAATATTACGATAATTAATAATTAAAATCAATTTTCAAAGAGAGATGCTAATCTTTATATGGAGACTGAAAAGTCGGATCGAATACTGTAAGAAAATCATACGAGAGGGATTTTCAGAGTTCACAAACAATCAATATGAAAGCGATTTTACTTCCGCTTTCCAAATGCTCATAGAAATCGAGGTAACCTTAAAATATAGTTTAATTCCGTTTCCGTTTGATATAATTCGCGTTGACCAATCGGAATTCATGACATGAATTGGAATCACGGAATTTTTATTGACGAAATGCTGATATCGTATTCGAAAAACAAACCAGGTCACTTCAAGTTCGGAATACGAACAGGAAACTCCCCCGTTCCACTGCAGAAACACTTCCACCACCTTCATTTATCTAGACAGAAAAAGGTTTCTCATAAAAGGTGTGAACTATATATGGAAGTTTTGTTTTAAAGTAAAGGATATGCATATCTAAGCAAATTTGGTTGCAACTGATATGCATATCTGTGTAAATTTGTTATGGGTTTCTTAGATTAGTATGATTTTAGAATAACATCTCGAAAGAAACAGTAGGGACATGGTAGCCCACTTGGTGAAGTCGTGGATTAGCAACCGAAGGATCTAACCAAAGGCCGTCGTGTACGTGGAGCTTCGTATCCATTAAAACTGTCATGGCCTCAATTTTCCTCACGTCTGCGTGGTGTGGAAGTTTGGAGAGTGGGGTGCCAGTTTCGGTGTTGACAACCTCATCTGACCGTTCAAAATTACGAGGTATCCCGAAATTACTTTCGCGATTGATTCCGGACCGTCGTCAATATTCTATCATATTACTTCAGGGCGACGTAAATTCAACTACCAAGGAAACATTCTTGCAGCTTAAGACAGGCATTTTCGTCCAGATTATTTATGACAGAATTCATTGAGAAAGTCAGGTAAAGCGAACATGACTAGTCTTGCAAATGATAATAGAAGCTCTAATGGTTCGTTTTGTTTTTGGAGAATGTCATAGCAGCCATCGTGCAGTTGAACGCCATGGAGCGTTTCGTTCTTTTTGTTGTGTGTTTAATTAACATTTTATTTTTAATAAACGTTGATTTGCACAAAGATAGTTTTTTTGGTCTAATATTGTTGTTCACCGACGTGACGTTGGTCAAAGGAAATAGGGGCCCCACGCAGACCCTATCGCCTTACATGGGCAATAGATCTATGGGGGAGACGAAAATATGAAACGTTTTTTAATTTTATCTCATCTGTTTTCTAAGTTTAAATAGTTGCAAATCGTTTCATTGTACTTTTTAAAAATATGAATATGTGTCGGAATGAAGAGATTTATGTTTGAACGAGCTATAAAATTGAGTATTTGGAACACGTATTTTTACTTCACGAGGAAACTGGCATTTAACATGGTACTGGGCCAAAAGGACAGATGTAATGTCCCTGAGTGCATAGGAATTATGGATTCAAATTACATAAAAAATCTAAATTTTAATAACAAAACTCGTATATCTAAACTATAATAAACTTCTGCAACCATCCAAGAATTGAGCTCTCTTGCTTGCAATCAAGCCATCTGCACAGGGATGCTTGATAACAATCAGAAGTAGTAGATTGGTTTCATTTTAGATCGAAGGGATATTAAATGAGCACCGATACTAATCTCTGGTCTGGAGATTTTAATACACGAATTTGATACCTAAAATTACGCATTCTTTCTACATTTCTGACGCCTCAGAAATGTTTTACTTAACTTAATAGATTTATATTCGAAAAATGTGAACTCGATAAGATTTAAATCGTGAGTTTTGGAGAGTAAAACAGCGAACGGAGGGTCTGAAAATTAGATTGAATCGCATGATAGCACTTGTCAGAGAGCCGCTGCAATTAAGTGTTCAGGTGTGATAAGTTAGTTGTGATATACGTCCATGTTTGTAGTAAATATGGTGAGTGTTGCTTAATCAGATGTTTAAACTGTTTCGAAATCAGGAGTTTTAATAGTTTAATCAATTGATATTTTCAACTATGCTAAGATTTTCTCTGTTGGTGTTAAGTTATAATAGTCCTTCGACAGGCGAAGTACCAAATGTTCGAGCGCTATGCGTAATTCCGTGACAGTTGTTGGCGCCACTCTTTAATTGGCGTAACTTTTCATGCGTAACTTTTCTTCTTTCATGCATTTGGCTCTTTCCAAGGCATGAAAGAAGAAAATGAGGACAAAACGGAGAGTTTCAACTAAACAGCGTGGTAAACTGGTCGAGCACTATATGAATGGTCAAAATATCGCAGAGCATTGTGTGTTTTCCGTCGAAACCCTATAACCTACGACTTGTGATATACCAGCTCGAGGTATATCACAAGTGCAACCCGTTAGTTCCTGTCGACCATTAGTTCCTGTCGAACGTGCTGCGGAAGTGCATAACATTATTGGTTAAGATCCGAGGTGCTTCTCGCGTTCCCACTGTTCTGAAAACTAAGTTCTTAAAGATTCTACGATCTGTACTCGTTTGTCTCCGTATCGATTTCATCGAGTTCAGATATTGAAAGCTGGTCACGAAAAGCTACTTATAGACTTAGCGAATGAATTTATCATAAGGCGAGACCTTGAAAAACAGCAGGCGTCTACAAATACTGTGGACTGACGAAGCAAATTTTTTCGTTTACTGGCAACGTGAACTTTAAGACATATGCGAACTGGGAGATCAAAAATTCCCATGATTTGTTACCTCAACCCTTATACGAAGCCAAAGGGTAAGCATTGGTACGGCATCATTTTCGTTCCTGGTCCCTACTTCTTTGGACATGCTACTCGACAAGGTTTAATGACACAGGTACTCGCTATCTAGCAATGCTAACGAATTACGTCATTCTCGAGTTTCAGCAGCGAAATGCTATATCTGACGTCGTGTGGATCGAAGATGACGCTCCCCCACATTTTGAGATATGTCAAACGTTAGTTAGAAAACAGCGCTTCGATGACAGAATTATATCCCACCATTTTCCGTTTCAGTGGTCACCACGGTCTCCTGACCAATGGATTTCTGGCTATGGGGATGTTTGAAATCAAAAATGTGTCTGATTTGAAAGAAGTCATTAAAGTTTCGCATATTCTCCTTGTTCAATGTTACATGCATCAGTGATTTCCACAATATCCCGAATGCAAGATGTCATTGCCTGTGAAGGCAGCCACGTGGAGCATTTGTACTAAAAGTAAAATGTTATGATTTCTTGTTTCTCCTTTTCCTTTCGTTGTTGACACTCGTATTCTTTGACAGTGTTCTTGCATAGTCATTTTTATCTAAAGGTGAAATGGAGCCGCGGTCGGAAGAGTAACAGATTAGCAACCGGGGGTTGCGAGTTCGAAACTCGGGCCGACCAAAGATCGTCGTGTATTCGAGGGCTGGTGCAAGTGAAATCTGCCGTGGCCTCAAATGTGCTTGCGTTGGCGTGATGTGGAAGTTTGGAGAGTGGGGTGCCAGCTCAGGTGTTGACCTAGTCATCCGACCGTGATTCAAAATTACGAGGTGTTGTCCTCGAATGTAAAATTTCAACGCCATTTTTGTTTTTCTCCGTGCCGATGACATTGCGATAAGAAAAAGTGGGTATTGCTTTCAAAAGTTTCGGAATTTGTTCGGAATTGCATCCGTAACTGTGGGAGCTCGATTCTTGTGATTTACTCAACTCTCGAGGGCACACCTTGAAATCTCTAAATCTCAAGTTTCATTCAGAAATTGCGATCGCTAGGGGCTCGTATATAGGGAATCACTTTATGACCATCGACAAAAACATTACTCTGCACACATTCCAGTCATTATGATTTGTATTTAGCCTAAAGTTTGTGATTTTCTTTGAAAGGAGGTAAAAACAAAAGTCGAACTCACACCAGGATGCTTCGTTATCATCGCACCGGAACTCCGTGTTTAGCTGGTCTAAATGAATGGCTCAAATGGGAGTTGGCTGACACCGCGTCACGGGAGTTCAAGGTTGATCACCGCTCGTATGCAGAACATTTCCCACCCCGCGGTGTCACTTCGGGAAAGTAAATTTGCCTTAACTGGAACCTAAAGTTGCTTCCATAAAACGGGGGATAGGTGTCGATGTGGAATCAACCCCTGCTGCGTAAAGAAATAATCACACTTTTACCGGCGCCCCTAGGACGATAGGGGGTGGCTGGAAAAGGATACTAAGTCGTTTTCCGAAAGATTCATATCCTTTCTCGTACCATGGCCTTGTTCATTCGTTATTTAGTACGGAAATGTTTTTAGAAACTTTCTGAATGACCAGTGATGGCCTAGCAAGCAAGAGAAAATCTTTTTAATTGCATGCAATACCTGATCTTTTAAAATTTATTTATCAGAACAAGTTCATTACAAAATAAAGATATCGTCTGCTTTGGGCAGAAATTTATTAACCCTCCAAGTGGTTTCGAATTGATATCTCGTCCATCAAGTTGTGACCAATTTTACCAATCACGAGATAACTCGTCATCAAGGAATTGCCGATTTTTTGATGACATTATCAAGATATGATCAGTTTTTTTCTTGATAACGAGATCAAGATATGACCAGTTTTTTCTTTTGACGAGATATCTTGTCCACCAAGATCTGATCAGTTTTAGTAATGGCGAGATGCCTCGTCGTCAACCACTAGGAGGGTTAACTGTCATTTTTTTGTAGACACAAAAACAGTTTCCCAAATTGTGTTCTACCGTGCCCCTACGGGTGCTGAAGGAATTTTGGAGGACAATGCTGGACCCAGTGGAGATGGGGGAGCATTGAGGAGCAAGAGTATGTAATAAGATGCTGCTGACGAAAGAAGAGCCTAATATAGACAAAGTGGTAGCACGATACCCCCAGGATATTCTAATTAATGATTATTTTTAGTTTTACTGATTTGGTTTACATTAATTGCGAATAGTGAACAATCTGATGCGTTTATTCGTAATTCATTTTTGTTACTTAAAAGAACTTTGTAATTTTAGTTCCAAGTTGTTTTATTTCCAAACTATATGCCGAATGGCCGAGGCCGGGTCGGCGCATAAATCTAGAAATTATTTCCAAACTAGCTTTTTGAAATTCTAAAGTTACACGCAGCTACATAAATATTTTTTGATGAAATTCAAAAATTATAGGCACAGCTATAATATGACTAAATGGTGATAAAATAGTGAACATAACACATAACGACTAAATAACTCCATCTATCGGTTGAAAGAATCCTAGGAAAGATTCTATTGGTCAAGAAGCTCAAACATGGTTCGAAGTCATTCAGGTAAGGCTGCAAGTCTCAGAACGGATATATATAAAAGCCCAATTAATTATCCTTCAACAAAATATCAAAACCCTTCTCTAACAATTTAGGAATGAATCCTGGACAGAGTACTTAACAGGTATTAACCCTGAAAATAATTCCCTTTATGAACTCAATAAAAAAATTCACCAGACAAATCGCAAACATCCCCCCCCCTTAAGCTTCCCTAACGGCACTGTATTCACCGACTCTAACAAAGAAAATACATTCGGTCTCATTCTCCAAAACACACATTTAAAGTAAACGAATACACATGATAACCACATTAATATAGTAAATCTCTCCATAAATCAACACTTCCAAAAGAACCAAATCGCTCCCCGCTCTCAATTACCACACCTACAGAAATAAACAACATAATCAAAAATCTCATCAACAGAAAAGCACCAGGCGCAGATAAAATACCCTAACAAGGCCCTCAAATTCATTCCCCTTAACACAGCTCTGACTCATTTCACTAAAATCATAAATAAATTTCTCCTCTTAAACTACTTCCCCAACAGTTTGAAACATGCAATAATAGCTATGATCCCTAAACCTGGACAAGATCGTCGATTCCCCAAACTACCACCCCATTAGTCTCCTTAGCGCCTTCTCAATATATAAAAATCCTACTCAAACACATTCAGAAACACTGCAGCGGAAACAACATTCTCTCCCAGAACAATTCTGTTTTCAAGCAGATCATAGCATCTCACGCCAACTCCTCAAAGTAGTGAATGCATTCACGGAAGGGTTAAATCGAAACTTCTATACCAGAGCTGTTTTCTTAGACATTTCCCAAGCTTTCGAATACAGTATGGCCTAATGACTTGCTATATGACTTCATCAAACTAGATTTCCCCATTTCTCACAAGCACACTCTAACAACGTCATCTTTCTAATTAAAAGTAATTCGCCCACAAAACATCACAAACTGAAATTCTTCAATGAGGTAGTTAGAAGAATTTCTGAAGCATACTATCTTCACGTTACACGCGGAAACGCGTGAGAATACTGCGCACAAAGGAATAACAAAGTCATTTCTGTTTAATTGGTGCGTAGGTTTTAAAAGGTTACTTTAAAGCCAGAGGAGACACATGGGATCCTGTGCAGAGAAGTCTGCAGCTGCTCCCATTGCAAACAATATAAAACTGGTTTGTTCTGAAACAAAGGCTTCTGTTTCCTGGATATCATTAACTCAAATGCAGAAATGAATTACATTATCTTCTGGAGCACACGTTTGAAATGCGTATTTCATTCATCAAGTCCAGACTTAAAAGTTACGTATTAGATTTAAGTAACATTATTGAAATCGTTTTGTTAGTTGACATGAATTAAATAAATAGGAATTTCATATTTGATTAATGCTATCGATATGATGTTTATGCTAAAAAAATTTAATATGTTTATATTAATAGGTTAGGTTTGTCGCTCTACTGTTATTTTTTGCTACACGAAGATTAAACAGACGGGTTAAATAAAGGGCTTGAACAGAACTAAAATAAGAGAGAAGAAATTAGCAACATTTTCAAAAGAAACAGCTCAGCCCGAAGTTTTATTTCTAAATAGGATCTTTCAAAAATTGTACAATTTCCCTTGTGTTAAATAAGTATAATCGCTCATCAAGTATAAAATTCAAACCATTTTGTGATACTTACAAGGATGATAAAATATGATATAAAATAAAGAGGCTGAAACAACTTACCAGAAAAGTTAATGATTCGAACATTTTACGATCTAATGTTTTGCTTTTTAACGTTTCTCAGCGAAATGAGGCGTTTTCAGTCAAGCTCAATGCAACTCAACCAAAAAAAAACTACTAAGTGTTTCTCCGGCGGAACGTATTTTCCCGTACGTATACCTCGTCATCTGACCGTGGTTCAAAATTACGTGGTGTTGTCCTCGGATCTTTCCCTTTGGGATTGATCCCGGACCGTCACCAATAGCCCGTTGTGTTGCTCCAGTGTGACGTTAATTGAAATACCCCCCTGTACGTATACCGAATGTGACGTCACTTATCTTGTTTTTTTAGTACAATTTTAGCATTTCGGCAATAAATAGTCCAAAGAATGAATTTCGAATGAATATATGATAGTTGATTGGTCAACGCAAATTATATTAAACGCCAAACGTTGCCAAAACTGCGATAAACTATATTTTAAGGTAACCCTGACAAGTATCATGCGGAGCATTTCGGTAACGGAAGTAAAATCTTCACTTTAACATCTGGTTCGTTTGTTTTCACTGAAAGTCCCTCTATGCTTAGCTTTCTATAATTAAAAAGGTTTTAAAATTTTCACAGAAGAAAACCACACACTACTCTAACTCCTCTTCGTTCAAAATGGAACTTCTCTCAAAGGCTATGAAGTACGCTAACCCTCACAAATCCAGGTAAAAATAATTTTGATTAAGAGATGGATTTTCAGTGCAAACAAACCACGGAAAGTGAAGTCTTTACATCCCTTACTCAAAAGCTCTCGCATGAAAAATATAGGTGTTAACTTAAAATTGGTTTATCACCGTTTTGTCGACGGTTGGCATTTAATCTATTTGGCGCTGACCAATCAACGATCATATAGCAATTCGGAATTCATTCTTTGGAATTTTTACCGGAGAAATGCGAAATCGTATTCGAAAAACAAACCAGATGACGTCACGTTCGGAATACGTACAGGAAACACGTTCCGCCGCAGAAAAACTACTATACCCAACTTAACTTGATAGAAAATTCCTCCCTATATATATACTTATCTCTTAAACATGGATCACGTTTTCTCTACATTTGTGCGAGATCCCTAGATTGAATGGAACATGATTGCTCATAACTATTTGTTCTACACTATGAACGATTTTGATCCCTTCCTTTCCGTGGTAATGTACAATAAGTTCTTAATTTAATAAAACCTAACCTATCGTAAAATTTAATTGCATTTCGTGGAGCTACCCGAACTTACGACTTTCTTCGCTTCCTTCAACCGGTCATGTTTTTAACGACTCGGAACTTCATTTCTTTAGTTCCCATCTTTTATATACAGTTTTTACTCTGTCCGTGTGATTAGACGAAAGCTTACTTCAAACTATTTTGACGTTTTATGAGCAACTCGGAAGTAATGCGTTCTAATAAAAAGAAACTGCCGCTCTGCTGTTGCTTCTTATTTAAAAGAAATCTAACAGTAACGCATAGTCGTTCTTGAAATTGACTGCCATTAGGGTTTGAGTCTTCTACAGAAGAACGATATTGAAAAACCAAAGTAGAAGAATCATAGAAGTCTTGAAATAGTTTCGCGACGTTCTTTCCCATAAGGCATTTCGTAGAAGGACACGAAAAAATTGTCTATGCAATATTCTATCTAAAAGTGTGCTAGTGGTTTTGATGGGTTTTGACTCGAAATATGAATATCAGCATGTGTGCGCATTGTATATTCCTTGCATTAAATATTCGATGTTTTTTGAAAAGTTACTAAAGTTCGAACCTTGCTTTCGAGTATAACATTCTTTTTTGGTTTGTGCATTGAGAATAAGAAGTCTGGGATCATTTTTTTATATAAAAAGTGAATGTAAAAGTATTTTTTTAAATCTGAAAAGTAGAGAAGATAAGAGATAGAACAAATTCGAAAAAGTTCGGATTCTAGTTTTTAAGAATAAAAAAAATAGCTTAAGGAGAGAAGGTGGGAAAAAGGAAGAGAAAACTCTATTTTTGAATGGAAGAAATGGTTACCATAGGATTGAACTCCATATCCAATGTTATTATGGGCCGCGGTGGCCCGGTTGGAAGAGTAACGGACTAGCAACCGAAGGGTTGCGAGTTCGAATCCAGCCAAACACCGTCGTGTACAAAGGGGGCTGGTGCACGTTAAATCTGTCGTGGCTTCAAATGTCCTCACGTTGGTGTGGTGTGGAAGTTTGGAGAGTGGGGTGCCAGCTCAGGTGTTGCCTCGTCATCTGACCGTGGTTCAAAATTACGTGGTGTTGTCCTCGGATCTTTCCCTTTGGGATTGATCCCGGACCGTCACCAATAGCACGTTGTGTTGCTCCAGTGTGACGTTAAAAAAAAAATACCAAAATACCAAATACCAATGTTATTATAACCTTTTTATTTTTTAAAGATTATATCACACAAATGCTTACAGTAATTCTTGATTAGCTGAAATAAATTATGTAGTTTTTAAATCTAAGATTTAATATTTTTGTGCCTTTTATAAAGTTTAAATTCTTATAAATAAATGTAAATACTTGTGACGCGTTGCAAACTGTGACCGAAATAAAGTGCTACTTAATTGTTTTGAATTAAAATACGAATGTTATAGAAGAAAAATAAATATTTATAACGTAGAGGATTTAAAAAATTAGCCCTGAAGTGTTATAAAAGGCTTAGACTTGCAAATACACCTCTAAAATACTTAAGAAAAAATGGTACTCATTTTTGCATATATTTATCTCTTAGTTGATTGTGGCTTGATTAACGTTCGACATACCGTTTGAAATAATTACTGATGTATTAGAAAAGAGCTGTAATAGTATCAGAAAAAGAGTAAATAATTTTAATGACACCAAAGATGAAAATGAAACTAAAAGAAAGTGCTATTGACGATTTCAACACTTATAGAAAAATAACAATTTTGAAGAAAATAAAGGTTCTACAACATTTGACATTCGGTAAATGTTATATTATTTTTATTGAACAGCCTATTCATAACCTGATGTCAGAAAAAGCGTATTATTAATAGCTGTTTTGTATCGTAAATATCATGGTTCTATCGTGAACTTAGCCCATCGCTGCAAAAATTAACTTTACAATACAATTGTATATACTCGTATAACAGTATAACCCAACCCCACCAGAAGTACTTGTTGGTAGATAAAGTTTTACTGCCTTTCATGCCTCTTGTAAAGTTCCATTACTAGTTATGTAAAAATATCATAAAGGTTCATTAGAAGAAGGAAAAGCTATAAGATTTGAAATTATTCCAAAAGGAAAATAGTTTTACTTCTCCAGTTTATTTCCTCCATCGTCTACATCAGGGATGCACAGACGGCGGGCTGTATGTGACCCTCCTTTGATTTGATGGCGGCCCGCCTCACCATGTGTTACTTTAAGGATCGTTTTTCTGATTTTGAAAAAGTAAAACTGTTGCTAGATTTATTTAGCAACCCTTTTGCCATTTTGCCTGAAACTGTATCTATCAGTACAGCTTGAACTCATCGACATGCAAAACGATGAGAATCTGCGATATAAATTTAATGAAAGCAATTTAAACTTCTATCATTTTGTCGATAAAAACAACTATAAATCGTTCCGAGACAATGCTTTAAAATGCGCAAGCTTCTTTGGGTCAACATATATCTGAAAAGAAACTTTTTTAATCATAAATATTAACAAATCGAAAAATAGGAACCTCTTGACTACTGAAAATTTCGAATCAATTTTGCTCTTTGCGACTACAAAAATCGAACCAAATATTAAAACAATTGTTTAATCAATGCCATGTCGCGTATCAAATTAAATTGTTTATTTAATTTTTATTATCTATGTAAGAATATATAGTAAATATAAACAAAATAAATAATATGATAGATAACTTTCATGTTTTTGGTGCCCCTTCCATATGCCACAGTGAATCTATATGGCCCTTGGTCTTAACAAGTCTGCATCCCTGTTCTACATCGATTCAAACCTTCTCTATCAAGTTCTGATCTAAACACAAGCAATTTCAAACTGTTAAACATCAAATTTATTTGAACGTCATTCTCAGGTTTGATTAGTGTTTTAGAATATTCCACACAGTAAATGATTGCATATGGAAAAATAACTAAAAACAGCGGTTTTAGTTGAATACTTTTCATCAGTGTCATTTTTCAAAAGTCACTAACTCACTACGAGATTTATATTACATAAATGCTGCTTCGATTTCGAATATTATATTCCTTGGAACATCATTGATCATCGGATTTAAAGTAACTCAAACCCTCGATTATTTTATGAGAATTTAATTCAATACAGACGTTTTAGGAGATTTTAACCTCAAAGAAATACGAAATTTAACTCCTCGCTTGATTAATCGTCGAAAGTAATACGATATATGAGATATTGTATCAACACTACAGAATTGACGAGTAGGCGCCCTTTATTAAAACCATGAACGAGCGTTCGCATCTTCTCTCCAAGATCATTAATATTCAGTATAAATATACTTCAAACTAAGATTGTACAAGAGGCAAAGTCATTATACCCAGCCATAAAAGTACAGAACGGAAAAAATGCTCACAATGGTATTTTTGTCTCATTAAGAGTTAAGAAGCTATGTTGCGAACATCGCTGAGTCGGGTTTTTATGATTAACGACTTCGTTCGATGTGTTTTTGGCTTTGTGATTAAATTAACAAATGTAATCTCTCCTAAATTTTTTTAAAATACCATTTTAATTTTAATAAGTATATTTTTATATTACACAACTAGACTTGTTTGCCCCCCCCCCCCCCGTGTGGTAAAAATGATTAACAACTCACGGTTTTCATTTTTATTTGAAATTTAATCTTGATCAGCTGAATCCTCTCTGGTTTTAATGTTAAAATTTCTTTTGTATGCATGTTCTTGAATTAAATTACTTAGTCCTATAAAATTCCTAGTCACGGCATGCATGCTCAATGGATCGGAATTCACTTTAATGCGTTTGTCAATCGTGTTCCAAAAAAATGACTAAAACGACAAACCAAACTTTAATCTAAAATTTTTCAGCGATAATTCTCTTTCGAATTGCAAGTTGTATATAATTTTTGCTGTTTCGGTACTTTTATGTTGGGTAAACAATAATTTCAGAATTTATTAATCTAAAGGTATAGAGTGGCACTGGTGAGAAGGGGAAATTGGGGAAATCCATTTCTAGAAAGGCAGTAAACTCGCCAGGGGAAAGGGCTGCCATCCGCAAGGAATAGTGATCATTTTTTCATCAAGTCGTAATCACTGGTATCGCTTCCGGTATCGGATGATAAACTGGGAGTATGAAATCACGCGATAGTCGCCAATTGTGGAAACTTATTGTTTGCTCTTAACATGTCCCCAATTGAACGAATAGATTCGTTCAAAACCATGTGATTAAAATGCTAAATCGCCAGAGCCAGACCATTGAGGAGGAAAAAAAATATAGTGAGTAATGACAACTTTTTATGTGCCCAGGATCATATGACTAAAACTAGTTGTCACGTGACCCTTAGACTATTTTCATGTGCCTGTAGGAAACGAGCATTCATCATCTGATTGATCCACGGAACAGGAGAAGACGACCACCCAGTGATTCATTATTTGATTGGTCCGCGCGACCCAGTTAGTAGGCTTTGGTGATTTCACCACTTTTTTCGCCTTAATTCCGCATTCACACACCTATCCTGTCATAAGATGTTATATCGCCAAACAAGGCTTATAAGATGCCAAATCGGCGAATCACGTCAATTTTTCAGAGCAGTCATATGACTACTAGTCGACATGTTGATAACTATTTGCAGCTCCTTTCAATAACAATGCTCAGTCTTATACTTTAAGCCTATGAGCCAAACCATTAGAGGGATTTTCAGTGTAAGCAAACAAACAAGACGGGGGTTTTACTTCCCGTATGCTTTAACTTCCTCTTTACCAATGTAAATTATATAAGAATGACAAATTCTACATATCGGGGTTACCTTAAAATGTAGTTTATCGCTATTCTGGAATATTTTGCGTTTAACCTAATTGGAGGTGAGAAATCAAATATCTTATCTAAATTTGTAATTCATTTATTTCGGATCACACTCCATTTTGATGAACCCAAACAATAGACAAAAAAATAATGTCCCCCAATAGAAGTAAAGTCTATTATTTTTCAAATATTTCATCTGAATTTCCTTTTTGTGTCACTTTTGAAATCCAATATTTCGCGAAATTGAGTTGCACCTATATTAAAATAATTTCTTTATACAGTGCAAGTAGAGAATGAACAATTCAGTATAGATAGATGATATCCTTGAGTAATGATTCTGGTAGGAGATATCCCTGAACAATCTTTTCCAAATCAGTAATCAAGCATAATACTGTGAGGTGCAGGTCTGGCTGCCAATGTATTGTTAATTAGAGCTTAAAAACGAAAAGGTTAAATTCCTTTAGTCTTTTGTGTATTTTGTTAAGTTTTTTAATATTTCATAAGAACCAATTTATCATGGAAGTATAGTGTAAAAATGAAAGCGTAAAATACACAAGGCGGCTTTATAAAATATCCTTTTCAGTAAATTGTGTTTTTAATCATTCTAATAACTAATAATATAATAAAGCAATTGAAAAGACAAGATTTTAAGCCCTTCTGAAAAAAAATTGTAAAAAGTTTTCAGTAGGTATTAATGAAAAATAGAATTTTTTGCGTTATTTTTGAGTTTTTGACTTGTGTTGCCTAGAGAAGCATTTGAATTTTACTGTTTCCTTTCTGTTAAGTTATTAACTACTTTGAGTTGAAAAATTCAACGAATAATTATGCTATTTCTCGCAGAAGATGCAAAAGTTTTGGAATTAAAAGTCGTGTTTAAAAAGATTTTGGAAGAGGCAGTGCTTTATTTAGTGAAGGAGAAAGTCAATGAGAATGCATCAGGAATTTATAACCATTTTGAAACGTGAAATAATTGTACAATGTTTACTGGCGAAAATATATTGCGCGCCGTGATAACAAACAAGCTATACATAATACATAAAAATATTACTTATTAGACTCTTCTGTCACTTTCACCAACCAATCAGAGTAAGAGTAATAAACTGACTATATGAAATGAGATCTATAGCTTTTGGTTTAATAACAAAAAGTAACCCCATAGTTTCATATCAATATTTCATTTCGAAAATTGAAAAAAATGATGCTACCATAGTAATTCATGGTCACCTTTATTAAAATGATACTATTATGTAATGCATGATTGACAAAGACAAAACCTCTAATCTTTCAAATGCAGTTTGGATGAGTGTGTAAGGGTCAGATCGAACACCTTTTGTTTTAAATGTTTGCGAAATCGAAGCAATTAAGAATACATTTTATCGGCCAATTTTCTTGGAAAAAATATTATTCCATAAGTCCAGCCACAAAACGGAATACAATTAATTCTGAATTTTCTATTGCAAAATGCTTTGACGAGCATACGTCTCGAACAACTATTATGAAATGTAAAATCAATAAAAACTAGTTACACAACTCGGTTGCTTATTTCAAGATTTATACAAACTGGAAAAGCTACTGAATGATGTAGATATCCTTATCTTACGGAAACTTGTTCCTTACATGTAGTAATTTTTTATTGAAAACCGCAGACACAATCCCTTGGAGAGTATCACATACGTGAGTATGACCATACAAAAATATGTCATTAAAAGAAGTAGAAATAACATAATGTAACAGTGTATAAATGTCCCAAAATTGATAAGTAGTGTAATATATAACGCAGAATTTTAAAGCAAGGTGATTGCAAATTAAAGCGAACAAAGGTATATCAAGAAAGTACGCATCAGAAGAGGAAGATGGCCAATGAGATGCAAAAAAAACGAAAAGATAAGGAATACAATATTGTCAGAACTCAAAAAAATGTATCAATAAAATTGTCAAATGTTCTGAAATTTTAATTAGCAAGGTTGATTTATATGAAATAAAAACAATGTGAAATTAGAATTTCTAAAACTACTTACATAAATTTTAAATCTAACAGGACTGTTTCGAATGAAAAAACATGATTATCTGTTATCTTAAAGAACGCATTCAGGTGGCCGCAGCGCCAAATGTTTCTGAATGAGAATGTCCGTACCCTTATCTATACATATAAAGTAGAGTTGGAGTCTGTTCTCTATACAAATCTACACCGCTTGACCAATCCACACCAAATTTGGTACACTTAAATTTTGGAACCCTCGAGTAACGCAAGCTACATATTAACTCCCATTCTCTTTAACCTAAATGTGCAGAGGGGGCTAAATTAATTCGAAATTGCCATAGGAAAAACATTGAGCATAAAACAATTGCGGTACGCAACTCAGTTTGTTTTACCAGTATTGATCGAAAAACAATTTTGTCCGAAATGTTATATTTAAACAATTTAAAATTATAATTATGTTTGAACGGATTTTTTTATTTCTTTCCACAATATAAATAATTTAGGAATATTTGAATGATGAAAAATGAATAGTTAAAATACTTAATTTTACACAACTTGCATTTTGTAATGGAACACGAAAAGCCAAAACAAAAACTCATTGATGATAAAAGCGTAATTTTGCAGTTTGGTATCTGCTAACGCCAGAATTAATGCTTTATTTTATAAATTAGATTTAGAATTCCGTGTTTGTGTATTTGAGTTAAGACAGAAATGTTGCGGTCATATTTGAGCATTTATTTCTAAGTGTAAATTTGTGTTCTTTTCGTAAATAATTCATTATTGTCTATTAATATTTTTCAAGCGTCTTTTTCGAATTTCTCTATTTCAGAATATTCTCATGACGTCGAAATTCGACACGCTTGCTGTGATCTTTCGTTTTTCAGAATTCTACATTTTTCAATGACCAGAATTTCGTTTCTGTTTGTATTCATGTGTTCCATTACTTTCCATATTACAGATGTATTATTTAGGAGTTAAATTGCAATGAATTATTTTTATTTTCCGCCAAATACTAGACATGGGTAATTTCTTGGTTGTATATGTATATTTCGACGAAATTTCCTTGTCTTTGGTTAAATACGTTCTAGTTTGTAGAATTCTGTTTCATAAAAATAAGTAGAAACCTTTTTAAGTAATATGTATAACTTATTTTAAAATGACTGCTAAAGTTAAAATAAAGTTATTCTAAAATAAGGTATGTTACGTTAAATCAAAACGGGTAGCCATACGTTGTAGTTCAAAGATATTTCTAAATTTTGACATATTTTCATTACAAGACGATTAAAATCAATTTAATTTACCTTTGTTTTTCATGTTTCATGGGTATTATTGAAAACTACTCCATAG
Source organism: Meta bourneti (assembly GCA_933210815.1). Classification (NCBI taxonomy): domain Eukaryota; kingdom Metazoa; phylum Arthropoda; class Arachnida; order Araneae; family Tetragnathidae; genus Meta; species Meta bourneti. Next base: position 35,220,143 of record OW119922.1, on the reverse strand, counting down.
TCAAGTAACATCTATCATTCTAAATAGGTACGTGGTTTCTATATAGAAACTGAGTCTCAATTGAAAAAAGTTCCTGAAAGATTCGATTTAAAACTAAATTTTTCTGTCGGAGGAAAGCGAATTTTAAATAAGACTTTGCTGATCTTGGAATAATATAGTAAGTATGTAAACTAGGACTGTTGAGAAATAGAAATTTTTTTTGTCTTAAGTGGCAGAAGGTCGAGGTTGCTTGAAGTTGAAACTGTTCGTATACAACTTAGGTACCTGTGAAATATTCATTAAAAGCAGTTTAATCGATTTTGAGTTTGCTTTGTCTACACTGATGACATTTGTTTTAAACAAGCTCCGTTATTCCACGTGCGGCTAAATAGAATTTTCAAGAAAAAAAATGTGTGCTTCTAAATAAATTAACCACGAATGCCGTAACAGTTTAGTTTGCCATCCTCTCACAATGATAATGTAATTCGAAAATATCGAATCCATGGTGTAAGGGTACCACAAGTAATAAATATTCATTGGAAAACTGAGTGCAAGGCTATACGTTGAAAGTTCCTCATTTTTACTGAAAATGAACTTAATTGACATTCGTATTCACTCTAAAACTCAAATCGACTTTTGAAGCAATCATCTCTGAAAAAGCTTTTGTAGTTTGTCTTACAGCAAGAGTGCGATGAATATGAAATGGATTATATGGATGGATATATTATGTATACATATTTGAGTCCGAAGTAAATGCTGAAGCTATGAAAAAGTTAAAACGATGTTAAAAAATATTTTCTGTACACTTAAATGATGCCTGCATTTTTCTATGAAATATAATCAACATTTAACCAATTCAACCCGAGCATATCCCGGTAATTCTGCTAGTATTATATATACCATAATACTATCTTTGTAAATACTTCAGCTTTATGTGTCTAGTTTTTCCAAAAGGCTTTTACCAGAGCTTCACTTCTGATTTACTATACGAGATAGGCAAGAAGACAGGTTAGTTTTTCTGCTACAATGTTAAAAGAAATACATTTAAATGGGGAAAACATACCCATATTTTCTCTTTATATCGTGCTCTTCCCCGTGTTTTCTTCATTCTTCTTTGAGACTTAAGGATTCTTTCGGCGTTTTCTGAAATAATTAGGCCTTTTGTAAAGAAAGTATATGTTCTACAAGCAAAAGAGATCTTGATATTCATGGAGATTGCACTGTTTTTCTTCGATGACAGGGTGTAACGACCTCAGATGTCTGGAACGTAGGAATACCAGATCGTTGCTTTGTTAAATTTGTAGGTATCAAAATGAAAGTTATGCGATAAAAAAATGTGTAAAGTGCTGTCTTTTATTTCTACATATTGAGTGCACTTGGTTCAAAACCTTGTGTTTCAAGGTGTTTAATAATAAATGCTCAGTTACATAATGTTTACATTTATTCGAAGAAACTATAAGACTGGTAATCAGGAAAAATTCAGGGTCCATCTTTGTTTTACGAAGGATAAGAAAGACTCCAACGGATTTTCTATATTGCGAAGTGGACATCTTAGGAGCATGAAATTTCTGAATGGTCTTTTCCATTTCATCTGAAGTGCGAGGAGAAACACGCCTTCAAAAATCCCATTTTTCCCTGTATTTGAATGAGCCCTTCAGACTTATTCCAGAATCCTGATTACAATAATTTCTTTGAGGACGAATGACTTGTTAAACTTGGTCTAGTAGGCGACTAGACCAGGGGAATGAGCAACAACTCTAAGCAGCTAAATTGATTAGTTCGAGATCTGTCATAAACTTCGTCAAGCAATCAGACATTAAAAAAAGGCTAGTGCCGCTTCTATTTTGGAGGTTCCCAAGTAAATTTGTGATAGGTATGATACAGAACTAGAAGATTTTAAATTTCTAATGCCCGACCACTGACCTCTTCTGTACTATAAGCGGCAAACTAACGGCTATTTGTGATGGATTACTCAGTGAGTAACTTACAAGCTGTGATTCGAACCCGGGACCTACTGAATGGCACAAACGCGATGACCACTACACTATAATGGTCATCGCGTAGAAGCGTATTAAAACGAAGAATAAATAAATAAACCGTCGGCTTACAAGTGAAACACATAATTCAAAAGTTTCAAGCTTATTTTTAGTTAGATTTTGTTGACCAGAATGTGGTGATTTTTTGGTAGGTAGGTATTTAATTAACGTCACACTGGAGCAACACAACGGGCTATTGGCGATGGTCTGGGATCAATCCCGAAGGAGAAGATCCGAGAAGACCGCATAATTTTGAATCGCGGTCAGATGACAAGTGATCTTTTGACTGGTGAAGTGCGAGTGTTCACTAAGTCATTTTTTCTTTGCATGATGGTTAGATTTCTTGAGAAACACTTAGAAAACACACTTGAGAAACATAAATTGAATTAATAAATGCATGTTAGTTGTTATAACATTTGTAACAATGTTCTTTGTTGTATTAATAAGTTGATATTGCATTACTTAATAACAATGAAAATACTCTTCTCTAATTGCTAAATTGAGTAATACAAAGTGTGAGAAATAATTGTTAAAATGATAAAATTACAATTTTCGTATTGTTGAAAAATCGGATTTTCCCCTTCGTTTTCAAAGAACTATGTTTTTTTACTTAGTTCCGACGAAGAACTTACTTAAGGCCGACGAATTAATGATACAAAACTAGTAGCATATGTGATAAACTATAACAGTAAGTAATGATACAAAGTAGTTATATACAAACTAAACCTAATAGTAAACAATAATAAATAACTAGGGGGTTTACAAGTATTACAAATCGAGAGTAATGTTAAAATGAAACTTTAGAGGCTCGAGAATGTGAAGCCCGAGGTTAAAGCCCTAGTCGTCCCCTACTCAGGGGTTCGAACTAGTTATAAAACTATATTTTTATGTAGTTATAGTTATTTTTATCTAACTTAGATAAAAATCTGGGGGAGTTGGGTTTTACACTTTTTTATTATCTCCAAAATATAATACTTAAAAAGGCTAATTGCTTTAATATTTAAATTGAAAACAGTGAATTATGTAATTTGTAGAATTCGAACATAAGAATTAACAAGCACAATTTGAATGCACATGAATTTGTATATCGTTTATGTAGAAGTTCACACATTATTAAAGTTCTTTTTATTGATGAAATCTAATATAATTTCATTCTCGTAAACTGGCATTTTAATTGGATTTCTTTGACTCAATAATATTAAGCTAAATATCCTCAATCTTCGACAACTATTACTTTTAAAATTCATTTGGGAATATATTTTCCCAAATACTAATTTGACGCAGAATTAATTAACTTACCTCTTAATTCATCATAGAATTACACTAAATGAATTCTTTCCTTGAAAGGCAAAATGAAATCGACTTTTTCGCTCAATTCGAATTGTATTAAAAATATTTTTCTTGTTATTTTAATCATTGACTATTTATTTTACAACTAATTAACGATTCGCAATTTTATTAAATTTAATTAAGTTTTAATTCAGCAAGAGCTAGTTCCAATAGAATGTACTAGAAAACTAGAGAAATCATGAAGGAACTAAGGGATTTCATGAACTTTTTTAGATATAGCAAAGCGTTGAACTGCGCATTTCAAATATAAAATTAACAAGCTAAAATTAACAAATTTCATTAAAGTCTCGAGTGTGCATTGTCACCACATTGCCTTAAAACAGCCTTTTCATACCATATATTTGACATATTTTCAGAATAAAAAGGAGGGCCGCGGTATCCCGGTTGGAAGAGTAGGGGATTAACAACTGGAGAGTTGCGAGTTCGAAACTAGATCCAACCATCCGTGTACGTGAAAGCAGTTGCATGTTAAATCTGTCGTGGCTTTAACTGGAGTGGTGTAAATGTTTGGAGAGTGGGGTGACTAGCTCAGACGTTGACCTCGTCATCTGACCGTGGATCAAAATTACGAAGAGTTGTCCTCGGATGCCTCCCTTCGGGATGGGTCCCGGACCGTCGCCAATGGCCCGTTGTGTTACTCCAGTGCGATTTTAATTCAACTACCTACTCACCAAATTAAAAAAATAGCATGGGCTGCTGGATTTCTGGGATTCTTATGTAAGCTACGCCATCGGTATATAGTATCTGAAAACTCACGCATTTAAAAAGCTGCATGTCATGGGGTAGAAAAAATGATCGTAGAGCGACAAACCAAATCGAACTGAAAACTCATACCTGTGTATGTTGTAAAAACGAAATTTGAAGATGATGTCGAGAGCAATGAAGTCTAATGTTCCTCGCCTAGGAGGTTCGGTGGAAAAAACAAATTAATGTAGAAAAAGTTAGGAAACATTGAAAAGGATTAATTGAGGAAAAAAGGAATTAAAGTTAGAAAAAACATAAGTGAAAGCTTAGTGACGTGTATTTAAAATACTGACCGTATTTTCTCGAATATAAAAACCGCTTTGTTTTCAAAATTAAGAATTAAAAAAACGAGGGGTCAAACATACAAATATTTTTAGTTAGAAAATATCTATAATCCAACTTGTCTACATTTATCATCTGCACCATCACAGCCTTAGTCATTGTTCTTGCTTTCGTTACCACCGATGTTATAAACCTCGGATATGCCATCTTCATTTTCCAGGTCACATTCTAGTTTTTTTAATGAAAGCTGAAATAGCTTATAGAATTACGTATTTTGTCTGATTTTCGTACTGTCAGTCATCTATTAAAAATAGGTCATATTATTGTCATATATATTTTCTGAAATTTTCTCTTGGGGAGCAACTGTTTCTTTACAAGTTACTCGAATTTGAGACAGACCGAGGTGGAAGGGGAGAGAAAATGCGTGGCTTATTTAGCCCTACGAGAGGGAATTTCAGTGTAAAAACAAACCAAACTGCGAAGATTTCACTTCTGCTGTCCAAATATTCAAGCATGATACATATCGGGGTTACCTTAAAATGTATTTCATTGCCATATTGGCAACGTTTGACGCTTTATCTAATTGGCGTTGACCAATCAATTATACTTGAATTCGAAATTTTTTCATGGCCGCGCAGCCTAGTTGGAAGAGCTGCAGACTTCCAACCGGAGGGTTGCGAGTTCGAAACTCGATGCTACCAAAGACCTTCGTGTGGACTGGTGCACGTTTAATCTGTCGTGGCCTCGAATGTTCTCACGTTGGCATGTTGTGGAAGTTTGGAGTAGAGTTCCAGCTCAGGTGTGGCGAACTTTTATTGGCGAAGCTCTGAAATCGTATTCGAAAAACAAGCCAACTGAATGCCACGTTCATAATACGTAATGGAGACACGTATGGAAAAGAAACACTACCGCCATCTGTATTTAGCTTGACAGAAAATGCCTCTCATAGGTTTGGTAGGTAGGTAATCCAATTTACGTCGAATTGGATCAGCACAATGAGCTGTTGGCGACGGTCTGGAATCAATCCCAATGGGAAAGATCGAGGACAACACCTCGTAATTTTGAACCACGGTCAAATGACGAGGTCAACACCTGCATGGCAAAGACTGGGATAACGTGGGGAATCGCCCAAAAAATCATTTTAAGGTCATCGTTCAAATTTCAATGAGTTCAAATTTTAATGAGACGTACTCAGTAAGTAGAATTTTTTCCCTGTCGTTTTCTCAAAACTATATAAGCCGAGGTCATTTTAATGTTTTTTAAATAATAAATGCTTGCTTTTTCTAATTTTTAGGTCATTAACATGGGGAATTTACCTATCAGTATGCAAAAAGTGTAATTCTGCAGTTAATGTCATAGATTTCCAGTATGAATTACTTAAGTGTTTTTCTCTGAAAGGCATTGCTCCATAAGACATTTCTCCATTGTTAATGAGTTTATTTAGGTTTATTCTCACAAGGAAACGCTCCTATTCTCATTATGGCGTGGAAATTAATTAAAAAGGTGTCAGAAAATGGAATATATACTTCCGCTTGAATTCCCTGAATTATGCAAGTTAATCAGTAGAATTTAGGTTTAATTTAAATCGTTCAATTTAAACGTGCCGTCTGAATCAAGAATGATCTACCCGTGGAAGCAATTACGGCGTTGAAAAACATGTCTCTAGAATGAAAAGGAAGTCGAACTTCTGTGCTGTCATGTCTTCACAACGTAAACAAGGTTTATCTTTCGCTATTGCAAAGTCGCCAGGATAAGAAACCCATTGAATGAAACACTGATAGAAATACTGGATATCGTTGAAAGAAGCGAGGTTTGGTGCAAACTGCAATTCAACTTTGTATACTGGACGAAATTTTTCGCTCTGATTTTCGTCGAAATGTGTTGGGAAATAATCGTCTTCGTTCCCGAAACTATCTGTTCGAATACGAGCGTTGATAAGAAAAGGAATATTGAATTAAAGTTCTTTGAATTGGATTATTCTCGGTAAATACCTTGAATTTAATTTCTTTGAGGACAAATCTCATAAAAGGTAGGTAGGCTGTTAATTAACGCCGTACTGGACAACACAACGGACTATTGGCGACGGTCCGGGATCAATCCCGAAGGGAAGAATCGAGGACAACGCCTTCGTAATTTTGTTCCGCGGTCAACACCTGAGCTGAGCTTCCCACTCTCCAAACTTCCATACCACTCCAACGTGAGGACATTTGAGGCCACGACTGATTTAACGTCCACCAGCCCCGTGTGTATACGATTGTCATTGGTTGGACCGAGGTTTGCTAACGCTTTGCTCTTCCAAATTGGGCTACCGCAGCCCCTTTTACAAAAAAAATCCCTCTTCGAGTTGATGAGTTCAAATGTGTTTAGGGAAATAAAATAACAGTGGTGCCAACTTGGGAAACTTCCAGCACTCAGTTGCAGCATATATAAGCAAATTTTTGAACAATTTATTTTGCTTACACTTTTAGGTTATACTGGCTTCACACCCTGTTTCGCCCGAGAGTTTTTGCTGCTTCTGACGAACCAAGTCATAAATCTGTTTCGTCAACAATTTCGTTGCGTAGTCGAGCAGTTTTTTAAGCTTTGTCTGATTCATGTTCTTGTATTCTTTCCTCTTCTGATTCCTAGATTCATTTGTGTTGATTTGAGTTCAATTAAAAATTTGTCTCTTGCCCATAATGTTCAAAATTAAATTTTACTGCTGTGGTTCTCATTGAACGACGTAGCGAATTAAAATTAGTTGCTTTTACCTAGACAGATTCCAGACAGAATAAGCTGTTCAAATTTCATGGCGCAGAGCTCAGCGCCTTAGAGTTTCTGCTGATTGAGACGGATTTTTGCTTTATTTATAAGATTTAATCATCAGTTTTAAGGGCTCCAGCAAAAAAAAAATATACTGGTGGTCCAATAGAATTATACCACTAAGACTTATAGGCCACATGACCAAATTCGTTAGACCGAGTCCCTACATATTTGACTATGTTATAATTATTGTATTCTCTCTTGTTTGGGGGGCAACCATAAAAATACTAGGGTTTAGAGCAAGAGTCTGGCACCTGATTTGACAAATTCGATACTTTTGAAACTGCCACCTTATGGTTCAGCCATTAACCTGCGGAGCTATTGTAACAATAGGACCGTGCCTTCTTGAAAATACGTGAGATACGAATTTCTTACAATAAATTTCTTGATAAAATCTTAAGAAAATCATGCGTTTTTTATGCTTCATGCTTTTGCAGTCAAGAGTTTTATCTGATTATACCAGGAAAAAATACAGTTACCTAATATTCTAGGGTGAAGTTCCAAATTAAACTGTATATGTTGTCTAAAAACCACGACACTTGTGGGCGAGTTTATGACTTGAAATCACATTACCTGAATTTAGTAATATGATGAAAGACGAAATTTGAACCCAAAGCTCAAGTCCATTTTTTCATATCACGTAAGGAATTTTTTATAAAAACTGCAATAACCATATTACATACTAGAACATGGAAATTTCGTTAGAATTTGGAACTATTATTTTTTAATACAAAACTTAAAATATATAGGAGGCATAGAATACTGTGGTATATGCACCCGTCAAAATTTAATAATAAAAATATTTTACACAGTTCGTAAGAAACAATGAATATAAAATGTACAGCATAAAAGGATACATTTTTCTATGAGTAAAGTAAGTAATTTTGTAATTGATTCGCTTAAAGCAACAGAGTAATTCTAGGAAATAGTCAGTATGTTTGAATGATATTGCGATATAATTAAAGAGAAATAGTATTAAAACAATGTTTCTAAAAGGAGTTTAAAGGCTTTATTTAACGGCTTCTTTTCTCAAATAATTTTTAAATTTGTACACATGTATTAATAGAATATCCTAAAGGTGTGAATTTTCTTTTCATCTGGGATCATGATAATTAATGAGTTATATATATCGGCATTTTCATAAAAGGCGGTGAATAAGCCGTACATAGTATAAAAGCATACAATATACTCAACATTTTATGTTAAAATTTTCATCGGTTGTTTTCTCTCGTTAAATTTTAATTGAATCTCTAATGAATATAAAAATGTTTTTCAGATTGTATGTTCCCGTGTGACCTATACTCAATAAATTTTGATTAAGATCACTACTGAACAAAATTTAAAACTTTCCAGGAAAGATATTTATTATGAAAAGGGGAAATGGGTAGGCATGTAATTAATGAATGCCGCACTGGAGCAACACGACGGGCCATTGGTAACGGTTCGAGATCAATCTAAGGACAGCGCATCGTAATCTTGAACCACGGTCGGATGTCGAGGTCAACATCTGAGCTGGCACTCCACTCTCCAAACTTCCACACTACGCCAGCGTAAGGACATTTGAGGTCACGACCGATTTAACGTGCATCAGCCCCCATGTACACGACGGTCTTTGGCTGGACAGAGTTTTGAACTCGCAGCCCTCCAGCTGCTCTTCCATCTGGGCTACCGTGGGAAAATGGAAAGAGGAGACACATTTGAAACGTACCTATCTGAGCTGAGTGTTATCCTGTGAGAAATTCTGACTTCAGGAATGAAATTGATAGAACTGGCCGTTACATATCACTGGACTTAATTATAATTTTGCCATTTATACTAGCTGTGTATTTTAGATCTTATACTTGTATACATTACTCACTAAAAACCGTTTATCAATTTTGCACATAACATTTATACACAGTGCGTCAAATAAGTTTTAAGACTGGGTCTGTAAAAAGAAATGGAAACAAGAAATTAATACCTGTTTTGGTTTTTTAATCAAAATAGGACCCTCCGGCTTCAATGCACTTTTTACAGCGATTTATTAATGAATCGAACGCCTGTTGTAAATCACTTTGCGGAATGGCCTGCAAAGCACGCGTCGAAGCTTCTTGTATGGTCGAAATATCCTCAAAATAACACCCTTTTAACTTCATTTTAAGTTTTGGGAATAAGAAGTAGTCACAGGGTGCTAAATCAGGTGAATACGGTGGACTTCAAGAAGTTTGGATTGTTTTCAGCGGCTGAAATGATGTCTCTGCAATGTGCACTTCTCATTGCTTTTTGTTCAGGGGTTAAAGTGTGTGGAACAAATTTAGCACACACTTTTGTTTTGCCCAAATCTTCATGCAGGATGGTTCGAATTGTTTCTTTGTTCATGTTTAAAGAGTCTTCCATCATTCTCAGTGACGCACAGCGATCGTTTGTTACGAAATTTCGTATTTTTCAATAACTTCAGGTGTCCTAGATGAAATTGGTCTTCCACTACGCTGATCATCTTCTACCGTATCTCTTCCGTCCAAAAAACGTTTGTGCCACACAAAAACATTTGATCTACTTAAACAACAGTCACCGTAAACTTGTTTCATGAGTTGGTATGTTTCCGAAGCACTTTTACCAAGTTTTGCGTTGAATTTAATTACAGCTCTTTGCTCCATCTTAAAAAATCAACATGAAAAAAATTCACTTCTGCAATGAACGCTCGCATTCTCTCAGCTACTTAACGAAATGCGCACAACTTGTTACCAGTGTGCCAGCAGACGATGGACGTTATGACGCATGCGCATTTACACTCATAGCGCCATTACAACCAGCGCTCTGGGACGAGTCTTAAAACTTATTTGACGCACTGTGTAATTCGTCTTTATACCCATTACGTAACGTTTTAGATATTCTAAATTTAATTCCAAGGGGGGTTTTTTATGAGAACAAAAAGATGAATTGCAAAAACACGTTTTTTTAGTCTGAATATCAATTAATAATCTTTTAAATATCGTCGGCCTTCATGTGAAACACACTCAAAATTTTCAAGATGTTTGGTTTTTAGCTTTTCTAGACTAGATTGTGGTTAAACCAGTGAAGTCCACTAGGTAATTTTTTTCTTCGCATGAAGAGATAAATGATAAATTCCTTCTTGATGAGTGAGTAGAATCCTGTTAGTGAGTAGAATTTTTTCCCATTTTTTTTTCTCAGAAATCTTTTTGACTTTCACTTGTAAATTGACGATTTGTTGCTTACAAATTACATTAGCTGTCACTCCATTAATACACAATCTCTCCAATACTTATGAACAACATAACTAAAACCTCTAAGTTCAGTGCACGTGCCTAAGTGTTCAGACGTCATAGGTTGTCCAGAGCCACACGAATTAGATTGGGTAATCTACAGCTTCAATTATAAAACTATATTTGTGCCCGGTCAACAATCTAAAATAAGCAATAGCTTTTCTCTGTGGAGCATCGAGGATAACAAAAATATTATAATTGAGCAAAGCCCAGCCCTTATTTCTTAAGCCCAGATAGATTCCTTCTAATGCCCAGCAAAGACAACTGCAATCACTCTGTTTTAACACTGATAGATTCGTGCTCATATATCCTTTCTGCAACATGCAGTCTTCTCAGCATGACTTCTAACCAGTTTTTACCTTCTCGACCATTAGTATCTTTCCTAGTATTCATTCAATCAAAAGATGTTGCTTAGTCATATGTTGTGGGGTTAAAGCAATACTGCACTACTCGGAAATCTCGTGACGCTCAGAGTGCTAATGTAAATAAGCTGTAAATAGCACTGCCATTTATTAAAGCACAGTTAGATTCGTTTGTGCTGATGTTTTATTGTTTTACCAAAGGTCACTTGGTACTACGTCAGCAGGGTTAAAGAGAAGTCTCACCTAATGTAGAAGTCGAGCATTCACGCATTAATAGTTTTCTCACGGGATCGGGGCTTGCAAAGTTTTGGGATGGGGGACTGACTAAAAGACAGCGAGACCAACTTCAGGGATAAAAAATATCACGTGCTCCTTTCCTTCTTCAAGTCCTTTTGTAGTTTCATTGATGTTATTAATCTTGACGAATGAAAAGTTATTGGTCTAGAGCAGGGGTCAGCAAACTGCGACTCGCGAGCCACTTGCGGCTCTTTCGTTACGTACATGTGACTCTGAAGTAAAATTGAAAATGAAAATAAAACTATCATAGTTTCATTTATGAAATGTTTAAGGATTTTATTCACATAATGGCGATTTCATTTATAGACTGTTATAAAAGGCCTACAGAAGGCATACTCAATGATTTTTAATATTTTGAATAGTTTCCATGATAGGACTCATCGCGTGTTGAAAAAATATTTTCATTTGGTGTTCTCAGTGTCTTCGGGTCTTCGTATTTATGTGAGCAATCCTTTTCTAACATGAATTTCATTAAATGTAAATTGAGAAGTCAAATTTCTGATGCCAATTTGTAATCGTGTCTTAAGTTAAAAACTAGTACTAGTTACAAACTGGACATATAGAAACTTTCTAAGGAAATACAAGCTCTTTGCTCACACTGATTGAAACCAATGAAAACAATTTTAAATTTACTTTTTCCTTCATTTAATAAAGATAAAATTAACATTATAACTTGTTACAATATCAATTTAAATTTTCCTGATTTGTAAAAATATATGTATAACTCGAATAATTTTTAACTTGTTGTTAGGCACTGGTTGGCTCTTCTGTCTTAAAAGTTTGCCGAACCCTGGTTTAGAGGATCTTTGGATGACCAAAGCATTTTTTAGCCAAGACAACGTTTCCATTTTCATAGATACCTCAATGTACGGGTATCCACTGAAAGAAAATCATATCTGTAAGGCCCTAAGAATTTCGGACCACAGAGCAAAATTTGATCTTCCACATTTTAGTTCCGATGAGATAACCATGACTTTATTCGTCCTCCCCACATTTTTTACCGTGGGCTGTGCCTCTTTAGTTCCTTACGGTCTCATGATTTATCTGTAGTAAGTAGAATGTTGAGAGGAATGTTAAGGCTGATGAGGAATGTTAGTAATAAACGGGTGTTATGAGTAGACCCGCGCGCGCATACATCTTCACTTTGGGCCCAGTACCAGGATTAATGGCGCCTACCGTTATCAAATTAGGTGATGCGTGATCCCTCACGATTTACTAATATATTTAGCTTGCACAATTGCGTAAGAAATGTCTCCTTTTGTTCCGTAAAAATACCAGCTTTATTATTACAAATATAATGCAAAAATTTATAATTCCTTAAACTTGGAAAACAGACTAAATTGCAGTACTAAAACCATTTGATAGTACGCAGATCTTCTTTGGGTCTAGATACAATTGTACGGCGATACTCCTTATGTTGGTAGGATTTTATGGCGCAAAGGCCATATTTGGGCAAACTGCCAAATACGAGACAGAAGGCGTCTTGTGATGGACATACACACACAAGGAAAGTTTTACTGACACAGGAGATAAATTCACCCAGGATAAGTTACAAGAATCGAACCTGCGCAGCTTAAAACTGGAAACATTCCTTAATGAGGCTGGTGTTTACGTAGCAGTTTTCGTTGAATATTTTATAACTACACTTTGGGTGAGGTGAAAGAACGCTTTGCTGAACTATACTATTGATATTAATCTCATTTGATAAATAAATATCCAAAAAAGATTTATATGATCACTGCAGAAATGCAGTATGTGATATCTAAATCCAATTTTCTGGCTTTATACAAATTGCGCGAACTGAAATTTCCAGAATTTAATAGCAAAATTTGAAAATATAATCTATATAAATAAAAATGTAATGTTCGTTTGTTCCTAACGCAAACTCCCAAAATTTTTCACCGATTGCCTTGAAATTTTGCCACAACGTTGCATTCGAATATGCGCATGTTTTAGTCTACTTAGTTACATAAATAAAAATGTAAGCCAGGAGGAACTGGTAAAACGTTCCTAATTAAATTGATTCTGGCCGCAATCAGATCCCAAAATCACATTGCCTTAGCACTTACGTCGTCCGGAATAGCTGCGACTTTGATACCAGGTGGAAGAACTGCTCATTCCGTTTTGAAATTGTCATTTGACATGCAATTCATTGAATCACCCACGTGTAACATTTCCAAAGCATTCAGCATGGGAAAAGTATTGCAAAAATGCAAACTTATCGTTTGGGATGAATGCACAATGGCAATCTTTCTTTTCAATTTAACCAGATGAGCCACAGCAACGCGTGGCCCGGTACAGCTAGTATAAAATATTCTTAAAAAGTTCAGATCTTTTTTCCTGCCTGATAAGCAGAGCTACATATTTTTAGTTTCACAAAATGCCTAAATTTGAGAAAAAGTTATCTTAATAAGGAGTTATTATTTGGGGGAAGGGATAATTTATATCTTTTTCCCTCTTCTCAAATTTTTCAACTGGTTGTCAAATTATTATTTTAGGGGGTCATTTCAAGGTCCTTGTCGTTGCGCATTTTGCATCATCCAGTGCAGTTATCACATAAACTGATATCTAATCTCTCTCTTAACATGAAAATTATCCATATTGAAATAAACTTTACTTTTAATTACTTCAAAACTGTTGGATAGTAGGTAGTTGATTTTACGTCACACTGGAGAAACATAATGGGCTATTGGCAACGGCCTGAGATGAGATCAATCCAGAAGGGAAAGATCGAGGACAACACCCCCGAAATTTTAAACCACGCACCAAAACTGTTAGAATGTTACACGAAAAGTTATGGTTCTCAACAATATGAAAGGGATTCATTGCTAACTGGGCAACAGGTACAGGAGGGTATGATAATTTTATTTTTGAGCAATATTACTATAGGGTCTTTTCAATTCTCTTGATTAAAGTTTCATTTTAATTATTGAACTTGAGTTTCATTCTATTCAAATAACTTAACCATTTCGTGAATATAAATCTTGCTTATCAAATCAAAAAGACACTTCAACTTTTTTATGCCAAATATGTCAAATTAGATTTGCAATAGGAATAAGAATAGATTTTTTTTGTGGTGGATAGGGGAGTGTGGCATATATGTGTACCATTGAGGTTGCAACGTGGCACCTGCATGGCTCATCAAGTTATGAATAATACCATAAACTTCAAAGCATTTTGTATTTATTTAATTTTTAGTGCATTGGTTTTATTTATTGGCTTCGAACCACTACGTGTTATCCTGTATGCTCACAAAGGAATTCCACAGAACTCAACCATCACGTTAGCGTGGTGTGGAAGTTTGGAGAATGTGATGCCAGCTCAGGTGTTGACCTCGTCTCTGGTGTTGTCCTCGGATCTTTCCCTTCGGGTTCGATCCCGGACCGTCGCCAATAGCCCGTTGTGTTGCTCCAGTGCGACGTTAAATAAAATACCTACATACCTTACTCAACCTACATCCAAAAAGAAATTAATTTCGCTAAATAATGTTATTAATAACACAAGCAGTCTTTGGCGGATTCGGTAGTGTGGCCGAGTTGCTTCCGCCATCACGGACAATGTGGTGTAAACTCTGGGGTGGTGTAAACTGAGGTGGAGGTCTCTCAAACCTGTACTTTTTCATCCCAATAGGTTATCTTTCTGTGTATCTCATATATTTATAATTCTTAACAGCGTGGTTTATTTAAATATTGATTCTGTTCGAATGCGTTTGTTTATAATTGCATTTTGTGTTCGTGTTTATTCAAAGAATAAGAAAAAAGCCTAAAAAAGTTTTATGTGCAAATTTTTATCATGTTTAACTGTATAGTAATTAATTAAGTTTCGACATTTATCATCGTCTTTATTCAAAATTTGTGCTTTTGTCATTTCCAAAGGTCTGTTTTCCCTGAAGTTTTAAAATTTTTCTTATCCTATACCCGCTTGCAGAGGATTATTGTAAACATGTTTATGCAACATTTTTGAATGGATGTACATAAATGCTAGTTCCTAGTGCTGGCTCCTGTGGAGCCAGAAGTCCCCTCCCGGCCACCCACCCCTTGTCCGACCTCAAATCCTCATTGGTAGGCTTGGAGGTCTGGATCGTAAAAAAATTATTTTGTAATGAGTTAATATTTAGTGCATTATTCATTTATATTTAGTCTTATTTGATCTACACGATATAAGCGACCTTAGTAATTTGACTAGTCTTGTACTTGGTTTATGTAAATTAACTGTATTTTGACGGACCCTGACGAAGGTCCTTCCTTTCTCTTTGGATCCTTATTTTTGTAACTTGTATTTCTTCTATATGAATCAATTGTATTTGAATTGTCCGTTTGGGCTATGGATCCTGAGGACCTTATGGGGCCTGACAAAAAGTCCTCCCTACAGCCTCTCAAGTAGACTTACAACCTCTGGGTAGGTTGGGCGGTCAGGGTTTTAAAAAAAGGTCCTTCCGGCCACCTCTATCGTAGCCTTATACCCTCTGGGTAGGCTGGACGTTCTGAATACCTGGAAGTTTATAAACCGTAATATTAAGGTCAAGGAAATAACAGGATGTAACAGAGTTTCAACAAGAGTCATTTTAACAGAGTTGTGAGATATTAGTAGAATCAAATGTTAAAAAACGTTCCTTTCACTTTTTCGTATGTCTGACGTGTGTGATGTATTATTGCGGCATTCCACCCCCTCCTCATTCTCATTCCCACGATGCTTTTGAACGCAACGGTTATCCTGGAATACAGGCGTTTCTTTCATCAAACGCTGGAGAAATAAATCAGCGGTTTCTGTCTCGCATAAAACCTGTTGTTTTCTGAGCGCTCTTCTATTTCTGAGTCTTTCTTCTTCCTGGGAAAGAAAGGAATCCATTGTGTTGGGTGAATTACCTCGATTTCTCCCATTGCTAACTGCCCCAGTTTTATCGTTTCATTGTGAATTCCTTTGGGAGGGTTCACGGTCAGTGTCATTTTCCAATCGGGTTCTTTGGTCCATGCCGATGGCCCTTGTCGCTTCGCATCTACATGTGAAACGTCGGATTAAACAAAAGAAAGGGTGTGTCTTTCGGTGTGAGAAACGTGTCGTTACGAGATTGGATTTTAGATAATCTTCTTTCGAGATCGGCAACCGATGAATCTTTTCAATTCTACATGCTGTTCATTATCCATTTTGTAGTTCATATTATTTTCTTTAAATCTTCCCGAGTGTTTTTCATTGAAATGCACTTAAAAATGGATAAAATGTACACAATGTGAACTAATTGTTAGGCATTGTGGATATGGACCTTGCGAGTTCATCTTTGTTTTGGATGTCGTTGAATTACTCCATTTTTTGTTTTAACCTATTAATGGCCAACGTCCCTATTTTGGGACGCATATTTATGACTTTAAAACCATGACCATTGTAAATAAGTTATTCTTTTACTCAGCAGATTATATTTATTATGTATTCTGATTATAATATAAAATAGATGCAAAGCGTTAACAAATTTTGACGCTAGAGGACTTCAATTTTGGATAATTTAGCGTGACTCAGTGATCGCCTTCAGTATCAATCTGGCAGCAAATATTGATGGTGTGTCAGTGAATTATCTTCAATAATCATCAGTAGATATAAAGAAAAGTCAAACTTTTAGTTTTGTTTCCCATTTATGGGACATTGGCCAAAATTAGTCATAAATTAGTTGAATTAGTTAGAAAGGTAAGCCAATAAAATTTGGCTATAAATTTTTGCGTCTTTGTAGTGCAAATGGATATTTATACAATTTTTCACCTTATCTTGGTAAGGACAGTCAAAACCAGCAATGGACCACTTGGGATTAGTCATACAAAACCTAACATCAGTCATTCCGCAAGAGGAATCCGTCAACCATGAAATTTGTTTTGATAATCTTTCTACCAATATTGACGTCCTGGAAATATTAGGTGACAGAAATCTGAAAACGACTGGCACAATTCGAGAAAATCGTACAAAAAGTAACCCCTTATTCCATCCAACATAATGAAGAAAACTACAGAAAGAGGGTTCATGGAGTATAGGTTTGATAAGACAAGCAAAGTTTAAGAAACAAAGTGGCATAACAATACCCCTGTATCTGTTGCGAGAAATTACAGCTCGGTTTTCCAGTTGGTAATACTACACGCTAT
The DNA here is from genome assembly GCA_933210815.1 of Meta bourneti. Lineage (NCBI taxonomy): Eukaryota > Metazoa > Arthropoda > Arachnida > Araneae > Tetragnathidae > Meta > Meta bourneti. The sequence goes on along the minus strand of OW119922.1, from coordinate 35,202,906 downwards.
TCGCAAAAGTTGAAAAAGGATATCACCGTTCCAATTCCAAAAGTTTTATCTGATTACAATAAATCAATGGGAGGCTTTGATATGCTTGATAAACAGATGTCTCTACAGAACAAGGATCCGGGAAAAGAAATGGTGGTTCCCATCTTTACACATATGCTGGATATAGCTGTTGTGAATTGCTGGAGAATAGACAACCTTGCAAATAAAATTGAAGATCTTACTCTGCTTGAAACCAGAATTGTTTTAGCCTTGATTTCTAAAATATCTCCTTCAAACCGCAAGCGATTTGATCCACAAAGGAGCAAGCTGATAAAAGGAAGAGTGTGAAGATCTGAGGTACGATTGTGGGAATCATTTTGTAAAAATTATCCAGACTCAACGGCGTTGCGCGCAGTGCGGGAAGAAAACAAAAAGAATTTGCAGTAGATGGTGATGTTCCTCTTCATGCCTGATTTAAAACTTTTCATACCAAATAAAATTCAGTTTCAAGATTTATTTCAAATTATTATTTTCAATGAGATTTTATTGTAAAAGGAAATTATTTTTTTAATTTTTTCATAAAATGTATGCCCACTTTGTTCGCAATAAAAGGATATTTCATTTTCCATATGTTTAACACAAAGATACTATCTTGTTTCTTGTGACTAGTGGCCAATGACCTAGAAATGGGACGGCAATATTGCGAGCCGTTATTATGAATAATGGCCAATGTCCCAAAAATAGGACGGCTGTTTTCAAGCACAAACATAATAACGATTAAGCTTAAATGCATACAGCACACTTCTAAAAACTGTAGAAGATGGGAACAATCAATATTTTTCAAATAAACATCATGGTTGAATTCCGGCCCTTAATGGCTTAAAATAGCTATTTTTTAATGGATGCATGTACAGGGCTGCCACAGGCGACTTTAAGGCGATTTTGCTATTTTTCAACCTTGGCGACTGAGGGTATCTTTTAACGCAAAATCTTCTCGAAAGCTATTGTATTTTCAAAATTTTGGCAACTTTTCGAAAATTTTGGTGGTTATTTTTGAAAATTCACCAAAGATCAAGGTAAATTTAAGTCTCCCCCATTTTTAAATAATAACGAACTGAAAAAATATTTTTCGGATTTTTCTTTAGTGAGAAGGCCGCGGTAGCCCGGTTGGAAGAGCAACGGATTAGCAACCGGAGGGTTGCGAGTTCGAATCCAGCCAAAGACCGTCGTGTACAAAGGGAGCTGGTGCACGTTATATCCGTCGTGGCCTCAAATGTCCTCACGTTGGCGTGGTGGAGTTTGGAGAGTGGGGTGCCAGCGCATGTGTTGCCTCGACATCTGACCGTGATTCAAAATTTCGTGCTGTTGTCCTCGGATCTTTCCCTTTGGGATTGATCCCGGACCTTCACCAATAGCCCGTTGTGTTGCTCCAGTGTGGCATTAATTAAAATACCTACCTACCTTTAGGGATAAAATTTTCCAAGGGACGCCAATTTCGAAGATTTTGCGTAAAGTTGTGACGACCATGAAAGAAAAACTCGAAATCTGTTGCTAGATTGTCATGAAAACCTTATTAAAAAGTATTTAGTTTTTTAATTTCAAAATATTTAAATTTCTTGGCGAGATCTTTGTATCTGAGCAACGAAAATTGCTACTAAAATAGGGTTTAAGAGGAGACTGCTATTTTTAAAAAACGTTATGCTTATTATTTTATAAGTCCTTCGGGTGTGGCAGCCATGTATGTGTTAAGAAGAGAAAAGTAGTTCATACCAATCTAGGTTGGTTGTATTTTGTTGAGCAAGGACTATATTTGGCCAAGCTGTGCTAAACACAAGACAGGCAACGTCAATTAATGGACATACATAAGCAAGGAAAGAAGATAGAGAAATGCACCAGGGTAAGTTAAGGAATTGAACCTGTGCCGCCTACAACTCGCAGGCTGCTAATGCAGAGGACTAAGTAACAATAAGTTCTAAAAATATAAGTTTACGGAAATAACTTTGCAAGCAAGGCAAAACAAAACGAATTATTAGCGTTCAATGAGTTAAAACCTATTTTTTTTTAGTGATTCTAAGCTAATAAACGAGGAAGGTGACTCATTTAATAGCAGAATCTTACCATAGGAATTTCTTTTTGATTTAAGCATTTTAAAGGTGTTTCTCTCCGTCATTTTGATATGTCCGAAACGCTTTTATGAACTGACTTCGATTATTTTACTCTTTATAAATTTAATCACCTCCATCAAAACTACATTCATTGAAGAATCTCGACACTGCCTTAAATTTATGCTGTTTTTAAATTGTTATTTGCTCCTTCAATGGAACTGAACAGCTTGTTATTAAAAACATGAAGGAGTGGTGTTCAGAGTTCTATAAATTAGCAAAAGTCATTTTGTTCCTAAAAACATCACAGAAGCTTCCCACGTTCTTAGAGTATCGAGTAAATGTGGATTAAATTATTACGTGTAATGATCAACACACTAAACTCGATGTCAAAAGCCGCTGTGGAAATCAGGCGATGAACATTGTAATATTCCTAAAAACGGGCAATGAGTATTCCTCAGACCGCGGCCACATGCGGCCCTCCGTTGATTTGTTGGCGGCCCGCCTCACTATGTGTTATTTTAACATTAACAAGTCACACGATAGGTAATTTTTAACAATTGCACATGCGCACATCAAAGCAACCGGTGCCAGGGGCGGCACATATATCTTTGAACAAACTTTTTCAATCATGAATATTAACAAATTGAAAAATAGGAACCTCTTGACGAAAGAAAATTTAGAATCAATTTTGCGCTTGACTACTACAAAAACCGAACCTAATAAAACAACTGCTAAACAAATGCAATGTCACGCATAAAATCAAATTCTTCATTTTGCTTTTTAGTATCTTTATAACAATATATGATAAATATTAATATATGTGATTCATAACTTTCATGAACTTCTGATAACTTCCATGTTTTTGGCGGTCCTCCCATAAGTCCCAGCGAATCAAATGTGGCCCTTGGCCTTTTCAAGTCTGAATCCCTGCTCTAAATGGATCTGGGCCGGATAGAGGTTACTCATCCTTAAATGGATACAGAAAAAATCCATTCAATGATCCTCCATAATAGGCACTTTCTATTTATACATGGAAAGATGTCATCGGGATATTTTCTACTTATTGTCGTATTAGAGAAAAGTAAAGGAATTGAAACAACTGAGACTTACGAATCACAAAGATAAGTTCGTATTATTCTTTGAAATCAAAGCTCTCTTCCAAAGTTCAGGCAAATGGAACTGGGATGATATTAAATTTCTCGTTTTCACGACGTAATCTGAATTCTAGAGTATTATGGTGGAATTTGAAAGTTTTTCCATGTATTATTTATTAGATAACTGAAACGCAAACTCGAATTTTTAGGAATTTTTGAGAGTTGGAGAACTTGCTGTCTTAAGAAATAAAACTCCACTCTTCTCCCTGGTAAGAGAAAATTTATAAACACACTTATTGATAACACACTTTAAATCAATGTGGGGTTTAAAGATGATGAGAGAAACTGATAGAAATATTATCTTACTGTGCATTTTGCTGCTATAAAACACAACACATAGTGTGCGTTAGGGCCGCGGTAGCCCGGTTGGGAGAGTAGCAACCGGAGGGCTGCGAATTGGAAACTCGATTCAATTAAAGACCTTCGTGTACGTGGGGGTCTGGTGCGCGTTAAATTTGTCTTGGGCTCAAATGTCCTCACGTTGGCGTGGTGTGGAAATTTGGAGAGTTGGGTGCTAGATCAGGTGTCGACCTCGTAACGATTACGAGGTGTTGTCCTCGAATCTTTCCCTTCGGTATTGATTCCGGACCGTGAGCAATAGCCCGTTTTGTTGCTCCGTTGCGTCAACTACCTACCAACGATAGTGTACATTCAAAAGGAATATAAATCTGATGTATCCATAAAAGTAGTTAAGACATACAACGAAAAACAGGTTCTTCTCGTAACATTCTAAACACGAAAATAAAACCTTTGTAGATGGAATTATGTCAAAAGAGAATAACTATGTAAATGTTTGCATGTATAGACTGCATAAAAGCTTCAATGTAATATACTATAATAATGAATACCCAGAAATATAGAAAGCCTCGTGTAAATCCTAAAAGCCTTAAGATATATCATCCAATCATAATTCCTACGCGCTGTGCATAATTTATTTTTATTATGTAGGAAAGGAACCTGAAAACTTATTGCTATATTTTACTTTTTGAATGTCCAACTAATATAGAAAAAGAAGACTGACTTAAATCGTCCGAAAATTTATTACCTAAAATAGAAGTTGACTTGCAGGAAGACTCCATGTTATCTCTGATGGGATATTTTATGGTATTCAGCTAATTACAGGGAATAGTATAGATAAAACTATTAAAAACCAGTTCTACAGACACATTGTAGCCGTTTTCTTCGCATTCGCTTCTTCCTTGAAGCCGTCACAACTTTGCGTTAACCGATTTGGTTAATTTCCCATAACTTCCTTTAGCTTTTTCTGGTACAGATTGAGGGTAAACATTAATCCTCTTCTAATCACCTTGACATTAAATTCACCAAGCGGGTCAAGGATCCGTTCTAATATTTTGACTTAAAACTACTTTTTAGTTTTATCGCTTTTCAATTGACTTTACGATTTTTCCAATTTAGTGGTATATATTTCTCTTCACCTCTATCTGAGGTAGGTATTTTAATTAACGTCGCACTGGAGGAACACAACGAGCTATTGGTGATGGTCCGGGATCAACCCCTAAGGGAAAGATTCGAGGACAACACCACGTAATTTTGAACTACGGCTCAGATGACGAGTTCACACCTGAGCTGGCACCCCACTCTTCAAACCTCCACACCAAGCCAACGTGAGGACATTTGGAGCCACGACAGATTTAACGTGCACCTGCGCCCTTTGTACACGACGGTCTTTGGTTGAATTCGAACTCGCAACCCTCCGGTTGCTAGTCTGTTACTCTTCCAACCGGGCTACCACGGCACTTCTATGAATCCGACATATGCATGAAGTATACCTATTTTTAACGTGATGGGTCATTTAACCAGTTTAATATTTTGAGTTTTATTTTGTCAACTCAAACCATTCCATATGCGTTTCTGTGCAAAATAATAAGCACATGCGCTGTAGAGATAAAGGGACTAATATAGCGGCAGCATCGAAAAGCTCAAGCAAAGTTACTAATATGCTTAAAAAGTGCGAAATAAGATACTGACATGAAAATAAGGCTGTTGAAATCTGCTTTATTTAAGAAATATGTTTGCTGAAAGATTTCAGCAGCGCAACCTTGCATCTATAAAAAATGCAGCAAATGAATCGAGATATTTTTATCGAATACTCAAAAAAAGATAAACTACTGAATAAAAAGTCAAAACAATATCTTACTTATGGTGAATGAATTTGTTACTATGTTTGCAATTATTAAATTATTATTTAAAGATCATTTGTTCATTATTTCAAGCACTAATCCTACTGTTTCCTGCCCCCCATGGGAAATGAGTCGTTTAACCTGTTTCGGTAAAAATAGGTATATTTAAAAGGTTGGTAAATTTGGTGTTAATCTCTAGAGTTTTCCCAAATACAAATATTAAGCAACGTTATCGTTCTAATTCTTTTCATTGAAAGCACCTGCGAGTTGTAGGTGGCGCAGGTTCGATTCCTCACTGGATCCCTCCACTCTATAGAAATACGCATTCATACACTTACCCTGTCAAAAGAGGCTATATCGCCAAGCGAGGCGATAAGAAACCAAATAGGCCAACCAAGTCAATTTTTCACAGAGCAGTCGCGTGACTACTAGTCGACATATTTGCATCACTTTTTGAAGCTCCTCTCAATAGTCTATTTATAGCTCAGTCTACTTATATTTCACGTTCATGGTCTCAAAATGTCTATTACCTAAGTGGTGGGTGGCAATTCTATCATGGTAGCGTGCTTGAGCATCTGAACCTGGGGCTATTCTGAAACATTGACTGCCCACATGCAAACCTCGGCAAACCGCCCGCTCTTCTCAAAAACATTCTATTTTCTAAAAGAACTCCATCATCAAACACGTACATAGAAAATAATTTCGGATGGCACGGTCTTTTTTCATCTAGTTCTCTAAATGCGGTACTATTAATTGCGTTTAATGATTTTTTCGACAGTTTTTCCCATTCTCTCTGATATACTAGCTTCAGCGTGTATTTTTGACAAATTTTTAATTCCAAAATCGTTTCGTGAAGGAATCGAGACCCGTGTGCTCTCCTGAATGCATCCCTGCCCCCTTGATGAGTGCTTCTTAAATATTCTAATGCAGAAAACAGATGCCTGTTTATAAGTATATTTTATTACAATCGCAAAAAGAGCATGATAACCGACAATTATTAATAGAAGCAAATATACGATATTACTAACTTATAAGATACGAACAAGTTAATAATATCGTAAATCTACTTAAAGTTGGAGCCATAGTGCGTCTATTTCGGGGCTGCCTCTATTTTTTCTGATTATGTGTAAGTGCACGCCCAGTACACCACTCAAAAACGACCCTGCAATCAGCTGAATGTCAATTCCACTGGTTCGAAAGCCCCCTATTTACAAGATGTAACTCCTTACAACTTTTATCTATTCCTCAAAGTCAAATACCATATTAAATGGTAAAAATGTTAAGACATTAAGTCTGTACAGCACAATGCGATGAGATGGCAATTCTCTACTTCAAAAATGTTTTCAGCGATTGAAACAGCCGTGGACTATTTATGTACCTTTGGAAGGATATGGTTTCGAATGTGAATGTTTCAAATGTGCGTTTTAGTAATTTTTAAACCAGTATTTATGCGCCTTTGAAAGGATACGATTTCGATTGTTGAATGTGTGCTTTAGTTTTTTTTAAAATCCTAATCAGGATATTATTTTTATCACACCTAGTAAAACCATGAATCATTCTACACATCAAGTGGAAAGAGAAAAACAAAATCTCATATGCCATTATTATCAGCTTTCGTTCTTCCTTCACTGATTAAAATTGACAAGATTAGAACACAGAAAAAAGTGTCAGAGTACATAACAGCTGACATGTGCATACCAATTTTTCGAGATCCAAATCGGCAGCTAAAATAACAGCTTCTTTTATTTCGTTCATTCCCTTCCTTTCAATCACTTCTCATTTGTCCTGACGAAGTCAAACAATAACTAACCATACAAAGAAGAAACGTCTCTGGACAATAACACTTTCATTTTTCTTCTCTTGGATGTAAACTGAAATAAAAAAATCAAAATGTAAATTCAGAAGAATGAAAAGTCGAATAAAAATTTGCTCTAAGAGCATGTTTCAACTGCTTAATTAATATGCACTAGCCGTTTCGAATTTCATTTCCCAACACTAAGTGTTAGGTGGAGTGACCGATTTCAGGCGACCCTTGAATTTCTACATGCAACGTTCACTTTACGAAAAACAACATATTCGCTTTTATAAATGCTGGTATTGTTTTTTCCAGACCACCCGCCCGATTGAGTCATCACTTGCCATTAGTGTAGTTTTTCACTGCTTTCTTTGCCGTGATTCATTTAATCATTTGTTGCAATCGGAATGGAAATCTTATTGAAGAGAGTATATATAGTAGGGCCATTGTGTTTAATTTAGTATTTACTGACGAACAGCATAAATGAGATTCACTGATTTTGATTGGGCAAAGCATTTTCTCTTTTTTATGCTTCCAAGAGATTTTTTTAATCGAGATAATTTTGTAAAATTTTGGGAAGATAATTCGTTAAGCCAGAACTTTTTTCCTGATATATCACATATCAACACAAATTCATTACCTCTTCAATTAAGCCTCCATGCAAAAATTATTTTTAAATGAATCTTCATTTAGAAACAATTGATTTTAAAACCTAAAAATTTTCAATGACCAGATAATTTAAAATCCAAATTACTCGTTTCACATTTTAACTAACTGTTTTGTAACTTGTCTCAATTGTGATTAGCGATTTTTTTTCCTGATTTTCTTCCTTTTTTTTATCGCTAGAAAGTTATTAATTTATCATAAGAAAATCGTGCTTTAAAAATCGACGTGACATTCTATATTTTTTCTTTGCCTTTAATGTTCTTACTAAGTTACTTTCAATGTACTTCCTCTCATTTACTTAATTCAATTTTTTTCTTAAACGTTCGTAGTAATTCAGAATGCCCTATATTCCACAGGTCCCAGTGTAATTAGCCATCGGGTAGCCATAACTGACCTTTGAGCAATAAATTGAATCATCCAAACCTTTATATTTAATGTCAGTAGTAGGCTTCTGTAAATATACTAGTAAAAATGCATTGCATAAATTTTAGGTTAGATGGACTTAATAAATTTCAGCATGATTTGTGTAAAGTATATAGAATTATTGAGAATTAACTTTTAGACAGAGTGAATTGTAAACCTGTGAGGGATATTCTTGGCTGCAAATAACCTTTTTATATATAATATTTTACTTTATTAAATGTAATGTTAATTATTAAGTACGTTTAATTAACCAATTAAAAACATTAATCACAACAAAAATTACCCAAAGTACCAAACAATTAAACCATCAGATTACTAGAGTGAAAGATAAAATCTTTGTGTTCGTTCCATCAAAAATAGCTGTTGACCAGTTTTATCATCTTTATTAGTATTTTTTGCATTAATGACCATTGTATTACTGTTGGCTGATAACAAATAAACTTCGCAAAGGATACAATGTTAAATTATTGTAAGTATAAAACTTACTTATGTTCATTTTAATAACAATAAGTAGTATTTTACAACGCTACTGTTTATAATAGAAAGTGCAATTCCAATTCCGTATTTTTAAAGGAGTTACGGATATTTAAGTTCTATTTCAATGATTATAAACTTCAGTTTTCTATTTCTTGGTTTATCGGTACAAAATTTCGACGAAAATATACAAACATATTTCAAAAGAATAATTTGTTAATACGGCTAAAAGCAATTACAATACAGCCCTCTCAATTCTATAAAAATGTTTATACAGTCTTATAGTGGTGTTTACTCAAACGGCTAAACATTTAATTGCGTCTTTATGTCGCGAAAACTTTCAACTCTTTCCAACAAAGATTTAATTCTAACGTCTGCGAACGAATGTGAACAAGCAATTCTACTAATGACGTAGCTTTCATTTATTGCTCGCAGGAGAAAATTGGCAGTTCTCGAACACTGTTTATTCAACGCAAACCTATGTATAAATCCCAAATAAATGGATTTTATTTGAAAGTTTATCATTCAAACTAGTTGCTATTAAGTTGTCTTGAGATTCAATTGGTCCTTTCCTTCCGTCAAAGATTAGTGTGGTGTGGAAGTTTGGAGAGTGGGTGCCAGCTCAGGTGTTACCCTCGTCATACGACCGTGATTCAAAATTACGTGGTGTTCTCGGATCTTTCCCTTGGGGACCGTCGTCAATAGCCCGTTGTGTTACTCCAGTGCGACGTTAATTAAAATACCTACCTACCTTCCGTCGAAGAATGTATTTCTAACTAGTAATAATTGAATACTTGTATTTCGTAACTTACTCTTTTTTGTAATTTGTTATAAATAGTTTATAAAATTACTGGGTAGGTAGTTAATTGACGTCGCACTGGAGCAACACAACGGACTATTGGCGACGGACCGGAATCAATTCCGAAGGGAAAGATTCAAGGACAACGCCTCGTAATTTTGAACCAGTCAGATGACGAGAACGACATCTGAGCTAGCACCCCTCTCTCCAATCTTCCACACCACGCCAACGTGAAGTTATTTGAGGCCACGACAGATTTAACATGCACCAGCCCCCGTGTACACGACGGTCTTTGTCTGGACCGAGTTTCGAACTCACAACCCTCCGGTTGCTAATCCCTTGCTCTTCCAACTGGGCTATATAGGCTTTCTATGTATATAAAATTACAAAGCATAACGTCTTTTCTCTCAACATATTATTCTGATGAGAACGCAGGGAAAAACATCAGTAAGGATCAGCACTATTTTAAGGTTACTATTAAAAACAAAAAAGCGCTGGATGTATAATTATTTACAAAAAATTATGTAAGAGGGTAAGTTACACATCGTAAGTGGTATCATCGCCCCATCTGCCTCCATTGAAAGAATTTTCGTCCCTCTCTGTCTTCGTGTCCGCGTGGAAATCCAAACAGTTGGTGTGACGTTATCTGAAGGCCGGAAGTCGTGCACATGCCCTTGCGTATGCTCCCCTCGCTCAGCCATTAGTCATCTGTATATCTTCACAATAACTTTAAGTCACCCTTTTCTTTCAACTCTTAAAATTTTAAACTAGGGTTTATTATTTATGTAGATGTTTATCCAAAAAGAATAATGTAGAAAAAATACATTCAGAGTTCACTCTATCGTGGATTCCCCAATTTAAATTTCATAGTTTTTATCGATTTTGATCGCTTTTGGTAATAGCAGGTCATTAAAAGAAGCATTTTCCGAAAATTATTAGATTTATTGATCTGTATATTAGGTACTCGAGCGAATGAATTATGGTCACGATCAATTATGTTTTGTGAAGAATTTCTGATGGTGGGAAACAAAATTCTATTAGTGATTCACTGACTACTTTTCAGACTATAGTTTGAGGTTAGCAAATTTTTCTCTTCCTTTGATTAGCAACTGAAGGAATGGAAATTTTTAGTAATTTAAGAAATTTTAAAGTTTTTCAATTCCTGCTTCTCCCCTAGAAATGATCAGTTTCTTCACAGTTTAAGAGACAGTACTAAGTCTAATCGTAGACATTTTTATATTTCGTTGAATAAGAGCGGCACTCTACCCGAGACTAGATAGGCCCCCTATCTAGTCTCGCTCTATAAGACCGGCACTAGATAGGGGGCCTTGGCTCATACGTCTCCCGGTACCATGATATGAGGGTTTAGGGATACCGGTATCATAATACTAGTATCACCCCCGTACTAAGTTGGATCACCGCCCTCATGAAAACTACCAAAATGTATTCCAAGAACTCATAGCTTCACTTGCACTAATGAATATTTTGTTCCCTATCCCTTTGCCCAGCTGAGTGCATTTCTCTCTTCTGCGTAGGTAAAACTTTACTTGTGTGTGTTTGTTACTTTACTTAACCAAAAAACATTACTTGGCCAGATCTATCCCTTGCGCCATAGAAAACTAACCAATCATCCTTTTCTCACTTATTGCACAGCCTCATTATTGTAAAAATTGTAAAGATTTAATTTTTCAAACTTAGAAAATGGACTACTCATGACTGTACAAAGATTTTTTTATTTCTAATGCCTGACCATTGACCCCTTCGGCCCAACAAGGGAAGAACTGACGGCTATTTGTAGAGGAGCACCCAGTGGGTAGGCCGCCGTTAATCCTAGCAAGGATAATCACCAACATCCCTTCGCTTACAAACCGGGACTTGGACCCGAGACATTGAATAGCAGACGAGTGTTATGACCACTGAATCAGTTGCTCCAAGAACTCATTTTGTTCACTTGCACTAATAGAATGATTATCTCTCTTCCTTTACCCAGCTGGTTGTATGTCTCTGTACTGAATCAAAACTTTCCTTGTCAGTGCGTTTCCTTTTACTTGAAAGAAAAACATTGGCGCAGATCTTGCCCTTGTACCATGAAATAAAAACCATCATTTTCCCAGTTATAAATATAGTGAATATTTTTCTCTTCAAACTTGGAAAGGACTACACATTCCAGTACAAAGATTGAACTGGTCATCTGAACGGGTATCGAGGTATTGGAGCTTGCCATCGAAGTTTTAATTGGTTCGGTCGTATATTAATTTTACTGTCAAAAGTATTCAGAAATAATTTGGGTTGTTTTTGGGGTTTTATGGCGCAAGGGCCATATTTGGCCATAATACGCCAGACACGACATGCAATATAAAGTAATAGACAGACACGCAATGAAAGTTTTACTGACACAAGAGAAATACATGCAGGGAGGAATGCACCTGACAGGAATCGAACCTGTACCGCCTACAACTCGTAGGTTGCTAGCGCAGTGGCATACCCACTGAGCCACGACGGCCCCAGAAATAATTTGGGAGATGGATCGCATATCAGCGATTCTCTCGCTAACGTGGCAATGACTGGATCAGATCCTAGATAAAAGCCTCGTCGCCAAACCGGGTGTCATCTAGTTAAAAGCATCATCAAAATCACCAAGCCTTCTCGATGGAGAAAGATAACAGCGTAGCAGTCGTCTGTCAGAACGGATTTTGTTCGTAAATTGACGGCTGTAACTGTTCCAGTGGCTAGAGAAATAGCTCCGTCGCTGTGTTGGCATCGGTCCCGAAAAAATCAGTTCTGCTCTGAAGTACATTCTTCCCTCAGTCACTGATGACGCTTGTCTACAAGTTTATTCCTTCTGGCGGCTGCCGTTGTGATAAATTGAGCACGAGATTGTAAGCTCACCCTCGGTGTAAGGATGCATGCACTAAATTGAAAACAGAACAGAATTACGACTGGGAATTTTCGCTTGAAAATCATCAAAAAAACAATGTGTATTCTTTAAAAATATTCGAAGAAAAATCATTTGTCTGAGAAAACTACTACAATACTGAGTCAGATCGTTTTTATTTTACATTACATCTTGATACACGAGCCCGGTGTATTATTTCATCCGATTTCATGATGTCTTCTATAAACCAGCGAAGCAATATACATAAAATGAGCATTAGAAAAATCAGTAAAAATAGCATATGAATCACAAATTTTCTTTTAGTTCTAAAAATGTTTTCTCCGGTGCTGTCGAACAAAATATGTTCCAAAGTACAATACTTGATTTCTCTCCCTCATCAACTCAAATAAGGCACTTGTTGGAGTCAGCCAGGTTAAAACGATTCAAGTAGGACTTATAATGTGGTCTATTCTGGATTTAGCAGAACAAGTAGCAACTGCACTATAGGGATATTTTTGTAGTAATGGAAGTCAAAAGAAGCTCGCTCTGGTATTGAAAATTTACGATTCATTCCACAGTTTCTCCATGAAGTTATACCAAAGTGATCGACACTCTCTCCTGACCCTATCCAGACACGAGGTAGTTGGGGTATTTCCTGTAAAAGGAACTGGCCCGTTTTATTTTAAATTTAGTCGTTTTAATTTTCAAAAATCGAACTCCAGTGTAAGATTTATTGGTACAATTGGGTAAGTGTGGTAGGTATTTTTATAAACGTCACACTGGAGCAACACAGCGGGCTACTGTGGTGCAATTGAGAAACGCGAAACTTTCAATTTTTGAATTCTTTTTTGAATGTGTAATAAAAACTTCGAATATAGTAACTTTACTTTCATTTTTTAATACTATTTTCAGATTTATAGAGAAACGTAATGAATCCACAGATATAAATACTAGCATGGCGATCTATTTAAAACGAACAACTCCAAATACGTTTAAATATTTAATAAGCAAATATCTAATAAAAGTCGTTCTTATTTCCCCTGTGCTATAAATATCATTAACCAACCATTCAACCCAAATATCAGAAATTCTTAAAGAATAAACGACTACCCTGTTGATATACAGTTACAACTATCTCCAAATAAAAACTGGATGTCAGTATAAACTTTCCTTGTGTGTGTATGTACATTACTTGATTTCTTGTGTTTGGAGCAGCTCTTGGAAAAATGGCCCTTGTGCCATAAAAAATCCAACCAACCAAATGAAAAACGAACAGTCTATTTTAGAATTTCTGATATTTGGATTGATTGGTTGGTTGTGGTAATATCTTTTGAACAATACGAACTTGAATTTTATTAGATTATTCTGTTTATTAGATACTAGCAGAATTGCCCGGCGTTACTCGGGTTGAATAGGTCAACTAATTTCCGTTTTCTTTAATAAATTCTAATTCCTATTAATCACATGTTCCAACTACCACTCTAATAAAGGTACATAATTGTTATATATAAATACACAATTTCACAACTGTAAATAAATGTCAAATTTAACATTTTAAATTTTTGTAGAATTTAAATTTTTAGTAAGAGAAAAGTTTGCCAATGTGACCCAGAATGCATATAATAATAGAGTATGCAAAATACCTTGTATGTCATTTAAAAACTAGAGCGTTTCCTCAAATTATCATTCAATGATAAAAAAAATTAAAAACTAATTAAACCTTTACTTAACTTTATTATAGGAATTGAACGAAAAACAAAATTCAAAAACCAGAGATGCATCTTAAAACAGATTTACGAACCAAAAGCAATGAATGTACTTGTTTGTACACTACAAAATGGATTCCTGGAATATAAGGTAACGGATTACAGAAATTTAAAAAAGCAAATGATTAATAATGATTGTTTCGAACTAATTCAGTTGCTCATGCCAAAAGTAATTTCTAAAAATACCAAGGTTGCCATATTAGTTACCAGTCCTATTTTAAAAGGTTTTGTGCTACGTATTTTATTCTCTTTATCGTCTGTTGCAAATATTCAGAATTTTTTTACAGAAATTTAAAAAAGCAAATGATTAATAATGATTGTTTCGAACTAATTCAGTTGCTCATGCCAAAAGTAATTTCTAAAAATACCAAGGTTGCCATATTAGTTACCAGTCCTATTTTAAAAGGTTTTGTGCTACGTATTTTATTCTCTTTATCGTCTGTTGCAAATATTCAGAATTTTTTGTTTCGTAAAGAAAAATAAGGCTAAAAATAAAGAATTAGAATTTAAATTTCGTTAAATTAATTTCTGGAAAAATATTTGCTGTAAGCAGTGCTGGTAAAACAATCCAAGTAATCGCAATGCTTAATATGCATTCCAGTTTCTCTCCTCACAACTACTAAATTATGGTTGATTTAAGTATAGTTACTCAGATGTTTTAGCATGCAACTGATCTAAATATGTAAACAAAGTATTCACTAAACTAAAATATGATGTGTAAAATAGAGGACATTGTATTCAAATATAAGGACGAATTCAACCAAGTTCAGTCACCAAATGAATGAAAATACTCACAATATGCAAAATTTTCATGAAAATATATTCAACCGTTTGGACGTAGTACGGGCACACACATACAGACAGATGGTCAGAGAGATACCAAACGCGCAAGTGACAAATTTTGCATCAGAGGGGCCCAAAACTGATAGAAAACTTGAAATGGGTTGAAAATATTCAAGGTACAAACACTCCATTTTTTTTTCATGTAGATTTGAATGCATTTTGGATATAAATAGATCGCCATGGTAGTATTTATATCTGTGATTTCATTACGTTCCATTGCAAATATGAAAGCAATACTCGAAAAAATGATAAAGTACTATATTATTCGAAGTATTGATTACATATTTTGAAAAGAATAAATAATATCGAGAATGTTTCGCGTTTCCCAACTGCATCAATAAATTTTACAATGGTGTCCGATTTTCATTTTGTCTTTCTGTATTCATCGAATTAAACACATTGTATGAGTATGTCTATTTTACAATTTAAATAAGTAATCCAAAGATAATAACATTTCCTACTTCAATTTAGCTCCGAATGAGCTGCAGACATTTATATACAGTCGATGCTCTCACGATTTTACGAACTTTCAAGTCCCGTTTATATCAGAATAGGAAATGTTAATTTTCATTCCATTATCTGAACAAACAAGCGTTAGACGAACCAAACGAAAGGAGAACGAAAAATTTTCTTCGAAAATAAATACTTTAAAAAAATACACTTTAAAATAAGTTATAATCAAACTGAAATTAAGAATTTCCGAAAATTTTATAGCATTCTGAAGAGTGTTTACCAAAATTCAGGCATCAAACCTCTTTAAAATGTCATAAAAATGCAGATCATTCATTATTTTTATTGAAATCAGTACTTTTTAAAATTTTAGTTGTGTAACTTAATTATATATATATATATACTAGCAAAATTACCCAATCTCACTCGGGTTGAATTGGTTACTATAGATTGAAAAAGTGACCAGAATAATCACTTTCCTCTTTCGAAGAAAAATGCGAAATCATTTAAGAGTGAGTAAAATAATTTTTCAACACCTTTTCTCTCAACATAATATGGAGATTTTTGTAATTTCTACAACCTACTTTGGACACAAATCCTATACATATACATCCATCCAAGTAATACATTTATATCGCACCTCTGCTAAAGGTACAAACTGACGAAAGGTGACAGACACTAAGGTAACTACTACAAAAGACGATTTAGAGGGAGGATTATTAATTCTCTTTCTTGCGTTCTTTTCCTGTGAAATTGCTCAACTCAATTCGTAAAAATGACGAATCAACGGCGAATACTCCGGCACTCATAATTTACTTGCCAATATTTTTTTAAACTGTGGTACTCATTTCGAGTTTCGCTATCATTAAGGGAAAGTGATAAATTAATTTGATAAGATATTTATTTCTAAGTTTATTTTAAAAGCGAAATAATGGTTTTCTTGAAAATTCCGTTTTGTGGTACGTGCAATAATAAAAGAATTTTTTTCAAAATTGAATTTCTTCAGTACAAACAAAAGGTAACCTATTACCATTTTTTAAAATGGTAAACAGATTTGAGAGCGTTTTTTCTAAAGAATATCAGCGTTTTAAACAAACTTTCCATATATAAGTTGCTTAAATAACGCATCTTGACCTTCTGTCACCATGATAAAGAATGTGTAATATTTCAAAAGTCCTAGTTCGGATATTTTTAATATTAACGATCTTTCTATAATGGCAAAATTCCACTTAAAATTTGTTTTATTCTAACTTACATACCGCTTTAAATCAAATACTTTTCAGCGGTGTTGTGTGAGACGAACAGCAAATACAATTTATTAAAATAATAAATAATATTTAGAACAGAAAACAGAAATAAAACAAAATAAAAGTTGGCGGGGAAAAAGTGGTTCTAAAGATATAAATTCTTGGTGCTTTTTTATCTCTTGATCTCGCACAGTCGCCACAACTTACAACTAAAAATTAGACAAAATTTTGAAATATGAAATTAATTCCGAACAAAAAAAACAGAAAATATCACTACACGAGCAAAACGAACACTAGTTTCCATTCGTTGCAAAATATCGCCTGTGTCCCAAGTATTCTGAAATAGTTGATATTTCGCAAAGAAAATAAATAAGGCTCAAGATATAACTATTAGAATTTAAATTCTGTAAAAAAAGTTTTTGGTAAATTCAATCTGTAAATCAGCCTAAACCATGAGTAGAGATGCATTACAACATTCACATCTACCTCCTCGGACGCCAACATCTAAATTGACAAAACCTAGTACAATCTCAGTTATTTTCAAACGATTTTTTTTCTGTTCCAGTGACTTGTGAAACGGTTAGTTTTCACACAAAAAATTAAGGACTTTTGGAATTCTCGGTTCGAATAACTCGTACAAACGGTGCGATTTATTCGCGTTTACGAACAAGCCCTAAGTATAGTTTCTCTGATGTTTTAGCATGAAACGCCTAAATATGCGAACAAAAGAATTTCAAATAATGCATTCACTTAACTAAAATATGGCTTATCAAATATAGAACATTGCATTAAAATATCTATATAAATAAGAATGGAGTGTTTGTATGTTGAATATTTTCGACCCATTTCAAGTTTTCTACCCGTTTTGAGTCCTGATACAAAATTCGTCTCTTGCGCGTTTGGTGTCTGTATGTAGTATGTGTGTGCCCGTACGACGTCCAAACAGCTAAATATATGTTCATGAAACTTTGCATACTGTGTGCGTACTTGCATTCATTTAGTGACTGAAGTTGGTTGCGTTAGTCTGTCCGTCTTCTCGTTGGATTTTGTGTTTGTGCTTGTACAAGTACCACATAAAATGTATTTAACATTTTAATACAATGTTCTATATTTGATGCACCATATTTTAGTTTGGTGAATACATTATTTAAAATTTATTTGCTTACATATTTAGGGCAAATTTCACGCGCGTCAAACACCTGTTTAACTATACTTAAATCAACCATAATTTGGTAGTTTTGGAAGGTATATTGAACATCACAATTACTTGGATTGTTTTACCTGTAATGCTGAAAAATCAATTATTTTTCAAAAACTATTTCTTCTGAATTTAAATTCTAATACTTTATTTATTTTGAGCCTTATTGTTTCTTTACGAAACAAAAAAAAAATTCTGAACATTTGACAGACGATAAAGAGAATAAAATATTATAAATAAAATATACAGAACAAGACCTTTTAGAATAGGATTGGTAGCTAATATGGCAACCTTGGTATTTTTTAATCGTTTGCTTTTTAAATTTGTGTCCGTTATATTCTAAGAATATGTTTTGTAGTGAAAAAACAGATACATTCATTACTTTTCGTTGAAGATTTTTTAAAATCTGTTTTAAGATGTATTTCTGGATTTTCAATTAGAAGTTTTTCGTTCAATAACAGTAATTAAGGTAAGTGGTTTAATTAGTTTTTAAAATATTTTTAATCGTATCATAATTTTGGGAAACGCTTTTGTTTTTAAATGACATACAAGGCATATAGTACATGCATACTCTGAACTATTCTTTTCTGTTTTACTAAAAATTTAAATTCTACAAAAGTGTAAAATGTTAAATATGACATTTATTTACATTTGTGAAATTGTGTATTTATGTATAACAATTGTGTACCTTTATTAGAGTGGTAGTTGTTACATGTTATGAATAGGAATTTTAATTTATTAACGAAAGAGGAAGTTAGTTAACCAATTCAACTCGAGTAACGCCGGCTTATTCTGCTAGTATAAGAATAAAACTAATAATTCGAAAGTGCAAGTTTGACAAATAGCGTTCTTGTTAAGTAGAAATTTTGTACGGTTTTATTCCTTGATTTCAGAAAACTTTATCCGAGAAATTTAGAGTAGAATTCCTGCTTTCTCGCTGTGGGACAATGGGAATAATAATCACATTCCATTGGAACAATGGGAATAATTATCACACTGAAAGTAAAAGGTTTAGCAGTATGAAAACAATTACTTCAGACCGAAAATAAAAAAATGGTTCGATAATTTCCGAAAGGAGATTATTTCTCGATACTGATCTTTTTTTCATGAGACTTCATGGTACAATTTTTTTTAAATATTTTCCTTCGATCCGTCATTGATCATTTTGTGCAGTTGCAATACATATTATTAGCCATAATTATTCACGAAGGCACAATAAACTTGGAATATGCCTAGAATATTGATGCTTTGCAATCGAATCTTCGTATACTAATTTCGGTTTACTGCGGGGATTGGGTTACCAAATGCCCGGTCAGGTCTGGTATTTGGGTGCGTTGCCCGGATTCCGCAGGGGATTACAAATTGTTCGGATTTTTCAGAGAAACCATTAATTCAATCCAAATATTCTCTTTGAATCGCTTTTTGTACAAAAATTGTATTTCGCTAACGGCAGTTCGCAGAATTGTGTACATCGAGTGAGGTATTTTTAATTAAGAAGTATTTATTATTTCTAATACTGTTATTTCTTGTTTGTAACAATATTTATTTGATCGTTTCAATGCAAAAAAAATATTTTTAATAACATTACATCAGTTGTGTTTTATCTATCTGGACTTTCCTTGAAATGTCAGGAATTACAATTGAGTTTGTCAGAAACTTCCATTTTAGGTCTGGAAACCCTATTAGAGAACTTCTGCCATAACTATAGTGAAAATTCAAAATCATCTGCTCACATAAAAATCCGCTATCGAACTCAAGCCTGAAAAATGCTCTCTTAGTTTTTAATAATTAGAAGAAAATTAGAACTTTGTGATTTGATGATTGGTGAGTTGCAGGTGTCCTTTTCTCGAAACACTCATGTAATGAGTTATTTGGGAATGATTATTTTCAAACAAATCGTACGTTCTAAGAATTCTAGGGAAGTTACAATCAACCTGTTTCTTGTCATTACTTCTCATTACAGTGGTACTTTTCCGAATGTTCATCAAAGGTGTTTTATTGAGCAGGGTAAATTACATTTAAAGCCTAAAATGTGTCCCTTTTTGAGAAAAAAATTATTTTTATAGTAAAGAATATTCTTGGATTATTGACGTGGATTTAATGATATCAATTATTTAAATGATTTAGTCGGTAAAAGTTTTAGGTTTCGCCACAATTCAATTCCATTCCATAGTTTAGCTAAGTGAGCCACGTATAATTTAAAAAATCAAAAAGAGAACAATAATATGGCTTATAATGATCAATATAGGGCATTACAGTCTCAAATTTGCTACCCTAGGTTGCAGCCTACTCAGCCTGTATTGAAGTTCAGTCCTTAGTTTAATAGAACAGTTAAATTATTGTAGAGCTATTAAAACTTCTAACTAATTTTACCAAACGAGTCAAACGACCCATTTTAAAATTTTGATTTGAAATTAGCTTTTAAGTTTTATCGCTTTTCCTCACACAATTGACTTTACCACTTTTCCTGAAATGTTTGTAAAATTAATTTAGTAGTATATATTTCTCTTCGTCTCTCCCTGCATCTTACATACGTATGAAGTGTACCTATTTTGACCGTGACGGTTCATTTGACCGGTTTAAGATTTTATGTTTTTTTCAACATTGTCAACTCTAGAACCATTCCATATACACTGCTGTGCAAAATAATAAACACATACACCACTGTAAAGAGTTTCACGCTTCATTGCCCATCCTAATTTTTCATTTCTTCATTATATTCCTACGAAAAAAAAACGAATTTTTTTCTTCTGAACAGAAGTAACGGCATCAATTCGAGATAACCGCACAAATAATGAGCTCAATTCTCACTTACAAGACATACACATACGCCTGTGAATGGAGATTTTATTATCGAATACTAAAAAGGTGGTACTGAATAAAAAGCCAAACTAATTATTTATGATTAATGAATTCTTGTTTTGTTTATAATTATTGAATGGTCATGTAAAGATCAGTTTGTTTATTATTTCAAGCACTAATTCAACAGTTACCTGCATTCAAATGGAAAATGGGTAATTTACCCGTTTGGGTAAAAATAGGTATTTACAAAAGATTCGTAAGTTTAGTGTTAACAGATATTTCTGCCCACTAACACATACGCACTTTTCTAAAACGTGATACTTTAGTTCAGTGATTCCCAAAATGTGATCCGAAGACCCCAAGGGCCTTTCGGATTCGATCGTATTGGGTTTTGTATTTTATGGCGCAAGGTCCTAAACACGAAAAGTTGCGCCAGACGCAAGATTTGGAAAGAAAAGATATGGACACAGAAAAAAGGAAATATCACTTGGATACCAAGGGATCACGAAGCCTGGACGCATCTAAAGATGTGCCCCTGTGGGGGCAGAAAACATGCAATATTTCACAAGTCAAAATATAGATATTCGTTAGAATTCACTGATATTAATATTCCGTATTGCAACCCGATTATTTTCCTTCAATTGGTCTATTGTCTTGGGTTTGTTGGCATACACTTTCCCTTTTAAATTTCCCCACGGGTAAAAATCCCACGTCGACGGGTCTGATATTCCACACAGTAACGAGACTGAGATCGATAAAAAAAAATTTAATTTTTGTTTCTTCAACGGAGGGATATCTACTAGAATGTTTCTAAGCACTAGGGTATTTTCACTTATCAAACTACCATTACCCGATTACACTTTTATACAATACCAAGCTTTCATATATGAGTCATCAACTTCCAACGCCAACAAATAATCCAATATGCACAAAACATTTAGAACGAAAATCAATAAATCGTTTGAAACATTTCCTTGTATTCTAAAGTTAAAAAACCCGAGAGAATTCACCGTTTGTGAGAGGACAAACACAACAGTCATTCGAGTTGAAGCGTACACAAGTGGAAATTTGCTTTTAATTATTATCTTTTTCGATTTCAAATATACTTTAAACACACTTTTCAACATTTTCGACAGAAGTATTTTGAATCTATCTCCAGCCTCGGAGACAATTTAATTACTTGTCATTCAACAAAGATAATTCTATCTAAGCGAATAGAATTTACGTTGCCCCCCTACAGTTTTTAAACCGAATAGTTACCCCATCGCAAGTTAAGATATTTCTTTAAATTCCAAAATAGCTATTTAATCTTACTTAAAATTTATTCTGAGTGGACTCCTACGGTTCTGTTGGGATATAAGCAAGTGATTGACTTATTCTAGGATTTGATACTTAATTCCGAAGGGAAATTTAACAAGTGAGATTTCAAAAGAATTTCGAATGTTTAACTTGAGCTAACATCTCCAACAAAGGGAAGAAAGTTTTAAAAAATGGCCCGAGTTAATTCCTTCTTTGTAACATATTTGTCGCTTAACACTTACTCGTGAAACTTAATTAACTCAAAGATATTTTTTCGATAGTTATCTATGTACTATGAGACAAGTGTTTGTTTCAAAACAACTGTAAACTTTAAGTATTAAAGGACGAAACTTATTGATAGAAAGATAACAGTTTATAAAGTCAAGCGACGAAATATTTTGCGAGTTTATCTATATCCTCAAATGATAAAACACTTAAAACTGCATCGTCAATGCATAAACGATTCGTTTATTTGTTAAAAGCTCTTAATGTATTGGGGGATTTCTTTGTTAAGGCTCGTGGAGACAGTTTCAGTTTAAGAAAGCTTTCGCAAAGCAGTTGCTTAACATACCGATAATATTTTGACAAAAGCTCGAAGGCCCACATTTGCAAAATTTTACAGAAGCGAAATAAGTTTTTTGCCTAGTTGGAATTTGCTCGCTGTATTTAAATTGTGCGGTTGTACAATATATCTTCTCTCTTTAGAGGCATAGGTAGCCCAGTTGATAGAGTCGGGGATTAGCAACCAGACATCTGTTCAAATTGATTTTAAAATATATTTAGGGAAACAAAAGAACAGTGGTGTCAACTTGGGGAAAGTATTGGAAAATTTCCTTCAGTGTTGCTGCAATTTTTGAACAATTTACATGGATTAGCAACAGAAGGGTTGCGAGTTCGAAACTCGATTCAACCAAAGTCTGCCGTGTACGTGGGTACTGGTGCATGTTAAATCTGCCGTGGCTTCAAATTTTCTCACGTTGTCGTAGTGTGGAAGTCTGGAGAGTGTTGTACCAGCTCGGGTGTTGAATTCGTCATCTGACCGTTGTTCAAAAATTGCGAGATCACTCGGATCTTTCCCTTCAGGATTGGTTCAGAACCGTCGCCAATAGCATTTTGCGTGGCTCCAATGCGACGAAAACTCAATTACCAACCAAAATCTTCCCTGTTGAATCAATATTATTTATTGGTATCTCATTTTGAAAAAATATACACTTCGAAAAGAAAAGTATATAGTTTGTAAAAACACAAAAACAACCTTTTGCCACCAAAGTACCATCGATGTGCACCTTTGAAAAATAACCGTTCAGTTTTTCAGTATCCAAAAACTCCCCCGCTCATCAGTTTTGTATTAGAAGATATTTTGTCTCAAAGATCACAAATGTTCTCTTTGGCCACAAGATATATTTCGGTTTTAACTTGAAATATTCCCATTTCCCTATAAAATCTGTTTTCAGTTTCAAAAGGCATTTTTACAAATAGTGTGTATTTCGTTGATCTTTCTTTTTTTATTTCGTGTGTTTCCGTTTTCGTCTAGTTCATTATTGAATTTCTACGCAGTATCTAGATTGGAGCCCCCACTGAATAAGCCGTCAAAATGGTAATACATCCAGCATCTAACCAGCGGGCCCCTAAGTCGAAAGTCGGCAACCCCACTGTGAAGAGATCGGGACAGCAAAAAGAAGCAGGCGGTTGGATACTTTCGATTAACGTCAAAAAATCCCCAGGATCTTGAATTCGCATTTTCATCGTTTTCAATAACTGTTTTTCCGAAAACTTAAGGCAAGGTCAAATAGCCAAAAGCTCAACCGACCTCAAATAGAAAAGCCACCTTGTTGGTCAATAACTTCACCCGGTTGACGTTGTTTTTTTATGACGTGACGCCGACGGCCAGATATGGCCAAACTTCGCGAAGCAATGTTTTATCTGCCAAGTAAATGGACATATGAGAGATTTTCAGTGTAAACAAACTAGAAAGAATGCGAATATTTTAATTCCGCTACCCAAATGCTCGTATGATACATATCGGGGTTACCTTAAATGTAGCTTATCATCGTTTCGGTGACGTTTGGCGTTTAATCTACTAGTTGGTGTTGACCAATCAACTACCGTATATCAAATCGGAATTTATTCTTTGAAATTTTTCGGAATACGTATAGGAAACACGTTTCGCTTCAGTAACACTATCATGACCTACATTTAACTTGACAGAAAATGCCTCTTGTACAGACAAAAGTTTTACTGATACAGAAGAGAGAAATACACCCATTTCAGTTACAGGAATCGAACCCATGAAGCTTCCAGCTCTCAGACTGTTTGCGCAGTGGATAAACCAATTGAGGCATAACTTCACTCAGATTAGTTTTTTACTTTGAAATTGTATTTGCTTTGTAAAAATACATTTTGCTTAATCGCCTATTAAATTGCATGATTATGTACTGTAAGTAGGTGGTTGAATTTACGTTGCACTGAATTGTATTAAATTGTATGGGTATGTACAGTAGGTAGGTGGTTGAATTTACGCCACACTGAACGGGCAACATATCGGGCAACTGCCGGCGGACCGTGAACAATCCCGAAGGGAAAGATCCAAGGACAACACCTCGTCATTTTTAATCACTAAAATGACGAGGGCTACGCCCGAGTTCTCTCAGCCATCCAATTCCTAATCCGCGACACTACCAACTAAGCTACCAGGCGCCGAAATAAATTTAAAGATTACAAAACCACAGCCCCCTTTCACATTTTGTAGTTAATCCAATTTGACATTTTAACCATTTCAAATCAAACACTCTCAAAGAAAGAGCGCACGATACCTAGGTATGCCCAGAATGAAATTCTGGGTGCGCGCCTGGAAATGTTACTGTATTGTAAACGAAATTATTTAAACTCAAGTAGATTTAAAATACAATTTTCAATAAAACCTAACACGCTTTTATTTCAAAATGCACTAAAGAATTGGAAATAATTTTTTTCATACCCGAAAGATTTTACATGCTTAAAAATAAAAGCGTGGGCTTTTATTTAATTAATTTTTTTATTTGGAAACTCATGGAATGTTCATTACTGTGACAAAGAATTCATTCATAGTAAATTTCAGAACTTCTAATATTATTGGAATATTTCTATTTCTTTACAGCGAGATTTGGTTGCTTTTAAATTCATTGTACAAAGTGATTGGAGTTAGTTACTTTTAGTATTATTTCCTCGAGTGTATAAACTATGCGCTGAATGCTCATTTTTTTATTTAATATACTTCCACCTCGCTATGTATACAATTTGTGATAATTTACATCCCTGTCGCCCGTTGAACGACCTTAAGCCCCATGGGCCTGAGCTGCCTGGGCTACAAATGAAAACTACTAAGATCATTGGAAGGCAAAGATGGGGAATTTATTAAGTTAAGATGTTAGTAGTTATGGGAACGAGTGAAAAGCGCTCAAGCTTTCGTTTTCAGTCATATATCTATGAAACTATTTTTACATGTAAGAAGTTGTATTAACGTCGCTCTGGAGAAACACAACGGGTCAGGATCAATCCCGAAAGGAAAGATCCGATGACAACACCTCGCAATTTTGAACCATAGTCAGATGACGAGGTCAATATCTAAACTTCCACCCCACTCCCCAAACTTCCACACCCCTCTAACATGAGGATATTTGAGGCTACGACAGATTTAACGTGCACCAGTCCCCACTTATACGACGGTCCTTGATTGGATCGAGTTTCGCAACCCTCCTTTATCTGGCAACTATTACCACTATTCTTCCAACCGGGCTACCGTGGCTTCCAAGGTTTTTTTGGCTGAAGGAAAATCTACTTTCTATTTTTTGCTACATTTTGAAATAAAAGCGTGTTCTTTAAAAAGTTTTGAACACATTTTTATTTTATACTATAAAATTTTTCATTTGGATGCTAGTCATTTGCCCAGCCACTTTCCAATCTGCAAGCTCATTCATGCCTTGAACACAGCTGTAGGCGACATAGGCTCGATTCCTGTAACTTCCCTAGATGTATTTCTCCCTTCTGTGTCAGTAAAATTTCCTTGTGTGTATGTGGGCTAGCTCCCTTAACTACTAACATCTTGAAGGAGAAACATTATTTGGCACAGATAGGCCAGATCTGGCCCTTATGCCGCCATAAAAAACAACCAACCGCATGTTGGACACACAGGTTGTTACACCCATGAACAGTGGTTGAGCGCATCAAAATAAAATTTTCAGACTAAAAACCCATAGAGGGATAAGGATCTTAATTACTACTGAGGATGCCTCGGTGCGCAGAGGTTAACGCTAACGACATGGTATGGTTCAACACCGCCTGCCATTCAGTTCTCGGTACGTTGACTACAACCTTGACATACGAAGCTGTAACGTTAGTGACATGACATTTTTAACCAGGACAGGTGTGAGAAGGAGGGAGTCAACTCAAGTTTGATTTATACTGGATATTGCATTACTATTATGAATACTTAAGTATGCAAAATTTCAAATCGATTGAATATCGGGAAGATGTTCAATCGATTTGACAATACTCCATTGATCACAAGATTTGAATTGTTTTCCCACAGCTAATAAAAACGTGTAAAAACACTTCTTATTTTCATGATTCTTCTAATTTCTTATTCTATTGATAATTGTTTTAATTAATTTTAATTATAACAATATAATAAATTATAATGTGATACATTGGTTTGTTATGACGTCATTTTGAGTATCTTTGCATTGAACCTTTTTAAAAGCAGATTATAAGGTTGGTTGGTAGTTGAATTTCCTTCGCACTGGAGCAACACAACGAGCTATTGGCGACGGTCCGGGATCAATCCCGAAGAGAACGATCCGAGAATAACACCTAGTAATTTTGAAGGTTGTCAAATGACGAGACCAACACCTGAGCTGGCATCCCATTGTCCAAACATCCACACAACGCCAATGTGAAAACATTTGAGGTCACGACAGATTTAATATGCACTAGCCCCCAAGTATACGAAGGTCTTTGGATGAATCGAGTCCCGAACTCGCAACCCTCCGGTTGCTAATCCGCGACTCCGCCAACTTGGGTACCGTGGCACCCGCAGATTATAAGGAAATATCACAAAACGAATTACGTCTCACAATTCTAATTTTAAATTATTTTCGCTGATCATCTAAGAGATTCAATAGTTAAGGTACAATTTTATGTTAAACTATCAAATTCTTTTCTCAATCTTTTAATAACATCAATCAACAATAAACAACAGCAGCTAAGCAACCTTTGAACTTAATTTCTTAGTCGTTTCTTATATGATGATTAAATCTGTCATTGACTAACTAGAAATGAAACAAGTCAGCATATATCTGCTTTTATAGGAACTAACATATCAACATCCTTTAAATGATTTTTTGATGGAAATTAATTTATTTTCTTTTACTTCTTTTGGTCATCATGACAATATCTATCTAATCATAAATGATTTGATTAGTTAGAAATTGTAACGAAATTCATGCGACAAATGCCAAAAAACCTTGATTAACTTTTACCCAGTATTAGATTCAAATTCCATCTAAACTCTAATGTCATGACAAGTGTTCTTATCATCTGCAACGGAATTTCCATGGCATGAGACTGCCTTGAAAATGGCGCATTTTACTGCAGCAGAATTTTTTCGTTTTAGTGTCATTGATCTTTTCTTCTTGCCCCTCAGAAGCGAAGAACACCCAGTAATCGTGTTTAAATTCAGAAATTACCATTCCGAAAGAAACCCGAATCACAAATGCATGCAGATGGCTGTGGAGAAAGGAGTAAAAAATATGTCCGTAAAGAACTAATTCCGCGAAATCCTGCGAAGGAAAGGATAGGCCCTGGAAAGAGTCAACTACTAATCCAAGATGGTCGTCAGATTTGATGGATTGCATCGATTAAGGAAAATCAGAACACTGTATATTCTCACTCGTTATTCGTCAAAACGCCGAAGTCAATTCTGATGTTTCGGACATGTAATTGATGTTATAATGTATCAGAATTAAAAACCCATTTATAAATTCAAGGTTCAACGGTAAGAGAAGCGCCTCATGCCTAATAACATTCATTAAAGATTTATACATTTTGTATTTTAAAGTTGCAAGAATGTATAAGGTTCCTGAGCGGTTATTACCTCTCCAAGCCTTCTCTGTAATCACGACGCTGCACAAAAAAGAGCGTAAAAAATCAAAAAGAAGTGGAACCAAGCCATTAAAAAAACTGTTGAAAGCAAAAAAGAATAAGAGCAAAAATAACCCCTTCCAGTCACGCTTGCTGGTGCTGCAGTGGGATATTTCTCTGCAGGGGCTAATCAATCCATAAATTCCTGATCTCCCTGTATCATTAGCATCTCGGTGAAAAACTGGTTTTCGTTGCCAGTGGTCACCAAAAAAGCTTACAAAAAATCATCTTTCTTGATTTTGCCCCATTTTATGCATAAGCAACTTCCTCCGGGCCTTCCAGCATGGATATGATTGCATGGATTATCAGCCTCGTCTTGATTCAATTCAAGTGCAGCGTCATTGAAGGACTGATACAATAATAAAATGACGAGTTTTAAATGAAAAGTACTCTACAAAGTTGCAAAGTTCTGTACTTCGTAGAAATTTGTTTTCATGCAAATTTTTTTGGGTTTCTTAGCTGTTTCTTGCATATCTAAGCATTTCTAGAGTGGAGCCATAGATAGTTGTCTCATGTTTAATCAGAAGAATAAGGGGTTCTAATGATCGAGACTTCTGAAAGTTCTGCAACCTGCTTACGTGTATATTCCGATTTAATTTATTTCAATCATTAAGAATGATATATGTTAAAAATACATTTTTGATGGATGTATACTGCCTTCTACAGAGTCCATTTTCGGTTGTATGAACTTTACTATTTTGTCTAAAACGTTTCCGTAAATTGTTCTAACTGATTGTTTTGGAACATCTAGAATAAAAATGCTGGCAACAATTTCATTGCTTCGTTTTTAACACGTTCTGAAACTTGTTCACATTATTTGCTTTGGAACATTTATGAAGTAACATGCCACGGATTGCTTTTGAATAAATTCATTCTGTTTGCAGAGTATTTTATTAATATCTTCGTTAATTCTTTGATGGGCGGGAATAATAGTACAAGTCAGTTGTGATGTGCACAATTTTCTTGGTACGAACAGTACAAGTAACTTAATTTTGTCACGGCCACATCCAAAATTTCTCTTAATTTCCCCTTTAAAGTTGTCAGACATAAGGTGCAGAACTGATTTTATAAATTTTATTCATTCACAATATGGAATATTAAATGGGTTTTTGTTCTAAAAAATGTCATTTTTTGAGTTGTACTGTTATTCCCGCCCATCAAAGAATTGTTTCAAACATTTGTTTATTAATATCGTAATGGGCAACAGCTGTCATTAACCCTTTACGAAACTATTCAGGAAAACTATTTCGTTGAATATGCATTGTGTAACGAATTTTAACATTTGTGACGTTTCAGAAAATGACTGTTCATCTCATTCTCGAATACAAAAATTTCCAAATATTTAAATTTGAATTACAATCAGAGCTTCAATGTGCTCCAGACACAAAGGTATTTCTTTCGTGTTAATTTTGCATATCTTCAAAGCATTTCCACATAACTTACATTGAGAAAAATAACATATGCAAAAAAAAAAGACTTTAGAATATCAAAAAGAACTTTGAAGATATATAGAAAAATAGAGTAGATTACACAATTTAATCTCTGGGAAGGAAATTTCGGCTTGTCCGATTACGAATGACAGAGATTAGAGATTTATCCGATCACGTTAATAAATATTTAAAAGAATTCATTTCTCATGAATACAAAGCTTCACGGCCTAGAAAAGCTGTTTTCAATTTTAATGGAACTCGTAGATTCCTTTAATGAAATTGAACTTACCTCTGTAAAACCGAACTCCTTATCTAACTCGGAGAATTGACAGCTTTAGTTGCTCTTATGCAACTAGAACGCAAATGACTGAAATCAAAATACCTTTGTGAATAGTTTTTTTTAATTTTTAAGAACGGAGCTTTTCCTTGGAAACCCGAAACCCTATGTACAATTTAATTTTCAAACTTTAAATTAATGTTTTCCAGAAATCATTAGATCTTCGTGAGCTTTTCATTTTTGAAATCTTTTCGTTAAAGATTCAGAGAATTGTTGCATGGTATTCGTTTGATTTGAAGGCACAGAAGCGCATTTGATCGTTTTACTGTCAAACCCTCGTAACTCTTGAAATCCAAATCTTCGAGGTTAAAAAATTCGCTAATAACGACTTGAGTGATTTAGACTTGGCAGTTTTTGAAACAAATTTAGTAAGCATATTTGTAACCAAATAGTGTTAATGTCTCAGAAACTAAAAGAATTGGAAGCTTTGAGAGTATGATGAATTGCTGCAATAAATATATGTGAAACTACTGCTTTGATGGAAATTAAAACCCATTTTTCTTTCGAACCCGTACCTAATTAAAAGAAGAAACACTGAGGAAACATGACTTTAACATTTCCATAAAGCTCCATACAAAATCCCGCCATTGATATTTTCTTCTAACAGTCACATCAAATTGTTTCACAGCATCAATTGAATTTAATTCACAAATGCGTTTTATTCAATAAATGTAAATGGATTCTGGACGTTTCCAATTCAGCGTCTCAGGATTTGCAAGTCGGAAACAAACACGTCCCACATGAGCGAATTCAAGGTTATTCCAAGGGAAGATGGGCTTTGTATAAGATTCGAGACCTCGGCTTGTAGTTCTGCCAATTCAGTAACAAGCAGCGATTAAATAGTACTTAATAACGTTGTGGGATTGAAAACCAAACAAGCGTTCGTTTATGCTGAGCTGTCTTCTTTCCCGTTCGGTTCGCATAATACCAAGGGCGCCATCTCTGCTGGTATGGCGCCAGATCACGTGAAAAGCCGCCGAATTATACAAAACCTCCGTCAACTACTGGTACATAATATTTACAAAAAGATATGTTGGTGGGAAAGCTGATTAGAAGAAACGCGTATATTGATTGATGCATGATTGAACTTTCACATAGGAAAACTGAAAATTAGTTGTAGTGGTACTGAAAAGCTACTGATAACTGATATGTGGGAGGAAAATATATGTATGTTATATAAAGAAAGATAGATCCCGCGAGAGAATTCTAACAAAGATTAATCTAAGCATATTACATTCCTCTACCATCGATTTCTATTTTCGTTGAAAGGATCTCTGGTGTAATATTTTTCAGATTTGCAGAACTTAATGAACTTCTTGTGTCGTAAATGTTTTTATCTTTGGCAATAATGTAGGTGTATGAGGGTGTGGGTGTCTGCAAATTAATCTATGAGTGATCCATATTTAATTAATTTACTAATGGAAGACCCACGCATAGCATCTACTCTTAAGTTTATTAGTTGTGTTTATCTGTGGGTAGCAGTGGCGTTGCTTGCATTCGATGCCCAGTTGAAATCTGATTATGATTTATGTAGGCATTGATATGCACATTTCATACCTTAAATAAAGTTGATTTCAAGTATCAAAATTCACAAATTTCATATTCAATTATAAAGTTGACAAAAAATGTAAAACAGTATTTCATGTACTTCCTACTGGTGTTCCATTTCCATAATAAAAGTACGTGGCAGAAAGATCACACCTTTCACATGTTACTGCAATTAACTTTTGATTATCCATTTAATTGCAATTCTCTTATTCAAAAGCTATTCGGTATCTTATGACGTCTAAAACAATTTTCTTGTTCGTATGCAATTTTTTTCTTGATTTCTATCATCTAAATTTCTCATTGGCTTCTCCCGCTAGACTTTTGAGGAATTTACAAAGAGCGAGAAGACAGTCGACCTTGGGATGGTCGATTTTTGAAAAAGGTGTGAAACCTTGTTTGGTGAAGGCTACCATTTCGAAAAAGCATGAATAGCGATCGCAGTGGATGGTTTCCTCCCGACAACACGTTATCACTGCTATCGTCAATTGTGAAAGTGATTGCTTACGTTACCAACGGTCCCCTAATTTAATACTCGTTCAAAACACCGTGACACGACTGCCAACTCGCGGAAATCGGGCTATACTTTTAGTAGTAGTTTTAAAACAGGTAATTACTTCAGTAGGGTTTGACGAGATACTCAACATATCAGTGTATAATTCGTGATGCGCAGGTTGAAAAACACCATTTTTACTCGGTTATTTTACAATACGTATTTTAAACACGCAGCATCTTCCTACGAAATGTTAGGGCGTCGCGGTAGTCCAGGATGGAAGAGTAGCGGATTAGGAAGCGGAGGGTTGCGAGCTCGAAACTGGATCCAACCAAAGACAGCTGTGTATAAAGGGGGTTGGTGCACGTTAAATCTGACGTGGCCTCAAATATCCTCTCGTTGCCGTGGTGTGGAAGTTTGGAGAGTGGGATGCTAGATCAGGTGATGACATCGTCATCTGATCGTGGTCCGAAATTAAGAGGCGTTGTCCTCGGATTATTCCCATCGGGATTGATCCCGGACTGTCGGTAATAGCACGTTGTGTTACTCCAGTGGAAGTTAATTCAATTACCTATAAATTTACATGCTACAAAATGCGTGTATCCTTCTCTTCAAAGTATGTGTCGGATAATCTGAAATTTAGAAGGACCCTACTGGTAGGCTGTTACCTACATATTAGTGGTCAATGTTACCATGGTACTGGGGCCTGAGGATGGAAAGGGGCCCGAAAATGTGGAATTGTTTTGCAGTCTAAGTACAGTGTTTTCTAACTTAAAGTTGTAAGTGTCATTGTATTAAGCGATGAAGCTGTACATGTGTGCCCATGTTAGTTGGTTGGTTGGTTAGGTTAGATTGGAATTTATGGTTCAGGGGGCCATGTTTGGACAAGCTGCAACACTGGACGATCAAAATCTGTTTTATTCTCCATACCAGGGACTTTCTTGAGAGGCATGGACCTCTGACTGCTCTCTGGAAACTAGGTATTGTTCTGTAAAAAATAGTAAATACTTTGTTTTGTGAACGTTTTATGTAAAACTGCTTTTGTTACAAAGCTAATGTCGTTGTTAAGAGCACTGTCGGGATAATCCGAGGCAGATGGTTGGGTTTTATGGCTCAAGGGCCATATTTGAAGCATGATGTATTTAGACTTTATTAGATTTTGTGAGAAAAGATGCACGTTAAAAAAGATAAAAATTATTTCATAGGTAAAAAATAAATTGCACTGCACATTCGAATGTGGGCCTCGATTTGAATAACTGTTGGTAGGTAGGTGAGTAGTTAATTAACGTTGCACTGGAGCAACACAACGGGTTGTTGGCGACTATTCGGGTTCACAATCCCTAAGGGAAAGATCCAAGAATCCTAGAAATTTTGAACCACAGTCAGATCACAGCACCCCACTCTCCAAACTTCCACACCACTCCAAAGTGACTCCATGTGAAGCTCCATTTGAGGCCATGACAGATTTAACGTGCATCAGCCCCCGTGTACACGACGCTCTTTGACTGGACCAAGTTTCGAACTCGCAACCCTCCGGTTACTCTTCCAACTGAAATACCGCGGCCCGAATAACCATTGGAGAAGTAAGCTGAGCTTTTCATTGACTTTAACTCATGTCATGTATTGCATTTTTTGCTAAAATGCAATTTCTAATTTAAATGCAAATCTAAGGAAATAAAACGCAATTAATTTTGTACGATTAAATTTATGCAAGTAATCAAATGCAATCAGCAATTATTTAAAACATTTAATTTACCTAAATTCAATGTAGTCAAACGCAATTTTATATTCAAATGAGTCACTGTCATTTAACAAAGCCATGAACCAATAAAAAGATCTGAAAAGTATTGTTCTATACCATTTGCTGATGGACAGTATGTCGTTACTTTTGTTTCTGCGATCAGCTACTAAGATACTAAACGCACAATTGTTCTCTGGAGTGTCTTCAATTCCGAATCAAAACAACTTCATCGTGTCGTTTGTTTTGACATCACGAAACACATCGCTGGCCTTTTTTCAATTTCAGAAAATTCGGATGCCTACTAATCTTAATCGGCCGATAAACTTTTCCCCACTCCACCCTATCTTCTGGAATTCCACAATGACAGTAATTGCCACCATTGTGATCGATTCTTTAAATTGCTCTCTAGGGCAGTTTGTACCAAAAAAGAGTGGAGGACAGGATACAATTTGGCTTTTGACTGAGACAAAATTTGTTGGCTACGGTGAGTGACAGCGGTTTTGTTGCAGTGAAAGCGGACAATTTTAGTTCAGATATCGGAACAATTAACAGTGATAAGAAAATATGACAAGCTGTAAATTTTTGGTTTCTTATTTAAGAGAGAATGACACTTCGAAAGAAGTTGAGACATCTTGCAATTGATTGGTCCCCCAGACATTCGGAATTTATTGGGTCAAAAGAAACGATTCTGCGAATTTATCTTCAACATTTCTTAAATGCCTTATTTTTCATCGCATTAAAAGGTTTTATGACCTTTGGAAGGTATTATAGTATGTAGCATTTATGGTAATGTAGCATGTAATATTTAAAATATTATTGTTGTCTGTAGTATCTATGGGGTATTATTGTTAGTATATAGTATTTTTATGGTATTTCTGTAGTATGTAGGATTTATGGTATTGTAGTTTTTGGTATTTATCGTATTATTGTAGCATATAGTATTTATAGAATTATTGTTGTCTAGCATTTATGGTATTGTTAGTATATAGTATTTTTATGGTATTTCTGTAATATTTATGGTATTGTTGTAGTATGTAATATTCATGGTATTGTTGTATGTAATATTTATGGTATTGTTGTAGTATGTAATATTTATGGTATTATTGTAGCATGTAGTAATTATGATATTATTGAAGTATGTAGTATTTATGGCATAATTGTAGATGTTTATTTGTCTTTGCTGTATTATTGTAAACTTTTCTTTTTCTCTACGTTATTACTGAACACCATTTTATACTCTTGTATAACTATATTTTATTCTCTTCGGAATTTGTACATTATTTTCGCTTTGTTTATGCCTGTATCCACTGCATGATTCTGTACTTATATTGGCAAACTGATACGCGAGGTACTTTAGTCACTTCAATTAAAAAGAACATAAGGTTGTGAAACGTCAGCTGCGATCACTTTTGATTCAAAATTCGAATTTTTGACTAGAATAAAAAATATGCAAATTTTGAATTAAAAGTATTCATCAAACACAGAATCTGATCAATCTAAATTGTTCAACAGCCCTGATATCTTTTGAAGAGACCTTATCATTTATAGAGAATAACTGTATATTTAGTACTTGTTTTATCTGTACCAGAAAAGGAAGAAAAGAAAAATCAATTTTTACGTTAATAATGGCACCGAATGATCCGAAATGTAGAGATTAAATCATGGCCCTTTTACTTTTTACAATTCTTTATATAAAAAAACTGACTTCGATATTTGTAACAGTGGTGACTTAATTTCAAATTATGGGATAATTTAAATTACTTGTTTACCATAAAAAAGAGCTTACAGACATTTGATTCATATATTCAGATGGTTAATTAATTCAAATATATAGTCTAATTTTCTAAACAAGTTTATTGAATTAGTAAGAAAGCATAACAAATCGAATGAATAAATACAACAAACCTGCTGCTGATAGATTCTAAGGCCCCGTTCACATGGACTTTTTGCAACGCGCGTTTGAAAAGAATTTTCGAGCGTTACCATGTGAACAGCACTTGGGCGCTTTTCAAGGTCAGTTTCCGTTATGCATTAAAATGGTTTTTTATTCCCTTAATCCAACTTTCTATCTTTTGAATGGTTAAAGATAGAGCCAAAATTTCAACGGATTTCAAATCAGCGTAAAATTTTACGTTAGATCGATACCAAAATCATGCTTTTCTTTGAAACAATTATTTTTTTGTCAATAGTCGCAACTAATCTTTTTTCAGATATTCCTGTTATACTAAGCGTAAGCGGAAGTATTGCCTTATTTTTAAAGGGAATGTCACTTTAATACGATATTTTGTTGTCCCTTATCACAACTGTTTTAATTTTACAGCCTTTAAAAGTAGGATGAAAATCTTTCTTTCCCAACCTAAAATTAATTTCTCTGTATTCACAAGAGCCTGTATTTGGTTAACTTAGAAATGTATAATGAGCAATAAAATGCCCAAAATCATCTAAAAAATATTCAAAACGACGTAAAAATTTGATATTCTTTCGATTTGTAAAACATCCGTTCCCTAATTGCCTGTGAATAAAGTGTTTTTGAACTTCAACCTTTATACATAAATAAATGCAATATAATCGACTTGCTAACCAGAAATGACAACCTAAACAGGTAAATCTTTCGTAACGTGTAGTATACGATTCCAATGCCATCAACCTCGGTTGTAAATTTTTGAGCGTTAGCTTTTCGTACGTTTTTCAAAATTTTTCGAATGACGGGATATTTTGGACCTAGGAACCGGTAAGAGCCAGCGGAGAAGCAGTGCTTTATGTAGTTCAAATTGTGGCATTATTAAACATTTTCATTAACTCTAAAATCTTAAAGTATTCGTTTTTTACTGTCAAGACTAGAGGAAGAAACCCTATAATCTTCACTCTCCAGTGTCGATGATTCACCCCCCCAAAAAAAGGATTTGTTTTTTGTTAAGGGGTGATCACGGATTTTTTGGGCTCAAGAAGCTAGCAGATGAGTCATTTAAAATGTGTTTAAGCGTAAGTAAAAGCGAAACTGCGTATAAAAAATTGGAATATTTCTATTAAACTTTGATAAAAAACGAAACTAATTAGAAAATGACCAAAGAATTTCCTTTAAATTTTAAAATTGACAGTGTAAAGTAAAAATATATCCCCAAAAAACGTTATTTCTAGAACCAGGAAATTGGAAACGGAATTTCTGTTTATATGGCATTGTCTACGAAGTACTATCAAAAGATGACACGCAAACAAAATCCGGCACTGGTGATAACCTTTCTTTTTTATGCTATTTTTGCAGGTTTTATCGTGTTTCCTACGATCTATAGCTAATTTTTATTTAATTTTCCTTCAAATAAATCTCTATACTTCTTTAAAACCTATCTCTAAACATTTTAATGTATCAGCACAAATAACACATATAACAATAATTAGTTTTTTAATTTTTAAACACAATTTTCCCAGAGTTCCAACTATCCGAAACGAATACTAACCCTCCAACCTACCCTCTTTCAGGGGTTTTGTAGCACAAATGGAACCACGAATGGAATAATGACTGGGAAATATTTTAACTAAAATTTGATTAAACCCCACGATGAAACGAGAAAATTTTGTTAAAACTAAAAAATCTCAAAGAAAAACCAAAAAGCAGTATATATCGAAAATCAGGAGATTGCTAATAGAACTTGCGTCTACACGTATATATAATATAAAAATTTCGATTAAAGTAGTGATAACACTAACTGCAAGATTAAAATATAAATTCTATGAAAAATAAGCTCACAGTAAATTAAGTTGATTTTCAAAAGTGATATCGAGTTCAATGTAACACGAGGATGTGAAAAATGAATGAAAATTGAAACTTATCTTACGCATTTCACCCGTTGAGGAAAAATAAAAAAAATAACTAAAGTTTAGCTCTTTTAAACTGAATATTTTATTTAAGCTTTATTTTAAAGACGTTTGCCGCACATGAAAACTAGAACGGACAGTTGTCGGTATACGTTATTCTCAGAAACAAAATTACCCACTATCCTCTTTAGTTATAAACTATCAAATTTTTGCAAGTTTTGTGTGAAAGCAGGGTAAATTTCTTCAATAAATCGAATACGATTCAATTTTCTCATCCTATTTTTAATGGCCATAAATATAAATCAGTGGATTAAGACAAAATACTCCAATCAAGTTATATCTTTTCTATAAAAACGAGATTAATACTCCCTTTTGTGTTCGTAATGGATATATTCGTCAAATGAGTATCGCGAAAATATTAAAGTTACAGTTGAAAAATTATTTATTTAAAGAAAATCACATTTCAGGTATCGATCTGGTGTAAAATTTTCCGCAGATTTCAAATCCGTTGAAATTTTCACTCTAACTTTAACGATCGCGAAGATAGAAACTTGGACTAGAGGAATAAAAAAGCCCTAACGCCCGTCAAAACGCGTGTCATGTGAACGCTGCAGAAGAAATCTATGCTTCTCGAAACGCCTTCAAATCGCGAGAACGACCGGAGATTGTTGAATCGCCGAAGCTGTCTAGCGCTTGGATTCTCGCGATTTCTGCATGTGAACACTCCAGTAGAATTCTATGTACTTTGGCTACCCGCGTTTTGTTTAGACGTAAAATTTTTTTCCAAGTTTCCTAGTCAAAGTTTCTATCTTCGCGATCGTTAAAGATAGAGTGAAAATTTCAACGGATTTGAAATCTGCGTAAAATTTTACACCAGATCGATACCTGAAATGTGATTTTCTTTAAATAAATAATTTTTCAACTGTAATTTTACTATTTTCGCGATACGAATTTGACGAATATATTCATTATGAACACAAAAAGGAGTATTCATCTCGTTTTTATAGAAAAGATATAACTTGATTGGAGTATTTTGTCTTAATCCACTGCTTTATGTTTATGGCCATTAAAAATAGGATGAGAAAATTTAATCGCATTCGATTTATTGAAGAAATTTTCCCTGCTTTCACACAAAACTTGTAAAAAGGTGCTTTTTGTTTTTCTTTGAGATTTTTTTAGTTTTAACATAATTTTCTCGTTTCATCGTGGGGTTTAATCAAATTTTAGTTGAAATATTTCCCAGTCATTCTATTCGTGGTTCCATTTGTGCTACAAAACCCCTGAAAGAGGGTAGGTTGGAGGGTTAGTTTTCGTTTCGGATAGTCGGAACTCAGGGAAAATTGTGTTTAAAATTAAAAACTAATTATTGTTATATATGTGTTATTTGTGCTGATATATTAAAATGTTTAGAGATAAGTTTTAAAAAAGTATAGGGATTTATTTGAAGGAAAATTAAATAAAAATTAGCTTTAGATCGTATGAAAGACGATAAAACCTGCAAAAATAGCATAAAAAAAGAAAGGTTATCACCAATGCCGGATTTTGTTTGTTTGCGTGTCAACTTTTTGATAGTACTTCGTAGACAATGCCATATAAACAGAGATTCCGTTTCCAATTTCCTGGGTCTAGAAATGTAGTTTTTTTGGGGATATATTTTTACTTAACACTCAATTTTAAAATTTTAAGGAAATTGTTCATATTCCAGTTAGTTTCGTTTTTAATCAGTTTTACAGAAATATTCCAATTTTTCATACGCAGTTTCGCTTTAACGATAAAACACATTACAAATGACTCATCTGATAGTATCTTGAGCCCAAAAAACCGTGATCACCCCTTAACACAAAACAAATCCTTCTTACTATTTTTTATTGGTGGGTGCATCATCAATACTGGAGAGTGAAGGTTCTAGGGGTTTTCCTCTAGTCTTGAAGTAAAAAACGAATACTTTAGGATTTTAGAGTTAATGAAAATGTTTAATAATGCCACAATTTGAACTACATAAAACACTGTTTCTCTGATATCCGCTGGCTCTTACCTGTTCCTAGGTCCAAAATATCCCGTCATTCGAAAAATTTTGAAAAACGTACGAAAAGCTAACGTTCAAAAATTTACAACCCAGGTTGATGACATTGGCATTGCACCGGAACGCATCGTATACTATACGTTACGAAAGATTTACCTGTTTAGGTTGTCACTTCTGGTCAGCAAGTCGATTATATTGCATTTATTTATGTATAAAGATTGAAGCTCAAAAACACTTTATCCACAGGCAATTATGGAACGGATGTTTTACAAATCGAAGTATCAAATTTTTGCGTCATTTTTAATATTTTTTAGATTATTTTAGGCATTTTATTGGTAAATTTTATACATTTCTAAGTTAACCAAATCCAGGCTCTTGTGAATACAGAGAAATCACACAATTTTAGGTTGGGAAAGATTTTCATCCTATTTTTAATGGCTGTAAAATTAAAACCTCTTGATAAGGGGCAACAAAATATCTTATTAGAGTGACATTCCCTTTAAAAACAAGGCAATACTTTCGCTTACGCTTAGTATAAAAATAATATCTGAAAAAAGATTAGTTGCGACTATTGACAAAAAAATAATTTTTTCAAAGAAAATCATGATTTTGGTATCGATTTAACGTAAAATTTTACGCTGATTTGAAATCCGTTGAAATTTTGATTCTATCTTTAGCCATTCAAAAGATAGAAACTTAGATTGGGGGAATAAAAAACACAATTTAATGCATAACGGAATTGACCTTGAAAAGCGCCGAAGAGGTGTTCACATGACAGCGCTCGAAAATTCTTATCTAACGCGCGTTCGAAAAGAATTTTCGAGCGTTACCATGTGAACAGCACTTGGGCGCTTTTCAAGGTCGGTTTCCGTTATGCCTTAAATTGTTTTTTTTATTCCCTTAATCCAAGTTGCTATCTTTTGAATGGTTAGAGATAGAGTCAAAATTTCAACGGATTTCAAATCAGCGTAAACTTTTACGTTAGATCGATACCAAAATCATAATTTTCTTTGAAAAAATTATTTTTTTGTCAATAGTCGCAACTAATCTTTTTTCAGATATTCCTTTTATACTAAGCGTAAGAGGAAGTATTGCCTTGTTTTTAAAGAGAATGTCACTTTATTAAGATATTTTGTTGCCCCTTATCAACTGTTTTAATTTTACAGCCATTAAAAGTAGGATGAAAATCTTTCTTTCCCAACTTAAAATTAATTTCTCTGTATTCACAAGAGCATGTATTTGGTTAACTTAGAAATGTATAATGAGCAATAAAATGCCCAAAATCATCTAAAAAATATTCAAAACGACGTAAAAATTTGATATTCTTTCGATTTGTAAAACATCCGTTCCCTAATTACCTGTGAATAAAATGTTTTTGAACTTCAACCTTTATACATAAATAAATGCAGTATAATCGACTTGCTGACCAGAAGTGACAACCTAAACAGGTAAATCTTTAGTAACGTGGGGCCGCGGTGGCCCGGTTGGAAGAGTAACGGACTTGCAACCGAAGGGCTGCGGGTTCGAATCCAGCCAAACACCGCCGTGTACAAAGGGGGCTGGTGCACGTTAAATCTGTCGTGGCCTCAAATGTCCTCACGTTGGCGTAGTGTGGAAGTTTGGAGAGTGGGGTGCCAGCTCAGGTGTTGTCTCGTCATCTGACCGTGGTTCAAAATTACGTGGTGTTGTCCTCGAATCTTTCCCTTTGGGATTGATCCCGGACCGTCACCCCGTTGTGTTGCTCCAGTGTGACGTTAATTCAAATACTTCCCTTTAGTAACGTATAGTATACGGTGCCAATGCCATCAACCTCGGTTGTAAATTTTTGAACGTTAGCTTTTCGTACGTTTTTCCAAATTTTTCGAATGACGGGATATTTTGGACCTAGGAACCGGTAAGAGCCAGCGGATCAGAGAATCACTGCATTATGTAGTTCAAATTGTGGCATTATTAAACATTTTCATTAACTCTAAAATCTTAAAGTATTCGTTTTTTACTGTCAAGACTAGAGAAAGAAACCCTATAACCTTCACTCTACAGTGTCGATGATTCACCCACCAATAAAAACAGTAGGATTTGTTTTGTGTTAAGGGGTGATCACGGATTTTTTGGACTCAAGAAGCTAGCAGATGAGTTATTTGTAATGCGCTTTATCGTAAAAGCGAAACTGCGTATGAAAAATTGGAATATTTCTGCAAAACTTTCATTAAGAACGAAACTAACTGGAAAATGACCAAACAATTTCTTTAAAATTTTAAAATTGACAGTGTAAAGTAAAAATATATCCCCAAAAAACTTTATTTTTAGAACCAGGAAATAGGAAACGGAATTTCTGTTCATATGGCATTGTCTACGAAGTAATATCAAAAGATGACACGCAAACAAAATCCAGCACTGATGATAACCTTTCTTTTTTTATGCTATTTTTGCAGGTTTTATCGTGTTTCCTACGATCTATAGCTAATTTTTATTTAATTTTCCTTCAAATAAATCTCTATACTTCTTTAAAACGTATCTCTAAACATTTTAATGTATCAGCACAAATAACACATATATAACAATAATTAGTTTTTAATTTTTAAACACAATTTTCCCTGAGTTCCGACTATCCGAAACGAAAACTAACCCTCCAACCTACCCTCTTTCATGGGTTTTGTAGCACAAATGGAACCACGAATAGAATGACTGGGAAATATTTCAACTAAAATTTGATTAAACCCCACGATGAAACGAGAAAATTATGTTAAAACTAAAAAATCTCAAAGAGAAACCAAAAAACAGTACATATCGAAAACCAGGAGATTGCTAATAGAATTTGTCTACATGTATATATAATATAAAAATTTCGATTAAAGTAGTAATACACTAACTGCAAGATTAAAATATAAATTCTATGAAAAATAAGCTCACAGTAACTTAAGTTCATTTTCAAAAGTGATATCAAGCTCACTGTAACACGAGGTTGTGAAAAATGAATGAAAATTGAAACTTATATTACGCATTTCACCCGTTGAGGACAAATAAAAAAATAACTAAAGTTTAGCTTTTAAATTGAATATTTAATTTAAGCTTTATTTTAAAGACGTTTACCGCACATGAAAACTAGAACGGGCAGTTGTCAGTATTCGTTATTCCAGAAATAAAATTACCCACTATACCCTTTAGTTATAAACTATCACCTTTTTACAAGTTTTGTGTGAAAGCAGGGAAAATTTCTTCAATAAATCGAATGCGATTAAATTTTCTCATCCTATTTTTAATGGCCATAAACATAAAGCAGTGGATTAAGACAAAATACTCCAATCAAGTTATGTCTTTTCTATAAAAACGAGATGAATACTCCCTTTTGTGTTCATAATGAATATATTCGTCAAATCCGTATCGCGAAAATAGTAAAATTACAGTTGAAAAATTATTTATTTAAAGAAAATCACATTTCAGGTATCGATCTGGTGTAAAATTTTACGCAGATTTCAAATCCGTTGAAATTTTCACTCTATCTTTAACGATCGCGAAGATAGAAACTTGGACTAGAGGAATAAAAAAGCCCTAACGCCCATCAAAACGCGTGTCATGTGAACGCTGCAGAAGAAACCTATGCTTCTCAAAACGCCTTCAAATCGCGAGAACGACCGGAGATTGTTGAAGCGCCGAAGCAGTCTAGCGCTTGGATTCTCGCGATTTCTGCATGTGAACACTCCAGTAGAACTCTATGTACTTTGGCTACCCGCGTTTTGTTTAGACGTAAAACGCGCGTTGGAAAACGCCTCATGTGAACGGGGCCTAAGAGAAAGGAAGCGCAGTTGCTTAGCGAAGGAAAAGAGTTTATTTGCTAGGATGGCCGGCGCAGTAGTAAATCAGCAATACGTACGAGCGCTCACAGCGTTGTGACAACTTTCCAATCATCGGTCCGATGTAAAGTCTGTCTCATAACACACTCGTACCCACAAGGTGAAAAAATACCTTTATACATATGCGAAAGTGCTCAATACAGAAAGAGAATCACACAGCATAAATTAGGAAGAAACTGATGAGCTATGTATAAAATTATATCAAGAAAATTCGATATAGAAAGACAATAACTACACATTCGTGTTGTTTGACAAAGCGAAAAATGATTTGATATTGTTGGATAAATGTGGTTTTTTTCAATAAAAACACAAAGTATTATCTAAGTTGACTATAAATACCATTCTCTAATAATATTTTTTTATTCAAAATAGTAGGACTGGAATTCTGTTCATTCTAAATCTTTTTAGACCGTTCTAATGAGGAGTTACTTTCTCACAAAATCACGTTTATCGATTGTAAAAATCATGTAGAAAATCATGTTTGAATTCTTATAGTCAAACCTCATTAAGACGAAATCGCTTACTACGAATTACTGATATTACGAACTAAATTCCAATTTCCCATCAAAATGCATAGTGAAATAATGTTAACTCA
The DNA here is from genome assembly GCA_933210815.1 of Meta bourneti. NCBI lineage: Eukaryota > Metazoa > Arthropoda > Arachnida > Araneae > Tetragnathidae > Meta > Meta bourneti. The sequence goes on along the minus strand of OW119922.1, from coordinate 35,158,885 downwards.
TTCGTTTAAGAATTCCGGTTACACTAATCGCAGGTTAAGACGAACAAATTTTCGAAACTTAAGGGCAAACTAATTCTTTTCAACAGTGACTCCTAAATTGTAGATTTATTTGTGGAAGGAAAGTATTTTAATTAGCGTCACACTGGAGCAACACAACGGGCTATTATTGTGGAAGAAGTAAAGAAAGAATAAATGAAGATTCCGAAGACGAAGGAATAAGTGTGCCTTCTTTAAGCTACTACTGGCTTATAAATTCTTCGCTGCTTTTTGTTAGGCAATGAAAATTCATCTGCTCAATTAAACAGCGTTTACCGCATCAAATATTTTCTTAAATGTCACGAAAAAACAAAACACAAAAATCGATAACAGAACTATTTTAAGACAAAAATTGCATAATTAGGAAATATCAGTAACAAGAATTATCTGTAAAATCAAGAATCATCTATAATCTTTGTGACAAACCAAGAATTGTACAGTAACGTGTAAATAAATACTTTAATATTTTATTATATTTGTTGAAACAATGCTTTTTTCCTGAATTCGGATTACCCATATTATGGTTAATAGGAATTTTTTCACGGTCCCGTGAAATTCGAAACGATTTTCGACTGTATTTCTCTCTTTATGAACCAAACATGCACATTCAGCTTGGCTATTCAGATGTTACCACCACCAGAAGACTTAGATTTCCGTTGGTGAAAGCACTGTTGAGGAATGCACAGTCGAGGTAACAACATTGGAAAAACAACTGAACCACATGATCACTGCAAGAAGCTTGAAGTCAGTGTAGGCGGTGAATCCTTTGTTTGGATATCAGCACGTTGACGTCCAGAGAGATGGAAATAATGAAAGTACAGTCAAAGGAAGACGGAAAGTGAATTGTATAATGTTAACGACGCCTGCTTCGTAGTGGTAATTGTAGGGTGGAAGCAGCATTTCATCTTGTACTTTTTAGTAGTTTCTTTCTTCTATAGCGTATTGTTTTCTTACAGGTGTATATTTTAGGAGAACTTTGCTTTATTACCTGCTTTCAGTTATATGTGGATTTAATTCCTGTCTGTAATTTAATGGATTAGTTCTCTTAACAAAGGATTCGGTAAACTTTGGCTTGAAGAATCTTTTTTGGATTTAAGATTAACTATGTCGCTTGTTTTAATAAACGTTCTTCGGATTTCTTTTGTATTGCATTCTGTTTTCCTTGGTTGGATAATAAATTTTCATAAAGCTTATGTTCTTCGTTTAATTGCTTTAGTAATGACATGCAATCTTGAAAAAAGTAAGTCATGTGTGTGGGAGTAGGGTTTGTACGTGTCAAGTAAAAAGGATGAGAATCTTCCAAAGAGCAGAAGATTGGTGTTTTGTTTTTATTTTCCTTTTCTGGTCTTAGCTGATTGCATTGGTCAATACAGTGAAATTTCGTTTCTCTTTCGTGTGTCGCTTATTTTCTTGGCTGACTTCTTAAGAGGCTTTTCTCGGAGTTTCGTATCATTTGACTTTGAAACTGACTGCTCATGTTGCTAAATTTGGGGCATGTTTCTCAGAGACTATCTTCCCGTATTAATTAGATCAACTTGCCCTATACAGCCATATTTGTTTTTCACCCCCCAGTATCATTAGCTTTAAATATGTGGCTAAAATTAAAGCGCTGAACAACAGTTCTTTTAATGTCATTTGGCGAAATGGTTGTTATATTTTTTTATTATATTACAAACATTTATATTACAAACAAATCATAAACGATTATTCATTAATGCAGACATTTACTCTCAAGGGCAAAAATTTTGAAATTCCAATTGATTATTATCTGGGTGCTTCTGCTCTGAAGCTGGTGTGTGATAAAGAAAGTGCGACAAAACACACATTCCTGATTTGTAGTGTTATCCATCAGATAATTTTTTAAATATCGCAAATGGACCTTATGATTCACTTGTCCAAGTCTCACCTCAAGTTACTGACTCAGTAACGATGGGGCTTCAACCACATTCAAAGTAATATAAAATTTAATTTTTTTAGCGATATTCTTTGACAGAACAAAATGTATCATATTTTAAGTTATTTCATCATTATATTTTTCAAGTTTTTGGAAATCTTTCTCCATTAGTTTAGAGGTATGACAACAGTAAAAAACTGCATGTTTCTGTATCTGAAGAAAAAATAATTTATTTGCATGCTTAATAGTTAAAGAACTTTTAACTAAAATTGATCTTGTCCAAATCAATTTTTGAAAATAAATTTCGCATATACGAGCTGAAATTGTAATTTTTTAAAATTTTATAAGCCACCCATCTTTTAGCCCCAAACGGGCGGTGGACTATTAAATCATGATAACAATAGTGAAGAAAAAAGTTGGGGTTAAGAATCTCCTCAAAGAAATGGCCACACCAGTACCATGATAATGATCACTTTCTCAGAGCAAGCGAAACAAATGTGTTTATGAACAATGAATAAAGTTGTTAAGCTTTATTTAAATTAATTGTATAAACATCATGTATGCAAAACTGTTTCAGCGGAGTGATGTTACTTTTAGTCTGGCTCTACAGCATCATGGCACAAAGTAAGGCGGCACCAAAACATTACGCGATTTGCCGCTGTTTACCACTAGATCTGACAATGTATCGTAGAATGAGTGAAACTTATGAGACCATTTCCTTGCGCTGTTACGGGGAAAACGTTGGTTCAACAGAATACGATGTTTGGAGGACGGTGCAGCTTCAATCGGCGCATTTGCTACATGAAGAGAAGCAGATGCTTTTGATGAAAGAGGTGAAGAAAGCAGTTCATTCCTCTTTTCTTAGAATCGAATAAAAAAAAGGGGAGAGCAGTTATGAGCTATATTCGATGTGTGAAAAGATATTGGACTGATTGCGAAAGTGAAAGAGTAACCTAAGACTATATTGGAGCCACTCAAATACGTATAAATACGGAGTTCTGTTGTTTTTCATACTGAAGTACTTCGGCGAAATAATTCGAGTTACTAGCAGACCCGGCATAGAATCTGCGCAAAACTATTAATTTCTTATCTCTATTGATGGCAGTGTCTTTTCTCACATTTCACATCCTATTTCAATCGATTTATGATGAATCCATATCCATGAACCATCCATATTCACAGAAATGGGTTCATACCTCTAAATGAAATAAAATCTCTAAAATGGACACTTTTATTGGTGCAAATTCTTATTTACAATAAAATGCTTGGTAAAAAGCAGGCTTCAGTCATGTTCCCACCAGTTGGATTCTGAACAATTTCATACCATTTGTTCAAAGGCGATTCGGCAGTTTTTGACCTCAACCTTTTTTCGCTCATGTTTTCTTCGCTGATTTCTAATTTCTAGATTTATCATTCCTTTCGTTAATCAGACTCCTGACGAATTTCGTTAGGCTTCGGTGTAATTTTTGCAATATTTTTCAGCCTCATAGCTCAAATCAAGCATACTTAAACTAAGCGGTAAAATTAGCGAATGAATTCAGTAACTGTTGATGTGTTTATACCCGTTGCCATTCGACAACAAAACAATAACGTCAATTTCTGTGTCACTTATGTTAGTGAAATATAGATTTAGAATGTTTATTGTCTAACCTTATTTATGTAATATTATCGAATTAATTAAAGAACATGGAGTACACACTTCAAAATGGATCTAATAAAACTATCTGCGCGCGTGTGTATGGTTTCTTCTCTTTTCTAATTTGGGGACTGCGGAAGCCCGGTTGGAAGAGTAACGGATTAGAAACGTAGGGTTGCGAGTTCGAATCCAACCAAAGACCGTCGTGTACAAAGGGGACTGGTGGACGTTAAATCTGTCGTGGCCTCAAATGTCGTTGGCGTGGTGTGGAAGTTTGGAGAGAGGGGTGCCAGCTCAGGTGTGACCTCGTTATTTGACCGTGACTCAAAATAACGTGGTGTTGTCCTCGGATTTCTCCTTTAGGGGGTTGATCCTGGACCTTCGCCTATAGCCCATTGTGTTGCTCCAGTGCGACGTTAAATATCTACTTACCTACCTTTTCCAATTGAAACTTTCTTGAATTTATTCTCCACCCAACGTCGATTTATGCAAGTGGATCTCTGAGAAAAAGTGAAGAATTTGAAATATCGGCGCTCTGAATTCAAATTCAAACCTAATTTTTATTTTAACTTAATTATACACATGGGTGGTAGTTTGATTTATGATTCTTTGAAAAAGATGAATGATATATGACACAAATAACAAACTATCAATTTATGGAATAACTTTGCTTTTTCTAAAGTAGTCGTTAAATGCAGCCACTGAGAAAAAGGAAAAGGAAAGCATCAGTCAAAACGAATCATTAGTGTTGTCAAACGGGAGAAAAACGAACTCCGATCATTAGTTCACAAAACTTAAATTAACATATTAAATTATTTGTAACTTTTCCTGATTTATCGGTTACACTGTCCATCCCGTGGAAACATTTTAATTTTAAATTTAGTTTTTAGGTGGATCAACAGCTCTGAGTATATAACATGCATTGCCTTCTATTTAATGTACCTTCTAGAGATGACAACAATCAAAAGTTCAAAATATTTTTCTCTGGCCAAAGCAGCCGTCCGAGTGGTTTATAACACAGCTCGTAGAGCACTGATAAAATTTAGTTTATCAGTGCTCGATTTAGTTTTCGTAAGCTCGATCCTAGGTTGCTATTGTCAGTTCGGCTGCTTGGCGTTTCCCTGACCTTTCCCTTGACAACATTTCATTGTGGACAAGAGCAGCCTTTTTCTCGTTAGCTGTAGACTACTTCGACGTATGGTTAAAAGTATCTTAATACTTAAATGTAACAAGATTTATGAAAGTCAATGCTGCAAAGTTAGAGTGTGTAGTATATTTCAACGCTTTTTGTTCGAACGTTAAGGGACCACAAATTAAACCGTATTCACTTTGGGATATATGTGTAAAAGTAACCCCCATGATGTGTTGGAGTTTACACTAAGGTGCAGAAAACAAAGACAGAAAGTTCGTAAACGGCATTTTACTAGCCCTGATTTTACAGTTTGACTAAAGTTGTACAATTTCAGTTTCAAAGCAGGGGCTTCAAAGATGTCAACAAAACGCACGTCTGAAAGAGTCGATGCATGTTCCGAAGATTCTGGTCTAATTACTCCCTCGTGTGTCAAAAAATGAGCGTAGAGAGACAAATCAAACCAAACCGGGGGAGTGTCCAGGTTCCGCACAGAACCTGGTAATAGTAATGGTATTTAATTAACTTTGCACTGGATCAACACACCAAGGACAGCACCGCGAAGTCTTGAACCACGGTTAGATGGTGAGGTCAACACTTGAGCTGGCACCCCACTCTCCAAACTTCCACACCACGCCAACAAGGGGACATATGAGGCCACGACAGATTTAACATGCACCAGCCTACTGTACACGACGGACTTTGGTTGGACCTAGTTTCAATGCAGTTTTTATTTTATGGTGGCCTCGACTTGGCACCCAAACTTCGAAATTGGGGACCTTTGGAAAATTTTCTTTTTTAGAAAATTCTGAAAAATATTTTTTCCGTCTGCTATTAATTAAAATAAGAGACATAATTTTCGTTGACTTTGGGGAATTTTCAGTCTCCAAAATTTTGAAATTAGTAGCTTTATTGCTCCTCCGATTGCTAATCTGTTACCCTTCCGACCTGGCTACCGCGGAAGGGTAACAATCGCCAAACGCTTATACAGAGCCTGGCGGAAAAGTATATGAGTTCGGCGATTCAGGACTGCCACAGACGACTAAAGGGCGACATACATTTTGCGGCTGTTTGAACCATGTAGACTTGGGATATCTTTTAAAGCAATATTGTCTCAAAAGCTACGGTCCTCACGTTAACGTGGTGTGGAAGTTTGGAGAATGGGATGTCAGCTCGGGTGTTGCCTCGTCTTCTGACCGTAGTTCAAAATTACGTGGTATTGTACTCGAATCTTTCCCTTTAGGATTGATCCCGGACCGTCACCAATAGCCCGTTGTGTTTAATTAAAATACCTACATACCTACCTCAAAAGCTACTAATTTCAAAATTTTGGAGACTGAAAAGTCCCCAAAGTCAACGAAAATTAGGGCTCTTATTTTAATTAATAGCAGACGGAAAAAATATTTTTCAGAACTTTGTTCAAAGAGAAAATTTTCCAAATGTCCCCAATTTCGAAGTTTGGGCGCCCCAAGTCGAGGCCACCATAAAATAAAAACATCAGAATCCGTGGTTGCTAGATTGCCCTGAAAATATTTTTTAAAAAAATATATTTAGTTTTCTAAAATTTTAAATTTCTTGGCGAGACCTTCAATGTGTGTTTCATACTTAACTAGCACACTCTGGGTTCGATTATTTTTGTGCCTGAGCAACTAAAATCGCTACTAAAATAGTGTTTAAGATAGAATTTTATTTTTGCTACTTTCGAAAAAGCATACTAATAATGCTACTATTTCACAAGTGCTTTGGCTGTGGCAGCCTTGTGATTCGGCCACATGTCTGTCGGGGTACCTTTCCCGATACAATCTCACCGAGGCTTGTCCGTTCCCGTCAGCTGCACCAAATGCTAGGCTCTGCGCTGCTGAACAAATGGCGCTTGCGCACATGCATCCTTTGTGAATACGGTTTAATTTTGGCTTTCCATATCTCCCCTTAAGTCTGTACAGAAAGCTTTGAAACATCCTGCATACAAATGACCAATAAGTAATTAAAACAGTAATATGGATTTTATATTAATACAACCTTGAATATAGTGAAGTGTTGTAAATTTCATTAAGTTAAACAAGATTCTAACATGTAATTTCTATGAAACACTTCATATTAGAAAATATTCAGTTTCTCAAATTAATTAAACCGCCAATGTTTGTCTTTTTGAGTCTTAATTTTTACTGTTACAACTTCGAATTAGTTTTGTTCCGGTATTATAATGTAAGCTTTATATCCCCGTATCGAGGAAGAGGTTTGTTCTCAATAAAATGTAATCACGTTCAATATTTTTAAAAACATTAATTTTTCTTGGAAATTTCATAAGCCTCTTATAAAATTCCGAGAATGCTGTTCATTTAGGAAGAGACTATTACATAATATGACTGCGCATACAATTTTCCATCTCAGGAATTTTCTTTCATATACGTCTGAGATTTGCGTAAGATTCGTAATTCGTATCAATTTTCAACTTTGTTTCAACTGGCGGTATCAGTTCACGGAAATAAAGTTTTAATTGGGTACTTTAACTAAAATCACAAAAGATTTTGGTACTACAAGAAATGTAATTATGAAATGAATACATATCACAAATATAAAGGCCTCGATTTAAAGTTAGAATTGATTTTTAGAAAATCACTTGTACCTATTTATTTAAATTTCTGTATGAACCTGGAGGAAATTACACACGAGCAACTATTCGATATCAGATAAATGCTATCGAATATTTTTGTAATGTCTTCCCTTTAATTGCCTCAATCAAAAGTTTTCTGCGAATAATCTTAAAAGTTATGAATCGTATCCATTCAAGCTGCGATTAAAAGTCTTGCCAAATCAACTTAACTTTTATTTTCTTAAAATTTAGGAATCGGTTTCTGGCATGTCTGCGTATTTCTTAATAAATGCTCTTATTTTTTAATTTTGTGAAGAAATAGGTAGTTAATTAACTTGCATTGGAAGAACAACGGGCTATTAGCGACGGTCCGCGATCAATCCCGAAGGGAAAGATCCGAGGACAACACCTCGTAATTTTGAATCACGGTCAGATGACGAGGACAACATTTCAGCTGGTACCCCACTTTCCGAACTTCCTCATCACCCCCAACCTGAGGACATTTGAGGCCATGACATTGAGGCCATGTCTTTGGAACCGGTCGGCTGAACCGAGTTTCGAACTCGCAATCCTCCAATTTTGTGAAGAATGTTTAGATAATTTGTGTGTATTTGGCAATTTCATTTAGGAAGTTTGTATATGAGTATGTTATTATTTGTCAGATTTTATATAGTAATATTTGTGCTCGTGCATTCATGGGGATTCAAATTATAAAGACAAAAATCGTTCGCTTCATTTAGAATTGTCGTTCTCATCATTGTTGTCTTGCTAGTCTCGTTTTGATGTGAAACATACATAGGTCGAGTAAATAATGGAAAACTGACAAATGCAACAAAATCTAATTTAAGTGTGAGTCTTGGTGGGCGAGGGTTGGAGCACATGGGCCGAAGGCCCTCTGTCCCCAAATCTCGACGTACTTAAAAGTTCCACATACCTGAGATAAATTCCAGAAATTTGCATCAGGTAAGAAGTAGGAATTTGGAATCGAACAGGCTAGAAGGGGTGACTTGAGGTTGGTATTTTAATTAACGTCACACTGGAGCAAGACAACGGGCTATTGACGACGGTCAGGGATCAATCCCAAAGGGAAAGATCCGAGGACAGCACCTCGTAATTTTGAACTACGGTCAGATGACGAGGCAACCCTTGAGCTGGCACCCCACTCTCCAAACTTCCACACCATGCCAACGTGAGGATATTCGAGGCCACGACGGGTTTAACGTGCACCAGCCCCTTTGTACTCGACGGTCTTTGGTTGGATTCGAACTCGTAACCCTCCGGTTGCTAATCCGTTACTCTTCCAACCGGGCTACCGCGGCCAGCAGTGCTTTTGGACATGCATCCCAAAGATCAGACGAGGACACCTGAGCTGGCACCCCCACCGCGGGCCCTCAGAGAGGAAGGAATATACGAAAAGGGATCGCGGAGATTTAAGAACAAAATTACAAAACGGTGGAATTGATAAAATTTAGGAATTTACATACAGTTAAGTAAAGGTTAAAAAAGTAAAGTCTTGTAAAAAATTGGGTAAACTTTCTGAAGTGTTTGAAGAACAAAATTTTTGGTTTTAATAATCGCATGCGTTTATCGCTGTGGACGATTGGGAGTTATTGTGAAGTTGTGCAGGCCAAACACATTTCATCTCTCATTACTCTCTTCGTTTATGGTCTGATTTGGATAAAAAAAGACTCGATTCAATTCGTCTGAATAAACTACGAGAAAGAAAATTTTAAAAACCGAAATTTTTTGTATTGATCGTAAATCGGAATTGAAAAAAAAAAGACAACTCGACTGTTCTAATAAAAATTGTAAATTGAATAGGAAAAGGGGCTGAACTATTTTGGTTCACAATTTGGGTGACTCATTTTATTCTGCATGTGAGTGTCTATAAATAGCAAATTCTGTAGTCGTCTTAAGCATTGCGAGCTTACAAGTGAAACACTTTTCCTTAAAATTTTGAAGGTATGTATTTTTGAACTTATCTGGAACAGGATGTGGTGATCTTTAGACTTAGTGAGGTGCACTGTTATTTTTTTTTTGCATGAAAGGGGCCGCGGTTGCCCTGTTGGAAGAGTAACGAACTAGCAACCGGAGGGTTGCGAGTTCGATTCCAACCAAAGACCGTCTTGTACAAAAGGAGCTGGTGCACGTTAAATCTGTCATGGCCTCAGATATCCTCACATTGGCGTGGTGTGGAAGTTTGGAGAGTGGGGTGCCAGATCAGGTGTTGTCTTTGTAATCTGACTTGATTAAAAATTACGTGGTGTTATTCTCGGATCTTTCCATTCGGGGGTTGATCCCGGAGCCCCGAATAGCCCGTTGTGTTGCTCCAGAGCGACTTTAATTAAAATACCTACCTTTGCATAAAAGTTACATTTCTCCTTGAGAAAGATATTTAGTGAGTAGAATGTTTTTTTTTTCGTTTTCTCAGAACAACGTTTTTGACTTAGTGCGTTTCACTTGTAAGCCCACGATATATTGCAATGTTCATAACCATCCATTACAATGAATTTTTAACTATTCATAGAAGATAGACGGATTTTTCAACGGACATTTTAACAAAGGAAATGCAATGAGTAATTCAATTTTGCATTTGAAAAATAAATTTAAGTTCTGCCAATTATTACAGTTGTAACGAAGGAAGGCATAATCGACTAGCAAATGAATCCTTAGGAAAAAGAGAGCTGTATAAGATAAAAAGATAGAGCAGAAAAGTTATTTTAGAAGGTACTTCCGAAATAACTGAATTGTCTTGATGTTTTCATCTGAAAAATCTGAAAAAGTTTAGAAATATGCAATATATCAAGAAATGAATTGGAATCACTTTTACCACCATTAATTGCTCTTGGGATCGGGTCATTCACTGTTTTCTGATCAATGTCTTTAAATCCTAAATGTTTCATTGACGAGTTTCTCTTGCACTTATTAATTATTGTTTGATTAAATATTGTTTGATTAAATATTGTTTAATTAATTGATACTTTTCATTTGACAAAATATTAATCAAATGTTTTGGATGCAAGGACGCATTCCGAGCGAACGAAACGAACATGATTAATATATTTCATTTAACAAAACATTTGTCAAATGTTTTGACGTTAGGGCGCATTGCGCGCGAACGTGATTAATATATTAGGAATACCCATAAGTAATGTCGTTTTTGCGGGCATATACTTTTGGCTTGTTTCTTAGGGTTGTTATAGCAGTGTGCTTATTCCAGTTTTGGTTGTTAAAGTGTATACACGTTGTGCTTTCAGACGAAAATTTTTAGTGTTAAATATCCTTTACGAAATGAATAACGGTAAACCTGGAGCAGCTCATATTATGCACAGTGTTATGCTCTTTCAGTTTAATTGCTGTCATAACGCAACTACAGCAGCTGCGTATATCAGTGCAATTATGCAAATTGTGTAGACGTTCGAAAGTGCCAATGGTGACTCAACAGATTTTGTAGCGGCAATTTTGACCTTGAAGATAACTCAAGCAGTGATCGTTCAGTTCAATTTGATAAAGACGCTTTGAGGATTATTGTGGAAGATCCTCGCCAAACAATTGAGGAAATTTCAGAAAGGATGAATGCTTCTTGGTAAACAGTTTAACTCCACTTGAAATCCGTTGGGAAGTTTCAGCATGCCGGTGTATGAGTACCGCATATATGTACATATATATATGCTCAGTGAGAACAAACTGCAAAGGTCCTCCACGTGCAACTTGCTCATGGACCGCCATAAAAAAAGAACCGCTTTTTGACCGTATCATAACGGGAAACAAAAAGTGAGTTCTGTATAATCCAGTGATGAAAAACAATGGCTTTCTACTGGAGAACCACCGTGAAAAATTCCAAAGCCTAATATTCATGAAAGCAAGATTCTCCCAAGTGTTTAGTGGTAACATTCATGGGGTGGTTCACTTCGAACTGCTTAATGTAGAAGAAACCGTTACTGCTGACCATTATTGTGGTTAACTTGACTGATTGAAAGCAGCCATTGCAGAAAAATATCCTGTTTTGATCAATAGGAAAGGTGTTATCCTTCAACACGATAACGCGAGACCACATATTGCGAGGATCACTCAACAAAAAATTAGGGAACTCGTTCTCTCCCATCCTCCATACTCGCCTGACCTTTCCCCATCTGATTATCTTCTTTTTAGATCCTTACAGCACTTTCTTGCTGGAAAAAAATTCAATTCTTATGAAGAGTTGAGTATTTTGAGACTCCAAAATCTTTTTTAAAGCTGGGATAGAAAACTTGATAACCAGATGGGGAAGATCGTAAAAAACTATGGTTACTACATAGTTGATTAAATGCTGCTTTTTGAAATAATGTACTAAATTTTCATCTTACGAGAAAAAAACGACATTATTTATGGTACCCCTAATATTTTATTTAACAAAACATTTGTCAAATGTTTTGATGCTAGAGTGCATTGCGAGCGAACGAATCGAACCAATGAAGATTGTTCAGCAATCTTTGGGAGCAGGTGGAGTTCCCTAGTATGGTATGTAAGCATCGTTTTTATTTCAAATAATTTACTACTGTTCTTTTCTCTCTTTTCCAGGAGGTACGTGCTTCTTCATTTCGAGCACCTCCGCCACCTGGACGACAAACCCGTGACAGCCATAGAGAGATTGCAAAGTACCGTAGTTGAAGAACCAACTTTCGTCGACAGCTTTCAGAATTTTCTTCACGACCTGAAGTCCTCGATCGTGCTCAAACTCGGCCGCAATTTCAACTCCATCGTTTGAACGTTACAAGAACTTCTGTACAGATCTGATCCATTCTTTATTTATATGAACCCGTAATTTTTTCACTTTTGGTGTTTGAAGCGGCGAACTAAGTGGATAAAACTGATTGATGTCGGAAAATAAAATGCTTGAATGATGAAATTGCTTGGAATGATGCTATGATATGGGTAACATTGGAAACGTCATAAAAATAATGTCTCAAGGGAGAATAACATATCAGCAGGAGTACCAAAAGCATAAGGTTGCTTGCAATCGAAACCCAAGGCTACGTAAATTCTGTTCTGTGCCGTTTAAATATTCATGCCATGCGATTTCCACGCACGTACTTAAAATTCTCTTAAAGTGTGAGGATGAAACTTATCTAATTTATGCAGCCTACAGTTGCTTAACAGTACACCACTAATCGTTCTAAACTTGTTGCAAAATTTAGTGTCTTTCATAATTAAGAAAGATTGCTTATTTTTGCAAGAAAGTACTAAATTCAAATTCAATGAAGACCAGTTTCCTTTTCAACTCACATATAGTTTTTCCTAGCAACCTGCTAATTGTAGGCGACGCAGGTTTTTCCTGTAACTTACCCTGGATGTATTTCTCTCTTCTGTGTCAGTAAAAATTTCCTTGTGTGTTATGTATATCCACTGAGTGAGGTCTTCTGTCCTGTATTTGGCGCAGATTGCCCAAATAACCTTGCGCCATAAAATCCAACTAACCAAATCGCATTATATATTGTATCTTCTTGCTCCATCAGGCTTGGTAGCCGAGTAATTGACTCTCTGGCCCTCGGTTCAACAAGTCTTGGGTTTGAATCCCGGCCTACGTAGGATTGTTCGCAGTGGTTCGGAATCCATTTTCAGTCGTTGGTCCCGGTCTAATTTGACCTCGCGTAGCAAAAATTAATCGTAGAGCGACAGATTAAACCAAACTTGTGTTACAGCTCAACAACGTGAGGATATTAACGCTTCGTTGTATGAGGTCGTTCCAAAAAGCTATCTGTTATTCTGAATCTTCAAAGTCAGTTCAGTCTGTTAAAAAACGTGTACATTTATCTTCCACATTGTTGTAATGTAAAGAAGGTTTACAGAATATGAGTGTAAAGGGTGGGTGATATACAAGGCTTCAATACCTAATAAGAGGACTAACCATTTGGCATCCAAATATTGCATTATGATTAGCATTTCCTATTACCAAATCCACACAACCTCTCAAACGTTAGGCTATAAAGAAATCAAGTGGGCCTGTTAGGGTTTCAAGAAGAAATAATAAATTCCAAGAACTCACAACCTATTCCAACATGAGCTCATTAATTGGATGAAAACTGTATTAACTTTGCCCGCCATGTGACATCCATGATCCTCCACGACCAGTGAGTGCCCTTCGAAAATCCTCTTCCAGATTTTCCTTGACACTAAATTGTGGAACGATTAGAATGTGCAGAATTCTATGGAGGATTTAATCGGGTTGGTACATAACATCACTCGTTTCATGACACGTGTGCCCTGAATTGGCTCTAAATTAGATTACAAACCTCTCAAACGTTAAGCAAATTCCACAAATGGATGGGAGAGAATGACTGGGTCTCGACATGCAGTCATCTCTCCGCGGTGAGTTCAAGAGTATTTTCGAAAAGCACCGAAACAAGATAACTGTAAATTGTACATTAAATACTACTTATCTCGAAGAAAACCGGGTAAAGTATGAATATACGCCTTATTAATCCTGCTTCGTTGCGCGGCCAAGGCAAACTCTTGGTATATGACCATTTGTATGAAATTTGGGCTAAGTTATATTATCTGGTTGTTATGAAATGTGTGCAGACTATTTGTTTTATAGTCTACACACCTATATAAAAAATTTGTTCCAAAAATAGTAAGTCATTCGAAAGTTATTACGTAAAACATGGTCAAAATTTTGATAAATTAGCAAAATTTGATAGGTTTCATGCGCATTAATTATTTATTTATTGCCAAAAATTTGATTCACATAATACTTTGCATACATATCAATCAAATTAACTCCATTTTGGAAGTGTATCGCTCAATTGTAAAGCAAACAAATGTGTACTAGAACACCTAAAATTTTGCAAATAAGCAAAATTCAAGCAACATTTTAATTCAAAATTTGGAAGCATGATGAATTTCTCATTTGCACTTAGATATATACAAAATATTTCAAAGGTTAAAAAAATTTTCAAGTAAATCACAATCAGATGCGCAGAAAACGTTTTGAAATCAGAAAAATGTTAAGATACGACTTTTTAAAAATAATCATTATTGCAAATAATTTGATTTTTTTCTTGATTTCACATCTTGAATATCACTTCGTATAATAAGTGGTTATCAGATCAAATATTCGTGATTCCCTGAAGGAAGATCATACCTCTCTTCAAAGCAGCGACGGAGTTTGGAAACCTTCAAATCAGTGTTCGAACTTTTGGTTTGCCTGAGACACATTGAGTGAAAAGGAATTGTCTTTTTTGCTCTCATTTAAAACATGACATAATTAATGTATTAACCCTCTGAGGATTTATATCTGTTCTGTAATCTGCAGTCTTGTCGGCATGACACGTTTTGACCTTTTTGACCAATAGAATCATCTATTAGGATTCTATCAGCCAATAGATGTGGTTATTTTGTCATTATGTGTGTTGCGGGGAAGAAGCAAAGCAAAACCACTTGAAAATCTGGTGATGGAAGGAGGTTAAATAACAAAAATTTCCCGTATTTAATACTTTTGTTATAACATGGAAAAAGAGGACTACACAAACAAAAAACTAGTAGGACATTTGACCTTGTTTTTCTGAACTAATGCATCACTGTCTAGTTCAATGAAAGGGGTTGCAATCCTTAGTGAGTTCTCAAGGTGATCGTCAGAAAAACTGTATTCAACTTTACTGTTCATGTGCTTTTCATTCTTGAAAATAGTTCACAAATGCAGGTACTGTCAAAAAGCGATGAGGCGAATAAGGCATGATTGTGGTTGGGTTTTATGGCGCAAGAACCAAATTTGGCCAAGTTGCGCCAAATGCGACAATGTCAAGTAAATGGACATGCACAAAAGAAAAGTTTTGCCGACACAGAAGAAAGAAATACACCCAGGGTGAAAGGAATCTGGCCTGCGCCGCATACAAATCGCTGGTTGCTAGCTCAATGGCCTAACCCACTGAGCAACAGGCTGGGGATGTGTTTCCATGAGGAGACATCTTCGATTCATGACAAATACAGCCATAAATCACGCCATTAAAAGTTTACGAACTTGTGGGACAGTATGACTGGCAGCTATCCTAGGCTGTAAGCGACACGCGAATCTACATAGTACTTAGCCCTCTAGGTGGTGTCTCGACGAGGTATTTCATAATTTCATTAGCAACAGGTCGTCGTGATTCAGTGGGGACTGCGCTAGCAACCTTCGATTTGTAGGCTGCGCGGGTTCGATTCATGTCAGGTGCATTCCTAACTGGTTGTATTTCTCTCTGTCAGTAAAAACTTTCATTGTGTGTGTGTCTATTACTTGATATTGTATGTCTTGAACGGGTGGCTAAGTCGGACTGCTACAGAAATGGCTCCCAGATCTTAGGATCAATAGCATACGCATTCAACCCACGTAATAATGGGATAAGAAAGAAGATTGACAAAATTGACCAGATGATGGTCTTATGGTTTTTATGGCGCTAGAACCATATTTGACCAACCTCTCCAAACAGAAGACGGATAACGTCAAGTAGTGGAAGTAGTCACGTCAAGTAATACACAATGAAAGTTTTTACTGACAGAAGAGAGAAATTACCAAGGAAAGTTCGATTGACGGTAACTCGTCCGCTTATCTGCCAGGCCCCGAAATATCTAACATACATGATCATGATAACATACATGATACCCACGTGATCAAGAAAGATCATTTTCAATTTTTAAACATTGGCACGGTTTATAAATTTCAAGAGGGATCGAGTGATCATTCACGTTGGTCTTCGAGATTGAAATTGGTTTGAGATTGAGAATTTCCAATTTTAACCGTTACGATCAACAGATACCCACCATTTCATGGATGGAGCATGTGCTTTGTTTTAATAGCATGTAAAAATCAATATGGGAAAAATAATATCTGAACTATGCTTCTAGTAAATATTTTAAAACTATGATAAAAGAAGCAATGAAATAAACTTTTTCTTGAATAATGATAAGATAAATTTTTTTAATTTTTTGTTAAAAAGTTCCGTTGAAAACGATCTCGTGTATTTGTTCTTTAAATTTAAATATAGGGTGTATATAAATGTGTTTAAATAATTGGATACACACAGCGACAAACATTTTATGAAAATGAATAGAAAGAATAAATGTGTAGAAAGTCCTCTAATATATTTCAAAATTTCCTTGGGCCGCTGTAGTGCGATTGGTAGAGTAGCGAATTAGTAACGGGATGCTTGCGAGTTCCAAATACGATCATATCAAAGACCGCGTCGTGTACGTAGGGGTCTGGTGCACATTAAATGTGTAGTGGCCTCAGAAGTCGTGGTGTAGTTGAAGAGGGGTGCCAGCTCAGGTGTTGTCCTCATGTGATCTTTGTGATGCATGTCCAAAATCACTTGGCCGCGGTAGCCCGGTTGGAAGAGTAACGGATGAGCAACCGGAGGGTTGCGAGTTGAAATACAACCAAAGACCGTCGTGTACAAGGGGGCTGGTGCACGTTAAATCTGTCGTGGCCTCAAATGTCCTCACGTTGGCGTGGTGTGGAAGTTTGGAAAGTGGGATGCCAGCTCACACAGGTCGTCATCTGACAGTGGTTCAAAATTACGAGGTGTCCTCGGTTCTTTCCCTTTGGGATTGATCCCGGACCGTTACAAATAGCCCGTTGTGTTGCTCCAGATTGACGTTTATTAAAATGCCTATCTACCATGATTCCAAAATAGGTAGGTATTTCAATTCAGGGGTGCCCATAGGGGGATCATGGCGCAAGTTGCGCCATCAGAATTTTTTTTGGGGGGGAGTTTTTCAGGGCGTTTTTTTTTGGAATTTTCAGGGTGGAAATTTTTCGGGCAAAAAATCATTTAAGAAACCTTTTTATTGTTATATATATATTTTTTTCGTAATTAGATTATCTCTGAATTTGTTTAAAAGACTACTGTTTCATGCTATGATAACAATTTCACTATAGGAAGTTATTCCATAATTTTTTATTGAGCTATGCTTTGTTGGCAGCGCTGATATACTGCCCATTCATAAGCATCTGTCACCTTGAGGGTTTTCCGTCCGTCGCCGTTACGTTATGTGGATCGCTAGTAGTCCCATGGACAAGATTAAGTCAAGTCACCAGTTGAATACAGGTAGCCGTCTAGCCGTGTACGTTTTGTGTAGTCTGTCTCGGAGAAGGAAAGGAATTTTAGTTCAGTGCTGTTCGATTCCTGAAAACGTCATTGAAGATTTAGAAATACAACCCTCTTCATCAAGTATGACCCAAGGCGTAGATTTTGAAAACCTCGTTGAAAATGAGTCAGGAAAAGTTGTTGATGAAATTGAATTAGGACACGGAGAGGTAGAATCATGTAGCAATCCATCTGCTGAAAGACCTTCAGTTTCCATTCAACAAGAGGAAACTCTAACTGAAGATTCCTGATGATAGATTGAAAATCCAAGAGATCCAGCATCATATGCCAACATGAAACTGTCAGCTGAGGAAATAAATAAAGCACTATATTTGGAAAATCAAGATTTGTCTTGTCACTTTTCCTTCAACAGGTGGAAGAAAATTCAACCCACCATGGAAGAATGGAGTTTTACCAAATTTAAGTGGTGTAAAAGTTAGAAAATGGCTGGTATATAGCCAATAAAAAAATGCCGTATTTTGCTTGCCATGTACTGTTTTCCCTCCCACGCGAACAGTCAATATGGGGAACAACTGGCTATAGAGGATGGACAGAGCATAGGGGGACCGGGATATTGTGTTCCATGAAAAATCTAAAACCCACTTATCAGCACAAATTGTAAGGATCCAGTGGATCTCTCAGAAGAGGATTGATTCACGTTTACCTGAACAATAAGATCAGTTAGTCCATTCCAATCGAGAGGTGCTGTTTGTTGTCATCGATTGATGTCGATATTTAAGTGAAGAAATGCTTAGATTTCGTGAAAAGGATGTAGCAAAAGGAAAACTCATAGGTCTGTTCAGGCTATTGAGTAAATATATTACTAATGCCTGGGTATACCTTTAAAAAATTTATAAAGCTAGAACTCAAAAAGGAAAGCTGGGGTTCTAATTTCTTGGGTTATCGAAACGTGTATGATGTAATTAACAAAATGAGTGACATCGTTGCTTCAAAAATCATAGATAGTATAAAAACGACTAACATTTATTCTATTATTCTAGACTCAACTCAAGACATTAGTAAAAAAGAATGTTCAACATTAGTGGTTCGTTATATTGACCCGCATTGTGCCCCAAAGGAAAATGTCAAACCTGAAGAGCGGCTCATTAAGGTTTTCATTAGTGGAGATACTACAGGCCAAAATCTTTTTAAAGAAATAATGAAATGCTTGAATTTACTTGGTCTTGACCCAAGTGGAATTGTTGGTCAAAGTATGGATGGGGCTGGTAATATGAGAGGAAAATTCAATGGTGTAAAAGAGCTAATCCAGAATGTCCCAAAGCGCTCTATATACGGTGTTCTTCGCACAGATTTGCGTTAATTGGGGAAAAATCTATGAACATATGCCCCAAAATGAAAAACCTATTTTCTCTTTTAGAGGAATTATGTCTTCATGTCAGGTCATACAATGCATGATCTTTTTGCTACAAACTTGGACAAGGGTCCAACCAAAATAAGGAGATTGAAAAGAGTGCAAACTACAAGGTGGTCAAGCAGAAATGATGCACTGCAAGCAGTTGTCACCTGCTATGACACAATAAAGGAGACGTTGTATAGTTTGTCCATTGACAACTGACCTGTGGAAACAAATGACCGATTTTGAAAACATTTGCTCAATACATGTTGCCTCAGCTATTTTCAAAGTGTTGTCACTAATCACAATTGTTCTACAATAAAAATAATTGATTGTAGCAGTGTGTCAAAAATTGTTGCAAAGCTGAACTTGTAAAATTGCGAAGTGAGCGAAGTGGAATACAGTGAATGATTCAATTCTTGCCTTTGTGATGTGAATAATATTTCGCAACCCCACCGCAGAAAATGTAAGAGGTTTATGGATGAAATGGCTATCGATGAAATAATAAATGATCCTCTTAAGAGGATCAAAGTGGAAGTTCATTTTCACGTACTAGATTCACTTATTAAACAACTCAATGACAGATTCTCTGACAGTTCTCTTTCTAGTATAATCTCACAAATGGCAGTGTTTTCACATGAAGGAATTTTGAAAACTGAAACAGTAAAAGAAAAGCAGGGATATAAATTATTGTCTGATTCTTCATCAATGAAAGACTTGTGTGGGTTTTACGATCTTGAAAGTGACCAAATAATAGAGGAACTAGAAACTTTTGCAAATGTGTATAAGGTTACTCACTCAGAATTGACATTTCCGACCTGCTTCTAGAGAAAGAAAAGTGTAAAAATATGACACCAGACAGGGAATCCGACGTTTCAGGAAGAAGATTCAGACCATGATGTGTTGCTTTTGTCTCGATCAGTGGGTAAAAAGAGGCTTTATTAGGCCTTACAGATGCCTGCAATATATGTCAGCATTTCCTCAACTCACCATGCTGTATCGTATCCTTTTATGGTTACCTGTCACAAGTTGCTCAGCGGAAAGGACGATGAGCCGTTTAAAGATTGTAAAGAACAGGTTAAGAAACAGCTTAGGGGACGATTGGTTGTCAAGCTTATTGATACTATCATCTGAGAATGACATTATCAAGAAAATCAAATGAAGAAATTATCGAAAAGTTTCCATATCAAGTGCACAGAGAAAAAAGCTAATGTTAAAATCTTATAAATAGTATACACATAAATCCCTGTGCTTAAAGAATTTATTTTCTGGTCATACTAGATTTTTTTTCAACCTAGAGTGTTCGAATGTTTTCTCTTCCTCCGCATAAGATAGCTGTTTTTGTCACTACTCTAAAACAATTTAGTTTTTAAGGTTTTATGAATACTTACCCAACTCATGTAAACATTACTATACACATACCAGTAGTTTTTACATATTTAGTTCGTTTTTTCAATATCTGATTATTGAATTATTGATCTTCATTGATGTGTTCAATTTTTTGTATTCTATTCTTCCATTCACTCAATTTTAGAGTTTTTTTATGAATATAAAATTATTCTTATACAAAAAGTCAAGGTAAAATATTTGTTTTATTCATATAACGTTCAGAATCTTTCAAAACATCTGTTTTAACTATACTATAGTAGAGCTTTGTGTGGATTCAGTTGGAAATTTGAGATTCCAATAAAGGTTATATGGTTAACTGAATTTGAGGGGGTGGTAAAGAAACATTGGGGGGGGGCTGCGCCATTGGGCTTGAGGGGGATGGGCACGGGTCCGCCAGAATGGAAAGTTCCGAGGACAATGCCACGTAATTTTGAACCACAGTCAGATGACGAGGTCACACCTGATCTGGCACCCCACTCCCCAAAATAGGTAAAATGACAGTGGTAGGTTAATTAACGTCGCACTGGAGCAACACAACGGACAATTGGAGACGGTCGATCCTTAAGAGAAAGATCCGAGGACAACACCACGTAATTTTTAACCATGGTCAGATGACGAGGCAACACCTGAGCTGGCACCCACTCTCCAAACTTCCACACCACGCCAACGTGAGGACATCTGAGGTCACGACAGATTTAACGTGCACCAGCACCCTTTGTACACGACTGTGTTCTGGATTCGAACTCGCAACCCTTCGGTTGCTAGTCCGTTACTCTTCCAACCGGGCCACCGCGGCCCCACTTTACGAAGGACTCGCAAATAAGCAAGATCCACGGCTTTGAATCGAATTTATAGTAGTGTATTTGAGCAATATCAGATAGGTAGATATTTTAATTTACGTCTCACTGGAGCAACACATCGGGGGGGGGGGAATTTCAATTAACGTCACACTGGAGCAACACAATGGGCTATTGGTGACGGTCCGGGATCACTCCCAAAGGGAAAGATCCGAGGACAACACCACGTAATTTTGAACCACGGTCAGATGACGAGGCAACACCTGAGCTGGCACCCCACTCTCCAAACTTCCACACCACGCCAACGTGAGGACATTTGAGGCCACGACAGATTTAACGTGCATCAGCCCCCTTTGTACACGACGGTGTTTGGCTGGATTCGAACTCGCAACCCTTCGGTTGCAAGTCCGTTACTCTTCCAACCGGGCCACCGCGGCCCGCAACACATCGGTATATTGACCACAGTCAAGGATCAATCCCGAAGGGAAAGATCCGGCAGTATCATGGGTAAGTAGGTAGGTATTTTAATTAACATCGCACTAGGAACAACACAATGGGCTATTGGCGAATGGGAACGTTATGGGAAAGAAAATGTATTGATCATAACTTACTGATGCGGCATTTCTGGTGCGCAAAAGATGTCGTTTCTGGACGAATTCCAAAAGCAAATTCCGGAACGTTATTCTCAGTTCCATGCAAACGATTCTTGATACTGTGCAAGTACGAGTTGTGAATAATAAGTGGGAACAGAATCGCGTTTTCATGTGATAGTCACTTGCGATACATTGAAGTGTAATCATGAGTGTACTATCTGGCATTTTTAACTTGAATCGCCTTTCTTAAAACATTGAAATAGGTGTAGGCTTTAGGTAGAACACTGACTCGTTTTTAAAGGAAGGAATTTGTAAAAGACGAAACTCATGGGAAATAATCATTATCTGACCGTGGTTCAAATTACGTGGTGCTGTCCTCGGATCTTTCCCTTCGGGTTTGATAGCGGGCCGTCGCCAATTGTCAGTTGTGTTGCTCCAGTGCGACGTTAATTAAAAATATCTACCATGGGAAATAAATTTAAAAACATTGAGGTTAAATAAAATTGTACTATTCAAACATTTTTTTGTTTAAACATAAAATACCTTTATATAAATGTAAAATAGCTGAACGCTAGGGGAGAAAATATAAGCTATAAAGAATGGAAGTAATTTAAAATAATGTACAGAGAAACATCATAAATTATCTTAATAGAATGTGATTAAACAGTGATGTAACTTTTAAAGTGGTGATATATGCTGACACATTTACATATTTTTAAAAATTAGTGCCCAATCAATACTCTAATCAAATAAAATTTCAAAAGAAACGGTTTGTTGGTCGGGGTTTTATGGCATGAGGTCTACTAATGGACAAGCTTCGCCCAAAAGCAACATGAAATAGGGATTAAGTATATATGACACATTCAAAATATCTAGTTGAACCAAAGTAAAAAAAGTATATTAAAAACAATACAAAAGCGTAACTTTAAAAGAAAAATCAAATTTGGTCAAAGTTATTGCAAAGTATGATTGATATTTGCCATCATTATAAAATATTGTAAAAATAGATATGTTGACCAGCAACATGGTGTATAATATAAAACGTATTAATATTTTCAAAAGAAACTGATATTTCATCGATTGAGTAGAAATGCATTAACTGACATTTTGGGTTTCTTTACACTAAATGCTTATTTCCATGATAAAAGGGGCCGCGGTGGCCCGGTTGGAAGAGTAACGAACTAGCAACCGAAGGGTTGCGAGTTCGAATCCAGCCAAACACCGTCGTGTACAAAGGGGGCTGGTGCACGTTAAATCTGTCGTGGCCTCAAATGTCCTCACGTTGGCGTGGTGTGGAAGTTTGGAGAGTGGGGTGCCAGCTCAGGTGTTGCCTCGTCATCTGACCATGGTTCAAAATTACGTGGTGTTGTCCTCGGATCTTTCCCTTTGGGATTGATCCCGGACCGTCACCAATAGCCCGTTGTGTTGCTCCAGTGTGACGTTAATTGAAATACCCCCCCCCATGATAAAAAATACATTGTCTTTTGATAATCAGAAAAATACACTGCTGGCCACCGTAAATGCAACACCCTGAAGGAAGCATGCAAATAATATGAAATTTACAACATGCATTAGCGGAGGTGAGATATGCAAATGATTAGAATTTCAGCGCAGACGCACATCACGCGCGCCTGTGGCGCCACTTCAAAGCGCTATTTAAGGCTTGGAGATTTCGACGATTTCAAGTACGGCAATTGTGTTTTTCTTGTGGTTTTTTCAAAAAAACGATCAATTATGCCTCGTAGAAAACAGCGATCATCTTTTGATCAAGTATCCGAGTTCGACAGAGAAAGGATAGTGGCCTACCGAGATTGTGGATTATCTTTCAGGGAAATCGGTAGTCGTGTTGGTTTATTTATTTATTTATTTATTTCAATTAACGTCACACTGGAGCAACACAACGGGCTATTGGTGACGGTCCGGGATCAATCCCAAAGGGAAAGATCCGAGGACAACACCACGTAATTTTGAACCACGGTCAGATGACGAGGCAACACCTGAGCTGGCACCCCACTCTCCAAACTTCCACACCACGCCAACGTGAGGACATTTGAGGCCACGACAGATTTAACGTGCACCAGCCCCCTTTGTACACGACGGTGTTTGGCTGGATTCGAACTCGCAACCCTTCGGTTGCTAGTTCGTTACTCTTCCAACCGGGCCACCGCGGCCCCGTAGTCGTGTTGGACGAAACCAAACAACTGTAATGCGGATATGTGATCGTTGGATGCAGGAGGGTACGACGGACCGACGTGTTCGATCGCATCCACCTCAGTGCACCACTTCACGTGATGACAGGCATATTGTGCGTATGGCAGTGACGGATCGCTCAGCCACATCACGAACCATAGCACAGCAAATTCAGTCTGTACCGCATCATCCAGTGTCTGCGCATACCATTCGACGCCGTTTACAGCAGAGTGGTTTGTCCGCAAGACGTCCATTGCTTCGTCTACCCTTGACGCAGTACCACAGACGTTTCCGCCGCCAACGGTGCGATGAAAGAAGGATGTGGACGGCAGAATGGAATGAAATTGTCTTTACTGACGAGTCACGCTTCTGTCTGCAACACCACGATAGTCGGATTCGAGTCTGGAGACACCGTGGAGAGAGGATGCTGAACAGCTGCGTTATGCACCGCCACACTGGTCCTGCACCGGGTATTATGGTATGGGGCGGTATTGGATATCACTCTCGCACTCCTCTAGTACGCATTGCCGGTACTTTAAACAGCCAGCGCTACATCTCCGAGGTGTTGGAGCCAGTTGTCCTTCCTTACCTTCAGGGATTGCCCACAGCCATATTTCAACAGGATAATGCGCGACCACACGTGGCACGCATTGTCCAAGGGTTCTTCGTCAATCGCCAGATTGAATTGCTTCCCTGGCCAGCTCGCTCTCCGGATCTTTCGCCGATAGAAAACATGTGGTCCATGGTTGCTCAACGATTGACCCAGAATACATCCCCAGCTGCCACACCAGATCAACTTTGGCAACGTGTGGAAGCTGCTTGGTCTGCTGTACCCCAAGAACACATCCAAAGTCTCTTTGAATCAATGCCGAGGCGTGTGGCAGCGGTGATCTCCAACAATGGCGGCTACTCTGGCTACTGATTTTGGCAGGAACCACACTTCACAGAAGTCTATAAATTTAATCATTTGATACTTGGTCAACATGTTATCTACAAAATAAATTTTGTTGTGATATCTCTTGTCTTTCTTGGTGTTGCAATTTGAGTGGCCAGCAGTGTATAATACTATCAAAATGTTTATTTTTATCTAAAAATTAATAATCTTCAAAACTTTACTGTAAAAATTTTTTCATTTAATGAGATCTTGCTCTAAACCGACGATTTGTGTTTGCCACAATTTAATATGCAAGTTATTCGAAATCTTTATTTTATAAATTAACATGCTTGATTAAAAAGCATAGCTTAAATATTACTGTAGGCAGTTGATGTATGTAGGTATTTTAATTAACATCACACTGGAGCAACATAACGGGCTATTGGTGACGGTCCGGGATCAATCCCAAAGAGAAAGATTCAAGGACAACACCACGTAATTTTGAACCACTGAACTTTTGGGATTTAGGTAGTGAATTCGTATATCATCCTTGTGCCTGCGTTTTTCCCTTGTATGTTTAATAGCCCATTGTGTTGCTCCAGTACGATGTTAATTAAAAAACACAACACAATACTTGATATTAAAAGGTAGGTAGGTATTTAATTAACGTCGCACTGGAGCAACACAATGGGCTATTGTAGTCGGTCCGGGATCAATCCCCAAGGGAAAGATCAAGGACAACGCCTCGTAATTTTGAACCACGGTGTGATGACGAGAACACCTGAGCTGGCACCCCATTCTCCAAACTTCCACACCACGGTAACATGAGGACATTTAAGGCCACGACAGATTTAACGTGCACCAGCCCCGTGTATACAATGGTCTTTGGCTGGACCTAGTTTCGGTCCGCAACTCTCCTGTTGCTAATCTGTTGTTCTTCCAACTGGGCTTCCAACTGGGCATAAGGTCCAGACCATGGACAAACTGTCAAACACAAGACACATTTGACGAAACAGAGCGCGTGCTGTAATAGAACTGTGAAAATAGTACTCTATAATCCTTTATCCTTTTAATAATTCCGCATAGGTCATACAAATCTTATTCAACATTTATTTTCAGTAACAAGCGGACCAAAATTGATCAACTGCTTTAAAGTCCGGATATAAACCCTTCGACAATCAATAGTCACGTTCGACGGAAATCAACCGACTGTCTTATTTGTATTTCAGCCAGGAAATAGGTCTGGGGCAAATAAAAGTACTACTACTGGGAGGGGTGACGCATATAACTCGATTGCACAACTCTCACCGCGATTGATCCAATTCTTGCAGCTCCAAGGATCCGGCCTGAATTCCTTGTGCTCCGGATTTCAAGTGCTTAGGGATTCCAGGATAGATCAGGAATCAAAGAATTGGAATCTAATGAAATACCGGAGTGGGGAAACAGTAAAAGTCAATAAAAGATAGATCACCTCCTGTAAGAAACTAGGAAATAATAAAAACATAAGTCGAGAACATTTTTATCTGATAGGAGAGGAAAAGGTTGAGGAACAGATTCTATGGCGACTCGCATGGCTAAATATAGCCCTTGCGCCATAAAACCCCCAAACCAACCATCCATGGTGGCTCTTGGGACGATACAAAAGAACTGAATCGTTGCATAGACGTACGTCTATTGTCCTTTAAACTTTGTAGAAATGTGGGATATGATATTTCAGAATTCTATTTTGCTGCGCAAGGAATTGAAACATTAGACAGCAAATAGCAAAATTCTACTGGTATTGGAGAGAAGATAAATTCGAAGTTCCGCGTTTTATACTGATCGATTTCAAACTGCCCCAGTATTTTGCAATTTATGTTGTACTCTAGGTTCTTGCGTTCATGTATTATCTTTACCAATGGAATAGAAAAGCGCGATATAGTTAAGTTTTATATAAATATGAATAGTGTGTCAAACCTCGTTAACCACTTAAAGCACGAGTTTTTTTTCGAAAAAACTGGTAAAAAAATGATCGAGTTTTTTTTTTGGCAGAAAATGAATATATATATAGGTATAGTGTAAGTTATTTTTTGCAATTTCAGTTGCGGGGGGTGGGGTAAAAGTTATAAAAAAAATTATACAAAGTGTAAACGATTTGATTACATGTTTATTTTGAATTTGAAAATATTAATAATAATAAAATATTAACTTCAGATTCACTTCCATCATTCAAGAGATCATCACTTTCATCGCTGAAACTTTCTGATAAATTGGCATATTCAAAATCGTCAGAGTCGCTCATTATCAGACAACGTTTTCTAAACAAGTTATAAAAACACTTAGTAAAAATTAATTTATGGTTAACTGTTTACTTTTATGATATTTAACGTAATAAAAATGGATATATTACCTTTTCCACACCAAACAACTGCTTTATAACAAAGAATTCCTAACAAACTTATAGCTAATCATCAAAATGCACCACTTGGTTTACACAAGAAAAATGGTGCATAGTGGTGCCATCTACGGTAAATAAGTTTAATATCCATCTATAAATAAGTGGTAAATCATCTATGATAAATAAGTTTATGCCATCTATGGTATAAGTTTAATCTAGCCTATCTATTTTTGCTAGAACGGATCTCAGACGGGCATTAGAAATAAAATAACGCGAGATACAAGAGCGCCCGTGTAAAACACGGGCATGTGCAAATTTGCTGGTAACTTTTGCCCGTGTCAAACATGGGTAAATGCGTTAAGTGGTTAAGACGAATTTTACGGGACCGTAAATAAGTTCGTATTAACCGTAGTTCGTGTTACCCGAATTCATAAAAAAAAGTTTTTATTTCAACAATAAAATAAAATATTGATGTTTTTACTTATGTATTACTTGTTGAACAGTTCTTGGTTCACAAATAAATGGTATTCTTCATCACAAAGATTATACAGATGATTCGTGATTATACAGATGATTCTTGTTTACAGATATTTCCTGATTTGTCTTGAAATAAACCTTATTGATTGTTGTGTTTTTTTTTTGTGATATTCTTTTCAAAAATCTTTGATGCCGTCAACTGTTTAATTGAGAATTTTTACAGCCTAACGAAAAGCGGTGAACAATTTCTAATCCAGCCTCTTTTAAAGGTAGGTAGGTATTTAATTAACATCGCACTGGAACAGCACAACAGGCTATTGGCGACCCTCTTTTAAAGAAGGCAAGCTTATTTCTTCGTCTTCGGAACCATCTTTTATTCTTTCTTCACTCTTCCACAAATAAATTTTCTATAATTTTGGAGTGACTTTATGTTTCTGATAATACGATTGAAAAGAATTTCCGTTTGCCGTTAAATTTCGACTATTAATTCGTCTTAACCAGTGATTAGTGTAACCTGAATTCACCTTAAACGAATGAATTAACATTATTTGAATATACATTTTGATAGGGATTGGAATTTTCCGCGTTTATCAGTAATTCGTATTAAACGAGTTCGTAATAAGGTTTGACTGTATATTCCATTAACAAATTTCATGTATCTTTTAATACCTACATGCTTTTGAAACATCTAATGATTCATTATTTTATCTCATTTCTATTGCCACCGAGCAAAGGAATATCAATTAAATTCATAAATTTAATTATGAAACTTTGGATAAAACATTAATAAAGATCGTTTGCAGAACATAGATTAAATTTGTACTTTAAATGAATAATTATCGTCTGGTAAAATATTAATAATTTTTTTGACTTTTGATTAAATATCGTTTAGTAAAATATAAATCGATTTTCGTTTTGGTGGTAGTTAATTAATGTCGCACTGGAGCAACACAAGGGGCTATTGGTAATGGTCCTGTATCCATCCCGAAGGATAACTCGTAATTTTGAACCACTGTCAGATGGCGAGAACAACACCTGAGCTTGCACCCCACTCTCCAAACTTCTACATCACGCAATGAAGACATTTGTGGCCAGAAGAGATATAACGTGCACCAGCCCCCGTGTACACGACGGTCTTTGACTGGACCTAGTTTCGAACTCGACCCCTCCGTTTGATGTTTTACTTTTGAATAAATATCGTTTGGTAAAATATATTTTTGGTATTTTGCTCAAAACAACGTGTTTGTGTCACAAAGTAAACCTCGAATTATATTCTTATAGTAGTCACCCAGATGGGTGGTTAATGTGCTTCGGACATCCCCCAAACAATACACAAATTAAATGTCCATTTGTTTCGATATTTTTTGTTACAGAAAAATCTACTATACAGGGTGTCTAAATTGTTTTTACAAAATAAGAGGGGTGATAGTACCCATCCAGACGAGCAATAATTATCATGGAACATAGGGTCGCATTCCACTCTGAGAGGCAGAAAAGAGTAAACTCGAAACGCGTCGAGCATGAACAAGTCATCGTCTCTGATGTCGCACACTTTTCCAGCACGGTCCGGCACTTCTTGAATGCTACATATCCCGCACGATGGATCGGACCTGTGGCTTGGCCTCCTCGCTCACCGGACCTCAACCCACTGGACTTTTTCTTCTGGGGGCACATGAAATCTTTAGTGTACCAGACGCCTGTGGACTCGGCTGAAGATCTCGTAGCGAGAATCGGAGTTGCCGCAGACAAAATTAACACAACACCAGGAATCTTCGAGAGGGTGCGCCAGTCATTCCTTCGCCGGTGTGAAATGTGCAACGACACGCGTGGTCGCCACTTTGAGCACTTGCTGTGAGTTTTTCTCTGATCAATAAATCAGATTGTGCAACTTTTGGTATCGTTCATTCGCTTTCCCAACACTGTTGTAAGTTCATGTTGAAATTCTAATTTTACTCTTTTCTGCCTCTCAGAGTGGAATGCGACCCTATGTTCCATGGTAATTATTGCTCGTCTGGATGGGTACTATCACCCCTGTTATTCTGTAAAAAACAATTTAGACTCACCCTGTATAGTAAAATATTTCATTGTTATATTTTTCAGCTGGTAATTTTAAGACACGGTTAAAAAAATAGGTATTGAATTTATTCCACCTTACGGAATCAGCTCAGAGATATGTAGGTAGGTATTTAATTAACGTCGCACTTGAGCAACACAACGGGCTATTGGTGACGGTCGGGATCAACCTCCGAAGGGAATGATCCTAGGACAACACCACGAAATTTTGAACCATGGTCAGATGAGGAAGTCACGCCTGAGCTGGAATTCCACTCTCCAAACTTCCACACCACACTAACGTGAGGACATTTGAGGCCACGACAGATTTAACGTGCACCAACCCTCTTTGTATACGACGGCCTTTGGTTGGGATTCAAACTCGCAACCCTCCGGTTGCTAGTCCGTTACTCTTCCAACAGGGCTAACGCGGCCCATCAGCTCAGAGGAATGATCCAGTAAATTGTGTTTCTGTGGTTACAGAAAAAGACATTAGAATTTTCGTGTAGCTAAGAATTTTTATCTAAAATTGATTTAGTATGAATCAATTTTCAATCACAAAACAATTAAAACTTAAAACATACTTCCATTCTGCAAGATTTTATATATTCGTGTACTCTAACTTAAAATGGAAAGAGGGACTAATAAACGTTTCTCATCAGAGTTGAAAATACCTTCTCAAAGTATATATTGCGGATGTATCCCGGCAGGAAAGCTGTTACACATTTTAGACTTACAGTTGGTCATGATTCTTTTTCAAATCATCTGTTCTACATAAGTGTTTTTGCCAATCCAAACTGCCTCCTATGTGGGAAGAATGAGAAAAGGGACACGACTTTATGTATTTTATATTGTTCAACAAACTTGTCTTTTTCTCCCTTGCCATCAGAAACAACAGAAAGAATTTTCGATAAATTTTGTGTAAGAATTTTACATATACAAACCAGTCTTACTTTTTTAATATTTCATAAAACTCACTCGGTTTCTTATCTTAAACAGTAGGAAGACTTTTCAATCGTGTTTTTTTTGGGGGGGTGGCGAGAGGAGGATTACTACGTCAGTACCATGATGACCAATTTCTTTGCCCTTTCCAAAGAAACATTCAGGGCACGTACCTGCATTCGTATCTCCCTAGTCAGTCTAAATCTGAGACTTGCAAAGATAACCACTTGCATTTCATGACAACCTCCCCAAACGGCCATATTTTTTGAAAAGCCGATGTGAAAGTTATACTACCAACACAATCTGAAAATTAAAATTTAACTGAAAATTTGCGTTTCCACGCTGATGACCGGAATCCTAGCATATCTATTGATTTTAAGGGATTTAGGCGAGACTACAAAACGGCAAAGATGCTAACTCATTTTGTCACTTAGGGGCTGTTGTTGCTCAGTGGGTTTGCCCATTGAGCCAGCAACCTGCGAATTGTCAACGATTCCTGTAATTTAACCTGGTTTAAATTCTTCTGTATCGGTAAAAATGTCCTTGTGTGTATGTCCATTACCTGGCATTGTTTTATGTTTGGCATAGCTTGGCCAAATATGGTCCTTGCGCCATAAAAACTAAACAGCCTTTTGTCTCTAAAACATTGATGTAAGATAATGAGTTTTCCTTAAAGACGCTGTCTTCTTCATAGGGTACCAAATCGACTTGAATGTAGCATTTTTTTTATAACTTTGGTGTCTTCTATTTCTGCAAGCTGTTTCAAATTGGATTTCTCGCATCAGGATTCTTCTAGTTCTTCTGATGACCCGATGGGCTTAGAAACATGTGCCCAATCTCTGAGGTTTGACATATTCTGGTGACATTTTGTTGCAACGCACTGCATTTCTAGATGCCGAGATTACACAGGACTTAAGAATCGTCTACCATGAACTTTTAGGTATTACAACTAAATCCGTGAAGATGAGCATCTGGCGATGTCTAAGTTCAGTTATGACGCACGTGTTGCCATGGTGACAGTATGCCATACCGAAGAAATGCCTTGATAATCAGATCATAGAGATTTCGTCAGACACCAAATCCCAAGTCTAAACAAGCAAATGCTTGGGCAGTTCTGCGGAGATAGATTTAAAGATGTCTCCAAGAGAAGCTTAATACCAATCAACGGAACAGCTGACTATGCTTTCGGGACTAAAATAGGACATTGCCTGGACAGTTGGTGACGTATTTGAGTGAATGTTGTCTTTCTTTTTGCAGAAAGTTCAGGGACACATTTGGGACATACATATATTTCTCGGTGGGATTAATATCGTATCAACACACACCTGAAACTGAGTCGAAGGTTGTAAACACTTCTCTAGAACGAGAAAAATAGATATATTTAGCTGTTAGGGGCATTCCCAGTGAGAGGATAATGCCTGCAAATGACGTGTGTGGGGCGTCTTAAAGACGCAGGGGCTTGAGCATCCTTAAAAATAATATTTCGGGTGTTCATTTATTGCTACAATCTTCATTTCAGTCTTAAATGCTTCTTTATTTTTTCTCTTATGAGATCTTTCAATTGACCCAAAATGTTTCGATCCAGAGAGAGTATACTTAGTAGTTATTACTGCGTGTAGTGGGGAGAATACCATTTGCGTAGCTATAAATAGCACAATTATTCCTTAAGTGTTTCCATTCAATCCACAATCACCCTTTGTTTGGAATCAGCTCTGAACAATTTGAAAAATAACTGCACGTATTTTATTTCAAACAATGTTGTCTGTGTTTATCATCGGATGTTTTTTCTCTTTCCGATTCATCATCACCGCATGAATAAAAACGTGACCTAAAAAATGAAATATTATTTCTACTCTTATTATTTTTAAATTGCTCAGGCACTTCCACCATGCTACCATAGTCCAAATCCTCAGTGTAGTTCTCCACTTTTTCATTGCAATCACTTGCTTCTGTTTGCAGGCAAGAGCCACAGCCGCCATCAACATCGTCAGCGGTGTAATTTAACACGGATTGGTAATGAAAATCGATCCAAATGGTACCCAACACCAAGGGAACAGTATAGCAGCTGATATATAGTCATATTTTCATTCTTATTTAAGTTTTTTCCAGCCTCTTTAAGGTATCATGCACTGTTGTTTCTACCGCAACCTCCTTCCATGCTGTCATAGTTCAAGTCTTCAGTGCATTCTCTAACTATTTCATTGGACTTGACAATCTTCTGCTTCTGTTCGCAGTCGAAAGCAACAACCACCATCAAGTACACTATCCGGGGTACAATGTAAAACGAATCGACAAAGACAATCAATTCAAATAACCCCTAAGACCAAGGGAATAGTAATACAGCTGGGTTATAGACTTAGTTTCTTTTATATTTAAATTTTCTATCGCCTCTTCATCAAAACAATTTAAAATTAAAATTATAAAGCTATTTATTAAAATGAGATGACAAAAAATCAGTAAAATTAAAAATAATCACTAATGAGAAGGATGAGACGGTATTGTGCTAACAATTTGTCTCTGGTAGGCTCTATTTTCGTCAGTAACATCCTTAAATCTCCACACCCAACTATTTGCAATCAGATCCTCTGTTTAGTTTAAAGAATCTATAAAAATGCATCAGTGCAGTGAGGGTCTGTATGGTCAAGTGGATAAGTGTTTGCTTGAAACATTTTTCGCCATTTTTGTAGCATTTTCATATTGCTCACTCTTGCTCCTCAATGCCCCCTATTTTTCCTGGGACCAGAATTGCCCTCCAAGATTCCTTCAGTGCACCCACAAAGGGGCTGTAACGCCCACTTTGGGAAACTATGTAGCAAATGTTGAAAAAAATAGGGCTAAGTACTGCTCCTTGAAGTAGCTCTGTTTCTATCTGTTTATGTTTTAAGCGACTGACTACAAAACAGGCAATATTCTTTGGTGGATAATATTTTCAATCCAGTTAAACATGTTTCCCTCTGTACCCAATTGGAAGTTTCCTCCTCCAGACCTTATACACATCCTTGAAATCAATAAATGTCGTCAAAGTTGTCTTCTGATTGTCAAAAGCATTCTTTATATATTGACTTAACCACTTGTGGAACCGTAGAAATATTTACGAAAACCTGCTTGTGATACAGACAGCAAATTGTTTTTCTAAGAATCACCTGAGACTTTTACTAACAATCTGTTTCATTGCTTTAACAAGGAAGCTAGTTTGGGAGATAGGTCTGTTAATGTAGTCTGTGTCTTCTGTATACTTTCCCTTCTTAAGGACAGGTACAATAATGGCCTTTTCCCATTCTCAGAAGAGTTAACACTCCACAACATTCCGAAAATTGACTGTAATAGGGCTTTTTTGTAGTCCTATTGCAGTCAAACAATTCGGGATGAGATTACAGCTATTCATTTTTAGCATTTTGAAATTCTGAAATTACCTCATGCTATTTAGTATTATTTTTACAAGGTAAGTAGAAACTTTAATCCATATTTCATCCATACTCAAACGTTTTTATGGACACTAGTTTTTTAACCGGTGTGGTATGTGGGTGATACGCGATAAATCTTTTTGCTCAGTACATTTATTGCCACAATGCAATAAATTTTAAACAGAGTATCGCCCTGTTAATTTCATTAAACTTCTGTCAACGTGTAATTTCATATATCTCTCATTCTCTAATTTCAAGTTCTAATATCTCTTTTCTCGTCTTACGTATCAAACTTGGGCTAGTCTGAGCATGACCAGGTCCAAACGACCATTAACCCTGAGTTCATTGAGAACCGGCACCGGACATTTTAAGAAATCCTCCTCTGCGACTCCAGTAAAGGTGCTCAGGCGAAACCGGAGTGATCATGCACTTGATGCAAGATGGAAAATTCTTTTCTCTCCATTCAAACTTCATGTTGACCGAAACATTTGTCTTTGTTTAAATCTCCTCAAAAGTTAACCTACTCTTTCACCAGTTCGTCACTTGCTTCATTTTCTTCGAGAAGCTCTAATATCTAAGCATGCCAATGAACTACATCTCTTGGAAAATATAAATCATAGGTATAACAAACGTGAGCAAGAATAAATTCAAAACTCCTGCAAAATTCAATTCTATGAAACTGCATAGAACTTAAAAGCCTTAAAAATTTAATGAACTTAAGATCAGACCCCACAGACATATCACATTCGAGCATCGGTACGAAATAAGATGCTGGCCCTGTTATGTCGAGTTGAAGGACCCCTCATGATATCAATATGCGTCCCATTCTCTTTGTTTAACTTGTACAAATGTAAAATTTTTCTCTATTCCTTACAGATTTAAATAGCCCAATTTGTTGTCCAATGCGGCGTTAATTTAATTACCTACCTTACAGCTTTAAATTAAAAATTGTAAATTTTGAAAATGAAGGTGAGTAGGTAGTTGAATTTACGTGGTACTGGAACATAACGGGCACCTTGTAATTTCTAACCACGGTCAGATGGCGAGCTGGAACCCCATTCTTCAAACTTCCACTCCATTTATTTCATTTTATTTGTCAAAGTGAGGAAATTTGTGGCCACGACATATGGAATGATCTTTGGTTGGATCAAGTTTCGAACTCACAACTTTCTTGTTGTTAATCCGTGCCTCTACCAACTGGGCTACAGTGGCCCGTTTGGAGAACATAGACATTATAGAACATTCCACATTTCCCGGGGCCCACTTGCCCTCGTCACCATTGTATGCACCCCCAATGTAAAGGCCCTATTTAAGATAATTTGAATATAAGAATGAAAATGAAATTTTATTACATCTTGACACACGAGTTTGGCATATTAATGCCGATTTTACCATGTCTTCTATAAACCCGCGAAGCAATATACATAAAATGAACATTAGAAAAAACAGTAAGAATGGAAGATGAATCACAAATTTTCTTTGAAACTGACAAATTTGAATCACGAATTTTCTAAAAATGCTCTCTCTGTTGCTATCGAACTTGTTGGAGTCAGCCATATGAAAATAATTCAAGTAGGCCTGTGGCTATTCTGTCTTTATCAGAAAAAATGGCAACTTCTCTAGGGATTTTTTGGAGTAATGGAGGTTATTAGGCTCTCTCTGGAATTGAAAAATATGGCGATTCATTCCAGTGTTCCTCCATAAAGTACACCAAAATGATCGAGCCTCTCTCCTCGATGGAAATTAAATAAATTTTATAAAAATAGTTAGGCAACATAGCTGTTGTATATGTTACCGTGAAAGACCGGAATTAGAGAATGTCAATATTCTCCGGTGAATGTCGACACACACTTACCAAATACGTCGGTGAAAGATCGAATATTGGGTTATATTCTTATACATTCGGACTATCGCCGGTGTATGTCGACAAGCACAGATAAGCTCTGATGGGGGTCGAACGAGAAGGCGGAGAGGCCACAGCCAGAGACCTCTCCGCCTTCAGTTTAAGTTGTTGCAATAAATAAGATTGTTAATGATATAATTTATGTGTAAGTTTATTATTGGTATTATTTTCTTTTCTCATTTAGAATGTACTGTTCGTTTTAGGTTCAACAGTTTATTTACATGTGCTGTTACTTAAGCTTTTTCCTATTTGGACATATATCATAATATATTTTAATAATAAAGTATGATTAAAAAGTTGTATTTTTGTCTTAACGTAACAAAAATATTTTTATTCAACATTCACCATCAGTGCATGCTGAATGTCGACATTTGCCGGTGTAAGTGAGAAATAATGATGTTTAGCAAATATTTCGGACATACACCGAACGATTATGTGAATGCTGACATTCACCGGAAAATATCGACATTTGCCAGATATCGGTCTTTCACAGTAACATATATATTTCTTCCCGTTCTGGAATCTCCCCTTTTTCACGCGCTCTCAAGCACTGAGATGACGACACTCGGCTGGTAGCGAATGGTGCTCAGAGTTCATTCAATGTCACAGCGTCTTAGCAACACGCCGCACACTCGTTTGCATTTCACCTTCGTTCCCCTCTAAAAGTGGAATGACCCATCTCGATATTCATTGTTAATCCGCATATTTATTATTATTAAATTGTTATTGTTATTGATCTACAGTCTGTTACGCGTTCTTATATCAACACGCAGAAATAGTTATGGTAAGTTTGAAATATTTACATTACTGTAGGATTTCTCCACTTAAAAAAATTATCGGTAGGTAAGTATTTTAATTAACGTCACACTGGCGCAACACAACGGGTTATTAGGACGGTTCGGGATCAATCCCAAAGGGAAAGATTGAGGAGATAACACCACATAATTTCGAACCACAGCCAGAAGACAAAAATGATCGGAGCCAGTGGCGTAACCAGAGATTGTTTCTAGACACTCGAATCCCCTTAACTTAAATTATACTTTAATATTTTTCAAACACCACCAATAGAAAACTTGTGTATTTGATTGATTCGGTGGATTTTTTTCACATTTATATTAATACTATTTTTGTGAAAAATGGATGAGTAGATTTCTTCAAAACACGAAACTTTGCTAGCGGAAAATCATTTCAAATTTTCATGTGAATAACGAGTGCTAATGAAATTCGTTTAGAAGTTAAGTTAGAAACGATTTTACGCATGCACAAAAAGATTCTAAATTTCCCTCTTGATTCAAATGTTAGGAAAAATCTAGGTCGTACAACAAACTACACAACAGAAACCATAAATATATCGCTGTTATTGGCAACAATTCACCGAAAGAGAGAATCACATTACTTTGACGAAAATTATGTTTGAAACATTTTTGATGCGGTTTGAAACATTTAAAATAAAAATATGAATTCTGTAGAAAATCTAAAATTTGCTGCTTTTATCTATATGAGTACAGCAAACTGATACGCACTCAGAATTTGTGAAATCAGCTGAATTACTATGTTTTGGGTCTTCTGCTTTCATTAGACATTGTATTAAAGTACTAATTTGCAAAGCAAAACTATCCCTGTTTTTGCTACCCTTTAAGTTGCCATTAATGGCTACAGCCTATTTAAAAATATGTTATTATGCATGAAACATAAGAACATTATCACAAAAATGAACGTGGTGAAATTGTTTTGATAGATTGAGAACAACCTGTTAGATTACTTGCGAACTCCATTAAAAGCTGTATGGCAATTAATAAAAGTTATACAGCTTGATACATGAACGAATGTTTGAAGTAACAATATAGATTCAACCAGTTATAACAGATGGCAGCACTGCATGTTTGGGAGTCCAGAAAAGTAATTCTTAAAAATGTAGAATGTTCCGGATCAACACACACATTAGTTTTATCAGATTTACATAGAACGAGACCATACGCCTATTGTCACTCAGTGCCACGGTTGCGAAACACAGAAATAACTTTTTCAAAAGTAATGAAGAATAAATATCGGAAAGGAAAATCATTCACACTCTTTTCATTGAATTACTTTGAATACATAATTTTTAAAAACATTTTCTCAACGAAATGAAAATTTCGTCATTGAATCACAAGACAATGAGTTAAATTTGGTATGGTTTGTTTGCAGTGTTATGCAAATTCTTATTGAATTTTTAAGACTGTCAATTTTTCAAATCAAAAGCTCGAACACCGAAACGATTTCATGGAATAACTTTCACTTCGAGTCCTAGACACAATGCAACAGTCTTGCAAACACTTTTCCAAGATTGGACACTTGTGAGTTGAAATTTGTGTTTTTTTCTTGAAAACTTTTGAATCCCTGTGTGGTTCTGTTAAGTCAGCATAATCACAAATATTGTTCCTATAAGTAGTAATAGTTCATATATGTATTTCTAGATGGCAGCACAATTCACTTGCAATTTCCTCATTTGACGCATGCTTCAATAAAAATGAAAGTGCACAGGCGAAGCAGATGTTTGTTTTTAATTTTAGAAATTGGATTTTTTCCTCGATAGACCCTAC
This sequence comes from Meta bourneti, assembly GCA_933210815.1. Taxonomy (NCBI): domain Eukaryota; kingdom Metazoa; phylum Arthropoda; class Arachnida; order Araneae; family Tetragnathidae; genus Meta; species Meta bourneti. The sequence continues at coordinate 35,120,560 of OW119922.1, read as the reverse complement.
CCTCACTGAGTTGTGAACCATGAGTGCAAGTGAGGAGCTGTTATGAAATGCCTTAATTTCCGTTCTACCGGAATCTTCGACCTTTATTTTAGCTGTTTTAGGGAAAATGCTTTTTCAATAATTAATTCTATGGTGAGTCACAAAGTTATTGCGCTTTTATAATTTAACTTGTTTATTCAATTAAGAATGTCACGCTTAAGAATGTGTTTTGTTTTTTTACTATAGGAGCTATGAAATTTTATCCTTTGTTTTCTAACATTTTATGTATTGAGAAATGTTGATTTTCATTTGCAAAAGTTTAAATTGTTCAACTTCATTGCAATGCTTAATCACAGATAGTTATGGAAGATTTTCAAAATTAATTTTCAGCTTCTAAATTATACTCGAAAAAAAATTGTTATGCAAACTCTATTTTTTATGCAAACAAATTAATTGGATGAAATGTTTCCTAATTTTTTTGTCAGTGCCTAATATTTACAAATAAATAAAATTGTGTCTGACTGAATTGTTTAATTTTGATATAAGTTTCTGCCAAACACATTTCTCATGTGAATTCAATATAATCAGTAAAAGATCAATGATTAATTTATAATAAATAGTTGATTTAAAAATGAAAAAACATGTAGAAACTTGTCTACTGAAGATAAACATACGTAGTCTTTTAAAATCGTATTAGGTAACATCCTCCATGCTTTACTTCATTACTTTATTTTAAATTATCTTATATTTTCATAATTGTTATGTGTTTATTATAAAACAATGAAACAGATAAATTAAAATTGTAAGAAATTACAATTAAGAATGGAAAAATATCTATATGTATTTTTGTGTTGCTAGTATTGATTGAGTAGTTAACAAAACACTGAAACAAGTTTCATGTTGTGTATAATATTAATATGGTTTGTTTTCCAGTCAATGTGATCTCATTTAATAATTATTTATAAGTTTTCTGTGTAAAAATTGAGTTTTTAATATTACTTTTGATTACAATACAAGTACATTTTCATACTAATTGTAATTTGAGTAAAAGGATTCTTTTATTTCCATATTGTTTTGTATTTACTTAACTATGGTGAAAATATTTTCTGTTACTTAAATATGTGGTAACTTATATTAAAAAGAAGTAGTTATAAAATTTGTTATCAGTAGAAGGGGCTTATAACAGTTACATTTTATGAGGCTATTTTTTTGTATTATCAAGTGAAGTAAGTGTAAGATTAGAGTTTGCGTGAGCAACAGATGAGTGTCCCTGATGAAAACCAGCATTCTACAGTATAGAAATAATTTATGAAGAATAATTTATGTAGAAATTATATGAATCAAACTTCATCAGTAACTGGGTTGAAGCAAAGGATGTTATGACCCTGCACTATCCTGGTGACATCATATTATAAGATTAACAAAACTCTAAAAATAAAAATTAATTTGAAAGTGTTTTAAATCCATTCATATTTTTAGAACTTGTGTAAAAATTTGTTATTTGGGAAAGTATTCTACCATTATCATTTAAATGTGCACCCACTGTTTGAATGTAATGAATAGTAATGTTTTGCTAATGTGTAGTTTGTCATTCTGGTTCAATCATAAATGTAAAATGATTTTTTGGTGACTCATAATTTAATGGTGTCAATTACACCAACTAGGGGAAATCATTAGGGGGGGGGCTCTAAAATTAAGTAAAAGTGTGTTTTTAGAACTTTATATATTTTGTGTACAGATCAGAACCAATATTACAGGCATATTTGTAATATTTATCCCTCATGTTATAGGGAGCTCAACTATCAAAGATTGTTGGCCCCAGAACTTAGTTTTTCTAGTAGATACCTTATTGAAACAGATGTGATATTTTAGATAATAATAAGGCTCATAGGTAACATAATATATTTATCCTTTACATTTGTGAATAGCCTGACCTTATTAGAGGTGGGGTCCAAGGGGATTGGGGCCCCTAGAAGTTGGTGCCTGTGTGGTATAGTGTAACAAGATATTTGGTTTGTATTGTGCAAACTGTTGTAGGTGGCTGGACTGAATGATCTGAATGAATCATTCTGATCCTAATGATGCTGATGAAAAACAATTGAAGAGTTCCTGCTTGTCAGAGAAGTTTTACTTATGGGGTCCAATTACCTTACATCTAATTGTTCATATATTAAAGTAAGGGAGCATTAGTGAACTTAAAATGACTACCAATTTGTTTAGTTACAAGTTTTTGAATTTTTATAGAAACTCTTAATAAATACATATCAGAAAATCTTCAGTAAAAGAAAGCTCACACTTGTTGCCATTAGTCCCATGACTGCAAAAATTATTTGTTTCTAGTACTTGACAGTTATAAATAATGATTGTGAATTGTCTTTAACTTAAAAATTCAAGATGTATATTAAGGTTAAAAAAAATCTGAATTTATGTAATTCTAAAAATTTCTTAAAATGGCTGCTGAATACAAATTGAAATCCTTCTCAGGTACATGAAAATCAGTTCCTTTTTATTCTCTTGCATTTTAAGAAAGATGTTGAGTCCTGAACCTTAAAATTCTAATTAACAATAATTCTTTAAATTTACCATTCAACACTTAATAGCTCCTGTAATTAAAAAAAAATAGTACAACCTATAAATGTATTGTAAACTGAACATAGGCTTAGATTTTTTTATAGAAAATATTTTATTAACTTTTCAGTATAGTAATTTAAACAATTTACTTCATATTTATTCATTAATCTGTATCATGCAAATAAACTATAGGATCATAAACAATGTTGGAGGCAAAAAGTATTTTATGAATTCTTTTCTCTATTTGATCTATTCAAAGATCCTTTGCCACAACATTTGATTTTTTTTCACATAAAGTTTGAAAGGCGCTGTTTCTCACATAGGCCCAAAGAGTATGGCAGAGTTCATCGGATGCAAAGATGAACCAGTTGAGACAAAGAATGCTATTTCTCCTCCTCAGGTAGTTTTTATCTATCTATATCAAACTTTAAACAAACCAGTTATTTTCTTTCTTTATGTATCGTGTATATATTCTTAAATGGTTCTTTGTTATTGTTGATATTTTCAACATGATAAAAATTCCATTCATTTATATTTTATCTGAAACCATCATATAAACAATTTTAATGACTCATTGATGCAATCCACATCTTATAGTAAGATCTTAAATGCATGGTAATTAATATGTATTAAATGAAGTAGTTTAAAATTTATTATCAGTGGAAGGGGTTTATGAGTTATATTTTATGAGAGCTATTTTTTGTACTATCAAGTGATGAAACTAATTCTGTATTGAGAATCCATCAAATAATTTATTTTATGTGGAAAATATAAAATTTCCTAATTTACAAGAAATATATGCAGTACTTCCCAATATCATGGGACGTATTGAACTTCATTTTGAATATCACTGAGGAATTATAGCTATCTGATATGTTATGTCTTAATGAATACTACTGTTACATAGAAAAAACTCTGCTTAATTGTTATGAAATTTAAGTAGGCCATTGCAATTATTTGTTCTACTTGCTGTTAATTATCTCTGTCAACTGAACAATGACGTCCATTCAATCCTTTGAAAGTTGTCTTTTCCAATTGAAATGTATTGTGAGCTTATCTATTACTTGCTGATTGCTTTTAGAATAGTTCCCAAATATTTCTGCATTGATATTTTGACGTTAGCAGTTGGGAAATATTTTTGTACTTGAAATACAGTATTTTTATTAGTTTTTTGGAGTTCCATTTCTCAGTGGCCTTGATATTTCAGTTTATTGTAATTACTATTACTTTTAGAATTTCATCTGGACTTTCCCTTACTCTTTTGTTTATAAATATTTTCAAAATGAGAAAAAAAATCAATTAAAAAAGCTAAAATTTATTTTGTATGGAGATATATTGCTACCAGATATAATTTGATTTTTTTTTCTATTTAAATTTACACTGTCTGTTTTTGTAAGACTGCAGCAGCAATGCATTAAATCAGTTCTGTTTACTGTTAAGGTTGTCTGTTCCATGGATTGATTGCTGTATCAACTAGACAGCATTTGTGCTACTTATTGTGACTGGTGAATTGTAGTCAGTTTAGCCATATATGCTTTTGTGAAGTGGAAATTTGGTTGGGGTAACCCCTCCATCCAAATCTCTTCAAATTTTTTACTTGGCACTGATTTCTTACCCTGCATGTATTTTTATAGATGTCTTCTATTACCAATATATTTTGTATTACTTTATTCATGACATTTTACATTATTTTAATTATCAATGCTCTTATTACTTTATACTGGTTTTCATGTTTTTATTTGAAATTGTCTTGTGTTTGGTGCAGCTTGGCGAAATACGGCCCTTGGGCCATAAAACAATCAAACATGTTTTTATAGTGACTTTTAGATCACTACTATGCTTCATCATTTCATTGACTTCGAAGATTTATCTTGTGCTTGGCAGTTTGTCCATGGTCTGGACTTGCACCATGAAAACAAACCAGCAAGTTGGTAGGGAGTTTTCTTGTTTTCCCCTTTCCAACACAAATGTGAATCAATTTCCCTTAAAATTCGTCCTGGGGGAAAATGACGGGTCATTTTAATAATTTGACAAATGGCCTGTTACATTTAACCAATCCAATGGCCTGTTACATTTAACATAACTAATACTGCAAAGATGCAGCTATTTATCAGCATACAGTTATCAACTTCAGTCTTTCTGTATGATAAAGCTAGCAATTTCTTGGTATTTGCTTTCTGCTGAATGTTCATGTACGAAGCAGGGCTCTAATGCACAACGATTTCAATGCTTTTTAACTGTATATCTTGTTACAGTTGCAGCTCAAATGTGGATAATCTAAATTTCTCAAAGCCTGCCCTTAAAAAATTCCTAAACATGCAGTTAAAAGGATAAAAATGTCTTTAAAACAAAAAAATATCTGAAAATTGCAGTAAAAAGCATGTAAAACGGTTTCCTTTACACGCAATTTCAAAATTATAAAATAAATAACTTCAAACCAGCATTTCATACGAACTTGAATTTTATCTATAAAGTACACTAACAAACCTTACTTATTTTGAATAACACAAGCAAATCCCTGTCCATTACTTCCACAATCATTTTCGAGCATCGAAAAGTAACAGGGTCTTTTTCTAAAACTGAATTGCGCCAAACAACGTTTTGAACTGAAGTGCCAGACAACTTCTTTTCAAGGGTGCTTACTTGGGTCACCTGCATGTCTTGAGTTTGAGTGTTGCAATTTAAAAACAAGCATACTTTAATATTTTATTAAAAGAATGACAAAAAGTGGGTACAATGACCCCAAACTAAAAGTTCTTTAGAAATATAAAAAAGCCCTAAAAATTAAAAAATGCCCTTTTAACCCTTTGAATGGCACTATGCTGAAAAAATTTAAAAGGAAACACTTCATGGAGTGAGATATATTACCTTATATAAGCATGTCACAAAAGAGGTTCTTTTAGTTTTTTAAGCAGATGTAAGGCTTCGTATATCCCACTGCCTATAAAACACTCCTTGATCATCAGAATATCATGGCCCTCAGAAGCACATCTTTGGATGTACGGACATCATAACCCCGAGTGATCGTTCCTCCTTTTCATTTTTATCCTCGCCTACCCTTCTGCTGTTTTGCTTTTTTTTTACCCCCCTCATTATGTTTGGCGCAGCTTGGACAAATATTGCCTTTGCACCATAAAACTTGAAAACAACCAACCAGAATATCATATAAAAGAATGTTTAAATCCCATAGCAGCCTTAAATAGAATATTTATATACCTTAGCCTTAATATGTATGGAATATTTATATACTTAGCACTAATCGTTTCAAGGGCAGGTACAACCCTCCTTTGGAAAAGTTAGGAGAAAACATTAAAAACTACAAAAAAGCAAATGTCATAAAAAAATCACACATTTATTTTTAGGATGTTTCCTAATCCTCAACTAGCTGCTCGCGAAGTGCGATTTAATGAACTTGAACGTCATTACAGTCATAATTCATATAAACGTCACTGATTTCCGTTCACCAGGTTGCAAAGCGGTCTAACATAAGATCTGCTCCTCTCTCGACGTTCCCCCAAGACTCCATCCGAGGCCGAAGCACTTCCTTGTGCCACTCTGAATACAACGCCCTGCACATGGCACATCGGCACCAGTACTTATACAACTCCTCATATCGCATCCCGTTGGTGGAGGAATTCCAGCACATACCTGGAAGTGATGTAGGCTACGAAGTGGATAGGCCCGGAACTCCTGCGTTGGGCGGACACGGAGAATTGATTGTAGATGATGCCCCTTCTAGGCTGTACGGGAACTCCGTAGACGACTCAAGGGGTTTCGTCGATCCTGCTGGGTACCGGCGATTCAACTATTTGGATAGACCTTTTCCTGGTAAGTTTTTACGTATACTCGAGGAACTCCATGACTGATGCAAACTACATGCATCAGTCGGAAAAAGTTACAAAGTTTGACTCAGCGTGGCCCTTGCGCTATAAAAATTCAATCAATTCCCAAACATTACCCTAATGTTTCTGGTTTTACAAGGGACGTCGTGGCTTTGTGGGTTTGCCCACTGAACCACGACGAGAAACACTCACAAAGGTAGGTAGTTGAATTTACGTCGAACTGGAGGATTATTGGCTACTGTCCGGAATCAATAACAAAGATCCGAGGATAACACCTAGCAATTTAGAATAACTATCAGATAACGTACTTTAGCTGTTGGGATGTCGAATGTTTAATAGTAGCAGACCCACGCATAGCATCTGCGCTAAACTTAAGTGATGCTGTCGTTTCTACTTTTTTTGTTGTCTGATTTCGGTACATATATTATATCATCCATGTTCACAAAACAAATTGAAATACCAGTAAATAATACTGATTAAACAGGGAATATTTTAGTTGGTAGTTGAATTTACATCGCACTGGAGCAACACAACGGACAATAGCGACAGTTCGGGATCAATCCCGAAGGAGAGGACAACACCTCGTAATTTTGAGCCACGGTCAGATGACGAGGTCAACACCTGAGCTGGCACCCCTCCAAACTTCCACAACATGCCAACGTGAGAACATTTGAGATCACGACAGATTTAGCGTGCACCAGCCCCCATCCTCTTACACACGCTCTTTGGCTGGATCGAGTTTTGAACTCGCAACCTTCCTTTTGCTAATAAGCGACACTCCCAACTAAGACTATCGCAGCCTACTCACAAGTAAAACCTTCCTTGAGTGATTGGGATTTTATGGAGGACATATTTGGCCAAGCTGCGCCAAACAACTTCAAGTAAATGAACATACACTCACAATTAAAACTTTACTTATGTTTACATGACCATTTTCTTGACGCTGTTTGGCGCAGCTTGGCCAAACATCCCATGCTCCATAAAATCCAACTAATTTGATTTTTCAAAAATAAATACTGAAGTTTAATTGATGCGAATCGTTTGTGCTCAACCGATGAGTAGAGTTCTTTTCCCCCACGTTTTGTAAAAGCGGGGATATGAACTGTTGCATTGGCACTGGGGACACGCATTCAGGAACAGACTAAAGGGTGAGGTAACTCATGATTTTCACTATCGGCTGCGTTGTGGGTTAGCCCACTGTTGCAGTAAGATCTTCAGGTGGTATATCGAATGGAATCTTTGTTGCTTGTCATAAATGCTACCTTGATTTTCCACCATAAAGTGTGACAACGCTTATGGTTACATATCGGTTGACTATCGGCTGCGTTGTGGGTTAGCCCACTGTAGCAGTAAGACCTTCAGTTGATATATCGAATGGAATCTTCGTCGCTTGTTATAAATGCTACCTTGATTTGCTACCATCCAGTGTGTGACAACGTTTATGGTTGCATCGGTTGAAATCTATGAAACTATTTTTGAATTATGGAACGTTTTTCCATTTCATTACAATACTTTGTGCAAAGGTAAAACTGAAATGTTTTCAGCGATCTTTTAGACATACCTGCATGCATCTTGAACTCATTAACAGTCCAAATTAACCCGCATCGTAAAAAAAATTAACCTATTTCACATTACTCACCTGTTTAGTAGTCAACTTATTGTTTACATGGTTAATCGTTTATGCGTTCAAGTAAAGGTCGCATTCACATTTCCCCACACAAGGTGAAAGTCGAATTAGAAAACCTTTTCTAATTTCAGTGTTTCACTGACACTCATCAAAATTTAAAATTTATATTTGAGAAATATAAGTAAAAATATTCATCATTTCAATTAAGGAATTATCCAATCATTTTGATTAGAAAATAAACTGGAAGTTTACTCATAACGTTAATGAAACACGTGCAATTATTTATGTATTTTAGGTTTAAATGCGTCTGAAGTAGGCGTTAAGAAGTTTCTGAGTTCGTGGGTCACAGAAATTGAGGAAAACTATTTCTAATGAATGTTAATATTTTTAAGTTTCAATGTCTAAAACTACGCGTTCATAGTTGGTCGACGTTTTATGGCGCTAGTACTATATTTGGTCAAACTACGCCAAACACAACACGACGTCATGAAAGGGTGGGAAAGAGGCATTGGGGCACAGTAGTGGGACGAAAGCTGAAAAGGGTCGCTTGGATATCCCGGGAGCGCGTGTTTACTAAAGACAGAAAACCCCAATGTGAAAAGTAGAGATCTCTAGAGTATCTCGGTCGGTGAAACCCGAACACACAAAGGAAATGTGTCCCTGAGGGCCTTGCGCAGTTACGAGGAAAATTTTTTTATAATATTCAGTTCTAACTTGAAACGGTTCAAGCCTTACGCATTGACGTGAGTGCTTTGAAATTCGTCAGAACATCTTTCGCTCTTACAATACCTTATTCAGTCTCTTAACACCCATGACCCGCCTGCGGTTGCTTGCAATGCAAATGCGACTACGCTGTCCTTGATCGAACTTGTATTGTTGTTTTCTCCTTGAAAGGTGGCCCTCAGAGGAGAAACGACTTTTACAAGTTCAGATGTGCAAAGTCATTTGACGCACCGCCTACATTTTGCTTCGGCTTCACTCCTACTTCGCTTCCGAATATTTATTTTCCTGTATTCATAACTGATGTTATATTCTTTGAGTTGACAACCGTGGAATCCAGCCGGTGTGACCATCTCCTAGTGGCCCACCCTCTTAGGGCTCAAAAATATTGTTTGGATGGGGCCTCCGTAATTAAATTAAGCGATCAAAATTCTATGGGTGATGAAAAACCCTATGAAGGGATAAGACTTACTTTTTGTCCACCATGAGTAAACTGCTCCCCACATCAAGTCTGGATAGTGGCGGTTGCTATAGAAACAGGGCTCGTTCATTTTTTTTTGAGTGGAGGTGATTCTCGGACAGGACGTAATTTGTTTTCACGAATGTTAGTGTAGTAAAGGAGTAGTTTATTAGTACAGATCTCGTTGACAAGTAAAAATTTTAAATATATTTCCAATGTGTCATTGACTGCTCTAATGTGGCAAACTTGAATATATATTTATTCAACATTCCCAAGGACAGACAGGGTCAGACTTTGTATCTGAAGCTGTGGTAGGCATACAGTACTTGACTCTTTCATATAATAATTTCACTGGATCGGCTGCTGTGTATGGATATTTTCATACCACAAGAACTGCTCCCGCATCAGTTTGGTAGTGGTCGTTATAGGAACAGGGCGCGTACATTTTAAGCAGGGATGACTCGGATGGGTGTCATACTTTTATTTTTGACAAATGTTGACTGCGGAAAGAGGTATATTACTAGCATAGATCTTGGCAACAAGTAAAAAATCATAACAAATGTATTTCCAATTTGCCATCAAGTGTGCCAATGTGACAAGCTTGAATGCATTTTTGTTTCATACATCCCTTACTAAAAATGGAATAAGCTCTGTTTCTGCGGCAAGAGGCGCAGACAGTAGCGGTGGCAGTTGTGGTAAACAGACAATACAAGCTCCAACACACGGGAGATCGGCAACTCCCAGGAATCCGAACCCCGTGTTACTCAAAGTGTTTTTGTGGTTCGATCTCGCCCTCCGAGACATGAGAGCTAAGCATTTTTGTAAATATACACGTATGAGTGTCCAAATATACAGGATCACTCGACTAGATTCAGTAGATGTTGTTGGGCCACCGTGACTCCGTTTGGTCACTGCACTAGCAACCTGCGAGCTGTAGATGGAGCAGGTTCAATTCCTGTAACTCCTTGTGTGTATTTCTCTCTTCTACATCAGTAAACTTTCCTTGTGTGTGTTTATTTACTTGAAGGGGGAAAATGTTTGGTCAGACCTGGACCTTGCGCCATAAAAAACAACAACCAATTAATGTTATTGGCCACTATATCAAGAAACGGGGCGCCAACTTGTTGGAGCTCGATCCCCTGGATCATTCGCATATTTTTATGATTAACCCCCAGACTTCAGAGGTGAATATTACAAATATACACGAATAACATAGGCAATCAAGTGTATAAAAAAGTAGTCCCAAAACACTCATATATAAATGAAGCAACCTACCAAATAATTTCTACAAATTGGCGGCAATGTTTCCAGGTCTTGGTTCAGTTTGAACTTGCATGAAGCGTGCGTCGTAATTTGCTATAAAATGTGTACAAATTATTTTTGCATCGGTATGCTACCGTTCAAATGGAACCAAAATGGTTAATTGGATCAACCCGTATACAATACATCATGGGCGCCAATTCGAGCAAGAAGTTGTTTTTTAACAAGTCAAAGTTGATGCCGGTTTTGGTCCGTTTTAAGCGTTGGAGAATGGAGCTTCTCACTTTAGGCTTTTAATCTTCGACCTTTTTTGTTTCAAGCTGCCCTTTTTTCTCGTGTAGATTTTCTCCTTGTGACACCATTTTCTTGAAGGTCAGTTTTTTTTTATTTTGTCCCAGTTGAAATAAAAGTTCAAAACTGTACAAAATTAGGTAACCTGTTCTTCAGTATTTGTTAAAAAAATTTAGTCTTAAGACACAGAAATGGGAACGTTAAAATGCGTAAGTTGTGAAGGAATGTGTTGATTCAACAGATTTCGTTAGATTATGTCTTATTAGCTTTAGTGCGTTTTCCTGACTTATAAAAACCTGAACAACATCTGCAGAACCAGGAAGAAACCCCAAATCCATTGAAATTTTTAATGCCTACAAAACGCGTTGGAGCCATCGACATCAAGCCCCCACATAGGATAGGGCACAGTTCCCTCACATGGTACAGGTGAAGAGAGGTCAGGAGAATAAGAAATTTTTGTATTGCAATGGAAGCAGTCTCTTTTAAGTTTAAAAAATTTTATCTAAAAATTCGTAGTGTTTGCAATAAAGCAGTGCAGGTATGCAAAAGGAACGAAGATAAATGGTATAATGGTAATGGTTTGTGTAAGTTAAGCATTGAGTATTTGTGATATATAGTCTGGTCATAAAAGCTGATATTTGAGTCACGGGGTTTCGGAGTAGTATATTCGTTAAATTATAGGGCAGATCAAACGTAAACAATATGTTTCCACAGTTGGTGTCTTTAGTGTAGTTTATGAACCCAATTTATTGTTCGATGCCGGAAGCCATAGCAGTTATGAGTTGTTGAAACAAATAATAACCTATGGCGATCACCATACATTATTTTGAGTATGACAGCCCTTTCCCCTTACAAGCCTATCTGCCTTTGGATTTCCCCAAGGTCATATGCCTTCTCACCGTAGCTTACTACATTTCAAGAAGTTTTCATCATCCAACCGGGACAGTCGTCGCTCAATGGATTTGCCCACTATGCCAGCAACCTGCGAGTTGAAGGTTCGATACCTCCTGGGTGTATTGTATTTCTCTCTTCTGTGTTAGTAAAACTTTCTTTGTGTGTTATCGAATTTGACATTGTCTTCTGTTTGACTCAGTATGGCTAAATATGGCCCTTGCGCCATAAAAAACCAACCGCCATCTAAATAATCTCATTGATTGGCCTGTCATCAATATGGTACTAGGGCCCGGGATACAGCTGGCTCGAAGGGTTTTGCTTTTGGTGATTGAAAACCAGAGATTTCGGTGAGTAAACTTTCATTAGTTTCTTTAATGAATTCTGAAGCATTGAACTGTTGGACACTTGACAAGACGCTACAAGTTTAAAGTGTTTTGGTGATTGAAAACCACGGAGAATTTTTCGGCGAGTAAATCTTCATTTAAGTTTCTCCAGTGAATTCTGAAGCACATTATTGGATTGTTGGACACTTGATATCAATTAAAGATGCTACAAATTTAGAGTAAAAATAATAAGTACTGTTCCGCATTGAAGCGAAACTATTTTCGGTGTAAACTCAACCGAATTTACTCGCGCTTCAGTTGAAAGAAAACCAAGCATTCCTGAAATCGCTCTTTTTCTTGTCAAAAGGTGAGTGAAAGCCTAGATGTTTTTCAATGTCAGGTGTATAAATAGTCCACGTATCAAGGTGCAGCTGCTAATGTGACCGCTCCTCTTTCATATGCTTAAGCCTAGGTGTGTAGAGGGAGTTTTTGGAATTTCACATCTTTCACTTCGCGCGGTACACTTGCCGTTGCTTAAAATAGGAAAGGGGAGGGCAACTAAGATGCCGTTGATGAACAAGATGCGTCTTTCTTTGCTTGTCAGCAGGTCAAAGGTAACGCTGGTTCTGGTTGGTTTCAAGTGTGAAAGAACGGTTTTAAGGAACGTCGCTGATGTTTTTTGAATCTTCGACCTTTTTTCAGCGTGGTACTATTTTTCTTCTGATGTGGATTTTTGTGTTTGTTTTTGGTGCGATGCTTCTTTTGGCTCCATTTTTACCACGGTTTGTTGCATTGCTCTGATTCTGGTTTCTTTTTCTTAAACAGGCGCTTGATTTAACACTGTTGTGAGATTCACATCACGTGCGCTCTGTGATTCCACATTAAGACTGGCGAAATGAATGATTAGAGATAAAAATACAAATTAATCAAAATTCAATAAACATAAAATGCTGGCAAGTCTAGCAGCGTCTGACCTCAAATACAGAACAATAAATAAGGCGATTGTAAGTTTTTAAGTTTAGTTTAGAACAGATATTCGGAGTGGACGGTGCGATGCCCTTAGTCTAAATAATGCACTGTACCCATACGTATGTATATAATAAATCATTTATGGCAAGATCGCGTTCCTCTGTGTTCACAGTAACATCTAGTATACCGCTTGGTCAAATCTGTTACAACTGTTTTGCGTGTTGGTAAACATTTTATATAAGAAATAATTCCTCTATTGGTGAGACATGCATAAATATTTAAAACCCGAAACAAAAGTTACGAGTTTTACCTTTGTTTCAAATTTTAAAACGTTTGTCATTTTTAGCGAAACAACCTTATACCGTATCACTCCTTATGCCATCACCACTCTGGCATACTTCTTAGTAAAAAGCTTTACGTCCAAATTTTAAAGGAATACATCTATAAATTAATTTTTGAATGCTGCATATTTAAAAACTGCAGTCATTTTTAGAACTCCAACATGAGATCTCCCTTTCACGTCACCATCTCCTCTGATATGAATCTTACCCTTTGTATTTGTCCCCCCCAAAGAGGTTCTCTTCCATTAGTGTTCAAGGAGATGCCACCACGTACACGTCACTGGTTAGGAGTTTAAAATTGGGTAACTTTAGTAACACCATAAGTCTTTCTGCTGTTAAGGGACAGCAAGTCATAATTAGATGAAAGAATAGAGTGATGTCCGGGGATCAAAGGAGAAAGAAACGCACCCTTCTGTCCAGTGGAAAAGGTGTCAGGAATGAGCGATACAAAAGACCACGTACTCTAGATGGCAGTGGACAATGTCGCTGGCCCATCGAATGATGTTGCATCACAGAAATTACTTTATCTTGTTTCTATATATATATTGAGATTTTATTATGTTTCTGTGATGCTAATTTGGTAAAGATAGATGTCTTATAAAAGCTGTTTTACTCCCGGGTCGAATGATTCTGTCTTCAATCGCGAAGTAACGAATTCAGGGCTCTATATCTGCTTATTACCAGCCTTAGATGGCCGGCGTCCATCGAAATAAAGATCTGTATTTCAAGTACTCGGAGTATAACTTTTTTGCACAAATGTGCAAAAAAAAATTATTTTCCGTAAAGCCAATTTTCATAAAGTGTCGCGGCATACTGTTTTGCCATGCAGATGGTGAAACGGTTTAAATCGTGTAATATTTTAATATTTATTTCATTTCAACGGTTAAATTTTGAACTTTTGACAGTGTTTTCACACAAAATTTTAAGTAATACTGGTTTTAATAATTGTTGGTATTATTTTTTCTTACAAAGTATCCTAAAGTTTTTAAAAGCTATTTTTGGAGTAAAAAGGAAGGTGGTTACTATTATTTTTTGTAAGACAAACAAAATTATACATATTTTTTTGCCAGGTCGGCAAAAAATATATATGTTTGGTGGGCCGCAGAATTTTAGCAATTAGTTTATGAGTGCCATGAGTTAAAAAAGGCTGAAAATAGCTGTTTTCTACTATTGATCGAATTATCTCTTCTGAAGCAGAAAATGACGGCGATTACGAAATAATCCTTTTAAAACTTTCATTTTCGTTTTGCGAAATCTAATTAAATCGCCGCATTCAAACAGCGGCTAAGGTTGTCTAAACATCTCGCTCGTTTGATTTACGATGGGAAGCTATAAGTTGTCCGTACAGTCTCCTGCTATGTCCCGACATGGGATTTGTAAATCATTGTTACTCGAGCGTAACGAGAGAGCGAGTTGTCGATGAATCACCCGGCTTTTTTGCTGTCGAACGTGTTCCAGAGTTAAAGCCGTCCTTCCCTTTTTGGCACTAGGTAACAATCGCTGCTGGTGACTTCTATATTTTCAAGGTCGTTGAATTGTTTTGATTAAATCTCTTCCTGTTTTCGCTTGTTCTCAGTCGTTGGAATTTCTGTTTCTGGCGGGGAAGAATTTTAACAATCGCCTTCGTCATGTTCTGCTGGTTTCAATCAGTCCATCCTCGTTACTCGTTAAGAAATGTGCGTAAAATTTTGTATGCTTGATGGCACTTGTGGCGTTCGCAGGTGTGCAGGTTGTAGAGAAACACGCGTTTTTGTTGTTTTATCTTCTCGATTGTGGGGCAACTGTTCCATAATTGTCTTTGTTTACTAAACGTATTATTCATTTGGATTTCAGTACTTTTTTTAAACATTAACTCGGTCTGACAACCGAATGGTTAGCGCTCTAGCTCTCTGTTCAATTGGCTTTGGTTCTAATTCCTGTCAGGCACAGATGCTGGTAGTGGTCCACAATCCACTTTAAACCTCAGGTCCCGGACAAATTTGGCCTTGTGTAGCAAAACACGATCGTAGAACGACAAACCAAACTTCATTATGGAGGTCCACATATGTGGACCTTCAGGTTAATGTGAACCCTATGTCGACCTTAGTGTTTTGCCTCTTGAATCCTGACCACATGATTAAACATTGAAACCTAACCGCCTTGAGGTTAATGTGGACCATATGTGGATTTGCGTCTTGAAATCGAACCCATATATGTGACCTTTGGTTTTGCCACTTGATACCCTACTTAGAGCAAAATTCTTCATTGTTACCGGGGCTGCGAGGGCTCAATGGGTATACCCACTGCTTTATCAACCTCCGAGTTGTAAGCACAGCAGGTTCGATTCCTGTAATTTACCCTGGGTGCATTTCTCTTGTGTCAGAAAATCTTTCCTTTTGTATGTCCATTACTTGACGTTGTCTTGCGTTTGGCGCAGCTGGGCCAAATATGGCCCTTTCGCCATAAAACCCAACCAACATTTATTGTAATGAATGATTCACATTTGTGAATGTTCAATGCATCCTCAATGAGCATATCAATATGTGCGATCTAATTAAAGGGAGTTAGTTGCATCTAAGAGAGCAAGTTTAGGAGTATGTTGGAAAGTTGAATTTAAATATTGCAAACATTGTTGGTTCTCTAACGGGTTCCTTCAAATTTAAATACCTGTTAATATAAGAATGGAGTACTAATATTGTTTTAGATCCAATTCTCATACCCTTGGATGGGGCCTTGCGCCATAAAACCCCAAAATCCAATCCATACCCTTGGATGTTCCCCAACAACTTTTTTATAACCTTATTTCCCAGCATATTTTTCTTTGCCGATTCAATTATATTATAATATATTCATTACTTATGTGCGTGTCCATTGTTGTCTAGTTTCCAAGAGAACCGCATTATCTTTCTGGAACCGAATTTCCGGGCCTCAATCGATACAAACCACTCCCCTTTCCCCTCCCGGCCACCGAGACTGCCATAACACTTATTTGGTCCCTCGGGACCCTTGCCCTCCGAGTCTGTGAATTTGTAAGCTCGGGTCCTATCACGAAGAGAGGGGTCTTATACCCTTAAAGGGTATCGATTCAGTTTTTAGATGTGCTTTTCGTGGGGAGTATCTGATTTAAAGCTTCCATCGTAGGTGGGAGAAGGTAGGAAGTCGATATAAGCCTTGGATCTTTCGTAAGCTGAACTGGGCAATACGAGCTCTGGATGGGGAGCCGGCCACCCAGAGAGTTTGAGATTAACCTAGACGTTTTTTCTTGTTTATTTAATCCTGAAAATCCTTTGCAGCCAGCCCCTGCGTTTGACGCATTAAGCCGAGTACCGAAGTGTAACATGCAGAGTTGTTCCTAAGGTATTGGAGTTGGGCTCAGCTTGGCCAAATATAGCCCTTGAGCCATACCAAAAACAACCCAAGGTATTGACTGCCCACATACGTACATCAACCCTTGATATTCCAAATAAATCGCCTTTGATAAATACTTCTTGATTGAAAAAGGCTGCCGTGGCTCAGTGGGTTTGCCATTGTTCTAGCAACTTTCGTGTTGTAGATGGCGTAGTTTCGATTCCTGGAACTTGTCCTGGATGGATTTCTCTCTTCTGTGTCAGTAAAACTTTCCTTGTGTGTAGGACCATTACTTGCCCTTGTCGGTCTTGTGTTTAGCCAAATATAACCCTTGCGCCGTGATCTTGATTGAAAATTTGATACAATCATGGATTCATTGATATCTCTTCGTAGACAAACAAAGCTTGTCCTTGCACCGTAAAACCCAACCAACCAAACCTAAAATATTGAGTCAATAAAAAAATACTATCTGCCACGTACATTATTTCAAGTATTATTATTTTAAGTATTTAACATTATTTTAAGTATTGGTAGTATCAACAGATGAAAACCTGTTTTAGAATGTTAATAGGTGTCTTCACGTATCTCACCTGTAATCCATTTAGTTGTACTGCAATATTTGTTCTAGGAAATAATTTATGAAGTATTATATAGTTTAGGGAGTGATTGTCTTTATAACCAGTTATAGAAATGTTCTCTCAATTAAAAAAATTGTTTACATGCATTGACGTTGGAGCACCATACATACACCATACATCTTGAAACTTAAATTTTGCAGGTTTTTGAAAGAGGATCCCGAAAGAAGAGGTCGTGAAACGAAGTTTGTTTTCTCGCCAATACTTATATGTTCAATATTTTGTAATGATTCCAATCATTGCGTCCTTTTTCATTCATCTGTTTTTATTCCCTAGAATTCATTGGGCCGCGGTAGCCCAGTTGGTAGAGCAACGGATTAGCAACCGGAGGGTTACGAGTTCGAAACTCTGTCCAGCCAAAACCAACGTGTACACGGGCGCTGTTGCACGTTAAATCTGTTGTGGACTCAAATGTCCTCACGTTAGCGTGGTGTGAAAGTTTGGAGAGTGGGGTGCCAGCTCAGGCGTTGACTTCGTCTGACCGTGGTTCAAAATTATTAGGCGTTGTCCTTGGATCTTTTCCTTAGGGATTGATTAATTAATTCTTGGGTAGGTAGTTAATTAGAGTTCAAAGTGCAGTTTTTATGAAGACCAAGTAGTCTACGATTAAAAACTTTTAATTAATAAACCAATTTATTTAACGTATTGTTTCGAAAATGTTGTCTTCTGTTTCTTATTATTTTCTTCCACAAAGCCGTGGGGACCCCGTGGCTCGGTGGATTTGACCACTGTGTTAGCAACTTGCGAATTGTAGGCGAAAGCAGGTTTGATTCCTGTAACTTACCCTGGATATATTTCTCTCTTCTGTGTCAATAAGACTTTCCATGTGTGTGTATGTCCATTCCTTGATATTGTCTGTCTTGTGTTTGGCGGAGCTCGACCAAGTGGGACTTTTATGCTTTAAAGCCCAACTAACCCATCGCAGACTTTTACCTTCAATTTAATAAGAAAAACCCTTACTTGGAGTCAAATAATCTGAACAGGAGAGTTAAATAATCTTTTTGGGAAAAAGAAAATCTTTAGGATTGAAACAATCTTTATCTTCACTCGCTGAGATTTAAGTCTTTCCAGCATTTCTAAGGTTTCTTTTTTCTTTTCCAATAAAACGTTTCTTTTTATATCGGTATTTCTCGTCCGTGGAAATTTCTTTGTGTTTTTTATTTTTTGTTTCATCTTCATATACGTTTTCCATGTATCTTTAGAAACAATATTCTAGCATCAATCTTTCGTAACATCTTATTACAGCAGTTATTACACGTGGAATGGAATGCGCACCGATAGATTCTTGATTTGATATGCACGTTTTCAATTAGTGTAATTTTCGAAGACGTTTACGATTTTTTTTACAATTTCTATCACACACTCTTGTATTCAAATATGTTCGGAATTAATTGGTTAATTATTAAATAATTAACCAAATTAATTATTGAATATTAAAAATGAGGATAAAGGGGAAAGTATTTTCGTATAATCATTCAGTTGAAATAGTTAAATCAATTGGAATAGCATAAATCTGTGCTGGCCAAACCAAATTGTTCTGCATACTACTTTGAAGCATGATTTTCCCGATGGACGCATGTAAAAGAAAAAGCTTTAAAAATAAAACACAATTATAACGTTTTATTTCATTCACTGATCTTATAAATTAAACGGTGACATTTTAGCTGTTCCTAGATCTGCTCAACCTGTGAGTTGTAGGCGGCGCAGGTTCGATTCCTCCTTGGGTGTATTTCTCTCTTCTGTGTTAGTAAAAAACTTTTCTTGTGTGTATATGTCCATTACTTGATGTCTATCTTGTGTTTGACGCAGCATGGCCAAATATGGCTCTTGCGCCTTAAAACAAAAAAACAACCAACATCTTCCCGTTGAAGAGGTTAAGAAATAATAATACAAAACATTTCCCAGAGATCAGTCGAACTCTTTGGAAGTTTTGGAGTTAATGAGCTGCATTAAGCCCAAGACCATAAATCACCTTCCTCCTATAATCAGATAAAAGGTGATAAAAAGCATTGTTTGCTCCTCTGTCTTCTCTTATTGCCTTTCGGAGTGAGATATAGCTGTTTAGAAGTTGTGGAAAACTACTCGTTATGTATGATACCACAGAGTGCCACGATTATTCGGTATTCAAAAGCTATCCATATTACTCAATTCCAAATCTAGATGGACTCTAAATCGTTACTTGAAATATGACTTTGAAGCTATCATGCTCTTTATTCCCAAATAAGTTGTAATTCTTAGTTTTATGCGTCCTTTAAAACGCGTATTGCTATTGTATGCCTTGTGCCTGGCACAGCATGGCCAAATATGGCCCTTGCGCCATAAAACTCCAACAAACCAACCTTAAAAACGCATAAAATATGGGCTGCAACAAGTGCCCACCCAGGATATCAATCTGGAAGGGGCTACATTTTTATCGTAAGGTCTTTATGTAAGTGGTGATTTTTAAATTTAAAAATTTCTTTGAAATATAAACTAGTTTTGGAGTGTGTTACCAAGGGACTAGGTTTTAAAGTGACTATTCCAAGACGAAAAGAAGCTGTATTGAAGGGAAAAGCTACCAAAGTTTAAATGAATTATCAAAATTTTCAGTTATATACTGTATTTTATCTAACACCAATAAGAAATGCGACACTTTTGTAAGTGGGCTAAACTGGTGGCGGCGGAATAAATATAAAATAAAAACATTGAATAAATATTAGTTGACTTCAAGGGGAAAATCTCAAAACACATCTTTATACAGTTTTTAAAGAAGCAATTAATGAATTAAATACGGATATTTCTTGTTTTTTATATGATCTGGGAGGGGCTTAAACCCCCTCCGTAGGTGTACCCCTGGGCTGCAATGATTTCTTTTACTTTTGGCATTAAATTGTGACAAACAAACATTGTGAAAAAGATGCATTTCAATATAGATTACCTTCTATTTTTATTTGTAGGGAACATGGCTTTTGTGTGGAAATAGTTCATGGTGTTAAGTGTATGTATGTTTCTTATGTGTTGATAAGTTAATAATTAATGATTGTATACGTAATTGTTTGTAACAAGTATTGAATTTGTTCGGACTAATGAAAACCATCAATTTTTTACATTGCAATTGTAGTAGCTTACTCTGGAATAAATGGTCTTTTTAATGTGAAGAATCGTACTACCACATCAAGCAATAAAGAACATTTTGCAACGTTTTCAGTCATATTTGATCATTTCGTCGACAAACATTTCCTCGTGTAGCAGAAAATAAATGTAGAATGACAAATCAATCCAATCACAAACGTTTTCTAAATCGATATTTAATAGCCCATTGTGTTGCTCCAGTGTGACGTTAATTGAAATACCCAAATACCCAACCTAAATCGATATTTAACCTTTCGTTCCTGAATATAAATTATTAGATCAAATAAGGCATAGTTTCGCTACTAAGATATCAATTTGAAAATTTTTGTTATAAAAAATGTAATTTGTTGGATATTGATCGGGGAGTATGTTACATATGTGTATCATTAGGGTTTTAGTCTGGTGTATCATTAAGGTTTTAGCATGGCCAAATAAACTCCCTGGGGGATTGATTGTTTGAACCCTGATTGGGGTTTATGGCCCTGTCGCCATAAAACCCCAATCAACCTATATGCACCATTCGGTATGAACAGGGTTAGAAACTAGGAGCACTGCTAGTCAAGCATCAATGGCATCTAAACTTTTTTCCTCAATTCCCAAAATGTTCTACTTGTAATTTTGAAACTGTTTTCGTGGATGTTTCAAAACAGTAATTAATGAGTAAGGACTGGACTCGGATGACTATTTACATTTAGTGGTGGGAATTTTTGTTTCGGGTTATTGTTTAGCATTTACAGTAGAACGAGATTATATTTACGGATAGAATAGAGATTGTTTGAATGAAAAATAACCAGTTTATTAGTCAGAACTTTTTCAGAACCTAGAATTGTTTCATATAAACGAAAATATGCTAAAAACTTAGGCGTTTCAATAACGGCGACTAGATTTAAAATCTACGTGAAATTTAAAAGTGCAAAATGCGACTAACGACCGCTAATTTCGAACCCTATGTAAAAACTGATAGCCTAAACTTCAAAAGCATTTTTTGGAAAATTGCCTAAATGTATTAGAATATTGATGGAACATTAATTCAATTTCTGATTGAAATCATTATTTAATTTATGAAAATTGCGAGCATTGTGAAAGACGCAGAGAAAAAATATTTGAGAGTAAACGTCTTGGGAGTTACTGGCGAACACGCGTGAAATCTATCCAATTCATTGATATTCACCGAACATCCTTTCCTTCTGAGTGGATTATATTTCCCGTGGCTTGTCGGATACGTGCTTGCATTAATCCCCTGCAATAGATGGCATCGAATGATATATCCGTTATTTCAGTTTTATTTTCTCTTCGTCCTTAAAAAATGTGTCTTTAAGAGTGCAATTTACGTGCAGTTTCTTGGGAAATGGGCCTTTTACGGTGATCGAATAGTGCCCTCTCATTTCGGATTCCTGTTTTATGGAAATTGCTGATGGCTACTTATGGATATTGCTATCAACTTGCGTCTTTGGGGAGTTTGCGAAGCGAGGAGGATATCTGGGCATCCTCCGAAAAGAAGAGTCTGAGGACAGATCTGAGTTCTTGGCCCTCGGGGGATTAGGGTTTTCGTAATTCTCCACCTCTGTAGACAAAAATAAATTTGTGGAGTTGTCTCGTTCATCTCTGTGCGGCAACAATTTACAAATGCTCTATAACCAGGATTCGAAATTAGCAGTCGTTTGTTCTAGCAAAAAGTTTCGCTTTAACGACATATCTTCATCACTTATTAAACTACATCTCATGATGTCTTTAATTACCAACTACGATGGGGATACCCCATCTTAGCCATTTTTGTTCGAAAAGAATTTTTAACCTTTACTTTCAAAGGTCACGACATTTTTATGTATCATCTTTTAACAAAAAGCTTTTGCGTTTTCAAGCTACATCACTTTTAAAAATCAACATTCTCAATTCAACGTATTTATAATATAAGCTTTTATGTGTCTTACTTTTTGATTTGCTTGACTTAAAACAGTTTGCTTTCAAGTTTGCCATACGTTTTTATCAGCCTTTTAATGTTGGTATGGTTGTTAGTCTGATATTCTTTTGTCTCTTTTAATTGAATTTTACTGCGTCTTGCGTTTGGTACAGCTTATCTATGTTTGGATCTTGCCCCAAAAAACCTAAATCAACCAATTAACCGTTTTGACGACCGAGTTTGGGATCCCAGTTGTAATTTTTCATGCCTAACGTTTCCGAATCTTTTTGAAGGGCCGCGGTGGCCCGGTTGGAAGAGTAACGGACTCGCAACCGAAGGGTTGCGAGTTCGAATCCAACCAAACACCGTCGTGTACAAAGGGGGCTGGTGCACGTTAAATCTGTCGTGGCCTTAAATGTCCTCACGTTGGCGTGGTGTGGAAGTTTGGAGAGTGGGGTGCCAGCTCAGGTGTTGCCTCGTCATCTGATCGTGGTTCAAAATTACGTGGTGTTGTCCTCGGATCTTTCCCCTTCGGGTTTGGTCCCGGACCGTCACCAATAGCCCGTTGTGTTGCTCCAGTGTGGCGTTAATTGAAATACACCCCCCCCCCGAATCTTTTTGTTGTCTGACACCGAATACCGACTGATTTTTTATTCTACCTGTTTAATAATCTACTGTTACAGGATTCTCAAAAAGCCTTAAGAAGACATGATTTTTTATTTTAGCTTTTTAAAAGCCCTTAAGGAACCTTAATTTTTACAAGACCACTGCATATTTTATTTCACCTCATTCAAAAAACAAGGTCAGTGATAGTCCAAGGTCAAATATCATCAAGGATCAATAGCATTATATTTATAGGTTATTTAAAAATGAACTTTTTTAAACTGTCTGAGGCCCAAATATAGTCCTCGTGAAATTTTCTTCACATGTGCACTCGCGGGTTAATGCATTACAATCTTTGAAATGTAGCCTTAAAAAATTAAAAATAACCTTGAACACGCCCTAATTTGTCTTTTGTTTGGAGAATGGGAACTATTTTACTTTTAAATAGGTGCATAAAAGTACACTTATTGCACTGTATGAAAGAGAAATAAATTTAAAATCATACCCAATATTGGCCAGTGAGGGAAAAAATGCAGGTGCCATTGAAGAGTCTGACTTAGTACTCCAAATTCCTAACCTGTCAGTTGAAGATTATATTATTATGCAAGTGACTCATTTGAATTGGGATCCGAGTACGAAAATCATTTTAAATTGTTGTGTTCATCAAAAAATATTTATACATTTAAGCAACATTTAATGAAAACTCAAATCTTTCTAGACGAATTTATTTTCCCTCACTTTTGTAGCATTGATACGTATATGGATTTGCGAATATGTGAGATACTTTGATTGTCTTTATGCTTTTAAACCGTAGCAAATTATTAATATGCTGTCAATTAATCTTCTAACTTATTTTAATAACAAAAGTATTAAATGCATTTTTATTATTTTTTTATTTTTTGGAAAGATTAAAAAAAGAAACCATCCCTTTTGGGGAGATTTGGGCCCCCATACCTTCCCCCTCTGACTACGCCACTGCCCAAATCTGAGGGTAGATTGTTGAAATGATGCGTTTTTCACCTCCCCTCGTTGTTGAAAACGGAAACGGTAAAAAATCTTGCTTCGCCCCTTGTCTACCCCCTGCAACGCACGTGCTATTCTCTATCCCTGAAGTTGGTCTCACTGTGTCTTTCAGTCAGTCCCCCATCCCTAATACTTTGCAAGCCCCGACCCCGTGAGAAAACGCTTAGTGCGTGAATGCTCGACTTCTACATTTGGCGAGACTTCGTCTTTAACCCCTGTGACGTAGTTACGAGTGGTCTTTGGTAAAAAGGCAATGAAACACCAGCACAGATATATGTAACTGCGCTTCAGTAAATTGCAGTTCTATTGGCAACTTATTTGCATTAACTCTCTGAGCGTCACAGGATTTCCTATTAGTGTAATATTGCTTTTACCCCTCAAGACGGATAATGACGAAATAACCACAACTATTTGTTTGAAAGAAACCTAGGAAATATTCTATTGGTCAAGAAGTATAAAACTGATTAGAAGTAATACCGGGAATACTGCAGGTTGCTGAAAGGATATATTACCCTCAGAGGGTTAAAGTTCCGTTTGGACGTTTGAATAGTTGATTTCATAGGCCTCAATCACTTCAAGTAGGCCTTAATTATTCTTACCAAGAGAGTGAAATCTCTGAAACAGGGCTAAAAAGTGTTGGATCAACACAAGATTCACGGATTCCTTGAATCCGAAAAATGTGGCAGAAAACTATCATATCTGGGCACAAGCTCTTCACAACGGATCAGTCTCTTCGGGGCGTGTCTCAGTGGGTTTGCCCACTGCTCTATCAACCTGCGAGTTTTACGCGGCGCAGGTCCGATTCTTCCGTGGGTGTATTTCTCTCGTTTGTATCAGCAAAGCTTTCCTATGTCCAAATACGTTGGCCAAATATAACTCCAACTCATAAATAACTCCAACTCAACTCACTCCGCTCGATAAAACTCCAACCAGTCTTCGGTCCCTGAAGGTTCGTTGTCCCTCACTGACGGCACCAGCCCCGTCAAAACATCCCCCCCCCAAAAAAAAATTGTGTGTAGGTGTCTTCTCTGGACAGGGAGAAAGAGGTGACCTGGCACAAGGATGCATCCCATGAGGTTTTTGTAAAACGGAGACCACAGTAGTACCAAGCGAGATAAATTGCACCATTGTTCTATAGAAAACGTCAATATCAGGCCACTTCGACTGGACCAATTAATTTGCATTGCAGAGGAAATGGATCGAGCGACAAACCGAGAACAGAACATTCTAAACCACAAAAAAGTACCTTAACCTTATGACTTAGAACAGAAGGTTCGCTAAGAGAGTATTTGGCTGTAAGAACGTATTTCTCATTAACTTTTCTTGTAAGCAAATAGAAGACGGTGCCAAGTGCATAGATCGAAGATAACTTAAGGAATGGATAAGGATTCCAATCACAGAAATACATTCAACAAAGTAATTCGTGTTGCAAACTAGAACGTTTAAAGTTATGTGCAATAAATAGATAGAATAGACAGGATATTTACATCAAATTTTAAGTCGAATGTTTTTTTATTCTAATGTCCGGCCAATTGGCACTTCAATGCCCGGCATTATGGCATTACAAGGGCGGATTTTTGAATCACGTTTCCTTACCCTGGTACATCATGGGGGTATACATGTTACATGTCATACAGTAGATACCACGCATTTTAAGCACAAACCGTTTAGAGTCCAAAAAATCATTCAGGATGGACAAACATCTGCTTTACCACGAATTCGAACCAGGAACCTTTCGATTCAAAAGCCTTTCGAAAATTCGACTGATCACTAGACCGATTGATCGGCAGTCTTCGAATCCTGCTCCTGGTTTGAATCCGTGGTAAGGCAAGAATGTTTGTCCGTCTGGAATCAATGTATGACCTCTATAAACGGGTTGTGTCTAGAATGTAGTATGTATGTGAGGTGTAACGAGAACCCACTCCCGTGCTACACTAGGATAACGCAAAGTCGTTCACAGGTCCTACCTTGTAGTGCCATAATGAGTCTTCGAATGTAAATGGTATAATTTATTCTATAATCTGATGCTATAAATTTTCAAGGGTAAAGTATAAAAATTGATCACACAAAACCTGAATACTCAATACACATTTCACTATACCTATTGAATTATAATAAGAATTTTTTCTGAAAATGTGTTATTCTTTATTAAAACCTTCTCCCTCGCATCTATTCTATCAATACTCTTTTCAGTTCAACCAGTTTAATTAGCCCTCGTGTTGCAAAGAATTAGCCGTTGAGCGATAAACCAAACCGGATTTATTCGGCATTTAACAGAGATTTTATTCCATTCAGTAATTCTCTAGGCTATGATTCTCGTCTGGAATAAAATCGTTCAAGTGTAAGGCATCATAAAACATTAATAAAACATCTATAAATGAGCGGAAATTCTGAGCATCTACATTTAGAATTAACTGAATCTGATTGCTTGGTTTTGAAGTTGATTATTTCAGATATCTTAATTTGTTGTTTTAAGTCATTTTTAATTATTCATGTTCCTTTAATTCCATTTCCCATTCTGAACAATTAACTTCTGGGTCAATAGACCCAGAAATTAACAGATACAGAAGATTAATCGTTTGAATCGGGGGTTTTTGGATAAAATTTGTTGGACTTGTGTATTCCGTGGGCTATTGTGATGTGTTACTACGTTGGGAGGGTAGTTTGATCTACTTCGCACTTGAGCAACACAATGGGCTATTGGCGACTGTCCGAGATCAAACCGGAAGGACAACACCTCGTAGTTTTGAGTCATGATCAAATGATGTGCTATATGTTGTGTTATTAAATATTTAATATCAGCAGATCCACGCATAGTTTATCTGCGCTAAATTTCCTGAAATGCAAAAATCTATTGATAGCAAAGTGTCGTTACTGCTTTTTACCTAATTTCGATCCATTTATTATGGCCTCCATGAATGGATTTCATGCATTTAAAGGAATTAAACTTATTCAAAAATATGTAACAGCATTTCGTTAACTTTTACTTACATTAATTATTTCCAATATAATGCATGGCAAAAAAGTGCACACTTCTCATGTTACTACAGTTGGATTCTGAAAGTCCGCCAATTTCATCCCATTCCGTTGTTCAAAGGTAATTCAGCATTTTTAACGGCGTTTCAATTTTTTTAACAGCACTTTTTCCCGGTGCTCTTCATATCATCGTATTACTTCAAAAAAGATTGCTATGAAAAGAAATACTTTAACTTTAAAAGAAATCCTAGAAACTCTTAGGATTTGAGTGCTTAAAATTAAAAACTCGCCGTGCAATCACAACTAGCTTTTCTTTCTATTGTGCAAACAGCTCTCAAAGTTGGGTACATGGTTGTATTTTATACCGTTGTACTAGGTACTGTCACCCCTTCCTCTGTCTAGAGAAGCCGCCACACCTATACTTCTTGGGGACCTTGACTTGACCATAGGGATGTCTGGAGTATTCTTGTAATGTGTTTAGGGTGATCCTTTTCCTTCTCTCCTTACAATTGTATTCACAGCAAAATTCAACCCTTTGTCTGGACTAAAAGAGCAACGTTTAACTCGGTAATTTACCATTCCTATAGAAAATTACACAGAAGCTTCTCGCGTTCGAAGTTGTCTGTCGTCATGGGGCCGTTAACTCGTTTCCCCTGATTGAATCCTATGCGCTCTGTATCTTTATCTTTCCTCTGGACAAGACGTGTTTTCTTTTTTACATATTTCCCTGTCGCCCCGTTATTTTGATGAAAATTTCAATTGTGTCTCGTTTTTAATGTAAGTACTGCACCTATTGAGAGAATATTTTCTGTTATAAACAGTATGGTCAAAGGAGAAATTTAGAGTAAGTGTTGAGACCTGAGACAATGAGGGCTATGTTAGTTGTGAAACAAAATTGTGTTGTAGAGAGAATTTTTATGATAGAGTTGAAAGATCGCGAAATTTGCTGCTTCATCGGAGAAATATTCATGGTACGATCGTGGTGAAGTAGCCTCTAGGACTACCTAAACGCTTGTATGGATTCTGTCACTAAAGAATAATGGTAGGCTCAATATGCTTATGTAATGAAACTTTAACATCTTATTTTTCATGAATACAATGTATTACACAACCCCGTCCCGTTTTTGCTATCCCAATATCCCGTTTTGGTCTTAAGGAAATATGGTTAGCCTAATACTTCCCCTAGGTCAACGGTCAGAGAATAAGAAACTGGACTATCTGAAGAGCTGTTTGCGATATATTTCTCGGATCCAAGGTATCCGTATCCGTGGATCTGATGGTTCGATTTCTCCCTGAGTGTATCTGTCTTCTGTGTCAGTAAAACTTGTCTGTATTTGTTTGGCACAGCATAGCCAAATATTGTCCTTGCGCCACAAGAAACCCAGCCGACCGTGGATCCGATGTTGATTCAACAAAGTTTTTAGCCTTTTCTCAGAGATTGCATTCCTCTTGGGGAAGAATAATAAAGGTTTTGTGTGTCTGTTAAGAATGATTAAAGCCTATGCAATGAAATTGTATTTTCAAACGTCCGAACGGGACTATGTTGTAAATACAACTTTAAAAAGTACTCATTAAAGTGGAGTTAGTTTCATATTTAGGCTCTTCTGCTAAAGACCACTCTACTACGTCACAGTGATTGTCTAAAAATTCCTGAAGGGTATCTCAGAGATACCGCTCTTTCTAAAGAGTTAAAAATAGGTATGCAAAAACAATACTGCCATCAAAAGTAACTGACAGGTGGTTTTAAGCTTCGAAACCTTGTGTTCTGTCTCATGACCTTAATTTCATTGGAAAGCCTCAACTCATTCCGATTCATTGAACTTGGGTTATAAGCACCGTATATATGAACGCCCAATCTCGGCTTTTATCTATATTAGTCGGATCGGAAGGAATAAAAAATCCTTTGCCTCGTGTCAGCTCTTAAACCGTATCTGGACGGCATCGCCCGTTTCACCGCTCAAGGGAATCCCACAGACGCTCTGGGTGGTTGTGTCTTTCTCACGAACAGGTGGCTATTAGCTGCCAGGTTAATGGTTCTCTCGTCTGTCTGCGCACGAATGCCGGAAGTGTCACCCCCTCTCCCACTCTTTGGTTCTTGATTCTGCTCTTAACTGAAAATTCCATTGAGCTCAATGGAGAAGAAATAAGAGCTGGTCGACGAACGAAATCCGAAGGTTTGAAAATTTGAAATGTGGTTAACGAATTAAAACAGTCGTTATCGATTGACTAAGAAAACAATGCTCTGAAGAAAGATTTTTCAAACTTTTGGTCCAGTTCTCCCTTCACCGAAACGTAAATCTCAGCGGCTCTTTTGTATGTAAAAATATTTAAACCAATTGGATTTTAATTATTTCTATCTATTATCAAAATTTGTAAAAAAGACGTATCAAACAATCCTAACCAAAAGAAAAATTATTTGTTTTTATTTTTCATTCTTCGCCAGACTCTCGGGGGACATCTTTCGGTGTGTTCGGGCTTCATGAACCCGAGGTACCCTAGTGATCTATTCTTTTCCCATGGAGTTTACTGCCTTAGGTAAACATGGGGATTCCCATGCCCAGGATGCCCAGGCGATCTTTCTCTTCTCTCCATCCTTTCTTTTCACAATTAGTTGACATTGTCTTATATGGCCCTTGCGCCATAAAACCCTAAACCTACCTACGCCAGACCTTAGTCTTTTTGCCATAAACCTCTTTCTGACAGTCCAATAGTCTCGAAACGGAAGTAAAATATGTAACTCTATGGGCACAGTATTATTCATTGCGAAGTCAGTAAGATCAGAGCAACTATTGAGGTGGGTACCTGTCATATTTGAAAGGCCACACAGGGCAAGTTGGAGAGTTCTGCAAGCCAATTCAGTAGAGATGATTTTGCAGGTAGTCATGTCCAGTGAGAACACGAAAACAAGCGACTCCTATAACTCAGTGGATTCAAAAGACGGCAGAATTTTGTACTTGTTTCCGAAGACGAAAGAATTATTGCAAACCGGAATATTTCTTCCTTAGAAGCGTTTAAATAACTTAACAATTTTACGGAAGCTTTAAAGTATTACTATAATCGAATTGTATCATTCCTCTGTCTGCTCGTCCTTTAATTTTTTCAGCAACCTGCGAGTTGTATGGGGTGCTAGTTCTGTTCCTTCCTGGATGTATTCTCTTTTCAGTTTCAGAAAAGTTTTTCTTGTGTGTATGTTCATTTACTTGACCTAATTTGGCCTTGAGCCATAAAACCCAATCAACCTTTAATTTTTCAAGGCGTTATTATCCATCTCGGCTTATACCGATAGTGATCTCAACCAACGACATTGGTTGTGTTACCTATTCCTTAAAGCCTAGCTTAAGGAATAGGTAATACAAGACTAAGTTCATGAGTCCGAAAACCCTCAAAAATTCCAACAGGTCTTCCATAGATCCTCTTACTAGACCAACACAGGACAGAATATGACTTGGTGAGGACTGTTCAGTGGACGTCCTCTTTTTAAGAATAACGACATTAGTTTCATAACCAAACGCAGTTTTTATAAAATACTCTCAGCAGTAAAGGATTTATGATTTGTCCTTGATTTTATATCATTGAACACAAGGTTACCTAAGATCAATCAAATATCCGCGGTTGTCTTGAGAGCCGCAACACACTTTGAAAATATCTTCAAGGAATTGATTTACTAAGAAAACACAATGGCTAGGTCAATACTGATCCACAAATCTAATTAATTAGAATTGTGAATCAGTACCTTAACACAAGGAAACATTGAGCCCAGGGTCCCTCGATTTGAGGAACCCGTGGTATTATTAGCATTATGATTGTCAGTTTAAATTTCCCATAAAATAATTATCACCATTTCCAAAAAGAAATGCAGTCCGACAAGTTATACTTGTATTTTTCCGTATTTATGTCCGGCTTCGAATCAGTCTTGGCATAGATGTTCGTAGTGGTTTTGAATATTCATTAAGCCATAGGTCCTGGTCTAATTAGCTCTTATGCAGCAAAAAATAACTAGGACCACAAGCCAAAAACAGTCTCCAAAGAAGGGGATGTTGTCACCCAGTTTTAAAGAAAGTTTTAAGGGAAAATGGGAGGATATTTTTCCTTTTCTTCTGTATTCATAAGGAAAACACGAAACATAGATAAAATTTTTATTTTGATATTTCTTCTGCTAGACATTCAGGGTCTTGATTTTTGCACAGAAATTTGTCTGCTCTCACTGAAATAATTTTAATGCATCTGACATTTATGGATACATACGAATATCCTTACTATAGAATATTCGTCAGTGTCTTGAATAGGGAAATAATTACACACGTCTTTCAGTTGGGAATGAGATAAAGTCTGTCAGTTTCCGATTATATTTCCAATCGCGAGAAAGTTTTCTGCATGTTGAAAAAGCCCTTCGTCAAATCACTATTTTTAAACGAGATTTCATTTCAAGAAATGGATTATGGAGTTGATTCATAAAAAGAGTGGTGACACATGTGTTTACTGTCTCTTGCAGTTCTAATCTCTTAGCAGCTGATGCGTTTTTTATATTCAAACTAGAAGATTTAACATGTCTAGACGCAAGCGAAGATCGAATTTTAATCCGTCTCCAAAGGCAAAACCGTTGCTAATTTTATTTTACTTGGACTCGGTAACCGTGGTGTGTTTACGTGATGTCCGCGCTACTTTTAAAAACGATTTAACATGCACCCACTACAATTTTATCACCTAGGTTAAAAATCAAGATCGAGAAGAAAAAAACGATTGTTTTAAAATTTTTTTAACTGAAATATTTACTCTCCCAATATCTTAATTCCACACACACGTGGGAAAACGCTTGTTCTATTCCTTATTCTACCTAGTTGCTTGCTAAAAGAAACTATTTTGACAGTATTCGTATATAGCAGCAATTTTCAACCGTTTTATGCCGCAGGAATATCACTGCCTTACGGATGGTGAAACAGTTCAAATTGTGTAAGATGTATTTCATTTCAACGGTTTAGTTTTAAACTTTTGTCAAGTATTTTCACAACAACTTCAAGTAATATCCGTATTTTTAATACCTGTATACATATTTTGAGAATTATTTTTTAGTACATGAATAAATTGTAATTTGTACCACGGTCAGATGGCGATATCAATACCTGAGCTGGCGCCATACTCTCCAAACTTCCACACCACCACGCCAACATGAGAACATATGAGACCATGACAGACTTGACGTGTACCAGACCCCACGTAGGTCTTTGGTTGGATCTATCTTCGAACTCACAACCCTCCGGTTGCTAATTGCGACTCTGCCAACTAGTGTACCACGTCCCTGTATTTTTTGGTGTGTCGCAGAATTTTAGTAATTAGTTTATGTTCCATGATGTGAAAAAAGGTTGAGAATCGCTGATATATAACCTAGAAGTGTTGAATGAAATATTCCCACTTTAAATCTTTATAATTTCATAGATTGTGATCGGTATATTCTATTTCATTTTTAAGATTGATAAATCTAACACTTCTCTTACCGCTCATAATACTGGAAGAAAACAGAAAAACCATATCTCGAAAATTATCATTTTCAGAAGGCGCATTTAAAGTTGAATTGCTATAACTTTTTGTAGAAATTTAAAACTGTCTTATGTGAGTTTTAGTTCTGATGTGTCATTGTAGCTGGAAAAGTACGTCGATACTATTCTCCATGTACCATTACTCAAAAACGGCAATTTTTAGAAAAATGAGTTTTTCCAAAAATTGCCGATATAGTGTCAATTATAATTGTATCCAATCACGTGCCTAATTTTTATCCCTCTTACCTACCTAATTGAATATTTTACAAATACTTTTAAATGAACTTCGAAATTTTAACCTGATTCGAACATTTATCTTTTGCTGTATTCTATCCTACCCTGAGTATTTTTGCTCATAAAATTAACCTGCCATTTTTCAATTATAATTTAAGAGCAGACCTTAAAACAATACCGGCTTGAAAGATCTAAATTTTACGACGTTCTCAGAAGTGTCATGTTAATAGACGAAAGAATACACTATTAGAGCTAAAAGAACAAGAAAAACAATACCTCGGTGCTGCCAAGTAAAAGAAGCAAAGCTTTTGAAATATTTAAAGTCTTTCCTGATAGTCGTTCCTTTGTTCGGTTACTAGGCGCTATGTGACAAGATCAAGGATAACATAATGTCTAAGCCTAAGAGGATTTGCTTTTAAATTTTAACCTGATTCGAACATTTGCTGTATTCTATCCTACCCTGAGTATTTTTGCTCGTAAAATTAACCTGCCATTTTTCAATTATAATTTAAGAGCAGACCTTAAAACAACACCGGCTTGAAAAATCTAAATTTTACGACGTTCCTCAGAAGTGTCATATTAATAGACGAAAGAATACACTATTAGAGCTAAAAGAACAAGAAAAACACTACCTTGGTGCTGCCAAGTAAAAGAAGCAAAGCTTTTGAAATATTTAAAGTCTTTCCTGATAGTCGTTCCTTTGTTCGGTTACTAGGCGCTATGTGACAAGATCAAGGATAACATAATGTCTAATCCTAAGGGGATTTGCTTTTAAATTTTAACCTGATTCGAACATTTATCTTTTGCTGTATTCTATCCTACCCTGAGTATTTTTGCTCATAAAATTAACCTGCCATTTTTCAATTATAATTTAAGAGCAGACCTTAAAACAACACCGGCTTGAAAAATCTAAATTTTACGACGTTCCTCAGAAGTGTCATATTAATAGACGAAAGAATACACTATTAGAGCTAAAAGAACAAGAAAAACACTACCTTGGTGCTGCCAAGTAAAAGAAGCAAAGCTTTTGAAATATTTAAAGTCTTTCCTGATAGTCATTCCTTTGTTCGGTTACTAGGCGCTATGTGACAAGATCAAGGATAACATAATGTCTAAGCCTAAGGGGATTTGCTTTTAAATTTTAACCTGATTCGAACATTTATCTTTTTCTGTATTCTATCCGACCCTGAGTATTTTTGCTCATAAAATTAACCTGCCATTTTTCAATTATAATTTAAGAGCAGACCTTAAAACAACACCGGCTTGAAAAATCTAAATTTTACGACGTTCCTCAGAAGTGTCATATTAATAGACGAAAGAATACACTATTAGAGCTAAAAGAACAAGAAAAACACTACCTTGGTGTTGCCAAGTAAAAGAAGCAAAGCTTTTGAAATATTTAAAGTCTTTCCTGATAGTCGTTCCTTTGTTCGGTTACTAGGCGCTATTTGACAAGATCAAGGATAACATAATGTCTAAGCCTAAGGGGATTTGCTTTTATTTCGTGATTCAAAACTTCCTGCACAAATTTTAGGGAGCGGTAAAACGCACACAATTTGCCGGGGGGTTCACACGCGTATATCCGTTCAGCAACCCGCAGTCTTCCTGCATAACTTCTAACCTAGTTCTGATCTTGACCAATTAAATATTTCTTGCGATTCTTTCAACAAACTAATAAGGTTATTTAGTCGTTATTTACGTTGTGAGGTAATACCACACTACTCAGAAATTTCGTGACGCTCAGGTGGTTATCCCTCCTGGCGAGGTCGTCTCCTTCCTGGCGAGGAATCTCACCATTAGCAAAACCATTAGCATATCTTGATGGACGAGATATCTCGTCATTAGAGGAAAACTGATCAGATCTTGATCTCGTCATCCTCAAAAAGTCGGCAATATCTTGACGATATATCACGTCATTAGCAAAATTGGTCAGATCTTGATGGACGAAGGTATCTAGTCAAAACCACTTGGAGGGTTAAACCATATTCAAGCAGACATACATCCCCTTTGTGAATACGGTCTAATTGTTTCCTACCCCTAAAGTTTGTATAGGAAGTTTTGAAACATCCTGTATACAATTTTGGAGAAATATCTATCAGGCAGTGTGCTTATAGATCAGAAAATAAATTCTTACTTTAAATATTGCGTAACATATCTACGCGATATCGCTTTCCTGATAATCGCAAGTTTTGGGGACTTTTCAATGTTTGTCTGCTAAATATAAGAATCCTTTATCCCTTTCTCTTTTTAACTGTATTTTTAACGTATGTAATACCGTTCAAGTTTTCTACAATCTGGTATTTTCTAACTCTATTCTTTGTGATTTGAAAACTCATTTGTCATTTATCTAATCAATCAATGAAAATTGAATGAAAACGTTTTTTTCGCCCTTTTACCAATAAGGCTTCAATTCCTCCCTTGGTGTATTTCTCTCTGTCAGTAAAACTTTCCTTGTGTGTATGTCCATTTACTTGACTTGTTTTGCGTAGCATGGCCAAATATGGCCAATGCGCCATATAAACCTACCCAACCAACCATTCTGCAAATAGGAGAAATTCCACCGGGGGAACTTTCTGGATTTTTTAAAGTATTTTTGCTTGAATTAAACACAAATTACGAACAGGATGAAACCTGGTCGTTGTATGGATAACAAAGGAACGAATAAATCAATTAATTTTTAATTACAACGATAATTTTATGTTTTTGCCAGAAAGAAACACTAGACATGTTGAGAAAAAACCGATTTTTTGCAGAACTGAGAATTTGTTCACTGAAACTTAAAACCATCACATATACAAAAGAGTATATATATAAAATAAAATAGATAACGACTGAAAATAAGAATATACACACTCTCACAAAAATTCAGAAATTAGTTATTAAAATTAATAGTTAATTAAGATAAGAAGTTTTATTAAATTTAATCTGAGTAATTTAATAGTATTTAACATTATAACTAATCTATGCTAATATGCTACTCTGATGGTAATTAATTTGTGATGGACGTTCGTAATATTTAATGAGTCGGAAAAACTTGAATAGTATCTTATTACTATCAGAATAACCCGGCGTTACTCGGGTTGAATTGGTCAACTAATTTCCGTTTTAGTTAATTAAGTGTTATTCCTATTCATCCCATGTAACAACTACCACACACTAATAAAGGTATACAATTGTTAAATACCCAATTTCACAAATGTAAATAAATGTTGTATTTAACATTTTACATTTTTGTAGAATTTAAATTTTTAATAAGAAAGAAAAGTCTCTAGAGTGCCAATGTTACCCAGAATGCATAGAATAGTTCAGAGTACGCATATAAATGTCTTGTATGTCATTTAAAAACGAAAGCATTTCTCAAAATTATCATAATGATTCAAAATATTTTGAAAACTATTTAAACCATCATTACAGTTATTGAACGAAAACATCGAATTAAAAATGCAGAAATATATCTTAAAACAGATTTTTAAAAAGCTTCGAAGAAAAAGTAATGAATGTATCTGCTTTTTTCACTGCAAAATAGATTCTTGGAATATAACGGACACTAATTTAAAAAAAGCAAACGATTAAAAAATACCAAGGTTGCCATATTAGCTACCAGTCCTATTTTAAAACGTTTTGTTCTATATAGTTTTATTCTCTTTATCATCTGTCCCAAATATTCAGAATGTTTTTATATTTCATAAAGAAAAAAATAAGGTTCGAAATAAATAAACTATTTGAATTTAAATTCCGTAAAAATAGTTTTGCAAAATAATTTATATCTAAGCAGCACTGGTAAAACAATCCAAGTAATTGTAATGCTCAATATCTCCCAACTATTCCAAAACCAGACAAATTACGGTTGATTTAAGTATAGTTACTCAGATGTTTTAACGTGAAACTTGCCAAAATATGTAAGCAAAGAAATTTCAAATTATGCATTCACTAAATTAAAATGTGGTGTATCAAATATAAAACATTAAATTAAAATATGTTGAACAAATCTTATGGGATACTTGTACAAACACACATACACAAAATCGAACATAGAACGGGAAGACGGACATAGACTTACGCAATCAAGTTCAGTATGCAAAGTTTCATGAAAATATATTCAACCGTTTGGAAATAGTATGGGCATACACATATAGACACCAAACGCGCAAGAGACGGATTTTGCATCAGAAGGGTCCAAAACGGATAGAAAACTTGAAATGGGTCGAAAATATTCAATGTACAAACACTCCATTCTTATTTATATAGATATTCATAAAAATTATGCGTAATGAATGGGAAAAGGCAGTATGTCCAAAAATGCTACAAAAGTTATTTATTGTAATCAGCCCAAAATTTTCTGTTCTATCCACAGGCTAACGGTTAAAAATATTAAGAAAGCATTTATCTCAATTATCTTAGTGCTTTAGTCATTCCACGATGTTCTGTTCACTGAGCGTTATGTTCATTTAATCAATACCTTCTTTGTGTGGCCATTTACCAAAACAACAATCCCCTTTGATCAGTATAATGTGAAACAGACAAAAAATTTGGTCACGCATAATTTACATTTGTTGTCACCGATGACAGATTCGTAAGCATTTTGAAACG
The DNA here is from genome assembly GCA_933210815.1 of Meta bourneti. NCBI lineage: Eukaryota > Metazoa > Arthropoda > Arachnida > Araneae > Tetragnathidae > Meta > Meta bourneti. Next base: position 35,083,350 of record OW119922.1, on the reverse strand, counting down.
AAGATTCCCTTCCAAAAACAGTTGTGTAAAACAAAAGTTGCACAAAAGTAAATTAATGTTATTCAAAGTAAACGGAGAAATTGTGTAAACAACATCGTTCCTACCGCTGAGAAAACCAAGATTGGCTGCTTTTCGAGCAGTTGCGGTTGTGACCTTTTCCCCCGTTGCATTGGCAAAGAAAGCAGATGGCTCATGACATTGGCATCCTTTGGCGACCTCTCCCTCTCCATGGCAACCCTTCTCACTAACGCAGCAGCCTCCATCCCAACAAGAAAAGAGACGTTCGTATGTACACAGACGCAAGCGGATAGTAACGCCGCCGCTGCTTTTTTGCTCTTGGGCTTCTTTTGCGACATCCTGGGTTTTCTGCTATTTTGTTTCACAAACAGCTACGGCCCGGCTGGATCGCAACCAAGAGTCAAACACCGCTGGCGGTTCTGTTGTCAATTCGATTCTATTTTGTGACTCCTTTTGAAATGTGTGTGATTCCTCTGCGCTTCTACGCGAAAATAGTCTTCCAGCCGACATTTTTATGAGCGTGTGAGTGTTTTTAGGATTTTAGTGTGCCATTTGATGTGATGGATATACTGTGTGTTTTTTGAGAGGTAAGCTGCAATCGTTTTGGATTTGCCTGCTACGTTTCTTTGATGTTTACTTGACTATTATATTACCTGTTTTGATGTGGCTCATTAGCATACAAGTATCCTAAAAATACGTGTAATTTCTGTCATAGCGCAAAATTTGTACTATAATCTGTGCCTTTTCGACTGTTTTTGGAACATTTAAGTTTAGAAGCAAATTCCACTAGCCTTTTCGACACAAATTACATTGGTAGAGTACAAAGCTATGGAATGGTAATATAGAAAAACATTGATCATTTTTACCATCATGTTATATCATCAATTATCATGTTTTACCATCAATACCATCATGTTATATCTTTATTCCTGACTGCTTTCAGAACATATAAGTTACGAAGTAAATTCTAACTATATAATGGACACAATGTTGATTGCAAAGCTATGGAATAGAAGTATGGGAAAACATTGATCATTTGTTTTTATCGTATTAGATCTGTCTTTCTGACTCTTAGGGACGTTTAAGTTACGATTCAAATTCTGAAAACTAATCAACACGAATTGCATTGATAGTAAAAGCAACTGACGGGATTTATCGATAACCAAAACTATTTTTTAAATAAATTTACATGTTTTAAATAATAAGATTTCTCTACACGCTTGAAAAACGATTAGATTTGTATTTATTTCTTAAGAAAAACTGATAAACTTATCTCCAAAGCTCTGATTACAGCAGATTAAGGCTACCCGCTTTCTCATTCTCTATTTTTGCATGTGTATAACCATCTGTTGGTTTCTTTTTGCTATTTCTGTCACTAAAACATGATTTTATCTTTTCTGTCGACATTGAAAAGGGCTAAACCAAGGCAAATGTACAACAAATTTCGGTGAAGGTTCGCTATAAATTCGTTGGTAATGCTTACAAAATTAAATATGATCCAATCCAGTTCTTAGAAACAATGAATAAACCTTGCTGAAGGCAAAAGTGGTTGATTTAAATTCTATTCAGGAGCGCTTTTCAATTGTAGCACATAGATTTCTTAGTCTTGCTAAGTATCTGGTTATATGGGTTAATCTCGGTATTTTACTTGCAAACACTGCGGAAACAGATCAGTTTTATGATTTTAAAACTGTCAAGCGGAAACATCAGCAGATTGTGTTATCAAAACTACTGTAGTAACTACCATTGAGACATCCTCCATAATTTGGTCATTGATTCAATTATCTAACATTGAGTGAATGGAAAGATGCAATCACTTTTAAGTATAATTTTTGTTGCTTGGGTTATTTGTATGTAGCTACAGATTGTATTGATTTGTCTTAACTACGATATGTAGGTTTGAATGTTCTGTGTGGTTTCTTTATATGATAGATATTTAATTGACACAGGTCAGAATTAGTAAGACGACACATTTTATCCTTATGTTTAAAACGAACGAAATCCTTAATCCTGCATTCTTTCAAATTTTATTTGTTCATTCAAAATATTTAATTATGAATGAACAAATGAAGTTTCTGTTTAAGGAAATTAAATTGCTCCCATCATTTATCAATGTTTTATTGAAATAGTTTAAAAGTTTCATCCATAATTTTCAAAATTTTACGATTGTCTGGTGTCTATTTTATTTTTTTAACCAAAAAAGCGTATTTTTATACGTAAAATGTGTTTTCCTATCATTTTGGCATTCTTTTCAAAAACACATCAACATAGAAGGCAGGAAACCAAGCATTTTTTTTAGAATTCGTTACTCTAAAGCAGCTAACTATTTTTTGCTATACCCCACCTCGATATTTCAAAAACTTTCATGTCCTTATCCATATAAATATTTATTCTTTTAGATCATAGTTTCCCAGATATTTTTGGCTCAACGCCCCCTTTTCATCGATAATTCTTTTCGGCGCCTCCTTTGGAAAACTATGCCAACTAATAATAAATTGCAAGTGCAGCTTTCTATAATTTTTGTATTTCACTCAAATAATTTATGTAGCTCTGTAGTTGTAGAATTTCAGAAAGCTAGTTTTGAAATAAAACAATTTGGAACTGAAATTATAAAGCTAACATTGGTAATGTTTTGTTTATGGGCGATTGAATGTCATACTTAAAATGCTTTATATTATATTGCCTACATTTCTTTTCTTTGGTTCCGTCATGGGTTTATCTGAAAAAAAACTTTATTTTATTAAATTTTTTGTATTTATAGTTTTTCTAATATCGCCTTGGATTCACCCAGGTAGCAATCGAAAATCAAGCTTGTCAACTTGCCTTGAAGAACTTAAGTTTTATAACAAAACTTTAATAAAATTGCTCGCTTGCTATTCACGTCAAACCAAAATCATTCACAATATTTTTATTAATACGAATGTTAAACAAAAACGAGAATTTCCGGTATAATTAAAAACATTAATTTGAAAACTGATTGAAATAATGTAATGAGAAGCCTTGAATAAGCCAGAAAACTGTTAGGTATTTATTTCACTCGCATGGGCATTAAACTGATAACTGCTCGTCACAGTTCAGAAAGAATCTTACAGTGGTTTTGTCTTCTCACCTATTTATAACGGCTTAACATAGATTTTTCTGCTGAACTTGTAAGAACCTGCGTAAGTCGGAAGTGCGTGCAAATACATTCACGTTAACACTCGTGTCACAATCTGTCGTCTTGTTTCTAGACCGATCAGCTGTGAGGCATTTTACATCGTAATATTCTTGCGAGAATGCATCATTGTAATGAGTGTCTGTAGGTCAACTGGATAAGTGTTCGGTTAAAACATTTTCAGGCGACAAATTTTTTTAACATCTTATTGCCAACTCTTCTACCACAACTCCCCCTGTATCTTATGGGGAGGGGTGACAAGATGTCTTTAACACCAACTTAAGGAAACTTTTAAATCTCCATTCAGTAATTTCCGTTTGGTATTACCTTGTATTTAAAATTCTGGAACACGGAATCTTTCTCAAACATTCATTTAATTTTTCATGCCTATCTTTCAAAAGCATACTATCCTACAACTCAATTACAGACATCTTATAATCCTACAAATCGTTTCCATTGCAGCCATACAATCCAAAAAGTATATTAATTCTCAATTTTTTAATGTGTTCTTTCGCTGGCTTAGTTTATTTTTTCAAAAAATCTAATCAAATATACTTTAAAACAACACAATTGAATTTATCTCTTTGAGAGGAAAAAATTTGGAGTGGGGTGCCAACTCAGGTGGGTCCTCGTCATCTGACTGGTTCAAAATTACGTGGTGGTGTCCTTGGGTCTTTCTCTTCGGGTTTGATCCCGGACCGTCGCCAACAGCCCATTGTGTTGCTCCAGTGCGACGTTAAATAAAATATCTACCTTTGAGAAGGAAACTTTACTCTATTTTAGATTACCAATGCTTGTTAAAAGATCTTGAAAATAGATCTTAAAATTGCATGCTCACTTATATACTCAGTGGTAGTGTGACAGCACCAGCTGTACGTCCAGTAGATCCTACAACCTGTTTTGCCTTTCATGTCACATAATAGGCAGTTTTGTGTTGCTGTGCGACGTAAATTGGACTACCTGCCTTTCATGTCACGTGTCTAAGAGGCTATTTGCCAGCACTAAACACCCGGCCACACACGGTTCGCCTCTCCCAGGTGTGCCCCCTTGGTGTTGAAACCCTTCCTTTGTCAGAGATTCCCAGATTTGACTCTCATTGAGCATGTCTGGGATATGCTAGGGCGTGTCTGGGATATGCCGGGGCGGTAGTCACACCGCCCCGGAATAAATAAAATCTAGAACAGCAGCTGCAAAATCGTTGGCATAATTTGCAACAGAATAAGGATTTGACTCCATACCACGCCTTATATTGACATCGCCGTCAGAGGAGACTTTATAACTTGCTTATTTATGACCTTTCTGGTGTAATTCTACAATAATCCAGTCCACTAAATTTGATATGATCATTTTTTTTTATCTCTTCATGCATTCGTCACCTGACCGTGGTTCAAAATTACGTGGTATTGTTCTCGGATCTTTCGCTTCGTTAGTGTGACGTTAAAATATCTACCTACATACCTACCTTTCCCTTCGGGTTTGAGGGGCCGTCATGGCTCAGTGGGCATGCCCACTGCGCTAGCAACCTTCGAGTTGTAGGCGGCGCAGGTTCGATTCCTGCCAGGTGCATTCTTCCCTGAGTGTATTTCTCTCTTCTGTGTCAGTAATGCTTTCACTGTGTCAATTACTTGATATTGTATGTCTTGTGTCAATTACTTGATATTGTATTGTGTCTGGCGCAGCATGGCCAAATGTGGCCATGCTGCGCCAGATACAGCATGCCAAATATGGCCCTTGCGCCATAAAACCCCAAAACCAACCAACCCTTCGGGTTTGATCCCAGACCGTCACCATTCATCCGTTGTGTTGCTCTAGTACGACGTTAATTAATTACCATACCATACGTCCTGTTTCATTCCGATCGATAGCATGGCCAAATGTGGCCCTTGCGCAATAAAACCCCAAAATCAACCATTTTGATCAAACGCTGGCTTCGAGTTTTGAACTTTTTGGCAGTGGTATTAGAAATGCGACTACCACAACTCTTCCTTAGCATTAAAAATTCAACGCCAAACGGATCCAAATCTAGCGTTAAATTACTGCCCTTAAATGACGAATAGAAACTCAGTGCTTTGAATTTCAATGCTTTTCCCTACAGCTAATTGAAGTTTTTCTTAGATGATTTTTCAATGTAAACAAACTATCGGAAGGAAAAAATTCTCCCGGTTAAGAATTAATTTGATATATCGCCATTTTGGCGATGTTTGCCGTTATTTTTTGATACGAAGTATATGCTAAAACTGCGTTCGAGTAGTATGCCAAAATACGTCACAGGTTACAAGAGGTCACATAGTACTAGCTCCCCTTTTATTTAGCTTTGTTCAAAACTCTTATAGTAACTTTTCAGACTCAGCTCTAAAGCCTTGCATGCACACTTATGTTTACGACCAACTGTTTATTCGATTTGATTTTTAAACCTTAATTTAAAGTTGCGGTCTCAGTTTGCACGAACTGTCATATTTGGACTTTTACACAAAAGGTAAGCTCGCGCATTATAATTTGTCGGTTAAAAACAGAATCGTGATTTTGTTTTGTATACTGCCCCTAAAATAACACTGAACTGACGTTTGATATTTTCCCCGGTACGTGACAACGCTGGGAAAGTTAATGCTTTAGTGTTTTGAAAATTTCGCGATTGATGCTTTTGTTCGACATTAGAACGTTTGAAAAAAAATTATAATAGTATACTTGTATACAAACTTTTATAGTTAACGTGAGGAAATCCGAAAGTAAAATCAGTTTATAATTGTAAGTTTTCTGAAAAGAAAAGACCTATTGAAATTCTGATCTGAAAAACTTTAGTATAATACTTTAAGTTTTGAAACCTTGAAATCTTAAATGTGAACATTTTAAAAACTTCTATCATAATAAAGAGCAAAATATAACTAGAAAGGTGATATTTTTTACATATATATAAACCTGGCATATTTTTGGTGCCGTAAGACTGCAAATACTTAATGAGTATAAACTTTTTTGGTTTTACTAATATGGACTAAAAAATGTTTGATGTGATGAATAAACCAGTATCTTTTATGCTTGCATAAACTTGAGTTATTAGCTATTGACTATTGAAAAATGTAATTTTATGTACTATATTTCTTTATTGAAGACTAAACGTTTTTAATACATCAATTTTAGAGCGTATGAATTTTCCAATTTATTCCGAATATAATTACCAATTTACTAGTAAAATTACTTTTCTACTGTAAAATTAAAAAATCCACTTCGATCCTATTAGTTCTCGTGTAGGGAAAGAATGTAGAGCGACAAATTAAACTTGGTGATAAAAGTATAAAATTTGAAATACTTTAAGCGGACGTTTTTGGATCAAAAATGGTTCTGTTGTGCATTGATTTTTAATCAATGATTAAACTAAGTTACGAATACACAGCTGTTCAGAAAAATATTTTAATTTATAATTTTTAACCAAAATGGACAACTGATAAGTTTAATATCACCGAATTTTACATTTAAATAAAATCTTAATTTAAAAACCGCCATTAATCTTTTTTATTAGAACATTTGAAACACATCGTTCCTATTTAATTTATAATTATTTTAGGTTATATTAGACTGATTAACAATAGGACTCCAATATCGTTTCGGTTATGAATTGTTTACCTTCACAGGATATTCGTTGATTGAAATCTGAATTTTGCATGTAAAATATCCTTAGCACTAGTAATTTGTAAATACTCTTATACTAATAGGTGGCACTTTCTAGTTGCTGCAGTTGCATTCGTAAACCTTTATTGCATCATATCCGTCCTCATTTTAGAATAGTATCGCAAGAACTGAAATATAGAACCACGGTAGAATTGACACAATCGTGTGTTCGCATACATTTTTCCATTGTCTTTCGCAGTTCTGGTGCATGAGCTCACAATAGATGCAAAACTCATGTCAGGTTCGAAAGAATTTCAAATGACGGATTGTCAGAAAATGATGAATTGTTTGATATTCGGGTATATGGAACGCGTATAAAATACAAACTTGAAAGCGAGTTCACCAGATCGCTCAAGAAACATCGTCGAATGCTACCATGTACACCAATAGCAGTGATTCTTTAAAAGGAGAGTATTTTAAGATAATTAAAAGCTGTGATACTCCTAAAAATATTGAATTACATTCTTCTGTATAGCCTTTGACAGAAAGTAACCTTCATGTACCATATGTCCCGGTTTGAAAGGTTGGTCCTGGTCGGTGGGTCGTTTTGACCTTCGGGATTGATCCCGAACCATCGCCAATACTCCGATCAGTTTCTTTCAGCGACGGAAATTCAACTGCCTACCACATTTCTTCCCATAGTGGCTCGGTAGGTTTTCCCACTGCCAGGGGGCCGTCGTGGCTCATTAGGCTTGCCCACTGCTCTTGCAACGTGCGAGTTGTAGGCGGTGCAAGTTCGATTCCTATTACTTATACTGGGTGTATTTCTCTTCTGTCAGTAAAACTTTCCTTGCGTGTAGATCCATTACTTGACGTTGTCTTGTGTTGGACGTGCCTTGACCAAATATGACCCTACGCCATAAAACCAACCATTGCTTCCCGTAATACAAGGGTCTAATTAGACCTCGTATATCAAAAAAATAACCGTAGAGTGACTAACCAAACCATATGGGGGGCATGAAAATCTGTTCGCTTTGAGTGTTGGAACACAATGATCTGTTGGAAGTACTACGAAATATATTTTGGTATACAGAAATTGGTCCCCACATCTATCCTTTCAAGTTGTAGGCGGCGCAGGTTCGATTCCTGTCAGGTGCATTCCTCTCCCTGTGTGTATTTCTCTTCTGTGTCGGTAAAACTTTCATTGTGTCTTACTTGATATTGTATGTCTTATGTCTGGAGCAGCATGGCCAAATATTGGCATGCATGCCAATATCCCTTGCCAGCATGGCCAAAATCCCTTGCGCCATAAAACCCTAAACCAATCAACATCTATCCAAACTACTGCAGTGGTGCAGCTTGTCCGCTTTTGAACCTTGCACAATAAAACCCAAACCAACCAACCAAACTACTGCGGAAGGCCCTAAGATCTGGGTTGGATGGCGATGTTAGTTTAAATGAATAATTTGAAGTGGTAATTGATAGCATTTTTGTCTTCAAACAGTAATACATGGAAAACTGGCAACTTCAATCGCTGCGGTTTTTTCAAATTAAATTGGGGTCTATTGGTTTTTTACGGCCCAAGCCACCCAACAAAGGCCTTGAGGCCGTGCAAGGGGTGAGGCCGGAAGGGTTGACATGCTACAAAGCACAAAACGTCTCACAAAAGACACGAAACAAGAGGGAAATCGAACTTTTCACACCGTACATTATACAAATCATGCAAAACAGGATACATAAAACAACTTACATGACAAAGCCTAGGCGGAAATACAAGAAAGTAAAAATTCGTAAGTTTTTTTTTTACAAAAACAGCAAATACGTACATAGAATATTAAACACATACGTTCATCCAACTGATTACGGGGCCGCGGTGGCCCGGTTGGAAGAGTAACGGACTAGCAACCGAAGGGTTGCGGGTTCGGATCCAGCTAAACACCGTCGTGTACAAAGGGGGCTGGTGCACGTTAAATCTGTCGTGTCCTCACGTTGGCGTGGTGTGGAAGTTTGGAGAGTGGGGTGCCAGCTCAGGTGTTGCCTCGTCATCTGACCGTGGTTCAAAATTACGTGTTGTCCTCGGATCTTTCCCTTTGGGATTGATCCCGGACCGTCACCAATAGCCCATTGTGTAGCTCTAGTGTGACGTTAATGGAAATACCCCCCCCCCCCCCAACTGATTACGAGAAGGGATCTCAAAACTACAAGTGTCCCGGTTTGGACAAAAAATAGGGCAAGCTTGCTTATAGATGTCCGGTTTGAAAGAATATAACATAACTACCTTTATATAATAAATTATCTTTAGTGCATGTTCAATCTTGAATATGAAAAAATAAATAAAAATAATGACTTATATTTGTTAACAAAGTACAAAATTGGGGGTTAGACTTAAAAATTGGCATGGGTTTTCCCATCGCGACAATTAGCAATAATTTTGGAATATGGTAACCCGTCGTTGACCTATCCAAAAAGCGTTTGACGTCGAGACTTTTAATCGCCAATTTGGCGAAGAGTTCTTACGTTTTACCCGAAATTTTGAAAGTAGATTACTGTAGTTGGAAACAACCAAGAGTAACATTTTGCAAGAGTTCTTTTCTACTGCGCTGAGAAAGAATCTTGGGAAAGTGGTATTTTTAACAAGCGTCGCTGAAGAATAAGTTAAATATACAATGGTTTCAAGTGTAAGAAAAGTAATTATTATGAATTGGTATTAGTGAATGATATATGAATTGCTATCAGATCGTTACTTTTTAGATTCAGAAACGATTCCATAATATTTTAAGATTCTAACGGACTTGGACAGAGTACTAAAAATATGCTTTCAAAACTTAAAGGTTTCCACGAAATTCACTTACATTTATTTCCATTTCATATCTTGTAAGAAAATGAGGTTATATAGTTCAAATATAATTGATAGGGTATGTTAAAATCAGGAGGGAACATTCATTTTTATTCACCATGAATATAATTTTAAAGTATGTCTTCAAATTTTTCCTTTACAAATGATCACTCACTGTAAACATCGGTTTACAACAATGGCACATTGGCAAATAGAAGTTTCATATACTTTAAGTGACGTTAAAATCTATAAAATAAACTAAAGCAAACCTGATTTCAAATAGGACTAAACTGCAGACGTTATGTAAACCAATGTTAGTGATTTTCCCAACATTTGTTCCATAAAATATTATTTGTTTAATATTTTAGATCTGGTGAACAAGCTCTAGAATATAAATGATATAGTAAAACTATTGGGATCAATGCCTACCTATTTTAATGATATTATATTGGTGTACTACGTGGAAATGTGTACGTGGGGGCTGGTGCACGTTAAATCTGTCGTGGCCTTAAATGTCCTCACGATGGTGTGGTGTGGGAGTTTGGAGAGTGGGGGTACCAGCTCAGGTGTTCTTGTCATCTGACCATAGTTCAAAATTACTAGGTGTTCTTTGATCTTTCCTCCCTTCCAGATTGATCTCGGAGCATCGCTAATAGCCCTTTGTTACTCCAGTGCGACGTTAATTCACTTCCCCCTCCCCAACCAACCTACGTGAAAAAGGCACGCATGTTGGTTGGTTGGATATACTGCAACACTTTTTCTAGTGTTGTAACCTGGGTTTTTCGCTGTCAAAGATGTACACATAAATGAAAAGGAAGATTCTGTCTCGGAATTTACTGTCAACTTTCATTCTCTTCAGCTTCTTTGATGCAAAGTATTGGGGAAAGTTGGCTGCCTCCCAAGTTCAAGTTGCAATTTTTTATAGATTCAATTGTTAGAATAATAGGGGTGAGACACATAATTGTACTTTGTTTTTGTGTTCTTTGTTTCTAGTGGTTGTTAAATTCTCGTTTACTTTCGCGTTCGCACTTAATTAGTCATGTTGAAACTAAACGTACTTTTGTCTTGTGTTTATGGTTAGTCGGATTTCATATTGAAATTGCTGCGAAACTAGCATGTATTATCCACTTGACGCGATGTTTGGATTGACACAGAATTTAAAACATTTAATGTACATTACATGTTATCTGTTAATTTATGTGTGGGATCTACGAATGAAAGGCCGCTCATAAATAGCGTCTTAAATCATGTACTTTCGTATAATCGCTGCTAACAATCTCTGTTAAGTAATGATTTATAACTATCTATTTTTGAATAGCATATAATTACAATCAAAAATCCGTAAACCCTTTGGCTGATAGTGGAGATGCTGAGAACAACGAAAATAACTTCTATCTGTTGCAGTCAGTTCATTTGCAGTCGTGAGTCGAATTGTGGGTACACGCCCGTTGAAAAATGCAGCTCGACTTTTAGCTCCTTGCATGTTGATGGCCAGAATGTCTACGGAACTGAGGATGTAATTGAAGAGAGCCTGGGAAAATATTTGCAATTAGCGCTGAGACAGCAATATTCAAATGAGGAAGTTCTAATGGTGTGTGAGAAAGAGAAAGCGAAAGGAGAAATCACTATAATGCTCTGTTTACGTTGAAATAAAAGGGAAAGGTTTTAGGCATGACATACGTGAGTTTCAAAACATCTTGTACAACTTGAAGGGGAAGTATGCAACACAAATTAAATTCATGGAGCAAAACATGGCCAGAGCAACAAACAAAAATTATATCGTTTTCTCAGATGGTGCGCATTACTGTTACAGCTTTGATCACCTACTGTTGGACTAAAATTAGGACTAGTAACAATATTGTTAACTTGCTCTCTTCCATTTCTGCATCTTAGTGTATCCTCTAGCACAGTGTGTCCCAACCTTTTTTCTCCTCTTGATAAAACTTTTCATTTATGAGTACCCCCTTCTCTCATAACCCTTTTACGCGAAAAAATTTGTTTTTGTTAGGTAGTAATGTTCTTAGGTTAGCTAGCAAATTAATCAAACGACTCAAATTGATGACTTATAGGCTTTAATTTTTGATTTTACATTTTGCAATTTTTTTTTTTAAATAGCAGCCTAACATCAAAACAAATAGCATTGTAGTAATTTTCAATCATAACCTTATGATGAAAGTTCACAACAATTTTTCAACTTAATAGGCAAGTTTTCAAACGTGGCCTTCAAGAATTTCAATGCGATCTTTGAGCTGGTTTCATGGAGCTAAGTTTTCTAAAATCAGGTTCAAATGAAGACAGTTAAATAATAGCTAAACACTTCAAAATAAAAAAGGAACGAAGCTAGGCCTATTAATTCACGTTACTCAATTGGCGCCCAATCGTACACTAAAATGATGGACTGCTTTCAATCGCGTTTTAAATAAAAATAACGATGCCGGAAGCTCTGAGACGATTCGATATTTTTCTAGAGAATTACCAGAAACAAAAGAGGGGAGGGCACATGCGTAATTTCGTGATATGAGTGGTGGTGGGCGGGGCAATGATCAATCAATTACTAGGTTTATGCCTATTACTTTTTTCTTTTTTAAGGTGTTTTTCGCAATTACTAATATTATTTTCGCGTACCCCCAACCGGACCGCCACGTACCCCCAGGGGTACGCGTACCACAGGTTGGGAACTGCTGCTCTAGCACATCCAGATGGCGCTTGCGAACATACATCCCTATGTGAATACAGCTTAATTTTGTGTTTCCTGCCTATCCTTGAAGTTTGTACAAGAAGGGTTAAACACCATGTGGTTGATGGATTTTATGTGGCACAAGATAAGCTGTGCCATTGGAGCTCCCTCTATTCCTGCAGGAAGTTAATATTGCACATAAGGTTGTCTTTTATAAAACGTATTGTTGAAAATTGAAGACAATAACTTCGACAAATATGCCCAGTTCAATCCATCCTTCCAAATTTTGACACGAAATCACATCACACTAACCTTAAAATCAATACCAAATAAATCTACGAATGACAGTTATTTGTATCATATACGTCTTTTCTTCCTGAATATTTACGAGAAAGAATGAAATATTCAACTTAAGATTCTGAGAAGTAGCCATTTTGACAACCCCTTTTGCCCTGACAAGGAAGATATATCGGCACTTCGGTCGTACATTCTATTCCCTATAGGAAACTGATTCAGCTCGACAACTGAACTTTTTGTTGCCAGTAGGCTACCCTAAAACCTACCTACTCTAATCCCGATCTGATCGCCGTGGCTCAGTGAATTTGCTGACTAGCAAGCAACCTGCGAGCTGTAGGTGATGGCGCAGGTTCGTTTCCTGTAACTTACCGAGTGTATTTCTCTCTCCTGTGTCGGCAAAGCTTTCTCTGTGTTGTATGTACAAAACTTGACGTCTGTCTACTGTTTGGCGCAACTTGGCCAAATATAGCTCTTGCTCCATCAACTAATTTGAGTAATTTCGGTTACATTTTTTACAAATTAAACTTTACTATTTAAAGGGGTATTTTTCGCTTCTAAATCCTCTCTATGCTGCAGTATTTAGAAGTACAGCACAACTTCACACTGGAATGATGGCGAAGCAAAATTGTCGAAGCCCACATAAATCGTAAAATTTCCATTCGACCCGATGGCAACTGCAGAAATTTCTTCGATTGCGGTTTGGGAAAGGAACTAGAGCGGAGCTCGCGGTGGTCTAGCAACGCGAACGATCACATCGGTCCGATATCGAAAGTTAGGTGACTGCTCAGCACTTTCGCGTTACCGCCAAGCTAGAGTTCCGCCTCATAGGGCCATCGATTTTTTGGCCCCACGCGAACTGATGTCAGGTAGAAGGGAGTGACGGTGCGAAAATCAATAGCGGAAACTGCCTCGGTTCTCGCTCTGGGGATGTGGGGCAGAGCATTTGTTTACAAACGGAGAGAAGATTATTGTGTCGAGGAGATTGGCTTTTAAGACGCCGAGAAAGCAATTTAAGAGTCATTCCCGCGGATTTTAATTGCGATGTCACCTGGCTTTCAGGTAATCAGGCGCACTGTAATTAGGAGTGAGACAGATATTCTGTTACTTGTTCTGCGTCTACTAAGAAAAAACTGTTTAGCTGATTCAAAATCTTTTTTGACAACAATGAACTAATGGGTTGGAAAGTGGTAGTTTTGTGTCAAGTTGATTTTGGTTCGTTACTTCTGATGGAGCACTCAGGGACACATCTTTAGGTGCCTACGGGCATCACAAACCAGAGGTACCCGAATGATTTGTCCTCTCTTTTCTGCCCTCGCCTACCCTTCTGCTTTTTGCTTTGTTTTCTATGTCTTTGTTTGGCGCAGCTTGGCCAAATATGGCCCTTGCACCATAAAACCCCAAAACAATCAACCTCCTAGTGGAGGGGGCTGTGGTAGCTCGGTAGGAAAGAGTAACGGATTAGCAACCGGAGGGTTGCGAGTTCGAAACTCGATCCAACCAAAGACCGTCGTGCACGTGGGGGCTGGTGCACGTTAAATCTGTCGTGGTCTCAAATATCCTGACGTTGGCATGGTGTGGAAGTTTGGAGAGTGGGATGCTATCTCTGGTGCTGACCTGTTCATCTGACCGTCGTTCAAAATTACCTGGTGGTGTCGTTAGATCTTCCCCTTCGGGATTGATCCCGGATCGTTGCTAATAGCCCGTTGTGTTGCTCTAATGCGACGCTAATCAACTACGCACTTTCTGGTAGAAAGTGACCAAGGTTAGAAATAAATAACAAAAATTGAGGCGTCAAGGGCACTTAAACATTTTCCTCGAGTTCCTACTGTGCAATTTTAAAACATTTTCCTTGCGTGAATATGAGTAAATAGTTTAAATAACGACTAGTGTCTGGACTGATTACTATTTGTATCTGTTTGCCCATGAGGGACTTTGTTGTTTTAGGTCACTGTTTTTATTTGCAGCATAGATTGTATTTACAGATTAGTAGTATTATTAGTTGGACAGTAGATTATTAGTTGGAAGAATAAATGGAGGCTTGATCGGAATTTTCGTCATACAAATCGAAAATATTTAGAAAGCTTAGACGTCAGAAATGACGACTGTTCAAACTCGGTCGAAATAAAATTTAATGTCAACCAAGTCAAACCAGGAAATATGCTACAAATATATAATACGAATAGTGAGCAAATTATACATACTTCAAATTGAGAAGTAAAATATGCGAAAGATTTTCGATCCTTTGGCGCAAAAGTAAAATTTACTTTTTCTAGTTATTTTCCTCGAAACGGTGTTATATATACAAAACATTCGTGGAAATCCCACTGTAACTAAGCAAAACGTTCTGTTATTTTTTTGTATATGAACGAAATGGTAATTTGCTGGCCTGGTAGCCGCGTGATTAGCGCTCTAATTCAATAGGCTCTGGATTCGAATCCCGGTCAATGCACGGATGTATGTGGTGGTTAGGAATCCACTTTAAGCCGTAAGTCCTGTAGCAACCAAGTTGTAGAGCGACAAACCAACTGTGATGGTATTCCATTCTTTTAATCTTGAATATCTGAAAACTTGATAAGATTTAACGTTTTTGCGGAATTAACGTTCTCCTTTTAAACTTTCCACATTTTTATCAAGCAAAATAAGCT
Source organism: Meta bourneti (assembly GCA_933210815.1). Classification (NCBI taxonomy): domain Eukaryota; kingdom Metazoa; phylum Arthropoda; class Arachnida; order Araneae; family Tetragnathidae; genus Meta; species Meta bourneti. Next base: position 35,068,120 of record OW119922.1, on the reverse strand, counting down.
ATATTTTGAATTTTATTTATAATTGTTAGTTTCCATCTCCTTTCCTTGCTTGAAATTTTGATAACTTTCACTAAGCAAGTGTTCTACATAATAGGAAAAATTATATTTATCACATCCGATCTCTATCCGGAGCTGTCGTAGCTCAGTGGGTATGCCTACTGCTCTAGCAACCTTCGAGTTGTAGTCGGCGCAGGTTCGATTCTTGTCAGGTGCATTCCTCCCTGGGTGTATTTCTCTTTTCTGTGTCAGTAAAACTTTGTGTGTATTACTTGATATTGTATGTCATGTCTGGCACAGCATGGCCAAATATGGCTCTTGCGCCATAAAACCCCAAACCCAGCCAACCAACCTTCGAGTTGTAGGCGGCGCAGGTTCGATTCCTGTCAAGTGCATTCCTCCCTGGGTGTATTTCTCCTTTGTGTCAATAAACTGTCATTGTGCGTGCATGTCTACTGCTTGATATTGTATGTCTTGTGTCTGGCGCAGCATGGTTAATATGGCACTTGCGCCATAAAACCCCCTAGACAATCAACCGATCTATATCATTCGTTCAGGGCTATAAGACTTCCAACTTGCCTAAAATGTAACACTGAACAAGCCTCCGCGAGTCATATGTTCAGGGTTGGTCTGGCAAAACAGGATCTCCATGGATCTCCTCATCTAGTGTTGGACTTTTTATGCGTGTTCAGACTCATGGACTTGATCTAGCTGTAAGATAGGCCTTGTGAGGATTCATTGATGGACCCCTCAATTATCCCTCCCAAAGGCAAACTCGCCGACAGGTCGTAAAAGAGCCGGACAATACATTTCCATCTCTCTGGCGCCAGACGGTCGGGACTTGGATCGAAGAGGACAAAAGAGGATTCGTTCCGAAAAGAGCCCAGGTGTTTAGGAGTGCACCTGCCAGGTGATTAAGTCCACCTGCTAGGTAATCAAGCCACCTGCGCTAAGTAGCTGATCCCATTTTACGTCAGAGAGTCTCTACCGAATCAGCAACCTCAAAAATGAGCAAAGTAAAAACGAACCAATTAAAAGTAAGAACCAATCAAGAACGAACGAATCGAGAACCACCAGCGAACAAAAGCTGGGAGGTTTCAAAAGGAAAAGCAGGGAGTCGAATCGTCAGTTCTTGCTTGTGATCTCGATCGATCAGCTTAACTCAGCGACCCTTTGAGCGGTCACTCCTTAGGGAGAAAATATATTTTTTGAAGACGGTTCTCTCAACCTGAGAGGACGCGTTCTTGTAGCCGGCGTAGGCTGCCCATCTCGAGTCTTGTTTGTTTCCCGAGCTAGCGTCTTAGCTCAGTGACCCTTTGAGCGGTCAACCCCATTAAGGAGCTCTTAATAATTTGGAAGACGGTTCTCTCACCCTGAGAGGACGCGTTCTTGTAGCCTGGCGTAGGCTGCCTATCTCGAGTTCCTGCTTATTTCTCGTTCGAGACTTGAACCAGCGACCCCAGCGGAGCCGTGCCTGTCTTGTGCCGATCCGACGACCCCAGCGGAGCCGTGCTGTCTTGTACTGACCCGACGACCCCAGTGGAGCCGATCCCTGATTGTGCCGAACCGACGACCTGCGGAGAGTTCGGTACCGACTTCTCGTCCGGCAGTGAACCTGCCTTGTCCCGTCGTCCAGTGAGGATCCAGTGCTGATCTTGTGAAATCGTCACCCGACGAGTAGAGTTTCATCTAGAGACTGTTGAGATACCTTTCTCCAACTCAGAGACTTTCGTACGTCCTGAGATTTCGACACCCTGTCGCATCCAGTTAGCAGAGGCATAGAAATTCGTGAAAGTGTCGTGTAAATAGATTCTAATATAGTCAAGAAATTGTTTTAAATAAAATTATCGTTTGTTATTTAAGCCAGACTGTTCTCTGTAGATTTGAATCTACCACGCTACCCAGAGAATCACTACAGCCTTAAGGAATAAGAAACATAGTTATTCAAATGAAGTGTTTTTTATTAAAGCAATTTATGTGTTGTACGAGTCATTTTTCCCCATTAAAACATTAATTATTGTTGGGTTTTAATAATGTTCTATCAACTTATTGTTTCAGCCTATAATACATTCGTTCTTTCTAGAAAGTTCAATACATGGAGAAATATAGGGGTAGACATTGCTTGGTCTACTTTGTGATTTAAGTCTTAGTCGTAAATGTAAAATTTTACAACTTTTTAACATTAGTTGTAAGAGGTTGGTTGGGTTTTTATGGCTCAAGGGCCATATTTGGCCATGCTGCTCTAAGCACAAGATGGATTGCATCGTAATGGACATACACACGCAAAGAAATTTTTTTCTTACAGAAGAGGAATACACCCAAGAAGGAATCGGACCTGCAACGCCTATTAGTTGTAGGAGGATCAATGAGTAAAAATTTCATAATTTTAAATATTTATTTATAAGTTTTAATTATTGACTTGCCATCCGTGTTAACATTCGTTTTTGTACAATAACTTCAGAACAAAAAATGCGTTATTCATTTTGAAACAATGCGTCCACTAATCCATTTGAATTTCTACCTGTTTTCTATTTGTTTCTATCTGTTATATTTTACCTGCTATGTTTGTCTATTGTATTTCTTTGTTGGAGAATCCATACTATCTCACGCGGCCTAATTGGCCCACGTGTAGCAAAAAAAAATTACCTTAGAGCGTCAAACTAAACCAACCATACTATCTCACCATTACAAGTGCATGTTGAACGAACTATGCATTCGGAAAAGAAAAGTAATGTACAAGATACGGCTGAGCAAAATGAAGCTTTATGCATCTTTTAATTGGATGGTGGGTATCAGGAATCAAATTAGACCATGACCAGATATACCGTTTTTAGCTATTTCATCTTTTATTTCATTTGTAATTTGTGTAGGTTTAGTCGATCTGGTTGGTTGATTTGGGGTTTTATGGCGCAAGGGCCATATTTGGCCAAGCTGCGCCAAACGCAAGACAACGAGGGAAAAAAACAGAAGGGTAGAGGAGGGAAAAAAAGAAGAGGACAGATCGCTCGGTTCCTCGGGTTGTGATGCCCGGATGCCTAAAGATGCGCCCCTGAGGACATTTAGTCGACCTATAAATGAATCAACAAAACCAAACCCATTGTAATTTTCTTAAAATCTCAAACTGTATATTAGTGCATTCTGCTTGTAGGTATATTAAAACCTGTAAATGTATCTTTTAGGGACCTAACTTTTAAAAATATTTCAATACACAAGTCCCAAATGTTTCAGAAACTAGTATTTAAAGCTCAACAGAGAAAAGAGCACTTTTAATAAAATTTCAGTTTGATATTGTAATTTCAAAGCGTTTGATCTGAATTGAGTTTATCAATAAGACTTGCCAACAATCAATGCTTATTCTTTCTGATGAAACATCGGCTATTCAATTACTGTAATATTTCTCGTGAACGGATTTGGCGACTATTTGCGTAGTTTTGGTCGATATTTGTACTCTTTTTAACTGATAGCTAATAAAAATTTGTCTAATTTCAAAGAACTAATGTTATACAGAGGCTAATTTTGAGTACAGGTAACTCGCTTTTTGCCTTTACATTTGAATCATCCTTTTCATAACTAGGTTTTTAGTTGTCTTTTAAAAGAAATAGTACGAAAAAAGCCAATTTCGTGAGAACAAGGTTGCCATGAGCGAAGCATTTTGTAGATGTTTTCTTAGTTAACAAAGGATTTTCCTTAGATTTAAGAGATTAGTTGCGGTTACGAGAACAAAAACCTGTCTGCGAAGCATTTGTTTTTCGTTCAAATCATTGAACCATGTTTCGAAGATGCGAAAATAGTATTAGCGTTTCTTTTTTTTAAATAACTAACCGCTCCACTTTGTCGATTGAGATGTGTAACCTGCCTTGTACTTGGAATTTAAAAAATGTGCTTTTGTCTGTTATTCTTTTTGTTTTGTGTAAAATGTTCTAACGCGGTTTAGAAAATAAATAGCATCCCGCATTCAAAAGTGCCGCTGAAGCCCGGTTGGAACTCGACCTAACCAAGGACCGTCGCCTACATGGGGACTGGTGCATGTTAAATCTGTCGTGTCCTCAAATGTCCTCACGTTGGCGTGGTGTGGAAGTTAAGAGAATGGGGTGTCAGCTCAGGTGTGACCTCTTCATCTGAACGTGGTTCAAAATTACGAGGTGGTCCTCGGTCTTTCCCTTTGGGGACTGATCCCTGGTCATCGCCGATTGCCCATTGTGTTTCTCCAGCATACAACCTACCCGCATTCAAGAAAATAGATTTAAAAAAAATAATAGTTCCAGTCTGGCGTATGAACACACGGGTGAATATTTTCATGAGTAGAAAATTATATTATATTTTCCTTAACCCTTTCGGGGCCGGAGGAGCTCAATGGGTTTGCCCACAGCGCTAGCAACTTGCGCCGCAGAATCACTACCTCCACTTACTTTAGCTTGACAGAAAAAGCTTCTCATTTGCGTACTTGGTAGTTTGTAATTTTTTGTGACTAATAGCTAATGAAAATATCTAATTTCGAAGAACCAAAATGTTGTAGAGGTTAATTATCTGTGAAGGTAACTCGGGGGGGGGGACTGGTTGGTTGGCTCCTATGACGCAAGGGTCCACATTTAGCCAAGCCGCGCCAAATACAAGACATCAAGCCTTGACACTGAATTATTCTTTTCATAGCGCGGGTTCGATTCCTCCCTGGGTGTATTTCTCTGTTGGTAAAACTTTCCTTTGCTTTTGTGTCTATAACTTGGTTTGTCTTGTGGCCAAATATGGCCCTTGCGCCTTAAAACTCAAGCTCTCGATTTCTCCCTGGGTCATCTCCTGCAGCAGAAACTTTCATCGTATGTATGTCCATTACTTATCTTTGTCTTATGTTTGGTACAACTTGACCACATATGGCTCAGACGCCATAAAAATCCAACCAACCTTAATCCTTTCAGGGTTGGTGGGACGCCAGACGCCCCTGAATAATTTCTATATTATCTAATAATTTCTATATTATCAACGCGAACTAATCTTTGTCATTTGATAGCTGAGGGACTTAGCGACCTTGGATTCGCGTCCCGTGATAAGCGGAAAGATAAGGGGCGACGTTTATAGGGGACTTAACCTCTGCCCGCGCAAACTTCAAATCAGTATAACTCGGAACTGCGAAGCGCTATAACTGAAATTGGTATCAAATGAAATCTAACGTCAAGATTTGTTGATTAAAGACTGAATGAAGAAAGATTAGAAGTGAAATCGAATGCAGTGTTGATTGTAAAACTTTGAATTTCAGTTGAAGAATATTAAAAATTTCATAATGATCGGCACTTACTCGTCGAAAAGCCAAGCAGAAATATATCGAACTCGTGACTCAGTGGGTATGCCAAATATTTTGGAATAAACTTGAAGGAAGGATAGTTTAAATTCAAAAACGTTTTATATCAATAATGAATAAGCCGTTTTCATGACTGAAATATGTTATTTTCCTATGCGTGACAGCTGAATGCCATACATAAGATGGGGACGCTAATCACTGAAAAAAATTGGATTTTACTTTCTCTCTTTTCGGCAATGTTTGTTAGGAAACCTGTGTTTTTGTATTTGTCCACAAAAGTATACTATACACCCCGCAGTATGAGTTGTGTAACTGATATTCGCGGATATTTGACCTTTTCGAATACCCCTTTGCCTTGGATGGAAGGAACTTCCGCCATGGCCTTCCATCCACCACAGAAGGGTATTCAAAACTTTCTGGGCCTTCCACCACTTCCAGCCTTGTTCCGATATCTTCCACTCAGGCGAATGAGCTTGAGGTTATCGGAACAGTTCAGCTTTATTTCTGAACGGGAATATTTTTCCCTGTTCGAGTTCCGACAAATCCTCAGACTACGAGCGCTGTTTACTTTTCTTGGGTTTTCGTTCTTTCGGTAGTACATAAAAGCTCCTTTTGGGGGGTTGCTCCCCTCAATAGAAAGAGCTTGTGTGTTTACAGATGTCATATCTTTTCTATATTGCCATAACTCAAAAAAGAATTTCTAGTTTCATGCGTGGAAAGAATATAAATGCTGCAAAACTGCCCTCTCCTGGAAACTGCAGTTTTGCAGCTCGCATTCTTTCCACGCATGATGCTAGAAATTCATTTTTTGAGTTATGCTGATATAGCAGCCAGGGTACGATATGATATTCGTGAATTTCATGGGGCAGATTTTATTTTCAAGTATTGTATATTCGCTTTGTAATAACATTCCTTTCACATTACACTGAATAAGTTACACCGATTAAGAAACACCGATATCTATTCATATCTTTTGTTGACGTGCTTACTAAAAATTGGTTCTGTTTCAGGTGGTGTTCCTAGGGAGCCCAGTCTTATTTACCCTCCTACAGCCGCTCCACCTACTTCACCCTCCCAACTGTACCAGCTACTTTTCCAGAGAAATATTAGGTACGTTGATTATTCCTGTCGAAGTTTCCTAGTCCGCGTGTCAGGTGATATTTTCCTCGTATGCTAATGTACTCTAATAATAACTTACAGGAGTTCTTACAAAAACAACAATGAATGAGGCATTATTAGAGTAAACTTTAAAACGTTAGCCAAACTGGTAGTCAATAATGCAAAAGGTAAAATAATAAAGATAAAACTGATCTAGTTATTTATGTAGAACAGATACATCATCAGGACCAAAATAAACAACACGAGGAAAACTCGAGTTTAAATTCCTTATATTCAATAGTGACACCACCATCCCTTTTTAAAGCCCTTCCAGCCTCAATCTGCTGATTAAGTTGATCAAACTGAGCATTAAAATTCCGTTTGTAAGAACACTTAAGAAAAGATGCCAAAAACAATGGAATTATTAAGTCTACCGTCAATGATCAACACCATTGGGAATTTTCTTAGTGTGATTTTAAACATGTGAAAATAGTTCAATCGAGATCTATTTTTGAGTTGGAACATTGAAGTAGCAATTTTTACCTTTTCTGACATAAGTGAATGATACCAGTGCTTCCCCGCCTTTGCACGTGACAATTAAAAAGCAAGTGATGGCTGGGCTTTTCAAAGAAAAATTAAACTAGTTTTCTTTGTGTTTATTTAAGTCCGGGTGATGGTAAGCATTTTCTGTTTCACCGAAATAGATATAAATCAATTTTATCTTTATCACACACGCCATTTTTTTTTAAGTTTTTACATTATTGACTATTTCGTGACTATTTTCATTATTGACTATCGAAACATCTTTGGTGTTAAAAAAGAATAATCGAAAATAACTTCGTTCCGGGAGTGCACATTGCGAAAGTTTGGTTTTTCCTTTTGAAGCCCAACTGATGGCAAAATTCCTTATTGTCACCACGGATTCGCATATGTAAACGCTCAATGAATCCGTGTTTATAGTAAAACTAGCTACGTTTCAAAAGGCTAAAACGAACACTCACATTTGTGGACTTCCGGAACCAAGAGTTTAATCGGCTTAAATCGAGATTTCAGTGATCACTAGGTTAAAAAACGTAAACGTGTCAGAAAACAAAAAGAAAATCGGTAAGCAGTGCTCATTTGGCATGACATCAAATTCGATCGGAATGAGACTGAAAAAAAGAGGAGAATGAACCCTCAAAATGTATTTTTAAATTGTCTACAAGGCAAGGATTGCTAATATTGACAAGATAAGGATTGCTGTGTTGATCTTTTATTAGAGGTTGTGGCCGTGGTCGCCCGGTGTTGAAAGAGTAGCGGATTAGCAACCGGAGAGCTGCGAGTTCGAAACTCGATGCAACCAAAGACCGTCGTGAACGTGGAGACTGGTACACGTTAAATCTGTCGTGGCCTCAAGTATCCTCATGTTGGCGTGGTGTGGAAATCTGGAGAGTGGGGTGCCAGCTCAGGTGTTGACCTCGTCATCTGACCGCGGTTCAAAATGATGAAGCGTTGTCCTCGGATCTTGCCCTTCGGGATTGATCAAGTTTCCCTTATGGATTGATTAATCAATTACCTATCCAAGAATTCATGTGAGTTCAAAGTACAGTTCTTTTTGTGAACACCTTCAAGTAGTTGACGATGAAAGACTAACGAATATAATCTTGTACGTTGCACGGAAGCTGATGCACGTTAAATCTGTCGTGGCCTTAAATGTCCTCATGTTGGCGTGGTGTGGAAGTTTGGAGCGTGGGGTACCAGGTCAGGTGTGGCCTCGTCATCTGACCGTGGTTTAAAATTACGTGGTGTTGTCCTTGGATCTTTCTTTTCGGGGGTTGATCCCGGACCGTCGCCAATAGTCCGTTGTGTTGCTCCAGTGCGACGTTAATTAAAAACCTACCTACCCCTTTCACCTTTTTTTCACTTGACGTTGTCTTGTATTTGGCGCGCAGCTTTGCCGAATATGACCCTTGCGCCATAAAAGCTAAAAACAACCAACCTAATAGTCTAGCATCGCCAGCGACCGAATTTGTCCGATGCTGTTGAACTACACATAGGTTTAAGATTTAGGAGCTGCATTTCATAACGTTGTAACTAGATTTTAGATTAATCGGATTGATCAGAATGACGAAGTTAGAACAATGTTATTCCGATGATATTGATGGCTATTATCTTAGCACTCATCGATGAAAATTGTTTCTTTGTTTCAACAGGGGAAAAATATGCTAAACTCAACACTCCAGGTACACCTTGCTTTATTATGAAAAAATGTACCAGTCCATTTAATCTTTTCAAACACTATTGTTTTAGATGAAAGAAAAATGTAAGAATCTAGGTCAAGGGACTTATATTAAAGCGACACACATCTTCCTTTGTAGGATACTTTATGAATCCAACAATCGGCGGCACCGTATGTTTGCACTTTCCAATCTCTAAATAGAGAACGGGCAGTTAAAAATTAATAAATCTTTAACTCATTGTGCAGCTGTCTCGTTAATTTCGTCATTACCCTGCTGCTAGATAATTGGAATTATGTGGCACAGGCGCTTTTACAGATCGTAGCCGACAAATGCGAAAGGCATGATCATAACGGTACGGTCGATGCGTTTCAATATGGTGGAGAGGAACAATGCTACATCGTTTGTTATCCCTGTTTTTGTTTTGTTTTCATTTTCGCTCGCTTCCCGTGGAAACAAGCGTTTCTATTTCTGTAGCGACAAAGGGATGGGAAGGGTTTTCGTCGGCTCGTGCACTTCCACATTCTGTTTTATTCCACTCCTTTTGTAACACTTACTCCCGCTGCATTGCTGCCCCAGTGTTGTATAAATAAATTCATTGCATTTAGACTCTTTAGGGAATTAAGTAATTTAGAATAAAAAACTCACACAGAATGTTTAGCTGTCAAGGACGGCCCAATATGCTTTTGCTAGGTTTGTCACTGGTTAGGGCTACCCAATTGGTAGTCTCGGTTTAGCAATTGGAGGGTTGCGAGTTCGAAACTAGGTCCAGCCAAAAACCGTCGTGTGCACGGGGGCTGGTGCAAGTTAAATCTGTCGTGGCCTCAAATATCCTCAGTTTGGCGTGGTGTGGAAGTTTTGAGAGTGGGGTGCCAGCTCAGGTGTTCACCTCGTCATCTGACCATGATTCAAAATTACTTGTTGTCATCGGATCTTTCACTTCGGGATTGATCCCGGACCGTCGCCAATGGCCCGTTGTGGTGTTCGCGACGTTAATTAACTACCTACCCGGCTTCCCGTTTCAGATTGGCTCACAAACCGTAGGATTGCTCACATAAAATCGAGAAGAACAAATTCAAGACTTAGCCAATATATAAATCGAGAAATAAAAGTTGCATTGCATAAAACTACTACTCTGACAAATTTGTAGCCCAGTGAAAAATTCAATTGAATTCCCGAATTAGCTTAGTAAGCAGCAGTTCAGATATTGTGTGTTCGTTTTCTGGCTATGGCAGTCTCATTGACTCCTAAAATTCCTATATATAATGATCAAGAACGTGTCTAATTTCAGGCCGAAAACATACCCTTCTCATAGAATGGAAGATAAGCATTGAATTTTCGTATATAAAATCTGAGTGTATTGTACTAGCTATTGGATTAGCAACCGGAGGGTTGCGAATTAGAAACTCGGTCCAGAAACCGTCGTGTATACGTGGGCTGATGCATTTTAAATCTGTCGTGGCCTCAAATATCCTCACTTTGGCGTGGTGTGCAAGTTTGGAGAGTGGGGTGCCAGCTCAGGTGCTCCCCTCGTCATCTGACCGTGGTTCAAAATTGCGTTTTGTTGTCCTCGGATCTTTCGCTTGGGTATTGATCCCGGACCGTCGGAGCCCGTTGTGTTGCTTTAGAGTGCAACGTTAATTAACTACCTACCTAAAACAGTACCCTTACAAAGTATCTCTGAAAAATTCCCTATTAGCGTAGTAATCAGCAACAATTCAGATATTGAGTGTTTTCTCTGGCTAGGGCAGTCTTTCATTGACTGTATGTAATGGTCGAGAACGTGTGCAATTTCAAGCCGGGAACATACCCCCATAGAAGAGAAGATAAGCATTGTACTTTCCAAAATAAAATCTGAATGTATTGTTCTCTTAAAATGTTTGTTGTCCGCCATTGAAAAGAAAACAGACGAAACGCGTGCGGAGGCCAGCTACCGAAGAAGCCTCATTAACAAGCTGTTGCGGGTTGTTCGGCGGTCCCAGTCATTAGGCTAATGGTTTCCGCTCTACTCTCTGCGGAGCGTTTTAATTATTCGCGCGGAATTCACTTTTGATGAGCAGCTAAGCCGAACGTTGCAGGAAGTAGAGGACTGAATTGCCGTGCTGGTCCTAAAGGCGGTTCCTCCAAGTTAGGTAGCCGCTCTGGCTCTCGGTTTAGCAGACTTTGGGTTTGAACACCGGTCATGGCATCGGTGATTGTCGTGGTTCGGAATCCAGTCCTGGTTTAGCCTTTGTATGGTAAAAAGGGGCCGCCGTCGCTCGCTGCGCTAGCAACCTGGTGATGCAGATTCGATTCCTCCCTGGATGTATTTCTCTGTTCTGTGGCAGTAAAAATTTCCTTGTGTGTATGTCTTACTTGATGCTGTCTGTCTTGTGTTTGGCGTAGCTTGGCCAAATATGGCCCTTGCGCTATAAAACCAACCAACCTTTTAGCGAAAATAACCCTAGAGAGACTAACCATACTAAATTTGGTTCTTACGAGTTGAGGATTATTACATGCTGCTTATGATCATTCAAATAACTTATGATTGAGTGCTCTCAAACGTTTGTAATTTCTGCTAACGACGTGCTGAAATCGTGTTCGCAAAACAAGCCAAGTGACGTCACGTTCAGAATACGTACAGGTAACACGTCCACCAAGTACACCCCTCAGGATAGATTTAACCGGCCCGCAAGCCAGATACGACCCTTGCGGACAGGTTTACTCTGCCGCAGACTAGATAGGTTTCTCCAAATGTTTTTATCAGGCCCGCAGATAAGATACCGCCCTCCGAATAGTATACTCATTCATAAACAAAATAAATATTTAAGCAAAAGTAGCAAGGCAGAGCTTAGCATTATTTCGCAAATAGCTAGCTTGAAATTTGAGCTAGCAGATTTATATATACTAGTGGTCGCCCAGTGGTCGAAATTCGACCATAATTCATTTAATTTTTAAGTTTGAACGTTAATAAGGTTGTTTTGTCAAAGAGTATACCTCTATATTCATTGCATATAATTTTTTTGAATTTTGTTCTATTACGTAAGCTGCGAGCATGTACAAATACGTCATAGGAAAAATGTGGTATAGCTTGGTTAAGCCATATCTAAAAAACAATAACGCGTTGTTTGACATTTTCTTGGGTTTTTTTTTATTGCTATACTTGGCCACAGGTTTCGCCAAGGCAACACAGATAATTTGCCTATCTTTTTCAAATTATATAAAATTTAAATAAAAAATAAATACAAAAAATGAAATAAGGAATACGTGCTTCGTATTTTTTTTATATATTTTTTATTGAAACAAAAAAAAAACGGGTGGTTAAAAAAATAAATATTGTCCATTGAACTTGAAATAGTTCGATAATGAATTTAATGATTCAAAACTTCTGTGTAGACGATGTTTTTTGTAAAAACTCTTTCATCGTTTGCTAAATGCCCTTGACCGTTATATTATGAAATATAAAATCTCAAACCATCGAATGATCGAACTCTACTTGCTGCGGCGTATAATTAATTGACCATGTGTAAAAACTGGCTGCCTCAATAAAATTCAAATTTTTTCGAATGTTTGTCCTTGAGACTTATTTATTGTCATCGCAAATGCAGGTATAATTCGAAATTGAGTTCTTTGAAAGTTAAATGGTAAAATAGTTCCGGAATATGTTAAATTTATACCTGGAATCAAAATTCTCTTATTGCGTGTGGTTCCAGTTAAAACTTCGCAATCAATAGTATTACGATGCATAAATTCTTCCATTGACTAATGCTTCCTTTGTATTTAAGTTTCTGATCAGCAAAACGATGCAATTAACTTTCAATACTAACTTATGTGGTGGCAAATTATGTGGTGGCAAATTATGCCAAATCTATACTCCTCCGTGCGCGCAATGTGCTTAAAAAGGGGTACAAAGCTTTTTTTTCACGTATTAATATATAGATTACAGTATATGAACGTAAAATAAAATGTTTTATTTCGTTTAATTTAATAAATTTGTAACGCATATTATCCATTAATTTTATATATGAACTTTCTATATGAACTTTAATTATGCCAAATATCATACTCCTCCGTGCGCATAATGTGCTTAAAAAGGGGTAAAAAGTTTTTCTTCATGTATTGATATATAGATATTTGTAACGCATGTTATACATTAATTCTATCTTTCTGCACTCCTTCTCCATATGAACTTTAATTATGCCAAATCTCATACTCCTCCGTGCGCGCAATGTGCTTAAAAAGGGGGTACAAAGCTTTTTCTTCACGTATTAATATATAGATATTCGTATTTTCACTTTGCTTTTCAACCATAGAACTTTTAAAAAATCAACACAGTTCGCCGAGTTCGAAATGCGGGCTGTTTTAGTGACCTTCAATTTTTGTAGTTTTTCTTTAGCAATATATCCTTAAATTTATAGTTGAAAAAAAAGCACTTTTTTCATCTTGCGCCTGTTTCAACATTTAAAAAACCACCATCCATTGTTCCGAAGCTTATATCCGTTGCATTTGCAAGCGCACAAATAACTCGTATTTCAACCCATATCCAACTCAATTCCGCTTCCCTACCTGCGGTTATGACCTTCTTGATGCTATTTCGGTGTACCCATCATTTGATTTGTTTCTCAAGTTTCTCTGCTTTCTCTCCTTCAAGCTTCACCGCCTCTCATTCCGCCGAAGGTTAAAATTCGCAATCGGGGATTTTTTTCTCAGGCGCATCTTTTTAGTCTTTTTTTCTTCCCTTACAGTCGTTGAAGGCTGTATTTTATGGTTTTCTTCCAATTCAGGTCAACGTTGAATGGAGTAACTTTTAATAGACCCGTTGAAAGCGACACTACGTCGCATTGTTGAAGCTTTCTTGTTTCATACATGGTTTTTTTGGAGCTTGGAGTCATCAATCATCGTTTAGAAATCAATTTGGTTTTATCTGTGTAAAGGTATTCTAATATAGGATAGCTGAATAAAGTGACTTTTATTTCCGATATCATTTTCATAAATTCAGGATTTAACGGCTGTTTTTCCTTGGGATGAAATTTCGTTTCAAGCCCGTGTTCAGGCTATCGAAATGGCCCAATTTTATTTTACAGCTGACATTAGTGTTTTGCTCATGAATTGTACCCGATTTGATTCTTAGCCATTTACCTTTTTTCGCGAAAATTTGCTTTGCTAGATGTTTAATTTTTTATCAAGAATTTTGAGAACAACACGTGTACTTCTGATTATTTCCTTGCAACAGTCTACGATTTCTGGTATTAGAAATTGCAAGAAAAATTTACTATTTTATTAGAAGTACTATGCGTAAAAATTAATATTTTTGGAACTTTCCCTTTTCATAATAGACTTATTTGAATTCATATTAGGCTGAATTTATTTCAAATGAAAATTCAGTGCAGTAGAGGCACGAGCTTCCAGCCCAACTGGTAGGAAAGGCGGTCTCAGAAAGATAAATAGCAGACAACTCGGTCTTTTAAATGATCGGCCATCATAATTGCATTGGAATCGCAGAGCGGACAGGATGCAGTGTCCTTTATTCCGATTTTATTTAGATGTCCTACGAATAGTCGTGACCTGTCGCCAATCTAAAATTTGCTCTATAGTCTCTTGGGATCTCGGTTGGTATTTACTCGTCAGCAGTCCCAAAAATTTTTCAGCAGCTTTTATCTCGATGTCTTAGTCATGAAATTCGTTGGAAAAAGTTTACAAAACTCATTTACAAACTCATTTTTACAAAACTCATTCATAAAAGGTGGATAACGTTTTCAAAATTTAATGTTCCAAAAGAAATCTTTATTCTGGCATTAGTTTTTATTAGCATAGGTTATTATTTTTCAGGCATAAAAACTCTAGAATTTCGTAGGAATTGTTTCGGGGAAACCAGAATGGTACTCGCGATGTGATTAAACGAATAAAGCAAACGATTCTAATTTATGGTGACGTGTTCCTATTACTCCCGTCCACTATAGCTTAGCATATCTCATTTCGGAGGCCCAAAGTTATTACAATTTTTGTGCCAAATTAAGATCTGGACTTAATTATAAGTTTTAGTTTTCACTAAAAGACTTTAATTTATGATTAGTCCCTAGATTAATTCAGTGGTAAGGGATGACATAAGCATCAAAAGTGACGTATCTCGAACGATACGAGTAGATATTTTAAATTGATTGTGTCAGCAAATTTTATGACAATTAAATAACATTAAATAGTCCAATCGTGTTTCTGGAAATTAGCTTTTTATTTTTTCTTCACTTTTTGAAGCTTTGGTATGATTTGTTAGTATGCAAATATATGAGATAGGTTATGTCAGTTGTGGTTGGTTGGGCTTTTATTTTTGCTTAGATCATATTTGGCCAAGCTGTGCCGAACACAAGGCAACTTAAGGGGGTCTGAGACTCAAAATATGAAAAAAGTCCATTTTTTTTTATTATCTTAGAAAATAATATAGATATTTCTGAATAAAATAACACCTACATTTTGTTTCTACCATCAGTAGAACCGGAAATATTCGGCTTTTTATAACATGACAGCTGCAAATCAAACGAGCCTCACCCATCAGATAATGTGAACAAACTGTTTTGGAGTCTACTTTCTACTGTTTCAGCTCTATTTTTTTCTAACTCAAATAAACTACGCTACGAACACTTGAAGTGATCTGAATTGATCATCGTAATATTCTCACTGTTTTTATTGTTGAATTTGCACGTTTTTGAATTTTCTGTACTATCAATATATTCAATAATGCTTTCCAAAAAGGACTAGGCGGTTCAGGAAAGCGACGATGTAGTCCACAAATACTTTTAAAAGGTATAGGAAAAAGGTCCAACCTGCTAAAATTAAATTAAATGAAGCAGTAAAACTAATAAGTAATACACAATACTTCCAGGAGGATTTTAAACAAACATAAAGTATGCAAAAGTGCTTTTTAATAACTTGAATATTTTCATAACTTTAAACGCTCTTTTTCTCCTTTTCTGTTAAATGGGATTTCGATAGTGAAAAATGGATATAACTTAAAAACTACTTGTCATAAATGAATGAAATTTTCTACAATTACTTTTCAAATATATTTCTTTAATTTGTCTTCAGCAATTGTGTATATATATATTATTTTTTTTCTATAATTTTTGGAACTTTGTATACTATGTGTTTTATGTAGTTTTTGAACAAAATATTTTTTAAAATTTTTTCTAACTGTTTTAACCAAAAATCACGAAGACAGTTTAAAGTATGAACTTTTAGGAGTCAATTAGTGCAAAAATGAAGTGATTTGTTATAAAATATTTTAAGATATATCAATTTTGCCCAACGTCACAATTTTTAAATTTTTTAATTTTAATTTAAAAAAATTTGAAGTTTTGAAAATATAAAATAGTTATTGTAATTGCAAAATACAATTATACCTACAGAAAAAATTTCAGAACAAAAACTTTAAAATTGAAGATTTTAGAATTTTGAGTCCCGGACCCCTTTAAAGACACAAGGAAAGTTTTACAAACACAGAAGAGAGAAATACACCCATTGTAAGGTACAAGAATCGAACCTGTGCCACCTGCAACTCGCAGGTTGCTAGCACAGTGGCCAAACCCACTGAGCCACGGCGACCCCTATGACAGTCGTAAAAAAGCAAATTACTAATCTCCGGCTTTCAAATTTTCTCTAAACGATTGATCAATCTAACAGGGTTTTTGTAGAATCCAAAAATATTCCATGCATTTTACTTTTATTTGTAAAAGATATCAATAAGAAACCAACACTTTCGGTGGTGAGTTGTAACCTCCAGGGCCCTTCCCGTCTTCTCGCAATCAGAAAACGACCGATAAAAGTGTTCCGTGTTCTAAGTAAATGGAAATGTTGGTTTCAGAGAGCTTCTAACAGCGTCGTTACATTATGTTATCTCTGCCAAAGGCAGACGGGGAAACGATGTTGTTCCTCTCACTTTCGTTCAGAATGGATACTTTTTGTGCCCGTCGGTGCTTCCAGCTGCTCTACAGCTCCGTTCTTCCCATCACCCCTTGTGTGACTCACATTCCACGTCTAGGATGAAACATCCGGAACCCCCGCTCCTTGTTCTTCCCTACGGCAACCTCTTGAACTCTCCCCCACAACTTCCCTGTCACTCGGTTCTTTCAGCCCAAATAAATAACAACGCGTCTCTCAACAACCTAATCTTTTTAGACCTCGACAAAATGTCGGAATAACTGAAAAGTTGCGATTTCGGCACTTGTTTTTGGCTGTCCCCAACGTAGTTACTAGAAGCTACCAGGAGCGCCATCTACTAGTGACTTGACCCAGGGCCCTTCCTGAGTGGCATGCTGGTTCAAAAAATATTTTCGGCCGAAAAATAGGCGCAGTATACCTCCAACTTTAAATAAAGCATCCCCAGCAAACAATTTTTTAATTTTATACTTCGATCTTAGGGGCCCCGATTCGAAGAGTAGCGGATTAGCAACCGGACTTTCGGAGAGTTGCGAGTTCCAATCCAATCCCGTCTTGTACGAGGGAGGCTTATGCACGTTAAATCTGCCGTGGCCTGAAATGTCCTCACGTTGGCGTAGTGTGGAAGTTTGGAAAGTGGGATGCCAGTTCAGGTGTGACCGTGGTTTGAAATTACGAGATGTTCTCGGATCTTTCTCATCGGGATTGATCCCGGGCCGTCGCCAATGGTCCGTGCGACGTTAATTCGAATACTTACCTGCTTCGATTGATGTCGGTTCTTTATGCGATTCTAATAAAATATACAAATTTTAGCGGCATTTAGGAAACCGGAGTAAAGACAATCATTTGAAATTATTTTCTGAGTACGCTCTTCGTGAAAGGCATTCTTTTATGAAATCAAATAGATTTTTAGAAGATGGGCGACTTGTTGAGGTTTGACAGCTTGGACTTGGGTCCCTTAATATTAAGATCGTGGCCACCCGACAGCATAAATAAACAAATGGGGTGGTCGGGAATCATACGCAGCGGCTAAAGCCAGTCACTCGCTTCCATCCAACATGGCGTTCAAAAACTGCCCTGGCATTGTGTAGACAATTAATTTTAGAGAAATAAGCACAATAACGTTGGGCAACCGCATTTATGCTTAAAACGTTTTTGGGATAATTGAATTAAACTATAAATTATAGTTTGCTAGTTATTTTCATGCAGGTTGGTTGGTTTTATGGCGCAAAGGCTATATCTCGCCAAGCTGCGCCAACATCAAGTAAATGGGCATACACAAGGAAAGCTGTACTGTCGCAGAAGAGAGAAATACACCCAGGGAGCAATTATTTTTATGTTAAGCTAAGATTTTTTTTAAGCTAAGATTGAAATTTTATAAATAATATCAATTTTTAAAGGTTCGATTACTTTCGATTCCACAGAAATTTTAAGGAATTATAAGTAACTTCAAACAACGGGGTATTTGAAAAGAAGACTCCTGATGGAGAAATGACACGCATACTGCGTGCTACTACTTTTAAATGATGATGAGTGAAAGTTTTGACCAAATTTCCGCTATTATTCAGATGCATGTATCTTATTCTAATAGCTAATAAATGATCCCATTACTATTGAAATCTCCAGAAAAACAACCAGCGAACGTTAATTGTATTATATTTTATAGTGCGTGTGCCTTATACTTAAATAAAAAACTAACTTTTTTAGGGAGGGGACAGAGCCTCCCTCTCAATACGTCCCTTCCATAATACATAAATGTGAGTGATTTGTTAAAATAAATGGTTTATTGATTTTAATAGTGGTAAATTTAGTATTTACCACTTAATGGTTATAGTAAATTATTCTTCAGGTGCATTGGTAATATTAGTAAATTTTATTACTTTCCCCTCTCGTTTAGGAGAGGCGACCACTCCTAAATTATTGAGGTAGGCAATGGTTTCGGGCCCTTAGGAGTTGCCCTTGTGTGCAGTGTTACTTGATGTTGTATTTCTCATTAGGTGCATTAGGCCGCCCTATCAGAAGACGGACGGGTACTCCCTGAGGCCCGAGCCCCTTTGCCCCCTCCCAATTATATATTATACTTCGCTTAGGATACCAATGTAAAGTAACTGTTCGAGAATTAGAATCTGTTTCATTCAATTTTTATTTGCTTGATTGCAAGATGACGAGTGTTTCTTACGCTTCAATGGGGATATTAGAAAATTAAAAGGGATGTGTATTATTTTACAATTGAAGAAAGATTAAATAAAGCAGGTGATCAGTCTACTTTCCATGAATGAAACGCTGTTTTTAAATAGTTAAAATAGATGATCGTTTTATGAAAGTCGAAGGCTGCTGACGCTAATGAAATGTTCCGGGAACCAAGTTTGTTGTATTAATTCAACCCCGCCCAACCAATTATGCTATTTGAACATTGTGAGAAGTTGTAACCGTCAGGAGATGAAATGCGGAGTTTAGGTATTGCTCGTATCTATGACGTCTGAATATGCTTTGTGAGAAAGTGGAAAGGTTGAAAAGGGTTCTTCAAAATTTCGATTTAGTGGCTTACAATTACAAATTAAATATGATACGCAGAGATTTTTGCAAGCATATATCACATGAAGACACGAATTAAAATTTCCAACAAATAAATATTAAACTCTGAAATCAGTCTGAGAATTTCTTTTTGAATCCATCACAAAAACTTTATTCTGTTTAAAAAGAAAAAGGGACAACGTTTTGCAGAATTTCTGCGGTATTAATATACGTGTGTAAAAAAAAATGTAAAACTTCAAAACAACAACTACTAAAAATCAAAAACTTCTATCATGGATGATGGAGTAAGACGTCCGCCATCATCAGGACAGAAGTTACTGTGTTCCACCGAAATGGCCTATGGATTTTTTTTATCTGTTTATTTTCATATCTGCGCATGGTTCGCATAATACTGAACATATATTTTTTAATAATACATTTTGCGGAAGTTCAGTTTTGCTGAATATATTTTGGTTATTTTTTGGTATACGAAATAACATACGAAAACTTCTCCAATCTAAGGATTCTGTTGAGGTATGGAAGAAATGACTTTTCTTCAGCGAAGGTCTATTGCTAGTTTAGGATCCAGAGCGCTAAAATAGATCGAGATCCCCAACTGATATGCAGCCACCCGTCTTCCCGTGTTGGAAGTATTATAATATTTATGAGTAAATAAAAATATTTGATATTTGAACTACTTTTGGAAAACTGAAATGTTCTTGTTCGAATGAGATTATGCTATATTTTACTTTCAATCGACTTAACTTTTAAATTAAAAGATAAATGTAAACAACAAGCAGCAAAATGTTTTGGGGCAAACCCAGTTCCTAGATCAATAATATTTCATAGCTCTTCTTTTTCGAACAGTTATCCGGGAAGATTGAAATTCCTTTTTTTAATTCTACGTTGCATCTCGAAAAATAGAAATGACTAAATTTGACTGACTAAAAATGACACGTGTAATCTTTTAAGCCCCTACAAGGATATATAATTGGATTTTATATAGGATTCTTAGTTTTAAAAAAGTAGCGGCTTCTGTGAACAGAATTTGCCCATCATATTTTCAAGTAACCAGGAGATAAGTTACTTACAGAGTTGCCCGATTTTTATCGCAGGCTCATACTGTCTAAGAAACAAATGAGACTGAAATCAACGAATAAATTCAATGAACTTTATTTGAGTTTAATTTTATAAAACGCTATATAAAGATTCACGCAATTCTACTGCTTCATCGTATCGGAATCATTTCCGAATTTTATCATTTAAATCACCTGTTATTAAATCGCAATATTCTAATTTCACTTTTTCATACATTCGTATTTGGAATATGAATATATGAAATAGTGAATTTTTTCCGCTAGGAAATAGATAAAAACAGGGATATAGATTTTGAGGGTTTTTACACTTGTTAATTGAAAGCATTTTAAGAAACCTGAATTTTAGAATCTTAAAATTAGTTCTTTTAATGGTAGAACTTGCTTGTGATATTCTACTCACATGCATAAGGGTAAATATTGGCATGAATATAAATGTCTTCGTTATTTGTAGATCAAGTGAAAAGGAAAGTGTAAATGGGTATAGTGATGGTAATGACGTAATAAATAACGTTACTGGCATTTGATTTGGTGGTGACTGATAGCCTTTTAGTTGTAGTGTGTTCAACATTTTGAAAGACTCGCATCATCCGTTATGGTTTTACTATCGCGCGCGCGTATAATTTAATTCCATATCTCTACAAAAAAATTAAAAATTCAATTTTCCACCCAGTGAAGAAAATCTACGACAAAAGTACGATTCCGAAGAGTGCTCAGAAATGATCCAGACGGATTTGACTTCTGCCAAATTGAACGAGCATTCCTTTTCAAATGATCTGTTCCAAATACTTGAGAATCGATGTGAAATACACAATACGCGGTTCATTGAACTTCCAGAAAGCTGAGTGCAGTAGTTAATCACGATGCTCCCTTAGAAAAGCGAAGTCGGAAAATGCCAATCAATAAACGACCCTTTTGTAGTGTCGTATGTTTTTGTCAAAAACTGAGAATTTTGTTCAAAAATAAGTAACAGATCAGTAGGAATCTGTAAGTGAAACGGGGTAGAAAGTTTACTGGAAAATTTATTGTTCAAAGAGAAATATAAGAAAATAAATCACATGTGATGGTATTCAATGAAAAGGTGCTTGATAAATTCCGAAATAAAAATTACTTTTAATATTTTTATTCATGAATCAGTTCATTATAAGAAACTTGAAAATTTCTAAAATTTTGAATTAAGTACAAGAAAAAATCTTGCAAAACAGAAAATATGCAATCATGTATGTTGTACAAATTGTTATTTTTTTAATTAAAACATTTGCATTGTTCATTTTCGTGCTTCAAATAGTTTTTAAGTGTTGGTGTATTATGGATTTTTCAACCCTTTGAATTAATTTCCTTGTGTCTTAGGAATATTCGATTTGACTGTACTTAACCTTTTCTAAATATATTTAACATCTCAAAGCGTCATTTCAACTTGATATTGTAAAAACTGTATAATAAATCTTTAAAAGATTTCTTTTTAAAACAAGAGGCCATTAGCAAATATAAAATGATTAATTTCAGAAATTAGAGTACATACGTATATATAATTCAGAATCAATGTAACAAAGATCATTAGTTTGATTTTTTTTTATGCAGTAAGAATCAGAATAAATGCTAATAAGTTCTTAAATTATCAATATACAAACTTAAGCATGTGCTTTAGTTTATGATAATTATAATCGTGTCAAACTACCGTCTTCTCAAAAATATAACATCATTCGACATGTACAGGTGGAGGACAAAATAATACGAACACCTGTGAAATAATGGAAAATCTTTATTAATAGGGGGTTGGACCACCCTTTGACTGAAGTACAGATTTAATGCGACGTGGGATAGATGCATAAAGGTCATGGACAATATTTAAAGGAATATTAAGCCATTCCTCCTGCAGAACGGTCTCTAATTCCGAAAGTCTGGATGGAGGTGGAAATCGGGAACGAAGTTTGGACTCCAAATATTCCCATAAATGTTCAATAATATTCAAGTCCGGAGACTGAGGGGGCCAGGCGAGATGTTCAACTTCATCGTCATGCTCTTCGAACCATTCTTGAACACACCTAGCAGTGTGGATAGGGGCGTTGTCGTCTTGAAAAAGCGGTCGCTCTCCAGGGAATACAGTCTGGACATGATCCCCTAGAATGCTTAGATAGTGATTGGATGGGATCCTCCCATGCAGAATAACAAGTGGCCCAAGATATAGCACCACATACCATAATGGAGCCACCCCCATGCTTCACAGTCGGCAAGAGGCATTCAGGATTAAACGCTTCTCTGGGCGTTCTCCACACATAAACGCGTCCGGTCGTCTGAAATAGGGTGAATGACGATTCATCTGACCATATTACCTGTTGCCACTGCTGTGGGGACCAGTTTTTGTGATCTCTGCACCATTGGCGTCGCTTGAAAGCATTAGTTGGTGTCACCAAGGGTTTACGAATTGCCACTCTGCCATAAATGTTCGCAGCATGATGTTCCCTTTTGACAGTTTTTGTTGAAACGGGGTCCTGGAGATGACTGTTCATTTCGGATGTTATCTCGGATAACGATTGCTTGTGCTTTCGGGCTATTATGCGCTTCAAGACCCGTCTATCCCTATCAGCAAGCTTTGACTTTCGGCCACTGTTGTGCTTTGAAGACGTCGTCTTACCCTCTTTCGTGTACGCTGTCATAACGGCTGATACCGTACTCCTTGCAAACCCCAAAAGGTTTGCTGTTTCCGTAACCGATGCTCCACCTAAACGCGCTCCAACAATCATTCCTCTTTGGAACTCTGACAGGTTTGACATTTCAACTTATCACAGACAGTTCGATAGACGCATGCAACGCAGGTGACTGCTGTTGAGAGACTGATACCTTCCTCTTCACGTCCACTAGGTGGCAGACTTCTGTTGCAGGTGGCGCGGCTGTACTGCAGGTGTGAAATACGTCATACTTTTTCACAGGTGTTCGTATTATTTTGTCCTCCACCTGTATCTTAACTATTTTAAACTAAATTTTATCACAATAATATATAAAAAATAATTAAGGATCAATAACTTGACCAAAAAGAAGTTTGAGTTACTTGATATAGATTGAAAAAGAAATGTTTCAAAAATTATTGTTGACTTTTGTTTGTACAAATGTATGTATTTTTTTTCCTTCTCAAGCTTTTTCTTGTACAGTTTTATAAATTCAATGAATTGTTCAATGTCTTATTTATACTTATATACTTATGAATTGTATAATGTTAATTTCCTTGTGCCCATAGAAATGATCCTGTTGAAAAGACTGAAACCTTGCAAACTTAGAAAATTAACTGTATTACAATAAAATATTCAAATTTTTTCTTAGTTCCCTCTCCTTGGTACCATGGCACTGAATAGATGAGCTTATTCAGCTATTGTTATTATTTTATCACCATTGATTTGTGCTTTTCTTTTAAAAGCAGGCCTTCAAAATGTCCTGCTAGCGAACCCAGAGCCCCACCTTTTATTTCCAATCATACAGAATGGACCTCAAATATTCTTCAGTCAAGAGGCATGCAACGGGTGAGATTTGATAAGTGCTATTGATTGTTCATATGCTATTCATTGTCCTGATCATAATTTACTCCTAGTACTTAGTTACTGCTTTTTTAAATTGTCAGCTTACAAGTGAAACGCAACAAATCAAAATTTTCGAGCTATGAGGGGTTTAGCTTTCCTAGACCAGAATGTGATCTTTGGACTATTATAAAAAGTCCACTAAATCATTTTTTCTTTGAAGGATAGATTTCTTGAGAAACAGTATGTAACAGTGAGTAGAATATTTCCCCCTTTTTTTTCTCAGCTGTTTTCTGTCTATTTCACTTGCAAGCCGACGAAATGTAATGGAGTAGAAACATTTTTATTTTCCCATTTTGGAGTTTAATTAAATTTTGTAAATTAAATTTTGTTTTGAAATCTTCCAGAATGAATGTCGTCGGGACCTGCGCGAAAGAGAAAGGATTCTTTATAGTAGACTTTTCAACAATGCACGCCCTAGATTCGAACAGTATGAGCATGCTGATAGAAGACCTTTTTTAAATCAAAATTATACTCGTCTTCCCTACAACATGGTTAGAATTAAAAACTCTGTAAGTATCTTAATTTATTTGAATTACATTTTTAGGAAGTGCTTACTTTTTCAGTTATTTTATTTGATTGACGATTTTTTTATTTGCATACCTACATTTTCTGAGATTTTGTCTAGAAATTTTTTCACTCACTAATGCCCGACCAATTAAACATTACTCATTATGGCACTACAGAGACGGACTTGTAAACCACTTTGTGTTCCCTGAGTTGTGTTGAAGTTATTGATAAATAAAATGAAATTTTGGTAAACTGATTTCAAGTAATTTTTATTTAAAGCTTCTGTAATTTGATCTTCACATATTAGCTCCTTATTACATTAGATTCTACATAATTGTATTGATTATTCCACATTTATGTTTAGTATTAGTTTAATTTAAGTAGTCTGATGGACACAGAAACAAACTGAATATTATAGTTAAAGGACTAATTTTCCCTTCATTTTGGTTAGGGTTGATAGTGACTTGAGATTGGGAAGAAAGGTTCATTAAAACAATTTCCTAATTCTGTCTACAAAAATTATCTACGAAACAAACATGTGTGTACAGAATTTGTTTGGTTGATGATTTTTTTATTTGCATACCTACATTTCCTAAAATTTTCTTTGTGTACTGAAGTTGATAAATAGAATGAAATCTTGGTAAAGTGATTACAAGTGATTTAAATTTAAAATTACTGCTGTAATTTTAAATATACACATTCACCCCTTATTGATTAGATTCTACTTAATTGAATTGCTTATTTCAAATTTATGTTTGGTCTGATGGACACAGAAACAATGAAGAAAGGACTCATTTCCCTTTCATCTTGTTTAGAGTCAATAGTGACTGGAGATTGGGAAGAAGGGTTCATTAAAAAAATTTCTTCAGGCTACAAAAATCATCTAAAACAGCCTTATGTATGTGCAGAATATATGCTGATAAAAATTGGTGGATTTAGTCTTGCTTGTTTAAAATGCTAGGTGTGATTTTTGTTATACAAGTCATATTTTCTTGTTTTGTATAATTTTAATATAATCATACATTATCCATTTTAATCCTCATTGGTATCAGATGGTCCTTTGAGGGACTAGGTACACTTCCAATCCAATTTAGCAAAAACTGTTTAGCTATCATATTTTCCCAATCAAATCCTTTTTTAGTTTTACCATATTGGTTATTGAAATATTTTTTTATTCATCTGTTTTATAATTTCTGTACTCTTTAGCAGAATGATGATGAAGATAAACAAACCAACAGTATGAATGGTTTTTCTGAAGATGGTGAGGGAAATCATGAGTGTCATGATTTGCGCCACAGTTCAGTTCCGGTATGTTAATTGTAGAATATTATCATACTCAAACGTTCCAATAAGTTCCTACTTGAAATACTTAGAAGTCAATAGATTTTAAGCAAATCAAACTTCCATTGTTTCTTAATTGTATAAAATGTTAAAGGAAATATTTATTGTTAAATGATAATGAATAAGCTGCTAATATTACGTGAAATTTGAAAATTATTATCTAATCTCAAAATTTCTGTTTAACACATTCTATCGAGCCGTTTTTGAGTATCATTTTTAGGCCATGTATACCTAAACAGTACACATTATAGAGTTTAATATGTGAAAATTATCTATTTTTTCTCTTTTGTGACAGGAAACTTAATAGTAGAGTTGATATTGAAACTAAAATGCACAATATAACAAGTAAAATGCGAAATTATATATCACTTGAATTTAGTTTCAGTGAGTACTGAAAACAGTACACTCAGCAGGAAATACGTAATGAATATTTTATCATTCATGCAATATTTTTCATTTCAACCCAATTTTACTGTAGAAATGTTTGCTAAATTTTAAGATAGGTTTTTTCTAGTAATAAGGTGTGTATGAAATGTTTAGTTATATTTGAGATAGCACTAAAGACGACTAATACTTTTACACCTTGTGCAATATTACTGCTTTTGTGTTGGTTTTTAAGCTTTCACTATGTCATTTCAGGAATTATTTACTGAATCTTTAAAATGAGATTAGGCAGTTTTAATCTTGCTTCAATTATTTTAAAGAACTTGATATTTTAAAATTGACTGTAAGCTCTATGAGATTTGCATTTTAACTGCACTTTCTTTTTCTATAAATTTAACTTTTATTAAATTATTTAACATTTTCTCTGATAGGTTTTAGAAGGGCCAACTGCTTCAGTGGATGAGTTTCATCATATTGGCTCTCTTCAAATGGGTGCTGAATCACAAGAAACTAACGGAGTTTCTTTCGGAAATATTTATCAAGGAGAATGGCCAATGCATAGAGGTAATCTTTGCTATAGAAAATGCTATGTTCCATGGAATGTAGGAATAAGTTTAGTCTCTTGTGGAAAGGGAATTTTTAAAATCTACTTTTCTCTTACCAATGACTTAACAACAAATATTTTATTGCTATGTCATTGGATTTAACAGAGGAATTAAATTTTAGTGGCTCTTTTAGATTAAAAGCAGTGTTATTTTTAATTTTTTTCCGATTGTTTATACCAAATAAATGTTTGTAACATCAATGAGTCAATGTTTAAAAATGCTTACAGTATACATCCACGCCAGGTCAGACTAAACTTCTGAACAACAATAGAAATAAAACATAAAATGTAAATGAGAGAGAGCAATACAAATCTGATTTGAAATTTAAGACATTTTATTTATTAAAGATATTTTACACAAAAGCAATTATATATAAATAAAATAATTTTACAACACTTGTAAAACTCCTCCTTTAGCTTTTTTCTAACAAACCTTTTGAAATGAGAATATTTGCTATCTAACAAAAAAGTTTTTAAAAGCCCTTGCCAGTTTTTTCCCTAGAAAGTAGAAACTTTTCCATCAAAGATGTCATTTCAGCTCCTTCAAAGCTTGAAATCCAATATTAAGAAGAAACCTCCAATCAAATTATTTCTATTTGAAAAGAGTAACAGAAGGTTTCACGAATTTCTAAAATGCCCTTTACCTCAAAAATACCAAAATATACAAAGTAACTAACAAATTATCCAAAGTATGCCTTAAAATGACCGAAAAACCTGAAAAATGCCATTTCTCTGCATATTTTTCCTCCTGTCATAAATGGAGGCATCCAGTGGCTCATCTAACTCCCCACCTCTTTCTTTATTACATCCTTTTTGGCAAGCCTTAAAAGTTATTTGAGTGAATAGAAATATGTTTAAAAAATTTAAAATGATTTAAGGAACTTTTTTGCTGGGCATCTGTCATAAGTGAACAAAAATGGCATTTTTTTTCAAATTTTTCTATCATTTTAAGCGTATTTTGGATTTTGTTTTGAGTCATTTTGCATATTTTGATTATTTTTCAAGTTAAAGGGCATTTTGGGGATGAATTTCCCTGAAACCCCATTTTTCACCTCAAAGGAAAAAACTTTTCCTTTGGTAAAATGTCAAAAGGCTAAACAAAGTTTACTTAAAGTGTGCTCCTGTTGTTCATGCGGTGTAAGGGAAATGAACTGTACAATGCTTTTGTTGGAATTTAAAAATCTGCATGTCTTGTTCTGCTTTACAATTCTAGACACTTAAATGGAGTGTACAATTATAGTAAACTAATAATATATTCAGAACTTTCAATTTGTCACAGTAACTGTCAGAAAGTGTTCATTTGAATATTTTTCTTTTATAGGACCAATTTTCCATTAGCAAAAACTTTCAGCTAGGTAGAGAAACTTAAACAAGTTAAATTCTATTTTAGGGCATTTTAGTCAAATCGTGTTTTTTCTGTTATTTCATGAACCTTATTTTACAAAAAGGTTTGCAAAAGAGTCTTATTGGTCGATTTTGTTCTCCCTTAGGACATTTTTTGTATTTTGGGTCAAATGCATTTTTCAAGATTTTTTTAGCATTTTTTTATCATTAAAATCCTAGCCCTAGCATTAAACCAATCTTTGATTTGATGTTCTTATGTTGTACTTTTTTATATTGAATCAGATGGCATATTGTTTGACAGATTCAATTTTATTTTTTCTTTATCCCTTTTTCATCGCCTTTTCTTCCCAGTGAAAAATCTTTAAAAAGTTCACCTTTTCAAAAGATTTTTTTATATTTTTATCCCTTTTAAACTTCCTTAAATTCATACTTGAATTTTATAATTTAGCTTTATGGATGAGTGGACCAAGCTGCATTGGGGAGAAAGATCCTTTAGATGGGTTTGGTGGAGATGATACAGAAAGTATAATGAGCTTCAGCTCAAGCACAGCAACTATGAGTTCACGGCGTCCGCATACTCATCAACTTGGGACGAAGGTAATCTATTTTTATCTTTTATTGTAGTACCTACACATATTTTCTGGTGGTTGTCTTGATGAGGCATCTTGTCATTAGAAGAAAACTAATCAGATATTGTTGGACAAAATATATCATCATTAAAAGAAAACTGACCAGATTTTGATCCTGTCAACATAAAAAAAATCATCACTACCTTGATGACGAGATGTCTCGTGGAAAGCACTTGGAGGGTTAAAAATTTTGCAAACATTTTTGTTTTGATGCCGATAATTCATTTTTGATGCTCAAAGAAGTCTGATTCCGAAAGGATACAACTATGCTCAGGAGCAATCATTAGCTGAACAATCTGCACTCCTCAAAACGAAATGTTTCAAATCAGTCAAAAAATTGTTTGATAATTTAATTGAAACTAGATTAAAATACTTCTGGATTTATAGATACTATTTATTCAAATGCATAGTTATATTAGTTCAATTATCTTACATTTTATTGCTGAAACATAAACCAGATAATATGGCCACATTTATTTTTAATGAACATGTCAATCTTATTTTGTACCTCATTATATGCTAATGAAAGCTTAACATACTACTCAGGAACAGCCCTGACTATGCTTTCATTTCATGAATTTCAATTGCATTAGTTACACAACTAAAATATATCTCTAATAGAAATGAGCATTAGTAAGTATGTTAGAAATATTTAATTTCCTATTTGTTAAGTTGAAGCTTTATTCAATGCATGAACTATTTTTCAGGCACATATTCAGAAAATAATTTTAGAGGGTTTAATTTTTTTTAACAATCTTCTCCCAGTTTCCTACTCCCATTGAAAGAAATTGTTAAATTGATTATGATTGATATCGATTAAGTTAAATGAACATCACATTCAACCTTCTGAGTGGCTCCCACACATATCCATTCTGCAACCTACTGTCTTCCCTGCATGAGTTCTATCCAGTTTTAACCTTGACCAATAGAATCTTTCCTTACATTATTTTAACGAATATGGTTTTGTATATTTGTTTTATGTGTGATGTGGAGGTAAAACGTATACACTAGGAAATCTCATGACATTCAGAGGTTAATGGTTTTTGTGACTGTTTTCAGACATTACATGCATTTATCTGATAAATGAAACTTTAATTTATGCTGATTAAATTCACTTCTATGTATTTGTTATTAGTTTTTAGCATTTAAAATACTTCAGGGAGCGTTCAAGCTCTGTGGGCTACCCTCCCTCTAAATATATCCTTGGTCACATATCTGCACAAATAGACAAGAGATTTTCCTGTCTTATTCAATACCTTTCCATTGACAGTCACGCAGCCTATAGGTGCAGATGTGTTTGAATATTTTCAGATCTTTCCCCAATTGTTCTACTTATGGGCTTAACAAAACTTCAGTTTAAGTTGATTAAGCTAACTTCAGCATTTGTTTTTGTAACATGAATAATATTCTGGAAGGTGCCCAGGCCTCCTGAATCCCTGCTATCTTTTTCAATAAGAAAGCATTCTAGTTTCATTAAAGGCTCTTTCCATTGCTCGTTGGGTTTACCCACTGTGCTACCCTTAATTATCATCATTTGTTTATGTTTTTCCAACTAAATTTTTAGCTATTTTTAAAGTACTTGCATGTATTTCTAATCATAGAGCTGGATATTTTATTTTACATTCAGACTCGAAAAGGTGTCTTGGAGACATTGACTTCTGACTCCAAAACATCCTGTAGTGCATAAAGTTTTAAAAATTCATAACAAGCTCATCTGGCGTGGTTTCGGTATCATTTTTTGTTGGATACTGGGACATGTCGGAATTATTAGCAATGAACTGGCCAATGACGCAGCGAAAAATGAAGCGACTTGTTTCAGTATACGCATTCCATACGATGACATTCGTTATATTTTACAAGATATCATATGGAACAAATGGGGTGAAGACTGGAGTGAGCACAACAACAATAAACTCCATAACATCCAACCGACCATCTCACTCCTACCGTCACTACCATCTCGACAGTTTGATGTCATTTTAACACATTTTAGCATCGGCAATACACGAGTCATGCATAGATTTTTATTGGTCGAGGAAACCACTCCATTGTGCCAGCAACTTCTTTATCGTTTTAACTAATTGTACAAATCTTAGGCATTTTTACTGGCGTTATTTTAATACTGCATCCCCAATTTTATCAATTAGTTGGATCACACTCCACATTTGTTACTACTTTTTTGCATCACTCAGAATTTTTACCTCATTTATAATCAACATCTTTTAATAACATTTGATTTTCAATTTTAATAACCAAATAAGATGGGGATACCCCATCTTAGTCTCTTTCTTTTTATCATATCTTAGTCTCAAATTCTCGTGTTTTTATCCCTATAATTTATTTTTCAAGGGTGACTTCCTTTTTATACATATCAAGTTTTATCCAACAGCTGTTATATATCACTTAAACTACAACATCCATATCATGAGCATAATAAACTCATCTTTTAAATTTAATTTTTATTGTTGATTAGACTATTTTTACCATCAATTTGTATTGGTTTGTATCATGTCTTGTGTTTGACACAGCTTGTCTGTTTCTGGACCTGTGCTACCAACTTCCAAATTGTAAGCAGTGCAGGTTCAATTCCTGTAACTTACCCTAAGTATATTTCTCTTTTCTATCATTAAAATTTTCCTTGTGCATGTATGTTCATTTACTTGACGTTGTCTGTCTAGTGTTTGGCACAGCTTGGCCAAATATGGCCCTTGCATCAAAAACCAAACCAATCATCTAGTACTGTTACTGTTTGTTTATACGTCTCACAATTAAAAATTCAAAATTGTACAACTTTCTGTGAACTAATACTAATTTTACTAACAAGCTGAATTCTCAAATGAACTTTTGAATTTCAAATTACCATTGTTTGCATAGGTTGAAATGGTGTATTCATTACTATCGATGTTGGGAAGCTGTAACAAAGAGGATATGAGTAGAACTCTTTTAGAAATGTCAAGTAATCAAGATAGTTGCATTGCTATGAGACAGTCAGGTACTGGCATTTTTTTAGTTATATTTAATAACTTTTACTCATTTTTATGACTCTTTCTAAACATGCATGTCAAACTTGCAGGGTGCCTACCTCTTTTAATTCAACTTCTCCATGGAAACGAAGGAGACCAAGTGCTTTCAGAGCAACGAAGCTCTCAAAATATCAAGTGGGCTGTGAGAGAAGCAAGACGGAGAGCAAGCCAAGCGCTACACAACATAGTACATGCTCATCCTGATGATAGGAGGGGTAGAAGGGAGGCCAGAGTCTTGAGGCTTTTAGAACAGATTCGTGACTACTCTGATTTTTTGCGGGATCTTGATTCCAGCAATGTGGATTTTTCACACAATGGTAAGGATATAGTCAATTAGCATTTCTTGTTGAAACAGATCCTGTTCTTGAAATAGTAATAGAAACTTCAAGTTGATTTACTATTCAAAACATACTGAACAACTAACAAATCTTATACTTGAAGAATTTCAATTTAATGCATTTATATTCAAGAAAATAGAAATTTCTGCCAGATACATCATTTTAGGCATGGATGTAGAATCACCATAGTGAGGTATTGTAATGCCCTGAAATTTATGGAACCAAATAAACTAACTATTGAAACTAGTTGTTACCTTAGACAAAACAGATTAAATAATATTTAGTTTCCTATTTTATTAAATACTTTAGAATAAAATTATGTTGCATTATTTCTTTAAGTAAAAGTTTGCTGCATTGTGTTTTATGTGTATTTCTTTCATTTATACAAATTATCTATGCATTTTTTATATTTGATTGATAAATTGAGATAATTTTAAATGCCATTTTTATACGTTATCTGGTTAATTCTCAATTGTAGCTATGTTAAGATTAAGGATAATTTAAGTATGGATTAGAGCAATTATGCTTTGAGATTGTCAGATAATAATTCATCAAATTGTGTACTGGTTTATAAAACTGCTTTTGCTTTTTTTCACTAATTTTATGAAACATTTTTTGAAGATGAAGTTCTTATTAAGCCATATTTTTGTCTCACCTACGATTTGGCTTAAAGTGTATTTCCTTTGTACAAATTAATAATTTTAGTTGTAATGAAGGAACATTTTAGCAAAAAGTACTTGTAAAGAATCTTAATATACATGTTTTGTTTTCTCATGCTTCATTTTATTTTCAGAAAATTTAGACCTTCATCCGGGACCAGCTATTGCAGCTCTAATGAAACTATCTTTTGATGAAGAACATAGGCATGCTATGTGTCAACTTGGTATGTTTGATTTTCAATTTCAAATACTTTAAAATTAATTTTAATTATTGTCTCATTGCTTTAAAAATTGGTGATATAAACATTACTCTAGAAAACGGGGATCTTTCAGTTTGTGAGCTTTGTAATTCCTTTTTAATTTAGATCATTTGATATCATGGTAATGACATCGGAAGATTAAGTATACACGGATATATGAGTTCAATGTACTGTATTTGTTTACATATGACTCATTGATATAAGATTTATAACACCTTCACACAACACAGATGTAAAAACAAAATATGTAATGCAGCATTTGATAGCAGTTTCATTTTGAAAACAGCTACTTTTTTATATTCTGATTCTATGTTGATCCAGGGGTGCCCATCCCCCTCAAGCCCAATGGCGCAAATCCCCCCCCCCCAAAAAAAATTCTTTACCGCCCCCTCAAATCAAGTTAACCATATATAACATTTACTGAAATCTCAAATTTCCAACTAAATCCACATAAAGCTCTACGTTTTGTAAATCAGTTAGAGATAAATAAAATTAAGAGATAAATTTGGATGAGATAAATAAAACCAGAACAGCTAGGAAATGATCAGTTTATATTTATAACAGCAATTTCATGTATAAAAATGATATTACTTACACTTTGCAAATGAAAATAACTATAATATAGTAAAAACAGTTGTTTTGAAAGATTAGAATGTTATATGAATAAAACAAGTATTTTACCTTGACCTTTTGTATAAGAATAATTTTTATATTCATAGAAAAACTCTAAAATTGAGTGAATGGAAGAATAGAATATAAAAAAAATTTAACACATCAATGAAGATCAATAGTTCAATAATCAGATATTGAAAAAACGAACTAAATATGTAAAAACTACTGGTATGTGTATAGTAATGTTTACATGAGTTGCGTAAGTATTCATAAACCCTTAAAAACTAAATTGTTTTAGAGTAGTGACAAAACAGCTATCTTATGCGGAGGGAAGAGAAAACATTCGAGCACTCTAGGTAGATAAAAATTTATAGCATGACCAGAAAATAAATTCTTTAAGCACAGGGATTTATGTACTATTTATAAAATTTTAACAGAAGCTTTTTTTCTCTGTGCACTTGATATGATAAACTTTTCGATAATTTTTCATTTGTGATGTTCTTGAGAATGTCATTCACAGATAATAGTATCAATAAGCTTGACAACCAATCGTCCCCTAAGCTGTTTCTTAACCTGTTTACAATCTTTAAACGGCTCATCGTCCTTTCCGCTGAGCAACTTGTGACAGGTAACGATAAAAGGATATGATACAGCATGCTGACATATACTGCAGGCATCTGTAAGGCCTAATAAAGCCTCTTTTTACCCACTGATCAACAGACAAAAGCTGGTCATGGTCTGAATCTTCCTCCTCATCTCCATCTTTACAGACTTCAACTTCATTTCCATCTTCACCTTCTGATCAGATTCCCTGTCTGATGTCCTATTTTTACACTTTTCTTTCTCTAAAAGCAGGTCGGAAATGTCAATTTCTGAGTGAGTAACCTTACAAAAATTTGCAAGTTTCTAGTTCCTCTTTTATTTGGTCACTTTCAAGATCTTAAAACCCACACAAGTATTTCACTGATGAAGAATCTGGCAAGAATTTATATCCCTGCTTTTCTTTTTCTCTTGTAATTTTCAAAATTTCTTCATGTGAAAGCACCGTCATTTGTGAGATTATCTGTCATTGAGTTGTTTAATAAGTGAATCTAGTACTTGAAAATAAACTTCCACTTTGATCCTCTTAAGAGGATCATCTATTCTTTCATCGATAGCCATTTCATCCATAAACCTCTTACATTTTCTGCTTCTACGGTGGGGTTGCGAAATATTATTCACATCAGCAAAGACAATAATTGAATCATTCATTTTTTCCACTCCGACTTTGCATTTTTACAAATTTAACTTTGGTTTATCAACAATTTTTGACACTGCTATAATTAATTATTTTTGGTTGTAGAACAATTGTGATTGGTGACACTTTGAAAATAGCTGAGGTAATATGTATTGAGCAAATGTTTTCAAAATCGGTCATTTGTTTCCAGTCCAGTTGCCAGGGCCTTTGATTCATTAGCAGCTTTTTTGTCAATGGACAAACTATGCAACGTCTCCTTTATTCTGTCATAGCAGGTGACAACTGTTTGCAGTGCATCATTTCTGCTTGACCAGCTAGTAGTTTGCACTCTTTTCAGTCTCCTTATTTTGGTTGGACCCTTGTAGTAAAAAGATCATGCCTTGTATGACCTGACATGAAGACATAATTCCTCTAAAAGAGAAAATAGATTTTTCATTTGGGGCATATGTCCATAGATTTTTTTCCGCAATTAATGCAAATCTGTGCAAAGAACACTATATAGAGCGCTTTGGGACATTCTCTCTGGATTAGCGCTTTTACACCATTGAATTTTCCTCTCATATTACCAGCCCCATCCATACTTTGACCAACAATTCCACTTGGGTCAAGACAAAGTAAATTCAGGCATTTCATTATTTCTTTAAAAAGATTTTGGTCTGTGGTATCTCCACTATTGAAAACCTTAATGAACCGCTCTTCAGGTTTGACATTTTCCTTTGGGGCATCATGCGGGTCAGTATGTTCAATATAACGAACCACTAATGTTGAACATTCTTTTTTACTAATGTCTTGAGTTGAGTCTAGAATAAATGTTAGTCGTTTTTATACTATCTATGATTTTTGAAGCAACGATGTCACTCATTATGTTAATTACATCATAAATGTTTCGATAACTCAAGAAATTAGACCCCAGCTTTACTTTTTCAGTTCTAGCTTTATCAATTTTTTCAAGGTATACCCTAGCATCAGGACTATTTAGTCAATAGCTTGGAAAGACCTATGAGTTTTTCTTTTGCTATATCCTTTTAACGAAATCGAAGCATTTCTTCACTTAAATATCGATGACAACAGACAGCACTTCTCGATTGGGATGGACTAACTGATCTGATTGTTCAGATAAACGTGAATCAATCCTCTTTTGAGAGATCCACTGGATCCTCACAATTTGTACTGAGTGGGTTTTAGATTTTTCATGGAGCACAATATCCCGGTCCCTTTATGCTCTGTCCATCCTCTATAGCCAGTTGTTCCCCATATTGACTGTTCGTGTGGGAGGGAAAACAGTACATGACAAGCAAAATACAGCATCTTTTTCTTGGCTATA
The DNA here is from genome assembly GCA_933210815.1 of Meta bourneti. Taxonomy (NCBI): domain Eukaryota; kingdom Metazoa; phylum Arthropoda; class Arachnida; order Araneae; family Tetragnathidae; genus Meta; species Meta bourneti. The sequence goes on along the minus strand of OW119922.1, from coordinate 35,032,166 downwards.
TACCAGCCATTTTCTAACTTTTACACTTTTATTTGGTAAAACTTCATTCTTCCATGAGCCATTTTCTAACTTTTACACTTTTATATGGTAAAACTTCATTCTTCCATGATGGGTTGAATTTTCTTCCACCTGTTGAAGGAAAAGTGACAAGACAAATCTTGATTTTCGAAATATAGTGCTTTATTTATTTCCTCAGCTGACAGTTTGATGTTGGCATATGATGCTGGATCTCTTGGGATTTTCAATCTATCATCAGGAGAATCTTCAGTTGTTAGAGTTTCCTCTTGTTGAATGGAAACTGAAGGTCTTTCAGCAGATGGATTGCTACATGATTCTACCTCTCCGTGTCCTAATTCAGTTTCATCATCAACTTCTTCCTGACTTTCATTTTCATCAAGGTTTTCAAAATCTACACCTTGGGTCATACTTGATGAAGAGGGTTGTATTTCTAAATCTTCAATGACGTTTTCAGGAATCGAACAGCACTAAAATTCCTTTCCTTCTCCAAGACAGACTACACAAAACGTACACGGCTACCTGCTTTCAACTGGTGACTTAACTTTATCTTGTCTATGGGACTACTAGCGATCCACATGACGTAACGGTAACGAATGGAAAACCTCAAGGTGTCAGATGGTTATGAATGGGCAGAGTATCAGCGCTGCCAACTAAGCGTTGCTCAATAAAAAATTATGGAATAACTTCCTATAGTGAAATTGTTGTCATAGCAGGAAACAGTCTTTTAAACAAATTCAGAGATAGTCTAATTACTTATGAAAATATGTATACAAAGGTTTCTTATTAAATAATTTTTGCCCGAAGCATTTCCAGCCCAAAAAAACGCCTTGAAAAAATCCCCTCCCAAAATTCTGATGGTGCAACTTGCACCATGATCCCCCTGTGGGCACCCCTGTGTTGATCTGTATAAACATATTGGTTTACTCCAGTTACAATTTAATGCACAATAAAAAATTAACATGCAATAACAATTAACATACAATAACAATGCATTGTTGAATTATGAAAAACACTACAGTGTACTAATTAGTTTGCATATTTATACAAATTAGTATGAGATTTTAAGTTATTATTTTTGAATATGTGGCTAGTTTTTTGATCAGAGAGAGAGAAATAGCTTTTTAAATGTTTAAATCTTTAATATAGTTCTTTAAATTAATCCTTAATAAATATATATTTGACAAATTTAAACCTTGTGAACTTAGAGTACACCTGGCATGCTATCATATGGTAAATTTATTAAGCTTTTTTTATGCTATGAACATCAACAGGGATACTGATTTTTGTCAAAAATCATCGATAAAATCAAACTTTTTAATTTTTTTTGTTAAAGTTCAATAATTTAGGGCAGACATGTTATTTTATTTAATAATTTTTTTAAAGTTTGCACTCAGTACATTCCAAGAATGATTATTTTCCAACTAAAATCATTTGCTTTGAAAGCAATTCACTCATTGATAAGGTAAGGTGGCAAGTAATTCCTTGTCACTCACAAACCTGTTAATCAGTAGAGGCTTTGTTCCAGACTAATAGGGTCATCCATGTATTTTAAGTGCATGACACATTGTTTATCTAATTTTGACACCCTCTTTCCCATGTGGTTGTTCAAGATTCTAACTGACATTACTCTGCCCTTTCACAAGAGAATTTTCGATAAAGGAATGAATGCTATTTTCAGCATATATTCTTTTAATACGTTTTGAGTGCCTTCAATTCGTAGCTTATTTATTAATTTCATTAAATTCTCATTTTCGTGGATTCAAAAAAAATTGAGCAAAGATTCTTTAATGTTCAGATAACAGAAATATCAGATGCTTGTAGTTATAAATTCTCATGCCAAAACAGATCCATTTTTCCCACTAGATATATGTACTGAAATTTGCATGCTTAATGTCTAACAAGATTAAATGTACAAAAATAAATTCATTGAAATCAACAATTCTATTTGAATTTTAAAATATGATTCTTAAGATTTTTTCCTAGCCTGTTATTTGTTTATATCACAGAAGACAGTCTTTTGAATCTCATTAAACATTTTTTGTGTGAAGCTTGTAAAACTTAATATTTTTTTTTTTTTTTTTTTTTAATTTTCCTTTTTCCTCAAGGTGGTCTGCAAGCCATTGCAGAATTAATTCAAGCTGACCATGAAATCCATGGCAATACCAGTGACCAGTTCTGTGTTACTGTACGTCGTTATGCTGGTATGGCTCTCACAAACTTAACCTTTGGTGATGGGACGAATAAGGCTCTACTATGCTCCATGAAACCCTTCATGCAAGCCTTAGTAGCACAGTTGCATTCACCAAATGAGGATCTCCGCCAGGTATGACATCCATTCTGTCTTGTATGTTATAAAAATTATACTTTGTTATAAAGAAAAAAGAATTAGCTTATGTGTGCTTAATTTAAATCTGAATACCTGATGAGCTAAGATTTGACTTCATTGATCCTGCTAAAATTTTGTGAATATTTCCTTTGATATGTTAGAGTGCAAAGCATTTATGGCAATAACGGAATGGTTATTAATTTAATAATTTATATATACATATATTATTATCTGTTGAGAGAATATATTTGCATACACCTTAATAATTAAATTATTGGACAATTGTTCCACTGTTTCTTTTGTACAACTAAGAAATTTTTGGCTGCCCATTGGGGCTCCCTCAAAAATAGCCATCAGTTTGCCTCTAGCGAAGCTAAAGGTCAGTGTCAAGCTTAAAAAAGTTAGTTTTGCTGTCCCCCATTTGACGGCATTGTGATTAACTTGTAAACATCCATCCTCAATTGATCCTCTTTCAATAACCCAAAGCCAATGATAATAGGGATGCACCACAATTACAATTTAACAAGGCACCATCCTCATTTGTAATGTGACTATGTATCTTTCTACAGAAAGGTAATCACATTTTCCATTCAAAATGTTATGTTTTTGTTGAATATAACATTAAAATTATTAGATGATGTAAGGAAACACATACTACTACACAATACAGGCATAACATACAATTGCATGCAGTGGTACAGACAGTATTTTGTTTCGGAGGAGGCCCAAAGTTAAAAATGAAATTTTATATAAGCACAATTATAGATCTTATCTCATTTTAAAAAGTCTTGCTTTTGGTTAACAGATTAAACTTTAAAAGAATTACCTAAGCACAGAATGACTATCTCAGTTGATCCAAGTGCATAGATGGGTATAGAAATATTGTTATATATATTTTTTACAAAATAAATTAAATTATAAATAGCTTTAAGCAAATATTCAAATCTTTTGTTTCTATATTAACTTTTTATTTTGGTGTCACAGTTGATATTGGCAGGCACATAAATATGTGAGAAGATTGTGAAATGAAAAAAAAGCGATGTCCATAATCATTGCATTCGTACTCTTATGAATAAATGTCATTAGTGTATTATATAATAAATATTAATTCATAGAATAATAGTTATTTTATCAATTAAATAACCATTTTATTTGAAGCATTTTACATGATTAATAAATTGTCAGAATAGTGTTAATTTTAAAGAACTGAACTCAGAAATTTCCTTCAATAGTATTCACAAATATTAATTTAAAGAAATATTAAGAGCATTATAACATTAAGAAATGTAACCTGCTTTATGTTCTAAGATTACGCAATATTTCCCAAGTGGTTGAGTAAAATAATGTTAATATCAGTTGGGGACATCTTCATTTAAACAAATTTTGAAGTATTATTACAATAAAATTTATAAATATTGTTTTTATATATATTTAAATTACTTGATAAACAAAAAATCATTCCCTTTTAACTAACTTTGACTTCTGATAACCATTATTCTAGTACAATTTTAATGTTTAGCTTTCAGATTGCTTGGAGAATATTGTTAAAAAATGTAAGTAATAATTTAGTTTACAATCAAAGTAAATATGCTAAATTATTTTTATTAGGTTACAGCCAGTGTGCTACGTAACCTGTCCTGGAGAGCTGATGCCTCAAGTAAACAAATCCTTCGAGAAGTAGGTGTGGTTACCACACTTATGAAGGCTGCAGTTGAAGCTCAGAAGGAATCCACTCTGAAAAGTATTCTATCTGCACTGTGGAACCTCTCGGCCCACTGCAGCATGAACAAAGCAGACATCTGTGAGGTTGATGGAGCACTGGAATTCCTGGTGTCCACTCTCACTTACAAAAGTTCCTCCAGCACACTCTCCATCATTGAGAATGGAGGTGGAATCCTCCGCAATGTATCCAGTCATATTGCAGTACGTGAGGAGTACAGGGTTATACTGAGGAAGCACAAGTGTCTGCAGACACTGCTTGCTCACCTCAAGTCACCCAGTTTGACCATCGTCAGCAATGCTTGTGGCACCCTGTGGAACTTGTCTGCCAGATGTGTGGAAGATCAGCAAGCTCTGTGGGATATGGGTGCTGTTGGAATGCTGAGGAACTTGATCCATTCAAAGCATAAAATGATATCCATGGGTAGCTCTGCAGCTCTCAAGAATCTTCTTGCCGCTCGACCAGAAGGAATGGGAGTTGGTCTGGGATCCCACTCCGAGAATGGGCATCACTTGAACGGTGGACTGCCCAATATGCCCAGCTTACTAGTCAGAAAGCAGAGAGCTCTTGCAGCTGACCTTGATGAAAACCTTGCAGAAACCTGTGATAATATAGATAGTCCTAAAACAAGCCCCACACCTAATGGGGATTTTGCAAAAAAGTTTTCATACGAGACCAACAGTTTAGATCGGAAACCCCAATTTTTATCCTATCTCCCAGGAAGAATGTACCACAGCATCAATGGACATGTGGGATCTCCAATACGAGTGCCTCGTTCAGAAAGCAAAGACAGCCTTGGAAGTACTCGTTCAGAACCACCTCATTACAAAGCCCAGAGAGAAAGGTTCAAAATATTCATCAACAATAACCGATCTTCTGCATTAGACAGCAAAATTGTTCAAGAGAAACCTACAGAATGGAAGGAGAAGGTCAATCTTCCATTTGAGGGCAACAGCAATGTAGTCTTACAGATGTTCAGACATTTACAAAGTGGGAATAGTTCAAGCACAGTCCCAGATGTTAAGACTAATGGACATCCTGAGCTGTCTGATGGTGAAGAAAAGCCAGCTGTCAGACCGAACAGTTTACCTGGACCAAGGAAAGGAAATTCGAACATCCGTAACAACAGGTTCTTGCAAAGAAATGGCATTCACAACAACTTGCATCAGACAGAACTAAGAAATGGTTTCGATCATACTGGAACCAATGGATGTGTCTTTGAGACGATCAATTCTACTTCAGACCAACATAAAATCAATGTTGATATCAATAGTCTGTTAGAAATTCCTGGCAACAAGCGTGGTGTAATTGGTAGACAGGACTTTATGTCTGCTATAGAGCAAGCAAATGTGTTGCAAAATGGCCTATCAAGGGAAGATAATGGGGTAGAATGTAGTGAACCAGAGGTTAAACCAACTGTTGTCATGAGACGTAAGAAACTAGACACTATGTCCTCATCAGCAACTACATTAAGTAAAGGTATAACATATTTTCATATTAATTAATATATAGTGCAGTTTGTTAAGCCTATCATCTTAATAAGTTTCTTGGTATCTTAGTAATATATTTGCTATACTTGGTATAAAATTTAAAATTGCTGAATAGCTTGTGTTTACCTTTCATAATACAATAAAGCTCTCATTTTACAGTAAATTTAGCCTTTTCTATATTAACGTAGTTCAAAAGTGCATTTTCCACATTGCACAAAATAAAATTAATAAATATTAAACATTTTAAAAGGAGGAGAAAACAAACAAGTGGAGACAAATTGATATCACAATTTTAGAAATAATTTATTACCTTGTACTCCTTTGATTATTAATCCAAAATATTTTGTAGAGAAATTTAAAAATCCACAACCAATCCAATGTATGCCTGTGATAATAACTAAACTTATATAGCACTAATGTTTTTAAGGTTTAAACAATTGAGTATCTTTTAAAATATTATAAAATGTTTTTATTTTTTTTAGAAGTGGTCAGTGATGATCCCTCTGTAGATCAAACACCCCTTATAGTTTCTCGTTGTAGTTCATTGAGCTCATTGACGAGTTGTTTCCAACATTCTGCTCGAAGCTCTTGGGTCAGTGACGTCAGGTAAATAATTTAATTTTTATCAATCTATTTATTTTATGCTTGTTATTGACATTAGTTCACAAAATAAATTATTGTTATATTTGAAATATCAGACTACTCAATAATGTTAAGGTAAACTTTATAAGAATTCCATATTTGATTTTATTTGGATAAAACTATTTTTAAAAAATCACACACGCATTTATAAATGCGATTGGTGAAGTGGATAAGGTTATGAAAATCAAATACAAATCTTGTTTTTACATTTCACATGAATCTACATTCTCTTTAGGAGTAAGATGGAAATATACTCTTTATTTTTCACTGAAAATTATTTTACTTGGATCATGTTATAAACCTTCAGGATTTTACTAACTTTTATGAATTCTAGATCCTGAAAATAATATAAACGTATAAAATACGATTGAATACATGAAATCTTGAAATATTTAATTGTTTAGCTTTTGAAATGTTTCCTGTGTTAGAAAGGATTAAACAATAGTTTTTCCAAATTTTAAAAATTCATCATAATATTTCTTAAATTGTTTCAATTATGTTTACAATGATTGAAAATTCAGATAGTAGATGAAAATTATTTCTGTACCATTGGAAGGAGCAATAGGTGTGGCAGCACTTTTCTTGGCAATCAGCCACCATCTTACTTATTAATGTATGTCGAATCAATACTTCACATACTGATTTCCCAGCTGTGTTATGACATTCATAAGGATAAAGTGCAAGGAGTTCTTACTTAGGTAACAATTCCATCTATATACTCATTTTATGTTATAAACTTGCAATAATACTTGATATGACCAGTTTAAAATATGGAAAACTGCATTTCGTTGTATAAGCACAATAATTTAAACTTGCAAACAACTTAATAGTTTTAAGCTTTTGTAAGTAATCTGAACAAATCAGTAAAAAATTTCTAGTTTTGAGATGTAAGTAATTACTTTAGATTTTTTTAACCAGAAAGTAAATAGATTTCATTATTGTGCTTTTGCTTTTCATGTATACTTTACTCACTCTTAAAATTTGTTTTTACTTCCTTGACTAAAGTATACATTTTAAAAGTAAACTTTTGAGTAAATTGAAAAGTATTCATGAATTTTTAAATACATTCTAGTGTCATTGCATTGTAATTGCATCACTTACATATATTGAGTTGCTTTATTAATATGAAAATACTCAGTTATTATTTTGGCTCTTATACAAAGATTAATTTTACAGTCAACGAACAAGTGCAGTAATTTCTCCAACTGATTTGCCAGACTCGCCTGGTTGCTGTACAACTGACGACAAACATCATGTATACGAATTCACAGATAAGATTCTTGATGCTGATGCACATAGCCTTATTCGACCCAGACCAGCCTGGCCTATGGGTTCTCTGCCTTCAAATGATTCCTTACCCAGCTCTGTAAAGAGAATGTCTTTAGAGAGTGATGTTTTTGTAAATTCTAATGAACCCATGAACCCTGAAGCTATAACAGACCAATCAGAAGGCAATGATATTTTAGATACTCCAGACTCCTCAAAGACTACCCCAACGAGACCACAGAATAGTCCAATTTCTCCAGAAAAGGCCCACTATTCAAGTCCAGAGGTAAGATTCCAATATACCAATGTTCTCTTACAAGTGATATTGACAATTATTACTTACAGTTTCATTTCTTTGGCCTTTCATGCCTAAGTAAAAATCTTTTTTTTATCAGGCAAGTAAATATATATATATATATACATTAGATTAGAAACCTTTTAGGTAATTTGGAATATTGGTGGTATATGCATGTATCCCTCGGAACAAAAGGACTGTCTTGCCTCTAAATCGTATTTTATTTTTTCTTAGTTTTTTACATCTCTACAAATCTTTTACATAACAAATGTTCATTGATGACAATACAATTGAAATATCAGCATTAATTCATTACTAACATCTATATACTTGCTGTATGTCTATTTGTCTCAACAAGCTCCCCTTAACAGAATTATAAAATTCAGCATATTTACTCATCTTAAAAGGGTGTTCCTTTATTGCCCTGAACAATCAATAATTAGAATTCACACTTGCACTATGCAGCTTTGTCAGAATAGCCAAACTGACATCAATTTCGGAAAGGGTGTCATAATATACCCTAGAATAAATCTAACTTCCCAAGCGGCAGATATACGTTTGGGGGATTGCAGAAATCAATGTGTTGGATTATGAGTTTTCATTGTGTATGAATTCATATTTTCATTTACTCAACTTAAACTTTTATGATAATGGAAATTATTTTAATGTGATAATTTTTTTATTATTTTACAAGATTCACATTTTTGTAAAAAAAATACATAATATATGTACCTTGTGTTTAGAGTTCCAGTTCTCAAGAAAACGATGAGGTGTATGAGCAAAGTGGGCAGAGAGCCAAAGAGTTAATCGCAGCTTGTATCAGTTTGGGCATGCCGAACAACTTTAGTGAAAAGCATGTCAGTAGTGGTGTGCTATCCTCTAAGACGAGTAATCTGTTTTCTTCAGTTTCCTGCCCACGTAGTGGCATCCCTGTCAAGTCCCGACTCACTGAATCTTTTCCTGCTCCTTCCTCTCCTGAAGTTCCTACTCATTTGAATGATGCAAGTTCTAGTAATGTGTTTCCTGGAACCTCGAAGCCTTCGAATACACAAACTGCCAGGAGTTTCCAAAATTCAGAAAGCTCTATCTGTGATGATAATGATAATCTTCTAGTCAATTCTGGAAATATAAACTCGAGTTCATCAAAGCAACAGGAGAAAAACATCTTTTCTCCTCAGCAAAATCGTTCAGAACCTGATAAAGCCATTTCACAAGCATTTCTTTCTAAATGTCTTAGTGTGTGCAAGAAGTATCCTGCATTAAGCCAAAAATCCAGTTTTGATCTAGCTTCAGGTAAGACAGCAGAACTACCTAATGCAAATGTTAGAAAATTTTGTGGATTCATATTTATTTTAAAATCAAAAGGGAATTAGAAGTGTATGATTAAATTATTTAGTAATTAATTATTTGGGTTATTAATTTTTATTTGTTGAAATAAGAAATTGAGATGTGTCAAAAATTAAAGATGTTTTAGCTCGTGTACAATACGATAGCTGTATTCTGCCCTTATTTTTCAAAACTGCTTTTATGAATAAAAAATAGACAATTTAATTTTAAAGAAATATGTTAACCCCAATTCTTTATTTTTATTTTTACATTTCAAGTATTATATAGAGCTATAAATTGCATCATGCCCTTTAAAGGTTGTTAAAAACATAATTCATTACTTAGAACCTAATTTGTTTCCACAGATATATAAAGAATCAAATTTGTCCGTATTAAATTCAATTTGGAGATCAGTACATTTGTCAAATTTTAAACCTTTTTCTGTATTATTGTAACTTAAGAATTAAAATATTACATCTGTGTAGAAAAAAGTTCAACATTTTTAGTAATATCAAATGTTCATTGTTGTATATTTTTTCATGTGTTTTTCTATTTTTAGGTAAAATCAAAACTGCCATTCCACAAATTATTCGAACAGAAAATCCAAATTTTGATGTTGAGCAGCACCCCAAACAGCTTAACATTAAATCTCAAAGTTTACCAGTTTATAAGGGTATTGCTTCTACTAGCAGGATAAGACAAGACGGAGATCAAAGGCCTGTAGTGCAAGGTAATTCTAGTTCCACTGAAGAAAACATTTCAGAAGACAACATTCTCAGCAGTAGCCCATCAGCTTGTGATGAATCTGAAGGTCAAGATTCAGAAGAAAGATCTCATGGAAAACCTGGCGATCATCTTCTAAGGAACAACAGAGTAAGGGCAAGGAAAAGTAAGGCAAATCGACGTTCGATGGAGATTAGACCTCCTTCTGAACAATCCAGTGAAGATGATAACAAGAATGTGTTTAGTAGAGCTATTGATCTGTGTCCAGCTTCTATATGCCATATATCTGTTCCATCAAGCGAAAGTGAGGAAAAAGTCAAGGAAGATGTGAGAACAAGAGAAAAAGTTTCCAGGGGAGTAATACCTGATCTTTTGGAAGGAGCAGCATTCAGTGATGGCTTGAGCCAAGAGGTGGATCGAAGAAATCAAGGAGGCTGTATTGCAAAGACATCAATACCAAGGAATATGACCGACTCAATGGAGCTAAGAAGAGGAGCTTTGATCATTGCATCTGAGTTGGAAGAAGGACTTGAAGACTATACTAACAGCAGTGCAAGTTTTGATTTAGAAAATATGAAACCACCATCTTGTATGGGAGAAATGAGCATGACCAGCAGCGGTCTGTCTGATCTTTTATCGAATGGCAATGGATGTTATATCAATGGAAAACGAGCAGTTGATCGGAGAAGGAATATCAAGAGGTCTAAAAAGATTAGTAATAGCCACAGATTTGTTTTTAAATCAGTAAGACAAAGCCTAGCAAAGAACTTAGATGTAACGAGACAGTTTGATAAACCAATATCAGCTTCTACTTCCATGGAGAATGTCAGCATGAAGAGTAGTGGAACTTCAGATTTAATTGAGAATATCAATCCACCATCAATGCTGGATGACTTGTCCATGACAAACAGTTGTGCCAGTCTCAATAGCATAAGTTCAGATATTTTGGAAAGCAGGTCCCAGTCATTAGCAGATCCTAGAAGCAATTCAGAAATGTTCCAGAGGTTAAATGCAGCTGCAGCTATGGTTCAGGTGTATTCACGAGAGCTTTCAAACATAATGACTGGAAGTATGAAAAGTAGTTGCAATTCTGACTGCTTGGATCTTGTGAAGCCACCTTCAATCTTCCAGGATATTGCTGAAGTGACAGTAGAAGATGGAACAGAAATATTGTCTGACCCACTAGTCTCAGATTTTGAACTTGAAGAAGAGCTACCTCATGATGATGAACCATCTGTACCATCAACAGACACTATACATTCTCCCTTTATTCCACCAACACACCTTGATGGCAGTGCTGAAAATTTAAATAGTTCTGTCGACAGTGATAGCCTTATGGACCGAGAACAGTTTGCAGCTAAACGACTTAAAAGTTTGGTTCTGGAGCAAGCAATTACCACCAATAGCAGTATACAAAATCCTTCTGTAATTACTGATGATGATCTATCTTCAGGCTTTTACAGCAATCTCACAACAGATGATCACTGCAGTATTGATAAAGATGATAATTTGGAAATGAACTTACCATCTTCCCCACCAGCTATGCGTCGTGGCCCTCGAATCGTCAAACCCATCAACCGCGAAACTGTGCGCCAAATGCAAGAGAAGAAGAATGCTGAAAAAACAATCAAATCCATTAGAGGGAAAGTTTCTGTTAACAGCCCTAGAAATCTCCTGCAGAAAGTTACTAGTGCTCGAATTCTGAGTGTCAAATCAGCCCTTGTTAAAACACCTTCACCGTCAGTGAGTGGCGTAAGACCAACAAGAACATCAGCATTACGAGCATCGCAGAACAAGCCATCAAATGGTAAAATGAGTAATGAACGGATGTCTCCCAGATCATTCCTTAGCAAACCACCCGTGATCTCTTCCAGGGTTTCTAACAAACAAGTGGCCCAGAGAACAAACCCTGTCAATACTGAGTCCAGAATAAATAGTAAACCACCTGAGGTTAAAAGGCCTTCGCCTCCAGTGAAACAGAATACCTTCACAAAAGATGAAACTCCAAAAGTGCCTCTTTCCCGAAATATGGATGTACCTTCCATACCGTCAAGACAACCCACCGATGAACGCGCAAATGACAAACTTTGCGGTGGAAAAGTTACATCTCCTATTTCCTCTGAAACAAAACTACCTGACAGAAAACTGTCATTTTCTTCGAACACATCTGGTTTGCCTTCATCCAATATGAGCTTGCAGAGGAAACTCAGTGCTCCAGTACCAAGAAAAAGCAATGAGAAGATAGGAATGTCCTATTCTCCTAGTTCTCAAAGTGTTACTCTTGAAGATGGAGGTGTCAAAAAATTACCAGGTACAAAAACATTTATTTCTTTTGTATAGGTATTGTTTGGAAATTAAAAACAGTCCTTGGCAAGACAAATCTTTTCATCTTAAAATACATTAAAATCGAGTTGTTGAATTAATACTTTTATTCAACTAAATGGGTTGTTTTTCTTGAAATTTCTTGTGGGAAATGTATCATTCACACAGAAAATATCAATGCATTATTTCCAAAAAGTTAAATAACATTATATTGACCACAAAGTACTCATTATTTATAGGTATACTTTACTTATCTCACTTCCCCATTTAATATTAAAAATTCAGTTCAGGTACATATTTAATCACTCTAAAAATAGATTAAATATTTATTGATTAGAAACTTTACCTAGTTAGTTATTAACTTTGGGGAAAAGTGCTATTTGTACATATAATTTGAAATATTCTAAATGTAACTTTGTCTTATAGAGAAGAAAAGCCCAAGTACTAGCAACATAGCTGGACGAGTGACAGCTACTGTGGGTAGTAGAACAACGAGTACCAATAGCTTATCATCTCTGTCTTCCAATAGTTTATCCATTAAGAAACAAAACTCTCAAAAAGATGTGCCAAGTAAAATATCTTCAATTTGGAAGAAGAGTGACAGTAGTTCATCTGCAAATAGTCCTGTGACAGACAGCTCAGGGGGAGATAAACAACAGCCAAATAGCACTCGAAGCAAAATAAATGTTACAAAAACTGCAGCAGTCAGGTAATTTTTTCAAATTAATTTTTGTTTTTAATACTAGGCGAGAAATTTTGGATAAAAATATTTGCTAAAATTTTTTTAATTTGTAAAATATAGCAGGCTTTTACTTTGTTCGAGTCTTCAACTCATCCAGTATTGAATGATAGTTTCATTTTGCAAGTTAATCGGCTCAGGGGCAGTAGGATATCTGGCATCCTACCTCTTTAAAACAATTAAGGCTGCTAAGTGTTTAAATATTCTCTAATTTGATATTCTGATATCTAGGAGTGTTGTAGGTATGCAGTGAAACATAATCCCCTTTAAAGACTAAAACATTAAATTTTTGTTATGTGAAAAAAACATTCATGTAAGATGATAGATTTTCACCCACACAGATTTTTCCAAGAAACATTTTTTTAGCCTAGTGTTCTTGAAATGGATAATTTGAGTTTATCAATTGTATTTTAAATTACCATGGTGGAAAACTGAAAATAAAATCATGACAAATATAAATTATATTTACGTCAACAATGGCAACTGGTGTGAAATAACTTAGATAAGAAAGAAATATATTCAAGTCATTTATTCATTTTTAGAACAAAAATTGTCCCAAGTCATTGAATTCTTTGCTGTTATCATGCATAATAAGAAAAATATTTTTACAAAAGTGAGCTTTATTTAGACTAATCGCCAGAGACTTATATTCAACTAATTTGTGAATTTAGTATGCTCAACAGTAGAATTTTATAATGGAAATAATATAATGCCTTTTCAAGTTATTGGCTAGTGACTATCGCTAGTGAAAATATATTAACTGTGCAGTGGTGCATTCCATCTTTCATTGTAGCATTTCCTTAACCTCTGAGACAATATAAATTACAAATAGTATAAATTGTAATGCATACAGAATAAACTACTTATGATGATATAGTATATAAGTATATCAGTGATACTTTAAATATCTTCATTAAAAATGAAGATTCCATGATTTAAAAATTTACGTTTTGAAATAGATACCACTTAAATCTTCAATTCATTTTATCAGTTTCTCTTAACTTGTGTCTTAAGAATATTATAAGCATAATTCAAATTCTCTATTGCAGGTGCAGCAGCGCTACGACACCCTCATCGGCTTCACAGAAAGGCATTCCAAGAAGCTCTACATACGAAAAAATATCAAGGACGCCAGTCAATGTAAACAATGGCACTAAACAGCAAAATAAACCAACTGCAAAATTCACAGGAGGAACTGTTAAATCTAAGCCACCAGTTACTAGTACTACAAGAAATGCAAGAAAATTTCCCAGTGCTTCACCAAAACCTTCCGGCGGCCCTCGTATCGTCAAACCAGTCACACCTCGGCCAAAGCCAAATGCAATCACTTCAAAAACCCTGCGGCAATCTGGCAGCTTTTGCCCCTATACTGAAACCAGAAGCTACAGTTTAACATCTGGCCCACCATCCTACATTTCAAATGGGAAGAGTTATGGTTCTCAGGATCCAAAAGCTTCAATACCACTTGTAACTGCACCATTTGCCTATGCATCTCCTGTCAGCAATGAAACATCAGGTAGCAAAGCAAACAACACCAATAGTGAACAAAATGTTGCGGAATCTCAGTTTGCAACACAGAATTATCCATCTATCAACAAAAGTAAAAGCGATTCTGAAGATAGCGATAAAGACTGAGATTGATATTCAAATTCAACAGAATAGCATGAATTTAAAATTGTTTGTTGAATTCTTCAGCTACATTAACCAATACTGGCATTTTCTTTCATAAAATACTGGAACCCTTTGGAAATGTTTTCATTTGTACTATAAAAGAAAATTCACATGAACATAAGACTTACGTGTCATGTGATTGATGTAACCGGAATGCTAAACTCTGAATTGGGTGTGTCTAGTCTGAAACCTTATGCAGCTATGCAAATGCTTTTGAACTGTTTATTTGTGTGATGAGGATGTATACATTTTAAGTGCATTATGTTGATATTTGCAAATTGTTGATTTTATACTTTTAGGCTATTAATTATTTTCTAATTTTCTACTGAAGATGTAAAAACTCCCGACTCATCATTTTACCCATGTTTGCAGCAATTTTACAATTATTCCTATACTAATTGAGCATATATCATTAGTTAGTGAATAAAATTATCTTATTAAAGTTTTAAGGTATGCTTGATTCTGGTTTTATTTCAACTTGTTTAAGATACCAGAAAAATTTTATAACTCAAAAAACAAATTCAAAAATTGGAAACCGGTTATGATTTAAAAGTATGATGTAATAAACTAAATGTTTAAAAGATCAATTATAATGTGTAGGAAATAAATTTTCTTGAACAAGGTACTTGAATTTTAAAGATCATAATACTTACAACCCTAACTAATAAGACTAAACAGATCATAAACCAACATTTACATAAGCTTACACATAATTTATCCAAATTCCCTGAAGGAATACATTTTCATGGGATTTGAATAGAAAATGCAAATTGTACAGGTGAAATTTTATAAAATATCTGGCAGCATAAGGGGGTTAGAAGTTACAATGTCCACCAATTGGGTCAGGGTGCTGGCTTCTGGATTAAAAGGTTTTTGGTTCAAATCTGGAGTAAGGCATGGATGTTTGTCGATCTGAAATAAATATGTGGGTAACATGAACTCGCACTCCCTGTGGTACACAAGGGTAATGAGAAGTGATTCACAAAATCTGGAAATGCCATGAATAATGTTCAATTGGCCAGACTAGAAAAGTTACAAGTATCAAGTTACAATATTTACCTCCATTATTTTCCATCCATTTGTGTTTTAGGTAAAACAGCAGACATGCTAACATTAGGCTGTAGAATAATACATTCTACGAATTTTAAATTTCTGATGTGAAATCTTTGCAAAAATGTTAACTTCATTTTGATATATTACCTCAAATCTATTTGTAAGGAATAGTCATAAATATCAAAAATTCTTCAATATATACTATTTGTAAACTATGTATTCACTACTACAAATATAAGTGAATTGAATTAAAATGATCTTGTTATGCATATTTTAATTCAGATCCTAGATGACCAGCCTAAAATTGAATTTTTCGTCTTGGTAAAATCACACACACACAGGCCACTATCATTTCAAATTCAAAAGTACCTTGTTTCTGGCACTGATTTTTCTCTTGGCAAAAATACTGATAGAATTTCAGGTAACAAGGAAGTTCCTTATTTCTAATGTCAACAATTTATATTTCCATTGTAAAACATACTCTGTTCGTTGAAATACTGAGTTGACTAAAGTAACACAACCACGTAAAAATTGGTGATTAGTCATTCCATGTGAAAATACCCCATTTTGAGAAAAGGTTGTTGCATCAGTCATGGATTTTTCAAATTTTTACAATTTTAACATTAGCTGACAAATTTAAAAATTGGTCGATTTCATAAAATGGCAGTCATCTTGGATTTGCCACACTAAATCGCTCTAACTTGAGAATTATTCAGTCAATTTGGTATCAAATCGAAACACAATTTTTTCAGGAGTATGTACACTACATAAACAATAGAAATTTTACATTTTAGTGGAATTGAAAATTAGAGTTAAAGAATTACTTTTAAGGCTATAGAAAAAAATGAACCTTATTTTTCTCTGAAACTTTGAAGTATTAACATGTACTTCAATCTGACAAAAATTCAGAGGTAAAATCTGGTTTCTGAATAAAAGCTATTCTAACGACAGCACATGTATTTCAAAATGGTCGTCTTTCAATGCAAAATTGACCATAGCTTAAAAGCAATGGTCAAATTTTAATTGTTATGATGTATAACTCAAAGCAGGTTCACGTAAATGTAAAAATATCAATACGTCAAATTAGTCCTGTAATTTTTAATTTATTTTATCACGTGGTGTCTGAAAAAGTATATTAAGTACCACTGAAGGAAAATTGTTTATTTTAAATTATTTTTAAAAATACTTTGCAAAATGTAATGTTTTATATTTAATTACAATAGTTCTGTTAAATATATTAACATTTATTGGGATGCATTATTTCAAAATTAGAAATCTTTATACTTGTTTCTTATCTTAATTAAAAATACTTATAATACTCCGAATGTATAACACTTCCATTATGCATAAATATAGGCTTAATATAATACAAAATTTATTAGTTGTGACATTACTAAAATATTTTAAGTCGATTCTATATTTTTTAGAAAAAGAAAATTAATCATGTACTTCAAATTGATAATAAAATAGAAATATCTGGGTACTGAAAATTTTTAACATAAATCTTCAAAGATTAAAGAACTATGAACAATAGATTACATTATCGAAATTTTAATATTGAGCATAAATAAAAAATGCAACTACATTAATATTGATTACTACATTAATATTGATTAAGTTTAAAGCACTGTTGCATGATTCAATTTGTCTTGTAGTTTGGAATAGTTCAATTGATTTTCATCAGGGGCAACCTGTTCTTCCTATTGCAGTTAGGGGAGATCAATTTTTAATATGCATTCAAATGGAATTCACCATGCGTCTAAAGGGTCAGGTGCCATATATAAGATGTACTTTGTTCATGAGGATGTATATATATCAACAGTTTTGTAATATTCCTCACAATCCAAAATCTTTCCAATTCACCAATTCCGTACATGAAATATATTGTTCATTTTGAAATGTTGATAATTAGATGGTTTTCTCCAATCCATGGTAGCAACGAATATTGAAGAACCTGAAACTCAAAACCAACGACTTATTTATTGGTGTAAAGGAGTGATTAGTCCTTGTTCCTGTTGTATATGCCACTGCATACCCACTTACTAATTGATTGTTAGAAATTTCAGTTGTGCTACGAAAAAAGTATATATTCCTCTATTGGACTCTTGTAAAGTTGTATAACCAAATGCATTTATTGCATCTTTGTATGGTAGGTGAATTTACATTGCACTGGAGCAGCACAAGACTTAGCAATGATCTTTGTGTGGACACTGAAGGTTTGCTTTGGTGACCATACACTTTATAGTACCAAAACCGTCACAAGCGCCTCTTCCATGACAAGAGGCAAAAATGTACCCCTTGATTTTTACACCATCCTTTTTGATGACAAAGAATAAAGTTTTTAAAATTTATTTTTGTATTGGGCTGAGTTCCCATCACTGAAATACTTGACGTACTTAATTTGTGGAACTTATGTGATTAAATGTTGATTTTGTCATTATATTTGACAATTAACTCTTGAAAAGTCCAAAATGTAGAAGTGACATGCATTAAATTGTTACTTATAACAGATTTCACCCAATCAAGATCCTTAATGTATGCTAGAAAAGGATGAACTCCCTTTTTCAGTGAATATTTTGAATAGAATCTTACATAAGGCAGATATAATGATCATTTTTACGAGACAATAACTTAAAAATATAATCAATTAATGAATGGCTTTCTAAATTAATGTTCTTTACTGATTTGCTTACATTTAAATGAATTAAATGTGAAACTGCAAGGTGCAAACAAGACAATTATTGTCATGTTTGATTTAATCAAAGCATTCGAAGCTAAAAATTTTCAACAATGAGTTACCAATTACCTTCAAATATTTTCCAAATACAAATTCTCTAAATCAAGAATCTCACGAAACACCAGATCAAGTTAAATTGATACAGGAGTTTTTGCAGTTATCAATGATCAATGAATTTCATTCCAAGATTTAAGCAGTTTGCAGAAACATCAAAATTTATTTTATATCCACACAATGTCAGCAAATAAGCTCAACTTGGGACTTTTCAGTCTGAACTTGGATGATATAGAAATGCAATGCTTCGATTTTCAGTCGATCCATACATAGAAACAAGTTTGTCGATTATAGAAGTGCCTTGGAAATAAATTGGAAAATGATCAATTATTGGGCATAATTTTAAAAAATGCAGGAGAGGAAACAAGAACTTGGAATGGCATTCCCAAAACCTCTCTCTCTTTGGGTGTTTAAAAATACTAGCAATGGCTAATTATCAATTTTCTCTTTTACATATCCTATTCTCCTATGCTTATGAGTCATTTTCCTAAATGAATTTTATAAAAGATAGGTTAAAAGAAATGGAATGATTATAAATGTAGTTTGGCTTAAGAGGGTGAAATATGAACCAGATATAAAGCATTTGGTATCAAACATGCAACAGTAAAAATATCATTAATTTGTACAATGTATGTCACGAGTTCTTTATGAAATTAATGTTAATTTTTAAATTTGTCTCAATAAAATTCTGCAATAAATTTTCTATTGATAGCCCCATTACAAACTGCTTGACACATCAACACCAATATTAATTGTAAATTTTTGTCTAGCGTATATAAAAAGGTTCACCACCACTGCTCTAGATTAAATTACAGTATTTTTATCATGTTCTTGTCTTTTCATGATGTACCACTGCTGGCAAGATCTGCACGAATATGCATTTAATGTGTACAGGGCTGCCAATCTAAGCACTTGTGATGTAGTAGCATTAGAAGCATAAATTCTTGAAGTCTTTAACTTTATTTTAATAGCTGTTTTAGTTCCCCAAATAAAATGATTCAGTTAAAACACAAATTGATGGTGAAGAACTCACCAGGAAATTAAAATTTTTAAATTGAAAAGGCTAAATATTTTCTCAATGTGTAATGCAAATTTCCAGCTTTGATGGAATTAGCAAATATATATACCATTATTGATAAACAGTAGCCTACATGTTGAAAGATTTTAATTATGTCAAAAATATACAAAAAGCCAAAATGAACCATTTCACTGATGAATTTATTGAATCTTTCTTGAAATGTTTACTGGTTTTTGTTCTATTTAATTTTCAGCTGTATTTGTTCATTAAGTAAACTGACTTAATTTTCATCGACTGGTGAAATTGTAAGTCACCAAAAATTTGAAAATAGGAACTTTTTAGATGATTTTGCTTAAAGATACCCTAGTTACCAAGGTTGAAAAATACTATTTAAAGAATTCAGACATCAATGAGAAAAGAAACCCTTCCCTAAGATCAAGTATTTTATTCCAAATGCCTCATTTAGAGAAGAAATCTAAAAAACTTGAAAACTCATGTCCTGGTTTTCTTCATACAAGATACTCAAGCAAAATGTAAGATTCTTGTGATCTTGCACTGTAGCAGAAAAATTGATGTACTCTTCTAGGAACATTAAAATTATGCGTGATTGCTATTATAAATATAGTAAACAGGATTTTATTTTTAATGAAAGAATTACTACCATACTGTACATCAAGGTCGTTTTTTTTTGCCAAGATAGTGGCAAAACTATTTAAAACTAGGCAAATAAGAGAAAAAAGGTCTTGGAAGTTATTTAAATGGGAAAATATGTATTTACACATGCAATTAAATTTCTTAATTTTATTCAGTCATTCATTTGATGCACCAAATTAAAAACCAAAATTTAATTAATAAAATTTGGTTATTTTTTTATCTCCACTTTTATAATTAATATATCATTTCTAGTTTGTTCATAAGCTGAACGATTTTGCAAGCTTGTTTAATTGGATATAAAATTTTAAGATAAAAAATTATTAAGTATAAATAAATTGTATTTTGCTTTTCCAAATATTAAGAGGTTCAATTTAAGCTCAGTAGATTTCTCTGAGGGTTTATTAAATAAGCTAGGAAGTGAAGAGCACCTAATACTCGTTTTTAACATACTGAAAATAAATATTAAACAGTGATTTCTTTATCACAAATAGTAAATTCCCTCTTTACAGGCCATCACTTTAAGCCTATGCAACTTTAAAAGGGGAAGACTAAAAATTAACTGAAAACACTGTTATGCATGAACGGACCCATATGTATACAACTCAGCCTCTGCCTGTTTTCAGTAAGTAGAAATAAATACTTGTTGGTTGGTTGTTGTCATTCCAACACTGGTGCCAACTCCTAGAGGCCTGAGCCCCTTTTGTTCCCAAACAGGACAGGTGAATATTTCAATGAGAAACCAAATAAGAGTTGTTCAAAACATACCAACTATACCAAGCATGCCATAATAGCCTGGCCCCATTGAAAACCTTTAACAGTTTTATGGTAGGGCCCTAGATCCCAAACATACGGGTAAATATTACAAATATGAGTAATATTTGTAACATTTACCCCTATGTTTGGGATCTAGGCCCTATGTTTTGGATCCCAAATATGCATTGATTCACTTTCTTAACAGATCAATTTATCAGAAGGGATGCAAAATTTTAGGGACATAAACTCCTTCGATCTTGGAATTTTTATTGTCGGAGCCTTGTCTCCCACCAACATGAGATATTACTATACCAATATTTATTGGTAATTATTTATGCTAACAAATAAAGAAAATAT
Source organism: Meta bourneti (assembly GCA_933210815.1). Taxonomy (NCBI): domain Eukaryota; kingdom Metazoa; phylum Arthropoda; class Arachnida; order Araneae; family Tetragnathidae; genus Meta; species Meta bourneti. Next base: position 35,011,002 of record OW119922.1, on the reverse strand, counting down.
AGATAGTTCTATGGTTAGACATTTGAGTACCAGTGACACAAATAACAGAAGCTGCTCATTTATATTCTAAGTTTAATTAAATAAGATAGTCAAGCCACACACTGAATATAGTACTAAGTTCAACAGATTTTACGCTGGAATAAACGTCTGATCGCAAGATGCATGTATCTAGAATTTAGGGCGTTGTTCCTTGATCTTGTCGTAATCATGTTCTTCCTTAATGCGTATCAACTGAAAAAAATAATGCATAATTTGAAATCTAGTGGTTGCTCTGAACTACAATATAACTTTAGAAACTACTTTAAATTCACAATAGATATTAGGATTATGAACTTAAATGAAAACATCAGAATGTTTTTATAGCAAGACCACTGTCATTTGTTGGGATCAGTTTTAACTGTTTCAAATTAATTTAAAGTCTGTCTACCATGAAAACTGATCCCAACACCACGTATAGGTGGTGACAGTTGCTATAAAAACAGGACTCATTCATTTTTAGTAGGGGTGAGTCTCAGGATGAATTTTTTTGCCACTGATGCTGGCAGCAGAAAGAGGTAGTTTACAATAGATCTCGGCAACAAGTCAAAATCTTAATGTTTCCAAACTGCCATTAAGTGAGTTAATGTGACAAACTAGAATACATTTCTTCAAGCATCCCTATGGAAACTAGGATAGGTCTGTTTCTACTAGAGACAGACTTAGTGTCTGGCAGTTCTTGTGGTAGACATTAGTCGTAGATGTGGCTGTTCAAGGTGCTGGCTATTAATTGAAAATCTTCAGCTTTAGATGTTGCCAAAAATTTGTTAAATATCAGGTTTATCAAAGGCCATTAAGAGTATTTTGTAAACATTAAGGGTATTTTTAAAGTGTTTTGTTGTATGAAGTATTTGTTATGAAACTAATATTGATGGTTCAGATCCTGTCTAAGGCGAATAAAAGCTGAAGCCTTGAAAAACTGAAAATGACTTGAGCTAATGATGGTACATTTTAATTTTAGTAAGAGAAAAACTAAGAATTACTATTCCGACGGTAAATAACATCTGCAGTTTTTGTACTCTACAAGCATCTTATGTTGGCATAAAGCTGTTGAGTTATATTTATATATTTTAGGAGAAAATATTAGGGTTTAGTCGTTATTTTGTTTCTCATTGTGTTCATTAGACCTCTTCCCTCTTTACTCTTTTTCCCCCATAAGATTTAGGCATTAAAATAGAAGTTTGAATTTTAGGTACCTTGCTCTTGAAAGTTGATTTTTTTTTATTTGTTTTGAGTAGTTTCTATTCTCTCATTTGTCATGAAATTGATACAATTAATCAAAATGCAATTAATTTAAATATTTAATTTCAATGCAATATTTTATAAAGTAGTCACTGAGCAGTGGAACAAGTTTGGAAGACTGATTTATAGAGCAGTCTTGAACGTATGCCATGCAAAGTAGGATTGAAAACTGGTTCACCCATCGAGTCTTGATTTGGATGACTAACGAAACTAGTATGACAGAAAATGCAAAAAAGCTTTAACCTAAGAGTCTCTCCTGAAAATACAACTGTTTTGATTGGTCCAAGATATAATAATTAATAAGAATCATAATTCTTAGGATCATTTGCATGAATGTTATTACTGACACATAGAAAAGGCAGGACTAGTATATCAGACTTTCATATCAGCAAGCAAGGACCATACATAATAGAACCACACTTATGCTACCACTACACATAAACAAAATTGAGCTTCTGAAAAAACTTTTTTCCTAATGATTTTATCACAAAAAATGCATCTTTCTGTACCTATTTCCTCTTAAACAATGTTAAGTGTTTATAAGGTAAAAAAATAATATAATAAAATAAAAAATGTGAGGAAAGCCAAACATTATATAGCACTAATGTGGAATGAATCTTATAACAGAATAATTTTGTAATAGATTGAACACTTGTTTCAAGGAAATTGATAATTTTTAGTGATAGCTGAATGTATTATCTCTGAATTACGTTTATGTTTCTCATCACATGTTGCATAAGAACTTAAATATCTTTAAACTTTATTGAGCTGATAGTCAAGGAATTTTTAGTGGAATTTACAAGAATTTTTAAAGGAAGTCAATTCCTAGGACGTGGAAAAAAAAAATGTACTTTAACAGAACTTGTAACAGATAGCAAATACTCTTAATTTTGAAATCTACATTTGAATCGCATATAAAATTTCTTTTTTTTCTAAGCCAGAAATACATTTAGCTGTCACTTATATTAAAAGTGTTTTATCAAACCATGTCTAAAAGCACAGTAAACTTTTCCATTGTTCTTTAACCCTATTCCGTGGCAATTGGATAAGAATATCTCAAGATTTCAAAATGCTCATGTAGCTGTTTTATGTAAATGCAACACAGTATTAAGTAGTATATATTTAAAGTGGTTCACTTGTTATTCCATATTCATTAAATTCCTGTCTTAAAATGCAGTACACTTCTCCCGTGTTTTTAATTTTGTAAATAAATACATAATTACAGATCTCAAAGTGTTCAGATGGATTAAAATAACAAGATATTTCTTCTAAGGACTAATTTTTATAACGAATTTTACTGTGCAAATATTTTTGAAAATCTGGAACTACTTATGGAGATTTAATTGTAATTTAGGGCATTAATTAATTAACAAAAAAAACAACATTTCCTGATCATCACAATTTATCACTGATAAAAGTATGTAGAGAAAAACTTAAATCATGGCGACAAAAACAATAATTTGGATCAGAATATTTCAATGCCATCAACAATTAAAATCTAAAACAAGAGATCTTAACACTTGTTCAATATATTTTGAATACAAATTCGATAACATCAAAAAGAAAAATGGAAAAGAAATAATAAAATGAGAGAATTTACTTTGTATCTTTTATTGGAATATTCTTCCCATGGTTCAGGATTGCTTTTTCTTCTCCAGCTAAAAGAATGTTTTATATACAATTTTTACAAAGCAAACAAATTTTTAAAAAATCCATAAAATTATTAGAACTTTATTTCAATAAATGAATATTTATGGTACAAATGAAAGTTTTACAAGAATACCAACTTTGAATATTATTAAGCAATGCTAATCAAAAAGGAAGTCTCTCCAAGTTTAATCATTTTGGATTAATGGTTGTTGCATACATAATTTGATTCAGTAACCCCTCATAAAAAAAAATTTAAAAAAAAAAAATCGCACATTTGGAGATATTGCTCTTTTTACTTTAGGAGCTTAAAGGTCAATTGTTCCAATCAGTTATAGGTAAATATGGCTGAATTGGTAAAAAATTATTTGATTGTATAAAGCCTAGTCAAAAATGATAAAAAAATATTTGATTGTATGGGCACAATTAACTGAACTGACGAATAACTACTAGTAGCAGTTGTCTGAATTTTCTCTATGGGACATGTGTTTCAAATTGTAGTTACTAAAGTGGTTGCTTGGGATACTGTACACTGAACCTTGTTAAAAGTGAACTAGTAGATGCAAATGACATTGGATTATATTTTGTTGAAAATTCCATTCAGTTGAAACAAAAATGAGCTTTTTAAAACTTTTATTGTAACATCTTTTCCTGAAAGTCTTTTGTGTTTGCAGCATTTTGTTTTACAGAAAGATAAATAGAATTTCAAAACATTTTAAAACAAGGCGAAAACGCTAGCGATAATATAAAACTAATAATAAATATTTAATTTTACAATTCCATACCTGATAACCTTTTAGTTTTATTGTTTTTGTTTGAGTTAGAATTTATGCTGAGTTTTTGAGATTTAAATTTTTGTGTTGCGAGATTATTCGACTTTTATTCAAAGGAAGGACTATGCTTTGTTTCATCTTATAATTTATGTCTTTGGAACAGCTGCAGTATAGACCTCCCCCCCCCCAATCCATTTGGCGACTTTTTTTTGTCGCCAACCTTCAATTGCGATTTGTTGTTTTTGGTAACCCCCACTTTTTTCCACTCCATTCTAGCAACCCTACAGCGTCCCTACACTATGTATAAATAGACATATTTAACCCAGACTTATATATTGACTGTGATAACTATATTTTTATAAATAATCAAGATTTACATTATTTATTATGGCGATTGTGCAATTTCTTTGCACATAAAAAACGCCAGGGTTTCTATAATGCTTGCTTTGAAATTTCGTTTTCCATTTTACAAAAAAATCGAATGGGGTGCGAATGAGGGTTCAGTTCACGACTGGCAGCCCCGTTTAAACAGGAAACCCTCATTTACAGTGAAATCTGTTAAAAGATTAGAATAACTTGTATTCAACTTTTATGTACATTTTTTTGTAATACGTCTGTTAAAAAATGTCGCCAAGTAACGTCAGGGTTGGCGACAAGAAAAGTCGCCAAATGGATTGGGGGGTCTATACTGCAGCTGTTCCATGTCTTTTTATAAAATTAGTTTTATAAAGTCATTTGATTCTAAAATTTTTTTGAAAATTTGAAGATGGCAAAAACTGTACAATGTATGATACAAGTGATTTCAACTTTTCTCCGAGTGGCAATAACAAAATAGAGTCTGCATTCAGCACTTGTGGCAGAAGATTTAAACTCAGGCTGTAATAAGGAATTTTGAAATCCCTTAAACAATTTGAGTTCATGTAGTTTTGTTAGTTATTCACTGATTTTACTTATGGTGTCAAACAAGTCTAAGCAAATCATTACTAGATGCATGCTATTGCATTTTCTAACAGTACATTCAATGATTAAATAGTCATATTTGTTGGTTGAAGAATTCTAAGAAACATTTTATTGATCAAGGTTAAAGAAATCCATTAAAAACTACTGGTTGCAGTGAAATAAAAGATTTTGTTTTAATAATCCTCAGAGGGTTAATAAAATAAATACATCTGAACAGAAATTATTTTATTAAGAGGCGGACTCTATATTAAACTTAAAGAAAGCTATTTATAGTTTTTGTGGTGAAAAGATTTGTCATTAGTACGAGATTACAAATCTTAAGACATTATGCTAAGACACTAAGTGGTGTGAATTTTGCCCATGCCCATATATATATTTTTAAATAAAATACTTTCACGAGAGAAACATTTTAGTGCAAAAACAGGATATAAAAAAATCATATTTTTTAAATCATAAAAATCGGATTTATTTGATTTGAATCAGATTTTTTTAAGTCGTATTTCCATTTGTTGCCTCTATATGGTTAAACTTGTTAGATACGAGACATGCATATCAGTTTAGTTTCTAGATAGTATTGATTTGTGTTAAATATATATAAGGGTTTAGAAAAAATATAGTAAGGGAAATTTTTGAAAGATTAAAATAATTATTGGGACTTTTTACTTTTATTCTTTCATTTGAATTGTATTTCATGATACAAATCCAATACTTAATTCTAAATTTTAAAATAAAAATTTGAATAGGGAGGAAAATTTAATTTTAAATTTGATAAATTTTAATAAATCATAATAAATAAGTTATAGATTTTAATTTTCTGGCTTTTTTGTTCCCATCTTGTTTCAAATGCAAGTTAGGTTGAAATATTCTTTCTACAAATATAGAAGTAGCTGTGGTGGTAAGACGGCTTTATGAATCTTTCTTGTCTGCTACCCAAACACTAAAATCTAAACGAATTTCCCTCATTCAAAATATGACATCTGGAGTAAGATGTTTTTCTAAAGAGGAAATCAAGAAACGTGTGCTTTCTCTTGAATTTTCTTAATTACAAGCATGATACTAGATGAATATTTAGCTTTTGTGAATATTGAGGTTCTTTCTACTCTAGCTCATTCGATTTCCTTCCAGAGGGTTTACTAAATAAGCTAGGATGTGAGAGGCACCAGCACTCATTTTTAATATACTGAAAACGAATGTTAAACAGTACTGTGTGTGTGATTCTTTATCAGAAATAATTCCCTCTTGGAAGGCATTTGTTCCAGATTATGCAACCTTACCACTAGAAAGACTGTCCAAGTCAACCAAAAACACATTGCAAAGTATTGTTATTGTTTCTTATCCCCAAGTTTCAGGATAAGCCTAAACCAGGTCCATAAGACCATGTCGCTCTATAAGAAAGGCGACTTTCTCCTGATCCAAGACAAGCTGGCCTACAGAAACACCGATGCAATCAATAAGGTGGGCAGTGGTTGCAAGGCTTGTAGAAAAGGGACATCTGGAGAAGATCTTAAAGCCATCCTCGAATCTCATCCTTAGCGTGGCCACTTCCGAGTCTCACTAGAGAAGTCTGGAAAACTCTAGGCAACTTGCAATTTAGTGATACTCCGGGAATGCAATGTATGAACTAGTAGGTCAGTTGTCATCCCAACACAGGTGCCAATTCCTAGAGGTACAAACCCTTTGTATCCCCACAAATGGAAGAGGTAAATATTTCCAATGAGAAAACAAATGATGCTTAAAAAACACCTACACCAAACCAGCCCTAGGAGTCTGACCCCCTTGCAAATTTTTATGGTGGACCCCAAACATAAGGAGTAAATATTATAATGTGAGTAACCAAATATACAGTGATTTGTTCTCTCTTAACATATCACTTTAACAGAAGGGACACAAAGTTCTAGACCTGAACTCCTTGGATCCTAAAAATTTTTTGGTTGGGGTCAGATCCTTCTCCAATATGAGGGATTGTTACAAATATACTAATATCAGTAATTACTTTTTACAAAATAAAGAGTTCTGAAACACCCTTATATATGAAGCAAGTGGTATTTTACTTTCTCCAAGTTGGCACCATCACTGAATCCTAATTAATGCTACCATTTCTAATAGGGAATCCTATTTTAAGTTTAAAAAGGTCATTCTTCAGTAGTTACTGAATAGAAGCAAAATTTTAAACTTATTTGAATAAAATAACACACATTTTGTCCCACAGGTTATTTCATTTTTAATATCATTATTCAACTTCAATTAAGAAAATTTGAAGTTTGATTTCAATCATAACTTTTATAATAAAAATCACTTGATTTAAATCGACATACCCTACATTTATTTTTTTAATTATGTCATACTACTCATAAGACAAGACTAGTCTGTCATTAACATCATTGTCAATGAATAGGGTCTATAAATTAAAATGCAAATTTTGCAAGTTTGTTAAATGTTAAGCAAAAGCAACACCATTTTAAAATCTGATTTAATTGAAGGGACTGATGAATTTGTTTACCTGACTTCTGGATTTTTAAAGGCTAATCTTGCCAAGTAGCCACCAGATAAGAGCATACCTCCACCAAGTATAACAAAGAGTGGTATTAGCTGTTGAAAAATAAAATATTATGTTCTATAACTCAAAAAGTAAAAATACAGATGAAAATTAGAAACAAGTTGTTACATAGATAGGTAGTTGAATTAATGTTGCACTGGAGCAACTCAACTGACTATTCAGTTGTTGAGAGTTAATAAATTTAGACAATATAAATACAGTTGACAATATAAATACAGAAATGTAACAAACTTCACATGGGTTGCTGTCAGTAACTGAACATCGTGCTGCCAGTAGCTGAACATTGAAAACCGGTTGGTTGGTTTTGGGGTTTTATGGTGCAAGGGCCATATTTGCCCATGCTGCACCAGACACAATACAATACCAAGTAATTGACACAAGACATACAATATCAAGTAATTGACACACGGTGAAAGCTTTACTCACACAGAAGAGAGAAATACATCCAGGGAAGAATGCACCTTGCAGGAATCAAACCTGTACCACCTACAACTCGAAGGTTGTTAGTGCAGTGGGCATACCCACTGAGCAATGACAGTCCCCATGGAAAACTGGAGATTCCAAGAGTGGACAGAAAACAAAAAATCTTATGTTGAACTAAGACAACTAAACTCTCCACTGTTTCTTTTCCACAGAAGCAACACAAATTATATTTAGCTTTAAGTGGAAAAAGAGCCAAAAAGGCACAATTGCATCCTATCTTGGCAACTATGTTTGGATTATCCAAATACTCTTAAAACTCGAAGTAATCTGCAAGAACCAAATGCACACATTATCTTGACAAGATGCTAACATCCATCAGAGGCATGGGGCTTACATGGATACTATGCCTCTAGTTACTGCTTAAGTCCCAATACCATATTCCTTGATAAATTGGAACCAAGCCAAAAAGCAAATATTTGAGTTTTCTGTCTGTTAATAATGTTAATAAAATACTTTTTCGGTCGTTTTGAGTTTTTGACGACATGATCTTCAAACAAGTAGGGGTGTCAGGGGGACAAAAAGGTTTCAATTTTAGCTATTCTACGCAGCACGATATCCTTTCGCAAAATGAAATTGGTGAAAATCCTTTTTACTGGAATGAAATATTTTAACTTCCCAACGAATTGTGTTCCAAAGTCACGCGTTTGTGTGTGTGAATTTGTTTTTGTTATTTTTACCACATACAAGTAATTTGTACCCCCATACAAGTAATGGGAATGAATAAACATTGATACTGCAATATCTTGACCTTCAGAGTCCTCTCCTTGCCAAGTTTACATACCTAAGATTTTACGAAGGATATAACAATTACTCACCGCATAATGCTTTTTTAAACTTGCTATTGTCAATCCTTTCATCATCTTGATGCCTTTCTTAATGTGCCAACTCTATGAAGAAAATTATTCTCACCTGGATAACCCTATAAGAATATCATCGATGTTTAGATTTCAGAGACACAGATACAGTTAACAGACGCAAAGCTCAAACCCCCTCAAACTGTGCCTCCATCACTTCCCGCTTAATGGGTTTCCAATTGCGGTAGCAGTCTGCAGCTTGAAAGCGGAGCATGTTCAATTCCTGTAACTACCTTGACCTCGTCATTTGACCGTGGTTCAAAATTACGAGGCGTTGTCCTTGGATATTTCCCTTATGGATTGATCCCGGACCATCGCCTTGGCGTGGTGTGGAAGTTTGGAGAATGGAGTGCCAGCTCAAGTGTTACCACTTCATCTGACCATGGTTCAAAATTACGTGTTGTCCTCGGAACTTTCCTTTTGGGATTGATCCCGGACTGTCATCAATAGCCCGTTGTGTTGCTCCAGTGTGACGTTGATTAAAATACTTACCTACCTACCCGGACCGTCGCCAATAGCCCGTTGAATTGCTTAAAGTGCGACGTTAATTAACTACCTACCTGTAACTACCTTGGGTGTATTTCTCTTCTACATCCAGTAGCCCAGATGGTAAACTTTGGGATTGATCCCGGACCGTCACCAATAGCACGTTGTGTTGTTCCAGTGTGGCGTTAATTGAAATACCCCCCAGATGGTAGAATCGTGGATTAACAATAGGAGGGTTACGAGTTCAAAGCTCAATCCAACCAATTTTTTTTTTTTTTTTTTATATTTCAATTAACGTCACACTGGAGCAACACAACGGGCTATTGGTGACGGTCCGGGATCAATCCCAAAGGGAAAGATCCGAGGACAACACCACGTAATTTTGAACCATGGTCAGATGACGAGGCAACACCTGAGCTGGCACCCCACTCTCCAAACTTCCACACCACGCCAACGTGAGGACATTTGAGGCCACGACAGATTTAACGTGCACCAGCCCCCTTTGTACACGACGGTGTTTGGCTGGATTCGAACTCGCAACCCTTCGGTTGCTAGTTCGTTACTCTTCCAACCGGGCCACCGCGGCCCCAATCCAACCAAAGACCGACATGTACGTGGAGGCTAGTGCACCTTAAATCTGTCGACTTCAAATGTCTTCACGTTGACATGGTGCGGAAGTTTCGAGTGGTATGAATTGAAGCTTTTCTCACTAGCAATGATGGGTCTACTTATATTTCATGGCTATGGTCGTTTGTCTTAAGAACTTTCCCTTCGTCTCGGAACGTCGCCAATAACCAGTAGTGTTGCTTCAGTGCGACATAAATTCAACTACTACCCTGGGGCCGTCGTGGCTCAGTGGGTATACCCACTGCGCTAGTAACTTTCGAGTTGTAGGCTGCGCATGTTCGATTCCTGTCAGGTGCATTCTTCCCTGGGTGTATTTTTATCTTCTGTGTCGGTAAAACTTTCATTGTGTGTATATTACTTGATATTGTATGTATTAAATATATAGATTAATCAACCAATTGAATACATAGATCATAACAGCTTTATTCAGGACAACAAAAACGCAACATACAGCCATTCGAACAAGGTTAGAAGTAGTTGAAGTACTTTTTACCATTCACATTCAAAAGTATTTAAACAGTTAAGGTCACAGTTAATAACACACTAAATGTTTTGCATGATATCTAACACTTCCTCTCAAAACATACATCCACTAATACCAATTTTCTTGCACAAAAACTGATAGCGAGGTTTCGCCAGGGGTTTGGTCAGAATGTCTGCAAGTTGTTGTTCGCTACAAACATGTTCAATGTTAACTACACCTTCCAGGTATTTTTCACGAACGAAGTGAAACCTCACTTCAATGTGCTTCGATCGCTTGTGGAACTCAGGATTCCTCGCAAGCTTTATAGCACTCATGTTGTCAACCATGATGGTTGGTATAGAGTTCAATGTAGTCAGTTCATTAAACAATCGCATCAACCACATGATTTCTTTTGTTGCTTCACAGGCTGCCACATACTCAGCCTCAGTTGTGGACAGTACAAAACTCTGTTGTTTACGACTTGACCACGTAATAACACCACCAGAGTACATACTCAGGACACCAGATCTTGAGCGCCTTGTTTTAACGTCCCCGGCATAATCTGCATCTCTGTAAGCTTGAAGTTTCCCAGGTGGTATGTCCGAATGATACAAGAGTCCATAGTTCATGGTGCCTTTCAAGTATCTAAAAATTCTCTTAACAGCCTGCCAATGAGAGTGCATTGGTGATTCAAGATGCTCCGATACCACACTCACAGCATAAGCAATATCTGGTCGAGTCGCTGTAGAGAGGTACATAAGGCTACCTACTGCTTCCCTATATGGTTCTTCTCCATCCAACTTTTGATCATTACTTTGAATCCACTTTTCACAGGGAGTTGCAACAGTGTTGGCATCAGAAAATCTAAACTTGTCAAGAATTTTCTCAACATAGCTCGCCTGAGTGATGAAAATTGAGCCATTACTTAACTGGTTGATTTGCATGCCGAGAAAACAGTCCAAGGAACCAATTGTAATTTTAAATTCTGTTTTCAATAACTCTACGAATTTACAAACTTCTCCATCAGACCCAGCTACCAGTCCATCATCCACGTAGATGGCGACTACAAGTTTTTTACCTGCCCCTTTCCTGAAGAACAAACATGGATCTGCATTGCTGCAACACATATCTTGGCTTTTGATGAAGTCAACAAATCTCTTGTTCCAGCATCTCGGTGCCTGTTTAAGTCCATATAGACTTTATGTGGTTTGGTGTGGTGAGTGCTGATGAAAGGAAATACTCGGAAATAAACCAACATGGAATTTATTCAAACATAACAAATTAGAAGGTGAGCCGGCGTGTCTGGCGAGAGAGGAGAAAAAGAGAGAAAGAACAAGTATGCGCTCGGCATTATATAATATCATGTGACGTCATACAAACGAGCTGCTAGCAGCGCCGCTCCTCAATCAAGAGGGAGTGAATCACTATAGACTCCTGTGAAGCATGCATACACGCCCCGATCCATCATCGAACCCTTCAGGCTGCTTCATATATGTTTCTTCCTTAAGTTCTCCATAAAGGAAGGCAGTTTTCACGTCAAACTGCAGAAGTTGGAGCTTCTCGGCTGCTGCGACACTCAATACTGCTCTAATAGTGTCGAATCTGGCCACAGGACTAAATGTTTCATCATAGTCCTGCCCATGCTTCTGTACATAGCCCCTAGCCACAAGTCTTGCCATATCGGTCGACACTGCCATCAGGTTTGGTTTTAACTCGCAAAACCCAGCGATTAGATATTATCTTCTTTCCATGTGGCAAATTGACAAGTTCCCATACTTCATTTTCAGCCAACGAAGCCATCTCTTCATTCATGGCTTGACACCACTCTCTAGCATTTTCTGATTTCATGGCTGAAGAATATGATTGAGGAACATCTGTGTGCGCAAGCAGGACATAATCTTTCAAATAAGCAGGTTGCCTGACTTTTCTCTTTTCTTGAACAAATGTTTGTGGTTGGTTAACTTCATCTGTTGCTTTCTCTGGCGATTGTGGTAAGTCAACTCCTTCATCTGCTGCTTCCTCTGATGATTCATTCCCACCATCTTCAGAGACTACAGGTTTTTCATGCAGCGTTACACTCAGCTGCACTTTTTTCTCTAACGTTTCTTCTTTTTCAAACACAACATCTCTACTCAAGATAATTTTATTAGCTGGCAACCAGACACGATACCCATCTCTTTCACCACAGTATCCGACAAAGATTCCCTTTTCACTCTTTGAGTCCCATTTTTGCCTTCTTTGCTTGGGTACATGCACAAAGCACTTTGTCCCAAACACACGTAGATAATGAATGTTAGAAGATTTCTTGAGCCAAAGTTCTGCAGGTGTTTTGTCTTTTATGGTAGTAGGGCCAGTTCTATTCAGAACATATGCAGCTGTATTAACAGCTTCAGCCCACAGCTTTACAGGAAGATTCTTTGCATGTAGCATGGACCTTGCACTCTCCACCAAAGTCCTATTCTCCCTTTCTGCAGCTCCATTTTGCTCGGGAGTGTAGGGCATGGAATATCTTATGTTGATCCCCTTGGCATGAAGAAGTTCACGGACATCTGCATTCTTGAATTCTCCCCCACCATCACTGATGAACTCTTTGACAATGTGTCCAGCAGTCTCCACTTCACTTAAAAAAGTTTTCATACAGTTGACTACTTTACTCTTAGCTTTTATAAAGAATACTCTACGAAACTTCGAAAAATCATCTTTAAAGCAGACAAAATATCGTGAGCCTCCTACAGAATTTTCCTGCATAGGTCCACAAACGTCAGCATGGATTAGTGCTCCTGCCTCTTTTGGTCTATCTGATCTAGTTCCAAAACTTGCTCGATGTTGTTTTCCAAACATGCAGCCATCACAAAAATTTTCTTTAACAGCAACCTTAATTCCTTGTTGACCAAGAAATTCTTTTACATGTTGCTTGTTCTGATGACACAGTCTTTCATGCCACAGCTGTGCACTTTCTTCTTGAGATGCAACATAAACATTTGCTGCTGTTTCAGGCATTCTGACCCTCATTTCAAGAGCATAAAGTCCTCCAGCTATCCTTCGACCTCTCAGTCTTTGCAGACCATTTCTAGAGAATGTGCAGTTTTCCTTGCCAGCATCAAAATGGAAACCCTTGTCAATGGTCTGTCCAACTGAAAACAGGTTTCTGTCGATTTTAGGGACATACCACACATCTGTCAGATGATTTTGTTCCCACTTTCCACGTATCAGCATCTCAACGCTTACAGTTCCTTTACCGTATGCTAAAATGTCTTCACTGTTCCCTATTCTGATAGGCCTTGGAGTCACAAAAGGTTCAAAAGAATTAAAATATTCTTTTCTTTTTGTCATATGTGCTGATGCACCTGAATCAGCTAACCACAGTTCATCATCTGGAACACCTTCAAGCACACACATGAATGCATCTCCAAGCTTCTTAGAAACATCAGTTCTTTTGGGACAGTTTTTAGCAAAGTGGCCAACCTTGTGGCATTTGAAACACTTCCTTTCAGGCTTTCCTTTACTAATGTTTTTCTTATTGGCAACAAGGGCTGCAGAGTCATCATACTTCTTTGGAAGTCGCATTTCGATGAGTCGGAGACGTTCTGTCAACTTATTTACAGTCCTTTCTTCAATTGGGACAGACTCCCAGACACTTTTAAATTCAAAGTACTCTTGGGGTAAAGTTGACATAATTCGACTCATCAGCAGCAGATCAGGAAGTTCTGTTTTCACCAGACGGTTGAGTTCGTCATTGAGCTCACAGAAATTCTTTTGCAGACGTGATACGTGAGTCACAATATCCTCCATAGGATCTTTAACACTGCTAAAGAATTCTTCCATCAGCCTATCCACACGCTGACCAGAGCTTTGCTCGTACACAGACAACAGCTTGTCCCAAATTGACTTTGCAGACTCACAAGTCGCTGTCAATTCTAGATTTGCATCATTCATGCATCCCACAAGAATTAATTGTGCAAGAGCATCACTCTTTTTGAATGACTTCAGCTCCTTTTCATACGCTGTAAATGCCTCTGTGTCGGCAGTTGCTCCAAGATCAGTCGGGACAGTGCATTGTCCTGTTACAGTGTCCAGGACATCATTATGTCTAAGCAACAGTTCAATCTGTCTCCTCCATTTCGACCAATTTCCTTGTCCTTCGAGCTTATCTATGTGTGGTTTAAAATCCATCTTTGGTAACAGTAAAGTTAAAAACAATAGTCTACGATTTTCACGTAAGTACTAGATTTACTTTAAATTAATAAAAATTTCTTACTGCTCAGTGGAAGAGAGATGAGCCCATAACCTATTAAATATATAGATTAATCAACCAATTGAATACATAGATCATAACAGCTTTATTCAGGACAACAAAAACGCAACATACAGCCATTCGAACAAGGTTAGAAGTAGTTGAAGTACTTTTTACCATTCACATTCAAAAGTATTTAAACAGTTAAGGTCACAGTTAATAACACACTAAATGTTTTGCATGATATCTAACAGTATGTCTTGTGTCTGGCGCAGAATGGTCAACTATGGCCCTCGTACCATAAACCCCAAAACCAACCATCAACTACTAACCTCTTCCATGTCAAAAACTTTCCTTGCAAATTGCATGTCCGTCCGGCTCGTATCATGAAAAAACAACCGACCATCACGTTTTGTTTGTTTTGGTTTTCCATAGAATTTTACTTCAAACCGAGCCACCTGATAATAATTTGATTTTACCTGGAACGGGGGAATGGTTGAATTAGTTCTTTAAATTCTGGTCTTCCGGAATACCCCTTTTCCTGAAATAGCCAGGTTGAGTCCTCTCGAGGCTTTTCAGCAGTTTTAACGAACAGGAAAAATTTGTTGTTCTTGTGACCGCGACAAAATGACCAACTGATCAGGACACGCTATTCAAACCATGGAAGCCAGATTGATTGGGTACACATACATCAAGACGTGCTTGATCTCAAGGATCCGCCATTATTTTGTATGAAGTTTGGAACTTCACTCAATAGTCGGGAGGACTTATCGACGTACAGATTTAACGTGTACAACTTGGGGAGCAAGCAAGACTCCAATCGTGATTAGGAAGGGGAAGCCTGTGGAGTTAAGGCCTCTAGAAGTTACTGCCATCTGGTATAAAAGCCACACCGATTGAGTTAGGTGAAGTTATCGTATCAATCAGAACTGCTTCAGTCTAGGTTCTGACTGTCATTATAGATATAGGTCTCGTACATTTTGAGCGGGGATGAGATTTTGAATACAGCCCCTTACGATCGTGTATCCTCTTCATAAATACCTGGAGAGCGAATCTTCGCCAATGTGACAAACTCAAATGCTTTAAGAAGCATTTGAGTTTGAAGCTCCCCTATGAAATGCTTATATAAAATGGGCAGTTTCGTTTCTTCGGCAAGGTTTTCTGTCGAGCAGTTCTCGTGGTAGACAGAGCACCTTATTTGACTATTCATATTTCCAGTATGTGCAAGTTTCATACCTTGAGTTTAGGGGGCTACAGGTGTACATGCTATATGCAAACACATATTTCTGGGAAGTGATTGCACCCAAACGGCGCTTAATTTAAGTAGGTAATTAACATCGCACTGCAGCAACACAAAGGGCTATTGGCGACAGTCCGGAATCAATCCCGAAGGGAAAGATCAAGGACAATGCTTCGTAATTTTGAACCACGGTCAGATGACGAAGTCAAAAGTTGAGCTGGAACCCCTCTCCAACTTCCTCACCACGTCAACGTGAGGACGGCTGATTTAACGGGCATCAACCCCCATGTACACGGTATTTGGCTGTGCCGAGTTTCGAACTCGTAACCCTCCGGTTGCTCTTCCAACTTGGCTACAGCGGCCCAACGCTTCACTTGGGAGATTTAAACGAAACCAGTGTTCTCCCCACCAGACCCACATTTCCACAAGTCCCAAAACCAGGTTTATCGACAGGCTGGCCTAGTTATAAGTACTTGAAATAAATCATTTCACTATTATAGTAGTTCAATTTCCCCAAATTTATGTCTTTAAGAGCAAAGTATACCCCAATTAAAAGTTTTAGTGGTTCCACACCATTTATTCACTAGACACTGAAGCAATTGAAGTTTAGTTTTAGAAAATAAATTTCATAACATTAGGCACAAAATGGAGCCCAGCACAATTTTATAGAACACTTTGTAAACTAAACATTACTTGTTATTACAAAAACATGCATCTTAAAAAATCAGTATTGACCCAAATTGCACCAATTATTAGTGATGGGAGTACTCAATGCTTAAAAGTAATCGTACTTGATTCTTTCCAAAGTATTCGAATACAAGAGTACTCATCTAAAGTAGAAGTCATTGCATGGGTAGCCATGGTTCTTGCTTTTTCCAATTTTAAGTATTGAAATTCCTTCAATTTTGAGTTTGGATTTGTAATTTTCTGAAACAATTTCCTGAACAGGAAGGCTTAATTATCAGTAAATTACGCATATAGTTGATTTTCTAAAATGAAAGCAAAGTTGATATTTAATTTTATTAATTTATTTGTTAAGCTTTTTTTTATTTCCGACATTTAAAATATATCCGCAAATAAGATACTATGCTTTTCTTAAAGTAAAAATAACGTTATTTCATTCTTTAATCTGACAACTAAAATTCTCTTAAAAAATCTTGATTATAATAGTAAAATGATTGAATACTTTTTCTGCTTTACTACCTCTTCTCACTCCCAACAGTGGTTGCAAAAATAAAGTGAATTTCTAGGAACAAGATTTGATCACTTAATGCAATTTATTTTGAAAATATTTACGGAACTATATACTTGTACCCAGATCAATCGAAATATCACTATAAGTTTACAGAAATAATTTTTAAGTTTCAGATCCTGGTATTAAAGAGAAACGTTTTTAGAGTTCAATATAAAAAGTTCCATTCTTATCTTCTGGCTACGCTCCCTGTTAAGTGATTTCCTGAAAATATGGTAGAAAATCAAATCTTTCCAATGCGAAAACTAAAATATCATGATTTGTAAAATCAAAATACTTGACACATATTTACAATAACAAAAAATTCAGTAATTTGTACATGGTATTAACTTTTGTTCTTCAAATTACAATTTCTCTATAGTTCAAATAGATAATAGTAGTTATACACTTCAAATTGTTTTTAATTTATAAATAATAAGGAAAAGATAAGTTTAATATAATTTAGATTTAAAATTAGTTTTGTGAAAAATAAACTACTTTTTAAGCACAGCTTCATCAAATATTTAAGAAAAAGTAGAATAAATTTGATTTATCATTCGCATAAAAGAAACTATCCACCCAATTACCCTTATCGCAGATTCGAAACATGAACTTGTATATTTATTGCAAATCCAGTGCTCTAACCACTAAGCTAGGGAGGATACCATATAACATAGTTCTGATTCTTGCTATCGATTAATTGTTTTGTATACTTAAAAGTACTCAATTACGAAGTACTCGATCCTGCCAATTATACTAAGTTGGGAAAATTCAATTGTCTGGAGGTCAAGGTATTGTTTTGTCAACTTAAATCTAAACTTTTCTTGTTTATATGAATTAAATAACAAATATCCTTTTCAAAAGAATTTAATGACAAATTAAGTTCAAAATTTTAAATCGTACAAATTAAAATTCCTCATCTCCTTCATCTTCAGCACCATCAGCAGAATCGATACCAACTTCTTCATAATCTTTTTCCAAGGCAGCCAAATCTTCCCTGGCTTCAGAGAATTCACCTTCTTCCATACCTTCTCCTACATACCAATGCACAAAAGCCCTCTTGGCATACATCAAGTCAAACTTGTGATCAAGACGAGCCCAAGCTTCAGCAATGGCAGTGGTGTTTGACAACATGCAAACAGCTCGTTGTACTTTAGCAAGATCTCCACCAGGAACAACAGTAGGTGGCTGAGAGTTGATTCCAACCTACAACAAATCAATTTTACAAATTTCAGTACAGTCAAGCATAACTTGAAACATCTTTCATTTGTATCCACCACCTATTTGAATAATATTTAAAATACACAAGTACAGGTAATTTTGAGTGCATGCAGGATAAAAAAAATTCAGCTACTTTTAGTGACGTAATATTGGCAACATGCCCTAGTAAATATTAGCGTAAAATGGGCAAATAAAAATGCATGCTTAAGATTCAATGAATTACCATCTTCTAACTGAAAAAGTTAGGAAAATTAACCAACCTTTCCTAGATAGCACTTAAAAATGATAATTATGAATATTTACAACTCAACATTAATTTCATTGTAACTTGTTTTAAAAGAGTTCCTTCTAACATACCTTGAAACCTGTGGGACACCAATCAACAAACTGGATGGTTCGTTTTGTTTTAATGGTAGCAATAGCAGCATTGACATCCTTGGGGACCACATCACCACGGTACAACAGACAGCAAGCCATGTATTTCCCATGCCTGGGATCACACTTTACCATCTGATTGGCTGGCTCAAAGCAGGCATTTGTGATTTCAGAAACTGTTAATTGTTCATGATAAGCCTTTTCAGCAGATATCACTGGAGCATAGGTTACCAAGGGGAAATGGATTCGAGGGTATGGTACAAGATTGGTCTGGAATTCTGTAAGATCCACGTTCAAGGCTCCATCAAATCTAAGGGATGCAGTGATAGAAGATACAATCTGACCAATCAACCTATTCAAGTTGGTGTAAGTGGGTCGTTCTATGTCGAGATTTCGTCTGCAGATATCGTAGATTGCCTCATTGTCAACCATAAAGGCACAGTCGGAATGCTCCAAAGTAGTGTGAGTGGTAAGGATGGAGTTGTATGGTTCAACCACAGCAGTAGATACCTGAAGGAAGAAAACGAAACTCAAGCTACTTTCTAGATAATTGAAATTAATATTTAGAACCATCTTAGGGATGTTTTCGTAACACCCCCAAATAAGCTTAACATCTCAATATTACTTTACAAACATAAATGATAAAAGCTTACATATTAAAACATCCAAAAGAAATACTTAGATAATTTATCCCTTCATTTGATAACTTCACAATGTCTCACCTGAGGAGCAGGGTAAATAGCAAACTCCAACTTTGATTTCTTTCCATAGTCAACAGAGAGCCTTTCCATCAAAAGGGAAGTAAACCCAGAACCAGTTCCTCCTCCAAAGCTGTGGAAAATGAGGAATCCCTGGAGACCAGTACATTGATCAGCAAGCTTACGAATACGATCCAAGACAATATCTACAATTTCCTTCCCAATGGTGTAGTGACCTCTTGCGTAGTTGTTTGCTGCATCTTCCTTGCCAGTGATGAGTTGTTCGGGGTGGAAAAGTTGTCTGTATGTACCATTGCGCACTTCATCTACGACCGTTGGCTCCAAATCGACGTAGACAGCTCGTGGAACATGCTTTCCTGCACCGGTTTCACTGAAGAATGTATTGAAGGAATCATCTCCACTGCCAACAGTCTTGTCGCTTGGCATCTGACCATCAGGTTGGATACCATGTTCCAGGCAGTACAGCTCCCAGCAGGCATTACCGATCTGGACACCAGCCTGACCAACATGGACACTGATACATTCACGCATTTTGAGATGAAGATTTATAGCTGAAGTGAGAAAAAGTTCAAAGTAAATTGAGGCCTAAGGTTTTCAAAAATGGATACAGAATTGATTTCAATAAAATTACCATAACAGTACAGCTTTGAGACTTGACAATGTTTTTGGCTCATTTTTAAGGTAGTTTCGGCAGGCAAAGGCTACCTCGCTTGATTTGTACATCTCAACCTCACAATTATTTAAATATCTTATTGATTCTTGAAAACCATTATCTTTTATTATCTCCATGCCTCAACTCTAGTTTGGTAGAATTAGTATCTTTTAAAATATAAATACTAAAGCCCGTTATTTCTTTTCACCAAAAAAATATTTAATTTGGACAAACTTCTGTAACAAAATTTAAAAAGATTTCATCATTGAGGATTTTTTTGCTTTTCCCTTGGCGACAAAAACCATTCCAAAAACGTTGCCATAAAGTCTTATATCAAAGCTGTATTAAAATGGTAAAAACTAGAAACAAATAGATGAAACGGCAATCCCATGTCAGTGAAATTTTATTTAAGGAATTTTTAAATTAGATACGTTTTATTATTCCAAAAGCAAAACTGGTTACTGATAATAAGCAATATGCTGGTATTTTGACAGCAGTTTATGACATCGTTGTTGCACAATAAAAGTAGACAATTCATATTCGTTACAAATTAAAAAGTCGCAGAAACTATTTAAAATATTCAATGCTTAATTTAAAGTTAAAATCCAAAATACTAATTTCAAACAGAAAAAAGTCGTTACATTTTGTAGATAATTGTTAGTGTTATAGCAATAAACTGATAACAAAACAAGATATTAATTATAAGTGTAAATTAGTAATAAAATTTAATACTGTAATCGAAAAATAACAATTTGATCCATCTACTGTTGAGGCAATGCGTACTTCGTTATACGAAAAATATCCTAAGTGTTCTTTTTCAACGAGAAAATCTTACTAGCTAAACAATCCTTTGTATTTATAAATATATTTATATACCGCTATGACGTTTTTCAATGGAATGAAATGGTACAAAAGCTGAGCACTCGCTTAAACTGGACTAAGAAATTACAAGGGTGTTTAGTTTCTCTTTGACCTCCATTCCCAAAGCTAACGGTGGTCAGCAACACACAGCATCTATAAAATACAGTTTCGATACAAGAGACTGATGTTTAAACCTAAAAATACCCATGAATAATACAATTGTACAAACGAAAGCGT
The DNA here is from genome assembly GCA_933210815.1 of Meta bourneti. NCBI lineage: Eukaryota > Metazoa > Arthropoda > Arachnida > Araneae > Tetragnathidae > Meta > Meta bourneti. Next base: position 34,990,104 of record OW119922.1, on the reverse strand, counting down.
TTGCACAAGAAAGTTAACTAAATGTAAGCGTTTTACAAGACCAAACGGCTCCACTCAGGGAGAGCAATCTGGCCGAAAAGCGAGTTGCAGTATGACTGTTATCTCGGTGGTAACGGTATGACCCGTTTTAGTAGTATCGTGACGTACGGGCGGGAAAGTACGACCCTGGCGCCTAGACGTTTTCCATACAACTGAATCGGATTTCGCCTTGAATTATTAAACTCGCAGAAGACGAATCCGACCTCACAAAACAATGATTTTTCTTTTATTCAATAACTGATAATATGAAGTATTTACACAAGGAGCCTCTTTAATGAAATGAATACCATTTTTGAGAAAAAGGCTGCTGAAAAGTGAAAAACGGAAATTTCCAAAACCTTTAACCACTCCCTGCTGCTTCCTGGCTTGGACTCCCTGGGCCTCGTTTTGCAGTTTTACCAGACATCTATCCTTAAGGAATTTGCAGTGATCGGGAAAGTTCTTGCATTTAATTAGCGTAGCAAAGATGTTATTTATGTTTACACATATATATATATATGAGTATGCCATCAATTCATTGAACGCGATTAACACTCAATTTAGTGCATCCTATTTTATTTAAAATAACCGATCTGTAACTATTGATTGCGTAGATGATTTTTTCTCATGAAAATCAGCGTCTTCGGTAGTTAACCTTTGCTCATCATATGCAGATTCCTTGTGGAATATAAGATACAAAATTGGAAATTATTGTTCGAAAAGTGCGCGAGTACCGGGGAACCAAACTAAAGCTTTTATGAAAAACTAAATCTAGAGCAACCAAACAGCAGGAAGAATACCTTAGACCTGAACGAAATATTCTACAATTAGCTTTAAGTATGAAAGGATTTATCAATTTTTACAGAACACCTAATGTGGAAAGTATTTTACGAAAAACAAACGATAGCAATTTGAATAACGTTATCTCGTCAAAACATTCTATATTACAATGATTCTTAATTTTGAAATCAATAGGAAATTTTATAATGGAGAACAGTTAGCACTTTTTACATATTAATAGAATTAAGGAAGCGGTCAATTTGACCGCAAAGTAATTTGAACGGTCTATAAATATATTATTTTCTCACCAAGGGCCGTGGTAGCCCGATTGGAAGAGCAGCGCATTAACAACCAGAAGGTTGGGAGTTCGAAACTCGATCCAATCAAAAAGCGTCGTGTACGTGGGGATGATGCACGTTAAATCCTTCTTGGTCTCAAATGTCCTCACGTTGGCGTGGACAGTCAGATGTGTTAAAAGTAAGGTATATCGTAGTTATCGTGCATTCTATTAAAAGGATCGTGAGAAAGTGTGGATACAAAAAGACTACGAAAAATATATTGGCATTAGGACTATCTTTTTACCATCGAAAAATTTATTTGAAAGCTGGCTCCATTTAGCTCGAAATAATTATATTCCAGTGTTCACACACCTGCTCTTCAGCACTGTTGTTTCGAACCATTAAGAACATCCTTTCCCAGACCGGAATTCGAACCCAGGGCTAAGACGTGCGTGGATAAAGGATTATTCCGATGCGGCTGATATCCTTCATTCGCCAACACTAGTTGGTTACGCAAACTCAAAGAATTGTGTAAGTTTTCCAGAGCTTGAGGTATAAGATAAGTTTTTTAGAGTTTATTCCACATTGAGTAGTGCTTAAAGATTCTGGGCATTTGCTTGAAATCCCCACTCCCTGTAAGTTTAGTTAACCTATACTATGAAACGTCATTTATTGATATTTGTGATGCCTCTACCCGCAAACTAAATGGAAACAAAACTGAAAAGTTATACCAATTGTGATAAATCTGTATGTACCTTGTGCAGGAAATTTAGAAAAGTAAATATTTGTGTGAACGGATGAAAGGAATAATGTAAGTGGGCATACCCACTGAGCCACGATGGCCCTAAAGTAACGAAGTGATTTCATTTTCCATACATTAATTTCAATTGTAAAATAACTAATTTAACTTGCTAAATGACTAACTACTATAGATTAGAAACAATCAATCCTGAAGTTATTTTGAATGATTTAATTTTTTAAAAGTATGCTTGCATTTTTTTTTTATATTCATTATTTTCAAAATGTGGTTCGAAAATTATCTGAAATCACCTTTTTGTAGGATGAATTAGGTACGAAAGTGTAGCATTAAAGTGTATCGATACAAGATTAAATTTAAGCAATCAGTAGGGTTTTTCTCATGTTTAAAAATTGAGCATTATTTCTACTCCATACAAGCGGTCAAAATCACCTTCCACCCAAGAAAAACGTGAACCCCGCAATGGAAATGTTTAAGCGAAAAAAGACAAAAAGTTTTTCCAATTTGCACTATTTGAATGATCTACGATACCCTTTCACTAAGCAAATCCCCTGAGGATAGATATCTAGTAAAATCGCGAAACGGGGCCCAGTGCCCAATCTATAAAGCCAATGAAACAGCAGGTGCAGTGGTTAATGGTCTTGGAAATTTCTGTTTTTCACTTTTCAGCAGCGTTTTTCTCAAAAATGGTATTCATTTCATTAATGAGGCTCCTTGTGTAAATACTTCATATTATCAACTATTGAATAAAAGAAAAATCGTCGTTTTGTGGGATCGGATTAGTCTTCTGCGAGTTTAATAATTCGAGGCGAAATCCGGTTCAGTTGTGTGGGATACATCTAGAAGTCAGGGTCTGACTTTCCCGCCAGTACGTCACGATCATTTCTCTGCTCAGAACGAGTTTCGCGTTATTGGAGCAAACCTATTCCCTTTCATGAAACCTTGGGCTCCACACTGTTAGGGCAAGGCCCAACCCAAACCGGCAATCTGATATAATGGACACCATTGAGCCGTCAACTTCAAAACGGCTGCTTACAAATGCGCATTAGAAAATGAAACTCATAAAAAACATACTTCATATTAAAATATTTAGATCAGAAAAGTTTCGTTCCGTTCTTGAATGCACGAATAACAATGAAATCGTACTTCTAACGTAATACTTATAATAACGGTCAAATAACATCACATCGACAAATATTAATTTGAAGTATAGATTGAGAAAATGAAGTGAAATTAAAGAACGAGATGAATTAAGAACAATATCGACTTACCTTACACAAAATTCAGATTATCAAATAAATTACGTCGAGGTTACGATTCGAGAGTAACGGATCTCAATACGAAAACCAAAGTGACGCCCTGGCCTTTTTCAGAGGATTTCGACCAATAGAATTCGAAATCGTCATACCTGAAATGACGTAATTCAAAGGGTTAGTACAGTTCCAGTTTGAAAATTAGTCAATCCTTTATAAATGTAGTAACTAAATTTTTTCTTAGTACACTGAAAACAAAGATTCATTGATGGTGCAGAACTTTGCAGGTTTAACAATTTTTATAGTAAGTGTTAAATACAGTAGCGTTGCCCAATGCGCTAGCAGCTTTCGAGTTGTAGGCGACGCAGGTTCGATTCCTGTCAGGTGCATTATTCCCTGGGTGTATTTTTCTCTTCTGCGTCAGTAAAACTTCCACTGTGTGTATGTCTATATTACCTGATATTGTATGTCTTGTGTCTGGCGCAGCATGGTCAACTATGGCCCTCCACCATAAACCCCAAAACCAACCATCAACTACTAACCTCTTCCGTGTCAAAAACTTTCCTTGCAAATTGCATGTCCGTCCGGCCCGTGTGTCATGAAAAAACAACCGACCATCACGTTTTGTTTGTTTAGGTTTTCCATAGAATTTTACTTCAAACCGATCCACCTGATAATAATTTGTTGTTACCTGGAACGGGTAATAGTTGATGAATTAGTTATTTAAATTCTGGACTTTCGGACTACCTCATTTCCTGAAATCCGTTGATCAGCTGCGGAAATTTTTTTGAAGAACTTTCCTTTTTATTCGCGCACCATTCATACAGCAAATTCAATCTCGGTATCTCCACTTGTAAATGGGGCTGCTGTAGCCCATTTGGAAGAGTAACGGACTAGCAACCGGAGGGTTGGCAGTTCGAATCCAACCAAAGACTTAATGTACAAGGGGACTGGTCCACTTAAATCTGTCGTGACCCCAAATGTCCTCACGGTGGCGTGGTGTGGAATATAGGATGCAAGCTAAGGTGTTTCCACATCTGACCGTGGTTAAAAATTACGTGGTGTCGTCCTCGGATCTTTCCCTTGAGGTTTGATCAATCAAATAATTCCTTGCAGAATTAAGATCAACTAAAAATTAATTTTCTTATGTGTTGATTCAAACTACTTCATATACATCACTTCAAACATAAGTGCTATCGATTTCGTTAATTTTTCTGCACATTATTTCAATTACAAACCAATATCATTTGTGCACTGTGACGAATTAATCCGAACTTTTGTTGGACATTAAAAAATAACATTTATTTTAACACAGACAAAACAATGGGTTTACAATGGACGCGCGAAACAAAAATGCTTATTTTCATATTAAAATTTACGAATTGCTACGAAGACGTCTCAACTAGACGGAGTCCGTGAGCTAACTGTTTCTCATTCTCCTCACATGCGCAAGCGCATTATTGAAGGACTTTTTAACAGGAAACTTCCGGGTCTGCAGCCGGCCATTCTAGCCTCTTAGGCGCTAAGATGTCACAGTCTATTTCCTCCCTCCTCAAGATTCTTTTTCTGCAGAGACAGACACCTGCAAAAAAGATACAAAACAGCAGCAACAGAATTTTCGCGAAGGCAACAACTCATGCCCAAAGCAATATGCAAGTAGACCATACACCCTTAAGATCCTGGCTGTACCGCCTACTTTAATTTAAAAAGAAAACATATCATAATTTTAACAAAGTATAATCGAAATTTTGCTCAGTGATAATCATCAAAGAAGAAATTCAATTTCAAAATATTTACAGATTTTCAATTCAAATTTAAAACTTTTTGCAATGTAAATGTATCAATGTACACTAGGAATAAAATATTTTTATATATGCAAGACATCACAAATACAAACAATAGTAATTTAGTTTTGTACGTGAGGCGTACGACTTAAATTATCAGTGTTATATGCTGTTTTCCCTTTCTATGGACTACCTCGTAATCCTGGATCACAGTAAATTCAACTTTGTCTCGTAACTTTTATGCTTTCTTCAAACGACTTTTAGATTTGTCTAAGCATTCAGTTATTTCACCAACCAAACTTTCAGTTTCAACGTCCTCAAATATCACTGTCCCTAAGGGCAATTTAGTTACACTTACAGCAACTTCCTTGTTGTTACGAGTCTGTATTCCAAATTCAACATCATCGCCAAGATTAAGATTTTTGAACACTTTGCATTCACTAGAGTGGAAAAACATATCCTTTACATCACCCCTTTTAATAAAACCAAATGTTCCTTTAAGAGCACAGATAACACCACGGTATCTCACAGGTAAGGGCTGTTCCGAACGCATTTTACAAGGTCTAAGGTTTCTTGTATTTTTGTCAATAGGAATACTAAAAGTGATCTTTTTAGGAGGATGAAACTCTACACTACCATCAACATTTTCAGCAGAATAGGGCCGTTCGCCATTATTTTCATAAGCAACTTTACCTTCAGTATTTTCCTTTTTTTCAGTGGTTTCAAATCCAGAAACTGTCTCTTTACACATTATTTTACAAACAGAACTAGCAATTGGTTTTCCAGTACGACGATTATGAGTAATTTTAAATTCAACTGCATCACCACGTTTTAAATTATCAATATTTCCAGAAAATTGACTGTAGTGAAAAAAATATATTGCTTGTCTTTCGCAACATTGTATAAAACCATATGAACGTAACAAATTTTCAACGATTCCAGTCTCTTTAGGAGTAACACTGCTAGAACTAAAACGGTTACTGTTACAAGGGCAGTCGTTTTTCGATGTTTCATTTAAATATGGAGAACTTTGGCACTTGGGCGTTGCAGAGTCTTTTACTTCAATATCAGAGTCTTTGTCTTTTTTCATATCTTCTATAAGTACAACGGTCTTGTTGCTTAGTAAGTAGCGTTCTTTATCTAGGAAGTTATCCTTGACAGCAGCTTTGGTTATAACATGACCCAACTCACACACTAAATTTACTTCCGCTAAAGGCAAGCAAATAGGGTTATCCGCTAAAGGAGATGCTACCCATACATGTTCACCCGTATACATGTGTGGCTTAACAAACTTCCTAGGAATTAGATCTATGCTGGATCCTGTGTCTCGTAAGATAGAAATCTGAGATCCATTTACAGTTCCGACACTAATGTAGGGAGACATCAAATCTATTATTCCCTTTCCCATAATTTCGTTAGCAGCTATGATTTCAGTTTTCTTCAACTTAGGACATTCAGGTCTAAGATGATCATAGGAATTGCATTCATAGCATTGAAGTTGCTTTCTTTGTTCAAAATTTTTCTCTTTGTAATCTTCTCTGTTTACCCAAAGGGTTTGTTTTCTCCCTCAAACTTATGAAAACCAACGTGTGTTTTCTTGATACCCTCTGTATTCTGGGAACCTTTAGTATTTCTGGGTGTAAGACTCTCCTTCAAGCTTTCAAATTGATCTATTTTTTTAGCTAATTCTAGCGGAGAATTTAAGTCCATCCACTCCTCCAGAAAATGTTCTTTTACTTCAGACGGCACTCGTCTTTTAATCTGCTCAGTGATATGCAAGTCTCTGAGTTCTTTAAAAGTTTTGATTTCCAAATCAGAAACCCATTCATCATAGTAGCTTGTAAGTTCATGAGCGTAACTCCTCCAAGTTTTATCCGGGACTTTTTGATGACGGTAAAACATCTGCTTCAATTTCTCAGAACTCATTTTATACCTCTGAAGAATAATATCTTTCACATAATCGTAATTCTTTGCATCTTCAGGCGATTCTCTAGCCATCATGCTCGAAATTTCCGAAGGCAATACGCCTAGTAAATACGGCACCCAATCTTCTTTAGGCACACCTGCCATCTCAGCTCTTCTTTCGAAATTTATTAAATATAGACCCATTTCATCTTTCTTTTCCTCAAATTTCGGGGTAATTTTGATGAGCTCAATTTTATGATTTGGCATCCGTTCTCTATTAGATAGTCCTAGCTCACTTGCAGCTTGCATTTCTAGCTTTTTCTTCTCTAAAGCTATTTCTTCCATTCGAATATTACGTTCTTCCCTTTCTTTCTCTTTGGCAAATTCTTCTTTTGCTTCCTGTCTGGCAATTTCTTCCTTTTCTTTTGCTTCTTGTCTGGCAATTTCTTCTTTTTCTTTTGCTTCTTTCTCTCTCTTTATCCTATCTTCCATAATACGAGTTAAAGAAATTTTAACTTCCTCTTCTTCATAGTTTTCACTGTTTAGGATTATTTTCCTTATCTCAACCAGTTTACAATTATGCGATACTTTTTCACAAAGTTCATCTGCGAGTTCGAGGAGGTCTTCTTTTCTCCCACGAGAAAGAAAAGCCATGATCGACGAATAACTTATTAGTAAACAATCCAATTTTGTTATCATAAATATAGTTACCAATATTTTCTAATAAACTATATGATTCACAAAATATACTCAATGCCAAATATGCTTCAAATACTAGATAAGATTTAATATCAAACATACAATTCTCAAATATAATAACAGAATCTTAAACTATATCGTAGCATATACAATACACAAGATGCAATATAAATAGTTGCAATTAAATATTTGTTTTCTTTTACTAATGTGTAATTACCATATGTAATTCAAATTATCTGATCCTTTTCAAATCATTAAATGCACAAAACACAAAATTTCAATAAAATCAAAACGAAATTTAAATTTTCGTTCACTTTCGATTTGGCACTTTTTGGCCGTGACTTTATCAACTTGATAATATCTACTTAGTAGAACATGCAAATTCACTTTATCATCAACTTCTATTAACTTTCATAAAGACAAAATTTAAATAACCACAAAATAAAATTGGATATGTAGTCATTTCTTTTTGTTTGTTTTTTTAACCAAAACTATTTAGGCTCTTTGCCTCACTAATTCCGGTAAGCCAGAACCTCAATAAATTTAATTTAATACAAGGGTGGGCCTACCTGCATTTCCTGCTTTCTTGCTTCCATCCAACTTCCAGGACACCAAAACTCTAGTCTGTGACGAATTAATCCGAACTTTTGTTGGACATTAAAAAATAACATTTATTTTAACACAGACAAAACAATGGATTTACAATGGACGCGCGAAACAAAAATGCTTATTTTCATATTAAAATTTACGAATTGCTACGAAGACGTCTCAACTAGACGGAGTCCGTGAGCTAACTGTTTCTCATTCTCCTCACATGCGCAAGCGCATTATTGAAGGACTTTTTAACAGGAAACTTCCGGGTCTGCAGCCGGCCATTCTAGACTCTTAGGCGCTAAGATGTCACAGCACTCAAACTACCTTCAGTACACCCCCCTAATCCTTAAGCCTATATAGGCTTAGGGCTAGGCATATTAGCTGAAAATCCCTCTGAAGGCTTTTCAGCAGTTTTAACGGATTTTCTTGTGACCGCGACAAAATGACCAACCCATCAGGACACACTATTCAAACCGGGATTGGAAACCAGATTGATTGGGTACACATACATCAAGACGTGCTTGATCTCAAGGATCTGCCATTATTTTTGTATGAAGTTTGGAACTGAAACATATCTATGAAATTTCACTGTTTTCTTTGACTTGGTAGGATCATTATGAGGACATAGAATGTAGACTCATTCTTCTCACTCAATAGTCGGGAGCATTTACCGACGTACGGATTTAACGTGTACAACTTGGGAGCAAGCAAGACTCCAATCGTGATTAGGAAGGGGAAGCCTGTGGAGTTAAGGCCTCTAGAAGTTACTGCCATCTAGTATAAAAGCCACACCGATTGAGTCAGGTGAAGTTATCGTATTAATCAGAACTGCTTCGAAGTCTAGATTCTGACGGTCGTTATAGACAAGATTTCTAGAAAGGGAATAGGTTTGCTCCAATAACGCGAAACTCGTTCTGAGCGGAGAAATGATCGTGACGTACTGGCGGGAAAGTCAGACCCTGACGCCTAGACGTTTCCCACACAACTGAACCGGATTTCGCCTTGAATTATTAAACTCGCAAAAGATGAATCCGACCTCACAAAACGACGATTTTTCTTTTATTCAATAGCTGATAACATGAAGTATTTACACAAGGAGCCTCATTAATGAAATGAATACCATTTTTGAGAAAAACGCTGCTGAAAAGTGAAAAACAAATCTTCAAGACTATTAACCACTCCACCTGCTGTTTCATTGGCTTCATAGATTGGACTCTGGGCCCCGTTTCGCGATTTTACTAGATATCTATCCTCAAGGGATTTGCTTAGTGAAAGTGATTCGTAGATCATTCAAATAGTGCAAATTGGAAAAACGTTTTGTCTTCTTTTTTCGCTTAAACATTTCCATTGCGGGGTTCACGTTTTTCTTGGGTGGAAGGTGATTTTGACCGCTTGTATGGAGTAGAAATAATGCTCAATTTCCAAACATTATGAGAAAAACCCTACTGATTGCTTAAATTTAATCTTGTATCGATACACTTTAATCCTACACTTTCGTACCTAATTCATCCTACAAAAAAGTGATTTCAGATAATTTTCGAAATAAACGAACCACATTTTGAAAATAATGAATATAAAAAAATGCAAGCATACTTTTAAAAAATTAAATCATTCAAAATAACTTCATGATTGATTGTTTCTAATCTATAGTAGTTAGTCATTTAGCAAGTTAAATCAGTTATTTTTCAATTGAAATTAATGTATAGAAAATGAAATCACTTCGTTACTTGGGAGGCCATCGTGGCTCAGTGGGTATGCCCACTGCGCTAGCAACCTTCGAGGTATAGGCGGCGCAGGTTCGATTCCTGTCAGGTGCATTCCTCCCTGGGTGTATTTCTCTCTCCTCTGTGTCAGTAAAGCTTTCATTGTGGGTCTGTCTATTACTTGATATTGGCTGGCGCAGCATGGCCAAATATCGCCCTTGCGCCATAAAACCCCAAAACCAACCTCTTACTTACATTATTCCTTTCATCCGTTCACACAAATATTTACTTTTCTAAATTTCCTGCACAAGGTACATACAGATTTATCACAATTGGTATAACTTTTCAGTTTTGTTTCCATTTAGTTTACAGGTAGAGGCATCAGAAATATCAATAGATGACGTTTCATAGTATAGGTTAACTAAACTTACCGGGAGTGGGGATTTCAAGCAAATGCCCAGAATCTTTAAGCACTACTCAACGTGGAATAAACTCTAAAAAACTTAACTTATACCTCAAGCTCTGGAAAACTTACACAATTCTTTGTGAGTTTGCGTAACCAAGAACTAACTAGTGTTGGCGAATGAAGGATATCAGCCGCATCGGAATAATCCTTTATCTACGCACGTCTTAGCCCTGGTTTCGAATTCCGGTCTGGGAAAGGATGTTCTTAATGGTTCGAAGCAACAGTGCTGAAGAACAGGTGTGAACACTGGAATATAATTATTTCGAGCTAAATGGAGCCAGCTTGCAAATAAAGTTTTCGATGGTAAAAAGATAGTCCTAATGCCAATATATTTTTCGTAGTCTTTTTGTATACACTTTCTCACGATCCTTTTGATAGAATGCACGATAACTACGATATACATCTGACTGTCCACGCCAACGTGAGGACATTTGAGACCAAGACAGATTTAACGTGCATCATCCCCACGTACACAACGGTCTTTGATTGGATCGAGTTTCGAACTCCCAACCTTCTGGTTGCTAATGCGCTGCCCCTTGGTGAGAAAATAATATATTTATAGACCGTTCAAATTACTTTGCGGTCAAACTGACCGCTTCCTTAATTCTGTTAATATGTAAAAAGTGCTAACTCTGATGCTCCATGATAAAATTTCCTATTGATTTGAAAATTAAGAATCATTGCAATATAGAATGTTTTGACGAGATTACGTTATTCAAATTGCTATCAAGTTTGTTTTTCGTAAAATACTTTCCACATTAGGTGTTCTGTAAAAATTGATAAATCCTTTCATACTTAAAGCTAATTGTAGAATATTTCGTTCAGGTCTAAGGTATTCTTCCTGCTGTTTGGTTGCTCTAGATTTAGTTTTTCATAAAAGCTTTAGTTTGGTTCTCCGGTACTCGCGCATTTTTCGAACAATAATTTCCAATTTTGTATTATTGTGTCTTATATTCCACCAGGAATCTGCATATGATGAGCAAAGGTTAACTACCGAAGACCCTGATTTTCAAGAGAAAAAATCATCTACGCAATCAATAGTTACAGATCGGTTATTTTAAATAAAATAGGATGCACTTAATTGAGTGTTAATCGCATTCAATGAATTGATTGCATGCTCATGTGTCAACATAAATAAATAACAACTTTTCCGATCACTGCAATTCCCTTAAGGATATATGTCTGGTAAAACTGCAAAACGAGGCCCAGGGAGTTCAATCCACAAAGCCAATGAAGCAGCAGGGAGTGGTTAAAGGTTTTGGAAATTTCCGTTTTTCACTTTTCAGCAGCCTTTTTCTCAAATATGGTCTTCATTTCATTAAAGAGGCTCCTTGTGTAAATGCTTCATATTATCAGTTATTGAATAAAAGAAAAATCGTCGTTTTGTGAAGTCGGATTCGTCTTCTGCGAGTTTAATAATTCAAGGGGAAATCCAATTCAGTTGTATGGGAAACGCCACGATTCTACCCAAAACGCGTCATAGATATAGGTCTGGGAACATTTTGAATACAGCCCCTTACGATCGTGTATCCTCTTCATAAATACCTGGAGAGCGAATCTTCGCCAAAGTGACAAACTCAAATGCTTTAAGAATCCCCTATGAAATGCCTATAAAAAATGAGCAGTTTCGTTTCTTCTGTAAGGTTTTCTGTCGAGCAGTTCTCGTGGTAGACAGAGCACCTTATTTGGCTATTCATACCTCGAGTTTAGGGGACTTCAGGTGCACAAGCTATATGCAAACACGGGACGTGATTGCACCCAAACGGCGCTAAACTTCGGTAGGTAATTAACATCGCACTGCAACACAAAGGGAAATTTCAAGTACAATGCCTCGATCATCAGTCGATCCATACATAGAAACAAGTTTGTCGATTATAGAAGTGCCTTGGAAATAAATTGGAAAATGATCAATTATTGGGCATAATTTTAAAAAATGCAGGAGAGGAAACAAGAACTTGGAATGGCATTCCCAAAACCTCTCTCTCTTTGGGTGTTTAAAAATACTAGCAATGGCTAATTATCAATTTTCTCTTTTACATATCCTATTCTCCTATGCTTATGAGTCATTTTCCTAAATGAATTTTATAAAAGATAGGTTAAAAGAAATGGAATGATTATAAATGTAGTTTGGCTTAAGAGGGTGAAATATGAACCAGATATAAAGCATTTGGTATCAAACATGCAACAGTAAAAATATCATTAATTTGTACAATGTATGTCACGAGTTCTTTATGAAATTAATGTTAATTTTTAAATTTGTCTCAATAAAATTCTGCAATAAATTTTCTATTGATAGCCCCATTACAAACTGCTTGACACATCAACACCAATATTAATTGTAAATTTTTGTCTAGCGTATATAAAAAGGTTCACCACCACTGCTCTAGATTAAATTACAGTATTTTTATCATGTTCTTGTCTTTTCATGATGTACCACTGCTGGCAAGATCTGCACGAATATGCATTTAATGTGTACAGGGCTGCCAATCTAAGCACTTGTGATGTAGTAGCATTAGAAGCATAAATTCTTGAAGTCTTTAACTTTATTTTAATAGCTGTTTTAGTTCCCCAAATAAAATGATTCAGTTAAAACACAAATTGATGGTGAAGAACTCACCAGGAAATTAAAATTTTTAAATTGAAAAGGCTAAATATTTTCTCAATGTGTAATGCAAATTTCCAGCTTTGATGGAATTAGCAAATATATATACCATTATTGATAAACAGTAGCCTACATGTTGAAAGATTTTAATTATGTCAAAAATATACAAAAAGCCAAAATGAACCATTTCACTGATGAATTTATTGAATCTTTCTTGAAATGTTTACTGGTTTTTGTTCTATTTAATTTTCAGCTGTATTTGTTCATTAAGTAAACTGACTTAATTTTCATCGACTGGTGAAATTGTAAGTCACCAAAAATTTGAAAATAGGAACTTTTTAGATGATTTTGCTTAAAGATACCCTAGTTACCAAGGTTGAAAAATACTATTTAAAGAATTCAGACATCAATGAGAAAAGAAACCCTTCCCTAAGATCAAGTATTTTATTCCAAATGCCTCATTTAGAGAAGAAATCTAAAAAACTTGAAAACTCATGTCCTGGTTTTCTTCATACAAGATACTCAAGCAAAATGTAAGATTCTTGTGATCTTGCACTGTAGCAGAAAAATTGATGTACTCTTCTAGGAACATTAAAATTATGCGTGATTGCTATTATAAATATAGTAAACAGGATTTTATTTTTAATGAAAGAATTACTACCATACTGTACATCAAGGTCGTTTTTTTTTGCCAAGATAGTGGCAAAACTATTTAAAACTAGGCAAATAAGAGAAAAAAGGTCTTGGAAGTTATTTAAATGGGAAAATATGTATTTACACATGCAATTAAATTTCTTAATTTTATTCAGTCATTCATTTGATGCACCAAATTAAAAACCAAAATTTAATTAATAAAATTTGGTTATTTTTTTATCTCCACTTTTATAATTAATATATCATTTCTAGTTTGTTCATAAGCTGAACGATTTTGCAAGCTTGTTTAATTGGATATAAAATTTTAAGATAAAAAATTATTAAGTATAAATAAATTGTATTTTGCTTTTCCAAATATTAAGAGGTTCAATTTAAGCTCAGTAGATTTCTCTGAGGGTTTATTAAATAAGCTAGGAAGTGAAGAGCACCTAATACTCGTTTTTAACATACTGAAAATAAATATTAAACAGTGATTTCTTTATCACAAATAGTAAATTCCCTCTTTACAGGCCATCACTTTAAGCCTATGCAACTTTAAAAGGGGAAGACTAAAAATTAACTGAAAACACTGTTATGCATGAACGGACCCATATGTATACAACTCAGCCTCTGCCTGTTTTCAGTAAGTAGAAATAAATACTTGTTGGTTGGTTGTTGTCATTCCAACACTGGTGCCAACTCCTAGAGGCCTGAGCCCCTTTTGTTCCCAAACAGGACAGGTGAATATTTCAATGAGAAACCAAATAAGAGTTGTTCAAAACATACCAACTATACCAAGCATGCCATAATAGCCTGGCCCCATTGAAAACCTTTAACAGTTTTATGGTAGGGCCCTAGATCCCAAACATACGGGTAAATATTACAAATATGAGTAATATTTGTAACATTTACCCCTATGTTTGGGATCTAGGCCCTATGTTTTGGATCCCAAATATGCATTGATTCACTTTCTTAACAGATCAATTTATCAGAAGGGATGCAAAATTTTAGGGACATAAACTCCTTCGATCTTGGAATTTTTATTGTCGGAGCCTTGTCTCCCACCAACATGAGATATTACTATACCAATATTTATTGGTAATTATTTATGCTAACAAATAAAGAAAATATAGATAGTTCTATGGTTAGACATTTGAGTACCAGTGACACAAATAACAGAAGCTGCTCATTTATATTCTAAGTTTAATTAAATAAGATAGTCAAGCCACACACTGAATATAGTACTAAGTTCAACAGATTTTACGCTGGAATAAACGTCTGATCGCAAGATGCATGTATCTAGAATTTAGGGCGTTGTTCCTTGATCTTGTCGTAATCATGTTCTTCCTTAATGCGTATCAACTGAAAAAAATAATGCATAATTTGAAATCTAGTGGTTGCTCTGAACTACAATATAACTTTAGAAACTACTTTAAATTCACAATAGATATTAGGATTATGAACTTAAATGAAAACATCAGAATGTTTTTATAGCAAGACCACTGTCATTTGTTGGGATCAGTTTTAACTGTTTCAAATTAATTTAAAGTCTGTCTACCATGAAAACTGATCCCAACACCACGTATAGGTGGTGACAGTTGCTATAAAAACAGGACTCATTCATTTTTAGTAGGGGTGAGTCTCAGGATGAATTTTTTTGCCACTGATGCTGGCAGCAGAAAGAGGTAGTTTACAATAGATCTCGGCAACAAGTCAAAATCTTAATGTTTCCAAACTGCCATTAAGTGAGTTAATGTGACAAACTAGAATACATTTCTTCAAGCATCCCTATGGAAACTAGGATAGGTCTGTTTCTACTAGAGACAGACTTAGTGTCTGGCAGTTCTTGTGGTAGACATTAGTCGTAGATGTGGCTGTTCAAGGTGCTGGCTATTAATTGAAAATCTTCAGCTTTAGATGTTGCCAAAAATTTGTTAAATATCAGGTTTATCAAAGGCCATTAAGAGTATTTTGTAAACATTAAGGGTATTTTTAAAGTGTTTTGTTGTATGAAGTATTTGTTATGAAACTAATATTGATGGTTCAGATCCTGTCTAAGGCGAATAAAAGCTGAAGCCTTGAAAAACTGAAAATGACTTGAGCTAATGATGGTACATTTTAATTTTAGTAAGAGAAAAACTAAGAATTACTATTCCGACGGTAAATAACATCTGCAGTTTTTGTACTCTACAAGCATCTTATGTTGGCATAAAGCTGTTGAGTTATATTTATATATTTTAGGAGAAAATATTAGGGTTTAGTCGTTATTTTGTTTCTCATTGTGTTCATTAGACCTCTTCCCTCTTTACTCTTTTTCCCCCATAAGATTTAGGCATTAAAATAGAAGTTTGAATTTTAGGTACCTTGCTCTTGAAAGTTGATTTTTTTTTATTTGTTTTGAGTAGTTTCTATTCTCTCATTTGTCATGAAATTGATACAATTAATCAAAATGCAATTAATTTAAATATTTAATTTCAATGCAATATTTTATAAAGTAGTCACTGAGCAGTGGAACAAGTTTGGAAGACTGATTTATAGAGCAGTCTTGAACGTATGCCATGCAAAGTAGGATTGAAAACTGGTTCACCCATCGAGTCTTGATTTGGATGACTAACGAAACTAGTATGACAGAAAATGCAAAAAAGCTTTAACCTAAGAGTCTCTCCTGAAAATACAACTGTTTTGATTGGTCCAAGATATAATAATTAATAAGAATCATAATTCTTAGGATCATTTGCATGAATGTTATTACTGACACATAGAAAAGGCAGGACTAGTATATCAGACTTTCATATCAGCAAGCAAGGACCATACATAATAGAACCACACTTATGCTACCACTACACATAAACAAAATTGAGCTTCTGAAAAAACTTTTTTCCTAATGATTTTATCACAAAAAATGCATCTTTCTGTACCTATTTCCTCTTAAACAATGTTAAGTGTTTATAAGGTAAAAAAATAATATAATAAAATAAAAAATGTGAGGAAAGCCAAACATTATATAGCACTAATGTGGAATGAATCTTATAACAGAATAATTTTGTAATAGATTGAACACTTGTTTCAAGGAAATTGATAATTTTTAGTGATAGCTGAATGTATTATCTCTGAATTACGTTTATGTTTCTCATCACATGTTGCATAAGAACTTAAATATCTTTAAACTTTATTGAGCTGATAGTCAAGGAATTTTTAGTGGAATTTACAAGAATTTTTAAAGGAAGTCAATTCCTAGGACGTGGAAAAAAAAAATGTACTTTAACAGAACTTGTAACAGATAGCAAATACTCTTAATTTTGAAATCTACATTTGAATCGCATATAAAATTTCTTTTTTTTCTAAGCCAGAAATACATTTAGCTGTCACTTATATTAAAAGTGTTTTATCAAACCATGTCTAAAAGCACAGTAAACTTTTCCATTGTTCTTTAACCCTATTCCGTGGCAATTGGATAAGAATATCTCAAGATTTCAAAATGCTCATGTAGCTGTTTTATGTAAATGCAACACAGTATTAAGTAGTATATATTTAAAGTGGTTCACTTGTTATTCCATATTCATTAAATTCCTGTCTTAAAATGCAGTACACTTCTCCCGTGTTTTTAATTTTGTAAATAAATACATAATTACAGATCTCAAAGTGTTCAGATGGATTAAAATAACAAGATATTTCTTCTAAGGACTAATTTTTATAACGAATTTTACTGTGCAAATATTTTTGAAAATCTGGAACTACTTATGGAGATTTAATTGTAATTTAGGGCATTAATTAATTAACAAAAAAAACAACATTTCCTGATCATCACAATTTATCACTGATAAAAGTATGTAGAGAAAAACTTAAATCATGGCGACAAAAACAATAATTTGGATCAGAATATTTCAATGCCATCAACAATTAAAATCTAAAACAAGAGATCTTAACACTTGTTCAATATATTTTGAATACAAATTCGATAACATCAAAAAGAAAAATGGAAAAGAAATAATAAAATGAGAGAATTTACTTTGTATCTTTTATTGGAATATTCTTCCCATGGTTCAGGATTGCTTTTTCTTCTCCAGCTAAAAGAATGTTTTATATACAATTTTTACAAAGCAAACAAATTTTTAAAAAATCCATAAAATTATTAGAACTTTATTTCAATAAATGAATATTTATGGTACAAATGAAAGTTTTACAAGAATACCAACTTTGAATATTATTAAGCAATGCTAATCAAAAAGGAAGTCTCTCCAAGTTTAATCATTTTGGATTAATGGTTGTTGCATACATAATTTGATTCAGTAACCCCTCATAAAAAAAAATTTAAAAAAAAAAAATCGCACATTTGGAGATATTGCTCTTTTTACTTTAGGAGCTTAAAGGTCAATTGTTCCAATCAGTTATAGGTAAATATGGCTGAATTGGTAAAAAATTATTTGATTGTATAAAGCCTAGTCAAAAATGATAAAAAAATATTTGATTGTATGGGCACAATTAACTGAACTGACGAATAACTACTAGTAGCAGTTGTCTGAATTTTCTCTATGGGACATGTGTTTCAAATTGTAGTTACTAAAGTGGTTGCTTGGGATACTGTACACTGAACCTTGTTAAAAGTGAACTAGTAGATGCAAATGACATTGGATTATATTTTGTTGAAAATTCCATTCAGTTGAAACAAAAATGAGCTTTTTAAAACTTTTATTGTAACATCTTTTCCTGAAAGTCTTTTGTGTTTGCAGCATTTTGTTTTACAGAAAGATAAATAGAATTTCAAAACATTTTAAAACAAGGCGAAAACGCTAGCGATAATATAAAACTAATAATAAATATTTAATTTTACAATTCCATACCTGATAACCTTTTAGTTTTATTGTTTTTGTTTGAGTTAGAATTTATGCTGAGTTTTTGAGATTTAAATTTTTGTGTTGCGAGATTATTCGACTTTTATTCAAAGGAAGGACTATGCTTTGTTTCATCTTATAATTTATGTCTTTGGAACAGCTGCAGTATAGACCTCCCCCCCCCCAATCCATTTGGCGACTTTTTTTTGTCGCCAACCTTCAATTGCGATTTGTTGTTTTTGGTAACCCCCACTTTTTTCCACTCCATTCTAGCAACCCTACAGCGTCCCTACACTATGTATAAATAGACATATTTAACCCAGACTTATATATTGACTGTGATAACTATATTTTTATAAATAATCAAGATTTACATTATTTATTATGGCGATTGTGCAATTTCTTTGCACATAAAAAACGCCAGGGTTTCTATAATGCTTGCTTTGAAATTTCGTTTTCCATTTTACAAAAAAATCGAATGGGGTGCGAATGAGGGTTCAGTTCACGACTGGCAGCCCCGTTTAAACAGGAAACCCTCATTTACAGTGAAATCTGTTAAAAGATTAGAATAACTTGTATTCAACTTTTATGTACATTTTTTTGTAATACGTCTGTTAAAAAATGTCGCCAAGTAACGTCAGGGTTGGCGACAAGAAAAGTCGCCAAATGGATTGGGGGGTCTATACTGCAGCTGTTCCATGTCTTTTTATAAAATTAGTTTTATAAAGTCATTTGATTCTAAAATTTTTTTGAAAATTTGAAGATGGCAAAAACTGTACAATGTATGATACAAGTGATTTCAACTTTTCTCCGAGTGGCAATAACAAAATAGAGTCTGCATTCAGCACTTGTGGCAGAAGATTTAAACTCAGGCTGTAATAAGGAATTTTGAAATCCCTTAAACAATTTGAGTTCATGTAGTTTTGTTAGTTATTCACTGATTTTACTTATGGTGTCAAACAAGTCTAAGCAAATCATTACTAGATGCATGCTATTGCATTTTCTAACAGTACATTCAATGATTAAATAGTCATATTTGTTGGTTGAAGAATTCTAAGAAACATTTTATTGATCAAGGTTAAAGAAATCCATTAAAAACTACTGGTTGCAGTGAAATAAAAGATTTTGTTTTAATAATCCTCAGAGGGTTAATAAAATAAATACATCTGAACAGAAATTATTTTATTAAGAGGCGGACTCTATATTAAACTTAAAGAAAGCTATTTATAGTTTTTGTGGTGAAAAGATTTGTCATTAGTACGAGATTACAAATCTTAAGACATTATGCTAAGACACTAAGTGGTGTGAATTTTGCCCATGCCCATATATATATTTTTAAATAAAATACTTTCACGAGAGAAACATTTTAGTGCAAAAACAGGATATAAAAAAATCATATTTTTTAAATCATAAAAATCGGATTTATTTGATTTGAATCAGATTTTTTTAAGTCGTATTTCCATTTGTTGCCTCTATATGGTTAAACTTGTTAGATACGAGACATGCATATCAGTTTAGTTTCTAGATAGTATTGATTTGTGTTAAATATATATAAGGGTTTAGAAAAAATATAGTAAGGGAAATTTTTGAAAGATTAAAATAATTATTGGGACTTTTTACTTTTATTCTTTCATTTGAATTGTATTTCATGATACAAATCCAATACTTAATTCTAAATTTTAAAATAAAAATTTTAATAGGGAGGAAAATTTAATTTTAAATTTGATAAATTTTAATAAATCATAATAAATAAGTTATAGATTTTAATTTTCTGGCTTTTTTGTTCCCATCTTGTTTCAAATGCAAGTTAGGTTGAAATATTCTTTCTACAAATATAGAAGTAGCTGTGGTGGTAAGACGGCTTTATGAATCTTTCTTGTCTGCTACCCAAACACTAAAATCTAAACGAATTTCCCTCATTCAAAATATGACATCTGGAGTAAGATGTTTTTCTAAAGAGGAAATCAAGAAACGTGTGCTTTCTCTTGAATTTTCTTAATTACAAGCATGATACTAGATGAATATTTAGCTTTTGTGAATATTGAGGTTCTTTCTACTCTAGCTCATTCGATTTCCTTCCAGAGGGTTTACTAAATAAGCTAGGATGTGAGAGGCACCAGCACTCATTTTTAATATACTGAAAACGAATGTTAAACAGTACTGTGTGTGTGATTCTTTATCAGAAATAATTCCCTCTTGGAAGGCATTTGTTCCAGATTATGCAACCTTACCACTAGAAAGACTGTCCAAGTCAACCAAAAACACATTGCAAAGTATTGTTATTGTTTCTTATCCCCAAGTTTCAGGATAAGCCTAAACCAGGTCCATAAGACCATGTCGCTCTATAAGAAAGGCGACTTTCTCCTGATCCAAGACAAGCTGGCCTACAGAAACACCGATGCAATCAATAAGGTGGGCAGTGGTTGCAAGGCTTGTAGAAAAGGGACATCTGGAGAAGATCTTAAAGCCATCCTCGAATCTCATCCTTAGCGTGGCCACTTCCGAGTCTCACTAGAGAAGTCTGGAAAACTCTAGGCAACTTGCAATTTAGTGATACTCCGGGAATGCAATGTATGAACTAGTAGGTCAGTTGTCATCCCAACACAGGTGCCAATTCCTAGAGGTACAAACCCTTTGTATCCCCACAAATGGAAGAGGTAAATATTTCCAATGAGAAAACAAATGATGCTTAAAAAACACCTACACCAAACCAGCCCTAGGAGTCTGACCCCCTTGCAAATTTTTATGGTGGACCCCAAACATAAGGAGTAAATATTATAATGTGAGTAACCAAATATACAGTGATTTGTTCTCTCTTAACATATCACTTTAACAGAAGGGACACAAAGTTCTAGACCTGAACTCCTTGGATCCTAAAAATTTTTTGGTTGGGGTCAGATCCTTCTCCAATATGAGGGATTGTTACAAATATACTAATATCAGTAATTACTTTTTACAAAATAAAGAGTTCTGAAACACCCTTATATATGAAGCAAGTGGTATTTTACTTTCTCCAAGTTGGCACCATCACTGAATCCTAATTAATGCTACCATTTCTAATAGGGAATCCTATTTTAAGTTTAAAAAGGTCATTCTTCAGTAGTTACTGAATAGAAGCAAAATTTTAAACTTATTTGAATAAAATAACACACATTTTGTCCCACAGGTTATTTCATTTTTAATATCATTATTCAACTTCAATTAAGAAAATTTGAAGTTTGATTTCAATCATAACTTTTATAATAAAAATCACTTGATTTAAATCGACATACCCTACATTTATTTTTTTAATTATGTCATACTACTCATAAGACAAGACTAGTCTGTCATTAACATCATTGTCAATGAATAGGGTCTATAAATTAAAATGCAAATTTTGCAAGTTTGTTAAATGTTAAGCAAAAGCAACACCATTTTAAAATCTGATTTAATTGAAGGGACTGATGAATTTGTTTACCTGACTTCTGGATTTTTAAAGGCTAATCTTGCCAAGTAGCCACCAGATAAGAGCATACCTCCACCAAGTATAACAAAGAGTGGTATTAGCTGTTGAAAAATAAAATATTATGTTCTATAACTCAAAAAGTAAAAATACAGATGAAAATTAGAAACAAGTTGTTACATAGATAGGTAGTTGAATTAATGTTGCACTGGAGCAACTCAACTGACTATTCAGTTGTTGAGAGTTAATAAATTTAGACAATATAAATACAGTTGACAATATAAATACAGAAATGTAACAAACTTCACATGGGTTGCTGTCAGTAACTGAACATCGTGCTGCCAGTAGCTGAACATTGAAAACCGGTTGGTTGGTTTTGGGGTTTTATGGTGCAAGGGCCATATTTGCCCATGCTGCACCAGACACAATACAATACCAAGTAATTGACACAAGACATACAATATCAAGTAATTGACACACGGTGAAAGCTTTACTCACACAGAAGAGAGAAATACATCCAGGGAAGAATGCACCTTGCAGGAATCAAACCTGTACCACCTACAACTCGAAGGTTGTTAGTGCAGTGGGCATACCCACTGAGCAATGACAGTCCCCATGGAAAACTGGAGATTCCAAGAGTGGACAGAAAACAAAAAATCTTATGTTGAACTAAGACAACTAAACTCTCCACTGTTTCTTTTCCACAGAAGCAACACAAATTATATTTAGCTTTAAGTGGAAAAAGAGCCAAAAAGGCACAATTGCATCCTATCTTGGCAACTATGTTTGGATTATCCAAATACTCTTAAAACTCGAAGTAATCTGCAAGAACCAAATGCACACATTATCTTGACAAGATGCTAACATCCATCAGAGGCATGGGGCTTACATGGATACTATGCCTCTAGTTACTGCTTAAGTCCCAATACCATATTCCTTGATAAATTGGAACCAAGCCAAAAAGCAAATATTTGAGTTTTCTGTCTGTTAATAATGTTAATAAAATACTTTTTCGGTCGTTTTGAGTTTTTGACGACATGATCTTCAAACAAGTAGGGGTGTCAGGGGGACAAAAAGGTTTCAATTTTAGCTATTCTACGCAGCACGATATCCTTTCGCAAAATGAAATTGGTGAAAATCCTTTTTACTGGAATGAAATATTTTAACTTCCCAACGAATTGTGTTCCAAAGTCACGCGTTTGTGTGTGTGAATTTGTTTTTGTTATTTTTACCACATACAAGTAATTTGTACCCCCATACAAGTAATGGGAATGAATAAACATTGATACTGCAATATCTTGACCTTCAGAGTCCTCTCCTTGCCAAGTTTACATACCTAAGATTTTACGAAGGATATAACAATTACTCACCGCATAATGCTTTTTTAAACTTGCTATTGTCAATCCTTTCATCATCTTGATGCCTTTCTTAATGTGCCAACTCTATGAAGAAAATTATTCTCACCTGGATAACCCTATAAGAATATCATCGATGTTTAGATTTCAGAGACACAGATACAGTTAACAGACGCAAAGCTCAAACCCCCTCAAACTGTGCCTCCATCACTTCCCGCTTAATGGGTTTCCAATTGCGGTAGCAGTCTGCAGCTTGAAAGCGGAGCATGTTCAATTCCTGTAACTACCTTGACCTCGTCATTTGACCGTGGTTCAAAATTACGAGGCGTTGTCCTTGGATATTTCCCTTATGGATTGATCCCGGACCATCGCCTTGGCGTGGTGTGGAAGTTTGGAGAATGGAGTGCCAGCTCAAGTGTTACCACTTCATCTGACCATGGTTCAAAATTACGTGTTGTCCTCGGAACTTTCCTTTTGGGATTGATCCCGGACTGTCATCAATAGCCCGTTGTGTTGCTCCAGTGTGACGTTGATTAAAATACTTACCTACCTACCCGGACCGTCGCCAATAGCCCGTTGAATTGCTTAAAGTGCGACGTTAATTAACTACCTACCTGTAACTACCTTGGGTGTATTTCTCTTCTACATCCAGTAGCCCAGATGGTAAACTTTGGGATTGATCCCGGACCGTCACCAATAGCACGTTGTGTTGTTCCAGTGTGGCGTTAATTGAAATACCCCCCAGATGGTAGAATCGTGGATTAACAATAGGAGGGTTACGAGTTCAAAGCTCAATCCAACCAATTTTTTTTTTTTTTTTTTATATTTCAATTAACGTCACACTGGAGCAACACAACGGGCTATTGGTGACGGTCCGGGATCAATCCCAAAGGGAAAGATCCGAGGACAACACCACGTAATTTTGAACCATGGTCAGATGACGAGGCAACACCTGAGCTGGCACCCCACTCTCCAAACTTCCACACCACGCCAACGTGAGGACATTTGAGGCCACGACAGATTTAACGTGCACCAGCCCCCTTTGTACACGACGGTGTTTGGCTGGATTCGAACTCGCAACCCTTCGGTTGCTAGTTCGTTACTCTTCCAACCGGGCCACCGCGGCCCCAATCCAACCAAAGACCGACATGTACGTGGAGGCTAGTGCACCTTAAATCTGTCGACTTCAAATGTCTTCACGTTGACATGGTGCGGAAGTTTCGAGTGGTATGAATTGAAGCTTTTCTCACTAGCAATGATGGGTCTACTTATATTTCATGGCTATGGTCGTTTGTCTTAAGAACTTTCCCTTCGTCTCGGAACGTCGCCAATAACCAGTAGTGTTGCTTCAGTGCGACATAAATTCAACTACTACCCTGGGGCCGTCGTGGCTCAGTGGGTATACCCACTGCGCTAGTAACTTTCGAGTTGTAGGCTGCGCATGTTCGATTCCTGTCAGGTGCATTCTTCCCTGGGTGTATTTTTATCTTCTGTGTCGGTAAAACTTTCATTGTGTGTATATTACTTGATATTGTATGTATTAAATATATAGATTAATCAACCAATTGAATACATAGATCATAACAGCTTTATTCAGGACAACAAAAACGCAACATACAGCCATTCGAACAAGGTTAGAAGTAGTTGAAGTACTTTTTACCATTCACATTCAAAAGTATTTAAACAGTTAAGGTCACAGTTAATAACACACTAAATGTTTTGCATGATATCTAACACTTCCTCTCAAAACATACATCCACTAATACCAATTTTCTTGCACAAAAACTGATAGCGAGGTTTCGCCAGGGGTTTGGTCAGAATGTCTGCAAGTTGTTGTTCGCTACAAACATGTTCAATGTTAACTACACCTTCCAGGTATTTTTCACGAACGAAGTGAAACCTCACTTCAATGTGCTTCGATCGCTTGTGGAACTCAGGATTCCTCGCAAGCTTTATAGCACTCATGTTGTCAACCATGATGGTTGGTATAGAGTTCAATGTAGTCAGTTCATTAAACAATCGCATCAACCACATGATTTCTTTTGTTGCTTCACAGGCTGCCACATACTCAGCCTCAGTTGTGGACAGTACAAAACTCTGTTGTTTACGACTTGACCACGTAATAACACCACCAGAGTACATACTCAGGACACCAGATCTTGAGCGCCTTGTTTTAACGTCCCCGGCATAATCTGCATCTCTGTAAGCTTGAAGTTTCCCAGGTGGTATGTCCGAATGATACAAGAGTCCATAGTTCATGGTGCCTTTCAAGTATCTAAAAATTCTCTTAACAGCCTGCCAATGAGAGTGCATTGGTGATTCAAGATGCTCCGATACCACACTCACAGCATAAGCAATATCTGGTCGAGTCGCTGTAGAGAGGTACATAAGGCTACCTACTGCTTCCCTATATGGTTCTTCTCCATCCAACTTTTGATCATTACTTTGAATCCACTTTTCACAGGGAGTTGCAACAGTGTTGGCATCAGAAAATCTAAACTTGTCAAGAATTTTCTCAACATAGCTCGCCTGAGTGATGAAAATTGAGCCATTACTTAACTGGTTGATTTGCATGCCGAGAAAACAGTCCAAGGAACCAATTGTAATTTTAAATTCTGTTTTCAATAACTCTACGAATTTACAAACTTCTCCATCAGACCCAGCTACCAGTCCATCATCCACGTAGATGGCGACTACAAGTTTTTTACCTGCCCCTTTCCTGAAGAACAAACATGGATCTGCATTGCTGCAACACATATCTTGGCTTTTGATGAAGTCAACAAATCTCTTGTTCCAGCATCTCGGTGCCTGTTTAAGTCCATATAGACTTTATGTGGTTTGGTGTGGTGAGTGCTGATGAAAGGAAATACTCGGAAATAAACCAACATGGAATTTATTCAAACATAACAAATTAGAAGGTGAGCCGGCGTGTCTGGCGAGAGAGGAGAAAAAGAGAGAAAGAACAAGTATGCGCTCGGCATTATATAATATCATGTGACGTCATACAAACGAGCTGCTAGCAGCGCCGCTCCTCAATCAAGAGGGAGTGAATCACTATAGACTCCTGTGAAGCATGCATACACGCCCCGATCCATCATCGAACCCTTCAGGCTGCTTCATATATGTTTCTTCCTTAAGTTCTCCATAAAGGAAGGCAGTTTTCACGTCAAACTGCAGAAGTTGGAGCTTCTCGGCTGCTGCGACACTCAATACTGCTCTAATAGTGTCGAATCTGGCCACAGGACTAAATGTTTCATCATAGTCCTGCCCATGCTTCTGTACATAGCCCCTAGCCACAAGTCTTGCCATATCGGTCGACACTGCCATCAGGTTTGGTTTTAACTCGCAAAACCCAGCGATTAGATATTATCTTCTTTCCATGTGGCAAATTGACAAGTTCCCATACTTCATTTTCAGCCAACGAAGCCATCTCTTCATTCATGGCTTGACACCACTCTCTAGCATTTTCTGATTTCATGGCTGAAGAATATGATTGAGGAACATCTGTGTGCGCAAGCAGGACATAATCTTTCAAATAAGCAGGTTGCCTGACTTTTCTCTTTTCTTGAACAAATGTTTGTGGTTGGTTAACTTCATCTGTTGCTTTCTCTGGCGATTGTGGTAAGTCAACTCCTTCATCTGCTGCTTCCTCTGATGATTCATTCCCACCATCTTCAGAGACTACAGGTTTTTCATGCAGCGTTACACTCAGCTGCACTTTTTTCTCTAACGTTTCTTCTTTTTCAAACACAACATCTCTACTCAAGATAATTTTATTAGCTGGCAACCAGACACGATACCCATCTCTTTCACCACAGTATCCGACAAAGATTCCCTTTTCACTCTTTGAGTCCCATTTTTGCCTTCTTTGCTTGGGTACATGCACAAAGCACTTTGTCCCAAACACACGTAGATAATGAATGTTAGAAGATTTCTTGAGCCAAAGTTCTGCAGGTGTTTTGTCTTTTATGGTAGTAGGGCCAGTTCTATTCAGAACATATGCAGCTGTATTAACAGCTTCAGCCCACAGCTTTACAGGAAGATTCTTTGCATGTAGCATGGACCTTGCACTCTCCACCAAAGTCCTATTCTCCCTTTCTGCAGCTCCATTTTGCTCGGGAGTGTAGGGCATGGAATATCTTATGTTGATCCCCTTGGCATGAAGAAGTTCACGGACATCTGCATTCTTGAATTCTCCCCCACCATCACTGATGAACTCTTTGACAATGTGTCCAGCAGTCTCCACTTCACTTAAAAAAGTTTTCATACAGTTGACTACTTTACTCTTAGCTTTTATAAAGAATACTCTACGAAACTTCGAAAAATCATCTTTAAAGCAGACAAAATATCGTGAGCCTCCTACAGAATTTTCCTGCATAGGTCCACAAACGTCAGCATGGATTAGTGCTCCTGCCTCTTTTGGTCTATCTGATCTAGTTCCAAAACTTGCTCGATGTTGTTTTCCAAACATGCAGCCATCACAAAAATTTTCTTTAACAGCAACCTTAATTCCTTGTTGACCAAGAAATTCTTTTACATGTTGCTTGTTCTGATGACACAGTCTTTCATGCCACAGCTGTGCACTTTCTTCTTGAGATGCAACATAAACATTTGCTGCTGTTTCAGGCATTCTGACCCTCATTTCAAGAGCATAAAGTCCTCCAGCTATCCTTCGACCTCTCAGTCTTTGCAGACCATTTCTAGAGAATGTGCAGTTTTCCTTGCCAGCATCAAAATGGAAACCCTTGTCAATGGTCTGTCCAACTGAAAACAGGTTTCTGTCGATTTTAGGGACATACCACACATCTGTCAGATGATTTTGTTCCCACTTTCCACGTATCAGCATCTCAACGCTTACAGTTCCTTTACCGTATGCTAAAATGTCTTCACTGTTCCCTATTCTGATAGGCCTTGGAGTCACAAAAGGTTCAAAAGAATTAAAATATTCTTTTCTTTTTGTCATATGTGCTGATGCACCTGAATCAGCTAACCACAGTTCATCATCTGGAACACCTTCAAGCACACACATGAATGCATCTCCAAGCTTCTTAGAAACATCAGTTCTTTTGGGACAGTTTTTAGCAAAGTGGCCAACCTTGTGGCATTTGAAACACTTCCTTTCAGGCTTTCCTTTACTAATGTTTTTCTTATTGGCAACAAGGGCTGCAGAGTCATCATACTTCTTTGGAAGTCGCATTTCGATGAGTCGGAGACGTTCTGTCAACTTATTTACAGTCCTTTCTTCAATTGGGACAGACTCCCAGACACTTTTAAATTCAAAGTACTCTTGGGGTAAAGTTGACATAATTCGACTCATCAGCAGCAGATCAGGAAGTTCTGTTTTCACCAGACGGTTGAGTTCGTCATTGAGCTCACAGAAATTCTTTTGCAGACGTGATACGTGAGTCACAATATCCTCCATAGGATCTTTAACACTGCTAAAGAATTCTTCCATCAGCCTATCCACACGCTGACCAGAGCTTTGCTCGTACACAGACAACAGCTTGTCCCAAATTGACTTTGCAGACTCACAAGTCGCTGTCAATTCTAGATTTGCATCATTCATGCATCCCACAAGAATTAATTGTGCAAGAGCATCACTCTTTTTGAATGACTTCAGCTCCTTTTCATACGCTGTAAATGCCTCTGTGTCGGCAGTTGCTCCAAGATCAGTCGGGACAGTGCATTGTCCTGTTACAGTGTCCAGGACATCATTATGTCTAAGCAACAGTTCAATCTGTCTCCTCCATTTCGACCAATTTCCTTGTCCTTCGAGCTTATCTATGTGTGGTTTAAAATCCATCTTTGGTAACAGTAAAGTTAAAAACAATAGTCTACGATTTTCACGTAAGTACTAGATTTACTTTAAATTAATAAAAATTTCTTACTGCTCAGTGGAAGAGAGATGAGCCCATAACCTATTAAATATATAGATTAATCAACCAATTGAATACATAGATCATAACAGCTTTATTCAGGACAACAAAAACGCAACATACAGCCATTCGAACAAGGTTAGAAGTAGTTGAAGTACTTTTTACCATTCACATTCAAAAGTATTTAAACAGTTAAGGTCACAGTTAATAACACACTAAATGTTTTGCATGATATCTAACAGTATGTCTTGTGTCTGGCGCAGAATGGTCAACTATGGCCCTCGTACCATAAACCCCAAAACCAACCATCAACTACTAACCTCTTCCATGTCAAAAACTTTCCTTGCAAATTGCATGTCCGTCCGGCTCGTATCATGAAAAAACAACCGACCATCACGTTTTGTTTGTTTTGGTTTTCCATAGAATTTTACTTCAAACCGAGCCACCTGATAATAATTTGATTTTACCTGGAACGGGGGAATGGTTGAATTAGTTCTTTAAATTCTGGTCTTCCGGAATACCCCTTTTCCTGAAATAGCCAGGTTGAGTCCTCTCGAGGCTTTTCAGCAGTTTTAACGAACAGGAAAAATTTGTTGTTCTTGTGACCGCGACAAAATGACCAACTGATCAGGACACGCTATTCAAACCATGGAAGCCAGATTGATTGGGTACACATACATCAAGACGTGCTTGATCTCAAGGATCCGCCATTATTTTGTATGAAGTTTGGAACTTCACTCAATAGTCGGGAGGACTTATCGACGTACAGATTTAACGTGTACAACTTGGGGAGCAAGCAAGACTCCAATCGTGATTAGGAAGGGGAAGCCTGTGGAGTTAAGGCCTCTAGAAGTTACTGCCATCTGGTATAAAAGCCACACCGATTGAGTTAGGTGAAGTTATCGTATCAATCAGAACTGCTTCAGTCTAGGTTCTGACTGTCATTATAGATATAGGTCTCGTACATTTTGAGCGGGGATGAGATTTTGAATACAGCCCCTTACGATCGTGTATCCTCTTCATAAATACCTGGAGAGCGAATCTTCGCCAATGTGACAAACTCAAATGCTTTAAGAAGCATTTGAGTTTGAAGCTCCCCTATGAAATGCTTATATAAAATGGGCAGTTTCGTTTCTTCGGCAAGGTTTTCTGTCGAGCAGTTCTCGTGGTAGACAGAGCACCTTATTTGACTATTCATATTTCCAGTATGTGCAAGTTTCATACCTTGAGTTTAGGGGGCTACAGGTGTACATGCTATATGCAAACACATATTTCTGGGAAGTGATTGCACCCAAACGGCGCTTAATTTAAGTAGGTAATTAACATCGCACTGCAGCAACACAAAGGGCTATTGGCGACAGTCCGGAATCAATCCCGAAGGGAAAGATCAAGGACAATGCTTCGTAATTTTGAACCACGGTCAGATGACGAAGTCAAAAGTTGAGCTGGAACCCCTCTCCAACTTCCTCACCACGTCAACGTGAGGACGGCTGATTTAACGGGCATCAACCCCCATGTACACGGTATTTGGCTGTGCCGAGTTTCGAACTCGTAACCCTCCGGTTGCTCTTCCAACTTGGCTACAGCGGCCCAACGCTTCACTTGGGAGATTTAAACGAAACCAGTGTTCTCCCCACCAGACCCACATTTCCACAAGTCCCAAAACCAGGTTTATCGACAGGCTGGCCTAGTTATAAGTACTTGAAATAAATCATTTCACTATTATAGTAGTTCAATTTCCCCAAATTTATGTCTTTAAGAGCAAAGTATACCCCAATTAAAAGTTTTAGTGGTTCCACACCATTTATTCACTAGACACTGAAGCAATTGAAGTTTAGTTTTAGAAAATAAATTTCATAACATTAGGCACAAAATGGAGCCCAGCACAATTTTATAGAACACTTTGTAAACTAAACATTACTTGTTATTACAAAAACATGCATCTTAAAAAATCAGTATTGACCCAAATTGCACCAATTATTAGTGATGGGAGTACTCAATGCTTAAAAGTAATCGTACTTGATTCTTTCCAAAGTATTCGAATACAAGAGTACTCATCTAAAGTAGAAGTCATTGCATGGGTAGCCATGGTTCTTGCTTTTTCCAATTTTAAGTATTGAAATTCCTTCAATTTTGAGTTTGGATTTGTAATTTTCTGAAACAATTTCCTGAACAGGAAGGCTTAATTATCAGTAAATTACGCATATAGTTGATTTTCTAAAATGAAAGCAAAGTTGATATTTAATTTTATTAATTTATTTGTTAAGCTTTTTTTTATTTCCGACATTTAAAATATATCCGCAAATAAGATACTATGCTTTTCTTAAAGTAAAAATAACGTTATTTCATTCTTTAATCTGACAACTAAAATTCTCTTAAAAAATCTTGATTATAATAGTAAAATGATTGAATACTTTTTCTGCTTTACTACCTCTTCTCACTCCCAACAGTGGTTGCAAAAATAAAGTGAATTTCTAGGAACAAGATTTGATCACTTAATGCAATTTATTTTGAAAATATTTACGGAACTATATACTTGTACCCAGATCAATCGAAATATCACTATAAGTTTACAGAAATAATTTTTAAGTTTCAGATCCTGGTATTAAAGAGAAACGTTTTTAGAGTTCAATATAAAAAGTTCCATTCTTATCTTCTGGCTACGCTCCCTGTTAAGTGATTTCCTGAAAATATGGTAGAAAATCAAATCTTTCCAATGCGAAAACTAAAATATCATGATTTGTAAAATCAAAATACTTGACACATATTTACAATAACAAAAAATTCAGTAATTTGTACATGGTATTAACTTTTGTTCTTCAAATTACAATTTCTCTATAGTTCAAATAGATAATAGTAGTTATACACTTCAAATTGTTTTTAATTTATAAATAATAAGGAAAAGATAAGTTTAATATAATTTAGATTTAAAATTAGTTTTGTGAAAAATAAACTACTTTTTAAGCACAGCTTCATCAAATATTTAAGAAAAAGTAGAATAAATTTGATTTATCATTCGCATAAAAGAAACTATCCACCCAATTACCCTTATCGCAGATTCGAAACATGAACTTGTATATTTATTGCAAATCCAGTGCTCTAACCACTAAGCTAGGGAGGATACCATATAACATAGTTCTGATTCTTGCTATCGATTAATTGTTTTGTATACTTAAAAGTACTCAATTACGAAGTACTCGATCCTGCCAATTATACTAAGTTGGGAAAATTCAATTGTCTGGAGGTCAAGGTATTGTTTTGTCAACTTAAATCTAAACTTTTCTTGTTTATATGAATTAAATAACAAATATCCTTTTCAAAAGAATTTAATGACAAATTAAGTTCAAAATTTTAAATCGTACAAATTAAAATTCCTCATCTCCTTCATCTTCAGCACCATCAGCAGAATCGATACCAACTTCTTCATAATCTTTTTCCAAGGCAGCCAAATCTTCCCTGGCTTCAGAGAATTCACCTTCTTCCATACCTTCTCCTACATACCAATGCACAAAAGCCCTCTTGGCATACATCAAGTCAAACTTGTGATCAAGACGAGCCCAAGCTTCAGCAATGGCAGTGGTGTTTGACAACATGCAAACAGCTCGTTGTACTTTAGCAAGATCTCCACCAGGAACAACAGTAGGTGGCTGAGAGTTGATTCCAACCTACAACAAATCAATTTTACAAATTTCAGTACAGTCAAGCATAACTTGAAACATCTTTCATTTGTATCCACCACCTATTTGAATAATATTTAAAATACACAAGTACAGGTAATTTTGAGTGCATGCAGGATAAAAAAAATTCAGCTACTTTTAGTGACGTAATATTGGCAACATGCCCTAGTAAATATTAGCGTAAAATGGGCAAATAAAAATGCATGCTTAAGATTCAATGAATTACCATCTTCTAACTGAAAAAGTTAGGAAAATTAACCAACCTTTCCTAGATAGCACTTAAAAATGATAATTATGAATATTTACAACTCAACATTAATTTCATTGTAACTTGTTTTAAAAGAGTTCCTTCTAACATACCTTGAAACCTGTGGGACACCAATCAACAAACTGGATGGTTCGTTTTGTTTTAATGGTAGCAATAGCAGCATTGACATCCTTGGGGACCACATCACCACGGTACAACAGACAGCAAGCCATGTATTTCCCATGCCTGGGATCACACTTTACCATCTGATTGGCTGGCTCAAAGCAGGCATTTGTGATTTCAGAAACTGTTAATTGTTCATGATAAGCCTTTTCAGCAGATATCACTGGAGCATAGGTTACCAAGGGGAAATGGATTCGAGGGTATGGTACAAGATTGGTCTGGAATTCTGTAAGATCCACGTTCAAGGCTCCATCAAATCTAAGGGATGCAGTGATAGAAGATACAATCTGACCAATCAACCTATTCAAGTTGGTGTAAGTGGGTCGTTCTATGTCGAGATTTCGTCTGCAGATATCGTAGATTGCCTCATTGTCAACCATAAAGGCACAGTCGGAATGCTCCAAAGTAGTGTGAGTGGTAAGGATGGAGTTGTATGGTTCAACCACAGCAGTAGATACCTGAAGGAAGAAAACGAAACTCAAGCTACTTTCTAGATAATTGAAATTAATATTTAGAACCATCTTAGGGATGTTTTCGTAACACCCCCAAATAAGCTTAACATCTCAATATTACTTTACAAACATAAATGATAAAAGCTTACATATTAAAACATCCAAAAGAAATACTTAGATAATTTATCCCTTCATTTGATAACTTCACAATGTCTCACCTGAGGAGCAGGGTAAATAGCAAACTCCAACTTTGATTTCTTTCCATAGTCAACAGAGAGCCTTTCCATCAAAAGGGAAGTAAACCCAGAACCAGTTCCTCCTCCAAAGCTGTGGAAAATGAGGAATCCCTGGAGACCAGTACATTGATCAGCAAGCTTACGAATACGATCCAAGACAACATCTACAATTTCCTTCCCAATGGTGTAGTGACCTCTTGCGTAGTTGTTTGCTGCATCTTCCTTGCCAGTGATGAGTTGTTCGGGGTGGAAAAGTTGTCTGTATGTACCATTGCGCACTTCATCTACGACCGTTGGCTCCAAATCGACGTAGACAGCTCGTGGAACATGCTTTCCTGCACCGGTTTCACTGAAGAATGTATTGAAGGAATCATCTCCACTGCCAACAGTCTTGTCGCTTGGCATCTGACCATCAGGTTGGATACCATGTTCCAGGCAGTACAGCTCCCAGCAGGCATTACCGATCTGGACACCAGCCTGACCAACATGGACACTGATACATTCACGCATTTTGAGATGAAGATTTATAGCTGAAGTGAGAAAAAGTTCAAAGTAAATTGAGGCCTAAGGTTTTCAAAAATGGATACAGAATTGATTTCAATAAAATTACCATAACAGTACAGCTTTGAGACTTGACAATGTTTTTGGCTCATTTTTAAGGTAGTTTCGGCAGGCAAAGGCTACCTCGCTTGATTTGTACATCTCAACCTCACAATTATTTAAATATCTTATTGATTCTTGAAAACCATTATCTTTTATTATCTCCATGCCTCAACTCTAGTTTGGTAGAATTAGTATCTTTTAAAATATAAATACTAAAGCCCGTTATTTCTTTTCACCAAAAAAATATTTAATTTGGACAAACTTCTGTAACAAAATTTAAAAAGATTTCATCATTGAGGATTTTTTTGCTTTTCCCTTGGCGACAAAAACCATTCCAAAAACGTTGCCATAAAGTCTTATATCAAAGCTGTATTAAAATGGTAAAAACTAGAAACAAATAGATGAAACGGCAATCCCATGTCAGTGAAATTTTATTTAAGGAATTTTTAAATTAGATACGTTTTATTATTCCAAAAGCAAAACTGGTTACTGATAATAAGCAATATGCTGGTATTTTGACAGCAGTTTATGACATCGTTGTTGCACAATAAAAGTAGACAATTCATATTCGTTACAAATTAAAAAGTCGCAGAAACTATTTAAAATATTCAATGCTTAATTTAAAGTTAAAATCCAAAATACTAATTTCAAACAGAAAAAAGTCGTTACATTTTGTAGATAATTGTTAGTGTTATAGCAATAAACTGATAACAAAACAAGATATTAATTATAAGTGTAAATTAGTAATAAAATTTAATACTGTAATCGAAAAATAACAATTTGATCCATCTACTGTTGAGGCAATGCGTACTTCGTTATACGAAAAATATCCTAAGTGTTCTTTTTCAACGAGAAAATCTTACTAGCTAAACAATCCTTTGTATTTATAAATATATTTATATACCGCTATGACGTTTTTCAATGGAATGAAATGGTACAAAAGCTGAGCACTCGCTTAAACTGGACTAAGAAATTACAAGGGTGTTTAGTTTCTCTTTGACCTCCATTCCCAAAGCTAACGGTGGTCAGCAACACACAGCATCTATAAAATACAGTTTCGATACAAGAGACTGATGTTTAAACCTAAAAATACCCATGAATAATACAATTGTACAAACGAAAGCGTTTGCACAA
Source organism: Meta bourneti (assembly GCA_933210815.1). Classification (NCBI taxonomy): domain Eukaryota; kingdom Metazoa; phylum Arthropoda; class Arachnida; order Araneae; family Tetragnathidae; genus Meta; species Meta bourneti. Next base: position 34,954,595 of record OW119922.1, on the reverse strand, counting down.
GAAAGTTAACTAAATGTAAGCGTTTTACAAGACCAAACGGCTCCACTCAGGGAGAGCAATCTGGCCGAAAAGCGAGTTGCAGTATGACTGTTATCTCGGTGGTAACGGTATGACCCGTTTTAGTAGTATCGTGACGTACGGGCGGGAAAGTACGACCCTGGCGCCTAGACGTTTTCCATACAACTGAATCGGATTTCGCCTTGAATTATTAAACTCGCAGAAGACGAATCCGACCTCACAAAACAATGATTTTTCTTTTATTCAATAACTGATAATATGAAGTATTTACACAAGGAGCCTCTTTAATGAAATGAATACCATTTTTGAGAAAAAGGCTGCTGAAAAGTGAAAAACGGAAATTTCCAAAACCTTTAACCACTCCCTGCTGCTTCCTGGCTTGGACTCCCTGGGCCTCGTTTTGCAGTTTTACCAGACATCTATCCTTAAGGAATTTGCAGTGATCGGGAAAGTTCTTGCATTTAATTAGCGTAGCAAAGATGTTATTTATGTTTACACATATATATATATATGAGTATGCCATCAATTCATTGAACGCGATTAACACTCAATTTAGTGCATCCTATTTTATTTAAAATAACCGATCTGTAACTATTGATTGCGTAGATGATTTTTTCTCATGAAAATCAGCGTCTTCGGTAGTTAACCTTTGCTCATCATATGCAGATTCCTTGTGGAATATAAGATACAAAATTGGAAATTATTGTTCGAAAAGTGCGCGAGTACCGGGGAACCAAACTAAAGCTTTTATGAAAAACTAAATCTAGAGCAACCAAACAGCAGGAAGAATACCTTAGACCTGAACGAAATATTCTACAATTAGCTTTAAGTATGAAAGGATTTATCAATTTTTACAGAACACCTAATGTGGAAAGTATTTTACGAAAAACAAACGATAGCAATTTGAATAACGTTATCTCGTCAAAACATTCTATATTACAATGATTCTTAATTTTGAAATCAATAGGAAATTTTATAATGGAGAACAGTTAGCACTTTTTACATATTAATAGAATTAAGGAAGCGGTCAATTTGACCGCAAAGTAATTTGAACGGTCTATAAATATATTATTTTCTCACCAAGGGCCGTGGTAGCCCGATTGGAAGAGCAGCGCATTAACAACCAGAAGGTTGGGAGTTCGAAACTCGATCCAATCAAAAAGCGTCGTGTACGTGGGGATGATGCACGTTAAATCCTTCTTGGTCTCAAATGTCCTCACGTTGGCGTGGACAGTCAGATGTGTTAAAAGTAAGGTATATCGTAGTTATCGTGCATTCTATTAAAAGGATCGTGAGAAAGTGTGGATACAAAAAGACTACGAAAAATATATTGGCATTAGGACTATCTTTTTACCATCGAAAAATTTATTTGAAAGCTGGCTCCATTTAGCTCGAAATAATTATATTCCAGTGTTCACACACCTGCTCTTCAGCACTGTTGTTTCGAACCATTAAGAACATCCTTTCCCAGACCGGAATTCGAACCCAGGGCTAAGACGTGCGTGGATAAAGGATTATTCCGATGCGGCTGATATCCTTCATTCGCCAACACTAGTTGGTTACGCAAACTCAAAGAATTGTGTAAGTTTTCCAGAGCTTGAGGTATAAGATAAGTTTTTTAGAGTTTATTCCACATTGAGTAGTGCTTAAAGATTCTGGGCATTTGCTTGAAATCCCCACTCCCTGTAAGTTTAGTTAACCTATACTATGAAACGTCATTTATTGATATTTGTGATGCCTCTACCCGCAAACTAAATGGAAACAAAACTGAAAAGTTATACCAATTGTGATAAATCTGTATGTACCTTGTGCAGGAAATTTAGAAAAGTAAATATTTGTGTGAACGGATGAAAGGAATAATGTAAGTGGGCATACCCACTGAGCCACGATGGCCCTAAAGTAACGAAGTGATTTCATTTTCCATACATTAATTTCAATTGTAAAATAACTAATTTAACTTGCTAAATGACTAACTACTATAGATTAGAAACAATCAATCCTGAAGTTATTTTGAATGATTTAATTTTTTAAAAGTATGCTTGCATTTTTTTTTTATATTCATTATTTTCAAAATGTGGTTCGAAAATTATCTGAAATCACCTTTTTGTAGGATGAATTAGGTACGAAAGTGTAGCATTAAAGTGTATCGATACAAGATTAAATTTAAGCAATCAGTAGGGTTTTTCTCATGTTTAAAAATTGAGCATTATTTCTACTCCATACAAGCGGTCAAAATCACCTTCCACCCAAGAAAAACGTGAACCCCGCAATGGAAATGTTTAAGCGAAAAAAGACAAAAAGTTTTTCCAATTTGCACTATTTGAATGATCTACGATACCCTTTCACTAAGCAAATCCCCTGAGGATAGATATCTAGTAAAATCGCGAAACGGGGCCCAGTGCCCAATCTATAAAGCCAATGAAACAGCAGGTGCAGTGGTTAATGGTCTTGGAAATTTCTGTTTTTCACTTTTCAGCAGCGTTTTTCTCAAAAATGGTATTCATTTCATTAATGAGGCTCCTTGTGTAAATACTTCATATTATCAACTATTGAATAAAAGAAAAATCGTCGTTTTGTGGGATCGGATTAGTCTTCTGCGAGTTTAATAATTCGAGGCGAAATCCGGTTCAGTTGTGTGGGATACATCTAGAAGTCAGGGTCTGACTTTCCCGCCAGTACGTCACGATCATTTCTCTGCTCAGAACGAGTTTCGCGTTATTGGAGCAAACCTATTCCCTTTCATGAAACCTTGGGCTCCACACTGTTAGGGCAAGGCCCAACCCAAACCGGCAATCTGATATAATGGACACCATTGAGCCGTCAACTTCAAAACGGCTGCTTACAAATGCGCATTAGAAAATGAAACTCATAAAAAACATACTTCATATTAAAATATTTAGATCAGAAAAGTTTCGTTCCGTTCTTGAATGCACGAATAACAATGAAATCGTACTTCTAACGTAATACTTATAATAACGGTCAAATAACATCACATCGACAAATATTAATTTGAAGTATAGATTGAGAAAATGAAGTGAAATTAAAGAACGAGATGAATTAAGAACAATATCGACTTACCTTACACAAAATTCAGATTATCAAATAAATTACGTCGAGGTTACGATTCGAGAGTAACGGATCTCAATACGAAAACCAAAGTGACGCCCTGGCCTTTTTCAGAGGATTTCGACCAATAGAATTCGAAATCGTCATACCTGAAATGACGTAATTCAAAGGGTTAGTACAGTTCCAGTTTGAAAATTAGTCAATCCTTTATAAATGTAGTAACTAAATTTTTTCTTAGTACACTGAAAACAAAGATTCATTGATGGTGCAGAACTTTGCAGGTTTAACAATTTTTATAGTAAGTGTTAAATACAGTAGCGTTGCCCAATGCGCTAGCAGCTTTCGAGTTGTAGGCGACGCAGGTTCGATTCCTGTCAGGTGCATTATTCCCTGGGTGTATTTTTCTCTTCTGCGTCAGTAAAACTTCCACTGTGTGTATGTCTATATTACCTGATATTGTATGTCTTGTGTCTGGCGCAGCATGGTCAACTATGGCCCTCCACCATAAACCCCAAAACCAACCATCAACTACTAACCTCTTCCGTGTCAAAAACTTTCCTTGCAAATTGCATGTCCGTCCGGCCCGTGTGTCATGAAAAAACAACCGACCATCACGTTTTGTTTGTTTAGGTTTTCCATAGAATTTTACTTCAAACCGATCCACCTGATAATAATTTGTTGTTACCTGGAACGGGTAATAGTTGATGAATTAGTTATTTAAATTCTGGACTTTCGGACTACCTCATTTCCTGAAATCCGTTGATCAGCTGCGGAAATTTTTTTGAAGAACTTTCCTTTTTATTCGCGCACCATTCATACAGCAAATTCAATCTCGGTATCTCCACTTGTAAATGGGGCTGCTGTAGCCCATTTGGAAGAGTAACGGACTAGCAACCGGAGGGTTGGCAGTTCGAATCCAACCAAAGACTTAATGTACAAGGGGACTGGTCCACTTAAATCTGTCGTGACCCCAAATGTCCTCACGGTGGCGTGGTGTGGAATATAGGATGCAAGCTAAGGTGTTTCCACATCTGACCGTGGTTAAAAATTACGTGGTGTCGTCCTCGGATCTTTCCCTTGAGGTTTGATCAATCAAATAATTCCTTGCAGAATTAAGATCAACTAAAAATTAATTTTCTTATGTGTTGATTCAAACTACTTCATATACATCACTTCAAACATAAGTGCTATCGATTTCGTTAATTTTTCTGCACATTATTTCAATTACAAACCAATATCATTTGTGCACTGTGACGAATTAATCCGAACTTTTGTTGGACATTAAAAAATAACATTTATTTTAACACAGACAAAACAATGGGTTTACAATGGACGCGCGAAACAAAAATGCTTATTTTCATATTAAAATTTACGAATTGCTACGAAGACGTCTCAACTAGACGGAGTCCGTGAGCTAACTGTTTCTCATTCTCCTCACATGCGCAAGCGCATTATTGAAGGACTTTTTAACAGGAAACTTCCGGGTCTGCAGCCGGCCATTCTAGCCTCTTAGGCGCTAAGATGTCACAGTCTATTTCCTCCCTCCTCAAGATTCTTTTTCTGCAGAGACAGACACCTGCAAAAAAGATACAAAACAGCAGCAACAGAATTTTCGCGAAGGCAACAACTCATGCCCAAAGCAATATGCAAGTAGACCATACACCCTTAAGATCCTGGCTGTACCGCCTACTTTAATTTAAAAAGAAAACATATCATAATTTTAACAAAGTATAATCGAAATTTTGCTCAGTGATAATCATCAAAGAAGAAATTCAATTTCAAAATATTTACAGATTTTCAATTCAAATTTAAAACTTTTTGCAATGTAAATGTATCAATGTACACTAGGAATAAAATATTTTTATATATGCAAGACATCACAAATACAAACAATAGTAATTTAGTTTTGTACGTGAGGCGTACGACTTAAATTATCAGTGTTATATGCTGTTTTCCCTTTCTATGGACTACCTCGTAATCCTGGATCACAGTAAATTCAACTTTGTCTCGTAACTTTTATGCTTTCTTCAAACGACTTTTAGATTTGTCTAAGCATTCAGTTATTTCACCAACCAAACTTTCAGTTTCAACGTCCTCAAATATCACTGTCCCTAAGGGCAATTTAGTTACACTTACAGCAACTTCCTTGTTGTTACGAGTCTGTATTCCAAATTCAACATCATCGCCAAGATTAAGATTTTTGAACACTTTGCATTCACTAGAGTGGAAAAACATATCCTTTACATCACCCCTTTTAATAAAACCAAATGTTCCTTTAAGAGCACAGATAACACCACGGTATCTCACAGGTAAGGGCTGTTCCGAACGCATTTTACAAGGTCTAAGGTTTCTTGTATTTTTGTCAATAGGAATACTAAAAGTGATCTTTTTAGGAGGATGAAACTCTACACTACCATCAACATTTTCAGCAGAATAGGGCCGTTCGCCATTATTTTCATAAGCAACTTTACCTTCAGTATTTTCCTTTTTTTCAGTGGTTTCAAATCCAGAAACTGTCTCTTTACACATTATTTTACAAACAGAACTAGCAATTGGTTTTCCAGTACGACGATTATGAGTAATTTTAAATTCAACTGCATCACCACGTTTTAAATTATCAATATTTCCAGAAAATTGACTGTAGTGAAAAAAATATATTGCTTGTCTTTCGCAACATTGTATAAAACCATATGAACGTAACAAATTTTCAACGATTCCAGTCTCTTTAGGAGTAACACTGCTAGAACTAAAACGGTTACTGTTACAAGGGCAGTCGTTTTTCGATGTTTCATTTAAATATGGAGAACTTTGGCACTTGGGCGTTGCAGAGTCTTTTACTTCAATATCAGAGTCTTTGTCTTTTTTCATATCTTCTATAAGTACAACGGTCTTGTTGCTTAGTAAGTAGCGTTCTTTATCTAGGAAGTTATCCTTGACAGCAGCTTTGGTTATAACATGACCCAACTCACACACTAAATTTACTTCCGCTAAAGGCAAGCAAATAGGGTTATCCGCTAAAGGAGATGCTACCCATACATGTTCACCCGTATACATGTGTGGCTTAACAAACTTCCTAGGAATTAGATCTATGCTGGATCCTGTGTCTCGTAAGATAGAAATCTGAGATCCATTTACAGTTCCGACACTAATGTAGGGAGACATCAAATCTATTATTCCCTTTCCCATAATTTCGTTAGCAGCTATGATTTCAGTTTTCTTCAACTTAGGACATTCAGGTCTAAGATGATCATAGGAATTGCATTCATAGCATTGAAGTTGCTTTCTTTGTTCAAAATTTTTCTCTTTGTAATCTTCTCTGTTTACCCAAAGGGTTTGTTTTCTCCCTCAAACTTATGAAAACCAACGTGTGTTTTCTTGATACCCTCTGTATTCTGGGAACCTTTAGTATTTCTGGGTGTAAGACTCTCCTTCAAGCTTTCAAATTGATCTATTTTTTTAGCTAATTCTAGCGGAGAATTTAAGTCCATCCACTCCTCCAGAAAATGTTCTTTTACTTCAGACGGCACTCGTCTTTTAATCTGCTCAGTGATATGCAAGTCTCTGAGTTCTTTAAAAGTTTTGATTTCCAAATCAGAAACCCATTCATCATAGTAGCTTGTAAGTTCATGAGCGTAACTCCTCCAAGTTTTATCCGGGACTTTTTGATGACGGTAAAACATCTGCTTCAATTTCTCAGAACTCATTTTATACCTCTGAAGAATAATATCTTTCACATAATCGTAATTCTTTGCATCTTCAGGCGATTCTCTAGCCATCATGCTCGAAATTTCCGAAGGCAATACGCCTAGTAAATACGGCACCCAATCTTCTTTAGGCACACCTGCCATCTCAGCTCTTCTTTCGAAATTTATTAAATATAGACCCATTTCATCTTTCTTTTCCTCAAATTTCGGGGTAATTTTGATGAGCTCAATTTTATGATTTGGCATCCGTTCTCTATTAGATAGTCCTAGCTCACTTGCAGCTTGCATTTCTAGCTTTTTCTTCTCTAAAGCTATTTCTTCCATTCGAATATTACGTTCTTCCCTTTCTTTCTCTTTGGCAAATTCTTCTTTTGCTTCCTGTCTGGCAATTTCTTCCTTTTCTTTTGCTTCTTGTCTGGCAATTTCTTCTTTTTCTTTTGCTTCTTTCTCTCTCTTTATCCTATCTTCCATAATACGAGTTAAAGAAATTTTAACTTCCTCTTCTTCATAGTTTTCACTGTTTAGGATTATTTTCCTTATCTCAACCAGTTTACAATTATGCGATACTTTTTCACAAAGTTCATCTGCGAGTTCGAGGAGGTCTTCTTTTCTCCCACGAGAAAGAAAAGCCATGATCGACGAATAACTTATTAGTAAACAATCCAATTTTGTTATCATAAATATAGTTACCAATATTTTCTAATAAACTATATGATTCACAAAATATACTCAATGCCAAATATGCTTCAAATACTAGATAAGATTTAATATCAAACATACAATTCTCAAATATAATAACAGAATCTTAAACTATATCGTAGCATATACAATACACAAGATGCAATATAAATAGTTGCAATTAAATATTTGTTTTCTTTTACTAATGTGTAATTACCATATGTAATTCAAATTATCTGATCCTTTTCAAATCATTAAATGCACAAAACACAAAATTTCAATAAAATCAAAACGAAATTTAAATTTTCGTTCACTTTCGATTTGGCACTTTTTGGCCGTGACTTTATCAACTTGATAATATCTACTTAGTAGAACATGCAAATTCACTTTATCATCAACTTCTATTAACTTTCATAAAGACAAAATTTAAATAACCACAAAATAAAATTGGATATGTAGTCATTTCTTTTTGTTTGTTTTTTTAACCAAAACTATTTAGGCTCTTTGCCTCACTAATTCCGGTAAGCCAGAACCTCAATAAATTTAATTTAATACAAGGGTGGGCCTACCTGCATTTCCTGCTTTCTTGCTTCCATCCAACTTCCAGGACACCAAAACTCTAGTCTGTGACGAATTAATCCGAACTTTTGTTGGACATTAAAAAATAACATTTATTTTAACACAGACAAAACAATGGATTTACAATGGACGCGCGAAACAAAAATGCTTATTTTCATATTAAAATTTACGAATTGCTACGAAGACGTCTCAACTAGACGGAGTCCGTGAGCTAACTGTTTCTCATTCTCCTCACATGCGCAAGCGCATTATTGAAGGACTTTTTAACAGGAAACTTCCGGGTCTGCAGCCGGCCATTCTAGACTCTTAGGCGCTAAGATGTCACAGCACTCAAACTACCTTCAGTACACCCCCCTAATCCTTAAGCCTATATAGGCTTAGGGCTAGGCATATTAGCTGAAAATCCCTCTGAAGGCTTTTCAGCAGTTTTAACGGATTTTCTTGTGACCGCGACAAAATGACCAACCCATCAGGACACACTATTCAAACCGGGATTGGAAACCAGATTGATTGGGTACACATACATCAAGACGTGCTTGATCTCAAGGATCTGCCATTATTTTTGTATGAAGTTTGGAACTGAAACATATCTATGAAATTTCACTGTTTTCTTTGACTTGGTAGGATCATTATGAGGACATAGAATGTAGACTCATTCTTCTCACTCAATAGTCGGGAGCATTTACCGACGTACGGATTTAACGTGTACAACTTGGGAGCAAGCAAGACTCCAATCGTGATTAGGAAGGGGAAGCCTGTGGAGTTAAGGCCTCTAGAAGTTACTGCCATCTAGTATAAAAGCCACACCGATTGAGTCAGGTGAAGTTATCGTATTAATCAGAACTGCTTCGAAGTCTAGATTCTGACGGTCGTTATAGACAAGATTTCTAGAAAGGGAATAGGTTTGCTCCAATAACGCGAAACTCGTTCTGAGCGGAGAAATGATCGTGACGTACTGGCGGGAAAGTCAGACCCTGACGCCTAGACGTTTCCCACACAACTGAACCGGATTTCGCCTTGAATTATTAAACTCGCAAAAGATGAATCCGACCTCACAAAACGACGATTTTTCTTTTATTCAATAGCTGATAACATGAAGTATTTACACAAGGAGCCTCATTAATGAAATGAATACCATTTTTGAGAAAAACGCTGCTGAAAAGTGAAAAACAAATCTTCAAGACTATTAACCACTCCACCTGCTGTTTCATTGGCTTCATAGATTGGACTCTGGGCCCCGTTTCGCGATTTTACTAGATATCTATCCTCAAGGGATTTGCTTAGTGAAAGTGATTCGTAGATCATTCAAATAGTGCAAATTGGAAAAACGTTTTGTCTTCTTTTTTCGCTTAAACATTTCCATTGCGGGGTTCACGTTTTTCTTGGGTGGAAGGTGATTTTGACCGCTTGTATGGAGTAGAAATAATGCTCAATTTCCAAACATTATGAGAAAAACCCTACTGATTGCTTAAATTTAATCTTGTATCGATACACTTTAATCCTACACTTTCGTACCTAATTCATCCTACAAAAAAGTGATTTCAGATAATTTTCGAAATAAACGAACCACATTTTGAAAATAATGAATATAAAAAAATGCAAGCATACTTTTAAAAAATTAAATCATTCAAAATAACTTCATGATTGATTGTTTCTAATCTATAGTAGTTAGTCATTTAGCAAGTTAAATCAGTTATTTTTCAATTGAAATTAATGTATAGAAAATGAAATCACTTCGTTACTTGGGAGGCCATCGTGGCTCAGTGGGTATGCCCACTGCGCTAGCAACCTTCGAGGTATAGGCGGCGCAGGTTCGATTCCTGTCAGGTGCATTCCTCCCTGGGTGTATTTCTCTCTCCTCTGTGTCAGTAAAGCTTTCATTGTGGGTCTGTCTATTACTTGATATTGGCTGGCGCAGCATGGCCAAATATCGCCCTTGCGCCATAAAACCCCAAAACCAACCTCTTACTTACATTATTCCTTTCATCCGTTCACACAAATATTTACTTTTCTAAATTTCCTGCACAAGGTACATACAGATTTATCACAATTGGTATAACTTTTCAGTTTTGTTTCCATTTAGTTTACAGGTAGAGGCATCAGAAATATCAATAGATGACGTTTCATAGTATAGGTTAACTAAACTTACCGGGAGTGGGGATTTCAAGCAAATGCCCAGAATCTTTAAGCACTACTCAACGTGGAATAAACTCTAAAAAACTTAACTTATACCTCAAGCTCTGGAAAACTTACACAATTCTTTGTGAGTTTGCGTAACCAAGAACTAACTAGTGTTGGCGAATGAAGGATATCAGCCGCATCGGAATAATCCTTTATCTACGCACGTCTTAGCCCTGGTTTCGAATTCCGGTCTGGGAAAGGATGTTCTTAATGGTTCGAAGCAACAGTGCTGAAGAACAGGTGTGAACACTGGAATATAATTATTTCGAGCTAAATGGAGCCAGCTTGCAAATAAAGTTTTCGATGGTAAAAAGATAGTCCTAATGCCAATATATTTTTCGTAGTCTTTTTGTATACACTTTCTCACGATCCTTTTGATAGAATGCACGATAACTACGATATACATCTGACTGTCCACGCCAACGTGAGGACATTTGAGACCAAGACAGATTTAACGTGCATCATCCCCACGTACACAACGGTCTTTGATTGGATCGAGTTTCGAACTCCCAACCTTCTGGTTGCTAATGCGCTGCCCCTTGGTGAGAAAATAATATATTTATAGACCGTTCAAATTACTTTGCGGTCAAACTGACCGCTTCCTTAATTCTGTTAATATGTAAAAAGTGCTAACTCTGATGCTCCATGATAAAATTTCCTATTGATTTGAAAATTAAGAATCATTGCAATATAGAATGTTTTGACGAGATTACGTTATTCAAATTGCTATCAAGTTTGTTTTTCGTAAAATACTTTCCACATTAGGTGTTCTGTAAAAATTGATAAATCCTTTCATACTTAAAGCTAATTGTAGAATATTTCGTTCAGGTCTAAGGTATTCTTCCTGCTGTTTGGTTGCTCTAGATTTAGTTTTTCATAAAAGCTTTAGTTTGGTTCTCCGGTACTCGCGCATTTTTCGAACAATAATTTCCAATTTTGTATTATTGTGTCTTATATTCCACCAGGAATCTGCATATGATGAGCAAAGGTTAACTACCGAAGACCCTGATTTTCAAGAGAAAAAATCATCTACGCAATCAATAGTTACAGATCGGTTATTTTAAATAAAATAGGATGCACTTAATTGAGTGTTAATCGCATTCAATGAATTGATTGCATGCTCATGTGTCAACATAAATAAATAACAACTTTTCCGATCACTGCAATTCCCTTAAGGATATATGTCTGGTAAAACTGCAAAACGAGGCCCAGGGAGTTCAATCCACAAAGCCAATGAAGCAGCAGGGAGTGGTTAAAGGTTTTGGAAATTTCCGTTTTTCACTTTTCAGCAGCCTTTTTCTCAAATATGGTCTTCATTTCATTAAAGAGGCTCCTTGTGTAAATGCTTCATATTATCAGTTATTGAATAAAAGAAAAATCGTCGTTTTGTGAAGTCGGATTCGTCTTCTGCGAGTTTAATAATTCAAGGGGAAATCCAATTCAGTTGTATGGGAAACGCCACGATTCTACCCAAAACGCGTCATAGATATAGGTCTGGGAACATTTTGAATACAGCCCCTTACGATCGTGTATCCTCTTCATAAATACCTGGAGAGCGAATCTTCGCCAAAGTGACAAACTCAAATGCTTTAAGAATCCCCTATGAAATGCCTATAAAAAATGAGCAGTTTCGTTTCTTCTGTAAGGTTTTCTGTCGAGCAGTTCTCGTGGTAGACAGAGCACCTTATTTGGCTATTCATACCTCGAGTTTAGGGGACTTCAGGTGCACAAGCTATATGCAAACACGGGACGTGATTGCACCCAAACGGCGCTAAACTTCGGTAGGTAATTAACATCGCACTGCAACACAAAGGGAAATTTCAAGTACAATGCCTCGGAATTTTGAACCACGGTCAGATGACGAGGTCAAAACCTGAGCTGGCACCCCACGTCAACACGACTGATTTAACGTACTCGAAACCTTCCGGTTGCTCTTCGAATTGGGCTACTGTGGCCCTACGCTTTACTTGGGAGATTTAACAGGAACCAGTGTTCTCCCCATAAGTCCCAAAACCAGGTTTATCAACAGGCTGTCCTAGTTACAAGTACTTGAAATAAATAATTTCACTATTATAGTAGTTTTTGCAAGGTTTACAATACAAATACCATATAACTAAAACTGATTACTAAGTCCTAAAAATCTTTTGTATGAATTTAGGTCTTAACTCTTTCAGGTTGTATAACAACTTTCACGGTTTTAGCTTTTTAGATGTGTCCAATTCTTAACCCTCCTCAACAAGGATTGTCATCTCTGGAACACACTCTAGTGCTTGCCTTGTCATAAACACAGCATGCTTCCATTTTCTCGAATTCATGTCTTCAAGAGGAAAGTATACCCCAATTAGAAGTTTTTGTGGTTCCACACCATTTATTCACTAGACACTGAAGTTTAGTTTTAGAAAATAAATTTCATAACATTAGGCACAAAATGGAGCCCAGCACAATTTTATAGAACACTTTGTAAACTAAACACTACTTGTTATTACAAAAACATGCATCTTAAAAAATCAGTATTGACCCAATTATTAGTGATGGGAGTATTCAAATACAAAAGTACTCAATGCTTAAAAGTAATCGTACTTGATTCTTTTCCAAAGTATTCGAATACAAGAGTACTCATATAAAGTAGAAGTCATTGCATGGTTCTTGTTGTTTCTAATCTCAATTTTGCTTTTTCCAATTTTAAGTATTGAAATTCCATCAATTTTGAGTTTCGATTTGTAATTTTCTGAAACAATTTCCTGAACAGGCAGGCTTAATTATCGGTAAATTACGCATAGTTTGCTTTCATTTTAGAAAATCAAGTTGATATTTAATTTTATTTGTGAAGCTTTTTTTTATTTCTGACATTTAAAATATATCCACAAATAAGATACTATGCTTTTCTTAAAGTAAAAATAATGTTATTTCATTCTTTAATCTGACAACTAAAATTCTCTTAAAAAAATCTTGATTATAATAGTAAAATGATTGAATACTTTTTCTGCTTTACTACCTCTTCTCACTCCCAGTGGCTGCAAAAATAAAGTGAATTTCTAGGAACAAGATTTGATCACTTAATGCAATTTATTTTGAAAATATTTACGGAACTATATACTTGTACCCAGATCAATCGAAATATCACTATAAGTTTACAGAAATAATTTTTAAGTTTCAGATCCTGGTATTAAAGAGAAAAGTTTAGAGTTCATTCTTATCTTCTGGCTACGCTCCCTGTTAAGCGATTTCCTGAAAATATGGTAGAAAATCAAATCTTTCTAATGCGAAAACTAAAATATCACGATTTGTAAAATCAAAATACTTGACACATATTTACAATAACAAAAAATTCAGTAATTTGTACATGGTATTAACTTTTGTTCTTCAAATTACAATTTCTCTATAGTTCAAATAGATAATAGTTATACACTTGAAATTGTTTTTAATTTATAAATAATAAGGAAAAGATAAGTTTAATATAATTTAGATTTAAAATTAGTTTTGTGAAAAATAAACTACTTTTTAAGAACAGCTTCAAATATTTAAGAAAAAGTAGAATAAATTTGATTTATCATTCGCATAAAAGAAACTATCCACCCAATTACCCTTATCGCAGATTCGAAACATGAACTTGTATATTTATTGCAAATCCAGTGCTCTAACCACTAAGCTAGGGAGGATACCATATAATATAGTTCCGATTCTTGCTATCGATTAATTGGTTTTGTATACTTAAAAGTACTCAATCCTGGAAATTATAAGTTGGAAAATTCAATTTTGTCTGGAGGTCAACTTAAATCTAAACTTTTCTTGTTTATATGAATTAAATAACAAATTTGCTTTTCAAAACAATTTAATGACAAATTAAGTTCAAAATTTTAAATCGTACAAATTAAAATTCCTCATCTCCTTCATCTTCAGCACCATCAGCAGAATCGATACCAACTTCTTCATAATCTTTTTCCAAGGCAGCCAAATCTTCCCTGGCTTCAGAGAATTCACCTTCTTCCATACCTTCTCCTACATACCAATGCACAAAAGCCCTCTTGGCATACATCAAGTCAAACTTGTGATCAAGACGAGCCCAAGCTTCAGCAATGGCAGTGGTGTTTGACAACATGCAAACAGCTCGTTGTACTTTAGCAAGATCTCCACCAGGAACAACAGTAGGTGGCTGATAGTTGATTCCAACCTACAACAAATCAATTTTACAAATTTCAGTACAGGCAAGCATAACTTGAAACATCTTTCATTTGTATCTACCACTTATTATTTGATTGATATTTAAAATAAGCAAGTACACGAAATTTTGAGTGCATGCAGGATAAAAAAAAAATTCAGTAACACCTTTACATCAACTTTTAATGCCGTAATATTGGCGGTATTCCCTAGTAAATTTTAGGGAAAAATGGGCAAAGAAAAATACATGCTTAACATTCAATGAATTACTATTTTCTAACTGAAATTTAGAAAAAATAGCCAACCTTTCCTAGATAGCACTTGAAAATGATAATTATGAATATTTACAACTCAACATTAATTGCATTGTAACTTGTTTTAAAAGAGTTCCTTCTAACATACCTTGAAACCTGTGGGACACCAATCAACAAACTGGATGGTTCGTTTTGTTTTAATGGTAGCAATAGCAGCATTGACATCTTTGGGGACCACATCACCACGGTACAACAGACAGCAAGCCATGTATTTTCCATGCCTGGGATCACACTTTACCATCTGATTGGCTGGCTCAAAGCAGGCATTTGTGATTTCAGAAACTGTTAACTGTTCATGATAAGCCTTTTCAGCAGATATCACTGGAGCATAGGTTACCAAGGGGAAATGGATTCGAGGGTATGGTACAAGATTGGTCTGGAATTCTGTAAGATCCACGTTCAAGGCTCCATCAAATCTAAGGGATGCAGTGATAGAAGATACAATCTGACCAATCAACCTATTCAAGTTGGTGTAAGTGGGTCGTTCTATGTCGAGATTTCGTCTGCAGATATCGTAGATTGCTTCATTGTCAACCATAAAGGCACAGTCGGAATGCTCCAAAGTAGTGTGAGTGGTAAGGATGGAGTTGTATGGTTCAACCACAGCAGTAGATACCTGAAGGAAGAAAACGAAACTCAAGCTACTTTCTAGATAATTGAAATTAATATTTAGAACCATCTTAGGGATGTTTTCGTAACACCACCAAATAACCTCAACATCTCAATATTACTTTACAAACATAAATGATAAAAGCTTACATATTAAAACATCCGGTAAAGATGTAGAATCCGAGACATGTTTGTCGCCAAGCAATTTTTGTTGCCAAATCAAGATGGCGTCCTAAGCCAGTATGTTCGTTAAAAAAAAAAACGTTGACTTTCCTACGCGAAACACCTTTTGAATAGGGTTGCCATAAAGCTGAATCAAAACAACAAGGTTACCATGTTTGGCGATAAATCGCCACGGTCTCGGATTCGACATCTCACCCAAACATCCAAAAGAAATATAATTTATCCCTTCATTTGATAACTTCAATGTCTCACCTGAGGAGCAGGGTAAATAGCAAACTCCAATTTTGATTTCTTTCCATAGTCAACAGAGAGCCTTTCCATCAAAAGGGAAGTAAACCCAGAACCAGTTCCTCCTCCAAAGCTGTGGAAAATGAGGAATCCCTGGAGACCAGTACATTGATCAGCAAGCTTACGAATACGATCCAAGACAAGATCTACAATTTCCTTCCCAATGGTGTAGTGACCTCTTGCGTAGTTGTTTGCTGCATCTTCCTTGCCAGTGATGAGTTGTTCGGGGTGGAAAAGTTGTCTGTATGTACCTGTGCGCACTTCATCTACGACTGTTGGCTCCAAATCGACGTAGACAGCTCGTGGAACATGCTTTCCTGCACCGGTTTCACTGAAGAATGTATTGAAGGAATCATCTCCACTGCCAACAGTCTTGTCGCTTGGCATCTGACCATCAGGTTGGATACCATGTTCCAGGCAGTACAGCTCCCAGCAGGCATTACCGATCTGGACACCAGCCTGACCAACATGGACACTGATACATTCACGCATTTTGAGATGAAGATTTATAGCTGAAGTGAGAAAAAGTTCAAAGTAAATTGAGGCCTAAGGTTTTCAAAAATGGATACAGAATTGATTTCAATAAAATTACCATAACAGTACAGCTTTGAGACTTGACAATGTTTTTGGCTCATTTTTAAGGTAGTTTCGGCAGGCAAAGGCTACCTCGCTTGATTTGTACATCTCAACCTCACAATTATTTAAATATCTTATTGATTCTTGAAAATCATTATCTTTTAATATCTCCATGCCTCAACTCTAGTTTGGTAGAATTAGTATCTTTTAAAATATAAATACTAAAGCCCGTTATTTCTTTTCACCAAAAAATATTTAATTTGGACAAACTTCTGTAACAAAATTTAAGAAAAAGATTTCATCATTGAGGATTTTTTGCTTTTCTTCCTTGGCGACAAAAACCCTTCCAAAAACGTTGCCATAAGGCCTTATATCAAAGCTGTAGTAAAATGGTAAAAACTAGAAACAAATAGATGAAACGGCAATCCTATGTTAGTGAAATTTTATTTAAGGAATTTTTGAAATTAGATGCGTTTTTATTATTCCAAAAGCAAAACTGGTTACTGATAATAAGCGATATGCTGGTATTTTCACAGCAGTTTATGACATCGTTGTTTCAAAACAGTAGGCAATTTACATTCGTTACAAATTAAAAAGTCGCAGAAACCATTTAAAATATTCAATTTACCAATGCTTAATTTAAAGTTAAAATCCAAAATACTACTTTCTAACAGAAAAAATCGTTACATTTTTTACCTAAATTAGTAATAACACTTAATACTGTGATCGAAAAATAACAATTTCATCCATCTCTACTGTTGAGGCAATGCGCACATCGTTATACGAAGAATATCCTGTTCCTTTTTAACAAGAAAATCTTACTAAACAATAATCCTTTGTGGTGATTAATATTTTTTATACCACTATGACGTTTATCAATGGATTCAATTGGTACAAAAGCTGAGCACTCCTCAAACTGGACTAAGAAATGACAAGGGTATTTAGTTTCTCCTTTGACCTCCATTCCAACACGAACGATGGTCAGCAACACACATCTATAATATCGGTTTCGATACAATAGACTGATGTTAAAACCTAAAAATACCCAAGAATTGGTGAACAATTGTACAAACGAAAGCGATTGACACAAGAAAATTAACTTGATATAAGAGCATTTTACAAGAGTAAACGGTTCCACTATTAGAGTAAGGCCCCACCCAAACCGGCAATCTGACATAATGAACACCATTGAGCCGTCAAATTCAAAACGGCTGCTTACAAATACGCAGAAAATTTAACCTCACAAAAAACATACTTCATACTAAAATATTTAGATCAGAAAAGTTTCGTTCCGTTCTTGAGTGCACGAATAAGAACAATGAAATTGTACTTCTAACGGTCAAATATTAATTTGAAGCATAGATTGAGGAAAAGAGGTTAAATTAAATAACGAGATGAATTAAGAATAATATCAACTTACACAAAATTCAGATTATCAAATAAATTACGTTGAGGTTACGATTCGAGACGTGTGACGGATCTCAATACGAAAACCAAAGTGACGCTCCCGGCTTTGCTGGCGGTTTTTCAGAGGATTTCGACCAATAGAATTCGAAATCGTCATACCTGAAATGACGTAATTCAAAGGGCTGCGCAGTACAGTTACAGTGAGAGGCATTGTCCCAGTTCGAAAATTAGCAAGACAAAATCCGAAAAAATAAGCAAAATATTTTCGTATTTCAATCCTTTATATATATAAGTAGATTCTTTCTTAGTACACTGAAAACATAGTTTCATTGATGGTGCAGAACTTTGCAGGGTTAACAATTTTTATAGTAAGTGTTAAATACAGTAGCATTGCACAATATTGATATCGGGATGCCGAAATTCAATAGAAAGTAAGATAATAAAAATCTTATGCTTAGCTTTTTTTTGCGACCCACGCCCACCCCGGCTCACCGCGAGGTTTAGAGCCCAGTTTAGGGAGGCGGGGAAAGTGATTCCCAGCAGAAGAGGCAGTGGGCCACCCCCTTCCGCGGGCAGGGCAGACACACGCTCACCCCTCAGGGCGACCTTACAGCATTTATTGAATACAATATACATATTACAATATAAATACATCTCGCTTTACATTTAGCGATTAATTTGAACATCAATAAGCAATATAGAGAACACAACAAACAAAACGCAATTCAGAATTTTTACAATTTAGAGGGCATATGCTTAGCTTTGGACAATTTTTAAGTCAGCGCTATTCGCCTCCACTGCAAAATGCTGCTTGGTGCTATTTGGTAGCTGATTTGGTCGTCGGTGAAAGCCGACTTGATTCTCTCATGCCAATTAATTCATACTCATATGGTTGATTGGTTGGTTTTGGGGTTTTATGGCAAAAGGGCCATTTTGGCCATGCTGCTCCAGATACAAGACATACAATATCAAGTAATAGACAGACACAATGAAAGTTTTTACTGACACAGATGAGAGAAATACACCCAGGGAGGAATGTACCAGACAGGAATTGAACCTGCTCCGACTACAACTCGGTTGCCAGAGCAGTGGGCATACCCACTGAGCCATGAAGGCCCCTCTCATATGGTTGGTGCAGAAACTAATTGTAATGTATTTCTCTGAATTAGGAGCGATTATCCGAAATCAAAAAGGACTGGGTTAATTGTTATTTCAGGTTTACCTCTTGTTATACAAGAACCTGGAATTTAACTTTTAACTAACAAAAATGTTTTTAATAAAATATTAAATTTAAAAGATATTTGAATGGTCATTTAATTTGTAAATGGCTACGCAGGCTTCTTTTCCGATGTAAAGGAAAGATTTGTCCAATTTTTTTTCACTTTCTTGACAATTTATACATTTTTGCCTAAATAGAAGATTTTATTGCTATGTACTACTATATATATTGAGAGGGAGACAAATGATTCCTAAATGGGATGAATTCATGCATTTAGTTTCATAACATAATAATAATAATAAAGTAACAAAAGTTATTGTGATTATACAGTTTTCAAAAATTTTAGGATGTTTTTCGAAAGATTTTAAGTGATAGCTGACTACAATTAGTTGCCACTATTATGGTTCCCGTGGCATTACCACACAGTTATGCCTTATTTTTTTCTTTAACTAGCACTTCCTTCTGCTTTTCTTATAAAAAATTAATTTACAAATAAATTATCTAAAATGTATAATTGTGAAGCATTTTTATGGAACATTTTTAATGAAACACAAGCCTTTTGAACACTACAAAATAAGTATAATCATGCATAAAAGTGAACGGATATTTATAAAATATTTATTACTGAAACATATATTAATTTTTTAAGTAAAATTTAGGAAAATTCAATTTTCTTAGCAATTACGTACTTTGTCAAACGTCAAACCAAAAGCTAAAAAAGTTCGTAAAAAATGTAATCAGGAACATAACTTTGTACTAGAAAAAGAAATTCTCATTAATTTTTACATAACATAATAAGTTATCTATGTAAATAAAAAAAATGAATGTTTTGTGCATTGAACATTTTCCTCCCTTTTTAGTTATTTATCCTTTTAGGCCATTTTAATCCAAAATCAGTGGTTTCCGCGTTTCGTATCTGTCTTGAAGCTGAGATGTTCTGGCTTTATGCGTGTTCCCGCACTATGACCAAACGTCTGGATATATTTCCGTGAAGTCGGGGCTACCTACTTTACGAGTTGAAACTATTTTGAAACAACTTAAATCCTGCTGAAAGTTTATGGTGAAAGATTGATTTTCTTTTTTTAAATGTTATCAAATCGACTTACCGAATTTTGAAAAATGGTAATCGTTTACCTTGCTTCGTCTTTACGGAAGACATTTAATTTTAAAAACAAGTCCTTTGTGACAAGTCCAAATCACGTGACACTTAATGGAATTTTTCAAGAACTAAAAATTTTTCATGAATATCGTGTCAAATTAATTCGGAAATAATTTGTATCAATAATTATTATTAATTATCAATAATTATAAATAAATATTTGTATCAATGTAATATCGTATCAAATTATCGGAAATATCGCTTCCTTGTTGAAAGAGTTTCTTGTAAAAAGATATTAACAGGAAAACTGAATGCCAAACTATTCGCAGTAGATTCGTTATTTTTGCGATTTGAGTTACGGCAATTTTATAGTAAACTTAAGAATGGGCATTCATAATCACTTCAAAGCCCAAAATCAACTTTTATAGTAGTCACCCTATTGTAATCTTTTGTCGTTTTGTCACAAAAGGGGTACGATGTATGTGAAATGGATTATAGGGATCGATTTACTGTGCGATCGAAAAGTCGCTCAACCCAACATGTCTTCATTGTCTTTTGTAGTTTAAACAGAATGCCATAATGTTAGTAAAAATATCTGATATAATATACGCATTTGAAGTTCGTTTAGTTCGATTTTTCGATAGCACCGTATCATGTTACAATTTGCTAATAATAAATTACAGAAATCATAAAAATTTCGAAAGGCGTTAAAAACTATTTTTCGGACACTAAAACGATATTTGCATTTTTCTATGAAAGAGAAAAGTGAGTATTCTGGTCCCTTTTTCAGTTGACCAATTCAATCGGAGTAACACCGGGTAATTATGCTCTAGTGTAATAATAAAAGACTCCATTAATTTGAAGATGATCGAGTATACGCAAGGATGATTTCGTATGAATTCATTGAGAAAAAATTCTTCTTGCATTTAATTTGATTGATCGGGTTTTTTAGAGCAAGGGCCATATTTGCCATGCTACCCCAGACAGACAACATCAAGTAATGGGCATGCACACACAAGGAAAGTGTTTACTTGCACAGAAGAGAGAAATACACCCAAGTAGGAATAGAACCTGCGCCACCTACAACTCGTAGGTTGCTAACGCAGTGGGCATACTCACAGAGCCACGACGGCCTCTTACTTAATTATGCTGTTTATAATCTATTGCGTTGACTTGAATAGCCTACCATTTTGTCATCGGCTAAATGGACACAGATTAGGGATATCTGGGTCCATAATCGGAACTTCATGCCGAAATTAGAATTATCGACACATTAGTGCTTACAGACAGAAATCGAATTTATGTTTGCTTAAAAACAAAATAGACCTATTCTTTCAGTTAATCTTTGATAACTTTACAGAACTAAGCATATTTTAGAATGATTCTATCTAAAACAGAAACAACGAAACATATTTCATCGGGAAATAATAATAGAGTTCTACCTTTTATTGTTATTCTTTCTTTCCCCGCTATTGAGATCAACATCTGTACTTCATAAAATGATCAAGTTTGAAAATATTTATGGAACTTCAAAAAATTAGAGAAGACAATATTGCTATTCTGAGAATTGCACAATAAGGATTTTAAAAGGCATTTAATTCATTCTATTACCGAATTGCAGTAACAAAAGGTTAAATATGAAACATTTGTTTCACTACAGAAATCAGTTGCATTGTCGGTGAACTTTCTGTACGCGAATATTCACTTAGTTTCAATTTATTCATATACTATAGCACGTAAGGCTGGCTATACTGTCCCTGCGAGTCAATGCAGTGATCGCAAAGGGATGAGTCATACAGGCAGGTTTCCCCGAAATCCGGAAATCTTTTATTTTATGCTTTTGTATGGTTTTCAGATAGCGTCATCGGCGGTTGCTATGGTTACTTTCTACATCACAAATCAGGCGATGTCATGAAATGACAGACATCGACCTCAGACGGAGCATGTGACCCCAGCTTCATGTTATTTCTTCCAATTGCTCGGTTTGAAGATCTGTCACGTGGTTGTGGGTAAAAGCATGAATCCTAAATTATTGATTGGTTAAAGTGATTATCCACCGTGATCATAAACACTAGTCTGCGCTTCCATAGCCAATCGGCTAAGTGGATTTGTGATTTACCCTTCAGAGATCTTAAGACAGCGACTCCGCCCACATGATCCGTCTATTCCATTAGAAGGTCGATGATGACAGACTCCCTGAGTTACTGTGTTTCTTTTCGGTTGTTTTCTTAATACATGCAACCGTAAATATTAAAACTGTGTTTCTCTTTTAATATTGAGGAATGCTTTTAGTTTTTACAAATTACGATCAAAAATACAATCTAAACAAATTGAAGATGTGTTCGTTACTACTGTGAACAAAAGAAAACGATATCAGCACTAAAAGTCACTAACATTATCATCTATATTATTTCTATAGTGTGTATCCTTTTACGCCTCTTACACGCGACGAATCTTAAAAAGTGAGGTATCAAAAAAAGAGAATTTCCCGAAGCACTGACGAATCCGTTCTATTTCTCCAAAGTGTGCAGAGGTGTCCTGTTTTTATGTTTTGTTTTTATTTTGATTATATTGTTCGGTTTTGGGTGCTGCCTGCTGTTACGGACTCCATTAGCTCATAGACTTCCTTTTGGATCCTGTGATAACTTTTTAACATCAACTATCTAATCTGTTATGTGTACAGCATGGCATTGCCCTCAAAATTGTTAAAATTCTAAATTGCGTTTTGTTTGTTGTTTTCTTATGTTGTTTATTGATGTTCTAATTAATCGCTAAATGTATTTATATTGTAATTTAATTGTATATAATACTCAATAATTGCCGTTCGTGTGCCCTGTTGGGTGGGCGTGTGCTGGCCCCGCCCGAGAGCACAGAGGCAACGGGCCAGCGTGTGCTGGCCCGTTGCCTCTTCTGCTGAGAATCACTTTCCACGCCCCCCTAAACTGGGCTCTAAACCTCGCGGTGAGCCGGGTGGGGCGTGGGTCGAAAAAAAAGGTGTGCAGAGGGGAGAGCTAAAAACAATTCGAAATCCCCATAGGAATAACATTGAGTGTAAAACGATTGTGGTATGCAACTCAGTTTGTTTTACCAGTATTGATGGAAAAACAACTTTTCCAATAAAAGTGTTCATGCGAGAATTCTCGCACGGGCACGCTAGTAGTATATATTTGTAGAAAGCAATGAAAATATGTGTGATAGTTATTAATTCTGTGTGGTACTTTGACTCAAAAGTTTTCATGAAATCAAAATACTAAGAAATAATTACAACTTTACCCCGACTGACTCTAAAAATAGACTTGATATAGAAGCTTTAACAAAGTAGGTAACACAACATGAAGTACCTGGTTTTGGTAGCCGAATAATCTGAAGCAGATTTCAAGAGGAAGTCTTATCTTGAATATGGATTTCTGTAATAAATTTGCCCATTAATTTGTGTTTAAATTTCTGAAGCAGACATTTACCTTTTCTCACTATATCATGTTCTTTTGTGAACTCCTCTGATGAAATGAACAAGTTTTAACATAAACCCCAAGATATTGATGGAAAATGGAATTCTGGAAAAAAGGTTTTAGGCAGCGTTGTTCTGAAGTGACAATATCTGTGTGGACGCCAGACTTCGGTCTGATTGTATATTTAAAATGCTCTTATCTTTTTCAGGATTTATAGATAATTTTTAAAAATGACTAGCGTTTATAATAGATAGAACTACTTACTACTACTTTGCATTACTACTTGCAGCGCCATTTTACCTACCCCTACCTCACCACTACTTTTCCTTTGCATTACTATTTCAATTAGTTTTCATAACAATTTGAGTGGTGTGATGGATGTGCTTGTAATAGGGATGAATAAGGGCTGCCAATAAACAGCCGTGGCATGTCTTCAAGCTGAATAAAAAATGTTCATCTATAAAATCTCGCCAAATTAAGAGGATTAATCTTTTGAAAGTATTGGCTGGTTGGATTGGGGTTTTATGGCGCAATGGCCAAGTCGAAGTAAATGGGCATACCCACACAAGGAAAGTTTTATTGACAAAGAGAGAAATGCACCCAGGGAAGAATCGAATTCAATCGAGAAAGGAGCATGCCCCAAAAGTTTTTATTAAAAAGAAATTCGTTACGAGAGAGCTATCATCTAATATGAAAAGAATTTAGCACAGAAAAATGAATTTGTAAAGGATGGTGGATCCTCTTACCTTATAATATATAATGTAACCTTATGTAATGATCCACCGTCCATCTGGAGCACTTCTACACATCAGAATATCCAATGGGCCAACCTTATTACTTATATAAGGTCACCGAATATATTGTCACCCGCCCAATCTAGACAAAAGAATATATATAAAAAGTGGATATTCATATACTTTAGCAACCTTAATTTTCCTAGAATATTTGAAAAAAAAAACCGTTATCACTTTTGAGGATGAACGCCAGAAGTCCCAACACCCCTGAAATGGTTTATGACTACTGGTCAATATTTTTAGGGGATTTTATGAGCGCAGTAAAATATTCTCATGAATCTGCGCATGTTTTTCTTTATTTGCTTTACAGTATTAAAAAAGCAGTGACTAAAGACGATTTGTTTTGAATATCAAACATGTTTTCGGAGAGGGGGCGACTTGAGGCTTGCACGTGGGCTGCTTATACCTCAGCAACGGTCTCGACGACTTGAATTCTTTTTTTTACCGATAAATATTTAACTTGATCCCAACAAAACCCACGTTTGATAGAAGCAAAGAGAAAACGAAAGAAAGCAACGAGTTCGCCGCATGTGTCAGCTGTGGTCTCTCCCCTACTCCAGAGAGTAGTTAACCTAAAATAGACGTTGTTTCCTCCTTGCCTTATATGGTCGTCGCACATCACCGGCGAAACGAGAAAAAATGAGACCTGCTCAGCGACAGACTGCTTTCAGGCGTCGCCTGACTCAACGTCGGGTCAACGCACGTCTACTATTATATTGATCGCTTGGCTGGAGGAATTTATTGTATTTTCTGCTTGGGAACTGTGAGGCTCTCAATAACCAAGGCCGAACCCAATTTTTTCTAGGGAACGGGTAAATGAAATGTGAAAATATCTTTGTGTCCGAAATGAAAATTGAAATTCCTTTCTTACCAATTTCCCAAAATGGTTGAATTTGCTAACCATATTAAAATTCATGGTTCCTCAAAATGGGTGCTATCACCTCCCCTGTGGGCGCTGAAGAAATCCTGGGGCTATGCTGACCCCAGAGATTATAGGGAACATTGAAGAGCAAGAGTGGGCAATAAGATGTTAAAAAATTTGTCGTCCAAAACTGTTCCAGAGTTGCAATCACAAGAAGAATGAATTGAAATATCAACAAATGAAGAATAAAAATTGAAATTTAAGGTAGGTAGGTATTTTATTAACGTAGCAGAGGAGGGGGGCAACACAACGGAGAAAAATTTTCTTCCAAAAGATAGGTAGGTATTTTAATTAACGTCGCACCGGGATTACACAACACAATGTAATTTTGAACCACGGTCAGATGACGAAGTAACACCTGAGCTGGCACCTCACTCTCCAAACTTCCACATCACGCCAACGTGAGGACATTTGAGGCCATGACAGATTTAATATGAACCAGCCCCCTTTGTACACTACGGTCTTTGGTTGGATTCGAACTCGAAACCCTCCGGTTGCTAGTCCGTTACTCTTCCAACCGGGCTACCGCGGCCAATTGAAATTTAAAAGCGGGTTCTAAAAGTTCTGATTGCAAAAACTCCTTTATCCTGGGTTGTGGACTGTTGCAAAAAATTTTGATTGCATTTCTGTCATCCTATTTAGTTGAACTAGTGGACAAGACTTTTAATTAATAAGAGAAACCGACTGTAAATAGAGTGTAATGTAGACAAATTGACTACACTACAAAAGGCTCATCCTAGTGCATTTGTGTATTTCATTTTAATAAATAGCTTTCTAATTTCAGATCCAAGTTGTTTAACTTTTTGAAATTCTAAAACTATTCAGTTACATAAAATATTTTTTGAATTTCACCAAATAAATATTTTGGTGAAATTCAAAAAATATTTGGCACATCGATACGTATTCTGCATAATTAGTTGAGACTGAGTTTTCCAAAAGGATGGCGCTGAAAAAATTGTCTTTGTGAATGGGGCGTTGAGCCAAATATTTTGGAAACTGTAAAATTATATTCATTCAATGTCAATCACGGTAATTGTTGAATTGTAAATTTAAAATATTATTTTATTTCATATTTGTATAATAAGGGTGTAAAAAGATAGTAGTGGGCACATGGAGTTCAGCTGGCCCTTTGACCCTCTCCTGTATCCACCACTGACCCTATGGATAAAATTTTGGTCACACACACAACTGCAACAAATACTTTCAGAAACACTTCCAAATAAGACTTGCCAAAACACTTCCAAAAAGACGTTTTTTAAAAGCCTAATTATGTTTATTTTCCTTCACTGAGATATAATTCACCTATGTATTTATCAGCATCATCAAATAAATTAATGTCTTCCATTCTTGGGCTAAACTTCCAAGACATCATTGAGAAGATGTTTCTTTAATTTCTGAAAAAGATTTTGGATCATCTCTGCGTCATTCGGGGACTGTGGAAGCCCAGTTGGTAGAGTCGATGATTAGCAACTGGAGGGTTGCGAGTTCGAAACTAGATCCAAGCAAAGACCGTCGTGTACCTGGGGGCTGGTGCATGTTAAATCTGTTGTGACCTAAAATGTCCTCACGTTTGCATGGTGTGGAAGTTTGGATAGTGGAGTGGCAGCTCAGGTGTTGACTTCGTCATCTGACCGTGGTTCCAAATTAAGCGGTGTTGTCCTCAGGTCTTTTCCTTGGAGGATGGATCCCGAATCGTCCTTACTAGTAAATTGTGTTGCTTCACTGCTACGTAAATTCAACTACCTACCTCTTTTCGTCATTAATAGGCACCCGATTTCCAGGGCCCTCTACACTTGGTCTCCGGGCCCCACTACCAGGTTACCTCATAAAATCAGTGACGTAGCTGAGGAAGGGCCACAGCCATTCCTGAGGATTGTGCCCTTGCACGTCGTCAGAAAAACTAGGAGTGACCGAAAGGCGGTAGGCTTTCAACGTTAAACGGAAATGCTCAGTTGTGAATTTTGGGATATTTACCAGTTTCCATATCTTATCCGTCAATATTTGTTGTCTCTTAGTGACTGTGATAAAAGATTTAGGAATTTCTGCCTGTTTTACTAATTTACTCATGAATATTCAAAAGGCACTCTTCAAAGGCTATTCTTTGGAAAACAAATGTTTTTATGAAGAGTGGCTTATTACACAATTGGCTTAAAGATGTTTGCACCTGGGCATTCAATAAAGTGCGGCTCCGAAAAGAAGGAATACGTGTGAAAAGTCATGAGGAGTGTTACCATACTCAAAAAGATGAATGTCTGGTTTCTCTTTGCCAACTCATTATAACTGCTATCGCTTACGGCACTCACCGATACTAGTTCAAAACCTCGTGTCTCGACTGCTGTAATGACTTGCTCAAAATTTTAATCACTTTTTTACACACATCACCAGGAATACTCCCTTTTTTGGTTTAAACCATTTTTAATGATCTCACAGTACAGGCACGACACACAACACAAAATAAAAGGTAGTGCATATCAAAATCGAATCATTTCAATCTCGATCACTCTTAAAAACCAACAAGTCTCTAACCACACTCATTACCGTCTCTTTCGTCTATCCAAGTCCTTCCGGGCATGGCAAGAGCGCCATCTATCTGACTCCGTAGGTCTTTACACTGCCTTCTCACGGGAGCCGTAGTATACCTTAGGAACTGTCCTGAGGGGTCGACAGGGATAATGGCCCGAAGTTAGTTAGTATCTAAGGGGGCGGCATTTCAGAAATATTTATCAAAAAGTTTTATGGACTTGAAGGCAAAATTTTATAGTTTTAAGCACAATTTGATCCTTTTCTGTATTATTGTCTTGTGCTATGTTTGTGAGGAATGTTTTCACCCACTCCATCTTTGCAACACAACACTTATGTCAATTTTCCTTCCATGTAGTCCTTTCAATAGTACTGCGATTCAGAGAGGAGACGAAACATTCTTACAGACGTCTGGAGAGAATGCGACAATACAGGGGACGCCTTTCCTTTCTTCCCTCTTGGAGACCTGTAAACACGAGCCATTAACCCTCTATATGGTGTCTACTAGATATCTCGTCCCAGATCTGACCAATTTGGCTAATGACGAGATTCCTCGTCATCGAGATAATTGCCGATTTTTCGATGATGACGAGATCAAGATTTGGTCAGTTTTCTTCTAATGACGTGATATCTCTTCGAGACAACCACCAGGAGAGTTAACATTCGGCCTTTTGCTAGCTTTTAAGTACGCAAAAAATGCAATCAAAAATAAATATTGGAACAGTAACTTATTAACTAATATGGTAGTAGTTAATATATTTCAACATAATCATTTAAATAATATACTTTATCAACATTTAAATACGTAAATTTTGTTTTGGACAGAGGGTGGTATTATCAGCCACACCTGACCGCAAGTCCCAAAAGTCTAGCTATGTATCTGCATGAAACATAAAAACGTATTTAATAAGTATTCTATATTTTACTTGCACTAAAGTATAAATTTTTCTCTTTTCCGTTGTATACATATTATTTTAAATGCATGCTATGAAAATGTGTAAAACTTTTAAAACGCAGACTTACAAAACTTTTCCTATGTGCTTGTCCCTACCCCTTTAGCTGCGATTCCTCATAAATGGGGATCTGTTAAGTCCAATCCATACATACTATACCTATTCATGCATGACTAAAGTTATCAGTATAAAAACAGAATGTCAAAAAGAAATTTTGAAGATGGATATGCACAAACATTGCACAAAACACATTATTGTATTTTGTATAATGTTTGTACAATTACGCAAAATACATTATTGTATTTTGAGTAATTATTGTATTATAGTTTCACTAGTGTTTCATGTTTTTTGTTATTTTTTCAAAAATGTATAACTAATTTTAACTCTCCAAGTGTTTCGACGAGATATCTCGTCCAAGTTTTGATCAATTTTGCTAAGGACGAAATATCCCGTCAAGACAAATTGCCCTATTATTCCAGGGGAATGTAGATCCAAGTAGGAAAAACAAATTGCTCTTGCCTAGAACTGGTGACAGTTTGGAACAGATTTTTGCACCAGAGGATAGTCACTACAAGGTAGTTTTCGACGCGAAGATAAATCACCAAGAGTGATGTATTCAAAATCTTTTTGCTGACCACGAAAATTTTCTAAAGGCGTTATCTGGAGGCTGAAAGAAGTTGAATGGCACTGAGGGACATAGAAACTTAACTACCCACACTAAAATCTACGCCCACTTTGTCGGAACAACTGAGAAAAAAAAGAGGAAACGGGTTTAATCCTTATCAATTTCGTGACCTCGTCGATACTCAGTGATGTAAATTTCTTTCTCTTCGTTGTTTCGAGGAAGTTTTTATTGGAAGTAAGCGATGCAACAATTTTTCTTTGGCATTTTCTTACTTTATTTTCATTTA
The DNA here is from genome assembly GCA_933210815.1 of Meta bourneti. Classification (NCBI taxonomy): domain Eukaryota; kingdom Metazoa; phylum Arthropoda; class Arachnida; order Araneae; family Tetragnathidae; genus Meta; species Meta bourneti. The sequence goes on along the minus strand of OW119922.1, from coordinate 34,924,967 downwards.
AATCATAGTTTCCCAGAGTGGGCGCTGAAGAAATCTTGGGGGACAATGCTAATCTCAGGGGTATTAGGGCGCGCGTTGTGGGACAAAAGTGAACACGTTGCAAAAATTGTGTTGCTTAAAATTGAAATTAAAAAACGGGTTCCAAGAGTTCTGGTTGCAAAAGCAGATACCCACACTATCCTGTGTTGTGGGCAGTAGCAAAAATTTTTTGATTGCATTTTCGTCATCCATATTTAGTTAAACGTGAATTTAGTACTGTGACCAGTCTTAACAGAGAAGAGGAACTGTGTTGACCACAGAGATTTAAGAATGCTGCGGTGGAAAATAAAGCCTTATATAGATAAATTGGCAGCACAGCAAAAGGCTCATTCTTCTCATTTGTGATTATTAAAGTTTTCTACTGATTTTTTTTATATAATTTATATAATGATTGTGAGCATTCTAACGAGTGAGTGTGCAATTTAATTTTTGTTGTTTCATTTAAGAAAGGTAGCTTTATAACTTCAGTTCGAATTTGTTTTATTTCTAAGCTAGCTTTCTGGAAATTCTAAAATTATACACAACTACATAAATATTTTAATGTAACTCAAAAATTATAGGTTGCAATTTATTCTTAGTTGAGATAGTTTTCCCGAGGGGGTCTGAAAAAAACTGTCTTTGAAAAGGGGCTGTTGGGTCAAAAACGTTTGAGAAGCTGATTTAAATGTATGTCTTTAAGTGTGGAAAGCACGGTTATAAACTTTTCCTGCTGTGAGAAACCATAGTAATTAAAAAAATTTTTAAATGAGAACAGTCTTGACAGACTGTAAGGATGATCATGCTGTATTTTAAATAATACATCAAGTTGAGAATCACGGAAGTGGTGGTTGTGACCCGACCAAAACTGGTTTCAGTGGATGTTTAGGATCTCACCTTGTTTTTTTTCTTCAAGAATGAAATTCCTTTAGATTCTCGAATCTCGTAAAATTTTCACTGCCTAAACATTTCAACCAGATAAGTAATTTATCGAGGGCTTACTACCTATAGTTAATATTTTAATTCGCTGCAATGGAAAATGTGTCCCGATAAGAGATTCTGATTTTGTGATTGAGATTTTATCTGGAATAGCGACAGAGATTTTATCTAGACTGCGCTCTGTTGCTTAGGTCATTTACCGTTCCATAGTTTAAACAAGTATTTTGCTATAGAATTTCCACTGTGTCGAATAAGAATCAATAATATGCTTGATTGTAGAAATCAATTACCACCGAGAAACTTTTACAAAATAATAGCTTTTCATAAATCCAATGATAGTTCTCAAAAATTACTTTTGTAAGATATAAAAAAATGCATTGGTTAAAAAACAATAAAGTGAACAATACCTGAACAATACCTAAACAATACCTAAAAACAATACCTGAACAACGATATATTTCAGATTTATGGAAGAACAATCTCTGGAATGAGTCTTATTTGGGTTTGTGTGCAGAAGTCAAATTAATGAAACTCACTAAACCGTTTTTAAATTCATATGATTTAATATTTACATTTGTACTTAATCTTGCACAAAACTTTTCATCTCTTCTCTAATAAGATAAAATACATTTCGCAATTCATTTTTCAAATTCTGATTTAGCACACAATCAGTTTGTGATTTGCAGTGCACTTAAATCTAATGCCAGTGTCAAGGTACGTTTACAACTATACTCAGAGAGAACTATAGCTACAATTATTGCTGCTGTTTTATATGCGCTAATGTAAGAAGTATCGCTAGCCGTGGCGGACAATTCTGCAGCAAGTTGACCGACCGTCTACTTTTCTAATAATGTCTGACAGTTTATCCAATTTCTTTGTTGGATTTTTGCGATTAATTTGTATTCTTAATTATTTTTTATTATATAACCACAGGAAAACGGGATAAAATTGAGATTCATTATTAATATTCAATTAACAAAGTTCAAGAAATGTTTTCTGATATGTTTGTGTACCATCTATTGATTAATTGTTTGAATAGCAAACAAACATCCATAATGATCAATACATTAATTTAATTAGAATTAAATTTATAATACATTAATTTAATTAGAATTAAATTTATAAAACATTAATTTAATTAGAATTAAATTTATGTATTATAAATTTAATTCTAATTAAATTTTGGTCTTTCTTTGAGTATAATACTTTTATATGTATGAAGGAAATTAAAACATTAATAAAAAATGTTTGCAAAATACGTATCAAATTGTTACTTTCTCGAAGGCATACTGAATACTAAAGTCAGATCAGTGATAAATGTATATCAAAAATATTTCAAGTCAGTATAAACACATTACATTTCTGTTCTGCAGTTCTGTTTAGAGATATCAATGAGAGCTGTATGTCAAATATGTTCAGATGTAAACAGTCTCCGGAAATTACTGTTGGACAGTTAATGAAACTAGCTACAAGGACCTGTACACATGTAAACGTACATTTACAGACTCAAACATTCTCAATAAATAAACGACAATTTTCAAACAATTAGATATTCATGTAATACGATAGTCCTCTGATGAGTTCAATCGCTATTTTCTTGGATTTTTGCGACTTTGTTAGCTCAATATCCAGCAGATATTTCAGAAAGTCACTTTACACAAGAAGGGACTTCCAGAAATAGGATTCTCCATCCAGCGAACTGATATCAAATACAGTCCCGGTGTTAGCACCTGGTACGTGACTTCATAGACGTCCTTTTGAACGTATTCGACACTGACGAAGGATACTTCGTGTTGTCCTAGTCCTTGCACAGTGGCAGACAAGTTACCACATCCAGCCCCGTTGGTTAGAACCTGCAGAGAATGGCGCATTAGTTATACACTGTTAGGAACGAAATCGTCAAACATTATTCAAGAAAGTGCCAAGTATGTAAAAGATGCATCTCTCACATAGGGAGTCTTCATTCATAAGCAAATTTACTTGGGTGTTGTTTGGTTTAAATTGAGTGACTCCTTTTCTTGTCGATAAATATTAATATTATTTCAATATTTCCGCATATTTACATTTAGAACAGCTTACTGATTCCTAAGAATAGAATATTGTTACAATTAAAGAGTTTCGGGCAACATAATAATAAGTCACTTATCAAAATTTTCAAGTTTTAAAAATTTTAAAATTATAAGGGTTTATCCACTTTCAAGAGGGTATGTTGTCTTAAACTTTTAAGTATCAAGTACTCATTCAAACAATCACAAATTCTTTTGATCCTTGAATGGTTAATATTTATTTTTTTCATTATGGTATATGTCTCTGTGACTTATATTGTCCGGAGCCCTTCAACTACTTTTGACACAAATATGCATACATGCCATATAGCCACCCTCAATGCCTTTAACATAATTGAAATAATAATTAAAGCCAAATTATAAAACAGCTTTTAAAATGACACAAACTGTTTTTAACAGGTAGATGGTACATTTATTTAACACTACTACTTCCAGGAAAATTTATGTAACCGTGTTGCAGATAGTTATTAAATAGTCCACTGTGCTTATCATACAGCTTACATACTACTTATCATACAGCACTAGTAACAATTATCAGAAGTAAAATAAGAAAACATTTTAATAAAATCCTCATTCTTTTAGCACAATAATATCATTATTCTGGAAGGAGAAGGAAAGCTGGCTCCTGTACTGTAGCATAAACTTCAAATGTATATATATAGTAAATAAATAATATTAATAGTGTCCATAGAACTATATGGTGCAATATCACAATTTTTGAATGTGCATTTATGAAATTAGAACTTACCCGAAAACGATTCTTCACGGCCACGTGACCAAAGTAATTAGCGATACCAAAAACTTTGCATTCGTAAGGGCTAGAGGGTAAGCTCTCTCTTCGATCTTCTTTATAGTATTCAGACTCGATCAGCGAACAGAATTCTCGGTACACTGCAGAATCTGCCAGCTTCAAACTTTTTATGAAGCTAAGGTCGCCCCAGTATGTGGATGCACTTTCAGATATCTCGTCATCTATGTATTCGTCTTCAGTCGAATACAAGAGATCCACCGATGAAATTTCATCGTCTGCAGATAATTCTAAATAATTAACATCAGTCGATGACGACGTGTCTTCTCTGCTTGGCTCACGGAGATTTTCGAAGTGTTCCGAAAGTTCCAAGCCATTTGTGTTTCTGGAGGTTTCTAAATCGCCAGGATCACTGAAACTCCGTTTTCGTATTCTGGTTGCTGTCAGAGGAATCGAGAGTTTATCATCATTTCGTTTTTCCCACAGAATGTTGTTATCGTTATTCAAAGAACATAAATTTTCTTTCAGCTTAGATTTAGTGACTGCATGCATTGCTTTAAGTTTCTTGCAGTCGTCTGTTCCTGAAATAAAATGAAAGTATTTTGAATGTTCCATTTAAATACTAAACACACACAGAATTATTCCTTTCAAATTTTATGTAATACTGATTTATTTAATAATAAATCAAAATTTTGTTTTATTAAATTAAAATCGGGGTTAACTCTTATTTTGGAGGGTAATATTTAAACAGAGCTAGCGACCTATTTCATAAGATCAGGACCAACTAACTTAAAACATGGTATCCGGTACACTTTTTTATTTGAATTTTGTTGCTAATCTTCCAAGTGGTTTCGACGAGATATCTCGTCCATCAAGATCTGGCGTTTTATTAATGACGAGATATCTTGTCGAGACAAAACTGTCCTAGGGAATGACGATCCAAGGGGAAAAACAATTTGTCTCTTGCCCAGAACTGGTGACAGTTTAGAACAGGTTTTTGCTGGTCACTACAGGGCAGCTTCAGATGCGAAGATAAATCATCAGGAGGCTTAAATTGAATGTTTCTATTAGTAATTAGGAAGTATGTGCTCAGCTTTAAATGACGACGATCCCTTATGCAAACTTATGTGTTGGAATTCATACACGTTTCTCCCTGTTGTGTTTACATTGGTGTGGTGCGGAATTTTGGAGAGTAGGGTGCCAGTTCAAGTGTTGACCCGTTGTGTTGCTCCAGTGCTACAATAATTAACTACTTACATACCCTATTGTGTATCCTTGGATTTGTTTTACTGTGAACGATGCTCGATTAAAGATGAATGGTTCGTTTTTTACCGCTGTTGTACATGCAAATAATAGGATAAATAATTGCTTTTACCATTTAAATTACGTCTCATATGAGTCATTTTGTGTTCTGTGATCATTTCATCTTTATTTTGCGCTTTGTTCACGTTTCTGGAACTACAATCTGCTGATATCGAAATCAGGAGCTGATATCTCAAATTTTCCATAACCTCACAATGACGTTTTCAAGACTTCTTTGGCTGTCAGGTTCGATTCCTCCTTGGGTGTTTTTCTCTCCAAAACTTTCCTTGTGTGTATGTCTATTTAATTGACTTCGTTTGGCGCAGCTTGGCCAAATATAACCCTATAACCATAAAAAAACCAACCCAAGGTTTCTATGGATTATTGCTGTGAAACCTGTATGAGGAAAGGGAGGAATTAGAAGTAGGCTGGCTGGCGATGCTGGCAGTGAAATAAGCTGTGTGATTTTTGTCCAAAGATCAGATTAAATTATGATAATCAAATGTCATCAAAATTTGTTACCCATTTTGCAAATAGAATGGCATTTTCAATTCAAATGCAGAAATTAAAGAGATCTATTACGGCAGTGTCACACAATCTGTGGTATATCTAGGGGTTCGTGAAAGAATTGATAATGGTGGAAAAGGAGTAATTGACGGTGCACTTACGATTCTGTTGCTATTTACAAATATCGAACTGATTTTTGTGAATAATGAATGTTATCACAGTAGGCTAAATTCTCAGCTATTAGCTCTCAGATTATTACAATTATGTAGTATGTACCGTATAGATATCACTTGAATCTCAATTCCAAACACTATAAAAGAATGCTCAGAGATCGAATTAAACATTTAGCATGCTTTAAAAAATGATTTTTATTTTAAAAAATAATAACTTTCTTATTATACAGTAGGTTACAAAAGTATTCGTCTCCCTTACGTTTCTTACTATTTTCATGAATTTTATAAGGATATAGTTAAAATAACGATTTCAAATTCTACCGCATTGAAGCTCTGTATTCAACATTACAATGAATAGCATTATATGAAACATTATATGAGACAACAACATTATATGAAACAATATTATATGAAAGCTCTGTAAGAAAAGCTATTTCAACATCGCATCAAAATAACCGAATAATTATAAAAGTTTTGCTAAAAATATTTAAAATGCAAAGTAACCATATTAGACATACAAACGTATCCGGCCACCTTCCTTAAAAAATACCATTATATTCTGCTTGCGTATAGATTTTCAACGGATTTAACTATTTTTTTACATAAAAATGTGTGATTTCCTTACACTTCCTGATAAAAGTAATAATAAAATACAAATCTTTAAAATGAAGTCAGATTTTGAGTCGTTTTGGTTGTCACATACCAACCAGACCTTTGTATGCGGGACACTACTTTTTGGATTACTGGCATGGTGGACCAAAATCTGAACTTTAATTCAAATTTACCGCCAAAAATTTTCAAATTTCTTTTAAAAAGATCAATTGTAGGCATATTGAACCTTAGTTCTAGCAATAGATTAAAGTGTATCTGCTCTACAGTTGTCGACACACATCCAGATCATTCCATAGGAAGATCTGAATTGGACATTTGAGCGAATATTACTCTGACCGAACTCTAATTCGAGCTTCTTTCACTCAATTTTCTTCTGGTTTGCATAAAATACCAAAACCATTAATTCCAGCTTTGAAAATTGGTTTCCAACACTTCAGTCCATTCTCAAAAATCACTTTTTAATTTCAAGGAAGCTCAAATCAAAGTTTGGTCAATAACTGCTGTCAAATGCAGTGTATATCTTAATATATAAAAGGAAAACTTCATCGACCTTCTAATGAAATAGACGGAGTACGTTCTCGCAGCTTCATGCCATTTCCATAGGTCGCTCGATTTAAAGATCTGTCACGTGGTTGTGGGAAAAAGCATGCATGGGACAAATTATTGATTGGCTTAAGTGATTATCCAGTGTGATTAAAAAATACTAGTTAGCCAATCGACCCAAGTCGATTCGTAAGTCCGCGTGACTTACTCTTCTGAGATCTTACGACAGCGACTCTGTTCACAAGCTATGGACAATGTGAATTGTTGAATTGTTGAATGTTGAATTGTCAATTCGACGGTTTGATATCACATTTAAAGTAGTCCTTGTACTAGAACAAGAAAAATTACACCCAGATTCCAAGAAGTATTTACGAAAAATATCGAACACAGAAATTTTCGCGTCACCGACTTAATTGATAAATGCTAAAAAAATATCAAAAAAAAATGGGGATAGCACGAGGAAGAAGGGCCATCCTGGGAGGATTATTAACTGGGAAAAGTTTCCCTATTTCCATGCGTGAACAATGAAGAATACCAAAGATGTATTTCAATGCGAACTCACTATTTACGATAACACCGCGAAAGATGATAATAATCGCTTGAATATCATTAAGTGATTTCTAGAGCCCGTTGTATTCTTATTTCACAAGGTACCTAACAGCTAGTAGTGTAATGAGCTAGGTGTGTGATCTGGAGTAGTTACACGGAGTTTATTGCTGGTACTTGTATTCAATATGAATACATTGATCTTTTTAAGAAGTTTGGAAAATTTTGACTAAATTTGAATTAAAGTACATATTTTCGTTCACCGTGACAGTAATCTAAAAACATAGTGCTTTCATACAAAGGTACGGCTGTTATATAAAAGTTCTAAACGTCCAAAAATCTGACCTCAGTTTAAAGATTTGTATCCTCTTACCTTTATGAGGAAATTTGAAGAAACTTTACATTTTTAATCATAAAATAGAGAAATCCATCGAAAATATATCTTCAAGCAGAATAGAATGAAATGAGTTCCAGTTTGATCAAATACCTTATGTAAACAATGATATTGACTAAAAACAATCTAAGGTGTAAAACAAAATGCAATGAAAGTCTTATAGACATTGATTTTTACGTTTTAGTTTAACATTTGTACTTTTTCGGAAGGTGTCCGAGTATTTTTGTGTATTTGATATCATGGATTACTTTACATTTTAAATATTTTTAGCAAAACTGTTAATAATTATTCGATTACTTTTATGGGAGGCTAAAATAGAAAGACAGTTTTTATGTGGTAAAATTTTAAATTGTAATTTTTACTACGTCCTTATAGAATTCATGAAAATACAAACATGAGGTGTATGAATGCTTTTGTGACCCAATGTAAATAAATTAAATTTGTTAATACTTACAGTAATTCGTATTTCTTATGTAAAATACATTCAATACTTATGTATTTTTCATTACTTCGTTTTTTGATTTCATAATTTCCATGGTTCCACCTTAATTAATAGTTATTCTGATTGTATTACTTTCAAACATTTAGTTAAGATTGGAATGCATCTTATAGAAATGGACTATAAAGGGAATACTCAAGTGAAAAATGGTTGGAAATGTCTGGTATGAGAGGGATTTTCATTGTAAACACTCCAGATGGAAGGCAGGAATTTTACTTTCTGTTATCCAAATGCTCTCATATGGCATCGGGGTCACCTTAAGCTGTGTTTGGCATTTAATCTAATTGGCGTTGACCACCAATCATCATAATTCATTCTATGAAATTTCTACTGGCGACATCCTAAAATCGTATTCGAGAATCAAACCAAATGACGTCACGTCAGGGATACGCACAGATACGTACCACCACAGAACACTACCGACATCTATATTTAGCTTGACAGTAAAAGCTTCTCATTATGTGAAAATTTTAAACACATTTTTAGTATAAAACAAATCACTTACCTTTCATGCGGGACAGAGTTGGGACAGATGTTTCAATGTCAACAGTTCCATTCTCTTTGTTCGTCTGTTTTAATTTTAATGCTGTATTTAATCCTTTATAGCATTCTGAGCTCGATTCTTCGCTAGACATGACCGTATTATGTTTTCGTTGAATATTTTCCCAAAACATAAGCTTTGCTGTAATGTTACCCTTCTCTGGCAGCGTTTCTAATTTATGCAATATTTTTACGGTTGACGATGCTTCGTTTTTGGTGTTCTGCAATTGCTTAATACGAGCTTTAACTGGGCCTTCTCTGTTACTTTGAAAAGCGGGATTAAAATGTTTAAAATTGAACTGTCCGAGTGATACTAAAGTGCGTTTTTGAATTGAAAAGTTGGTTTCAGGTGACTCTTGGTTAACATTCGAAATTCCATGGACGACATTCGGCTGCTTTAGTGGCTTTTCAATGTGTTTATTAGTGGTTACCTTGTCAAGCAAAGAATTAATTTTATTTATATTTGTTTTCTTGGAAGAATGTTGACCATTAATTGGACTAGGTAAATTCCAAGGAAGTCTTGATGAGTGTAATTCTATTCTTGGTGTCGAATGTACTCGGGACAAAATGTTTTCTGATATGTTTCGAATTTGATTATTTTTAATGCTAACATCAGATATCCTACGAAAAGTTTGTATGGTATTTTCGCTAATTTTTGAGTCGCGTGCTTTACTTTCACTTATCTTTCCTTGAGAATTCATGAGCAAGGTGTGATTATTTGAGTCACGTTCGAATTCCGAGAACTTCTGTTCTGAAACTGTGTAGAAGTTTTCAGGAGATTGTGTTAGAACGTTCCGATTGTACGTATTAGTGTCACTCATAGATTTTTCTTTTTTATTTTCTAATTTGAAGTTGCGATCTTGTGTGTCATCTGATAAAGAAATATGTTCAAGATTTTGTAGTACTGAATCACTTCTTGAAGTTTTATTTCGATACTTCTGAATTTTATCAGAATTATTTTTACGCTTCTTGGTTCCTATGCAAGACGAAATATTGTTGCATTGTCTGGGACAAGTTTTTCGTTTGAAAAGATTTAGCTCTTTCTTTTCTTTAACATAACCTTCAGTTTCTAATATTGTATTCTTATTAGCTTGGAAATTGAACACCTTCGAAACTTCATTTTCGAAATATCTGAAGTTGTTTTCTTTTTTACCCTTAGTTCTCGATTTTATAATTCTGGGTGAGATTTGCTCCCCATAGACATAACTGCTTTGCAAGCTTTTTGCATCAGTTTTTATGAAAGGTTTTTCTTCTATTAAAGTACTTCCATTACTTCCATGGATTTTAGGCTCTGAAATATCATTAATATCTAAAGATTGAGTTTTCGTTGTACAATCTTTAATGCCTGCATGAGGATCAATTTCGTTCTTATCAATAGCAAACCAGGGATTAGTTATTAATTCCTTTTCTAAACATATTTCTAAATTTTGATGATTAATAGGAGAATTTGATTGAGCTTGTTCGTGGCAAATATTTATAAAAGGATTCGATATCACATCACTTGAATTGGAATCGAATCCCTCAGAAAGCTCACTCTCTAAGACCAAATGATCTGGAGACTTTTTAATAGTTTGCGAGTCTTGAGGATCCATTAAGTCCTTTTCAGAAACTTCAGGAGCATGCCGATGAGGAGCCTGGTTTGAGTTATTTACCCGAGTCATATCTAAAACGGGATTTGCAGTACTTTCGTCTTCCGGTTCTTTTAATGTTTCTGTGTCACAATTAGTTTCGTTTTCGAGACTGAGCATTTCTTCACAACCTTTGGAAGATTGTTTCTTTGAATCAAATTCCTCATTCAAATACGCAAGTATTTCTTCTGAGTCATAGTGTTGGAGGAGTGAGTCCTTGGAATCCAAATCCTTCCCTTCAGTTACAGTTTCTAATTTGTTGCGCACAAGAATATCTTCACATTCATAAGAACCTCTTTTCGGGAAAGGTCTGTTAGGCTTGTTGATGGTGAGGGAATGGGATCGATGCACTTTTAAACTCTGTGCCTCCAGCTCCTCTAGATCGACGCAAAACTGACGAATCATGCTCACTTTCCGCTCTGCATCTCCAACAAAACCCCAGCTGTTTCTTCTGCTTAGAGGACGTTTTTGTAACTCATAGTCCATTTTCAAAAGGGCTGACGCCAAGTGGTCGATACCATCAGCATCCACCTCGATGTCCTTCTTATTAATTTGTACAATGTATCTAAGAACGCGTCGTTTTATCACTTTTCCTGCAAAGGTTTTACTCTCGGGTTCCTGGAATCTTACAGGTTCTTTCTTGGTCGTCTCTGCTTCAGTCGAACTCTGCAGAGTATCTGGATGTTTCGGAACGGATTTCAAGAACAAGTTTTTGTAAGTACCCACTACAGGCTCCACCGTTACGGCGTATGGACTGTCGGATATATGCTGGCCGTGACAGAGTATTGAAACTCTATGATGACCCTTCACCAATGGCGTGTAGGAGAAATTAATTTGATTCGCATGAATTTCATATTTCACTGGAATACAACGTTTTCCAGATTTCGATTTGACTTCTGGGTCTTCAAAAATGGAAAAATTCTCGCTATCCGATAGAGATCTAGCGATGGAGTTAGGCAGTGAAGGCTTCCACAATTTGACACTTTTCTTTCTCTTTGGTGAACGCTTTGTGATTCTTTCACTACAGACCGAATTTGAGGGACCTCTTATTTCTATAACCAAATCCAATTCCGACATCGATGCATAGAATACAACAAAGTTTGCCTCGCGTCCGACGAATCCCACTAGTAAGCCTGTACCTTTAGTAATGCATCTCTTAAAGTCGTAAGCTGAAGGCGATTGTTCGTCTTTCTGTTCAGTTTTCTCTTCTGTTTTTGCATCATCAGTGAATTTGTTGTCAGTTTCATGCTTGAGCTGCAAAAGTAGCTCTTGAAGTTTCAAATCCGATCCGAAACTGCAGGTTACAATTTCTTCCACAGACACTTTCTACAGGGGGAATGGAAAGAATTAATATGCGACGAGAACACTGATTTATGAGAATACCTTTCAAAGAATTCATAGAATAATTATTTTGCTAAATTATTTTCTTAAAAACTTAAAGAAATTGTTCATTGATGATAATTTTGAAATATAAATCAGTACTATTCAGTTATTAAATAAAATAATAATATTGAGATAGTACATGTAAGATGATTATAACGAAAATTATGCCCATTGGTAGAGTCTGCGTGCGTTGATTCATTCATTTAAACTCATATTTTGAGATGTAGTGGACCCGAAAGTTAAAGTTAACGCTGATTCAGGAATTCTTTGAGAAATTCGTGCAACTTGCAATTTATAGTAGATAATTAAAATTTGAATTTCTAAAATAATTATGGATGTCCTTTTCAGTTCGAAAGTTATTGGTAGATTTTTGTTTGTGAATATTTTCTTTGCTACTTTTATCGAAAATATCTCTTAAAATTGAGCAATAGGTTAACCATATGGGTCATTCTATGTCAAACCACACAGAAAAGGGTCATCTTCGACCCTACCCCTTCCGATTTTTTTAAACTCGGGAAATTTGTTTCCCAGCCTATATAAGAAATTCTGGAAATTTTTAGCTTCCAACTTGCAATAGTTTTTTATGTATATTAATTTTAAGTTTGAAAAATTGGTCAATTTTTCATACTTTTAGACTCACTAAATCTCCTGTATCTCTGGACCTAATTGTCCAATTATGCTGAATGAGAGCTTATTTTGTAGAACAATGTATAAACTTTCTAAATAATGTATCATATGACCTTTTAAGTGACCTTTTCATTTTCAAGGTCATTCGATTTGACCTTTGACCTACAATTACAAAAAGTACATTTTTTATTTTTTTTCAAAAAAATATATGTTAAAAGTACACTATTCATCTTTGCTTTCTGAAAGTTTCATAGTGAGACACGCATGAGTTCATAGTTGAAAAATATTCGAAGTAAATAGAAGTATGTAATCAGTTCCCATAAACACCTAAATCTTTTGACCCGTTTGTTACCAGGTTAGCCATCGGAGGTGGTCGGATTGTGGACTGTACGGTTTGGCATGTAATGACCCATATGTTCTTTTATAGTTTCCCCATCTATGTTTTTAAAGTTTCGGGTTCATAATTAAAAAGATCTACTACATTCTTCGAATTTCCTTGAGAGTTTTGATAAATATTTGAATGTAAACTGGAAATTGATTTCAGCTCTAAAATTCAGTGAGTAGAAATGTTTAATATAACACTATTTGAAGGGCGATTCATGTATATTACAACGTCAAAAGATGTTCTTCAGTTAATCGAATTTTATTTGAGTAACCTAATAGACGATCACCTAACGAACTGTAATATTAAACAAGTTATGAGGATCTCCAAGACCCAAAGGGGTTACCTAATTTCTTTTGATATATCTTACACGACGATCTATAACATTCCTTACTTTGTAAATGCTTTCATTTTTTTAACAATTTCAGTTATAAATATTGTTAAATGTATATTATTCAGTTTTAAAAATTAAATTTATATCACTCTGAATTCACCATACTAATATAAAGAGATACATGAAACAAACATAAATGAAAGATGATTCACTCAAGAGGATCTCAGATTTTGTTAAATAGCAATTAAACTATTTTTAGAAGCATTTGACCTTGTTTAAAAATATGGACCCTACTTATACTATTGCAAATATCCGCTATTGAGTAAACATATTTGGCACTTACCACAGTAATGATTACTACTGATACAAACATTTTTTTATCGAATGGCTTTTCTTTTAGTAACGACCATTCTGTATTTTTACTAATGCCATATAGTTTGTTGCTTTTAGACCGAAACTTCGTGTTGTCAGCATTGTCGTTTAGGATTGAGGCCAATTGAAATAAATATATATATAATCTCTATTTTTTAAATTCCAACCCTGAGTAATCAGACAATGATACATAAATCTCACAGGATCTGTCAAAGATTCATTGAGTGCATTCAATGTTCTGGTATACGATGTGGTGTTACTTACCGGTACTATATTAAAGCGAGCTTCTAGAATGTTGAAAGCACGAGAAACGTTTCTTAAGCCATAATCTGTGTCCAAATTCTCTGCATCTGGATAACAACCAGGTTGTAATTTATTCAGTAAGATACTGAGGAGTACACCATCGCGCCAGCTATCCGAGAAATCCTGCGGTGCTATGGGCAGATGTTTCCCTAACCATGTTTGTATTTCTTGCTGTTCATCCGCTTTGATCCAAACATCTGTAAGAAAATAAAATTGATGTTTGCACTAGGGTAGTAACTTTTCATTGATATCCACGTTATACGTTTGATACGAGGTCAAATAAAAACACGAAGTATATAAGTAAAGTTCTAAATACTACCCACAGAGAATGTTTTAAAGAACAATGCGCAGCTGTGTTAACAGGCCAGTAGTGAATATTTCACCATGAAAAAACATTATAGATCTTGATAAAAATAATGAGGATATAATGATGAGATTTGAAGGGAACCATCCAATAGAACACGAAAACTCTGTTCTAGAAATTATTTAACAACTGGGAATTTCAAAAATCAAAAATTAGAATTAAAAATCATGTACAAATCAAATCACTTGTTTTAAATTTGCTCAAACCTGTGAATATCATCTTCTTGAATGGAGGAAACTTTTTTAAATTTCATATTATGTTTTCTTGACATTCCAATAGATACATAATTTTGAATACCCATTGTCTTTTATACTTAATTAAGAAAAAGTTGAGACAAGTGCGAGTTATATAAGAAGAGAAAAGTTGTTTTTACCTCTATTTTAATTTCGCTTCAGAACATTGCTAATCATGAAAAAAATTAACAAGTGGTCCGTTAATGCATTTTATACTCAACATATTACATAATTTATATTTTGATACTACTCTGAACAAAAGTGTAAGTAGGTAGAGGTTTCGATCATTGTCTTCTGATCTGATAGAAAATTTCAAACCGATAAAGCAGTGTTGCTCAATGCAAGGAATCGAGAAATTCTACTGCTCAGATGTTTATGTAACGGAATACAAAGATCTAACGAATGCAGCTTAAAAGCTACTCATACTACGGGTACTCACTTTTAAATGTTAAAACTGTTTTTGTCACTTTTTCTATACGGGTAATTTAACTCAAAATAAAATAAAATATAAAAGTAGTGCTTTAATATTTTAATAAAATAGAAAATAGTGTACTCTTTCTTCTAGATTACAATAACTATTATGCTATAAAAGGGTACTGAAATTCTTCGTAAAGGCTTGCAAGTAATCTCTCTCCCTAACTTTTAAATATAAGATAAAATTTAAATAGAAACGTTTACTTAAACAAGCTACATTGCATTACTGTACTGTTGATCGTAAATTCATCCACTTACTTGTCATATCCCAGATACGTATTGATATGTACCAGCATTTTGATAAAATACAGAGAGAAAGATCCCAGATTGACTGCCACATTATAACTAAATCAGACTTTCGCCGCTTTCTTTCGTTGATTGGTTTGATTTCGACTGGAATATAGAAATAGTTTTTATCTTTTACAAATATAAAAAGTAAAGCATAAATTTATACTTCACAACTAAGAAAAATACATTATAAATCTAAAAACCTAATATTTACATTCGAATGGAAAATTATATAGACAAGACAACATTTATCATTGTGTTCAGTTCAGGTTTAAAATGGACGCATTATTTTACTGAATTTATTATTAAAAGACCTTTATTGAAAGGAATCCAGAATTTTGACTTTTTTAATTCTGATTATTATAATTCTTAATGGATGTAAGTGATTTAATAAGATTGCTAAAGGTGCAGTGAAATCACAATCACAATTTAGAGGACAGCTCTCGTCTTGTCTATCTCGTTGTCTGACGTATGCATATCCTCATCAGTCTTCATGCCAAAAGAATATTTTTTAAAACAAGGATGAGGATTAAAGGGTTCACGTGATAACCTATTATGAGGTCATTATGTTATTTTTATTACCTCTTTGAATGCGAGGAACCAGAAGTTACAGTAGTGGTTTTCATAACGAAATATGTAAAAACTGCTGCAAAATATTCGACTGATTTAAAAAAAATGTTTTTTACGTATTTACGAATCGATATTTCTCGATATAACGCTCTTCTTGGGAGACAAGAAAAAGAGCTATGTACCGAGAAAAATTTCCTTATTACAAAATGGAAAAGCAAAAATTATGCATTAATAAACACGTTTTTATTCAAGATTATGTAAATAACTTTAATTCTAAAATAATACTAAGTACGGAAGAGAACGTTTTCGAAAACTAAAAATTTCCCCTTCTCATCGATACTTTTGAGATGGCGCAGCTTTTCTGTTTTTAGACTTCAAGCCGTAAAACCAAAAATCCGAATCTTTCTTACAATGTGACTACCGTGAGAAGGTAGTTGAGTCAAGTGGTTTTGACCTAGTCTATTAGCTAAATTAGGAGACTGGTGATAAGGTAAACAAATCCCTTCCATAATTGACGTCCTTAGCGTGGATTCTGGTTCTGTTTATCGTTCGGTATCGAAAGCGATAGCAGTAATAACGAGTTGACGAGAGGGAAAACATCCACCACGATCGCCATTCATGCTTTGGCGTATGATAGCCCACTCTTAACGTGCTTTCACACTTTTTCAAAAGTCAACTGACCCAAGGTCGACTAGCTTTCTCGTCGGAGCCGCACAAAAGCAATTCAGTTTATAACTGCTAAAAACAAATGACCTTTGTTCGCAAACCAAAAGTTCGTTGGTATAAGTAAAAAAGAATAGTGCATATAGTCGAATGCGTGATATAAAACGAGGGGTTACTACATTTCAAATTATTTACTAGTTCTAAAAGAAAAAATCCTCTGATCAAAGTAGAACCAATTTATAGACGCGAACATTGATAAAAGAAGTATTTCCTTCTGAAATTCTTTCATTAACTTTTACATGAGATAACAAATAATTTAAAAAGTCGAAGATAATTATTATTGAATTAAGAAATTCTAAAACGCACTTTTGAACCAATTTTTTAGTTGAGCATTCAAAAAGTCTTTATAAAAATGTTATAACTACTCTCAATATCAGAAAACAATTAAGAAACAAAGCAGTGCTATAAATATGAACTAGTTTTCTTTATTTACCATTCATCGTTTCTTAAGAGTCAAAAATGCATTAATTTCTCAGTTTGTTCCTATTACACTATATTTTATGACTATCACATATTTCACATGTTACTTTCATTCTTAATATGGGATTTGAGATGCAATAAGTACTATAAAATCAAAACAACGTAACAAAGAAACTCATTTTTAGAAGACAAAGATAGTGATGGTAAAAAAGGTCAAAATAAATGATAACTGACTTCTGATCAGGAATGATCTTTATCAGAAAATAGCACAAAAGCAGTAAGCTCTTTTTTATCAGTCTCACAGCTATTGAAAAGATTGCAGGTTCAACCTTCTTCATGACTCCTTCAAAATTGCTTAATCAGTCTTATTGCTTAATCAGTCTTAGTGCTGATATTAATGTCGCAGAATGTATGAATTAAACGTTTTCTCGCGTTGTTCTGTCAACATGGAGCAAAAAGTCATGGGCTCTCTCTCTCGGGGTTTTAGTGGCAAACTTATTCAAGAATAAAGTATCTCATGCAAATCACTCAAACGGACTAGCTTCCAAAGTTTTCTGCGAAATTTTCAAGCAGACAATATCAGAAAATTTAATACTTTTAATTTAAGTTTTAATTCATTTTTATTATTACTTAAATGATAATATTTCAACCTAATTTATTAAAAAATAATTTTATTATAATTGTTAATTATTTATAATGAACTGAATGTTCTTTGTGTTAATATTTATTTAATTGATTTATCGGTTATTATTATTTTAATAATTATTAATAATGGAGATCAGATCGAACTAATGGAAAGGATGTACTCGTTTTGGAGTGATTGGAAAAAATTATAACTTTCGTAATCTTCTGTGAGTTCTTTAGTATGCCGGCTCATTTGGCCTCAAACGTACCGGCGCACATGCATATCGGCCCACTTGGAATTTCCCACATCTTTTACATAGCCTGTTCACCCTGTGTACAGAAAAGTGAATGATAACCTTTAAAAAGAAATATATTTAGAAGTAGAGCCAGATATTGACTTAAAGATTACCAAAATATACCTAAAAAATTCTTTAAAATTGCTTTTAAAAATATGAAAAATACCCTTAAAAATAGAACCCTTGAAACTTGTAGGATAAATTATGTTGTATTATTTTTTAATTTAAAAAATTCATGTTTTAGACGATGCATTATTAGAATTTCGTTTTAGAAGACAGCAAATACTTGTACACTCCACATTAAATATCACTTTCAAATCCTGTCGTGAAAAAGAATATTTATGGTCAACATAAGAATTCTTTCTCACACAAACAGAATAGTACTAAACATTGTGTTGAGCCCGAAAGAGCTACCTTTGACTGCTTTTTACTTTGGTTATCTGTCAATCCTGGTTTTGTGTTTTGTATGAACCATGTCCAGCCATGTAATATGAAACAAGATGTACTGTATCTAGAACTTTTGGCACCGTCTGCTTCAGGGTATGCACCTTGGGACGTCACACAATTTTCCCATTGTCTCTAATACTTTTCGAAACACTCTGCAAAATCCATTGTTGATATCACCATTAGCTGCCTCTTCGTGTTCTCCTGGTCTGAAATCTCTTCCCTTTAAGAGGTGATTTTAGCTTAAGAAAAACCAAAAGGTCGCAGGGTGCCAAATTCAGGCTCTAGGGGGCTGAGCCGCCTGGTTGATTTGACGTTTTACCAAAAACCCTGCAAGAGACGTGACGAATGGTGCCGCCATACTTTTCATGCTAAAATGCTTCATCAAAGTCCCGAACACATTAGTTTTTGGAATCCCCAGGATCATCTCCTAATCCGTGCACTTTCAATTACCGATCTTTCTCATGTGTTCTGCTTGCTGAAGGCCTTCCAGAAGGTGAATAACTTTCAAGATTCTCGGCCATCTTTGAAGCTGTTGAATCACATTTTTATTTGTGCTGTACTTATTGCATTGTGCCCACACTCCCCTCGAAAACCTTCTTAATCATCTGAATAGTTTCCATGGACGAATTTTCAAGCTTAAAATAAATTTTGATGCAAATTCGCTGCTCTACTGGCTTGGTTATCGAAAACACGACGGCCTCAAAGAACGTGTACTCACTCAAGGGTGTCTATTACCCAACTGATTACTTCTATGAATTTGTGACTTTTCAGGCATCCACATCAATGCCCCCTCTTTTTGACTGCCAAGTTACATAGTAGATACAGCGCAAAACTTTCTCGTTATATTAACAATGGCTGAATATTTTCCAGACAGACCTCGTATATTTTTATGAAGGGTCTGTCATGCGCAGGGACAGTAAAGCGGATGTGGGGGCCCTGGCTGTAAAATTTAGTAGTGCAAGTTTGGATATGAAAATATGTAAGTAGTTCATACTACTAACAAGCTTAATATTTTCATGAAGGGTCTGTCATGCGCAGGGACAGTAAAGCGGATGTGGAGGCCCTGGCTGTAAAATTTAATAGTGCAAGTTTGGATATAAAAATATGTAAGTAGTTCATACTACTAACAAGCCTAATATTTTTATGAAGGGTCTGTCATGCGCAGGGACAGTAAAGCGGATGTGGAGGCCCTGGCTGTAAAATTTAATAGTGCAAGTTTGGATATGAAAATATGTAAGTAGTTCATACTACTAACAAGCGTAATATTTTCCAGACAGACCTCGTATATTTTCATGAAGGGTCTGTCATGCGCAGGGACAGTAAAGCGGATGTGGAGGCCCTGGCTGTAAAATTTAATGAATAATGAATTGCAAACTTTATTAAATTAATTTTTCAGTTGACTCCATTTCGAGGATTTGTTATGTTAGGTACCTACTAAGTTGCAACTTTTTTCATTTGCAAAGATTTAAAAAAATTAAATAGGCGTTTTTCAAAGTACATTTAAATTTGTGAGAACTTATTTAACTTAACTCCTTCTATGTCATCTCATTATAATGTTACACCTCACTCAATATGCCTCATATTCCACTCACTATAATAAATTTCCAAAACTAAGTGCAACCAAAAGATACAGATTCGAAAAGTAAGTGATCAATGAAATATATATCGCAGTCACATGTCTGAAATTCAATCTCATGTATGGAAATGAAACGTGACTTTCAACTTGAAATCGACGGGAAAATCACCTATTGCAGGTTTCAATAATTTCTGAGGCAAAAGATAACCAACCCTGTTGCCTGTTGCACTTTTCGAAAAAATATGGATTGTTTTTGTAAACACTTATCAATTGATCGTTAACGCACTTACTTTTTATCCGAAATTTAAAACAATAATTCGGAAATGCCCATTTAATTTTATCTCAAGATTTATCTTCTTTAAATCCTTACATTCAGAAAGTTTCGATTGGAGCCCTTGCATCATAAAAAACTCAACCAACCATTATAACTTTTCCCATTCAGCAAGCTTTTACAAAACAATTTTGAAAGAACACTTGAAAGATATATCTAAACAATATTTACCTTTGTATGTCGGTTTTTTGCTGGATGCCATGACTGGATGTGGGAAGATGAAGTATTGCGTCACTAGCGGAATTTTATAACCAGAATTATAAATTACAATATCGATCGAACACAACAGAATCTCCAACACAGGTCAAACTGACTGCAGTCATCCAGGCATTTTTTTGGTCGTACAAAATTAGCCTAAATTCATAAATGCATCCTTGCCAGCTCATTTCTGAACATGAACTTCACACTACGTAATCTTATTCGCATTCTTTCCCTTCGAAAACGTGCTAGATATACTTCATACGGTTCTGGCGCAAGTTTTATGAACAGGGCTACTGAATGAAATAGATAATTGTTATCACTTGCACTAAATGTTACAGCCTATTTGTTCTTTATTTCATTTATCACCCATGTTAAGATTTGCAAGTGTGAATGAAAAAATGTGTTTCGTCCTTACTGTTGCCTCTTCCTATGATGACGTCTTGCGGAGGGAGAGACGAAAATGTTTTGTTTGTGATAAGTCAAAGATTATCTCAGTAAGCTGGAATAACAATCGGAATAGAGATAATCTTAACGTATCAAACAACAGAATTTTCCGTTTGCTTATTTCACTTGCTGTTATTTAGGTTTTACCAGGTACATATTCCAAAAAACTGTCTATGGTACTATGTGGTCTCCGAATTCTTATTCCAATCGAATTGCCATAATGTGTTTGTTAAAAGCACTTTGCTTACGGAATTGTTCGACAGTTTTCAGCTGTCAGCTTTATTTACCTGTAAAATTGACTAACTTCAATTTACGCTAATTAAATAGCTTCATATTTATTATATTTTATTGTTTCTACAACAGAAAAACATTTCTGGGTAACTCGAATCCCATGGACTCAGCCACTGAACAGAATTCATATCATAAAGTTAAACCTTCATTTTGGGGAACAAATACCAAACAAAATTTCACAATTTCAATATCTAAGAAACTCTTATTTCATACTACGAGATGAATTTATGATATAATTGAATTCTGCATTTTGGAAGCCTTACCCGCATCGGCATTCGGGAGCACGACTTACAAAAAATTTAAAAACAATTTCAGCTGGCTTCTATCAAATTTTTATTCTGTTTTAAACTGAGTTAGATTGATTAGACTCACTCTACGGTCACTTTTTGCTGCAAAATGATTCAAGGGTGTAAAATAGGTAATGCCTATTTAAAGTGGATTTCAAACCTATACGTACATCCTTGTCCACACCTAGTTTCGAATACTGTGCTTACTGAAGGCAAGTGAAGCGCTAGCTTCTTTCACTCTGAAGAAAACGAACGATGAATCCCGTTGGATTCGATTTTCTGTATTGGGAACCAGTGTTAATCTCTCAGCTATTACACTAGTTAAGCTGAGTTGGAAAACATGTCTACACATTACAGTCTACTTCTATACGTAACAAAACGTTGCTTTGTGGAGAGGTAGATAGGTGTTTAATTAACGTCGCACTGGAGAAACACAACGGGCTATTGGCAACGGTCCGGGATCAAACCCATAGGGAAAGATAAGAGGACACCACGTAATTTTGAACCACAATCAGATGACGAGGTCACATCTGAGCTGGCACCCCATTCTCCAAACTTTCACACTACACCAACGTGAGGACAATTGAGGCCATGGCAGATTTAAGTGCACCAGCTCCCTTCGTACGCGACGATTTGTGATTGCTTTGTGGAGAGAACTCCCTCTTTAAAATTATTACATTATCCATTCCATTTATTATTACATTATTTATTCAAAGTTGGAGAAACTGATATAATGATATACGAGCATGATTTACTATATTTCTTCATCATGATTATTACTATATTTCTGCATCATGATTATTACTATATTTCTTTGATGCCGTAATAACAACCTTTATTTCAGTATTGTGTATTAGTAATTTACGAATGATCAAATGTACATTATATGCAATAATAGTGGTTACTATTTCGGGAATTGTCTTAAAAGTGATAACATTCAAATGTCACTGTCGTTATCATCTATTTCTGCTAAGAATTACGATTCTTAGACTGAAAATGCGTTGACATACATTCATTCCGGAGAAATGTGTGGGAGAATAATTGAAAGAAAATAGAGTATGCTCGTTTTCGAATTTGTGAGCCGGTTTGAGTTTTCAAATAATAACAAGAAAACCTTATGTTTATAACAATATGAATCGAAGATGCAAATTTGGAACGCGTGAAACGTTTTAAAGCACTACAATATACTTGTTTTAAATTTAACTTTGCTGAAACAATATCTTTTGTTCCCGAAATTTTAATATGAAGCTACCTTTTGGCAATTTCTTCCCCCTTGCTGCTAAAATATTTTTTCATTCTTTTCAAGCTGTTTTTACCATTTAACTTCTAAATTTAGTGATACATCTGATTTATTGTATTTTATGTAGTAAATAATGTGGTAAACAATGGAAATAAAAATGTGGTAAATAATAATACAAAACAATGAAAAAGGAGAAAGGTCATGACTACCTTTCTCATTGTTTTGGGCCAAAAGTGTTACTCCCTATCCTTCGTCCCTGTGTAGGGTCCTCGTTTCTCTTTTGAACATTGATCGATGCGTTTCAACAGATCTTCGATTTGACCAACTATGCCTCTTGCATTATTATTTTTTGATACAAAAATTGAAAATAGCAGCTCTGGTAAAACACTAGGTTGTACTACTGGAGAAATGCTTTTGGGTTCGTAATCCGAATGATCAACAAAATAGCCACATTCATATGCAGATTTACATCAATCGTAGGTTCATCCCATCTGAAGTTGCAACAGTGTGATACTTACTATTTGTTTGCTTTTGTGATGTTTTAATTTATTGACCTTTTAGGATTGGAGGACCTAGATTTTGTTAATCCCTTTGAAGAACAGGGTACCAAAAATTGTTGCCCTCCTTTTGTGGAGATCTACTTTTGTGCACCTTATATCATGCTTTGCACACAACAGAAATTTAGTTTTTTAGTGCTTTTAAGGGGTGACGGGTCCTTTTTGTCCGTGTCCAAAGCACTTCTAGACATCAGAATATCAAATAAGGGAATATTTATAAATCTCAGCAACCTTAATATACAATATGTGCACACCTATCCTTAACCATCGATCGTATTTTAATGAAATATATGGAGGGAGAGTTTATCGTAAGACTTCATAAGTGGAGGTCACGTGGATTCTGGAGCTGACTTGTGCCGATTTGATTATTGAAGAGCAAACGAATATTTTTCAAATTGCGATCGAAAATTTATCCAATATTAGGTTTTGTTCTTTCTTCCCAAATTACGTGGCCTTCATCCGGAGATCTTCAAACCGAAAAACATCGCTTGGTTATCCGGGGAGCGCGATCCCTTTGGTTACTAAAGATAGTAAACCCCATGGGAAAAAGAAAGATCCCTAGGGTACCTCGGGTCCGTGTAGTCCGTACACACCTAGGGGAAACGTGACCATGAGGGCATGATCGGGAGGAATAACACGAAGCTGAGCGTACGTGCTACGTCTGTTTCATTAGAAGGTCGATGGCCTTGACGGTTTCTAAGCTATAGGACATCAGACGATATGTAGAATGAGTATACTGACCGTTTGGGTTACGCAATTCCAATTCGATGATTAACATTTCAATCAAATGAATCATATGGCTTAGTTTATAAATCTATTGAAAAGTTATGTATTAGAGACGAATCTTTTTATTGAAAAAGAGTATATCAATTTATTCTTCCTCTATCTTAATTAATTTCTTCTCTGAATGAATGATTAAATTATTCTATCTTGATTAATTTCTTCTGAATGAATATCGTGTTTTGGCTTCGAAACATATGATTACACTCTAGTTATAAACTGCATAAAGTTTTATCTTGTTTTCCAGAGAATATAAGTTTGTCTATGATTTTTGTAGTTTTAAAAATTAGTTCCGTGTGGTTGAAATATTACGACTATTACGATTTGAAAGGAAGTACCACTTCGAATAACACAGATATGAATTTCTTATACCATTTCTATTCTAGATTTTTAGGGAAAATTTTTCTTTCCTCTTTACGTTTGAAATAGTGGTTTGGTAGTCGAATTTTACGTCGCGAACTGGAGCAACACGATGGGTTATATACATTTAAAATGGAAATGCAGAGTGAGAAAAATTTGTTTCCATTTGTGGAAAAGCTTTTTAACTTTTCGATATGACGAAGTTTTACTTGTAATTATACTATGCATTTGCATTTTCTATGCAAGACAAGGGTGGATAGGTGGTTGATTAACGTCGCACTTGAGCAACACAACGAACTTTTGGCAACGGTATGGGTTCCATTCCGAAGGGCAAGATCCGAGATCAATACCTCGTATTTTTGAACCACTGTCATATAGCGAGGTAAACACATGTGAGTTGGCACCCCACTTTCTAAACTTCCACACCACATCAACGTGAGGGCAATTGAAATCACAACAGATTTAACGTGCACCAGCCCCACGTACACGGTCTTTGGTTGGATCGAGTTTCGAACTCAACCCTCCGGCCGTTAATTCGACAACATACCATACTATACTTCGATTTCCGTCACTGCCCATCACGTTGGCGTGGTGTGGAAGTTTGGAGAGTGGGGTGCCAGCTCAGGTGTTGCCTCGTCATCTGACCGTGGTTCAAAATTACGTGGTGTTGTCCTCGGATCTTTCCCTTTGGGATTGATCCGGGACCGTCACCAATAGCCCATTGTGTTGCTGCAGTGTGACGTTAATTGAAATACCCCCGTCACTGCCCAATTGTGCAAACGCAAGGCCACTAAAATCAAAGTAAAATTCACTTTCTTTGGTGCTCGTAACCGTATTTATACTTTATTTAAATTTTGTTTACCAACAAAACTTAAACTTGAACCGCGTTTAAAAACTTCCAAGATTTTGTTTTCTAGGATGTCAAATCGACGACGAGCATCTCTCTTTATAAGCAGAAAAGGTGTTTATTCACCTGTTAAATAAAAAATGGAGAAATGGTTGAAAGTCAAGTCTATCAGCATATACCAGCGTAGAATGTCAATAAATAATTCATAAAGAAAAATGCCATTTTTCGATTTTAATCGGCGGCACTTTTCTTTGATTATTCGGATTTGTATGTGAAACGAATTAAAAAAATATTTATGGCAAATACACAGATTTTGATTGAAGATCCAGATCTTGAATATGAACTTGATGAAGACGGTACGCACTTTTAATGGATCCTTTAGCAATTGTCCCGTTTTTTAACCTCCAAGTGCTTTACAATTGATTTTTTTAAATAAAACTGTGATGTTATACCAGGTCCTGTAATTTGTTGACTTGTCATCTTTTGTAAGCATTTCGTAGACGATGCCAGTATAGACAGAAATTACGTTTACAATCTCCTGATCCTGAAATGTAGGATTACTTAATTTTTTTGTCATTTTTCATTACTTTTGATTTTTTGAGATTTTTAGGGTTTCCTTTCTTAATTTTTTGTGACTTAAGGAATTTTTTTGTTAATGTTTCATAGCATAAGGCTTTAATTTTGTCACTGGTTTTAATCAAATTTTTGTTAAACATTCCCAAATCTCAATCTTTCATCCACACTTTCTATTTTACTGCAAAGCACTTTACAAATGACTCATCTGCCAGCTTCGGATGCCGAAATCTGATGCAACCTTTAAACGCAAAACAAATCCATTCTATTATTTTTTATTGTAAGTTATTGGTGGTTAAATCACAACTCTGGAAAAAGTGAGGGCAGGTGAGGGGTTTTCTTCAGTCTTATCAGAAGAAAATGGGAGATTGCATTTTTGAATTGGAAATGTTTAATATTGCCAAAATCTAATCCTCTAAAGTAGGGGTGTCAAACTGGTAGCCCCCGGGCCGCATGTGGCCCCCAAGGTAATTTTTTGTGGCCCACGATGCTCTGAAATAAAATGAAAACAGGACAATATGTTATGAAGAAAACAGCACTTAGGGGAGATCGAGGCAATAACCGTACACACAATTTCGTCATGTTAAAAATGTGTGAGCAACTATTTTCGTCCATGAAATTAAATAAAATGGCCTACAGATCAAGATTTAACATCTATCTGCCATAATGAAGATTGTCTGTTCTCAGTCTTTGAATCCATATATTGGAAAACTAGTAGGAGGAAAGCGCTGGCAAGTTTCTGGAAAAAAAATTAATTTTAGTTTTATAAATACATTAAATTAAATAAACATTTAAATAAAAGCAATTATATAGCAATATTATAAATTATTACCCTAAATTCACTTAATTACATAATGTGTTTTAATTATCCTATCCATATTCCTGAATCCTCACTTCAAAATATAATTTTAAGAAAGTTTGTAAATGTGATGTGGGGCCTGCGTGAATCTTATCAGTTGCATTAAATGGCCTGTGTTTTAATTGAGTTTGACACCCCTGCTCTAAAGCATGATTTCTCGAACTGTGATCCACTGGCCCATACCGGTTACAAAGACAAAAACCTGATCATCTGAGAATATCAGAAAAATGTATGAAATGTCTCAAAAAATTGCAACTGAGATGGAGTGTAGTGCATTTCAACACACCATATATATCCTATGAAGGATTTACCTGTTTAAACTGTTCTGGTCAGTAAGTGGATTATGATGTATTCTTAAATATAGAGAAGTGGGAAACCATTTTATTTCCCAGTACTTAAAAAAAAAATTATTTGCTAATCAAATGTATATCAATTGAATCTCCTTTTTTTACTTTAGGCATTTTTTTAATCATTTTTATACGGTTTTGGTTAATAAAACTTGGGCTCTGATTAAAACTTATAGCTAAAAAATTTTACTTTAGAGGACCATGCATACGAAATGCTACAGCATTTACATTTTGTGAAATTTTCTTACACTTTGGTGATAAATATTTGTTTCAATCTCTACAATTGTTACTCTTGATAAAATTTATTTTAACTAATTAGGCATAGGAAAAGATTTCGTAAATCAGTTTATAGGTAGATGTCTCAGAAAAAAGTTAAATACATGAGTAACCCAATGTAAGATTAATAAGATCTTCAACACATATATCCATGGGGTCTAATTAGTCTTTGCTTAACAAAAAAATTGTAAGCATTGTTCATGTGTCATGGACCATCTGGTAGCTTGAGATATCTATTAAATCATCCTTTTTCAAACATTTGGTTCACAGCTCCTTTTAATTAGACGTAAGTCTCAGCAACTACTTTGCATAAAAATTGCATTAGATTATGTTAAATATTTAAACTAATTATGTTTTAAACAAATAATCGTATCAATTTAATTAAAAAAATTGAAATCAGTGACTGATGTTCATGAACAAAACCAGTTATAAACCATTCTTAACGATTTTCTTAGCAAATTTGCCTATTTTCTTTACAATTTTACTTAATTTGATTTTAAAAGTTTTATTTCTTTCAATTGTGACATTTTTGTTTTTATTTTGTTACTTAGATGTAGTAGAATATGCTAAACAAATTGGCATTGATATAAAGAATGAACAACACCTAATGTGGATTGCAGAAGAAGGTTTGACTGCAAATCTCCCAAAAGGCTGGTTTTTATTGTATGGTTTCATGCTTTTATTTGCTGTTTTACATTAGATTTATTTCGTATATGAATTTGAATAATTTTCTTTCAAAACATTCAGAAGTTCTTTTCATCTGAGACAAGCTAGGTACTATTTAATGAATAAGTAACTGCAAATTTCCTGGTTCACATGATTAAACATTTACAAGTTTGTGAGAGTAATTACCGAAACTATTTTAAATTGGATGATTGTTATTAAGAATACAAAATATAGATAAAATTGATAAAGTAATTTATTTCTCAAGCATTTAAAATAAACTTGGATCTATCTGTGAAATTTATCTGCCCACCAAATTCTGACTCTATGTTATAAGAGATCAAGAGTTGATGGAGGGATGAAAGCATTAGGGGGTTTAATGCATTGTTCAAGTTTGAAGATATATATCATGTAATAAGAAATGCTGAAGATTGAAAGATTTAGTAAAATCAAATGCTTTTGATATTTTAAAATATATTAATCAATTAAAAAAGGAATATGAATTTAAGTTGATATCTTTGATTAATTTTAAAAACTGCATGAAAACTGAAAAATCCTACTTCTGAAAAGATAATTTAAAATAACTATTTAAAATTTTTAATTTACTTTTAGCTATTATTTATGAAGCTTTCTTTTCTAAAATGTTTACTATCAATTTGTACAAAAAGGTATACTTTGTGGTATTTGCTAAAAAATTTATGCAAGTATAAACATTTCATATTTCTTTATAATAGTAAAAACATTCTTTGCACATCATCTGTACATCATATTACAAAATAACGCATTTACATACATTGTTTTAACTCAGCGATTTCCAACATTTTTCATCTCAAGGCATAGATTAACTAGTTACTAAAATTCAGCATGATCTGACAAACAATTGGTATAATTTTTGTCGATTTACAAAAATAATTTTGTAATTATCTACCCCTTTTGTTCCAAAGAAGCTTTTAAAGAATCTTTTTGAGACAGTTTGTGATACTTTAGTAAAATAATTTATACAGATATTACTTGAAATCATTTGTGAACATTTATCATGAATTCAAAACTAAATCATTGAAATGAAATGGACACAATTTAAACCATTTCACTCTCCTTAAGGCATCCGAGCCATTCTTGTGACACACCAGTTAAAAATTGCTGTTTTAACTAATTGTTTTTGGTATCTAAAATATATAAAAGTGTTTACATGTAATTTTTTTATTATTTAGCTCTGATGCAAACAACCGAATTTCTTTTGGAAATATTGAAACTGGTGAAAATTCTCTTCAGAATCCTTTGGACAAAGAATACTGTGCCCTAGTTATTAAAGAGAGAAGGAAAGCATTGAATTCTTCCCTTTCTGATTGCAGGTCTGAATCTAAGGTAATTATTGACATTTGTAGTTGATGATTTTGTTTTGATTTTCTAATTGGTTGGATGAAGAAGCATTATAATCTTATTTCTTGCAAAATTTTAATCTTGGAATTATTGGTTCACTTTTCACTTATTAAAAAAATATTAAAGAATTGGATCATCTCTTTTCTGTTGGTTAATAGCTCTTTACTTGCTTTTGGCATATTAATTACTAGATTTCTAAAAATCTAACCATATAATTCTTACTATATCTGTTTATAATAGAATCTAAATCTATTAAAAAGTGTTACTTTGTATTTAAACTTTTAACTTGAACTGAGATTATTTCATATTTTTTTAACCATTTGTTTTATTCAATTATCTTTTAATTATAAAATCTAATTTATTTTCATTCTAATATAATGTTTTGGTAAGCAAATGATGTGTTTCTGGTAAATTATTGATTTTGTAATTAATTGCATTTTGATTTCTAGCTACAATATATTTTAAATTTACTTTAAAATTAAATATTTTTCAATCCAATTTAAAATATTTAAAATCTGGACATGCATATGCGAATTAAACAATGAAAAATATAAAGCAAATGATCTCTAGTTTGTTGTGATTTCTTCAAATTACTTAGAATCTAATATAGTTCATATAAATTAAAAACAATGTTTTAGAAATAATTAATTAATAGCAGTAGAAATTGTGTTTATCTGTTGAATTTTGAAACTTCTTTTGTTTATATTATATTACACACATATATATGTGTATGTGTTAAATGTTTTATAATATATAATATAACATTTTATTCCAAGTTATTTTCACTAATGTTTGCAAATAATTATTAGACATTAATATCTATCCAGTAAATAATAGACTTAAAGAATTCTAAAAATTCCATCACTTGCTTTAGAAACCACATTAGGCAATCAGATATGAGACTATATCAAATAAAAGTGTTACAATTCATAAATAGTTTTCTACTTATGAATAGGCTGAAAGCACTGTTATTCTATACCTGTATTCATAGTAGATGATAATAGAGAGTTGTGTTTTGACAGTTACATCCCTGCTGTTCATTCATTCTGACTTGTTTGTCAAGAAAGTGGTATATCCAAATTTTGTCTTTAAGGTTAATGATTATTAATAAGTACCTGCCAACTCTTTTGGATTTTCCGGAGATCTTCTGGAAAATCACTTTTTTTAATCTTCTGAACATAAGAAACGTCTTCTTAATATTTCTTTCCAATGTGAGAAATTTTCAGATGGCACCAAATTCGTCATTTTTGCCAGGTCATTTCAATCCATGAAGGAATGATATTTCATACCTGCCCAACTTTTCCAGAAGTCTAATAGACAGAAATAGCATCTAAGTTTTTGTTTAGGGAAAAAATTTCCATGTGATGTCATTTTAGAAGTTTTGGCGCCAAGCCGTGGCAACCATGAAAGAAAAACATAGAAATCAGTGGTCGCTAGATTGTAAAAACCTTCTTTGGCACTAATTTTCAAGAAAAATCTACAAACGTCTAAAATATTGAAGGAAAAGCAAAATTTCTTTTAGGTATATTTGTTGTCATTTTGTGTAAAATATCACCAAATTGGTTTTACTGATTTCGAACTGCCACCAAGCATTTTATGGTAGTGAAAAACAGTTTCTTGGACTGCTTTCTTAAAGCCCAATTTGGCACAATTGTCACTAACTTGGCACTTTTAATTATTTTTTTTATTGCAATAATTATTTTTAGGTATTTTTCATTTATAACAACTGCATGTTGGTTTTTATGTCCTAAAAATTTTCCAGATTTTTTTTCTTGTTGGCAGGTATACATATATAAAAGTATTTGATACCCCTGATCACTTGAGAACTTTGGTGATCATATTATTTTCTTGTGTTAAATATGTGATACTTATGTATATAACATGTAACATTTTATCAACCCACAAGGACCAAACTCGGAAATACTGCTTTTTTGATTAGCACTACAAATTACATTTGATTGTTATTATTTTATGTCACTTCAGATATCTCAGGGTGATTCAATTGCACATCTAAGTGTTTAAAATGAAATGATTTCAAAATATTTCCTTTGAAATGTAGTGCTGGGGAAGATTAATTTATTTCTCAATTGGAAAATACAAAATACTTTGATTGTATATAATATTGTTTATCATGTGTTTCCTTATCAAACAACAGCTAAATTACTTTCACAAAATTAAAAATACAGTTAGACTATTCAATTACATTGTGTGTTTGTGTAGATCTTTTTATGAAAATGTGATGCATTATTTGTAGTTATAATCCAGGATGTATGCTCGATATAAAAAAAATCAGGGAGGAGTGTCTGAGCTAAAGGTCTGTACTTTAAACCCAAACTTACCTCAGCACTTACACCTATGAAGCACTTTGCTAGGTCTCACTTTGCACCATTATTTATTCACCTTTAAACAATTTGCATTTTCTGGGCCCTCTTGCCCTTGAGCTATTTTGATACATGTGCTTGTGAAAAAGCTTTTGAAAGATTTTAAATAAAAATGTTTATTTTTCTTATTTATAGATTTTTTAACCTGTTATTTCTTTTTTTTTATTTGTGAAACTCAGAATATGGGTGATGTTAACTCTGAAGTTCAATATAAATAGCTAAATGCCAGTGTTCAGTATGTTTAGATGGTAGAATAATGAAATGTAGCATCAGATGTCATGATTTATTCTCCAGATAGGTGAACTTCGTTTGCTTTCAAAGTTACAGTGGCCTCTCATTAATTTCATTATGAATAGAGAATTCTTTTCTGTTTTACTTAAGAGAAATGTAAGGAGGAGAGTAGAATGTGAAGTACTAAATTTTAAATTCAATCTTCACTTTAGAAATTAATCAGAATATGCTGATTCAATACCCAACAAGTCAGGATTTTTTTCCAACTAAGGTAATCTGTAAGTTATCACTAATAAAAATGTATCAATATTTAAATATTTCACAAGATTTTTAATAGCATAACAGCTGTAGAAGATAATTTAAAAGCACACCCGCAAAAGCATAGAAAATTATGTATCAAAGTTCTAATGACACAGTGATCTGTAAATGTATTTTTATTGTTACAAATTAAAAATGTTATCATTTTTAGTTTAGTTTCTTTATATTCTCTCAACATGCTTACGTTGTTATGTTTTTAAAAATTTACAGTAAAATTATTTGAAATATTTATTTACTGTATGCTACTTGATAGCTCACATTTGTGATAAAAAAGTTTAAATTAAATGATTTTATTTTTTGTAAATTGTTATTAAAATTTTTCTATAACTAATCTTTTCTTATAATAAAATTTAGTTTTAAGTTATTCAAAAATATTTGTAAAGAATTGTATCCAGATATTTGTAATTCAGTATTAAGTTTATTAATGTACTTGTATGAACATATTAACTAAATATTTTGCACATAAAACTTCATTTCAAAAGTATTTGTGAAGCAAGCATGCATATAGGAGAGTTTCTTTGCATGATCCATTTCTTTGATTGCACATTAAAATATGCAGCCATATGCACAAATTTAAAAATATAATCACTTATATATACTTGCATTTTTATAAATGCAAGTATTGTATGCGTTATGTTATATTATGTAACTAAAATATGGCATAATTTTGACTTCATCCAACCACTTAAAGAGTCCATTAGATCCAATCCGTGATGCATCACATTCTCCAGGACGTTTTCCTAAAGCACCATTACCTCAGGTATGTTAAATTGAAATTTGGTAAATAGCATTTAATTTTAAAGCAGTATTATGCAGGCTTATTAGTATCCTTTCAATTAAAACAGTTTAAAGAGTAATATTGTGTCAGGTGTATTAATTTCAGTTTCAAAAAATTCTATTTGAGTAGGCACAGCATTTACATTTTAAATTTTAGTTGATTGTCATACTGCTTTGTTTTAACAATATATTAAAAATAATTTCTTGTGGTGTGCTGTTTTCCAAGAAAGACAATATAATTGTAATTATATTTTCTTAAAATAAGTTTTTCAAATTCCAATTGCTTATTTATTATTTAGGAGAAAGAATAGAAGTATATTTTGTATATATTATCAAAACATAAGTTCCTATAATAATAATTCAAAATGTGAATAAGAATATTTTGTATGTATTATCAAAACAACTATAAGTATTTGTGCATATTCTTTCAGAAAGTAATATAGTTTATTCGAATGTAAAAATATATTTATTACATATTGTAAAAGCACATTTAAAGAAAGTCTATCTTATCTTTCAGGACTAAAATTATGTATATTTTACTGGTAACATGTTAGAAACAGACATTCCGCTTATCTGTATTTCTATGAAATTTATACATAAATAAATTTTATTTATAAAGCAATGAATGTGTTTAAAGTACAATGTGTTTAAAGTTTTGTTGTAATTAATCTGAAAGGGAGATAGTGAAAAGCAGTCATTTTCTCTATTCATGTATTGTCTCATTATTGACATTTCACATACCTAAAAGAACTTTGTTACATCTGTAATCACAAGCTTTTGAAGCAAACAATTTATTATTCAAACAAGTTATGTTTTGGATATTTACTCAGTGATAAGTATAGAATTACCATATTCACATTTACTATGGAAACAATAAAACTTAAATTTTTCAGCTTTCTTCTTTGTCTGATGCTCCACCTCTGTCTTCAAGTGGAAAAATAACTGTAAGTTGTGATGTATTTATTGTTTCATAACACATGAGAAATGCTTTTATACTTTTTGAAATTGAGTTCTACTTTACCATTTGTATTGTTTTAGATCTTTATTAATTTATGATTTCCTTTAAGCAATTGAGGGTGTATAAGCATTTTAATTTCTTTTAAACAGTAGTTTGAAAATGGAATAATACCCTAGAATTTTGTTATTTTGTATAAAATCTGGTAACAGCCATTAATTCTATGCAGTATGATGATCCACATCTCTAATTTTTCTAGCCCTCTTTGAAACATGGCTCAAATGTCAGTACTGCAACTGAAAAGAAATTTGAAATGGGACGCTTTGAAAATCGACGAGGTACAAAATTGGCACCAGTTAAACTGAACACTTTAAAAATGCCAGTATCGTCAGCCACACAAAAGACTGGTTCTGGCATGTCTTTTATGCCCAAAGGAACCTCTCTGACAAAAAATATCAGACGAGTAACAGCTGATGAACAGGGAGGTCACCTTTTAGAGAGTAGAAGTCAAATGGTAAGAGATATAATGGAATCTCAAATATTTCATGTTCTACCCAGAGATTACAACAATAAAATCTGGTCTTGCTATCTGAGAATTTGTATTTTTATTTTACTTTTAGAAGGTATTGTAGCAGTCTTCACTTGCATCGCAGTGATTATCTGTTTTACTTATATTTCAATTATTATAATTAAAAAACAATAAAATCATAAAAGTTTAGCACTGCCAATACTTATTTCCTTTTTAATAATGTTCACTTGGGTCGATTTGATAAGTAATCATTATACGATATTTTTGTTTGGGAAATTGAATGTACACTGAATTTGATTTTACTTTATATCACCACGGAAACAATTTCGTAACACAATCCTCTCCTTTACTTATCTCAAGCTTCTCTGTGTAGTTGCAAAAAATTGTTCTAAATATCTTTTGAATTAATAGCACTACATTTTTTATTTTACAAAATTTATTTGGTCAATTCAAAAGTAATTTTTATCATTAAGAATAAATGCTTATTTGTTTGAAAGGAAAATTTGATACAAATGCTTACTTTTCAGAAGCTTAGTTTTATAAACTTAGACTAGATAACTTAATATGTTTTGAATTTTTCTCATCCTTCTTTTTCATCTAAGGCTTTATCTCAAGATGATTTTAACGAAAGCATGAACTCAGATGATGGCTCTAAATATTCTTATGAAGTAAGTAGTTTTATATAGATTCTTTAAATCAGGTGCTATTTAAAGAGCATAATTTTAGTTTTATATAAGACATGAAAATCTAATGAAATACAAGATAATCCTCATATCTCTTGTAATAGCATGAGGGGTGCACCTACAAAGGGGCTATGTGGACTACCTCCCAGACCTTGAAAAAGAGTAAAAATATAGTTCAGGCCTAAAAACTAATGTAAGCCTCTTCAGATTAATATCCTGGGTGTGCCAATGAATAGTTCTTATACCTAAGAAAAGCACCTATACCTAGATATAGCACTAATGATATAGATATAATATTTAATGAAAAGAAAATATGACTCAGCCTATAAAGCAGTATAGTCTCCAGATTGATATCCTGGGTGTGCCCCTGATACCTATGAAGCACTTACATCTAATGTTTGATGAATTTCACATATGAAAATATTTGCCATATATGTGGTTGTAGCGGCATTAGAAATAGATTTTTAAAGAGGAGTTATCAGGAGCTTTTTAATACAATATAAAAGTCAATGTAAAATTTGAGTTCAAATGTAACAGGGTAATCATTTTTCTTTTCAGTTATAAATGATTTTATTTGTTAATTTAATAGTTGCTACCAATAGATACAAGAAGCATACTTGTTTAATCTTACAAAGAGATTCATTTTTTAATTTTGGTATGAAATACATTTTGAAAAACTTAAACAATTCAAAATTAGTATATTTTGTCCCATTTGATCAATAGGAAACTGATGAAGATGTCGAGAAAAGCTATGATGATATGAATCATTCAGACATGGGCTCTCAATTTTCACCAACACATTCTGCCAATGATTCTCCTGAAGTAAGTTGAAGAACTTACTTGATATATAGGTATATATATATCGATATATATATATACAAGTAAGATATATATTCAGGGCTTACTTGTGTATATATATATATATATATCAAGTAAGCCCCGAAATCATACCCGAATATATTTTGTACTTTATCTATTTCATGATTGCAAATGTTTTTCTGAAACCTGTAATAAATATATACATCTAAAACTTTGCATTATATATTCTTCATTTGCAAAAGTAGTTTCATTATATTGAAATGTGATTTTTTTCACTGAAATGAAGAAATTCTGCATCCATAACATAATTATGTTGTATCATTGTTCTTTAGATTCAACTATACTTATAAAAATCTATTTTTGATTTGTTTCAGGCATTTGATATCAATTCTTTGGTCCAGCTTGGAGCCAAAATGCCTTCTAAACCTGAAGCTACAAAGAAACTGTCACAGCTTCAGACTCTTAATGAAGAACAAGCTCCCTCCTTAAGCTTGAGAAAAGGGGGTCAACCATCCTTTTTGTAAATACACTAGATATATTATAGGCTTATGATTTTGATTTTTTTTGCAACATTGAAACATTCAAATGAATAGAGATGTGCTTTTCTTAAGCCTAAGTTGATTTAAGTGTCTTCATTGAAGAATTTGTACGTATATTTCAGTGTTTCTATATAAAAAGCATTTTTCAGTTTTTCAAATCATTTTTCATAATTTTTTATGCAGCATATTTTGGTATTTTCCAGGAAAAGGGCATTTTTGGATCAATTTCTGTAAAACTCCATTTTTTAGCCCTGTTGGGGAAAAACTCTTTATTAGGGAAATTTCAGAAGGCTGAATTAATAACATTACTTATATGATGTAATTTTGAGCACCTGTAGAAGTAACAGGGAAATCATCTTTCTAAAACATTCACTATTTTTAAACATCAGCATCAAAAAAGAAAAATGCCTATAATTCACTTTGATGTTTAGTATTTTTATATCATTGATCCAAATGCTTGAATTTTTAGTTATTGATTTTATATCATATTTATATATTTTAGGGTTTGTTCATATGTTTTAGGGTTGGTTGTTTTGTCCCGTCAGAAGAAAGCATTAAGGTCACATTCCGTATGCTATATTGACCAATGGTGTTAGCCCTTGAAACTATCTGCCCACTTTGAATGCTCATCTGAGCTTTGAAAGTATTGTGAAATCTATTTTTGTAGGAAATTTATTTTTAAACAGACTGGTGGGAATCTAGTAACAACTATTACTCTATACAAAAGAACTTGAATGAATATAAACATTATTTAAACATTCACTTTGTCTCCACATTTCCTTCTGATATTAAAAATGCAAAGCAATAAAATGGCTGATGTACAATCCTGCTCCCTATATCAGTACCATAGCAAGATTGTATCCATCCCTTATATTGTACTTAAAATTTATATTGTAGGATCAAATTTATAAAACAATATTTGATGATGCATTCATACATATTTGTTAACCACCTTAAACTTATTTCAATTTCAAAGAACTGTTTGCTTTTTAATTATTTGGGGTATTTACGTTTCTCTAACTTCTACTTTGTTTCAATTTTACAGAAAGCCCTTACAACAAGCTCCTTTAAAGAAAACAACTCCAAAAGCTCCCAAAAAATCTAAGAAAGCCAGTCCCCTGAATAGTAGAATTGATCAGAGAGACACTGAAGATTTAGATGACAGGATTTCCATTTTAAATGAAGAGCAAAAAATGATGCTAGAACACATACAAAAAGAATGGATAGCAATGCAAGAAAGTCTAGAAATAAAAGAAAAAGCCAAGTATGAGCAATTGGTAAAGGAGAGCTCAAAGAGATTTGACGAAGAGGAATCTTTGCTGAGGTAATTAAAACTAATTAACTAGTTGACAACAAAACAGTGCAATAAGTGTAAATTATTAAAAGTTAGACCTCTTCCAATTTGTTTAAAAAAATTCTACAAAGGAAAGTTTAATTTTAAGATACATTACTGCTAGAGTTGGGATTTGCAAGTTATGCAGAAACTAAACCTGCAGGTTTATGACAGAAATCAGGACCCACAAATCTGTCCAATACTGAAAAAAATAGCTTTCATACAAAAGGATATTTTGTCGATATTTTCTACAGATCTTTCCTGTCAAAAAAGGAAATCAAACAGCCTACTGGATATCAGATCTAACTTTCTTACCCCTGAAAATTCTTCTAAAGAGTGAAAAGAATTCATCATCTAAAGGGAAACCATAAAGCTAAGTCTTAATAAACTATACAAAGCACTTCAGCAATTAACCCATCTCAACATATGTGGAACCAACATTTTCATTGAGCAGTAATTTTTGTTCTAAACTTCACTTGTAATATACTCTATGTATTAGGTTTAAAGAATGTCGAAGAAGGTTAAATGAACTAGTAGTAAGGTTAAAAGAACACGTAGAAATCATATTTACCACAACTCCAATTATATACATAGTTTAAGAAAGACTGAAGCTTTCTATTTCATATTTTTGTGTCTTGGTTGAAACGGTTAAAATCCAAATTCGTTGATTCTGTGTTATGTCCTCAAATCACTTCAACATACTGAAAGTTATAATAGAAAAAGTGTCAATGCATTTTGAAAGAATCAAACGCTGGGAAGTATTTTTGTATGCTGTATTAAAAATTAAAATAAATATTTCTAAATCAGCTGTTACCAAATCTTGCAATGGGACTTGCAGTTCCCAAAAAAATAGAACTCAAAAACCTATAGTTTTGGAAAACTGCAGTTCCCCAAACTCTAATTACAACTGTTATCTGTGTTTAGATTTTTTAGAAGTATTTTGTATTTCTACAATTTACATTTTATGGTGGCAAGAAAAGGTTTAACACATATTTTGTAAATATTGAACATAAACAGGATGAAATGATTTAAGAATGCATGTTTATGAATTACTGGATGCATTTAATTTATTTTGAATCAAATTACTACACAAATGTCTCATTTCTTTCATTTCTAATTCTATTATGTCTTTCAATGTAGTTGACTTCAATTTTTGTTACCATGGGTCTACAAGTTGATTCTTTGAAAGTATGAAAATAAAATCAGACAATTATTTATATTTCTACCAATTAATTATTTATTTCAAATATTGCTTTTATAATGTAAATAAGATATACAATTACAAATTTTGCTACACAAAAGTATTTAACATTTTTATTCTGATTCTACGTAATTTTATTAAATTGATGTCATTTTTTTATCCTATCAAAACTTTCAATTAATGTGACACATCTCCTTTCTCTCTTCCTTTATAAACCATAAAACTCTTAAACTAAAACTTAAAAATTTGTCATCTCAGTATATGTCAAAAAATTCTTTACCCTTTCTTGATTTAGGTATGTCTGTGTTAGCAGGTACTGCACATTTAATATTACAGTTGTTATACTTGATTGATTTTAAAAATCAGTGCTCTTATTGGTTTTAATATGGAACAACTTAAAGATTTGAACTTATTTCTAAAAAAATTAGTGTTTACAGTTTTCATCCTGTGTTTTTCTTAATGAAACACTTTAAATCTGATTAATTCCGTAGTTGTCTATATAACCATTATATCATCGATTATCTAGACCATTTGATAACCATTATATCATCGGTTATCAAAAATTCTACTACCTGCACATTTTACTCATTAAATGCGTTTTTCAAGAAATCTAATCTTAATGCAAAGAAAAATAACTTAGTGGACATCAGTCTCAAGATCATCACATTCTGGTCTAGAAAAGCTAAAAAACTCATTCTTTAAAATTTTTTAAAGTGGTTTCACTTATAAGCCGACAATCCTTAAGATTATTCTATGAAAAATAATTTTTAATAAGTTATATTAATTAGTTTTTGCTAGTTAAATGTAATTAAATAAAATACAATATTTTATTTGAATTTTTGGTGTGAAATGGTAGTGGTTACTAAATAGTTAGATGTACATTTTGGGTAGGAAATCTTTTCATTTTACAGCATTTGATAAAATTCAAGTTTGCAAAATTCATTAAATCTGCTAAGATAAAGGAATTCTTAGGACTCATCAAGGACCATATAATTTTTATTGATATTCTGCATAAATTTAATAACTTCACAGCTGCAAAAACAAGCTTAGAAGATATTGATATTTGAATTGGAGGGGAGAAAATATTTGTAATGCAAACTAACATTTTTTTATCATGCATAAGTAAATGACTTTTCATTGACCAGATATTACCTTTTGCTCTGTGCCCTGAATATGCATACTTATATTTTAGGAAAGAAAATGTGGAAAAGATTTCAAAATTGAAAAGTGAGTTGATAAAAAAGATTGAAGAAGAAGAAAATGCTGGTCAAGTTAGCCTGACAGAAATAAAAAAAGCAAATGAATTGAAGTTTAATGAAGAACAACAAAGTTTCAATAAGAAGCTTCAATCTTTGGTTGATAGTCAAAAAACTGCACTGAAAAATATGGAACAAAAGGTATGACCACTTTTTTAATATTTCTATCTTTTGTAGACACATAGTATGTATATGTGTGTGGATATATACACATATAGTGAACAAATTTTTTTAAAACATTTTTCTTTGAACTTGAAAATTCTATCTAGGACCTTCAGGATATCTGTAAAAAATATATTTTTTTGTATTTGGAGTTTTCAATATGTAACTGTATATTACCAACTCTTGCAGTGCATAATTTTTGTTTTGAACAATATATTAATTTTTAAAATTAAAATACATTAATTTGATATTAGATTGTAGATTGATTATTAAAATTTTCTGAGTGACCATCAAAAATTCAGCAATGCTTTTTCGAAGTTTCAGAAATGGTGCAAAAGGTTTAAATAACAAATATTTTTATCTATCATATAATGTTATGTTCATTAACATGTAGTTGTTCCGATTCCAAGCAGACACATATAATATAATCACATAAAAATATACACCAAGAAAAAATCAAAGAACTTTTTCTACCA
The DNA here is from genome assembly GCA_933210815.1 of Meta bourneti. Lineage (NCBI taxonomy): Eukaryota > Metazoa > Arthropoda > Arachnida > Araneae > Tetragnathidae > Meta > Meta bourneti. The sequence continues at coordinate 34,883,943 of OW119922.1, read as the reverse complement.
AGAGCTAATAACTGGAAACTCAAGTAAACCATGACTTATTAACTGTTAATATATCCCAGATGCCCCAAAGGCAGAAACTGTTGCAATAACCAGACTTCTGACTGGTCACTGTTTGGCTAAAGATCTCTATGACCTAAAAATTCTGCAGAGCCCCTGCTGTCCCAGTGTACTAAATCCCAAGAAATGGACATTTGCCACCTACAAATTTGTACTGTGCTTTCTTGTTATGACCTCTGGCTCTTACTGGTAGACTAGAGAATGAATGAGCAGCTAATTTTTCTATCTTGTCTTACCTTTATATAAAATCAATTTTATGTATTGTTTGCATACTTTTGTTACTAACCTTCGTATTGTGTATTTTGTTTTTCTGCCTGCCATTAGAAATAAAATTTCTTTTTCATTAGCATATAACATTCTATCATGTCTTGTTTGAAGTTTAATAATTTGACATCTCTTAATATTGATATGATGTCAGTATTTTCACTACTGGGACACAGTTCTAAAATACATTATGTTCAAATTTCAAGACTAATGCTTTCAATACTTGAATACTTGTCTCAAACTAAATAAAATCTAAATCTAAATAAAATGAGGTATTTAGAGATTTTCAGTATTGATACTATTCAAACTATTGGCTTGCAGTACTAATGAACTTAATGGTTATAATTTCTTACATGAAATTCTGCTTCTTATTTTATGAACCTTTTTAATTTTAATTTTATGTTTAGAAAAAATATTTAAAGATACACCTTGAGTATAATAGAAATATTACCTTGTCTATATACAGGGTGTTATCAAAATAATGGAAACACACTGGATTTATAAGGAATCCTTTACTATAATATGGCGTAGGACCAGCTTTGGCATGTAATACAGCTTGGATTCGCCTGGGAATCAAATCATACAAGTGCTGAATAGTGTTTAGAGGAATATTGTACCATTCTTCATGGAGATATTGTAAAAGTTCCGGGAGAGATGCTGGTGGAGGATATCGATTCCGGATTGAACGCTCTATAATAGACCATAACGGTTCGATTATATTGAGGTCGGGGGACTGTGCTGGCCAAGGTAGATATTTCAGTTCATCCTCGTGTTCATCAAACCATGATTGGACCAGTCCCGCTGCATGAATAGGAGCATTATCATCCTGGAAAATTCCATCTCCTGCAGGAAACAAAGTTTGCATCATAGGATGGACCTGGTCAGCTAAAACTTCTCTATACTTCTCCCCAGTGATCCTTCCTTTCAGGATTACGATTGGGCCAGCAGAAAACCACGACATGGCTGCCCATACCATGACAGATCTACCTCCATGCTTGACAGTTGGAAGGAGACAATCACGATCATACGCTTGTGCAGGTGTCCTCCAAATGTGCACCCATCCTGTTGTGGGAAAAGTGTGAAAGATGATTTGTCTGACCATATAACTGTCTTCCACTTATCAATCGACCAGGTTTTGTGGTTGTGGCACCACTGTAGATAACGTTTGGCATTAACATCTGTGACAAGTGGCTTGGGAATTGCTACTCTGCCGTAAATGTTCTGTTTATGAAGGTGCCTCCTAACTGTAATTATTGACACTGGAGAATCCAGATGCTAATTGAGCTCTGCGGTCACTTTGGCTGCAGTTGTTTTCTTTTTAGACCATTACAATCCGCTTCAATACCCGTCGGTCTCCTTCACTCAGCTTCTCCTTCCGTCCACTATTTTGCTTTGCCGAGCTTGTCTTGCCGCACTGTGTGTACACTGTCATGACGTTAGACACCATACCTCTAGAAACACCTAAAAGCTGGGATGTTTCGGTCACAGTTGCTCCAACTAGTCGGGCTCCTACAATTTGGCCTCTTTGAAAGTTTGTGAGGTCTGACATTTTACGCTTTTGACAAAAATCCACGACGTATACAGCTTCACTAAAGCTACCTCATACTACCATGATATATAGTACTTTTTATATTAAAAAAACTGGTAGCTAGGATTATATTTTAATGCTTACGAAGCGCCTTCTCAAATGTCACTTTTATTCACAGATGTTTCCATTATTTTGATAACCACCTGTATATATAGATTTCAGATTTTCAAGTAAATTGATTTCTCCATAAAAAGTTAGAAATTATTTTTTAATAAACTTCCAATGAGTGAAACATTTGAATTTATTTTAAAATAAAATATAATTATTAATAAAACCAATTAAAGTTTAAAATAATCATAAAACTTAGTACTTTTACTTTAACTACATTCTTAATTTTGTTAAGCAAATTCTGTGAAAATAAATCAAAATGCTAATTCGATTTATTTAAATGATTCACAACCCTCCAGAGTTGAATTGCTAAGTAATTCAGATGTATTTTTTCCTAGAATGCATTGGACATTGCTGAAAGGAAGAAGCAGTTAGATACTGAATTTGAAACAGAACTCGTTATGATGAAAAATTCTCAAGAAGATAATATAAGAAATCTTGAGGAAGCTCAAGCAGCAGAAATTGCATTGCTTGAAAAAGCTCACAAAGAGAAAGTGCTGATTCTGCAGGATTCTTATTTAAAGGATGAAGCACATACTGTGGTTTGTTTCGCATTTTTTGTTTTACTAGATAAGTTTTTAAAACTTAATTTATAAAGTGATTTAACTTGAGTGATATAGGTGAATCTTATTCTTTATTTTGCTATGTTATATTAAAATTATTTTAATTCTAGGAGAAATTATTCGAATTCTTTCTAGAATTCAAAAATTTTCTTAACTTTTTGTTTCTGTTATATCAAAATCTTATGCAAATTAGGGCATTTAAAATGCCTATGATAACTATTTCCTTGAGATTCTATCGTCAACTTACAAGTGAGATACACAAAGTTAAAGTTTTTAAGATTTGACTTTTTTTAGTTTTCCTAGAGCAGAATGTGGTGATCTTTAGATTGGTGAAGTGTTTTGTAGTGTGAAGTGTATAACGTTATTTTTTCTTTGCTTGAAGGTTAGCTTTCTTAAGAAACACACTGAGTTTAGCTAGTGAGTAGAATTTTTCACTCACGTTTCGTTTTCTCAGAAGTATATTTATTGGCTAAGTGTTTTTCACTTGTAAACTGATGATATCTAATTAACATGCTAGTTGTAAAAATATTTTTTCCTGGTGATGTCTGAAATATCCATATATATATGTCATAGCATTCTGATTTTAACTGATAGTACTATGGTTTTGATAAAATAGAGTAACAGGGAGTCAATTTGATGAAAGAATATATGTACAGTAGACTCTCGACTATCTGGCCTAGTTAAAAAAAATTCTCGTAAGAGGGCTAAAAGGGTGAAGCAGTAATCTCTCAAGGACTTTTTCAAAAACAAAAAAACTCAATTTTTACTCTTTCATCTGAGGCCTACCTTTTCCCATTTGTGTAATCATTTATCAATGAACAGTAAGATAATTTAAATAATTTTTGTAAGAATTAAGCCTACATTTTTCGTTAATGTTTTGTTCATTTTAAATGTGTGTGTATTCATACTGTATGGTATACATGATTTTATATTTCCTGCACACACACACACACAATTTAAGTTAGATATTATAAAATTTATCTTAAAATGTGTACAATATTTTTATTCTTGAACTTCCTTTTTCTGTAATAAATTTTTAAAACCTACAGTACATAAGAAACATTTATAAAGTACTGGCCTGTACTAAGAGGTTAGAAAATGTGAATAAGAGCAGGTTTTTTGGTATAAAAAGGGTGTTTTTAATGGTATGGGTGGGGCAAGAAGTGAGAATTTATAGAACTCCTGCCCATCCGGCTTTTTTGTTATCCTGCTTGCCCTTCCGCCACATTAGGCCGGTTAGTCGAGAGTCTACTGTATTTAACCCTCTGATCAAAACATCTTGATTATGACTGATGATACTGTGTTCTTGATATGACAATACTGGACTCAATTTGATATATTTATTTAACCCACAGAGAATCAGGAAGTTTCTGAGTAAAGTATTGCTTTTACTCTGAAGGGTTCGCACACATATATCCGTTTTGCAACCTGCAGTTCTCCCTGCAGGTTGCAGAATTATTCTAGTTTTCTAGTTGCAGACTTCTAACTAGTTTTCACCTCCTTGATCAATGGAATCTTTCCTAGGATTTTTTCAACCAATGTAAGTGATTATTTTGTCATTATGTGTGTTGTGGGGAAACAGCAACACTACACTACTTGAAATCTTGATACTCAAGATTAATGACTAAATTACTATATCTTGGTTGAAAGAATTTTAGGAAACATTCTACTAGGGGTGTTCAAATGAAAAGGTATGAAACGACACTGTGGGTATAATTGAAGTTTTTATTCAAAAGTAATCACCAGAGGACTGAGCACAACTATCCTACTGTTTCATGAGCCGAAGGATTCCCTGTTCCCAGAATTCCTGTGGCTGTGACAAGAGCCAGTCCTCCACTGTGTCCTTCAGTTCGTCGTCCGAGTTGAAGTGCTTCCCTTTGAGATGTTTTTTAGCGGACAAAACAGATGGAAGTTGTAGGGCGATATGTCCGGGCTGCAGGGCGGATGCTCAAGCTGCTCCATCTTGAACTTGGCCAGTACACTTTGTGTGACCCTGGAGACGTGTGGACGCGCGTCATCGTGGAGCAGAATCACTCCCTCCGTGAGCAGCCCAGGCCGTTTGCTCTTGTTGGACTTGCGTAGGCTACGGAGTGTCTCACCTACCGATTTAACACCTTCCGCAATCTGAAATCTGATAACACCTCGCTGCTCCTCAATCGTCGAATTTTGCAATGTGAACGCTATGATGTCCTCACACACACTGCCGCGTCAATTGGACGGAACACACAACTACACGCTTCTCTTCTGCGTCATGTGCGGGCGCCCGCGCATGCGCACAACCACACCGGTACTCGTGCATTCGCTTCCTTAGATGTCTCACTACGTTATCCCAAAGCGGCATATTCAAATTTCAACCGGTTTGGTTTTTATGACGTTTCGTACCTTTTCATTTGAACACTCCTCATATTAATCAAGAAGGTCAAAACTGGTTAGAAGACACATAGGTTGTTGAACGTATAAATGCTTGTGTGCCTCTCAGAGGGTTAAGCATATTCAAAGTTTAGATGATGTGGAGACTGGATTCTGACTGGCTCATTCAGTTCAATATCAAGTGACAGATTAGCTCTTGTTCTTCAAATATGGTTAGCATTATTGTTAGTGAGATCAGGTTGTGGTTAAGGAGGATATGCTAAATGCAGAGTTTTGGGGTCACATTTGCTATGGATGAGTTTAGTTGATGTGATGTTAGGAATTGCTATTTGTCATTAGTTTGGACATTGCATGAATTATATATAACCATTAGTTTGTATTTGTTGTATTATCTGTTTCCTGATTTCAAATAATTGTCTGCCATATATTTTTTCAGAGCAAATCAAATGAATCATCTAATACTGAAGCATTGCATATTGAAATAGAAAAAACAAAATTGTTGTTAGAGGAAGAGAAAGGAAAATACCAGCAATTATTGAACGACTTTGAAAAGTTGAGGACAGAGATTGCAGTAGAAAAGGAAGCTTTGGGGAGACTTGAAGAAAAGACTACTGCTGCCCAGACATACTATGAAGAAATTCAAGATGACGTCGACAAAACAGAAAATGACCTAGATCTCTTGAGAACTGAAAAATCAGCCCTGGTTTCAGAACTTAACATTTTGAAAGCAAGCATTAAGAGTGAAAAGTCGAATTTACAAAACTTGGAGCGAAAGCAGGAATCACCAGTTAAGAGAAAAATAGATATGAAAGACAAAGGTGTTAACACAGATACTTCTAGTACTATGAGTCACAGTAGTCAAACTTACCTGCAAGTTGAAGATAGTTATTGCCAAACAAAAGAAACCAAGGTGCTCACAAAGGAAGCACAGTGTCAAACCTGTCTAGAAAAAAGTTTTGAGACTACTAACACTTCTTGCCAAGTCAACTTATTTCCGAATGAGCTCGAAAACAGCTCAAACTCCAAAAATGTTACTAAGTCAAAATTTGCAGAGAGTATGGCCAGTGAAAATGCAAATATGGATGCAATGATTAGTAAAGTTCTGCAAAATGCCATGCTTGAAGTTAACAATAAAATAGACGCTAGATTTAAATCAATTGAAGATCTTGTTGGGTAAGTATGCATTAATTTTTTTTAAATACTCATTATAATTTAGAAATGTCAAAATATGCAGCTCAAATTACTGAAAAGGAGTGAAATTATGTTAAATTGCACATTCAAATTATAGATTTGGATTTTACTGCATTTGTAAGGTATTAGTAGTAATTATTATGAATGAATAGAATTTGTTTCAAAATTTAATTAATTCTATGACAGATCAAGGTGTTTGAAGAGAGTAGTAATTTCTTTTTACTTTTTATAAAAACTGTTTTGGAACAAGTGGATTTTATAATTTATTAAGAGGTGAATTTTTGGATATTTCTTTGACCTCCATTAGTGTCTGACCTTTTTTAACAAATGAAATTGCACTACATCTATGAGGTTCTCAGCACTTTCTTTCCTAGTTATGCGGGCATTAATTTTCATTTATAAAAAAAGGCTTAGTATGTTTGAGGACATACTAGAAAACAAAGAACTGTAAAAAGTGTATTTTTTAAATTGATAAATAATAATTTTTTTAGTTATGCTTTTCATTGTATAACATTGGAAAAAAAATCACTACACTTGTCAGGACCAATATTACTAATGGAGGGTTAGAATGCTGTTATGTATTAAGATTGTATTAGCAATATAAAATATGCCATATTGCCTTTTGTGCATTAAGTATTGAATCATGCAATATTCAAATCAAAATTGTAATATTTAGTTTTTAAATGTACAAAATTTATGTTGTCTTATATTTTTAACATATTGTATTTTATTTTAAGTTTTTAAGCTCACTGCTACTCAATATAGATGATGTTTAAAACATTCGAGGAATTTAATATTTCAAGATTTTAATATTACGTTCCAAATACCTTATGTAATAGATGCTCATATTATAACCCAAATTAATCCTTTTTATCCTAAAATTCTGTTAACAGTGTTACAAATATTGTAAATAATTAAATAATTGTTTTTCTACTTAGATTACACTTTAACACTTGACATTTAAGCTTTATATGTGTCACATGTTTTGTGAGAATTTTAATCTGTATCTCATTGCTAACGCTCATGTTTCTAAAGGATCTAAGAGATGGTACTGACATTACCTACCACCTTTTGTTTGTTTATTTGTTAGAGTACTATGTTATATATGCAAGTGAACTAAAAATAACCCATACCCCCTTTGTGAGAACCACCCACTGCAATCCATCACAATGCACAACTCTCTTGTAAAATATCTTAATTTTAACCTGAGTTATTTCATTCGATCTTAGTGACAAATTTGGCAGTGTTATGGCCATTTGTCTACATTTTAAATAGAAATAGAGATCTAGAATTTTTTATAGACTGAAAGTTCTCCAGAAGTAATGTGTGTATGCTTTACTTGTATACTTGTAATTACTATTTATGTTCAGAACCTACTTTAAACCTTATATATTTTAAAATTAATTCCTTGTAACAGTATAATTCAATTTTATTTTTTGACTGACCATATTTCATTGAGACAAAAAGGGGACAGTGGTTATGTATTCATGTAAAAGTAAGATGATAAATTCTTTCTGGGGATCATCATTAAAATTGCAGTTTTGATAACTCTGACATTGCAGGGATAGATTTAAAGCTTTAAAAATAAGACACATAAAGAACTTTAAAAATATGAAATTTAAACATCCGACATTGATTAACAAAGCCACCAGTTAGGATACAGGTAAAACAAAAACTAGTGCTACAGTAAAACAGATGCCATTTCTGAGACATGCAAGTGTTGTCAACATGTATTTTTTATGTTCTCTAATCACAGTAGATATCGATATATAATCTTGAATAATGCAACTCCAGTAATAAAATATTTTGTTACCATTAAAATATTTTATTAAAAATAGCACCAAATTGACATTTTTATTAAAATGACTGGACAGCTGTCTAATATGAAGGAAGAAACAGTGCTGTCCTGTTCAAAACTGTACATATGATCAGCCTAGCTATATATAAATATTCTATTATACATGTTTACTTTGGTAGCAAACAAATATTAAAGTTTAAAAAATCAGATAATCATTTTCAACCTTTTTTGTATATGATAATTTACTTACATTCATTCATTATTTTTAGGACTATACAAAAAAATACGGATTCATCTGTCAAAAGACGTGTCACTCAAGATTTTTCCTTCTCAAATAACATTAATTCGGCAGCAGATGTGGACAATGTCCCCCATGGATCAGGACTCAATGCACACTCTTTCACCATGAATGAACTTTTACCATTAAGAACTACTTACCTAAATCCAACCTTACATGTCAAGAAGTGCAGCTGTGAAATTGGTGAATCAGATTCGTGTGACATCATGCAAGATGTCAAGAACTCAATTTACCGCTTGAATGATATTTTGAGCTCAAGCTTTGTGCCTTCTATAAGTAGTAGTACAGTGCCTGTTGGTCCTCTAGTCCCTAATTATTCAAATGCTTTGGAAAATTTTTATTCTCAATTTCGGAAGTTGCAAGAAAGGCAACGAATCACTGATCTCAAACACAAGTGCCAAAACAATTCCACAAAGCAGCATAAAAACCCGATGAGTTCAACTGGTAAGAATTTATTTTAAATGTAATGGTGTCTTAAAAAGACTTTTCTCTCTGCAGTCAATTTAATGATTTTAGCAATGGCATAGCATCCATGGAAGCTCGCCATCCCCTTCATTTTTAATTCAGTGACAAAAAATATAAATTGACAAAATCTGAAGCAAAAACGATAATTATTTTAAATGTGAATTTGAGTGAGACATCAGTTTCTATTTGAAAATCCTTGATTTTTCATGGCAAAAAGCCAAGTGTGTTTATTGATGCACCGTCCTTTTAGCCTCAAATGATTTCTTACTATGATTGGTTAATGGTGTTTGTCATGTGCAATGAGTACCTTCAGTAGATTCTTCTCCCCATCTTATGCTTCCTACTGAAATTAGCATCCAGTCGAGATAATATGGAGTGAGCCCTTGTGCATAGTTTATCATTCTCTTCTCCTTTTCCACCTTTTGTAAAACTACCATCAAGACACGATTGTACCTTTTGGGCTCTTTTAATTGAAGGCTAAATAGGATTACATTTTGTCTTTGGAAAAGAACAACTGCGAATGGAGTTGACTCAAGTTTGTCTAAAGCTAAGCATTATATTTCTTTGCTTTTGATCCAATCTGCATTTCCAGTTGCCAATGTTACACTATGCTTGGATTTTAAGTGAATCATTATGCAAATAAAATCAAGCAATTAAGCCATTAATTTTTGTATGATTCAGTGCATATTTGTTTGTGTGTGCGTGATTCGTGCATATAATTAAATTACTAAATGACTCCTAGCTTTCTTTATTTTCACTTATTAGTTTCATTTATCATCAAATCACTTTCATTCTATCAAAATTCCACAAATTCAGATTAGATTTCACTTTATTTTGACCTTCAAAGTTGCATATTTGTATACAATAGTTTTAGCTATTGCAATAATTATTTTATACCATTACAATATCAGAAAATCGCTGACATGAAAGTTTCCATTGTAAATAAGTTTAAGTCATATTTATCGCAAATTATAAAAATTAACTTTTTTCAAAACTTTTCTTGTGCATATGAAATTATATATTTAATTGCATCTTAAATTTTACCACAATGATGATCAAAGTAAATTGTTATTTGAATGTAAACATTTGCTTTTTTATTGCAGATTCACATTTTGTTGGACAAGATCAGTTTAATTATGCTCTGAATACCAATCCTTATTCTTTGTAAGTCTGAATGTTACAATTCTTAGATTTCCTAATTTTAAAAATTTAATTTTAGATATAGCCATAATTTTTATGATTACAGGTACCTGTAATACCTGTGTGAATAAGTCACTCCAGTAATTATACCATTTCAGTAATGCACATCATCTCTGAATTCACCTTTTCTAAAATTGATTTTTAGGTTTCATTTCAAAACTGATCAATTTCAGTAATCAACTTTAAGTATTCTTATTTTAAACATTTATTTGTTGAAAATCATTAGAGACAAAATTTCAAAATCAGTGCTAAAATTTGTAATGAATGTTCATTAGAGCATCTTCAAATGTGTGCTATTCTTCATTTGTTAAAGATAATTTGTAAATGTACCAATAATTTCTAATTAGATTTGTTAATCATGCAGGATAAGCATAATAAGAAAATGGGTCTAGTCATGAAATAATATATTTCATGATATCATATTTCACACATAGATTGTGAATTTTATTTGTTTTTTTTTTAAATATTAATTTATTCATCAAAACTAATATAATGAATATTTAATTCTCTGTAGTAAACTACTTATCTTCATATTTAAATTGAAATAAATTTACTCATTAAATTAAACTATCATTACTGTACTAATGTTAGTCAAAAAGCTTTACCACACATATATCATAATTTATTTAGAATATATTTTCTTTTTTAATGATGTAATTAGATTTAAGGTGTATGAGTATAGTAGAAATCATGAAAATTGACCAAAATATCGATCGATTTTTTAATAATTCAAAATATTGTCCAACCCCTTAGCTTTCAAATGACCAAGATGTTGTAAATATTCTAAATAGTTTTCAAGTTACAAGGGTTTGGGTTAGGTACTGTCTCCTTAGACAAACAGGTTTCCAAAACTTTAAACTCAATTTCTGAAGAACTATATTTTTAGAATAGGATGCTTCTTTCAAACAGTGATAACTCAACAATGAATTGATCTATTATAATTACTTTTGTATCATTATAATCTATATAATACAGTGGATGTTTTGACCCTCAGTCGAAGTTATTGGTTAAGAAATGAATTTTTAGTTGATTTTTTAAATGTTGAAATTCCTGAAAAAATCTTGATTTTTTAGACTTCCTTCGTGAAAAGAAATTGTAAAAAAGAACGCATTCCCTCTAAAATTTGATGGAGGGTCAAAACATGAAGAATAATATTAGGAATAATTTCCAACAGGAATTGTCCTGAACACATTAGAATTTGAGATATCACTGTTAAAAACATGCTAATTATAAATTACATAATTAATGAGTAGCTTAATCAGAATTTTTCACACTAAAATGAGTTTAAGTGTAAACCAATGACTTATTGTGAAAAAACTGAATTTTTAAAGTCGAAATTAAAAAAAAATGTTCTAGTGTATACATACACCTTAAAACATTCAAAAGCAAAAGGTAATTGTATATGGCTTGCATGTACATATTTTCTTTAAATTATAAAATGATTTAATATTTTCTTTTTTTGTGTTATAAAATGTGCTGATCACCAGTTTTATATTCATTGTTTATTTGTGCTGTTTTAAAGAAGTTTGCCTGTTGATCCTATCGTCAGAGCTCGCAATTTAGTGTTAAGAGAGCAGGCTCGTACCTGGAAGCAACAGCAATTTTTAGCATCATCGGAATCACAAGCCTTTCTTCCAGTGGTAAGACTCAATAGTTCATTTTGTCTTTTTGACAATGATTCAATAAAGGGATTTCAAACTGCTCCAAAACAGATTTTATTAGGATTTCAACAAATTTAATGAAAATAGATTTGTTTGATGTATATATTACTTTCAAAACTCTTTGGAATGTGTCTTGGGAAAATTCCTCCCTTTCATAGCTGGTACCAGAGATTGTATTGTATTGGTCCAGGAGCTGACCTCAAATTTGCAGGTTATAGAGATCAGCAGACTGCATCTCTAGACTGGCTAGTGAACATTTAAGATAAATTTAATTGGATCCTTGGTTTTAAGGTTTTCCTGGCCTATCGGAAACTCAATATGGAGTAAGCCTTTATTGGTCACTTTGCTTATCTGGGGCCATCCAGTGAGAATCTTTTTTTTATCCTATGCTCCTCTTGGGCTTTTTGAATGTGTATGAACTCGTAGACTTGATCTAACTTGTCTAGACCAAGTCCGTATGGGATAAGAAACTACAACATATACAACTTTGCATTTGGGAACCTTTTGAAATGTGATATCATGTCTTGAATGCTTTAAACACTACTTTTTCTATGGAAGTTATCAAAATACAACACATTTTTGTTTATCTGACTTACATGCTATGAGTGTTAGATGAATTCTTTATGATTATATATGTGCATCCATAAATCATCATTTACTTCAAATAGTTGTTTTCAAGTTGATTGTACTTTAAATGTTTGTTTTAAGCTTAACCCTCTATGAATTTTTTTCTTAAATATAAAAAATTTATGCAACGGAAAATCAACAATTATAAACCTATATATGCAGATTAAAAAAAATTTACCAATTTAAACAATTTTATTATAATTAATTTACTTTGTAACTTTGAAGTAACAATGGCTTACAATATTTACACTTCTGTGCATAAAAGCAAAAGGTAATTGTATATGGCTTGCATGTACATATTTTCTTTAAATTAGCTTAAGCGTGAAATTCCATAAAACAGTTTGCACTTGGCGTTAAACATAGATGTACGAAAATAGGTCACAGGAGAATAGGGTCCTTCGGGATCTTCAGGGCAATCTCCTTTCCAAGGGCGATGACAACTATTATTCGTCTGGGATACTGATTGCCAAACAATTTTTTGTGGTCCTGAATTTTCCTCATCTGATGATGATTCAGTAGTAAATTCACCATCACTGTCAATAATATTTATGCGTTGTTGGATAAATACTACTGGATGATCTTCATCGAACTCAGAATCTAATAAAGAATCTTCGGATCTATTACCGCTAATGCATCTAATTCTAATTACTCTTTTATTTTTATGTGATTTTGTATCCATACTTTGGGTATATGATATATAAATCTGAAAATAGAAGAAAACACAAGCTTTATCCTAAATCTACCGTAATAGCCCACTGTAACTTGAAAGTCACAAAACTGTATCATATACAAATAGTAACAAAGTGATTATTGAAATGCAAACAAATAAGTTGCTATTGATATACAAACCCAGAGCTATTACGTACGCTTTTTTTTGTTTAGTAAACACCGACAGAAGCACAAATAATGTCAATTGCACAAGATGGTTCCGTCGGTTTCTATCTGCAGAAAACTTGCAAGGCATTTACTTTGATAATTCAGGTTGATGGTGCTGCCAACCGTCATCAATATTGTTATTGGTTATCTCAGAGACATTACATAATTAAGACGTATACGTCATCTTGTGAAAAAACTAAAATTATTTGGTAAAATGTTGATATATTAGCATGTGACCTGAAAGTTACATGGGCCCATAGAGGGTTAAACATGTGAATCTTTAAATGCAATTTCTATTCTATCCGTCTTATATATGCTTTTTAAGGATAATTTGTTTCAGGATTTTCAGTTTCATTTGGAATTTAAATCTTTTGGAATTGTAGTTGTAAATATTTTGCTCTCTCATTTGGGATTATGATATTCAGGTCTTTTGGTGTTACAATTGGCAACTTCAAACTTCATTGGATCAAAACTTCACCCAATATAACAATATGAAATCAGAAATTTAAGAGTTCAAATAATACACAACAATATTTAAAAAGGTGTTTATTTTTTATCTCTCTTTTCAGGAAAGAAATTATATATCCATCTCAGATAATGTTTCCCAATCTGCCTCTAGAGTTTCTTCCAGTTTTAGTGAAAGATCAGCTATTCAATATCCATTTCTTAAATTTGGTAAGGGTAATTACTTTTGTCAGTTGTAATTTTTAAATGTGGAGTGTAAAGATTTTTTGTTTTATATTGTATTTAAAAAATGTTTTTTTTTTTTTATTATTTTCCATTTTGCTAGTTTATATGTACGAGTTGTAGTAATTTAACAGCCAAATTTCTTTTCTAAAAATCTATTTTTCAGATTGAAAAACCCTTATTTTTAGCGAATTTTTTCTGAGTTTATATGCCTTTATATCTTTTAGTTGAAACATAATTGTCTTTATTTTGTCTCATTTAATGCACACATATAGAGTTTATATTAACTTACAGATCAAGTAACTAAAAAATTGTTTTGGACGTAATCCAATAATTTTCATGTTTTATGCAAGCATTTAGACAATGAGAAAATAATTTAATTAACATATTTCAAAAATCAGTTTAAGTGAAATGTGTTACATTTGTTGGTCTTTCATGCAACAAAATTTCGAATTCTATGCGAATGATGAGCTCTTAGATTTTGCTTTATTTCCTCTTCAAATCAGTCAATGTTGAAAACAGTCTTGTTTTGTGATCGATAGTTTATTTTCTGATTCCATTAGTTAAACATTGTCTGGATTCAAAGCATCTTGAAGGGTTTTGCTACTTAAATGTTCATAACCTGTATCATTCTTGTAAGAATTGAGCCAGTCAATCAGTTCATTATTATAAACATTTTTTGAGAACCTTGAAACATTGGACATTGATGACTACAACTTATTTATCCTCAGTTGATTCATCATTATAGGTGCCTCAGCATTATTGTTACTAGTCCATGCTCCAATTTGTTTTGCAATTTTCTTTAGACAAATTCTAATCAGCCACATTTCACAATATACTAAGGGTTGTGGGATTTCTAGAATATTTGATTCATTATCCAATAAATGATAAAGATTCAATGACCCACGTCCAAAGGCTGTATCAATGATGCAAATAAGATTGGATGAAAAAAGAGACTGACACTCACCATGAAATAAAAACGAAGAGTAAAATAACAGTTGACAGTAATGAATACATGGGAGTTCATTGTATATATTTGATAGCATTCTGAAATTGAGGTAACTGAATTTTATATATCTTTCATCATTTTGTAAAATAGTGGTCAGCTCTTTTCATTGAAACCTACTTAGCTTTTCAGTTCCTGTAATATATAAGAAATTTAAGAATGTTTCCTTTTTATTTGAAACTTCAATATATTGCGTAATGTAGTTTGATTATATTATAATGTAGTTATATATTAATTTATTTATGCATAAATTATGTTATCTAGTATATTTAAAAAGCTGATAATATCATTGTTTGTTTTAATTCTATTCATTGTTCTTTACTGTTTTACTCATAGAACCTGATCCTGAATCTGATTATAATGAATGGATGTCAAGACTCAAAACTCTACAGGATAAAATCCGAAGTCACAAGCTTCTTTAAGATATTTTATATTTCAAAATGATTTTACTTATTGGATTAATTATATAGAGAAAATCTACTTTTAAATCTCATGTACATTATTAATATGCACATCTAATGCGCGTATTAATAATGTACAAATATAACAATATAAAGGAAACTTGCTAAAATGAAATAATTTCTTAAGAGTACTGGGAAAAAGCAGTGTTTTGTTTTAACGTGTTTAGCTTCAAATCGTTTTAATAGTTTAATGGCACATCTTTATGTGCTACTGCTTTTGCTAATTTTACTTATTGAAAGTGCCATTTTTTCTAGTTTTGTCTAAATGTATTTTTATTGATGATTTTCTATCCCTGTCATGGCATTTTGGATCACTGTGTTGGTTTATATACTTAATTTATTTTACACAATTTGTAAAAATTATCTTATTTTAAATAGCCGGAAACAAACATTTTCTGTATATGTATACACTTTTTCAGTATTCGAGCATGTTTCTAGTCTTCAACTGACTCCATGCATGCATTATTCCACACCAGTTCTATAGACTTCTTGACCAATAGAATCTTTCCTAAGATTCTTTCGATCAATAAATGTTGCTATTTAGTCATTAAGTGTCGTGCTGTAGGGTAAAAGCAATAATGTACTGCTTGTGATATTAAGAGGGTTAATATTATTTTACTTTCAACAATGAAGTTATGAAAATTTGTTACTGTCTATTGGAAAATGTTCGAGATAGAATTGATGTTTTTACATTTTTGAGAAATATGTACACTTAAAAAAATTAAGGAATTATTAAATAACAAATACTTATTCCCATGAAGTATTTGTTATTCTCTCTTGTATCTGGTAAAAATAAAAATTTCTAGAAACCTGAAGCTATTCAATTTAGAATCTAATGAAAAACAAATGTATATTTATTTGAAATTGTGGCTTTATATTTAAAAATTGTTGCATGGAATTTAAAATGTTCTCTAGCATTTTATTTTCGACTGCTCTGATAATCAAACAATTTCAATGCTAGCAACTGCAGCATTTGTATACAATATATAAAAATATATTTAATATTTTATTAATGTTTATTATTTACTAAATCATTGAATTTTGATATTACATTTTTGCTCAATCCCTTACTAAAGTAGTTTGGGGAAGTGATTATGCCTGCTGTGTTCATTATCGTCCATTTTGGAGTTATACATGCAGTCAAAAGAACAAATATATTTATCATAAGTAATCATGTATTACATAGTGTTAAGATAATTATTTAATTTTAATGTTTGTATTGTAATTTACTGTGTCAAATTCTTGTGCTAGTCATTTTTATAATTGTTAAATACTAATATTTTTCTATGAAAGCTGAAGCATATCTGAAAGATAAAGCAATGGGTTTGAGTTTTTGTATTTAGCTGTTCTACAATTTCACAAACTGTTGTACTTCTGAGTTTCGTATGATAGATGTAATTCAATTTCAATAAGTCACCGTATATTAAATTAAGTTTTATTAAGTCCTTAAAATAAGTTTATTTTATTTATTGTTGGAGATGTACAGTGGTACCTTGAGATACGAGTTTAATACATTCCATGACCGAGCTCGTAAGTCAAAATGCTCGTATCTCAAATCAATTTTCCCCATTGAAATGAGATTAATTCGTACCAGCCCCCAAAAAACCACTCCATTTTTTTTATAATGAACAAATATTGTAGCTGGAGTTATAGCCTTGAGTCCTGCTTCAGAATGGTACATATCGTAGAAGTAGTGTGATCGTACTGCGTTGCCAAGTCTATTACTCTTACGCCTTGCTCATTTTTGTCTATTATCTCACTCTTTAATTTCATGGATATTACCTTTTCTCACCATTGTTCTTTACACTCATGGTTATACGAAAAAAAAATTAGCGAAATAACCGTACACCCCGTTTTCAGAATTGATGTGTCTGGTTTGAGAAAAGAAAAGGACTTGGGCCTTCCTGTGGCAGTTGACAATAAATGTCAAACGAAATTAAGAACTTGATTTATTTTTGTGACAGACGTTAACTGTCATCAGGTGAGGTAAACATGTGAACTGAACGATGCACAAGACTCGGGAATCTGAGCAGAGTGGTGGTTGTGACGTCACCGAAGCAGGCTCATAACTCAAGGCAAAAAATTAACCTAGTGACGACTCTTATCTCAAAAAATTAGTATGTTGGGGCACTCGTATCTCAAGATACCACTGTATTTGCTATTTTCAAATTGTCAGAAGTATTATTAATTTGTGATTTTTATTGCTTGTATTTTTAAGTGATTTATGAATAATCTGCCCTGCTTATTAGTGAAATAATTGTTTTATATTGATATCTTTAGAAGAAAAAACTTTTTCTTAAAAGAATAGCTATTTTATTTGTTTTTTGCTATTATCTTTTAATTCAAGATATAGCAATTTTAGTTTTAATACAAGTTTGAGACTTATGAATACAAATCGAATGCAATGGGTTTTTTTTAGTTTTAAAATGTTGCATGTACTCTTGCAATTAATGCTCTTAATATTGAGTCATTGTGAGACTATTACACTTATCTTATTTTTCAATCTGATACATTGAAAAATACTTAATATTTTGTGTAAAAGAACTCTTGTCTGCTTCTTAAACTAACATCATAGCTTCTATTTAGAAATATACACATTGCCAGTTTGAGGAACAAATATTGAATTACAGTATGAACATGATAGACTATTTAGTGGCAAGAAAATGGGTGTTTTTCATCTTCCAAAAGAATACAGGTGTGGTGACCAAAAGGTGTAAACTGTCGATTCTCTATACTGGTGAATTAATGATAGAAATTCTCAATACCTAAATTTTTCTCCAATGGGAGGTACTGACAGGGTATGGTTTTCAGACTTAAATATTACTTTCACAATAGTATTACATGCAATGAAAAAACATTTTTAATGTGGAAAGGAATAATAAAAAATATCTGTAGTTAGTTAATAGTTACTTTGGTTGTAGAAAATAAAAATAAGATTATAGGGCTAAGATGACCAAGACAATGGCTTATTATGGGAACATGGAATTTAAGTATCATGTTTAGTCAAATTTATAATTTTTAAAAACTTTTTCAAAACCTCTTAATATGATGAATGCAGAAAAACTAAATTCATTCTAATGGCAAATAAAATCAGTTCACAATCAATGTTCCGATTTGAGGAAGAGTTTTACATAAAAATATGAACTTGAAATTTTTTTTTGTCAATTATTGATTTAATGAGAACACAATTTATATCATTTCGATGTAAATACATAATTGTACAGGTCATTTGTAATATTATTTGGTAATGTTCTTTGTAAGAGAACAGTGTATTTTACATGAGGACATTTTGTTCTGAATTCTTTGGTCAAGTGTGTGGTAAATTGAAGAAATAATACATTGTTTCTAAATTTGTATGGGTTGTTAAATGTTACTATAATGACAAAAGAAAAGTATTATCTGTAAAGAAATTTTGCATTTAATGGATTTAACATTATATTTAATCTAGTAGTGTAACATTTTGTTTTCTTTTGCAATCAAGTAGCAGTTATGAAACTTAGTTTTTATTGTTAACTTCTGTATGTAAATGAATTAGTTTTGTTTTCTATAAACTTCCAAATAATCATGGATTTTATAAGCCTTAAAAAAGTTGCTTGGTTAAACACCCAGTTTAAGAATAAAAGTTTTACTATAAGACACTGATTATCAGAGAATAAATATCAGCTCAGTTCATTATCCAATTTTGTTGATATGGTTACACTTAATGAGGTGACAAGTTTTTATGTGCACACATTTTGTTACATCTAGTTATTCAGTAAAATGGTGAGGCAGACAAGAATCCTATTGTAGAATTTATCAAAATTTTTCTGTTAATACGGAGAATGTATCATTAAAATATATTGATTCATAATTTATAATACAATATTGGTTTCAAGTCTTTTAAGAATATTAAGTTTTTGAAATAAATATTGACATGAATGTTGTAAATCCTTTTGAATTTCATACCCATATTTACAAATGTGCAATTTTTTATTGGCTAAAGAATATTTATTAATTTTTTTAAGCACAAAACACTTCAGAAGTTTAACTTTTAATCTTATTTTCTTCATAGATACTGGAACAAGTAAAGGTTACTGGTGTCAATAACTCGACATGTTTATTTTCAACCAATGTAATTTTCAGCAATCTGGAATTTCAATTTTTTTAAAATCCAGCTCTGCAACATGATATCTATTAAGAGAAACTTTTATGTTCATTATCATATGCCCATAATAGGCATGTAATGTAACAATTGCAATGTACCATTTTCAATAAATATCAAATAATTGAAGGAATTTTTATAATGAATTAAAATTATTGCTTTTAACTTATATTATAAAAAGATGTATTAAAAAATCTAAGTATATTTCTTTCAGCTTACTTAGTTAATCTATAAATCTCACTTAAAAAAGAACAGAACAAATTTGCCTGGAATTATAATGGACAATTCAGGAACAGTTAGTGTTTATATCTGAATAGGCATGTTCAGTAGCTAATTGGGATAAGGTATGTATAATATATTTGATAAATTAATGATCTGACCGTGGTTCAAAATTATGAGGTGTTCTTGGATCCCAGACCGTCGCCAATAGCCATTTGTGTTCCTCAGAGCGATGTTAATTAACTACCTACTTGATAAATTAATGGCAAAATCGGCATAAATATTGTGTTGCCAAGAAAAATAATGCATTTTCTTATTTGCCAAATTTCGTTGCTTTATGTGTATTCTGAGTTTGACCTCCAATGCGGCATTAATTAAAAATATACCTATACTATATCTGAGTTTGACAATTGATTTACTTCAATTTTGTTTGGCATAAGTAATCATAAGCTTATGAAAATGCAATATAAACTTCAGTTAGCTAAAATGAAAAATAGTGACAATATCATTTAGATGTCACTTTTTTACACAATTTATATACTGGTGTGAAATGATACAAGTGTCTGTTTTAGGGTAACAGGAGTATAGGCTGTTTTAGTATTAAATAAATGTTTCTCTATAAGTTGGGTCTGACAACATAAAAGTAAACAAATTTGAAATCAGATTAATACTGACAAAAAGCTATAAAGTAGGCCATTATGCTACAATACTAAAAATTTGTAACATTTAGCATCTTTTGCATTTAGTTGTTATTTAATTTATACTGTGCATAATTTTATTTACTAGAAAAAGTATCTTTCATTTACATTAAAAATTATATATCAGGTTAAAAGTTCAATTCATAAAGGAAAAGCTTGGCCAAATATGGCCAAGCTTTTAAACCCAACCAACCATAAAAGTTAAGATACTATTTTCATGAATTCAGTCAGAATAAGAATTGAAGAGAGCACAATATGTTGGATACAGGGTTAGAATTGGGAGCACAAAGTCAGGTGAGTTACAATGATCTTTGGATGCAATTACAAAAATTTTGTTTCCATGGTTGAATTTTAAGAGTAATGACTAGGGCTTGAACTTTGATATGCACCTTTAAAAGAGTAGAAAGAATCAAGTCAAAATTTGTGACAAAAAATTCAGTTGGGTGTTGAAATGACAGGATGCAAGCACTTGGTCATCAGTGAAATTTATAGGTTAATTAGTAATGACAATTTCGAGTCCAGGTGGGGATGAACTTTTAAAAAGCAAATGCAGATGACAACACATATTACAATGCTTTAATGAGTCATACAAATTCATGTTTTCTAGAGGTGTTTAAGTGCCAAAAGGTGAAACACTTGTCAGAATACTTCAGAATCTCTTGGTACTAGGTACAGGTGTTAGTTGCCAAAGGAATTTATACAATTCAAATTAATTGTATAAATTTATACAAATAAATGAATGTACAAAAGATTATTTTTCATTTCTTTTATTAAGATCTCTAACCCAGAACTTTTTCTTAGTGCCGTCTAAATAGTTGAAACAAATATGGGGACAGGAAGATTTTCTGAATTCTAAGTATGTTTACAAAATATCAATGTATTAGACAATGCTATTTCTTTCTCAATGTTAGCTTTATAATTCTTTCACAATCTGAGATATCAAACAGTTCTTTTTGCAACAAATCATTTCACATGCATTTATAGTTCATCGAATTGGTTTCCATTCTTCGAAAATTTCTTTGTATTTTCTCCTGGTATCCACAAAATCTTCTGGATGAAGTTCCACGTAATGCTTTACAACTGCATCACGATAGGCCCATTTTCTTTGAAAATACAGCTCAACATAATAACCAAACAAAGCCCCAGCTAGACCTAAGGTTATGTGTTTGTGAATACCAGAATAAAGCGGTCTTCTAGCTGCAGAATTGCCAATTAGAGCACTCGCGACACCCATGGCTGCAAACCCTACAGGGTAATAACAAATGGAAAATAAACTGTCCTTTTCAGTTTTCGGCTGTTCTTCTTCCATTTTTGTTGGCACAATTTATTTTGTCAAAAGGTTTTTGATTTCAAGTAGGGTTTCTTTCAGATTGCAGTTGCATGCAATATTATGGTTTATTTACAAAGGTTGCGGTTAACCGTGAACAAAAACCTCGGGATAATGTCAAATAAAAATACAGATTTATTTATTTAGTATTGGAATTTTAAAGTATTGTAATTA
The DNA here is from genome assembly GCA_933210815.1 of Meta bourneti. NCBI lineage: Eukaryota > Metazoa > Arthropoda > Arachnida > Araneae > Tetragnathidae > Meta > Meta bourneti. Next base: position 34,862,164 of record OW119922.1, on the reverse strand, counting down.
GTTTTAAAAAAAAGTAATTTATTTTAAAGTAAACACAAGTCTTTTAAAAAATTAATTTAGCTTTTTGATTGTAGAACAATAGAGGCGAAGAAAAGCAACGTCCGAACCACAAGTTTCAATTCAAAGCACCAAACATAACAATCTTGGTTTTCGTCCCTATCTCTAGTATACTGTTGTAATGAGTGGTAGAGTTATTGAATAGTTTTCTGTTACAATTCATAATTTGCAGTTTACTTAGTAGAGTCAATTGGATGTGATGTTTGTTTCACGAAGCATTCAAGCGGATCATAAAGATCTCATTCATGATGTCGCCTATGATTTTTATGGTGAAAGACTGGCTACTTGTTCAAGTGACCAAACTGTTAAGGTATTAGCTTCTCAAAAACTCAGTTGAGGAAGATGTTTTGCTTGTTTGAAATAGTATGTTTACAAGAATGTTGAAAAAACTGCTGGGTTTGAATGGATTCACCCAAACATTACAATTTGGAGAATATTCGAAAATTTTCTATTTAAAACCTAATTTTTCATTAAATTGTAATTAATTGATTGCAGAAATGAAGCTGCGGCTTTTTTTATGTATCTTCCACGCTACATATAAGCATTGTTTTAAAGGAATTTATAACTTAGCTTTTATTGAAACCATGATACATTCTTCATATATTACTTATAATGCTGCTACCATGGTGATGTTTAGAGATAAGTAACAAATATCCTCATATTTCTGCATGTACATTCTGTACAATTTACACATTAAACTTATTGGTTGGGGATATATTAAGAATCAACTCTGAGTGAACTCAAATAACTACACATTGTCAAAGATACCTTTTAGCAAAGTTGTATAGGAAAGAGAAAAATATAACTGCAATGCTTAACACTGATAACTGAACTGTTTGGTATAGCTTGGCCAAATATGGCCCTTGCACCGAACATTGCAGTTATGTTCAGAGAGAAGTACTACATTTTAAACTTACGATTTTCTTATGTATCCATTCATCGATTAAAAAACATTGCATGTCATTTTTTAAAGAAAATTCTCGATTATTCTTTTGGAGAATATTCTAAAGATTGTTACAATGAAATTGACATCTAATTACAATGAATTCATCTGTAATTTAAGTACAGTTCACAAATATTTTGAAATTAATATTTATATATAAGTTCTTTTTTCTTCCAAACATCTCATAATTTACTGCTTTAGGTTTGAGTCTTTCAAATTATGACAATCCATTTTGATTAATTGCAATATGAAATGACTAAACTATTATCACAAATTATGAAATCAAACTTTACAAAATCATATAAGATAAATTCAAAGGAGTTATAAAATAGATTTCTATTTCTTTCTACACAATGATCATAGTGTAGTAAGAAATATAAATCTATTTCATAGCACCTTTAAATTTGTGTTACATGATTTTGTGAAGTGGAATTAAACATTCTTAAATTGCTATTACAAACTTTGGTAGTGCACATTAACAATAAGGCTGGAAGCGTATATGAGAAAAATGTAACCTATTAACCCCTATCTTTCTTAAAACTGGTTTTATATTCTGACTTTCGTATGGACTTGTATCTTTTAAGGTTTTATGAAAAAGAAATATGTTATATGTTTGAAAATACTTTTGTGTATTTATAGAATTCATAAATTTTTGTAGCAATAGTGGGAAACTGATTTGGTTTGAATAAGTACATTGAATGTAGTTCCTTTTTACTTCTGATTAAGTTTCATCTTGTACTAGTTATACGTTACTTATAGTTATGTTTTGCAACCGTTTCTTTTAATAATTTTTTTTAAACTGAGGCAGCACTGTCATTAGAGTGTTTTAGCAATATTTAAAACCAATTACTACAATAGTTTTATTACATCTCTGACTTCTGACATATTTTGTTTTAGATTGCATTACAAAATAATTGACTTGTGTTACGAAAAATATCTGGTAACATGTATAATTATATTTTATTTTGTCCAGATGAATCCAACTTGTCTAATTGAAAGACCCTCTTAATATTTGCAGAAGCAAAATATTCATTGAGTATCATGCCAGTAATTGTGAAAATTCAAGTGAAAGCAGATAATTATTTTTTCCTCTTTGCCAAAGCATTGTATCCCAGATGTTTCCTTTAAAACATTTTGACACAACCTCGATGCTCTAGTGCCATTGTGATTAAAAAATTAGGGCATTTTAGGAAATGATTTTTAATTTGTTAATATTACAAAACATTTGGTTTACGCCTTGAATTCAATGAACAAAACTATTTTATCATGTATTTGAAATAAAAAGCGACCATTAATAAGCCAAATAGAAGTTAACCATTTTACCTACCATTTTTAACCTTTTGTAGATCTTTTTCTAAAGGAGCAAATGCAAGTAATTTTCAGATTTAACGCTCTTTATTTCAGCTTCGACTTGTGGCAGAAAGGTAGTAATCAAAATGTAATAAAAGCATTTATAAAATTGTCTGAGTCTGTTAACTGATATTTTATTTTTACAAGCAACCTTTATGTATTAGTAATTTTAAGAAAAATGCAATGGATACTGATACTTATTAATATGAATATTTTAAACTGAGACCTGAAAGACACCACAGGATTCGAATTTAGTGGTTAGTACCCATAAATTAGTGGTATTTTGTATCCATAAATTTAGTTTTGGTGATCAAGTTTTTCAATCCTGTTATTTTTGGAATTTTCTAGCTTTTTCAGAATTTTCTTGTTCGTTAGCCATTTAACCTTTTATGTACTTAAATGGTAGAAATTTGCAAACATTGACTCAAAACAAAACATTGCCCTTACAGAGAAAACAGGTCCATATATGCAAACAATCATTTCACATCCATGTAAACAAAATTTTGAAATTGTACCAATTAGAAATTTTGGCCATTGATGCCTGACTTTCTGCTAATAATTTCTAACCTCTGCACCACACCACTTAATTAGTGTGGTGCAGAGATTCAGCATTAATTTAGTTCTATCATTGCTGTAAAATGAATTGAATGACGAAACTGATAAAAATGTGTTGTGTTGAGAAATTGATACGTAATCACATACTGATTAATAAATCTTTTGTAAAAGTTTTGGAATGAGTATCACTAGTATGTCTTAATATAATCCAATCTTGGTCTTATTTCAGATTTGGGATAAAGGTGAAGATAAACAATGGCATTGCACAGCATCATGGAAAGTAAGAATAATTAATATTTATGCTTGAAATGTGCGTAATAGCTCCATTTGTGACCAATATAGATTTTTGTATCAAGAGAAAATATTGTTGACAAGTACTGCCACCTTGAAAAACTAGTTATTAATTATTTGAAAGTAACAAAGTGATGTAAATTTTGCTTTTATTTGTAAGTTTAAAGTAAAAACAGTGTTAAAGGATCAATGTATAAATGTTGATAAGAAATTTTTATATGCCATACTGAGAAGTTTTAAAATAAAGGCAAGTGGGTAATCAATTACTAAAAGTCTAAGAAATGCATCAAATTAAAAAGCAGCTATTATCTTGATATTCAACAAAATCACAGCAGCTAAAGCTTTAGTATACAGGCAAGTGTAATTTTAAGAAAGCTTAGAATTGTCAGTAAGTCCTTATTCTACAACTTAATTAAAATGTGACACTATATTCAATTCAATAATCTTTAATTTGTTTCTTTGTCATACAGATAATATTTGCTCAATTATAATTTATTATTTGTTGATTGAAAACATTAAATATAATATGCTTTACTCCATAAGTAATTTTCAACATGTTTGCCAAATTTATATAATGTTCTTAATGGATTTAACTCTCAAAAGATTTACTTGCAAGTGTTTTGTACGTAAAATTGATTACCTTGATTTGCTTCTAGACTCACTGTGGCTCTGTTTGGAAAGTGACTTGGGCACATCCTGAATTTGGACAAGTTATTGCTACTTGCTCTTTTGATAGAACTGTGGCAGTATGGGAAGAATTAGGTACACAAAATTTTGAATTTTAATTATGTATCGCATCTTTCAGTATCAGTACTACCAGTTTTTTAATAATCTATTATTGCAGTAGAGATATTGTACATTGCATAGAGTTGGATAAAAAGTAGGAAAGGAGAAGAGTTTCAAAAGTTTTTTCAATTACATAAAGCTCTACAAGTAATTCTGGAATGTTGAATTTTATAAAAAAAATTAATCTTGAGCATACTTGCTTGTAATTTTCTTTTCTAATCTTTTGGTGAATACGTTCTTAGTGAATGCCCACACCACTGGGTATATATGAATGTGGAATATATTTTTATTAAATGGTGTGGCATAGGCAGGGTGTGTACGTATTAAATCAAGTGATTTTTATTTTAAAAAATCATGATTTAAATCATTCAAATTTTCTTTTTTTTCTTAAGTTTAATAATATTGAAAATGAAATAACATGGGACAAAATACATGATAAAAATCAGTTTAAAAATTTGCTTCTACTCAGTAACACCTCAAGAATAATCCTTTTAAAAACTGGCAATAACTGGCTTCCCTACTTTGAAGATAATTGTATTAATTGAATTGTGATGCCAACTTGGAGAAATTATTTGCTTCATATATAAATGTTTTGGAACTCTAAATTTTGTTTATGTAAATCATTACCAATATTATCAGTATATTTGTAATACCTCATGTTGGATTGAGGGCTGGGCCTCAGCCATAAAAGCCAAGGAGTTCCTGGTCCCTAGAACTTTGCAACCCTTATGATATACAACCTAAAACAAACTGAACCAATCTGCATATTTAGTTACTCGTATTATTAGTACCCTTGTGTTTGGCCCTACCATACAAATTTTAAAGGGTTCCAAGAGGGTGGGCATGCTTGGTATAGATGTTTTTTAATAAATTTAGTTTCTCATTGGGAATATTTACCTCTCTCTTGTTTGGGGGACAAAATGGGTTTGAGCCCCTAGGATTTAGCACTCATGTTGCTATGACAAAGACAACTGACCGACAAATATTTCTCTTTTTGTTCACTTAAAACAAGTGTCACTCAAATCTGTTTATCATCAGATGCTGAGTTTTATACAAGACCAGTCCATACATTGTACAAAATGTTTTCAGGTCGTTTTGACACTCTTTCCAAGGAAAGATTGGTTAGACTAAAATCAATGCCCTTTCAAGAGAAAATTTGTTATTTCTGATAAAGGAATGTGAAATTCCTAAACCTTCAGACATGTTTAACATAAATCAATACTATCGAGTAACCACACTGATTTGCATGTCTAAGAAGTTTAAACACATGGGAAAAATATTAATTAAAATCACAAAAATATGATTTAAATAAAAACAAATCTGATTTGAATAAAATAAATCCACTTGCAATTTTTTTAAAATCACAATTTTTCACCCTTATCTTGGATATCTCATTGGAATGGGGAAACTCATTTAGATTTTAACATTTGTGTAGAAGACTAGAAAGCCATTCTTTCCACCTCTGCTACTTCTGTATTCATAGAAAGAATATTTCCAAATTAACGATTTGACTTAACTTATACACTATCTACCAATAAGTATTTGAACACCTGTGATAGAAAAGAAAAACAAAATTTATTCATATTCAGTAGTTGGTAGAGCCTCCACGAGAGGCAATTACAGCCTCAACCCTCCAGGGCATGCTTTCCACAAGTCCTTGTATGACTTCTAGTGGAACCTTGATTCTTCCACTCGGCTTGGAGAAGACATGTAAGTTCCTTCACCGATTTTGGACGGTTGTTGCACCCCTTAATTCGGCGATCCAACTTGTCCCAGAGGTTCTCGATAGGGTTCAGGTCTGGGCTCTGGGCAGGCCAGTCCATTCGGTTAACCCCATTGTCATCATACCAATCCATGGTGGACCTCGCAACATGACAGCTGGCGTTGTCGTCCTGGAAGTAACATGGGTCCAACCCGTAAAACTGCCACAACGTAGGAAGCACACTGTCACCCAAAATAGTGCAGTAGGTGTCGGCGTTGAGCTTACCATGAATTGGGACCAAGGGTCCCAGTCCATACCAGGAAAAACACCCCCAGACCATAATTCCACCTCCGCCGAACTTTACTGTAGGCACTATGCATTCTGGCAGGAGGCGTTCTCCAGGCAGTCGTCAGACCCAGACCTTGCCATCCGAACGGTAGAGGGTGAACCTTGATTTGTCGCTCCAGAGAACCCGTTTCCACTGATCTACGGTCCACTTTTGACGTGCTTTGCACCGCATTAACCAAGCAGCACGGTTGGACTTTGTGATCAAAGGCTTATGGGTGGCAGCACGACCATGAAAACAAGCAGATGTGCTTCCTTACAGATGGTATTCATCGAAACAACACTCCCGGATGCCTGTTGAAACTCCTGGAGCATGTGGGCCATCGGTTGGGTGCAGTTCTTCCGAATTTCTCTGGACAGCACCCGTCGGTCTCTATCTCCCAGTTTCGTGGGTCTGCCGACTCGGGGCACATTACGACAATCACCGCTCACCTTTCATTTCTGAATCATATAGGCCACTGTCGATTTTGGGTAATTCAGCTCGCTAGATATGTCCCTTAAGGATCAGCCACTTCTGTGATACCCGACGAGTACACCTTTCTCGAAATCAGATAACTCTGCACTTCGTGGCATCTTGCATGCGATTAATGCCAATGTTGTTTCCTACACGATATTTAATGGCAGAGGGCGTGACGTATATCAGGACAGCAGATATAGTCATTTGCATGGGTGTCCAAATACTTATTGGTGGATAGTGTAGTTTACAACTAAGTTGGGTTCTGAAAAGGCTGCAAAATATAAAATCTTATTAAATTAAAAATTTTCTGTCCAAATGAAATGTTTATTTTTAATATAGAATTTTAAGTATTATGGATTTGTATCATGAAATTGAATTCAAAAGAAATAAATGTAGCAAGGCCCAAGAATGATTTTTATTGTTTTAATTTTTCAAAAATTAGTCCTATAAAACTACTCATCAGGCCAGCTAGATAAAAATCAAATTAAATTTCAGGATGAGACACAACATTTATTTACAAACAAGAAATGAAGACGGTACACATCTCCAAACGGACAACAGAATGATTGCATTCTCGCTTCTTAACATTAACGACACTCTCGCTTTCAAACGGGACAGAAAACAGATGCTAGCACTTTCAAACGAGGCACATGTGCAGAAGAGAGGACAAACATGTGTCCTTAGAAACAGTTGATAAACAGTTCCTCATTCCGATTGGGGAGAAAGGAAGAAAAACATGGTGTTCTGCTACAGTCCTGCTTTATTTCCTCTTAACCCTCGTATATTAATATCTAACATGAATACTTTCTGGACTATAATTTGCATGTTTCATGTCTAACACATTTAAACATAGGAAAAACGAATTAATTAAAATAATAAAAATCCAATTTGAATTTAAAAAAATCTGATTTAAATAAAATAAATCTGATTTTAAAGATTTTTTGTAATGATTTTTTCACACCTTGGGTGTAGGGTTAGAAATTAGAAGCAGGAAGTCAGGTATTACTGGCATCTAACTTCTTTCGCACATATGCATAGATGTGACCACATGAAGCAATAAAATTCAACTTTCTAGTCAGATCAAATTTCGAATCTCAATCATGTTTTGCAATGTAACAACTTTTACTATTGTTTTTCAATTATTTAAAAAGTTTGATCCCTAATTTTTATACTGACTATGTTTTTTTATATATTTGTTTTTAGGACCTGAAGGTTCTATAGGTGAGAAATCTCAATCACAATGGGTGAAGAAAATCAGTTTAGTGGACAGTAGGACACCTGTTACTGATGTAAAATTTGCTCCCAAGCATCTCGGTCTTCAGTTGGCCACTTGTTCAGCTGATGGTGTGGTCCGTATATATGAAGCTCCAGATGTTATGAATTTAAGTCAATGGTCTTTGAATCATGAAATCCCTTGCAAGCATCCATGCAGCTGTATTTCCTGGAATCTCAGTAGGTCTGTTCTATTTAAATAAAGATACACACAGTATATAAATGTAATTAGGTTTAGTTCTTTCCTCATTCTTCCTTCTACGAATCAGTACAAAAGTATCATGTTAGCTCTGGAATTAACTCACTATATTTTCTAATACAGTGACAAATCCTGTTTCTAAAATGTTTTGACAAACCTAGTTCTTCAGACTACTAGAAAACATCCAATTTAAGATGTGTATTTATTAACAAAATTAATTAAGCATGTTTGAAATATGTCAAATTGATTTTTATTAAGAGATACATATTATTTCATACTTTCATAAATATTTGAAATATTTAAAATGTACAATATAATATCCCATTCTTAAGATTTTTGGACTGAAAAATTGTCAATTTTTAAAATACCTTATGAATAATTAAATTATTGAACTAGGAGCATGCTTCAAAAGCTATTCAGAAGCATCATAGTAGTTAGCTCTTTATGTTTACTTTATAACTTCATGCATCATTCGAATAACACTAAACAGTTTAAGGTTCATGTGTTAATATTGAGCATCAGCATTGTTTTTTGTGCTTTAAAAATATGTTTTTTTCTTGGTAGTAGATGTGCTATTTTAAATTAAGCTTACTTAGCTTAATTTGCCTACTAAACAAACTGCACAACAAAATGTTACGAAGTCTAACCATTTAAATAATGGAACCTACTGAATTGCTTATGGCTTGAACCCTATTTGGTTTTAAGCTATTAAGTTTTTCACTGTCTTGTTAGTGAAAACTAAAGATACTGGGAGGAATTTGAAATGACTAGAATAATTTTAATGTATTGCAACATTTTTTTCGACTTAAAATAGTGTATTTTGTTATTAATAGTACTTAAAATTTACTTTTACTTGTAATACCTATAATATTTGTTACAATACCTTGTAATTGTAACAAATGTTTGAATTTTGCAGAATGCACAATCCTATGATTGCTGTTGGGAGTGATGAATCCTCTCAGAATGCTGGAGTAAAAGTGAATATTTTTGAGTACAACGAAAACAATAGGCGGTGGTCTCGTGTAGAAACATTACCCATTAATGAAGCAGTTTATGATATTGCTTTTGCACCAAATTTGGGACGATCGTATAATTTGTTAGCAGTTGCTACAAAAAATCTACAAATATTTATTCTTAGACCAATGCAGTAAGTTGATTTAATTTATTTTTGAAGATTTTTTGTTCGTCAGCAAAAGTCTGGATTCTGATTTATAATAAAAATTAAAGAAATATGTCACATTATTGAGAATATTGAACAGTACTCAATACTTTTTTTAGCTTTTTATATTAGTACCTGCTTGGTATTTAAAAATAATAGTGTAATGTGCTTCTGTTTTGAATTCTGATATTTCTAAAGGTATGATTGATAATTTAACTGAATTTGATCTATTTTTTGAAGTAACTGTTTTTTAGGATTTTTTAACTGTTTAAAATAACTTATAAATCCATGAACCCTGATATTTACATACGTATGATTTTGTTAGCAAAAAGTAAGTTGATTTGTGAATCAAATAACATCACCAATTTATTTTCGATTTAGCTATTTTCTTATTGTTATATTCACTAAAATATATTTGTACATACATCTACTGGTACCATAGTATTTCAATATGATAGATAAAACTTCTGAGTTCATTCATGACTTTAGGAGAAAATGATAGAAAATAAACATCCATTTAAATAGATATTTAAATGAACATTAAAAGTACAGCAACTAAATGGAATATAAATGCACTTTAGCTAATAAATATTATAATTTAAATACAATTTGTGTTCATGAGACTATTAATGTGTATTTCAAGCAAACCTAAAATAATTCAATTCATGAATTCATTATCTGCAGAATCCAACTGATTTTCCTATTTTTAAGCAAATTTCCCTTTCTTATTTCTAAACTTTCGATTCTGCACATATAAGTTATATTAATTGAATAATTTTTTAGATATACTACACATAAAGTATTATTTTCTTATTCATGTTATTTTTGTCCATTTAATTTATCAATAATCAATTAGTAATAGCCTCGCTTTATTTTCAGTGACCAGAATTCTACTGGAACTCAGGAAGTTACCTCAAAATATGAAATTAGGCAAGCAGGACAGTTAGATAATCACAATTCACAGGTAAACACTACAATTAGTTATTAAGCTTAAGGTAACCACTATTGGTTAGTTATTGACTTACAAGTAACTGCTACTGATTAGTTATTGGCTTATGGGTAACTGCTACTGATTAGTTATTGGCTTACGGATAACCAATACTGATTAATTATTGGCTATTATAATAAAGATTGGCTTAGCTAACAAATACCATCAGAAGTTTTAGTAAGATGTTTGCATCATTTATTTTATTATAAAATACTTTAAAATAACATGTTGGCCATTTTTCTGGCTGGACTCCAGAGAATCAAAGCTTTTGATATCAAGAGAGTTTTGCTAGTTTTAAATTTAATTTGAAAGTGCAAAATAAATGGAATGGCATAGAACATCCATACTCCTTAATTTGTAGCTAGTCTGAAGACACGTCATTGTGAACTACTTTTCTCATTGCTACTTTTGACGATTTATTTGCAATACCTACTTTAAGTTTGTCCAAATGACAGCACCTTTTTTCAGAATTAATGCTTTAGTTAGTTGACTGTAGCTCATAATATGCTTTTCAATCCCACTTTATGCAGACCGTGACTTTCTTCTGTGGTCAACAACTTTAGAAGGGATTAATAGAGCTGTCCCTGGCTTATCCCTGTCTACCATGTATTTTACATTATCACTTTCTCATCTCCTGTAACAATCTGCTTAAAATGGTTCATTGTTATTGCGTTTCAATAGTGAGTGTCAAGTTTAAATTTTATCTATTAAATTTCTTTTGCTTGAAGGGTTTTCAATGCTGGAATTTGGTACTTTCTATCTCAGCAATCTGCTGTGTTGTGTAATGTGGATTATTAATTGATGCAAATATTAAGTCATTCATATCAGTAACTCCAGGCATATCACTTGCCAGATTAAAATTGTCTTCATAAAACATTTAAAATAATCTTTGAACCATTATTGAAACAATAGGTGTCAACTTTGGTTAACTGCGCTCTTACCATACACGTCAATGATTTTTGTTGGAAGGAGTTTTTAGCTTCAGAAATAGTTTCTGCAAACTATGTTTATACCTCTTTCAGCCATCTTTAAAACAGGCTGAATTCAAGCAATTATGTTCATGGAAAATGTAACATCGACAAAGACCTCAGTTACAGCAATGCAATTCATTTGAGCGATGGCATGTGATACAATGTTTAAATGATTGAAATTACAGAACTGTGAGTCAAAAGGAATATGTTAAATCAGTAATTTGTGTATCCACCTTGATCAGTTATAAGTGCTTGCACATGGTGTGGACATTGACTGATAAAGATTCTGGATAATTGGAATGTAGTTCCATGCAGATTTAACACCCACCCACAATTCGTCAGTTGTGATTGCGAGTGATAGCATACAAATAAATTTGCTAGCAATTATATCCCACATGGTTTTCAATGGGTGTAGTGTCTGGCACAGCTGGGTTGGCAGCAGTGCACGCTTTGTGGTAATGCAACAAGGGGAGGACTACTTTGATAGTGTGGAACCCAGACTCCTGAGAAACTGGAACGGACAGAACATTTAAACCAATTTAACCTGTAAATAATTACTTCGTGATCTGTATGTTGAGTTCTATGGAATTCTAGACACATAAAAAGTGTTTCTGACTATTCCTCTGGAATTCTTCAATAATTGGAGAACCACATCACAGACCACAGCACTTGAATGGTGGATTTAGTGAGCAACTGAGCAGGCCAAGTGGAAGTAGTACTTGTTGGTCACAGAAGAAATGTTGGACAATTTGGGGGATGAGCATTATCTCATTGAAAGATAACTCCCATTGAGGATCTATAAGTGGTAGGATATCTGGTTCCAAAACCTCTGATGTACTGCTGACTTTTCATAGTGCCTGCGATCCATATAAATCAAGAGCATAATTGAAATGAAATAGCACTCTAAACCATTGTGTTTGGAATAGTCCCACTGTGATGCTCTGCAGTGCATCTTTCAATATGCCATTCTCACTGTATTTGTTAAGAAAGATATGGAGTTAAAAATAGCTGAATATATTCTCCTCTTTTCACTTTAACCATTTTCATCCCTGGGATATATAAATTTTGTTGATTAAGAGTCATCCATGTTCTCACAAAGTAGCGCAACTACTGCAGAAATCCAAGTTTGCTTTTGGTCCAACCTTTGCTTTACAAAATAATATATCTGAATTTTCTGCATAGAAACTAGAACAGTATGTACAGTACATATAGATGCTGTATGTATTGTTCTTTAAAAGACATTTTGTACAGTACACACATGTACTGTACTTAAATTTTATGTACTTTACCAATTTAGGATTTATAATTTTTGTATCAGCACCATCATTTTTTTTCAGTTGAGAGATTATAATGGAAGATTTTAGGTGGTCAAATGTATGGTACCAATGAATGCAATTTCAAAGTGAATCTTCGTAAAGGGAAATTACATATGAAAGCCACAAAATTTTTAGTGTTCACATGAGCAATACAATAAACAATGAAACTGGAAACATGTTTAATATCAAAAATAAAATATTGGGGAAAAAAAAAAACTACAAGTAATTTCAGAAACAGTTTTAGAAGTTTTTTAGTTTTTCAATAGTAAAGTGTTGATATGATTGTCTTGCTGAATTAATTATAGCTATTTTATTTTCTAAACTTTATTCTATCAAAATAAATTATTAAAGTCCATTTCAGATAAAAGTTTTTTTGTGAGCAGATTGTTAAAACAATGTATATTTATAAATCCCCATTGTTTTAACAAGGGTTTATTTCATATCTTTAAAATCAAATTAAACAAAATAAATATTTAGATCTGTTGTTTTCAATAAAAGGTATTTTACTATTTTAGGTATGGCGTGTTAGCTGGAACATTACTGGGACTATTCTTGCTTCTTCAGGTGATGATGGTTATGTTAGGTTATGGAAAGGTAGGTTTCAAGTTTCATCTAAAAATATATGACTGCTAACTCATTTCATAGCAAAATTAATATGGTTAGAAAAGCAAAATAATTTGAATAATTAAAAAAGTATGCCAAAATCTATCTAAAATGCACTATACTTTAATTTGGACTAGATATCTCCTTTTATCATTTGTAGAATTTTATTAGCAGAGATAATTAATTGTAACTACTTTGTTTTAGAAATTGTTTGGAGAAATATATGTAGTTCGATCTTTAGGGTGTGACGAAGATTTGAAGAAGCTGGAGATGAGGACTAACACGACATTTAATTAAATACTAAAATAATTATACAGAAGAGGTTGCACATAGATTATAGCACAGCCTAAGCGCTGGCACATAGTTTTGTGAGTTGTTTTGGACAGTGGTCCACCTGCCTGTGGAAGCATGTCGATCAGTTGCAATCTTAACTGATTTTTCAAATGAATAAAGTTACAGTTTACAGTTCTGTTCCACATGCTCGGTGCAACATCTGGTGGTATAAGGGATGGATCCTACAACTTGGCCATTCCTGAAACCCATTCCGTTCTCGGAATCTCTTACCAGACTGCATTATCATCTCCAATTTCCCACAACCTTGCTCTGAAACATCCTTGCCGAACTCCCACTTGAATAGAGTGTGATGAAGATTTAAAGAAGCTGGATTTTTTTTTACATGGAGATGAGAACTAACACAACATTTAATTAAATACTAAAATAAGATACAGAAGAGATTTCATATATATATATATATAGATTATGCACAGCCTACATGTTGGCACATAGTTTTGTGAGGTTTGACACACCTTCTAATGGAAGTGTGTTGATCAGTTACAATCTCCCACTCAACTGATTTTTTGAATAAATAAAGTTACAGCTTACAGTTCTGCTCCATGCACTCGGCATGATATCCGGTGGCAGTATGAGGGATGGATCCTATATATATATATATGTAACTAGCAATTGACATCTATTATCACTAATAAGTGATGCCCAAGCTCAAAATATTCCTGATCTGACTTGGCAGTTTTTATTAGCAACAAATTATTGTTTTAATCTGCAACATGAAAGCTTTTCTTCATTTTATGATTAAAATATATATCTACTGACTGGATGAAATTAAAAGTTAGTCTTTGGTTATCTATAATTTAAAAGAGGTGTTAAGTATACTTTTCAATCGTTATTGCATTTCTGTGAAGAATGTTCTAATGTAAATTAAAAACAATAGCAATTTATTGAATTTGTAAGTTCTACACTTTATGAATTATATTTGGGTTCATGCTTAAAAATTAATGTAATAAAAAAAATTATTATTGCTTTTCTTTTGTAAAATAATTTTTAAATACAAATCAAGAGTTTCAAACCATGCTAAAAAGTCTTTGTATTTATCATTTACCATGAGAGAATAGATTGCATTAATATCAAATTTGATATTGCTCATTAAAATAAACAAAATATTTTTCATAAACAAAGCATATTTTTAGAGCAAATTAAAAACTTTCTGATGGATAACTTCAAAAAAGAAAATATAGTTTTAAATTTTTTTATTTATCTGACACATTTAAGAAATAGTAAACAAATTATTGAACCCCTTGACTAATAATATCATAGGTTTTATGTTCATGATTTTTTTTCTGTGCAGCTTCTTTCAATGAAAAGTGGAAGTGCATTGCTACATTAAAAGGTGATGGCAGCACAGATCCTACAGAGAAACAAATAAACTGCGAGAGTGAATCAACTACGAAAATGGACACTGCTAACAATGTGCCAACAACTAGATATTACAAGCTGGGACAAGTGAGTCATTTGAAACAGGAAGCTTGGCATTAGTTAATTACTATTTTTGTGTTTTGTGATTGGAAGTAAAACTTCCACTTTTTATCACTTTTGTATAATTATTCTTCCAAACAGACATTTTGAATTATTTCTATGTATTGTTATGTAAGTTATTCAGCATAAAGTTTACATTGGTATTTGCATTTTATTTTCGTTGACATCATTTATTGATTTGAAATTATTTGTTCTTTTTCTCTTGGTTACATGTCACATAAATTGGTGAGAAAGTATCCTCATCCTCCTATTCTCCTTACAGTATACTTCAATCAAGTAATCTGATGAATGACAAGTCTACACAAAACTATTTAAGATATTTAATAATAATGAAGCGAAATATTGATATTCTATAAATTATACCTGTCCTTGGTAGAAAAAGGCCAATGTCCATTTTGCAAGTTTTCTTTAACACCTAATTCTATACTTTTTATTTTTAATACAGGGCACAAGAACACTTTCCAATGTTTTGATGCTTCCAAAAGGCATTGACAGGAGGATATTGGCACTTTTTTAGTATAACTTTCTTCACTTTGGAATGATTTGTGAGCATAACTCAAAATCAGCGAATTTGGACATTATCCATTTTACACCAAGGTACAGATATATTACATGGTGTTTCAATCTTCCTGTACAAACAGAGAAAGGGGAATCTCAAAATTAAATCATACACACAGGGATGTATGTTCATGAGTGTCGATATGGATCTTTATTTTAACGAGTGAAATCTGGTGTTTAGATTTTCTTTGTTTAAGTAATACATTTATTCTTCCTAAATATAATTAAAAGATTCTTTAAATGGTTTGACAGTTTCTATAAAAAGATTGAAAATTTTTATACTTTAAACTTGTGTGCAAGTGAACCTTAACCACTTAACAGTTCTTTTTTAAATTTGTTTAAAAAATTGTCCCTTTTTATTGCAATTTATAATTTATTTTATATTTATAAAAGAAAATTACTCATCAAAGTGTTGTCGCAATGAAATATAAGTACTTAGAAGAATTTTTTTGTATTTCAAATACAGTAAACATTTATCCTGAAAGTTTGCTTTTTTTCAAACAGTAACTCTTCAGGGAAACACTCTTTGCAATTATGGTACAGAAGACAATTTATTGTTTACATTATTATATATACACCTATTTCTGTTTGAAATTCATCTGCACATATAGTGCACAGACAAATCAAGAGAATATCGAAAATAGCACACCTGTGATGTATGGGCAAAAGTGTTAAATAATTAAATATATCCTTGCACCATAAAACCCAACTAACTTACAAGAACCAAGTCTCAAAGATTGTAAAGTGTTTTTGGCCAATGAAAAGCAAATTTTCTTATTTCAATAAGAAATTTCAATTAATAAATTAAGAATATTTTGTTTATTCAATGAGTTTTTCATGAAAAGGTAGATTTTTGCTTTTATTCTTAGTACAAGTTATTTAATGTTATACTTGCATTCATGCACAATTGTGTCAGAAAAACAGGTGGGCGACTACTCACATTTGTAATTTATGCTTTCAAAATATCCACCATAAAAAGTTGTTATTTTACCATGTGATTTGCGCCTTTAACCCTCTGACATCCGTACACATCTAAACATCATGTCCTCAGAAACCCAAAACGCCCGAGTAGCATTAGTTCAATCACCAATATTTCTTCCCCCCTCGTTTGCAACTTATTTTACACCTAATCGGGGGACTCTACACTGGGACCGAAAACCGCGCTGGTTTTAATGGGGGGTTGTATGGAAAGTGCTCTTTTCAACTTATAAGTCGATCTTAGAATTATATATATATAGACATGTTGTGTATGCTGATGTTCAGCGTCCATTACATAGCATTTTTAAACTCTCAAAAAGAAAACACGGATAGGAAATTGTCAAACTGTTAGAAAGAACAATTTTCTTTTAATGAAATATAGCGCAAAAGTAAAGCAATTGCGCTTACTTATAAAACAAGGAAAATATTTTTTAATTTTAGAACAAACACATTAGGTTACGTTTAATTTTTAGTACATATTTTTCATTAAATGTTTTAAAAAGGCAATTTAATTTCTTTATTTCCCTCTGATCTCTTTTACTTCAAATCTCTTGCAACAGGAATATACAAGGTATACTTTTTCTTTTGTGTTATCGGCAATTAATTTGTAATTTTTTATCTTATTTTTAAAACAATGTATCAAAAATTCGTGATAATTTTCAAATTAATAATATATCTTTTGCTTTGAAATTGATGTTTAAAAAAGGTTTTCGGAAATATAATACAGTGATAAAAGTGGTTATTTTTCAATAATTCTTCCTTATAAATATGATCTTAAAAGCAGCGTGATTTTTTTGATAATGGTTTCTTTTAAAATTGTAGACCAAAAGCATCTTGTAATAAAATATGTAAGAATTACGTCACAGTTATGTCCCTGAAATGGACGTTTTATTCGTTTGCGGGACTTAAAAATATGCGCTTTTTCCTAAAAACAGATATAGGCAAACCTTTAAGTGTGATAACCTTTATTTATTAGAAATAAAATTCACACTTTACTACTATTACCCAACCCTCACTAATAAATCGAAAAATTAGCATTTATAACTCGTAATTCAATTTAAAAGTCATTCTTTACACAATTTTTCTTTTCAGTTACTATTGTATATGCGTAGGTACAAAACACGTGTTGGAATTAAATTTTACATAACAATACAAGTGAACATGTACTTGAGTCAAATTCCGCGTTGAAAGCGATGGTCAAGTGAGCGTCACTCAAAATGAGAAGTGCATTATAGTTTCTTCTATTGTTATAAATTTATGATAACTTCCATTCTAAAAAACCAAGGGGCTAAAATGGTCAGATGAGAGAAAACATAAAACTCAGCTACTAATAAAGTCATCTCATTCTTAAAGTATGCATTCTTAGAATTTTGTTCGTTTGATTATTGGGTTACGACATACCCTCAACGACCACTTCGGGACTAATGTTTAAAACATTTCTCGGATTATTTCATGTTACCGGTCGATACAAGTGGTTTTGTATACAAGAGAAACTGGCTTATCGACGTGAAATCAATTGTTCACTCAAGAATCTCCCTCAGGCTTCGATTTCCCGTAACCTGTATACAAACAGCAACACTGGTTCTTTTATATGAAGCATAGTATTGAAAGGGACAATGGACAAAAAAGATCACTTGAATCCTTCGGTCCCAACTCCGCTCTATTCTCTTCAACGCGAAAAACACCCTCAGCTACAGTCGTTTACGTTTCTCATTGCAGCAAAAACACGTGTTCATCCTCAAGCAGTGAGAGCTAAACCTAAGAGCCGCCTTGAATAGAGAGAGGCCATTTACTATTTTTCTACCTTTCTTTAGAGGTCCAGTTAACACTTGGGTGGTAAATACCCACGTGAAATTTAACATTGTGGGGATCCCATGGGTAAGGTGAAAGAAATTGTTGGAAGCTTTGAGCCCTCAGTTCTAAAAAAACAGACATATTTTCTCTACTGCCTCCAAACCAAACTTTAATCCAAGTGAAAGTAACAATGTGTGATAGATCGAGGTGCTACCGAAGAACTATCTAACTGTATTCTAAACCACAGCTACCGAACAACGGTAACTGTATTCTAAATTATAGCAAGAATTATAGAATTCTCCATTAAATTTGACCAGTGCTTCGTCAACTGATAAGTGAGCGTACGGCTTAAAATGTTCGGAAAATTCTTTTCTCAAGTATGTTTCTAGTGGCTCTACTTTTTGGTGAAAATAAAATTTTCACTGTCCTTCTTAAGTTCGTATTCCCTGTCGGATATATGGAAATAGTGTTCAATGCGTAAAAATCTATTTTTACTCATCATTTTCACTCTTGAATTTCCAAGTGTCTCATATTTGGACCAGTAATCAGTGATTCTAGGCATGCGTACAATACTCATTACAAGCAGAACTGTAAAAAAATTCCACAGTTCTTTGATGCTCGCAATAGGTTCCCATCTCTCGTCTGTAAATCCTCGCATTTTGGCACAAAATTCAGCATACTTATTTTTATTAACCCTGATGAGTTCGCATATCTCTTCACTCATTAATAATTTTAGATAGTCCAACGCTGAAGAGCCAGGTGGTAACATATGAAGGGGACCAGAAAAATTAGTGAATTGGGGGACGTTTATGCGTTCGTTCTCAACCACTTCTGAATCCCATTCAACGGTACCGTCATTTTTTTCAGTATGAAGAATATCTATATTTTCTTCATCTTCGGATTCACTATCGACACTGATCGAATTGTTTCTCAATTCCTTAGTTGGCATTTCCAATTCGTCATCTTCACTCCTATCCAAATCTGATTCATCTGTATCATTAAAGAGTATTGTTTCGATCTCTTCTCGAGTCAAAATTCTTCTGTACCGAGGCATTTTAAAGGCAAAAAAATCTCACAGGTGGTTATCCGATCCGCAGACAGACTGAAGAACGTAGTTAGAAATCGACCCCCTAACACCTGATGATCATTTAGCACACCTTCAGGTGACAAGGAGATGTTCGAAAATCCTTTGTAGAGTGGGGATGACCGATTACCCTCCTCACTGGTAGAGGGGCAGAAACGCTGATTACTTTAAGAGCCGGACGGGCGGCTAGCGAATGTCTGAATGAGAAGCCGTCTCGGGCGGGTCGGTATCCAGAGGGTTTGTAATATCAAAACTGAAAGGAATGGTAATGTCCTGAGTGAGTAGATCAATATATACTGTAATAGTATAGGCATTTTATTCAATATTTCATTTTAAAAACAGCTGTATATGATGGTACATAGAAATGTAATGAACATAAACTAAATCATTGGGATTACCAAGGGCTTTAAGTCCTGATTTTTAATTTTAGTTCGAAAGATATCTTAAAAAGCTTTAGCATTTGCTGAAAGTCCTTAAACATTTTTAAAAGCCTTAACTTTTACAAGAACACTGCATAGTTTATTTCATCTGCATTCAATCGTCCAAGGTCAAATATCACCAAAAATCGATGGCATGATATTTAGGAAAACTAAAAATTGGATTTTTTAAAACTAAAACCCAACTTTAGCACTCTTAAGTCTCTTCACCTGTGTGTTATTGCATCTATTGCAATCTGAAATGTAGCCCTAAAACATGAAAAATACCCTTGGAAAGGCCTAAAAAGTCCCAATTTTTCTTTCACTTGAAGAGTGGGAACTCCTATTATATTTATTACTACTACAAAAAAATAAACCCAATTTATAGAATCATTTAATTGTGAATTGATTTTATATGCACTGGTTATATACCATTCCTACTAAAAAATTAGTCTTGTGTTGCTCCAGTGTGATGTTAATTCAACTACCTACCTACCAAGAGGACTGTGGTAGCGCGGTTGGAAGAGTAACAGATTAGCAACTGGAAATTGGGTTGCGAGTTCAAATCCAACCAAAGACAGTCGTGTACAAGGAGGCTGGTGCACGTTAAATCTGTCGTGACCGCAAACGTCCTCACGTTGGCCATGGCAGTTTGGAGAATGGGGTGCCAGCTCAGGTGTGACCTCGTTATCTGAATATGGTGTTCTTGGATCTTTGCCTTCGGGTTTGATCCTGGACTGTCGCAAATAGCTCGTTGTGTTGCTCCAGTGCGACGTTAATTAAAATACCTACTAAGAATAAGTCTTAAGTTTACGAAGATTCAAGAAATTGCCAAAACAATTTTTCAGAATGATTACAAGAAATTTTTTATTGGGATTATGAAAACAAATTAAATGTAATAAACTGGAAAAATTAAGTCTAAAAAATCTGAAAAATAATTATAAGAATCTAAGAAAGACTACTGAAGTGCTAAAATCGCAGATTATTCTCACTGGAGAACTAGAAATTTCATTTTAAATGTAAAATGTTTAAACAAAGCGAAAAGGTTATCAAAATTTAAAACTAGTATTAAAGACTACCCAAACCAGAATTATATATCGAGTCAGGAAATTCATATTAATTTAGAGGAAATTAATAAGGTTTAATTCGATCCATGAATTGAATTGCTAAGAACTTAGTTAAAGAGTTCCACAAACGATTATAAAATTTTTCTACAGTTCACGAAAGAATTCATATACCTCTATACAGAGTTTGAAAACTACATAGTACAATCTTTAAAGGGGAAGGGCCGCGGTAGCCCGATTGGTAGAGTAACAAATTAACAATAGGAGGGTTGCGAGTTCGAAACTAGGTCCAACCAAAGACCGTCGTGTACGTGGGAGCTGGTGCACGTTAAATCTCACGGCCTCAAATATCCTCACTTTGGCATGGAAGTTTGGAGAGGGGTGCCAGCTTAGGTGTTGACCGTCATCTGATCGTCCGTGGTTCAAAATGACAAGGTGTCCTCGGAACTGATCCCGGACCGTCGAAAATAGCCCGTTGTGTTGCTCCAGTGCCACGTTGATTCAACTATCTACCTTAAGGGTTAGGTATTGAATACGAAATTAAACCATTAATTCACAGACAGTATTAGTATGTCCGCAAGTTCTTTCGGATGTGCCAGAGCAGCGTTTTTCAGCTGGTGTTCCTCGGCACACTTGTGTACTGCAAGAATGGCAGTGGTGTGCCGTACTGATGTTGAAGCGGTTTAAATTGTGTAAGATTTATTCCATTTTTTAGTTATGGGACACGTGTGTTCACACACAATTTAAAGTAATATCCGTATATAAGTAATTTGGAGCATTATTTTTTTACTGTAAAGTAAGAATTTTTAAAAAGTTACTTGGTGAGCAAAAAAGAGGGTAGGGTAAATACTATTATTTTTGGTACATAAATCAAAATTGTACCAATTTTTTTGTCCGATAGGCTAAATCTATTTTTTGCTGTGCCACAGAATTTTAGAAATTTTTTTATGTGCAATGAAATGGTTGAAAATTGCTAACTATCCCATTACTGAACAGCGCCCTCTGGCAAATCCAGGTGCCACTTACGGACATGCATTCCTTTGTGAGTTTGACTTAATTTTGGATTTTCACCACCTCTTCCTGCGAGTTGTAAGGTTTGATTTCTTCCTGGGTCTTTCTTCTGTTCATGACTTGACGTTGTCTTAACTTGACGTGTTTGGCGCAGCATGGCCCTTGCGTCAAACCCAACCAATCCACAACCTCTTCAAGTTTGTACAGATACAAATTTCAAAACTTAAAAAATGTAGTCCGAAGTTTAGGTAAGTTTATTGCTTTACTAAAAGTAAGGCAATCTGATTTTTTATATAATGGTCTTAGTTTAGCTAAATTAAAGTTAGTACTAAGAAATTTTTATTGAAAAATAAATTTCCCACTTAAGAAGCTTGGATTTATTTTTATCCTTGTTCTCTAATCAGATCGTTATTGAAAGCGGTTGACAACAAATGGAAGTTATGCGCATTTTTCATAACCCCTTAAAATCTTAACGGAATGACGAAATCTTGATTTTGAAAAAATCCCATCCAAATCGTTAGTGAAGCAATGGTTTGTCGAATCTACCTGAATGGAGAATTTTGTATCCAAATAACGCCATGAAAGTCATTTCCTTTCATAATTCTGTTTAGAGAACTTTAATAACCCATTTGAAAAATTCTATTATCTAAATTGTAAGTAATGGAATTTACAAGTTCATAATTTACAAATGAGACAGCAGCACTTTAAACACCTGTAGGCTAACACCTTTAATAAACTTTTTTTACTTGGAGGGGGCCGCGGTAGCCCAGTTGAAAGAGCAACGGATTAGCAATCTGAGGGTTGCGAGTTCGAAACTCGGACGTGGTGTGGAAGTTTGGAGAGTGGGGTGCCTTGTTGTGTTGACTTCGTCTATCTATGTTGACTTCGTCATCAACCGTGATTCAAAAACGCGAGGCTTTGTCATTGGATCTTTCCCTTCGGGATTGATCCCGGACCGTCGCCAATAGCCCATTGTGTTGTTCTAGTGCGACGTTAATTAACTACCTACCCATCATTGGTACATGGGCAAATCTCCGGGTGAGCTCTTAGGTCTAAGTAATGCCAAGAGTTTTTGCCATGTTGACAAAATTATGCTTTGGACATCTAAAGCATATGACCTACATCGATGATAAGTTCTCACTGTGCACCAAATGTAAAAATGATCCAGCCTCTCCGCATCGCATTCTACATTGTATCAATGTATATAGCCAAGAAATGTTCAACACTGTTACAACTGAAAAATTAATTTTGCACGACACGTCTTAATGTAGAATTTATCTCGCACGATCAAACAACCGCATGAACCTGCGCGCACATGCTAATTCGATTCAAGTCGATGAAGAGAGATGCTTGTGAGAAACAAATTTTTTAACCATCACTTTTCAAAGCATATCAAAACGTGTTTCAGATTTATAGTATTTATACATAGATATTTTAAAAACCAAAATTTTCGGGCCCTCGAGCTTCCTCTTTAACTGAGGCACTACGGAAGCCCCAGGGGTGCCCGTCCCCTTCACGCCCAATGGTGCAAATCCCCCAAAACTTTTCTTTACCGCCCCCTCAAATCCAGTTAACCATATAACCTTTATTGAAATCTCAAATTTCCAACTGTGAATCCACATAAAGCTCTACATTTCGTATTTTGTAAATCGGTTAGAAATAAATAAAATTAAGAGATACATTTGAATGAGATAAATAAAACCAGAACAGAGCTAGGAAAATGAACAATTTATATTTATAAAAGCAATTTCAAGTATAAACACTGATATTACTTACACTTTGCAAATGAAAATAACTATAATGTAGTAAAAACAGTTGTTTTGAAAGATTTTGAATGATATGAATAAAACAAATATTTTACCTTGACCTTTTGTGTAAGAATAATTTTTATATTCATAAAAAAACCTAAAATTGAGTGAATGGAAGAATATAATATAAAAAATGGAACACATCGATGAGATCAATAGTTCAATAATCAGATATTGGAAAAATAAACGTGTAAAAACCAATGATATGAGTGTTATCGTAATGTTTACATGAGTTGCGTAAGTATTCATAAACCCTTAAAAACTAAATTGTTTTAGAGTAGTGACAAAACAGCTATCTTATGCGGAGGGAAGAGAAAACATTCGAGCACTCTAGGTAGATAAAAATTTATAGCATGACCAGAAAATAAATTCTTTAAGCACAGGGATTTATGTACTATTTATAAAATTTTAACAGAAGCTTTTTTTCTCTGTGCACTTGATATGGTAAACTTTTCGATAATTTTTCATTTGTGATGTTCTTGAGAATATCATTCTCAGATGATAGTATCAATAAGATCAAATTGACAACCAATCGTCCCCTAAGCTGCTTCTTAACTTGTTCTTTACCACCTTTAAACGGCTCATCGTCCTTTCTGCTGAGCAACTTGTGACAGGTAACGATAAAAGGATACGATACAGCATGGTGAGTTGAGGAAATGCTGACATATACTGCAAGCATCTGTAAGACCTAATAAAGCCTCTTTTAACCCACTGATCAACAGACAAAAGCAACTCATGGTTCTGAATCTTCTTCCTCATCTCCATTCCCCCCCCCCCTTTACTGACTTCAATTTCATTTCCACCTTCATCTCCTAAAACGTCATATTCCGTCTGGTGTCTTATTTTTACACTTTTCTTTCTCTAAAAGCCGGTCGGAAATGTCAATTTCTGAGTAACCTCATACACATTTGCAAAAGTTTCTAGTTTCTCTATTATTTGGTCACTTTCAAGATAGTAAAACCCACACAAGTCTTTCACTGATGAAGAATCAGGCAAGAATTTCTATCCCTGCTTTTGCAATTTTCAAAATTCCTTCATGTGAAAGCACTGCCATTTGTGAGATTATAGAAAGAGAACTGTCAGAGAATCTGTCATTGAGTTGTTTAATAAGTGAATCTAGTACTTGAAAATAAACCTCCACTTTGATCCTCTTAAGAGGATCATCTATTCTTTCATCGATAGCCATTTCATCCATAAACCTCTTACGTTTTCTGCTTCTGCGGTGGGGTTGCGAAATATTATTCACATCAGCAAAGGCAATAATTGAATCATTCACTTTATTCCACTCCGACTCACTTCGCATTTTTACAAGTTTAGCTTTGGTTTCAGCAACAATTTTTGACACACTGCTATAATTATTTTTGGTTGTAGAACAATTGTGATTGGTGACAACACTTTGAAAGTAGCTGAGACAACATGTATTGAGCAAATGTTTTCAAAATCGGTCATTTGTTTCCACAGGCCAGTTGCCAGTGCCTTTGAGTCATTAGCAGTTTTTTGTCAGTGGACAAACTATGCAACGTCTCCTTTATTGTGTCACAGCAGGTGACAACTGCTTACAGTGCATCATTTCTGCTTGACCATCTTGTAGTTTGCACTCTTTTCAATCTCCTTATTTTGGTTGGACCCTTGTCCAAGTTGGTAGTAAAAAGATCATGCATTGTATGACCTGACATGAAGACATAATTCCTCTAAAAGAGAAAATAGATTTTTCATTTGGGGCATACGTCCATAGATTTTTCCCCAATTAACGCAAATCTGTGCGAAGAACACCATATATAGAGCGCTTTGGGACATTCTCTCTGGATTAGCGCTTTTACACCATTGAATTTTCCTCTCATATTACCAGCCCCATCCATACTTTGACCAATAATTACACTTGGGTCAAGACCAAGTAAATTCAAGCATTTCATTATTTCTTTTAAAAGATTTTGGCCTGTAGTATCTCCACTAATGAAAACCTTAATGAGCCGCTCTTCAGGTTTGACATTTTTCTTTGGGGCACAATGCGGGTCAATATGCTTAATATAACGAACCACTAATGTTGAACATTCTTTTTTACTAATGTCTTGAGTTGAGTCTAGAATAATAGAATAAATGTTAGTCGTTTTTATACTATCTATGATTTTTGAAGCAACCATGTCACTCATTATGTTACGTACATCATAAACGTTTCGATAACTCAAGAAATTAGACCCCAGCTTTCCTTTTTCAGTTCTAGCTTTATCAATTTTTTCATGTATACTCTAGCATCAGGACAATATTTACTCAATAGCCTAAAAAGACCTATGAGTTTTCCTTTTTCTACATCCTTTTTACGAAATCTAAGCATTTATTCACTTAAATATCGATGACAACAGACAGCACCTGTCGATTGGGATGGACTAACTGATCTGATTGTTCAGCTAAACGTGAATCAATCCTCTTTTGAGAGATCCATTGGATCCTTGCAATTTGTGCTGATAAGGGATTTTAGATTTTTCATGGAACACAATATCCCGGTCCCCCTATGCTCTGTCCATCCTCTATAGCCAGTTGTTCGCCATGTTGACTGTTCGTGTGGGAGGGAAAACAGTACATGGCAAGCAAAATACGGCATCTTTTTCTTGGCTATATACTAGTCATTTTCTAACTTTTACACTTTTATTTGGTAGAATTTCATTCTTCCATGATAGGTTGAATTTTCTTCCACCTGTTGAAGGAAAAGTGACAAAAGACAAATCTTGATTTTCCAAATATAGTGCTCTATTTATTTCCTCAGCTGCCAGTTTGATGTTGGCATATGATGCTGGATCTCTTGGGATTTTCAATCTATCATCAGGAGAATCTTCAGTTGTTAGTTTCCTCTTGTTGAATGGAAACTGAAGGTCTTTCAGCAGATGGATTGCTACATGATTCTACCTCTCCGTGTCCTAATTCAGTTTCATCAACAACTTTCTCCTAACTTTCATTTTCATCAAGGTTTTCAAAATCTACGCCTTGGGTCATACTTGATGAAGAGGGTTGTATCTCTAAATCCAATGACGTTTCCAGGAATCGAACAGCACTGAACTAAAATTCCTTTCCTTCTTCGAGACAGACTACACAAAACGTAGACGGCTACCTTCATTCAACTAGTGACTTAACTTTATCTTGTCTATGGGACTACTAGCGATCCACATGACGTAACGGCGACGGACGGAAAACCCTCAAGGCAACAGATGTTTATGAATGGGCAGGGTATCAGCGCTGCTAACTAAGCGTTGCTCAATGAAAAAATATGGAATAACTTCCTATAGTGAAATTGTTGTCATAGCAGGAAACAGTAGTCTTTAAACAAATTCAGAGACAGTCTAATTATCTAATTTATATATATATATATATATATATATATAATATAAAACTGAAAATTCCAAAAAACGCCCTGAAACCCCCTCTCCAAAAAAAAATTTTGATGGCGCAACTTGCGCCATGATCCCCCCTGTGAAGCCCTACACTGCTTATTTAGAAATATGACACTGAGTTAAAAAATATGGATGGCACGATTATAATATATATTGATATACATAAGAGGTAAGATAAAATACAAAACATCGCACAGCCCTTTTGACTGGTTTTATTCCAAAGTAAGAAAATTCTGCACGCTTGCAAACAAGGACTTCTCGAATACAGTCGTCCCTCAAGAAGCCGTGGATTTGAATGCTAAGTATTTACAAAAAAGATGGCATACGTATCTAGGAATGACACCACCAAAAAAACTCTGCGAAGTATAACTGCCCGAATGCACCGAGGTTCTTGACACAATGCTTTTTAAATCTGTCGAGACTTATGCATATTTCATCGTAGGCGACTTCCTTTTCAAAGGCACATTATTATTTCTTTTTACGCTCTTCCCCCTTCCGATACAAAATCCCGGTCGATGTTGGGAAATGTTTAAAACATGAAATTTTATAGCGGAAGTGAGTGAGCAGTTGAGGCAGTAGACGGAATGGAATATACTTCTTCGGTAATATTAGCCCCGTATTTGTAAACGGAAGTTGACGTAGGGATGTTATGGCAGACTGAAATATTCCCCAGCGGTAATTATGATAAATCAGCGAACTTTTTTTAATGAAATGTTCCGGTTTTCAAAGCGTCGTTTCCTAATTTCGCCGTTTAATAGGAATGGCTGTAATTTAACGCTCCCTCGCCATCTAGAACGATAAGAGCAGCAGTTTGAATGTTCTTATTGCAAAAGAGGGGGGCAGGATGTCCGTATGACTTGCTGTGTATTGCTCGGTTTGTGGAACTATAGAGACACCAAATTTTCATGTCTACTTGCAAAAAATCAAGGTTATTTTAAAGCTCTTTTTATTTTTCTCATGCTCACCAACGGGAAAGCATTGTAGCGGCATTGAGGCAAAATCTATCTAGAAATAAATAAATAAAAACCAATTATCAGAATCAAAATAAATACTTTGAGGAGATATTTATCCCAACTAGTTGGTTCGTTTCACCTGTATTCCGATTTGAGTGCTTGATCTCAAGGATCTGCATGTTAATGGACAAGTAATGGATACAAGGGAAGTTTTATTATCACAGAGGAGTGAAATACACTCAGCTAGTGGGCACCAATAATTTGGCAATGGGTGAGCTGAAAATATTATAATTATGGTATACTGATGAAGTCATTTTGGAAGGGAAGTGAATTTTCGTCCCCCTCAAACTTCACAATCGATCCTCTAATTCATTAGTCCTCCCTTTTTGGGCAAGATGGGTAGTTGGGAAAAATAAATCAAACTGGTGTTTGAAGTTTATGCACAAATTGTATAATGCTAGGGAATGTTGAAGTATTTCGTTGTGGAATCTTAACAGACCACTAACCTTATCAAGACTCGTGTTTGTTACTTACGTACTTATTATGTCGTCCTTATTATAACTTCCTCTTCCACACCGCTTAATTTCGGCGACTCTTAATACAGCGACAGCCACATATATCTCCTTATGTCCATTTTGATTTCGGTGCTACTTAACGGAAAAGGGTAGAATTTTACCCCACCAGAACTTGAAAGTGACCATGTGTTCCTTCATTATTAAGAGTTTCTCTTCCTACTGTCAAACATCTGAAGAAAAGAAACAGCTAGACACTGAAACTTTTGAGTGTGTAGATTAAGTTAACTTCATCCATTAATCCAACCTCCAATCTTGGTTCATTATAGAAATTTTTAGCAAATCTTTTAAATAACAATTAATGGTTTCAAATCCATGGAAATTTAATAAATTGAATTTTTTTATTACTTGAGACTAAAGCTCATCAGCCACCCCCTAGGTGCATCCAGAGTAACTAAAATTCAGGGTACGTTTATAGAAATCCAACCCCCACTTCGATAGCCCCCCAAGTTTGTACAAAAAATTTCAAAACTTAAGAGTTTTTAAATACATGCATAAGACGGAATGATACTCGGGTTAATTTCACTACTGCGTGGACAGTATGTGATGTACTCAGTAAACTAATTTCGATTTATTGGAACTTCACCTGTTACGTGTCCAATTACGAATCACATTCAATACAGATATCAGCAAAACTAAACAAGAAAATAACCACAGATGCATAGAAATAATGAAAACAACAGCGAGCGTAGTTCAGAAAAATGCCAATAGATGTCAACAGTTGACACGTGCATGCTTTTTAGTTTCGTAATCCCAGTGAGGGTTCCGCTAGATCTTTGAAACATTAAAGCAACGGACTCCAATAAAAAAAAGTAATTTACCTCATAATCGTGAAAAGTTGGCAATTTTTAAAACCGCGTAAAAATTATAAATTTGTTCAATATCCATCAAAATTTGCCATCGAATGTTAAACGAAAAATTAGTGAAGCTACGCTGTTAAGAAAAATAAATTTTTGCAAAATGCCCCATTATGATCTAATTTAACCATTCTATATATTATAAATATTGTCGTGACAAAAGGTTTATTAGCATTTTGTTAACAGATCTCCAAAATCTTTCCCATTCTTTAGTTAGTATGTGCGATACTTAGTTTATTCAAAATGTAATGGATACAGAGAAAATCACTCGCATTATTATTATTCCACGCTAATTCGAATACAATATGAAAATACATTTTTTTTGCCAAAGAATGGTTCTGCTTTTAGGTGGTAGAGGGCGCTGTAAAGGTCAGTGGACAACATCGTTTCTGTGGCGTAAGACGTCATTCCCCTCTCGGATTTTCAACGGCATGCACCGCCATACGAATTCGGAGATCGCAGAAAAACATAGGATATATGGGGTTGCGAACAGAAACGGGCGATTGTTTAGTTTGTTTATTTTAAAAAGGTTTCTAAATTTGTGTGTTAAGATTTCATCAATGTGTTGTTAAGTTTGCCAACTTATCAGAAGTACCCGGTACTTCGTGTTCAAAAATTACCCACGAAATGAAATATTAGAATCAGTGGAATGGATTTCGCAAAAACTATTTTACATTGTTCCCCGACGTGTTTCTTTCTAATTATTATTCTTATTAACACAGACGTAATATTATAACCGGACAGCACGTATCGTATCTTCTCGATGAAATCGATATTAAAAGCAGTATATTTCACAGGAGTGCTAAAAAGATTAAAATTTTAAGCATGCTTTGCTTCTCGGCATGAAATTTGCAGAATTTGTTAATATCTTTTCTAAAATTTTGTAGGATAATTCCTGATTAGATTTCCAAGGTTTGTTCGAATTCATGATAGAATCGTTTGCTGATTGAAAAAAATCTTCCTTTTGAGTTGCGATTTTTTTTGCGATGCGATACTAAAACCTCATTTTAAAATTAAATTAACAAATCAGTATTGCTAAAGTCGTCAAACAAATTTATTTACTAGGTGCAAATCTGAATGAAAAGACCTTTTCTAAAAGCATCGATAGTTTTAGATGTTTTGATCATGCTTTCCACTGTATGTATCCTCTGTACTCCAAATTTTTATAGAGATTCACGCTCTGTTGTACAACTATACAACCATTGGTGAACGAAGTTATGTTTAATTTTGTATATTTTTATTTATTTGTCAATACGCTTTTATTTGGTAAAAGGTACTCACACGGAGTTCATTCATTTCACTATAAATTATTTACTTTTGAATTAAAAAGTATATAATTTAAAAGATGCTTATCTCGATAAAATAAAAAATATGCTTACGTATACAGATTTAATCCTTCAAAGTAAACTCTCGAAGTTGACGAAGTTAATTAGCTGCTTACAAATGAACTTAAAGTACCACTATTTTTTTGTCATTAAATTGTTAAAAAGTTCCGTGCTCGACACTAGGATTTTCGTATTAAGTTTATAAAAACAAAAGAAACCGACTTCTTAGCATATCATGCTTGTAAAAACTTTTCAGTTTTAAAAAGGAAGTTTATAAAGTTACTGTGAAGAACAAATCGGTTTAATAGCGCATAAGAACAAAAGCTTTCATCATTTTTTCGCATTCCAAAAAAATAAATAAAGATAAGTACTATCTCATTGCAGAGATGGAAAAGAGGATTGTTAAAGTAAATAAAATATTTCTACTTTGTCGATTGGCATCAAACATTAAAGAGACGTATGAAGTTAATCTCCACTTCTAATGCATTCGAGAACTGTTTGTATAGAAAGAAAAACTACTTTCACTGCTTTTAAGGGAAATAAAATAAATATTTCACAAATTTTCTCTGTTTAGTCAAACACAAATTAAAATCTCCGACAAAAGAAAATAAAGAATGGTTTTGAAAGAAAAACACATTCGCTCGATTCCAAGATTCTTTACAAATGCGGCATTACAGTTTTTTAAACAATAAGACAAAAACTTCAGAAAGTAATTCCATTAATTTTAAATTGAATCTCATTTGTTATTCGACAGGGCGCAATCTGAAGCTGCTATCAATTTGTCAGCATCAATTACAGGCATTAAGGATTTAAATGTGTAGCCCTTTTTCATCTTCGTGTTATGAATAAAATTAGATGTCTTTTTTTAAATCAATTAATTACAGACAGCAAAATTATTCATGCTCTCATTATTTGTTTTCGGTAGAATTTCCTAAGATGACAACAAAAGAATTGGTCCTCATATGTCTTTTAATTTAACTTTAGATTTTTGTTATTTTGTTACGAAGAACCGCTGTCACGAATCAGTGTAATGTAATATTGATAATTGGAGATTCCTAGTTGGATCTAGAAAAAAAAATACTTAGACACACACACAAAACCCTAAATAGTCCAATCCATTCGCTGTTGTTTCTCTCTCTCTTTAGAAAAACAATACAATAAAACCATTTTTGGTCCTAAATTAAAGAAAAGCCCCAAAATAGCTATTGCACCCAATCTTGTCAACTCTGAATGGATGATCCAAACGTTATCTAAAAGCTTGAGGCATTGTTTCACAACGAAGAATCATGGACTATGTGCAAGAGCCCACTGCTCATGTTTTCTCGACTGGATGCATATGTCACCAGTAAGCATACGTCACAGACTTCACCTGTTATATAAAGCTCGTAAACTCAATAGATCTACCACTTCATTCCACTCTTTTCCCATGTAAGCGTATATCCCATGATTGTTTTGTCATACCTGTTATATTTATTAAATGTTACATTTCATATAGCCCTGTTGATTTTCTTAAACCCTCTTGGTGGTTATCTTCGCGTCGAAAAGTGCCCCATAGTGGCCAGCTACTGGTTCAAAAACCTGTTCCAAACTGTTACCAATTCTGCGCATGGGACAATTTGTTTTTCCTACTCGGATCTTCATTCTCCTTGAAGTAATTTGTCAGTTTTGTCTCGATGAGATCTCGTCCTTAACAAAAATGATCAGATCTCCAATGTCAAGTCGAAACACTTGGAGGGTTAAGCATACACGCAACAGTTAAATTTAACTACAGTGAGTTATAAGTGTAAAGATGAAAAGGATGAAACAAGTTGGTTATTTGATGTTTGGACCATATTAGTTTAGACCAGATTAGAGTTCACTGAATCTTTGGCATTATTAATTATTGAACCAATGATCACTGATAAAAGACGAAACGAAGACATTTAATTCTCGGTAGGATAATTAACTTCTTTACTGCTTAAAATGAAATTGTTTAATAAAGCAATAGTTGAAGTGATAAATGTTTTTCAATCAACATACGAACGTAACGTTAGTCAATATTTTCAGTGGTTTTATTTTTGAAGAAGTGAATAAGGAAGACAAATTTCGAACTAAAGATGACCTCTCTCTTCCCTCCAGTAGGTAAAAGGGATCGTGACAAGATAATGCAATTCTCTTCATGGAACATGACTTTTATAAGCAAACAGACGATGGGAAAAACGCAGGGATAAAAAAGTGAACTTCTATACAAAAAATAAGCAATTTTGGGGAAAACTGTGAGGCATTTAGAAGAGGAAAGAAAAATCTCAAAACACAATAGAAGAAAAAACCATTCTTTTATAACCGTGTGTACCAAAAGATTGGATTGATCCCCACGAACCGTTTTCTTGGGTGGCTTATTTATTTTTCTACCGGATTTCCTTATCCGTCGAGAGCAGTTTTTAATGTCGTTTCTTTACGAAACAAAAGTAGACAATACCTTTAAAGTTGGCCTAATTCAGGAAATGGATTCCGGAAGATTTTCAATCAGTAAAATTGAAATCACCCTTCGTTTGATGTTAAGAGTTCTGTTGCAAAAGTACGACTTTTCAAATCAAAGCGGTGGAATTGAATGGGTTCTAAACAATCGCCCTAGCTCGAGTCTTAACGTTCAAGATTGAGTCAGTAAACCACCAATGAAAATACTAAACCAGATAAAAGCTTGAAAACTATTTATTATTATTTGTATCGGGAAAATTGAAATCATCCTTTGTTTGATATTAAGTGTTCTGTTGCAAAAGTATGACTTCAAAACGGGCCTTCGGTAGCAAAGTTGGAAGAGCAACTGGAGGGTTGAGAGTTTGAAACTCGGTCCAGCCGAAAACCGTCGTGTACACGGGGGCTGGGTACGTTAAGTCTGTCGTGGCATCAAATATTCTCACGTGGCGTGGTGTGGAAGTTTGGAGAGTGGGGTGCCAAATCATGTGTTGTTATCGTCATCTGATCGTAATTCAAAATGACGAAGTCTTGGATCTTTCCCTTCGGGATTAATCCCTAATCGTCGTCAACAGCCAGTTGTTGCTCCAGTGCGACGTTAATTAACTACCATATCTTACCTCACATCGTGGATATCGTGGCTCAGTGGGTATGCCAACTGCGTTAGGAAATTTCAAGTTGTAGGCGGCGTAGGTTCGATTCCTGTCAGGTGCATTCCTCCCTGGGTGTATTTCTCTGTTCTGTGTCAGTAAAACTTTGTGCGCGTGTAATGTCTATTACTTGATATTGACTGCCTTGTGACTGGCGCAGCATGGCCAATATGGCTCTTGCGCCATAAAGCCACAAAACCAACGACTTTTGAAATCAAAGTGGTGGTGTTGAATGTGATCTAGACAATCGCCCCCGCTCGAGACAACGTCATGTTCGAGATTAAGTCAGTAAGTCACCAATGACTGCAAAAAATAATAAATCAAATTAAAACAAGACTATTATTATTTGTATCAGGAGCGCCAACTCCTTGTGGGTCGAACTCCTTGACCCCCAAATATTTTTATTGGGGGGGGGGGTTGGATCCCCCAAACAAGAGGGATAAATATTCCAAATGCGCAATATCACTCAATCTTGCTCATTAGGTCTCATGACTGCTGTATCAGGAGACAGGGGCTCTAACTTCTAGGGGCGGCCGGAGCCCTATGGCCCCTTGTAATATTTTTATGGTTGAGGTCAGGCCCCCAAACATGAGAGATAAATATCACAAATATACAGATATTGATCATTACATGTATTAACTAAACACATTTTTTGAAAACTGGCATATAAAGCAACTGAGATTTTATTAGGACCTCTAATAATTTCTACCAGTTGGTGCCACTGATTTTTATGCTATGTAACGAAGCCCTTAAGAAATAATATGCATCTCAAGTACTCAATGTATAATTTTCATATAAATATATAAAATTTCCTTTTTCTTCTTATATACAATTGGGAGCCGTCGCGCCTCAGTGGGGGCGTATTTCTCTTTTCTGTGTTAGTAAAGCTCCCTTTGTTTGTGTATGTTCACTAGTTGATATTATGTCTTGTGTAGCATGGCCAAATATGGTCCTTGTGCCATAAAACCCAATCCAACCAACCTATATACAATTGTGTACTTTTATTCTAAACCGTAATGAAAATATTTAAACAATCCTTTGAACCTTGAAAACATACTGCTGCATATTTAAGTACAAAAACTTTACATTTCCCGGAGGTCCCTTTAGGCCTCGGTATTGTGGTACCACCCTCCATGTGAACCCATCTCCAGTACAAGTCCTTTCAACGATATCAAGTGAAGATCTTTCCTAGTTTAGAGCTTCTTGCACATACATGGGTTTAGAAAAAACGTCACACTCAAGCACGTAACGCTGTAAACTATTTACTTTCCAAAGTCCACCCTCACGATTCAAACTTTCTTATTCATAACAACCCTCAGAAAACAGACCCTCCAGAATATTTTTTTGTGATCGAAGCTCCCCTCGGCACGTCCCCAAAAGCACAAACAAAAAAAAATCTTCCCAACGTTGCTGCTCTTGGAACTCTCCGAAGGGAATTCCAAGCCCCCCTCTAGAACGTCCAGGCCATCTCCAGAGTTCTTTCTCAACCGAGAAGGCTCTGAAGAACACTGAACGTCGGTTTCAGACTCTAAGAACAAATTGATGCGGGGGATTCCCCTTCCTCCAAAGTGAGCGATGGTTCCCCTTCGCAGGGAATGATGAATATCTGGAAGCAGGAAGTGCCAATATATTCCATCTTCAGGGCTCCTTTCTGGTGGAGCCAGGACTATAGGGGGAAGAAGATGAAGACACCGCAAAGAGGTTTCCCACTAGGATTAATGCCTGTGGATGTCTTATGAAATTTAAATTCCGAATACGAGGCCCCAGGGTAAGTGTTGAGTGAGGTTTCTGGGACTATTGACTTCTGTTGTGATATGAACCGCTTTATGGATGACCCTGGTGAAGAATAGTTTTTTAAGAGAGGGAATCGTCCATTTCTCTCTTTTGCGCGTGCTTTTCGCGATGCCAGAGTCTGTTTTTCTAGAAATTATTACTGTTCTTTTAGCCACCGCCAGATGTTGGCCAAGATGTTACTCGTCTAGCAATGAGTGTAAATGATTTCCTACAATCATCGACTTAGAGAATTTTTTTCTATAACTTTGGAAAAAAGTTTTATATTAAAGTGAATAGTGATTGATATATACACTATATGGACAAAAGTATTTGGACACTGCATGTTTTTCAGAAAAAGTGCTTTATTATTCGATTTAGTAGGCCCTCCTTTTGCTTGTATTACAGCCGCAACACATCGAGGCATACTTTCCACAAGTAAGTGGTTTCTCTGTAAGTCTGGGCAGGAATAGCTCGCCATGCCTCTTGTAAGACTGTGAGAAGAGATTGTTGTGAAGATGGGCGTGCGTGGCGGTGTCGTACCCGTCGATCCAGTTCGTCCCACAAGTGATCGATCAGATTGAGATCGGGGCTCTGAACAGGCCAGTCAAGCAAATTCACCTCATTTTCAGGAAACCAGTCCAGCACATGCTTTGCAGTATGACATGGAGATCGATCCTGTTGGAAGAAACAACCATCATCGCCGTAGTATTGCCATAGTGTAGACAAGGCCGAATTATCCAGAACGTCGAGGTACACGTCAGCGTTCATGGTACCAGGTACATAAAGCAATGGGCCGAGTCCTAATCAGGAAAAACAACCTAATTTTCTGCAGTGTCCAAATACTTTTGTCCATATAGTGTATATAGTTCGCATCCCAGAATTCAAGCTCTCCAACTTCCCCTTGGGGGCACATCTTTAGGTGTGTACCGGCTTCACGAACTCGAGATACTCTAGTAATCTATCCTTTTCCCATGGGATTTACTGCCTCTGGTAAATAAAGGGTCGCGACGCCAAGATGCCTAAGTGATCTTTCTTTTCTCCATCCTTTCTTTTCACAATTACTTGACATTGTCTTGTGTTTGGCCAAATATGTACCTTGCGCCCTAAAACCCAAAACCAACCAATCAACCAAAAGCACTTAAATGATGTGACTAGTGTTCCACCATAAGGACTGTTCTTTTAAATGTGCCCCAAAAATTTGTTTGGTGGCGGTTTTTCAGTTCATTATTTGGTTTTGACTCTCTCATTCTCTGTTCAATATTGTAATCTAGAAACCTAAAGCATACTTCTTATTTATTGGAACGATAAATTTTTAATTGTAAAGAATTATAACGATAATAATGTAACACATAATTAATGATACACATTACACATACTAGCAGTATAATTTTAACACGTTGCCAATAGTTTTCCCATACGTACCCTAATTAAAGAAAAATTAAATTTTAATAATCCCATTATACTATTAATAATTATCGTCGACTGCGTCTGGCGTGGTGTAGTGCACGAGAGTCATTGACAGGCATAGAGTGGCACGGATACTGTTTTTGCCTTGGGCAAATGATCACTGCATTCACGGGTGGCAGACCCTTTCTTATTCTCAGTTCACTTTCGAACGACACACTACTATAAATCTAGTATAATATTGTGGGGAGTTATGAATTTTGACAGCTGGTCCTCTCTTATTAGTAATGCCACATAGTAGATTGACAGCATAGTGATGAGTCCATCAGAACCTCCAATCTGTTGTTTTGCTTTTGATGTCACATGTCTAAGAGGCTATTTACCAGCAGGATAAGGTCCAGCCACACACGGTTCGCCTCTCCCAGGAGTGCCTTAGATGTGTTGAAACCCTTCCTAGACCCAGCGAGATCCCCAGATCTATCTCCAATTGGATGTGCTAGGCCGTCAATTTCACCTCTCCTGAATATAAAGGATCCAGGTATCAAATGCAGAATGCTTGGCATAATTTAACACATGATAGCAGGACTCCCTTTGATTCCAAGCCACTCCACATGTATCGTCACCAGAGGGGACTTACAACTTTCTAATTTATGACCTTTCTGATATAATTCTACAATAACACTCTTCTAGATTTGATACTGCGATAACTTTTTTAATCTCTTTATGTTAATCACGCATGCTAAGTTTCATTCCGATCGAACTATGGCTTCAGGGTGTTTAGATTTTATCGGCAGTGTATATAAAGGATGCTTTTGATGTATTAAACATAAGATAATACCTGCAGTTTAAAAGTACCTTTATTGAATGAATTTTGATGACCAAGAAATAATACATTTTATTGACTTTTTCCGAATATTTATAGAATTTCAGTTTTGAGGTTTGTTTAGAATGGAGAGAGATTAAAGATAAGATCCTTTCGGTCGGCAAAATGAATCCATCTCTGAGCTTCTACGGAGAGTTACCGCAGACGAATTCGAATGCAAAGCGTTGAGCTCGGCTTTTCAGGGAAAGTATAAGGCAAATCGCGGGGAACATCGAGTTTCTCTCCGCATCTTTAGTTATAGGGCAATAAAGCAAGAGTGCCCGCAGCTATGCATTAGCTACACGCTGACTCGAATTTTAAATCAGCAAATGCGAGTAAAATTGAACCGAATCGAAAGCATTTTATGCCATCCCTTTCTGCATCCCCAGTCACTTCAATATGAAATCGGAGAGGAGCATGACTACTGTATAAAATGCCTGAAACCAAGTTCCTTTTTTTGTCATAAACTGTAAGGAGGTTATTCATTCGAAAGTGCTATGAAAATGTTTTAGGAGGAGGACATTAAATCAAACGATGCATTAAAACGTCAGGATGGAAGGGATTAAATGTAAACAAAGAGAAAAGAAACGAAATAAAATGTTTGTGATTAAATAGTGCTAATTTGATCACTGTTTTAAGTAGGATTTGGCATTTTTATTGAAAATTATTGACTGTATCCTCATGTGCCTCAGAGGGTGTAACAAGGATTACAAGATAACGCTAGGTTTATATATGTAAGTATTGATAGAACATAAATGTTAATGGAAAGAGTCACAGAACTGGAAAATATCACTTAATATAATCATTATAATTTTATTATTCAATGTTTATGTTAGACAGGGACTTTAATATGGATCTGTAGTTTGGAATCCTTATTACGACTGCCACATCATAGGTTTTGAAAGAATCTGGAATAAATTTTGTGAAATATTTATTTTAAGAATTATGAATCTTCAGATTTACATTTTTCTGAAATGCGAAATCATTTCGGTTTCATTACTTTGAGGCTCAGTCGAGATATTGCTTTAAGAAAACGCTTTTATAATCTTCTACATAACAAAATTGATTCGTCCTGTTTAACTTGCATTGATTTTAATATCCCCAGGTACATCGCCAGAAACTGTCAATTATTTTATTAAACTTTTAAAAAAGAATGTATGTAAAAATTTTGCTACAAATTAGATTTGTTAAACTTTATAATTCTTTCACGGAGATTGATGTATTTTTAATGAGAAATCTGCTTCAATGAAATGTTTTGATTTGTTCATTTTCTAACTGTATTTGAATTCGTCTTTTTTCTTATATTTTTTGGATCACATGTTTTTGTTCTCTGTAAGAAACAATTAAATTAATTAACAATTAATTTGACAAGCACGGCTTCGACGATTTCAAGTACGGCAATTGTGTTTTTCTTGTGGTTTTTTCAAAAAAACGATCAATTATGCCTCGTAGAAAACAGCGATCATCTTTTGATCAAGTATCCGAGTTTGACAGAGGAAGGATAGTGGCCTACCGAGATTGTGGATTATCTTTCAGGGAAATCGGTAGTCGTGTTGGACGAAACCAAACAACTGTAATGCGGATATGTGATCGTTGGATGCAGGAGGGTACGACGGACCGACGTGTTCGATCGCATCCACCTCAGTGCACCACTTCACGTGATGACAGGCATATTGTGCGTATGGCAGTGACGGATCACTCAGCCACATCACGAACCATAGCACAGCACATTCAGTCTGTACCGCATCATCCAGTGTCTGCGCGTACCATTCGACGCCGTTTACAGCAGAGTGGTCTGTCCGCAAGACGTCCATTGCTTCGTCTACCCTTGACGCAGAACCACAGACGTTTCCGCCGCCAATGGTGCGATGAAAGAAGGATGTGGACGGCAGAATGGAATGAAATTGTCTTTACTGACGAGTCACGCTTCTGTCTGCAACACCACGATGGTCGGATTTGAGTCTGGAGACACCGTGGAGAGAGGATGCTGAACAGCTGCGTTATGCACCGCCACACTGGTTCTGCACCGGGTATTATGGTATGGGGCGGTATTGGATATCACTCTCGCACTCCTCTAGTACGCATTGCCGGTACTTTAAACAGCCAGCGCTACATCTCCGAGGTGTTGGAGCCAGTTGTCCTTCCTTACCTTCAGGGCTTGCCCACAGCCATATTTCAACAGGATAATGCGCGACCACACGTGGCACGCATTGTCCAAGGGTTCTTCGTCAATCGCCAGATTGAATTGCTTCCCTGGCCAGCTCGCTCTCCGGATCTTTCGCCGATAGAAAACATGTGGTCCATGGTTGCTCAACGATTGACCCAGAATACATCCCCAGCTGCCACACCAGATCAACTTTGGCAACGTCTGGAAGCTGCTTGGTCTGCTGTACCCCAAGAACACATCCAAAGTCTCTTTGAATCAATGC
This sequence comes from Meta bourneti, assembly GCA_933210815.1. NCBI lineage: Eukaryota > Metazoa > Arthropoda > Arachnida > Araneae > Tetragnathidae > Meta > Meta bourneti. The sequence continues at coordinate 34,821,965 of OW119922.1, read as the reverse complement.
CGAGGCGTGTGGCAGCGGTGATCTCCAACAATGGCGGCTACTCTGGTTACTGATTTTGGCAGGAACCACACTTCACAGAAGTCTATAAATTTAATCATTTGATACTTGGTCAACATGTTATCTACAAAATAAATTTTGTTGCGATATCTCTTGTCTTTCTTGGTGTTGCAATTTGGGTGGCCAGCAGTGTATTTATATAATTAAAAATTTTTTTTCCAATGCTATTTCATGGGGCCGTACTTGCCTCATGGTGGGACATGTGCATACTATGAACTGTTTTCTTGTTTGCAGTGTGATGTGCAATGTGACTGGGTCAGGAGCATGTCATTTCATTGATGCCCTTCTTTGGTCTGCGCAGCTTCCCTGCCGAAATATTATAAGTGCTCTAGAGGTGAAATTAATCTATAGGACTCATCCAAGCATTTCCAGCAGGTAGCAAGCCTTCACTTTAATCTCAGACACGCTTTATATACGGTGGGAGAACTTATCTCGCGAATGCACTTGCCCCACATCACCCTATCTATGGTAATACTTAATAGCTTTAAATAACAGTACGATCACTGAAACAACTGGTGATTGAGTGATCATACTGTTATCTAGAGTTGCTAAGCATTAGAAACTAAAGCAATTGTAAAATAATGCAACACGATATTCAAATATCTGTACAATGTAGTCAGATATTTTTTCAACGGGGGGGGGGGGGGTCGACCTAGTGGTTTATGACTAATGTTGCGTGTTAACTTCAAGAAGTACAGTCCAGTCTGAGTGGGCTGCAATAGATAATTGTTGGTGTCCAAGAGGTATGCTTTTTCCCAGACCTAGTGCGTATTCATTATCGAGCACTACTTCGCTACTTCTCTTATGCGAGAGTAATTGAAGAATTTTAAAAGAAATATCCGAACGCGGAACCTCCCAATAAATCAACAATAGCACGATTGATTTCCCGTTTTCGTGAAACTGGGAGTGTTATGGATTGAACATGATTATTGTTGTAATCATCATCTTTAACATTGATCATTGTGGTGCTTGAACATCGTCCTAAAACATTGCGATTTAAAATTATGATATTTTGTGTAAAAAAACAATGTGATTTCTGTACTATTAAATTAGTCAGTCAACTAGTGCTCGAGTGTTGTTAGAATAAGTATCAACCAACAGTTTGAGCACTCTCAAACAACTGGTTATTGAGTGTGTTTTAACTGTTACGTTGTAATTGAAAACAAAAGATAATTGAGCATGAAAGTGCAAAAACAAACAGAAATAAACTACTGGATGGCACGTAACTAAAACTAGATATATCGCATGGGGTACTCTGGTAATAGAAGCTAAAGACATAAGTGCTATACAATATTGGCGAGAAAGATACAAAAATATTAATAAGCAAATTTGTGAAATACCGTGAAGGTGTATTTTTGATTTACATGGGACAAATTAGATCCGTTGATTGGAGTTTTACTGGCACGATACATATCATATTATCTTACAATGTAGTTTATCGCCGATTTCGCGATGTTTTGGTGTTTAATCTAATTGTGTTGACACCAATTAACATCATCAATTCGGAATTCATTCTTTGGAATTTCTATTGGTGACGTGCTGAAATCGTATTAAAAAACAAGCCAAGTGACCTAACGTCCGGAATGCATACAGGAAGCACATCCCGCCAAAAGAACACTACAACCCCCTACATTTAACTGAATGCTTCTCGTAGGACTTAATGAAGTACTGGTTTTGTTATACATTTCAATGACAAAAATTTCAAATGTGTAAGAAGATAATTTTCAAAATTTTAGTACTTATAGTTAAGAGTTACTTCTGTACAGAAAAATACGCACATCATAATGATAACATATTTAGATTGACAGGTAGTTTTCAACAATGACGACATAGAAGACGAGGTTGTGAAATTATTTTTAGGAATTTAATCAGTATGACTTGATTACTGAAGTATATTACTAATATAAAGATAATAAAGATAAAGCAATAATGAAATATCAGAACTTTGAAAACCGGTAATTCTCAACAGTTTTTAAATCCTAAAAATAGACTTCGGTGTTAGAGGTGTAGGAAATGATTCACCGAATCTGTACAGCTACATTGATATCTTAAGTTTGATATCACCAACGGAAAAGAAACTCCTTTCTCCAAAAAAATTTACATTAACTTATTGGCCTGAATAGATCTATGTTATGTACACTGCTGGCCACCGTAAATGCAACACCCTGAAGGAAGCATGCAAATAATATGAAATTTACAACATGCATTAGCGGAGGTGAGATATGCAAATGATTAGAATTTCAGCGCAGACGCACATCACGCGCGCCTGTGGCGCCACTTCAAAACGCTATTTAAGGCTTGGAGATTTCGACGATTTCAAGTACGGCAATTGTGTTTTTCTTGTGTTTTTTTCAAAAAAACGATCAATTATGTCTCGTAGAAAACAGCGATCATCTTTTGATCAAGTATCCGAGTTCGACAGAGGAAGGATAGTGGCCTACCAAGATTGTGGATTATCTTTCAGGGAAATCGGTAGTCGTGTTGGACGAAACCAAATAACTGTAATGCGGATATGTGATCGTTGGATGCAGGAGGGTACGACGGACCGACGTGTTCGATCGCATCCACCTCAGTGCACCACTTCACGTGATGACAGGCATATTGTGCGTATGGCAATGACGGATCGCTCAGCCACATCACGAACCATAGCACAGCACATTCAGTCTGTACCGCATCATCCAGTGTCTACGCATACCATTCGACGCCGTTTACAGCAGAGTGGTCTGTCTGCAAGACGTCCATTGCTTCGTCTACCCTTGACGCAGAACCACAGACGTTTCCGCCGCCAATGGTGCGATGAAAGAAGGATGTGGGCGGCAGAATGGAATGAAATTGTCTTTACTGACGAGTCACGCTTCTGTCTGCAACACCACAATGGTCGGATTCGAGTCTGGAGACACCGTGGAGAGAGGATGCTGAACAGCTGCGTTATGCACCGCCACACTGGTCCTGCACTGGGTATTATGGTATGGGGCGGTATTGGTTATCACTCTCGCACTCCTCTAGTACGCATTGCCGGTACTTTAAACAGCCAGCGCTACATCTCCGAGGTGTTGGAGCCAGTTGTCCTTCCTTACCTTCAGGGCTTGCCCACAGCCATATTTCAACAGGATAATGCGCGACCACACGTGGCACGCATTGTCCAAGGGTTCTTCGTCAATCGCCAGATTGAATTGCTTCCCTGGCCAGCTCACTCTCCGGATCTTTCGCCGATAGAAAACATGTGGTCCATGGTTGCTCAACGATTGACCCAGAATACATCCCCAGCTGCCACACCAGATCAACTTTGGCAACGTGTGGAAGCTGCTTGGTCTGCTGTACACCAAGAACACATCCAAAGTCTCTTTGAATCAATGCCGAGGCGTGTGGCAGCGGTGATCTCCAACAATGGCGGCTACTCTGGCTACTGATTTTGGCAGGAACCACACTTCACAGAAGTCTATAAATTTAATCATTTGATACTTGGTCAACATGTTATCTACAAAATAAATTTTGTTGGGATATCTCTTGTCTTTCTTGGTGTTGCAATTTGGGTGGCCAGCAGTGTATATAACGTTTTCATAGAAACCAAATTTTATGCGCTTCAGAGAAAACAACTTTCCGATTATTTGGCATTTCGTTTCTCAAAAAATACTCGAATACTTATAATTTTTTCTATCTACCAGCAATTTCTAACAGGAGCTCTCAGGTGAATTGAAGGGTTAAAATAGATATTTCCTTCTTAAATAACCCAAAGAGGTTAACTTGAGGATCCACTGCGATAGGAAAAGTTTTGTTTCGAGATGGGTTCGGTTGAAGTCAATAAATAAGATTAAGAAACCGAGTTTAGGAAGAAGTTGATCTCAAACGTTCCGTTAGGGAGCTTTCTCTTAAAATCGATCCCAAATGTTTCTGAGTACGGAGTGCAAGGAAGGTTTCTAATCACATTAGAGATTGTTTGTCTTGCCTGAAATTTTTTGTGTGTTCTTGTTTCTTTTTTTCAAAGTTGAGGGAAATCTCTCTGAATGCGAAGGAAACTTGGAGGGAAAAGGTAGAATGATATCACGTGTTTTTTTTTAATCTTAAGAATATAAATTTTCTTTTTAAAAGCGAAGGGTTTGAATTTTTTTTCGGGTTATTTAATAAAAGAGCATTTTAAAGGGAGACATTGTTTTGGCATTATTTTTAAGAAGTGTTTTTTTAATATAGACTCATGTTTTGACAATCATACATATTTAAATTCAAAGAAGAGATGGGTGGTTTCGTAACATAAGCAGAGTGTGAATATTTGCGAAACTGCCTTATTACTCTCAAAACAGAAGTATTTTTTTATGAATTTAAAGTATCCTGCTTTTGTTACCTTGAAATTTCTTCTTTACGACTCCCGCATGACAGTGGAAAGCAATATACGAGTAAACTGTTCATGCTATGGTAAGTTTACGAAAAGGTAGTAATATTTACTAATTGCTTTCAGTACACATACACACTATTTACAGGCGCCATTTTTAATGAACACCGTACTCAATTTTTCGCAAAAATTCTATGTTTGTTTTTGTCTCTCGGTTCAACACGCTTTGGTTTCGAATTCCGGTCATGATATTCCTGGTATTTCACATATACTATTTAAACTATATGAAATACGTTTTGAATACGTAATCTCTTAAAACTTTTATATTCTGTGTTAAAATATATTTCGTACAAAACTCTTGCTTATAAAGTTCATGATTCTTTATGAATCTTATTTTAGAAGATAAAAACTCTTGTAGACATTCAGGCATGACGAAGAGAACAAACTGACAAACTTCTTTAATATTCTTTTCGAAATAAATACACGAATAAAAATAGTTTTACAGGATTTAATGGAATTAAATATTGAATTGAGTATTCTGATATAGTTGCAAAAATGCGATACATCTAACTAAATACAGAGGCTGTTCGGACATTTTTTGAACGATTTTAATGGACTGAAGCTCAATTTTTTTACATGAAATTTTTGTGTTTTAAATGTTTCATTTGATAGTCCTTATTGTTAACTATCTTTCTACACCTTAATTTCGATGATAATAATGACTTTTGTAGTATCGACAGTGGTATTTTGTCCCATTCTTTGTTCCACAGTTTTCCAGTCCTTGAATGGTTTTCGGTCGACGTTTCGATAATGCCCATTTTAAAAGTCCAAAAGCACAAAAGTCCATGGGTGAAATATCTGGAGATTTAGTAGGAATATCAGTAAAGGGTTATTGACTTGATACCAGTTTCTTGTTCCATTTTTTCCAAGAATTTAATAGTCGATTTAGATGTGCGGCTGCTTGCTTTACCCTGATGCAGTTCTACTGATTGTTGGCACTGTGGGTAAAGATATGGTATTTCTTTTTTTAATATTGGGGATAAAATATGGTCTTGATAATACGTGAAAGTTGATTTTTACATTTTTTCCCCTCTTTTTACTTTTAATTTTCCATTATATGCTAAACCGGCAACAATCATAAATCTCTTAGAGAAAGTTCTCACGTTCACTTTGCTATAGTCCTTTGACTTGGAGGATTCTCTTTTAAAATTGAAGATCTTACCTTACAGATATTCTCAGAATTTTTTTCTTTTTTGGATACTTTTTTGGAAGTATTTTTCCACTTTTACGTTTATTTCCTTTCTCATTAATAATATTACTTATCGTACCTTTAGATATCGAAAAACCATGACTTTTACAGCGTTTTTGAATAATCGTTCAAAAAATAGCCTCTGTAATTCAGCTATTTAACTTGGGGCAGCTGTTTCGAATTCAGAAGACAACTGTTTTTGGAGAATTTAAATTGACGCCAAACAGTCACCACTAGGAAGGATAGAATTTAAAGTCATGATTGGGGTATTTCAACATGTTTCAGCATAAAAAATGAAGTTAAACAAAACAAAAGATTACATTAATCTGAAACTATCGAATATTCATGTAATGCAAAAAACTTTTGCTTTTTTAAGTCAGTATGTTGAAACATTTCAGAGATCGACTTCGTATCATATTTCCCAATGAGAATTCGATGAAAAAGACAGTCAATTTACTTCCCCCTACAATACATCGATGAGTAGGTTACCAAAATTAGGGTCTTGCGATTTCGAATCATGACATCAGGAACCATTCATTTTTATTGACAGAAAGCAGCTTCATTGGACTGAATCAAGCAAACGATATGAGGATTAATGATGAGGCTCGGCATCTAGCGGCAGAAGATCCAGCAACCTCGATTCGTCTTCCGGGCCCCAACAACGATATTTGATTAGTTAAAAGAGCGGACATTTTATTCCACGGAAAGTTTTTCCGATCTCCAATAGTGATGAATTGCTGCAGACGATACGACTGACACGAGAGATTAATGAGAATTAAAACAGAAGACATCCATCATTCTATGGAGGACAGAATATTGTTAAACAAAGTCTCGAGGTCTTTTTTTTCTCTTCGTCTTGTATGCAGAGAAGGATGATTTAGGGTTGTATTTTCTGTTTGATGGCACAAAAACCGTGGAAGGGTTGGAGTATTTGTTCAATTGGAGGAGAAATGAGTGTAAGTGTATTCCACGATTTGAAGTGTCTCTTTCAATTCAATTTAGCTATAGATGATATTTGTGTGCTTGATTTTGGGATACTGTTCCTTAAAAATCCGCTCAGGCAATCGAAAAACATGAAAAATGAAAGCGTAAATTAAATTATATAATAATAATAATTATTAAATAATAATACCCGTAGACGGATTTCGAAAGGAAATATTATCGACCATCTTAAGAAAAGTGACACAATCCAGAAAGTAAACTTTACAAGAGTCGAAAGAATTTTGAATGTCAAAGCATATTTTACTTGTTATTTTAAAATTTGGTATATTTCGTTCATATTTTTAATAAACTTTGTAGATTATTTCCTGATTTGTTTTCTATGGTTCGAATTTAATCGGATCGTTAGTTGAAAATTAAAATCTTCATTTTTATTTTTTGTCAATTTTCTCAAGTCGGTGCAACAGTCTGAAGTGTTTTGTGATTCGTATTAAAATTTACAATTATTTATTTGTGACAAAAAGGGTGCTGCATGTTTATAGATATGGAAATGCAATTTGGAGATTTGTATCCATCATTGCTGAATCGGATTTGGAAACTCTTATTTACTAGCTGTTTGGAAAAATATACGAAAAAATAATATAGATGTTTGTTTTTGAACTGCAAAATTATTGTGTATTTTCTATTATGTTTGGTTTGTTGAATTAGCGGACAAGAGAGATTTTCAGTGTAAACAAACAAACCGGATAAGACGATTTTACTTTGTCATCCAAATACGTTCTCATGATACCATATCGTGGTTACCTTAAATTATAGTTTATCGCCGTTTGGTGTTTATTTGACCATAATTATCATTTCAACTCGGAATTCTTCGAATTTCTTTTGACGCATGTTGAAATCGTATTCGAAATACAAGTCAAGCGACTTCCCGTCAGGTGAACGTAAAGGAAGAACTTTTCACAACAAACACATTCCGCCACATCTACATTTAACGCGATAGAAAAATTCTCTCATAGGAACTATATAGGATGTTTTGCGTGTTGAAAAAGTACTTAGTTTTGTTAAGTCAGCTATTAGAATGCCTATGTTACCGTGAAAGACCGAAATTGGAGAATGTCGACTTTCACCGGTGAATGTCGACACATACCAAATACGTCGGTGAAAGATCGAATATTTCATTACATTGTTGTACATTCGGACCCTCACCGGTGTATGTCGACAATCACAGATATGCTCTGGTGGAGGTCTAAAAGAGAGGAGCCGAGGTTTTTTTTTTCCGATACCCTAATTTATACTGAATGGATACTGCAGTGAATCGTGATCTTTTTCTTGAAAAGTTAAATGCATTAATTGCGGGTAAACGAGAAGACAAATATTTTTATTTTTCTCAAGAAAAGTACTCTAAAATACTTTCTGAAATGTTACGAACCTCACAAAAACAATTTCCTCCTGCTCAAATTGGTGATACTGTACGAATACAAGTCCCTGATGTCGACCGTGGTCGTACAGATAGCCGAAATGTGTTAGCGGTTGTTGTTGGAATAGAAGACTCTGACTTCTATAAACTGGCAAATAAAAATGGTACCCTCAAGCAACTTTACACACGTAATCAGTTCGTAATTTGTAAAAAAAAAGTTACTTTCCATAGATGAGATTTCTTTTCAAGAAATGTCGCTGAGAGAAGCAGCTGCAGCTAATTCGAGAAACGGGGGGCAAGACTATACACGCTGTCATTGCAAAAGGAAGTGTTCCACAAATAAATGCAGTTGTAAAAGCAAGGGACTCTTGTGCAATTCAAAGTGTCATAATAGTTTAAGTTGTTGCAATAAATAAGATTTGAATCATATAATTAAGTAAGTTTTTTATTACTATTATTTTCTTTTCTCATTTAGAATGTATTGTATAATTAAGTAAGTTTTTAATTTCTATTATTTTCTTTTCTCATTTAGAGAATGTACTGTTTGTTTTAAGTTCTTGATCACTCCTCTCAGAAAGAGAGGCGAAAAAGTTACGTCACCCTTGTGACGTTTTATCGCGACTGAAATACGGAGAAGAAAATATAAATCTCCGACATGTTCAACATTCACCATTAGTACATGGTGAATGTCGACATTTGCCGGTGTAAGTCAGAAATAAGGGTATTTAGCAAATATTTCGGACATACACCAAGCGACTATGTGAATGTTGACATTCACCGGTGAAAGTCGACATTCTCCAGATTTTGGTCTTTCACTGTAACACCTATTCACTGGAAAAAACCCAATGCAAAGCAAATGTTATAATAATTAATGAAAAACTATTGATTGTTATTACAAAATAATTAATTTTTATAAAAAATTTCTATTGAGTGGAGGTTAATTAATGAAAGTACTTTTTAATTACTTTTGCATTGTTGCATAAAAGTTGTTATAGTCATGATTTATTTGAACATTATTACAATTACTGATACATTTGCCCCTTCCGTTACCAATCCGAAAGACCATACTTTGTTGTTAATATAATATATATGTCGACTGAATAGTTTTCCCTCCCCACCTACCACCGAAAGGCGATGGACCTCTTTACTTGAGGCTGCGGAGGACACCAACGCTGAAGGGAGTGAAGAGGCTTGATTCTGCCGGCGGAGAGGCTTCAGTTTGGGCTTCAGAGCGAGAGCGAAACGATACAGGACCCGCGTGGCCGATCGTCCGTCTTTAGAACTGGAGACCTTAGTGGTTCCATATTAATCCTCTGTGGATTTAAGTTGTTACTTCTGAATGTGGACTCCTGTCAATCAAAGTCAATGCTAAATTAAATATTTTCGTAATAAATGTTTTGTGTCTGTAAAAAGTAGAACTCTTTTTGAAAGGAAACTGTTCCTGTTCGACCACAACTTATGGCATATATTGTGTCATCCGGAAAGTTCTGCGGTTTTTCAAATCGAAGCGCGCTTTCTTATTACTATTTTGCTACCGCTGATAAGGAGTGACCTTGATTGAAGCAGATGTGTAAATTCGGTCTTTTCTGCTTTCACTGCGTAATTCTAGCTTGCGTCGTGGCACAATTTTTGTTTCACTGCAGTGCTCTAAGAATGGAGAACCAAAAAGTTCATTTTCGTCAAATTATGCTTTTATTTTAAGAAAGGAAAAAATGCTAGTCAGACTGCTCGTAAAATTTGTGCTGTATATGGACAAAGTGCTGTTTCTGATGACACAGTTCGAAGGTGGTTTGATAAATTTAAGCACGGAAATTTCAGCCTCGAAGATGATGCCCGTTCTGGACGACCATCCTCTGTAAACGAGGACCTATTAAATGACGCCATCGCTGAAAATCCACGTTAAACAGTTCAGGAACTATCACACAGACTAAATATTCCAAAAAGTACAGTTCATGATCATCTGAAGAAGATTGGGTATGTAAACCGCTACGATGTATGGGTACCCCATACTTTAACACAACAGAATATGCTTGCTCGAATTTCGGCATGTGATTCTTTGCTGAAAGGAAATGAAGAAGCTCCTTTTTAGAAACGGCTCATTACTGGAGATGAGAAGTGGATACTATACAATAAAGTTACAAGAAAAAGAACATGGGGTAAGCCAAATGAACCCCCCAAGTAACATCGAGAGGGGGCTGCATCCCAAAAAAGTAATGATTTGTGTCTCGTGGGACTACAAAGGAATTGTTCATTATGAATTGTTGCCACAAAATCAGACAATAAATTCGGGAAAATACTGTTTTTAAATGACAGTATTAAAAGCAGAAATCGAAGCAAAGCGGCCAGAATTGACCAATCGTCGAGGCGTTGTATTTCAGCATGACAATGAATGTCAGACAAAGACTTATTGAGTATGGCTGAGATGTTTGGTGTCACCCCCACATACACCAGACCTTTTAAGACCATTTTTGTACTGCTTCGTTGGTATTTATCATATAAAAACCGTAGAACTTTCCGGATGACCCAATATATCTGTCTGTCTGTCTGTCTGTCTGTCTGTCTGTCTGTCTGTCTGTCTGTCTGTCTGTCTATCTATCTATCTATCTATCTATCTATCTATCTATCTATCTATCTATCTATCTATCTATCTATCTATCTATCTATCTATCTATCTATCTAGATAGATATTCAATAATAATAGAATCTATTTAACTAATTCACTTAGAAAATAAGAGTTAAACGATCAAAATACGGATTGTTAGTTCCAGAGCAAATGGTAGTTAAAGCAATATCTAAAATAATTGAACTAGTTAAAACAATATCTAAAAACCCAAAGGCAATCGTCTGTCTGTAAATAAGTGGTTTTAAAAATGCTTATAAAATAATTTCCGTACTTTTTAGTTGATGAAAAATAATAATAATGACTCTAAATATTAACAGTATTTTAAACGTGATTATTCTAATACTTATGTTGCACAGCTCGAGACCCTCACACATTTCTTCATAAAAATTGTTATATTATCCTAACTTTATTTGATTTCGACAGAAAAGAATTTATACAACCAGCTAATAAATAGTTGATGGATTATCTTTACTAATGACGCTTTATTGGGATGAACACATAAATACTGTTATTTCGAGACTTTTCCTAGACCGTTTGCACTTACTGGAATTGAGATTGTTTTCTCTGTTAGATTTTGAAAATGTGAAGAATCTACTTTTGGATGGAAGAGTTAAAAGACATGTTCAATGAGTATACGCGATGTGGTTTTGAAACATTGTCAGTTTTGTTTGAAAATTGAGGCTATGAGTTGCTCTTAATTTGAAGCGCCCGGCTAAATAAGGTCTATGTTACACATCATTAATTTTACTAAGGAGAAAAAAACGTTCAATTTTTCTGATATCAAAATTATATATGAATAAATGCTACATGGACCTTTATTCCACTCATCACTTTGTACAGTTGGCTGAGATTGTTCAGACGATTGACGTCACATGTAAAAAGATTTACATTTTCCCTCCTTCCATGGTCGTCCAATATATCTTTATGCAAAGAAAAGAATCAGAGGACCAAATCACCACGAGTGCGAAGTTGAGTGATTCCGTAACCTTCCCCGTAAACAAATACGAGTCCCGCATCAGAGGGAGGTGGATGTTTCCTCATAGACCATTGTTCCACATCCGAGCGCTGGACTTCATATTAGATCCTTGTCCACACCATTTAATGGTTTCCTTAGAAATTAACTATTGGAATTGATATCTTATGCTACATAAACCATTATTCCATTAAAATGCCATTTTCGAAAAATTTACACATAGACCTATTTTCGGCCGAACGCTTCAGTTGTCAAGTGAAGTTCTAATTTCATGAACATCTTGTGCATAGGTTTAGCGATTAAAATAGCCGTGGATTGTATTATAACGTAACATTTATTTTCGATGAGCACGCGATTTTGTAATACGGGAGCCCGCCGAGTTACAAAATCTCTTATCGTTCTTTCAAAACGGTTTCAAAGGGTTTCCAAGTGGCACCACGGGGGATGATGCTCCGTCGCCAAGGCGAAAGTTACAAACACGGAACACATCTCATCTCTCCACTGTGGCGCCAGATAGAAGTTATTAGGGTGCCCTAAGACCCTAAGTGCTTCATGTGTGCATTTGGATGAAACAATTTATATATTGTTTACTTGTTTCAATCCCCATTTTTTCTACATTGTAATATTCATCCCTCACTTTTCTCTGGGGTGAAGAGGATCTCAGCCATAAGAATATTGTGGGGCGCAGGGGTTTCAAGCCCTTAGGAGTTTGCACCCCTCCTCGTCAAGGATCAATTAAGAAAATGATGTTTTAATCTATTATATATATACTATGTGTTATTCATTCTAATGAAAATATTTGATTATAGGCGTCTTTGTTGATTATTCTAAGGATTCACTTTTTATTTAATATAAACAAATAGTTCATATTAAACAAATCAAATGTATGATATATTTGCAATATTTGAATAATTTTAGCTAATATTATTGTCGCAATTGCAGATAAAAGCAAAAAATATATTTAAAGTTTCAGCTAATTTTTTTCAAATTAAGAATAAAAACAATAGGGGTTTCGTGTATTTACAAAGATTTAAGTACCACTTTCAAAATTTGTGGTAATTTCATAGAACTTGTAAACATTTTGATTCATTTGTCAATATTTGTCGAGTGTTCACATACTTGACTAATGTAATTTATACCGTATTTAAATAATGTATCAAATGGGAGAAGCGACGCTGAAACAATAGATACAATCAATAAAGAAACTTCAGGAAGATGCTATGCTAGGATCTGCTAATTTTGAAAATTTCGGCCATTTTTTTCGTCAGATCAGGATTTTGAGACATTTCTCTGAGACTAATAGAATCCATTAAATTGAAGTTCTTAAAGTCGAGATTCTACTGTATTTTAACAGTGCAGGTATATATTTCAACATTTTACCATGATTGAAAAAAGCCGACTTTTTGATAATGGAATTCAGGAAAATTGAGCATGGAATTTCTTAGAAAGAATCGATAAAATATATTTGCTCAATATCCATCAAATGTCCCTTTCAAATCTGTGAGAAAGATAATAAATTTTATATATTTATTCCACGCGCTTTCGTAAATTAAAATAAACAAAGCTTGTTTACCTCCATGACTAGCGAAAATCCCCTCTTGAATAGATCCTACCTGAAAATTCTAATTATTCGTATTTCACCGAATTCCGGACAGAGGAGCTGTAAATTGATTACACAGCGAAACTATGCTCCGAGGCTCAGAAAACGGAAATTTACAAAAGAAAAAATAGAATCGATTTTTTTCTTCAGATGCGTGTGTACGGTTACACTTAATTTTTAAAGAGTATGAATAATTCATGATTTGCCAGCACTTTTTTCATTTAGAGCTGACTGCATCTAAAAGTTAATTAACGCACTGTACTTATATCGTCTTCTAAGAGGATAACATTGACTGTAAATTTATCCGTATCGTTGGCAACAAAAAGAGCATTCTGACATTTTTTATGGTAGTTTTTGAGTCGCGTTACTAGAGAAATGTTATTTGTTACATGATTAGTTTTTAAAGGAAACAAATTTTTATCTAACATTTGTTTCCGAAAATCAGATTTCTTAGTCATAAAAGACAAGAGATTTTTCTGTAGAAAATTACGAAGCTTTGTACTAGGAAGTTTCCGTTTGATCCTCGGACTACGGAAACCTTCATTTATGTCTATTAAATGTTTAGGTTCATAGGGTGTTTTTAAGGTATGTTTACAATTACACAGATTGGTAGCTACAGTTCTGTCTGATGGTATATCCAATAATATAAACTCAGGAATTTCAGTCTGACAATTATAAGCAATCTGTCAGACAGTTTTTGTTACAGTTTATCTAAACGCTATCGAGAGACCTGTCTGAGAACTCTGTGTTAAGTTGAACGACTATCTACTTTTCTGGTAGTATATGACAATTCACCCAATTTCGTTGTTGGAATTTTGTGATTAATTAGCAAGTTCTTGCGTGTATACTATATTATAATGGGCAATAGAACCACAGGAAAACGAGATAAAGTTGATATTTATTATTAATAATATTTAATTAACAAATTTCGATCGTCTTTTTCGTATTCACATGTTTGTGGGACATATATTGATTAATTGTTTAAATAGCAAATGAACACCAATAAAGATAAATACATAAATGTTTAATTATATTTATGTAATTATTTATAAATTTGTTGTTTCTAATAAATGTATGTATTGATCTTCCTTAATATATTTATATATGCTAAAGGAAATTAACACATTAAAAATAATTTGCAAAACATGGAATAGTTACTTCATCGAAGGAATGCTGAATACCGAAGTCCGATCAGAAATAAATGCATGACATTCAGCATGAATGTGTCATAAATTTCTGTCCTACAGTTTTGTCGAGAGATATCAACACGAACCGTACGAGACAGAACTATCATGGCAAATATGATCAGATGAAAACAGTCTTTTGAGATTACTGTTGGACAGTTGATGAAATTATAGCTACACTTGTAAACGTACCTTTAAACATGTGCGATTGAGGTTGGAAAGCAGAACAAGACTGCCGTTCATGTACTATGTCGAGTTGTATTGGAGGCTGTATATTGCTGATTCTACTCTTTTCTTGATAAGGAGGTTTAACAGTAGGGTATTGGGTATTGGGTATTTCAATTAACGTCACACTGGAGCAACACAATGGGCTATTGGTGACGGTCCGGGATCAATCCCAAAGGGAAAGATCCGAGGACAACACCACGTAATTTTGAACCACGGTCAGATGACGAGGCAACACCTGAGCTGGCACCCCACTCTCCAAACTTCCACACCACGCCAACGTGAGGACATTTGAGGCCACGACAGATTTAACGTGCACCAGCCCCCTTTGTACACGACGGTGTTTGGCTGGATTCGAACTCGCAACCCTTCGGTTGCTAGTTCGTTACTCTTCCAACCGGGCCACCGCGGCCCTGTTTAACAGTAGAAGAACATGGGAAACTACGGTAATAAAATATATATTATAAAAAATGTGAGAGTGAGTCAATAATTATCCGCAATGCAGTTGTATATGTGTTTATGTTGACAGCAGTGCTGTTTTAGCTAGGGGAGGTTTCTGTCTCAAACTGATGCTCAGGATTGAAGTTGCTAGGCCAGTTCCATTGTCACTGCTATGAGGTTTACTACAGATCCTCCGCCTTCCGTTTGTACCAAAGAATCTAAGTTCGCTGATCCATTTTTGTGGTCTGAAGTATATTAGGGACCGAAATCTATCGAAGACTTTTAGCATAAGACAAGAACAGCGTCTTGCCACAACGGAGTGTCTACGAATGAATTGAAAAGTTCAAAAATGGTCTTACGAACAACTTTATGCATGAAAATGCCAGACGGCCGTTCACTATTATAATAGACGACAACAGTGATTTACAGTGCACGTAACGTCGTTCTGTTACACAGACGAGTGACTATTGTTGAGGAAGTGACAAATCAGTCATTCGCCACGGACCAAGAACTGAAAGAAGCGGTGGCTCATTCGAAAACCCTTTTCTTGAGGACATGCAAAACTTTATGCAACGGAACAAGTGCTTTGAAAAGCAAGATGTATTGAAAAATAAGGTTATTGTATGTTGTCTATTTTTTATTGAAATAAAGCTTATAGCTGCATTGCGTATAATGAACTCACCCTTGTGTTTTTTTGAGTGTAAAACACATTACTATAACAGTGCAAGTTTGTAATGTTATCGATGCAACATTTTAACGCAAGCTGTAGTATCTATTTCGAAATGTATTATAATTTGAATCATTCAAAAATAAATTGCTTATTATTATTCGTATTGACCAATACCATATATGGTTGCAAGCTAAAAAGTTCACTCTTTCACATAAATTAAAAAGCCATTCACTTTACAAAAGGACGATTTGATGTTAAACGAAAGGATTTTTAAATCAAATGAAACATTTCGCATAAAAAGAAGTTATCATCAAAGTAAAAGACAAATATGTTTTAAAAAGCTTTATATTAGGAAATTAAATTCAGATGTATCCTCTTAAAAGTTCCAATTCTCATTCTTCTCTTCTATAATAACAAAACAAAACACAATGGTACTCAATAAGTATAAGATACAATGCTTTCTTCTAAGACTCCAAATGAATTTATTTCAGAGTTGTGCTCATATAAATGTAACCAAGAATATCATGTCTCCTAATAAAAAGTTTCAAAATTCAACTAGGTAATTTTTGATCTTCGTGTCCTTATTAATTTCTACTGTTACTTTTTGAAAAAAGCTCTTGGTTAACATTAAATAAAATAAATAATGAACACGACAATATCAAAGCTAATCTAAGGATGGGAAAATGAAACAAAAGAAATAAATCCAAAGAATTTAGAGTTACGTTATGAGAACACACATTTATAAATGTAACTTATGCTGCATAAAAGAAAATCTAAAATGACTTTTTGAAGATAAATGGACATGATAGGTGAGTAATATCAATAAAGACTAAAAATAAGTCTAAAATAGTCTGCAAATAAAAAAAATGAACCTAAATAAATTCTGACACCTTTCATAAATTCCTTAGCAATTTCTCCTGTTACTTTTTCAGATTCCTTGTTGACCGAAGTCAAATAAATAATGAACACAATATCAAGGCTAATCTTAGGATAGACGAGATAGATATAGAGGATAATCTTAGGATTTTGAAAGAGAAGAAATCAATACAAATAATTTAGAGCTGTGTCATGAGAACATTTAAGAAATGTAACATATGACTCATAAAAGAACATATAAAATGACTTATACAAAGATAAGTGGACTGATAGATGAGTAATAACGCTACAGACTAACAAAAGTCTAAATAGTCTGCAAATAAATGAACCTAAATAAATTCTGAGACACCTTTAATAAATTCATAACCTTTATCTAAAGAGTTTTGAAGGCTAACCTTTAATACTAAAGAAGTGATTTAATACTAAAGTTGTCCGGTGTGGATGAATACCTCCGCCGATGTAGCGCATTTTTGTTTCATCGTTACTTATCGCTGTTGCTGAGAAAGTCACCCTCGCTGCACTTCAACTTCTCATAAAGCCCCGCCATTTCATCGAAAAACAAAAGTGAAGAGAGTCGAGAAAAGAGCAACGCATCATGTTTTATGGAAGTTCTTCGCATCAAATGCATTTGGGCGCGAAACCTATAGGCGCAGATATCTTTCCTTACCTAATTCCTCCCTACTTCCTGAAAAGGATCTATCTCCTTTCTTCGCGCCTTTCGACGTCATTCGTTCCATAATTCATATCTCTTTTCCCTTTTTCTTCCTGGTGGACTTGCCCTTTTTTTTGTCGCCCCGTAAGGTGTGTGTATTGTGTGTGTGGCTACGTGGTACCGATGCCAATTTTTTCTATTTTTTTATTTCCGATGTTCCGCTTGCCATTGCAACCTCTACATTCACGCTGCGAAGCATTTACCTTTGCTATTCGGCCCCCGCGTTGTTTTTAGTTTTTAAAAAAAAGAAACGGTGTTTCGATTTTGGGAGTTCCTTTCCGCTTTTTCTTCTTTGGACGTGACTTTCGAATCTTCAGGATCGTGAAGTCTTGGTTTTTGCTTCACCGACTGGTCCTCTGGAAGACATTGGAAAAAAGACTGTCTGGTCCGCTGTAAGAGAGAGATAAGATGCATCTCGGGTGAAAATGTTTTGTCAAATGAATTCGGCGTGGAATGCAATAAAGGCGCGGTTTTGTTTGTTTCTTTCATCGAATTCAGTTATTTCCGAACTCAAGCAAGTGTTGAATTGCTTTGAACTTTATACCGGTGAAATTCTCTCGAATCTGAACCTTAATCTTAGGTTAATACACTGCCTTCGAAAAGTTAAGTACGGAATGCAAATTCTCATATACCAAGAGCATACTTTAACTTTATTAGGTGGAACGTACTGTGATCGCTAAGTTGGGATTCGTAAATACACAATCACCTGACAAACAAGAATTGATTCCCGTCAAGTATGAAAATTAGGTAAAAGATATAAACCACGCGTTCGTATCCAAGATTTATTCTAAGAAAGTTTTTTTGCTGAGCTTAAGGGTTGATTTGAGAGTTAGAATTTCTTTATGGCTCTGTTTCGCGTTTGAAGGATTCTCAACATTGCCTGGCATGCTGTTGTTAGGTTGACGACGAGATAGTTCATTAATGAGTTGAGAAATTTCTTTTCTGTGAAAGATTCCGTCATTTCGTGTGCAAGTGTTACCAAGCAAGTGGAACACTCCACCGGAGATCGGGTTTGGGATGTCCTAGGGTTCTAACATCGTCGATCTCATTACTGGCAAATGCAATCGCCGAGCGTCAACATTGACTCTCTGAGAGCTTGTAACCACAACTGTGGGAAGGTCAATTTTCTCTAGGGTTTCCAAGTCTACTTATAAAAAGTCGCTAAGGTCTGGTACCAAGAGTTTGTGTCATTATGAGCCCTAATACAAATAAAAGTGGTATCAACTTAGACCCACAAGTACAATGATCCAATGTTCTCATTACAGATGAATCAAGATTTGTCCTATGGTTGGGTAATAAACGGTTGGAACAGCAACACGTAAACAGCCCAGTAGCATTCTTGAAGAGCTCGCCTTTAGTCGGGGTAGTTTGATGACATGGGATAGATTTTCCTTGGGATATCATACCGATTTACATGTGGTCACAGAGGGTACTATGAAGGGCGAAAGGTATCGAGACCAAGTCCTGAAACTCTAAGTGAGACTTTATGTTATAGCAGTCAGGCCCAGATTTTCTTTTAATTACGACGCATTCACATCCATACGAAGGCTATTCACTGTTTTTTTAAGTATTAAAAGTCATCGAATATAGCTTTCTCTAAAATTTTCTGTACTGTACCGATCTCTACCTTTCATATGTTAAAAAATAGTTTTTTTATCTTTCACCAGACTGTTACATAGTTTCATTGGAATAGTAACCTCACCGCTCTTTGAATACTATTCAGGCGCAGTTTGTTCTTTAAAACAAGTCACATTTGAATGAAGCTGCAAAACTGACCATGAATTTCGTGGCAGATGATTTTATTTGTTTATAAACGTTTGTTGCCATGCTTTAAAACACACATAATGCCGATTTCCGTGCCCCTTGCATTAGTGAATAGAAATGGATTTGTACCTTATGTCATTCATATATGCAATTGAATCTGTATGAGAGGGATTTTCAGTGTAAACAAACCAAACTGAAAACGGAGATTTTATTTCCAGTACCCAAATGCTCTCGTATCATACATATGGGATTATCTTAAAATTATGTTCATCACCGTTTTGGCGACATGTGTCACTTAATTTAATTAGTATTCATCAATCAACAATTAAAAACAATTCGGTATTCATTATTTGGAATTTTTATTGGCAACGTGCTGAAATCGTATGCCAAAAACAAGCCAAGTGACGTCACGTCCAGAATACGTACAGGTAAGTAGGTAGTTAATTGACGCCGCCCTGGAGCAACACAACGGAATATTGGAGACTATCAGGGATCAATTTTGAAGGGAAAGATCCAAGGACAACATCTCGGAATTTTGAATCACTGTCAGATGACGAGAACAACACCTGAGCTGGCACCCCACTCTCCAAACTTCCACACCACGCCAACGTGAAGACATTTGAGGCCACGGCAGATTTAAAGTGCACCAGCCCCCATGTATACGACGGTCTTTGGCTGGATCGAGTTTCGAACTCGCAACCCTCCGGTTGCTCTTCCAACTGGGCTACTGCGGCCCCAAGTACAGGATGCATGTTCCATTGCAAAAACACTACACAAACCTATAGTTTGTTCATAAAAAAGCTTACAGATCACGAGAATCACTAAAAGTAATTATCCGTTGCGTTACGAATAAACATCGGTAAAAAAGATGCAAAACCCCAAGAAATATGTTGATAGGTAATTCTAGTATACCTGAGTTTATTCTTGAAATATACTTCTACAAATAAAATACTTGGTAGATTTACAAGCTACGGTATCAGAAAGAAATCGGATGTTCTAAACTATCGAGGTAATTTATGCTTCTTCACTGCAGCTTTTTGGAAGAACACACGGCTTCAGAATCGCTGCATCTCATTTCTCGCCCAATCAAACGGTCCTTTTGATTTCGATAGATCGATACATCGGTTCAGGAATATATCTCTGAGAGCGATCAGGTTGAAAGAAGGGAAACGCAGTTCATTAAGTTGAAAGCCAAAGAGATGAAAGCCGAGGAACCTCTCGTAGCAAATTCTTCTAATTATGGGACCACCCTCTAGTTTTATGGAGCTTCGATTTGCTCCGGTGGGTAGATTAGGGCTCTACGTGGCCCCCGGCACAGTTTGGGGAAATCGGATATATTCGATGAACACACTGAAGGCACAAAGACGAGGTAGATTTTTCGTCTGTCGAAGTTTGAAAACTACTAACTTCGTCTGTTTCAGTACGTATTATAAGTGCTAAAACTTAGAAAGGCGCTCTCCTTAGAATATCGTCACAATTAAAAAAGATTTTATTTATGTAGTAGATTTTACAACGCAGGTTTTATTCAGACCAAAAGAAACATGGCTTAAGGAAAAGTGACACTTATACCCAAATACTACGAATCTAAATTGAAATAGCTATTTCACAATTCAATGCGATGTAATTACAATTTGGTTTCCAGAAAAATTCTATTTTTATGTTGAAACAGTGTTCTGGGAATGCGGCATATTTGCATTTAAATTTATTTCGAGATTCTTAAGATCAGTATAGTATTCAAATTTCAGTACAGTATTTTTCTAGAAACATGCATGCATGATGTTTAATGTGATACAAACTTATTGACACCTTTATTTGCAACTCAGACGCCAATGGTCAGACATTCGTTAACACTTTTTTTTCTAAAGCCGGTCAATTGAACAGTACTCACGGCACTACAAGGGCAGATTTGTATTCACTTTGCGTTCTCTGGTGCACCACGAGGGGCGGGTTCTCGTTACACCCCTCTCATACATAGCCCACATTCTAGGCACAATCCGTTTATACACATTCATTCCAGCCTGACAAACATCCGTATCTTACCCCGATTCAAACCAAGAACATATCTATTCAGAAGCAAGCACCCTGACCACTAGACTGATTGATCGACAATCCTTAAACCAGCAATTTGATTATTTATAAAATATCACAGAATTATCACAGAAAAGTTTGAATAATTTTTGAAAACATAATGGTGATAAAATAAATCAGTATTTGAAATAAAAAAAAACTAACAGATATTTCACATTTGAGTCATCATTGGTGTTGAAAATGGAATGTACAGCAAGGAACAAATAGACATATTGTGTTTTTTACGTGACAGCACAGAATATCAGTAAGTGATTGATTTCCATTCTTTTTTTAAGCACATAAAACAAAGTAAAAGTACGGAAAATACTTAATGATACTGTCATCGATGGATAGGAGTAATGAAGATCCTTCAATGCAGTTGCTATGCTCGCTCGGATGGGCTAGTTATAAGATAGTTGACGAAATGTACAACATACATTCATACAAGTACGTATGCTGCTGTGCATCATCTAATGATTACTTAATTGTACATTACATTTATGCAAAATGCGCAATTTCCATCGCGCTAAATTGCAGTCGAACTCTAAAGTTTTATTGAACACTTATAAACTTCAGTGAATTTCGTAAATCAAAGTATGTTTTAAAGAATGTAGTTATTAAACTTATTTTATGATACACCACTTTTCAGAAAATAAGTCTTGTTTTAGAGGATTTCAGATTAAAAAAAAAATTCAACAGTATAAAATTTTTACACTTATAAATAATACTTAAATGCAAAGTTAATGAGATTTATTACTTCAACGCTGGTTCTGTTATTTATTATGCAGATACTATATCAATTGTATGTTTTGAATTTGTAGGTGCAGATTATTCATAAAAAATGAAGTAAATTGATTAGTTTAAGAATTTCTAACTGACACCATCCAGATGCAAAATTAAACCTATTTAGAGTTTCGTTATTTTTGTATCGTGAAAGAAATTCCCATTTTATTCAAGCCTCTGAGGCGTCACGAGACTTCCAAATAGTGTAACATTGCCTTTACTCCACACACTCGTAATGACTTAATAACCACACCTATTGTGGTAGAAGGAATCCTAGGAATCCATGTGGGGTTGCAGCATGGATAGATACTTTTGAACCCTACAGAGGGTTAAATCATTTTTGTGTTTCTCACGTCATTCATTTATTTATATTAACTAAGAGTTGATGGAATATAACTTGGAAAACCATTCGGCTATTTAAAACCAATACTTTTATTTAAAAACATTTATGCGTGATCTATTCATGTTCTTCAACATTATAGTCAGGCTCCCATGGGCTGGCAGTCGAGTCACTTGGATTTGAACGAGTCTATTCCTAAAATTAGGTGATAGGTTGAAACGCAAACAGTGTTTTCACTACTGGCATCTGTAGTACAGATTCTGGTTCTAAGTTCATGGTTCGGTGTAGAAAGAGATAGCAGTGATAACGAGTTGATGGGGGGAAACCCTCCACGGCCATCGCCATTCAGGCTTTTACGTACAGCAGCCGTCTTCTAGCCCTCCTACCTGTTCCAAAATCGACTGATCCAAGTCGACCACCTTCTCGTCGGAGCCGTACTGTGAGCTCTTTCAACAAATTAAATAACAAATTAAGCAGACCTAATGACGTCCCCTAACCTTCTCTTTCGAAAGGACAGATATCATTATCCTAATTGCTGCTTCCTCAGCAATTCTTTCCTCGAAAGAAACCGTGTCCACTAGAATCGCTCTGGCGAAAATCCTCTTTTCCATGTAAAGCCTCAACCATGGCCTTTTATTAGGAAGAATTTTCTGTCATTCCCTCTTTTTCATTCGCGGCACATCCATTGCCTAAAGACGTAGAGCAAGAAAAGGAAAACATGTCGGACAATATACAACGGCCACTCCCTACCCGAAACGAGCATAAAAAGGTCGGTGTAAGCTTTTCGTTGTTGTCGCCTTTATACTCCCGTATCCCTTTCCCATACAGATCAGTATCAGGTACGCAAAGACCGCTTTTGTAAACAGACCGGTAACTCATTGCCATATGATTTGGATTCTATTTAGTCACATAATGAATTCTCAAAGTAATTGCTCAGGTAATTACTATTTATTCGATTGCATCAAGGGTAGACTAGGAATTTGACATTTGTGGTCTTGAGGGTTAGAAGTTGGGAATACCTATCATGCTCAAGTACAGAGAGAGCTATTTTAAGCAGACCAGTGATTCGTTCTCCTGGGTTTTGGATTCTATTTAGTAAAATATTAAATTCTCAAAGTTAATTGTTTAATTGTTCTGGTAATTATTGTTTTTTTCTATTGCATCAAAGGTAGACTAAGAATTTTAACATTTGTGGTCTTGAGGGTTAGAAGTTTGGCATACCGATCAGCCTCAAGTATAGAGACCGCTATTGTAAGCAGACCAGTTCCTCATTGCTCTATGAACTATGTTATTATTTTGTTTGCTTTACACCCCACACCTTTATTATATTGTTGGAATCTATTTACATATAAAATTCTCAAAGTAATTGTTCAGGTAATAACTCTTTTTCTATTGCATCAAGAGTACATTAGGAATTTGACATTTGTAGCCTTGATGGACAATTAGAACATTTCAAATTACTTATTTCATGTGAGAAGTGATTAGTCTGATCACTTTTCAAATAACGTAAAACCAATTCAACCGAGATATTCCGGGGAATTCTGCCTGTAAT
This sequence comes from Meta bourneti, assembly GCA_933210815.1. Lineage (NCBI taxonomy): Eukaryota > Metazoa > Arthropoda > Arachnida > Araneae > Tetragnathidae > Meta > Meta bourneti. The sequence goes on along the minus strand of OW119922.1, from coordinate 34,798,166 downwards.
ATATATCTATACATATAAAGCAGAGTTGGCGTCTGTTCTCTATACAAATCAATTGAGTTTGCTTTGTCTACACTGATGACATTTGCTTTAAACAAGCTCCTTTATTCCACGTGCGACTGAAAAGAATTTTCAAGAAAAAATGTGTGCTTCAAAATAAATTAACCACGAATGCCCCAACAGTTTAATTTGCCATCCTCTCACAATGATAATGTAATTCGAAAACATCGAATACATGGTGCAAGGGTACCACAAATAATAAATATTGATTGGAAAACTGAGTGCAAGATTATACGCTGAAAGTTCCTCATTTTTACGAAAATGAACTTAATTGGCATTCGTAATCACTCCAAAACTCAAAATCGACTTCTGAAGTCATCTCAGAAAAAACTTTTGTAGTTTGTCTTACAGCAAGAGTGTGATGAATATGAAATGGATTATATGGATGGATATATTATGTATACATATTTGCGTCCGAAGTAAATTGTAGAAGCTATGAAAAAGTTAAAACTATATTAAAAAATATTTTCTGTACACTTAAATGATGCTTGCATTTTTCTATGAAATAGAATCAACATTTAACCAATTCAACCCGAGCATTGCCGGGTAATTCTGCTAGTATATACTATATAAAGCAGAGTTGGGCGTATGTCTGTTCTCCATACAAATCTATACCATTTGACCAATCCACTAAAAATTTGGTACAATTATAATTTAGAACACTTCGGGTAACGTAGGCTACAGATTAATTAAGTCCTATTTCTGCACCTCAGAACCAGACGAACGTGTCAAAAAATGACGATTTTCAGGTTATTACAGTTTTGCATGCAGAATCTGATTTTGCATCAAGCCATAACAACGTGTCTAAAAAATTCTCCTTTTATGATTTAATAGGGTTATAAGAGCGTAAGTTCTAACCTTTGTTTCAGCCAGACAAACGTAAGTCCATCCACTCAAAATGATAGTTTGTACTTTCATGTATAAAAACTAAGCCTGTTAGGACAACGGAAAAGAGATGGCACAAGAAGAAACAAAACCGAGAGCTCCATACATTTATTTTTAAATTTAATAATAAGGAGGAAGTCATTTACAAAACTTTTTCCTGAATACGCTTTTTATTTATGAAACCTTCATGAGAGTTGCTTTAAAAAAAGCCAGTGAGTCTGGTTTGGTAACGCCAGACCTTAGGGGAAAACATATTCCAGCAAATAAATTACCGAGTGATAGCTTAGAACGGATCAAAAACCATATTTCAAAGTTTCCGGTGTATTAAAGCCACTACAACAGGGAAAGATCCAAAATGAAATATTTGGGCAATCACCTGAACATTTCCACAATGTATATACTGTGTGTAGATGAGTGCGAAAAAGAAAAAATTAAAACAGAGAAAAAGTGGGTTTATTCTAAAGTTTTCAATGAAGATTTCAACTTTCTTTCCACTCAGCAGATAATGACACTTGTGATGTTTGCGACAAACTAGACTTCGAAATTAAAAATGAAATAAATGATGAAAAACTCAATGAACTTAAATTACATAAAGAAAACCACCTGGAAGAAACTTCGTGTAGGTATTAATTAAAAAGGGAAGATAAACTGAAAGGCTGTGTTAATCAAGGTTTGAGAGTCGTTATGTCTGATCTCCAAAAAACTCTGGATATTAAATAGTACAATTTATGACACAACCGTTGACCAAACTTGGTGTATGATCTGGGATGAAGTTACAGCCGGTCGAGGAGGTAACGAAATAGCATCATGTTTATTCAAATGGCTAATGAAGAGCTTCGGAATCCTGATAGGCCTACTGAACACTTAACTGCGTGGACAGATAATTGCAGTCGCCAAAACAGGAATATTGATATGATTTTCATGTACCTATGGCTGTTGGAAAAAGTTTCTATTCTAAAAGAAGTCAACCATAAGTTCCTACTTGCTGGACACACCCACATGGAAGTAGATGGCAAGCATAGTGTGATAGAGAGAGAGAGAGCGAAAAAGCAACTAAAAAACTACACTATTTTTACCACAAATGATTGGGCCAATTGTATTGCTTCATATTAAAAAAACCCTTTGTTGTGAGAAGGATGTGCCTTGAAGACTTTCTCTTGATTTTCTCTACTTGAAGAGCAAAGAAGCTCCATTTCTTTCATGTTGTTAATGTTTTATTTTTTTAATTTGATTTAGAATTCTATGTTTGTGTATTTGAGTCAAGACACCGAAATGTTGTGGTCACATTTGAGCATTTCTGTGTTATAAATATGTGTTTTTTTGGTAAATTAATCATAATTGTCTTGGTCAATATTGTAGAAGTCTTTTTTTTTTTCGAATTTCCCTATTCTTGAATATATTCAGGAAGTTGAAATTCGACGCTTGCTCATGTTTCGTTTTCAGAACTCTGCATTTTTCAAATGACCTTAATTTCATTTCTGTTTGTATTTATATGTTCGAGTACTTTACACAATATATTATTTACTAGTGAGATTTTAATGAAATATTTTTATTTTCTGCAAAATATCAATAGACATGGATAATTTCTTGGCGGTCTATGTATATTTGGACCAGTATTCCTCAGATCTGGTTGAATACGTAATGGTTTGTAGAATTCTGTTTCAGAAAAATAAATCAAATATACAAAACAAAAACTTTTTAAATAAGGTGTGTAACTTATTTTAAAATGACCGATAAAGTTAAAATAAATCTTTTAAAATACGATCTGTTACGTTAAATTAAAACGGGTTGACATAAGTTGTAAATCAAAGATGTTTCTAAATTTTGAAATGGATTTTCACTACAAGATGATTAAAATCAATTAAATTTACATTTTTCTCGTTTTTGGGGTATTATAAAGCTGTATTCCATAGTCATGTAATTACATCTATCATTCTAAATAGTTTCCATTTAGAAACCTAATCTCTGAATTGAAAAAAGTACCATTAGGATTCGATTTGAATTTGAATGTCTGTTGGAGTTAAACGAATTTATATAAGACTTAGCTCATCTTGGAATAATATTACATTTAGGAAGTATTTGAATTACGACTTTTGAAAAATTGAACCTTTTTATCTTAAGTTATCGAATGTTGAGGTTGCTTAATTTACAAGTTGAAGCTGTTCGTAGGCAATTTTGATACCCGTGAAACATTCGATGAAAGTAATGATTTTCTTTAAAAAAACCCGCTGTAAAATAGATCTGCTTTTGAAAAATTGTAATCGATTGAGATTGCTGTGTCAACACTGATGGCATTTATTTTTAAAACAAGCTCCGTTATTCCACTTGCCGCTAAATGGAATTGTCAAGAAAAAATGTATTTGCTTCAAAATAAATTAATCCCAAAAACCATAAAAATTTAATTTTGCGTCCTCTCATAATGATGAAATTCGAAGACATCGCATCCCGGGTGAAAGAGTGCCAAAAGACAAAAATATTGATAGAAAACAGTGCAAGACGTACAGTCGCAGAAAAAAATAAACCACACCACCTTATTTCGGGCGTTATTTTTAGTAGAGCAAAATCATAGGCCTCATTCAATAGGGAATAATGTACTCTACAAAAACAAATTCAAAAGAATCGCAGAAGTGGCAATCTTAACATCAAATTTTGCATAAACTAAATAATTTCCAATAGCAACACTGTTTTGATGCCTTAATCGGATTCTACATCGTCAAATTAATCTAAATATGAAATTTCATGAATTTACTATCTTTATATTTGGAGATATTCAATGTTAAAGCCGTTGTCCATTTCAGGGATCATATCCACATTGAATGTATTATAGGAATACTATATTAACATCTATCGATAACTGTTATTGCGATAGCAATAAAGCAAACTATTTAAACAGCAAATAACTGTTAAAAACTGTTTATGTCGATTTCTGTCAATAAAAATTGTTAGGTTCAGTTGTTAACGGTTTGTGCAGCATAATATTAACATAAATGTTAATATTAACATCTAATAATATTTGTTACTAGCCATCAAGTAGCCATCTTGTAAGAGTTCACAAAACAGCTGAATTTTAGCATAAAAACCTGAGATAAAATCTTTGTGTGTGAATGATACAAAAATAAAACAAAAATTTAACAAAAGTCAAAAGTTCTTATTAACACAGTAAATAATATAATTTCTGTAATCTGAATCTATATACACATCACCGCTCATGGTACTGATTTCATCTTTGCATGTAGTAGTAGGGATACAGCATAACCGAGTAATTATTTTATTCTAATATATCATTAATATGAACCTATGTACACAGCCTAAATCACACTACTGATTTCATCTTTGAATGAGGTATATGGGGGTACATAGAACCGAGTATAAAAATTTTATGCTGTTATTCTGTTCCTAGAATTTCTCTATAAACACAATTGTATATTTCAGAAGTTGGAGACACAACAGATACCGAGTCAAAAGAACGTACTCTAGATAAACCAACATATAATTGATCATGGCTAAAAACTATCTTGGATAAAGCTAAACATATTTTTTTAAAGTTTATCCCTGAGATTTATTCATTGTCATCGAAAAAGCTAATCGAATAGGAAACTGTTTACGCTTAAAAGGCATATTAGCATCTGAGGGAAGGAGTTGTATTCGAGATATGAGGATTGTTTCATTAACATTGTCATCAATTCTGTTTGCTTCCATGATATTCCGTTGCAAGTTAGAAATTATAAGTCGGTCATTGCACAAAACTTTAGAAGGGGTTAAATTTCTAAGCAACATTATTATGGCTCCTTGCTTAATTTTTAGTTTATGTGGTGGCATACCTGTTGGCGTTAAACTATTTAGGAATTCCTCGGGGTATGTAAGTTGATCTTGAGGATCATCAGTTATGATCTACACGTTCATAAATGACTTTAGATCCAGGCATACAATTTAAAACTTGATGATTGATTTCAATGGACAATTCATGAGTAACTGTAAGAATGGCTCGCCCTTTAAGCTGTTGAGGTATGACTTTTGCTAAATCTAAATCATTGTATAGTTGTCGTACAGGGTCTTGGATAGGAGGATAGCATATTGAGGGCAATTTAACTTTGTGTCCATATTTTCATTCTCCAATTTCAAGTAGCTAACATGCAAACTCTCTTTCAGTAGCAAGACCACGCATATTTTTCTTAAGCTGTAGAACGTGAAATTTAGACCAAAGTCTGTGTTTTATGCAACTTTCAACGGTTAAAGAGAGTGACCCGCTTAATATCATAGGTAATACTGATCGGAAATATCCACCCAGTAAAACAACCTTTCCACCAAATGGTTCATGGTAATTTGATAAGTCTTGAAAAAGTAGGTCAACAGCTAAAAAGGCATGTACATGTGCATTGGAGCTTCGTCCCATAATATGAGTTTAGTTTCCAATATTAATTTTGTTTCTGGTGTGTTGGGTTTCAAATTACACGTTGAATTTCCATTCAGAATGAGAGGAATTTTAAAAACCAAGTGAGCGGTTCTCCCCCTATCTAACAAAGTGGCTGCTATTCCTTCTGATGCAACAGATGTAGCATGATTCTCTCTTCCTCTGATTGCGTGCAACAATGTTGTATACACAAAAGTTTTCCCTGTTCGTGCAGGTCAGTCTAAAAAGAAACGTTTTGGAAGATTGTCTTGGTCTGCATAGATTGCATTTAGTACGGTTTCAACAACTAATCTTTGTTCAGCATTCAGCTTTTCCATGTTTATTCGAGCTTTGGTTTGCTCCTGTAAAACATCCCAGGAAGATAGGAACATTTCAATAGGAAAAGTTAAACATGGTAATTTAAGCTTCTCCAGACTGAAACCATAAGCTTTGAGAAGTTCATTGAATTCAGCAAGAGCATACTGAGGCCCAGTTTCTTCGGAGTATCTGTGTACCAAGTCTTCACACTTGGGGAGTTTTTATGTTGTCCAAACTTCAGAAATATTTTCAACCTCTCCGAGCTCACATATTATAGCAAACAACACTCGTAAACGACTTGGCATTTGTGTCTTTGCTGCATCAGCAAGGTATGCCAATGCTGATCTCCTTCAGAAAACTGAGATCCTTACATGCTTGTTGGAAACTGTCACATACTATCCCACGAACAGTTTTCAAATCATCAAAATTCACTGCGCCAGATTTTCGCAGCAGTAGCATTCGAAGATAGTACCTTTCAGTGTCCTGCACACTAACCAGTGGCATTCTTCCGATAATGTTTTGTCCTCCTCGTTGCCTTTTCTTCCAGCTTGTTTCATTTTTGTGAAACACATAATTCTGTGGGATGTCAGAGTAATTAAGTTAATGTGCGTTTGTATCAGTACGGTTCAATTGAAACCATTCAGTTAAAGTCTTTTGCTTTACTGATGCCCGAGCAATAGCTTCATTCTCTTGACCTTCCTGATAAAAAACTTGCTGGTGTTCGGGCAAATGAACTGTTAGTCTTATAACTACAAGGAATTTGTTAGACATACTGAACTCATTAAAACGCCACATAGCTTCGGGAGCACTAATGTATCTACCATCAAGAAAGGTCAAAATTTCGTCATCGCCCTTTGCAGTTTAATAGATGCAGCATCTCATGCCCTTTATATACATATTTATAAAGATATTTAACGCTCTTTACTGAAGCACATACTTCAACGTTAAAATGAGCATTAAATTTCTTTAACCAAGGATTGTATGGTACAACCCATCTGTTGTCTACATCATACTGACCAATTCTAACTGGTTGTATGGATCTTCTATACACAGGGTACCCATTTATATTTTCTTCTGTTGCCTCTTTGATCTCTTTGGGAAATTGTTTGCAATATACACTGGAATCCTTCATACATGGAGAATTTTTATTTAATGTACCACAGGGGCCATGAATCATACACTTTGAAACAATTTCAAATAACCTTGGATTGATATTAATGTATGGCAACTCTGCACTAATAAATTTATCGATATCGTCTTTTCGAATCTTTGACCTTGAATCTAAGGTCAATATGTGCGCGTGAGGTAAACCACGCTTTTGAAATTCAATGACATATATATACGCAATAACAATTCCAAATGTATTACGCTTTAAAATATCATCTAGTAACTGATAATTTCATGTTAAAGACTCGAACAATGATGTCTGGTCTGTTTTCAGAACGTTGAAAATATTGCATAGCATTCAAAATTTCAGGTCACGTTGGATTGCAAGTAAATATAATGAAAAGGTCTGGTCTTCCAAATTTCCTAACCATAGCCATTGCATCTTGATAATTATGCTGCATATAAAGTGGGCTTCCTTGGAAAGTTGATGGCAATATCATCAGTTTGTCTGTACGCAGACTTTCACTTTGTGTGCGAGATTGTAATGCATCTAACAGTCTTCTGTACTGCTCAATTCTTAAGTCTTTCTGGTTCATACGAATGTAGTTGAGGCGAGAACCTTCAGTTTTCACATATGCATCAACAATATATTGCTGAAACAATTTACCACTGTTGTGTAACAGGTTAAAACCACTGCGCACAGAAAGTCTATAAGTATAATACTGCAGCTAAGTTACCCGCACCCGTTTTGCAGATCGCCTCTCTTCAACATGCTCAGTCCGTCAACAGTCCGTCAAACCAACCACATTATCCTCTTGGGAAAAACAGAGGGTCAATGCAGTGATTCATCGATGAAATGATTTTGCGACCTGCATCATTTGGATAGATACAAATATCTCGGTTTGCAGATGGTTCTCCATCATCTCCAACAAATATTGCAGCAACTTCTGTTCTAGAAGTAGAAGCATTGTATCTGTGCATATCTAATTCTGGATGCTCCATAAAAATAATTTTAACATTCATGGCAGGATTAAATTTTATCAACTGATGAATCCGTAAGTATGATTCGGCAAATGGATTTACTTCCCGTAATAATGCATCCAGCTTGTCCGTTACAGATTGTAAACAGCTGGGTTATTTTCAATACGGCAATAGTTTGCCTCGCTAGAATCAAATATGTACAACTGACCATACCCAGGTTTATTGTGTTCATTTTTGTACAATGGAGAAACCATGTGGTAGATCTGACCATGAATGCGAAAACAATATGGCCCCTTTCCAGGAGGTGACTTGATTTCAGCACCCATTGATGCAAAAGCTAAAGCAGCGTTGTATTCTCGGATATGTTGCCGATAGTTTTTGGCTTCAGACGAAGTGCCAGACAATAAATCTTTCAACACTTCAGGAGTTTCTGAAAGTGATTGCAAGCTAACTTTACCATCGTGGCAGCAATTCGTGTATTTTTTATTGGAATTTACTTCAAGCTTTCAATAATACGTACAGCAAAAAGGACGCACCTCCGACATGTTTCCACAGTTATGCTCTTCAACGTCCAAAGTAAGTGCATTACAATCTTTAGGAAGTCGACTCGAGCGACGCCGAAGCCTAATTTCTCGTTCCCTGAAACTTTCGCTGCTGCGACGATTTCTGTCTTGGAGATTTCTAATCGCTCTTCGTTCTTCCGAAAGTTCAATGGTTTCATTGGAACGTCTCGCTCTCTTTCGAACATTTCTGATAACATTCTGTAGCTCCATAATTGAAATAAAAATATGCGCAAAATTTGAATTCCCGCTACGGATAAAAACACTCGAGCGTGGATTCAAGATTGTAGATTGTTGTTTTTCCTTTCGTTGCCATTCGGTAATAGACAAATAACCGCGATTTCTGTGCCCCGTACGTTAGTGAAATCTATATATAGATTGCAAGTTAGCAGTAATCGTTAAGACTTAGTGTAAAATCACAGCTTTGCCCATCTCTATTATTAGATTGATCACTGTTCAGGTGTACCACACATGACTGCAAGAAGGCAATGTCCGTTAGATTACATAAATGATGTTTCCCAACATTTTTCTAAAATGTTTACACATTCCTAGGTTTATCATAATTTTTTTTCAACTTTTGGATGCCCTCTAAAATTACCGTACTGACAAAAATTGAAGCGTAGCGCAAAAACTATCCAGTGAAAAAGCTGACATTTTGTGTTGTCATTTTAAGTCTTTCTGAATCGACTTCTGTGAAAATATACCAAGGTTCCTATTCATAATTTTTTCGAATATTAATTTAACAATTAATATTGCAAACTAAAAATTTTCTAAAAATAAAACATTGAGTATATTTTGTTTGTTCTTTAATAGCAACATGATACAAAATATCATCGCTATAGGAATATTATTTCGGAAAATATCAATAAAAGTCTGGGAAACTGATTTAACATTAGGTACTCCAAACTTTCTGTACTCATAAATTCCAAACGATTGATATGAAACTCGGTGTCTATAGTTATATTTAAATATGGATTCGAAATTTTGTGTCAAAATTGAGGGTTGCTATTGAAAATTAAGAAGTTGGTGTTCAATTTAATATGAAAACGACCCCTTACGCAAATTTTATGTATAGGAATTTATAGATGTTATTCCTTATCGAATGCCACCTTTGAATTTTCTCTATTGTCAAAATTTTTCGAATGAAACGGGGTGGTTCGGTTTTTTTTACCGCGACTGTACATTAACCCTTCTGGTGGTTCTCTGGACGATGTATCTTATCATCAGCAAAATTATTAACAGGTTTTGATGGACGATATATCTCGTCATTAGAAGAAAACTGACCAGATATTGATCTTGTCATCATATAAAAAATCGGCAGTTTCTTGATAACGATATATCTCTTCATTAGCAAAATTTGTCGGATTTCGATGGGCGAGATATCTTGTCGAAAGTAACTCAATAGGAGATGTAAGCACCTTTTGAGTACACCTTTCTATATCTGGGAGCAACAATAAACAAAAATGGTGGTACTGATGAAGATATTGATCTTAGAATTTCAAAAGCTCGCAACTGTTTTAAGAACCTTAATAAATTGTGGAGAGCAACTAATATACATGTAAAAACCAAATTAAATCTGTACAAATCACTAGTACTTTCGGTTATCTTATACGTTTCTGAAACATGGAAAATTGCCAAAACACAGCGCAATAAGCTAAATGTTTTTCAAAATAAATGTTTAAGAATTATTTTAAAGAGTTTTTGGCTATACTATATTTCAAATGAAGAATTATTAAATAAAGCACAATTTAATGAAATAGGAAATGAAATTAAATTTAGACGTTGGAAATTTACAGGACACATTTTAAGAATGGGGAGAATGGGAACAGAGACAGTATTCCTAATATAGCATTGACTTGGACCCCTGATGGAAAGAGAAAGCGTGGACGTCCCCTTTTGACCTGGCGACGTATGATGGAACAAAAAAGAAGTGAGGTTGGATGAACGAGCTGGTATGAAGCTAGACTTGCAGCATCGGACAGGAAACTTTGGCGATCCAGATTGAAGGCCTTATGTGCCCTTAGCCACTAAAGAAACTACGATATCTCTTCGAAACCACTTGGTGGGTTAAGACTTATAGTTACTATTAGTACCTGTACAATCCGTTGATAGGGGAATTAGTACCTGTGCAATCAGTCTTAAAGGAAATGTTAGTACTTGAACAATATAAGTTTCATAGGGACTATAAAAACCTGCACCATCAGTCAAAGGCAGAAAAGCAGATTACTCTTTTAAGTCAGCTACATACATTATTCAATTTGATGTGAGATAACTACACAGAGAAGTTTATCTTATCTCTCGTAGTTAATAGGAGCAAGCATGTAGCCAGTGCTTCATGCACTTAAAATCAAATGAACGTGTTTGAATATTACATTCCTAGAGTAACATAAAAATTCTATGCAATTATTTACTTCATACAATGTGACAACATTTTGGAAAAAACACCTGTTTCTTTTAACAGGATTCCTGGCTTCGTGGCACATTTCGAATTCTATAGAAGCTGACTTGAAGAAGAAATTATACAAAATTTACACTCAATCTTATCGAAGTCCGGATGTCAACGTATAGAATACTTTGGGACAAGTTAGAGTACGAATACGTTTTTGAGTAGCAATGCCCTTCTCCAATACTTTACTGTTATCGTTTTAATTGAGAAATGGTGCAAGCTCAAGTAGCCACATAACGGAAATCAGTGAAGTTCTTGCATAGAAGAGTAGGGGTAGCAATTAAGTCACAGAATTGTCCACAATGTATTGCTCTTGTGAAATAAAAGCAAATTTCTTATCTCAGATAAACTTCGGCAACACTTTGCAATTAAACACATCTCACCACAATTCATGAATAAGTGATCATTCCCCTTTTGTAATTTCAATCGCCACATCCATAAAGAAATGGCGACAGACTCGAATAGAGATGAATGTCGGAAAGTATGCTTAGAAAACCATCGAGGCCGAATGATATTAACAATGCAATGATTTCGGGGAAAAGATGCAAATTTCTCTTTTCAGCCTAATTGTAAAAAAACCCGGGATAACATGTTGCATAAGCACCACAATTAATTCACGAGCAGATGATCATACTCGGAATCTCGGCATTGTCACATCGACAGAAAGAATCGACAATCAGCTGACTAACAGCCAACAAATAACCCCCTTCCCCACCCTATCCTTCACTAGCTCGGGCCGAACGTATTCCTTGCCATTCGATGATCTTTTGTTCTTTCGGAAAACAGAGGCAGGCGGGGGGCAGGAAACGAGCTGTGTCAAGCGTAATAATAGGACACCGGAACCGACTCTCCTGGACTCTCTGGGGACCCCTTGCACTGAAAAGACAACTTGCGGGCGTCTGGCAGGAGGCTGTGAAAGAAAACAGAAGGATCCGAACCGCATCCGATCTTATAATGGATCGATCGGAGGACAGGAGGGACGCAGAGTCCTTTTGGATCGATTCGGAGATTCTTTTATAAGCCACATATTAAACTAATCTTCTAATACATTGTAAAAGTGCAGGATGTTTACAAATGTTCTTTATTGAACAATTATGGAATTATTATAAGCCACAACTATACTTGTGCCTTATAAGAAAACTACTGGGTCAGTCCAGAAAGCAATATCTCCATGTTTGGTCTTTATAGTTAACGGTTAAGATGCTGAAAGTATCCGTTTCTCAAATATTTAGTGCTATGCTAAAAGCGGTCAATTTCTAATGACATAAATACGTTCAAAGACATTAAATAAGGGCTTTTAATCACAAAGGGTTTGCTGTAACAGCGTTAAAAATAAGTACATAAAATAGCGGCGGTATATTAAAAGAAAACAGAATTTAGGTATAAAAACATGTAAAAATGTGTACTTTGCAGCTACATCTGAGTTCTCTCTATATTAAGTTAGTTATGTAATCAAATCCTAATTTTGAAGATAATTGTATTAGCGTCATTGTATCGATCAGGTTAATCAAATTCTCATATTTTTCAAGACTACTTAATTTCGCAGACTAAACTTAATTTGTCCATGCGCAATAACCAGTAACCTTGAGCCTGTGGGGCTTTAGTCAATAGAGACCAGACACAAATAAGTTACCAAAAACTATAAGTAGGACCCAAGGACCCGATTATTGGAATTCTGAATGTCACGAAGCAATTGAATAGCCTGGAGCTGGAACTGTTGCACCACTGAATGGAAGAAATAAGTTGCTCATAAGCTGTGTATGCTGGTTAGGAAACTTAGATTCCAATTTCATATATGTATAAATAATTATAATTCCTTTAAGTAGGATGGTATGAGAGGGCAAGTAGTTGAATTTATGTCGCACAGGAGCAACACAACGGGCAATTGGCGACGGTCCGGGATCAACCCCAAAGGAAAAGTTCCGAGAGTATGAGAGGGATATTCAGTGAAAAAAAAAGGCGAGATGGAATGTGAAGATTTTACTTCCATTATCCAAAAGCTCTCGCATGATACATATAAGGATTACCTTAAAAGGTCGTTTATCGCTGTTTTGGAGACTTTTGGAATTTAATCTAATTGGTATTGACCAATCAACTAATGACTATAAATAAGAAATTTATTCGAAATTTTTATCATAAAAGTACTAAAATCGTATTTCAAAAACAAGCCATCGACCTTAAAATGAAATAGACAGACCAGTTCATGTTATTTCTTCCAGTTACTCGGTTTGAAGATCTGTCACGTGGGTGCAGTGGGTAAAAGCATGAATCCTAAATTATAGATTGGTTAAAGTGATTATCCACCGTGATGAAAAACACTAGTCTGCGCTTCCATAGTCAATAGGCTAAGTCGATTTTTGATTTACCCGTCAGAGGTCTTACGACAGCGACACTGCCCACATGATCCGTCTATTTCATTAGAAGGTCGATGAAACAAGCAAAGTGACATCACTTTCGGAATACGTATAGGAAACACGTTCTGCCACCTACATTTAGTTTGACAGAAAATGCCTCTCATATTTTACAAAAGAATAGTCAGTAAAGGAAATTGCATTAAAACTATAGCCCCAATTAAAAATTCATAAAGACAATTGCCTTCTGAAGTTCGTATCCACTAAGCAATCTCCGACACTAAAAATATCAATCGGATTCCTTTAAAGTGACTAAAGAGAGAATTGCGGAATCAATGATGAAGAGCTAATTGCAACACAAATTATGAGCTTCTAAATTTCTAAGATGCAAGTCCTATCGTATTTTCTGAAGTGTAATTATTGATTATGACAAGCCACTAAGCACGAGAACTTCAGAGAAAAGTTTCAAGTATGTTGTTAAATTGCTTTGATTAGTGTTTTAGAAAATACTGCCTTAAAACACTTATTATTTTATTATTATCTGTCTAGTTGCACAGGGATGAGGTATAATCAGATATTTGGTATTTATTTTCGAAAATAAACGGTGTACGATAGAAAAGAAAAATTCTTCATTCCCAAAGTTTTGTAATTGAAGTGCTCTTGGTTATAAAGTTTTTTATTCGTTCTTATATGAATTGAGTATTTTTGAAGAAACGCGAAGTGTGGAGTTATTTATTTTGTTGTACCTTTCAGTTTATAGTTAAATAGTTAGTTAGTTAAATAATAGTTAATTAAATAATAGTTAGTTAAATAATAGTTAGTTTAAAAATAGTTAAAGAACCCGAATGCTATCAGGAGATATCTTTCATTTATAGCAAACTTCCATTCCCAAAAATTTATTAAAAGCATTCAGAACATATAAATAATTAGTTTTACTACCCGGCTTCGCCTTGGTTTGTCTGAAACAGGAAAAATTGCTGCTTCAGACAGACCAAGTTTAGCTTGTTTCATAAGTAATTTCGTAGCGTCGTCGAACGTCATCTTTTTCGAGCACTGTCGGCTACATGCGCTGTTCTTTCTTCTTAGGATTGCTCGGCTTGTCACAACTTTTGACGTTTCGTGTTGATTAGATTGATTAAAAATTGGTCTCTTGCAAAATGTTCTACATTAAAATTTTATTTTTACTATCGTTCTCAGGTAAAGGCGTAGCGAGTTGAAAATAATTACTTTGATATAGAAATTACAGACATTAAGGCTGTACAAAGCATCGACTTTCTAACGAAGTAGACGGAGTATGTTAGCGCAAATTCACTCTATTTCTTTCTACTGTGCGGTTCGAAGATCTGTCACGTGGGCCTGGGAAAAATATGAATCCCAATGCGGGACAGATTATTGATTGGTTGTAGTAATTATCCATCTTGATTAAAAACACTAATCTACCCTTCGATAGCCAATCGGCTCAAGTCGATTCGTAAGCCCTGGTGACCTACCCTTCCGAGATCTTACGACAACGACTCCACCTATATGCTCTGTGTAGTATTTCATTAGAAGGCCGATGGTGCAAATTTAAAGACGTCAGAGCTCACCGTTTGAGAATTTTTACGTGACACTTTGCAGACATCAATACCCATGGAAAGGAGTCACTGCTTCTGTTTCTTCAATTAAAAAAGATCACAAAAATCGTGCTAAGGTTTTGTGAAAAATGAAATTAAACTCTACTTACTAAGGACATTTATTTTTTTTTTCGCTAATGCCAGCTTATGGATATGCAGTCTTTCAAGAATTCCTTTGACGAGAATGTAACATAACGCACCTCCCTTGAACTAGGGGAGACGTGCCCAGATTTTGAGGAAATGCCCAGAAGACATGCCCAGATTTCGGGCGACATTTACTTAAGAACGACGCCTTTAGCCTTTCGGCAATTGGTGAGGACATTATTGAAATCAGTATTTAGATGTTGCACACTGCAATGAATATTTTTAAGCTTTTCTCGAATTCTTTACATTCCTTAGCATGGATGAGGTACAGAAAACATAATAAACGATGCATTTTCCAACTTCACAACCCACAAAAATAATTTTCAACGAACCACAACCAAAAATCCCGTGTCCAAAATTGTTTTCCGCCGTTATCGTCACCATTTCCTTCCCCGAACCGCCCGTACCAATAAATAACGAAACAGTAATTATAACCGCACAGAGAAAACTTTCTGTCCGTAGCACTCTTTCTATTCCTCTTGTTTCCCCTAATGAATACTTCCTTCCTATTGGCTCCCGCTCTACCCCTTTTGTATTCAAACAAAGAAGGTTCGGGGGAACGGGAAGAGTTCAGAAATTACCCATCCCCCACCCAGCAAGACCCCGAAGAGGATTTAGCCCCGGAAACACAAGAATCTGCCTACAGTGTCCTCTTGTTCCCTACTTTGGGTGGTAATTGACTTCCATTTGACAAGTTGGGTTTGGGTAGGAAAACGTGTTACGCTTGTCGAACGAGGGATTTTTTCCCCCTGCCTCGGATGGGTTTGGGGACTTGTGTAGATTTTCTAGGGATTATACAAAACCGGGGAATCAATGAATGGGAAACGTAAGCCTAAGTCCTGGCGCTCTTTGAGTTGGAATCGTATCGATAGACTCGAGGAGATAGCTAATTGGCTGGTATCAAAGCATGTGTCTGAACTCGTAAAATCAATAGACGTTGTAATTATTTTACTTTTTGATGTTATCCTTCTCATTACACGGAAGAGTAACTTGGGAATTCAGCCGTCACGAAAAAATGCAACTCACACTCGTCGCTACTGCTCTCAAATGAATAAACTCACTGAGATAATGCATGTACCGTTGGTTGGTTGTTTTGGCGGTTTATGGCCCGAGGGCCATATTTGGCCAAACTTCTCAAAACACAAGCCAAATTCAAATAAAAAGTGTGTTTAAAAAAAAGAGGGATTTTTTGGAGCAGAGTAGTAAGATGAAAGCAGAAAAAAATCACTTGGGTATCCCGGGAGCGCGACCCCGTGTTTACTAAAGACAGTAGAAGACCTCCAGTAGACAGACCCCCATGTGAATTGAAGAGATCACTAGAGTACCTCGGGTCCGTAAATCCCGTAAATACCTCCTCTTTGGGCGCATATACCGTTGGATAAAGAACAACACATCAAACGAGATATAAGCGTCTGCTGCCAGTTGAGCCTGAGCAAGCTGGCAAAACCCCTGTGTCCCAAATTTGCCTCGTTATAGAGATGCCTATCGTCCCTTTAGATGTGACCAAGTTTGAACCACATGTATTAGCGTTGAAGCAATACTACAATTACAACTTTAACTGGATAATAAAGAAGCACTTGGTACTTCTCATATCATCACCCTATGCTTACCGAGTATGATTCCATTCAATCTGTAGAGTGTGTTGCCCAATAAAGATGACTGTACACACAACCTTCGATTCATTTCTTGCACCACCCTTACGTAGTTCTACGCAAAGATGTGCAACATAGTAAAGCTATGCACCTGCTTCTCTCTATTTTTTTTTATCTTGAGAGGGAATGAACATACATGTAAATGATAAATTGAATCAATATTCAATTTGAGGAATAAAATATTTTAATAGTCGGAAACTTGGAAAAAGCTTACAATACAATTCGATGATGTAGTATCTATATGGATCACTGTACCAGAGTCCACTAGCATCATGCGAGTTGTAGGTGGCACAGGTTCAATTCCTCCCTGTGTGTATTTCTCTCTACTGTGTCAGTAAAACTTCCTTGCGTGTGTATGTCCATTTACTTGACGTTTTTGGCCCAATATGGCCCTTGTGCCATAATACCATACCCAACACAACCAATAAAGCTACGATTTTTAGCTAAGATTCAAACAGGTTTTTAGCTGATTAAACAGACTAAATGCTCCTAAAAGGTTAAAGAATGTAGGAGCTTAAATGGGGGATTAAAACTGTTCCATACAAAAATAAATCATGAGTTATACAGTGGTTCAATATTAAAAAGTGTTTTCTTACAGGTATTATTTGCTTAAAACAAAAATAATTCAGTGTTCGTTACACCACTCCCCAGATAGAGTTATACCAAATAATTATAACACATGTACTTCAGATTATCCATGTTGACGGCCGAATGCACAAGTGCAAACATAATACTGATAAGTGTTCCTTCATCGCAAATGAACGTTTCATAGCTTTTAAATAAAAAGCAGTATGTTTAACAAATTATTAAACTAAACTAATAATGAATTGTGCATATATTTCCAGGTTTTATTCTTGAAAAAGTTTCTAAAATATTGTTTGTAAGCCATGTTGAGAAATTTGGTGAATACCGCGTGATATAGTTTGTTAAACAAACATTTTTAAAGGGAACATTTTTCCAATACCAATTTGAATGGATCATAACCCTTTTAGCACTAATTGACGAGAACTAGACAGACTCTGCGTTACCACGATGAATCAACGGAGGTGCTGTCACATTGCACCCCACCATGAACTTAAAAGGAACATAATTTTTATAACTACTTGCTAGAATATAAATTTTATAACTTAAAAAATCCAGAAATTCTAAATGTATTTTAAAACTCATTAGTTGATGATTTGGAAACAATTTTGCAGTGGAAAGTAGAGTGCAAACTTTAAACTCTTTTAACCTATGTTTTAATTTTGATTATAGAAGCATCTAGTAATCTTATACAATTTTTATCGAGATAAAAAATGTCCTTTTTTAATTAAAAAAGAAAGCGTTATTAATCTCAAGTTAAGTAATGCGACATAATTTATTAATCACACATTAACTGCAAATTTCTCTAAATTAAAAACATTCAATTCAACATTTATTACGTCCCTTAAATGGCGCATAAAGCAATAAAAAAGGGCCCATTTAATGAATCAGAAATAAATAAGAGAAACGGAACAACGTTAATTCTGTAAAATTACGATTCCAACTTGTATCTAGATTTAACGACATTTAATCAAGGGTAAATACATCATTAATCTCGAACAGGGAAATGCTTTCACTGAGGAGCTTAAAATACACATTAAGAACACGAACGGAATCCTTAAGTCAATTAAGAGTATTAAGAAGTATAAACATAAAAATCATTTGTTCCATTAAGAAGCTTGTATCTTAATACCTCTCTGTCATGCTCACTCGTATCTCGGTAGAAGGCAATCCCAATTATTGCGAGGAATATAATTACCAGTACGGTCTAGTTAAATATTCATTAAACTTCTTTTTATGCTGATGTTTAAATCCACGTATTTTGTGCTAAAGGGATTTATTTGAGAGGAGAGTAATTCAAAGTTGAATTTAATTCAGTCGAAGAGCACATTATGAATGACCAATCGAAACAATTGAAACACCGGTTTTGGAGTGCTTGGGTTCAAGAGGTCTTCAGAAAATGTATTTAGTTGATGACTAAAACTAGTTTTATTGTTAAGTTTATGACATTTAAAATTTTTAGTTTATCAATGTTTGATTGTTTTCGACTGAATGACGGATCGAAAAAATTGGCGTACCATGTTTGGTGAATTCAGAAAGAGGTCTTCAACAAGTATATTTAGTTGATTAAACGAGTATTTTAGTGTTAAGTTTAGTTCGATTATTATTAAATTTTTAATTTGTTAGGTTTAGTTATTTTCGATTGCAAGATGAAGCGAAACAATTGGCGAATCATGCTTGGAGTATTAAAAGAGGTCTTCAGAAAGCATATTTAATGGATGAGTATAGCTAGTTTTTCATCGTTAAGTTTGGTGTGATTTAAATTTTTTTATTTTGTCAATGCTTATTTGTTTTTGATTGAGTGATGAATCGAAATAATTGGAGTACCGTGTTTGAAGTATTCAAGAAAAGTCTTTAACAAATATATTTATTTCATGATTAAACTGAGTTTTAGTGTTAAGTTTAGGGCAATTCTTACTAGAATTTTAATTTAAAGGCTTGTTTATTTTCGATTGAATGATGAATAGAAAAAATTGGAATACCGTGTTTAGAGTATTCAAAAAGGGTCTTTAGAAAGTGTATTTAATGAATGATTATAACTAGTTTATTGCTGTTTAGTATGAATTTAAATTGTGTTTAGTTAAGGTTTTAGATTTCGAATGAATGTTGAATCGAAACAATTGTCGAACCGTGTTTGGAGTATTCAGAAAGTCCTACGCAAGTATATTTGGTTGATAATTAAAACTAGTTTTATTGTTTAGTTTAGTATGGTTCAATTTTTTTATTTTGTCAATGTTTAGTTGTTTTCGATTGAATGATGAATTGAAACAATTGGGGGATCGTATTCGAAGTATTCAAGAAAGATCTTCAAAAAGTATATTTAGTCCATTAAATCGGGTTTTATTGTTAAATGTAATATGGTTTTTAATTTTTCAGTGTTTAGTTGTTTTCGTAAATTGAAGCAAATACATTACTTTGAAATACGATGCAAAATTGAAAAATCTAATAGAATTTCAGAGGATAATAAATCTATTTAAATAATTTTATTTGAAGTTTTTGTGATTTTAACGCTACACCAGTTGCATATGGATATTAAAACATCAAATACGTTACATTTATCTGTTTAAACTACTTAAATTATAACTGGCAGTTGCTTCAAAAATCATGCGGTGCTTCCGAAAATAGTTCGAAAGGATTTTCCGGTGTACTTATTAAATAAACATCAAACTTAAAAAACTGTAATTACATAGAACTATCAAATTATTTTGATGATTTCGGTCCCAAAATGACAAGTTTTTTGCAAAAATGAAACGTTTAAAGCTGATAAAAGGACATTAAGTAGCTATAATGAAGTTATATTTTTTTGCCTGGTTATATATACTCTCTTATGTAGAGGGTCTAGAAACCTCAATATTTTAATCTTGCGATTTCAGTTTTAAAAGTAATCGAAGCTCCAATTTTAACGTAGTTTATTTAGAAATTCCATCCCTTAGAACTGAACCATTCACTTTCCTGATTAGCTTTTTCAAATGTAAATATATGTATCAACGCTCACTAATTTTAATATACATCGAATATTATTTAGCTGTTACGCCACCAACAAAGTAGAAGGTACGCAACACAAGATGATTGAATATTTTGTCTGGTGGTTCTACGATACGAAATGAACTGTGTTGGAATAAATATATTTTCTCATACACTTTGCTTCAAATCTCGGCATTGAATTTGCTAACCAAGAAATCGATGCGCGCGCAGACGATAATCGTTTGGTATTCGCGTAAACTTTTCTTTTTCCGGCAAGCCCGCACAAATATCTAAAACCAAATAAAAATATTTCGATTTTCCGACTTAAATTCTAACCTTTCAAAGAATTAACGCAACCAGGCATAATCATTAAATCATTGACCAATGCAATGCAAACCGATTTTTCAGATTAGTTAACAGGCAGATTTTGGAACGATGATGCTGTGCCTGAGTGGTTCTCTGGCACAGCAGTTAAGTGTTGTCATTTTCTTTTTTGCAAAACACCATAATTTGGCTTCTCTGCACTTCCTGCTAGTCTGCCAAGAAATAGCGCAGTGAGAGTATATTGAGTGAGGGAAAAGCCAACGGAACACTCTCAATCGCTTTTTCCTGCCCAGGTACATCAAAGGCAGGAAAGAGAGCGATTGTGAGCGTCTCTTGAGCACAGCGCTTCCTTAAATCTACTCAGTCACGACATGCTTTGGCTATTGAAACTATTTGAAGGAAAACGCGTTTTATGTCTAGACGCGGCCATAAAGTGAAAGAAAGTTGCAACTCAATTAGTCAAACCTCCATATCTCGAAGTAAAAGGTTTCAAGAAAATAATCGGTACACGGAAAAACTTTGATGTATTAGATTCATTACCACCACGCCAAAGGCCAAAATATGAAAAATTGACATTTCTACAAAAACACGTTCAAAGTTTTGATGCTTCTGGAAAAATCGAAAACTCCTTTTAGTTTTCACATATGTTCAACAACTCAAAAAATTCCGTTCAGTTTTGCATATAGGAAATCTTATTTTTAAGAGGCTTAAAAAGTAGGTAACTAATGTTGTGGGTAGTAGGGGTTATATCCTTTTATTCGCTATACGCTATAATGTTTATAAAACCTAACCGCTAATATTACCTTATTAGAGGAAAACAAAAGATATTTTAACACACAAAATTGAAATCCCTTTTTATGTAGGTACAAAATCAATGAAGAATTTTCTCAGAATTTTCTTAACACTAAACAACTGGAATAAAATGCTTGTTTTCACCTATCCACTTTGTTTCATCTAATTTATTAGCCCTGTGCTTGTTAATTTTTTCACACTTCAAATATACTGCATTTTTACATATAAATCATCCACTTTTCAGAAAGCTTAAAGGTAGGCAACCATTGTTGCGGACCCTTTCATTCGCTTCCAGGACGATATATGTCATTTATGTAACAAGGTTTGTAACTACCACTAATAAAGTTCATAAGACCAACCGTTTGACTTTATTATACCAAAGGGCATAGAAAGGCGCTTCACTATTAAAAAAATACAAGCAATTTTTTTTTTAATTTCGTGTACAAAATTAACGAAACAATTTGCCGAAGGAACATATCTTATCGCTAAGGCAACTGGAACAAAACGCACTCTCGACAATGTATCCGAGGAGAAATCTTTGTTGTAACATTTACATCCCGCAGAAATAAGAAAACCACAAGACGCAAGAAATGAAAAAAATTATTATACTTTAAATAGTTTATTTTCCCGTTCGCATAATTCGACTCCCGAACAAATGGGACCCTCCTTCAAAACAAAATAAATAAGAGACGAGATTCCCCTTTTCTCCCTCAACCGATATCTAATAATGTCGTGGGGGGACACCATCAAAAAATTCCCTCAAGGCTTTTCCCTCTTCCAGAAAGGCGAATGTAACTTATTATTATTGCTCTGCCGTTACTCCTGGCGGGGGACAGTTTTGATGAGATTTGGAATTTGTTATTCCCCGTGTTTGTTCCACGAACTGAAGAGAAAAGCGCACACTAAAGACGAGAAGTGCCTCAGAGCTGTAATTTGTAGCGATGCTTTTTCCCTGTTGGGGAATAAATGGATGAAAAGCGTGTTTACCTTATGGTATTTTCGTATTTTTGATGGTATTTCGGTATTTAGAAAGGGTTTATAGTTTATTTGAAAAAGATCCTTCTTAATTTGACAGATTCGCCTGCGGAAACGACGTTCGCTGAAAGTAATTTGACTGACCTTCCACTGAAACATGAGCTATGCAATTTTTGATCCCGGAAAGGCAAGTAAATTTATTTCTACACATTTCTTACGTTTATAATGTGAAGTTTTAGGTAGATCAGGAATATTTATGTTAGTATTTTGCTACTAGATCATACAATCCATTAAAATTTTATTGATAACTTACAGATACCTAAGCGTGTCCAAAAATTATGGATGATACTGAATTCGTGTTAAGCAATGTCACCTGATCTCAATCCAATGGAGCATGGTTGGGATGCTCTCAGAAGTCCCATTACAGCTTTTGAAACACCACCAAGAATCGTGCAAAAGCAAGGATGTAATGTCGAGATACCTCGTCCATCAAGATCTGGTAAGTTTTGACATAATCTAATGAATGACGAGATTCTAATTACAAGACAACAACTAGGTAGGTAGGTAATTAACATCGGACTGGAGAAACACAACGGGTTATTGGCGACAGTCCGGTATCAATCCCGAAAGGAAAGATCGAGGTCAACACCTTGTAATTTTGAACCATGGTCAGATGACGAGGTGAACACCTGACGGCTGCCCACTCTCGAAACTTCCACACCACGTCAACATGACAGTTCCAAGTGGTACCACGAGGCATGTGTGTATTGTTATTTTTTATTTCACGTAGTTTGTGGAATGTTCACTCGTTATTTGAGGTATTTCAGTGCAAGTACTTGGCACGGGGTTCATCTCGTATTGCATTACACTTAATTTTGGGAGACATGTGTGTACTTAAATATTTATTGGTTTGCAAATTCTGTATAAGTACTGAACACAAGATGTTTCATAATTATTAAGAAAAGTCAAAAGAAAGTTTTATTTGAACAGTGTATTTAAAATAAACCACACTGGTAGCATTTTCAACCATCACGCGTGAGAGAGTTTTGGTCAATTGGATATTTTTTGGGCGAAATTTATTTAATAGGAGGCCCTTGAATTAAATAAAATATCCTTTAGAAGGGAAAATAAAATGAATTATACACCAAATTCAATCTAATATTTTGTTGAACCACCTCTAGGTCTGATGGCAGCAACAGACGTCGAGGCATAGACAATGTTAATTTTATATATAATCAAAAGATAGTTTGTGGTCCCAAACACGAATTATGGTGCTCTTCTGAAGTTCACGATGGGTTTTGGTTTCTTTGGGCAACTGCAAGTGCCACTTGTAATATCTTACGTATAGAAATGAGGTATGGGTTGTTAGTCTATTAGCTAGGACCTGGTCAGCTAAAATTTAGACTGCACCGATGGTCCAATTATTTTCCCATATGTAACAATTTTAAATGTTTCTATTAAGCCTGTTAAGCGAAAACGATTTAATTAACTACAGAAGTATCTATTTACATTTTAACACCATTATAATTGCTCTGAAAGATTTAGCAGGTTGAAGACTAAGCAAGTTGAATGGTCTCTAAAGGTCAGGATCAACTTCCCTTCCAATATGATCATGTATCTCTTAAATTGTTACGGGAACAGAGTATAAACTGCAGCTTGTTTACTCCGCAATGTGAAATGAACATCTAGAGCTCTTGGCTGGTTTGAAATACTCTTAAACAAAAATCTGGATGACATTCTTCATTATTTTTACATCAGACTGACGAAAGGCAGGTTGTTCATTCCGCAGGTTGTTTTCTTCATTCGAAGTAATAACTGACTTCTACTTCTCAGTAGTCTGGTATACTATTTACATCAATTCAGGTTTAGCTCTATGGCGCAAAGCCTAAAAGAAAGACAATTTGCACGAAACACAAGAACACAACAAAGTCAATGAAAAAATAAAGCAAAGGCGTGATCTAAAAGTTACAATGAAAGCGTATGAAAACCAGCATAACGCAATAAGAGCATTGATAATTAAAATTAAATTATGTAGAACGTTCATGAGAACCAAGTAAAAAAAATGTAATAGTGATAAAAATGCATGATCCATGAGAGGCATTTTCTGCCAAACTAAATGCAAGTGGAGGTAGTGTTTCTGCGGCGATACGTGTTTCCTGTAAGAATTCTGAACATGATGCTTGTTTTTCGAATACGATTTCAACACTTCGCCTACAAAAATTCAAAAGAATGAATTCCGAATTGATTTATGGTAGTTGATTGGTCACCACAAATTGAATTAAACAGCAACGCCAAAACTTCGACAAGATACATTTTAAGTTAATCCCGATATGTCATGCGATAGCATTTGGGTAGCGGATGTAAAATATTTACTTTCAGTCTGGCTTGTTTGTTTACATTTAAAATTTCTTTAATAATAAAAACATTACATAAATAGTAAGAAATAGTGACAAGTAAAAAGTTGAATCAAAGTTTGGATAGCGGGTTACCAAAATCAAATCTTTTATGCTTAAAATAGTTTTCTCAAATGAAAGATAAATCTGAACATACAACTAAAATGTGATACACAGAAGGGGGTCAAAAGTTGAACATATGGGGCAATCTCATTCAACAGTAAATGTCTATGTGTAAGAAGGGTTTACCAATCCATATACGTGTTAAAATAACGTCACTCTTCGTTGGGCAACAGGCCATGATGAGATGATGGGTTGAATATTATAGTTTGTTTTCGACTTGTATAGTCCAATGATCTCTTGTGAATCAATTCAGGAGGGGCGTTTGACCATTTTTTGTGTGAGGAGTCCTTTCCTTGGATGATAGACCACAATGCTAAGATGGAAGAGCCATCTTCTGACTGTTATTGAATTTGATACCACTCCCGTGTGTTCATTCCATAAACAATTTTGTAGAGACGATGAAACTTTATGTTTTTTTTGACCATCATCCTTCCTTACGTATAATAACAATAAAACTATTTTGTAGTGGTATAGATTTCATATAGTTTGTCATCTTTTCATAAGCACTGAATCACTGCTAACCTTGCTTGTAAGCAACGCTGTGTCATTATATATTCTAGGAGATTACTATGTACACCTTACATTGGTATCTGATCCATTCTGTCCAAACTATAGCATTTATATCGTTCGATCTGATAATAAATACACTTTTAATGGTAATGCAGTTTTTTTAACACCACCATATATTTGATCTATATATTTCTCTTAAAAATATCAAAATTGTGTATTCTATGAGATTTTCAGCGTAAACAAACAAGACCCGAAGATGATTATTTTACTTCTTGATATCCAAATGCTATCGTATTAAACATATCGGGGTTAACTTAAAATGTAGCTTACCGCCGTTTTGACTACGTTTGGAGTTTAATCTAATTGGCGTTGACCAACCAATTATCATTTCTTAATACAGAAGTCATTCTTTGGAACTTTTATTGGCGACGTGTTGATATAGTATTCGAAAAACAAGTCAACTAAAGTCATGTCAGGAAAACACGCATGAAGCACGTTCCACCACAAAAGCAAGCCCTTTGTGTTGCTCCAGTGCGACGTAAATTCAACTACCAACCACCACAAAAATACCACAACCGCCATATTTACCTTGATCAGATAAAGCCTCTCAAATTCCCGAGTTCATTCTAAAATTTCGGCTTGATATAAAAGAAAATTAAAATATTAAAAAAATATTCGACATATTTGTGGTATTTTTTAATTTGTATAGATTGAATTCTTTGTTTTGAGTTGTTTCATAATGAGGTTAAGTTGTATTTAATGCTAGGAATATATTTTTTTGATTTGCTGATCAAAAGCACTTGCTTTCCGAACTGAAAGTTATACGACTACAAATTACTCAAGTAGCAAGGTAAAATGTAAGAATCAAACTAGGATGTCGAATTTTTTCACTTTGAAAGACAAAACTGAAAAAATTAAAAAAAGTTGGTCATCATGATTTACTATACTCTTATCCTAACTTTTCAAAGCTAATGAAAACATATTCTAGCTCTGTTTAAGTCTTCCCCATTCTCGCTTCATATGCGAGTAAAATCACTTCTATTTATAAGTCCAAATACTTTTGGAGTTTAAAATGAGCACAGAGATTTCAAATGATGTCTGACTTTAATTTGTCTGAAAGTAGTTAGCATTCAAGGTGTAATTTGTTCTGATACTTAAAAAGAATCTTATAACTTAAGTCATGCAATTTGTACAACTTTCATCCAAATGAAACAAATTTTGCGCACGCCTTTGCAACTCACACTCGTTCGACACACGCTAATGTATTTGCAAAATAATCAAAGTAAGCGGAAAGTTAGAATAAAATCCGGGCACTTTGAAAACGAGGTCTCGTAAATTCAGATACCGCTTTCTTGAAAAGCTCGGCTGTCAACAGTCACTACACCTGCGCTAATCACTCTTCGTTTTGCAGGCGCACAAAGCCCAGCTTGCCGTAAACTCGTAAAAATCCAAATCTCTTAAAACCACTTTACGGTCCCCACACTTCGCTGCTTCTGCGGAGACGCGGACTTCTTTATAATTTTCCAGAAAACGTGGAATTCCACTTTCACTTCCCAGTCTTTTCGAGGCCGAGTTATGAGATCCTAAGATGGCAACCGTAGTTTCGTTACTATAGTAACCAGAGTTTTAATGCCGGCAATGGCGCCCATCTTTGCGACCATTGATCGTTTGCGCTTTTATTTTATTTGTTTTATTTTAGTTCTCTGGTTTTTTTTCTGTTTCTCTTTTTTTCCGTATGAGAGGAGGAAATGTAAGCTGGGTTTTTACTACTTTCGGAGAGATTTTCTATCATTTCGAATCTTAGTTTTCTGAGATTGAGAGTGTGCCCCTGTTCTTCTAAATGATAATTTCATTTATTTTGTTGGTCCAATTAAAGTGGCCTTTGTCGTAAAAGTTGAGGCAGGAAAAGATTAACTGACCTTAGGCGTGTTGCGTCATTAGTTTACGTTGAAGGAATGTGTGATTATTTCAGGCTCACCTTAATTCATTCTAGGATGGGTTCAAATTACAGGAATGGCCGAATTAACGGTTAATCATCCTTAAAATGCTCTAAAATAGAATAATTACGTCTCGTTAATTTTTTACTTTCAAATATTTTACTTATACATGTTGACTTACAAAGAAAAAATAGGTTTCTACTGAACTTTTTTACAATAAATACATCACCATTCAGATTTTTATGTACCCTTAGTTTATTTAGAAGTATTTTAATAACGGATATGTTTTCACATAACTTTGTTGAAAATTTAATCATACAAAATTGCCATTTGTGAGAATTTTTTTCAATCATAAGTGAAACAAAACAAATAATAATTTACTTATAATAACAATAATTTACTTTTACCGATATGCCTATTTATTTTTTCTCGAAATCAATTTATTATCTCATTAGGATGTACTACAAAATATCTAACTTTAATAAACTGTATTGAAATGATGAAAAATATTTTATTTTACATAATATTCAAAAAGTGAAATAGAGACTAGGAAAGCTATATGTAGAATTATAACAAGATTAAAATGTCCTAAGATATGTTGTAAACTGGAACACTTTCATTCCCTGGTAATATCAACAAATAAACTAATTTAAAAACAAATTGTTACGTTAAGTCTATGAGAAGGATTTTCAGTTTAAATAAACAAACCAGATAGAATGCGAGGATTTTACTTCTGCTACCTAAATGCACTCGTAGTATACATATCGATGTTACCTTAAAATATTTTTTTGCCGTTTTGGGGATGTTTGGAATTTAATCTAATTGACGTTGACCTGTCAATTAATATATCAATTCAGAATTCATTCTTTGGAATTTTTGTTGGCGACGTGCTGAAATCGTAATCGAAAAACAAGCCAAACGATGTCCCGTTCGGAATATGTATAAAAAACACGTTGGGCAGCAGGAACATTACCGCCTCCTACATTTAGCTCGGTAAAAAAGGCTTATCATAGAACACATCGCTTAACACAGAACACATTTAAGACATGTCGTGAATAAGTTTAATTCGAAAAATTATTAAACTTCGTTCTTTCTTGAATTTTTATAATACCCTATAATTACTTTGTTAAAGTAATTTTAGTAAAATTCTTTTAGTTGAAATTAAATATAAATTCGGTTCTCTTAGATGTGTTTCTTCATAAGTGGGTAAGTTAAATAACTTTTATTCTAAAGTAATTTATTTCTTATAATTTTGTAATAATCTTCGTTTACCATATTTTCATATTCTTCAACACGAGGATTGGAGAACGATGTGCCAGCTCAGGTGTTACCCTCGTCATCTGACCGTGGTTCAAAATTGTGTGGTGTTATCCTGGATCTTTCCCCTGAGGATTGATCCCGGAACATCTCCAATAGCCCATTGTGTTGCTACAGAGCGACGTTAGTTAATTAGTATTAGCATCAACACGAGGAAATATGCACAAATATTTACATTGTTTCTCCTGATTGTGTTAGAGAAGCACGAATAGAAATTTAAATACTCGTTTCTCAAACATTTAATTTCTTTATGAGTTGATAGATAGGGTGCTGATAAAAGATGACAATCGTTCTGTGTAATTTAAGACTCTTATATGCGTTTTATCAATTATACAACAATAATTTAGAGTTAACTAGCAGAATTACCTCGCGTTGCTCGGGTTGAATTGGTTAAATATTGATTGAAAAGTGACTAGATTAAGCACTTTTCTTTCACAGAAAAATGCAAACGTCTTTTAAGTGTACGGAAAATAATTTTTAACATCGTTTTAACTTTTTCATAGCTTCTACGATATACTTCGGACGCAAATATGTATAGATATAATATCCATCCATATAATTCATTTAATTTTATCTGTGTAAGACGAACTACAAAAGCATTTTCTAAGGTGACTACTTCAGAAGTCGATTTAGAAATATCTTTGAACTACAACGTACGGCTACCCGTTTTAATTTAATGTAAACCTAATACCTTATTTTAAAATAATTTTATTTTAACTTTACCTATCATTTTAATAAGTTACACACCTTACTTAAAGTTTTGTTTCGTAGATTTTATTTATGTTTATGAAACAGAATTCTAAAAATCATTACGTATTCAACCAGACTTATGGAAAATTGGTCGAAATATACATCTATCACCAAGAAATTACCCATATCTAGTGATATTTTGCAGAAAATAATTAATTCATTAAAATTTAACTTCTAAATAATGTATTTGCAATATGTAAAATACTGGAATACATAAATACAAACAGAAACGATATTCCGATCATTGAAAAAATGTAGAATTCTGAAAAACGAAAGATAGCAAGTGTGTCGAATTTCGACTTACTGAGTAAATTTAGAGCAATTCGAAAAAAGACGTTTGAAAAATATTTGAAAATAAAGACAATAATGATTTATTAAAAAACACAAATTTATAAAACTTAGAAATACTAGAATATGACCGCAACATTTCGCTGTCTTAATTGAAATACACAAACACGGAATTCTAAATCAAATTTACATAACAAAACATTAATTCTGGCGTTGCCAGATTCCGAATAGCGAAATTACACTTTTATGATCAATGCGTTTTTCGTTTGGGCTTTTCGTGATACATTACAAAATGTAAGTTATGTAAAATAAAATGTATATATTTTAAATACCTTTTTCATCAATCAAATATTCATAAATTATTTATATTATGGCGAGAAATAAAAAATTAGTTCAAACATGAATTAGAATTTAATTTGTTTTGAAAAAAATTGTTTTGCGAGCAATACTGGTAAAACAATTTTATTGGAAAAGTTGTTTATCTAGCAATACTGGTAAAACAAAATGAGTTGCGTACAGCAGTCGTTTTATACTCAATGTTATTCTTATAGGATTTCGAATTGCTTTTAGTATTATAGAATAGGTATAACTGTTGGGTTTTATCGATTGAAGACAGAGTTTTATACATTAAAATAAATTTTATTACGTAGCCAAGTCTTATGGTTTAAAAACATACATTTTAAGAACAACAAGAAGTCTGATCAGATCATGATCCCATTCTCTCTTCATTTTTATACATTCAAAGATTTACATTCTTCAAATTTATGTGCCCCACACGGCACTATAATTGGAGGTTTGAGACCGATTCCAACATGCGGCCCCATCGGTTGTAAAACCTCAGCAGATGTATTACAATTCAATATATATATATATTTATATAAATCTAACAAAATATTTTTCTAATAATATTTTTAAATTTATTTAACAATAAAGGCTTTGTTAAAAAGTCAGCCAAATTATTTTCCGATGAAATATAATTTACGTTAAATAGTTCATCTTTTATTAATTTACGAATAAATTTGTACTTGATATCAATATGTTTAGTTTTCTGATTTTCCTGACTATTTTTTGAAAAATAGATAGCAGATTGATTATCACAATATACTTGGGGTCTTATGTAATCACACAAACTTAATTCATTTATAATTCTACTAAACCAAATAACTTCTTTAGTGCAATCGGTTAGTGCAATAAATTCAGATTCCATTGAGCTAAGAGCTATGCACTTTTGTTTAGAAGATTTCCATGATATTGGGATGTTACCCAAATAAATTAAATAGCCACTGCTTGAATGTCTGTTTGTGAGACCACATCCCCAATTTGCATCAGAAAAAGCAATCAAATTTGAACTTTTTACATTGGAAAGATTAATTTTAAAATCCTTTGTAAGAAAAACATAGTTCATAATATCAACAACGTAAGACCAGTGTTTGTAAGTATAACCATTACAAAACTGAGACATTATATTAACAGCAAATGCAATATCTGGTCTGGATCTATCTGACAAAAACGATAAACATCCTATTAAGGAACGATAGGGAAATTTCCTCATTAAATCATTTTCAATTATTTCTTCCTCTTTAACCTTATCAGGTAAGTTACAACCAATTTTAAAAGGCAAATTCACAAAACTTTTAGGAAGATCTTTGAATTTTGACATTAATTTTTCAATGTAGGTAATTTGATGTAAATAAATCGAATTTTCAATTTCTTGAAAGTTTACGCCTAACAAATATTTAGTTTTACCTAGGACTGTAAGATCCAATTTTTTGTCCAATAATTCGATTACTTCATTTATCAAATGTTCCCTTTTTGAAAACAAAACCATATCATCTACATAAACAATTAAAATTACATCTTTAAATTTGTAGACACAATTACACCAATTTAACTGAGAAAATCCTAATTTAGTTAAAATACCGTCTAATTCCAAATTCCATTCTCTACCACTTTGATGCAGACCATATATAGCCTTTTCCAATAGACATACTTTGTTTTCGGATCCTTTCAGCACAAATCCTTTTGGCTGTTTCATGTATATAGTGTCCTTAAGGTGTCCATATAAATATGCACTTTTCACGTCAACTTGACAGTGATACCAACCCAACATAGAAATCAATAGTACAAACAATAATTTAACAATAGAAAAATTCACAACTGGTGAAAAAATATCTTTAAAATCAATGCCGGGTTTTTGCTTAAAACCTTGAGCAACAAGACGAGCTTTATACCTTTTAGGTATATTGTTTTCGTCCATTTTTATGCTGTACACCCACTTACTTCCAATTATGGTTGTATTTGGGGGTGTGTCCACTAATTTCCATACTTGCCTATCCTTCATTATCTGAATTTCTTCATTCATGGCAGCATTCCATTTAATTTTATCCTTACTTGTTTGCGTATCTTCATAACTTTTAGGGATTTCGACATTGTAACACTGATCATACATGTCGTACAGCTGCTGCTCTAAAAAATTAGATTCATCACTAGAAGTAGATGGCACATTAGAAATATCCACATTAGGATGTTCAGTTTCTGGCTTAAAATTGAAATTTACAGGATCAAACCTAATCTTATTTTTAGTACAGTACTTTTTAATATCATTTAAAGATCTCATTCTCAAATTTTCAGGAGAATAATAGTATACATCTATCCTATTGCTTTTATTTCTAGGTTTTTCGATTCTTCGCCAATTTGAAATGTTAAGACTTTTTAAGTCCTCAGTTTTAACTAAATCTTTAGAATCTAAAACTTGAGTTTCACTTTCCGATTTTACTTTTATATTTTCATTTGATTGATAAATAGGAATATTAGAATTAAGATCGAAAGAAACGTACTCAAAGTTTTTACCAAATAGTACATCAACAGCTTTCTTACTTTCGTCGATATGAACATGGACTGTTTCAACTATTCTCTTCTCGTTTGGTATATATAATCTGTAACCTTTAGTTTTCAAACCATATCCTGTCAAAATACCAAGTTTAGCTCTGGGTTGTAATTTATTTCTCTGTATTTTAGGAATATGAACATATGCCAAAGAGCCAAAAATTCTAAAATGTTTTACTGATGGTTTGAAACCAGTCCATATTTCGTTAGGAGATATACCCTCAGTTAATTTGTGTTCGCATCTATTTTTAGTATGAATAAATGCTAAAAGTGCTTCTGACCAAAATTGTGGTTGTAAACCACTGTCTTGAAGCATAGCTCTGACACAATCCATGGCTGTTCTATTGAACCTTTCTGCAATGCCATTTTGTTCAGGGGTATAAGTTGAAGTTCTTTCGATTTTTATTCCTATATCATTTAAAAACTTTTTAAATTCTTTGTGACAAAATTCTAAACCATTGTCAGTTCGGACACATTTTAACTTAACATTTAGCTGTCTTTCAGCTTTAACCAAGTATTTTTTAAAGTAATCAAAAACTTCATTCTTATTTCGAATAATATAAATAGTTACTTTACGTGAAAAATCATCAATAATAGATAAAAAGTATTTGTTTCCACCTAGAGAGTTAACTGGAGCAGGACCCCACAAATCCATATGGATCCTTTCCAAAACACTTTTAGTTTTCCTTTCGTACATATAGTTTCTTTTTAAGGATATTCTAGTGGATTTAGCAATAGCACAAATCTTACAATTTTTATCTATATTTTTACAATTAAGTTTTTCAATTCCTTTTACACAATTAATTTTACTCATATTTTCAATTAAGGGCATGTTAACATGACAAAACCTACGGTGGGCTTTTTCTAGATCTAAACCAGTTACATATGTATAATTTTTAATCTTGGGATAACCTTTTAAGATATACAATTTTCCAATTCTGGGAACAGTAAACAAATATTTATTATAACTATTATAAATAATCATTTTGTTATTTCCCCATTTAATTTGGTTTCCCACAAGGTCAATACGAGCACCACTAATTAAATTTTTTCTCATATTAGGCGAGTATAACACATCTTTTAAAGTTATATCATAATTTCTGTTTCTATCTAAAACTGTAAATTGAATATCACCCATACCTAATACTTCCGAGGTGCTGTCCTTGTCTCCGACTAGGATCTTCTGTGGTGGTAGTTTTCTGAATGTCGTAAACATATCACGTTCTTTACAGAAGTGAGCAGTTGCAGCAGAATCAATGAGAAATTCCCTCGGTCTTTCATTTGGAAAATTTGAAACTGCATAGGCACGTTGAAGATCAGTTTTTGGATTGTCCTCCATATAAAATAATTCACCACCAGGTTTCTGCCGATTGCATTTCTTGAAGCACTTCGATTCGTAATGTCCCGACTTTTTGCAGTAGTTGCAGAATGGTCGCGGCCCCATACGACAAACTGTCGACTTTCTTGGGCTTGAAGGAATTAATTCAGGGTCCAGTACGCATCTGCTGTGATCAGGAGTAGACGCCCGTGTCTCCTTGTATCTAGATGACTTGTTTCTTGTAGCATAAGCATCGGCCACGATACTTAATTTTGTGTCTTCGTCCTTCCGCTTCAGGTCGATCCGGCTGGATTCTGTTATTAAATGTTTAGACAAATTGTCTAGCGTGAACTCGTTGTCATCCATCCTGTATAGCAGTTGTACCAGATTATCGTATTCGTGAGGCAAATGTCTTATTAGTTGAAAGCAAACTAAGAGGTCTGGGATTTCGAATCCACCTTCTTTTATCTGTAACAGCTTCTCATGCACTCGTTTGCAGAAGAGTCCAATGGATTCGTCCTCCGGCTGGTAGCGGATTGAAAAGAACTCGTCCACAAGGCCTGCCAATCGTGCTCTAGATGCTGGTTCAAAGTTGGTCTTTAATATATCCCAGGCTTCCTTACCGTCTTCAGTAGATGAAATTAAGACTTGATATTTTCTGTCTATGCCCTGGTAGATAGTTGTATATGTCCTCTGCTTCCTATAACGATAGTCTCTTTTTTCTTGTTCTGGAGCATCTTCCAATAATAGAGGTTCCGTTTTAGTGATAAATTCCCAGCAGTTCCGGTCCATTAGCAATATCTTCATGTCCGTCTTCCACGTGGCATAGTTGAAATCCGATAACTTCGGGAAGGAAAACATGGACATTTCTTGAATACCCATCATACTGGATACCGGTAGTGGCAGAATTCAGGTTCAGCTTAAGGTCTGAGGCCCATAACCAATTGTTGGGTTTTATCGATTGAAGACAGAGTTTTATACATTAAAAATAAATTTTATTACGTAGCCAAGTCTTATGGTTTAAAAACATACATTTTAAGAACAACAAGAAGTCTGATCAGATCATGATCCCATTCTCTCTTCATTTTTATACATTCAAAGATTTACATTCTTCAAATTTATGTGCCCCACACGGCACTATAATTGGAGGTTTGAGACCGATTCCAACAATAACAACTAAGAAAGTTTAGCGCAGATACTATCCACGATTCTGCTAGTATACCACAGAAACGTGTTAGTTTTGCTTTTAAAACCAACATGTTTTTCGTTCCTCTTTTAGAAGCTCCGATCGAATGGCAGTATAAACAAATAATCAATTATCCAGTTCAAAGTTTGGAACAGCAGTTATATATTTCTACGTGATTGATGATGTTTCTGTGAAACATGACATGCAAAATTCGCATAGAAAAGACCAGAGTTAATTAGAAACAGCACCCCTATTGGAGACATCAAAGTAAAGCAAAAAATTAACACAGACCCTCTTTAATTGGCTTAAGCTTGTCATGACACGAGTCCAATAAAGAGACCCTTGGACTCATTAGCAAGAGTGTATGTATCTGTTCTTTTTTATAGTTAAATTAATCATAGTAAAACCGAATTACTAAACAGTGCGTCATATTAATTAGTAATTGAGTAATTGCAGATGAGAAGTGATTTTTTTTACTTCATGCATTTTCATTTAAATGCTGGAAAATTATATTTGAAATGGTGTGGTTGCAAGTATTGTAATGCAATGGATTCTGTTTGAAGTTGAACAAAAACGAATACATTTTGCAACCAGAAGTAGGGTAATGTTTATGTCCCAATGAATACAATTATCTCTAAACTAGATTGGAAGAGACTGTAATGAAGAATCAGAAATTTTAATGGTTCAAAAATGTATATGGAATCGCTTAGAATCACCACCAGATGTTTTCGTGATTGGTTTTACTCCCCAAGCGATTTCGACGAGAGTTAGACGAGTAATCTCGTCCACCAAGATCTGGTTAGTTTTTCTAATGACGAGATACCTCGTCGAGACAATCACCAGAAGGGTTAAGTTCGATGTTTTGTTGTAGGATTATATGAAACTAATCGGATGGAATGAGGTGACATACGCCAATTGCCTGTGACAAAAATAGGTCTCGGTCGAAATCATTATATAGTTAAAAATACGAGTCGAACAGTAATCGTGTTAGCATATTCGTAAACAGAAGGGTGTACAATTCATATTCTGCACACTTCCTGCACCCGACGCTCCCCTCCCTACCCGTGGGTGGGAGAAATGATGCAACATTTCTGGATGTACGGTGTTTGACTCGGTCTATCTTGGCAACCGTGTGCGCAACACGACTGGGCGGGGTATCGTTTTAAAGAGATGCAAAGGATCTATTTAAGTATACAAAGAACATTTCGTAGTGTTTTGAAATGAATATTTTAAAAAGTCGGGGCACTCCTACTCTCCCAACTGATTGCTTAATCGGATCTAAGGCTATTTGTTTTATAATTTTTTGCTGCTGGGACTTTAACTACCAATTTTAGGTTTTACTGTGGTATTCGTCTACAAAAGATTCTCTCTCAATGAATGTTTATAATTTCTTAAAATTATAAACACTTCTTTTTTGTCTTTTATCACAACTGAATCGCCTAACGTGACGATATAACATCTTATGACAAGGTCGAAACTAATTCAAACTTACTACTACATGGCTCTTCCATCTTATATCAAAACACTTTGTTTGTTAACTAGTAAAAATTTAAGCATTGTGTTTAAAGATTTTCATGGCACGAAAAAATAAAGTCCGAGCACTCATCACCTCTGTCCAAGAACAGGGTAGGATTAAATAAAATTTTTATAGGAAATCTAAAATTATGAATTCTACAGAGCTAATTTAATTATTTTGTTTCACAATTCCTCTGGCACAGTTTGTATCTATAATGTAACTTTTAGGAAAACTTCGTTACTCCGATTTTTCTTGGCAGCTCTTCAGATCTCAGGTGTGAAATTTCAACCCTACCCTTTTTTCACTCCTGCTTTTGATACTCGGAGGTTCAATTACCGCTGGGGCCAGAAAGTACTGCATAATTTTCTCGTAACAACGTAAACTTCGCTGTTTCTTTCCCTTCTTTTACAGTAAGAAAACTTCTTTTTCTCTTTCTTCCTTGCGTGGAAATGTTTTTATCTTGTCAGTTCGTCAGCGATGGGAAAAAAGTTCTATTCTTTCCCCTCTCTGTTCTTCTTTCTCAGTCAAAGTCGTCTGCTGAAATAAGATTACTGCTAAAACCAGGCCTCAGGGCTGAAAGCTCTTTCTTTAGCTGTTGATAACAACTTCAACTTCCATTCTTGCATCACTTAGTGACGTCAAAAGCGGCCAAAAAATCGGCATGCCCCGGAGAAACTAAGTTAAGAGAACATAAAAAAGTAGCGAGAAACACACGCGTATTTATTCGACTGCAGACGATTCGCAGAAACAGTTTTTATGTTGTTGAATGAGATGCAATCGCTTGGAGAGATGAGCGCTCTTCCGTACAGCTGAAGGTAAACAACTTGCAACTTCTTTTCAACTTGTGTGTAAAAGTGTTGTTTTCTGTGTAGCTGCGAGGAAAGAGTTTCAACTGTGCATGGCTTTTACTGTTCTGAGGAAAACAAGTTCAAGATTTTAGAATACTTTCGAAAATAAAAATATATGATTTTCACCACTTCGTTTTATATACCTTAATAAAATTTTTTTTTGACGTATTCGTAAAGAGCAAAATCAATATAGTCGACTTTCTTTTTAAAATATCCCTCTTTTACGAACTCACGATTTTACTAACTTTTTTCAAGACCCACCTAGATACCCATCGAACTCTTTAATTTTTATTTCATTTAGGAATATTCGTTAGCACATTCTTGTTTACAAAACAACAAAGCATATTGTCATCCAAAACACGGTATAATTTATTTCGAGTGTTGCCATGGATTTTTCTGTCTCAAACCAATGCCTATGAATGATTAGTGGAAGCATACGAGTCCCAGCACTACATCTTAGAAATTTTGGTTAGAACTAAGATAATCTAGTGTTCAAATCGACAAGCAACTTAGCTTGCCGCATAAGGAACTTTCGGTAACTAATATTTTTGCCAATTTTCAAACACACCATATTTAGAATTTATTAGAGGTAAGGAACAAGTTTTTTTATCAGCCATTGTTCACGTTTGCTTGCTTAGTACACACCATTTTATAAAATAAAAAAGAGGTGAAAAGGTTTTTAAACATAATTTAATGTTCTTTCAAAACGTTAACAACTGACACGCGAATTGTATTCTATTTCTTTCCAATACCATCTCAAAAACTATCACACTGACAGACGTTAGTTCTTTCAACTTTTATTTTTAGTTATTAATTATTCTACCACTTTTAGTTATTGATTATTCTATCAAACCTTTTCATCTTTTCTTTCACGACAATTATCCCCCAGCAATAATCCCCAGCAGGAACTTGGAATTCTTTCTTTAGGGGTTAAGAAAACGCATGTAACCATTGTTCTTTCTTGATTGTTTTACAAACTACACTATTTTGTTATAAGAAGCATCGGTACTTTAAAAGGAATTTATATTATCTCAAAACTTGAATAATTGACCCTCATTCTAAACTTTTGAAACTAATGTCAGTCCATTCAAAATTGCAAAAACATCACACTAGTAAGCGTAGATTCTTTTAAGTATTCTTTTAAACACTATTGGCTATTCTATTTTAATTTATTCTTTCGTGAAAATTATCACAGCACGATTTAGGAACAATGCTAGAATTTCTTCAGTTTCAGAGCACGTATTATATTAGACATTGTTCTTTTGGGGTTGTTTTACAAACTATTTTATAGCATAATAATCTGTGGTAAAAAAAACCTTTAACGTAGTGTTCACTCAAAACTCTGAGCGCTTGACACGTTCAAATTCCTGACTATTGCAATGAATATTTCTTACCACAAAAGTGTACCACTCCGACAGGCGCAGGTTCCCACCCATTTCTTCCTGAAGCAAGCCATCGCAACTCCATCACCGTTCGTTAGAAGAATGTGCCCATCAGCTGCTTCTTTTGTGTTCGCTGATTTCTCTTCAACGAGGCGAGTTGAGGCGTTTTGTTCCTGCGGCGATTTCGAAGCAGGTGATGGAGAAGCTTTCACTTCCACCCACATTCTTTTCGCGAAAGGGCTCTTAAATAATAGCGCGGAACTCCCCCTAATTAGATGTTGGTTTAGTCAGAATTAATTGACGCGATGAAGTAGTTTTAAATGACGTCCGGTCACTCTATTCTCTCTCTTGGTTCAGCAAGTAGTTCTCAGTTCATGCAAGTAGATCAACGCATTCACGCATAGAGAGTATATTTGTTTTCAACACTTAATTACACTCAACGGGTAGTAGTTAATTGTTAACCCTCTGAGGGGTTCACACGCATAATTCCACCTTCCAACCAGTAGTCTTCCAAGAATGACCACTGACCAGTTTTGACCTTCTTGACCAATAGACTTCTCTCAAAAAATTCCATTCTAAGGAAAAGAGCAATACAATCTTTCTAAAGGATTCTATTCCAAGGAAAGTAACAGTAGAATTTTCCCAAATGTTTCTATTTTGATGAAAACAGCAATAGAATCTTTCCAAAGGATTTTATTCGAATGAAGCAGCAATATATTTTTTCCAAAGGATTCTATTTGAATGAAAGCAGCAATAGAATCTTGTCAAATGATTCTAGCTCAAGGAAATCCGCAAGAGAATCTTTTCAAAGAATTCTATTCTAAGGAAAGGTGCAATAGAATTGTTCCAAAGGATTTTATTCTAACGAAACAGCAATAGAATCTTTCCAAAGAATTCATTCTATTGAAACAGCAATAGAATCTTTCCAAAGGATTCTATTCCAAAGGAACGGTATAGTATAATATTTCCAAAGAATTATATTTCAAGGAAAGGAGCAATAGAATTTCCCCAAAGGATTTTATTCTAAGGAAAGGATTAATAGAATCTTTCTTTATGCTGAAAGAATCCATGAGTTCTTTCACCCAATAGATGTGGTTGTTTAGTCATTAAGTGTGTTGTGACGTAAAAACAATACTGCACTACTCTGAAATATCGCGACTCTAGATCAGAAAGCATGCAGAAATAGTCAAAGTTTGAATTTTACATCGAAAGGAAATGTATATGGGTTATAAGAGATTTTGTCCTACAATTTAAGCAAAATATAATGGTTTCTTAAGTTAGTTTGGAATTTGTAAATTATTTATACTTAAAGAGTCCTTTGGGCTATTTCCAGATGATTTGGCGATTAGATACATTCAGTAAAACTAACTCTTGGGACCTATCAAGAAAAGACTAGAGCGGAAAATTGTCCTCCTCATTAATTCTCATTCTGCAATTTTCAAACTGTTTCTGACTATTAACTACTCCCTTCTGCCTCTTAATTTGAATGCAAACCAGTTATTGACAATTTTGTGAGTCCTGGAAGGGATCCTTTTTCAGTCACAGTAATATTTAAGAGAATGAGCAAGCTGATAAATTAGCAAAGGGACTTCCTCTTTAAATCCTCATTTCCCAAATCTTTTACCAAACATTCAGAAATTTCATGAAATTTAACCGTGAAAAAGAGGGATTCGTATACAAAAGACCACTGTTAGAAAGATTTGGGCCAGCCTTTCTGACAAATGTATTCAAAAAGATTTATCTAGAACTGTAGGGGGTCGCTTGTTTTAGGGTCCAGACTGAACATGACTATCTACAGGCTCATTTATTTTCATTGGGTTTTATGACTCTCCAAACCGCCCACTCTTTGGTGCCGTAAACATGGCTAGCGAACATCTTTTTGTCTGCTCGTCTCTGCAGAATGTTCATTATTCTGTTAATTTTAGCCCTCTGAGCGTCGCGAAACTTCCGAGTAGTGTAATTTTCCAATGGCTTTTGAACGATACAATTAAAACCTCTAAGTGCTGTGCACAAGTCTAAATGTTCAGCCGTAATTTGTTGTCCAGTCACAAATTACAGTTTGGGAAATAAATCTACAACTCGAGTTTGAAAAGGTGAATCCGAAACCAATAATGCCCGGTCAACAGTCTGAAACAAAGCTACAGCTGCTCTCCGTGGAGCTTCGGTGACAGAAAAAAATAATTCTCATTGAGCACAGCCCAGTTTTTAACTCTAAACAACCACCAGCACTCTGTTTTAACACTCTTGTGGTTTGTCAGCGTCGAAAACTGCCCTGCACTGGCCATCCGCTGATACAAAAACATATTCCAAAGTGTCACTAGTTCTGGGCAAGGAGATAATTTGTTTTTCGTACTCGGAGTAATAGGGTAGTTTTGTCTGCACGAGGTATTTAGTTATTAGCAAAACTGTTCAGATGTTGATAGACGAGATATCTCGTCATCAGCAAAATTGATCAGATCTTGATATACGAGATATCTCGTCGAAATCACTTGGAGGGTTAAAGTCCTTCTTTAGTTTGATGTTATGAACCTTGATGAATGATAGGTTTACTGGTCTAGAGAGTCTTTGGATTAGCAAAGCATCTTTATTGGCAAGAAAGTCATAATTTTCATTGCCATAGTTGTACGAGTATCTACTAAAGATAGGTAGGTAATTAATTAACGTCTCACTGGAGCAACACATCAGGCTATTGGGGACGGTCCGGGATCAATACCTGAAGGGAGAAAAGCAAGTACAACGCCTCGTAATTTGAGTCCCTACTGAAAGGAAATTCAATATAGTATAAGGACCTTCAATATTATTCTACAATCCAAAACACCAGAACATTCGGAAAGGCTAATTCATGAAAGTGCCTATTAAGCTGATTAAATTATCAAAGCATATTTGCAATCAACAATAAATGCGTCTACCTATTCATGCTGACACCTGAGTAAGTTGTGCGATACAGTTTTCCACATCTTTGAATATTTATTCACATTCTATATCCCCTTTACGAGTAGACTAAAAGACAAAATTAAAACATTTCTTCAAAACCTCTTTTTAAAGTTCCATCGCTAATGTTTTGGTTCACGTTAAAAAATACCTTTTAAAGATGCCGGATGAAATTGAAACTAGTTTCACGGTGTACGGTTATAAAACAGGGACTTAATTTTGACGCGATGATTAAACGCTCTGCCGGTGGAAACATTCCTTTCCCCCAACCAAAGCTTTAATAAATACCAGTTACTGTCAGGATTTCACAGACCGGGGTTGGAACGGAATGTTTTCCAGAGACGGGAAGGAGTGGATAATGTTCGAAAAGAGAACTGGAATGAGGTACTTCCGCTGGGTCACCCTACGCGGAAATTGGATTTGCTCTATACTCCAGGAAACCCGAGTCCTGTTTTCTCTAGTCCTGAAAAAAAAATGGCGGAGGAATAAGAATAAATGAATACTTATAAGTAGGAGAGTAAAGTTTTAGAGCCTTTTAAAGAGAGGACAAGGAATATTAAAAAACAGCGATGTAGGGTCTTGAAGCGTTTCGCTTTTGGTTGGTATACACCAATCATCGAACTTACCTTTACTGAAATGGAGTGGGGTGGGAGGAAGAGCTATTCGGGATTGAATACAAGGGTCGAGTCCATGTATAGTGCGGAATGCCGTGAGAAGGCAGTTGAGTCACGTGGGTTTGTACGAGTCTATTAGTTAAATTACAATCATAAACGTGAAATATAAGCAGACTGAGCATTGCTACTGAGCGAAGCTTCAAAAAGTGTGACCAACATGTCGACAAGTAGTCACGCGACTATTCCTTGAAAAATTGACTTGGTTGGCCAATTTGGCACCTTATCCCCTCGTTTGGTGATATAATATCATGAGAGTAGATGCGTGAATACGCATTTCTAAAGCGTGGCAACAAAAATGGTGAAATTGACAGTCTACTACTATGTCACGTGAACCAATCAGATGATGAAACAATGGATGGGCGTCATCTCGTCCCGTGAACCAATCAAATATTGAATGTTCGCTTCCATTCGGAAAATGAAAGTAATCTAAGGGTCACGTTACTGCTAGTTTTGGCCACATGAACCTGGGCACTTGGAAGGGTATTGGTATTGGTATTTTCAATTAACGTCACACTGGAGCAACACAACGGGCTATTGGTGACGGTCCGGGATCAATCCCAAAGGGAAAGATCCGAGGACAACACCACGTAATTTTGAACCACGGTCAGATGACGAGGCAACACCTGAGCTGGCACCCCACTCTCCAAACTTCCACACCACGCCAACGTGAGGACATTTGAGGCCACGACAGATTTAACGTGCACCAGCCCCCTTTGTACACGACGGTGTTTGGCTGGATTCGAACTCGCAACCCTTTGGCTGCTAGTCCGTTACCCTTCCAACCGGGCCACCGCGGCCCTGCACTTGGAAGGGTTACCATTGCTCACTCTACTTTTATACTTCTATAATTACGACCTTCTAGTAAAATAGACAAAGCAGTGGGTAGAGTCGCTGTCACACGATCTCAGGAGGCCAAGTCCCGTGGACTTACGAATCAACTTGGGCCTATAGGTTATCGAAGCTCAGAGTAGCGTTTTTAATCACTTTGGATGACAACCTTAACTTTAATCATTTGTTCTACATTAGGATTCATGCTTTTTCCCACAACCACGTGACAGATTTTCAAACCGAGCGACAGGAAGAAATAGCATGAAGCTGCTTGCACATACTCCGTCCATTTCATTTGAAAGTCGATGCTAAATTAGGGGGCTGGTAGTAACGTAAGCAAAGTTCATTCACAACTGGCGTCTTTAACGCGGATTCTGGTTCTACGTTCGGTTCCAAAAGCGATAGTAGTAG
This sequence comes from Meta bourneti, assembly GCA_933210815.1. Classification (NCBI taxonomy): domain Eukaryota; kingdom Metazoa; phylum Arthropoda; class Arachnida; order Araneae; family Tetragnathidae; genus Meta; species Meta bourneti. The sequence continues at coordinate 34,754,727 of OW119922.1, read as the reverse complement.
TAACGAATTGACGGGAAGAAACATACATGGTGATGGCCATTCATGCCTTTGGGTACGGAGCCCTTTTAACGTGCATTCACACCTATTCAAAAATCGACTGACCCAAAGTCAACTATCTTCTCGTCGGAGCCGTATTATAAATGAGTTTGCTGCCACATTGAAGGGAACACCATATTTTATTATAGTTGTAGTAACGTGGTGCATAATATATGGCCGCCCTAGAAAGTCTTACATCTCTTAACACAGGGCTAGATTAGAAATTTTGTTTTATTTTTTTATCAGCTTTAAAAAATAGTGGTCTAAATTTTCTTAAAGGCATATTTAAGAATGTGGTCAGATAAGAAAAAAAGTGTAAGCTGAGTTTTAAGAAGACGCAGACAGGGCATTATGTTATATAGACAGCTTACAAGTGAAACACATCAAGTCAAAAAAGATCCTAAGAAAACTTGGAAAATTGTAATTTTGCTATTTCAATAATTATCCATTGCACTTTATATTTACTTAATTCATCACTTATTTATAGAAGTGTACCTTCATTACGATTATGTATAGCTTATCAACTTATTAATAAAATTAGAATAAATAATTTACTTTTATCCATTTGCTTGTGTATTTCTCAAGAAGTTATCTAGCAAAGAAAAACTGACTTAGTGGACTTCGCTAGTCGAAAGTTCACCAAATTATATCCAGGAAAAACTGTAACTCATATTTGAAAATTTTGACTTAGCTTGTTTCTCTTCTAGGCCGGTAATGCGTCTGAGAAAGTCAAGTCTTTTCCCGAAAGGAATAGGGATCATAACTTTTAGAATCAGGCATGCATCGACCTCCAACTGGAGATAATTAATCCTTCAATGTTCAATGACATATACGTCAAAATTTAAAGAATTTTGCTTAATTGGTTTCTACAAAAGTCTAGAAAAGGGTAAGTTTAAAAAATTTGATAGCGACTGCTCAGAAAATGTCAAGTATCTTTGGAAGCACATTTGGGTAAGAAGAAACTTTTTCAATTATTAAAAAAATAAGAGAATGCTAGGCTAATTTAAAAAGACGAGAATTATATCTAGAGGATTTCTACAACAGCATTAACTCCCGTCTACGAGTCTTGTTTATGAAACAAATGTGACTTGATTGTTGTTTAATAAATAACATTGATGTTTAACAAATAATTCCGCTTAAAAATGTATTATTATTTTCAGTGCCGCCATTATTATTCCCCTTCCTCCAAACCAATACGTACAACCCGCTTTCTGCACAATATTTCATAATCCAGTCTGCAGCATTCATGAAGTTGTGCATTCCTATTGTAGTATATTATTGTGTATTGAATATTTGCTTTTAAAAAATACAAAATCGGTGCCCGTTATCTGCATTAGCAATTCATTACTTCTGCTTTTGAATGAAATGGGTCAATATTTCCTAAACCGAACTACAGTACAGTACCGATCCTAAAACGATATTAGAATGGAAAGAAATCTTGAAAATGAAGTCTAATGTTTCATCTTCAGTTTCCATCTTATCTTGTGATATATAATAGTAGAAATAATAACAAATCCATACATAGAGGAAATTAAGTTTATTGAGTTGAAAGTAGGGAGGGAGGTATTTGAATTAACGTCACACTGGAGCAACACAACGGGCTATTGGTGAAGGTACGGGATCAATCCCGAAGGGAAAGATGCGAGGACAACACCTCGTAATTTTGAACCTTTGTCAGAGGACGAGGTCACACCTGAGCTGGAACCCCACTCTCCAAACTTCTACATTATGCTACCGTGTGGACATTTGAAACCATGACAAATTTAACGTGAACCAGTACCCCACGTATACGACGGTATACGTATTTGGTTGGGAAGAATTTTGAACTCGCAAACCTCCGGTTGCTAATCTGCTACTTTTCCAACTGGGCTAAAGCGGCCCAGCAATTATGGCAGAGAATGGATGCCGAACTCGATTTGTGATTCAAATTAACTTCTTTTTACTTGTAAAACTGTTAGGTGAGAACATCACCATTCACACGAGTGAAAATATTCAATCTCTTCTTTTTGCGCTGCAGTATGTCAATTTTTTTTCTAAGTAAATGAATGTTTCTTTAATTGTAATTAACGACTCTGTTGAAATCAACATAACTTTATCCTTCTTTACGTAATCAACAAATTGTGAATACACAAAGAGGAATAAAAAATTCACTAACTTTATAAAACTAAATATCTTGTAACTTTCAAGAGGAAATATAAAATATGTATAAGAAATTGATTTCTTTTCTAAAACCGTAGAAAATAAAGCCCTGAACGTAAAAACTGATAAAAATCTCACACGACTTTTGAAGTTCGCTTGTATTTACCCCTCTTTATACAAACACTTTCCAAAATGGCGCAATCTTACACAAAATGAACTTGGCACCATACTTCAAGCGGGGCGATTTGGAATTTTTAATGTGGAAAGTAGACGGCCTAGAGCGTAGGTTTCCTTACATACAAAAAATTCTCTCCTAACGCAATTCACGTGTCAAGGCATCTAAAGCGTCCCCCAACGTCAAAATGAAACCTGAAACTGAAAACCCGTGCCATTCTTGACAAGGGCTTGTTTAGCATCCGCTAACAACCATTTTTTCCCCTTCTTATGCTGTCAGGAAAAGCGCTTTTAACCCAAATCCTGGATTTTTTTTTTCGTGTCGCGTACCTTCATCTAGAGAGGGAGTTTAAGGAACATCGCAATGACATTTTAAGTGACTTTCGGCGAGAAGAGGCCTTTTCCTGCCTTTCTTTCATACAGTACGTGTTCTCCAGATATGGCTTTTGCTTATAAGCCGGCTCGGAATTCGAGTTTAATAGAAGCTGAGTATCCTGTTTTAGGGGGATCCGAATAAAGGTATGCCAAAAGCAATTTGAGTTGCTCAGGAGGTTGCGCCGTATATTGCTTTCACACGTCATGTAGAAGGATAAGCTAAATTTAGAAACTTAATAAAGTTCACTGTACTGCTGTGGAAGACAAAACCTCCTCTACGACCTCGTTAACCCTAAAGACCTCCTCTATTACTGGTCTTTAGCGTTAAAGGTTGTTAATGCTGCGTTTAATTGTAACTAATGCCCTATAACCCTAGAAACCAATAATAGCACTCATCCAGTAGTTGGTGAGTGACGTTGTATAAATGAAGATTGTTCAGTAGAGTCGACAGTGCCTAACAATTGAGATTTTAGTTAAATCGTCACGTACTTAGGATTAACGATTTTTACAATGTTGTTATGAAAGACCTTTTCTGTTCAGCTAAATGTAGATGGCGGAACGTGTTTCCTGTATGAATTCTGAACGTGACGTTATTTGGCTTTTTTTTCGAGTAGATTTCAGCACTTCGCCAATAAAAGTTCCAAAGAATAAATTCTGATTGATATATGGCAGTTGATTGATCAGAGCCAATTAAATTAAAAACCAAACGTCACCCAAACAACGATAAACGTCATTTTAAGGTAACTCCGATACGTATAATGCGAGAGCATATGGGTAGCAGAAGTAAAGTCTTCACTTCCCATCTGATTTGTTTGTTTATACTGAAAATTCCTCCCATAATAGAAACTGATGCCTCATTACTCTCGAAAACACTCAATCAAAAGTTGGTTGAGACACTATACTGTTATCTAGAGTTTCTAAATATCAGATATGTAGCAGAGCGTGGAAAATGCAACTTAAGTCTGCCAAAAAGTATATTGTGGAGGAGATCTGTTGCACTTCTATGCATAGTACTATATGGAAAGTTAGGTTTTGCTGTGCTGATCAAACTCACCACAGTACTTCCACTCTAGGATTTTGTAATGGCGGACTTTGATAGGCGATACAGCAAGTTGACTGATCACCAGTTGTGTGAAATGGTGAAAGCTGTATTAAGATCATCGACCTTCTAATGAAATAGACGGATTATGTGCGCTGAGCTTCACGTTGTTTCTTTCGGTCGCTTGGTTTGAAAATCTGTCACGTGGTTGTGAGAAAAAGCATGAATCCTAACGTGGGACAAATCATTAATTGGTTAGAATAATTATCCAGCGTGATAAAAAACTCTATCATGTGCTTTTCGACAGCCAATCGGTCCAAATTGATTCGTAAGCCCACATGTCCCTTCCGAGATCTTATGACGGCGACTCCGTCCGCATACTATGTCTATTTCATTAGAAGGTCGATGATTAGGATCATGGGTGTACTTCGTATGCGTGGTTTTGGAAAAGAGGATTGAGAACTGTGGCTGGCTGTTGTTGCTTGCAGCAGAGTGAATGCTGTCCGGCAGTTTTGAAGTAAGACTGAGTAGCAACGAAGAATGCCGCTGTGATGGTAGTAGAGATAGTGTTTGTTATCACAGGATTTCAGAAGTGTTTTGTATCGCCCATGTGATTAAACTACCTGAGAGCATCTTGTATAGATACATGGGGTCATGCGGAATGAAAGAAGACGTTTTCCTGTACGCAAGACGTACTCTACTTGTAGGTAAAAGAAGCAAAAACTATCAGTCTTGTGTCAACTCAAAAGATAAATGGTTTTTAAAACGGATTTTCCCTGTGGTAAATATTGTGATTAAAATAATGCATTTTGGGTTAACTCATACCTCAGGGACACATCTCCTTTAGTACGGGCCCATACTCTGCCGAGATACTCTAGTGATTTTCTTTTCCCACGGGGTTTACCGTCTTTAGTAAATACGGGGGTCGCGTCCCCTGAGAAACCGTAGCAATATTTTTCTACTTTCATCCTACTACTATGTTCCCCAATACCTCTTTTTATCCCTATCACGACAATTTTTACTTGATGTTGTATTGTGTTGGTCGCAGCTTGCTCAAATATAGCCCTTGCGCCATAAAACCCCAAACCAACCAACCAACTTAATATGTATAGTATAACTTTAAAGTAAAAATATTTGTTATAACTGTGGTTTATTCTACTATAACTAATACTATAATATTCTGTGTATTTATTCTACTATAACTAATACTATAATATTCTGTGTATTTATTCTACTATAATATATTATCTATTTAAACACTATTTTGAAAAAATTTGAGGCCAAGTGTAGAAATTTAATTCATGTGTACCCAAGCTTGCTGCTATGATTGGAACACTAATTAGAATTTCCCTGCACCAAAAGTTATTTCACGTGAGGAATCAAAGGCCGGTAGAGACGCTATTTAATAAATTTTATCAAATATTACTTTCACATTCATAAAGTTTTCTGTCTTCACATCACTTACTTCTACGGAAAAATTTTCAGCTTAAAAAAGTCTAAAAGTTGTTCATAATAGTAACTATACAATCCTCTTCTACTCGTATCTATATAATTTCTGATCATTCAATTTATTCATAAAAAATCCATTTAAAAACTAAAATAAAATTTAATATTCCGCATATTCGGTGAAACTTCACAACAGATTAAACATATTTCTTCTACTTTAATTTAATACTGATATATTTAATACTGATATCAATACTTTATTGAAGATTGTTCTTTATTTACAAATTAGCGACTAAATTATGTTTTTCTTTACATTTTTTGGATTTAGTATAACAGTAAAAATTTTATTCTTAAGAATTAAATTCCTCAAGAATACATTTTTTGCTTTTTCAATAGCCTTCCAGATTCTAGGTAGGCAGGGGTAGTTGCAATAGCGTTGTTCTGGAGCAACACAATGGACTATAGAAGACTGTCCGGAATCATTCCCTAAGGGAACGATCCGAAGTCAACGCTTCGTAATGTTGAACAACGGTCAGATGACAAGGTCAACACCCATGCCAACGTGAGTACATTTGAGACCACGTTAGATTTAACGCCTAAGCCGCGACTCTACCAACTGGACTATTGCGACCCCCTGAATATATGAATGTATAAGGGTATGAATTTATATAAATCCAGTATAAGTTAACAGTCAATGAACCAACGACTTTAGACCGCTGAATCGTAACGACAGCTGGAGCATCTGGTAAATATCGTATCATGCTCCATACATAGAGATTCATATCGCTTCACGTTCTGATTTTGCTATGATTGCCTACTCTATAACGGTAGGTTCAAGTAACGAAGCACTGAAGTAACACAACAAGTTAATAGCTACAATCCGGGATCAATCTCGAAGGGAAAGATCTCTGGACAATGCCTCGTAATTTTGAATCACGGTCATATGACGAGGTCAACAGCTGAACTGGCACCCCATTCTAAATCGACTATCATGATCGATATTTATCAGCCTCTGATCCGTCTCCATAAGAAACAAATCGATTCTCCCTTCTAATAGGGTCTTCGGGGTTTGTAAACATAAAAAAGCGTTTGAACTGGGAAGAATAATACTATTTAGAAGCTCTGGTTCAATAAAAAAATGTACCTATTCCTCAACTTTCTTGTGAACAAATATTAAACAATTCACCACGACCTCGATTAAGCTCAAACACCACAAAATATTCCTCGACAAAATCGGCTATCCTGATAAACAGTTATCAGCCTCTGATCCGTCTCCATAAGAAACCCATCGATTCTCCCTTCTAATAGGGTCTTCGGGGTTTGTAAACATAAAAAAGCGTTTGAACTGGGAAGAATAATACTATTTAGAAGCTCTGGTTCAATAAAAAAATGTACCTATTCCTCAACTTTCTTGTGAACAAATATTAAACAATTCACCACGACCTCGATTAAGCTCAAACACCACAAAATATTCCTCGACAAAATCGGCTATCCTGATAAACAGTTATCAGCCTCTGATCCGTCTCCATAAGAAACCCATCGATTCTCCCTTCTAATAGGGTCTTCGGGGTTTGTAAACATAAAAAAGCGTTTGAACTGGGAAGAATAATACTATTTAGAAGCTCTGGTTCAATAAAAAAATGTACCTATTCCTCAACTTTCTTGTGAACAAATATTAAACAATTCACCACGACCTCGATTAAGCTCAAACACCACAAAATATTCCTCGACAAAATCGGCTATCCTGATAAACAGTTATCAGCCTCTGATCCGTCTCCATAAGAAACCCATCGATTCTCCCTTCTAATAGGGTCTTCGGGGTTTGTAAACATAAAAAAGCGTTTGAACTGGGAAGAATAATACTATTTAGAAGCTCTGGTTCAATAAAAAAATGTACCTATTCCTCAACTTTCTTGTGAACAAATATTAAACAATTCACCACGACCTCGATTAAGCTCAAACACCACAAAATATTCCTCGACAAAATCGGCTATCCTGATAAACAGTTATCAGCCTCTGATCCGTCTCCATAAGAAACCCATCGATTCTCCCTTCTAATAGGGTCTTCGGGGTTTGTAAACATAAAAAAGCGTTTGAACTGGGAAGAATAATACTATTTAGAAGCTCTGGTTCAATAAAAAAATGTACCTATTCCTCAACTTTCTTGTGAACAAATATTAAACAATTCACCACGACCTCGATTAAGCTCAAACACCACAAAATATTCCTCGACAAAATCGGCTATCCTGATAAACAGTTATCAGCCTCTGATCCGTCTCCATAAGAAACCCATCGATTCTCCCTTCTAATAGGGTCTTCGGGGTTTGTAAACATAAAAAAGCGTTTGAACTGGGAAGAATAATACTATTTAGAAGCTCTGGTTCAATAAAAAAATGTACCTATTCCTCAACTTTCTTGTGAACAAATATTAAACAATTCACCACGACCTCGATTAAGCTCAAACACCACAAAATATTCCTCGACAAAATCGGCTATCCTGATAAACAGTTATCAGCCTCTGATCCGTCTCCATAAGAAACCCATCGATTCTCCCTTCTAATAGGGTCTTCGGGGTTTGTAAACATAAAAAAGCGTTTGAACTGGGAAGAATAATACTATTTAGAAGCTCTGGTTCAATAAAAAAATGTACCTATTCCTCAACTTTCTTGTGAACAAATATTAAACAATTCACCACGACCTCGATTAAGCTCAAACACCACAAAATATTCCTCGACAAAATCGGCTATCCTGATAAACAGTTATCAGCCTCTGATCCGTCTCCATAAGAAACCCATCGATTCTCCCTTCTAATAGGGTCTTCGGGGTTTGTAAACATAAAAAAGCGTTTGAACTGGGAAGAATAATACTATTTAGAAGCTCTGGTTCAATAAAAAAATGTACCTATTCCTCAACTTTCTTGTGAACAAATATTAAACAATTCACCACGACCTCGATTAAGCTCAAACACCACAAAATATTCCTCGACAAAATCGGCTATCCTGATAAACAGTTATCAGCCTCTGATCCGTCTCCATAAGAAACCCATCGATTCTCCCTTCTAATAGGGTCTTCGGGGTTTGTAAACATAAAAAAGCGTTTGAACTGGGAAGAATAATACTATTTAGAAGCTCTGGTTCAATAAAAAAATGTACCTATTCCTCAACTTTCTTGTGAACAAATATTAAACAATTCACCACGACCTCGATTAAGCTCAAACACCACAAAATATTCCTCGACAAAATCGGCTATCCTGATAAACAGTTATCAGCCTCTGATCCGTCTCCATAAGAAACCCATCGATTCTCCCTTCTAATAGGGTCTTCGGGGTTTGTAAACATAAAAAAGCGTTTGAACTGGGAAGAATAATACTATTTAGAAGCTCTGGTTCAATAAAAAAATGTACCTATTCCTCAACTTTCTTGTGAACAAATATTAAACAATTCACCACGACCTCGATTAAGCTCAAACACCACAAAATATTCCTCGACAAAATCGGCTATCCTGATAAACAGTTATCAGCCTCTGATCCGTCTCCATAAGAAACCCATCGATTCTCCCTTCTAATAGGGTCTTCGGGGTTTGTAAACATAAAAAAGCGTTTGAACTGGGAAGAATAATACTATTTAGAAGCTCTGGTTCAATAAAAAAATGTACCTATTCCTCAACTTTCTTGTGAACAAATATTAAACAATTCACCACGACCTCGATTAAGCTCAAACACCACAAAATATTCCTCGACAAAATCGGCTATCCTGATAAACAGTTATCAGCCTCTGATCCGTCTCCATAAGAAACCCATCGATTCTCCCTTCTAATAGGGTCTTCGGGGTTTGTAAACATAAAAAAGCGTTTGAACTGGGAAGAATAATACTATTTAGAAGCTCTGGTTCAATAAAAAAATGTACCTATTCCTCAACTTTCTTGTGAACAAATATTAAACAATTCACCACGACCTCGATTAAGCTCAAACACCACAAAATATTCCTCGACAAAATCGGCTATCCTGATAAACAGTTATCAGCCTCTGATCCGTCTCCATAAGAAACCCATCGATTCTCCCTTCTAATAGGGTCTTCGGGGTTTGTAAACATAAAAAAGCGTTTGAACTGGGAAGAATAATACTATTTAGAAGCTCTGGTTCAATAAAAAAATGTACCTATTCCTCAACTTTCTTGTGAACAAATATTAAACAATTCACCACGACCTCGATTAAGCTCAAACACCACAAAATATTCCTCGACAAAATCGGCTATCCTGATAAACAGTTATCAGCCTCTGATCCGTCTCCATAAGAAACCCATCGATTCTCCCTTCTAATAGGGTCTTCGGGGTTTGTAAACATAAAAAAGCGTTTGAACTGGGAAGAATAATACTATTTAGAAGCTCTGGTTCAATAAAAAAATGTACCTATTCCTCAACTTTCTTGTGAACAAATATTAAACAATTCACCACGACCTCGATTAAGCTCAAACACCACAAAATATTCCTCGACAAAATCGGCTATCCTGATAAACAGTTATCAGCCTCTGATCCGTCTCCATAAGAAACCCATCGATTCTCCCTTCTAATAGGGTCTTCGGGGTTTGTAAACATAAAAAAGCGTTTGAACTGGGAAGAATAATACTATTTAGAAGCTCTGGTTCAATAAAAAAATGTACCTATTCCTCAACTTTCTTGTGAACAAATATTAAACAATTCACCACGACCTCGATTAAGCTCAAACACCACAAAATATTCCTCGACAAAATCGGCTATCCTGATAAACAGTTATCAGCCTCTGATCCGTCTCCATAAGAAACCCATCGATTCTCCCTTCTAATAGGGTCTTCGGGGTTTGTAAACATAAAAAAGCGTTTGAACTGGGAAGAATAATACTATTTAGAAGCTCTGGTTCAATAAAAAAATGTACCTATTCCTCAACTTTCTTGTGAACAAATATTAAACAATTCACCACGACCTCGATTAAGCTCAAACACCACAAAATATTCCTCGACAAAATCGGCTATCCTGATAAACAGTTATCAGCCTCTGATCCGTCTCCATAAGAAACCCATCGATTCTCCCTTCTAATAGGGTCTTCGGGGTTTGTAAACATAAAAAAGCGTTTGAACTGGGAAGAATAATACTATTTAGAAGCTCTGGTTCAATAAAAAAATGTACCTATTCCTCAACTTTCTTGTGAACAAATATTAAACAATTCACCACGACCTCGATTAAGCTCAAACACCACAAAATATTCCTCGACAAAATCGGCTATCCTGATAAACAGTTATCAGCCTCTGATCCGTCTCCATAAGAAACCCATCGATTCTCCCTTCTAATAGGGTCTTCGGGGTTTGTAAACATAAAAAAGCGTTTGAACTGGGAAGAATAATACTATTTAGAAGCTCTGGTTCAATAAAAAAATGTACCTATTCCTCAACTTTCTTGTGAACAAATATTAAACAATTCACCACGACCTCGATTAAGCTCAAACACCACAAAATATTCCTCGACAAAATCGGCTATCCTGATAAACAGTTATCAGCCTCTGATCCGTCTCCATAAGAAACCCATCGATTCTCCCTTCTAATAGGGTCTTCGGGGTTTGTAAACATAAAAAAGCGTTTGAACTGGGAAGAATAATACTATTTAGAAGCTCTGGTTCAATAAAAAAATGTACCTATTCCTCAACTTTCTTGTGAACAAATATTAAACAATTCACCACGACCTCGATTAAGCTCAAACACCACAAAATATTCCTCGACAAAATCGGCTATCCTGATAAACAGTTATCAGCCTCTGATCCGTCTCCATAAGAAACCCATCGATTCTCCCTTCTAATAGGGTCTTCGGGGTTTGTAAACATAAAAAAGCGTTTGAACTGGGAAGAATAATACTATTTAGAAGCTCTGGTTCAATAAAAAAATGTACCTATTCCTCAACTTTCTTGTGAACAAATATTAAACAATTCACCACGACCTCGATTAAGCTCAAACACCACAAAATATTCCTCGACAAAATCGGCTATCCTGATAAACAGTTATCAGCCTCTGATCCGTCTCCATAAGAAACCCATCGATTCTCCCTTCTAATAGGGTCTTCGGGGTTTGTAAACATAAAAAAGCGTTTGAACTGGGAAGAATAATACTATTTAGAAGCTCTGGTTCAATAAAAAAATGTACCTATTCCTCAACTTTCTTGTGAACAAATATTAAACAATTCACCACGACCTCGATTAAGCTCAAACACCACAAAATATTCCTCGACAAAATCGGCTATCCTGATAAACAGTTATCAGCCTCTGATCCGTCTCCATAAGAAACCCATCGATTCTCCCTTCTAATAGGGTCTTCGGGGTTTGTAAACATAAAAAAGCGTTTGAACTGGGAAGAATAATACTATTTAGAAGCTCTGGTTCAATAAAAAAATGTACCTATTCCTCAACTTTCTTGTGAACAAATATTAAACAATTCACCACGACCTCGATTAAGCTCAAACACCACAAAATATTCCTCGACAAAATCGGCTATCCTGATAAACAGTTATCAGCCTCTGATCCGTCTCCATAAGAAACCCATCGATTCTCCCTTCTAATAGGGTCTTCGGGGTTTGTAAACATAAAAAAGCGTTTGAACTGGGAAGAATAATACTATTTAGAAGCTCTGGTTCAATAAAAAAATGTACCTATTCCTCAACTTTCTTGTGAACAAATATTAAACAATTCACCACGACCTCGATTAAGCTCAAACACCACAAAATATTCCTCGACAAAATCGGCTATCCTGATAAACAGTTATCAGCCTCTGATCCGTCTCCATAAGAAACCCATCGATTCTCCCTTCTAATAGGGTCTTCGGGGTTTGTAAACATAAAAAAGCGTTTGAACTGGGAAGAATAATACTATTTAGAAGCTCTGGTTCAATAAAAAAATGTACCTATTCCTCAACTTTCTTGTGAACAAATATTAAACAATTCACCACGACCTCGATTAAGCTCAAACACCACAAAATATTCCTCGACAAAATCGGCTATCCTGATAAACAGTTATCAGCCTCTGATCCGTCTCCATAAGAAACCCATCGATTCTCCCTTCTAATAGGGTCTTCGGGGTTTGTAAACATAAAAAAGCGTTTGAACTGGGAAGAATAATACTATTTAGAAGCTCTGGTTCAATAAAAAAATGTACCTATTCCTCAACTTTCTTGTGAACAAATATTAAACAATTCACCACGACCTCGATTAAGCTCAAACACCACAAAATATTCCTCGACAAAATCGGCTATCCTGATAAACAGTTATCAGCCTCTGATCCGTCTCCATAAGAAACCCATCGATTCTCCCTTCTAATAGGGTCTTCGGGGTTTGTAAACATAAAAAAGCGTTTGAACTGGGAAGAATAATACTATTTAGAAGCTCTGGTTCAATAAAAAAATGTACCTATTCCTCAACTTTCTTGTGAACAAATATTAAACAATTCACCACGACCTCGATTAAGCTCAAACACCACAAAATATTCCTCGACAAAATCGGCTATCCTGATAAACAGTTATCAGCCTCTGATCCGTCTCCATAAGAAACCCATCGATTCTCCCTTCTAATAGGGTTTCGGGGGTTGTCAGTAGGAAAAAAACCGAAATGAAATATTTGCCTTTCCAGCAACACTTGTGTGTCCAAATGGGCGTGACCCGATGTCTGTCCGGAATACGAATCGGGGCTGCTGAGTCATGGGGCCTTTCATATGTGGTCACAGATGGCTGCTCAGGGGACTATCGTATTCCATGCTGCCCGAACGGTGTGACAAAGCATTTTAATGAGAGAGAGAGAAATACTCAGGGCTGAGATTGGTGTTAGTGAAGTGGGGTGGGAGATGTATGGTGACATGATAAGAGGGTCTGAACATCCACGAAACATGCAGATGCTTCTTCAACCTGCGTTTATGTTAAAAGGCAGATAAAAAGAGCATGCTCATAAGGATTTGTTATTAGTAGAGAAGGACCGGGAACAAGCTGACGATTACGCCTACTCGTGATACTTTTGTAATTATCTAATGAGTGACGGGCCTCTGTAGCCTAATTGGTAGAGTTGCGGATTAGCAATCGGTAGGGTGCGAATTCGAGACTAGATCCAACCAAAGACCGTCGTGTACGTGGGGGTTGGTGCACGTTGAATGTATCGTGGCCTAAAATGTCATCACGTTGGCGTGGTGTGGAAGTTCGGAGAGTGGGGGCTAGTTCAGGCGTTGATCTCATCGTCTGACCGTGGTTCAAAGTTACTAGGTGTTGCCCTCGAATTTTTCCCTTCGGAAATGATCCCGGACCGTCGCCATTAGCCATTGTGTTGGTCCCATAGGCGTGAAATACAAGTAGTCTTATTGCTATTGAGAGGAGCTTCAAAAAGTGTACCAACATGTCGAATAGTAGTCAAGTGACTGCTCTGGGAAAAATCCAGTGTTGGCAGATTGGGCCTATCCTATCGCCTCATTTGGCGATATAATATCTTATGACAGGGTTGATGTGTGAATTCACATTTCTAGAGTGGCCAAGCGCGAAAGTCTACCATCTCGCACGAACCAATCAGATGATGAATCAATAGGTGGATGTCTTCTGTCCCGTGGACCAGTCAGATGATGAATGTTCGTTTTCACCCGACAGACGAAAGCAGTCTAAGAGTTCTATTACTACTAGTTTGGATCAAATGATCCTGGGCACGAAAAGTTTACCATTTCTCACTCGACTCATATTTCCTTTAAGGTTGCTCGTGCGACATAAATTCAACTACCTCTTTGATGGAAGTTACAAATCAAGAAATGCGTGCCTCGTCAGTCAGCCAGTATTTGTAGATGAAGCATGTAGACAAGAACCAGAGTATTTACAAGTACAGTTTTTCACGCAATAAATAATTGTTTCTATTTTGCTTGCAATATAAATGTTCTGATTTGATGAATAATGTTCTGGTTGGTTTCGTTTAGCGGTACGAGGGTCATACTTGGCCAAGCTGCGTCAAGCACAAGACAAGAAACATCAAGTAATGAACATATGCACAAAGCAAGTACAGATGAGAGATACAGAAGAGAGAAATGACCTCGGGTAAGTTACAGAAATCGAACCTATGTCATCTACAAATCGAAAGCTGCTACCTCAGTGGAAAAATCCACTGAGCCACGATCACCCCGAATAATCCTCCGAAAGGTACTTCATTAAAAGCATTAATTTTAGGTACCCTTTAATGTTAGTACTTGTAAAAACGTTTAGTACAGGAATAAAAAAAATTGCGATATAGTGGAGTAAATTGGTCAGTGAAAACGGTGCTGATTGTCCCGGTGAGACCACATGTCCCAAATCCTGTAACCTGCTTAAGCAGTCAAAGTTTTAACGTCAACTGATACGAAACGCTGTCAAGGCATTTTGAAAAAGCAAGAAAATTTTGAGACATCCGAAAAACAAACAAAATTATTCTGCATTGACCAGATAATCAAGCATGAAATGACGAAGAAATAAAGACAAAAGTAACATTCGATATATTTTGACATTTTAATATTTGTTTCCTAATTTTTCCATGTCCAGTAGCTATCAGAAAGTCAAATAAATGAAGTGAATTAACCTACCTCGTTAAATGGGATAGGTTGGCCTAAATATTTAGTATCATGGTTAGCAGTTGACATAACTGTTATTTAAAAATTTCAAATTTCCTCATGTTGTGAATATTTATAAATGTCATAATAACTTTTGAATGCAACTTTGAGTGGTATTTCCAGAGTACATAACTGAATGTGTGGATTTTAATTCAGCTATCCAAATACTTTCGTGGGGCTTTCGTGGCTCAGTGGGTTTGTCCACTGCTCTAGTAACCTGAGAGTTGTAGGCGGAGCAGATATGATTTCTCTCTGGGTGTATTTCTCTATTTTTTCCCTGTGGCAGTAAAAATTTCTTTGTATGTCTATTACTTGATGTTGTTTGTCTTGTGTTCACGCAGCACGGCCAAATATGGCCTTTGCGCCATAAAACCCAACAAACCAAGTGCTCTCGCATAATACATATCAGGATTATCTTAAAATGTAACTTATTGCCATTTATAGCAACTTTTGGCGTTTATCTAATTGGGATTGGCCAAACAACTATCATATCAATTCGGAATTCATTCTTTGGAATTTTGATTATTAAAAAGCTGAAATCGTGTTCGAAAAATGAGCCAACTAACATCACATACGGAATACGTACAGTAAACATGTTCTGCAGCAAAAACACTACCACCACCTACATTTAGCTTGACAGAAAATGCCTCTCACAGGAGAAAGTGAAAAAATTCAATTTTTTAAAACAATCATTGATAAACAGTATACCAGTGTTCTCTAGTCGCCTCTACTCATATGGGAAAATTTAAGGGGACACATGGTACAGAAATAACAGTGTATGTTGTAGTCGCAGTGAAATCGAATAGCAGACATTTTTTTGTCTTCAAAATATTATGGTTCGAAAAAGTGAAAATGTCAGACTTGTTTTAAAAAATGAACTCGATATCTTCCACTTCCGAGCCACCAACGCTACATTTCTTATCAGGGTATTTTATGAAGGACCTCTTTTATTTCCGTAGCATTAAAAGTCAGTGCAGATGTCTCCCTCGTCATGTTCCGTGACACTTTGGAAAAGACGAGGTTCTGTCACGATGTTTTGACGAATCCCAGAACGTATCTGATAATCCCCAAAGTTGCCTCCTTTTGACTCTCGCGTGATGTAAGATTTCTTTCACTCACTTAACCCTCACGGTAGTTTATCGGTCAGCGGTAGCCCAGTTGGAAGAGCAACGGATTAGCAACCAGAAGGTTCGAATCTCGGGCCAGCCGAAGACCGTCGTGTACACAGTGCTGGTGCACATTAAATCTGTCGTAGCCTCAAATATCCTCACGCTGGCGTGATGAGGAAGTTTGGAGGTGGGGTGCCAGGTGTGTTGTCCTCGTCATCTGACCGTGGTTCAAATTTGCAAAGCTTTGTCCTTGGAACTTTCCCTTAGGGATTGATTCCAGACCATCGCCAATCACCCGTTTGGTTGTTTCAGTATGACGTTAATTAACTACTTACCTACCTACGAACCCGATTGTCTATACTCGCGTCGAAAACTAACTGACCTGTTGGTTGTTTTTTGAAGGTTTATGGCGCACGGGCCATATTTAGCCATGCTGCGCCAGACACAATACAATATCAAGTAATTGACACAAGACATACAATATCAAGTAATTGACACACACACAGTGAAAGTTTTAACGACACACAAGAGAGAAATACACCCAGGGAGAAAGAAAACTGACCTGTATTGGCCAGCCTGATCTGGCCAATACAGGTCAGTTTTCGACGCGAGGGCAAAATCTATTTCAGGTGGGCAAAAATCTATTCCAAACAATCACCAGTTCTAGACAAAGAACAATTAGTTTTGCCTATTTGATCTTGGTATAAAATGGCAGTTTTGTCTGGATGAGGTATCTCGTCATTCGCAAAAATGACTTCATGATAGACGGGATATTTTGTTATAAGCAAAATTGACCAGATCTTGGACAATATATCTCGTCGAAACTACTTAGAGGGTTAATTAGCAAATATAACTGTCGGGTAATCGCATCTCACCTCTGGCACCCTTTAATGTAGGGAGATAGCGTAGTGATTCGAGTCGGTTCCTACTTCACTTGGCGATAACTCTCTCTAGTCACTTTTCGGTATCAGTAAGATTACATTTAATTATTGTAGATTACCTTTTCGGTTGCACTATGGAAAATAACAACAAACAATTTTTAAAAAATAGAGGTATGATAGAAGTTACAAGCAAACAAGATTTGGTTTCGTTCAGCAAATATTTCTTTTTGTTACAATATTTGAAATGTCGTCTAACCAGTAGTGTTCATAGAGTTTGTCTGCCACCAGCGATCGTATCTCGGTTTGTAAGAGCATGCATGTTGGTGATTAGTTGGGAGTAACTGTGGCCCACCCACTGGGCTCTCCTTCACAAACAGCAGTCAGCTCGACCCTTGTAATGCCGAAGTGATCGGGTATTAGAAATAATAACAAAGTTTGAACTTACGAGTTAGGATTGATTTATCAAACTACGAAACACAAAACCAGAAAACAAAAACCCCTAATAATCGATGCGCCTCGAGTGTGTTCACAATTTGTTACCATTCCAACAACGCAATCCACCTCTCATTTATTTCGGCATTAAAACGCAATCCGTTTTTATACGATCATTTAACAGAGATGACAGAGACAAATTGGGTCCTCGGTGTTTCATAAATCAGTAAGAAGGTAATACATCGCCGAGCAAGGAAGGGGGAAATACCAAAGACTAAAAAGAAACCGTTTCGCACGAAAACTCACACGATCGTATCATCATCTGGCCGAGCGTATATCACATTACACACGCAATGCCACAGGAGCCAAGGGGAAAAAACCTCTCCCGAACCATTTGTTACAACGTCCCATTCCGGCAACACGCGAAAGAGAACCCGAGGAATAAAGGAAAAAAGGAGGGCATATCGGATACAATCTCGTTAAAGTGTTCCAGCCCTGTCCGGAGCTTTATTGTTCAGATTCGAAAGGGGGCGACGATGAAGACTGCGTAAATGAACAGAGGACGCACGTGCGGGCCACGATCCATCATGAACGTGGAAGACAATAACAATGCGAGTAGGATAAATAGAATAGCTTGTAAAGCGATACGTTTCTGGAAATGCGGCGCGTACGAATATGAAGAGCTTGGGAACAGACATTTTAATTTGCGCTCTTGACTGATGGTGTACGAATCGAAGCTAATTCAATGTTTTTTGTGCATTTAAAAGCGCCGCAGTTGCCTAGTTTGTAGAGTCACGGATTAGCAACTGGAGGGTTGCGAGTTCTGGGCTCGATAGACCGTCGTGTAAGTGGGGGATGGTGCACGGTAAATTAGAGGTCGCAAATATCCTCATGTATGCGTGGAAGTTTGGAGAGTGCCAGCTCAGGTGTTGACCTCATCAACTGAGGGTGTTTCAAAATTATTAGGTGTTGTCCATAGAGGAAGTATAAAAGTAGAGAGAGCAATTTTAACCTTTCTATGTGCCAGGTATCATGACAAAAGCTAGTAGTAACGTGACTCTTAGACTACTTCAACTGCTGGATGGAATCTAACATTCATCATTTGACTTGTAGGTAGGTAGTAAACATCTCATTGGAGCAACGCGACGCTCTATTGACGACGATCCGGGATCAATCTCGAATTGAAAGATCCAAGGACAACGCCTCGAAATTTCGAACCACGCTCAGATGACGAGGTCAACACCTGATCTGGCACCCGACTTTCCAAACTTTCACACCACTCAAACGTGATGACATGAGGCCACGGCAGATTTAACGTGCACCAGCCACCTTTGTATACGACGATCTTTGGTTAGATTCGAGCTCACAACCCTCCGGTTGCTAGTATGTTACTCTTCTAACCGGGATTCCGCGGCCCTGGTGTTGTCGTCCGATCTTTCCCTTTGGGATTGATCCCGGACCGAGCTAATAGCCCGTTGTGTTGCTTCATTGAGACTCAAATTATACTGTATTTAATTAATTGTGTGAAATGCTCCAACGTTTCATTTTCGATATCTTGGGGTTCACCATGGCGCAGTGGGTTTGCCCACTACACGATAGATAGTCTAGCAACCTGCGTGATGTAAATTTTGTTGTTTTGAGTTTTTATGATGCAAAAGCCATATTTAGCCGTGCAACGTCAAGTAAATGGATATACACACGAGGGAAGTTTTACTGACACAGAAGACAATTATATCTGCGCCATCTACAACTCGCATTTTGATTTTTGAGAGAAAGAGAAAAACCGTTTGTTACCAATTCCAGTTAGATATATACCTCCATTTTTCATTTGTCGATAGATAGAGCTTAGGTAGGTATTTTAATTAACGTCACACTGGAGCAACACAATGGGCTATTGGCGACGGTCCGGGAGCAACCCCCGAAGGGAAAGAACCGAGGACAACACCACGTAATTTTGCGGTTTTGACTGTGATGTAGTACCTGGTTTTATACAAATGAGAGTAAATTGCATGAATTTTATACATTTAATAACGGAAGTGATTTTATGTATAATAGTAGCCCAACGTTTTCATTTCCAAGATATTGAGTAAATCTCCATATAAATGCAAGAGCTAGGTAACTCATTCACAAGTAAAATGGAATATTTAAAAGTATACTATTCATATTTATCCTTCTCTTTTACTTGTTGTGTTATTAATCAGTATATTTCAAAATGGATATTGTAATATATATAAATTTTAGTCAAGAATAAAATTAATTTAATTTTAGATGAACATCCAAGTTTGCAACTCGGAGATTTTTTAGATATTTTTTCAGTGAGGCCCATTTCTTAACCCTCCGAGTAGTTTCGACGAGATATCTCGTCCTTCGAGGTCTGACCTATTTAATAATCACGAGATTTCTCGTGATTAAGATATTGCCGAGGTTTTGATGATGGATGATGACAAGATCTAGATCTGGTCAGTTTTCTTCTAATGGCAAGAGACGACAAGATCTTTATGGACAAGAGATCTTGTCCATCAATATCTGGTTAGTTTTGTTAATCACTATATACTTCATTGAGTCACCCACGATTAATACACTGCTCGATAAAGGTAATGAAAATGAGAGATTGAAATGAAGTTTCTAAGTATAAATTCATCATGAAAATTTCGATTTTGTTTCAACTCAAAAATCAAGAGACACATGGTCTCAAGTTTCAATGACCACCTTTCAATGACCAAAAGCATCACTTTTTTATTTGAATTCACTCAAAAAGTCACTTCCTGTGCCACAACTATACACGAGTCTTATGGAGTTTTTGCACAAAACTAAATATAGAGAGCGCTAGTGTTTTGGTAATATGTCTCTAGCTTGTGGCGAACTTGTCAAGTCACTCGAAAGTAAATTCAGCAGGTCGCTTACATTAAAGAAATTAACGCCAAATATTGTCGAAACAACGATAAATCAAATTAGTTGTTAACCGCATTTTTTATCCGGGTTTGTTTATGTTTACACAGAAAAACCCTCTCATGAGCAACACAAAAGATTAAACAATTAAATAATGCAAGTAAAAGCTACTCAATTTTCATTAAAGTTGGTAATTTATAACTCTAAAATACCATGTAAATAACAGGGAGCTTTCCAGGCTAGTGCAAGTAACCTTAAGTATAAAGAACATTTTCGCATCTGACAACGTGAAAGTTTATACTCCGCTCAATTTACATTCAACTTCATCTGTATGTTTCAGTCATTTTTCATCCGTCGTAAAGTTCCGCCTTTCATTTAATTAAGAAATGTGTACGCGTCAGAAGCATCTGATCGCACGATTAATAGCTGAGTGTGTTTTTAAGTTACACGAAAAAGAAATAGCTAAAACAATTTGGAAGAGAAGATTCTTTGTGGACATTATTATTTTTCATTTAATTATAACAGTCAAAAAATTAAAAAAGTGTTTGTTTACTTTTCCGTCTTTTAATTTACCGAATTTCTTCAAAAGTGTTTTCCTCGTTGAAAGTTCTTTTCATAAATGAATAAATTAGCTTTTCAAAAGAGCTGCTTAACGTGCTAAATTTACTTGAGGTGTAGCATCAATTGAAATATAAAAACTATCCTTTACTTGTTCATGATTCCTTTTTATTGACTGTTCGACAAAATGGCGAGTTTTTTATTCGTTTTTATTTCTTACTTAAATACCATCTGTTCTAAATTTAAGGTTGCGTTGTTTTTTAATTTTTTATTTACTTCTATCAGTGGATAAGTTAGATATTTTCTTTCAATCCTCTGTTATATCCCATTATCAATTGTGTCAGCTACTGCAGCTTTCATGTAGTGTGAGAGGGATTTTTGTAAACAAAATAAGCCAGACTGTCTGCAAAGATTTTATTTCTGCTGTCCAAATGCTCTCGAGTGATGCATAGGTGTTACCTTAAAATGTAGTTAGGCAACGTTTGGCGTTTAATCTAGTATTGCTGAAGAGAAACGAAAATCGATCACCTCCGATTAAATACCTTCGAACGAAGTAATAAAACTTCTATACGTCTAAGGGGTGCTTGTCCCTTCTTCAAGGGTATATCAACCGTCCTGGTGGTTGTCTCGACAACGTATTTTGTCAATAGCAAAACTGACCAGATCTTGATGGACGAGATATCTCGTCATAAGAAAAACTGACCTGATCTTGATCACTTCATCAAAAAACGACAATATCTCCATCATTCGGAATTCAATCGGCATTCTTTATGACGAGATATCTCGTCAATAACAAAATTGACCAGATCTTGATGGACGAGATATCTCGTCGAAATCACTTGGAGGGTTAAATACCCTACTTGATAAGTGGTTTTTAACTCCATAACGCAATGGTTATGTACTAATTGACATCGGCTTGTAATATATGAAAGGTCGTCTTTATTACACAATTCTCTTCAATTGATTACTTGAAGGATATTGTCGACCATCGCTTGAATGCCTCTGTCCTTGGCACTCAAAATGAAGATAAATTACTAACCTCCAGACCGTCACATGATCGATGAATTCTCTAGATGATATTCCAGTACTTATTGACTCAATGCCTTACTATGTATCCCTATATACTGTATACGATATATCGAGTTAATATAAGTTGCTTCCAACATTTGGCCATTGAATTGACATGAAATCATACGGAAGCTAACAAGCACCTAGACAAGTATGTTCTTGATAGTTGATTTTAATATAAAGGTTTTAACCTTTATATTAAAGGTGCTTGTTAGCTTCCGTATGATTTCGAGTATTCTTCAGGTGAAAAGTACTACTAATTTTAATCGCTGTCTTTTACATTTGAAGTGTTTTTTACAACTCATTTCCAAGAAGTAATAAAGAAAAATCTGCCATTCGCCACTACTTCGAGCATTTCTTTAAATGTGAAGCACAATACTTATTTTTCAGCAGTGCTGATGATAAATAGGGTAATCACCACTATTTCAAATACTTTTTCTTCAAGGATGATGTACATTACTTATTTTTCAAGTAGTGGCTATGATAAATAGTGCAATCACCCCTACTGGTTAGTCTAGAAGTTTGTATGCACTATTTAGAACATTTCTTCAAAGTGATATACGCTATTTATTTCTCAGCAGTGGTAAGAAGAAAAAATAGTGCAGTCACCACTACTTCGAGCATTTCTTCAAAGGCGGATATCCACTACTTATTTTTTCAAGTAGTGGTTAAGATGCATAGTGCCATCGCCCATTCTATACACATTTCTTCAAAGGGGTATACGCTAATATTGTAGTGGTCATATATGCTACGTAGAATGACATTATAGAGTAGTATGAATAGATTGTGTGTGGTTGGTTGGGTTTTATGGCGCAAGGGCCATATTTGGCTATGCTGCGCCAAGCCCAACATCAAGTAATGGATACACACAAGTAAGGTTTTACTGACACAAAAAAGCGTAATCGAACCTGCATCACGTACAACTCGCAGGTTGCTAACGCAGTGGGTAAGTAAAGTATGTAGTTGAATTAACGTCTCACTAGAGCGGGGTATTGGCGACTGTTCGGGATCAATCCCGAAGGGAAGGAACCGAGAACAACGCCTCGTCATTTTAAACTCCGGTCAAATGACGAGGTCAACACCAGACCTGGAACTCCACTCTCCAAACTTCCACACTAAAGTGAGGACATTTGAAACCACGCCAAATTTAACGTGAACTAGCCACCACTTACACGACGGTCTTTGGTTGAATCCAGTTTCGTCAAACTCACAAACCCCGGTTGCTAATCCACTACTCTTCCAACCGTGCTAGCGCGGCCACAAAGCATAGCTTCTTTTACAAAAGGTTATTTTTAGACTAAATACGGTGATAGTTTACGAAATCACACGGCTTGCGAAAACAAACTTTTGCGCGGAAGTTTCCACCATATAGTTAAAAAATCAAACAGAAACAAATCTCACGCAGCTGAGAAAACAAAACGGACTCATATTTTCAAAAATATTTCAGTAAAAAGCATGAAGAAAATTCCCCAAATTTTCCAATCGCCGCCAACACTCACGAGAAGTTTCCTCCAAGCAAAGAAAGGGAAGAAAAAGGCCAGCTTCCGAGCGGGAAAACTTTAACAAGTAGTTTGCTGAACAATTGTGTGTCTATTGAGAAAACAGCATTCAGGAGAATCACGTACACATAGCATTCCCGGAAAAGGCGAATTTCCTTTCTTCCCTGAGTTATATCTCTGATAGGGTTCCAGGAGAAGGGGGAAAAAAATTCGCCGCTATTTTTCTTGTGAGACCCATAGTGGCCTATTATCCGAATCAGTGAGGGCGAAAATAGTTTAGGAAGCCGGGCTGCGAAGTAGAAAAATGCCCTGCTTTGTGCCCGGCGAATTCGAATGCTGCGTGGAGCTACGTGATGGATGTTGGGTCATTTTATTGTCCGAAAAGGGGGTACATTTGGGATCCCAATAAAAGTCCAATTTTCGGTGGGAGTCTTAGAATGCGTGAATGGAAATTGAAAATGAAAAACGTTTTATGCTATCAAAACTTTTTGTTTCGAAGAATTCTGAGATAGAAAAAGTTTTTCCAGAATTTTGAAGTCACGTCGATCGATACACTGGTGATGTATACTAGATATTAAACTAGCTGAATTACCCGGCGTTCCCGGGTTGAATTGTTCATAACTCATCGTAATATTACTCAATACTATTCCTATGGAGATTTCGGATTGTTTTTAGCCCACCTGCGGACCCGGGACAAATCGAAAGGGGTTAATATATAGCCTATGTGTCCCGCAGAATTCTACAGGATGAATGTACCAAATTTAGTGTAAATTGGTCTGACATCGATCGTATAAATACGCAATGCTATTCCTATGAGGATTTCGAATTGTCTTTAGCCCCCTCTACCATGTCGACGATAAAAAATACCACTTTCTATGAAAATAATCTTATATTATCATAAAAATTTACATTCCAATAACAAAGCTACAGTTTAAGAATTTAGAGACGGGATACATAAACGATATGATACTAAGCAATTTTCAGCTCAACCGCACCAATCTGCGATTGTACCATACTCTAAGATTATAAAAAACCTTCAAAATCATCTTGAGAGGCGACTCCTGTAGACGTTAATTCTGACGTCATCTGCGCAGCCAGATCGGGAGAGAGCGCCCCCTAGCAAGTGCTCTGTCCAGGATGACGGGACGTTACACCCCTCTGCACACCCAAGACGAATAGAACGGTGTTAATATGTAGCCTACGTTACCCGCATGGTTCCAAAGAATAAGTGTACCAAATTTGATGTAGACTGGTCAAACGGTGTACATTTGTACAGAGAATAGATAGACAGACAGATGACAACTGCTTTATACACTGCTGGCCACCCAAATTGCAACACCAAGAAAGACAAGAGATATCACAACAAAATTTATTTTGTAGATAACATGTTGACCAAGTATCAAATGATTAAATTTATAGACTTCTGTGAAGTGTGGTTCCTGCCAAAATCAGTAGCCAGAGTAGCCGCCATTGTTGGAGATCACCGCTGCCACATGCCTCGGCATTGATTGAAAGAGACTTTGGATGTGCTCTTGGGGTACAGCAGACCAAGCAGCTTCCACACGTTGCCAAAGTTGATCTGGTGTGGCAGCTGGGGATGTATTCTGGGTCAATCGTTGAGCAACCATGGACCACATGTTTTCTATCGGCGAAAGATCCGGAGAGCGAGCTGGCCAGGGAAGCAATTCAATCTGGCGATTGACGAAGAACCCTTGGACAATGCGTGCCACGTGTGGTCGCGCATTATCCTGTTGAAATATGGCTGTGGGCAAGCCCTGAAGGTAAGGAAGGACAACTGGCTCCAACACCTCGGAGATGTAGCGCTGGCTGTTTAAAGTACCGGCAATGCGTACTAGAGGAGTGCGAGAGTGATATCCAATACCGCCCCATACCGTAATATCCGGTGCAGGACCAGTGTGGCGGTGCATAACGCAGCTGTTCAGCATCCTCTCTTCACGGTGTCTCCAGACTCGAATCCGACCATCGTGGTGTTGCAGACAGAAGCGTGACTCGTCAGTAAAGACAATTTCATTCCATTCTGCCGTCCACATCCTTCTTTCATCGCACCATTGGCGGCGGAAACGTCTGTGGTTCTGCGTCAAGGGTAGACGAAGCAATGGACGTCTTGCGGACAGACCACTCTGCTGTAAACGGCGTCGAATGGTACGCGTAGACACTGGATGATGCGGTACAGACTGAATGTGCTGTGCTATGGTTCGTGATGTGGCTGAGCGATCCGTCACTGCCATAAGCACAATATGCCTGTCATCACGTGAAGTGGTGCACTGAGGTGGATGCGATCGAACACGTCGGTCCATCGTACCCTCCTGCATCCAACGATCACATATCCGCATTACAGTTGTTTGGTTTCGTCCAACACGACTACCGATTTCCCTGAAAGATAATCCACAATCTCGGTAGGCCACTATCCTTCCTCTGTCGAACTCGGATACTTGATCAAAAGATGATCGCTGTTTTCTACGAGGCATAATTGATCGTTTTTTTGAAAAAACCACAAGAAAAACACAATTGCCGTACTTGAAATCGTCGAAATCTCCAAGCCTTAAATAGCGCTTTGAAGTGGCGCCACAGGCGCGCGTGATGTGCGTCTGCGCTGAAATTCTAATCATTTGCATATCTCACCTCCGCTAATGCATGTTGTAAATTTCATATTATTTGCATGCTTCCTTCAGGGTGTTGCATTTACGGTGGCCAGCAGTGTATGTATAGATTAAGAGTCTGTCACCATACACAATCTAGGGGTCGCCTTGTCTCCATGGGTTTGTCCACTGCGTTAGCATGGCTTGGTGTGGAAATCAATTCGCACTCTTGCTTTGCCTTTAACGCTGTCAGGCATTTATTAGGTTACTGTTAGTGACCTCAAATTCGAGTATTTACTGTAAAACTGCTGTCAAAATGTAAAATTAAGGCAGATATTAATTGTGTACACATTTTTGCTGTCTTTCATTTCGGTACCTTAGTACCTGTTAACCCATCCGGAGAGTGATGCTTGAGTATATATACCCCTGTGCGAATATGGTTCAATTTTGTGTTCCCTACCTCCCCTTAAAGTTTGGGGCCGCAGTAGACCTGTTGGAAGAGTAACAATCCGTTACACGGATTAGCAATCGGAGGGTTGCGAGTTCTAAACTAGGTTCAACCAAAGATCGTCGTGTACATGGGGGCTGGTGCACGTTAAATTTATCGTGGCCTCAAATTCACTCACGTTGGAGTGGTATGGATGTTTGGACAGTGGGTCACGGCTCAGGTGTTGACTTCGTCGTCTGACCGTGATTCAAAATTACTTGGTATTCTCCTAGGATCTTTCCCTTGGGGATTGATCCCTGACCGTCGCCAATAGTCCGTTGTGTTGCTCCAGTGCGGCGCTAATTAATTACCATTTCCCCTTAAAGTTTGTACAGGAAGTTTCCAAACACCATTTTTACTGTTTTATAACTTTACTGCATTCTTCCTTAGCGAGCTGTTTTTAAGCACGTTTCCCAAATGACAGCAATTGCTATTGTTGCGAAAGCAATGAGACGCGATTTTTTTTATTAACAAGCAAATATTTTCTCAATTGTTTCGCTATATATTTTCTACCAAAAGCATCCGCTTAAAATAGGGAAGCAATCAGTTTTTACTTCCAATAGAAGGTACCAAAATTATGAATTAAGCAAGGGATCTCCTAAACTTTTGAGAGGAGACACATTCGGATATTGAAAAGCATGCAATTGCATTTGCAAATATTTATGTTCTACAAATTGATCCCAGTAGTATGACCTCATCCCTCTGAGCGTCATGCCCGTATTGTATCATAATAATGAAACCTGTAGTTTTCCCTACACGGCTTCCAACCATTTTTATCGATTAATAGAATCTTCCATAAGATTCTTTCAATCAATAGATGTGGATGCTTAGTCATAAGATTTGTATCGTACAATAAAATTAATAGTATATTTACCAGAGAAAAATAAACTATTAAAGCTGAGTTGAAAATAAAACTAAAATGCTATTTTGATATCCTAACTAAGAAAACATGTAATGATGTTTGGGTAACGTTAATTCTAATCAATCTTCAAAACTAGCAATTCATACAACGCGTTACCAGTTTTTAATTTCAACAGTATGGGGGCCGCGGTAGCCCGCTTGGAACAGAAGCGGTTTAGCAACCGGAGTGTTACGGGTTCGAATCTCGATCCAAACCGTCGTGTACGTTGGAGCTGGTGCACGTTATACCTGGCCTCAAATGTCCTATGGCGTGTTGAGAAGTTTGGAGAGTGGGGTGCTAGTTCAGGTGTTAACCTCGTTATCTGACCGTGTTCTGAATTACGAGGTCTTGTCCCCGAATCTTTTCGTTCGGGATTGTACCCGGACTGTCGCTAATAGCCCGTTGTGTTTCTCTAGAGAGACATTAATTCAACTACCTACCGACCTCTTATTGTCGTTATCTGACCGTGGATCAAAATTACGAGGCGTTGTCTTTGGATCTTTCCCTTCGGGATCGATCCCGCACCGTCGCCGATAGCCCATTGTGTTGCTCCAGTGTGACGTTAATTAACTACCTACCTATTACTGTATGAAATGTATTTCCTGTCAAGGCTAAATATAGGGACGGTAGTGTTTCCTGTACTTATTCCCAACGAGATGTCACTTGGCTTCGTTTCCAACACAATTTCAGCACTTCGGCAATAAAAATTCCGCAGAATGAATTCTGAATTGATATATGATAGTTGATTTGTCAACGTCAATTAGATTTGATTTCAAATGCCACCGAAACGGTGACTGGCTACATTTTAAGGTAACCCCGATATGTATCAAGCGAACATTTGGGTTGAGGAAGGAAAAACTTCGTATCCCCTGTCAGGTTTGTTTGTTAACGCTGAAAATCACATTCATATATCGATATTAGATTCGTAACAACACTAAACATCTTGATCACTCAACAAATGATTGATAGGGCTACAACTGTTTTCAACTGGTTCAGTTTTGGACATTGCGCCATAAAATCCAAACCAACCAGGTATTTTCAAGCGTTACTATACATCAGAAACCGCAGACGGTATAGTTATCATAGCGCTCGTCTGCCACGAATCCCCGTTTGTAAGCCCATGGATGTTAGCGATTTTTCTTGAAAAGCGTAGTTGCTCTTTAAGGACACCGTAGGATTGGATGCTCCTTCACAAGCCGTCATTTCGTCCCTTGTAGTGCAGAAGCACGATTAGTCCGTCGTGGACTAAAAAATACTTCTTTACATAATAACTAAACAATCGTTTATATAGAAGAAATATAGTCAGCAATGGTAACCTTTTTATGTGCCCAGGATCATGTGGGCCAAAACTAGTAGTTACATGACCCCTAGACTACTTTCATCTGCTGGGGAACCTAACATTCATATGACTACCGAACCGGAGAAGACCCCATCCATTGATCTGGCTAGTCCATTGATTGATCATCTGATAGAAGTAGACTGGCGTGATAGAAGTGACTTTTGTCACCACTCTATAGAAATGTGTATTGACACACCTACTCTGTCATAAGATGTTATATCGCCAAACGTGGCGATAAGATACCAAATCGGTCAACCAAGCCAATTTTTCAGAGTAGTCACGTGAAAACTAGTCGACATGGTCACACTTTTTGAAGCTCTTCTCAAT
Organism: Meta bourneti; assembly: GCA_933210815.1. Lineage (NCBI taxonomy): Eukaryota > Metazoa > Arthropoda > Arachnida > Araneae > Tetragnathidae > Meta > Meta bourneti. Next base: position 34,725,815 of record OW119922.1, on the reverse strand, counting down.
AACAATGGTCAGTGCACTTATATTTCACGTCTACGATCGTTTACCCTAAAGACAAAATTCAGAGATTCCGCCCTCCTAAATAACACGGGCTGTGTAGTACATCCCAAGAGACTGGAATATAAACACTCCACAAAGTCAGTACCTCAAGTCCTCGAGAATTCCTTTTGGGAGCCAAAAAGAAATAGAACCGGTGGCGACAACGATGGTCGGGCTCATAGTAATAGATCCCCATCTTCCATGTAAGACTGCAATTCTACAGAGACAAGGAATCCGCGAGTGCAGTGATTTATTGTACATCTCATACGCATCGTCAACCCGTTTCGGAGAGAATGGTATCAACTAGGGACTCCAGGGAAGGTCAGTGCCCGGATTTATACCCTTTTCGATGGATCGGACAGAATAATAGCTTTACCCGCCGACATAAAAACCGTCATCGGGTTCTGAACTGGCACTGGTCTGGGTTTTAGTTATTCGTCTTGGAAAGTCGGTGGCGGAGACGTGTTAATTCGAATGCGATTCTAGTAGTATTTCAAACGATTTCTTATTTCTTCAGATTTATGAGAGGGATTTTCATAGAAAACAAACAGTCCAGCCGGAAAATGAAGATTTTACTTTCTGGTACTCAGATACTCTCGCAAAATATATATCGAGGTTTCCTCATCGTTTTCATTTATCGTCGTCTTGGCAACGTTTGGTGTTTAACCATCTTGGTGGTTGTCTCGACGAGCTATTTCTTCAAACCGACAAAACGTCATTAGCAAGATTGATCGGATCTTAATGGACGAAATATCTCGTATACCACTTGGAGCGTTTATCTTATTAGCATTGAGCAATCAACTATCATATGGAAAATTGGAATTCATTAAGAATTTTTGCTGTCAACGTGTTGAAATCGTATTCGTAAAGCTAGCCAAGTGACGTCATGTCCGGAATACGTACATGAAGTAGGTTCCCCCGTAGAAATACTACCGCCACCTACATTTAGCTTGACAGAAAAATATACTTTTTGAATAATTATGCAACATTATTTTAACGAATTTTATTCTTTGTATTTCTAGTTCATTCCAGAAATTTTTTTAGTTTTCGGTTGAAAAAATTGTCGTTTCATAAGCCAAAAACAAAGAACAATCCAAACTAAAACTAAAAAACGCAGTATAAACCAAGTGTTCCAGGTATGTTTAAAACAAGATGAGAACGGTGTATGATAGCATAGTAGATATACGGACTATAAGAAGGTATTCTACCACGCAAGAAAGAAGTTATTTTGAAAAACGTTTTAGTCCAAGTATCAGCTTTTATGAATACATTTCGGACATAACAATGATCTAAAATAGTTTTTGCTATTGACGAGATACCTCGTCATTAGCAAAATTGGACGTTAATTTATTGGCAATTTTGTCATAAAAAAATTGCCAATATGTTAACGTCCAATTTTCCAGAGATTTCGATCTGGCTTGTTTCCTTCTGATCACGATATCTCTCGTCCAACAAGATCTGCGAATGGTTTTGCTAATGACGAGATACCTCGTCAAAACAATCACCAGGAGGGTTAATATACCTAGGATACTTTGCCTTAACCCTCTATGCTTCACGAGTAGTATTGCTTTTTTCCCACAACACATAATGATTATATAATTTGCTTATCTATTGGTTGAAAGATCCTAGGAAAGACCATTGTTCTAGAATATCAAATTTGGTTAGAAGTCGTGCAGAAAAGACTGCAGGTTGCAGAACTGATATATGCGTGTGAACCCCTTAGAGGTTAATCTTTGAAGGAGATGGAACACCTGACGTCGCACCTCCTCTGAAGGGGTCAATATATCTGTAAAATTTGGTACGTAGAAGAAAATTTTTGGCATAAATTCTAATACACAAGAAAATAGAAATTTGTATCTATTAAAATCAAAAATATATTCTAAGATATTTAACAGATTTAGAGGTAAATTTAAGAAATTGCTTCAGATGAGAATTAAATTTTTGAAAAGAATATATTGAATAAACACATTTGGCTTGCTAGAACACTAAAAGCGATGCAAGGAGTTTGACTCTGATATATTAACGGATAGAGCATATGCAAATAAATTGCAACTTGAATTGATTGTAGAATTATTCTTCTAAAAGTAACAAAAATATTCTTTGGCTGTGTTAGTAAGAGGTGATTAAATTAAATGTGCCGAATTTGAAAAAAAAAATGCTCAAATATTTTTTTGCACAAGAGAAATTTTTTTGTGCGGTATACTTTAATGCGCATTTTTAATTAATTTAACCCGAGAAGCATGGAAAATTAGTTTAAAATAACTGAATAGTGCAGCATAAAACAAACGTAAACGGTAGCCGATTTCGGCGACACTGGAATGATGATTCAAATAATTTTTTCAATTTTCTTGTTCACTTGAGTGGAATTTTTCCATTAAAAAGAAATTAAATGCTTTTTAAGAGGGAATTAGCATAAAATTCAATTTATCATCCTATGCGTTAGAACTTGAAATATTTTAGAGGGGTATATGGACAGAGGATAACGAATGCATTATTAGATATGCATTTTTTTTACTCCACCTTAAATACTATTTTGAAATAATAAATTTAAATAGTATGTGTGGGATGCAGAGATATTAAAATAATACTGAATTTTCAGAACAGGAAAAAAATAAACCCGATAATTTTTCTCTACATAAAAATTTTAATAACAGCAACATTTGTAATTTTTCTAGTTTTACTGTGTTTGTAAAAAAGTAGTCCTTTAGTGTAACTCGAGAGGGTAAAGGTTCTTTGTGGAGTTGGTGAAGGATCCTCATAAAATCGCCATATTTATGGGCATATCAAATACGTAGGTTCAAAGTCATCCTCCCACGAATTTGCTATTTGAGATTATAAGTATAATGCAGTTTATATCCTGACCACAGAATGAATTGGTAGTTCCTAATACCCTCCGCTCTCAAAGGCCAGTTTATTCATGATTGCTGTTATGAAACATGACTTAATGACATTTATGCGCACAAATATATTACAAAAATTACGCGAAATTTTAATAAAAACAAAAGCATAAAGGAAGCATTGAAAATTCAAGTTGAATTTTACGAACATTCAAAATAGCACTACACATTTTCTTTAAAAGTCTGACTTCAAAGAGGAAGGGTGGAATTAAAAAAACCTCGAATCTACGTTAAATAAATAAATATTAAAAATATAACAATAGAATTTAATATAATAAAAATATAAAAACGTGAGATTTTTAGAGGAAACACAAACCAGACAGAAGACAGGGATTTAATTTACTCTTACATAAATGCTCGCACTTGATACATACCGGGGTTACCTTAAAACAGTGTTTATAGCCGATATGACAACGTTTAACTTTTAATTTAATTAGCTTTAACCAATTAATTATCATATTTCGAAATTCCTTCCTTGGAATTACTATTGGTCACGTGCTGAAATTCTATTCGAAAAGCAAGCCAACAGACGTCGATGAATATACGTACAAGTAACACGTTCAACCGAAAAAACACTACCCCACCTACGTTAAGCTTGATAGAAGAAACCTCTAACAGATATTTATCATATTTTATATTTTATCGAACAACCCAATCAATTACTTTGACAATTTATACTTTTTATGAACCAAGGAAATGTTCGTAAAAATAAAAAATTCGTTAAAACGGAATTGAAGTTTGTTATATACTTCAAACGAAAGTTTAAAAAAAATCACGTGGGTTTTCAGAATAGTAGTTCGTTGAAACGAGTGATTAAAAATATTACAAAAAAACGTATCAAAAATTGAACATTTTAAGCATCCATTCTATGATTGTGTTTTCCTTTTTTTAAATCGTTTGTAAACACAAAAATGAAATCACCAATGAATAAAACTGAAATCACTAACGCACATATATTTTTTATTTAATTATCAGCAGACTATAAATTAGTATGAGTTGAAAATTCTGTACAGTGAAACAGTTGCAAAAAAAGCAAACTGAAATCAAATGGTATAGGGTACTACACTTTGTGATACTTTTTCTGTAAATTATAAATGTCTGTCATTTCCAGTGACAAAAAGTCGCGCTTAAAATGAAATAAAACCATTCCGGATTTTTCATTTACTCTTCTTTCTCAAATAAAGGCGTGTTTGTGTCGGTTAATTTCCCAACTCTTTCTGCTTCATGTAAACGGGCGTAGCTTAATCTCCCAGACTCATTCTCCGTAAAATTCGACATCCATTTCAAAATCCATTTCTGAAAAAGTAGATTTTTATTTTTATGATGAGTAAAGTATTTAAAGCCGATGGGTTTAAAGGCAAAGAAAGACGAGTCTGAAAAATGCTCGCGGGAATGGATAAAAAAGTGAAACTTCCCAAAGTGTCCATCCATTTTTTCCCTTCTTTGTGCTGTGTTCTAAAATTTTTTTTGTTCGTTTGGGCATTTTATGCATTACTTGTTCTTTTGAGCGAGGAAATCCCGAGATCAAATACTCGTGATGAAGCAAAAGTTTAGCTTTAAAGCTCAGTTATGTAAAAAAGGCTGAATTTTACGCTTTAAATATTCCATTCAATTATATCCGCTGGATTAGGTTAAATCTGCCGTCAAAATAATTCGGTTGCCTGCTTACTCTTATACCCTCGCTCAAAGAAAGTTTTTGTCTTTCTTTAAAAATAAATATTCGAACCGTTTTTTACGCGATTGATTCGCTTATTTTCTTAATGGAGATTTAAAAGTTTGATCTCTGAAATATTATGCATAAAATTTATCGGAGGTTTGTTGAGATCTAAACTTTTTTTATTGTTAACAAGTAACTCCGTTCTGGGTAACATATAAATTAGGAAATAGTAAAAAAGGGTGCCTGTTGTTTCTTACCAAAAGTAGAATATTTAAAAATGTTTTAAAGCTGTTTTCTTTAATTTTTGAACGCAGCAGTAAATTAAAGTAGTTTATCCTCTGGGACATAATTTATAATTCTTCTTCCTAGCCTTTTTAAGTTGACTTTATTAATAGCGCCGAGATTCCACCAAAAGTCACACAAGAATGTATTTAAAGAAAAAATGCTTCTCAGATCTAGACTAAATTAAACTTGGGAGATTTCAGGCACAATTTTTTTTATTTCTATTAAACATACATTTTAGTTAATATTTCTATGAGTAAGATAACTCGGGACCCCAAATTTTAAGTTAAAGTAAATTGTTTGCTTGTTGTGTGTGTTGTGTTGTGTCTGATAACTTACTTTAATATTCTTTGAGGGCAACATCTGTTCTGTTCTGCATTATTTTCAAGTACATTCTATGTTTTCTATCCATTCTGTTTTATTCCTTTTCAATGCACATAGGTGAAATTATAAATGATTACTTCAATTTAATGTGCATGAGTGAAATACGATTTCGAATGTTCTATCTTGGTTTTGAAGGAAAAATGTTTAATAAAAGGGAATTATAAATTTCACCATGTTTTCAATTTACAGTCTCATATGTTTAGTGAATTATTTAAAATAAATTGATAAGATAGTTCACAGAAATGAAGGATATTTTTTATTTTTGGAATACTTGAGTAAAATAAGCGGCTTGAAAATCATTGATATGTGAAGTATTGGATACGTAGTTTCTAAAATCCAACACTAAGAATAAGAGATCTTCTAACAGGTAGTTATAATTATTTTTTCTTAATTGGGTCACTTTTCTGTCAAAGAAATGTGTGACAAAATTGTGATAAAATCAGCTGCTACCTATCTGAAAATAGATGTTGCGAATTTAGCAAGAAATGTTGAAAATTACTGCAATTCACAAGTGTATTCCTAGGCTATTGAGCTAATGATTTCTAAAGTATGAAATGTAGCCATTCAATATTTCGAAGACAAACGAAATGATGCATTTGTTGTAAAGTAATTTGTTACCAACGAGAGCTTTTAAAATAGTGCAATGAATATTCCATTTATGTTGTGGGATACATATAAATTGAGATAGTTTTTCAGTGTAACTTAAACAAACTACAAACAGAAAGAAAACTTCCTGTTCAAAACTTATTGGATTTATAGCCGGTTTGGCATTAAGTTCCTCCGAAACAAAATTATTCGTGTGGAATAATAAAAACCAGACTTCCCGGAGCAGCCATTAGTAATCAAGAATTATTGGACATATTTTCAAGTTAAACGGAAAGGTAAACTCATGAAATTTAAAAATCATGTAACCAACATGCCGAAATTGCATTCGAGTAACTTGTTAAGATACGTCACTTCTGGAATGAACAAGAAATACGTACACTTACAACAAATACCAGCGCCCTCTATATTTAGCTTTACACAAATCCCTATATGAGAGAGAAATTCAGTGTAAGCAAACCACTTGAAGGCTAGGACTTTACTTCCAGTTACGCAATACGGAATACTTAAAGTAAGCGCGTTCGATCATGAAAACACTTGAGCATTCTTACATTTAGCTTTACCAGAAAAACCTCTCATAATACAACACTCGAATAATAATCGTAAAACATCACTCAATTTAAAATAAATTTATGGAGACTAAAAGACATTTCTTATATTTGAAAACAATCGCTTACATCACTTAGTGCTAAACTGAATAAACAGTTTGCTTGGAGAATGTATAATCTATTTATCACTGGACACATTTAACTCATGTTTTATTATTTTTTACTACGAATTTTCAAAACCACTGCTCTGAAAAGCCCTACATTAGGAATCAAATCTCCAGAATATTTCCAGATTATAGTTCTCGATGGCTTTCAGCAGTGCATCCGTTATGACACCAAAGTAAGTGCAAATGATCTCAAACGCAAGGTCTTGATGGTGAGCACTTAAAGCGAAATAGCCGTTTTCGAATTTATAAAACGATTTCCAACCCCCAGTGTACTTCAAATAAAATAAAAATAATCTTTATGTCTTCAAATCGTTCCATTGCAGAAAATTGAAAATGTGTTTTCTGAAACGCGGGGGATAAAAGGATGGATCGAGGAGGCGGTAAAGGGAGAATATGGCATCAGATCTTCCGATATGATTGTAGGACTGATAGAAATGAAAAGGTTTCTCAAAAGGAATTCTTTTCTTTGAGAGAAGGCAATGAAGTGCCTCTTCCTGCAAACGATTTCAGAGTTTTCAGGACATAGAAGGGTTTTTCTCCTTTTGTACAAACTACATCTTGTGCTATCTTGTTTTCGAAGAAAGGGATCTGCAAGAGCTCTTAATATTTTATAAGTTTGATGAGTTGTGACATTTGTTATACAAAACTGAAATCTTTCCACTGCTGTTTGGATGATAAGAAATGAGATGATGATAACTGTAGTCAGATCGTTGATTTTACTGTGAGGGATTTTCAGTATAAACAAAACCAGAGGGAAGGCAGATATTTTACTTCGTGTTACACACAAAATGCTCTCTCCCGATACAGATTGGTGCCTTAAAATGTAGTTTATCGCCAATTTAATGACGTTTGGTGTTTAATCTAATTGGCGATAACCAATCAACTATCCTATATCAATTCAGAACTCATACTTCATGATTTGATTTCTATCGGCAACATTCTAGAATCGCATTCGAAAATCAAGCTAAGAGACGTCACGTCCGGAATATGTGCAGGAAGCACGTTCCGCCAGAAAACACTACCTCCACCTACATTTAGATTGATAAAAAAAAATCCTCCCACTAAAGAGTACCGGATCTTTCAAGCATGATTACTAGAACTGAGAATTGCGTGAAAAAGTAAGGTTATAGAAACTAAAATTGTAATCAAAGACAAAGGAATTCATTTTATGAACACTGCATTTGAAATTTAACATTGCATCCTTATTTGTGAGCACAAAATTAAATGCCAATGTATGCGAATACAATGCACTAATAAAGTAGTAATTTTTAAATGGATTACAACTTTATTAAATTATTAGATACTGAATATATGCGCTTAACGTTATACAAATATAATAACGATCAAAGCATAAACAATTAATATTATGAATTAAAAATTTGTAGTTCATTTAGCGTGAATAAGAAGATAATGTCGAAATGAGAGTGCATGCATCGAATCCAAGATTGAACGCTCGCCAGAAGATAGTGACAAACTGGTCTTCGGTCAACGCAAGTTCCCTGCCGAAATTCGAATAGCTCTAACAGTAATGCTAATCTGTGACTCATTCAAGTATTTGTAGCATCTGGCAGACATTACTTTAATCATGTTTTACTTTAAATGGAATAGCTTATCTTTTTGAATGCACTTTCCCCATCTTGTTCTAATGAAATAAGTAATTCTTAACCCTCCTGGTGGTGGTCTCAGCGACGTATCTAGGCATTCATTAGGTTAGGTTAAAACTGATCATATCTTGATCTCGTCTTTATAAAAAATCGACAATATCTTGATGACGAGATATCTCGTCATTAGCAAAATTGATCAGATCTTGATGGATGAGGTATCACGTCGAAACCACTTGGAGGGTTAATTGGTATTGTTTGTTCAAGTTAAAATAAAGTAAATGTGGAAATAGTAAAAATTCATAAAATCGATTCTAAAATAAAATTTCAGAAAATTAGTTTGAAAAATCAAATTGCCGTTTAGGCAGGTTTCAGTTGTCTGAAAGAAAACATGTGAAAATTGTTACAATTGAAAATTATTATGATGAATTAAAAATTATTTCATATTAACATAAAGAACATTCTTAGTTTTACATAAATAGCCTCTCATTTTTGTCAATTGAAAATGAATATTTTTGAATTTCTAAAAATATTCATCAAATATTGAAATTATAGCCTAGCGGAACTTAAACCAAAATAATTTAGTTCCGGTCAAATTGATCTCCGAACACACGCAAAAACACACAGTCGTTTCTGTTAATAAAAAAGGAGAAAAAATACCATCTATGTAACATCATGAAGTTCAATAATAACTTTTTTCGCGCACATTTTTCTTCTTAATCCCCGTAATAGAAAAAGATAACGAAGCAATTATTTTAGTCAAAGCGCATCTGCATATTATGTGGTTAATGATGTATGGGTAGTGATGTTAACAGTTTGCCAGAGGACAAAAACTGTAATCCCCACGGCGACACATCTAGAAGTTTATTAACTTTGGGGTTTCTTTTCAAAGAAAAAATGGGCACCAATAAAAAATATTTTCTGCCATTGGAATTTTAATATGCTCCAGCATCGTTTGTTTGAAAATAAAGTGAACCCTACGAGTAACGGATTCAGTAAAAATTTATTTTTCTTCCTGATGTATTTAATTTGTTTTGAGGATTAGTTTCTGACGCAAAGACTAATGTATCTATAAGTTTGAAGGATTATTTGATGTCAAATGTTGTGCAACATTTTTATTATATCTGCAGAGGCGAACGTAGATGTCAAACCAACAACAAAGAAAACTGGCAAGGAATTACCACTTAAGAGTAATTTTCCATGGCTTTTAAAAGTATATTAAAATGAACTAACATTTTTGTTCCGAGGTCATAAACATCCGTCCGAAATTAAACCTTAGAATATTGTCGCATAGAAATAATTAAAAATTCGATCGAAGGAAAAAAAATTGAAAGGTTTATTAAAAAAAAGAAAAACAGAAAAGCATAACAGAAGTGGAATGAAACATAAATAATAATCAATGTTAGATTGAATGATAACATCATTGGGATTTGATTTGCTACAAGATACTTCTCTACAATGCTATGATGCCATTACGAAAACCACAAATTTTAATGAAAAAAAAAACAGTTATGAAAAAATATCGTCTGCCATCTGTCTAGTGGCGTTTTTGAACTTGGAACTTCTTTTGTTTTTCTTCATATAGAGGAGATACAAAAGTAGAGTGAGCTATGGCAACCTTTTTGTCCCAATGATCATGTGACAAAAAACAGTAGTCACATGATTCTTTGGACTCTTCTCTCCAACGCGCATATTGTTTGCGCATTCCTTCTTCCATACAAATGCATAGAAAGTGAAAGCTAACACGGTTATATATATATATATATATATGTAATGTTTAAAATAAAATAACTGATGTTCGAGTGTGTTTGCCATTGTAAATTGTATATCTATAAGAGCTTAAAATATTAAAAATAATAAATCGAACTTTAAAAACTTGTGTGAAAATGTTCCGTCTTGATGATTTTTTGGCGCCAATTAGTGCGCCACTATATTCTTTCATGTCTTACAAAGATAAAAATGTTATGAATTGAAAACATGAACTTAAGTACATCATTTAAATTGATATTTCTTTCTGAATTATAAATTAAATAAAATAGGATTAAATTATTTCATAAATCGTATTTAAATGCCCACATTTATCCGCTTTAGGGAACCTTTTCGTTGATGTTTTAAAATACGTGTAAGTAAAATCTTTCATAATAAAATTGCATTTGACAAAAGCTTTTCTTTCAAATAATTTCCCTTGAACCTATAACTTTCTACTGGAAGGGCGAAAAACAAATTGCCGTTCTCTTATATGAAAAAAAAACAGTGCTTGAACGGAAATTGAAATACTGTATCTGTTTTGTCGTATTTTTTTGTCAATGAAACATACAATATAACAAATTGGGAAAGCAAAAGATTAGAGAACGAAATGAAACCTATTGTACTAATTCCAAACAATCCACGCAGCTGGAAAAGTTCCTTTTGTAAAAACATTTGCTTAACACCCTGATTTGTTTTGCTTAGTGTTTAAATAAACTTAACATCAAAATTTAATTATTTTCCATTTTTAAACCAGATTAATCTTTCTTGCACGTTTTAATCTTGAGATAAATAATATTGAATTTTAGGTTGTTTCGAACAATATTTGTGAACATTTCAATGTTTTTATCGTTCTTTAACTCGATAAATAAGCTTGGTAGTGATAAAAACACATTCCACAGCGAAATGAAATCCTTCACTCTTGTTTTCTACCTAAAAAGGGACACTTTTTGATTTCTTCTCTCTAAGTAGAGTACTTGAACAAATTAAATATCATGTGAAAATTTATGCACACATAAAACATGCTCCTCAATCGAGTGAAACATTTATTTTCTACAATTTTTTAAATTAAAAAAAAACCAACTATTTTTTAAAAGCATTAAATTTGTGATAAACTAAACTCTTAAAGTATTATCCTTTAAATTATAAACATAATTTTGTATTTATGATTTTTAGAATTATAAAAACAATTTATACTTATATATACTTATATACGTATACTTACTTATATACAGAGGTTGTTCGGACATTTTTTGAACGACTTTGATGAGCTGTAAAAAATTGTATGATACGAAAGAATTTTATTTTCACAGCAGCTAAATAGTTAAAGTATAACTTATTCTCTGCTAACTCAGAGTTTTGTTTACTTTTAAAATGGCGCTTTTAAATAAGCAATGGATAGAAGGCTATGTTTCCTCTCTTTCCGAAGAGAATTATGCTTATTCAATTATTCAAAAACGCTGTAAAAGTCATTGTTTTTCGATATCTAAAGGTACTTTAAGTAATATTATTAATGAGAAAGGAAAAAAACGTAAAAGTGGAAAAATACTTCCAAAAAAGTATCAAAAAATTTTTTCTGAGAATATTTGTAAGGTAAGATCTTTAATTTTAAAAGAGAATCCGCAAAGTCAAAGGACTATAGCAAAGTGAACGTGAGAACTTTCTCTAAGAAATTTATGATTGTTGCCGGTTTTGCATATAATGAAAAATTAAAAGTAAAAAGAGGGGGGAAATGTAAAAATCAACTCCCACATATTATCAAGACCCTATTTTATCCTCAATATTCAAAAAAGAAATACCATATCTTTACCCACAGTGCCAACAATCAGTAGAATTGCATCAGGGTAAAGCAAGCAGCCACACATCTAAATCGACTATTAAATTCTTGGAAAAAATGGAACAAGAAACTGGTATCAAGTCAATACCCTTTACTGATATTCCTGCTAAATCTCCAAATGTTTCACCCATGGACTTTTGTGCTTTTGGACTTTTAAAAGGAGCATTATCGAAATGTCAACCGAAAACCATTCCAGGACTGGAAAACTGTGGAACAAGAATGGGACAAAATACCACTGTCGATACTATAAAAATCATTATTATCATTATTGAAATTAAGGTGTAGAAAAATAGTTAACAATAAGGGTTATCAAATGAAACATTTAAAACACAAAAATTTCATGTAAAAAATTGAACTTCGGTCCATTAAAATCGTTCAAAAAAATGTCCGAACAGCCTCTGTATACTTGTAATAAGAACTTGTAAAGATGTGTATCTGCTAAAAATTCATTTATTCGGTTCTTATGTATTTAAATTTTTTTGGTTCTATTTATTAATTTCCCAAAGATGAAGAAAGAAGATGACTAGTAAATGGCTACATGTTTCTATATGAGTTTTATTCAATGGATTTAAAATGTGATGAATCTGACAATAAATTTTATAAGTTTACTGTTTCTTATTTATCTTTCGTATTTATAAAATATTCATTTCACACTTAATAAGTAATACAAATTTAATATTAAAAATCCTGCACTTTTGCACACATTTAAGATCATGAAAATTGTCGTTATTTACATGATCAATTTGATAAATTAAAATCCAGATATATAGACACGGATGTGACTTATTTAGTTTTTGAAACAGAAATTTAAAATTGACCAAATTATCAAACAACTTCAAATATATGGTTCCATCTTGAAAAGATTATATGTGTAACTTTTCATGTTAATAATATTTCTATGCGTAACTGTCCTAAAATAAATTTGCGTTTACAAAAACATAAGCAATTTATGATCCATAATATAAATGAAAGCTTTCAGTGGTGACCCGAACTTGTTTTGAGCAAACAACTTTATCTATATGAACTATTTTTATTTTATGCATCAGTAAAATATTTATTGAAGCAGTCATTTCCAAACATGTGCATTTAATTTTCAATTTGTTCCAACTTGTGTTAACCTCATGAAATTTAAACAAGGAAATTTGAATTATTTTCTGCTATTAAATCTTTAAGATAATTTCCCCAACACCAAATACAAGTTAAAGAAAAAATGCATAATATAGTGAATTAATTAAAGAACGTCAGGTTTAGGACAACTATCTTATACAAAATTTCAACCAGTGACAAAATACTTGTGAACATCCCTACCCCGTTTGACACGTTCTCTCTCTTCAATAGCAAAGGTAACAGTCGAGCGATAAATCAAACCTGTACTACTGAGCCGATCTGGACTGCGGGCCTGGTAAAAACCTGTGCGGAGGACCGTATCTGAACTGCAGGCTGGTTAAACCGAATTGGAGGGCCGGGTCTGATAAAAATATTTGTAAGACTATATCTGGATTGCGGGCTATGTAAAACTGTCCCGAAGACCGTATCTGGATAGCGGGCAGGTTAAACCTTTCGGGTATATCTGGTCTGCTGTCCTAATAAAAATATTTGGATGACCGTATATGACTGTGGGCCAGGTAAACCTGTCCGGAGAGTCGTATATGAACTAAGGTCCTGATAAAAATTTGGAGGGCCGTATCGGGTATGCATTCTGGGTCCAGGTCTTCATACCAGAAACCGGGTCCAAATCTGCCCTCAAGACCGTATCTGAACTGCGGGTTGGTTAAACTGATCTAAAGGGCCCGGCCTGGTCTGCGGGCCTGATAAAAATATTTTGGGCCGTATCTGGACGGACCTGAGATCAATCTATTCAATACAACCTATTTATCTTACGCATACGGTTTTTTGTATACGTGCTATTTAAACTTTACCAACCAGAACTAATATATAGCTTCAGCTAATTATATAACAACTCAAATAGCTAAAAACATTAAAAAGTAGAACAAATTCAAGAAATATTCAGTAGTATCTACATATTCGCATCGCTAACAATGTTAAAACGTAAGTCAATTTCAAGAACTATTCAGTATTATGCACATTCGCATCGCTAAATGTTTATAAGTAAATGTTATGCACCAAGAAAAGCGATCAAAAGCCAAATCAATCAACCAAGTTGAACTTTTGCGTAACAGTCACATGACTACTAGCCACATGTTGGTCCCACTTTTTGAAGCTCGTCTCAATAGCGATGCTCAGTCTACTTATATTTCACGTCTATGTTCCTTCATTTACTTACCATCTACAGTTCCACACTTAGCAGTTTCTGTATCTATTTAAAACTTTAAAATTATAAATAAACTTGTTTTAACCATGATTTATGTCCATGATTTGTATAATGATATAGTATAGAGACGAGTAATTAACATATTAAGCGTATACTATAAAAGCCTTTATTACTGTGGTTGAATTTATGAGTTTTAAACATAGATAAGTAGTTAATTACTTTGTAGTGTTTGTCGCATAAAATGTATTTCCTTTTTATTACCTAGGGATAGATTTTAAATCTGCGTACTGCTCCATTCAAAGGTAATAAGGAATTTGACTTTCCATAGTTCGCGGAGAAGGTTCTATTTTAATGTGACTCCATCTTTTAAATTGTTTTCAAAATAACCTCTGCAGTTTTAGTCACGAAAACTTATTTAAGAATATATTATCCTACATTTTTTCGACTTTTAGTCGTGAACAAATGTGTAAGGAACTCTAATTTTGCGTAACAGGTCAAGGTAGGTAGGTAATTAATTAACGTCGCACTGGAGCAAAACAACGGGCTATTGGTGAAGGTCCGGGATATATCACGAAGGGAAAGCTCCAAGGACAACGCCTCGTAATTTTGAACCACTAACAGGTCAAGGAAGTTTGAATATTGTTATAGCAGATTTCGGTTTATTTATTCGAGAAAATATACTTAAATTGTGTATTTAATTTTTATAATTCAAATGTGATGATTTTAATGAATAACTATGATATTGATAACAGTAATTTGGATATTATTTTTGGCCATAAAACTAAATACATGTAAAGTGGTTATAAGTAAACTCATATACTCTCCAATTAAGATATATTTGAATAAAAAATAACTTAAAACTCACAATAAACAAGACAATAGTAAAACTTGTATTCGTACATGAAATCTAAAAATGAGAATTCCGCCCATGATGCGCGATGGAACACGATGCAAGTAAGATAAGTCAGTGAAAAAAGAATACCGATGGAACAGTTTTTGTGTTGCTTTTTTCCGTTTCATTGGTTCTCCTCTTATGAATTCTTGAAAGTAATTCATTGAATGAATTGTTCTCTATTGTTAGTTTGTGACAGTTTGTCAGGTATGTATAGGTCAAGAGGCGTGGCACTCTTCACTCTCATGATACAGTCATCGACCTTCGAATGAAATAGGCGGAGCATGTCGGAGTCGCTGTCTTAAGATCTCAGAAGTGTAGGTCACGTGGGCTTGGGATGATTGGCTATCGACGTAGAGTTGTGCTTTCCATCACGTTTGTCAATTAGTTCTACACTAGGACCAACAAATAGGGATCTTACCACCACCGAAAACTTTACACTTCGTTCAAATAAAAAAACATAAAACATGGTCTATTCCTGCCACACTCTCTTGGTATCCCAGAGTCCTTGGCTGTCGCATTTTAAAGATTCAAGACTGCACCCGACTGACAAGACTTAGAAGACTTAGAAGCTGCAAGACTTAGAAGCTGGCCCACAAGATGAATGACTTTTGTGAGATGAATGAAGAACTTCCCAGTTTGTCCATGCTCTGCAACCTCACCTACTTCTTCCCACATTTTGAATTGTATCGTTGTCTCTGTAGGTCAGTTCCTTTATGAACAAAAATTGTTTGATGTGCTACTTGAAAAACATGGTCTTTTGGTCTTGGTCTAGGCTCTACCTTGATCAAGGGGATTAGTAAGAATAACAACAGGATATTCGTGCTTTCTTCCAATTCCGCGTGACCATCTTGAAACCGAGTGATCGGTAGAAATAACATGAAACTACGAGACCATGTTCCACCTATTTCATTAGAAAATCGATGGTTGGTTGGCTTTGTATTTTATGGAGCAAGGACCATATTTAGCCAGCTGCGCCAAACACAAGACAGTCAAGTTGAAGTAAAAAATGTCGTGAAAGAGAAAAAAAGAGGGTTTGGGTAAAGAATAATGGGATGAAAGCAGAAAAAGTATCCCGGAAACGCGACCCCGCGATTACTAAAGGCAGTAAACTCCATAGACAGTCGATGGATAGTCAATGAGTTTTGTTTGTTGCTCTACCATCATTTTTCTCTACACGAGGGTTAATTAGATCGTATAGTTACGGTTAGAGGCTCAATCGAGTGCCCCAGAGTCAGATGTAAATATACAAATTAAACATGTATAAAGCTAGGACATCTTTTAAAATTAGTAGGTAGCACAGGTAGTTCTCGATTTGCAACAGTTTCGTTCCAAAAACAAACATCCACAGTTAGCAGCAAGATAGCAATCTACCATCTTTCCACTGCATTCCGCAAGTAAAATAAGCATAGACATGCGTGAAAATGGTCGAAAAAAATAATTAAACACAATACTCTTGTTGTTTCTAATTCCTCTTGGTGCACCACATGCTAGACCAAGTCCATGAAACCACTTGTCTTTAAAAGGTCTAAAACCATCAAAGGATTCTCAAAAAGGTCATGGGAATCCATACCGACACACGAAAGCATGTGAGAAGGGGAAGCCCTGGCATGCTTATTCGACATTATTGTAATTCGAATGCAGTAGAGAATTGGTAGAGAGAAGACTGACCACTTCCTTGAAATTATTTTCTGAATACCTGCCTGCTCCAATCATATAAACGTTCCACCATCAATATATGAAAAAAAGGGATAAAGCAAAGGTAGTTCTCAATTTGCAAGTTTCGTTCTAAGAGCTTAGACACGCGGCAAGCATCCAGTAAGAAAGCAATCGGCTGTCTTGCCACTGCATCTACTCACTTCATTTCAGGACTAAATTATTCAAGTCTCGCGTTTTCCCAACAACGTGTTTGAATTTCGGATGCGTCAGGACATTATCCCGTCCGTTTTTCAATATGGATGAGACTGGCACTAAATTTCTTCTCCCGACTTGCTGAATTCTTTCCACCGTTTCGGAAAGTTGGATATGCGAACGGATCACGTCCGGAACGGGTTTCCAATCATCGATTAGGGGCTCCACGATTTGCATGAAGCGGTTCTCTGCTGGCCCATGCGATGAATCTGAGAAAAGGGGGTTGCCATTCTGCGGGTAAGTAATAGATGTTTTACGAGTCCACTCTCAGCAGTAAAGTGAGGTTTTAATGTTTCCCTGGGCAGTTCTGGTTGCGATTCAGACCTTTCTTACTTTCTCACGTGAGAGCTCTTTCAATAAGGGAAAACCACAAGAGAAACAGGAACAGAAACGAACGATTTATCTGTGTTTTGGGCTTTGTGGCAAATCTGTAAAAGTTTTTATTTAGAAAATTCGTTGTATTTTTACTTCGAGGCACTTGGAGTTAGAAATCATCCTAAGGTTTTACCTCAGAATTCAAAACATTCTAATTAGAGGCCCACTTTTACTTTTCGAAAAGTATTTGGACAAAATTTGTTAAAGAACGGTATTTGGTATTTTTTAATTAACGTCACACTGGAGTGACACAACTGTTAAAGAACGAATTGAAATTTAAAAGATGGATGACGACCAAGTTAAATTGTTCCTATTATTACTTCGGGATTGATTCCGGACCGTTGCCAATAGCTCGTTGGGTTGCTCCAGTACGACGTTAATTAACTACCTACCTACCCAATTGTCATTTTCACTTGACTTTGTTTCCTAAAATAAATGTCTCATAATGCTTGGAGTTTAGCAAGGAAAGGGCTTAGGGTTTTGAGTTTTAGTTTCTTAGGGCTTGGGTGGTAAATTCCATTTCTTTAATTCCGGTGATGTCCGTTACCTGTGGGTTTATAAAATTTACATCTTTTAATTTTCGTGAAATAACGTTTTATTAAAATAGAAAATCTATAGTGTATCTGTGTAGGCGCTAAAGTTAGACCTTGAAAAAGTGATAAGGTTATGTGGAAACATCATTAAATATTGAATAAATCTTTAAAAAATTAAACTAAAAATTTTTTTAATTGAATTTGAAGTTATTTAAAATGATTGATTATTGTTAGTTACAATACATTTAATAGCGTTATTTTTAAAAGATATGCCTGCGTTCTATGAGCATGTATTCAACTATTCCCTTATTGTCTGATTTATCTATTAAATAAGTTTCCCTGATTCAAAGGAAGAGGGAAGTAAAGTATGATGGCGAAATTAACCACTTTAAAAAGCTTTATAGAATTTTTTTTAGTTCTGGTGATAGAACGGAGAGGAAAAATTTCAGCAATAACTTTAGATGTTATTGTATACATTCACAATTGACAACAATAAGAAAATAAAGCTTAATGAAGCTGATATTTTAAAGAATTTATACATAATTAATATTCCATTAACAAATTTCAAGAGTTTTTATTCGTACCGACATGCCTGTGGAACATCTATTAATTAGTTTTCTCTATTCACATTGATAAATGGGATAGGAAACAGACATATAACACTATTCTTTCCCATCGATATCGTTTTAATCATGTATTTTGAGGGTTTAACCCTCTGAGGGCGATGAGATTTCTGAGTAGTGTAATATTGCTTTTACCCACAACACCTTAATAACTACACCTTTAGAATCTTTCAATATTTAGAAATATTATATTGATCCTTTTCTTAGAATATAATTCTCTATAGATTCCATTGATCCTTTAATTAGAAAAGAATCCTTTGGAAAGATACTATTGGTAATTTCGTAAGAATAAAATCATTTGGAAAGATACAATTGGTCCTTTAATAGAATAATAATCTTAGTATAGAATCATAAAAGATAATTTAATAATCTTAGAATAGAATCATTTGAAGATTCTGCTGGTCATTTAATAGGAAAGTAATCCTTTGGAAAAGTACTACTGGTCCTTCCCTTAGAATAGAATCCTTTGAAAATATTTTATTGATCCTTTCCTCAGAATATAATCCTTTGAGATGATTCTTTTAGTCAGGAAGATCAAAGCTGTTTTGAAGTCATACAGGAAAGACTGCAGGTTGTAAAGTGGAATTATTTGTGTGAACCTCTCAGAGGATTAAAAAGTGTATTTTTTGAGTTTTGACATTATTATCCTCTAGGAGTGTGATACATTATACTTGTAGAACTTTTGTGGATCGAAAAACATATTTTACGAGATACTTGTAAAATAATTTTTATCACGTTATTTCGATGTTTTGGAATGTGAAATCGAATTGATTAGTAAGAATAGTGAAAATTGAATACATGCTAGAAAAAATGAAGTGATACAAGCGAGTGTTGTTTATCCAAAACACTGAAAGTTAAGTTCTGACATTTATTATAAAAAGTAAAGAATTTTAAGAGAATAATTATGAAAAAGGTTTTTTAAATGCGATTCTTGTTCATGTTTACCACAATCATAACAGTCATATAAACACATAAGTTTATATAAGAACATGAACATTTTTACTCCATCAAATTTTCCTAAATTTACGCTTTCAGCAGTTTATGTGTTAAACCTTACTTGTGAGATAGAATCTTCTCTCATAAAAAAAAGAAATCTTCCTTCGGGACACATTGAAGCCGTAAGTGCTTTTGTTCTCAGAACATTTTGACGTCGAGACAAATTCAGAAGAAATATTACACTTCATCGTTGAATAATATCATGAAATGTATGTTTGAGAATCAGTGTGAGCGATATAAGCGCTAGAAAGAAATCGAGATCGAATGGGGAACAACTTATGAAACGCATAGCAGGAGTACAGTTCCATTTCACCCATAAATTCCATCACGCTGCTCGCGAAAGTGGAAAATATGTAGATCACTCCGAGTTATTCACTGGCGTCTGCAAAAAATACAGCACTCTGCGAAACAGAGATTGAAACATTTCATTTCCTACCATTTTGTGAAATCATCACTCCGAAACAAGCAATGCATTTCAATTTCTTCTTTTTACACTTCCTCGGATCAACGGGAAAAAAATGGCGCTTTTCGAACACGTCATCTGCGCACGCGCCAACCAACTGTCTGGAGATAAGATATTCCATTTAAAGAAGCAAAGCTTTAATAAATATACGAGACTATGTGCCGTCGTGCGCGACACGAAACAATTTTCTTCGCTCCGACTTTTTTGATTGGAAAACAAAAAAAAATGTATCTTTCATCCCATTCCCGTTCCTATGGAAGAGCTCGTTTGTATGCAGAAGTTTCAGTAAATATCCCGAATAAACTGCTGTCTTGTTGATGCTTTCGTCGGTGCTCAATTTCTGAGACATTTTCCTCAAGCTAAATGTAGGTGGCGGTAGAGTCTATGCGTCGATTCGTGTACATATTCTGGACATGCACATCGACCTTCTAATGAAATAGACGGATCATGTAAGCGGAGTTGCTGTCGTAAGACCTCTGAAGGGCAAATTACAAAATGACTTAGCCGATTGGCTATGGAAGCGCAAACTGGTGGTTTTGATCACTGTGGATAATCACTTTAACCAATCAATAATTTAGGATTCATGCTTTTACCCACAACCACGTGACAGATCTTCAAACCGAGCAACTGGAAGAAATAGCATGAAGCTGCGGGCACATGCTCCGTCTATTTCATTTTAAGGTTGATAAACGTGAAGTCACGACTTGTTTTTTTTTAATACGATTTCAGCACTTCGAAAGAAAATTTTCAAAAAATAAACTCCGGATTGATATAGGATAGTTGATTGGTCAACGGCAATTAAATTTAATTCTAAACGGTGGTAAACTACATTTTAAGGTAACTCTGTTATGTATCATGCGAGAGTATTTGGGTAACGGAAGTAAATTCTCCGTTTTGCACCTTGTTTGTTTGCTTACACTGGTAGCTCTGTAGGTAGTATGGATGCAAGGATGTAATGTGGCCTCATTGCTTTCTGGGGTTAGTCAGAAGGAAACAGCCATAAAAGCACTTGGTAAAGGCAAATGTTTAACTGAAAGTTTCTAGTTTATGTTTAAAAGGGTTTGAGTCATACTTTTTGATTCAGAAAACAGTACAAAAAACTTAGTTTGGTGGCCATGGTTGTCATAAAATTAGCTTGGGCGCTCTAACAATTTAGATTTAAGAGTTATCAACGGTTTTCCAATAATTTAATACTTTAGATAACTGCTAATTTGAAAACATTATTTAAGATGTTATAGGAATAACATATCTGACTACCATTTTGTCCTGGCTTGGATACAAAAATCGCAAACCTGCACCATTTACAAGGGTTTTACCTAAGTATTGGAAGCGTCAATTTTCGTTTTTTGAAAAATTTATGCTACAAAAGCTGCTATTTTATACGTTCCTTTGCTGTGACAGCTCTGATTTATGCAAAACAATGTTGAAAACCTTTCTAAACAGGAGAACAATACTTTAAGTCGTAATATTTATCTCATAACCAACACGTTTCAGAAATATTTGTTAAATTAGGTACACAATGATCCCAAATGCTAATGATTTAGAAAGGTGAATTTCGGAAACTTTCATGCTAGTTCAGTGCTCCTATCTAATAAAGGCGCTTTAAATAGTTAGGGGAAATTCTTTTGTGTTAACGACCGAATTCCGGGGCTTTTAAATGCCATGGCTTTTGAAATAATCATATTCAAATAAACAGTCGGAATTTGAAAAGCACGAGCTCCGTTTTCCTTATCTTAGGCGAATAAAAATTCCTTTTCTCATTCAGGTCGGAATATCTGCGAATGGTCTTTTCGCTCTCGCTATTTAACTTGGGTTTCCATTTTAAATAGATTCTGCAAACAATTCTCAGGAACCCAGCGGCATCCTGTTAGTTTGCATTGTTTTGTGGAATGAAATTCAATTTCCTTACAACTAATGGAATTTTCCCTTTTTTTAACTCTGGTCTTTTATGAGCAAAATCCAGTTACTGTCTCAGGAAAGGAGAAAAAAAAATTTTGAAAAATTGATCTTCTGTGTGTTTTATGGAGTTTTCTCTCATTTTATATGATTTATTTGCCTTCTGTCTGAAACTAAGTAATTTAACTTAATGTAATTAACTTCGTTTGAATTTAAGAATTGTGTTCTTAGAAAAAGTTTTCTCGTTCTAATTAGTAGTTAGGTAAAAACGACTTTTGTTTTAGAGCCACGGGGTAATCGTGTCTGACGAATTGTAAGTCTCTAATTATTCTTATTAAGACTGCCTAATTCTCATTAAAACTCCCTCTGACTACTACTTATTAAGATTACTACTACCCTTTTACTGATGTTTGCTTAAAACCACATTAAACTGGCTGTCAGAATTTAGCAATAACTGGCATTTAACCCATTGGACATTTTTCTGAGATCAAATTAAGCAATTTTAAGCAGTGCTTTATTTCTAAACTAAATAGACTGAGCAGGTTACAGCTCAGAGCGCCAAATTTAAGGGTAGTAAATTCTTTGATTTTATGTAAAAAAGGGGTACTTTTAAATACTAATTTCAAATATAATTTATATAATAAGAGGCATTAACAGTAAAACAAATATACCAGACGATTTTACTTCCTCTTTCCCAATAAATGTCGCATGAAACATATCGGGGTTACCTTACAATGTGGTTTATCGTCGACTTGATGACGTTTAGCGTTTCATCTAACTGCGTTGATCAATCAACTATCGTATCAATTCGGAATTCATTCTTTTGAATTTTTGTTGTAGACTCGCTGAAATCGAATTCGACAAACAGGCCAAATGACGTCACGTCCGGAATAAGTTCAGGAAGCACGTTCCGCCGCAAAAACACTATCACCACTTACATTTAACTTGACAGAAAAAGCTTTTCGTAGAGAATTTATCGTATATGTCACCTCACTTGCATTTGTTGTAGGGCAACGACTTTGATTTTTTGGTATTCTTTCGAAAAGTGACAGTTGATGAAAGAATGGAAGAAAAAATAGATATGGAATCGAAATAGCATCGAAAAAGACGTAAAGGAAATGAACTACTCGATAACTTTTTCTGTGCGAAATTTCTTTGACGAAATATTAAACTGAAAGGTATCAGTCCTATGCGACGGTTTCTTCACTTAAAATTAAAAAAAAATAGTTGCAGAGCTGCTTTGATTTCAGTTTGAATATTGAGCGAACAATTCCATCATCGGATTTTCTTTTTCCATCGTCCTTAATATACACGAGTGAGATTCTAGCGAAAACGTTGGCATGTGTTTTATAAAAATAAAATATGAAGAGAAATTTTTCATCTTCATAATAACCTAATCATACTAGATTAATAACTCGTTTCCCGCAGTGAATTGTTGCTAAAACATTCTACTTCTTTCCTCTTACGTCGCCATTTTTCTAGCCATTTGCTTTCTTTTATCTCTATCATTCAAACGTATTTCTTACGCCGAAGAGTAAAAGTAATTGATTTTCCATGTTACTCCGTCTCCAACAATTTTGCTTCTTTTTATACAAATATTTTTCGACTACTATTTCGTTTTTTGTTCACGAATTCGGCTTTATTTTTTTACGCCTTTCTTTTATCCGCTTATCAAATTCAAAAGCAAATAGTTAACATTGGAAGTGCTTGAAAAATGTTCATGTACTTCAGATCAGTTAAATGCGCCTGTTGACAGTGAGAGAAATTCAAGGTGAAACAATGTTAAAACTATCTTTTTATATATGGTACAAAATATGATAACTTCTTTTATTTTCAGTGTTATTCTTGGAAAGTCTTTTTATCCAGAATAGCGCATGTTACAAGCCGCTGTTTAAAAAATTCTACTTAAAAGGATGGAACGAGATTCTTAAAAAACTCGTCACTTCATTCATATTTTACGGTCGTGTTTCTGTGTTCCAATAGTTACCAAAATATTCCTCACAGAATTTTAATGTATTTTATAACCTAACCACGATTTTCATACTTGAGAAAAAGTATAAAATGCGAATAAAAGAATAAATTTCACATTGTGGAGTATAGTTTAAGGAATTTAATGCAATGACTGAATAACCTTTACCGCGATATTCAGGGTTACGCATTCAGATGTTTAGTCAAGGTAGAATGACGCCTTACTGAGATTTATATTTGAAAGTACACAAGATCTCAACAAAGAAAAATAAAATTTCAAAGATTTGGAAGAAAGTACCACGAGTCAGTATTTTTATTCTTCAAGTTAGAAAAGTTTGTTCTGAACTTAGTCATCTTCACAAAAATTAACAAGACAAAATTAACAATCTTCCTATATATAAAGCAGAGTCGTCTGGCGTCTGTTCTCTGTACAAATCTACACCATTTGACCAATCCACACCAAATTTGGTACATTTATTGTTTAGAAGCCGCCTTCGGGTAACGTAGGCTACATATTAACCCCGTTCTATTTGCCTTGGGTGTAAATAGGAGGCTAAAACAATTCGAAATTACGATAGGATTAACGTTGAGTATTATTACGATTGCATACGCAATTCAGATTCAATTATCAGTATTGCTGGAATAACAGTTTTTTAAAGAATTTAAATTCTAATACTTATGTTTGAACTTTTAATTTTTTTCCCAAAATATAAATAATTTATGAATGTTTGATTGATGATGTAATGATGTTAAGAGGGTATTTAAAATATTTAATTTTACATAACTTGCATTTTGTAATGAAACTGTCTATAGAACACAAAAAGCCCAAGCGAAAACTCATTGATTATAAAACAATAATTTTGCTACTCTGTATCTGGCAAAGCCAGAATTAATGTTTTATTTTTTAAAATTAATTTAGAATTCTGTGTTTGTGTATTTGAGCTTATACAGTGAAATGTTATAGTCATATTTTGATATTTCAGTATTATAAATTAAGTATTATAAATATGTGTTCTTTTTGTAAATAAATCATTATTATCTTTACCAATTTTGTTCAAAAGTCTTTCTTCGAATTGCTCTATTTCAGGATACATTCTGGAAGACGAAATTTGACATGCTTGCTCTTATCTTTAATTTTTCAGAATTCTGCACTTTTTTAATGACCAGAATTTCATTTCTGTTTTATTTATTTGTTCCAGTATTTTGAATATTGTAGATATATTATTTAGGAGTTAGATTTTAATGAATTATTTTTCACTACAAAATATCACTAGATATGGGTAATTTCTTAGCGGAATATGTACATTTTGACCAACTTTTCTCAAGTCTGGTTGAATACGTAATTATTTGTAGTATTCTATTTCATAAAAATAAATAAAATATACAAAACAAAACTATTAAAGTAAGGTGTGTGACGTCTCATTTTAAAATGACTGGTAAAGTTAAAGTAAAATCATTTTAAAAAAGATAGGTTACGTTAAATTAAAACGGTTAGTTATATGTTGTAGTTCAAACATTTTTCTAAATTTTGACATGGGGTCATTCCATGTGAAAACATCCAATTTGATAAAAAGCTGTTGCAGCAGTCATGGATTTTTTTCAAATTTTTACCATACATAGACATGAAAATGAAACTCATAGATCTTAATTTTTAAAATATTTTATCCAATATTAGCTGAGATACAGGAATTTAAAAATTGGTCGATTTCACAAAATGGCGGCCATCTTGGATTTGTCACTGTGTACAAATGGCTCTAATGAGACCTTGTAGTGTTCAAATTTAGTATATTTGGTACCAAATGGGAATCCATTTATTTCAGGTGTGTATACAAACTACAAAAACAATGAAATATTTACATTTTAGCGGATTTTTTTACATAAAGTGAAAAAATCACTTTTTAAAATAGTCAACTTGAAAGGCTATAGAAAAAATGAACCCTCTTAATTTTCTCTGAAACATTGTATAAGTATTAACTAATATATGTATTTTAATCTGACAAAAATTCAGAGATGTAAAACCTTTGCATTTTGAATAAAAGCTATTCTAATGATAGCATATGTATTTCAAAACGGCGGTCATCTTACAGTGCAAAATTGATCGTAGCTTTAAAACAATGATCGAATTTGAATTTTATGAAGTACTAATTTAAATCAGGCTCACATTAAACAAAAAAGTATCAATGTAACATCAAATTATAGTCCTGTGTAATTTTTAATTTGTTTTCTCACATGGTATCTTTGGAAAAGTATATTAAATGTAATTTAAAAAAAATTGTTCTATTTATTTTAATTATTTAAAAAATACTGTGCAAAATGCAATGCATTTTGTAATATTTAATTATAATTCTTTCGTTAAATATATTTTCATTTATTCTTAGGGTACATTGTTTCAAAATTATAGTGAAATTTTTATACTTTACAGTTTCTTATCTTAATTAGAAATTCAAAAATACTGATAATAGCCTCAAATGTATTGCACTATGCCATTATTAAACATAAATACATGTAGGCTCAATCTATTACAAAACTTATTGTAGTTGATATTACCAAAATATTTTAAGCTGATTCAATATTCTTTGAGGAAAAGTAGAAAATGTGATCATGTACTTCAAATTGATAAAATAAAATGGAAATATGGGCACTGGAATTTTTTTAACACATAAATCTTCAAAGATTAAAGAACTATGAGCATTATCAAGTAATTTTTAAAAGATTGAGCATAAATAAAAAATGCAACCGATTAATATTAATGATAAAGTTAAAAGAATTATTATTGGCTTTATGATTCAATTTGCCTTGTAGTTTTGGAACAGTTCAATTAATTGATTTTCATCAGGAGGCAACATGATATATTCTTCCAATGTTAGTTAGGGGAAAGATACAATTTTTAATATGCATTCAAACGGAATTCAACATGGGTGTAAAGGCTCAGGCCATACTAAGGATGCAGTTGGTTCATGAAGGATGTATGAACACAATTTTGTAATTATATTCCCCACAATCCAAAATCTTTCCAACCCACCAATTAATTCCATACACACATGCAACGTATTATTCATTTTGGAATGTTATTAATTTGATAGTTTTTTTCCAATCCATGGTAACTACGAATATTACTGAGGTACCTGAAAGTCGAAACCAATATCTGACTTTTGTTTATTGGTGCAAAGCAATGATTAGTCCTTGTTCCTGTAATTATATTTGCCATTGTATACCTATCTGCTAACTGACTGTTAGAAATTTCAATTCTCGATTCTGCTTCGAAAGAAGTATATATTCCTATATTGGACTCTTCTGTAAAGTTGTAGTTGCAACACAATAGGCTATCTGTGTATGGACGCTGAAAGCTTGCTTTGGTGGCCATACACTTTATAGTGCCGCCAATACAAACTTCTTTTCCATGACAAGAGGCAAAAAAGTACCCCCTCTTGGTTTTTACACCATGGTCTTTTTTGATTTCAAAGATTAATACTTCTAAAATTTATTTTTGTATTGTGCTGAGTTCCCATCACTGAAATACTTTATGCACTTAATTTGTGGAACTTGTGTGATTAAATGTTGACTTTGTAATTAAATTTGACAGTTAACTTTTGAAAGTCCAAAACGTTGAAGCGCGACGCACTAAATTGTCACTTATGACCACACATAGAAACATATTTCATACAATCAAAATACTTAATATACGCTAGAAAAGGATGAACTGTTACCTGCTCGTGTTTTCAATGTATGTTTTGAATAGAATCTCATATCTTGCAGGTATAATTTTCAGAAAAATCTGCCACGATGATAGCAGTATCCAGACTCAATTAATTCTTTACTTTAAAATAAATGGCATAGAGATAGAAAAAACCGTGATGTGCACATAAAGCAGAGTAAATTGTAAGTAAAATTGTAAATGAAAGTATTTACTGTCAAAAGTGGGTCCTAAGCATAAATGTACATTTTTTATGGAAATATTGTAATTAAACATTATAAAACACATTACATTTTGCAAAGTATTTTTAAAAATAATTTAAATAAATAAAAACAAGTTTTCTTTCTTTTCTTGATATACTTTTTCAGACAATATTACACAGAACTATAATTTGATGTTACATTGATACTTTTACATTTAATGTGAGCCTGATTTGAATTACTACTTCATAAAATTCAAATTTGACTATTGTTTTTAAAGCTATGGTCAATTTTGCACTGTAAGATGACCACCGTTTTGAAATACATATACTATCATTAGAATAGCTTTTATTCAAAAAGCAAACATTTCACCTCTCTGAATTTTTGTCAGAATAAAGTACATATGCTAGTTAATACTTCTACAAAGTTCCAGAGAAAATTAAGAGGGTTCATTTTTTCTATAGCCTTTAAAGTCGACTATTTTTAAGTGATTTTTTTCACTTTACATGTAAAAAATTCTCTAAAATGTAAAACTTCCATTGTTTTTGTAATTTGTATACACACCTGAAATAAATGGCTTCCATTTGGTACCAAATATACTAAATTTGTACAATAAGTTCTCGTTATAGAGCGCCATATATACACAGTGACAAATCCAAGATGACCGCCATTTTGTTAATTCGACCAATTTTTAAATTCCTGTATCTCAGCTAATATTGTACAAAATATTTAAAAAATTGATATTTAAGGTTTTCACTGCCATGTCTATCTATGGTAAAAAATTGAAAAAAAATCCATGGATTTTCTTTACAAGACAATTAGAATCAATTAAATTTACATCTGTTTTTCATGTTTCATGAGTATAATTGAAAGCTGTACTCCTCAGTCAAGTAACTACATCTATAATCCTAAATAGGTACGTGATTTCCATTTAGAAACCGAATCTGAATTAAAAAAGTGCCTTAAGGATTGGACTTAAAACTGAATGTCTGTTGGGATGAAGCGAATTTCAAATCAGACAGCTGATCGAATAATATCGCAGTTAGGAAGAATTTGAAGAAAGACTTGAAAAATTCAATTTTGTTTTGTTTTGAGTGACAGAAAAGGTCGAGATTGCTTACTTTACAAGTTGAAACTGTCCTTATGCAACTTAGATACCTATGAAACATTCGTTGAAAGCAGTGATTTTCTTATTTAAAAAAGCGCTGTAAGATCGACCTTCTGTTTTTTGAAAACCTGCAATCGATTGAATTTGCTTTGTCTACACTGATGACCTTTATTTTTAAAACAAGCTCCGTTATTCCACGTGACGCTGAATGCAATTTTCAAGAAAAATGATTTGCTTCAAAATAAATTAATCACCGACTGCAGTAACAATTTAATTTGTCATCCTCTCATAAAGATGATGAAATTCGAAAACATCGCATTTCTGTGTAAGAGTGCAACTAGTAAAAAAACATTGATAAGAAATTTGAGTACAAGACTATACACCGGATCTGTTACTGCTATATTTATGTGTTGTAAATAAATTATTTTGGGATTTAGATTTTAACGAATTATTTATTTTGTGCAAAATATCGCTAAAGACGGGAGGTATATGTGTATATATTTCGACCAAATTTCCATAAAATGTCAGTGGTTCAATACATAATGATTTGTAGAATTCCGTTTCATAAAAATAAATCAAATGTACAAAACAAAACCTTTTAAAATAAAACTATCACGTCTTATTTTAAAAGGGGTAAAGTTAAAATAAATTTAAAAAATAAGACAGTTAAATTTATAATAAAGTCCTATTTTAAATAATACAGAGAACGTTAAAATAGGACGCGTAAACAACGTTCAAATACTTTTTAAAATTTTATTTAGGTTTCCATTACGAAGTTAAAATCAGTAAAACTTGCATTTGTTTTTCAAGTTTCAAATTATATTATTGTACTAGCACAATTATACCCCTACCTTACTCGGGTTCAATTGGTTAAGTGTAAATTGAAAAAGTGACCACAATAATCACTTTTCTTTTTAGTTGAAAAATACCAACATCGTTTATAAGTGCCAGGAAAAGAATTTTTTGAAATTTTTATAAAGAAAAGGTAACCTATTATCATTTTTCAAAAAAGGTAGGTAGATTTGACAGTGATTTTTATAAAAAGAAAATTACTATTTTCAACAAGCTTTTAACAGCTATAAAATGATTGAATATAGCGTTAACTTATAAAGTAACATTGACCTTCTGTCTCTACAACAAAAACTTTTAATACTTCAAAAGTTTTAGTTCGTATTTTTCTAACATTAATATGCTTTCAGTATTGGCAAAGCTCCACTTAAAATGTGCTTTATTTTAATTTCCATGCAATTTCAAATCGAATCCTTTGTATGGTTGTTGCGTGTGATGAATAGGATTATAATTTATTTTTAAATATTTATTAAATTTATAACCACAGAAATCAGAACGAAATAAAAAATAAAGTCGAGGAAAACCAAAGTTGTAAAGATATTAATTCACTATTGTCTTCTATATAATGATCTAGCATATCTAACTTCTATATCGTTCCGCATAGTTGCCGTCACTTACAACTACAAACAGAACAAAATTTAAAAATGCAAAATTAATGCGTTCTAAAGAAAATAATTATTACTGCACGTGGCCAACGAACGCGCGAACGCACTACATTTTAAAGCATATAGTTTTTAGTTTTGAATGGCAAATACGTACCTGATTAGAATAAGAATGATGGCATTATTTGCTTATTGAGTTCAATTTCAATAAACTAAGTAATTTTATGTAAAACATGGAAAATAAATGCAAGTTTTAATGTTTAAAATAGTTTTGTAAATGAAACATGTCAAAATCTTAATATACTTTGAATAAATTAGCTTAGCTATACCAGTCTTGATTCAAAACGTTTTGTTCTGTATGTTTTACTTCTTTCTATAAAAATAAATTCTACGATCAGGTGTGTTAAAACAAGGTAGAAAGTTAATCTAAATGTACACATGCCATCCTGAAAATGACACAAAAAATTAATTTATATCTTGTTCTAGTGCCAAATTGAATGCTTTATTCTTTTTATATCTCTTTCACAAATATTCGGATATTATTTATAGTCGGAATAGAAAAAATAATTGAAGTATTAAAATTTAAATTCTGTAAAAATAATTTTTGGAAAAATAATTGCTTTTCAGCAGTACTGGTAAAATAATCTGAGTAATCGCAATGCTTAATATACAATACATTCCAGCTTCTCCAGAACTACGAAATTATGATTGATTTAAGTATATTTACTCAGATATTTTAACAAAAAACATGCCTAAATATATGAGAAAAGGAAATATAAGTAATGTTTTCACTAAACTAAAATAGGTTTTATAAATGTATAACATTTAGGATAATGTATTTAACAAATTTTATGTGATAATAGCACAAACACAGACACAAAACAGTCATTAAACGGGAAGACGGACAGACTGACGCAATAAAGTTCAGTCACTAAACGAATGTAAATACTCACAGTATGCAAAGTTTCGTGAAAATACACCAAGTCGTTTGGACGTAGTACGGGCACACACTTACATACAAACATCAAACGAGTTAGCCACTGATTTTGCATCAGAATGACCCAATGTGGATAAATAATTTGAAATGGGGCGAAAATATTCAATGTAGAAACCAACACTCCGTTTTTATTTATAGACTGCATTTAAGCCGTACTCAATAGTCAAGAAACAACATCTATAATTCTAAATGGGTACGTGGTTTCCATTTAGAAAACGAATTTCTGATTGACAAAAAGAAAGTGCCACAAAAACTCGATTTAAACTTTATACCAGTTCAAGCGAATTTTAAATAAAACGTTGATGATCTTGGAATAATATCACAATTATAAAATATTCTAACAAAGACTTTTAAAAAGTCGAAAATTTTTGTCTTAAAGTGACAGAAAGTCGAGGTTGTTTACTTTACGAGTTGGAGCTTTTCTTTTGCAATTTTGCTATCTCAAACATTCGTTGAGATAGCAAACATCGTTTTTATTTTTTAGAAACGATGTAAAATTGATGGGTTTTTTGAAAATTTTTAACAGATTAAGACATTTATTTTTGAAACAAGCTGTTATTTCACGTACGGAATGGAATATTAATAGCGGAAGCAAAGAATATTTTGCTTGAAAAGAAATTAACCATGAATATCGAAAGAATTATGATTTTTGTCATCGTCTTTTTCATAATGATGGTGGAATTCGGAATTATCGCATCCCTGGTGCAAGAGTGCTACAAGTCAAAAAATACTGAAAGGAAAACTGAGTGCAATACTACGCTGTGGAGATCGTCAGTTTTGCAGAAAATGAACTTAAGGAGCATTAACAATCACTTCAAACTCAAAATCGACGACTCTGTAGTATTCACCTTAATATCACTTTTTGTAAATTTGTCTCATACGTTTTTGTTTTTTTCGTTCAAAGTAAATTGTAGAAGTTATAAAAGTATTAAAGTAGAGTTAAAAAAATTGTTTTCCGCTTACTTACTTTTTCTATATTTATATTTTGTTTGCATTTTTTTATGATAGACAAAATGTTTTGTCCACGTAGACCGGGAGTCACCGTGGCTCAGTGGGTTTAAGCTAGTAACCTGCGTGTTATTGGAGGTGCTGCAGGTTCAATTCCTCCCTGTGTCTATGTGCGTATTACTATCTCCTGAGTCAGTAAAAACTTTCCTTGCGTGTGTATGTCCATTTACTTGACATTATGGGTCTTGTGTTTGGTGCAGCTTGGCCAAATATGGCCCTTGCGCCATAAAACCAACCATCCACATAGACCGTTGTTCCACATCTGAACGTGCGATTTTGTGTCGCCAAATGCTGATCCACAACACCATCTAGTGGTTTCCTTGGGAATTAACCATAGTAATCGGTTTATAATACTACATACTCATCGGTTATTACTACATACTCATTTGCATACACTTAAGCATCTCCACCGAGCCTTGATACCCTTTCTGTGATTCTGTAAAATAAATGCACAGAAACAACCCCTGTTTCTACATAGAACCCTACACGGACTTTCTGAGGCGTGGTGTTCCGAGACCAGAGAACTTTTAGGTAAATGACTTGGGTCTTTTATTTGTTTCTCGATGTGTGTTATATACTTTTTACTATCATTGTTGTTTTTCTTTGTTACATTATGGTTTATATATAGATATATATTTACTGACATTGTTCGTTATTTTCTTTGTACGTTACGCTTAATCTTCCTCTTGTATTGTGGTTGTTCTATAGTCACTGAAAATAAAAAAGTACTACATAGACCATTATTACATTAAAATCCCATGCACGAAAAATTTGCACATAGACGATATTCGACCGCAATCTCCCTATTACCAACAGAAATAAATCGCTTGTAATTGGTAGATAATCTACGAAAGTATCCGTACTTAACCTCCTTTTACCCTTAACAGCGAAAAGGGAATGTCTTCGAGTGCGTAAAATGATAAGCAGCCCCGAGGAACCCGCTCCCATTCGTTTTCGCCTCCCAAACAGCGTTCCCTCCAACTCCAAAGAACGGCATCCCTCGGGATCATTATCCTTCGGGATGCGGAGTTAGGGGGATAAGGGACGATGGCATCGCAGGATACTTCCTTCGCCAACTGCCGCTATCTCTCACCACGAGATGTTCCCGCAGATCAGAAAGGAAGGTTATGACGCCAGCGATCATCCTTTCTTTTGTCGTCGGGAGAGGGGCATATTAGTTTGGTGGCGAGAGTTACGAGTGGACTGGGATTTCTTCTCTGTCTATTAAAGCTCCACTAAAAGCATTCACCGAGTCTTTGAAATATTATTTGTTTTACTTACAACTGTTGGTTATCCCTCCAAGTGGTTTCACCGAGATATCTCGTCCATTACGTCATTACCAAAAAGGAGAATGACTTACTATTACTAATTTTTATAAAACGGAAAGTAAGTGTCGGAGTGTCTGTGTTGGTTAGTAATGAAATGTATTTCCCTTTCCATATCTCCAGAGTTTGATGCAAATATATTAATAATATAATATGTAGATGCAACTACGATAAGGTATATAGAATATAATGCTTAGATACATAAGCGCATGTAAATAAATCCCGAGACATTTCTTTTTATGTATTGCATTTATATTCGGTATATTCAAGTCTTGACCGAGTTCCCAGGCAGACTCATTAATTCAACGTCATTGATTCTTCTCAGAAACCTTTGAACCAACATCCAATTTTGATGATCGGGCACTCAATGCGATATGATTACCATATCACGCATATATTTTCTCTCTAATTAGTCAAGATCTGACCAATTTTTCTAATGAAGATATGTATCGTCATTAAGGTATTGAAGATTTTTTTTTCTGATGACGAGATAAAGATCTGGCCAGTTTCCTTCTAATGACGAGATATCTCGCCCATAAAGATCTGTTAATGGTTTTTCTAATGACGAGATACCTCAAGACAACCACTAGGGTAAGAGTAATTGAAACCCAAAATTTCTTGATTTTTAGAAATTTTACACCCATTTTATGCTTTTTAATAATACTTCATTTTTGTTTCAACTCCGATAAAAAGTTTTTAAAGCACAAAGAAATCTTATACTCTTCATTAAATGAACTCAAATTATTTTGACTTTAATCTGAGCGTCACGAGACATACATCGACCTTTCAATGAAATAGATGGAGAGTATGGGCGGAGTCGGTGTCATATTCGTCCCGTGGTTTTGGGAATCGACTTGAGCCTATTGGCTACCGGAGCGCAAGCTGGTGTCTTTAATCACGCTGGGTAATCGCATTAGCCAGTCAATAATTAGTACATTATGATTCACGCTTTCTCCCAATACCAAGTGACAAACCAATCCGAGCGACCTGGAGAAATCTGTTTGAAGCAGCTTGCACATGCTCCGACTGTTTCATTAGAAGGTCGATGGAGATATCAGAGTACTGTAATGCTGCGTTTACCCCATGATGACTAAATAACCAAATTTAATGGTTGAACGATGTCCCACCAGTGGCAGAGTGGGTAAATGCGCCGCCCTTAAGAAACTGGCAGACTGAAGCGCTTTGTTGAAAATTCGAATATCGTAAGTTCTCAAGTCGGGTTGGGAGGGGCTGCTTGAAGTTTCCTGATTTCTCTAAGACATGTGATGCGGGTTAGCTTCCCCAAAATTCTACAGGAAGGTCTGTCCTCCTCCCACAGTTCACGGTGGGTGCGACGTAGCAATATCCTCCATGGTACCCCTAGGTAACGAAGAGATTGCAACGTTCTTGCTAATTTGTGCTTGAAGGGTCATACGATCCATATGCTGGTATTGGTTAAAACAGTGACTGAAATAATTCTTGGAAAGATTGTATTGGTCGAGAAGGTCAAAGTCATGCAAGGATGACTTTAGAAGGTATGTATGAGTGATCCACTGAGGGTTAAACTCGATTTTCTCAAAGTGAAAATTTTCTATCGTATAGGAACCTTGCTTAAGAAATTACTTTTTCCATGAAGTAAACCTTTCTCAACATGTTACACGAGTAGATTATATTGAGCTGACCATTTTGTATATATTTCATAATAAGAGCACCCTGTATTATCCTAAATTAAACTTAAACTTATATCGAAAACGTAGAATGTAATAGTTTGTCACTTAATAAAATAAAAATGTACACTTATATATCCTTGAAGCCAGAGCAGGATTTCTAAACGTTTTTATGAATATTTCTAGATATTATGACGACACAATATTTAAGCTGTTAAACATCATTAGAGCTGCTTTCTTAAGTCGTTTTAAATAGCCTGTCATGTTGCTCCCAGTGCGACGTAAACTCAACTACCTTAAGTCATTTTAAAGACCTGTAATAAATTATTTGTAAAATTTGTAATAATTTGGGAAATTTACTTTTTTGTATTTGAAGCTAAGTCATAACAAAGGATCGTTCTGGCCAAATTTACAGTAAGAATATTTTTTATTATGAAACTTAGTTTTGCAGTAAAACAGTCATATTTTAAAGTTGTATGCAGCTAATAAGGATAATTTGGACTCGGATACTACACAAAGCCTTATCAATTGTGAGGTTTTGACTTTTCATGTTAATAACATTTTAACGAATTAAATTTTTTCGTGATTAAAAATGGTTACGAAAATTTAAATATTATCTGAAGTACAATTGTGTGTGTGAAAAACAATCAAACCACCCCTCTTTATTTGATCATCGTGCATTGTAGAGAAAATTTAATGGTTCCATTCAATAGGGAATAATATCTTCTAAAAATTCATAAGCATAAAATTTTCTTAAGGGGTCATCTTCATATAAAATTGTGCACAAACTTCATAATTTTCGATAACGACAACGAAATTAATATTCGAAATATTATGAACAGCAACCTTCATATTTTAATGGAAATAGATTGAAGGACTTCTACGATAATGCAAAATTACAGCTGTTTCCTCCCAATAGAAGTTTGACTTTCTTTTACAAAAAACAGGGGAAAGTAGCCAGTATCTCTATATATAAAGCAGAATCAGGGTTTGTTTGCACTCCATACCAATTTACACCGCTTGACCAATCCACACCAAATTTGGTACACTTACTTAGAATACTGCGGGAAACAGGCTATATATTAACCTCCTTTCGGATTTGTTCTGGGTCTGCAGAGGTGCTAAAAGCAATTGAAATACCCTTTGGAATAACATTGAGTAATATTAGTCAATTACAACCAATTCAACCTGAGAAAAGCCAGGTAATTCTATTAGTTAAATATATTATAGAGAAAAGCTATCGGAAGGAAAATTAAAATTTTGAATTATCATATAAGATCTGAATCAATTTCGAAATTATACTAAGTTGCAATTCAAAAAATTTTCGAATATTAATTTTTATAAAAATACTGCATACTAAAAATTAACTTAAAATAAATATTACATGGAGTTTGGGTTATTTAATGGTAATATATTAAAAAATTTCATCGTAATTGGAAGTTTATTTTGACAGATACGAATGGCTAGAAAAACTAATCTAAGATTACGTTCTTCAAATTTTCCATGCTCGTGATCCAGAAACGGCTGGACTACTTGGCTTGAAACTTGTTATTTGTGATTAAAGTTTAAAACAAATTCGAAATATTTCGTCCAATTTTGATGATATCACTGGAAATTTTAATCGTCCGAGTTGTTTCGACACGAGTTATTCGTCTATCAAGATCTGAATAAGTTTGCTAATGACGAGATAACTCTTCATCAAGTCATTGTCGATTTTTTTAAGATGACAAGATCAAGATCTGATCAGTTTTATCTAATAACGAGATATCTCGTCTATCAAGATCTGATACATTTTGACCTAATCTAGTGAATGACGAGATGCTAATAACAAGACACCACGTCGAGGAAAGTTTCGAGATGGTTTCCTAAGCAAAGTTTATGCATTTGAATTTATAAAAGACGTTAATCCCTATAAACAGTACCTTTAGATTTTTCTACTACTCTCTCAATTTTAATAGAATAAGACAACAAAACCCCAGATATCTTTATGCGGACATTAATTAAAATGAATTTTAAAGCAAGAAAAGAAAAATAAAACTTATTTTCTTCCTTGAGCATCATTTATGTATTCTAATTTGAAAACTAAAAAGAATTCAGATTGGAGTTAATTGAGCTAATTTACTTTTAGAGCTGAGTCAAATGCTCTTGTAACGGAAGGTTGCTTTCTATCGAACTGTTACAACATTAATACGGTTTTACTAAATAACATAAGTACATTACTCCATCTCCAAAGTCTAATGTCTCAATTTCAATCATTTTTCATTTTGAGAAATGCGAAATCAAAGCTTCATAAAAAGCAATTCGAAAGCAATATACCGTGAAAACGTTTCTTTATTCAATTTATCATTTCTAGTCGTGTTCTTTCATACACTGCAAGAAAAAGATCGTTTGACATTTAACTTATTGTAGTCTTAGAAAAGAAATGAAAAAATAATGGCTTCAATACTGTATTTCGCAGAGAGCAGAAATATAAAAAGGACGACGTGTCTCTAGTGGATTTTATTGAAGGAAAAAAAACAGCTTCGGGAAAAAAGAGGAAAAGAAAAACAGCTTAAAATATTTTTGCAAATATCATTAACTTCTGCCATTTTCCCTTTTGAAATTTCGCGTCTGTTGAGTTTCCCAGTCTTCAGGACGGGAGCAATAAAAGAATGTACTCGAAGCATTCGGTCTTGATAAATTCAGAGAGAAAAAACTTATTTTTGTCGTATAATTATGGCCCAACGAGCATGTTATATGTTGCGCTAAAAACTATTCTGACATATTAAGAGAAAATTCTTTTATAAATTAAAGGATTCATGCGATTTCCCCCCCCCCAAAGTGGTGCAATATATTAGTTACTCTTTGAGTGTTTTTATTCGTATTAGTTATTTTTATTAATAACGAATTTTGTACACATTAGTCTGGGAAATAAATTTTAAGATTTTTTTTGTTGAATTATTTTTATTGCATATCCAGAGCACTTGAATTCTGGGACATTTAAAAAAATTGCAAACTTGAGTGTAGCTTTACTTTACATTTTATGGATTTTATCTATATATAAAAATGGATGTGTGTGTATGTTCTCTATAAATCTACACCGTTTGCCAATCCACACCAAATTTGGTACACTTATACTTTGGAACCCTGCGAGTAACGCAAACTACATATTAAGTCCCATTCTCTTTAAACTAGGTGTGCACAGGGGGCTAAATCATTTCGAAATTGCCATAGGAAAAACATTGAGCATAAAACGATTGCGGTACGCAACTCAATTTGTTTCGCCAGTATTGATCGAAAATCAAATTTTCTAATAAAATGATTTGACCAGTATTGCTAGAAAAACAATTTTTTTCCGAAATGTTATATTTAAACAATTTAAAATTCTAATTATGTTAAAATCTACCTTAAAATCTAGTTTATCGTCATTTTGGCAACGTTTGGCGTTTAATCTAATTGTTTACTAATCAACTATCATTACATCAATTCGAAATTCATGCTTCGTAATTTTTTGGCTAAGTGCTTAAATCGTATTTTAAAGACCAGTCAAGTAACCGCCACTTATATTTAGCATGATAAAAAAGGCCTTATAAATCTTTGTTCAGGTTTGGGTTTTAGTTGCAATGATTGAATTGTAAAATAAACATAAATTAAATATGTTGAGTAAAGGGAACTAAAGAATTGTTTATAAAATGAAAGAAATCATCAAGAATATCCAAATGCGTAAAAACTCAAGTTGTACCCTTAGTATGAAGATAGGTAGTTAATTAACATCACACTGGAGAAACACAGTGGGCTATTGACGACGGTCCGGGATCCAACCCGAAGCCCTCAGTATGAAAAGAGAATAAAAAGAAATTATGTAGTTAACCAAAACAATAAAAAAAATACGAAACGTTCTAACAGAAAATACGATTAACAAAAAATTGAACATGAAAAATCTGATACAGTGGAAATAAATTATGAGAGCCATTTTCAGTTAAGCTGATTGTAGGTGGCGGTAGTGTTTCTGCGGCAATACGTGTTTCTTGTACATACTCCAAACGTGACGTCACGGCTTGTTTTTGAATAAAATTTCAGCACTTAGCCAATAAAAATTATATTTGGGTTGCGGTAGGTAGTTAATTAACGTCGCACTGGAGCAACACAACGGGTTATTGGCGACGATCCAGGATCAGTCCCGAAGGGAAAAATCCAACGACACGCCTCGTCATTTTGAACCATGGTCAGATGACTAGAGCAACACCTGAGCTGGCACCCCCCTCTCTAAACTTCCACACCACGCGAACTTGAGGACATTTGAGGCCACGGTAGATTTAACGTGCACCACACCGTTCACGACGGTCTTTGGCTGGATCGAGTTCCGAACTCGCAACCCTCCGATTGCTAATCCGTCGCTCTTCGAACTGGGCTATCGCGGCACCAGGGTTGCGGATGTAAAATCTCTTCCCGCTTGGTTTGTTCGTTTAGACTGAAGAAAATCCTCCTCATTCCCAATTTAAACATGTATCGATATTGTACTTCCTTCAGACAACATGGAAGTGAAGGTATCGAAAAATTTAAATCTCTCTAGGACTTTAAAATAAAAATAATACCAAAAGTGGGAGCTGAACCAAAATTCCTTTAATGCGCAAAAGAAAAGCAATGTTGTCTTCCGAATTAAAATTTCCCCTTGCACAGTAAAGATCGCGTGCGCAATATTCCAATAAATCGGAAATCCCCCTTACCTTGCTGCTCTCATCTAAGGCCGGGGTAATCAACAATAGATGGAACGAAAAATGCGGTCCAATTCGCAAGAAAGCGTAATATATTTCACTCCGCCAAATCAGTCGGATGTCTCCGTGGAAGGGAAATGAGTTGAAAAGATGGAAGAGGGGAGAGAGAGAAATATTCCAGAACGTCGCGTTTCGGGGGACGATATTTTCTGGAGGAAAGTAGGTTAGTATCTGTTCTGCTGGAGGTAGTAGTTATTGATCGGAAATGCCTCATCAATCATGAGCGTTGGAGTTGCTCGAGGAGTTGCCCAAGCCGTTTCCCGTGATTTCTGGCACTCGCTTTGCAATGGAAGATGTACGGGGAGATCATTTGGATGGACGTGGTTGGTTGGGATGGGCTTTATGGCGCCAGGGCCAAAGACGAACGAACTGTGTTGTGGAAGGGCTGATTGGATCTCTTGTTTTGAGCCACGAAAATTGGTCTTGAAACGGTTTCGTGAGTCATGTAATATTTTTCAAGCTTTTTCAACCCAAATTCGCTATATTAGTTACTTTTATCTTTTAACTGAATCAAGGTCACGTAGCCCAATTGGAAGAGCAACGGATTAATAACCGCAGGGTTGAGAGTTCGAAACTAGGTCCAGACAAAGATCGCGGGGGCTAGTGCACGTTAAAACTGTCGTAGAATCAAATGTTCTTATGTTGGCGTGGTGTGGAAGTTTGGAGAGTGGGCTCATGTGTTGTTCTCGCAATTTGAACCGTGGTTTAAAATTATGAGGCGTTGTCCTTGATCTTTCCCTTCGGGATTGATCCAGAATCGTGACCAATAGCCCATTGTGTTGCTCCATTGCGACGTTAATTAACTATCTACCTACCAAAGGACGAGCGAACTGTGCTGTGGAAGTGCTGCATGGGGTTCATTGTGTTTTGAGCCGTGAAATCTTGCTTCAAAACCAGTTTCGTGAGTTATGTAATATTTTTAAAAACGTTTTTTACCTGAATTCGCTATTACTTTTATCTTCTAACTAAATCAGTTTACCGTAACTTGTCTGATTTAAAACCTTGCACCATGAAATCGAAATAGCCAACCAGCCATCGAACTTAATGGAAATAAAGTTTGTCGTTTTCCCAAAATATAAGGGGCCACAGTAGCCCAGTTGGAAGAGCAAAGAATTAGTAACCGGAGGGTTGCGAGTTCGAAACCACTAGGTCCAGCCAAAAATCGTCGCGTACGCTGAAGCTGGTGCGCGTTAAATCTATAGTATCCTCATATATTCTCACGTAGGCGTTGTGTGGAAGTTTGGAGAGTAGGATGCCAGCTGGGGTGTTGGTCTCGTCATCTGACCGTGGTTCAAAATTAAGAGGCGTTTTCCTTGGATCTTTCCATTCGGGATTGAACCCGGACCGTCGCAAATAGCTCGTTGTTTTGCTCCAGGCGATATTAATTAATTATATACCTACCAAAGGCAAACGAACTGTGTTGTGGAAGTGCTTCATGGATCTCGTGTTTTCAGATACGAACATTGGTCTTGTTTGAAATGCAGTTTCGTGAGTTATGTAATACTTTTAAAAGTGTTTTTAACTCAAATGCGCTATTAGTTACTTTTATCTTCGAATTAAGTCAGTCTGGCGTAACTTGTCCGATTCAGAACCTCGCACCGTGAAATCAAACTAACCAACCAAACATCAAACTAACCAACCAAACATCAAACTAACCAACCAAACATCAAACTTAACCCTCCTCGTGGTTGTTTCGACGAGGTAATTCGTCATTAGCAAATCTGACCAGATCTTGATGGAGTAGATATCTACTTCATCAACCTCTACTACCTCTACTCTAGAGGTAGATATCGATAAGAGGTAGATATCTACCTCTTGTCGTCTTTCGTTATTAGAAGGAAACTTATCAGGTCTTGAATCTCGTTATTACAAAAAATTAGCAATGTCTTGTTGACGAGATATCTCGTCGTTAGTAAAATTGGTCAGATTTTGATAAACGAGATAACTCGTTGAAAACATTTGTAGGATTCATTGAAATAAAGTCTATCCTTATACTAAAAAAAATAAAACATACAATTTATCAGGATTTGGGAAGCAAGAAAATGAATTTTAAGTGAAAAGGTTTATTTAGGCATAAACAAAATTTTGCACATTATAGATGCCTGGATTTATTTTGCTTCCAATTTTGCTAGCAGTTGCATAAATTGAAAATATGTAAACATGCCTTGATAATTTATAGCAGTTTTTAGGTGACAGGGTAAATTAATGAAAGTTAAGATGATAAACATTAGAGTTAGGAATACACTCCAGGCTATTTCCTTTAATTACGCAATAGAAGGATATGTCAGTTTTAATGCCAGTCAAATGTTTTCACCAGGATAGTTTTCTTGAACGAACTAGTTATTTTGTCTTAATGTTTTTCCTATATAGGTGAGCTTTTTACGACCTTCCGGAAATGGTGACAATGACTCTTTTTAACTGCTATTCTGAGTACAGAAGTAAGTTCAACCCGCATTTGTATATCCTATCTGACGGAAGCAAAGATAAAAAGTACCAATCAAGCGCGTGTCAAATCAGATGTCATGTTACTCTTACTTCTGTCAGTCTGCCGTTTTGGTGAGTAGGATGTTTCCTTCTTGATCCATAGATGTTATATCAATTAAGATTATTTTCAAATTTATCCTATAAAACAGACAAACATATTTTTACCAAACTTCCACACTTTACGTATATCAAGTAGGTAGTTGAATTAACGTCACACTGGAGCAACATAACAGTACGTACGTCAGAAGACAGATTGCTAGCAGTTTGCATGCCCACTGAACCACGACGACCCCGTCATAAAATGGAAGCGTGTTAGTCATATTATTACATGATTTATTAATTTTTCATTTAGAAACGTTTTTTGGGGTATTCACGAGCTTCTGGTTAAGTCACTTTTAAAAGGCAAAAAATCTGTTTGAAGCAGCAGAAACTCTCGAATGCTGAGCTCTGGCATCAAGAAGTTTACAAATTTTTCTGTCAGGAATTTCTAAGTCAACACTTCTATTTTCAGCTCCTACACCGTTTCCTTAGAAATAAAATAAAGGTAAAATCTAAAATAAAACATTTCCTGAGAGATCAAATTTTAAACAAACTCGAATCAATACAGAGTCAAAAGCTCTCACGAGCCGGAAATCAGAAGAGGAAAGAACAAAAGTACATGAAGCCGACAAAGCTCAGAAAGCTGTTTGACGACGCACAGAAACAGCTGAAGAAACAGGAACGATTAATTTGAGTGAAGCAACAAAAACTCTCGGGAGAAACCTGCTAATTTAGTTACCTTGTTCATAAATCGAAATTAAGAACATTTTTCGTATGTATGGATTACAGTTTATTTTATTTCATAGTAAAAATATTTGCAGTTTCGTAAAATTACAGTAGTTACAATATTTAGTTTCGTAAAACATTCAGCTAAATAGCCGTAGTCGAATATCCAGTTAGAATCTGACCTTGATGGCAAAGGGAAATTAATTTGGTTTTATAACAATAATAGCTTCAAATTTGTTAAATTTAGCTTGGCTTGAAGTTTTTAGGTTTCCTATAGCTAGATATATATTTTACTTTGCCTGAATTGAGTTTTTGGTTAAAATCAACTGATTGTTTAGAAACTTTTATACAGCTTAACACTTCAAACCTATCTATATTTGATAAACTGTTTAATTGGTAACCTTTCAGTTGCTAATCCTTTACTCTTCCAACTGGGCTACCGCGGTTCTTTGTCCTAATGGAAAATCTCTGATATAAATAATAAACATGCTCAGATGTTTTTGTGTTATACTATCTAAACTAATGTCCCCATCGTTTGAATATGAAATTAAACTCTATGGTTGAGTAAATTTCTACAAAAGAACCAAATTCAAAACAATATAATCACACCCTCACATGTTACTATTTACGAAGATTTACGCTGTATAACTTTATTTGAAAATACAAGATGGAAAATATTTTAGACCAATTTATATTCCATTGAATTCACACACACATTAAAAATGATACCGTGATAAGTTATATTTCTCTAATTATTGGGCTGGAATGTTTTGTCATAAAAATTTGGGTTTGGTTTGTCGCTCTACGGTTCATTCGTTACTACAGGAGGGCTAATTAGTAGAGTACTGATTACGCTTAGAGCTAACATTCTGAATTTTCAAGTGTTTGAAAACCAAAATGTTTATGCACTACGTTAAATCTTAGAATAGGTAACTTTATCAACGACACCTATTGATAAATTTACTTGGAACCCTAATGGTGTGGAATAAACGAAGCATCGGAAATGGGGTAGAAATAATAGGGAATACGGGTTCATTTCGAGTCTAGTAATGTATCAACATAATACATTGTTTTCTATAAGGAAAACATCAGAAAAATCGTGATAGTTAAAATCTAATTAGTAGAATTTTATGAAATTTACTGTAAACCTAAATTGAAATGTCTAAAAGTAGTTACGCAAGATTTGTATTTTAACGAAAATTTCGACGATACAAGAACTTGTATAAGATACCTGAATGTGTATGCAGCTTCAATATGGTCGGTTGGTTGTTTTGGGGTTTTGTGGCGCAAGGGTCATACTTGGCCAAGCTGCACCAAACGCAAACCTTTTCATAATTACTTGACACAACGTCACTTGATTACGTCAAATAATTGTGAAAAGGAAATAAAAGGGGGAGGAGAGAAGAAAGATCTC
This sequence comes from Meta bourneti, assembly GCA_933210815.1. Taxonomy (NCBI): domain Eukaryota; kingdom Metazoa; phylum Arthropoda; class Arachnida; order Araneae; family Tetragnathidae; genus Meta; species Meta bourneti. Next base: position 34,681,282 of record OW119922.1, on the reverse strand, counting down.
GTGGGAATCCTGGGGTCGCGACCGCTGTATTTACCAGAGCAGTAAACCCCATGGGAACAGAAGAGATCACTAGGGTACCTCGGGTTCATGAAGACCGTACACACCTAAAGAAGATGTGCCCCTGAAGGGATTCAATATGGAGTGTGATCAGCTCTAACACATATACAGAACCGACAGCGATGCTCCATGCTCGTTATGATGGCATCGATTAACTCAATTGACCATTCCTACTTCAAAACAACGGAATGTCCCTCATGGGTATGAAAGGGCAGGTTGATCTCAGCAATACGTCTCCCTAGAAATGCGTACTTAGAAATGTATTCCATAATCTATGGATTACAGGACTCATATTCAGCCATCTTGCCTCATCTGTTTGCCTTCGGTCGGACAATGGCTCGCCATCGTAACTCTTGTGGTAAATGAGGTTTCGAACTCATTCCTACAAAATGGCTATTTTTTCATCCAAATTATAAACGAGAGATCGCGTCAAGTTTTGAATTGTGCTCTTTTATAGTAAAGTCTGATGACGTCATAAGATGACAGCGCCACAAATTTACATATTATATTCTGATACAATTACTTTTTTTATGTCACATTACCTAATTTTGTGCCAACTCGATTAATTATTTTGCGAGTATGGTGATTTTTGCGTATTTTCCTTAATATATAAAAGCCAGTGTATTTAATTCTTTACACGATAAATGTGCAACAAATTTCCAAACTAAATCTTCAACTATTTTCTATTTCTTAATCAGGTTCGGCTTCAACCAGTTCAATAGCTGATCAGTTCCTGGACACCGTCCTCAATGATCACCTGGAGCAAGAAATTAAAGGTCTTAATCTCGATCCGGCATCTCTACCGGACTTCGGACTTCCCTTCAAAATCGAATTGGGTCCCATACCCATATCCGGGAGGGTCGACTATAACAACGGCGTCTTCAACGGTCTCTCACGAATCCGCAGATTCTTGTCATGCCAAGGTCCCAACATCAACCTCAAGGAAGTGAAACTGGAATGCGGACTGAATTTCTTCGGCATGAGCACCGTCTACGATGGCAAGGCAAAGGTAGAGCAGCTGCCACCAATACCATTCCAGGTGACAGCCTATGCGAACGAAACAACGGCCCGATCGGTCATATCTGGAGCGCCAGCGAGTTTGAAAGGTCAGCTGAAACTTCTGGAGATCACGAAGTTTGGAGACATCAACGTAAGGTTGTCGAATCTCGGATTGTTTCAGCACGTCTACAATGCGGTGGAGGAGAGATTCAGAGATAGAGTTAGGGAAGAGTTGGTTTCTATTATATTGAACCAGTTCCCAGTTGCATTCGGCAAAGCTATCACCCAAGTAAAGATTCCCGGTTTGGCGTTAAGTTCTGTGTAACAGATTCTGAAGGTGTATTATGTTCCTCCAAATATTGTTTTGAATGCATAACAACTTTTGTAGTCACTGGATTCTATACTAGAATCAATTCCAAGGGCTCCATCTCTCCAACAGAATCCGGGGCAATCTGAATCCAGTAGAGACTGATTAACGTAGATTCGGATGGATTGAAGAGGAATTTTCCGGATTCAGGTAGAGTGAAAGGTTTTAAGACGAACAAGCTATTTCTTATGGAAGTGGCTTTCCCGAATCTTCGTTAGTCAGTTTCCACTGGATTCAGATTGACCCGGATTCTGTTGGTATGAAGCGGTCCTAATCTGTCACTGTTGTAGATGTTGTCAGATGCTAAGCATACACTAAGACAAGAGTACAAATAAAATATTTTTAATAGTTTTGAATGTTCAATTCTCATTGTTCGGAAAAAAATGTTTATGTTTAGAGTTTTCCCATAAGCGTATACAAGAAAAATGGACGCAAATATAACGCAATTAAAAATAATTGTTAGTTTTGTATTCAATGATTTTAATCTGAGATATGAAACTAGCATTGGCTGCTTTATGGCAAGACAACTCTTCTGACAACAATAAGAACTTAAACAATAGCGGATTTACTTAGGTTGTACTTAATTAAATTATAAATATATTTAATTGGAATAATTTTATGAACAAAATTTTCAGTGTAAACAAACCTCCGTAGACGTGGATTTTACTTCCGTTGACTCAATACGGGAATACGAGCAGAAAGCATGTTCTACCATGAAAACACAAGAGCCATCTTCATTTAGCTTTGCAGAAAAAGCCTCTCAATTATTTAATTATGCACAATTTAAAAATATTTTTTTAGATAAATATTCTTGGATGCAGTGGAAAAAGTTCTGAACTATGCGAATGATTTTGTATATGAGAGGCATATTCTGTTAAGCTAAATATGGATGGAGGTAGTATTTTTGTACTTGAAGTCAGTAAAATATTCGTATTCCGTCTGTATTTTGTCTTTACCTATCAAATATATAGTTAATAAATAATTGACATTATTGGAGGTTGAAAAAGTGAAAAGATCAAATTTAGCAATAATTTTGATCAAGAGAGTGATAAACTTTGATGAAAATATGCAAAAAAATACTCCCATATTGTAAATTGAATCTTGCCCTTCCGATTTGATTCCAGACCGTCGAAAATAGCTCATCGTGTTGCTCCAGTCCAACGTTAATTAAATACCTACCTACCCATATGGTAAATAACAGTACCAGATTAGGGTTGATTCTAGTATAGTGAAATACTATGTCTATATAATAATAATTTTTTATGTAGTTTATATAAAATGTTCCGTTTGCTTGTTCCACAGAAATAAAGAAATGACTAAACTACATCAAGCATCAATCTTGATATTATTCTTAACCTACGGGTTCTGGATAATATTTTTATATAGGAACTCCATTATTTTTTCAAGATTTATTTATTTAATTTTACAGGGTACATAATTGTATTTTTATTTTAAAGTAAAAATTCGTACCAATTCTAAGTGACGTGAAGAGTGCAAAATATATATAAAAAACTTTCACATTAAATAATATTTAATGATTTAATTATTATATTTGTGTAATAAAATGGATGCGAACTCGGATCGAAGCAAAATGAGCTGAGAAACAGTTTAAATAAAAACAAAGAATATCGAGAATCTTTATATTGAACATCTAATGGCAATAAATATTTAAGTCGTAAAAATTAACTGCAGTACATGTATTTTTGTTTCTTGCTGAATGAATAAATCCAAGAAATCGATTTGTCATTAATTAGGTTTTATTTTTTATCTATTCGGTAGAGTACGTTAATATCACTAGTTATCAGATAACCGCTTCTTATTGGTTTTCCCACATTTTTCCGTGCTATGGTAATTCAACATTTTGCAATTTTCCTTCTTCCAATCTAACTAGTATAAGTTCCGAGTAACAAGGTTGGTAGGTTGTTTTGGGGTTTTATCTGAAAAGAAAAGATCACTAGAATATCTAGGGTACGTGAAGCTCGTACACACTTGAGGGCCGAGTAACAAGAAAAAATTAGTGTTTACACATTTTTACACGTACCGAAATAGAAAAATGTTATTGAAGTTGGCTCATTTTTTGACTGAAAACTTTCCAGTGTCGATAAAATAATTCTGGTAGATTTTCATGATTTTAATTAAGACTAATTGTATGCGTCCATATACTTTTCTCATTTGATGTAAACTGAAATGATTCACACTTAAAATAATTGGATAATTCACAATTATTTCTATTTTACTTGGACAAGGTCTGTGTATTATGTGTCAAAAGAAATGTCAGGCAAGAAACTAAATTTGTCCAGATTGGTTTAGTTGGGTTTTTATGGCACAAGGGCTATATTTAAACTAGCTATGCCCAACACAAAGATAACTTCGAGTAATGGACATGCACTCACAACAAAAGTTTTACTGAGAGCGAAATACACTCAGACAAAGTTACAGGAATCGAACCTACTCCTCCTACAACTCGCAGGTGTAAGTACATTGGTAGGTAGGTAGGTATTTTAATTAACGTCACACTGGAGCAACACAACGGGCTATGGTGACGGTCCGGGATCAATCTCAAAGAGAAAGATCGAGGACAACACCACGTAATTTTGAATCACGGTCAGATGACACAAGCACATTGGACTACTGGTAAGTTGGTAGGTAGGTAATTAACGTTACACTGGTGCAACACAACGGGCTATTGGCGACGGTCCGGGATCGACCCCCGAAGAAAATGATCCGAACACAACACCACGTAATTTTGAACTAATGTCAGATGACGAGGTCACACCTAATATGGCATCCCACTCTCCATACTTCCACACCACGCCAACGTGAAGACATTTGAGGCCACGACAAATTTAATGTGCACCAGAGGGTTGCGAGTTCGCAACCCTCTGGTTGCTAGTCCGTTACTCTTCCAACCTGGCTACCGTGGCCCCATTGTTAAAGAAAGATAGTTTCCTTTATTACCTACCCACTTCCTTTGGTGAAATGGTTCAGCAAATTATTGAAATGATTTGTAGGGCGCCGGTCTTAATTCTAGCAAAAGTGACTGGAGTGAGACAACCCTAAATTGAATCTTATTAACCAGGTGATCGATAGATGCATGGTTATCGAATGAACGTAAATCTTAGCAGGAAGGGGGGGGGGGGTATTTCAATTAACGTCACACTGGAGCAACACAATGGGCTATTGGTGACGGTCCGGGATCAATCCCAAAGGGAAAGATCCGAGGACAACACCACGTAATTTTGAACCACGGTCAGATGACGAGGCAACACCTGAGCTGGCACCCCACTCTCCAAACTTCCACACCACGCCAACGTGAGGACATTTGAGGCCACGACAGATTTAACGTGCACCAGCCCCCTTTGTACACGACGGTGTTTGGCTGGATTCGAACTCGCAACCCTTCGGTTGCTAGTCCGTTACTCTTCCAACCGGGCCACCGCGGCCCCTTAGCAGGAAGCTCTGAGCTAGACGAGGGGCCGCGGTGGCCCGGTTGGAAGAGTAACGGACTAGCAACCGAAGGGTCGCGAGTTCGAATCCAGCCAAACACCGTCGTGTACAAAGGGGGCTGGTGCACGTTAAATCTGTCGTAGCCTCAAATGTCCTCACGTTGGCGTGGTGTGGAAGTTTGGAGAGTGGGGTGCCAGCTCAGGTGTTGCCTCGTCATCTGACCGTGGTTCAAAATTACGTGGTGTTGTCCTCGGATCTTTCCCTTTGGGATTGATCCCGGACCGTCACCAATAGCCCGTTGTGTTCTCTAGTGTGACGTTAATTGAAATAACCCCCCCCCCCTGAGCTAGACGAAGTGAATTATGAAGTACTTGTTCATTGGTAGGTAGGTTGCTCGAGATTGAGAAGTGTTTAGTGTTGAAACAAAGTACGAGTATGCTGTCAAAATTGTGAGAAAATCTATTTAGATCTACAGTAGAATTTAAAGTTCAGTTGATCACAGATTGGTGCGGTCAAAAGTATCTACTTTCGGCGATATGACACCACACCACATACTCTCGTCATCTGACTAGGTTCAAAATAAGGTGTTACCCTCAATCTTTCCCTCTGGGATTGATCCCGTTGTAGATAGCCCGTATTGTTGCTCTAGTGCGATATGAATTCCCCTACCTACCTAATTCTTTAATCGGGGCACTTTGGAGATGGATTTATCTTGATTTCTGAGAATTTAAACATGTTATAAGTTCAAAAAATATATTCTCAGAAACCTGTTATAAAAGTCCTTTCTATGCTTTCGAGTTCTTAAAAAACTGATAGCCGTAGTTACTCAAAGGGTTTGCTTACAACACTATCAGTCTAGGAGCCATAGGCAGCGCAGGCTAGATTACTGTAATTTACCCTAGGTGTATTTCTCATTTTATCAATAAAAACTTTCATTGTTATGTGTTGTACATGTGTTGAACTTATAACCTGTTTAAATTCTCAGAAATCAAGATGAATCCATCTCCAAAGTGCCCCGATTGCTTAGGTCTATTACATGATGTTTAGTGTTTGACGCTTAAAACTAACTGATAAACTAGGTTAGATTAAGTAAAGTGTTAGATGTAAATTCACTTATTCCCTACTACAGGAGCCACCGTTAGTCAGTGGGTTGCACACTGCCCTAGCAGTTTGCGAGCTGTATACGGTGCAGGTCGATTGTAACTTACCTCGGTGCATTTCTCTCTTCTCTATCAGTAAAACTTTCCGAATGTGATGAGTGAATGTCTATTTACTTGACGGAAAAACATTGCTTAACTCAGCTAGCCCAGATCTGGCCAGAAAAATGAACAAACAACATTATCCACTTTAACGGCATTAGTATAACATCAATGCTAGCATAGTTTTGTGAAAACTCTTCACTACGTCTTGACTACCTTTAATTGCGACGTTAAAATCTAGATGATTCGTCATTTCTTTTTGTTGTAAAGCACCTTAACTAAAATATAAGGTTTGTAAAACATGACTCAAAATACACAAACTGAAGATTTATATGCCACTTTTCTCCTCGTACTTTGTTTACAATGGCGAAATGAAGGAAGAAAGGGCCAAACAAATATATTTATTTTCTGTTCCACACTACTAAATTTCTGGGAGTAAAAAAGTTTTATCTGAAATAAAAAGTCATAAACAAAAAAAAATCGTTTGATAGGAAAAGAATCTTTCTCCAGACAGTCAGAAGTTGATTTTCTCGCTTGCGAATCAGTTTGACTTGCACAAAATCTATCATTTCGCCACCTATGGGGAATTTAGTACCCCATATAATTCTCCCTCTTCCACGACTCGTTTCTTCTAAAACAGTTTTGAAGTTGATTGCAGAAGTTTGGGAGGATTCGTTGCTACGGTGGTATTCTTTCGCCATTTCGGAAAAGATTCCCTTTTTTTCTCGATGGAGAAGAGAAGGGGCACGAGCGACAAAGGCTTTCTTGTATTGCCGTGTTTTGATTTAGTGGAACGGAAGTAGGGAAAAAAGAGTGGGAAAAAATCTTGTCGAGGGAAATAAAATAACGTTTTGTTGTTTCGAATGAATGACGAGCTGGCTTTCAACTGAAAGTTTAGACTTTCGTTGCCGATTTCCTCGTTAGTCACGTATTTGCAGAGCTAAGTCTTCAAGGGAGAAAGAAATCTTTAATGAGACATCGTTTATTTAACTCGAGAGACTTTTCTTTAGTTCGCAGTTTTTGTCTTTTCTGCTCTTTCACGAAACGGAAAATAAATTAGGGCTGGAACATAGGGCGATGTCTATTCTCCCAAAGTTTTAGGAGTAATTGCATTTGTTTTCTGTTTTTATGGAAGAGTCAGAGTTTCGGAAAATGTCCCAGCCAACTTAGGTTTAAAAATTACTTCTTTTGGCAAAGTGGGAGAAGATAATGAATATTACTTAAAATAGCGAACTGATATAATTTTGGGGATAGTTTAGTTAAGTTATTTTGTGTTCATTTATGTATTGCATTTTGTTATATGAATATTTGTACCAAAGTTATTTGCATTAACTCTCCAAGTGGAGTCGACGAGTCCATTTTCAAAGTTTAGAAAGCTGAATCTTTATTGAATTTGTAATAAAAAGTTGAGCATAAAATGTGATCCTGAGTATAGATGGAAGGATTTGGCTACTCCAAATCGTAGAAAAAAAATGACATAATATGGCGAAAATTGAAACTCTTATTTGAGAGGCATTTTCTGTCAAGCTAAATATAGGAGGCGGTAGCGTTTCTGCAACGAAACGTATCTTTTGTAAGTATTCTGTAAACGTGACGTCATGTGGTTTGTTCTTCGAATACTATTTCAGGACTTCGACAATAAAAATTTCAAAGAATAAATTGATATATGATAGTTGATTGTTCAACGCCTATTCCATTTAATGGCAAACGTTGCCAAATCGATGATAAAATAAATATCAAGGTATGTAACCCCGGTATGTATAATGATAGAGAATTTGGACAGCAGAAATAAAATCTTCATAGACCGTCTGGTTTGTTGTTTACACTGAAAAAAGAGACGCGGTAGCCCAGTTGGAAAAGCAACGGATTGACAACCGGAGGGTTGTGAGTTCGAAACTCGGTGTAGCCAAAGACCGTCGTGTACACGGGGGATGGCGCACATTAAATTGGTCATGGCCTCAGATGTCCTCCCGTTGGCGTGGTGTGGAAGTTTGGAGAGTAAGGTGCCAGCTCAAGTGTTGACCTCGTCATCTGACCGTGATTCAAAATTACTAGGCGTCGGCCTTGGATCGTTCAGTTAGGGATTGATCCCGGACCGTCGTCAGTAGGCCGCTGTGTTGCTCGAGTGTGACGTTAATTAACTACTTACCCACCTACCTTACACAGAAAATTTCTCTCACATGTTGTAGTGGGGCAAATGCATTCTCAGGGGTCGGCTGAAAATAAAAGGTGTCTAATTAAAATAGGTGCTACCACTTGCTGGAAATGCCTGAAGGAGTCTGAGATTCACATCACGTGCTCTATGTTGTACGGTATTGTTCACGTGAGAAGATGAAGACTGATGAAATAAATGACTAGTACTAAAAATATAAATTAATTAAAATTCAATAAATATATGAAATGCTGGCAAGCCTAGCAGCGCATGGCGTCAAATAAAGGCCAACAAATAAATTAGGCGATTGTAACTTTTAAAGTTTAGAACAGATATTTTAAAGTGGACGGTATGATGTCCTTGGTCTGTAAATAGTGCACTGTATATACATATTTAATAAAAATCATTTATTGCAAGATTGCGTTCCTTTCCGTATTCATCACAGTAACATGTAGTACACCATTCGGTTAATCTGTTAGAGTCCTATAGATTAGTTTCACCACTAGAGCGCTTCGAATCTCGTCAGGAAAGTTACACCAACGACCTTCTAATGAAATAGACGGAGCATATGCCCGCAGCTTCATATTATTTTTTCCAGTTGCTCGGTTTGAAGATCTGTCACGTGGTTGTGGGTAAAAGTGCGAATCCTAAATTATTGATTGGTTAAAGTGATTATCCACCGTGATAAAAAACACTAGTCAGCGATTCGACAGACAATCGGCTTTGTCAATTCGTAAGTCCACGTGATTTACCTTTCAGAGGTGTTAGGACATCGACTCTGCCCATATGCTCCGTCCATTTCATTCGAAAGTCAATGAGTTACGCAGTCCAAAAAAGGGCAGGAATGAAATGATGTTCATGTGAGGAAAGTGCCACACAGTGAAGTAACATTGGAAAGCATTTTTAAAAATTACACCAATGGTAAATTTAAACAAACAAGATTGCAAACATAGTAAAATGATCTGGAAGTGTGGTAAATAAATTTTAAAATTACTGAGGAGAGTAGTAATCGGGGTATAGCATTGATACACGCATACTTTTGTGGCAACGCTTTTGGAGCACTTTTTGTAACGAGTTATGGCAGGAAAAGGTAACCCATCTTTATTAGGTTATTCCCGCTTTTGTGGCAACTCTGCAAGCGGAAAGTTTAAATTTTCATTTAGAATATTCTATAATGTTCTTTTCATTTCCGTTAAATTGTCCTCTGTTAATTATTTTCTGTTAAGAAAAACGATGTTTTATCTGAGTTTTCTAATTGTTTCCTTTAATTAGTTTCCACTAAAACTTATTATTTTCCTTAAAGAAAAACTAATTTTTCTAAGAATTTCTTCCTTGGCGACATAAAAGTGCGCCAAAAGCATTGCCATGAAAGTATACGTAGATCAAAGCGGTACCGTAATTGGTTCAATATGAAATTAGAAGATTTGGGAAAGCACTTGTTCCACCACACCCGAGGTCATTAACCCTTCTGGTGGTTGTCTCGAAGAGTTGATCTTGACGAAGAGTTGATCTCGAAGAGTTGATCTCGAAGAGTTGATCTCGAAGAGTTGTCTCGAAGAGTTGATCTTGAGTTGATCGAAGACGAGATCTTGACCTCGTCATAAAAAAATCGCCAATCAATGATTCATCAATTTAAATCCATAGTTTTGAAAAAATAGGAATATCTAACACGCAACTCGGCTCTATGACGATAAATGCCATAGAGCCGAGGACATTTTAGTGTCAAAAGTCTATTTATCCAAGTGTAGTATTTTAACCCTCTTGTTGGCTGTCTTGACGAGATATCTCGTCATTAGCAAAACTGACTAGATCTCGATGGACTAGATATCTCATCACGAGAAGATAACTGAGAACTTGAACTCGTCATAAAAAATCTACAATATCTTGATGACGAACTATCTCGACATTAGCAAAATTGGTCAGATTTTGATGGACGAGAACACATTACAATTCAAAAACTTTACTATCAGCATCTATCGAATTCACCCACCTCTAAATACAAAAGGGGAAGGGGCGGGGGTTCCGCTCTTTGGATACCCAAGCAATCTTTTTCTGCTTTCATCCTATTATTCTATTCCCCAATCACTCTTTTCGATTTCACATTTTTTGCTTGAAGTTGTCTGTCTTGTGTTTGGCACAGTTTTACCAAGTATGGCCCTTGCGCTATGAAACCACCCCCAAACCAATCAACCAACCAACTGGAGGGGGAATTGTTATGAGCTTGGTCAGCACTAGAAAAATTAACTTGCAATAAAATAATTGCAAGAGAATTATACCTTTGCAATAAAATAATTGCAAAGGTAAAATTCTTCCCGTAATATTGCATTAAAAAGGACAGAATAATGGGATGGCGAATTGGCGGTATGGTGTCGAAAGTAAGGGGTGTGAAACAGGATGTACCACGTGTTACATGTCGTCGGCGAAAAAGTGAAACACACTGTCAAAATTTTCAAGGTATGAGTTTTTTACTTTACTAAGTCTGAATGGTGATCTGGGACTGGTCAAGTTATTTTTTCTTTGCATGAAGATTAGATACCCCCTTCTTGAGAAACTCGCTTAGTGAGTAAAGCCATAGGCAGTAGAATATTTCCTCTATCGTTTCCTCAGAACTATGCCTTTTGACTTAGTGTGTTTCACTTGTAAGCTGACGATGTATTACTATAAGAACCCGGGGCTCGCTTACAGCCATATGTAACTCTTAATTTTCTCAGTATTAAGCAGGCCGAGGTAGCCCAGTTGGTAGAGTCGTGAATTATCAACCGGAGGGTTTCGAGTTCGGAACTCGATCTAAACAAAAACCGTCGTGTACTTGGAGGCTGGTGCATGATGAATTTGTTGTGACCTCTCAACTATCCTCTCTTTGGCGTGGTGTGGAAGTTTGGAGAGTGGGTGCCACCTCAGGTGTTGACCTCGTCATCTGACCGTGGTTCAAAATTACGAGGCGTTTCCCTTCGGGATTGATCCCGGAACATCGCCAATAGCTCGCTGTGTTGCTCTAGTGCGATGTAAGTTGAACTACCTACCTCAATATTAACCAGATAAGGTAGCCACTTAACTTGTATAGTGTTCATAGCGTTTGTCTGCCACCTTGTAGGTCCCGGGTTCGAATCCTGATTTGTAAGTGTCGGTGATTGTCCCTGTTAGGAGTAAAGGAGGCTTATCCTCTGCGTGCTCCTTCACAAACAGCCGTCAGTTCGCTCCTTGTAGTACCGAAGGATCACTGATCTTGTATTAGGAATAAAAAAATCATATAAGTACAGCGCTCTGTTAAAATTTAAAAGCGAATGGTTCAATCGTGTAGAAATTTCACAAGCCGAAGATTTATTTTTTTTAAAAATCTATTGTGAAGTTCGAGGCGGAACACACATTTTTTTCACCCCCAAGAACTACATCAATACCATAATTATGATCATATTCTCAGTTCCCCCAAAAAAGTTCTATTCGCTCCCCTGCATGTGTAACATGCTCCCCTGTCTTATGGAACTGTTTGACTGGGAAGCATAAAAAGACATGTGCGCTGTCCATAGAATTTTCCGAATACCTAGACTGCATTTCCCCTTCCCTAATTTTAGATCGACAGAAAGCGAATTCCGTCTCCTCTCAAATGCTACTTTGAAAAAGAAAGGAACATCGGACAGACGATTTTTTTCAAAGAATTCCGATCGGTCGTGATTTCGAATTCCTCCTTTTCATTCTTTCGAACGCGCATTATGGCATAAAGGAGATAATCTCGCAGACCCTAAAGCGCTTTCATGCCCCTCGCAAGACTTTCCCGATCCAGCCTTAAAAACCAGAAATGCGTCAATCTGCTATTGCATAATGGCTGGCCCGAAAAGCAATAGCCTTACCAGGGCTTAAGATTACTTCGGGATACTACCGGGGGACCGATGGAATAGGCCAGGAAAGATCGAACCCCCCCGCCCCAATCCCCCTTCTCTCTTTTTCCTCTATTTCTTCCCCAAGCTTGTTTCTTGTTGTCAGTCACATCTGCAGATGCGACTTTCTTTCCCTCTGGTGAGATTTTTTTTCATGAATAAATAAATAAATCCATTGTTTTCTTTCCCCTTTGTTCGTCGCATGCTCTATTGCTTTGTTCTTTCGTTCTTTATCTTACCCACAATGCACCTGTGACGAATACGCAGGCGCTTGTTTAGCATACCATTACAGGATCGTTTGCCGTTTTAAGTTTAAAAGAAGGCTTTTTAAACGTCGTTTTTTATTCCGTCTCTTCCTAAACCCCAAAACGCGTTCCTTTGTCTTCTTTTTTTTTTTTCAGAGTTCCGTGATCGCGTTCGAGATCTACAAACATGCGATCGAGTCGGGAGGGTGGTTTCGACCCCGTTCACCCGAGGTGAAAAGCACGCGATTGTTTTAATTAATATCCCGAGGTCTTTTCATGTCCAGTGCATGCGCTTGCATGATGAATCCCTAAATTTTGCTTATCGATGAGAGTTGAAAGTGCCTTGCGCCATAAACCCCCCCCCCCCCCCAAATCAAATCCAGAGTTGAAAGTGCTATAGTGCGTCGAAGAAACGAGAAAAAATGGCAATTGCTTAGGTGTACTTTCGTGTTAGTCTAAAAAAGCAATACCCCCTTCGTCTTTACGAATTGGTGATTGTTATACATGTTGCGTGCATATGTATCTAATACTTCATGACAAATGAATAATAGAGCTTTTATTCAAGAATTGATTGAGCGTGATTGAACTGTTTATAGCGTTTTGCAAGACATGGAAATCAATACAACTTTGCCGACCAAAAAGTACTTCATGGAGGTAGGTTACACCTGCTATACTCAAAAAGGAATTGGTCTAATATAATTATTTTTGCATCACTATAGTCTAAATAATATAGTGGATGGTTTCACTGTAAATTAGTTAAGAAATGAGTTTTTGGTTCATTTTTAAATGTTAAAATTTTTGAAAAAATCTTGATTTTCTCGTGCTTTCTTGGTGAAAAATTGTAAGAAAACCGATTCCCTCTAGTAATTTGATTAAGTAAAACGTGAAGAATTATGTTAGGAATAATTTCCAACAGGAATTGTCTTTCTAAACAAATTAGAATGTGAGATATCACTGTTCAAAATACATGCTAATTAGCAAAATCTATCAAAATTAGATAAATGACGATTAGCTTAATCTGATTTTTTTCTCACTGAAATTGTCTAAAGCATAAACCAATGACATAAAAATACTGGATTTTAAAGTTAAAATTTAAAAATCTTCTAGTGTATGAGTACACCTTAAGTCTTATGATACTTTTTCTGTAAACTAAGGAACCGCGGTAGCCCAGCTGGAAGAGCAACGGATTAGCAACCGGAAAGTTGCGAGTTCGAAACTAGGTCCAGCCAAAGACAGAGGGGCTGGTTCACGTTAAATCTGCCGTGGCCTCAAATATCATCACGTTGGCGTGGTGTGGAAATTTGGAGAGTGGGGTGTTAGCTCTGGTGTTGTCCTCATCATCTGACCGTGGTTCAGAACTACGAGACGTTCTAGGATCTTTTGCTTAGGGATTGATCCCGGACCGTCACCAATAGCCTGTTGTGTTGCTCTAGTGTGACGTTAGTTATCCACCTACCCTCGAGTGTTACCACTAATCTTAGTTTTGCTCTTATTACTTTAATATGATTAAGATATTTTTCTTCCACATTTAAAAGCTACACTCAAACTTCCTCTCAAGTATTTAAGGTTTTTTGAAATCCTTAACTTAAAGCCTAATCTTCTCAGCTATGCAAATTCAACACCGATGCTGGAGAAACGTGCCGAATTTTAATTTGACAAATACCAGGTTCGTGTGATGGTATCAGTATTTACTAATGCAGTTGCGAAAGTGCAACTTTCTAAATTCAATTTATTTCCAACATGGGAAGAAAGATAAAAAAAATGAGTGTAAGTAACTGCATTGCAATTCAAATTATTTCAAATTCAATTTGCGTTTCCGTTCCTCACGTTTATTTAGATTGCAAGTTTAATTTAAACTCTGGCGCGATTATTAGTTTAGCTAGTCTAGGATTATTAACCCGAGTGTGAGTTTCTCATTTAATACTTCCGAGCCCTTTAGCTGGGAAGGTCTGAATGAAACGTCTTACCAACGATGTTATTTTAATGAAATTAACTTGTTAGTCTTTTTCTTTCAGCGTTCGTCATTCTTTTTTGATTTTCCTCACGGAATATTTTTACACTTAAAGAAAAAGATGTCTGTTTTCCTACGGTTTTCTAATTTAGCCAAGAGCTAATATTTCAGCCAATTTATAATAGTAACCTACAACTTTGGAACAGTTAAGGACCTTAAAATTAAATCACCAAGGAAGATTTTTGCAGTTAAATCTGCTTTAGTATTAAAAAATAACACAACTCACCGTAAAGTAGACATACATATTCAAAGCTAAAGTTATCATTATGCATTTGTTTTATTTATTTGATCATCTTTTTCAGAGATAATGATCATTTAGACAAAACATTTAGCTAATATCAACTAATTCACATCATTTTCTTTAATTTCCTTGATGTTGTTTGGCGCAGTTTGGCCAAATAAGGCCCTTGCGCCATAAAAAAAACCAACCAACCTTTTCTTTAAATGACTAAAATTCTAGGAGTCAAGTATCGAAATATAGAATGCACGGTGACTTAAATCCAAGCAATCACTTTATGAACCATTATATTGTCAGCTTACAAGTTTAACATACTAAATCGAAAACACAGTTCTGTGGAAACTAAGGGAAGAAAACTACTCTGCTTGACTCACTAAATGTTTCTCAAGAAGAAAACTAACCGAACTTCACTAGTCTAAAGATTACCACATTCTGGTCTAGAAAATCAAAAAAGTCATATTTTGAAATTTTGACTTACAGTGTTTCACTTGTGAGCCGACGATATGTTCCTTCATGAATGGAAAATGACGGAAAGACTCCTTGTGTAGTAACACGCTTACCAAAATTAGAGACAAATTTTGGGAACAGCTGCAGTATAGACCCCCCCCCCCCCCAATCCATTTGGCGACTTTTTTTGTCGCCAACCCTGACGTTACTTGGCGACATTTTTTAACAGACGTATTACAAAAAAATGTACATAAGTTGAATACAAGTTATTCTAATCTTTTAACAGATTTCACTGTAAATGAGGGTTTCCTGTTTAATCGGGGCTGCCAGTCGTGAACTGAACCCTCAGTCCGCACCCCATTCGATTTTTTTGTAAAATGGAAAACGAAATTTCAAAGCAACCATTATAGAAACCTTGGCTTTTTTTTATGTGTAAAGAAATTGCACAATCGCCATAATAAATAATGTAAATCTTGATTATATATAAAAATACAGTTATCACAGTCAATATATGTCTGGGTTAAATGTCTATATATACATAGTGTAGGGACGCTGTAGGGTTGCTAGAATGGAGTGGAAAAAAAGTGGGGGGTTACCAAAACCAACAAATCGTAATTGAAGGTTGGCGACAAAAAAAAAGTCGCCAAATGGATTGGGGGGTCTATACTGCATCTGTTCCAAATTTTGCGTTAACTTGTAATGTATAAAAGTATCCGACCTTTGGCAAGAAAAAATACTATATCGATACTTAACATACTTATAGTTTCGGGTCGTTGTATCCCAGTTGGTAAGGTCGCGGGTTAATAAATGGAGGATAGCGAGGGATATTTAGGGTCGAAACAAAAACCGCCGTGTAAGTGAGGGCTGGTGAACTTTAAATACGTCGTGGGCCTCAAATGTCCTCAGTTTCGTGTGGTGTGGAAGTGTGGAGTGCCAGCTCAAGTGTTGACCTTGTCATCTGACCGTGGTTCGAAATTAAGAGTTGTAATAATGCATTGGATATATGTTCACATTTTGTGATGTCAAGCTCTGATTAGAAACGTCGTACGTTTTTAAAACATTTAATTTGTTTTAATACGCACGAAATTTGATTAAAGTTTGAGAAATAATAAATTTTATTTACAGTTGTGGTTCGGTCATTTACCAATTTGAGGAAAATGTATCAGCATTGTATTAGGTGATACGGCATTTTCAACCTCTTCATCGTATATTTTTAGGGTTAAACAACGCATCAGGCAGTCCCAGTACCAGATATGGTAATGGGCCGATACTAAAATGAGATGGGGCCGCGGCAGCCCAGTTCAGTTGTAAGAGCAATGAATTAGCAATCGGAGGGTTACGAGTTCGAAACTCGGTTCAGCCAAAGTCCATCATGTACACAGGGACTGGTGAACGTCAAATATGTCGTGGCCTCAAATATCCTTATCTTGGCGTGGTGTGGAAGTTTGGAGAGTGGGATGCCAGCTCAGGTGTTGACCTAGTCCACCAGACAAGACATACAATATCAAGTAATAGACATACTCACAATGAAAGTTTTACTGATACAACACCCAGGGAGGAATGAACTTGACATGAATCGAACCTGCGCCACCTACACCTAGTCATCTGTGTTCAAAATTACGAGGCGTTGTCCTTGGATCTTTCCCTTAGGGATATATCCCGGACCTTGGCCAATAGCCCGTTGTGTTGACGCTAATTAACTATCTACCTACCTGAAACGAGATGACTTTTCCGCATGAAGTAGTGATATGTATCTTAAGCATACATTGTTTATTTTTCACAAATATATACTGTTTTTGCAAAGTTTTATTTTTATAAATAGTACTATGGATATTTAATCTTACAAACTTTAAAAATGGACGGCATATTACATTCCAAAAGCATTCTACATTTCCCGGTCCCCAATTCTTCCATCGGGCCCCGGTAACATACTGACAGGTGATGAGTTTTTTATAGGTTCTTTTCTCTTCGAATAGTTGACTCAGCTTTTGCAGATTCCTCTCCGAAAAATCCAAGAGCTTCCTAATATTCTACAGGATTACACAGATTGTAAAATACAAAACTCACGCGAACACAAGTATCTTTTGTGACAGTGCGACTGGCAATCGATAAAACGAGAAGGTTTATCCAAACCTATTTTCCATATCGAACTGAACACTTACATAAAAATTTCCAAATAACAGTATCTTAGAAACTGCCATGCACATAAATATAACGCATCGCTTCCGTCCTTTATATTCGTACTCCACATCCGACATCCCTTTTACGATTCAAGTCCAAAAATATTACTATACATATATACTAATCTGAAGGACGTTTTATGGACGTTAAGAGGAAATTTCCAAAGCCCAGCAATTCTGTTCAAGCAAATATTGAATTTTAACCCTCGGATGGAAACATTTTTTCGCCTTTGTAATCTGAAGCCATAAAACCCATCGGCCCTGGAGGAAAAAACTGCAAATGCATAAATGCACCGGCGATTCTATTCCTGGTGCTCACTTCATAACCAATCTCTACTGGTGCGGATCCGATGATCCCGTTGCACAGGACTGATGCTCAGGAAGGTCTCTCCCCCCAGGTATTGATCCCCGTAAAACATCATTACCTGTGAGAAAGCGCTCACCCCACTCTTGGGCGTGACTGAGAGCAATAAAGTATTACTATTCTGCAACTCTCCGAAAGCTTTCACCTGAGCTTTACCAGAATGGGTGCAATAAAACATTGCAGCAAAAGGTGGCATTTCCCCTTCGGTCTCCCCTGGCAACCGATGCAGAAGGAGACCGTAAGAGACAGCAAAACTCTGCAAGCACTCGACAAAGAACTGCTTCTCGGTCTTGGGTTTGAGATTTTTGGGAGAAGGATTGGGATTGGCTTTTGGTGCTTAATGGGGTTGAGTTTTATGGCGCAAGGGCCAATTGTCAATGCTACGCCAAACACAGGACAGACACCGTCATATAATGGACATACAGACAGTTTTACGAACGCAGAAAAGAGATACATTTAGGGTATTTCACTACTTAGGGTACACAGGGACACCTACGGTACCATGCGAGTTCATGTTAAAAGATGCTGACCCACAACATCATTTAATGGTTTCCTTAGGAATTGACTGCAGGAATCGATGTCTAATACTACATTGACCATTATACCATTTGGACCTTGGTAGAGTCGTGGATTAGCAACTGGACGGTCGTGAGTTCGAAACGTGATCCAACCAAAGATCTAATGCATGTGGGGCTGGTGAGCATTAAATCTGTCGTGGTATCAAGGGCCCTTACTTTGGCGTGGAGTGGAAGTTTGGAGAGTGGGGTGAAAGCTCATGTGTGACCTCGTCATCTAACCGTGGTTCAAAATTACGCGGTGTTGTCATCGGATTTTTCCCTTTGGGATTCATGCAGGACCGTCACCAATAACCCGTTGTGTTGCTCCAGTGTGACGTTAATTAAAATACCTACCTACCTGGAATTTTAAAAAATACGAATTTGCAAATGCCTGTTTTTTTTGTTAACCGTTGCTCCCTTTCAGTGTTCAGTTTATAATTTTCATTTCAGACGCTCCTAATGAGTCCGAAGATATGCATTCCAGACTAAGTTCTCAACAACGCCCGTCGGTGATATCAAATTCAGAAAGTGTTGCAAACCAGTAAAAAAGTGCGAGATTATTTCCACTCCGATGGCAGTCTTTCATTTACTGCTTATCTCGAGGAATTCTCGGTGTTTTTTCCACTCCGACCTGCTTTTAAATTGCCACAAAGCAGAAAATGCCCCCACAAAAAAAAGCACTCCGGCTATCTCGTACCTCTTTAATTGACTCCGATAAGAAGACCGTAAAAGGCATTAATACTCCAATAAATAATTTTCAACGTCAAATAAACTTGATGCATTTGCATTTTCGCCATCTTGAGATTGAAGGGAAGGAAAGTAAAACTACTCACACTTTTATCTCTCCCCCTTCTAAACATGCAGCCTCGAGCTGGAGTCGCCACAGCACATTAAGTGTTTCACGCTGGGCACGTTTCTGTTGCTAGGAAACGGTTAAAGATTCGTTTCTCATTGCATTTTTATTTATTATTCGCCCGAGACGTTGAGGGGTGGCAAGGAGAGTCGATATTTAATACACCAAGCTCATACAGGTTGTAGCTTTCGGGATATAGTAGGGATCCATTACAAACTCTTCAAACTATTGGGCGATCGTAACTATTGTACCCAGGACACAGGGATTGTCGGAACTATGGCACTGAGGCCCTGAATATATGGAAAAATTTTGTATTATGATGTATAGTAGGTTTTCTATAAAAAGCAGCCTGTATTGTAAAATGTATTTTGTACTGTAATTTACAGTGTTTTCTGTTAAAATCAGTCAGTAGTGTATTTCCTAAGGAGATGTCCAGTATGTTTATTGTTAAAAACAGTCTGTATGGTAATGCATTTTGTACTGTAATGTAAAGTTTATTTTCAGTCAAAAGCAGTCTCACTGTAATGTGCAGTATGTTTTCAGTTAAAAAGCAGTCTTACTGTAATGTGCAGTATGTTTTCAGTTAAAAAGCAGTCTGTTCTGTGATGCAGTCTGTTTTCTGTTAAAAGCAGTCCACAGTAATGTATAGAATGTTTACTGTTAAAAGCAGTTTGTACTGTGATGTACAATAGGTTTTCTGATAAAAAACAGTCTGTACAGTAATGTACAGTATGTTTTCTGTTAAAAGCAGTCTGTACAGTAATGTCCAGTATATATTTTGTTAAAGCCAGTCTATTCTGTAATGTTTAGTCGATTATTTTTTCTGTTAAAGCCAGTCTGTTCTGTAATGTTTAGTCGATTATTTTTTCTGTTAAAGCCAGTCTGTTCTGTAATGTTTAGTCGATTATTTTTTCTGTTAAAGCCAGTCTGTTCTGTAATGTTTAGTCGATTACTTTTTTTGTTAAAGACAGTCTTATCTGTAATGTTTAGTCGATTATTTTCTCTGTCAAACCTTTCATTCATTAAATCTTATATCGTTCTCTTACGTAAAGTAGAAAAAAATCTCATTTGTATTTGTAACGATCTCCGATATGTAACGGTGTGTAAAGATCTCCGATGTGTATTTGCTTATTACTCATTGTATTATCAAATATACATCACTTGGAAGTGCACACTTTCATCGTATTTAAATCAAAGTAAACACAAGTGGTTTCAGATTCCCATTGTCAAAATTATTTTAAGTTATGCTGTCAAGTACGACATTCACAACAAATAATGGCTTAATCAGTTACGAAATTGATCCTAGGAGAAAAGGTAAAATGAGGAAATTAAAATAAAAAGAAAAACGCGTGTCCATCCAGAGCGATAATGAAAATTTTAATGCTGAAACATGATTTATGTGACATTTTGGGAGCTTGTTGCTAGATATGAAGGACTTTTTCCAAAATTCCACGACTTGCTGACATTATAGGAAAGTACTGAAGTAAATGGATTGTTCTCATGCGTAAATAAATTTGGTTAGCTTATCAGGAAAGTTATTAAAAATCATCAACATGTTTAGGAATGGAAAATTGCTATGTTCATCACCGACCAGATTCCTCTTAGGAACGGACCACACCTACTGTTTCTGAGTACATGGTCAGATCATTCACCGCAAGCTTATCACTTCATTTATCAAATCATATTCGCAATAGCGCGACTTATTTAACAAAATAACTGTCAAATATTTTGATACTAGGGTAAATTGTAAGCAAGCAAACCAGATAAGATTACTGAGTAATTGAGGGTTGGCGAGCAGGGGGGTGTTACACTCTAGTAATTAATAAAATTGGCATTAAGTACGAAAAGGAAAAAATATTACATTTCTTAATATTTGGCACAAATGTATAATTTTTCCATTGAGTAGGAGATATGGAAGAGTTGAGGATTAGCAACCGAAGGGTTGCGAGTTCGAAACTCGATCCAACCAAAGAGGGTCGTGTACATGGAGCTGGTGCACGGAAAATCTGTCGAGGCTTCAAATGTCCTCACTTTGGCCTGCTGTGGAAGTTTGGAGAATGGGGTTCCAGCTCAGGTTTTGACCTTGTCATCTGACCGTGGTTCGAAAATTATGAGATGTTGCCCTTGATCTTTCCCTTCGGGCTTGATCCAAGACCATCGCCAATAGCCCGTTTTGTTGCTCTAGCGCGACGCAAATTCAACTACCTACCTCCATTGAGTAGAAATACATAATTGGTGCCCAGCCGCATAACGGTCCAGGTTACATTCCTCTAATTTTCAAGCAAGAGCAAGAAACGCTCAATAATATTTCTGATGTCAATGCTGCATGGCTAAGTGAGAGAGATGGACCGTCATTGAAATCGCCATTTCGTAAATTTGGTTGTGCTTGTTCAGGCGGGATTGACGTCACATGAAGAAAGCTTCACCTTTTCCCCTCCTTCCATGGTCGTGTAATAAATCTTAATGTTTAAGAAAAGAATTAGAGGACCAAACCACAACAAGCCCGAGGTTTAGCGATTCTGGAACCTTTCCCTCGCGCAAATACGAGTCAGGCAGTACCTGGAGACGGGTGTTCTACGAAACCGAGAACCTAAGTTAATATACTCGCACTTTCGAGACAAACAATTAACCAAAGGGTACTCGATAGAACAGAAACTAAGCTATGTCTACCCGACATTAGCCGTTCTGTGCAGGAACCTATATGATTTAAAAGGACACAGTGAGTCTACTATTCAGTTCATACACCTTAAATTCACTATAAGGTTCAGTAAATTTTCTTCAGGATCTTAAATAAAGGCTTATCTTACCTGGGTAAGTGCTGTGTGCTGGTGCCGAGAGGTTAATCCTTACAAACGGAACTCGATGAATTAAAATCCTCCGGTTCTTCTATATGAAACATTTATTAACAAACCTTAACTGTACACCACATACACACATTACATACATATATTACATCAATGCACTTTTGTTTTGTGGGCAAAACCCAGGTAAACATAAAACCAGAGAGAGCGTGAACAATTACTATCGTCCACCTCCATAGCTCTCATACTAAGCAGTGGGAAAAACTTCCCAGCGACCACATGGCGCAACGAACAGACGCGAAGACACAACATCATTTGCAATTGCATCACTCACCTATACATACATGGTTTTGAATCGCGAGAAACTTATTTTATGGACACGTTGCGTCATCTAGTTTCTACAAACATAGACCGTTACTCCACACCCAATCGCGCGATTTCTTGCTAATAGATGCTGACTCCCACATCATCTAATGGTTTCCTTAGAAGGAATCGATGTCTAATACTACATTGACCTTTACTTCACTGGGCCTTGGTAACCCAGTTGGTAGAGTCAAAGATAAACAACTGGATGGGTGCAAGGTCGAAACTCAATCCAACTAAAGACCATCGTATACGTGGGGGTTGGTGCACATTAAATCCGCCGTGGCGTCAAATGTCCTCAAGTTACGTTGGCGTGCTGTGGCAGTTTGGAGAGTGGAGTTGGCCAGCTCAGGTGTTGACCTCGTTATCTGATCGGGCTTGAAAAAATACGGGGTGTTGTTCTTGGATTTTCCCTTCGGGATTGATCCCGTACGGTTGCCAGTAGGCCCTTATGTTGCTCCAGTGAAAAGTTAATTAAACTATCTACAAACCTATTCTATTCGCCAAAAGCAAAATAAATTAAGATCATCTGCTAGTCATACCAATACAAAATGTACGAGCCCTGTTCCCACAATCCATACAGCGACAGAAGCAGTTCTTGTGGTACAAGGGTTGTGACCCATTTTCGAATAGACGAAGACCAACAGTTTTGCACGCATGTTATCGAATATTATCAATATTGCTAACAGGTAGGTAGGCTGGTTTTTAATTAACGTCACGCAGGAGCAACACAACGGGCTATTGGCGACGGTCCGGGATCAACCCTCAAAGGGAAAGATCCGAACACAACGTAATTTTGAACCACGGTCAGATGACGAGGTCACACCTGTGTGAGCTGGCACCCCACTCTACAAACTTCCACACCACGCCAACGTGAGGACGTCTGAAGCCACGACAGATTTAACATGCAGACCCCTTTGTACACGACGGTGGTTGAATTCGATCTCGCAACACTCCGGTTGCCAGGCCGTTACTCTTCCAACCGGGCTACCACGGACCCATCGCTAACCGAAAAACATCTCGAATTCCCTCCAAAAAAATTCAATTTATAAAATCCAACCAAACAATTGTACCATTCTTCTCCCGGAACACCGAGGAAATGTATACACATGCCCGAAATCCCAGTTGAATGTTTTTAAAAAGCGCAAAACAATGAGAAAGACGTCTCAGAATATGCATTTAAAAAATTGCATCTCGGAATTCCGCTCAGTAATATGATTGTAGGTAGGAAATTACACTCGCAGAGCTTGTAGCTTGTAGTTCGGGATACGTGAGCAAAAGTATGAAATTTCTTTCGAGGAAATTTGATTGTTATAAATAAGAAACTAGCTCCAAGGGGAAGGGGAATGAGATATGGTTTTACAATCGTACAAGAGGGGAATTTTTTTCTCTCTCCTGGAATCCCCTTTTCTTCCTTCAATCTTCGTTTTCAACAAAAAAGTCATTTTCGGTTTGCTTTCGTTTTTTCTTCCGGGGCTATCCGGATTTTTTTCCTCGGAAGAAGATAACAATCCTGTAAACCTGCAAAACGGGGGAAAATCCTGTGTTGCGTTTTGATATATATTCGATAGCGGTTCTTTCCCCGCTCGCAGAAGAGGCTCTCCGTCTTTTTTAGTATCGTGGCTCGAGACGGCGGGTGGTTTCGAATGTGACATGCGCTAGTCGTGAGACATTTGCATTTGTTCCGCGGACGTACGCGGCACGGAAAGCGGCTTTATTTGTATATTGGCGAATGGCAACAGTCGGATTTACATAAACAGTATAAAATCAACCGCTACTGGATTAAAAAACTTACGGCTTATTTTGGAGCCACAGTACCTTTGTTGGAAGAGTAACGGATTAGCAATCTGAGGGTTGCGAGTTCGAAACTCGGTCCCGTCAAAGACCGTTGCGTACACTGGGGCCGGTGCGCATTAAATCTGTATGTTCTCAAGTTGGCGTGATGTGGAAGTTTGGAGAGTGGGGTGCTGGAATCAGGTGTTGACCTCGTCATCTGACCGTGGCTCAAAATTACGTGGTGTTGTCCTGGGATCCTTCCCTTAGGGATCGATCCCGGATCGTCACCAATAGCCCGATGCGTTGCTCCATTGCGACCGTTGACTAATCAACAATTACCATTACAGATTTTATTTCTAATGCCTAACTTCTTCCACCTTCAGCACTACAGGGAGCAAGCTGGCAGGTATTTGTGAGGGAGAACCCAGTTCCTACTACAAGAATTTAACTAACACCAACACACCTAGTGTCCTAGTGTCGTGAGACACTGTACCAGTTTAAATAAGTGTGTTTGAGATGAATTGAACATGCCACCGAGGTGGTATGTCTATCCAGAATGTTAGAGCATATTACATCTATGCATTATTATACTGTACATTGTACATCGATACAGTAATTACATCTATACTATATTACACTATCATACTATATTTACACCATCATACTGTATTATACTATATACAGGGTGATTCTACGGTCATGGGAGAAACTTCAGGGGGTGATTGAACATAACGAAACAAACACTTTTCACCATAGAATGAATGGTCGCTAGAGGGCGCTTTCCATTTCGGCACAAACACACGGTTCGACGCAAGTTGGAAAGAAGAGGCATGAAATATGGAAACAACGCTTTAATGTCAAATAAACATCAATAACTGATTGACAAAACGAAATAATACAATTATATTTGCATAAATTAAAGATAAGTACAAGGAACAACGGGTAAGAAAGAAATGACATGTACAAAACATGAGAAACTTTTCACATGGAAATGAAACGACACGTACAAACATCAGTCGGTAAGTACAACGCAAATGCACAATTACAGAAGCTGTTCAAAATGTCGACCACCACTGCCGACGTAACGCTTTTATACAAGCGTTTGACTGCGCTCTCTAGCGGCTAACCGCTGCACTTGCGACCATACATTCTATAGGGAAAAGTGTTTGTTTCGTTGTGTTCTATCACCCCCTGATGTTTGTCCCATGATCGTAGAATCACCCTGTATACAATGTGCAAAAATAAATTAATTTCTTGAGATAATCCAGTCCTAATGAGTCTATGAATTTCACCATACCAATAGTTTTTACCATCGAACAATTGTTATAAGCAATGTTCCTGAGACATGCGATTTTAAGGTTGTCGGTAGGTGTCCTCACCAAATTTCCAAGCTCTTACGCACCGAGATTTGAGTCCCGGACCTACTTGATGGCAAACAAACACTAGACCACTAGACCAGTTAGGCGGCGAAGCTTAGTTTGAATGTTTTATTTGGGCAATGGAGAGCATAACATTGCGAAACATTCAGAAAATAACTAGCCACTCTAATGAAAATCAGACAGATTACAGAAGGCAAAGAGAAATCTGGAAGACCGAAAAGAAAATGCGAATCAGCACTGAAGAGAAAATGCGAACGAACGCCATAATAGGCTTCGACGTCAAAAACACAGAACAGGATTCATTCAGGATTACAGAATGCAATGAGATATCTGAAAGACGGAATTCAACTCAGAAAAGAAAATGTGAGCGAACGCGATAATAGGTTCAGATGTCAAAAAATACCGAGAAGCCTTTTAACAAGAGAATGGGATATAATTTAAGTGGAAGTTTAGACGATAATTGTGGTAACATGAACAGAGGTGAGCACTTTTTGCCATGTGATTAGTATGAATGTATTAGAAAGAAAACTAAATATAGGTTACACACGAAATATTGTTGTCTTTGATTACTTTTATTTCGGTTGGTGGTATGAAATGGGCACATCTCTTAGCTTATATTAATTTTTAATGGATTTAAATAAGACATCCAATGGGTGAGTAGGCACTGCCATCAATATATATACACTGCTGGCCACCGTAAATGCAACACCCTGAAGGAAGCATGCAAATAATATGAAATTTACAACATGCATTAGCGGAGGTGAGATATGCAAATGATTAGAATTTCAGCGCAGACGCACATCACGCGCGCCTGTGGCGCCACTTCAAAGCGCTATTTAAGGCTTGATTTCGACGATTTCAAGTACGGCAATTGTGTTTTTCTTGCGGTTTTTTCAAAAAAACGATCAATTATGCCTCGTAGAAAACAGCGATCATCTTTTGATCAAGTATCCGAGTTCGACAGAGGAAGGATAGTGGCCTACCGAGATTGTGGATTATCTTTCAGGGAAATCGGTAGTCGTGTTGGACGAAACCAAACAACTGTAATGCGGATATGTGATCGTTGGATGCAGGAGGGTACGATGGACCGACGTGTTCGATCGCATCCACCTCAGTGCACCACTTCACGTGATGACAGGCATATTGTGCGTATGGCAGTGACGGATCGCTCAGCCACGTCACGAACCATAGCACAGCACATTCAGTCTGTACCGCATCATCCAGTGTCTGCGCGTACCATTCGACGCCGTTTACAGCAGAGTGGTCTGTCCGCAAGACGTCCATTGCTTCGTCTACCCTTGACGCAGAACCACAGACGTTTCCGACGCCAATGGTGCGATGAAAGAAGGATGTGGACGGCAGAATGGAATGAAATTGTCTTTACTGACGAGTCACGCTTCTATCTGCAACACCACGATGGTCGGATTCGAGTCTGGAGACACCGTGGAGAGAGGATGCTGAACAGCTGCGTTATGCACCGCCACACTGGTCCTGCACCGGGTATTATGGTATGGGGCGGTATTGGATATCACTCTCGCACTCCTCTAGTACGCATTGCCGGTACTTTAAACAGCCAGTGCTACATCTCCGAGGTGTTGGAGCCAGTTGTCCTTCCTTACCTTCAGGGCTTGCCCACAGCCATATTTCAACAGGATAATGCGCGACCACACGTGGCACGCATTGTCCAAGGGTTCTTCGTCAATCGCCAGATTGAATTGCTTCCCTGGCCAGCTCGCTCTCCGGATCTTTCGCCGATAGAAAACATGTGGTCCATGGTTGCTCAACGATTGACCCAGAATACATCCCCAGCTGCCACACCAGATCAACTTTGGCAACGTGTGGAAGCTGCTTGGTCTGCTGTACCCCAAGAACACATCCAAAGTCTCTTTGAATCAATGCCGAGGCGTGTGGCAGCGGTGATCTCCAACAATGGCGGCTACTCTGGCTACTGATTTTGGCAGGAACCACACTTCACAGAAGTCTATAAATTTAATCATTTGATACTTGGTCAACATGTTATCTACAAAATAAATTTTGTTGTGATATCTCTTGTCTTTCTTGGTGTTGCAATTTGGGTGGCCAGCAGTGTATATAAGCAATTGAGAAACTTTAGAGCAGAGGCTATAACATGAGTCTACCAGTGCTGGTGAATTATATTAAAGCAGTAGAAAAGTTAAAATCTTAGTCAAAATGGCAGTTAATTTCATAGAAGCTTCAATAAATAAAAATAGTTAACGATCATTTTAACAGATCAACAAATTCACCTTAGCCAGGACTAGAATGAATCACAAATAGAAAATTCAGGTTTAAATTACTAGATGGCTCGAAACTTACCCCTTTCTTACTTTACTTTTACTTGCTTCCTTTTCTGGATAATAACCAGTTTCCGATTACAAATTTATATGAAAGCTGATTTGTTCTAAAGTAAATCGACGTGCGCAGCCGTAATTTCTTTATCCAATCTGGAAAAATAAAACTAAAAAATTAAAATAAGAAATAAAGCCACAACAAAATTAATAATAATATTTAAATTAATAAAATAAAATTAATATTCATGTAACTCTTTTAAATTAAAAAACCTGCAACATAACTAACTGTGTTTAGAAAATAGCAGTATGGTAATGTAACTATTATGCCACCTGTGTGTTTATTTAATGGAGTTGGAACCCTAACTTAGGTTTTAAGAACTACCAATTTTGGTATTTTTAGAGTCGTCTGTTTTATGCTTTCCAATGTACTTTTATTTCAACTCCTTCCAGAAGTTTTAGAAATCTGTAAATGCTAGGCTTTTGACAATTAAATAATTAGCCTAGTTTGAATTAAAATTATTTTCTCAAAACAAAGAGTTTCTACTGTCGAGGTACTTTTTCTAAGAAGCTACCTTTAACCTCTTATTTAAGCTTTACCAAAGTATTCCGCAAGCATTTCACAAATTATATTGAAGTGACCGCTTTGTACTATGGAGAGTGATTTTTTCAAATTAAAAAAGAAGAATTTTTTAATTTTCTAGTTAATTTTGTATAAATATTTTAAAAACATGCAATATAATATTAAATCTTCACTTCAGATCTATTGACTATGCAAAATATAATTTCAAACTCGTTTTTTCCACATTATTCTGAGAAAAACCTTAGCAATTAGGGGTAAATTAACATTGTCCATATTGGACCTTCTAATTTTTCTAATACATTGTTAAAATATACAATTTCGATTAATTGGATATGCGCATTTGAATATTACTTAATAAATCCTCGTGTGTTGACCTTCCAATGAAATACATAGATGGAGCATGTGTTCGCAGCTTTTTGTTATTTCTCCCGATCGTTCGGTTTCAAGATCTCCGAACGAAGGTCGGGTGATATTGAAAGAAAGCACGAATCATAATATAGAACTAATTGTCGAGCGAGATCAAAACACTAGTTTGCTCTTCGATAGCCAATCGGATCAAGCTCACATGACCTACGCTTCCGAGATATTTTATAGTGACTCCACCCACATGTCCTCTGTTTATCTCATTACAAGGTAAATGTCCTCTCGATGGAATAGAAGTCAGCATTGATCTGACAGTTGCATTTATAATCAATCATAACTGAAACTGAAAGGTTTGCCAATAAAAGCCAATCTAAATATGATTAACCTGAACAGTACAAGCTCGTGATAACAGAAAAACATCGAGTTAATCAGGTAAAGAAAGGAAAAAGTATTCTAAACTGAAAAAATCCTCGTGACCTTTTTCAAGACTGCAGTATACAACGTCATTAGGACTACAAAAGAAAATTGCTGGAAGAGATTTTCTATCCTTCCAAATTGTGCAATGAATGGAAGATACCAAATAATTCCTCTACCTTATCCGCTACTACTCCTCGATCAATGATCAACTTGAAAAATACAAGCTGTTGAAACACCGAGTAGAACAGGGAAGGAAAAATTGTTTTGAACTGAAGAAAATTCTTGTGACCTTTTTCGAGGCTGTATTACAAAACGTCATCGAGACTACAGAAAAGAATTGTTGGAAGAAAATTTCCATCCTTCCAAATTGTGCAATGAATGAAAGATACGAAATTATTTCCTTGTATCCTCTCCTATTACTCCTCGATCTATGATCAACCTGAACAACACAAGCTGTTGGAATCACAGAAAAACACCGATTAGAACAGGAACCGAAAGGAAAAATTGTTCTGAGGTGAAGAAAATTCTCGTGGCCCTTTTCAAGACTGCATTATAAAACGTCATCAGGACTTCAAAAGAGAATTGCTGGAAGAAATTTTCCATCCTTCCAAATTCTGCAATGAATGGAAGATACCAAATAATTCCACTGCCCTCCTCCCCTGTTACTCCTCGCGTCTTCAGCATGCTGATAGATAGAGTAAAAAATGGAATCTTCCCACCCTCCCCCTGATGAATACTGGCGGAGGGAAAACTGACATACCCATCTGTTTTCCTCTTTCCCGCCATCTATCTATTTGCCGTTGTCTTCAGAGATATTTCATTTTCGGACCCTGGAATGTCCCCTCATTGTGACAGCTCAGATCTGAAGTATAAAATTTTTTTCTTCGTTTTCTTCTTTTCTTTTAATCTCTCTTGAGGCCCCCTTATCTTTTCTGGAGATAGTTTCCGATGAAAATCTGTATTCGATTATTTCGAAGACGTAAAGGTATTTTCTCTCTAAGGCCTTCCTTTTTGAAAAGGAGAAAAGCTTCCCTTTTTTTTTGGTTTGGGGGTTTGTAATAGAATGGAAGCGTTTCGTTTGAATTTAATCGCTTGAGGGTTGGGTTTGATTTTTTAGCGCAAGGGATAGATCTGACCAAGCTTCTCCAAACAATATTTTTCCGGCAATGTTTTTTACGGACATACACATAAGGTAAATTTTTGCTCATGCTGAAAGAGAGAAATACACCCAGGATACTTACAGGGATCGAACCTGTGCCACCTACACATCGGTGTCTGCTAGCAAAGTGGGTAAACCCCCTGAGCCACGGACTTCTCTCTACGGTCTTCTTCCTTTTGGAAAAGGGGAAAAGCTCATCCTTAGTTTGAGGGTCTGTGATATAATGGAAGCGTTTCCTTTGAATTTAATCGATTGTGGGTTGTTTTTTTATAGTGCCTAGGCCAGAACTGACCAAGCTTTTCCCAGCAATGTTTGGGGTAGCCGTGATTCAGTGGGTTTTCCCAATGAGCTAACAACCTATGAGTTGTAGGCGGCGCAGGTTCGATTCTTCTCTGGGTATGTTACTCACTCCTGTGTCAGTAAAAGTTTTCTTGTGTGTGTATATCCATTTATTTGACGCTGTTTGCCTTGAATTTGGCGCAGCTTGTCGAAATATGATTCTTGTGTCATAAAACTAAATCCTGAAACAAATGTTTCCGTCAATTTTTTTTCTTCACATACATACAAGAAAAGGTTTTACTTATACAGAAAAGCGAAATGCGCAAAGAATAGTTACAGTAATCGAATCTATTTATCAATTTAAAAATATTAATGCTTCAGTTTTTGTTTTCAAGGATATCACGGAAGAAATTTAATGGTAATCAAACATTAAAAGCTTCAAAAATTATTTATAAAGATGAAAACAAGATGATAAAAATGATCTATAGCTGTTTCATAGAAACAAAACATCCACCATCACCGAAACAACAAGAGGAAAAATTAAGTTTAAACATGTTATCTTTGAAAAGTGTTGCGACGACTCAATTTCCTATTTAAGCACTAATATCATTCATTAGTGTGTCAGTAAGATAGAAATAGATAAGGCTTCTGCGATGATTAACTTGAGAATGGATCATGAAGATTCGGCACTTTCTCTTGTTTAAAATCAAATTAATGCGAAAATTAAGAATTATGTTGAACTATAGAAGACTTGTTGATATATTTATTTTTATCGTATCGTTATCTTGTTGGAATTTTAATGCCCACTAGTTGACCAATGTAACCCGTGCCAAAGTGCAGGGTATGTAGTGTAATTACCCCATCTGTTGGCAGTTTGAATAGGATTCTCAACGGACTGAAATTGGATCTTCTGATGATGGTGAACGTTTTGTTGCATCGACGTGTATACCATAGATAATTTTTATTTTCTTGTTTTCATCTTTATTATAATCATTGTTTGAAGCGTTTTGATAGATTTTTTTTTTTCTGTACTTGACATTTATTATTTTTTCAGTTTGTTGACTTTCGGTTGGCTTCTTTTTTGTGTAGGTATTTAATAAAGATCAATGTTTCGATTAGTTTTTCGCAATATGGTCATTTTTCACTATACGAGGGCTAAATATTTTATTGAATATTTTACCGTTAAGGAATATTAAAACATTTAATTTTGTATAACTTAAGTAGGCACTTTAATTTACGTCGCACTGGAGAAACACAACTGGCTATTGGAGACGATCCTGGATCAATCCCGAAGGAATAGATCCGAGGATAACAACTCGTAAATTTGAACCACGGTGATGAGGTTAACACCTGAGCTGACACCCCACTCTCCAAACTTCCACACCACGCCAACGTTAGTATATTTGAGGCCATGACAGATTTAACATGCACCAGCCTTCTACATACACGAAGGTTTTTGGTTGGATTAAGTTTCGAACTCGCAACTCTTATCAAATCCTGCCCTAAACGTGGGTGACAGTAGTGTTTTTGTAGTGGAACGTGCTTCCTGTACATATTCCGGACATATTGTGTCACTGCTTTTTTTACGAATAACGATTTCAGCAGGTTTCTCCAGTAGAAATGTCAAAAAATTAATTCCTAATTGATGTATGATTACTAGATGAAACACCAAACGTCGCCAGAACGGCGACAAATTACATTTTAAGGTAACCCCGATGTGATTCATGCTAGAGCATTTGGATAACGGCAGTAAAATCTTCACGTGCCGTCTTTTTTTTTTACACTGAAAATCTCTAATAGAAATGCTGCATTGGTTGTATTTTCGTCTCACGATCTTCGATAAGTAGTCGTGAGTGAATGGCTAAGGAGATGGACTAGAAATCCAGGGAACTTCCCATGCAAGTTCGAATCCTGCCGATTACTCCGATGATATAATCCCAGTTATGTGGAAATCTAATGGGTGATAAACCACAAAAATGTACCCAAATTATACCTTTCAAATTTTTCTGCTGAACTAAATCTATTTCAGTCAACATCAAAGTTTTTGCCCTGGAGACGGAGGCCCTTCGGCCCATGTGCTTCGTACATATCCACCCATGATCTTCGATTTGCTTTGTGGTTTGAACTCACTGCAATCTCATTTTCTCGCAATTAACCATGCCTAGAAAGCATAAAAACCAAAGCAATTGAATTAAACCAAGGCTACTTGAAGAATCAGACATATTACCCTCCTCCAAGTTTTATGTATTGCAAAGCGCGTCTAATCCAGCCAGGCATGATTAATAGGCTCAATAATTACTACCTCTACAAATACACGGAACAGAACTCTACTTATCATTGACCGATATTTCTTCCCTAATGAATAAGAGTGGGATTCACTCATTCATCTTTCTCTCTCCATTGTCATGAATCCATCAATATTCCTCTCCGAATCTTTAGTGGTCAGGTGGGAAATGGAAATGGGGAGACAATTACGTTTTAATGATGCAATCCACGGTATGAACACGGGCCTGCCTTCTGCTATTCCGGAGGGGTTGCGCACGCCCCGTGCACGCATCATAAAACTTTTATTCTGATTGTAATCGACATTAAATGCATCTGTTTTCTTACGTGAGGGGTGAGATTGGTACGGTTAGGATGAAGAGTTTTTTCAGTTATTGGAGTATTCGTAATGCATGAGAAACCATAAGCTCTAGGAAAGATGAAGTGATTGCTTATATCGTTTTTATTTTAATCCATAAGGGTGTTATTGGTTTTAGTACAGCACACTATGTAATAAAGGTGCTTTTCCACGACGAAATACATTCATTTACGTAACGAATGAACTGCGGAAACTATAATCTGTAGATGAGCAACAGGCGCTAGGGAGTTATTAACCTCCGTTATCTGTTGAACTTTCCAAATTTCAAAGAACATTAGTTCCTATAATCAGCTGCGAGACTTAAAACATCGAACCGTAAATTTTACCATTGATATTTTTTTTATTTGGTAGTGTCCATGATTGGGCGTACTATATTTTTATCATCGACCTTAAAACGAAATAGACAAAGCGTGTGGGCGAAGTTGCTGTCGTAAGATCTCAGAAGAGTAAGAATCCTAGCGCGCGGGCTAGTGTTTTTAGTGTTGCTGGATAATCACTTTAGACAACCAATAATCTGTCCCACTTTAGGATTCATGCTTTTCCCCACACCCAAGTCTTAAAACTGAGCGACCGGAAGGAATAGCATGAAGCTGCGCACACATCATCTATTTCGTTATAAGGTCGATGAATTTTATGTTTTAAATTGTCTTATTAGACTTATGTAATTGGAATAGAGCGACTCCTGCTTCTTCCATTCCATTCATTCGTATTAATTCATCCGTTTTAAATTTTAAGGTTAATTTATTACTGTCTGATATCAGCATCCTCCATTGTATCAAATAGTTTCTTTCAGGAGGTTACTTTCCTCAAGCTAACACTAGTATAGGTTCTTGCGTGTATGATTTGCTCTTGGTGATAGAACAGGAAAACGTGTTAAAAGTTAATAATTTTTATTCAGACATTAATTTTCCATTAACAAGTTTCAATAATATTTTCGTACTACATTATTTGTTCACGTTATTTTGTTTGTGTTCATGTTCATTTTGTTGTTATTCATCGTTTTTATCTACTCTTCTATTTCCACACAACCAAAGAATATAAAAAAGATGAATACACATAAATTTAAACATTAATGAAAATCGCTTAAAACATGCCAAGTTTATACTTTTAGATGAATAATTATCGTCTGATAAAATAGAGGTTTTTTTATCAGACGATAAAGTTTTGAAAAGAAAATGAAGGTGATGTCCCAGTGGAGATATTATTGAAAGACGAAAGAAGATGCCAATGGAATTTTTCAGATGATGAGAGTGGAAGTTTGTCAGCTGAAAAACCAAGTTCCCTTGATGATTTAGAAGCAAGAAGTATCGTTGCGGAATTGCGGAGGAAGTTTTAAGGAAGTTAAAAAAATTTGAAGACGTTTCAAGAAATTAAAGAAGTTGATGAAGTTTTAAAGAAATTTCCAAGACGTCCCAAGAAATTGAAAAAGTAAGTTCGTAAAGAAAAATTGAAGACATTTGAAGAAGAAATTTCAAAAAGTAACACAATACCGACACCACATTTTTCTTGTGGATTACGACGCAACTTGCCGCCTGCTTCCAGGAGATCATCAGAAACTGTGAGTTTATTTATCTTCTGATTTTATTTATTTTCTGTTTGTGTAACTTTCATAAAGGCAACTCTCTTAATGATTACCCTCATATTTCTTTAACTTTAAAAAATGGTAAAACAACGCATATCTCGAATTGTTGCATAAAATTATTTTTATACTGAAGGCGACAGACAGATCAAATCGCCAGAGATTAAGAGAATTTTCTGGGTATTGTGATGAATTCAATTTTGAAGAAAAGAAATAAAATATACTTAAAGATTTTACTTTAAAAGACTTAATTGCTGTGTGTAATCTGTTATATCTATGATTTTAATACTGAGTGAACAGTGCTGGGTCATTCCACGCAAAATGAGCAAATCGGCTGTGGCTGACATACTACCGATTTTAATGAAAATAAGTTTTAAATAGGTCGCTTATAGTAATCACCAACTGCAAAATATTAGGTTTCAGAAATCTATATTTTGTTAATTATTGACATTTAAAGTTCAAGGTCACACAAATTTAGATTTTCTAGCACTAGAAATGGCCTGTTTGTGACCCTATATTTCAATAAGTTATTGACACAAATTCAAAATTTTTATATCGTTGCATTCTTCAGAAAAAGGTCTCTTAGGAAACGTCAGAATATAATTTAATAACCGTCATTTCTGAATCTGAGGGATCGACAAAAATAGAAATTTTGCCAATTTGCTACAAATTTCAAATTGCTCTGGTATCTCTAGAAATGGAAAGACAATATTAACAGTTGTTCTCAATGAAGAGCCTTTCCTAACAAATAGTGTGGCGTAATTTGTTGATTGTATTTCTACTCCTTTATAAAGAAAAAACATTTTAAAGTAAAATTATGGAAAAATACGATTTTTCAATTTTTAAAAATGCATATTTCATTATGAGGGAAAGTTCCAAGAACATCAAAACTTTTCAACCTAAAAGAGCAAGCTGTCTATTATATGTCCTGAAATTTTCATAATTGTAATTTGATTATTTTTGTCTCGGGAAAATTTTTAATTAAACGTAAATTTTATTTTTTATCGCAGCTGATAATGAATTATAACCTCCGATAATATAAAAAACGCGGTATAAGGATGAAATATAACTACTATTATGGTGCACGTGCGAAATTTCACATGAAATTTCTTTTTTAGTCTTTTTTGCTTAATCCAAGGGGTGTTTCCATCAGAGAAATAATTAGGTGGAGAGTTAATTTTGTTAGAGAAGTCTTTTCGATTTGCTTTTTCCTTTAGAAACTTAAGTAATAAATACCACTACTTATGAATATTAAATGCGTTTTGTAAATATCAAGCATAATTAGTCAGGTAAGCACTAATTTTAAGAGAACAAATATTTAACATCGCTGTTAAACTAGATTCTCCCAAATGTACTCACACACATGAATCCTTTTTCCATATTTATCACAATCACTAGTGAAATAAGTAAAGATTTCAAGAACGGCAGCACTAGGAAAATTTCAATTTAAGCAACTACGAAATTGAACAAGAGACCTTTATCAGATTGAAAGTGAATTTGAAACCAATCAAGTAAAGGTTTTAATGTTTAAGCTTTTTTGATTGTGATTTGATGGTCTGCTTTTAAAATTTCCTTCAAAAGTTACAAATAATTTGGTATTTCATTGTTGATTTAGGGTTTCATTGTTGCCATTTGAAACAGGTAATATACATAGAATGGGAAGGGAATGCTATGATTGACGATAATAAACATTGCCAGTAAGAGTGATACTGATGGAATATTGTAACCCGTCGTAGAACATCCGAATAGTCGTTTGGCGACGAAACTTTCAGTCGCCAATTGATTGGAAGGGCAAGAACGTGTTTTTGCGTTTGACTAATTTCGTTATTGTTGGTTTTAACATTCTCCCGTACTATATTTCCCATAACCAATTTCTTATTCTTATCAAGAATATTATAATTTTTAGTTTCATCATATGTAAGAGCAACTTTCCTAGCATATTTTAAGAAAAATCTATTAGGGATTATTAATCTATTGGGGACTCAAAATACAATCCTGAATTTTTTTACAATAGACATATTAAACTATATTTTTCCAAAATATAGTTTTCGTCAGAGCTGTCCTTCATTTAATTTTTTGTGCCTATTTTAAGTGGAAAACCGTCATTTTATAATTTTTCTTTGCTGTTTGGAAGATTCCGACTTCCGAACTTCAGCAGTAGTTTTATCATACCTAGCACTTTATTTGATACGATACATTTAATTTCCTTTAGCCCATAGAAACATTTTTAATTCTATCAATATTTTCCATTTTTCGCTAATTTTAGCTTAAATATGATGTTTAAAATTGTTGTTTCCAAATAGATAAAAACAGAATTCTTCATAGTTTACAAAAATATGAAATATTGTTGTCTACATTAAGTAGTTTTTGAGAAAGATATCTCAAACATGCAACATCAAGCGATTTCACGACTGCTCTTCAAAGTTGCAAGTCCTTAAAATGCCTTAAACTTCCAAAATGTTTCATTTTGAGCCAAAATATTTTGGATATCGTTATTTATGCATAAACTTAACCCCTGTAGCAAATTTAATGAAAATCCTTCACCCTACGGCCACAGGTTTTTCTGATTTTTGCTCTTTCACATGCAATGACCCTGCTGTGACATTATTTTAAAATCATTATCTGATTTTTCATCCTTCGTTGTGCAAATTGGATCCTGTGAAGACGATGAGTCACATATTGCAATAAATAATACTGCTCCTCAAATCAATTCCTTCCCCAAGTACAATTTCCAACTCTCCCGAACGCAGCTGTTCCGGCCGGAAGTTGATCAGACGGCGTCAAACCCATTCGAGCAGAATCTCTCTATTACCCAGTCAAAACAATCACAATGTTGGTTCCCGAAACGCGTGGTTTTTTTTCAAAACAAAACCACGTGGTGCAACCACATCTCACCTTCAAACTTAAGAGACATTTGCGAAAATCCCACAACTTTTAATGGAAGAAATACATTCCAAATTCAACATTTTCTAGAGGAATTGGAAAATAATTTTGTTTTTTTTTAACATTCAAGATATTGCAAAAATAATGATTGCTAAACGCCAATTAAGAGACTGCCAAGAATTTTGCGCAAACGATTAAATCCGTTTTTCCTTGGAATGATTTTAAACAAATTTTATTGGACGAATTTTCTTCCAAAGTCCCTTCGGCTGACGTTCACAAGCACTGCAATCAAGAAAGATTAAACCAAATGAAAGTGTTTCAGATTATGTAATTAGTATGCGACAAATTGCAAGCTATGGTAATGTAAACGAAGACGCGTTAGTACAATGTATTACAGACGGTTTACCTTACTCCCAAAATAAGTTTACTCTCTATTGCTTTAAGACACTAGGTGAATTAGAGAAATTAATTGTTTACGAGAAAATGTGCTGTGCTTTAATGTTAAAAGCAAACCTTGTTTGAATGAGCGCGATCGTTCTTATCGCCCAAACACTTCCAGCTCGTTTGAAAATCCCTATCAGAAAGATTCTCGACCAAGTACGGGGACGCGGGAGCGTTATTTTTCATCTTAGACAAACCGAAGTATGAGAAACTCCGATATTATTTGTCATTCATGTAGGAAACAAAATTATAGGGCAAATCAATGTCCCACAAAAGCACGCGGGGACAAATGCTTTCAATGCGGAGATTTTGGCCACAGATCTGAGGTTTGCCAACAAAACAAACGAGCATTGCTGTCAAAACAACAGAATGATACCTCTAATGTGATCCAATATCATAAAAACTTATTTTTATTCCTTACTGACATTGGTTTCGTAAACTTTATTTAGATTTATTTCATAATCGATTACAACACACACAACTGCACTAAATTTTATTACGTGGCTTTCTGACTCGTTCTAACTAAATACCAGTTATGAACTAGTTATTGTTTGGCGCAGCATGGCCAAATCTGGCCCTTGTGCCATTAAAAAACCAACCAACCAACCTAATGTGATCCAATCTGTAACTTCTCAAGTTCCCAAAGATTTAGCACCTTAAATTCAAGTAAAATTGCAAAAACAAGTTCTTTTTGCTCTGCTTGATTGTGGTTCTTCTGCAACAGTAATAAACAAATATATTTATGAGTTACTTGGTTCACCTAAACTACAACCTGCCAGTCACATTTTCTGCCATGGGTAATAAAAAAGTAGAACGGTAAATTCAAAGACTCAATTTCAATTCAAGATTTTGTGTTCTTTACTGACATTTATATGATGGAAAATGAATATCTTCCGTTTTCAACAATTATAGGTATGGACATAATAAAGCAAGACGAATATTCTGTTGGTAAGAAGAAATTACTATCAAAACTGGAAGACGATTCCGGTTTTTTGATTAATATTATTAATACAATTGAATGCAATTATGATGTTGACCTTCCACATATACAGATACCACATTTAAAAGAGAAGAGAAAATTGAGAGTATAGTTAAATCTTATCGACCCTCGAAAACTCGTAGCAAAGAGTTAAAAATGAAAATCATTTTAACAGATGAAATCCTATTTTCTTTACGTCCACTACGTCTTTCTTTTGCTGAAAAACAAGATGTCGAAACTCAAATTGCACAATGGTTAAAAGATAGAATCATTAAAGGAGTCGTGCAGCGACTTTGCATCGCCCATAGTTCTTGTGAAGAGAAGCCTGATAATTCAACGAGAATCTGTGTAGACTTTCGAAAACTTAATAGCAGAGCTGTTAAGGACCGTCATCCCCTTCCCGTCATTAAAGACATTTTTGATCAGTTACAAAATTCTACAGTTTTTACCACTCTAGATTTAAAGAAC
The DNA here is from genome assembly GCA_933210815.1 of Meta bourneti. Taxonomy (NCBI): domain Eukaryota; kingdom Metazoa; phylum Arthropoda; class Arachnida; order Araneae; family Tetragnathidae; genus Meta; species Meta bourneti. The sequence continues at coordinate 34,641,874 of OW119922.1, read as the reverse complement.
GCCTTTTTTTCACATTGACTTCGATGAGGACAGTAAGAAGTACACAGGGTTTGTTACCCCTTCAGGACATTACTAATTTCAAAAAGCAGCTTTTGGCCTCTGCAATTCCCCAAATATGTTCATGAGAAATATGTTCAGGTTGTCTTCAGAGACTTGTTGAAATTTAACAAAATCATAATTTACGTGGATGACATCATTCTCCCCTCCACCTTGTGAGGAGGAAAACATTACAAAATTACAAGTGTTTGAAGTAGCAGCTCAATTTGGTCTTGAATTTAATTTTAAGTGCTAATTCCTTAAACGCAAAATCACTTTCCTTGGGCATGTAATAGAAAACAACACAATCCACCCCTCCCCTGAAAAAACATTAGCAGTACAAAATTTTCCTGAACCCAAGACTGTGAAAGATGTCCAATTATTTCTAGGTCTAACTGGTTATTTTCAAAAATTTATACAAAGTTATTCTTCTACCGCAAGACCTTTTAGTAATCTTTTGAGACAATCTACACCCTTTTCCTTTGGACCTGACCAGAGTGAAGCGTTTGTGGCTCTTAAAAAACACTTACACAAGATCCTGTCCTTCACCTGTACCAACAAGGACTCTCCTACAATTACATTGTGATACCAGCAGCAAAAGTTCTGGTTCAATTCTCCTTCAACAAGGCATCGATGGACAACTCCATCCCATACATTATATGAGTAAAAAAACTTCACAGGAAGAAAAGTATTCAAGTTATGAGCCCGAGGTCCTTTCTACCTCAAAAAATGTCGACATTATTTAGTTGGAGTCAAATTCCAAATTATAACTGATTGTTCAGCCTTCCGAAAAACCATGTCTAAAAAGGATCTTACCCCCAAAATTGCAAGATGGACACTTTTCCTTGAAGATTTTTTGTATGAACTGAAGCATAGACCTGGACAACAAATGACGTACGTTGACGCTCTTAGTCGATACCCTATCATGTTCATAGTCCCAGACACTGTCACACAAAAGATAATTCTTGCACAAAATTCCGATGGGGTTCTTTCCAACATAAAGATGTTAATTGGGGACACCAACAGTAGTAGTGATTACAGTTTGAAAAATGGTGTATTATTTAAAAATAACAATGAACTAGATCGTCTAGTTCTTCAGGCAATGCAGCATGAACTTATTCAACATTCACACTATCAAGGACATTTTTCTGCTGAGAAAACCTCATCCATTCTCAAACGTTAATTTTACATCAAAGTGGTTGAAACAATTGTTTCCATTTGTGTACCCTGTATCTTTTCTAACAGGAAAACTGGGAAAGGTGAATGTTTTCTCCATCCGATTCCAAAAGGTGACACACATTTACACACATATCATGTTGATTTCCTAGGCCCTTTGCTTTCAACAAATAAACAATATCAATACTTATTTTCGGTCGTAGACGCCTTTACGAAGTTCATTTGGTTATATCCAGTCAAGTCCACATCGGCGAGTGATGCTTTGCACAAGCTCAAAATTCAACAGATGACTCTTGGCAACCCCCTGAGAATCATTTCCGACAAGGGATCTGCATTTACATCCATTGAGTTTCAAACCTACTGTAAGGAAGAAACCATTAACCATATTACTATAACTACTGGAGCGCCTCGAGGATATGGTCAAATCGAGAGAATGTTTGGGGAACTCTCATACCCGTTCTTTCCGAGTTATCATTGGAGAACCCATCAAAATGGTATCAACACGTGCCCTCTCTTCAACGCATCCTAAACAATACAGCTTCTTCCACAACTAAATATACTCTTTTGAACTTCCAGTCGGAATAAAAATGAAAAACAAAGATTTGCGTGTTCGAGAAATCCTAAAGGAAGAACTTGATCAAAACACTTTAGACCACAAAGCTAGCCTCCGACAACTGGCTAAACAAAACGTACTGAAAGCGCAAGAAATTAGTCCTCGTCAGTACAACAAACAGCGAAAAAACCACGACGTACCAGACGGGTGACCACGTTGCAATTAAACGTACCCAGTTCGGGACCAGCCTAAGGCTACGACCAAGGTTCTTTGGTCCCTAAAAAGTCCCAACGGTTCGACCTAATGACCGTTTTGATGTCATGAAGATTGGTTCCCACGAAAGACCACAGCTGACGTCCAGTTCAGCAGACTTGATGAAGAAGTGGCCAAATTAAGGTCACAAGACTTTTTTCTTTTTCTTTCGTATTTTTCCTATATTTTCAGAATATTTCTGCCCTCCAGGCGCCCGAGGTCGGACGCCTTCAAGATAACCGAGTGTCAAGGACGAGTAGCCCCAGCAAAGCGAACAGTGCTTAGTAACGCCAATCAGGAGATCCCTCTGTGACCTTCAGATGGAACGGATATGCTTTTCTTCAGAAGAAAACGAACACTTTTGAACGTGAGAGGAAGAAGGAAGGATGTTGCTTTTTCGAACTATCTGAACTTAATTTCGATTTCTGTAAATAAATGTACATAGTTTTAATTCCAATCTCATTAAATAATTTAAAAAGTAGTTATTTTTCATTTAGTTCTGCCCCTTATTCCTCTCCAGTAAGAGATAAGTCTATCAAGACTTATATATATATATATATATATATATCAAGACTTATATATATATATATATATATATATATATATATATATATATATATATATATATATAAGTCTTGATAGACTTATCTCTTACTGGAGAGGAATAAGGGGCAGAACTAAATGAAAAATAACTACTTTTTAAATTATTTAATGAGATTGGAATTAAAACTATGTACATTTATTTACAGATATCGAAATTAAGAACTCACCCTTGTATATATATATATATATATATATATATATATATATATATATATATATATATATATATATATATATATATATATATATATATATATATATATATATATATATATATATATATATATATATATATATATATATATATATATATATATATATATATATATATACAAGGGTGAGTCTAAATTGTTTTTACAAAATAAGAGGGGTGATAGTACCCATCCAGATGAGCAATAATCACCATGGAACATAGGGTCGCATTCCACTCCGAGAGGCTGAAAAGAGTAAAGTCGAAACGCGTCGAGCATGAACAAGTCGTCGTCTCTGACGTCGCACACTTTTCCAGCACGATCCGGCACTTCTTGAATGCCACATATCCCGCACGATGGATCGGACATGGTGGACCTGTGGCTTGGCATCCTCGCTCACCGGACCTCAACCCACTGGACTTTTTCTTCTGGGGGCACATGAAATCTTTAGTGTACCAGACGCCTGTGGATTTGGCTGAAGATCTCGTAGCGAGAATCGGTGTTGCCGCAGACAAAATTAACACACCAGGAATCTTCGAGAGGGTGCGCCAGTCATTCCTTCGCCGGTGTGAACTGTGCAACGACACGCGTGGCCGCCACTTTGAGCACTTGCTGTGAGTTTTTCTCTTATCAAAAAATCAGATTGTGCAATTTTTGGTATCGTTCATTCGCTTTCCCAACACTGTTGTAAGTCATGTTGAAATTCTAATTTTACTCTTTTCTGCCTCTCAGAGTGGAATGCGACCGCGACCCTATGTTCCATGGTAATTATTGCTCGTCTGGATGGGTACTATCACCCCTCTTATTTTGTAAAAACAATTTAGACTCACCCGGTGTGTGTATATATATATATATATATATATATATATATATATATATTATGGCTGGCTAAATATTTTTAATTTACAGTCAATGATTTAAAAATACCTTCTTAAAGATGAAATTCACCTCTAATTATATTATTATGATTGACTACATGACCATTTTTATTATTTAATGTTGGTGATAATATACAAAAATATTCCCGCTCTTACCTTTGTATTATTTTATATTTTAAAACTAATTTGATTGTTTCCAGACTAAGTATATCCTTTACAATTTTCTTTTAGCAATAACTGTTTTAAAGAATCCCTCTTCATAAAGATTAAGTTTCTTCTATCCGTGAATTTCAATATTTAAAAACGTTTATGTAAACAAGGTATCTTTTTTAAGCATAGACTTTTTTTTAAAACTACGACCGACTCTGCAAAACTACTTTAATAATTTGAAAACTTGTTTCATAGCTCGAGGCTCTGGTCTAATTAGTTTTTCTGAGGCAAAAAGTAATTATAATAAATTAATCAAATTAAAAGTCGCTTTTTTCATCCTATTTCAGATTCAATAAAATGATAAAATGCTTCCTCGTTTCATTGACTTAATTTGCGTATTACATCCGCTATTAATTACTATTACAAACAAAAATATGTCCAACGGATTCAAAACAAAATTTACCTTTACCTATTCACATTTTAACAAATTAAATTTTCATTTCATAAACTAGATTCTTAGTTCTTTCAAGTTATTACTTTCATGCCCTTCGTTGTTTAAAATTAGAAGGTTTTGTTCTCGGATCTTTTCCTTTAGGAATGATTCTCCTGACCGTTGCCAATATCCCGCTGTGTTGTTCCAGTGCGACATGAATTCTACCTACCTGTAAAAACCGACAATTCATTACTGGTTTTCAGCAATAAGAAAATAGAACTGTCTTATAATGTAGCCTATCGAGCAATAGGATTATCAGGATTTTATTTTGGGGATAGAAATTCAATTTTATGGTGAATGAAGTTCTGAACACAAAGTTACGTTCAAAGAAGTTTCGCTGTATCTTAAAAAATATTTTGTCACTAGACAAGATTTTAATGGATTACTCTAAGCATATGAAAGCGACGTATGTGTGTTGATCTGAGTAAATCACTTTACAATGATTGCGCACGCATCAAATGTTTATGACTAAATTAAATAAAAATAAAGAAATATTCAAAACATATTGTTCGACTTTCAATTTTTATTTTTTGTCACTTTAGAAGCGCTAGATATAAATATGTGAGTACACGATGTTTAATATGTCAGTTATATATAACCCTCAGACTTTCATATTTCATAATAAATGATTATTTTAATAACTGTCAATTTAACAACTTATTATTTTAGTAGAAGTAATTGTAAAAAAATTCTATGCATTTATAATATTTAGTTTGTAAAGATGTATGAAAAGAAATAATACTTTCGAAATTTACTTCATATTTTTTGTCATTTTTGAAGCGCTAGATAGTTATGCAAATATGTTAGATTATGTGAAATGCTTACATCAGTTTTACCACCTTCAGACTCATATTTCATAAAGAATGAATGATGTAATAAACTTAATTTAAGAAGCGTTAGTTTTGAACTTAAGGTATTTTAAAAAGTACTCTATGCATTTATAATATTGTCTCTCTTTTTACAAGTTCTACATTAAGTCAAAATTTTCAAGATTAGAATTTTTTAGCTTTTCTAGACCAGAATATGATCTTTAGATTGGTTTAGTGTTCACCAAGCCATTTTTCTTTGTATGAAAATTAGATTTCTTAGGAAACCCACTTAGTGAGTAGAATGTCTTCATCTTCTTTTTCTCATAACTACGTATATCGCCGACTAAGATCAGAAACTCATTAACAGACGTCTCTTTGAAGACAGTAAAAGCTTATTTTCATGATGATAAATACAGTCATATTGTAATGTATTCAAAAGATATGTAACACTGTCAAACTGCTTATGTTTTTACTTTTTGACCTAAGCACTAAAAGTTATTCTATATAGCTGTCAAAGTTAAAAATTCTTTTTGTCTGTTAACAAGTTCCCGTTCTAAGCTGACGATATTTTTCCACACAAAGTGTGTTTCACTTGTAATGCCGACAATTTATATTTTGTAAAGAGGTATTATAAAAGTAAGAAACAGCACATTTTCGAGGGAGTTTGAGTACCCAAAGTCCCCCTCTTATTATGATACTGCTATCGGACTTGGTAGCCCAGTTGGAAGAGCAACGGATTAGCAACCAGAAGGTCCAAACTCGGTCCACCGTCTTCTACTCGAGGGATGGTGCACTTTAAATCTGTCGTGGCCTCACGTTGGCGAGGTGTGGAAGTTTGGAGAGTGGGTTGCCAGCTCAGGTTTGCTCTCATCATCTGATCATGATTCCAAATTACGAGGCGTTGTTCGATCTTTGGCCCTCAGGGCGCCTCTTATTTAGGTGTGTACGGTCTTCACGGACCCGAGGTACCTGAGTGATCTTTTCTTCTCCCATGAGGTTTACTGTCTTTAGTAAACACGAGGGGTCCAGCTCCCGGGATCTTTATCTGTTTTCCTCTCACTACTCTGTTCCCAAACCCTCTTTCCTCTCACATTTTGTGCATGACGTTGCCTTGCGTTTGGCGCAGCATGGCCAAACATGGCCCTTGCGCCATAAAAGTTCAAAATAATCAACCTACCAATCTTGCATCATTCCCTTCGGGATCGATCCCGGACCGTAGCCAATAGACCGTTGTGTTGCTCTAGTGCAGGGGTCTCCTAACTATGGCCCGCGGAAACCAGGCCGATGCAGCATGCAATATATATATATATATATATATATATGTGTGTGTGTGTGTGTGTGTGTGTATGCGTGTTGTTGGCCCGCCTGACTTGCAGGATTTTTCAATCTGGCCCTCAAGTGAAAAAGTTTGGAGACCACTGCTCTAGTGCAACGTTAATTAACTACTTTCCTTGGCTATCTGACTTGGCGACAATATTGGGTAAAAAAAAAAGCAAAGGGCTTCCTGGACGAGTCGTGATTTCCCTTCTACACTATCATGAAAGCGCAGTGCAGGGGGGTGGTCAGGTTTTCGCTCGTAAGCAATAAAAGGCGATTTAAATGTAAAAGGGAAAACTTATTTTCTCCCTCAACAAAGGGCTCTAATCATTGCACTAAAAGAAGCGGAAATGAAGCTCACGGAAACAGAATGGCGTGCTCTCCGCCGCCAGGTGTAGTGGGTGGGATGCACCGCAGAGGGGTCCTTACAGAGGCGGGACCACACAGTGAGTCATATTTATGATTTGTCGCGACTGCGTGGCACCGCTAATTAGGCCGAAAAGTGATGATGGGGCCATCATTTTCAAGCCATTCTTTGTCGTCCTAGAGTGCACCAGAGTCAATTCCTATTTGACAGTCAGATTTGGGTGAGAAAGTATACCAATAGGACAGAGATTTTCAATCTATTTTCGCGGCACACTTGAAATAATTACTAAAATTCTGTGGCACATCAAAAAAAGATGTTCATTGCCAATCTGACAAAAAGTAGGTTAAATTTGCTTTGTTTACAAAAAATAATAATTGTAAACCGTCAACACGCTTTTTCTCCAAAGTGACTTTCAATCCAAAGAGCGTCGCGAGATTTCCGAGTGGTGTAGTGTTGATTTACCTCACAACACTTTTAATGACTACCACGTCTTGTAAAGAATCAACAGATTATTTCAAACTTTAGAGACATTCTATTGGTCCTTTCCTTGGAATGGAATCATTTGGAACGATTCTATTGGCCCATTCTGTAGAATAGAAATACCTTGGAAAGATTCTATTAGTCCTTTCTCTAGGATAGAATCTTTGGAAAGCTTCTTTTGCCCGTTTCCTTATAATTGAATTCCTTGGAAAGATTCGATCGGTCCTTTCTGTAGAATGGAATCATTTGGAAATATGATATTGGTCAAAGTCAAAATGATGGAATTATGCGTGTGAACCCTTTAGAGGATTAAAAAAAAATTTGTGAAACAATTTTTTGTGATGTTTTGCAATAAAAATAAAGCTAAAATTTTTTTCGGGTATTAAAAATGCGACCCGTACTTGCAATTATTTTTAACACACTTGTCAAAAGCTCAAAGCTAATCAATTCAAATGAAATAAATCTTTCGCGATTTAAATCGTTTCACCATCGGTATGGGAACACCAGTGCCATTCTTGCGGCACACGAGTTAAAAATCTCTGAAAAATAGGGGAATAGTGTAATTTTAAATGGTTTACGTTTTTCTTGGCTGTATTGTAACATCTATCAGTTTTATTCTTTTCTTGTTAACCGACATTAGCATGTCTAGGAAAAATAGCATCTAAATATCAGTGATTCTTAACTTTTTTCCAGTCATGCCGCCTCGACACTCTAAAAAATTACCTCCAATCATATAGAAACAAATATTGTGTTAATAATATATATATATATATATATATATATATATATATATATATATATATATATATATATTATATATATATATATATATATAATATTATTATATATATATATATATATATATATATATATATATATATATAATTTCATTTGCAAGTTTTAAATAGTTGAAGCCGAAGGTAGGTAGTTGAATTTAGGTCCCATGGGACAACATGACGGGCTATTGGCGACGGTCCGGGATCAATCCCGAAGGGAAAAATCCGTGTAAAACACGTCGAAATTTTGAACCACGGTCAGGTGACGAGGTTAACACCTGAGCTGGCACCCCACTCTGTAAATTTCCACACCAGACGAAGTTCGGACATTTGTGGCCCCGACAAGTTTAACGTACACCAGCTGCCACGTAGACGACGGTCTACGTTTGAATCGAGTTGCGAACTCGAAACTCCGGTTGCTAATCTGCTATTCTACCAATTGGGTTATCGCGGCTCAGTTTAAGGTGAAATGAAACTGAATCGTAGGTTTGTAATTTTTCCTTAATAGTGAAGGTTTAAGAATGACATAAAATTGCCTGAAATATGAGGAAGACAAGTTACTGGTTTCTCATACATAATATATGCTATAGGAGCAAAGATAAATTAAGGTTTTTACTATTTGGCTTTGTTCTTTCTTGTTTATATTGTAATATTTACACTCGACTCGTAAAAATTAACATCAGTTGATGTTTTTAAATGCTATTTAGAAGTGAGGGAATATATAGTTACGTAGTGAGTTGTTGACATAATTTCCCCTCAAAAGCAGTTAGGATTATTTAAATCAAGGGATCTAATGTTGAATCTATTAAGATAAAGATTTGAAGGGGTATGATTGATACAAAACTGGGTTAATCTTGGTAGCAACTTTTAATACTGTTAATTATTTTTTAAGAATTGAAAAATGGGTCTTCTCATTCTGTTTGCTTTAGCAATTTGCTCATTTTTAACGAGGTGTCTTTTTGGCTCTTTGATGTGCGCTTTTGGTAGCGCAGTGACTTTTGTTGCTAATTTGGCCAGTTGCTTCATTTCCAGTGATGTCCGTGTGTTTTTTGACCCAGTTGATGTACATTTGGATCCGGTAATAAGTTATTGAAGTGGTTTTAATTTTGTTTACCTTAGTGTTGCTTATTTCAAGTTAGCAATATCCGTGACAAGATCGTTACCGCTTGGTGTGCTGATTGTGAATTTTCATGTCATCAGGAAAACCGAGGTGAGACCAACTTCCAATTTTTTAAACGAAAAAGTCAGCTTGTAAGTCTTTCTATATGCGTTGGTTTCCTACTTATTCGAGGGGCCGTCGTGGTTCAGTGGGTATGCCCACTGCGCTAGCAACCCTCGAGTTGCAGGCGGCGCAGGTTAGATTCCAGCCACGTGCATTCCTCCCTGGGTGTATTCCTCTCTTCCATGTCAGTAAAGCTTTCACTGTGTGTGCCAGTTGATATTATGTTACCCAAGAGACATATGCACGTCGATGGAGCTGCAGCTCAATGGTAATATATTATCATATATTATCAATGGTAATATATTATCATATATCTTCCATGATAATATATTATCATGGAAGCTGCAGCTCCATCGACGTGCATATATGTCTCTTGGGTCAGAGGTCATTGCGGTGTTGAAGGAAACGAAGCAGCAGATCATCTTGCAAGAAGTGTCACCGGTAATGCGTCTATTCGCCTACACCTTTCCCTGCATCTCATCTGAAGAGGTTCCTCAAGCTAGCATCCATTAACAGCTGGCAAGAGAATGGCTAAACTCCATCAAAGGATGGAGAACATTCAAGGTTTTCCCCAAGGTCTGTACGAAGCGCCTCATCTCCACCCCAGAGCTCACACACTTTTACACGGGTCACAGCCCGTGCCTGCAGTATTTATTTCGTATGAATATTCATTGCAGTGACCTCTACATATGTGGTATGGAAACAGACCCGGACCCCTATGTTACCACCTGCCCCATCACAACTCATCTACACATCAAGGAATCAGCAACAGCACTATGACGCCTGGCGTAAACGCTGTTCAACCCAAATCTACAAAGGAAAATCATACAAATCGTGCGATTTGTAGCCTCCAGGGAGTTTGAACTGAAGCAAGCGGTTTAAATTTTGTCGACTTTGACGTGCATAATTTTCTATGGGCCTAACCTCTTTTCACATACAGATAACGGCCCTTAAATTCAGTCTCTTGCCTCTTAAACCTTCACAGAAAAATATATTTAGAGCAGCACCTACGTGTGCATTTCATTGCTTTAAATTTCAGGTTTGCATCAGAAAAAAAAAATATTCCTCATCTAATCATCTTTCACGTTATGAGATTTTTTTTTAAACCGCCGTAGGATCGGTATCCCATGATGGAGTTGAGTTGAGTTACTTGATATTGTATGCCTTGTGTCAATTACTTGATACTGTGTCTGGCGCAGCATGGCCAAATTGGCCCTTGATTCATAAAACTCCAAAACCAACCAACTTATTCGTCCACATTTGAGTATCGTTTTGTGATTGCAATAAAAATAAATTATGAACTTGTGCATAGATCGTCGGCTTACAAGTGAAACACACTAAAGTCAAAATTTCAAGATAAGTTTTTTTAGCTTTTCTACACTAGGATATGGTCATTTTTAGACTGATAAAGTCCGCTATATCATTTTTTTCTTTGCATGAAGGTTAGGTTTCTTCTTGAGAAACAAATTTAGTGTCTAGCTTTGCATAGTGAGTAGAATTTTTTCCCTTTCGTTTCCTCAGAACTGCTTTTTGACTCGGCATTTTCACTTATAAGCCGACGATATTATTTATTTACATTAAAGTATACAAAAGGCACTCATCAATGACAATGTATGGAAAATCAAATGCTTTTCTGAAGAGGGGTATATGGATGATTGAGGTTTGTACTCCCCATGTGTGTTAAAATTGTCCCTTGTATGGCTCATTCCTCACGCTAAGATTGGTTTGTCACTGGTCTTTTCTGCTACAACGGGGGCTTTGCTACACTAGCGACGTTACGGCCAGAGGTTGTTTGGTTTGGGGGTTTTATGACGCAAGGGCCATATCTGGCCATGCTGCGTCAGACACAAGGCATACAATATCAAGTAATAGACAGACACACACAATGAAAGTCTTTACTGACACAGAAGAGAGAAATACACCCAGGGAGTAATGCACCTGACAGGAATCGAACCTGCGCCGCCTACAACTCGAAGGTTGCTAGCGCAGTGGGCATACCCACTGAACCACGACGGCCCCTCCAGCCAGAAGAGGTTTGACTGCGCTCTGATAGCATGTTTCGCTAGATGCTATTAGATGTTATGTGATGTAAATTGAAGGGAAAATCATAAACAATTTGGAGTTGATAACATTTTATAAAGAAAATTGATTTTTTTTAAAAATAATTGCGTGGTCTAGATCACAGTTGGATTGATGAGGTGGATAACAGCCGAGGCTCCAGCCTTGAAAACTAAAGGTTAAGTTTTTATTCATTTTGCGACGTACTACATGCGTGAGGGAGTTTTTTTCTTTGAGGCAGTTACTAGTTGAAGCACTAATGGACATATAGTACTTGAAGTATTCCATTGGTGACAATGTGGCAGTCTCAATGTTAACCCGAGACACCATGATAGGTGCTGTCAAATCGTACCCAATCAATGGTAAACTGTATCAATGGTAAACTGTAGGTAGACGTACCTTCCTGGAGGACTTTGGGGAAGAAACCCAGCATTTATATGTCTTCTTGAAGAAACTAAGAAACTTCCAACCCAACTTGAATCGGACAATCCGACTAGAGCACAAAGTGCTTCAGACGACAGTTTCTTAAAGCGACACGCCTTTAGCCGCTCTATCACTAATTGGACATCATTCAACCAATAGAGGTGGTTATTTTGTCATCAAGGGTTGTAGGATAAACTAACACTATAGTACTCTGATATCTCCATCGATCTTTTAATGAAGTAGTCGGAGAATGTGCTCACAGCTTCGTGTTATTTCTCTCAATTGCTCGAATCTCCTGATCCCTTCCTGTGGGGATCTCCCGACGATGGGGTTACGTGATATAGTTTCTTTTATTTTGAATTTTTTAGGGTGAGGTCCTAAGTAGCACAAACTATGCCAAACAGGAGGTATCGGAAGAAAGCATTAATCTTAATGAGGTATTTCTTATTGACTAGTTAACGTGGGTCGTTCAAAACATACTTTTCGCTTCGGTAGCAATCGACCCAAGTCGTTTCCTAAACACACATGATCAACACATCTGAGATCTTACGATAGACTTCTCCCACATGCTCAGTCTATTTCATTAGAAGGCCCATGGTTTTTAGCAGTGGCATTCATCAAATCTTTTAGATCGCTATTACACTTTGAGGAAGAGATGCGAATCGTAGTTTCCAAACGTATGCCGCAACTAGAAAATGTAGTTCATCCTTCTCATTGACTATAAGTGTCATGAAATTTATTGTAAGAGCTCATTAAAATTTAATTTTAAAACATTTATTGCAAATATAGAGAAATGAAATATTTGTATGTGAATAAAACAACGAGTACACAATGTACTCAGTAAGTGCATTTGAATGCAAAATGAATTTAAATACAACTCTAAATATTTTATGTACTTAAATGTGAAAAAAGATATTATTGAAAAATGAAGAAAACAGTTCCGCCGACATATGGATCCCTTCGGGATCGATCTCGGACCGTTGCTCCAGTGCGACGTTAATTAACTACCTAACATAACATAACTATCGACATGTGGGAAACAAGTTTACTTTTCTCACGCTACTTAAACAAAGAACTAAAAAGGTTTAGTGAGAATGATTCGAATAAAATATTCCAAATACCATATTGCATACTCAAATAATTTTAAAATCATAATTTCATGTTTGCACTTGGATGAGATCTAAATGTCTTATGTATGAGCGACATTAGAAACTCATTTGAGAAAATATACCAGAAATCCCAATCTTCAAAAGTATTAATCGGCTGAACCTGATATGCTTTTAACGATCTTCAACTTTTAACGCTATGTTCGAAGATAAATAAAACTGTTTATATTTAGAATAAAATCAAAGCAGTACATCAAAAGCTTGCGAGTTTTACATACAAAATGGTTTAAGAAATAATTTTATTTAAGTCCTTGGGGATGGCTCAACAAATAGCGAAAATGATCTGATTATCCCCAAGTTATTACCATATGAATACATCAAAAATAAAAGGCAACTAGTTCACTTCAGAAAGATTATAATGCAGAATAGATGTTCACGGATAAGTACTTTTTATTTTAGATTATAAATTTTACTTTATCACCACGGGAAAAGTTTTCGTTTATCGTATTTATAGGAAAAGGCACCACAAAAATTTGAGTCATGTTTAGTTTAAAAAAATTACGGGTAAACATATTTATCTTGGAAATACATTATGTGAAAATGAGTTTCCCACCTTGAGATTTATTTTTTCCAAAATAAAATTTGTTCACGATGTAAGCTATTTTGCTTAATACTACATCAGTTAATAGAAGACATTGAAAATTTTCGCTTCCTCTATAGCTCTTCCTGTAAAAATTAAAATTATCGCTTGTAAATATTTCATTTACGATATCGAATAATTACGTGAGATTTATTTTGCAATTATTTTTAAATTATTCTAAATTTTCAATTGTTAAAATCTATATAGAATTAACCTCTATATATTTTTAAAGCTACTAAAACAATGTTCAGGATATTCTTATAGAGACGACTGATAAGATGATAAGAGGATCCTTGAAAATAATGTCGAAATATACATGTAAACTCAATGAATAAATGACTACTAATATCAATCAAAATTATCTTTCTATGTTATTGAAAGATTTCGTTTCCCATTTCATGTTCAGATTCTAGTTGATTTTTTTAGGTAGGTAGTTCAATTAACGTAGCACTGGAGCAGAACAACGGTATTGGCGATGATCCAGAATCAATCCCAACGGGAATGATTCGAGGACAACACCTCGTCATTTTGAACCACGGTCAGATGACGAGATAAACACCTGAGCTGGCACCCCACTCTTCAAATTTCCACACCACGCCAACGTGAGGACATCCGAGGCCATGCCAGGTTTAACATGCACCAGCCCCACGTATACGACGGTCTGGTTGGATTGAGTTTTGAACTCGCAACCCTCCGGTTGTTAATCCGCGTTTCTACCAACTGGGCTACCACGGCACCCCCACCATATGAGAGAGATTTTCAGCGTAAACACATAAATCATAGACCTTGAAATATAAGTAAACTGAGCATTGCTATGAAGAGGAGCTTCAAAAAGTGTGACCAATATGTCGGCTAGTAGTCATGTGACTGCTTTGTGAAAAATTGACTTGGTTGGCCGATATGGCATCTTATCGCTTCGTTTGGCGATATAACATCTTATGACAGAGTAGACGGGAGGTAGGTAGATAGGTATTTTAATCAATGTCGCACTGTAGCAACACAACGGGCTATTGGCGACGGTCCGTGATCAAACCCGAAGGGAAAGATCAAGGACAACACCACGCAATTTTGAATCACTGGAAGATGACGAAATAGATGTGTGAATACGCCTTCTATAGATTTGGGACAAAAGTGGTGAAATCACCAAACTCGACTATGCCACGTGGACCAATCAAATGATGAATCAATGGATGAGCGTTTTCAACCGTCTTATGGACGAATTAGATGATTAATGTTTGTTTCCACACGGCAGACGAAATTAGTCTAATGGTCACGTTACTACTAGTTTTGGTTACATGATTCTGGGCACATGAAAAGGTTACCATTTTGATCACTCTACTTTTATATTTTCTTTATGACACAAACCATACTGTCTGCGAAGACTTTACTTCAACTATCCAAATGCTCTCGCATGATACATCCCGGAGTATTTTTAAAATCGTTTCCATTCGGGCAACTTTTATCGCCGTTTGGCATTTACTCATTGCTGTTGACCAATCAACTATCACATACATGAATTTGGATTTCTTTGGCATTTTTATTGGAAACAACTACATACTATAACTTGATAGAAAATGCTTCTCATCCCGATTTGCACTTTTAAATGAATAATAATTATTCAAATAAAATTATGATTTATATTTTATTAGACGATAATTATTATCGTCTAATAAAATATAAATCATAATTTTTACTTTTGAACCATTACCATTGGTAAAATGTATTCCTGGTATATTACTCCATTTCCCTCCATGTTTATTTGCTTTAGAATTCATTCAGAAGAGTTTTTTCTTATACATATATGCTTCATTTCTATTGCTCCGTTTTGATTGTTTGATGGTTATTTATGAGCTATTTTTTTATACTCGAGAGGAAATCAGGCTAATTTTAAGAAAAAACACTATGATGATAAAAGCTACTAACTCCTACTATGAAAATTACTATCTATGGCGGAAGCTCAACAGGAAAATAAGAATTATTCACGTAAAAAGAAATCTACTAAAATCATGCAATAATATCCTAATGATTTGAAACAGGAGTTAGTAGTTTTTATCATCATAGCGTTTTCTCTTAAAATTAATCTACGAGTACAATTTCTTTAAAATAATAATTGGAATTAACGCTATTGTTGGTGGCATATTTCTTAGAATAATATCAATTCTATTATCACCTGGAATCCGAAAATAAGTTGAAACATTCGAAAACTGATTCCCACCGATTCAGAAGGTATTATAGAGTTCCAGCCGGAACCAGAAAGGTTTTCTATGAACACTGGAAGCAGATTTCTAATATTAGACTGAATGGCAGGAAAAGCTATCTTCTGAAGCAGTTAAACTGAAATTTTATAGCTTCTACCCTCTCGGAAATAGACTTCTCTAATGGAGGAAGAAGCGTGTAAGAGCCAATGTATTATTTAAAACGCGGGTAAATTCTGCAGTGAGGACGTAAAACGTGGATAGATACGCTGTAAAACAAAGATCAGAGCTGAGATGACCAGATGGAATTTTGTTTACAATCGAGAGATGAACTACTGGTTTACACCGTTCATCGTCTTTTCGCATGATTGGCTCGCACAGAACAGATGTAGCCTAGATTTTTTTTGTCAAATAATCGGAAGATAATGACGCAAGGTTTGGCGCGTTATCGCTATTATCGCAACGGCGTGAAAAAATAGAAAAAGCACACTTATGATATATGTGTGTGGGGAATTAAAATTTGATTCAGGCCTTCCATTGAAAATTCAGTCATTTCAGTCGGAAATTCGTAAAAAAAGTTCGTAAAACAAATAAGGAAAAAATTTCAAAACTTATTGGTTTTCTTTTTTTGAAACGAAGTTTCATGAAGTATATTTCTTAGATAATTATGTATACAAAAAATATTACGGTGATTAGCATAAATCCAAATTTGATTTATTATATGTAATAAGTTATTTTTTTGTTAGTTATGGTATATAATGCTGTAAATTAACGTTTGTAAAACTATATATAATGTTTTTTTCATTAATAATCAGGACTATAGGAATTAATGTTTTCGCATAATTTTTTTGTTCAGGCAGAAAGTTATTAGAAATAATAGATTGTTCCATAAAAACTAATTTGATTACAAGGTTTTTTGTGCGTAATTTTCAAATAAAATGGTATTGTTCTGGTTTTGCGATCCTTGGACTGCAAATCTTTTTAGTTATTTTTTTGTTGTTTTTAACATAAAGGTATTTTTGAATACATTTTTCCGAAACCTTATTTTTCACTCGTCGAGGAAAAATTACCGTTGCTGAAATTTCCCGAGGCTGAATGACGCGCGTGGCCTTGAAGCAGTTTACTTGTAGTTTGCTTCTGTGTTATTAGAAGGTTTTCAAGTGTTAAAATGTTGTTGACGTCATAAATAATCATTATCTTTTGAACGTTTCTCACATATTTAGTCGCCTTTGTAATTCTAAACTGAAATTAAAATTTCAGTTTGCGTGACAAACATAAAATATTTATTTAATATTTTCGTATTAGTAAATTTCAAACCGTAGATTTGACTCAGGAATTTTGCATTTGTAAAGAAAATTTGCATTTGTATTTCGTCGCTTACAACTAAGTCAAAATTTTCAAAATATGAGTTTTATAGGTTTTGTGAATCAGAATGGATCTTTAGACTGGTGAAGTCTAAGTCATTTTTCTTTGTATGAAAGTTAGATTTCTTGAGAAAAGCTAGGAAGAAGAAATAGATGCAGACATTTAGTGAGGAAAGATCGGAAGTAGAATTCGTGTTCGTTTGCCTCGTGCAGTGATATTTTCTGTTTTTTTTTCGCTCGGAATTAATTTCGTATTTTTAAATTTTGTCTAATTTTTAGTTAGAAGTTGGGGCAACTGTACGAGATCAAGAGATAAAAAAGAATCACGAATTTATGTTTTTAGAACAACTTTTTTCCCCGTTAACTTTTTTGTTTTATTTCTTTTCTGTTCTAAATATTTATTATTTTAATAAATTGTACGTTCCTTTTATCACAAGCAACACCATCGCAAAATATTTTATTTAAAGCGACATGTAAGTTAGAATAAAGCCAAGTTTAAGTGGAATTTTGCCATTATTGAAAGACTTTTAATGCTAAAAATATCCGAACTAGGACTTTTGAAATATTACAAATTCTTTGTCATAGCGACAGAAGGTCAAGATGGCTTATTTTACGAATCGAAAGTGTGTATTTCAGCAGCTTATTTAAGGAAAGTTTGTTTAAAACAATGATTTTCTTTACAAGAAACGCTGTTAAATCGATTTACCATTTAGATTACCTTTGCTTTGTCTGTGCTGAAGACATTCAATTTCAAAACACGTTCTTTTATTATTGCACGTGCCACAGAACGGAGTTTCCAGGAAAAAGTATTCTTTTTTAAAACAAACAGCTTGTCAAATTAAATTGTTTTCTTTCCCTTAATGATAGCGAAATTCGAAGAGTGCCACAAGTCGAAAAATATTAGCAAGCAATTTATGAGCGCGAGAGTATTTGCCGTAGATTCGACATTTTTATGAATTGAGTTCATCAATATTACAGGAAAAGAACTTAAGAGAGGGAATTCCTAATCCTCCCTCAAAATCACATTTTGTAGAAGTCGCCTTAGTGCCAGTCACCTTTCATGAGTTTGTACCTTTTCAGGGTTGCGATGTATGTGAAATGTATGACATGGATGGATATGCATGTATAGGATTTGTGTCCAAATTAGGTTGTAGAAATTGTAAAAATGTCGAGAAGATGTTAAGAAATTATTTTACTCACACTTAAATGATTTGGCATTTTTCTATGAAAAAAGGAAAGTGATTATTTTCTGGTCACTTTCAATCTATAGTTAACCTATTCAACCCGCGTGAGGTCGAGTAATTTTGCTAGTGTGTGAAATAATCATTAAACTCTTTAGTATGAAATAAAATCAATAACAATCACACAACCCTAATAACATTTATCACAGAGACTGAAATCATTCGTAAAGGCTCGTTCCCCGATAAAATAACTCTATCCAGGTTAATAAAAAAGGTAAAAGAATGCCAGTGGCTATCCTTGCATGCTGATTTCTACCTCAAGTGGTCTCTCTATTTTAGCATACAATCAACGTTAACATGAATAGTCACGTGGGATTATGATAATGAGTTGTTTTACTTCCCCTGATTATTTTCCATTGATCCTCTCCATGTGCGAGCGTGTGTTCTTGTCGAAATCGGTTACAACGAAAACTTCCAAAGGTTTTCTCATTCATTAACATGGAACATTTTGGAAGACTTCCAAATGATTCATTCCTTTAATGGAGATTCGTTTGGCTCTCTTGTTTGGTTTTTCTTTTCCTCTGGAAGTATTTATTCGAACTACCGTCTCCTTGAAATAGGAAAAAAACAAAGAGAAATAGGAAAATGAATTGAAAAGGTTTTTTTAAAAACAAACCGATGCTGTATGACACAAAGAAGTGTAATTAACGTATTACGTCTCGAGTTGAGAAAACATGCTGGGGGAAGTAGTGTAGTACGTGTTTCTAATTGTTTTTGCATCCACGAAAATTTTGCTTCTCTTAGTTAAGCTGTAGTAAATCTTTTGGGTAAAAAAGAGCTAATGTTTTTTGTGTGATGCGAAGACCTTTAATTAAAAAATAATTTAACTAGTATTTTTAGAGGATTGAAAAAAGTTTTAGTTTTTATTTTGCCATGCATTTTTTAAACTTTATGTACTCATTATATTTACAAGTACACTGATGTGCCCGTGAGAGGTATTTCTGTCAAGCTAAATGTAGGTGGCGGTAGTGTTTTCGCGGAGGAACGTTTAACTGATCGTCGAACGTGACGTTACTTGGCTTGTTTTCCGAACACGATTTCAGAACGTCTCCAATCGAAATTACAAAGAATGAATTCCGAATTGATGTATGATAGCTGATTGATCAAAGCCAATTAGATTAAATGCCAAACGTCCCCAAAACGGTGATAAACTGCATTTGAAGGTATTTTGTATCATGCGAGAGCACTTGTTGACTGGTTTGTTTTTAATGAAAATCCCTTTCTTTCCATTAGCTACCGGATATCAGAATATATGCAAGTAGAAAATTTTACATAATTTACTCCATTGCATCAAAACTTCATATGTATAAAATAGAAGTATTGACCCATACTCTAGTACATTCGATTAATCTGTTTGCAACAAGTTTCAATAAATTTAAAAGCAATTATTTATCAGTTTCTGTCGGAGTATAAAACAATCTTAAAATCTTCCTTCTAAAAGGAACATAAATAGTAATTTTTTAAACATTTAAATTCCCATTTTTGGTAGTCTCTCTTGGAAAAATATATTACAATGTTTGACATCACAGAAATTAATGCAAGTTGTTTTGTTTTAAAAGCGAAATTATAATTGTTTTGTAATTTAATTTCCATAATATGTCAAATTTAATGAATCCCAAATCATGGATAACTAAATTCTTACGAATTTAGTTACAATATAAGTGTATTTAAGACATTAGAATTTTTATATTGTTAACAAAACCTTTGATTACTCAAATGATTGAATCTTTAATTATATTTTAGTGCACAGTTGTTCAGTATTTAAGAATCGGACGCGTATTGTTGAAAGGCAAACAGGTAATAGAAAAGAAAGAAACTGTATTTTTAATTTAGGGTTTTAGTTGCATATTTTAGAAAAAAACTGTAAATAATAACAACTATCTAAGTGAAATTCAAAAACTTGTACTACTTGAAAACTGATGAAATTCTAAACATTTTAAAAACAACGAATATAGCACTAATGCAATACATAGGGCAGTTGGTTTGTTGGATTTACAGGCGAAAGGGCCAGATATTGCCAAATTGCTCCAGCCATAACCTAAACCAACATTAAAAGTAAGAAAGAAATTTAGAAGTTTAAAGTTGTACTATTGTTTAGAAAAGTAGAGTAAGTAAAAAATAAATATAAAAAGGTAAAAAGTTAAATATATCAATCTATAATTAGGAGATTACTCTTAAAAGTAATATCAAATAACTAAAACTGAATGAACTCATCAAAAGAACCAAAAGGGAATTAGATTCAGAAATTACGACTAATGGGTTTTGATGTCATTAAAAATCTTATTTTTAAAAATTGTGAAATTCACAGTGCCTTTTAAATCCGTAAATATGTACTAAATCGTGAATGAAAAGTGTTATTATTTTATTTATATAAGTATAAAAAAAATGTTCTGGAATAAGAACGGATCCATTAAAAAGTAATTTAAATTCATTTTGTAGTCAAACAATGAAATAAACGATACAACACTAACTATTGTATATAATTTTAAAAGAAACACATTATGATTGCTTTCCCGTTTATTCCCACAAAATCCCCACAACGTTTCTTTTTATGCAAAGGCTATTGAATTTCGATACATTAAACTCACATGATGAGAGAACTTCAATATCCTTTTGTTTGACGGATACTCTTTTATAAAAAGAAAAATGTTTGTGGAACATTTTTCAGCCTTAAAAAATAAAGTTCAACGGTGAAGGCTATTATGACAGATAAATCATCCTAACAAACTGTTGAAGTTTCATAGTCGTCGAAAAAACAAAACAGGATAGCACAAGAGAGAAAAGCAACTCATTTGTGGGACACAATGAAACCGTACCGTTCGAACTTAAAAGAATATTGGCACCCTCCTTTCTCGAACAAACACAATTTTAACTACTCCCCGCATTTTTCTTCCTTGCGTGTTCCGTGAACAAAACCCTCTTTCAAAAGAGGTCCCTCTTCCTTTAATTACACTCTCACTAATTACGATGTTATTTTAATTCTGTTATCTTAACTCGGGAACTCCAATGCATCTTGTCACCGCAAAAGAAGAGAATTACGGCTGTTTTGGCGGGAAGCAGTTCGATAGATAAATGCGTCGGGTGGCGACATTGGTTGGCGACGGTCCAAGACTTGGCAACCATTCGGCGAAAGCCGGGCGATCTCGCCAAGAGAGATGCCAGATACCGTGCTAGACGTTAGGGCGGCCGGGGTTAACGGTTCATCAGGGAAGGAGAGCTGTGCTGGAACTGTTATGTCGCAAACGTCGTGGGGAAAGCTCGCCGCCGCTTGGATTATTATGCCTCCTATCGCTCTCTTATGATGTTTTTAGTGGTGCGGATTTGTTGTGCGGGGAAAAGGACAGTGACTCTGCTGTAACCATGACTTGGCCGCGAACTCCTGGACTCAAGGTTCTGGGCTGCGTGACAAGGATTTTCGTCTTCATGTGTGCATGGAAGGTCTCTCTAACAGGTACAGAAATGAATTCATATCTCAGGATTTGTTCACCCATGACACCAGGCACTCAAATTCACTTTAACTTCTTTAGTCCCGAGAAATACCCACTCAAAAACTTCTATTAAAGATACTTGAAGACGCAGAAATGACAAGAAAATTTTTATTTTATTTTTTGAAAAATTGTCCCCTTCCGTGAGGTAATGCCTGCAAAGGGGTACATTATCCATTTGGGACATTATCCACATGGGCCAGAACATTATATTGCAGCTGAATGGGGTTTGTAAGCATTAATGAATATATTTTAACACAGTTGAAGGGTATAAAGTGAATCTTTAATGTACCATGAATGAAGAAGTTAAATTCGATTCACCATTTGACTTGCTTCGTCATGGACAAAAGCACTCATTATTTCAATACTGCTGAATTGATTTCTATTTTCATAAATTAAATCTAAAGACAATTCACGGCCATGATGGTTAAACATTTTCCATCTTTAAACGACCATCGGTTTTAGGGTAGGGAAGCTGGTGTGATTAAGGGAGCTCAAGCATCAGATATGATCTTTCGAATATGGCTAATTCAAATCTGTTAGAATGAAAGAAAATATCAATCTAGTGAATGTGAAGTTTGCTTTGAAAAACAAAGTTAAGAATTGCATCACGTATATTAATTATTAATGAATATAGCTACATATATACCTTTCACTGTATATAGATTAAATAGTAGAAAAGTAAAACCTATACAGAAGAAATGTAGCGCCCAGCTACATTTCTTCTAAAAAGTGACTGCGATCACGGCGGGACTTTGAAAACCCCGCTGAAATTCCTTGCCGAAAAAAGTAGTCTTGAACACGGGTTGATAGAAGTGGTTTCGAACAGGTTAATAGTGATTCTCAACACAGATTTCAGTGTAAATAGAAGTTTACAATAAACTTGGATTTTTTTAAATGTTAAATAATTAATGTGTCTATAGATAATTTTAAATCCCTACAGTTTCTGCAGACCCTAAAGATGAAGGAAGCTTACTCTTCTTTTGTTAATATAGAGAACGAAAAAAACACAAGAAGTCGTGAAATCTTAAGCGACATTTAGTGTTTGACGTCGAGATCATATTCATTGATGCTTTACATTATAAATTATTTAAACACTATATTTGCAATTCAAACTTTTTTCTTAAAAACAGTGCCTTTTTGGAAACAATTCACCATTTTCAATCATTCATTTGGTTCTCAGTAGTGCTCCCTACCTTGTTACCTTAGTTTCATGGTTTAACTCGAATCACTAGTCTTAGTTTATTGATTCACAACCTACTCTCCCACGGGACTTAAATAAAATAAATTAATTTAAACTTCAACATATACGAATCAAATCGTTCAATGCGCTTATAATATTTAAGATTACTATTTGACTTAAACATAGTGCAATTGTGCTACGAAACAGTAACTAAGCAAGAAAGTAACAATAATCAATCCTATAGAACTGTTCAATGAAATTATTCCGATTTTTCATAGAATTTTGGTAGTAAAAGTTCGGTATAGATTTATCAAAATTTATACTTAATGTAATGTTTTTTGTGTTAGATGGACAATCCGAACATAAAAACCTTTCACCTGTTAAGAGTTTGTATTTAAATCGTACCAATTTTTTTACATAGGGTTCGTTGACTTGCTGTGCCTGTTATTGATATTAAGTTTATAGCTTTGTGAACATATGCGGATTTTTAATTTCCAATCGCATTTAAAAATCATAATTATTTTATTATTGTGAGTTCTGAATAAATTTACCAGTAAGAATTTTGATTTATGAATTTGTTATGTCCTTTTGGTTTATAATTCACTGAAAAAAATTTCGTAAGCATTTTGTTAGACATATATGCATCCAAGAGTAAATATTTAAAACTAAAATTTAATGGTATCGACTTATGGAATCTTTAAAATTGATTTAAATGAGAAACAGTAAAATTTATAGAAAATTCTTGACCTTCTCGGATGATTTAGATGAGGGAAAAGAGTGCTACTCATCGTCAATATTTTTTCATTATTCTTCTGCCTTCTCTTATTTAGTGCAAGAAATAACGATTGCATGGACAGATAAATGAGTCTACCATTTCCGATGGAACTATACTATTGTTTTAGTATCTTCAATGTTTTGTTGCGATAATTAAACTTTGAATTTAAATATTTGTCACCTTTGTAACTTAATGCCGCCTTTGTTTCCCACCTGATTTCCTATCTGAATCCAAATATCCTTAGGTCCATCCTAGCCATTGTAGTGTCTAAGGCTGTTTCATTGTATACATTATGCCTCAAATCCAAAATGTCTGAGTTTCCGAATACGTGAATATTCAACTTTTAAAAGCTACATCAAAGAAGATCACGTTAAAAATCAACGTTAAGTGAGGTAAAATTTTACCCGTGGTTGTCCTGGGATTGACTGCGGCAGTGAGATCAACATTGGTTGTATCGTATATTAACTTAGAAAATGATACGGATAAAAATTTGTTTTCAATATTTGTAGTTTTTCCAATTGTACGCTCGTTTCTACGAACCTCTCTGACCAGGAAGAAAGTTCGTTAAGTATGAAGCTCGTCAAATAGAAATCGCGAAAATATTTCACCTAAGTACTTTCTATTCTTGCAACACATTTCAATGAAGTTTAGGTGTATGTAAAAAATTGTGAAAACAAGTCATAATTTAAAGAAATGGAGCATAATCACCAGGCAAAAATGCTTGTCGATTTGAATGTCATTTTTTCGACGGTCCTGACCGAAATTTCGTAATGTCATTCTGGATCGGTATGCTTCCTCTTATTATTGATTGATTTGTTGTAAAGCAAAATTCCTACCATTTGGCCTTGACAATGCCCGGAATTGAGAGCAACGCGGATGACAGAATGCTGTCTCTTTTTTATTAAAGTACTTATTTTCGAAGGCAAAATGCTTTTCTCCTTTTCCTCCTCTAACTCAGATAATGGAGGGAAAATTAACACATGTTCTTTGATAGCAAAGCGGGACTCGATGGAAATTTTTTAAAATGTTTCTTCTGTACTACATCAAGCGTAATCATCCACCGCAGCATATGTAGATAAAAAAATTTTGTAAAAAGTACAGTTATTACTGTGCTGTGTTTTTTGAAGGATAGAAGCATTACTTTCAGCTGTTTCGTCTCACATTTTACATATATTTCTTAACTTAAAAATATGTTGCATAATTATTTCAACTGATATTCATGATAAAGAAATTTTAAATATGCAAAATATGTGCAAACTTTTCAACAAATATAATTCGTACTTGGTGTTCAGAGAAAAAATAGAATTCATGTAGAATTTTTCTTTGGCCCCTGTTCACATGGAGCGTTCTAGCATGCGTTTAGAACGCTTCATGGGACACTCCAAAGGATTTCCGAGCGCACTCCATAGTTTTTCAATGTCAGTTTCCGTTGTGCATTAAATTGTATTTTTTATTTCCGTTACACAAGTTTCTATCTTTGAGATAGTTGAAGATAGAGTGAAAATTTCAACGGATTTCAAATCTGCGTAAACTTTTATTTCAAATCGTTACGAATAACAAGATTTTCTTTACAAATTTATTTTCTGCCATAATCGTGACTAATCTTCTAGCAAAAAGTTTGGCTAAGATATTCCTTTTATACATAAAGTGGAGTATTACCTCGTTTTCAAAGGGAAAATGTCACTTCAATTAGAGTATTTTGTTGCCCCTAATCGACTGTTTTAATTTTACAGCCATTAAAAAAAGCTAAAATTCTTTCTTTTCCAACAGAGAAACCTAACATTAATTTCTCTGTGTTCACTGGGGCCAGGGTTTTGTTAACTTAGAAATATATAAAAATGACCGATAAAGTGATAAATAAATTATCTAAAAAATGTTGAGAATGACGTAATAATTTGATTGATATACCTTCAATTTGCAAAACATCCGTTTTCTAATTATCTGTGAATAAAGTGTGCTTTTGCACTTACTTCTCTATGCATAAATGAATGCGATATAATCAACGTACTGACCAGAAGTGACCATCGAAAGAGGCAAATCTATCATAGGATATAGTATACGATGCGTTCTGGTGTAATACCACTGCCACTACACTTGTAAATTTTTGAACGAGACATTTTCGTACGTTGTTCAAAATCTTTCGAATGACGGGATTATTTTTGTCCTAGGAACCGGTATGAGCCAGCGGATCACTGAGAAACAGTGCTTTATGTAGTTTAAATTGCAGCATTTTTAAACGTTTTGATTAACTGAAATATCCCAAAGTATAATATATTTCGTTGTTTACTATCAAGACTAGAGATAAACCCCTATAAACCTTCCACATTCTAATGTATTCACCCACCAATAAAAAATAATAAGGATGATTTGTTTTGTGTATAGGGGTGAGATCATGGATATTTTGGGCTCAAGAAGCTAGCAGATGAGTCATTTGTAATATGTTTTATAATAAAAAGCGAAACTGTCTGAAAAATTGCGACTTGGGAATATTTCAGTAAAACTTTGATTAAAACGAAACAAATTTTTCGCAAAACTAGCCTTATGCTAAAAACTGGGAAATGACCAAACAATTTCTTTAAAAAAATCTCAAAATTGACGGTAAAACAAAAATATATCCCCAAAAATACTTAACAATTACATGTCTAGAATCAGTAAATTGGGAACGGAATTTCTTTTTATACGTGCATTGACTATGAAGTACTACCAAAAGATGACATGCAAACAAAATCTGGCAGTGGTGATTTCCTTATTTATCTGTTTGTTCCATTGTAGTTGGTTTTATCATGTTTCCTTCGATGTATAGCTAATTTTAATTTAATTTTCCTTTAAATAAATTTGTATATTTTTAAACATCTGTCTAAATATTTTAATGTATCAGTATAAGGAAAACATAAAATAATGATTAGTTCTTTAAATTTCTAAACAACTTTCCTGAGTTCCGACCATCCGAAACGAAAACTAATCCTCTAGCCTTCCCTCTTTCCGAGGTCCACTTTTTAGTGTCAAATGAAACTGAATGGTATTACGACTGGGCAATGTTTCAACTAAAATTTGATGAAAACCCAGGACAAAACGAGTAAATTATGCTCAAAAACCTAAAAAAATGCGATAAAAATCTCTAAGAATGACCAAAGAACAGTATATTTCGAAAACCAAGATATTGCAAATAGAATTTCCGTCTACTTGTACATATAGTACAAAAATTTTAATAAAATAGAGGCAATAATAATTGCAATAACATTCGCTGTAGGATCAAAATATATTGTATGTAAAACAAGCTCATTAAAATATGGTCATTAAATTCACTTTCAAAAGTCAGCGAGTTTCATTTTTCTCGAGTGCAAAAAATGAATGAAAATTACCACTCATCTTACACATTTCACGTTGAGGATAGTTAAAAATTTAACTTTGAAGTTTAGCTTTTAAATGGATTGCTTAATTTTAGATTTATTTTAAAGACGTTTGCCTCACATGAAAACAAAAACGGACAGTTGTCGGTATACGTTATTTTAGAAGTAAAATGACCGACTATCCCCTTTTGTAGAAAACTATTATACTTTTACAAGTTTTGTATCTAATCAGGGTAAAATTTCTTCAAAATATCGAATCCAATTAAATTTTCATCTTATTTTTCATGACTAAAAATAAAGCAGTAAAGACAACAAAATACTCCCTATTAAAGAGTGATATTTTTTTCATAAAAACGAAATAAATACTCCCATTGTGTTCGTTTTATGAATAATAATGAATATCTTTGTCAAATGCCTATAGCGGAAATACACTGGTGTTCAAAATGAAGAGAATTTTCATCTCCAGAATTACTGGACATACACTATTTTAATGTCGCTGGAAAAAATGAACCCCTTCATTCGAGCAATTTTTACAGTAGAGAAAATTCAAAGATGGCATTCGACAGCAACTAACTTGTTCTATCAATTCAAATTCATAAAATTTGCATAAGGGGCCGTCTTCATATTAAATTGAGCACCAACTTCATAATTTCCAATAGAAACTCTCTATTTTGACACACAATTTCAAATCTATACCCAAATTTAATTTCAGATACCAAATTTAATGTCATTAGGTCTTACCGTTTCGAAGTTATGAGTACAGAATGATTGGAGCTCCTAATGTTAAATCAGTTTCTTAGACTTTTATGGATATCTTCTTAAAAATTTTTCTATAGCGCTGATATTTTGTACCATCTCCAATAGTGTTTCACTTGCATGATAAATATAACAATTCTCCGTATCGTTTACACATGTAATTCTCCAATAGTTTTCACTTGCATGATAAATATAATAATTCTCGAATCGTTTGCACATGTAATTCTCCAATAGTTTTCACTGGCATGATAAATATAATAATTCTCGGATCGTTTGCACATGTAATTCTCCAATAGTTTTCACTTGCATGATAAATGTAATAATTCTCGGATCGTTTGCACATGTAATTCTCCAATAGTTTTCACTTGCATGATAAATGTAATAATTCTCGGATCGTTTGCACATGTAATTCTCCAATAGTTTCCACTTGCATGATAAATGTAATAATTCTCGGATCGTTTGCACATGTAATTCTCCAATAGTTTTCATTTGCATGATAAATGTAATAATTCTCGGACCGTTTACACGCGCTGACAAATACTTTCGAAATAGTGTTCAAATTTGAAATTCTATTCAAATTTCTAACTATAACTACAATTAATCTCGATCTACGAATAGCGATTTTCAATGTGGAGATGATCCCTGAAATTGACAGCAATTTTAACATCGAATATCTCCGGATATAAAGATAGTAGAGTCATGAAATTTCATACAGACTAATTTAACGATGCTGAATCTGATTAAGGCATCAAAAAATGGTGTTCCCATTGGAAATTTTTTTTTGTGCTAAATTTTATATGAAGACGGCCCTAATGCATTTTTTTGCATTTGAATTTGTAGAGGACGCTATTCCCTATTGAATGATATCTTTGACTTTGATCCACAATGAATAGTGCTCGAAATAAAAGGGGGTTCGTTTTTTTCGGCGACTGTACACATAGGTTGAAATAATACAAAACAAAATAACCATACAATAGTTATGGTACACATTCATGACACTGATTGAAGGCGGAACTTCTAGCGATTTCGGCATGTGTGAACTCTATGCACTTACGCTACCCGCGTTTTTTGTTGACATCAAACGCTCGTTTGATAACGTTTCATGTGACCAGTGTCTTTCACTAACATCGGGCTAACTTCCGTTTTTGTCTCATGCTAACCGGCATACTTGTTAAGTAAATACTAAAGAGATGGTGTTTTATTGTGTTCATGGCTTTTTATAACGAGCTGTATCTCTCATCTTGTTTAAAGATTTTAAAATCAGTATTGTACTGAAACAAATTTATTTTTTCTAAATGTTTTTGTAAAACCAGAAAAAAATTATTGGGTTTATTTGTCCATTCTTAACAAATCTTAATGAGATTTTTCGCAAAATTCGAGAGAACAGTCACGACATCACCAATTGATTTTGATATTTTTCAAATTCATGTGTAGCACACCCTTAACGAAGTGATGCAACTGAAGTTATATTAATTCTAGAGACCCCAAAAGAAAATTCCTTTGATTGCGTGTCAAATCTGCTTTAAGGGAAACAGAGTAGCGTGAAGAATAAGTAATACAAAAAACATGTTGGGAAAAGAGAAAAAACATGCCCTGAAAAATATTATTTCTTTACAAGTTTAGAAATAAAGTTGGAGATGGTAGTTGAATTTTCGTCGCCCGTAACCACACAATGAGCTTTTGGTGACGTTTCGGGATCCATCCCGAAGGGAAGGATCCGAGGACAATACCTCATAATTTGAAACACGATCAAATGACGAGGTCAACACCTGAGCTGACACTCCATTCTCTAACTTCCACACCACACCAATGTGAGGACATTAGAGGCCACGACAGATTTAACGCACATAACGGTCTTTGGTTGTATCGAGTTTCGAACTCATAACCCTCCGATTGTTAATCCGGGGCTCTACCAACTGGGCTACCGCTGCCCCACAGAAAATAATAAACTTAGTGGAAAATTAATTCACAATTTGTACAGATTTAAATTTTCTAACGCATAATCTTAAGATTGCTCTGCGAGTTAAGTTTTAGGGTAAAAATACTTTCGTATTGAATCCTCAAATAATATATGCTTTAAAAATCTTCGTTCTTGAGTATCTCGTTTAGAGTGGCATTAAATGAAAGGCAAAACAAGATAAAAATTTGTAAGATATTTTATCTTGAATGTTTAAATAAAGGATTACTATTCCATTCTCCCACCTCTTTAAAAATACATCTCAGAATCTTCGCTACCATTACTGTCACACTTAAGGCCTATTTCATATGGTTGCTAGAGGCAACAGAGTCAATTTTGTCGTAATCATTATTTGCACGATTACCTATTTGATTTTAACGACTTAACCCTAAATGGTGGTTGTCTTGACGAGGTATCTCGTCATTAGTGATTAGATCTTGATGGACGAGACATCTCGTCATTAGAACAAAACTGGCCAGATCCTGATCTCGTCATCATCAAAATATCGGCAATATCTGGATGACGAGATATCTCGTCATTAGAAATATTGGTCAGATCTTGAGGGACGAGATATCTCGTAGAATTCACTTGGAGGGTTAATCCAGTCTCACGCAATCAGCCAACTAATGGTATTACGTATCTAATTCAACCCCTGCTGAATTCTTTACAGGTAGTCGGGAAGGGAGCTTACCCACCACTGCAATAGTTAACTTGCAATTCACAAACAAATGAAGCAGAGTTACGGATCTCAACCTAGGCGCACACCCAGACTTGGAGGGGCTGAAGGTGATTAACATGACTATAATTCACGTGTAACTGACAACGACAATTCTTTTTGGAAGTACCAGGAAATTTCGATGAAACGAACACAGGTTCCTTAAAAGAATCCATATGGCGTGTGTTACTTTCTGCCTCATGCCCTTTCACTTTTAATTAGTATTCAGATGGTGTTGCGTAACAGAAAAGGGGCGGGATTTTACTTCTCTAGAACTTGGATGGTTTGTCCTCACAGCATAACACATGGTCCCGATCTCACAAGTCATACGTTTAAGGAAAAGAAAAAAAATGGTAGGTTGTGTCGAGGACACAAATCTTAGTTTTGACGTGAATGCTCGGCCCTGTTGCTGGATTGTGGAATGAATGAAGCAGATAGGAAGTTTGAACCATTGCCTTTTTAAAATTCAACAATTAATTTAGTTTGAACGAATTCAAGTGCAATTTGATATTAATATTGAAGGACGATTTTATTCGTTAAAGGCTTGTGGTTGTAGTGTAGTTCAGTAACTTTCGAATGACACCACTTAGGCGGTCCTCAATCCGTGCAATCAAAAGTTACATTGGCCCCAAACTTGCCCATCACTGAAGAATTTCGACATATTGCGGACCACCTTATTAATTACATTAAATAGATTTTAGCATGTTGGTAAGTAACTGATTTCTCAACCTGGGGTATGCTACTTCCCTCTTTCGCCACTTGGTCAGCACGTTCATTTCTTGGGATTCCGCAATGGCTTGGGATCCACTGGTACACATATCCAAGACTGCTTCCATATTTATCAGTCCATTAGTGTTATTCATTCCTGTTACCGCTAGGGACAGAGCCATTCTAAACTGATATTGTGACCTGTGAGTCAATGAGGAAAATAAGGTATCAGAGCGTTTATCAAATTTCACTGTATTTAGGATCCAAGCGGCTTGTATGGCTACTATTTCAGCACCAAAGTATGTCGCTCTTATTTCAAGAGACTTTTCCGTCAATTAAACCATACATTCAGCACCTACAATTTACATGCTACACATTACAGAACAGAAGCTTTTCGTATTTCCCATTTCCCGGTGGCAGTGACAACCCGGGTAGAAGGGGGATCGCCATGGCCCAGTGGATTTTACTCACTACGCTGTCAACCACCGAGTTGTAAGCGGTGCAAATTCGATTCCTCCCTTCGTGTATTTCTCTCTTCTGTGTCAGTAAAATTTTCTTTGTTCCTTGTGCGTTAATGTTCATTTACTTGGAAGTTTGGCACAACTTGGCCAAATATGGCCCTTGCGCCATAAAATTCAACCTAACCAACCTCTATATAGGGTAGATAGGTAATTGAATTTACGTTGCACTGTGGAAGCATAATGGGCTATTGGTGACGGTCCGAGATCAATCCCAAAAGAAAAGATCCGAGAACAACACCTCGAAATTTTGAAACACGGTCAGATGACGGGGTCAAAACCTGAGTTGTCACCCCACTCTCCAAACTTCCACACCGCACCAACCCCCATGTAGCGAGTATCTATATACAACAGCCGAACTACCCGAATTACCAGGAGAAAGCCAATACACCAACCACTTCATGGTATTTGCGCGCTCATGTTGTAATTTTTTGTAGCAATCATTTACCTAATCATTTAGTTATACACATTATTTGTATTTGTAATTTTTATCTCTCATTTTTGTGAGGGGCTAGCCCCCTGCCGAAACATATTTGGGCCATCCAAAGGGGAGGAGTTGGCGCCCCTGCTCGCATTCTAATTGGTTGTGGATATTGTGGAAATCTATAACAGTTCTCTAGAATATTTGGGACTGTTAGAACCTATTACGCGAAACAACAGTTGAGCCCACACATTTCTGCGTGTTCGACAGACAAATCCAATATTGTCCCAGCCAATAAATGTACGTAGTCATTATAATATTAGAGAAAAGGAACCAGAAATAAAATTCTTCCCCCGTCTGATTTGGACTGTTTGAAAGTGCCCAAACTGCCGATGGAATAGCCGGTAATAAGAAGAATGCGGCCCATTTTGAAACGGTGTAGCGATCGTACTTCCTGCACTAATTGACTAAATAAGGCGAAGGAGGTGCTTCATTGGCTAATTAGGAGGAACCCTGTAACTTGAGATCGAAATAAATTCAATTAAGTGAGAATATTTACAATTTTATCTTAGTTGCTGTAGGTATCAACTTGGGGCTCAGTTCTCAGTTTGCCGGAAGAGAAATTTCTAATTTTAGATTTTTCGGTGCTGTATGATTTGTATTCATTCGCGCAGTTGTAATGCGAGCATAACGATCATTACGTATCTATGGATTTGTGAATAACTGCATTTATGAGTTTTGAATAATTGACTTGTTTGTTTTTAATCTTTAAGATTTTCTATGTATTGCTCTGTTAGTGTGAGTTGATAATTTAAATCAAGAACACAATCTACCTAATTGATTCTATCCATCCGTATATATTACTACAATATATTTCATCCGTAGCTTCTCAATTTGCTTTGAGTTTATTGACCCTTCCTAGGAAGATTCCTTGTTTTAATTAGAATAACAAAATTATTTGAAAGAGTTGTTTAAAATGACGCAGATTAAAAAAGTAATGCGCTACAAACAGGAATCACAAATATGATTATCGTTATAGAATGACTTAGGTAAAGGAAGGTAATATGGGATACCTGAGGGGATTTTAAAAAGGTTACCAAAAAAGGATAAATTGGTTTTTTGAATGAATGAAACGAAAAATGACGAAAAAATTAACTACGATTTTCATATGCGAAAAGAAAATTTATCAAACTTAAGAAATTTTAGTTATACTAGAATAAAGTAAAAAAAGTAAAAAAAATAAATAAATTAAAACAGCATCTAATATGGAACATCTAAGGAATACGTTACACACAAAAACATATTTTTTATACAAAAGAGAAATGTATATTTAATTAGTACTTTAAGAAAAAATAGCACTCACTTTCAATTGCCTTAAACTTCTTTAAACATCTAAAAATGTTCAGAGTATTTTTTATGCGCCATTCTCACAAAAAATCTTTTCTCCTTAAACCAAAAACCTCTTCAGATCAATGCCTCTTCAGTCAATACAGGTTTCTTACCTAATGGTGTATTTGATGATTTTATTTGTTTAATTTTCCCGTCCGATCTAAGCTGTTGCAATCATTCTTTCATCTTACGATTTTTTTTCTCACAAATGCAGCTTGAGCTTGCATATATGTAAACAACAATGGCAACAGTTTCACTTAACTACATAATAGGTAATACAATAATGTAATATACAGTTTTATCTACATTGCTAAAAGACAATGCATGTGTTGCTTACTGAGTCCACAGATGAAACTATTGGAAAGTCTTGAAATTTGTTTTGGCTCCTGAGTTTTTAAAATAAATCAACAAATAAAATACTATGCATCCAGTCATTCATGTACTTAGATCGATCGAGATGTGCCACTTTTTGTACACTCTCTGTGTGACAGTAATCCTTTTAAAAGTTCGTAGTCTAGTAACCAAAAATAACGTAAAAGATATTTTTCAAGTGTGATAACTTAACTTTGCTTACAAAATTCCGTTTTCGTCTTTGAGCCCTCTGTAATAAAACCCTGAGTTCGCTACTGAACCTGAGAGTTTCAATATCTAGGGCGTAAAGGTAAAGACCGTATTAGAGCTGAACTCTTATCTTAGTTATTATCATACATATATTTCTCAATCACTAATACCTTGGATAAGAACAATACCCCTTAAGTCAAAACTTTACCAAAATGTCATGCATCAACTTGGTTAAAATGTTTAGTTCCAGTTTGTAATGTCTCCTCTGGGTCTACAACCCTGATATTAAATCTCTAATAGCAGAGAGCTTTTAAATTGCAGAACCAGTTTCAGATCCTCTCTGGCATTAGATAGCTCTGACAATTTGAACCAGCCTCGTAAAATAGCCGAGTCTTGGATGGGGTGTTGTTGTTTGAGGCAACACACTGAAAGCGTTGTAATTGTTTGATACGTACAACTCGGTCTGCTTTTCTTCTTTAAGTAGAGCTAATGTCAGGGTAGAGACGCGAGTGAACCTCTCCCCACGCTGCCACTGACTTCGAGAAGTTCAAGGTCACGCCATTTGTTTTCGGAGCTGCCTTGGTGATTCGCTTTTTTTTTGTTGAGTTTGCACGGCATACGAAATTCGCTGTTGGGCCGCGTAATTTATGCCGATCCTTGCAAATTGGAGTGAGATAAAATCAGGATTAACGTTTTTATTTAATGGACAGTTGATGCATGTGCTCGGTATTGCTGGCTGGTGTGTATTTCGTTTTCATTCGAGCTTTTGAATACAAATAAGTAGGGAATTTGAATGCAGGTAAATCGCTGACTTACGAGCGAAACACAGTCAAAATTTTCGTGATTTGAGGTTTTTTTTGGCTTTTCCATACCCGAATGTGGTGATCTTTAGATTGCTGGCAGTCCACTGTTTTCTTTGCATGAAGGTTAAAAACACCCAGTGAGAATAGCTTAAGAACAGAATCGGAATGGAGAAGAGCATAGGAGGAATGGGGAACTTCCTTTCCTCAGAGCTGGTTTTTGACTTAATGTGTTTCAATTGTAAGCCGACGAAATATTCTATTGCTGAATAGTTTTCAAAAATAAATTTGCATCTCTATTCCCGATTCCTCGAATTTTTCATCTCTGGGGAACAAAAAGTTATTTTTGAATTTAACCGGAAAAGTTTTAACTCATGAATTATGTATACATATTTCACAAACGTACGTAGCACAGAAATCGTGATTGTTTGTATATTGTGGGGAATGACAAGAAACTGATACAAATAGTATTATATCCGTCGCTACGGGATTCATTGGACAATTTCGTGGTTTCGTTTAAATACTCTTGACTTGATCTACGGAGCTGCATAATATTGCTAAACGTACACGGAGATCGCCGCTTTAATAAAATTCTTCAGCAATCTGATTACAGAAGGCAATTTGAAATACGGCAGATAGAAATCAGAGAAGAAACGAAGATGTGAGCGCCCTTGAAAATATGTCTTGACGTCAAAAAATTCGGAACCAATCGCCATTGAGCTAACAAGTTACTGGGTTTGTTTTAGGGTTTTATGTCGCAAGGGCCATATTTGGCCATGCTGCCCCAGACACAGGACATACAATATCAAGTAATAGACAGACACACACAATGAAAGTTTTACTGACCCAGAAGAGAGAAATACACTCATGGAGGAATGGACCGAACAAGTTATTGGGATCCAATGGAAGTGGTCCTTCAAGAAGCTAATTGTGATAACATGACTAAGTTGTGAACCTTATGTCATGTATTTTATTGAAGATAAGATATAACACCAATACATATGCGAAATATTATTCCAGATTTTATTTCATTTGGAGGTATGAACTGTGTGATTATCGATGCTTATATTAATTTATAAATGGATTTAAATGAGGTATGGAATCGGAGTAGGTGACACTATCAAAATAAGTATAAGCAATTAAGAAACTTTATTCTGTAGGTGCTATGTGAGGGTCTGTTAGTATCTATTAAATTCTGTAAGAGAGAAGCTAATTATCAGAGTTTTAAAACACTTAGAATAACATTCATTCAATTTTAGAATTACCTGAAATGTATATTCCAGTTGTAGCGCCGAGGTTTGATTCCCTGCCAGGTTCGATTCCCCATTCTCCTGTGTCAGTAAAACTTTCCTTGTGTGTGTAAGTTCGAAACTAGGTCCAGCCAAAGACTGGTGTTCACGGTGACTGGGGCACGTTAAATCTGTCGTGGCCTCAAATGTACTCACGTTGGCGTGGTCATCTCGTGTGACCGTGGTTCAAAATTACGAGGCGTTGTCCTTGGTTCTTTTCCTTGATCCCGAACCGTCGCCAATACCCCTTTGTGTTGCTCCAGTGTGGCATTAATTAACTACCTACCTTGTTTGTGTATGTCTATTTACACTGCTGGCCACCCAAATTGCAACACCAAGAAAGACAAGAGATATCACAACAAAATTTATTTTGTAGATAACATGTTGACCAAGTATCAAATGATTAAATTTATAGACTTCTGTGAAGTGTGGTTCCTGCCAAAATCAGTAGCCAGAGTAGCCGCCATTGTTGGAGATCACCGCTGCCACACGCCTCGGCATTGATTCAAAGAGACTTTGGATGTGTTCTTGGGGTACAGCAGACCAAGCAGCTTCCACACGTTGCCAAAGTTGATCTGGTGTGGCAGCTGGGGATGTATTCTGGGTCAATCGTTGAGCAACCATGGACCACATGTTTTCTATCGGCGAAAGATCCGGAGAGCGAGCTGGCCAGGGAAGCAATTCAATCTGGCGATTGACGAAGAACCCTTGGACAATGCGTGCCACGTGTGGTCGCGCATTATCCTGTTGAAATATGGCTGTGGGCAAGCCCTGAAGGTAAGGAAGGACAACTGGCTCCAACACCTCGGAGATGTAGCGCTGGCTGTTTAAAGTACCGGCAATGCGTACTAGAGGAGTGCGAGAGTGATATCCAATACCGCCCCATACCATAATACCCGGTGCAGGACCAGTGTGGCGGTGCATAACGCAGCTGTTCAGCATCCTCTCTCCACGGTGTCTCCAGACTCGAATCCGACTATCGTGGTGTTGCAGACAGAAGCGTGACTCGTCAGTAAAGACAATTTCATTCCATTCTGCCGTCCACATCCTTCTTTCATCGCACCATTGGCGGCGGAAACGTCTGTGGTTCTGCGTCAAGGGTAGACGAAGCAATGGACGTCTTGCGGACAGACCACTCTGCTGTAAACGGCGTCGAATGGTACGCGTCAAGGGTAGACGAAGCAATGGACGTCTTGCGGACAGACCACTTTGCTGTAAACGGCGTCGAATGGTATATACTGTACCTTTTTGTGTGTTTTAAATAAACGTTCGACCGCCCGCGCCCACATGAAAGGTAAGTACGCATCCCCTCCGATTGGATGGGTTGCCTGGTTCCTCGATTTCGTGCTGGTGGAAGTCCCCACGAATTAAATCCCCGCCCCCCGCACCAAGCTCTAAGCCGTCAGGCGAGCTGGGGGAGCGTGGGTCTCCAATGGTACGCGCAGACACTGGATGATGCGGTACAGACTGAATGTGCTGTGCTATGGTTCGTGATGTGGCTGAGCGATCCGTCACTGCCATACGCACAATATGCCTGTCATCACGTGAAGTGGTGCACTGAGGTGGATGCGATCGAACACGTCGGTCCGTCGTACCCTCCTGCATCCAACGATCACATATCCGCATTACAGTTGTTTGGTTTCGTCCAACACGACTACCGATTTCCCTGAAAGATAATCCACAATCTCGGTAGGCCACTATCCTTCCTCTGTCGAACTCGGATACTTGATCAAAAGATGATCGCTGTTTTCTACGAGGCATAATTGATCGTTTTTTTTGAAAAAACCACAAGAAAAACGCAATTGCCGTACTTGAAATCGTCGAAATCTCCAAGCCTTAAATAGCGCTTTGAAGTGGCGCCACAGGCGCGCGTGATGTGCGTCTGCGCTGAAATTCTAATCATTTGCATATCTCACCTCCGCTAATGCATGTTGTAAATTTCATATTATTTGCATGCTTCCTTCAGGGTGTTGCATTTACGGTGGCCAGCAGTGTACTTAAAGTTGTTTGGCGCCAGCGTGGCCCTTGCGCCATAAAGCCCGACCAATCAAAACTGTATACATTTATGGCTTCACGATATTGAGTGATATTTGTTTGTCAAACGAGGTTTGATAAATTTGGGCAATAAATATGATTCGTGTAACCCAATCCCTTATGTTACGAAGTATATAAGTGGACCTGAAACCCAAAGAGTTTCCGAAAGTGCCAATAATTACAATCCGGAAATTGCACTGATGAACTTAAGCACGAATCTCAACAACTCGGGAAAAAGAGGTGGTGATTTCTGGACTTCAGGACTATTTTGCGAACTACGTGCGATTGACTGACGCAAACCAAGCTAAGTGCGAGTCTATCACAATAGCAGACTCCCCTTTTGCGTTTATAATGCTGAATGAAGCTGCTTTAAACAGATGGTAATTTTTCTCTGAAGCAGCACAAGATCATTAGAAGGATTGTTGAACGAAAATTATGTGGACAAAGTTTTCGTCAATGCCAACTAGGTGTTTCCGATCTGCACTCGGCCAGTGCCAGTTTAGATGACGGGCCTATCATGAAATAAAAAAATGTATCAAAGTATTCAATGCATATTCCCACAAATGTGTTAATGTTTCTTTTCTCCTTTATACAATCCTACGAGCCACGGCAACCCAGATGGTAAATTCACGGATTAGCAAACGAAGGTTTGTGAGTTGGAAACTCGATCCAACCAAAGACCGTCGTGTACATGGGAGCTGGTGCACGTTAAA
Source organism: Meta bourneti (assembly GCA_933210815.1). Lineage (NCBI taxonomy): Eukaryota > Metazoa > Arthropoda > Arachnida > Araneae > Tetragnathidae > Meta > Meta bourneti. The sequence continues at coordinate 34,602,890 of OW119922.1, read as the reverse complement.
TCTATCGTACCTCAAATGTACTCACATTTGCCGTGTAAGTTTGGTGAGTGGGTAACCGTCACACCTGACCGTGGCTCAAGATAACAAGGTGTTGTCCTCGGATCTTTCTCTCGATCCCGGACCCTCGCCAATAGCCCGTTGTGTTGCTCGAGTACTTAAATTCAACTACCTACTTACCAAAACAGGACCAGCTTTCCCAGAAGCAATCTGAGTAAAAGAAAAAGATTGTCGCTCTTATTTCCCGACGAAAACATTCGAAATAAAAGAAATTTCTTTTTTAACATAATTAAAATTTTAGTAATAACATTGTTGAACGGCATTCTGGTTTATAATCCTCCAGGTATTTTAAATTGCAATTTTTGTATCTGTATTTTTTAACTTCACCCATAGAAGTTAAAATTTCATATTTTAATCCATTACGCAATAAACATCTTCGGAAATTCCAAAACCACTCTATTTGGTACTAACGCCCTTTTTAATACTGGATGATGGATTATTTTCGACTGCTACTTTAGATTACATTTTATTTTTAAAACAATAACCTTGCTAAATTCTGCTGAAAAAAGATTTTACTCAATTCGAAAACTTACTTTTAAAAAATGATGTGTTCGATCATGTCTTTCACTGCTAAGTGAAATCTTTCGTCAATCAATCCAATCATTATGTCTCTCCTTATCATGATTTGGTAATGGGGAAATGCCGCATGTTTTCAAGGAACTTAATGATTCATTCTTTATCTCACTATTCGCTCTTCCAGTTTCTTCCCCAAGTGTAATCGTACTTGATTTTGAGGGGGCTGCGGTAACCCAGTTGTTAAAGTGGTGGATTAGCAAACGGAGGGTTGCGAGCTCGAAACTGGATCCAACTAAAGACCGTCGTGTACGTGGGGGTTGGTGCATGTTAAATCTGTCTTGGCCTCAGATGTCCTCACGTTGGATGAAGTTTGGATAGTGGGGTGCCAGCTCATGTGTTGATCTTGTCGTCTGATCGTGGTTCAAATTACGAGCTGTTGTCCTCAGATCTTTCTCGTCGGGGTTGATCGCCAATAGCCCAATGTGTTGCTCCAGTGCGATGTTAATTAACAACCTGCCTCTTTCTCCCAATGGATGTAGTTATTTAATCCTGTGTGTTGTGGGGAATAAGAAATACGAGACTACTCTTAAATCACGTGACACTCGGAGGGTAGGTAGTAGTTAACGTCGCATAACACACAACGGGCTATTCTCGACGGTCCGGGATCAATCCCAAAGGGAAAGGTCCAAGGGCAACGCCTCGTAATTTGGAACCACTGTCAGATGACTAGAACAAAACCTGAGCTGGCACCCCACTCTCCAAACTTCCACACCACGCCAAGACACTCTGAGGGCTAAGCGAGTAAACAAGAGATTTTTCTTGTCTTGTTCAATCAACTTCCCATTCAAGTAGTCAACTGGCACATAGATGGAGTCTGCTTCAACAACCTATCAAATTATCTTATATAACTTCCGAAAATAAACAAAAGTGGTGTGCCAACATCCTGAACGATAAGATCTCAAAATATAAAATCAGGATGTGTGTGCTGGCGGCCGGAGGGGTGGCCGCGGACGCCCTCCCCTAAGTTTAAAAATCCCAAAATCTTGAATTGCATATGGTTCTTCCCCCTGACACTCTGCCCTGTTTCCCTCGGTAATTAGTGAGTCAAGGACTAGGTCCGGCTCAATTTTAAACTTCATTGTTTTAGATCCTGTAGTTTTACTTTTCTTAAAAATTTTAGAAATTTGGGGTTTTGAGAATATAGTAATTTTAAATATCATCATAATTGTAAATCTCATTGTAAAATATCATATCATAAATCTCTTTTTGTTCTTATATTGGCGCCTCATATGAGCCATCCTCTTATATACTACTATTTATCACCTATTTGTAGCGCCTACTTTAAACTGCCCACTGGCAGTGATATAAGCTGCAGTTAATGAATTAAAAAAAAATTAAAAGTTACAAATCTGTGGTTAAGTTTCAGGTGCTACAGGATGGCCTATGTGGCGCCGATATCGTCCTTGTAAACCGGCAGTGTGCCGGTCGTCGATACTTAGTTGTTGTTTTTGGACCCTGTTGGTCCTTTTTTTGTGTGTATTTTTAGAGAAAAAATAAATGGTGGTGCCCTGGACTTCGGTGCGGACGCGCCGGAGTCTGGGTGTACCCTCTCTGTGTGTGTGTGTGGGGGGGGCTGGTTTTCCCGGCGTGCCCCTTTTGTGCCCATGATTAAAGTCCTCCCCCTCCTCCCATATAAAAACTCAAAACTTATCGGTGAGTTGGGAGGAGGAGGGTCTAGAAGAAGAAGAACCTATCAAATTGCTAGAAACAAAATGAGCATTTCTCGTTTGCAAATCTGTATAAATAAAAATGGAGTGTTTGTGCATTGAATATTTTAGACTCATTTCAAGTCATGTATGCGTTTTGGATCCTTATGCAAAATCAGTAGTTTCTACGTTCCGTGTCTGTCTATAAGTGTACTCGTACTCTTGAATACATTATTTAAATTTCCTTCTCCATGTAAACATTGACCAAGCTAACTTTAGCATTTATTTTTGTAATATCAATAACATCTTGGGGAGTGTCCGGGCCCATCCCTCTTGACCCTCCTAGTGATTGTCTCGACGAGGTATCTAGTCATTAGCAAAACTGACCAGATCTCGATGGACGAGATATCTCATTAGAAGAAAACTGACCCTTGATCTTGTCATCTTCAAAAACTGAAACGATCTCGTGATCATCGAAAAATCAGCAACATCTTGATGGCAAAATATCACGTCAATAGCAAAATTGGTCAGATCTTGACAGACGAGATATCTCGCCGAAACCACTTGAGGGTTAATACGTCCCTGACTAAATGGAAGCCAGATTTGAATCTGTATGATTCCACATTCAACCAAAAACCTCTATCGTAAAGTTTTGGTATTGCGGAGCCACATCTACGAAATCAGCTTTCATCCAAAGCCCTCACCAAAATCCATCGCCCTTCTAGCCACATGCTGGTGAGAAACAGCGACGGAAAAAATAGTAATTATCAACGTCAATTCCGTGTTCCATCAAAATACATATAAACATCACTCCAAACACCGGACGGTCCTATCACTTCCACTTGAAGCCCATAACAATAAAATCAACGAACCCCGATGAAGGGAAGAAATGACATATTCCCCCCGTCTCTTCGACGTGCAACGTTTAAACAAGAGACGAAACCTTGACCGTTCTTTCGATGATCGATGCTCCGGCCTGCGATATGTCACTCTTTCTTCTCTTCGCCGTTCTTTTTTTAGTAGTATTCCCCTTGACAGTGCGACACGCGAGGACTGCTGCGCGCATGCGCGAACGTTTCTTTTCGAGCTTATTGACTCGTTTGTGGAGTTCTCCGAATTTGATTAAAAAATGCACTTGTTGGGACAATTGTGCGATTTAGATGGAACGAGTCTGGTCGAGAATAATTCGTCTCGTTTCTTTGAATTTTGTGCTTTTTGGCGTGCAGTGATTCGAAATGGGAAACGAACAGGCGAGTGGGAATTTTCGATTAATCAAATATCCGAAAAATATTGCTCGTCATCTGACGGAGGTTCAAATTTACTTGGTGTTGTCCCCGATCTTTCCCATGGGGATTGATCCCGGACCTTCGCCAATAGCCCGTTGTGTATCTTCAGTGCGGCGTTAATTAATTACCTACCTACACACCTATAAATATTGCATAGCCTGTTGTGTTGCTCAAGTGCCACGTTAATTAAGTACCTACCGATAAATACTGAATAGAAAAATAAATACTCGAAGAGAGGTGGGTAGTTGAATTCACGTCACTGGAGCAACACAACTAGCTATTAATATTCGAAGAGAATGGGCTTTAATCTATGAAAACTAGTCAACATTAACTAGTGACATCTATTGAGTTCAGCCCCTGCTATTATTTCAGAGGTTGAGAACTGTGCTGAACTTAGCCACCACTACAAAAATTGACTTACAAGGAAGTGGTATATAATGCAGCGCATGGAATATTAACCATGGAGTACTTTTTGGTTGGTTGAATTTTTATGGCGCAAGGGCAATATTTGGCCAAGATGCTCCAAGCACAAGACAGACGCTCATAAGTAAAGATTTACTGATACAGACGAGAGAAATACATCCAGGGAAATCGAATCTGTACCGCCTACAACCCGCAGGTTGCCTGTACAATGCGTGAACCCACTTAGCTACGGCGGCCTCGAAGTTTATGGTATACTGAAGTTGCACTGTCTAGCCACGATCAGGTACAATTTTATTTTACGTTCGCATTCAACCTTCCTGGTGGTTGTCTTGACGAATTGTCTCGTCATTTACCAAAACCCTTAGTACATCTTGATGGATGAGATCTCTCGTCAGTAGAAGAAAACTGATCAGACCTAGATCTAGTCATCGTAAAAAAATCGGTAATATCTTGATGACGAGATGTCTTGTCATTAGCAAAATTGGTCAGATCTTGATGGACGAGATATCTCGGTGAAACCACTTGAAGGGTTAAATATCAGCAGACAGTTTATTTTGCCTTTTAGACTAAGAAAGTATGTATTAGGAATTACTGATAAGCAAAATATGCGTATTTGCATGCATTGCTTATAAGTTGTTGGTTTGGGGGTTCCATGGCGCAAGGGCCATATTTGGCCATGCTGCGCCAGACACAAGGCATACAATATCAAGTAATACACACACACAATGAAAGCTTTACTGACACAGAAGATAGAAATACACCCAGGGAGGAATGCACCTGACAGGAATCGAATCTCCGCCGCCTACAACTTGAAGGTATTGCTTATAAGAAGTAGCTGAGTAAAAACTAGATAATTAGCATGTTAAAAAAACATGAAACTCAATCAATAAATTACGAAAATGTTTAATAGATTTATAAATTACGTTTACAAAACCTCATTGGAATTCCCCGTGAATAAATTGCCGTAAAGATCGTTATATATCAAGTTCAATGAGGTGTGTAAATTCCGTATTTTATACGGTGCTCCTGTCGTGGTCTCCGAAGAACAAGATTACTGTGGAGTACCTGGCTCTTGGCCAGCTGCGTGGGAAGCGTTGCCATGTTTTGGGCAGAAAATGCCTTCCAGTTGACTAAGTAAGCATTCCGGTAATTTTCTGGAATTTCCGATTTCCTGCTTTCTGTCCTAAGAATGCAGGGGCAAATGTGGTGTATGCAATCGCAGTCGGGTAGTATCGGGCCTAAGTACAACATGGTCTGATGGCACTGCTCAACTAAGGACTGAATGTTTTGAAATTTAATCTAATTTTGCTTTTCAATTTTGGTTACCTTGGAGAGGGTTTTTCAGTGTAAACAAATACTACGGAAGAGTAAAAGTCGCGTTATCAGGATGCGAAAATATTTTCTCAACTGAAGATTACTTGCAGAAGTCTAATGTACTTTCACTGACTTAAATGGAAATTGACTCCAACTTTAATGGAAATTGTGTAAATTCTTACATTTTTATTGTTTAATCTTTCATGTATTTTTTGTTGTAGGCGGCACAAGTTCGATTCCTGTGAGGTGCATTCCTTCCTGTATGTATTTCTCTCTTCTGTGTCAGTAAAACTTTCATTGTGTGTGTATTACTTGATATTGTATGCCGTGTGTCTGACGCAGCATTGCCAGATGTGGCACTTGCTCCAAAAAAACCTCAACCAACCAACTTTCGTGTTGCTAAACTTACTTCTATCAGAGGGTTTTCCATTGTAAACATAAACAAACTTCAGGAGAAGAAAAATCCGGCTAAGAACTTGATTGTCGTTCTATTGTTTGATTTGACGATATGTGGCGTTAATTTTTTTAAAAAAAGAGACATGCTGAACTTGTATTCGAGTTACATGCCAAGTAACGAATGACATGATCAGAAAACTAGTAGCCTCTGTATTTAGCTTCACAAAAAACTTCTAATCTCTTTCACGTGTTGCGATTACAAAACTATTAACAAGTTCATTGTGAATTAACAAGAAATATTTGGGTTTTGTTTATTAAGAAGACTTGGCCATTTTTGTTTTTCAATTTCTCTGTAAATCGGAGCTGAACATCACCTTTTAATTAAAGGTAATAGCTTTTGAAATTTCTTAAGCTTAAAATATTTGAAGCGTTCCGCCGAATAACGGCAAACGCTGCATATCACTAATTTTACAGGAGCAAAAGGCTCTTAATATTACTGATGTCAACGTTACACGGGTAAATGCCCCCCCCCCCATTGACCTTTACTGCATTCACCTCCCGGAGGGTGTTGCCACAGAAACTTTTGGTCTACACACGAGCACTCGATTTTATGATATTAGATCCTGACCCACGATATCATCCAATGATTTCCTTGAGAATTAACTGCAGGAATTGACCGTTATTCCATTAAAATCCTACACATCATTTCATTAAAATCTTACATAGACCATTATTTCATTCAAATTCTACATAGACCATTATTCCATTAAAATCTTACAGATATCATTCTTCTATTAAAATTCTACATATACCATTATTCTATTTAAATCCTACATAGACCGTTATTCCATTAAAACCATCTGAGAACATTATTCCATTAAAATCCTATGTAGACCTTCATTCCATCAAAATCCTACAAAGATCATTCTTTCATTAAAATTCTACATAAACCATTATTTCATTAAAATCCTACGTTTACCATTATTTCCTTAAAATCCTATATAGACCATTAATCCATTAAAATCCTACTAGAACATTATTCCATTAAAATCCTACGTATACCATTATTCCATTAAAACCCTACATAGAATATCCTCCGTATACCATTAAAACCCTACATAGACTATCCTCCATATACCATTATTCCTACATAGATAATTATTTCATTAAAATCCTACATAGATAATTATTTCATTAAAATCCTACATAGACCATTCTTTCATTACAATTATACATAGACCATTCTTCATTAAAATCTTACTTATATTTGGCTGAACGCCTTCAGTTTTTAAGGGCAATTATTAGGAATGTTTAGGTGCTCAATATCAGGATCCTAGTAATGAGTTAATTCTGTGAATTTCGTTCTTAACAGAAACACCGTCAAGCCCTGGGGAGACGTAATTCAATAGAATAGAATGTAAACTTTTTAGCTGCCGATTTGGTATTCGTGCGGTGTTTACCAGAAAGTAAGGCAAACGCTTTCACGAACGACAGTTTCACAAGTCGAAACAGGCGGTTTAGTTGGGTCTCCAGGGTATTATCTATATTAATAGGGCACTCATTCAAACGGTTTTTTGTGTCCAATGTCTAATTGGTTTCCTACTGAAGATACTTTCCAATCACAATTCGTGCTTTTCATTCAGGGTATGACTATTCGAAAAGGAAAAGAACCATTCCAGCTTGGCCAAATATAATTGCCCTTGCGTCATAAAACCCAACGCCACCAACTAACCGAACTCGACACGTAAATGTAGTTACAGGTCTAATTAGTCCTCATGTAGCAAAAAATTATTCTAGATAGACAAACCAAACCTAACACGTAAATCATTAATATGCGTAATTTAAATTAAAAGCTTTATATTTCCTGTTCACATATTTTCTTAGGTTGTAGAGATGAAGAATTGCTTTCCTCTGATATCTACGTAATAGATTGCAGAATTAAAAAATTGTGATTCATTCTTACGTTTTGTTTCTTAAATCGTACTCCTTTAAGTTCTTTGAACTTTCGCTTGATTGTTATCAGTAGTTAGAGAGATGAATCGCGTACACACTTTATTTATCGTAGTCTTATATTCTAAATTCAATTAAAAATGTACGCAATTAACAAAACATTTTTTGTAAAATTCAAAAATTCTGTTCCTTAATTTGCTACAATAATTAGACAGCGAGAACACCGAGATATTAATCAATTTTTACCCTCCAAAATATTTGGGCTTATAAAGGGTGTAGCTTTCATGCCAAAATTGCTCTTTTCCGATTCCGCTATTCTATTTTATAGATTTCCATAGAATGAGATATTTGCGGAATCTCAATAATTTCCTGTGTAAACCTATGGAAAATTTGTGATCAGGCTCTTATATATCGACAACCGGACGTGAATTCCAGAAATTTTCACTTAGCCGCCAAAATTGAGAGCGAGGGAGTATAACACATCGGGTATGAGCCTAAAAATGTACGATACATAATCGAAATTTCAATCTATGAGGTAAACAATTATTTGCATTCAGTTGATTGACTGGTCTTTTAGTCGCTTATTAGCAATTCTCTCCTACTTTGCATGAAAAGAAAACCCTTTGCTTCGAACTGATCCTAGATATGCCTCTCTAGCTGACGTAGAATCTTATCATTTTGTTATCAGTTTCGAAAATAATTGAAGCTTCTTTTGCTATCAAACCGCATTGACGTCCGTGTTTCTTCTGAGTATATCTCTCATTCAGCGACAACTGGTGTATTTGCATTTTTAAACTAGCACTAATGGTAGACCATTTTGTGCCTAATTTCATTTGTAACTTTTAATCGTCAGCTGTGTACTTGGAACACCTATGTATTTATTTACTTTTGAGAGAAACTTATTATGCAGAAAACACTCCGATGATCGATTCAATTAGGTTGGTTTTTAGGGTTTTTTAATGGCGCAAAGCCAGATTCAGTTAGGATTAGAAAAGTGACAAAGGTAAATTTAAAAAAATATTCCATCTCCTTTTATAAGAATTTCATTCTCCTTGATTGTTAAATATCTTCATGTGGATCTTACTAACGCTGGCCATTGTAATCTATACGTAAATAATGAGGCAGACTTTCTTGCTAAAAAGGGTATAGAATAGCTGCAGGCATCCAAATGACGAAACTTCCTTTAGGAAAATAAAAATATTTGTAAAACACTCCATATCAATATACCTATGTGATTTTCAAGATAGAACAAATACAAAATACTGGGAAAGCGAATGTCTCATGAGTGTACATGAAAAGGCGAGACAGGCAGTTGCAGCTTTCCGCCTGATAAACAGGATATGACTGCCTTACTGCTCATTTGCATCGCTCAGACATTTCCACCGAGCCTTACTGCCCACTCTGATTGTGGAGATGTAATGGACAGAAAAATCACCCGATTCAATGTAGAACCGGACTTCACGGACTTTCTGAGGTGTCTGGGTATTGGGAGGCGAGAGAACCTTTAGGGCAATGACTTCGATCTTTTCTTTGTTCCTTCGTTCGTTCTCAATGTTATACTATTCTTTTTACTGTCATTATTCGTTGTTTTTCTTTGTGTATTATGCTGATATTTCCCTGCATCATGCTTGCACACCATCAAGAAGAAATAAAAAAGATAACGTACGTCACACAGAAATGACATTACTTATGTATCGGAGGAATGATAACCAAAGGATGTAAACGGACATAAAATCAACCGTTCCGAGATTCATTCGTTAATTTTACCGCTAAGTTTAAGTATACTTGATTTGCTTTATGGATGGAGCTGGATTATATTCTAAAAATACACGAAAGAACTCGATTTGGGTATTCAGACGGATTTCAGGCAATGACAAATGCGGAAAGAAAATGAGAGCAAACGCGGAAATAGATTTAGATGTCCCAAACTTCCGAATCGCCTTTCAACAAGTCAATGGGTTGCAATTGGAGTTGCATATTTGAAAGCTAATTGTGGTAACATGACTGAACTTTTTACCATGCACTTCATTGGAAATAAGAATTAACTCCAGTGAGGTGCACGAAATGCTGCTTTTGTTAATGCTATTTTTATTAATTTTGGTACAAAATTATTCATTATAAATTGATTTGAATAAGGTATCAAACACGAGTAACGTACTCCCACTAATAAATAAAATCAAGAAACTTTAGTGCAGATGGTAAGAACGAGTCCATATTCCTTCAAATTTAATATGCGTTAATATTGAGCTAACTGGAAAAATTGATCAGAAAAACTCAAGTATGAAAAATGGCTTTTTTTCAAATTTTAGCGAGCAACGACGGAGTAAAGAATATTTGCAATGGTTGCCAGATTCCTGATTCGGTTTTCCAGTTATTCACACTGAACTTGTATGAGAGGGATTTTCAGTGCAAACAAACCAGACTGTGAAGCTTTTAGTTCTTTTCAAACGCTCTTGCATTATACATATCGGAGTTGCCTTAAAATGCACTTTATAGCCGATTTGGTGGAGTTTGGCGTTTAATCTAATTAGTGTCGAGCAATCAACTATCATACATAAATTCAGAATGCATTCTTTGGAATTTTTATTGGCGAAGTGCTGTAATCGTATTCGAGAAACAAGCCAAGTGACGTCACGCTTGGAATACGTACAGGAAACAAGTTCCGCTTCAAAAACACTATTAGCTTGACAGAAAAACCCATCGACCTAAAGTAAAATAGACAGAACATATGGACGGAGTCGTTGTCGTAAGATCTCAGAAGAGTAAGTCACGTCGTCTTACGAATTGACTTGGGCCTATTGACTATATCGAAAGCGCAGACTAAAGTTTTTAATCGCCCTGGATAATCTCTTTAACCAATCAATAATTCGTCCCACATTAGGATTCATGCTTTTCCCCATGACTACGTGACATATCTTCAAACAGAACGACCGGAATTAATAGCATGAAGTTGCGTGCACATACTCCGTCTATTTCATTATAAAGTCAATGAAAAAGCCTATCATACGGAAATTGCATTTTCAAATGTTCCATTGTTTTATGTTACAAGAGGTACGAGTCCACCTGTACAGAAACTGGACTTGTCTTTTCGACCCTTTTTGAGCTCTTTGTTATCAGTTTTGGGGCAGAACCAGGTCGTTAGACACCGTGGAGGACTGCCAAATCTAATCGAATTTGAATCGAAACGTGCATATATATAGAGCAAGAATAGGAACTCCTGAAGTGTGTAAAAAAAATCATGCTATAAATTATTCATTAAAGAGTAAGTGTTGAATTCATTATGTAATTGGAGTTTTGGTCACACATTTTTGAAGTCTTGCCAGCAACCCATCACGTATAGTTTGCGATCGTGTCTTCCGAAAAACCGTCTGAATATAAATCATACCTTAATCCTTTGATACATTTTTAATCTGGTATTTGATTGGTAAATGCGAATTCGATCAACTTATTTTAATATTTGAAACGTTTGAATCCGAACTGGCATTTAAGAATATTTTTTTTCCCAAATAACATCACATTTATCTTTAACTGTAGTTTAATAGAACAAAAATTATTTATGACTATTTTATTAAAATTTGAAATTTTAATTTCATGTAATGAATGGTCACTTTCCTAAACTTTTACATTTTGTATTTGCTAACTTCCTTATTTGTGCGGATCTCAAATATTAATGAAGAGAGAAAAAGCAAATATATTGCTTGGAACTAATTGTGCGTATCTGCCATGTTTAAAACACTGGAAATTTAACAGTTACATACATATAAACATGATTTTATTTATTAGCTTAGCAAATAATATTTTTCATTGTTTTCTAATAAAAGTATTAAGAGCAGCAATCCATTAAAAACCTTTCAATACCTTTTGGGTTTTTTGAGTGGAAGCGTTTCTGAAACAAAATGTTTACCGCAAAGAAATACACAAGTACTAATATTCTTTGTATATACCTGTGTTAGTAATTTAAATGCTTTGGTTTGTCAATCTACAGTCATTTTTTGCAATACGAGGTAAGATTAGACCGAATTTTCCATGGAATGTCTTCTAGTGAGCAATTCCACTTTCTGTGCTCAGAATTAGATCTAATCACCTAGCGGAAAGGTAGAAATCTTGTGATGTGTTTATATTTGCAAATGCTGAGAATAATTGCTGGTTTTTCCAATATTTTTCATAGACGAAAAGCAGAAAAAATTCTAAGGACACATACTTGAAGCACTGATTACAGATAGCAATAGGAAATTTGGGAGATAGAAATTAATGCAGAAAAGAAAATATGAGCCAATCCTAAAATAGGATTAGAGGTAAAAAAATATCGAATCGTCTTTGGACACGTGAATGATATGCAATTGAAATAGACATTCATTGTGGTAATATGAATGATGTGTGAACTTTTTACCTTGTAGTTTTTAGAAATAAGAATTAACACCCATAATAATTTAAAAGATTTAAACAGAATGCCGTTTCTTATATATTTTTGACAATTTTTTTCATTTGGACATAAAATAAACATATAAATTCGTATATTCATTGTTAATACAAAGAAATAAGTTATAAAATATGAAAAACCCTTTGCCATCAATAGATATTAGCAATTAAGAAACTAGCGCAGATGCTATGCGCGGTCTGTTAGTACAAATAAAATAATTCTAAGTTCAAGGGAGAACTTGAAAAACAGTGTATAACTAGAGGACAAGAAACATAATATTTTAATATAGCTGGTCTGCAATAAAAGTAAATTGAATATTTTGGGGATTTCAATTCGAAAATAGCATCGAGAAATATCTACACCACAAGCAGTTATATCACAAAATCGATCTTTTTACCAGTCGATTCGCCTCTTTGTAAAGTTGTCGCCTTTTCTGCCCTACATCGATTACAAAAGACTTTAGGGTTGCCACAATGGTGCTAAAAAGAAAAACATTATCAGGAGCTGGACATCGATATAGTTTTGCAAGAATCAAAAAAATTTCTACCCAGTTTTTCGCTACAGATGATTTAGTCAACTGTAGTGGTTTGATGTAGCAACATTTACAGAAATTGAAATAAATCATTTGGTTATGAGGTCGTCAGTTTTAAAAGGTTGGCACCCTGTCGGATTTCGCCTTTATTATTTCGAGAGATATCAATGAAGGACATTAATTGAATCGTATGAATCATAGAATAATCGAATCCTGTACCTTCATCTAATTTACTTAAAAAATCATTTTCAGTCTTTTAAATCTAGTTTTTTGATGATGACGAGATCAAGAACAGGTAAATTTTTTCGAATGACGAGATATATCGTCTATCAAGATCTGGTCAGTTTTGCTAATGATAAGATATCTAATCGAGACAACCACCAGGAGGATTAATGAAGATCATAAATAGTTTATCACCAAGCCTGGCCTTTTCTTTGACAGTTCCAAAGATTAAAAAAATTATAATTGATTTAAAAAACTAAAATTTAATTTTCGAATTTTGTATTGTCATGTTTTTTGTGCCGTTTTCCATACATGAGAGGGATTTTCAGCGAAAAAAAAACATTCCAAAAGTAAAGATTTTTCTTCACAACAGTACTCAAATGCTTCCAAATGATACATTTCAGGGTTATCCTAAAATGTAGTTTATCGTCGTTTTAGCGACATTTGACTTGTAATAAAATTGACGCTGACCAATATACTATCATATATGTGGGATGGCCAAACACTCTTGAAAAGGATTTGTAGCAACAGCAAATGGAATACTTTTTCGCGGAGCGTGAATCATAGATTCGTTTGAAGAAAAGGACTGTTCTTCGTTTCGTTTAAGCATGAGAATGGGGTAAACCAGAACTACTTGTGTTTTGATTAACGGGTTGTTGATAGTTCCATTTTTGAATGAATCATCATGAGAAACTATTTCAACCGTTGTGTTGGGACGGGAATTTGTTTCGTCTTCACTTTCGTCAGCGTCAGAATTGGATTGCGCACGTTGATCTAGGTCTAAATTAAATAATCCAAATAAGTTTCGCTCAGTTAATTCAAGGCGTAGAATGTTGGCAATTGAAATAAGATCGGGCAAAGAGAATTTTTCAAGAACTGCTCATTTTTTCAACGTTAGATCACCAATCGGATGGAAGTCCAGAAAATTTTCTCAAATCTGATCTTTTAAGTCTTCCATTGTCTGTTTCAAATATCAAAGAGTGAAAAAGTTTGATATTTTTGGTAGATGCTGATTTTATGCTTTCGCGCATCCTGGGTATATCACCAAGAGTTTTTGCCATGATCAAGGATAACAAAACAATTTTCTCAAAAAGAAATTTCGTACTCACAGTTTAGAAGGTCTCGCAGCTAGTTAATCCAATAGGGTTTTGTCACAGTGTAGACGATTTCACAACGATATAATCCAATCAGGTTGCTTTCGGTTTCAAACACCACATCAATTCTGTAAGATAATTCATCACTCGAAGTCTGCTTAATGAACGTTGTGATCACTTCTGGTATTCTTTGCGGCGGATGTGTCTAAGGAGGGGTTCTGCTCGGAAAAGCACGGGCCGAGCCCTCATGTGTCTAACCACTTCAGGATGAGTTTGCATCCAGAATCTCAACTTAAGCAAAAGGGATAAAAATGACATAATTAACAATTAAAGAGTTTATTTACAAATAAAGGGGGAATATTTACAGATTAAAAATAGTTAACAATTCCACTTCATCGTTAGACATGACCGTACACCATCCTCTTCTCGCGTCATCGTTCTGCAACTGTCTCTGGACTCTCTCTGGGAAAATCGTCCTAAGCCAGTCCGTCTAGACTTAGCGGCACTTCTTCATTTCCTGTATTATACACAGGGAGTGGCAGATGGAATGCTGATCTTGAAAATATGACCCACATATATTAATTCGGAATTTATTATTTGGAATTTTTGTTGGCTGAAATTGTATTTTTAAAACAAGGCAAGCGAAATCACGTTTAGAATACTCAAAACACGTTCCACCGCAGAAACACTACCGCCATTTTCAGTTAGCTTTAGAGAAAATACCTCTTATGGTGCGTTGTCTTTCTTTCTTATTTTATGTTCTTTACTCCACTGTCGTACAAATAGATTTATTTATGCAACAGGTGGAAGAAAATAAAAATATAATCTCTGACCAAAAACGGCAATCCGATACTGCTTAACTCAGTATTAAAAAATTATTATATTATCATTTATTAGCTTTGTAAGCACATAGAAGGACCGAAGAAACCAATTCCGCGTGCCTGTTCATTCCCCGGCTCGTAGTTTGGGGACCTCTGATTTAAAGGATTTATTTTAGAACAATTGTATGAGGGGGATAAGAAAATAGTTTAACCGCATTCGTTACTTTTTGCCTCAGATAGAAAATGCATTCTCTGTTATCAAAATAAAGGGGAGTTTTTTTCGGAAAGAAACTTTTAAACAGGGCGGGAGAAAGTCTCGATCTAACCGGGTTTTCCATTAATCTCAAACCCAGAACAGACTGCACACGTGCTCTTCCGAAATACGATACGCTAAGCGGATGCCTGTGACGTCAGAAAATCAACATTGGAGATGAAAAAGAATACTTTTAAAAGCCTGCATGGGTTTTAAAAGCTTGGATTTTTTTCCCGATTCTCCTGAGCACGAGAGTGTTTCCCAGATTTTTTCCCCTCTCTCATCTGTTTTTATGTTCTATTTTTTGCTCTTGTCCGTTCGTCTTTTATCAGTCGCTTTCTTGCCTTATTTCGTGGCAGAGAAAATATACATTTCGAATGGAATTTATTTTAGGTAACCTGGTAAAAATTTATTTGGAATTTTCTTAAAAATTTTTAAAAAAAATTTTGAAGTCGGGTGTCTAAAAATTTAGAAGTCGGTGGGTATATGCTTAACTAAATTCCATTCGAAATGTTGAGAAAATCTACATTTCGAATGGAATTTATTTTATGTAACCTAGTCGAAATTTATTTTGAATTTTCTTAAAACTTTGAAGTCGGATGTCCAAAAATTTAGTCGGAGGGGGTACTTTGTTTGTATTATCCTGGTGGATGTTTTTGTGTTTGTTTTTTAATTCAATCGGAAGAACTATATTACAATTTATAAACACTAGAAATCGATTGTAATCTTTGTGGGAATACTTTTTTTCAAATGTCGTAACTGATACTAAAAAAAAACTATTCAATTTTTAAAGAACCAGATTTATCGGATATTTCAAATTCAATGTTGCATGAATTGCACATTAAAATAATCTTCTGCTGGATCACATGATAATCACGTGCACGTTAATGTTTCAATGATCTTTTTTATAAATAATGAAACCTGCAAATAAATTATACTTATAAGCAGCATAGAATCCATATTCAGTTGAAACGAAAGATTGTGTGTTGGTATACTTTCATAAGTAGATTCTTTACTCTGCGTCATTTATCTCAAGGCAGTTTTATTGCACACTAAAGTTCAAGTTCACTAATGCAAGCCACATAATGCCCTTAGGGGAGAAATATTCTTTAGGTGTGTACGGGCATCACAATCCCCGAGTGATCTTTCCTCCCTCTCATTCTTACCCTCGCCTACCCTTCTGCTGTTTGCTTTTTCTTCCTCCCTCATTGTGTTGTGTTTGCCGCAGCTCGGACAAACATGGCCCTTGCGTCAGAAAACCCCCGAATCGACCAACCCTGTTTCAAACTGTGTACGATTCAATACGATGGGAAATATTTTAGTTCCTTTTTGCATTCCAATTGAAATGGAAGGGCCTAACTTGAAAGCCATTGCGACCGGTTTAAAATGAAAAATGTCATTTTAACCGTTGAATCGGAAACCGGATCAACATTACGGCCGAAAACTGCATCTAATGATTAAAAAGAAGTGGATCCTAATGCCTGCTATTCGCGTTTCCAGCAGCTCCTCTCTTGCGCAATGCCCTAACCACACAGTGCGGGTAATAGCCGTCGGTTATACTCACACACGCTCCCTCGCTAACTGCCCCACTATAAATCTGAAAGACAATTTACCGACTGCTTCCCTGCCCTGATGTATAACCGTGCCAACATTCCGGCGCTTTATATATAGAGTTGCTCACCCCTTCCCAAATGACACGTTTCTGACGGCATGGAAAATTAACTGTTATGCTATGATTGTCCCTCCGCCGTTGGATAGTTTGCCTTGGTTGCATTCCCGGGTTTCCCTAATGTTTGTGGAAGGGTGACATGGTAAGAGATGGGGTCACTCTTCGTCTCTGCCGCAAATGTTCTGCAATGATAGGGTGCAGGTTGCCTTCCTTTCGATTTGGAGGAATGTTTGCTCTTGAATGAGAAGAAACGAAGCATGGTCGACGCCTTCCTCATTGGAAAGCCGTGGGGAAAGAATCGAACCCCTGTACTTATTTAATTTGTCACAGTAAAATATTCTGTGGAAAAAAGCTGTTTCTATTATCATTTGAGAAGTCCTGAAATTTTTCAAACATCAATTTCGTAATTAATATTGCGTGCTAAAAATTTACTTGAAAAGGGAGCATTACTTAGATTTTGTTTGGGCTCTTTGAATTTAGCATAATAAAGAATTTCAGCAGACCAGCTGTGGTTAGCATACTGATTTTATCATAAAATTTTCAAGGGCCGGATCTGGTTAAGCTACTCAAAGTGATATTTTCCCTGTCAAGGATATGGACATACGAACACACGGGAAATGGTTTTACTGACACAGAAGAGAGATACACCCAGGGTGTTACACGAATTAAACCTGAGCCGTCTATATATCCCAGGCTGCTGCTCAGTGGCCAAATCCATAGAGGAAATATAAAAATAGAGTGAGCAGTGGTAACCTTATGTGGGCCCAGGATCATGTGACCAAAACTAGTAAGCTGCGCCACCTACTGCGCAATTTGTCGTGCGACATATAATTCCAACCCAATTAACCATTATTATAATCGAATTAAAATGTTTTACCGCCCGAGTAATGAATTTTGGGAAGTAGTTAATTAACATCGCACCGGAGCAACAGAACTGACTATTGGCAACAGTCAATCGATCCCGAAAGGAAAGATCCGGAGACGACGTCTCGTAAATTTGAACAACAGTCAGATGACTAGGTCATACCTGAGCTGGCACCGCACTCTCCAAACTTCCACACCACGCCTACAGGACGACATTAGAGGCCACGTGCAGCAGCCTCAGACGACACGCGGTCTTTGGTTTTGATCGTGTTTCGAACTAGCAACCCTCCGGTTGCTAATCCGCTACTCTTCCAACCGGGACCGTTATTATTATTATAGAATTAAAATGTTTTACCCTCCGAGTAATAAATTTTGATTAGATTGTAATGAAAATAATAGAGCTTGTAAATCCGAAGCGTGTTCCAAAAATGTGCTTATTTGAAGGCACGTCCCTTTTGAAGGGGGTGCGAAGTGTGGACTCCCCCTCCCCCAAACCAACCTATCGTCGTTTTTAAATAACGGAGCTGCATCAGCAAGTTAACCGTATTTGTGCCTGACAACTTGTGGCTCCGAACGTAAGGATTTATTCGAAATCGAACGCAGGCTCGTCACGCAATATCTCGTGTGCACACGTCAGATGCCCCAAGCAGCTAATGATACCACAAACATCTTTTGTACTTTAACCTTTTAGCTTCACTTAGCTCCCGGTACATTCTGCAAGGGGATCGGACACGGTACGATTTTCTGCTTGCGATGTTTACCGACGCTCGCTATCACTTGGTGGACCTGTTGTTTCGCTGCTATTTGCATTTCAAATGAGGGCCGGGTGAATGCAAACATAATCAGGCCGCTAATTACGCCTCTAACAAGCGTAAATAAGTTATGCCGATTGCGCCCCGTAGGCCACGGATGGAAGTAATCGCGAAAGCCTTTATGGCAGACTGTAGCGTGTTTGAATATCAGACGTTGTCGCTTTTGTTTCGCAACTGATTTTGCGTATTTGCATTTGTTTGATATTTCCGTTTTATAAGTATTTCCTCGGGTTTGTTTCACTAAAACTGAATCAAGAAGAGAGTTTTTAAGTTTGGATAGTGTGTCCTATAAAAGATAGTTTTAATACCTTATTTGGCATTATTAAGAACATACTTGGAGAACTTATTGAATACTTTTGGCTCTCTTCAAAGTGATACTGTTTTTACATTAAAGTGAAAAAGAACAGATCAACCAACCTTATGCTTCATTCACACATACACTATCAGTTTTAGAAATTCATTTAATACACTAAATGCTTACATTTCACAACCTTTTAATAGATGCAATACCTTTCCTCCAATGCCAGCTTTTTGCCCTCAGGGGCACATCGCCTTACTGTCTTGTTTGGACAGTATGGGACAAACATGGGAGCCGCGCTCCCGGGATACCCAAGTGACCTTTTCCTGCTCTCATCACCCTACTGTATTCCCCAATCCCTTTTTTCCTCTTTCACGACTCTTTTTATCTGACATTGTCTTGTTCTGGGCTCAGATTGGCCAAATGTGGCCCATTGCGCCATAAAACCCAAAACTAACCATCTCTAATGCCAGCTTATGGACACATAGTACTTGAAGCATTCCCTTAGTACGAAAGTGGCGTCTCAACATTAATCGGGAGCACCATGGTAGTTGCTGTCACATCGCACCCACCGCGAATTGGGGAATTCCTTCCTGGGGACTTTGGGGAAGCTGGTCCGCATTTACATATTGTCTTGTAGAAACTAGGAAACTTCAAACAGCCACATACGAGATTCGAACTGGAAACCAAGCCCTTCAGTCTATCAGTTTCTCAACAGTGACGCCTTTAGGCTCTCGGCCACTGGTGGGGCTTAGATGCAATGCATGTCTGAATTATTTGCAGACATAATTGAAATGATGGGAAACGATAAGTCATTTCTTTCTAAAGCGATATTTATAACCAAGTTTTGTGTATTATTCTTCAATACTTTTTCTTGTTAGAGGACACAAAATGTTTAGTAATCTCCATTAAATAATATATACATCATGAAGTTTCTTTTATGAGCTACGAGAAACGGGACGTCCTCTTTTAACATTGAAAATGCATGTTCACTTTACTATAAAAATATAATTAAGACTTCCTGCTGCTTTTTCCAGAGATGGTCATGTCTTACACATCTAAATAGATTTGAACGAATGAAAAGCTTAATGGGGACAAATAAAACATTTTTGCTCAGTTTGACGCTCCATGTCTTGAATTTGTATTCGCTAGTTCTCTATCAGAGGGGAGTCCTACTTAGATTAGACAAACGATCTTTTTTAACTAGCTTGTTAACATCTGGAAAAGAACCATATGCTATTCATTGCTGACAGCTTACTTTTGAATTAAACACAGAACACGTTGAAGCACTTGAGACGGATTATTTTCTTGATTATTTTATAGACATCCAACCGAGTAATGCTTTTAATTAGATAAAGCGACAGATGTAAGTAGTTCAAATCTAAGTTTATTTAGGATTTATGATTGATAAGCAGACGAGAATTTTGCATAACAAAGAAGAAAGGTAGTAAAAAATAATCTGGATAATGACAAATTGGAGGAAAAGATAAAAACATAAATCAAACTGGTAGTCAGACTCTAAAAAGTCTTCAAAAGATAATTAATAAAAATGAAAACCCAAGGTAATAAAAATGTTTTTGCTCTTTCGGTGAAACAAAAACATCCACCATCATCAGAATCCAAGTATTTAACCACATACTTTGTACTACTAAAGACTTGTTTACTTTGGTCTTGATGATGGTGGACGTTTTGTTCCATCGAAAAAGTTTGTATCTTTTTTTAGCTATTTGCGAAATAGCTGTTGTCCTATTTTGGACCGAAAAAGCGTCCATAAAAACTCGTAAGCCTAAGATAAAGGAGTTTTATCGAATAGATTTCCCCGACCCGCAGATCAGATATAGCCCTCCGAATGAGTTGATCAAGATCGCAGAACAAATATGGCCGTCCAAATATTTTTACCATTTTGGTTTCAGCTTTATTGGTAATTTTTTGAAGATTTTAGTCTTGGATTAATTATCTGGAATTTTCGTAAAGATCTTTACCTTACTTTAAACTATGCTCTAAAAATCAACGTGGAGTATTTTGGAAGAGTTTTTGAGAGAATTAGAGAGTTATATTAAATTATATTCCAGTAACAACGGGGGTAATTCTTACCAATCTCCCAAACCAGTTTTTACCGGTTTTTAAACGCTGAGATCCTCTTGATTACTTATAAAATTTAAAATAACAATACAATACGATTTTATTACGTGAGTTCGGGACTATTATCTCCAACTTTACGGTGCCTACTGTACAATCTAAAACCAACTGTAATCAAAGTAGGTACGTAGTTGAAATAACGTTGTACTGGAGCAACACAACGGGCTACTTGGCGACGGTCTGGGAGCAATGGTAACCAAATAAGAACTAGAAAATATGCAGTACAAATCTATTGCACAATCTTGTCCAAAAGATCTCTAAAAAGTTCTCTTCCGTACTGAAAAACAAGATATGTTCCAATGTCTCCTCTCCCATCAAACACACAAGGCACCTTCCTGAGTTCACAAGATGAAACCTTCACAGATACACTTGTGTAACATTGTGACCTAATCTGGTCCTGGCTGCAAAAGTGACAACTGGCTTCGATACCTCTTCAAGTAAAGATCATTAGATTTCTTTAAAAATTTAAAACGATGACGACCAGAAATCATATATTACTTCAGGAATTGCACAACTTCCGTCTGATTTCATACTTGATACTATTCAAACTAAACTCTCGGTGAAATATAACCCGTAGCAAAGGAACCATCTCCGAAAAAGAAGACACCTTGGCCAAACCGACCTTCAATTCATTTCTACGAATGCCACAATGAGTGGGAACATCGTTGCATAGCATCGAAGCATATCTTACAAACAATAAATGAACTAGAAGTACTAAGATATGTCCACAAAGCAACTATAAAGGAAATATCGAACTTGAAAAGCGGAAAACTCACAAGGCTTTATACAATATAAGGGGAGCTGGCATACAAAAGCAATGCCGCCTTTTGCAAATGATCCCGTAAACAGCGAAAGCGAACGGGAAATATCATTTCCAACATAAAACAGATGCATTAAATTTCCATTTAGAGAACTATTGCAGTTTCCTGAAATGAATGTTCCTTTTGGAAGGGAGAAAATCAACAAGAAAATCCCTTTCCCTATACTTTCCATAGATTTTTACACGTTTATTTTCAAGGGGAAACACAATTTCAAGCGCAGTTCACGACTTCCCTGCAAATACATAGGTCTCTTTCATTCCTACTTTTGACTGATTTAATTCCGTTTCCTCTGCTTTTTCATTACCACGCCGAAGCCAAAATAAAAATTATTCAGCGATGATAACAACGGAGAGCAAGAAAAACAACCGAGAATACAATTCTTTTCTTCGAAAAAAATATATATAACTTCCGCATATCTATACAAAATTCCAGATTGGGGCGGAAAAAGTAATAAATTGATTTTCAATATCCAGTTCCTGTTTTCCCCCTTTCATACCAAACGAAGGGATAAATAAATAAAAATAAGGGGGATAAAGAAAAAGAAATGAAAGTGTGACGAAGCTACAGAAGCGAGGAGAAAAAACCTGCATTCAGATTCCATAGATCGGCCAGTTTCTCCACACAAATCAAACCTGGAAGGAGTTTTCAGTTCTTTTCTTCAAGTCCCTTCTAGTAAACCCCAAAATTGATTGTTTCGTCTCGCAAGGTGCTCATTTAAATAAAACCACGCTCGGGTGGAAATAAAAGGAGCAGGAGAAAGAATATGGAATCGGGATTGCATTAGGAGCGATGAAGTTCTAGGGAGAGGGGAGTTTAAAAAGCTATTCCGGCGCGAAATGATTTTTAAAACCGCACAACGATCTGGCAACGGTTTGAATTGAGCACGAAAAGAAGTGGAGTCGCATTTGTGATAAAATTGGGGATGAATTTATGCAGTTAGGGCTTAATCTGTTAAGGCCGTTTTTTAGCCCGCGGGACTTCTCTGGAGAAAAATTGCGGTTCCGGTTTTCCTTTTTTTCCCAGGTTTCTTGTAAATTATACTTCTCATTGCCGTGTTCGATCGAAGTCTTTGGGAAGTATATACTTTTTCAAAAAGTATGCTGTAAAAAATTCCGTGTGTGAAACTTAAATGCGTTTCATGTAAACAGAAATTTGTGTATTCAAATATAAAACATTGATTGATGGAGTTGGGCGCAAGGAATTTTTTATTTTATTCGTCTCTCTTATTTCTCTTTAACTCTCTGAGGGATTCACACGCATATAACCGTTCTGCAACCATAGCCTTCTCTGCATGACTTCTACCAGTTTTGACTTTCTCGACCAATAGAATCTTTCCTACGATTCTTTCAACCAATCGATGTGGGTATTTAGTCCTAATGTAATCCTCCCAGTGGTTTCCACGAGATATCTCATCCATCAAGATATGACCAATTTTGCTAATGACGAGTTATTTCGTCATCAGGACATTGCCGATTTTTTTATGAGGACAGGGTTAAAATCTGTTCAGTTTTCTTCTAATGACAAGGTATCTCGTCCATCAAGATTTGGTCAATTTTTGCAATTTAGCGAACGAGACACCTCGTCGAGTCAGCCAGTAGGATGGTTCAACTTCGATATTTTTCTTACCGGAATGTACTTTTAAAAGTTGTAGTATTATGCATTGTAAGCAAGTGTATAGTAAATTGAGGATACACTTTTAAAATGTATGTAAAGTAACTAATTTTAAAGCAAAATAATGACTGCTTGGTTTTGGGTTTTATGGCGTAAGGGCTATACTTGATCAAGCTGCACAAAATGCAAGACACAATGTCAAGTAGTTGTGAAAAGAAAGGAAAAGTAGAATAATGGATCGTATATGTACTTTTAAAACGAAAATATGAGGATTAATTAAGTTCATAATTTTTGAATATTTGATTTTAAAAGTACTATAGAATATATTATTGGCTGGAAAATGCAAATATTCTGAATTCGAATATCAGTTGTAAAAGCTCATTCGAATGTTTTCTTGTCTGTTATACGAGTCAAAATTATCCACAATGCAGCTATTGATTTTATTTCAATTTAAGTAAGAACTTTGAATAACATTATGTTTTCAACTAACCCCCTTGATTTCCAACACACTTGTTTCTTCCATAAGATTTATTTTCAAAGTGTTTACCAACTATTTTTAAGTGAAAGTTCTCTTTTTTATGTATCATTTAGATTAATACATTTTTTAATAACTTTGAAAAATAATTAGAAAAAAAAGTTTTTGTAATCGCACTCTCCATCTTCCTAGGAATGAAGTACCAATCCTACATAGCTTGTTTGGTTTTCTGTGGTGCAAAGGTCAGATCTGGCCAAGCTGTGTTAGACAATGCTTTTTCTGTCAAGTAAATAGACATACACATGCAAAGAAAATTTTTACTAATACAGAAGAAAAATACACCCATGGTATTTCAATTAATGAAACTTTTCCTGCTTGCAAGCTGAGCAAGCCCACGGAGCCCCCCACACATTTTGCAAGGTATCTTTTTTTTACCAACACACCATGTATAGCTAAGGTATCTTTGAACTATGTGATATCTAGAAAAATAAAGTTGGATAACTTATATACAGCCAACAAAGTGGTCAAATGCGAATAGACAAGTTCTTCATATGCATAGTTCCTACCTAACATTGCACATTCCTTTTCCATAACACTATCTCGCGGTAGTGTTATGGAAAATGGCACGGATTGGCCCGAAGCGCGATACCTTATCCCGTAGCTGTCGGCTTAATCCACCCATCACTGGAACGTCCCCTTCAGAAACTATTTCCATCTTCCCTTTGTCTAATCTAATATCTTCCCATCCATCTATTTTGAACGTTCCAGAAATAGAAAATTTCCCCTATATCTCCCGATTCATAATTCCCGAGCGTTTTTTCGCCCATCGGGAATGAGATTTCTGCCGAAAATTCCACTTCATTACCTTCAATCCTACAACAGCATCTAAAACTCGTTTGCTGGAAGGAAGAGGATGGGAACTCTCCCCCGAAATCCGGCAATGAGATACCTTGGAAGGATAGTTCACGGGTCTACTGTTTCCTCTACTGGGATATTCCATCCGCGCATAATTTTCGGCGTTCTTCCTGCGCGTGACATGGTCCCTTCCCCCTTTTTCGGGTCTATTCTTCCCTCACCGGTTACAGTGAAGTGACGTGAGGAGGGGGAGACACAATAACGGATTTGTAATTTATGTATCCATTCTGTGTGGGTCTTGTTTTGACTTTCAGATGAAGCTGACAGGCACTTCAGCTGTTTTTGAGGAACCTACCCCAACCGACACTTTGGAGGAGGTTCGTATGGTTCCTGTCTATATGTAGCTGCGATAATGCATTTCATTTGGTAAATTTACCATGCTCCATACTTCGAGATTATTATCGATCGTTTCACATTTTGAATTTGCTTTGATTGCTTACTCTATAAAGACAGGTGGTGGAAGATATATGATATACGACTCGCACAAGCCCCAATATCAGCTCCCTATTGGTAGGTAGTTGGCAGTTGAATTTACGTCGCACTGGAATACAACGGGCTTTGGTAAATCGTATCATGCTCCATACTTCAAGATTCATATCTATCATTTCACGTTCTGAATTTGCTATGATTGCTTACTCTATAAAGACAGGTGGTGGAAGATATATGGTATATTACTCCCACACACCGAATACTTGCTCCCTATTGGTAGTTAGTTAGCTGAATTTACATCGTACTGGAGTACAACTGGATTTGGTAAATCATATACTCCATACGTCGGGATTCATATCGTTTCACGCTCTGAATTCGTTGATTCCTTGCTCTGTAAAGACAGGTGGTGGAAAATATGTAATAAATGACTCGTACACTCTCTAATACCTGATTCCTATTAGTAAGCACTTGGTAGTTGAATTTACGTCGCACTGGAGTGTAAGAACGGTCTATGTGCGACGGTCCGGGATCTTTCGCGATGGGAAAGATCCGAATGCCCTATTGGGATTTCCCCGTTTGAATAGTCGTAGCCAGAACGCGCTGAACCTGATGATTTTCCCAGGCTTCCTGCATTTGTACTCATGGTCTAGTTAAATGACTTTGTGCTGGGTATCATGAAATAAAAATTTCCATTCCAAGTATACTCAAGTTTATTTACGCACATCTCGCTGCCCTACAACTGCAAAATTGGGGAAACTGGACCCTTGGACATGAAGAGAGAGAGAGAGAAAGGAACGAGATGAGACAGTCTAGAGAAAAGATAGATCTCAAGGTGACAAGGTGTGCACCGTTTCTCGGAAGTATTAGTTTTGTTTTAGTTTGGTTCCCTGTTTAGATCCGACGGGATGGTACTAGGTGTGCTCCTTTGCACTGTGGCGTTTGCTTTAGTTCGACGGTTTGATACCTAGGTTCCTGCCGGATGGTTTTATACAGTTTGCTCGTCGAACGGAGATATTTTGTGATTTTTTTAAGGTTTGGAACCCAGGTTCGCGCCGAATGGGGCGATGTCTTTTTGCTATGCATTTTATTGGAAATAAGAATTAACATCAATTCGTTCACGAATTGCTGCTTTATATGTTTGGATAATTTGTTTTTCCTTTGGAAGTGTGAAATGTAAATATCAATGCTTATATTGAGTATAAATGTAGGATTATTTGATAATACGTCAAGAGGATTGAGAGATTTGAGGACAACAAACGAGAACTTCAGAAACATAGGACGAAGCAAAAACATTTATTTTGACATGCACATAAACAATTTTTACCAATCGGCCTCCAAACGTCTATTTACAAATAACCACCATCTGTTTTCACATCTTTCCCTTTACTTCCTGTACGCTCGCTAGCTTTCATGAGCTGACTTCCTCACACAGCTTGGGAACATCCTCAAATTTAATGATTAATCCACCAGGACTAGTAGATGAGAAATAGATGGATATTCAAAATCCCACATAAAAATACTTAACTAAGTTATGAAATGTAAGTAATGACACTACCATCAAGAGATCTAAGCATTTAAATTTTATTTTACTTTTACTTACAGATTTTAGCACAGGCGCCATAAGACGGTCTGCTAGTTTTAAGAATTTCGCAAGAAAGTTTTCGAATCGCTTTATTGATTTAAAGTAAAAGCGGACTCAAACTGAAATAATCTTAAGAAATATCATCACTAGGAAACTTTCTTCGTTTCAATTCAAAGAAAAATCCGGCTTTGCGTTATAGCAATTTATTTCGCTGGCGAATGAAAAGGAAGAAAATATATGTTTGACATTATTTCAATAAACACACTCATCGATCACATGCAGTGCGAAAATAAAGTATGAAACGTAATACGCGAAGTATTGATAATCGATAAATTGGAACAGTATTCATTGTTCTACGCCGTAAGCTGATATGTTCTTTCTGTGTTGCGTCAAGGAAAAACACAAAAGATGTATTTCTAGGAGAGGGTGCAACACTGTTCTTATTTATGCTTCCGTCAACTATTCAAAGACGTTGCTGAAAGGGAAACAAAATTGAAACAGTCTTTAATGAATTTGATGTTTCTGAAAACTATTTTTAAAGCGGTGCATGTTAGCTTGATTTTTAAATATCAGATATCTGAATAGTGAACTGTATATGCTTCAAAATATTAAATCGAAATTGTGACTTTAACATTTTATGTTTATTGTTTTCATAAAAAAGTGCATTAGAGGGATTTTCAGTGCAACGAAATAAATCAGATGAAAGCGAAGATTTAACTTTCACTACATAAACGTTCTCGCATAATACATATCGGGGTTACCTTAAAATGTAGTTTGTCACCTTTTTGGTGACGTTTAGCTTTTAATCTAATTGGCGTTGAGAGAGACTAATCAACTATCATATGTGAATTCGGAATTCATTATTTGGAATTTTCGTTGGAGAAGTGCTGAAATCGAATTTGAAAAACAAGTAAAATGAAGTCACATTTGGACATACAGGAAACACGTTCCGCCGCAGAAACACTACCTCCACCTACATTTAGTTTGACAGGAAAAGCTTCCCATATCGAAAGGATGTATTTAGCTATAGATATTCTCTGAAGATAGATTATGTTTGGAACTATTGAGCAAGACGTTCGTAATGAAATAAAAATATGGCCTTTGCGTCAAAATCCAACAAACCAACTTAAAAGAATAAATTTTCAGTAGGAGCATTTGTATTCTTCAAAATATTTTATCAATTTTGAAATACGATTTATGAACATTGCACAAAGAACAAATTGAATTCTTTCGAAATAAAGGATGTTCCTACTCTTTCCTAAACAACGCGTTTCATTTTTCAATAATTAAAAGGTATAGAAATAAATTACATGGATTTAAAAATTATACGTATTAGTAAAATGGTTTACAGTACTTACATATCCATTACTTTGATATATTCATTTGAACGATTCATACTGAAGAGAACTTTTAAATTACTTTGTGAACATCTTTTACTGTTATTTCTGCTTTACAGAAAAAATATAAAATCTGGTTCTCATGTTTCTATGAAACTTTTGTGAACTTATAATTCTAAAGTGACTCATTAATATATAAAGATGCCATATCTAACTATATATTATATAATTCTACTCGAATCTTTTACTTTTAATTTTGAGAGCTAATTTTTCCATGACGCATTCATCAAACTCTTAATAGTAAGAATTATTTCCTAATTCTTATAAATGTGTTCTCAAAGTTAAGCGGAAACATTCTTAATAACCTTTGAACTTATAAGACTATAATTCTCTCTCCAATTAGTTGTGTCTGATCCGTTTTACGTGTTGTAGTGGAACAAAGCGCAGCATGAACACTTTTCTGATAGGCGTAACGAGAGAAAGAGAAACTAATCGCAACGTTTACAATAAATATTGGATGGAAAACTCGAAAAAGAGACAGATGATCTTCAGGGTTGATATAATTATAGAGCAGATGCTACCACTGCCATATGGTGAATTTATCACAGTATTGTGCTAGGAAGGTTCGGGGTTACTCTCCAGGTGTACAAGCCATGCTGTGATGCCCGAGGCATATGCTCCAAACTGTTATGGAAATAAAAATAGAATGAAAATTTAATGCTTTTAAAAGCTTTAAACGTTACAGGATTCATGAACTGTTATCAGGAAGGTACATATAAGATTCTAAGGGATCTCCGAACAATTTCTACCCATTAGAGTTTTAATAAAACAATCACATTTAAAAAATCATTTAATTGTAATTCCCTGAAATTTATGCACAAATATGCACCCCTTTCATATATCAGATGGTAAAAGTTGTACAATTCATTCCTAATCTAACTCATTAAAGAATAAATACCTTATATGAATATTTTTCGTACAGCAAATCCGGCCTTCTATAAAATGATTGATGTTCGCATTATCTAAAAGCTTCTCAATATTTGAATTATCTTTCTGATAGTAGATGTTACCGGATTGATACGATCCATTTATTTATTGGAGACGTCATGGCTCAGTGGATTCGCCCACTGCTCTAGCAATCTGAGTTGTAGGCGGTCCATGTGACATACCTTGAGTGTATTTTTCTTTTCTGTGTCAGTAAAACTTTCCTTGTGTGTCTATGATCCATTACTTGAACAGCCATTGCTAGACGTTGTCCTTATTGTGTTTGACTCAGCTTGGCTAAACATGGCCTTTGCTCTCATAAAACTCAAAACCAATCATTTAATCATTTGGAAATAATTTTATAAGTGCTTTAGTCTTAAATCCGGTATGCATCGAATATCCCTTATGCTTTCTCGTATAACTGATTCAAGCTGTACTTAAAAAAAGCAGCGTCGGTGGTTTATTCTACGAACAGAAACATCATTTTGAAGAACATTCGTTAATATCATATGTGAATACAGTGTGGAGAAAACATGTATAAATAGCTTGAAAATATGTCATTTTTCTCTAAACGCATTTTTTGGTTAGAAGCACTTCTAATCACAGAATCAAGATTTTATTATCGCCTTAGAGGATAAAGTACCCCAACATCTTCACATTGAAGATGTTAATAAGAAACTAAACGTTAGTTAATGTACACTCAGACATGTTACCTTAAAAATGTGTAGACAACATTTTACACTGGCTTCCACCTTCTTTTCCCCCATTCGAATCTCGGAAAAAATAATTCCCTCTAAACCTGATCCCCTTTTTATCTACATTTTGTCAGCTGTGGCAACGGAGATGGGATAAGTGATACAGCCGCCCCCTATCCCCAGATGTCTTGACTATCCAAAAATAGACCTCATAACCGCACCGTGGATACTTTCTCCGCGAGTGTGTGTGGCTTCCAGCTTTCACTCATGGCTGGGGTCACGGGTGACGTCTTGGTAGAGTGAGTTAGGGGCTGAAAATTGGCGTGGAATCGGGGAGCAATGTGTCATCGGGCCGCCCCCATTACTAAACACGGCGATTTGGGCATAAGCGTTGGTATATTTTTGGCTACTATCCCCTGTTGGGAGAGTGTTTCTGAGTATATCTTTCCGTTTGAAGTCCGTTTGGGCTTCTGGGAAGGTGAAGGGATCCTCTGGATTGCGTTCGTTACGTAGAAAACTTGACTTTTATTTAATGAGCGATCAAATAAAGTAATTGTTAGAAGTGGGCAGGTGGTTGGATTTACGTCGCAGTGGAGCAACACGACGGACTATTGGCGGCGATCCGGGACCAATCCCGGAGGGAAAGATCGAGGACGATACCGCGTCATTTTGAACCGGTCATCGGTCAGAGTACAAAGTCAACTCCTGAGCTGTCACCCCACTCTCCAAATTTCCACGTCACGCCAACGTGACGACATTTGAGGTCACGGCAGATTTAACGTGCACCAGCTCCCATTTAATCGACCGTCTTGCGATCTGGTTCACTTCGGGGTCACGGGCGGTTTAATTTCCAAATAGCAAATATTGACACTAGAGCAACAATCCAACCGGAGTCCATTGGAGCGTCGTACACAATGGCTTTTGAGGTATTTTCAGAGGAAGAAATCAATTCGTGATAAATTGGGGGCTCGTGGTTGCCAGTGATGGGGTTTACCTCAATTATCCATCGAGCCCCAAAAGTACCCTTGTCGACTTACACACCTATGTGAATATAGTGTTGGGCTATCACAGGCGACGTAAAGGCGACTTTTTCTATTTTTCAAACATGGTGAATAGGGTATCTTTTTAAGCAAAATCGGTCTCAAAAGCTCCTATTTTCAAAATTTTGGCGACTCTTTTTGAAAATTTGCCAAAGGTCAACGAAATTTAGTCCTTTTTTAAATAATAAAGAACTGAGAAAATATTTTTTGGATTTCTCTTTAAGGGGGAAAATTTTCCAAAAGACGCAAATTTCGAAGTTTTAGCGCCGATTCGTGGCAGCCATAAAAGAAAAACATCGAAATCTGGTTGTTAGATTGTCTTTGAAAATCTTAAGAAAGTATTTAGTTGTTTTAATTTCTTGACGGAGATCTTCAACGTCTGTTTCATACTTAACTAGTACATTTTGTGTTTTAGCTGATTGATTTTACATCTGAGCAGCTACAATTGTTAACTGAAATAGGGTTTAAGAAGACTTTTTGCTACTTATTTTTTTAAATGTGTGCTACTATTTCATACGTGCTTTGGCTGTGGCAGCTCTTATATCGTTTAATTTTGTGTTCCTTTCAATCCCCTTAAAGTTTATGCAGGACATTTTTGAAACACACTGTATATCCAAGAAAAAATAAACCTCACAGTTTCATTTACTGCACTTGCCAACATCACATAATTTAAATCTACCTTTTGTCATTTTTCTTTTCTATACCGCCCACGAATAGAATCGATAAATATATACGGGACCTTTCGATTCAAAAACCTAAGTGAGCTTGCCTTAAAATATGCGATTTAGGTGTGAGCCCACTGCTCGGTACGGGGGTGAAGTCGTTCTAAGGGGGTTGTCTTCCAAGACTTCTATGGTGAATAAAATTGGCTTAAGACGTTTCCACCCTAGATTCAGTTATTTATCACGAGTTGTGTGAGGCAGGCTGTAGCTCAACATAGTCTAGGAGGGAGGGAAAATGAGATTTGCTTGGAAACCCGCAACGGGGAAGTTTTTTTGTTGCATTCCGTAATCGAATCGCCGAAGTAATTCTTGGAGTTTTAATGAATAATATATACAATTTTTGAAAAAGGAATTTGTTATTTAAAGTTGTTTTTATTTTTTCTAGACTGTTCTCGTAAGAATTCAGGTTTTTTTTTTAGATTTTTGCATTGCCATGGGCGTCCTTTTTTCTTGAAACTGTTTCGCTTTGCCACCAGTATTATGAATGTATTTGGAGGGAAGTGCGATATTTGAAATAAAATGTGAAATATACTCACGGATGTATTATTCGTACTTATCAATAAATTATAAGTAATGAAACTAGGCTTCTCTCAGCATTTTGTATTGTAAACTATTCAAATTATAAAAGGGGAAATATGTACATATTTTACAAAAGGTTTTAAAAATTGTTTAAGAAGCTTACTGCTAATTCTGCTGTCCTACTTTTGCATCTTATTAGAAACTAAATTTAGCCATATCTTAAATATTTTTATCTGTTGGGTAAGGAGATTTTTCGAAAAGGAGTTACTGTTTTAATTTATGCGAATCAAATTTTAAATATTTAAAGTTTTAGCAACTATTCGGACATGAATTTCAATTGTTTGAGACCTTTAAGCTTATTCTAATTAATAAAATTAGATTTGAATTACTTATTTCATTGCCAACACACTAAAAGCTCACAATCAATAGGTATCAGAAACAGGATTTCAACAACTCGCAGTATTAAAAGTAATTATATTCAAGTTGAAGTCTATTCTAAGCGTCAATATCTAGAGTATGTTAACTGTTGACAAGGACATGCATTCTTAAGGAAAGTACACCAAGCTGGTATTTTAGAGATTTTGTTAATCTTTAAGCATTTCTTAAAAAGACTACACATTATGTACAAGTTTAAAATATGACTTCGTTTCTATTTTGCTCTATGATGTTTGGCTATCTGATGTTTCACAGATAAAAAAAATCAGATAATTTCTTATAACACTGAACACGAAAATGGCATAAATCTGTTGCTGCAAGAGGTGAAGACCTTTTCGGATTCTACTTGTAAGAGATAATGTCGTTCGAAAGAAACTCGATTCTGATATCTACAAAATTTGAACCAAGTTAGGTCTTTCTGAGGATAAACATATTTTTCTTTCTGACATTAGTTCTCCAATCGAAAAAAGTCAACAGTGTTGTATAAAATGAATACAGGGCTGCGCCAGGCGATTAAAAGACAAGGTTTAAAAATAGTAGCGACTTTTGCTACTATTTTTAAACCTTGGTAATAGGGTATCTTTTTAAGCAAAATTTTCTAAAAGCTCCTAGTTTCAAAATTTTGGCGACTTTTTTTGAAAATTCACCAAAGGTCAACGAAAACAGTCCCTTTTTTAAGTAATAGCGGACAGAAAAAAATCTTCCTTTTGAGAAAACGTTCCAAGGGATGCCAATTACGAAGTTTTGGCGCCAATCCGTGGCAACCATGAAAGAAAAACATCGGTATCTGGTTGCTAGATTGTCATGAAAACCTTATTAACTCTTCAAATGATTTCGACGAGATATCTCGTATATCAAGATTGACCAATTTTATCAAGGACGATATATCTTATCAAGATATTGCCAATTTTTTATAGCCGAGATCAAGATCTGATCAGTTTTCTTCTGATGATTATACTATATCCGGTCCATCAAGATATGACAAATTTCGCTAATGACGAGGTACCTCGTTGAAACAACCATCAGGAGGGTTAAGAAAATATTTAGTTTTAAAATTTTTAAATTTAAATTTCTTGGCAAGAGCTTTAAACGTCTGTTACATACTTAATCAGCACATTTTGTGTTTCAGTCAATTCATTTTGTATATGAGAAACTAAAATTGCTACTAAAAATAAGGTTTAAAAGGAAACTTTTTTGCTACTATTTTTAAGAATGTATGCAACTAATGCAACTATTTCACAAGTGCTTTGATTGTGGCACCTTTGTTAATACATGGTCTGCCTGAATTAAAGTATACAAGGAAATATAAACGAATCATATCACCTATCTATAAAAAGACATTAAAACTCTTAGCTTGTGGCTATGGGGAAAATCGCAACACCCCCTTTATTTGCACGTCGTTCATAATAGACAATTTCAAATTAACCATCCTTTAGAGCATTTCCTTTTTTAGCATATGCATAAAATTTGCTCTAGGGAGTCTTCATATCAACTTGTGCACAAACTTCGTATTTTCCAATGACTACATATAATTTTGAATTTTTATAAAAATTTAACCTCTGCTTCCAAGTTTCTTGTTATTTTGACCAACCGTTTCAGGTTTATGAGTAATGAAAATTTGGAGCTCCTTATGTTAAACTAGTTTCCTTGACTTTTATACATATCTTCCTAAGTATCACGTTGAAATCATACTTTTTAAAGAACCCAAGCAAAATCTACGTAAAGTTTCCTTTTCATATAAAATTTTAATATGCTATATTAATTATGAAATTAAAATTTAAAAAATCATGTATAGAAACCTTCATATATTTTGATGGAAATTTGATTCAGGACTTTTTATTTTACCTTGCAAAACTAGCTCTTTTCCCAAAGTAAATACTGGTAATTTCTTTTTGCAAAAAACAGCTAAAAATAGCGATTATCAAATTTAATATAAAGAAAAAAACTACCGGGAAATTTCGAAAGTATATGCGTAATTTGATATGAAAACGGTCACTTATGCATGTACGAAGTTTACAGAAGACGTTATTCCCTATTGAATGGCATCTTTGAATTTGCTCGAGTACAAAAGGTAGGGGGAGGCATCGATTCTCTTCTCAGTAGTTGTATGTCTTCAACCGAACTCAATTCTATGAAATGACTTTAAAACTGCGTTTCCGATCGCGCCTCATGATACATATGCTTCTGTGAATTGTAGTTTAATTTGTACACAAGTCATCAAATAACCATTATAAAAACTTTGCCAAAGTTCATTAAACGGGGTTGAGTTTTGTTCTCGAAAAAAAGTTTCATTACCCATTAGATGACGATCCATTTATTCTTTTATCAACCGTTTACACCTTATTTTCCATTCCATAGAGCATTTAAACGTTAACATCGAAATTTCTATTCACCAATAATAAATATTTATGTTTCGCATCCCCAAATAAATATTCTAATACTCTTTATATTTTATTGGTAGGCATAAAACAGTATTTTAAAATACGCTCTTCGAAACAAGAGTATCGCTTCCTGTTTTCTATGCGATTTTTGATGTTTTCCCCGTACTCCTCAACTCAACTCTTTCCGATGGATGCAGTAATGTCTGCACTTTACTTAATCGCGCTGTTACACGTATTCAAGCCCCGAATCGAGACTCCAAAATGAACTACCTAACGAGGCTAATAAAACGAAATCACTGGGACGGCTTTGACTCTTTCTTTGCTATGATTCCCATTCAATATGGATGCTCTCCAGGCCCATTACGGGTTACTTTTAAAGATTTCTGTGATGTTTACGACCTGCTTCTCAAAAGAAGCCGCCGTTTAAATGGTCCGCTCCAATCACAAATTAAGAGAACAAAGAAGACGGGATAAGAAGACCAAGCTACATCCCATTCTATTTTAAGTGTAGGTGCTCGTCCCTTGCATTTGTTCTACATGCGAGTTATGTCGTTCTTTTGTTGGTTGAACCCAATTAGGCACTGATGCGAATAATTCGTTAAATTAGAAACTGATAGAGGCTAGTAACAGTTGTCTGTTCCCTTCGGAAATGTGTAGTAGTTGTCATTAAATTTCAAATGCGTTTTTGCTTTATTTAGTTTGCACTTAACAAGAATTTTTATCTTAATCATAATTCGATGGGTTTTCAGCGACACTTTCAATGATTTCTCCAGTTTTCCCTATTTTATAAACTTCCTCTTATTACCTTTTATTGCACTCATACAAGGAAGAGTATGACAAGACTTACTGAAATAAGACGAAATTTATTGTTTTTGCTGGTAGTGCAGAAATATCAAAGTCAGTATAACTAACAACACATATCATTAATATAATGTATTGCATTCAATGATGCTTTGTCACTTTAATGTATCAAAATTTTCAGAGGTTTTAGATATTTTAGTTTTTTGACTGTTGATAATTTTATTTGAAAGGTAATACTCATTTTCACGTATCTTTGTTCAGAGTTTTGCGATTTATGTACTCAGATATGAAGATATTGAATATGTAAATAGCATATACCACAGTATAGACTAAACATAGTCTATTCTGTGGTCATTCATCTCCAAATATCATTCCAAAATTTCAAATAGTTTTCCTTTATTAGACGTTTTAAATAAATTATGTTGGCATAAAATTGATGATTTGGATATAACTAAAACAATTTGTTTAATTTTACTGTCTACAATTTTTTTGAGTGTTCGTACGTATTAATGTGCATACGTATATTTAATCGAGTTGTAGTGCATAATCTTGAATAGTAAACATTAACTTCAAAACTACTTTTTTATGTCTTTCAAAACAAGTCGTCTTAACTTTGAAAAAGAAAAGCTAATTTTAGTGAATAAGCTAGTTTATAGCAATATTTTTATTTATTATTTAGAAGTTAGACTTTCGAATGTCAGTTCATTTGTCAACTTTATTCCTGAGAATGCTTGTAGTCAGATAATGTCTTTTGTTATTCCAATTTAAAAACCTTTTAAACACAATCTTGTGACTTTTAAAAGTCTAATTAAAGTAAATGGCAAAACCATTCCAACTACATTTTCCCATTTCTGTCGAACTGGAGGGGATATTTGCCTCCAGTCACTGCGACGTATTTATGGAATTCTTAAAATAACGAAAATTTTGAATTTTAATTAACTCCGAGAAAGTTCTATCCTTCGTAAATTCATTAGTGTTGACATCCGATTTCACTTTTTTGGGCCACTTACTCCCTTTTGCTGTTTTCAACGAAGACATTTCGATTACAATTACGTTGCTGAGGAAATACGATTCTAAATTATTCATCATTATATTTAAAGTTGGAGTGTTTGTTCAATTCTTACGAGTAAATAACTCGGAGGAAACTCCACTCAATAATTATTATAAACCTCGAACAAGCAGACGATTATTTATTATTTTTGTAAAGAAGGATTTAATATATTTATCGGATCTTTTATGGAATGTTTCGGATTTCCGTTTCCATCTTAAAAAAAGCCAAACGATCGGAAGAATTTGCAAATATTTAAAATGGGTAGAAAACCGAAAACAGCTTAGGTAAACACAGAAATATTCCCTTAATTTTTAACGCCATGTTTTCCTTACACTTCAGCAGGGCGTGATAGAGAATCCCCCCAAATATGCCAATACCAATAAAAATTTAAAAGCCATCCACTTCAAATTTAAAAGAGTAGGGAATAATCATTTTGTTCTTTTTGTGGTAGCTACCCACAGCAAACGATGTTAGTAGAAAAAGGGTGCGTGCTGTGACTCACTTTTTATCTTGCAAAGCCTGACACAGAGGTTAGAGGAGAGGCCTCGAGGTCGTGAGAGGGGTTCTAGGCGCACAAAGGGCGGACTGGAGTGCCATTCTTTTTCTTTCTCATACAGATTGCGGACGATTTTTTTTTCGCTTCCCTCATTCCTCTCTTTTAAATGTTGGCTGGTCGGGAACTGATACGGAGTTGACAAAAGAGATTAACGTTGGTACGTTTGCGTTGCTGTTAATGACAAGTAACTTTCCATGATTTTTTGCGCGCGCGTCGCGTTATTATTTTCGATGAAAGCCTTCTTCTCTGGAATATTCTTTGTTGTGTTTTTGCAGCTTATCATTCGCGGGCAGGGTGAGAAAATAACTCGGTCGCGGTGTGCGCGCCGAGGGAATTTGGAATACGACGAATCGTCGGTAGAATAAGTCAGCAAAGTTGTTTTTAATTATGAAGAAACTCTAAAAAGAGGGTTACACCAAAACATTTTATTTTAATTTGCGTTGGTTATTAATTTCTGCGTCTTTTCAACTAGTTACGATCACTAAAATGTAAAAAGAAATTATTACATGGTTTGATAAAAATCCGTCACGCTATTTGGAAATATTTTTTTATTGGGTAGGTAGTTAATTAACGACGCACTGGAGCACCACGACGGGGTATTAGCGACGGTCCGGGATCAATCCCGAAGGCAAAGATACGTGGACAACAGCTCGTAATTTTGAGCCACTGTCAGATGACGAGGTCAACACACTCCACTTACACACCACGCTAACGTGAGGACATTTGAGGCCACGGCAGATTTAGCGTGCACCAGTCCCCGTGTACATAACACGGTCTTAGATTGGACCGAGTTTCCAATTCGCAACTCTCCAGTTGCTAATCCAGTACTCTTCCAACTGGGCTACCACGGTCCTATTTTTATTGGGACTTTTAATTGTGAAATATTTTTAAAAATCTAAAAAAAATTAATAATCAGTTGGTTAATGCGTACGAGAGACTTTTTTGCCAAGCTGAATGTATGTAGCAGTAGTGTTTTCGTGGGGAAATATGCCTCCTGTTCTGATGTGTTCTTGACGTGTCGTCAATTGACATGTTTTCGAATACGATTTCAGCATGTCGTCATCAATGTCATGTGCGGCATTAGAGTACCGGGAAGTAAAATTCCCATCTCTTCTCTAGTATGTTTGTTTACACCAAAAATCCCTCTCATAAAATTTTGAAGTAAGCTATATTGCGTAGATTCTGTTAAATATTTATCGAAGCTAGAGTTATACGTACGGGAGGAATAAGATTGTTGATTAAAATGTAAATCTTATTATTCATAAGTTTTTTGCTTACATACTGCTTTTTGATGATGCTGTTAATAGTTCAATTCAATTTTTATAAGATTAAAATGAATTTTTATGTGAAATAATAATTTTTTATTTTTAATTCTTCCGGATATGTAATTGTTTTTCGTCATCGCTTCTAGATATATTCTTTGAAATTGATCAAAATTTGTACTACTTATTTTTACAAATATACTCGATCGTGAACAAATTTATTTTTACATATCCGAAAATCCAACA
Source organism: Meta bourneti (assembly GCA_933210815.1). Lineage (NCBI taxonomy): Eukaryota > Metazoa > Arthropoda > Arachnida > Araneae > Tetragnathidae > Meta > Meta bourneti. Next base: position 34,564,256 of record OW119922.1, on the reverse strand, counting down.
TACAAATCAACCCTGTTTTTAGTTTATTTGTAATTCCACCACTTTTTTATAACGAGTAGTTGCTAAGTAGAACTTTTTCTCTTCAAAATATGAGATAAAAGCGGCTTAACCTTTCTATTTCATCAAATGAAACTTATTTTTTATGAAATCATTAAGTTCCGTGGGATTTCCCTTTATTTTTAAATTGAATAAATATTCTTAAAATTTTTAGATTCGTAGACTTTTATGAGAGGGATTTTCAGTTTAAACAAATCAGATAGAAAATGAAGAGTTTCCTTCCCATACTACCCATATTTTCTCGCATGATGCATATCGGGGTTACCTTAAAATGTAGCTTAACGCCATTTAACATTTAATCTAATAAGCGTTTACCAATCATCTATCATATATCGATTCCGAATCCATACTTTGGAAGTTTTATTGGTGATGCGCTGAAATCGTATTCGAAAACTAAGCCAAGTGACGTCACTTTCGGAAGACGTTCCACCTTTGCAGAAAACACTTCGCACCAGAGAAGGAAAGAACTGTTTGAAAACTAAACTAACATTTCCACATGTATTAAAGAAACAAATATTTTACCGAAAATCTGCGTATTGTTGAAAAATTAGTCTTTGACCAAAGCAGATCGTTTCGTTTACATCGTGACGTGACACGTTCTTTCATCAACTTCCAAAGAATTTTCCAGTAGCAAAAAAGGAGAGTGAGGGAATACGTATATCATTCTCAAAACACGCTCCTACAGAACAGTTTTTAAAAGCGTTGGCAGTTTAATGAACGACCTGAAGAAGAAAAAAAAGAACATTCTTTGTGCCTTTTGCTTTGGTATTTAGTCCTGCGAGGCCTGTGGGTGAAAATGGATGGTATTGAAGAAAGTTCTAAGTCGCACACATCGACTATTCGAAGGAAGAAGACTGTTTTATTTTTGAAGGATTCATTTTATGCTCAGACACTTTTGATTCTTTAACAAAATATATTTCCCCCTAGATTTTATAGAATGTATACAGAACTCATACTGGGTGTTTCGAAAATATCTGGCCAAATTGTAAAGGGTGCTATAGGAGTCCAAAATAAACATTTTTTTCAAAGAATGTGTGTCCGGAAATGACACGTTTAGGTTGGTAGAGGATCAGTCCGGTTACACCTTTTCTGTGGCTTAAGGCGTCATTCCCCGCTCCGATTTTCAACGGCAAGCATCGCTACATGAATTCGGATGAAAATCCGCAATGAAGCCTCAAGCCACAGAAATGATGTTTTCTGCTGACGTAAAAAACGCCCTCTACCAACTAAACGCGGTATTATCGGACACACATTCTTTGAGAAAAATGGCTCCTCTACCACTCTTTACAATTTAGCTAGATATTTTAAAATACCGTGTATAGAACTAGATTTCCTACCGACTTCACCCGAGTTTTTCTGCATCAGACAACAAAGCTAAATGTAGGTAGCGGTAGTGTTTTTTTTTCGGAGGAACGCATTCCTTATGGGACATCACTAGGCGTGTTTTTTGTAATACGATATCAGCACGTGCCAACAGAAATTCCAAAAATGAATTCCGATTTTATCTGTGATAGTCGATTGGTCATTGCCAGTTACATTAAACCCCAAATGACGCAAAAACGGCAGTAAATTACATTTTGAGATAACCCCAATATGCTAGAGCATTTGGGCAACTGAAATTAAAATCTATCTTTCTTTCGGTTTGTTTATTGAAAATTCCTTTCATACGACCTTTTTTTTTATTGAACAAAAGCAAACTCCCCGTGCACCACAGAAGTACAAAATGGGGCTTACAGAAGTAAGTTGATTTAACAAAGAAACAGTGGAAAACAATTTAACTAAAATTACAAGATTTTATGAACTTGACGAATGGGTAGAAAGCAGATTAGATTTAACAAAAACATTGAGTTTCACTGGCCATGTTTTACTGAATTTTCTTAGATCCTTTTGTAGGCATATTCTTGAATTTTCAAATGCAGGACAACTAAAAAGCAAATGTTCCACATCTTGTGTCTGCTTTTTAGAACACTCGCACATATCATTAGTCCGAAGATGAAACCTATTTTGATATTTACTAAAATTTCCATGGCCAGATAAAAATTGTGTAATTTTGAAGTTTGTGAAGAAAAATAATTCTGAGTTTCAATCTATGCTTAATAGTAGGAAAAAAATTTTGGTGTGGCCAGCTTTCTCAGACGAGACATACTTTCTTCGTTCCACTTAGCAACAAGCTTGTCATAATATGAGGCTTTCAAGTAGCACTTAAGAATGTTACAATTTACATCAATTGCTAAATTCAATTGCGTCTGGTTAAAAAAAATCAGCTCTTTCATTCTCATAAATTCCAGTGTCCACGCACATAAGCAAAGAAAATCTCAATTCCTCTATTTTTAGGAGAACTAATTGTTAAAAGCGTTTCAACTAATTTTTCTGTGCTTGCAACATTCTTCAGTAAATGTAAAAAGGAAATAGAATCGCTACCAAATAAAGTACTTTGAAAAATTTCTATAAAAATTTCCATTTTCTTTAAACCACTTAACTGCGAGATTAATACAAAGCAATTCTGCTTGAAAGATATTGCATTCATTCCGGATACGATGTTTATAAAAGCCGCATTCGAAGTTGTCTTCAAATAAAACAAAAGCAAGGCCAACATTGTTCATCTTACTACCGTCCGTAAAACAGACTTCTGGAAAAGCTCCTCCACATTTTTCTCGTACTTAATTAGATGAATTGGTTCTAAAGCAGCCGGATAAGGGATGTCGCAGAGAGGCAATTTTCCATCAACACAGTCCATCGAAAACTCATTTAAAATCGAAGCATACAATTAGTTTATTCACTCAATTTCCAAGTCTAAAGATGGAATTCCAGCTACAGCAAAGGTTGCTTCATAACTTACAGTTCTACAACCTGACAAGACGCAGAAGGATTATCTGTTGAATCTTCCTCAACCTGCGTCTGTTGGTCAGTCTCCAAAGCCTGTCCCCAGATCCGAGATGCATAAGATATGAAAGGCACATTACCTTGTTTATACATAACTTTTAAAACCTCATAGCCTACTCCAAATGTATTTTTGGCAATACGATACAAGCCAGTAAGGAGTTTTTCGCATTTATTAGAAACATATTCAATATGCTTTTTCTATTACCAAGGTACTTAAATTGATCAACAAATTCAAGAGTCGAACCCTCAAGAATCAAAGGTGAAATAGCATCTTCATCCAATTTTTCACCGACAATCATAACTTTACTCTTGGATGGGTTGAATTCAAGTTTGTGAATGTTTGACAACTGGGAAATAAAGTTTAGCGCAGATTGTGCTGTCAAGATGATGTTTTGAAGAAGCTTTCCTTGAAAAATCAGCAGAATATCATCAGCAAATGCAATTTTGAAATAGTCAGAAAGACGAATTAAAAGATCGTTTATAATAATACTCCACAGACTAGGTCCAGAAACATACGACCCTTTGTAAAATAAATTATAAATTTAACTTTTATTTCTGGCTTGAATACTTTTCCTGAATAGAAGTATGCTTCTTTAACTAACGATTAAAAAGATAACACCGTATCATTAATTTTGAATCACCCTGTAACCCCCATCCCGATTTTCTTAGCTATTAGATTCTTTTCAAAGGAAAAGACGAGAAAGTACTGCACTAAAAATAGAATGTGTATTTCTCTCCTACAAATGTAATTCTGATAGCTTATCGTTGGTCAATAACTCTAAGAGAGAATTTATCTTTTTATTGTTCTATCCCAAAGCTAAAACAGTGAAGTTCGCAATAGTTTCTAAAAAAGAAAGTAACTTTAAGTGACAATCCCTCGAATTCTTAATCCCCGCTTGGCAGGTAGTTTCATACGGTACAGAATTTGTTCTCGACAATTTTGTACTGATATAGTTCTGAAATGAGATTTCAATTACTTGTTTGCATGTTCTGGGAATGTTTCTGCTCGGCATCGCTGTATATAATGCTACAAAGCAAACTTTATGAAATCTTATAAGTTTTGAGCTAAACTATTTTCCCCATCGATTTTATAATCATCGCAGAACACTACTTTCAATCTATAATCTAAAATTTTGTGTAATTCTTAACATTATGCTTCATCTTTGACAGAGGATTCATTTCGAATTGACTTACATCACCCCACTCATATTAGATTCATTAAGCATTATACTATGATATTAAAGATAAATAAATTACACAACAGTGGACATTGGAAAAATGAGTGTATTTCAAGTGTTCTTGAGCTTAAAAATATTCTACAATTACAAACTATATGAAAGAATAATTTACAAATATTTATGCTATTTACACTGTAATTTCTAGAGTTGCATATCTTTTGATTATGAACTATTTAATACCAAGACAGATAATAGAAAGGATAGTCAGTATAGTGTTAAAATATAAAAAAATTATAAATTAAGAAGTATGCTTTTATATGATGTAATTAAATCTACTTTATCTAAGTATAGGTGGTTATTTATTAATTTATTTACAAATTCTAGTCGTTTCACAACTGTCATTAGCTTTTTTTGCATCCAATATCTCTGAACTTCAAAACCCATTAAATGCAAAATATGTATCCAAACGTTTGCTATTCATTGATCACCCAGTTTCATTAAAACATTAGGTGAATTCCTTCGAATTCTAAATAAACACGATATTCTAAAACACTATTCTATACAATGCATTTTATTGAATTACATAATTTACTTTTAATTTCTGACTATAAAGTCACAAAACTAATGTTAGTATGGAATGAGCCTGAAGGTGGCACAGTTAAAATTAAAACAAATACTACAGCATATTTAAATTCAAACTAAATTATTCAACTGAAAAATAGATTTTTGAATGATATACCCGCAGGACCTTTTAAGTTATCAGTTATATCCTATTTTGTCTACGCGCAATTTCGGAATCTTGCAGAATAGTCATCGTATTTCGTTCTTTTTAGAAGATAGTAAATACGTTTTTAAGCTCGCTTGCTTTTAATAAATGATTACCTTTTGAGTAGCTGTTGACATTAAAGCACACCAAGAAGCACCAGAACGTTAAGCTAACAGAGGTGCTTGCTGAATTAATGGCGTGTAATTTCGAAAAATTGTATGTTTCTTTCTTTGTACGTTTGGATGCTCGTGTGTTAGTAATTTGTTACACATTCTTTTGGTGTGACTCTAAAAGAAGTGTTTTAAAAAGAGAAATCCTCTCAAACTTCATTTCGCATTTATCTTTATCTTCTGAAAAGAGTTCCTTTTGTTTCGTTCCCGTCGTTAGTTATTTTAAAGATTATTCTTACTTGTTTGAACAGTTCGTGTAATTAATTTTGACACTCACGGAACATTAAGCTCCTTTACTTGTTAGATTTAATTAAGAACGTACTGTGCATTATGAATTGAGTAATGAGTTGACTTAAAGAACTGTTCCGCATAAACTTTTATTTTTAGTATTCATTAGTAAGTATTCGTTAAATTATAAACGATTACCAAAGAATTAAAAAATAATTTACAAACCGTATTTTACTTTTAAAATATCGTTAGAGATGTAGATTATCAAAAGTTTGTATGTTTAATTTATTGTTTGTTAATTCTCTGAGCGTCACGAGATTTCCGTGTAGTGTGTGGTATTGCTTTTAACCCACAACACACCTAATAACTAAATAAGCATATTTGTTGGTTGAAAGAATCCTAGGAAAGATATATACTATCGGTCAAGAAGGTTAAACTGGTTAGATGTCCATACATGGAAGACTACAGGTTTCAGAACGGATATACGTATGTGTGCGAACTCCTCAGTAACCGATAAACAACAGCACAAATAGTTCTACTTACTCAAACATTTGACAATTGTACTATCATTAAGTTATTGAATATTTAAAAAATATTTTCTATCCCCATAATTTAATTTTTTTATTGAGTACACCATATTTCGACTTAGTGCTTGATTTCAATGATGCTCTTATAAATTGCCGTCAGCTAAGGGACATAGACACAAGAAGGTACTGACACAGTTGACAGAAATGAACCCACAATTTAATATATTTATGAATTCAATGCAACTTATCTATTCATAAATCATATTAAATTATGCATTGACTGAAATAAGCTTTTATGAACTTAAAAATGATGTTTTGTTTCATTTCAGGTAAGAAAAATCGCATTGAATCCATTATTTTTGACTCCCTGGAATTCGAAACCTGAAACGGACAGCAATCTCGAAAACAGGTCGATACCATATGATTTTCTTTCTTTATGTATAGTTTTATAAAAGTAGTCATAAGCCTTTTTCTTAATTAATAATCCGTGAAAGTAAAAATTAAATCTTTTTTTCCTTCATGAGATGAAAAAAAGCTTGGGAGTTTTTCAATGTCGGAGAGTTTCGATACGAAAGTTTGAAAATTTCAAGATTTATAGAAATGAATAACCTCTTGGATTAACTTCATATCAACATTAACGTTACAGTTCTTAATATTACAGTAACAGTTGCTGATATACGTAGTAATCTAAAAATAATCATAAAAGAATTTCAGTGGTTGTGGTTATTCAGATAAAATCATAGTCCCCTTCCAGTTTATAGACCCTAGTTTAGTTAATCCATCTAATTCAATACCAACTATAACATATGAATTATTAATAATATAGGACCCCTTGAACGTACGAGGGGAATCAATTATTTCCGATGAGGTGTAGATATATTTTTGTTGTCAGTGTTGTCGTTTTTGTTAGGCGAACTTTGTGTCTTACCACTGCTGCCCAGGTTTGAAATTACAGGGTCAGTTCTCCATTATCGCTGCCGTGACGCTAACGATGACCGCTCCTTTTGCACCAAAGAAAATCAGCGTTCAGTTATTTCTTTTTCTTATGTTCTGGAGGTGTGTCAAGAACCGAAATCCATGGAAGACTTTCAGCGCAGTACGGTAAAAATGCTTTTCAGCAACGGAGTGTCTACGAAAGTATTGAAAGTTAAAAAATGGTGGCACAAGTTTTATGCTAGAAAATCCCTGACGACCACAACTGACAATGATTTACAGTGTACATGTCGTTTCTGCTACGCAGATGAATGACTACTGTTGATGTAGTGGTACATTAGTCATTCACCACTAGCCAAGGATTGAAGCGATGTTAGGCGCTTTGCTCAGTCGAAAATTCTTTTTTTTTGGAGGCATCAACTCTCCACGTGTTTTCGACGAGATATCTCGTCCCTCACGATCTGACCAATTTTGTTAATGACGAAAAATCTCGTCATTCCAGATATTATCAATTTCTTTTATGACGACCAGATCCAGATCTGGTCAGTTTTCTTCTATAGACGAGATATCTTGTCCATCAAGATCTGGTCAGTTTTGCTAATGACATAATACCAAGCCAAGACAACCACCAGGGGACTTAAAAAGCACGTGCAACGATGGAACAAGTTACCTTGAAAAGCAAGGGGGTTATGTTGAAAAAGGATGTTATTGTAAGGTGGCTTTTTATTGAAATAAAGTTCATAGCTGATTTGAGAATATTTATTGTTACACCCCGTATGAATAATTGAGTATGTGATCTGCATCTTTCTTATGTCTTCAACAATTTCAACAAAATTGTATGTTTTACATTAAAATAAACCTATAACATACTGTGTTCATTTCTATGTTGTAATATTCTTGGCATGGGACCAGGACCGGTCCTGAGGTATTAGTCGTCCACATGCAAACCAACCTCAATAAGCCACACTCTTCACGAAAGCGTATGATTTCCCCCCAAGAATTGCTCTTGATGAGTGCCTTTTGTATATTCTAATGTAAATTAAGGATAAAAATGTGCAGATTCATAACTGTCCTCTACCAGAATCCAAAACATAATCTAAAAATATTGCCCAGAGCTCACCAGGGCAAGGCCCGTTTCTTTCATAAGGATTTACCAGTTGACCTAAAAATATAGACGAATTAAATATAAAAGCTGGAAAATATTGGAAAATTTATTTCTTGACACTTAGAACTAAATTTGGAGGCATACCTTTCGGCAGCCCCATTTTTCCTGACGATGTCAAGTACACGCCCAGAACACCCCTCTGGGACAGCCCTGAATGGGACCTGGCTTCAGCACAGCAGTGTATGTATTTTTAACTAACTAAATATCGAACTTGAAATGGTGAAACCAGAAACCTTTTTTGAGCACGGTGCACACTTAAGAACGCATCTTCATGTCAAGAGGCTACTCTAAAATTCATCTTCAAGGAGAAAACTTGCTATCGTCCTGCTGCCACTTTTGCGACTAATGGACATAGCAGCCTTCCCTTTTTATAGCGCTCTACTGTGTCTTCAAAAGCGGGATTGTATGCGAAAGATGTTTCATATCGGGGCTGGGTGTCTTCTATCAGTCTCAACAAGTGCTGATTGTGATTTCGAACCTAATCTTCGGAGAGATTCCCATTGAAAATAAACGGAGGATCACTGAGATACTTCTAATAGGGCAATAAAATCCGTATGGGACGATGCACTTCGATCTTAATGACAGATTTATTAATTTACGATCTTCATGAGAAAAGAGACCTTTTGTTTATATGCCTTCTTTTTAGAAATGAAATTGTTTCATTATAAAGACGTATTAGATAGAACTTTGTAGAAGAAACTTTTGTCTAGATGGAATGAATCTTCTTTTCTATGTGTCATAAAGTTAGTGTTTTCACATTTTGTATTTATTTGATTGAACTATTTACTCGTGCCCTTTTGTTTTTCAAAGTCAATTAAAAATATTGTAAATTCGTTTTCCTAGAATTGTTCAAATTATAAGCAAAAAAAGTAAGCTTTAGTTGGATGTCACGGGATTTAAGATGTGAGATGCGTTATTCGTGACTTACATCGAGTTTCCACTTCACCGTTAACTTTAATCTTTGCTTAGATCATTAGATATCCTCAAGTATTTTTCTTATTGTGTATTTATATTAAAATTTCATTTTGTATAGTAACATGTCTATTCATTTTATTCACTGCCACAGAACTTCAACAAAAATAATTTGCCATGAGTTGAGTTGCTTTAGTGCTTCGTGGTTTATATGTAAGCGGTGAATACGATTTGTAAATATAGCGTTAGAGAAATCCAAAATACTAAACCTATAAATCAATGATTCTCGATGTTTTTAACCCCACTTACATGTTTTTCTCGATTCGAATTCCATATTGTCGTGTTCGATATATTTTTCTTACTTGATATTTAATACAGTTAAAAATATTGTTTTACTTAAATTTTATTTTTATCAGCTAATTCAAAAAGTGTTTATTCCTTTTTAATTGAATTATTGCATACATGCCCATACACAGCTAATTAGTGTCAAAATTAAAATACCCTGACTATTAAACATTAAAGTCCAATAAACTCATGACAAGTTGGTTGTTGATTTGTCAATCTATGGTAATTTTTTTTACACTAAGACTAATTTGACTAGAACATACGGCTTTTAAGTGGATTCCGAATCACTACGAACATCCATGCCATGTCCGGGATTCGATATGAGAATCTGTGACGGAATATAGGATTCCAATGAAATAGGTTGCTGAAAGACTGGTCTAACCCTCCTGGTGGTTCTCTCTACGATGTATCGCGTCATTAGAAAAATTTACGAGATCTTAGAAGACGAGATATCTCGTCCATCAAGATCTCGTCGTCCCTCGTCATTGGAAGAAAACTGACCAGATCTTAATTTTGTCCTAGTAAAAAAAATCGGCAATAACTTGATTACGATATATCTCGTCATTAGCAAAAATGGTCAGATCCTGATGGACGAGATATCTCGTCTAAACCACTTGGAGGGTTAAATAAAGTTATGAGATTTGAGTTGTCACACGATAACGACAAGAAACTTGCATCAACATCCTAATCCCTTATTGAAGAACTGTTGGATTTCTAAAACACACTAGTTCTTGAACCGAACATGTGTTTGAAGATACCAGAAGTTAAACTCAATAAACCTTAGATTTACTTTCTTTTCCTTCCACTAATTTATAATTTGATCTTTTTCTCGGTGTGGCGGAGTTTTAAATTGTATCGAAGGAATTGAACAGTAAATGCTTCCAGCGTTTCACACAGCAAGATGGTTATTTTTACCCTCCCATCGTCGTCATTCTCTGCCGGTTTTGTTATTCTCTGAATGTGGAGCTTTCTTGCATAACGGTTCTTTTTGAAACTTCATGACGTACAGTGGCATGTGGCAGTTGGAGGAGGAGGGGATTTTTTCCTGTTTCTGTTACTTTTGTGGGAGGCGACGCTTTTTTTTCTTGAGCATACGGACATTCTTGGTGCTGTCAGGGAGTAATTTTCACTCGGTATTTTTCCTTTCTTCTTTCTTTGTTCCTAATTTTATGCTTGGAATGGGGACTGATCCTCAACCGCGGAGTGTTTCTGTTCTGCATACATCCCTGACAGTTTCTGCGAAAGTATTTTACCCGTTTAAGATGCAATTAAACCCGACTCGGGTTTTTGACAAATCGTGGAGGGAAATGTTCAAACAAAAAGAAAAGGGACAAAGATTTCAACATGAAAAATGTCGGATAAATGGGGCGAGTGTTTATTTTCTTTGTTTAAATGTCGTTAGTCATGTTGCAAGACTTGTCGATGTGTTGTCATTGGGAAACGGAAAAGGCTTGAATTTTTAAGGAGAATGATCTGCACTTAAAATTTGCGAAAAAAAAGTATTATAGTTATGAATCCCACAAAATTAAAATAATAGAAATGGTTAGTCCAAAAGACCGTGTTGCACAAGTCACACAGTACCACTCCTAATCATCCAGGAGCTGTCCCAAGAGACCTTAATACATTTTAATGTATGGAAAGGAGTTGCTGGGGTTGTGGGGCATGGACATGTTGGATAGTTCTTAACCCCTCACATAAAAGTCATGAATTTTGCGTACCCACTTCTAAGTCTTGAATAACTGGTTAAACATTATTTTACAAATATTATTTCGAATTTTGTTATGATGTTAGTAGTTCTGATGATTTTTATTTATCAAAAATATGACTTGTGCATGCATTTTTAATCTATTGTGTATTTTATCCATCTGTACATAATTAAAATATATTGTAATTTATTTGACAGTTTGAGTACTATAGAAATTAATGAGGATTCTTGATAACCTAAGTATTTCGCTTTCAATTTAAAGAAGGGAAATCCAGTGGGATGCATTCCAATGCACCCTAATAAATATCTAAGGGTATTTATTAGGGTGCAATCTTATAAATAACATGATTATTTATAAGGTTACACCCTAATTGTAATCCACCTAAATTGGTCCCAGATTGATTAGCTCTCTTATAATAAAAAGTGACCTCAAAAACCAAAGCAATGAAACAAATCATCAGTCTCAAAAGAGCAGAGTGGAGTTTCATGCCCTTTAGATCCTAATATTGAAAGACCTCACATATATAGGGACATGGTTGGAAGGTTTGTAGAATTTCATTACACTCATGATTGAGCTATCAAAAAATTAAGATTCAAAGTTGTGAGGGCTTATTTTTATGAATAACTGAATATTATATTAATTTTGTTACTATTCAATCTGTATTTGATAAACCGAAATCTAAATATCAATTGTTATTTCTCGAAATGAAATTGTAGACATTTTTGCCGCTGCAAGGCAGGGTAAAATCCCTTCTCACCTCAACCTCTTTCGTCAACCCAGTCCAAATTTCCAAATCTTCATCACGTGTTAGAGTTATAACATTGATAACAATATTCATGGACCGAATCTTGATTACGTATTGAAGTTTTCACCTTCTCCCCAAATTCACTATGCAAATCACCACCTTCGATTATATCATAACAACATTCATTGACGTTTCGAAATCCCCGAATCTTGATCACGCGTTGGAGTTATAACATTGACATAACATTATTTACTAACCGAATCCTGATAACGCGTTGGTTATAACCCACCCAAAATTCAACAGGCTAGTCACCTTCGATTTACCATAACAATATTCACTGACATTACAAAATCTTTATCACGCGTTAGAGTTATAACCTACCCCCACCAAATTCACCACGTTAGAGACCACCCTCGATTACACCAAAACATTCCATTGACATTCCAAAATCTCCGAATCTCGATAAAGCGTTGGAGCCTCACCACATTCGCCAGACTAGAGACCACCCTCGATTATAACAGAACAATATTCATTGACATTTCAAGGAATGTAAACTTTGAAACCTATTTTGGTCCCACAATTAGCTTATATTCGAATGCACCCAAGCACATGTGGTCACTGACAGTCAACGTCCCTTCCACTGGAAAGTCTCCTATCGACTTCGATCTCGAATATTACCCGCTTCGACCAAACAAACATCACAACCAGAATCAGATCGGTTTTCCAACCGTAATGAAACCAAACGCCCGTCGAAAAGCAACGCCTTCTCTCCATACTCATGCAAATTCCGACAACTTCACGGCATCTGCCCACATGGATGTCCCCCAGAAATTAATTCCGGGCGGGAGGTTCGTCCCCGTGTTTGAGCACCCGTAACAGATAAGAGTCTTCACTCGCGTGTGGCCTTATTAGCCAGCTCGCTTGTTGACAGTTCGGCGGTTTAAGTCGGAATGCACCGCGTGTTTGCCCAATCTCTGGAGGGATGGTCTCCTCTGGTCCCATGAAATCGAAATGGTTCTTGCTGGACCGGGAACGGAAGGTTCATTACTGCGGTGGTTCGCCCTACCTCCATCTGATTCGGGTTATCGGTAAAGCGATTCGGCGATAATGTGGCACTGGATGGACTCGGATGAGAGAGACTGCTTTGGGGAGGGTGCCCCACTCGTATTTTAAGATATTTATGGATCGAACGGGATTCAGGCTGGGGTAGTTTGGGAGGCGATTTATCACTAAAATCGACGCGTTAGTACTTGTGGATGGAATTGGAATCACCCGGGCGTGTCGTAGGTGTAGATGTTTATCGGATTAACCTGCGTTTACAAATTGAATACTTCATGGAATTTCTCATTTCACAAAATCTATTTCTAGTTTTCCGATACCTGAAAAATAAATAACTTGCATTCAATCGAGATTTACATATCGATAGAATTCATTGTATTTTACATTGAAATTTAATTTGATAGAGAATTATCAAATTTAATATTTAGTATTATTGTTTGATACGTATACATTGTACCGCAATGAAATTTTGCATGATAAGAGAATTACCAAACTTAATCACTATTATATACATACGTTTGATAATTCTATATCAAATTAATTTCAATGCAAAATACAATTGCATCAATCGATAGCAATGATTATTAAGTTTGATAATTCTCTATCAAGTTAAATGTTATTTCAAGATGTAGTGTTATCAATTGATAACAATAACCATTAAGTTTGGCTATTAGAGAAACTGTCAGCATTATCTCTAATTAGAGCCTGAGTGTCGTTACTGGGTAAAACACTAAAGGCCAATCGGGAGGTATAATTGACAACTGTTACTTTTACAAGAAAAATTAGAGAATTTTTGCTCAGTAATACCTATCTGCTATATTCTTTTGTTTTAATTTAATTAAGTGAAGATGAAGAAACGTGTGTGCTTTTCGGAAATGTATTTCAAATATCAAAATTTTTAATTATATTTTAACAGAAAATTCTCACAATATGAATACATCTATGTAGAAATCGTATTGCTATATTATTGTATAATCATCAAAGTAAATTGATTTTCAAAAATGAGTTTTGTCAAGTAAATTTAATTATCAAGTGCAAATTTCATAATGAATAAAATTTAAAGAGTAGGATTTATTAAAGAGAAATTTAGCTTTAAAATGTACAAGTATTATCGAAGTAATTCAAATTAGAATGAAATGTAATTTGTTAGGGAATGAATTTCTATATTTGTATGACAAAGAAGCGACATCAACGACTTTTCTATTTTGAGATTTATACTCCGAAGAAAAATTGAAAATATATTAAAAACTCACATCCAGATGACTCAACAAATAATACGTTTTGTCTCAATACGATACAAACAATTGCATTATTTTTGTTCCCATGCGAAAATAGATTTTTCATTCTATAAAAGTGTACATTATAAATAAATTTGCTGCTTTTAATCATGTATAGGCACTTCTTTAAGTATTAAGTCGCATTAAAATAAATTGAATTGAAAGCTCCAGTTTTCGTTTAATCTATAAAATACAAAAAACGGTTCTTTTCCTAACGGGATTTAGATATACTCGTTACGTTTCGTCTTCCTTTAAAAGGGCCGCGGTGGCCCGGTTGGAAGAGTAACGAACTAGCAACCGAAGGGTTGCGAGTTCGAATCCAGCCAAACACCGTCGTGTACAAAGGGGGCTGGTGCACGTTAAATCTGTCGTGGCCCCAAACGTCCTCACGTTGGCGTGGTGTGGAAGTTTGGAGAGTGGGGTGCCAGCTCAGGTGTTGCCTCGTCATCTGACCGTGGTTCAAAATTACGTGGTGTTGTCCTCGGATCTTTCCCTCTGGGATTGATCCCGGACCGTCACCAATAGCCCGTTGTGTTGCTCCAGTGTGACGTTAATTGAAAATACCAAAAAATACTT